>OV702283.1:23334479-29206709 GCA_916181665.1 Avena sativa
TGTTATGAAAGAATAACCAATTGTTATTCGAAATAACCTACAAAGACATGCTCATCCGACTTCGGTTGTAAACATCTTACTTATGTTTAGCATACCAAAATTTAAGAAATGACAACTTGGGTTTTACCCCAAACCATAACTCATATGGTGTCATTTCAACGGATCAAGATGGAGCTCTTTTCAGTGTAAAAATCGTAAGTCTCTAAAGCTTTAATCTTTTTAAAACATAATGGCAGTTTTATCAATAACACCTTTTATCTAACCATGTCAAACAAGGTTTCATTACAAATCTCAAACACTCCATATTACTATGGTGTGTCGGGATATGTAAATCTAGGTGTTTTGCTAAACTTGTAACTCAAATAAATCCCTTTATGATAAAATCATAATTCATTTATTTTCTTGTTACACTTGTAACTCAAACAAATCCCTTATGATAAAATCATAAACCATTTATTTTCTTGTTACAATGGTTTTCACTTCATCTTGAAAGTCTTTGAACATTTTCAAATATTTCACACTTCTTTCTCATTAAGTGAATATTCACTCAAATTTCCGGAGAAAGTATATGAAGTTGAAACCCATCGCTTACGACTACACATAATGGACTACATACATCGATATGTATAAATTCCAACAATTTAGTCATTCGTTCTTCTTTGGCCTTTGAACGAAGTTTTAATTATCACGTGGAAAGTCTCACAAGCGTCACTTGATCAAATCAAAGACTCCAAAAATCCATGAATATGGAGATTCTTTATGTTTTCTTTCCAATATAATTTAAACAGCGATGTCACTCCGTAAGTGATCTTTCAATCATTTGTCTTGCGACATTTTAGCACTAGGTTTTATGGATGTGATTTCTCCTACTAGATTTGTAAATCTTCCATCTTATATGGAATACGGTAATTATTTGAACAACCTTTGTTCTCATAATACCTGATTCAAATAACAATTATTAAAACAAATCTTAAAGTCAAGCTTTGATGTCAACGAGAAATACAAACAACGGTTTGTTTGTTTTCGATGAACATCATCACATATTCTCTTGCTAGTTACTTAGGCCATTGTGGTTCATGAATTGCGTTGTTTTGTATGAAATTTCATACCAACCAATTCGGTATCCAATACCCAAGAACCACATTGTTTAACAAGCAAAGAATACAACCATAACATGTATATCATCCATATACCTAAATTGGATATTTCCAATCTTTTCTTTTATGCCAAATATATTTTATAGATTCTCTTTCAGCATTTCCTTTTCCTTTTTAAAAGAATCTATCAACATCAAAATTGGCGCCATATACATGACACATAGTCCAAAGCGTGTATATTCAAATAATAATACCTTTGGACTTGCACTTTTAAGTATATCACCATCATCAAAATGATCGGTATTCTTTCAAAATCCATTCTTTAGTAATCTTTTAGTCTAGTAAACATTTTACATATATCTTCTATTCATCCTTATCATGACGACTTTCATGATCAAGCTACTGTAGCTTATAAAGGCGAATCGTGAGTATAACATTACTTTCCAAAACCCATTTTGGATGATTAGGATGTCTAGCATCTCCAACCTTTGTAAATTCTCATCCAATATGAGAACATATATTATACTCTATCATATTGCAACCAAAACATTATTTCAGATATCGTTATATCTGCCACACATGATGGTTTCTGAAACAATTCTTTCAGCTCCTAGATAAACTTGATATTAAAACAATCAAGAATCATGGAGGCAAACATGATACTTAAGATACTAACACTGGAATTGTTACTCTCGATTTAATACCAATTATTAAATTTCACGGAGTAAATAGAATTTTGCTGAAAGTTTGCAATAGGACTTTAAACTTAAGATTGACACTCAACACAATACGATACCAGTTCATAAAGTATATATCCAGAATTCTATAGTTCTATTATCTCAATTACAACTATGCATAAGATGGTGAACGAATGCCAATGACTACAGCAAATTATGCAAATTCACTTTGATTTAATTTATGATAAATTGAGTTCTACTAATCCAAATTAGAAATGAACTCCCACTCAAAAACGACATCCCTCGTGTCTTTTTGGTGATTACATGAACCAAATCCACTACACCAAGTCCGATCATCACGTGAGTCTGTGTAGCTTCAAAGGCGAGCATCAAATGGGCATCATATCTACTATATGACTCATGCTTAACCTTTCGGTTCGTGTTCCGAGGCCATGTCTGTACATGCTAGGCTCGCCAAGTAAGAACCTTAGTATTCGCGTGTGTAACTGTCTTACACCCGAGATATGCTCGTGGATTCAAGTACACCCGATCATCATGTGATGCCTTGAAGCGACGAATCATTGTCGGTGCATACTTAAGGAAGAACACATTTTTATCTTGATATCTAAATGATGGATCATCTTATTATGCTAATAAAACACCAAACAAGCAATATAAGATGCAATCAAACATCACATGTTAATTAGTGGAATGATATGGTTCCCGCATATGATCTCTATCATGTGCATCGTGGTATGATCACTATCATACCTTTATGTGTAAATCCAAGGTCTATGTAGTTTACACGTTATGTGTGTTGTAAGAGTATCATCTCATACTTCTACTTACAACATCACCATATCATAACACTAGCCTAGCAACAATCTAAACTAGACGCCTCTAATTTATCCATTGCAAGATTACGTGGCTTAGGGCTTTCGAAGATAGAACTGTTATTACCTACGAACATGAACCACAATGAGGATAACCAAATTATTGACAACTCGTTGCAAATTAGATATTGACTATAGTAGGAGAGACAGACACCCGCTAGCCACTTATGCAAACTAGTTGCATGTCAAGCGTGGAACAGGTCTCATGTGCGAGGACATGTAAAGTTTGTCCGGGCCGCTTCATCCCACTATGCCACCAATATCCAAAGTACAACTAAGAAGCAATAAAATGATCATCATCGCCCACATACTCATATGTGTACTACCCGTGCAAAGCATCTACGCATAGATCCGACTCTGATACCACTGTTGGGTTCGCAGCATAGAAAACAAAAAATTTCCTACGATGGGAACATCTATGTACCAAGATCTATCTACTAGATACAAGCAACGGGTGGATATAAATCCATAGAATACATACCCTCGAAGACCGAATAGCGTTAACGAGGTTGTACTCGTGGATGATGTAGACGAACGCTTGTCGATCTCAAGATCGTGATGAAGTCCATCTGGTCCAGCCGTCCAGCACGATCAAATCCAGCACCTCAAAGCAGTGGTGCATCCTTGATCGCACACACGTACGGGTACCCCGAAAACCTCCGCGCCCTCGCTCCAGCGAAGCAGCGGAAGCAACAAATCCTTCCAGAAAAATCCACCGGGAACATGTATCTCGCTGATCCGAGACCATGGGGAAATTCTAAAGGGGGGAGAGAGATCCTTCGCGAGGAGGTGTGAGAGACAAGTGAGAGGAGGGGTCCTTTTATAGGGGAGGGGGCAGCCCAAGGGGGCATGGCCGCCGGCCATGGAGGGTGCCCCCACCTCTCCCTCATTCATGTGGTGGAAGCTCCACTCACATAAAAACCTCTCCACTCACAATTCCACTCACATGCATTAATTTTCCACCAAAATTAATGCAAGCTCTCATTTAAATAAAACTCATTTATTTATTTATTCAGAATTTTGTTAATTACTTTAATTAACAAACATTCACATAAAACCCCTTGCTAGTATTCTATTTCACATGCAGAACCAGTTTTAGCAATTTCAACCGAAACAGTTCCGGTGTCTAGTGAAATAAATTCCTGCGCTTTCCTTTTCTTTTTCTGGCATATCATTTGCTCCGAATGGTGTTGGCGTCCCTTAAGTGTGTCACCCTATGGTTCGCGATTAATGTGGACATGATCGAGACCCTTCTCCGATCAATAATCAGTAGCGGGACCTGGAGATCCATACTGACTCCCACACATTCAACGATGACTTCTGTGATCGTGTGAACCTTTTACGCTAGTATCTTAATCCCTTTGTTCACGATATATTACATGTCCGAGATTCAATCATCGGTATCTCCATACCTAGTTTGATCTCGTTATCGACATGCACTCTTTTCTCGTTCCCGTGATATAACATTCTAGTGATCAAATCACTTGCTTGCAAGCTAATCAATGTGATATCACCGAGAGGGCCTAGAGCATATCTATCCGTCATCAGGATGAACAAATTCCACTCTCGATCCATGGGTCTCAACATAACACTTTAGTAGTTCTGAAGAAATCTTTATAATCGCCCAGTTACGGTGTGACGTTTGATGTCATCGAGAAACTCTTCCGGTGTTAGTGATTGACATGATCTCATGGTCTAAGGATTAGGATCACTTCATAAGTTGTTATAGCAATACTTCGGATGAATGTTCATCACATCATTACACTAATGTTGTGACCTCGTTATTAACAACATCCAATGTCCATGATCAGGAAACTTTGATCATCATGTTAATCAACGAGCTAGTTTATAAGAAAGGCATAACTAGGAACTTCCTTTTTGTTTATTAAACACACATGTATTAACATTTTCGTATTAATACAATTATAGCATGCAAAATAAACATTTATCATAAATAAGGAATACGATAATAACCACTTTATTATTGCCTTTCGGGCATATTCCCTTCAGTCTCCCACTTGCACTAGAGACAATAATCTAGTTTGAAAACTTTGCGTATTGAACACCTATGGCTTTCTGGTGTTCCATATACGCAACTGCAAGTGGTTAACATAATCTACGAATCTGATGCTTTCAGGTCCGTGTGTATTTGCATGTCTTTGCGTCTCCACGCATCACTCATTCTCCAATGAGATGGCATTGTATAAATTTGGTCTTTTGGTGAGACCTTTAGTTCCTTGGGGTTAAACCATATCGATACTATTGTCGTACAATATATCTTTAGTGTTAGCCCGTTGCGAACAACACCTTAGTTTGATAACAAACTACTTGACACAAATTCCCTCCTTTGTTGCTACTATAGCAGTCATATACTTAGCCTTTTGTTGTAGTATTCGTCACAATGTCTTAACTTTGGAATACATCCAAATCCAGCATGAAAACTCCTTTCCATTTCATTGTGCCACTCATAGTTTAAATTGAGATAAACTTAATTTCTATCTTGTGACAAAACTAGTATCAATGTAACTCTTTACAATGAACTATTTGTAATTGTTTGTCACCTCTACACAAATATATTCTTAGTTCTTCCAAAAGATCATAAGAATATCCTTACTATCGTCCAATGATCATTTTATGATTCATTCTGGTATATGCTCATAACACTTAGAGCATAGGACATATCTGGATGTGTACATATCATGGTATGATTGATCAAAACATTCTCGTGATTTCACTCATCAAGTGTCAAAGCACTTGAATCTTGTTTCACTTATCAAGTGTCGATACACTTGAATCTTGATTCAATTCTTTTCCATGCGACAAGAACCGTTTCTTGTTGTTTCTATATTGAACTCCTTCAATATCTCATATATGTACGTTTGGCACAACCATATTAGCATCACAGTCTATCCACTATAGACATTCACGCTAAATATTCGGGTTTTGCCTAAGTATTTCATCGAAATGAAATTCTTAACCTCTGTCAATAAAAGATACATCATTTCTAATCAATAAGATGTCCTCCACAAAATGTATTAGAAATATGTCTTACCGCTCCCACTTAATTTCTTGCAAATGCAAGCATCTTCATCGTCTCCTGATGAAAACTCATCACGGTGAAGATTCTAACTCCGCGATGCTTACTTCAACCATTGAAGTTTGCATGCCCTTTTTAGCATCCTTTGAATTAACAAAATACTTTGGATCGTGTCATGTACACGTCCTAGGTAACCATTCTATTAGAAGAACTCTGTTTTGTTTATTCATCTACCATATACCAAATTATATGTAGTGGTTGCTACTTTAATCCATCCAGACTAAATATCGCTATGAAAGATCAAATCTTGTCATAGTCAACTCCTTGAACATTGTCATAAAATACTTTACGACATGTCGACTATTTCATAGATGTGAAACATCCATGTCTGTTTCTTTATAGATCCAAATACGACCGATAGGTTTTTACACCTTTCCGGAGGGTCTTCCAAGTTCAAAACTTGATTTCTCGTGTATGGAACTTTCACGGATTTTATGGCTTCAAGTCATTAGACGGAGTCGGGGCCCATCATCGCTTCTTTGCATATAGTCGGTTCATCATTGTCAAACAATAATGATTTACTCTCAAATCTTAGTATTTGATTGTTTATTCGACCGACTTGGTTCAATAAGAACTTAGATCTCCGTGACCATAACCTTTGAGGCACATAAGCTATGAGCATTATGGCAGCCTTCGGAACGATTTCCGGCGCTGCGCAACTCAGCACATATAGCTAAGATTCGTTAACCTTATCAAAGTTCTATTGTCCTCCCACTTGACTTTTACGAAAAATTCCTTCTCCAAGAAACTTCACGTTTCAAGCGACAAACCCTTTTGTCCTTGCTGTTATGAAGGAATAACCAATTGTTATTCGAAATAACCTACAAAGACATGCTCATCCGACTTCGGTTGTAAACATCTTACTTATGTTTAGCATACCAAAATTTAAGAAATGACAACTTGGGTTTTACCCCAAACCATAACTCATATGGTGTCATTTCAACGGATCAAGATGGAGCTCTTTTCAGTGTAAAAGGGGAACTCTCTAAAGCTTTAATCTTTTTAAAACATAATGGCAGTTTTATCAATAACACCTTTTATCCAACCATGTCAAACAAAGTTTCATTACAAATCTCAAACACTCCATATTCCTATGGTGTTTCGGGATATGTAAATCTAGGTGTTTTGCTAAACTTGTAACTCAAATAAATCCCTTTATGATAAAATCATAATTCATTTATTTTCTTGTTACACTTGTAACTCAAACAAATCCCTTATGATAAAATCATAAACCATTTATTTTCTTGTTACAATGATTTTCACTTCATCTTGAAAGTCTTTGAACATTTTCAAATATTTCACACTTCTTTCTCATTAAGTGAATATTCACTCAAATTTCCGGAGAAAGTATATGAAGTTGAAACCCATTGCTTACGACTACACATAATGGACTACATACATCGATATGTATAAATTCCAACAATTTAGTCATTCGTTCTTCTTTGGCCTTTGAACGAAGTTTTAATTATCACGTGGAAAGTCTCACAAGCGTCACTTGATCAAATCAAAGACTCCAAAAATCCATGAATATGGAGATTCTTTATGTTTTCTTTCTAATATAATTTAAACAGCGATGTCACTTTGTAAGTGATCTTTCAATCATTTGTCTTGCGACATTTTAGCATTAGGTTTTATGGATGTGATTTCTCCAACTAGATTTGTAAATCATCCATCTTATATGGAATACGGTAATTATTTGAACAACCTTTGTTCTCATAATACCTGATTCAAATAACAATTATTAAAACAAATCTTGAAGTCAAGCTTTGATGTCAACGAGAAATACAAACAACGGTTTGTTTGTTTTCGATGAACATCATCACATATTCTCTTGCTAGTTACTTAGGCCATTGTGGTTCATGAATTGCGTTGTTTTGTATGAAATTTCATACCAACCAATTCGGTATCCAATACCCAAGAACCACATTGTTTAACAAGCAAAGAATACAACCATAACATGTATATCATCCATATACCTAAATTGGATATTTCCAATCTTTTATTTTCTGCCAAATATATTTTATAGATTCTCTTTCAGCATTTCCTTTTCCTTTTTAAAAGAATCTATCAACATCAAAAGTGGCGCCATATACATGACACATAGTCCAAAGCGTGTATATTCAAATAATAATACCTTTGGACTTGCACTTTGAAGTATATCACCATCATCAAAATGATCGGTATTCTTTCAAAATCCATTCTTTAGTAATCTTTTAGTGTAGTAAACATTTTACATACATCTTCTATTCATCCTTATCATGACGACTTTCATGATCAAGCTATTGTAGCTTATAAAGGCGAATCGTGAGTATAACATTACTTTCCAAAACCCTTTTTGGATGATTAGGATGTCTAGCATCTCCAACCTTTGTAAATTCTCATCCAATATGAGAACATATATTATACTCTATCATATTGCAACCAAAACATTATTTCAGATATCGTTATATCTGCCACACATGATGGTTTCTGAAACAATTCTTTCAGCTCCTAGATAAACTTGATATTAAAACAATCAAGAATCATGGAGGAAAACATGATACTTAAGATACTAACACTGGAATTGTTACTCTCGATTTAATACCAATTATTAAATTTCACGGAGTAAATAGAATTTTTCTGAAAGTTTGCAATAGGACTTTAAACTTAAGATTGACACTCAACACAATACGATACCAGTTCGTAAAGTATATATCCAGAATTCTATAGTTCTATTATCTCAATTACAACTATGCATAAGATGGTGAACGAATGCCAATGACTACAGAAAATTATGCAAATTCACTTTGATTTAATTTATGATAAATTGAGTTCTACTAATCCAAATTAGAAATGAACTCCCACTCAAAAACGACATCCCTCGTGTCTTTTTGGTGATTACATGAACCAAATCTACCACACCAAGTCCGATCATCACGTGAGTCGGTGTAGCTTCAAAGGCGAGCATCAAATGGGCATCATATCTACTATATGACTCATGCTTAACCTTTCGGTCCGTGTTCCAAGGCCATGTCTGTACATGCTAGGCTCGCCAAGTAAGAACCTTAGTATTCGCGTGTGTAACTGTCTTACACCCGAGATATGCTCGTGGATTCAAGCACACCCGATCATCACGTGATGACTTGAAGCGACGAATCATTGTCGGTGCATACTTAAGGAAGAACACATTTTTATCTTGATATCTAAATGAGGGATCATCTTATTATGCTAATAAAATGCCAAACAAGCAATATAAGATGCAATCAAACATCACATGTTAATTAGTGGAATGATATGGTTCCCGCATATGATCTCTATCATGTGCATCGTGGTATGATCACTATCATACCTTTATGTGTAAATCCAAGGTCTATGTAGTTTACACGTTATGTGTGTTGTAAGAGTATCATATCATACTTCTACTTACAACATCACCATATCATAACACTAGCCCAGCAACAATCTAAACTAGACGCCTCTAATTTATCCATTGCAAGTTTTACGTGGCTTAGGGCTTTCGAAGATAGAACCGTTCTTACCTACGAACATGAACCACAACGAGGATAACCAAATTATTGACAACTCGTTGCAAATTAGATATTGACTATAGTAGGAGAGACAGACACCCGCTAGCCACTTATGCAAACTAGTTGCATGTCAAGCGTGGAACAGGTCTCATGTGCGAGGACATGTAAAGTTTGTCCGGGCCGCTTCATCCCACTATGCCACCAATATCCAAAGTACAACTAATAAGCAATAAAATGATCATCATCGTCCACATACTCATATGTGTACTACCCGTTCAAAGCATCTACGCATAGATCCGGCTCTGATACCACTGTTGGGTTCGCAGCATAGAAAACAAAAATTTTCCTACGATGGGAACATCTATGTACCAAGATCTATCTACTAGATACAAGCAACGGGTGGATATACATCCATAGAATACATACCCTCGAAGACCTAATAGCGTTAACGAGGTTGTACTCGTGGATGATGTAGACGAACGCTTACCGATCTCAAGATCGTGATGAAGTCCATCTGGTCCAGCCGGTCCAGCACGATCAAATCCAGCACCTCAAAGCAGTGGTGCATCCGTGATCGCACACACGTACGGGTACCCCGACAACCTCCACGCCCTCGCTCCAGCGAAGCAGCGGAAGTAATAAATTCTTCGAGAAAAAGCCACCGGGAACATGTATCTCGCTGATCCGAGACCATGGGGAAATTCTAAAGGGGGAGAGAGATCCTTCGCGAGGAGGTGTGAGAGACAAGTGAGAGGAGGGGGTCCTTTTATAGGGGAGGGGGAAGCCCAAGGGGGCATGGACTCCGGCCATGGAGGGTGCCCCCACCTCTCCCTCATTCATGTGGTGGAAGCTCCACTCACATAAAAACCTCTCCACTCACAATTCCACTCACATGCATTAATTTTCCACCAAAATTAATGCAAGCTCTCATTTAAATAAAACTCATTTATTTATTTATTCAGAATTTTGTTAATTACTTTAATTAACAAACATTCACATAAAACCCCTTGCTAGTATTCTATTTCACATGCAGAACCAGTTTCAGCAATTTCAACCGAAACAGTTCCGGTGTCTAGTGAAATAAATTCCTGCGCTTTCCTTTTCTTTTTCTGGCATATCATTTGCTCCGAATGGTGTCGGCATCCCTTAAGTGTGTCACCCTACGGTTCGCGAATAATGCGGACATGATCGAGACCCTTCTCCAATCAATAATCAGTAGCGGGACCTGGAGATCCATACTGACTCCCACACATTCAACGATGACTTCTGTGATCGTGTGAACCTTTTACGCTAGTATCTTAATCCCTTTGTTTCACGATATATTACATGTCCGAGATTCGATCATCGGTATCTCCATACCTAGTTTGATCTCGTTACCGACATGCACTCTTTTCTCGTTCCCGTGATATAACATTCTAGTGATCAAATCACTTGCTTGCAAGCTAATCAATGTGATATCACCGAGAGGGCCTAGAGCATATCTATCCGTCATCGGGATGAACAAATTCCACTCTCGATCCATGGGTCTCAACATAACACTTTAGTAGTTCTGAAGCCATCTTTATAATCACCCAGTTACTGTGTGACGTTTGATGTTATCAAGAAACTCTTCCGATGAAGGATGCTGGGTGCGGTATCTTACCTACTATCCTTTCAGTATGTCATTCTCCTGATTGGCGGATAGAAACGGGTGCTAATACACATGTATGTTCTGATATTTCCATGTTTTCCTCTTATCAGGTCTCAAGGACCTCTTCCGTGCTGATGGGAAACGGCTCACGTGCTTCTGTTCATGGTGTTGGTATGGTAAATCTGAAGTTTACTTCAGGGAAGACCGTACAGCTGAAGAATGTGCATCATGTTTCCTTCATCAATAAGAATCTCGTCAGCGGATCGCTTTTATGTCGAGATGGCTTTAAGTTGGTTTTCGAGTCCAATAAAGTTGTAATTTCTAAGTATGTACAATTTGTTGGAAAGGTTTATGAGTGCGGTGGTCTGTTCCGCTTGTCTTTGTCAGACTCATGTACTAAAGTTATTAATCATGTTTGCAATGATAATGAGTCCAATGTTTGGCATTCACGACTCTGTCATATTAACTTTGGTTGCATGACGCGGCTAGCCAATATGATTTTAATTCCGAAATTTACCACTGTCAAAGGTTCTAAGTGCCAAGTTTGTGTGCAAGCAAAGCAACCCCGCAAGTCTCATACGACTACGGAACCGCGAAACTTAGCACCGCTATAACTTATACATTCAGATCTCTGTGAGATGAATGGTGTGTTGACAAAAGGTGGAAAAAGATACTTCCTGACGTTGATTGTTGACTCCACTAGATACTGCTGTGTTTATCTTCTGAAATCTAAAGATGAAGCTTTGAACCACTTCAAAATCTATAAAGCTGAGGCAGAAAACCAACTTGATCTTAAAATCAAGCGGCTAAGGTCGGATCGTGGTGGAGAGTACTTTTCAAATGAATTTGATTTATTCTGTATGGAACATGGTATTATACATGAGAGGACGCCTCCCTACTCACCTCAGTCAAATGGGGTGGCCGAAAGAAAGAACCGCACTCTAACTGATTTGGTTAATGCCATGTTAGATACATCGGGTCTTTCGAAGGAATGGTGGGGGGAGGCGCTAATGACTGCGTGTCATGTCCTAAACCATGTTCCTGTAAAGGATAAAACCATGAATCCATTTGAGGAATGGGAAAAGAAATGGCTGAAACTCTCTTACTTACGAACTTGGGGTTGTTTGGCGAAAGTCAATATTCCAATACACAGGAAGCGAAATCTTTGACCAAAAACCGTTGATTGTGTTTTTCTGGGATATGCTTTTCATAGCATTGGCTATAGATTTTTGATAGTAAAATCTGAGGTATCCGACATGCATGTTGGTACAATTATGGAGTCGAATGATGCGACTTTCTTTGAGGACATCTTTCCTATGAAAGGTATGTCTAGCTCATCAAATCAGGAGATGACTAGTTCATCTAGTCCACTATGCCGATAGAACACTCTGATGATCCTGTGGAGGATGACAATGAAGCTCCCAAAAGGAGCAAGAGACAAAGGACTGCAAAGTCATTTGGTGATGATTTCATTGTGTACCTTGTGGATGATACTCCCACTTCTATTTCAGAAGCCTATGCATCTCAAGATGCTGACTACTGGAAGGAAGCTGTCCGAAGCGAGATGGACTCCATCTTAGCTAATGGTACTTGGGAAATCACTGATCGTCCTTATGGGTGTAAACCTGTAGGATGTAAATGGGTGTTCAAGAAAAAGCTTAGACCTGATGGTACTATTGAAAAGTACAAGGCACGTCTTGTGGCTAAGGGTTATACCCAAAAGGAAGGTGAAGACTTCTTCGATACCTACTCACATGTAGCCAGATTGACCACTATCCGAGTACTACTTTCCTTGGCTGCCTCACATGGTCTTCTCGTTCATCAAATGGACGTTAAGACAGCTTTTCTAAATGGAGAGCTAGATGAGGAAATTTATATGGAGCAGCCTGATGGATTTGTAGTAGATGGTCATGAAGGAAAGGTGTGTAAGTTAGTGCAGTATTTATATGGTCTTAAGCAAGCTCCTAAACAGTGGCATGAGAAGTTTGAAAGAACTTTAACTGCTGAAGGCTTTGTTGTAAACGAAGCTGACAAATGTGTGTACTATCGCCATGGTGGGGGCGAGGGAGTTATTATGTGTCTCTACGTTGATGACATATTGATATTCGGGACCAACCTCGCTGTTATCGAGGAGGTCAAAGAGTTCCTATCTCGCTGTTTTGAGATGAAGAACTTGGGAGTGGCTGATGTAATTTTAAACATCAAGCTACTAAAGGATGGCAATGGTGGGATTACACTGCTTCAGTCTCACTATGTGGAAAAGATATTGAGTCGGTCCGGGTATAGTGATTGCAATTCTTCTCCAACGCCTTATGATCCGAGTGTGCTACTTCAAAAGAATCGAAGGACTGCTAAAGATCAATTGAGATATTCTCAAATTATTGGCTCGCTCATGTATTTAGCCAGCGCTACTAGACCTGACATCTCCTTTGCTGTAAGCAAACTGAGTCGATTTGTGTCAAATCCTGGAGATGATCATTGGCATGCTCTTGAAAGAGTTTTGTGCTATTTGAAAGGCACTGCGAGTTATGGTATTTACTATACTGGGTATCCACGGGTACTTGAGGGTTATAGTGATTCAAACTGGATATCTGATGCTGATGAGATTAATACCACAAGTGGTTATTTGTTTACACTTGGTGGTGGCGCTGTTTCCTGGAAGTCTTGCAAGCAGACCATCTTAACGAGGTCAACAATGGAAGCATAACTCACATCATTAGACACAACCACTGTTGAAGCAAAGTGGCTTCGTGAGCTCTTGATGGCCTTACCTGTGGTTGAAAAACCAATACACGCCATCCCGATGAACTGTGATAATCAAACTATGATCGTCAAAGTAAACAGTTCTAAGGATAATATGAAGTCTTCAAGGCATGTGAAGAGGAGATTGAAATCTGTCAGAAAACTGAGAAACTCCGGAGTTATTGCGTTGGATTATATCCAAACATCTAAGAACCTGGCAGATCCCTTCACAAAGGGTTTATCACGCAATGTGATAGATAATGCATCGAGGGAGATGGGTTTGAGACCCACGCTATGAGTTGATCCCAGTGGCAACCCACTCTATGTGATCGGAGATCCCGTGAATTAGAGCTGAGAGACAAGCTGTTGGTCAGCTGAGAGGAGAGTATCCCCATATTATATTTACATCTCCATTAAGATGCAATACTCTCTTAATCTGCATGGCAGGTTGATATTTATCTTAATGTGTTCCAAGTGGCTTTTATAAGCGGAGATGTTGTCCTGCAGAACATCTCTTGAGGAACACACCTATATGAGTCTGACTGTCAAATGTCATAGTCCGTGAGAGTTGGGTGCTCCCTAATAAACTCATGAAAGTCCCTGGAGTATGACGCATAAGCTCCAAACCGCGGGGAAGCCGACGGTAGCCCTGTACCGGTCTAGATTTTGTGTAAAACTAGCGCGCAGAAAACTTGTAGTTCAAGGCATAGTCCACTATTCAAGTTGCTAGCTAGTGTAGCATAAAGTTTAACGTGGAAGTTCAACTTAACAGTCTCCACTACACACTGGTATATAAAACAATGTTCTGGAAGGAAAATGATGTGATGTGCCAATGAGACTTTGTGCGGAATTGTTGGAATTTGATGAGTTTTGGGCTGTTGGCCCATTAGACAAATTCTGAAATTCTCTTTGACCCACTTGTATATGGTAGCATATGGCTGTGCTAGTGGTGCTAAAATTTAGTCTCACATTGCTAGTTGAAGGGGAGTTGGACCACCTTATATAGTAGAGTGTTGCACCACTCACTAAGGTGTGACAAGAAGAGTAGCACTCGCGCACTCCTCCTCTCACGCCGCCCACCTCGCCTCGCCACGCCTCGCCTCGCCTCGTCACGACGAGCGTGCGCCGCGGGTTGCGGGAATCTCGCCGAGCCGAGCTTTATTTTGCTGGTTGGGAAAACTGATTATGAGTCATTAACGGACGCGTTAATTACAGCCGTTTCTGGTTTTTATGGACGTGGCTGTTACCAACTCGGACGTGGGCTGAGCCCACGATCTTCCTAACCTGCACTATATAAGCATCCGGGCTAAACCTAATCGGCACCGAATCAATTCACACACGCGCCTACCTCCAGAACCTTGCGCCGCCGCTTTCGTCTTCTCCATCCCGGCTTGCGGCGTGCACCGCAGATCGGGACAGTAGGCCTCCGGAACCCCGCCTCTCGTGAACCTGTACGGGTGAGGGGCGATCGGGTTTTTGGGGAGCGCTCAAGAGCGACTACTGGCAACTACGACGTCGTCCGACGACGAGTTCCCGGACGACGACTTCTTCCCGGACGTCACCAATCTCTTCGACAACCTCAACATGGGCGACGCTGCTGCGACCGCTGCGGCTGCTATTCAGTCTACACTGTATGTGATCCTTAACTGTGTTTTTCGGATTATGATAGAGTTCTTTGTTCTAGCGTTTGATGTAGATGTGATAGGTTTATCTCCTATAGATGTAATTTATTTATCTACTTTGTTGATCTGCATGATTGGTTTTATTACTGTCTATATGATCATGCTTTATCAGTTTATTATTCGGATTAAATCATATGAATTATTGCTTATATTTCCAACATAATTGTGGTAGACCATACAGAAATACAGGACCCACATGTCAATTACGTTTTAAGACACTATATCCTCTATTTAGGCTAGTTGCAACAGATTAGACCAAAACCTAGGGTTTACTGCAACTAATGTTTTGTTTCTGTGTTTTATGCAACAATGACATCAAATCTTGGTGTTACGTGCAATTTTCTCCTCGTGAAACTATCTCTCTGCTCCAGCTCAGTCACCGCCTCGACGGCTGCTCCAGCCTCCGGTGTTCCACGAAAGTTCACTAACTAAAGTAAATATATATAGTATGATAAACCAACACGCTGAACTATTAAGCATATGCATTACCAAAAGTTTTTGCATCATTGCATCTAGTGTAGTTTCTAGTAAACAGCAAGATAGCCAGAAATGTCAACTGCTGCCGCATGCTTCTTTCAGGGTACTTTCTATTTTACATTCTGCGGTGCAATAGTATGGACTTATATTGTACACTGAAACGAACAAAGAAAATGTCAATGGCATTACTTATTACTCCATTCTATTGCATGGCCGGAGAATAAAAGCTGAAGGAATTCTTGGCATGGGAATTGCCCACGTCCGCGAGGTAACGAGCGGTTCTGCGATGGGCATTGGTAGATGTCTACAGTGTTCTACATTGCGTCTCCTCACCGGGTCAGCCCTGCATATTTCCTTTGCTTTTTCTGTTGCCATGCCGCTAATATATGAAAGCTGAAGGAAGCTAAAAGCCACAGATAAATAGGATCATGACAGCAAAACAAAAAGGATGGTTCGTATCAAGAATGGACGTCCTCTCGTCCTCTACTACTATGATACATGTAGCATCACAGGTTCACAGCCACTAACAATCATGCAGAAACAGTGGACAATCATGCATACATAACCTGGTTGCCACATCTTTGGTGAATAGAGCATTTGACATCGGGATTTGCCTTTAAAATGCTGTACATTTTCTTGCATCCATCGTCACTTGGTGAAACCTTAGGGCCCAGTTTCACGGACAGTCTTTTCATCAGAGTCCCGCATCTGAACAGAAGCATCAGGAAATCAATTTCATGATCAGTTCCATCGAAACCTTCTATTTCCACTTCTTCAAGAGCTATCAATGGGATAGTTTCACTTCTCCAGTTTTGAGGTTGACCACAAGGTCAATTCGGTGGACATCCTTCTTTGTCCTGAAAGCAGAGGAAAGTGTTGAAGCCCAACAATTTTATATAGAATCTCAAGAATGTTCCAAAAGGAATGTCCTAATATGTATATACCAGGTAGCCAAGGTAAAAAATAATAATTACCCTAAGCCGTGAAGTGACAATCACAAGCCTTTGTACAGTGGAACAAATTCTAAGAAGACTCAGCACCATCGCTCCAAAAGTATGTTCTCTTGCTGCTAAATATAACTTCAAAACAGAGAAGGCTGGAAGCGGTGCTATCTCTTGAGAAAAGCTCCGGTCGGCATCTGGCATTGACTCCTACAAATGTATAAACAGTACATGAAAATATAAGACAAACTACTTCCCGTACAGGTAAAATGTTTTGGGAACATATCACAAAAGTGTTTAATCCTTAAAGGCATAGCTAGATTACGCATAATTTGTTGTGCAAGGTCAAAGAACAATGGTACACGCATTTGGAAAACTGAAAACAGAAAGGCCCAAACATGAGCAAGATATAGCATTTTGATACCCTCACTACCTAATGTTTGTTGGTTCTAGATGGCTTCTCCTTTCGGTGTTGTCGGTTGAAGACCTACAATTCCAATCTGCAGGCATCCCAAATTCAAACCAAGCTCAGAGTCGCAGCTAGCTTTCCTTGACTTCCTCTACTAAAAAGCTTCATACTAGCTCAGATCGACTGTTAATAGTTGCTGGAGTTTTACCTAGTGTTGTGCAACATTTTTCTACTTCACCATCATAGCCATAATAGGTGGGTTTTGAAGTCAAGCGTCAAATCCCAGGGCTCAGAGTCACAGTGCAACCCATAAAATTCCACTTGAACCGTGACTTACCAGCACAATTTTCACCATCGGTTCGTGCCACAGATGTAACATCTACGACATCTGGGGCACAAATCTTATAGCATGAATCAACATTGAAAATTGCACCGTAGGTACCAGATCTGGTAGAATTTCTAGGTTGAGGGGCTCTGCCCTGAAAAGGCGGTGAAAAGTAGCAAGGTGGAGTAGGGTAGGGGCACAAGTAAACCTGAAACATTGTTGCCCAAAGGGAGTAACAGCTAGCAAGGTTTAAGTGCAGCACAAGATCGGATGCATGATTTGAACACGGTCACTGATGAGACATACTTCCTCCGTCCAAAAATATAAGGTGCACTTTGATTCTTTAAGATACGAATTTAACAAAAATTAATCTAATGTGTGGTTTCTGTCATTGAAAATTGATTCCATTAGATTCTTATTAGAAACTCCTACGAATCACATAGACCACATAAGACTTATATACTAGTTGGTCAAAGCCTTATCTTCACAAATCAAAATACGTCCTATATTTTAGCACGGAGCTGCCAACGATAGGCACACACTGGCCCGTATTGTTGGTGAGACACAATGTACAATCTCGGGATACTGCTAACTCATCAGTTGGCCAGCATGGATGCGAAATATAATAGCAGGATGACTAAGCTGAACAGATGGCGAGTGTTAAGGTACTAAAGATAGCAAACCTAAAGTTTGAGGAGACTACCAAAATATATGGAAAATAGAGCAGCAGAGAAACGCACCGAAGCATGTATGGACAAGCTTAGAGCAACTCCACTCGTTGGGCCGAACCCAGGCCGAAATTCGGACCTTTTTTCGGCCGGACGGCGCAAGTTTTCGACCTGGGTACGCCCAGTTTCCCACTCGGCCATCCAGGCCGAGTACCCAAGCGGACACAAAACGGCTATATATTTGAATCTGCATAGTTCCCGCCGGCGAGTGCTCGGCCACAAGGTGTTCGACAGATGCGCCTATATGTTCGGCGACATATTTTTATTACATAAGGGGAAACACGATCAGTCGTCGATGGGGATGGGCTCCTGCAGCGTGGCCGACGCGGCGTTGTCGTCCATCTCGCCGGCGAAGGCCCTAGGGTTGGAGGAAGTCGAAGTAGAGCTCGGCGTGGGAGCGTTCGGCGCTGGCACGTTTGGCGCAGGGGAAGGGGAAGGGGACGCCGTGGTCATGCCCTCCAGGATGGCCTAACGTTGCGCCAAGTACCAGGCCTTGACCGGCGAGCTCATCTTCGACGTGTCCTCGCCGCCCATGAGGAACTTGAGGTCCGTGTGGCGCTTCTTGGCGGCGTAGTTGGCCTTCTTCTCGGCGAGGCTGGCTTTCTTGTTGGCGAGGCTGGCCTTGATGAGGGCCACCTTTTCCCCTTGTGTCTCCATCAGCTTCTTTCAGCGCTCCTCGCTCTTCTCAGCCCTCTTGTCGGCCTGCGCCCTCGTGTCGGCGAGGCATTTCTCGATCGAAGCCTGGAGACGCTCGGCGGGAGGTCCGGCGGCCTTGAGCATCTTCGCCTTCTTCTGGCCGAGCTCAGGTCTTCCTTCGCTGGCAGCAGCAGCCGGGGCCTTGGGGTTGTAGACGCCGTCCTTGCTCTTGGACAGACTCAGGCGAGTGTCCCGCCACTTATCACAATGCTCGATCTTCTCGAAGACATGATGAAACTTGAACTCCATCTTCATGTCCTCTCGAAACAGAAGAAGTGCATGGCGCAGCTACAAAATGGAAGTGTGCCAAGTTGTCCATATTCACGAGTGTGTCAAAAGAGTGCACGACAAAGTTAACGTTCGAGAGTACCTTGTTGTCCATGTTCTCCCCACTGGCTTGTGTGCGGTCGACTTCTTCCACGCAGCTGTGCCACTTGCTGCACGCTGTTTGGATGATTGCTCAGTGGTTCGTTATTGCCTTCTCCCCTCGCTCCATGTGGATCTTGCGATACTTTGGGTCGCACAGGCTTCGCTCGTCGAATGCTGCCTTCACGCGTTGCCAATAATTGTCAGAATTTTGGTTCGCACCCGTTATCGGATCCATGCTAACCGTCTTCCAAGCCTCGGCGAGGCAGGTGTCCTCGGCCACGGTCCATTTGAGCCGAGCGTCCGCCGTCTTCTTCCCCTTATTGCCTTTCGCCTCAGTCTCGACGTCCTCTGGCTACGTCTGCTCGGCCTGGGACTCCTCGGCATCGACGTCGACGAGGTCCTGGGACTCGATGCTGCGCTCGGCGTCGGCCCGGGTCTGCTCTTCCGTGAAGAAGGAGGCGTGGTTGGAGGCCGAGCCTGTTGCAATCAGGTCCTCCATGTATGCATCAGCCGTCATGCCGGCCGGAAGGGCGCCCGGCATTCCGCCGAACAGGTTGCGCGTGTCGGCCTCGCCGAAGGTTGAGCCGAAGGGCAGCGGACTGCGGCGAAGAGCGGGGCTTGCGTACGCCGAAGAGGTGGAGTAGGGGAGGTTGATGTCGACGCCGAAGGCCGAAGGAGGGCGTGGCATAGGGCAAGGGAAGAGCACGTTCGGGTTGAAGCCGCCGTCGAACTCCGGCGATGAGGAGTACCTCTGGCGAGCAGCCGCCTGGCTCTCCTGGAAGTTGGCCGGCGAGATCGGCGAGAAGCCGACGGGCGAGCCGATGCTGGCCTGGCTCCCCCAGTGGGGTGGGTACGGCGTGGCCATCAACGCCGAACACGTCGCCGCCGCCTGCTTCGCCTTCGCCGTCGCCTGTTCTTCTGCCGCCGCCTTCACCATCTGTAGGGTTTCGTAGCATGGAAAACAAAAAATTTCTACCGCATACAAACAAACAAGCCAAGATCTATCTACTAGGTTGTAGCAACGAGTCGATGGAATAACTCACCCTCGAAGATTCCAAAGTGTTTAACGAGAGCAGATTCTCGTGGGTGATGTAGTCGTACTCTTCCCGATCTCAAGATCGCGTAGACGATCCTTCCGGCGCTGCGTTCCGGCAGCGCTCCCGCAGTCGGTCACACGTTCGGTACTCGACGAAGACCTTCCTCTCCCTTGTTCCAGCAGGCAGCAGAGGTTGTAGCACTCTCCTTGCGATTCCGGCAGCACAACGGCGTGGTACCGGAAGTAGATGGGAGATCTCGCAGGGCTTCGCCTTAAGCCGGAGCGAGTATGGTGGACTATGAGAGAGCTCCTCGGCGATCTAGGGTTTAGACACACCAAGGAGGAGGTGCTAGGGCCGGCGGCTAGGGCTTGGGGCTTGCCCAAGTCGGCGGCTAGGGGAGCCCTAGGCGGCGACAACAGGAGGTGGCGGCGTCGGGCTAGGGTTTTAGGGTAGGGAACTTGTGTGCTAGGAGGGGCAGCCCTGCCCCTCCCTTTATAGGTGGGAGGCACCGGCCAAGGGGAGGGAGTCCCTCCCCAACTCGGATCCCTAGTGGGCCAGCGGTGGAGGAGGAACTCCTCCCCAACTCGGTTTCCCACTTCCCTCCACTTTCCAAAATAGCCGTTTGACTTTTCAAATTGGCATTTGACTTTTCAAACTAGGATTTGATTAAACCCTTTATTTTGTTCAGCGATGACATCTAGTACATGATGCAATCATTCCAACTTGGTATGACACATTCATGTACCCTTCCCCTCCGGAGTGCCGGACCTTCCGGAACCTTCTAGAACATTCCCGATGAAAACACCGGAACCATTCTCCAACTCCGAAACAGGACTTTCCTTATATGAATCTTATTCTCCGGACCATTCCGGATCTCCTCGTGATATCCCGGATCCCATCCGAGACTCCGAATAACATTCGGTCTCTTACTCATCATTCCATAACTACTCAAACAACGTCGAATCCTTAAGTGTGTCTCCCTACGGTTCGTGAATTATGCGGACATGATCGAGACACTTCTCCGAACAATAACCAATAGAGGAATCTGGAAATTCATATGTCCCCCACATATTTCTACGATTACTTTGCGATCGAATGAACCACTTACATACGATACCAATTTCCCTTTGTCTCACGATAGTTTACTTATCCGAGGTTATGATCGTCGGTATCTCTGCATACCTAGTTCAACCTCGTTACTGATAAGTACTCTTTTCTCGTTCCCGTGATCTGTGATCCCTTATGAGCCAGTCACATGCTTGCAAGCTAATTTGATGACATTTCACCGAGAGGGCCCAGAGTATATCTATCCGTCATATGGATGGACAAATCCCACTCTTGATCCATGTGTCTCAACCAATACTTTCCGAACACTCAATGCCACCTTTATAGCCACCCAGTTACGGTGTGGTGTTTGATGTCATCAAAGTATCCTCCCGGTGAAGGTGATATGCATGATCTCATGGTCGAAGGAATTAGGTTACTATGTATCAGAAAGCATATAGCAATTGAACTATTTAAAATG
Source organism: Avena sativa (assembly GCA_916181665.1). Taxonomy (NCBI): domain Eukaryota; kingdom Viridiplantae; phylum Streptophyta; class Magnoliopsida; order Poales; family Poaceae; genus Avena; species Avena sativa. Next base: position 23,356,311 of record OV702283.1, read on the forward strand.
ACCTGATCTTTATGCTACGCTTATCTATAGGAGTATGTCCACCATATCATTCTCCTAACGATATGATCTTGTTGTTAATAACATCTCAATGTTCATGATAGGGAAACCACAATCATTTATTAACCAACAAGCTAGTATTATAAAGAGGCTTTACTAGGGACTCTATTTTAGTTTACAAATCACACAAGTATTAATGTTTCCTTGTTAATACTATTATAGCATGAATGTAAACATTTATCATAAACACAATGATATAATAATAACTATATTTATTATTGCCTCTAGGGCATATCTCCAACAGTCTCCCACTTGCACTAGAGTCATCTAATCTAGATTACATGGTAATATACCGAACACCCATGGCAGTTTGGTGCTGGTCATGTTTTGCCCTCGGGAGAGGTTTAGTCAACGGATCCGCCACATTCAGATATGTGTGTACTTTGCAAATCTTTATGTCCCCATCTTGGACATGTTCTCGAATAGCGTGAAAACGTAGCTTGATGTGCTTCAGCTTCTTGTGTGACCTTGGTTCTTGCGCATTGGCTATGGCGCCCATGTTATCACAGTAGATAGACATTGGGTCCAGCGCACTAGGAACCACACCCAGCTCTGTAATGAACTCTTTCATCCATATCGCTTCTTGTGAAGCCTCCGAAGCGGCCATGTATTCCGATTCAGTTGAAGATCTCGCCACAACGCTTTGCTTTGCACTCCTCCAGCTAACTGCTGCACCATTCAAAGTAAATACATATCCAGATTGTGATTTAGAATCATCCGGATCGGTGTTCCAACTAGCATTGGTGTAACCATTAACAACGAGCTATTCAACACCTCCATAAGAAAGAACCATATCCTTAGTTCTTCTCAAGTACTTAAGGATGTTTTTGACCGATGTCCAATGATCCACTCCTGGATCACTTTGATATCTGCTAGTTAAACTAACAGCATATGCAATGTCGGGTCTAGTACATAGCATGGCATACATTAGAGATCCTATGGCTGAGGCATAGGGAGTCTTACTCATCCTTTCTCTATCTTCTGTCGATGTCGGACTTTGAGTTTTACTCAAGGTCGTATTGGGCAACATGGGCAAGAACCCTTTCTTGCTATCTTCCATTCCAAACCTCTTTAGAACTTTGTCCAAATATGTACTTTGTGACAATGATATTAGGCGTCTCGATCTATCTCTATAAATCTTTATGCCTAATATGTAAGCTGCTTCGCCAAGATCCTTCATTGAAAAACTATTATTCAAATATTCCTTGACACTATTAAGAAGGTCTACATCATTCCCAATCAACAATATGTCATCTACATATAGTATTAAGAATGCTATAGAGCTCCCACTCACTTTCTTGTAAATACAAGCTTCTCCATAAGTTTGTATAAAACCAAAACTTTTGATCACCTTATCAAAACGTTGATTCCAACTTCGGGATGCTTGCTTCAATCCATAGATGGATTGTTGAACTTTGCATACCTTGTTAGCATCTTTAGGATCGACAAAACCTTTGGGTTGCATCATATACAACTCTTCATCAATGTCTCCATTGAGGAATGTCGTTTTGACATCCATCTGCCATATCTCATAATCATAATATGCAGCGATTGCTAACATAATCCTCACAGACTTTAGCTTCGCTACAGGTGAGAAAGTCTCATCGTAGTCAACTCCTTGAATTTTGTCTAAACCCCTTTGCGACAAGTCGAGCTTTATAGACAGTAACATTACCATCAGCATCTGTTTTCTTCTTGAAAATCCATTTGTTCTCGACAGCCTTCCGGCCATCCGGTAAGTCCACCAAAGTCCATACTTGGTTTTCGTACATGGATCCAATCTCGGATTTCATGGCTTCTTGCCATTTATTGGAATCTGGGCTCATCATCGCTTCCTCATATGTCGCAGGGTCATCGGTGTTGTCCACCAACATGACACTCATAACGGGATCATACCAATCAGGAGTGGTACGAGTTCTCTTTGACCTGCGAGGCTCTGTAGCAACTACAACCGAAGTTTCATGATCATCATCATTAGCTTCCTCTCTTATTGGTGCAGGCACCACAGGAACTTCTTCCGGTGCTGCGCTACTTGCAATTTCGAGAGAAGGTTCGACAACCTCGTCGAGTTCTACTTTCCTTCCAGTCACTTCTTTCGAGAGAAATTCCTTCTCTAGAAAGGATCCATTCTTGGCAACGAAGATTCTGCCTTCGGATCTATGATAGAAGGTATACCCAATAGTTTCCTTCGGGTATCCTATGAAGACGCATTTTTCCGCTTTGCGTTCAAGCTTGTCCGGCTGTAACTTCTTTACATAGGCTTCGCAACCCCAAACTTTAAGGAATGATAATCTAGGTTTCTTCCCAAACCATAATTCATACGGTGTCGTTTCAACGGATTTAGATGGTGCCCTATTTAAAGTGAATGCGGTTGTTTCTAATGCATAACCCCAAAATGATAGCGGTAAATCTGTAAGTGACATCATAGGACAAACCATATCTAAGAGAGTTCGATTACGACGTTCGGACACACCATTACGCTGTGGTGTTCCCGGCGGTGTCAATTGTGAAAGTATTCCGCATTTCTTCAAATGCTCGCCAAACTCGTAACTTAGATATTCACCTCCACGATCAGAACGTAGAAATTTAATCTTCTTGTTACGTTGATTCTCAACCTCACTTTGAAATTCCTTAAACTTCTCGAAAGTCTCGGACTTATGTTTCATGAAATAGATATACCCATATCTACTCAAGTCATCCGTGAAGGTAAGAACATAACGATAACCACCGCGCGATGCTACACTCATTGGACCACACATATCGGTATGTATGATTTCCAATAAGTCCGTAGCTCGCTCCATCATACCAGAAAATGGAGTCTTAGTCATTTTACCCATCAGACATGCTTCGCATCTATCAAGTGATTCGAAATCAAGTGATTCAAGAAGTCCATAGGAATGGAGTTCCTTCATACGCTTCACTCCAATGTGACCAAGACGACAGTGCCACATATAGGTCGAGTTATCACTCGATTTCAAACGTTTAGTCTCAATGTTATTAATATGTGTATTTACACTATCGAGATTCAATAAGAATAGACCATCTATCAAAGGTGCATGTGCATAAAACATATTACTCATATAAATCGAACAACCATTATTCTCGGACTTAAACAAGTAACCGTCTCGCAATAAACAAGATCCCGATATAATGTTCATGCTTAACGCAGGCACCAAATAACAATTATTTAAGTATAAAACTAATCCCGATGGTAGATGAAGGGGTAGCGTGCCGACCGCGATCACATCAACCTTTGATCCGTTTCCCACGCGCATCGTCACCTCGTTCTTCGCTAGCTTCCGTTTATTCTGTAGCACCTGTTTCAAGTTACAAATATGAGCAACCGAACCAGTATCAAATACCCAGGCACTACTACGAGTACTAGTGAGATACACATCAATAACATGTATATCGGATATACCTTTCTTCTTGATGGTGCTGTTCTTCAAATCGGCCAAGTACTTTGGGCAATTCCGCTTCCAGTGACCTTCTCCCTTGTAGTAAAAGCACTCAGTATCAGGCTTAGGTCCAGCCTTGGTCTTCTTCGTCGGCGCGGTAACTTTCTTACCACCCTTCTTGAAGTGTCCCTTTTGCTTAGACTTGCCTTTCTTGAATTTGGTGCTCTTATTGACCATCAACACTTGGTGCTCTTTCTTGATCTCCACTTCTGTAGATTTCAACATGGCAAAGAGTTCTGGAAACTGCTTGTTCATGTTTTGCATATTGTAGTTCATCACAAAGTTCTTGTAACTTGGTGGTAGTGATTGGAGGACACGGTAAATCCCCAAAGCATTAGGAATCACTATACCCAAGCTTTGAAGTTTGTTTGCGTGCCCAGACATCTTAAGCACATGCTCACTGACGGAGCTGCCCTCTTCCATCTTGCAGTTAAAGAACTTTTCAGAAGCCTCATAGCTCTCAATTGCCGCGTGAGTCTCAAAGATCAATTTGAGATCACGGACAATATCATGTGGGTCTGAATTCTCAAACCTTTTCTGAAGCTCCGATTCTAAACCATACAAGATAGCACACTGAACTGTGGAGTACTGAGTCTTCCGAGCGAGGTAAACATTCTTTACTTCGTCGGCAGCATCAGCTGCAGGCGGGTCACCCAGCGGTGCATCCAGCACATAGGTCAAATTACCAGCTGTGAGGATAATCCTCAAATTGCGGAACCAATCCGTGAAGTTGCTTCCATTGTTTTTTCAACTTTTCTTTCTCTAGGAACGCATTAAAATTGATGGTAGGGGTTGCCATTGATCTACAACATATTTGCAATAGTTTAGACTAAGTTTATGACAAATTGAGTTCTAATTATTAGTTAAATTAATCTAGGTGAACTCCCACTCAAAACAACATCCCTCACATTGTTTTAGTGATCACACGAACCAAATACACCACATCAAAACCGATCATCACGAGAGTTGATGTAGTTTCAATGGCGAACAATCGACATGTTCATCATATCTACTATATGATTCATGCTTTACCTTTCGGTGATCCGTGTTCCGAGACCATGTATGTACATGCTAGGCTCGTCAAGATCAAACCTTAGCTTCCGCATGAGCAAATCTGGCTTGCTCACGTTGTATACACTTGCGGAATCTAACACACCCGATCATCACGTGGTGCTTCGAAACAACAAGCTTTAGCAACGGCGCTAACTAAGGGTGAACACTTTATGACTTGAAATTCATGTGCATGAGGGATCATCTTATAATGCTACCGTCGTTAACTAAGCAAAACAAGATGCATAAAGGATTAACATCACATGCAATTCATAATATGTGATATGATATAGCCTTTCTTCTTTTTGCTTCCGATCTCCATCTTCAAGCACGAACATGATCTCCATCATCACCGGCATTGCATCAAGGTCAATGACGCTTCTCCATGGTTGTCGTCCACCAGCTTCAACTATTACAACTACTTTGAATAGACACGCGGGTCTTAACAAAATTAAAGACAACCATATGGCTCCTGCCGGTTGCCAACTTACAATAAGGAACATTGCATACATCAAATATAATCACAATCATGGCCATATCACATCACTGCACACCCCTGCAAAACAAAGTTAGACGCCTCTACTTTCTTTGCATGTTTTACGTGGTTTGGGGCTTTCAATAAGTGTCGTTCTAACTTACGAACATGAACCACAACATTGATACTAGTATTGTTAATCACCCTTTGTAAATTGGATCTTAACTATGCTAGGAGAAACAGGCACCTGCAAAGCCACTTATGCAATACAAGTTGCATGTCAAGCGTGGAGCAAGTATCATGAACGATGTCATGTAAGGTTAGCCCGGGCCGCTTCATCCCAACATCCCGCAAGATGCAAAGTACACAAGAAGCAATCGACAATAAAAGCATCAACGCCCACAATGACCATTGTGTTCTACTCGTGCAACAGATCTACATATAGACACGGCTCTGATACCACTGTACGGTTTCGTAGCATGGAAAACAAAAAAATTCTACCGCATACAAACAAACAAGCCAAGATCTATCTACTAGGTTGTAGCAACGAGTCGATGGAATAACTCACCCTCGAAGATTCCAAAGTGTTTAACGAGAGCGGATTCTCGTGGGTGATGTAGTCGTACTCTTCCCGATCTCAAGATCGCGTAGACGATCCTTCCGGCGCTGCGTTCTGGCAGCGCTCCCGCAGTCGGTCACACGTTCGGTACTCGACAAAGACCTTCCTCTCCCTTTTTCCAGCAGGCAGCGGAGGTTGTAGCACTCTCCTTGCGATTCCGGCAGCACAACGGCGTGGTACCGGAAGTAGAGGGGAGATATCGCAGGGCTTCGCCTTAAGCCGGAGCGAGTATGGTGGACTATGAGAGAGCTCCTCCGCGATCTAGGGTTTAGACACACCAAGGAGGAGGTGCTAGGGCCGGCGGCTAGGGCTTGGGGCTTGCCCAAGTCGGCGGCTAGGGGAGCCCTAGGCGGCGGCAACAGGAGGTGGCGGTGCCGGGCTAGGGTTTTGGGGTAGGGAACTTGTGTGCTAGGAGGGGCAGCCCTGCCCCTCCCTTTATAGGTGGGAGGCACCGGCCAAGGGGAGGGAGTACCTCCCCAACTCGGATCCCTAGTGGGCCGGCGGTGGAGGAGGAACTCCTCCCCAACTCGGTTTCCCACTTCCCTCCACTTTCCAAAATAGCCGTTTGACTTTTCAAATTGGCGTTTGACTTTTCAAACTAGGATTTTATTAAACCCTTTATTTTGTTCAGCGATGACATCTAGTACATGATGCAATCATTCCAACTTGGTATGACACATTCATGTACCCTTCCCCTCTGGAGTGCCGGACCTTCCGGAACCTTCTAGAACATTCCCGATGAAAACACCGGAACCATTCTCCAACTCCGAAACAGGACTTTCCTTATATGAATCTTATTCTCCGGACCATTCCGGATCTCCTCGTGATATCCCGGATCCCATCCGAGACTCCGAACAACATTCGGTCTCTTACTCATCATTCCATAACTACTCAAACAACGTCGAATCCTTAAGTGTGTCTCCCTACGGTTCGTGAATTATGCGGACATGATCGAGACACTTCTCCGAACAATAACCAATAGAGGAATCTGGAAATTCATATGGCTCCCACATATTTCTACGATTACTTTGCGATCGAATGAACCACTTACATACAATACCAATTTCCCTTTGTCTCACGATAGTTTACTTATACGAGGTTATGATCGTCGGTATCTCTGCATACCTAGTTCAACCTCGTTACTGATAAGTACTCTTTTCTCGTTCCCGTGATATGTGATCCCTTGTGAGCCAGTCACATGCTTGCAAGCTAATTGGATGACATTTCACTGAGAGGGCCCAGAGTATATCTATCCGTCATATGGATGGACAAATCCCACTCTTGATCCATGTGTCTTAACCAATACTTTCCGAACACTCAATGCTACCTTTATAGCCACCCAGTTACGGTGTGGTGTTTGATGTCATCAAAGTATCCTCCCGGTGAAGGTGATATGCAATGATCTCATGGTCGAAGGAATTATGTTACTATGTATCAGAAAGCATATATCAATTGAACTATTTAAAATGACTTGATCTTTATGCTACGCTTATCTATAGGAGTATGTCCACCATATCATTCTCCTAACGATATGATCTTGTTGTTAATAACATCTCAATGTTCATGATAGGGAAACCACAATCATTTATTAACCAACAAGCTAGTATTATAAAGAGGCTTTACTAGGGACTCTATTTTAGTTTACAAATCACACAAGTATTAATGTTTCCTTGTTAATACTATTATAGCATGAATGTAAACATTTATCATAAACACAAAGATATAATAATAACTATATTTATTATTGCCTCTAGGGCATATCTCCAACACCATCGCCTTCTCCTCCTCCGCTTGTTGCTGCCGGAGCTTCGCCCTCTCCTTCCTCTCCTTCCGCTCGGCCGATGAGATCTGCCTGGTGTGCTCTCTCTTCTCGCACTCCGCCGAGGACATGCCCTCCGGCTTGGTCGACAGCGCTCTCGGCTTCCTCGCCTTCTTCTCCATCGGACCCTCGCCGAGGATCGATCTGGGTTGGACGAAACTCTTGGGCGGCATGTCGGGCGCGGTGATCGGCGGGCTTCGGGTGTGGGAGGAATGGGGAAGAAAGGCGGGAGGAGGGAAGAAAAGGGCGGGGAGCTCGGCGAATTGGCGGGTGTGGTGCCTTCTCTCGCTGACAGCGCTGGCCCACGCCCGTTTTCGCTGAGTCCGGCGTTCCCAGGGCGTACCCGGGATCCTGGGTACGGTCTGGGTAGGCCGGACCAAAACACGCCGAAATCCGGACGAAAACAGGTCCTTGGGTACGCGACTGGGCCGATTTTCGGCGTTCGGACCAAAATTCGGCGTCCGAACGGGCGTCCTGGGTAGGCGAGTGGAGATGGTCTTAGGCTGGTCATAGTGGGGAGTAACTTAGAGTAGTAACATGTGTATGTTACTAGTCTAAGTTACTACCTCCATAGTGGCAAATAACATAGGTGTGGTGTCATGCAAAGGCTTATTTATTGCAATGTAGATTCATTTTGTCTTAAAATGTGTGATGTTATGGTAACATAGCTAGTTACCACAAGCCTCTCTCTCATCATTTAATTGCATGCCATGTCATCTAAATGCTTAGTTGGCAATACATGTAGGACTATGTTAGTACTCAAGTTACTCTCACTATGACTAGCCTTAGGATGCAGAATTCTCCTTCATCCAAAGGCCGAGGTTACGCAGACGCCAATATTCACCAATCCCAACATTTTCAAATCCATACGAACAGTCCCATGAGATATATTCCACCATCGGGGCTGAGAATGACATGCTGCAATCCCTGTGAATGTGGGTCGACAAATTAAACTTCTTAAGCACTGGGGCCATGATGTCGATGCTCCCCATCCACCCATAGGTGTCCACGTCAAGAACCTCAATCTTGGCCGGGTGAGTGCACTTTAATGTCGAAACCCCAGCAGTCGCGCACCTTTAGTACGCGCAAGTGAGGGCACCGCTGGATCATCTCAACCATGTCGAAGCGGCAGCCAGCGAGATACAGCCTCTCCAGCACAGGGAACTCGACGGCCCCCGCCGGCGGTGTCAGATATAGGTTTTCCACGCGCAGCTTGACCGCTGTGGCGCGTTCGAAGCAGGGAATCTCGATAGGAACGTTACTGTCTTTAACGTGCCCCCGAACATGGAAGACGAGATCCGCCGGCGCAAGACGCGCCGCGGCCCGGAGCAACGCCAAGACGCGAGTAGGGTCCATGATTCTGTACTTCTCTGGGATGTCTATCTTGAGGAAGGACAGATCTGGGTAGGCGACCTGGTCCAGTGTGGCGTCCAGCGATATCTCGCGGAAAGAGAGCTCCGGGAGGTTCCTCCAGAGGCCGCGCCACCGGCGGGAAAAGACGCTCGTGAGGGCGGCGGCACGGGCACAGCGGAGGCGAACGAGTATCTGGAGCAGCATTTCATCCGGAAGGGCGCTGATCCAGTCCGATCCGCCTCCGTCTGTGCAGCCCGGGGGACGGCGAGGTCCGGGCGACCAAACCGACCTGAGGCGACGCCCCGACCGCAGCTCCATCTGGCAACCCCCTCAGAACGCAGGGCAGTGGGGACTGTGACTCGAGCCAATCAGTCCATCTCTCGTCGCCGTTTTGTGGGGAAGATGCAGTGGAATATTTTTTTTCGAACCATGCAAAAGCCTTGCATGTGTTATATTAGAAGAGGGAAAGCCAAAAACATGGAAGATGCAGTGAAAATTTGGAATGGGGAGATGGAGGAAGAGGAGGCGTCGGTCGAAAGAAAACGGGGCGTCCGTCCGTTCTTTTCTTTTTTGGATTGGAAAAACATAATAAGAGGCGCCACACCGGCTGCTCTCTTGCCCGTTGTGATGCGTGAAAAAACCGCATCCCTACCCCTATCCTATCTTATCTCTTATTGCCATGAAATGCTCTTGACCACGTATTCTCAAGCACTGGAGACGAGCACCTCACGCCGAGGATTTTTCGCGGAGCTCTATGTCGGAGAAGCGCAAGAGGAGCAAGGATGCCGCCGGCGAACACCAAGTGGAGGTGTCCAGCGGCTATCGCCGGGAGGTCACGCTAAGAACGAAGCAGGACGGCCACTGTCGAGCGCGAGGAGGTGAGGCCGCCGCCGTCGAGCGCTAGTAGGCTGCCGCTGTCATCGTCGAACACGAGGCGAGGCCACGCCATCGAGTGCCAGTAGGCTGCCGTTGTCACCGTCGAGCGTCAGTAGGCTGAGGTTTGTCGAGCTCATGGAGGCATGTGTGCCACAAGGAGTCCGGTGGCCGGCGCGTTGCGCCAGAGTTTTCTTCTTCCCATACTCTCTCGATCTGTTGCTCTTTTGTTTTTTTCACGGGGTTACTCTTGATTTTGCATCTGAACTTACTCTGGAGTGATCCCCTAATTGTGTGCTGCATCATCTTTCTGGACGATGATGAATTCCTAGGTACAGCTACAGATTTTAAGATGTACCTGATCAATCGGATAGTTAGCACTAATTTAATATGGCAATCATGTTTAATTAATCTGAAAATTACTTGTGCCTGACAGTTAGTAATCTCGCAATTAGTATCAATATAGTAGTATGAAAATTAGTAACCGTTGAACCGGGCAACTAAACGATATATAATCTGGCAATTTAGCCACAATTAATCTGGCAGTCACTAGTAACAACTGAATCGGGGGCTCCATTTGTCTCACATTTTCCGCCAAACCTAATTAATATTGCAGTTAGTATCAATTAAATATGGCAACTAGGTAAAATTAATCTGGCAGTTATTAGCAGTTATTAGCCATGTCCTAATTAATCGGGCAATTCCTACTCTCAAAATCTGGAAACTTGACCTCCTCTCAAAACACGTGAAGAATTTGCAGTCGCACACCCGGGTACTAACGCGTGTTGTTGCCTAGAAATACTGCTGCCGTTCGATAATACTTTTATGCGGGCCGCGCTATAGCAACGTCCTTCTTTTTTTCTTTTTTTTGAGGGAAGTAGTATGGACTCTATCCTGTTGCGGATTTATTACTCATTAAAACAGGCTTATGTTGTTGGTGATTACAGCAGCAAGAAAATCAGGAGGATCCTCCTGCCACGCAGTGCATTTAGGACCCTCCGCTCTACTAGCTAATAAATAAGCCGCACAATTTATGACTAAAAGAAACAAAAGAAAAATTACGAAAAAGGAAAGAAGATTCTTCGTAGATCGCCGCCGCCGGTCCCATGGAATTGCCTCGATCCTTCATGATTTGAATAACCTCCATGCAATCGGACTCGACTATAATTCTGTTGTAACCAATTTGTCCCGCCAATAGGAGGCCATCACGTAGAGCCGTCGCCTCCGCAGTAGGATGTGGCATCCCGCAATTACCACTACTAGAAAATCGCGTTGTTTTCGTGCATTGCACCATCATGACCGCATGCTCATGTCATCATGGCTCATTGCATTTGAGCTTCGTCATGTCATCATGCATTTGTTTGTCGAAACCTATTTTCTAAAAGCCTAGTTTGGTTTTCTAAATGTTCCCCGTCTCAATTTCAAATTAAAGTGCCGGGCTTTTCCGGGTCTTTTATTTGTCTAAAAACTAATTACGAAAGTTATTTTAAATTAAATAAAAATCTATATTATTTTTAGGCGGCAGTCGAACGGGCCAATCCGACCCAGTCGACCACCCCCAGTACAAAATCAACCAGCCTGTCTAATTCTATTCCTACCCAATCCTAGTCTACCCACCCTCCAGCCACATCACCCTGACCAACCACGGCTCGCCACCTCATCTCTCTTTTTTCCCCATCCAATCCCAGCAGTCCACTTTACCCTTCTGGCCCCACTCCCCACTTCCCCCCCCCCAACCGACCAGGCCACCTGGGCGGGGCCCCCAACCCCACCTGCCGCCACTCCCTCCCTCACCCAACTCCACCCCTGGAACCAACCCCACACCACACCGGTCCGACCCACCCCACACACGCACAGCACGCACGCTTGACCCGAACCACACCCGTCCGTCCCGTGTGGACCCCACCCTGCGGGTCCCGCTCCTCTCCCTCCCCCGGAATTCCTCTTCCCCACCCCCGACCTTGCTCCTCTCTCCGCCCGCCTCGCTCCTTCCGCCTCGCAGCGCTCGCCCGCTGCTGCGGTGCTCGCCTCCCCTCGGAAGCGCCTCTCGAGCCTCCCCGGAAACCGCCACGCCCCCACGTCCCGCGTCTGCCTCCCGCCGCCACCGCGCCAGCAAGCCGCCGTCGACCTCACGCCGGTCGTCGCCCCGCCTTCCGTCCGCCGCCATCGGTGCCCGGCCGCGATCCGCTCCTCCCATCGTCCTCCGCCCGCCTCCATGCGTCCGACCGCCGCCGCGCGGCCCCGTTTCCCCGGTGCCGCTCCCCACCGCCTCCGCTCGCGCTCCGCCCCTGAGCCGCGACCGCCGTCGCCCTTGCGCCTCCGCCGACCTGCGCCTTCCCTCTCGGCCGCGACCTCCTCTGCATCCTCCAGCCGCGGCCGCCGGAGCCCCTGCCGCCCGAGCCGGCCGTCGCCCTCCGCTGGTCCTCCTCCGACCTCGCCCCGGGCTGCTCTGCTGGCCGCTCCTCCGGCCGCTGCCGACCGCGCGAGCGCCCGAGTACCCCGCCGCCGCCGTCCGCCGCTGCGGGTGCTTCCCCCGCAGCCTCTTCCCTCCGTCCGCTGCCCCGGCCCCAAGCTCGCCCTCCCCGCCTCGCCGGACTTCTCCACCGGCCCGCCGGCTCCTCGGTCCCCCTCGCCAGCGACCACCGGCCGCGTCGCGTGTGAGGCCGCCCCTGTGCAGCTGCTGCTCCGCTGCTCGTGATGGTGTTATGTGCTGCATACATGGTACTGCAAGAGTTGGATACTCTCAGGATTGTGGTGGTGCTGCCCTCTCGCCAATCATTTTGGCTCCAGCGTTAATCGGAGACCACCGACGCATATACAAGATCCTCATCGACCATTGAAACGGGCACCCAAGATCTTCCTAAGACCCATTCGCTACCAAGACCTACGTCACGGAAACCCCAAGATCTCCTTCACGAAATTCAAGAAGCCTGTCGGGTGCCTGAAGACCGAGCCGAAACCCGTCGGACCCTCGGAACCGCCAAGTTCGCCAAGACCCGTTCCCGGAGTCCGATTGTCGAGCCCGAACCCGTGGAAACCCGAAACCCCCAAGATCTACGCCGCGGAATAACCAGGCCTTCGGGGTGGAACCGACAAGATCTACCGACGCAGAACGCCAAGTTCTTCATCCCGGACGCCAAGACCGACTTGATGGCGCGGACCCGACAAGATCTTCACAACGACAAGATCGACACCGACCCAAGTCCTTCTTCTCGGAACACCAAGATCTACCTCAGTTATCCGAGAACGATCCCGCCGAGACCGAACCCCAGATCCGAACCCTGAGACCGGACCCCAAACCACGTCGAACCCCAAGATCGCCGAACCCTAATGTGTCACCCCTTTTCTCGAACCCTATTTTATAAATGTTATAGACTTGTTGCATTAAATCATACATGTTTGCATACATATTTATGTGGTTTGGGGGCCTTATTCCAATTCACCTAAATTAAATATGGGGCCATATGCGGACAAATCTAGTCTTATATTGGCCTCATTTAAATTTGTGTAGCGAACCGGTAACTTATCTTGCCTTGTTATTACAACATTTAATTTGCGGGGTAGATAAATACCTTGAACCGTTTAATTAAATGTCAGGACCCCAGTTCCGCTTAATATGACCTAATCGCATCGCACCTTTGCCATGTCATACATCATACACGCATCATGCCCGATCTTTTGCCGTAGTATTAAATATTGCATCCGGTGTTTATTCTAGTGTTTTGCTTCTTCGCGGATAAGGCCGTTGAGTTGATGCGAGTGTCGACCCGATCGTCGGTTGAACCTTCGGCAATGGTTTCAGGCGAGCAATCTCCCCCTTTCTACCTATCTTACTTTTATAGTATTTATTCCCTCCTGTTGATCTATTGCTATCTGTGTTGCGTTGCTCTAGCTTTCGTACCCGTGATATCCCTTGCAGCCTTATATTGCCTTGGACACCTCCTATTACCGTTGTTTGGTAGATAGTTGGACCTGCGCGTCGTAGTCGCTTGCTCAAGTGCTGTTGCGTGTCGTCAAGTACCACAGTTGTTGGAGCATTGCCGCATGTTTAATGTTGGAGATGATCATGGCTTTAATTATCGTTCACTTTAATTATTGTTTAATAACTAAAATTGAAGTAGGTAAGCAGAGGCACAGGTGGGCAATAGATGTTATTTGGTTGTTAACCGTCCACTTGTGTCCCGTAGGACCCCGAGTACTTGATACCTGTTCCTTGAATATTCGCTCTATCCACATCCGGGAGGATTATGGGACCCCCCTGAGCCAGAGCTTGATTCAGTCTTATTTCTTGGGGCCACAAACTAGTTTGAGGTTTTATTTACTATCCTGTACTTATGCCATGTTTTACTGTATTATTTACGATTGTGCGAGGAGCACCTGTACTGTTTAGGATCGTGACCCATTTTCGCGGTATCGACAAGCCCAGTTTTGGGTTCCCAGTCGTTTACAGCCGGCCCCACAAACCTTGAGTCCGTCTCGAAGTCAGCTAACTTCGTTGCGGGTATACTTAATGGGGTGGCCCCCTGAAATATTTCTGAATCCTGTGATTGCTTTGTCGTGAAAGCCTCGTTGGGTTTTGATTTGGTTTTTCCGAGGTTGATCGAGTGTGTGTTGCTATTTGTGCACCCCTGCAGGGTAAAACTTTCTGAAAGCCGTGTCCGCGGTTATGGACGACTTGGAGCACAGTATCTCGATCATAGACAACTATAACTAAAGTAGTGCTATAAATTTGACTTTATAATGACTAGTAATCAGCTTCACTATAATGGAATGGCTAAATAAAACTGCCAACAATTGCTTGCTTGGGTGGTCGCTTGCGACCATTGTATCTGACTAGTAAGTATTGCAACTATAACGGAATGGCTAAATAAAAGTGCCAACAACTGCTGGGTTTTGGGATATCTCATGCTAATCGTATAATTGACTAGTAAGTGTCGCAACTACAACGGAATGGTTAACTAAAATGGCCCACTGCTTATTTTATCAGGATGATTATCTATACCTGACTAGTAATCGCTGCAACGATAACTGAATAAATAAAACTGCCAACGGTGTGAGTTCCTCGGTTGAATTCCTCGTTTGGTCTCGAGGGGGAAACACCAGGATGGGTTTGTCTGATGGTAGAATCAGGTTGGTTCCGAATAGGTCTTTCTTATCCCTCTCTGATAGCCGCCAGTTGTATCGAGTCTCTATAGGTTGTTTAGTGCATGCTGCCGCTGCCGCTTCAGTCCACCATACCTATGTAGGCGAGGACCGCCGAATTCTAGCCTCGCCGTGTACTGGCCTCAGTACTGATCGCTCCTCTTTTTCCTTTGCCCTTTGTCGGCACCCCTTTTATTTAAGCAGGTTTTGAGATCGACGTCGTTAGCAGGGTTACCCTTCCGGCTTGGCCTAGGCAGGGTTATGGACGCCATTGGTTATTCTTCAGGGCTCTTAGCCCCATTTGCATCTTGTCCGTAGCTGGACGCTCTATTGTTTTCAAGGTGATTTGGATCTTTGTTCTGTATATCTGTATTCTTGACTCATGGAGTCGTGTTGTATATATATCTGTTCTGTGGGTCCCATCGAGGACTGTTGTGTAATGTTATTACTTTCATTTTCCACCCGCACGCAAGTGCCTGGTGGGCACCTTTGAATCGTTTCTATGCGGGTTTGGCGGGAAGCGCTGAAACTTGCATAGGGTCGATTCTGAGGGTGTTACATAGGAGCATCAGCCACATACGGTAATAAACGACTGCATCCAACAATAAAAGAATCATGGCTATCCCGTATAATAGCGCATGTGCCACCAATACCCAGGTCTGGGTCAAAACCAGTGTCAACGTTGAGTTTGACATTACCTTCACTTGGCTTCAACCAGCCGTGACGAGAGATCCGATTGTCGCCTTTCTTTCTTGCCCTTTAGTTGTTTGTAGCTAGTGCCATGATAGCTTGTGCCGATATTGATGGATCTGTCTGATCTAAGATGCTGTCAGCCTGTCACGACCACGGACCGGGGTGTGATCAGAGGATGGCCCAAGCCCAAGCTTGCCGGGATCCTTAACACCCGCTCACTATGGGCGTTTAATGCTGTGGAAAGGTATGTGAGAACGCACAACACCAGTAGGGCCGGATGCTCATATATATATTGACAATGTTACAGGTACAACCCTAGAAATACACGGAGACCTATAACTAATACAACACATATCTCAACACCCCCCGCAGTCGAAGGGTCGGTTCCGACACATAGACTGGAGCGAAACTCAGGAAAAGGCGTCGACGGTAATCCCTTCGTCATGATGTCTGCAAATTGCTAAGAGGTCGGCATGTGAAGAACTCGAATGTGACTGAGGGAAACTTGCTCACGGACAAAGTGAATATCCATCTCAATGTGCTTGGTGCGCCGATCATGAACGGGGTTGGCGGAGAGGTAGACAGCCGAGACATTATCACAAAATACCACCGTGTCCTTGTCGACAGGACAAGAGAGCTCGGAGAGAAGCTGACAAAGCCACGTGCACTCAGCCACGGCGTTAGCCATGACGCGGTACTCGGCCTTGGAGCTGGAGCGATACATGGTGGGCTGCCTCTTGGAGGACCAAGAGACGAGCGACGAGTTGAGGTAGACACAGTAGCCCGAGGTGGAGCGCCGTGTGTCGGGGCAGCCAGCACAGTCCGCATCCGAGTAGGCGACGATGTCGGTCGAGGGTGAGGCGTGCAGTGAGAGGCCGAAGTCCATGGTGTCACGGATATAGCGGAGTATCCACTTCACCGCGGAGCAGTGAGCGTCCCGGGAAGCATGCATGTACAAGCACACCTGCTGCATGACATACTGCAACTCCGGACGTGTCAGCGTCAAATACTGCAGGGCATCTATGATGGAGCGGTAGAACGGCGTGTCGGAGGCCAGTGACCCATCACTAGTCGAGAGCTTGGCCTTCATGTCGACAGGTGTGGGCGCGGGGTGGCAGTTAAGCATCCCTGCGTGCTCGAGAAGCTCATGGGCGTACTTCCGCTGATGAAGAAAGAACCCATCCGCGCGCCGAACAACCTCGATGCCGAGGAAGTAGTGGAGCGGGCCGAGGTCCTTCAGGGCGAACTCAGCGCGAAGGCGGTCGGTGAGCTGTCGAAGGATACCATCAGTGCATGTCGTCAAGATGATGTCGTCGACATATAGTAGCAGGTAGGCAGTGTCGGTGCCTTGTCGATAGACAAACAACGACGCATTAGAACGAGTGAAGCGGAAGCCGAGATGATGCATGTATGCGGCAATGCACTGGTACCAGGCACGGGACGCCTGCTTCAGTCCGTACAAGGACCGAGAGAGCAAGCACACATGATCTGGATGGTCAGTGTCGACGAAGCCGATAGGCTGCTGGCAGTACACCTGCTCGGAGAGATGACCGTGGAGAAAGGCATTGGAGGGACGTCCATCTGGTGCACCGTCACACGCGAGAGACGGCGAGGTACATAACGGTGCGGATCGTGCCCGGCTTGACAACTGGGGCAAACGTATCCATGAAGTCGACACCGGCGTGTTGGCGAAATACACGGACCACCCAACGCGCTTTATAGCACTCCAGCTTTCCATCCGGGATGAGCTTGTGCTTGAAGACCCACTTGCCGGTGATGACATTGGCGTGAGGAGGATGGGGGACCAGCTCCTAGGTCCGATTGCGCTGCGGCGCGTCGTACTCCTCCTGCATGGCGGCGTGCCACTGCGGGTCACGCAAGGTGGCCCGGGTAGAGGTGGGCACCGACGAGAGCTCGAACGTAGACGCCGTGCAGACGTACTGATCGACAGGGTAGCGGGTGGATGACCGAGGCACTCCCGCACGCGCGCGGGTGAGCACACCCGCAGGACAAACAGCGTCCGCCACTAGGGCAGTGACGGGAGAGGGCGACAATGCGGATGACGAGGTGGGCGACGACGGAGCCGGCGAGGAGGAGGCCGCGCTGGTCGGGGGCGACGCAGACAGCGGCGTCACGGGCGTCGACGGAGTCGCGGGCGCAGGCGACGTCGCTGGCTCGAGCGAAGGCGGAGCCGCGATGGCCGGCGAGCCAGAAGGCGACGCGGGAACGGGCGCCGAGGGACCAGGCGGGGCAGGCACGGAAGGGGCCGCCGTGGTCACTCGTCAGCGCGGAGGGCCGGTCGCAGGGGGCCAGCGGGCACCGGGGTCATCGTCGATGAAGTCGCCAAAGGTTCTTGCTGAAACGGAAATACCAACTCGTCAAAGTAAACGTGCCGGGAGGTTAAGATGCGATGCGATACCGGGTCGTAGCAGCGGTAGCCCTTGGTGTTGGCTGGGTAGCCGAGAAACACACAAGGGAGAGAGCGCGGCACAAGTTTATGCACGGCGGTGGCGGCAGTGCTAGGATAGCAGCGGCAACCGAAGATACGAAGATCATCGTAGGCGGGTGGCACACAAAGATAAGATGGTACGGCGTATATTGCCAACACACGCGGCAGGGGCGGATGTTGACGAGAAGGGTTGTCGTGGCGAGGGCATCCGGCTAAAACCGTGGGGGCATGTAAGCATGGAACAAAAGGGTGTGCACACAGTCGTTGAGAGTACGAAGTATGCGTTCAGCACGACCATTTTGTTGGGAAGTGTAAGGACACGTGAGACGAAAGATGACACCATGGGAGGCGAGAAGTGTGCGGATGGTGATGTTGACGAACTCTTTGCCGTTATCAGTTTGCAAGGTGTGGATGGGGCGGCCGAATTGGGTGGAGACGTATGCGAAAAAGGCGGTGAGAGTGGCAGGGACGTAGGATTTACGACGTAAGGGAAAAGTCCACAAAGTGCGAGTAATCGTCCAAAATCAGAAGATAATAGGTATAACCAAAATTACTCGGAACCGGCGAGGTCCAAACATCACTATGAATAAGTTCAAAGGGAAAAGACGCGACTGTGGAGGAAGAATTAAACGGAAGACAAACATGTTTGCCTAGACGACATGCTTCACAAGAATGAGCATCCGTTTTATTACAAGTAAAATCAAATCCTTGTAGTATTTGACGAAGAACGGTGGAGATAGGATGGCCGAGGTGGGCGTGCCATAGGTCGATGCCGGCGGAGAGGGTGAGTGGGCTGCTGGCGGTGGTGGAGGACGACCAAACAGGGTACAAATCGCCGGGGCTGTCACTGCGGTGGAGAAGCATCCGAGTACGACCATCCTTAACAGAAAAACCAGAACCGTCAAATTCCACGGTCACAGAGTTATCACGAGCAAGGGAACAAGCAGAAACGAAGTTTTGGATTAAATGAGGAGAAAAAATGACATTATTTGAGAGAAAGAGGGGTGGAGGTGGAGGGAAAGGAGGTGGAGCCAGTGTGAGTGATAGGAAGAGCATGACCGTTGCCGACAATTATGCGGGAGGAAGTGGAGGCGGGAGTAGAATTAGAGAGATTACCGGGGTGAGCGGCCATGTGCGCGGAGGCGCCGGTGTCCATGAACCAATTGCCGCCACCGCCGCATGCGCCCGTCGGGGAGGCGGTCTGTAGAGCGGTCAGCAGGGCGGGGTCCCACTGGGCCGTGCTCGGGGGCACAACATAGTAGGCGGGATGAGCCGGGGCGCAGCGTAGCCATTTGCGACGGTGGGCTGGGGCACCGCGAAGAGGGCCTGGTGCAAGGCCAGACGCGGCCCCATGGTGCTCGGGTATGGGGCGCGCGACACGGGCATGGTGTAGGCATGGACGACCCCGGTCTAGGGGTTATGGCCGGCGATCCATGGCGGCATGGGGTAGATCTACTGCGGTGAACGAGTCTAGGGGCAGTGGCGGTGTCGCCGGTGTTACCACCGCTGTTGCCACCACCGTTGCGACGACAACGACGGCGCCCTCTGTTGCCACCACCATTGCCCCCGCCGTTGGCGGGGGTAGGGGCGCGAGTGGCGGGGGGAGTAGAAACCCGGAGGCAGGCCTGGGGCACAAGGTGCAGGGTCCGAGGCGCAAGGCGCGGGGGCAGGGCTGCCCTGGGAGAAGCCGGCGACAAAGACGGTGTGGGCCTCCCGAGCCCGGAGGTGCTTGATCCAGCGCTCCTCGAGACGGAGATAGGCCACGACCTGCTCCAAATTCGGTGTGGTGAGGAGCGTGAGGTTGGAGGCGGCGTTGCTAAGATCCTCGCCGAGGCCGGCCGACAGCGTGGAGAGCATGATCTTGTCATCGATCAGGAACTCCAAGCCGCGAAGCTCATCGGAGAGGTTCTTGAGATGGAGGCAGTAGTCGTCGAGGGAGAGTTCGTTTTGGTGGGTAACGAAGAACTCCTGTTCGAGGAACGTGACATGCTGGATCTTGTTGTCGGTGAAGATGTAGGGTTTGTAGCATAGAAAACAAAAAAATTCCTACGATGGGAACAACTATGTACCAAGATCTATCTACTACATACAAACAACAGGCAGATGTATATCCGTAGAGAACATACCCTTGAAGACCGACAAAGCTTAACAAGTTCAAACTCGTGGTTTATGTAGACGATCTCTTGCCGATCTCAAGATCGAGAGGAAGTCCTTAGCACCGCAGATCAGTGGTGCATCCGTGCTCGCACACACGTCCGAGGCACCGAGCAACCTCCGCCTCCTCGCTCCAGCGATGCAGCGGAAGCACAACTCTTTCTTGCCTAATAGCCACCGGGAACATGTATCTCGCTAATCCGAGACCATGGGGAATAAATAATAGAGAGGGAGAGAGATCCTTCACGAGGAGGTGTGAGTGAGAGAGAGAGGGAGGGGCTCCTTTTGTAGGAGAGGGGGGGAACCCCAAGGGGGTGGCCGATGCATGGGGGCTGCCTCCTTGCCCTCCCCTCATTCATGTTGGTGGACACTCCACTCACAAAAATCCCTTTCAATTCCCTCCACTCAAAAAGCCACTCAAATTCCTATTAAATTTCCACCAAATTTAATGCAAACTCTCATTAAATAAAAATCCTTTTATTTATTCAGAATTTTGTCAACTAATTTAATGATAAACATTCTCATATAACCCCTTGCTAGTATTTCATTTCACATGCAAAAACACTTTCTGCAATTTCACCCGAAAACCCGTTTCGGTATCTAGTGAAATAAATTCCTGCGCTTGTTATTTTTTCCGGCATGAAACTTTTGCTCCAGAAGGATGTCCGTGTCTCTTAAGTGTGTCACCCTATGATTCGCGAATAATGTGGATATGATCGAGACCCCTCTCAGATCAATAATCAGAAGCGGGACCTAGAGATCCGTACTGACTCCCACACATTCAACGATGACTTTCTTGTGATCGTTAGAACCTTTTACGCTAGTATCTTAATTCTTTTGTTTCGCGATACATTACAAGTCCGAGATTCGATCATCGGTATCTCCATACCTAGTTTGATCTCATTACTGACATGTACTCTTTTCTCGTTCCCGTGATATAACATTCTAGTGATCAAATCACTTGCTTGCAAGCTAATCAATGTGATATCACCGAGAGGGCCCAGAGCATTTCTATCCGTAATCGGGATGAACAAATTCCACTCTCGATCCATGGGCCTCAACATAACACTTTAGTAGTATTGAACCCATCTTTATAATCACCCTGTTACGATGTGACGTTTGATGTTATCAAGATACTCTTCCGGTGTTAGTGATTGACATGATCTCATGGTCTAAGGATTAGGATCACTTTGTATGACGTTATAGCAATATAAACTCAATGACTTCGATCGTAATGCTATACTTCGGATGAATGTTCATCACACCATTACACTAATTTTGTGACCTCGTTATTAACAACATTCAATGTCCATGATCAGGAAACCTTGATCATCTTGTTAATCAACGAGCTAGTTTATGAGAGAGGCATAACTAAAAACTTTCTGTTTGTTTATTAAATACACATGTATTAACGTTTTCGTATTAATAAAATTATAGCATGCAAAATAAACATCTATCATATACTTGGAATATACATAATAACCATTTTGTTTTTGCCTCTCAGGGCATATTCCCTTCAGTCTCCCACTTACACTAGAGACAATAATCTAGTTACATAGTGATAAATCTAACACCCATGGAGTTCTGGTGTTGATCATGTTTTGCTCTAGGGAGAGTTTTAGTCAACGGATCTGCTACATTGAGATCCGTGTGTACTTTACAAATCTTTATATCACCATCCTTGACATGTTCGCGGATAGAGTGAAACCAGTGCTTAATATGCTTGGAATTCTTGTGAGACCTTGGTTATTTGGCATTTTCAATGGCACCATTTTTGTCACAATATATCACCATTAGGTCCGACACGCTCGCAACCACACCTAGTTCGGATATGAACTCGTTCATCCAAACCGCTTCCTAAGCCGCTTCCGAAGCAGCAACATATTCGGCCTCCGTTGTTGATCCTGCCACCACGTGTTGTTTGGAACTCCTCCAACTGACCGCTCCACCATTCATGAGAAATACGTATCCGGATTGAGACTTAGAGTCATCCGGATCGGTGTCAAAGCTTGCGTCGACATAACACTTAGCGACGATCTCTTCTTCACCTTCGTACACAAGAAACATATCCTTAGTTCTTCGCAAGTACTTAAGGATATTCTTGACCGCTATCCAGTGTTCCGAACCTGGATCCAATTGGTACCTACTAGTCGAACTAACAGTATGTGCCACATCTGGTCTTGTACATAGCATGGCGTATATCATAGAGCCTATGGCTGAAGCATAGGGGACTTTGTCCATTATCTCTCTTTCTTACGCCGTAGCCGGACTTTGAGTCTTACTCAATGTCTTGCCTTGCAACATAGGTAAGAACCCCTTCTTACTTCCGTCCATTTTAAACTTCTTTAAAATCTTATCAAGGTATGTACTTTGCGATAGCCCTATTAGGCGCCGTGATCTATCTCTATAGATCTTTATGTCTAATATGTATGACGCTTCACCTAGGTCCTTCATTGAAAATTTGCCATTTAGATAACTTTTAACACTGTTTAAAAGATCTATATCATTTCCGATCAATAATATGTCATCCACATATATCAGAAAATGCCACATTGCTCCCACTCACTTTCTTGTAAATAAAAGCCTCTCCATAAGTTTGGACAAATCCAAACTCTTCGATCACCTCATCAAAACGGAGATTCCAACTCCGGGATGCTTGCTTCAGTCCATAGATGGATCGCTGAAGCTTGCATACCTTGTTAGCATCCTTAGGATCGACAAAACCCTTTGGTTGTATCATATACAACTCTTCTTAAATATTGCCATTGAGGAACACAGTTTTGACATCCATCTGCCATGTCTCATAGTCAAAATATGCATCTCTACGGGAGAGAATGTCTCATCGTAGTCAACTCTTTGCGACAAGTCGAGCTTTATAGACGGTCACATTACCATCAACATCAGTTTTCCTTTTGAAAATCCATTTATTCTCCACGGCCTTTCGATCGTGAGGTAAGTCCACCAAGTTCCAAACTTGGTTTTCATACATGGATTCTATCTCGGATTTCATGGCTTCTAACCATCTGTTGGAATCTAGGCTCATCATCACTTCTTCATACGTCCCAGGGTCATCAATTTTATCAACAATGAAATTCATAACAGGGTTTCCGTATAGCTCGGGAGCTGCACACGTCCTGCTAGACCTGCGAGGTTCGGTAGTACTCTCTTTCGGAGTTTCATGATCATTATCATTAGTTCCCTCTTCAATTGGTGAAGCCAACTCCGGAACGACTTCCGGCGCTACGATACTCGCCATACTATGAAGAGAAGGTTCAACAACCTCTTCGAGTTCTACCTTCCGACTACTCACACCTTTTGCGAGAAACTCTTTCTCTAGAAAGGATCCATTCTTGGCAACAAAAACCTTGCCCTCGGATCTACGATAGAAGGAATACCCAGTAGTTTCCTTAGGGTATCCTATGAAGACACATTTTTTCGCTGTTGGTTTGAGTTTATCCGGTTGAAGTTTCTTCACATAAAGATCGCATCCCCAAATTTTAAGAAATGACAGCTTATGTTTGTTTCCAAACCACAATTCATACGGTGTCTTTTCAATGGATTTAGATGGTGCCCGATTTAAAGTGAATGCAACAATTTCTAGTGCATAACCCCAAAATGATAGTGGCAAGTCTGTCAGAGACATCATAGATCGGACCATATCCAATAAAGTACGATTACGATTTTCTGACACACCATTTCACTGTGGTGTTCCAGCAGGTGTGAGTTGTGAAACAATTCCACACTCTTTCATATGAGTGCTAAACTCGTAACTTAGATACTGAAGGGAATATGCCTGAGAGGCAATAATAAAGTGGTTATTATCGTATTCCTTATTTATGATAAATGTTTATTTTGCATGCTATAATTGTATTAATACGGAAACATTAATACATGTGTGTTTAATAAAAAAAAAGGAAGTTCCTAGTTATGCCTCTCTTATAAACTAGCTCGTTTATTAACAAGATGATCAAAGGTTTCCTGATCATGGACATTGGATGTTGTTAATAACGAGGTCACAACATTAGTGTAATGATGTGATGAACATTCATCCGAAGTATAGCATTACGATCAAGGTCATTGTGTTTATATTGCTATAACATCATACGAAGTAATCTTAGTCCTTAGACCATGAGATCATGTTAATCACTAACACCGGAAGAGTATCTTGATAACATCAAACGTCACACCGTAATAGGGTGACTATAAAGATGGGTTCAGTGCTACGAAGGTGTTATGTTGAGTCTCATGGATCAAGAGTGGAATTTGTCCATCCCTATGACGGATAGATATACTCTGGGCCCTGTCGGTGATATCACATTGATTAGCTTGCAAGCAAGTGATTTGATCACTAGAATGTTGTATCACGGGAACGAGAAAAGAGTACATGTCGGTAACGAGATCAAACTAGGTATGGAGATACTGATGATCGAATCTCAGACATGTAATATATCGCGAGACAAAGTGATTGAGTTACATGTGTATAAGGTTCACACGATCACAGAAGTCATCGTTGAATATGTGGGAGTCAGTACGAATCTCCGGGTCCCGCTGCTGATTATTGATCGGAGAGGGGTCTCGATCATGTATACATTATTCGCGAACCGTAGGGTGACACACTTAAGGGATACCGACACCATTCGGAGAAAATAATATGCCAGATAAAGAAAAAGGAAAGCGCAAGAATTTATTTCACTAGACACCGGAATTGTTTCGGTTGAAATTGCTGAAACTGGTTCTGCATGTGAAATTGAATACTAGCAAGAGGTTTTATGTGAATGTTTGTTAATTAAAGTAATTAAATTTTTTTTGAATAAAATAAATAAAAGAGTTTTATTAAATGAGAGCTTGCATTAATTTTGGTGGAAAATTAATGCATGTGAGTGGAATTGTGAGTGGATGTGTTTTTATGTGAGTGGAGCATCCACCACATGAATGAGGGAGAGGTGAGGGCACCCTCCATGGCCGGCGGCCATGCCCCCTTGGTCTGCCCCCCTCCCCTATAAAAGGAACCCCTCCTCTCACTTGTCACTCACACCTCCTCGCGAAGGATCTCTGTCTCCCCTTCAGAATTTCCCCATGGTCTCGGATCAGCGAGATACATGTCCCCGATGGCTTTTTCTAGAAGGATTTGTTGATTTTGCTGCTTCGCTAGAGAGAGGGCGTGGAGGTTGTCGGGGTACCCGGACATGTGTGCGATCACGGATACACCACTGCTTTGCGGTGCTGGACTTGATGGTGCTGGACCGGCTGGACCAGATGGACTTCATCACGATCTTGAGATTGGTAAGCGTTCGTCTACATCATCCACGAGTACAACCTCGTTAACACTATTCGGTCTTCGAGGGTATATATTGTATGGATGTATATCCACCCGTTGCTTGTATCTAGTAGATAGATCTTGGTACATAGTTGTTCCCATCGTAGGAAATATTTTGTTTTCTATGCTGCGAACCCTACAGTGGTATCAGAGCCGGATCTATGCGTAGATGCTTTGCACGGGTAGTACACATATGAGTATGTGGGCGATGATGATCATTTTATTGCTTCTTAGTTGTACTTTGGATATTGGTGGCATAGTGGGATGAAGCGGCCCGGACAAACTTTACATGTCCTCGCAGATGAGACCTGTTCCACGCTTGACATGCAACTAGTTTTGCATAAGTGGCTAGCAGGTGTCTGTCTCTCCTACTATAGTCAATATCTAATTTGCAACGAGTTGTCAACAATTTGGTTATCCTCGTTGTGGTTCATGTTCGTAGGTAAGAACGGTTCTTTCTTCGAAAGCCCTAAGCCACATAAAACTTGCAATGGATAAATTAGAGGCGTCTAGTTTAGATTGTTGTCGGGCTAGTGTTATGATATGGTGATGTTGTAAGTAGAAGTATGAGATGATACTCTTACAACACACATAAAGTGTAGGTTCCATAGACCTTGGCCTTACACATAGAGGTATGATAGAGATCATACCACGGTGCACATGATGGAGATCATATGCGGGAACCATATCATTTCACTTATTAACATGTGATGTTTGATTGCATCTTATATTGCTTGTTTGGCGTTTTATTAGCATAATAAGATGACCCCTATTTAGATATCAAGATAAAAATGTGTTCTTCCTTAAGTATGCACCGACAATGTTTCGTCGCTTCAAGACATCACGTGATGATCGGGTGTACTTTAATCCACGAGCATATCTCGGGTGTAAAACAGTTACACACGCGAATACTAAGGTTCTTACTTGGCGAGCCTAGCATGTACAGACATGGCCTCGGAACACGGACCAAAAGGTTAAGCATGAGTCATATGTTTTGATATGATGACCATATGGATGCTTGCCTTTGAAGCTACACCGACTCACGTGATGATCGGACTTGGTGTAGTGGATTTGGTTCATGTAATCACCAAAAAGACACGAGGGATGTCGTTTTTGAGTGGGAGTTCATTTCTAATTTGGATTAGAAGAACTCAATTTATCATAAATTAAATCAAAGTGAATTTGCATAATTTGTTGTAATCATTGGCATTCGTTCACCACCTTATGCTTAGTTGTAATTGAGATAATAGAACTATAGAATTCTGGATATTTACTTTACGAACTGGTATCATATTGTGTTGAGTGTCAATCTAAAGTTTAAAGTCTTATTGCAAATTTTCAGTAAACTCTGTTTACTCCGTGAAATTTAATAATTGGTATTAAATTAAGAGTAACAATTCCAGTGTTAGTATCTTAAGTATCATGTTTTGCCTCCATGATTCTTGATTGTTTTAATATCAAGTTTATATAGGAGCTGAAAGAATTGTTTCAGAAACCATCAAGTGTGGCAGATATAACGATATCTGAAACAATGTTTTGGTTGCAATATGATAGAGTATAATATATGTTCTCATATTGGATGAGAATTTGCAAAGGTTGGAGATGCTAGACATCCTAATCATCCAAAAAGGGTTTTGGAAAGTAATGTTATACTCACGTTTCGCCTTTATAAGCTATAGTATCTTGATCATGAAAGTCGTCATGATAAGGGTGAATAGAAGATGTATGTAAAGTGTTTACTACACTAAAGTATTACTAAAGAATGGATTTTGAAAGAATGCCGATCATTTTGATGATGGTGATCTACTTCAAAGTGCAAGTCCAAAGGTATTATTATTTGAATATACACGCTTTGGACTATGTGTCATGTATATGGCGCCACTTTTGATGTTGATAGATTCTTTTAAAAGGAAAAGGAAATGCTGAAAGAGAATCTATAAAATATATTTGGCAGAAAATAAAAGATTGGAAATATCCAATTTAGGTATATGGATGATATACATGTTATGGTTGTATTCTTTGCTTGTTAAACAATGTGGTTCTTGGGTATTGGATACCGAATTGGTTGGTATGAAATTTCATACGGAACAACGCAATTCATGAACCACAATGGCCTAAGTAACTAGCAAGAGAATATGTGATGATGTTCATCGAAAACAGACAAACCGTTGTTTGTATTTCCCGTTGACATCAAAGCTTGCCTTCAAGATTTGTTTTAATAATAGTTATTTAAATCAGGTATTATGAGAACAAAGGTTGTTCAAATAATTACCGTATTCCACATAAGATGGATGATTTACAAATCTAGTTGGAGAAATCACATCTATAAAGCTAATGCTAAAATGTCGCAAGACAAATGATTGGAAGATCACTTACAAAGTGACATCGTCATTTAAATTATATTGGAAATAAAACATGAAGAATTTCCATATTCATGGATTTTTGGAGTCTTTGATTTGATCAAGTGACGCCTATGAGACTTTCCTCGGGATAATTAAAACTTTGTTCAAAGGCCAAAGAAGAACGAACGACTAAATTGTTGGAATTTATACATATCGATGTATGTAGTCCATTATGTATAGTTGTAAGCGATGGATTTCAACTTCATATGCTTTCTCTGGAAATTTGAGTGAATATTCACTTAATGGGAAAGAAGTATGAAATATTTGAAAAACGTTTCAAAGACTTTCAAGATGAAGTGGAAAATCATTGTAACAAGAAAATAAATGGTTTATGATTTTATCATAAGGGATTTGTTTGAGTTACAAGTGTAACAAGAAAATAAATGAATTATGATTTTATCATAAAGGGATTTATTTGAGTTGCAAGTTTAGCAAAACACCTAGATTTACATCTCCCGAAACACCATAGGAGTATGGAGTTATTGAGATTTGTAATAAAATCTTGTTTGACAGGGTTGGATCAAAGGTGTTATTTATAAAACTGCCATTATGTTTTAAAAGATTAAAGCTTTAGAGACTACCGCTTTTACACTGAAAAGAGCTCCATCTTGATCCGTTGAAATGACACCATATGAGTTATGGTTTGGGGTAAAACCCAAGTTGTCCTTTCTTAAATTTTGGTATGCTAAGCATAAGTAAGATGTTTACAACCAAAGTCGGATGAGCATGTCTTTGCAGGTTATTTCGAATAACCATTGGATATTCCTCCATAACACCGAAGACAAAAGGGTTTGTCGCTTAAAATGTGAAGTTTCTTGAAAAAGGATTTTTTCACAAAAGTTAAGTGGGAGGACAATAGAACTTTGATAAGGTTAACGAACCTTAGCTAAATGTGCTGAGTTGCGCAGCATCGGAAATTGTTCTGGAGGCTGCCATGATGCTCATAGCTTATGTGCCTCAAAGGTTGTGGTCACAGAGATCTAAGTTCTTATTGAACCAAGTCGGTCGGATAAACAATCAAATACTAAGATTTGAGAGTAAATCATTATTGTTTGACAATGATGAACCGACTACATGCAAAGAAGCGATGATGGGCCCTGACTCCATCAAATGGCTTGAAGCCATAAAATCCGTGATAGTTCCATATACGAGAAATCAAGTTTTGAACTTGGAAGACCCTTCGGAAAGGTGTAAAAACCTATCAGTCGTATTTGGATCTGTAAAGAAACAGACATGGATGTTTCACATCTATGAAATAGTCGACATGTCGGTAAAGTATTTTACGACAACATTCAAGGAGTTGACTATGACAAGATTTGATCTTTCATAGCGATATTTAGTCTGGACGGATTAAAGTAGCAACCACTACATATAATTTGGTATATGGTAGATGAATAAACAAAACAAAGTTCTTCTAATAGAATGGTTACCTAGGACGTGTACATGGCACGGTCTAAAGGGTTTTGTTAAATTCAAAGGATGCTAAAAGGGCATGCAAACTTCAATGGTTGAAGTAAGCATCGCGGAGTTGGAACCTTCACCGTGATGAAAAGGAGTTTTCATCTGGAGATGATGAAGATGCTTGCATTTGTAAGAGATTAAGTGGGAGCGCTGAGACAAATTTCTAATACATTATGTGGAGGACATCTTGTTGATTAGAAATGATGCAATTTTTATTGACAAAGGTTAAGAATTTCATTTTGATGAAAGACTTAGGCAAAACCCGAATATTTAGCATGAATGTCTATAGTGGATAGACCATGACGCTAATATGGTTGTGCCAAACGTACATATATGAGATATTGAAGGAGTTCAATATAGAAACGACAAGAAACGGTTCTTGTTGCATGGAAAGGAATTGAATCCAGATTCAAGTGTATCGACACTTGATAAGTGAAACAAGATTCATGTTGGGGATATGCTATATGGGTAACCTCATAGCATGTCTCCTATCCGGATAACCCGGGTGGCCCACAGTTGGTAGCATGGCCCATGGCCTGCTGGGCGGCCTAGTTAGATGGATCCAGAAGGGAGGCCCATGCCGGATAAAGGAAGGCTACGGATGGAGTCATCGACGTACCCGGAGCCTTGGAGTGCAAGATACACAAGACTAGTAATAGACGGTGTAGGACTCCGTAACCTGTCCGGCTAGGACTTTCCCTATAACCCTAGGAACTGGCGACTATATAAGTCGGGCCTATGGGAGCCTTTAGGGCACGATAACTTACAATATCAGACAATCGAGTAGCGATTAGCACACACCTCGCACAACGAACCTATCTCTGTAACTCGGCGTATTGCGTTCAGAGAGAAGGCGAAAACCCCCGCGATTACCTGGCCAGGTGGCTCCGCATACGAGCCGATCTGGCCCACTATCCCAATGATGATGCTATGTATCACTTTGTGGAAGGACTAGACCATGGCACGCTTCTCCGACATTCTCTAAGATGGCAGCAGGCGTCAGGTCGCCTTACCTTCGAAGGCATGGTGAACACCGCCAACAACTACGCGGAGGCCGAAGCGGCAGCTCAGATAGCGCTTGCGCTCATTGACGGAGCCCCTCCGATCCAGCCACCGCCACCACCGCCTCCGGCCGCCATCGTCGCAGCTGCGCCACCACCTCCAGTCATCGTCGCTGCTGTTGCACCTCCACCGTCCGTCATCAAGGAAGTCCTGGCACCCTCCGACTCTGGTTTGACGCGCTCTATGCTGACTTCAGTGCAGATTCAGAGGAGATAGATTTCAGTCCAGAGGAACTAGACTCCGCCATGCAGGAGATGGAGGAGGAGTACACGCGCGACGAGCAAGCCAACAATGTCGTCACGTCTCGAGAGGTGTTCGTCACCATTGGGACGGCGATGGATGAAGATCAACCCGGACGAGCTCTGCCTACAGCGCTGGAAAAGGGGAAGGGGCCACTTATTGCGGCTGACGATGATCGTGCAAAGGTCATGCCTCCTCCGCCTAACCCAGTGCAGCAGCCGCAGGAACTCGGCACTGGCCCGAGCAATAACAACACCGCAAACTTGCCGCCTCCGGCATCTACGTCGGCTGTCGCCCAAGTTACTCCGGATGATAGAGTGATGTACGGTAATCTCCTCGTTAAGCCACTGACCGTAACTCATATCCGGAACGTGACTCAGCTTGACGAGAAGCGCCAGCAACTGCTGGAGGAAGCGCAGGCCATCGCGGAGCAAGGCGCTAAGCTAGATCTAGATCTGGTCAATGCGCAGAAGTCCATAGAGAAAGCTAGAGCAATGGAGGCCGAGTACAAGACCCTGCTGCGGCAGTAGAAGGCCAAGAAAGCTTCGGCTCGCCTCATCAACGATCCTTGTGTACGGCGAAACCTAGGATGGGCTCCCTCGAAGCCGGCACAGGCCAAGCCATAGATTGATAGTGAAGGCAAGCAGGTGATGCCCACCCCACTCCTTAACCTCGCCGTCACCAAGGCGGTGAAGCATCAGGAAAAGGCCACCTCTCAGAGGCTTGAGTCCGACCCAGCGCTTTGCCAATCTAGCCAGCATAAACCACCAAGGGACAGATCTCCTCTTGATGTCGGGTCCCAGACGGGTTCATCAGAACAAAGACGGAGGGATGCGCGCAACAGGAAGGATGCTATCCTCATATCCTCTGACCACGGAGAAAAGGCCCGACCTCATCGCCCATCGCCACCGCCCCGATCCCCCCGACATCGCGAAGATCACAAGGCTCACCATCGTACGGATATGACCCCACCAAAGCAGTGCGACATCGTCATCCGCGACAACACGGAGCAGACCCGTCATGACAGAGAGCGCAACCAAGGACACAAGAGCAGGTTGCGCCATGACCCTCCACGTCCGACAAGCAACCGTGACAGACGTGAGGTGTCGCATGAGGGTAACAGCAAGAAGGCTAACCCACCGCCACCTCTGCCTCCGTCACCACCAAGCAGTCACCATGGCGGAGGAGGCCCGCGTCGTTCACACAGCCCATCCCCTGTTGACAAGAAGAAGAAGAACCTAGAGCCATACGATGCACGTTCGCGGATTGATAAGATCCACGAGGCCCGGGAAGGACCATACCTGGGACCACGTTGCTTTGGGCCTGCAATATGGTCCGCAACTTACCCCAAAGGTTTCCGGATTGACAAGACCATCAAGCCCTATGACGGCACTGCCAAGCTAGCCACATGGTTGCAGGACTATGACAACACGGTGGAGATTGCTGGAGGCAACCCCAACATCGACGTCAAGTACCTCCCATTAATGTTGGCGGGCACGGCCCGTCAATGGATCCACGACTTGCCGGACAAATCCATCTGCAATTGGCTGGACATGCAAGAAGCGTTCAGCAAGAACTTTTAGGGTACATACAAGCGTCCCTGCACTGTTGGTGATCTAAAGCGGTGCGTGCAAGAGAAAGACGAGACATCTCGCGCCTACCTCTCCCGCTGGTTGGACATGAAGAATTCCTGCGCAGGAATGCACGCTCAGACCGCCATGGCCGCCTTCATCGATGGGTTGGAAAGGGGAACGTTGCTCTGACATAAGCTGAAGCGCTTGCAGGACAATCACCAGCTTGACTTGAACCAGATGATTCAGTTGGCTAGTGAGTTCGCAGCTGCCAATGATGATGCTCGCGGCTCCTTGCCGGCAACGGCCGTTCCAACTCAGGCTCGAAGGAACAGCAGTACAAAGTGGAAAACCGCTCCAGAAGAAAAGCAATCTACTGACATGGTCGCTATGACTTTTGCAGGACGAGGTGATGGCGGACAACGTGGCAGAGGAAGGGGAGCTGGTCGTGGGCAGCAACGAGGAAGCGAAACTACCTTGGCGTCGCTTCACGTTCCCCAAACCTACGAAGAGTACTGTGATATGTCGTGCCTCGTACACCTCGATGTCAACGGCAAGGCCACCCACACCAATCAACACTGCAAGTTCGTCAACGACCTCAAGGAAGACCCGGAGTCTGGCAACAAGCGAAGTCGGAAGAACAGACCGCGAGGCAAGGGCTAGGGGAAGAAGGAGGAAGAGTCCAAGGATTCAAGTGACATGGAGCACGCTGCCAAGAGCGACGACAAGGGCAAGAACCCCTTCATGAAGAAGGCACCAGTCTACCACACTTTCCTTGGCACCCCCACTGTCCGACAACAGAAGACCTCCCTGAGGATCCTGATGGCTACTCTCCCCCCAGTTCCCCAGTACCTGCGCTGGTTGGAGGTTCCAATTACTTGGGATAGGACGGACCACCAAGACCTTATCCCTACGGAGAACCAGTACGCCATGGTCATCAACCCCTTGATTGACGGCATGGAGTTCACCAAGTGTATGGTGGATAGTGGAAGCAGCATCAACATCATGTACCTGGATACAATGCAGAAGATGAACTTGACGGAGGCAAACCTAAGGCGGACCAACACCATCTTCCACGGCGTAGTTCCTGGTCGGGAGGCTCGGTCCCTTGGGTGCATTACACTTCAGGTTGCCTTTGGCAATGTTAATAATTACCGCCAAGAACGCATGACCTTCGAGGTGGTCCCCTTCAAGAGCGTGTACCACGTCATATTCGGACGCGGCATATTCCACACGTTCATGGACAAGCCATGCTTCGTCTACAACAAACTCAAGATACCCGGACCAAACGGTGTCATCACCGTATCCAGAAGCTTTACCAAGGCAAGGGACCGCGAGATCAATGAAGCAGCCATTGTGGAAGCTGTCCTCTACAGCAAAGAATTCAAAGAGATCCAGAGCAAGGTCGATGACTCATATATGCCCGCATCGAAGAAGCAGATCTCTGACTCCGCTCCTGCGTTCAAGGCCGCCATCAAGACCAAGCCGGTGGAACTTGTGGTAGGCGATGCCTCCAAGGTCACTGCCATTGGGACGAACGTGGATCCCAAATAGGAAAGCGCGCTCGTCGAGTTCCTCCGTGAGAATAGGGACATCTTTGCTTGGCAACCTGCCGACATGAAAGGTGTACCTAGGGAACTTGCCGAGCACAGCTTAAACATTGATCCAAAATGCAAACCAGTGAAACAACATCTACGACGCTTTGGAGTTGAGAAGAGACGCGCCATTGGCAAAGAGATAGCTAGGTTGCTTAAGGCTAGATTTATCCGAGAAGTCCTTCACACCCAATGGGTGTCCAATCCTGTACTTGTCCTCAAAAAGGGAACCAATGAATTAAGAATGTGCGTTGATTACACCGGCTTGAACAAAGCATGTCCCATAGATCCGTTTGCTTTGCCTCGCATTGACCAAGTCATTAACTCGATGGCTGGCTCGGAACTTTTGTGTTTTCTCGATGCATACTCAGGATACCACCAGATTAAGATGAGGAAGTCGGACCAATTGGCCACTTCGTTCACTACCCCATACGACACGTTTTTCTATGTTACGATGCCCTTTGGGCTGAAAAACGCAGGTGCTACGTACCAGCGGACAATGCAACATTGCCTTCACGACCAAATTGATCGAAACGTTCACGCCTATGTGGACGACATCGCGGTGATGTCTAAAAAGTCAAATGACTTAATCTTCGACTTGAAAGAAACCTTTGATAATCTCCGGAAATACAACATGATGCTTAACCCTAAAAAGTGCGTCTTCGGGGTTCCAGCCGGCAAATTGTTGGGTTTCATCGTTTCCCAACGCGGAATCGAGGTCAACTCGGAGAAAATCAAGGCTATCTTAAACATAAACCGTCCGACATGCCTAAAGGACATTCAACGACTAACAGGTTGTGTTGCAGCAATTAGTCGGTTCGTCAGCCGACTTGGAGAGAAGGCTCTGCGGCTGTACAAGTTGCTGAAGAAGGCGGACAAATTCACATGGACGGACGAGGCAGATGCAACATTGAATCAGCTCAAGGAGATTCTTTCCTCCGCGCCTATCCTTGCAGCACCCGAGCCTGGAGATCCCCCGTTAATCTACATGGCGGCAGCCGACCGGGTAATCAGCATCGTCGTCGTGGTAGAGCGGAAGGAACCAGGATATGAGCATGGAGTTCAATGACCAGTTTACTATGTAAGCGAGGTCCTGACGGAGTCCAAGCAGCATTACCCGCACTACCAGAAGATAGCTTATGGAGTATTCCTTGCTTCTCGGAAGCTGATGCACTACTTTCAAGAGCACCCAATCACAGTGGTGAGCAAGACTCCACTGTCCGACATAATCAACAACAACGACGCCACCGGAAGGGTCACGAAGTGGGGCATTAAACTTGCCGCCTTCGAGATCACCTACAAGAGACGTGACGCTATCAAGTCACAAGCCTTGGCGGATTTTGTTGCAGATTGGACGGAGATGCCAGACGGTACTCCGTTGCCGGAACCAGAGTATTGGGTGATGCACTTTGACGGATCAAAGCTGCTCAACGGCTCGGGGGCTGGTGTATTGCTG
Source organism: Avena sativa (assembly GCA_916181665.1). Classification (NCBI taxonomy): domain Eukaryota; kingdom Viridiplantae; phylum Streptophyta; class Magnoliopsida; order Poales; family Poaceae; genus Avena; species Avena sativa. The sequence goes on from OV702283.1 coordinate 23,391,557, forward strand.
CAGTCACCAACAGGAGACAAGCTGCACTACGTTCTGCAGATCCACTTCAAGGCTACAAACAACATGGCGGAGTATGAAGCACTCATTCACGGATTATGTGTAGCCAAGGATATTGGCATCAAGCGCATAGTTTGCTGTGGATATTACGACTTGGTTGCCCAGCAGGTGGCTGGCACCTGGAATGCGCGGAACCCTATGATGGCGACATATCGAGACGAAGTGGACGAGATAGCCAAGGGCTTCTTGGGCTACGAAGTCAGTTATGTGCCTAGGGAGCAAAACGAGGTGGCTAATCTGCTGTCTAAGCTTCGATCAGGGCGCAAACGAATTTCCCTAGGAGTTTTCCTAGAGCACCTACGCACACCATCCGTGAAGGGAGCCGACATCGACAACCCGGATAGAGCTGACTCTTTCGTCAACATGGTGACAAGGTCCCCCCGGCTTGGACAAAACCGTTCATGGAATATCTCGAACACGAAACTTTGCCCGACGACGAAGTCGAAAGACGACAAATAGTACGACGAGCAAAGGGTTATACCATAATCAATGGGCAACTCTACAAAAGGAGCACTACTGGTGTATATCTAAAGTGTGTTTCCCAGCTAGAAGGTATGGAAATCCTACGCGAAATCCATCTCGGAGATTGCGGGCATCACGCCGCTCCTCGTTGGTCGTGAAAGCCTTCCGGCAAGGATTCTACTGGGTGACCGCGAAGGCGGACGCCGACAAGCTGGTTGAGACATGCATGGGATGCCAGTATTATGCCCAACAACCACATGTTCCTGCTGAAGAATTGCGAACAATACCAATAACTTGGCCGTTTGCAGTCTGGGGGCTAGACATGGTGGGACCATTACAGACGACACCATTTGGGTTTACGCATCTGCTTGTAGCAGTTGATAAATTCACAAAATGGATAGAAGCTAAACCCATTAGAAAGCTTGATGGGGCAACTTCCCTCAGGTTTGTCCGGGATCTAGTGGTGAGATTTGGTCTCCCACATAGCATTATCACCGACAACGACATCAATTTGTCACTCGGAGAAGTGGAGGCTTATTGTTGGGAGAAAGGCATCCGACTTGTCCTTGCATCTGTGGCACACCCGCAATCCAATGGTTAGGTTGAGCGATCCAATGGATTAATTCTACAGGGAATCAAGCCACGTCTTGAGGCACCTCTACATAGAGCAGCTGGAGCCTGGGCGGAAGAATTGCCATCTATGCTGTGGAGTTTACGAACTACACCCAACAGATCAACCGGCTACACCCCTTACTTCATGGTATATGGAGCAGAAGCCATCCTGCCTTCCGACATACTTCACGATGCACCAAGAGTTTCCGCCTACGACGAAGATGACGATGAAGAATCCAGGCGCCTAGATGTGGAGCTTCTCGAGGAGGAGCGTGTTTTGGCATTGCCAAAGATCCGCCATCTACCAGCAGAAGCTACGAAGCTACCATAGTCGCCGCGTTCGGCATCGCTCGTTTAAAGAGGGGGATTTGGTGCTCCGACTTAATTAGAAGAAGTCACACAAACTATCCCCGCCATGGGAAGGACCGTTCATCATAAGCAAGGCGCTGGTCAATGGGTCTTACTACCTCGTTGACAATCATGAACTGAAGGATAGACCCAATGAGGATCATAAGCGTAAGCGACGTGACCCGGATGATGACTACCCGGAGCTTGATCGGCCATGCAACATTGCACAGCTACGTCCTTTTTACACTTAGCATTTTTATCTAATTGTGTACCTCTTATATGATCAATGAAATAAAGCTCTCTGGTTCACTCATATTTCTGAGTCTTTTGCCTCCTTTAGTGTTCATTTTTGTATCATGTAAAACCTTTATGCACAATTTTTGCGATTGCACTTGTGAAAATTCCTCCTACGGGCATTAGGTTAAGTTTTCTGGTCTACACGTTTTTTGTCGTTTTTATGTGGATTCTGGAGTAGTGAGTTTTGGCACTTATTGTCGGCGATTTTGTGCTTAGGTTATTAACGGTGCCATTGGGCATCATCACCTGAGCGCATGGTTCCGACAACGAGTCTTCCGACTCACGAAAGGTCAAGCATAAGAACCAAAGTAATGGATAAGCCGGCACTTGCTTAAAAAAATATACATGCTGGAAAATGATTCTTAAGTAGCAGGACATGCAACATTGTTTTCTGCCTTAAGTTACATCAATAAGTTTATTCCGCATATGCACCAAAGGTGAGACAAATATTACAAAGTTGTTCTTTATTCCTTTGGCGCAGGTGACTTAGAAGCAGCGTCATCACCAGCAGGAGAGCCACCCTCGAAGTCGGCGGTGTGAAGAGACTCGGAGGAGCTTTTGTTGCCGCCATCGATGGTGTTCATTGGCATGAAGACGTTGATGTCGACCAAGTCGGCAACTCTGGTATCATAGCCCGCGAGCGATGACAAGATGGATTCGTGGTTAATCTCTTTGTCATCATCGTCTGCGTCGGGAATGCCAGAGGTCACCGTGTCGATGTCGGCATCTTCATAGTGTGCCTTCACCATGGACAGCGACATCCTTGCGCCAGCCCGTGCACATGAAGCTTTCCAGCTTGTGATACGCTCGGGGGCTCGGCGCAAATCTCCGAGTACTTCGCCATGGAGTCTGACGCCTTGATGTTGATCTGGAGGGGCTTGGCGATCTCCTTAGCTTGCGTGATGGCGGTGTTGATGAAGTTGCCGGCAAGAAACATGCATTCCTTGGCTGGAGGAGGCGATCGGGTTAAACCCATGGGAGCTGCAAATTCCGACAAGGAACACATGAGTTCAACAATTCAGAGTATCTAGACTACAGAAATCCAAGACGGAGAAAACTTACTGAAGATGATGGCCTCAGCTTGCCAGAGGGTGTCTGCCCAGGATTCTTTCTCTTGTTGGAGGAGTTTATACGCCTCACTATGGCGTTGATTCTGCTCATCGGCAGCTTTCTTCTAATCTCTTAGGATAGAGATATCCTCCTTCAAGCGATTGATTTCCTCGGTGGCGGAGTCCTGCAGGGCCTTCATTGACTCCTCATGCATTTTCAGCATGTCCTTCCTCTCCTGCTTAAGAATTTTGTTCTCGCTAGCTCTTGAATGTGCTTGGATTGCTCGACAATATTCTTGGCCTTGGCAATGGTTTCTGCAAGTCGGAGAAAGCAAAATACACAGTGATTACTCGGAGAATATGGGCACAAAACCAATTCGGAATGCGAAAAAGAAAGCAGACGCTTGATCTTGGTGATCTGTTCCTTCAAGAAGGCAGTTTTACCCTTTTCAGCTTCAAGGTCTGCGTGCATCTTCTAGTACTTGTCATTGGCCATGCCCCTCCGAGCACTCTCGTTCTATGGAAAAAAGGTCAAAGTTAAAACGTTTTTTGGTCTGCTTGGAGTATCTAGCCGGAAATTTTCCACCTAGACGCTCGGGGGCTACAGCGAGAATTTTTGACTTAGCATTATGCTTAGCTTTTCTTTAAGCATCTAGTCAGAACTAATTCAGTTTTCGATTAGAAGCTTGGGGGCTATAGTATAAAGTTTTTTAACTCGGATATATGCTTAGCTTTTATTTAAGCATCTAGTCGGAACTAATTCAGTTACAACTAGAGGCTTGGGGGCTACAGTATTGAAATTTATATACACTGCATATGCTACTCTTAAAAGCATCTAGCCGGAATAATTCATTCCACCTACATGCTTGGGGGCTACAGTGAGAGGTTTTCTAACTTAGTCACTCTTAGAGCATATAGATGCAAAGACCTATGGTTTTCTGTCTACATCCTCGGGGGCTACAGTGGGATACTAATATGAAATGCAAAAGGAAAATAAAACTTACGAGTGCAATGATCTTGAGGTTTGTAGCACTCTCGGCCAGCAGCTTGCCAAAGGATTCAGTGTTTCCTTGCAAGATTTCTGCTTTGAAGGGTCTCGCAGCATAGTAAATCAAAAAATTTCCTACCGATGCGAACAAGAAAGCCAAGATATAATCTAGGAGATGTAATCAACGAGAGAGATTGATGAGATATTCATACCCTTGAAGAAATCACACAGCGGAAATGTTCAAGAGAACGTGGTTGACGTAGTCGTACTCACCGTCTCCTCCTCGCGATCCGATCCGATCCGATCCTACGCAGCAAGTGGCGGCGCCTCCGAGAGATGCACACGTATAGTGCAACGACGTCTCCTCCTTTCCTTGGTCCAGCAAGTATGGTGGAGAGATAGATTGGATCTGCAGCACGACGGCGTGGTGCTTATGGTGGAGAGTTTCTGCGGCAGGGCTTCACCTACGCGCAGTCGGGAGAGAGAGAGAGGTGGAGGGGCAGCAGTTGGACGACGGCTAGGGTTGGAGTGGGGGGAGGCTGCACCCCTGCCCTCCTTATATAGGGGGCTGGACGGCCCCTTGACCCCTCCTCCAAGCCCTAGGGCGGTGGCCCAAGGGGTGGAGTGGGGGGCAAGTCATCCCCCCCTCTTCTGGAAGGTTCCCTTAGGGTTTCCCCTAAGGGCTGGCCGGCTGGGCCTTAGGGGCCTTGTGCCCCTGGCCAAAAGTGTCCAGGGCACTTACCCTTAGGCCCACGCAGGCCTCCGACAAGTGGGCCCACGTTGGTCCCACTCTGGAACCTTCTAGAACCTTCCGGTACAATACCGATAAACTCAGGAACGATTCCGAAATCCAAAAACTGCTTTCCTTTATATGAATCTTATTCTTCGGACCATTCCGGAACCTCTAGTGATGTCCTGGGTCTCATCCGAGACTCCGAACAAAAAACTCATAAACCAATTATCCATTCTATCCTAGCGTTGATGCACGTTAAGTGTGTGACCCTACGGGTTCGAGAATATGCAGACATGATCTTCTATCAATAATCAACAGCGGGATCTGGAAACCCATATTGACTCCCACATATTCATCGATGATCATATCGGATGAACCACGATGCCAGGATTCAATTAATCCCATATATGTATTCCCTTCGTCACGCGATATTTTACTTGCCCGAGATTCGATCGTTGGTATCAGCATACCTAGTTCAATCTCGTTCACAGGAAGTACTTTACTCGTTCTGTAATCTGATATCACTTTGTGATTAACTCCTTATACACGTGCTTGAAAGCGGTGTTGATATCGATTACCGAGTGGGCCCGAAGTATATCTCTCCGACTCGGGAGGGACAAATTCCATCTCGATACATACAACCCAACAAGTACTTTCCGATCACCTGAGAGACACCTTTATGATCACCCTCACATAGGATGACGTTTGATGACCTCAAAGCTTTCTTCCGATACCAGGGAGTTGTATTATCTCATGGTCTAAGGAATACAATACTTGACATAGGAAAAAGCTTCGCAAAGAAGAACATGATGACACGATCTAATTGCTCTGCTTAATTTGGGTTTATCCATCATATCATTCTCCTGATGACATGATCTCATTATTAATCGAAAACTCATGTCTATGGTTAGGAAACCTTAACCATCATTAATCAATGAGCTAGTCCATAGAGGTATACTAGGGACACGGTGTTGTTCATAAACCACACAAGTATCAAAGTTTCCGCTTAATACAATTCTAGCATGGAATATAAAGTTTATCATGAACAAGAATTATAATAATAACATATTTATTATTGCCTCTAGGGCATAATTCCAACAGTCTCCCACTTGCACTAGAGTCAATAATTTAGTTTACATCTGGCAACAATCTAACACCCATGGCATTAAGGTGCTGATCATGTTTTGCTTGTGGAAGAGGTTTAGTCAACGGATCTGCGACATTTAGATCCGTATGTACTTTGCTAATCTTCAGAGCTCCATCTGCTATATAATATCGAATTATATGAAAACGGTGGTTGATGTGCTTGGTCTTTGGATGATATCTTGGTTCCTTAGCCAGTGCTATGGCCCCAGTGTTGTCGCACAATATCTCCAGTGGGTCCAAGGCACTTGGAACCACACCAAGCTCAGTGATGAAGTTCCTGATCCAAACTCCTTCACTTGACGCTTCTAAAGCAGCCATGTATTCCACTTCTGTTGTAGATCCCGCGATCACGCTTTGCTTGCAGCTTCTCCAGCTCACAGCTCCACCATTCAAAATATAAACGTATCCTGTCTGAGATTTAGAATCATCCGGGTCGGTGTCGAAACTAGCGTCGACGTAACCTTTTATGATGAGCTGCTCATCACCTCCATAGACCAAGAACATTTCTTTAGTCCTATTTAAATACTTTAGGATGTTCTTTATGGTTGTCCAGTGTTCCACTCCTGGATCACTTTGGTATCTGCTCGTCAAACTAAGAGCATTAGACACATACGGTCTAGTACATCGCATGGCATACATGATAGAACCTATCGTCGAGGCATATGGCACTTTGCTCATAGTATCTTTATCTTCTACCATAGCTGGACACTGAGCCTTGCTCAATATCTTACCTGACAACATGGGCAATGAACCTTTCTTTGCTTTATCCATTCTGAACCTTTTCAGAACTTTGTCAAGATATGTACTTTGGCTTAAAGCTATTAGGCGTCTTTGTCTATCTCTATAGATTTTTATGCCTAATATATAAGCAGCTTCTCCTAGGTCTTTCATTGAAAAACATTTATTCAAATAACTCTTCACATCGTTAAGCATACCAATGTCATTTCCAATAATCAATATGTCATCCACATATAGTACTAAAAATGTCACCGAGCTCCCACTCACTTTCTTGTAGATACAAGCTTCGTAGCAATTTGGAACAAATAAAAAACTCTTGATCACTTGATCAAAACGAAGGTTCCAACTCCGAGATGCTTGCTTCAGTCCATAAATGGAACGCTGAAGTTTGCACACCTTATTAGCATTCTTAGGATCGACAAAACCTTCGGGCTGCATCATATACAACTCTTCATCAATGTTTCCATTGAGGAACGCAGTCTTGACATCCATCTGCCATATTTCATAATCATGAAATGCAACAATTGCTTATAAAATCCGAAGGGACTTAAACATTGCTACGGGAGAGAAAGTCTCATCGTAGTCAACACCTTGAACTTGCCGAAACCCTTTTGCGACAAGCCGAGCTTTATAGATAGTAACATTACCATCCACGTCCATTTTCTTCTTGAAAATCCATTTGCACTCAAAGGCCTTACGGTCGCTAGGAGGGTCCACCAAAGTCCATACTTGGTTTTCGCTCATGGATCCCAATTCGGATTTCATGGCCTCTAGCCATTTCTCAGAGTCCGGGCTCATCATTGCTTCCTCATAGTTCGCAGGTTCACTGTTGTCTAACAACAAGACAGTTAAGACAGGGTTGCCGTACCATTCAGGAGTGGCACGTGACCTTGTCGACATGCGAAGTTCAGTAGTAGCATCGTTCGAAGTTTCATGATCCTCGTCATTAGCTTCCTCTCTTGTTGGTGTAGACGGCACTGGAACAATTACATGTGCTGCGCTACACTCCAACTCGAGAGAAGGTTCAATAACCTCGTCTAGCTCTACCTTCCTCCCACTCACTTCTTTTGAGAGAAACTCCTTCTCAAGAAAGGATCCATTCTTTGCAACAAACACTTTGCCTTCAGATCTGTGGTAGAAGGTATACCCAATCGCTTCCTTAGGGTATCCTATGAAGACGCATTTCTCCGCTTTGGGTTCGAGCTTGTCCGGCATCAACTTCTTGACGTAAGCTTCGCATCCCCAAACTTTAAGAAACGACAACTTAGGTTTAGCACCAAACCATAGTTCATACAGTGTCGTCTCAACGGATTTAGATGGTGCCCTATTTAAAGTGAATGCAGCGGTTTCTAATGCATAACCCCAAAATGATAACGGCAAATCTGTAAGAGACATCATTGATCGCACCATATCTAATAGAGTTTGATTCCGGCATTCAGACACACCATTGCGCTGTGGTGTTCCAGGTGGCGTGAGTTGCGAAACGATTCCGCTTGCTTTAAGATGCGTGAGAAAATCATAACTCAAATATTCACCTCCACGATCGGATCATAGAAATTTAATTTTCCTGTTACGATGGTTTTCCACTTCGTTCTGAAATTCTTTGAACTTTTCAAACGTTTCAGATTTATGTTTCATTAAATAGATATACCCATATCTACTTAAGTCATCAGTAAAAGTGAGAAAATAGCGATATCCACCGTGCGTCGAAACACTCATTGGTCCGCATACATCGGTATGTATGATTTCTAATAAGTCCGTTGCTCGCTCCATTATTCCGGAGAACGGGGTTTTGATCATCTTGCCCATGAGGCACGGCTCGCACGTGTCAAATGATTCAAAATCAAGAGACTCCAAAAGTCCATCAGAATGGAGTTTCTTCATGCGTTTTACACCAATATGACCTAGACGGCAGTGCCACAAATAAGTTGGATTATCACTCTCTACTTTGCATCTCTTAGCCTCAATGTTATGGATGTGCGTTTCATTGCTTTCGAGATTCAGAAGAAATAAACCATTCACAGCAGGTGCATGACCATAAAATATGTTATTCATATAAATAGAACAACCATTATTATCTGATTTAAATGAATAACCATCTTGCAATAAACACGATCCAGATATAATGTTCATGCTCAACGCAGGCACATAATAACACTTATTAAGGTTTAAAACTAATCCCGAAGGTAAAACTAAGGATAGCGTGCCGACGGCCATCACATCAAATTTTGATCCATTGCCAACGCGCATCGTCACCTCATCCCTTGCTAGCCGCCGTCTATTCTGTAGATCCTGTTTCGAGTTACAAATATTAGCAACTGAACCAGTATCATATACCCAGGCACTACAATGAGCGCTAGTAAGGTAAACATCAATAACATGTATATCAAATATACCTTTAATGGTGCCAGCCTTCTTGTCCGCTAAGTACTTCGGACAGTTGCACTTCTAGGGACCCTTGTCCTTGCAATAGAAGCACTCAGTGTTCGGCTTAGGTCCAGACTTGAGCTTCTTCTCAGCAGGGGCAACGCGCTTGTCGCTGCCTTTCTTGAAGGATTTCTTTGTACCCTTAGCTTTCTTAAAGCTAGTGGTCTTGTTGACCATCAACACATGATTATCTTTCTTGATATCCACCTCCACAGCTTTCAGCTTAGCGAAGAGCTCAGTGATCGTATCAGTGGAACCAATTTGATTGTGAGTAACTACAAAACCTTTGTAGCTAGGAGGGAGTGATTGCAGAACTCTGTCAATCTTGAGCTCTTCTGGAATATTGCAGTCCAGTTGCTCAAGACGTTGAGTGTAGCCCGACATCTTAATGGCGTGCTCACTAACGAAACTCCCTTCCTCCATCTTGCAGTTAAAGAACTTCTCAGAGATGTCATATCTCTCAGAACGGGGCAGAGTCTAAAACATGGTTTTCAGTTCCTCAAGTATCTCAAAGGGCCTGTTGAACTCCTCAAAACGATTTTGAAGTTCCGGTTTCATAGCAAACAACATGGTACTCTTAATCACTCCATAATCATCTTTGCGTGACTGATAAACAACCTTTTCATCAGCCGACGCATCAGTATCAGGGGCGTCACCTAGTGCTTTCTCAAGTACATAGGCTTTTTGTCCGCCAGCGAGAATGATTCTCAGATTGCGGAACCAGTTGGTGAAGTTAGACCCATTGTTCTTAAGCTTTTCTTTCTCAGCAAAAACGTTGAAGTTGAATTTGGACTTAGCCATTTGATCTACAAAATTTGCAAATACAATTTAGACTATGTTCATGATAACTAGTTCAACTTAATAAAATTACTAGATGAACTCCCACTAAATTCAACATCCCTCAAGTTGTTTAGTGAACACGATCCAAATTCACCACACCTAACCCGATCTTCATGAGAAGAGATGTGGTTTCAATGGTGGACAACAAAGTGTCGATCATATCATTCATATGACTCATGTTTAACCTTTCGGTTCGTGTGTTCCGAGGCCATGTCTGTGCATGCTAGGCTCGTCAAGTCAAACCCAAGTATTTCCGCGTGTGCAAAACTGGCTTGCACCCGTTGTATGTGAACGTAGATTTTATAGCACCAGATCATCACGAGGTGCTTGAACACGACGAACTTTCGCAATGGTGCATACATGGGGAGAACACAATTTTATCTTTTATCTTTAAGTGAGGAATCATCTTATAATGCTACTGTCGCGATCTAAGCATAATAAGATACATAAAAGGATAAACATCACATGCATATAATTTTATGTGACATGGTATAGCCAATCTCCGCGCAATGATCTCCATCTTGTGCGCGCCAGCATGATCTCCATCACTCCACCATGATTGCCTCCACCACGAATAGCAACTACAACTATTGCTAACTACTTAGCGATAAAGTAAAGCTATTACATGGCGTATAAGAAGTTGACACGCAGGTCATATACAATTATAAAGACAACCATACGGCTCCTGCCGGTTGTGAACTCATCGACATGCAAGTCGTGAAATATTACAAAATATGATCATTGCGTACATCTCAATTCATACACATCATGTCTTGGGCCATACCATATCACAAAACACTCCCTGCAAAAACAAGTTAGATGCCTCTACTTTGTTGTTGCATGTTTTACGTGGCTTATGGGAGTAACAAGCTAAGAGCGATTCTTACCTACAGAAATCCACAACAGTGATATTATGGTTGCCAAAATCCGTTGTAAATCCCATGACTACTATAGTGAGAGAAACTGGCATCCACTAGCCGCATGTGTGGAACAAGACACATGTCAAGTGCGGAGCCGGTCTCGCGAATGAGGTCGCGTAAAGTTGCCTGGACCGCTTCGATCTCACTATGCCGCGCCATAAGAAACACAATAAGAGGTTTGCAACAGAAAACATCAACGCCCGCAACAAGCATGTTGTGTTCTACTCGTGAAACACATCTACGCATAGATCTAGCTCTGATACCACTGAAGGGTCTCGCAGCATAGTAAATCAAAAAAATTCCTACGGATGCGAACAAGAAAGCCAAGATCTAATCTAGGAGATGTAATCAACGAGAGAGATTGATGATATCTTCATACCCTTGAAGAAATCGCACAGTGGAAACGTTCAAGAGAACGTAGTTGACGTAGTCGTACTCGCCGTCTCCTCCTCGCGATCCGATCCGATCCTACGCTGCAAGTGGCGGCGCCTCCGAGAGATGCACACGTACAGTGCAACGACGTCTCCTCCTTTCCTTGGTCCAGCAAGTATGGTGGAGAGATAGATTGGATCAGCAGCACGACGGCGTGGTGCTTATGGTGGAGAGTTTCTGCGGCAGGGCTTCACCTACGCGCAGTCGGGAGAGAGAGAGAGGTGGAGGGGCAGCAGTTGGACAGCGGCTAGGGTTGGAGTGGGGGGAGGCTGCGCCCCTGCCCTCCTTATATAGGGGGCTGGCCGGCCCCTTGACCCCTCCTCCAAGCCCTAGGGCGGCGGCCCAAGGGGTGGAGTGGGGGGCAAGTCATCCCCCCTTCTTTTGGAAGGTTCCCTTAGGGTTTCCCCTAAGGGCTGGCCGGCTGGGCCTTAGGGGCCTTGTGCCCCTGGCCAAAAGTGGCCAGGGCACTTCCCCTTAGGCCCACGTAGGCCTCCGACAAGTGGGCCCACGTTGGTCCCACTCCGGAACCTTCTAGAACCTTCCCGTACAATACCGATAAACTTCGAAACGATTCTAAAATCCAAAAACCGCTTTCCTTTATATTAATCTTATTCTTCGGACCATTCTGGAACCTCTCGTGATGTCCTGGGACTCATTCGAGACTCCAAACAAAAAAACTCATAAACCAATTATCCATTCTATCCTAGCGTTGATGCACGTTAAGTGTGTGACCCTACGGGTTCGAGAATATGCAGACATGATCTTCTATCAATAATCAACAGCGGGATCTGGAAACCCATATTGACTCCCACATATTCATCGATGATCATATCGTATGAACCACGATGCCAGGATTCAATTAATCCCATATATGTATTCCCTTCGTCACGCGATATTTTACTTGCCCGAGATTCGATCGTTGGTATCGGCATACCTAGTTCAATCTCGTTCACAGCAAGTACTTTACTCGTTCCGTAATCCGATATCACTTTGTGATTAACTCCTTATACACGTGCTTGCAAGCGGTGTTGATATCGATTACCGAGTGGGCCCGAAGTATATCTCTCCGACTCGGGAGGGACAAATTCCATCTCGATACATACAACCCAAAAAGTACTTTCTGATCACCTGAGAGACACCTTTATGATCACCCTCACATAGGATGACGTTTGATGACCTCAAAGCTTTCTTCCGATACCAGGGAGTTGTATTATCTCATGGTCTAAGGAATACAATACTTGACATAGGAAAAAGCTTCGCAAAGAAGAACACGATGACACGATCTAATTGCTCTGCTTAATTTGGGTTTGTCCATCATATCATTCTCCTAATGACATGATCTCATTATTAATCGACAACTCATGTCTATGGTTAGGAAACCTTAACCATCATTAATCAATGAGCTAGTCCATAGAGGCGTACTAGGGACACGGTGTTGTTCATAAACCACACAAGTATCAAAGTTTCCGCTTAATACAATTCTAGCATGGAATATAAAGTTTATCATGAACAAGAATTATAATAATAGCATCTTTATTATTGCCTCTAGGGCATAATTCCAACATGCTTGTCGGCGGAGCTCCTCTAGACCGCATGTCGGAGATGTCGGTGCCGCACCAGGAGCCAGAGCAGTGATACCCGGTGTAAGTACCGGATAGACTATTTTTGGATAAACTATGGCTTTCTTAGGTGCGGGGGCGCCGCCAACGACAGAAGTACCTGCTTCCAGCACCACCTTACCGCCACCAATGGCATCCTTAGCCGGAGCTTCAGCTATTTGGTGGGCGGCACTCTCTTGCGTCGCTTGCTCGCCGACGAAAGCAACCTCGGTAGAGGCACCTGAGTCCACTTTCATGGCGGAAGGGCCAGATGCCTCCTTAGCGTGTGAGCTTGTCGGGGCAGACGAGGGCTTGACGGAAGGAGTGGCAGGGGCGATGGCGGGAGATGCGTCGCGATGCAGCATGTCCTTGATGGTTCTAGAAGCCCCCAATTTGGAGGTCTTCTTCAAGCTGGTCGTGGATTTCTTCCTGAAACATGCAAAATGCATAAGTACAGGAACAAGACATATAAATAGACAATGTCGGAAAGAAAGAAGCTTATACAAGTGGGGGTGCTTTGGCAAAGGGGATCCCGGTAACTTTTATATTTTCCGCCTCCAGGGCGGCGGTAGTCTTCTTCGAGGCTCCACCCTCCGTCTTCTTCTTCTTGCCTCCGTCGGCAGCGTCAGAGGTGGAGATCGTCCGCTTTCGCGCCAATGGAGCATCGTCGTCAGACATGACCATGACTTCCTTCATCTTTGGATCGTAGATTTGGGCAGCCATGCTGTCCTCCTCTAGATCACTAAGCTGTTAAAGTGAGAAGTCACCGTGTTAAATGAGATGACATTTGCAAGACGGAAGAACTGGAGTATATGTCATACACGGAAAATAAATAACTACCTTAGGGCACTTGCCGTCTATGAACATGTCATAGGTGATGGTGAAGCCACGCTTCTTGTCCTTAACCTTGACGATGTCCTTAAGGCGGAGCTTGATGGAGTCGCTCGAGAAGTTGTCCATGGAGATGCGGAGGCTATCCCTTCTATCGCTGGTATACTCATGCATGAGCTTCGCGCGGTGCTGCAGAGGTTGGATTCGCCTGATGAACTAGCACATGGCTAGGTCCAAGCCGGTCAAACCCGTCTCTACGAACCATTCTATACGCCTTATGGCGCGGGAAGCATCGAGGTCGGAGGGAAGGGAGGCTTGGGATCTCCATGACGAGGCTTCAACGGCGGCTCCATCAACGAAGTCCGGGTACGTTACTTGTCGGCTAGCCAGAGGGATATTTGGGCTGTAGAAGTAAGTACGCTGCCAGTTTTTGCAGGACTCGTGACCGACGATGTCGGGGAACCGCCGGCCAGGAAGGATCTTGAAGCTTATGGTGCCGCAATTCCTAAGTTCTTCCTTATTGGATCCGATTTCACGCTTGACGGTGAAGAAGTACACGAAGAGATCTAGCCTAGGCTTTATCCCTAAGTAACCCTCGCAGAGCGCCGCGTAGTTGCTAAGTGCTAAGATACTGTTGGGAGAAAGGTTCTGGGGCTGGACTCTATAGTGGTTCAAGACGGAGAGGAAGAAGTTGGAGATGGGTAGGGAGACGTCTTGTACCAGTTGGGCTTTGAGGTACACTTTTTCTCTGTCTTGGGGAGAAGGTGTCACCTCATAGGCCGGCGCCGCCCGCCAGGCGAGCCCCTCTGTCGCAGGGAGGTAGCCCTCGGCGATCAGCTCCTGGATATCACGGTCGGTGATGTCTGAGCCGCGCCAGTCGCCCTTGTGTGAATTAAGTTCCTCCTCCAACGGATCCAGCGCCGCTGGATTATGGTCGCCGCTGGTGGACTCAATCACCGCCGAAGCAGGGACGACCAAGCCCTCTGGGGGCACGACGATAGAGCTCGCCGTATTCGCCGCGGCTTCGCTCGACACCGCCGTGGAAGGGGAAGTGCTGCTGCTAGCTATGGAGAGAGGATGGAGGTGACTGGTGCGGATTGGGGCTAGGGTTTTTCGTGATTTTTTCGCGGAGAGCTCGAGGAGGCATGCGCTGGAGGAAGAAGACGATGCGAGGAGAGAATGAGGTAAACGGTAGAAATTCCACCACGGTTACTATTTATCATCTCCAGCATCAAGATTCGTGCAGCTTGATCAGACGGTTGCCACGTAGACAACTTGTTTGTGAACGTGCGCGGAAATTTCACCACGTCTCCAACCGTCACCGCCAACGGTTTGTATCGCTCGCGCGGGAAAATCGGACATGATTGCGATCTCTGCATGTGTGAGTTACGAGGCGTCGCTGACCTAAGCCTACGTCGTCCTAGCTGACATAGGCAGATGAGCCGTCACATCAGAAGATTCCGGCATGGACAGATCCAGTCCGGCTACAGAAGAGTACGATGGAAGATTCAGCATTTCTCCGACTTACGTGTTGAAGACAGAGAAAACCTTGCAGGGTTATTTGGGAGGACTACAAGATATTGCTTGACGATTTGTCGACATTCATCTAGACGGAGCATTCCACACGAAGAGGCAAGACGGCGCAAGATCTCGGAGTTCTCCGGGGGCTACTGTTGGGGATATGCTATATGGGTATCCTCATAGCATGTCTCCTATCCAGATAACCCGGATGGCCCACAGTTGGTAGCATGACCCATGGACTGCTGGGCGGCCTAGTTAGATGGATCTAGAAGGGAGGCCCATGCCGGATAAAGGAAGGCTACGGATGGAGTCATCGACGTACCCGGAGCCTTGGAGTGCAAGATACACAAGATTAGTAATAGACGGTGTAGGACTCTGTAACCTGTCTGGCTAGGACTTTTCCCTGTAACCCTAGGACCTGGCGACTATATAAGTCGGGCCTATGGGAGCCTTTAGGGCACGATAACTTGCAATCTCAGACAATCGAGTAGCGATTAGCACACACCTCGCACAGCGAACCTATCTCTGTAACTCGGCGTATTGCCCTTATAGTGATTTATAGCAGGAGTAGGATTCCGCCACCGTCGTGGGATCTAAACCTGGGTAAGCTGTGTTACCTCGTACCCATCAACCATCCGCCTTCCCCCACGTCTCTAAACACGCACTGTGAGGACCCCTCCATGGCGTACTCGTCGGCAATACCACGACAATTCAAGTGCTTTGACACTTGATGAGTGAAATCACAAGAATGATTTGATCAATCATACCATGATATGTACACATCCAGATATGTCCTATGCTCTAAGTGTTATGAGCATATACCAGAATGAATCATAAAATAATCATTGGACGATAGTGAGGATATTCTTATGATATTTTAGAAGAACTAAGAATATATTTGTGTAGAGGTGACAAACAATTACAAATAGTTCATTGTAAAGCGTTACATTGATACTAGTTTTATCAGAAGATACAAATTAAGTTTATCTCAATTTAAACTATGGGTGGCACAATGTAATGGAAACAAAGTTTCCATGACGGATTTGGATGAAGTCCAAAGTTAAGACATTGTGACGGATACTACAATAAAAGGCTAAGTATATGACTGCCATAGTAGCAGCAAAGGAGGGCATTTGTGTCAAGTAGTTTGTTATCAAACTAAGGTGTGGTTCGCAATGGGCTAACACTAAAGATATATTGTACGACAATAGTATCGACATGATTTAACCCCAAGGAACTAAAGGTCTCACCAAAAGACCAAATTTATACAATGCCATCTCATTAGAGAATGAGTGATGCGTGGAAACGCAAAGACATGCAAATACACATGAACCTGAAAGCGTCAGATCCGTAGATTATGTTAACCACTTGCAGTTGCGTATATGGAACACCAGAAAGCTATAGGTGTTCAAATACGCAAAGTTTTCAAACTAGATTATTGTCTCTAGTGCAAGTGGGAGACTGAAGGGAATATGCCCGAGAGGCAATAATAAAGTGGTTATTATCGTATTCCTTATTTATGATAAATGTTTATTTTTCATGCTATAATTGTATTAATACGAAAACGTTAATACATGTGTGTTTAATAAACAAAAAGGAAGTTCCTAGTTATGCCTCTCTTATAAACTAGCTCGTTGATTAACAAGATGATCAAAGGTTTCCTGATCATGGACATTGGATGTTGTTAATAACGAGGTCACAACATTAGTGTAATGATGTGATGAATATTCATTTGAAGTATAACATTACGATCAAGGTCATTGTGTTTATATTGCTATAACATCATACGAAGTAATCTTAGTCCTTAGACCATGAGATCATGTCAATCACTAACACCGGAAGAGTACCTTGATAACATCAAACGTCACACCGTAACAGGGTGACTATAAAGATGGGTTCAGTGCTACGAAGGTGTTATGTTGAGGCTCATGGATCAAGAGTGGAATTTGTCCATCCCGATGACGGATAGATATACTCTGAGCCCTCTCGGTGATATCACATTGATTAGCTTGCAAGCAAGCGATTTGATCACTAGAATGTTGTATCACGGGAACAAGAAAAGAGTACATGTCGGTAACGAGATCAAACTAGGTATGGAGATACTGATGATCGAATCTCGGACATGTAATATATCACGAGACAAAGGGATTGAGTTACATGCGTATAAGGTTCATACGATCACAGAAGTCATCGTTGAATATGTGGGAGTCATTACGGATCTCCAGGTCCCGCTGCTGATTATTGATCAGAGAGGGGTCTCGATCATGTCTACATTATTCGCGAACCGTAGGGTGACACACTTAAGGGATACCGACATCATTCAGAGAAAATAATATGCAAGAGAAAGAAAAAGGAAAGCGCGGGAATTTATTTCACTAGACACAGGAATTGTTTCGGTTGAAATTGCTGAAACTGGTTCTGCATGTGAAATATTGAATACTAGCAAGGGGTTTTATGTGAATGCTTGTTAATTAAAGTAATTAACAAAATTCTGAATAAAATAAATAAAAGAGTTTTATTAAATGAGAGCTTGCATTAATTTTGGTGGAAAATTAATGCATGTGAGTGGAATTGTGAGTGGAGCATCCACCACATGAATGAGGGAGAGGTGGGGGCACCCTCCATGGCCGGCGTCCATGCCCCTTGGGCTGCCCCTCCCCTATAAAAGGAACCCCTCCTCTCACTTGTCACTCACACCTCCTCGTGAAGGATCTCTCTCCCCCTTTAGAATTTCCCCATGGTCTCGGATCAGCGAGATACATGTTCTCGGTGGCTTTTTCTGGAAGGATTTGTTGCTTCCGCTGCTTCGCTAGAGAGAGGGCGCGGAGGTTTTCAGGGTACCCGGACGTGTGTGCGATCACGGATGCACCACTGCTTTGCGGTGCTGGACTTGATGGTGCTGGACCGGCTGGACCAGATGGACTTCATCACGATCTTGAGATCGGCAAGCGTTCGTCTACATCATCCACGAGTACAACCTCGTTAACACTATTCGGTCTTCGAGGGTATGTATTCTATGGATGTATATCCACCCATTACTTGTATCTAGTAGATAGATCTTGGTACATAGTTGTTCCCATCGTAGGAAATTTTTTGTTTTCTATCGCAGTGCCACATATATGCGAATATATCATCATTAAGTTTAATCCTTTTAGCATCAACACTATGAATATGTATAACACTATTGTCGAGATCCAATAGAAATAAACCATTCATCATGGGTGCATGACCATAAAAGATTTCATTCATATAAATAGAACAACTATTATTCTCGGATTTAAATGAATAACCACTTCGCATCAAACACGATCCAGATACAATGTTCATGCTCAGTGCTGGCACCAGATAACAATTATTCAAGTTTATTACTAATACCAATGGTAAGTGGGGAGGTAGTGTTACTACGGCGATCACATCAACGCTTGATCCATTGCCGACACGCATCTTGACCTGACCCCTTGCTAGCGGTCGCTTGTTCCGCAGCCCCTGATTCGAGTTACAAATATTAGCAACTGAACCAATATCAAATACACAGGTGCTACTGTGAGTACTAGTCAAGTACACATCAATAACATGTATATCATATATAACTTTGTTTGCCTTGCCGGCCTTCTTATCTGCCAAATACTTGGGGCAGTTGCGCTTCCAGTGGCCAGTCCCCTTGCAATAATACCACTCGGTATCAGACTTAGGGCCAACTCGGGGTTTATTTTCAGGCACGGCAACCGGCTTGCCGCCCTTACTCCCCTTCCGTTTCCCCTTCTTGTCTTTCTTGAAACCAGTGTTCTTATTGATCATCAACACTTGATGTTCCTTCTTGATCTCCACTTCTGCAGTTTTAAGCATTGACAGAAGCTCGAGGAGATACTTCTTCATGCCTTGCATATTATAGTTCATCACGAAGATCTTATAGCTAGGTGGCAGAGACTGCAGAACACGATGGATGCCTAAGTCAATGGGAATTGTTATTCCCAAGGACACAAGCTTATCGGCGTAACCCGACATCTTGAGTACATGCTCGCTCATGGAGCTGTTCTCTTCCATCATGCAGCTAAAAAACTT
This sequence comes from Avena sativa, assembly GCA_916181665.1. Classification (NCBI taxonomy): domain Eukaryota; kingdom Viridiplantae; phylum Streptophyta; class Magnoliopsida; order Poales; family Poaceae; genus Avena; species Avena sativa. Next base: position 23,410,618 of record OV702283.1, read on the forward strand.
TTCTGAAGCATTGTAGATCTCTACAGCAACATGTGTATCGAAAATCATTTTCAACTCACCCATTGTATCAAATGCATTGCCGTTTTTGGAATGCTTTCGAAGTTCTGTCTCTATCCCATACAATATGTCGCAATGAACTAAGTTGTGGTCCTCCTGACGAGTCTGATAGACATTCTTCTCCTCGTCAGGGGCATCATCGAACGGTGGGGGGCCTGTTGGCGCTTCTAGCACATATTGCTTTTGTGCAGCAGAGAGGAGAATCCTCAAATTCATGGCCCATTCGGTAAAGTTGCTACCGTTCGTTGCAAGTTTCTATTTCTCCATGAACACATTGAAATTAAAAGCAGGTGGTGCCATCTACAACAGAATTTGTAAAGTTTAGACTAAGTTTATGATAGATTGAGTTCAAGTAATCCAAATTAAGAATAAACTCCCACTCAAAAACGACATCCCTCGTGCCTTTTTGACGATTACATGAACCAAATCCACTACAAGTCCGATCATCACGTGAGTCGGTGTAGCTTCAAAGGAGAGCATCAAATGGGCATCATATCTACCATATGACTCATGCTTAACCTTTCGGTCCGTTTTACGAGACCATGTCTGTAGATGCTAGGCTCGCCAAGTAAGAACCTTAGTATTCGCGTGTGTAACTGTCCTACACCCTAAGTATGATCGTGGATCCAAGAACACCCGATCATCATGTGATGTCTTGGAGCGACGAAACATAATCGGTGCATACTTAAGGAAGAACACATTCTTATCTTGATATCTAAATGAGGGATCATCTTATTATGCTAATAAAACGCCAAACAAGAAATATAAGATGCAATCAAACATCACATGTTAATAAGTGAAATGATATGGTTCTTGCACTTCATCTCCATCATGTGCACCATGGTATGATCACTATCATACCTCTATGTGTAAGGCCAAGGTCTATGGAACTTACATGTTATGTGTGTTGTAAGAGTATCGACTTATAATTCTACTTACAACATCACCATATCATGACACTAGCCCAGCAACAATCTAAACTAGACGCCTCTAATTTATCCATTGCAAGTTTTACGTGGCTTAGGGCTTTCGAAGATAGAACTGTTCTTACCTACGAACATGAACCACAACGAGGATAACCAAATTGTTGACAACTCGTTCCAAATTAGATATTGACTATAGTAGGAGAGACAGACACCCGCTAGCCACTTATGCAAAACTAGTTGCATGTCAAGCATGGAACAAGTCTCATGTGCGAGGACATGTAAAGTTTGCCCGTGCCGCTTCATCCCACTATGCCACCAATATCCAAAGTACAACCAAGAAGCAATAACATGATCATCATCGACCAAATACTCATATGTGTACTACCCATGCAAAGCATCTACACATAGATCAGGATTTGATACCACTGTAGGGTTCGCAACACAGAAAACAAAAAATTTCCTATGATGGGAACAACTATGTACCAAGATCTATCTACTAGATACAAACAACGGTGGATGTATATCCGTAGATAACATACCCTTGAAGACCGAAAAAGCTTAACGAGTTCAAACTCGTGGTTTATGTAGATGATCTCTTGCCGATCTTAAGATCGAGAGGAAGTCCTTAGCACCACAAATCAGTGGTGCATCCATGCTCGCACACACGTCCGAGGCACCGAGCAACCTCCGCCTCCTCACTCCAGCGATGCAGCGGAAGCACAACTCTTTCTTGTCGAATAGCCACCGGGAACATGAATCTTGCTAGTCCGAGACCAGGGGAATAAATACTAGAGGGGAAGAGAGATCCTTCACGAGGAGGTGTGAGTGAGAGAGAGAGAGGGAGGGGGCTCCTTTTGTAGGAGAGGGGGGAACCCTAAGGGGGTGGCCGACGCATGGGGGCTGCCCTCTTGCCCTCTCCTCATTCATGTGGGTGGACACTCCACTCACAAAAATCCCTTTCAATTCCCTCCACTCAAAAACCCACTCAAATTCCCATTAAATTTCCACCAAATTTAATGCAAACTCTCATTAAATAAAAATCCTTTTATTTATTCAGAATTTTTCAACTAATTTAATGATAAACATTCACATATAACCCCTTGCTAGTATTTCATGTCACATGCAAAAACACTTTCTGCAATTTCACCCGAAAACCCGTTTCGGTATCTAGTGAAATAAATTCCTGTGCTTGTTATTCTTTCCGGCATGAAACTTTTGCTCCAGATGGATGTTGGTGTCTCTTAAGTGTGTCACCCTACGGTTCACGAATAATGCGGACATGACCGAGACCCCTCTCAGATCAATAATCAGAAGCGGGACCTGGAGATCCGTACTGACTCCCACACATTCAACGAGGACTTTCTTGTGATCGTTAGAACCTTTTACGCTAGTATCTTAATTCTTTTGTTTCGCGATATATTACATGTCCGAGATTCGATCCTCGGTATCTCCATACCTAGTTTGATCTCGTTACTGACATGTACTCTTTTCTCGTTCCCGTGATATAACATTCTAGTGATCAAATCACTTGCTTGCAAGCTAATCAATGTGATATCACCGAGAGGGCCCAGAGCATTTTTATCCGTAATCAGGATGAACAAATTCCACTCTCGATCCATGGGCCTCAACATAACACTTTAGTAGTATTGAACCCATCTTTATGATCACCCTGTTACGGTGTGACGTTTGATGTTATCAAGATACTCTTCCGGTGTTAGTGATTGACATGATCTCATGGTCTAAGGATTAGGATCACTTCGAATGATGTTATAGAAATATAAACTCAATGACTTTGATCGTAATGCTATACTTCGAATGAATGTTCATCACACCATTACACTAATGTTGTGACCTTGTTATTAACAACATCCAATATCCATGATCAGGAAACCTTGATCATCTTGTTAATCAACGAGCTAGTTTATGAGAGAGGCATAACTAGGAACTTTCTGTTTGTTTATTAAACACACATGTATTAACGTTTTCATATTAATACAATTATAGCATGCAACATAAACATCTATCATATACTTGGAATATACATAATAACCACTTTATTATTGCCTCTCAGGGCATATTCCCTTCAGAAGAGGCTGGTGATCTTGGTCCAGACGGTGTGCGTGGAGTCGCCGTCGCGGACGACGGTGCGGAAGATCTCGTTGGAGACGGTCTAGAAAAACCAGCGGATGATGGTCGCGTCGATGGCCAACCAATCGGGGTCGTGCGGCATGGCGAGGAGGTCAATGGTGCCGTCGACATGATCAAGGAGGTCATACTCATGGAAGAGAAGGCTGAAGTACGTCTTCCACGGGAAGAAATTGGCAGCGGTGTGAGAGAGCTTCACCGGCACGCGCTCGAGGATGGGGACGTCGCGGATGACGGCGATGAAGGGGCCAGCGAAGGGGTTGCTGCTCCCGGAGACGGAGTTGAAGGGGTTCTCGGAGAAGGGGGAGTTGAAATCGGCCATGACGGAGGTAGGTGTAGGGCGGAAGCGGTGGAGTTGGGGAAGGAGGAGGGCCGGCGGCGCCTTGGAAGGGAGGAAGGCGGCGACTAGGGTTTGGAGGGAGGAGGCCGGCGGCGGCCAGGGAGAGGAGGGGCAGCGGCTAGGTTAGGGAGATCGTAGTTAGGCTGATACTATGTGGAAAGGTACGGGAGAACACACAACACCAATAGGGTTGGCTGCTCATATATATTTGATAATGTTATAGGTACAAACCTAGAAATACATAACTAATACAACACATGTCTGAACAAATGCGTCCCGCCTTTGTTGTGTCGCTGGGTCCGCCCAGTTCGTTGCTTTCGATTTATTCCCAATGATTTCCTCTCGCGGTCTCGAACTGGCTTTCTTCGATTTCCTCATGGTTTTCTTTGATTTTTCATGTTTTCTTCAGGTTTTATTGTACTTCCTCTGTTGTAAATTTGAATAAATGTACACGATTTTAGAACGTAGATATATCCAAAGTTCAACAAAACTAGGACATCCGTTTTAGGACGGAAGGACTATTATGTTTTCTTTTTAGTTTTATTTCTTTATTCTTCCATTTTTGTGAGATTTCAGAAAAATTAAAAGTGTTTAGATTTCAAAAAGACAATTCTGGAAAAATATTTAAATTTGAGAAATGTTCATTTTGGAAGCGTTCATTTTAAAAATATTTATTTTTAAAAATGTTTAGATTTTAAAATATTTTTTAAAAGGAAAATAAAATAAAAAAAGACAAAAATAGAAAAAAAAAATACCTTTTCTGGTAGACCAGCCCGTGAGGGTGCTGCTTCTCGCGGAGCCTTACTCGCTCCCGCGTGGAGCATAGGGGCTCCCGGTGGCATGCATGGGGCAGTCCTTATGCAATCCGATAGGCCGTAGGGAACAACATCGAAGATCATTATTGTGAAGCAGATATGTTTCTCATCCCAACTGTTAGAACTGTTAACACCCTCTATCCGTATAGATACGGTATAGTATACTATTCTATACGAATTCCCATGTAATGTTATGGTGGGGTTGTTCCATTCCTTACATAACACGTACCCGAGCCCTCCATGGAGGGCATCGTTTCCACCTAGATTAATATGGTATCAGAGCCCTCCTCTTTCATACACTAGCCGGTGATCCCAAACAAAACCTAAGAGCCGCCGCCGATCTAGCTGGTCCGTCGCCGCCCTCCACACAACGACCTCAAACCTTGAACACTGTCGCCGCCGATCTACCTGGTCTGCCGCCGCCACAAACCACGACCTACAACTAAAACCCACGACACACCCAAGCCGCCGCAGCAGCGATCCCCCTGCCTTGATCTATTGCCGCCGCCGCCAAAACCACACGACCAAAAACACCAGAACCCTACGACGCCACCGCCGATCTCGGTCGCTGCCTCCACAACACGACCATGTCTTCCTCAACATCGAGCTCAACCCTCCATGCTGCTCTCGGATCTCCTCCATCAACGAAGCTAACACGCTCGAACTTCCTGTTCTGGTAGACCATCGTCTTCCATGTCCTCTGTGGGGCTCAGGTTTTTGATCTGCTTGACGGCACCGACGCTGCTCCACCGACGTTCCTCGACCCTGATGAGAAGAAGAAGGTGAACCCTGCCTACACGGCCTGGATATTTCGTGATCAAATCGTGCTGGGCTGGCTCATCCAAACCCCGTCGCCCGAGATCGTGGCGCACCTGGTAGGTCTAAAATCATGTGATGTTGTTTGCACTGTTATCACGTCAATGTTTTCTGCTCAGTCAAAGTCCAGGATCTCCTACATGCGTGGCGCTCTCAACAGTGAAAAGAAGAATGATCTCTTGGCCGCTGAGTTCTTTGCAAAGATGAAAAACTTTGCTTTAGAACTTGCAGCGGTTGACAAGGTGGTGGATGAAGACGAACTGATAGCCTACATCGTCAACAGAATCGACGCGACCTACAACGACCTGGTTTCGGCAGTCCGTGCCAATCCAACCACCACCTCGACGATCTCTATGGCAAGATATGCGACCACAACATGCGCCAGAGGATGCTCCCCTCCACCGGCCAGGACGTCGGGTTCTCGTCCTCCGCCAACCTTGCTCGTCGTGGCCACCAGGAGGGTGGACGAAAAGAGCGCCAGGATCGTCGCTCCGATGATCGCGCGCGTCAAGAGCGTCGTGATGATGACCGCGGGCGTCAAGAGCGTCGTGATGATGACCGCGGGTGCTAGGAACGTCACGATGATACACGCAGACGCTAGGACCACTGCTATGATAATCGTGGCCGCCAGGAGGGTGGCCACTATGATGACCACCGTGACCGTCACGATGATCGCGGTGACCACAGCTACTACGCGCCGCGTCGTGATGACCGCCCCCGGCATGATGAAGGACGTCGCCAGGAGGACCGCCGTGGAAGTGATTATGGGCATGGCAGACGCGGTCGTTGTTGGGGATATGCTATATGGGTATCCTCATAGCATGTCACCTATCCGGATAACCCGGGTGGCCCACAGTTGGTAGCATGGCCCATGGCCTGCTGGGCGGCCCAGTTAGATGGATCCAGAAGGGAGTCCCATGCCAGATAAAGGAAGGCTACGGAGGAGTCACCAGCGTACCCGGAGCCTTGGAGTGCAAGATATACAAGACTAGTAATAGACGGCATAGGACTCTGTAACCTGTCCGGCTAGGACTTTTCACTGTAATCCTAGGACCTGGTGACTATATAAGTCGGGCCTATGGGAGCCTTTAGGGAAACGATCATAGACAACTTCAGACAACCTCGCACAACGAACCAATCCCTGTAACTCGGCGTATTGCCCTTATAGGATTTATAGCAGGAGTAGGATTCCGTCACCGTCGTGGGATGTGAACCTGGGTAAGCTGTGTTACCTCGTAACCGTCAACCGTCTACCTTCCCCCACGTCTCTAAACACGCACTGTGAGGACCCCTCCATGGCGTACTCGTCGGCAATACCACGATAGTTGGCGCCCACCATGGGGCAAGAGGCGCTTCAGGCTCTTCAGCGGGAGAGGACCAAGATTTTCGCGGGAATCGGCGAAACCGTGGCCATCGGTCGTGTTCTCTTCTCCGGCAACGTTCCGATCGTCCCTCCGGACAAGTTCTGGATCCCGGTGAAAACGAACCCTACGCGGTGTTCGATCGTTCCTATCGGAGACATCCATCTCTTCATCGGCAAAAACGACTCGGGCACTAGTTCCCTGGGAGTCGGAGGAGCATCAAGGCCCGCACAGACCGCCTACGGGCAGGATACGTTCGTGGAAGGATCGATGTCGGATCTCTCTTCGGAGTTTGCCGGCAAAGATCGGAAAAATTCAAGGCCCACCCAAACCGCCCCTGTGCAGGATATAAAGGTGGAAGATCACTGCAAGACCGCCGGCTTCGCCCGTGCGTCTGGACAGCAGAGATCCAAGTTCGTCGGCGTGGTTACCATCTTCGATCTAGCGCGTTGCATTCAGAGAGAAGGCGAAAACCCCCGCGATTACCTGGCCAGGTGGCTCCGTAAACGAGCCGATCTGGCCCACTACCCCGATGATAACGCTTTGTATCACTTCGTGGAAGGACTGGACCATGGCACGCTTCTCCGACATTCTTTAAGATGGCAGCAGACAACAGGATGCCTTACCCTCGAACAGATGGTGAGCACCGTCAACAACTACGCGGAGGCTGATGCAGAAGCCCAGAAAGCACTTGCGCTCGTCGACGGAGAACCTCCGATTCAGCCCCCGCCACACCGCCTCCGTCCGCCATCGTCGCAGCAGCACCACCACCTCCAGTCATCATCACTGCCGTTGCACCTCCACCGCCCGTCATCGAGGAAGCCCTGGCACCCTCCGACTCTGTCATTGACGCGCTTTATGCTGATTTCAGTGCAGATTCAGAGGAGATAGACTTCAGTCCAGAAGAGCTAGACTCCGCTATGCAGGAGATGGAGGAGGAGTACTCGCGTGACGAGCAAGCCAACAACGTCGTCACGTACCGAGGGGTGTTCGTCACCATTGGGACGACGATGGATGAAGATCAACCCGGATGAGCTCCGCCTACAGCGCTGGAAAAGGGGAAGGGGCCACTTATTGTTGCTGACGATGATCGTGCAAAGGTCATGCCTCCTCCGCCTAACCCAGTGCAGCAGCCGCAGGAACTCGGCACCGGCCTGAGCAACAACAACACCGCAAACTTGCCGCCTCCAGCATCCACGTCTGCAGCAGCCCAAGTTACTCCAGCTGATAGAGTGATGTACGACAATCTCCTCGTCGAGCCACTGACCGTTGCTCATATCCGGAACGTGACCCAGCGTGACGAGAAGCACCAGCAGCTACTGGAGGAAGCGCAGGCCATCGCGGAGCAAGGCGCTAAGCTAGATTAAGATCTGGTCAACGCGCAGAAGTCTATAGAGAAAGCTAGAGCAATGGAGGCCGAGTACAAGACTTTGTTGTAGCAGCAGAAGGCTAAGAAAGCTCCGGCTCGCATCATCAACGATCATGGTGTACGGCGCAACCTAGGATGGACTCCCTCGAAGCCGGCACAAGCCAAGCTATATATTGACAGTGAAGGCAAGCAGGTGATGCCCACCCCACTCCTTAACCTCGTCGTCGCCAAGACCCTTGTGGAGCAGGATAGATCGCCCGAGGCAGTGGAATAGGTCTATGACCTAGTGGCCAAGGCGGTGAAGCAGCAGGAAAAGGCCACCTCTCAGAGGCTTGAGTCCGACCCAGCGCTTTTCCAGTCTAGCCAGTACAAGCCGATAAGGGACAGATCTCCTCTTGATGTCGGGTCCCAGACGGGTTCATCAGACGAAGACGGAGGGACGCGCGCAAAAGGAAGGATGCCATCCCTATATCCTCCGACCACGGAGAAAAGGCCCGACCTCGTCGCCCGTCACCACCACCCCGATCTCCCCGACATCGCGAAGATTACAAGGCTCACCATCATACGGATATGCCCCCACCAAAGCAGTGTGGCATCACCATCCGCGATAACACGGAGCAGACCCGTCATGACAGAGAGCGCAACCACGGGCACAGGAGCAGTTCACACCACAACCCTCCACGTCCGACAAGCAGCTGTGACAGGCGTGAGGCGTCGCAGGAGGGTAACAGCAAGAAGGCTAACCCACCGCCACCTCTTCCTCCGTCACCACCAAGCAGTCACCATGGCGGAGGAGGCCCGAGTCGTTCACGCAGCCCATCCCCTGTTGACAAGAAGAAGAAGAAGAACCCGGAGCCGTACGATGCATGTTCGCAGATCGATAAGATACACGAGGTCCAGGAAGGACCATACCTGGGACCACATTGCTTTGGACCTGCAATACGGTCCGCAACTTACCCCAAAGGTTTCCGGATTGACAAGACCATCAAGCCCTATGACGGCACCGCCAAGCCAGTCACATGGTTGCAGGACTACGACAACGCGGTGGATATTGCCGGAGGCAACCCCAACGTCGCCGTCAAGTACCTCCCATTAATGTTGGCGGGCACGGCCCGTCAATGGATCGACGACTTGCCAGAGAAATATATCTACAACTGGCTGGACATGCAAGAAGCGTTCACCAAGAAATTTGAGGGTACATACAAGCATCCCTACACTGTGGGCGATCTACAGCGGTGCGTGCAAGAGAAAGACGCGACATCTCGCGCCTACCTCTCTCGCTGGCTGGACATGAAGAACTCCTGCGCAGGAGTGCACACTCAGACCGCCATGGCCGCCTTCATCGACGGGTTGGAAAGGGGCATGTTGCTCCTGCATAAGTTGAAGCGCTTGCAGGACAATCACCAGCTTGACTTGAACCAGATGATTCAGTTGGCTAGTGAGTTCGCAGCTGCCAACGACGATGCTCGTGGCTCCTTGCCGGCAACAGCCGTTCCAACTCAAGCTCGGAGGAACAACAGTACAAAGAGGAAAACCGCTCCAAAAGAAAAGCAATCTACCGACATGGTCGCTATGACTTTTGCAGGACGAGGAGAAGGCGGACAACGTGGCTGAGGAAGGGGAGCTGGTCGTGGGAAGCAACGAGAAAGTGAAACTACCTCGACACTGTTGGAATTATGCCCTAGAGGCAATAATAAAGATGTTATTATTATAATTCTTGTTCATGATAAAGTTTATATTCCATGCTAGAATTGTATTAAGCGGAAACTTTAATACTTGTGTGGTTTGTGAACAACACCGTGTCCCTAGTACGCCTCTATGGACTAGCTCATTGATCAATGATGGTTAAGGTTTCCTAACCATAGACAGGAGTTGTCAATTGATAATGAGATCATATCATTGGAGAATGATATGATGGGCAGACCCAAACTAAGCGAAGCAATTAGATCGTATCATCGAGTTCATCTTTGCGAAGCTTTTCCTATGTCAAATATTGTATTCCTTAGACCATGAGATAATACAACTCCCTGGTATCGGAAGAAAGCTTTGAGGTCATCAAACGTCATCCTATGAGAGGGTGATCATAAAGGTGTCTCTCAGGTGATCGGAAAGTATCTGTTGGGTTGTATGTATCGAGATGGGATTTGTCCCTTCCAAGTCGGAGAGATATACTTCGGGCCCACTCGGTAATTGATATCAACACCGCTTGCAAGCATGTGGTTAAGGAGTTAATCACAAAGTGATATCGGATTACGGAACGAGTAAAGTACTTGCTGTGAACGAGATTGAACTAGGTATGACGGTACCGACGATCGAATCTCGGGCAAGTAAGATATCGCGAGACGAAGGGAATATATATATGGGATTGTTTGAATCCTGGCATCGTGGTTCATCCGATATGATCATCGATGAATGTGTGGGAGTCAATATGGGTGCCCAGACCCCGCTGTTGATTATTGATAGAAGATCATGTCTGCATATTCTCGAACCCGCAGGGTCACACACTTAACGTATCTCGACGCTAGGATAGATTGGATAATTGGTTTATGAATTTTTGTTCGGAGTCTCGGATGGGATCCGGGATATCACAAGAGGTTCCGGAATGGTCCGGAGAATAAGATTCATATAAGGCAATGCAGTTTTTGGAGTTCGGAATTGTTCCGGGTTAATCGGTATTGTACCGGAAGCTTCTAGAACCTTCCGGAGGGGGACCAACGTGGCCCCACCTTCCGGGAGGGGGCATGGGCCTATGAGGGAGTGTCCTGGCTGCATTGGGCTAGGGGCACAAGGCCCCATAGGGCCCAGCCGATCCTATAGGGTTTAAATCGTTTAAACTAGAGATAGGGTTTCTAGAAGAGGGGAGAGTCCTTGCCCCCCACTCCTCCCTCCCTTGGCCGCCGGCCCAAGGCTTGGAGGAGGGGCAAGGGCTGGCCGCCCCCCTCTATATATAGAGGGCTGGTGCGCCCCCTCCCCTCTACACCTTGCCTCCAACCCTAGTTGCCTTGCTGCCTTCCTCTCTCCCTCCCGACTGTTTGTAGGCGAAGCCCTGCTGCAGAAATTCTCCACCATATACACCACGCCGTCGTGTTGTAGATCCAATCTATCTCTCCACCATACTTGCTGGTCCGAGGAAGGAGGAGACGTCGAGGTGCTGCACGTGTGCATCTCACGGAGCCACCGCCACTTGTGGTGCTAGATCGGATCGGATCGCGAGGAGGAGAAGCGAGTACGACTACATCACCCACGTTCCGACGAACGTTCCGCTGTGCGAATCTTCAAGGGTATGAAGATCTAATCCAATCCCTCTCGTTGTTTGCATCTCCTAGATTAGATCTTGGCTTTCTCTCTGTTCGCTCCGTATAAAATTTTGATTTACTATGCCGCGAAACCCATCAGTGGTATCAGAGCTAGATCTATGTGTAGATGTGTTTCACGAGTAGAACGCAACATGGTTGTTGCGGGCGTTGATGTTTTCTATTGCAAGCCTCTTGTTTGTGTTCTTCTTATGACGCGGGATAGTGAGATTGAAGTGGTCCAGGCAAACCTTACGCGACGTCGTTCGCGAGAGCGGCTCCGCACTTGACGTGTGGCTTGTTCCACACATGCGGCTGGTGGATGTCAGTTTCTCTCACTATAGTTGTCATGGGATTAACACCGGAGTTTGGCAACCATAATATCACCGTTGTGGCTTTCCGTAGGTAAGAATCGTTCTTAGCATCTACTCCCATAAGCCACGTAAAACATGCAACAACAAAGTAGAGGCGTCTAACTTGTTTTTGCAGGGAGTGTTTTCTGTGATATGGTATGGCCCAAGATGTGATGTGTATATTGTATGCGATGATCATGTTTTGTAATGTTTCACGACTTGCATGTCGATGAGTACACAACTGGCAGGAGCCATATGGTTGTCTTTATAATTGTGTATGACCTGCGAGTCAACTTCTTATACGCCATGTAATAGCTTTACTTTATCGCTAAGTAGTTAGCAATAGTTGTAGTTGCTATTCATGGTGGAGGCAATCATGGTGGAGTGATGGAGATCATGCCGGAACGCACAAGATGGAGATCATTGCGCGAGGATTGGCTATACCATGTCACATAAAGTTATATGCATGTGATGTTTATCCCTTTATGTATCTTATTATGCTTAGATCGCGACGGTAGCATTATAAGATGATTCCTCACTTAAAGATCAAGATAAAAACTGTGTTCTCCCCAAGTATGCACCGTTGTGAAAGTTCGTCGTGTCCAAGCATCACGTGATGATCGGGTGCTATAGACTCTACGCTCACATACAACGGGTGCAAGCCAGTTTTGCACACGCAGAAATACTTGGGTCTAGCTTGACGAGCCTAGCATGTACAGACATGGCCTCGGAACACAAGAACCGAAAGGTTAAGCATGAGTCATATGAATGATATGATCGACACTTTGTTGTCCACCATTGAAACCACATCTCTTCTCGTGATGATCGGATTAGGTGTGGTGAATTTGGATCGTGTTCACTAAACAACTTGAGGGATGTTGAATTTAGTGGGAGTTCATCTAGTAATTTGATTAAGTTGAAATATTTATCATGAACATAGTCTAAATTGTACTTGCCAATACTGTAGATCACATGGCCAAGTCCAACTTCAACTTCAACGTTTTTGCTGAGAAGGAAAAGCTTAGAAACAATGGGTCTAACTTCACCAATTGGTTCCGCAATCTAAGAATCATTCTGTCTGGCGGACAAAAGGACTATGTCCTTGGGAAAGCGTTAGGTGACCCCCCTGCTGTAACTGCGCCGGCTGATGAGAAAGCTGTCTATCAGTCGCGCAAATATGATTATGGTGTGATTAAGAGCACCATGTTGTTTGCTATGGAACCGGAGCTTCAAAATCGTTTTGAAGAGTATCCCGGGCCCTTCGAGATTCTCGAGGAGCTGAAAACCATGTTTCAGACTCAGGCCCGTTCTGAGAGATATGAGATCTCCGAGAAGTTCTTTAACTGCAAGATGGAGGAAGGGAGTTCCGTTAGTGAGCACGCCATAAAGATGACGGGCTACACTCAACGCCTTGAGCAACTGGAATGCACGATTCCAGAGGAGCTCAAGATTGACAGGGTTCTGCAATCACTCCCTCCCAGCTACAAAAGTTTTGTAGTGACTCATAATCAGATTGGTTCCACTGATACGATCACCGAGCTCTTCGCAAAGCTGAAGGCTGCGGAAGTGGACATCAAGAAGGATAATCATGTGTTGATGTTCAACAAGCCCTCCTTTAAGAAAGGTAAGGGAGCAAAGAAGCCCTTCAAGAAGGGCGGCGGCAAGCGCAATGCCCCTGCTGAGAAGAAGCTCAGGTCTGGTCCCAAGCCGGACACTGAGTGCTTCTATTGCAAGGACAAGGGTCACTGGAAGCGCAACTGTCCGAACTACTTAGCGGACAAGAAGGCTGGCACCATCAAAGGTATATTTGATATACATGTTATTGATGTTTTCCTTACTAGCCCTCGTTGTAGTGCCTGGGTATTTGATACCGGTTCAGTTGCTAATATTTGTAACTCGAAACAGGAGCTACGGAATAGACGGCGGCTTGCGAGGGATGAGGTGACGATGCGCGTTGGCAACGGATCAAGAGTTGATGTGATGGCCGTCGGCACGCTCTCCTTAGTTTTACCTTCGGGATTAGTTTTAAACCTTAATAAGTGTTATTATGTGCCTGCGTTGAGCATGAACATTATTTCTGGATCGTGTTTATTGCAAGACGGTTATTCATTTAAATCGGAGAATAATGGTTGTTCTATTTATATGAGTAACATCTTTTATGGTCATGCACCTCTTGTAAATGGTTTATTTCTTCTAAATCTCGAAAGGGATGAAACACACATCCATAACATTGAGGCTAAGAGATGCAAAGTAGATAGTGATAATACTACTTATTTGGGGCACTGTCGTCTAGGTCATATTGGAGTAAAGCGCATGAAGAAACTCCATTCTGATGGACTTTTGGAGTCTCTTGATTTTGAATCATTTGACACATGCGAACCATGCCTCATGGGAAATATGATCAAAACCCCGTTCTCCGGTATGATGGAGCGAGCAACGGACTTGTTGGAAATCATACATACCGATGTATGCGGACCGATGAGTGTTTCGACGCGCGGTGGATATCGCTATTTCCTCACTTTTACCGATGACTTAAGTAGATATGGGTATATCTATTTAATGAAACATAAATCTGAAACATTTGAAAAGTTCAAGGAATTTCAGAATGAAGTGGAGAACCATCGTAACAGAAAGATTAAGTTTCTACGATCCGATCGTGGAGGTGAATATTTGAGTTATGATTTTCTCACGCATCTTAAAGCAAGTGGAATCGTTTCACAACTCACGCCACCCGGAACACCACAGCGCAATGGTGTGTCTGAACGCCGGAATCGAACCCTATTAGATATGGTCCGATCAATGATGTCTCTTACTGATTTGCCGTTATCATTTTGGGGTTATGCATTAGAAACCGCTGCATTCACTTTAAATAGGGCACCATCTAAATTCGTTGAGACGACACCGTATGAACTGTGGTTTGGTGCTAAACCTAAGTTGTCGTTTCTTAAAGTTTGGGGATGCGAAGCTTACGTCAAGAAGTTGATGCCGGACAAGCTCGAACCCAAAGCGGAGAAATGCGTCTTCATAGGATACCCTAAGGAAACTATTGGGTATACCTTCTATCACAGAACCGAAGGCAAAGTGTTTGTCGCAAAGAACGGTTCCTTTCTTGAGAAGGAGTTTCTCTCGAAAGAAGTGAGTGGGAGGAAAGTAGAGCTAGACGAGCTTGTTGAACCTTCTCTTGAATTGGAGAGTAGCGTAGCACCTGAAATTGTTCCAGTGCCGCCTGCACCAACAATAGAGGAAGCTAATGACAGGGATCATGAAGCTTCGGATGATGCTGCTACTGAACGTCGCAGGTCGACAAGGTCGCGTGCCCCTCCTGAGTGGTACGGCAACCCTGTCTTGACTGTCTTGTTAGTAGAAGACAGTGAACCTACGAACTATGAGGAAGCGATGATGAGCCCAGACTCTGAGAAATGGCTAGAAGCCATGAAATCCGAATTGGGATCCATGATCGAAAACCAAGTATGGACTTTGGTGGACCCTCCTAGCGACCGAAAGGCCGTTGAGTGCAAATGGATCTTCAAGAAGAAAACGGACGCAGATGGTAATGTTACCGTCTATAAAGCACGGCTTGTCACGAAAGGTTTTCGACAAGTTCAAGGTGTTGACTACGATGAGACTTTCTCTCCCGTAGCGATGTTTAAGTCCATTCGGATTTTATTAGCAATTGTTGCGTTTCATGATTATGAAATATGGCAGATGGATGTCAAGACTGCGTTCCTCAATGGCAACATTGATGAAGAGTTGTATATGATGCAACCCGAAGGTTTTGTCGATCCTAAGGATGCTAGTAAAGTATGCAAACTTCAGCGTTCCATTTATGGACTGAAGCAAGCATCTCGGAGTTGGAACCTTCGTTTTGATCAAGTGATCAAGAGCTTTGGATTTGTTCCAAATTGCTACGAAGCTTGTATCTACAAGAAAGTGAGTGGGAGCTCGGTGACGTTTCTGGTACTATATGTGGATGACATATTGATTATCGGAAATGACATCAACATGCTTAACGATGTGAAGAGTTATTTGAACAAGTGTTTTTCAATGAAAGACCTAGGTGAAGCTGCTTATATATTGGGCATCAAAATCTATAGAGATAGACAAAGACGCCTGATAGCTTTAAGCCAGAGTACATACCTAGACAAAGTTCTGAAAAGGTTCAGAATGGATAAGGCAAAGAAAGGTTCAGTGCCTATGTTGTCAGGTAAGATATTGAGCAAGGCTCAGTGTCCAGCTACGGTAAATGATAGGGAAGCTATGAGCAAGGTGCCTTATGCCTCGGCCATAGGTTCCATCATGTATGCCATGCTGTGTACTAGACCGGATGTGTCCAATGCTCTTAGTTTAACGAGCAGATATCAAAGTGATCCAGGAGTGGAACACTGGACAGCCGTGAAGAACATCCTAAAGTACCTAAATAGGACTAAAGAAATGTTCTTAGTCTATGGGGGTGATGAACAGCTTGTCGTAAAAGGTTACGTCGACGCTAGTTTTGACACCGACAAGGATGATTCCAAATCTCAGACAGGATACGTTTATATTTTGAATGGAGGAGCTGTGAGCTGGAGAAGCTGCAAGCAAAGCATGATCGCGGGATCTACAGTGGAAGCGGAATACATGGCTGCTGCAGAAGCGTCAAGTGAAGGAGTTTGGATCAGAAACTTCATCACTGAGCTTGGCGTGGTTCCAAGTGCATTGGACCCACTGGAGATATTGTGTGACAACACTGGGGCCATAGCACTCGCTAAGGAACCAAGATATCATCCAAAGACCAAGCATATCAACCGCAAGTTTCATATAATCCGAGATTATATAGCAGATGGAGATCTGAAGATTAGCAAAGTACATACAGATCTGAATGTCGCAGATCCATTGACTAAACCTCTTCCACGTGTAAAACATGATCAACACCTCAGTGCCATGGGTGTGAGATTGTTGCCAGATGTAAACTAGATTATTGACTCTAGTGCAAGTGGGAGAATGTTGGAATTATGCCCTAGAGGCAATAATAAAGATGTTATTATTATAATTCTTGTTCATGATAAAGTTTATATTCCATGCTAGAATTGTATTAAGCGGAAACTTTAATACTTGTGTGGTTTGTGAACAACACCGTGTCCCTAGTACGCCTCTATGGACTAGCTCATTGATCAATGATGGTTAAGGTTTCCTAACCATAGACATGAGTTGTCAATTGATAATGAGATCATATCATTGGAGAATGATATGATGAACAGACCCAAACTAAGCGAAGCAATTAGATCGTATCAGCGTGTTCATCTTTGCGAAGCTTTTCCTATGTCAAATATTGTATTCCTTAGACCATGAGATAATACAACTCCCTGGTATCGGAAGAAAGCTTTGAGGTCATCAAACGTCATCCTATGAGAGGGTGATCATAAAGGTGTCTCTCAGGTGATCGGAAAGTATCTGTTGGGTTGTATGTATCGAGATGGGATTTGTCCCTTCCAAGTCGGAGAGATATACTTCGGGCCCACTCGGTAATTGATATCAACACCGCTTGCAAGCATGTGGTTAAGGAGTTAATCACAAAGTGATATCGTATTACGGAACGAGTAAAGTACTTGCTGTGAACGAGATTGAACTAGGTATGACGGTACCGACGATCGAATCTCGGGCAAGTAAGATATCGCGAGACGAAGGGAATATATATATGGGAATGTTTGAATCCTGGCATCGTGGTTCATCTGATATGATCATCGATGAATGTGTGGGAGTCAATATGGGTGCCCAGACCCCGCTGTTGATTATTGATAGAAGATCATGTCTGCATATTCTCGAACCCGCAGGGTCACACACTTAACGTATCTCGACGCTAGGATAGATTGGATAATTGGTTTATGAATTTTTGTTCGGAGTCTCGGATGGGATCCGGGATATCACGAGAGGTTCCGAAATGGTCCGGAGAATAAGATTCATATAAGGCAATGCAGTTTTTGGAGTTCGGAATTGTTCCGGGTTAATCGGTATTGTACCGGAAGCTTCTAGAACCTTCCGGAGGGGGACCAACGTGGCCCCACCTTCCGGGAGGGGGCATGGGCCTATGAGGGAGTGTCCTGGCCGCATTGGGCCAGGGGCACAAGGCCCCATAGGGCCCAGCCGATCCTATAGGGTTTAAATCGTTTAAACTAGAGATAGGGTTTCTAGAAGAGGGGAGAGTCCTTGCCCCCACTCCTCCCTCCCTTGGCCGCCGGCCCAAGGCTTGGAGGAGGGGCAAGGGCTGGCCCTCCCCCCTCTATATATAGAGGGCTGGTGCGCCCCCTCCCCTCTACACCTTGCCTCCAACCCTAGTTGCCTTGCTGCCTTCCTCTCTCCCTCCCGACTGTTTGTAGGCGAAGCCCTGCTGCAGAAATTCTCCACCATATACACCACGCCGTCATGTTGTAGATCCAATCTATCTCTCCACCATACTTGCTGGTCCGAGGAAGGAGGAGACGTCGAGGTGCTGCACGTGTGCATCTCACGGAGGCACCGCCACTTGTGGTGCTAGATCGGATCAGATCGCGAGGAGGAGAAGCGAGTACGACTACATCACCCACGTTCCGACGAACGTTCCGCTGTGCGAATCTTCAAGGGTATGAAGATCTAATCCAATCCCTCTCGTTGTTTGCATCTCCTAGATTAGATCTTGGCTTTCTCTCTGTTCGCTCCGTAGAAAATTTTGATTTACTATGCCGCGAAACCCATCAGGCACCTCTCCGCGTTCCCCAAACCTACGAGGAGTACCGCAATATGCCGTGCCTTGTACACCTCGATGCCAACGGCAAGGCCACCCATACCAATCGACACTGCAAGTTCGTCAACGACCTCAAGGAAGACCCGGAGTCCGGCTACAAGCAAAGTCGGAAGAACAGACCGCGAGGCAAGGGCAAGGGGAAGAAGAAGGAGGAGTCCAAGGATTCAAGTGATATGGATGAAGACATTGACCCCAAGCACGCCGCCAAGAGCGACGACAAGGGCAAGAACCCCTTCGCAAAGAAGGCTCCAGTCTACCACACTTTCCTTGGCACCCCCACCGTCCGACAACAGAAGACCTCTCTGAGGATCCTGATGGATCCCCCAAGTTCCCCAGTACCTGCGCTGGTCGTAGGTTCCAATAACTTGGGATAGGACGGACCACCCAGACCTTATACCTACGGAGAACCAGTACGCCATGGTCATCAACCCCTTGATTGACGGCGTGGAGTTCACCAAGTGTATGGTGGATAGTGGAAGCAGCATCAACATCATGTACCTGGATACACTGCAGAAGATGAACTTGACGGAGGCAAACCTAAGGCCAACCAACACCATATTCCACGGGGTAGTTCCTGGTCGGGAGGCTCGGTCCCTTGGGTGCATTACACTTTAGGTTGCCTTTGGCGATGTTAACAATTACCACCAAGAGCGCATGACCTTCGAGGTGGTCCCCTTCAAGAGCGTGTACCACGTCATATTCGGCCGCGACATATTCCACACATTCATGGCCAAGCCATGCTTCGTCTACAACAAACTCAAGATACCCGGACCAAACGGTATCATCACCGTATCCGGAAGCTTTACCAAGGCAAGGGACTATGAGATCAATGAAGCAGCCGTTGCAGAAGTTGTCCTCTACAGCGAAGAATTCAAAGAGATCCAGAGCAAGGTCGATGACTCAGAGATGCCCGCGTCGAAGAAGCAGATCTCCGACTCTGCTCCTGCGTTCAAGGCCGCCATCGAGACCAAGCCGGTGGAACTTGTGGTAGGCGATGCCTCCAAGGTCACCGCCATCGGGACGAACCTGGATCCCAAATAGGAAAGCGCGCTCGTCGAGTTCCTCCGTGAGAACAGGGACATATTTGCCTGGCAACCTGCCGACATGAAAGGTGTACCTAGGGAACTTGCCGAGCACAGCTTAAACATTGATCCAAAATGCAAACCAGTGAAACAACCTCTATGACGCTTCGGAGACGAGAAGAGACGCGCCATTGGCAAAGAGATAGCTAGATTACTTAAGGCTAGATTTATCCGAGAAGTCCTTCACACCCGATGGGTGGCCAATCCTGTACTTGTCCCTAAAAAGGGAACCAATGAATTGAGAATGTGCGTTGATTACACCGGCTTGAACAAAGCATGTCCCAAAGATCCGTTTGCTTTGCCTCGCATTGACCAAGTCATTGACTCAATGGCTGGCTCGGAGCTTTTGTGTTTTCTCGATGCATACTCAGGATACCACCAGATCAGGATGAGGAAGTCGGACCAATTGGCCACTTCGTTCACTACCCCATATGGCACGTTTTGCTATGTCACGATGCCCTTTGGGCTGAAAAATGCAGGTGCTACGTACCAGCGGACAATACAACGCTGCCTCCACGACCAAATTGGTCGGAACGTTCACGCCTATGTGGACGATATCGTGGTGATGTCTAAAAAGTCAAACGACTTAATCTCCGACTTAAAAGAAACCTTTGATTATCTCCGGACATACAACATGTAAGAAGTGCGTCTTCGGGGTTCCAGCCGGCAAATTGTTGGGTTTCATCGTTTCCCAGAGCGGAATCGAGGTCAACCCGGATAAAATCAAGGACATCTTAAACATAAACCGTCTGACATGCCTAAAGGACATTCAACGACTAACGGGTTGTGTTGCAGCAGTTAATCGTTTCGTCAGCCGACTTGGAGAGAAGGCTCTGCTGCTATACAAGTTGCTGAAGAAGGTGGAAAAATTCACATGGACAGACGAAGCAGATGCAGCATTGAAGCAGCTCAAGGAGATTCTTTCCTCAGCGCCCATCCTTGTAGCACCCGAGCCTGGAGAACCCCTGTTAATCTACATGGCGGCAACCAACCGGGTAATCAGCATCGTCGTCGTGGTAGAGCGGAAGGAACCAGGCTATGAGCACGGAGTTCAACGACCAGTTTACTATGTGAGCAAGGTTTTGACGGAGTCCAAGCAGCGTTACCCGCACTACCAGAAGATCGCTTATGGAGTATCCCTTGCTTCACGGAAGCTGAGGCATTACTTTCAGGAGCACCCAATCACAGTGGTGAGCAAGACTCACTGTCCGACATTATCAACAACAGCGACGCTACAGGAAGGGTCGCGAAGTGGAGCATTGAACTTGCCGCCTTCGAGATCACCTACAAGAGACGCGACGCTATCAAGTCACAAGCCTTAGCGGATTTTGTTGTAGATTGGACGGAGATGCCAGATGCTACTCCGTTGCAGGAACCAGAGTACTGGGTGATGCACTTTGACGGATCAAAGCTGCTCAACGGCTCGGGGGCTGGTGTATTGCTACAGTCGCCAACAGGAGACAAGCTACACTACGTTCTGCAAATCCACTTCGAGGCTACAAACAACATGGCGGAGTATGAAGCACTCATGCATGGACTACGTGTAGCCAAGGATATTGGCATCAAGCGCATAGTTTGTTGTGGAGATTACGACTTGGTTGCCCAGCAGGTGGCTGGCACCTGGAATGCGCGGAACCCTATGATGGCGGCATATCGAGACGAAGTGGATGAGATAGCCAAGACCTTCTTGGGATACGAAGTCAAGTATGTACCTAGGAAGCAAAACAAGGCGGCTGGTCTACTGTCTAAACTTGGATCAGGGCGCAAGAAAATTCCGCCAGGAGTTTTCCTAGAGCATCTGCGCACACCATCTGTGAAGGGAGCCGACATCAACAACCCGAGTAGAG
Source organism: Avena sativa (assembly GCA_916181665.1). NCBI lineage: Eukaryota > Viridiplantae > Streptophyta > Magnoliopsida > Poales > Poaceae > Avena > Avena sativa. Next base: position 23,431,779 of record OV702283.1, read on the forward strand.
CTGACTCTTTCATCAACATGGTGACTAAGGTCCCTCCGGCTTGGACAAAACCGTTCATGGAGTATCTCGAACACGGAACTTTGCCCGACAACAAAGTTAAAAGACGGCAAATAGTACGACGAGCAAAGGGTTATACCATAATCAATGGGAAACTCTACAAAAGGATCACTACTGGTGTATACCTAAAGTGTGTTTCCCGGCTAGAAGGTATGGAAATCCTGCGCGAAATCCATCTTGGAGATTGCGGGCATCACGCAGCTCCTCGATCGTTGGTCGCGAAAGCCTTCCGGCAAGGATTCTACTGGATGACCGCGAAGGCGGACGCAGACAAGCTGGTTGAGACATGCATGGGATGCCAGTATTATGCCCGACAACCACATGTTCCTGCTGAAGAACTGCAAACAATACCAATAACTTGGCCGTTTGCAGTCTGGGGGCTGGACATGGTGGGACCGTTACAAACGGCACCTTGTGGGTTTACACATCTGCTTGTAGCAGTTGATAAATTCACTAAATGGATAGAAGCTAAACCCGTTAGAAAGCTTGATGGGGCAACTGCCCTCAGGTTTGTCCGGGATCTAGTGGTGAGATTTGGTCTCCCACACAGCATCATCACTGACAACGGCAGCAATTTGTCACTCGGAGAAGTGGAGGCTTATTGTTGGGAGAAAGGCATCCGCCTTGACCTTGCATCTGTGGCACACCCACAATCCAACGGTCAGGTTGAGCGAGCCAATGGATTAATTCTGCAGGGAATCAAGCCACGTCTGGAGGCACCGCTACATAGAGCAGTTGGAGCCTGGGCGGAAGAATTGCCATCTGTGTTGTGGAGTTTACGAACTACACCCAACAGATCCACCGGCTACACTCCTTACTTCATGGTATATGGAGCAGAAGCCATCCTGCCTTCCGACATCCTTCACGATTCACCAAGAGTTGCCGCCTACGATGAAGATGACGCTGAAGAATCCAGACGCCTAGATGTGGACCTTCTCGAGGAGGAGCGCGTTTTGGCATGCCAAAGATCCGCCATCTACCAGCAGAAGCTACGCAGCTACAATAGTCGCCGCGTTCGGCATCGCTCTTTTAAAGAGGGGGATTTGGTGCTCCGACTTAAGTAGAAGAAGTTGCACAAACTATCCCCGCCATGGGAAGGACCGTTCATCATAAGCAAGGCGCTACTCAATGGGTCTTACTACCTTGTTGACAACCGTGAACTGAAGGATAGACCCAACGAGGATCATAAGCGTAAGCGACGTGACCCGGATGATGACTACCCGGAGCTTGATCGGCCATGGAACATAGCACAGCTACGTCCTTTTTACACTTAGCATTTTTTATCTAATTGTTTACCTCTTATATGGTCAATGAAATAAAGCTCTCTGGTTCACTCATATTTCTGAGTCTTTTACCTCCTTTAGTGTTCATTTTTGGATCATGTAAAACTTTTATGCACAAGCCTTGCGCTTGCACTTGTGAAAATTCCGCCTACGGGCGTTAGCTTAAGTTTTCTGGTCTACACGTTCTTTGTCGTTTTTATGTGGATTCTGGAGTAGTGACTTTCGGCACTTATTGTCGGCGATTTTGTGCTTAGGTTATTGACGGTGCCATTGGGCATCATCACCTGAGCTAATGGTTCCGACAACGAGTCTTCCGACTCACGAAAGGTCAAGCATAAAAACCAAAGTAATGGATAAGCTAGCACTTGCTTAAAAAATATATACATGCTGGAAACTAGTCCTTAAGTAGCAAGAAATAACAACCATTGTTTTCCGCCTTAAGTTACATCAATATGGTTTTTCGCACATGCACCAAAGGTGAAACAAATAATACAAAGTTGTTCTTCATTCCTTTGGCGCAGGAGACTTATAAGCAGCGTCATCACCAGCAGGAGAGCCACCCTCGAAGTCGGCGGTGTGAAGAGACTCGGAGGAGCTTTGGTTGCCGCCATCGACTGTGTTCATCGGCATGAAGACGTTGATATCGACCAAGTCATCAACTCTGGTATCATAACCCGCGAGCGACGACAAGATGGATTCATGGTTAATCTCGTTGCCATCGTCGTCTACGTCGGGAATGCCAGAGGTCATCGTGTCGATGTCGGCATCTTCATAGTGTGCCTTCACCATTGACAGCGCCATCCTTGCGCCAGCCCGTGCACATGAAGCTTTCCAGCTTGTGATACGCTCGGGGGCTCGGCGCAAAATCTCCGAGTACTTCGCCACGGATTCTGATGCCTTGATGTTTATCTCGAGGGGCTTGGCAATCTCTTTGGCTTGCGTGATGGCGGTGTTGATGAAGTTGCCGGCAAGAACCATGCATTCCTGGTCTGAAGGAGGCGATCGGGTTAAACCCATAGGAGCTGCAAATTCCGACAAGGAGCGCATGAGTTCAACAATTCAAAGTATCCAGACTACAGAAATCCAAGACAGAGAAAACTTACTGAAGATGCTGGCCTTAGCTTGCTAGAGGGTGTCCGCCAAGGATTCATTCTCTTGTTGGAGGAGCTTATACGCCTCGCTATGGCGTTGATTTTGCTCATCGGCAGCTTGCTTTTGATCTTTTAAGATCGCGATCTCCTCCTTCAAGCGAGTGATTTCCGCGGAGGCGGAGTCCTGCAGGGCCTTCATTGAATCCTCATGCATTTTCAGCATGTCTTTCCTCTCCTCCTTAAGAATTTTGTTCTCGCTATCCAGCTCTTGAATGTGCTTGGATTGATCGACAATATTCTTGGCCTTGGCGATGGTTTGTGCAAGTCGGAAAAAGCACAGTACACAGTAAGTACTCGGAGAATATGGGCACAATACCAAGTCGGAATGCGAAAAAGAAAACAGACGCTTGCTCTTGGTGATCTGTTACTTCAAGAAGGCAGTTTTACCCTTTTCAGCTTCTAGATCTGCGCGCATCTTCTGGTACTTGTCATTTGCCATGCCCCTCCGAGAATTCTTGTTCTGTGGAAAAAAGGACAAAGTTAAACGTTGTTTAGTCTGCTTGGAGCATCTAGTCGGAAATTTTCCATCTAGAAGCTCGGGGGCTACAGCGAGAGTTTTTGACTTAACAATATGTTTGGCTTTCTTTAAGCATCTAGTTGGAACTAATTTAGTTACAACTAGAAGCTTGGGGGCTACAGTATAAAGTTTTTACCTCAGACATATTTTTAGCTTTCTTTAAGCATCTAGTCGGAACTAATTCAGTTGCAACTAGAAGCTTGGGGGCTATAGTACTGAAATTTATAAACACTACGTATGCTACTCTTAAAGCATCTAGTCGGAATAATTCATTCCATCTAAATGCTTGGGGGCTACAGTGAGAAGTTTTCTAGCTTAGTCACTCTTAGAGCATCTAGACACAAAAGCTTATGATTTTCCGTCTACATCCTCGGGGCCTATAGTGGGATACTCATATGAAATGCAAAAGGCAAATAAAACTTACAAGTGCGATGATCTTGAGGTTCGTAGAACTCTCGGCCAGCAGCTTGGCAAAGGATTAACTGTTTCCTTGCAAGATTTTTGCTTGTCGACGGAGATCCTCTAGACCGCACGTCAGAGATGTCGGCGCCGCACCAGGGACCAAAGCAGTGCTACCCGGTGTAAGAACCGGATAGACTATCTTCGGGTAGGCTATGGGTTTCTTGGGTGCGGGGGCGCCGCCAACGGCAGAGGTACCTGCTTCCACCACCGCCTTACCGCCACCGATGGCATCCTTAGCCGGAGCTTCAGCCATTTGCTGGGCGGTACTCTCCTGTGTCGCCTGCTCGCCGACAACAGCAAGCTCGGTAGACGCGCCAGAATCCACTTCCATGACGGAAGGGCCTGATGCCTCCTTAGCTTGTGAGCTTGTCGGGGCAGACGAGGGCTTGACGGCAGGAGTAGCAGGGGCGATGGCGGGGGAGGCGTCGCGATGCATCATGTCTTTAATATTTCGAGAAGCCCCCGATGTTTTGGAGGTCTTCTTAAGACTGGTCGTGGCTTTCTTCCTGAAACGTGCAAAATGCATAAGTACAGGAGCAAGACAGATAAATAGACAGTGTCGAAGAATGAGAAGCTTACACAAGTGGGGGTGCCTTGGCAAAGGGGATCCCAGTAACTTTTCTCTTTTCCGCCTCCAGGGCGGCGGTAGTCTTCTTGGAGGCTCCACCCTCTGTCTTCTTCTTCTTGCATCCGTCGGCAGCGTCAGAGGTGGAGCTCTTCCGCTTCCGCGCCAACGGAGCCTCGTCGTCGGACACGACCGTGACTTCCTTCATCTTTGGATCATAGATTTGGGCAGCCAGGTTGCCCTCCTCTAGATAGTTAAGCTGTTAAGTGAGAGATCACCGTGTTAGATAAGATGATATTTGCAAGACGGAAGAACTAGAGTATATGTCATATACGAAAAATAAATACCTACCTTTGGGCACTTGCCATCTACGAACATGTCGTAGGTGATGGTGAAGCCACACTTCTTATCCTTCACCTTGACGATGTCCTTAAGGCGGAGCTTGACGGAGTCGCTCGAGAAGTTGTCCACAAAGATGCGGAGACTATCCCTTCTGTCGCTGGTATACTCATGCATGAGCTTCGCACGGTGCTGTAGAGGTTGGATTCGCCTGATGAACCAGCACATGGCTAGGTCCAAGCCGGTCAAACCCGTCTCTACGAACCATTCGATCCGCCTTATGGCACGAGAAGCGTCGAGGTCGGAGGGAAGGGAGGCCTGGGATCTCCATGACGAGGCTTCAACGGCGGCTCCATCAACGAAGTCCGGGTACGTAACTTGTCGGCCAGCCAAAGGTATGTTTGGGCCATAAAAGTACGTCTGTTGCCAGTTTTTGCAGGACTCATGGCCGACGATGTCGGGGAACCGCCGGCCAGGTCGAATCTTGAAGCTTATGGTGCCGTAGTTCCTAAGCTCTTCCTTGCTATGTCCGGCTTCACGTTTGACGGTGAAAAAGTACACAAAAAGGTCTAACCTAGGCCTAATCCCTAAGTATCCCTCGCAGAGTGCCGCGCAGTTGCTAAGCACTAAGATACTATTGGGGGAAAGGTTTTGGCGCTGGACCCTATAATGGTTCAAGACGGAGAGGAAGAAGTTGGAGATGGGCAGGGAGACGCCGCGTATGTTGGAGATATGCCCTAAAGGCAATAATAAATGTATTTATTATTATATCTTTGTGTTTATGATAAATGTTTACATTCATGCTATAACAGTATTAACCAGAAACATTAATACTTGTGTGACTTGTAAACTAAATTAGAGTCCCTGGTAAAGCCTCTTCATAATACCAGCTTGTTGATTAATAGATGATCATGGTTTCTTGATCATGAACATTTGAGATGTTGTTAATAACAAGGTCATATCATTAGGAGAATGGTATGATGGACATACTCCTATATATAAGCGTAGCATAAAGATCAAGTCATTTTAATAGTTCAATTGCTATAAGCTTTCTGATACATAGTAACCTAATTCCTTCGACCATGAGATCATGCTAATCACCATCACCGGAAGGATGCTTTGATGACATCAAACACCACACCGTAACTGGGTGGCTATAAAGGTGGCATTGAGTGTTCGGAAAGTATGGGTTGAGGCACATGGATCAAGAGTGGGATTTGTCCATCCATATGACGGATAGATATACTCTGGGCCCTCTCGGTGGAATGTCATCCAATTGGCTTGCAAGCATGTGACTGGCTCACAAGGGATCACATACCACGGGAACGATAAAAGAGTACTTATCAGTAACGAGGTTGAACTAGGTATGCAGAGATACCGACGATCAAAACCTCGGATAAGTAAACTATCGTGAGACAAAGGGAAATTGGTATCGTATGTAAGTGGTTCATTCGATCGCAAAGTAATCGTCGAAATATGTGGGAGACATATGAATTTCCAGATTCCTCTATTGGTTATTGATCGGAGAAGTGTCTCTATCATGTCCGCATAATTCACGAACCGTAGGGAGACACACTTAAGGATTTGATGTTATTGAGTAGTTATGGAATGATGAGTAAGAGACCGAATGTTGTTTGGAGTCTCGGATGGGATCCAGGATATCATGAGGAGATCCGTAATGGTCCGGAGAATAAGATTCATATAAGGAAAGTCCTGTTTCGGAGTTGGGGAATGATTCCGGTGTTTTCACCAGGAATGTTCTAGAAGGGTCCGGAAGGTCCGGCACTCCGGAGAGGAAGGGTACATGAATGTGTCATGACAATGTGGAATGGTTGCATCATGTACTAGGTCACTTGGCTAGGCAAAATAAAGGAAGAAATCAAATCCTAGTTTAAAAGTCAAACGCCAATTTGAAAAAGTCAAACGGCAAGTTTGCTTGGTGGAGGGAGAGTAGGAAACCTACTTGGGGAGGAAGTCCTCCTCCCTCCACCCGCCGGCCAAGGAGGCCGAGTTGGGGGAGGACTCCCTCCTCCCAACCGGCCACCCTCTACCTATATAAGGAGGGGTAGGGCTCCCCTACCCCTCACACCCAAAACCCTAGCCCTCTACTCCAAGTCGCCGGCGCCACCACCTCCTTGTGTCGCCGCCTAGGGAACCACCAACTCGGCGAGTTGGGGCGTTCCCCAAACCCTAGCCGCCGGCTACACTCTCCCCTTGGTGCCCTCTAAACCCTAGATCACCAAGGCCTCTCTCATAGTCCACCATACTCGCTCCGGCTTAAGGCGAAGCCCTGCGAGATCTCCCCTCTACTTCCGGTACCACGCCGTCGTGCTGCCGGAATCACGAGGAGAGTGCTACAACCTCTGTTGCCTGCTGGAACAAGGGAGAGGAAGGTCTTCATAGAGTACCGAACGTGTGACCGACTGCGGAAGCGCTGCCAGAACGCAGCGCCGGAAGGATCGTCTACACGATCTTGAGATCGGCAAGAGTACGACTACATCACCCACAAGAATCTTCTCTCGTTAACCGCTTTGGAATCTTCGAGGGTGAGTTCCTCTATCAACTCATTGCTACAATCTAGTAGATAGATCTTGGCTTGTTTGTTTGCATGCAGTAGAAATTTTTTGTTTTCCATTCTTTGAACCCCTACAGCGTACCAGTTGGGCTTTGAGGTACACCTTTTCTCCGGCTTGGGGAGAAGGTGTCACCTCGCCGGCCGGCGCCGCTCGCCAGGCGAGCCCCTCCGTCGCTGGGAGGTAGCCCTCGGTGATCAGCTCTTGGATATCACGGTCTGTGATATCTGAGCCGCGCCAGTCGCCCTTGTGCGAGTCCAGTTCCTCCTCCAACGGCTCCAGCGCCGCCAGATTAAGGTCGCCGCCGGTGGACTCGATCACCACCGATGTGGGGATGACCAAACCCTCTGGGGCATGACGACGGAGCTCGCCGGCTTCACCGCGGCTTCGCTCGGCGCCGCCATCGATGGGGAAGTGCGGATGCTGGCCATGGAGTGAGTGCGAAGGTTACTGGTGAAGATTGGAGCTAGGGTTTTTTCGAGAGTTCTCGCGGAGAGCTCGAGGAGGCACACGACTGGAGGAAGAAGATGATGCGAGGAGAATGAGGTAAAAAGTGGAAATTTCCCCACGGTTACTATTTATCATCCTCAGCGGCAAGATTCGTGCAGCTTAATCGGGCGGTTGCCGCGTAGACGACGTGTTCGCGAACGTGCGCGGAAATTTCTCCACGTCTCCATCCGTCGCTGCCAACGGTTCGTATTGCTCGCGGGGGGAAATCGGACATGATTGCGTTCTCTGCATGTGTGAGTTACGAGGCGTCGCTGACCTAAGCCTACGTCGTCCTAGATGACATGGGTAGATGAGCCGTCACATCGAAGATTCCGACATGGACGGATCCAATCCGACTACGGAAGAGTACGATGGAAGATTCAGCATTTCTCCGGCTTACAAGTTGAAGAAGGAGAAAGCTTTCCAGGGTTCTTTGGGAGGACTACAAGATATTGCTTGACGATTTGCCGACATCTAGCTAGAAGGAACATTCATCTGAAGAGGCAAGACGGCGCAAGATATCAGAGTTCTCCGGGGGCTACTGTTGGGGATATGCTATATGGGTATCCTCATAGCATGTCACCTATCCGGATAACCCGGGTGGCCCACAGTTGGTAGCATGGCCTATGGCCTGCTGGGCGGCCCAGTTAGATGGATCCAGAAGGGAGGCCCATGCCGGATAAAGGAAGGCTACGAAGGAGTCACCAGCGTACCCGGAGCCTTGGAGTGCAAGATACACAAGACTAGTAATAGACGGTGTAGGACTCTGTAACCTGTCCGGCTAGGACTTTTCCCTGTAACCCCAGGACCTGGAGACTATATAAGTCGGGCGTATGGAAGCCTTTAGGGCAACGATCATAGACAACTTCAGACAACCTCGCACAGCGAACCAATCCCTGTAACTCGGCGTATTGCCCTTATAGTGATTTATAGCAGGAGTAGGATTCTTCCACCATCGTGGGATCTGAACCTGGGTAAGTTGTGTTAACTCGTACTGTCAACCGTCCGCCTTCCTCCACGTCTCTAAACACGCACTATGAGGACCCCTCCATGGCGTACTCGTCGGCAATACCACGATAGTCGTGCGCCTACTCCCTTCGTCGATGTCACGTGCCAGATCTGCAAGATCCATGGCCACCCAGCCTCTGAATGTTGGTGGCGCTACAAGAATGATGACTCTGACGATGACAATGATCACCGCAATGAGAATACTCCAAACATGGCATCTTATGGAGTGGACACCAATTGGTACTCTGACACGGGCACCACCGACCACATCACGGGGGAGCTGAACAAGCTTTACACCCATGAGAAGTATAAAGTACGCGAGCATGTACACACTACCAGTGGAAATGGTATGCAAATTCAACATATTGGTCATTCTATTTTACGCACCCCAGCTAGTTCATTGCATGTCAATAATATCTTGCATGTTCCTAGTTCTTCAAAAAATATTTTGTCCATTCACAAACTTGCCCTTGATAATCATGTATTCATTAAGTTTCATGCCCTTTTCTTTTTGATTAAGGATCTGGCAACAAGGAAGATACTGTTTAAGGGGCCATGTCATGGTGGTCTCTACCCGCTAGTGCCATTTTCTATTGGGTCATCCAAGCATGTTTTTCTCACAATAAAGTCGACGTCCTCATTTGTTGTTTAAGACATCCCTCTTTATTTGTTGTTTAGCAAATTATTAGAAAACATAAACTTTCTCACTCTCTAGAAATAAATCCCTACATTTATGATGCATGTCAATGTGGCAAGAGCCACCAGTTGCCATACCCTATTTCCTTTAGTGTTTCTACTGCTCCTTTGGAGCAAATATTCTCTGATGTATGGGGTCCAGCACCTGCCTCTGTTGGCAAACATTTATATTATGTAAGCTTCATTAATGATTATAGAAAATTTACATGGACCACTTTTCTTAAGGCTTGTTCTGATTTCTATCAAGCCTTTCTTAATTTCCAACAATATGTTGAGCATAAATTTGAAAGAAAAATAAAAACCATGCAAACTAATTGGGGTGGTGAATATGAAAAACTCAATAGTTTCTTTCAGAAGGTTGGCATCTCTCATCATGTATCTTGTCCATATGCACACCAACAAAATGGTTCAGCTGAACACAAACATAGGCATATTGTTGAAGTAGGCTTGTCTTTACTCTCCAATGCATTTATGCCTCTTAAGTTTTGGGATGAAGCCTTTCTTACAACCACTTTTCTCATTAACTTGATCCCTAGCAAGGTAATTAATCATGAAACTCCTGTAGAACGTCTCCTACACACTACACCCAATTATGAGTCTCTTCGCACTTTTGGTTAGCTTGTTGGCCAAATTTGCGCCCCTATAACAATAGGAAGCTTGCGTTTCGTTCCACTAGATGTGTTTTCTTGGGGTATAGCCCTCTCCATAAAGGTGTCAAGTGCTTAGATGTTTCAAGTGGTCGAGTTTACATTTCTAGAGATGTAGTGTTCGATGAAAATGTGTTACCTTTTGCATCTCTAAATCCAAATGTTGGTGCTCAACTTCGCAAACAAATTCTTTTGCTACCCTCTCATACAATTTCCATGCATGATACTAATGGGGATGCACAAAAAATGACCATATGCCTTTACCCATTGTTCCCATTGTCACTAACCCTGGCCAGGAACAAGGTGCTCATGATAACAATGCTGAAAATACAAGTGACTTTGAAGATACAGAAGAAAATCTGGTGTAAATCAGTGAAGAAATGAGTGAAATTCACTCAAATTCAAGCCAAATTGGCCAAACTGGCGCTTAATCTCGTGCAGGTCCGCGATCTGCCTCGGATCAGGAACGCACAGATCCCGGAGCTGATCCTGCTGACGCCACGCCTACTCCCGAGGGCGGGAGACACTCCTGTTCGTCCGCGCGGTCACCGTCCCGGGCCCCCTCCCCGACCAGGTGCTCCAGCGCCACTCCGCCGATGACACGTGCACCTGCGCGGTCACCATCGCCAGCACGCACCCCCGCGCGGTCCCCATCACCTGCTGATCGCGTGCAGCTGGCCCGTGTGCTGGTCCCCTCTGCGGATGATCACACCAGCCCGTCATCGGCCGCCACATCGTTGCTGACGCCCTCTTCGCCAGGATCTTCTGCGTCCGGTTCTGTTGTTGGCTCTGCTGCAGGCAGTGCCTCCCTGCCAGGATCATCTGCGTCGCTCATTCCTGCAGCACCTCCTACACTCGGTGTGCGCACACGGTTAATGAAAGGTATTAAACACCCAAAAATATATAAGGATGGTACTACTCGCTATGGTTTACTCACATCCACATGGGAACCAAGCTCTCTCTCTCTCTGATGCTCTTAATGAGAAAAATTGGCGTCAAGCTATGGATGATGAACACAATGCTCTTCTTCAAAACAAGACGTGGCATCTTGTTCCCTCCAGTCATGGTAAAACTCTAATAGATTGTAAGTGGGTCTATAGAATCAAAATATGTGCGGATGGTACTGTTGACAGGTACAAAGCTCGTCTTGTTGCAAAAGGATTCAAGCAACGTTATGGTATAGATTATGAATATACCTTTAGTCTTGTTTGTAAAGCAGCTACTATCAGAGTTGTTCTTGCTATTTCTGTCTCCAGGGGTTGGAAATTGCGGCAGCTAGATGTAAAGAACGCGTTTTTGCATGGTGTTCTGGAAGAGGAGGTTTATATGCGTCAACCGCCAGGTTTTGAGGACCCTAATGCACCCCATCATGTTTGCAAGTTGGACAAAGCTTTGTATGGCCTCAAGCAGGCACCTCGAGCTTGGTACTCTATGTGAGACCCTGGTGCATGGCTTAATAGGATTGATAGTATACCCATACCAACAGGTTACAAGTTCTTTTCCGAAAGCTCATTCGAAAAGAACTCTAAGGTTAAGCGTGCTTGGCCTAGAGAAATTTTAGGATGGGTGACCGACCGGGAAGTGGGTACCGGGTGCGCATGAGTGAGGACAAAGTGCGCAGAAAATACTAGTGTTGGTCTGTGAGGCCAGTCTAGATATCCTATTAAGCTACCAGGAGTGACAGCCACCGGTCCGTAGATGCCAGGGTGTTACAAGTGGTATCAGAGCCGACCCTCGCGGTTACACGGGCGTGTGCAGGTCAGTGTCAGACATGTGGAGCATGGCGCGTGTGGCCCAGAGTGGACAAGGCATGGCACATGTGTCGGCACTGGACGCACAGACATATGCCAAGAGGGGACATTCCTGGCTTGTGGTTGATTGACGAGGGCGTCGATCTTCAAAGGGTGGATGTATGTGAGACCCTAGCGCATGGCTTAATAGGATTGATAGTATACCCATACCAATAAGTTGCAACTTCTTTTCCGGAAGCTCATTCGAAAAGAACTCTAAGGTTAAGCGTGCTTGGCCTAGAGCAATTCTAGGATGGGTGACCGACCGGGAAGTGGGTACCGGGTGAGCATGCGTGAAGACAAAGTACGCAGAAAAGACTAGTGTTGGTCCGTGGGGCCAGTCTAGATATCCTATTAAGCTACCAGGAGTGACAGCCACCAGTTCAGAGAGGCTGGGGTGTTACACTCTAGGCTCAGCTTGAAGCTTCAAGATCTTGGCTTCCTCCCCTCCAAGGACGACACATCCTTGTTTCTGTATAACAAGGCAGGTATCACTACCTTTGTTCTGATCTATGTCGATGACATTATTGTGACAAGATACTCCAACAATGCCATCTCTGTTTTACTATATGATCTCCATGATCATTTTGCCATCAAGGATCTTGGTGATTTACACTATTTTTTGGGAATAGAAGTCCAACAGTTAAATGATGGTTTGGTCTTGACTCAACAAAAATATGCCAAAGATATTCTTGCTAAAGTTGGTATGCAGGGCTGCAAAGGGGCACTGACCCCTGTCTCCTTCGGATCCTCTCTCCCTTGTCGAGGGAGAGCCACTTGCCTCTGAAAACATCACTCGATATTGCAGTATAGTTGGTGCCTTACAATATCTCACTTTGACACGACCTGATTTATCTTTCTCAGTTAATAAGGTGTGACAGTTTCTTCATGCTCCTACTATAGCTCACTAGACAACAGTCAAGAGGATCCTCAGATATGTCAAGGACACCATCACACTTGGTATTACTTTTCAGAAATCTCCTACATTGTTGAGTGCCTTCTCAGATGCAGATTGGGCAGGATGTATTGATGACAGACGCTCCACGGGAGGATTTGCAATATTCATTGGACCCGACTTGGTCTCCTGGAGTGCTAGAAAACAAGCCACTGTCTCACGCTCTAGTACCGACACAGAATACAAGTCCTTGGCAAATGCTACAACATAAATTATATGGGTTGAAGCTCTTTTGGGTGAACTTGGTATTTTACTCATAGAAAAACCATGTCTTTGGTGTGATAATCTGGGTTCTACATACTTATCTGCAAATCCAGTTTCTCATGCTCGCACTAAACACATTGAGATTGACTTCCATTTTGTTCAAGAATGAGTTGCAAAGAAACAGCTGGTTATCAAGTTTGTCTCCAGCAAGGATCAAGTTGCAGATGGATTCACTAAAGCTCTTCATGTTAGGAACCTTCATGAGTTTAGGCGTAATCTAAATCTTTGTACAAGTTTAGATTAAGAGGGATGTTAGAACTGTTAACACCCTCCATCCGTATAGGTATTGTATAGTATACCGCCCTATACGGATACCCCATGTAATGCTACGGTGGGGATGTTCCACCCCCTATATAACACGTACCCGAGCCCTCCATCGAGGGCATCGTTTCCGCCTAGATCAATACCAACTACTCCTCTTTCTTCCTCCTAAATTCTAAAATTCTATCTTGAGATTTGTGATTGTATCAGGATTCAAAAGAATTTGATGTCTTGCCACTAGTGATATATGGAAGCTGGAAGAATTCTCGACCCGAGAATTGCCCATGTCCGCGAGGTAACAAGCAGTTTTGCGACGGGAAATCTAGATGTTTATAGTATTCTACAATGCTTGTCTTCTCCCAATAAATATAATAAAGCTACTAATTATTAAGTATTTAACACAATAAACTATAAAGTTCATATATGCATTTTACATGTATCAAACAATGTGAGCACTTTCTTGGAGTTGTTCATGTATATGATACTACTTTATTGTCAATAAAGAAAGCAATTGAAGCATTATGCAACATCATCTAGATATAACTCAAACTCGTGGATAAGTTTATGATGGGGCTAGCAACATCTGAGGGGAAATTAAAGGTCTGAAAACACTAACTGTGAAGAGTTACTTTTGTGTACTATGTCCAATGTTTTGCACGTCAACTCCATCTAGTTTTTATTGTTGTTGCAAACGGAAATAATGACCGTGTGGTTTTTTATCAAGTGTTTCTCTTGCTTAGAGTTTTTGGAGTTTCTTGTAAGCATCAACACATGCTTTAAAATGCTACACGTTGTAATACCATGAAGGTAATTGAATGTTGTGACTTGGAAACTGAAAGGGGGTTAAAACAAGAAATGGGGTTATCTAGGCCAGGCGAAACTTGATGGGGCTCTCATTTGAAAACTTTTCTCAACATGATTGCTATGTTTCCATCCATTCATGATACACTCATATCTCTTGGAGAAAGTACTTCACACAAAGGTGATTGGCCAAGATATACATTCTTTTGTTGGATTATTTGACTTTAATTTTAATGCACACTTGATACTTGCCATTTTTCGATACACTAGTGATTTGTCCGAGTGTTTGCAAAGAATATACATAGATATTCTTACAGTAGTTAAAGCTAGTTAGGTTGGCGAAGGACATAAGGCAAGAACTGAGATCAGATGGGGGGATGCATTCCTTCAGAAGGTCACATTATTTTCCAATAAACATGGCATTCGAGTTCCTGCAATGGAGGATGATAATGTGCCTTTTGGAAGATCAACACGGTTTTTTTGACCTCAAAAAATGATGATCACATTAGAAGAGAAGTTTATCTCGATGTTGTCGATCAAATTATTCAAGATCATGATAACGGTTTGATGATATCAATATGGAGTTGCTTTCTTGTATGTTGTCTTTGAATCCCCGAACTCATTTGCTGCTTTTGATGCATACAAGGTACATAGACTTGCTGAGTTCTGCCCCAATGATTTTCAAAGCCAAGACTTTATTATACCTTGAACTATAAGTTCATAACTATGTTGATGACATGAGAAAGGACAAGGCCTACAAAACCTTGTTGATCTTTCGGTAAAGCCTGTAACAAGGAGGCATGTAGTAATTTTGTGTACTTATTTCTTCTCAAATTGGTATTGCTTCTTTCGGTGGCAACAAAAAATATTGCAAGAGCATTTTCTGCAATGAGTTTAGTCAAGAACAAGTTGAGAAATAAGTTGGGTAATAGTATATTGGATGATTGTCTAGTTACATACATTGAGCGAGATAGTTTCTCCGAAGTGGATGAAGATTATGTAATTGAGACTTTCTTGCCCATGAGAAGGTGCAAGCCCAATATAAAATAGTCTTATTTGAGATTTTAAAGGTATATATGTTGGCCTCTTTTATGAAAAAAAAACTTCATTGTGAATTACTTTATGTTTCTAAGACCACAGTGTTATTGTTAACTTATTATACGATAGGGCATTGCCTTACTTGTGTTAAACAAATTATGGATATGGACGACCCTGCATCAAAATCCTGGATCCGCGAGCGGATAGCATCATTATGGATTGATGAGCAGTGCAGGGCCGGTCCTGAGATTTCGGGGGCCCGGGGCGAAACTAAAATTTTGGGCCCCTTATTATATTTTTTTTTCATATATGAGATGATGAAAAAATATACGTATACTCCAACTATAATATGCATATAGAAATAAAAATGTTTACATGATACCTTAAAATTTCCTCTGAGCATTTCTAAAAGCAAAGTCAGAAAATTACAATGGAACTTAAACGGGAAAAGTTTAAAAACATGAGAAAACAATCACGATTACTGCGGAAACACAATTTTAGTATGGAAGAAAAATCGCAAGAGACATGAGGAACAAATTCATAAAAAATATAAATCCAATTTAAACATGATAAAAAGTAAAACAAATTGAAAGGAAAAGGCATGAAAGAAATAAACCAAAGAAAAAAACAGGAAAAATGATGAAAGGGAATGAAACGGAAAGAAAATACATAATGAAACTTATGTAAGAAAAATAAAAAAATAAAGGAAAGAGACATGCGTTGATATGTTGAAAAGAACCTGTCTCGTATGTCTCTGATTAGTACTCCCTGTGTCCGTAAATAAATATACTTTTAGCTTTTAAATAAGTCAAACTTTATCAAATTTGACCAATTTTATAGATAAATATAGAAACATATATATCAAATTAATACATTTTGAAACTAAATTTGAAAACATTTCTATTGGTATCAATTTAGTGTCATAAATGTTGTTAAAATTTGCTATAAAATTGGTTAAACTTTACTAACTTTGACTTAGGACAAAACTAGAAGTATACTTATTTACAGGCACAGGGAGTATGCCGATACCTTTTTGAGTGGATGCGGGATCGATAGTCTGACAACACCCAAAGCTACATGCTCTAAAGAGGATCAACCCACTACCGATTTTTTTAGCGAAATCGTACTAGGAAATGCTCGCGCTTGACTCGGAAACGAACGGGGCGATCGATGAATCGATCAATGTCTAGAACTGACCAATGGGAGTCTGAGTGTTGCCCACAAGGCTAATAAAAAATCTTTTTATATGTATACTAGGCTTATAATTTTTTGGGTCCCTAATTTTTTTGGGCCCGAGGAGGCTGTCCCGCCGGTCCCCCAAGGGCCGGCCCTGGAGCAGTGTGAGGTGGATCGGAGGAAATGGCAGAAATTGATGAGTAAATAAGAAGTAAAATAAGAAAACCAACATCACCTAGTTTCCATGTACACAGACTGTTTGCAGCAAATAATAATACTATCACAATCGCAGATAAAACTGGTCAACAAAAAAACCAGCAAGTTCGTTTGACAAAAGCTGTCACAACGACAGGGTGGACACACATGTAGCATTCCTACTTATTTTCCGGTTATCTCGAATTAATAACTAGGGATTTTATTTGTCTTTCTACACTGAAAGCCCAATAGTGTAGAGGCGCAGACGTGCTGATATATATGCGCCATGCAGAGACTAGGTTTACCACGCTATGACATGACCGCTCACAAAGCAAAGTACTGTACTCCCTCCTTCCGCAAATAAATGTACATTTAGCTTTTGTCTAAGTCAAATATAACCTAATTTGATCAACTTTATAGAGAAATATAGAAACATATATTACATCAAATTGACATATTATAAAACTAGATTTAAAAATAAATCTAATGGTAACAATTTAGTGACATAAATGTTGATAAGTTGTCCTAAAAAGTTAGTCAAACTTTACTATGTTTGACTTAGGACAAGGCTAGAAGTACACTTATTTGCGGACGAAAGGAGTAGTTTGGATTTTGCGCTAATACGTACTGGAAGATGATGATCTGACAAAGAAGGGAAACAGGATTCGCACGAAACAAGACATTGACGCATAACCAATTGCTCCCCACCTGAACTAAGCTCGTAATCTAACCTTCAAGCCTTCAACTCTGAAAAAATACTACTATTGGTTGCTGTGTTCTTATCGTTCTAGAGGAGGCTTCAACTCTGAAACCACATTGAGAACGCGTAGCGGTTGCACGCTAGCTATACTACGGTTGCCAAGTCATTTCCTTGCTTCAGGGAGACGCTTAACCTCGCTCCTGCAACACTAAACTAACCAAGCCTGGTGCACTGCAGGCGACTGTTCATGAGACTTCCGTTCCCAGTCATTTCCTTCCTTCAGGGAGACGCTTAACAACCTGAGTTTGATGTCGCTTCTGTAACATTAAACTATCAAGCCTGGTGCAGGCGACTTCCCATGCATGCATGTGGTCAAACATCAGACTACTAGCTTTTCTAACCATGTTTGGTGCGCCTTTACACGATAAACAAAGCTAAGATACCCAATCTTGGACGAGACGTAGGTCAGAGGTTACAGGATAGCGGCCACTTGTCGCCGGCCGGTGTCCTCCGGTGATGGCAACTGGTGAGCTGTAATGCGAGTGTGCCGTCCTCTGTCATCAGATTGCGATGATATAGTATGCAGGCTCCTGTGATCCGCGTGCTGCATGCACGCAACAGCGAAGGTGTCATGATGCTAAGTACAAAAGAAAATCTGAATTATACGTGTGTGGGTTGTCTGAACTTGTTATCAGTCTTTGTCAACTGAAAATTGAAATTATATGTTAAATTGGAGTGATATTTCCTGTTTTGTGCTACCGTGTTATATTTTCTGATATGGGGTACCGCGCGAGCGCGACCACTCCACCAAATAAGGATAGGAAACGGCTAAGGGCATATATGCCATGGCACCTCTCCATGCCATTAATATCTTCTTCTTCCAGAGCACGGCGCGCGGCCCTGCCTCATCTCATGTTCTTACTCCCCAAACCATCCTTGATCAGCAGTTGAATGCAGCCAGCCAAGCACTGCTCACTTCACTCGTGCTAGTTGCTTCATCACGCCACCACTTCCAGACTCCAAACTCCAGAGCTTATATAAGCAAACTTACCCGGCTGGTGCCTTGCGAAAATAGATCACCCACCTCGCACTTGGCTCTGCTTCCTCACAGAACTTCTCTCCTTCTTCCAAGACTTACACACAGATAGCGCAATGATGAGACCTTTCCTCAGTTTCTCCCCTGGCTGGTGCTCCTTGCTGCTGCTCTTCCTCTCGCTGGCGACGTTCTCGCGGGGGCTGAACGTCGGCGACCTTCTCGGCCAAGGGAAAGCACCGCCGGTACGTGAGAAAGAAGTAGCTACTAGCTAGCGTATGGCTAAGCGTAACATCTGGATTTCCTTTTTTGGAGTGCGTGTGGAGTTGATTGATCGATTTGGTCATGTTCTTGCTGGTTTTTCGCAGGGCGACAAGGATTGTAGCCGGACGTGCGAATCAGAGTTTTGCACGAGTAAGCATGGCACAACTCCGACGCTCTCATCTTGCAGCAATCTTGCGGTTTAGCTCCGCATGCAAGTCTGTTTTCTGATCGTCTCTCTTCCCCTACTAAGTTTGGGAGATGAGCTCTGTTCTAGTACTTCTGAAAAGAACAGAGCAGTCGATATGATCGCGCTAGCTAGCTGGATTGCTTGAACTTCTGAAGATAACAGAGCGCAGAAGGAGTACTAGCTAGGCCAACTAGGACAGTACTCCGTATTTCGTGGCATGTTTTTCAGTTGAATATATAGTAATAATGGAAGGTGGAAAGTGCGTGGAACGGAAGCAACTGACACTGGTTTTTGGTCTTCTTTCCGGTACGAAGTCCCGCCAGTGCTTCGGTACGGGAAGTACTGCGGGATCCTGTACAGCGGCTGCCCCGGCGAGAAGCCCTGCGACGCCCTGGACGCCTGCTGCATGGTCCACGACCACTGCGTCGCCGACCACAACAGTAAGATAATACTCCCCCTCCTCGTCTCTTCTCCTCACACTTGTCTGTCTGAAAAAACGCTATCCGGAGCGTACGAAAATACTACTACTGTACTATCGGACAGGAGAAAATAAATAATAAACACGTTTTATTTCTTTCTTGTAATTTGTTGCTTCGTTTGACATCTCCACCAAACTCCAAAGGCCGGCCCCCACACAGGGCTCTCGACCTCATGCCAGTTGTTTACGAGAGGACACGCCACCTAACGGATACAATCAGATCGTATCTCAAAGCCAAAGCCAGTAGCACCAGCATGATTAGGCATGATTAGATTAGCAAGTGCATGAGCTCAGATAAGCCGCAATTCTACACGTATATAGTTTGATGCGTGCGACGCAACCGACACGTACGCCGCTGCGCCACTACCCCGTCCATGTCGTCCTGTCGCTGCCCATTTCTACCCAGGCAGCACCCATGATTGCAAGAAAAACACACACGGTTTTTCTCCACATCGCACTCGTCAGTAGTCAGTGCGCACTGAATATCGATCCATGAATGATTTCTAATGTACATGTGTGGTCGACCGTCGTGTTCGTGTGTGTGCAGATGACTACCTGAACACGAGGTGCAACGAGAACCTGCTGAGCTGCATCGACAGGGTGAACCCGGCGGGGCCGACGTTCCCGGGGAACAGCTGCGGCGTCCGGGAGACGGCCTTCGTCATAAAGGGGGTCATCGAGACGGCCGTGCTCGCAGGCAAGATCCTGCACAAGAAAGACATCGGCCAGTAAACCAGTAGCTATAGCACATCTAGCTTGGCAGCGGACGCACGGACGGACATAAGTATGCTGGCTGCACAAATGATGTGGCAGCTGGCAGGTGGCGGCCACGCAATATATATTGTGGATACCGTATTTGGACCAATTCGGTACGGTGTGCAACATTCATGTATTAATTGGCGTCTGGTGCGAAATGACTGTGTTGCAGTCAAATGGGATAAACCATTATCGATAGATCTAGAAAAGAAAAATTAAATAGAGATTGTTGATGCATGATAACCGTTCGATGTCAGGAAGTGCATATCTGTTGAAAGGCAATGCCCGTAAATAATTTTTTTTAGAGGAAAATTAGAATTCCATTAAACAGAGTACTCAGCAGATTCGCTGGACAACATGTCTGAAATAAAAGAGGGGGCAACATCTGCACAACCCACACATTCGTCATCTGTCCTGGGACCAAATTGAGCCGCTTCCTGCGCTACCTTATTACAAATACACGGACAGAAACGAAATTCAAACATCTCAAAAGAACTAATGCAGCTGCTTCTTGCTTCTCTCAGTAAGATTCTAACCTCTGACAGTTCATGGCTGCTGGAGTACAAAATGGTTTTCTAAACGGAGGCTCATCGTAAGAGAAGTTTTTTTTTAAATGAGGGCAAACGTTTTGCACTTTTCAATTAATGAAGATAGAAGAGTACAACAAAAAAAACTCCATAAAAATAGTACATAAAGATAACTAATAATATAACGATAAAAGTAATCACGCAATCTAAGAAAGAGATTATAAATAGCAAGTCTAAACAGATTGCTACATATAATATAAAAGATATAATTCACAGTAGAGAAAACACGATCTGAAGAAAATGAATGAAGACCACATATGGTACAACCGCTGGTATTGATGTTGTCAGTCATGTTGTCAAAAAGTTGATTGACGTCAGGGAAGAATGTTGGGAATATGCCCTAGAGACAATCATGTATGATGCAATTCTCATTGTATTCATAAAGTTATTAAGTTGTTCCTATATGAACATTTGATGTATATTATTGAATATGTGATTCGGTTGTGGAACTATACAATTATGTTGTTCATACTAAACATCATTGGTCATTGAGGCTGTGCTGGACACACGACTTAGACTAATGTGAAAGTCGGCAGATGACTCGGTTCCACTTGTCATGATCATGGTGATGCTATTTCGACTTACACAGATTCGGTTAAAGAACCCATATTGAGATACAGCGAACAAGTCATCATATATCTCAATCAATGTAATCCTTAGACCTGAGGTTGTTGCACAATCCGAGTTGAGGATCGCCGACTTAGGTTCTGTCAAACGCTGATCCGTAACAGGGTTGTTATAAAGACAGAGTTCGGGTCGACTAAGAATCAAGCTGCATGATGTGAATAACCAAGATGGCATTTTGCCCCTCCAGTCGGAGAGATATTCTCTAGGCCCTCTCGTGGGATATGATTCAGAAAGCATGGTCATGCACGACTCGGTTAAGTGTTAACCGAGACGAACGACTAAGAGTTAGTCGGATAAATCACTAATCTCGAATCAAGAAGAGTCAGACTATTTAAGGGATGACGATTATTCGCATATAGTCCGACAAGGTATATCGTGAGGCAAAATGAATTCGGACTCAAGTCACATTGAAAGGCATGTCATCATGACTCTTTGGTACTTGGGAGTCGGCATGTTCTTCTAGGAGCCGCTACCGATTGATCGATTGAGAGTCGGATTCCAATCGTGTCCAAGTAGCCATGAGCCTACAGGGTCACACACTTAAGAACGGGAGCAAGTTCGGATTGGATCTGAACCGGAAATCTGGTTGGGTTAGACCGAACCTGATTTGGACTGAGTCGGTGAGTCGGACTCACAGTGACTAATATTATATAGGCTTTAGTGAATGGGCCACAAGTGAGTGGAGCCCACTTTTACTCCCTATATATAGTGGGGCACAAATACCCAGGTGGGTTGACGTTTAGAACACTCCATGCATTGGAAACCCTAGCCCCGTTCAGTCCAGCCGTCGCAGCGGACCTAGCAGTTCGCCGTCGGAGCTCCCTCTCGTACGTGTGGATACCGGCGAAGGTGATGTACATTCAGCACTTGGACGATCGTGGGATTGGATCGGACCATGAAAACTGCACTGTATCAACTGACGTGATTCATCAGTAATCCGCAATTGTGCGTCTAGTGATAATCCTCGTGGCCTTCTACCTCAGCTAGATCTTGGGATCACCATGTTCGACGAAAAAAGTTTTGTTTTATCTCTACGTGGCCCAACAGTGGTATCAGAGCGATATCTTCTGGTTTTAGACTCGAGATCTCGCATATGTGATATGTGGTTGGCTATAGATTGGATCTATTTGCTGTTTCGGTGGTTGATCTACGAGATAGATAGGTTTTGTATGATGTTGACTGGATCAACTGTACTCGGGGAATGGAAGATATGATTTCCGTGAGCATACCGCTGCGGTCGTGGAATGACATACCCCTACCGGTCGGTTTCCGCCATCGGGTAGACTGTGACACGTAAATCCAGAAGTAGTGATCGGAGATCAAAAGTGTTTGATCGAACCGGAATGATGATTGGAATCCATGTTCAGAATGTAAATGAGATCTACGTTTTTGCAAAAATTGTCTGCTTTGCCCTGTTGTAGCGACGTTGGCATCGCCCTGTCGTAGCGCCTTAGATGTCGTTGCGAGTTTTACAACGCCGATAGATATCGTATCTATGCATAACATGTTTTTGCAGTAAGTTGTGAATGGTATGGCTTATGTGCATGTGATGTGTGTAATCCATACATGATCTGCGAATCACAGTTTTGTCAGCTGGATGGAGCCTAGGTGCTGTCATTTTATTGTATAACGCGTGTCATATTCTCTATGTAGTTTACTTTACTAAGCTAGTGTAGCTGTTTGGAGAACCCGGATGGCATGCAAGTCGATGTACAAGTCGGCGACATGGAGTAAGACGGCAAATGACAAGAGTTGGCATGAGTCGGATTACAGGCTTTGTGGAGATGGAGATCGCCATAAAGAGATCCATACCATTTCACAATATAATTGCTTTATTTGTGTTATTTCTATGTCTTTGTTTTAACTCTATTAGATAGTCAGTAAAATTTAATCCCTCAAAGAAGGTCTATTCGGTTTTCCTGCCAGTGTTTGCACCATCACAAGTCGGACATTTTTGGTAGTGGGCTCATAAAATTGGGGTGCTACCAATTCTTTCCGACTAGGGGGTTCGAGTCAACTCTTACAGCGGAAACACTCGGTAAGCTAGATGGGTCTATCACAATGGTTGTGGGACTGGGAAAAAAGTCAGACGGGAGCCGGGGCATGTGATGCCACCCGACCAACAGGAGTTGTATGAGATGCGATTGACAAGGAGTTGTCTACCTAGATCACTTGGCGGCTAGTGGTGATGCTAAAGCTCACTAGCTGACTTGCTTATTTAGGATGTTGAATCACTAAGCAACCATCGAAGGGGTGTTGGTTCTAGTGGGAGCATAAGTATTAAAATGTTTAATATGCTTGCTATTTTATGAATACATGTCTTAAATGTTTTGCATATTTTTTGTTGTAGATCATGGCACCAAGTAACAGTCACCCTCTGATATCCAATTTTGCATTGAGAACTATTCTTGAGAAAGATAAACTAAATGACACTAATTTTACCAAGTGGTATCGAAATCTAAGAATTGTTCTTAAATAAGAAAAGAAGGACCATGTCCTAGACAACCCACTTCCAGATGAGCCGGATGAGAATGCGACTATCACTGCCACCAATGTCTACCGTCAGACTAAGGATACGTCCATGGAAATAAGTTGTCTCATGCTTGCTCACATGGAACCAGACTTGCAGCAGCAATTCGAGAATGTTGAGGCCTATGATATGATCGAAAGCCTCAAAGGCATGTTCTAGGATCATGCAAATACCGAGAGGTATCAAGTCTATCAGGATTTGCTGAGTTGCAAGCTTAAGGATGGTGATCCACCAAGTCTGCATGTGATCAATATGGTTGGTTACGTGCAGTCTCTGGAAAGGCTGGGCTATCCCATTAGCTAAGAGTTCGCTATGGACATAATTCTAAACTCTCTTCCTAGTGCGTATGGTAGTTCATATCGAACAACGACATGAATGGTATGGATAAGAAGCTCACTAAATTGCATGGGATGCTCAAACATGCAGATGCGGATCTCAAGCAGGTCGACAATCAAGTGTTGATGGTGCAGAATAAGGCTAAGTTCAAGAAAATATCTTGCACTAAGAAGAAGGCTAAGTCGAGAGGAAAGCAGGCTCAGGACCCGGTCCCAAGCGCTTCGTTAGGGACTAAGCCATCTCCTTCAGCCGAATCTACTTGATTCTACTACAAGGTGGATGGCCACTTGAAGAGGAACTGCAACAAGTATTTGGCCGACAAAGCCAAGAGTGGAGGTGTGACTTCCAGCTCATGTACGCATGTTTGCAATGTTATAGACATTTATCTTGCTGATGCACCTAATAGTTCTTGGGTATATGATACCGGATCAGTTATTCACATCTGCAACTCGTTGCAGGGACTGGTAAGAACTAGGAGTGTGGCTAGAAGCGAGGTTTATATCCGAGTCGGCAACAAAATGAGTCGCTGCATTGGAAGTCGGCACGATGCAACTTCATTTACCTTCCAGATTCATTATGGAACTAAATAATTGTTATTATGTTCTAGTGCTTAGTCGAAACATTATTTCCGACTCATGTTTGATGAAACAAGGCTATGAGTCGAATATTAAGAATAATGGTTGTTCTTTATATTTGAATGATATGTTTCACGGCTTTGCACCCGTGCAGGATAGGTTATTTATTTTGAATCTTGATGGTGAATCGGTCTATAACATAAATGTTAAAAGGTTGAAACCAAATGGCCTGAATATGACTTACTTTTGCCACTGTTAGCTTGGTCATATAAGTTGGAAAAGCATGAAGAAGATCCATTATGATGGACACCTAATTTCGTTCGACTTGGAGTCGTTCGAGACATGCGAATATAGCCTACTCGGCAAAATGACCAAGACACCTTTTGCAAAGAGTTGTGAAAGGGCGTATGACTTGTTGGGACTAGTACATAGTGATATATGTGGACCAATGAGCACGACAGTCAGGGGTGGTTATGAGTAATTCATTATCTTCACTGATGATTTGAGTCGGTATGTATATATCTACTTGATGAAACATAAGTCAGAAGCCTTTGAAAAGTTTAAACAATTCCTGAATGAAGTATAGAATCAACTCAGCAAGAAAATAAAGTTTCTTCAGTCAGACTGAGGAGGCGAGTACATGAGCAATATGAGTTTGATGACCATCTGAAAGGTTGCAGGTTATTGTCTAGAAACTACAACATTCATACTAAATAGAGTACCATCAAAGTCGGTAGAGAAGACACCGCATGAGATGTGGACATGCAAGAAGCCAAGTTTGTCTTTTATTAAGATTTGGGGTTGTGAAGCATTTGTCAAGCGACTTCAGTCGAACAAGCTTATGGCCAAGTCAGATAAGTGAATTTTCGTGGGGTATCCGAGGAAAACCTTGGATTACTACTTCTACAACCGAGAAGAGGGCAAAGTTTTTATCGCTCGGAACGGTGTCTTCCTTGAGAAAGAGTTTCTTAGTTGGGAGTTAGTGGGATCACGGTGCAGCTCGAAGAAATTCGAGAGGAACTGGCTAGTAGCGAGTCGGCAAAAACATTGGAAGTTGAGCCGGTCGTGGTAGCTAAGTCGGCAACTGCACCCAAACCGCGAAGATCTGCCTGATTGTGAAGTGTTCGTAATGTATTACTGTTAAATAGTGATGAGCCGAAAAATTATTTGGAAGTGATGGTGGGATCTGATTCTGAGTCATGGCATGGAGCCATGAGATCCGAGTTAAAGTCCATGGATGAAAATCAAGTTTGGAACTTGGTTGATCTGCCAGACGGTGCAAGACCTATCGAGTGCGAATGGATCTTTAAGAAGAAAACTGATATGGATGGAAATGTTTCTGTTTATAAAGCACGGCTTGTCCGAAGGGGTTCCGATAGGTTCAAGGAGTTGACTACGATGATACTTTCTCACCCGTAGCGATGCTTAAGCCAATCCGGATCTTGTTAGCTATAGCAGCATATTTCGACTATGAGATATGGAAGATGGATGTCAAGACGGCTTTCCTTAACAGAAATTTAACTGAGGAAGTTTATATGATACAGCCCGAGGGTTTTGTCGATCCGTCTAATGTTGACAAGTTGTGCAAACTTCAGATATCCATTTATGAGTTGAAGCAAGCATCTCACAGTTGGAACATTCGCTTTGATGAAGTGGTCAAATCGTTTGGCTTCATCAAGAGTGATCATGATTCTTGTCCATACAAGAAGTTTAGTGGGAGCAAAGTAAAATTTCTAATCTTATATGTTGTTGGGGAGGTGACCCCGTATAGGGTCAAGACAGGGGAAGATAAAAGGAATTTCCCCTGTCATATGCCGAGTTACTGTCTATATCGGCCGAATCATATAAAGGTCGGCCGAGATAAGCACGGCCATGATACCTATGGAAGGAGATGCATACTACCCGGCCGACATACGAGTTAAATCGGCCGAGTAAGTCCGAATAATCTGAATGCAGGTGAAGGCCAAGCCGAGTTAAGCGAGACATGGCCGAATGACATGAAGCTTGCAGGAGAAGGAGATGCCTATAGTCAAACCCTAGCCACGGCCTAGGGAGAATCTGAACAGAGCCAAGCGCAAAGGACATGGCATAGAGTAGCAGAAGGGCAGAAGGAGGTCACGGAGGTGACAGTCCTGGAGCCCGAGGCGTGCAGGTGGGGTTCTCTGGAACTTTGCCGTCGTTAGAAGGGGGACACCGAAAGGAGACCGCCGAGTTACTATATTGGGACAAGCATATTCCTCGAATATGCTTGCCACATCAGCCCTAGAGGAGCCAAGGCACCCCTTTATAAGGAGAGGCATGGACTCCAGAGAGGGGATGGGCTCATTCTATACCGTTAGGCTGGTAAAGGTTCGTCTTCTCTTCCTGCATACAGCTCAAGGAGCACTTGTAGCCCAAGAGAGGAGAAATAAAGATATGTATGTTAGTCATTCGTGTGTAGAATTAACTACATCTTCCCTCCCCAGATCACTCTAGCATCCATTGGCCCCATACTTTAGCCTACCCATGGCATCTGCCGTGCCACCACCACGACAGTTGGCGCCCACCGTGGGGCCAGCAACGGTGCTAGCTGGAGTCAAGATCCGGACGGGAAACTTCATCCACACTGGCAAGCGCGTTGTCTCTGGCTTAGTCCAGAGATTTGATCTCTGTGACTATGTCAGCGATAACGCAGGCAGCTTCAGGATAAAAACTCCTCCGTGCAACGGCGTCTTCATCAACCTGGGCATGCACCAGATCTACGTCAGCGTCGACACCTCCGGCGTTTATCCTCACCAAGTTATTGTTGCAAGAGAGCCCCCCCTCAGCACCGCGAACGGTCCGCATGGAGATCGCCCTGTCAGCAGCGTCGAGGTGATGGTCGCAGCCGGGGTGCAGGCGGGAGCAGCAGGCGCCGAATCAAGCAAGGATCCGACAACGGGAGTACAGGTGACCATAAAGCAGGCAGCTCCGTAGCCCACCGAGGTAGATCCTTCGGAAGCCAAGACAACCGAGGTGCAGGAGACAACCCCGAAGGCACCAAGGGTAAGATGGCCGCCTCTAGAAAGACCAGAAAATATTCTCCAGGCAACTATAGATAATATGACAACGCCTGTAGCGCCGATACTTGATTCGGCTAATGCTCAGGCAGAGTTAGAAGAGACCAGGCAAAAGGTGCTGGTAGAGGCAAAAAAGGTGTCGGCATTGCGGGAATCCTTAAACAGGACCCTGCGAGAATATGCTAAGGCAAATAAGCTAGATGTCGCCCCGAGTGGGTCGATGAATTAAGATTGAGAGGGAAAAACCTTATGGATGATATCAATAAAGAGCATGAGACTCATAAGGCAGATTCGGTCGACCTAGGTTTACCGAGGTATAGCACCCCCGCAAAGAACCTAAGGGCGGCAAATGCCGCTGCACTAGAGTTAGAAGGACTAACCGACGAAGCCCGGCAGAAACAGCAAGAAAGAGTGAATGAGCTGGTGTGCATTGCGAACCAGCAGAATGAAGAAATGCTTACGGCAGACCCGGCAAGGCCTGGTGCCTCACGTATGGTTCATTCGGCTGGTGCAGCACCCGCCCTATCTGTGGCAGCAGCATCTTCACCTGGAAACAATGCGCGAAAAGATAGAGCAGTAACTTCAGGAAAAAGAAACAAGCAGATTGTACCGTATGATCCGGCAGTAGCTGAAAAGATCAATGAGAACAGAGGCAATGGAAGCCGAGGTAACAGTGGTGAAAGAAACCCCCACCGTGCCAACAAAGGCAACGGAAGCCGAGGTAATGGAGACCTCGGAAGAGAAAATCATGAGAACAATATCCCGACAGAAGGAAGGAGGGATCCGCCGCCCAATCCACAGCCGAGGTATGAACCTCGGCAGGAAAGGGAAGTGAGACCAGCTCGCCATAATCAGGCAAATGAGAGGTACAATGATGGTTACTCAGATATGGAGTATGCAGGACATGGTGGAAATGACCATTATGGAATACATGAAAGAATCATTTACAGAAACTTGTCGTCGAATGACGCAAGATCAAAACTGGACAGGTTATACCGGTCCGAGTTATTAGAGGAGCAAGGTCCGCCTGGTCCAGCGTGTTTTGGCCCTCGGATCATGGGCGAGCCGCCAGTGCCAAACTTTCAGCTGGCTAGGGGCACGAAAACATACAATGGGAGTACCAAACCGCAAGATTGGTTAATCGACTATGCCACTGCAGTAAAAATAGCTAGCGGAAACTTGCGATGGGCAGTAAGATATGTCCCGCAAATGCTGGAAGGGCCGGCCAAAGTATGGTTGAATAATCTACCAGCGGGCAGTATCAACTGCTGGCAGGATTTTGAAGAGATGTTTGTTAGCAACTTCACCAGTACTTACAAGAGACCAAACAGGCCACAGCAGCTGGCAATGTGCAAGCAAAGTCCGAATGAGACAGACAGAGAATTCTTGACTCGGTGGTGTAACCTAAGGAATTCATGCGAGGGAGTTATAGAATCGCAAGCGATAGCGTGGTTCGCTCAGGGATGCAGATATGCCAGTGTCTTGTGGCAGCGACTGCAAAGAGATATGCCAACCACTTTGGCAGAAACTATCAGGATAGCGGATTCATATGCATTGGGAGATCCGACACAACCAGAGCTAATGTTGGCGGATCATCGTGAGCATCAAGATCAATATGCAAGAGATATGGCCGGATCATCGAGGCGCAACGAGTTCAGAGGTAGAAGAAGAGAGGAAAGACCTGATTACAGATATGCCTCCAATCAGGTGGCATCAGTAGTGCAAGATCAGCCGAGTCACGGAAACAGTCAGCGGCAGAAGAATGGTCCTCAGCAATGGACACCCAAGAAATGAAGGGAAGAGACAGTGGACACCAGAACAGAAGAAGCAGTGGCAGGAAAGGCCGAAGTATACGTTTGAATCCATGTTGGATCAACCGTGTAAGTTTCACACTCCAAACCCGGCCAAGCCCGCCAATCATACTACTCGAAAATGCACCTGGATGAAAAACGCAATGGGGAACCCGGCAAGTGTGCAGGCACCTCCTCATCAGGCGCATCAGCAGTAGCAGACACAGTTGACTGGAGAAAATGCACAACAGTTAATGTTACACCCTCCTCCCCCGAGGTATGATAACTCGGACCGGAGAGATGCAGTGCATCAAGTGATAAATCAGGGTCAAGATGGAAGGATAAACCCCGGAAATAACGGGCGCAATGATTATAGGGAACATCATCAATCATATTGCGCGTTCACAACAGAACAGCAAGACAGGCAAAGTGTACAGTGCCGGCATATGGAAGTGAATGCAGTTATGCCGGCAGTACCAAGATATGTGCCTTGGTCAGATCAAGAAGTAACTTGGAGCATAAAGGATCATCCCAAAATAATGCCGAATCCGGGGTCATACGCACTCGTGCTAGACCCGACATTTGTCGGGCCCAGCATTAATGTGAAATTTTCAAAAGTGCTCATTGACAATGGGAGCAGTATCAATATCATGTACAAAGATACAATGCATAAACTCGGAATATCGCAGAATATGCTGCAATCCACGAGAACCACTTTCCATGGAATAGTGCCGGGACTTTCATGAGAACCCATTGGGAAGGTTCGAGTGGATGTATTATTCGGCACAAGGGATAACTGTAGAGCGGAAAGTCTGGAGTTTGAGGTGGTAGATCTAGAGAGTTGCTATCATGCTTTACTCAGGCGGCCAGCATTGGCCAAATTCATGAGCAGCTGCCACATAACTTACTTGAAAATGAAGCTACCCGGACCACAAGGGGTGATAACAGTAGCATGAGATTATAAGAAGTCAATGGAATGTGCTTCGGCCGGATCAAACCTGGCCAAGTCATTGGTGATCGCAAGAGAAAAAAAGAAGGATTCAAGAGGTAGCGGCTCTCGCTCAGTCGGCACAACTGAATATGCCAGCATTGGCCAAACCGCATGGAAGTGTCTCTTTCCAGCCGACTAAAGAAACGAAAAAGGTTCAGATAGATGAGCAGTTCCCAGAATGCACCATCACCATTGGTGCCGGCCTAGATGCCAAATAGGAAGGCGAGCTCACCAACTTCCTCCGTGAGAATCGGGACATCTTTGCATGGTCAACTCATGACCTGTAAGGTGTGCCGAGGGAGTTGGCTGAGCACTCTCTACATGTAAGGCCAGGAGCAAGGCCGGTGAAGCAACCTCTCTGCCGCTTCGCCGAAGACAGGAGAAAAATAATAGGGGATGAGATAGCTCGGCTCCTTGCGGCCGGGTTCATCATGGAAGTGCTTTATCCGGATTGGCTATCAAACCCGGTGTTAGTAGAAAAGAAAAAAGATGATCCAAATGTAGCCGTCGTATGGCGAATGTGTATTGATTACACGAACCTGAACAAGGCGTGTCCCAAAGATCCTTTTCCTTTACCTAGAATAGACCAAGTCATTTATTCGACCGCTGGTTGTGAGCTGTTATCATTTGTAGACGCGTATTCTGGTTTCCACCAGATACCGTTAAATCCGGCTGATCAAATAAAGACTGCGTTCATTACCCCGTACGGGGCTTATTGCTATCGCACCATGCCATTCGGCTTGCGTAACGCAGGGGCAACGTACCAGAGATGTATGCAAAAATGTCTACATGACCAGATAGGGAAAAATGTACAAGTATATGTAGACGATGTGGTTATCAAAACCAAAGAGAGCAAAACGCTACTGGATGATATTCGGCAGACATTCACGAACTTGAGAAGGTTCCGAATGAAGCTTAACCCGGAGAAATGCACCTTCGGTGTACCATCTAGGAAATTACTCGGTTTTCTCGTATCCAGCCGAGGTATAGAGGCCAATCCAACTAAAATAAGAGTGGTAGAAAGGATGGAATTGCCGAGATGTCTAAACGACGTACAGAAGTTCACGGGTTGCCTGGCCTCGCTTAGCCGATTTGTATGTCGGCTGGGAGAGAAGGCATTACCACTATATCAACTGATGAAAAAATCTGATAAGTTCATTTGGACACCACAAGCAGATAATGCATTTCATGAACTAAAAAAGATGTTGGTCATGGCACCAATCCTGGCCTCTCCATTGTCAAAAGAGCCTATGTTACTTTACATAGCCGCCACAAACAGAGTGGTAAGTGCGGTGATCGTTGTGGAACGAATTGAAGATGATAAATCAGTACAAAGGCCGGTATATTACCTAAGCGAGGTACTATCAGCCTCAAAACAAAATTACCCACATTACTAGAAGATGGCATATGGAGTATACATGTCGGCGAAGAAACTTAAACATTACTTCGAAGAACACCCGATCAAGGTGATCTGTGAAGCGCCCATAGCCGACATATTGAGCAACAAAGATGCAAGCGGCCGAATAGCAAAATGGGCAATTGAATTGTCACCTTATGCTCCGCAATTCGATAGGCGAGATGCAATCAAATCTCAGGTTGTGGCCAACTTCTTTGTGGATTGGGCCGAGGTACAATATGAGCCACCATTGCCGGATCCGAATTATTGGACAATGCACTTTGACGGCTCCAAGCTGAGGAATGGCCTGGGGGCAGGGGTAGTGTTAACCTCGCCAAAAAGAGATCAGCTGAAATATGTGCTGCAAATACATTTTGCCGCGTCAAACAATGTAGCCGAGTACGAAGCACTCGTCCATGGGTTAAAAGTGGCAAAAGAGATTGGCATACGTTGGATTCTATGTTATGGGGATTCAGATCTCGTAGTACAGCAAATATCAGGCAATTGGGACGCGCTAGATGAGAATATGGCCCTATATAGGTTCCATGTGCAAAAATTCAATGGATACTTCGATGGATGTGAGTATCATCATATACCTCGAGCATAAAATGACGTTGCTGACACGCTGTCAAAACTCAGATCAACCAGGCAATCCATTCCCCCCGGGTATCGCCCTAGAGCACCTGAGATAACCATCAATAACACCATCACCAGAGTCCGAGTCCATTTATATCTCGGCAGAATCAAGAGAAGACGGTATGCCAATGGAAATCGACAAAGGATGTAACCCAGAATTTCCAAAAATAAACCCGGCAATTGCACGAATGGATGTAGAAAAGTCCGAGGCTGTTATGTTGGCGGAAAACATGGAAATAGATAGTGAAATTATCCCAGAGAAAGTCATGCCAACATGGGCGCAACCCATATTTCCTTCCTTAAGGATGCAATTTTGCCGAGTAATGAGTTACTGGCTAGACAAACAGTGAGAGGAGCAAAAGCTTATACAATCATAAACAATGAGTTGTATAAAAGGAGCGTCACAAGCGTGCTGCAAAGATGTGTTGACTCGGCAGAGGGCCAGGAAATCCTCCTAGATATACATCAAGGAGAATGCGGGCATCATGCCTCGTCTAGAGCTCTAGTGGCCAAAGCATTCAGGCAAGGATTTTATTGGCCAACGACGTTGAAAGAGGCCAAAGATTTGGTAGAAAAATGTAATGGTTGCCAGAGATATGCCAGCAAGATACATATGCCATCGTCCGAATTAAAGACAATACCGATTACTTGGCCATTTTCTGTATGGTGCTTGGATATGGTGGGACCATTCAAGCCGGCCCCGGGCGGGATGACCCACATTTTAGTCATGGTAGATAAATTCACAAAGTGGATTGAAGTAAAACTGATAAAAAAGTGTGATGGACAAACAGCAGTAAAATTCCTCAAAGATATTATCTTGAGATATGGTTATCCACATAGCGTTATTACAGACAATGGCACAAACTTCGCTGAAGGGGCTTTTGCTAGATTCTGCCAAGAAAAGCACATAAGATTAGATGTCGCCTCGGTGGCTCACCCAGCATCCAATGGGCAAGTGGAAAGATCTAATGGACTAGTATTGTCCGGAATAAAACCCCGGCTCGTCGAACCTCTGCAAAGGTCGGCAGGATGCTGGATCGAGGAACTACCAGCAGTACTATGGAGCCTCAGAACTACCCCAAACAGGTCAACAGGGTACACGCCATTTTTTCTGGTATATGGAGCAGAAGCCGTGCTTCTAGCCGACATAATAAATGATTCGCCGAGAGTAACCCAGTATACAACTGCTGAGGTAAATGAGATAGCTCGGCAAGATGATGTCGATTTGCTAGAAGAAGCCAGGGAGTTGGCACTATCATGGTCAGCTATTTATCAGCAAAACTTACGACGATATCACAGCAAGAAAGTCAATCCAAGAGTGTTTAAAGAAGGAGATTTGGTTCTTCGGCTAGTGCAACGCACAGCCGACATGCACAAACTATCACCCCCATGGGAGGGACCATTCATCGTGAGCAAAGCATTGCACAATGATGCGTATTATCTGATCGATGCTTAGTCACCAGAAAAGAACAAGGCAAACAAAGCCGACGAAGAATCGAAAAGACCATGGAACATAGCTTTACTTCGTCCATTTTACTTGTAGGAGCCATCTATGATACGTTGTAATGTGACGCTTCAAGTCGAAGTATCGATTATGTATTAAACCTCGGCACCTTGAGCAGTGACTCAAGGACTGCCCTATGTTATTTCTCATTTCGAATTATGTATTCGACCTCGGCACCTTGAGCAGTGACTCGGGGACTGTCCTATGTTATTTCTCATTTCGAATTATGTATTCGACCTCGGCACCTTGAGCAGTGACTCGGGGACTGCCCTATGATATTTCTCATTTTGAGTTATGTATTAAACCTCGGCACCTTGAGCAGTGACTCGGGGACTACCTTATGTATTTCCACATTTTGAGTTATGTGTTAAACTTCGGCACCTTGAGCAGTGACTCGGGGACTGCCACGTGTTATTTCTTATTCCTGAATGATGTGTTAAGTTGCAGGACCTCGAGCAGGGAACTCGGGGACTATGCCGTATTATCCCTTGTCTCGGATTATGCATTAAAAACTCGATTCCTAGAGCACTGAATAGGGAATTGCCCCATAATTGTCTCCTATTCCAAAAATGGGTATTAAACTTCGGCACACCGAACGATAGGTCAGAGACTACCTTGAACGATATTGTTTCGCTTTCCCCAGATATGGGCTCGGGCTTTATAGCTTGGATAGAGATCAAGAACATAATGGTTAAGCCGTCGAATTTATAAAGGCCAGGCAATATTAACGCCGAACTAAGGTCAGTCAAATGAAAACACACGATCCGAACTTATGAGATTGAAGACCACCAAAGCAAAGATTTAAAGCAACAAGATCTGTTTAGATAAACTAATAGTGATTATCATCATCCGTGCCTCAGCGGCAAAAGGCAAAAAGGGTTCGTACCACACAGAAAGTCGGACAATTGCTTCACATACATCATACGCCCGGCATACCGTGGATAAGAAATAACTTAAGGAGCAGCGGCTTGGTCAGGCACTGGGCGCTCCGAGGTAGAAGGCACCTCGGCCGAAGTTACTTCGCCCTTTGCAGAAGCAATAGTGACTTCGGGGGAAGTCCTGGGTTGCTGAGAAGTATTATCTTGAGCTTGAGAATGCCCAATCCCTTTGGAAGATGATCGCGCGTCGCCATCCCCATCCGAGCTTGCGCTGGAGTCACCAGAAGTGTCCGAGTCTCCCTCACCCTCGTCCTGGTCGGCCGAACTATTATCAAAGGCATCTTCGACTTCGACGTCATCCGCTGGGTTGGGAAGAAAACTTGGTCCTTCAATCCAGTTATGCACATCAGCGTACTCAACAAGCTGGAAGGCACGAGCTTGACAGCGAGCGACGAACTCTGGATCCTCAACCCAACGGGAGCCAATGCGCAAGTTTATCAAGGTATCGAGCAAAATGTCCTCGTACCAAGACATAATGACTGTGAGCGCCATATCAGCACCAGCCCGTCCAGCGGATTCCCTCCAAAGATTTAACTGGTTCTGGGATGCCATTAATCTTTCCACCAGTATCTTGATCTCGTTAATATCAGGAGTTCCAGAAGTATTCGGCCAGAGAACATGGTAGGCCCGAATGGCTGCTTGCACCAAATCCCTGCCCATAATCTTCATCGAACCAATGGCAGCGCCAACGGCAACCAAGAAATCTTCCATTGAATATTATGGGCTCGCATCTGCAGGGACACCTCGGCGCACACGAGCATTAATCACCGCTCTAGAGCTCACGGGCCTAGCTTCCGGAAAATGATCTATGCAAAATAAAAGTATATCAGTCAAAAGTAAGAAAGAGAAGAAGATAACTCGGCCACGGTCAGAGACTTACGATGAATATAGCTCAACATTTTCTGGAGATCCTGAGTCCAGTCAACCTTAGTCTTCTCAAAGCGAATGATTTCCTCGATCATCGTCCGATTCTTAAGTTCGGCAGCCTCGAGGAGTTCTTTATCCTTCTGCAGTTGCAGACTTAGCCGGTTCTTTTCTTCGGAGAACTCCTGGTCAACTTTCTCTAACTCGGATTTTTGAGACAGCTTGAGGGACTCCACCTCGGCACGCAACCGGGTTATCTCGTCATCTTTCTCTTTCAATTGCGCCGAATGAGTGGCGGCTTGCTCTGAAAAATGCAGCATCATATCAGCCATGGGTATGCATTCTTGATGCGACGCTGCAAGGGTTTGTAACTCGGCTATACCAAAGCCAAAAGGATATAAGAAACTCAGAATAATCCTCGAACGGGAATCAGTAAAGAGAAAGGATAACTAACCTTCCAGGGCATTGAATTTCTTCTCAAGACGGATATTGAGATTGTTGATATTACCTGTTTACCAGCAAAATGAGCTAACACCTCAAGTCGAAAATATTAAGAGCTTTAGGGACAATACAAAGGTTTGTTAAATTACCAGCTTTCTTCACCACGGGAAGAACTTTCTCGTACTTCTCTTGCAACTTCTTGTGCGCGAAAAGCAGCCTTTGGAATTCGGCTGTCCGCCGATCATGGGCAACCTAAGCGACAAAGTAAAATATACAGTCAGATATTCAAAGCTAAGACAGATCCGAATCAAGCAGAGCGTAACTCGGATCTAGGTGGCTGGATAGTCGAAGTTAAGACATATCCGAATCAAGCAAAGCTTAATTCGGATCTAGGTGGCTAGATATCCGAAGCTAAGGCAGACCCGAATCATGCAAAGCTTAACTCGGATCTAGGTGGCTGGATAGTCGAAGTTAAGACATATCTGAATCAAGCAAAGCTTAACTCGGATCTAGGTGGTTCCATATTCGAAGATAAGACAAACAACAAAGCTAAAACAATGAGTTAAAATCATACATGGAACTTACTAGGCAAAATAATGCACTTAAAGCTTAACAAAGCTTCTAAACGAATAACAAGTTATTCGGTTGCAAGCTTCGGGGACTAGAGTATATATACTATCATTTGAATAACTAACCAAATGTCAACAAAAGCAATTACCTCGTTCATCTTGTCGCTGTCAAGCACGATCTTGGCAGCCATATGCAAGCGATTGTTGATGTCGGAGAGTTGAAATGGCTGATTGCTCGGATTACCCTCAAGCTGATCAGCAGCGTTCCAATTATTGGCATACTCAACCAAGGAGCCGAGGTTGTTCCCACTCTCAGTACGAGTCAATACTTTACCTCGGACACGTTGTGTAACCACCGCCGCCGCAGGACTCTTGTGGAGAGTAAGCTGAGTATCAGCGGCCGGGGTGACAACGGTCTTAGCTGAGGAAACCCCCTTGCGGAGCGCATCAGCAATCGTGGGTTGAGAAGAGCTGGCAAGTCCTTTCTGAGATGAGGGAGGTTTGGTGACAAAGACCTTCTTAGCCTTAGAAGAGGCATCGGCAGGAGCTGTTACCTCGGCACTAGGGGTGGCGTCCTTGGAAACAGGAGGAACTATAGTTTCTGAGGGCGCCGAGATGGTGATATCCTCGGCTGCAGTTGGAGTTGCGGTTGAAACTGTGGGGGCCAAAGGAGTCTCGGGGGAAACTCCGGGGTTCACGACGGGGGCAGCGGGTTCGGTAGGAGGATCTACTGTCCGAGTTACGTTGGCATCAGCAACGGAAACCACGGGTGCATCTTGCCGAGGTGATGTTTGATTCGAAGCAGGAGGAGAGTCCACGTGAGCAGGACTAGGAACTCTGGTATCTTCAGGAGGCGGAGGCGAAGGCAGCCGGGTTGTGTGACTTGTCATACTTGGACCACTGGGCTTAACAGAAAGAGGAGCGCTGCAAAAGCAAAGAAAGTCAAATCAAAACACAGAAAAGGAGAAACAAGGAATACGGATGAAAATGAACTCACCCAGTAACTCCGGGCATAGTTTTACGCTTCGGAAGGTGCTGGACCGACTTCTTTTTCGTTTCTTGGGATTGGCTTCCGAGGCACCTGCTGGAGCGGTACGCTTCCTCAAGGTAGCAAGAGGTTGGGAGGCGAGAGGCTCGGCGTCGTGCACCTGACCGGCCTGATTAGCTGAGGACATAGAAGCCGGAAATGCGTAAGAGATAGGCATTGCGGAGACTACCTCAAGAATTTGGACGTCGTCCGAATCACCTTCCTCCCCGTGAGCCGAGGTCTTGCCATGGGCGCGAGCCGGAGCGATGTCTGACTTGGGGATAAACTCCTCCGAGTCAGGCTCCCCGCTGTCCAGGGTACTCCGATCTGAGGTCCACGGGAGGGCCAGAACCTCGGCATCCTCGATCTTCTGCTCCACAAATCTCTGCAAGAAAAGAGACAAAGAGAAATTAGCAAAGGAATCACAAACGCAATTAGGGGCAAAACATAAATGAGCGAACTTACCTCGGGAGGGGGATTCCTGCGGGTGAACGGCTTCAGTCCCCAGGTCCAGTCCTCCGGCATATCTGTCTTAAAGATAGCTCGGACACACTTGAAAATAAGATAATTATCAAGCTCGACCATTGAAACTCGGTTGGGATCGAGGGGACCTCTCATGTAACAGAGCTTGTGCGTGCGATACTGGAAATGGCAGATTCGGCTGCTGACGAAGGTGGTCATCAGATCCTCGCCGCGTAAACCGGCGCGGATCAACTCCTTCAGCCGAATCTCAAAGGCCTCGGCCAGAGCATGGCTCTTCCTGGGGTTATAGGTCCAGTTCCTCTTGGAAGGGGCTGATGGAGAAAGTAGGGAGCCGAATCTTGTCTTCCTTTCCAGTATTCTTGACATAGAAAAATGATCTATGCCACTTCTTGCAAGATTCGAGACCGGCAACACGAGGAAACTCGGATTTTCTCCGAGGAGTGATGGACGCGGCCCCACACTGAGTAAGCAACTTCTCAGAGGGTTAGAGGGATTTGTCTGGAACAACGTTGGAACGGATCTAGAAGAATTTTGACCATACGTGCACAGACGGCCAGAGGCCGAAGTATCCTTCCGAGGCCGAGATAAAGGCGGATAGGAAAGCAATGGCGTTAGCCGGAAGGTGATGCGGCTGCAGGCCGAAGTAATCAAGGAATTCCCTAGCAAAATCGCTAAGGGGAAGACCAAACCCACGAGCAAAGTGGGACATGAAGACGATATACTCGCCTTCGTTGAGAACGGGAGAAGATTCCCTGCCGGGTAAGGGACAGGCTACCTCGGCAGGAATCCGGCGAGTTCTAAATAACCACTCGATCTCTCAACGAGTAATGGTGGAACCCTTCCAGGAGCCCCAGACGCCGCATCGTCATCTTCGATGAGCGCGCCGCTAACTGAACTCGACATAGGGTCGCCGGAGAAATCAACAGAAGAAAAACTAACGGCGGAGCAAGGCTTGGAGGCGCAGGGCCCCGTCGTGGTTCTAAGCGAAAACGGCGGTGGAGCGGAAAAGAACCGCCACGGGAAGCCTAGAAAGCGGCGGATGCGTGCAGAGAGAAATCTTAGCAGTGGGACCGAAGGAAAACTCACCGACGACGGCGTCAGAGCAAACGCGCGAGGACGAGGTCGACGGAGCAGAAGAACTGTGGCCTCGCCATCGAAGAGGTCAACAATGGCGCAGCCGCAGATACGCGAGCAGACGCACAGACGCAAGGAAGAAGAAGAGCAACGGTAGGCGAAGGGGGAAGTGAACCCTCTAGCCCCAGGCCCCTCTTTATAACCGCGCGGTCCTGGCAGTAGTGGGATCGTGCGTGCGAAGCACTAACCGTATAGATCATGCGTGCGGCGGAACCGCTCGAGGGTGAGTGGAGCCACACCGATGACCACACGATGCAGGAGAGGATCAGGCCTCCTGACCGATGCGGTGCGCGAGGCGTCGCAGCGTCGACGTGAAAGGCCCAGTAATTACTGTAGCTGTCAGTGGGCACTGTAGAGGAACAAAAAACTAGAGAAACAATGATGAGTGTTACACGTAGGATGAGGCGTACACAAGAAGCTACATGGATACCTCGAACGGGAAAAAGTAACTCGGAGATGAGGACAAATGAATATTGGGAAACTGATGTGGCCCGGCCGAGGTTACGAGCAGGACCACACCAGCTTCGGGGACTAATGTTGGCGAGGTGACCCCGGATAGGGTCAAGACAGGGGAAGATAAAAGGAATTTCCCCTGTCATATGTCGAGTTACTGTCTATATCGGCCGAATCATATAAAGGTCGGCCGAGATAAGCATGGCCATGATACCTATGTAAGGAGATGTATACTACTCGGACGACATACGAGTTAAGTCGGCCGAGTAAGTCCGAATAATCTGAATGCAGGTGAAGGCCAAGCCGAGTTAAGCGAGACAGGGCCGAATGACATGAAGCTTGCAGGAGAAGGAGATGCCTATAGTCAAACCCTAGCCACGGCCTAGGGAGAATCTGAACAGAGCCAAGCGCAAAGGACAAGGCGTAGAGCAGCAGAAGGGCAGAAGGAGGT
The DNA here is from genome assembly GCA_916181665.1 of Avena sativa. Taxonomy (NCBI): domain Eukaryota; kingdom Viridiplantae; phylum Streptophyta; class Magnoliopsida; order Poales; family Poaceae; genus Avena; species Avena sativa. Next base: position 23,471,834 of record OV702283.1, read on the forward strand.
CACGGAGGTGACAGTCCTGGAGCCTGAGGCGTGCAGGTGGGGTTCTCTGGAACTTTGCTGTCATTAGAAGGGGGACACCGAAAGGAGACCGCCGAGTTACTATATTGGGACAAACATATTCCTCGAATATGCTTGCCACATCAGCCCTAGAGGAGCCAAGGCACCCCTTTATAAGGAGAGGCATGGACTCCAGAGAGGGGATGGGCTCATTCTATACCGTTAGGCTGGTAAAGGTTCATATTCTCTTCCTGCATACAGCTCAAGGAGCACTTGTAGCCCAAGAGAGGAGAAATAAAGATCTGTATGTTAGTCATTCGTGTGTAGAATTAACTACATCTTCCCTCCCCAGATCCCTCTAGCATCCATTGGCCCCATACTTTAGCCTACCCATGGCATCTGCCGTGCCACCACCACGACATATGTGGATGACATATTACTGATTGGAAATGATGTCCAGATGTCGCAATAAACCAAGAAATCATTGGAAAAAAGTTTCTCAATGAAAGACATGGGTGAGGCAACATACATTCTAGGAATCCGGATCTATAGATATAGATCAAAGAGGCCCATTATATTGAGTCAGAGTACATACTTGGACAAAGTGTTGAAGAGGTTCAACATGGAATCATCTAAGAAGGGGTTCTTACTGATGTCCCATGGTATAAAACTTAGCAAGACTCAGTGTCCTTCGACGACTGATGAGCAAAGTCGGATGAGTGCGATTCGGTATGCCTCGGCATTTGGATCCATCATGTATGCCATGATTTGTACTAGGCCGGATGTTTCCTATGATCTAAGTGTTATGCGCAGATACCAGGGTGATCCTGGAGAAATCCACTAGACAATGGCTAAAAAAATCCTAAAGTACTTGAGAAGGACTAAGGATATGTTTTTAGTTTATGGAGGTGAATATGAACTCAGTGTAAAGGGTTACACGGATGCGAGTTATCTTATCGACTATGATGATTCTCGTTTGCAATCCAGATATGTGTTTGTGATAAACTGAGGGGTTGTGAGCTAGAAGAGTTCCAAGCAACAGACTATGTCTGCATCTACAACAAAGGTTGAGTATATTGCCACCTCAGAGGAAGCAAAGGAAGCTGTTTGGATGATGAATTTCCTCATGGATCTTGGTGTGGTACAGGACTCGTCCAATCCGTTAGACGTGTATTGTGAAAACAATGGTGCTATTGTACAAGCCAAGGAACCTAGACAGCACCAGAAGAACAAGCACATACTCATGCGGTACCACCTGATTTGCTAGTTCGTGGATTGGGGTGATATTTTTGGAGATATGCCCAAGTGGCAATAATAAAGTGGTTATTATCATATATTCATGCTTATGATAAATTTTTACATACCATGCTATAATTGTATTAACAGGAAACGTTCATACTTGTGCGATTTGTAAACATAAAAGAGTCCCTAGTAAAGCCTCTTATTAAACTAGCTTGTTGGTTAATACATGATCATGGTTTCCTGATCATGAACATTGAGATGTTATTAACAACAAGGTCATATCATTAGAATAATGATGTGATGGACATACTCCTATAGTTAAGCGTAGCATAAGATCAAGTCATTCAAATAGTTCACTTGCTATAAGCTTTCAAATACATAGTAACCTAAATCCTTTGACCATGAGATCACGTTAATCACCATCACCGGATGGATGCTTTGATGATCAAACACCACTTTGTAAATGGATGGTTATAAAGGTGGCATTGAGTGTTCGGAAAGTATGTGTCGAGGCACATGGATCAAGAGTGGGATTTGTCCATCCATATGACGGATAAATATACTATGGTCCCTCTCGGTTGAATGTCATCCAATTAGCTTGCAAGCATGTGACTGGCTCACAAGGGATCATATATCACATGAACGAGTAAAGAGTACTTATCGGTAACGAGGTTGAACTTGGCGAGGTTTCGACTCGTCAATGCCCATTGTTATGAGCTTGGGTTTTGGAGAATATGGGGTGTTGGAGCTCGCGGAACGGTTAACAGACAAGCAACCATGGGACACGAGATTTACCCAGGTTCAGGCCCCCGGAGGGAAAACCCTACTCCTGCTTGTCTGCTCTTGATTACGGCGGAACCGAGGGTTACAGGGGTGCGTAGATGCAATCTGGCATGGAGGTGTGTATGCGGTGGAAAAGAGATTGGCCCTCCTCGCCGTGCCCTCCTAGCCTTTATATAGAGTTAGGCAGGTCTCGGGCACAGATCGAGTCGGTTACAAGTTTAGGGTTTGCCCCTTTGAATATTATATTCGTTCTAGTCTTGCTCTCCAAGGATCCGAAGATGTCATGGGCTTGGGCCACCCAAAAATCTCCACAGGCCGCGTATGTTCTTATGGGCCTTCCTTGGGCTGGACCAGGTATGCTAATGTCGTGTACCCGCAGGGCATAACCATGTCAGTATCCCCTGAGTGTTCAGTCGAATCGTAGATTCGGCTGAGGACTCTTCAATCTTCCGGGTGCAGTTATTTCTGTTCATCAGATGATTTTTAGTGTGTAGGGATTGTTGATGGTGAGCCTGACTCTCCCGATGGATCAGGGTCAGTTAACTGTCTTAGTACAAAACAACACGATCTTCTTCAACCTGGAACAGATGCTGGCGTAATTCGACTCAGGCCGTTGAGGTCTTACAGGAGTCAAATCCTAGTAGTTTTCAAATGATGTGCCCAACGCGTCCGTCGGGATTTTCATCGCGCCTGTTGGCACGGATTTTTACTAGTAGAGCACAGTCAGGTGCGTTACCAGGCCATCATAAGGTATATGTAGGTCTTATATTTGCGTCGCAGACACAACATCCAAAATTTTATCACCATGGAGGTGTTTCGGGTGGCCAAGGAGGATGTTACTCTCTTAGCGCTGGTTCGGGAAAAGTTGCCAAAAAGTTTTTGCATTTTGATCCGAAGGATCGCAGTCGAAGAATTCATAGGGTGCACGACCAGCGCTCCCTATGGGAGTAGCCCCCGAGTGTCTGTTCGAGTCGTAGACTCGAGTTGAGACTTTAATTCAGCCGTTGTTTGGCTTCAGGTCCGTAGGACACAATTTTTTCGGATGCTTGAATCGATCCTCCCTATGGGAGTAGCCCCCGAGTCCGTAGTGGAGTCGTAGACTCGACGTAGGACTCGAAGAATCACTGTTGGTCTAGTACCTTAATCATGCCTCAGGTGCGCGGACAGCGCTCCTGATAGGAGTAGCCCCCGAGTAGTTGCTCGAATCGTAGATTCGGGTGAGTACTTTTATCCGAAGATTTCTAACCGTTTCTAGTGTGTTTTTGATGATGCCAGTGCTGACGATTGGTGACCTTAACCGTCTGCGGCACCAGAGGTGACATGACTGGACGAACGTGGGTCCCACTTCCTGATTTGGAGTTGACTGGTCATGCGCGACGTGGCGAGAATTACGGCGTCTCCTTGGTTTCTGTGCGTAGTGGACGACGTGCGAGCGATGGTTTGCTACTATGTTAACACGTGGACGGTTGGATCTGATCCTGTCGTTAGGGCTTCCAGATGAACGGTCCCTGTCCTTCGTCTTCATCCTTACAACTGTGGGGAAAACTATAGTTTGTTTTCACCCTTAGCCATTTGCTTTTCACTGCCTCCATTTCTTGAGCTTTTCCCTTTGCGCGCTGGACGTTCTCCGATCGTTCTCTTCCTTATTCTTGTGCGCACACCGTCGCCGTCGACGCGCCGCGATGGGGAAATCGAAGAAGGCCTCCACCGGAGCAGGCACCAGTGCTACTGTCGATGGCAAGAAGGGCACCACCGCCGCTTGTATCACCGAAGGTGGATGGCGGCGCTCGGATATGCGCGAGGGTGACCTACGCAAGCTTAGTGAAGCGAGTTTAATCCCGTAGGACAAGGACGCCGTCAGGGTCCCCGGCGATGAGGTAACTCCCCGTCCACCCGCAGGGTTTCGGGTGATGTTTGTCGCTTTTGTTCTTCATGGCCTTTCTCTCCTAGCCCACGATTTTCTTCGTGCACTGTTGTTCTTCTATGGCATTCAACTCCATCATATTTTGCCCAATTCTCTTCTCCACATTGCCTGCTTCATTGCTTTTTGCGAGTGCTGGCTCGGTATCGAGCCGCACTTTGGCCTCTTCCGGAAGCTCTATTCCGTGAAGAGGCAGTCCGGCTCCGACGGAGTTTATCCGATCAACGGCTACATCATTTCTCTTCGATCTACTGTTATTTTCTTCTCTTTTTCTATGTCTGAGTCCGTCCAATACTGGCGGAGGAAGTGGTTTTATAACCGCGACTCCATAGTGGACGGGCAAAACTTTGGCCTTGCCCCTTTCGACTCCACCCAGGAGATCTTGAAGAAGAGATCCTGGAAGAATCATATCCTGGAGGGCGAGGTGGAGGAGATAGAGGAGATCTACCGTCGGGTGGAGGCCCTATAGGTGGTTGCGGATAAGGAGGTGAACGGTGTGGATATCATCCGCACCTTCCTCAAACGTCGGGTGCAGCTACTCCAGGCTAGGGCGCATCCTATGTTCCTTTACTCTGGCCGCCACAACCCGACAAGAGTTTCGGCTGAGGAGCGCTACAGGGGGGACCTCGACAGAGTTCTTCGGCCACTGCTTAAGTACAAGTCCGACAAGGACCTTCCGGGGAAGTCCCTGACGCCCCCGTTCAGTGCCACAAGACCAGTTCCGCAGGTGTAGATTTGCGACATGCGCGTAGCGCCTTTTTTCGAGTGATTTTCCTTGTGATTACTTGTACTGAAGGTTTATGTCTTCATTGTGCAGGATCTCAAGGTGGCTGGCATGGTGCCTCCACTACCCAAAAGGTTTCCGAATGCGCCGGACAACGAAGTTGTGGACTCCGAGTCCGAGCTTCCGCCGGCGCAGTCGCCGACTGAGGAAGCCCGCGAGGCGAGCGAGGGGCAGACCCGAAAGCGGGCACAGAGCTCGAGCGAATCTTCGGATGCCTCGACTCCGCTGATTCCTAGGGACCCGCTGTTCCTTGTCCGCCATAGTGGAGGTTACGGTGCTTCTTGCTCGCCTATCCCGGCTGTGCCTGTGCGGGCTATAGCGTCGCAGCCGCTGGCCAAGAGGAAGAAGGACGAGAAGGAAGGGAAGAGGGCGCTGCCGGTTTTTGACTTGAGCGACATGGACTCGTAAGTATCTTCGAATGCCTTTCGCTACTTTCTTGTCTTCTTGTCTTCTTGGTTTTGATTGGTGCTTTCCTTGCAGCCACTCCTCTGAGGGATCTTGTAGTGAGGCCACTCAGGAGGCAGTAGGGGAGTCGAAGCTGACGCCTCCTCCGTCTCAGACGGTGGCCACCTCTGGGGGTGATGCTCTGAAGCCCTCTCCACAGGAGGCTCGAGTGATCGTCTCCCAGAAGACTACACCAGGACCTTCAGAGTCTCCATCTGATCATGTAAGTTATTTTTCCCTTTTGTCCGGGGGGGAGTCCCCGAGTATTTTTGTCGAGTAGTTTTTGCTCTATGTTGGGCTCGTTGCGGGGCGCAGCCCCCGAGTCCTTTTCTTGATTCCTTATTGATTGTTTTCTTTTGATTCCCTTCCGTAGCCCTTTGTGCATAGTGTGAATCTGCTTGTGCAGCAGCATCTGGCGCTGGAGGCCACCATGCGGCAACTTTGAGGTACGTGCTAAATTGATCTTTTTATTTTTCGTCTGCTCGCTTGTTCGTAGCTTGTGTTGCTTATGTATGTTCTTGTTGCTTTTGGAGATGAGAATAATGCTGCCCTCCGCGAGCTTGATGCTCTCAAAAAGAGCCTTGGGCGAGCGGAGAAGAAGGTCGAGGATGCCGTTGGGGCGAAGGAGCGCCTTGAGCAGGAGTTGGCTGACGTAGCCGCAGCCAAGGAGCGCCTGCAGCGGGAAGCTTTAGATCGCGAGGAGCAGCTCGCCACTACTACGGCTACGCGCGAGAAGGAGGTGCCCGAGAAGTTGATGGCTGCTGCCAAGGCCGTTTCCGGTGAGTGTTTTTGCCTGTCTTTGCTTTTTCGGATGCTCTGTCTCCCTTCCCTTATTCGATTCCTGCTTTGTCTTTTGCTCCAGATGCCTTGGGCATTGAGTTCGATCGCAGTGCCTTGGAGCACGGGAGCGCTCTGGACGATGCCGCCGCGGCGGTCGAAGACCGCTGTGGTACTGTCGCTGGCTCTCTTGCCAAGGCCTAGGAGATCCTCAAGCGTTTTTACAAGGAGATCGTTCCCAAGGGCGCTGCCCTTGAGGATGTTGATTCTTTGGCGGATGCGCTATCAGCGGATGCGCCTGCGGCCTACAAGCGCAAGCAGAAGGGCATCGGAGCCTCCATGGGGCTGGCTATGGCCATGGCATCTGGGATGGAGCTGGATCTTCATCAGGTCACCTCCCAGATGCCAACGGCTCCCGACGGTTCCGAGGTAGCCTTCGCTCTCTACGCTTATCGCTGTAACCGCTATGGGCCGAAGCTCATTGAACTTCTGGCGGAGTATGCGGCGAGGCAGCAGGAGGAGGTCAAGAGCAGGCGCTCTGGCTCCGAGGCCACTCCAGATGCGACTGCATAGGCTCTATCGTTGTAGCGTTAGGATAGTTGTCTTCTTCTTTTGCTGTAATATTTGTCGAACAATTTCCTTGTGCCACGCAGTGGCCTTTTGTTGTATATATAAATGATGCTTCGAGTTGTTGCTCAGTCATGTGTTGTTCATACTCTTGCTTGTTTTCCTTTAGGGACCTTTGGGTGAGGATCCCGTCGATACTTCGTCTGCTCCACAGCCGCGACCATCTTTGGATGATGCGTTGCAGCTTGTTTTTCTTCGTGACCGCGTTCGCAGTCTTGAGAAGGAGATACTTGGCGTCCGGGGCCATGTGGATGTGTGGAAATCGAAGGAGGAGCAGGATACCACCAGGGAGGAATATCTGATGGGGGAGATGCGGCAGTTGGCCAAGCAGCTGTAGTGTAAGTTTCATTGAGCTGCTGCTGGTTTTTGGATGCGCCTGGTTTGCGAGTCATCTTACTCTGTATTTGCTGCAGGTGCCAACCTTGTTCCAAGGGAGGAGAAGGAGCGTGTTGCGGTTCAGATCAAATTCTTGACCCATCGGGACATGGAGGCCGGAGGCTTTTTATGGATGGACCGCGACCGGGCCACTGTCCTTGCGACTGTGCAGGATCGCACTCACCAAGTATCACGGGTGTTGCGGCAGGTGAAGACTTCTGTGGCATCAATTCTGCACGTCATGTTCCCCCTTGATGAGGCGCCTTCGACTCTATGGGGTTTGCTGGATAAGTTTCGAGACGTAGGTCACGTCAAGGAGTTGGTGTGGCACTAGCTGGTTGCGGGGATGAAGGTTGCACTTTCCCTTGTTCGGCTGCGCCACCCAAATGTTGATCTTGCGGCGGTTGCGGCTGGGCCACCCCCTCGACCAGATGGTGGCCTGTGGGACATGCGTCCACATTACGCGGCTGTTAGGCAGTATGCCGAAGAGATTGTAGATCTTTTTGAGCATTGGGCGCATGTTATCCTTCAGAAAAGATAGGCCATGCAAAAAATATAGATGTAAAACTTGTATATACTTTGAGTGGGCGTGTTATGCCCTTTGTTGTAAAGGTTATTTGTATGAGCACATGGTGCTTGATTGTATGCATGCCCTTTTCGTTAGCCTGACGTGGTCAGCTACTCAGGTTTACATGCGTTATGCTCAGTCGACGAAGTCGTGAGGTGAGGCGGAGCCCCCGAGTGTGTCGTAACATAAATTAATTTCAAGGAAAGATAATTTTTCGGGCGAGACACTTAGCTTTATTCATATCGTAATGGAGAGGTACATTGTTCGGCTGAGTAGCCTTGGTTGAGTAGCCTTATTGAAAGTAAAGAGGGATAGCTAGGGGTAGAAGCGTCGCAATTGTGCGACGTTCCATGGGTTGGAGTATGCGACTCCAGACTCCACGTGCTTGAGGCGGTAGGCGCCACCTGGGATGACTTCGGTGACGACGTAGGGTCCTTCCCAGGGTGACTCGAGCTTTTTTGGTCGCTCTTGCTTGAGTCGTAGGACGAGGTCTCCTTCGACGAAGGACCTTGGGCGCAGCCGACGGCTGTGATAGTTGCGGAGGCTCTGCTGGTAGACCGCCGAGCGAGCCGCGACAATGTTGCGTGCCTCGTCGAGTGTGTCGACGGCGTCTTCGAGTGAGGTCGTAGATTCGGATTCGCTGTAGGCGACGACCCGTGGGGCCTTATGGCATACTTCTGCAGGTAACACGGCTTTGGCTCCGTGCACCATGAAGAATGGTGTGTAGCCAGTTGAGTTGTTTGGCGTTGTGTGCAAGCTCCAGAGGACGGAGGGTAGCTCTTCTGCCCATGATCCCGCAAGCCGTTCGAGTGGGCTCAGTAGGTGTTTCTTAATGCCACCGCCTATGAGGCCATTGGCGTTTTCGATCTGCCCGTTGGTTTGCGGGTGCGCCACAAATGCATATGATATGTTGACCCCGAGGCCTTCGCAGAAGTCCTGGAATTCTTTGGAGATGAAGTTTGACCCGTTGTCCGTGATGATGTTGTGCGGTACGCCGAACCTGTAGACTATGGACTCGAAGAATTTCACGGCTGTTTTTCCCTTTTGGTTGGTGATGGGCAAGGGTTCGATCCACTTGGTGAACTTGTCGACTGCGACCAGGAGGTAGACATGGCCTCCTTTCGAGGATTTGGGTAGTTTGCCGATCATGTCGAGGCCCCATTGGGCGAAGGGCCAGGTCAGGGATATGGGCCTGAGCTCCGATCCTGGTACGTGCGGTTTATCTGCAAATCTCTGGCAGACGATGTCCGTGGCGTCGTTCATGGCCGTTGGCCAGTAGAATCCAGCTCGTAGAGCTTTGGCGACGAGGGCACGGCTGCCCGCGTGATGGCCGCAGATGCCCTCATGGATGTCTTGGAGGATGGTTTTGCCGTCACCGATGGTGACACACCTTTAGAGTACACCCGAAATGTTGTGCTTGTACAGCTCGCCATTGATGATGGTGAAGGCCTTTGACCGGCGAGATATGTGCCGGGCATCTGTTGGGTCGTCAGGAAGTTCCCTATTTCTCAGGTACCGTAGGTACGGTTGCATCCATGTTTCCTCGATTGCCATGACCTGCATCAGGTTGACCAACCCGACCTCCGTGTCAAGCTTTTCGGGTCCTTCCTGTCCTTCGGGTAGCGCAGCCCCCGAGTGCTCTGCTTCTTTGGGTGATCCCTTGGGGAATTTCCTTTTGATGGAAGGCACTCAGATTTGTTCAAGGAACACACCTGGTGATACCCGTGCGCAGGTGGAGCCGATGTTGGCGAGTCTATCGGCTTCTTCGTTGCTTTCCCTCCAACGTGTCGAAGCTCGCAGCCGTCAAAGTCTACTTTGAGTGAGTTGTAGAGTGCGAGATACGCGATCATGTTAGTGGTGTGTGCGTCGCACTCGTTCATCGTCTGCTGGACGACGAGGTTTGAGTCACCGTAGATGACGAGGCGCGTTGCGCCGCAGATCTTGGCCATCTTCATGCCGTGGATGAGGGCTTCATATTTGGCTTCATTGTTGGAGGCCCGAAATTTCATCCGGAGGATGTACTTCATCTTGTCGCCTTGCGGGGATGTCAGTATGACCCCGGCTCCTGCTCTAGCCTCGCGCTTGGAGCCGTCAAAGTGAATCATCCATGACTGTGTCATATCCGGGGTGTCCGGCAGTTGTAGCTCCATCCAGTGGACGAGGAAGTCCGGTAGGACCTGAGACTTGATCGCATGGCGCTTCTCGTAGACTATCTCTAGAGGGGACAGCTCGATGCCCCACGGGGCTACGCGTCTTGTAGCTTCGGGGTTGTTCAGGATGCTGTTCAGTGGCGCCTCATTGACGACCATCACCTGATGCTCCTGGAAGTAGTGGCTTAGCCGACGAGCCGTCATGAACATGCCGTAGGCGAGTTTTGGTAGTGAGGGTACCTCTATTTTGTTGGTGGCAATACCTCGCCGAGGTAGTAGATTGGGCGTTGGACCGCATGGGTCTTGCCATCTTTGGGTCGTTCGACCACGAGCACGATGTTGACCACCTGATGCGTGGCTACTATGTATAGCAGCAAAGGCTCGCGTTCCTTTGGTGTGACCAAGACGGGCGAGGTGGAGAGCAGCCGTTTCAGATCTTTGAATGTGTCGTCTGCTTCGGGTGTCCATTCGAATTTTTCTGCTTTGCGTAGCAGCTGGTAGAAAGGCAGGGCCTTTTCACCCATTCGGCTGATGAATCTGCTCAACGCCGCGATGCGGCCGGCGAGATGCTGGACACCTTTGAGGTTCTTCGGCTTCTCCATGGCCAGTATGGCCCGGATTTTCTTCGGGTTCGCCTCAATCTCTCCCTGAGAGATGGAGTAGCCAAGAAGTTGGCCAGATGGGACGCCGAAGGCGCACTTTTTTGGGTTCAGCTTGATCTTTAAGCGATCGAGGTTGTCGAACGTCTCACGAAGATCGTCGATCAATGTCTTGGCCTCCCTTGTCTTGACTACTATGTCGTTGACATAGACCTATATGTTGTGTCCGATCTGGCTCTTCAGGCATGCCTGCATGCACCACTGGTACGTGGCACCTGCGTTCTTCAGCCCGAAGGGCATTGTGTTGTAGAAGAATACTCCAAATGGCGTGATGAACGTCGTTTTTTCCTGATCTTCGACCTTCAGTCGAATCTGATTGTAGCCTGAGTAGGCGTCGAGGAAGGAGAGTTTCTCGCATCTTGCAGTCGAATCGATGATCTGATAAATCCGAGGGAGAGGGAAGTGATCCTTCAGGCAGTGCTTGTTGAGCGATGTGAAGTCCACGCACATCCGTAGGATGTCCGTGTCCTTTTTAGGGACCAGCATAGTGTTGGTGAGCCACTCGCTCTCCTTGATCTCCCGGATGAAGTCGGTGTCGAGTAGTCTGTTGACTTCGACTCCGACGGCTTCGGCCCGTGGCTCGGACAATCGTCGGATGGACTGTTTGACGGGCTTGGAATCTGGAAACACATTGAATGCATGCTCGGCGAATTCCCTGGGAACTCCTGGCATGTCCGCAGGACACCAGGCAAAGATTTCCCAGTGCTCACGGAGGAATTCGACGAGCGCGCTTTCCTATGCGGGGATGAGGCCGTTGGCTATCAGCACCATCTTGGAGGCGTCCATTGGATGGACCTACACCTTTTTTGTGTTGACTGTGGAGTCGAATGACATATCGGGTGCGTTTTGCCTGGAGACCGGGGGTGCCCCGTTGTCTGTCACCTCTCGAAGCCTTGTGAGCTCCTCCTGCATGCCGAACGACTGGGATATTCTGTTGAATTCCCTGTCGCAGTGGTCGGATCGGGTGAAGCTGCACTGGACCAAAATGACGCCCCTAGGTCCTGGCATCTTGAGTAGCTGGTACGCATAGTGCGGTACTGTCAGGAACCTTGCGAATGCCACACGCCCGAGGATGGCGTGGTATTGTGATGGCCAGTCCACCACTTTGAACTCGAGCCGCTCACACCGAAAGTTGTCAGGTTTGCCGAAGATTACATCAAGCCATATTTTTCCTAGGGGAAATATGCCCTTCCCTAGGACTATGAAGTGGAACGTTGTGTCCGATTGTTCTAGGCTGCACAGCGGGATCCGCATTGCTGCTAGGGTGCTAGCGAACATCAGGTTGATGCCACTGCCGCCGTCCATGAAGACACGACTCATCTCAAACCCTCCGATCTGCGCCTCGAGCACCAGGGCAGCATGACCTGGGCGAGGGATCTGGCGGGGGTGATCCGAACGGCTGAATGTGATGCAGGACTCCGAACCGCTGAGGTACTCAGGGATGGCGGGTGGAGCGGTCACAACCAGGCTGACTTGGCAGGTGATCTTCTTTTGCACCATGTTGGTTGGGCGCCCCTTTTGGATCATTAGGGACCCTTTCGGCGCGGGGTACCTGTTCACGCTGTTGTTTTGCACGGGCGCGATTGCGTGATTCGAAGGTCCCACGGGTGGTGGTAGAGGAGCTCCGTGGGCGATGTCTCCTGGTGTAGATGCATGTTCGAACCCAGGGTTCGGGATTTGTTGTATCATCTGGGCGAAGCCCTCGCTGAGTTTCTGAAATTTGCGACAGTCCTTGAGCATGTGGCTGGCCTTCTTTTTTCCATCCTGCTTGTCGATGTAGAAGTGGATGGTGCATAGGCCCAAAAACTTGTCGTATGCCGAGGGTTCATCGTCACGGTTGCCACGTTTGTGTTGGGCGTCCTCCATCGCGGAAGTTGTTTCCACTGTATCTGTCGCTGCTACGGTTGCTTTCGTTGCAGCGGTCAGCGTAGCCAGCCGCGACAATGTCGGGTCTGTCGTGATCATCGTAGATGCGCGATCTTCACTTGCTACGGCATTCGTGTTTGCGGCCGTAGTCATCTTCCTCATCCGAGTGTGCTTGGTGGACGGAATCCTCGCCATCTGCCCAGCTGTTGGCGATGTCCATGAGGTGGTCGAGTGTCTTGGGCTTGACTCGCCCAAGTTCTTCCTTGAAGTCCTGGCATTTGACGCCATCTTTGAAGGCGTCGATTGTTCTCTCCTCGGAGATGTGTGCCGCGGAGTTCTTGATGTTGGACCAGCATAGTATGTACGAGCGAATGGATTCGCCCGTTCGTTGAGTACAGGCCCGCAGATCCTCGATCGAGGCTGGCCTCTTGCTAGTACCCTTAAAGTTTCAGATGAAACTATACGCCAGTTCCTCCCAGCTTCGGATGGAACCCGAGGACAGGCTGCTGAGCCAGATCCGGGCTGCACCTGTCAGCTGCAGCTGAAGGCACTGCAGGTCAGTATTTTTGTTTCCGCCGTGTAGCTTGACGGACGACAGGTGGTCGCTGAGCCACGCCTTAGGGTCCTGCGTGTCATCGAACTTCGGAATGTCCGAAGGGAGCTTGAATTTTCTCGGCATCCGTGTTCTCCGAATAGATCTGCTGAAGCATCAAGCTCCGCGGAGTTCTCCATCATCATCCTCTTCGGATTCGGATGAGCACGCGCCTGTCGATCTTGCACTGAGCGAGGTCGCTTGTCGTAGTCGTGGCTGCGACGCCTTGGGCTCTTGCGTCGTCGAGGTAGATCGTGCTCTTCCTCTTCATATGAGGGTGTGGGGCTGCGATTGAATCTGACCGCAGCTTTCTTTTTCGGCTCCACAGGAGCCACCTCGTGGAGCACAACTCCAACGAGTTCGAGTCCGGCTAGTGCGGACTTATGCATGGCTCTCTTCGGGTCCCCCAACGGAGGTGGATGGGACGCGAGATATGTGGTGGCTGCCATGATCGTAGCTTCCGGAGTCTTCGGGATGATGTTGTCGTTGGCGTCCATCTCCATGAAGGATGTGTTGAGGGTTCGAGTCACCTCGCGACGTGCAGCGGGATCCATGTTATCCATGCGAGAGCAATGCTTGTTGGCTTGATTGTCGTGCGAGCTGGAGCCGCCAGCGGCGGAGAGCGCAGCTCGCCGCGTGCTAGATTCCGAGGCCGCTTGCTTGCGTTTATCGAGCACCTCCTGCATCTTCACCTGCTTTTTGTGCTCTTCGATGAGGAGAAGGTGGTATGCCATCAGCAGGTCCCGTGAGGCATCCACTGACAGGATTTTGTTGCCCGCCACGGCTTCGCGTCCCTGGTTCCATCCTTCCTCATTGAGGTGGATTATTCAATTGGCATCGGGGTCGTTCTCGTTGGGTGGGGGGATGGTTGCCTCCTGTTTTCTCCGTTCCTACCCTGTGGGTTGGGTGGTGGCATGTGGGCACCCGAACCTGGCGGTTGTTCCACGTCGCTTTGGATGACCATGGCACACTGGTAGCGCTCGCGGATTGGATCGCTGCTGCCACAACTTTCGGATCCAGAACCGTAGGTTCCTTCATCCAACGGGGGATCGCACAGATATGAGTTGCAGCAGCTGCTGTCGTATGACTCATCTGTCGATGTTGACGTGCATAGCACGCTGGGATGCGGGCCCATGAGGCGGGCCTGATCGATGGCAGTGGCACCTGATCTGGGAGGCGGAGAGTGTCGTCTGTCCCACCTGGAAGCAGAAGCTCCCGAACAGGATCTCGAGCCCATCGCCTACGGGCTCGAAGTCCTTCATGGTGGCTGGTGAGTGGGCGGTGAAGTCAAAAGCGCCGAAGAGGAGATGGCTCTCCGTCGTCGAGGAGTTGTAGATCGCTTTGGTCAGGACCATCACGATCGCACAATCAGCGCCCCCGATTCCCACAGACGGCGCCAATTGACGAGGTTTCGACTCGTCAATGCCCATTGTTATGATTTTGGGTTTTGGAGAAGATGGGGGTGCTGGAGATCGCGGAACGGTTAACAGACAAGCAACCAGGGGACACGAGATTTACCCAGGTTCAGGCCCCCGGAGGGAAAACCCTACTCATGCTTGTCTGCTCTTGATTACGGCGGAACCGAAGGTTACAGGGGTGCGCAGATGCAATCTGGCGTGGAGGTGCGTATGCGGTGGAAAAGAGATTGGACCTCCTCGTCGTGCCCTCCTAGCCTTTATATAGAGTTAGGCAGGTCTCGGGCACAGATCGAGTCGGTTACAAGTTTAGGGTTTGCCCCTTTGAATATTCTATCTGTTCTAGTCTTGCTCTCCAAGGATCCGAAGATGTCATGGGCTTGGGCCACCCGAAAATCTCCACAGACCGCGTATGTTCTTGTGGGCCTTCCTTGGGTTGGACCAGGTATGCTAATGTCGTGTACCCGCGGGGCATAACCATGTCAGAACTAGGTATGCAGAGATACCGATGATCAGACCTCGGATAAGTAAAATATCGCGAGACAGAGGGAAATTGGTATCGTATGTAAATGGTTCATTCAATCACAAAGTAATCGTAGAAATATGTGGGAGCCATATGAATTTCCATATTCCTCTATTTGTTATTGATCGGAGAAGAGTCTCGGTCATGTCTACATAATTCACGAACCGTAGGGAGACACACTTAAGGATTCAATGTAGCTTAGTAGATATGGAATGTAAGTAGGGAGACCGAATGTTGTTTGGAGTCTCAGATGGGATCTAGGATATCACGAGGAGATCCGGAATGGTCCGGAGAATGAGATTCATATAAGGAAAGTCCAATTCCAGAGTTCGAGAACGATTCTGGTGTTTTCAGTGGAATGATCAAGAAGGGTCTAGAAGGTTCACCGAACCGAAAAGGGAAGGGTACATGAACGTGTCATGACTAGGTGGAATGATTGCATCATGTCCTAGGTCACTTGGCTGGGCGTTTAAAAGAAAGAAATTAAACTCCGAAATTGAAAGTCAAAAGGCAAGTTTGAAAAGTTAAACTGGGACAATGTTTCCTGGTGGAGGAAGGAGAGAATCCTTTTCTCCCTCCACCACGCGCCTAGTAGGAGAGGGAGTTGGGGTAGGAATCAAACTCCCCTCTCCCAAGCTGCCCCTCCCTCTCATAAATATAGGGGAGGGGCGCCCCCAAGAACACAAGACCACCACCCTCCAAGCCGCCGCCGGCTCACCGTCGCCGCCGGCTCCACCTCCTCCTCTCCGGATTCTAAACCCTAGATCGCCAAGGAAACCCTAATACTCCACCATAACCCGCTCCGACTTAGGCGAAGCCCTGCGGGATCTTCCCTCTACTTCCGACACCACGCCGTCGTGTTGCCGGAATCGTGAGGAAAGAACTACAACCTCCGCTGCCTGCTGGAACAAGGGAGAGGAAGGTCTTCATCGAGTACCAAACATGTGACCGACTGCGGAAGCACTGCCGAAATGCAGCGCCCGAAGGATCGTCTACGCGATCTTGAGATCGGCAAGTGTACGACTACATCACCCACGAGAATCTGCTCTCGTTAACCGCTTTGGAATCTTCGAGGGTGAGTATTCTAATCGACTCGTTGCTACAATCTAGTAGATAGATCTTGGCTTGTATGTGTTCATGCGGTAGAATTTTTTTCTTTTCCATGCTACGAACCCCTGGAGATATCTAGTTATGCAAGGTACACACGGATGCAAATATTCTGGATCCGTTGACAAAGTCGCTACCACAGCCAAAGCATGAGACGCACCTGAGAGCTATGGGCATTAGATGCCTAGACATGAGATATCGGAAGATTGACTCTAGTGCAAGTGGGAGACTGTTGGGAATATGCCTTAAAGGAAATCATGTATGATGTAATTCCCATTGTATTCATAAAGTTATTAAGTTGTCTCTGTATGAATATCTGATGTACATCATTGAATATATATTTTTTTGCACAAGGGAGGGGTCTCGAAGGACCCCGAAGCAGCATTCAATTCACAAGCGGTGGGTACAATTTTGCATGCAGGACCCTGCAGATAACCAGCACTATAGATAAGGTCTGTATGTTTACACAAAGTACCCTAACGGAAAATTTTGAAAAGCAATCAACTCCCTGGTCCTCTCCACCAACAGCGAGGATCCAACTCCGGCCACTCTTCCGCCGCCGGGGACGCACCACTTGGCAGCAGGAGAGCAAAGGGCACCGGTAGGGAACCCTAGATGAGGCCTCCGTCTTGGAGGTTGATAAGACGCTGCTCTGGTGTCTGCAATGGCCGCCGAATCGGCCGCAGATTGCAACGGCAAGACTAGCCGCCGCGTGATATGCTCCATATTGTTGCTCGAACCATCTCCGTTGTCGCCCAGGGGTAGGAGCGTAGGCACGAGTCTTCTTCCCCCCCTCGCCACCGAGGCCGGCCAGGGAAAGCTCACCAGCTCCTCCGCTCCACATGAAGCAACAGCAACCCACACCACAGCGCTTATTAAGAAGGAGGCTCACCTCCGACACAACCACCACTATCTTCCCCCACGGAAGCACAGCAACAGATGGTGAAGATGAACTCCTGGAGCTGCGCCAAAGCACCAGACAGAGGACCTCCAGCTCTCTTCCAATCTGCCAGCACCACTCCAGCGACCTCCCTCCCCCTCGCCTCCACGGCCGGCCAGCGAGAGAGGATGCAGCAGAGCAGTGCCCCTGAACAAAGAGAGGCAAAGCACGGTCTTATTTGCGGAGATGCTTGCGGCAGCCACACCCTTCATCCACTCCGTCCACCGGAGCTTGAACAGAAGGAAGCAGCACCACAAGTTGCGCCAGATCTGACCGAGATAGATCGACGCCCTACTCCAACTACCAGGCAGCACGCCCAAACTACTACTACACCTACCTACTCCGGCGCCTCCCTATCACCATCTCTGGTCAGCAGCGCCGCCGGAGAGGGCTCGGGGGCGGCCCGGTACCTCGAGGGAGACTCTCAACGGGAGAACAGGGGGAGAGGGCGAACAGTCTATGCCCACATCATCGAATATGTGATTCGGTTGTGGAACTATACAATCATCATGTTCATACTAAACATCCTTGGTCATTGAGGTTGTGCTGGACACACGACTTAGACTAATGTGAAAATCGGCAGATGACTCGGTTCCACTTGTCATGGGCATGGTGATGCTATTCTGACTTAAACAGATTCGGCTAAAGAGTTTAGCGAGTCGGATTGGCCCATATTGAGATACAACGAACAAGTCGTTATTTGTATGTCTCAATCAATGTAATCCTTAGACCTAAGGTTGTTGCATAATCCGAGTTGAGGATCACCGACTTAGGTTCTGTCAAACGTTGATCCGTAACAGGGCAGTTATAAAGGCAGAGTTCGGATCGATTGAGAATCAAGCTACATGATGTGAATAACCTAGATGTGATTTTGTCCCTCTAGCCAGAGAGATATTCTCTGGGCCATCTCGTGGGATATGATTTAGAAAGCATGGCCATGCACGACTCGGTTAAGTGTTAACCGAGGCAATCGACTAAGAGTTAGTCGGATAAATCACTTATCTTAGATCGATAAGAGAGTCGGACTATTTAAGGAATGACAATTATTTGTCTATAGTCCGATAAGGTATATCGTGAGGAAAAAGGAACTCGGATGCAAGTCACATTGGAAGGCATGTCATCGTGACTCTTTGGTACTTGAGAGTCGACACGTTCTGCTAGGAGCCGCTACCGATTGATCGATTAAGAGTCGGACCCTAATCGTGTCGATTGATCGATTACACTCGGTCCAAGCCTTCGGCGACGGTCACTCGTCAGAAGTTGGCTTATATTTTGTAGAATTTGGATCAACATATAACACCGAGGTCTTTGGTTCAGACGGTTTTCAGCGGTTCAATTGCCCAGTCGGTCCAATGCACTTAACAAACCAATGGATGCTTCGGTTCCGGTTTTTTCCAGTTTAACTAGTAACCGGTTAAAACCATGCTCCACTCCTTTAACGTATCCTCCGCCTTCCTGCGTCTCTGTATTTTTCTCTCCACGCGCCCCAAGCGTCACCGACGCCGTACGCCGTCCAGGGCGCATGTGCCACCACCTACAGATAAATTCATCTTATTTAAACTTCAAGATCAAAATTTAAGGGCTTGTTTGATTTACAAGATAGTAAAATTAAAGGGGTAAAAAAAACGTAGGATTGGTATGGCCTGTCCAATGAAATCCTCCACGTTTCCTTTCCTTCACAAGAATTTTTCCAAGTGCGTACTAATGCAAAATGTCCTATGAAATAGACTAGTGGAAGTGCCATAGGAAAAAAATCCTACAGGTTTTGTTCCTACAAATCAAACGACGGTCATAGAAAACAATCCGTAGGATTCCATTCCCATAAAAATACTTTGCTATTCTCACAAATCAAACAAGGCCTAAATGGGATAGTCTAGCAGAGTTATAATATCACAATGCCTACTTCACAACAAGTCTTTCACATTAAACCTACTCAACCAAATGGGATGCATCAAGATGCTGCAAAATCTGTAGGCCCTAATTTTGGAGGATTCAATATAGCACAAAAAACCAACTCAAACTTGTGCTGAGAGTGCCGGCTTATAAGGATTCAAGAGAAAAGGAAAGCTCCATGGATAATGAATTGCTAAGGAAGCAAAAGCTATCAAGGATAAGAATAACAACATACTAGTTGCGACATGGAATTGATTCAGATGTACATATGTGAGAAACCGTGTCATTTATAGATTGAATAAAACTGTACCCATGAGAACATACACTCACGGTAGTACAGAAGTTAACACTCTTCGCTTTCAGTTGTACTAATTTTTCGAGTCAACACTCGAGATGGACGGGAAAATCTCACTGTCGCCATTAATAGAAAGCATAATACGATTAGCATGGCTGGCAGCTTCCTTCCTCATGGCAGCAACCGTCTCGATGACACCCACACAACTTGAACATTGCGAATAGTAGAGAAGGGTGACCTCCCGGAGGCTCTCGAGGTATATGATACCTGACGGAGATTTACCGGCTGTGCCAGAATAGAGCGTCAGCTCAATGTGTCTCACACTTGGCATGGCTCCCTGCTCAAAGGCTACCCACGGCACATGGCAGGCGAAGGCGAAAAACTTGAGGCTGGCGAAACCTGAAGTTATGGTTATTTGTTTCCCTGGGTTGGCAAACAGGTCGATTGCAAGACTAGTGAGGCTGGGCAGACCTCCAAGTATCTTCAGATCGTTTGGCTCTTGGTCCAAGAGCCTGATTTCTAGATTCTTCAGACGGCCGAGATGTGCAATCCATGTGGGAACTTTAACAAATCTTTCCACCACCGTTAGCTTTTCAAGTAGAGGAAAGTTGGGAGATGCAGGAAGGTCAGCGCTCGTACTGAAACCACCGTGAATTATCAGGGACTGCAGACTACTGCACTTGCCTATACAAGACAGTAGATTGTCATTTTTTGGCGTGTCGGCGGGCTCATCGTACAACATGACTTCAGCCTCAGTTACTCCAGTCAGCCCTCTAATCTCTTTTAGGGAACTTGCCGAGCATTCTCTCGAATCAATGGCGCCCAGCACCTTCACTGACTTGAAGTGGTCACTTCCGGCAGGTAGCTTCACTCCTCCAATTTGACCAAAAAGCAGATGTGCTAGTTTGGGAAGCTGAACAAGCTCCTTGGGCAGCTCTTTCACTCGTGTTAGCCTTACATCTAGTTTCTCCAGATTTTGCAGCTTCCCGATCTGTGGAGGGAGATCACTGATTTGGGTCATCCTTATGTCTAGAGTCTCAAGATGCCACAGGTTCCCGATTTGTGGAGGAAGCCTAGTGACTTGTGGTGCCTGTTTCAGGCTTAGGTGCTTCAGCAAGATCATACGGCATATGTCTTGTACATCAGTATCGTTCAAACCATCACAGCCATCTACATCCAACACTCGCAGATAACCCAAATGCTTAAACGAAAACAACTTTGCAGAACAAATCATGGTTACGGAACGAGCATGGGACAGATCCAACTTTTCTGTGCCATTTGAACTGTCTGGGCGACAGGATCGAATAGAAAGAAAGACAGGCCTAACTGCAGGTGTCTCTGAAATGTCCAAGTTGGACAGAAAGGCGATGAAGTTCTCTTCTCGTGATATTAGCCTAAGAACGTATAGCATCAGATAGTTGACTTCATAAATCTTCTTCCCATGAAAGGTACCAAGCTCAACACACCGAATCACATTGCTGCTGACGAGGTCATCAAAGCACTGGTCTGCCACTTCCTCACGGCTGCATCCCCCGACTTGAGAGATAAATCCTTCAGCCATCCATTTCCTAACTGTGTCACCCCTCTTAACCCTTTGGTACTTGGCGGTTGTAGCTATGCACAGCAAGCAGGTTTTCGAATTGCTGGGGAGGTTTTTGTAGCTAAGTGATAGAGACTTTATCAAGTCCTCCAAACCAGGAATATGCTTCCGTGCAGACTGTAAAGAGCTTGTCATCTCATTCCAAGCAGAACGGAAAGCGTACACCACATCATGCCATGGCTTCCTTGTGGCTATTTTGCTTTTGAGTAGCAAAGCAATACTTATGATTGCTGAAGGAACACCATCGCATATTTTCAAGATCTTATCGACTTCTACTGTAAGTGCATGAGGGAAACTGACCTCAGAGCCAAAGCATCTTTGTAGAAACAACCTTTTGGAGTTGAGGTAATGAAGATGCTTAATTTGAAATATCAGCTCCTCGTGGCCTGAACAACATATCTTAGCGATGTCATTAACTCGAGTTGTAACAATTACTCTGCTACCACAACCATTAGCGGGCAAGCTGTCGAGAATGATATTCCAATGTTCTTCATTCCATAAATCATCGACTATGATCAGATACCTAACGAAGTTTGCACACAAAGCAAGAACAGAGTAAGTCTCAACAGCAACAATATTATTGAGGTAGCCATACGATGTGTTAGTAAGGTAGTGAATTAATCATGCAATGTGCTTCTGATGGCAAATGAAGTCAAAGATTGTGAAGCATAAGTGTTCCAAAATTCAAGTTTCCTGCCTCTCTGAATTCAAGATAATAAACGGGTCTCCACATTTGATTTCAATATCAGAGAACTATATGAACCAGAAGAAAAACTATGAGCCAGAGGAGAACTAGTATATGTCAGTTAAATAGACTGTCAATATGTAGTACAGTACCTTTTGTTCTGAAGGAATTCTCTAATTCCATCCTTGCCTTCTTTATTGCAATAATTTTCCACGTTGTTGTTAAGTTGTCGAAGCATCTGGTCGAAAATCTCCTCCATGTCAGGCATAGAGGAGACTGAAACAAAAGCACAATAATCAAATTGTGGTTTGAGCTGGCGGTACACCAAATTAGCAAGAGATGTCTTGCCCATCCCCCCAGAACCGACAATGGAGACTATTTTCATCTGTTGCTTGGTTGCGCCACGTCCGTCAGTAAGAGTCTTGATGAGAATATCCCTCCCTCTTTCAACGCCGACGAGCTCCTCCGCCTCTTCCGGCAGAGGAGCCAATGGTCCAACAACGGATGTGGCAGCTGGAACGAGTCCATCTGCCCTGTCGGCCAGATTCAGGGCCTGCCTCTTGAAGTCCTTGATGGCGCTGCCGATGCAAGGGCGGCGAGGGTTCAGCAAGCTGGTCAGGAACCCCAAGCAGCTGTCCGGGCAGGTGGCTGGCCGCTCGCTGTCCGCCAGGAAGGCGTCGACGGTGTCCTCGATGTGGTAGGACAGCTCCCTGCAGTCGTTGGCCCAAGAAGGCCCACACGCCGCGTTGCCTAGGCCAGAGTGCATGCTCGTCAGCTCTCTCAGAAGCTGCGCCGCCTCTTCCTTGACACTCCCGTGCAGCTTGTACTGGACGAGCTTCTCCAGCTTGGGGAGCAGGGAGGCCATGGCCCCCGTCGCGACGTCCACCATGCTCGCTCCTTGTCTCGCTCGATCTGGGGACTCCCCTCTCTCCCGCGATCTGGTTTTATGGCGGCCGGATCTCTCTCATAATACGATACCGCTAACAATTGAATCAGGAAAACTGTCGGATCCCGGACTTACAAAGGGAAAAGGAAACGGAGATCATGCTCGCCTCAGTCCCCGCCCTCTCACTAACCCACTCCACTCCTCCACATCCTGCGGTGGTTACGAACAGAGTAGGCTCCTAGTGGACCCACAAAATAAGGTTGGATATTGTTCAAATCACATTTTGTACGCAGCCGCTTCTTTTGAGTTTCTCCGACAGCTTCTGGAAAAAGTTTTTCACCAGCTTCTTCCAAAAGCCTGGATCAAAAAATTCTTGATGGCTTATAGTTTAGTTTTTATGATACTAAACTATAAGCCCTAACAATTTTTCTTGTTCGGGCTTCTAAGAGAAGCTTGTGAGGTAAGCTGTCGGAGAAGCTGAAAATAAGATTTGGTGCACATAGCTATCAGTAATCCTATTTTTAAAAAATCAAAATTCATATTTTTAAGCTCTAGAAATTCTAAAACAAATCAGGATGTAGCCCATGATTTATACCACAATTCTAAAAATTCATATTGTTGTGCACATGGTACTTCTTTTTATTTACATTTCTATGAGTAAGAAAGTAATATATCTATGAACTTGTTCATTATTTAGAGATTGCAATGGCGTTTGGGTCAAAACGTAAGTTAGCATATCGGACTGACGTTGAGGAGGCTAGCGCATATGAACTTGATCTTAGCAATTTCGGTGATGGGCACTACATCGCTGATGGCAACCCCGATGAAGAAGCTGAATCGGCCGAGCATGGTAAAGCTGCTAAATCCCTTTAAGATGAGGTATTCTTGGTGCACGTAGAGGGAAGAACTTTGATGGATCCAGACCATGGCGATGCAAACATTGTGATAAGAAATACACAACTAGTTATACAAGAATTCGTGAACACTTCTTTGGTTATGGTCCTGGCAAGAAGCCACAAATCTCGTGCTTCCCTATCGCAAATGATCGTATTAAGTATAAGCAAATATATGGTAAGGTACATGCACATGTTTTTATGAGAAAATTTATTAGACAACAACATGTCAATTGGCATATGTATGACTTTTTCCTGATTTGGTTTATATACAGTATGACCACCAAGTTGAGGAAGGATGAGCTTCAGGCTTGATGCATACTGAAAGGGTAATTGCCCCTATGTGTGATTTTGTTAATTAATGACAATTTCTATGAACTAATGTTTTCATTGAGTTTTATATAAAGGAATATTCTATAGGTCATGCTTGTAGTTCATGTGTTGGATTCAAGTATGTATGCCATGAAGATAAATATATACCTTGAGTATTGACATCAAGATCATCGAGTTGAAGAAGAATATGATATGATCAAGATTTTGAGAGTGTGATCTCAATAGAAGAATTCAAAATATGGTTTTATGTCGGTGTCATGGTAGCCTCATTAGTTGAGTTATGGTTGACTAAGATTTAGAGCATGTAATCAAATGAAGAGTTCTTTATGTATCTCAAGATATTGAGATGGATCACGAGAAGATACATGGTTGACCTATACAAAGAGTGAAGAGTGATTCCAAGTTGGTCAACACATGAAGCATAAAGAATGTACCACATAAATCTTGTGGTATGGTAAACCTTGTAAATTATGCACCATGAACTAACCCATTATATATGTCCCTTTGTATTTTCTATATGGGATAGGTATCTTTCTATGGGCATGCTTCAAAAGTGAAGATCTTATATAGCTCATGAGAGGACGACATCAAGTGGTGATCGTCATCAAGGTTGAGAAGGGCAAGTTCAAGATAAGTGTCAACACCCGGATTTTTAATCCCAGATGCCTGTCATGCCATACATCGCAATCTCATAATTACCATTTTTTTAAGACATAACAGATTGGTACCATAGTTCATCATCCATTACAAACCATAATAAGGTCTTACAAATAAATAAAGGATCTCATGATCCAGTCTTAGTACATTCAAGCAGCAGAATAATATAATAACGGTAGCATGGGCGAGGCTCCATCTTCATGGTCACAGGCAATGCTGACGATGGGAGATGATCCTAGTTGTCGTAACCTTCCTGCGGTCCATCCTCCTAATAGTCCTCTTCATAGTTTGGCCACGGGAATAGCCAGGGACAAATCCATGAGTACTCTTTAAGTACTCGCAAACTATCACTAACAAGTAAGTGGTTTGAATAGGAATACTAAGCTCTAGGTTGTTTTGCAAAAAGGCAGGTTTATCTCTAACTGAGTTTAGAAACAAAGAAAGCTAGTTTAAGGTTTTATAACACCTAAGTGGAAACTTGCGTTTTCATGTTCACACCCTATTGTGGTCAAGTCAAAGTCATGATTCATTTCACAAGTCATTTTGAAAACATCTGACGAAAGAACAGTATGGCCACTCCAACTGTCCATAACCGCGGACGCGGCTATTCGAATAGTTTGACACTCTGTAGAGGTGGTACACTTTCACCATAATATTTGATACATCCGTCAGGAACAATCCTGAATTCACCATACTCAGTATGCGGATAATCAATCCTAACCTTTCAATTACACACCCTAGTATAGGCACCTCTCCTATGAGTTTGGCCTCCCAACCATGACCATCTGTCATCTTGGAAACTACACAGGTGGTCAATCTTCACGAGGTAGCCTCAGCTCAAACCTCAGACACAAGGGAACCCATACTACGGTATATAAACTTTTAGTCAAGACCTACCCAAATTCGGGTATTATGGTTGTACGGTAAAATTGGAATGGTATCGCATCCAGACAACCATCATTTTTATAAAGGGCTAAGGCTCATGCCTCAACATTTTCATCATCAAAATCATCTGGTGTTCAAGAACACATGTCAAAACATTTCATTAAAATGACTGATCATTCTAAGGTTTTCATAATCATTTCCACCAAGAATTTCCATCTAAAGTGATCAAGTTTTATGCTTAGAACTAGCCACTAAAGTTGGGGGTAAACACTAATGAGGGGTGGTAATCAAGTGTGATTTATCTAAATCCGATCTCATGCCTCAGGATGACATCAAGACTTTGACTTGACCAAAACTTCACAAGTCACTAAGTAAAAGTAATAAAGAGCTTTGATAAAGAAATAAAATAATCAAGCTTGCAAGTAAAACTTGGATTTGGTGTAATAAGGTGGTATAACCAAGGCATGCCTAATGCATTGCATAGGTTATCTTGTAGGTTTAAGCTTGCAAGTATGACTTGCATGGTTTAGCTTAGCTTGCTAAGATAGTAGCTTGCTAAGTTAAATTGTATAGTGGGGCTTGCCTTGTGCAGTGCGGTGGTTGAAGTTCTCCTCTGCTCTTCTTCGTAGTAGTCTCCTTCCTCTTTCTATCCTTGGTCGGTACTAGCGTCTATAAATAAATACGAGATACAGAATGATCAAACAATACTTAATAATTCTATTTATCACACTAGAGTTTTCACTAGATGATCTAGCATCATCACAATCATCATAAGAATTAAGGCAATAGTTTCATTTATTTTATTTTAGAAAAGTAATTTCTACTCATTGAAAAACTATTTAAGATTTAATATTCTCCAATTAAAATATGGGATTATGTTGACACATGTCATCACCAAATATTTCAGTACTTGGGAATGTGATTTAAAGTGGTGTCACAATTTAATATGGTTTAACCTTTTTATTTTAATTAATTAAAGTTACTAGAAATGCCTATGGGGCATTCTTTTATTACTTGTTCATTATTTCTAGAAGTAAACCTAGATATTTTTATATATTCGGAAAGGTCTTATCAATTGTGATTTTTGAGAGTTGGAATCAACTCAAAAGCTTTTATGGTTGAATTTTGAAAAATGTTTGAATGCAAAAAAGTCTCTGCCTTGTTATTTTTACTATGGGTGATATATAATTCTAAATGGTTTGAATCCAATGGGCTTCGATTAAGAATTTCAATACCTTTCTAACAAAATTGGTTTCATGAAATTTGGTTCAGTGAATCTCTCTGAAATGATTTTTGAATCTACTGCGAGAACTAGGTTTGAAACTAAATAGATAAATCAAATTTCAAACTATCGGGTCACGCAGGAGAGCTAACTGGGTCGGCCCACTGCACACAGCGCACGCGGGTGGTTGTCCCCACTAGTCAGTGAGACAGGGGGTGCAAAGGGGTACGGGGCTATTACAACCGGAGGATTAGATGTAAGATCAACAGCTGAGGGTCGTCATCCTCGTCGAACAGAACGCGACGAGTTCAAACCCTAGCACAGCCAGTGGGGGTCTGTGGCGGCTCACCGGGGCTCAGGAGATGGTCGGTGATGGGGGCGAACAACAAAGTCAACGACAGTGATTCTCCTAGTACTGGCGGCTCCTCCTGGGGTGGCTCTAATCAACGACGCCCTTCTCCTCCAGCAGCGGCAAGCTCCGGTGAAATTCTGGCGATGTTGCGCTCGCATTTATCCGGGAAGAAGTGGGCACGATCAGTGAGAGGTGGGGAGTGGAATGGTGTGAAGAAATCAAACGGGGAAGGCCTCTATTTATACTGCGACGAGGGAACCAAAGGGTGCGGGATGAGCTTGTTGGGGTCGGCGATACAGCGAGCTAATGTCATGGCTGACGGTAGGGGACGGTGCGCGGTCTCCTGGCGATGCTCAACGTCTTGATGGCGTGGCAAGGGGCGGTGCGGTTCGGTCGGAATGCGTCGACGCCCTGAGCGGCACCAATGATGGTTTTGATGGCGCATAGTGGCTACGGGTCGCGCGGCGGCAAACGAGGTTATCTGGGAGGTTCCTGGGACGATGGTGACCACGTACACAAGTGGCGAAGGCGGGGTGCAGTCTGTGCGAGCGTGTCGAGCGCGGCGCTCTGGCGCTCTCTCGGCATGGTCGTAGAGAAATGGCCGCGTACGTTTCTATGGTCCAGTGCTTGGCAGAGGTCGAGGGCTGGATAGAGGGTGGCGTGGACGGTGGCATGTTTCCCAGACACAGTGGCTAGGCGCGGCGCTTGCTCTGGCTAGCTAGCCATGGTCGGCTGGCAAGGGTGCTCCCGGGTTGGCACAACATGGTGCAATGGTAGGGGTCTAGGTTAGTTCAATGTGTTGGTTGGCACCGGGGAAGACAGGGTGATCAATGGTGAACAATGCTTGCAAAGATTACTGCTCAAAACAGTGAAGCTTGGCCAATTTGATTTTCTGTATCCAAGTGTTTGATGTAATGGCCAAAAGAAATTCAAATTTGAATTTTTGGATGAAACTTGGTGGATGCAAAGGTCACATACTAGGTAGTCTTTGGTTGGTTGGGTTTTCCAAGGTGCACTGGGTTGGTTGGGTTTTGAGAAATAGTGATCTTCCCATATAAACTAGATTCAAATTTCAAATGTCATTGAATAAGGTTGCCAAATGTTTCTGTCGGTTTGCAAGATGGGATTGGGTTCACTTTCACTTGGTCTAGCAAGGGGTGAAAATAAATGGATCTGTTTCTGTTTGAAACCTTGGACTAGAAACACTCAAAGTGGTCTAGTGAGCAAGACTGGCAAAAATGACCATTTGCTTATTTTGTTTGTTTTTAAATTTTCCTTGATTTGATTCTACTTGGAAATGATTTAGATGATGTTGTTTTCATCTTTAAACCAATCCTTGACATTCATAACAATCACACAAGTCCATTCAAGCATTCATAATGATTTTAATTAACAAAGTTTTTGTTAACCCTAAATTTGGGTGATTGGAATTTGATAACCTTGATTAATATTTTTGGGATGTTACAATAAGCATCTCGAGAAGATCATTTTCTTGAAGTTTGCCGTCCATATTGGTGATAATGGACATATGAAGATGTGTCTTAACGAAGCTATCCATAGTGGTGTATGGGGGAGCAAATTATGAGTCTTCACGAAGCAACAATGATCAAGTGATGCATTCTGGCTTGAATGGAGCTTGAAGCGTGTCATCAAGATCAAGCGGGATGCGCAAGGCAAATATATGGCCTTGCTGGGTTTTCCTTTTACCGGTCTCAAGTTGGTTGTTGGAAGACCGAGTTATAGGATAGATAGCCACAGTATCAAGAGGGGATTTCGGTTGGGTAACTTGATCACATCATCATAGGGAGCTCAATTCTTTGCATACTTTGTGTGTTCCTATTTTGTTGCTTCTTGGCGTTTCTCCATGTGAGGTTCTTGAGCTTGTTGCTAGCTCTTCAACAATCCCAATTTCATCAAAAACGGAATTTGTATGCATCTTCTATGGCGTTTTCGAGTTTGAAGGTTTTATCGGTTCTTCTTTAGGGAGACTTATTACCTTTCTTCATTTGGCTATATCCTCATTTGTTGGGATATGATGTTTCTCTGCACCATCTTGTAGATCTTATTGTCCTCGCCAAAACAAGCCCAAGATCATCGAAATCGGAGTCCGGATGCTAAAGTTATTGCATTTTTCATAAAGTCTGTTTCATCCTGGTTGTGGATCCGGTCCAAACGGCTCCCAGACCGGGTGGTCCGGTGCCAGCACCAGAAAACCTGATCTTAAACTGGAATTGTCGATTTTCATATACCGAGTCTATCCGAGTTGGTATACAATGTTGTTCCGGTTTGTAGGTCGTTTCACCGACCTGGGGACCGAGTTTCCTAGTCTCGGGGCCGGTCCAACCGACTTTTAAACCGGGATTCGCGCAGTTCTCTCAGAACGGTCATTTTTTGCTTCCCCCTATAAAAGGGGGTTCTTACCCCAACATTTTTGGGAGTTCTTGACCACGAAATTGACCTCCATTGTTGAACCTCTTTAGCTTTGATGGAGCTCGGTGTAGACGTGGGACGCTTCGTTGGAAACCCCAAGAGCAAGGTGTGAAGAGCACAACAGCAAGCCTTCCCTCAGAAAGAAACCGAGGTTATCGAACCAGTAGGAGGAAGGAAACATCTCAAAGGTGTTGCAAGCAACGTGGAAACCTGCACAACACAAACGCAAGACTTTGACCCAACGAACAGTGAGGTTGTCAAGCTCACCGGTTTGTTGTAACAAAGGATTAACTGTATGGTGTGGAAGGTGATGGTGGTTTGCAGCAAGTAAACAAGTAACAGTGGAAGATGTATCAATGGTAAAGATTGGACGGGGGTCCATAGTTCACTAGAGGTGCTCTCCTTAGATAAACAAACATGGAATGCAGGGTAAACAATTACAGTAGGGCAATTGACAGGACTGAGCAAGGCATAACAATGCAATACCAGACAAAAAGATCCTATGAGATTCGATTGGGCAATATAACAATACACATAGACCGCCATCCAACTGCATCTATGACTAGAATTCCACCTTCGGGTTATCATCCGAATCCCCTCCAGTATTAAGTTGCAAGCAACAGACAACTGCTTTAAGAAAAGTGTGTAAGGTAAACAATCCACTTGTTCCATGAACAAGAAACCGTTGCTTTCTCCCTAGTGGCAACATCGCATCTACAACCGAAGAGATTTCTGTCACTTCCCTTGGAAACTAGAGGCATGAACCCCCTATCGATCATAAATGCCCCCTCTTGGAGTCACTCGCAACTACTTGGCCAAGATAGCTACTAACAACGGAGAGCATGCAAGATCACAAACAACACAGACATGATAGAATCAAATAGACAAAACCATTAATCAATCTGACATAGTAATCTCAATATCCATCGGATCCCCGCAAACACAACATGAATGATTACAAATAGATTAGATCTTGATCATGAACGGAGCTCACAAGATCTATACATGAAAGCACAAGGAGGAGATACAACCATCTAGCTACTACATGGACCCGTAGTCCAAGGTGGAACTACTCACGCTTCATACCGGAGGCTGGCATGGTGAAGAAGAAGGCCTCCGTGATGATCTCTCCTCCAACAGGGTGCCGAGAAGAGCTTCAGATCCCCCCGATCTAGGGACGATGGTGGCAGCAGCTACAGACGGTTTCGTGGAGTTTTGATCCGGTGCCTAGGGTTTTTGCATCGGGGGCTTCTTATAGGCGAAGGGCGAGGCAGGGGGGCACCAGGGCGGCTGCACCCCCCAGGCGCGGGTGGGCCCACCCACGCGGGCAAGGGGTGTGTGCCCCCCTAGTGAGCTTCTCTGTCTCGTCTTCTGGCTTCGTGTTTCCCACGGTAAAATATTGACTTTGGCTTTTGTCCCGTCCAATTCCGAGAATATTGATTTTCTGCCTTTCTGGAATAAAAAACAGAAGAAAACAGGCAACTGGCACTATGGCAACTTGTTAATAGGTTAGTTTCAGAAAACATATAAAAACACATCAAAGTGTAGATAAAGCAAAGCAAAGTAAATAGTAAACAAGCATGGAGCATCAAAAATTATAGATACGTTTCCGACGTATCAAGCATCCCCAAGCTTAACTCCCGCTCGTCCTCGAGTAGGTAAGTGATAAAAGAATAATTTTTAAGGTGACATGCACCATCAAAGCCAAGATCAAACCATTTGCAAGCATTGAAAGCTGGGATCAAATAACTCTAAACATGTGCATGAAAGATGGAGTTCTAACAATAAGACAAAGTGACTATGCATGCAACATGAAAGGCTACAAACAAAGATCATGAATAACATGCATTGAAAAACATTTGTTTGTTTCACATACAGAAAACATGGCATAGTGGCATTCAACTTGTCCCTCATAGAGTAGCAAATAGATGCATATGGCACCTTCAAAGTTCATAAGAGTGACTAGATACAAATAGCACAAGAACAAGTAATATCAACAATATGCATCAATCAGTAAGTTTTGGGACACTGCACATAGAACTAAGAATGGCAACTATGCTCTCTTAATGGTGCCTAAAGGTAGAAGGCGGAGGCTGAATATAATAGTGTAAGAAAGGCCCTTCATAAAGGGAAGCGGGGATTTCAAGTTTCAAAAAGAGCTTCCAAAAATTATGGTACTTATTAGCTTTCAGCTCTCATTGTCCCTATCATAAGCATCTTGAAGTGATTAAGGTTAGAGTGAACAAACTATGGAGTATATGCTTGGCAAAGTATAAGTTCGCAATCTCATGTCCCTTGAATACGAGGGCCACACCTCATGCTACTCAACTCTAGTCACCTGTAAGTTCTTGTCATAGTAAGTACATGTGTATCATAGAGAACCGCCAATAGGGTATCCCTTGCATATGGTACAGGAGCTATCCCATAACCAAAATGACAAGGGAAGCAGACAATGAGCATCTCAGCGATCTTTTTATTTACTATGTGCATAGCTTTTTATTGAGGATGCTTCACAGATTTCTCATTATGGTGATGCTGCAAGTTTCCACCATGATTAGGCATGGCTTAGGCTAGCGGCCCAGGCGTTTCTCTAACACAAAATACATAACTCCATGGACTTACAAGCTTCCTCTTTATTTCACACTAGCGACATCCATAGACAAAAGAGCATGATATCAAGTGTGTACAGAGTACAAGTACAATGTTGAAAATGTTCCCCATGACAGCATGATTCTGCTAATTCCAACGTATAAGTGCAAGAATATACAACATAGATGACACAATGGTTCAAGTTTATTAGGGGCAAAGAATATAAAGCGTGCCATCAAGTTCGTGAGGGCTTTAGTCACTAAGTTTTCACATAAAAAAATACTTTTTAATTGGAAGATAGCTGAAAACAAGAATATACTTGAAATGGTGTAACCCACCATGCATAGGAATTTATAGTGGACACTTTGGAATAACTTGGTTTCTTGGGAGTTGGAAGCACGAGTAGAGCTTACTCATACAAGTGTTGGAGTTATGCCCTAGAGGCAATAATAAATGTAGTTATTATTATATCTTTGTGTTTATGATAAATGTTTACATTCATGCTATAATAGTATTAACAAGGAAACATTAATACTTGTGTGATTTGTAAACTTAATTTGAAGTCCCTAGTAAAGCCTCTATACATCACTAGCTTGTTGGTTAATGAATGATTGTGGTTTCCCTGTCATGAACATTGAGATATTATTAACAACAAGATCATATCGTTAGGAGAATGATATGGTGGACATACTCCTATAGATAAGCGTAGCATAAAGATCAAGTCATTTTAATAGTTCAATTGCTATATGCTTTCTGATACATAGTAACCTAATTCCTTCGACCATGAGATCATGCATATCACCTTTACCGGATGGATGCTTTGATGACATCAAACACCACACCATAACTGGGTGGCTATAAAGGTGGCGTTGAGTGTTCGGAAAGTATTGGTTGAAACACATGGATCAAGAGTGGGATTTGTCCATCCATATGACGGATAGATATACTCTGGGCCCTCTCGGTGGAATGTCATCCAATTAGCTTGCAAGAATGTGACTGGCTCACAAGGGATCACATATCACGGGAACGAGAAAAGAGTACTTGTCGGTAACGAGGTTGAACTAGGTATGCAGAGATACCGACGATCATAACCTCGGATGAGTAAACTATCGTGAGACAAAGGGAAATTGGTATCGTATGTAAGTGGTTCATTCGATCGCAAAGTAATCGTAGAAATATGTGGGAGCCATATGAATTTCTAGATTCCTCTATTGTTTATTGTTCGGAGAAGTGTCTCGATCATGTACGCATAATTCATGAACCGTAGGGAGACACACACTGTTGGATTAGGCGGCGCCTAGGCAACGCTTAAGCACGCTTAATCACTAGGCGGTAGACAAACGCCTCGCCTAGAGCATAAGCGGAAGTCTAGGCAGGATAACTAATAAATTTTCTTATCGAGCAAGAAATCATGATTTTTTTTTCACTTTTTAGCTAGCTGGGCCATATTCCAATGGCGGTCGTTGGTTGTTTACTCATTTACATGCTCTGAATTAATGTATATCACATATAATAACCCATATATACCCTTGATGGTAAAAACTATATGCTCGCCTAGGCCACGCCTAGGGCGCTTAAGCACCGCCTAGGCACTAGGCGAAGGCCAAACGCCTCGCCTACGCCTAACGCTTTTTCCAACCTTGGAGACACACTTAAGGATTCGACATTGTTTGAGTAGTTATGGAGTGATGAGAAAGAGTCTGAATGTTGTTCGGAGTCTCGAATGGGATTCGGGATATCACGAGGAGATCCAGAATGGTCCGGAGAATAAGATTTATATAAGGAAAGTCCCGTTTCAGAGTTGGAGAATGGTTCCGGTGTTTTCATCGGGAATGTTCTAGAAGGTTCCGGAATGTCCGGCACTCCGGAGGGGAAGGGTACATGAATGTGTTATATCAAGTTGATATGATTGCATCATGTATTCGGTGTCATTGCTGAACAAAATAGAGGGTTTATTCAAATCCTAGTTTGAAAAAGTCAAACGCCAAGTTTGAAAGTCAAACGGCTAGTTTTGGGAAGTTGAGAGGGAGGTGGAAACCGACTTGGGGGAGGAGGCCTCCTCCCACCGCCGGCGCACCACCAAGATGAGTTGGGGAGGGACTCCCCACCCCTTGGTCGGCCCCCTCCACCTATATAAGGAGGGGCAGGGCTCCCCTCCTAGACACACAAGTTCCTACCTCTAAACCCTAGTACCAAGCCGCCGCCGCCTCCATAGCCGCCGCCGGACCTAGGGAAAACCACCGCCGCCTAGCTAAACCCTAGCCACCGTCTTGCCCCCTCCTCGGCGTGTCTAAACCCTAGATCGTCGAGGGACTCTCTCATACTCCACCATACTCGCTCCGGCTTAAGGCGAAGCCCTGCGAGATCTCCCCTCTACTTCCGGTACCACGCCGTTGTGCTGCCGGAATCGCGAGGAGAGTGCTACAGCCTCCGCTGCCTTTTGGAACAAGGGAGAGGAAGCTCTTCGTCGAGTACCGAACGTGTGATCGATTGCGGGAGCGCTATCGGAACGCAGTGCCGGAAGGATCGTCTACGCGATCTTGAGATCGGGAATAGTACGACTACATCACCCACGAGAATCCTCTCTCGTTAAACACTTTGGAATCTTCGAGGGTGAGTTATTCCATCGACTCGTTGCTACAATCTAGTATATAGATCTTGGCTTGTTTGTTTGTATGCGATAGAAATTTTTTGTTTTCCATGCTACGAATCCCAACAGTGGTATTAGAGTCGTGTCTATATGTAGATCTGTTGCACGAGTAGAACACAATGGTCATTGTGGGAGTTGATGCTTTTATTGTCAATTGCTTCTTGTGTACTTTGCATCTTGCGGGATGTTGGGATGAAGCGGCCCGGGCTAACCTTACATGACATCGTTCATGAGACTTGCTCCACGCTTGACATGCAACTTGTATTGCATAAGTGGCTTTGCGGGTGCCTGTTTCTCCTAGCATAGTTAAGATTCAATTTACAACGGGTGATTAACAATACTAGTATCAATGTTGTGGTTCATGTTCGTAAGTTAGAACGACACTTATTGAAAGCCCCAAACCACGTAAAACATGCAAAGAAAGTAGAGGCGTCTAACTTTGTTTTGCAGGGGTGTGTTGTGATGTGATATGGCCATGATTGTGATTATATTTGATGTATGCAATGTTCCTTATTGTAAGTTGGCAACCGACAGGAGCCATATGGTTGTCTTTAATTTATGTTAAGACCCGCGTGTCTATTCAAAGTAGTTGTAATAGTTGAAGCCGGTGGACGACAACCATGGAGAAGCGTCATTGACCTTGATGCAATGCCGGTGATGATGGAGATCATGTTCGTGCTTGAAGATGGAGATCGGAAGCACAAAGAAGAAAGGCCATATCATATCACATATTATGAATTGCATGTGATGTTAATCCTTTATGCATCTTGTATTGCTTAGTATACGACGGTAGCATTATAAGATGATCCCTCATGCACATGAATTTCAAGTCATAAAGTGTTCACCCTTAGTTAGCACCGTTGCTAAAGCTTGTTGTTTCGAAGCACCACGTGATGATCGGGTGTGTTAGATTCCGCAAGTGTATACAACGTGAGTAAGCCAGATTTGCTCATGTGGAAACTAAGGTTTGATCTTGACGAGCCTAGCATGTACAGACATGGTCTCGGAACACGGATCACCGAAAGGTAAAGCATGAATCATATAGTAGATATGATGAACATGTCGATTGTTCGCCATTGAAACTATATCAACTCTCGTGATGATCGGTGTTGATGTGGTGGATTTGGTTAGTGTGATCACTAAAACAATGTGAGGGATATTGTTTTGAGTGGGAGTTCACCTAGATTAATTTTATTATTAATTTGAACTCAATTTGTCATAAACTTAGTCTAAACTATTGCAAATATGTTGTAGATCAATGGCAGCCCCTACCATCAATTTTAATGCGTTCCTAGAGAAAGAAAAGTTGAAAAACAATGAAAGCAACTTCGCGGATTGGTTCCGCAATTTGAGGATTGTCCTCACAGCTGGTAATTTGACCTATGTGCTGGATGCACTGCTGGGTGACCCACCTGCAGCTGATGCTGCCGATGAAGTAAAGAATGTTTACCTCACTCGGAAGACTCAGTACTCCACAGTTCAGTGTGCTATCTTGTATGGTTTAGAATCGGAGCTTCAGAAAAGGTTTGAGAATTCAGACCCATATGATATTGTCGAGGATCTCAAATTGATTTTTTGAGACTCATGCGGCAATTGAAAGCTATGAGGCTTCTGAAAAATTCTTTAACTGCAAGATGGAAGAGGGCAGCTCCGTCAGTGAGCATGTGCTTAAGATGTCTGGGCACGCAAACAAACTTCAAAGCCTTGGTATAGTTATTCCTAATGCTTTGGGGATTTACCGCGTCCTCCAATCACTACCACCAAGTTACAAGAACTTTGTGATGAACTACAACATGCAAAACATGAACAAGATGTTGCCAGAACTCTTTGCCATGTTGAAATCTACAGAAGTGGAGATCAAGAAAGAGCACCAAGTGTTGTTGGTCAATAAGACCACCAAATTCAAGAAAGGCAAGTCTAAGCAGAAGGGACACTTCAAGAAGGGTGGTAAGAAAGTTACCACGCCAACGAAGAAGACCAAGGCTGGACCTAAGCCTGATACTAAGTGCTTTTACTGCAAGGGAGAAGGTCACTGGAAGCGGAATTGCCCTAAGTACTTGGCGGATTTGAAGAACGACAACATCAAGAAGAAAGGTATATCCGATATACATGTTATTGATGTGTATCTCACTAGTACTCGTAGTAGTGCCTGGGTATTTGATACTGGTTCGGTTGCTCATATTTGTAACTCGAAACAGGTGCTGCAGAATAAACGGAAGCTAGCGAAGAACGAGGTGACGATGCGCGTGGGAAACGGATCAAAGGTTGATGTGATCGCGGTCGGCACGCTACCCCTTCATCTACCATCGGGATTAGTTTTATACTTAAAAATAATTGTTATTTGGTGCCTGCGTTAAGCATGAACATTATATCGGGATCTTGTTTATTGCGAGACGGTTACTTGTTTAAGTCCGAGAATAATGGTTGTTCGATTTATATGAGTAATATGTTTTATGCACATGCACCTTTGATAGATGGTCTATTCTTATTGAATCTCGATAGTGGAAATACACATATTAATAACATTGAGGCTAAACGTTTGAAATCGAGCGATAACTCGACCTATATGTGGCACTGTCGTCTTGGTCACATTGGAGTGAAGCGTATGAAGAAACTCCATTCCGATGGACTTCTTGAATCACTTGATTTTGAATCACTTGAAAGATGCGAAGCATGTCTGATGGGTAAAATGACTAAGACTCCATTTTCTGGTATGATGGAGCGAGCTACGGACTTATTGGAAATCATACATACCGATGTGTGTGGTCCGATGAGTGTAGCATCGCGCGGTGGTTATCGTTATGTTCTTACCTTCATGGATGACTTGAGTAGATATGGGTATATCTATTTCATGAAACATAAGTCCGAAACTTTCGAGAAGTTTAAGGAATTTCAAAGTAAGGTAGAGAATCAACGTAACAAGAAGATTAAATTTCTACGTTCTGATCGTGGAGGTGAATATCTAAGTTACGAGTTTGGCGAGCATTTGAAGAAATGCGGAATACTTTCACAATTGACACCGCCGGGAACACCACGGCATAATGGTGTGTCCGAACATCGTAATCGAACTCTCTTAGATATGGTTCGTTCTATGATGTCACTTACAGATTTACCGCTATCATTTTGGGGTTATGCATTAGAAACAGCCGCATTCACTTTAAATAGGGCACCATCTAAATCCGTTGAAATGACACCGTATGAATTATGGTTTGGGAAGAAACCTAGATTGTCATTTCTTAAAGTTTGGGGTTGCGAATCCTATGTAAAGAAGTTACAGCCGGACAAGCTTGAACCCAAAGCGGAAAAATGCGTCTTCATTGGATACCCGAAGGAAACTATTGGGTATACCTTCTATCATAGATCCGAAGGCAAAGTCTTCGTTGCCAAGAATGGATCCTTTCTAGAGAAGGAATTTCTCTCGAAAGAAGTGACTGGAAGGAAAGTAGAACTCGACGAGGTTGTCGAACCTTCTCTCGAAATTGCGAGTAGCGCAGCACCGGGAGAAGTTCCTGTGGTGCCTGCACCAATTAGAGAGGAAGCTAATGATGATGATCATGAAACTTCGGTTGAAGTTGCTACAGAGCCTCGCAGGTCAACGAGAACTCGTACCACTCCAGATTGGTATGATCCCGTTATGAGTGTCATGTTGGTGGACAACACCGATGACCCTGAGACATATGAGGAAGCAATGATGAGCCCAGATTCCAATAAATGGCAAGAAGCCACGAAATCCGAGATTGGATCCATGTACGAAAACCAAGTATGGACTTTGGTGGACTTACCAGATGGCCGGAAGGCTGTCGAGAACAAATGGATTTTCAAGAAGAAAATAGATGCTGATGGTAATGTTACTGTCTATAAAGCTCGACTTGTCGCAAAGGGGTTTCGACAAATTCAAGGAGTTGACTATGATGAGACTTTCTCACCAGTAGTGAAGCTAAAGTCTGTGAGGATTATGTTAGCAATCGCTGCATATTATGATTATGAGATATGGCAGATGGATGTCAAAACAGCATTCCTTAATGGAGACATTGATGAAGAGTTGTATATGATGCAACCCAAAGGTTTTGTCGATCCTAAAGATGCTAACAAGGTATGCAAACTTCAACGGTCCATTTATGGATTGAAGCAAGCATCCCGAAGTTGGAATCAACGTTTTGATAAGGTGATCAAAAGTTTTGGTTTTATACAAACTTATGGAGAAGCTTGTATTTACAAGAAATTGAGTGGGAGCTCTGTAGCATTCTTAATACTATATGTAGATGACATATTGTTGATTGGGAATGATGTAGACCTTCTTAATAGTGTCAAGGAATATTTGAATAATAGTTTTTCAATGAAAGATCTTGGCGAAGCAGCTTACATATTAGGCATAAAGATTTATAGAGATAGATCGAGACGCCAAATATCATTGTCACAAAGTAAATATTTGGACAAAGTTCTAAAGAGGTTTGGAATGGAAGATAGCAAGAAAGGGTTCTTGCCCATGTTGCCCAATACGACCTTGAGTAAAACTCAAAGTCCGACATCGGCAGAAGATAGAGAAAGGATGAGTAAGACTCCCTATGCCTCAGCCATAGGATCTCTAATGTATGCCATGCTATGTACTAGACCTGACATTGCATATGCTGTTAGTTTAACTAGCAGATATCAAAGTGATCCAGGAGTGGATCATTGGACAGCGGTCAAAAACATCCTTAAGTACTTAAGAAGAACTAAGGATATGGTTCTTTCTTATGGAGGTGATGAACAACTCGTTGTAAATGGTTACACCGATGCTAGTTGGAACACCGATCCGAATGATTCTAAATCACAATCTGGATACGTATTTATTTTGAATGGTGCAGCAGTTAGATGGAGGAGTGCAAAGCAAAGCGTTGTGGCGAGATCTTCAACTGAATCGGAATACATGGCTGCTTCGGAGGCTTCACAAGAAGCGATATGGATGAAAGAGTTCATTACAGAGCTGGGTATGGTTCCTAGTGCGCTGGACCCAATGTCTATCTACTGTGATAACATGGGCGCCATAGCCAATACGCAAGAACCAAGGTCACACAAGAAGCTGAAGCACATCAAGCTACGTTTTCACGCTATTTGAGAACATATCCAAGATGGGGATATAAAGATTTGCAAAGTACACACAGATCTGAATGTGGCGGATCCGTTGACTAAACCTCTCCCGAGGGCAAAACATGACCAGCACCAAACTGCCATGGGTGTTCGGTATATTACCATGTAATCTAGATTAGATGACTCTAGTGCAAGTGGGAGACTGTTGGAGATATGCCCTAGAGGCAATAATAAATGTAGTTATTATTATATCTTTGTGTTTATGATAAATGTTTACATTCATGCTATAATAGTATTAACAAGGAAACATTAATATTTGTGTGATTTGTAAACTTAATTTGAAGTCCCTAGTAAAGCCTCTATACATCACTAGCTTGTTGGTTAATGAATGATTGTGGTTTCACTGTCATGAACATTGAGATGTTATTAACAACAAGATCATATCGTTAGGAGAATGATATGGTGGACATACTCCTATAGATAAGCGTAGCATAAAGATCAAGTCATTTTAATAGTTCAATTGCTATATGCTTTCTGATACATAGTAACCTAATTCCTTCGACCATGAGATCATGCATATCACCTTTACCGGATGGATGCTTTGATGACATCAAACACCACACCGTAACTGGGTGGCTATAAAGGTGGCGTTGAGTGTTCGGAAAGTATTGGTTGAAACACATGGATCAAGAGTGGGATTTGTCCATCCATATGACGGATAGATATACTCTGGGCCCTCTCGGTGGAATGTCATCCAATTAGCTTGCAAGCATGTGACTGTCTCACAAGGGATCACATATCACGGGAACGAGAAAAGAGTACTTATCGGTAACGAGGTTGAACTAGGTATGCAGAGATACCGACGATCATAACCTCGGATGAGTAAACTATCATGAGACAAAGGGAAATTGGTATCGTATGTAAGTGGTTCATTCGATCGCAAAGTAATCGTAGAAATATGTGGGAGCCATATGAATTTCCAGATTCCTCTATTGGTTAT
Organism: Avena sativa; assembly: GCA_916181665.1. NCBI lineage: Eukaryota > Viridiplantae > Streptophyta > Magnoliopsida > Poales > Poaceae > Avena > Avena sativa. The sequence continues at coordinate 23,512,044 of OV702283.1, forward strand.
TGTTCGGAGAAGTGTCTCGATCATGTCCGCATAATTCACGAACCGTAGGGAGACACACTTAAGGATTCGACATTGTTTGAGTAGTTATGGAATGATGAGAAAGAGTCCGAATGTTGTTAAGAGTCTCGAATGGGATTCGGGATATCACGACGAGATCCGAAATGGTCCGGAGAATAAGATTCATATAAGGAAAGTCCTGTTTCGGAGTTAGAGAATGGTTCCGGTGTTTTCATCGGGAATGTTCTAGAAGGTTCCGGAATGTCCGGCACTCCGGAGGGGAAGGGTACATGAATGTGTTATATCAAGTTGATATGATTGCATCATGTATTCGGTGTCATCGCTGAACAAAATAGAGGGTTTATTCAAATCCTAGTTTGAAAAAGTCAAACGCCAAGTTTGAAAGTCAAACGGCTAGTTTTGGGAAGTTGAGAGGGAGGTGGAAACCGACTTGGGGGAGGAGTTCCTCCTCCCACCGCCGGCGCACCACCAAGCCGAGTTGGGGAGGGACTCCCCTCCCCTTGGTCGGCCCCCTCCACCTATATAAGGAGGGGCAGGGCTCCTCTCCTAGACACACAAGTTCCTACCTCTAAACCCTAGTACCAAGCCGCCGCCGCCTCCATAGCCGCCGCCGGCCCTAGGGAAAACCGCCGCCACCGCCTAGCTAAACCCTAGCCACCGGCTTGCCCCCTCCCTGGTGTGTCTAAACCCTAGATCGTCGAGGGACTCTCTCATACTCCACCATACTCGCTCCGGCTTAAGGCGAAGCCCTGCGAGATCTCCCCTCTACTTCCGGTACCACGCCGTTGTGCTGCCGGAATCGCGAGGAGAGTGCTACAACCTCCGCTGCCTGCTGGAACAAGGGAGAGGAAGGTCTTCGTCGAGTACCGAACGTGTGACCGACTGCGGGAGCGCTGCCGGAACGCAGCACCGGAAGGATCGTCTACGCGATCTTGAGATCGGGAAGAGTACGACTACATCACCCACGAGAATCCGCTCTCGTTAAACACTTTGGAATCTTCGAGGGTGAGTTATTCCATCGACTCGTTGATACAATCTAGTAGATAGATCTTGGCTTGTTTGTTTGTATGCGATAGAATTTTTTTGTTTTCCATGCTACGAATCCCAACAACAAGTGGAGACTAGCAAAAGACTGGGAGCAACCAACTAAGAGAGCAATAATGGCCATAATCATGCAGAGCGACAAAATATTACTAATCAAAGCATAGAGTGGTACTACAAGTCAAGGAATAAATGATCATAGAGGCTATGGTGACTTGTTCATAGTCATAACATGGTGTGATCATGTGCCAAGTCAACCCAAACAAAGCATCAAAGGAGAATACCACAATACTATGCTTTTGTATGCTAAAACAACGCATGATTCTTTCAAGGCACACTAAGCAATCATAATTGTTTAGAACAAGTCATGCTACAACAGTAATCCCTAAGCATAAGGTCAAAACAACACCTAGCATGTCATGCAAAAGTCTAGGTCACAGTCAATGCAAGCTCCTCTTGCACTTTGAAGCAAGAACTCTCTACTCCTTTCCAACATCAATCAACTTATTTAAAACAACACAGCGAGAAGGGGGGGTACAAACTAATTTATTCAAGCAAACTAAACAAACTAAGTAACCCAAATGAAAACTAAGACGCTCCAAGAACAACACAATAGTGCATGAAACAATAAAAACGAAGTGCCTAGAAAGACCTCAGCCTTTTATTGATGAAGAAGGGTATGTCTTGGGCAATCCCAAGCTTTGACGCTTGTACCTCTTGGATATTTCTTGGGGTGACACTAGGGTGGCATCCCCAATCTTGAGATTTTGTCCATTATTCATCTCAATACATCATTCTCTCTCTACACCTGAAATTTTCCCTTCATACAAAACTTTACACAATCTTCATTAGCAACATTAGTGTATTCAAAAGATAATAGACCTTTGGGTTTAGATTTGGAACAACAAAACTTTTCACTAAAAACACAAGCTACTGTAGCAACTCCTTTAAAAATCTCAAATCCCCAAAAGAGAACTCAAAAAGGAATCAATAAGAAGCAAATGCAAATAATGGCAGAAATATGTCAAAACAGACCAGCAGGTAGAAACCGATTTTTTCGAAAATCTTTTGTTACTCAAATCAAAGTGTTGAACTAAAGAAAGTTAGATAACATACTGGGGGATTTATTTATAAATTTTTAGCTCAATCCGACTTACAGAGACTCCTCACGAATTTTTATGGCGGGGGACAAAAATCTGTTTCGGGACAGCAACTCCCCAAATCTTATTTCCCTCTCATTAGAGGTCATTCTTGGCACAAAAATAAAAAAAGGATAAGGAGATGTCATTACTGAAGTAATAACTTCCAAGACTCAAGGAAACTCTTGGGTTATCTCCCAACAAGTACTTTTCTTTAACGCCTTTAAGTTAGGCACAAAAAACAAGAAATCAAGTATTTTCAAATGAGGAAGCATTAACATCAAACCTTTCTTTCAAAGGAGGAGCAAAAAGCAACTTCTCCCTCCTCATAGGGAAGTGTTCAATACCTTTTTTGAATGGAAATTGATATTTAATGGTGCCTTCTTTCATATCAATGATGGCACCAACAGTTCTAAGAAAAGGTCTTTCCAAAGTAATAGGACAAGAAGCATTGTATTCAACATACAAAACATAGAAATCAACAGGGACATAAGCATTGTTAACCATAATGAGAACATCATTAATACTCCCCATGAGTTTCTTCTTAGCATTATCATCAAGTGGGACATCCAAATAACAATCTTCCAAAGGTGGCAAATCAAGCATTTCATAAATCTTCCTAGGCATAATAGAGACACTAGAACCAAGATCACATGAAGCTTTGAGATCAAAGTCATTCACTTGCATATTAATAATGGGTTCCCAACTATCTTCTACTTTCCTAGGAATAGAAACTTTGTGTTTTAACTTCTCTTCCTTAATCTTAACAAGAGCATTTGTAATGTGTTTGGTAAAAGCAACATGCATATCACTAACATCAGGACTTCTAGCAAGCTTCTGCATAAACAGAATCACTTCAGAAATATTACAACCATCTATATCAAAATCAAACTTAGCATCACTAGTAGTAGACTCCTTAGGCTTAGGCATTGTAGGAGAAGGAATAGGGATTTCTTGTGGTTTAGTGGTATCCATTCTAGTTATGGTGCACACACTATTGTTTCTATCAATTTCAGCTTCCCTTTCCCACTTAGCATGAAGTTGGGCTAACAGTCTAACATTTTCATCAATAGTAACTTGTATGGCATGAGTAGCAGCAAAGGTACTTTCCATGGTTTCAGGTTTAGCAGCCATTTTATTAATCAAGGAGGACTGTGCTTCAGACAAAGAGGAAATATTTTTCTCAACAGTTAATTTTTTCCTCCATAGTCTTGTTGAAAGCGGTTTGTTTACTAATAAAGTCTTTGAGCATAACTTCAAGTTCAGAGGGGGCACTTGTAGCATTGTTGTAGGAGTTTCCATAGGAATTACCATTATTAGGAGGATAAGGCCTATAGTTGTTACCACCAAAATTATTCCTATAGGCATTGTTGTTGAAATTGTTGTCTCTAATGAAGTATACATTAACTTGCTCTTCTTGAGCAACCAAAGAGGCGAAGGGAACATTATTTGGATCCAAAGGAGCTTTCCCATTAACCAGCATAACCATAATAACATCAATCTTATCACTCGAAGAGGAGGTTTCTTCAACAGAATTTACCTTCTTACCATGTGGAGCTCTCTCAGTTTGCCATTCAGAGTAATTAACCATCATATTATCAAGGAGTTTTGTTGCAGCACCCAAATTGATGCCCATAAAAGTACCACCAGCAGCTGAATCCAACAAGTTTCTTGAAGAGAAGTTCAAACCTGCATAAAAAGTCTGGATAATCATCCAAGCAGTGAGTCCATGAGTGGGACAATTCTTAACCAAAGATTTCATTATTTCCCAAGCTTGAGCAACATGTTTATTATCAAGTTGTTTAAATTTCATAATGTCACTTCTCATAGATATAATCTTAGCAGGAGGGTAGTACTTCCAATAAAAGCATCCTTGCACTTAATTCAGGAATCAATACTATTTCTAGGCAAGGATAGCAATCATTCTTTAGCTTTTCCTCTCAAGGAGAAAGGAAACAGCTTGAGCTTAATAATATCTCCATCTACATCCTTATACTTTTGCATCTCACAAAGTTCAACAAAGCTATTGACATGGGCAACAGCATCATCAGAACTAGCACCAGAAAATTGCTCTCTCATCACAAGATTCAACAAAGCAGACTTAATTTCATAAAAGGTAGCATCAGGAGCAGGTAGAGCAATAGGAGTGCTAAGGAAATCATTGTTTTGGTGCTAGTGAAGTCACACAACTTGGTGTTCCCAACAGAGTTCATTTTGGCAAAGTGGAGCAGGCCAAAAACAGCAGCAGCTAGAGCAGGAACTAATTTTTTGTGTTTTTGATAAGAGAAAGCAAACCAAACTAGACTATTTTTTTTGGAGTTTTTGATAAAAAGAGGCAAACAAAACCAAGCAAAAGAAACTAAGCAAACTAAAAACAAAGTAAACAGAAAGGTTGAGGAGGACTCCCCTTGTGAAGACGTCCTTAGCCTCCCCGGCAATGGCGCCATAAAAGCTTGATGGTGCCCGGTGTTGACATGGGACACTTCGTTGGAACCCCAAGAGCAAGGTGTGAAGAGCACAACAACAAGCCTTCTCTCAGTAAGAAACCGAGGTTATCGAACCAGTAGGAGGAAGGAAACGTCTCAAAGGTGTTGCAAGCAACGTGGAAACCTACACAACACAAACTTAAGACTTTGCCCCAACAAACAGTGAGGTTGTCAAGCTCATCGGTTTGCTGTAACAAAGGATTAACTGTATGGTGTGGAAGGTGATGGTGGTTTGCAACAAGTAAACAAGTAACACTGAAAGATGTATCAATGGTAAAGATTGGACCATGGTCCATAGTTCACTAGAGGTGCTCTCCTTAGATAAACAAACATGGCATGCAGGGTAAACAAATTACAGTAGGGCAATTGACAGGACTGAGCAAGGCATAACAATGCAATACTAGACAAAAAGATCCTATGAGATTCGATTGGGCAATACAAAAATATACATAGACCGCCATCCAACTGCATCTATGACTATAAGTCCACCTTCAGGTTATCATCCGACCCCCCTCCAGTATTAAGTTGCAAGCAACAAACAACTTCTTTAAGCAAAGTGTGTAAGGTAAACAATCCACTTGTTCCATGAACAAGAGACCGTTGTTTTATCCCTAGTGGCAACAACACATCTACAACCGAAGAAATTTCTGTCACTTCCCTTGGAAACTAGAGGCATGAACCCACTATCGAGCATAAATACCCCCTCTTGGAGTCACTAGCAACTACTTGGCCAAGATAGCTACTAACAACGGAGAGCATGCAAGATCACAAACAACACAGACATGATAGAATCAAATAGACAAAACCATTGATCAATCTGACATAGTAATCTCAATATCTATCGGATCCCCGCAAACACAACATGAATGATTACAAAATAGATTAGATCTTGATCATGAATGAATCTCACAAGATATATACATGAAAGCACGAGGAGGAGATACAACCATCTAGCTACTACATGGACCCATAGTCCAAGGTGGAACTACTCATGCTTCATACCGGAGGCTGGCACGATGAAGAAGGCCTCCGGGATGATCTCTCCTCCGGCAGGGTGCCAGGAAGAGCTTAAGACCCCCCGATCTAGGGACGATGGTGGCGGCGGCTATAGACGGTTTCGTGGAGTTTTGATCCGGTGCCTAGGATTTCTGCATCGGGGGCTTCTTATAGGCGAAGGGGTGAGGCAGGGGCCACCAGGGCGGCTGCACCCCCACCAGGCGTGGGGTGGGCCCACCCACACGGTCAGGGGATTTGGCCCCTGGTGAGCCTTCTCCGTCTCGTCTTCTGGCTTCGTGTTGCCCACAGTAAAATATTGACTTTGGGTTTTGTCCCGTCCAATTTCGAGAATATTGATTTTCTGCCTTCCTGGAACCAAAAACAGAAGAAAACAGACAACTAGCACTGTGGCAACTTGTTAATAGGTTAGTTTCAGAAAACATATAAAAACACCTCAAAGTGTAGACAAAGCAAAGTAAAGTAAATAGTAAACAAGCATGGAGCATCAAAAACTATAGATACGCTTCCGACGTATCAAGCTTGCTTCCTCCCCCTTTCCTCCTATGATTCTTGCATATTTTTGAGGGCTTTGGAAGAGGATATCTAGATCTACAATCCTCACAAATAAATTCCTCCTCTAAGTGAGGGGAACCCATTGGATCTAGATCTTGGAGTCATTGGTTGACTTCCACCATTGTTCTTCCTGTCTAATTCCTCCCTAGCACTTGTTGCTTTGATGGGATTTGAGAGTGAAGGATTTGAGCATCCTTGGTGGTCTTGCTTTGCATCCTTGCATAAGTGTTGAGCTCTCCATTACGATTTGTTCGAGTGAAAAACCGTGAGCTTGTTACTCTTGGAGGGTGACCTCCTACTTAGCTTGGCGATTGGTGCCGCGGTGTCCTCTTCGTGGTAGATTGTGAATAGATCCGGGCTTCTCCTTCATGGAGCTTGTGAAGTGGTTATGGAGGTTGCCATCTTCGGAGTGGAGGAAAAGCTAGCCATAAAGAAAGGGCCTATTCCTTCATGGGATAGACTCGGAGAAGAAGGTGAGCCTTCGTGGCATTGGAAAATCCTTCGTGAAATCCCACACCTCTCCAACGTGACATACCTTACTTGTAAGGGAACATGGGAATACATCTTCGTCTCCGCGTGCCTTGGTTATCTCTATACCCAAGCTTACTTTCCTTGTGATAGCCATCGAGCTTGAAGTACTTATATCTTGCCTATCACTTGTGGTGTATTTATCTTGTGATATCTTGCTTATCTTAACTTATTGTTGGTGCACTTAGTTGAGTCTAGAGTATTTAGGTTTTGTGCTTGTAAAATAAACGTTAGTTTAATTCCGTATTCTATCAAGCCAAAACCATAATAGTTTTAAAATTTCCTATTAACCCCTCTAGGCGACATCTCTATTCTTTCACATACCAAGGAATTTTCTAGTCCATCATCAGAAGCTTTTGGTGAGATGGAAAGAGATGGTGTGGACATGCACATAATGTTGTTCCTTTGTACCAATGGAATTCCCATCAATGTGTTGAGAAGTCCACAATATAATAAAATGGTAGGGGCCATCCAGAAAGCACCAAAGGGCTACAAACCTCCTTCCTATGAGAAGGCCAGGACTACCCTTCAATGTTCCTGCATGTAGGAGATTTCTCCGGAGTAGAGAAGACAGGTGAAGCGATTGCACATTTTTTCCTGCAAGCTATTGAGGAGATTGGCCCGGCTAATGTCCTTCAGGTAGTCACCGACAATGCATCTAATGCAAATCTGCGTGTAGAGAAATTTAAAAAGTATGTGTCTCTTAGTAATTACATTTGTACAATCAACATTTATTTTTGTCCAGTTCTATCCTACGCATACTAATTTTGTTTCTCTTTTATATTTGACAATTGCATAAGCATATATTTTGGTCCCCATATTGGTTCACAATCTGAATCTAGTATTCAAAGATTTTGCAAATAAGTTTGATTGGATGATGGACACATACAATACCGGGAAAGCAATTTCGAGGCATATATACTTAAAGGCACCACCCCGAGATTGCCACACATCCGTAGGCATCCCGAGGTATTTCTCCTTGAGTGTCTCATCATGCACATTGAGGGCAGCCTTGACTCTCTTCCTCAATGTACTCGGGCATCCTTTGCTGAAAACGATGGATGATTTGTCCCGATTAACCCGCTGTCCCGACGCAGCACAATATATGTCCAAAAGTTTCTGGACTTTTCCTGCATTTTTCTTATCTTCCTTGAATAGCAATATGTTCTCATCTGCAAAAAAGAGATGACTGACCGCAGGAGCCAATAATGCCACCTTTGATTCCATGGACCTCTGATGGTAAACTGTGGTGTTTTAAAATACACGAGAAGCCCTCTGCTACTAATAAGAATAAATATGGAAAGATAGGATGCCCCCCTCACATCCCGTGAGGGAGTAAACTGTGGTAATCCCTCCATCAAATAAAATCTGGAAGGACTGGACCCATGACCTGTGAAAACCCAATTTAATCATGACGACCTGAAGATACCTCCACTCAAGTCTATCATATGGCTTATGCATATCCAACTTGAGGGCAAAGAACTCGGGCATCCGGAGCTGAGTTTGTGGTTATTTTGGGTTTTTGATTTCTCCAAAATCATTGGGATTCCTTATTTTGAGAGAAAAAATTATTGGGCTTCCTCAAATGGCGTATTACGTATTATTACCACGAACTTCCGCTAAAAAAAACGTATTACCACGAACTGAATACTCGGCCCATAAAGCTAGGCCACAACTTTATGGCCCACAAGCAGGATTCCTCAGGCAGCCGCGTTCGAAGCACAGCAAATCCGCACCGTCCGTTCTCACGAACTCTTTCTCTCTCTCTGTCTGTCTTCGACGCGTGTGTCCGACGCAACGCACTCTCGTCTTTCTCCCACAGCCGGGAGCCCAACCCGAACCGCTCCCCCTCCCCCTCCCCCTCCCCCTCCACACCCATGGCCATGGGGTCGTCGGAGGCCGACGACGACCTGCTCCTCAAGAGCTTCCTGGCCGAGGTCAGCGAGGCCGAGCGCGACAGCGAAGTCCTCAGGTTCTTCTCGGCGCCCCTCCTCCTAGTCTTCCTTTTCCCCCTGAACGGTATTCATTTTCTAGGAATCCCTTATCACATACCTTAGCTTCAGATCCCCCTAAAATCGCCGCCATCCGTTTCGTGCAATTCTTGTTCGGTTGCGCGACGCGGTAGATGTAGCCGCAGCTTGCTGGGTGCTGGGCGTCCACTTGGTTCTGTGGTAACCCTAGGTTGGAGTCGTACGGTTCGTTTACTTGTTCCCGCAATACGATCCAACCACGAGTCGGCTTAGATGTCTCAGTTATACCTGGGATTTGGTGTTCCCCTTGTCGAAATCAGTACTCTGGGGAATTTGGCCACTTGGACTACTTTGGTGGCGATGGGATACTATGAAGCATTGCTGCTTCTAAGATTTAATTGCTTGGTTTTCCTTTTAATTTCGTATATGCTATGCTAGATTCTACACAATTTAATGATGTTTAAAGCCTGTAGCTCTTATATTCTGATTACCCTGCCGGTCATGTCTGGATCGAGATGGGGGTCTCTTTTGTGATATGTTAGCTTGCACAAAGCTGATAGCTTTGAATTCGAGATGGATAGAGAAAGTCATTATGTTTGTGACTTGGGCCGTGCTTGATTTGGGCCCAGACCTACACTACCACGCATTCGGCTAGACAAAAGTTTGTTCAAGGTTTTGCTTGTTCATGGTTCGGCTAATATTGTCAAGGAAAATGAACTAGGCAAGGTAGCATTGGGCATATGCCAAAAATTGGGAACCATCGAAACAATGACCAAAACTTTGTCTATGGACACGAACCAAACATACCGTATGTTTTCCTGTGTAGCTTGTGCTGACCAATGGCGTCCAGCAGTCATTTTGTTATGCTATCCAATTTGAAGCCGTTTTAATTTAGTACTCCCTCCGTTCCGGTTTATGGGTTATGCGCGTATCCCTAAATACCAATATAATATAATTTGTGTAGCACAATAGTTATACTAATAGAAAATATAATATCTGAAGTTTATATTGATATATCTTTTGTATTATATATCTCGTATTGCATGGGCCAAATTTACGAGCTAGGGATACACACAGGACTCATAAACCGGAACGGATGGAGTATTACTTATCTATCATAATCAATTAAACATGATCAGTGACTAGCTAGACATGTGCTATTTTTTAATGACACAAATTAGTTGATTAATGAGATCTCTACCGGTGCATAATTCAGAAAGTAGATATTATTTTACTCTAGAAGGCATGAAATTGATCATAATACTGAATCTAATCTTCCAATGATTTATACTTCCAAATTTTATTTAAAGTTCCTCCATGCTTTCCTCTTGGAAAAGTAGACCTACATTCTTGATGGGGATGTATGCTGAAAGAAAACTTATAAATGTACCTTCAAAGTATACAATGACACACATGTAAAACAGAGTGAGAAATCTGGAATGACATGTGCGTCAAAAAGAAGGGTACACTGTAATCATGAACAAAAACCTATAGTCTTTCTATGTTTGTTTTTATTATATTCTGTTTCTAACACATTCTAACTTGTCAGGATTCTTGGTTGCTTCAAGTTAAATCCTTTTGAGCATCTTAAATTGTCATTTGATTCTTCCCCGGATGAGGTGAAGAAGCAATATAGGAAGGTATTGAAACATGGATTTAATATTGAACTTCCATATTTGTTCTGGTCTTTTCCCTCCTAGTGTAGAGCTAATTGTTGCTTCTTGTAGTTGTCGTTGTTGGTCCATCCTGACAAATGCAAGCATCCACAAGCACAAGAAGCTTTTGGAGGTATGTAAACTGACCAATAATGAACGGTGTGGAGCATATGAGATGTTAGTAGTGATATATAATCACAATAGGTTGGAAGACTGTATTTCACTGCACTGCTTAGGCTAGATTTGGGACAGCTTTTAAGATATTAGTTTGTAGCTGTAGATATCAGTCTGTTGAAGGTACAGAACTTGCGCTTGAAGAATAGCACAAACAGGATCATGGCATGCCAAAAGCCCAGAACTAATCAGTTTTGCAGAACTTTGTTCCTTTTTTTGTGGGAGAGAAGGACATCAGTACATCATTGAAGGAAATTGTAAAATGAATTTAACTTTATTGACATCCACAGCGATAACTAAGTCCAAATTACAACATGGATAAATCAGTTTGGAAGATGAATTTATACATTTGTTTTACAGATGGTTGTAGCCTCAGTATCACTTGAGAATTAGGCATTTTTTCTTCATCCCTGTAGGAGATGCATTTTTAAAGAGAAACCAGGATAAGTCAGTAGTTCATTATCTCTTCTTGTAACTTGTTAAGTGTTTGATTTCTGTAATTAGTTCTATCACTAAAACTAACCAATTTTTTGCACATATACGACTTCTGTTTTCCCCATGTTGCATCATGCTGCTTCTCTTGTCGTCACATGGATGTAAATATAATTGTGTTACCCACTCTACTCATAAACAGCCCTGTCAAAGGCACAACAGCTTCTACTTGATCCACAGGAAAGAGGTTACATTCTTGATCAAGTTACTGCTGCAAAAGGTATGATGCGATCTTTTTAAGGCCTCTCATTTAGCACCAATGCAATTATTTTTTTGAAGGCTAAGCAATTTGTTCATTTGAAATAAAGGAGATATGAACTTTCTGATATCCTTGTGTTAAAAATTCAGAAGAGCTGAGGGCAAAGAGGAAAAAGGAGCTGAGGAAAGACAGTGCATCCAAGATAAAATCGCAAGTAGATGAGGTAAGACAGTATCATACATGCAGTGTGGATTTATCAACCTCTTAATAAACACTCACTTGGAGTACCATGTTTCAAACAAAGAGCGATGCAATAATACTATGCCTCGACCTTAACTGGTCTAATTTGGATTAGTTTCCTGGTTGGACCAACCTTAAACCATCTGGGATTTAAACCCCTCAGCAGGGATTTCCCTTAACCAGCATTCACAGTTACATGCCTAATTGGTGACTGCTGATTTCCACATAGTTTAAAGAACTAGACCAGTATATGATCTGGCTAGGTTAACTGGTCCAGTCAGCAGTTTGACCATCTGACCCACAAGTTTTCTAGCTAGTTATATTTTATTAGTCATACATTATTTTCATCTAAAATATCATGTATAGAATCTTGAAGTTCAGAAGTATAATGTCAAAATTGGAGATGAAGGGTTCGGTGCTGTCTGCAGAGATCAAACCAATTCGAACAGAAAAAGGATGTTTTTTGGACGCGGTGTTTTGGCTCTTGGGTGCATATGCTCCCTTTATTTGAATAATATTTTAAAATCATTTTGAAATGTCAAAAAAATTCAAAACAAATACCCGCGCATACATCTTCATATTCTAGGTGTGCGCAAAGTCATTTTCACGAAAAATCAAAATTTTGTTTGGTCTGTTTTAGAAGACAAAATTTGGTGCTAAAATAAGGCTTGTCACAGCACAGTTTTTGCCTTTTTACACAGCCCATAGAAATTATAGGTTTTTCGCGAAACTTTACGTGAGCACATTGAATGCGGAGACGCACATGCAGATAATTTCTTGGAAATTCTTGAACAATTTGAAATGCATGTTTTATGCCAAAGGGTATGCAGTGAGATCAAAAGTGAATTTTCCGCAAGTTTAGGCCGTGTTAAGAAAGAATGACCGTGAATAGCTAGATCAACAGAGGATGAAGGAGGAATTAAGAGAAGAAAAAAGAAAGCGGAAATGGTATTTGAGGGAACGCAGACTGGTGGAGGCAGTGTTGCAGGGATAGCTTAGGGAACCTGATTCACACCTGAGCAAGTAAGCTGATTGGGATAGGCATATGTAGCCGAACCAATAACTCCTGGTTCTAAAACCAGCCTCGTGTCTTGAGTTTTTTTTTCCAGAATGACCTGATTCACTATTCTGTTTCGGTTATGTTAGACAGTCCTTGAATGAAACTGAGCGATTAATGTTTTTCGTTATTCCTTTTTTGGTTCAGTTCTGGATCAAGTCATTCACCTTTTTAAACAATGTACTTCATCCTGTTGCACTCTACGAACATGAACTTGACCGTTCATTCGTCTTCAATACGGTCAAAAACAGTTTCTTGGGAAAAAGTCTTGAAAATATATTAACTGCTTTGTACAACATCTTGTAATAGCTACACTGATTTGTGATGCATGTCTGTTTTTCTTGGTTGACTGCACACATTAATAATTATTTTAGAAGTCATGCGCACTTATGATGTGATTTTGGATACATGAAAAAACAGCATTCCAGAAATAAAAATGCTTCATGTATAATCTAAAATGTCAGTTTGTAATGTCACCAAGCATAGAGCCTTGCAGTTCTGATGTTTTCCCATTTTTATTACAGAAAAATGTAATGCAAATTGTTTTGCTAGACCCTTGGAACATCTTATTGAGCTTTATGTATCTTTACTTGAACACTTAAGAACCTCATTCATCTTATGATCAGGGAAAGTACGAAGATCAATTTGAAAGGTCAGACGAATTTCATAAGCAGTTAATAATTAAAGTTCGTGAAATTTTGACGGACAAAGAATGGCGCCGGAGAAAAATGCAGATGAGGGTAAGTAATATGCCTTAAAATGTTGACATATCATCATTTGAGCCACTGACTGGAGCTTTGTTCATGTGCACCATGCAGATATCGGAGGAAGAAGGAAGATTGAAGAAGGACGAGGAGGAAACAAAAGAAATGTGGAAGAGAAAGAGAGAGCATGAAGAGAAGTGGGAAGAGACCAGAGACAAACGAGTAAGTTAATCTCAACTGGACATATATGCGTGTATTCTGTTTATTAAGTAAATATTTACAGTATTGGAAAACGAGAGCCTTGTTGAGTTCTTTATTTTACTTGAATGGTTTGGGTACAGTTGTCATGTGCACTTCCTAATAGTACTTGCCATGTCTTTGTGGTTCGCAGGTCTCTAGCTGGAGGGATTTCATGAAGACCGGAAAGAAGGTTAGAAAGTGCAGCCGAGAAATTGATACTTTGTTATCCACGAATCTGTGACTTACTGTTTCCTTCTTACAGGCACGTAAAGGAGAACTCAAACCTCCAAGGCTTAAGACTGAAGATCCGAACAAATCTTATGTTCAGAGACCAGTGAAGCGTGGTTAAGAAGAATGGTGAGAACAATCCTGTGGCCATTCTTCTCACGACCTGGTCCCAGCTACAGCCTAGCAAAAGGTTATATTTCGGGCTGTAAGTTTGAGTTATGGTCTTCTCTGTCCCAGGTGTAGCCAGAGGAACAGAACAGATAATGCTGAAGCAAAAAATGGCCATATATCACCTACCTAGAGTGGTATTTGGACTAATGTACTTGTGGAGTAGAATACCTTCATGAAAATTGTTACAGATTTCTGTTGGAAAAGATACTCACTGATGTGAATGTTGAAATATATCCTTGTTTCACTTATTCACTGTGGCTGTTACACTAGTTCAGTAATTTAGATGCTGGGTCGCGTCCCACGTGCTCTCTTCTCCACTCCCTTTTCCTACAGGGCAATTGTGCTGTTTTTCTGTCTGCTGTGCATCGGAACTACTCCCTCTGTTTCAAAATATAAGATGTTTTAGCTTTGTGAAGCAAATGTATCTAGACTTGTTTTAGTATGTAGGTTCCCTCAAGTTTGGTATGAATCTACACACTAAAACAAGTCTAGATACATTTTCTTTACAAACCTAAAACATCTTATATTTTGAAACGGAGGGAGTATGTAGGAATGCCGAGGATGTGAGCATTGCATATCGTTTGGCTAGGGAATGTAAGTTGGATCCAGACTATATCAGATTTCTAGTCTGGAGTTCAAGCTGGAACAGAAATCTCCAAATGAACCAGAAGTTGAATACAAGTGGTATACCGCTTGTCCGCTTGGCATGCTACGTTGACTTGAGCAAGTTGTGCATATCCTGTCCTGTGGATAGTTCATATCTGGGTATTGAGTATTTTGTGCATATCCTGTCCTGTGGATAGCTCATATCTTTGGTATTGAGTACTGACATTGGAGCAGATGCGGTTCCAAGTTGTCCTCTGAGAGAAGTCAACCTGTGTTTAGCCCCTGGTTACGACACGAGAGCTGAAAAAATGGACTCGTTCGTCAATGCCTTCAGCTTCCTTGTGGCTAAAGATGCCAAGGACGAGCCTAGTCTTTAGTGGAGTACATCGCTGGCCTGGCACTGGCAGCAGCATGTCTGTAACGCAGATGTGGAAGGTTGAATACATCGCTGGCAGCAGCATATCTGTAACTGTAACGCAAATGTCGAAGGTTGAAAGGGCTCATACACTGCATGCAGTTGGTTGCCGTCTTCAGACTCTGGAGAAGAGAACGGACTGGTCAGAAAACGTAGGCTCCGAACGCTTACCACGATTCTTCCCAAATCGCCTTCGATCGTTTGGACTGACCATGTTTGATCCCAGCGAGTTATGATGTACTCCCTCTGTTTAGAAATATAAGATGTTTTAGGTTTGTGAAAAAGATGTATCTAGACATGTTTTAATGTATATGTTCAAATAAATCTAGACACTAAAAGATGTCTACATACATCCCATTCATAAACCTAAAACATCTTATATTTCTAAACGGAGGGAGTATAAAATTTGTTCATGGAATGCTTGGAATATTGGACTTCTGACCAAGACTCTAATTGCCGCTTGGAACAATTGGCCATGCACTATCTTTATTTTTTGTTTTCCTTGATGATAGGCATAAAGGCACATACAGTAGTTTATTACTACTGATGGCTAGTACATTTTTGACAGTTCTCCTGGAATAGGATATGTGCCTATATCTATCTGGCACTAGTACTATAACCAACCGGTATGTACCTGCAAAGGCTGCAACACTAGTACTAGAATATTTGGATCCCATACACGGATAGCACAAGTTGGGCAGCTATTCCCTCGAGAAACATCGGTTTGTGGGTGTGGCCTCCTTTATCTAACGTTCCGCCTGCCCACCTGCCCAAAATCCAAAGGCCGGGCCATACGCGATACGCGCATCCTGATGACAGTCTGTTAACCGCCCGCCGGAGCCCATGCTGCCTGCCTGCTGCTCCTAGTCCCTCCTCCTCCTACACCTGAGATTAAAGTCGGATATGCGATCTCGACCGACCGACCAGTCGGACCCGGGACACCAACGCAGCATCTGCCTCCCACTAGTGCGCGCCCAGTCAGCAGCAGCAGCAGCACCGTCGCGCGCGCCGCCTGCGCCTGTGGGCGCCCAGAACGCGGACCGAACCCGCCCCATAGGCCCCGCGCCCTCGTCATGCGCCTCCGGGACCCCCGTAGACGTATCGGTGGAAAGCAAAGCGTTCGGCCGCGACACTGCACCGGCTCAGGCGTGACCGGAGCAAAGGCGGGCACGGGCACGACGGGGGAAGGGCACTGGTCCGTTGCCGCGGCTGGTGCGCCCAATCTCCCGTGTCATCATGGTGTCACCAGTGGGAAAACCAGACGGAAACAACGGAGCCAGCCAGCCCCGACCAGACCAGCAGCTCCACAGACCCGTGAGCCGCCCCCGCGCGCACCACGATCCACCTACGAACAGGGGTGATGTGAGCAGAGAACGATCGTTCGCTCGCTCGGTGGATCGGACCGGAAACGTGGTGGTTATACAAAAGCCTCGCGAATGATTTGAGGCTTTGGTCACGCACGCACCGCATGTCGCTGACTGACTGGTAGAGCGGCGCGGCAAGTGGCGCTCCAAACCTCGCTGTGCTCCTGTTTTTGGTCTGCTTTCGTAAAGATGGTGGGCTCTAGGGGAAGGGGGAGGAGGTTAAGAGAGGAGCTTTGGTGTTGGTGATCAGCGATAGAGGTCGTGGTGGATTCATGGCGGCTTTAAACCTTTAGCTGATGGAAAACGATGTCTTGTTGTTGCATGTTTTTTCTACCTGGTTTGGCGTCTTCGCCACACAAAAAATATCTGCGAATGCTTAGACCATCTCCACTCGGCCTTCTTATATGGGCTTCAACGGCAGCAATTTTTAGCCCATGTGGAAAGGTGTCGGCTATTTTTTTTTTAGTTTAGGGGGAGGGTGTTCCCAGTCATGCTCCCTCCCAATAGTTATATTCATTCATTTCACATACATAGATTAAACGAAGGACGACTCCGTATCGCCAATTCCGCGCCATCCTAATCAACTATGCCGCTTTTACTACCGCCATCGCCGTCTTCGCCATCGGCGTTGTCCGCCGCGTTGGCCTCCTCCTCCTCCCCCCTCTTCCATGTCGGAATCAAGGTCGATGATCCGGGCGGCCTCCTCCCTCCTCATGAATTCTTCATGGCGCGCCTTGTCGATAGCAGTATAGATCGTATACCCGCGCACTATCCAGAAGCGCGGCCTCCCTTCGGGGTTGCGCATATCCGGATGGAGCTGTTGTAGGTGAGCTCGGCACAGCGCAAGCTCCTCCGCCTGCTCCTTCTTGAACCACTTCGGCCAGTATGCGCTCGTGGGCGCGTACCGGGCCATCGCCCTCTTCCGCTTCGGCAACTCGCCGCGGCGCTCTTCGATCTGCATCGCTAACTATGCCGCTTTTACTACCGCCATCGCCGTCTTCGCCATCGGCGTTGTCCGCCGCGTTGGCCTCCTCCTCCTCCCCCCTCTTCCATGTCGGAATCAAGGTCGATGATCCGGGCGGCCTCCTCCCTCCTCATGAATTCTTCATGGCGCGCCTTGTCGATAGCAGTATAGATCGTATGCCCGCGCACTATCCAGAAGCGCGGCCTCCCTTCGGGGTTGCGCATATCCGGATGGAGCTGCTGTAGGTGAGCTCGGCACAGCGCAAGCTCCTCCGCCTGCTCCTTCTTGAACCACTTCGGCCAGTATGCGCTCGTGGGCGCGTACCGGGCCATCGCCCTCTTCCGCTTCGGCAACTCGCGGCGGCGCTCTTCGATCTGCATCGCTAACTATGCCGCTTTTACTACCGCCATCGCCGTCTTCGCCATCGGCGTTGTCCGCCGCGTTGGCCTCCTCCTCCTCCCCCCTCTTCCATGTCGGAATCAAGGTCGATGATCCGGGCGGCCTCCTCCCTCCTCATGAATTCTTCATGGCGTGCCTTGTCGATAGCAGTATAGATCGTATGCCCGCGCACTATCCAGAAGCGCGGCCTCCCTTCGGGGTTGCGCATATCCGGATGGAGCTGCTGTAGGTGAGCTCGGCACAGCGCAAGCTCCTCCGCCTGCTCCTTCTTGAACCACTTCGGCCAGTATGCGCTCGTGGGCGCGTACCGGGCCATCGCCCTCTTCCGCTTCGGCAACTCGCGGCGGCGCTCTTCGATCTGCATCGCTAACTATGCCGCTTTTACTACCGCCATCGCCGTCTTCGCCATCGGCGTTGTCCGCCGCGTTGGCCTCCTCCTCCTCCCCCCTCTTCCATGTCGGAATCAAGGTCGATGATCCGGGCGGCCTCCTCCCTCCTCATGAATTCTTCATGGCGCGCCTTGTCGATAGCAGTATAGATCGTATGCCCGCGCACTATCCAGAAGCGCGGCCTCCCTTCGGGGTTGCGCATATCCGGATGGAGCTGCTGTAGGTGAGCTCGGCACAGCGCAAGCTCCTCCGCCTGCTCCTTCTTGAACCACTTCGGCCAGTATGCGCTCGTGGGCGCGTACCGGGCCATCGCCCTCTTCCGCTTCGGCAACTCGCGGCGGCGCTCTTCGATCTGCATCGCTAACTATGCCGCTTTTACTACCGCCATCGCCGTCTTCGCCATCGGCGTTGTCCGCCGCGTTGGCCTCCTCCTCCTCCCCCCTCTTCCATGTCGGAATCAAGGTCGATGATCCGGGCGGCCTCCTCCCTCCTCATGAATTCTTCATGGCGCGCCTTGTCGATAGCAGTATAGATCGTATGCCCGCGCACTATCCAGAAGCGCGGCCTCCCTTCGGGGTTGCGCATATCCGGATGGAGCTGCTGTAGGTGAGCTCGGCACAGCGCAAGCTCCTCCGCCTGCTCCTTCTTGAACCACTTCGGCCAGTATGCGCTCGTGGGCGCGTACCGGGCCATCGCCCTCTTCCGCTTCGGCAACTCGCGGCGGCGCTCTTCGATCTGCATCGCTAACTATGCCGCTTTTACTACCGCCATCGCCGTCTTCGCCATCGGCGTTGTCCGCCGCGTTGGCCTCCTCCTCCTCCCCCCTCTTCCATGTCGGAATCAAGGTCGATGATCCGGGCGGCCTCCTCCCTCCTCATGAATTCTTCATGGCGCGCCTTGTCGATAGCAGTATAGATCGTATGCCCGCGCACTATCCAGAAGCGCGGCCTCCCTTCGGGGTTGCGCATATCCGGATGGAGCTGCTGTAGGTGAGCTCGGCACAGCGCAAGCTCCTCCGCCTGCTCCTTCTTGAACCACTTCGGCCAGTATGCGCTCGTGGGCGCGTACCGGGCCATCGCCCTCTTCCGCTTCGGCAACTCGCGGCGGCGCTCTTCGATCTGCATCGCTAACTATGCCGCTTTTACTACCGCCATCGCCGTCTTCGCCATCGGCGTTGTCCGCCGCGTTGGCCTCCTCCTCCTCCCCCCTCTTCCATGTCGGAATCAAGGTCGATGATCCGGGCGGCCTCCTCCCTCCTCATGAATTCTTCATGGCGCGCCTTGTCGATAGCAGTATAGATCGTATGCCCGCGCACTATCCAGAAGCGCGGCCTCCCTTCGGGGTTGCGCATATCCGGATGGAGCTGCTGTAGGTGAGCTCGGCACAGCGCAAGCTCCTCCGCCTGCTCCTTCTTGAACCACTTCGGCCAGTATGCGCTCGTGGGCGCGTACCGGGCCATCGCCCTCTTCCGCTTCGGCAACTCGCGGCGGCGCTCTTCGATCTGCATCGCTAACTATGCCGCTTTTACTACCGCCATCGCCATCTTCGCCATCGGCGTTGTCCGCCGCGTTGGCCTCCTCCTCCTCCCCCCTCTTCCATGTCGGAATCAAGGTCGATGATCCGGGCGGCCTCCTCCCTCCTCATGAATTCTTCATGGCGCGCCTTGTCGATAGCAGTATAGATCGTATGCCCGCGCACTATCCAGAAGCGCGGCCTCCCTTCGGGGTTGCGCATATCCGGATGGAGCTGCTGTAGGTGAGCTCGGCACAGCGCAAGCTCCTCCGCCTGCTCCTTCTTGAACCACTTCGGCCAGTATGCGCTCGTGGGCGCGTACCGGGCCATCGCCCTCTTCCGCTTCGGCAACTCGCGGCGGCGCTCTTCGATCTGCATCGCTAACTATGCCGCTTTTACTACCGCCATCAACGTCTTCGCCATCGGCGTTGTCCGCCGCGTTGGCCTCCTCCTCCTCCCCCCTCTTCCATGTCGGAATCAAGGTCGATGATCCGGGCGGCCTCCTCCCTCCTCATGAATTCTTCATGGCGCGCCTTGTCGATAGCAGTATAGATCGTATGCCCGCGCACTATCCAGAAGCGCGGCCTCCCTTCGGGGTTGCGCATATCCGGATGGAGCTGCTGTAGGTGAGCTCGGCACAGCGCAAGCTCCTCCGCCTGCTCCTTCTTGAACCACTTCGGCCAGTATGCGCTCGTGGGCGCGTACCGGGCCATCGCCCTCTTCCGCTTCGGCAACTCGCGGCGGCGCTCTTCGATCTGCATCGCTAACTATGCCGCTTTTACTACCGCCATCGCCGTCTTCGCCATCGGCGTTGTCCGCCACGTTGGCCTCCTCCTCCTCCCCCCTCTTCCATGTCGGAATCAAGGTCGATGATCCGGGCGGCCTCCTCCCTCCTCATGAATTCTTCATGGCGCGCCTTGTCGATAGCAGTATAGATCGTATGCCCGCGCACTATCCAGAAGCGCGGCCTCCCTTCGGGGTTGCGCATATCCGGATGGAGCTGCTGTAGGTGAGCTCGGCACAGCGCAAGCTCCTCCGCCTGCTCCTTCTTGAACCACTTCGGCCAGTATGCGCTCGTGGGCGCGTACCGGGCCATCGCCCTCTTCCGCTTCGGCAACTCGCGGCGGCGCTCTTCGATCTGCATCGCTAACTATGCCGCTTTTACTACCGCCATCGCCGTCTTCGCCATCGGCGTTGTCCGCCGCGTTGGCCTCCTCCTCCTCCCCCCTCTTCCATGTCGGAATCAAGGTCGATGATCCGGGCGGCCTCCTCCCTCCTCATGAATTCTTCATGGCGCGCCTTGTTGATAGCAGTATAGATCGTATGCCCGCGCACTATCCAGAAGCGCGGCCTCCCTTCGGGGTTGCGCATATCCGGATGGAGCTGCTGTAGGTGAGCTCGGCACAGCGCAAGCTCCTCCGCCTGCTCCTTCTTGAACCACTTCGGCCAGTATGCGCTCGTGGGCGCGTACCGGGCCATCGCCCTCTTCCGCTTCGGCAACTCGCGGCGGCGCTCTTCGATCTGCATCGCTAACTATGCCGCTTTTACTACCGCCATCGCCGTCTTCGCCATCGGCGTTGTCCGCCGCGTTGGCCTCCTCCTCCTCCCCCCTCTTCCATGTCGGAATCAAGGTCGATGATCCGGGCGGCCTCCTCCCTCCTCATGAATTCTTCATGGCGCGCCTTGTCGATAGCAGTATAGATCGTATGCCCGCGCACTATCCAGAAGCGCGGCCTCCCTTCGGGGTTGCGCATATCCGGATGGAGCTGCTGTAGGTGAGCTCGGCACAGCGCAAGCTCCTCCGCCTGCTCCTTCTTGAACCACTTCGGCCAGTATGCGCTCGTGGGCGCGTACCGGGCCATCGCCCTCTTCCGCTTCGGCAACTCGCGGCGGCGCTCTTCGATCTGCATCGCTAACTATGCCGCTTTTACTACCGCCATCGCCGTCTTTGCCATCGGCGTTGTCCGCCGCGTTGGCCTCCTCCTCCTCCCCCCTCTTCCATGTCGGAATCGAGGTCGATGATCCGGGCGGCCTCCTCCCTCCTCATGAATTCTTCATGGCGCGCCTTGTCGATAGCAGTATAGATCGTACGCCCGCGCACTATCCAGAAGCGCGGCCTCCCTTCGGGGTTGCGCATATCCGGATGGAGCTGCTGTAGGTGAGCTCGGCACAGCGCAAGCTCCTCCGCCTTCTCCTTCTTGAACCACTTCGGCCAGTATGCGCTCGTGGGCGCGTACCGGGCCATCGCCCTCTTCCGCTTCGGCAACTCGCGGCGGCGCTCTTCGATCTGCATCGCTAACTATGCCGCTTTTACTACCGCCATCGCCGTCTTCGCCATCGGCGTTGTCCGCCGCGTTGGCCTCCTCCTCCTCCCCCCTCTTCCGTGTCGGAATCGAGGTCGATGATCCCGATAGCCTCCTCCCTCCTCATGAATTTTTCATGGCGCGCCTCGTCGATAGCAGTATAGATCGTACGCCCACGCACTGTCCAGAAGCACCGCCTCCCTTCGGGGTTGCGCATATCCGGATGGAGCTGCTGTCGGTGAGCTCGGCACAGCGCAAGATCCTTCGCCTGCTCCTTCTTGAACCACTTCGGCCAGTATGCGCTCGTGGGCGCGTACCGGGCCATCGCCCTCTTCTGCTTCGGCAACTCGCGTTGGCGCTCTTTGATCTGCATCGCTAACTATGCCGCTTTTACTACCGCCATCGCCGTCTTTGCCATCGGCGTTGTCCGCCGCGTTGGCCTCCTCCTCCTCCCCCCTCTTCCATGTCGGAATCGAGGTCGATGATCCGGGCGGCCTCCTCCCTCCTCATGAATTCTTCATGGCGCGCCTTGTCGATAGCAGTATAGATCGTACGCCCGCGCACTATCCAGAAGCGCGGCCTCCCTTCGGGGTTGCGCATATCCGGATGGAGCTGCTGTAGGTGAGCTCGGCACAGCGCAAGCTCCTCCGCCTTCTCCTTCTTGAACCACTTCGGCCAGTATGCGCTCGTGGGCGCGTACCGGGCCATCGCCCTCTTCCGCTTCGGCAACTCGCGGCGGCGCTCTTCGATCTGCATCGCTAACTATGCCGCTTTTACTACCGCCATCGCCGTCTTCGCCATCGGCGTTGTCCGCCGCGTTGGCCTCCTCCTCCTCCCCCCTCTTCCGTGTCGGAATCGAGGTCGATGATCCCGATAGCCTCCTCCCTCCTCATGAATTTTTCATGGCGCGCCTCGTCGATAGCAGTATAGATCGTACGCCCACGCACTGTCCAGAAGCACCGCCTCCCTTCGGGGTTGCGCATATCCGGATGGAGCTGCTGTCGGTGAGCTCGGCACAGCGCAAGATCCTTCGCCTGCTCCTTCTTGAACCACTTCGGCCAGTATGCGCTCGTGGGCGCGTACCGGGCCATCGCCCTCTTCTGCTTCGGCAACTCGCGTTGGCGCTCTTTGATCTGCATCGCTAACTATGCCGCTAACTCGGCGTCATGCAAGGGCGGCGCCACAGGCACACCGGCATAGCTGAGCTCGAAGCCTGCCGAAACCCTTGCGCGCGGCGGCCCAAGGATGTCGTAGTGGGAAAACATCACAACCTCATAGAAACTGAGGTTGGGCCTCTCCACGGCTGCGGTGGCGGGAAGGGAGCGAGGGAGGGGCACCTAGATATAGCGGGGAAAAGGGCAGGAAGACAGAGCGGGAAGTGACGGAAAGAACGGGAAGGAAGCTTTCTCCCACTGCCAAGGCTAGACCGCGTCGTTTTTATCTCCATCTGGCGCCCCCGCTTGCCCCCCTGTGTGTAGGGTTCGGCCTAGGGACGCCGGCTAACTAAATGGGTCGTGCCGGTGCAAAAAAAGATTAGGAGGGGTGGTTGGGCGTAATTTTTGAGCGCCGGTACTCCCATATCCTTTAGGGGAGCCTTAGGGCCCCGAGTGGATATGCTCTAGCCCTTTTTTCTCTTAGGGATCAGACTCGAGCTTCCGAAGAACAACATCATGACTCGATCCGAGCCAAGTAACACTTCTCTTCTCTACCCTAGCAAAATTTGCTAGACAGTGGCTCACCCTAATATGTCTAAAATCCACCTTTACAAACTTACAAAATCTATCACGAGATGCTAACACCTTGATCTCAGAAATAATATGAAGAAAACTAGATCTATCCGAGGGCGTGCCATGCATGATTCCTAAATCAAGCTAACTGTGAACATCTACCAAAAATGGGTAATTAGGAAGGACCAACATAATTTGAATTGTAACATGAAAGAAAACTATCAGAATCCCTTTTCAAGATTAAATTGTAGTATGATGCTCTCTTGCTATCTTCACCTAAAAACAACAGCGAAGAATGAATTTTTCTATTTATTAAGAACTATACCAATCGTACCTTTTGCACATGATTCCTAGATCAAATTATAGGTTTGTGATTTATGTGTGTCTCACCAATGCGGTTTTTCTTCTCAGTTGTAGCTATCATATGCGTCGACAATGAGGTTTTGTGCTCGTTTCATCAATTTTCAAGCTACAAATGTCCACTGTAACATCCCAACATTAGAGCTCAGAAATAAGCTGAACACAGATGTGTGCATTGCATTCCTGCATAGAAAATCTGAATAATTTTTGCGCTTTTAAATAAAAACTTGTCAAGGCGATTGAAGCTTCTCTTAACTTGATGAAATTGAAGTAGATCATCAAGTTGACTGCGATAAGTTTCAATATGACCTTTGCTAAAACCTTATTTTAGGTAAGAGTAGATCAAATGTAATAAAATTAAACCCTAATACATTACTTAATTATTTATATTTGATCCTTAAGTAATCATATCCTAGTATTCCTTACACACTAATGAATACCAAGTTATAGACATTACTTAAGTAATAGGAATGGAACAACTAAATCTTGATCTATCTTAATCTCATCTACTTATACCATGAGTATCATGGAAATACCTAACTTTAACTCTCTAGTGAGATTGAGTAGGAAAGAAACCAAAGTCAAGATCATTAACCATATATCTTTCTTTCCATATCAATCCTTATCATCTCTATTGAATCCTATCCTTATATTTGTTGTTCATCAATATTGAGTAATCAACTATTGATTCACCAATTCTTAACCTATCAATTCTTGACCTATCAACTCTTGTCCTTATTATAGCATTCACTTAAGGCTTATAAAGAAAGAAGTAAGAAGAGGCAAATAGTGATGCTAGTTTTAGATGTCATCTATAGGATGGGAGTGATTGGAGGAAATCAAATCAATATGGTAACAAAGAAGATTACAAGGATGAAGTCTGAAGATAGTTACCAGGAGTAGTCCTATTGGATCAAGTAGGTATAGTCAATGAATTATATCTCTTAATCCAATAGAACTAAACAAAAGATAATTATAATACAACTGTAATGTTGTATGGATGGAAGCCTTGTTTAGCCAACTGGAAACCTAAGCCATAAATGATCAAAGGATTATAATGATCATGTTTAAGTCACCAAGATTGAATGCTTATATCATGTATAAGTGACATTGGTGGATAGAACATGATTGAACCCTAGTATAGATATGTTATTCTAGGTTAGCCATGACAAGTCACATTAATATAATGTGAGGTTGGAGTATGAGATACTGGAGATGAGTAGAGACAAGATAGTATGATCAAGATGATGCTAGAGTAGCATGGAGTTATTGAAGAAGTGTTATTCTTCTTAAGGAATACTAAACAATAGAGGTGAAGTAGTTTGATATAGACATCCACTGGAGAAATAATAGTGGTGGGTGATTAAGGAAATGTATGAATGGAGTAGAAGGAACTATTTGTTGAATTGGAAGTTATCAGTAGTAAAGTAATTGATATAACCAAGTATAGATATGAGAAGGCTCATTGGATTTATAAATGGATTTAGAAGAATAAAAGGTGGATAAGAATATCTTGTGAAGTAAAGCTCCTCATGTTAACACCTGATGATGGATATGAAAGAGTAGTATATCTAGGAAAGGAATTCCTGAAGTAGAAGTCAAGAATGGTGAATTATGGAAGCTAGAAATTCCGGGTAAACATTAAACCCTAAATCTATAATCAAGCTTAACATCCATTCCATCTGTTGGATAAATCATCTTCTTTCCACAATGGTTTATAGGAATAATTCCTATAGCAAATCACTTAAGCACATCATTATCTCAGGTGCTTAGGAACTATCTTTATCAATTATTTCTCATAAGTTAGCCTAGAAAAAAATCCCACTATTTTACTTTAACTAATGATATTATTAAAAATCACAAACATAAGGACAATGTGTTTAGCCATTAATCTTTATTCACACCAATAAGAGAATATAAGTATATTGAGAACCCTAAACCCTAGGGTAAGCAATTGCAATTTAAAACCCTAACTTCTATGTTAGATATAATAAAAGTTATACATTGCTATTTCCTAAATTTATGAGAATAATATTAACCATATTAAATCGTTAGTATATCATGCATTAAATAATAATATGGGATCATTATATAAAATTCTTCTCTCTAAACTATGAGCTAACTAAAATTAAGTTTTATAACCAAATAAGTAAATATCCTAAAATAAATCCATGGATTATTATGGAAAGAAAATTAATAACAAAGTCTTACCAAATATTATCATGGTCTATATAAACAAAATAAAGAAATACAACAGTAATTAATAAAAGATCATAAAATGACTTTGATGTCATTCATCATTGCTGCAACTATTTAACAAATAAAATCTCTAAAAGAAATTTGAAACAAATGTGTAATACACAAATATGAAAATAAAACTGAAAAAAAAGAAACAGTAAAGAAAAAACCGCAACCAGGCCGCAGCCCATTTCCCTCTCTATCTATCCACCGCACATCAGCAACACCTTTCCTCCTCCACTCACTTCGCCATAGCCCAACAGCAGCCCATTCCGGGTCGTTCTTTTCTTACTTTCTTCTTCCTCTCGCCAGAAGGATTCGCCGGCGAAGCAGCTGCCTGGCTCGAGCTCTGCCGTCCGCCGGGGTCGCCACGATTCGTGCCGAAGCTAACGTCATACGAAGGGAATAAGAAGGACATGACGCCACCTCGCTCGTCCTTATCTCCATTCCCTTCCTCTTCCTCTCTGTCTGCCTCTGAAGCCAAACCCTAGCTCGCCAGAGACTCTTGTCGCCGTCGCTCCGTAGCTCCTCTTGCTTGCCTGAAACCACCACAAGAACCACCATGTCGTCCTTATTATTCTTGCTGAAGCACGCAATCCCGGGAGGTCCCAGACACTCGGATTGAGACCTCATTCCTGAAGTTTGGCCGCCATCGTCCATCTCGATTCCGGCCATGATTCACCTCACCAAGCTCTTCTTCGCGCTCCTGGTGAGCCACTGAACACGCTATTCCTCTCTGTTGGTTCGATTGCTTCCTAAACTGAGCCACCACCGTGAGTTGTTGTGCACCGCCGCCAGTCTTCGCCCTGCACTCCACTCCGGTGACCATTTTAGAGCTGCGCCGCCACTATTAGGTTTGCCGTCCCCGCCTCTTTCCTGCAAGCCCAGCCTTGGCCGCACGCATGCACTCAATCGCTCGATCGAGCTTTGATCCGAGAGGATCATCCTCCATGACGTCATCGCTGCGTCATGCACACGCCACCTCAGCCCAGTCAGCACATTTGACTTGGTCTGTGCCCATGTGACATCCAACGTGGTACTGACCCCACTGGTCAGTGACCTTGGGTAGATCTTGCCTCGGTAAGAAAAGTATTAGCTGTTTAGTAAAAAAATAATAAACACTATATGAATTCAAATATTAATATTACAGAAATAAAATAAAAGAATTAAATCTTGTTTAATTAATATCTTTAGTTTTGTAATTCAGAAAAATATGTATAATATATGAAAATGTTTAGAAAAATAAAATCTACAACTTAAAACTATTATCAAATATTATTATGATGATTATTTAAATAAATATTATTTAATAAAGGCTTTATAAGTAATAAAAATTTGATAATTCATATTTTAATAATAGTAAATGTTAAAAATATAAATAAAATACCAAAAATCTTAGAAAAATAAGAATTATAATTTAAAACTATAAACATGCATTATTACTCCACTTAATTAAAAATTGTTATTTATTAAGTCTTTATAAAGTAACATGTATTATAAAAATCATATCTTATTATTTATAAATCACAAAAATAAATGTAATATACCAAAATGATCACAAAAATAATACCTACATGTTAAAAAGGTGATATTCCACTTTTGAGTTAAATAAAAAGTTAAACACTTTCATAACTTGAATTTAAACCTATTTCCTTAATTAATAATTCATATAAAGGTAAATAAAATTTGTTAATAATTCTAAAAATTAGTCAATTGAGTCTAATAAATAGTATTAGTCTTAAATATTGGTAGTGTGCATTCAAAATGAATTAACACACTTTAAATACAATTTTATTAAATTATCTCTCAACCATTAATGTAGATTATTTTATAAAAGGATCCTTATCCAATCTAAAATCTCCAAGAATAATTTGTAATGAGATAAAATCAATTCCTTTACTTTAATCACAAGTTTATAAACAAATCAAAACATTATAGTGAGTTCATAAGTAGTAAATAATATTGTTTACTTATTCACAAACCTTAACCATACCCTTATAGGGAGGTAAATCCCTTTATACATTTATAATGTAAAGAAACCACTACTCAAATAGAAGTAATGCCATTCTTAAGTAACTTTAAAGAAATAATATAAAGTGAACAAGATACAAATAACATAAGTAATACACCCTAAGTCCATCTATGTCTTTAATGATAACTTTAGTCTACAAGACTTTAATTATAATGCTAAAAAAATTGTTATATGCCTTATAGTTAAGTTTGTTCTGTTATAATTAAGCCATAAAGCATCTCAAGATAAAACTATTCAAGCAAGCACAAACAACATCAACCACATTTGATTAACCACAAAAAATGATTAGGCCTTAGAAAAGAAATCTTTTCTTCAAATGTTATTCTTTTTGCCACTTCAAACATCAAGTGACAATCAATAATAATCACATTACATTAAGTTTTACTTATATACTTAGGATTGTTAACACTTAAGCTCCTTATAAATGCCATTATTTGCAAAGTAAAACTTGAAGATAAGATAATTCTCATATAAGCAGTCCTTGAGTAGCACATCTCATTAGTATATCTTATTGTTATATGCCATCATGTGTACATATTATTTCACACATACTCACAAGCCTTAATAAGAAGCAGAAGTGTGAAACTTAATCTAAAAGGGCAACACATTCTAACAGGAACCATTTCCAGTTTCCAAACCCTAGAACAACGTTATCCTCGGGATTCGCGTTTATCAACTTGCATTACATTACTTATGCATAAAAGCATCTTGCTTCTTTAAAAATTAGTCCTTACCGGACCAATGATGTTGATTTCAGATATTGGATCTTATAATGTCTTGAAGACCGTGAGTGCATAATCTTGCAATCACAAAAGGCAAGTTCACACTTGCTCATGTCCTTTGATTATTTTTTGTAAAGTATTTTGCAAATCCAGTGTTGTCATCACCTGCATTTGAAAAAGGACAGAAAACACTATTTTCATAATAATGTGATTATAGGTTATTTACCATGAGGTAATAACCTACTATAAGAGTTCCGGTGGTAAAGGAACATATTATCTAGGACTTAACAACCAATGACGCGAGTGATTCTTGCGCCGTATATTACGCGTTGACCATGAGATTTGGAATGGGACAGAGAAGTCAGCTGTATCTTTTCCCTCTCGCATGGAGCCAGATGTGCGGGTCGTGGTGTTATCACTCGTAGCGTGCATATTATATGGTAATTCTTAGAGGATATGCAACATATGGGTGGGAGCCCTCAACGTCCCACGATAGTTCCAGCATCTGAACGGTCTATACTGCCAATTGCCGTAATTCAATAGGTGGGCTGGCGTACACCAAGGATACATGCGGGGTCGCGGAGAAGGCAGTGATTAGCTTGGATCTTAGTCTGGGCCTCACACCAAGGAAGTGTGAACGAACCTGCAATTCAGATATGCAACAAAGCTAAGATCTCTCGTGGGTAAAGTAACGCACCTCTGCAGAGTGTAAGAACTGTAACTTGTTACTCCCTGTTCCGGGAAGGAGCTGCGAACGCGGCGGGAAAGGAACTCCATGAAAGTTCTGGTAAACCCGTGAAGGTTGACGGACATAGTTTTTCAGAATAAAAGCAACCTTTCAAGAAATGTTTACGAAAACTTGCATTGCCTACGACCTACGGTCTGTGGCTGTAGTTATAGTGCATCAAACACTCTTTTTCTAGTGAACTTGCTGAGTACGCTCGTACTCAACGTATCTTCTTAACCCTTGCTAGGTTCTAAAGCCAGTATAGACGATGTCTTCATCAAGTTATGCTCCAGGAATCATCACTAGAAGCTAAAGTTCTTCAATGAAGTCAAGAAAGTCAACATATACATCAACTCAAGTGAAGACGAAGTTATTGATTAGATAAGAATATAATCTCTAGCCATAGAACCTATTTCTGTAGAGTACTGCAATAGCAGCAATACAAGCCAAATAGTTAGATGCTAATTTTATTAGCATAATAGTTATGAGTTGTTATTTGTGATTCTTCTTTGTAAGAAGTTTCTTTCTCTCTCTTTAACCTAGAGTGTTCTCTGGATCTTGTGTAAAGAGTTGAGTTGTAACCTATAGTCATGTCTTGGACCTGCTGTGTTTCTGTTGTACTACTCCGAGGGATGTAATACTAGTGAACGGTGTTTCATTGGTGTTATGTCAACGAGTATAGTGTACTACATCATGCAGTGGTATGCTGGGTCACCGCATCCACTCTCCACTCTCCTAGACGATGTATTTTTTCAATAAAGTGTAATACATTAATACCAAGAAGATATCAAGTACACCCGACCTCATCAATAACCCAATATAACGAGAAATTAGAGATATCGAGAATGCACACGACCAAATTATTAAAATGAAAAAACAATGCACACAATAACTAACGGTGACATACCATTGTCCTATCAAACCACTAGTACGATAAGGTTCTCCAAAAACAACACCTTCAACAAGGTAACTGGTGGGTATCCTTCTCATGTGGGTTGTAAGGAGATCATCTTATAATTTATGATGCCTTTTAGGCGACCCAAACAGGTGCAAGAGCCCGCCAACCTTGCACATGAGGGAAGGGGATGATAATGAGCCTCCGACCCATCCACCACTAGTGAAGTGATAAAAATCCAGGATAGCCTCCGTTGGAGAATAAAACCAAGAGAGAAGGAAAGAGTAAGAAGTCGAAGGAAGAAGCAAAATCAAGCACTGGGCTTTGTCCACAAGGTCATGATGTCTATATCCACTACCTTGTCTCGTTCAAGTTGTGGTTTCGCCATCTTTGATGAGGTTATTACAATCCCTAACTCTCGTGCCCCAAATCTTGTTATTGACATCCATGATTCGTGTGTATCTTGATGTATGAGATTTTCTTGTGCTCTCTAAAGAAGAACAAGTTGTATCCCTATTTAATAATAGTGAAAGAGATTTAGATGGCTTCGGCCCATGTTTTTCCTTTCAAGTTGAGAGTTTTTTCACGTAAAAAAGATTGCTGACCCTGCGTGTTGATTTGCTACTACTAGTGTTGTTCTGAGATCCTTTCCCTTGGACAAACATTGTCTATGGTTAAGAGAGAGCTTCTCACCCAATGGGTTACCTTGTCTATGGTTCGGTGTTTGTTTCGAAGTGTCTTATTTCCTTCATATATGTTTGATGAATGTGAAGACCAACAATCCCTAAGTTAACATAAAGTGGTGCTGAAGTTACATTTATTCCTCTGTGTATTCCCACCGGTGATAGCAGAGTGTACGAAGGAGAGGAGAGACCGGGGCAGCGACTAGGGTTTTGCCTGTGCTGCCCCCTAAGAGTGGCCTGGTCTCAAAGCTACTAAAGTAAAAACTAGTTATTTAAATGAATAGTTAGTTCAGTCTTAGATTTGCATAAATTTTTCGGCTAGTATCCATGAATCAAATTTCGCAAAAAAAGATGCCTACTAAATATATGCAGGCACATGCAAGTTAAAAAAGGATCACAAAAGCCTTTCTTCACGCGTATAAACCACCCCAACCAGTGAACTAGATATGACAAAATATGCATTCATCACTAGGACAAGTTAAATATGCTTTCTCATGCACAAACCGAGACCATCACTTCATGTAGCGCTAGTAGCACTCCGTAGACAGATTAAAAAGATCACCATGGACAGCGAGGTGAGATTGAGCACCTTCCCAGCATCCTTTCTGCACTAACACAAAAAAAGGATTTGCCCCAAAGTTTTCCATTATTGTGAGGTCGAATGGGGGCCACGGGTGCTTCAGCAACACTAAGAAAGGTGGCAGGCAAGCACCTACAAATATACTCCCCCCTTTGCGCGGAGGAACTTTACATTATTCGTCCGGCAATTGGCAATTTGGCATTTGGCAAACCACAGGAGGAAAGATCGGTGGGGCGAGGCACTGGCTTGTACATATCCATAAGATTATAACCTATCCACGGATCTTATTCCCCCAGTGCTGGATGATATCAAAAGTATCCCATTACACAACGCCTGAGACAAAAATAAAAAAGAGAGCATGCATAGAGAAAATCTTTGCCTCGTTCTCATTGATACACCATATGTGTTGTCTTGGAGAAAACGGCAATCTTTTGTCGCAACAAGTGTTCGCTTCCTCCGGGATGTAGATGATAATTTACATTTCGTTACTGCCATACTGAAACAAACCAGACACATGAAACATCTCAAACCTGATAAAAAGCTACTTGTATAGTACAAAAAGTAGGGTTCTGCTAAAAATGGTCGTCTATCTAGAGTAAGTGAACAATGTTTATTCCGTTAAAACAAGCAAGTAGTAGCTAGGTAGCTAGCATCATAAGCATAAGGTTCCTCCTTTTCCCGTCATTAGCATAACCCCTTTCACTTTTTGTTCTGCTTTGCTTTACAAGCTCCATGGTTCGTCGGGTCTTCTTTCGGTCTTGCCTTTCCATGAAGTACTAATTTTACCCAATAACTAAACATAATACTTGAAAGTTAATGCAGGATGCAGTACTATTATATTATTTTAGAGCCAAAGGGGAATGCACTACTAAAAATAGTTCGTAGGTTGATTCCTACAGGCTTGCACTACCTTCTAATGCGTCTTTTTTTCTTAAAAAAACATACATTCTTATAAAAAAATATTTCGGTAAAGTAAAAGTGAAATGTGCATTACAGACTTTTAATTACCAGTTCCACATCTGATAAGAACTACTTTGTAGCAAGTAAGAACATGCACTTGAGCTCACGGCTTAGCTGTTGGGCATGATTTTAGCCTACTGCTTGTTCATATAGGATCAACGGAACTTTGGTGGAAGAAAGAAACGTTCCTGCATTTCATGACCAACACATATTTCAGGCCAACACAAATTTGCTCAAGGGGGCTAAAAATCCATTCAAAAAATAATGTTGGCAATAAAAATGTTCACCAAGTTTAGTTAGTTAATTATGATACTTCAGTTTCCAAACAGAATGATTGACCATTATATATTCATGTTAGTTCGAGGGAATTTCAAACAATTTTGAGTAATAAAGATCTGGTCAATGGCAAATCTCCCATATAGATCTCATCTTTACACTTTGCTGCAATCAAGGTCCTTTTCTAGATAGAGCTAGGACCTTCTCTAGAGTACAGGTGCTTGGTGATGGTGTCAGCCAGGTCCATGCATGCTTTTGTTTTCAAAACAGCTGCGTCTGAGAAAATAACTTCAGTCGTGGTGTACCGCTGCATCTGAGAGGATCGTTACCAACATTCATCACTGTGATGTCATCTGCCAAAAGCTTGCCAAAGAAAGCAGCAGTCACTTAGCCCTTACGCAATCTCTCCCGTTTGTCACGCACTCTCTTTCAGCTATACACTCCTCTTGTTAGCTTTGCAAAGTGATGGTTTTAGTGCAAATAATTAGCCTTTTCCTTCCTCAATCAGGATCTGGTGGGCGCGGTCATAGGCTGGCCATCAGTAGTCGATCGATGTTCATAAGAAAAGATCAACAGTGCAATCTTCGGAGACTTGCACGAGCTGAGGCGGCTTTGACCTCTAAACCAGCAAAACTATGGCTTCGAAAACCTAAAGCCGGTCCACAGAAAACTAACTGTTGTGTCTACCCTCTAAAATTGTTGCATATGTATTTCAAAGTGGACTTTGTATATTATGCAATTTGGATGGTGGAACGAGTTTGGTGCTTAAATCTGGTTTAGATTGTCACAGGGCGACAAATATATACTCCCTCGACCAGCTAGTACAAAAATAATGGTCTTAAGGCAGTATTTTGACCAATAGTTACTGACCATGGATAACTCTAAACCTGAATTTCTTTGATCAAGGTATCATGTACAGTAAGCCAAAAAAGATAGGTGGACATGTACCTTAATTGATATTTCATAAGAGAATATGATCCTTTGCAAGATGGGGAAATTATATATATTACGGTGCAACAAGGTAAAGTAAGTAACGAAATAAACGAACACCATTTTGTATGTTCAAATTTCACTATATATGCAATATGTTTAAACTTATAGATATGATTTATCACAAACTTCCAAAAAAAATCATGAATCAAATAAGGTTTACTACTATATATATGATCAGATATTGCTGTACTTCTTATATGGAATAAATGCGAGAAGCTATGGAGGTTGAAGCTGGCACTCATTAATTTATCCATATACATAGTAGCCTTGTCCTAGAAGCCTTCCAAAAAATTTGTCCTATATGTCCAACACTGCATCATACCAGTTGGCCATTTCTACATCAGATCAAAAAATTCGAAAGCTCCAGGCGTGCCAGTAGTGCAAGTTGTGGAGGCATCATATATGTACATCTCGATCGGGGACACGGCTTTAAAAATGCCTGAAATGGACAGGAATAAGCAAAGCATCGGTGCACACTCCAGCCGGGAATCGAGTCCTGTTATATCACCATCGTCGTGCAATTCCATACGGGTAGAGAAGAACTATAGACAGAGATGATCGGTGATCGAGTGCCATTACCGGACAGTGCAAGCCAAGCCAAGCTAGAGCAGTGACAGCCTCGTGAAGCATCTGAAGTCATAACTTTTCCTGTCACCTCCCGGCAAAAGATTGGGCCGCCAGCCTCGCTCGCGCCCATATTCCACCGGCCGGATAACCCTTGCCATCACCCTCAGAATCTCGCATATGCAGCCACATCTATCTACCGTGCATCAAGCTGGCTAGCTTAATAGCACAATTAAGGCACAAGTGAAGATTTATCGTCTATCACCTTCACCTCTCACACTCTAAAACCTTGATCACTGGCAGGCATTAGCTAGTACGTAGTAACTGGCGTGAAAAGATCTCCTCCGACTCTCCCTGTCTATCTAATCTATCCTGGAGAGAGCCCTTTATTCCTCGAGGCTTTCTGCCTCTGGTCCCGGATTTTGTGGCCTTTAACGGCTTTGATTTCGCTATGGTTTTTGGACGGCTCGTAGGGTGGCACCTGCGGGGAACATTCCATTCCGCTATCGATCGCCTCAGTGATTCTGATTCCGGTTCCTCGACGTCCTGGCGCTGTGTGTTTGGAACCCCACCCGAAGCCGTGTGCTGAAACATTGTGCATCTCTGTGAAGCATCTGGTTTCCTCCTCTCTAATCTTTGTTTAGTAGTAGGCTGGGCATGAATAATAGCTCTTCTTTTTGCGATCTAATTTGGAATGAATAGCAGGTGGCTACTTGATGTTGTTATTATACTATTGCTAGAGTTTGAGAAAATAGAGAGAGTGTGTCTGTGTGCTGATCGCTGTGCTTTCCTTTTTGTTCTTTTAATATGAATATGATGGTGAAACTTTATATTTGGTTGGACCACTTAGGCTTTTGGAGGATGCTAACGTCCACAGCTATTTTCCTTTTCTGTTTTTATATTATTCACTGCTGGCCATAACTTGCAGTTACGTACAGATCAAGTTTCAAACTGTATCTTGTAGGAAAAATTGCATATGTTGTTCTGACAACATGATTAGCAAAAAATCACATCAATAACAAAAAAAATGAATACAATTGTATACAAGATGGGCTCTCTAAAGTGTGTAGGAAAATATCTCGTGTTATAAGTGGTCTTCTAGAGACCCTAGTCATCGACCAGAGTTTCCAAAACTCCCATCTTTCTCGAGAGTTTAGTTTTTTATAAAGGGAATATATTAATATCACGAAAATATCAATTACAGCCAACATATATTTAGTGACAACATATATTTATGCTTTAGATATATAGGTCTGAAATTTTTCAGTTTATCGATTCATGTATATTTCAATCAAATTAGCATCCATCGTTTCATCATATATGCTTCGGCAAAAGGAAAATGTAAATTGATAACTTTGACTTGTTAGCGTGTCAAGATATCATATTGCCGCAGTACAAATATCTTTGTTTTCTTAGCATGTACTTCCACCGTTCCAAAATATAAGATATTTTAGCCTTTTTTGAACCACACATGTATCTAGACTTTTCAGTGTATAGGTTCACTCATTTTGCTCTGAACCTATACACTAAAAAGAGTCTAGATACATGTGCTTTAGAAAAGACTAAAACATCTTATATTTTGAAACGGAGAGAGTATTTCTTTTTATAAATGTCTAGAAGCATGCCTAACTATAGGATTTAACGGTAGATAATAAAAAGGCTTATAGGTTATATAGATTTCATTTCATTAGTATGTTATTAACATGGTACATTAGTGGATGTTTAATTATTTTTGCAGGCAGTAGTTGTTTAATTATTGACATCACCATTCACTTGGAATAGTACAAAAATATCATCGATACCATTTTGATAAATTTAGTGGATTCGCCAAGTGGTGGTGCTGCTGGATGGCGGGGGTGCCTACCTTTAATTTTCATCGCACACTTTGTTATTCCAGATATATTATGGTGTCATAAAAGATTGGTATAACTATTTCTGGAAGCTCAACTTATATATATGTTGTGTCATGAGCCTCATATGGTTGTTGTTCTAGTTCTAGTGCTAACTAGTTGAGATTATTACTCAATGGAAGACTTGAATTGTACTATTGGAGATTCTAGATATGTGAATATTTAGATATTTTGTGTGCATGTATTGTTTCCATTGATTGCATCTTTGGATATTTTTCTTTCATGTTTACTTTAAAAATCTCTTAAAATAATTCCACATCACTGGTACCTTGTATGTCGATTTATCATGCCAAGGGTGGACCTAGAAACAAAATAATTTCGGGTAGGGGGTGGGGTCATTTGACTAGAGGCACTTCATGTGAAATTCCACCTACTATAAAAATGTGGGAATCCTATCTATAAGGGAAGTAGGCCAGTCCATAGATAACTCTAGAAACAAGTTCTCTCCCCCACATCACTAGATTTTTGGTTCGTGTGTTCATCACATGTTTA
This sequence comes from Avena sativa, assembly GCA_916181665.1. Lineage (NCBI taxonomy): Eukaryota > Viridiplantae > Streptophyta > Magnoliopsida > Poales > Poaceae > Avena > Avena sativa. The sequence goes on from OV702283.1 coordinate 23,549,066, forward strand.
AATTTTAACACTTCCTTCCAAATTTGTGACATGTGTAAAGCAAAAGCCCCAAAACCGACAATATCCTTTCCCTTCAGATATTTAGCATTGAACTGGTGTTTGATAAAGGAATAACTCCTTGTTTAATCTTTGAAACCCACTTTGGAACTACATCTATATTCTTATAAGGTACTTAAGAACCGAGCCTCGCTCGCTTGGTTAGGATACTGGATATACAACTCAGTCACCCAGTTTCAATTATTGTCGGGCACATATTTGGGTTCTTGTTCTTTCAGAAACAAAAAATGTTCTAGATGTAGGGATTTTTCCTATCGCATTCCTTATACAAAAGGTATTTAAAATGCCTAAACAACGGCTTCACTAGGTGTCAAAACACACACACACTCTCTCTCTCTCAATCTACCATACGATATTTAAAATAGGACCCCAAGTCCTTGATAGAAGACTATTGATATGATTATATCCATTTCATTATGCACCCCATTTTGGAGAAGATAAAGTCCCATCATATATAACTGACAAGTGGTTAAACAAGAAGTAGTGGGTATGAGTCTATCACACGAAGATAGAAACTTCCCTTCAAGTCTCTACTCTATGTGCCACCTTATCCACCACATTTTTTAATTTATTGAATGGCCAGTTCATGATAGGTAATATTATCCCAAAGTAGGACATGGGAAAATTTCCTAATTAATGCACAATTAAACATATTTTCCACACTATATTGTTCTTGAATGCACATTGTTGCACCTAAAACGAGTCAGGCGCATTGACACAAAAATACTATTGTGTACCTCCAGCGCCGACGGTGATGCACCGTAACTCGCGTCAGATGAGGCATGCTAGAAGCGCGATATGCAAGATAGTCTAGCCTGCGCTTTTGAACCTAAGGCCCAATTCCTAAAAACAGACCCTATAGGAGGTTTTGGCAGCTATGGGATGAAGTAAGACGGTCTTGCCACTCTTAGACCGGTTGTTGATTCAACAGACGAATCACATGCGAAGTCACCGAAGAAACAGAGAGCAAGGACAAGGGTTTAGAAGACAAAAGTAGATGTATTGATTTTTCGATTATTTGCATCTAAGACTCAATCGACCGTCACCTCTCTCATATATATGAGACGGCTAGTCTTACTGTGCAAGTTAGGGTATCCCGTAGACGTTTACAAGTAGGAATCAAACTCCTAATTCTAGTCCTAAACTAGGTAAGTTCTGTCACTAGCTTCGTAATGGACCCGGACCCAAGCGTATGTTTGACGTCTTCCGCATAAATCCACCAATGGCTTTTCCATGTCGGAGCAGAACCTTCCTTCATTGTCGTGCCATAGTAGATGCCGATTCGTGGGCTTGCGGGCATAAACTTTACAAACTAGACCAATCTAAGATTGGATCCGAGTGACAGATCTAGTTTGTATGTTTGAATCGGTAAGAAACCGATCTGGCATGTGCATAAGGCGGTAGTGTTGTCCCATGATGGGTTACTTGGAACATCTTGTAGATCCTTCTAGCTCCTTCTTCTGCTCCTGGTTGACTTGCTCTTTGACTCCATCATGATCCGGCATCAAAGTTGAACGCGTCCATTAAGCCCATCTTTGAAAACATGCATTTACCGTCTTGGTACCAAGCCGGCCCAAAATGGGTGAAAACACACACCTCATCACATCAACTTTATTTTTATAATAGGTAATTTATGCATGTAATCCATTTAAAGCAATCTAAAAAGAACTTAAGGTTAACAATGTCAAGATCCAAAATGTATCATCCACATACTAGAAGTGTGTCATCCATCTAGGACAGTTTTTGTAGAGACTTAGTGGCTTGTTTGTCAATTTCTTCAAGACAACTGCATAGGACTTTGGTGTAACTTCTGATTTTTTAGAGCGAATGGCCACCATCCCGTTTCATTTTTTATAAAATGAAACGACAAAAATACATAAACTGCATACATGCCCACACAAGGGACACACCAAATCCGAAAACAAGAAATATGAACACTATCACACACCAATGCTCATAACTTTATATGTACTTTTTGGAAGAATCGGCGTATAAGTGACCATGCAAAGGAGGCGAGCATGGTGGGTGCTTAGATGATCTCTTCTCCAATTTTACATTTCTTCATTGCCGTGTTAGATGGGGATCTTGTCCCGATAGTTTCTTCCAACATTCACAAGACATGGTCCACTTTGATTGTTCCTGTTTTGGGACAGAAAGGTCGCCAACGTCTCAATACTCTCACCATCCAACTCAATATGACCTGCGAGTCTACGTACATCACTGTCCACAAGGTTGCACACATTGGGATTGATAGGCTCACTTTTAGGCGCCGACTCTTAGGAGAAAAACTTGAGGATTGGAATGCTTTAAAGGATTTGTGGAGGGCGGTTACTCTGGCTGAGAGTCAAGAGGATGTGTTGGTCTGGACTTCATCAACTTCAGGGAACTTTAGTGCAAAATCCTTCTATCTTTTTTTTGACCTATGAAATCCTTCTATCTTGCTATGCAAAACCGTGGGAAAGTTCCTTTTATAGTTTTCTATGGCAGGTAAGCTACCTCTGTGTGTCAAAACCTTCATGTGGTTGGTTGTGAAAAAAAGCATCCTCACTAGGGATGTTTTGACCAGCATAGGGGGGTGCTGTGAAAAAACTGTTTATTTTATGGGCAAAATAAAACAACTAATCATCTCTTTTTATGCCATGTGGACATATATGTATGGTTTATTTTCAGTTGTTCTACTGACTTCAAATGTCAATTCAGTAGTGTTGACAACTGCCTTATAGAATGGTTGGGTAGATTTCCTAAGAAGAGAAGGAAGCTTCTTACGGTTACTATTTGGAAAACAAGGAATACTGCCTATTTTGACCATAAGTGGGAAGAATCGTTGATGAGGTGTTTGCGGCGAAAAGAAGATGAAGACCATGGACTCAACGCCTGACATGCTGAAATCTTGTTGATCAAGGAGGGTAATTTGGATAAAATAACTGAAAGCTTGTACCTGCCCGTGTTGCATATGTTTTGTACTCTTCAGAACCTGTTCAGTTCCGTTTTCCTATGAGGTTTTGGGGAACTAGGTTCTCGTATTTCATCCCTTTTCTTTTCCTGTTAGCTGTGGCTAGGCTGTTTTTGTTGTGTTGAGATTGGAAATGTGTAGATCTTTTGGTTTCTATTAATGAAATCGAGGGGGGGGGGGAGACCATTTCATAAAAAAAGAGTCTGCATACATTGACAAAGGAACATGTCATTCATCAATTTCCACATTCTCCATATCTATGTAGTGTTATAATTGCGACAAGTAAATAACGAACAACGAAAACAAAATCACAATAAGGAAACACGGATTTAACGTGGAAAAACCTCTCCAATAAAGAGAGGAAAAAACCACGGACGCCAGCCAACAAAACTTCACTATATTAGAGAGTGTTTACAAACGCCGGAGATTTCACAGATGCAACTCATCCTAACCTCCGGCGACGGGCCTCACTCCACTAGTCAGAAATTGGCCTATACTTTATTGAATTTGGATCAACATATAACATGTAGCTTAAAACACAAAAGCTCACTATTTTTTTTCTCGTTCTATGGCGACAAAGTGAAGATCTCTTCTAGGCTAGCTAGCACCAAAAGTTTTATTCAAGATTTCAGATAGTTTAATCAAAACTATTTTAGCAATCTCACATTCAAGGAACATGTGATTCACCGCTTCAAGTTTGACATAGATAATTCAAGTTTTATTAGAAACATTGTCTTTTAGGCAAGTTATCTCTATTGAGTAACTCGTTGAATTTGCTAGTACTTCAGATTCACCGCTTCAAGTTTGACATAGATAATTCAAGTTTTATTAGAAACATTGTCTTTTAGGGTTTTAATAAAAAGTTGTACAATTTTTTTTTGTGAATCTAAAATAAATTGTAACTTTTTATTTTACCCTTTTTTATTATTACAGTATTTTCTTGACCTACTGTACCCTCTTTGTTTTGTTGGTTCATGGTTCTAAAAGAGGAATACACGAACATGCACCTTGATCTTAAATTATGATGAGCACTAGAATCACGCAAGCAGATACAACACGTGCGCCGAGGCACGGGGATAAACTAAAGCTCACTCTCACTCACTTACTCGTGCGGCTAAGCCAGTCACGTGATTATCACTTACTACTAACACGGACATCACCATTACGCACGTTTACGTTACACCGGCAGCAACAACGGCTACAAACAAATAGAGCACTCGTGGAGGCATGGAATCGATCGATCGGACGGAATGAAGAGGCGGCGGCGGCGCAGTGTGGGACGATCAGCTCAGGAGGAGGTGGCGACGCGCGGCTCCCAGATGAAGAGTCGCCCGCTCAGCTGCCCGCACCGGCGCATGTGGTTGAGGACCTCCTGCTTGCTCCGGCGCTGCCTCGTGGTCATGAGCACCTTTCCCTCGCCCGGCGGGGCGGTAGTGCCGTAATCCTCCGGCAGCGGAGCAGTGGCGCTCAGAGCGGACGGCTTAGGTGGCGCAACGGCGGTGTCGTTGGTCTCGACGACGGTGTTGACCGGTTCGGCGCCGACGAACTTGTTGATGACGAGCGAGGAGCGGTGCACCCGCGCCCCGCTGTTGTGCGCCTGGGGCTGCGTGCTGACCTTGACCTCGACGACAGTGCCCCTGTCCACGACCTGGACCTCCTCCTCCTCGTCCTGGGCCTGCTCGTCGGCCTCCTGCTGACCGGGCTCCTCCTGGTCGTCGAGGCTGTTCTTCTCCTCGTCGGAGGCTGGCGGGGCAGCGGTGTCGGCGAAGGAGAGTAGCAGGCGGCCGCCGCGACGCTGCGCGCGGAAGAGAGTGTTGGAGAGCACGGGGACGGCCTCGACGACGAGGCGTCCGTCGCGGCGGTGCTGCCTCATCTGCAGCGACCCCACGGTGCGGCGCGCCAGGGAGGGCAGCGGCGGAGGGAACGCCCTGGGAGGCGGCGCGCGCGCGTTGGCGACCCCGTCGGCGCCGCCCTCGGCGTCGGCGTCGTCGTCGTCGTCGGAGCCCGGGCAGGAGCGGTCGGCGTCGGAGAAGCCGTCGGAGCCGGTCTCGGAGCCGAGGCTCTCGGTGCAGATCTCCAGGCTCTTCTGCGTGAGCAGGCTGCTGGAGGAGCGGCGCACGGGCACGTAGGGCGCCTGCTGCTTGGGTGCCAGGGCCGCGGCGGCGGCGGCAGGCTTCTGCGACTGGATCATGTTCCATATGTCGTCCCGCTCGGCCGGGCGCTGCTGGTCGGCGCCGCCGTGGTCCGCCTCCTGCAGCGGCACGGCCTGCTCAGCAGCAACCACCTTGCGGCCGTCGTCGGCGGGCTGGTCGACGTGGCACGGCAGGCGCTGCTCCGCGGTCTGGAACGCTGTGAGTGCCATGTCCTCGACTGGTCGCAGGTGGCGTCACAGGTTACTACACCAAAAGGGGGCTGCTGCAGTGCACAGGAGTAGTAGTACTACAGTGGTGGCTTCTGCGGTCAGACTTGCTGCTGCTTTCCGCGTGAAGTGTACGTGCGTGCGTGCGTTTATATTTGGTGGGGTTTTGTTTTAGCTTGATCGTGGGGATCGGGATCTGGGAGAACAGCTCACACAGGCACACCAACAGAGAGAGACAGAGGAAGCAGAGAGCCGAACGGGGAGCGTGCACGCGGCGGCGATATATAAGCGGAGGCGAGCGGCAGGGTGTGAAACGAGTGGCGGCGGGGAGATAAGCTTGGTAGAAGCTAACGCGCGTCTGGGTTTCGCGCTGATTTGAATGAAAGTCTCTTGCTCTTGTGTGTTTCCTCCCTCTCTTCCTCTACACACCGATGACTCCTGTTTTGGCTACCTGCTGAGGCTGGCTTCAGCTGGGAAGGAGAGGTGGTCACACGATAAGAAGTGGGAGGGAGGGGCGAGGGGTATTTGTAGGAGCGGCTGGCTCCTGGGCTTGCGCTCGGGGCTCCGACGCCGCACACCACACATCCCACTAGCATGCATATGGGGGGAACAAATACTTTTGCCGCCACCCAGGGCCCCTCCATGACATATGCGCCTCCCACTGCGAATTTTCCCGAAAACTAAAGATATTATCTGTGACTGCGACTTTACTTATTTACAAAAATAAATATACTACTACATGTATTCTCCATTTGCATGTATAATAATGTTTATTACTACAAAGGTACCTCAAGTCATCGGCATCTACTGTCATCCGATGACATCCAGTCTACTGTATTTCTTTGGTTTTGGGTTCTTAGGTTTAAGACATCTTTTTTTTTTCATTTTGAATTGAGAAGCCCATGCTTTAGCAGTTCTGGCGCAAGCAAAGAATCGAATCACCACTAACACTGAGACTTAGGTATTTTCCTCTCAGCTCTCTAAGTCAATTCACTTTACAGCTGAATTCATCAATTGTAGAAAATGTGTGAATTATACTTAATACAAGGCATAAGTTGTGGACGGTGCTAGGAGGGTTTGTACCGTCCACCAGTCCATCTCTTCTTGGTTCGTAGTACTATTTTCTACTAAATCTATGGAACATGTTCTCCAATTATCTTGTACAATGCATAAGTTGACAAGCATGGAATTAAATACAACACTTCAAAGAGCTGAGAGAATACTTAAAAGGGTCCATTGAACGGCTTGTCTTACTAGACGAGTGCTATCTTTTGTAATTATGGATTATTCTCATGGTTCAAAAAATAATTATGGGTTATTCTATGTACTATCTCTCTAATTTATCATGTGTTTTACATATATAACATATCCAAGACACATATATTTGCATGTTACTGTTGAAGTGTATAAGTGGATTGCACTAGCCATTTCCATAAGTTCGGACTTTTAGTTGCGTTGGCTAGTGCATAAAGTTTGACATGGTATCCTACTTTTGGTTGCGTTGGCTAGTACATGAAGCTTGACATGGTATCAGAGCCTAAGGTCTCGAGTTCGAGTTCTGCCTTTCGCAATTTATCCTAAAATTGTTGTAGACCCCTCTGTGTCCACGTATAGGCCTCTTGAGTCATACGTGAGTTTCACGCGCCGTCGCTCTCTTCCGATTGCACGTGCTGACTTATCCCCGTCACACGTGAGAGTGGGTGTTGAAGTGTATAAGTGGATTGCACTAGCCCTTTCCATCAGTTCGGACTTTTAGTTGCGTTGGCTAGTGCATGAAACTTGACAGTTACCACCAAGGGCATGTATATCTTTCCACGACAACATGCAAAAAATCACATGTTTCAATCTAAAAATATGGCCATCTCCGATTCATAGCTCTGATCGCCATGACAGAAAACTGAAGTGCTAGTAGGAAAACCTATTATTACGAGAGAAGTAGAGTGGCTCCCAATAGAATGTGCTCCGAAGATGGATAGTTAATTCATTCGTAAGTACTATGTGCATGATGAAATGACTCCTATATTTTCATACGAAAATTGTTACCACGATGGTGCTGCATGCACCAGGTGTGATGGATGGATCCCACGAGTTATCGTACAAGTATCGGGCAAAATATGTCGTAGGTAGAGCATTGTTGATTCATTAAAGATGTAAAGGAACCCCAACAAACAATTGCACATCGTGACTACTAGGTGTATGGAAGTTTTCATAAACCATAAAATATTTCGCCTAGAGAGAAAATCTCGTTGTTGTAAAAAAAGAACTTTTGGGAAAATTGTTGTTTCTATCTATAGCGTAAGACTAACTATTTTCACATGCGCACTACAAGGACGAAAAGAACATGTGCATTTCCTCTCAAAAAAAGAACATGTGCATTTCCTCTAAAAAAATGAGCATTTACAAATTATCCTTGGAAGTTTTGACATTTGGAAAGAGAGCCTAGACCACCTTTCAAAATATTGACCGCCTACCACTTGTTATTTAAATGGCCACACAACTCTTAAATATGTATTGGCATTAAGAAAAGAAATATCTCGAGATTACTGTTGCTATAAAGAATGATATATTTGATTTCAATATGAAATTTGGAAGGAATGAATTGAGCAACAAAATCTTGATTATATATTGCATTTTTTTTCAACCGGGCTACCCCTTTCCATTAATCTCTTAACGAAAATACAGTGTACCTTCTTATAAACAGTAAGTAAAGGGGAAGGAAAGAAAATGAAAAAAGAGTTGGGGCAGTAGCAGGAGATCCATTGTGAGTGTTCGCCCTCGAACATCCCAACTGGGCAAAAACCTACTACCACAAACATCCAGAAGTCCCACATGACCATAGTTTCACGTTCATACAACATACCGATGCTAAGAAAACCACTACCGGACCAACTTTTCATTAGCCTTTCTGTGATCATCAACAGAGGGGTTCCAGCACACGTCGAAGACGATGCCCTATGCTCCTTCGACACCTCCTTAATCTTTTGCATTAGCTGCTCCACGCCTGCACAGATGGCCTCCTTATCCTCGTACTTGTAACAACTTGCCTAGTATTTGAAAAGAACAAAAACAATGAAGATGATGTATACAGGAGAACACAACTTATATTTCTAAAATATAATCTTTTTTCACAGCGTCCACATAGACCAAAAAACACCAGCAACTTATAAAGTATAAAACTTCTCCCACTCGGCCAAAAAGCATACAACCAGGCAAAACATTGCCACACAAAATTTGGGAAAGAGTTATTATTTAGTATAGATCCAATAATGCCCACCGCCACCTTAGCCAAGGACATTGGAACATCAGATGATATTTATACTCTATTTGATCACAAACGCAGAGGTTACCAAACTAGTTATGTTTCTTCATATTATGTCTTGTTAAAATAGCATTTTTTGCATCGTTTGCCATAGAAAAAATGAATCTTAAGAGAAACCTTAGCTTTCCAAATCCATTTATATTTCGGACCAAAATAACTACTTTCCAAATACTCATACACTGATTTGGTTGTAAAGGTTTTCTTACTAGTGAGCCCCCAAATAACAATATCTTCCTCCTCGAATATAATTGCAGCTCTAGCTTTATTAAGAATATAAGACATATTTTCCAAAACCTCGGCATGGAGTCTTCTCCTAAAAGAAATATCAAAGCCATTTTGTGAAATTTTTTGAAATACAACATCAGGTTGTTGACAAATATAAAAAAACATAGGGTACTTTCCCATCAACACACAATTGTCCATCCAACCATCTTTCCAAAAACAACAAATATTTCCACTCTTTAGAGTATATTTCTCCCAACAAAATAAACTTCCTTAATTTCTAAAATTTCTTTCCAACAAGGAGAACCATTGTATCTTGCCTTAACAAACACCATAGAGTTATTCCAAAGCTATTTTGCTTTGACAATTCTTTGCCCAAGTCCATCTTGTATGTCAAGTTTCCACCATCATTTCACCAATAAAATTATATTTTGTTTCATCAAATCTTTCACCCCCAAGCCTCCCTAAGTTTTAGATTTACAAATTCTTTTCCATTACACCATATAGTACTTTCACTTTTTACCTTTATCCTTCCAAAAAACATCTCATATGAGAAGTCAACTTTTCAAGGAAAGTTTTATTGAGGACAAACATAGACAAATAATAAGAGGAATGCCAGTTAAACAAGAATTTAAGGTAAGTCTCCCTCCAGATGTGGCATTATCATATATCTAGGCAGCCAATTTATCATATAGGAAATCCCAATCATCAGTTCTTTAAACTATCAAAAGTAAAAACTACGCCCAGGTAATTTAAAGAGAAATTTCTAACTTGGCAATTAAAATATTTGCATAGAAGGAAGTGATCTCATTATCCCCTCCAACAGTGAAAACCTCAGTTTTTAAGAAATTGATTTTAAATCCGTACATAAGCTCAAAAAAATAAAGAAGTAACTTCAAGTTTATGGCTTTATCACGGTCATGGGAAATGCATAATACAATATCATCCGCACACTTCAGAATAGCTACTCCATTTTCAATCAAATCATACGCTAAACCCACAAAAAGCCTATTTATTTGTGTCTCCAAAACCATCTTAGCCAATACTTCCGAGGCCATATTACAAAGGGAAGGGGATAGGGGAAATCCTTGCCTCACTTATTTTTCACTTTGAAAATAAAGCCCCGTGTCATTATTAATCTTAATAGAAACAGTCCCATTATGCAAAATTTGAAAAATAAAATTGCAAAAGGACTCATAAAAACCTATTTTCTCAAAGAAATCAAGCAAAAAAAACCAATTGACTTTATCATATGACTTTTTGAAATATAATTTTAAAACAACACCAATACGTTTCTTAACCTACGTATGGTGAATTATTTCATGAATGGACATAATGACATCGGTGATGTTTCGCTTTTTAATAAAAGCATTCCGTTGAATATTGAACTACTTTGAAGCAAAACAAATCCATGCACAAACAAATAGTTTTAGATATCAACTTATAAATACATATAAGCAAACAAATTGGTCTCAGCTACTAAATCCTATTAGCATCAGAAAACTTAGGCAACAAGGTAATAACCCCATAGTTAAGCCTATGTGCATCAATATTTCCTTGATAAAATGCATCAAACAAGCACATAACATTATCTTTAACTATGTCCCAACATTAGTGAAAAAACTCAAAAATATGGAACAAATTACAAGGAGCGGGTCCAAAAATATTCTTATAGTAGTGGCATGGGATAAAAGATCTTTAGTTCCTTCCACAATAATACTCCCTCCGATCCATATTACTTGTCACAAAAATGGATATATCTATATATGGTTTAGTGCTAGATACATCCAAATCCAGTGACAATTAATATGGATCGGAGGGAGTATCATTATTTTCAACAAAATGTATAGTGTGTTTCCTCTTTCTACCATTTTCCACTCTATGGAAATACATAGTATTATGACCACCTTGTAGTAACCATTGTTCATTCGACCTTTGATGCCAGTATAATTCCTAAGTGGCAAAAATATTAAGCAATCCAACCTTAATATCATGCTTCCTAATCAACCAAGGTAAATTCTCGCGTCCATGGCATGAGGTAAATTCCCCAAAATGTCGTCATTTTCCGATCTCGGAGGTGGATGTCCAGGCACCATCAAAATCCCTTTCTAGTAACATCGATGGATCTGGCAGCGGACCTCGCCGCTCTCCGAAATACTCCCTCCAGCCCAAGGCTTAAGGCCTATAATTATTTTAAAAAGTCAAGCCATATAAAGTTTGACCAAACTTTTAGAAAAAACTATCAAAAACTATTATATTATGTAGATACCATGTGAAAATATATTTCATGATGTATGAAAGGGTATAGATTACGTATTATAAATATCAATATTTTTCTCTAAAAACTTGGTCAAACTTTAGGTAGTTTAATTTTAAAAAAAAATTACAGGCCTTAAAACTTAGGAAGGTGGTCGTACGAAAAATATGGCACGGGAGCTCGATCCATCCGCCATCCACTTGTTCCCCTTCCTTGATGAATCACTCGTCAATCACCGATCTGGAGAAGCATTCCGTCGTGGAAGGTGAAGGTCCGGGCTAGCAGTTGATGGCGAAAGTCACATGCCGTCACGAATCGCCTCCTAGGTCGCAGGAGAACTCATGGGTCATGCTCATTTCATTTCCACGGGTGGTGCCTCGAGCCTGGTTAATTTGCGCGCCATATATTGCATAGTTGATACAGTTCAAAAAAAAAAACTTTATAATATACCAATTTTTATGACAGAGAATCCTTATGTACATGGATTACTTTTTGGTCAAAGACCATTTCTAAAATATGTGTGTGTTGTGCTTCGGTGTCCCCTCCCCTCACTCCGACTTAAGTTTTTATGGGCCAATTTTCTTTTGATCCTATCGAAATTTATATCCAGACCATGTATACCTTTGTATATGTGTACTTAGTCGACCTGGATATACTCCACGTTCTCACCGACTGACCCCACCTCCCGTTATCGTGATCTACATATTTGCATCCCACGTTTTAAATTTTTTTTGCTGCTGTTATATACCCTCCCGATTTCCTCCTCCCACACGCACGTGTATACGCGTACGGTGAGTATACGTCTAAAAGGATCATACGGGTTTTGGATGGATTTATATGATCTTTGAAACAAATCAAAATCAAATCTAAGAGGACCATACATGAGGGAGTAACGTGTTAAGTGCGAGGGAATATAAATAAAACTAAAAGAAAAAAGAAAAGCAAGAAAAGCCACAAATTGCTTAGCTGCGTTTCTGACTTCGAAGAAACGACTCATGCATGCATGGCCTAGATGCTTGCAAGTTCCGAGAAGACTCATTATGCATGTGTCGGTGCTCGCTACTTTTGGCAATAATTTGCCTTCGGTTTCTCCTTCTCTCTGATGATATTCAAACCTGATGTTGACGCAGTACGGACCCTGCGTACGTACTATTTTGCACGGGTAAGAGAAGCATCATCATCCACAATTTAAACGTTTTCAATTCGCCACTAAATAAAAGAGATGAGCAGTAGCTCAGGCAATCATACGTAGATCGATATGGAAACAGCACGCTAGTATTTGTTTCTTTGCTAGCATCAGCAGTACTATTGATCGATCATCGATCATCGATCCCCGATTAAGCGATCGCGTCCGAATCTGGCGCTGCGCGTGCAAGACAAATGGCCGATTAGCGCCGCGCAGAAGGGAAGGGACCAACCTACTACAATACAAGGCTGCATCTTCCAAACGCACACACTGGAATCCATATTGGCGTCGTTCCCATCCCACCGTCGAGGCTCGATTCGCTCACTCCTCTCGCTGGCACTCTGCATGCGATGCGAGCGCAGCAGCAGCACCGGACGGCGGACGGGCGGCGTTTTCCTCCTGAAACTCTACAGAGTATGTCGTGTGCCGGGGCGAGGACGTATGGCAGGCGGGACGGGAGGGGCGCGTGCTGGCCATGCCACCTAGCCTAGCGCACGGCCGACGAGGACGACGTCACGTAGGGGGAATCTGGTGCGGGTGGTTTGCACCTGCAGTCCTGCACCGATGACAGTCTGAGTGTCTGACACTGCTCCGCGCGCGGCGGTGGCGTTGTTTTTTCCGACGGACGTATACGCGGCAGGGTGGCAGCGTCGCCCGATCGCGGGTACCCGCGACGTTGGACGCCAGCTGCGCGGGAAGAGAACCGTCTACGCATCGCGCGACGTGCCCTGCCGCGCGCCCGTTTCAGGGGCTCCGGCGGCGGTTCCGTGACACACGGACCTGATCCGGATTGGTGAGCATGCCGGCCGGTGGGATCCGCCCCGGCCGGGTTCCTGTGCAGCTGAATTGCCATGCCTGATTCACACATAGAAAAACATACAAAAATAGAAAAGATGCAAGATTAGAGTGTTCGGGCCAGCTGAATCTTACAGGAGTTAGATCCTACAGGAACTTTAATAGGAGTGTTTGAATCACGTGAAAGACAAAACAATTGTAACATGAGGTTTGGGTAGATAAAAATTTTCCTCCAAAACGTAGTGCAATGCAATCCTATGAGAAAAAACTTCTAAGGATTTAATACTACGAATCAAACAATGTACAAAGAAAAAAAATTCTAAGGATCAAAATCCTTCAAAATTTCTATCAGATTCCTTTGTATCAAACAAACCCAAAGATTGTACTCTGTCTGTTAAAAAATTATGTACTCCCTCCTTTCACTAACGTAAAATCTTTTAGATACTGTAAATTGTACTAGCTAGATACACTCCGAAATGAATGAACTTATAAACTAAGACACGTCTATATACATGTGTTTTAAAAAATGCTACAATGTCTTGCATATTTAATATCTATATACTAAAATGTGTCTTGATAATGTGAATCTAGATGAATATGCGTGATTCTTTTTTCAGACGGAGGAAATAGTAATGTCCTAAATATTGTTCACTTTCTTGCATCCGTAGTATCGATATTTTGTGTATACACGTCCGGAGCTTGGATGGCGATCTCCAACATATAACACCCTACTACTAGTCTCCTTGCAAAATAAGCAGTACGACAGAACCATCTTTCATTTGCACGAAGCTCTAGCTGCACAGCCTTTTCCTTTCAGTTACGCCAAATTGCCAATCCCCTAATTTGCACGGCCGGTTGCTCTTCGCTACTCGTCAACCCACAACGCGATCCCAAAATTGCATTTACGATCCGGCCGTTGTGATCCACGTCGAGTAGCGACGGCCGGAGATCGAAGGAAAACGGCAATGCGATATGCTGACCTTCGCCACGCATTTGCGTCGCTCGACATCTACAGGGGATAATGGAGAGCCTCTGCAGTCTGCACATGTACCCCGCATTCGCACCGAGATAGATACGTCATTAACTTGAGGTAATAACACTCTTGGTACCACAACTTGTGCTTAATGTGCAAATTAGTCTCACAAGTTGTAATTTGACAACCCGCTGTCTCACAAGTTGCTAATCCGAAACTAATTAGTCCAGCCAGTCCGTAACCTCGTGGCGGTCGTTTTTGTCCGGGCTGGCATGTTTGCAGACAGGTCCTTTAGGGCGATGTGAGAGGGCCTGGAAAGAAAAATCTGCCGAAGCGGTTATCTCGCCGCGAGGCAGTTCTTTCCTTCATCGTCTTTCTCTGTCTTGCTCTAGTATGCTGACCACGCCGCCGCCGCCTCCCTGATCCTGCCTTCCGTGGCGGCCTTTCCGGTGAGATGCCACCAGACATGAAGTACCGCAACTAGGATGAGGACCTGCTGGACTATGGTAAGGCTTAAATCCTCTCCCAGGCTGCACTATCGAAGGGCCATGGATTCAGCAGTTCATCCCCTTTTTCTGCCATCAGTAATCAGGATTGTGGATGAAAGATGGTTGTTTGGCAGTCATAGTGGATCGTGGATTGAGCAGTTCATACTTGTTCCATTTAATTTGGTAGTCGTAGTGGATGAACGGTGGTTGTTTTATTGCATCGCGGATGATTTTTATGATGAAGTTCACAACTGATCAGTAGAATAGAGTCGAAAAGTCTGAACTTTTGCAAGCTCCTGCCCTGTTTCGGCTTAGTGTCTGTTGCATTGTATGATGCATGTTTCTGAATGTTCACATCTGCTAGATCATGCATATTATATGTTTGTTGAAGATGAATTGCACAACTAATGAGTAAAATTGAGCTTTTACATGAATGTTTGTTAAATTTGGAAATTTATCTATTTTTTTCTAAATGTTTGCAAAGGGGGGAAAATCAAAGGGTAAAGAACCAGCTCAACAAGAAGGCACCAGAAGCACTAAAGGCGGAGGCAGAGGCAGAGGGAGAGGAACTAGGAAGAAAAGATCCGTTCATGCTACTGCACAACCTACTGAAGGTGCTGCTACTACCCAAGAAGAAAAAACAACGGCTGCTGACACAACAAGATCTGCAAAAGGAGGGCTATAATACAGGCCCATCGAGTGCTTACTACTTGCTGTTTGGTGAAGATGAACAAATAAGTGAAATCCTAGAACTTAATGAAGCACTAATTCGTGATCTCAATATGGAAGAAGTACCTGTAACTCAGAATGCTCCAAGTACTGATGATATCTAGATGGTAGATTCATTTATTTGTTCATGTCTGAATGTGGAAGAAATACTTTCACTCTAAAATTTGTGTTAATTGTTACTCATAATTTGGATTTCTATTTGTATGAAAGTTCTACAATTGTTATGGTATTTTTGATAATTAAAAGCTTCACATTTCTTGCTTAATAGTTGGATACAATTGTTATGCAAGTCTATGAATGGACTCTGCATTTGTATGCCATCTTCTGTTCCTAGTATGATACACAATTTTGTTTGAGCTCTTCAAGCATAGCTCTTCAAACAAATTGTAATTTCTAAGCTAGTAATTTGTTTGAGCTATGTTCATAAATTAGTAAGTTAGTACTGCCAGGTGTAATATGTTTGATCTTTTTTAAAAGACAAAAGTAGCTCATATTCTCATTAACATAACAGCTGAAGCAATACATAACTCACATTCTTATTTCAAAGACAGATACAGAGTACATATCCCATATTCTTGAACTCTTCCTCAATCTCAGATTCTTAAACTCTACCAAGGCACATGCACATAACACCAAGATCAGATTCTACCAGTGCACATGCACATACGAGAAACACAATCTAAATTCCCTTCAATGCATTCTACTTTCTTATCTCGTTCTCCACTTCACCTCTCTTCCTCACCAGCTTCTGGTTCTGCAATTGAGCACAACAAACAACAAGATTCACTTAAAACATAACTGTCAACATGAACAATATTCAGACTGAAGAAAATATTCAGAGAGAAAGGGGACTAGCCAGCAATCATAGTGGTGGTGCGGACGCTGGCCGATGCTCGCGTTGACCCGTGCCTAAAGGATACGTACCTCCTCCTCCAGGCTCAAGTTGGTGGGGGAGGAGCGGACGCCAGCCCGTCGGCTCCGCCATGGCTGCCCTCTCCTCGTCCAACGCAAGGAAAATACATGAGCATTACCTTGTACAACTTATGGTGCCGCCACATCACCGCCTCCTCCGTCGCCCGCACCTTCGTATCCGCTGCATCCCCGCCCACGCTGATCCACCGCGAGGAGCAGGGGGCATGGGCTTGCCCCTCCATCGCAGCCCTCGGCGAGCAGGTGCAAGGGGCGGGGACCGAGCCATGATATCCATGGAACCCTCCTCCGACCTGTGCTCCCATACCTCCGAGCCGTGCTTTCTGGTCGCTGCGCAGATCCTCCTCTACTACTTCCGTCGCCACCAAGATCCTCTCCATGAGATCAAATGACAGTGTTAGCATAGAGGAAAGTAGTGGGGCTAAGCGAGGGGGTTTATGTGAAATACGCACACACACGTGTCGTCAGAACAGGCACTGAAAACCAAAATCAGTCCGACTTGCAACTTGTGGGACGGCGGGTTGTAAAATTACAACTTGTGGGACTAATCTGCACGTCAAGCGCAAGTTATGATACCAGAAGTGTTATTACCTCCATTAACTTTGTCACGCGGTGACGCAACTTCCTCAAGATCGATGGGTAAACTGACGAGCGAACATGGTGGCAGAATGATGTTCAGATTTCAGAGCGCCGTTGCCGGCCATCACACACGTGGTCGGTCGGTGCCCGCGTGCGTTCCGGCCGGGTTCGTGTGGAAGCAAACGGGATAATATGAACAGAGAACTGTCAGAAAGGACTCCCATGCCCATGCGGTGCTACGGACTTTTGACAAGTCTGCGGATCCACGTTCGGTATTAGCCGTACGACCCTTTATGTGCTTAATTATTACAGCTACTAGTAAAATGCGCATTCGAGGGGGTAGACGCGAAAGCTAATCAGAGACTAGTCAGCAGGAAGAAAAAGGAAGGTGGTTCTCTCATCGGGACGAGGTGCAGTCCACAACAGCAATGAACATTACTACCTCGCCATCGTCCTTTGTGAATGCATGTAGCTATCGACATCCTCGCAGACAAAAGAAAGAGCTCAATCGAAGCCACTTGCTAGAACATACTCCCTCCCCTCCGTTTCAAATTATAGAATGTTTTAGGTTTGAAAAGAAAAATATTGATCTAGACTTTTTTTTTAGTGTATAGATTCACTCCAAACCTGAGTGAACCTACATACTAAAAGTAGTCACAAATCTAAAACATCTTATATTTTAAAACTGAGAGAATACTAAGTAAGCTCTAAACTAATTATCCAGGTCTGTTCTGCACATATAGCTAACAAACTACACGTCTCAATTTTCAATCATCTCGATGTCGTCGATTAATTAACTTTCCAGTGTAGTACATGATACCGTCTCATGCGCCTAGTAGCTCGATCGGCGATGGTCACGAGCCACATACGATCATCCGGCCCAAAAATACTACTCCGATCCTCTCCTATCTGCGATGATCCATCCACGCATGCGGGCTGCGATGCTTGGGGAGGCTGGCGCCACGTGTCGTCCCCGCGCACCACCAGGGAGGCCGGGACAGAGCGAACAAGTGGAGACCGGTGTGCAGTGATCCATTCGTACGTCGATCGAGGTGCACCATATACCCCAAGCACACGAGTCCTATTCACGCGTACGTCCCCCTCCATCGGCTCCAGTGGAAGAATATAACGACGGGAGGGGCACTGCATGCCTCGACTTACTGTAAAGCACGCGCGAGGTGAGAGTGAGAGAGAGCTAAAAGAGCAGGCAACCGCGCGCGCGGTCTGTTTTCGCACCTGATACCCGTTAAATTTTTATCCTGCGAAATCATGGAATGAAGGCGATCATTATCCATTTATAGGCCCCGCTTGGTTCACCGTACATAATAGGCAAGAAAAAAACCGGGTGAAATATCCGTCCTCCCTGTAATTATGCACGCGCGGCACTTGCGCTGGTTGGTTGTTATATACTCCCTCGTTCTAAAAATCATATTGTAAATTTATTATTTTAGATGAATCTATACACTAAATAGTGTCTAAGTACTAATAAATTTAGATAAAAAATTATACAATATCATTTTCAGGACAAAAGGAGTAAGTTTCTCGGTCCAGTATTTTTCCTCGGCCGTTTCCTGCCATGTAGCCTTGTAATCTAACAGACCGTTCACAAAGTTAACTGTTCTAGAACAACCGGCCGGCCGTTTGACACCCCAACTTTACTGTGTGCACCTTGTCTTTGAGTGGTGACAGTAGGTTAACTCGAACTAGCTAGCGTGGTTTTTTTTTTCTCACTGAAACCTATATTCTCTTCAGAAAAGGCAGTGCGTGCATGGCATCCACTCCTTTGCACTCCTATATGCTCCCGTTCGTACGCGGTAACTTTTTTCTCCTTTTTTAACCTGCATTATCGAAAAGGAAGATAAAGGCGAGATGGATGGAGCGATGGCTCTATCGATCTCTTGCCGGAGCAGCTGCATGCCGGCCAGGGCGGTGCACGTACAGTAACATGATGACCGTCGGAAAATGAAATCCAAGGCAAGTGCCATCAGAATCCCGCTGGGATTGCAGGCGATCGAATCCTGCGTGCCATTACCAGGACAGGCGCGAGCGCGATCGATCCCTGGGGCCATGTAGGATCTGCAATCTGCTTCTGTCAAGATCGTACCGTCCGAGATCTATACCCGCGCTACAGCAAAAGCAGTGACGATCGATTCTGGCTAGTCTCTCCGCTCCTTATCTCCTAGCCCATGTTCATGTTCTCCGGCCGTGTGTGGTGAACAAAGGGGCTCACGCGTCACGTATTCCCTTGGTACGTACGTTCAACTTCTCCGGTCCATAAGACATCCAATGACGAGACAGTGGATGATGCCACATAACATCGCTGATCTTGATCAAGAAGGATTTAACAGTTAACCGGGAATAACTTTAGGGTGCATATATTTCGCCGGTGCATGATGGATGGATCGATGGGAAGGTGTGTGGGCTATAGCATGCGTACGCAACCTCAGACAGCAGTACAAGACTATGCATGCACAGGCATGCATCTCTATCGTCGGATGCAGTGTGTAAGTGTGTGGCGTGGCGCGCCCCCATCTTCTCGTGCAAAGACAAGTTGGCCACGAGAGAATAATCACCAACGTTTTCACTAGCTGTTCACCGATGGATAGTTAATATGCTGCATGCATGCATGCATGGTTCATGCACTCAGACTCGAAGACAATGGTCACACCACCACTTACGGCCGGTGGACCACTAATTAAGCACCATCATCTTCTCCAGTAAAATTGTTTAGCATCCTCTCCGGTTCTTTCTTTACAAAAGTAAATAAAGATGAGAGGTAGGCGCTGTATGCACGTACGAGAGAATGGCGAGTGTGCAGCTGCTAGAACGAACGTACATACGCGGCGGGTACGTGCCCCTGCGGCGCACTAACGTGGGAATATATTACGCGAGACGCGTCCGTCCGTACGCCCAGACCAGACCAGACCAGCTGATACACGGACACCGTACGTCCGGTCACTGCTAGCTTGTCAGTCAGACAGTCACCCTCCCCCCTTTCTATCTTCCTAGCTAGCGAACCTACGCTACGTACCCCTACACTACTAGCTACACCAATGGAAAACGTACGTACATGCCTCGATCGATCTCGATCGCCATGTCACCTCACGCAATATATGATTCCCATCCTGCGTAGTACTAGTACGTGCGTTTTCGATCCTATCGATACCGAACATGTAGCCACCAATCCAGCGTTGGTCCGCAGCTAGCCAGCCCCGATCGAGAGCCAATGGGGCTGCAGATAACGCCGGTCTACGCCTGTCATAGCCTTCTTTCTTTCCCGTTGCCGGGCACGGCAGCGACGACGCGGACGGGGATCAGGTGGTAGAGGCAGGCCGGCCGGCACGGGCGCGCGCGAGAGGGAATAGAGAGCACATGGGCGCGGGGCGCGCACGGAGATGCCAAAAATGGCGGTGCCCTAGCCTTTCGGGGGGTAGGGTAGTGGGGGAGCAGGTGACAGCAGCGGACGCGATCCTGGCGAGATCGTGCCGGCCAGCGACGTACTACTGCTGTCCCCCGCGTGCGTGTCCACCCCCGGTTGGCCGCCGCTCCCGCCCGTCCGATGCGCGCCGCCCCCGCCTCGAGATTACCGCTGCCGCCATGCATCTCGGGACGAAAAAGCTTGAGATAGTTAATGGCTACTTGATGACCCAGTTGCAAATCTGGGTTAAAAGCCAGGTGGTACGACTCGGAGCCAGCAAGCAAGACTGGAAAGCAAGAAAGGGGGGGTGACGCAATGATTGACGGGATTAGCGCTCTGGATCGGACTTTAGGGCGTAAATCGTCGGGCTTTATTAGTTGCTGTTGCCGTCGGCCTTAATAATCTCCAAAAGCGATCGAGCAGAAAAAGGAGGCGAATTAAGCGAGCGTGGAGAAGGGACACTGGACAGACAGAGAGTGACGGTGCGGTGTGCACCTATTACAGGCTGCTAATCCTTCGTCGAGAAGAAACAGATTTTGCCTAAACTGACCTCGCGCAATAATGACCAATTTAGTAATCGCCGGAGCTGTACGTCTGCGTCGATCAGGGCAGACCAAAAAAAATCCAACGTCTCGCTTACTAGTAGCAAACCTGGTTCTTCCACGAGCTCCGAGCTCATGACCTCATATATTATGATCTCCTTTTCAAAAGAAAAAAAATGCATGCGGTGCCAAGTAGAGCACTACATGAGTCGGAAAATTAGGAAACGGTCGCATCAGATCGTTTGTTGCCAAAGAGAGGGTCAGGACAAGAGAGAACACAAAATATTCAAGGAGCCAAAAAAAAAAAGAAAGCAGAGGCTGTGCCGTCGTGGGGAGGGAGATCGGAGCAAAATTTTGGAAGTGTGAAAGAACATTTGGACTATGCAAGTATAAAAGTGGCATTCGTCAGATTAGCCGTGACGATAGACAAGAATACTACGCTGATCTTAGCTTATTTACATACAACGTCCATACAGAAAAAAAAAATACTTACTACCAAAGTTGCACTAAGCACTATGGAGATTTCCATTTCAATCAAAACCTAAAAGAACACCGCAGTATGTATCGTTGAGCGCAACCGTCAGACTCAGACACAGCGCGCACTACCATGATTTGGTGACAGAACAGGCACGGTGGTGCGCGACATGTATTACCTGATGCATGCTTGGTCGTCACTGGGCTTCACATCCACACGTTCTGGTATCGTAGGTGGCAAGCGTGTGCATCACAACCTCACACACTCCGCTCTGCTCGTCAGTCTTCCTTGTCCTCTACTCTTTCCAATCTGTCACGGGTCGTTTCAGCCTATATCTCACTCAATATCCCTTCTCGTGTTGGTCTCAATATCAATATATGTATGTGTGTATTCTGGCACAGGTTGCCTCTATCCTACTCGATCCCTTTCTCGTGCTGGCCTCAATATGTACGTCTGTATTGTGACACATCTATTCAGCAAAATCACTACTCCCTCCAGTCCATATTAATAGCCTCATATACGAATGCATCTAGTCTAAATATCTAGATAAAGTTAAAACCATTAATATGAACCAAGGGAGTATTGTTTATAAATTAATGTTTCCTATTGTCACTCTTCCGACAGTTTGCAAATATTTTGCATCGTTAGTACGTACTACTAAGCCACGACAGGGTCTAAACAAAGTTTAGCTGGCTATCTTAGTAGTTATAACGAAGATGAAAGAGAAGTTAAAGACTGATACATTGCAGGCTCACTACAACACGGAAGACAGAAAATGATGGTCTCACAAATAGCCCACAATCAATTTGATAGACGGTACAAAAAATCCAAGTTACAGAAGAATTTCGCCCAGCAAGTTTATGTACACAACAGTACACCAATGATTTGCACAACCCAACAAAGAATTATAGAATCAAACACATAAATAGCCAAAAAAAAAGGGAACCTGAATACACGCGGGACTCACCAAAAGCTGCCGCCTGACAAAGCACTGCATCTTCAACCGCAGTAAACACCATTCCAGTGCAACATACTCCAACTCGAAAAGTAAGTACACTACATAAGCAGCAAACAAACAAACTATATCTTTCATATTTTTCCAGAATTTGCGCCGACTGGGCATCCCAACGTAGATACTCCAGATAGGCTATGCCGCTCAAACCATACCCATATCCAGCTAACAAATATTCTTCAGCAAATGGCACCAACTGACAAAACTTGGGCGATTCCAACCATATCTGATAGAAGGACAATCTTTAACAAAAACACTCCAGCAGCACAAAATTTTGAAGGTAATTGTTTCTCTGAAGATCATCTTCTACTGGCAAATGCTGCCAACGCATTCGCATGAGCTGGTGGTAGAGCACTTAGTATTGGCTGCATCTGCTGGCCATAAACGGATATCAAATGAGAAACAGCCTTGCCAATAATTGTTTTGACTTCATCACTCTCATCCGGGGATACTACCACTTGGGCAAAGACATGTACCACATCAGGCACTAGAGTAAGGATCTGCAACAACAAAATGTTAGCTTTGGCCTTAAGACTTGAACAAGGATATTTTCGCTGCAATCAATACTCATGATTAGGAAAAAGTTCACATAATGGAAGCAAAGATCATGGAACAGATCAAAACATTGGGTGGTTCAAGACCAAGTTACCTGGGGATGTGATGATAGTAACAAATTACATAAGCAACTGTAGACAGCCATTGATTCTTCATGATCCTCTTTTAGTGGCAGAGCTTTGATAAACACCGGAAGAACCTGAGAAACAGATATAGCATTGCAACCAAGTATTAGATAGGCACTTCAAATTCTGAAATCTGAAGCTGTTCAAACGGATTATGTGCAAGATAATGCAAACCTGGTTGAGAGGAATTGACTGAGGTTGCACCATTATCATTCTGGCAATAGCACCAGCAGCATTATCTCTAACTGCAAGGTCTGGTTCAGAATTGGCAAACAAACGATACAGACCCTGCAGTATATCTGGGTAATATCTGCAGAAAGATGAACAATAGCCTGTGAACAACTGAATTTACAGGATTACCGTTTATGTTCATAGTGTACCATGAACATTAGTTCATTTTGTGACTAAACAGCATATCCCATCATCTAATACACTTGGTCAATTTTAGCTTCCATTCTTTCAGCATTTCCGTCATAATTGTGAAAGCACGTTACAAAATGTCAGGGTTTAGTTTTGTGACACTACAGGATTAGGAAGTTGGCAGGCTATTATGTGATCTTTTTATCAGGACTAAAAAAAAACTAATGCCTTTTGAGAAGGACTATGAAAGAACAGTGCATCGATGCAGATACTATGACTTGGAACTGATAAGAGCTGTGGTAACCAATAGTTTTCATCATCTGCTTCTCATTTGCATGCTTCTTACTCTAAATGCACAATAGAGTGAAATGTGTCTGCCCGTAACTTCCATAAAGGTAATGGGAAATGAATCTGTAGTTAAAGAAATTGTGTATCCATTAATGTCCATTTGTTATGCAGATACACTTTTCAAACATAAGAAAGAAACATCATGCACTTCAGATCTAAATAATAGTTATTTGCTCCTCATTTTCGGAGTGCAAGACATTAGCCTCAGATAGGAGCTTCTGCAAAGTCAAGCATGAAATGTCTGTTATTGTAAGTATTATACATACCTCAGTGCTGCAGCACCCCCATTCTTGCACAGCTCGCCAACACAGAAAGCGGCATTTCTCCTATTCGTGGCCTCAGAAGATGCAAGTTCTTTCAATGCCAAAGGCATTATCTTCTGCAAATGATTCAAATATTAGTAAGCATTAAGAGGTCAATTAAAATGATAAGATGGCATGTTTTTAAAGAAAACCATAGGCATACATCAACGTAAGCAGAAATTGGAGCACCCATTTCTTGAGCAACCTCAGCTAGGGTGGCAACGACCATAGTCTTATCTTGGGGAGGATGTGGAGATTTCTGCATTCATTCAGAAAGCATCTTCAAACGTCAAATGTACAATTCTCACTATAATCACTATAGGCTTAGGACAGCTGGCATTAGTTGACCACGATGAGGGAGGGGGGTGCTCACAGCAAATTTCATCAAGGGGTCAAATAACTTTGCAAAGATAGGGTCGAAGTAAGATCGCATCACTTTCGCAAAAGCAGGCAAAAGATCTGAAACTGCGTCCATGAGGACTTCATCATGATCAATGTCACCATCATCTTCACCGTCCGACTCAACTTGCTGACAGCATGATTCTTGATGCAGCAGAGTAAGTGTTGCCTCAGCAAGCCGCGGTATATCTGATACAGTGACAGAATGGACAATTTTAACAGTGGATCCTAGTATTCCGGTGCACCTAAATCTGAGAAAGTGCAGCTTACAAAGTTCAACTGCAGCAAAACCACAATCTTTGACAATATCTGCTACACTCATGCAAGCTTGCGCCACTACTTCTTTATCATCATCCTCTGTCATGGTCTTGATATAGATGTTCATAATAGTATCTGGAAAAAACTAGAGAAGATGAGCACAGCTTGAGGTGCACATAGAAAAATGGACTTAAAAGTAGGCAACTCAAGTAGAGATTACCAAGAACATCTTTCTGTTTCTCTAGTATATCCTGCATGGTGGAAAAAGTACACTATCAGAATATTGATGTTCCAGAGCAACCAACTGCTAAACTGACAATTCAATGCATCTAGTACTCACAGCGTTTGCAGGTATTGCCTTTACTGCAGTTAGGATGTCTGCAATAGTAGTTTTGTTATTATAATTACTGGTAATACCACAAAACATAGCTTTAATGGGAAGTCTCAAAGAATAAAAAAAACTCAAAGAAGCTTGTAATTTTACAAACTTAAAGTTCTGGGGAGTAAACAGTTCCAATTAAACAAGACTATTCACTCTGGTTTCTCTGTCAAAGGCTCTCCTACTGCTCATAATTGTTGTGCCTACCATCCGTATACAGTTTATTGACTCTTGGAAGTTACTCCCTCTGTTCCACAACATAAGCCTTTTTAGCAAGCTGTTTTAGCTTTCTAAAAAGGCTTATATTGTGGAACGGAGGTAGTAACAGATTGGAGAGTTCATTGGGTTTGCAATTCGTGGTTTGTCACATTACAGTATCCGTTTCGTGCGCAGAAGATCCAATACATGACTAATATGAGAAAAATGACAAAAGAGCATGACATAGGTGAAGGTAGTAGAGGAGCTAGATTACAGGAAATGGGTGTACAGGGATCCAAAAGGTAGTCAAAACCTTTCGATTTGTCATATGTATATTGTAAAGTATATATGTATTACTGTATTGTATAGAGGTAAAGCTTTTCCCCCTGAAATAATGGGTGTACATACACCCATGTATATAGCTGGCTCCGCCCATGGGTGGTGACGGATGCTAGGCAAGCTTCCATTCTGCTCACAATTTATTTTGTTGGTTTTCTGATCTGGGCTTTGCCTCCGTAGATAGTTGAGCCCGTCTGGATCGCTAGGTTCAGATTCAACAACTATTCGAGCGAATCGAGCAATTAATGGTACACTACCATGATTGCACTAGCAAGATGACTAATGTATTACAACTTCGATGATGATGCTTGAATGGGTTTGTAGTTAAACCAAAATAAAACTTTAAATGATGGACATAAGGTAACATTATATATGATTGCATAAAAGAACATTGATCATGAATGCATCATGTGATCTACATTAATGTATCTTACGGTGACAAAAGTTTATTCTGTAGCCATATAGTATTGTACTACGATATATACCATGCTGGAGACAGATTCTGTAGAAGTGCACATACATGTCACAAAAGTTTATTCATCTAGATTAGGTTGTTTTGTATGTTAAATGATTATTGGAAGTTTGGAATTTTCCAACCACAACTAAAATCATCAGAATCTCCATTAGTTGTTATTATTTAGACCTCAGAAATAAGGAAACCAAAAGGCTGCTATAAGCTTATATATTAAAGAGGACTAGGAAAGACATTACGTTTTAACGAAATAATAGCCTGAAGCCTGACATCTTCATGAAAATACCCACTGTGCTTGATTAAAATCTTCAATGACTCCTCCAAGTACCTGGTGCCAGTTAAGAAAATTTTGAAGAACAAAAGATGGCGAGAATATTATGCTAAACATCATTTTAAGGATACGGAGCATATGCACTTTTTGTGTGAAGTGCAAAAAATCCAATAGCCTGAGTTGCAGCTGCTTTCTCGTCTAATACTCCAGTCCTCACACTGATATTTCTAACTCTTGGCTCGTCATCTGTATCATCATCAGAAGAAACACCACTAAATCCATTGTCAACACCATCAGCATCATCAATGTCCACAGCAGAACCATCATCCAAGTTGCACGAGGAAAATACAAGAGGCACAACATGGGGAAGATACTGCAATGTGCAACAACCACTTCTGTAAGCATAAACAGCATTCGTGAAATGAACAAAATTTTGACTTCCATTGTTACCTGTGTGAAATTATCATCCAGAATCTCAGCAATGTTGCTAAAAAAACCATGAGTATACTCTCTTAGCTCGCTATAATCCAATCCAAAACCCTGCAAGTATAAAGAGCATAAAGAATTGCACTAAAGTCTTCCGAGTTATCTGAACTCTGAAGTACTGGAATTAGGACTCACACTAATAGCAGCCTCAATAAAAGGAGGCAATATCGCTTCCATTCTGGTTTTGCCTACTGCCATTGCTACTATCCCAACAACCTCAGTAGCCCTAGCTCGTGCACACAAATCTTCATCCTTAGTGAGCACCAGAAAGCCTTTCATCATTTCAAGAACCTTCTCTGCGTATGGGATAAAAGCCTGTTCTGCAGCAGCTGCCACAGAGCCAATTGCCGACTGCGGAAAAACATCATTATTGTCAATTTAGAAGACAGTTTAAGGGGGGAAAGGTTACCTCCTTAACATAGAGATTAATTGTGTGTAATGATTTCTATACGAACCATGCATGTCTCTTGCAGGTTCCGGGGACTGCTCTGCAAAGACATAACTAATCTGCATATCAAAGGTTCTAGATATGGTAGGATATCTTCACCCATATCTTCACAGAACGCTGCCAATGCATAATATGATTTCTCCTACAAGATCACGTCACATATTTGCATTAGTCAATTATTCCAGAAAATATCATGCAAAGTTAATCAATATAATCTATATTCAAAGTTTCTGCCTATTTATCAGAGATGATGTCACCTGAAGTAGGTTATACCTTAACTTCATCTGATGGGTCGTCAAGTGCATTTAAGATGCATGGAAGTACACTCTCATAGTGAGACAGAATTTCTGGCTGCAAGTGTTCAGCAAACTGACCAAGAGCAAATGAAGCAGCGCCTCTAACCATTTGCTCTTGATCCTTTAAAGCTTCTAAAACAACTTTGAGACATTCCTCCAACTTATCCTTGAAATGTTCAGAACAACCCTCTGAGATAACACCCAACGAAGTAACAGCAGCCTCACGATACTTGGGATTAATGTGACGAAAGCTCACAGAAGCAAATTCAAGAACTGGTCCAAAAACATGTCTTGGTAAGTTGATAGCCATTGTATCAATGACTTCTGCTGCAGAACGATCTGCCGCTAAATCAGGTTCTTCATCTTCATTAGCTGTTTCTGTAAGCAAGGGGCACATAACTTGTAGGATAGGTACAATCAGCTTGTTCTTTTTTAAGAAAGATGCTTTAAATTTTACAAGCCATGAGATTATCTGAATAGCCTGAAACAAAAAAGAGAACGTTTACAGGAAGTTATTTTGCAAAATGAACAAACATATAATCAATAATGTGGATGGTTGATCAAACCTGTTGCCTTATATTTATTTCTAAGTCATGGTTTGAGCAAACTTCAAGTGAGAACTGCACAATTGATCTCACTGAATCTCCAAGAAGTGGTGCAGGAGATTCGATTAGTTCGTCGAATATTTCAAAGGCAATAGAAGCAACATCTTCATCACCATTAGCAAGACACTGCCTTGATACATTCAAGATACTGGGAACAAAGTCTCGAAACATCTTTACCTAGCAGTTGTACAAGATCTGTTCATCAGGCATAAGAGGCAACTCTAGCGGTAGCATGACATACTATTGAAGATTTGAGAATCAGCTAGCGGTAAAATGACACACTCCTCCAGCCAAAAAAAAGTGACGCTGTGTATCTACACGTGTTTTAGTGTCTAGATACATGTGTATCTAAGACAAAACCGCGTCACTTGTTTTGGGAAGGAGGGAGTACTATTGAAGATTTAGAATCAGCTAAGAGAAACTACAGCTCTAAGAAGAACAAAACCGACAAAATACTGTTACAAGCAAAGAGAACAACAAATCCAAAATAAAACGCAAGTACTGCTTAATGTATAGAAAAGGCTTAACTGAAGAGCACATTACCAAAAAAAGGTCTATAAGAATGAATATTACGATGGCACATCTTTCACCTCGAAAAATAAATGTTCATAAAATGAAGTTTAAAAGCCAGAACTTACAATGTCCCCTCCTTCATTGACATACTCTATGAAGGATCCGACAGCCCTGTTGCACAAACCAAAAATTAGCTTCTTTACAGTTACAAAATGGTCAACTGAGAAAGGGAAATATAGAGTTTCATCGCAAATTTAAACCGTACTTTAAAGCAGCAATTCTGACTTTAGAGCTGGTCTCGTCTTGCAGGCATTTCAGTAGAATAGGTTGTAAAGCATTCAGATGAGATTGAAACGTAGTTCCAATAGTTTCAGTAAGAGAGCTGAACAGAATTAGAGCTACCTGTAAAGAAAAGAGTGAGTCGGTACACATTGACATTTTGTTTGCGCAGAACTAAGACACCAGTTTCTACCAATTGCAGAACTAAGGCACCAGTTTCTCCGTAATTCCCTTGAGATGATATAGGAGTTATGCACAAACAGGTCCTACCAAAACTAAGGCACCAGTTTCTCCGCAACACTACATATACTTACATAAATCAGAACATTTGATGTCACAGAATGCACTATCTATTAATTACACACAGTGTACTAGCATCCCACTCCTACTAACACACATATGGAGGAAGTACAAACAAGTGAACACCAGGTAGAAACTTCCACCAATACAAAGATGGAAGATGGTTTCAAGACTTTACACATGCATAAGCAGTGGGGCCTTATGACTTAGAATATGATTACGTTAACCAGCAGGAAAAAAATAAAAACCTTAGTGTAGGAAGTGTGTAGGCCTTTAGCCAGCTAAAAGATGGCCAGACATAGAAACTGTAAAATCCATAAATAATTAAGTTATGGATGGTCTTGAGATTTCACCATTTAGCTCTTTATATTGAGCAGTATGTCAAACAAATAATTGCAAAAGGGCAGGCTGACATGCTGCTGCAATCATGTTGACAATAAAAAAGTACATTCAGTGTTCTCACTATGCGAATGAAGAAGTTCTTAAACAAATACCAAATCAAAGAAAGGGAAGTGCAAGTAAGCTCTTCTTGTGTATCATCTATTATGAGAAAATGACCTAGGCATGATTCATAATTCATTTCTGACGAATATTGATACTTACATGCTAAACAATGCATACATACTTAATTAAAGGCTGAAAGTACAGGGCAACTCCGAGATGCACTTACTTCTCTATGTTCTTCTTGCGGACTTTGGCTGCATTGGAAAAGGAACGGTAACAACTCTTGCCACTCTCCTGCAGGGATAGCATACTTAGCAATAATGCTCACCACATTTGCACTAGCTTTCCTTACAAGATGACTGCATAAGGAGCAAGAAAAAACTCAGTGTGTCATCCTCTTAAAATTATATATGGAAAAAACTGAGGCAAATTGAACCAATAACGGACAGCATTTGCAACATAGAGTGGGATAATAGCTCGATAGTTTGTAGCTAGTCCCAGTGAAACCAGATCAACCTATTATCCTGTAAATTTTGACTGGTTTGAATTGAACTACGCATATTTTGACTTCCATATTTCCAGTTTATGGTAACCCCGTTGTGTTTCATAGTTGACACACAGATCAATGCTTATACCAGAAATATTAAAGTTCAAGCTTGAATCAAACAGATAAAATTTATATGCAAATATATGTATTCAAAGTCTAAAGGAGAAGATTTTTATTGAGGAACAAAAACTCTACCAGGGTGAATTTTTGAGACATCATAATTAGACAGTCCATCATTTAGATCGCAGTTTTTTGTATTTGGCAGGGTCGGCCTAAGCAATTTGTAGCCTCTTTTCTCACGTTTTTGCATTTGCAACATAGAGTGGGATAATAGATTGATAGTTTGTAGCTAGTCCCAGTGAAACTAGATCAACCACTGTCCATCTCATCATTATGAGTGGTTTGAGTTGAACTACGCATATTTTGACTTCCATATTTCCAGTTTATGCTAACCCGTTACTTTTCATGATTGATGAGATGGACAGTGGTTTGATCTGGTTTCAGCCACTGTCTAACAGTTCAGCTAATCGTTACTCACAGGAACGAAATGTTCGGCAGTTAACAACATAACTTCAGGTATCCCATAGACAGCCCCGTATAGTTGAAGATAGCAGTGGAAAAATTGTAAATTTCCGAGGCGGAGGCGGAAAGGGGGCGGGAGAGAGTGGGGGAAAGTGCGCGGCGAGCACCTGTTGTCGAGTGTGATGGAGTCGATGAGGGCTTGCTTTAGGGAAGCCTTGGCGTGCGGTGGAAGCTTGGGCCAGTGGGAGGTGATCTTCTTGCGGAGGAGCACGGCGGCGAGCTGGCGGACGTTGGGGGTCTTGGCGGTGCGGAGGTGGTGAACGAGCGCCGGCACCACCTGGGGGTCGCGCGCCAGCCGCCGGATCTGCTCCTCCGCCTGCCGCCGCGCGTCGTTGTCCGGCATCAGGAACTGGATTAACAGAAGCTCCAGTGACTGCGCCATTTCCTCCTGCCTGGTGCTTTCGCCGGGCCTCTCCGGGCCTCCCTTCCTGTGATCGGCGGCGCCGGCGGCGGACGAAGGGGAGAAGCAAAAACCCTACCGATTGGGTGGACAGCTCAGGTTTTGGTGCGGCGCGCGTGGGGGCGGGAGGGGTTTACTACTAGTAAGTTGGGCAATTGTTGTCTTTTCGTGTTTGCTTTCCTTATTTATTTAATTTAATTTATAATATAATATCCAGGCCTGTACCGGTGGGTCAGTCCAGCAGTTATTGTTTTTTATCGTTCTTTCAACTACTTTTCCATGGGTTTTTTTACAGTGATTTTCCATGGTTTTTAGTACATTTTCTATGTATTTTTTAGATACGTGTTTTCACCTTTTAATTATACACGGTTTATTTTATACTCGTGAACTGCACTGTAGACACCTATTTATATGATCAACACCACTGATGTGCTCAATCCAAAGACGGACCAGAATGAGTAATCTGCATCATGGTAAGGCTTACCAGTAAACATGGCCCGCTTTACTTTGCATCACGGGTTCATCTTGCATATATGCGTTTCTTCAGCATACTTGCATTTAAAAAAAAATTGCATATATGAGATAGCACGGCCATGCGCGCACGGAACACAGCTCGATTATATATGAGATTCATTACGGCCCACCAAGAACATGTGGTATCCAACCTGTCAAAACTGAATTAGCCCATATATACCTGGCCCAACCATCTCTACTTTTTATCTAAAGAAAATATGATACGGCTTTGAGTCGTGTAAACTCCATACTATTATCTTAGAAAAAACTACTCTCTGTGTGGAGGTGGCTATTCGGCTCACGGGTGGATTTGCGCCCATTGTAAAAATATATATTTTAAAATTTTAAAAAAATTAAAATAAAATTTCTACATATATATTTGAATATTTTATGTTTGTTTACAAGTTTTCGGGGTGAAATAATATTTTACGTGTTCCGTGCAAAAAAGACAAAAAAAATATCCTGTGAATAGTCGTACTCAGTGATATTTTTTCGCTTTTTTATACATGACACATAAAATATTATTTCATCCCGAAAACTTATGAATGAACTTAAAATATTTGAATGTACAGGTAGATATTTTTCAATTTTTTTGATATTTTAAAATTTGTTTTCTCACAATAGATGCAAATGCACCCGTGAGCTAAAAGGGATTTCCTTCTCTATGTTTTAAATTATAAGATATTTTATTCTTTCCTCTGAAACATATCTTTTCAGACGTCATTTGGTGCGTAGGTTTGGAGCAAAAATGAGTGCACCTACATACTAAAAACATGTATAGATACATATGATTGAGAAAAAAAAGAAAACATCTTATATTTTAAATGGAGGGACTATTAGATATTCTAAAAAAAATATTAGATGATTGTTTCATTTGCCATCTCAAAAAGAATACTGTTAGATAATTAGCTTATCTCCAAGACAACAACAACAGTTGTTATTAATAAAAAATCACGGGCACACAAAGGAAAAAGGTAATAGCTCGTGAGCAGGTTTGCAAGCGGACAACCCGCAAATCCTATATAAGTATATGAATAATCAAATGTGTATATCTTAAATAAAAATTACACTATGTTGAGTTTTAAAACATCTACTATTTGCATGTTTATGCGGACTTTTACTCACACACCTACTCGTAAGTTGGCATCCACGTTGCATATGCCGGTCAATATATTGGCGGTGCTGATTTCTTACTCTTCCCGCGACATCGGCTAGAGTTCAGAACTATGCTTGCACGAAAATTGTATACTCAACACCTTGCTGTAGCATTAGATCTTGACGTGATCTTGACGTTTTATGGTCCATAAGTGATGCGCGATTGTAACATGTACTGCAGATCTTAACGTGATCTGCATCACCGATCTATAAATTGTACCGCTCCCGTTTTATTGTCGTGCATATTTATCCTTTTGGCACGTACTGTTAGGTGAGCTGGATTGCCAGCTTGCAAGTCTAGTCATAACGGCTGCAGCTGTTTTTGTCAGAAGTACTCAAAGCTAGTGCCACGCCAGCCACAACCCTTGGTACGCAGACCTTTGTCATACTTGGCAATCACCAGTAATTCCAGTGTCAAATTACAGTTCCATGAATACAGCCGAAGTTCGAGACTATGATCTCCTAGGCAGAGTTAAGGTCCAGTATGCAAGGCTCTGTGTGGATAGTGACAAAAAACAACCACACCAATTTCACGGCGAACCAACACAACACGGGGGAGAACCGGAAAATCCACTTCGGTTCCTTGGCCTAGATGCCTTCATTGTCTAAATACCTATTTTAAAATGACAAAAAAAATCAAAAAAAAAATCCCGCTGTATGTTCGGACATTTCATGTTTCCACATAAAATTGTGGTGCAAAAGAATATATTTTTTGTGGCTTTGTCTTTTTTTTCCCTATATAAGCCACAAAAAATATTCTTTCTTTGTGAAACTTTGTGCGCCAATATAGAATATTTGGATGTACACACGAAATTTTCATTTGAATTTTTTAACATATTGAAATGAGTTTTTTGTGCATTTTTCACAATGAATGTATTTACACTTATAAATCTAAACACCACCTTCGGGAAGAACCCCGTCCTATTTAAGTAAGGTTGTGACAAGTCTCGAACTCTAACTGTGTGGTACACCATCGCATGTAACACTACGGGAAAAAATGTCGTTGCCATATAGACACGTCTTTGCCAGGCCCGGCTCTGACCCATGGCCACCTTGGACGACGCCCAGGGGCCAGGTCTGGAGGGGGCTCAATATCAAATCCTTTCTATACCCATGCTCTTCTATTTTATGATGGGCTGGAAAAAATACCACAAAGGTTCAGCAAATGGGGAGGCGGGAGAAGTCAGCTTAGCCAAGGAAACACATACGGTTCGACTTTTTATCTTCACAAGCTGGGATTCGACTTTTATTCTGTTATAGGTTGTTCGTCTGCTCGCGATTTACCCTCATCTGGCCGCCCTCTTTCTTGACAGACAATAGGCGGCACAGTTAGTGCTCCATCGGCCATCACTCTCTTGTCGATCGGCCGCTCGCCTGCACCGGCGAGTCAGTCTGTAATTTCATGTCTCTATGATTTAATCCTCGCTTGATCCTTTATCTAATCCATGATTCAATTCCTCAATTAGTGTTTCAAGGACATTAACTCTTATTTTTTTGCAAGTGAAAATAAGCACATACTCTAGTTATGCGTATATATAGATTGGTCTTAGGGGCCCTACTATCGTCTTTGCCCCAGGGCCCCCGAAAATATAGAGCCGGCCCTGGTCTTTGCTGTGTGCCAAACATATTGGAACACGGCAAAGACAGTTTTTGCCGTGTGTAACTCAGAAAATACACGGCAACATACGTGAACACGGCAAATTTCTGAAAAAAAACACGGCAAAAAAATATACACGGCAAAGACCCATAAAGGAACACGGCAAAGAAAATACACTCGGCAAAGTCGACAACGGTACACGGCATAGGTGTTGTCACAGCAACGAGGTGGGACCCGTGACCCCACAAGTCCATTTAATGGGAGGAGCTAACGGCCGCAGATGGTGGTCTCTTTGCCGTGTGCCCTCGTCGGTCCTTTGTCGTGTGTATTCTGCAGTACACACGGCAAAGGCCATTTGCCGTGTGTATTCCGTAGTACACACGGCAAAGTCCTTTTTTCTTCTTTTTTTGCCTTTTATCCATTACTCTTGGGAAAATCATAAAAAAATCTTTCTAATTCAGAAAAATAAAAATAATATATCAAAATTTGCAGAAAAATAAGATCTATCTATATACACTCAAAAAATAGATAATTATATTGAATAAGAATCTTCATACTCGCCGTTTCGACCATAGTTTAAAACATGTATAAAAAATTCAAAAACGATCGAAACAATACGAAATCTTCGCGTGGTGTCATATTATGTGACATAGTTGGTAGGAAAAATATCAAACTTCGTATATTGATTATGTTTGAAAAAACCCTTCACAAAATGACCTATCTCATTCGAGATTTCCTGGCTTTCGGGTCAAATGACCAATGTTATGGCTAGAATCAAGGCATAGTTTGTGATAATCTACCCATATTTTGCATGCATGTGCATTATGGAATGGCGAATAATATTGTAGGAGGAATTTTTCCTTTTCGTCACACAAAAAAGCCATTTTTCATTTTATGAGCGTAAAAACAGGGAATTTTATGAAGCAACCACCAAATGGATAATTCAAAATTCTACCACCCCATTTTTCAAAAATACTAGACCACCTTAAATGTACAATGTCCCAACGGAGGGATCTCAAACCTTTCCGTCCACTCCAGGTAAAAAGACAAATTCCTGCCAAATCGGTAGGAAGTGGGTCAGATATGAACTACAGGTACATGATCGGATGGGCATGATTTTTACAAAAATCATTTTTAGATTCACAATATGCTATTTCATCAGAGATCCAGTGAAAGTTTAGAGAGGCTTAGCTCCGAGCTAAGAATCTTCATACCCGTCGTTCGACAAACTTTTGTCGATCGTTTAAAAGAGTCATAAAAAATTCAAAAACGATCGAAACAATGCGAAACCTTCGTGTGGTGTCATATTATGTGACATGGTTGCAAGGAAAAATATCAAATTTGTTATATTGAATATGTCTCAAAAAAACTTCACAAAATGACCTATCTCATTCGAGGTTTCCTGACTTTCGGGTCAAATGACCAATGTTATGGCTAGAATTAAGACATAGTTTGTGATAATCTGCCCATATTGTGCATGCATGTGCCTCATGGAATGGTGAATAATGTTGCAGGAGGAAGTTTTTCTTTTCGTCGCACCAAAAATCTATTTTCCATTTTCTGAGCGAAAAAACGAGAGATTTTATGAAGCAACCACCAAATGGCTAATTTAAAATGCTACCACCCTATTTTTCAAAATTACTAGACCACCTTAAATGGACAATGTCCCAACAGGGGGATCTCAAACCTTTCTGTCCACTCCAGGTGAAAAAGATAAATTCCTGCCAAAACGGTAGGAAGTGGGTCAGATATGAACTACAGGTACATGATCTGATTGTCATGATTTTTCACAAAAATCATTTTTAGGTTCACAATATGCTATTTTATCAGAGATCCAATGAAAGTTTATAGAGGCTCAGCTCCGAGCTAAGAATCTTCATACCCGTCGTTCGACAAAGTTTGTCGATAGTTTAAAAGAATCATAAAAATTTCAAAAACGATCGAAACAATACGAAACCTTCGAGTGGTGCCATATTATGGTACATGGTTGGAAGTAAAAATATCAAACTTGTTATATTGAAAATGTCTCAAAAAAATCTTCACAAAATGACCTATCTCATTCGAGATTTCCTGGCTTTCGGGTCAAATGACCAATGTTATGGCTAGAATTAACGCATAGTTTGTGATAATATGCCCATATTGTGCATGTATGTGCATCATGGAGTGGCGAACAATGTTGCAGGAGGAAGTTTTCCTTTTCGTCGCACCAAAAAGCCATTTTCTATTTTCCGAACGTAAAAAACGGAGGATTTTATGAAGCAACCACCAAATGGCTAATTCAAAATTCCACCACCCCATTTTTCAAAAATACTAGACCACCTTAAATGGACAATGTGCCAACGGGGGGATCTCAAACCTTTCCGTACACTCCAGATAAAAATGACAAATTCCTGCCGAATCGATAGGGAGTGGGTCAGATATGCACTACATGTACATGATCGGATGGGCATGGTTTTTTACAAAATCATTTTTAGGTTCATAATATGCTATTTCATCAGAGATCCAATGAAAGTTTAGAGACACTCAGCTCCGAGCTAAGAATCTTCATACCCGTCGTTCGACAAAGTTTGTCGATAGTTTAAAAGAGTCATAAAAAATTCAAAAACGATCGAAACAATGCAAAACCTTCGTGTGGTGTCATATTATGTGACATGGTTGCAATGAAAAATATCAAACTTGTTATATTGAATATGTCTCAAAAAACCCTTCACAAAATGACCTATCTCATTCGAGGTTTCCTGTCTTTCGGGTCAAATGACCAATATTATGGCTAGAATTAAGGCATAGTTTGTGATAATGTGCCCATATCGTGCATGCATGTGCATCATGGAATGGCGAATAATGTTGCTGGAGGAAGTTTTCCTTTTCCTCGCACCAAAAAGGCATTTTCTATTTTCCAGGCACAAAAAACAGGGGGGTGGGGGGTTATGAAGTAACCACCAAATGGATAATTCAAAATGATACCACCCCATTTTCACAAGATTATATGGGAGTCATATTTGGATTCCTCATATTTTTCTGATCGATTTAGACATTTTATTTGTCGAATTCCGATTTACGGATTTAAATATATGAATTATTCCATATTAAATAGAAAAAGGAAATAAAATAAAATCATTTTATTTTTTATTCGGATTCAAGATTATTATTACTTTTCATTATTGTTTACTTAAATAATTGTTTGGAATCTAAAACTGAGATGTGTGACATCATGGCCCAAGAGTTAATATGATTGATATGGAAGTATTAGCAACAAGGTATTATTTCTTTCTTGGAAGCTCATTCAGAAGGAACGAAGAAGTTAAGCGTGCTAGAGCTAGAGTAGTGTTAGGATGGGTGACCACAGGGGAAGTTTAATTATGAGTGCAATTTGACCTAATATTTAATATACAAAGGGTTAAAATATTCCATATGAGATTATCAAGTAAATAATATTCAAAAAAGTTTGAAACAAAATTATTATTTTTTATTTTTTTAAAAAGGCGCAGTTTCTTTGTCGTGTACTTTTTCCACGAGACACACGACAAAGACAGCTTCTTTGCCGTGTACTTTTCGAGGAGACGCACGTCAAAGACAACTTCTTTGCCGTGTACTTTTCGAGAAGACACACGGCAAAGAATAGACACTGTCGTCTTCGTGGGAACCGTCATCTTAATTTACTTTGCCGTGTCTATGCATGAGACACACGACAAAGCCTTTGCCGTGTCTTATTTAGAAAACACACGGCAAAGGGCCTTTGCCGTGACGAACGTGTGGCATTTGCCATGTTCCGAAAGGCCTTTGTCGTATCTTTTGTCCATACGGCAAAGAGGCTGTGAGACGTAGTGTAATAGCCAGTAAGCCCCGTAGTATTTCTCACTGGTTTTATGACCATGACTAAAATTTTGCTTCCTGCTTTAGATGGTTATAACATTTGGTACATTCATTCTCCCTAACCACTTAGCTTTTTTATCATTGGTCAAAACATGTGAAACCGAAACCTTTACCCAGCTAACTAAAATTCAAGTGAGGTTTTAGCCAAAATATTGGTTAGCCAAATTTTTAATGAGGCTGGCTAAGGCTCAAGCTAAACACACTCTAAGTACAATCCGAAAGAAGATAAGTTCCCAACTGTTCATAGGATCGACTTTAAACATTTGTGAGTGAACCTCAACAACAAATTATGAGTACATACATAAGCTTATATCATGAGCACAATAACGTTCTTGCTACATCATTGAGGAGAAGTCGGAATGGGAACGACGCTAGCATATAATTAAGGCAAATAGTATGTTGTCCATGGGGATGGTTTCCCCCCTCTGTTGGATGTTGCCCAGCGTGTGCGATGAGATACATGCAAAACAAGAATAAGCTAGACAGTTTGATTAACCAGACTTTAATAAAGCTGACATGCTACAACAAACATTTTATAAAGCTGACAGGCTACATGCAAACAAATGGTCTCCTGGATATACGTGTACGTTGTTTGCTTATGTTAGCATGGTTGTGCACGAGAGCATTGACAAAAAAATCTCTGCCAACCCATTGTCTCCTCAATACATGTGTGTTCTTTGTTGTGTACCACTATAAATATCATCATATTTTCTTCAAATCCACCAAACTAGCTAGTTGTACTCGTTAGCATGGATGTTTGGTAGATGGAAGTGGTTTGTATAAGCAGCCATGAACAAGATAACGAGTATAAGCTAGCTTGTATAAGCCAGTTTGTATAAGCAAGCTAGATATACAATGGCCATAGCTCGTCTGCTCGATCACGTGAACAAGCTAGTCATGGACACGTGAAGAAACTAGCTAAGAAGGACCCAACTAGATTAGAGATTTGCTTGATTTGTTCCAATCTACTCATAAATGACCTTGGATACTTCAAAAAATCTCCAGAATCTGAAACTCACATAAAAACTACAAGGTATCGCTAACTCACGATATTAGCGTTAGTTCAAAGATGAAAACCAACAAAACTTAGTGAAAACTAATGGAAAATACTCAGTAAAATGTGTCATAATTTGGAGCTATCAACATGATAGGGGTTAACCTCTTGGGTGACCCGATCTTCATAGATTTCGTGTTCAAATCAATGGGAAAAGCGAGGGAAAGAGATAAGGTAGCGGAAGCGCACACCTTGCAAAAACACTATGAACACACCGCAAACACAACACGGTACAAAGCCTATTGCTCCCTCTGGCGGCCACTGGTCTGATAGAATCTTTGCGAGGAAAGATCGGTCAACGTGCTCCTGTCAAATCCACATCGGAGAGGGAAGAGCACCTTGGAGAGGATCTTGATAACTTTACTAGAGACAACTCAGAGTAAATACCTTGTACAACTAAGGATGCTCAAAGTCACAATCCATAGAGGTGGGTGATGATAGGGTTCCCTCATGAAGGGAAGGAGACATAACTAGAAGTGATCCATCTTAGGGGTTTCTAGTCTATCATCTATGTCTTAGGGATACATGAAGGGATGGGGGCTCTATTTATAGGTCAACCACTAAACAAGGGGTGGTTTGGGAATAAAATTAGGTTTTGGAATAGAATAAGGGGGTACATGGGCCAAGGTCCCAGTTGTTGGCACGTAAGCCCATCACTTAGGCAGAAGACTCCGGTGTAGTCGGGTCGGAGACTCCGGTCAGGGCAGAGACTCGGGTTGAGCGGGTGGAGACTCCAGACGAAGTCCAAGGGGTTGTAGTCATGTTCGAGCGGAGGGAGACCAGAGACTCCGGGGCTTGGGCGGCAGAGACTCCGGGACGATGATGGCGGAGACTCCGTTCCTGGAGTCGGCTGCTTCTTCTGTCTCCTCTTCCAAGGCATCGTCTTGTCATTCTTGAGGTTCTGGGCTTCCTTCCTTGTCTCTGTACTTGTCGGTGTGAACCTATCATGGTCATAGGATGGAGAATTAAGTAGTATACCATACAATAGGGGTACGAAGTGAACTCGTGTAGAGGATAGGATTCACATTTGGAGTCCATGACGACTTGGCATAAGGGCAAGTGATTGATATGGCAACGACCGTAGGTTGGGCCGTATAATCTCCTCCCGCTTCAAAAATAGTCGTCCTCGACTCTATACGCTCATTACCATGTGCAAGAGGTTGAGAGATATTCTTGATCCTAGGTTTTACCATATAGTTGTCCTTGAGAAGATTGATGTGGCAACTCTTCAATGTTCCTTCACTTTCCATGAAGCCTACAAATCTCACAACAAAAGCAAAGCACCACTCAAAGAGTAGCCACTTCATGAATATTATCGTATGAGTCCTCAAGTAGAAGGAAGTCACCTTAGGATGCAGCGATAGCTCGTGGAAGCGTATCCATAGGTAACCCTCTTAATTTCTTCTTGTTAACTCGTGGTTGTTATAGGTTGACATGTATGCATTTGTACCTTTACACAACAAAGACCAAGCAAAATATTTGTGTGCATGATAGAGGAGCATGTCATTTGTGGTATGTCCATTCTTGTTCACGACACTATTAGCACAACTCAAGTATAGCAAATGAAATGCGTAAGCAAGGTCAATGTGCATAGAAATTGTTGGAACATCTTCCAAATGTGGGAATTCAAAAACTACATAAAACATCATAATGTGACACTCAAAGCATTGGACTAAAATATTAAGCAACATCTTTGATGCAAGAATAGGAGAATTCGGCAAAAACACATGAGCAAGGATATCCACAACAACATCATCTGTGCCAACAAACCATTTTAAAGAACAAGTGTTCCTTATATTTGTTGCAACAACAATACGAGATACTTGGAAGCTCTCATGACAATACATGCTCATAATGGCATTATGGTTGCACACAAACATCAGAAAGAGAAATTGTTCAACATTTTTGTTGCAACACATAAAACATAAACATCCAATAGAAAATAGACATGATTGTCACAAGGTGGAAGGATACCATCAACATGCTTGCAAGCAAACCATACGAAAGAGCAATTTTTCAACATGAGAGATGCAAAGCATGCAAAAGGTATTAGAGTCGGGTTCGAT
This sequence comes from Avena sativa, assembly GCA_916181665.1. Lineage (NCBI taxonomy): Eukaryota > Viridiplantae > Streptophyta > Magnoliopsida > Poales > Poaceae > Avena > Avena sativa. Next base: position 23,590,524 of record OV702283.1, read on the forward strand.
CTAGAAATCGTATTAGGGATGCTCTCAAGAGCTCTTTTTGTCAACTCGTGCTCAATCAAGGTTGACATTATAGTGCGGGTGCCTACACATATCATACACAAAAGGAAGAACGTGTGTGCATGATAGATAAACACATCATCCATCATGATGTATCTTTTCTTGTGCACATCACCAGTAGTGTCAACAAATTATGTGCATGGTGAATATGCAAGTGGGAACATTCTTATCATTGCAATCATCAAAATCTCTAAAAATTGAGAAAGCTATGGGGAAATATCATTACAAACCATATGATAAGTATTGTTTTAAGTAAAACAAGTGATTGACAAATTATTTAACTTATTTCAAGCAGCGGGAGAAATTAGATAACTATCATGACACATGTCCAAAGTAATAACATTGTTGCCGACAAACATATGGAATCAGAAATTGTTCGTCAAGTTTTTCGCAACACGAGGTTCATTCTTATCATCATTGCAAGCAAACGATTTGAAAGAGAAATTATTCATCATATTGCAAGCAATGGATGAATACACAAAATGCTTATAACATGGCATGTCTATGGCAACATCATCACAATCAAATAATTTCACACGATCAACATTATGCAAGGGCAAAGTATCACATGGAAATATGAATGAATCATATGTAATGTCACAAATATCATGCCAATTATCACAAGTCATCATGTCCACTAGTGGGATCATGGCATCATCAACACCCTTATTTTTACATTGTTCATACCTCTTATATGAAGTGGGTGTTGTGGTAGTAGTGGACTCCTTATGGGCGATTTCGTCTTCTTGATGTAGCCATGTCGTGGCATCATCTTAATCTACCATGTACATCATCTCCATTTTAGGCAAACACGCTTCGAGGCTTGGTGCTTCTTCATTCATGGAACCTAGCACAACATAAGAGAACACATTAGAGGTAGAGGGTAAGTAGTTAGAAATTGAAATGGTCTCCCTTGACCTATCAACTACCACTCTCAACTCAGTCGGTGTATCACTCATGCCCTTAAAGTGGAAACACTCAATCTCATATAAGGTGGAGTCATGTGAGACCCTAGCGCGTGTCTTAATAGGATTGATACTATACCCATACCAACAAGTTGCAACTTCTTTTTCGGAAGCTCATCTAAAAAGAACACTGAGGTTAAGCGTTCTTGGCCTAGAGCAATTCTAGGATGGGTGACCGACCGGGAAGTGGGTATCGGGTACGCACGAGTGAGGACAAAGTGCATAGAAAAGACTAGTGTTGGTATGTGGGTTAGTCTAGAGATCCTATTAAGCTGCCAGAAGTGACAGCCGTCGGTCCAGAGAGGCCGGGGTGTTACAAGTCACTCATCTCACTCTTGCTCTCACTCAAGTGGGCTAAATGGCTCTCATACTCACATGGGATGTCGTGGGAATGACCACGACAGATGCTGCAATCGGCAGCGAGTAGTAGAACATGGGGCAAGGGCGGCCAGCCATCTGTGGTGCGAGATGAGGGCTGAGACACAAGGTTTTACCCAGGTTCGCCCCCGGAGGGTAAAGACCTACTCCTGCTAGATTGTATTATGGTGAGAGTACAATGGGGCGAGCTCGACGGCTAGGCGGCGAGTCACTTGGGTGTATGATGGAACGTATCCTCTATGCGTCCTCTAGGGAGGTTTATATAGACTCTCCTCCCTAGGGTTTACAGATCTCAACTAAACCAGTTAAGGTTTCAGCGATTCTTTTACCTAATCCGACTGGGCCTATCTACACTTCTGGGCCTTCATCTTCTAGTTGCTTGAGTCCATGCCAGATCTTGATCCAGTCGCCGTCCTGCAGGCCCACTTGCTGGCGCCTGGGCCAGTAGGAAACGTCCTGCTGGGTATACCCCAGTAGGCATACCCCCATCAGTAGTCCCCGAGGCCATCGTTGATTGGTCGCAGGCGTTCGCTGGCAGTCGGAGTATACGGGTCCAATGCGGACGCCCAGTCGAATCGGCGACGGACTCCTGAATAAAGGAAAAACTAGTTATTCTAGTCGCAATAACGGCGACCAATCGGGTCGCAGCTCGGCGAACGGGTCGGCGAATACTCAGTCACTGTTATAGTGATCGGGTCGGCGAATCGTCGAGTCGTGCGGAGCAACGAGTCGAATGGATGAAGTTGGACCGTCAATTGGGGTCAAACTAGCCTTTGGGGTAATCCAACGGTAACTTAGGCGTAATTACCGCGTAGTAACGGCTCCCGAAATTGGCGGGTAGCAACCGCTATATAAGGAGAATGACAGGCGAACGGGGAAACACTCCTTCGTCCTTCCTCCGATCTTGCCCATCTCCGTTTCCCACTCCGCATCGCGATCCAACCGATCCAGAGAGACCCGACCTCCGCGAACTTCCAACCAATGGCCCCCTCCACCAAACCATGGGGCAGATCCAAGTGTACCAGGGCGCTACTGGCGTCCTTCGAGGAGGCCGGGATCCTGCACGCCGGAGATGGCTCATCCTCGCGGCCGGAGAAGTGACTCCGGACCCGCGCGAGGGAGAATTCATCTGCTTCATCAGCCACCTAGAGCGGGGGCTGGGGTTTCCCACTTCCCTCTTCTTCCGGCATTTCTGCGCCTACTACGGGATCCAGCCGTCGTACCTAGGCCCGCATAGTATCGAGCAGCTCGCCATTTTCGTGGCGTTCTGCGAGTGCTATCTGGGCTGCAGGCCCTACTTCCCCCTATGGCAAGATTTGTTCCATGAGAGGATCGGCCGTGAAGAGTCAGGCGGCCCGATGCTGGCGGCGGGTGGCCTGACATTCCAGCTGAAGTCGAAGGCGTCGTTCTTCGACCTGATGCTGCCCGCCAAGGCGGCAAACGAATGGAAGAAGTCCTGGTTCTACGTCACCGAGTCGACTCCAAACGGCGAGGTGGCGCTTCCAAGGTACTCCGCCGACCGGCCCGAACCGCGTCGGCTCCAGGTCGGCAAGCTCCCGCTGGATCAGCGGATGGTTGTCGACGAAATGTTGCAAACCATCCGCGGTCTGAAGAAGGGCCTCCAGACCATTAACCTCTACAACTGCTGGTTCGGGCGGCGGCTCATGCCCTTGGCCCTCCGCGACCATTACATGTACGAGTATACGGGTAAGGACAATCCGACGAAGTTCTCCTTCGCCGAATGACATCTCGACGACTACACCCTGGCCCTGCAGAAAATTACCCAGGCGGTGTACCTGGACGCGAAGGCCGGGGTCGCCCCCTATACTGCAAGGCGCCCAGCTCCGACGGTAAGTCGCCATTTCGCCACCACTCGTAGTCGCAGATGATGCATTCACGGTTGTGCTGACGTTGTCTCATGCTTATTGTAGTTGTTCCAAGTGGTGGAAGGGTGGCTCCCACCCGCAGACGACGAGAACTCGAGCTCGTCCATCCAGGACGGGAGCGAGTCGCCACCCGCCAAAGGCGACGTCGGGAGCGACGAGGGTGATGACGATGACGAATACGAGCCCGTGGAAGACGCTGCCCCAATAGTTCACAAGACTCGCGGGCAACATTAGCGCGAGCTCAAGGCGAGTAAAAGCCTCGAACCTCACGATGATGATGACGACGAGCTTCCCGAGCACACCTCACATCACGAGGACACGCCGTCGAAGAAGAAGAAGAAGAAAGAGGTGAAGGCTCCGCCGAGGAAGAATACGAAGCCGACAAAGCAGACGTCTCCGCCCCGATCTGCAACCAGTTCTGACGCCACCAGCTCGGGTAAGGGCGAGGCGGCGCGCACGACCGTGGCACCAGATGCTGCCGCCCCTCCTGGACGAGGTGCCTCTGGCATCTCTTCCACCTCCATTCGCCCCGGTCTCTGGGTTGGGGGCTACTCCAGCCGCAGCAGCTTCGCCTCCCAAGAAAGCTCCCGCAGCTATCATCACAGAGGCTCATGCCGTGGCCTCGTCTTCGAAGAAGCCCTCTGTGTCTTGGGCACACAGTGTGTTCGAGACAGGCCTCAGTCAGAAGTTGGGGCCCGAGCTAGAAAGGCTGGCCAGCATCCGCACCGGTCTACGGTTCATACCAGTCGCCAAGTAAGTCCTGTTCATCTGCTTGTCTTTCGTTGTAGTCGGACATTCTTATTCATATCGTTGTTTCATAGGACTGGAGTTAAAAATATCGGCCATCCTTCCGTGGCCAAGGTTCCGCCAGTCGTCACCGAGGAGGACCCCTCACGAAAGAGGAAAACCGACAAAGTCGCTGCTCCCGCCGACGGTGCCAAGAGGGCGAAGGGCGACGACGTTGTCACGGTTTCTAATGACACGGCGGTTGCTCTGAGCGAACCTCCGACTGCGGCGGAAGTGGCCTCGAAGACCACGGAGGCTGTTGCCTCGCCCGACATGGCCGAGCCGGCTCCTAGTGGCACCGCGGCATCTGCAGCAACTTTCCCTCGCTTCATGGCGAAGGCGGCCGCAGCGAGTGGTACGACACCAACGAGCCGGGTGCCTGGGATCGCCGAGACGGAGGTCGAGCAGCGTCACGGTCACACTCCGGTCGTGCTCACGTCTGTGGACGCGATGGAGCTTCACTGCATGCTGGGCGCTGCCATCCAGGTATGTCCAGTCCCCGAGGATCGGGCCACTGAATTTCAGTGGTCGGATTCTTAATGTTTTTGTATCGACCAGTCCCCGAGTGCCTAGTTGCTGGATTTCAGCGAGTGGGCACTTAGGATTTTCACTGTCCAGTCCCCGAGTGCCCAGTCGTTGAATTTCAGCGGGTGGGCACTGAGGATTTTCAATGTCATTGACGGTTCAGTTTGTGCGCAGGGCCTGCAGCGCGAGTCAGCCGATCGGCTTGCAGCAAGGTGTCGCATGGAGAAGGAACTCGTTGCCGTCGAGGAGACAAACAAGGGACTCCAAGCGATTGCAGCCAAGGCGGAGGAGGTCCGCCGGGGCCTTGTCCCGGCGGGTGACCTGACGGCAGCTCAATCTGCTTTGAGTACAGCCGAGAAGCGAATCGCTGATCTGGAGCGTGAGCTTAAGGAGGCGAAGGCGGAGGCGAGCTCGGCGGAGCGGCGAGCGAAAGATGTTGTTACGTCTGCCGCTGAAGATCGGAAAGTGTTTGACGCACTCGTTGCTGGGCTGCAGAACGACTTCTCCTTGCTTCAAAGCTACATCACGGGCCTCTGTCGTCCGCTAATTGGTAGGCCTTTCTCCCTCTTTCCTCTGCCTGCAATAGCTGTGTTGGTGTACTCAATGCCTGCTTCTGTCCACATGCCGGATTATTGATAGCTCGGAGGAGGCGCAGTCATACGGCGCGCGGCAGTGTGTGACCACTCTGGTCGACTCGGCCGTGTTGTCCGCGACTTACATTCGAGCATATCTTCAGGAGATATCGCCCACGAAAGTGATTCCCAGCGACCTCGTCGAGGTATGGCGTTATCTGGAGAAGGCTCTGTCAGTCGTCGAATTCATGACGCGGTCGGCCTTCCGGCGCGGGGCGGCGACGACGCTCAGCCTTGGGCTTGCCCATTTCCCGGAGGACTTCGACCTTGATGATGTGACGAGTGGCTACCCCTCGTCGACGGGCTCTGTGGATTTTGTCGAGGTGCTGAAGCTGACGGACCGGGCCGCGGTGTATTCCGATTGCGTTTGGGCGATGAACGACCTCCTCCCCTATCGGGAGACGATTGTCGCCCCCAACGATCCCGAACCGAAGCATCTGGACTTCAAAGTCGAGCAGCCGTTTCGTGCGGCGATGGCGGGTGAGTTGACGACGTACCCGTCGAACCCGTACGTGCCCTTCATTCGCAACCGCAGGGGTGGCGGTGAGTCAGCGTCGAAACCTGCGGAGTAGAAGCATTGTGCCCTGGGGCGTTAGTAACAAATAGCCATTGAACTTTTCTTGTATTTTGGAACGACTTTGTTCTGCTGTAATGGAAATTCATGTTGTTTTGTCAATTGTTTCACGATTTTGAGTGTTGATTGGACGAGTCCCCGAGCGCGTCCGCCCTTTTTATGGGGTTTACCTCGTTTGTTATGTGTTTGCAAATTTTTAATGGATTGAGGTCGACTCGCCAGAGCTCGGAGAGCCAGTCGCAGGGCGACTCCCATGGGTGCTCTTTACTTGACCTTTTTCCCGTGCGCGAACGAGGTCGGGTAGCCGAGTCCCCGAGTGTGGTACTTGGTGGTTCTAGTCGCAGCTCCAAGGTAGGTGAGGACTAAGCGCGTTAGAGTAAGTGCGTCACTCCTGCCTGACCCGAAGGATCAGTCGCATGGCGAGTCCTGGGCCCGCTCTCATACTGGGCGTTTTTACCTAGCCGCTCGTATTTGACTGGACGTCAGTCCCCGAGCGTGGTACTTGGCCGTTTGAGTCGCTGTGCCAAGGATGCGGATGACCTTGGTCGCTGTGAGGAGCGAGGGCAGTTGTCTTGGCTCGATAAGCCAGTCGGGCTAGGCGACTCCAATGGGGCTCCGGGTTGGCGTCTTTCGTGGACGTTACAAGGCCTGGGGTCTCCCAGTGCCCTTGTACCGCACTACTTGGACGTGTCGGTCGCTTTACCAAAGGTTGACTTCTGCGAATAGCTTAACGCTGTTATTACGAGTGCGAGTGGCACAAGACACGGAGAGTAGAAGCAATTTGCGGTAACCGATCTGTTTTATTTCATAGCAGGTGGAGGGCACATGTATGGAGTTCTAGGAGTAGAACTTCCGTTGGAGGTTTACATTTCACGGCCGCTTGACGTCGAGTTTCCCATCTCCTCGGACGTTAGTGAGGTAGTAGGCGTCGTTGCCTAGGACTCGCCCGATGGCGAATGGTCCCTCCCAAGGGGGGAGAGCTTGTGCATGCCCTTCTTGTCCTGGATGAGGCGTAGTACCAGGTCGCCTTCCTGGAAAGTGCGAGTCCTTACTCGCCGGCTATGGTAGTGCCGGAGCCCTTGCTGGCATATGACGGTGCGGGAGCGAGCTAGGTCGCGTGCCTCGTCGAGCTGGCCGACTCCGTCTTGTCGTGCGAGTTCGTTTGCAGCCTCCGTGTAGTTGACCCACCCTTGGCGAGTCGTGCTCGAGGTCGGTGGGCATGACTGCCTCGGCTCCGTACACCATGAAGAAGGGTGTAAATCCTGTCGACCTGTTGACGGAGGTGCGAATGCCCCAAATGACGGAGGGTAGCTCCTCGACCCAGCACCCGGCGGTGCGCTCGAGTGGTACTTGGAGTCGTGGCTTCAGGCCATGGAGGATGCTCTGGTTGGCTCGTTCCACCTGGCCATTGGACTCCGGGTGGGCCACTGAGGCGAGGTCGAGTCGGATGTGATGTTCCTCGCAGAACTCGGCCATGGCTCCTTTGGCGAAGTTGGTGCCGTTGTCTGTGATGATGCTGTTTGGGAACCCGTAGCGATAGATGAGCTCGCGTAGGAACTTGGTGGCGGTCTTCCCATTGCATTTGCGGACTGGCTTGGTCTCCACCCATTTTGTGAATTTGTCGACTGCGACCAGGAGGTGGGTGAAGCCGGAGGGGGCCTTCTTGAAAGGGCCTACCATGTCCATGACCCACACGGCGAACGGCCAGGTGATGGGGATTGTCTTGAGCACCGAGTTCGGCACGTGGGTCTGGTTGGCGTATTTCTGGCATCCAACGCACCGCTGGATAATGTCGACAGCGTCTGCGTGTGCGGTGGGCCAGTAGAAGCCGTGTCGCATAGCCTTTGCGACCAGAGAGCGGGCGCCGGCGTGGTGGCCGCAGTCACCGGAGTGAATGTCTTGGAGGATTTTGCGTCCTTCAGCGGGTTGAACGCAGCGTTGGAACACGCCGGTCACGCTGGGCTTGTGGAGCTCGCCGTTGATGATGATGAAGGATTTGCAGCGGCGTGCTATCATCCGGGCATCCGTTTCGTCCGCTGGCAGGGTGCCTCCCTCCAAGTAGGTAGTGTATGGCGCGGTCTAGTCGTCTGGCTCGACGATAAGTGCGACCAGGGCTGCCTCTGGTTGCAGCGGGATTCCGATGTCGATCTCCCTTGGGGGAGAGACGGAAGGCTTGGTGATGGTGTCGAGGAAGACGCCGGCGGGTGGTGCGAGTCGAGCCGAGCCTATGCGAGAGAGTGCGTCGGCCTCCTCGATCTTTCGCCTGTCAATCCACTCGATGGAGTAGCCTGCAAAGTGTCCACCCAGCTTGTCCACTGCTTGGCGGTATGCCACCATGGTGGGGGAGACGGCGTCGCAGGTGCCAGCGACATGCCCGCCGACGAGGTCGGAGTCTCCGTAACAGCGCAGGCGGTTGACGTTCATCTCCTTGGCAGCTCGCATGTCGTGGAGTAGCGCCTCGTACTCGGCCATGTTGTTGGTGCAGGGGTGAAATCGAGGTAGAGGACGTAGCGGAGCTTGTCGCCCTTCGGAGAAGTTAGCACGATCCCTGCTCCAGCGCCGTCCGCGTTCTTGGAGTCGTCGAAGTGTAAGCTCCAGTAATGGAGGTATGGCAGCTTTTCTGGCTGCTGGGCCTCCTCCCAGTCGGCGATGAAGTCCGCGAGAGCCTGCGACTTGATCGCCTTGCGCGGCTCGTATTTGATGTTGTGGACGCCGATCTCAACGGCCCACTTGGCGACTCGCCCGATCGCCTCACGGTTGCGGATGATGTCCTGCAACGGTGCTGAGGAGACGACCGTTATCGGGTGCTCCTGGAAGTACTGTGGCAGTCACCGCTGTGCTCTGAAGACCGCGTATACCAGTTTCTGGTATTGCGGGTAGCACTGGCGCGATTCGGTGAGGACTTCGCGATGTAGAACACTGGTCGCTGCACCGGGCGCTCCTTTCCTTCCTCTGGTTGTTCGACGACCATGACGGCGCTGACGACGCGCTCGGAAGCCGCGACGTATACCAGCATGGGTTCCTTGTCGACGGGGGCGGCGAGTAGCGGTGCTGCGAGTAGCACCTTCTTGAGGTCGCGGAGCGCATCATCTGCATCCTTGTTTCACTGGAAGGTGGGGTTCTTGCGGATCAGGCGGTAGAGGGGCATCGCCTTTTCGCCCAACCGGGGGATGAAGCGACTGAGAGCCGCGACTCGCCCGGCCAGCTTCTGGACGTCGCGCAGGCACTCGGGTTTGCCGAGTCGAGCGATCGTGTCGATCTTGGTGGGGTTCGCCTCGATCCCGCGCTTGGAGACAACGTATCCCAGTAGCTGCCCAGCTGGTACACCGAAGGTGCATTTGCCTGGGTTTAGCTTTATCTTGTATTTCCACAGGCTGGCGAATGTTTCCGCCAGGTCAGCGAGTAGGTCGCTCTGGCGAGCGGACTTCACCACCACGTCGTCGATGTAGACGTGGATATTGCGGCCAATTTGGCTTGCAAGGCACTCCTGCATGCACCGCTGGTAGGTTGCCACGGCGTTCTTGAGGCCGAAGGTCATGGCAGTGTAGCAGAAGGATCTGAATGGCGTGATGAACGCCGTCTTCTCTTCGTCCTCAACAGCCATTTTGATCTGGTTGTACCCAGACTAGGCGTCGAGGAAGCATAGCGACTCCGAGCCCGCGGTGGAATCGATGATTTGGTCGATCCGCGGGAGGACGAATTGCTCCTTCGGGCAGGCGCTGTTTAAGTTTGTGTAGTCGATACACATCCTCCAGGTCCTGTTTTTGTTCTCGACCAGGACTGGGTTTGCCAGCCACTTGGAGTACTTGATTGGCCGGATGAAGCCTGCAGCGAGTAGACGCTGCACTTCCTCGGCGATGGCTCGACGGCGCTCTTCATTGAAGGGCCGCAGCGACTGCTTGATAGGTCGCAGTTTGGGGCCGGCGTTGAGTTTGTGCTCAGCGAGTTCCCTAGGGAGACCAGGCATGTCAGAGGGCTTCCATGCGAAGATGTCCCTGTTCTCACGGAGGAACTCGATGAGCGTGCCTTCCTATGCTGGGCTCATGCCCGTCCCGATCGTCACCGTCTGGCTAGAGTCGCCTGGGACCAGCTCGACGGTGTGGGTATGCGTCGTTGCCTCGAAGGCTGTGGGGTTTCCGCCCTCCGAGTTGGGATTCTTGAGTATGGTGGGGTCATCGTTGTTGACCCCGCTCGCGTACTTGGCGAGCTTGTCGGCGTGGTTGGCCTCTACCGCGATGACGGCATCGGCGAGTTCGGCTCCTTTGGCCTCACACTCGGCGGCCATGTCGGGGTCGCCGTGGATGGTGATGACGCCGCGCGGCCCGGGTAGCTTCATCGCGTTGTACGCGTAGTGGGGCGCTGCCATGAACTTGGCGAACGCCTGGCGCCCCAGGACGCAGTGGTAGGGGCTGTCGAAGGGCACCAGTTCGAAGACGATCCGCTCGGTGCGGAAGTTTTCCGGTGTGCTGAAGGTGACTGGCAGCATCACCTTGCCGATTGGGTACGCCTTCCGACCGGGGACGATGCCGTGGAACATGGTGTAGGTCGTCTTGATCATCGACTGCGGGAGCCGCAGTCGCCTGAAGGTGTCCAGGTACATGATGTTGATGGAGCTGCCGCCATCCATCATTGTCTTGGGGAGCCAGTAGTCTCCCACCTTGGGCTTGACCACCAGGGCGACTCGGCCTGGGTACTCGATCCGTGGCGAGTGGTCCTGGCGGATCCAAGTGATTGGTTGCTCAGACCAGTGGAGGAACTGGGGATGTCCACTTGGGCCACCGCGTTGATGGCGACGGCGCGGCCGATGACCTTCTTATCGCGCTTCGTGTTGAAGCCTGTGAAGGTGTGGAGCGAGCCGGCGATGCTGCCGAATTTTCTGCCGTTTGGCGGGTTGTTGTCGGGGTCTTCCCGCGCGCGCCGTGCCTTCTCGATCTCCTTGAGAGAGTGGCAGTCGGCGGTCGTGTGTGTAGCAGGCTTTCCTTCCCTGCTATGAAATACACAAGGTTGGTTAAGAAGGGTCGCGGGGTCGAACCTCGGCTTCGCCTTGTAGTTGCCACCGTCGCAGCGTTGTCCCCCGTTGCGGCGGAAGCTCTTGGGCTCGCGCTGCGCGTATCCAGCGTTGGCGACGAAGTCGACTCGCCCGTCACAGCGGCGCTTGCCGGTGAGGCGAGTGTTGCTGTAGCGTAGATCGGGTCGTCTCCCATTGTCCTGACCGCTCGTGCGGCGTTGTCCTCCCGACTCGTCGTCGGTTTCTTGGTTTGGGTCTTCCTCCGCGTACCTTTTTGCGATCTCCAGGAGATCCAGTATGTTGTCGAGTGTGCGGTATGCTCGTTTGAGCTTGGCGACCAGGGGATCGTAGCGGCACGAGGTCTTGAAGCAGTGGATCGCGGTGTCTGGGTGGATGCCGACCGCGTTGTACCACAAATCTTGCCACTGTTGGACCTGGCTGCGGGTCGACTCGCGAGGTCCCTGGACGCACCGTTCCAGGTCCTCGATGGTGGTGGCGCGGGTGTATGAACCCTCGAAGTGCCTGACGAAGGCGTCGCTCATCTCTTCCCAGGAGTCGATGCTATCCGCGGGAAGAGTGTTAATCCACTGCCTGCACGCCCCCTCTATCATCAGGGGGAGGTAGCGGGCGGCTAGTAGATCGGTGTGGCCGGCGATCCCCATCGCCATGAGGTAGGTATCCAGCCACACAGAGGGATCGTACGAGGGGTTGTACTTCTCTATTTCCTTCGGTGCTTTGAAGTTCGCCGGGTATCTCTCGCCTCGGATCATCGGTCCAAAGCACCGGGGCCTGAGTCGGCTTAGAGACCCCCTCGGCTCACCGTCGCGGTGGTTGGTGAGGGCATGCTGCAGGTCATCGGGCTGGCGTGCGCGCCAGCTCTGGTTGTTGATGATGTGGGTGCGGGCGTTGACAGGTTGACCGTTGGCGGCGACGAAGTTGGTCGCCGGCCGGGGGTCGTTGGTGGAGAGTGCCATGTTCGCGGGTCGTTGTTGGAGCTGTAGTGGTTCGGGTGGCGGGCAGTTGAGGGTGTTTGCCGCCATGGGGCGGCCGCTTGAGGCCGCTCTGCTGCCCGATGAACGCGAGTACATCCGACCCTGTGAGTCGACGCCTGCATTTTGTTGCTCGACCGCTTTTGCGAGCAGGGCCTTGGCGTACTAGATCTGCAGGGCGCCTTCACCAGTGGCTGCGATGTTGTCGACTGCTGCTCGTCCCACGACGAGGTTGTCCATTGGGGTGGAGAACAGTGGTAGGCCGTTCGCGTCTTGCTCCCGTGAGGAGACTACGATCCTCGGCTGGTCACTGGGGGGTGCGCGGTTGGGTGGTGGCGGGGCACCATTGGCCGTTGACCCTGGTGGGGGCCGAGTGCTTCCTCCTGGTGGCGCGTTCTCGTAGATCGCGCGCTCGGCCGCGCGGGCCGGGTCGTTCTCGTCGTCGAAATTCAGGGCGCGCCCCTGGACAGTGGGGTTTAGGGCGACCTGATTCGGAGCTGGTGGTAGCGCGACAGATCCTGCGCTGTCACCTGCTCGAGGCGAAAATTTTCGCGCTCGGCTTGTTCCTTGCGGACTGCTTCCGCCAGCTTCATGCGGAGTTCCCCGACTTCCATTTCTGTCGTGTTGGGAGGGATCAGCATGGAGAATGGATCTTCCGGCGGGTCGGCGCCAGTCGCCATGTAGGCCGCAGCGTGGCGGTCGGTTCCATCACGGAGGTCGGCAGAGTTCTCCGACCCGGAGTCGAAGTCGAAGATCCCAAGGATAGAGGGATCCTCGAAGTCTCCGACGTTGGAGACCTGGGTGATGGAGCCCGCGGGTGACGCAGCGACAATGGACCCGGCGAGTGACGCCGGGGTTGCCGAATCGGCGTCGTCGTTGAGGGCCGCGTCTTTCGCGGCCGCGGTGGTTTCGGCCACGTTGCTGTGAGCCGAGTCGTACTCGGAGGTGAGGCGGTGGATCGTGCGGACCTGGCTCTCAGAGATCCGGTCGCGTGGAGGCGACTCGCGAATGCGAGCCGAGTCCTCCGAGACGATGACGTCGGTGAGGCTGACGAAGAGGCTGATTGTGCCGACCGGCAGGATCATGCTATGCGTGATGGGTCGCGCCGCCGGGACGTAGCTTCTCGGCAAGATCTGGAGCATCTCGCCGATTGCGATCATGCGGCCGGTGGCGATCGTCTCGTTGATGGGCAGATTGGATCTCGCCGCAGAACACCGGCCTGACCGGCCAGGCCCCACGGTGGGCGCCACTGTCGTGGGAATGACCACGGCAGATGCTGCAATCGGCAGTGAGTAGTAGAACATGGGGCAAGGGCGGCCAGCCATCTGCGGTGCGAGATGAGGGCTGAGACACAAGGTTTTACCCAGGTTCGGCCCCCCGGAGGGTAAAGACCTACTCCTACTAGATTGTATTATGGTGAGAGTACAATGGGGCGAGCTCGATGGCTAGGCGGCGAGTCGCTTGGGTGTATGATGGAACGTATCCTCTATGCGTCCTCTAGGGAGGTTTATATAGACTCACCTCCCTAGGGTTTACAGATCTCAACCGAATCAGTTAAGGTTTCAGCGATTCTTTAACCTAATCTGACTGGGCCCATCTACACTTCTGGGGCTTTAGCTTCCAGTCGCTTGAGTCCACGCCAGATCTTGATCCAGTCGCCGTCCTGCAGGCCCACTCGCTGGCGCCCGGGCCAGTAGGAAACGTCCTGCTGGGTATACCCCGGTAGGCATATCCCCATCATGGGATTTGTACCGCATCATCACTCAAGCATATAGGGATAGGCTCGGATTGCTCAACTCCATGCGCCTACTTTGGTAAAGGGAAAATCTCATGCTCACCATTTTTGACCTTGTCATCGTCATCTTGTAGTGTAGGCTATTTAATTGGAGCTTGCTCATCCTTCCACTTGACCACCTTGTCTTGTGTAGTCACCGCTTGGCATACTCATTGATAGCTCCAAATGTGATAACCTTTTGCTATTGATTTTCCTCTTGTTTACTGCCAGAATTCACTAAAGATTACCTCTTTCTACTAACATCAATATCACAATTAGCGAATCCTTGGTTTCTTGTGATGGATTTTAGGTAATGAACATTTATGGAAGATCTAATAGCATTTATGTGCTAATTACACCAAAAGAAATAAATCCCCAATCATAGACCCTTTCATTGTAGGCGTTTATGAGCATAACAACCACTGGTACGGTTGGGATGTGTCCGTATCGTCCGCCCATACTACCTGTTGTCGGCTCCATTATATTAATAACAAGCAACTTTCGTGAAAGGGGAGACGAAAAAGAGAACACAACCGCCACTAACTCATCCAGAGAGAGAGATCAGATCTGGAGAAGGAGAAGAAACCCGCATCATTCTTCGATGATTTCTAGCCTCTAAACCACTCACTCCACCATCATCCCCATTGTTAATTAGAGAGGGAGATTGGAACTTGTAAGATTAGTGTTTGGTACTTTGATCTACCTTTGGGTTGTATTTGATTTTATCTTCAACTAGTATTGTGGCTTGCTACGATAACTTTTAGATGATTCACATTTGCAGTATAATTATGCCTTTGATTTGTCTTCCTCTCATGTCTGAGTAAATCTCCATAGGCGTGGGAGATGTAGGAGATTGGTGAGATGTGTTGTGCCTTCTTTAAATCCATCCATTTGTGATCGTTGTAGTGCTTATTAAATAGTGAGAATGATTATCTATGTTGGCCTAATGCTTGTTATCTCATTTAAGGGCCCAAGTAACATGATCTAAAGATCTTATAGGTATGAGCTTGTATGCTAGCGAATCGGTGACCCCCCGAGTGACACAGACGATATCAATGAGGAGCTAGCACTACTTGAGGACAACAAGGAACCATCAAGATTAAAGCCTTGAACCGGTTGGAAGACCTTAATTAATGTGCTGACCATTGTCGTGGTAACAGGCAGATAGATCATTGGGGCTGGGAAGAATTGGCCATGAGGACTCCCAGTCGGTATACGGGTTCTTGCCTACTCACTTACAAATAAGAAATATCACCATCACTTATTCTACTCTATTCATGTGGTACTTTCACTATCACCATGAACCGTTTCTCTTCGCGCCTAACTTATCATCTGTAGGACCTTCAAACACCTTTCTCATCTTTACTTTTATGCAATTTAATTCGTATTCCTTTCTTACATAAGTTTCCTCTATCTTTTACTCACCACCTTCCATCATCAACATTTGCAGTCAATTCACTCAAGCCCGGTGACACCTTGAGTGCGACAGAAATACCACATAAAAACACTTACCTAGGCTCCTTATTGGGATCGATATAAAAACTAGAATTAATACTTCCGCGAAAACAAACTCTGACGAACCTATGCACTTGCAGGCCATCAAGATATTTTCTGGTACCGTTGTCGAGGAGCTAAGCGCTAAGTGTTGTTTCTTGACAAAAGTAATTGTTGACACCCATCTATGATCTCCGTTGAAGACAGAGGTACCACTCGATCAAGAAAAACTTATCTACCGTCATACATCCATCGTATTCCAATTAAGAGATACCTAGAATTTATTGAAAGATTTTATAACTCACGTACTGTAGACGTGAACAGTTTGATTCCTTTGATGGCAAACTTGACCATCACCCAGGGGGGCTGAAGCACCTGAGCTACCATTGGGAGAATATGGGAATCCATATAGGCACTTAAGGAAACACTGGTAGGGAAAACCTTATAGCCGAATTTTTTACCGCCGGCGAAGTGGGCCTAGGGTCGCCGGCGGTAAGGCCTTCCAGGCCTTCCTCGCGTTATCGCTGGCGAATGGATACCATGTTTGCCGGGGTAGCCCATATACCACCAGCGAACAGGCCTCGCGCGCGTTCGCGCTTTGGTGGGCCGCCCTTTAGCGCCGGTGAAATATAGCCTCGTTCGCTGGGGCTAGGGCCCATTACCACTGGCCTACCTGTAAGTGGGCCCCATCTATAAGTGGGTGCTCAGCTGTCACCGGGGAATGCGCCCATTCGCTGGGGGTGAGTGATGTGGGTCCCACCTGTTAGGGGCCCTGTCTCACCCTCCCAAAAAGTCGATCCCCAATCCCCTCCCGACGCAACCCGCACCACCATGAAAATCCCCAAATCCCCTCCTTCTCCCCTCGTAACCCTTCCTCCGCTGTTGTCGTCCCGCATCCCCCTTGTCGTCACCATCCCACGTACACCAAGGAGCAGCTCGTGGAGGACCACCCCGTGGAGGAGCAAGCCGTACGTGGACGAGGCCTTGGAGGAGCAGCCCGTGGAGGAGCTCGTTGTCATCCGCCCGCAGTTATTTTTCGCGCGCTCGTCGTCGTCCCCCCATGTTCATTTCTGCGCGCTCATCATCGTCCTTGTCTCGGTGGTGAGCCCTCTCTCTTCTTTGCTTCAGATCTGATTTGCGACCATGGAGACCGCGCCCTTTCCTCTCTTCTACAACCCTCACGTACGCCCTACCCTGACGCCGCAGCTGCTGGATGCCATCCCGGTCGCTCCAAATCGTGATTGCTGCTTGTGCCTTTTGTGATATTGGTGGTGATTTATTACCTACATTATACTTAAGATGTATCATCCAGTGCTTGTGACCTTTGTATTCCTCCTGTTAGTGGTAGATTACTTTTGCTGTAACTAGCCTGTGATAGATGACTTAAAAGAATGATTCCTAGTGTCTTGCTAGGAAAATGATTCCTAGTGTCCTGCTAGGAAAATGATTTGAAATTTGTCATGATTGTTTGCAGATCCTTTAGAGACATAAGATCTTGGGATTGAAATTGGTATTTAACTCAGTGACTCCTGCTAGGATGATCTTGGTACTATGGAGCCTCCATGAGAGTGTGCACAGTAGCAAGATCACATGCATGATTAGCTACTTGATTGATTAGTCAAATTTCATGTTTTATCTACCAATGATGCATGTACTGAGGTAGTGTGTTGGATCAGAACAAATACTTACAGTTTGCTTTAAATCTCTATGATGATTTAGTATAGAATTTCTATACATATCCGAGATTGGATGATAGATTCATCCCAGGCATGTGTGGTTTGATATGCTGGTTGATTAATGTGGTCTGGTCTTGGAAGTTTTTCTTGGTAAATTGAACATTCAGGCTACTAGATATTGAGTTGGCTAGATATAAAATATGGATCATGAGCTGAACCTTGTTTTTGTGATGATCTTGGTTTTATAAATTTATTAAACAACCATGTTGTTTGTAAAGATCTAATGAAAATGATTCATAGTGTATTTCTAGGAAAATGATTTGAAATACTTCCTGTCTGCAGATCCTTTAGAGGCATAAGATCTTGGGATTGAAATTGGTAATTAACTCAGTGACTCCTGCTAGGCTGATCTTGGTATTGTGGAGCCTCCCCGAGAGTGTGCATAGTAGAAAGATCACATGCATGATCATCTTCTTGATTGATTAGTCAAATTTCATGTTTTATCTACCAATGATGCATAGACTAAGGTAGTGTGTTGGATCAAAACAAACACCTACTGTTGGCTTTAAATCTCTATGATTATTTATATAGCATTTCTATACATATCTGAGAGATTCATTACTTTTATTCCTCTTGGGGATCTGGTATTATTGTTTCTAAATCTGAACTGATAAGGACAGATGCCATTCTATTGATATGTTCACTTGTGACTTGTAGAGTGGTTGCTACTCCATGGATTATGTGCTTGTAGTTGTTCTTGATCAGCTGTTGCTTGATCTTGTGGCATTTACCCGTAGTGTTTCTAACTATCTCTTCCTTGTGATATTGCGGCCTCCTTATAAGACATTTTTAGTTTATGCTATTCATGTAGACACATTTGGTTCTTTCACTAGATGGTCCAGTTATCACCCTTTGTTATATATCTAATGATTATTGTCTTTTTAAGTAGTTTGGAGCAGGGATAGCCGACGTACCGTGGTGTGTATATGAAGCCGACGAGGATCCCCACTTGGGAGGCTAAGATCACTGTCGATGGGAAGAGGCGCCACCTTGGGACATGGCAGTCCCCGAGGAGGCGACACGTGCCTACGACTGCATGGCAGTCCAGCACTTCGGGGTGAAGGCGATCCTAAACTTCCCCGAGCATCGAGCTAGGGCCATTCAGAATAGGCTCGTGGATATGAGGGTCGCCATGCTGGTGGAGGAGCGGGAGCACCGACTGGCCGAGATACAACTTTTTGTAGGGTTCACAGCATAGAAAACAAAAAAACTCCTACGATGGGAACAACTATGCACCAAGATCTATCTACTAGATACAAGCAACGGGTGGATATACATCCATAGAATACATACCCTCGAAGACCGAATAGTGTTAACGAGGTTGTACTCGTGGATGATGTAGACGAACGCTTACCAATCTCAAGATCGTGATGAAGTCCATCTGGTCCAGCACCATCCAGTCCAGCACCGCAAAGTAGTGGTGCATCCATGATCGCACACACGTCCGGGTACCCCGAAAACCTCTGCGTCCTCGCTCTAGCGAAGCAGCGGAAGCAACAAATCCTTCCAGAAAAAGACACCGGGAACATGTATCTCGTTGATCCGAGACCATGGAAAAATTCTAAAGGGGGGAGAGAGATCCTTCGCGAGGAGGTGTGCTTTGAGAGGAGGAGAGGAGGGCCTTTTATAGGGAGAGGGGGCACCCTAAGGGGCATGGCGCCCAGCCATGGTGGATGTACCCACCTCTTCCACATTCATGTGGGTGGAGCTCCCACTCAAAATGAAAAGCCTCCACTCCCATAAAAGGGCCTCCACTCAAAAATTCACTCACATGCATTAAATTTCCACCAAATTTGATGCAAACTCTCATTTAAATAAAACTCTTTTATTTATTTATTCAGAATTTTGTTAATTACTTTAATTAACAAACATTCACATAAAACCCCTTATAACATTTCAATTTCACATGCAGAACCAGTTTCAGCAATTTTAACCGAAACAGTTTGGTGTCTAGTGAAATAAATTCCTGCACTTTACTTTTTCTTTCTCTGACATATTATTTGCTTCAAATGGTGTCGGTATCCCTTAAGTGTGTCACCCTATGGTTCGCGAATAATGTAGACATGATCGAGACCCCTCTCCGATCAATAATCAACAGCGGGACCTGGAGATCCATACTGACTCCCACATATTCAATGATGACTTCTGTGATCGTGTGAACCTTATACGCACGTAACTCAATCCCTTTGTCTCACGATATATTACATGTTCAAGATTCGATCATCGGTATCCCCATACCTAGTTTGATCTCGTTACTGACATGTATTCTTTTCTCGTTCCCGTGATATAACATTCTAGTGATTAAATCACTTGCTTGCAAGCTAACTAATGTGATATCACCGAGTGAGCCCAGAGTATATCTCCCTGTCATCAGGATGGACAAATTCCACTCTTGATCCATGAGCCTCAACATAACACCTTCATAGCATTGAACTCATCTTTATAATCACTCTGTTACGGTGTGACATTTGATGTTATCAAGATAATCTTCCGGTGTTAGTGATTGACATGATCTTATGGTCTAAGGACTAAGATTACTTCATATGATGTTATAGAAATATGAACACAATGACCTTGATTGTAATGATATACTTCGGATGAATGTTCATCACACCATTCCAATAATGTTGTGACCTCGTTATTAACAACATCCAATGTCCATGATCAGGAAACCTTTGATCATCTTGTTAATCAACGAGCTAGTTTATAAGAGAGGCATAACTAGGAACTTCCTTTTTGTTTATTAAACACACATGTATTAACATTTCTGTATTAATACAATTATAGCATGCAAAATAAACTTTTATCATAAATAAGGAATACGATAATAACCACTTTATTATTGCCTCTCGGGCATATTCCCTTCACTTCTTGACCCCTTGGTCCAGACACTCCGCGAGGATCCTATGGTGATGGCGCAACAGTACGATATCTTGGCGGCCAGTCAGCGCCAACAACCCATCCAGGAGGCGGGTCCCTCTAGGTCCAACGATGCGGGATCCTCAACCGCGTGCCATCATGGCCCATACTACAGGTTCAGCCACGACGACTTTACCGTCACACCCACGTCGTCTACTTTTTCCATAGGTTTGTCTGACGATGACAACGCCCGATGTAGCTAGGACAGAGCCGTGTGGGATCAACTACTTGTCATATATTACTTATCCTGCTAGACTTTGTGATGTTTTATTTTTTCTACGTACTTACTTTATAACTATGTTTGTGCTACTTGCTTTATAACTATGTTTACTTACTTTGGCATTGCATGCACAGAAAGATTACCATACCGCTCCCTGTGAACTTTTGTGTTAGCCATTTAAAGTGACTCGCACAAGTCCTTTCTTTTCGAATGAGATGATATGTTCTTTGAAAATTCATGTGGATAATGTAAATATATATATGTTCAATGAAAATCATGACTAATTGTTTTGTCCTATGATTTTACTCAGTAAATCCCTTGCGATGCACGACCTGCTTTCCTCTCGACTCTTCCGACGAGGGTGAAGATATGAGTGAACTCTAGATAATCCTAGGAACCAATGTCCTAGCTAGCTACATTTGGTATATACTGCTACTGTTTACTGTGTTAATATGTATTTTGATTTCATTATCTTGTATACTATGTATTCTCATGTATATTGTGTATTCTGTCTATTTTCTTATTATTTGTTTCTCTGGTACATAATATCCCCGGTGAAACGGGATGGGTGCCAGTGGTAAGGGCACTACCCCCAATGAATAAGATTATTCTCCGGTGATAACAGAGAATACCCTCGATGAATTTGGAGTGCACCGGCGATGTGTCCTTACCGCCGGCGAGATGGTCGCCGGCGAGCCCGAACTCGCTGGTGGTAGGCCATTTTGGTTAGCCGGCAGTAGGGTTTTCTCTACTAGTGAAAATGATTATTCTTTGTCCTAAACTTGAAGGCCAGGAATTCGAAATATATCCTGAGCTAATTTATATGATGAAAGAGATTTATTTCGTAGTAAAAGAAGAGGAAGATCCTAGTTATCACTTGACAAGAGTCCATGACCTTTGCGCTACTCTCAAACCAACAAGTCTACCAATAGAGTTTGTACTCCTTAAACTTTTTCACTGGTCCCTGAAAGATAATGCTTTTGCTTGGTTATAATTATTACCTAATCACACTATAAAAAGCTGGGAGATTGCATCCGAGAGTTTATGCATAAATATTGTTCATTCACTAAAATCATGCAGATTAAACGTAGCATAGAAAACTTCCTCCAAACAGTTGGAGAATTTTTTTATCAAGCATGGAATAGATTTAATGCAATGATTATGAAGGTCACCAATCATGGTTTCCATGAGCATTTAATTATCCAATATTTTTATAATGGGCTTAATGATGAAACAAAGGAAATGATTAATCTATCTGCAGGGTGAGCTATATGAAAGGTTTTTGGGGCAAGATCCTTTAATGATGAACAATACAATCCAGTTGAGGATGTTGAACCACGAAAAGTTTTGATCCACATACCCCCATATCTTATACCTGAAGTCAAAAAGTCCATGGAAGAAAAAGGAATAGCCTCGAAACTTATTAAAGAAAATAAAGCTGACATTCTTCAAGCTTATGTAATGGAAGATGATATAAATCTTGTCATGCAAAAGTTTAGATATCAACAAAATCAGTTCCATGAGAAAAATTATAAGAGTCTTATGACTCAAGAAAAGAATATAAGAGACCTAACCTAAGTCTTTGATGACTTGGGTCATGCTACAAAGAATTTAGGTAGATATTTAAGTATGGTTAAACTCAATGTGATCAAATAATCAAAACCCAAACTTTGATTTTAAACCAAGGAAAATTGAATACTATTTCTACTAACATTGTTACTAGACGTGGTACAGAAACACAGGAACCACAAGGGCCACCTTGGTAGCAAGAAGAACAAGCCCGCAAGATAAGAGAGGATTAAGAGATGAGTCAAGAAGAAGAGGACCTAGTTGATCCTCAACATGACATCCATTATTAAGCTTAGAAAAGAGAACATGAGGCTTCCAAAGCTAGAGAAGAAGAAGAATAAGGAGATAAACATAAACCATATGACTCAGATGCTGAGACAATCGACTCAAGGGAAGAGGCCGATCTCATAAAGGAGCAAAAAAGCAAGTTATCGCCCCAAGTGAAGAACATGCCGATAAGCAAAAATCAGTAACAAGGAAAACTAAAAAAAAATTAAACTAGTGGCAAAGTTAAAAGATAAGGTAATACCCACCAAAAATAAAATTCCTTATCCTAATCGAGTTCAGTATGAACTAGATAAATCTATTTATGATTCCTTTTGCTGAGGCACTAGAGAGCCTTCTCTTAGAACTTCCTTTAACTGATCCTATTCAAGTTCCTACTTATAAAAAATTTATGTGAGATATTCTTAATATAAAAAAGAAGATAACTAAGACTATAGCAGCAACGATAAGCTTTGGTGATAAGATGTATGCTAAGCTTTGGGACCCAGGTATACCAACCATCTCTTGCGCAATTGGAAAAACAAACATAGTTAACGCTCTTTGTGATTTAGGAGCAGGTGTTAGTGTCATGCCTTATTTCTTGTTTAAAAAAGCTAACCTTGGAGAGTACTCTCCCACTTTAATCACTTTGCAAATGGTTGATAAGACAACTAAACAACTTGTCGGTATGATCGAAGATGTTCTACTTATTAGAATAAACCAACATGTTATACCTACTGATTTTATTATTCTTGATGTTCCTGAAGATGACAAACTTTCTATCATCCTTGGAGGACCTTTTCTTAGCACAACTGGAGCAGATGTAGATTTTCTAGCGGTAAGATTGTCTTCAATATATATGATGATCAGATTGTTTGCAATTTTCCAAAGAAATATCCAAGCAGCAAAAACTAAAGATGGAGAGCAGCTTGAGGTAAACGCTAATGATATGGAGATTGGATAATAAGCTAAACTCTAGAATAAAATACTTAATGGGAGTCAACCCATTCTCAATAAATTAAGTTTAAATCTGTTTCATTTTACTTTGTGTATTAATAAATTTATTTGAGTCCTGAGATTTGAAGAGGATTTAACAAAGTGGAGTTTAAAGACTACATAACGAGCACCGGTACGGCTGGATGCGGCTATACCGCCCGCCCGTACTGAACTTCGACGAATTCACTCAGAGTCCACCATACTGATAACGAGCACCGGTATGACCGGATGTGCCCGTACTGCTCGCCTGTACTAACTTCGGCAAATTCACACAGAGTTCATGGTACCGATAACGACCACTGGTATGGCTGGGACGCGCCCGTGTCCCCCATACCAGACCATCTAGGTTTGATCTCGAAAGCTAACCTTGATCCAATGGTGACGACCACCGGTATGGGCGGGATGCGCCTATACCACCCGCCCATACCGACTACATCGCCATGTAAAGGCCAACGGCGGCTGGCTCACAACCACCCCCTTCTTCTTCCTCCTCTTTATTTCTTTCTCTTTCTCTCTCCATGTCAAACCCTAACCTCCTAGAACCTTCGATTCTTCATCGATTTCGTGTTTTTGAGTGGGGGAATCTTCACATCACTAATCTTCTCATTCGATCCACGCTCTATTTTCTAAAATCCATGGTTGAATTCCTCACATTGGCTATCTAGATGAGTTCATCGTATTTTGATATTATTTTTTATTACTCACGTTAGGATTAGTAACTTGTTCCTGCAATTGTTTGTTTATGTAATAGAAACTTGATGCCTATATTTTTATTTTAAAAAATTGCAGTATAATGCATAACATTGGAAAGATTTTCCGCTCGGGCAAGGGCTCGGGTACGGCAGGAGCCTCGAGTTCCACTAGGCCCCTGGGTTCGAAAAAAAGGCGTTCGGAGGCGGATAGGTTGAGAGACGACATGAGCCGAGAATTTGAGAAGGTGAGCAAACACAAGGTTTTACCCACTAAGTGGGTAGACCGTGAGTTCCTCTCCTGCCAGGGTCGTTTGGAGGACTTCGAGCGGATGATTGTGCAAGCTGCCATGGTCCCTTTCTCCTACCTCTCCGTTGACACTTACAAGCTCGCCATGATCGAGTTCCTGTCATCATTCCACGATGATATTGAAGTCCAGGAGCGTAATTGCATTGTAAGTTTTGTGCTCAACGGGCAACTCCACAGACTTTCCTTTTATGATTTTTGTGATTGTTTCGGATTCTCCCATGAGGGGGAACTCAACATTAATGACAATTCCCACATAGAGGCAATGCAGTCTTCGGAGCAGACTTTTGTCCACAAGAACACTGATTATTTGCGCAAGAAGAGCGCCACTATCCAGAATCCCACCATTATTTTCACACTTTCTTGGTGAATTATATTTTTGGGAAAGGAGATGTCGGGGCAATGGCAGGCCTCGAGATGAGCATAATTCACATGGCTCTGCATCCCGAGATGGAGCATAAGGTAAACTTAGGTGTTTTGCTCATCCAACACTTTCGCCGCCAAAGGGCAGGTTCTGCTGGGGACATCCACTGTGGTGTCTTGATCATATGGATCGCTACTTATACGTTGGAAACGTATCTATAATTTTTTATGCTCCATGTTTATTTAGTATCTACTTTGCTTTACGTGTCCACACTTTGAGGTGCTTTTTACATGTTTTCTGGTACTAACCTATTAACAAGTTGCAACAGTGCCAGATGCCTATTTTCTGCAATTTTTGGTTTCAAAAAAGTTAGTAAAGAAATATTCTCAGAATTGGACGGGACGAAGGAAAAAGTCAATTACTTTCCGTGGGGAACAAGAAGTCCAGAGGAGAGCCTGAGGGGCCAGACCCCCCCCCAGGCACGGGTGGGCCCTAGCCCGCGCCTGGCTAGGGTTTGGCCGCCCTGGTGGCCGTCTCGGTCTCCCCCTTCACCTATAAGAAGCCCCTAATTCAGAAACTCTCAGTATCCGATCATAAATCCACGAAACCATCTGTAGCCGCCGCCACCATCGTCCCTAGATGGGGGGATCTGAAGTTCTTCCCGGCACCCTGCCAGAGGGGAGATCATCCCGGAGGCCTTCTCTCCGGTATGATTCGTGAGTAGTTCCACCTTGGACTATGGGTCCATGTAGTAGCCATATGGTTGTATCTCCTCCTTTGTGCTTTCATGTATAGACCTTGTGAGCTCCGTTCATGATCAAGATCTAATCTATTTGTAATCATGCATGTTGTGTTTGCTGGGGTCCGATGGATATTGAGATTATTATGTTGGTTTGATTAATGGTTTTATCTTTATGATTCTATCGTGTCTATGTTGTTTGTGATCTTGCATGCTCTCCGTTGCTAGTGGTTATCTTGGCCAAGTAGTTGCTAGTGACTCCAAGAGGGAGTATTTATGCTCAATAGTGGGTTCATGCCTCTAGTTTCCAAGGGAAGTGACAATAATCTCTTCGGTTGTAGATGTGATGTTGCTACTAGGGAGAAAACACCGGTCTCTTGTTCATGGAACATGTGGACTGTTTACCTTACACACTTTACTTAAAGCAGTTGTCTGTTGCTTGCAACTTAATACTGGAGGGGGTTTGGATGATAACCTGAAGGTGGACTTCTAGTCATAGATGCAGTTGGATGACGGTCTATGTATATTGTTGTATTGCCCAATCAAACTCATAGGATTTTTCTGGCTAGTAATTGCATTGTTATGCCTTGCTCAGTTCCTGTCAATTGCCCCGCTGTAATTTGTTTACCCTTCATGCCATGTTGTTTATCTAAGGAGAGCACCTCTAGTGAACTATGTACCCCAGCCCAATCTTTAATATCGATACATCTTCCATTGTTACTTGTTTACTTGCTGCAAACCATTACCTTCCACACGATACGTTTAATCCTTTGTTACAGCAAACCGGTGAGCTTGACAACCTCACTGATTCGTTGGGGCAAAGTCTTGAGTTTGTGTTGTGCAGGTCTCCATGTTGCCAGCAACACTTGTTAGAAGTTTCCTTCCTCCTTCAGGTTCGATAACCTCAGTCTCTATAGAGGGAAACTTGTTGTTGTGCTCATCACACCTTGCTCTTAGGGTTCCAACGAAGTGTCCCACGTCAACATGGCGTGCACGCATCAAGATTTCTGGCGCCGTTGTCAGGGACACAGCTTCAAACTTTTCCTCCCCGTCGAGAACCATCAAGATTTCTGGCGCCGTTGTCGGGGAGGCTAAGGACGTCTTCACTAGGGGAGTCCTTCACTTCCTTTCTCTTTACTTTGTTTTTAGTTTGCTTTGTTTCTTTTTCTTGGTTTTTCTTGCTTTATTCAAAAACACAAAAAATTAGTTCGTTCTCTAGTTGCCAGCTTGCTCTAGCTCACCATGTTGCTCCCCCAGTTCGCTCTGAAAAATCTTGCAATAGGTAGTGGCTACATAATTGTGGAAGATAATATTGAAGAATTCTTTAATTATGTTAGCAAGCATGAGGATATTGAGGATAAATCTATAGTTGAACTTGCTCCTAATTATGAGATTTCTTTAGCTTCTTTAGTTCATATGTTGGAGGCTAGGTTTGTTAGCCTTAACTCCTTCATACAATTCTTATTCCTAAAACTAAAAGAAGAGAAGAATGTTGAAATAAGGGAATTCATCCTTGAAACTTTATCAAAAGAATTTCATGATGTTGCTAGGGAGGCCAAAAAGGTTTTTGAATGTTTCAGTATGCTAGGTTCAAGTGTAGATGTTGTGGGTATTTCTGATAAAACTAAGACTAGAGAGGAATTCAATATACCCATACCCTATAAGCTTGTTGGAATGCATGGAGCCTTTGAAAATAACTTCGATTGGATTGTCCCTGAAAATCTTTTTGATAAAGGTAGTAGACCAAAGAGAGATGAGAAAGGATCCTCCAAAACCCATTTGGATGAGATACCTTTCATAGTTTAAGATTTTGCAAGTATGAATGTTAATGCTTCCTCATTTGAAAATACCTGGTTCTTCTTGCTTCTTTTGCCTAACCTAAAGGCGTTAAAGAAAAGTACTTGTTGGGAGATAACCCAAGAGTTTCCTTGATTCTTGGAAGTTATTACTTCTATAATGACCTCTTCTTATCCTTTTTGTTTGCTTTTTTTGCCAAGAATGACCCCTAATGAGAGGGAAATAAGATTTGGGGAGTTGCTGTCCCGAAACAGATTTCTTTCCTCCACCAAAAATATTCGTGAGGAGGCTCTATAACTCGGATTGAGCTCAAAATTTACAAATAAATCCCACAGTATGTTGGCTAACTTTCGTTAGTTCAACACTTCTTGATTTGAGCAACAGAAGATGTTCGAAAAAATTCGTTTCTACCTACTGGTTTGTTTTGACGGATTTTTGCCATTATTTGCATGTGCTTCTATTTGATTCCTTTTTGAGCTCTCTTCAGGTAAATTGAGTTTTTTTGAAGGAGTTACTACAGTATCTTGTGTTTATAGTGAAAAGCCTTGCTGTTCCAAAGCTTTTCCAGTGGTCTAATATCCTTTGAATAAGCTAATGTTGCTAATGAAGATTTTGTGAAGCTTTGTATGAAGGAAAAATTTCAGGTGTAGAGAGAATGATGCAATGAGATGAAGAATGGACAAAAGCTCTAGCTTGGGGATGCCACCATGGTGTCACCATAATAAATATCCAAGAGGTACAAGCGTCAAAGCTTGGGGATGCCCAAGGCATCCCCTTCTTCATCAATAAAAAGCTCAGGTCTGTCTAGACACTTCACTTTTATTGTTTCGTGCATAGTTGTGTTGTTCTTAGAGCGTCTTAGTTTTCGTTTGCTTTGCTTAGGTTGTTTAGTTTGCTTGAATAAAGTAGTTTTGACCCCCGTTCTCGCTATGTTGTTTTGCAAATAAGGTTGCTTGGTGTTTGGAAAGGAGTAGTAAGTTCTTGCTTGAAGTGCAAGAGGAGCTTGCATTGACTGTGACTTAGACTTTAGCATGAAATTCTAGGTGTTGTTTTAGCATTATGCTTAGTGATTATTACTATAGCATGTCTTGTTCCAAACAATTGTGATTGATTAGTGTGTCTTGAAGAAATTATGCATTGTTTTAGCATGCAAAAGCATAGTATTGTGGTATTCTCCTTTGATGTTTTGCTTGGGTTGACTTGGCACATGCTCACACCATGTTATGACTATGACAAGTCACCATTAGCCTCTATGATCATTTAGTCCTTGGCTTGTAGTACCACTCTTTGCTTTGATTAGTTTGCTTTGTTGCATTGTATAATTATGGCCATTATTGCTCTCTTAGTTGGTTGCTCCCAGTCTTTTGCTAACCTCCACTTGTATGAGTAAGTTCTACTCATGCTTCCAACTCCCAAGAAACCAAGTTTTTCCAAAGTGTCCACTATAAACTCCCATGCATGGTGTGTTACACCATTTCCATGTATATTCTTGTTTTCAACTATCTTCCAATTAAAAACTATTTTGTTATGTGAAAACTTAGTGATTAAAGCCCTCACAAACTTGATGGCACACTTTATTATTTGCCCCTAATAAACTTGAACCATTGAGACAACTTTGTTGTATATGCTTGCACTTATAAGTTGGGATTAGCAGAACCGTGCTGTCACGGGGAACGTTTTCAACATTGCACTTGTACTTCTGTACTCCGTTGATATCATGATCTTTTGTCTATGGATGTCACCGGTGTGAAATGAAGTGCGAACTTGTTAGTCCATGGAGTTTGTATTCTGTGCTAGAGAAACGCCTGGGCCACTAGCCTAAGCCATGCCTAATCATGGCGGAAACTTGCAGCATCACCATAGTGACATCTATGAAGCATTCTTCTTATAAAAAAATAGACACATTGAGAAAAGAGGAAAGAGAGAAGAAAGCACCATATTCCCATGGTACATAAGAAGAACTATTGATATGCTCATTGTCTGCTTGCCTTGTCATTTTGGTAATGGGAAAGCTCCTATACCATGTGCAAGGGGTACCCCGTTGGCGGTTCTCAATGATATGCAAATACTTACAGTGACAAGAACTTGCCTGGTCCCTAAGTTGAGTATCCATGAGGTGTAGCCCTCATATTCAAGGGACATGATATTGCCAACTTATACTTCGTCAAGCATATACTCCAACTTTGTCACTTTAACCTTAACCACTTCAAGATGCTTATGATAGGGGCAATGATGGCTGAAAGCTAACAAGTACCATAATTTTTGGAAGCTCTTTTTGAAATTTGTAATCCCTGCTTCCTTTACAAAAAGGTGTTTCTTCCACAATTATTTGAGTCTCCAACTTCTACTTTTAGGCACCATTAAGAGAGCATAGTTGTCATTCTGTGTGCAGTGTTCCAAAGCTTATTAATTGATGCATATTGTGTTATTACTTGCTCTTGTGCTATTTGTTTCCAGTCACCCTTGTGAACTTTGCAGGTGTCCTATGCATTATATTGCTATTCTATGAGGGACAAGCTGATTGCCACTATGCTATGTTTTCTGCATGTGAAACAAACAAATGTTTTTCAATGCATACTATTCATGATCTTTGTTTGTAGCTTGTCATGTTGCATGCATAGTTACTATGTCCTACTGTTAGAACTCCATCTTTCATGCACATGTTTAGAGTTCTTTGATCCCAGCTTTCAATGCTTGCAAATGGTTGGATCTTTATTGTGAGGGTGCATGTCACCTCAAAAATTATTCTTTTATCACTTACCTACTCGAGGACGAGCAGGAGTTAAGCTTGGGGATGTTGATACGTTGGAAACGTATCTATATTTTTTTATGCTCCATGCTTGTTTAATATCTACTTTACTTTACTTGTCCACACTTTGAGGTGATTTTTACATGTTTTTTGTAACTAACCTATTAACAAGTTGCAACAGTGCCAGATGCCTGTTTTCTGCTGTTTTTGGTTTCAGAAAATTTAGTAAAGAAATATTCTCGTAATTGGACGGGACGAAGGACAATGTCAATTACTTTCCGTGGGGAACAAGAAGTCTAGAGGAGAGCCCGAGGGGCCATACCCCCCAGGCGCGGGTGGGCCCTAGCCTGCGCCTGGCTAGGGTTTGGCCGCCCTGTTGGCCGCCTCGGTCTCCCCCTTCGCCTATAAGAAGCCCCCGATACAAAAACTCTCAATACCCGATCAGAAATCCACGAAACCGTCTGTAGCCGCCGCCACCATCGTCCCTAGATCAGGGGGGTCTGAAGTTCTTGCCGGCACCCTGCCGGAGGGGATATCATCCCAGAGGCCTTCTCTTCGATATGATTCGTGAGTAGTTCCACCTTGGACTATGGGTCCATGTAGTAGCTAGATGGTTGTATCTCCTCCTTTGTGCTTTCATGTATAGATATTGTGAGCTCCGTTCATGATCAAGATCTAACCTATTTGTAATCATGCATGTTGTGTTTGCTGGGATCCGATGGATATTGAGATTATTATGTTGGTTTAATTAATGGTTTTATCTTTATGATTCTATCGTGTCTATGTTGTTTGTGATCTTGCATGCTCTCTGTTGCTAGTGGTTATCTTGGCCAAGTAGTTGCTAGTGACTCCAAGAGGGAGTATTTATGCTCGATAGTGGGTTCATGCCTCTAGTTTCCAAGGGAAGTGACAATAATCTCTTCGGTTGTAGATGTGATGTTGCTACTAGGGAGAAAACACCGGTCTCTTGTTCATGGAACATGTGGACTGTTTACCTTACACACTTTACTTAAAGCAGTTGTCTGTTGCTTGCAACTTAATACTGGAGGGGGTTCGGATGATAACCTGAAGGTGGACTTCTAGTCATAGATGCAGTTGGATGACGGTCTATGTATATTGTTGTATTTCCCAATCAAACTCATAGGATCTTTCTGGCTAGTAATTGCATTGTTATGCCTTGCTTAGTTCCTGTTAATTGCCCCGCTGTAATTTGTTTACCCTTCATGCCATGTTGTTTATATAAGGAGAGCACCTCTAGTGAACTATGGACCTCGGTCCAATCTTTTCCATTGATACATCTTCCACTGTTACTTGTTTACTTGCTGCAAACCATTACCTTCCATACCATACGTTTAATCCTTTGTTACAGCAAACCGGTGAGCTTGACAACCTCACTGATTCGTTGGGGCAAAGTCTTGAGTTTGTGTTGTGCAGGTCTCCACGTTGCCAGCAACACCTGTGATATGTTTCCTTCCTCCTTCAGGTTCGATAACCTCGGTCTCTACTGAGGGGAACTTGCTGCTGTGCTCATCACACCTTGCTCTTGGTGTTCCAACGAAGTGTCCCACGTCAACACGTGGTGCATGCATCAAGATTTCTGGCGCCATTGTCGGGGACACAACTTCGACCTTTTCCTCTTCGTCGAGCACCATCACCTACACAAGCGGATTTGTCTTGCCTCAGGAGAGATTCGTGGCTGGCAGTAAGATTATGGATGATATCCACATGGCTAGCACCAAATTCAATGGGATCTATATACCCCAATGCTCCCTTCATGCTTATCAGCTTTATTTTGAGCCTAATGGTGATCTCCACCAAGTTTTTGCTTCCTTCCAAGCTTTTGGTTTGCCAGGTAAACAAAGATGGGTCCTTACTGAGGAGGAGTTTCAACAAGGATTGATCCTCTCAGGAAGGATTGCATAGCCGGGAGGTCATCCCAACTGGGAAGACGTAGTAGCTGGCCAACAACAGCAGGAGCAAGGTGGAGAGGACTCGAACGCAGCAGGCTAGGATGACTATGGTCAGCAACACCATCACCAACAACATTTCCCTCGGTACCAGTAGCAAGGTATGCCTCCACCTCAACCGATATTAAACTATGTCCTGAGAAGTGATTTTGATCAAGTGGTGCATCGCATCGACAACATAGAAAATATGTTGCATGATGCGAACGCCAAACATAGTCAACCTCACCTAGTACTTCACATCTTTTATGACCGACTTTCCAAACTGCTACCCGAACTTCCCATACCAGCAGCCGCCACCTGATGAAGGTGGCAACTTTTGATTCCAGATAGGCTAGGAGCCTAAGCTTAGGGAGGTTAAACTCCTCCCACCTTTTGCATCAATATTTTTCGTTCTTCTTTTGATTTATTTTGTTTTCATTTTTGTGCATGTTTAATTTTAGTTTTGCATTGATTAAAATAAACCCCCCCAAAAATAGACAAGCTTTTATTTTCATTTGTGCAAATTTCTCTCGGCTCTTGTTGTTTTTTCTAGAGTTATTCGTTTCTAGTGATTTAGCTATGGAGATGAACGCAAAGAGTTGGATCAAGCAGGAGATGAGCAAGCAAGAGAAGGTATCATATTCTTATGTTCCCTCTTCCTGTAATTTTATTCATGAACATTTTATGTTTGTCCTGTTGCACTTGAGTTCTACTCCATGCTTAACTCGTTATCTCTTAGGACTTGAGCTCAGAGGTTTTTGTCACTACTTTGGTTGAGACTTACAACAATTAACAGTTTGAAAAATAACTCCTTGGATTAAAATCCAAAAAAAATTAAGAATAAGAGAAAGTGTCTATTGACAACTTTGGTGCCATGTTTTTGTCTTAAGGGCTTAACCTTAGTAGTACTCAACCCCACTTACCGATCGTTGACTTGATGATACCTTATGAAAAAGAATTGTTTGATAGAATGAACTTTTTATGGTTGGAGAGGGAGATGCTAAAACCTATTTTGACCAGCTGTAAAAAAAGAGAGAGGAAAAAGTTTTATGCTTCTCATACACAACTTTGAGATACCAACAACTCCTTTAGCTTTTGAATGATCTATGGTATAACCCCGGATTTCAGCTATGAGTTGATGACATGAACGACATATGTGTCGCTATATGGGAAAAATTATTGGTACTCTTAAAGGTTGTGTAAGCATCTGTAAAAATAAATAATCAATGATCCTTGAAAGAGGAAGAAAAAGAGAGAGAGAGAAGAACTACTAACAAGATATGAGCTGAAAACATTCTATACTTTTTGAGAAATTTGGTATCACCTCACCACCTAAAATGAATAATTAGAGTTCTTGAAAGGCAAGCAAAAGAAGAGGTGTTTAATAGCCGCGGATATCGAAGTGGGTGTTAATGAAAAAGCTCTAAGTTTATCCTTCTTTTGACATCTACTTGTGCACCCTTAATTTTGACTCGAGCGACCTTGCTTGAAAACATTTTCACTCTCATAAAAAGAGAGGCAGTGAAAGGAATTGATTTGCAAGCCTGGACAAAATTTTGACAATCTCATTTGAGTTGTAAGAGCTATTAGCTAGCGAGTTACTTGCGTTTAGGAATTGAACTTAAGTGCAATTGTTCAGATATATTGTGCTCATGTTCAAGGTAGCAGGATTTGAGACAATGGAATAAGATACGACTTCGAACTTGTAAGTCTTTCGTCTTGATTCAATTCCTTGTTATTACTCATTATAGCTTTGTCACTCGAGGGCGAGTAACAACTAATCTTGGGGAAGTTGATAGCTCCAAATTTCATCACTTTTTACTATTGATTTTCCTCTTGTTTACTGCGAGATTTCACTAAAGATTACTGATGGCGCTTGAGAGCGCTTCATCGAGAAACCCCAAGAGCAAGGTGTGAAGAGCACAACAGCAAGTCTTCCCTCAGTAAGAAACTGAGGTTATCGAACCAGTAGAAGGAAGGAAACATCTCAAAGGTGTTGCAAGCAACTTGGAGACCTGCACAACACAAACTCAAGACTTTGCCCCAACAAACAGCGAGGTTGTCAATCTCACCGGTTGTTGTAACAAAGGATTAACTGTATGGTGTGGAAGGTAATAATGGTTTGCAGAAAGTAAACCGTAACAGTGGAGGTTGTATCAATGGTAAAGATTGGACCAGGGTCCATAGTTCACTAGAGGTGTTCTCCTTAGATAAACAAACATGGCATGCTGGGTAAACAAATTATAGCAGGGCAATTGATAGGACTGAGCAAGGCATGACAATGCAATACTAGACATCAAGATCCTATGAGATTCGATTGGGCAATACAACAAGATACATAGACCGCTATCCAACTGCATCTATGACTAGAAGTCCACCTTTGGGTTATCATCCGAACCCCCTCTAGTATTAAGTTGCAAGCAACATACAACTGCTTTAAGCAAAGTGTGTAGGGTAAACAATCCACTTGTTCTATGAACAAGGAACCATTGTTTTCTCCCCAGTGGAAACAACACATCTACAACCTTAGAGATTTTTGTCACTTCCCTTAGATTTAATAGAGGCATGAACCCACTATCGATCATAAATACCCCCTCTTGGAGTCACTAGCAACTACTTGGCCAAGATAGCTACTAACAACGGAGAGCATGCAATATCACAAACAACACAGACATGATAGAATCAATAATACAAAACCATTAATCAATTTGACATAGTAATCTCAATATCCATCGGATCCCTGCAAACACAACGTGCATGATTACAAATAGATGAGATCTTGATCATGAACAGAGCTCACAAGATCTAGACATGGAAGCATAAAGGAGGAGATACAACCATCTAGCTACTCCATGGACCCATAGTACAAGGTGGAACTACTCACGCTTCATACCGGAGGCTGGCATGATGAATAAAAAGGCCTCTGATATGATCTCCCCTCCGGCAGGGTGCTGGGAAGAGCTTCAGATCCCCCCGATCTAGGGACGATGGTGGCGGCGGCTACAGACGGATTCGTGGAATATTGATCGGGTACTTAGGGTTTAGGCATCGGGGGCTTCTTATAGGCGAAGAGGCGAGGCAGGGAGGCGGCCAGGGGGCCCACACCCTACCTAGGCGCGGCCTAGGGTGGTCCCGCGCCTGGGGGGGGGGTGCAGCCGCCCTCTGGATCCCCTCCGTCTCTCCTCTGGACTTCGTGTTCTCCTCGGTGAAATATTAACTTTGGATTTTGTCCCGTCCAATTCCAAGAATATTTACTTACTAGATTTTCTGAAACCAAAAACAGCAGAAAACAGGCAACTGACACTGCGGCATCTTGTTAATAGGTTAGTACCATAAAACATATAAAAACACCTCGAAGTGTAGACAAAGCAAAGCAAAGTAGATACTAAACAAGCATGGAACATCAAAAATTATAGATACGTTTCCGACGTATCAGGCCATAGGCATAGCAATAGTATTTCGATCCAACCGAGTGTACCGTGAAGCACCGGGTTACAAACAATTATTAAGTGCAAAACACAGAGCAAAGGATTAAGTGGTGATGTTGTTGTGATCCCAAATGGTTCGCTAAGCGAAGACTGTACTACCCTTGATATCACTAGGGTTCCTATGATATTGCAACTAGCCAAGCATCTCACCTCAAGCCTTGATCAATCTTCGGGATTTTGGGTACCTACAAGTCCAAAGATCGAGGCAAGAGACAAAGAAACAAATGATACAAATCCCTATTACAAACCAATACACAATTATCCCATAGATTAGATACACATAAACGCTGCAAGGTTTCTCCCCAACCCGCATCCCGTGAGGACTACTCACTCATAACAATAAGATCAAGGATAGAAAACATTGTGCAATACTTAGATTGAAATCAAATATTCTTACAATGGTCGCCGAATCACAAGGAGATCTCAAGTACAAAGTAATGGCGATGGCTAATGGAGAGGATGGGGGATGGAGGGGCTGAACTATGGTGTGGATCTCCTTTTGTGGTGTTGTGATGCAATCTGAGAATGGCGGCCCTATGTGTGGTGGCAGGGACCTCAAAATATATAGGTGTCTTCACGAGTATTGTAGGGTTTGACGAGACGAAGCCACCACCACCCCGTATGGTTGGG
Source organism: Avena sativa (assembly GCA_916181665.1). Taxonomy (NCBI): domain Eukaryota; kingdom Viridiplantae; phylum Streptophyta; class Magnoliopsida; order Poales; family Poaceae; genus Avena; species Avena sativa. The sequence continues at coordinate 23,626,005 of OV702283.1, forward strand.
CGGTACGGGTGGGGTGCGCCCGTAGCAGTGATTGTTATGCTGGCTAGCGCCTGGCTTTAGCTCTAGGAATACTTGGTCGTCAATACCTCCTCAAAATCATCATTTATGAATCTAGATTTCGCAATAAAAGTGTGATTTCATGCACAACATAAATCAAAGGAAGGATTTGCATATATTTGCAATAATTAGTCATTAGTGGCAAATCAAGAGAGAATAATTGCAATTGCTTGACGAAAAACAATGTTTAAACACGGAGAAATATGACGCATTTTGGAGCCATTAACATCCCCAAATCTCAAACCTTGATCGTCGTCGAGAAAGAAGAAACAAAAGTACTATAAGGAATTCAACATTTAAACTTGAAACAATGAGAATATGAATTCACTTACGGTCAGTAGCCATATGCCTCTAGCACTTCTTCCATATTGAAAAGCTCATCAAATTCAGCGAGATGCTAAGAACGCTATACAAGCTTTGATAACTCAAGACAATTAAAGTAGAGTTTAATATAAGTATAAAAAACTAGAAGTGTAACAATCAATCCAATTCCTCTAATTTACTCTCAGCTTGCCAAGGAACACTAGGATGTTTAACATAACGATATTGAGTAAGAGAGTTCATGTCCCAAGTAGCATAACAGTGAAGTGTCTTTATTGACATCCACATCAGTAAATCAATACTATCAAAAACACTACTATTCCAATCATTTCTTCTCAAGAAAATTCATAAAGTAGTAATGAGATCATGCCAAGGACTTGTTATGTGTATCATCATATATTTTTTTTTTCACTTTCTATTTTTTCTTCCTTCTTGCAAGGATATTTCTCAATATGGATCATTGAGTGATGATTTCAAACAATTGAAAGGGCATGTATGCCCGCATGTGTGGTTTTGGTAATTAATGACAATATCTTTGGACTAATGTGTAAATTGAGTTTCACTTGTAGGTTTGCCCATTGGCATCACTTGGGCCATGTGTTGGTCTCAAGGTTGAAAGATGAAGAAATATCCAAGGGCTTTGTGCCACTGGAATCATGAAGAAAGAAGGATCTTGAAGGTTGATCAAGACAAGTGCAAAGAGTTGCATCAAGATGGATTAACCTCAAGAAGGAATGAAGAAGGGCAAGATCAAGATGCGCCATATCTAGAATATCTCATGCTTGAAGCTTGCCATCCTCGTGATCATGGAGTGATGAAGACAAGTTCAAAGATGAGGTTTCCCCATGGAGTTTGGGGGAGCACTTTGCAAGAGTCTTCATCAAGCTAGTGCGAGCAAGAGCAGACAAGAAAGGTGTTCCCACTTGAGAAGAACAACACGGTCTACATCAAGTTCAAGTGGATTGCTCGAGGCAAATTTATGTTCTTGATAGGGCTTCTTTTTTATCGGTCTCGTTTTGTTAGTTGGGAGACCGGGTTTAGGATAGATAGTCGTACTATCAAGAGGGGCTCTCAAGCGGGTGTCTCGGCTGCATCATTCAGAGAGAGCTCAAACCTTTGCATTCATAGCATCATCTTTCTTGGTTGTTTTTTGGTTCTTGTCCATGAGAGGATCTTGAGCTTGTGGTCATCAACATAACAAGCTCTAGTTCATCATCTAAGGATTTACCTTGCATATCCTATTGTGGTTTTTGATCTTGCAAGTTTTCCGGCTCCAAACCTTGTTGGATTCTATTCGTTGTTATCTTTCCAACAAAATTGGTTTCATCTTGTTTGGAGTTCGGATGCAAAAGTTATTGCATTTCTGGTTTCAGGAAATTTCCCTAACCGGAAGTTCCGCCTTCCCATCGGAAGTTCCGCTAGGGCATTTTTGCCATCGGAAGTTCCGGTGGAAGTTCCGGTTCTTCTTCTGCTCACGTTCAGTATTCTCTCTATTTGGTTTGTTGTATTTGACGGAATTTGGGCCGGAAGTTACAGCTGTAACACTGCCCCCACCGGAAGTTCCGGCCAGGGACCGGAAGTTCCGCTCAGGCCTAGTTGCCGCCGAAAGTACCGATTGAAAATCCGGCTCTTGTTCCACTCACGTTCAGTAACCTTCTGTTTTGGTTGTGTCTATTTAACGAAACATCCGTCGGAACTTCCACCGGAAGTTCCGCTCCCACCGGAAGTTCCGTTGGACCGACGGAAGTTCTGACTAGGACTAGCATTTTCAGATTCTCGCATCGCAGTTTTTGACCATTGGTTGTGTGCCACCGGAAGTTCCGGCCTCCCACCAGAAGTTACGTCCAAGGTCGCGAATTCCCATAATGGGCAGATCTGGGAGCCCTTTAAAAGGGGCTCCTCTTCCCCTTCGTGGGTACTAGTTTTTCTTCTTGGTTCTTGGCTTTCTCTCTCTCCTCCATTGTTGACCTTGAAGAAGCTTTCCCTCTCCCCTTTCCCTTCCTATGATTCTTGCATCTTTTTTAGGGATTTGAGAGAGGAGATCTAGATCTACAATACCCCAAGCCAAATCCCTTCTTTGTGAAGGAATTATTGGGATCTAGATCTTGGAGAGTTTTGTATTCTCCTCTTGTGTTTTTCCTCTCTTATTCCCCAATAGCTTTTGTAGCTTTGGTTGAATTTTAGAGATAAGGACTTGCCTCTTGCATTTGTTGCATAGGTTTGAGTTCTCCTCGGAGATTCGGTGAGTACAAGCTTGTGGGCTTGTTTCTCTTGGGTTCTTGGAACCCTAGATGGTTGTGTGGTTGGGTTGTTGACCTTTTGTGGTCTTGTTGACCTTTTGTGGTCTTGTAGCCTTTTGTGGCGTCATTGGCCTTTTGTGGCATTGTAGCCTTTTGTTGCTTTGTTGTTGGGAGCCTCCAATTGAGTTGTGGAGTTAGCCCAATCTTGTACGGGTTCGGTGACCGCCCTCAAGCGTCCCATAGTGGAGCGAGTGCACACCTTTTGTGGTGTGCACTCGGGAGAATAGGGTGAGCCTTTTGTGGCGTCGATGAGTTGCGTGCTTCCGCATCCGGGGTGAGGCCTTGTGTGGCGTTGGGTGAGCATTGAGCCACCACACCTCGAGGTAAGCCATTTGTGGCGTTCAGAGAGCATTGTGCCATCGCACCTCTCCAACAGAGACGTAGATTCTTTAGAAGTGAACTTCGGGAAACAAATCTTCGACTCTGCGTCCATCGGTTATCTCTCAACTGAGCCCTTTATTTATGCACTTTACATTGTGATAGCCATCGTGCTTGAAGTATTTATATCTTGCTATCACCTTGTTGCTTGTATTGCTTAGCATAGGTTGTTGGTGCACTCAGGTGAACTTAATGGCTAGGTTTTGTGCTCAATGAATTAAACGTTAGTTTTATTCCGCATTTACTTGAGCCTAAACCGTAATATTTTTAAAAGCCTATTACCCACCTTTAGGCGACGTCCATTGCACTTTCAAATGTCTTGCACAACCTTCGATAGTACCAATAATTTTGCCCATACGGTGACACGTATGCCACCCATGTCATCAACTCATAGCCAAAATCCGGGGTTATACCATAGATCGTTCAAAAGTTGGCGGAGTTGTTGGCATCCAAGGTGTGCATGGGAAACATAGAACTTTTTAAATAGCATCACAGTTTGATCCACAAGGTTAGCTTTGGCATGAAATCATAATTACCACTATACTTCATTTCAATCAAACAACTCCTTTCAAGAGTGTCGTCAAGTCTATCAGAACGTCTATGGGGTTAAGTATCTTTAAATTTAAACTCTCAAGACAATCACACATCAAACAAGTCATAAAATTTCAGACTTTTTCTTGTTGTACTTGTTTCGAAAATTTATTTCCAAGGCAAGACTTGGTTAGCTACAAGAACTAGAGCAAAATCTTCCACAGGTAATCATTCATACAAATAATAAGCTTTACTCTAACTATTTTGAATTACTCCCACTAGCATAGCATCTTAGCAAATGAACTAACTAAGATAAACAATTCAAACTTCAAAAGTGGGAGACATAGGACATACCTCTCATGAGTGACTTCATAATACTCTTAGGGATGTATTCCTTCAAAACTCAAGAAAAATCACTCTTGTAATAATATTGAAGCAAAGATGCAAGGTTTAAATCCACTTTTACGAAAAAGGAAAAAAGGGATTTTTTTGTATTTTTGAGGATGGGGATTAAAGAATAGAAAAGAACTTTCTACCAAGAATTTTACTAAGAAAACAAAAACAAATGAAAAACTAAAGCAAACAAAAAACAAAAACAAACTAAGAAGAAAAGCAAACTAAAAACAAAAAGTTAAGTGTTGGAACAGACAAACATGAGCGTTTCAAAGCTCACAACGAGCTGGAGTACAACCTCGTTATTACACAAATAAAATTGCCTAGGGACACATCCCGATCTCAGGCTTTTGCAAGCCCTTCTGTTGCTCATTGTTGTGGTGGTGGATAGTTACCCATTTTCCATTGACTAATCCAATCATGGAACTGAGTGGCGAGGTTGGCAGTAGCATCTCAAAGGTTGATGGAGAGGTTGTTAATGTTTTTGATATTTCCTTCAAGAGCGTAGATATCATCATGTGTGGTGTATTAGTTTGGTGGCTTCACGTCTTGTTCGGGCCCTTCTTGTTCCACTTATTCACCTTCTTCTCCATCCACGGGTGCTTCTTGTTGTGGTAAACTTGCTTCAAACTGTGCGTCATAATACAAACATCCATCCTCTATAGAGAAGGGACCATTAGGCAAAGGAGCAGGGATCAAGTGATCCACTCCAAGTATATCGAAGAAATATCTACCATTGTTTCTTCAAATCATACCACAAGTTCTAAGAGTAGAAAAACCAAGACGGCGATTTCCAGACAACAGTTGGATGTTACCTAGGTCGACATGGAGCACATGTGCAAGCATTGGTATGACTCCTCCTTCACATATGGGACCACTAGATTCAATCCCCTGATGGTGAAGATAAAACAAAAAAGTGCGCCCAAATTTGGCGTCAAAATATAAGTTAGGAATTGTAGCTTTAGCGAGGACGATCATGTCCTCCTCATTGACTCTAGTAAACTCACCACGTGCCTGCAAAGTGTTATAAATAACATAAAACAAATAACGAACAATATGATGATCAATTTGGTTTCCCTTGATTATGTTTCCATGAATTCTCATTCTATTAAAGTAACCCAATGGTGTAGGATTTACAACAAAAGAGGTGGAGCATATGTCGGTGTTGTTGTTGGCAAACCCAAAGTAGTGTGCCCATTGGTGAGTGTCAAGGAGTACTCACGCTTCATGAGTCGGAATTAGATGTGATCATGTAAGACCCCACCTTTATAAAGGTAAAGGTCCCTGTGATTGCAATGCTAGTCCCTGGATCAATTGCTAGCATCCACAGTTTAAGATGAAGTACACAGAAACAAAGGTCATTATTACATCGTCATTCCAGAGATAACATAGTCTTTTACAACTCCATATACATAGGCTAGTACAAGAGTTTATCATAACAATATAAATAAAAGCCTTCATCTTCATGTGCCACAGGCAAGCATGTTGAGTGTAGACTCATAACCCTAATCCTCATCAGAGTAACCCGCAACATCACAAGTTACAGCCACAGTGGGTCAATACATTGGAATAGTATTGGCAAGTGATACCTTAGTAGAATAATAGTATCTAACTTCTACAGGAATTTGGCCAAGTGTAGCTCAGGCTTGCTTTGCTCAAAATAGGTTTTACCTATCAGCTGAAAACACTAAGTTTTTGTTTGGCAAAAACTCCCAAGGAACCACCAATAGAAATTGGTGAACCTTCACCCTTGTTCAACCACAAGTTTTAACTTATAAAATTGGGATGAGGAGATTCTTGATAGCTTCCATGTCTTGATGCTCAAATTGTCCATTACCGGGGACACAGCTAAGTACTTAGTTTCTTCCTTCTGCAGAGGTGTTGGACTTTCCCCACAAGACTTGATTTTCACCAAGACATGACCTTTCAGAAGCCTTCCCTTAGACCAAATGGACGCGTTCCAACCTATCACCCACTACCACCAACTTTCCAAATGGCTAAGTTATTGAAACATATGTGATCCAGGCAGAGCCCATAATGCCATGTGGCTGCACTAGAAGCTTCTTAACATATGGCATCTCAAATCCCTTTGTTCCTGGGTGGCATTCCACAAGTGTGATACACAAGGTTCACTAGTCCCCTGGCCTTGTATAACCACTCAACATAAACCAAGCCACCATTCCACCCAGGTGTTTCATTCACTTAGTTGTTTTATTAAGCAAAACATAAGTCAAAGACTTAGAAATATTTTCCATAGCATGTGTATATAATCCACCCTTGGTTTCTACTAGCTAGGCTAATCATGGCAATAGTAAGTATCTTAACTTAGATAAAATTCTAACAATTCTACAACTACTAGGATTTCCCAAGCATAGCATATAGATACTTAACAAAAATTATCATGCAGCTCTATACAAAATATTTCTAATGCATAGCCAAAATATTGGGACAAAAGTATGAAGCACCACTTGCCTTGGTAGTTGGGGGAGTAACAACAATCCTCACAGTCACAATCACCACTAGCACCAAAATCTACACATAAAATGATAGCACCAAATTCACATATCAAAATAAACAAGCAAAAATATATGAATGCATGCAAATGACATGTGATGATTTTTCTAAACCCAACAAGACAAGCAAACAGTACTGATCAATAAACTAAACATTTATATATCAAATAAACTTTATTTAGCCTTTAAGACATTTTCCAACTAATTTTTATACACAAAATAAGCCTACAAATGTTTCTGCAAAAACAACTAAGTTTATAGAAGAAATTCATTAAAGAAAGTGCATGTTTCGAAAGTACTCTTTATGCTGATTCCATTGATATAAAATTGCAAAATTTGGACGTGTGGATCAAAAGTTATGAATTTTGCAAGTTTGAACAACTAATAGTTTCAATTCTGTTTTTAAAACAAAACCTGAGCCACGCGTCATGTTCTGATTGGTGCATACCGGTTCGCTGGATCGTGCTACATGGAGCGTTGGATATAACTAACGTTGCACGTCCCAGATCTAATCATACCGTTTCGCTACAGATCTAATCGAGGCCTTAGGATTTAGATCCGATGGATAAGATCCATCTGACCAAGAACCAGCGACGCAAATGGCACTTACGGCGGCGACGCCTCTGGCGGTGACACGCCGGTGAAGCCAGAGGGGAAGGGGGCGTGCTAGTGCTTACCGAGATCGTGAGGGTGTGGAGATGCTCAACGTGCAGACGGACAGGGTCGGGGCGCACGGACACAGCAGCAGGACCTCGTCGGAGTTCCTCCGCGTGTCGGGTGCTCACTGTCGAAGTCGAAGACGACGACCTAGGACGCAAGGGTTCAAACGGCAAACGCTAGCAGATGCGCAAGGTGCTGGCGAACACAGCTGCGTGAACCAGAGACAGCGGGGGACACGGGGCTAACCGGAATGGCTCGTCGGAGTCGAGCTGTAACATCCCAAAAATTCCAAATTTTGAAATGAAATAAATAAATAAATTATGAAATAAATATCCCGTGTTTCACTTTTACTTGGATAAATTTCTGAAGAATTTAAAACTTTTGTGGACTAGTTTAAACTTTTCCCAAACCTTGACCAAGAGAGGATTAAAATGACTATTCCAAATTATAAATCATGGTTTGAAAGATTTTAAACAAATCCAAATTTTGTATTTGATTTTTTTACATTTCAATATTTTTTCCAAACCATGTTTAATATTTAAGAGAGGGAAAAATATGACTTTCCCAATAATAATAAGCACGTTGGAAAATATTCCATTTTGGGATTTATTGAGTTTTTATTGCATTTTGGAATTTTTTAAATATATTTAAATGCATTTCCAAATAGATAAAATAAACGAGAAGAGAATAATATGACATTCTCAAAATATATTGGAAATGATTTAAATATATTTTATATTCATATTTGGATTTAGGAAATATTTGTTATTTATAAAATCCTAAAACTAACCTAGGGAATTTATAAAGGCCATAAAACAAAACTATTTTATAAAATTTATATTGGGATGGAAATACTATTTCTTTGTTCTAATATAGCTATTTTGATTTCTTGAATTTTACTAAGTTCTATTTGGTTAAATTGGAGCCTATGTAAATAAGACAACACCTAATAGAAATATCAATTATGAAAAAAAAGACCAGACCATGATCATCCGACGTTTTACTCTGGACAGGATTTTATTTTAGTATTATATTTTCCCTCTTTCTTTATATTTTTCTTTAGGCCTTTTTCCTTTTCTTGGCCCAACTAGACCAAAGAAGCCGAACCCATCGTCTTCCTTCTTCGTTCATGTTCAAACTGAAAGTTGAAATTGTACGTACGACCATGATGGTCCTCACAATTGCATCCATTTTAGACCTCCAAACCTCTCACCTTTAACATGATATTTACTCTCCACTGAGCCACAATTCCATTCAGAGAATTAAAACCACACTTTAGTGTATCTTAAATCGTCTTGAACACTGAGGATTAAATCGCCCATGAAAGCTTGAGCCGAAACGGCCGCCCCATATTCACTACGCCCTCGCATGGATCTCTCCCTTTCTATATAATAAGAGCTTTCTATATAATAAGAGCACCAGCATGTTCATGATTTTCTTTGTTTTCCACCCATCTTCACGTCCAAGCACTATAACATCAAGTCTGATTTCATAGCTAAAGTTTTGACAGCCACGGCGAGTCGTCTTCGATTTTGTTGGGTACAAATGGACTCAGGCCCTATTCCTTCTTCTTTCATTTTTCCTTGTCCACGAGAATCCAATTTGATCAGAAAATATCATGTTGTGCAGCCTGTGATCCTCCACGACGACAGCAGAAGTGAGTTCCATCACCACTTCACTCCTGCTAGGAACATCGGGAAGGGCCTCCGAGGATTCCATCATATGATCGTCCACAAATTTATTGACTCCTGAATAGTTTCCTTCAACGCCTCTGTCTATCCCTGTTAGTGCGACATCGTCCTCGACATTACAATCGAGCACATGCGCTGTCATCGGTATTGTCTTTTCTTTCTGACTTTTTTTTGTTCTCCATTGAAGTTGTTAGACTGACCACAGTTCGTCTTCAGTAGGTGTCGATCCCACCTCGTCAAGATAAAATCTTGATTATAGTTTAACTAAATGGTGCAGATGTGTTCTAAATCACGTAGAAGGTATTTAGAAAAAAAGGGAAAAATAAATCTTATACATGCGCTGTATGTACAAACATGCGCTTGCAAACTAGGATCCTAATAACTAAATTAGTTAGCGCGTGTGTGTATAACCGCCACTCTATGAATTATTTGGTGCCTCCACTCCCTGTATTATATGATCAAATCAATCGAAGGAAATTACCATGCACTTTGTTTAGTAAATTGCTACCGTTAAATTGTTTGTTTTTGCAGAAACTTGTGTAGGCATATTTTGGATATAAAATTTATTCTAGAAATATTATTATGGTAAAATCTTTGGAAAATAGATTGTTTTGAACCTACTGACCATAGAAACCAACTTGTGGATTAAAAAAAACATATTTTGTGAAGAAAAAGAATAAATCTTTGATTTAGAATATTTCTAGTCAAATAAAAATGTTGTTTATATGTTAAAATACTTTTTGGAGAAAATCTTTGGGAAATGATTTGGATTAAACTCTCTGACCCTAAACACAAAGTTTTATGATTTAAAAATATATTTGGTGAACCCTATATAGATTATTACTTTGCTAAAAAGCATTTTCAACCACATAAAATATTCATTTGGTTTAAAAAATGGTTTATAGGTAAAATCTTTTGCAAATAGTTTTGCCACTTTTATAAAATGACCAATAGGTGTTTCTCAAATGTTTATAATCTATTAGAAACCACCTTTCCAAATAAAACAATCTTTGGCATGTTTGCATGCACAGCCTTGTTTGTATTATTTTATGTGATGATTGCTTGAATGGTAGATTGAATATTTGCTTGCTTGATTGAATTGTAGTGGAATTTGAAGAGTGTGACTATTGCAAGATCAAGGAGTGAACTTATATTCTCTATCAAAAAGGCAAGTGATGCTTCATACTTTTGTCCCATTATTTTCACTATGCATTAGTGATATTTCTAAGTAGGACTTGCATGGATTTTTGCTAAGTATAAACTATGCCATGGGAAATCCTAGTAGATGAAACCTTAGTAGAATTTCCTAAGTTAAGATTCCTACTACTATCATGCTTAGCTTAGCTAGTAGAAAACAAGGGTGGAATATATATTCATACTATGGAATATTTCTAAGTCAAGGACTTGTGTTTTGTTTAATAAAACAACTAAGTGAATGAATCACCTGGGTGGAATGGAAGGAATGGTTTGTGTTGAGTGGTTCACAAGGCCCATTTCTATGGTTTACCTTGTGTATCTCACTTGTGGATGGCCACCCAGGAACAAAGAGATTTGAGATGTCCAATGTTGAGAAGTTTCTAGTGCAGCCACTTGGCAATATGGGATCTGCCTGGATCACATAGGTTGCTAGAACTTAGCCATTTGGACAGATGGTGGTAGTGGGATGATAGGTTGGAACGCGTCCATTTGGTCTAAGGGAAGGCTTCTGAAAGGTCCTGTCTTGGTGAAACCAAGTCTGGTGGGGAAAGTGCACAACCTCTGCAGATGGAAAAATCTAAGTACTTAGCCAAGTCCATGGTAATGGACAACTTGAGCATCAAGACATGGAAGCTATCAAGAATCTCCTCATCCCAATTTCTAAGTTAAAAACTTGTGGTTGAACAAGGGTTGAAGGATCACCAATTTCTATTGGGAGATGCCTTGGGAAAGATTTTTTCAAGAAAAAACTTAGTGTTTTCAAATGATAAGGAAAATCTATTTTGAGCAATGCAAGCCTATGCTCCACTTAGCCAATTGCATATAGATGATAGACTCCACTATACTACCATAGTATCACTTGCCAATACAATTCAAATGTATTGACCCTTGTGGCTGTAACTTGTTATGTTGCAGGTATGTTTGATATTAGTGTAATAGGATTACAAGTCTACAACCAACATGTCTGCCTGTGGCACTTTGAAGATGAAGGACCCCATGCTATTGCTATATTCTGCTGCATTGTAATGCGATAGCCAAATGAGCTATGTAAGATGTAATAAATTATTTTATTCCTGGTTATAAAGTTGTATTATGACCTTTGTTTCTTGATATTACATCTTAACTGTGGATGCTAGCTATTGATCCAGGGACTAGCATTGCAATCACAGGGATCTCTACCTTATTAAAGGTTGGGACCTCTACAGATGGTATCAGAGCATTGTGTTGCCTGTAGGATTTGTAACCCTAGGATTGGACAAAAACCCCTTAGAAAATAGGAGTTGTATTTGTTCCAAAACTTATTTAAAAACAAGCTTGTAAACTCTTTCCCCAACCATTTTGGTTTTGACTCTACATCTTTTCTATTTCAACTTGATGGATAAAGCCTTCTCCATGGCCAAAGACTTCACCATGTGCAAAGGACTTCATCAACTCTAATGACTTCAACATCTTCAAGTGATTTCAACCTTATTCCCAACAAGGACTTCAACCTTGGATATCACTAAGGACTACAAGTGAGACAAGAAATCTTGCTCAAGACTTGAAGACTAAGGAAGCACAACTTGGGAATCATCATCACCTTTGAAGTTTTGTGACCAAGAATTTTCCCAAGGATACAAAAAAATCTTGTTCAAGAAGAATCAACCAAGAAGGATGGAAAGATCTCAAGTGAACCATATAAATGGACCACCATATTAAGTATAGATCAAACACACCAACTTATGTGGTGAAACAAAAAAATATTTTTGTTGCCTATAAATGTGCTTGAAACTTGTTGTTTGAATGGAGTGTTTGTTTGTGATTGCTTGCACATTGCTTGAGTGAATTGTGATGTGTGTGATTAGAATTATTCCTTAGAAATCTTTTGCCTATTCTAATCCCAATCCAACCCAAACAGATGACCACTCCAAGAAACTCCAACATCAAGGATGGTGACAACAACAACAACAACCAAGACATCAACATGAGAGAACTCATAGTAACCCAAACCCAGTTGAACCAAGTGACAACTCAGTTTTTAGCCAACAACAATGAGTTAGACCCAACCATGCAAAGGTTTTTGGAAACCCAAACTCAATTGATGCAAAAGGTGACAAATCAAATGATCAACATGGGAGATAACCCTTCCCAAAGAGTTTGTGACAACAAGGATGTCAAGGATGATATTCTATAAAGAACCCAAGTTTGCAATGTTTGTGGAGACAAGGATCACACTTCCAAAGAGCATGAAGATCAATGCCCCAATTGTTAAGAGAAACATCCAACTAATCAATGCCCCACATCTCAAGCTACTTGCTTCCTATGTGAAGGAAATAATCATGTCCCTATCCAATGCCCCATCTATTCCATAGTTCAACAACGGAAACAAGGTGGAGTGCATCAACAGAATGTAAACCCCCATGAGGGAACAACTTCTACCAAGAAGGATGAAGACAAAGGAAAATCTCAGCTTGCACCTCCATGCAATAAGACTCACCTTGATGGACAGAAGAAGAGACACATGTACTGTCCAAGAAAAAGATTAAGGAGACCAGGAGACTTTCCCACCTTTGAGATAAGATATGAAGAGCATGAACTAGAAGAACTCCTAGCTTTGGAGAAACCCAACAAGAAGAAGGACAAAAGTCAAGTGCAGTGTTGCCATTGCAAAGATATGGGACACTATGCCAATGAATGTCCAGAGAAGAAGAAGAAGTATAAGGAAATTAGCCAAGTGTGGTGCAACAACTGCAAAGAGCTAGGCCATTATGTGTCAACTTGTCCACAGAAGATACGTGAAGAACTCAACCTTGTCACATGTTACAATTGTGGTGACCAAGGACATTATGCAATCAATTATCCAGAAAAGACGAAGCACAAAGTAAACAAGCCTATGAAGGATCTCAGCCTTGTCACATGTTTCAAGTGTGGAAACAAAGGACACTATGCAGATGTTTGCCCAGAGAAATTTCATCAAGATCCCAAGCAAGCCAAGAAGTAATCTAGTTGGAAAATTTTTAAGGGTGGTAGTACCCTAGTTGCTTTGAAGCCAATTTGTAACCCCTATCTTTTCCAAATCTCGGGACGAGATTTCTTTTAAGGGTGGTAGTGTGTAACATCCCAAAAATTCCAAATTTTGAAATGTTAAATAAATAAATAAATTATGAAATAAATATCCCGTGTTTCACTTTTACTTGGATAAATTTCTGAAGAATTTAAAACTTTTGTGGACTAGTTTAAACTATTCCCAAACCTTGACCAAGAGAGGATTAAAATGACTATTCCAAATTATAAATCATGGTTTGAAAGATTTTAAACAAATCCAAATTTTGTATTTGATTTTGTTACATTTCAATATTTTTTCCAAACCATGTTTAATATTTAAGAGAGGGAAAAATATGACTTTCCCAATAATAATAAGCACGTTGGAAAATATTCCATTTTGGGATTTATTGAGTTTTTATTGCATTTTGGAATTTTTTAAATATATTTAAATGCATTTCCAAATAGATAAAATAAACGAGAAGAGAATAATATGACATTCTCAAAATATATTGGAAATGATTTAAATATATTTTATATTCATATTTGGATTTAGGAAATATTTGTTATTTATAAAATCCTAAAACTAACCTAGGGAATTTATAAAGGCCATAAAACAAAACTATTTTATAAAATTTATATTGGGATGGAAATACTATTTCTTTGTTCTAATATAGCTATTTTGATTTCTTGAATTTTACTAAGTTCTATTTGGTTAAATTGGAGCCTATGTAAATAAGACAACACCTAATAGAAATATCAATTATGAAAAAAAGACCAGACCATGATCATCTGACGTTTTACTCTGAACAGGATTTTATTTTAGTATTTTATTTTCCCTCTTTCTTTATATTTTTCTTTAGGCCTTTTTCCTTTTCTTGGCCCAACTAGACCAAAGAAGCCGAACCCATCGTCTTCCTTCTTCGTTCATGTTCAAACTGAAAGTTGAAATTGTACGTACGACCATGATGGTCCTCACAATTGCATCCATTTTAGACCTCCAAACGTCTCACCTTTAACACGATATTTACTCTCCACTGAGCCACAATTCCATTCAGAGAATTAAAACCACACTTTAGTGTATCTTAAATCGTCTTGAACACTGAGGATTAAATCGCCCATGAAAGCTTGAGCCGAAACGGCCGCCCCATATTCACTACGCCCTCGCATGGATCTCTCCCTTTCTATATAATAAGAGCTTTCTATATAATAAGAGCACCAGCATGTTCATGATTTTCTTTGTTTTCCACCCATCTTCACGTCCAAGCACTATAACATCAAGTCTGATTTCATAGCTAAAGTTTTGACAGCCACGGCGAGTCGTCTTCGATTTTGTTGGATACAAATGGACTCAGGCCCTATTCCTTCTTCTTTCATTTTTCCTTGTCCACGAGAATCCAATTTGATCAGAAAATATCATGTTGTGCAGCCTGTGATCCTCCACGACGACAGCAGAAGTGAGTTCCATCACCACTTCACTCCTGCTAGGAACATCGGGAAGGGCCTCCGAGGATTCCATCATATGATCGTCCACAAATTTATTGACTCCTGAATAGTTTCCTTCAACGCCTCTGTCTATCCCTGTTAGCGCGACATCGTCCTCGACATTACAATCGAGCACATGCGCTGTCATCGGTATTGTCTTTTCTTTCTGACTTTTTTTTGTTCTCCATTGAAGTTGTTAGACTGACCACAGTTCGTCTTCAGTAGGTGTCGATCCCACCTCGTCAAGATAAAATCTTGATTATAGTTTAACTAAATGGTGCAGATGTGTTCTAAATCACGTAGAAGGTATTTAGAAAAAAAGGGAAAAATAAATCTTATACATGCGCTGTATGTACAAACATGCGCTTGCAAACTAGGATCCTAATAACTAAATTAGTTAGCGCGTGTGTATAACCGCCACTCTATGAATTATTTGGTGCCTCCACTCCCTGTATTATATGATCAAATCAATCGAAGGAAATTACCATGCACTTTGTTTAGTAAATTGCTACCGTTAAATTGTTTGTTTTTGCAGAAACTTGTGTAGGCATATTTTGGATATAAAATTTATTCTAGAAATATTATTATGGTAAAATCTTTGGAAAATAGATTGTTTTGAACCTACTGACCATAGAAACCAACTTGTGGATTAAAAAAAACATATTTTGTGAAGAAAAAGAATAAATCTTTGATTTAGAACATTTCTAGTCAAATAAAAATGTTGTTTATATGTTAAAATACTTTTTGGAGAAAATCTTTGGGAAATGATTTGGATTAAACTCTCTGACCCTAACCACAAAGTTTTATGATTTAAAAATATATTTGGTGAACCCTATATAGATTATTACTTTGCTAAAAAGCATTTTCAACCACATAAAATATTGATTTGGTTTAAAAAATGGTTTATAGGTAAAATCTTTTGCAAATAGTTTTGCCACTTTTATAAAATGACCAATAGGTGTTTCTCAAATGTTTATAATCTATTAGAAACCACCTTTCCAAATAAAACAATCTTTGGCATGTTTGCATGCACAGCCTTGTTTGTATTATTTTATGTGATGATTGCTTGAATGGTAGATTGAATATTTGCTTGCTTGATTGAATTGTAGTGGAATTTGAAGAGTGTGACTATTGCAAGATCAAGGAGTGAACTTATATTCTCTATCAAAAAGGCAAGTGATGCTTCATACTTTTGTCCCATTATTTTCACTATGCATTAGTGATATTTCTAAGTAGGACTTGCATGGATTTTTGCTAAGTATAAACTATGCCATGGGAAATCCTAGTAGATGAAACCTTAGTAGAATTTCCTAAGTTAAGATTCCTACTACTATCATGCTTAGCTTAGCTAGTAGAAAACAAGGGTGGAATATATATTCATACTATGGAATATTTCTAAGTCAAGGACTTGTGTTTTGTTTAATAAAACAACTAAGTGAATGAATCACCTGGGTGGAATGGAAGGAATGGTTTGTGTTGAGTGGTTCACAAGGCCCATTTCTATGGTTTACCTTGTGTATCTCACTTGTGGATGGCCACCCAGGAACAAAGAGATTTGAGATGTCCAATGTTGAGAAGTTTCTAGTGCAGCCACTTGGCAATATGGGATCTGCCTGGATCACATAGGTTGCTAGAACTTAGCCATTTGGACAGATGGTGGTAGTGGGATGATAGGTTGGAACGCGTCCATTTGGTCTAAGGGAAGGCTTCTGAAAGGTCCTGTCTTGGTGAAACCAAGTCTGGTGGGGAAAGTGCACAACCTCTGCAGATGGAAAAATCTAAGTACTTAGCCAAGTCCATGGTAATGGACAACTTGAGCATCAAGACATGGAAGCTATCAAGAATCTCCTCATCCCAATTTCTAAGTTAAAAACTTGTGGTTGAACAAGGGTTGAAGGATCACCAATTTCTATTGGGAGATGCCTTGGGAAAGATTTTTTCAAGCAAAAACTTAGTGTTTTCAAATGATAAGGAAAATCTATTTTGAGCAATGCAAGCCTAAGCTCCACTTAGCCAATTGCATATAGATGATAGACTCCACTATACTACCATAGTATCACTTGCCAATACAATTCAAATGTATTGACCCTTGTGGCTGTAACTTGTTATGTTGCAGGTATGTTTGATATTAGTGTAATAGGATTACAAGTCTACAACCAACATGTCTGCCTGTGGCACTTTGAAGATGAAGGACCCCATGCTATTGCTATATTCTGCTGCATTGTAATGAGATAGCCAAATGAGCTATGTAAGATGTAATAAATTATTTTATTCCTAGTTATAAAGTTGTATTATGACCTTTGTTTCTTGATATTACATCTTAACTGTGGATGCTAGCTATTGATCCAGGGACTAGCATTGCAATCACAGGGATCTCTACCTTATTAAAGGTTGGGACCTCTACACGAGCTTAGCTTCGGGCATTTGCAGATGTTGACGAGGGCGACGACCTGGGGCGATTCAGGACAAAAGGAAGACATGAGAAGGTGCGAAAGGCGATGGCGAAGCGGCTCATGTGAACCAGAGGGCAAGGCGTGCTCGAGACTCACCGCTATAGCTCGCCGGAGTTCTTCGGTGCTGCGGCGGTGTAGAGTGAAATTCGTGGAGCCTGGCGGCGCTCTGGTGGTGCTGTGTGAGGGGAAAGGTGAAGGGTTTCGTACTCGCTTCTCCTCCTTGCGATCCGATCCGATCCAACACCGCAAGTGGCGATGCCTCCGAGAGATGCACACGTGCGGCACCTCGACGTCTCCTCCTTCCTCGGTCCAGCAAGTGGGGTGGAGAGATAGGTTGGATCTACAACACGATGGCGTGGTGCAAGCGGTGGAGAGTTTCTGCGGCAGGGCTTCGCCTACGCGCAGTCGGGAGGGAGAGAGAGAGAGGAGGGCAGCAGGGCGGCTAGGGCTTGAGGAGGAGGTGTGGGGAGGGTGTGCCCCCAGCCCTCTTTATATAGAGGGGTGGGCGGCTGGCCCTTGCCCCTCCCCCAAGCCCTAGGGCCGGCGGCCAAGGAGGGAGGAGTGGGGGGGCAAGTTTCCCCCCTTCTAGAAGCTCCCCTAGGGTTTCCCCTAGGCTTGGCCGGCTGGGCCTATGGGGCCATGTGCCCCTGGCCCAATGCGGCCAGGCACTCCCCCTTAGGCCCACGCCCCCTCCCGACAAGTGGGGCCACGTTGGTCCCACTCCGGAAGGTTCTAGAAGCTTCCGGTACAATACCGAACAACCCAAAACAATTACGAACTCCATAATCTGCTTTGCCTTATATGATTCTTATTCTCCGGACCATTCCGGAACCTCTAGTGATGTCCTGGATCTCATCCGAGACTCCGAACAAAAACTCATAAACCAATTATCCAATCTATCCTAGCGTCGAGACACGTTAAGTGTGTGACCCTTCGGGTTCGAGAATATGCAGACATGATCTTCTATCAATAATCAACAGCGGGGTCTGGAAACCCATATTGACTCCCACACGTTCGTCGATGATCATATCGGATGAAACACGATGCCAGGATTCAATCAATCCCATATATATATTCCCTTCGTCTCGCGATATTTTACTTGCCCGAGATTTGATCGTCGGTACCGGCATACCTAGTTCAATCTCGTTCACTGCAAGTACTTTACTCATTCCGTAATCCGATATCACTTTGTGATTAAATCCTTAACCACATGCTTGCAAGCGGTGTTGATATCGATTACCGAGTGGGCCCGAAGTATATCTCTTCGACTTGGGAGGGACAAATCCCATCTCGATACATACAACCCAACAGGTACTTTCCGATCACCTGAGAGACACCTTTATGATCACCCTCTCATAGGATGACGTTTGATGACCCCAAAGCTTTCTTCCGATACCAGGGAGTTGCATTATCTCATGGTCTAAGGAATACAATATTTGACATAAGAAAAGCTTCGCAAAGATGAACACGATGACACGATCTAATTGCTCTGCTTAATATGGGTCTGTCCATCATATCATTCTCCCAATGACATGATCTCATTATTAATCGACAACTCATGTCTATGGTTAGGAAACCTTAACCATCATTAATCAATGAGCTAGTCCATAGAGGCGTACTAGGGACACGGTGTTGTTCACAAACCACACAAGTATTAAAGTTTCCGCTTAATACAATTCTAGCATGGAATATAAACTTTATCATGAACAATAATTATAATAATAACATCTTTATTATTGCCTCTAGGGCATAATTCCAACAGTCTCCCACTTGCCCTAGAGTCAATAATCTAGTTTACATCTGGCAACAATCTAACACCCATGGCACTAAGGTGTTGATCATGTTTTGCTCGTGGAAGAGGTTTAGTCAATGGATCTACGACATTCAGATCTCTATGTACTTTGCTAATCTTCAGATCTCCATCTGTTATATAATCTCGGATTATATGAAACTTGTGGTTGATATGCTTGGTCTTTGGATGATATCTTGGTTCATTAGCCAGTGCTATGGCGCCAGTGTTGTCACACAATATCTCCAGTGGGTCCAAGGCACTTGGAACCACACCAAGCTCAGTGATGAAGTTCCTTATCCAAACTCCTTCACTTGACGCTTCTGCAGCAGCCATGTATTCCGCTTCTACTGTAGATCCCGCGATTACGCTTTGCTTGCAGCTTCTCCAGCTCACAGCTCCTCCATTCAAAATATAAACGTACCCTGTCTGAGATTGAGAATCATCCTTGTCGGTGTCAAAACTAGCGTCGACGTAACCCTTTACGACGAGCTGTTCATCACCTCCATAGACTAAGAACATTTCTTTAGTTCTATTTAAATACTTTAGGATGTTCTTCACGGCTGTCCAGTGTTCCACTCCTGGATCACTTTGGTATCTGCTCGTCAAACTAAGAGCATTGGACACATCCGGTCTAGTATACAGCATGGCATACATGATAGAACCTATGGCCGAGGCATAAGGCACTTTGCTCATAGCTTCTCTATCATTTACCGTAGCTGGACACTGAGCCCTGCTCAATATCTTACCTGACAACATAGGCACTGAACCTTTCTTTGCCTTATCCATTCTGAACCTTTTCAGAACTTTGTCTAGGTATGTACTTTGGCTTAAAGCTATCAGGCGTCTTTGTCTATCTCTATAGATTTTGATGTCCAATATATAAGCAGCTTCCCCTAGGTCTTTTATTGAAAAACATTTGTTCAAATAACTCTTCTCATCGTTAAGCATGTCAATGTCATTTCCAATAATCAATATGTCATCCACATATAGTACTAGAAATGTCACTGAGCTCCCACTCACTTTCTTGTAGATACAAGCTTCATAGCAATTTGGAACAAATCCAAAGCTCTTGATCACTTGATCAAAACGAAGGTTCAAACTCCGAGATGCTTGCTTCAGTCCATAAATGGAACGCTGAAGTTTGCATACTTTATCAGCATCCTTAGGATCGACAAAACCTTCGGGTTGCATCATATACAACTCTTCATCAATGTTGCCATTGAGGAACGCAGTCTTGACATCCATCTTCCATATTTCATTATCATGAAATGCAGCAATTGCTAATAAAATCCGAATGGACTTAAACATCGCTACGGTAGAGAAAGTCTCATCGTAGTCAACACCTTGAACTTGTCGAAAACCTTTCGCGACAAGTCGAGCTTTATAGACAGTAACATTACCATCCGCGTCCGTTTTCTTTTTGAAGATCCATTTGCACTCAACGGCCTGTCGGTCGCTAGGAGGGTCCACCAAAGTCCATACTTGGTTTTCGCTCATGGATCCTAATTCTGATTTCATGGCCTCTAGCCATTTCTCAGAGTCTGGGCTCATAATCGCTTCCTCATAGTTCGCAGGTTCACTGTCGTCTACTAACAATACACTTAAGACAGGGTTGCCGTACCACTCAGGAGGGGCACGTGACCTTGTCGACCTGCGACGTTCAGTAGTAGCATCGTCCGAAGCTTCATGAACCTTGTCATTTGCTTCCTCTATTGTCGGTGCAGACGGCACTGGAACAATTTCAGGTGTTGCGCTACTCTCCAACTCAAGAGAAGGTTCAACAACCTCGTCTAGCTCTACTTTCCTCCCACTCACTTCTTTCGAGAGAAACTCCTTCTCAAGAAAGGATCCGTTCTTTGCGACAAACACTTTGCCTTCGGATTTGTGATAGAAGGTATACCCAATAGTTTCCTTAGGGTATCCTATGAAGACGCATTTCTCCGCTTTGGGTTCGAGCTTGTCTAGCATCAACTTCTTGACGTAAGCTTCGCATCCCCAAACTTTTGTTGGAGATATGCCCAAGAGGCAATAATAAAGTGGTTATTATCATATCTTCATACTTATGATAAATGTTTACATACCATGCTATAATTGTATTAATAGGAAACATTAATACTTGTGTGATTTGTAAACATAAAAGAGTCCCTAGTAAAGCCTCTTGTTAAACTAGCTTGTTGGTTAATATATGATCATGGTTTCCTGATCATGAACATAGAGATGTTATTAACAACAGGGTCATATCATTAGGAGAATGATGTGATGGACATACTCCTATAGTAAGCGTAGCATAAAGATCAAGTCATTTAATATAGTTCATTTGCTATAAGCTTTCTGATACATAGTAACCTAATTCCTTCGACCATGAGATCATGTTAATCACCATCACCGGAAGGATGCTTTGATGACATCAAACACCACACCGTAACTGGGTGGCTATAAAGGTGGCATTGAGTGTTTGGAAAGTATGGGTTGAGGCACATGGATCAAGAGTGGGATTTGTCCATCCATATGACGGATAGATATACTCTGGGCCCTCTCGGTGGAATGTCATCCAATTAGCTTGCAAGCATGTGACTGGCTCACAAGGGATCACATATCACGAGAACGAGAAAAGAGTACTTATCGGTAACGAGGTTGAACTAGGTATGCAGAGATACCGACGATCAAAACCTCGGATAAGTAAACTATCGTGAGACAAAGGGAAATTGGTATCGTATGTAGGTGGTTCATTCGATCGCAAAGTAATCGTAGAAATATGTGGGAGCCATATGAATTTCCAGATTCCTCTATTGGTTATTTATCGGAGAAGTGTCTCGATCATGTCCGCATAATTCACGAACCGTAGGGAGACACACTTAAGGATTCGATGTTGTTGAGTAGTTATGGAATGATGAGTAAGAGACCGAATGTTGTTCGGAGTTTCGGATGGGATCCGGGATATCACGAGGAGATCCGGAATGGTCCGAAGAATAAGATTCATATAAGGAAAGTCCTGTTTCGGAGTTGGGGAATGGTTCCGGTGTTTTCATCGGGAATGTTCTAGAAGGTTCCGGAATGTCCGGCACTCCGGAGGGGAAGGGTACATGAATGTGTCATTGCAAGTTGGAATGATTGCATCATGTACTAGGTGTCATCGCTGTACAAAATAAAGGGTTTAATCAAATCCTAGTTTGAAAAGTCAAACGCCAATTTGAAAAGTCAAACGGCTATTTTGGAAAGTGGAGAAGAAGTGGGAAACCGAGTTGGGGAGGAGTTCCTCCTCCACCGCCGGCCCACTAGGGATCCGAGTTGGGGAGGGACTCCCTCCCCTTGGCCGGCGCCTCCCTCCACCTATATAAGGAGGGGCAGGGCTCCCCTCCTAGACACACAAGTTGCCTCCCTCTAAACCTAAACCCTAGCCACAGCCTATGGATTTCTCCCAAGCCGCCGAGTTAGAGCTTCTTATTGCCCTAGCCGCTGGTTTAGCCCCTTCTAATTGGTGTGTCTAAACCCTAGATCACCAAGGCTCTCTCATAGTCCACCATACTCGCTCCGGCTTAAGGCGAAGCCCTGCGAGATCTCCCCTCTACTTCCGGTACCACGCCGTCGTGCTGCCGGAATCACGAGGAGAGTGCTACAACCTCCGCTGCCTGCTGGAACAAGGGAGAGGAAGGTCTTCGTCGAGTACCGAACGTGTGACCGACTGTGGGAGCGCTGCCGGAACGCAGCGCCAGAAGGATCGTCTGCGCGATCTTGAGATCAGGAGTGTACGACTACATCATCCACGAGAATCTGCTCTCGTTAACCGCTTTGGATCTTCGAGGGTTAGTACTCTATTGACTCGTTCCTACAATCTAGTAGATAGATCTTGGCTTGATCATAGATTAGATCTTGATTGTGTGTTCATGCGGTAGAAAATTTTTGTTTTCCATGCTACGAACCCCTACAGTGGTATCAGAGCCGTGTCTATATGTAGATCTGTTGCACGAGTAGAACACAATGGTCATTGTGGGAATTGATGTTTTTGTTGTCGATTGCTTCTTGTGTACTTTGCATCTTGCGGGATGGTGGGATGAAGCGGCCCGGGCTAACCTTACATGACATCGTTCATGAGACTTGCTCCACGCTTGACATGCAACTTGTATTGCATAAGTGGCTTTGCGGGTGCCTGTTTCTCCCAACATAGTTAAGATTCAATTTACAACGGGTGATTGATAATACTAGTATCAATGTTGTGGTTCTTGTTCGTAAGTTAGAGCGACACTTATTGAAAGCCCCAAACCACGTAAAATATGCAAAGAAAATTAGAGGCGTCTAACTTTGTTTTGCAGGGGTGTGCTGTGATGTGATATGGCCAAGATTGTGATTATATATGATGTATGCAATGTTCCTTATTGTAAGTTGGCAACCGGCAGGAGCCATATGGTTGTCTTTAAATTCTGTTAAGACCCGCGTGTCTATTCAAAGTAGTTGTAATAGTTGAAGCTGGTGGACGACAACCATGGAGCAGCGTCATTGACCTTGATGCAATGCCGGTGATGATGGAGATCATGTCCGTGCTTGAAGATGGAGATCAGAAGCACAAAGAAGAAAGGCCATATCATATCACATATTATGAATTGCATGTGATGTTAATCCTTTTATGCATCTTGTATTGCTTAGTTCACGACGGTAGCATTATAAGATGATCCCTCAAGCACAAAATTTCAAGTTTTAAAGTGTTCATCCTTAGTAAGCACCGTTGCTAAAGCTCGTTGTTTCGAAGCACCACGTGATGATCGGGTGTGTTAGATTCTGCGAGTGTATACAACGTGAGCAAGCCAGATTTGCTCATGCGGAAGCTAAGGTTGATCTTGACGAGCCTAGCCTGTACAGACATGGTCTCGGAACACGGATCACCGAAAGGTAAAGCATGAGTCATATAGTACATATGATGAACATGATGATTGTTCGCCATTGAAGCTACATCAACTCTCGTGATGATCGGTTTTGATGTGGTGGATTTGGTTCGTGTGATCACTAAAACAATGTGAGGGATATTGTTTTGAGTGGGAGTTCAACGACAATATGATTAAAAGGTGAACACTATTTATCATAAATTGAATCAAAGTGAATTTGCATAATTGTTGTAGTCATTGGCATCCGTTTACCACCTTGCGCTTAGTTTTAATTGAGATGATAGAACTATAGAATTCTGGTTAGTTACTTTACGAACTGGTATCGTATTGTTTTGAAGTGTTAATCTAAAGTTTAAAAGTCCTATTGCAAACTTTCAGTAAGTTCCGGTCACTCCATGAAGTTTAATAATTGGTATTAAAACGATAGTGACAATTCCAAGTGTTAGTGTATGAGTATCATGTTTGTCTCCATGATTCTTGATATTCAAAGGATTGTCTTAATATCAAGGTTATCTAGGATCTGAAAGAGTTGTTTCAGAAACCATGATGTGTGGAAGATATTGTGATATCTGAAACGAAGTTTTGGTTGCAACATGATAGAGTATAATATGGCAAAAGTCATGTTCTCATATTTGATGAGAATTTGCAAAAGGTTGGAGACACTAGTTGTCCAAAATCCTCCAAAGTTTTTGAAGAGCAACATTATACTCATGATTCACCATTATAAGCTAAAAGTAGCTTGATTATGGATGATTCCATGATAAGGGTGAATATTTGATGTAGGTAAAATGTTTACTACACCAAGAGATTACTAAAGAAAGGAATTTGAAAGAACACCAAACATTTGATGATGGTAATCTACTTCAAAGTGCAAGTCCAAAGACATTGGTATTTAACTATACACGCTTTGGACTATGTGTCATATGTATGACTCCACTATTGATGTTGATAGATTCTTTCAAACATAAAATAAATACTGAAAGAGAATCTCATAAATATATGGCAGAAAAGAAAAGACTAGAATTGTTCAGTTTAAGTATATAGATGATATACATGTTATGGCTATATTCTTTGCTTATTAAACAATGTGGTTCTTAAGTATTTGATACTGAATTTGTTGGTGTGAATCGTCATACGAAACAACACAATTCATGAACTACAATGGCCTAAGTAACTAGCAAAAGAATATGTGATGATGTTCATCGAGAACAAATAAAAGGTTATTGTGTTGCTCGTTAAACGTCAAAGCTTGCCTTCAAGATTTGTTTTATCAGGTATTATGAGAACAAAAGGGTTGTTCAAATAATTGTCGTAATCCATAAAAGATGGATGATTCACAAATCTCGTTGGAGAAATCACATCCATAAAACTAGTGCTAAAAATGTCGAAAGACAAATTGATTGAAAGATCACTTAGGAAGTGACATCGCCGTTTAAATTATATTGGAAAGAAAACATGAAGAAACTCCATGTGGATGGAATTTTGGAGTCTTTTGATTTTTGATCACATGACGCTTGTGAAACTTTCCCAGAGATAATTAAAACTTCGTTTGTGGGCCAAAAGGGAACGAATGACTAGCTTATTGGAACTTGTACATATTGTTGTACGAAGTCCATTATGTGTAGTCAAGAGCGATGGATTTCAACTTCATATGCTTTATCCGAAAATTTGAGTGAATATATGAATATTTACTTAATAAGGATGAAGTGTGAAATATTTGAAAAGTTCAAAGACTTTCAACATGAAGTGCAAAATCATTGTAACAAGAATATAAATAGTTTATGATAAGATCATAAAGGAAGATATTTGAGTTACAAGTTTAGCATAATACCTAAGATTTAAGGAATCGTTCCGTGGATTTGCATTTTCCCGAAACACCATAAGAGTATGGAGCGTTCGAGATATGTAATTAAACCTTGTTTGACATGGTAAGATCAAAGGTATAATTCATAAAACTGCCATTTTATTTTAAAGATTAAAAGCTTTAGAGACTAACGTTTTTCCACTGAAAAGAGCTCCATCATAATCCGTTTGAAATGACACCATATAAAGTTATTGTTTGGGATTAAATCCAAGTTGTCCTTTCTTAAAACATTGGTGTGCTATGCATAAGAAAGATGTTTGCAACCAAAGTCGGATGAACCTGTCTTTGTATGTTATTTCGAATAACTATTCCTCCATAACATCGGATACAAAAGTGTTTGTCACTTAGAACGTCAAGTTTCTTTTAGAAGGAATTTTTCGTGAAAATATAAGTGGGAGGACAATAGAACTTTGATAAGGTTAAAAGAACCTTAGCTATATGTGCAAAGTTGCGCAGCGCCGGAAAATGTTCCGGAGGCAACAACAATGCTCATGGCTCACGTGCCTCAAAGGTTGTGGTTACGAAGGTCAAAGTTTCTGTTGAACCAAGTAGGTCGAGTAAACAATCAAATACCAAGATTTGAGGGTTGAATCATTATTTAATAATAATGACCGTACTACATGCAAAGAAGCGATGATGGGCCCTGACTCCGTAAAATGGCTTGAAGCCATAAAATCCGTGATAGTTCCATACACGAGAAATCAAGTTTTGAACTTGAAGGACCCTCGAGAAAGGTGTAAGACCTTACAGTTGTGTTTGGATCTATAAATAAATAGACATGGATGTTGCACATCTATGAAATAGTCGACATGTTGGGAAAGAGTTCACAACAATGTTCAAAGGTTGACTATGACAAGATCTGATCTTTTATAGCGATATTTAGTCTAGACGGATTAATATAGCAACCACTACATATAATTTTGTTATGTGGTAGTTGAATAAACAAAACAAGTTCTTCTAATAGAATTGTTACCTAGGACATGTGCATAACACGGTCCATAGGGTTTTGTTAATTCAAAGGATGCTAAAAGCATATGCAAACTTTAATGGTTGAAGTAAGCATAGCGAAGTTGGAATCTTCACTATGATGAAACTGTTAAAAGAGTTTAATTTCATCAGAGACAATGAAGATGCTTGCATTTGCAAGAAATTAAGTGGGAGCGCTAAGACATGTTTCTAATACATTATGTGGAAGACATATTGTTGATTGGAAATGATGTATCTTTTATTAACACATATTAAGAATTTCATCCCGATGAAAGACTTAGGCAAAACCCAAATATTTGGCATCAATAGACGCTAATATGGTTGTGCCGAAAGTACATAGATGATGTATTGAATGAGTTCAATATAGAAACTACAAGAAAGGTTCTTGTCACACAGAAAAGATTGAATGAGTTCAATATTGATGATATATTCAAGTGTAATGACACTGGGTAAGTGAAACAAAGATTCAAGTATAGATTGATACTTGATGTATGAAATCACAAAGAGTATTTATATCAATCATGTTGTGATGTGTACAAATCCAGATATGTCCTATGCTCTAAATGTTATGAGCATATACCAGAATGATTCATAAGATGATCATTGGACAATAGTAAGGATATTCTTATGATATTTTGGAAGAACTAAGAGTATATTATTTGTAGAAGTGACAAATAGATGGTTAGTTCATTGTAAAAGTACTACATTGATACTAGTTTTGTCACAAAGTACAAATTAAGTTTATCTCAATCTAAACTAAGGGTGGCACAATATAATAGAAAGAAAGTTCCATAATGGATTTGGATGAGTTCCAAAGTTAAGACATTGTGACAGATACTACAAGGCTAAGTATATGACTGCAATTATAGCATCAAAAGAGGGCATTTGTGTCAAGTAGTTTGTTATCAAACTAGGTGTAGTTCACAGTGGGATAGTACTATGAAGATATATTGTACGACAATATTATCAACATGTTTTAACCCCAAAGAACTAAAGGTCACACCAAAGGACCAAATTAGTACGAAGCCATCTCATTAGAGAATGAGTGATGCGTAGAGACGCAAAGACATGCAATTACACACGGACCTGGAAGTGTAAGATCCGGAGATCAGTTGACCACTAGCAATCGTGTACATACGACACCAGAAAGCCATAGGTGTTGAATACACAATGGTTTGAAACTAGATTATTGACTCTAGTGCAAGTGGGAGACTGTTGGAGATATGCCCAAGAGGCAATAATAAAGTGGTTATTATCATATCTTCATACTTATGATAAATGTTTACATACCATGCTATAATTGTATTAATAGGAAACATTAATACTTGTGTGATTTGTAAACATAAAAGAGTCCCTAGTAAAGCCTCTTGTTAAACTAGCTTGTTGGTTAATATATGATCATGGTTTCTTGATCATGAACATAGAGATGTTATTAACAACAGGGTCATATCATTAGGAGAATGATGTGATGGACATACTCCTATAGTAAGCGTAGCATGAAGATCAAGTCATTTAATATAGTTCATTTGCTATAAGCTTTCTGATACATAGTAACCTAATTCCTTCGACCATGAGATCATGTTAATCACCATCACCGGAAGGATGCTTTGATGACATCAAACACCACACCGTAACTGGGTGGCTATAAAGGTGGCATTGAGTGTTTGGAAAGTATGGGTTGAGGCACATGGATCAAGAGTGGGATTTGTCCATCCATATGACGGATAGATATACTCTGGGCCCTCTCGGTGAAATGTCATCCAATTAGCTTGCAAGCATGTTACTGGCTCACAAGGGATCACATATCACGGGAACGAGAAAAGAGTACTTATCGGTAACGAGGTTGAACTAGGTATGCAGAGATACCGACGATCATAACCTCGGATAAGTAAACTATCGTGAGACAAAGGGAAATTGATATCGTATGTAAGTGGTTCATTCGATCGCAAAGTAATCGTAGAAATATGTGGGAGCCATATGAATTTCCAGATTCCTCTATTGGTTATTGTTCGGAGAAGTGTCTGGATCATGTCCGCATAATTCACGAACCGTAGGGAGACACACTTAAGGATTCGACGTTGTTTGAGTAGTTATGGAATGATGAGAAAGAGTCTGAATGTTGTTCGGAGTCTCGAATGGGATTCGGGATATCACGAGGATATCCGGAATGGACCGGAGAATAAGATTCATATAAGGAAAGTCCCGTTTCGGAGTTGGAGAATGGTTCCGGTGTTTTCATCAGGAATGTTCTAGAAGGTTTCGGAATGTCCGGCACTCCGGGGGGGGGGGGGGGGGAAGGGTACATGAATGTGTCATTGCAAGTTGGTATGATTGCATCATGTACTAGGTGTCATCGCTGTCCAAAATAAAGGGTTTATTCAAATCCTAGTTTGAAAAGTCAAACGGCTAGTTTGAAAGTCAAACGGCAAGTTTTGGAAAGAGGAGGAGGAGTGGGAAACCGAGTTGGGGAGGAGTTCCCTCCTCCAACCGCCGGCCCACCTCCAAGCCGAGTTGGGGAGGGAATCCCCTCCCCTTGGCCGCGCCTCCCACCTATAAAGGGAAGGGCAGGGCTGCCCCTCCTAGCACACAAGTCCATTGCCCCGAAAACCCTAACCCTAGCCGCCGCCGCCCTCCAAGCCGCCGCCTAGGGATCTCCTTGCCGCCGACTTGGGCACCTCCAAACCCTAGCCGCCGGCTCTAGCACCTCTTCCTCGGCGTGTCTAAACCCTAGATCGTCGAGGGATTTCTCATAGCCCACTATACTCGCTCCGGCTTAAGGCGGAGCCCTGCGAGATCTCCCCTCTACTTTCGGTACCACGCCGTTGTGCTGCCGGAATCGCGAGGAGAGTGCAACAACCTCCGCTGCCTGCTGGAACAAGGGAGAGAAAGGTCTTCGTCGAGTACCGAACGTGTGACCGACTGCGGGAGCGCTGCCGGAACGCAGCGCCGGAAGGATCGTCTACACGATCTTGAGATCGGGAAGAGTACGACTACATCACCCACGAGAATCCGCTCTCATTAAACACTTTGGAATCTTCGAGGGTGAGTTATTCTATCGACTCGTTGCTACAATCTAGTAGATAGATCTTGGCTTATTTGTTTGTATGCGGTAGAAAATTTTTGTTTTCCATGCTACGAAACCCTACAGTGGTATTAGAGCCAGGTTTATATGTAGATCTGTTGCTCGAGTAGAACACAATGGTCATTGTGGGCGTTGATGCTTTTATTGTCGATTGCTTATTGTGTACTTTGCATCTTGCGGTATGTTGGGATGAAGCGGCCCGGGCTAACCTTACATGACATCGTTCATGAGACTTGCTCCACGCTTGACATGCAACTTGTATTGTATAAGTGGCTTTGCGGGTGCCTGTTTCTCCTAGCATAGTTAAGATCCAATTTACAACGGGTGATCAACAATACTTGTATCAATGTTGTGGTTCTTGTTCGTAAGTTAGAACGACACTTATTGAAAGCCCCAAACCACGTAAAATATGCAAAGAAAGTAGAGGCGTCTAACTTTGTTTTGAAGGGGTGTGCTGTGATGTGATATGGCCATGATTGTGATTATATTTGATGTATGCAATGTTCCTTATTGTAAGTTGGCAACCGGCAGGAGCCATATGGTTGTCTTTAATTTATGTTAAGACCCGCGTGTCTATTCAAAGTAGTTGTAATAGTTGAAGCCGGTGGACGACAACCATGGAGAAGCGTCATTGACCTTGATGCAATGCCGGTGATGATGGAGATCATGTTCGTGCTAGAAGATGGAGATCGGAAGCACAAAGAAGAAAGGCCATATCATATCACATATTTTGAATTGCATGTGATGTTAATCCTTTATGCATCTTGTATTGCTTAGTAGACGACGGTAGCATTATAATATGATCCCTCATGCACATGAATTTCAAGTCATAAAGTGTTCACCCTTAGTTAGCACCGTTGCTAAAGCTTGTTGTTTCGAAGCACCACGTGATGATCGGGTGTGTTAGATTCCGCAAGTGTATACAACGTGAGCAAGCCATATTTGCTCATGCGGAAACTAAGGTTTGATCTTGACGAGCCTAGCATGTACAAACATGGTCTCGGAACACGGATCACCGAAAGGTAAAGCATGAATCATATAGTAGATATGATGAACATGTCGATTGTTTGCCATTGAAACTATATCAACTCTCGTGATGATCGGTGTTGATGTGGTGCATTTGGTTCGTGTGATCACTAAAACAATGTGAGGGATATTGTTTTGAGTGGGAGTTTACCTAGATAAATTTTATTATTAATTTGAACTCATTTTGTCATAAACTTAGTCTAAACTATTGCAAATATGTTGTAGATCAATGGCAGCCCCTACCATCAATTTTAATGCGTTCCTAGAGAAAGAAAAGTTGAAAAACAATGGAAGCAACTTCGCGGATTGGTTCCGCAATTTGAGGATTATCCTCACAGCTGGTAATTTGACCTATGTGCTGGATGCACCACTGGGTGACCCACCTGCAGCTGATGCTACCGATGAAGTAAAGAATGTTTACCTCGCTCGGAAGATTCGGTACTCCATAGTTCAGTGTGCTATCTTGTATGGTTTAGAATCGGAGCTTCAGAAAAGGTTTGAGAATTCAGACCCATATGATATTGTCGAGGATCTCAAATTGATTTTTGAGACTCATGCGGCAATTGAAAGCTATCAGGCTTCTGAAAAGTTCTTTAACTGCAAGATGGAAGAGGGCAGCTCCGTCAGTGAGCATGTGCTTAAGATGTCTGGGCACGCAAACAAACTTCAAAGCTTGGGTATAGTGATTCCTAATGCTTTGGGGATTTACCGTGTCCTCCAATCACTACCACCAAGTTACAAGAACTTTGTGATGAACTACAACATGCAGAACATGAACAAGCAGTTGCCAGAACTGTTTGCTATGTTAAAGTCTGCAGAAGTGGAGATCAAGAAAGAGCACCAAGTGTTGTTGGTCAATAAGACCACCAAATTCAAGAAAGGCAAGTCTAAGCAGAAGGGACACTTCAAGAAGGGTGGTAAGAAAGTTGCCACGCGGACAAAGAAGACCAAGGCTGGACCCAAGCCTGATACTGAGTGCTTTTACTGCAAGGGAGAAGGTCACTGGAAGCGGAATTGCCCAAAGTACTTGGCGGATTTGAAGAACGGCAACATCAAGAAGAAAGGTATATCTGATATACATGTTATTGATGTGTATCTCTCTAGTACTCGTAGTAGTGCCTGGGTATTTGATACTGGTTCGGTTGCTCATATTTGTAACTCGAAACAGGTGCTGCAGAATAAACGGAAGCTAGCAAAGAACGAGGTGACGATGCGCGTGGGAAACGGATCAAAGGTTGATGTGATCGCGGTCAGCACGCTACCCCTTCATCTACCATCGAGATTAGTTTTATACTTAAATAATTGTTATTTGGTGCCTGCGTTAAGCATGAACATTATATCGGGATCTTGTTTATTGCGAGACGGTTACTTGTTTAAGTCCGAGAATAATGGTTGTTCGATTTATATGAGTAACATGTTTTATGCACATGCACCTTTGATAGATGGTCTATTCTTGTTGAATCTCGATAGTGGAAATACACATATTAATAACATTGAGGCTAAACGTTTGAAATCGAGCGATAACTCGACCTATATGTGGCACTGTCGTCTTGGTCACATTGGAGTGAAGCGTATGAAGAAACTCCATTCCGATGGACTTCTCGAATCACTTGATTTCGAATCACTTGAAAGATGCGAAGCATGTCTGATGGGTAAAATGACTAAGACTCCATTTTCTGGTATGATGGAGCGAGCTACGGACTTATTGGAAATCATACATACCTATGTGTGTGGTCCAATGAGTGTAGCATCGCGCGGTGGTTATCGTTATGTTCTTACCTTCACGGATGACTTGAGTAGATATGGGTATATCTATTTCATGAAACATAAGTCCGAAACTTTCGAGAAGTTTAAGGAATTTCAAAGTGAGGTAGAGAATCAACGTAACAAGAAGATTAAATTTCTACGTTCTGATCGTGGAGGTGAATATCTAAGTTACGAGTTTGGCGAGCATTTGAAGAAATGCGGAATACTTTCGCAGTTGACACCGCCGGGAACACCACAGCGTAATGGTGTGTCCGAACGTCGTAATCGAACTCTCTTAGATATGGTTCGTTCTATGATGTCACTTACAGATTTACCGCTATCATTTTGGGGTTATGCATTAGAAACAGCCGCATTCACTTTAAATAGGGCACCGTCTAAATCTGTTGAAACGACACCGTATGAATTATGGTTTGGGAAGAAACCTAGATTGTCGTTCCTTAAAGTTTGGGGATGCGAAGCCTATGTAAAGAAGTTACAGCCAGACAAGCTTGAACCCAAAGCGGAAAATGCGTCTTCATAGGATACCCGAAGGAAACTATTGGGTATACCTTCTATCATAGATCCGAAGGCAAAATCTTCGTTGCCAAGAATGGATCCTTTCTAGAGAAGGAATTTCTCTCGAAAGAAGTGACTGGAAGGAAAGTAGAACTTGACGAGGTTGTCGAACCTTCTCTCGAAATTGCGAGTAGCGCAGCACCGGAAGAAGTTCCTGTGGTGCCTGCACCAATAAGAGAGGAAGCTAATGATGATGATCATGAAACTTCGGTTGAAGTTGCAACAGAGCCTCGCAGGTCAACGAGAACTCGTACCACTCCAGATTGGTATGATCCCGTTATGAGTGTCATGTTGGTGGACAACACCGATGACCCTGAGACATATGAGGAAGCGATGATGAGCCCAGATTCCAATAAATGGCAAGAAGCCATGAAATACGAGATTGGATCCATGTACGAAAACCAAGTATGGACTTTGGTGGACTTACCGGATGGTCGGAAGGCTGTCGAGAACAAATGGATTTTCAAGAAGAAAACAGATGCTGATGGTAATGCTACTGTCTATAAAGCTCGACTTGTCGCAAAAGGGTTTCGACAAATTCAAGGAGTTGACTACGATGAGACTTTCTCACCAGTAGCGAAGCTAAAGTCTGTGAGGATTATGTTAGCAATCGCTGCATATTATGATTATGAGATATGGCAGATGGATGTCAAAACAGCATTCCTCAATGGTGACATTGATGAAGAGTTGTATATGATGCAACCCAAAGGTTTTGTCGATCCTAAAGATGCTAACAAGGTATGCAAACTTCAACGGTCCATCTATGGATTGAAGCAAGCATCCCGAAGTTGGAATCAACGTTTTGATAAGGTGATCAAAAGTTTTGGTTTTATACAAACTTATGGAGAAGCTTGTATTTACAAGAAAGTGAGTGGGAGCTCTGTAGCATTCTTAATACTATATGTGGATGACATATTGTTGATGGGAATGATGTAGACCTTCTTAATAGTGTCAAGGAATATTTGAATAATAGTTTTTCAATGAAGGATCTTGGCGAAGCAGCTTACATATTAGGCATAAAGATTTATAGAGATAGATCAAAACGCCAAATATCATTGTCACAAAGTACATATTTGGACAAAGTTCTGAAGAGGTTTGGAATGGAAGATAGCAAGAAAGGGTTCTTGCCCATGTTGCCCAATACGACCTTGAGTAAAACTCAAAGTCCGACATCGGCAGAAGATAGAGAAAGGATGAGTAAGACTCCCTATGCCTCAGCCATAGGATATCTAATGTATGCCATGCTATGTACTAGACCCGACATTGCATATGCTGTTAGTTTAACTAGCAGATATCAAAGTGATCCAGGAGTGGATCATTGGACAGCGGTCAAAAACATCCTTAAGTACTTGAGAAGAACTAAGGATATGGTTCTTTCTTACGGAGGTGATGAACAGCTCGTTGTTAATGGTTACACCGATGCTAGTTGGAACACCGATCCGGATGATTCTAAATCACAATCTGGATACGTATTTATTTTGAATGGTGCAGCAGTTAGCTGGAGGAGTGCAAAGCAAAGCGTTGTGGCGAGATCTTCAACTGAATCGGAATACATAGCTGCTTCGGAGGCTTCACAAGAAGCGATATGGATGAAAGAGTTCATTACAGAGCTGGGTGTGGTTCCTAGTGCGCTGGACCCAATGTCTATCTACTGTGATAACATGGGCGCAATAGCCAATGCGCAAGAACCAAGGTCACACAAGAAGCTGAAGCACATCAAGCTACGTTTTCACGCTATTCGAGAACATATCCAAGATGGGGATATAAAGATTTGCAAAGTACACACAGATCTGAATGTGGCGGATCCGTTGACTAAACCTCTCCCGAGGGCAAAACATGACCAGCACCAGACTGCCATGGGTGTTCGGTATATTACCATGTAATATAGATTAGATGACTCTAGTGCAAGTGGGAGACTATTGGAGATATGCCCTAGAGGAAATAATAAGTGTAGTTATTATTATATCTTTGTGTTTATGATAAATGTTTACATTCATGCTATAATAGTATTAACAAGGAAACATTGATACTTGTGTGATTTGTAAACTTAATTTGAAGTCCCTAGTAAAGCCTCTATATAATACTAGCTTATTGGTTAATAGATGATTGTGGTTTCCCTATCATGAACATTGAGATGTTATTAAACAACAAGATCATATCGTTAGGAGAATGATATGGTGGACATACTCCTATAGATAAGCGTAGCATAAAGATCAAGTCATTTTAATAGTTCAATTGCTATATTCTTTCTGATACATAGTAATCTAATTCCTTCGACCATGAGATCATGCATATCACCTTTCCCGGATGGATGCTTTGATGACATCAAACACCACACCGTAACTGGGTGGCTATAAAGGTGGCATTGAGTGTTCGGAAAGTATTGGTTGAAACACATGGATCAAGAGTGGGATTTGTCCATCCATATGACGGATAGATATACTCTGGGCCCTCTCGGTGAAATGTCATCCAATTAGCTTGCAAGCATGTGACTGGCTCACAAGGGATCACATATCACGGGAACGAGAAAAGAGTACTTATCGGTAACGAGGTTGAACTAGGTATGCAGAGATACCGACGATCATAACCTCGGATAAGTAAACTATCATGAGACAAAGGGAAATTGATATCGTATGTAAGTGGTTCATTCGATCGCAAAGTAATCGTATAAATATGTGGGAGCCATATGAATTTCCAGATTCCTCTATTGGTTATTGTTCGGAGAAGTGTCTCGATCATGTCCGCATAATTCACGAACCGTAGGGAGACACACTTAAGGATTCGACGTTGTTTGAGTAGTTATGGAATGATGAGAAAGAGTCCGAATGTTGTTCGGAGTCTCGAATGGGATTCGGGATATCACGAGTAGATCCGGAATGGTCCGGAGAATAAGATTCATATAAGGAAAGTCCCGTTTCGGAGTTGGAGAATGGTTCCGGTGTTTTCATCGGGAATGTTCTACAAGGTTCCGGAATGTCCGGCACTCCGGGGGGGGGGGGAGGGTACATGAATGTGTCATTGCATGTTGGAATGATTGCATCATGTACTAGGTGTCATCGCTGTCCAAAATAAAGGGTTTATTCAAATCCTAGTTTGAAAAGTCAAACGGCTAGTTTGAAAGTCAAACGGCAAGTTTTGGAAAGAGGAGGAGGAGTGGGAAACCGAGTTGGGGAGGAGTTCCCTCCTCCAACCGCCGGCCCACCTACAAGCCGAGTTGGGGAGGGACTCCCCTCCCCTTGGCCGCACCTCCCACCTATAAAGGGAGGGGCAGGGCTGCCCCTCCTAGCACACAAGTCCCTTGCCCCGAAAACCCTAACCCTAGCCTCCGCCGCCCTCCAAGCCGCCGCCGCCTAGGGATCTCCTTGCCGCCGACTTGGGCACCTCCAAACCCTAGCCGCCGGCTCTAGCACCTCTTCCTCGGCGTGTCTAAACCCTAGATCGTCGAGGGATTTCTCATAGCCCACTATACTCGCTCCGGCTTAAGGCGAAGCCCTGCGAGATCTCCCCTCTACTTCCGGTACCACGCCGTTGTGCTGCCGGAATCGCGAGGAGAGTGCAACAACCTCCGCTGCCTGCTGGAACAAGGGAGAGGAAGGTCTTCGTCGAGTACCGAACGTGTGACCGACTGCGGGAGCGCTGCCGGAACGCAGCGCCGGAAGGATCGTCTACACGATCTTGAGATCGAGAAGAGTACGACTACATCACCCACGAGAATCCGCTCTCGTTAAACACTTTGGAATCTTCGAGGGTGAGTTATTCTATCGACTCGTTGCTACAATCTAGTAGATAGATCTTGGCTTGTTTGTTTGTATGCGGTAGAATTTTTTTGTTTTCCATGCTACGAAACCCTACAAAAAGGATAAACATCACATGCATATAACTTTATGTGACATGGTATAGCCAATCTTCGCGCAATGGTCTCCATCTTGTGCGTGCCAGCATGATCTCCATCACTCCACCATGATTGCCTCCACCACGAATAGCAACTACAACTATTGCTAACTACTTAGCGATAAAGTGAAGCTATTACATGGCGTATAAGAAGTTGACACACAGGTCATACACAATTATAAAGACAACCATATGGCTCCTGCCGGTTGTGTACTCATCGACATGCAAGTCGTGAAACATTACAAAACATGATCATTGCATACAACATACACATCACATCTTGGGCCATACCATATCACAGAAAACACTCCCTGCAAAAACAAGTTAGACGCCTCTACTTTGTTGTTGCATGTTTTACATGGCTTATGGGAGTAACAAGCTAAGAACGATTCTTACCTACGGAAAGCCACAACGGTGATATTATGGTTGCCAAACTCCGGTGTAAATCCCATGACAACTATAGTGAGAGAAACTGGCATCCACCAGCCGCATGTGTGGAACAAGCCACACGTCAAGTGCGGAGCTGGTCTCGCGAACGAGGTCGCGTAAATTTGGCCTGGACCGCTTCGATCTCACTATCCCGCGTCATAAGTACACAAACAAGAGGCTTGCAACAGAAAACATCAACGCCCGCAACAAGCATGTTGCGTTCTACTCATGAAACACATCTACGCATAGATCTAGCTCTGATACCATTAAAGGGTTTCACAGCATAGTAAATCAAAAAAATTCTACGGATGCGAACGGGAAAGCCAAGATCTAATCTAGGAGATGCAAACAACGAGTGGGGAATAGATGAGATCTTCATACCCTTGAAGATTCGCACAGCGGAACGTTCAACGAACGTGGTTGATGTAGTCGTACTCGCTTCTCCTCCTTGCGATCCGATCCGATCCAACACCGCAAGTGGCGATGCCTCCGAGAGATGCACACGTGCGGCACCTCGACGTCTCCTCCTTCCTCGTTCCAGCAAGTGGGGTGGAGAGATAGGTTGGATCTACAACACGACGGCGTGGTGCAAGCGATGGGGAGTTTCTACGGCAGGGCTTCGCCTACGCGCAGTCGGGAGGGAGAGAGAGAGAGGAGGGCAGCAGGGCGGCTAGGGCTTGAGGAGGAGGTGTGGGGAGGGTGCGCCCCCAGCCCTCTTTATATAGAGGGGTGGGCGGCTTGCCCTTGCC
This sequence comes from Avena sativa, assembly GCA_916181665.1. Lineage (NCBI taxonomy): Eukaryota > Viridiplantae > Streptophyta > Magnoliopsida > Poales > Poaceae > Avena > Avena sativa. The sequence goes on from OV702283.1 coordinate 23,664,024, forward strand.
CATCCCCCAAGCCCTAGGGCCGGCGGCCAAGGAGGAAGGAGTGGGGGGCAAGTTCCCCCCCTTCTAGAAGCTCCCCTAGGGTTTCCCCTAGGCTTGGCCGGCTGGGCCTATGGGGCCTTGTGCCCCTGGCCCAATGCAGCTAGGGAACTCCCCCGTAGGCCCACGCCCCCTCGCAACAAGTGGGGCCACGTTGGTCCCACTCCGGAAGGTTCTAGAAGCTTTCGGTATAATACCGAACAACCCGAAACAATTCCGTAACTCCAAAATCTGCTTTGCCTTATATGAATCTTATTCTCCGGACCATTCCGGAACCTCTCGTGACGTCTTGGATCTCATCCGAGACTCCGAACAAAAACTCATAAACCAATTATCCAATCTTTGAAACTCCGAACAAAGTGTTTCTGTTTTTGAAAAATGATCCTAAAATGATTATGAATGCATGAATGATATGCAAACTTTGAAATCATGATTTTTGGGATGTTACAAATCTAACCCCCTTAAGGTGAATCTCGCCCTCGAGATTTATATTGGCTAGCAAATAGGTGAGGGTGGTCTTTCCGAAGATCATCTTCTCTTTCCCATGTTGCTTCTTCCTCGGAATGATGGTTCCACTAGACTTTGCAGAATTCGATAGTCTTTGTCCGAGTTACTCTTTCTGCAGTCTCGAGAATCTTGATAGGTTTTTCTTCATAAGTGAGATCACTTTCCAATTGGACCTCCTCCAAAGGTATAGTATCCTTCAAAGAAGTTTCTTCCATCTCCGGATGGCATTTCTTTAGCTGACTCACATGAAACACATTGTGAACGGCAGACAATGATTCAGGCAATTCAATCTCATATGCAACTTCTCCTTTATGGCTCAGAATTTTGAATGGTCCAACATATCTTGGGGCCAGTTTTCCTTTGACTCCAAATCTCTTCACTCCACGAAGTGGTGATACTCTAAGGTATGCTCTATCACCTACCTCATAGGTGACTTCCCTATGCTTGGGATCTGCGTAGCTCTTTTGTCGGGACTGTGCTATCTTCAATCTGTCCTTTACTAACTTGACTTTCTCTTCAGCCTCCTTGATTAGTTCTGGCCCAACAAGTTCCTTTCTCCAACACATTCCATAGCAATGGTGTAGTACACTTTCTCCCATAGAGAAACTCAAACGGTGCCATCTCAATACTGGCTTGATAGATGTTGTTATAAGAGAATTTTGCGTAAGGCAGACTTTCATCCCAACTAGCTCCATAGTCTAGGGCACATGCCCTCAACATATCCTCTAAAATCTGGTTGGTCCTTTCTGTCTGTCCATCAGTCTGGGGATGAAAAGCAGTACTGAATTCCAATCTCGTTCCCAATGACTCATGCAGTTGCCTCCAAAAATGAGAAGTGAATTGAGTTCCCCTATCAGACACAATACTCTTGGGTACTCCATGCTGACACACAATCCTATTCATATAGATCTTGGCTAACTTAGCACTTGTATAGGTTGTCTTCACGGGTATAAAATGAGCCACTTTAGTTAGGCGATCCACTACTACCCAAATAGAATCATATCCTGATCTGGTCCTTGGCAATCCGGTGATGAAATCCATGCCAATCTTGTCCCACTTCCAATCAGGAGTAGGTAATGGTTGTAACAATCCTGCTGGTTTCTGATGTTCCGCTTTCACCCTACTACATACATCACACAAAACAATATGTTCGGCGATGTCCTTCTTGAGATTATTCCACCAAGATCTTTCCTTCACATCCATGTACATTTTAGTGTTACCCGGATGAATAGAATATGGTGAGTTGTGTGCTTCTTGTAAAATCAGTTTCCGAAGCTCCGGATCTTGCGGAATGCAGATACGTTTTCCATACCATAAAGTACCCTGTTCGTCTTCATGGAATCCATTGGCTTTTCCCTTACCAATCTTTTCCTTAATCTCTTCAATTTCCTTGTACGTCTTTTGGGCTTCCTTGATTTTGTCCAACAAGGTGGGTTGAACATCCAATGACATGAGATGTCCTTCTAGCACAATCTCCAATCTGAGATCTTTGAATTGGGCACACAGATCTTCTGACAACTCTCCCTTAGTAAGGCCATTCACATAAACCTTACGGCTTAATGCATCCGCTACAACATTTTCTTTACCGGGGTGGTATTGCAAACTCAGGTCATAGTCCTTGATGAGTTCTAGCCATCTTCTTTGTCTCATGTTGATTTCTTTCTGAGTGAAGATATACTTCAAACTTTTGTGATATGTGAACACTTCACATCGCTTTCCCAAAAGATAATGTCTCCATGTTTTGAGTGCATGGACAACAGAGGCCAACTCTAAATCATGAGTAGGATAATTCACTTCATGAGTTTTGAGTTGTCTCGAGGCATAAGCCACAACTTTTCCTTCTTGCATCAGAACTGCACCTAATCCTTGGTGAGATGCATCACAATACACTTGGAAATTCTTCTCCAAATCTGGTAGACACAAGACTGGTGTTGTCACTAGTCTCTTCTTCAACTCTTGGAAACTGAGTTCACATCTTTCAGTCCAATCAAATTTCTTGTCTTTCTTTAGTAATTCCGTCGTTGGCTTAGCTACTTTTGAGAAATTCTCAATAAACCTTCTATAGTATCCTGCCAAGCCAAGGAAACTACGAACCTCTTTCACTGACTTAGGAGATTCCCCCTCAGTTACAGCTGACACTTTTGCGGGATCAACTGCTACACCATCTCCTGACACAATGTGTCCAAGAAATCCAACCTCATTCAGCCAGAATTCACACTTGCTGAATTTGGCATACAGTTTATGCTCTCTAAGCTTCTCAGGTATCAAACGCAAATGTACTTCATGCTCTTCATTACTCTTGGAGTAGATCAAAATGTCATTGATGAAAACGACGACAAACTTGTCAAGAAACTCCATGAACACTTTGTTCATCATATTCATGAAGTAAGCTGGTGCATTGGTCAAACCAAACGGCATTACGGTGTACTCATACAATCCATACCTAGTGGTGAAAGAAGTCTTAGGTATGTCTTGTTCCCTTATCTTAAGCTGAAAATAGCCTGACCAGAGATCAATCTTTGAGAACGCACGGGATCCTTCTAACTGATCAAACAAGTCATTGATTCTGGGCAAAGGATATTTGTTCTTGATAGTCACTTCATTGAGTGAACGATAATCTATGCATAATCTTTGACTTCTATCTTTCTTTTCTACAAACAAATCCGGTGCTCCCCAAGATGAAGAACTTGGTTGAATAAATCCTTTATGCAACTGTTCTCCAAGTTGTTTCTTGAGTTCTTTCAACTCATCAACTGACATCTTGTAAGGTCTCTTTGCTATTGGTCCTGATCCTGGCAGCAAGTTAATCAGAAACTCCACATCTCTATCTGGTGGCATTCCCGGTAATTCCTCCGGAAACACATCTGGATATTCTCTCACAATTAGCACACTGTCTATGCTAACCCCCTTAAGATAATTTAGCTTACTCCCTTTTGATTCAAAGTTAGTCTTAAATCTTATCCTTTTATTATCCGGGGTTGTGAGTGTGACAGTATTATTGGCACAATCTAGCACCCCCTTGTACTTAGTCATCCAGTCCATCCCAAAATGATATCCAACCCTTGGGAATTTAGGATTATCAAATTAACGGGAAACTTATACTTCCCAAATTCTATGACTAGGTCATGACATCCTGAGTTCACTATCATTTCTCCACCAGGAGAACTTACTTTTATAGGACACCCAATGGTTTCAACTGGAAGTTCATTTATATCAACAAATGCTCTTGATATGAATGAATGCGATGCGCCAGTATAAAAAAGAACAAGTGCTGGAACAGAATTGAGTTTGAACTTACCAGCCACAGCATCAGGTTCCTCATATATTTCTTCCACATTGATGTGGTTCACTTGTCCCTTCTGGAAAGGGTTGGGCTTGTTGGCACCTTCAACTTTATTTTCTGGGCACTCATTAGCATAGTGCCCCATCTTCTTACACTTGAAGCATTCAACCTGAGTGAGATCTTTCTTGACAGGCTGACTTCCACTACCACTTCCACTTCCATTGTGGTGGCTCTTGTATCCACTCTTGTGGTTCTTATACTTGTCATTATCATGACTACGGTGATGTTTGTTGTCATGATGGCGGTTGTGGCCGTGGTGGTTGTTATACTTTCCATGTTTGTGGGATCGAGAACTCCCAATGTCATCATGATGGGAACGCTTGTGATACGATCCCGAGCTGTGCTTGTCAAAGCTATGCTTCCTCTTTCTACTTTCAACCTGTTTCATATTGTTCTCCAAGATGGTAGCCTTGTCACAAAGTGATTGGTATGTTGGGACATAGGCAACAGACAGCTGCAGATTCAGTTCATCATTCAGTCCTTCGAGGAATTTCTCCTTCCTCTTGGCATCAGTATCAACTTCATCCGGTGCATAACGCGCCAGATTGTTGAACTCCTCAATATACTCGGCCACGCTGCGGTGATGCTGTTTCAGGTTGTGGAACTCCTTCTTCTTCAAATTCATCACTCCGGATGAAATGTGAGCAGTACGGAATCCATCCTCAAAGATAGCCCACGTCACATCTTCAATGGGGGTGGTGATCTGAAAGTTGTCCCACCAGGTTTTTGCTGGCCCTTCTAGTAGATGTGCTGCAAACCTGACCTTCTCTTCGTCGGTGTAGCCGACAGTCACTAAATCCTTGTTCATTGAACGTAGTCAATCATTGGCCACCATTGGATCAGTGGTTCCTGAGAACTTTGCAGGCCTCAGTCTTAGAAATCTGGCGAGCATGTCAAACACTGGAGGATTATTCTGGTTGTTGTCGTTGTTATTGTTATTGTTCTAATTCTGGTTCTGCATAAAAGTGGTCATCATCTGCATCAGTTGTGCCTGTGCTGTCATCAACTGCTGCATCTCGGGAGTGACATTGTTGTTGTTGTTGTTGTTGTTGTTTGGGTTGGGGTTGGCACGTCGAGGAGGCATCTGTGGTTTTCATAAGGATAAGAATGAGATACCCATAGATGCTTAACATGCACAATACATCACATACTCAATCACAATAACCAAGCATCAAAATAACATAGAGTTTGAACGACATAAACAACAAGTTTGGAAATGCAAACACACCATAGCAAGCCACCCACATGTTGGATGGTCATTGCGACTCAATAATCAAAAGTACGATAGATGAAAGATATTCGAGTTGTCTACACTACTCCTCCGCATCAATCTCCACATCAATAAGGGTAAGACCTGCATTCTCCATAGCGGTCTTGTACTCCTCAACATTAGTAGTCAAGGCCTCTATGTTGGCCCTAAGAGCCCTCTTCTGTGAGCGAAGCCTCTCGATCACTCCCTGCTGATGCTCAAGCTCCAAGTCCTTGGCCTCAAGCTCTTCCTTCATCTCCCGGATCTTCTTGTTCCTATCTTGGACTCTTTTCTCCTGTCTCTTGAACTTCTTGTCCTGTCTTTCAAACTTGGCCTCCATTTCCTTGACTATCTCGTCTTGCTCCGTGAAGAGCTTGTCCTTCTCTCGGAGCTGAACCTGGATCTCGTCATTGCTAAGCATGACATTGGTCCTATCAGTATCTAGGTGCCTAATAAGACCCTCTAGATCCTGAAGGTACAGACGAATCGGCTCCATCGTCTCTCTAGCAGCATCCTCGTACTCTATAGCTTCACCCTCCTCGTTGAGTCTCCCGAAGGGGTGAAAGTAAAGACCTCTAAGCTCGGTGGAGTGTCTCCCTACCAGGCGCCCAAGCAACCCCTGCATGACTACATCTAAGCCTTTCTCTTTGTCGTCATGCATCAGCTTGAAAGTGATGGTCTCCGTGGTTGGCTCTGTCTAGCGTCCCGGCTGAGTGACTCTGAAGCCCCAAAGGTCCTTTCTCTCAAACTTGGTGAGGGGAAGTGTCATGATGCTAGGAAGTGGAAGTTTGAGCACACTAGTGAGCTCAATGAGACGAGTACCAAAACGAGTTCCCTTGAACTCCTTGTCCGTGTTGATATTAACATTAGGCATATATTTTTATAAGATAGAGAAAAGTTAGAATCAACATCAAATAGAGAAAAAATCACAAGACCAAATAACACAAGCATATCTTTTGCAACCAACACACAAGTCATGGCATACATAAATCCATTACTATCAAAGGTTCAACATAACTTAGACAAATTTTTGGAAGGAAAATGATAAGTGTGGTGGTCCAACTAACGGAGTACATTACAATCCCCACTCACTTGCCAAGTTATCTATCAGGGCATCCCTAGAGGCAATCTGTCGATCTTGATCACATGATTCCATTGCTAAATCTATGATGTCCTCTCTTAGACGTTGGTTAGCAGCCTCTAAGTCTTGGGTACGCTCGTTTTCTTCTCTAAGGTCATTTTGGGTGTTGAGCATTCTGCACTTGAGTCTATCACCAAGCTCCTTGATGGCATTCCAAGCTTCATTTCTTGCAGAGTCAAAGAATGTTGTGTGCATTTCTGAGTTGGTGACCATGCAGAATCCCGACTCCTTGTGGTTGTCTTCCTTGTTTTTGTACAAGTGAAGTTGCACCCACCAATACTCTTCTCCTTCATCCATCACAGGGAATCCCTTGTACACAGCTGCACCATGTATCCCCATGGTAACCATAAGGTTCTTGAGAGCCTTGGGAAATTCAGTCTCACACTCCAAAGTCATGGTCATGAGTGGTCCCTTCCTCATGGCTTCGTTGATGGAGTTCATCTACAAATAGAGATGAGAAAGAAGATTAGAAAAGTTTACGAGAAGAAAAAGACAAATGTGGAATTTTCTAAGTGTTGAATTTTTTTCCTTAGTGGTTTCTAATCCAATCCTAGGGTCATAATCCTACAGGCAACACAGCGCTCTGATACCATCTATAAGACCCCACCTTTATAAAGGTAAAGGTCCCTGTGATTGCAATGCTAGTCCCTGGATCAATTGCTAGCATCCATAGTTTAAGATGAAGTACACAGAAACAAAGGTCATTATTACATCGTCATTCCATAGATAACATAGTCTTTTACAACTCCATAGCCATAGGCTAGTACAAGAGTTTATCATAACAATATAAATAAAAGTCTTCATCTTCATGTGCCACAGGCAAGCATGTTGAGTGTAGACTAATAACCCTAATCCTCATCAGAGTAACCTGCAACATCACAAGTTACAGCCACAGTGGGTCAATACATTGGAATAGTATTGGCAAGTGATACCTTAGTAGAATAATAGTATATAACTTCTACATGAATTTGGCTAAGTGTAGCTTAGGCTTGCTTTGCTAAAAATAGGTTTTACCTATCAGTTGAAAACACTAAGTTTTTGTTTGGGAAAAACTCCCAAGGAACCACCAATAGAAATTGGTGAACCTTCACCCTTGTTCAACCACAATTTTTAACTTAGAAAATTGGGATGAGGAGATTCTTGATAGCTTCCATGTCTTAATGCTCAAATTGTCCATTACCGGGGACACGGCTAAGTACTTAGTTTCTTCCTTCTGCAGAGGTGGTGCACTTTCCCCACAAGACTTGATTTTCACCAAGACATGACCTTTCAGAAGCCTTCCCTTAGACCAAATGGACGCGTTCCAACCTATCACCCACTACCACCAACTGTCCAAATGGCTAAGTTATTGCAACCTATGTGATCCAGGCAGAGCCCATAATGCCATGTGGCTGCACTAGAAGCTTCTTAACATATGGCATCTCAAATCCCTTTGTTCCTGGGTGGCATTCCACAAGTGTGATACACAAGGTTCACCAGTCCCCTGGCCTTGTGTAACCACTCAACATAAACCAAGCCACCATTCCACCCAGGTGTTTCATTCACTTAGTTGTTTTATTAAGCAAAACATAAGTCAATGACTTAGAAATATTTTCCATAGAATGTGTATATAATCCACCCTTGGTTGCTACTATCTAGGCTAAGCATGGCAATATTAAGTATCTTAACTTAGATAAAATTCTAACAATTCTACAACTACTAGGATTTCCCAAGCATAGCATATAGATACTTAGCAAAAATTATCATGCAGCCCTATACAAAATATTTCTAATGCATAGCCAAAATATTGGGACAAAAGTATGAAGCACCACTTGCCTTGGTAGTTGGGGGAGTAACAACAATCCACACAATCACAATCACCACTAGCACCAAAATCTACACATAAAATGATAGCACCAAATTCACATATCAAAATAAACAAGCAAAAATATATGAATGCATGCAAATTACTTGTGATGATTTTTCTAAACCCAACAAGATAATCAAACAGTACTGATCAATAAACTAAACATTTATATATCAAATAAACTTTATTTAGCCTTTAAGACATTTTCCAACTAATTTTTATACACAAAATAAGCCTACAAATGTTTCTGCAAAAACAACTAAGTTTATAGAAGAAATTCATTAAACAAAGTGCATGGTTGGAAAGAAATCTTTATGATGATTCCATTGATATAAAATTTGCAAAAGTTGGACGTGTGGATCAAAAGTTATGAATTTTGCAAGTTTGAACAACTAATAGTTTCAATTCTGTTTTTAAAACAAAACCTGAGCCACGCGTCATGTTCTGATTGGTGCGTACCGGTTCGCGTGGATCGTGCTACGTGGAGTGTTGGATCTAACTAATGTTGCGTGGCCCAGATCTAATCATACCATTTCACTACAGATCTAATCGAGGCCTTAGGATTTAGATCCGATGGATAAGATCCATCTGACCAAGAACCAACAACGCAAATGGCGCTTGTGGCGGCGACGCCTCTGGCGGTGACACGCCGGTAAAGCCAGAGGGGGGGCGTGCTAGTTCTTACCGAGATCGTGAGGGTGTGGAGATGCTCAACGTGCAGATGGACAGGGTCGGGGCGCATGGACACAGCAGCAGGACCTCGTCGGAGTTCCTCCGCGCATCGGGTGCTCACTGTCAAAGTCGAAGACGACAACCTAGGGCACAAGGGTTCAAACGACAAGTGTTAGCAGATGCGCAAGGTGCTGGCGAACACAGCTGTGTGAACCAGAGATAGAGGGGGACACAGGGATCACCGGAATGGCTCGTCGGAGTCGAGCTTAGCTTCGGGCGTTTGTAGATGTTGACGAGGGCGACGACCTAGGGCGATTCAAGACAAAAGCAAGACATGAGAAGGTGCGAAAGGCGATGGCGAAGCGGCTCATGTGAACCAGAGGGCAAGGCGCACTCGAGACTCACCGCTATAGCTCGCCGGAGTTCTTCGGTGCTACGGCGGTGTAGAGTGAAATTCGTGGAGCCTGGCGGCGCTCTAGGGGTGCTGTGTGAGGGGAAAGGAGCGGGGTGGGGAGGTGGTTAAGTAGCCAGAGCAGGGGCAGCATTCACTCGGTGAATCAATGGGAATTAAGCAGCTTAATTTGCGGCAATGAAGGAGGAGGAAACGGGCGGCGACGACGTCTGCACGCGATGTTTGGGGGAGACGATGCTGACGTGGTGCAGGGCCCAGCGTTAGTGGCTGCAGGGTAAGGTTCGCGCGGGTGAGAGATGGGGCAGAGGGGGAAATGGCCCGGGTGGGCTTTTGGGCCGGTTCTGGTGCTGGGCTCAAAGTGCAGCGCTTGTTTTTATTTTTTTTATTTTTCCTTTTCCTTTTGTAATTTGATTTTCAGGAATTTTTTTCAAATGCTTTTCATATGGGTTTGAATTAAAAAAATTCTAAATATTTTTAAAGTAAAACTTGCACATATTTGGCTACAGAAGAATGTTGTTCACTCCAAATTACTTTGGTCCATTGAATTTTTAGAATTAAACCATGCTTTAATTATTTATTTACAATAGTCATATGATTGGTTTAACTTCATATTTTTGTTTTGAAAATCATGACCAAGCTTTAGAAATATAAAACAAACCTAAGTTCAATTCTTTATTGATCAAAACAAGTATTTTCTTATTAGAAGGTAGCAATAAGGCCATTGCCTTGCTTACATAAAATAATAGACAACAAGTGTTTCTGTTTTTGAAAAATGATCCTAAAATGATTATGAATGCATGAATGATATGCAAACTTTCAAATCATGATTTTTGGGATGTTACAGATCAACTCCAGGAAGTTGCTCCTTGGGACAGTAACGAGATGTTGTCGTGTGCGTCATAGTGCTGAGAAACTCAAGCGTCAAGCGGCGATACATGTCATAATCCTGAAATACAAATCCATACAAACCAACATTGTTGCATAGCAAATCAAAATCGGCAAGGAGACCAAGTTGGTTCAGGATAAACAATGGTAAGAAAATCGGTAATCGTTAACTGCTCGGTTTTCTTGGGAGTAGCGACTAATCAGAATTCGGACGATTAACTGATTTAATCGGTCGGCTATTAATCGGTGCAACCTACAAAAATTAGCACCTAAAACACATATGACTCCTCTTGCACCTCAACCACCTACCCTATTAAAGGCATCCTCGAGCTCCCGGATGAGATCCTCAAGGCGCTCGAGCTCTTGTTTCTGAGTTCTGATCGGCAACTACGAGAAACTGGTCAACAACGACAAGAAACTGGCTGGTGATGGCAGAAATCGAGCTCCCGGAGGCAGGGATCGAGTGGGAGCTTCGAAAAACCTACTTCATTAGGGCGGGCTAGCATATGGATGGGCGACATGTGTTGATAATTTTGCAATTTTTTTGACCAAGTGTAGTAGTTAATCGGGAACATGCCTAGTAATCGGAGTGTCGGAGCTATTAATCGGGCTAAAAGATTAACACAAACGATTAGTGGTAATCGACACGGTCAGGTTCTTAGTAGCAATTAATCGGCCTATTAATCGCTGATTCGGCCTATTTTTTGAACAGTGGGATAAAGGGACGCGCGCACTTAGTGGACTTGATTTCTCGGAGCTTGAAACGGTTGAAACGGTTCAGCTAAAAGTCCTCGGCGAACTCGATTCCGAATGACTCGGGGGTTAGCGTGTCAACGGGTGGTGCGAATTGCTCCGCTGCCATCACACATGTACAACTCGGGGGAGAACTCAAACTGATGCACCTAATGCAATGGCAAGTACTTCACTCCCAAATTCCTGCGAAGCTACAAAAGCTATTGGGGGAATGAGAGAGGAAGAACACAACAGGAAATCCACAAAAGACTCCAAGATCTAGATCCAATGGGTTCCCCTCATTTAGAGGAGATATTGATTGGTGGAACTATAGATCTAGATCTCCTCTATCTTTTCCCTCAAGAAGATGCAAGAATCATTGGAGGGATTGAGAGAAATCAAGCTTGGGAAGGTTAACAATGGAGGAGAAAACTTGCAAGGAGAGTTGAGGAACCATTGGTGAAGAAGGCCCCATAAATAAGTCCCCCAAAAATCCAACCGTTGCAACCCAAAACGTTATTCCCGGTACTACCAGACTTTCCTGGCACTACTAGACATTCCCTAGGGATCCCAGGTCTCCAAACGCACCCTCTGCAGTAATACCCGATACCAAGGGGCGGTACTACTGTACCTCTGGTACTACCGGATTCTGGTTTGGTACTACCGGTCATCCCTGAACGAAAACGGCCATAACTTTTGCATCCGAACTCCAATTTCGATGATCTGAGGACAACAAGCTCTACAATATCATGCAAAGAAACATCATTGTACAACCACGGATATAAAACCACAATATGAAAGGTTTGACCTCTCCAAAAGAGACGAACCGGTAAAACCTCCAAAACACAATCACTTGACCTTGGAAACTCCGAATAGGTTGATTTTTTTTGTTGGAATGATACAAACACTTAGCATACAACAAAAATGGAAATGTTGGATACCACCAAGGGAGTAAATATCAAGTATATATATGAGAGATACCTCCTAAGGTGTGGTGCTAGAAAACCCACGAGATAAAAAATGCAATAAGATATACAAGGCATTAGAGAACAAATATGAGTGCCCGAAGATGCAAATACAAGAGACAAAAACTCATTAGCAAATAAATTTGGAAGCCACCGAAGCATCAATAAGAAATAGAAAGGTGGTCTCCAAGGAATAAAATCTGAACTAAAAATATCTTCTCTTATGTGTATAAGTTTCTAAGTGGAAAACATCACAAAGACATATGCCGACAAGGAAACAAGCACACACAAATAATATATACAATAAAGCACATGGAAAGCAAAATGAATTCACAACATATACCAATAATATTTTTGCTTGAAAGCATGGCCAAAGGCACAATTTTATCTTATTGTTCATTAATGAGCTTCAAACACCAAAACACCACATACATTACAACTATCACCAAGGGAAAATGAGATAGTTGGAATATATGGAGAAAGGCAACAAGTATCACAAAGGAAAAATCAACTTGCAAATTCTCACTATTGCACATGAGAGAAATTGAGGAAAAAATAGACAATGAAATTGCTAGATTGACATATTAGGGATTGGTGAATCATATGTATGATTTTGTGTAGTCCCTCTAATATGCACTCATCTCAACTTACTCACATTTGCAATAAGAGTTTCTATTAATACCAAAACATGAACAACAACATTTGCAATTACAAGAGAGATCATGCCATGAGGCAACCTACAAGAGGTTGGAAGCAATATGTGTATGCATGAGTAAGGGATACTTGTTACCGAGATATAATTGGGAGGATGTAGAGGATATGAATTCGTTGATCATCCTAGCTTGACTCCAATGGATATGTAGACACCAATTCTTCCTAATTTAAGATACATGCATCCAATATATATCCAATGTGCCTAAAATACATTAAGTACAAAATTGTCCCCAAACATATTGGGTCCAAAGTAGTTAGAGAAACTATAATATATAGGAGAGACTCCACATAAATATGTGCATATTGATATGAAATTGAATTTCATGCATAACTTAGCTGATGGGATTTGGTGGATTTTCCCCTATATATTGGATCAAAAAAAGCAAGCATTCCATAATATAAACATATAGTAAATATGCATGCACAAGACTTTCAAGAACCAAAAAAGGAGATACAATTTGAAAAAAAACACTAAGTATACCGAGATGGCACACACAAGAGTGTGACACAACAAAGGGTGTACAAATTGTATCAAAGAACCAATTCAACACATGAAAGATCACAAGTTTAACAAATGAACTAGACAAAATTCAAAGAGCAAAAGATAGATAAAAACACAAATGCTCGAAGATTTATCTCATTCTAAAAGGTCAAAACACGAAACAAGGAATGAGACAAAACCAATTCCCAAAAAGATTAAGGTTCCAACAAATAAACCAAACTCTCCATGCTTTTCATGATGGCACAAAATACCAAAATGAAAAGATCAAACTTCCAAGCACATAAGACATGATATGGATCAAACAAGAAGCATAATGAGTGTTGTAAATAATATAGGAGAGCTCCCCTATGAAGTGCATTATGTAGGGTTTTGCTTTTAAATGAAAAATGCACAGAAATGGGATCATCTCTCCTACCGACATTAAATAAAACACAAGAGAATGCCAATAAAATCAAATGATCCAAGTGAATCAAGGAATACATGGGAGTCAACACATATAAACAAAAACCAATGTAAATATGATCAATAATTTCTACCACATATGTAGTACCTATTGTAAAAGACAAGAAGTATAGGGATAATTTCCCGAGGTAGATTGCAAGGATATCCAAATATCGTATTCACAACATAAACATATGGCAACATATAAGAATTAAGCTCGATGCTTAGATAGAGAACCTTGATAGCACCAAATAGCTACAATCATTAATGATTAAAGTAACCTGAAGCAAATGGTTTCCATGGAGGATAAGGAGGTCCAAATATGAGGAAATGCATACCAAGAAAAACCCTCACAAATAGGATAAAAAATATAAGCAACAAAGGCATACAAGCAAATTTGAACTTGTTTGATAAAATGTGTCACATAGGAGCTATGTAATTATTAATATCAATTCTAAGTGACACAACTTCAATTTTTCACATTCTCTAGGTTTGTAATGTGCACTAAGCATATGACTCCCCCATAATGTGATAAACCACAAAACTCAACACGAGGCAAAAATATCCAAATAGAGATAATTAATGGACATCATGAGAATAATACCACATAGAGACTAGATAATATTGCAACATCAACACTAGGTGGTATTTCTCATGTACACACATTTTTAGGATTGTGGAATGCGCAAGCATAACACTCTCCACAAAATGGGATAGTCCATTAATCTCTCACAAGAGCCAACTAAGATACCAAATATAATCAAGAAAGGCTCCAACACAAGAAACACCCATGCATGGTGTGCCACCCAACATACACAAATATACTTGATAACTCAAGATAATTACGTGGAAGGCACAATATGTAAAAAATCATGCAAGGTACAAAACTAACACATGCACAAGAGGGCGAGTAACTTTCAATGTAATGAGTTAAGAACATGTTACCACAAGGAGGAACATTCAAAAAAATTGATATAGGAAATATACTCCACATGACTTGGATTGACAAATATAATATATGAAGATCCCTCAATTCTTCATGATGTGGCCAAGTCTCCAATGCTCTCCAAAAACACCTATAGATCAAGTTTTGGCTTGTTGGTCCCCAACCAAGTTGGATCCTAAGAAGTTAGTCACAATAGGCTTGGGAACCCAAATGGTTCTTTTCTTGACACCACATTGGGCACCAACAAATTTGGCAAAGACATTACCAACCTCATCCTTATAAAGATAATAAGCATCATCAGTCATGATAGGGTTGGACGAGGAGATACCAATGGTGCACGAGGAAGAAATGTGCCCTTTCTCGTGGAAAATGTAGCAAGTTCTTCTCTTGCCATGTTTCTTTTTGGGTGAAGCAAAAACTTGAGGAAGATCTTGAGTCTTCTTGGGAGGATGACCATCTCTAACAAGAGGTAGAGCCTGAGGCTACTTCCCTTATTGCTTCTTGATAAGGGGTTTCTTATTTAATGGGCAAGACTTAACATGATGCCCTTTTTCATTACACTTGAAGAAAACAATGTTGGCTGGATTCTTGACTTGATCTTGGCCATTCTTCTTGTTTTCCTTGTGCTTAAACATGACAGTGGACTTATTATTGATATTGGAGTTGAATCCAATACCACTCTTGTCATTGGTAGATTTTTGCACACTCAAGATGTGTTTGAGTGTGGCCTTCCCTTTATGACCCTTTTTAAAGTCATTCTTCAAATAAGTGACTTGAACCTTGAGCTCTTTAATTTCCTCTACATGGTTAGTGTGAACAACAATACTAGAGGAAGTAGATGCTACATTGTTAGAGCAACAAGGCACGAAATGTAATTCATCACTAGATGTATCAATGGCATGAGTAGATAAATTACAAGTACTAGCACATGGCAATATGGCATTTGGAGAGGATATAGTGCTAATGTCCACATGAGACTCGTTAGACGTTATATTTGACACAATAGCCTTATGAGCCAACTTTAGCCTACCATGGGAGACTAGAAGATCCTCATGCGATAACATGACTTTCTTCCAACTTCCCATAGTTGTTAGTTATCAAAGCAAGTTGGGACTTTATCTCAACATTCTCCTTCAAAATAGATGCTTCACGAGAAATAGAGTTAGTAGCACAAACATCATTATTTATTTCAAGAGGTGAGGGCAACTTGGCGAGCTCTTTTGAATATGAAGCTTTAAGTTGCTCATGTGACTCGGTGAGTTTGATGAGCTCACTCTTAACAACCCGAGAGCCATTTTCGAGGTGCTTAAAATCCTCAAAGTTTAGCATGTCAACTACAAGCTCACCATTTTAGTTTTGAAGACATTTTCCACTAAAAGTTATCTATGATGGTTTTCCTTTACTCTAGATAATTCTAGAGCAAAAGTATCGTCAAGAGATTCCTTGGTGGTTTGTACTTCTTCAAGGGAGCTCTTTAGATACGCAATCTCGTTAGCATACTCATGCTCATATTTATTCATTTGAAAAATGATAATTTCTTGCTCCTCAATAATTTTCTTGCCCTTAATAGCACAAATCATAATTTCAACAAAGTTGGAGCAATCAATTTTATTTTTAAGAAGAGCGGGAAAGACAATCTCTCCCATCTCTTGAATAGAGGAAATATCATAATCAACTAGATGATCATCATCATTATCATTCTCAACCTCATCATCATAATCATGAGATCATAAGATTTATTCAAGCCATTTATACAAGATATGCAAGAACTATCAACACAAGCATATAAGGAGTTTTGAGTGCTAGAAGTGTTAAAGTCCAAATATAGACCATTGCAACTAGATAGGAGATGAAGGATTATCAATAGTAAGCTCACTATCCATATTGCAATTTCTATCACCACTCACCATATCATTACCTTGTGAAAAATCACATGTTGGTGAAGTGGTAGAAGATGAGAACTCGTTACGGCCGAAGGTGGAGGAAAAAAATCATCCTCAATAATGTTGGACTCACTATATTTATCTTGAAGCTTTGTACATATCTCATGAGAACTCCGATAAGGAATGATTGAAGAAATAACTACATTGCTCACAACAAGTAAAATCATTTTAATATCTTGAGCATATATATAAGAGTTCATATTCTCCTCTAAAGATTCATTTTGGGGATCCATAGGATAATAAAAACCCATATATAGAATTCCCTCAATAGATGGGTGAATGCCCCGGAAAAAATCAAGCATGCGACGTTTCCAATCATCATAATTTGTGCCATCGAATATATAGAAGGAATCATGCACTAATCCCCTAGTCGACATATTTACTCTCAAGGCGATGAAGCCTAAAAGCGAGATACCTCCCTCTGATACCAATTGAAAGATCAAGGATGCCGCCTGGAGGGGTGGGGGTGAATATGCGGTTAAAAACTTTTACTAGATGGACTTAACAAAGGCGGAATAAAACTAGTGTTTTCTTTTGTCAAGCACAAAGCCTATATAAACCATGGTTCACCTATGTGCACCAACAGCTTATGCTAAGCAAGATACGCAACAAAGTGATAGCAATAAAGATATAAGGGAAATCTGCTTTTGATGAATTAGAGCTTGTTATGAAGATTACCACAAGCTCTAGAACCTCACTTGGATAAGATCCAAATAACAACCAACACATATGATGCTAACAATGCAAAGGTTTGAGCTCTCTCTAAAAGATATGATCGAGTTATTCACTTGAGAGCCCCTCTTGATAGTATGGCTATCTATCCTAAACCCGGTCTCCCAACTAACAACATGAGACCGGCAAAAGGGAAAACCTATAAAGATTATACCTTTGCCTTGAGCAATCCACTTGAGCTCGATGTAGAAGATCCTGTCCTCCTCAAGATGGAACACCTTTCTTGATTGCTATTTCTCACACACACTTGATGAAGACTTGAAACTTGCTCCCCCATACACCATGGGGAAACCTCTTCTTTGAACTTCACTTCATCGAACCATGATCAATAATGCATGTAAAATGCATATACGAACTTTGTAGTTTGTTAACATGTTTTTCCACATATTTGCATCATATATAATGTTATATCCATGTTTAATATTGATTTTTGGGGATTTACCAATCTTCCCCTTTATTTTGGCTATATCCCGGCAGGGAAGAAAAACCTTGTTTTCAATGTTTTTGATGTTTCAGGACCTATACAAAGTCAAATGGACCTACACTTTTGGGAATGCCAATATTTATCCACGAGAAGCATCTGGAGAACAAGAATACCACCAGGAGGGCCAGGAGGCACAAAAGATCCTATGTGGCGCGCCCGCCTGGGCCAGGCGTGCCACCCATGCTCTCTCCTTCCTCGGTCGTCCGATCGCCTTGATTCTTTCGCCCACTGAGTTCTCTTGACCTAAATATCCCTATATAAGGATCCCCTGGGGAGTCCTCAAGATAGAGCACACCAGAAATGAAAACACCACCAAGCATAGTCATATCTAGCAAAGTTTGGAGGGGGAAACTTCGCCGGAGCCACCTCCTGGGAGATCTCCACCCTCTCCAACATCTTTGGCATCATCACCATGATGAAGAGGGAGTAGTCCACCTCCGGGCTATGGGTTTATGGTAGTAGATTGATATATTTCTCTCTTATTCTTCATAGATCTAGTACCATATGAGCTGCCCTACATGATTATGGTCATATTTGTAATTCCTATGTGGTGGATCTTTGTTCTGTGATTTGATATTTGAGATTGGAATCTATTTTGTGTAATATGTGTTGATAGATGCATATCAAGAACCCCGTTCTTAATTGGTTGTTTTGATCCAACTTGTATGCAAGAACTTGTATGGGGATAAGTATTGTATGGAGTAGCATGGTGGTAGAGATTGAATTGTGACAAGCAATATTCAAGGTCTACTTTGTTTTTTACCTTCCTTTTGCTACCTCACTAGGGATAAAGTGAAATCATGTGCTATAGTTATCATGTGACACTGTGATAACCTTGTTAGATCAAGGTAGCATATTTGTATTTCAAACATCATGTTATATTACTTAAAGCTATACTCTAATTTGTTCTTAATTCAAGATTGCATGGAGTTTTCTCTTTCTCGATGAGTATAAGAGACATGTATTTCATCTCTATGTTTGAATATGATGCCCATATTTATTCCTTTATCAAACACATATAGAAGTTCCATGAATATTTAACATTGATGAATTGTTTTGTGATAACTACAACTTAAAAAGAGAGTAGAAAAGTGAACCCATGAACCCCGGTATAATTTTTACTATAAGAAATATATTTCCATTGCATCTACTATCTTTTATATTTCCTGCAATTTATTGTTTAGAAAATACAAAAATACTCCCCCTACTTGCAATCACTCATAAAAACCCAAAAACAACTCTACTATCTTACATATCATCTAGTTTGCATTACTTTATTTATTTATTTCAGTTTATATTATATTTTATTTCATATTACTAATACAAAACCTTGTGCTTGACAACCAATTGGTGGAGTTGGGGACACAAGACAAATTATTTTACTTTAAAGGTTGCTTGAAGAGGAGAGGACAAATACCCTTCCATAACCAATTCCCCAAGAGTTCGATATAGACCCTTGAGTCACCCTTGTGGGGAAAAGAAGCTTGCTAAAACAATCTGCACTTGGAGTCCCAATGAAAAGTGGCCACAATTGTTGCCATCAAGACTATTTTCCAGCACCGTTGCCAGGGAATTGGCGAAGGTACACCACAGCTGCATCCTCATCAAGTTTGAATAGCAAGGTATCTCCCACTACAACTGCTAGACTATTTTCTAGCGTCGTCGTCTTCATCAACTTATGTAACAACCCAAGCTTGGGAAGGTTGCACCACTGTGATCTTTTTCTTCTACTTTTAATTTTTTAAAGTATTTTACTTTGTCTTATTTTTAGTATTTTTTTAATTTTCCTTAAAACACAAAAACAAATAAAAATTAGTATAACATTTAAATATGCATGGTAAACTATGGAGAAACTTGAAATCCACATACCTGAAGGTCATGTCAATAGTATGTAAGCCTACTTTTAGTATAGATCAACTATAGAAGGAAAAAGAATGAAGGACATGCTTAAATATCTTAATCAAATCTCTATAGACTTTTGTGAACTACATGATGTAACTTGTTGCACCAGAGAATTCTATAAACACTCTCACTATCAATGTAAGCACAATAATGACCCTATAATTGCTAGTTATCAAGAGTGTAGATCTAAATGCCATGATATAGAACAAGTTGAGAAATATATTGCTTATATTGCAGCCCATGAAATAGACTCTCTTATTAATGAAAAACTTGAAACTAGTCGAATAGCTATCATGTTAAAATTGCACTTGGCTATTATCCTTCAAATTTGGAACGAAGAATTTAGTGATAATGCTTATGTTATTAAATATAAAGAAAGAACTCTTGCTACCATGGAAAGTACTAATATATTGCAAGAAAAATACGATGAAAACATAAGCTTGGGAGAACAAGTGTGTGAAGAAGAAAATGAAGTAGAGATAATATAACCTAAGCTTGGGGAAGAGTGGGATATTCCACCTTCACCATCAACAAATGATTGTTATACACAAACTCAAGACTCATTTGTCACCTATGAGAACTCATGTTATGATAATTGTCCAACTAAAAATCCATGCATTTCTTGTGAGGGAATTGAAACACAAATTGTTATTTATGAGAACCCTTCCTATTATGATCAAACTAATGATGCACCTTTGACTACTAATAACGCTACTACTAAAATTATTGATGATAATGAGGAATTTTGTTTAGATATGCTATATGAAAATGCTCTAGATGATGGTCCTATGCTTCTTAATAACCATCCATGTATAACAAATGAAGATATAAATGATAAACGTTCTGCCTATGATGATACCCTTATGACTAAGAGTCCTATTCTTAAACTCTCCTATATTTTAACCATAGAGGAGAAATATGCACTTGCTAGAAACTATATATGTGGTTTGCAATTACCTTATGTTGAAAATCATCATTGCAACCATGATCTTAAAAATGAAAATAGTATTAGCAACTATTTTGAAAGAGGAAAACATGAAAATGAATGCCATGATAGTTATAATGATCCTCTTCACATGAAAAATTCTATAAACTTGCATGCTTTAAATGGCTACAACTTTAAATTTTCTTTTAGTGCTTGCAACTACTATGAAAGAGGAGGTGATAAGTGCCCTCTTTGTGCTACTAACCATTCCATGTTGCATTCACCTACTGATAATATGCAATGTCATGCCTCTATTTACTTTCATTTATTCATATATAAAATGCCAATGCATAGGAAGAAAGTGAAACTTCGTTGTTATTGTTCCCATATCTTGTGTTGCCATTTACCATGTTTCAACTTGAATTTTACTTTGATTGGTATGATCACACCATGGGACCCATGTGTAATGTATGGAAAACTTTCCAAGGAATAAGTAGGTATCAAAGAATCACAAGCTATCCCATGAATTCCACATTACCTAAACCAAGTAAGCAAAGCCTAGCTATATGGCTATAAAGAAAGCGCTTTGCGGGAGATAACCCGGTTATTTTCTTTTGAATTTTTGTTTTTAAATCTTTTTGTAGCAAGAGAGTTTTGTTTTGGTTTTATTTTTGTATTTTTTAATAAAGTACCAAGTGGAACCCATTTTGGATGTTTTAAAAGTTGTTAAACATATGGAGTAGCAAATTTCTATAGAATAGTTTTTAGTGCAAAAATTTACTAATTTTTATGTAACTCCGATTGTGCTAAAATTTATACAGCGTTTACAACTTTTCATCCTCTGTACGCACAAAAATTGGCTAAAATTCTTGACATGTCTAAGTGGGCAAAAAAATTTCGTTCTGCTACTGAAAATCTAGACAAATTCTGCCATGTTTTGTTTTAACCATTTCCAAGTGTTCTAAAATGATTGTTATGAGTCATATTATATGCTAGGGATATGTAGAAACATTATATTTTTTCTGTAACATTTAGAAATAATTTTTTCTTTAGCATATATGCAACAACTAATATGCTTTTGTGCCACTAATGTCACCACTCAGAAAAGAGATGGAAGATTTTTTTTTTGTGTTGAAGTTTTTTGACAGGGAATAGAGGAACATCACACCAAGAGAAATACAAGTATGGTGAAAACCATAAGCTTGGGTATGCCCAAGGCACCCCACTAGACCTACTAAACTCTCTTTTTGCAAACCTCTAAACTTTGTTTTTTGAGCAACATAGAACTATCGTAGAAACTTGGAGCGTCTGTTTTGTCATTTTATTTTTTGTTTTGTATTAAAAAGACCACCACCACTATTGTTTATGATCAAGATACTGAAAATAAACTTTGACATAATGAGATTAAAAATGAATAAGAATGCCTTGAAATAAAAGAAAAGGGGAAATAAAAGCAAAAGATGAAATTCATGTTGTGTATAGTTCTTAAGCTCAAGTACTTTATATGAAGTATGATTTGTTTTGTGCCTATTAATTTGTATCCTTTGTTTGTGTATATTTATGTTCAAAATTAAGGAGCAAGGTGATAAAATAAATTTTGGCATTATGAACTAGATGGCGCACTCTTTAGATCTCTTTTTTCTAAGCCTCCACAATACAAGCTAAGACTTGTTCCAAACCCCCATAAACTAGGCTAGACATACCCACCTATTTGTGGAAAAAGCTGCTTTCAAGTATAGTATGTATGTTAATCCTCCAAAAATTCTTTAAAACGCCTTTTTCATGTATTTTAAAGCTCATAAGAAAGTAAGGTTTGGGGTGATACCACTATGGAAATTTTTGTACTTTACATCTTATTAGTTGTTGTTGGCTAAACCATGCTGGCATGACACAAGCTTTCAATGTTGATAATTAATCATGTTTAAGTTTTGCATATGGATTGCATCGATGTGAAATAAAGTGTGCACACTAGAGTAGGCATGTTGAGAGAAAACGCTCCTGAACCGCTAGTTAAATCCATGCGTCGTGCGGCAACTCATGGTGGAAACTTACATCATGATTATTCTTGTTGATATGATTCATATGTCTGTTTTTATTATTCTTATGGAGTAGAGATACTTCCCCCTCCCACCTTGAACATAACCAAGGAATTATATGAACTCTTATGATAAATGAATAAAAAATAAAAAAGGTTGGGGGCATATAGCTACACAAGGAGCAAGAGGTACTTTAGTGATGCAGTTTCTAAGACCAACATGAGCATATAATGACATGCCTAAGTTGAGTAGCGTGAGGAGTGCAAAGTCATATGTATGGTGAAAGATCATGTGGGCTCCCATGTGTGGTTTTGGTAATTAATGACAATTTTTATAGACTGATGTGTGTATTAAGTTGCACTTGTAGTAATTGTCCATTAGCATCGCTTGGAGCATGTGTTGGCTTCAAGGTCGATGAAATGAAGAAGAATATGTGTTGTGCAAGCTCAAAATGTGCCATCTCTAGAAGATCTCATGTTTGATGCTTGCCATCCTCAGTGGTCATGGATCGATGAAGAGGAATCAAGAAAGGTGTTCCATCTTGAGAAGGTCAAGATCGTCTACATCGCACTCAAGTGGAATGCTCAAGGCAAAGGTATTCTTGATAGGTTTTCCCTTTTGCCGCTCGCATGTTGTTTGTTGGAAGAACGGGTTTACGATAGATAGTCATACTATCAAGAGGGGCTCCTGAGTGAGTATCTCGATCATATCGTTCGGAGAGAGCTCAAACCTTTGCATTCTAGGCATCATCATTCTTGGTTTTTATTTGAATCTTATCCTTGTAAGGCTCTAGAGCTTGTGGTAATATTCATGACAAGATCTAGTTCATCAAAGACGGATTTCCCTTTTGTATCTTATCGCATTTTTTATTTTGACGGGTTCCCAGTTTCTCAGCAAGGGAGGTATCTCACTTTAAAATACATGAATTATTCTCACTTGGTGATAACCAATAACCTTTACATGAAGTATGTCACTTTGTTGGGTAGCTCGTGTTGTCCTCTTTCCAATAAAATTGTTTTTGGGTCAATCGGAGCTTCCTAGCCCAAGTTTGCCTTATTTGTTTTTTAAAAGAAAAAGAAAAAAATGCTTTGGGCCTGGCGGTAGTACCACAGTTTTCTACCGCCCGCGCCTGGCAGCGCGCAGCCCACCTTCCGTGTCACTCGGCAGCTCGGTTCGGTTGTACTGGGCCTTGGCAGTAGTACCGGCCCGCCTGGCCGGTAGTATCGGACCGGTGGCCCAGCTCGCCCCGGTTGCCAGCTTCCTGCACCACACACTCGCCCCAGCTTGATGCTTGCCTCGCGCGCGCTTCGCTCCACGTTATCCCGATCCCTTCACTCGTCATGATCCCCTTCCTCCCTCTCACCCTGCTTCGCTTGCTTCACCGCTTGCTTCGCCCGCTGGTTCCTGGGTCACCAGTTCCTGGGCGATAGTACCACTGTGGGCCGGTACTACCGGCCCAGGTAGATTCTTTTTCCCCAATGGGCATAATTTAGGCCCCCTCTATTTAAGCATTTTTCCCTTCTTATTTCTGGGTAGTTCTTCCTCCTCTTTTCTTCAAGCTTTGGCTATTATTTGACCCCTCTTTTGAGCTTGATTGAATACTTCCCCTCCAATGATTGTTGCCCATATTTGAGAGGAAGTTTGAGGAGATCTAGATCTACAATTTTACCTAACCAATTCATCTCTTTGTGAGTGAATCTTTGAGATCTAGATCTTGGGGGATTTTGTGTTCTTCTTTGATTCTTCCTCTCTTGTCCCCTAATAGCTTTAGTAGCTTTGTTGGAACTTGAGAGTGAAGGATTTGAGCATCTTTGTGGTATTCTTTCCTTTTGCATCCGGTGCATTGGTTTGAGTTCTCCTCAGAGGATTTGGTTTGTGATATCAAGAAGCCTGTCCCTCTTGGGTTCTTGGAACCCTTGACGGTTGTGTGGAAGTGGTAGGTCTCGGAGCTTGGACATTGGTTGTAAAGCTTCGGGATCGAGTTGGGAGGCTCCAAGTGTTGTGTAGGTCTACTCAACAAGTTTGTAAAGGTTCTGGTCACCACCTTGAAGGCCACCGTATAATTGATCGGGTGCTTGCCGTGCGGTGGGTGCTCGGGAGAATAGGGTGAGGCCTTTTGTGGCGTTGGTGGTCTTAGTACCACCCACCCCTCCAATGAGACGTACTTCCATGTTGGAAGGAACTCAGTAAAATATCTTCGTCCCTGCGTGCCTTGGTTATCTCTATACCTAAGCTCTTTACTTATGAACTTTACATCGTGATAGCCTTCATGCTTGAAGTATTCTTTATTGCTATCACATTGTTGATTGTATTGCTTAGCATAAGTTGTTGGTGCACATAGGTGAACCTTAGTATATATAGGCTTTGTTCTTAACAAAATAAAACAAAAGTTGTATTCCGCCATTGTTAAGCCCATCTCGTAAAAGTTTTAAACCACCTATTCACCCCCCCTCTAGGCGGCATCCGTGATCTTTCATATGGTGCACGAAACAATCAACTTATAATATGTTTAACACATAAACCATATGAAGCTTTGAAATAAAAGATACTTGGAACCCCATCCTTATTAGTATTTTTGACATGAACTACATAGCTCAAAATTTTATTTTACATTCTTTATGGAGGATTAACATATGTATTCAATGCTTACTTTCGATACGAGATGCAAAACATCTCAAGGGAAGACATAAAACTAAGAAGTGAGTCTTCTAGTCAAGGGCATTAAAGTAAGAAGTAGCCCAAAAATAAATGCATAAAACACCAATGCCAATCATGAAAAGAGTCTCTTATTCTATAGGTTCATCAAAGTATGCTTGAAGGTTTGTTTTGTTCATCATTTGTTTTATCACACCATTACTTATTGTTCAACATGTTTATAGATGTGTAAAAGATAAAAGTTGATAGTACACTTACATATTATGTTTCATTGAAAGGAATTGAGTCTATGAACTTTACATGATAATGAAGGAAGCAAACGTAACAAACTCCAAAGTCCATGTTTAGTTTTTATCACCTTCATGCTCAAGGACGAGCATAGGTTAAGCTTGGGGATGTTGATGCATGCAAAATGCATACATGAACTTTGTAGTTTGTTAACATGTTTTCCCACATATTTGAATCCTATATAATGGCATATCCATGTTTTATATTGTTTTTTGGGGATTTACCAATGATCCCCTTTATTTTGGCTATACCCCAGCAGGGCAGAAAAACCTTGTTTTCAATGTTTTTGATGTTTCAGGACCTATACGAAGTCAAATGGACATGCACCCTTGGGAGTGCCAATACTTATCCATGAGAAGCATCCAGAGCACAAGAATCCCACCAGGAGGACTAGGAGGCCCCAAAGATCTTGTGTGGCATGCCCAGCCCAGGTGGGCGTGCCACCCATGCTCTCTCCCTCCTCGTCCGTCTGATAGCCTTGATTCTTTTTACCATGTAGTTCTCTTGACCTAAAAATCCCTATATAAGGATCCCCCGGGGATTCCTCGAGAAGGAGCACACCAGAAACAAAAATACCACCAAACAGAGTCAGATCTAGCGAAGATTGGAGGGGGAAACTCCACCGGAGCCACCTCCAGGGAGATCTCCACCCTCTCCAACATCTCCGGCATCCTCACCATGATGAAGAGGGAGTAGTCCACCTCCAGTCTATGGGTTTGTGGCAGTAGCTTGATCAATTTCTCTCTTGTTCTTCATAGATATAGTACCATATGAGTTGTGATACGTCGTAAACGTATCTATAATTTTTGTTGTTCCATGATTATTTAGTATCCACTTTGCTATGCTTTGTCTACACTTTGAGGTATTTTTATACGTTTTTTGGACTAACTTATTAACAAGATGCCACAGTGCCAGTTGCATGTTTTATGTTGTTTTTGGTTTCAGAAAAGCTAGTAAGGAAATATTCTTGGAATTGGACGGGACAAAATACAAAGTCAATATTTCACCGAGACGAACACAAAGACCGAAGGGCGATCGGAGGGGAGACACAGGGTGGTCGCACCCTCCCATGCGCGGGCCCACCCTGGGTAACACCTAGGCAGGGTGTGGGCCCCTTGGGCGCCCTCCTGCCTCGCCTCTTCGCCTATATAATCCCCCCGATGCCAAAACCCTAAGTACCCGATCAGATCTCCATGAAACAGTCTGTAGCTTCCGCCACCATCGTCCCTAGATCGGGGGGATCTGAAGCTCTTCCTGGCACCCTGCCGGAGGGGAGAGATCATCCCAGAGGCCTTCTTCATCACCATGCCAGCCTCCGGTATGATGTGTGAGTAGTTCCACCTTGGACTATGGGTCCATACAGTAGTTAGATGGTTGTTTATCCTCCTTTGTGCTATGATGTTTAGATCTTGTGAGCTCCGTTCATGATCAAGATCATATATTTGTAATCATGCATGTTGTGTTTGCGGGGATCCGATGGATATTGAGATTACTATGCAGATTGATTATTGATTCTATCATGTCTTCTTGATTATTGATTCTATCATGTCTTCTTGATTATTGATTCTATCATGTCTGTGTTGTTGAGATCTTGCATGCTCTCTGTTTCTAGTAGCTATCTTGGCCAAGTAGATGCTAGTGACTCCAAGAGGGAGTATTTATGCTCGATAGTGGGTTCACGCCTCTATTGAATTTGGGGAAGTGACAGAAATCTCTAAGGTTGTAGATGTGTTGTTGCTACTAGGGATAAAACAACAATCTCTTGTTCATGAAATAATTGTATTATTTACTTTACACACATTGCTTAAAGCAGTTATTCGTTGCTTGAAACTTAATACTAGAGGGTGTTCGAATGATAACCTCAAGGTGGATTACTAGTCATAGATACAGTTGGATGGCGTTCTATGTATATTGTTGTAATATCCAATCAAATCTTATAGAATCATGAATGTCTAGTATTGCATTATTATGCCTTGCTCAGTCCTGTCAATTACCCCGCTATAATTTGTTTACCCAACATGTTATGTTATTTATCTTAAGGAGAACACCTCTAGTGAACCGTGGACCCCGATCTAATCTTTATAATTGTTACATCATCCACTGTTACTGTTTACTTTCTGCAAGCAATCATTACCTTTCACACCATACGTTTAATCCTTTGTTTTCAGCAAACCGGTGAGATTGAAAACCTCACTGTACATTGGGGCAAAGTCTTGAGTTTGTGTTGTGCAGGTTTCAAGTTTTTAGCAACACCTTGGAGTCGTTTCCTTCCTCCTACTGGTTCGATAACCTTGGTTTCATAACTGAGGGAAGACTTACTACTGTGCTCATCATACCTTCCTCTTGGGGTTCCCCAACGAATCTCTACAGTGATCTGAGCCGCATCATAGGTGCACGAATAAAATCATTAGTAGGAGTTGTATACTCCCCAAGTTTCTTTTGAGCCATGGCTCTTTTCTGTTTGGTATTTTTAGAGTAAGACAAACAAATAAGCAAGTAACTATTTTTTTTATTTTCAAATAGATAACAAGAAAGTAAACTAATAAAAAGAAATAAACTACAAACAAAAATTAAATCTAAAAACAAGGTCTCTAGTGACCTCACCAAGATAGCAAATTTCTTCCCCGGCAATGGCGCCGGAAAAAGGGTTGATACCTTCGATCCGGATTACGGATGCAGTATAGTGTAGCTTTTTTTCCCTAGTAGACCTAGGTTTAATCGAATCCTTGGGAAACAACGATAATAGGAATAAAAATAAGGATACGTCTACAAGACTTTGTTTTTTCGATTTTATCTTTGTTTACCGGACCAATCTAGTTTACTTTATATTATGGTTGAATCAATGGATGGAGATAGGCCAGGGTTGAAGATCCACCCACATTTGCATATCATATAGGATAAATGATAAAAGTAAGCACATTCATGTGTACGGTTCCAATAGAGACAATCTTTTGTGGGCAACACATCCTAATATACTAGAGCCCCCGAGAGGCCATAGGCATAACAATTGTCTTTTGATCCAACCGAGTGTACCGCGAAGCACCGGTTACAAATGATTATTAAGCGCAAAACACAGATCAAAGCATTAAGTGGTGATGTTGTTGTGATCCCAAATGGGTCGCTAGGCGAAGACTGTACTACCCTCGCTATCACTGGGGTTCCTATGAGATCGACGCTAGCCAAGCATCTCACCTCAAGCCTTGATCAATCTCCGGGATCTTGGGTACCTACAAGTCCAAAGATCAAGGCAAGAGACAAAGGTACAAATCCCTCTTACAAACCAATACACACTTCTCCCATAGATTAGATACACATAAACACCATGAGGTTTCTCCCTAACCCACAGCCCGTGAGAACTACTCACTCATAATAATAAGATCAAGGATAGAAAAGATTGTGCAATACTTAGATTAAAATCAAATTTAATGGTCGCCGAATCACCAGGAGATCTCAAGTACAAAGTAATGGCTATGGCTAATGGAGAGGATGGGGGATGGAAGGGATGGACTATGGTGTGGATCTCCTTTGGTGGTGTTGTGATGCAATCTGAGAATGATGACCCACTATGCGGCGGCAGAGACCTCAAAATATATAGGTGTCTTCACGAGTATTGTAGGGTTTGACGAGACGGAGCCGCTGCCACCCCGTACGGTTAGGCGGTACGGGCGGGGTGCGCCTGTACCAGTGATCGTTATGCTGGCTGGCGCCTGACTTCAGCTCCAGGAATACTTGGTCGTCAATACCTCCTCAAAATCATCATTTATGACTCCAGATTTCGCAATAAAAGTGTGATTTCCTGCACAACATAAATCAAAGGAAGGATTTTCATATCTTTGCAATAATTAATCATTAGTGGCAAATCAAGAGAGAATAATTGCAATTGCTTGACGAAAAACAATGTTTAAACACGAAGAAAGATGGCGCTTTTTGGAGCCATCACAAGGCAACGATCTGAAATCAAGATATTTTAATGGCAAGTAAAGAACCACGATGAACACAAAGCAACAACAAGTTAATCCACAAGATATAGGAATTATGATCAAGGAAATACACATGGTGGTATAAATGAGACTTGTGCGACGAAGTAAGTAAGCTAAGAACCAAATGATTACCTAGCGAAGAATATAAGCTCGTGTCACACAATTACAAGGAGAGACGAGTTCGATTACATAAATTTGGTGGGCTATAAGATTTGCATAATAGGTACCACACCTACAAGATGTTCATCGAGCTTGTGCTTCCTATTCTATAAGGCACTTGTTTCTTTCTCTCTTTTTTTTTCCTTTTTCACTCTTTCTTTTTCTTTCTCTTTTATTTTCCTTTTTCACTTGCTTCTTCCTTGTGCCAACAACTATACAAGATAACTATATAAGATATCGCCCACAATGTTTGCTCGGAATTCTAAAAGGTATCAAATATGCAAAGTCCAAGCAATCATAGGAGGAACTAGCCTCAATAGGTGTTTGTTGGTTGTAAAGATAGTGTGGTTCACAAAGGAATGCAAGTGGTGAGAAGTTACGGAACGTTTGTACCATTCGTCAACGATATTCACCCTTTATTGTTGGATTCTGCCTTGCTCACAGAATTTTGATGGGAGTATATAGCATGAACAACTTGTATGATGATGCAGAGCTCCTTCTCATCTTCGAAATGAGCTAAATAACACCAAAATCCGAGTTCCAATGCAAAAGTTATGATCAAAACCGCGAGGAAGCTCAAAGCAGTTTTTTCTGGAATTCTGTTGCTAGCCCCTGGTGCAGGGGCGAAACTCCAGCCTCGGGAGGTCGGAGACTCCGTCCTGGAGTCACTTAAGTCATAAATTCTAGCCTGGGGCGGAGACTCTGGCCTGGTCGATCCCAGAACTTCTTGAACATGAACATGACATGATTTGGGCGGAAATTCTCGAACCAAACCTCAAATTGATGGGCGAAATCAAGGAATTGAGCTAAAATAATCAAGCAAACAATAATTCAAAACTAAAGAGCAATGTTCATAAGTCAAAACCAAAGTAATGACACAAGCATGAGAATAAAATTTATAGGTAACAAGCTAGGTGGGGAGCGAGCCTAGAGTGCAACCAAGCAAACAATAATATAACCAGGAATAAACTTATATAAGAAGAGTGAAGATAAGAATGTGATATCTTCTCTCGCTTCTTTGGTATTATACTCCAGTCGTATTCATGCTATACTTCCATCACTATGTCACTTGAAGTGAATAGCCTGTGAAAATTCAAAAGAAAACCAAGAGAGTTTTACACGAAATAAAACAAAAGTCTACTCTGATTTTTTTGTGTTTTATTTTTGTCGATGCAAAACAAAAAGTAAACATGCAACTAACAAGAAAAGGAAAGAAATCAAAAGAAGAAATAAAAATTTGAATGCAAAGAGGACGAAGGATTGTAACCTTCTCCAAGCTTAGGATTTTTTCCTAACTTGGTTTACTCGTCATCGCCGTTGTTCAAAGGCTGGTTATGGTGCGGGTAGTAGTTGGGAAACTCACTTGTGAAATGAGAGAATTTCTGAGTTAAGTTAACGACATTGACATTCATGTTGTGCAATGTGTTTTCCATGTCACAAATGTGTTGAACTCATCGTATGAGACATAGTTGTGTCCTAGTGGTGGCACTGGTGGCACGTATGGTAGTTGCTGCTATGGGAACTGTTGTTGGTGACGGTGCTTCTTGGCATAGTCATCCCAACCCATGTCACCCCATCCTTACTGCTGCTGCTTCTTCTGCTCTTGCTCATTTCCTCCTTCCCAAGCGGGGTTGTCCTCCGAGTTTAGAATTCTCCCACCAATAATCCTTTCTTGGTGGAATTCCTTCTGTGGAAGGACCCAACTCCGTTTTCATGGCAAACCAAAAGTTTAGACAAAAGAAAGAAGTTCTTGTTGTAGATGACGGTTAGCCTCAAAATAAAATTGATAAGCGCGGAGATGACGATTGGATCTATAGATTCCCATATATTTCATGCTAGCCATGTGGATACTATCTAAATACTTACTCCCCTTCATGGGTCGTCTTGCCAGAATAGTCCACCCTCTTGAGTAGGCTATTTGGGTGACCAAACCACCGTAGCGAATATCTCCTAAATGTGTCGACCTTTAGCGGCAGAACTGATGAATGAGGAGGGCGCCAAGGTTGACCTTGTGAACCATATCCAGATGAAGAGCCATGTAGATAACGCTGATGTCGGGCCTGCCATTGCCCCGATGTC
Source organism: Avena sativa (assembly GCA_916181665.1). Classification (NCBI taxonomy): domain Eukaryota; kingdom Viridiplantae; phylum Streptophyta; class Magnoliopsida; order Poales; family Poaceae; genus Avena; species Avena sativa. The sequence continues at coordinate 23,695,598 of OV702283.1, forward strand.
TCCCTTCCCGAACAAATAATTTGCCAAGAACATGGCAAAGTAGCGGATGGCCGGGTTCTGGATTGTTGCGGACTTGCTCCGCGGATATTAAAGATTCATGTGAACAGAATTTTCTCCGAAACAACCATTGCCTCAATGAGGACTTCATTAGTAGCATCGAGTTTCCCTTCATAAGTGAACCCGAAACAATCACAGAATTCCCGAAAAGTGAGGCTGCGAGGGGTGCCATTGGGTGTAAAGCTCACTATACAATGTTGTTGGTGCTTGGTGAGGTTGTCGTAGAAGGCGAAGAGAAACTTATGATGATTTTATTTTCTAGTTCAAATTTCCTGCACCTTTTTCACGTTGTTGTGCTACTAAATTTGTTAAAACTCTTGGTAATGTCGGGTGCGGTCTCGTTGTAGACATAGTTAAACATGGTTTATCTGAAAATGATTCGTCCTTTGCTATTGATTCCATTTACAATCTACAAGAAATGGTGTAAGATACACATTGTACTTAGTAGTAGGATCAAACCGGGCACTAAAACTGCAATAGGAATGTAGGTACGGAACAGATGTACCAAGATGAACTCGAACAAGCTTTATAAAAAGTACAATTTCATATCTTTGTTGTGAACTATGGATGCAAAATATTCAGACGAAGATGACGACAAACATCAAATTGATCTATGTCGGTAGTATGTGTATCTCGAGCTACTTCTAATTAAAAAGCCATCTTGTCATCGGTGTTTCTAGATCCCAAGCGATTGTCTTGGATTCTAAAACTAGGTCGCCATTATATTGTTAGTCTGGTACAAGCATAAGAACACCGATGAAAATATGGATATGTTCTTTTCAATTTTTCTACCAAATAGATAGTTGGTAGGTGCCACAGTAACCATATAAGTATATTTCTCGGGTACAAGTTCAGTATACGTACGAACCATACGAAAATTGTTCGCCGCATGTATATTTCCCAGGTATAAATCGCTAGCTTCTGATTGGTTGCCATATCAGGTTCCGTAACTTGCGTCCCTGTTTTTTCCTTTCTTCTTCCCAAAACGGAAAAATAAAAACGGGGACGCAGGTCTTGTCGTGAGAATGGTCACGGCAGATGCTGCAATCGGCAGCGAGTAGTAGAACGAGGGGCAAGGGCGGCCAGCCATCTGCGGTGCGAGATGAGGGCGAAGACACAGAGTTTTACCCAGGTTCGGCCCCCCGGAGGGTAAAGACCTACTCCTGCTAGATTGTATTATAATGGTGGTACAATAGGCGAGCTCGGCGGCTAGGCGGCGAGTCGCTTGGGTGTATGATGGAACGTGTCTCTACACGCCATGTAGGGAGGTTTATATAGACTCACCTCCCCTAGGGTTTACATATCTCAACCGAATCAGTTAAGGCTTCGGTACTTGTTTAACCTAATCCGACTGGGCTTATCTACTCGCCTGGGCCTTCAGCTTCCAGTCGCTTGGATCCACGCCGGGCCTTGATCCAGTCGCCGCCTTGCAGGCCCACTCGCCAGTTCCTGGGCCAGTCGGAAACGTCCTGCTGGGTATACCCCGGTAGGCACATCCCCATCAGTAGTCCCCGAGGCCGTCGTCGATTAGGCGTAGGTGGCTGCTGGCAGTCGGAGTATACGGCTTCAGAGTAGACATCCAGTCGAATCGTCGGCGGGCTCCTGTATAAAGGAGAAAACTAGTCATCCTGATCGCAGCTTTGGCGAGTCGAGTCGGCGAAACACTGTCATAGTGATTGGGTCGGCGAGCCGAGTGGCTGAAGTTGGACCGTTAAACGTGGTCAAACTAGCCGTTGGGGTAATCCAACGGTAACTTTTGGCGTAATCACCGCGTAGTAACGGCTCCCTGATTTGGCGGGTAACAACCGCTATATAAGGGGAATGGCAGGCGATCAGAGAACCATCTTCTCGCCATTTCCTCCGATTGCGCGCACTATAGCCTTCCTTCGCATCGCGATCCAGCCGACCCGAAATCCTCCGACCCCCACAAATCCTTCCGACATGGCCCTCTCCACCGAACCTTGGGGTAGATCTAAGTGTACGAGGGCGCAACTGGCTTCCTTTGAGGAGGCCGAGATCCTGCGCGCCGGCTGTTGGCGCATCCCTGCGGCCGGAGAGGTGACCCCGAACCCGCGCGAGGGGGAATTCATCTGCTTCACCAGCCACCTAGAACGGGGGCTAGGATTCCCCACGTCCCTGTTCTTCCGGCGCTTCTGCGCCTACTATGGGATCCAACAGTCGGACCTGGGTCCACACAGCATCGAGCAGCTCGCCATCTTCGTGGCGTTCTGCGAGTGCTACTTGGGCTGCCGGCCCTACTTCCCTCTGTGGCAAGATCTGTTCCACGGACGGATCAGCCGCGAGGAAGCGGGCGGCCCAATGCTTGCCGCGGGCGGCCTAACATTCCAGCTGAAGTCGAAGGCTTCGTTCTTTGACTTGATGCTGCCCGCCAAGGCGGCGAGCGACTGGAAAAAGTCTTGGTTCTATGTTGCCGAGGCGACCCCGGAGGGCGAGACGGCGATCCCACGATACTCTGCCACCCGGTCCGAACCGCGCCGACTTCAAGTCGGCAAGCTCCCCAGCGACCAGCGGATGGTCGTGGATGAAATGCTTCAAACCATCCGCGGTTTGAAGAAGAAGGGCCTCCAGACGATCAACTTATATAACTGCTGGCTCGGGTGGCGGCTCGTCCCTCTGGCTCGGCACGACCACTATATGTACCAATACACGGGCCGGGAGGACTCGACGAAGTCCTGCCTAGCCGAGTGGAAGATCGAGGACTACACCCCAGCGCTGAAGAAGATCACCCAGGCGGTGTACCTGGACGCAAAGGCTGGGGTCGCCCCCTACACCGCAAAGCATCCAGCCCCAACGGTAAGTCACCTCGCATCATTCACAGTCGCAGTTTTTGCAGTCGCGGTCATTCTAATTTCATTTTGTGTTCATTGCAGCTATTCCAAGTGGTGGAAGGATGGCTCCCGCCTTCAGACGACGAGAATTCGAGCTCGTCCGTCCAGGACATGGGCGAGTCGCCTCCCGCCAAGGGCGACACCGAGAGCGACGAGAGCAACGGCGACAACGAGTCCGAGGAGGAGGTCGCCCCGCTGGTCCGCAAGACTCGCGGGCAGCGTCAGCGTGAGCTTGAGGCGAGTAAAAGCCTCGAGCACCATGATGACGATGACGAACTTCCGGAGACCACCTCGCGCTGCCAGGCTACTCCGTCGAAGAAGAAGAAGAAGGAGAAGGAGGCGAAGGCTCCTCCGAAGAAGAAGACGAAGCCAATGAGGCCGGCCTCGCCACCGCATTCGGCGAGCAGCTCTGACGCCCCCAGCCCGGCCAAGGACGAGGCGCCGCCGACGGCAGCCGCGCTGGACACGGCCACCGCCGAGGTGCCACTGGCCTCGATGCCTCCGCCATTCGCCCCAGTCTCTGGGCTAGGGGCCGCAGCGGCTTCACCTCGCAGGGAAGCTCCTGCTGAAGATGTCCCAGAAGCTCGCGTTGCAGCCTCCACGACGAAGAAGCCGACCGTGTCTTGGGCACGCGACGTCCTGGAGATGGGCCTCAGCCGCCGACTGGGCCCCGAACTGGAGAAGCCGGCCGGCATCCGCACGGGGGCTACGCTTCATTCCGGTCGCCAAGTGAGTTCGCTCACCTACTTTTGTCTTTCATAGCAGCTTGAATTATGTTGCTCACATGATCGATTTACAGGACCGGAGCGAAGAAGATAGGCCACCCGACCGTGTCTAAGGTGCCACCCGTCGTCAGCGAGGAGGATCCTTCCCGCAAGAGGAAAGCGGACGAAGTCGTCGTCCCTGCGGATGGTGCCAAGAAGGCCAAGGGCGACGATGTCGTCACGATCTCCGACGACACGGCGGTCGCGCCGAATGAACCGGCAATGGAGGCGGCCATACCCACAAATGAGGGTGCTCCCTCGCCTGGGGTGACCGAGCCGGTCTCCTTTGGTGCCGGTGCCTCCATCGCCATGTTCCCGCGCTTCATGGCTAGATCAGCTACAGCGAGTGGGACCTCGCCCTTGAGCCGTGCACCTGGGGTCGCCGACGCGGAGGTCGAGCAGCGTCGTGGGCACACGCCGGCTCTCCTCGCGTCCGTGGATGCGATACAGCTTCACGGCATGCTTGGCGCAGCCATCCAGGTATGTCCAGTCCCCGAGGATCAGGCCGGTGAGTTGCAGCGGTCTGATTCTTTTAGTGTCTTGTTGTTATTTTTTGCGTCCAGTCCCCGAGTGCGTACTCGCTAAATTTCAGCGGGTGTGCACTTAGGATTTGTTGATTGCCAGTCCCCGAGTGCGCACTCGCTGAATTTCAGCGGGTGGGCACTTAGGATTTCGCTTTGGTTAACTGTTTGAATTGTATGAAGGGTCTGCAACGTGAGTCAGCTGACCGATTGGCAGCGAAACACCGCGCGGAGAAGGAACTGGCCGCCGTCCTAGAGGCGAATAAGGGGCTTCAGTCAGTTGCCGCGAAGGCAGAAGAGGCTCGCCAGGGACTTGTCCCCGCAGGTGAGTTGGCAACGGCTCAATCGGCATTGAGATCGGCTGAGAAGCGGATCGCCGAGCTCGAGCGCGAGCTGAGGGAGGCGAAAGAGGAGGCGAGTTCGGCTGATGGTCGAGCCAAGGCCGCCGTTACGGCCGCTGCGGAAGAGCATAAAGTTTCTGACGCCCTTGTTGCTGGGCTTCAGGACGACTATACTTCTCTTCAGAGCTTCATCACGGATCTCTCCCGTCCCTTGATTGGTGAGTTTGTCTGCCCTTGCCTATTGCATGTGTCTTTTCGTAATATCCGATGTACTCACTGTTATCTTCTATCCGCAGGTCACATCCTTGATACCGCGGAAGAGGCGAGCTCATTCGACGCGCGGCAATGTGTGGCCACGCTCGTCGACTCGGCGATGTTGTTGGTGACATGCATCCGAGCCTACCTCCAGGAGATATCGCCCACGGAAGTAATTCCCAGCGACCTCGTCGAGGTGTGGAAGTACCTGGAGAAGGCGCCGTCGGTCGTTGAGTTCATGACGCGGTCGGCGTTCCAGCGTGGAGCGGCGACGGCGCTTAGCCTTGGGCTTTCTCATTTTCCAGAAGATTTCGATCTGGACGATGTGACGAGTGGCTACCCATCGTCGACTGGCGAGGTGGAGATCTCCGAGGTGCTCAAGTTGATGGGTCGCGCCGCGGTGTACTCCGAGCACGTCTGGGCGATGGGCGACCTCCTTCCTTACCGGGAAACGGTCGTCGCGCCCAACGACCCCGAGCCGCAGCACCGGGACTTCAAGGTCGAGCAGCCCTTCCGCGCGGCGATGGCGGGTGAGCTGACGACGTACTCGTCAAACCCGTACACGCCGTTCATCCGTAATCACAAGGGTGCTGGCGAGTCGTCTTCGAAGCCTGCGGAATAGAGTAGTTTGCCCTGGGGCGTTAGTAGTAGGTCTGCCATTTGGGCATATTTTGTATTCTGAGATGATTGCAACATGCTATTAATGAGATATCGTGTTTGCTTTGTGACTTGTCATGTGTTTTCTGATTGAGGGTTGAACGAGTCCCCGAGCGCGTCCGCCCTTTTTGTGGGGTTTACCTCGTGTGTGATGTGTTTGTGGTTTTTGAATGTTTTGGTATTGTGGTCGACTCGCCCGGACTCGGAGAGCCAGTCGCAAGGCGACTCCCTTGAGTGCTCTGTACTTCACCATTTTCCCTTGCGCGAACGAGGTCGGGTGGCCGAGTCCCCGAGTGTGGTACTTGGTTGTTCTAGGCGCGACTCGAGGGTGGGTGAGGACTTGGCGCGTTAGTTTGAGCGCATCACTCCTGCCTGGCCCGTTGGGTCAGTCGCATGGAGAGTCCTGGGCATGCTCTCATACTTGGCGTTTTCCCGAGCCGCACGCGCTGATCTGGTCGTCAGTCCCCGAGCGTGGTATGTGGCTGTTCGAGTCGCTATGTCGAGGGTGCGGAGGATCATGGTCGCTGTGAGGAGCAAGGAAGTTGTCTTGGCTCGTAGAGCCAGTCGGGCTAGGCGACTCCAATGGGGCTCCGGGTAGGTGTTTTTTGTGGACGATGCAAAACCTGAGGTGACCCAGTGCTCTTGCATCGCACTACTTGGCCGTGCCGATCGCTTTACCAAAGGTTGACTTCTGCGGTTAGCTTGACGCTGTTATTACGAGTGCGAGTGGCACAAGACACGGAGAGTAGGCGCAATTTGCGGTAACCGATTCTTTCTATTTCATAGCGACTGGAGAGTACATATGTGGAGTTCTAGGAATAGAACTTCCGTAGGAGGTTTACATTCCATGGTCGCTTGACGTCGAGTTTGCCGTCCCCGCGGACGTCGATGAGGTAGTAAGCGTCGTTGCCGAGTACGCGCCCGATGGCGAATGGTCCCTCCCATGGAGGGGAAAGCTTGTGCATGCCCTTCTTGTCCTGGATGAGGCGCAGCACCAGGTCGCCTTCCTGGAAGGTGCGAGTTTTCACCCGCCGGTTGTGGTAGCGGCGGAGTCCTTGTTGGTAGATGGCGGTGCGCGAGCGAGCTAGGTCACGTGCCTCGTCGAGTTGATCGACTCCATCCTGTCGTGCGAGTTCGTTCGCAGCCTCCGTGTAGTGGACGACCCTCGGCGAGTCGTGCTCAACGTCGGTGGGCATGACTGCCTCGGCGCCGTACACCATGAAGAAGGGGGTGAATCCTGTCGACCTGTTGACCGAGGTGCGAATGCCCCAGATGACAGAGGGTAGCTCCTCGACCCAGCACCCGACGGTGCGTTCGAGTGGTACTTGGAGTCGCGGCTTCAGGCCGTGGAGGATGCTTTGATTGGCCCGTTCCGCCTGGCCGTTGGATTCCGGGTGGGCGACTGATGCGAGGTCGAGCCGGATGTGGTGTTCCTCTCAGAATTCGGCCATGGCTCCTTTGGCGAAGTTGGTGATGTTGTCCGTGATGATGCTGTTTGGGAACCCGTAGAGATATATGAGCTCGCGTAGGAATTTAGTGGCGGTCTTCCCGTCGCATTTCCGGACTGGCCTGGCCTCCACCCACTTTGTGAATTTTTCGACCGCGACCAGGAGGTGGGTGTAGCCGGAGGGAGCCTTTTTGAAGGGGCCTACCATGTCCATGCCCCATACGGCGAATGGCCAGGTGATGGGGATTGTCTTGAGCGCTGAGCTCGGCACGTGCGTCTGGTTGGCGTACTTCTGGCACCCGGCGCACCGCTGGACAATGTCGACGGCATCGGCGTGTGCGGTGGGCCAGTAAAAGCCATGCTGCATAGCCTTGGCGACCAGAGAGCGGGCGCCGGCGTGGTGGCCGCAGTCGCCGGAGTGGATGTCGTGGAGGATCTTGCGTCCTTCGGCGGGTTGGACGCAGCGTTGGAACACGCCGGTGACGTCGTGCTTGTGGAGCTCGCCGTCGATGATGGTGTAGGATTTGCATCGGCGTGCGATCATCCGAGCGTCCGTTTCGTCTGTCGGCAAGGTGCCGGCCTCCAGGTAGGCGACGTAGGGCTTGGTCCAGTCGTCTGGCTCGGTGACGAGTGCGACCAGGGCTGCCTCCGGTTGTAACGGGACTCCGATGTCGATCTCCCTCGGGGGAGAGACTGATGGCTTGGTGATTGTGTCGAGGAAGACGCTGGCGGGTGGTGCGAGTCGGGCCGACCCAATGCGAGAGAGTGCGTCGGCCTCCTCGTTCTTCCGCCTGTCAATCCACGCGACGGAGTAGCCTGCGAAGTGTCCGTCCAGCTTGTCCACGTGGGGGAGACGGCGTCGCAGGTGCCAGCGACTTGCCCAGCGACGAGGTCGGAGTCTCCGTAGCAGCGTAGGCGGTTGACGTTCATCTCCCTAGCAGCTCGCATGCCGTGGAGTAAGGCCTCATACTCGGCCATGTTGTTGGTGCAGGGTGTGAAGTCGAGGCAGAGGACGTAACGGAGCTTGTCGCCCTTCGGTGAAGTTAGCACGATCCCTGCGCCTGCGCCGTCCGCGTTCTTGGAGCCATCGAAGTGCAGGCTCCAATAATGGAGGTATGGCAGCTTCTCTGGCTGCTGGGCCTCTTCCCAGTCGGCGATGAAGTCCGCTAGGGCCTGCGACTTGATCGCCTTTCGTGGCTCGTATTTGATGTTGTGGACGCCGATCCCGACGAACCACTTGGCGACCCGCCCGGTCGCCTCGCGGTTGCGGATGATGTCCTGCAACGGTGCTGAGGAGACGACCGTGATCGGGTGCTCCTGGAAGTAGTGCGGCAGGCGCCGCTGTGCTCTAAAGACCGCGTATACCGGCTTCTGGTACTGCGGGTATCGCTGGCGCGACTCGGTGAGGACCTCGCTGATGTAGTACACCGGTCGCTGTACTGGGCGCTCCTTTCCTTCCTCCGGTCGCTCGACGACCATGACAGCGCTGACGACGCGCTCGGAAGCCGCGACATAAACCAGCATGGGTTCTTTGTCGGCGGGGGCGGCGAGTAGCGGTGCGGCGAGTAGCACCTTCTTGAGGTCGCGAAGCGCGTCATCCGCCTCCTTGTCCCACTGGAAGGTGGGGTTCTTGCACATCAGGCGGTATAGGGCATCGCCTTTTCACCCAGGCGGGGGATGAAGCGACTAAGAGCCGCTACTCGCCCGGCCAGCTTCTGGACGTCGCGCAGGCACTCGGGTTTGCCGAGTCGGGCGATCGTGTCGATCTTGGTGGGGTTCGCCTTGATTCCTCGCTTGGAGACGACGTACCCCAGCAGTTGTCCTGCTGGTACACCGAAGGTGCATTTGCCTGGGTTAAGCTTTATCTTGTATTTTCGCAAGTTGGCGAACGTTTCCGCCAGGTCGGCGAGTAGGTCACCCTGGCAAGTGGACTTTACGACCACGTCATCGATGTAGACGTGGATGTTGCGGCCAATTTGGCTCGCAAGGCACTCTTGCATGCACCGCTGGTAGGTTGCTACGGCGTTCTTGAGGCCGAAGGTCATGGCGGTGTAGCAGAATGCTCCGAATGGCATGATGAACGACGTCTTCTCCTCGTCCTCGACGACCATTTTGATCTGGTTGTATCCAGAGTAGGCGTCCAGGAAACATAGCGACTCCGAGCCCGCGGTGGAGTTGATTATTTGATCGATCCGCGGGAGGACGAACTGCTCCTTCGGGCAGGCACTGTTCAAGTTTGTGTAGTCGATACACATCCTCCAGGTCCCGTTCTTCTTCTCGACCAGGACTGGGTTTGCCAGCCACTTGGAGTACTTGATTGGCCAGATGAAGCCTACAGCGAGTAGACGCTGCACCTCCTCGGCAATGGCTCGGCGGCGCTCTTCATTGAAGGGCCGCAGTGACTGTTTGACGGGTCGCACTTTGGGGTCGGCGTTTAGCTTGTGCTCAGCAAGTTCCCTAGGGACACCAGGCATGTCAGAGGGCTTCCATGCGAAGATGTCCCTGTTCTCACGGAGGAACTCGATGAGCGCGCCTTCCTAGGCTGGGCTCATGCCCGTCCCGATCGTCACCGTCTGGCTGGAGTCGCCTGGGACCAGCTCGACGGTGCGAGTGTGCGTTGTTGCCTTGAAGGTTGAGGTGTTTGCGCCCTCCGAGTTGGGCTTCTTGAGTATGGTGGGGTCGTCGTTGTTGACCCCGCTCGCGTACTTGGCGAGCTCATCGGCGTGGTTGGTTTCTGCCGCGATGACGGCATCGGCGAGTTCGGCTCCTTTGGCCTCGCACTCGGCGGCCATGTCGGAGTCGCCGTTGATGGTGATGACGCCGCACGGCCCGGGGAGCTTCATCGCGTTGTACGCGTAGTGTGGCGCTGCCATGAACTTGGTGAATGCCTGGCGCCCCAGGACACAGTGGTAGGGGCTGTCGAAGGGCACCAGCTCGAAGACGATCCGCTCGGTGCAGAAGTTTGCTGGTGTGCCGAAGGTGACTGGCAGCGTGGCCTTGCCGATCGGGTACGCCTTCCGACCGGGGACGATGCCATGGAACATGGTGTGGGTTGTCTCGATCATCGACTGCGGGAGCCGCAGCCGCCTGAAGGTGTCCAGGTATAGGATGTTGATGGAGCTGCCGCCGTCCATCAATGTCTTGGGGAGCCAGTAGTCGCCGACCTTAGGCTTGACCACTAGGGCGACTCGGTCTGGGTACTCGATGCGTGGCGACTGGTCCTGGCGGCTCCAGGTGATGGGCTGCTCCGACCAGTTGAGGAACTGGGGAACGTCCACCTGAGCCACCGCGTTGACGGCGACGGCGCGGGTGAAGACCTTCTTCTCGCGCTTCGTATTGAAGCCTGTGAATGTATGGAGCGAGCCGGCCACTTTGCCGAATTTTCCGCCGTTTGGCGGGTCGTTGTCGGGGTCCTCCCGTGCTCGTCGTGCCTTCTCGATCTCCCTGAGGGTGTGGCAGTCGGCGGTTGTGTGCGTTGCGGGCTTCCCTTCCCTGCTATGAAACGCACAAGGTTGGTTAAGGAGGACCGCAGGGTCGAACCTTGGCTTGGCCTTGTAGTTGCCGCCGTCGCGGCGTTGTCCTCCGTCGCGGCGGAAGCTCTTGGGCTCGCGTTGTGCGTGCCCGGTGTTGGCGACGAAGTCGACTCGCCCGTCACTGCGGCGCTTGCCGGTGAGGCGAGTGTTGCTGTAGCGTAGGTCGGACCGTCGTCCGCTGTTGTTGCCGCCCGTGCGGCGTTGACCTCCCGACTCGTCGTCGGTTTCCTGGTTTGGATCTTCCTCCGCGTACCGTTTGGCGATCTCGAGGAGGTCCGGTATGTTGTCGAGTGTGCGAGAGTGTCGCTTGAGCTTGGCGACCAGAGGCTCGTAGCTGCACGAGGTCTTGAAGCAATGGATCGCGGTGTCCGGGTGGATGCCGACCGCATTGTACCAGAGTTCTTGCCACCGTTGGACCCAGTTGCGGGTCGACTCGCGGGGTCCCTGGACGCATCGCTCCAGGTCCTCCATGGTGGTGGCGCGGGTGTAGGAGCACTCGAAGTGCCTGACGAAGGCGTCGCGCATCTCCTCCCAGGAGTCGATACTATCCTGGGGGAGGGTGTTGATCCATTGCCTGCACGTCCCCTCCATCATCAGGGGGAGGTAACGGGCGGCTAGCAGGTCGGTGTGGCCTGCGATCCCCATCGCCATGAGGTATGTATCGAGCCAGACGGCGGGGTCGTACGAGGGGTCGTACTTCTCTATCTCCTTCGGCGCCTTGAAGTTTGGAGGGTACTTCTCGCCTCGGATCATTGGTCTGAAGCACTTGGGGCCGAGTCGACTGAGCGACCCCATTGGCTCGCCGTCGCGGCGATTGGTTAGGGTGTGTCGCAGGTCGTCGGGCTGGCGTGCGCGCCAGCTTTGGTTGCTGATGATGTGGGTGCGGGCGTCGATGGGTTGACCGTTGGCGGCGACGAAGTTCGTCGCTGGCCTGGGGTCGTTGGTGGAGAGTGCCGCGTTCGCGGGTCGGTGTTGGAGCTGCAGTGCCTCCGGTGGCGGGCAGTTGAGGGTGTTTGCCTCCATTGGGCGGCCGCTCGAGGCCGCTCTGCTTCCCGAAGAACGCGAGTACACTCGACCGTGCGAGTCGGCGCCTGCGTTTTGCTGCTCGACGGCCTTTGCAAGCAGGGCCCTGACGTACTGGATCTGTAGGGCGCCGTCGCCGGTGGCCGTGATGTTGTCGGCTGCTGCTCGGCCCGCCACGAGGTTGTCCATCGGGGTGGAGAACAGTGGGAGGCCGTTTGCGTCTCGCTCCCGTGAGGAGACTACTATCCGCGGCTGATCCCTGGGGGGTGTGCGGTTGGGTGGAGGTGGGGCGCCCATCGCCGTCGACCCTGGCGGGGGCCGGGCGCTTCCTCCTGGTTGCGCGTTCTCGCAGATCGCGCGCTCGGCCACGCGGGCCGGGTCGTTTTCGTCGTCGAAGTTCAGGGCGCGCCCCTGGACGGTGGGGTTCAAACGCGACCTGATTCGCTGCTGGTGGTAGCGCGATAGCTCCTGCGCCGTCACCTGCTCGAGGCGAAATTTTTCGCGCTCGGCTTGCTCCTTGCGCACTGCCTCCGCCAGCTTCAGGCGGAGTTCTTCGACCTCCGTTGTCGTGGCATTAGGAGGGATCGGGGTGGAGAAAGGATCCTCTGGTGGATTGGTGCCGGTCGCCATGTAGGTCACGGCGTGGCGACCGGTCCTGTCGCGGAGGTCGGCGGAATTTTCCGACCCGGAGTCGAAGTCGAAGATCCCAAGGATGGAGGGGTCCTCGAAGTCTCCCATGTTGGAGACCTGGGTGATGGAGCCCGCGGGTGAAGCCGCGGTGATGGATCCGGCGACTGACGCCGGGGTCGTCGAGTCGGCGTCGTCATTGAGGGCCGCGTCTTCTGCGGCCGCTGAGTTTTCGGCCACGTTGCTGTGGGCCGAGTTGTACTCGGAGGCGAGGCGATGGATCGTGCGGATCTGGCTCTCGGAGAGTCGATCGCGTGGCGGCGACTCGCGGATGCGAGCCGAGTCCTCCGAGACGATGACGTTGGTGAGGCCGACGAAGAGGCTGATCGTGCCAATCGGCAGGATCACGCTGTGTGTGACGGGTCGCGCCGCCGGGACGTAGCTGCTCGACAAGATTTGGAGCATCTCGCCGATCGCTATCATGCGGCCGGTGGCGACCGTCTCGTTGATGGGCAGATTGGATCTCGCCGAAGAACACCGGCCGGACCGGCCAGGCCCCACGGTGGGCGCCACTGTCGTGGGAATGGTCACGGCAGATGCTGCAATCGGCAGCGAGTAGTAGAATGAGGGGCAAGGGCGGCCAGCCATCTGCGGTGCAGGGTTTTACCCAGGTTCGGTCCCCCGGAGGGTAAAGACCTACTCCTGCCAGATTGTATTATGATGGTGGTACAATGGGCGAGCTCGGCGGCTAGGCGGCGAGTCGCTTGGGTGTATGATGGAACGTGTCTCTACACGCCCTGTAGGGAGGTTTATATAGACTCACCTCCCCTAGGGTTTACATATCTCAACCGAATCAGTTAAGGCTTCGGTACTTGTTTAACCTAATCCGACTGGGCTTATCTACTCGCCTGGGCCTTCAGCTTCCAGTCGCTTGGATCCACGCCGGGCCTTGATCCAGTCGCCGCCTTGCAGGCCCACTCACCAGTTCCTGGGCCAGTTTGACCAAGCCCTTGCAAATCAGATGCAAATCAGATGCAAGCCTCTGATATTTTGATCTCCAAGTTTGACCAAGCCCTTGCAAAGTAACCACATGGGTTATGACCTATTTTTGAGACCATTACACCACTACAAAACCTCAAGAAGATTTGAATTCAAATGGAACTTGAATCCATTTGAAAATCAATTCAGAAAATCGAAACAGAAAAAGAAAAGGAGTAAAACAAAAGAAAAGGGCCAGGCGCCACCAATCTGGCCCAGCATCAGAACAGGCCCAGCTAGCCCACTCGGGCCATTTCTTTCTCTCTCGCACGCACCAGCGCACCCAGACAGTCGCTGACGACCAGACCCCACCTCCCCTTCGCGTGTTTCGCTGACGAGCGGGCCCTCTCCACGTCGCCCTCGTCTTCCACAAATCGCGCCCGCGGACCACGTCGCCGCTACAGTGAAGCCGATAATGGCGCGGCGTAATTGGCCTTAATACCGCAGGCGTTTCCTATCGCGCTTGGGCCTATTTAAACCCCTCTGCACCGCGAGCATTTCCCCACACTCTCCTCACTCACTCCGCCACCAGGCTGCGCACATTTGCCTTCGAAGCCCCGCAGTACCGACGACTCCGGCGACCGATTCCGGTGAGCCTCGACCGCCCCCCTCTCTCTGGTTCAAACGATGATGCTCAGCATGATCTGGCGCATCTGCTGACACCTTTCTTTTGCCTGCTCGTGACCCAGGACGCCGTTTCCATTCACGACCGCAACCACCTGCGTCGCCGCTTGACTCCGGCGACGAATTGAGGTAAAACCCGAGCGCCCCTTGCCTCCTCTTTCATACGAGATTGTTCGCCTGCGTCTTATGCACCCCCTGACCCCTCTGGTTCGTGCTAGGGCGACGCCAAACCTCGTCAGTGACCTCATCTGCAAGCAACAGACGCCGCCGCAACTCCGACGAGCCCCTGAGACCGTGCCAGTGCGCCCCTTCGCAAACCAGCGCCACGTTGAGCTTCAGCACGCCACCGCGGTTCTGGTAAGCCACTTCCCCCACTCCCGCGCGACCTAGAACGCTAGCGCCACCGCTGTCAGACGCGCCGCCGCCAGTCGCCGCCGCTAGCGCCGCTCGAGTTTGGTTAGTTGATTTGTAGCCGTCAGATCTGGATCCAACGCGTGGAATTAGATAAGTTAGCGAACCGTTATGGGCAGATCTGAGCCGTGGGTTTTAATTAGATCCAACGGCACGGCTAGAGTTTAAATCAAAAACATAATTCAAATCGGTATCAGCCAATAGGATTAAGACGCGTGGCTAGAGTTTAAATCAAAAACATAATTCAAATCATATTTAGATCCAAATTTCAAATGGCTATAACTTTTGATTCCCACGTTAGATTTTTGCAAACTTTATACCGTTGGAATCAGGGAGACAAGCCCTTTCTGAATCTGCAATGTGTTTAACAAAAAGTTTCTGTTAAAATGACTTTTTATGCAGAAACTTGTTTAAGACTATTTTGAGTATAGAATTTGTTTAGTAAATTGTTTTAGTGCTAAATAAGTTTAGTTAGCAAGTTTTTGACTTGGTTATGTTTCTGTATCATGCACTTGCTTGGTGGAGTTTTCAAAAATCATCACTTAGCATTTTCTTGCATGCATACATTCATATTTTTGTTTGTATATGAATTGTGTGTAATTTGGTGCTACAAATTTTTTGTGTAGATTTTGCTAGTGGCTGTGATTGTGAAGAGTGCTCCTCTCCCCATTACCAAGGCAAGTGGTACTTCATGAATATTTCCATCCCTATATTTTTTATAAGCATTAGAAATATTTTGCTAAGTCTTGCATGTTGTTATTTTGCCAAATGCTATGTTGGGAAATCCTAAGTAGTTGTAGAATTGTAGAATTGCTAGGGAATTTCCTAAGTTAAGTTACTATGCCATGCTTAGCCTAGATAGTAGCAAACAAGGGTTGGTAAAGTATATACATGCTATGGTGAAAATATTTCTAAGTCTTTGGACTTAAGTTTTTCTTAATAAAACAACTAAGTCAATGAACCTCCTGGGTGGAATGGGACTTGAATGGTGGTTTTTGGTTGAGTGGTTACACAAGGCCCATGGACATGGTTTACCTTGTGTATCTCACTTATGGTATGCCACCCAGGCACAAAGGGATTTGGAGGCCAAGTGTTGAGAAGCTTATAGTGCAGCCACTTGGCAATATGGGCTCTGCCTTGATCATATAGGTTGCTAGAACTTAGTCATTTGGACAGTTGGTGGTAGTGGGATGATAGGTTGGAACGCGTCCATTTGGCTAAGGGAAGGCTTCTGAAAGGTCCTGTCTTGGGAAACCAAGTCTGGTGGGGAAAGTGCACAACTTCTGCAGATGGAAAATCTAAGTACTTAGCCAAGTCCATGGCAATGGACAATTTGAGCATCAAGACATGGAAGCTATCAAGAATCTCATCACTCCAACTTCTAAGTAAAACTTGTGGGTGAACAAGGGTGAAGGACCCCAATGTCTATTGGTGGTTTCTTGGGAAATGCTTTGACAAAGAAAAACTTAGTGATTTCAACTTATAGGAAAAACCTATTTTAAGCAAAGCAAGCCAAGCTACACTTAGCCAAAATGCATATAGTAATATAGTCCACTTAAAATTTACTAAGGTATCACTTGCCAATACTATTCAAAAGTATTGACCCACTGTGGTTGTAACTTGTGATGTTGCAGGTTACTCCGATGATGATTAGGTGTCATGAGTCTACACTCAACATGCTTGCCTGTGGCACATGAAGATGAAGACTTATGTTTATTTACTTATTCCAAAACTCTTGTATTAGGCCTGTGGCCTTGAGTTGTAAGGGACTAGCATTGCAATCACAGGGATCCTTTTCCTTTACAAAGGAGGGATCTTACAGATGGTATCAGAGCACTGTGTTGCCTTTAGGATTATGACCCTAGGATTGGAAACCACTAAGGAAAAAATTTCAACTACTTCTACACTTGTCTATTCTTCTCGTAAACTTTTCTAATCTTCTCATTCTCATCTCTATTTGTAGATGAACTCCATCAACGAAGCCGTGAAGAAAGGACCACTCATGACCATGACCTTGGAGTGTGAAACTGAGTTTCCCAAAATTCTCAAGGACCTCATGGTGGCAATGGAAGCACATGGTGCAGCTGTGTACAAAGGCTTTCCAGTGATGGATGAAGGAGTTGAGTACTGGTGGGTGCAACTTCACTTGTACAAAAACAAGGAAGACAACCACAAAGAAAGAGGATTCTGCATGTACACCAACACTGTGATGCACACCACATTCTTTGAGTCAGCAAGAGAAGCAGCTTGGAGGACTATCAAAGAACTTAGTGCCAGAGTCAAGTGCAGAATGCTCAACCTTCAAAAAGACTTAGAGAAAGAGAAGGAACATACCCAAGAGTTGGAAGCCACCAACCAAACCTTAAGGGGAGATATTATAGACTTAGTGATGGAATCATGTGAACAAGATAGGCTGATTGCCTCTAGGAACATTGTGTTAGCCAACAGATCCAGTGAGATAGGATTGTAAACGTACTTCGTTAGTTGGACCACCACCTATCACCTTATTTTCCAAAATGAACCTTAAATAAGTTTGGACCTTGATTGATGTAATGGATTCATGTATGCATGACTTGTGTGATTTTGTGTTCCAAGGATGTGTATGTGATGTTTGTCTTTGTTTTATCTTAAATAGTGTTGTTCTAACTTTTCTATCTTATAAATAGATGCCTATTACCATCAGCACTGTTGAGGAGTTCCAGGTTACCCGCTTTGGTCCTCGTATCGTTGAGCTTACCACTTTGCTCAATCTCCCTCTTACCACCATCATGGTGCATCCACTCACCAAGTTCGAGAGGAAGGACCTCTAGGGCTTCAAGGTGAACCAGCCCGGACGCCAGACAGAGCCTACTACGGAGGCCATCGTCTTCAAGCTTATGCACGATGATAGGGAGAGAGGCATGGAGGTAGTTATGCAGGACCTGATAGGACGTCTGCTAGGCCGTCACTCCCGACAGGTTAGAGGCACCCACTTCCACGTCTTCGGAAGACGTGATGAGGATGGAGAGTCCATCGACTTCGAGGACGACTCGAGGGACGCAGCAGAGCCGATACGTCTCTACCTCCAGGACTTAGAGTCTCTCATTAGGCACGTGGACATGGACAGGACAAATGTCATGCTCAGTAATGACGAGCTCCAGGTGCAGCTTCGCGAGAAGGACAAGCTTTTCGCACAGCAGGACGAGATAGTCAAGGAAATGGAGGCGAAGTTCGAGACCCAGGACCGGAAGTTCAAGAGTCAGGAGAAACGCGTCTAGGATAGGAACAAGAAGATCCGGGACATGACTGAAGAACTGAAGTCCAAGGATTTCGAGCTAGAGCAGCAGCAGATGGTGATTGAGAGGCTTCGTTCCCAGAAGAGGGCTCTCAAGGCCAAGATTGAGTCCTTGACCACTACTATTGAGGAGAACAAGACCGCGATGGAGAACGCAGGTCTTACCTTTGTCGAGGAGGAGATTGACGCTGATGAGTAGACTTGACTACTCGTTTATCTTTTATATCGTACTTGTTATTTGTGAACTTGTTATTGGACCATCCGACATGTGGATAGCTTGCCACTTGTGTGTTTTATTTTGAGAACTCTGTTGCATGCTTGTGTTTGCTTATGTGATGTAATGTGCATAAAAACATCTATGGGTATCTCATTCTTATCTCTATTGAACAAACCACAGATGCCTCCCCGTCGCGCAAACCCCAACCCCAACAACATTACTCCAGAAATGCAGCAAATGATGAATGCTCAAACACAGCTCATGCAGATGATGACAACATTCATTCAGAACCAAAACAACAACAACAACAACAACAACAACAACAACAACAACAACAACAACAACAACAACAACAACAACAACAACAACAACAACAACAACAACCCCAATAACAACAATAATAACAACAATAACAACAACAACCCTCCGGGCTTTGATATGCTCACCAGATTTCTGCGTTTGAGGCCAGCTAAGTTCTCGGGGACAACTGATCCCATGGTGGCCAATGATTGGCTATGTTCTGTAAACAAAGACTTAGTGACCGTGGGCTGCACGGATGCTGAAAAGGTCAGATTTGCAGCACATTTGCTAGAAGGGCCAGTCGCCACATGGTGGGACAACTTTCAAATCACCACTCCTATAGATGAGGTGACTTGGGCTATTTTTGAGGATGGCTTTCGCACTGCTCATATCTCATCAGGAATAATGAGCCTGAAAAAGAAAGAGTTCCACAATCTGAAGCAGCGCCACCGCAGCGTGGCTGAATACATTGAAGAGTTCAACAATCTGGCGCGTTATGCACCGGATGAGGTTGACACAGATGCCAAAAGAAAGGAAAATTTTCTGGAAGGCTTGAATGATGGGCTGAATCTGCAGCTGGTTGTGGCATATGTTCCCACTTATCAGTCGCTCTGTGACAAGGCTGCTATATTGGAGAACAAAATGAAGCAAGTCGAGAGTAGGAAGAGGAAACACTCCGACAAGCACAGCTCGGGATCGTCTCACAAACGATCTCACTATGATGACAGTGGAAGCTCAGGATCCCATAAGCATGGGAAATTCAACAAGCACCACAACCACAACCGTCATGACAACAAGCATCATCGCGGTCATGACAATGACAAGTACAAGAACCACAAGAGTGGACATAATAGCCACCACAGTGGGAATGGTAGTGGAAGTGGAAGTTAGCCTGCTAAAAGGGACATCAGTCAGGTTGAATGCTTCAAGTGCAAGAAGATGGGACACTATGCAAATGAGTGCCCCGAAAAGAAAGTTGAAGGACCTGTCAAGCCCAATCCTTTCCAGAAAGGACAGGTGAACCACATTAATGTGGAGGAGGTCTACGAGGAACCTGACGCTGTTGCTGGTAAGTTCAGACTCAATTCCATTCCAGCATTTGTACTCTTTGATACTGGTGCATCTCATTCATTCATATCAAGAGCATTTGTTGAAAGAAATGAACTGCCGGTAGAAACTATTGGGTGTCCTATAAAAGTAAGTTCTCCTGGTGGAGAAATGATAGTGAATTCAGGATGCCATGACCTAGTCATAGAATTTGGGAAGTATAAGTTTCCCGTTAACTTGATAATATTAAACTCCCAAGGTTTGGATGTCATTCTGGGAATGGACTGGATGACTAAGTACAAAGGAGTGATAGATTGTGCCAGCCATACTGTCTCACTCACAACTCCGGAAAATAAAAGGATCAGATTCAAGACCAGCTTTGGAGCAAAGAGGAGTATGCTTAATTCTCTTAAGGGGGTTAGCATGGACAATGTGCCAATTGTGTGTGAGTATCTGGATGTATTTCCTGAAGAATTACCAGGAATGCCACCAGATAGAGATGTGGAGTTTCTGATAGATTTGGTACCAGGTTCTGGACCAATAGCAAAGAGGCCTTATAAGATGTCAGTGGATGAACTGAAAGAGCTCAAGAAGCAACTAGGAGAACAGTTGCAGAAAGGATTTATTCAACCAAGTTCTTCGTCTTGGGGAGCCCCAGTTTTGTTCGTGGAGAAGAAGGATAGAAGCCAAAGGTTATGCATAGATTACCGTTCACTCAACGAGGTAACTATCAAGAACAAATATCCCTTGCCAAGAATCAATGACTTGTTTGATCAGCTAGAAGGAGCCTGTGTGTTCTCAAAAATTGATCTCCGGTCAGGCTATTTTCAACTTAAGATAAGAGAACAAGACATACCTAAAACAACATTCACCACAAGGTATGGATTGTATGAGTACACCGTAATGCCTTTTGGCTTAACCAATGCTCCCGCATACTTCATGAATATGATGAACAAAGTGTTCATGGAATTTCTCGACAAGTTTGTTGTCATTTTCATCGATGACATCTTAGTCTACTCCAAAAGCAAAGAAGAACATGAAGGACACTTGCGTTTGATACTCGAGAAGTTGAGAGAGCATAAACTTTATGCCAAATTTAGCAAGTGTGAGTTCTGGTTGGAAGAAGTTGGTTTTCTTGGTCATGTTATGACAAAGGATGGTGTAGCAGTTGATCCTGCTAAGGTTTCAGCTGTGACTGAATGGGAATCTCCCAAGAACGTAAAAGAAGTTCGCAGTTTCCTTGGCTTAGCAGGATACTACAGAAGGTTCATCGAGAACTTCTCAAAGGTTGCTAAACCAATGACTGAATTATTGAAGAAAGACAAGAAGTTTGCTTGGTCTGAAGGTTGTGAAGTCAGCTTTCAGGAGTTGAAGAAGAGACTTGTGACAGCTCCAGTTCTATGTCTGCCAGATTTGGAAAAGGATTTCCAAGTATATTGTGATGCGTCTCATCAAGGTTTGGGTGCCGTACTTATGCAAGACGGTAGAGTTGTGGCCTATGCCTCGAGACAACTCAAAACTCATGAGGTGAACTATCCTACTCATGATTTAGAGTTAGCCTCTGTCGTTCATGCACTCAAAACATGGAGACATTACCTTTTGGGAAAGCGTTGCGAAGTGTTCACCGACCACAAGAGTTTGAAGTATATCTTCACCCAAAAGGAAATCAATATGAGACAAAGAAGATGGTTAGAGCTTATCAAGGATTATGACTTAAGTTTGCAATACCACCCCGGTAAAGCAAATGTTGTAGCAGATGCTCTAAGTCGTAAGGTATTTGTGAATGGCCTTACCAAAGGAGAATTGCTAGATGATTTGTGTACCCAATTCCGAGAACTCAGATTGGAGATTGTGCCTGAAGGACATCTCATGTCTTTGGATGTTCAACCCACTTTGTTGGACAAGATCCGAGAAGCTCAGAAGATTGATAAGGAAATTGAAGAGATTAAGAAAAATATTGGCCTAGGGAAAGCTAAAAATTTCCATGAAGATGAACAGGGGACTTTATGGCATGGGAAACGTATCTGTGTTCCACAAGACCCAGAGTTGCGGAAACTGATTTTGCAGGAAGCACACAACTCTCCGTATTCTATTCACCCGGGTAACACCAAAATGTACATAGACATGAAAGAAAGATTTTGGTGGAACAATCTCAAGAGAGACATCGCCGAACATATTGCTTTGTGTGATGTGTGTAGTAGAGTAAAAGCAGAGCATCAGAAACCAGCAGGTTTGCTTCAACCACTACCTATTCCTGATTGGAAGTGGGACAAGATTTGTATGGATTTTATCACCGGATTACTAAGGACCAGATCAGGATATGATTCCATATGGGTAGTAGTGGATCGCCTAACTAAAGTGGCTCATTTCATACGCGTGAAGACAACTTATACAAGTGCCAAGTTAGCCAAAATCTACATGAGTAGAATTGTGTGTCTTCATGATGTGCCCAAGAGTATTGTGTCTGATAGGGGAACTCAATTCACTTCCCATTTTTGGAGACAACTACATGAGTCATTGGGAACGAGGTTGGAATTCAGTACTGCTTTTCATCCTCAAACCGATGGACAAACAGAAAGGACTAATCAAATTCTGGAAGACATGTTGAGGGCATGTGCCCTAGACTATGGAGCAAGTTGGGATGAAAGTCTGCCTTACGCAGAATTTTCTTATAACAACAGCTATCAAGCCAGCATTGAGATGGCACCATTTGAGTTTCTCTACGGAAGGAAGTGTACCACCCCATTGTTATGGAATGGCGTGGGAGAAATAAGTTTATTCGAGCCAGATCTTATCAAAGAAGCCGAAGAGAAGGTCAAATTGGTTAAGGACAGGTTGAAGATAGCTCAGTCCCGACAGAAAAGCTACGCAGATCCTAAGCGTAGAGAAGTCACCTACGAAGTTGGTGATAGAGCCTATCTTAGAGTATCACCACTCCGTGGAGTGAAAAGATTCGGAGTCAAAGGAAAGTTGGCACCAAGATATGTTGGGCCATTCAAGATTCTGAGTCGCAAAGGAGAAGTTGCTTATGAAATTGGACTACCTGAATCTTTGTCAGCAGTCCATAATGTGTTTCATGTGAGTCAACTTAAGAAATGTCACCCAGAAATGGAAGAAACTTCTTCGAAGGATACTATACCTTTGGAAGAGGTTCAACTAGAAAGTGACCTCACATATGAGGAGAAGCCTATCAAGATTCTTGAGACTGCAGAAAGAGTCACAAGGACAAAGACTATCAAATTTTGCAAAGTACAATGGAATCATCATTCTGAAGAGGAAGCAACATGGGAAAGAGAAGATGATCTTCGGAAAGACCACCCTCACCTATTTGCTAGCCAATCCGAATCTCGAGGGCGAGATTCACCTTAAGGGGGTTAGATTTGTAACATCCCTAAAATCATAATTTCAAAGTTGCATATCATTCATGCATGCATATAGATTTGAGATCAATTTCAAACTCATTTCAGAAAAACAGAAGCACATAGTGCTATGATTTTATGTGAACAAACTCAAATCAAATGGCCATCCCCATTTGAAAGTTTGAATGATTTCAAACTTAGCTTGTTTGACTTCCTTATAGAAAGGATTGAGTGTGATTTTGGACCAAGTTTTACCAATTGGGAATAGTTTCAAAAACCTTTTTTCAAACTTTTGCAAATCAGATGCAAGCCTCTGATATTTTGATCTCCAAGTTTGACCAAGCCCTTGCAAAGTAACCACATGGGTTATGACCTATTTTTGAGACCATTACACCACTAAAATACCTCAAGAAGATTTGAATTCAAATGGAATTTGAATCCATTTGAAAATCAATTCAGAAAATCGAAACAGAAAAAGAACAGGAGTAAAACAAAAGAAAAGGGCCAGGCGCCACCAATCTGGCCCAGCATCAGAACAGGCCCAGCTAGCCCACCCGGGCCATTTCTTTCTCTCTCGCACGCGCCAGCGCACCCAGACAGTCGCTGACGACCAGACCCCACCTCCCCTTTGTGGCATCCCGCAAAACCACTACTAGAAAATCGCGTTGTTTTTGTGCATTGCATCATCATGACCGCATGCTCATGTCATCATGCCACATTGCATTTGAGCATCGTCATCATCATGTATATTATTTTACTTGAAACTATGTTGCGAAAGTCTACTGTTTTCTGAAACTAGCCCTCCTTCCATTTCAAATTAAACCCCGGATGCTTCCGGATATTTTGTTTGTCTAAAAACTGTTTACGAAAGTTTATTGCAAATTAAATAAAAGTTATATTATTTTAGGGGGCAGCCGAACCGGGCCGATCCGACCCAGTCGACCACCCCCAGAATAAAACGGTCCACCCCAAAATCCCTAATCTACCTAGTCCTAGTCTACCCACCCTTCCAGCCACCTCACCCCACCCAATAAGCTGCCGCCACCTCATCACCTCCCCTTCTCTACCCAACCCCAACCCGCCACCTGGCCACCCTCTCTCACCCCCCACTCCCCACTCAACCAGCACACACACGCAACACACGCGCGCGCGCGCCCCTGCCCACCACACACACACCGCCTCCTCCTGCTCGCGTCCGGCCCCACCCTGAACCCCACCACTCCGCTCGCCCGCTCCTCTCTTCCCCCGCGTCGCTCCCTCCCTCCTCTCTGCTTGCTCCCTCCCCCTCCCATGGCGTCGCCGCCAGGCCCCTTCGACACCGCCTCGCCTCCTCCGTTACCCTCCGCGCCTCCTCGCCGGTCCACCTTCCTCTTCCCCCACGGCGCCGGCCTCATCCTCCTCCCCGCCTCCGGCCGGTTCCGCGACACCGCCTCCTTCCGCCGCTCCGCCCCTCCCCGACACGCGGCCGCGCCCGCCCGCGTTCGCTCCCCTCTTCCTCCCCTCCGGCGCTCCGCTCGCTCCCCCCTCCGGCCGAGCCCGGCCTCGCTCACCCTCTCCTCAACCGCCACCCGCCCCGACCTCTCCCGTGTCCGCCTGCGTGCGGCTCGCCCTCATCTCCTCCGGCTGCGCCTCCCCGCCCCGCGGACCCGCTCGCCCTCGCCGGCCGGAGCCACCGCCTCGCCGCCGTTCCCCTCCGCGGCTCTGTCTCCTCCCGTGGCCGCCCCTGCACGTCCTCCTCCCGGCCGTCCGAGCCCGCGCCCGGGCCGTTCCTCCACGGCGTCGCCCCGGCCGCCGCGTCCAGGCTCCGACGCCGACCTCGCCGGCCTCCCGCGCGTCCTCGGAACCCGAGCTCCTCGCCGTCCTGCGCGCCTCCCCGGCGAGCCACGTCGGCCCCGCGCCGCCCGCGTCAGCCTGTCGCCGCCGGAGACCCTCCGTCCAGCCGCCGCCAGCGTAGTGCTCGTTGTCCCTGCCTATGCGCCTCCGCGTCGAAGCTCCTATTCGACCCAGTCACCGCCGCGGACAGCATGGCCTCCGGATGTTGTGGCGCCCGTACACATGTGCATGTCGCTGTATATGTTTGTTAGGTCCCGTGGCATACCGTGAGCCTTTGGTCTGTCGCTCCGCGACCCGTTCGACCATCTGTGCAAAGCACTACAAGATCTTCGTCAGGGAGTCTACAGACCACCACCGAGAATCTGCGGTAACCGGAGGTCGTCACCGGACCAGAACATCAAGAGCTGCGCGGAACGCCAAGATCGCCTTTTCGGGCCAAGAAACCTTGAAGACCCCCGGACCCGAAGACCACATGTGCGCCAAGATCTTCTACACGGAAACCTCCAGTACTCCCTCCCGGACCCGAAGACCGTACCTTCGCGGAACAAGTTCGCGGCCAACGACCAAAGTCAGAACCCCAAGGTCGTCAACACGGACTCGGAGGATCCCCGGACGACGAGCCCTTCATCTCGGACGCCAAGTTTGACGAGAACCCGGACGCCAAGGTCGCCAATGCGAATACGACAAGTACTTCATCCCGAACGCCATGACCGTCGACATGACCCGAAGACCACGGATGCGACAAGATCTACTTCTGTTGTCCGAGACCGATCCCGTCGAACCCTGAACCCTGAGACCGACCCCGAACCCCGGCGAACCCCAAGATCTCCCGAACCCTAATGTGTGACCCTTATCCGAGCCCCTATTTTTATAAATTGTCAACTATATAAAACTTGTTGCATGTTAATTGTTCATCTCGCATGCATATCATGTGGGTTGGGGGCATTATGCCAATTCACCTTATAAGTAAATATGGGGCCCATATGCGGGCAAATCTAGCCGTATATTGATCTCATTTAAATCTGTGCATCGAACCGGTACTACCTTTTGCCATGTTCAGACAACAATTAAAATCGCGGGGTAGTTAAATAACTTGAACCATATAATTAATTGTCGGGACCCCGGTTCCGCTTAATATGGCCCAATTGCATCGCATCTTTGCCATGCCATACATCATGCATGCATCATGCCCGATCTTTTGCCGTAGTATTAAATAGTGCATCCGGTGTTTATTCTAGTGTTTTGCTTCTTCGCGGATAAGGCCGTTGAGTTGATGTGAGCTTCGCCCCGATCTTCGGTCGAACCTTCGACAATGTTTTCAGGCGAGCATCTCCCCCTTTCTACCTATCTTACTTTTATAGTATTTACTTCCCTCCTGTTGATCTATTGTTATCTGTGATGCGTTGCTCTAGTTTTCGCACCCGTGATATCCCTCGCAACCTTATATTGCCTTGGACACATCCTATTACCTGTTGTTTGGTAGATAGTTGGACTTGCGCGTCGTAGTCGCTTGCTCAAGTGCTGTTGCGTGTCGTCAAGTGCCACAGTTGTTGGTGAATTGCCGCCTGTTTAATGTTGGAGAAGACCATGGCTTTATTTATTGTTCACTTTAATTATTGTGTAAACAACTAAAATTGAAGTAGGTAAGCAGAGGCACAGGTGGGCAATAGATGTTATTTGGTTGTTAACCGTCCACTTGTGTCCCGTAGGACCCCGAGTACTTGATACCTGTTCCTTGAATATTCGCGCTATCCACATCCGGGAGGCTTATGGGACCCCCCTGAGCCAGAGCTTGATTCAGTCTTATTTCTTGGGGCCACAAACTAGTTTGAGGTTTTATTTACTATCCTGTACCTATGCCATGCTTTACTGCTTTATTACGATTGTGCGAGGAGCACACTGTACTGTTTAGGATCGTGACCCATTTTCGCGGTATCGACACCCCGAGTTTTCGGGTTCCCAGTCGCTTACAGTCGGCCCCACAAACCTTGAGTCCGTCTCGGAGCCGGCCAGTTTCGTTGCGGGTGTACTCCAAGGGGTGGCCCCCTGAAATATTTCTGAATCCTGTGATTGCTTTGTCGTGAAGGCCTCGTTGGGTTTTGATTTGGTTTTTCCGAGGTTGATCGAGTGTGTGTTGCTATTTGTGCACCCCGGCCGGGTAAAACTTTCTGAAAGCCGTGTCCGCGGTTATGGATGACTTGGAGCACAGTATCTCGATCATAGACAACTATAACTAAAGTAGTGCTATAAACTTGACTTTATAATGACTAGTAATCAGCTTCACTACAATGGAATGGCTAAATAAAACTGCCAACAATTGCTTGTTTGGGTGTCGCTTGCGACCATTGTACCTGACTAGTAAGTATTACAACTACAACGGAATGGCTAAATAAAAGTACCAACAACTGCTGGGTTTTTGGGATATCTCATGCTATATGTATCTGACTAGTAAGTGCCGCAACTACAACGGAATGGTTAACTAAAATGGCCTACTGCTTATTTTATCAGGATGATTATCTATACCTGACTAGTAATTACTGCAACGATAACTGAATAAATAAAACTGCTAACTGTGTGAGTTCCTCGGTGGACTTCCTCGATTGGTCTCGAGGGGAAAATACCAGGATGGGATTGTTTGCTGTAAGATTCAGGTTGGATCCGGATAGGTCTTTCTCACCCCTCTCTAATAGCCGCCAGTTGTATCGAGTCTCTATAGGTTGTTTAGCGCATGCTGCCGCTGCCGCTTCAGTCCATCATACCTATGTAGGCGAGGACCGCCGAATTCTAGTCTCGCCGTGTACTGGCCTCAGTACTGACGCTCCTCTTTTTCCTCTGCCCTTCGTCGGCACCCCTTTTGTTTAAGCAGGTTTGAGATCGACGTCGTTAGCAGGGTTACCTTCCGGCTTGGCCTGGGCAGGGTTATGGACGCCGTTGGTTATTCTTCAGGGCTCTTAGCCCCATTTGCATCTTGTCCGTAGCTGGATGCTCTATCATTTTCAAGGTGATTTGGATCTTTGTATATTATATCTGTATTCTTGACTCATTGAGTCGCTGTTATATATATATCTGTTCTGTGGGTCCCATCGAGGACTGTTGTGTAATGTTATTACTTCGTTTTCCACCCGCACGAAAGTGCCTGGTGGGCACCTTTGAATCGTTTCTATGCGGGTTTGGCGGGAATCGCTGAAACTTGCATAGGGTCGATTCTGAGGGTGTTACAGAGTGGTATCAGAGCTCAGCAGTTGCGATACCCCACAAGTCTAGCCCGTAGGATAACCTAGCTAACGGCCGAAGTAGAGTGTCAAAACTATTTTTGCAAAATCGGTTGGATAGTTCTGATTAGGTCTAATTTTACTCCTTACCCCTCTGCTATTCTCCTCTTACCTCTACGCGTTTTGGATCCACTCTTATCTTTTCTTCGAGTCCGGGATTTCTCGTGGTTGGGTTCCGTCGTACCTTCAGGGCTTCGCTTCCTCTTTTGAAAACGGTGTTCTACCATCCGGACTTCATGCTATCTGAGTGATCCTTTATCCGTGGTACCATTCTTTGTTCTTTGTTTGTGCCTTCCGGTGTTTTCTGACGCGACGACATCATCTACGCTAGATCCGATGCAGAGTCTGCATCACTCCATTGTTTCCGAACCTCGATTGTCGAGATCTTCAGTCTGATTCCGAGAGTTGGTTGCATAATCCGCCTATTCGTGTGCAGAGTAATGGTTTGGGTGCGCGATGGACTGATCACCATCCGACTACTCTTATCATTCGCTCTTGTACATCGAATCAGTGGATCCAGCAATTTTACTCCGTCCACGGAAGCTAGAGGTGGCTTTATTTGTTGATACCTCTACCTTCGACCTTTTGTTCCCGGAGTGTTCTCCCGACGATCACGGACAACGACCTCCTGTTAGTGGTGTCGCGGGGACCTACACGAAGCGAGGAGATGCAGATCGCCGGCCTTCCTTCCGGTACCATGAGGCGGATCTCGAGGGCGAGATCCATTGTTAGTGGTGTCGAATTGTGGCATCCCGCAAAACCACTACTAGAAAATCGCGTTGTTTTTGTGCATTGCATCATCATGACCGCATGCTCATGTCATCATGCCACATTGCATTTGAGCATCATCATCATCATCATGTATATTATTTTACTTGAAACTATGTTGCGAAAGTCTACTGTTTTCTGAAACTAGCCCTCCTTCCATTTCAAATTAAACCTCGGATGCTTCCGGATATTTTGTTTGTCTAAAAACTGTTTACGAAAGTTTATTGCAAATTAAATAAAAGTTATATTATTTTAGGGGGCAGCCGAACCGGGCCGATCCGACCCAGTCGACCACCCCCAGAATAAAACGGTCCACCCCAAAATCCCTAATCTACCTAGTCCTAGTCTACCCACCCTTCCAGCCACCTCACCCCACCCAATAAGCTGCCGCCACCTCATCACCTCCCCTTCTCTACCCAACCCCAACCCGCCACCTGGCCACCCTCTCTCACCCCCCCCCACTCCCCACTCAACCAGCACACACACGCAACACACGCGCGCGCGCGCCCCTGCCCACCACACACACACCGCCTCCTCCTGCTCGCGTCCGGCCCCACCCTGAACCCCACCACCCCGCTCGCCCGCTCCTCTCTTCCGCCCGCGTCGCTCCCTCCCTCCTCTCTGCTTGCTCCCTCCCCCTCCCATGGCGTCGCCGCCAGGCCCCTTCGCCACCGCCTCGCCTCCTCCGTTCCCCTCCGCGCCTCCTCGTCGGTCCACCTTCCTCTTCCCCCACGGCGCCGGCCTCATCCTCCTCCCCGCCTCCGGCCGGTTCCGCGACACCGCCTCCTTCCGCCGCTCCGCCCCTCCCCGACGCGCGGCCGCGCCCGCCCGCGTCCGCTCCCCTCTTCCTCCCCTCCGGCGCTCCGCTCGCTCCCCCCTCCGGCCGAGCCCGGCCTCGCTCACCCTCTCCTCAACCGCCACCGCCACGACCTCTCCCGTGTCCGCCTGCGTGCGGCTCGCCCTCATCTCCTCCGGCCGCGCCTCCCCGCCCCGCGGACCCGCTCGCCCTCGCCGGCCGGAGCCACCACCTCGCCGCCGTTCCCCTCCGCGGCTCTGTCTCCTCCCGTGGCCGCCCCTGCACGTCCTCCTCCCGGCCGTCCGAGCCCGCGCCCGGGCCGTTCCTCCACGGCGTCGCCCCGGCCGCCGCGTCCAGGCTCCGACGCCGACCTCGCCGGCCTCCCGCGCGTCCTCGGAACCCGAGCTCCTCGCCGTCCTGTGCGCCTCCCCGGCGAGCCCCGTCGGCCCCGCGCCGCCCGCGTCAGTCTGTCGCCGCCGGAGACCCTCCGTCCAGCCGCCGCCAGCGTAGTGCTCGTTGTCCCTGCCTATGCGCCTCCGCGTCGAAGCTCCTGTTCGACCCAGTCACCGCCGCAGACTGCATGGCCTCCGGATGTTGCGGCGCCCGTACACATGTGCATGTCGTTGTATATGTTTGTTAGGTCCCGTGGCATACCGTGAGCCTTTGGTCTGTCGCTCCGCGACCCGTTCGACCATCTGTGCAAAGCACCACAAGATCTTCGTCAGGGAGTCTCCAGACCACCACCGAGAATATGCGGTAACCGGAGGTCGTCACCGGACCAGAACATCAAGAGCTGCGCGGAACGCCAAGATCGCCTTTTCGGGCCAAGAAACCTTGAAGACCCCCGGACCCGAAGACCACATGTGCGCCAAGATCTTCTACACGGAAACCTCCAGTACTCCCTCCCGGACCCGAAGACCGTACCTTCGCGGAACAAGTTCGCGGCCAACGACCAAAGTCAGAACCCCAAGGTCGTCAACACGGACTCGGAGGATCCCTAGACGACGAGCCCTTCATCTCGGACGCCAAGTTTGACGAGAACCCGGACGCCAAGGTCGCCAATGCGAATACGACAAGTACTTCATCCCGAACGCCATGACCGTCGACATGACCCGAAGACCACGGATGCGACAAGATCTACTTCTGTTGTCCGAGACCGATCCCGTCGAACCCTGAACCCTGAGAACGACCCCGAACCCCGGCGAACCCCAAGATCTCCCGAACCCTAATGTGTGACCCTTATCCGAGCCCCTATTTTTATAAATTGTCAACTATATAAAACTTGTTGCATGTTAATTGTTCATCTCGCATGCATATCATGTGGGTTGGGGGCATTATGCCAATTCACCTTATAAGTAAATATGGGGCCCATATGCGGGCAAATCTAGCCGTATATTGATCTCATTTAAATCTGTGCATCGAACCGGTACTATCTTTTGCCATGTTCAGACAACAATTAAAATCGCGGGGTAGTTAAATAACTTGAACCATATAATTAATTGTCGGGACCCCGGTTCCGCTTAATATGGCCCAATTGCATCGCATCTTTGCCATGCCATACATCATGCATGCATCATGCCCGATCTTTTGCCGTAGTATTAAATAGTGCATCCGGTGTTTATTCTAGTGTTTTGCTTCTTCGCGGATAAGGCCGTTGAGTTGATGTGAGCTTCGCCCCAATCTTCGGTCGAACCTTCGACAATGTTTTCAGGCGAGCATCTCCCCCTTTCTACCTATCTTACTTTTATAGTATTTACTTCCCTCCTGTTGATCTATTGCTATCTGTGATGCGTTGCTCTAGTTTTCGCACCCGTGATATCCCTCGCAACCTTATATTGCCTTGGACACATCCTATTACCTGTTGTTTGGTAGATAGTTGGACTTGCACGTCGTAGTCGCTTGCTCAAGTGCTGTTGCGTGTCGTCAAGTGCCACAGTTGTTGGTGAATTGCCGCCTGTTTAATGTTGGAGAAGACCATGGCTTTATTTATTGTTCACTTTAATTATTGTGTAAACAACTAAAATTGAAGTAGGTAAGCAGAGGCACAGGTGGGCAATAGATGTTATTTGGTTGTTAACCGTCCACTTGTGTCCCGTAGGACCCCGAGTACTTGATACCTGTTCCTTGAATATTCGCGCTATCCACATCCGGGAGGCTTATGGGACCCCCCTGAGCCAGAGCTTGATTCAGTCTTATTTCTTGGGGCCACAAACTAGTTTGAGGTTTTATTTACTATCCTGTACCTATGCCATGCTTTACTGCTTTATTACGATTGTGCGAGGAGCACACTGTACTGTTTAGGATCGTGACCCGTTTTCGCGGTATCGACACCCCGAGTTTTCGGGTTCCCAGTCGCTTACAGCCGGCCCCACAAACCTTGAGTCCGTCTCGGAGCCGGCCAGTTTCGTTGCGGGTGTACTCCAAGGGGTGGACCCCTGAAATATTTCTGAATCCTGTGATTGCTTTGTCGTGAAGGCCTCGTTGGGTTTTGATTTGGTTTTTCCGAGGTTGATCGAGTGTGTGTTGCTATTTGTGCACCCCGGCCGGGTAAAACTTTCTGAAAGCCGTGTCCGCGGTTATGGACGACTTGGAGCACAGTATCTCGATCATAGACAACTATAACTAAAGTAGTGCTATAAACTTGACTTTATAATGACTAGTAATCAGCTTCACTACAATGGAATGGCTAAATAAAACTGCCAACAATTGCTTGTTTGGGTGTCGCTTGCGACCATTGTACCTGACTAGTAAGTATTACAACTACAATGGAATGGCTAAATAAAAGTACCAACAACTGCTAGGTTTTTGGGATATCTCATGCTATATGTATCTGACTAGTAAGTGCCGCAACTACAACGGAATGGTTAACTAAAATGGCCTACTGCTTATTTTATCAGGATGATTATCTATACCTGACTAGTAATTACTGCAACGATAACTGAATAAATAAAACTGCCAACTGTGTGAGTTCCTCGGTGGACTTCCTCGATTGGTCTCGAGGGGAAAATACCAGGATGGGATTGTTTGCTGTAAGATTCAGGTTGGATCCGGATAGGTCTTTCTCACCCCTCTCTAATAGCCGCCAGTTGTATCGAGTCTCTATAGGTTGTTTAGCGCATGCTGCCGCTGCCGCTTCAGTCCATCATACCTATGTAGGCGAGAACCGCCGAATTCTAGTCTCGCCGTGTACGGGCCTCAGTACTGACGCTCCTCTTTTTCCTCTGCCCTTCGTCGGCACCCCTTTTGTTTAAGCAGGTTTGAGATCGACGTCGTTAGCAGGGTTACCTTCCGGCTTGGCCTGGGCAGGGTTATGGACGCCGTTGGTTATTCTTCAGGGCTCTTAGCCCCATTTGCATCTTGTCCGTAGCTGGACGCTCTATCATTTTCAAGGTGATTTGGATCTTTGTATATTATATCTGTATTCTTGACTCATTGAGTCGCTGTTATATATATATCTGTTCTGTGGGTCCCATCGAGGACTGTTGTGTAATGTTATTACTTCGTTTTCCACCCGCACGAAAGTGCCTGGTGGGCACCTTTGAATCGTTTCTATGCGGGTTTGGCGGGAATCGCTGAAACTTGCATAGGGTCGATTCTGAGGGTGTTACACCCTTCGCGCGTTTCGCTGACGAGCGGGCCCTCTCCACGTCGCCCTCGTCTTCCCCAAATCGCGCCCACGGACCACGTCGCCGCTGCAGTGAAGCCGGTAATGGCGCGGCGTAATTGGCCTTAATACCGCAGGCGTTTCCTGTCGCGCTTGGGCCTATTTAAACCCCTCTGCACCGCGAGCATTTCCCCCCACTCTCCTCACTCACTCCGCCACCAGGCTGCGCGCATTTGCCTTCAAAGCCCCGCAGTACCGATGACTCCGACGACCGATTCCGGTGAGCCTCGACCGCCCCCCTCTCTCTGGTTCAAAAGACGATGCTCAGCATGATCTGGCGCATCTGCTGACACCTTTCTTTTGCCTGCTCGTGACCCAGGACGTCGTTTCCATTCACGACCGCAACCACCTGCGACGCCGCTT
Organism: Avena sativa; assembly: GCA_916181665.1. Lineage (NCBI taxonomy): Eukaryota > Viridiplantae > Streptophyta > Magnoliopsida > Poales > Poaceae > Avena > Avena sativa. The sequence goes on from OV702283.1 coordinate 23,728,638, forward strand.
GACTCCGGCGACGAATTGAGGTAAAACCCGAGCGCCCCTTGCCCCCTCTTTCATACGAGATTGTTCGCCTGTGTCTTGTGCACCCCCTGACCCCTCTGGTTCGTGCTAGGGCGACGCCAAACCTCGCCAGTGATCTCATCTGCAAGCAACAGATGCCGCCGCAACTCCGACGAGCCCCTGAGACCGTGCCAGCGCGCCCCTTCGCAAACCAGCGCCACGTTGAGCTTCAGCACGCCACCGCGGTTCTGGTAAGCCACTTCCCCCACTCCCGCGCGACATATAACGCTAGCGCCGCCGCTGTCAGACGCGCCGCCGCCAGTCGCCGCCGCTAGCGCCGCTCGAGTTTGGTTAGTTGATTTGTAGCCGTCAGATCTGGATCCAACGCGTGGAATTAGATAAGTTAGCGAACCGTTATGGGCAGATCTGAGCCGTGGGTTTTAATTAGATCCAACAGCGCGGGAGGGTGATCCTGAACAAATCGGTATCAGCCAATAGGATTAACACGCGTGGCTAGAGTTTAAATCAAAAACAGAATTCAAATCAGATTTAGATCCAAATTTCAAATGGCTATAACTTTTGATTCCCACGTTAGATTTTTGCAAACTTTATACCGTTGGAATCAGGGAGACAAGCCCTTTCTGAATCTGCAATGTGTTTAACAAAAAGTTTCTGTTAAAATGACTTTTTATGCAGAAACTTGTTTAAGACTATTTTGAGTATAGAATTTGTTTAGTAAATTGTTTTAGTGCTAAATAAGTTTAGTTAGCAAGTTTTTGACTTGGTTATGTTTTTGTATAATGCACTTGCTTGGTGGAGTTTTCAAAAATCATCACTTAGCATTTTCTTGCATGCATACATTCATATTTTTGTTTGTATATGAATTGTGTGTAATTTGGTGCTACAAATATTTTGTGTAGATTTTGCTAGTGACTGTGATTGTGAAGAGTGCTCCTCTCCCCATTACCAAGGCAAGTGGTACTTCATGAATATTTCCATCCCTATATTTTGTATAAGCATTAGAAATATTTTGCTAAGTCTTGCATGTTGTTATTTTGCCAAATGCTATGTTGGGAAATCCTAAGTAGTTGTAGAATTGTAGAATTGCTAGGGAATTTCCTAAGTTAAGTTACTATGCCATGCTTAGTCTAGCTAGTAGCAAACAAGGGTTGGTAAAGTATATACATGCTATGGTGAAAATATTTCTAAGTCTTTGGACTTAAGTTTTTCTTAATAAAACAACTAAGTCAATGAACCTCCTGGGTGGAATGGGACTTGAATGGTGGTTTTTGGTTGAGTGGTTACACAAGGCCCATGGACATGGTTTACCTTGTGTATCTCACTTGTGGTATGCCACCCAGGCACAAAGGGATTTGGAGGCCAAGTGTTGAGAAGCTTATAGTGCAGCCACTTGGCAATATGGGCTCTGCCTTGATCATATAGGTTGCTAGAACTTAGTCATTTGGACAGTTGGTGGTAGTGGGATGATAGGTTGGAACGCGTCCATTTGGCTAAGGGAAGGCTTCTGAAAGGTCCTGTCTTGGGAAACCAAGTCTGGTGGGGAAAGTGCACAACCTCTACAGATGGAAAATCTAAGTACTTAGCCAAGTCCATGGCAATGGACAATTTGAGCATCAAGACATGGAAGCTATCAAGAATCTCATCACTCCAACTTCTAAGTAAAACTTGTGGGTGAACAAGGGTGAAGGACCCCAATGTCTATTGGTGGTTTCTTGGGAAATGTTTTGACAAAGAAAAACTTAGTGATTTCAACTTATAGGAAAAACCTATTTTGAGCAAAGCAAGCCAAGCTACACTTAGCCAAAATGCATATAGTATATAGTCCACTTAAAATTTACTAAGGTATCACTTGCCAATACTATTCCAAAGTATTGACCCACTGTGGCTGTAACTTGTGATGTTGCAGGTTACTCCGATGATGATTAGGTGTCATGAGTCTACACTCAACATGCTTGCCTGTGGCACATGAAGATGAAGACTTATGTTTATTTACTTATTCCAAAACTCTTGTATTAGGCCTGTGGCCTTGAGTTGTAAAAGACTATGTTTTATCTCTGGAATGTATGTAATAAATGACCTTTGTATCTGTGTACTTCATCTTAAACTGTGGATGCTAGCAATGATCTAGGGACTAGCATTGCAATCGCAGGGATCCTTTTCCTTTACAAAGGAGGGATCTTACAAGTTCGGCCTAGTTCACGCTGGGCATCTACAACGTGTTGCCCCTGCGTATCCATAGGTGCTCAACAAGATCATCCTGCAGCTATTGATGCATCGTCGGATCTCGGATCTCCTGATGCATTACGATGAATGCAGCCCATGTTGGAGGCACCTGATGATCAGGCTCGGCAAGAGGACCCTGTCTGTAGTATGGCTCGTCCTCCTCGAGCAAACTCATTGGATCCTTCCTCTCATCATCAATGATCATGTTGTGCAAGGTCACACAACAGTTCATCACTTCCCACATCTGATCTTTCGACCAGGTCATAGCAGGGAACCGGACAACTGCAAACCTATGCTGGAGCACACCAAATGCCCGCTCCACGTCCTTCCTGCAAGCTTCATGTTCCTTGGCAAAGTGAGAATGCTTGGGGAGCATTAGGCTTGAGATAGTCTTGACAAATGTTGGCCATTTTGGATAGATGACATCTGCTAGATAGTATTCCTTGTTGTAGTGGTGCCCATCTTGGATAGATGCCATCTGCTAGACTGCATGTACAACTGGGCGAGTGATGCGAGTATCTACAAGTGCTCTTCACCTTCGGCGACCTCGGCGCTCTCCTCCTCTAGGAGTACGGCAAGCATCTCCTCGTCGTCGGAGTCCATGGCGAGTATCTCGTCCTCGTCGGAGTCAATGGCGAGTATCTCATCGTCGTCGGAGTCCATGGCCAAATCCGGCCAAATGTCGAACACTTGGCGGGCGTGGTGGTGGGAGCACATAGCGAAGCAGAGCTACGGCGAGGCTAGGTCGGCGAGAACGGCGGCGGGAAGGCGTGGTGGTGGCCGACAACTACGGCGAGCGTATCTAGAGGCGTGGGCATGTCTCGGCGTGGAGGAGCTCCGCCGGTGAAGTCATGGCGACAGGCGGCGCTGGGAGCTCTTTGCAGCAGTCTGGGCGAGTGGAGTGGGTGGGAATGGGAATGTCTCGCCGATAGAGCTGGCCCACGCCCTTTTTTGCGGCGTCCGGCGTCCCCAGGGCGTACCCGGGAACCTGGGTTCAGCCTAGGTAAACCGGACCAAACACGCCGAAATCCGACAAAAACAGGTCCATGGGTACGCGACTGGGCCAATTTTTTTATGTCCGGACCTAAGAGCATCTCCACTCGCCTACCCAGGAGGCCGATCCGGACGCCGAATTTTGGTCCGGACGCCGAAAATCGGCCCAGTCGCGTACCCAGGGACCTGTTTTCGGCATGTTTTGGTCCGGCCTACCCAGGCCGTACCCAGGATCCCGGGTACGCCCTGGGGACGCAGGACTCAGCGAAAACGGGCGTGGGACAGCTCTGTCGGCGAGGGAAGGCACCACTCCCGCGAATTCGCTGAGCCCCCTGCCCTTTTCTTCCCCCCTCCCGCCTTTCTTCCCCATTCCCATACCCCCGAAGCTCCGCCGATCACCGCCCCCGACATGCCGCCCAAGAGTTTCGTCCAACCCAGATCGATCCTTGGCGAGGGTCCGGCAGATAAGAAGGCGAGAAAGCCGAGAGCACCGCCGACCAAGCCGGAGGGCATGTCCTCGGCCGAGTGGGAGAAGAGGGAGCACGCCAGGCAGATCTCGTTGGCCGAGTGGAAGGACAGGAAGGAGAGGGCAAAGCTCCGGCAACAGCAAGCGGAGGAGGAGAAGGCGATGGTGAAGGCGGCGGCGGAAGAACAGGCGATGGTGAAGGCGAAGCAGGCTGCGGCGACGCGTTCGGTGTTGATGGCCGCGCCGTACCCACCACACTGGGGGATCCAGGCTAGCGTCGGCTCGCCCGCCGGCTTCTCGTCGATCTCTCCGGCCAACTTCCAGGAGAGCCAGGTGGCTGCTCGGCAGAGGTACTCCCCTTCGCCGGAGTTTGACGGTGGCTTCAACCCAAACGTGCTCTTCCCCTGCCCGGCGCCGCGCCACCCTTCGCCCTTCGGCGTCGACATCAACATCCCCTACTCGGCCTCTCCGGCGTACGCAAGCCCCGCTTTGCGCCGCGGACCGCTGCCCTTCGGCGGAAGCTCGGCGCCCTTCGGCGAGGCCGACGCGCACAACCTGTTCGGCGGAATGCCGGGCGCTCTTCCGGTCGGCATGACGGCCGAGGCCTACATGGAGGACCTGATCGCAACAGGCTCGGCCTCCAACCACCCCTCCTTCTTCACGGAAGAGCAGACTCGTGCCGATGCCGAGCGCGGCATCGAGTCTCGGGACCTCGTCGACGTCGATGCCGAGGAGACCCAGGTCGAGCAGACGCAGCCAGAGGACGCCGAGACTAAGGCGAAAGGCAAGAAGGGGAAGAAGAAGCCGGGAACATCGGCGGATGCTCGGCTCAAATGGACCGTGGCCGAGGACACCTGCCTCGCCGAAGCTTGGAAGACGGTGAGCATGGATCCAATCACCGGTGCGAACCAAAATTCTGATAATTATTGGCGGCGCGTGAAGGCAGCATTCGACGAGCAAAGCATGGACGACCCAAAGTATCGCAAGATCCACATGGAGCGAGGGGAGAAGGCAATAACGAACCACTGGGCGATCATCCAAACTACGTCCAGCAAGTGGCACAGCTGCGTGGAAGAAGTCGACCACACACAAGCCAGTGGGGAGAACATGGACAACAAGGTACTCGTGAACACTATCTTTGTCGTGCACTCTTTTGACACACTCGCGAACATGGACAACTTGACACACTTCTATTTTGTAGCTGCGTCGTGCACTTCTTCTGTTTCGAGAGGACATGAAGATGGAGTTCAAATTCCATCATGTCTTCGAGAAAATCGAGCATTGCGAGAAGTGGCGGGACACTCGCCTGAGTCTCTCCAAGAGCAAAGACGACGTCTACAACCCCGAGGCCCCGGCCGCTGCTGCCAGCGAAGGAAGACCTGAGCTCGGCCAGAAGAAGGCGAAGATGCTCAAGGCCACCGGACCTTCCGCCGAGCGTCTCCAGGCTTCGATCGAGAAATGCCTCGCCGACACGAGGGCGCAGGCCGAGAAGAGGGAAAAGGTGACCCTCATCAAGGCCAACCTTGCCGAGAAGAAAGCCAGCCTCGCCGAGAAGAAGGCCAACTACGCCGCCAAGAAGCGCCACACGGACCTCAAGTTCCTCATGGGCGGCGAGGACACGTCGAAGATGAGCTCGCCGGTCAAGGCCTGGTACATGGCGCAACGTCAGGCCATCCTGGAGGGCATGACCACGGCTTCCCCTGCCCCTTCCTCTGCGCCGAACGTGCCAGCGCCGAACGCTCCCACGCCGAGCTCTGCTTCGACTTTCTCCAACCCGGGGGCCTTCACCGGCGAGATGGACGACAACGCCGCCTCGGCCACGCCGCAGGAGCCCATCCCCATCGACGACTGAGCGTTGTTTTCCCTGTTATGTAATAAAAATATGTCGCCGAACTTATAAGCGCATCTGTCGAACACCTCGTGGCCGAGCACTCGCCGGCGGGAACTATGCAGATTCAAATATATAGCCCTTTTGTGTCCGCCTGGGTACTCGGCGAGTGGGAAACTGAGCGTACCCAGGCCAAAAACTTGCGCCGTCCGGCCGGAAAAAGGTCCGAATTTCGACCTGGATTCGGCCAACGAGTGAAGATGCTCTAATTTCGACGAGTGAATCGGCGCCCTGGGTAGGCGAGCGGAGATGCTCTACCATCTCGAGCCGTCCATTGTTTGTGTGAGATCTGTGCATAGATCTCCCGGTGCGAGACGACGCGCGGCCTCACGTGGCGTGGAGCGCGCCTCCCCCTCTCGCCGCGCCACCGAGCGGGAGCGCTTTTTAAGCTGGGAGTCGAGCTCCGCGACTGCTAGTCATCCTTCCTCCAGTCTGCTCGTCCGCCTGACATCGCTTCCCGTGCCAAAGCCGACGCCTACAAAAGCAACGGAAAAGCTAAAGCAAAACCACCCTGCGCCTCGCTCGCTCGTCGCTCCTCCGCCTATCACGCCAAACCCAGGCAGCCATTCCTCGTCTCATCTCGTCGACCGCTCCCCCGAAAATGCGATACCTCGTACTACTATAGAAGTCCATTCGATCCGCCAACCACACCAACCCAAACGCAATCCCACCCGCTCGGAGTCGAGCGAGGCGCACGCCGATCGAGCCACCATGCCGCCGCAGGCCGACTCGCAGCAGGGCGACTGCTGCCGCCACGGCCAGGCGCCCCGCTGGCACGCCGGAGCAGGCGAGCCACTGCCCTCCTACCTGCCGCTGCGCAAGCGACTCTCCGTGGACGGGAACGCCAAGCCCCCGGCGGCGCCGCGGCTATGCATCTGGGAGTGCGACGGCGAGGCCGGCGACATCACCTGCGACATCGTCGCCGCGCCCTTCCGGCGCAGCTGCAGCGCCAGGACGACGCAGCCGCCGCCCCCGTTCTTCCGGATGATGACGCCGCCGCCGCCCAGGCCGCAGAGGGTGGCGGAGGCGGAGGAGGAGGCCAGGAGGCCCGGGAAGCCCATCCGCAGGGGCCACCGGAGCTACGGCCTCATGCTCAACCTGCAGCTCGGCATAAGGCAAAAATGGCTAATCAATGCGCCCCCTCTGCAACTTACTTTTCCTACTACTAGTAGCATCAACTGCTCTGTCTCATTGTCGGTTTGGTTTTATGTCGCAGTTACTCGGTGGGGAAGTCGTCGGCGCTGCCGTTCAAGAAGCTCCTGCCATCGGACTTCGACCCGCGGGAGAAGGTCTGGACACGGTTCCCGCCGGAAGGGTCCAAGCTCACGCCGCCCCATCACTCCGTCGATTTCCGGTGGAAGGACTACTGCCCTGCAGTTTTCAGGTGCCATTTTGCTCTGCTCTTCCTGGAATCAGGAGTTCAGGACTGCCTTGTTGGATGGATCCGAACTGATGTGAGTGTTCAGGAGTGGTGTACTGACTACTGTTGAGTGATGCCTTCAGGCACCTGAGGAAATTGTTTGGGGTGGACCCTGCGGACTACATGCTTGCAATCTGCGGCAACGACACGCTCCGGGAGCTGGCGTCCCCGGGGAAGAGCGGGAGCTGCTTCTTCGTTACGCAGGACGATCGATTCATGGTCAAAACCGTCAGGAAGGCTGAAGTGAAGGTCAGTGATTTAAGGTCTTATTCTTCATCTTCTTTATATAAATATCGAAATGAAGTTTTGACAAGTGAGTTTACCAGTAGTACTGCACACTATTGTGCCTTGAAATGCACACTGAATTATTCATGTATTGGTCCCAATTTTCATTTAGCATGCCTAGTGATTTAATTGAAAACAATTCCTAAATAATATTCTCAAACGGCGGAAAATCCCCATCAAGGTAAAAAACATTTTAGCTTGTTTCTTGGGAAAGATTGCATGCTAAATCTGTTCATGGTTCATAGGTTCTTATTAGGATGTTGGGGAGTTACTATGAACATGTTCGACAGCATAAGTCCACCTTATTGACAAGATTCTATGGCACACATTGCATCAAGCAAGTTGGATGTCCCAAGGTAAGCAATAATAATCATGTTGAAAATAACAACACCAACTCCATTCTTTTAGCTACTTCTGAATGCAAATTGTTTGGCTTTGACCTTGTGTATACAACTAGGTCCGGTTCATTATAATGGGCAATTTTTGCTGCTCGGAGTATAAGATTCATAGGCGTTTTGATTTGAAAGGTTCCTCATATGGTCGGACTATCGACAAAACGGAGCGGAAGATCGACGAAACCACCACTCTAAAGGACCTAGATCTTGATTATGCATTCCGGTTGCAAAGATTTTGGTACGAGGAACTTATGAAGTGAGTTTCCCACTATACTAACTGAAGTACATTGACTGCAATTTCATGAGAACTATGAAACCAATCCTTAGCCTGACTCTTCATACTTACATAGGCAAATTCAGATGGACTGCACATTCTTAGAGACACAAGGGATTATGGATTACAGCTTACTGTTAGGAGTTCACTTTCGTAATGATTTATCTGTGCCTAAGATCGGCTTCTCTCAACCTGCTTTGACAAGTAAGTTAACAGCACTAGTGTTTGTTAATTCTTCCATGCCATGAATTGTGATTTCACATATAATCTCCCTTGATCTGATAATTTGCCAATTTACATTTAATCTTAACTATTTGTTATTAGAATCTACTACTGGCAAAAGAAAATCATTTGAAGGCGGGGGCAATTTTTGTGAGCTATGCTTCATGGAATCAGGATGCAAGGACAGAGATTTGATTATAGAAACACGGTAACTTGTCACTTTCTACCAGTATTGAAATTCTTATGTAACCTATTCTTGAAATTTGTGGATTAACCGAAATACCTCTTTAAGAGCCTTCAACAGTCAAATTATTTCGATAAACTGGGAAGCATACCTGGGATATTGTTTCTCTAATAAGCCTCTAACGTTGACAACTAGTGCACAGTCCTACTTTAGTTCTCAGACATAATGCTCCTCCACTATGGTAAAGTAATACTTTCATGCGTATTTTTGTAAGGTATTTTTATGCACTCATCATGATCCTACTTTGTTGCTCCCTTTGTTCCAAACCACCTAGAGCATCATGGGACCTCGCCTGTTTGTTTAAGTCAAATGTTTGTAGTAAAGAGAACGGATAGGATACCTGGAACTTTTCTTTGCGTGGAAACAAATGTGGAACTTTAGCAAAATCGCCTCTCATAATCTGGATTATACTACCAGTACTACTTGAGATTGCTTTGTTGGGCTAATCCACAACCTCTGCCTCATCATATCAGGAAGCCATCTGTGCATCTGGGCATGAACATGCCCGCCCAGGCAGAGCGCAGCTCAAGGAAAATACTGGACAAGTTCCTCCTAAACGAAAGGCACGTGTTCATCACCACGCCAGGTGGGGGACCGTGTGATGTCTACCTCTTCTTCGGAATAATCGATATCCTCCAAGACTACGACATAAGCAAGAAGCTGGAGCACGCCTACAAGTCCTTCCAGGTCAACCCTGGCCGCATCTCCGCTGTAGACCCGAAGCTATACTCGAGGAGGTTCCAGGATTTCATTCGCAGGGTGTTTGTGAAACAGCAGCAGTGAGAGAAGATTGCACAGGGTTATTAACTGGGTTACCATCCCTCTGACTTTTTTCACATCACGAGGAGTTCTGCATCATGAGATCCATTGGTGAAGCTTATGGTTATGATGGCACCGCTGATCCCGAGCATGCCCTGGAACAGTACACACACCTGGTGGTCGGTTTTACCACCATGCGGCCTATGTATATTCCCTGGATAGGTGGCGGCAGCAAGCAGGGAGGTCTGCCGACAAGCATGCTAGAACAGGAAGGATGAGAGCTAAACTTGTAAAGCTCAGGCTTTTGGAAGACTTGTGAACTGTAAGTGCCTACTCCATGATTGCAATGCTAACTCCAATGTCCCATGCCTAGCCCCTGTTTGTCCTTTTTTTTGTAGTAGTAGTAGTATTTCATTTCTTTCTTTCTGCACCTACCATGAAAGAACCCAATTTTTTTGTATGGGATTCTTGGTGTTTTGTGCCGAATAGTAGCGAATATGATCGATCTCCCACAGGAGTACTATAGTCGAGTGGGAATCTGGCATTGTACATGTGCACATTGTCGTGAAGTATCAGACAATTATTACTGGACTGTAAAAACTGACGCATCTTGTCAAAATTCAGAAAAAGGAACCAGGATGTCCATCCATCTCGAACTTCAGTAACACTCGCAGCTCTCACCTTTTGCTTGCAGATGGGATGGCCGGTTGAATTTTGAAGGGATGTCTCGTTTATTCCTCAGACAAGAAAGAGAAGCCGTCCTGTAGACATTGTTGCCTTCTTTGCAAGCACTCGCAGCTTATCGTCTGCATGTCTGTACCTGCCGTGACCACAGTCGTGGTACTACCGCCTGTACCGAAACGCTGCCTTTGTGAAACGGAAGCGAAAAATAAAGCGGGAGGGGAGAGGGGAGAGGGGAGGAGACACCGGGACAGGCATCAAAAGGAGAGAAAGCGGGGGCTGCAGGGCAGGGAAGAAGATGCTGGGACAGATCTGGTCTCCCCATGTCGAGTGTAAACGTGTTCTTTTCTGTGCCCATCTCTCCATCACCCTGACCGCTTTTTTTTCTCTCACTTTGCTTTGGTTCCATGCCAAGGCCTAGTCACAGTTTCATCTTCTCCATCTCCGCGTGCTTTGCGTTGCTTTGCACTGCTCCTGCTTGAGCTGCTGTGGGTATACGGGGCTAGTCTTCTAGAGTGGGTGGAGAGTAGGAGAAGACCAGGTGGGAAGAAACTGCAGGATGATGCATACTACCTCCACGCATGACGCATCTATCCTACATTCCTACTATGCGTTTGCCGGGGTAGGGTTGGTAATTGGCGAATATGCAGTTGTTTCGTGATGTGCATGTCTCATGTAAGGCGTCTGCCTAGGTCGACCCAAACTGTCTGTTTCGGTGGGGACACGATCATTTTGATCGGGGCTGGCCTGTTGGTGCAAACAGGATGACATCTTTTTTTTTCAAATTCAAATAGAGACACTTCGCGCTAAAAACTGGCAAAGTTTATACGTACTCATACGCAATTTACATTCATAATATAAAAAAGGAAATTAAACTAGCCCTAGCCCAAACCCTAGCTACCGATCTTCGCGCACCGACGTTGGAATGGTTGAAGGCGTTGTCTTCGTCGGAGTCGATGGCGGGGACATCGTAGACCTGCCACGGCTCCAAGTTGCCGCGGAAGGTGCTCGCGTGCCGCGCCTTCTGCTCCCAGTCGAGGAGCTCTTTCCAGAAGTCCACACTTTGGTAGCCGCTATCCCACCGCATTGCCGGCGGGAGGTTGTGGATGCGACGGCGGATCTCCACCTTCATCCCTTTTCCCTTCTTGGGTACGGGCGGCACCGGGACCTGCTCCCGGTTGAGGTGCCAGCATGTGGGAAGGGAGACATCGTGGTGGTTGATGTCTACTCCCTCCCTCCATCGGCGCTCGCACTCCGCAACGCGGAAGTACCGACGGTGGCGACGGGTTTCCCCCACCGGAAGCACCGACTGGTAGCCCCGATCCCGCATGGGGCGGTGGGCGGAGTCCTCTGGCCACGACGGAGGAGGCACAGCGCCGCGAAGGAAGGCCGACAGGCCACTGCGCCGGCGGCTCGAGCCAGGTCCGTTCGCCTCGTGGTCATTCTTGGCCTTCTTGAACCATCCCAGCGTCTTTATCGTTGGTGGCGGCAGCGCTGCTAGGGTTGTAACTGGCGATGGCGAGAGGTGCGACACCGACGGGCGCAGGGTTAAGTAGCCCATTCGCCCACAAACGCGTGCAGGTTTCCGCTCCTTCGTCATTAATATCGACGCGGGAACGTAGGCGGCGTCCCATCAGTAAGGGTGTCGTCCTGCCGACATTGATGACGTAGGCTGCCGCCGGTCAGACTTCCGCCTGCGTCTCTGAATCGCTGCTTGCAGTTGTGTCTAAAACGGTGCCGTTGTGCGTCTGAATCACTGTCATGCTAAGCGGTAGGTAAAGGGTGGGCCAGTGGCACACACCTTGGGCCGCCTGCTTCCAGACCAACACAACTATTGTTCAAATTTGATACACAGATGGATCAAAACAGACATATCGGTCCGAATGGATCATGTCGCTGGGACTCCGTGCATGTTCCGCATATCCGCATGACGAGTTTAAATGCGCTCGGACCCAATAGATTGGGTCGGTCAGATAAAAATGCCCTAACTCAGCGTCATTTTTATGTGCGTCAAGCCTTTCGAGGAATGGATTAAAAGACGCATGTGTATTACCTGGATGATGCAAAAGCATCGGCATCAAGCACTTCACCTTCACCTTCACCATGTGGTCCTACGGTTGATGTAGAGAGGGTGTTCGGGATCTGTGTTTTTGTGCCCACTGGTCAAAAAGAATTCAACTCGTATACCAAGGCTTGATCTCTCTTTACGACTTTACGACTATATACGGTTACTTCCTGTTTTACTGCCAATTTTTCATTCGAGTCTGATACTTCGATTCAAATTAACTAATTTAAAAAATTTCTAGATTTAGATGTATTTAATATTAAAACATGTCAAATGCATCTGAATCTAAACAAATCTGAATCAATTAATCTGGATTGGAGAAAATATTTCGTGGTACAATCCATGGACGATCCGGTGGTGTGCTACACCTTGGTGCCACCCACGATGGGCTGGATGTCGCGTGTCGTACAGATATCGGCTAGGGAACAATCGTGTATGTAGCAGGGTTTTTTATTTTATCTTTCCCTTAAAATGTACTCTCGAGTAAACAAAACCTAGGGAGAGAAACATTGTCGTATGCAAACCAATCTGTGGTTGGGTGGCTAAGAGAATAGTTATATCCCTAGTATATCAAAGTTTAAACCTCAGGTTTAACACCGTGTGTTGTATAAAAGATAAAATATTCTTTTAATAGAAAGCGACGTTTCCGTTGATAGTGGGGTGTCTGTGGTGATTTCGTTAATCTTAAGATCCGATCCGCCAGCTTAGTCTCTCAAATATACTCATAGTTATAGTGTACGTGTGTACGTTCATAGAAGTGGGTGCATGTACATGTTGTGAGCGGTTTTGATTGTACCGTGTTTTTTAAGAAAGAAAAACATTGTCGTACGTACAATCGCCAGCCTACAAAGAAAAATGGTCTTTTAACACGAATGATTGAAAACCTCTTACAATATTTGCCATTGACAATCGGGATTCGTGGAATACAAGGATTAAATCTCATGGAAGTGGTGCTGGTGATCATAGTTGAGCGGCTGTGGTGAACATGGTCATATGTAGCGAACTTCTCTAATGTCTCCTCTCCTCTTTAAATAAACACGTAGCCTTCTGAATTAGGGTTTCACGACATTGTGCGACGGAGATATGCACTAACCTCATTCACGAAAGATTTTTTATTCGGTGATGCGAGACTAGGGCCGTGCACCTCGTGCGCTCGTATGACTGATGGAGGTCATACTATCGCAAATATTATGTTCTAGTTATTTCTTTCACAACATGCCACCTATGAAAATGCTCCCCTGGAAAGGTAGATATATAGCTTATATCTTACACTTAGTAGAAATTAAAAGGTGAAGGACAACAAATGTGAGGCTCACTCGAATCCTACAACATAGTGGGATTGAATTGATTGATCACGTGGAAAATAAAAGGTCGTTTCCAACTTCAAGAGAGTTTTGAGCAGATGAAAATTTTCTTATAAATAAGGTTGCTTTGATTAACATGTTTTTATTTTCTATATAAGCTTCTTGATTTGTCAGACTGAATCCTACAGGGGATTATCCTGAGTTCAATTTACACTAAATGTTAAGGAAACAATTCCGTCCACTCAAATATCTTTAAAATAATCATTTCGAGCTAAGGTGGTACAAAATGTAGTGCAAATGTTGGAATCACTCCAGAAAACAAGACTAAAATTGACAAAAAATCAAGGAAAGGGTTTGAGGAAGAACTTTGTTCCCGATGGTGGAGAACTAGAGAACCATCTCGACCTCCATCTCCGTCTCTTCATCCTTTTCTATTTTCTTGTTTTACACTTTATTCCTCTAGAAATTTATAGTTTACACCTTAATACACAAATGTTTCAAATACAAATTACAAACTCAACACTCCCCCTCAGGATGGGGAAAATGCATCATAACACAACTTGCTACATAAGCTAGTAAATACTTTTCAGCTAGGCCTTTGGTTAATATCTGCTAATTGGTTTAAAGAGCTCACATAAGGCATGCAGATTATTCCTTGGTCTAGTTTCTCTTTGATAAAGTGATGATCAATTTTATATGCTTTGTTCCAATGTGTTGAACTGGTTCTTTGCAATATTTGGAGAAGCGTTATTATCACAATACATCATCAATGGTTTCCCATGAAATAAACCCTAGCCCCAACGGTATAACTATCAACCATAAAACTTCGCATATTCCATGGGCGATAGCTCTGAATTCTACTTCAACAGTTGATCTAGTGACAAAATTTTGTTTTTTACTATGCCTAAGTACCTAGGTTCCCTCCAACAAATGTATAATAACCTGATATGGACCGTCTATCATCAAGTAATCCATCCTAATCTGCATAAGTGTAACATTCTACTTGCAGATTCCCATTTGATTTATATAACAAGCCACGACCTAGACAACCTTTTAGATAACGAGTGATTCGGTTTACTGCATCCATGTGGTGAGTCTTGGGGTCATGCATAAATTGGCCAACCACACTAACAACAAAAGCAACAATAGGACATGTATGCGACAAATAGATCAATCGTCCAACTAATCTCTGGTATTTCTCTTAGTCTACAGGCTGCCCCGAGGCACTAGTTAATCTATGTTTTTTCTTGATTGGTGTTAGTGCTAGACTACATCCTAACATACCAGTTTCCATAATAGATCCAATACATACTTTTTTGTGATAATTAAATACCTTTGGATCTTCCAGAAACCTCAATCCCAAGGAAATATCTTAGTTGTTCTAGACTCCTAGATCTTTAACTTCAAACTCCTTTGTTAGATGTTGCTTTAGCTTTCAATTCCATGGTCATCATCTGCTATGATAATAATATGATCAACATAAACAATTAATACGGTCAATTTCACATTATTTTTCTTATAAAATGAAGTATGGTCAACATTTCTATGGATGTAACCCAATTGCATCATAGCTCTTCTAAATCGATCAAACCATGCACATGGAGATTATTCAAGCCTTATAATGATAGTTGAAGTCTCAGTACCTTATTATCAGTCTATGTTGTCCTAAAACATGTGGTATATGCATATAAATTTCTTCCTCAAGATCTCCATGAAGAAAGACATTTTTAATATCCAACTGGAATAAATTCTAACCAAGATTGGCCGCACATGATATCAAGGTCCTGAGGGTATACATCTTGGCTACTGATGCAAATGTCTCCTCATAATCCAGTACATAGGTTTTTGTATAACCCTTAGCTACTAATCAAGTTTTGTATCTTTCTACTTTATCTTTAGGAATATATTTAATGGTATATACCAACTTGCATCCAACTAGCCCCTTTCCATTTGCCATTATACTAACTCCCATGTATTTTTTTCTCAAGAGCTCTCATTCCTCCAACATTGTTGCCCTCCATTTAGGACCATTCATTGCATCCTTCTATTATGTTAGGTACACAGAGTCAAAAGCGGCAATGAAATTCCTAAAGTGATATCTACATCTTTCATCTGATTTTTTTTTGCAAGTTCATGTTTATATACTACACAATCTTTAAGGCGTGTATGTGCGTGTATCCGAATCTTTGGGTTTCGCAAAGCATTTGGTTCATAACCAATAGGGATACTAGAGGATTTGGGAATCTTAGAACCTTCCACATAATCCTCATCATGAACAATTTCTTGATGTTATGATGCTTCTTATAGTACCGATGACTGATTAAGATTCTCTCCATTGACTTCAAGTAGTATAGATTCACCACCATCAGTCTCTACAACCTGATGATTTGGAGAATTTTCACATACCTCATAAAGCATTGTATCATCTTCATCATTCATGTCAACAACTCTCTCCACTTACCTTTAATTCCCTGGATGACTAATATCCACCATAGGCACCAACACAGATCCCTTATCATCTTCATCTCTAAGCCCCCCCTTACGACATGTATCATTATCATTGATTTGTAAAGAATAAACTGGTTCATTTTCATAAGAGCGAGATTATATGTATCATTATCATTATCATTGACTACATGTATCATTATCATTATCATTGATTTGAACAGCTTTCGGGGTTAAAAATTAACTTCCATAAGAGCGAGATTATATATTTTGGAAAACCAAAAGACGAAGAACAAAATTACAAACAAATTTTCGGATGTGAGACTGGGTCTTTGCCTTTTCGATACCTTGGGGTGCCTATCCATTATAGAAAACTTAAAATTTCAGATTGGTATCCAGTGGAAACCTGATGTGAAGGTAAATTGGGTTGCTGGAAGGGCAAGCTATTGTCATATGGTGACCGCTTAGTTCTAATCAATTCTGTTTTAACAAGTTTACCTATGTTTATGTTATCATTTCTAGAAATTCCCAAGGGGGTTAGGAAACGATTGGACTTTTATAGATCTCGCTTTTTTTTGGCAAAGTGATGAGGCTAAATGGAAGTACAGACTAACAAAATGTAATATTGTTTGCAGACCAAAAGATCAGGGTGGTCTAGGCATTGAAGTATTGGAACTTAAGAATAAATGTTTATTGAGCAAATGGCTTTTCAAATTACTAAGTGAAGAAGGAGTTTGGCAAGAATTATTGCATAATAAATATTTAAGTCAGAAAACTTTGCCTGAAGTCCAAGCAAAACCAAATGATTCCCTATTTTGGAAAGGGCTTATGAGGGTAAAGGAGGAGTTCTTTGCTAGAGGTCATTTCAAGGTAGGGAATGGGTCCAATACTAGGTTTTGGGAGGATACATGGTTGGGAGAAACACCTTTGTCACAACAATACTCATCATTGTATAATATTGTGCAACGAAAGAATGTAACCGTTGCATAGGTATTAAATCAAGTACCTCTAAACATTGGGTTTCGAAGGGTACTTTCTAGCAATAAGTGGAATATTTGGATACATTTGTGTTAAATACTAATGTTGGTTCAGTTGTCGGATGATCAGGATAAGTTGAAGGGATTCGCAGCATAGTAAATCAAAAAAAATCCTATGGATGCGAACAAGAAAGCCAAGAACTAATCTAGAAGATGTAATCAACGAGATAGATAGATGAGATCTTCATACCCTTGAAGAAATCGCACAGCGGAAACGTTCAACAGAACGTGGTTGACGTAGTCGTACTCGCCGTCTCCTCCTCGCGATCCGATTTGATCCTACTCCGCAAGTGGCGGCGCCTCCGAGAGATGCACACGTACGGTGCAGCGACGTCTCCTCCTTCCTTGGTCTAGCAAGTATGGTGGAGAGATAGATTGGATCTGCAGCACGACGGCGTGGTGCTTATGGTGGAGAGTTTCTGCGGCACAGCTTCGCCTACGCGCAGTCGGAAGAGAGAGAGAGAGAGAGAGAGAGAGAGAGAGAGAGAGAGAGAGAGAGAGAGAGAGAGAGAGAGAGAGAGAGAGAGAGAGAGAGAGAGAGAGAGAGAGAGAGAGAGAGAGAGAGAGAGAGAGGTGGAGGGGCAGCAGTTGGCGGCTAGGGTTAGAGAGTGGGAGGGGGAGGGTGTGCCCCTGCCCTCCTTATATAGGGGCCTGGCCGGCCCCCCTTGACCCCTCCTCCAAGCCATAGGGCGGCGACCCAAGGGGTGGAGTGGGGGCAAGGCATCCCTCCCCTCTTCTAGAAGGCTCCCCTAGGGTTTCCCCTAGGGCTGGCCGGCTGGGCCTTAGGGGCCTTGTGCCCCTGGCCCAAAGTGGTCAGGGCACTTCCCCTTAGGCCCACGCAGGCCTCCGACAAGTGGGTCCACGTTGGTACCACTCCGGA
The DNA here is from genome assembly GCA_916181665.1 of Avena sativa. Taxonomy (NCBI): domain Eukaryota; kingdom Viridiplantae; phylum Streptophyta; class Magnoliopsida; order Poales; family Poaceae; genus Avena; species Avena sativa. The sequence continues at coordinate 23,746,237 of OV702283.1, forward strand.
ACCTTCTAGAACCTTCCGGTACAATACCGATAAACTCCGAAACGATTCCGAAATCCAAAAACTGCTTTCCTTTATATGAATATTATTCTCCGGACCATTCCGGAACCTCTCGTGATGTCCTGGATCTCATCCGAGACTCCGAACAAAAACTCATAAACCAATTATCCATTCTATCCTAGCGTCGATGCACATTAAGTGTGTGACCCTATGGGTTCGAGAATATGCAGACATGATCTTCTATCAATAATCAACAGCGGGATCTGGAAACCCATATTGACTCCCACATATTCATCGATGATCATATCGGATGAACCATGATGCCAGGATTCAATTAATCCTATATATGTATTCCCTTCGTCACGCGATATTTTACTTGCCCGAGATTCGATCGTTGGTATCAGCATACCTAGTTCAATCTCGTTCACAACAAGTACTTTACTCATTCTGTAATCCGATATCACTTTGTGATTAACTCCTTAACCACGTGCTTGCAAGCGGTGTTGATATCGATTACCGAGTGGGCAGAAGTATATCTCTCCGACTCGGGAGGGACAAATTCCATCTCGATACATACAACCCAACAAGTACTTTCCGATCACCTGAGAGACACCTTTATGATCACCCTCACATAGGATGACGTTTGATGACCTCAAATCTTTCTTCCGATACCAGGGAGTTATATTATCTCATGGTCTAAGGAATACATAATTGACATAGGAAAAAGCTTCGCAAAGATGAACACGATGACATGATCTAATTGCTCTGCTTAATTTGGGTCTGTCCATCATATCATTCTCCTAATGACATGATCTCATTATTAATCGATAACTCATGTCTATGGTTAGGAAACCTTAACCATCATTAATCAATGAGCTAGTCCATAGAGGCGTACTAGGGACACAGTGTTGTTCATAAACCACACAAGTATCAAAGTTTCCGCTTAATACAATTCTAGCATGGAATATAAACTTTATCATGAGCAAGAATTATAATAATAACATCTTTATTATTGCCTCTAGGGCATAATTCCAACAGTCTCCCACTTGCACTAGAGTCAATAATCTAGTTTACATCTGGCAACAATCTAACACCCATGGCATTAAGGTGCTGATCATGTTTTGCTTGTGGAAGAGGTTTAGTCAACGGATCTGTGACATTCAGATCCATATGTACTTTGCTAATCTTCAGATCTCCATCTGCTATATAATCTCGAATTATATGAAAACGGCGGTTGATGTGCTTGGTCTTTGGATGATATCTTGGTTCCTTAGCCAGTGTTATGGCGCCAGTGTTGTCGCACAATATCTCCAGTGGGTCCAAGTGTAACATCCTAGTATTTAGGACCTAACGAAGGGTAGATTTAGGAATATGAATTGTTGCATGCATTTATTTGTGAAAATGTGGGTAAACTTTTCGCCAAAAAAAAACTTAAGTGCTCAATTTTTATTTCTTACTTTGAGAATAGGTTTAGTCTTAAAGAAGGATTGCTATAAACTTTGATATGAACTTAAAGTAGTTATGTGTGTTTTGAAATGAGTTTGGATTCTAAAACTGAAGTGTTTTATAATTTAAATGATTTGGATATAAGATTGGAATCTTAAATTAATTAAGAGAAAAGTATTATAACTTAAATATTATCTAAAAACAATATTGTATGTGAAATTCATTTTACATACTTAATCAAGTCACAAAGAATAACTTAAAGAAGTTATTCCAAACTTCACAATTCACACGAGAGTAAAGAATAAAATATTCTTTATTAATAAATATATAATCTTTATTACAAATGAACCAAATAAAGATTAAATAGATTACAAAAGAATAAGAAAACTACATTTGTATATCCACTAACTATCCTATACCTAAAACTACATTAAATCTTCATCTTTATCTTTTGTACCCGCAAAACAAAGATTAAATAGAAAACAAGATAGGATCAATGTTAGAATATTTCTCTCAGATATGTCAGTGAGGTGCACTTGACAATCTCATCATTGAGAAATGTTATAAAGGGGCAAGTTTCACCAATATGAAAGATTTCATCTTTCATAAACTCAAGGCCAGAATGCAAATGATAGCCAAAAGGGACCAATTCACCAGCCAAGGTAAAAGTAGATTGGTAATAGTAAGTTCAAACTTTCTAAGCTTATCCTCATGTGCATAGCAGGCACACAAGCTGCACACACACAGGCATGCAGAGGGGTGTGATGTCGACCTCACAAGCATAGCCATTATCACAAAACGACAGCCAGCCATGGAAGAGCACCTCAGTGCATCTCTCCACCACACAATACACTAGCACAGCCAGGATGAACAATAGTTAAACCAAGAACAGCAACCAAACCAACCAACCAGATCAACCCAAACATCACCATAATGGTGTCATAAGGAGGGGAATAGATCTGGTGGACAGTAAGGTCAAGCCCAGGAGCTAGGAGGAGCAAGCAAGCTCAAGAGCAAGCTCAGGAGGCAGCAAAAGCAGATCAAGATCAAGACCAAGAACAAGATCAGGATCATCATCAATATACCACACCAACATCAAATCTTGTGGTGAGTCTCATAAAACCATCACATGCTTTCATCAGAATGTCTAAACAAAGGCATGTGTTGCTTTATGCAATAATCTCTCAATAAACACCCAAGAGGGGTGAATCTATCCTAGAGATTTCAAGTATAAGGATAAGAAATCTAGCTCAACCACAAACACTAAACCCTCAGACCAGCATCACTGGGTTCAGTGTTACTTTGCAACTTAGATCATTTTCATTTGATCTTATCAAGATCAGGGCACATCTCAGAGAGAGTAGCGCCTCTACTCTTGCAAGATTCAAACAAACTAATATTGAACCAACTAGGAATTAAAACCAAAAGCCTCAGACCAACATCATAGGCAGGAAAGTTAATACAAGTTTTCATGTCAACTTGTCAGTATTAATCACCAGCATAATCGAGCTAAGCCCAGAAATAAAAACCCAATCACTTGTGTGCCAGAATACAATGGTATCACAAGGACAAGTTCTTAATGAGCTAAAACCGAGCTTCACTTAGCTTCCATAGATAAAAAGGGACAACCACTACATATCATTTTCCTGAAGCCAAGTGTCAGGAATCAATCTTACATTCATACATCCACAAAAAAAATCATTACATGTAATGATTTAATTTAGTGTGTATAATCTCATACAAACTAACACTATAATTATAGTAAGCAACAACTGAAAGGAACTACTTTCAGTATGAGCATTCTGACAATAGAATACACTCTCAGATCAACAACATAATCCAATCAAGGATTCCATTGAAACATTAGCATGAATCATGGGGGATTACCACTGGAACTAAATCTGATAGGCAACTAGTATCATCAAAGCTACTATCAATCCTTAACCACAACAGGCAATCATTTCCCATGATCAAATATGATCAACACTAGATCTAAAGCATCATAGATATGATCAACAGGGGGTTATGAACCCTAATCCAGAGATGAACTCAATCAGCACATAGTCACTCAACATGAGAAGCCACTAGATACACACCAAAAAGAATCATGGCAGTAGCATGGACAATCACCACAAAGACCACTTACCCGAGGTCCTCGCTGATGAATCGAAGAGGAAGCAGAGGGGCCGACGAACCGCGGCGGCACAGGGAGCACCCAGAGGGGCGCTGCAACCTGCACCTGCCACGGTGGCGGCCGTAGCAGCGCACGAGACCAGCACACCACCGCAGGCGGGATCGCGGCGGCGGCGACAACATATTCTCCGAACCCTAGAGTTCGGGAATAGGGTGGAACTGACCACGGGGAAGCCCCGGAGTCAAATACAAGCGGATAAAACGAAAGAGCATCATCGACAACCCCAACTCGTACCACGGCGGTGGCCAGAACAGCCGACGACGGCGAGAATCGACGGTGGCGGCATCGCCGACCACGGGGGTGAGTCAGAGGAGGAGGAGGAGGAGATAAGGTCGATGGAGAGAGTGGAGGCAGAGTGGACTGGGTGGGCCAAAACCCTTCGGGCTAGCCATTTGACCCTGCCCTATTAGGCCACTTTGGCCCAATAAGCCCAAGGGGCCAGCCCAGGTTATTTAATAAATCTTTTGATCAATTGGAAAAGACCAAAATACCCCTGACCCCAATAAAATTATAGAAAATAAATTAATAGTCCAAAAATTATAAATAAAATGTTTTTGGATTCACAATAATACACTCTATCCAAATAAAATAAGTTATCAAATTTTGGACATTCAAATTTTTATAAGAATTTTGTAATTTAAATATTCCTTATGGAATTTTACAAAATTATTGAAAGGTGATAAAAATAAATAAAAATCACTTTCATTATTTATTAATATTATAGTATTTTTGAAAAATACTAAATAAATATTTAATAAGGATAAATGTTTATAATATAAGTAAAATACTCAAAATCTTGGAAAATAAGAGTTATAATTTCAAATATAATCACATATTATTATTTCACTTAATTAAATATTTATTATTTATTAAATAATTAAAAAGTAATAAGCATTATAAAAATCATATTTTATTATGTATAAATCACAAAAATACATGTAATATATTAAAATGATCACCAAAATAACAATTACATATTAAAAATCTAATATTTTACTTTTGAGATAAACCAAAAATTCAAATATTTTAACAACTCAAATATAAACTTATTTACTTCATTAATAATTCATAAAATAATAAATAACATTTATTAATATCCTTGAAATGAGTAAAATAAGTTAATATATAGTACAAATCTTAAATATTAATGAAATAAAACTCTAATGGTTTAAAAACATTATAAATATCTTTATATCAAACTATCTTCAACTCTAAGTGAAGATTATATTCTCAAAGGATTCCAACTCATGATAGAGACATTAAAGAACATCTTGTGAATGAATCAGATCCTTTCCATTTACTTTAAATTATCAAATATCAACAATTACCACAACACTATAAAAAAATATAAGGATAGTTAAATGAAATTATATCTGGAATTATAAACTCTACTCACTTATCTATAAAAGGTAAATGATACTACTCTATCTAGAATTAAGAAACCATTATCTCAAGTAATAGAACAAACATTCTTAAATAACTTAAAGAACACATTTCAGATATACAAGATATCAGGGTGTAAGTATCATACTTTCAAAAACCATCTATATTTTAAAGTTAAGTTTAGTCTCCAAGAGTCCAAATATAATACCACACACATGACTACATGTTTTATAGTTAACTTTGGTCTGAAGTAGTTAATCTATAAAGCAGCATAAACTCAAGCTATTTGATTAAAACAAATAACATCAACCATCACTAACTAACCACAAGGTTATTTAGACCTTAGAAGAGAAACCTTTTCTTCGAAGGTTATCCTTTTTGCCACTTTAAATAAGAAATCTTGTATAAGTAGTCCTAAATAGTATGTCATAAGAATGTATATTTTATTCCTACATATGTGTTAAATCCAACCACTCATAAACTCGAATAAAAATACAACTACGAAATTTATCCAAAAGGACCACACATTCCAAAGTAACCACTTTCGAAATCCAAACCTTAGAACAACATTATTTCCGGAATTTACACTTAAAACGTGCATCACACTACTTATGCATAAAAGCATATTGCTTCTTTAAACATTAGTCCTTACCGGACCAATGATGCTGATTTCAGATTTTTGGATCTTATATTAACTCGAAGACCGTGAGTGCATAATCTTGCAACCACAAAAGGCAAGTTCACACTTGCTCATGTCCTTTGTTTATTTTCTGTAAAGTATTTTAAAAATCCAGTGTTGTCTTCACCTGCATTTGAAGAAGGTCAGAAAACACTATTTTCCAATGATAATGAGAACTATTGATTATTGATCCACGGTGATCAATTAATCTATTAAATCTGACAGTTGGAATACCACTGTTCAGAACTATATCACCTAGGGCTTAACAACCAATGTCGCTAGTGATTCTTACGGCGTATATTACGCGTTGACCATGAGATTTGGAATGGGACGGAGAAGTCAGTTGTATCTTCTTCCTCTCGCATGATGCCGGATGTGCAGGTCGTGGCTGTTATCCTCGTAGCGTGCATTTTAATTGGTAATTCGTAGAGGATATGCAGCATATGGGTGGGAACCATCAACGTCCCACGATAGTTCTGACATCTAACGGTTTGTACACACCATTGCCGTAATTCTTTATGTGGGCATGGTGTACACCAAGGAGGCATGCGGGGTCACGAAGGGGGCAGTGATTGGCTTGGATCATCTTCTGGGCCCCACATCATGGAATTGTGGACGGGAATAAGCTGCCCGGTTGTGCAACAAAGAGTTGATCTCTCATGGGTAAAGTAACGCACCTCTGCAGAGTGTAAGAACTGTAACTTGTTACTCCCTGTTCCGGGAAGGAGCTGCGAACGCGGCGGGAAAGGAACCCCATGAAGGTTCTGGTAAACCCGTGAAGGCTGACAGACATAGCTTTTCAAAATAAAAGCAACCTTTAAAGAAATGTTTATGAAAACTTGCATTGCCTATGACCTACGGTCTATGGCTGTAGATATAGTGCATCAAACACTCCTTTTCTAGTGAATTTGCTGAGTACTCTCGTACTCAAAGTATCTTCTTAACCCTTGCTAGATTCTGAAGCCATTAGAACAATATCTACATCAAGATATGCTCCAGGACTTATCAAGACCAGCTGAAGCTCTTCAATAAAGAAATGGAAGTCAACATATATCTCAACTCAAGTGAAGACGAAGGTTACGGAATCGATAGGAATATTATCTCTAACCAAAGAACCTATTTATGTAGAGCGTTGCGATAGCAGCAATGCCATCCTCTTAGTCTAAATATTAGACTTATTAGCATAATCGTTCTGGCGTTGTTTAACTTTCATTATTCTTCGTAAAGAAGTTCTTTCTTCCTCTTATACCTAGACTGTTCTCTGGATCTTATGTAAAGAGTGAGTTGTAACCTTTAAGCCATGTATTGGACCCGTTGTGTTTCTGTTGTGCCATTCTGAGGGATGTAATACTCGTGAATGGTGTTTCATTGGTGTTATGTCAACGACTATAGTATACTACATCATGCAGTGGTATGCTGGGTCACCGCGCCAAGGCACTTGGAACCACACCAAGCTCAGTGATGAAGTTCCTGATCCAAACTCCTTCACTTGACGCTTCTGAACCAGCCATGTATTCCGCTTCTGTTGTAGATCCCGCGATCACGCTTTGCTTGTAGCTTCTCCAGCTCACAGCTCCACCATTCAAAATATAAACGTATCCTGTCTGATATTTAGAATCATCCGGGTCAGTGTCGAAACTAGCGTCGACGTAACCTTTTACGACGAGCTGCTCATCACCTCCATAGACCAAGAACATTTCTTTAGTCCTGTTTAAATACTTTAGGATGTTCTTTACGGCTGTCCAGTGTTCCACTCCTGGATCACTTTGGTATCTGCTCGTCAAACTAAGAGCATTGGACACATCCGGTCTAGTACATAGCATGGCATACATGATAGAACCTATGGCCGAGGCATATGGCACTTTGCTCATAGTATCTCTATTGTTTATCGTAGCTGGACACTGAGCCTTGCTCAATATCTTACCTAACAACATGGGCAATGAACCTTTCTTTGTTTTATCCATTCTAAACCTTTTCAGAACTTTGTCTAGATATGTACTTTGGCTTAAAGCTATTAGGCGTCTTTGTCTATCTCTATAGATTTTGATGCCTAATATATAAGCAGCTTCCCCTAGGTCTTTCATTGAAAAACATTTATTCAAATAACTCTTCACATTGTTAAGCATACCAATGTCATTTACAATAATCAATATGTCATCCACATATAGTACTAAAAATGTCACCGAGATCCCACTCACTTTCTTGTAGATACAAGCTTCGTAGCAATTTGGAACAAATCCAAAACTCTTGATCAAAACGAAGGTTCCAACTCCGAGATGCTTGCTTCAGTCCATAAATGGAACGCTGAAGTTTGCACACCTTATTAGCATCCTTAGGATCGACAAAACCTTTGGGCTGCATCATATACAACTCTTCATCAATGTTGCCATTGAGGAACACAGTCTTGACATCCATCTGCCATATTTCAAAATCATGAAATGCAGCAATTGCTAATAAAATCCGAATGGACTTAAACATCGCTACGGGAGAGAAAGTCTTATCGTAGTCAACACCTTGAACTTGTCGAAACCCTTTTGCGACAAGCCGAGCTTTATAGACAGTAACATTACCATCCGTGTACGTTTTCTTCTTGAAAATCCATTTGCACTCAACGGCCTTATGGTCGCTAGGAGGGTCCACCAAAGTCCATACTTGGTTTTCGCTCATGGATCCCAATTCGGATTTCATGGCATCCAACCATTTCTCAGAGTCTGGGTTCATCATTGCTTCCTCATAATTCGCAGGTTCACTGTTGTCTAACAACAAGACGGTTAAGACAGGGTTGCCATACCATTCAGGAGTGGCACGTGACCTTGTCGACCTGCGAAGTTCAGTAGTAGCATCGTTCGAAGTTTCATGATCCTCGTCATTAGCTTCCTCTCTTGTTGGTGCAGACGGCACTGGAACAATTTCAGGTGCTGCGCTACTCTCCAACTCGAGAGAAGGTTCAATAACCTCGTCTAGCTCTACCTTCCTCCCACTCACTTCTTTCGAGAGAAACTCCTTCTCAAGAAAGGATCCGTTCTTTGCAACAAACACTTTGCCTTCGTATCTGTGGTAGAAGGTATACCCAATCGTTTCCTTAGGGTATCCTATGAAGATGCATTTCTCCGCTTTGGGTTCGAGCTTGTCCGGCATCAACTTCTTGATGTAAGCTTCGCATCCCCAAACTTTAAGAAACGACAACTTAGGTTTAGCACCAAACCATAGTTCATACGGTGTCGTCTCAACGGATTTAGATGGTGCCCTATTTAAAGTGAATGCAACAGTTTCTAATGCATAACCCCAAATGATAACGGCAAATCTGTAAGAGACATCATTGATCGCACCATATCTAATAGAGTTTGATTTCGGCGTTCAGACACACCATTGCGCTGTGGTGTTCCGGGTGGCGTGAGTTGCGAAACGATTCCGCTTGCTTTAAGATGCGTGAGAAAATCATAACTCAAATATTCACCTCCACGATCGGATCGTAGAAATTTGATTTTCCTGTTATGATGGTTTTCTACTTTGTTCTGAAATTCTTTGAACTTTTCAAACGTTTCAGATTTATGTTTCATTAAATAGATATACCCATATCTACTTAAGTCATCAGTAAAAGTGAGAAAATAGTGATATCCATCGCGCGTCGAAACACTCATTGGTCCGCATACATCGGTATGTATGATCTCCAATAAGTCCGTTGCTCGCTCCATTATTCCGGAGAACGGGGTTTTGATCATCTTGCCCATGAGGCACGGCTCGCACGTGTCAAATGATTCAAAATCAAGAGACTCCAAAAATCCATCAGAATGGAGTTTCTTCATGCGTTTTACACCAATATAACCTTGACGGCAGTGCCACAAATAAGTTGGATTATCACTATCTACTTTGCATCTCTTAGCCTCAATGTTATGGATGTGCGTTTCATTACTTTCGAGATTCAGAAGAAATAAACCATTCACAACAGGTGCATGACCATAAAAGATGTTATTCATATAAATAGAACAACCATTATTCTCTGATTTAAATGAATAACCGTCTTGCAATAAACACGATCCAGATATAATGTTCATGCTCAACGCAGGCACATAATAACACTTATTAAGGTTTAAAACTAATCTCGAAGGTAAAACTAAGGAGAGCGTGCCGACGGCCATCACGTCAACTTTTGATCCATTGCCAACGCGCATCGTCACCTCATCCCTTGCTAGCCGCCGTCTATTCCGTAGCTCCTGTTTCGAGTTACAAATATTAGCAACTGAACCAGTATCATATACCCAGGCACTACAACGAGCGCTAGTAAGGTAAACATCAATAACATGTATATCAAATATACCTTTAATGGTGCCATCCTTCTTGTCCGCTAAGTAATTCGGACAGTTGCGCTTCCAATGACCCTTGTTCTTGCAATAGAAGCACTCAGTGTCCGGCTTAGGTCCAGACTTAAGCTTCTTCTCAGCAGGGGCAACGCGCTTGCTGCTGCCTTTCTTGAAGGATTTATTTGCACACCCTTAGCTTTCTTAAAGCTAGTGGTCTTGTTGACCATCAACACATGATTATCTTTCTTGATATCCACCTCTGCAGCTTTCAGCTTAGAGAAGAGCGCAGTGATCGTATCAGTGGAACCAATTTGACTGTGAGTAACTACAAAACCTTTGTAGCTAGGAGGGAGTGATTGCAGAACTTTGTCAATCTTGAGCTCTTCTGGAATCTTGCAGTCCAGTTGCTCAAGACGTTGAGTGTAGCCCGACATCTTAATGGCGTGCTCACTAACGGAACTCCCTTCCTCCATCTTGCAGTTAAAGAACTTCTCAGAGATCTCATATCTCTCAGAACGGGCCTGGGTCTGAAACATGGTTTTCAAGTTCCTCAAGTATCTCAAAGGGCCCGGCGAACTCCTCAAAACGATTTTGAAGTTCCGGTTCCATAGCAAACAACATGGTACTCTTAATCACTCCATAATCATCTTTGTGTGACTGATAAACAACTTTTTCATCAGCCGACGCATCAGTAGCAGGGGCGTCACCTAGCGCTTTCTCAAGTACATAGTCGTTTTGTCCGCCAGCGAGAATGATTCTCAGATTGCGGAACCATTTGGTGAAGTTAGACCCATTGTTTTTAAGCTTTTCTTTCTCAGCAAAAATGTTGAAGTTGAAGTTGGACTTAGCCATTTGATCTACAAAATTTGCAAATACAACTTAGACTATGTTCATGATAACTAGTTCAACTTAATAAAATTACTAGATGAACTCCCACTAAATTCAACATCCCTCAAGTTGTTTAGTGAACACGATCCAAATTCACCACACCTAATCCGATCTTCACGAGAAGAGATGTGGTTTCAATGGTGGACAACAAAGTGTCGATCATATCATTCATATGACTCATGTTTAACCTTTCGGTTCGTGTGTTCCGAGGCCATGTCTGTACATGCTAGGCTCGTCAAGTCAAACTCAAGTATTTCTGCGTGTGCAAAACTAGCTTGCACCCGTTGTATGTGAACGTAGATTTTATAGAACCTGATCATCACGAGGTGCTTGAAAACGACGAACTTTCACAACGGTGCATACATGGGGAGAACACAATTTTATCTTGATCTTTAAGTGAGGAATCATCTTATAATGCTACCGTTGCGATCTAAGCATAATAAGATACATAAAAGGATAAACATCACATGCATATAATTTTATGTGACATGGTATAGCCAATCTTCGTGCAATGATCTCCATCTTGTGCGCGCCAGCATGATCTCCATCACTCCACCATGATTGCCTCCACCAGGAATAACAACTACAACTATTTCTAACTACTTAGCGATAAAGTAAAGCTATTACATGGCGTATAAGAAGTTGACACACAGGTCATATACAATCATAAAGACAACCATACGGCTCCTGCCGGTTGTGAACTCATCGACATGCAAGTCGTGAAATATTACAAAACATGATCATTGCATACATCTCAATTCATACACATCATGTCTTGGGCCATACCATATCACAAAACACTCCCTGCAAAATAGTAGTGACCTTGGAACAATAAAGATCCTAAGTCCCCGTGATTTACATGCTAGTCCCTGGATCAATAGCTAGCACTCACAGTCGATGAATATCATGTAAAACACAAAGTCATTATTACACGGAGAATCCAGAGTATGAATTTATTAAAAATTTGCTTAGTATTAAGCTAGCTCAAATAACAGCGGAAACATAAAAGCAGCTTGAGTCCATCAATGCCCCAGGCTTGTTGAGTGTAGACTCGCGATCCCTACGCACCTTTCAATCTTCGGATTCTGCACATAAGACGTGCAGCCAACAAGTTGGGTCAATACTTTGAATGTATTGGCAAATTACACCAAGGAAAGAAAATACTATCTCTACATGCAAGGCTAGTTTAGGCTGTAGAGTTCATTTGCTCAAAGCTAGTTGTCTTAAGTATATATAAGAAGAGAAGATTTTCCCTACTTTGTAAACTTTTGTTTAAGTAATATATGGTCAAATGGCACACGAGGATATTACTCACCAAGTGTCCAAACAACCTAACACTTGGATATTACTCACCAAGTTCCCAAAACCCTCCCAATAGCGATATGACTCACGCCTTGGGTTTTTAGAAAACTTTAAGTTTTGAAAGGGAGAGAGGAAGATCCTTCAGAGGCTCCATCCTTCAGATGCTCAATGTTGTTCTATTTCCATGAACACGGCTGATCGATCAGATTGCAATACTCTCGAGAGTTTGTGCACTTTACCCACAATCCACGATCAAGTCCTTTTACAGACAAGACCATGGCGAGGCTTTCCCTTAGTAGCCCCTCTACCTTCTGGATCCAATCGTGCCAAGAACCTCCAAATGTTGGTACCCAGGTGAGGTTTCCCACTAAGTACTAGGCCAAGACAGAGCCCATATGTATTGCGGTTGCATTGGAAGCTTCTGAATTCTGAAAAATGGCAGACTTCTTTGATTCCTGGGCGGCCTTCCTCCACCAAAATCTCACTCGTTGTCCCGACAACCATTCCGCCTAGAATAAAACTTAGTTTTATTTTGAAGTGGATTTGAGAAGAAAGGTTTGCTCAAGAGAGCCTTTATACTTAGAAAATTCATTGTCTTTCGAACCCCCAACGGTAATTTTCATATATATAGCATAGCAAGCAATACTTAGCAAAATAGGGGTAACCTATTAGGAAGGGAAAATCCTAAGTATAGAGCTACTCATGGCATACTACAAAATCATCGCACTTGCAAAATAATACCAAGGAAAAATTATACTAGAACATCCTACACACGCATACTACAGAATTTTGAAGATCACATGCATAGAATCAAAACCGGGACAAAATATATGAACAAGTGGTGTAACTTGCCTTGATCTGAGCAGCACTCTACACAATAGCACTCCTCGGCGCACTCCGAACAATTTAACGAAACACAAACATAGATCTAATCACAACTTGCACAAAATATGCCACAAAGATAATATGCATGCATGCAACATGGTACTTATGCAAGATTTGTTTTCTAAATTGACCAAGGTAGTCTAATTAGATTGCAATTTTGTTAGGGATGTTATTAGTATTGATTTCCCACGGGTTTAAACAAATTTGGGTTTTATTCTAATTTCTTGGGCTTACTAGAAGATCCAACCATCTAATTAGCCCCAAATCAGATCTAATGCTCTTAAGCAAGGTTCTATAATTGTGTTCAGTAGGTGTTGTGAAAACAAAGTCATCACAACAAGAATCAACTAAAACAGAGTTTTAATTATTTTTCTATAGATTAAATAGTCTAATCTAGAGATTAAATTCTACATAGAAAAACCTTATGCAAACTTGTAATATTATTACAGATCTGTGTTCTACACATTTTTATGAATCCAAGGGTATATTATACGCAAAATTTTGCCAAGTATATGATTTTCTATGAATTTCGCAAATTTTAACCTCAATCTGCCAAATAAATTTAACCCTAGCGAGAACGCGACATGTGGCAGCAACTGATTGGGCCAGCTAAGCAAGGCGGCACTGACGCGGCGCGCTGTTGTGACTTTGCCATGCGGCGCTACACGATAGGCGCATACCCCTTCGCCCCCCCTTGTAGTCTGGGTTGCATACTTTCAATCGGACGGCCGTGAGCGGCTTGACTGACCTGTGGCGGTGGCGGCGATGAAGGCGACGGTGGCGGTGGTGGAACGGCGTCGGTGGTCGGTGTCCCGGGGGCTCCGGTGGTCTTGGAATATGGCGAAGATTGCCTCTCGATGCGTATGGGAATGGCGAACCTCTCAACGGCCTCGGCGTGGTCCCTCTCCTCCTCTATCTCCCATGGTCGGCAGTTCCTCTTCTCGGTTCCGATGGGCTCCGGCAAGCAATTGTCGGTGACCCTCTGCGATTCGAAAGAGGCGAGTTAGATGGGAGGACCTGGTAGATCGAGGCGAGTAGTATGGAAGGTAGATCATGGCTCGAGGTGCTCTGGAAGGTCACCAACCTCGAGCTCCGACGGCGGACGGCTCCGACGAGATCGGAATATGACGAAACTGGAGCTAGGGTTTGAGAAACACGAAAACAACTGTGGGGGCCGAAGCAGCGGTATAAGAGGGGGAGATTTCTTGGAGTAGGGGGCACGGATTCGTAAGAGGGACGGAGAATCGCAAGGATTTGAATTCGGGTTCGTGTTCATCAGGTACTCCTGTTGGAGGTGGAAGATGACAGTGTGGGCACACCTGTCGGTGGCCGCGGCAGGCGTGGCATGGCGCAGGCCCACCTGTCGGTGGCCACATCTTTGCGCTTGGAATCAGCATAGCTCTTTTGTTGGGATTGAGCTACCTTTAGCCTATCTTGAATCTGTTGTACCTTTTCTTCGGCATCCTTGATCAATTCAGGTCCAAAAAGACTACGTTCACCAACTCCACTCCATAACAGCGGGGTTCTACACTTCCTGCCATATAGAACTTCAAACGGAGCCATCTTGATACTTGTCTGGTAGCTGTTGTTGTAGGAGAACTCTGCATACGGCAGGTTATCGTCCCAACTAGACCCACAGTCTAGTGCGCAAGCTCTCAACATATCTTCCAGAATCTGATTCACCCTTTCTGTTTGGCCATCTGTTTGAGGGTGGAAAGCAGTACTGAATTCTAGTCTGGTTCCAAGAGACTCATGTAACTGTCGCCAAAACTTTGAAGTGAACTGCGTGCCTCTATCTGATACAATTCCCTTAGGGACACCATGCAGACTTACAATCCTTGACATATATATATCTTGGCAAGCTTATGTTGGAATTATGCCCTAGAGGCAATAATAAAGATGTTAATATTATAATTCTTGTTCATGATAATGTTTATATTCCATGCTAGAATTGTATTAAGCGGAAACTTTAATACTTGTGTGGTTTGTGAACAACACTGTGTCCCTAGTACGCCTCTATGGACTAGCTCATCGATTAATGATGGTTAAGGTTTCCTAACCATGGACATGAGTTGTCAATTAATAATGAGATCATATCATTGGGAGAATGATATGATGGACAGACCCAAACTAAGCGAAGCAATTAGATCGTGTCATCGTGTTCATCTTTGCGAAGCTTTTCTTATGTCAAATATTGTATTCCTTAGACCATGAGATAATACAACTCCCTGGTATCGGAAGAAAGCTTTGAGGTCATCAAACGTCATCCTATGAAAGGGTGATCATAAAGGTGTCTCTCAGGTGATCGGAAAGTACCTTTTGGATTGTATGTATCGATATGGGATTTGTCCCTCCCAAGTCGGAGAGATATACTTCGGGCCCACTCGGTAATCGATATCAACACCGCTTGCAAGCATGTGGTTAAGGAGTTAATCACAAAGTGATATCGGATTACGGAACGAGTAAAGTACTTGCTGTGAACGAGATTGAACTAGGTATGACGGTACCGACGATCAAATCTCGGGCAAGTAAAATATCGTGAGACGAAGGGAATATATATATGGGATTGATTGAATCCTGGTATCGTTGTTCATCCAATATGATCATCGATGAATGTGTGGGAGTCAATATGGGTTTCCAGACCCCGCTGTTGATTATTGATAGAAGATCATGTATGCATATTCTCGAACCCGCAGGGTCACACACTTAACGTGTCTCGATGCTAGGATAGATTGGATAATTGGTTTATGAGTTTTTGTTCGGAGTCTCGGATGGGATCCGGGACATCACGAGAGGTTCCGGAGTGGTCCGGAGAATAAGATTCATATAAGGCAGTGCAGTTTTTGGAGTTCAGAATTGTTCCGGGTTAATCGGTATTGTACCGGAAGCTTCTAGAACCTTCCGGAAGGGGACCAACGTGGCCCCACCTTCCGGGAGGGGGCATGGGCCTATGAGGGAGTGCCCTGGCCGCATTGGGCCAGGGGCACAAGGCCCCATAGGGCCCAGCCGGCCAAGAGGGATAAAACCCTAATCTAGACCTTCTAGAAGGGGGGGTTTCCTTGCCCCCCACTCCTCCTCCTTGTGGCCGCCGGTTTGGGCTTGGGGGAGGGGCTAGGGCAGCCTCCCACCCCTCTATATAAAGAGGGATGGGGGCGCACCACCCCCCCACACCTTCCCCTCCAAAGCTAGCCGCCCTACTGCCCTCCTCTCTCTCCCTCCTGACTGCGTGTAGGCGAAGCCCTGCTGCAGAAACTCTCCACCATATACACCATGCCGTCGTGTTGTAGATCCAATCCGTCTCTCCACCATACTTGCTGGACCGAGGAAGGAGGATACGTCGAGGTGCTGCACGTGTGCATCTCACGGAGGCACCGCCACTTGTGGTGCTAGATCGGATCGGATCGCGAGGAGGAGAAGCGAGTACGACTACATCACCCACGTTCTGACGAACGTTCCGATGTGCGAATCTTCAAGGGTATGAAGATCTAATCCAATCTCTCTCGTTGTTTGCATCTCCTAGATTAGATCTTGGCTTTCCCTCTGTTCGCATCCATAGAAAATTTTGATTTACTATGCCGCGAAACCCTTCAGTGGTATCAGAGCTAGATCTATCTGTAGATGTGTTTCACGAGTAGAACGCAACATGGTTGTTGCGGGCGTTGATGTTTTCTGTTGCAAGCCTCTTGTTTGTGTTCTTCTTATGACGCGGGATAGTGAGATTGAAGCGGTCCAGGCCAACGTTACGCGACGTCGTTCGCGAGACCGGCTCCGCACTTGACGTGTGGCTTGTACCACACATGCGGCTGGTGGATGTCAGTTTCTCTCACTATAGTTGCCATGGGATTAACACCGGAGTTTGGCAACCATAATATCACCGTTGTGGCTTTCCGTAGGTAAGAATTGTTCTTAGCATCTACTCCCATAAGCCACGTAAAACATGCAACAACAAAGTAGAGGCGTCTAACTTGTTTTTGCAGGGAGTGTTTTCTGTGATATGGTATGGCCCAAGATGTGATGTGTATAATGTATGCGATGATCATGTTTTGTAATGTTTCACGACTTGCATGTCGATGAGTACACAACCGGCAGGAGCCATATGGTTGTCTTTATAATTGTGTATGACCTGTGTGTCAACTTCTTATGCGCCATGTAATAGTTTCACTTTATCGCTAAGTAGTTAGCAATAGTTGTAGTTGCTATTCGTGGTGGAGGCAATCATGGTGGAGTGATGGAGATCATGCCGGCACGCACAAGATGGAGATCATTGCGCAAAGATTGGCTATACCATGTCACATAAAGTTATATGCATGTGATGTTTATCCTTTTATGTATCTTATTATGCTTAGATCGCGACGGTAGCATTATAAGATGATTCCTCACTTAAAGATCAAGATAAAAACTGTGTTCTCCCCATGTATGCACCGTTGCGAAAGTTCGTCGTGTCCAAGCATCACGTGATGATCGGGTGCTATAGACTCTACGCTCACATACAACGGGTGCAAGCCAGTTTTGCACACGCGGAAATACTTGGGTCTAACTTGACGATCCTAGCATGTACAGACATGGCCTCGGAACACATGAACCGAAAGGTTAAGCATGAGTCATATGAATGATATGATCGACACTTCGTTGTCCACCATTGAAACCACATCTCTTCTCGTGAAGATCGGATTAGGTGTGGTGAATTTGGATCGTGTTCACTAAACAACTTGAGGGATGTTGAATTTAGTGGGAGTTCATCTAGTAATTCGATTAAAAGTTGAACTAGTTATCATGAACATAGTCTAATTTGTACTTGCAAATATTGTAGATCAAATGGCTAAGTCCAACTTCAACTTCAACGTTTTTGCTGAGAAGGAAAAGCTTAAAAACAATGGGTCTAACTTCACCAATTGGTTCCGCAATCTAAGAATCATTCTCTCTGGCGGTCAAAAGGACTATGTCCTTGGGAAAGCGTTAGGTGAACCCCCTGCTGCAACTGCGCCGGCTGATGAGAAAGCTGTCTATCAGTCGCGCAAAGATGATTATGGTGTGATTAAGAGCACCATGTTGTTTGCTATGGAACCGGAACTTCAAAATCGTTTTGAAGACTATCCCGGGCCCTTTGACATTCTCGAAGAGCTGAAAACCATGTTTCAGACTCAGGCCCGTTCTGAGAGATATGAGATCTCTGAGAAGTTCTTTGACTGCAAGATGGAGGAAGGGAGTTCCGTTAGTGAGCACGCCATTAAGATGACGGGCTACACTCAACGCCTTGAGCAACTGGAATACACGATTCCAGAGGAGCTCAAGATTGACAGGGTTCTGCAATCACTCCCTCCCAGCTACAAAAGTTTTGTAGTGACTCACAATCAGATTGGTTCCACTGATACGATCACCGAGCTCTTCGCAAAACTGAAGGCTGCGGAGGTGGACATCAAAAAGGATAATCATGTGTTGATGGTCAACAAGCCCACCTTCAAGAAAGGTAAAGGAGCAAAGAAGCCCTTCAAGAAGGGCGGCGGCAAGCGCACTGCCCCTGCTGAGAAGAAGCTCAAGTCTGGTCCTAAGCCGGACACTGAGTGCTTCTATTGCAAGGACAAGGGTCACTGGAAGCGCAACTGTCCGAAGTACTTAGCGGACAAGAAGGCTGGCACCATAAAAGGTATATTTGATATACATGTTATTAATGTTTTCCTTACTAGCCCTCGTTGTAGTGCCTAGGTATTTGATACTGGTTCAGTTGCTAATATTTGTAACTCGAAACAGGAGCTACGGAATAGACGGCGGCTTGCGAGGGATGAGGTGACGATGCGCGTTGGCAACGGATCAAGAGTTGATGTGATGGCCGTCGGCACGCTCTCCTTAGTTTTACCTTAGTTTTAAACCTCAATAAATGTTATTATGTGCCTGCGTTGAGCATGAACATTATTTCTGGATCTTGTTTATTGCAAGACGGTTATTCATTTAAATCGGAGAATAATGGTTGTTCTATTTATATGAGTAACATCTTTTATGGTCATGCACCTGTTGTGAATGGTTTATTTCTTCTAAATCTCGAAAGGGATGAAACACACATCCATAACATTGAGGCTAAGAGATGCAAAGCATATAGTGATAATACTACTTATTTGTGGCACTGTCATCTAGGTCATATTGTTGTAAAGCGCATGAAGAAACTCCATTCTGATGGACTTTTGGAGTCTCTTGATTTTGAATCATTTGACACATGCGAACCATGCCTCATGGGCAAGATGATCAAAACCCCGTTCTCCGGTATAATGGAGCAGGCAACGGACTTGTTGGAAATCATACATACCGATGTATGCGGACCGATGAGTGTTTCGACGCGCGGTGGATATCGCTATTTTCTCACTTTTACCGATGACTTAAGTAGATATGGGTATATCTATTTAATGAAACATAAATCTGAAACATTTGAAAAGTTCAAAGAATTTCAGAATGAAGTGGAGAACCATCGTAACAGAAAGATTAAGTTTCTACGATCCGATCGTGGAGGCGAATATTTGAGTTATGATTTTCTCACGCATCTTAAAGCAAGCGGAATCGTTTCGCAACTCACGCCACCCAGAACACCACAGCGCAATGGTGTGTCTGAACGCCGGAACCGAACCCTATTAGATATGGTCCGATCGATGATGTCTCTTACTGATTTGCCGTTATCATTTTGGGGTTATGCATTAGAAACCCCTGCATTCACTTTGAATAGGGCACCGTCTAAATCCGTTGAGACGACACCGTATGAACTGTGGTTTGGTGCTAAACCTAAGTTGTCGTTTCTTAAAGTTTGGGGATGCGAAGCTTACGTCAAGAAGTTGATGCCGGACAAGCTCGAACCCAAAGCGGAGAAATGCGTCTTCATGGGATACCCTAAGGAAACTATTGGGTATACATTCTATCACAGAACCGAAGGCAAAGTGTTTGTCGCAAAGAACGGTTCCTTTCTTGAGAAGGAGTTTCTCTCGAAAGAAGTGAGTGGGAGGAAAGTAGAGCTAGACGAGGTTATTGAACCTTCTCTTGAATTGGAGAGTAGCGCAGCACCTGAAATTGTTCCAGTGCCACCTGCACCAACAATAGAGGAAGCTAATGACAAGGATCATGAAGCTTCGGACGATGCTGCTACTGAACGTCGCAGGTCGACAAGGTCGCGTGCCCCTCCTGAGTGGTACGGCAACCCTGTCTTTACTGTCTTGTTGGTAGAAGACAGTGAACCTACGAACTATGAGGAAGCGATGATGAGCCTAGACTCTGAGAAATGGCTAGAAGCCATGAAATCCGAATTGGGATCCATGAGCGAAAACCAAGTATGGACTTTGGTGGACCCTCCTAGCGACCGTAAGGCCGTTGAGTGCAAATGGATTTTCAAAAAGAAAATGGACGCGGATGGTAATGTTACCGTCTATAAAGCACGGCTTGTCGCGAAAGGT
Organism: Avena sativa; assembly: GCA_916181665.1. Taxonomy (NCBI): domain Eukaryota; kingdom Viridiplantae; phylum Streptophyta; class Magnoliopsida; order Poales; family Poaceae; genus Avena; species Avena sativa. The sequence goes on from OV702283.1 coordinate 23,766,739, forward strand.
TTTCGACAAGTTCAAGGTGTTGACTACGATGAGACTTTCTCTCCCGTAGTGATGTTTAAGTCCATTCGGATTTTATTAGCAATTGCTGCATTTCATGATTATGAAATATGGCATATGGATGTCAAGACTGCATTCCTCAATGGAAACATTGATGAAGAGTTGTATATGATGCAACCCGAAGGTTTTGTCGATCCTAAGGATTTTGATAAAGTATGCAAACTTCAGCGTTCCATTTATGGACTGAAGCAAGCATCTCGGAGTTGGAACCTTCGTTTTGATCAAGTGATCAAGAGCTTTGGATTTGTTCCAAATTGCTACGAAGCTTGCATCTACAAGAAAGTGAGTGGGAGCACGGTGACATTTCTGGTACTATATGTGGATGACATATTGATTATTGGAAATGACATTAACATGCTTAACGATGTGAAGAGTTATTTGAACAAGTGTTTTTCAATGAAAGACCTAGGTGAAGCTGCTTATATATTGGGCATTAAAATCTATAGAGATAGACAAAGACGCCTGATAGCTTTAAGCCAGAGTACATACCTAGACAAAGTTCTGAAAAGGTTCAGAATGGATAAGGCAAAGAAAGGTTCAGTGCCTATGTTGTCAGGTAAGATATTGAGGAAGGCTCGGTGTCCAGCTACGGTAAATGATAGGGAAGCTATGAGCAAAGTGCCTTATGCCTCGGCCATAGGTTCTATCATGTATGCCATGCTGTGTACTAGACCGGATGTGTCCAATGCTCGTAGTTTTACGAGCAGATATCAAAGTGATCCAGGAGTGGAACACTGGACAACCGTGAAGAACATCCAAAAGTACCTAAATAGGACTAAAGAAATGTTCTTAGTCTATGGGGGTGATGAACAGCTTGTCGTAAAAGGTTACGTCGACGCTAGTTTTGACACTGACAAGGATGATTCTAAATCTCAGACAGGATACGTGTATATTTTGAATGGAGGAGCTGTGAGCTGGAGAAGCTGCAAGCAAAGCGTGATCGCGGGATCTACATTAGAAGCAGAATACATGGCTGTTGCAGAAGCGTCAAGTGAAGGAGTTTGGATCAGGAACTTCATCACTGAGCTTGGTGTGGTTCCAAGTGCATTGGACCCACTGGAGATATTGTGTGACAACACTAGCGCCATAGCACTCGCTAAGGAACCAAGATATCATCCAAATACCAAGCATATCAACCGCAAGTTTCATATAATCCGAGATTATATAGCAGATGGAGATCTGAAGATTAGCAAAGTACATACAGATCTGAATGTCGCAGATCCATTGACTAAACCTCTTCCACGTGTAAAACATGATCAGCACCTCAGTGCCATGGGTGTGAGATTGTTGCCAAATGTAAACTAGATTATTGACTCTAGTGCAAGTGGGAGACTGTTGGAATTATGCCCTAGAGGCAATAATAAAGATGTTATTATTATAATTCTTGTTCATGATAATGTTTATTGTAGGGGTTCGTAGCATGGAAAACAAAAATTTTCTATCGCATACAAACAAACAAGCCAAGATCTATCTACTAGATTGTAGCAACGAGTCGATGGAATAACTTACCCTCGAAGATTCCAAAGTGTTTAACGAGAGCGGATTCTCGTGGGTGATGTAGTCGTACTCTTCCCGATCTCAAGATCGTGTAGACGATCCTTCCGGCGCTGCGTTCCGGCAGCGCTCCCGCAGTCGGTCACACGTTCGGTACTCGACGAAGACCTTCCTCTCCCTTGTTCCAGCAGGCAGCGGAGGTTGTAGCACTCTCCTCGCGATTCCGGCAGCACAACGACGTGGTACCGGAAGTAGAGGGGAAATCCCGCAGGGCTTCGCCTTAAGCCGGAGCGAGTATGGTGGATTATGAGAGAGGGCTATTAGTGGTCTAGAGATTAGACACACCAATTAGAAGGCTCTAAACCGCAGGCTAAAGCAATTAGAAGCTCTAAACCAAAACGGCTCTAAACCGGAGATTAGAGGTAGAAACTTGTGTGTCTAGAGGAGGAGGCCCTGCCCCTCCTTTTATGGGTGGGAGGCGCGGCCAAGGGGAGGGGAGTCCCTCCCCAAGTCGGCCTTGGTTGGCGCGCCGGCTTGGGGAGGAGACTCCTCCCCCAAGTCGGTTCCCAACTCCTCTTGCTTGTTTCCCACAGTTTCTTGTTTTAGCCGTTTGACTTTCAAACTGGACATTTGACTTTTCTGTTTTAGGATTCAATTTAATCCTTTATTTGGAACAGCAAGAATACTTAGTACATGATGCAATCATTCCAATATGTAATGACACATTCATGTACCCCTCCCCCCTCCCGGAGTGCCGGACATTCCGGAACCTTCTAGAACATTCACCGGAATCATTTCCGAACTCCGAAACGGGACTTTCCTTATATGAATCTTATTCTCCGGACCATTCCGGATCACCTCATGATATCCCGGATCCCATCCGAGACTCCGAACAACATTCGGTCTCTTTCTCATAATACCATAACTACTCAAAACAACGTCGAATCCTTAAGTGTGTCTCCCTACGGTTCGTGAATTATGCGTACATGATCGAGACACTTCTCCGAACAATAACCAATAGAGGAATCTGGAAATTCATATGGATCCCACATATTTCTACGATTACTTTGCGATCGAATGAACCACTTACATACGATACCAATTTCCCTTTGTCTCACGATATGTTACTTATCCGAGGTTATGATCGTCGGTATCTCTGCATACCTAGTTCAACCTTGTTACTGATAAGTACTCTTTTCTCGTTCCCGTGATATGTGATCCCTTGTGAGCCAGTCACATGCTTGCAAGCTAATTGGATGACATTTCACCGAGAGGGCCCAGAGAATATCTATCCGTCATATGGATGGACAAATCCCACTCTTGATCCATGTGTCTCAACCAATACTTTCCGAACACTCAATGCCACCTTTATATCCACCCAGTTACGGTGTGGTGTTTGATGTCATCAAAGCATCCATCCGGTAAAGGTGATATGCATGATATCATGGTCGAAGGAATTAGGTTACTATGTATCAGAAAGCATATAGCAATTGAACTATTGAAATGACTTGATCTTTATGCTACGCTTATCTATAGGAGTATGTCCACCATATCATTCTCCTAATGATATGATCTTGTTGTTGATAACATCTCAATGTTCATGATAGGGAAACCACAATCATTTATCAACCAACAAGCTAGTGAAGTATAGAGGCTATACTAGGGACTTCAAATTAAGTTTACAAATCACACAAGTATTAATGTTTCCTTGTTAATACTATTATAGCATGAATGTAAACATTTATCATAAACACAAAGATATAATAATAACTACATTTATTATTGCCTCTAGGGCATATCTCCAACATTTATATTCCATGCTAGAATTGTATTAAGCGGAAACTTTAATACTTGTGTGGTTTGTGAACAACACCGCGTCCCTAGTACGCCTCTATGGACTAGCTCATTGATTAATGATGGTTAAGGTTTCCTAACCATGGACATGAGTTGTTAATTAATAATGAGATCATATCATTGGGAGAATGATATGATGGACAGACCCAAACTAAGTGAAGCAATTAGATCGTGTCATCGTGTTCATCTTTGCGAAGCTTTTCTTATGTCAAATATTGTATTCCTTAGACCATGAGATAATACAACTCCCTGGTATCGGAAAAAAGCTTTGAGGTCATCAAACGTCATCCTATGAAAGGGTGATCATAAAGGTGTCTCTCAGGTGATCGGAAAGTACCTGTTGGGTTGTATGTATCGAGATGGGATTTGTCCCTCCCAAGTCAGAGAGATATACTTCGGGCCCACTCGGTAATCGATATCAACACCGCTTGCAAGCATGTGGTTAAGGAGTTAATCACAAAGTGATATCGGATTACGGAACGAGTAAAGTACTTGCTGTGAACGAGATTGAACTAGGTATGACGGTACCGACGATCAAATATCGGGCAAGTAAAATATCGCGAGACGAAGGGAATATATATATGGGATTGATTGAATCCTGGCATCGTGGTTCATCCGATATGATCATCGATGAATGTGTGGGAGTCAATATGGGTTTCCAGACCCCGCTGTTGATTATTGATAGAAGATCATGTATGCATATTCTCAAACCCGCAGGGTCACACACTTAACGTGTCTCGACGCTAGGATAGATTGGATAATTGGTTTATGAGTTTTTGTTCGGAGTCTCGGATGGGATCCGGGACATCACGAGAGGTTCCGGAGTGGTCCGGAGAATAAGATTCATATAAGGCAGTGCAGTTTTTGGAGTTCGGAATTGTTCCGGGTTAATCGGTATTGTACCGGAAGCTTCTAGAACCTTCCGGAAGGGGACCAACGTGGCCCCACCTTCCGGGAGGGGGCATGGGCCTATGAGGGAGTGCCCTGGCTGCATTGGGCCAGGGGCACAAGGCCCCATAGGGCCCAGCCGGCCAAGAGGGATAAAACCCTAATCTAGACCTTCTAGAAGGGGGGGTTTCCTTGCCCCCCACTCCTCCTCCTTGTGGCCGCCGGTTTGGGCTTGGGGGAGGGGCTAGGGCAGCCTCCCACCCCTCTATATAAAGAGGGCTGGGGGCGCACCACCCCCCCACACCTTCCCCTCCGAAGCTAGCCGCCATGCTGCCCTCCTCTCTCTCTCCCTCCCGACTGCGTGTAGGCGAAGCCCTGCTGCAGAAACTCTCCACCATATACACCATGCCGTCGTGTTGTAGATCCAATCCGTATCTCCACCATACTTGCTGGACCGAGGAAGGAGGAGACGTCGAGGTGCTGCACGTGTGCATCTCATGGAGGCACCGCCACTTGTGGTGCTAGATCGGATCGGATCGCGAGGAGGAGAAGCGAGTACGACTACATCACCCACGTTCCGACGAACGTTCCGCTGTGCGAATCTTCAAGGGTATGAAGATCTAATCCAATCTCTCTCGTTGTTTGCATCTCCTAGATTAGATCTTGGCTTTCCCTCTGTTCGCATCCGTAGAAAATTTTGATTTACTATGTCGCGAAACCCTTCAGCTTAGCACTTGTATATGTGGTCTTTACGGGGATGAAGTGAGCCACCTTGGTAAAGTGGTCCACCACTACCCAGATAGAATCAAATCCTGAACGAGTCTGGGGCAACCCCGTGATAAAATCCATGCCTACCTTATCCCACTTCCAGTCGGGTATAGGTAGTGGTTGTAGCAATCCGGTCGGTTTCTAATGCTCGGCCTTAACTCTATTGCATACGTCACATAGGGAAATATACTCGAAAATTTCTCTTTTTATTTTATTCCACCAAAATCTATCCTTCACATCCATGTACATCTTCGTGCTACCTGGATGAATTGAGTAAGGTGAATCGTGAGCTTCTTGTAAAATCAACTTCCTGATATCGGGGTCATTGGGAACGCACAAACGCTTCCCATACCAAAGGGTTCCTTGTTCGTCCAGACGAAATTCTTTTGTCTTTCCTTCACTTATCTTGACGCTTATTTCTTCCAACTCTTTATCTCCCTTTTGTGCTTCCTTGATTCTCTCTTGAAAAGTAGACACTATTTCCATAGTCGCTACGTGTACTTTCGGAACTATTTCTAGCTTGAGATCCTTGAATTGCTTGCATAACTCCTCTAGAAGTTCCCCTGAGGTAAGTCCATTCACATAAACCTTACGACTTAAGGCATCGGCCACCACGTTTGCCTTTCCGGGGTGGTACTATAAATTCAAGTCATAATCCTTAATTAGTTCAAGCCATCTTCTTTGCCTCATATTCAACTCCTTTTAGGTGAAGATGTATTTAAAACTCTATGATCTGTGAACACATCACAATGTTTGCCCATGAGGTAGTGTCTCCATACCTTGAGTGCATGTACCACAGACGCAAGTTCCAAATCATGTGTGGGGTAATTGTGTCCGTGGTTCTTAAGTTGTCGAGAGGCATAGGATACCACTTTCCCATCTTGCATCAATACACTTCCAAGTCCTTGTCGAGAAGCGTCACAATAGACTTGAAAATCCTTTTGGATATCAGGCAGACACAGAACTGGTGTCATTACAAGGCGTTTCTTCAACTCTTGAAAACTTGCTTCACATGCCTCGGTCCATAGGAATTTCTTTTCCTTCTTCAACAGTTCTGTCATGGGTTTTGCTATTTTGGAAAAGTTTTCAATGAACCTCCGGTAGTATCCTGCGAGGCCCAAGAAACTCCTAATGTCTCCCACATTCTTGGGTGACTCCCATTCCGTTACGGAAGCTACCTTACTGGGATCTACGGCAACTCCTTTTTCGACACAACATGACCAAGGAATCCCACTTCCTTTAACCAGAATTCGCATTTGCTGAATTTGGCATACAACTTGTGTTCCCTTAGTTTTCTCCATAATTAGGCGTAGATGTTTTTCATGCTCCTTCTCATCCTTGGAGTATATGAGTATATCATCTATGAATACCACGATAAACTTGTCCAAATATTCCATGAACACCTTGTTCATCATGGTCATGAAGTATGCCGGGGCATTGGTTAGACCAAACGACATCACGGTGTACTCATACAATCCGTATCTCGTGGTGAAGGCTGTCTTGGGCACATCCTGTTCTCTAATTTTTAGCTGAAAGTAGCCTGATCGCAGATCGATCTTTGAGAACACACTGGCTCCCTTTAACTGGTCAAACAGGTCATTGATGTTGGGCAGAGGGTACTTATTCTTGATCGTCACTTCATTCAACGAGTAGTAGTCCACAACCAGTCTCTTGGTTTTATCCTTCTTTTCCACGAATAGGACAGGTGCTCCCCAAGATGACGCGCTGGGTTGAATGAATCCCTTGTCCAATTGTTCCCTAAGCTGTTTCTTGAGTTCCTTCAACTCGTCCACATCCATCTTGCATGGTCTCTTAGCGATCGGCCCTGTCCCCGACATCAAGTCAATGAGGAACTCGATATCACGGTCGGGAGGCATCCCGGGTAACTCTTCTGGAAAGACATCTGGGTATTCTTTCACAATAGGTACATCCTCCAAGCTAACCCCCTTAAGAGAGTTCACCATGACTTCCTTAAGTGCGAAATTTGACTTGATACGAATCCTCTTCCCTTCCGGCACAATCTATGACTCCTTCATATTCGGTCATCCAATTCATGCCCAAGATTATGTCTAATCCTTGTGACTCCAGAACTACTAGACTTGTGGGAAAGATGTGCGTCCCAATCCTTAGTTCTAAACCCCGGCAACCAGAGTTTGCCACTATTTCTCCTCCAGGAGAACTTACCCTTAGAGGAGAGTTTATAGACTCCGTAGGTATCTTGCCTCTATCCACAAATACCCTTGATATGAATGAATGCGATGCACCGGTATCAAAAAGAACAACTGTGGAAATATAATTGAGCTTGAACTTACCAATCACGGAGTCTGGTGTGTCACAAGCATCCTCCATAGAGACATGATTCATCGTGGCTTTGACAAACGGATTTGGCTTCTTCCCGTTTCCATTACCATGGTTGTGTCCATTTCCATTCCCATTGCCATTGCCATTCTTCTTCTCGGGGCAAGTGGTTGCATAGTGCCCTGTCTTGTTGCACTTAAAGCATGTCACTTCACTGAGATCCTTTCCATTGTTGCCATTTCCATTGCGGTTTTTATGCCCATTGTGTTTGTGGCCGCCATGATGATGACCGTTATGGTTGTGGCCATTATTGTTATAAGGTGGTGGTGAGGAAGTGCGCTGCTTCTGGTACGGAATAGAGTGCTTGTGAGGGTTAGACTTCCTCTTGCGGTTTTCTATGCTCTTTCTTTTGGATTCAACCACAATGGCTCTGTCCAAGAGTTCCAGAAAGTTGTCAAATTTCTGAGCCACAAGCTGAATGGATATCTCATCATTGAGTCCTCTTAAGAATTCCTGCTGCCTCTTGGCATCAGTGGAAACATCATCGGGTGCATAACGGTCTAGCTTGTTGAAAAGCTCACCATACTCGGTGACATAACGGTGCAGCTGGTGTAGGTCGCGAAACTCACACCTTTTCAGAGTCATGACACCAGCAGCCACGTGATGAGTGCGAAAAGCTAACTCGAACTGATCCCAAGTGATAGCATCAATATCCGGGTGGGTGACTTGGTAGTTATCCCACCATTCTGCAGCAGGTCCTTCAAGCTGGTGCGCGGCATAGCGTACCCTGTCGGCTCCGACAGCTTGGATAGTGCGTAACTTCTTATTAATTGTACGGAGCCATTCATCTGCGATGTTTGGTTCAGCGCTTCTAGTGAAGGTAGTGTTGGAGATATGCCCAAGAGGCAATAATAAAGTGGGTTATTATCATATCTTCATACTTATGATAAATGTTTACATACCATGCTATAATTGTATTAACAGGAAACATTAATACTTGTGTGATTTGTAAACATAAAAGAGTCCCTAGTAAAGCCTCTTGTTAAACTAGCTTGTTGGTTAATATATGATCATGGTTTCCTGATCATGAACATAGAGATGTTATTAACAACAGGATCATATCATTAGGAGAATGATGTGATGGACATACTCCTATAGATAAGCGTAGCATAAAGATCAAGTCATTTCAATAGTTCAATTGCTATATGCTTTCTGATACATAGTAACCTAATTCCTTCGACCATGAGATCATGCATATCACCTTTACCGGATGGATGTTTTGATGTCATCAAACACCACACCATAACAGGGTGGCTATAAAGGTGGCATTGAGTGTTCAGAAAGTATTGGTTGAAACACATGGATCAAGAGTGGGATTTGTCCATCCATATGACGGATAGATATACTCTGGGCCCTCTCGGTGAAATGTCATCCAATTAGCTTGCAAGCATGTGACTGGCTCACAAGGGATCACATATCACGGGAACGAGAAAAGAGTACTTATCAGTAACGAGGTTGAACTAGGTATGCAGAGATACCGACGATCATAACCTCGGATAAGTAAACTATCGTGAGACAAAGGGAATTTGGTATCGTATGTAAGTGGTTCATTCGATCGCAAAGTAATCGTAGAAATATGTGGGAGCCATATGAATTTCCAGATTCCTCTATTGGTTATTGTTCGGAGAAGTGTCTCGATCATGTCCGCATAATTCACGAACCGTAGGGAGACACACTTAAGGATTCGACGTTGTTTGAGTAGTTATGGTATTATGAGAAAGAGACCGAATGTTGTTCGGAGTCTCGGATGGGATCCAGGATATCACGAGGTGATCCGGAATGGTCCGGAGAATAAGATTCATATAAGGAAAGTCCCGTTTCGGAGTTCGGGAATGATTCCGGTGTTTTCATCGGGAATGTTCTAGAAGGTTCCGGATTGTCCGGCACTCCGGGGGGGGAGGGTACATGAATGTGTCATTACATATTGGAATGATTGCATCATGTACTAAGTGTTCTTGCTGTTCCAAATAAAGGATTAAATTGAATCCTAAAACAGAAAAGTCAAATGGCCAGTTTGAAAGTCAAACGGCTAAAACAAGAAACGGTGGGAAACAAGCAAGAGGTGGTTGAAACCGACTTGGGGGAGGAGTCTCCTCTCCAAGACGGCGTGCCACCCAAGGCCGACTTGGGGAGGGACTCCCCTCCCCTTGGCCGCACCTCCCACCTATAAGAGGAGGGGCAGGGCCTCCTCCTCTAGACACACAAGTTCCTATCCTCTAATCTAAACCCTAGCCAAAGCCTCCGGTTTAGAGCCGTTTTGGTTTAGAGCTTCTAATTGCCCTAGCCTTCGGTTTAGAGCCTTCTAATTGGTGTGTCTAAACCCTAGACCACTAATAGTTCTCTCTCATACTCCACCATACTCGCTCCGGCTTAAGGCGAAGCCCTGCGGGATCTCCCCTCTACTTCCGGTACCACGCCGTTGTGCTGCCGGAATCGCGAGGAGAGTGCTATAACCTCCGCTGCCTGCTGGAACAAGGGAGAGGAAGGTCTTCGTCGAGTACCGAACGTGTGACCGACTGCGGGAGCGCTGCCGGAACGTGGCGCCGGAAGGATCTTCTACGCGATCTTGAGATCGGAAAGAGTACGACTACATCACCCACGAGAATCTGCTCTCGTTAACCATTTTGGAATCTTCGAGGGTAAGTTCCCCTATCAACTCGTTGCTACAATCTAGTAGATAGATCTTGGCTTGTTTGTTTGTATGCGATAGAAAATTTTGTTTTCCATGCTACGAACCCCTACAGTGGTATCAGAGCCGTGTCTATATGTAGATCTGTTGCACGAGTAGAACACAATGGTCATTGTGGGCGTTGATGCTTTTATTGTCGATTGCTTCTTGTGTACTTTGCATCTTGCGGTATGTTGGGATGAAGCGGCTCGAGCTAACCTTACATGACATCGTTCATGAGACTTGCTCCACGCTTGACATGCAACTTGTATTGCATAAGTGGCTTTGCGGGTGCCTGTTTCTCCTAGCATAGTTAAGATCCAATTTACAATGGGTGATTAACAATACTAGTATCAATGTTGTGGTTCATGTTCGTAAGTTAGAACGACACTTATTAACAGCCCCAAACCACGTAAAACATGCAAAGAAAGTAGAGGCGTCTAACTTTGTTTTGCAGGGGTGTGCAGTGATGTGATATGGCCATGATTGTGATTATATATGATGTATGCAATGTTCCTTATTGTAAGTTGGCAACCGGCAGGAGCCATATGGTTGTCTTTAATTTATGTTAAGACCCGCGTGTCTATTCAAAGTAGTTGTAATAGTTGAAGCCGGTGGACGACAACCATGGAGAAGCGTCATTGACCTTGATGCAATGCCGGTGATGATGGAAATCATGTTCGTGCTTGAAGATGGAGATCGGAAGCACAAAGAAGAAAGGCCATATCATATCACATATTATGAATTGCATGTGATGTTAATCCTTTATGCATCTTGTATTGCTTAGTAGACGACGGTAGCATTATAAGATGATCCCTCATGCACATGAATTTCAAGTCATAAAGTGTTCACCCTTAGTTAGCACCGTTGCTAAAGCTTGTTGTTTCGAAGCACCACGTGATGATCGGGTGTGTTAGATTCTGCAAGTGTATACAACGTGAGCAAGCCAGATTTGCTCATGCGAAAACTAAGGTTTGATCTTGACGAGCCTAGCATGTACAGACATGGCCTCAGGAACACGGATTACCGAAAGGTAGAGCATGAGTCATATAGTAGATATGATGAACATGTTGATTGTTCGCCATTGAAGCTATATCAACTCTCGTGATGATCGGTTTTGATGTGGTGGATTTGGTTCGCGTGATCACTAAAACAATGTGAGGGATATTGTTTTGAGTGGGAGTTCACCTTGATTAATTTAATTATTAATTAGAACTCAATTTATCATAAACTAAATCAAAGTGAATTTGCATAGTTGTTGTAGTCATTGGCATCCGTTTACCACCTTGCGCTTAGTTATAATTGAGATGATAGAACTATAGAATTCTGGTTAGTTACTTTACGAACTGGTATCGTATTGTTTTGAAGTGTTAATCTAAAGTTTAAAAGTCCTATTACAAACTTTCAGTAAGTTCCGGTTACTCCATAAAGTTTAATAATTAGTATTAAATCAAGAGTAACAATTCCAAGTGTTAGTATATAAGTATCATGTTTGTCTCCATGATTCTTGATATTCAAAGGATTCTCTTAATATCAAGGTTATCTAGGATCTGAAAGAGTTGTTTCAGAAACCATGATGTGTGGAAGATATTGTGATATCTGAAACGAAGTTTTGGTTGCAACATGATAGAGTATAATATGGCAAAAGTCATGTTCTCATAATTGATGAGAATTTGCAAAAGGTTGGACACACTAGTTGTCCTAATCCTCCAAAAGGTTTTGGAGAGCAACATTATACTCGCGATTCACCGTTATAAGCTAAAAGTAGCTTGATCATGGATAATTCCATGATAAGGATGAATATTTGATGTAGGTAAAATGTTTACTACACCAAGAGATTACTAAAGAAAGGAATATGAAAGAACACCAAACATTTGATGATGGTGATCTACTTCAAAGTGCAAGTCCAAAGACATTGGTATTTAACTATACACGCTTTGGACTATATGTCATATGTATGACTCCACTATTGATGTTGATAGATTCTTTCAAACAGAAAAGGAAATATTGAAAGAAAATCTCATAAGTATATGGCAGAAAGGAAAAGACTAGAATTGTTCAGCTTAGGTATATAGATGATATACATGTTATGGCTATATTCTTTGCTTATTAAACAATGTGGTTCTCAAGTATTTGATACTGAATTTGTTGGTGTGAATCGTCATACGAAACAACACAATTCATGAACTACAATGGCCTAAGTAACTAGCAAAAGAATATGTGATGATGTTCATCGAGAACAAATAAAGGGTTATTGTGTTGCTCGTTAAACATCAAAGCTTGCCTTCAAGATTTGTTTTATCAGGTATTATGAGAACAAAAGGGTTGTTCAAATAATTTCCGTAATTCATAAAAGATGGATGATTCACAAATCTCGTTGGAGAAATCACATCCATAAAACTAGTGCTAAAAATGTCGAAAGACAAATTGATTGAAATATCACTTAGGAAGTGATATCGCCGTTTAAATTATATTGGAAAGAAAACATGAAGAAACTCCATGTGGATGGAATTTTGGAGTCTTTTGATTTTGATCAAATAACGCTTGTGAAACTTTCCTAGAGATAATTAAAACTTCGTTCATAGGCCAAAAGGGAACGAATGACTAGCTTATTTGAACTTGTACATATTGTTGTACAAAGTCCATTATGTGTAGTCAAGAGCGATGAATTTCAACTTCATATGCTTTCTCCGAAATTTTGAGTGAATATATGAATATTTACTTAATAAGGATGAAGTATGAAACATTTGAAAAGTTCAAAGACTTTCAAGATGAAGTGCAAAATCATTGTAACAAGAATATAAACAGTTTATGATATAGATCATAAAGGAAGATATTTAAGTTACAAGTTTAGCATAATACCTAAGATTTAAGGAATCGTTCCGTGGATTTGCATTTCCCGAAACACCATAAGGGTATGGAACGTTCGAGATATGTAATTAAACCTTGTTTGACATGGTTAGATCAAAGGTATAATTCATAAAACTGCCATTATATTTTAAAGATTAAAAGCTTTAGAGATTACCGTTTTTCCACTAAAAAGAGCTCCATCATAATCCGTTGAAATGACACCATATCAAGTTATGGTTTGGGATAAAACCCAAGTTGTCCTTTCTTAAACATTGGTATGCTATGCATAAGAAAGATGTTTGCAACCAAAGTCCGATGAACCTGTCTTTGTATAAACTGTTAAGTATTCCTCCATAAACACCGGAGACAAAAGTGTTTGTTGCTTAGAACGTCAAGTTTCCTTGAGAAGGAATTTTTCGTGAAAATTTAAGTGGGAGGACAATAGAACTTTGATAAGGTTAAAAGAACCTTAGCTATATGTGCAAAGTTGCGCAGGGCCGAAAAGTGTTCCGGAGTTAGCAAACAATGCTCATGGCTCGCGTACTTCAAAGGTTGTGGTCACGGAGATCTAAGTTCCTATTGAAACATGTAGGTCGGATGAACAATCAAATACCAAGATTTGAGAGTTAAATCATTATTTGACAATAATGATCCGACTACGTGCAAAGAAGTGATGATGAGCCCTGACTCCGTCAAATGGCTTGAAGCCATAAAATCCATGATAGTTCCATACACGAGAAATCAAGTTTTGAACTTGAAGGACCCTCGAGAAAGGTGTAAGACCTTACAATTGTGTCTGGATCTATAAAGAAATAGACATGGATGTTTTACATCTATGAAATATTCGACATATTGGGAAAGAGTTCACAAAATGTTCAAAGGTTGACTATGACAAGATTTGATCTTTCATAGTGATATTTAGTCTAGACGGATTAATGTAGCAACCACTACATATAATTTGTTATATGATAGTTGAATAAACAAAACAAGTTCTTCTAATAGAATCGTTACCTAGGACATGTGCATAACACGGTCCATAGGGTTTTGTTAATTCAAAGGATGCTAAAAGCATATGCAAACTTCAATGGTTAAAGTGAGCATCGTGGAGTTGGAATCTTCACTGTGATGAAACTGTTAAAAGAGTTTAAAAGTTCATTAGAAACGATGAAGATGCTTGCATTTGCAAGAAATTAAGTGGGAGCGCTAAGACATGTTTCTAATACATTATGTGGAAGACATATTGTTGATTGGAAATAATGTATCTTTTATTAACACATATTAAGAATTTCATCCCGATGAAAGACTTAGGCAAAACCCAAATATTTGGCATCAATAGACGCTAATATGGTTGTGCCAGAAGTACATAGACAAGATATTGAATGAGTTCAATATAGAAACTACAAGAGAGGTTCTTGTCGCACAGAAAGGATTGAATGAATTCAATATTGATGATATATTCAAGTGTATTGACACTTGGCAAGTGAAACAAAGATTCAAGTATAGATTGATACTTGATGTATGAAATCACAAAGAGTATTTATATCAATCATACTGTGATATGTACAAATCCAGATATGTCCTATGCTCTAAATGTTGTGAGCATATACCAGAATGATTCGTAAGATGATCATTGGACAATAGTAAGGATATTCTTATGATCTTTTGGAAGAACTAAGAGTATATTATTTGTAGAAGTGACAAATAGATGGTTAGTTCATTGTAAAAGTACTACATTGATACTAGTTTTGTCACAAAATACAAATTAAGTTTATCTCAATCTAAACTAAGGGTGGCACAATATAATGGAAAGTGAGTTCCATAATGGATTTGGATGAGTTCCAAAGTTAAATACATTGTGACAGATACTACAACAAAAGGCTAAGTATATGACTGCTATTATAGCAGCTAAAGAGGGCGTTTGTGTCAAGTAGTTTGTTATCAAACTAGGTGTAGTTCACAGTGGGATAATACTATGAAGATATATTGTGCGACAATATTATCAACATGTTTTAACCCCAAAGAGCTAAAGGTCACACCGAAAGACCAAATTTATACAAAGCCATCTCATTAGAGAATGAGTGATGCGTAGAGACGCAAATACATGCAATTACACACGGACCTGGAAGTGTCAGATCCGGAGATCACTTGACCACTAGCAATCGTGTACATACAACACCGGAAAGCCATAGGTGTTGAATACACAAAGGTTTGAAACTAGATTATTGACTCTAGTGCAAGTGGGAGACTGTTGGAGATATGCCCAAGAGGCAATAATAAAGTGGGTTATTATCATATCTTCATACTTATGATAAATGTTTACATACCATGATATAATTGTATTAACATGAAACATTAATACTTGTGTGATTTGTAAACATAAAAGAGTCCCTAGTAAAGCCTCTTGTTAAACTAGCTTGTTGGTTAATATATGATCATGGTTTCCTGATCACGAACATAGAGATGTTATTAACAACAGGATCATATCATTAGGAAAATGATGTGATGGACATACTCCTATAGATAAGCGTAGCATAAAGATCAAGTCATTTCAATAGTTCAATTGCTATATGCTTTCTGATACATAGTAACCTAATTCCTTCGACCATGAGATCATGCATATCACCTTTACCGGATGGATGTTTTGATGTCATCAAACACCACACCGTAACAGGGTGGCTATAAAGGTGGCATTGAGTGTTCAGAAAGTATTGGTTGAAACACATGGATCAAGAGTGGGATTTGTCCATCCATATGACGGATAGATATACTCTGGGCCCTCTCGGTGAAATGTCATCCAATTAGCTTGCAAGCATGTGACTGGCTCACAAGGGATCACATATCACGGGAACGAGAAAAGAGTACTTATCAGTAACGAGGTTGAACTAGGTATGCAGAGATACCGACGATCATAACCTCGGATAAGTAAACTATCGTGAGACAAAGGGAATTTGGTATCGTATGTAAGTGGTTCATTCGATCGCAAAGTAATCGTAGAAATATGTGGGAGCCATATGAATTTCCAGATTCCTCTATTGGTTATTGTTCGGAGAAGTGTCTCGATCATGTCCGCATAATTCACGAACCGTAGGGAGACACACTTAAGGATTCGACGTTGTTTGAGTAGTTATGGTATTATGAGAAAGATACCGAATGTTGTTCGGAGTCTCGGATGGGATCCAGGATATCACGAGGTGATCCGGAATGGTCCGGAGAATAAGATTCATATAAGGAAAGTCCCGTTTCGGAGTTCGGGAATGATTCCGGTGTTTTCATCGGGAATGTTCTAGAAGGTTCCGGATTGTCCGGCACTCCGGGGGGGGGGGGGGGAGGGTACATGAATGTGTCATTACATATTGGAATGATTGCATCATGTACTAAGTGTTCTTGTTGTTCCAAATAAAGGATTAAATTGAATCCTAAAACAGAAAAGTCAAATGGCCAGTTTGAAAATCAAACGGCTAAAACAAGAAACTGTGGGAAACAAGCAAGAGGTGGTTGAAACCGACTTGGGGGAGGAGTCTCCTCTCCAAGCCGGCGCGCCACCCAAGGCCGACTTGGGGAGGGACTCCCCTCCCCTTGGCCGCACCTCCCACCTATAAGAGGAGGGGCAGGGCCTCCTCCTCTAGACACACAAGTTCCTATCCTCTAATCTAAACCCTAGCCAAAGCCTCCGGTTTAGAGCCGTTTTGGTTTAGAGCTTCTAAGTTCCCTAGCCTTCGGTTTAGAGCCTTCTAATTGGTGTGTCTAAACCCTAGACCACTAATAGTTCTCTCTCATACTCCACCATACTCGCTCCGGCTTAAGGCGAAGCCCTGCGGGATCTCCCCTCTACTTCCGGTACCACGCCGTTGTGCTGCCGGAATCGCGAGGAGAGTGCTACAACCTCCGCTGCCTGCTGGAACAAGGGAGAGGAAGGTCTTCGTCGAGTACCGAACGTGTGAACGACTGCGGGAGCGCTGCCGGAACGTGGCGTCAGAAGGATCGTCTACGCGATCTTGAGATCGGAAAGAGTACGACTACATCACCCACGAGAATCTGCTCTCGTTAACCGTTTTGGAATCTTCGAGGGTAAGTTCCCCTATCAACTCGTTGCTACAATCTAGTAGATAGATCTTGGCTTGTTTGTTTGTATGCGATAGAAAATTTTGTTTTCCATGCTACGAACCCCTACAGGTAGGTGGGTTCAACCTCAAAAACCGAGTCAAGCGATCCTGTTGAGGTGGTGGTGGAGGTGGCGGTGGCGGAGGTGGCGCGTTGTTGTTGTTGTTGTTGTTGTTTTGCATGTTCTGAGTGAGCAGTTGGATCAGCTGGTTCTGAGTGGCCAGAAGTTGTGCAATTTCTGGAGGAATTTCGGTGTTCGCACGTCTTGGCGGCATCTGTGGGGTTTGAGAGACAAGTTAAGAAATAGACAGAAAGACTAAGTAGTAAACTCATACCCTTATGAAAACACACATGGCACACAAGGCACACCAGACACAAAATCATAGACTTAACACAGAAATCATCCAAGTTTAACTAAACCAAATATGTCTTGGTATTTATTACAATTGCGAATAACGTTCTACTATAGAATTTAAAGGTGGTCCAACTACTACACATCTTCCACGCCTTCTTCTTCCTCGTCCTCGAACGAGTAGCCTTCCTGCTCTAGGGTTGTCTTGTATAGCTCCATCTCCTTTGTGGTGGCTTCAAGATTCTCTTGGAGGTTCTTTATCTCATCCTGCATCTTCTTGGTAGTGGCTTCTAGCTGCTCCTGAAGTCCCTCCTTCTCGCTTTGTAGCTCCTCCACTAGACTTGACTTCTTTGCGGCTTCAAGTTGCTTTGCCAAGTCCCTCTTGGAAGCACGCACATCATTGATTATCTTGCAAAGGCCTTCGGTTTGCACTTTAGTTCCATCGATCTCCTGCTTGAGTTCCCTAATCCTCTTGTTTTTATTTATCACCCTCTTATCTTGGTTAGCGAACTTCTTCTCTTGGTCCTGGAACTTTATCTCTTGGAGCTTCATTGCCTCCTCCTGCTGCTTGATCATTTACTCCTTCTCCTTGATGAGAGCGCATAGCTCATCGTTCCTTAACATCTCGAGGAAGCTACTTTTTTTCGAGGTCATGGATGTGGCACTCCAAGTCTTGATATTGGGTCCTTCGGCGCTTGGTAGAAGTCCTTTCCTCAAAGGTTAACTCCATGGGAATTTCTTCCTCATCTCGTCTTCCAAAGAGGCCGCAGTGTCCGTGGAGAGCCTCATGATGGCGTCTGCACAGGCGACCAATGAGCTGCTGCAAGCTGATGCTAAGGGACTTCTCCTTGGAGTCGCTAACAATGTGGATTGCTATGTCTTCCTCCAGGTTCTTGCCTCGCTCTTGTCCTGGCTGGATGACTTTGACTCCCCAACAGCCGTCCTTGTGGAGTTTCTTCATTGTGCTTCCCTGGATTGTTGGCAGGGGAAGGTCCAAACGCGTGAGAAGGTCCATGAGGCATCCACCAAAGCGAAGGGGCTAGATGTCTGCGACGGTGTCGTAGAGGAAGCTTGTCATCCTTAAGTTAGAAGAGTGAAGATTAGATAATTGAACAAGTAGTGGAAAGCAGGTACTAGAAGTGCGAAAATAACTTAGAAGGAAAAGCAAGTAAGGCACATATGTTAAAGGTGGTTCCAATCCTAGGGTCACGTCCTACAGGCAACGATGTGCTCTGATACTATCTGTAGTGACCTTGGATCAATAAAGATCCTAAGTCCCTATGATTTACATGCTAGTCCCTGGATCAATAGCTAGCCCTCACAGTCGATGAATATCATGTAAAACACAAAGTCATTATTACACGGAGAATCCAGAGTATGAATTTATTACAAATTTGCTTAGCATTAAGCTAGCTCAAATAACAGCGGAAACATAAAAGCAGCTTGAGTCCATCAATGCCCCAGGCTTGTCGAGTGTAGACTCGCGATCCCTACGCACCTTTCAATCTTCGGATTCTGCACATAAGACTTGCAGCCAACAAGTTGGGTCAATACTTTGAATGTATTGGCAAATTACACCAAGGAAAGAAAAGACTATCTCTACATGCAAGGCTAGTTTAGGCTGTAGAGTTCATTTGCTCAAAGCTAGTTTTCTTAAGTATAGAGAAGAAGAGAAGATTTTCCCTACTTTGTAAACTTTTCTTTAAGTAATATATGGTCGAATGGCACACGAGGATATTACTCATCAAGTGTCCAAACAACCTAACACTTGGATATTACTCACCAAGTTCCCAAAACCCTCCCAATAGCGATATGACTCACGCCTTGGGTTTTTAGAAAACTTTAAGTTTTGAAAGAGAGAGAGGAAGATCCTTCAGAGGCTCCATCTTTCAGATGCTCAATGTTGTTCTATTTCTGTGAACACGACTGGTCGATCAGATTGTAATACTCTCGAGAGTTTGTGCACTTTACCCACAATCCACGATCAAGTCCTTTTACAGACAAGACCATGGCGAGGCTTTCCCTTAGTAGCCCCTCTACCTTCTAGATCCAACCGTGCCAAGAACCTCCAAATGTTGGTACCCAGGTGAGGTTTCCCACTAAGTACTAGGCCAAGACAGAGCCCATATGTATTGTGGTTGCACTGGAAGCTTCTGAATTCTAAAACATGGCAGACTTCTTTGATTCCTGGGCGGCCGTCCTCCACCAAAATCTCACTCATTTTCCCGACAACCATTCCGCCTATAAGAAAACTTAGTTTTATTTTGAAGTGGATTTGAGAAGAAAGGTTTGCTCAAGAGAGCCTTTATACTTAGAAAATTCATTGTCTTTCGAACCCCCCAACGGTACTTTTCATATATATAGCATAACAAGCAATACTTAGCAAAACAGGGGTAACCTATTAGGAAGGGAAAATCCTAAGTATAGATCTACTCATGGCATACTACAAAATCATCGCACTTGCAAAATAATACCAAGGAAAAATTCTACTAGAACATCCTACACATGCATACTACAGAATTTTGAAGATCACATGCATAGAATCAAAACTGGGACAAAAGATATGAACAAGTGGTGTAACTTGCCTTGATCCGAGCAGCACTCTACACAATAGCACTCCTCGTCAAGCAATATCTTGTAGTCCTCCCAAAGAACCCTGCAAAGGTTTCTCCGTCTTCCATGAGTAAGTCAGAGAAATTCTGAATCTTCTATCATACGCTTCCGTTGTCGGATTAAATCCGTCCATCCCGGAATCTTCGATGGGACGGCTCATCTACCATGTCAGCTATGGCGACGTAGGCTGTAGGTCAGCGACGCCTCGTAACTCACACATGCAGAGAACGCAATCATATCCAATTTTCCCGCGCGAGCGATACGAACCGTTGGCGGCGGCGGTTGGAGACGTGGCGAAATTACCGCGCACGTTCACGAACACGTCGTCTACGCGGCAACCGTCCGATTAGCTGCACGAATCTTGACGCAAAGTAAGATAAATAGTAACCATGGGACACTTGCCACTTTTTCACCCCATTCTCTCGCATCATCATCTTCTTCCTCCAGCCGCACGCCTCCTCGAGATCTCCGCGGAAAACCTCGAAAACCCTAGCCTCCCTTTGCGTTAGTCGCATCCTTCCAGCACCCCATGGCCAGCAGCAGCTCCTCCCCTTCGATGGCGGCGTCGAGCGAATCCACGGCGAAGCCGGTGAGCTCCATCGTCGTGCCCCCTGAGGGCCTGGTCATCCCCGCGTCGGCGGTGATTGAAACCACCGGCGGTGACCACAATCTGGCGGCGCTGGAGCCTCTGGAAGAGGAGCCAGACTCGCACAAAGGCGACTGGAGCGGCTCGGACATCACCGACCGCGATATCCGAGAGATGTTCGCCGAAGGCTACCTCCCCGCGACGGAGGGGCTCGCCTGGCTGGCGGCGCCGGCCGGCGAGGTGACACCTTCTCCCCAAGTCGGAGAAAAGGTGTACCTCAAGGCCCAGCTGGTACGCGGCATTTCTCTGCCCATCTCCCACTTCTTTCTGTCCGTCTTGAACCACTTCAAAGTCCAACCCCACAACCTCTCCCCCAATAGTATCTTAGTGCTTAGAAACTTCGCGGCACTTTGTGAGGGTTACCTAGGGATTAATCCTAGGTTAGACTTGTTCGTGTACTTCTTCACCGTCAAATGTGAAGCCGGACATAGTAGGGAGGAGCTTAGGAACTGCGACACCATAAGCTTCAAGATCCGACCTGGCCAGCGGTTCCGCGACATCGTCGGCCACGAGTCGTGCAAAAACTGGCAGCGGACGTACTTCTACGGCCCCGACATTCCTTTGGCGGGCCGAGAAGTGACGTACCCGGGCTTTGTGGATGGAGCTGCCGCCGAAGTTTCCACATGGAGATCCCATGCCTCCCTTCCCTCCGACCTCAACGCTTCTCGCGCCATAAGGCGGATCGAGTGGTTCGTAGAGGTGGGTTTGACCGGCTTGGACCTAGCCATGTGCTGGTTCATCAGGCGAATCCAACCCCTGCGCACCGCGCGAAGTTCATGCACGAGTACACGGGCGATCGAAAAGATTCCCTTCGGATCTCCGTGGATAACTTCTCGAGCGACTCCGTCAAGCTCCGTCTGAAGGACATCGTCAAGGTGAAGGATAAGAAGCGTGGCTTCACCATCACATGCGACATGTACGTAGACGGCAAGTGCCCAAAGGTAGGTATTTATTTTCCGTGTATGACATTGCTCCAGTTTCTCCGTCTTACCATAGCCATCTTATCTAACACGGTGATTTCTTACTTAACAGCTTAGTGATCTAGATGAGGACAACCTGGCTGCCCAAATCTACGATCCCAAGATGAAGGAAGTCACGGTTGTGTCCGACGATGATGCCCTGTTGGCGCAAAAGCGGAAGAGCTCCACCTCTGACGCTACCGATGGAGGCAAGAAGAAAAAGACGGAGGGTGGAGCCTCCAAAAAGAGTACTGCCGCCCTGGAGGCGGAAAAGAAGAAAGCCACCGGGATGTTTGCCAAAGCGCCCCCCCTAGTGTAAGCTTCTCATTCTCCGACATTGTCTTATTTATCTGTCTTGTTACTGTACTTATACACTTTGCACGTTTCAGGAAGAAAGCCACAACCAGCCTCAAGAAGTCCTCCAAGACTCTTGGGGCTTCTATAAATATCAAAGATATGCTGCATCGCGACTCCTCCCCCGCCATCGCCCCTGCCACTCCTGCCGTCAAGCCCTCCTCCGCTCCGACAAGCTCCCAAGTCCAGGAGGCACCAGGCCCTTCCTCCATGGAAGTGGACTCTGGCGCCTCTACCGAACTAGCTGTTGTCGGCGAGCAGGCAACGCAGGAGAGCGCTGTTCTTCAAATGGCTGAAGCTCCGGCTAAGGATGCCATCGGTAGCGGCAAAGCTGTGGTGGGAGCTGGTACCCCTGCCGAAGGCGGCGCCTCTGCTCCCCAGAAACCCTTCGAGTTCCCGAAGATTGTTTACCCGGCGCTCATGCTGAGTAACACAACTATGGTTCCTGTAGGAGTGTCGTCATCTCCGACGTGCGGTCTTGAGGAGCTACTCCGACAAGCAGACATCTTGCGAGGAAACAGCATTTCCTTTGGCAAGCTGCTGGCCGAGAGCGCTACAAACCTCAAGATCATCGCACTTGTAAGTTTTTACTTTACCTTTTGCATTTCGTATGAGTATCCCGCTGTAGCCCCCGAGGATGTAGACGGAAAACCATAGGTTTTGCATCTATATGCTCTAAGAGTGACTAAGTTAGAAAAAACTCTCACTGTAGCCCCTAAGCAGTTAGATGGAAGAAATTATTCCGACTAAATGCTTTAAGAGTAGCATACACAGTGTTCATAATTTTCAGTGTTGTAGCCCCCAAGCCTCTAGTTGTAACTGAATTAGTTCCAACTAGATGCTTAAAGAAAAGCTAAGCATTTTCCGAGCTAAAAACTTTATACTGTAGCCCCAAGCTTCTAATCGAGAACTGAATTAGCTCCGACTAGATGCTTTAAAGAAAAGCTAAGCATATTGATAGGTTTAAAAACTCTCGCTGTAGCCCCCGAGCACCTAGATGGAGAATCTTTGACTAGGGGCTCCAAGCAGACTAAACAGCGACTTAACTTTGTATTTGCTTCCACAGAACGAGAATGCTCGGAGGGGTATGGCCAATGACAAGTATTAGAAGATGCGCGCAGATCTTGAAGCTGAAAAGGGTAAAACTGCCATCTTGAAGGAACAGATCATCAACAACAAGAGTCTATTTTCTTGTTGCGCATTTCCGTCTTACTTGTGTGCCCATAATCTCCGAGTACTCAATGTGTACTTTGTTTTCTCCGACTTGCAGAGCATGTTGCCAAGGCCAAGGATATTGTCGAGCAGTCCAAGCACATCCAGCAGCTGGACAGCGAGAATAAGATCCTTAAGAAGGAGAGGGAAGAAATGCTGAAGATGCACGAGGATTCCATGAAAGCCCTGCAGGACTCCGCCTCCGGGGAGATCAATCGCTTGAAGGAGGAGCTTGCGATCCTAAAGGATCAGAAGCAAGCTGCTGATGAGCAAAACCTTCGCCATAACGAAGCGTTTAAGCTCCTCCAACAAGAGAAGGAATCCTTGGCGGACACCATCTGGCAGGCTAAGGCCAGCATCTTCAGTAAGTGTCCTCCGCCTTGTAGTTCTGTAGTCTGGATACTTAGAATTTTTTGAACTCATGCGATCCTTGTCGGAATTTTCAGCGCCCATGGGTTTAACCCGCTCGCCTCCTTCGGACAAGGAATGCATGATTCTTGCCGGCAAATTCATCAATACCGCCATCGCCCAAGCCAAGGAGATTGCCAAGCCCCTCCAGATTTATATCAAGGCCTCGGACTTCGTGACGAAGTACTCGGAGATTCTACGCTGAGCCCCCGAGCGTGTCGCGAGCTGGAAAGCTTCCTGCGCACGGGCTGGCGCAAGGATGGCGCTGTCTATGGTGAAGGCGCACTATGAAGATGCCGACATTGACACGATGACATCTGGTATCCTCGATGTGGATGATGACGGCAAGGAGATCGATCATGAAGCCATCCTGTCATCACTCGCGGGTTATGACAATAGGGTTGCCGATTTGGTGGACGTTGACGTCTTCGTGCCCAGGAACTTCATCGACAACGTCAACCAGGACTCCTCCGAGTCTCATCACAGCGCCGACATCAAGGGTGATTCTCCGGCTGGCGATGATGCGGCCTCCAAGTCTCATGCGCCCAAAGAATGAAAAACACTTTGTAATTTATGTTTCGCCTCTGGAGTGTGCGCGGGAAAAAACTTGTTGATGTAATCTTAAGGCAGAAAACAATGGTTGTCGTATCCTGCTACTTAAGAATTTAAGTTTCAGCATGTATATATTTTTAAGAAAGTGTTGCTTATCCATTACTCTGGTTCGTATGCTTGACTTTTCGTGAGTCGGAAGACTCGTTGTCGGAACCATGCGCTTAGGTGATGATGCCCAATGGCACCATCAATAACCTGAGCACAAAATCGCCGACAATAAGTGCCGAAAGTCACTAATCCAGAATCCACATAGAAACGACAAAGAATGTGTAGACCAGAAAACTTAAGCTAATGCCCGTAGGCGGAATTTTCACAAGTGCAATCGCAAGACTTGTGCATAAAGGTTTTATATGATCCAAAAATGAACACTAAAGTAGGTAAAAGACTCAAAAATATGAGTGAACCAAAGAGCTTTATTTCATTGATCATATAAGAGGTACACGATTAGATAAAAAATGCTAAGTGTCGAAAGGACGTAGCTGTGCTATGTTCCATGGCCGATCAAGCTCCGGGTAGTCATCATCCGGGTCACGTCGCTTACGCTTATGATCCTCGTCGGGTCTATCCTTGAGTTCGCGATTGTCGACAAGGTAGTAAGACCCAGTGAGCAGCGCCTTGCTTATGATGAACGGTCCTTCCCATGGCGGGGATAATTTGTGTGACTTCTTCTGCTTAATTCGGAGCACCAAATCCCCCTCTTTAAACGAGCGATGTCGAACGCGGCGACTATGGTAGCTGCATAGCTTCTGCTGGTA
This sequence comes from Avena sativa, assembly GCA_916181665.1. Classification (NCBI taxonomy): domain Eukaryota; kingdom Viridiplantae; phylum Streptophyta; class Magnoliopsida; order Poales; family Poaceae; genus Avena; species Avena sativa. The sequence continues at coordinate 23,791,688 of OV702283.1, forward strand.
GATGGCGGATCTTTGGCATGCCAAAACGCGCTCCTCCTCGAGAAGGTCCACATCAAGGCGTCTGGATTCTTTAGCGTCATCTTCGTCGTAGGCGGAAACTCTTGGTGCATCGTGGAGGATGTCGGAAGGTAGGATGGCTTCTGCTCCATATACCATGAAGTAAGGGGTGTAGCCGGTGGATCTATTGGGTGTGGTTTGTAAACTCCACAACACAGATGGCAATTCTTCCGCCTAGGCTCCAGCTGCTCTATGTAGCGGCGCCTCAAGACGTGGCTTGATTCCCTGCAGAATTAATCCATTGGCTCGCTCAACCTGACCATTGGATTGTGGGTGTGCCACAGATGCAAGGTCAAGTCGGATGCCTTTGTCCTAGCAATAGGCCTCCACTTCTCCGAGTGACAAGTTGTTTCCGTTGTCGGTGATGATGCTATGTGGGAGACCAAATCTCACCACTAGATCCCGGACAAACCTGAGGGAAGTTGCCCCATCAAGCTTTCTAATGGGTTTAGCTTCTATCCATTTGGTGAATTTGTCAACTGCTACAAGCAGATGCGTAAATCCACATGGTGCCGTCTGTAATGGTCCCACCATGTCTAGCCCCCAGACTGCAAACGACCAAGTTATTGGTATTGTTTGGAATTCTTCAGCAGGAACATGTGGTTGTCGGGCATAATACTGGCATCTCGTGCATGTCTCGACCAGCTTGTCGGCGTCCGCCTTCGCGGTCAGCCAGTAGAATCCTTGCCGGAAGGCTTTCGCGACCAATGATCGAGGAGCGGAGTGATGCCCGCAATCTCCGAGATGGATCTCGCGCAGGATTTCCATACCTTCTAGCTGGGAAACGCAGTTTAAGTATACACCAGTAGTGCTCCTTTTATAGAGTTGCCCATTGATTATGGTATAACCCTTTGCTTGCCGTACTATTTGCCGTCTTTCGACCTCGTCGTCGGGCAAAGTTCCGTATTCGAGATACTCCATGTACGGTTTTGTCCAAGCCGGAGGGATCTTTGTCACCATGTTGACGAAAGAGTCAGCTCTATCTGGATTGTCGAAGTCGGCTCCCTTCACAGATGGTGTGCGTAGATGCTCTAGGAAAACTCCTAGCGGAATTTGCTTGCGCCCTGATCCAAGCTTAGACAGTAGATCAGCCGCCTCGGTTTGCTCCCTAGGCACGTACTTGACTTCGTAGCCCAAGAAGCTATTGGCTATCTCGTCCACTTCGTCGCGATATGCCGCCATCATAGGGTTCCGCGCATTCCAGGTGCCAGCCACCTGCTGGGAAACCAAGTCGGAATCTCCACAGCAAATTATGCGCTTGATGCCAATATTGTTGGAATTATGTCCTAGAGGCAATAATAAAGATGTTATTATTATAATTCTTGTTCATGATAATGTTTATATTCCATGCTAGAATTGTATTAAGCGGAAACTTTAATACTTGTGTGGTTTGTGAACAACACTGTGTCCCTAGTACGCCTCTAAGGACTAGCTCATTGATTAATGATGGTTAAGGTTTCCTAACCATGGACATGAGTTGTCGATTAATAATGAGATCATATCATTGGGAGAATTATATGGTGGAGAGACCCAAACTAAGCGAAGCAATTAGATCGTGTCATCGTGTTCGTCTTTGCGAAGCTTTTCTTATGTCAAATATTGTATTCCTTAGACCATGAGATAATACAACTCCCTGGTATCGGAAGAAAGCTTTGAGGTCATCAAACGTCATCCTATGAGAGGGTGATCATAAAGGTGTCTCTCAGGTGATCGGAAAGTACCTGTTGGGTTGTATGTATCGAGATGGGATTTGTCCCTCCCAAGTCGGAGAGATATACTTCGGGCCCACTCGGTAATCGATATCAACACCGCTTGCAAGCATGTGGTTAAGTAGTTAATCACAAAGTGATATCGGATTACGGAACGAGTAAAGTACTTGCTGTGAACGAGATTGAACTAGGTATGACGGTACCGACGATCAAATCTCGGGCAAGTAAAATATCGCGAGACGAAGGGAATATATATATGGGATTGATTGAATCCTGGCATCATGGTTCATCCGATATGATCATCGATGAATGTGTGGGAGTCAATATGGGTGTCCAGACCCCGCTGTTGATTATTGATAGAAGATCATGTCTGCATATTCTCGAACCAGCAGGGTCACACACTTAACGTGTCTCGACGCTATGATAGATTGGATAATTGGTTTATGAGTTTTGTTTGGAGTCTCGGATGGGATCCGGGACATCACTAGAGGTTCCGGAGTTGTCCGGAGAATAAGATTCATATAAGGCAGTGCAGTTTTTGGAGTTCGGAATTGTTCCGGGTTAATCGGTATTGTACCAGAAGCTTCTAGAACCTTCCGGAAGGGGACCAACGTGGCCCCACCTTCCGGGAGGGGGCATGGGCCTATGAGGGAGTGCCCTGGCCGCATTGGGCCAGGGGCACAAGGCCCCATGGGGCCCAGCCGGCCAAGAGAGGTTTAAACTCTAGATAGAGCTTCTAGAAGGGGGGTTTCCTTGCCCCCCACTCTTCCTCCTTGGGGCCGCCGGCCTTGGCTTGGGGGAGGGGCTAGGGCTGCGCTCACCCCTCTATATATAGAGGGCTGGGGGCGCACCCCCCCACACACACACCTTCCCCTCCAACCCTAGCCGCCCTGCTTCCCTCCTCTCTCCCTCCCGACTGCTTGTAGGCGAAGCCCTGCTGCAGAAATTCTCCACCAATTGCACCGCGCCGTCGCGTTGTAGATCCAACCCATCTCTCCACCATACTTTCTGGACCAAGGAAGGAGGAGACGTCGAGGTGTTGCACGTGTGCATATCACGGAGGCACCGCCACTTGTGGTGCTAGATCGGATCGGATCGCGAGGAGGAGAAGCGAGTACGACTACATCACCCACGTTCTGACGAATGTTCCGCTGTGCGAATCTTCAAGGGTATGAAGATCTAATCCAATCTCTCTCGTTGTTTGCATCTCCTAGATTAGATCTTGGCTTTCCCTCTGTTCGCATCCGTAGAAATTTTTGATTTACTATGCCGCGAAACCCTTCAAATATCCTTGGCTACATGTAGTCCGTGAATGAGTGCTTTATACTTCGCCATGTTGTTTGTAGCCTCGAAGTGGATCTGCAGAACGTAGTGCAAAATGTCTCCTTTTAGTGACTATAGCAGTACACCAGCCCCCGAGCCGTTGAGCAACTTTGATCCGTCAAAGTGCATCACCCAGTACTCTGGTTCTAGCAGTGGAGTAGCATCTGGCATCTCCGTCCAATCTACAATAAAATCCGCCAAAGCTTGTGACTTGATAGCGTCGCGTCTCTTGTAGGTGATCTCGAAGGCGGCGAGTTCAATGCCCCACTTCGCGACCCTTGATGTAGCGTCGCTGTTATTGATAATGTCGGACGGTGGAGTCTTGCTCACTACTGTGATTGGGTGCTCCTGAAAGTAATGCCTCAGCTTCCGAGAAGCGAGGAATACTCCATAAGCTATCTTTTGGTAGTGCGGGTAATGCTGCTTGGATTCCGTCAAGACCTCGCTTACATAGTAAACTGGTCGTTTAACTCCGTGCTCGTAGCCTGGTTCTTTCCGCTCTACCACGACTACGATGCTGATAACCCGATTGGTTGCCGCGATGTAAATTAACAGGGGCTCTCCAGGCTCGGGTGCTGCAAGGATGGGCGCTGAGGAAAGAATCTCCTTGAGCTGCTTCAATGCTGCATCTGCTTCGTCTGTCCATGTGAATTTGTCCGCCTTCTTGAGCAACTTGTACAGCGGCAAAGCCTTCTCTCCAAGTCGGCTGACGAATCGACTAACTGCTGCAACACAACCTGTTAGTCGTTGAATGTCCTTTAGGCATGTCGGACGGTTTATGTTTAAGATGGCCTTGATTTTCTCCGGGTTGACCTCGATTCTGCGCTGGGAAACGATGAAGCCCAACAGTTTGCCGGCTGGAACCCCGAAGACACACTTCTTAGGGTTGAGCATCATGTTGTATTTCCGGAGATTATCAAAGGTTTATTTTAAGTCGGAGATTAAGTCGTTTGACTTTTTAGACATCACCGCGATATCTTCCACATAGGCGTGAACGTTCTGACCAATTTGGTCGTGAAGGCAATGTTGCATTGTCCGCTGGTAGGTAGCACCTGCGTTTTTTAGCCCGAAGGGCATCGTGACATAGCAAAACGTGCCGTATGGGGTAGTGAACGAAGTGGCCAATTGGTCCGACTTCCTCATCTTGATCTGGTGGTATCCTGAGTATGCATCGAGAAAACACAAAAGTTCCGAGCCAGCCGTCGAGTCAATGACTTGGTCAATGCGAGGCAAAGCAAATGGATCTTTGGGACATGCTTTGTTCAAGTCGGTGTAATCAACGCACATTCTTAATTCATTGGTTCCCTTTTTGGGGACAAGTACAGGATTGGCCACCCATCGGGTGTGAAGGACTTCTCGGATAAACCCAGCCTTAAGTAACCTAGCTATCTCTTTGCCAATGGCGCGTCTCTTCTCATCTCCGAAGCGTCATAGAGGTTGTTTCACTGGTTTATATTTTGGATCTATGTTTAAGCTGTGCTCGGCAAGTTCCCTAGGTACACCTTTCATGTCGGCGGGTTGCCAGGCGAAGATGTCCCTATTCTCACGGAGGAACTCGACGAGCGCGCTTTCCTATTTGGGATCCAGGTTCGTCCCAATGGCGAAGGTCTTGGAGGCATCGCCTACCACAAGTTCCACCGGCTTGGTCTCGATGGCGGCCTTGAACGCAGGAGCGGAGTCGGAGATCTGCTTCTTCGACGCGGGCATCTCTGAGTCATTGACCTTGCTCTGGATCTCCTTGAATTCTTCGCTGTAGAGGACAGCTTCTGCAACGGCTGCTTCATTGATCTCGAAGTCCCTTGCCTTGGTAAAGCTTTCGGATACGGTGATGACGCCGTTTGGTCCGGGTATCTTGAGTTTGTTGTAGACAAAGCATGTCTTGGCCATGAAGGTGTGGAATATGTCGCGGCCGAATATGACGTGGTACACGCTCCTGAAGGGGACCACCTCAAAGGTCATGCGCTCTTGGCGGTAATTATTAACGTCGCCAAAGGCTACCTGAAGCGTAATGCACCCAAGGGACCGAGCCTCCCGACCAGGAACTACGCCATGGAACTCGGTGTTGGTCCGCCTTAGGTTTGCCTCCGTCAAGTTCAATTTCTGCAGTGTATCCAGGTACATGATGTTGATGCTGCTCCCACTATCCACCATGCACTTGGTGAACTCCACGCCATCAATCAATGGGTTGATGACCATGGCGTACTGGTTCTCTGTGGGCACAAGGTCTGGGTGGTCCGTCCTGTCCCAAGTGATTGGAACCTCCGACCAGCGCAGGTATTGGGGAACTGGGGGGAGAGTGGCCATCAGGATCCTTAGAGAGGTGTTCTGTTGTCGGACGGTGGGGGTGCCAAGGAAAGTGTGGTAGACTGTGGCCTTCTTTGCGAAGGGGTTCTTGCCCTTGTCGTCGCTCTTGGCGGCGTGCTTGGGGTCAACGTCCTCGTCCATGTCACTTGAATCCTTGGACTCCTCCTCCTTCTTCTTCCCCTTGCCCTTGCCTCGCGGTCTGTTCTTCCGACTTTGCTTGTAGCCGGACTCCGGGTCTTCCTTGAGGTCGTTGACAAACTTGCAGTGTCGATTGGTATGGGTGGCCTTGCCGTTGACATCGAGGTGTACGAGGCACGGCATGTCGCGGTACTCCTCATACGTTTGGGGAACGCGGAGCGGCGCCGAGTTGGTTTCACTTCCTCGCTGCTGCCCGCGGCCTGCTCCCCTTCCTCGGCCACGCTGTCCGCCTTCTCCTCGTCCTGCAAAAGTCATAGCGACCATGTCGGTAGATTGCTTTTCTTCTGGAGCGGTTTTCCGCTTTGTACTGCTGTTCCTCCGAGCTTGGGTTGGAACGGCCGTTGCCGGCAAAGAGCCATGAGCATCGTCGTCGGCAGTTGCGAACTCACTAGCTAACTGAGTCATCTGATTCAAGTCAAGCTGATGATTGTCCTGCAAGCGCTTTAGCTTATGTCGGAGTAACATGCCCCTTTCCAACCCATCAATGAAGGCGGCCATAGCGGTCTGAGCGTGCACTCCTGCGCAGGAATTCTTCATATCCAGCCAGCGGGAGAGGTAGGCACGAGATGTCTCGTCTTTCTCTTGCATGCATCGTTGTAGATCGCCCACAGTGCAGGGACACTTGTATGTACCCTCAAAGTTTTTGGTGAATGCTTCTTGCATATCCAGCCAGTTGTAGATAGATTTCTCCGGCAAGTCGTCGATCCATTGACGGGCCGTACTTGCCAACATTAACGGGAGGTACTTAACGGCGACGTTGGGGTTGCCTCCGGCAATCTCCACCGCGTTGTCGTAGTCCTGCAACCATGTGGCGGGCTTGGCGGTGCCTTCATAGGGCTTGATGGTCTTTTCAATCCGGAAACCTTTGGGGTAAGTTGTGGACCGTATTGCAGGTCCAAAGCAACATGGTCCCAGGTATGGTCCTTCCCGGGCCTCGTGGATCTTATCGATCCGCGAACGTGCATCGTACGGCTCCGGGTTCTTCTTCTTGTTGTCAACAGGGGATGGGCTACGTGAACGACGCGGGCCTCTTCCGCCATGGTGGCTGCTTGGCGGTGACGGAGGCGGAGGTGGCGGTGGGTTAGCCTTCTTGCTGTTACCCTCCTGTGACGCCTCACGCCTGTCACGGTTACTTGTCGGACGCGGAGGGTCGTGGTGCGACCTGCTCTTGTGTCCTTGGTGGCGCTCTTCATCATGACGGGTCTGTGCCGCGTTGTCGTGGATGACGATGCCACACTAATTTGGAGGGGGCATATCCGTACGATGGTGAGCCTTGTGATCTTCCTGACGTCGGGGGGATCGGGGCGGTGGCGATGGGCGGCGAGGTCGGGCTTTTTCTCCGTGGTCGGAGGATATGGGGATAGCATCCTTCCTGTTGCGCGCATCCCTCCGTCTTCGTTCTGATGAACCCGTCTATGATCCGACATCCTGAGGAGATCTGTCCCTTGGCGGTTTGTACTGGCTAGATCGGAAGAGCGCTGGATCAGACTCAAGCCTCTGGGAGGTGGCCTTTTTCCTGCTGCTTTACCGCTTTGGCCACTAGGTCATAGACCTGTTCTACTGCCTCAGGCGATCTATCCTGCTCCAGAAGGGTCTTGGCGACGGCGAGGTTAAGGAGTGGGGTGGGCATCACTTGCTTGCCTTCACTATCAATCTATGGCTTGGCTTGTGCCGGCTTCGAGGGAGCCCATCCTAGGTTGCACCATACACCAGGATCGTTGATGACGCGAGCCGGAGCCTTCTTAGCCTTCTGCTGCTGCAGTAGAGTCTTGTACTCGGACTCCCTTGCTCTACCTTTCTCTATGGACTTCTGCATGTTGACCAGGTCTCGATCTAGTTTAGCGCCTTGCTCCGCGATGGCTTGCGCCTCCTCCAGCAGCTGCTGGCGTTTCTCGTCAAGCTGAGTCATGTTCCGGATATGATCAACGGTTAGTGGCTCGAGGAGGAGATTGTCGTACATCACTCTATCAGCTCGATTAACATGGGCTGCTGCCGATGTGGATGCTGGAGGCGGTAAGTTTGTGGTGTTGTTGTTGCTCGGACCGGTGCCGAGTTCCTGCGGCTGCTGCACTGGGTTAGGCGGAGGAGGCATGACCTTTGCGCGATCATCGTCAGCAGCAATTAGTGGCCCTTCCCCTTTTCTAGCGTCGTAGGCGGAGCTTGCCCGGGTTGATATTCATCCATCGTTGTCCCAATGGTGACGAACACCCCTCGAGACATGATGGTGTTATTAGCTTGCTCGTCGCGCGAGTACTCCTCCTCCATCTCCTGCATAGCGGAGTCTAGCTCTTCTGGATTGAAGTCTATTTCCTTTGAATCTGCACTGAAATCAACATAAAGCGCGTCAATGACAGAGTCGGAGGGTGCCAGGACTTCCTCGATGCAGGGCGGTGGAGGTGCAACGGCCTCGACAATGACTGGAGGTGGTGGTGCTGCTACGACGATGGCGGCCGGAGGCGGTGGTGGTGGTGGCTGAATCGGAGGGACTCCGTCAATGAGCGCAAGCGCCGTCTGAGCTACCACTTCAGCCTCCGCGTAGTTGTTGACGGTGTTCACCATACCTTCGAAGGTGAGGCGTCCTGACGCCTGTGCCGTCTTAGAGAATGTCGGAGAAGCGTGCCATGGTCTAGTCCTTCCACAAAGTGATAGATAGCATCATCATTGGGGTAGTGGGCCAGATCGGCTCGTATACGGAGCCACCTGGCCAGGTAATTGCGGGGGTTTTCGCCCTCTCTCTAAACACAACGCGCCAGATCGAAGATGGTAACCACGCCGACAAACTTGGATCTCTGTTGTCCAGACGCACGGACAAAGCTGGCGGACTTGCAGTGATCTTCCACTTTTATATCCTGCACAGGGGCGGTTTGGGTGGGTCTTGAATTTTTCCGATCTTTGCCGGCAAACTCCAAGGAGAGATCCGATATCGATCCTTCCGCGAACATATCCTGCCCGTAGGCGGTCCATGCGGGTCTTGATGCTTCTCCGACTTCCAGGGGACTAGTGCCCGAGTCGGTTTCGGCAATAAAGAGGAGGATGTCTCCGATAGGAACGATCGAACACCGCGTAGGGTTCGTCTTCGCCGGGATCCAGAACTTGTCGGGAGGGACGATCGGAATGTTGCCGGCAAAGAGAACGCGACCGATGGCTACGGTTTCACCGATTCCCGCGAAGATCTTGGTCCTCGCCCGCTGAAGAGCCTGAAGCGCCTCTTGCCCCATGGTGGGCGCCAACTGTCGTGGTATTGCCGACGAGTACGCCATGGAGGGGTCCTCACAGTGCGTGTTTAGAGACGTGGGGTAAGGCGGACGGTTGACGGGTACGAGGTAACACAGCTTACCCAGGTTCAGATCCCACAACGGTGGCGGAATCCTACTCCTGCTATAAATCACTATAAGGGCAATACGCCGAGTTACAGAGATAGGTTCGCTGTGCGAGGTGTGTGTAAAACGATGCCCTAAAGGCTCCCATAGGCCCGACTTATATAGTCGCCAGGTCCTAGGGTTATAGGAAAAAGTCCTAGCCGGACAGGTTACAGAGTCTACACCGTCTATCACTAGTCTTGTGTATCTTATACTCCAAGGCTCCGGGTACGCTGGTGACTCCATCGTAGCCTTCCTTTATCCGGTATGGGCCTCCCTTCTGGATCCACCTAACTGGGCCGCCCAGCAGGCCACAGGCCATGCTACCGACTATGGGCCACTCGGGTTAGTCGGATAAGAGACATGCTATGAGGATACCCATATAGCATACCCCCAACACATACTTTCAATCGGACGGCCGTGAGCGGATTGACTGACCTGTGGCGATGGCGACGATGAAGGCGACGGTGGCGATGGTGGAACGGCGTCGGTGGTCGGTGTCCCGACGGCTCCAGTTGTCTTGGAAGATGGCGAATATGGCCTCTTGATGCGTATGGGGATGGCGAACCTCTCAACGGCCTCGGCGCGGTCCCTCTCCTCCTCTATCTCCCACGGTCGGCAGTTCCTCTTCTCGGTTCCGATGGGCTCCGGCGAGCAATTGTCGGCGACCCTCTGCGATTCGGAAGAGGCGAGTTAGATGGGAGGACCTAGTAGATCGAGGCGAGTAGTATGGAAGGTAGATCAGGGCTCGAGGTGCTCTGGAAGGTCACCAACCTCGAGCTCCGACGGAGGACGGCTCCGGCGAAATAGGAATATGTGAAACTAGAGCTAGGGCTTGAGAAACATGAAAACAACGGTGGGGGACAAAGCAGCGGTATAAGAGGGGGAGATTTCTTGGAGTAGGGGGCACAGATTCGTACGAGGGACGGAGAATCGCAAGGATTCAAATTCGGGTTCGTGTTCATCAGGGACTCCTGCTGGAGGTGGAAGATGACAGCGCGGGCCCACCTGTCGGTGGCCACGGCAGGCGTGGCTGGGCCGGCTGCAGGCTTGCTGCATGCTGCGCGTAGCTGCAGCGCGCGGTAGGTAGGTATTGGGCCTGGTTCGCTAGCCCGGTAAGTTAGGTTGTTTAGTTTTTTTTATACTATTATCTTTTCCAATCATGTTTCACTAATTCTTTAATAACTTTTGCATATCAAGTCCAAAAACAATGAAACCAATTCCTAAATTTTTGTAAAAAAAAGATGGTCATCATAGAACCAGAGGATATTATTTTTACCTAGTTTTTAGAAGGTTCAAAACAAGATTCCCTCATTAATGCTCATAGGGAGGAATTAATATTAGGGTTTTGTCTGGGGTTTGGTGGTAGGGTTTTGATGCAACTTAATGTGTAGGATGCAATGATGCAAGGATGATGCATGCTTCTAGTAACATCATATAATAAAATCTGGGATGTTACAAAAACAAGTTAGACGCCTCTACTTTGTTGTTGCATGTTTTACGTGACTTATGGGAGTAACAAGCTAAGAACGATTCTTACCTACGGAAAGCCACAACGGTGATATTATGGTTGCCAACATCCGTTGTAAATCCCATGACTACTATAGTGAGAGAAACTGGCATCCACCAGCCGCATGTGTGGAACAAGCCACACTTCAAGTGCGGAGCCGGTCTCGCGAACGACGTCGCGTAAAGTTGGCCTGGACCGCTTCGATCTCACTATGCCGCGCCATAAGAAATACACAGTAAGAGGTTTGCAACACAAAACATCAACGCCCGCAACAAGCATGTTGCGTTCTACTCGTGAAACACATCTACGCATAGATCTAGCTCTGATACCACTGAAGGGATTTGCAGCATAGTAAATCAAAAAAAATCCTATGGATGCGAACAAGAAAGCCAAGATCTGATCTAGGAGATGCAATCAACGAGATAGATAGATGAGATCTTCATACCCTTGAAGAAATCGCACAGCGGAAACGTTCAACAGAACGTGGTTGACGTAGTCGTACTCGCCGTCTCCTCCTCGCGATCCGATCCGATCCTACGTCGCAAGTGGCGGCGCCTCCGAGAGATGCACACGTACGGTGCAGTGATGTCTCCTCCTTCCTTGGTCCAGCAAGTATGGTGGAGAGATAGATTGGATCTACAGCACGACGGCGTGGTGCTTATGGTGGAGAGTTTCTGCGGCAGGGCTTCGCCTACGCACAGTCGGGAGAGAGAGAGAGGTGGAGGGGCAGTAGTTGGCGGCTAGGGTTGGACAGTGGGAGGGGGAGGGTGCGCCCCTTCCCTCCTTATATAGGGGGTTGGCCGGCCCCCTTGACCCCTCCTCCAAGCCCTAGGGCGGCGGCCCAAGGGGTGGAGTGGGGGGCAAGGCATCCCCCCCCTCTTCTAGAAGGCTCCCCTAGGGTTTCCCCTAGGGCTGGCCGGCTGGGCCTTAGGGGCCTTGTGCCCCTGGCCCAAAGTGGCCAGGGCACTTCCCCTTAGGCCCACGTAGGCCTCCGACAAGTGGGCCCATGTTGGTCCCACTCCGGAACCTTCTAGAACCTTTCGGTACAATACCGATAAACTCCGAAACGATTCCAAAATCCAAAAACTGTTTTCCTTTATATGAATCTTATTCTCCGGACCATTCCGTAACCTCTCGTGATGTCCTGGATCTCATCCGAGACTCCGAACAAAAACTCATAAACCAATTATCCATTCTATCCTAGCGTCGATGCACGTTAAGTGTGTGACCCTACGGGTTCGAGAATATGCAGACACGATCTTCTATCAATAATCAACAGCGGGATCTGGAAACCCATATTGACTCCCACATATTCATCGATGATCATATCGGATGAACGATGATGCCAGGATTCAATTAATCCCATATATGTATTCCCTTCGTCATGCGATATTTTACTTGCCCGAGATTCGATCGTTGGTATCGGCATACCTAGTTCAATCTCGTTCACAGCAAGTACTTTACTCGTTCCGTAATCCGATATCACTTTGTGATTAACTCCTTAACCACGTGCTTGCAAGCGGTGTTGATATCGATTACCGAGTGGGCCCGAAGTATATCTCTCCGACTCGGGAGGGACAAATTCCATCTCGATACATAAAAACCAACAAGTACTTTCTGATCACATGAGAGACACCTTTATGATCACCCTCACATAGGATGACGTTTGATGACCTCAAAGCTTTTTTCCGATACCAGAGAGTTGTATTATCTCATGGTCTAAGTAATACAATACTTGACATAGGAAAAAGCTTTGCAAAGCTGAACACGATGACACGATCTAATTGCTCTGCTTAATTTGGGTCTGTCCATCATATCATTCTCCTAATGATATGATCTCATAATTAATCGACAACTAGTCATTAATCAATTCTAGCCTGAATATAAACCACACAGTGTTGTTCATAAACCACACAAGTATCAAAGTTTCCGCTTAATACAATTCTAGCCTGAATATAAACTTTATCATGAACAAGAATTATAATAATAACATCTTTATTATTGCCTCTAGGGCATAATTCCAACATAAGTTCGTTTGGAACTTGACATCATCGGGGTGTTTTCAGTCAAATCTATGTATGAAGACCTTATGAATGATCATACGGTCTTTCTTCAAAAACTTTGGAAAATAAAAATCCCACTCAAGATAAAGATTTTTATGTGGCTCCTCAATAATAAGGTGCTCCTTACAAAGGATAATCTAGTTAAAAGGAAATGGGTAGGATGTACTAAGTGTTGTTTATGTGGATCACAGGAGACCATAGAACATCTATTTATATCTTGTTCTTTTGCTCGTCTTTTGTGGCGCATTATTCATTTTGCTTATAATTTACCTCCTCCGACTACTGTTACAAATATATTTGGTAAGTGGTTGAATAATATTGATAAATCATCTAAGGCTAGTATTCGCATTGGCGTTTCAGCCTTATGTTGGTCTATTTGGAGATGTTGAAATGATATTATATTTAACAGAACAAAAACTTTCAATCTTTTGCAGGTTATCCATATGGTGGCACATTGGGTGCAACTATGGGCGCTCCTATCGCCGCAAGACCAGCGGAATATCATGGCTACTGGGTGCAGCCGTCTCCTGATGTTCGCTGGGCACATTTTCAACCAGTCTGGCTGACTGCGTTTTAATAGACTAGAACATGATGTTTAGTCTTTTGACTCTTTTATTCCGATGGTTGATACATGTGTCGACCTTGAGTGATCCTTGAATTGTAATAACTTTGGATTTTTGAATATTTATAATAAAAGGCTGTGTGCATCAATCGATGCAGAGGCCGGGGTCTTATTCCCCTTTTCGAAAGAAAAAACTGGTTCATTTCATGGAAAGCGACGTCCATGCTTACAAAAATATCCTTTCAATAGAACGCCACACCTATAACCTTTTTTAGGAGAATATCCGATGAAGAAGCATTTGATGGCCCTTGGATCAATTTTTCCTTTCGAACTCCTGTAGTCATGAACAAAACAGGTGCATCCATTTTTTGGTAGCACAATAAATAAATTAGAGTCACGTAAACACTCGATTGGAGTTTAATGTCCTATGACTCTAGAAGTCATACAATTTATTAGATAGTTTGCAGTCTTAACAACTGCACCTCATAGAATTTTTGGCACATTCATCATAATGATAAGACATCGAGGAACCTCTAATAAATGTACGTTTTTCCTCTTTGCCACCCTCATTCTGTTTTACGATGTTTACACATGTAGTTTGATGTATAATGCCATGATAGGACAAGTAAATAGAAAATTCATTATTGATATTTTCGGTGCCATTATCTGATCATAGTATTTTTTTTACACTAATACCATATTGATTATGTACCATGCCGTGAAAGTTTTTGGAAGCACATAAAATTTCAGTTTTATACTTTAAAAGGTACAACCATGTACAACTACTGAAACCATCATAAAAGTCACATAATATCTCTCTCCAAGGAGAGAGGTTACAACTGAAGGACCCTAGACATCTGAATGCATCACATCAAAAGGTAACTTACTCCTCTCGCTGCTACTTGGATAATTTATTCTTATGTATTTATCTAGTTTACGCACATTACAAGTAAGCTTCTCCTTAGAGAAACCCTTCAACTGGGATGGGAACATACGACTTAGGACTAAAACGATAAGTGCCCAACTCTATAATACATTAGTAGTAATTAAAAAATACACAAAATATGCTTTGTACCGACCATGTACGAGGCTGGAGCTGATCCATTTGTGAGGTAGTAGAAGATATCGTGCTCAATTCAAGTCCCAAGATTTTTTTTTCACGTGTTCATCTCCTGAAATATACACAAGTCATGATGGAAGCGTGCCTGCACTTAAGTGACTTTGTAGTTTAAATAACTGATAACCCATAGGAGGTCTACCGAAAAATTGAAGCCATGCAAGATTGAGCTCAAGGGTAGGAATGGAGTACAATTAGGCCCAGTTTTTTTGGTGGCTTCTTCCAGAAGCTGCCCTACCCCCAGTTTCCTGGGGAAGCCGGTTCAAAAAATTTGCGAGGCTTCCAAATTTGTTTAACCTTAACTATTTTGGAAGCCTCAAATTTTTTTTAGACCGGCTTCCCCAGAAAGCTGGGGAGAGGGCGGCTTCTCGTAGAAGCCCCCAAAAGAACTGGGCCTTAATAGTCCGACAACCCGTTATCAGAGATGAGGATCAATCAGCTATGGGTACTCTATCCCTTCTAGAACGAGGGGTATATGATGAAAAAGGATTTAATAAGCCTGTCATTTGGTTTGTGGCCCCTGAATCAATTATCCAAGATGTTAACAAATCATTCATACCTTTTACAGAATGAGCATCAGAAGTTGTTTTAGTAGGACCATATGCAGTATTTAGGGGTGGATCTATACCCCGGGCAACCCGGGCCATGGCCCGGGGTGTAGACAAAATTTTCCGGGGTGTAGACAAAATTTTCAGCTATATATTAATATTAATACACTAATTTCTCTATGATTTAGCATAATTTTAATATATAATACGATCTTGGCCCTGGGTTTGGTGGAATTCTGGATCCGCCGGTATTCACCATAAGTTTGGACTTAAATTTTTCAAGTGCTTGGACCATGAGATTTCTCTCTCCCCAATTGTGTAATATGAGTTTGATTTGGCCTGTTTGTGTGTGGCATCCCGCAAAACCACTACTAGAAAATCGCGTTGTTTTTGTGCATTGCATCGTCATCATCATGCATTGTTTGTCTGAAACTATTTCGAAACGCCTAGTTTTGTTTTCTAAATAGCCCCCGTCTTATTTCAAATTAAAACATCGGTCCGTTCAGATCTTTTATTTGTATAAAAAGTATTTACAAAAATGTTTTACAAAAAAAATTAAAACAATAAAAATATTTTGTCCAGGCCAGAGGCCCAATCGGTCCAGACTACCTACAATCGGTCCACCTTAAACCTAGACCCTTTTCTACCTAGTCCTAATCTACCCAGCCCCCTCCACATCATCCCCACCAATCCCCTCCCTCCACCTCACCTTTCCCTCCACCTCATCACACCCACCGCCACCTCACCAATCCCCTTCTTTTCCTCCCTCCCTCAGACCGGGCCCACCCTCCCCTGGGCCGACCCCACCCGCAGCCCCACTCCCTCCCTGGCCACAGCACACACACACAAGCACACACAGCCCCCACGCGGTGCCCCTGGCCCCACCCAGCGGACCCCACCCCACTAGCCTCGCCCGACCCCATCGCTCACCCTCCTCCTCCTTCCCCAACCTCTCTCCCCGACCCCTTATTCCTCCCCTCTGGCGCCCTCTCTCCCAAGCGCGCGGTCGCCCTGCAGAGCTCCGTCCGCCTTCCCGTCGTCGGCCACCTCCTCCGCCTCCCCGGC
Source organism: Avena sativa (assembly GCA_916181665.1). NCBI lineage: Eukaryota > Viridiplantae > Streptophyta > Magnoliopsida > Poales > Poaceae > Avena > Avena sativa. The sequence goes on from OV702283.1 coordinate 23,807,503, forward strand.
CTCTTTCCGTGCGCTCGCCGCCCCCCGTCTCCTCCTTCCCCGGCCGACCTTGCCTCCGGCCGCGAGCCTCACCTTCCCGCCGTCTCCCTCGAGCTCGCTCGGCCCCGCTCACCCACCTCGTCGCCGTCGCCCAGGAGCCCCGTCGCCCCGCCTCCGGCCCGCGACCGCCGGAGCCGCCCCGTGGCCCTCTCCACCGCGCCAGCCCCGGCGAGCTCCGCCTCCCTCGCCCGAGCCCCCGCGAGCTCCGCGGCCGTCCCCCTCCTCCTCTCGCCGCCGCCGTCGGCCGCGCCCTGCGCCGCCCGAGCTCCACCCCGCATCGACGTCCCCCTCTCGCCCTCCCGCCGGCGCGACCAGCGTCCGCCGCCGCGCGGTCCCGTCCTCGCCCGCCGGCCTCCCCCTTCCTCCCGGGTCGACGGCCGCCCCGCCAGCGTCCGCCGCTCGCCCGCCTCCTCTCTGGCCTCCCCCCGCACGTCCTCGCCGTCCCGCCGTCGGCCTCGGTCGGCGCCGCCGCGCGCACGGCCACCTCGTCGCTCCGTCCGTCACCGTCACCACCGCAGGAGCTTCCCCCCCCCCCGGCAGCCATGGCCTCCCCTGCGCCAAGCCAGCCCCGCCTCCGCCTCTGCGTCCCACGAGTCACAGTCAGGGACGGGCCTTTGGACCCGATGGCCCTCTAGCATGCTCTCTGTTGTGGACATCGATAAGTTCTCCGCCACAAGATGATGCCACCCGAATACGGTGCCATGCCTGAAGAACCACGGGCGAGAACCGTCCCCTTTACAAGATCTTCGTCTCGGAACACCAAGACCCGTTCCCGGAGTCCGATTGTCGAGCCCGAACCCGTGGTACCTCGAAACCCCCCCAAGACCTACGCCGCGGAACAACAAGGCCTTCGGGGTGGAACCGACAAGATCTACCGCCTAACGCCAAGCTCTCCTCCATGGGACGCCAAGACACCCGTCGAACCCCGAAGACCGAACCCCGAGGACCGGACGCCAAGGTCACTTACACGGAACGCCAAGTTCGCCACCTGGAACGCCATGACCGTCTACACGGACCCGAAGACCACGGATGCGACAAGATCTGCTTCTGTTGTCCGAGACCGATTCCGTCGAACCGTTCTCCCCGTCGCCCCTGAGACCGAACCCCGAACCCTCGAAACCCCCAAGACCTTCGAACCCAACGTGTGATTCCCTTCCCGAGCCCTATTTTATAATAATATCTAAACTTGTTGCATATTAAAATGTTCATATTTGCACACATATCATGTGGGTTTGGGGGCATTATGCCGATTCACCATATAATTAAATATGGGGCCCATATGCGGGCAAATCTAGTCTTATATTGGCCTCATTTAAATTTGTGCATCGAACCGTTGTCATATCTTGCTTTGTTAAAACAACATTTAAAATGCGGGGTATCTAAATAACATGAACCTATTAATTAACTGTCGGGACCCCCGGTTCCGCTTAATCTTGCCTAATTGCACCGCATCTGCATCATATCATAATCATGCCGGATCTTTTGCCATAGTATTAAATATTGCATCCGGTGTTTATTCTAGTGTTTTGGTTCTTCGCGGATAAGGCCGTTGAGTTGATGCGAGTGTCGACCCGATCTTCGGTTGAACCTTCGACAATGTTTTTCAGGCGAGCATCTCCCCCTTTCTACCTATCTTACTTTTATAGTATTTATTCCCTCCTGTTGATCTATTGCTATCTGTGTTGCGATGCTCTAGTTTTCGTACCCGTGATATCCCTTGCAGCCTTATATTGCCTTGGACACCTCCTATTACCTGTTGTTTGGTAGATAGTTGGACCTGCGCGTCGTAGTCGCTTGCTCAAGTGTTGTTGCGTGTCGTCAAGTACCTCAGTTGTTGGAGTATTGTCGTGTGTTTATTGTTGGAGTTGTTCATAACTTTAATTATTGTTTAACAACTAAAATTGAAGTAGGTAAGCAGAGGCACAGGTGGGCAATAGATGTTATTTGGTTGTTAACCGTCCACTTGTGTCCCGTAGGACCCCGAGTACTTGATACCTGTTCCTTGAATATTCGTGCTATCCACATACGGGGGAATTATGGGACCCCCCTGAGCCAGAGCTTGATTCATTCTTATTTCTTGGGGCCACAAACTAGTTTGAGGTTTTATTTACTATCCTATACTTATGCCATGCTTTACTGCTTTATTTACGATTGTGCGAGGATCACCTGTACTGTTTAGGTAAGCGGAGTGTTTTCGCGGTATCGACAAGCCCAGTTTTGGGTTCCCAGTCGTTTACAGCCATTGACGCAAACCTTGAGTCTGTCTCGGAGTCAGCTAACTTCGTTGCGGGTGTACTCAATGGGGTGGCCCCCTGAAATATTTCTGAATCCTGTGATTGCTTTGTCGTGAAGGCCTCGTTGGGTTTTGATTTGGTTTTTCCGAGGTTGATCGAGTGTGTGTTGCTATTTGTGCACCCCTGCAGGGTAAAACTTTCTGAAAGCCGTGTCCGCGGTTATGGACGACTTGGAGCACAGTATCTCGATCATAGACAACTATAACTAAAGTAGTGCTATAAATTTGACTTTATAATGACTAGTAATCAGCTTCACTATAATGGAATGGCTAAATAAAACTGCCAACAATTGCTTGTTTGGGTTGTCGCTTGCGACCATTGTATCTGACTAGTAAGTATTGCAACTATAACGGAATGGCTAAATAAAAGTACCAACAACTGCTGGGTTTTGGGATATCTCATGCTATTTGTATCTGACTAGTAAGTGTCGCAACTATAATGGAACGGTTAACTAAAAATGCCCACTGCTTATTTTATCAGGATGACTATCTATACCTGACTAGTAATTACTGCAACGATAACTGAATAAATAAAACTGCCAACTGTGTGAGTTCCTCGGTTGACTTCCTCGTTTGGTCTCGAGGGGGAAACACCAGGATGGGTTTGTTTGGTGTTGGATTCAGGTTGGTTCCGAATAGGTCTGTCTTCCCCCCCTCTGATAGCTGCCAGTTGTATCGAGTCTCTATAGGTTGTTTAGTGCATGCTGCGCTGCCGCTTCAGTCCACCATACCTATGTAGGCGAGGACCGCCGAATTCTAGCCTCGCCGTGTACTGGCCTCAGTACTGACCGCTCTCTCTTTTTTCCTTTGCCCTTTGTCGGCACCCCTTTTTGTTTAAGCAGGTTTTGAGATCGACGTCGTTAGCAGGGTTACCCTTCCGGCTTGGCCTGGGCAGGGTTATGGACGCCATTGGTTATTCTTCAGGGCTCTTAGCCCCATTTGCATCTTGTCCGTAGTCGGACGCTGTATCATTTTCAAGGTGATTTGGATCTTTGTATTGTATATCTGTATTCTCGACTCTTTGAGTCGCTGTTATATATATCTGTTCTGTGGGTCCCATCGAGGATTGTTGTGTAATGTTATTATTTCGTTTTCCACCCGCACGAAAGTGCCTGGTGGGCACCTTTGAATCGTTTCTATGCGGGTTTGGCGGGTTTCGCTAAAACTTGCATAGGGCCGATTCTGAGGGTGTTACATTGTGTTACTACTTCCACTTGTGACTCTGTTGAACTATTTTGGTTGCCATCCAGGAGGATAACCAACTAGATCAAAACAATTCTTCTTCAAATAACCTGATTTTTTATAGTAGTCACACATCACCCTAGTCTTCCTTATGTAGTCAAATCTAGTATCATTTGCTTGTTTTTTATAGTACCAATATGCTGAACTTGGTTAACTAAAGATGGTGCAGCCCGACTATCAACATTTGCCTATGGAGTTGTGATCTCATTGGTCAACCATGTTTCTTCCTCAAGTATAATGAGGATGACCTGATCTGATGTAAACCAATCAGGTATAGCTAATATTAGCTGAGATCAAAAATTAAATTCCAGGTTCAAGTCTCCAAGAAACTCTTGAACCAACAATGGTTCAAACCATTCTCGGAGGAGGCATACATCATTCAAGTCTCAATAGAGCTTCTTAATTCGTTTCTAGTCGTGTTTATCAGTTCTGAGCATCGTGGCGCAGATCAGTGCCTGTAATACGAACTGATAAATTCGAAATTAAAAACTTGAACAACTCGCGGGGAATTCCATGTTCGATCATAGTCACATACATACATAGGCAGCGGATCAAAAGCTGCTCAGCATTTACATTGATTAGCGGCTAATTAGTACGCCTAGCTACTGCAGCGTCTACGTGGTCAAAATGGAGCTCGGCGGCGAGCTCTGGGACGCGAAGTAGCTCTGGCGGCGGCGAGGACATCACTCGCCGGTGAGGTCAATGAGGTCTCCCAGCACCACGGCGCTGGTGCGCACCGCTTCCTCCCTCGCAATGCGGCGGTTCATGAGCTCCACGGCATGTGTAGGGTTCGTAGCATAGAAAACAAAAAATTTCCTACGATGGAAACAACACATCCATAAAATACATACCCTCGAAGACCGTATAGCGTTAACGAGGTTGTACTCGTGGATGATGTAGTCGAATGCTTGCCGATCTCAAGATCGTGATGAAGTCCATCTGGTCCAGCCGGTCCAACAACATCACGTCCAGCACCGCAAAGCAGTGGTGCATCCGTGATCGCACACACGTCCGGGTACCCCGACAACCTTCGCGCCCTCGTTCTAGCGAATCAGCGGAAGCAACAAATCCTTCCAGAAAAAGCCACCGGGAACATGTATCTCGCTGATCCGAGACCATGGGGAAATTCTAAAGGGGAGAGAGAGATCCTTCGCGAGGAGGTGTGCTTTGAGAGGAGGAGAGGGAGGCCTTTTATAGGGAGAGGGGGGCACCCCAAGGGGCATGGAGCCAGCCATGGTGGCTGCCCCCACCTCTTCCACATTCATGTGGGTGGAGCTCCCACTCAAAATGAAAAGCCTCCACTCCCATTAAAAAGCCTCCAATCAAAAATCCACTCACATGCATTAAATTTCCACCAAATTTAATGCAAGCTCTCATTTAAATAAAACTCTTTTATTTATTTATTCAGAATTTTGTTAATTACTTTAATTAAAAACATTCACATAAAACCCCTTACAACATTTCAATTTCACATGCAGAACCAGTTTCAGCAATTTCAACCGAAACAGTTTCGGTGTCTAGTGAAATAAATTCCTGCGCTTTCCTTTTTCTTTCTCTGGCTTATTATTTGCTCCAAATGGTGTCGGTATCCCTTAAGTGTGTCACCCTACGGTTCGTGAATAATATAGACATGATCAATACCCCTCTCCGATCAATAATCAGCAGCGGGACCTGGAGATCCGTACTGACTCCCACATATTCGACGATGACTTCTATGATCGTGTGAACCTTATACGCATGTAATTCAATCCCTTTGTCTCGCGATATATTACATGTCCGAGATTCGATCATCGGTATGCCCATACCTAGTTTGATCTCGTTACCGACATGTACTCTTTTCTCGTTCCCGTGATATAACATTCTAGTGATCAAATCACTTGCTTGCAAGCTAACCAATGTGATATCACCGAGAGGGCCCAGAGTATATCTCTCCGTCATCGGGATGGGAAAATTCCACTCTTGATCCATGAGCCTCAACATAACACCTTCGTAGCACTGAACCCATCTTTATAATCACCCTGTTACGGTGTGACGTTTGATGTTATCAAGATACTCTTCCGGTGTTAGTGATTGACATGATCTCATGGTCTAAGGACTAATATTACTTCGTATGATGTTATAGAAATATAAACACAATGACCTTGATCGTAATGCTATACTTCGGATGAATGTTCATCATATCATTACACTAATGTTGTGACCTTGTTATTAACAATATCCAATGTCCATGATCAGGAAACCTTTGATCATCTTGTTAATCAACGAGCTAGTTTATAAGAGAGGCATAACTAGGAACTTCCTTTTTTTGTTTATTAAACACACATGTATTAACGTTTCCTTATTAATACAATTATAGCATGCAAAATAAACATTTATCATAAATAAGGAATACGATAATAACCACTTTATTATTGCCTCTCGGGCATATTCCCTTCAGTCTCCCACTTGCACTAGAGACAATAATCTAGTTCGAAAACTTTGCGTATTGAACACCTATGGCTTTCTGGTGTTCCATATACGCAATTGCAAGTGGTTAACATAATCTATGGATCTGACATTTCAGGTCCATGTGCATTTGCATGTCTTTGCGTCTTCACGCATCACTCATTCTCCAATGAGATGACATTGTATAAATTTGGTCTTTTGGTGAGACATTTAGTTCCTTGGGGTTAAAACATGTCGATACTATTGTCGTACAATATATATTTAGTGTTAGCCCGTTGCGAACCACACCTTAATTTGATAACAAACTACTTGAAACAAATTCCCTCCTTTGCTGCTACTATAGCAGTCATATACTTAGCCTTTTGTTGTAGTATCCGTCACAATGTATTAACTTTGGAATACATCCAAATCCATCATGGAAACTCTTTCCATTTCATTGTGCCACTCATAGTTTAAATTGAGATAAACTTAATTTGTATCTCGTGACAAAACTAGTATCAATGTAACGCTTTACAATGAACTATTTGTAATTATTTGTCACCTCTACACAACTATATTCTTAGTTCTTCCAAAAGATCATAAGAATATCATCACTATCGTCCAATGATCATTTTATGATTCATTCTGGTATATGCTCATAACACTTAGAGCATAGGACATATCTGGATGTGTACATATCATGGTATGATTGATTAAAACATCCTTGTGATTTCACTCATCAAGTGTCAAAGTATTTGAATCTTGTTTCACTTATCAAGTGTCGATACACTTGAATCTTGATTCAATTCCTTTCCATGCGACAAGAACCGTTTCTTATCGTTTCTATATTGAACACCTTCAATATCTCATATATGTATGTTTGGCATAACCATATTAGCGTCACAGTCTATCCACTATAGACATTCATGCTAAATATTCGGGTTTTGCCTAAGTCTTTCATCGAAATGAAATTCTTAACCTTTATCAATAAAAGATACATCATTTCCAATCAACAAGATGTCCTCCACATAATGTATTAGAAATATGTCTTAGCGCTCCCACTTAATTTCTTGCAAATGCAAGCATCTTCATCGTCTTCATATGAAAACTCCTTTTTATCACGGTGAAGATTCCAACTCCGCGATGCTTACTTCAACCATTGAAGTTTGTATGCCCTTTTAGCATCCTTTGAATTAACAAAACCCTTTAGACCGTGTCTTGTACACGTCCTAGGTAACCATTCTATTAGAAGAATTTTGTTTTGTTTATTCATCTACCATATACCAAATTATATGCAGTGGTTGCTACTTTAATTCGTCCAGACTAATTATTGCTATGAAAGATCAAATCTTGTCATAGTCAACTCCTTGAACATTGTCGTAAAATACTTTACCGACATGTCGACTATTTCATAGATGTAAAACATCCTTGTCTGTTTCTTTATAGATCCAAATACGACCGATAGGTTTTTACACCTTTCCGGAGGGTCTTCCAAGTTCAAAACTTGATTTCTCGTGTATGTAACTATCACGGATTTTATGGCTTCAAGCCATTTGACGGAGTTAGGGCCCATCATCGCTTCTTTGCATGTAGTCGGTTCATCATTGTCAAACAATAATGATTTACTCTCAAATCTCAGTATTTGATTGTTTATTCGACCGACTTGGTTCAATAAGAACTTAGACCTCCGTAACCACAACCTTTGAGGCACGTGAGCCATGAGCATTCTGGCTGCCTCCGGAACATTTTCCGACACTGCACAACTCAGCACATATAGCTAAGGTTCGTTAACCTTATCAAAGTTCTATTGTCCTCCCACTTAACATTTATGAAAAAATCCTTCTTCAAGAAACTTCATGTTTCAAGCGACAAACCCTTTTGTCCTTGGTGTTATGGAGGAATAACCAATTGTTATTCGAAATAACCTACAAAGACATGCTCATCCGACTTCGGTTGTAAACATCTTACTTATGTTTAGCATACCGAAATTTAAGAAATGGCAACTTGTGTTTTACCCCAAACCATAACTTCCATGGTGTCATTTCAACGGATCAAGATGGAGCTCTTTTCAGTGTAAAAGCGGAAGTCTCTAAAGCTTTAATCTTTTAAAACATAATGGCAGTTTTATAAATAACACATGTGATCCAACCATGTCAAACAAGGTTTTATTACAAATCTCAAACACTCCATATTCCTATGGTGTTTCGGGAGATGCAAATCTAGGTGTTTTTGCTAAACTTGTAACTCAAATAAATCCCTTTATGATAAAATCATAATTCATTTATTTTCTTGTTACACTTGTAACTCAAGTAAATCCCTTATGATAAAATCATAAACCATTTATTTTCTTATCACAATGATTTTCACTTCATCTTGAAAGTCTTTGAACGTATTCAAATATTTCACACTTCTTTCTCATTAAGTGAACATTCACTCAAATTTCCGGAGAAAGCATATGAAGTTGAAATCCATCGCTTACGACTACATATAATGGACTACATACATCGATATGTATAAATTCTAATATTTTAGTCGATCGTTCTTCTTTGGCCTTTGAACGAAGTTTTAATTATCCCGAGGAAAGTCTCACAAGCGTCACTTGATCAAATCAAAGACTCCAAAAATCCATACATATGGAGTTTCTTCATGTTTTCTTTCCAATATAATTTAAACACCGATGTCACTTCGTAAGTGATCTTTCAATCATTTGTCTTGCAACATTTTAGCATTAGTTTTTATGGATGTGATTTCTCCAACTAGATTTGTAAATCATCCATATTATATGGAATACGGTAATTATTTGAACAACCTTTGTTCTCATAATACCTAATTTAAATAACAATTATTAAAACAAATCTTAAAGTCAAGCTTTGATGTCAACGAGAAATACAAACAACGGTTTGTTTGTTTCGATGAACATCATCACATATTCTCTTGCTAGTTACTTAGGCCATTGTAGTTCATGAATTGCGTCGTTATGTATGACATTTCATACCAACCAATTCAGTATCCAATACCCAAGAACCACATTGTCTAACAAGCAAAGAATACAACCATAACATGTATATCATCCATATACCTAAATTGGATATTTCCAACATTTTATTTTCTACCAAATATATTTTATAGATTCTCTTTCAGAATTTCCTTTTCCTTTTAAAAGAATCTATCAACATCAAAAGTGGCGCCATATACATGATACATAGTCCAAAGCGTGTATATTCAAATAATAATACCTTTGGACTTGCACTTTGAAGTAGATCACCATCATCAAAATGATCGGCATTCTTTCAAAATCCATTCTTTAGTAATCTTTTAGTGTAGTAACCACTTTACATACATCTTATGTTCACCCTTATCATGACGACTTTCACGATCAAGCTATTTTAGCTTATAAAGGTGAATCGTGAGTATAACATTACTTTCCAAAACCTTTTTGGATGATTAGGATGTCTAGCATCTCCAACCTTCGCAAATTCTCATCCAATATGAGAACATATATTATACTCTATCATATTGCAACCAAAACATTGTTTCAGATGTCGTTATACCTGCCACACATGATGGTTTCTGAAACAATTATTTCAGCTCCTAGATAAACTTGATATTAAAACAATCAAGAATCATGGAGGCAACACATGATACTTAAGATACTAACACTGGAATTGTTACTCTCGATTTAATACCAATTATTAAATTTCACAAAGTAAACAGAGTTTGCTGAAAGTTTGCAATAAGACTTTAAACTTTAGATTGACACTCAACACAATACGATACCAGTTCGTAAAGTAAATATCCAGAATTCTATAGTTCTATTATCTCAATTACAACTAAGCATAAGGTGGTGAACGAATGCCAATGACTATAACAAATTATGCAAATTCACTTTGATTTAATTTATGATAAATTGAGTTCTACTAATCCAAATTAGAAATAAACTCCCACTCAAAAATGACATCCCTCGTGTCTTTTTGGTGATTACATGAACCAAATTCACTACACCAAGTCCGATCATCACGTGAGTCGGTGTAGCTTCAAAGGCGAGCATCCATATGGTCATCATATCAAAACATATGACTCATGCTTAACCTTTCGGTCCGTGTTCCGGGGCCATGTCTGTACATGCTAGGCTCGCCAAGTAAGAACCATAGTATTCGCGTGTGTAACTGTCTTACACCCGAGATATGCTTGTGGATTCAAGTACACCCGATCATCACGTGATGTCTTGAAGCGATGAAACATTATCGGTGCATACTTAAGGAAGAACACATTTTTATCTTGATATCTAAATGAGGGTTCATCTTATTATGCTAATAAAACGCCAAACAAGCAATATAAGATACAATCAAACATCACATGTTAATAAGTGAAATGATATGGTTCCCGCATATGATCTTCATCATGTGCACCGTGGTATGATCTCTATCATATCTCTATGTGTAAGGCCAAGGTCTATGGAACCTACACGTTATGTGTGTTGTAAGAGTATTATCTCATACTTCTACTTACAACATCACCATATCATAACACTAGCCCAGCAACAATCTAAACTAGACGCCTATAATTTATCCATTGCAAGTTTTACGTGGCTCAGGGCTTTTGAAGATAGAATCGTTCTTACCTACGAACATGAACCACAACGAGGATAACCAAATTATTGACAACTTGTTGTAAATTATATATTGACTATAGTAGGAGAGACAGACACCCGCTAGCCACTTATGCAAACTAGTTGCATGTGAAGCGTGGAACAGGTCTCATGTGCGAGGACATGTAAAGTTTGTCCGGGCCGCTTCATCCCACTATGCCACCAATATCCAAAGTACAACTAAGAAGCAATAAAATGATCATCATCGCCCACATACTCATATGTGTACTACCCGTGCAAAGCATCTACGCATAGATCCGGCTCTGATACCACTGTAGGGTTCGCAGCATAGAAAACAAAAAATTTCCTACGATGGGAACAACTATGTACCAAGATCTATCTACTAGATACAAGCAACGAGTGGATATACATCCATAGAATACATACCCTCGAAGACCGTATAGCATTAACGAGGTTGTACTCGTGGATGATGTAGTCGAACGCTTGTCGATCTCAAGATCGTGATGAAGTCCATCTGGTCCAGCCGGTCCAGCACCATCACGTCCAGCACCGCAAAGAGTGGTGCATCCGTGATCGCACACACGTCCGGGTACCCCCAACAACCTCCGCGCCCTCGCTCTAGCGAAGCAACGGAAGCAACAAATCCTTCCAGAAAAAGCCATCGGGAACATGTATCTTGCTGATCCGAGACCATGGGGAAATTCTAAAGGGGGGAGAGATCCTTCGCGAGGAGGTGTGCTTTGAGAGGAGGAGAGGGGGGCCTTTTATAGGGAGTGGGGGGCACCACAAGGGGCATGGCGCCAGCCATGGTGGCTGCCCCCACCTCTTCCACATTCATGTGGGTGGAGCTCCCACTCAAAATGAAAAGCCTCCACTCCCATTAAAAAGCCTCCACTCAAAAATCCACTCACATGCATTAAATTTTCACCAAATTTAATGCAAGCTCTCATTTAAATAAAACTCTTTTATTTATTTATTCAGATTTTTGTTAATTACTTTAATTAACAAACATTCATATAAAACCCCTTACAACATTTCAATTTCACATGCAGAACCAGTTTCAGCAATTTCAATCGAAACAGTTTCGGTGTCTAGTGAAATAAATTCCCGCGCTTTCCTTTTTCTTTTTCTGGCATATTATTTGCTCCAAATGGTGTCGGTATCCCTTAAGTGTGTCACCCTACGGTTCGTGAATAATGTAGACATGATCGATACCCCTCTTCGATCAATAATCAGCAGCGGAACTTGGAGATCCGTACTGACTCCCACATATTCAACGATGACTTCTATGATCGTGTGAACCTTATACGCATGTAATTCAATCCCTTTGTCTCGCGATATATTATATGTCCGAGATTCGATCATCGGTATCCCTATACCTAGTTTGATCTCGGTACCGACATGTACTCCTTTCTCGTTCCCGTGATATAACATTCTAGTGATCAAATCACTTGCATGCAAGCTAACCAATGTGAAATCACGAGAGGGCCCAATGTATATCGATCCATCATCGGGATGGAAAAATTCCATTCTTGATCCATGAGCCTCAACATAACACCTTCGTAGCACTGAACCCATCTTTATAATCACCCTGTTATGGTATGACGTTTGATGTTATCAAGATACTCTTCCGGTGTTAGTGATTGACATGATCTCATGGTCTAAGGACTAATATTACTTCGTATGATGTTATAGCAATATAAACACATTGACCTTGATCGTAATGCTATACTTCGGATGAATGTTCATCACATCATTACACTAATGTTGTGACCTCGTTATTAACAACATCCAATGTCCATGATCAGGAAACCTTTGATCATCTTGTTAATCAACGAGCTAGTTTATAAGAGAGGCATAACTAGGAACTTCTTTTTTTTGTTTATTAAACACACATGTATTAACGTTTTCGTATTAATACAATTATAGCATACAAAATAAATATTTATCATAAATAAGGAATACGATAATAACCACTTTATTATTGCCTCTCGGGCATATTCTCTTCAGCGCGGCGAGTCTCCTCCTGCTCGCGGACGATCTCGTGCTCGCGATCGAGCTCAGACTTGCACGGGAGCATTCATCTCCACCGCGAGGCGCTCCTCGTCGGAGTCGTGTGAGTAGTCGACATGCATGACGACCTAGTCGCACGGAGGAGAGGGCGAGCTCCACTTGTCAGAGGAGCGCGGCGAGATGAGCCTTCGTCGGCCTACGCGTACCTGCGGAGGGGCTCCGGAGCACTGCGAGAGGGGTGGAACTACCATGGCGTGTACACGCCAGCGATGGCGGGCGACAAGTCGCGATTGCACCACTTGAGCGTCGTGCGCTTCTTCGCGCGCACTAACCGACGACGCTTCTTCTCGACCTCGTCGAAGCAGCACCAGCACAGCGTCCTCTTGTCCTCGCGGTCGCGGCCTTCCCTGTCGCCCCGACGCGCTCGTCGCCTTGCTCGAAGTAGCTATGGGGTCCATGCACGCACGCCATGGCGGATCTGGAGCTCGAGATTGACGAATCGCTCACCGGAGATGGGGTAATGTCGCGGTGGCGGCTAGGGTTTTTGGCAGAGCGAGTGCGGATTGTGACCCACACCCGCCATTGTGGCCGGTACATATACTGAGCGAGATAGGGCGGTAACGGCCCCAGTAAAAATATTCACGGGCCGGGCCACTATACAGGTACTGCTAGCTCGTCCGGAGTTGGGACGAAACTGTAAATCCCGCTGACATTTCACAGTTCCGACGGATTTACGCTAGAGTTGCTCTTGGTTCATAGAGTATCCTGCTGACCTTCATTTTATTTAATTTACCCAAGAACTGTTTTTTGATGCTTGTCCAGACTTCGGTTGCGTACTGAAAACCTTCAACTTGTTTTCTCACAGACTTCTCCATCCACCCTAACAGCCACACCATAACTTTCTGGTCCAGTGTTCATGTGTGACATCTGTTTGGCTTTTCTTATCTTCCTTCAAAAAAAATTGAAGACCTATCCCGGCCTTCGTCTCCTCATCCTTTTCTATTTTTCTTGTTTTACACTTTAGTCGTCCGTTTATACCTTAGTTCATAACTGCTTCAAATACAAATTACAAGCAAACAAGGCTTAGGGCATCTCTAGTTCTCCACCGGGTCAACCCAAAGGTCCGAGTGCGTCCGAACTCGTTCCGTGGACGCGTGACATGCGCGGCGCTCAGCGGTATGACCCATCCGGACTGACGCAGGCCGGACCGATTGATCGAGGCATTAAACTTGGGTCACGAATGCGTCTGTCCGGATCGAGGCATACCTTGGTCTGTCCGATTTTGTAGCAGGCTGGCCGAGTTATAGCCACTCAAGGACCTTCTTCTCTCTCCTCTCTCTTGGACTGACTTGTCCGATTTAATCTATTTGGATCATGCTGCTGGACGCGGCTGAATGGGCAGGCCAGACCACGATTCAAAAGCGCCGGTGGCTTGATTCAAACGGACAAAAACGAACCTGTTTGGGTCTCTCTCTTCGGTGGAGATGCCCTTATCTCTGGTGCTGTTTTCAATACTGGATTTATTCATAAGGGTGACTGCAGGTGAGTGTCACTAACAATCACATTATCACATAGAGTATTTGCTTTTCAAGGATTCAAATCCACTAGAATTTCTAGATAATCGAAGATACGCTAAAAAGGAATATTAGTACGTATTTCCGTTTCTTTGTCCAAAGAAAAGGAAACGCAATTCGACTCCAACGCCGCAATCTCACCCGACCCAACCTCCGGTCTCCGGTCTTAACTCTGACGCTGAACTACCCCTAAACCCATCCCGTCCCCCCTCGGCGCCGCCGCCACCGCCGCAACCTTTCCTCCCCCTGTCCCTCAGAACCTCGTGCGCCTCCGCGGCTATGGACGCGGCCGCCGAAAGCGAGCAGCGGCGCCTCCTCTCCATCCCCAAGGAGGGCGAGCGCGTCATCGCGCCGACGCGCCGCCCGGACGGAACGCTCCGCAAGGAGATCCGCATCCGCGCCGGCTACACTCCGCAGGAGGAGGTTGCCCTCTATCAGTCGAAGGGAGCCCTTGTGAGTTCTCGCACGCTCCCTCCTACACTATTCTGGCACCAAACCTGTTTCCTGGTTCAGTCGTCGTTCTTAATTATCGGGGAGCTTACGCTTGTTGGTGCAGATGAGGAAGTCCGGGCCCGACGTGACGCCGGGGTACGACCCTGCGTTAGATGCCAAGCCCAAGACGAAGGCAGCCAAACGCAACGAGCGGCGTAAGGAGAAACGGCATCAGGTAGGTCTTCCTCTCTCGTTAGCATGTCACCGCTGTCCATTGATGCTACAGAAATCGTCAGATTTGGTTGAATTGGCATGGTTATAGGTCTAGTATGTGTGAACAATGCTATCTTCACTACGATAATTAGATTAGAGCTCAGTTGCGATGAATGGATAACTGCAATGTCTTCGGCCAAAGACCTATAGCAGGTGAATTGTGATATGTACATTTTTATGCACGGTGTTGTCTGACCATTGGATATAAGTTTCTTGTGAAGATAGGGATGCCTGATAGGTTGTTTTCACAACAGGCAATAATCTGCTAATCATTTCTCTACAAAGAAATGCAACTAGGGTTCTACTTAGTTCCAGACCAGTCAGAACCTTTACAATATCGTACCACATCCCAAGTAAATGTAATGGTATTGCATTTACTGATTAGTATATATAAGCAATGGTGCTCTCTGTTTAGTTATACATGCATTATGGTTGCGGGTATTCCATCCAAGTACATAAAACTTGTAGAAATTCAAAAGCTATAGAAATCTAGCAGAGCGCAGTTGAAATTTAGATCTCTGTGTGCTCCTCTTTTCATATTATCTAAGCCAAACTGGCCATGCTTCAATCATGCTGTGACACCAAAGTCTAATCTTGATTGAATTAGTGATTCATGACTTTTTTTTTTTTTTGAGGGAAGTGATTCATGACTTTGACAAAGCTTCCAGCACTGTATGAGTGTTCACTTTGTTGCTCAAGCCCATGTTGCTTCAGGGCATCAATCCTAGAACGTTATACTCCTCTAGAGCTTTTTCTTACTATCATTGTTGTTCTAGTCCTCGTCTTGGTTAGTATACCGATTTGGGAAAAATAGGATCTGAATCTGATGAAGAAAAGTTGGTGGTACTATCACTATGTAGATTTTTCTTACGAATAGAATAAGGGTGCTATGAACTGACCCAAACCAGGTGACACAGTGGTCATGACTGAACAAGAGTTGGATTATAGCTGTATGGCAACAGCAAATCTAATCAAGTCGTGTGGCAAGTTTAACCTCATATGACTCAAGTAGAAGATGTGTCAAGAACATGGTTTTTAAGGCGCCGTGTAGGCGTCGCCTAGGCGACGCTTCAGCGTCGGAGCGCCCAGAGAAGGGAAGGCGTCGTGCCCGCTTCAGACTTTGTACAAAGGCGTCCAGATTCCCGCTCTGAGGCATCCAGGTCGTCGCCTAGGCGGGTAAGTCGTTGCTTCGATCGATTTTGGACGCCATGGTGAGGTCGAGCGGGAAACAGAAATCGGGCGGGATTAGAGGGGAATTGGGGGGCGATTGAGAGGGGAACTGACCCGTGACCTAATCCAGTCGATTGAGAGAGAGAGGAGCTCTCTCCTCTCTAGCGGCCAGCTCCTCCTCCGCCAGATCTCCTCCTTCTCCGGCCAATTCCTCTCTCCTCCGCTGGCCTACTCCTCTCCGGCCAAAGCTTCAGGGCCTCTCCTCCACCTGGCGCAGCCATTCCCCAGCAGGGCAACAAGGCACTGCTTCCCCTCCCTCCTCCTGGTCTCTTTCTCTCCCGCCTCAGCTGCTACTGTTTTTGGTGGAGAGCTTTGCTCTGTTCTGTAACTGCTGCTTGCTTCCCCTCCCTCCCCCTGTAGGCGCTTCAGTAACTAACTAAGGCGTCGCCTCGCTTCGCCCTTTGAGCGCAAACTATGGTGAAGAAACAACCACCTGGACATTAATCAGTTTTTGAGTATGTAAAAAAATGACACAACAAACTAGCCATGGTAATGTAATTTTTCTGCACACTTTGAATGTGGCAATATATCATACAATATGAAGCTTGATAAGTTGAGCTGTTAATATTGTGTCAGATATGACCTTCGCAATTTTAAAACCATACAATACACATTTAAACACTCATAAATTCTCCGTAGATAACCAGAAATGTTTTGTTGTATACTTATATTGCACCAGTCTAGTGATTGAATATGCTTTACATTGAACAATTGACTGGTTTATGCAATGGATTTATGGTTTTATACTGAGTATCTTCTTTGTTAGCAGGGTGGTTCAACCAATGATAAAGGGAAGAGCTTGGATATAGAGGAGATTGATGCTGGAGAAACTGACAAGGTTCCTTCTTCGAAAATTAATAAGCAGAGGGATACAGTGGACAGTGTAGCAGAGCAGATACGAGGCATTGCTATTTCTGAACCTCCAGTTGTGGCAACCCCTTCCACAAATGTTGCTGATAACTTGCAAGCAGAGTCATCTGCTCCAGAGATCGATAAGAAAATCCGGGCGCTGAAGAAAAAGGTTCCCTTCCTCCCTTGCTGACTTACTCATCCGTATGTGTGTGTTCTCCAATATGTGTTGGTGCCTTTATCGTGTTGTGCATTCTTTTTTCTCGATTTCTTACAGATACGCTTGGCCGAAGCACAAGTGCAAGGGGAACCAGAAAAATTGAAGCCTGAGCAGCTGGAGAAAACGAAAAAGATTGAAGGGTGGCGTGAAGAGCTGAAACTTTTGGAATCTAAGAGGGCTCAATCAGCTTCATAGACAAACTTGGCCTCAGCTCTGATGTAAACTCGAGCCAGTTCTGTATGCTTTGACGTGAGCCAGTTCCGTATCCTTGCTGTGGCGTTATTGCGAACCCAAATTCAGGCCGATCATGTTGTGCTTCTCCAATGCCTGAGGGTTGCTGGAAAAGCATTCCACTAGCGTGGGGTTTGCACAGAATGGAGGATTTTTCATCACATTGTCTCATGCACGCCCTTCAGTTCCAAAAGATGTATCACCATATCATTTATCAGAGTTCACACTGTGAGATAACCGATTGGCTACGGGTGGCTGTTGCTTTCATGTATTATTCTCTGGGTATTCTTTGACACATGACTAATGTATTCTTACAGTCTACCCTGATTGTTGGATTCAGCTATCTTCCTTTTTCTGTGGGTAAACCTGGCTCTGTATTGATTTAGCAAGAACATGTGAGTGACTTATGTTTCATACACAAATATTTCAGGTCGTGAGCCTTGTGTCTCATTTGATCAACTGACTGGAAAATAAATACTACAAAATCAACAGTGAATTGGACAAAATTCACAGCTGGGAGTTGTGGATCAGATTCGGAATTCAAATTTTGTGGCACTTATATAGATTCAAAAGCATTTTGCAAACAACTGGTTGATTGTTGTTCAACGCTGTAAACAAATTCTGCTTTTCATGCTTGAACTTTTGAGGAAGTTCGTTTTTTGTCCTAAAACTTTTGTTTGGTCCAATAGAAACCCTTAGCTCCCAACATGTTCCCTGCTCATCCGCGTCGACCCCCTGAGCTCATCCGTCCCATCTGCCACCTAGCTCACCCGCACCCCTAGCTTGTCTGCATGTCTCATCGTCACGTTTGTCGAAGGAATCCCATGGTCGATCGTGAGGTGCTGGTTTGTAGGGGCAGCCGAGGAGCTTCAAGATGCTGACATGGTGAGGCAGTGCTAAGAGCATCTCCACTCGGCTACACAGGACGCAGATCCAAACGTCAAATTTAGGTCTGGACGCCGAAAATCGGTCCAGTCATGTTTCCAGAAACCTCTTTTCGTCCGGATTTGGATCAACTTTGGTCCGGACTTTTCAGGCCCTTCCCAGGATTCCAGAAACGCCATGGGAACGCCGGACGAAGCGAACTCGGCGGAAAAAACAAAGTGG
Source organism: Avena sativa (assembly GCA_916181665.1). Taxonomy (NCBI): domain Eukaryota; kingdom Viridiplantae; phylum Streptophyta; class Magnoliopsida; order Poales; family Poaceae; genus Avena; species Avena sativa. Next base: position 23,826,039 of record OV702283.1, read on the forward strand.
CGTGTGGACCTGTCGAGTCAGCGACGGAAGTCGAGTCGTCGTCATCTTCGGAACCACGCGGCGACCGCTGGACAATAACTGCCTATCGCGTTGGCCACGTGTCGCCAAAGTGTCGCGCCACCGTCACCACCTCGGCTCCCGCGACGGACCGACGTGCACTAACTTCCTATCGTTTCCCCTTTTCCCGCCCTCGCCACTACACCACTCCCGCCCTCGCCGCCCATCTCGGCCTATAAAAGCTGTACCCCTCGCCGGAGTTCATCACACTCTCTCACAGCTCCCCAGCCCACAACTCCGGCGAACCAACACTCTGACGAACACACATCTCTCCTTCCCCACTTAGCCATGGCCGAGCGCTTTCCCGACGACGGTGCGGTGGCGAACAGTTTCGGCCACCGCACGCTCCAACCTTGGGAGGCGCGCATGCTCTACGACGCCAACTACATGGTGTCGCTGGACACGCAGAACCCTCCGGGGCGGAAACTTAGCGCTGGCGGCATCCCAATCCCGCCGGTGCCGACGCCGGACGAACTGTCTGACGAGATCCAGGCCTTCATCGCGGCCATGGACGATCCCTTCGACACTTTGAGCCCCGACAACCTCCTCTACTGGGAGACTGTCTTCGCCGACCGCCGCGCCCAGGAGCTCGCCCGCCATGAGGGGCTGCCCGACGAGACGCCGAAGCGCAACAACGCGACGGGTCGCCGGTGTTTTCGGAGCGCGCCAGGCCGGATGCTCGCGGCGGTGCTAGAGCACATCCACGGACACGCTCGCGGGGCGGTCTCGCCGGTCCGCTCACCGCCGCGGACACGCTCGCGGGGCATCGTAATCCGCGAGCCACGTGTGCCGATGCAGTCGGCTCCCACTGGACGCATTTGCCTTCGCCGGCCGAAGCCAGAGCCGACGGACTGGTCGGCGCCGCCCGCCGAGGATAGCACCATAAGGATGGCGATGGAGCAGTCGCTCCGCGACTCGGCACCGCCGGTGGAGCCATCCTCGCCGGGCATCCTGGAATGGTCCACGACGGACTGGGAGGATACGGAGCGGCATCGCGTCCATCGCCTGCAGCAACAGGCTGAACACCAGGCCTGGTCTGGCCGCGTTCTCGCCTACCAGGGCGCGCCGCTCGTTGTCCTCGGCGACGACGAAGCCGGCCCCTCCAACCAGCCATGGAGGTGCGGCGACGCTGGCCAGGGGAGCTCCCGCCCGCCACAGCCGCCGAGCGACGATGACGGCGGCAGCGAGGATGATGGCAGGGCCGATCCGGGCTACACGTCCTTCTACGGCAACCTCGGCATGTAGAAGCGGCGAAGGCGACGGCGGCTGCCTTTTTAGTGTTTTAGTTTATTATAGTAATGTAGTTTAAATTCGATGTAATCCGCCTATATTCGCCCATCTTTAATGAAATCCGTCTAAGTTGTCAAATTCAAATTTAGCCGAACGCAGAAACTCGGCCTGGAAACGCGAGTGGGAAACTCGGCGTTTCCTGACTAAAATCAAGTTTTCTCCGGCCAAAATTTGCTTCCCTGGCCAAATTCAAGTTTCGTCCGGCCAAAATTTGGTTAGGATTTCGGGGATGCTCTAAGGGCAAAATGTGGAACTGTGAGGTGATGGTTGGTAGGGCATGGCAGCCGACAGAGTGAGTGGTAGACAGTTGAGTCTGTCAGGGGAGGGAGCGCGGAATTTGGTAAGAATCTTGGTGATCTTTCTGCCTATTTGATGCTGCGAGGAGCTTAATGGTTCGGTCGAGTGAACTTTCTGCATTCACATAACCATTTTACTCAAGTCGGACGGGATGTAAACCTTTTTCAACCGTTCAGGTTTATTTTGAACCATGCTAAACTCTCTCAATCGTTTAAGGATTAAAACTGAACTTTCTCAAGTAAAAAAAAAACTGAACTTTCTTAGGAAGTACTACCGGATATGCTTCCGCTTCGCCTTAACATTTGTCCTTCTAGCATCACAACATCCGGTGGTAACGACGCGGACCCCTTGATTGCATAGGCAAAACTGCCAAATGAGCCATCCTCCTGTCGCAAACTTGTACTATCTTTCAGCTCTGCAGGCCTCGTCATAATTTAGGAAGATACTTCAATACCGTACAACATTCTCCATCGTCCTTGGGCACGACAATATGTCAATGGAATAACCAGACGTTGGGCACGACAATATGTCAATGGAATAACCAGACGTTGATGCGCCGTTGTTTAATCACTATTGGGCAGTACGCGCTTCTCTTGTTCCACTTTTATAGTACTAACAGCGTCACAGTCATAGAGACAATGATTTTTTTCTTGTAAGAAAACCAAGTACGGACGGAGAGACAGACACCCCCATGTCAACAAATAACGCGGGCGGAGACAGAACAAGGCAATATACGCCAAATGGCGAGCACCGGCCACGCCGAGATAATTCCTAGGAAAGGCCGTACAATGCAAAGAAAACTTTGCCGTACCGTGCACTCTTTTGCTAAGCACATAGTAGCATAGAACAAGTTAACAACAAGATAATGAAAGTCCAAGCTAGCACTTAACCGGAAGTTCCAAAGCAAACCTCTTCTCTTTTTTAAACTCTTTTTTCAGTTAGTTTGGATCAACAAGTGAATCTCATTCCAAACCATGACATTGACATCAAAGCACAGTATATTTACAGCTGTGTCCTTTCCTACTTTACACTACACTCATGCGCTCCCATGCGCATTTACTCCCTAACTCTCCGGGAAGATGAATATTACTAGCTGGATCACAAAAACATCTTCCCCGTAAATATGGTAAAGAATCAAGCAATTGAGAACAAGATGCTACGAGGATGCCGGTGACAATACTGTTTTTTAGCATCGTCCTTTTCCCAGCCGGCTCCACATGATTAGCAAGGGCTAATATCTGCAGAAAGAATAAGGAGACACATCAGAAGTCAGATTAACCACACAGTTGTATAGAAGAAACAGATGGCAACAACGAGTGTAGAAGATTAACTTACAGTTTCTGCGAGTATGTTATAGCTGTCCTCGATTCTATCCAATCATGCCACGTGTGGATGAATTAGGCCGCGAAGATGTCCTCATAGACCGTACAGACCGGATTGATCTATTCACAAACGGATGGTCCAACAGTTTGGATGCTGAAGGTCTGTCTTCTGGGTTTGGTTTTACACACTGGCTTATAAAATCACGAGCATCCCGTGAGAGAGTACTTGGAATCGCTGGCGGTTCCCCCTTACCGATCCTGTATAGGGCTTGTGTCTGCACAACAAGTTGCAAGAGATTAATCCATGTGAAACTGATGTACTCAAACAGATTATGCAAACCTCTATCAGATTTGAAACCAGCACTGTAATTAACATTTGTAAGGGAGGCTTAGTACTAATTACTCACCCATTCGAGATCAGGATAGGGAAGTTCACGCGTCAACATCTCGAGGACCGTACAACCCAGACTCCATATATCAGCCGCAGGTCCATATGTCTTCTTGGGATTGACGACCTGACAGTTCAGTGTGTCCGTTTAGAATAATGGAGCAGGGTATGGACATATCATACATGCCATTATGCTTATGCCAAATATCTTGTCGATCCAAAACTAAGAATAGCCACAAGCACATAAAGACCAAATAGAACCAACCCAACTTAAACTAACTAGTTTGTAACTCAAGTCATTAATCCACTAAGGATCATCATTTATCGATTGAACTAGGTGCTTAATAGCTGTGAGCGAGTGATTCACGACTACACCCAAAGAGGTCCAGGCAAAGTAAGCCAAATGAACTGATGTAGTATGAAACTCCAAATCAGTAGCTCAGGACACACAACTCCAACACTATTCATTTCACCGTCAACAGTTCACTCCCCTTTACCTCTGGATCATACTGCTACTTGTGAATCGATTATTCTCGACGAATTGTGGCAAAGGAAAACAAGGAAATCAAACATATAACTAATATGATCTTATAGAGTGTGGTGACATACCTCAGGTGCCATCCAATATACAGTTCCTTTGCAAGACTTGAGCACATTGAGTTTGCTAGCCTGAAAGACAATCGATAAAGCAATGTTAGGTAGTCCATGGGATAACTAAACTATTTAAAGACCAAACACGAAATCATGCAGGTTTTGCAAGGAAGCACGCCTACCTGCTTAGCAAGTCCAAAGTCTGCAAGTTTCACAGATCCATTCGCATGCACCAGTATGTTGGCACATTTGATATCTCTGCAGGATAAATATTTTGAACCAAATTGAGTATGTAAAAGTACATGAAATTAACACATGATTCCCTAAGACTTGTGAATGTGAACTAAGGTTATCATTATTTTAGAAGACAGGAGACAAAATTAGTGATCCAATTTATCTTATACAGATGCAAAATGAGGAATTAATATCATTGATACATGATCTAAGGTAATTTTATTACCTGTGAACAATATCTCTTTCATGGAGGTAAGTTAACCCATTAAGAATTTGTCTTGTATATGCTGAAACATGAGTATCTCGTAGACGGTATTTCCGATACAAAGACACGAGAGATCCTTGAGTCACTAGTTCAAGGAAGATGTAAAGTTTTGAGTCCTCCTGCAATAGTCACACAGTTGGATGATTGTAAGCATCAAAAGAAGTGAGTACATGGAAATCTATGATAAATATATTGGGCAAAATAGTACAACTGTACTTCGAAAAACTGAATAAAGTGATGCACGGTTGGAAGATCAGAATCTTACTTTGTCAGTTCCATAATAATGTACTATATTCTCATGTTCAAACTGACTCAAGAGTGCAATTTCCTGGAAAGTAGAATGAAGTCATAAGAGGCCAAATTTCAGAATATACAGCATTGAAGATACAAAGAAACAACCCATAACAGACTGGCTCTGATATTATTAATAGAACAAACACCCAACTAAACCAACCTGCTCAAGCTGAAAAATACACTGCTGCGCATTGCTCCCTTGATCATATAACGACACTTCTTTGACAGCAAAGAAGACGCCTTCACTGTGAAGCATGAAGCATTATACCATAAGATGCAGAAACAGAAGCATCTGGGAGACTTATGACAGAAAAAACATTGCTAAAGGCGCTCATATCCAGAAGCTGAATATCCCCCTTATTAAGTATACCACATAATTCAGAACCCATAATGACTGACAAATGTTTACCTCAGCCCTGGGCTAAATACATATGTACTAAGCCAAGAATTTAGTTTCAACTTGGAACGGATGTGTTGTCTAGGTTGTTGAAGATGATTCAAATACTACTACAATTTACTATTAGGTTACATGTCATTTGTTACCCCTTCCTTGGAACTAATATTCACTATGCGATATAGTTCTCAAGAGTTAAAACTAGAGCCAGTGAGCTTACCCTAATTAAGTAGAGGATTAGTTCTACAAAACTCAGGTTAATCAAGGCTTGCCCTATCTTGGAACAAACATACCAACTCGAGTTCATCATAATCTCAAGCACAATCCTAACAATCAGCATATGCCAAACAATGAAGGAAATCAGAACTTACTCGCTGATCCCCTCGTAGACGGTCCCAAAGGAGCCACTCCCCAAGAGCATGCCTCGGCTCCACGAGCGGATCTTCCTCTTGAACCTCCCATTGGGCGAGATATAGAACATGGAGTCGGTCGTCTCGTCGTCGTTGGTGGTGGATATGGAGGACATGCCCGTGAATTCCTCGGACGTGTCCCCGAGCCTGAGATCGTCCAACGTCAACACCTCCGCCTCGTCCTCGTCCTCCTCGGCATCGTCGCCACCGAAATCAGGAGCGGATCTGATCGCCGGGGCCTGCGGCCCTTGCTCGTCTGGCGCGAACGACTGCAGGATATCCCACGTGGAACCCACCTGGCAGGGCTGAGGCCGCGCCATCGACGGCGGTGGCTTGAGCATCACCGGCGGCGGGCGTATGCCCTTGATCCCTCCCTCGCAGCCTGGTTTCTTCCCGTCCGGACGGGCTGGCTCCTGCGGATCCAACCATGCCGGCCGCGCTGGAGCAGTTTCCTTGGGCGGGAGCTCGAAATCAGCGGCGAGAGAGAAGGCCGGCACCTCGGCGGCCTCGGGGCGGAGTGGGGACTCGCGTAGTAGAGGGCGGTCGGGCTGCGAGCGCGAGGATGGGGAGCTGGATGCGGAGGAGGAATTGGAGCGGAAGGCCTTGTGCGCCTCCCAGTCGGTGAGGGAGATTGCGAAGTCGTCGGGGCCGGAGAGGCCGAGGTTGCGGCAGAGGAGCTGGACGTCCCCGCCGCCGTCGCCGCTGCCGCCGATGCGGAAGCTGGAGAGGTCGATGGAGGCGGAGAGCGAGGGAGCCCTGGAGGACGCCCTGGAGGAGGAGGAGGAGGAGGCCCGGGGCGGGGGCGGGGAGGACGGCGGGTAGCTGCAGTAGAGCTCGGTGTCGTACTGGTACGGGATGTTCTTGGACGCGTTGCGGCGCTCGAGCCGCGGGCCGCGCCTGGAGGATCCGCGGGACGAGCCGCCGGACGGCGAGGAGGAGGAGGCGGCGGCGTCCTGCGCGGGCGGGCCCATCAGCGGCGTGCGCTCATGGAGAAAGGGGGAAAGGGTGATGAGACGGAGAGAGAGAGAGAGAGAGAGAGAGAGAGAGAGAGAGAGAGAGAGATGAGAGGCGCCCTCTGGCTTTTGGGCCTGGGAGGCTGTGGGAGTGGAGGGGAAAACGGGAAGAAGCTGCTGATGATACGATATTTTTCTCCAGCGTCGAGGCATTCTCTTTTGGTATTTTTGGTGGGTGAGGTGGAGGAGGAGACGACTGCGTTGTCGCATTGACTCGCACTGCTTTGCTCCGGTCCGGTGTCCGGTGGGTCACTCGCGACGGCGGGCAACCAGCGGGACGGCGTGGCACGGGGCTTCTCGCCGTGGTCGCGGTCGGGCAAGCTGACAAGCGCCTTTCTGTCGCGGTCGCCGCCTCGCCGGGAGGGAGGGAGGGAGGGTTGGAATGGTAGAGGTGCTGGCGTGTGGACAGACGTCTGTTTTGAGCTGGACGGTCACCGTCCTCCTGCCACCTCCCGTGCCGGGCCTACCTGCGTGAGTGCATAGATCATCACACGCTCAGCATTGAGAACCGAAAAGAATGTCAGCCTTCAAGTGGTATAGACGTCCAACCCGTAAAACGCAAGTACAGACATCTATGCTCGCGATTTTCAAGTTTGAGCGAGCCGACACAGATCAGCTTTCTTATTCGCAACCCGTAAAATCGATATTCAAAAATCCTAAAGAGATTAAACTTGTGCGTTGATGATCATCGTTCATACATATAATTACATAGCAAAATTACACATAAAAATAAAAATAAAAGTGGGAGCTCGCCGGAGGACACCGCCGCGTCCTCAAATGGCCATCTGAGCTCTGTTAGCCTCGCCGTCAATCTAGTCGTCGAGGACGATGATGTCCATCTCCATGGCGCAGGGTCCGGACTGCTCCTTCTTCGCGACATGAATCGCCATGAGGGCCTCCTCCAGCTCCTCCTGGTGTATGGCTGTCTTCGCCGCGGCGACGGCGGCCCCTACCTCCTCCTCCTGGTCGGCCACGGAGGCGGCGAGCGCCTTGCGGAACTGCTCCATCTCCTCCTCGTCGACACGGCGTCTGCGCGAGGACGAGGACGAGGCCACGACGAAGCCTTGTCGATGGCGAGTGGCGGAATGGGAGCTCGTGACACCGGCGTGCGGGCTCCGTCCGTGTAGGGGCGAGCGATGCCGGGGGATGGAGCCCCCAATTGGTCCAGCGGTGGGTCGCCCGCCGCTTGGCCCCAATGGGCCTCACTAGCGCCTTCGCCGCCTCGTCACCACACGGATGTAGCGAGGACCTTCCAGGCGGCTGACGGCCACCACCTCCTCCTTCCCCGACGCTACGGCCACCCCCAGGCCGCATCCATGGCGCAGGGTGGACATCTCATAGTCGACGGGGCGGATCTGGCGCCGGAGCCACGCGAATCGCTCGCTGGAGGAGAGGGCTGTGAGCGGCGGCGGCGCGAGGCTAGGATTTGGACGCTGCGGAGGGATGATGGTGCCTGAGAGTGCTTCGTCGGGAAACCCCAAGAGCAAGGTGTGAAGAGCACAGCAGCAAGTCTTCCCTCAGTAAGAAACCGAGTTTATCGAACCAGTAGGAGGAAGGAAACATCTCAAAGGTGTTGCAAGCAACTTGGAAACCTGCACAACACAAACTCAAGACTTTACCCAACGAACAGTGAGGTTGTCAATCTCATCGGTTGCTGTAACAAATGATTAACTATATGGTGTGGAATGTAATGGTGGTTTGCAGAAAGTAAACAATAAACAATGGAAGATGTATTAATGGTAAAGATTGGACCGGAGTCCATAGTTCACTAGAGGTGTTCTTCTTAGATAAACAAACATGGCATGTTGGGTAAACAAATTACAGCAGGACAATTGACAGGACTGAGCAAGACATAACAATGCAATACTAGACATCATGATCCTATGGGATTCGATTGGGCAATACAACAAGATACATAGACCGCCATCCAACTACATCTATGACTAGAAGTCCACCTTTGGGTTATCATCCGAACCCCCTCCAGTATTAAGTTGCAAGCAACATATAGCTGCTTTAAGCAAAGTGTCTAAGATAAAAAAAATCTACTTGTTCCGTGAACAAGAGACCGTTGTTTTCTCCCTAGTGGCAACAACACATCTACAACCTTAGAGATTTATGTCACTTTCCTTAGATTAAATAGAGTCATGAACCCACTATCGAGCATAAATACCCCCTCTTGGAGTCACTAGCAACTACTTGGCCAAGATAGCCACTAACAACGGAGAGCATGCAAGATCACAAACAACATAGACATGATAGAATCAATAAGACAAAACCATTAATCAATCTAACATAGTAATCTCAATATCCATCGGATCCCCGCAAACGCAACATGCATGATTACAAATAGATGAGATCTCGATCATGAACGGAGCTCACAAGATCTAGACATGAAAGCACAAAGGAGGAGATACAACCATCTAGATACTACATGGACCCGTAGTCCAAGGTGGAACTACTCACGCTTCATATCGGAGGCTGGCATGATGAAGAAGAAGGCCTCTGGGATGATCTCCCCTCCGGCAGGGTGCCGGGAAGAGCTTCAGATCGCGCCGATCTAGGGATGATGGTGGCGGCGGCTACAGACGGTTTCGTGGAATATTGATCGGGTACTTAGGGTTTAGGCATCGGGGGATTCTTATAGGCAAAGAGGTGACGCGGGAGGGAGGCCAGGAGGGCCACACCCTGCCCAAGCGCGGCCTAGCGTGAGCCCGCGCATGGGGGTGCAGCCGCCTTGTGGCTTCCCTCCGTCTCTCCTCTGGACTCCGTGTTCTCCTCGGTGAAATATTGACATTGGCTTTTGTCCCGTCCAATTCCGAGAATATTGATTTTCTGCCTTTTTGGAACCAAAAACAGAAGAAAACAGGCAGCTGGCACCGTGGCATCTTGTTAATTAGTTAGTACCAGAAAACATATAAAAACACCTCAAAGTGTAGACAAAGCAAAGCAAAGCAAAGCAAAGCAAAGTAGATATTAAATAAGCATGGAACATCAAAAGTTATAGATACGTTTCCGACGTATCAAGCATCCCCAAGCTTAACTCCTACTCGTCCTCGAGTAGGTAAGTGATAAAAAGAATAATTTTTGAGGTGACATGCACCATCAAAATCAAGATCAAACCATTTGCAAAGCAATGAAAGCTGGAATCAAAGAACTCTAAACATGAGCATGAAAGATGGAGTTCTAACAGTAAGACAAAGTAATTATGCATGCAACATGAAAGGCTACAAATAAAGATCATGAATAACATGCATTGAATTTTTTTGTTTATTTCACATATAGAAAACATAGCATAGTGGCATTCAGCTTGTACCTCATAGAGTAGCAAATAGATGCATATGACACCTTCAAAGTTCATAAGAGTGACTAGATATAAATAGCACAAGAGCAAGTAATATCAATAATATGCATCAATCAATAAGTTTTGGGACAATGCACATAGATCTAAGAATGGCAACTATGCTCTCTTAACTGGTGCCTAAAGGTAGAAGGTGGAGACTCAATATAATGGTGGAATAAAGGCCCTTCATAAAGGGAAGCAGGGATTTCAAGTCTCAAAAAGAGCTTCCAAAAATTATGGTACTTGTTAGCTTTCAGTCCTTATTGCCCCTATCATAAGCATCTTGAAGTGATTAAGGTTAAAGTGAACAAACTATGGAGTACATGCTTGACAAATTATAAGTTGGCAATCTCATGTCCCTTGAATACGAGGGCCACACCTCATGCTACTCAACTTTAGTCACCTGTAAGTTCTTGTCATAGTAAGTATATGTGTATCATAGAGAACCGCCAACGGGTACCCCTTGCACATGGTACATGAGCTATCCCATAACCAAAATGACAAGGCAAGCAGACAGTAAGCATATCAGAAATCTTCTTATTTACCATGGGAATATGGTGCTTTTTTCTCTCTTTCCTCTTTTCTCAATATGTCTCTTTTTTATATGAAGAATGCTTCATAGATGTCACTATGGTGATGCTGCAAGTTTCCACCATGATTAGGCATGGCTTAGGATAGCGGCCCAGACATTTCTCTAACACACATACATAACTCCATGTACATACAAGCTTCCTCTTTATTTCACACCGGCGACCTCCATATACAAAAGAGCATGATATCAACTATGTACAAAGTACAAGTGTAATGTTGAAAGCGTTCCCCGTGATAGCACGGTTCTGCTAATTCCAACATATTAGTGCAAGCATATACAACATAGATGACACAATGGTTCAAGTTTATTAGGGGAAAGAAATATAAAGTGTGCCATCAAGTTTGTGAGAGCTTTAATCACTAGGGTTCACATAACAAAATACTTTTTAATTGGAAGATATATGAAAACAAGAATATACTTGGAATGGTGTAACACACCATGAATAGTAATTTATAGTGGACACTTTGCAATAACTTGGTTTATTTGGAGTTGGAAGCATGAGTAGAGCTTACTCATACAAGTGGAGTCTAGCAAAATACTGGGAGAAACCAACTAAGAGAGCAATAATGACCATAATCATGCAGAGCGACAAAACATTACTAATCAAAGCTTAGAGTGGTACTACAAGTCAAGGACTAAATGATCATAGAGGCTATGATGACTTGTTCATAATCATAACATGGTGTGAGCATGTGCCAAGTCAACCCAAACAAAGCATCAAAGGAGAATACCACAATACTATGCTTTTGCATGCTAAAACAACGCATGATTCTTTCAAGGCACACTAAGCAATCCCAATTGTTTGGAACAAGTCATGCTACAGCAATAATCACTAAGCATAAGGTCAAAATAACACCTAGCATGACATGCTAAAGTCTAAGTCACAGTTAAAGCAAGCTCCTCTTGCACTATTTCAAGCAAGAACTTTCTACTCCTTTCCAACACCAATCAACTTATTTGAAACAACACAGCGAGAACGGGGGTCCAAACTACTTTACTCAAGCAAACTAGGCAAACTAAGCAAAGCAAACGTAAACTAAGACGCTCCAAGAATAACACAACAGTGCATGAAACAATAAAAACCAAGTGTCTAGAAAGACCTGAGCTTTTTATTAATGAAGAAGGGGATGCCCAAGGCATCTCCAAGCTTTGACGCTTGTACCTCTTGGATATTTTCTTGGGGTGACACCGGGGTGGCATCCCCAAGCTTGAGGTTTTATATATTCTTCATCTTATTACATCATTCTCTCTCTAAACCTGAATTTTTTCCTTCATACAAAACTTCACACAATCTTTATTAGCAACATTAGTGTATTCAAAAGATAATAGACCTTTGGATTTAGCTTTAGAACAACAAAATTTTCACTAAAAACACAAGCTACTGTAGAAATTCCCTCAAAAAGCTCAATTTCTCAAAAAGAACCCAAAAAGGAATCAATAAGAAGCAAATGCAAATAATGGCATAAATCTATCAAAACAGACCAGTAGGTATAAACAGATTTTTTAGAAAATATTATGTTGTTCAAATCAAAAAGTGTTGAACTAAAGAAAGTTAGCTAACATACTAGGGGATTTATTTGTAAAATATCAGCTCAATCGGACTTACAGAGATTCCTGACGAATTTTTACGGTGGAGCACAAAAATCTGTTTCGGGACAGCAACTCCCCAAATCTTACTTCCCTCTCATTAGAGGTCATTCTTGGCACAAAAAGCAAACAAAAAGGATAAGAAGAGGTTACTATAGAAGTAATAACTTCCAAGACTAAACAAAACTCTTGAGTTATCTCCTAACAAATACTTTTTTAACGCCTTTAAGTTAGGCACACAAGAAGCAAGAATCAAGTATTTTCAAATGAAGAAGCATTAACATCAAATCTTTTGCTCCTACCTTTCTTCTTCTCTTTAGGTAATATATGATTGCTTACTGGAGGAGCAAAATGCATGATGCCTTTTCCCACATCTATTATTGCTCCAAGGTGTTTCAGCAGGGATCTTTCGAGCGTAATCTGTCATTTTCCTACACATTTCAATAACAAGATAATTAGTAGACACCATTTTCCCTGAGATTTTTGTAAACACACCTTCAGCTATTCCAATGGGTAAAAGAGTTGCATTATTGGTAAGAGATATTTACTCTCCTTCTTTAGAAAGTCCCCAAAGAGTCAAAGACTCATAGATATCCTTAGGCATCAGGCAAAATTCAGACATGATATCACAGCGAGCATCAAAAGTTGCACTATTTATAGAAACTTTTATTGTAGGAAACCACTTTGAAGGCTCAGAATTTATTGGAACATAACCATGGTGCTCTCTAAATTAGTGATAGCAACTGTTCAAAGCAGCAGTACTGGACTCAAGAGTGTTCAACCTAGCATAAATGTCTATAAAAGAAGAATCAGACTTGCCGGGTGTAACACCCTCAGAATCGGACCTATGCAAGTTTTAGCGAAACCCGCCAAACCCGCATAGAAACGATTCAAAGGTGCCCACCAGGCACTTGCGTGCGGGTGGAAAACGAAGTAATAACATTACACAACAGTCCTCGATGGGACCCACAGAACAGATATATATATAACCGCGACTCAATGAGTCAAGAATACAGATATAATATACAAAGATCCAAATCACCTTGAAAATGATAGAGCGTCCAGCTACGGACAAGATGCAAATGGGGCTAAGAGCCCTGAAGAATAACCAATGGCGTCCACAACCCTGCCCAGGCCAAGCCGGAAGGGTAACCCTGCTAACGACGTCGATCTCAAAACCTGCTTAAACAAAAGGGGGGCCGACAAAGGGCAAAGGAAAAAGAGGAGCGTCAGTACTGAGGCCAGTTCACGGCGAGGCTAGAATTCGGCGGTCCTCGCCTACATAGGTATGGTGGACTGAAGCGGCAGCGGTAGCATGCACTAAACAACCTATAGAGACTCGATACAACTGGCGGCAATCAGAGAGGGGTAAGAAAGACCTACTCGGATCCGACCTGAAGCTAACATCAAGCAAACCCATCCTGGTGTTTCCCCCTCGAGACCAAACGAGGAAGTCAACCGAGGAACTCACACAGTTGGCAGTTTTATTTATTCAGTTATCGTTGCAGCAATTACTAGTCAGGTTTAGATAATCATCCTGATAAAGTAAGCAGTGGGCACTTTTAGTTAGCCATTCCGTGATAGTTGCAACACTTACTAGTCAGATACAGTTAGCATGAGATAACCCAAAACCCAGCAGTAGTTGATACTTTTATTCAGCCATTCCGTTGTAGTTGCAATACTTACTAGTCAGATACATTGGTCGCAAGCGACACTCCAAACAAGCAATTGTGGGCAGTATTAATTAGCCATTCCATTATAGTAAAGCTGATTACTAGTCATTATAAAGTCAAATTTATAGCAATAAACTTTAGTTATGCTTGTCTATGGTCGAGATACTGTGCTCCAAGTCGTCCATAACCGCGGACACGGCTTTCAGAAAGTTTTACCCGGCCGGGGTGCACCAATAGCAACACACACTCGATCAACCTCGGAAAAACCAAATCAAAACCCAACGAGGCCTTCACGACAAAGCAATCACAGGATTCAGAAATATTTCAGGGGGCCACCCCATTGAGTAGACCCGCAACGAAGTAAGCAAGCTCCGAGACGGACTCAAGGTTTGGGTAGACGGCTGTGAACGACTGGGAACCCAAAACTGGGCTTGTCGACACCGCGGAATCGTGTCCCGCTCCTAAACAGTACAGTGTGCTATACATCGCACAATCGTAAATAAAGCAGTAAAGCATGGCATAAGTACAAGATCGTAAATAAAACCTCAAACTAGTTTGTGGCCCCAAGAAATAAGACTGAATCAAGCTCTGGCTAAGGGGGGCCCATACTCCCCATATGTGGATAGCGCGATAAATCAAGGAACAGGTATCAAGTACTCGGGGTCCTACGGGACACAAGTGGGCGTTCGGAAACCAAATGTTATCTATCACCCACCGATGCCTCTGCTTATTTCAATTTTAGTTGTTAAACAGGAATTAAAGTGAACGATAAGTAAAACCATGAGCCTCTTCAACACCAACATGCGGCAATACATCAACAACTGTGGCACTGGACGACACGCAACAACACTTGAGCAAGCGACTACGACGCGCAAGTCCAACTATCTACCAAACAACAGGTAATAGGATGTGTCCAAGGCAATATAGGGCTGCACGGTATAACACAGGTACGGAAACTAAAGCATCGCAACACAGATAGCAATAGATCAACAGGAGGGAATAAATACTATAAAAGTAAGATAGGTAGAAAGGGGAAGATGCTCGCCTGAAAACATTGTCGAAGGGTTCAACCGAAGATCGGGTCGACACTCGCATCAACTCAACGGCCTTATCCGCGAAGAAGCAAAACACTAGAAGAAACACCGGATGCGCTATTTAATACAACGGCAGAAGATCGGCATGATGCATGTATGATGTATGGCATGGCAAAGGTGCGATGCAATTAGGTCATATTAAGCGGAACCGGGGTCCCGACAATTAATTATATGGTTCGAGTTATTTAGAAACCCTCGCAATTAAATGTTGTTTTACATGGCAAAAGATAATACGGGTTCGCTACACAAGTTTAAATGTGGCCAATATGAGACTAGATTTGCCCGCATATGGGCCCCATATTTAATTATGAAGTGAATCAGCATAAGGCCCCCAAACCACATGATGATATGCATGCGAGAATGACAATTTAATATGCAACAGGTTTTATATTTAGCATTTATAAAATAGGGCTCGAGGAAAGGGTCACACATTTAGGGTTCGACGATCTTGGTGTTCCGGGGGTTCGGTCTCAGGGTCCAGGGTTCGACGGAAACGTTCTCGACGGGATCGTTCTCGGATAACAGAGGGAGGTCTTGGCGATCCGCGATGAAGTACTTGACGTATCCGGGATGGAGAGCTTGCCGTCCCGTGGCGATCTTAGCGGTCTTCGGATCCGGGGGAGGTACTCGGCGTCCTCGAGGGAGTACTTGTCGCGTCCGTGAAGGAGATCGTGTCGGTCCACGGGGTTCGACTTCGGGATCCCTGAGGCGATCTTGGCGGTTCCGAGGGTCTTGGTTCCGAGGAGAAGCTCTTGAGTGGCATAGCCTTCGGGTTATCGGGTCCAGGGATCTTCTGGTGCCGTGGTTCTCTCCGCTCCCGGGCTTCACGGCGCAGAAGAACTTGGTTTGGCCCTTGTTTAGCACTTGGTACTCCTTGCAAAGATGCGCGGGCCGCTAATGCACTCGCAACAGCAGCCGAGGATGCGAACATGGTACCCATGGACGTCCAAAGCACAGAGACACGGGAGGTTGGCCACGGAGATGACTGGCGGCGGCGAGACGGGCCGGGCCGGACGCGGGCAGGAGGGAGGGCGCGGGGCGCGGAGGAGACGGCGGCAGAGAGGCGTCGCCGGAGCGGAGGTCTGGGCGGAGGGGCACGGAACGGCGGTGGGCCGGAGGACGCGGCGGCTGCGGGCGGCTCGGGGGAAGCAGGCAGGGGCGCGGAGGCGGCCGGCGGCGAGGAGGCGACGGGGAGGGGCAGAGGCGTGGTCGCGGGCAGGGCGGCGAGGCCGAACGGAGGGGGCGGCGCCGGCGTGGAGGCGCGCTGGGGCGACTGCGCCGGCTCGGGGTCGGGGCGAGGCAGAGCAGGTGGAGGGGCGCGGCGATGGGGCCTGGCGGCGCGCTGGGTGGAGCGGGGCCGGCGGGTGAGGGCCAGGGGCGGCACGGCGGCTTGCGGTGGGGCGGCCCTGGGGTTGGGGAGAGGGCAGCAGAGGGAGGAGGCGAGCGCGGGATGGTCGGAGGCGGGCGGGGCTCGCAGCACGGGAGGCGGGGCGGCTGGCGGAGGATGCCTGGCGGCGGCGGGGCGAGCTCTGCCTCGGGGCTCGCTGGGAGGATGAACGAGGGAGGGTGCGTGCGGGGAGGAGAGGGACGCGAGTGGAGGGGCCGACAGGGGTGGGACCCGCGCAGCGTGGGGATCGGGGCAGGGGCGCGGGATTGGGTGCGTGCGTGGGTTGTGCTGGTTGGTGAGAAGAGGGTTGTGGGGGTGAGAGAGGGAGAGAGAGATGGGATGAGGTGGCAACACCTGGTTGGTTGGGGGATAGGGGAAGGCGAGGTGGCACATGGTGATTGGCCAGGGTGAGGTGGAGGCTGGGTGTGGGTAGGGTTTTAGGTAGCTGTAGGATTTTTAGGGCGGGTTAGGTGGATCGATTAGAAAATGGGGGTGGTCGTTCGGGTCATTCGGCCCGTTCGACTGCCCCCGCTAAAAATAATTGTAACTTTTATTTGTTTTAAACATGGCTCTTGCCATTCGATAGCCGACAAACAAAATATCCCGGAGACCCGGTTTTGGTTTTGAATAACAGATGGGGCGTTTTAGAAAACAAAACGGGCTTTGCGAAAATAGTTTTAGACAAACAACACATGATGATGACGATGCAATGCACAAAATCAACGCGATTTTCTAGTAGTGGTTTTGCGGGATGCCACAATTCGACACCACTAACAATGGATCTCGCCCTCGAGATCCGCCTCATGGTACCGGAAGGAAGGTCGGTGATCTGCATCTTCTCGCTTCGTGTAGATCCTCGCGACACCACTAACAAGAGGTCGTTGATCCTGTTCGTCAAGAGAGCACTCCGGATAAACAACGGACGAAGTTAAAGGTAAGGCCACCTCTAACTTCAGCGGAAGGAGTAAATTGCATCGATCCACCATTCAATATACAAAGCAAATGATAAGAGTAGTGGTATGGTCGCGACTCCATCCCGCACTCGAAGCATTACTCTGTACACGAACAGATAGATTATGCAACCAACCCTCGGATTCAGACTGAAGATCTCGACAAGCGAGGTTCGGATCTAAGGAGTGATGCAGACTCTGCATCGGATCTGGCGGAGATGGTGTCGTCGCGTCGGAAAACACCGGAAGGCACAGACAGAGAGCAAAGAATGGTACCACCGCAGACGGATTCATCAGGCAGCTTGAACACCGGATGGTAGAACACCGTTATCAAAGGAGGAAGCGAAACCCGGAAGGCACGACGGAAACCCAACCACGAGAATTCCTGGACTCGAAGAAAAAGAAGAGGGCGGATTCAAAACGCGTAGAGGTAAGAGGAGAATAGCATAGGGGTAAGGAGTAAAAACAGACCTACTCAGATCTATCCAACCGATTTTGCAAAATAGTTTTGACACTCTACTTCGGCCGTTAGCTAGGTTATCCTACAGGCTGGACTTGTGGGGTATCGCAACTGCTGAGCTCTGATACCACTCTGTAACACCCTCAGAATCGGACCTATGCAAGTTTTAGCGAAACCCGCCAAACCCGCATAGAAACGATTCAAAGGTGCCCACCAGGCACTTGCGTGCGGGTGGAAAACGAAGTAATAACATTACACAACAGTCCTCGATGGGACCCACAGAACAGATATATATATAACCGCGACTCAATGAGTCAAGAATACAGATATAATATACAAAGATCCAAATCACCTTGAAAATGATAGAGCGTCCAGCTACGGACAAGATGCAAATGGGGCTAAGAGCCCTGAAGAATAACCAATGGCGTCCACAACCCTGCCCAGGCCAAGCCGGAAGGGTAACCCTGCTAACGACGTCGATC
This sequence comes from Avena sativa, assembly GCA_916181665.1. Lineage (NCBI taxonomy): Eukaryota > Viridiplantae > Streptophyta > Magnoliopsida > Poales > Poaceae > Avena > Avena sativa. The sequence continues at coordinate 23,844,159 of OV702283.1, forward strand.
TCAAAACCTGCTTAAACAAAAGGGGTGCCGACAAAGGGCAAAGGAAAAAGAGGAGCGTCAGTACTGAGGCCAGTACACGGCGAGGCTAGAATTCGGCGGTCCTCGCCTACATAGGTATGGTGGACTGAAGCGGCAGCGGCAGCATGCACTAAACAACCTATAGAGACTCGATACAACTGGCGGCAATCAGAGAGGGGTAAGAAAGACCTACTCGGATCCGACCTGAAGCTAACATCAAGCAAACCCATCCTGGTGTTTCCCCCTCGAGACCAAACGAGGAAGTCAACCGAGGAACTCACACAGTTGGCAGTTTTATTTATTCAGTTATCGTTGCAGCAATTACTAGTCAGGTTTAGATAATCATCCTGATAAAGTAAGCAGTGGGCACTTTTAGTTAGCCATTCCGTGATAGTTGCAACACTTACTAGTCAGATACAGTTAGCATGAGATAACCCAAAACCCAGCAGTAGTTGATACTTTTATTCAGCCATTCCGTTGTAGTTGCAATACTTACTAGTCAGATACATTGGTCACAAGCGACACTCCAAACAAGCAATTGTGGGCAGTATTAATTAGCCATTCCATTATAGTAAAGCTGATTACTAGTCATTATAAAGTCAAATTTATAGCAATAAACTTTAGTTATGCTTGTCTATGGTCGAGATACTGTGCTCCAAGTCGTCCATAACCGCGGACACGGCTTTCAGAAAGTTTTACCCGGCCGGGGTGCACCAATAACAACACACACTCGATCAACCTCGGAAAAACCAAATCAAAACCCAACGAGGCCTTCACGACAAAGCAATCACAGGATTCAGAAATATTTCAGGGGGCCACCCCATTGAGTAGACCCGCAACGAAGTAAGCAAGCTCCGAGATGGACTCAAGGTTTGGGTAGACGGCTGTGAACGACTAGGAACCCAAAACTGGGCTTGTCGACACCGCGGAATCGTGTCCCGCTCCTAAACAGTACAGTGTGCTATACATCGCACAATCGTAAATAAAGCAGTAAAGCATGGCATAAGTACAGGATCGTAAATAAAACCTCAAACTAGTTTGTGGCCCCAAGAATTAAGACTGAATCAAGCTCTGGCTAAGGGGGGCCCATACTCCCCGTATGTGGATAGCGCGATAAATCAAGGAACAGGTATCAAGTACTCGGGGTCCTACGGGACACAAGTGGGCGTTCGGAAACCAAATGTTATCTATCACCCACCGATGCCTCTGCTTATTTCAATTTTAGTTGTTAAACAGGAATTAAAGTGAACGATAAGTAAAACCATGAGCCTCTTGAACACCAACATGCGGCAATACATCAACAACTGTGGCACTGGACGACACGCAACAACACTTGAGCAAGCGACTACGACGCGCAAGTCCAACTATCTACCAAACAACAGGTAATAGGATGTGTCCAAGGCAATATAGGGCTGCACGGTATAACACAGGTACGGAAACTAAAGCATCGCAACACAGATAGCAATAGATCAACAGGAGGGAATAAATACTATAAAAGTAAGATAGGTAGAAAGGGGAAGATGCTCGCCTGAAAACATTGTCGAAGGGTTCAACCGAAGATCGGGTCGACACTCGCATCAACTCAACGGCCTTATCCGCGAAGAAGCAAAACACTAGAAGAAACACCGGATGCGCTATTTAATACAACGGCAGAAGATTGGCATGATGCATGTATGATGTATGGCATGGCAAAGGTGCGATGCAATTAGGTCATATTAAGCGGAACCGGGGTCCCGACAATTAATTATATGGTTCGAGTTATTTAGAAACCCCCGCAATTAAATGTTGTTTTACATGGCAAAAGATAATACGGGTTCGCTACACAAGTTTAAATGAGGCCAATATGAGACTAGATTTGCCCGCATATGGGCCCCATATTTAATTATGAAGTGAATCAGCATAAGGCCCCCAAACCACATGATGATATGCATGCGAGAATGACAATTTAATATGCAACAGGTTTTATATTTAGCATTTATAAAATAGGGCTCGAGGAAAGGGTCACACATTTAGGGTTCGACGATCTTGGTGTTCCGGGGGTTCGGTCTCAGGGTCCAGGGTTCGACGGAAACGTTCTCGACGGGATCGTTCTCGGATAACAGAGGGAGGTCTTGGCGATCCGCGATGAAGTACTTGACGTATCCGGGATGGAGAGCTTGCCGTTCCGTGGCGATCTTAGCGGTCTTCGGATCCGGGGGAGGTACTCGGCGTCCTCGAGGGAGTACTTGTCGCGTCCGTGAAGGAGATCGTGTCGGTCCACGGGGTTCGGCTTCGGGATCCCTGAGGCGATCTTGGCGGTTCCGAGGGTCTTGGTTCCGAGGAGAAGCTCTTGAGTGGCATAGCCTTCGGGTTATCGGGTCCAGGGATCTTCTGGTGCCATGGTTCTCTCTGCTCCCGGGCTTCACGGCGCAGAAGAACTTGGGTTGGCCCTTGTTTAGCACTTGGTACTCCTTGCAAAGATGCGCGGGCCGCTAATGCACTCGCAACAGCAGCCGAGGATGCGAACATGGTACCCATGGACGTCCAAAGCACAGAGACACGGGAGGTTGGCCACGGAGATGACTGGCGGCGGCGAGACGGGCCGGGCCGGACGCGGGCAGGAGGGAGGGCGCGGGGCGCGGAGGAGACGGCGGCAGAGAGGCATCGCCGGAGCGGAGGTCTGGGCGGAGGGGCGCGGAACGGCGGTGGGCCGGAGGACGCGGCGGCTGCGGGCGGCTCGGGGGAAGCAGGCAGGGGCGCGGAGGCGGCCGGCGGCGAGGAGGCGACGGGGAGGGGCAGAGGCGTGGTCGCGGGCGGGGCGGCGAGGCCGAACAGAGGGGGCGGCGCCGGCGTGGAGGCGCGCTGGGGCGACTGCGCCGGCTCGGGGTCGGGGCGAGGCAGAGCAGGTGGAGGGGCGCGGCGATGGGGCCTGGCAGCGCGCTGGGTGGAGCGGGGCCGGCGGGTGAGGGCCAGGGGCGGCACGGCGGCTTGCGGTGGGGCGGCCCTGGGGTTGGGGAGAGGGCAGCAGAGGGAGGAGGCGAGCGCGGGATGGTCGGAGGCGGGCGGGGCTCGCAGCACGGGAGGCGGGGCGGCTGGCGGAGGATGCCTGGCGGCGGCGGGGCGAGCTCTGCCTCGGGGCTCGCTGGGAGGATGAACGAGGGAGGGTGCGTGCGGGGAGGAGAGGGACGCGAGTGGAGGGGCCGACAGGGGTGGGACCCGCGCAGCGTGGGGATCGGGGCAGGGGCGCGGGATTGGGTGCGTGCGTGGGTTGTGCTGGTTGGTGAGAAGAGGGTTGTGGGGGTGAGAGAGGGAGAGAGAGATGGGATGAGGTGGCAACACCTGGTTGGTTGGGGGATAGGGGAAGGCGAGGTGGCACATGGTGATTGGCCAGGGTGAGGTGGAGGCTGGGTGTGGGTAGGGTTTTAGGTAGCTGTAGGATTTTTAGGGCGGGTTAGGTGGATCGATTAGAAAATGGGGGTGGTCGTTCGGGTCATTCGGCCCGTTCGACTGCCCCCGCTAAAAATAATTGTAACTTTTATTTGTTTTAAACATGGATCTTGCCATTCGATAGCCGACAAACAAAATATCCCGGAGACCCGGTTTTGGTTTTGAATAACAGATGGGGCATTTTAGAAAACAAAACGGGCTTTGCGAAAATAGTTTTAGACAAACAACACATGATGATGACGATGCAATGCACAAAATCAACGCGATTTTCTAGTAGTGGTTTTGCGGGATGCCACACCGGGCATATTATAAATTATAATCAACCTCTTTATAGCATCTAAAGCTTCATCCTCGGTACAACGAAAAATATCTTTCTCAGCCACAACATCTAAAGCATATCTATAACAAAGAGCAATACCGTGGTAGAAACTATTAATAACTAAGCTAAGACTCATCTTAGGCTCAGTTTCTCTTTGTAAAGCAGAGATTCTAGACCAAGCTTCTTTGAAACTCTCTCCACTTCCTTGCTTGAAAGTAAAGATTATTTCCATAGGTGACACAGGGATTGGACCAAAACCAGACATGGTAGCAACTAGAGCAGGAACTAATTTTTTTTGTGCTTTTGATAAGAGAAAGCAACCCAAACTAAACTAATTTTTTTGGAGTTTTTGATAAAAAAGAGGCAAACAAAACCAAGCAAAAGAAACTAAGAAAAACAAAAACTAAGTAAAGATAAAGGTTGAGAAGGACTCCCCTTGTGGAGACTTCCTTAGCCTCCCCGGCAATGGCACCAGAAAACTTGTTGATGGCGCCTCACAGCGGTTCGTCAGGAAACCCCAAGAGCAAGGTGTGAAGAGCACAGCATCAAGTCTTCCCTCAGTAAGAAACCGAGGTTATCGAACCAGTAGGAGGAAGGAAACGTCTCAAAGGTGTTGCAAGCAACTTGGAAACCTGCACAACACAAACTCAAGACTTTGCCCCAACGAACAGTGAGGTTGTTAGTCTCATCGGTTGTTGTAACAACGGATTAACTGTATGGTGTGGAATGTAATGGTGGTTTGCAGAAAGTAAACAATAAATAGTGGAAGATGTATCAATGGTAAAGATTGGACCGGGGTCCATAGTTCACTAGAGGTGTTCTCCCTGGATAAACAAACATGGCATGCTGGGTAAACAAATTACAGCAGGGCAATTGACAGGACTAAGCAAGGCATAACAATGCAATACTAGACATCATGATCCTATGAGATTCGATTGGGTAATACAACAAGATACATAGACTTCTATCCAACTACATCTATGACTAGAAGTCCACCTTTGGGTTATCATCCGACCCCCCTCCAGTATTAAGTTGCAGGCAACAGGCAACTGCTTTAAGCAAAGTGTGTAAGGTAAACAATCCACTTGTTCCATGAACAAGAGACTGTTGTTTTCTCCCTAGTGGCAACAACACATCTACAACCTTAGAGATTTCTGTCACTTCCCCTGGATTAAATAGAGGCATGAACCCACTATCGAGCATAAATACCCCCTCTTGGAGTCACTAGCAACTACTTGGCCAAGATAGCCACTAACAACGGAGAGCATGCAAGATCACAAACAACATAGACATGATAGAATCAATAAGACAAAACCATTAATCAATCTAACATAGTAATCTCAATATCCATCGGATCCCCGCAAACGCAACATGCATGATTACAAATAGATGAGATCTCGATCATGAACGGAGCTCACAAGATCTAGACATGAAAGCACAAAGGAGGAGATACAACCATCTAGATACTACATGGACCCGTAGTCCAAGGTGGAACTACTCACGCTTCATATCGGAGGCTGGCATGATGAAGAAGAAGGCCTCCGGGATGATCTCCCCTCCGGCAGGGTGCCGGGAAGAGCTTAAGATCGCCCCGATCTAGGGACGATGGTGGCGGCGGCTACAGAAGGTTTCGTGGAATATTGATCGGGTACTTAGGGTTTAGGCATCGGGGGCTTCTTATAGGCGAAGAGGTGACGCGGGAGGGAGGCCAGGAGGGCCACACCCTGCCCAAGCGCGGCCTAGCGTGAGCCCGCTCCTGGGGGTGCAGCCGCCTTGTGGCTTCCCTCCGTCTCTCCTTTGGACTCCGTGTTCTCCTCGGTGAAATATTGACTTTGGCTTTTGTCCCGTCCAATTTCGAGAATATTGATTTTCTGCCTTTCGGGAACCAAAATCAAAAGAAAACAGGCAACTGGCACTATGGCATCTTGTTAATAGGTTAGTACCAGAAAACATATAAAAACACCTCAAAGTGTAGACAAAGCAAAGTAGATACTAAACAAGCATGGAACATCAAAAATTATATATACGTTTTCGACGTATCAAGGGATGCGGGTTCTGGCCCGTGTCGGCTCCCTCGACCGGTACTAGTAGGGGTGGCACGGGCCATTCACAGGGGCTCGTGAATTTGTTAACGGGTTGGGCTCTATACGGGCTCTGTTGGCACGCCCATGCGGCCTAGACCCCGTGTACTCGACGGAAAAATACGGGTTTGTCCTGTTTACGAGCGATGTTAGTCATGCTCTTACGCCATACACTATATGTAGATGCGGTTCAATGAAAAAGGTGGCAGAGATTGGGTTCGATTCTATTTATCTGTTATGCGAAATCACATTTATTTGATCCACTCTCACAACATGCATGTTCTTTTTTATGCATGTAAAGTAGCATCTCCAACACCCGCAAAAATGACATGCCTTTTGACCGTTTCCGTCGTTTGCGGGACAGGAAGGATATGCGTCTGACTCAGGTCCGTGCAGACCAGGATGGTGCCCTCAAGATGCCTCCCATTTGTCTGGCCTCTAGCCCGTGGCATTGTTTTATCATTTTCTGTTAATTCGTCCATATGAGACATATTTGCACATATTAGTTTGAAATTAAATTTAATCATCATAGTTTACAACAAGTTAAGGACCATGATCCACAATTTGTTCACACAATAAAACTACAACAAGTTAAATGATGAATTGAAGAAGAGCACTAGTTCTCCTCGGGTGGCTGCGGTTGGTTCCCAAAATATTCCCACATATGATCAACAAAATCATCTTGAAAGTTCTTGTGATTTGCCTTATCACGGTTCTCGGCATGCACAAGGAGATCCTAGAATGAAGCATGTGGCCTTGTATGGGTTTTACCACATCTCCTTGACCTTTCCGCCCTTGGTCATATATGCGGCCATCACGCTCTTCTTCGACGATCATGTTCTACATAATCACGCAAGCAGTCATCACCACAAACGTCTGTTCCTTGCTCCATGTTCTAGTAGAATGGTGCACAATAGCTCATCGAGATTGGAGAACACCAAATGCTTGCTTCACATCCTTTCTTGCGGTCTCTTTCTCCTTTCCAAACCTCTTGTATTTATCTTCTGTTGGTCCATGAATGGTCTTCACAAATGTAGACCAAGGAGGGTTGATATCATTTGATCGATAGTACCCCTTGTTGTATTGGTGGCCTCTAACCACGAAGTTGATCCGAGGAGCATTGCCTTCAACTAGCCTAGAAAACATAGGGGACCTCTGAATGACACATATGTCATTGTGAGAACCAGTCCTGCCAAAGAATGAGTGCCACATCCAAAGATCGTGTGATGCTATGGCATCAAGTATGATTGTGCACCCATGAGAATGTTCGTTATATTTCTCCTGCCATGCAAATGGACAGTTCTTCCATTCCTAGTGCATACAATCTATACTTCCAATCATTCCTAGAAACCCTTTGATTCATTGCAACCAAAAATCCGTTGAGTGTCCGCAACATTTGGTGCTCTCAAGTATTTTTCACCGAACACCGCTACTACTGCCTTGCAAGACTTGTACATTGCAGCTAGGTAGGTGGACTCGCTCATTCACAAGTACTCGACCACAAAATAGACAGCCACCCCATATGCAAGCATACGGAATGCTGCGATGCATTTTTTATAAGAGGCGAATCCTGGCTTACCAGCGACATTTTCCTTGACATCTGAAAACACCGTCGGAAAAGATGCAGACCATACAATGGGTTTGTGTGATGGAAGTAGTCCCGATATAGTAGCACTTGCCCGGCCACCCGATTACGATTCAACGCAGCGGCGTGGCCTTTCACCGAGCCACAGTAAACGGGTAGCGCGACCTGATCGTGCTCATGGATGAGGACTGTCGCGGCCATGAAAATGTTAGTATAGTCGTCAGTCTTGTCCAGTGATGGCTCGATGAAGGTCTTGAAGTAGTACTTGTCCAAGATGTCCCTTGTCTAGAAAGGTTGTTTGAATGAAACCAAACAAACATGGACATTCATTGTGTATAACAATTCGAGAAAGGTAGGAAACCCCTACATGTCTTGATTGTGCCAATGGTCGAATGGGTGGCATGCGGCCTAGAATAGGCCGAGTTCGAGGGACTGACCGACAAGATCGCCTGGTCCTTGCCGGTGCGAGTACCCAGCAGCGGCCTCCCTAGGTCCTAGAGCACCTTCATGCCTAGAACTACTAGGCCTTGGCTGCGACGAGGCTAGAAATATCGTGTACGGCAATTCGACAACTAGTGGCCAACTCCGGTGATGAAAACAAGGCCTATAGTCAATGATGGGAGGCATAAAAAAGGTGTTAGGCGATGACCCTTTTTGAGGACTGGCGGCGCGATGGCGACATCGGGGTGGTAGGAGACTATGTGCCTGACTACAGGACCCGGGTGGGAACCAAAGAGACAAGCTCGGACGCGCGGGTTGTCTATCACCCCGCAAACCTGGTACAAGTTCTGGCCGCGAATGCGCCGAAACTAAAATGGATCGTATGGGCACCTAGAGGGGGGTGAATAGGTGCTACTCAATTTTTAGTTCTTTTTCAATTTTTGTCTTGACACAAAGTAAATTCTCTAGATATGCAACTACGAGAATTTCCCTATATGCAAACCTATCTACTAAGCAAGTAAAGCGAGGAGCGAGGAAACCGTAGTGGAGCACGTGGAGACACAGGGATTTGTTTTACCACAGTTTCTTCCTTGTTAAGGGAAGTACATCTGCGTTGGAGGGGTGGGCGGTTCTAAGACCACCACGCCGCAATAGGCCTCACCCTATTCTTCGATGGATCTCGCCACGAAAGGCCTGATCCACCTTGTCCACTATTGGTACCCTTCGAGGAGAGAATCGGTGCCTTTACAACTCTAGAGGGGCACACATCCACAACCGAATTAGACGCTCCAGTAATGACAACAAGCTGTCACAAGAACAATGATTATCAATATAATCAACACAAGGATCTAGATATTTGCAAGAAATACTAGATCAAAGATTCTCCAAATGAATCCAGAGGAGAAGAAGTGCTTGATTGCAGTTGATGAAGATCGAGCCCTCCTCCTTCGATTCCCCAAGGAACGGGGCCTTTGGGTGGATGAAGGTGGAGATCTCTTGGGTGGAACTTGAGGAGCAGATCTTGTCTTTTTCGAATGAACCAAGAGTTCTGGCAGGAGTGGGAAGATGGGTTTAAATACCCCCTTGCCCAGAACTGGACGTTGGAGAAGTTTTGGGGCGGATTATCCGCCCCCACTAGGTGCGGACTATCCGCCCTGGGGGAAAATCCGCCCCCTGGACAGAAAGTCCGGGGGAAAATCCGCCCCCCACACAGTGGGTCGCGTCGAGCCTGCCTTGGTGAAAATCCTCGAGGGGCGGATTGTCCGTCCTGGGTAAAAACCGCCCTAGAGACGGAAAGCCGGGGGAAACTCCACCCCCACATAGAGAGTTGCACCATGGCTCCCTTTGCCAACTTCTTAGGGGGCGGATTATCTGGACTAGGCAAAAACTCCGGCCCTGGTCGAACAATCCGGAAGATACCCCCCCCCATATAGTGGATCGCGCCATTGCGCCCTTTTGAGATTGGGGAGGGGCAGATTATCCGCCCCCCAAAACTACTTCGAAGCTCCTTTTCAAGGGAAAGATCTGTAGCACTTCAACACACATTAAATAATCCTTGGTATTGTTATCTAACACACAAAACCCTAGGGATCATGAAATATTCTTTCAATCTCCCCCTTTTTGGTGTTAGATGACAATACTAGGATTTGCAATGAAACCTACTAACAACATCTTCAAGAAATGAAAGAGGCTCCCCTAAATGTGTGCATATTAATAATTTGCATTTGAATACAAATGCATGCACTAAATAGCAAGCCAGTTTCATAACATTGATAACTATAACAAGGATGAGTTAGGAAACATAAGTCATACCACCGGGATGTGAAATAGCCAATGTGAAAAGTGAGAATATTAGGCCTTGAACACATCCCACAATATTGATGCAATCAATAGATAACTCCATAATTCCATATGACATCAAGATAATTCCATACTCCATAGATAAATCCAGAATTCCATACGGATCGTTCCACAAGATAAATCCAGAATTCCACACAAGTTAAACAATAGTAACACACACGACATAGTCTCATACAAACCAAGCACAAATAAGTTCAACACTAAAAAGGGCACAAGCAACCGATGGAGAAAACGAATGATAAAGAAGCAAATGCGTGTGCTCGACCCATGAAAACCCGAAACCTAAATATAACTACTTCTCCCCCTTTGGCACCAAAACGCCAAAAAGGAAGAAGAGCGATGTCAGCGAATAAAAACCAATAAAACCCAAAGAGAAAGCCAATAAAAACCCAAATCTTCTCAAGGAAGAGGGCGGTGGCCGAAGCCACCATGTTGGAGCACATGGCATGACACCGCGAAGATGTATCTTGAGTTCAAAACCAATGCTCATCGATGACCCACATATCACAAAATGATATTAAGGGAAATGATTTTTCTTGCTTTTGGCATTATGGGGGAGGGTTAGCCCAATCAGTTAGGACCACACTTCCCCTATGTATATGCCCACATCTAAACCAAATACATGAGGAGGTGCAAGTGAGTATGCAAGGGTGGACAAGCCAAGCTCCTTGAATCGATGATATTTAGCTCATTCCTCAAATAACAAAACCTTGCTTCATCAAGTGGCTTCGGGAAAATATCAGCAAGTTGGTTCTTCGTGCTCACAAAAGATAGCGCAATATCGCCATTCGCAACATGATCCTGAATGAAATGATTGCAAATCTAAATGTGTTTTGTCCTTGTATGCTGCACCGGATTGTACGCAATTTTAATAGCACTTTCATTATCGCATAAAATATGCACTTTGTCACAATTGACGCCATATTACTTTAAAGTTTTCCTTATCCATAATAATTGTGTACAAGCACCTGCAGCAGCAACATATTCAGCTTCGGCGGTGGATAGTGATATGCAATTTTGTTTCTTCGAAGACCAACACACTAGATACCTGCCCAAGAATTGACATGCACCAAAAGTTGACTTTCGATCATCCTTGTCACCAGCCCAATCTGAGTCAGTATATCCACATAGAGAAAACTAGAGCCTTTGGGATACCATAAACCAAAATTTTGGGAATGAACCAAATATATGAAGATTCTTTTGACCGCCACTAAGTGGCTTTATTTAGGAGCGGCTTGGTACCTTGCACACACTCCTACACTCAACACGATATCGGGTCTAGATGCGCAAAGGTAAAGAAGAGAGTCGATCATGGATCGGTATACCTTTTGGTCCACATATTTACCCTCTGGATTAAGCTCAAGATGACATTTAGTTTGCATTGGAGTACCAACGCCATTGAGATCCGTCATCTTGAACCTCTTGAGCATGTCTTGGATGTATTTAGCTTGATTAATGAAGGTTCCCTCTCTAAGTTTCTTGATCTTGAATCCAAGAAAGAACCTTAATTCTCCCATCATAAACATCTCAAACCTGTCAGTCATAAGCTTTGAAAATTCATCATTAAAATCTTGGTTAGTAGAGCCAAAAATAATATCGTGTACATATAGTTGGCATACAAAAAGCTCCCCATTAACCTTCTTAGTAAAAAGAGTGGGATCTAGTTGCCCAACTTCGAATCCACGGTCTAACAAAAGCTCTTTAAGGTGCTCATACCACGCACGTGGGGATTGTTTAAGGCCATAGAGCGCCTTATCAAGTTTGTAGACATGGTTCGGAAACTTGGGATCCTCAAAACCCGGGGGTTGCTTAACATATACCAACTCATGTAGAGGACTATTAATAAAAGCACTCTTAACATCCATTTGCTGTAATTTAAAATTATGATGAGCAGCATAAGCAAGAAGGATACAAATGGACTCAAGGAAAGCCACATGAGCATATGTTTTGTCGAAATCAATGCCTTCCACTTGAGAGAATCCTTGAGCCACCAGCCTTGCCTTATTCCTTACAACAATGCATTTTCATCTTGCTTGTTCTTGAAAATCCACTTTGTGCCGATAACATTGCGACTCTCTTTGGGTTTCTCTACGAGATTCCAAACTTTGTTACGCTCAAATTTATTCAGTTCTTCGTTCATTGCAACCACCCAATCTGGATCTTCAAGAGCATCAAAGACCTTCTTTGGTTCTACCATTGATATATGTGCTTGATGATCACAAAAGCTAGAAAGTTCTCTTATAGTAGACACCCTTCTTCTTAGATCACCTACAACTTTGTCAAGAGTGTGGCCCCTTAACTCAAGGTTCCGATCAGCACGAGCTTTGCGACTAGCTTCAATTTCCTTATTGTTTCTTGGAGGAGTTGTTTCAACACTTGGATCCTTGTCTTGGCCACTACCTTGACCTTGATCTTAATCTGAACTCAAAATAGGAGGCTGATGTTGTTCTGGATCTTCAGGGCCGGACAATCCGCCCCTAGGTGGGGTAGGACAATCCAGCCTGGGAGAATCAGCTATAGTTTCTTCTTCCTGATTGTCCCTAACATGACTTGGAATTCCAGATCCGGATAATCTGCCCCTTGGGGCCAGAGAATACGGCTTGGGATTTTTTGAACTTTCCTGCTCTTCTTGATTTCCCCTAGAGCGTGTTGGAGTGCCAGGGGCGGATAGTCCGCCCCTCGGAGGGGTGGATAGTCCGGCCTGGGACTCCCATTTTGCCCAGAAGACGGGTGATCTTCAGGAGGTTGTAGTGTTGGTGTAGTAATTTCTCTAGCAGTAGAGGCTTGTTGATCTTGTGTAGATGAGGGCTCCACTTCAGTGGAGCATTGTCCTTCCCAATCCGCCACAAGGGGTTCCTCGATGGGGCAGAAAAATCCCACGCCCATTCTTCTTATGGCATCTTGGGTTATTTCAACATCTGCATCACAAACATCAACTTGCCCCACATGGGAGCCATCATTTTCATCGAATTCCACACTACAGGATTCTACAACAATTCAGAGAGCTTGTTGTAGACTCTATAAGTGTGGGATTCGGCACCGTAACCAACAAAAATACCTTCTAAAGCCTTAGACTCAAATTTAGACAAGCAAACTCCTTTGATGAGAAAGAAACACTTACAACTGAATACCCGGAAATATGATATGTTGGGCTTGTTACCAGTAAGTATTTCATATGGTGTTTTTTCAAATATCTTGCGGAGGTAGAGCCGGTTTGATGAGTGACATGCGGTAGATATGGCTTCTGCCCAAAAGTTGTATGGTGACTTGAATTCAGCCAACATTGATCTAGCCATATCCATCAAAGTGTGGTTCTTCCTCTCGGCTACACCATTTTGTTGAGGGGTGTACGCAGCGGAATATTGATGTCTTATCCCCTCTTCACTTAGAAATTCAATTAATGTGTTGTTCTTGAACTTGGAGCCATTGTCACTTCTTATTGCCAAAATACCAACATTGTGTTGACGCTAAACCTCATTGGCGAAGTCAATGACAGTTTGTTGAGTATCACTTTTTATCTTGAAGAAATAGATCCAAGTGTATCTTGAGTAATCATCGACTATCACCAAGCAATATTTCTTCCCATCAAGGATAGCATGAGATGGAGGACCAAATAAGTCCACATGAAGTAATTCCAAGATCCTCTTTGAGGAAACAATACTTTTCCTCTTGTGGGGAGAGTCGTGCATCTTGCCTTCAACACAAGCCTACAAACACGATCTTTAGCAAAGGAAACATTGTCTTTTAGTCCAAGGATGTGGCCACCCTTGTGAAGACTTTGCAAAGTTCTCATGTTGACATGAGCTAGACGGTGATGCCATAACCACCCAACGTCGGCCTTTCTGAATAAGCACATCGAACCCGTAGTGGTTTTCCTGGAAAAGTCCACCACATACAGGTCATTTTCGATGTACCCAACGAAAGCGACCTTTAGAGACTTGCTCCACAAGAGTACCACTAAATCAGCATCAATGAAAACAGCAAAGCCCATCTTACCAAGGGCATGAACAGAAAGTAAATTGTAACCGAGGGTCTCAACAAGCATGACGTCCACGAGAGAGATATCATGGGCAAGATTTAGACTCATCACCATAGGGGAATTGCGGTGACCCAGCATACCACTGCATGTGTAGTACACTATAATCGTTGACATGACATCCACAGAACACCGTTCCGTAAATATCACATCCCTCAGAGTGGTACAACAGAAACATTGCGGGTCCATATTACAAAAGTACACACATTATTATTATTACAATACCGGAAGTTCAAGACTTCCAAAAGATCCAACTTACAAACCAAAATATAAAGTGTTCAGCGGAAATTTAAAAGTAGCAACTCCGACTAGGAGTGGGGCTCAACAGCTTATTCGATAGAGTTCATGCTGCTCGGCTCCGTTAGTTACTACTAACTAGACACTTAAGTGGACTCGTTCTCATTGACACCGTAGCGGATCTCGTAATCCACGCCTTCAACTCCTCCGGATAGATCAGGTTCCTCGTAGAACACGTCTTCTTGGCATTCGGCTGCATACATTGGCACATCTTCGGGATCCTCAGAGTCTAAGCAAGGGATCAAAGGAAAGAATGAGTAATAGCGTTACCCAACAAGTTCATTATATGCAAGGTGGGAAGTTTGATGCTCTAACTACCACCTCGGATTATAAATCCTTGGCACTATGTAGTTTTTGTAAATCTTTCTTCAAAGGTTGATTTTATTCCGAAAAACTATGACAATCAGCCTTCACAGGTTCACCAGAACTTTCATGGAGTTCCTTTCTTGCCGTGTTCGTAGCTCCTTCCCAGAACAGGGAGTAACAAGTTACAGTTCTTACACTCTGCAGAGGTGCGTTACTTTACCCATGAGAGATCAACTCCTTGTTGCATAACCGGGCGTACTTTCCCGTCCATAATTCCATGATGTGGGGCCTAGTAGTTGGTCCAAGCCAATCACTGCCCCCTTCGCGACCCCGCATGTCTCCTTGGTGTACACCATGCCCACATAATGAATTACGGCAATGGTTTGTACAAACCGTTAGATGCCAGAAATATCGTGGGACGATGAGGGTTCCCACCCATATGCTGCATATCCTCTATGAACTACCAATCAATATGCACGCTACGAGGATAACAGGCACGACTTGCACACCCGGCTTCATGCGAGAGGAAGAAGATACAGCTGACTTCTCTGTACCATTCCAAATCTCATGGCTAACGCGTAATATACGACGCTAGAATCACTGATGTCAGGGGTTATTAAGTCCCTACTTGATCATCATTGTTGCAATTAGAACTCTAAGTTCTATTGCTCCATTATATCACCACTTAGGATGATATCTATGATTTCTTTATTTATGAAAATAATATTTTCTTTCTTTTATAGAATATATGATAACACACAATTTGCAAATACTTTGATAAAGACTCTTCAAAGGACATGAGCAAGTGATGAACTTGCCTTGTGATGGCAAGGTAGTGAAGTCTGATGCTTGCGCTGGACCTTGAGCTTCTAGTTCTACAAAAACATCATTATTGTTTGGTAAGGACAATATTTAAAGAAGCAAAATGCTTATGCAAGTAATGTAATGCATTATTTAATTCTATATGCATTTTCCCTATATAAGGTTCCCTTTTAATAAAGCATTTATAAATATTTTTTTTAATATTTATTGCATATATTGAATTATTTTATTTCATTACCCTTCTTATTTTACTTTTATTGATTTAATAATTATTTTAGGAATTATTAATTATACATTAAAATTATTACTAAATATTTATTTGGTATTTTTCAAAAATACTATAATATTAATAAATAATGAAAGAGATTTTTATTTAATTTTATCACCTTTCAATAATTTTGTAAAATTCCATAAGGAATATATAAATTACAAAATTCTTATAAAAAATTAAATATACAACATTTAATATCTTATTTTATTTGGACAGAATGGATTATTGTGAATCCAAAAATATTTTATTTACAATTTTTTGACTTTTATTTTATTTTCTATAATTTTATTAAGGTCAGGGGCATTTTGGTCTTTTCTAATTGATCAAAAAAATTATTAAATAACTTGGGATGGCCCCTTGGGCTTATTGGGCCAGGGTGGCCCAATAGGGCAGGGTCAAAAGATCACTCCGAAGGGTTTTGGCCCACCCGGCCCACTCTGCCTCCCTCTCTCCCTCGACCTTATCTCCTCCTCCTCTGACTCGACCCCGTGGCTAGCGATGCCGCCACCGTCGTCGGCCATTCTGGTCGCCGCCGTGGTGCGAGTTGGGGTTGTCGACGATGCTCGTTCGTTCTATCCACTTGGATTTGACTCCGGGGCTTCCCCGTGGTCAGGTCCACCCCATTCCCGAACCCTAGGGTTCGGAAAAGGTGTTGTCGCCGCCGCCGCGATCCCGCATGCGGTGGTGTGCTGGGCTCGTGCGCTACTACGGCCGCCGTTGTGGCAGATGCAGGTTGCAGCGCCCCTCTGGGTGCTCCCTGTGCCGCCGCGGTTCGTCGGCCACTCTTCTTCCTCTTCGATTCGTCAGCGAGGACCTCGGGTAAGTTGTCTATGTGGTGTTTGTCCATGCTACTGCCATGATTCTCTCTATGTGTATCTAGTGGCTTCTCATGCCGAGTGACTATGTGCTGATTGGATTCATCTCTGGATTAGGGTTCTTGCTCTAATTATGGTTCATAACCCCCTGTTGATCATAACTATGATGCTTTAGATCTAGTGTTGATCATATCTGATCATGGGAAATGATTGTCTGCTGTGGTTAATGATTGATAGTGGCTTTGATGATGCTAGTTTCCTGCCAGATTTATTCTAGTGGTAATCCACCATGATCCATGCTAGTGTTTCAATGAAATCCTTGATTGGATTATGTTGTTGATCTGAGAGTTTACTCTACTGTCAGAATGTTTATACTGACAGTAGTTTCTCTCAGTAGTTGCTTACTGCAATTATAATATTAGCTTGTATGAGATTATACTCACTGAATCAAATCATTACCTGTAATGATTTCTGTGGATGTATAGATGAATTTAAGGTTTATTCTTGGCACTTGGCTTCAGGAAAATGATATTTATTGGTTTGTCCCCTTTTATCTATGGAGACTAAGTAAAGATTGGTTTTAGCTCATTTAAAACCTGTCCTTGTGATATCATATGATCTGGCACACAAGTGATTGAGTTTTATTTCTAGGCTTAGCTTGATAATGCTTGTGATTAATACTGACAAGCTGACATGAAAGCTTGTATTAACTTTCCTGCCTATGATGTTGGTCTGAGGCTCTAGGATTTAATTCCTAGTTAGTGGAGTATTAGTTTGTTTGAAACTTGTAAGATTATAGGTGCTACTCTCTCTGAGAGATGTGCCCTGATCTGATAAGATCAAATGAAAATGATCTAGGTTGCAAAAAATAACACTGAACCCAATGATGTTGGTCTGAGGGTTTAGTGCTTGTGGTTGAGCTTGATTTCTTATATTATACTTGAAATCTCTAGGATAGATTCACCCCTCTTAGGTGATTATTGAGAGATCATTTCATAAAGCAACACATGCTTTTATTTAGATAATATGATGAAATCAGGTGATGGTTTTATGAGTCTCACCACAAATTCTGATGTGCATGTAGTAGATTGATGATGATCTTGATCTTGATCTGCTTTTGCTGTGCTCCTGAGCTTGCCTGCTCCTCCTAGCTTCTGGGCTTGACCTTGCTATCCACCAGATTCATCCCCCTCCTTATGTCACCATCCTGGTGATGTTTGGGTTGATCTAGGTGGTTGGGTTTGGCTGATGTTCTTGGTTTAGCTGCTGCTTACCCTGGCTGTGCTGGTGTGTTGTGTAGTGGAGAGATGAACTGATGTGCTCCTCCACGGCTGTGATGTAGTTTTGTGATATTGGCTATGCTTGTGAGGTCGACAGCACACCCTTTGCATGCTTGTGTGTCCAGCTTGTGTGCCTGCTATGCACTTGTGGATAGGTTCAGAATTTTTTGAACTTACCATTACCAAACTACTTTTACCCTGGCTGGTGAATTGGTCCCTTTTGGCTATCATTTGCATTCTGGCTGTGAATTTATGAAAGATGAAATCTTTCATATTGGTGAAACTTGCCCCTTTATAACATTTCTCAATGATGAGTTTGTCAAGTGCACCTCACTGACATATCTGAGAGAAATTTACTAACAATAATCTTATTTTTTTTCTTTTTTTAGTCTTTGTTTTGCAGGTACCAAGATAAAGATGAAGATTTAGTGTAGATTTAGTTGTAGGCTAGTTAGTAAATATACAAATGTAATTTTCTTATTATTTTGTAATTTTTCTTTTATAATTCTTGTAATCTTTATTTTATTCATTTGTAATAAAGATTATATATTTATTAATAAAGAATATTCTTATTCTTTATTCTTTTTGTAAATTGTGAAGTTTTGAATAACTTCAGTAGGTTACATTCTTTGTAACTTGTTTATGTATATGAAATGAATTTCATATTCAATATTGTTTTTAGATAAGATTTAAGTTATAATACTTTTCTCTTAATTAATTTAAGATTCAAATCTTATATCAAAATCATTTAAATTATAAAACACTTAAGTTTTTAAAATCCAAAATCATTTCAAAACACACATAATTCCTTTAAGATCATATGAAAGTTTATAGCAATCCTTCTTTAGGACTAAACCTAATCTCAAAGTAAGAAAGAAACTTTGATCACTCAAGGTTTTATTTGGCGAAAATTTTACCCACATTTTTACAAATGAATGCATGCAACAATTCATATTCCTAAATCTACCCTTCGTTAGGTCCTATATGCTGGGATGTTACAGGAATGTAATATGATCATGATTGGGTCTCATTTCTGTGATGATCTCTTTGCTTCCGGTCATATGAATAGTGCACCCACTGTCCAGCACCCATTTAGAACCACCGGAAGCATAGCCCTGCAAGAGAATTACTTCTTAATTTTAGGTACCCATTTTTCAATGGGTCCTCTTATGTTAGTAACAAGGGTCTTTGGAACCCAAATAGACCAAGCAACATATTCATCAAAAGGACCAACATAATTAGCACAGACATCACCATAGTAATCATAGAATAGTTCATAATTAGAATTTTTAGTCCATGTAAAACCAATATGGTCAGTTTTGTCTTTTGTGATGTTATTCTCAATGGTGCTTGTCTTTGCTTGTTCACTCTTGGTCTTCTTCTTCTTGTTCTTGTTCTTGGACTTGGAAACATAGCCAAGTCCCTCTTTTACAAGATTTGATCTTTGCTTGTCAAGAATATCATCAAGAACACCCTTACCTTTGGGAGTGGAGTCTTTGACAAGCTCATCTTCCACCCTAGCATTTTCCTTGTGGATATATGTTGATTTAGATGTGCTAGGAACATCATATTTGGTCAATCGAATTTGGAGCTGATCATGTGACTCGTTGAGAATAGTGAATTAACTTTTCAAAGCCTCGTGGGCAATGTCAAGTTTCTCCAATTCCTCAGAGAGTCTAGCATGAGCAGCCCCAAAGTCAATTTTTTCTTTCTTTAGTTTCTTTGCTTTGGATACTGCATAGTCATGTTCATTAACAAGCTTTGTCACCACTTCTTCATGTGACTCCTCAATAGACTCAAGTCTCTCTTCAAGAGAAACACGAGCCTCTTCCTCTTCTTATAGAGCATTTTTTAGGGATGCAATTTCCATTGCATCCTCCCTTTCAATCCTGCCCTTTTCTTCAAGAATCACTTCATTTTGGGCCAGCTGGTCCATGAGAGCCTCAAAATGTCTTTTGTGCTCACCTTGCAAGTTAATGATAAAATAGTGCAAAGCGATAATTTCTTCTTTAACCTTAAGACTAGTAGTATCATCCATGTCAATCATAGCCTTAGGAAAAGAAGTGTTATAAGATGATACCTCAGAACCTCTTGCCACGAGACAAATAGCATTCTTGTTGATGACGTTTTCGTTTGGAGAGTCGAAGAGAGATGTTGGTGTAGATGTGGTGACTATAGCAGCCACATGTCGTGAGCTATCATCCTCATCTTCATCTTCACTTCCCGAAGTATACTCCTCTTGAGATACTAATACTATCTTTGGTTGCTTCTTGAATGGAGCATTCTTCTTGACAAATTGCTTCTTTCGTGGAGCCTTTGACTTCTCTTTGAGAATGAGTATTCCTCCAGTATCTTCTCTACTTTGATAAGGACACTCAGCTACAAAGTGCAGCCGGTCTCCAAAATTGAAACACGTTCTTAGCTTGGGACCGTTCTCCCTTCTTCCATTTGCTCCACTCTTGCGTTCTAGTTCAGATTTGGCTTTGGCTGGATCCTTCCAAAAGTTTCTAGCATAGAAGGCCATGTATTTTCCATGGGATCTTTTTACATCCTCGGGACAGTCCATATCTTCTATGTCATGTTCATCTTGATCAGCCACACTTGTCTTCAAGGTCATGTTGACCCCCTTTTGCATCCCAATGGCTCGTGCTGTCATTAGGTGGTAGTTATGCCTTCCTTGGAGACTCTTCAAATCTGTGGGCTCAAAAGGCATAAGAGCACTAACATACTTGCGCTTGATCCAAGCATCATCAACATGAGAGGCACCATGATTTCTAAAAGTGTTGGATATTGACTTGAGTCGCCTACACATGTCCTCGTGGTCTTCTCCATCCAACATATAGAACCCTTCAGCTTGATTACTCAAAGCATCATACCTATTTATTCCCATGCTTTGATTTCCAATGAAGAGCTTGGTGAGGGCATCCCAAGCTTCCTTAGCTGTGTTGAGATGCTCTATGTGTGGCATGTCTTTGGTACCCACACCAAGCTGAATCATGTGTAGAGCCGTTGCATTTAGTTGACTGTCTACAACCTCTCTTCTTGTTAGGTTGTTTGGATCTCCAACATGAAGACCATTCTCTATGATTTTCCACAACTCAATGGAGGAGCTGCACACATGAGACTTCATCAAAAATTGCCATTGATTAAAAGTAGATGCTGAAAGTTTGGGTGGATCACCCCTATTATGTACATGAGGGTGTGGGATAGGTGGATAAGGTGAATACACATGAGAAACCTCATTGTATCCTTCCTTACCACTATCCTTTTTCGAGGAGGATCTCTTACTAGTTCCATCATCAACCACCTCGTTTTCTTTGGAATCGGTGTTACCCGTTTCCTTGGATTGCGGAGTGGTTGACTCAGAGGCAGATGGAGGTGATGTTGCGGATGGGGAGAGACGCATTATCATTTGACGCATCTCTTCCATATTAGCCTCCATGGAACTAATAAAGGTTGTTTCCAACGTCTTGAGATCATTCATGGTGACTACTTCCGGAGCATCACTCCCATATCCCTTGGAACCCATACTTCTCTTAGGCGGTTAAGCCTGAATTAAGAGCCGGGACTCTGATACCAATTGAAATGGATCATATGGGCACCTAGAGGGGGGGTGAATAGGTGCTACTCAATTTTTAGTTCTTTTTCAATTTTAGGCTTGACACAAAGTAAATTCTCTAGATATGCAACTACGAGAATTTCCCTATATGCAAACCTATCTAATAAACACGTAAAGCGAGAAGCGAGGAAACCTTAGTGGAGCACACGGAGACACAGGGATTTGTTTTACCGCAGTTCATTCCTTGTTAAGGGAAGTACATCTGCGTTGGAGGGGTGGGCGGTTCTAATACCACCACACCACAATAGGCCTCACCCTATTCTCCGATGGATCTCGCCACGAAAGGCCCGATCCACCTTCTCCACTATTGGTACCCTCGGGAACCGGTGCCTTTACAACTCTAGCAGGGCACACATCCACAACCGAATTGGAGGCTCCCGTAATGATAACAAGTTGTCCCAATAACAAGAATTATCAATATAATCAACACAAGGATCTAGATATTTGTAAGAAATACTAGATTGAAGATTCTCCAAATGAATGGAGAGGAGATGAAGCGCTTGATTGCAGTTGATGAAGCGCTTGATTGCAGTTGTAAGAAATACTAGATCGATGATTCTCCAAATTATGTGTTTTGGGGAAAGGAATTTGAATTTAAACTTGAGTGTTGGATTTATAATTTAAAGGAAATTAGAATTATGTTTGAGTAATTTGATTTAGTCAAGAGTTAAAAATTAGTAACTCAAAATTTAAATAAATAACATAATCAAGAAAATGAATATTCATTCCATATCTTTATTCAATAAATAACTTACAAAATGTAACTTATAAAAGTAATCAAGGATCTTTACAATACTAAATGAAATAAAAGAAGAACATTTATATATTGAGAAATATTACAATCTTTATTACAAAAGGATAAAATAAAGATTACAAAAGAATAAAATAAATATTATAAGGGAATCATTCTATCAAAAAGGAGACCTATTCTAAATCTTGAATCTGGAAGACCTATTCTAAATCTTGAATCTAGAATACCTATTCTAAATCTTGAATCTTCAAGTCTTGTACCTGCAGAACAAATAACAAACAAAAAGAAAGAAAATAAAGGTTAAGATATTTCTTTTACTCCCAGTAGTGAAAGTGAGATGCACTGTTCAACTTTACATCACTGAGTAAATCTTAGGGGAAAGTTTCACCAATATGAAATAAATAAATCTTTCATAATCCATAAGCCACAAGTCAAACAATTTTAATCAGAGAGAGAGGCAAGTTTCACCAAGCAGTTAAGTGGTAAACAGATAAAAAGGTAACTTTCATTACCTGAGCATATCCATAAGGGTGCAGCAGGCACACAAGCAACACACACACCTAAATGCATGGTGTGTGTTGTCAACACATCTACATCTTCCCACACAAGCAAAACTGCTCAGCACAGCCGTGGGCAAGCACCACAACATCATTTTCTTGTTCATACACATCAAGCACCAACAGCCTAGTCACAGCTAAACCAGCCAAACTAAACCACCAACCAGATCCTCTTAGAACCCATCAAGATGGTGACTTAAGGAGGGGGTGGATCAGGTGGATAGCAAGGTCAAGGCCAAGCTATCAGGAACCATAAGGTGGATAGTAAGATCAAGGACAAGTTCCAGGAGTTGTAAGCAGTAGGAACAACAACAGGAGAAGGACCAGATCAAGCCAGCAAGATCAGGCCACCAGATCAACAAATTACAACCACAACAACAACCCACTGTTGTGGTGAGTTATATAAAACCATCACATGAATCTATTTATCATATCAATATAATAGATTCATATGTTGTTCTATATCTAACTTCTCAGTATTCATCCAAGTGGGATGAATCCATCCTAGAAGATTTTGAAAATTAAAGTCATAACCACAAGATAACCATACCAGTATAACCAGGATCTCAGGCCAACATCATTGATCCTGGTTACAAAAGCCAAATCTTATATTTCAATATAGCCAAAGGCAAGATTATGAAATCTGGGCACATCTCTTAAAAGATTAACACCTCAGCATCCATAAACTTATGGATCCATGCAAAATCATTATCACATCCATTGTTTTTTCAACTATGCCTCAAGAATTAGCAGCCGGTAATTCTACCAGAACATTTCTATCAGGGACAGCCATTAGGAAACTAGTTCCTATGCCTCAGACCAACATCATAGGCAGAGTGATTAAAAAGAAGCTTCCATTTTATCTTTACTAATTTCAAGCACTGTCAGAGCTAAGCTCAGTAGTAAGGACCCAACTACTTGTGTGCCATTCTATGATGGTATCACAAGGATAAGTTTAATAAGCCAATCCAAATCATTACTTAGCTTTCACAAATTAAAAGGGGCAAGCCACTAAATATCATTTTCCTGAAACCAAATGCCAGGAATCAGCATCAAACCCATCTATACATCTACAGAAAATCATTAACATGTAATGATTAAAATTCAGTCTGCATATCATCATACAAGCCAACCATTACAAATGCAGTAAGCAATTACTAACAGAACTACTGTCACTATAAACATCTTGATAGTAGAAAGTTCTCGGATCAATAACATTTCCAAGTAGTGATTCCATAGAAGCACTAACATTTGGATCATAGCAAATTACCACTAGAATAAGTCTGACAAGCCACTAGCATCACCAAAGCCAACTATAAGCAATAATCGACATCAAACAGCTATTCATCATGCTCAAGGATTATCACCACTAGATCCAAATCATCATATATATGATCAACAGAGGGATATGAACCCTAATCAAAACAAGAACCCTAATTAGGATATGAACCCTAATCAGAACAAAAGCACTAGGCAGGGGTGGCCACTAGATACACATGGAGGGATTGATGGTGATAGGATGAACTAGGATCCATAGAGGCGCGACTTACCCGGGGTCCTCGCTGACGAATTGAATAGGAGGCAAAAGGGTCGACGTGCTCGCGGCGGCACGGGGAGCACCCAGAGGGCGCTGCAACCCGCACTAGCCACGGTGGCGGCCACAACAGTGTAGGGGTTCGTAGCATGGAAAACAAAAAATTTCTACCGCATGCATACAAACAATCCAAGATCTATCTACTAGATTGTAGCAACGAGTCGATAGAGGAACTTACCCTCTAAGATTCCAAAGCGGTTAACGAGAGCAGATTCTCGTGGGTGATGTAGTCATACACTTGCCGATCTGTAACATCCCAAAAATCATAGTTTCAAAACTCATTCATATCATCTTTGCATCATTCATCCATTTAGGGTTTTCTCAAAAATCACTTAGAAACAGAAGTTGGGGCTATGATTTCATGTGGGCATTTTTATTCCAAAATGACCATCACCCTTTGAAATTTGAAAGTTTAAACACTTGTTTGCTTGTCTCTATTGATGGAAAGAAAAGGTGAAGCTTTTAACCCAAGATTCAAAATTTAGAAATGGTTTCAAAACCCTATTTCAAATATTTGCAAACTAGAGCAAATCTCTGTTTACTTTGAAAACCAAGCTTGACCAAGCCTTGCAGGGTAAACACTTAGTTAGAATGACTGTTTTTGAAACCACAAAACCCTGCAAAAATTCCCAAAACAGTTTGGATTCAAAAGGATTTGAATTCATATCAAAAACCATTCCAGAAAATAGAAATAGAAAAAGAAAAGAAATAAACAATAGAAAAGGGCCGCGCGGCCAGAATCTGGCCCAGCAACGGATCAAGCCCAGCAAGCCCACCCGGGGATTTCTTTTTCTCCTCTCACGCGCGAACGCACACACTGAGCCGCTGACAGCCAGACCCCACACTCACTTCGCGCACATCGCTGACAAGTGGACCCTGGACACGCTGTCATCGTCTTCCCCAAAACTCGCCCGCGACCACGTCGCAGCTGCAGTGACTGCCGGTGATGGCGCGGCTTAATTGGGCAATTAAACGCAGGCGTTTCCTGTCGAGGCACCGGCTATAAGATCCCCACCTCCCCACGATCATTTTCCCCCAGTCAATCGCACACTCACGCCCCCAGGCTGCCCCCGATTCGCACAAAACCACCGCAGACAGAGCAACTCCGGCGACCGATTCAGGTGAGCCTCGAGCGCCCCTTTCCCTCTGGTTTGTTCGAGACGCTTAGTAAACCTCCCGCGCACCTTCTAACCACAACAGAGCATCTTGTATTGCCCCAGGTCGACGTGTTCGCTTGACGCCGTAGGCACCCGACGACCACCCCAACTCCGGCGAGCAATCTCAGTAAGTTTCGAGCGCCCCTTGCTTTCTTATTCACCCGAGCGTGTTCGCAGTTGTCCTGCGCATCTTCTAAACCCATTGGTTCGCGCTCAGGCGAAGCAGAACTTCGGCAACGACTCCGACAACACCCACCCGACGCCAGACGCAACTCCGACGAGATCTAGAGCCCATCTCCGAGCGCCCCTCCGCAAGCCAGCACCACGACGAGCTTCAGCAGCCTCCGGCGAACCTGGTAATACCCCTCTCCCTCTCGCGGACGATGTAGAACGCCGGCGCCGCCGTAGCCAGACGCGCCGCCGCCAGTTAGCACCGCCAGCGCCGCCCGTTTCTGGCTTGATGATGTGGACCGTTGGATCTGCATCGCAGCGCTAGGATAGATTCACTTAAACCGAAGAGGTACGCGATCTGAGCTGTGCAGCGTTAGTTAGATCCAACGGCGCAGAAGGGTGATCCGGTGCGAACCGGTACGGGCGAATAAAAACATGACGCGTGGCTAGGTTAGATCTAAAAACAGATTTAAAAACCAGATTTAGTTTCAAACTTCAAATGCTTATAACTTTTGAATGCCACGTTGGATTTTTGCAAACTTTATACCATTGGATTCAGTGAAACAAGGCCTTTCTGAATATCCAATTTTTTTAGCATATAGTAATAGATAAAATGATTTTATTTGTGGGACAAGTTTTAGGCTAATTTAGGTATAGATTTAATTTGGTAAATTAAAATGGGGCCAAATAAATTTAGTTGGCAAACTTGTGACATGTTAAGTTTCTGTACCCATGAGCATACTTGGTAGAATTTTCAAAAATCACCACTTAGTAAATTCTTGCATACATGCATTCATATTATTTTTGGTTGTATATAATTGTGTGTAATTGTATGCTATTGTTTCTTGTGTAGATTTTGCTAGTGATTGTGATTGTGAAGAGTGCTACTCTCCCCACTACCAAGGCAAGTGATATTTACATGAATAAATTTGTCCTATATATTTTGAACTAGCATTAGATATTTTGTTATAGTGTTGCATGCTATTTTTGTCCAATATAAGAGATGGGGAAATCCTATGTAGTCTAGTAGAATTGCTAAGGAGTCATCCCTAAGATATGTTGCCATACTTTGCTTAGCCTAGCTTATAGCAAAACAAGGGTTGGTGAAAAACTACTCATACTATAGAGAAAATATTCTAAGTCAAGAGACTTATACTTTTCTAATAAAACCACTAAGTCAAATGAACCTCCTGGGTGGAATGGGAAGTATGGGTTATGTTGAGTGGTTACACAAGGCCATGGACTTGGGTTGTGTATCTCACTTGTGGTAAGCCACCCAGGCATAAAGGGATTTGGAGGCCAAGTGTTGAGAAAGCTTACAGTGCAACCACTTGGCAATATGGGCTCTGCCATGATCATATAGGTTGCTAGAACTTAGTCACTTGGACAGTTGGTGGTAGATGGGTTGATAGGTTGGAGCGCGTCCATTTGACTAAGGAAAAGCTTCTGAAAGGTCCTGTCTTGGGAAACCAAGTCTGGTGGGGAAAGTGCACAACCTCTGTAGATGGAAAACCTAAGTACTTAGCCTTGTCCAAGGAAATGGACACTTTTAGCATCAAGACATGGAAGCTACAAAAATCTCAACACTCCAATTTCTAAATAAAAATTTATGGGTGAACAAGGGTGAAGGACCTCAATGTCTATTGGTGGTTCCTTGGGAATGTTTTGATAAAGAAAAACTTAGTGATTTCAACTAATAGGAAAAACCTATTTTCAAGCAAAGCAAGCCAAGCTACACATAGCCAAAATGCATATAGTAATATAGTCCACTTAAAATATAATAAGGTATCACTTGCCAATACTATTCCAAAGTATTGACCCACTGTGGCTGTAACTTGTGATGTTGCAGGTTACTCCGATGATGAATAGGAGTCATGAGTCTACACTCAACATGCTTGCCTGTGGCACATGAAGATGAAGACTTGTGTTTATTTACTTGTTCCTTAAAACTCTTGTATTAGGCCTATGGCCATGAGTTGTAAAAGACTATGTTTTTATCTCTAGAATGAATGTAATAAACGACCTTTGTATCTGTGTACTTCATCTTAAACTGTGGATGCTAGCATTGATCCAGGGACTAGCATTGCAATCACAGGGATCCTATCCTTTATAAAGGAGGGGTCTAACAGATGGTATCAGAGCACTGTGTTGCCTGTAGGATTATGACCCTAGGATTGGAAAACCACTAAGGAAAAAGTTTTTCAACTACTTCTACACTTGTCTATTCTTCTCGTAAAACTTTTCTAATCTCTTCCAACTTCCTTTGTAGATGAACTCCATCAACTAAGCCGTGAAGAAGGGACCACTCATGACCATGACCTTGGAGTGTGAAACTGAGTTTCCCAATGTTCTCAAGGATCTCATGGAGGCAATGGATGCACATGGTGAAGCCGTGTACAAGGGCTTTCCAGTGATGGATGAAGGAGTGGAGTATTGGTGGGTGCAACTTCACTTGTACAAAAATAAGGAAGACAACCACAAAGAAAGGGGATTCTGCATGTACACCAATACTACAATGCACACCACATTCTTTGAGTCAGCCAGGGATGCAGCTTGGAGGACTATCAAAGAACTAAGTGCTAGAGTCAAGTGCCGAATGCTCAACCTCCAAAAGGACTTAGAGAAAGAAAAGGAGCTTACTCAAGAGTTGGAAGACACCAACCAAGAAATAAGGGGAGATGTTATAGACTTAGTGATAGAATCAAGAGAGCAAGATTGGTGGATTGCCTCTAGGAACATTGTGTTTAATAATAGATCCCGTGAGATTGGATTGTAAGGACACTTCATTAGTTGGACCATCACTTATCACCTTATTTTCCAAAATGATACCTTAAATAAGTTGGATCTTGTTTGATGTAATGGATTTGTGTAAGCATGACTTGTGTGAAATTGTGTTCCATGGTTATGTATGAGATGGTTGTTCTGTGTTCATTTTAAATAGTGTTGTTCTAACTTTTCAATTTTATAAATAGATGCCTATTGCCGTCAGCACTGTTGAGGAGTTCCAGGCTACTCGTTTCGGACCCCGTATCGTTGAGCTTACCACTCTACTCGATCTACCTCTTCCTACCATCACGGTGTACCCACTCACCAAGTTCGAGAGGAAGGACCTCTGGGGCTTCAAGGTGAGCCAGCCCGGACGCCAGACTGAGCCTACTACGGAGGCCATCGTCTTCAAGCTGATGCACGACGACAGGGAGAGAGGCATGGAGGTAGTCATGCAGGACCTGATAGGACGACTGTTAGGTCGTCACTCCCGACAGGTTAGGGGCACTCACTTCCACGCCTTCGGAAGGCGTGATGTTGATGGAGATTCCATCGACTTTGAGGACGATTCGAGGAGCACTGCAGAGCCGATACGCCTCTATCTTCAGGACTTAGAGACTCTTCTCAGGCACGTATATACGGATAGGACGAACGTCATGCTTGGCAATGACGAGCTTCAGGTGCAGCTACGCGAGAAGGACAAGCTTTTCGCACAGCAGGATGAGATGATTAAGGAAATGGAGACGAAGTTCGAGGCTCAGGATCGCAAGTTCAAGAGTCAGGAGAAACGCGTCCAGGACAGGAACAAGAAAATCCGGGACATGACCGAGGAACTGAAATCCAAGGACTTCGAGCTTGAGCAGCAGCAGATGGTCATTGAGAGGCTTCGCTCCCAGAAGAGGGCTCTCAAGGCCAAGGTCGATTCCTTGACCACTACGATTGAGGAGAACAAGACCGCGATGGAGAACATAGGTCTTACCTTCGTCGAGGAGGAGATTGACGCTGATGAGTAGACTGGACTACTTGTATACCTTCCATATTCATACTCGTTATTGTGAACTTATTATTGGACCATCCGACATGTGGATGGCTTGCCACTTGTGTGTTCTACTTCATGAGCTTATTATGTGGTTGTTGAACCTTTGTTTTTATGTTGCTTGTTATGTGTTTGCTTATATTGTATTGGGCATGAAACATCTATGGGTATCTCATTCTTATCTATTTGAACAAACCACAGATGCCTCCCCGTCGCGCAAACCCCAACCCCAACAACATCACCCCGGAAATGCAACAAATGATGAATGCACAAACGCAGCTTATGCAAATGATGACAACATTCATCCAAAACCAGAATAACAACAACAACAACAACGACCCCAACAACAACAACAACAACAACAACCCTCCGGGTTTTGATATGCTCACCAGATTTCTGCGTCTGAGGCCAGCAAAGTTTTCGGGAACAACTGATCCCATGGTAGCCAATGACTGGTTACGTTCTGTGAATAAAGACTTAGTGACCGTGGGCTGCACGGATGCTGAAAAGGTCAGGTTTGCAGCACATCTGTTGGAAGGACCAGCCGCCACATGGTGGGACAACTTCCAAATCACCACTCCTATTGATGAGGTGACTTGGGCCATCTTTGAAGATGGATTTCGCACAGCTCATATCTCATCAGGGATAATGAGCCTGAAAAAGAAAGAGTTTCACAACCTGAAACAGCGCCACCGCAGCGTGGCAGAATACATAGAAGAGTTCAACAATCTGGCGCGCTATGCACCGGATGAGGTTGATACAGATGCCAAGAGAAAGGAAAAGTTCTTGGAGGGTTTGAATGATGAGCTGAACCTACAGTTGTCTGTGGCATATGTTCCAACTTATCAGTCGTTGTGTGACAAGGCTGCTATTTTGGAAAGTAAAATGAAGCAAGTCGAGAGTAGAAAGAGGAAACACTCCGATAAGCACAGCTCGGGATCGTCTCACAAACGATCTCACTATGATGACAGTGGCAACTCAGGATCCCATAAAAATGGGAAATTCAGCAAGCACAACCACAACCGTCATGACAACAAACATCATCGCAGTCATGACAAGGACAAGTACAAGAACCACAAGGGTGGACATAAGAGCCACTATAGTGGAAATGGTAGTGGAAGTGGAGGCCAACCTCCTAAAAAGGACATCAGTCAGGTTGAATGCTTCAAATGCAAGAAGATGGGACACTATGCAAATGAGTGCCCCGAAAAGAAGGTGGAAGGACCTAACAAGCCGAATCCTTTCCAGAAAGGACAGGTTAACCACATCAATGTGGAGGAGGTCTATGAGGAACCTGATGCCGTGGCTGGTAAGTTCAGACTCAATTCAATTTCAGCATTTGTACTCTTTGATACCGGTGCATCTCATTCATTCATATCAAAGGCATTTGTGGATAGAAATGGGTTTGCATCAGAAAACATTGGGTGTCCAATAAAGGTTAGTTCTCCGGGGGGAGACATGATAGTAAGCCTTGGATGCCGGGATCTCATCATAGAGTTTGGTAAACATAAGTTTCCAGTAAGCCTGATAATCCTAGATTCCCAAGGACTAGATGTAATATTGGGAATGGATTGGATGGCTAAGTATGAAGGAGTATTAGATTGCGCAAATCGTACAGTTACACTCACAACCCCAGAAGGAAAACGAATAAAATTTAAGTCAAACTTTGAATCCAAAGGAAGTAAGCTGAATTCTCTTAAGGGGGTTAGCATGGACAGCGTACCAATAGTATGTGAATTTCCGGATGTGTTTCCGGAAGAGTTACCAGGAATGCCACCGGATAGAGATGTGGAGTTTCTGATAGATTTGGTACCAGGATCAGGACCAATAGCTAAGAGACCGTACAAAATGTCTGTGGATGAATTGAAAGAGCTCAAGAAACAACTAGGTGAACAGTTACAGAAAGGGTTTATTCAACCAAGTTCTTCATCTTGGGGAGCCCCAGTGTTGTTCGTGGAGAAGAAGGATAGGACCCAAAGGTTATGTATTGACTACCGTTCTCTCAACGAGGTTACCATCAAGAACAAGTATCCTTTACCAAGAATCAACGACTTATTTGATCAGCTAGAAGGAGCATGTGTTTTCTCGAAGATTGATCTTCGGTCAGGTTATTTTCAACTCAAGATACGAGAGCAAGACATACCAAAAACAGCATTCACCACAAGGTATGGATTGTATGAGTATACTGTGATGCCTTTTGGATTAACCAACGCTCCGACGTACTTCATGAATATGATGAACAAGGTGTTCATGGAATTTCTTGACAAGTTCGTTGTCGTTTTCATCGATGACATCTTGGTCTACTCCAAGAGCAAGGAAGAGCATGAGAGACACTTACGCTTGATACTTGAGAAACTAAGGGAACATAAACTATATGCCAAATTCAGCAAGTGTGAGTTCTGGTTAGAGGAAGTTGGTTTTCTTGGTCATGTGATGACAAAAGATGGTGTGGCAGTTGATCCTGCTAAGGTTTCAGCTGTGACAGAATGGGAATCACCTAAGAATGTGAAAGAAGTTCGTAGTTTCCTCGGCTTAGCAGGTTACTACAGAAGGTTCATTGAAAAATTCTCGAAAGTTGCTAAGCCTATGACAGAATTGCTAAAGAAGGACAAGAAATTTGCCTGGTCTGAAGGTTGCGAAGTCAGTTTTCAAGGATTGAAGAAGAGACTTGTAACAGCACCAGTTCTATGTCTGCCAGATTTGGAAAAGGATTTCCAAGTGTATTGTGATGCTTCTCATCAAGGTTTGGGTGCCGTACTTATGCAAGATGGTAAAGTCGTAGCCTATGCTTCGAGACAACTCAAAACTCATGAGGTAAATTATCCTACCCATGATTTGGAGTTAGCCTCTGTCGTCCATGCACTCAAAACATGGAGACATTACCTTTTGGGAAAGCGTTGTGAAGTGTTCACCGATCATAAGAGTTTGAAGTATATTTTCACCCAGAAGGAAATCAACATGAGACAAAGAAGATGGCTAGAACTTATTAAGGATTACGACTTAAGTTTGCAATACCATCCCGGTAAAGCAAATGTAGTAGCGGATGCTCTAAGTCGTAAGACATTTGTAAATGGCCTTACCAAAGGGGAATTGCCAGATGACTTGTGTAAGCAATTCAAAGAACTCAGATTGGAGATTGTGCCAGAAGGACATCTCATGTCCTTAGATGTTCAACCCACTCTATTGGACAAGATCCGAGAAGTCCAGAAGACTGATGAGGAAATTGAAAAGATTAAAGTAAATATTGGTCTAGGGAAAGCCAAGAGTTTTCATGTTGACGAACAGGGTACTTTATGGCACGGGAAACGTATATGTGTTCCACAAGACCCAGAATTGCGGAAACTGATCTTACAGGAAGGTCACAACTCTCCGTATTCTATTCACCCGGGAAATACCAAGATGTACATGGACATGAAGGAAAGGTTTTGGTGGAACAATCTCAAAAGGGACATCGTCGAACACATTGCTTTGTGTGACGTGTGTAGCAGAGTCAAAGCGGAGCACCAGAAACCAGCAGGTTTACTTCAACCACTTCCTATTCCTGAATGGAAGTGGGAGAATATCGGTATGGATTTCATTACCGGATTACCAAGGACCAGATCAGGGTATGATTCCATATGGGTAGTAGTGGATCGCCTAACAAAAGTGGCTCATTTTATACCCGTGAAGACAACTTATACAAGTGCCAAGTTAGCAAAAATTTACATGAGCAGGATTGTATGCCTTCACGGTGTGCCAAAGAGTATTGTGTCAGATAGAGGAACCCAGTTCACATCTCACTTTTGGAGACAACTTCATGAATCCTTAGGAACGAGATTGGAGTTTAGCACTGCTTTTCATCCTCAAACAGATGGACAAACAGAGAGGACCAACCAAATTCTTGAGGACATGTTGAGGGCCTGTGCTCTAGATTATGGAGCAAGTTGGGATGAAAGTTTGCCTTACGCGGAGTTCTCTTACAATAACAGCCATCAATCTAGTATTGGAATGGCACCGTTTGAGTTACTCTACGGAAGGAAATGTACCACCCCATTATTATGGAATGGTGTGGGAGAAAGAAGCTTATTTGGACCTGATCTTATCAAAGACGCCGAAGAGAAAGTCAAATTGGTTAAGGACAGATTGAAAATAGCACAGTCCCGACAGAAAAGCTACGCGGATTCTAAGCGTAGAGAAGTCACCTACGAAGTTGGGGATAGAGCTTATCTCAGGGTATCACCACTTCGTGGAGTGAAAAGATTTGGAGTCAAAGGAAAGTTGGCACCAAGATATGTTGGGCCATTCAAGATTCTAAGTCGCAAGGGAGAAGTTGCATATGAAGTTGAATTGCCAGAATCTCTATCAGCAGTCCATAACGTATTTCATGTGAGTCAGCTTAAGAAATGTCACCCAGAAATGGAAGAGTCTTCTTTGAACGATACCATACCTTTGGAAGAAGTTCAGCTAGAAAGTGATCTCACTTATGAGGAAAAGCCTGTCAAGATTCTAGAGACAGCAGAAAGAGTCACCAGGACCAAGACTATCAAGTTTTGTAAAGTACAATGGAACCATCACTCGGAAGAGGAAGCAACATGTGAAAGAGAAGATGATCTTCGAAAAGACCACCCTCATCTATTTGCTAGCCAACCCGAATCTCGAGGGCGAGATTCATCTTAAGGGGGTTAGATTTGTAACATCCCAAAAATCATAGTTTCAAAACTCATTCATATCATCTTTGCATCATTCATCCATTTAGGGTTTTCTCAAAAATCACTTAGAAACAGAAGTTGGGGCTATGATTTCATGTGGGCATTTTTATTCCAAAATGACCATCACCCTTTGAAATTTGAAAGTTTAAACACTTGTTTGCTTGTCTCTATTGATGGAAAGAAAAGGTGAAGCTTTTAACCCAAGATTCAAAATTTAGAAATGGTTTCAAAACCCTATTTCAAATATTTGCAAACTAGAGCAAATCTCTGTTTACTTTGAAAACCAAGCTTGACCAAGCCTTGCAGGGTAAACACTTAGTTAGAATGACTGTTTTTGAAACCACAAAACCCTGCAAAAATTCCCAAAACAGTTTGGATTCAAAAGGATTTGAATTCATATCAAAAACCATTCCAGAAAATAGAAATAGAAAAAGAAAAGAAATAAACAATAGAAAAGGGCCGCGCGGCCAGAATCTGGCCCAGCAACGGATCAAGCCCAGCAAGCCCACCCGGGGATTTCTTTTTCTCCTCTCACGCGCGAACGCACACACTGAGCCGCTGACAGCCAAACCCCACACTCACTTCGCGCACATCGCTGACAAGTGGACCCTGGACACGCTGTCATCGTCTTCCCCAAAACTCGCCCGCGACCACGTCGCAGCTGCAGTGACTGCCGGTGATGGCGCGGCTTAATTGGGAAATTAAACGCAGGCGTTTCCTGTCGAGGCACCGGCTATAAGATCCCCACCTCCCCACGATCATTTTCCCCCAGTCAATCGCACACTCACGCCCCTAGGCTGCCCCCGATTCGCACAAAACCACCGCAGACAGAGCAACTCCGGTGACCGATTCAGGTGAGCCTCGAGCGCCCCTTTCCCTCTGGTTTGTTCGAGACGCTTAGTAAACCTCCCGCGCACCTTCTAACCACAACAGAGCATCCTGTATTGCCCCAGGTCGACGTGTTCGCTTGACGCCGTAGGCACCCGACGACCACCCCAACTCCGGCGAGCAATCTCAGTAAGTTTCGAGCGCCCCTTGCTTTCTTATTCACCCGAGCGTGTTCGCAGTTGTCCTGCGCATCTTCTAAACCCATTGGTTCGCGCTCAGGCGACGCAGAACTTCGGCAACGACTCCGACAACACCCACCCGACGCCAGACGCAACTCCGACGAGATCTAGAGCCCATCTCCGAGCGCCCCTCCGCAAGCCAGCACCACGACGAGCTTCAGCAGCCTCCGGCGAACCTGGTAATACCCCTCTCCCTCTCGCGGACGATGTAGAACGCCGGCGCCGCCGTAGCCAGACGCGCCGCCGCCAGTTAGCACCGCCAGCGCCGCCCGTTTCTGGCTTGATGATGTGGACCGTTGGATCTGCATCGCAGCGCTAGGACAGATTCACTTAAACCGAAGAGGTACGCGATCTGAGCCGTGCAGCGTTAGTTAGATCCAACGGCGCAGAAGGGTGATCCGGTGCGAACCGGTACGGGCGAATAAAAACATGACGCGTGGCTAGGTTAGATCTAAAAACAGATTTAAAAACCAGATTTAGTTTCAAACTTCAAATGCTTATAACTTTTGAATGCCACGTTGGATTTTTGCAAACTTTATACCATTGGATTCAGTGAAACAAGGCCTTTCTGAATATCCAATTTTTTTAGCATATAGTAATAGATAAAATGATTTTATTTGTGGGACAAGTTTTAGGCTAATTTAGGTATAGATTTAATTTGGTAAATTAAAATGGGGCCAAATAAATTTAGTTGGCAAACTTGTGACATGTTAAGTTTCTGTACCCATGAGCATACTTGGTAGAATTTTCAAAAATCACCACTTAGTAAATTCTTGCATACATGCATTCATATTATTTTTGGTTGTATATAATTGTGTGTAATTGTATGCTATTGTATCTTGTGTAGATTTTGCTAGTGATTGTGATTGTGAAGAGTGCTACTCTCCCCACTACCAAGGCAAGTGATATTTACATGAATAAATTTGTCCTATATATTTTGAACTAGCATTAGATATTTTGTTATAGTGTTGCATGCTATTTTTGTCCAATATAAGAGATGGGGAAATCCTATGTAGTCTAGTAGAATTGCTAAGGAGTCATCCCTAAGATATGTTGCCATACTTTGCTTAGCCTAGCTTATAGCAAAACAAGGGTTGGTGAAAAACTACTCATACTATAGAGAAAATATTCTAAGTCAAGAGACTTATACTTTTCTAATAAAACCACTAAGTCAAATGAACCTCCTGGGTGGAATGGGAAGTATGGGTTATGTTGAGTGGTTACACAAGGCCATGGACTTGGGTTGTGTATCTCACTTGTGGTAAGCCACCCAGGCACAAAGGGATTTAGAGGCCAAGTGTTGAGAAAGCTTATAGTGCAACCACTTGGCAATATGGGCTCTGCCATGATCATATAGGTTGCTAGAACTTAGTCACTTGGACAGTTGGTGGTAGATGGGTTGATAGGTTGGAGCGCGTCCATTTGACTAAGGAAAAGCTTCTGAAAGGTCCTGTCTTGGGAAACCAAGTCTGGTGGGGAAAGTGCACAACCTCTGCAGATGGAAAACCTAAGTACTTAGCCTTGTCCAAGGAAATGGACACTTTGAGCATCAAGACATGGAAGCTACAAAAATCTCAACACTCCAATTTCTAAATAAAAATTGATGGGTGAACAAGGGTGAAGGACCTCAATGTCTATTGGTGGTTCCTTGGGAATGTTTTGATAAAGAAAAACTTAGTGATTTCAACTAATAGGAAAAACCTATTTTCAAGCAAAGCAAGCCAAGCTACACATAGCCAAAATGCATATAGTAATATAGTCCACTTAAAATATAATAAGGTATCACTTGCCAATACTATTCCAAAGTATTGACCCACTGTGGCTGTAACTTGTGATGTTGCAGGTTACTCCGATGATGAATAGGAGTCATGAGTCTACACTCAACATGCTTGCCTGTGGCACATGAAGATGAAGACTTGTGTTTATTTACTTGTTCCTTAAAACTCTTGTATTAGGCCTATGGCCATGAGTTGTAAAAGACTATGTTTTTATCTCTGGAATGAATGTAATAAACGACCTTTGTATCTGTGTACTTCATCTTAAACTGTGGATGCTAGCATTGATCCAGGGACTAGCATTGCAATCACAGGGATCCTATCCTTTATAAAGGAGGGGTCTAACACGATCTCAAGATCGCGTAGACGATCCTTCCGGCGCTGCGTTCCGGCAGCGCTCCCGCAGTCGGTCACACGTTCGGTACTCGACGAAGACCTTCCTCTCCCTTGTTCCAGCAGGCAGCGGAGGTTGTAGCACTCTCCTCGTGATTCCGGCAGCACAACGGCGTGGTACCGGAAGTAGAGGGGAGATCTTGCAGGGCTTCGCCTTAAGCCGGAGCGAGTATGGTGGACTATGAGAGAGACCTCGACGATCTAGGGTTTAGACACGCCGAGGAAGAGGTGCTAGAGCCGGCGGCTAGGGCTTGGTGGTGCCCAAGTCAGCGACAAGGAGAACCCTGGGAGGCAGCGGCAGCTGCAGGAGGTGGTGGCGCCAAGCTAGGGTTTTTAGAGGTAGGAACTTGTGTGTTTTGGAGGGGAGCCCTGCCCCTCCTCTTATAGGTGGAGGGAGGCGCGCCTGTGGAGGGGAGTCCCTCCCCAACTCGGACCCAAGGTGGGCCGACGGTGGGAGGAGGAACTCCTCCCCCAAGTCGGTTTCAAACCTCCTTCTCCTCTTTCCCAAAACTAGCCGTTTGACTTTCAAGCTAGCCGTTTGACTTTTTCAAACTAGGATTTGAATAAACCCTCTATTTTGGTACAGCGTTGACACCTAGTACATGATTCAATCATATCAACTTGATATAACACATTCATGTACCCTTTCCCCTCCGGAGTACGGGACATTCCGGAACTTTCTAGAACATTCTCGATGAAAACACCGGAACCATTCTCCAACTCCAAAACGGGACTTTCCTTATACGAATCTTATTCTCCGGACCATTCCGGATCTCCTCGTGATATCCCGGATCCCATCCGAAACTCCGAACAACATTCGGTCTCTTACTCATCATTCCATAACTACTCAACAACATCGAATCCTTAAGTGTGTCTCCCTACGGTTCGTGAATTATGCGGACATAATCGAGACTCTTCTCCGATCAATAACGAAGGAATCTGGAAATTCATATGGCTCCCACATATTTCTACGATTACTTTGCGATCGAATGAACCACTTACATACGATACCAATTTCCCTTTGTCTCATGATAGTTTACTTATCCGAGGTTTTGATCGTCGGTATCTCTGCATACCCAGTTCAACCTCGTTACCGATAAGTACTCTTTTCTCGTTCCTGTGGTATGTGATCCCTTGTGAGCCAGTCACATGCTTGCAAGCTAATTGGATGACATTCCACCAAGAGGGCCCAGAGTATATCTATCCGTCATATGGATGGACAAATCCCACTCTTGATCCATGTGCCTCAACACATACTTTCCGAACACTCAATGCCACCTTTATAGCCACCCAGTTACGGTGTGGTGTTTGATGTCATCAAAGCATCCTTCCGGTGATGGTGATTA
The DNA here is from genome assembly GCA_916181665.1 of Avena sativa. NCBI lineage: Eukaryota > Viridiplantae > Streptophyta > Magnoliopsida > Poales > Poaceae > Avena > Avena sativa. Next base: position 23,882,636 of record OV702283.1, read on the forward strand.
GCATGATCTCATGGTCGAAGGAATTAGGTTACTATGTATCAGAAAGCTTATAGCAAATGAACTATATTAAATGACTTGATCTTTATGCTACGCTTAACTATAGGAGTATGTCCATCACATCATTCTCCTAATGATATGACCCTGTTGTTAATAACATCTCTATGTTCATGATCAGGAAACCATGATCATATATTAACCAACAAGCTAGTTTAACAAGAGGCTTTACTAGGGACTCTTTTATGTTTACAAATCACACAAGTATTAATGTTTCCGATTAATACAATAATAGCATGGTATGTAAACATTTATCATAAGTATGAAGATATGATAATAACCACTTTATTATTGCCTCTTGGGCATATCTCCAACAGTCTCCCACTTGCACTAGAGTCAATAATCTAGTTTCAAACCTTTGTGTATTCAACACCTATGGCTTTCTAGTGTTGTATGTACACGATTGCTAGTGGTCAACTGATCTACGGATCTGACACTTCCAGGTCCGTGTGTAATTGCATGTCTTTGCGTCTCTACGCATCACTCAGTCTCTAATGAGATGGCTTCGTACAAATTTGGTCCTTTGGTGTGACCTTTAGTTCTTTGGGGTTAAAAACATGTTGATAATATTGTCGTACAATATATCTTCATAGTATTATCCCACTGTGAACTACACCTAGTTTGATAACAAACTACTTGACACAAATGCCCTCTTTTGCTGCTAAAAATAGCAGTCATACACTTAGCCTTTTGTTGTAGTATCTGTCACAATGTCTTTAACTTTGGAACTCATCCAAATCCATTATGGAACTCACTTTCCATTATATTGTGCCACCCTTGGTTTAGATTGAAATAAACTTAATTTGTACTTTGTGACAAAACTAGTATCAATGTAGTACTTTTACAATGAACTAACCATCTATTTGTCACTTCTACAAATAATATACTCTTAGTTCTTCCAAAAGATCATAAGAATATTCTTACTATTGTCCAATGATCATCTTATGAATCATTCTGGTATATGCTCAGAACATTTAGAGCATAGGACATATCTGGATTTGTACATATCACAATATGATTGATATAAATACTCTTTGTGATCAAGTATCAATCTATACTTGAATCTTGTTTCACTTACCAAATGTCAATACATTTGAATATATCATCAATATTGAACTCATTCAATCCTTTCTGTGCGGCAAGAAACTTTCTGGTAGTTTCTATATTGAACTCATTCAATATCTCGTCTATGTACTTCTGGCACAACCATATTAGCGTCTATTCATGCCAAATATTTTGGTTTTGCCTAAGTCTTTCATCGAGATGAAATTCTTATCTTGTGTTAATAAAAGATACATTATTTCCAATCAACAATATGTATTCCACATAATGTATTAGAAACATGTCTTAGCGCTCCCACTTAATTTCTTGCAAATGCAAGCATCTTCATCATCTCTAATGAATTTAAACTCTTTTAACATTTTCATCATAGTGAAGATTCCAACTCCGCGATGCTTACTTCAACCATTGAAGTTTGCATATGCTTTTAGCATCCTTTGAATTAACAAAACCCCTATGGACCATGTTATTCACATGTCCTAGGTAACAATTCTATTAGAAGAACTTGTTTTGTTTATTCAACTACCATATAACAAAATTATATGTAGTGGTTGATACACTAACCCGTTTATACTAAATATCAGTATGAAAGATCAAATCTTATCATAGTCAACCTTTGAACATTGTTGTGAACTTTTTCCCAACATGTCGACTATTTCATAGATGTAAAACATCCATGTCTATTTCTTTATAGATCCAAACACGACTGTAAGGTCTTACACCTTTCTCGAGGGTCCTTCAAGTTCAAAACTTGATTTCTCGTGTATGGAACTATTACGGATTTTATGGCTTCAAGCCATTTGACGGAGTCAGGGCTCATCATCGCTTCTTTGCATGTAGTCGGATCATTATTGTCAAATAATGATTTAACTCTCAAATCTTGGTATTCGATTGTCCATCCGACCTACTTGTTTCAATAGGAACTTGGATCTCCGTGACCACAACCTTTGAGGTACGTGAGCCGTGAGCATTGTTGCTACCTCCGGAACACTTTTCGGCGCTACGCAACTTTGCACATATAGCTAAGGTTCTTTTAACCTTATCAAAGTTCTATTGTCCTCCCACTTAACTTTTCACGAAAAATTCCTTCTCAAAGAAACTTGACGTTCTAAGCAACAAACACTTTTGTCTCCGGTGTTTATGGAGGAATACTTAACAGTTATACAAAGACAGGTTCATCCGACTTTGGTTGCACACATCTTTCTTATGCATAGCATACCAATGTTTTAAGAAAGGACTACTTGGGTTTTATCCCAAACCATAACTTTATATGGTGTCATTTCAACGGATTATGATGAAGCTCTTTTCAGTGGAAAAAACGGTAGTCTCTAAAGTTTTTAATCTTTAAAATATAATGGCAGTTTTATGAATTATACCTTTGATCTTACCATGTCAAACAAGGTTTAATTACATATCTCGAATGCTCCATACTCTTATGGTGTTTCGAGAAATGCAAATCCACGGAACGATTCCATAAATCTTAGGTATTATGCTAAACTTTGTAACTCAAATATCTTCCTTTATGATCTTTATCATAAACTGTTTATATTCTTGTTACAATGATTTTGCACTTCATCTTGAAAGTCTTTGAACTTTTCAAATGCTTCATACTTCATCCTTATTAAGTAAATATTCATATATTCACTCAAATTTTCGGAGAAAGCATATGAAGTTGAAATCCATCACTCTTGACTACACATAATGGACTTCGTACAACAATATGTACAAGTTCCAATAAGCTAGTCATTTGTTCCCTTTTGGCCTATGAACGAAGTTTTAATTATTTCTAGGAAAGTTTCACAAGCGTCATTTGATCAAAAATCAAAACACTCTAAAATTCCATCCACATGGAGTTTCTTCATGTTTTCTTTCAATATAATTTAAACGGCGATGTCACTTCCTAAGTGATCTTTCAATCAATTTGTCTTTCGACATCTTTAGCACTAGTTTTATGGATGTGATTTCTCCAACGAGATTTGCGAATCCATCTTTTATGGATTACGGCAATTATTTGAACAACCCTTTTGTTCTCATAATACCTGATAAAACAAATCTTTGAAGGCAAGCTTTGATGTTTAACGAGCAACACAATAACCCTTTATTTGTTCTCGATGAACATCATCACATATTCTTTTGCTAGTTACTTAGGCTACTGTAGTTCATGAATTCTGTTGTTTCGTATGACGATTCACACCAACAAATTCAGTATCAAATACTTAAGAACCGCTTTGTTTAATAAGCAAAGAATATAGCCATAACATGTATATCATCTATATACTTAAGCTGAATAATTCTAGTCTTTTCTTTTCTGCCATATACTTATGAGATTCTCTTTCAGTATTTCCTTTTCTGTTTGAAAGAATCTATCAACATCAATAGTGGAGTCATACATATGACACATAGTCCAAAGCGTGTATAGTTAAATACCAATGTCTTTGGACTTGCACTTTGAAGTAGATCACCATCATCAAATGTTTGGTGTTCTTTCAAATTCCTTTCTTTAGTAATCTCTTGGTGTAGTAAACATTTTACCTACATCAAATATTCACCCTTATCATGGAATCGTCCATGATCAAGCTACTTTTAGCTTATAACGATGAATTACGAGTATAATGTTGCTATCCAAAACCTTTTGGAGGATTAGGACAACAAGTGTCTCCAACCCTTTGCAAATTCTCATCAAAATATGAGAACATGAACTTTGCCACATTATACTCTATCATGGTGTAACCAAAACTTCGTTTCAGATATCACAATATCTTCCACACATCATGGTTTCTGAAACAACTCTTTCAGATCCTAGATAACCTTGATATTAAGATAATCCTTTGAATATCAAGAATCATGGAGACAAACATGATACTCATACACTAACACTTGGAATTGTCACTCTTGATTTAATACCAATTATTAAACTTCATGGAGTAACCGGAATTTACTGAAAGTTTGCAATAGGACTTTTAAACTTTAGATTAACACTTTAAAACAATACGATACCAGTTCGTAAAGTAACTAACCAGAATTCTATAGTTCTATCATCTCAATTATAACTAAGCGCAAGGTGGTAAACGAATGCCAATGACTACAACAATTATGCAAATTCACTTTGAGTTAATTTATGATAAATAGTGTTCAACTTTTAATCATATTGCTGTTAAACTCCCACTCAAAACAATATCCCTCACATTGTTTTAGTGATCACACAAACCAAATCCACCATATCAAAAACCGATCATCACGAGAGTTGATATAGCTTCAATGGCGAACAATCAACATGTTCATCATATCTACTATATGACTCATGCTTTACCTTTCGGTGATCCGTGTTCCTGAGACCATGTCTGTACATGCTAGGCTCGTCAAAATCAAACCTTAGCTTCCGCATGAGCAAATCTGGCTTGCCCACGTTGTATACACTTGTGGAATCTAACACACCCGATCATCACGTGGTGCTTCGAAACAACAAGCTTTAGCAACGGTGCTAACTAAGGGTGAACACTTTATGACTTGAAATTCATGTGCATGAGGGATCATCTTATAATGCTACCGTCGTCTACTAAGCAATACAAGATGCATAAAGGATTAACATCACATGCAATTCATAATATGTGATATGATATGGCCTTTCTTCTTTGTGCTTCCGATCTCCATCTTCTAGCACGAACATGATCTCCATCATCACCGACATTGCATCAAGGTCAATGATGCTTCTCCATGGTTGTCGTCCACCGGCTTCAACTATTACAACTACTTTGAATAGACACGCGGGTCTTAACAGAAATTAAAGACAACCATATGGCTCCTGCCGGTTGCCGACTTACAATAAGGAACATTGCATACATCATATATAATCACAATCATGGCCATATCACATCACTGCACACCCCTGCAAAACAAAGTTAGACGCCTCTAATTTCTTTGCATATTTTACGTGGTTTGGGGCTTTCAATAAGTGTCGCTCTAACTTACGAACAAGAACCACAACATTGATACTAGTATTGTTAATCACCCGTTGTAAATTGGATCTTAACTATGCTAGGAGAAACAGGCACCCGCAAAGCCACTTATGCAATACAAGTTGCATGTCAAGCGTGGAGCAAGTCTCATGAATGATGTCATGTAAGGTTAGCCCGGGCCGCTTCATCCCAACATACCGCAAGATGCAAAGTACACAAGAAGCAATTGACAATAAAAGCATCAACGCCCACAATGACCATTGTGTTCTACTCGAGCAAACAGATCTACATATAGACACGGCTCTGATACCACTGTAGGGGTTCGTAGCATGGAAAACAAAAATTTTCTACCGCATGCATACAAACAAGCCAAGATCTATCTACTAGATTGTAGCAACGAGTCGATAGAGGAACTTACCCTCGAAGATTCCAAAGCGGTTAACGAGAGCAGATTCTCGTGGGTGATGTAGTCGTACACTTGCCGATCTCAAGATCGCGTAGACGATCCTTCCGGCGCTGCGTTCCGGCAGCGCTCCCGCAGTCGGTCACACATTCGGTACTCGACCAAGACCTTCCTCTCCCTTGTTCCAGCAGGCAGCGGAGGTTGTAGCACTCTCCTCGTGATTCCGGCAGCACAACGGCGTGGTACCGGAAGTAGAGGGGAGATCTTGCAGGGCTTCGCCTTAAGCCGGAGCGAGTATGGTGGACTATGAGAGAGCCCTCGACGATCTAGGGTTTATACACGCCGAGGAAGAGGTGCTAGAGCCAGCGGCTAGGGCTTGGTGGTGCCCAAGTCGGCGGCAAGGAGAACCCTGGGAGGCGGCGGCAGCTGCAGGAGGTGGTGGCGCCAAGCTAGGGTTTTTAGAGGTAGGAACTTGTGTGTTTTGGAGGGGAGCCCTGCCCCTCCTCTTATAGGTGGAGGGAGGCGCGCCTGTGGAGGGGAGTCCCTCCCCAACTCGGACCCAAGGTGGGCCGGCGGTGGGAGGAGGAACTCCTCCCCCAAGTCGGTTTCAAACCTCCTTCTCCTCTTTCCCAAAACTAGCCGTTTGACTTTTTCAAACTAGGATTTGAATAAACCCTCTATTTTGGTACAGCGATGACACCTAGTACACGATGCAATCATATCAACTTGATATAACACATTCATGTACCCTTTCCCCTCCGGAGTGCCGGACATTCCGGAACTTTCTAGAACATTCTCGATGAAAACACCGGAACCATTCTCCAACTCCGAAACGGGACTTTCCTTATATGAATCTTATTCTCCGGACCATTCCGGATCTCCTCGTGATATCCCGGATCCCATCCGAGACTCCGAACAACATTCGGTCTCTTACTCATCATTCCATAACTACTCAACAACATCGAATCCTTAAGTGTGTCTCCCTACGGTTCGTGAATTATGCGGACATGATCGAGACTCTTCTCCGATCAATAACCAATAGAGGAATCTGGGAATTCATATGGCTCCCACATATTTCTATGATTACTTTGCGATCGAATGAACCACTTACATACGATACCAATTTCCCTTTGTCTCATGATAGTTTACTTATCCGAGGTTTTGATCGTCGGTATCTCTGCATACCCAGTTCAACCTCGTTACCGATAAGTACTCTTTTCTCGTTCCTGTGGTATGTGATCCCTTGTGAGCCAGTCACATGCTTGCAAGCTAATTGGATGACATTCCACCGAGAGGGCCTAGAGTATATCTATCCGTCATATGGATGGACAAATCCCACTCTTGATCCATGTGCCTCAACACATACTTTCCGAACACTCAATGCCACCTTTATAGCCACCCAGTTACGGTGTGGTGTTTGATGTCATCAAAGCATCCTTCCGGTGATGGTGATTAGCATGATCTCATGGTCGAAGGAATTAGGTTACTATGTATCAGAAAGCTTATAGCAAATGAACTATATTAAATGACTTGATCTTTATGCTACGCTTAACTATAGGAGTATGTCCATCACATCATTCTCCTAATGATATGACCCTGTTGTTAATAACATCTCTATGTTCATGATCAGGAAACCATGATCATATATTAACCAACAAGCTAGTTTAACAAGAGGCTTTACTAGGGACTCTTTTATGTTTACAAATCACACAAGTATTAATGTTTCCGATTAATACAATTATAGCATGGTATGTAAACATTTATCATAAGTATGAAGATATGATAATAACCACTTTATTATTGCCTCTTGGGCATATCTCCAACAAGCAGTGCATGAGCACCGCACATCACCACAGGAGGATCAGCGGCGGCGGTAGCAACACCATCCCCAAACCCTAGAGTTCGGGAAGGGGTCTAGCCTGGCCATAGAAGGGCCCCAGGATCAAATCTACCTGTACCAGATGGACGAGCGTGGTCGACAACCTCGCCCTGCACCACGGCAGCGGCCAGGGAGGACCACGGCGACGAGCAGCGCACGGCGGCGGTGCCATCGACCACGGGGTCGAGGAGAAGCAGAGAGAGAGAGAGGGCCGATAGGGCCAGATCCCTTCGAGGAGCTCTTTTGATCATAGCCACTTGGGCCAGAACGGCCCGATAAGCTTGATAAAGCCAGCCCATAATAATTAAGAAAAGACCAAAATGCCCCTGAACATATTTTTTTTATACAAAATCAAATAAAAATCCAAAAAGTATAAATAAAATATTTTTGGATTCACAATAATTCAATCTATCTAAATAAATTAAAAAAATAAAATTTTAGGCATACCATTTTTATTAAGAATTTTGTAATATATATATATTCCTTATGGAATTTTATAAAATTATTGAAAGATGATAAAATAAATAAAAATCACTTTCAGTATATATTAATATTGTAGTATTTTAGAAAAATACTAAATAAATATTTAATATCAATTTTTGGTATTTAAATGATAATTCTTAAAGGAATTATTAAATAAATAAAATTCAAATATAATGAAATAAAATAAAAGAATGCAATATTAAATAAATATTCAAAAAAAATATTTCTAAATTCTTTATTACTAAAAAGAATTTTTGTAATTTAAATAATGAGGAAGAATATACAAAAATAAATAATGCATTACATTACTTTGCATAATCATTTTACTTCTTTAAATATTGTCCTTACCGGGCAATAATGATGTTTTGTAGACATAGAAGCTCAAGGTCCAGTGCAAGCATCCGACTTCACTACCTTGCAATCACAAGGCAAGTTCATCACTTGCTCATGTCCTTTGAAGAGTCTTAATCAAAGTATTTGCAAATTGTGTGTTATCATATATACTCCAAAGAAAGAAAATATTAGTTTCTTAAATAAAGAAATCTTAGGTATCATCCTACGTGATGATATAATGGGGCAATAGAACTTAGGGTTCTATTTGCAACAATGATGATCAATTATGGACTTAATAACCCATGACATCAGTGATTCTAGCATCGTATATCACGCGTTAACCATGAGATTTGGAATGGGACAGAGAAGTCAGTTGTATCTTATTCCTCTCGCATGTAGCTGGACGTGCAGGTCGTGGCTGTTATCACTCGTAGCGTGTATATTAACTGGTAATTCATAGAGGATATGCGGCATATGGGTGGGAACCCTCAACGCCCCACGATAGTTCTAGCATCTAACGGTCTGCACAAACTGTTGCTGTAATTCAATATGTGGGCATGGTGTACACCAACGAGGCATGCGAGGTCACGAAGGGGGCAATGATTGGCTTGAATCACCTACTGGGCCCCACATCATGGAATTATGGACAGGAAAGTACGCCCAGTTGTGCAACAAGGAGTTGATCTCTCATGGGTAAAGTAACGCACCTCTGTAGAGTGTAAGAATTGCAACTTGTTACTCCCTGTTCTGGGAAGGAGCTACGAATGCGGCAGGAAAGGAACTCCATGAAAGTTCTGGTCAACCTGTGAAGGCTGATGGTCATAGATTTTCATAATAAAATCAATCTTTGAAGAAAGATTTACAAAAACTGCATAGTGCCAAGGACTTATAGTCTGAGGTGATAGTTAGAACATCAAACTTCCCACCTTGCATATAATAAACTTGCTGGGTAACGCTGTTACTCACCCTTTCCTTTGATCCCTTGCTTAGACTCTAAGGAACCCAAAGACACACCAATGTATGCAGCCGAATGCCAAGAAGATGTGTTCTATGAGGAGCCTGGCCTGTCAGGAGGTGTTGAAGGAGTGGATTACGAAATCCGCTATGGTGTCGATGGCAATGACTCAAACTAAGTACCCTAGTTAGTAGTAACCGATGGAGCCGAGCAGCATGAACCATATAGAATAAGCTGCTGAGCTCAACTCTTGGTTGGTTGCTACTTTTAAATTCTGCCGAAACACTTTATATTTTGGTTTGTAAGTTGAATCTTCTCTAAGTCTTGAACCTCTGGTATTGTAATAAGAATAATGTGTGAATGTTTGTAATATGGACCCGCAATGTTTCTATTGTACCACTTTGAGGGATGTGATATTTACAGAACGGTGTTCTATGGATGTCATATCAACGACTATAGTGTACTACACATGCAGTGGTATGCTGGGTTACCGCAGTGGCTCCCTTTGCCAACTTCTTGGGGGGGATTATCCGGCCCCCTTGAGGGGCGGATTATCTGGCCTGGGCAAAAACTCCGGCCCTGGTCGGACAATCCGGGAGATATCCCCCCATACAGTGGATCGCGCCCTTGCGCCCTTTTGAGATTGGGGAGGGGCGGATTATCCGGCCCCTGGAAGGGGCAGATTATCCGCCCCCCAAAACTACTTTGAAGCTCCTTTTCAAGGTAAAGATCTGCAACACTTCAACACACATTAAATAATCCTTGGTATTGTTATCTAACACAAAAAAAACTAGGGATCATGAAATGTTCTTTAAAAAACGGACCGGCCCGCGTCTCTGGCTCCATTTGAAGGTCATCCTTGGGCCGGATTGGTCTGTTAAAACCGATTCAGACGTGCCGATCCAATTGCAGGGAACGTTGGATATGCTCTTATGTTGCATTTCAAAAAGATCACGCAAATCAGCATGTATTTTCCCCATGCACATGAGTCATATTTAGGACCCTTTCGATTAGACTAGCCCCAATGGAGGTATCATAGATGGTATCATGCATTACATGCATGCAAAATGCTTATGTGTCACTGCAATTAATGATGAAAGAGATTGTGTTGGTATCATACTTAGATACAGTATCATAGCACATAAAATAAGAAAAACTAATTGATGACCCACAAGTATAGGGGTGTATCGTCGTACTTTTGATAAATAGGAGTGTCCATCCCAACGAGGAGCAGAAGGTGCTGAACAGTGGTATGGAGCAGGAAATCCCTGTGAATACTTAGCAAACGGATTTTTAGTGGTTTTCTAACAAGGCAACAAAACAAGGAGCAAGTAACAGAAGTAACGAACAAACGGAGCAAGTGGACCAATCCTTTCTTAGCAAAGGACAAGCCGGTGGAAATACTTATAAGGACCAAACGTTCTCGAGGACACATGGGAATTCTGTCAAGTGCATACTCTTCTCTGGTGTTTGTAAGTGTTGTGTGGGTGAACCTGTGCTAACATACCGCCCTTCCTAGGACTAATACATACTTGTGATTAAACCCCCTATAAACATCCATAACTACAGGAAATTAATTAAGATATAAATCTAACCGCATCCTTAAAATCTGAGATCCTACGCCCCCTTGTGCAAAGGTGTCCTAATGGGGGTTCAGGTTTCTATCACTCCGGCAACCCCACGATTAGTAGCCAAATACACAATGCATTCTCCTAGGCCCATAAATGGTGAAGTGTCATGTAGTCGACGTTCACATGAGACCACTAGAAGAATAGCACCACGACTTAAATACTAAACCATTGAATAATAACTCATCACATATTCACTACTAACAACATGGCTTCTCCCATGTCCTCGAGAACTAAACGAACTACTCACAAGACATCATATGGATCAAGATCAAAGATGATATGATAATGGATAACAATCTGAACATAAACAATAATCCAATGGTTCCACTCACAAGCATCAATTACAATAGTAATCAACACCGGGAAAGTTTCCCCTAAGAACTAAAGCAATATCCAACACAATTGTTACAGCGGGACGGACTGGTGGTGATGGTGCTGGTGGAGATGATGGTGTGGATGATGATGATCCCGATGAAGCCTAGCTTGATGATGGTGTTGATGGCAACAGTCTCCCCTCTCCGGGAAGGAATTCCCCCGGTAGAAATCTGTCTGCCGGAGAGATCTTTCTCTCTTGGTGTTTTCCGCCCCCCAGAGGCGACGAAAATCTATTTGTGGTCGCTCCCCTAGGATTAGGGTTCCGTAGGAAAGATATAGGCGAAGGGGCGGAGTCAGAGGCCGGGCAGATGGGCCACACCTGCCCTAGGCGCGGGGTCAGGTGGGCCCACACCTAGGGGGTGGGCCACACCTGCCCTAGGCGTGGGGTCATGTGGGCCCACGCCTAGGTGGTGTGGGACCCCTGAGGCCCATCTCCGTCCCTCCTTCTGGCTTCCTTCGTCTTCTGGTAAAATAATATGTTTCCATATTTTTCTGGTATTTTTCCGATCTTTGCGAAATTGCACCGAAACGCCTTCTTTTCCATCAGAATCCAGACTCTGGCAGTCCATCCTCCAAGAATCATCCAACATGCATAAACAGATGAAAAGCCATAAGTAATACCTCATAATAAGACAAATATCAATGAATAGAGGTAAATTATGATATAGAATGGTGATGCAAATTGGGCGTATCAACTCCCCCGAGCTTAGACTTTGCTTGTCCCCAAGCGAATACTGAGCTCAGTAAACATGTCCACGGGTTTATGGAGCGAAGTGTCGATAAAAGAATACGAACAAGAAGCATCACACTTAGCATTTCACAACTCATAGAAGAAAGCAACTCACCATTATATAACTTAGCTTGCAACCAAGTACAACAGTCACAACAGAGATACATAAAGATAAATCATAATTGGAATTGGCAAACTTGTTCTTGGTCAAAGAACACCTGGCAAACAGTTTCACAAAAGTTTTTTTGTAGAAGTTTCAAAACAGGAGCACTCTTTGCTCAAAAAGGTTTTTCACAACTGAAGGCTATCAAAGTAATACTCAATAGATAAGAGTTTTGTGCAAACAAGGAAGATGAAGAACATTATTGAATAAATCACCATATGAATGCTTGAAACATAACTCAAAAGCTTGCTGGAGGTAGAGAGGAAGTAGGTTTACTGACTCAACTTGGAAGTGGGAGAAAGGTCCCTTCTTAGAGGGTAGCAGGGATTACAAGTCATAAAGAGCTTCCAAAAGATTATGGCACTTACTAGCTTTGAGCCCTCATTGCCCCTATCATAAGCATCTTGAGATGATAAAGGTTAAAGTGAACAAAGATGGAGTATATGATTGACGAAATATAAGTTGGCAATCTCATGTCCCTTGAATATGAGGGCCACTCCTCATGCGTACTCAACTTTGGGTCCACGTAAGTTCTTGTCATTGTAAGTATTTGCATATCATTGAGAACCGCCAACGGGGTACCCCTTGCACATGGTACATGAGCTTTACCATAACCAAAATGTCAAGGTAAGCAGACAATAAGCATCTCAGCGATCGTTTTATTTACTATGCATATAGCTTTTTATTGAGGATGCTTCATAGATGACTCACTATGGTGATGCTGCAAGTTTCCACCATGATTAAGCATGGCTTAGGCTAGCGGCCCAGGCGTTTTTCTAACATAGAATACAAACTCCATGGACTTACAAGTTCCCTTTTTATTTCACATCGTTTACATCCATAGACAAAAGAGCACGATATCAACTGTGTACAGAGTACAAGTGCAATGTTGAAAACGTTTCCTGTGATAGCACGGTTCTACTAATTCCAACGTATAGATGCAAGCATATACAACTTCGATGTTCACAGTGGTTCAAGTCTATTAGGGTCAAGTAAATAAGGTATGCCATCAAGTTCGTGAGAGCTTTACTAACTAGTTTTCACATAACAAAATACTTTTTAATTCGAAAGGTAGATGAAGCTTGAGAATTTGCTTGGAATAGCAAAAGCTACTAGGTAGATATGGTGGACACAAGTGGCAAAAGTTTTGGGTTCAAAGGATTTTGGAAACATGAGAAGTATGCCTTCTCAAAACAGGTTTTTGGCTAGCAAGGCTGGGTAGCAAGCAAGAGAGTTGAAATAAACAAGCAAACATACAAGTAATAAAGCCAAACATGCAATATTCCTTGAAGACACAAAAGAATCTTAAATAAAGAATACTAAGCTTATGAGCTAACAAGAAAGAAAACAAATGATACCAAATACGTGCAAGCTTTTTCTTTCTTTTTCTTTCAAATTAATGCCACTGACCAGAACTCGGTTTGCCAAAATCATTTTAGATCCACTTGATGATCCCAGAGTGGTTCCAATACTGATCAACAAGATCCATCATATAATAGAGATTGCAAACTAAAAATAAGAAGTGCAAAAAGTAAAAGATGAGACTTCTCATTAATATTCCAATAAAGGCACTCACACCAAGGGATACATAGATAATCAAATAAAGGATAGATACTTCCACATGAAAACCAAACTACAAGATAACCCTCTCTACCACAGATATGAATCCACTAAAAAGGTAAAAGATAAAAGATAATGGTGGTGATACCGCGACACTCCCCCAAGCTTGGAACAAGCCAAGGGGATGCCAAACCTGATGACGAATTACTCCTTCGGCGGTGGTGGTGTTCTCTTGATAAGCTCCTCAATAAGTTTCTTCAAATCCTCGAACTCAAAAGTAAGAGTACGGATTAGCTCCGAGTTTTGATCTATCCGGTTCATGATAATGTCAGTCCAAGAATACAAGTTCTTGTTATTCTTTCCCCACTCTTCATCCTTAGCATGATCCTTCTCTCCATTGTTAGAACGAGGCATATCCCAAACCAAGGGCAAATTCCCTTTGGACACATTTTGATATTGATATTCATGTATAAGTGTATGGAAGGGTCTCTTGTTACGTGGAGGAGATGACCGTGGATTCTAGAAAAGACGTGGAGGTTTCCCTCCTGTAGACATCTATGATGTCCTCTTAAGCTTGGTAGGTTGTGCCACCAAACCAATACTTGCCATGGTAGCGCGAGTGTCCGGTTGTTTGTCCTTCTCCATGTCTCCTTCATAACCTAGCGGGATCTCCTCTTCCTTGGGGACTTGAGGTTCTTCTTTCTCGGGCTCCTTGCCTTTGTCGTTGGCGGAGGCCATGGTGCTCTAACTTGAGAAGATTTACTGACAAACAGATCGAAACAAAAACACGATGCACGAACCTTGGGGGATCCGGGGGGTTATATATTACGAAGTTTTAATGCATAAGGAAGGTTTTGACACGGAAACGAGGCGGAGACGGAGTTCAAAGGGGAGACACCCCCCTCAGGCACGACCAGGCTGGGCCCGCGCCTGGGGTGGGTTTGTCCACCCCGGGCTCCGTTTCCTCTTCAGTTTCGTCTCGTAACTTCCCTTATGTATTAAAAACATCAAAATTATAAAAATATTGGGGTTTCACGAACCTTCTGTTTTCACCACTTTTACCTATTCAAAGACGAACTCTGTAGATTCCTTCTCTCTTTCTCCTGAGAATTTCCTTCTTACAAAACCCTTGCACAAACTCAATGACACATTAGTGTAAGCAAAAACAATAAAACTTGGTGCACACTTCAACTTAAAACCCATCAAAACAAAAGCTTTTGTAAGAGGCAAATGCAAATGATGGCCGAAATCTGTCAAAATAGACCAGCAGATAGAGATTGATTTTCCCGAAGACCTTCCGTTGCTCAAATCAAAAAGTGCAGAACTGATGAAAGTTGGGTAACAACTTGGAGAATAAGATCATAAAAATGCAGCTCCATCCGAAGTACCGAGCTTTCTCACGAATTTTTACAATGCAGCACAAAAATCTGTCCCAGGACAGCCACTCTTCACAACTCCTCTACTTCACAAAAGTAGTTGAACTTGACACAAAAACCAAAACAAAAAGGATAAGGAGAGGTTATTACAGAGGTAATAACTTTCAATACTCGACAAAACTCTTGGGTTATCTCCCCAAAAGTATTTTTCTTTAATGCCTTTAAGTTAGGCTTGAAACTTCCAAAGATGCTCACATAGAATATATATATATATATATATATATATATATATATATATATATATATGAAGTGAAAGAGAGCATCAAGAAGAAAATAACCAACACACTTGAGTCTAACCCACTTCCTATGCATGGGGGTATCATGAGAAAACGAATTGTTGAAACAAAAAGCCACTAGCATAGGAAGACAAAACATATGCAATTTTAAAGATTTCAACATAAAACGGGGAAACTTAACAGCATTGAGATGCATAAAACCATGTTCCCCTCTCTCAAAATAACTTTTAGTAGCACTTTGAATAAAGTTGACAATATAACTGTCACTGGAAACAACTTTATCATCAGAATAAGCATACTTACAGTCATCAAAAAGATGCCCAAGGTCATAGACTGGATCAATAGAAGCAAGTTGTTCCATCCTAAAATCTTTATTAGGCAAGCTATTTTCACAAGGAGCTTTAGCAAATTTGTAAAAGTTAAACTCATAAGAATCTCCATCAAACTTAGTTAAAACTTTTTCCTTCTTACAATCAATAATAGCTCCACAAGTGTTCAAGAAAGGTCTATCAAAAATGATAGGACAAGTTTTACTAGCTGTTGAATTAAGCACTAGAAAATCAGCAGGATACTTAATCTTACCGCATAGAACCTCCGCATCTTTTATAATGCCAATAGGGCAAATGGTTTCCTTGTTAGCAAGGTGAATAACCACATCAATGTCCTCAAGCTCACAATGACCAATCTCATGCACAATTTCCCTATAAAGCTCATAAGGAATAGCACTAGAACTAGCATCAATATCACATAAACCATAGTATCAATGCTCACCAATTTTAACAGAAAGCACATGAACACTAGATTTTGTAGATTTACTAGGATGAGAGACAATATTAGAAGCGTCTTCACAGAAGACAATGTGCTCATCCTCTATATTTATAGTGACAGTGTCTTTCACAATAGCTACCACAGGTTCATCATTCAAATTCTTACCAGGCTCCACAGTTTTCATTGTACCTTTGCTATTTGCACTAATAATCATAGAATACTCCTTTACCTTAGCTGGGAAAGGCATTTTCTCAACATGAGGTTCGGGCACAATATGGTTAGTAGTACAAACTTGAGTACTTCTAACTAGAACATGGCCAACAACATCTTTATAAGGAGTATGGTACTTATTCCACTTCTTCTTGAGAATTTCAATGTAAGAGGCAAAGGCTTTAAAACAGTTGGCAATACTTTGGGAATCAAGACCAAACTCATTACTAATATCACGGAAGTTGTCAGTTCCCATAAAAGATTTAATGCATTCATAATCATAGTTTATACCTGAATTTCTTCCTTTGTCATTCTCCCAAGCTTCAGTGTTCTCTTGAATATGGTCTAGAAGATCCCATTTAGCTTCTTCCTTCATACGTGTGAATGATCTAGCACAAGAAGCATCTAGTAAATATTTATCATTAAGAGAAAGCCTAGCATAAAAGTTATTGAGAATAATATTGTTAGGGAGTTCATGAGTAGGACATTTAAGCATTAGTAACTTCAATCTCCCCCAATCTTGAGCTGTACTCTCTCCATCAAGAGGCCAAAAGTTATATATAAGATTTCTATCCTTATGAATCTCACTGGGAGGATAAAATTTAGAGTAAAAGAGAGATGACATCTCCTCCCATTCCATGGATTGTCCATTCTTCAGCAGCGTATACCATTCTTAAGCTCTCCCTTTCAAGGATATGGAGAGTAACTTCTTCTTCACCTGTTCAGTTGTGATACCTGCACACTTAAAAAACCCGCATAATTCATGGATAAAAAGCAAGTGATCACCGGGATGGACAGTTCCATCCCCAAAATAATAATTACCATAACACGATTAACAATACTTGTAGGTATCTTAAAAGGATCTATCTCAACAGGAGGTGGTTCATCTACTACCCTAGCAGTGGTAGTAGTTTTCCCAAACAGAAAACCAAGTGGGTTATCCATATAGGAAACAAAGTAACAAGCAGTAACAAAATCAATACTCACAGTAAAAGTTTCCTTTACCAATTCCACTCTTCAATAGCGTTTCACTCCCTGGCAACGGCGCCAGAAAATAGTCTTGATGACCCAAAAGTATAGGGGGGGGGTATCGTAGTAGTTTCGATAAATTGGAGTGTCGATCCCAACGAGGAGCAGAAGGTTCTGAACAGTGGTATGGAGCAGCAAATCCATGTGAATACTTAGCAAACGGATTTTTAGTGGTTTTCTAACAAGGCAACAAAACAAGGAGCAAGTAATAGAAGTAACAAAAAAACGGAGCAAGTGGCCCAATCCTTTCTTAGCAAAGGACAAGCCTGTGGAAATACTTATAAGGACCAAACGTTCTCGAGGAAACATGAGAATTCTGTCAAGTGCTTTCGCTTCAAATAGCTGAGTACTCTTCTCTAGTGTTTGTAAGTGTTGTGTGGGTGAACCTGTGCTAACATACCGCCCTTCCTAGGACTAATACATACTTGTGATTAAACCCCCTACAAACATCCATAACTACAGGAAAGTAATTAAGATATAAATCTAACCACAGCCTTAAACTCTGAGATCCTACGCTCCCTTGTGCAAAGGTGTCCTAACAGGGGTTCAGGTTTCTGTCACTCCGGCAACCCCGCGATTAGTAGCCAAATACACAATGCATTCCCCCAGGCCCATAAATGGTGAAGTGTCATGTAGTCGACGTTCACATGACACCACTAGAAGAATAGCATCACAACTTAAATACTAAACCATTGAACAATAACTCATCACAGATTCACTACTAACAACATGACTTCTCCCATGTCCTCAAGAACTAAACAAACTACTCACAAGACATCATATGGATCAAGATCAGAGATGATATAATAATGGATAACAATTTGAACATAAACAATAATCCAATGGTTCCACTCACAAGCATCAACTACAATAGTAATCAACACCGGGAAAGTTTCCCTTAAGAACTAAAGCAATATCCAACACAATTGTTACAGCGGGACGGAGTGGTGGTGATGGTGCTGGTGGAGATGATGGTGTGGATGATGATGATCCCGATGAAGCCTAGCTTGATGACGGTGTTGATGGTGACGGTCTCCCCTCTCCGGGAAGGAATTCCCCCGGCAGAAATCTGTTTGCCAGAGAGATCTTTCTCTCTTGGTGTTTTCCGCCCCCCAGAGGCAGCGGAAATCTATTTGTGGTTGCTCCCCTAGGATTAGGGTTTCGTAGGAAAGATATAGGTGAAGGGGCGGAGTCGGAGGCCGGGCAGGTGGGCCAAACCTGCCCTAGGCGCAGGGTCAGGTGGGCCCGTGCCTAGGGGGTGTGGGCCCCCTGAGGCCCATCTCCGTCCCTCCTTCTCGCTTCCTTCGTCTTCTGGTAAAATAATATGTTTCCATATTTTTCTGGTATTTTTCTGATCTTTGCGAAATTGAACCGAAACGCCTTATTTTTCATCAGAATCCAGACTCCGGCAGTCCATCCTCCAAGAATCATCCAACATGCATAAACAGATGAAAAGCCATAAGTAATACCTCATAATAAGAAAAATATCAATAAATAGAGGTAAATTATGATATAGAATGGTGATGCAAATTGGGCGTATCACTAATCCCAAATAAATCTTGTACACAATTTTACACTGAGATTCTACAAAACAATAAATGCAATACGACTATGATACTACTGCATGATACTATGCATTGTGGAGATGGTATCATATACTATTATTATATGCATGATACTACTATATGATACTCCCCACTGTGACTAGTCTTAGTAAGATCATCAAAACCTAGGAATAGAGCACCGACATGTGTGTCAGAGTTAATCACAAATGACTGCAACAACTTTGTTTTATGATCAACAAAGCTCACTATTTCCATAAAAAATGAGAATCAGTATAGTAGCATTCTTTTTTTAGTAAAGAATACAAAGAATTTTGTATTAGGATTTTGTACGCTCGTATATACGGGTAGGAATAGTGGTCTAAAACCTCTACTTTCCGACTTTGTGTTTATAAGTTAGTACAATGCAAAACTGGTTATATTATGTAACCGGATTGGATCCGGCTCATGAAAACTAGTACTTAAATCAGTTGTGTATTCATGTCATTATTCGCTTACTGTGTCGGACACACTAACGAGACTAATGTGTAAGTTGGATAATGTCAAGATTCCACTTGACATAGGTATATAGATGTTGTGCGACTAACATTGAATACGCGAAAGAGCTACGCTAGCCGGATTGACCAAAGGTCTAGTCGACGTGGGTAGACGTTATATGATCTAGCTAAATGCAATGGATTCCTTAGACCTAAGTTGTTCGCATGATCTGAGTTACCAACTAGCTGGATTTCCCGCCTAACATTGTCTGTCCAAGACAAAATTGCACCCTCCGCCACGTAGAGATAACCTCTAGGCCCAATGGTGTGATATGATTTGAAAAGCATGACCATATATAACTCGATCAAATGTTGGTTGAGTTAGTCCAACTGAGTTAGACAAATGAGATCCGACTAAGCTTACACAGATGGAATCACATGTCACGGAAAAGACAAATAGAGCTAATATGGCATTAGCATGACGAGTCTCATTTGTGGCTTACAACAATTCGTGAGGCAAATAGAACCGTATAGAATGTCGCATTGAAGGAACTTGTGTAAACATGAGTGACACTTCTTGCTAGAGACCACTACCGACTATTGACTCTAGGTGAAAGCTTACTGAGTTGTGTTCGGCTTACCATAAACCTACGGGGTCACACACTAAAAAGAGTAGATCTAGTCAAATGGAAGGGCACATGTCAATAGGTTGGACGTACTCTGACTAGGGTTAAGGTTGTGGACTGAAGGGACACTAGGTGTCTAGTCACATACTTCCTGTATGTAGGTGGGTGGGGTGGCGGTAGAAGATAAGTCGTCGCTCCTCACACACACCACCACCACCTTGCCCCAATGGAGGTGGACCAGAGGCTTGGACCTCCTCGCTACTGATCCACCTTGTATGTGTGGATATCGACAGACACCACACTTGAGGTGCTCGACGATGAAATGGAGTGGAGTGAACCGGATCCGATGACAAAGAACTTGCCAGAGCCGGACATCTGACGACAAACAAGGACTGCGTAGCCCCGAGCGACAAACTTCACCGTCTTCCGCAACTGTGCAACTGTGCATGTAGAGGTAAGCACCGTTGCCATCTACCAACGCTGGATCTTGGCGCGGCGACGCACCGTAAATTTGGCCGAAAAAGTTTTCGTTTCCCGGTCGAGCCATCGACACGTAGCCCAACATATACATCATTGATAACATAAAAAATCAAAATATTTTGGAACTTGTAAATGTAACTTTTTGCCTTTTACAGGAATTTCCAGCAGGCTAACCTAAATCGGTGATACAAACTGTATGATTCGGTCTAGATGAGTCGGACAATAGACAAAATTTGGACCATGGTCCGGCCTTCCTGTCCAGTGCGCGCAGTGGGGAGACCCATCCTTTCTACCATGGGCATATTTTGGCCATCACCATGGCCACCGGTTTCGAAACCAATGTGTTTCGAGCGCTTTCTCGTTGCCCCGTCGTTTCCTGCCCTTGTTTTCTGCCGCTTATGGTCACTTCCCACCTCTTTTGGACTTTCCCGCCACATCCAGCTATAGGCAATAAAAGAGAGGCCAACGGCGGTGGATTACCCACATCCTCCCAAAGACCACCATGTCTGGCCTCTGTCTTCCTGCCACTAGAGCTCGCAACCGAGGCCGGGAAAACCGGGGGAGTTGCCAACGCTAGAACAGGGGCGGCCCACACTAGTAGGAAAAGGCTTATAGCAATCATTTTTCTAGTGACATCTAAAGTAAAAGAGGCGCCACCACTACAAGGCAAAATAGTCGTGGCGTTCGGAAAAAGGCGAACATCGCAACTGTAAGTTAGTCATGGCGTTCGTGAGACAAAGAACGCTGACACTAAGTAGGGACCATGATATGAGCCGAGACCAATGTAGCACAGGCATTCGACACCTTTGAACGCTGCAACTATAGTGTAGTGGTGGCGTCCCATAAATTGGAGACGCCACCACTGTGACATCCAAAATTTTGCTAAATTAACATGCGTCGCCCGCCCTTCGATCTCTTCATTCCAACCACTCCCGCGCGCTCATTCCCCCATCCCCCAAATCACCGCGCCCGCGTTGCCCCGTCCCGGTCTAGCCCCACCTACGTCGCCCCGCCCTCCCTGCCCCGACCTCACGCACCACCATGCCTCTCCAACCCGCGCCTCTCTCGATGACCCCCGTCATCGCACCTCTCCGCCCTCGCCCACTCCTCTTCGACCTCGCACCCCCGCGCCTCCCTCGACCTTGTGTCACCGCAGGTAGACTCCCACCCCCCTCTCTTAATTACTATATTTAGTTTAGTGATTTTTGTGTAGTGTAGAAAATAGGAGATTTTAGAAATTTTTGTTTAGTGTAGAAAATCTAGATGATTTTATGGATTTTTGTTTATTGTAGAAAATTTACATGATTTTAGGGGTAGAAAATCTAGATGATTTTAGGGATAGATGTAGCAAATGTATATGATTTTAGGGGTAGAAAATTTAGATAATTTTAGAGATAGATGTAGCAAATTTATATGATTTTAGGGTTAAAAAACTAGATAATTTTAGGGATAGATGTAGCAAATATACATGATTTTAGGGGTAGAAAATCTAGATAATTTTAGGGATAGATGTAGAAAATTTACATGACTTTAGGGGTATAAAATCTAGATAATTTTAGGGATATATATAACAAATTTACATGATTTTATGGGTACAAAATCTAGATAATTTTATGAATAGATGTAGCAAATTTACATGATTTTAGGGGTAGAAAATCGAGATAACTTTATATGTTAATTAGGATGCGATCTGGGATAGTTTTAGTGAGCCTTGTGATATGCACAAAATTTTTTTTGCATCCTATTTGGCTCACTGACACCATCCTACTATGACTATGCCGCAGTCCAGCACTTTGGGGCAAGAGTGGTCCTCAACTTCGAGGATGAGCATCATACGACGCATCTGTTAGCGCTAGATGGCATGAGGATTGCCACGAGGGCCAAGAAGAGGGAGCACCGATAGGCATATATAGAGGCAGCCGACATGCCACGATCGCGAGGAGGAGGATCCCTTGGTCAGGGCTCTCCTACTTGATACCCATGTGATGGAAGTCGGTACGAGGGCCTCAGCGAGAGCCGGCAGCGGCATGGGCAGGGCGAGACTGGCCCCTCCGGCATGCAGCAGCAGGGTCAGCCCAGATCCTAAAACACGAAGTAGGACGACTCTTGCAGCATCTCATCCTCTTTCTGGGACCGCTTGGATGACGACATCACTGACACTGGGTATACTCAACTTTAGGATGTTCTCATGTGACTATCGTATGCTACCTATTGTACTACTTATTAGACTTACCATGCTACTATTATACTACTTATATATAACACTAGCTAATCTTACTTATATGTTATGTTGATATATTGTGCTTCTTATGATGCTAATTGAGTTAAAATGGTCTATATAATTAAGTTTGCATGATCATGGAATGATGATCGGTGTGAGCATTATGGTTACCAAGAGTGCAAGAACAAGAAAGTTGTCATAGTGCTTCCTTATAACTTCAAAGTTAGTATGGTATGTCCACTCTCAAGCAATCAAACTATATATACCCTGAAGGGAATATGTCCTGAGAGGCAATAATAAAGTTGTTATTATGTATATTCCAGGTATGATAAATGTTTATTTTGCATGCTATAATTGTATTAATACGGAAACATTAATACATGTGTGTTTAATAAACAAAAGAAAGTTCCTAGTTATGCCTCTCCTATAAACTAGCTCGTTGATTAACAAGATGATCAAGGTTTCCTGATCATGGACATTGGATGTTGTTAATAACAAGGTCACAATATTATTGGAATGGTGTGATGAACATTTATCCGAAGTATAGCATTACGATCAAAGTCATTAAGTTTATATTGCTATAACATCATACAAAGTAATCCTAATCCTTAGACCATGAGATCATGTCAATCACTAACACTAGAAGAATATCTTGATAACCTTAAACGTCACACCGTAACAGGGTGACTATAAAGATGGGTTCAGTGCTATGAAGGTGTTATGTTGAGGCTCGTGGATTAAGAATGGAATTTTTCCATCCCGATGATGGATATATATACTCTGGGCCCTCTCGGTGATATCACATTAGTTAGCTTACAAGCAAGTGATTTGATCACTAGAATTTTATACCACGGGAACAAAAAAGAGTACATGCCGGCAAAGAGATCAAGCTAGGTATGGATATACTGATGATCGAATCTCGTACATGTAATATATCGCGAGACAAAGGGATTAAGATTCTAGCGTAAAAGGTTCTCACAATCACAAGAAGTCATCGTTGAATGTGTGGGAGTCAGTATGGATCTCCAGGTCCTGCTTCTGATTATTGATCCGAGAGGGGTCTCGATCATGTCTGTATTATTCGCTAACCGTAGAGTGACACACTTAAGAGACACCGACACCATTTGGAACAAATAGTTTCTTGACGAAAAGAATTACAAAGCGCGGGAATTTATTTCACTAGACACCAGAATTGTTTTAGGTGAAATTCCTGAGTGTTTCTGCATGTGAAATGGAATACTAGCAAGGGGTTTTATGTGAATGTTTGTCCATTAATGTAATTGATAAAATTTATAATAAATAAATAAAAGGAGTTTTATTTAAAGAGAGATTGCATTAAATTTGGAGGAAATTTAATGGGATTTTGAGTGGAGAAGTGAAGAGGCATTTTGTGAGTGGGAGCTCCACTCACATGAATGGAGGAGGGGAGGGGGCAGCCCCCATGCGCCGGCCACCCACTTGGGGTGCCCCTCTCTCATATGTAAATCCCCCTCTCTCTCACTCACACCTCCTCGTGAAGGATCTCTCTCCCCCTCTAGTTTACCCTCCATGGTCTCGGACTAGCGAGATACATGTTTTCGGTGGATTTTTGTTGAGAAAGAGTTATTGCTTCCGCTGCATCGCTGGAGCGAGGAGGCGGAGGTTGCTCGATGGCTTGGACGTGTCTGCGAGCATGGATGCGCTGATGATTTGCGGTGCTAGACTTCTTCTCGATCTTGAGATCGGCAAGCGTTCGTCTACATCATCCACGAGTACAACCTCGTTAAACTTTGTCGGTCTACAAGGGTATGTTCTCTATGGATGTATATCCACCCGTTGTTTGTATCTAGTAGATAGATCTTGGTACATAGTTGTTCCCATCATAGGAATTTTTTGTTTTCTATGCTGCGAACCCTACAGTGGTATTAGAGCCAGATCTTGTTTGTACTTTGGATATTTGTGGCATAGTGGGATGAAGCGGCCCGGACAAACTTTACATGTCCTCGCACACGAGACCTATTCCACGCTTGACATACAACTAGTTTTGAAGTGGCTAGCGGGTGTCTGTCTCTCCTACTATAGTCAATATATAATTTACAATGAGTTGTTAATTATTTGGTTATCCTCGTTGTGGTTCCATGTTTGTAGGTAAGAACGGTTATATCTTTGAATGCCCTAAGCCATGTAAAACTTGCAATGGATAAATTAGAAGCGTCTAGTTTAGATTGTTGCTGGGTTGGTGCCATGATATGGTAATGATGTAAGTAAATATATAGTAGATACTCTTACAACACACCTAACATGTATGTTCCATATACCTTGGCCTTACACACAAAGGAACGATAGGCATCATACCACGATGCACATGATGATGATCAAGTGCAAGAACCATGTCATTTCACTTTTCAAATATGATGTTTGTTGCATCTTATATTGCTTGTTTGGTGTTTTATTATCATAATAAGATGATCCCTCATTTAGATATCCAGATAAAAATGTGTTCTCCCTTAAGTATGCACCGATTATGTTTCGCCGCTTTAAGAAATCACGTGATGATCGAATGTTCTTGAATCCATGATCATATTTCGGGTGTAAGACAGTTTTACCCACGCGAATACTAAGGTTCTTACTTGGCGAGCCTAGAATGTACAAACATGGCCTCAGAAAACAGACCGAAAGTTTAAGCATGAGTCGTATGTTGATATGATGCCCATATAGATGCTCGCCTTTGAAGTTACACCGACTCACGTGATGATCGGACTTAGTGTAGTGGATTTGGTTCATGTAATCACCAAAAATACACAAGGGATGTCGTTTTTGAGTGGGAGTTCATTCATAATTTGGATTAGTTGAACTCAATCTATCATAAACCTAGTCTAAACTTTACAAATTCTATTGTAGATGGCACCACCTGCTTTTAATTTCAATGTGTTCATGGAGAAAGAGAAACTTGCGACGAATGGTAGCAAATTTACCGACTGGGCTATGAATTTGAGGATTCTCCTCTCTGATGCACAAAAGAAATATGTGCTAGAAGCGCCGCTAGGCCCCCCACCACTTGATGATGCCCCTGACGAGGAAAAGAACGTCTATTTGGTTCGTCAGGAGGACCAAAACTTAGTTCATTGTGGCATATTGTATGGGCTGGATCCAGAACTTCAAAAGCATTTCGAAAACGGCAATGCCTTTGCTACAATGGGTGAGTTGAAAATGATTTTCGACACCCATGCTGCCGTAGAGAGTTATAATTCTTCTAAAAGTTCTTTAGATGCATGATGGAAGAAAACAGCTCCGTCAGTGAGCACGTACTCAAAATGTCTGGGTATGCCGATAAGCTTGTGTCCTTGGGAATATCGATTCCTATTGACTTAGGCATACATCATGTTCTCCAATCTCTGCCACCTAGCTACAAGAGCTTTATGATGAAATATAACATGCAGGGCATGAAGAAGTCTGTCCTCGAGCTTCTGTCAATGCTTAAGACTACAGAGTTGGATATCAAGAAAGAACATCAAGTGTTGATGATCAATAAGACCACCGGTTTCAAGAAAGACAGGAAGGGTAAACATAAGGAAAAGAAGCAGTGGCGGAGCCAGCTCCCGGTGACCCCGGGCAGCTGCCCGGGCTCAGTTGGAGCATCTCCTTGAAGTGTTGGGATTTGCACATGAATTAGCAGCCATACTTAGCTACGAAAATTCTGGCCAACGACATCGCAGGTAGACCTTGCTTGGGCTCCGGCAGTGAGCTAGCTCCGCTACTGGAAAGAAGGGCGGAAAATCGGTAGTCGTACCTAAAAAGAAATCCTGAGTTGGCCCTAAGTCTGATATTGAGTGCTACTATTGTAAGGGGACTGGCCATTGGAAGCGCAACTGCCCCAAGTATTTGGCAGACAAGAAGGCCGACAAGGCAAACAAAGGTATATATGATATACATGTTATTGATGTGTACTTGACTAGTACTCACAGTAGAACCTGGGTATTTGATATCGGGTCAGTTGCTAATATTTGTAACTCGAATCAGGGGTTGCAGAACAAGCGACCGCTAGCAAGGGTGAGGTCAAGATGCGTGTCGGCAATGGATCAAGTGTTGAAGTGATCGCCATCGGAACGCTGCCTCTCCACTTATCGTCGGGATTAGTCATAAACCTAAATAATTGTTATTTGGTGCCTGCACTGAGCATGAACATTGTATCCGGATCATGTTTGATGCGAAGTGGTTATTCATCTAAATCCGAAAACAATGGTTGTTCGATTTATATGAATGCTATCTTTTATGGTCATGCACCTGTGATGAATGGTTTATTTCTGTTGGATCTCGATAATAGTGTTACACATATTCATAATCTTGATTCTAAAAGGATTAAACTTAATGATGATATATCCGCATATATGTGGCACTGCCGTCTAGGTCATATTAGCGTTAAACGCATGAATAAACTCCATTCAAATTGACTTTTGGAATCACTTGATTTCGAATCATTTGATACATGTGAGCCATGCCTTATGGGCAAGATGACTAGAACGCTGTTTTCCGGTTCAATGGAACGAGCGACAAATTTATTGGAAATCATACACTCTGATGTATGTGGTCCAATGAGTGTGTCGTCACGAGGTGGATATCATTATTTTGTTACTTTAACGTATGATTTGAGCAGATACGATTATATCTACTTGACAAAACACAAGTCTGAAACCTTTGAAAAGTTCAAGGAATTTTAGAATGAAGTGGAAAATCATCATAATAGAAAGATCAAATTTCTATGGTCTGATCGTGGAGGTGAGTATCTAAGTTACGAGTTTAGCACACATATGAAAGAGTGTGTAATAGTTTCACAACTCACACCTGCCGGAACACTACAGTGAAATAGTGTGTTAGAACGTCGTAATCGTACTTTACTAGATATGGCTCGATCTATGATGTCTCTGACTGACTTGCCACTATCATTTTGGGGTTATGCACTAGATACTGCTGCATTCACTTTAAATCGAGCACCATCTAAATCCGTTGAAGAGACATCGTATGAATTGTGGTTTGGAAACAAACCTAAGCTGTCATTTCTTAAATTTAGGGGATGCGATGTTTATGTGAAGAAACTTCCGTGAGATAAACTCAAACCCAAAGCGAAAAAATGCGTCTTCATAGGATACCCTAAGGAAACTATTGGGCATTCATTCTATCACAGACCCGAGGGCAAGGTTTTCGTTGCCAAGAATGGATCCTTTCTAGATAAAGAGTTTCTCGTGAAAGGTGTGTGTGTAGTCGAAAGGTAGAACTCGAAGAGCTTGTTGAACCTTCTCTTCATAATATGGCGAGTAGCACAGCGCCGGAAGTTGTTCTAGAGTTTACTTCACCAAATGAATAGGAAACTAATGATAACAATCATGAAACTTCGAAAGAGAATACTATCGAACCTCGCAGGTCAAGCAGGACGCGTGCAGCTCCCGAACTGTACGGAAATCCTATTATGAATTTCATGGTCGATGAAATTGATGACCCTGCGACGTATGAAGAAGCGATGATGAGCCTAAATTCCAACAAATGGCTAGAATACATGAAATCCGAGATGGAATCCATGTACGAAAACAAAGTTTGGACCTTGGTAGACTTACCTCACGATCGAAAGGCCGTGGAGAATAAATGGATTTTCAAAAGAAAAATTGATGCTGGTGGTAACGTAACCGTCTATAAAGCTAGACTTGTCGCAAAGGGGTTTCAACAAATTTAAGGAGTTAAATACGATGAGACATTCTCTCCCGTAGTGATGCTAAAATCAGTTAGGATTATGTTAGAAATTGTTGCATATTTTGACTATGAGATATGGCAGATGGATGTAAAAACTGCGTTCATCAATGGCAACATTGAAGAAGAGTTGTATATGATACAACCAAAGGGTTTTGTCGATCCTAAGGATGCTGACAAGGTATGCAAACTTCGGCGATCCATCTATGGACTGAAGCAAGCATCCGGAGTTGGAGTCTCTGCTTTGATGAGGTGATCAAAGAGTTTGGATTTATCCAAACTTATGGAGAGGCTTGTATTTACAATAAAATGAGTGGGAGCGATGTGGAATTTTTTGTATTATATGTGGATGACATATTATTGATCGGAAATAATGTAGATCTTTTAAACAGTGTTAAAAGTTATCTAAACAACAAATTTTCAATAAAGGACCTAGGTGAAGCATCATACATATTAGGAATAAAGATCTATAGAGATAGATCAAGGCGCCTAATAGGGTTATCGCAAAGTACATACCTTGATAAGATTTTTTAAAAGTTTAAAATGGACAAAAGTAAGAAGGGGTTCTTACCTATGTTGCAAGGCAGGACTTTGAGTAAGACTCAAAGTTTGACTACGGCGGAAGAAAGAGAGATAATGGATAAGGTCCCTATGCTTCATCCATAGGCTCTATAATGTATTCCATGCTATGTAAAATACCGGATGTGGCACATGCTATTAGTTTGACTAATTGATACCAATCTGATCCAGGATCGGAACACTGGATAGTGGTCAAAAATATCCTTAAGTACTTAAGAAGAACTAAGGAAACGTTTCTCGTGTACGGAGGTGAAGAAGAGCTCATCGCTATGTGTTATGTCGACGCTAGCTTCGACACCGATCCGGATGACTCTAAGTCTCAATACGGATACGTATTTCTCATGAATGGTGGAGCGGTTAGTTGGAGGAGTTCTAAACAACTCGTGGTGGCAGGATCAACAACGGAGGCCAAATATGTTGCTGCTTCGGAAGCGGCTCAGGAAGCAGTTTGGATGAAGAAATTCATAAACCGAACTAGATGTGGTTGCTAGCACGTTGGACCCAATGGTGACCTATTGTGACAATAATGGAGCCATAGCCAATGCCAAAGAACCAAGGTCTCACAAGAATTCCAAGCATATTAAGTGCCGGTTTCACTCCATCCGGAGCATGTCAAGGATGGAGATATAAATATTTGTAAAGTACACTCGGATCTCAATGTAGCAGATTCATTGACTAAAACTCTCCCTAGAGAAAAACATGATCAACACCATAACTCCATTGGTGTTAGATTTATCACTATGTAACTAGATTATTGTCTCTAGTGCAACTGGGAGACTGAAGGAAATATGCCCTGAGAGGCAATAATAAAGTTGTTATTATGTATATTCCAAGTATATGATAGATGTTTATTTTGCATGCTATAATTATATTAATACGGAAACATTAATACATATGTGTTTAATAAACAAAAAGAAAGTTCCTAGTTATGCCTCTCTTATAAAATAACTCGTTGATTAACAAGATGATCAAGGTTTTCTGATCATGGACATTGGATGTTGTTAATAACGAGGTCACAACATTTTTGGAATGGTGAGATGAACATTCATCCGAAGTATAGCATTACGAACAAAGTCATTGAGTTTATATAGCTATAACATCATACGTAAAGAACATCCTAAATTATTTAAATAGGACTAAAGAAATGTTCTTGGTCTATGGAGGTGATGAGAAGCTCGTCGTAAAAGGTTACGTCGATGCTAGTTTCGACACCGACCCGGATGATTATAAATCTCAGACAGGATACGTTTATATTTTGAATGGTGGAGCTGTAAGCTGGAGAAGCTGCAAGCAAAGCGTGATCGCGGGATCTACAACAGAAGCGAAATACATGGCTGCTTCAGAAGCGTCAAGTGAAGGAGTTTGGATCAGGAACTTCATCCTGAGCTTGGTGTGGTTCCAAGTGTCTTGGACCCACTGGAGATATTGTGCGACAACACTGGCGCCATAGCACTGGCTAAGGAACCAAGATATCATCCAAAGACCAAGCACATCAACCGCCGTTTTCATATAATTCGAGATTATATAGCAGATGGATATCTGAAGATTAGCAAAGTACATACGGATATGAATGTCGCAGATCCGTTGACTAAACCTCTTCCACGAGCAAAACATGATCAACACCTTAATGCCATGGGTGTTAGATTGTTGCGAGATGTAAACTAGATTATTGACTCTAGTGCAAGTGGGAGACTATTGGAATTATGCCCTAGAGGCAATAATAAAGATGTTATTATTATAATTCTTGTTCATGATAAAGTTTATATTCCATGCTAGAATTGTATTAAGCTTTGATACTTGTGTGGTTTATGAACAACACCGTGTCCCTAGTATGCCTCTATGGACTAGCTCATTGATTAATGATGGTTAAGGTCTCCTAACCATAGACATGAGTTGTCGATTAATAATGAGATCATGTCATTAGGAGAATGATATGATGGACATACCCAAATTAAGCAAAGCAATTAGATCGTTCGTGTTCATATTTGCGAAGCTTTTTCCTATGTCAAGTATTGTATTCCTTAGACCATGAGATAATACAACTCCCTGGTATCGGAAGAAAGCTTTGAGGTCATCAAACGTCATCCTATGTGAGGGTGATCATAAAGGTGTCTCTCAGGTGATCGGAAAGTACTTGTTGGGTTGTATGTATCGAGATGGAATTTGTCCCTCCCGAGTCGGAGAGATATACTTCGGGCCCACTCAGTAATCGATATCAACACCGCTTGCAAGCACGTGGTTAAGGAGTTAATCACAAAGTGATATCGGATTAAGGAACGAGTAAAGTACTTGCTGTGAACGAGATTTAACTAGGTATGCTGATACCAACGATCGAATCTCGGGCAAGTAAAATATCGCGTGACGAAGGGAATACATATATGGGATTAATTGAATCCTGGCATCGTGGTTCATCCGATATGATCATCGATGAATATGTGGGAGTCAATATGGGTTTCCAGATCCCGCTGTTGATTATTGATATAAGATCATGTCTGCATATTCTCGAACCCGTAGGGTCACACACTTAACGTGCATCGATGCTAGGATAGAATGGATAATAGGTTTATGAGTTTTTGTTCGGAGTCTCGGATGAGACCCAGGACATCACGAGAGGTTTCGGAATGGTCCGGAGAATAAGATTCATATAAAGGAAAGCAGTTTTTGGATTTCAGAATCGTTTCGGAGTTTATCGGTATTGTACCAGAAGGTTCTAGAAGGTTCCGGAGTGGGACCAACATGGGCCCACTTGTCGGAGGCCTGCGTGGGCCTAAGGGGAAGTGCCCTGGCCACTTTGGGCCAGGGGAACAAGGCGCCCAAGGCCCAGCCGGCCAGCCCTAGGGGAAACCCTAAGGGACCTTCTAGAAGAGGGGGGAAGACTTGCCCCCCACTCCACCCCTTGGGACGCCGCCCTAGGGCTTGGAGGAGGGGTCAAGGGGGCCGGCCAACCCCCTATATAAGGAGGGCAGGGGCGCACCCTCCCCCCACTCCAACCCTAGCCGCCAACTGCTGCCCTCCACCTCTCTCTCTCTCTCTCTCTCTCCCGACTGCGCGTAGGCGAAGCCCTGCCGCAGAAACTCTCCACCATAAGCACCACGCCGTCGTGCTGCAGATCCAATCTATATCTCCACCATACTTGCTGGACCAAGGAAAGGAGGAGACGTCGCTGCACCGTACGTGTGCATCTCTCGGAGGTGCCACCACTTGCGGCGTAGGACCGGATCACGAGGAGGAGAAGGCGAGTACGACTACGTCAACCACGTTCTGTTGAATGTTTCCGCTGTGCGATTACTTCAAGGGTATGAAAATATCATCAATCTCTCTCGTTGATTACATCTCCTAGATTAGATCTTGGCTTTCTTGTTCGCATCCGTAGAATTTTTTTGATTTACTATGCTGCGAAACCCTTCAGTGGTATCAGAGCTAGATCTATGCGTAGATGTGTTTCACGAGTAGAACGCAACATGCTTGTTGTGGGCGTTGATGTTTTATGTTGCAAACCTCTTGTTGTGTATTTCTTATAGTGCGGCATAGTGAGATCGAAGCGGTCCAGGCCAACTTTACGCGACCTCGTTCGCGAGACCGGCTCCGCACTTGACGTGTGGCTTGTTCCACACATGCGGCTGGTGAATGCCAGTTTCTCTCACTATAGTAGTCATGGGATTTACAACGGATGTTAGCAACCATAATATCACCGTTGTGGCTTTCCGTAGGTAAGAATCGTTCTTATGTTGTTACTCCCATAAGCCACGTAAAACATGCAACAAAAAAGTAGAGGCGTCTAACTTGTTCTTGCAGGGAGTGTTTTGTGATATGGTATGGCCCAAGACATGATGTGTATGAATTGAGATGTATTCAATGATCATGTTTTGTAATATTTCACGACTTGCATGTCAATGAGTTCACAACCGGCAGGAGCCGTATGGTTTTTTTTATAATTGTGTATGACCTGCATGTCAACTTCTTATACGCCATGTAATAGCTTTACTTTATCGCTAAGTAGTTAGAAATAGTTGTAGTTGCTATTCGTGGTGGAGGCAATCATGGTGGAGTGATGGAGATCATGCTGGCGCGCACAAGATGGAGATCATTGCGCGGATATTGGCTATACCATGTCACATAAAATTATATGCATGTGATGTTTATCCTTTTATGTATCTTATTATGCTTAGATCGCGACGGGAGCATTATAAGATGATTCCTCACTTAAAGATCAAGATAAAATTCTGTACTCCCCATGTATGCACCATTGCGAAAGTTCATCGTTTTCAAGCACCTCGTGATGATCGGGTGCTATAAACTCTATGTTCACATACAACGGGTGCAAGCCAGTTTTGCACACGCGGAAATACTTGGGTTTGACTTGACGAGCCTAGCATGTACATACATGGCCTCGGAACACACGAACCGAAAGGTTAAACATGAGTCATATGAATGATATGATCAACACTTTGTTGTCCACCATTGAAACCACATCTCTTCTCGTGAAGATCGGATTAGGTGTGGTGAATTTGGATCGTGTTCACTAAACAACTTGAGGGATGTTGAATTTAGTGGGAGTTCATCTAGTAATTTGATTAATTTGAACTAGTTATCATGAACATAGTCTAAATTGTATTTGCAAATTTTGTAGATCAAATGGCTAAGTCCAACTTCAACTTCAACGTTTTTGCTGAGAAAGAAAAGCTTAAGAACAATGGGTCTAATTTCACCAACTGGTTCCGCAATCTGAGTATCATTCTCGCTGGCGGACAAAACGACTATGTACTTGAGAAAGTGCTAGGTGACTCCCCTGCTACTGATGCACCGGCTGATGAAAAAGCTGTTTATCATTCACGCAAAGATGATTATGGAGTAATTAAGAGTACCATGTTGTTTGCTACTGAACCGGAACTTCAAAATCGTTTTGAGGAGTTCGTCGGGCACTTTGAGATACTTGAGGAACTGAAAACCATGTTTCAGACTTAGGCCCGTTCTGAGAGATATGAGATCTCTGAGAAGTTCTTTAACTGCAAGATGGAGGAAGGGAGTTCCGTTAGTGAGCACGCCATTAAGATATCGGGCTACACTCAACGTCTTGAGCAATTGGACTGCAAGAGTCTAGAAGAGCTCAAGATTGACAGAGTTCTGCAATCACTCCCTCCTAGCTACAAAGGTTTTGTAGTTACTCACAATCAAATTGGTTCCACTGATACGATCATTGAGCTCTTCGCTAAGCTAAAAGCTGCGGAGGTGGATATCAAGAAAGATAATCATGTGTTGATGGTCAACAAGACCACTAGCTTTAAGAAAGCTAAGGGTGCAAAGAAATCCTTCAAGAAAGACAGCGGCAAGCGCGTTGCCCCTGCTGAGAAGAAGCTCAAGTCTGGACCTAAGCCGGACACTGAGTGCTTCTATTGCAAGGACAAGGGTCACTGGAAGCGCAACTGTCCGAAGTACTTAGCGGACAAGAAGGCTGGCACCATTAAAGGTATATTTGATATACATGTTATTGATGTTTACCTTACTAGCGCTCTTTGTAGTGTCTGGGTATATGATACTGGTTCAGTTGCTAATATTTGTAACTCGAAACAGGAGCTACGGAATAGTCGACGGCTAGCAAGGGATGAGGTGACGATGCGCGTTGGCAATGGATCAAAAGTTGATGTGATGGACGTCGGCACACTCTCCTTAGTTTTACCTTCGGGATTAGTTTTAAACCTTAATAAGTGTTATTATGTGCCTGCGTTGAGCATGAACATTATATCTGGATCGTGTTTATTGCAAGACGGTTATTCATTTAAATCAGAGAATAATGGTTGTTCTATTTATATGAATAACATCTTTTATGGTCATGCACCTGTTGTGAATGGTTTATTTCTTCTGAATCTCGAAAGCAATGAAACGCACATCCATAACATTGAGGCTAAGAGATGCAAAGTAGATAGTGATAATCCAACTTATTTGTGGCACTGCCGTCAGGGTCATATTGGTGTAAAACGCATGAAGAAACTCTATTCTGATGGACTTTTGGAGTCTCTTGATTTTGAATCATTTGACACGTGCGAGCCGTGCCTCATGGGCAAGATGATCAAAACCCCGTTCTCCGGAATAATGGAGCGAGCAACGGACTTATTGGAAATCATACATACTGATGTATGCGGACCAATGAGTGTTTCGACGCGCGGTGGATATCGCTATTTTCTCACTTTTACTGATGACTTAAGTAGATATGGGTATATCTATTTAATGAAACATAAATCTGAAACGTTTGAAAAGTTCAAAAAATTTCAGAACGAAGTGGAAAACCATCGTAATAGGAAAATTAAATTTCTACGATCCGATCGTGGAGGTGAATATTTGAGTTATGATTTTCTCACGCATCTTAAAGCAAGCGGAATCGTTTCGCAACTCACGCCACCCGGAACACCACAGCGCAATGGTGTGTCTGAACGCCGGAATCGAACTCTATTAGATATGGTGCGATCAATGGTGTCTCTTACAGATTTGCCGTTATCATTTTGGGGTTATGCATTAGAAACCGCTGCATTCACTTTAAATAGGGCACCATCTAAATCCGTTGAGACGACACCGTATGAACTATGGTTTGGTGCTAAACCTAAGTTGTCGTTTCTTAAAGTTTGGGGATGCGAAGCTTACGTCAAGAAGTTGATGCCGGACAAGCTCGAACCCAAAGCGGAGAAATGCGTCTTCATAGGATACCCTAAGGAAACGATTGGGTATACCTTCTACCACAGATCCGAAGGCAAAGTGTTTGTTGCAAAGAACGGATCCTTTCTTAAGAAGGAGTTTCTCTCGAAAGAAGTGAGTGGGAGGAAGGTAGAGCTAGACGAGGTTATTGAACCTTCTCTCGAGTTGGAGAGTAGCGCAACACCTGAAATTGTTCCAGTGCCGTCTGCACCAACAAGAGCGGAAGCTAATGACGAGGATCATGAAACTTCGAACGATGCTACTACCGAACTTCGCAGGTCGACAAGGTCACGTGCCACTCCTGAATGGTACGGCAACCCTGTCTCAACCGTCTTGTTGTTAGACAACAGTGAACCTGCGAACTATGAGGAAGCAATAATGAGCCCAGACTTTGAGAAATGGCTAGAGGCCATGAAATCCGAATTGGGATCCATGAGCGAAAACCAAGTATGGACTTTGGTGGACCCTCCTAGCGACCGTAAGGCCGTTGAGTGCAAATGGATTTTCAAGAAGAAAACAGACGCGGATGGTAATGTTACTGTTTATAAAGCTCAGCTTGTCGCAAAAGGGTTTCGGCAAGTTCAAGGTGTTGACTACGATGAGACTTTCTCTCCCATAGCGATGTTTAAGTCCATTCGGATTTTATTAGCAATTGTTGCATTTCACGATTATGAAATATGGAAGATGGATGTCAAGACTGCGTTCCTCAATGGCAACATTGATGAAGAGTTGTATATGATGCAGCCCGAAGGTTTTTTCGATCCTAAGGATGCTAATAAGGTGTGCAAACTTCAGCGTTCCATTTATGGACTGAAGCAAGCATCTCGGAGTTGGAACCTTTGTTTTGATCAAGTGATCAAGAGTTTTGGATTTGTTCCAAATTGCTACGAAGCTTGTATCTACAAGAAAGTGAGTGGGAGCTCGGTGACATTTTTAGTACTATATGTGGATGACATATTGATTATTGGAAATGACATCGGTATGCTTAACGATGTGAAGAGTTATTTGAATAAATGTTTTTCAATGAAATACCTAGGAGAAGCTGCTTATATATTAGGCATCAAAATCTATAGAGATAGATAAAGATGCCTAATAGCTTTAAGCCAAGGTACATATCTAGACAAAGTTCTGAAAAGGTTCAGAATGGATAAAGCAAAGAAAGTTTCATTGCCCATGTTGTCAGGTAAGATATTGAGCAAGGCTCAGTGTCCAGCTACGGCAAAAGATAGAGATACTATGAGCAAAGTGCCATATGCCTCGACCATAGGTTCTATCATGGATGCCATGCTATGTACTAGACCGGATGTGTCCAATACTCTTAGTTTGACGAGCAGATACCAAAGTGATCCAGGAGTGGAACACTGGACAGCTATAAAGAACATCCTAAAGTATTTAAATACGACTAAAGAAATGTTCTTGGTATATGGAGATGATGAGCAGCTCGTCGTAAAAGGTTACGTCGACGCTAGTTTCGACACCGACCCAGATGATTCTAAATCTCAGACAGGATACGTTTATATTTTGAATGGTGGAGCTGTGAGCTAGAGAAGCCGCAAGCAAAGCATGATCGCGGGATCTACAACAGAAGCGGAATACATGGCTGCTTCATCAGCGTCAAGTGAAGGAGTTTGGATCAGGAACTTCATCACTGAGCTTGGTGTGGTTCCAAGTGCCTTGGACCCACTAGAGATATTGTGCGACAACACTGGCGCCATAGCCCTGGCTAAGGAACCAAGATATCATCCAAAGACCAAGCACATCAATCGCCGTTTTCATATAATTCAAGATTATATAGCAGATAGAGATCTGAAGATTAGCAAAGTACATACGGATCTGAATGTCGCAGATCCGCTGACTAAACCTCTTCCACGAGTAAAACATGATCAGCACCTTAATGTCATGGGTGTTAGATTGTTGCCAGATGTAAACTAGATTATTGACTCTAGTGCAAGTGGGAGACTGTTGGAATTATGCCCTAGAGGCAATAATAAAGATGTTATTATTATAATTCTTATTCGTGATAAAGTTTATATTCCATGCTAGAATTGTATTAACCGGAAACTTTGATACTTATGTGATTTATGAACAACACCGTGTCCCTAGCACGCCTCTATGGACTAGCTCATTGATTAATGATGGTTAAGGTTTCCTAACCAAAGACATGAGTTGTCGATTAATAACGAGATCATGTCATTAGGAGAATGATATGATGGACAGATCCAAATTAAGAAGAGCAATTAGATCGTGTCATCGTGTTCATCTTTGCGAAGCTTTTTCCTATGTCAAGTATTATATTCCTTAGACCATGAGATAATACAACTCCCTGGTATCAGAAGAAAGCTTTGAGGTCATCAAACGTCATCCTACGTGAGGGTGATCATAAAGGTGTCTCTCAGGTGATCGGAAACTACTTGTTGGGTTGTATGTATCGAGATGGAATTCGTCCCTCCCGAGTCGGAGAGATATACTTCGGGCCCACTCGGTAATCGATATCAACACCGCTTGCAAGCACGTGGTTAAGGAGTTAATCACAAAGTGATATTGGATTACGGAACGAGTAAAGTACTTGATGTGAACGAGATTGAACTAGGTATGCCGATACCAACGATCGAATCTCGGGCAAGTAAAATATCGCGTGACGAAGGGAATACATATATGGGATTAATTGAATCCTGTCATCGTGGTTCATCCGATATGATCATCGATGAATATGTGGGAGTCAATATGGGTTTCCAGATCCCGCTGTTGATTATTGATAGAAGATCATGTCTGCATATTCTCGAACCCGTAGGGTCACACACTTAACGTACATCGACGCTAGGATAGAATGGATAATTGGTTTATGAATTTTTTTTCGTAGTTTCGGATGAGACCCAAGACATCACGAGAGGTTCCAGAATGGTCTGGAGAATAAGATTCATATAAAGGAAAGCAATTTTTGGATTTCGGATTCGTTTCGAAGTTTATCGGTATTGTACTAGAAGGTTCTAGAAGGTTCCAAAGTGGGACCAATGTGGGCCCACTTGTCGGAGGCCTGCGTGGGCCTAAGGGGAAGTGCCCTGGCCACTTTGGGCCAGGGGTTCAAGGCGCCCAAGGCCCAGCCGGCCAGCCCTAGGGGAAACCCTAAGGGACCTTCTAGAAGAGGGGGGGGGAAGACTTGCCCCCCACTCCATCCCTTGGGCCGCCGCCCTAGGGCTTGGAGGAGGGGTCAAGGGGGCCGGCCAGCCCCCTATATAAGGATGGCAGGGACGCACCCTCCCCCCCACTCCAACCCTAGCCGCCAACTGCTGCCCCTCCACCTCTCTCTCTCCCGACTGCACGTAGGCAAAGCCCTGCCGCAGAAACTCTCCACCATAAGCACCACGCCGTCATGTTGCAGATCCAATCTATCTCTCCACCATACTTGCTGGACCAAGGAAAGGAGGAGACGTCGCTGCACCGTACGTGTGCATCTCTCGGAGACGCCGCCACTTGCGGCGTAGGATCGGATCGGATCGTGAGGAGGAGACGGCGAGTACGACTACATCAACCACGTTCTGTTGAACATTTCCGCTGTGCGATTTCTTCAAGGGCATGAAGATCTCATCAATCTCTCTCGTTGATTACATCTCCTAGATTAGATCTTGGCTTTCTTGTTCGCATCCGTAGAATTTTTTTGATTTACTATGCTGGAAACCCTTCAGAGTC
Organism: Avena sativa; assembly: GCA_916181665.1. Classification (NCBI taxonomy): domain Eukaryota; kingdom Viridiplantae; phylum Streptophyta; class Magnoliopsida; order Poales; family Poaceae; genus Avena; species Avena sativa. The sequence goes on from OV702283.1 coordinate 23,921,932, forward strand.
CAGGCGTCAGCGATGCGGCCAGCCTTGGATCAACCTACCTACCTCCATTGATGGCTAGTGGAAGAAGGCGGTTGGCTCACTGCCAGGTGGGCCCTTGGTCTATGCCGGGTTGTTCAGCTAGAGCAGGAGTCCAGGCGTCAGCGACGCGGTTAGCCTTGGAGCAGCCTACCTACCTCCATTGATGGCTAGTGGAAGAAGGTCGTTGGTCCACACAGGAGGACACGGGCGAACACACCCTCTCTCCGCACAGACGCAAACGTTACCCAAATTTGATGCACCGATGGATCACGACGATCGCGACAGAGTCGGTCGTCACCCCGCTAAAAAGTACGTCCTCACCGCTCAAATCCAGTCGGACCGATTCAAAAACGGCATGACCATTTGAATCGTCTCAGTAAAGATGCTCTGGAAAATTAGAAGACTCTGTGGAGCTCGGCCTTCATTTGTCTGTGGATTATTGTTTCTACAAAAACAAAAACGTAAGCAGTCGTTTGAAAATTTTCATGACGATTTCATCTCGGTTAAACAGGGGCGGCTCCCTTAGGCCACTGGGATCAGCCGACCCCAATAAAAAAATGCAAGATCCTTCATTAGTCAATACTACCTAGTGTTTATTTATAGAGGATGGCTCCATTGCAATAGAGAGATTATAGACATGACCCCATTTTAAAAAATCTAGCTAGGTCCCTACCTTTGAATCAAACGACCATTGTAGAAATTTTTGTTAAGGAACTAAATCGTCCAACAAAGCACGCTAGTATGAAATTCTCTCAATCATAGCCCTATCGATGGTTTCATGCACATATGGAACCAGAACAGCCGCGCATTCCAACGTGCACGTAATAGTAGAGGTAAAAAATGCAGAGATGAATAGACCTAGGTGATACTGTGTATTCGCTAAAAGGTAGTATCAAAATAGAATACGAGAGATAAATAATGTAAAAAACTAATACCAGGTGAAAATAGAGCGCGTAAATAAAGCATATAAATACCATCGAGGCGCACTGTAGCTCAAGTACCAAAAGTAGAAGGCGTGAAAACATATACACCATCGAGGCAAATTGTAGCTTCAGTTTTTGTCATTCAGATATCCACTTAGATGGCATGAGTCGCCACGTGCAGTAACTTTTTATGAGGCTAGTCATGCTGCTAGTAAGATGTATTATGCATTTTATTTTGGCAAAAATCTAATGTGGTATCACAATTAATGAGAAGAGATGTCTTAGTATTTTCTCCGTCATGGTTTGGAGAGCGCCTAATCAAATTTGGGTTTTTCCAAAACTACAACGTTTCTAGACGCATAAGAATTAATTATTGATTAATGTAGAACCTTTTCTCCCAACTTCCTATGCATGCAACAGTCTTTCATCAGTGCATGTGCCTTAACCGCTAACTAATAGACCTAATTTTCAGCCAATACATTTACGTCTAGGTCCGTGAGATTTTTGTAGAAGGCCTGCAAACCGTGAAGGAGGGAGTACACACAATTATATTATGATTATGGAATAAATTAAATATGATAATAATATGATATTAATATATGATACTAACCACTATAAAAATAGTATCATACACGTGTATCATGTACTCCCTTCGTTCGCAAATAAGTGTACATCTAGCTTTTGTCTAAGTCAAACATAATCAAATTTGACCAATTTTATAAAGAATATAATAACATATATTGAATCAAATTAACATATTATGAAACTAGATTTAAAAATAAATCTAATGATGTCAATTTAGTGACATAAATGTTGGTACATTGTTCTAAAAAGTTAGTCAAACATAGTAAAATTTGACTAAGAACAAAGCTAGAAGCAGGGACGGAGACAAGGGGGGACGAGGGGGGCTTAGCCACCCCCATGGTTTGAATTTTGTGAAGAACTCTACTCACTAAAGCTCCAATTTCTTATTGATTTAGCCAATTTTGCCCCCCTCATACCAATTTTGCCCTCCTCAAGTTGAGAAGCTGGCTCCGTCCCTGGCTAGAAGTACACTTATTTACGAACTGCACGGCCATAATAGTAGCGTATGATACTTTGTACTACGACCAGCATGAAGCTTACAGATCTCGGTACGTAGTAGTAGTACGTAGCCTGCACGTCCTGCCGTATTTACTGCGGGCCTTAATTAACCAATTTACCTCGTGGCCGCCGGTAAACCGAGCAAAAGCTGATTGATGTCTACGGCGATCGACGAGCAGACGACCCGATCGCCGGAGAGTCCGTCGCGGGCGCGCGCGCGTACGCGGCGGAGAACGAATCCGGTGATGTAAACACTCTACCGCTCGCGCTCAGAGCTCAGTCATCTCATCTCATCTGGCCGGACGGTCGCGAGGCGCAGCTCGTTCGCCGAGTCGCTGCCAGGAAACGATTTTACCCGCGCACGGACAGCGCCAAGGGCCGTTCGCCGTACCGGCGCGGCTAAATGTGCGAGCAGTTACTGTCTCTTTTTTTTTTTCTTTTTGCGATCAGTGAGCAGTTACTGTCTCGTCGAGCTGGGCTGCACGTCTCCGGAACCGAATATTTTTCCCGCCTCCTGCCGAGGACACGTTACCAGATAGTTAAGTATAGTCCTTGACCACGGCGTGGAAATGATAGTGCTGACCGGAAGGGGCTGAAGTTTCAGCTCGTGTCAATCGGCACGAGAGTAGAAGATGGTCATTGGTTCGTAGGAGTATTTTATTTGTGGTCTTCTTCTGGCGGGCAGGGTAGAGACTAGAGACCGTGTAGCATGCGCACGGTTGCAAGAAAAATGAGGAGACGTAGTATGATAGGCCATCTTTACCGGACCGACCAATGGTTATCTAAATAGTCCGTTTTTGTCTGTTTAGATCGGTCATGGTTAGTATGGGTAGGGGGTCCGGCATGTTCGGCCAGACACGCATAGCGGCCTGACCCATTTGTCCGTCTTTCTCCCGCTGTCACCGGTTGACGTCTTCCCGATGGGACGTTAATGGTGACCCGATGTAGGCTGTCAGCGTCGGCGGTTTTTCGCGTGACCGGCGTTTCCCGCCATCGTTTCCTGCGCGCGCCTCGCTTCCCACGGCGAGAAAAATTTCCGCGCATCCCAGTCCGTTTCCCGCCTCCGTCGCGGTCTATAAAAGACGTCCGCCTGCGCGGGGGAGACAACAAGCCCCAAACCAAGTCAGCCGCCGAAAAAGCTCAAGCAGCAATGCCTCGCCGCAAGATCGTCACATGGTCCAAGAGATATGCCACGCTCGCTACCCGGACGTGGAGGTCGACGAGGTTCACCTCGAGGCCACAGTGCTGGCCCGGCGCATGGGCGATGCGCAGGTGCTGGACTTCGAGAAGGAAGGCGAGGTCGCCGAGGGTGCGCTACAGCAGGTGGTGGAGGCGGCGGCAACGGTGGCTGCCCAATGGGCGATGACCGACGTGCACCACGTCGTCGCCAAGGAGGCGGTGAAGGCGGTGGCCATGGAGGCCGCAACCGCGGCTCTTCGCGAGATCCGCCACGAGGCGGCCATGACCACGCTGGGGGAGGTGGCCAAGGAGGCCGCCAAGTCCGCCATCCGCGAGCTCCGCCAGGCCGTCAAAGCGCGCAGCGACGCAGGAGAGGCGCGGCGCGAGCACGTCGCCGACTCAGCGGCGGGGAAGGAGCGCGTGGCTCTGGACGCTGAGGCGGCGGCCGCACAGGGTCTTGTCGATGCCGACGACACGGAGGACGCGGTAGACGACGAGGAGGGGGCGGACCATCTTGAGGCGCCGCTCGTCGTCCCCATGTAGGGCGCTGGGCTTTGGCCCCAATGGTACTCCGGCTCCTTCTGCATCGGAGGTGCTCGCCCAACAGGAGGCGAGGGACCACTGGGCCGCCGAGATGGATAATGCCCTGGCGAACCGGGCTGCGGAGGACCGACAGAAACTGGAGGGCAAGGCGGCGGCTCGCGACCGAATCTGCGAACACGTCCAGCAGCGGGCCATCTGGAAAGCTAGGGCGGCGATCAAGGGGGCCGACAGCCGCGGCAACGGCGGCCGTGGTGCCGCGCCACGCCGTCTTCCTCTAGCAGTAGTCGTAGCCGCAACAGCAGTAGCATTAGCACCCCCTTCTAATTAGTTTGAATGACTTTTTTGTAACTAGAAGGCTTAATCTAATGAAAAGCTATAGTTAAGTAGTAATGCTCTCTTACATATGGGCCGGCGTCGCCAACTGGCACGACGTTCGCGCTGTGTGCGCGTGTCCGACCGACGCAACCGAGCTCCAGATTAGATACATGAATGGATCGAGTCGGACGCATTTCCCCGGATGAGGCGCCGCGCACGCCGCGTTTATCCGCGCGGACAGTTTCTAACGAGCGCAAACCGTTTGGATAGTCCCGGTAGAGATGCCCTTACGAAGCAGTAGTAGTCCTACACGAAATGGGGCGGGGAAACTACCCGGAAATCAACGGCGCAAAGTAACGGCGAGAAGAAAGAAATCCCGGCCGGCCGAGAAATGTCAAGTGGAAGACCCAACACCAAGAAGGTAGACGAGAAAGAAAGCCAGCATATCGCGCGCACAAGTCAGGGTCAGGCTTCAGAGCCATCTGTCGGGTCGGGACCAACGACGTTTGTTGGTCGCCACGGAATCATCATCAGCTCAAGGGTTGGTGCCAAAAAAACCGCGGCCGTCAGGCGTCATGGAGGACGGAAGGAACGCCAGATGTTGTCGTTGTGCCAGCCGGACGGGCCATCCATCATCACCAACTCCAAGGGAAGGGGTACACGCGGCTATATATGGTTCCGTTCCGTGCGAGGTCCTGCATTTTTCTAGGGCGCCACTAGTTCATCGAAAAGGACGCGAAAAAGTTGAATCCCACGGAGAGCTGTCTGACACAAGACGGTGCTCACTTGTGTGTCCGTACCGAGATCGCGTCCAGCTCATTTGTTGGCATGCCATGAGTTATTGGGAGGTGACCGTACTGACATCGGGAGGTCCAGCTCATTTCTTGGCATGGCACCACTTATGCACAGCATCTCCACTCTTTCGTGGTTCCCAGAGTCAAAATTAGGTTCGAATTTAGCAAAATAGGTCCGATGAATCGTTTTTTTGGCCTGGAAATGTCCTGGGAATGACGGCTTTCTAGCCACGTTCCCGGCGCCGAGCGGAACAAAGTGCGAAGAGAGGTCGAGGACGCGCTCGCCGAGCCGGGGGACGGGGAGGGGTTCCTAGGTCGGCGACCCTCGTGGAGCCGGTGGCCCAGGCGCGGCACCGCGTCGGTGGCGGCGGCCCGCTGGCGAAGAAGCTGGCTGGGGAGTACCACGAGCGCGCGGTCAAGGCGCTCGATGTCTGCAACGCCGCCCGCGACGACGTCGACCAGCTCCGCGACGGCGCAAGGGGAGATCCACGAGAGCCAGCTGGCGGCCGGAAGCAGAGGAGGCGGAGCACGCGGGCGGAGGGAGGCGTTCCGAAGAGGAGGCGTGAGAACCGGCGGTGCTCGGAGCAGAGAGAAGGCGGCGACACGACTTGGCGAAGCGGGCGCGCTGCAGCGACCTAGGGGCGCGAGGCCGGCCGAAGGCGAGCAGAGGGATGTGGGCGCGTGGAGCGTGGTGGCGACAACGCCTGGGACGGCAAGGACGGAGCACCCGACGACGGTGAGGAGGGAGAGCACGTGCGACGGCGGCTCACGGGGCTTGAGGGCGACAGCGAAGAGCAGGGAGGCCGCGCAACAGGGAGAGGCGGGGCCGAGGTGCCTGGTGACGCCATGGGCGGGAGGCGGTGGCGAGAGCGATCAAGGAGAGGGCGAGCTCGAGGCGTTCGTGGTGGGGAAAAAGGATTTCGGGCGTCCTGGGACACGTGGCGGCGGGCGAGTGGAGACGGCTTCGTCCAGGCGTTCCTAGGGCGTTCCCGGCTTCCTGGGATCGGCCTGGAAAGCCTGGACCTATTTTGAATGAAAATCGTCCTGGGAACCCCTCCTGGCAACGCTACTGGAGCGTTTTCTGTAAAAAGACCAGAAAACGTTCTGAGAATGGCCTCTTGGAAATGCTAGTGGGGATGCTCTTAGAGTTATCTTAGCATTTAGTAGTAACATCGTTTTTTTATTTGAAAATTCCACTAATCTCATTAATAATCATCAACGGTAGTAAAGAGAGGCATAAAAATAATAGTAAAAATTACAAATAGGTCGAAGGAACACCTAGCATGATTATAAACACTATCGCGAGCCGAAGGCACGTCGCCATTCTCGTCTGAGTCGGGCAAAGCTTATCATGGTAGAGCTTGTTGTAGTAAACGGACGGAAATTCGTCATGCTAAGGTCCTAAAAGACAAACACATTAGAGCAACAACCATCGCCAATGATGACATCCGTAGATCTAAAGAGGATGACCTGTAAACACACCAAAGAACACGAAAACCGAGAGATCTGTCGGACACACGTCTCCACGCGCCCTCCGTCGACACTAGATGCACCACTAAAACAAGGATAGGACGGAGAGGACCTAATTCTGACTTCAGGATGTAGTCATCGCCTCAACAGTCTAACGAACAAACAAAAAATCTTCCGCCGGCGAGAGGCCGTGGTCCGCGACACCTCCAAAACCCGAAGACCACCGAAGGCAAAGTCACCTACCGGTTCGGTTCAAATAGGACCCGTATTGTTTACTACTCCCTTCTTGCGGGTTTATTGGGCTAACACGGAGCCCAAGAAATATATTTGACTACAAAAATTTGACCAATGAAATATGAATCATATGTCACAAAAATTATATCATTGGAAAGTGCTTTTAAATATCAATCCAATGATATACTTTTTATGACATATAACTCATGTTTTATTGATAAATTTTATGGTTAAACTTTTTTCTTAAACTTTGTGTTAGCCCAATAAACTCGTATGGATGTCCATTCCGGTATATAAGGAAAATACGTATCTCGAGAAAATAGTTGACCAGAAATTTGGTCAATGAAATACAAACTATATTTAATAAAAAATTATACCATTAGATTTATATTCAAAATACGTTTCTAGTGGTACAATTTTTATGACATATGATTCATTTATTATTGATCAAATTTATGACCAAACTATTTTTTTAAAGTACGTATTAGCCCTATAACCCGGAATGGACGGAGTACTTACATCGTTTGTTTTAGCGGTCTTTAAAGGCCTATTTGGATTTAAAGATTTTTAAAGGGATTTTGGAGGAATCCAATTCATATGATTTTCCTCGTAAGAAAGCCTTTGATCATAGGAACGACACCTCCAAAAAATAATTATAAATTGCATTCCTATACCTCATTCCCATCGGATAGTAGAAGATGGTCATTGGATAGTAGTAAGAGTGTTTTATTTGTGGTCTTGTGGGGGTCAGGGTAGACCATGTTGTTGATCTCGTAGCTCTCGGTAGAGGCCATAGTACTAGGGTTTTGCCATTACAAAGAGAGGCAGAGGAGAGGAGGAAAACTTCTCCGGTGGATGAGCTCGATGAACCGTTGGCCATGACGGTCGACGACTAGGGTGACTAAGTGATGGCGGCGGCGGAGCTTCCCATGGATAGCACTAGGAAACCCTAGATCAGAAGGGATATAGGTGGGGGGGCGGCAGCGTCGAACCTCATGACTTGTGCCCCGGCCACCACCTCCTCTTTATAGCGCTGTCACAAGGCCCACCAACCATATGAGGGTTGGGCGCCCCCAATCAGGGCGCAGTCAAAGGGTCGGTCAATCCGTTGGGATCGACCGGGAGAGAGCAACCTAATAGTTTCCCCCTTGATCTCAACTTTACTTTTTACTTTATACTTTGCTCGTTTCATTACTGTTTGTTACACAGAGCATGTTTCATCGTCACAGCTCAATTGCCGATAGAATCAGACTGCTACAATATATCTCTTGTTTTGAAACAAGAAACTCTTTCCTTTTGGGCGTCTTATGATTCAGGAATCATAGACTTTCCCTTAAACCCATGTCGGCTAAGTGCTCCTTGAACACACTGGGTATTTCCTTTGTCCTTAAATGCTCAAGTCTTATAGTGTGATCCTAGATCTTATCTTTCACAACATAATACTTTATATCTATTGGTTTGGAAGCATTAATCGATTTTTTGTTGTGAGCATAAAATACTGCGGACTCGTTGTCACGGTACATCTTTAGTGGCTTGCTAATGCAATCTACCACTTTCAAGTCAGGTATAAATTTCTTTAACCATATGGCCTGCCACGTGGCCTCATAGCATACTATAAATTCTGCATACATCGTAGATGATGCAACTATTGACTGTTTGGAACTTCTCCACGAAATAGCCCTTCCTGCGAGAGTGAAGACGTATCCTGTCATGGACTTTCTATTATCTTTATCTCCGACAAAATCAGCATTTGATTACCCTCTTATCTCTAGGGAATCAGACCTTCTATATGTTAGCATCAGGTCTTTTGAGCCTTGCGCATAACGCAAAGATTTCTTTACCATTTTCTAGTGATCTATGCCTGGATTCTCTTGATATCTACCGGGTACTCCGGTAATAAAAGTTAAGTTAGGGCGAGTGCACACTTGTGCATACTGTAAGCTTCCAACGGCCGAAACATATGGAAATGATTTCATTTGATCGATCTCATATTGATTTTTGGAACATTGAAATTTCCCAAAATTGTCGCCCTTGACTCTAGAAGCAGGCGTGGTATTGCACGCATGCATACTATATTTATTTAGGATCTTCTCTAGGTATGCCTTTTGTGACAGTCCTAGAACCTCATTTGCTCTATCTCGGTGAATTTTTATGCCCAAAATATATGAATCTTCACCAAGATCTTTCATGTCGAAGTTTGAGGAAAATAACTTCTTTATTTCTAGTAGTAGACTGAAATCGCTGCTAGCAAGCAAGATATCATCCACATACAGAATTAGGAAAATATATCTCCCATTTTTAAACTTTGCGTAAATGCAGTTGTTCTCAACATTCTCTTTGAATCCAAATTTCTTAATGGTCTCATTAAATTTTAGATACCACTATCGTGAAGCTTGCTTTAATCCATAAATGGATTTTGTTAGGCGGCATCCCATGCTTTCCTTGTCTTCCATGATAAAACCCTTAGGTTGTTTTATGTATACTCTTTATAATAAATCCCCATTTAGAAATGTCGTCTTTACATCCATTTGATGCAGCTCTAAAACAAAATGTGCAACTAGTGTCATTATGATTCTGAAGGAATCCTTACATGAGACTGGAGAAAAAGTCTCATTGTAATCTACTCCTTCTCTTTGTGTGAATCCTTTTGCCACAAGTCGTGCTTTGTATTTCTCCACATTCCCTTTAGAGTCATACTTTGTTTTGTAGACCCATTTACAGCATACTGTTTTGGATCCTTTGGAAATTTCCTCTAAGTACCAAACTTCATTGGAACTCATCAACCTCATCTCATCTTCCATGGCCTCTAGCCACTTCGATGAGTGAGGGCTACTCATGGCTTCTTCAAATGAAGCAGGATCATTCTTCATTTGAACTCTTTCTGTGTTATAAACTTTATAATCTTTAGAAATTTCTGTCTTTCTAGCTCTTTGAGACCTACTAGGGGGCTCATGAACTGGCTCATCATGTGTCTCAACATGGGGCGTATCCTCTAGAGGTGGCTGTTGCCGCTCCCTTTCATGCTCAAAGTGGGTTCAGTCGGCTCCTGACGGACAGGTTCCGAATCCTCACTCGCTGTTATCATGGGTGGTGTCGCAACATGTGCTTGCACCACAACCTATGGGGTTATCGATGCAGGAACAAAAGGTAGTGAGAAGAATGGCTCCTGAATCGACGGATTTGGTGCATGCACCCTCTTCTCCTCAAGATCAATTTAAGTTGTGGTGCTATTCTTCTAGTGGTGTCATGTGAACGTCGACTACATGATACTTCACCATTTATGGGATTAGGGAATGTATTGTGTATTTGGCTACTAATTTTGGGGTTGCCGGAGTGACAGAAACCTAAACCCCCGTTAGGAAACCTTTGCACAAGGGAGTGTAGGATCTCAGAGTTTAAGGCTGTGGTTAGGTTTATATCTTAATTGCTTTCTTGTAGTTGCGGATTCTTGCAAGGGGTTTAATCACAAGTATGTATTAGTCCAAGTAAGGTCGGTACATTAGCACAGGTTCACCCACACAACACTTATAAAACTAAAGAAGATTAATCAGCTATATGAAGCGAAAGCATTTGACAGTATTCTCATGTGTCCTCGAGAACGTTTGGTCCTCATTAGTATTTCCTCCGGCTTGTCCTTTGCTAAGAAATGATTGGGCCACTTGCTGCAATTATTTGTTGTTTTTATTTACTTTCACTTTATTTCCTTGCTTTATCAGAAAACCCCTAAAAATCCGTTTGCTAAGTATTTACAGAGATTTCCTGCTCCATACCACTAGTAAGCACCTTCTGCTCCTTGTTGGGATCAACACTCCTATTTATCAAAAGTACTACGATGCACCCCCTATACTTGTGGGTCATCAATAACTCATCATGCTATGCACCATATCAATAAGGGTATGGTTGCTCCTTTCAGCTACTCCATTTTGCTGAGGCTCGTCCTGCATCGAATACTGGGATACTATGCCAGTCTCCTATAAGAACCTTGCAAAAGGTCCAGGGACTTGGCCATATGGGGTGTGTCGACAGTAGTACTCCCCTCCACGTTCATATCTTACTATCTTTATTGTTTTACTATGTTGGTTCTCAACCTTGGCTTTGAATATCTTAAATTTATCCAACGCTTCCTATCTTTCTTTAATTGGATAAATATAACCATAGCGGGAGTAATCACCTATGAATGTTATGAACGAGTCATAACCATCCACACTTTTTACTGGAAATGGTCCACAAATATCAGTGTGAATAATTTCTAGTGCTTCAATTTGCACCCTTTTTAATTTGCTTTGCATACTTTCCTTTAGTGCAATCGATGCATTGCTCTATGTCGAAGAACTCTAATGGAGGAAGAATATCATTTTTAACTAGTCTTTCTATTCTCCCCCTCGAAATATGGCCTAAACGACAGTGCCATAATTTCGATGAGTCTTGAGTTCTCTTTCTTTTCTTTGGATCTTTATTCGACGAGAAAACATTTTCTTTCACTTTACACACAAAATTAACTTTTTTGTGAGTGGATAATAAATAAAGCTCATTGTGAAGGAAAACAACATCCACACCATCTTTATTACAATAAATGGCACACTGGCCATGTCCAAAATGACACCGATAGTTTACTTTGTCCAAACGCGACACACTTATTAAATTTCTATGCAAAGAAGGAACATTGAGAACATATGTAAGAAAGATCCTTGATCCATCAGCAAGCTCCAAGGATATGTCACCAACGGCCTCAACGTCCGCTTGGACTCCATTTGCGACTTCAATGCATCCTTCATTTCTTTTCATAGTCCTCATCGAATGGAATCCCTATAAAGAATTTGCAACATGAACAATTGCCCCTGAGTCAATCCACCAAGTAGATTTTAAAAATGTGTATACATGGATTCATTTACAAATGAAACAATATTGTTACCTTTCCTTTCCATTAGTTCTTTTAGAAAGACACAGCAATCTTTCTTAAAATGCCCTTTCTTGCCGTAGTGGAGACAAGCATATCTATCTCTGTTCACTGGGAGGGCAGGCCTATGCTGAGGCTGATAGTGCATGGGAGCTTTACCATGTGGCTTAGAAGGGGAGCCATGGTTGCTTTGAGTGAAGGTCATTTTCTTGTTGTCCTTCACTAGGTTCAATGAACCACCATTCTGGGCTTTGAGCCTCCCCTCTTTTGGGGCATACATGGCAATGGTCTTTTCTATGTCCCACTTTTCTGGGGCCATATTGTAATTGACAACGAAGTTGTCAAACTATTGAGGCAATGATGCCATGACCAAGTGGACAAGCATAGTAGGCTTTAGCTCCAGATCAGCATCAATGGGCTTTAGTTTGGCAGCCATGTTGCTCATCCGGAGGATGTGCTCACTGATGTCGTGTCCACCGCCGGTGTACTTTTCTATCACTAGCTGCTTCAACAGCTGGGTTGCATATGTCTTTGAAGAGCCAGTGAACTGGCTCTTTATCTTTTCCAAGTACTCTACAATGGAAGTACACTCTACGATGGAGCCAACAATGGCTTGCTCGATCATGTTCTTTATAAATGCCATGCATTTTTGTTGGCATTCTGCCACTTTCTGTTCTCTAATGTGTAGGACATCTCCAGTGTATCATAGTCCCTTTTCTTTCTCTCCTATGCCGCATCATCATATGCAGCCTCTCGGATTGGCTCTGTTGGCTTGGGGTGGCTTGGTATCAAGGATCCAATCCACCTCAGCACAAATTAAGTCCAAATTCACCTTCTTTCTCCACTCGGAGTAATTGTCACCTCTCAGTGTGGGGACATCCTTGATGCAGCTCATCAAGTAATACCCTCCTGAAAACCACAAAGAAGTGATAACAGTACCTGTTGGAGATATGCCCTAGAGGCAATAATAAAAGTGGTTATTATTATATCTTTATGTTTATGATAAATGTTTACATTCATGTTATAAAAGTATTAACCGGAAACATTAATACTTGTGTGATTTGTAAGCTAAATTAGAGTCCCTAGTAAAGCCTCTTTATAATACTAGCTTGTTGGTTAGTAGATGATCGTGGTTTCTCGATCATGAACATTGAGATGTTATTAACAACAAGATCATATCATTAGGAGAATGGTATGATGGACATACTCCTATAGATAAGCGTAGCATAAAGAACAAGTCATTTCAATAGTTCATTTGCTATAAGCTTTCTGATGCATAGTAACCTAATTCCTTCGACCATGAGATCATGCTAATCACCATCACCGGAAGGATGCTTTGATGACATCAAACACCACACCGTAACTGGGTAGCTATAAAGGTGGCATTGAGTGTTCAGAAAGTATGTGTTGAGGCACATGGATCAAGAGTGGGATTTGTCCATCCATATGACGAATAGATATACTCTGGGCCCTCTCGGTGGAATGTCATCCAATTAGCTTGCAAGCATGTGACTGGCTCACAAGGGATCACATATCACGGGAACAAGAAAAGAGTACTTATTGGTAACGAGGTTGAACTAGGTATGCAGTGATACCGACGATCAAAACCTCGGATGAGTAAACTATCATGAGACAAAGGGAAATTGGTATCGTATGTAAGTGGTTCATTAGATCGCAAAGTAATCGTAGAAATATGTGGGAGCCATATGAATTTCCAGATTCCTCTATTGGTTATTGATCGGAGAAGTGTCTCGGTCATGTCCGCATAATTCACGAACCATAGGGAGACACACTTAAGGATTCAATGTTGTTTAGTAGATATGGAATGTTAGTAGGGATACCGAATGTTGTTCGGAGTCTCGGATGGGATCCGGGATATCACGAGGAGATCCGGAATGGTCCGAAGAATAAGATTCATATAAGGAAAGTCCAATTCCGGAGTTCGGGAAAGATTCCGATGTTTTCATCGGAGAGGTTCTAGAAGGGTCTAGAAGGTTCACCGGACCGGAAGGGGAATGGTCCATGAATATGTCATGGTTAAGTGGAATGATTGGATCATATCCTAGGTCACTTCGTTTGGGCATTTGCAAGAGAGAATTAAAGCTCTAAATTGAAAGTCAAACGGGAAGTTTGAAAAGTCAAACCGGAACAATGGTTTCCTAGTGGAAGAAGAAACAAGTCCTTCTCTCAATCCAACTTGGGTTTGGGTTTGGATTCAAACCCATCCCTCCCAAGGCTGCCCCCTCTCATAAATAGAGGGGGAGGGCTGCCCCAAAACATCAAGCCCTAGCCCCTCCACACCCGCCCGCTCGCCACCGCCGCCGCCTTGCGCCGCCGCGTCGCCGCCGGCCTGATCGCCGCCACCCTATCCGCCGCCGAAACCTCCTCCTCCTCTCGGTCTTCTAAACCCTAGATCACCGAGAAACCCTAGATCCACCATAACTCGCACCGGCTTAGGCGAAGCCCTGCGGGATCTTCCCTCTACTTCCGACACCACACCGTCGTGCTGCCGGAATCGCGAGGCGAGAACTACAACCTCCGCTGCCTGCTGGAACAAGGGAGAGGAAGGTCTTGTTCGAGATATGCCCTATAGGCAATAATAAATATAGTTATTATTATATCTTTGTGGTTATGATAAATGTTTACATTCATGCTATAACAGTATTAACAAGGAAACATTAATACTTGTGTGATTTGTAAACTAAATTAGAGTCCCTAGTAAAGCCTCTTCATAATACTAGCTTATTGGTTAATAAATGATTGTGGTTTACCTATCATGAACATTGAGATGTTATTAAACAACAAGATCATATCGTTGGGAGAATGGTATGATGGACATACTCCTATAGATAAGCGTAGCATTAAGATCAAGTCATTTCAATAGTTCAATTGCTATATGCTTTCTGATACATAGTAACCTAATTCCTTCGACCATGAGATCATGCTTATCACCATCACCGGAAGGATGCTTTGATGACATCAAACACCACACCGTAACTGGGTGGCTATAAAGGTGGCATTGAGTGTTCGGGAAGTATGGGTTGAGACACATGGATCAAGAGTGGGATTTGTCCATCCATATGACGGATAGATATACTCTGGGCCCTCTCGGTGGAATGTCATCCAATTGGCTTGCAAGCATGTGACTGGCTCACAAGGGATCACATATCACGGGAACGAGAAAAGATTACTTATCAGTAACGAGGTTGAACTAGGTATGCAGAGATACCGACGATCAAAACCTCGGATAAGTAAACTATCGTGAGACAAAGGGAAATTGGTATCGTATGTAAGTGGTTCATTCGATCGCAAAGTAATCATAGAAATATGTGGGAGCCATATGAATTTCCAGATTCCTCTATTGGTTATTGTTCGGAGAAGTGTCTCGATCATGTCCGCATAATTCACGAACCTTAGGGAGACACACTTAAGGATTCGATGTTGTTGAGTAGTTATGGAATGATGAGTAAGAGACCGAATGTTGTTCGGAGTCTCGGATGGGATCCGGGATATCACGAGGAGATCCGGAATGGTCCGGAGAATAGGATTCATATAAGGAAAGTCCTGTTTCGGGGTTGGAGAATGGTTCCGGTGTTTTCATCGGGAATGCTCTAGAAGGTTCCGGAAGGTCCGGCACTCCGGAGGGGAAGGGTACATGAATGTGTCATAGCAAGTTGGAATGGTTGCATCATGTACTAGGTGTCATCGCTGAGCAAAATAAAGGGATAAATCAAATCCTAGTTTGAAAAGTCAAACGCCAATTTGAAAAGTCAAACGGCAAGTTTGCTTGGTGGAGGGAGAGTAGGAAACCTACTTGGGGAGGAGTTCCTCTCCCTCCACCCGCCGGCCTTGGAGGCCGAGTTGGGGGAGGACTCTCCTCTCCTGGTCGGCGCCCTCCCACCTATATAAGGAGGGGCAGGGGTGCCCCTCTATACCTACACCTTGCCCCACTAAAACCCTAGCCCTAAGCCGCCGGCCCTCTTGCAGCCGCCGCCGCCCTAGGGAAAACCCTAGCCGCCGACTTGGGGCTCTCCCCTTGCCCTAGCCGCCGGCCTAGCCCTCTCTCCTTGGTGTGTCTAAACCCTAGATCGCCAAGGCCTCTCTCATAGTCCACCATACTCGCTCCGGCTTAAGGTGAAGCCCTGCAAGATCTCCCCTCTACTTCCGGTACCACGCCGTCGTGCTGCCGGAATCGCGAGGAGAGTGCTAAAACCTCCGCTGCTTGCTGGAACAAGGGAGAGGAAGGTCTTCATCGAGTACCTAACGTGTGACCGACTGCGGGAGCGCTGCCGGAACGCAGCGCCGGAAGGATCGTCTACACGATCTTGAGATCGGCAAGAGTACGACTACATCACCCACGAGAATCCGCTCTCGTTAAACACTTTGAAATCTTCGAGGGTGAGTTATTCTATCGACTCGTTGCTACAATCTAGTAGATAGATCTTGGCTTGTTTGTTTGTATGCGGTAGAAATTTTTTGTTTTCCATGCTACGAACCCCTACAGTGGAATCAGAGCCAGGTTTACATGTAGATATGTTGCATGAGTAGAACACAATGGTCATTGTGGGCGATGGTTCTTTTATTATCAATTGCTTCTTGTGTACTTTGCATCTTGCAGTATAATGGGATGAAGCGGCCCGGGCTAACCTTACATGACATCGTTCATGATACTTGCTCAATGCTCAACATGCAACTTGTATTGCTCAACGCTCAACATTCATCCTTAGTAAGCATCGTTACTAAAGCTCGTTGTTTCGAAGCACCACGTGATGATCGGGTGTGTTAGATTCTGCGAGTGTATACAACGTGAGCAAGCCAGATTTGCTCATGCAGAAGCTAAGGTTTGATCTTGACGAGCCTAGCATGTACAGACATGGTATCGGAACACGGATCACCGAAAGGTAAAGCATGAGTCATATAGTAGATATGATGAACATGTTGGTTGTTCGCCATTGAAGCTACATCAACTCTCGTGATGATCGGTTTTGATGTGGTGGATTTTGTTCGTGTGATCACTAAAGCAATGTGAGAGATATTGTTTTGAGTGGGATTTCACTTAGATTAATTTAACTATTAATTATAACTCAATTTGTCATAAACTTAGTCTAAACTATTGCAAATATGTTGTAGATCAATGGCGGCCCCTACCATCAATTTTAATGCGTTCCTAGAGAAAGAAAAGTTGAAAAACAATGGAAGCAACTTCGCGGATTGGTTCCACAATTTGAGGATTGTCCTCAATCCTGGTAATTTGACCTATGTGCTGGATGCACCGCTGGGTGACCCGCCTGCAGCTGATGCTACCGATGAGGTAAAGAATGTTTTCCTCGCTCGAAAAAATCAGTACTCCACAGTTCAGTGTGCTATCTTGTATGGTTTGGAATCGGAGCTTCAGAAAAGGTTTGAGAACCATGACCCACATGATATTGTCCGTGAACTCAAAATGATATTTGAGGCTCACGCGACAGTTGAGAGTTAGGAGGCTTCTGAAAAGTTCTTTAACTGCAAGATGGAAGAGGGCAGCTCCGTCAGTGAGCACGTGCTTAAGATGTCTGGGCACGCAAGCAAGCTTCAAAGCTTAGGTATAGTGATTCCTAATGCCTTGGGGATTCACCGTGTCCTACAATCACTACCACCAAGTTACAAGAACTTTGTGATGAAGTACAATATTCAAAACATGAACAAGTCGTTGCCCGAACTCTTCTCCATGTTAAAGTCTGCAGAAGTGGAGATCAAGAAAGAGCACCAAGTATTGTTGGTCAATAAGACCACCAAATTCAAGAAAGGCAAGTCTAAGCAAAAGGGACACTTCAAGAAGGGTGGTAAGAAAGTTACCGCACCGACGAAGAAGACCAAGGCTGGACCTAAGCCTGATACTGAGTGCTTTTACTGCAAGGGAGAAGGTCACTGGAAGCGGAATTGCCCAAAGTACTTGGCGGATTTGAAGAACGGCAACATCAAGAAGAAAGGTATATCCGATATACATGTTATTGATGTGTATCTCACTAGTACTCATAGTAGTGCCTGGGTATTTGATACTGGTTCGGTTGCTCATATTTGTAACTCGAAACAGGTGCTACAGAATAAACGAAAGCTAGCGAAGAACGAGGTGACGATGCGCGTAGGAAATGGATCAAAGGTTGATGTGATCGCGGTCGGCACGCTACCTCTTCATCTACCATCGGGATTAGTTTTATACTTAAATAATTGTTATTTGGTGCCTGCGTTAAGCATGAACATTATATCGGGATCTTGTTTATTGCGAGACGGTTACTTGTTTAAGTCCGAGAATAATGGTTGTTCGATTTATATGAGTAATATGTTTTATGCACATGCACCTTTGGTAGATGGTCTATTCTTACTGAATCTCGATAGTGGAAATACACATATTAATAACATTGAAGTTAAACGTTTGAAATTGAGCGATAACTCGACCTATATGTGGCACTGTCGTCTTGGTCACATTGGAGTGAAGCGTATGAAGAAACTCCATTCCGATGGACTTCTCGAATCACTTGATTTTGAATCACTTGAAAGATGCGAAGCATGTCTGATGGGTAAAATGACTAAGACTCCATTTTCTGGTATGATGGAGCGAGCTACGGACTTATTGGAAATCATACATACCGATGTGTGTGGTCCGATGAGTGTAGCATCGCGCGGTGGTTATCCTTATGTTCTTACCTTCACGGATGACTTGAGTAGATATGGGTATATCTATTTCATGAAACATAAGTCCGAAACTTTCGAGAAGTTTAAGGAATTTCAAAGTGAGGTGGAGAATCAACGTAACAAGAAGATTAAATTTCTATGTTCTGATCGTGGATGTGAATATCTAAGTTACGAGTTTGGCGAGCATTTAAAGAAATGCGGAATACCTTCACAATTGACACCGCCGGGAACACCACAGCGTAATGGTGTGTCCGAACGCCGTAATCGAACTCTCTTAGATATGGTTCGTTCTATGATGTCACTTACAGATTTACCGCTATTATTTTGGGGTTATGCATTAGAAACAGCCGCATTCACTTTAAATAGGGCACCATCTAAATCCGTTGAAACGACACCGTATGAATTATGGTTTGGGAAGAAACCTAAATTGTCGTTCCTTAAAGTTTGGGAGTGCGAATCCTATGTAAAGAAGTTACAGCCGGACAAGCTTGAACCCAAATCGGAAAAATGCGTCTTCATAGGATACCCAAAGGAAACTATTGGGTATACCTTCTATCATAGATCCGAAGGCAAGATCTTCGTTGCCAAGAATGGATCCTTTCTAGAGAAGGAATTTCTCTCGAAAGAAGTGACTGGAAGGAAAATAGAACTCGATGAGGTTGTCAAAACCTTCTCTCGAACTTGCGAGTAGCGCAGCACCGGAAGAAGTTCCTGTGGTGCCTGCACCAATAAGAGAGGAAGCTAATGATGATGATGATGAAACTTCGGTTGTAGTTGCTACAGAACCTCGCAGGTCAACGAGAACTCGTACCACTCCTGATTGGTATGATCCCATTATGAGTGTCATGTTGGTGGACAACACCGATGACCCTACGACATATGAGGAAGCGATGATGAGCCCAGATTCCAATAAATGGCAAGAAGCCATGAAATCCGAGATTGTATCCATGTAGGAAAACCAAGTATGGACTTTGGTGGACTTACCGGATGGCCGGAAGGCTGTCGAGAACAAATGGATTTTCAAGAAGAAAACAGATGCTGATGGTCATGTTACTGTCTATAAAGCTCGACTTGTCGTAAAAGGGTTTCTACAAATTCAAGGAGTTGACTACGATGAGACTTTCTCACCAGTAGCGAAGCTAAAGTCTGTGAGGATTTTGTTAGCAATCGCTGCATATTATGATTATGAGATATGGCAGATGGATGTCAAAACAGCGTTCCTCAATGGAGACATCGATGAAGAGTTGTATATGATGCAACCCAAATGTCGATTCTAAAGATGCTAACAAGGTATGCAAACTTCAACGGTCCATATATGGATTGAAGCAAGCATCCCGAAGTTGGAATCAACGATTTGATAAGGTAATCAAAAGCTTTGGTTTTATACAGACTTATGGAGAAGCTTGTATTTACAAGAAAGTGAGTGGGAGCTCTGTAGCATTCTTAATACTATATGTAGATGACATATTGTTGATTGGGAATGATGTAGACCTTCTTAATAGTGTCAAGGAATATTTGAATACTACTTTTTCAATGAAAGATCTTGGCGAAGCAGCTTACATATTAGGCATAAAGATTTATAGAGATAGATCGAGACGCCTAATATCATTGTTGCAAAGTACATATTTGGACAAAGTTCTAAAGAGGTTTGGAATGGAAGATAGCAAGAAAGGGTTCTTGCCCATGTTGCCCAATACGACCTTGAGTAAAACTCAAAGTCCAGCATCGGCGGAAGATAGAGAAAGGATGAGTAAGACTCCCTATGCCTCAGCCATAGGATCTCTAATGTATGCCATGCTATGTACTAGACCCGACATTACATATGCTGTTAGTTTAACTAGCAGATATCAAAGTGATCCAGGAGTGGATCATTGGACAACGGTCGAAAACATCCTTAAGTACTTGAGAAGAACTCAGGATATGGTTCTTTCTTATGGAGGTGATGAACAGCTCGTTGTTAATGGTTACACCGATGCTAGTTGGAACACCGATCCGGATGATTCTAAATCTCAATCTGGATACGTATTTACTTTGAATGGTGCATCAGTTAGCTGGAGGATTGCAAAGCAAAGCGCTGTGTCGAGATCTTCAACTGAATCGGAATACATAGCTACTTCGGAGGCTTCACAAGAAGCGATATGGATGGAGTTCATTACAGAGCTCGGTGTGGTTCCAAGTGCGTTGGACCCAATGTCTATCTACTGTGATAACATGGGCGCCATAGCCAATGCGCAAGAACCAAGGTCACACAAGAAGCTGAAGCACATCAAGCTACGGTTTCACGCTATTCGAGAACATGTCCAAGATGGTGACATAAAGATTTGCAAAGTACACACAGATCTGAATGTGGCGGATCCGTTGACTAAACCTCTCCCGAGGGCAAAACATGACCAGCACCAAACCGCCATGGGTGTTCGGTATATAAACATGTAATCTAGATTAGTTGACTCTAGTGCAAGTGGGAGACTGTTGGAGATATTCCCTAGAGGCAATAATAAAAGTGGTTATTATTATATCTTTGTGTTTATGATAAATGTTTACATTCATGCTATAACATTATTAACCGGAAACATTAATACTTGTGTGATTTGTAAGCTAAATTAGAGTCCCTAGTAAAGCCTCTTTATAATACTAGCTTGTTGGTTAATAGATGATCGTGGTTTCTCGATCATGAACATTGAGATGTTATTAACAACAAGATCATATCATTAGGAGAATGGTATGATGGACATACTCCTATAGATAAGCGTAGCATAAAGATCAAGTCATTTCAATAGTTCATTTGCTATAAGCTTTCTGATGCATAGTAACCTAATTCCTTCGACCATGAGATCATGCTAATCACCATCACCGGAAGGATGCTTTGATGACATCAAACACCACACCGTAACTGCGTGGCTATAAAGGTGGCATTGAGTGTTCGGAAAGTATGGGTTGAGGCACATGGATCAAGAGTGGGATTTATCCATCCATATGACGGATATATATACTCTGGACCCTCTCGGTGGAATGTCATCCAATTAGCTTGCAAGCATGTGACTGTCTCACAAGGGATCACATATCACGGGAACGAGAAAAGAGTACTTATCGGTAACGAGGTTGAACTAGGTATGCAATGATACCGACGATCAAAACCTCGGATGAGTAAACTATCGTGAGACAAAGGGAAATTGGTATCGTATGTAAGTGGTTCATTCGATCGCAAAGTAATCGTAGAAATATGTGGGAGCCATATGAATTTCCAGATTCCTCTATTGGTTATTGATTGGAGAAGTGTCTCGGTCATGTCCGCATAATTCACGAACCGTAGGGAGACACGCTTAAGGATTCGATGTTGTTTAGTAGATATGAAATGTTAGTAGGGATACCGAATGTTGTTCAGAGTCTCGGATGGGATCCGGGATATCACGAGGAGATCCGGAATGGTCGAGCGAATAAGATTCATGTAAGGAAAGTCCAATTCCCGAGTTCGGGAAAGATTTCGATGTTTTCATCGGAGAGGTTCTAGAAGGGTCTAGAAGGTTGACCGGACCGGAAGGGGAATGGTCCATGAATATGTCATGGTTAAGTGGAATGATTGGATCATATCCTAGGTCACTTGGTTTGGGCATTTGCAAGAGAGAATTAAAGCTCTAAACTGAAAGTCGAACGGGAAGTTTGAAAAGTCAAACTGGAACAATGGTTTTCTAGTGAAAGAAGAAACAAGTCCTTCTCTCAATCCAACTTGGGTTTGGGTTTGGATTCAAACCCACCCCTACCAAGGCTTCCTCCCTCTCATAAATAGAGGGGGAGGGCTGCCCCAAAACACCAAGCCCTAGCCCCTCCACACCCGCGCTGCTCGCCGCCGCCGCCGCCTTACGTCGCCGCTGACACCTTCTCCTCCTCCCGGTCTTCTAAACCCTAGATCACCGGGAAACCCTAGATCCACCATAACTCGCACCGGCTTAGGCGAAGCCTGCGGGATCTTCCATCTACTTCCGACACCATAGCGTCGTGCTACCGGAATCGCGAGGGGAGAACTACAACCTCCGCTGCCTGCTGGAACAAGGGAGAGGAAGGTCTTCATCGAGTACCCAACGTGTGACCGACTGCGGGAGTGCTGCCGGAACGCAGCGCCGGAAGGATCATCTACGCGATCTTGAGATCGACAAGTGTACGACTACATCACCCACGAGAATCTGCTCTCGTTAACCGCTTTGGAATCTTTGAGGGTGAGTGCTTCTATCGACTCGTTGCTACAATCTAGTAGATAGATCTTGGCTTGTTTGTTGCATGTGGTAGAAATTTTTTGTTTTCCATACGACGAACCCCTACAATACCAATTGCATGTATTAATCCAACGTTGGTCAAAATTAAGACATACACATGTTTATGCAAATAATTCTACATCACCATTGAGCATAACATAGAATCAAAAGCATATAACTTTAATCACTTTAAAAAAAGACACTAATCATAATCATGCTATTTACAATGTTGGTTAGAAAAATAACATGAAAAAGACTAGAATAAAACTTTAACATGCTCTCAAAATTTAATACTCTCTTTTACTTTTATTAAATTTTAAAAGAGCACTTTTAACTATTTGCAGCGGAAGACATGAATTAAATAATTCATCAAATTTACATTTTTATGAAACTTTACTGTTACTTTTGTATTTTCTAGACAAAATTTCGTTGGATAATTTTGTATAGAAAAAATTGTGCAAAATTGCATCAAAAACTGAATTAAAATAGTTTAAAAAAACTTATGTAAAACAATAAAACAGAAACAGGGCAGCACTGTGCTCGTGCGCGGGGCCCACGTCGACCCACGGCCTGCCGCGATCTTTTTCTATCTAACGCGCGCGCACATTACTCTCTATGCGCAGCCGCGGCCCATGGCCCAGCCGATTGGCCCGCTTGGCCCTGCGCCCCCCGATCTTAGCCGTCCATTGCAGCTAACCTAGATCGGATGGTCGCACATGCATTTCGGCGGAACAAAATGGCCTGCGTCGCCAGCCCCTGGAACCCAAGCTCATTCGATCCCCCACTCTCTCTGTCCCTTTCGTTCGCAGCAGCGGCGGTGCCTCACCCCGCGCGCGACGAGCCAGTGGGGAGGCAGAGGCGCCTGGTCTCGGCCGGCGGCAAGCCCCTCCTCCCTGCTTCTTTCTCTTTCTCGTCCACCTCTCCCACACCACGACACAACAGTGAAGAGAGGGAGAACGGCGGCACCCCTCCCTGGCTCATTGCCGACGCGCTCATCCACCCGAGAGTGGGTGCACCGCCGTCAAGTGGCTGAGGCGGAGGCGGGTCTCTTTGCCGGCGATGGCCGGTGTGCCCTTTTATCTTTTCTGTTTGATTTGGGAAAAACTGGGCTTTCTCTGTGGGGTTTGGGGTGGGGTTTCTTTGTTGTTCTTTGCCCCGAAGGGTTGGTTCTTCTTCTAGATGCCTCACATAGGATGCACATCTAGATCAAGCGGAACGGCGCGGTCGTGTGGGCAGGCGCACTGTAATTTTCGGGTTATAGGGTTTCTTTGTTTTCTTTGATTTCTTTCTACCGAAAAAACTACATGGCCATATGCTCTGATACCATTGTTGATCTCGTAGCTCTCGGTAGAGGCCATAGTACTAGGGTTTTGCCATTACAGAGAGAGATAGAGGGGAGGAGGATACCTTCTCCGATGGACGAGCTCGATGACCCATTGGCCATGACGGTCGACAGCGAGAGCGGGGCTAGGGTGACTAAGAGGTGGCGACGGCAGAGCTTCCCGTGGCTAGCGCTAGAAAACCCTAGATCGGAAGGGATGTAGGGGGAAGCGACGTCGGCATCGAACCCCGTGACTTGTGCCCCGGCCCCCCACCTCCTCTTTATAGTGTTGTCATAGGGACCCACCAACCTTATGATGGTTGGTCGTCCCTGATCAGGACGCAGTCAAAGGTCGGTCGATCTGTTGGGATCAACTAGAAGAGAGCAACCTAACACATGTAGCATGCACACGGTTGCAAGAAAGATGGGAGGAGACATATGCTCCAAGCGTAAGGAAAATTGGTTGGGCTTAAATCTAGCTTTTAGAGTTTGGCTCCATAAAAACACCGAAATAGGTGTTTTTGGCTTTGGCCTTTGGCTTTTAACTGAACATAGTAGTAGGATGGTATAAGCCAAAAACTAAAATAAAAAAACACCTATTTAGATGCTTTTATGGCTTATAAGCCAAAAACAAAAAGGCATAAATAAGCACAAGCAAACAGCACTATATAGTACGAAATATGGCAGGGAAACTACCGGGAAATTGTCGAACAAGCTAGCGCAAAGTAACAGCGAGAAGAAAGAAACCCAGCCGGCCGAGACATGTCAGGTGGAAGACCCAACAACACACACACACACAAAGGTCGAGTCGACGAGAAAGAAAACCAGCGACGTTTGTTGGTCGCCACGCCACGGAATCATCAGCTCAACGGTCCATGCCAAAACCGCGAGCCGTCATGGAGGACGGAAAGAATGCCAGCCGGACGGGACGGGCCATCATATCACCAACTCCAAGAGGTCCAACATTTTTCTAGGGCGCCAGACCAGTAGTTCGTCGAAAAGGACACGGAAAAGTTGAATCCAACGGAGAGCTGTCGAGACAGGACGGTGCATCACTACTTGTGTCCGTACCTAGGTCGGAAGAGCCTATTAGGTCACGCGTGTCCAGCTCATTTGTTGGCATGGAATGAGTTATTGACAGGTGTACGTACTGATATCGTGAGGTCCAGCTCATTTCTTGCATGACACCACTCGCTTCACGGTAAGTGCTAAAATATGATGCACCAGACATTGCATCGCTGACGCTTGTCAAATCTCAAATTCATGCACGAATGTATATCAAAACTTAATATATCAACCAAAATAGCATTTTTTAAAAAAAAAAATCTAGACATGGTTTAAAAGCAAACGATAATCCACAAAACCAAGTTGAACATAAATTTAAGTTCACATGTAGACAAATCAGATGGGCTCACCGGTGGATATTGCGGCAACGGGGGAGGCGGTGGAGGCTGGAAATTTGCGCTCACTTACGCCTGTGTCGGAGGAGGTGGGGACAGCTGCCTTCTGCTTCTTTTGGACACCCGACGGTGTGGGCGCAGGGAGCTTCGACGTCACGGTCCTTCCCTTCACCGCGAAAGGCGGCGGCAGGACACCGCCGTGAGAGTTCGGCCATGGCGGCATGAATAGGCCGCCTTGGGTTCCCAGTCACGCTGGTGCTAGGGTTTGCCCCGGGCGGCGACGGAAGCCCTCCTCCAGCGCTAGGAGGGACAACCAAGTAGGACAGCATACCCATCCATCGCCACAATTTCACAAGCACACGCACAAGGAGGGAGGAGCTAATCGAGAGCATGGACGCCAGGAGGCTTCAGCTATGTGGTTGCGAGTTCACCACAAGCTAGCAAGATTCAGCGCGCTGGATTGTCATTTCTTGTTAGATCTATGAAGCGCTATGCTAGAAATGATGGATTTTACTTCAGGTGGTAGACACTAGTACAGTATTTCTTTCAGATGGAAATGTATATGATTGTTACTGTCAGAATCACATCAGCTAGAAAGAAGGCTACATGGAACTATAAATTAGGATGACAACATTGGCTACATTTACATCTACATTGTCAGCTTCACCCACAATGAAGAAATTGCCATTGGGCTACTACTGATATGATGTGTGAAAATAAAAATGGGTTCACCTCGGCCAACTCAAATCAACCTACACAAAAAAAAACGCTGCCGCTTCTCATCCAAAACCAGAATAATAACTTGTATCTAGTCAATCTCCTCTATAACCTTCTGGCGTCTGTCACCAAAACGGCCACTTTGTTCTAACAGTTCGATGCCCTCAGGTGATAGTGAAAGTGCACCAGAACTCAAGTAATGTCTTGCCCGACGACACCTGCAACATACAAATAGCAGCAGTGAATCAGTGTGCCCTGCTTGATATGTTCCTGAAATTAAATCCTGATTAACACAAGTGGCACAGGATGTTCACACTAACAGTTGGGTTAAGGGATTAGAGAACACATTCTTCATAATATGGACAGAAGAAAACATTTAACTACTTCCAAAGTCCATATTGAAGAAAAACAGAAATGTGAAGTTAAGCTTGTCTGTTCACACGAGAGATCCCATTTTGAAGCCATTTTACCAGATTAAGGCAAAAAAAATGCATTTAAAGAGTAAGAATATGTCCAACTAAGGTGATACGGTACATCTAGACATAAAACTCTGCAGTCTGGGCTGTTTGGTCTCGTTATATATTGACACAAAAAGAAACTTGTCATACTTAGTGTGTACCAAAAAGAAACTTGTGTACATAAAAGAAATCTTCAACAGACCTAATAATGGCATACTTAGTGTACAAAAGAAAGCACTTATAGAACTGAAAGACAGGGACTACCTTCTTTGGTTGTTTCCAGCTTTATTTTC
Organism: Avena sativa; assembly: GCA_916181665.1. Lineage (NCBI taxonomy): Eukaryota > Viridiplantae > Streptophyta > Magnoliopsida > Poales > Poaceae > Avena > Avena sativa. The sequence goes on from OV702283.1 coordinate 23,948,496, forward strand.
AGAAAATCGCGAGTTTTCCAACTGCGATATCTGACACGTCGAAGCTAAATAATCAACAAAAGCAGGTCCTCTCAGTGAAAGAGATAGCTTGGAAGGGACTACTGGAAGCAGCGTTTCAGCAAGATGTCCTAATTGCTCCCTGCACAGTTCAATGCCTTAAAATGAATGTTCTATTGGTACGTACATACAACGAACAAACTGATTTAATAGTCTCCAAAAAGGCTCATTCAACCAGATAATATTTGACTAAGTCAAAAAAATTGAGTAAAAAATACATTTTATATTATGAAACCTATTATCCACAAAAATTGCTGAATACAGGAAAGGTTCGCAGCCACCATCGAAGTTGCAATAGAATAAGGGTAACAAGGGTTCAATTATGGTGAAAAGCACTATCATGTGAAATTATCATGTGCACATAATACCCATTGGTGCCATATTATAGCATGTGGGTTGAACAACTGATATTATTAGCATAATTGCATGCTGACAGCTGACTAGCCTGACAAGATATGCATGTGTCAGCCACCAAAACCTCATTAGCATTTCCAAATTAAAAGCAAATTGTTTAATGCACTAGCAGAAAACTATATATTGAGTTAAGCGTAAGGCTATATATATAACCTTGTATTATCGCAAATAGGTTGAGTATGACAACTAAATAATATACTCAACATGCCTTCAATTTCTTCCTACCAATAGTTCTGGTAGATTAGCAGTGTTCTTCTTGTGTCAGCATGCCAAAGGTCAATTGGCCAACAGTACAGAAGTAGTATTGCATTTGGAACTGGAATATTTGCCCAGGTGGGAATTGGTTTTTGTTTTGTTTTGGAAACCATATGATCCTTGGGCAGACATTATGGCTAGGGTTGCAAAGTGGACAACCCGCAAGCCCACATGTAGGTATATCAAAAGTTAAACATATGCTAATCTCAAATAAAAATTGCACTAGGTTGACTTTTAGAATACCTATATGGAGGTTTATGCGGGCACTAGCTTGCAACCCTAATTATGGCCTCTAGGACACCATAAACCAAGGTTTTCTCAAATTTATTCCAGATTAAATGCTTAAATGAATATAAATTGAGCTGTAATACCATGAGGAAAATCCCAAGATACATTAGTACAATATACAAGCAACAGATGCACAAGGGAAATGGAGTGCTTACCTCCCCTTAGAAATACACCTTGTTGGATTTTCCATGTGGGAAATGTTCCCAAATCCATCACAACTGCTGATACCTGAACTAATAAGTTTACCAAGAGATGTGGCAGATGTACTGGCAAACAACAACTCGTGTGACAAATCGATGAAACCATCCTCCTTATCATGGGAGTCCCTTGAGAAAACACAAAGAGCGTGCTGGGAATAGACAGATCCCATCTCAAGCTGCATGTCGTACCAGGACAAGTCATCGGGCTCAGCACATGGAGTTGAAGATGGATCCAAAATGTCCTGCAAGAATTTATGAAAAAATTACATCAAGAGTTCAAGACCATATAACACAAACATGAATGGGCAAGCAACAAAACAATAAGAGTACTGACATTGATAAGAGGGTAGCAACGTGCAAGCATAAGATCCGATTCCGATATAAAATCAGATACAGCGGAAGCAAGCTTCAAAGTTCCAGGAACAGTTCTGTCGTGGTTGGTCTCACGGGGAAGTACAGGGCAACAACGTCGCAGCCTGTTCCAAGTGTCTTGTACACGTTCAACCTTACAACAGTCATTAGTTTTTCTGCCCGAAAGCCGCCAAATGCTATCAGCTTGACTACATTCGTCCATAAGTTGATACCCTGCGGTTGAACAACTTGCTTGTTCATTCCTGCCAAATGATTCCGCATAAGCCTCACATGTCTCACCAACCACATCTTCCATGCATTTGTGGGATTCAGTCATTAAGTTCCTTACACTTATAGTGTCTCCTACTGCTGCTATAGCTGTAGTGCAAACATCTTCGTTATTATAGGTTGACAAACCATTGGACACCATACTTGATAAAAGGTCATCGCTGCTAACTGATGCAGATACACCCCCAATTATGAGGGATGACTCAGGCACAAAAGACACACCCTGTGACATAAAAGTATCACATATTTGTGAAACTGACCCAACCAAGTTGCTTTCAAACTGGTTTTGGAAAGAATTAGTTATTTCAAAAGTCTCCCTTGATTCGCTTGGAAAACAAAATTGATTTGAGATTCCTTGCCCAGGTATATGGGGCACTTCTGAAGGTCTTTCTGTAACAGTAAGTTTGGCACCTTTAGCAATATGTGCATCAGCTTGATCATCATCGGACTCAGATAATAGCACTACACCCCTCTTATTTCTCATTCTTGGCTGATCAGATGGAAGAGAGGTATCTGGGTCATCATGAAAATCATCAAGATCATTCTTACAAGGTGAAATAATGTTGCATTCAGTAGAGTGACCATGCTTTAACTTGGATTTCTTTATCTTTCTTGTTTTAACTGCATTTCTTCCATTGGTCAGAGGTGCTACTATCTGTAACTCTAGGGCTTCAAACTCTGATACTTCCATCTGTCTTTTCTTTTCTTCAGCTAAGAGGATTGTTTTTTCTATCTCCATGGACACTGTTTCTGATAATTTACACGGGAAATTCCAAGGTAACATTCTTGGCACAGTAGAATGTACTGCATCTAAGTCAAGTGAGAAAGGACCAGACAAGCTTTTGTTTAACCTTTCTGAAATAGAAAATAAATTAGAATAAATTGATGTGCTCAGCAGTTCCAGATTGAATAAATGCTTAAATGGCCCGCAAAAAAAAGAATAAACGCTTAAATGCAAATTAATTGACAATAAATTGCCAATTAGCCAAAGACATCACGTAAAGAAGAGCTGGAACAACAGTTATCACAGCACGGTTGCATGACATTTTAGTGATATCAATGACCAAAACAACAACACGTTTTTCACCCACATAGGTGAAGTCTGTCTGAATGAAAGCTGCTGAACAAACTATGGTGAATTAAGGCCTTCTGTGCCTAGTGTATCCAACGCCTTACCTTGTAAGCTGGCTAATGGGTATATAGCACATGAAGTGAGTAATAAAATACTAGTACTAAATAAGTACTTAAGCTGTCGCGTTTCCTGTGATAAGAAATTTTAGTTGCTCTGTTTACAATGACTTTGAGCTCAGCGATACACTGAAAAATAAGCCATCTGTTGATTTGACCACTAATAAACCTATTTCGACAAGGATCCTAGAAATATGGTAACATGATAGACTACCAGATTATGAGAAATGCATGCGCTAACCAGATTAAGAGGTAAGATTCCAACTAAATGATATGAGCTGTCTGACAGTCCATGCCTATAACAACTAGTGCAAGTGCTCGCAAAAAAATTACACAAACATGTTCTGTCTTAACATGTGTGAATCATGCAGCTAGCCAGCCACTTCAGTGAATAACAGAAAAACAGTTTAAGATACAGTATATCACTTAAGTTTAGATTTGTAAGTAATGGGTCAGCACAAGCACACGGACTAGCTAACCTGTGGATTGCTGTTTGCCTTGATACCAAAACTGCAAAAGCATTGTTGCCCTCCTAATATCACTTAAGCAAGCATTGATAATATACTTCAACTGAGGAGCAGCTACATTCACTCCCTCAGATTTACAAATCTGCACAAAGTTAGGTATAGTCAACTTTCACCAAATCAGACAAGTGACATTAGTTTTGATCCAAGAAATAGCTCTTTACCATGTCAACATGGGAAAGTAGCTCCCCAGATGATGGATATTTGAAATCCAAAACTAGTTGATCCAAGAGATCAGGCAAAGATGGATCCTTTTCTTCACGAATCAAGGAACGCATAACAAAGTAACAAGAGCTTTAGTATATGTAACATCAAATGAAACTATAAAGATCAGTAGAGATATGCAAAAGCCTTAAGACAAAAAGACTCACTGTTGCTAGTCAGTATAATTGGCCATTTTGTAGTCTCTGCGATCTTAAGTATGGTCGAAATAAACCCACGATCCTCATCAAAGACAGTATCCACATCCTCAAATAGGATAAGTGTCTTGTTAACGACTTGTTTAGGGGCTTCATCACTCAGCTTAGAAGTCAAGTAGCATTTTGCAGGTGACTTATGTTCATCACTGTTAGATGCTTTTCCTGTAGAAGAGGAAACTGACTGTCTGCATTCAGCCCTATCAGGATCTAAAGTATCAATTCTTGGTGAAGTGGTGTCCTCCTCTTGTGACCTGTATGGGAGACAAAAAGAGATGATTGATGCAAGTACACCAGTTTAGAAAAGAATGCTTACATTGGCATATAAACTGTATTTCACTACATGTCAACTTGGCGCTTGCCAAAAAAATTGAGCAGAACTTCACATGATTATAAGCAAGTTTCCAGTGCTACTTTTCATGTCCCCTAATACCATAATTCCTATAGCAGAAGATTTGGTTGTTATTTCCAGTTCGCTGAGGTGTCGGTAGTAGTTGCATTTTGTTGAGAGATTAAGGGTACTACCTCCATCCCAAAGCTTAAGGCTTATATTTTTTCTAGAAGTCAAACTACGTAAAGTTTGACCAAGTTTTTAGAGAAAAGTATTAATATTTACAATACGAAATCCATACCCTTTGATACATCATGAAACATATTTTCACGTGATATCTTTATAATATCATAGTTCTTGATAGTTTTTCCTAAAAGTTTGGTCAAACTTTCTGTAGCTTGAATTTTCAAAAAATATAAGCCTTAAGCTTTGGGACGGAGGTAGTATATGTTTGGTGGTGCCTATGATATTTTGCCCTACCAAAATTACAGCAGCCTATGATATTTTTGCTTCTATATACTCGGTTGCCTATGGGAACTGGCACACTCTTCACAATTCTTGCCAAATGTTTGCCCAACAAAGGGTCAAAAAATCTCTAGCCAATGGTTGACGATAATTGGCAGGGCATGCTATGGCGTGAACCAAACAATACCCTAAGTTGGATGCATTAGAGAGCAATATTAGCACTTATATTATATTATTGGGGCCTATCTGTGTACAAGTAAAAGGTAAAATGCAGGTCAAAATATCGGATTATCTCTTAAGTAATGAGAAGGAGCAAAGAAGACATCCAGGCCTATGGTCTCATCTTTCTCCTAAGGTTTCACCCTTCAAGTCATCACAGTCCAGCTTCTTTGTGTGAGGTGTTTCTCCCACGGATTAAGGCGCATAATAAGATGCAGAATGAAAAGAGTAGAGGGAAGTAACAAAGGAATGTCAAAACAATTAGACTACTAATATTCATCACAAAGATAAAAGGTGACATGAAGAAATTAGGCATACCATTTTCCAAGGCCGTGTGATTTAGTTGCTTCCTCGAACTTCTGCTTTACATATGCCCCATTTCTCATATCAGATGTATTTACCTACAAATTCACACTTTCAGAAAAAGTAGAGAAAGAAGAGCTTTTTCAAAAGAAAATATGCTAAAGACTGCAAACTTGGTAGGAAACTAGTTAAAAATTATGCATGCCCTATGTCCTGGTTCTCTCAAATGACAGCATGCCAACTCATGACTACTGTATTCATAGTTTCATGCCATATGTAATACTTTGGAAAACTGTATGTGAGTCCCTCAGGACCCCTACACCCTTCATACATAGGCCTAACACTTGCGACCGGAGGAGGATATGTGCCTTCATTACACTACGCACAGGACTCCTAATTAACCCTAATACTCTCTTTTTCAAGAAAACGCAAGGACTTTGCGTTTCATTTCATTGAACAGAGAGGGTTAAAAGTACATGCCTCCTAGTAGGTGGGTTACAGAAAATGTTACAGAAAACTAGTGGAGATCCCAAGTCGTCGTTAACTCTAGTTCTCTTGTTTACTCTACAATATTTTAAGATCCAAACCCAGCCTGAAGACATGACAATTTTTGTCTGACTAGCTGTACGAACCATTTGTGCTTTGAATCATATGTTGCTTGGATTAGACTAGGGTGTCAAGTGGGATCCCATTTATATCCCACTTTTAGATCATGATTTCTAGTTCCAATTTTGAGCAAGAAAATGAACGAGCAATCTTCAAACAAATCATAAGTGGGATCCCACTTGCATCACAAAATTAGACCAAACAAACAACACTGCACAGACACTGAAAGCAAGTTTAATTCATTTTTTCAGACCCAAAAAGAAAGTTGGTCTAGTAGGCAAACAGTGCACATATTGAGTTTTGGCTGCGGTTACAAGGCAGTGAAGATTCAATATGCATAGAGATGACTATGATCTTGTTTGTCACCAGTATGGGACTTGAGCAAGGTAAATGCCACCTAGTAACAAGCAGCCGGGAAATGTAGGACTAGTTTACACATGACTGACCCATACAGCACGACCAGTTTGACTTTCTGAGTGCACACAGAGGTCATGATAATTTCTAAAGTAAATACGAAACCGCCCATGCAAGCCAGCCAATAGACACCTCATAGCAAGCAACTTCAATGGATTTCAGCTCATCTGCTGGTGTAACACCATAGTTTACAGTTTAGTAGTTTACACAAAGAGTGACCTAAAGAAGCACATTCAACAATATTGGTAGATGGAGCCTGGTGCACTGTTTCAAGTCAAATGGTTCAAAACAGTGTGTATTATCATTACAAACTCAAAGACCAAGCCGAAGACAAAGCAGGGGCAGAAAGGTGCCATGAAGTTGAATGTAAGTAGTCTTAACACAAATGTACTAACAATATGGAAATTGGGAAGCCTTGCAAGGTGCACAAAAACAGGAACTTCAGAAAAATACCTCGATTACATTGAACCCTTGTTCTTTTGCACATGCAAAAACTGCTGCTGATTTTCCACACTGCATAAAGAAAGAGATCAGAGTAGATCTAGGCTGCATGTTTATGTATCGGCATAACAATACAAGTACAGACATTGTTCCCATTGTATTGTCTCAACAGAATTCGTTGCTGATAGTGATAGTAATAGGTAACTTCAGGTGGCTACTACAATTTGTCAAATGGAAGATAAGAAAATATAAATTAGAACACAGTAGGGGCATCAGTAGATAGAATTTTTATGTTATTTATCATACCTCTGTGCCCAGTTAAATGAATACAGACAAATATCAATTGCTAGGACAAAATCAGAAGCAGACTTGCTATTAATGCCTAAACATAGATGCTTTCAAATATACAAACCATCTTCTGAACAAGTACAGCGGCTCTAAACTTTCCTGTTTAGAGTTCAGATGAATAGCATCAAACTGTGAACCTTTCCTGTCAAACTAAGCTACCAACTGAATATAAATTGACATTGCATTGTTTTAACTTATGTAAGAGAAGAATTCCCTGTGGTACAAGCTCTATGCTGTCATTGGCAGAGGCATGTAATCTTATTCCATTTTTTGGTGAGAGGGGCTGAGTTTAGGATGATGTTAGTTACTCACGGTAATTTCCCCAATACAAGTGTATGTTTGTTATAGAAAATACTCAGCAGCTACAAAATAAAACAGATCACGAAAGCATGTTAACGAAGCATACAATGATAATGACAAGTACGCTTGAGCATGACACTCACCCCAACTGGTCCAGTAATTAGAAGTACATTTTCATAATCAGAAGCATCTTCTGAACAATCTGTGTCAGATTCATCTTGACAGGAGCTCACATTGAAGCTCTCATTAGCAGCACCGATTTGCTTCTTGTGGCCTCTTTCATCCCACCCTTTGAGCCATTCACTGAGAAACTTTACATGCTCCACATTTCCACAGACCTATTTAACCAAAACAGAGTGGAAATTCAAGAACAAATATAAGCATATCTGAATGTGTTTTTTCTAAAAGAATCTGAATGTGGTTTTTGTGTACTCCTATGAGAAGCATGTTCCTTCCAGACCTATAAGTAGAAGAAACAAACGGGAAAGATATGATGCAATTTATTGTCAATGTTCACCTGAGCAGCAGTTTCGGGCCGGTACTTGTCAGTCCAGAGGTAATAAGATGGCTGACAGCTGCAACATCAAATATTACAAGATTTAAGACACGAGCTAAACCGATTATTTTCTATCATCAAATCAGTTCTAAAAAAGGTAACATTGTTAGGATGCAGTATTACATGTCGATATGCTAACCAACAAAAGCTCCGCAAGGGATGATTCCAAAATATAGTTAAGCGGGTTATCATGGAAGGAGAGCGAGGATTTAGGGTCACAAACGTAGAAATTTTTTATTTCAGTAAATATGTAAAGTTTCAATCCTTCATTGCTATACCTAGACTCTCTTCATTGATGTGCACAGTATAAACCTAAATGACCTTGCAGCTTGGTATGTGCAATGATAGACAGCAACTGGAAATAGATATAAGAATATCATACACAAAATCAAGCTACTTGGCACTAATGAAGTTGATGCAAAGCTCATGCTTAATAGGATATTATGGAGAACTTGCGCCTTTAGTGTTATAAACAAGCAACCTGAGCTAACCAAACTGATAAACACCTACTGGTTAAAAGGTAAATCGAATGACAATTTTCACGCCAGAATTAGCAATGAAGTTGACAATCGCTCGTAGAAAAACAATTATACAACCATTGTTAGCCAATGGTTTCAGGTTTACCAATTGTCTGCTAATTAGCAAACACGGTTTTAAAAGCCAGAGCAGAGCAGCGATTAAACTGGGAAAACCAAACCAGCAAGTTCAGCAGCTGGCTCACTTATGAGACTGCAGATGCAGTAGGACCAGAGGCACGAACTGGACAGTAAAATCAGAGAGCTGCGCATTTTTTGCTCGAGATAGCCAGCTATTCTTAGGAGGGGCAACTTGGCTGGTTCAGCCCAGCCTTGCGCGTCTGAACTGGAGCCCCCCTGCATCAATCTCATGCTCTCTATGTTGTGTGATTGTGTCCTCCATTCTCATCTTCATCATCTGGGTCATCCACTTGCTTCAATTTGCTGCCGCCAAATTTCCATTCCTATGAACTGTTTATACCCTCCGCTAGATCCAAACGTCATGACCAGCATAACAACATTGGTGCAGTATCAGTTTGCAGGAAACAGGGCGTTGTGGCAACTTGTGAGTACTGGCTTGTCATCAGAAGCAAGAGACAGGGTGTTTAGGTGGCATATGCTTTAGAATTGTTTGAGGTTAGTTTATCATTTGCATGCAGATTGGAGTTTGGCACATTGATTTTATGCTGGAATTGTTTCGGGCCTGAGCATCTAAAGCTGGTTCAAGCAGGCAATATCTAACACAATCTTTCTGAAACCACACTTGAAATCCTTATTTCCATCATCCATGGATTCCTTCAGGTCTTCCACTTTGACACTAAACATATTTTCTCTAGTTGGAACTTCTTGCCATAGTATGTTTCTCTATTTCTTATAGAAATCAAACTAATAATTCTATTTACAAAATCACCAGTTTGACTATTATATGGGGGTTCATACTATCAACCAGCCACGCCAGCCCGGTATCTAGAACTATGTATACAAGGAGCATCGGGAATAGAAAAACTGATATTTGTAATATTACATAATATACTATCGAATAGTGTAACAAAATTCAATGTCAAGGAAAAAGAGCATGACCATAACAGATATACAAAGCAAATCAATATCATGACTGACACCACTTGAGCAGACACTAACAAAAAAAGGTGTGGCATTGTTTGGCTTAATCATTTTGGCGACTTTTGGTTCAAGAAACTATGATGTGCAGCTTCATGGGCTGACAAGTTCAAATGATTAATCAAGTTAAATATGAAGGCAAAATTAAGGCAGCTAGCAGAAAGGCCACCATCTTACACACATTTAGGCAAACAATATATGTAATGCTCGTTACCCTTTCTGGCTGACTTCTGGACATCCTTGCAGTATCCTTTCCGGGTGTTTGGTATAAGAAAGAGAGGCATGGAGACTGGAATCACATGCCAACAAACTCTCATCGTCCAAATGGATCTGGAGTGCAATGGTCAAACAATCTAGATTAGTGCATGGCTAGAACAAGGAATTCAATCGCTATACAATTCTAATAATAGAAGCACAAAGCAAGTTCATCTGAATATTTCATAAAACAGATGTGAAAACGAAGCTTATACCGCATTCAAAGAAGAAAACTTGCTTTCACTTTGTTCATTAGAAAAGCTAGAGAAATCCATTCCTGAAGCTGTATGATCTGCAGCATTCAGCTCGACCAACTGGTCTGGACACATCTTCTTGCAATTAGATTCTATTGTCAAAGGTTTCACAAAGCCCTCACAGAACGAGACAGAGTTTTCAAGTGTATCAGCAGCTCTGGTACTAAGAAAAGATCCCTCCACAATTAGCCATCTACTCCAGTGAACTGGTGTGCTAGTCTGCAAAATAACAAAGATAACCCTGTTACAAGAAATATGAAAAGGTGATGTTCAATTGCACTGAATAAACCTCCTCAAAATAGACTACAAACTATGAGATGCATTCTACAAGTAGATGTATGGAATTATGCTGGCACACCTCCAACTGGTACACAACATGAACAGGCCAGAATGGCGGGTCCCTCTCAGTGGCACAAAGGGAGTCTGTATCTTCGATCATGAGACCATCTTGATCAGCGCCTTTGTTCACTTTCCGGGAAGCAAAAAATGGATGCATTTTCTTTCCAGATGATAACATCCGAATTTCCTGTCAACAAAATGAAAGGACATACTTTTCAGAAAACAACAGGATAAACATGAAAACTAAAACAAGTACAAACACAGGTTCTTTTTTCCCTCAAACATTGGGGCCATAACCAGAGCACCGCGAGGTGATATATATATTATATACTAAGATAACAAGCCTTTATCCAACACTTAAGGGTGATGAGGAGGTTCATCCAAACATTGGAAAATGGTATGCTGCATGCACAGCGGTACTCTTTAACAATGAAAGAGACCATTTCATAAATATTTGCTGGAGTTTAAACTTTTAAGGTCTTACAAATGAGGCCATGACAATGCAGCTCAGATTACAGGTAGGAAATAACAGAGCAATCGAGGTCCTTACTTGATGCCTTAAAAGTTAGTGCACAAAATCTCGCTTTTCTTCTCTCCTTTTACACCAACCGAGGGAGGACCCTACTTCTTTTATTCTACTATAGCTAATGTCGACAGATGTTATATGAGATGTTACTGTTCAAACATGCTTATAGTTTCTCTAACTGGGGATTAGCCAATTTAATTACTCCAGATGGTTATCTTTGGCTAAGTTGTTTCATTATGATGGAGATTATTTCTTAGGAGTCAAGTCAAGTTGGTAAAGTCTCCTAGCTGTTGTCCTGTGACCCCTCTGTGCATGTGTCCAATGCCCTCCTTCTATAGCTGTTGCCATGTGACCCCTCTCTGCAGGGTGTTTACCCCATTGTGAAGTGTGAACTAGCTACTCCAGAAACTACAGATATAAACTGGTACAATGACACCAAGTCATCAGCGAGTGTATAATATTCACCCAACCAAAGATATCCACCACCATTCCTTAAAAGTATCAAGTATTTTGAATGAATAGCATAAACTCATTCCTGTTTCTTGGGATGATAAGGTGGCATTCAAACAGCGGTAGATATGAGCTTCACAATAAAATTGGCGGTAGCATGAACACTTGTAAGACAAGGAGCACAGTGCATTTTAGCAATGCAGACCATGGTGCTGGAGCTTACCTGTGCAGCAATTTTTGCCTCTGACCTTAGGTCAACTATCACCTGTGACTTATCTTCATTGTCTAATACATCGCCATCATCTCTTGCTTCAGGAGGCAGACTGTTCAAATCTATATCAATTGATACAAGTGATCCTTCAGGTAAGACAACTTCAGTCTGACTGCTGTGCAGTTGCTGGCAGCTTTCATGACCTTCATATAAAAATAAATTGTTAATAAACATGTGCCAAAATAGAGTGCAAGTCAAACAATAAATACATAAAATCATAAGTACATTATATTGTCCAAATCAACATGCAAGTAAAATACAAATAAACCCCAATAAATACGTAAAATCTGTGTGACAATAATAAATTTAATCTAACGATTAGTATGCACTATGTGATGGCACCTGTTAAAAACTCAGCCTATAGGACAGACGAGTGAATATTATCCAACTCAACATGTAAGCTTTTCACTCTTTCGAATTCAAATAGGTGGATCCCTTTTTTGCCTCGAAATACTATATGTCAAACTTTTGAAGACTTGGTAGTTTTTATCTTTACATTATACAAAATTAAAAATCAACATGATGGTTTACATTTTCAGAAAAACTCAATCATACCAGTCTAGGAAATATAAGCATAGCTTGTCACAAGAGGTGTGAATATTTAATAAGACTTGTTTTAAACTAACTGTAAGCGTATGATTGAGAGAGGGGGAGAGAAGTAGAACTAACCATCAGTAGATTCCAATACCTTGCAGCGTCTTCTGTTAGGCACCTTCCGTGCTGCAACTTGATTTCTACCTTTCCGCTGCTTTTTCTGAGGGCTCTCATCTGAAATCCAACAACATAAATATTAAGAGATGAAATTTCTAGCATGATAGTATTTGTCCCTCAATCAAAATGTAGCAAATATCCTAAAAAAATGTAGCAAATAAATACAAAAAAGATGACTAACTGGGCCAGTGAAACACTCGGAAAAATAGCAAGAATATTGTATACTGGTTACAGGATAGGCATACCAATCGAAATCACTTCATCCTTGCTACCTTGATCCAACCCATTGGTCTCTTTGTTTGAAGATGGCTACATAAATGTTGATTAAAGAAATTAGTATTTTCCATAATAGAACAGACAACAGAATAACAGATGGTATGTATTAATCGAATGCATAGCATAGGAATTCAATCAACAGATCAATCAAAAATTTATTTATTTTGAAATGAGGCGAGAGACTTGCCATTTTCATTAATTAAGAAGGGTTTTAGAAGTTTTGAGTACAAATTACCAACAAAAGCCTACTCTCCCGGTATCAAGTAGCTCAAGACCTTAAGTGTTACGCGCACGCCATCCCCCGAGTGGTTGTCTCTTCCGTTAATCTTGTAGGTAGGGTTGCGGTGTTACAAAAGACCCTCGAATTTCTTTCATTCCAAATCTCCCGCAAGACTAGCGTTGTAAGAGAAGCCATCACATTTCTACAAGATGTTTGTTTCCTAATAGCGTTGATCCACCGATCCTCCACCCAGAGTCCTCATTTTGCCATGCAGTTGGATGCACGTCATGAAGACCAAGACGCCACTTCAATCCATAAGCATTTGAAAATGGTATGTGCAGCTGTTTCCAGTGCTTGTTTACAAAGTGGGCAAATGCCACAATTTGGCCAACCTTGTTTGAGAAGACGGTTCACCATCAAAACCTTGGTTTTTATGACCAACAAAGCAAATAATTTGCATGTAGACGTCGCACGAACTTGCCATATCCGCATCAAGAATGGGCTCGCCGCAAACACTCCAAAGGTTATATCGAACTTGCCATTTGACCCTCAGGCCAGCCCGTTCAATGAGGCCAACCAGCCAACTTGGGAGAGTCCTCTTGCTTACACTCATGTACCGTGATGTAGCTTTAAGGGTGCATTTGGTTTTTGCCAAAGATTTCCCTGCCAAAAATTTTGTTGAGCCTTTCCTTGCCCACAAGTTGGCAAACACTGGCTAGAAAAAGGAACTAGAGTTTGTTGTGGAGCAATGGCATGCCCAGAAGTTGGCAACTACACAAACAAGAGCCAACCTTTTGTTCATGACCCAAACATTGGTAGGGTACACTTTGGTCACACAATACAAACATACCATAAATCCCTCTGCCAGCCCAATCAAAGTGGTGTAGCTCGAAGTTTCAGTTCTGTAGTAAGATTTAGCTATCACAAACAGCAAATCTGCTGGCATGCTCATGTTATATCCATGTGAGAAGACGTCGATCACATTCGTGTCAGTAGAGATACAAATGTGGTGAAGACAGGCACTATTCAATCTATTTGCGCCCCTAGTGGCGTAGGTCACTTGAAGCCAACATGGTAAAGGAAATTCTATGAGTTCCCCAAAAACTATGGGGTGAGTAGGCTGGCCTCGGCAAACATGGATCAGGTCAAACCAAATAAAGGGGTCCGAATGATGGCTTTCATGTAAGTATACCAATTATGGTTGTTGGGGCCTTATCTCGTTACTAGCAAATGGAGGAGGGATATAAGCTGTACAAAAGATAGCTATCACCAACTTATAATCGGTAGAATGAAAACCGGAAGGGACTAATTTTATCGACATGTAAGCAACCAGAGAGACGAGCCACAAATCAACACAAGGGACGAATTGAAGTAGTCCAGCTAAGAGCAATGTACCTTCTTGCCCGCATCTGATTTCCGCGCTCTTCCCCTCCTCTTGCCCTTCTCGGGTTCCTCCACAGCCGCCTCGTCGGCCGCGGGCACGGGACTGTCACCCCCTCCGCCGCCACCTGACTTGCCCGCCCCAAACGAGAGCCTCGACTGCACGCACCGCCTGGGCCGCTTCACGCTCGACGACGAGGGAGAGAGCGGAGGCTTGGCCGGCGACGGCGAGGGCGTCGGGGTCGGCGCCGGGTCCTCGGAGTCGGCAGATCCGCCCATCGGAATGAGCGAGAGGGGCGAGATCGAGCGGCGAATCGGAGCTAGGGTTTTTTGGTAATTGGGTTTGGGGGAGGCAGGAATTGGTAGACGGTAAAGAGCGGGAGATGGAGCCGGATTCGCTTCTTCACGTTTTTCCCGCGCGGTGGAGCGGGAGCGCGGGCAGATTTGGGCGGGCGCGAGGGAGGAGGAGGAGGGGGAGGAGGTTGGCGCGGGCACGGCGTACGCTACGGTAAGGACACTGGCTCGCACAGTGAGAAAAAATAGAACAGTGTCGAGAAAATGATTTCTTTGGGGGATTAGCGGAAGTAGGTTGGTGGGAACAAGGCCGAGGGCGCTACTCGCATGGAAAACGCGGGCCTGGCCCATTTAACCCAACCCATCTTGAAAAGATTTGTCTCGCTGACAGAATCCGATTTCAGAGTGAGCAATGGTTTCGATCGACTTATTCACTCATCACTGACTGAAGAACTGGGCATGGAAACGTAACCGGCAGCGTATGGAAGATCCAATCGTGTGGACAAGGATTTACATCTATCCATCCTGTGGAGCCTAGCATTGCTGGCCATCCTAATCAGTACACTCCGGAGATTCACCTAAATACTTGTTATGGCAGCAACTAGGTCCTCGCGGAAGGCAGTGGTTGCCTGGCTTGATATGCGTCATCGCCTGGTCCTTTGACGGCAACGCGCCAGCGGCTGTGCTGAGGACCAACGCCGATTCAGGACTGCATGCGATGGGAACATGTGAGAGTAGGTGGATGGGGCACACGATCGGCTGATTTTGGGAGTTGGTGGACGCCGGCAGCCGGAATCGTGCGGTAATGTCATGGGAGACGAGACGACGAGGTGTCGGGGCTGTGGGAGACGAGGCGAAGGGGTGAGCAGCGAGAGGGGAGAACATGCGGCAGGGCAAAACTGAGGCCGTGGGACAATGAGAGCAGCCAGCGGTGAAGGAGACAATGGATTGTGGATAGGAATTGGGGAACGACACGAGCAGAGAGAGAGGGAGAGAGAGAGAGAGGATTTTGGTCTGTTTTCTGTTGCGCTAGCGTATTTTACTCCCGTAGTCCGTCCTTGCGAGTTGCGTCACGCCATAAAAAGATCAACATGTACGTGAGCTGGCTAACAAACCCGCACCGGTGCAGCATTAGCATACATCTAGAATTAGCTCTCACGTTAGTCCATAAATCTAATTTACACAGAGGTAGGTTCGTCCTACAAAAATTTCGTTCCGATTTTATTTGGACTGTTTTTCCCATGGTTGTTCGAGAATATTACAAGAGGTGTCACCGCTAAGTGACAAACCCTGCCTCCACATGGCGCCCGTAGGCCTCGCCTCCTCTGGCTTGAGCGCTGCACGCTCACGATCTTGAACGCCTAGGCCCATGGTCCTTGCCGCTGCGAAGCTCCTCCAGTCCCCGCCGCCAAGGACCACCGTCGGAACTCGCCTTCACGCGCTCCTCTGACTCCTCTCGCCTCCAATCGCCATCACACCAGCCACGCTACTCGATCCCGACCCTACAGGATGCAACGATGAGGCGTCTGGTGGTGGGGTCTGAAGGGTTTCGCAGCATAGTAAATCAAAATTTTTTACGGATGCGAACGGGAAAGCCAAGATCTAATCTAGGAGATGCAAACAACGAGGGGGAATAGATGAGATCTTCATACCCTTGAAGATTCGCACAGCGGAACGTTCGTCGGAACGTGGGTGATGTAGTCGTACTCGCTTCTCTTCCTCGCGATCCGATCCGATCTAACACCGCAAGTGGCGATGCCTCCGAGAGATGCACACGTGCAGCACCTCGGCATCTCCTACTTCCTCGGTCCAGCAAGTATGGTGGAGAGACGGATTGGATCTACAACGCGACAGCGCGGTGCAAGTGGTGGAGAGTTTCTGCAGCAGGGCTTCGCCTACACGCAGTCGGGAGGGAGAGAGAGGAGGGCAGCAGGGCGGCTAGGGCTTGAGGAGGAGGTGTGGGGGTGCGCCCCCAGCCCTCTTTATATAGAGGGGTGGGCGGCCAGCCCTTTCCCCTCCCCCAATCCCTATGGCCGGCGTCCAAGGAGGGAGGAGTAGGGGGCAAGTTCCCCCCCCCCCCCTTCTAGAAGCTCCCCTAGGGTTTTGCCCTAGGTTGGCCGGCTGGGCCCTATAGGGCCTTGTGCCCCTGGCCCAATGCGGCCAGGGCACTCCCTCATAGGCCCATGCCCCCTCCCGGCAGGTGGGGCCACGTTGGTCCCCCTCCGGAAGGTTCTAGAAGCTTCCGGTACAATACCGATTAACCCGAAACAATTCTGAACTCCAAAAACTGCATTGCCTTATATGAATCTTATTCTCCGGACCATTGTGGAACCTCTCGTGATGTCTCGGATCCCATCCGAGACTCCGAACAAAAACTCATAAACCAAGTATCCAATCTATCCTAGCGTCGAGACACGTTAAGTGTGTGACCCTTCGGGTTCGAGAACATGCAGACATGATCTTCTATCAATAATCAACAGCGGGGTCTAGAAACCCATATTGACTCCCACACATTCATCGATGATCATATCGGATGAACCACGATGCCAGGATTCAATCAATCCCATATATATATTCCCTTCGTCTCGCGATATTTTACTTGCCCGAGATTTGATCGTCGGTACCGTCATACCTAGTTCAATCTCGTTCACAGCAAGTACTTTACTCGTTCCGTAATCCGATATCACTTTGTGAGTAACTCCTTAATCATATGCTTGCAAGCGGTGTTGATATCGATTACCGAGTGGGCCCGAAGTATATCTCTCCGACTTGGGAGGGACAAATCCCATCTCGATACATACAACCCAACAGGTACTTTTCGATCACCTGAGAGACAACTTTATGATCACCCTCTCATAGGATGACGTTTGATGACCTCAAAGCTTTCTTCCGATACCAGGGAGTTGTATTATATCATGGTCTAAGGAATACAATATTTGACATAAGAAAAGCTTCGCAAAGATGAACACGATGACACGATCTAATTGCTCCGCTTAGTTTGGTTATGTCCATCATATCATTCTCCCAATGATATGATCTCATTATTAATCGACAACTCATGTCTATGGTTAGGAAACCTTAACCATCATTAATCTATGAGCTAGTCCATAAAGGCATACTAGGGACACGGTGTTGTTCATAAACCACACAAGTATTAAAGTTTCCGCTTAATACAATTCTAGCATGGAATATAAACTTTATCATGAACAATGATTATAATAATAACATCTTTATTATTGCCTCTAGGCATAATTCCAACAGTCTCCCACTTGCACTAGAGTCAATAATCTAGTTTACATTTGGCAACAATCTCACACCCATGGCACTAAGGTGTTGATCATGTTTTACACGTGGAAGAGGTTTAGTCAATGGATCTGCGACATTCAGATCTGTATGTACTTTACTAATCTTCAGATCTCCATCTGCTATATAATCTTGAATTATATGAAACTTGTGGTTGATATGCTTGGTCTTTGGATGATATCTTGGTTCCTTAGCGAGTGCTATGGCGCCAGTGTTGTCACACAATATCTCCAGTGGGTCCAATGTACTTGGAACCACGCCAAGCTCAGTGATGAAGTTCCTGATCCAAACTCCTTCACTTGACGCTTCTGCAGCAGCCATGTATTCCGCTTCTACTGTAGATCCCGCAATCACGCTTTGCTTACAGCTTCTCCAGCTCACAGCTCCTTCATTCAAAATATAAACGTATCCTTTCTGAGATTTAGAATCATCCTTGTCAGTGTCGAAACTAGCATCGACGTAACCCTTTACAACGAGCTGTTCATCACCTCCATAGACTAAGAACATTTCTTTAGTCCTATTTAGGTACTTTAGGATGTTCTTCACGGCTGTCCAGTGTTCCACTCCTGGATCACTTTGGTATCTGCTCGTCAAACTAAGAGCATTGGACACATCTGGTCTAGTACACAGCATGGCATACATGATAGAACCTATGGCCGAGGCATAAGGCACTTTGCTCATAGATTCTCTATCATTTACCGTAGCTGGACACTGAGCCTTGCTCAACATCTTACCTGACAACATAGGCACTGAACCTTTCTTTGCCTTGTCCATTCTGAACCTTTTTAGAACTTTGTCTAGGTATGTACTCTGGCTTAAAGCTATCAGGCATCTTTGTCTATCTCTATAGATTTTGATGCCCAATATATAAGCAGCTTCACCTAGGTCTTTCATTGAAAAACACTTGTTCGAATAACTCTTCACATCGTTAAGCATGTTAATGTCATTTCCAATAATCAATATGTCATCCACATATAGTACCAGAAATGTCACTGAGCTCCCACTCACTTTCTTGTAGATACAAGCTTCGTAGCAATTTGGAACAAATCCAAAGCTCTTGATCACTTGATCAAAACGAAGGTTCCAACTCCGAGATGCTTGATTCAGTCCATAAATAGAACGCTGAAGTTTGCACACTTTATCAGCATCCTTAGGATCGACAAAACCTTCGGGTTGCATCATATACAACTCTTCATCAATGTTGCCATTGATGAACACAGTCTTGACATCCATCTGCCATATTTCATAATCATGAAACGCAGCAATTGCTAATAAAATCCGAATGGACTTAAACATCGCTACGTGAGAGAAGGTCTCATCATAGTCAACACCTTGAACTTGTCGAAAACCTTTCGCGACAAGCCGTGCTTTATAGACGGTAACATTACCATCCGCGTCCGTTTTCTTCTTGAAAATCCATTTGCACTCAACGGCCTTTCGGTCGCTAGGAGGGTCCACCAAAGTCCATACTTGGTTTTCGCTCATGGATCCCAATTCGGATTTCATGGCCTCTAGCCATTTCTCAGAGTCTGGGCTCATCATCGCTTCCTCATAGTTCGTAGGTTCACTGTCTTCTACCAACAAGACAGTCAAGACAGGGTTGCCGTACCACTCAGGAGGGGCACGCGACCTTGTCGACCTGCGACGTTCAGTAACAGCATCGTCCGAAGCTTCATGATCCTTGTCATTAGCTTCCTCTATTGTTGGTGCAGGCGGCATTGGAACAATTTCAGGTGCTGCGCTACTCTCCAATTCAAGAGAAGGTTCAATAACCTCGTCTAGCTCTACTTTCCTCCCACTCACTTCTTTCGAGAGAAACTCCTTCTCAAGAAAGGAACCGTTCTTTGCGACAGACACTTTGCCTGCGGTTCTGTGATAAAAGGTATACCCAATAGTTTCCTTAGGGTATCCTATGAAGACGCATTTGTCCGCTTTGGGTTCGAGCTTGTCCGGCATCATCTTGACGTAAGCTTCGCATCCCCAAACTTTAAGAAACGACAGCTTAGGTTTAGCATCAAACCACAGTTCATACGGTGTCGTCTCAACGGATTTAGATGGTGCCCTATTTAAAGTGAATGCAGTGGTTTCTAATGCATAACCCCAAAATGATAACGGCAAATCAGTAAGAGACATCATCGATCGGACCATATCTAATAGGGTTCGATTCCGGCGTTCAGACACACCATTGCGCTGTGGTGTTCCGGATGGCGTGAGTTGCGAAACGATTCCGCTTGCTTTAAGATGCGTGAGAAAATCATAACTCAAATATTCACCTCCACGATCGGATCGTAGAAACTTAATCTTTCTGTTGCGATGGTTCTCCACTTCATTCTGAAATTATCACTATCTACTTTGCATCTCTTAGCCTCAATGTTATGGATGTGTGTTTCATCCCTTTCGAGATTCAGAAGAAATAAACCATTCACAGAAGGTGCATGACCATAAAAGATGTTACTCATATAAATAGAACAACAATTATTCTCAGATTTAAATGAATAACCGTCTTGCAATAAACACGATCCAGATATGATGTTCCTGCTCAACGCATGCACATAATAACATTTATTAAGGTTTAAAACTAATCCCGAAGGTAAAACTAAGGAGAGTGTGTCGACGGCCATCACATCAACTCTTGATCCGTTGCCAACGCGCATCGTCACCTCATCCCTCGCAAGCCGCCGTCTATTCTGTAGCTCCTGTTTCGAGTTACAAATATTATCAACTGAACCAGTAACAAATACCCAGGCACTACAACGAGGGCTAGTAAGGAAAACGTCAATAACATGTATATCAAATATACCTTTGATGGTGCCAGCCTTCTTGTCCGCTAAGTACTTCGGACAGTTGCGCTTCCAGTGACCATTGTCCTTGCAATAGAAGCACTCAGTGTCCGGCTTGGGTCCAGACTTGAGCTTCTTCTCAGCAGGGGCAACGTGCTTGCTGCCGCCTTTCTTGAAGGGCTTCTTTGCACCCTTATCTTTCTTGAAGGTGGGGGGCTTGTTGACCATCAACACATGATTATCCTTTTTGATGTCCACCTCCGCAGCCTTCAGCTTTGCGAAGAGCTCGGTGATCGTATCAGTGGAACCAATCTGATTATGAGTCACTACAAAACTTTTGTAGCTGGGAGGGAGTGATTGCAGAACCCTGTCAATCTTGAGCTCCTCTGGAATCTTGTAGTCCAGTTGCTCAAGGCGTTGAGTGTAGCCCGACATCTTTATGGCGTGCTCACTAACGGAACTCCCTTCCTCCATCTTGCAGTTAAAGAATTTCTCAGAGATCTCATATCTCTCAGAACGGGTCTGAGTCTGAAACATAGTTTTCAGCTCCTCAATAATCTCAAAGGGCCCGGGATAGTCTTCAAAACGATTTTGAAGGTCCGATTCCATAGCAAACAACTGGTGCTCTTAATCACACCATAATCATCTTTGCGCGACTGATAGACAGCTTTCTCATCAGCCGGCGCATCTACAGCAGGGGTGTCACCTAGCGCATTTTCAAGGACATAGTCCTTTTGACCGCCAAAGAGAATGATTCTCAGATTGCGGAACCAGTTGGTGAAGTTAGACCCATTGTTTCTAAGATTTTCCTTCTTAGCAAAAACGTTGAAGTTGGACTTAGCCATTTGATCTACAATGTTTGCAAGTACAAATTAGACTATGTTCATGATAACTAGTTCAACTTTAATCAAATTACTAGATGAACTCCCACTAAATTCAACATCCCTCAAGTTGTTTAGTGAACATGATCCAAATTCACCAGGCCTAATCCGATCTTCACGATAAGAGATGTGGTTTCAATGGTGGACAACGAAGTGTCGATCATATCATTCATATGACTCATGATTAACCTTTCAGTTCTTGTGTTCCGAGGCCATGTATGTACATGCTAGGCTCGTCAAGTCAAACCCAAGTATTTCCGCGTGTGCAAAACTGGCTTGCGCCCGTTGTATGTGAACGTAAAGTCTATAACACCCGATCATCACGTGATGCTTGGACACGACGAACTTTCGCAACAGTGCATACATGGGGAGAACACAGTTTTATCTTGATCTTTAAGTGAGGAATCATCTTATAATGCTACCGTCGCGATCTAAGCATAATAAGATATATAAAAGGATAAACATCACATGCATATAACTTTATGTGACATGGTATAGCCAATCTTCGCGCAATGATCTCCATCTTGTGCGTGCCGGCATGATCTCCATCACTCCACCATGTTTGCCTCCACCACGAATAGCAACTACAACTATTGCTAACTACTTAGCGATAAAGTAAAGCTATTACATGGCGTATAAGAAGTTGACACACAGGTCATACACAATTATAAAGACAACCATATGGCTCCTGCCGGTTGTGTACTCATCGACATGCAAGTCGTGAAACATTACAAAACATGATCATTGCATACAACATACACATCACAACTTGGGCCATACCATATCAGAGAAAATACTCCCTGCAAAAACAAGTTAGACGCCTCTACTTTGTTGTTGCATGTTTTACGTGGATTATGGGAGTAGCAAGCTAAGAACGATTCTTACCTACGGAAAGCCACAACGGTGATATTATGATTGCCAAACCCCGGTGTAAATCCCATGATAACTATAGTGAGAGAAACTGGCATCCACCAGCCGCATGTGTGGAACAAGCCACACGTCAAGTGCGGAGCCGGTCTCGCGAACGATGTCGCGTAAGGTTGGCCTGGACCGCTTCGATCTCACTATCCCGCGTCATAAGAAGTACACAAACAAGAGGCTTGCAACAGAAAACATCAACGCCCGCAACAACCATGTTGCGTTCTACTCGTGAAACACATCTACGCATAGATCTAGCTCTGATACCACTGAAGGGTTTCGTAGCATAGTAAATCAAAAAAATTCTACGGATGCGAACGGGAAAGCCAAGATCTAATCTAGGAGATGCAAACAACGAGGGGGAATAGATGAGATCTTCATACCCTTGAAGATTCGCACAACGGAACGTTCGTCGAAACGTGGGTGATGTAGTCGTACTCGCTTCTCCTCCTCGCGATCCGATCCGATCTAACACCGCAAGTGGCGATGCCTCCGAGAGATGCAAACGTGCAGCACCTCGACGTCTCCTACTTCCTCGGTCCAGCAAGTATGGTGGAGAGACGGATTGGATCTACAACGCGACAGCGCGGTGCAAGTGGTGGAGAGTTTCTGCAGCAGGGCTTCGCCTACACGCAGTCGGGAGGGAGAGAGAGAGGAGGGCAGCAGGGCGGCTAGGGCTTGAGGAGGAGGTGTGGGGGGTGCGCCCCCAGCCCTCTTTATATAGAGGGGTGGGCGGCCAGCCCTTGCCCCTCCCCCAAGCCCTAGGACCGGCGGCCAAGGAGGGAGGAGTGGGGGGGCAAGTTCCCCCCCTTCTAGAAGCTCCCCTAGGGTTTTGCCCTAGGTTGGCCGGCTGGTCCCTATGGGGCCTTGTGCCCCTGGCCCAATGCGGCCAGGGCACTCCCTCATAGGCCCATGCCCCCTCCCGGCAGGTGGGGCCACGTTGGTCCCCCTCCGAAGGTTCTAGAAGCTTCCGGTACAATACCGATTAACCCGAAACAATTCCGAACTCCAAAAACTGCATTGCCTTATATGAATCTTATTCTTCGGACCATTCCGGAACCTCTCGTGATGTCCCGGATCCCATCCGAGACTCCGAACAAAAACTCATAAACCAATTATCCAATCTATCCTAGCGTCGAGACACGTTAAGTGTGTGACCCTTCGGGTTCGAGAACATGCAGACATGATCTTCTATCAATAATCAACAGCGGGGTCTGAAAACCCATATTGACTCCCACACATTCATCGATGATCATATCGGATGAACCACGATGCCAGGATTCAATCAATCCCATATATATATTCCCTTCGTCTCGCGATATTTTACTTGCCCGAGATTTGATCGTCGGTACCGTCATACCTAGTTGAATCTCGTTCACAGCAAGTACTTTACTCGTTCCGTAATCCGATATCACTTTGTGAGTAACTCCTTAATCATATGCTTGCAAGCGGTGTTGATATCGATTACCGAGTGGGCCCGAAGTATATCTCTCCGACTTAGGAGGGACAAATCCCATCTCGATACATACAACCCAACAGGTACTTTCCGATCACCTGAGAGACACCTTTATGATCACCCTCTCATAGGATGACGTTTGATGACCTCAAAGCTTTCTTCCGATACCAGAGAGTTGTATTATCTCATGGTCTAAGGAATACAATATTTGACATAAGAAAAGCTTCGCAAAGATGAACACGATGACACGATCTAATTGCTCCGCCGAAAACTCATGTCTATGGTTAGGAAACCTTAACCATCATTAATCTATGAGCTAGTCCATAGAGGCATACTAGGGATACGGTGTTGTTCATAAACCACAAAAGTATTAAAGTTTCCGCTTAATACAATTCTAGCATGGAATGTAAACTTTATCATGAACAAGAATTATAATAATAACATCTTTATTATTGCCTCTAGGGCATAATTCCAACAGGGTCCGGGTCGACAAGGGCATGCTCCTAGCGGCAGCGTCTGGTGGCAGGGTCTGGGTCGATGTGGACGTGCTCCTGGCGTCGGTGGCTGGCGAGGTTCGAGCGAGGCGAGGTGAGTCATGAGGGCGAGGGGATCTCGGGCGCGTGCTCGCGTGAAGAGGGGATTCGCTTGGGGAAGACGCATAGTTGGGCGAGGTTGGAGGCAGGGAGGAGGCGCTCGGGTGAGAGAGGAGGCGGACATGCGGTGGATCACGAGCGAGGAGGCAGGCGTCAGATTGGAGATTGAAGCAGAGGAGGGAGAAGGTGCGGTATATACCGGTGTGTGTCCTCGTGTGCGTGGTGTGTGTCTAATAGACTGAAATCTTCCCTTGGTGAAACCTTCTGTCTGCAAAATTTACTGATTCATCACTCTGAACCGTCATCTATTTCGTCTTCAATTCCTCCCATGTTTCCTGTTGGCGACTCCGCTTTCCCCTTCCGATGGTGGTGGGCATGAGAGGCGTGCGAACACGGCCACCCAGTGCCGGTGCCGGTGCGTGAGAGCCTGAGATCCGACGGATCGACATGCACGCAACAGACGCTAAGGTCGACGCTAGCCTGCGATGGTCATTAATGTGGGCACATGCTGCGGACATGCCATATTGCCATGGGGTGCAATGATATTGGGACCGTTCTTCTACATTTGGAAAAGAGTATTGTCAAAATATCAATAATTAGGCCGGAGGGCGTATAATAACTAATTTAAAGGAAGAAAGGATGAAGCATGCATTTTCTGTTCAATATCGTAGTAATGTAGTTTTGATTTAAGCTAGGTGCACTTATAATAGAGGAGAGTACGCATACTATATTTCTTCTCTTTTAAGTAAGTTTAATGTGCATATACCATCAACAAGAAAGATTGATCCGCGTGTAATTTCCTTGCTATCTAATTTTTAATAGCACTGTGAATAACGAATGACGAATGAACATTCTTAAGGTGTCATGTACTCATATGAAGTCGGTACCCGGGCCTCGCATCGTTCCCATGGGAGCGGCTCACGGAAAATCCTAGCCACCGCTGCCACTCCCCCATCCACCTCCGATCATCCCCGCCGCCATCAAACAACATCGCCGGCAAAGACTGTGTGGCTAACGACGGTGTCAGGATCTCACCGGTCGCGAGGCGGCGTCGGCAGGGGCCTCCTCTCCTCGCGTGTTGGGAGCTCCTAGCTGGTGCGGCACGGAGGCCCTGGACGGAAAGTCGTGGCCGGAGGAGAAGGTAGCCGGCGCGACGGCCCCAGTATCTTGGCAGAGACAAGAGCCGGGGGGGGGGGGGGGCGACCCTGGATCCCGCGGTTTGGCGGCTGAAGTGGCCGTGAGGGCGGCATGGTAGCCTTTTCTAGGTGCTCCCACTTGTAGCCATCGGCTAATTGAGCCCGCGCCAACCATGGTGTTGGCGGCCCCGGTGGTCTGGTCGATGGAAGGTGGCATCCTTGGGATGACACAATGACATGTAACTTGTGATCCTTATATAATAAGTTGCTTGCAGCGATATCATCGTTTTTGTAGTTTTGCTTTAGTATAGTTAAGGTGCCGATGAAAGAAGTTGACGACTGAATAGCTACTGAATAGCTATTTGTCGTCGTATGAATAGAAATCATGTGGCTTCATGTTTAATATCATTTTTCAATTTAGAATAATTATTTAAAATATGTGTATGTATTTTTAATTTTATTTCGTAGCAACGCACGGACATTCAGCTAGTACTTATTAAAACGAGTCAACGATACAAATTTCAAGGCTTAAGACACACGCTTTCCAAAGCAAAGTTTGACCAAAAGAATTGAGCAATAAAATCTTAATTATATTGTACATAATTAGTACCGTTGGATTCATATTAAAAAATACTTTCCGGTGATACTAGTTTTATATCAAAACTCTTTACGTATTTAGAGTAATTCTTGGTCAAAGAAAAAACATGCAAAACGAGGACTCGCCTTAAGCCCTGAATCGGAGGGAGTAGCAGTGAAGTATCATAAAAGTCGATACTTGTGCATTTCACATTCTGGATAGTAGTACTTAGCATGACAGAGAGTTTGCACACTTAAGACGTAACAGCCGGGGCTGAAAAGCCAGAAACAGGGATCTAGTTCGGAAGAAGGCGATAACCCAGTGTCTCTGCCAACATGGGGTGACGTCTACCCTCTCAGCCATGTGTTCCTGTACGACGAGTTGTCTCGCAGCGAGGCGTCGTGTGGCTTGTACTCCATCAGGTAGGTGTGTGGCAGCTTGAGATGCCTCTTGATTGAATCTCTGAGTGTCATCACAGCCTGAAAGGCACAACAAACACGAGTGAATAACACGGAGTAAAGCGCAAACACCGTAGTCGTATAAGCACCAAGTGATGTCACTAACCTGGTGGTCTGATGCATTTCGGTTCCAGACGCTCAGGATGTCCTCGTTGAAACGGCAACTGAGCACCACACCACAAACATCATCACTGTAATCAAGTTGATCACCCACTAGAACCAGCACCTGGAGAAATAACATTGATAAGCAAATAATAATAATAATTCAAATCATAGACAGCTAAGGGACCTGTTTAATGCAATTAGTTCCTTGCAGACAAAATAATAATCTGCACAACACATTTTGGACATTCGGATAGTATCCTCGACGCATTGTAAAACCGAATGGCTATGATCGCAGACACTATATGAATGGACAAGCCTTGAAATAACTTTCAGCAGGATGAAACTATTCTCATGAATGAACAGCCACATCCTCTAGTTTGATTGGGGAAACTACTAGAAAAGAGTATGCAAAGCAAGCATGCCATCCTGAAAGGAGAAAATGGAACCCCAAATGGGCTGCCTAAACAAGAAAGCAAAAGCTCTGCCTTGGCTGCACAACAATGGCACGGAAAGTGAAGAAATACAAAGGGCAATGGACAAACAACTCGGAAAATGATTTGTGAATGAGCGAAGAAAAACATAACTTGGTGTGAATGTGGCATCAATCACAAGCAGGCATGACAGAGAAAGCAAGATAGTGGCAGAAAATAATGATAAAACCTGCTTGTTGCAAGTAGGAACAGAGCATGCAAGAACAGCTAGAGCTGAGGGCTCAGGGTGGGAGATCGGAATGAGAGAAAAGTCAAACAATTCAACTAGGAAAACGCTAAAATAAAGAATGGGTTGCCATTTCCAATTCATTAATTCAACCAATTTTGAGCAAATGCAACACACGTGTTCCAATCTAAAATTAGTGGACCTCATAGTCTGCCATATTCAGAAGTATACTCAAGACAAATAAATAAAGTATATCATGTTAAACATGCATTCCATGTTAGCAGCAACAGTGGTGATAAGGCATCAACATATCCAAATGTTTCTCTTAATTCTTTAAAAAAATATGAAGCATCACAGAACACAGAAATCTCTGCTTGCCGATGGAACCATTCAAAAAAAATAACAGTGCCATAGGGTTTTTTCTTCAGGGAACAATACCATAGATGCTTATCCTTTCCACATTCTAAAACTCACTGCGCCCATTGTACTAGTGATGCATAAAATTTACTAATGGTAGAATGCATGATATCATTTGCAATCTTGATTCCAAAGTATTGATAGAGAAATATTACTGCCAAAGTTGAACATTTATGCACCAGACCAGGTATTAGAGGTAAGGAACTTCAAACAAAGAAGATACAATACTAATTCATTCTGACCCAGGCAACAGTAACTGCAGGACAGTGGATTTTGGAATACTCCTAATTCATTCTGGCTCGCTACCAACTTTTTTCAATGCTAAACCACTTGCTTGAATGTATAAAGTGTGTCTCAAAAACATGAAAATCGCAACATTAACAACTCAGGTCTCAGGCTTGTTGGCATATGTACCAATGTGCAAGATTATTACGCGCTACAGGGCTGTTTGGTTTAAGGATGGCCTTATACTGGGATATATGGGTCCATAATTAGTAATCCCATGAGTCATGGCCCTACTCTTCATTTTCTATTGGCACTGTGGTCATGACTCCTGAGGAATGGCACGGTGAAGAACAAACTAATTCCACTCTAAAAACGAGACAAGGATTATCCTGTTCCAACTCTAGATCTAATGTTCTTGTTTGGCTTGGGAAATGAAACGTTTGGTCCACCACTAACTCTCCTTGGTATCCCACATAGTTCTAATGCAATTGAAGATTGGTCATGAACAATAAAACATCAGTGGACAATCCCATAAAGGGGAAAAGCAACATAGTGTTTGTAAACAAGGTCATTCCACAAATCAAGCAGGCTTATGTCTGGTACTTCATGGTGATTCAGGCAAAGGAAATCCAAATTGAGGGATTAACGAACAGCAACAGGAGTTTGGGTATGATGACCAATCTTACTACCCAACGATCTGTGGATAGCACAAATGAGTTTGGGTATGATGACCAATCTTACTACCCAACGATCTGTGGATAGCACAAATACATTAACTTACCAAATCCTCCCAGAAACGAGCAGAAACAGCCTTTTTGAACCGTATAATCCACTTGCCACCACTGCGATTTGCAGGATCCTGCCAAATCAAACAACTTTAACCACTAAAAACACTGGCACACATAAGTGATGCTATGCTAAACACACAACGGTGCTATGAGTAATACCTCCCAGAGTGGGCGCACGCCCTCTTTGAACAGGTGCAGGTCCGTGGGGCTGGGGAGGGAAGACGGGCGCGCGAGATGGCAGTAGCAAACCCAGAACGACTCAACCTACAAGCCATACAAACAGTTCAATCAGTCAGCTGCACTGACCGGAGTAAGAAATCCCCTCGGAGAAACCTGCTGTATCAGAGACACGTACGGTGCTGAAATCGACGATCTTCCTGATGTTGTCCTCGTACGACTGCGACCTCGTCCCGGGCGTCCGGCGCGTGTACCAGAGCACGAGCTTCCGCTGCGGACGCACACAGCAAGAGAGACGGGTTATCACATCCAGCTTTTGTGAGATTCAAAGGTTCCTCCATTTCTGGAACGGGAACCAGGAATAAGACTTGGATCTAGCGGCGGGTGGTCTTACCCTGAGGGGGTGGAGGCCGGCCTTGAGTTCGCCGCTGCGGCGCTCGTTCTCCTCCACCTCCGCCTCGTCCTCCTCCTCGACGTGGGCGGGCGGCGCGTCCTGCGATGGCTGCATCTGCTCCTCCTGCTCGGACACCTTCCTCTCCGCCGCCGGCTCCATGGTGCCCCCTCTCGTACTGCGATTTGGTCGGCTGGGTTGGGTGTAGAAGATGGTCAGAGTCGGAGGCGAGGAAGGGTCCGGGCACGCGTGACAGGGGATATGAGTGGGTTTGGGCCGTTTTGGACCTTTTGGGTCCTCTTCAGCTTTGGACCTTTTGACTATGCACGCGGTGTGCTCGATAGCTTTTTTTTTACAATCAATACCACGTTATAGTCGTAGCAGCAAATATAAACTGGCTCCATCGATTTAAAATAAAGTGTAAAGAAAACTAGTAATCTTTGAGGTTTTCAATCTCTTTCTTCTTTTAAGACATAATTTTCCACTTTTCTAAGGCAGTCAAAAACTGACAAATATCAAACCATAACATGTAAATACCAATAAAGGTTCTTTCATAATTTTTTGAGCTGCAGTGTCAAGGCCGCGTGCACGCGCGTAACCATTAGGGTAATCAATCAACATCGGAAAAAGATCCAACACAAGTATTTCAGGGAAAATTAACCGAACAACCCGATCGACATCGTTGGGGAATCGAGAGTACGAATCACCATTGTCGAGGACATAGCAGTCGGGACAAATATTACGAGGATAATCCTCCTTGCGACAACCATGAGAAAAAGTTCAAAATCGATCCAAAGAAGAAAGATCTGAAAGATTGTGCCTATACAATCTTAATCTTTCAACACCACCATTGACGTCGGGAAAGAGATATCGCCGTTGAACGAAAGGTTAAAAATCACTTATTATAGACACTGGCATCACCATTAAGATGACAACCAAAACACTAATCTAACCTTTAAAAACACTACTTTTATTGAAAAATACACCCATAGATCGGGTTCCCCACCCCTCCCGGCGCCGATGAGACCGGCCGGAGGAAGGGGAACCGATCTATGGAGGAGGCAAAGATGTTGTGGCTAGGTCAGGAGAGTAGGCGGCGACTGATTAGGGTTTTGATACTTGTTTCGGTGTGCTCAATACCTATTTCCTTACTATTGCTGAAACGAGAATAAAAAGAAAAAACTGCTAATAGTTTTATTTTCTGACATTTCCCCAAAACATACATAGCAGTGCGGTTAGAGGACCTCCACTCGTTCGGTCTTCATAGGCCAAAATCCAGCGTGTTGGGTGGATGTAACTTTCGGCCTGGAAACGGTCGTTTTTCTGCTCGCGTTCCCAGACGTGGTTCATAGACAAGGCAAAATCGACAACGGTTTGCCTGAATTCGACTCAATTTTAAACAGTTCAGCATAAATATTAGTACAAAGCAATGTTCGACATAGTTAGCATGAAATTAAACACACAAAAATTTGGCATAGTTTGCCATAGACTAAAATACAACATAGTTCAACCAGATTATGCTCAACATCTATGTGTTGCCCTTACGCATCCATATGTGCTCAACCACATCATAGATGTGGATTCGGCTAGGCGGGGCGGGGCTTCGCCGGCGATGACATGGTGGCAAGGGGCAGCTGGGGGAAGCTCTCTGCGGCGGAAGAGACGAATCGCAGTCGGGAATGGGTTATGTCGTCGATGGGGTTGGCCGACCCTTTTTTCGCTTCATCCAGCATTCCCAGACGGTTCCCGACGTTCCAGGCTCGGCCTGTAAAGCCCGGAAGTAAAATTGGTCAAATTCGGTGAAAAATGCGCCTGCAAACGCGACTTGGTGATTTTTTGCCGTCCGGATGAAAAAACGCCCTAGAGAGGCCGTCCTAAGAATACGAGATGTCATTATCAGTAATACTATGATTTTGTGATATATTTGCCAGAATACACCACATGGCTAAAAATAAAAGTTCGGTGTATTTGTTTTCAAAATTATCCATAGCATGGTCATTTTAAGCAAAAAGTGACAAAGTTTTCATTCTTAGCTATACGTTGTGGTCTGGTAAATGCACCACAAAATCATAATGGTATTTGCAAATTATTAATCACACAATGTGTTTCGATAAATGTCAAAAACCAACAATGTCGTATAGCAAATTTTCTCATATACAAATAATCTCATAGTTTAAATGATTTATTTAGTTCTAGAGCTAAGCATCACAGTGGTTTGAAGATGACTCACAAATATTCTTGATAATTGCAACTTAGAACAAGTGTCAGTTTTTATATTTAACGAGTATAACACATGTGAACAACAAGGATACCGCTTAAAAGGGAGTGAATAGGCATTTAAAAACTTTTACGATATTGGCTTGAACAAATGTGGAATAAAACTAGTGTTTAACTTGTAAAGCATAAAACATCTATACTAGGGTTTAGCTATATGTATCAACAACTTGTGTTAAGCAAGACAAGCTACTGAGCGATAGCATGGTATATAACTTCAAGCACAAAAACTATTACAAAGTAAAGTGCATAAGCAAAAAACTCGGATATAAAATTATAGAGGCACACAAATATGGTGATTTATCATGAAGTTTATTTCTAAGGAAGCTAATCTCTGATGGAGAGGTGCGGCAGTGTAACGCTATCCGAACGCCACAAACTACTCACCTTGAGAAGTGGTTGCTCAATGCACACCGAACACCACAAAGGTCTCACACCAATATATTAAAGCACACCACGCATCAAACGCACAAAGGCTTCGCCTTATTCTCTTATATGCGCACCACAAAGATGGGCACACGATCAACTATGGGACACTTGAGGACGATCACCAAACTCGTGCAAGCTTGGGAAAATTTCTACAACTTAATTACAGGCTCTCAAAATTACCACCAAGGCCACAAGTTTGGAGAAATCTCCACAAGTTAGTTATAGGCTCCAAGAACTCGCCACAAAAGCCACTAAATCGTCTAGGGTTTTAAGAACCCAAGAATAACAAGATCCCTTTATATTCACCAACCAAATCCTCCACATGGAACCCAAACTGATGCACTATGAAATGGCAACTCTTTCACTCCCAAATTCCACCAAAGCTATAAAAGCTACTTGGGAAATAGGAGAGGAAGAACATAAGAGGAAGACCACAAAAAATATTCAAGATCTAAATCACAAGATGTTCCCCTCACTTAGAGGATATATTAATTAATGAATATGCATATCTAGATCTTCTCTCTTTTCTCTGAGGAAGATGCAACAAATCATGGGAGGGAGAGGGAGGAAGCAAGCTCAAAGAGGTCAAAACTAGGGGCAGGAGAGCTCAAAGGGATGGAGACCTTTGGGGAAGAAGGCCCCTTAAATATGGTCCCCATGAAATAAAATTGTTTGCATCAAGGTGTTGAACGCGCGATAGGCCAACCTAGCCAGACCACTAGGTCCGGCTAGACCCATGGGTCAGACCAGTTTGAGCGAGCGACCAGAGGAGCAGCTGAGTGCGCTAGCAGGTGACCGACCTAATCCCGGACCAGTCCGAGCCTTAGTCCGGATGGGTTGTCGGGAGTGCTGGCTAGCGGGCAGCCTAGCAACGGACCAGTCTGGGCGGCCCATCCAGGACCACCCCGGGCAGGTTGGGAACAAAAACCAAAACTACTATAACTTTTGTATCTGTCACTGAATGATATGAAACCAGTTTTTTTGGAAAGATGATGACAGGTAGAATCCTCCATAAAATAAGAATCGGTAAAACATCCAACATAAAAACGCTATAAGATATTCAATGGAATTTCGTTTTTGATAAACTAGAGCTTGTTATGATGATAACTAGAAACTCTAAAACCTCATGTGGATACTATCCACAAAACAAGCAAGAAAGATGATGTCAAGTATGCAAATATTTGAGATCTCTCCTAACGATACGATCAAGTGAATTACTAGAGAGTCCCTATTGATAATACGACTATCAGTCCTATAACCCGGTCTAGCGAATGACAACATGACAATAGAAAAAAGGAAAAGAGATCAAGATCATACATTTTCATTGCGCATTCCACGCGAGCTTGATATTGAAGATCTTGACCGCTACAAGATGGAACATCTTTATTGATTGCGCTGGCTTGATGAAAACTTGTGAATTGCTCCTCCATACTCCTATGGGAGAGAATATCTTTATGCACATCTTCGCATATCCATGATCACCATATGGAATACAAGATTCAAGCATTTGATCTCTACTGGATGACTCAACTTGAACTTGCACTTTGACTTAATTATCCTGGAATCATTTCTTCTATCTTCATAAAGATGATGGTTGATGACCCACAAGTATAGGGGATCGCAATAGTCTTCGCGGGTAGTATTACTCAATCTATTGATTCGACACAAGGGGAGCCAAAGAATACTTGCAAGCCTTAACAACTGAGTTGTCAGTTCAGCTGCACTTGGAAATAGTTCGTGCTCACAGAATATTATCAGTATTAATAGTTTGGTTGTAGCAACAGTAACAACAACAGCAATAGCAATAGTGAAACAAGAGCAATAGTAACAGTAATGGTAATAGTAGGATTCGAGTGCGGTAGGCATAGGGATGAATGGACGGACGTTGCATGGACGAGTCTAAACATGTAACTTCAAGATTTAGGGCATTACATATAAATAATAACAAGCATACAAGTACTAAACAATCCTAGGCATATGCTCCAAATATAGTCATACGTGCTCGCAATGAGAACTTGCACAACATCTTCTGTCCAGCCAGCCCGTGGCAGCGGGGCCTCTAGGAGACTACTGACAATTAAGGTGATCCTTTTAACAGAGCACCAGAGCAAAGCATTAACACTCCGTGAACACATGTGATCCTCACACCACGGCCATCCCCTCCAGTTGTCCCAATTATTGTCACTTTGGGGCCTTTGGATCTGGACAATGATATGTGTACACAACTTGCAGATAAGATCACAAACAATACTATCATAATGATTCAATAATAAGTTCAGATCTGAGATCATGGCACTCGGGCCCTAGTGACAAGCATTAAGCACAACAAGTTGTAACAAAGTCAAATAACACTAATAGAGATACTAGGCACTATGCCCTAACAGATCTTATTTGATTACATGATAGAACTCATCCAATCCCTACCATCCCCAAGCCTATGGCGGGGGATTACTCACTCATGGATGAGGGAAACATTGGTGGTTGATGGAGATGCGTTGGTGATGACGATGGCGATGATCTTCTCCAAATTCCCCGTCCCGGCAGGGTGCCAGAACGGAGTTTCTGGATCCGAATCTTGGTTTCTGGTGGCGGCGGCGGAGTGGAACTCTTTCCGGAAAACTATCGAACACCCCTCGGTTTTTAGGTCGAAAGGCAACTTATAGGCGCAGAGAGAGGCCGAGGAGGTGCCTAGGGAGGCTGCACCCCCTCCAGGCATGGGGTCAGGTGGGCCCACGCCTGGGGTGGGTCGGGGCCCCCCAGGCCTCCCTCCGTGTCTTCTTCTGGCTCCGTGGATCTTCTGGTGAAATATAATTTTTGGCATATTTTCCGGGATTTTTCCTGATAGTTTATTTTCTACACAAAAACAAGACACCAAGGTAATTCTACTGAAAACAGCGTTAGTCTGTGTTAGTTGTATCCAAATCACACAAGTTTAGAGGAGAAACAATAACAAAGTGTTCAAGAAAGTAGATACGTTTTGGACGTATCAACTCCCCCAGGCTTAGCTTATTGATTGTCCTCAAGCAATTCAGTTGAAAACTGAGTGCGATAAAGGAACTTTCACGAACACTTTGCTTCATATGATGTAAATATTCTCAGCACGGGAGTAGATGCTTAGACAATTCATAATAAAGAGTATGCAACTAAGTCTACTCAATAGTCATTGCAAGCTATGAAGAGAAACCAACTCAATAATAATAAGTAGCATGAAACATAAACATAAGCAACATTGCAATGCTCATAATAAGGTATGATAGAGTGGTATCTCGCTTGCCTTTGTTTGAAGAGCACAATATAAATGCCAAGGCACCTCTGAAGTTCACATGAAGACTAAAGATAAAGATATCAAAGATACAAGCATCAAAGTCATGACATAATTAACCAAGTTTTGGAACAAACATAAGAATGACAACTATGCTCTCAAGAAGGTGCTCATAGAATAAGTGGTGACTCAACAAGGTTGTGAAAACGGTTTTGAAAGGTTTGAAAGGCTTCCCAATGCTGAAAGGAAGGTACTCGTTAGCTTTGAGCTCTCATTGCCCTATCATAGGCATCTTCATGTGGTTAAGATCACAGTGAGGTCCACTCTGAATCATATGCTTGACAGATCATAGACTGGAAATCCCAAGTCCCTTGAGTACGAGGGTCGCTCCGCATGCTACTCAACTTTGGTCACCTGAAAGTTCTTGTCATTGTAAATACATGCATATCATCGAGAAACGCCAACGGGTATGATACGCCCAATTGGCATCACCATTCTATATCATAATTTACCTCTATTCATTGATATTTGTCTTATTATGAGGTATTGCTTATGGCTTTTCATCTATTTTTGCATGTTGGATGATTCCTGGAGGATGGACTGCCGGAGTCTGGATTCTGATGGAAAAGAAGGCGTTTCGGTGCAATTTCGCGAACATCATAAAAATACCAGAAAAATATGGAAACATATTATTTTACCAGAAGACGAAGGAAGCCACAAGGAGGGATGGAGATGGGCCTCAGGGGGTCCACACCCCCCTAGGCGTAGGCCCACCTGACCCCGCGCCTAGGACAGGTGTGGCCCACCTGCCCGGCCTCCGACTCCGCCCCTTCTCCTATATCTTCCCTACGAAACCCTAACACCAAGGGAGGGACCACAGGTAGATTTTCGCCGCCTCTAGGGGGCGGAAAGCACCGAGAGAGAAAGATCTCTCCGGCAGACAGATTTCTACCGGGGGAATTCCTTCCCGGAGAGGGGATACCGTCGCCATAAACACCGTCATCAAGCTAGGCTTCAGCGGAATCATCATCATCATCCACACCATCATATCCACCATCACCACCACTCTGTCCCGTTGTAACAATTGTGTTGGATATTGCTTTAGTTCTTAGGGGAAACTTTCCCGGTGTTAATTACTATTGTAGTTGATGCTTGTGAGTGGAACCATTGGATTATTGTTTATGTTTAGATTGTTATCCATTATCATATCATCTTTGATCTTGATCCATATGATGTCTTGTGAGTAGTTCGTTGTGTTCTTGAGGACATGGGAGAAGTCATGTTGTTAGTAGTGAATCTGTGATGAGATTATTCAATGGTTTAGTATTTAAGTTGTGGTGCTATTCTTCTAGTGGTGTCATGTGAACGTCTACTACATGACACTTCACCATTTATGGGCCTAGGGGAATGCATTGTGTATTTGGCTACTAATTGTGGGGTTGCCGGAGTGACAGAAACCTGAACCCCCTTAGGACACCTTTGCACAAGGGAGCATAGGATCTCAGAGTTTAAGGCTGTGGTTAGATTTATATCTTAATTACTTTCCTGTAGTTATGGATGTGTGCAGGGGGTTTAATCACAAGTATGTATTAGTCCTAGGAAGGGCGGTATGTTAGCACAGGTTCACCCACACAACACTTACAAACACCATAGAAGAGTACTCACCTATTTGAAGCGAAAGCACTTGACAGAATTCCCATGTGTCCTCGAAAACGTTTGGTCCTTATAAGTATTTCCACCGGCTTGTCCTTTGCTAAGAAAGGATTCGGCCACTTGATCCGTTTGTTTGTTACTTCTGTTACTTGCTCTTTGTTTTGTTGCCTTGTCAGAAAACCACTAAAAATCCGTTTGCTAAGTATTCACAGGGATTTCCTACTCCATACCACTGTTCAGCAACTTCTGCTCCTCGTTGGGATCGACACTCATATTTATCGAAAGTACTATAATACACCCCCTATACTTGTGGGTCATCAAGACTATTTTCTGGCACCGTTGCCGGGGAGTTAAGCACTATTGAAGAGTGGAACTGGTAAGGGAAACTTTCACTGTGAGTATTGCTTTTGTTACTGCTTGTTACTTTGTTTCCAGTATGGATAACCCACTTGGTATTCTGTTTGGGAAAACTACCACCACTGCTAGGGTAGTAGATGAACCACCTCCTATTGAGACAGATCCTTTTAAGATACCCACTAGTATTGTTAATCGTGTTATGGATAATTATTATTTTGGGGATGCATTTTTCTGAGCTTGTTCTCCAAGTCGGTACCCAACTTTCATCAGTTCTGCACTTTTTGATTTGAGCAACAGAAGGTCTTCGAAAAAATCAATCTTTACCTGCTGGTCTGTTTTAACAGATTTTTGCCATCATTTGCATTTGCCTCTTACAGAAGCTTTTGTTTTGATGGGTTTTCAGTTGAAGTGTGTACTGATGACCCACAAGTGTAGGGGTGTATCGTAGTACTTTCGATAAATAGGAGTGTCAATCCCAACGAGGAGCAGAAGGTGCTGAACAGTGGTATGGAGCAGGAAATCCCTGTGAATACTTAGCAAACGGATTTTTAGTGGTTTTCTGACAAAGCAACAATGCAAAGAGCAAATAACAGAAGTAACGAACAAATGGAGCAAGTGGCCCAATACTTTTTTAGCAAAGGACAAGCCGGTGTAAATACTTATAAGGACCAAACGTTCTTGAGGACACATGAAATTCTGTCAAGTGCTTTCGCTGTAAATAGCCGAGTACTCTTCTTTGGTGTTTGTAAGTGTTGTTTGGGTGAACCTGTGTTAACATACTGCCCTTCCTAGGACTAATACATACTTGTGATTAACCCCCCTGCAAACATCCGTAACTACATGAAAGTAATTAAGATATAAATCTAACCACAGCCGTAAAACTCTGAGATCCTACTCTCCCTTGTGCAAAGGTGTCCTAACGGGGGTTCAGGTTTCTGTCACTCCGGCAACCCCACGATTAGTAGCCAAATACACAATGCATTCCCCTAGGCCCATAAATGGTGAAGTATCATGTAGTCGACGTTCACATAACACCACTAGAAGAATAGCACCACAACTTAAATACTAAACCATTGAATAATAACTCATCACAGATTCACTACTAACAACATGACTTCTCCCATGTCCTCAAGAACTAAACGAACTACTCACAAGCCATCATATGGATCAAGATCAAAGATGATATGATAATGGATAACAATTGGAACATAAACAATAATCCAATGGTTCCACTTGTAAGCATCAACTACAATAGTAATCAACACCGAGAAGGTTTCCCCTAATGAACTAAGCAATATCCAACACAATTGTTACAGCGGGACGGAGTGGTGATGATGGTGCTGGTGGATATGATGGTGTGGATGATGATGATGATCCCGATGAAGCCTAGCTTGATGACGGTGTTGATGGCGACGGTTTTCCCTCTCCGGGAAGGAATTCCCCCAGTAGAAATCTGTCTGCCAGAGAGATCTTTCTCTCTCGGTGTTTTCCGCCTCCCGGAGGCGGCGAAAATCTATCTGTGGTCGCCCCCGGGTGTTAGGGTTCCGTAGGGAAGATATAGGCGAAGGGGCGGAGTCGGAGGCCGAACAGGTGGGCCAAACCCATCCTAGGTGCGGGGTCAGGTGGCCCCGCGCCTAGGGGGGTGTGGGCCCCCTGAGGCCCCCCTTCGCTCCTCCTTCTAGCTTCCTTCGTCTTTCGGTAAAATAATATGTTTCCATATTTTTCTGGTATCTTTCTGATCTTCGCGAAATTGCATCGAAACGCCGTCTTTTCCATCAGAATCCAAACTCCGGCAGTCCATCCTCCAGGAATCATCCAACATGCATGAACAGATGAAAAGCCATAAGTAATACCTCATAATAAGACAAATATCAATGAATAGAGGTAAATTATGATATAGAATGGTGATTGAAATTGGGCGTATCATGTACCCAAAGGTTTATTGTTTTTTCTTACACTAATGTTGTCATTGAGTTTGTGCAAAAGTTTTGTATGAAGGAAATTCGCAGGAGAAAGAGAGAAGGAATCTGTAGAGTTCGTCTTTGAATAGGTAAAAGTGGTGAAAACAGAAGGTTCGTGAAACCCCAATATTTTTATATTCATGATGTTTTTAATACATAAGGGAAGTTACGAGATGAAACCGAAGAGGAAATGGAGCCCGGGGTGGACAAACCCACCCCAGGCGCGGGCCCGGCCTGGCCGCGCCTAGAGGGGGTTTGCCACCCTCGAACTCCGTCTCCGCTTTGTTTCCATGTCAAAACCTTCCTTGTGCATTGAAACTTCGTAATATATACCCCCGGATCCCCCGAGGTTCGTGCATCGTGTTCTTGTCGTGTTTTCATTTCTATTTGTTTCTGTCAGGAAATCTTCTCAAAGTTTAGATCACCATGTCCTCCGCCAACGACAAAGGCAAAATGCCCGTGGAGATAGAGTTGGAAGAACAAACCGCCACAGGGACAAGGGAAGGAAACCTACTTTTGTAGGAGCAATTAACACCGCAGATACTTTTTCTCGTCACATGCAGGGAATCATAGCCTTCGGTCCAGAACTCATATACTGCCCTGAGGCAGCGGAAGCCCTTCGAACCACCAACAAGTTTTGTGATAAGTACCGTGCTTTGAGGATGAAGGTGGTGTTGGAGATATGCCCTAGAGGCAATAATAAATGTAGTTATTATTATATCTTTGTGTTTATGATAAATGTTTACATTCATGCTATAATAGTATTAACAAGAAACATTAATACTTGTGTGATTTGTAAACTAAATTAGAGTCCCTAGTAAAGCCTCTTCTTAATACTAGCTTGTTGATTAATAGATGATCATGGTTTGTTGATCATGAACATTTGAGATGTTGTTAATAACAAGATCATATCATTAGGAGAATGGTATGGTGGACATACTCCTATAGATAAGCATAGCATAAAGATCAAGTCATTTTAATAGTTCAATTGCTATAAGCTTTCTGATACATAATAACCTAATTCCTTCGACCATGAGATCATGCTTATCACCATCACCGGAAGGATACTTTAATGACATCAAACACCACACCATAACTGGTGGATATAAAGGTGGCATTGAGTATTCGGAAAGTATGGGTTGAGACACATGGATCAAGAGTGGGATTTGTCCATCCATATGACGGATAGATATACTCTGGGCCCTCTCGGTGGAATGTCATCCAATTAGCTTGCAAGCATGTGACTGGCTCACAAGGGATCACATATCACAGGAACAAGAAAAGAGTACTTATCGGTAACAAGGTTGAACTAGGTATGCAGAGATACCGACGATCCAAACCTCGGATAAGTAAACTATCGTGAGACAAAGGGAAATTGGTATCGTATGTAAGTGGTTCATTCGATCGCAAAGTAATCATAGAAATATGTGGGAGCCATATGAATTTCTAGATTCCTCTATTGGTTATTGTTAGGAGAAGTGTCTCGATCATGTCCGCATAATTCACGAACCGTAGGGAGACACACTTAAGGATTCGATGTTGTTGAGTAGTTATGGAATGATGAGAAAGAGACGAAATGTTGTTCGGAGTCTCGGATGGGATCCGGGATATCACGAGGAGATCCGGAATGGTCCGGATAATAAGATTCATATAAGGAAAGTCCTGTTTCGGAGTTGAGGAATGATTCCGGTGTTTTCATCGGGAATGTTCTAGAAGGTTCTGGAAGGTCTGGCACTCTGGAGGGGAAGGGTACATGAATGTGTCATGACAATGTGGGATGGTTACATCATGTACTAGGTATCATGTCTGGGCAAAATAAAGGGAGAAATCAAATCCTAGTTTGAAAAGTCAAACGCCAATTTGAAAAGTCAAACGACAGTTTTGCTTGGTGGAGGGAGAGTAGGAAACCTACTTGGGGAGGAGTTCCTCTCCCTCCACCCGCCGGCCAAGGAGGCCGACTTGGGCAAGGACTCCCTCCCCTTTGGCCGCGCCCTCCTACCTATAAAAGGAGGGGCAGGGCTGCCCCTCTTCCCTACACCCAACACCACCCAAAACCCTAACCCTAGCCGCCGGCCTCCTACAAGTCGCCGCCGCCCTTGGGTTTCTCCTAGCCGCCGACTTGGGGCTTCCCGAAGCCCTAGGCCGTCGGCCAAGCTCCACCCCTTGGTGCCTCTAAACCCTAGATCTCCAAGGCCTCTCTCATAGTCCACCATACTCGCTCCGGCTTAAGGCGAAGCCCTGCGAGATCTCCCCTCTACTTCCGGTACCACGCCGTCGTGCTGCCGGAATCGCGAGGAGAGTTCTACAACCTCCGCTGCCTGCTGGAACAAGGGAGAGGAAGGTCTTCATCGAGTACCGAACGTGTGACCGACTACGGAAGTGCTGCCGGAACGCAGCGCCGGAAGGATCGTCTACGCGATCTTGAGATCGGCAAGAGTGCGACTACATCACCCACGAGAATCTGCTCTCGTTAACCGCTTTGGAATCTTCGAGGGTGAGTTCCTCTATCGCTCGTTGCTACAATCTAGTAGATAGATCTTGGCTTGTTTGTTTGCATGCGGTAGAATTTTTTTGTTTTCCATGCTACGAACCCCTACAGTGGTATCAGAGCCGTGTCTATATGTAGATCTGTTGCACGAGTAGAACACAATGGTCATTGTGGGCGGTGGTGCTTTTATTATCAAATGCTTCTTGTGTACTTTGCATCTTGCGGTATGATGGGATGAAGCGGCCCGGGCTAACCTTACATGACATCGTTCATGAGACTTGCTCCACGCTCAACATGCAACTTGTATTGCATAAGTGGCTTTGCGGGTGTCTATCTCTCCCATTATAGTATAGATCCAATTTACGACGGGCACTTGATAGTTCAAACATCAACGTTGTGGTTCTTGTTCGTAAGTTAGATCAACACTTATTGAAATCCCCAAACCACGTAAAATATGCAAAAAAAATTAGAGGCGTCTAACTTTGTTTTGCAGGGGTGTGCTGTGATGTGATATGGCCATGATTGTGATTATATTTGATGTATGCAATGTTCCTTATTGTAAGTTGGCAACCGGCAGGAGCCATATGGTTGTCTTTAAATTCTGTTAAGACCCGCGTGTCTATTCAAAGTAGTTGTAATAGTTGGAGCTGGTGGACGACAACCATGAAACGACGCCATTGACCTTGACGCTATGCCGGTGATGATGGAGATCATGTTCGTGCTTGAAGATGCAGATCGGAAGCACAAGAAGAAAGGCCATATCATATCACATATTATGAATTGCATGTGATGTTAATCCTTTATGCATCTTGTATTGCTTAGTTAACGACGGTAGCATTATAAGATGATCCCTCATGCACATAAATTTCAAGATTTAAAGTGTTCATCCTTAGTAAGCAACGTTGCTAAAGCTTGTTGTTTCGAAGCACCACGTGATGATCGGGTGTGTTAGATTCTGCAAGTGTATACAACGTGAGCAAGCCAGATTTGCTCATGCGGAAGCTAAGGTTTGATCTTGACGAGCCTAGCATGTACAAACATGGTCTCGGAACACGGATCATCGAAAGGTAAAGCATGAATCATATAGTAGATATGCTGAACATGTCGATTGTTCGCCATTGAAGCTACATCAACTCACGTGATGATCGGTTTTGATGTGGTGGATTTGGTTCGTGTGATCACTAAAACAATGTGAGGGATATTGTTTTGAGTGGGAGTTCACCTAGATTAATTTAACTATGAATTAGAACTCAATTTTTCATAAAATTAGTCTAAACTATTACAAATATGTTGTAGATCAATGGCGGCCCCTACCACCAATTTTAATGCGTTCCTAGAGAAAGAAAAGTTGAAAAACAATGGAAGCAACTTCGCGGATTGGTTCCGCAATTTGAGGATTGTTTTCAATGATGGTAATTTGACCTATGTGCTGGATGCACCGCTGGGTGACCCGCCTGCAGCTGATGCTCCCGATGAAGTAAAGAATGTTTACCTTGCTCAGAAGAATCAGTACTCCATAGTTCATTGTGCTATCTTGTATGGTTTGGAATCGGAGCTTTAGAAAAGGTTTGAGTACCATGACCCACATGATATTGTCCGTGAACTCAAAATGATATTTGAGGCTCACGCGACAATTGAGAGTTATGAGGCTTCTGAAAAGTTCTTTAACTACAAGATGGAAGAGGGCAGCTCCGTTAGTGAGCATGTGCTTAAGATGTATGGGCACGCAAGCAAGCTTCAAAGCTTAGGTATAGTGATTCCTAATGCTTTGGGGATTCACCGTGTCCTATAATCACTACCACCAAGTTACAAGAATTTTGTGATGAACTACAATATGCAAAACATGGACAAGTCGTTGTCCGAACTCTTCTCCATGTTAAAAT
Source organism: Avena sativa (assembly GCA_916181665.1). Classification (NCBI taxonomy): domain Eukaryota; kingdom Viridiplantae; phylum Streptophyta; class Magnoliopsida; order Poales; family Poaceae; genus Avena; species Avena sativa. The sequence continues at coordinate 23,992,239 of OV702283.1, forward strand.
CTACAGAAGTGGAGATCAAGAAAGAGCACCAAGTGTTGTTGGTCAATAAGACCACCAAATTCAAGAAATGCAAGTCCAAGCAAAAGGGAAACTTCAAGAAGGGCGGTAAGAAAGTTGCCGCACCAGCGAAGAAGACCAAGGCTGGGCCTAAGCCTGATACTGAGTGCTTTTACTGCAAGGGAGAAGGTCACTGGAAGCGGAATTGCCCAAAGTACTTGGCGGATTTGAAGAACGACAACATCAAGAAGAAAGGTATATCCGATATACATGTTATTGATGTGTATCTCACTAGTACTCGTAGTAGTGCCTGGGTATTTGATACTGGTTCGGTTGCTGATATTTGTAACTCGAAATAGGTGCTGCAGAATAAACGGAAGCTAGCGAAGAACAAGGTGACGATGCGCGTCGGAAATGGATCAAAGGTTGATGTGATCATGGTCGGCACGCTACCTCTTCATCTACCATCGGGATTAGTTTTATACTTAAATAATTGTTATTTGGTGCCTGCGTTGAGCATGAACATTATATCTGGATCATGTTTGTTGCGAGACGGTTACTTGTTTAAATCCGAGAATAATGGTTGTTCGATTTATATGAGTAATATGTTTTATGCACATGCACCTTTGATAGATGGTCTATTCTTATTGAATCTCGATAGTGGAAATACACATATTAATAACATTGAAGCTAAACGTTTGACATTGAGCGATAACTCGACCTACATGTGGCACTGTCGTCTTGGTCACATTGGAGTAAAGCGTATGAAGAAACTCCATTCCGATGGACTTCTTGAATCACTTGATTTCGAATCACTTGAAAGATGCGAAGCATTTCTGATGGGTAAAATGACTAAGACTCCATTTTCTGGTATGATGGAGCGTGCTACGGACTTGTTGGAAATCATACATACCGATGTGTCTGGTCCAATGAGCGTAGCATCGCGCGGTGGTTATCGTTATGTTCTTACCTTCACGGATGACTTGAGTAGATATGGGTATATCTATTTCATGAAACATAAGTCCGAAACTTTCGAGAAGTTTAAGGAATTTCAAAGTGAGTTAGAGAATCAATGTAACAAGATGATTAAATTTCTACGTTCTGATCGTGGAGGTGAATATCTAAGTTACGAGTTTGGCAAACATTTGAAGAAATGCGGAATACTTTCACAATTGACACCGCCGGGAACACCACAGCGTAATGGTGTGTCCGAACGTCGTAATCGACCTCTCTTAGATATGGTTCGTTCTATGGTGTCACTTACAGATTTACCGCTATCATTTTGGGGTTATGCATTAGAAACAGCCGCATTCACTTTAAATAGGGCACCATCTAAATCCGTTGAAACGACACCGTATGAATTATGGTTTGGGAAGAAACCTAAATTGTCGTTCCTTAAAGTTTGGGGTTGCGAAGCCTATGTAAAGAAGTTACAACCGGACAAGCTTGAACCCAAAGCGGAAAAATGCATCTTCATAGGATACCCGAAGGAAACTATTGGGTATACCTTCTATCATAGATCCGAGGGCAAAATCTTCGTTGCTAAGAATGGATCCTTTCTGGAGAAGGAATTTCTCTCGAAAGAAGTGACTGGAAGGAAAGTAGAACTCGACGAGGTTGTCGAACCTTCTCTCGAACTTGCGAGTAGCGGAAGTAGTTCCAGTGGCGCCTACACCAATAAGAGAGGAAGCTAATGATGATGATCATGAAACTTCGGTTGAAGTTGCTATAGAACCTCGCAGGTCAACGACAACTCGTACCACTCCTGATTGGTATGATCCCGTTATGAGTGTCATGTTGGTGTACAACACCGATGACCCTGCGACATATGAGGAAGCGATGATGAGCCCAGATTCCAATAAATGGCAAGACGCCATGAAATCCGAAATTGGATCCTTGTACGAAAACCAAGTATGGACTTTGGTGGACTTGCCGAATGGCCGGAAGGCTGTCGAGAACAAATGCATTTTCAAGAAGAAAACATATGTTGATGGTAATGTTACTGTCTATAAAGCTCGACTTGTCGCAAAAGGGTTTCGAAAAATTCAAGGAGTTGACTACGATGAGACTTTCTCACCAGTAGCGAAGCTAAAGTCTGTGAGGATTATGTTAGCAATCGCTGCATATTACGATTATGAGATATGGCAGATGGATGTCAAAATGGCGTTCCTCATTGGAGACATCGATGAAGAGTTGTATATGATGCAACCCAAAGGTTTTGTCGATCCTAAAGATGCTAACAAGGTGTGCAAACTTCAACGGTCCATATATGGATTGAAGCAAGCATCCCGAAGTTGGAATCAATGTTTTGATAAGGTGATCAAAAGTTTTGGTTTTATACAAACTTATGGAGAAGCTTGTATTTACAAGAAAGTGAGTGGGAGCTCTGTAGCATTCTTAATACTATATGTAGATGACATATTGTTGATTGGGAATGATGTAGACCTTCTTAATAGTGTCAAGGAATATTTGAATAATAGTTTTTCAATGAAAGATCTTGGCGAAGCAGCTTACATATTAGGCATAAAGATTTATAGAGATAGATCGAGACGCCTAATATCATTGTCACAAAGTACATGTTTGGACAAAGTTCTAAAGAGGTTTGGAATGGAAGATAGCAAGAAAGGGTTCTTGCCCATGTTGCCCAATACGACGTTGAGTAAAACTCAAAGTCCAGCAATGGCAGAAGATAGAGAAAGGATGAGTAAGACTCCCTATGCCTCAACCATAGGATCTCTAATGTATGCCATGCTATGTACTAGACCCGACATTGCATATGCTGTTAGTTTAACTAGCAGATATCAAAGTGATCCAGGAGTGGATCATTGGACAGCGGTCAAAAACATCCTTACGTACTTGAGAAGAACCAAGGATATGGTTCTTTCTTATGGAGGTGATGAACAACTCGATGTTAATGGTTACACCGATGCTAGTTGGAACACCGATCCGGATGATTCTAAATCTCAATCTGGATACATATTTACTTTGAATGGTGCAGCAGTTAGCTGGAGGAGTGCAAAGCAAAGCGTTGTGGCGAGATCTTCAACTGAATCAGAATACATAGCTGCTTTAGAGGCTTCACAAGAAGCGATATGGATGAAGGAGTTCATTACAGAGCTCAGTGTGGTTCCAAGTGCGTTGGACCCAATGTCTATCTACTGTGATAACATGGGCGCCATAGCCAATGCGCAAGAACCAAGGTCACACAAGAAGCTGAAGCACATCAAGCTACATTTTCACGCTATTCGATAACATGTCCAAGATGGTGAAATAAAGATTTGCAAAGTACACACAGATCTGAATGTGGCGGATCCGTTGACTAAATCTCTCCCGAGGGCAAAACATGACCAACACCAAACTGCCATGGGTGTTCGGTATATTACCATGTAATCTAGATTAGTTGACTCTAGGGCAAGTGGGAAACTGTTGGAGATATGCCCCAGAGGCAATAATAAATGTAGTTATTATTATATCTTTGTGTTTATGATAAATGTTTACATTCATGCTATAATAGTATTAACAAGAAACATTAATACTTGTGTGATTTGTAAACTAAATTAGAGTCCCTAGTAAAGCCTCTTCTTAATACTAGCTTGTTGATTAATAGATGATCATGGTTTCTTGATCATGAACATTTGAGATGTTGTTAATAACAAGATCATATCATTAGGAGAATGGTATGGTGGACATACTCCTATAGATAAGCGTAGCATAAAGATCAAGTCATTTTAATAGTTCAATTGATATATGCTTTCTGATACATAGTAACCTAATTCCTTCGACCATGAGATCATGCTTATCACCATCACCGGAAGGATACTTTGATGACATCAAACACCACACCGTAACTGGGTGGCTATAAAGGTGGCATTGAGTATTCCGGAAGTATGGGTTGAGACACATGGATCAAGAGTGGGATTTGTCCATCCATATGACGGATAGATATACTCTGGGCCCTATCGGTGGAATGTCATCCAATTAGCTTGCAAGCATGTTACTGGCTCACAAGGGATCACATATCACGGGAACGAGAAAAGAGTACTTATCGGTAACAAGGTTGAACTAGGTATGCAGAGATACCGACGATCAAAACCTCGGATAAGTAAACTATCGTGAGACAAAGGGAAATTGGTATCGTATGTAAGTGGTTCATTCGATCACAAATTAATCGTAGAAATATGCGGAGCCATATGAATTTACATATTCCTCTATTGGTTATTGTTCGGAGAAGTGTCTCGATCATGTCCGCATAATTCACGAACCGTAGGGAGACACACTTAAGGATTCGATGTTGTTGAGTAGTTATGGAATGATGATAAAGAGACCGAATGTTGTTTGGAGTCTCGTATGGGATCCGGGATATCATGAGGAGATCCGGAATGGTCCGGAGAATAAGAATCATATAAGGAAAGTCCTGTCGGAGTTGAGGAATGATTCCGGTGTTTTCATCGGGAATGTTCTAGAAGGTTCCGGAAGGTCCGGCACTCTGGAGGGGAAGGGTACATGAATGTGTCATTACAATGTGGAATGGTTGCATCATGTACTAGGTATCATGGCTGGGCAAAATAAAGGGAGAAATCAAATCCTAGTTTGAAAAGTCAAACGCCAATTTGAAAAGTCAAACGACACTTCTGCTTGGTGGAGGGAGAGTAGGAATCCTAGTTGGGGAGGAGTTCCTCTCCCTCCACCCGCCGTCCAAGGAGGCCGACTTGGGGGAGGACTCCCTCCCCTTGGCCGTGCCCTCCCACCTATAAAAGGATGGGCAGGGCTGCCCCTCTTCCCTACACCCAACACCACTCAAAACCCTAACCCTAGTCGCCGACCTCCTGCAAGTCGCCGCCGCCCTAGGGTTTCTTCTAGCCGCCGACTTGGGGCTTCCCCAAGCCTAGGACACCGGCCAAGCTCCGCCCCTTGGTGCCTTTAAACCCTAGATCGCCAAGGCCTCTCTCATAGTCCACCATACTCGCTCTGGCTTAAGGCAAAGCCCTGCGAGATCTCCCCTCTACTTCCGGTACCACGCCGTCGTGCTGCCGGAATCGCGAGGAGAGTTCTACAACCTTCGCTGCCTGCTGGAACAAGGGAGAGGAAGGTCTTCATCGAGTACCAAATGTGTGACCGACTGCGGAAGCGCTGCCGGAACGCAGCGCCGGAAGGATCGTCTACGCGATCTTGAGATCGGCAAGAGTACGACTACATCACCCACGAGAATCTGCTTTCATTAACCGCTTTGGAATCTTCGAGGGTGAGTTCCTCTATCGACTCGTTGCTACAATCTAGTAGATAGATCTTGGCTTGTTTGTTTGCATGCGGCAGAATTTTTTTGTTTTCCATGCTACGAACCCCTACAGGTGGATATGCTTCAAGAGGAAAATAACAGGCTTCGTAAGATGCTGGAAGATTTCCTGACCCATGACAAGAGAACACCACCACCACCGAAGGAGTAATTCGTCATCAGGTTTGGACGCCCCTTGGCTTGTTCCAAGCTTGGGGGAGTGTCGCGGTATCACCACCATTATCTCTTATCTTTTACCTTTTTAGTGTATTCATATCTGTGGTAGAGGGGTTATCTTATAGTTTGGTTTGCATGTGGAAGTATCTCTCCTTTAGTTGATTATCTATGTATCCTTGGTGCGAGTGCCTTTATTGGAATATTAATGAGAAGCCTCATCTTTTACTTTTTGCACTTCTTATTTTTAGTTTGCAATCTCTATTATATGATGGATCTTATTGTTCAGTATTGGCACCACTTTGGGATCATCAAGTGGATCTAAATTGGCTTTGGCAAACCGAGTTCTGGTCAGTGGCTTTATTTTGAAAGTAAAAGAAAGAAAGAGCTTACAGGTATTTGGTATCATTTGTTTTCTTTCTTGTTGGATCATAAGCTTAGTATTCTTTATTTAAGATTCTTTTGTGTCTTCAAGGAAGATTGCATGTTTGGCTTTATTACTTGTATGTTTGCTTGTTTATTTCGACTCTCTTGCTTGCTACCCAGCCTTGCTAGCCAAAAACCTGTTTTGAGAAGGCATACTTCTCATGTTTCCAAAATCCCTTAAACCCAAAAATTTTGCCACTTGTGTCCACCATATCTACCTAGTAGATTTTGCTATTCCTAGTAAATTCTCAAGCTTCATCTACCTTTCAAATTAAAAAGTATTTTGTTATGTGAAAACTAGTTAGTAAAGATCTCACGAACTTGATGGCACACTTTATTTACTTGCCCCTAATAGACTTGAACCATTGTGAACATCGAAGTTGTATATGCTTGCATCTATATGTTGGAATTAGCAGAACCATGCTGTCAGGGGGAATGTTTTCAACATTGCACTTGTACTCTGTACACAGTTGATATCGTGATCTTTTGTCTATGGATGTCAACGCTGTGAAATAAATAGGGAACTTGTAAGTCCATGGAGTTTGTATTCTGTGTTAGAGAAACGCCTGGGCCGCTATCCTAAGCCGTGCTTAATCATGGTGGAAACTTGCATCATCACCATGTGAGTCATCTATGAAGCATCCTCAATAAAAATCTATACATATGGTAAATGAAAAGATTGCTGAGATGCTCATTGTCTGCTTGCCTTGTCATTTTGGTTATGGGAAAGCTCATGTACAATGTGCAAGGGGTACCCCGTTGGCAGTTCTCAATGATATGCAGATACTTACAATGAAAAGAACTTACCTGGGCCCAAAGTTGAGTATGCACGAGGAGTGGCCCTCATATTCAAGGGACATGAGATTGCCAACTTATATTTCGTCCAGCATATCCTCCATCTTTGTTCACTTTAACCTTAATCATCTCAAGATGCTTATGATAGGGGCAATGAGGGCTCAAAGCTAGTAAGTACCATAATCTTTTGGAAGCTTTTTATGACTTGTAATCCCTGCTACCCTCTAAGAAGGGACCTTTCTTCCACTTCCAAGTTGAGTCAGTAAACCTACTTCCTCTCTTTCTCCAGCAAGCTTTTGAGTTGTTGTGTTTCAAGCATTCATATGGTGATTTATTCAATCATGCTCTTTATCTTCCTTGTTTGAACAAAACTCTTATCTATTGAGTATTACTTTGGAAGCCTTCACTTATGAAAAACCTTTTTGAGCAAAGAGTGCTCCTGTTATGAAACTTCTACAAAAAGTTTTTGTGAAACTGTTTGCCAGGTGTTCTCTGACCAAGAACAAGTTTTCCTATTCCAATTATGATTTATCTTTATGCATCTCTATTGTGACTGTTGTACTTGGCTGCAAGCTAAGTTATATAATGGTGAGTTGCTTTCTTCAATGAGTTGTGCAATGGTAAGTGTGATGCTTCTTGTTCGTATTATTTTATCGACACTTCACTCCATAAACCTGTGGACATGTTTATCGAGCTCAGTATTCGCTTAGGGACAAGCGAAGTCTAAGCTTGGGGGCGTTGATACGCCCAATTTGCATCACCATTCTATATCATAATTTACCTTCATTCATTGATATTTGTCTTATTGTGAGGTATTGCTTATGGCTTTTCATCTGTTTTTGCATGTTGGATGATTCCTGGAGGATGGACCGCCGGAGTCTGGATTCTGATGGAAAAGAAGGCGTTTCGGTGCAATTTCGTGAAGATCTGAAAAATACCAGAAAAATATGGAAACATATTATTTTACCAGAAGACGAAGGAAGCCAGAAGAAGGGACGGAGATGGGCCTCAGGGGGGCCACACCCCCCCTAGGCGTGGGCCCACCTGACCCCGCGCCTAGGGCAGGTGTGGCCCACCTGCCCGGCCTTCGACTCTGCCACTTCGCCTATATCTTCCCTACGGATCCCTAACACCAAGGGAGGGACCATAGATAGATTTCCGTCGCCTCTGGGGGCGGAAAGCACCGAGAGAGAAAGATCTCTCCGGCAGATAGATTTCTGCCGGGGGAATTCCTTCCCAGAGAGGGGACACCGTCGCCATAAACACTGTCATCAAGTTAGGCTTCATCGGGATCATCATCATCATCCACACCATCATCTCCACCAGCACCATCACCACCACTCTGTCCCGCTGTAACAATTGTGTTGGATATTGCTTTAGTTCTTAGGGGAAACTTTCCCGGTGTTGATTACTATTGTAGCTGATGCTTGTGAGTGGAACCATTGGATTACTGTTTATGTTCAGATTGTTATCCATTATCATATCATATTTGATCTTGATTCATATGATGTCTTGTGAGTAGTTCGTTGTGTTCTTGAGGACATGGGAGAAGTCATGTTGTTAGTAGTGAATCTGTGATGAGATTATTCAATGGTTTAGTATTTAAGTTGTGGTGTTATTCTTCTAGTGGTGTCATGTGAACGTCGACTACATGACACTTCACCATTTATGGGCCTAGGGGAATGCATTATGTATTTGGCTACTAATTGTGGGGTTGCCGGAGTGACAGAAACATGAACCCCCGTTAGGACACCTTTGCACAAGGGAGCGTAGGATCTCAGAGTTTAAGGCTGTGGTTAGATTTATATCTTAATTACTTTCCTGTAGTTACGGATGTTTGCAGGGGGTTTAATCACAAGTATGTATTAGTCCTAGGAAGAGCGGTATGTTAGCACAGGTTCACGCACACAACACTTACAAACACCATAGAAGAGTTCTCAGCTATTTGAAGCGAAAGCACTTGACAGAATTCCCATGTGTCCTCAAGAATGTTTGGTCCTTATAATTATTTCCACCGGCTTGTCCTTTGCTAAGAAAGGATTGGGCCACTTGCTCCGTTTGTTCGTTACTTCTGTTACCTGCTCTTTGTTTTGTTGCCTTATCAGAAAACCACTATAAATCCGTTTGCTAAGTATTCACTGGGATTTCCTGCTCCATACCACTGTTCAGCACCTTCTGCTCCTCATTGGGATTGACACTCCTATTTATCAAAAGTACTACGATACACCCCCTATACTTGTGGGTCATTAGGGTACCCCTTGCACATGGTACAGGAGCTTTCCCATAACCAAAATGACAAGGAAAGCAGACAATGGTCATCTCAGCAATCTTTTTATTTACCATATGCATAGCTTTTTATTGAGGACGCTTCATAGATGCTCATTATGGTGTTGTTGCAAGTTTCCACCATGATTAGGCATGGATTAGGCTAGCGGCCCAGACGTTTCTCTAACACAATGTATAAACTCCATGAACTCACAACCTCCCCTTTTATTTCACATCGCCGACATCCATAGACAAAAGATCAAGGAATCAACTGGATGAGATATCCAAAAAGTGTTGAAAGCGTTCCCCGTGACATCACGGTTCTGCTGACTCCCAACATATAATTAGCAAACATATAACTTTCATGGACTAGTCACAATAGTTCAGAATTATTAAGCGCAAGGAATAAAGTGTGCCATCAAGTTCGTGAGAGCTTTACTAACTAACTTTCTCAAAAAAAATTATTTTGGAAGAAAACACGGCATATGGAATATGCACTGAAATAGCAAATGATGCTAATAGATAGGTATGGTGTACACAACTGGCAATATTGGTTTTGGTGAGTTGGAAGCACAGGTGGAGCACATACTCAGTGCAAGTGAAGGCTAGCAATAGAGAGAGAACGACAAACGAGAGAGCAATAGCTGACATAATCATGCTTGCAACAAAATAGGACTAATTATGGCATGAAAGTGATACAAGAACTTTGAGGAAAAATAAATCATCGAGGCTTACTGACTATTGATTAGTCATATGCATGCGTGAGCATGTGCCAAGTCGATTCACATGAACAGTCAGAGGAGGATACCACAATATCATATCAAAGTATGAATAAAACAATGCAAGCAAACATTCATATGACATGCTACAAACTATTAGCAAGCTGGAGCTAATCATAGACAAACAAGAACTACTAAGCATCCATAATGACATACACCTTACACAAACAGGCTAAGCATGCTCACAATGATGAGTATATATACAAAAATGAAACAAATAGATTTCGTTACCAGCCTCTTACCACACCTCGAGTTGTCTTAATCTTCATTATTGCCCTTCACTTGTGTGACTTGAATAATTAACATGAGACCAAAATCCACTGAGGACGGATGAACCGTGCAAAGAACTCACAAAACCAAATAAGAACAACAAATATTATTGGTGTTTTTGATTTTTTAGAAACAAGCAAACAAAGAAGAACCAAACAAAAACAAAGCAAACCAAACAAAGCAAAATCTTTTTGGATTTTTTCTTTTAAGGCAAGCCAAATCAAAGAAACAAACCAAGAGAAACAACCAAAATATTTTTGGTAATTTGGGTTTTTTAGAAAGAAGCAACAAAAACCAAAAAGAAAGCGAAACAATGGATATACAAAGAACCGACCGAACGTGATATATATATATATATATATTAGTGTGATATCGGTGTACCTCCCCCAAGCTTAGGATTTTGGCCTAAGTGGGGCTCAATAACTCAGATAGTACCCCCATGCTGGTGGGTCATCATAGGAATGATCATAGTCAGGCACCTGCGATGAAGAAGAAGACGCGCCCCAATCAAATGAGGGCTACTGGTATGAAGACTCTCCCAAGTTGGAGGGCTGAAACGAATTGTCTTTGGCATCCTCTTCAACATTGTCCTCTTGTTGGGAGAGTTCCCCCACATAAGTGTCAACCTTCTCCTCCGTAAGTGACCATACTTGCCTGTTATCAAAGTTAAACAAAGCAGGTGCAGGCAAATAAATTATTTTCTCAGTCCTACCCTTAATCCGACTTTGCTGGGCAAAAGATAATTCATATGGTAAACTTCTCACATTAGCCCCCAAGGAAACAAAACCATGCTGAATCATGGATTCAATATCAAGCCTCTCTGTGGGGAACTGAAAATCTGAATAATGAGGCTCCAAACCATGGAAAGCTAGCAACCTAAAAGCAATGAGACCTCCACAAATTCCACCCTTCTCACGGTTGGTGGTGAGACGGTGAGCTATCAAAGCATCCGAACTATAAGATCTATTCCTATTCAGAGCAACTACAATAAAAGCTAGATCAAAAGAAGATAACTTTCTAGCAATCTTTCTAGTAAGAACCCACTTTGTCATGAAATAGGAAAAGTATCTAATTGCTGGGAGCTGAATGTTCTGAATTTTACCACTTTCCTTTGAGAAGTCGAAACCTTGGAAAATCTCAGCATATAAATCCACAAGTTACTTGGGCCTTTCCTTGATCTTCTCACAAGATACCCACTGAGGTACCCTAATTGCTGCACAGAAATCAGCAAAAGGCAAGTCGACAGGTATATTATATATTTTGTAATGGACCATGGGATTAGAAGTTGACCAAGTGAACCAGAAGTCTTGCATAAAATCCATGGTTAGCTTAACATATTGGAGTGGTTCACCTTCAACAAAGTGTTCCAACCCTGCATTTGTAACCATAGTTTGGAAATCTTGGAGGATCCCCGCAGCTCTCATAAATTCATGGCATGGATATATGGAAGGAAAAACTGCCTCCTCACAATGAACCTTCATTGGCTCGTGCACCATCAAGTCATATTGGTTCAGTGGATAAGCACTCATTTTCCTTGCTGAAATTTTTAGACAACCATTAAACCAAGTGATTTCTAAGTTGATAAATGATGAGAAACTACTATAGGAACTTGTTAGAGGACTACACATGCATCAAAACAAAGTTTCTAAGCATAGAACAAGCATGCAAGCTCAAACAACCTGTCACCTATAGCAGCAAGATACTCAAGATACAATCTACCAATCACAAATCTAATTGGACAAGTGGAGGAGTGTGGCATCCCGCAAAACCACTACTAGAAAATCGCGTTGTTTTGAGCATTGCATCGTCATCATCTTGCATCTGTTCGCATAAAACTATTTCGGGAAAACCCAAATTGTTTTCTAAAACGCCCCGTCTTTAATTCAAAACCAAAACCGGGTCCCCGGATTATTTTGTTTTGTCCGCTATCGGTTTGCAGAGGCTTTGTTTTAATCTAATAAAAATATTAAATTATTTTAGTGGGGCAGTCGAACGGGCCGATTCGACCCGAACGACCACCCCAGAACCTAAAACGGTCCACCTAATCAGCCCCCTCTAAATCCTAAAACTACCAACCTATCTACCCACCCCTCTGGCCACCTCACCCGGACCAATCCGTGACCGCCACCTCACCCCTCTCTTCCCCTAACCCTATCAACCGCTGCCACCTAACCCTCCACCTGCCCACCCACACACAAGCCCACACCACACACCACACACCACACACGCCCACGCCAGCCCCCACGTGGCCCCACCCCGCAGCCCCCTCTCTCTCTCCCTCCCTGGAAACAACCCACGCACACACCCCGTTCCCCTGGCCCACCCCCTGGACCCACCGCCCACCAACCACCTCCCCTGCATCGCACCTCCCCCCGAGACCCTCTCCCTCACCCGACGCTCCCTCCGCCCGCGTCCCCGCCCGACCCAGCCGACGCCCACGACCCTCCTCCTCTCCCCTCCGGCGCCGGCCAAGTCACCTCCTCGCCGTCGCGTTCCCGGCCAAGCACCGCCGCTCGCCGGCCGCGTCTCCCTCAACCTCCTCTCCACCCGACGCCGTCGCCTCCCCCAACCTTCCGCCGCCGCCCTTCCCTCCTTCTTCCCCGGCCCACGCGTCGCCTCTCCGGCCGGCCCCCTCACCACCCCCGATTGCCCGCGATGCCACCTCCGCCGCTCGCCGGCTCCCCTCCCCCTCCTGCGCTCTCCTCCCTCGCCTCCGCCGCTCCCTAGTGCCCTGCCCCTCCTGCGCCTCCCCTCGCAGGCCCCCCTGCAGTGCCGCCCCGACCCCGAGCTCGTCGCCGCGCCTCTGGCCGTCGGCGACGCCGGCCTCTTCCCTGCTGCTCGCCGCCAAGCCCTCCCTCTGCTGCCCCTCTCCCCAACCCCGAGTCGCCCGCCGCCGTGCTCGGCTCCGGCCGGCCTCGCCGGCCTCGCCTCCAGCCGCTCGACCCGGCGCCGCCACCAGCCACCTCTGCCTCGAGTCCCTCCAGCGCGCATGCGTTCACAAGCTTGACCGTCACCGTGCCTGTCCCCGGTTGGTTCTCGGTAGTGTGTGTAGATGGTACTAGTATGGTAAGGCAAAGTTGGTTTGGTGGGTTTTTAGGCGTACATCTACCTACCTTCGGCGGCCGACGCATCGTCCCGACAACAACCTACGATGAACCCAAAGGCCACTGCACCCGATGATCGTCGTCATGGAACCACCAGACCGTCCACGCGAACATGATGGCCAAGCCCCGAAGAAATTCTCACGGAACCGATGAAGTTGGGTACCAAGTCCTCCTTCATGGAGCGTCAAGGCCTCCTTCACGGACCCGAAGACCGCCGAGTCCGTCTCGGACGCCAAGTTCTTCCACCCCATGGATCGATCCATCGGAACGCCAAGCCCTTCATCCGAACCCGAGTTCTTCGTCACAGGCGTCAAGATCTTCCTCCCGGACTCGAAGACCCCGGTACCCGATCCACTCAAGCCCGTCATCGACGACAAGAACGACAGCAACCAGGGCGAGTCCGATGCCCCGACGCCAGACCAAGTACTCCCTCCCGGAACGCCAAGATCTCCGCGTGAGACGACAAGACCGACAACATGGCCGACCACCGCGGATGCGACAAGATCGACCTCAGTTATCCGAGAACGATCCCGCCGAGGCCGAACCCCAGATCCGGACCCTGAGACCGAACCCCGAACCCCGGAACCCCAAGTTCGTCGAGGCCCTCTAATGTGTGAACCCTTTTCCCGAACCCTATTTTATAAATGCTAAATATAAAACCTGTTGCATATTCATTTGTCATACTCTCATGCATATTTGTGTGGTTTGGGGGCCTTATGCCGATTCACCATATAATTAAATATGGGGCCCATATGCGGGCAAATCTAGTCTCATATCGGCCTCATTTAAACTTGTGTAGCGAACCGGTGCTATCTTTTGTCTTGATAATGCAACATTTAAATTGCGGGGTAGATAAATAACTTGAACCACCTAAATAATTGTCGGGACCCCGGTTCCTCTTAATATGATCTAATTGCATTGTACCTTTGCCATGCCATGCATCATACATGCATCATGCCGCTCTTCTGCCGTTGTATTAAATATTGCATCCGGTGTTTATTCTAGTGTTTTGGTTCTTCGCGGATAAGGCCGTTGAGTTGATGTGAGCTTCGCCCCAATCTTCGGTTGAACCTTCGACAATGTTTTCAGGCGAGCATCTCCCCCTTTCTACCTATCTTACTTTTATAGTATGTATTTCCCTCCTGTTGATCTTTGCTATCTGTGTTGCGATGCTCTAGTTTTCGTACCCGTGATATCCCTTGCAGCCATATATAGCCTTGGACACATCCTATTACCTGTTGTTTGGTAGATAGTTGGACCCGCGCGTCGTAGTCGCTTGCTCAAGTGTTGTTGCGTGTCGTCAAGTACCACAGTTGTTGGAGAAGTGCCGCATGTTTATTGTTGGAGATGATCATGGCTTTACTTATGGTCCACTTTAATTACTGTTTAACAACTAAAATTGAATTAAGCAGAGGCATCGGTGGGTGATAGATAATATTTGGTTTCCGACCGCCCACTTGTGTCCCGTAGGACCCGAGTTCTTGACACCTGTTCCGAGATTGAGCGCGCTAACCACAGGTGGGGAGATATGGGCCCCCCATTGATTATTACCTGATTTCAAAGTATTGTACTGGGGGCCACAAACTAGTTTGAGGTTTTATTTACTATCCTGTACTTATGACATGCTTTACTGTTTTAATTAAATTGTGCGACAGATAGCACCTGTACTGTTTAGGATCGGGACACGTTTTCGCGGTGTCGACAGTCCCCGTTTGGGGATTTGCTGTCGTTCACAGCCGTCTACCCAAACCCTAAGTCCGTCTCGGAGACCGGCCGACTTCGTTGCGGGTGTCGACTTGGTGGGGTGGCCCCCATGTACTTGCTTTGGGTCTGGGAACGTCGTGACTTAGGCCCCGCCGACATACCGATGGGTGTATGTTAACTGATCTGGCAAAAAGGGTCGAAGTGCCTGTGGATACTTTGGTGCACCCCTGCAGGGTTAAATCTTATGGAGAAGCCGTGTCCGCGGTTATGGACGACTTGGAGCACAGTGCTTGATCATAGACAACTATAACTAAAGTTTACTGTTATAAATTGACTTGTATCCGATTTGACTAGTAATCAGCTTCACTACAACGGAATGGCTAAATAAAGTACCAACAACTGCTGGGTTTTTGGGTTATCTCATGCTAATTGTATCTGACTAGTAAGTACTGTAACTACAATGGAATGGTCAAATAAAAGTGCCCACTGCTTAATTTATCAGGATGATTATATATACCTGACTAGTAATTACTGCCACGATAACCGAATAAATAAAACTGCCAACAGTGTGAGTCCCTCGGCTGACTTCCTCGTTTGGTTTCGAGGGGGGAAACACCAGGATGGGTTTTGCTTGGTGGTAGCATCAGGTTGGTTCCGAATAGGTCTTTCTTACCCCTCTCTGATATCCGCCAGTTGAATCGAGTCTCTGCAGGTTGTTTAGTGCATGATGCCGCTGCCGCTTCAGTCCACCATATCTATGTAGGCGAGGACCGCCGAATTCTAGTCTCGCCGTGTACTGGCCTCAGTACTGACGCTCCTCTTTTTCCTTTGCCCTTTGTCGGCACCCCTTTTGTTTAAGCAGGTTTTGAGATCGCCGTCGTTAGCAGGGTTACCCTTCCGGCATGGCCTGGGCAGGGTTATGGACGCCATTGGTTATTCTTCAGGGCTCTTAGCCCATTTGCATCTTGTCCGTAGTCGGACGCTCTATCATTTTCAAGGTGATTTGGATCTTTGTATATTATACCTGTATTCTTGACTCATGGAGTCGTGTTGTATATATCTGTTCTGTGGGTCCCATCGCGGACTGTTGTGTAATGTTATTACTTCGTTTTCCACCCGCACGAAAGTGCCTGGTGGGCACCTTCGAATCGTTTCTATGCGGGTTTGGCGGGTTTCGCTAAAACTTGCATAGGGCCGATTCTGAGGGTGTTACAAGGAGGCACATACCAAGGAGCAATCCCTCCAAAAATTAGCACTTGAGATGGGCTGAACAAGGAGATCGAAAATCGCGAGCAAGAACAGCAAGAACTCGAGCTTGAGCAAGTTTTCCGGTGTTTTTCAGGAGAGAAAAAGAAGATGGCTTTGAGGAGGCAGCTGTAACAGCCCAAGCTTGTAATATATGTAAATAGCACTTAAGCACTGCATGCATCTGTTTAAATCCATAAAAGATATGCATCAGATCAAGTATGTGAATTAAAATACATTTGCAAAACCCAAAACCCTAAATTCTTTCCCTCTCTTTGTAACCACATTCAAATAGTTTGAATTTTGAAAATGACAAAATGAGAAGCCCAATTGTTTATGAGTGCCCCACGTTAGTTTGAATGTTTTATGAAAGCTCCTGGTACTTTGAAAAGATTCAAAACAGTTTGAAAATTAAAAGTTCAAAGAGGAAATGCCAAAAAACAGAAAAAGAAAACAGTTTTTGGAAAATAAAACAGCAGCAGGCGCAACTGGGCCGTGGCCCATCTCCCTCTTCCCTTTCCTGCTGCTCGCGTGCGCAAGTCAGCGGCCCAAGCCAGCCCAAGCGGCCCGTACCCCTTCACCTCTCTTTCCCCTTTCTTCTTCCTCGCCAGAAGGACGCCGGCGAAGCTCCTGCGTGTCCGCGCCACCGTCGTCCGATCCTCGCCCAAATCGCAGCGCCCCGCCATCCTCTGGGAAGGATAAGACCTCGTGACGACGCCCTGGCCGTCCTCATCCATTCCCCCTCTCTCCCCCGACCTCCCTCTTCCTCTCTCGCTACCGGTCCGAAACCCTGCCGGCAGCTCGTCGCCGTTCCCGATCGTCCCAGGCTGAGCCGTGGCCACCGACGACATCGCCGTGCTGGACTCGTTCTCCCTAGCCAAGCCACGGATCCGCGATCGCCCCCAATCGACGGAATGGTGACCTTCCTCCCCGACCCCGGCTGTCATCTTAGCCACCGATTCCGGCCTCCTCGAACCTCATCGTCGCCTCAGATCGCTTTGTGGTGAGCTTCTTGTCCGTAAGGACCCTCTCTCTCCCCCTCCCGTGCTCTGTGTTGTTGTGTCGACGAACGCCGCCGCCGCTCGCCGTCAGAGGCCGTCGTTGCCGAAGCGGTGGTTGCCAAAACAGGGGGCCGCCGCCACTATGAGGTCGGTCGCGTCGTACTGAGCCAGGCGCACGCTTTCTCGCTGTCCCGCGCGTCCCTAGTCGCCGTAGCCATGCACACCTGAGCCGCCGCCGCCGTCGAGCCTACGTGGCCACGACGTGGCTCCTGCGTTGAGTCCACGAGGTGCCTGTGTGGCCAGGTCCCACCAGGCAGCCTCTCTGGCTAGCTGCAGCCTCGGTGAGAAATAACAAACCGGGCCCCCTGTCCCACTTTTCCTACGTGGAGGCTGAGGTGGCCAGAGGCCCACATGTCTGTGTCTATGGATAACCCAGCCCTCGGTGTAAAAAAATATTTCCAGATTTATTTAAATTAAGAAAAAGTTTAAGAATTTCAGAAATTGTTTGAATATTGTAAATTCAATAACTTTTAATTTATAAGTCAGAAAAATACAAATAATATATCAAAATGTTTAGAAAAATGATAACTATCTAAATAACCTATAATCATGCATTGTTCAACAAATTTAATGACAAGTTTAATTAGAACAACATAGTAACCCCTCTCATATGTTTCTGGAGTTTTTCGAGCTAGGGTATTCAACCCTTGGAACCCCGTTTAAATTGCCGAGCATGTTTTAGGGTTTCATTTCAATGCAATTCAACTTGTCATATCATCATCCTTGTTTGAACATTGCATCGATGCCATGTCTTGATTGTTGCCTTTATTTCCGGTATTGGTTCTTCGAGATAGGATCCGAACCCGAAGCTGAAGTCAACAACACCGAAGATCCGTACATGTCTACTGACGGACAAGGCAAGCATAGCCTCTCATTCTGAACCTATGTTTTATAAAGTATATTACTTTCTCGCTATGATGCACATGATTTCAATGTGGTCTTTTATCAGTAGCTAGTTCATTTTCTGCACAAAAACAAGACATCAAGGTAATTCTGCTGAAAACAGCGTCAGTCTGTGTTAGTTGTATCCAAATCACACAAGTTTAGAGGAGAAACAATAGCAAAGTGTTCGAGAAAGTAGATACGTTTTGGATGTATCAATGGTTTGAAGGTACACATGAGAGCTCGCTCAAGTTTCTTCTTCTTCTTCTTCAAGACATGCTTCTCATATGCTTAACTCACACATGACCAAACATTAGATCTCTTCTTTTTTGAAAGTAATGTGGTAGTGAAAGTCCCTACAGCGATTTTGGTTTTTGAAATAATAAGACCTGAAATCTGCATCCGTGAGGACTTGAACCCGGATGGTTAGGTTGTACATCCACTTTCCTAACTGATCTCCTCTTGAATATCACCTTGTCCATCACTTGATATTCTTTGCTTCCCTCTTCTTTTTACCTTGAAACCAACATACGATCTACAAGCAATGCTTATGGACAAACCTTATAAGTGTAACTCAATGCAAGATAAGTCCAATAGATTGTCATTAATTACTAAGCCCACACATAAGGGCACACATACTCTTTCAACAAGGATGGTCGATAACTACTTTACAACTTAGACTATGTTGACATACTTAGTACCCCCTTAGTTCCAACAAATCTTGTCCTCACATATCGGTCACTATGGATTTGCTTAACACGACGTTCCATCCCACCAATCCTGGACCGACTACCATGAGTACATTTGAGATCTGCATCCAGACATCAGAGCTCTAATATCAGTTGTTATCCTTGTTATCATAATCCTGGTTCCACTTAACCAATGCTTCCGACTCACATGCATCATGGGCCGCTGCACGAGCGTCCATGTCCACCAACCCAACACAACTTAGTCCGAGACCAACATAGACTTGCAACAGGTTTTGGACCAACTCCTCCAAAGACTAACATGTTAAAAGGGAACATTGTCAACCTTATTAGTCGCCTCTTGTCTTCTCCCACTACCGTTGTAGGATTAAACCCAACGGTTTATCACTCTCTAGACTAGGGTTTGAAATCTTGTGTGATTTTTCACCGGCAATCTTTCCGTTTTAATTTATTTTTAGAACTTTGATTAACATGGATAGAATTTCATCTTTTCTTCAACTCACTCCCTAGTGTCCAAACAAAACCTCATAGATGAAAAGCCTTCATCTAAAGTATGTTATTATTTACCCCATATGTACGAGACCATAGACGGGCCCAACCATTCCTAAGTCTGGGCACATGTTCAGGCTTTCGGCCACCGGCAAGTCTAATTTGTTATCAATTTAATCAAGAAATAATATTTTAGACTTGAAATACATTGTTTGCCGAGGCTTTGAATAATCTCTGGATTCCATACGAGACCTTAGAGGTTGTTTGGTATCCATCATTTGGGTTTGGAATTCTGGAATTTATTTTGCAATTCTATTCCTATAATATTTGGTTAACACGAAATTAGACCGTCATTTTATTTGACAAATTCATCAAAATATCTCCATGTGTAAACCTGATTCCTGTGTCATTTCCAAATTTCGGTGGCAGCCAAACATATGGATATTTTTAAAATCATAATATAAATGAAATAAATCCTAAATAAAATGAATACCTAAATGCCAAACGACCTTTTATAGACTTCTTTTATAGATTTCAGTGAAAATCACGACATTAATCAGGGAGCTCCCCTTACCGGACAAATCGATAGATCCCGCCCGTTTCAGTATGTGCTGGAATTCCATGTTTGGTGGTGTTGACAGTGACACAAACCCCCATGCTGAAATTCAATTATTTTCTGCAAAGCCCTAGTGGAATAAAACCGGAGCACGAGAGAACAACGAAGGAATAAAAAGGCACAGAATACACGTACGCTCCCACTAAACACACGGGCCCCACTTCTGCCAACGCCGTAAATCGTAATCCCCTCCCCCAAACTTTCCCCTCTCTTCCTCCACTCGCACCACCACCTCCCCCCACATCAAGCGCAAACCCCCGCAAGTACCACGTCGCAGATGCCCCATTAGCTCCGAAAATCCAAAACTCACCCACCCCCACCTCACTCCCAGCCCCCCCGCCCGCGGCGACGGCCGCCATGACGACCGGATCCAACGGCGACCACTACGGCCACGGCCCGCCCTCCTACCCGCAGCGCCGCCCGCACTACGGGGGCGCCTCCCCCTCCTACGGCTCCTCGGCCTCCTTCCGCGGCTGCTGCTGCTGCATCTTCATGCTCGTCATCTTCCTGGCCCTCCTCGCCCTCGCCGTGGCGCTGGTGGTCATCCTCGCCGTGAAGCCCCGCAAGCCCCAGTTCGACCTCAACCAGGTCTCCGTCCAGTACCTCCTGGTGGCCCCGCCGTCGCAGGCCGCCGCGGCCGTCCCCGCCGCCGCCTACCTCTCCCTGAACATCACCCTCCTCTTCACCGCCGTGAACCCCAACAAGGTGGGCATCCGGTACGGCGCGACGGCGTTCGACGTGATGTACCACGGGGTGCCGCTCGGTGTGGCGGCCGTGCCCGGGTTCGAGCAGCCCGCGCACAGCACCCGCCTGCTCCAGACCCGCGTCGTCGTCGACCGCTTCAACGTCCTCCAGTCCGACGCCCAGGACCTCGTCCGCGACGCCGCGCTCAACGACCGCGTCGAGCTCCGCATCACCGGCGACGTCGCCGCCAAGATCCTCGTCCTCGGCTTCTCCTCCCCCAAAGTCCAGGTAAACTGCCAAGCCAAATTTCGCTTCGCCTACTTCCGCCGCAACCGCCCCGACGATCGAAATTGACCCGTGAACTAACGAACGAACAAAACCAAAACCAGGTGTCGGTGGACTGCGCGATCGCCATCAGCCCGAGGAGGCAGTCGGTGACGTACAAGCAATGCGGCGTCGACGGGCTAAGCGTGTAGTAGGAAGGAGCCAAGCCAACGCCAACCTCGCCGCCGCCGCCGCCGCCGTCGCAGCACCGCACAAGGGAAGCGGAAGCTACTACTACTACTATAGTCTAATTATTATTTGGAGATATAGATATGTGGATGGGAAGGAATCTCTAATCTCTAGTCTCGAGTCTTGATTCCTTACTACTGTGTGCGTGGGGGCCTGGTAAATTTCGAGCTCCCCACCTCGCCAGCCTCACCCTTAGGCGATCGATCGAGGTCACCACTGATTTTTTTGTGAATTATTACTGGATGTCATTAGTAGCAAATTACTAGTATGAATCACCATGGTTAGTTCTTCGTGACCTCATCCATCGCCGTTGCTTAGCAGCAAAGGGAAGTGCCGAAGTGGTGGGGGCTGGCGAGCGAGCGAGTGGAATCTGACCGCTTTCCGCTCGCTCGCTCGCACCACCTTGTCGTCTGCGTCCGTGGGATTGTTTCGCGTGTTTGTTCGCTCGGGTTTGTGTGTGGGAGCCGGTGGCGGTGGGGTACTGCGCTGTCCGATGCGCATCGCCACGCCCGTGCCCGTGTAACCTGTTCCGGCCGGTAGCGGAGGCGCGATATGGGGTGGCGAGCGGCAGCCGATGAGCTGGTACGGTAGGTTTCCTACTCCCATGCTGGCCTTGTCGACATCCGATGAGTGGTGTTGGCCGGTGGTACGGTTGCTTACTTGGATGGATCGTGGGTTTGGCAAATTGGGCATTCTAAAATGCAGAGACCTTTGAGGTTGAAACTTGACCTTCCGCTAGACTCTTGTCGACAGGAGTATAAAAAAGAGTTTTCGGTAGGGGATGTAAAGGCCAACGGAATATTAAACTACTAGCAGATGATGAAGATGAGTTTCTTCTGACTACAAATCTCAGTTTGCACATGGCATGCCATGGCACCACACATGACATGATTTTTGTATGAACTTGTGCGAGGCTTCCGGTCATCAGTGTTTTGATTCTCGCCGTACACGAAGCTTGTTGTCGTGCGGAATTTCCAACTGGAAACATTGGCTATCTGTTGGGAGATCTAATAGGGGTAAAGGATTCCCGTGCATTTGTGCGTGAAATTTGTACAACTATTTTCTTCAAATCTCAACATAGTTTCCATACATATTCTCTGATAGTCACCACTCGTGCCGTGCAGTCCTATCACGGATGTCCGTGCAGCTAGTCTCGTCGAGCAGACCGTAATGATTAAACAGCCACTCGTGATCGAGCATCGAAGCTCACTTAGCTTGACCAGCCCACCCAAGTCGCTGCATCGCAGTCCTCCGCCGATCGCGGGCAGCGAGAGCTTTCGTGGTTGGTACATTTACAGCTCCAACGCGACAGCCCGTCGTGGTCGTGCAAAATCCGATCTCTGGACCGGCCTCGTGTTCTTTTGCGTTGAGTTGCCTTGACGTTTTGCCCAACAAAGACTCGCGAGCTACTACCGCCGTAGCACAGCCGTTTCCTACGTACGTACGTCGGCACGCCCTGGACAGAGACCGACGTGTGTGTCTTAATCATCGGCTCCATCTCTCGGATTCTCTGTGCCCAGATGCCAGTAGTCCTCGATTTTCCGGGCAGTGCTTGGCGCGTGAGTACCGTTGGCGCGGACTGTGCCGTCTGCGTCTGGACGCAGTCAATGTGAATCCCCCAGCACGTCAGTACGACAGAGTACAGGAACAGGCAGTTCTGAACGCTACCGGCCGAGACGCAACGGACATTTCTGGGGGAACTGTTTGTTGGACTCGCGAGAGATGGAAATGTACCAGCCCTACGGATGGAAATCTTAGGCTGTGAACAGTGCCTGCAGAGGATCCAATATCCTGCTAAATATATATACACACTGGCGATCTTTGCCGATTCTGCTTGCTCTGAACCTTTTCTGCATTATTAGCAGATTATAGGCCCACTGATCGATCACATTGTACAAAGTTCAGCAATGAGTAGCAATGTACAACTCACATGGCCACGGGTTCGCTTTTAGAAGGCACTATCTTCCTATACTTTTCGTGATCTCTCTTCTTGCTGCTGCCAAAGCCAAACCCCCCTATTTCTTCTCCATTTCCTCTTCTTTCCACCAACGTATCGCAGGTACGCAATGTGCAGCTGTGCGAAAGCAAACAAAGTATGGTGCTTCGGCAGTGGTCCTGTCATTGTCTCAGCTTCATCAAGTAAGGTGGTGGAGTCCATTTTTTGTTTTGGCACTTTGGGAAGTCACTGGAACTACCGGATAGCAGTGGAAATCTTCTATTTTAACCCGAGGAGACAGAGTATTCCCGTGGAAGTGAAACATCATTACACACTTTCGGTGTGGTGTTCTTTATTTTAATTTAAAAGTTTTTACCCTGCTTTATAAATAAAGTCATAACGGCCTAACTGATACAAAATAGTGGGGAGATACCCTTACAAAGCGGATCAAGATAAGCAAAAGAAGAACACGGTGACCAAAACTTGGCACCGAAGACACCGAAACAAGACCGAGTAGAACCGAAGCTCCGCAACGACACCTCCGTGAGGGTAACAACGCACCGCGCAACCGTCGTCGAGACCGTGACGGTCAGGGTTTTTCACCAAGAGTCCTAGCGTAGAGAAGGTAGCCACAATGACGCCCCCAAGAGGGTTATAACACCCGCAGGCATCGCCGCCGTTGGCTCCGAAGCGCCGAAGCGCTGAGCTTTCGCCCGAAAAAACCTTCGCACCACTCCCACCGGCGGTCCGCTCGTTGACCCTGAGTTAGGCCACCGACACGTGATCTGGGAGCTGCCACAGCTGAAGCATCACCTACACCAGGATCGACCACCTTCCGCTCATCACCATCAACATGACTGAAGAGAGAATCCATCACCACCGCCACATCGCTTGTCGTAGAATTGCCCGCGCAGTCCACCTCCCGAGGCCGTCGCCTCAGTATCCAAGATCTCCCACACGTGATACGACAACCACCACGACAACAATCTACCGGAGCACATGAGGGAGGTCTGAGTCAGCCTACCAGCCCTCGGTCAACGGGGGCTTAGAGCAACTCTAATAGCTGCCCCAAAATGGGGCATGCTGCATAACCTACCAAATGGGGACTTTGGGCTAAAAAATCGTCTCTAACAGGTGCCCCATCCATTCTTAGTGTTCCAAAAATTTTGCGATCGCGATGCAAACGCTACATATATGCGGTAGTCGCGTGGCTACCGCATTTATTCTCCCACGCGTACACGTAGCCCAACTATCACACGAAAGTTCCCCACCCACCCTCCCGCGCGCAATGCAGCCCCCTGGCGGCCGCCACAGTCGAATCCGCCACCGCCTCACCTCCTATCCGGTAGATTAGGTCACCGCTCTTCTTCCCCGCCACCGAATCGACCTCGCGCGACCTCGAAGATGCCGTCGTGCCGTCGCCAGCCGAAGAGCACCACATGCTTCGTCGATGTCAGGATGCGGCCATCCGGCCGTTTTGTGGCCGACATCAGCCACACCAGCGTGTGATGGTGGCTCGGTACCTTCGATTCGGTGGAAGAGGCGACCCGTGCCTACGATGCGGAAGCATGGAAGTTTGGTCGGCCTTGCCACGACATGAATTTTCTAGAGATCAATATCGCGGCGTACGGGGAGTTCCTCGCGCTGTAGATCCAGTTCATCGATCGCGACGCTCGACGAACTGCGGATGCAATAGCTGATCTTCGACCACTCGGAGTTGCTGTAGGCGCAACTGAACTATGGGGACAAGATGGTGCCAGACCGTCCAACGCCACGCCGCCCTCCACCGTCGCCGTCCCGTTGGATTCCTCTTTCGATTTCTTGGACAACGACAACTCCGACCTCATCGTCTAGGACTAGTAGCTTCATCATTGCGCTGCAGTCGTTGTAGTTAATTTTGTTTGCAACGGAACTATGTTTAATTTTGTTTTGTAGTTTCATTTCTGTTGCAACGGAATTATAAAAATGTGCCACAAGCTGAAAATTTGAACACAAAACTCGAATTTGCGGTAACTGCTGGGGCATGAATACAAGAATCTCGGAATATTCATTATTTGAATTAAAATCCTTCACAAATCATCAGAACCAAATGTCTCAATCAACTAATTGTTTCGAATCTCGGAATATTCATTATCAAATTTTAATTATGATTTAAAAGATATTTTCTTGCATACAAGAATGTGCATAAATAAATATATTTGAAAATACACTACCAGAAATATAAATAATCCTAGAATGTTCTTTAAGGAATTCTAAAAATAGAATTATCTAAAACAAATTTTGAATCAAACAAAAATCAAAATAGAATACAAACTATAAATTCAAATCTAAAAATAGAAAATAGAAAAGGAAATAAAATAAGAAATAATAGAAACCTGAAGTGGACCCAGCCCATTTACCTAGCCTAGTCGGCCCAACTAGAACACGTCCTCATCCTCACTCACTTAAGCCTAGACCCACCATATTTGTTTTGCAAAATGACCAAGTTGTCATATACCTCTGGATTGGCCGAAGCACCTATGTCGTTGTCTTCATCCTCGGCGCCCCGATGCTCGCAACCAACTTTATCTCACCTACTTAAACATGTGTCGGACATACGCTAACCCTTAGAGCTTTGATGAACTCATTTGACGCTCACCTCATACATGCATTTTATATTATCATATTTGCATCACATAGTGATAGTTTATAATGTTTTTTGCATTAATTTTACATTGTTTACACTTATTTAGATGATTTATGAGACTTTCTTACAATGTCTCTTGTTTTGGTATTTAATTCCTAGGAGGCCAAAAACCTAATGTTTTGTATTTTTATGTTTTAAGGACCTTTAAGTACTCAAATAATTTAGGAAAAATATGACGAAAGTTTTTCATCGAGAGAAAGACCATGGCCACAATAAGTCAATGAGGTGAGCTACGAGACCCAAAGAGACCTGCTCACGCGACATGATAGCACAACCGAGTGAGGAGGCCCAGTTGGACCTCGAGCATCGTCTCTTTGCCAGGAGCTCCCTGCCGCAAAAAGAACTTGCACCATAATTTCCTAAGATTTATAGAGGCGTCGACAGACTTGAAAGTCTTCTCCTACTCCAGGAGAGGGCGGATTCCGCTGATCTGGTGCCTACGTCTTGGGGAAATCACTATCGTCGTCATCACCAACTCCTCCTTGGCGTAGGAGTGAGTCTCTCCATCACCATCACCATCATCTCCAACATCATCACCATCTCCATCTCGAGATCCACTTCATCCCTCTCATTGTTTGTGATAGATGGGAATCCTAAATAAGTTTGTAGCGATGTGTGCATGTTTGTGCTCGATAACTTATTATTTGGAGGGGAAGTTATATTTTCAGATTGTGTTGTATACCATATTCATCTGATCATTGTCATGATTCACCATTGTGATTAGTTCCCCGTGTTCCTAAGGGTATAAGATGGATCAGCTATGATTTCTACATAGTATGTTATGAGTATTTGGTCAAATTTTATACTTTTATATGGTTCTATGATGGTAACATACGAACGTCGATCGTGTGTTACTTCACCTATATGTGCTCGTAGGGCTACACCTTAACGTAATTAAAGGGAGTAGAGATATCAGTAGATGATAGAAACATTGTCATGATCTTCAGAGTTACATTGTGGTTAAGTGAAAAAAATACCCCTTTGATGTTGATCTCTTTTCTTTTTTCGGGCTTGTGTGGATCTTGTTATGCATAGTTTATATGTTGTATTGTCTTGATGCGACTTCTGAGATGATAAAAACTTTCTAGCCTTCAGTTTGCCATGCCTAGTACCATTGCCTCCTCAACACCCTCTTTTATGTTGATGCCACCGCCTGCGACACCGCCTTTTCCATGAGCAAGCAAGTCGGAAAAGCTGCAAGTGCAAGAGATAATGAGTAAAAAGGCATTTTTTGTTTAGTGAAAATACCCCTTATGTTGCGACTCTACGAAATAATAGCCAAATTGTTGGATTTTGAGATCTTTGTGGAATGCTCGATAGTGTAGGAGAAATGACTTTCCACCATGCATGGTATATATCGTGTATGGTTTCACTATGTTTTACTACGTATAAATCCGTGGAGTTTTTTACACTTTTTTCATAACACGAACTTTCTAGCACAAATCTTAAAGTGCCAAATCAACGGGTAAAACATGCACGGCATGTACCGTGATTGATCGCACAATTGTGTAGAAATCGGCGGGTGACATGATCATAGAAGCGTGAAAGCGCTTACCGAGTCACTTACAACAGCAAAGAACATTAACCAAATTCGTCATTGTGAGTCGTGACAGAGCTTAGTGCATTTCCTACTATACAGTTACATGGAGTCAGAGATTACACTTGTTAATCTTCAGCCCTGAACGTAGGAACACAATTTGGATCGTGAACTGAATTGAACTGAACTCAGCAGCATGGAGATACGGGGAACTGAACTGAACGAGACCACTGTCGATCCCTCTTCAGAGTTCAGAGCGTGCGTGAATCCTCCGCGCAGAACAGCTCGAGGTGTCTCGGCACGGGGGCGGCGCCCACCCTGAGCGACCCCTCCAGGACCAGCAGCACCTGCCCCATGGTCGGCCTCAGCGCCTCGCTCTGCTGAATGCACCAGCACGCGGCGTTGCACGCCCGGCTCAGCTCCTCCATGTCGGCGTTCCCCGTCAGCCTCTCGTCCAAGACCTCGAGAAACTGCCCCTCGCTAACCTTTGTCGCCGCCCAGAGCGGGAAGTACCCCACGCCGCACCCGCCGGCGTCCCGGTTCCTCCTCCCGGAGACGAGCTCCAGCAGCGTCATGCCGTAGCTGTACACGTCGGCCTTGGACGTGACGGGCAGGCCCAGGACCCACTCCGGCGCCAGGTACCCCAGCGTGCCCCGCGCCGTGGTGAGCGCGGCGCTGAAGTCGCGCCCGATGAGCTTCGCCATGCCGAAGTCGGCCACCTTGGCGCGGAAGGCCGCGTCGAGGAGGATGTTCTCCGGCTTCACGTCGCAGTGCACGATGCGCTCCTGGCACTGCTCGTGGAGGTAGGCGAGCCCCCTGGCGACGCCCGCCATGATCGCGAACCTGGCGCTCCAGTCCAGCATGCCGAAACCGGGGCCCGACATGGCGGAGGCCAGGGAGCCGTTGGGCATGTAGTCGTAGACCAGCAGCCGCTCCCGTCTCGTGGCGCAGAACCCGCGGAGGCGCACCAGGTTGACGTGGTGGATTCTGCCCAGCGTCGTCACCTCCGCGCGGAACTGCTTCTCACCTTGCGAGGCCGATGCGGATCCTCCCAGCTCGAGCCTCTTGACTGCTACCGCGGTGTGGTCGCGGAGCGTCCCTTTGTACACGGAGCCAAAGCTGCCCATCCCCAGCTTCTCGGAGAAGTTCTTCGTGCACCGAGCTAGACAGCCGTGGCTGAACACCAGGAGAGCGCCGTCAAGATCCACAGTTTTCGCGCCACGTCGCCTCCTCCAGGCAACAACGGAGAACAAGCAGCAGAGGATCGTGAGAAAAGCTACTGACAAAGACGCGGCTAGGATGGCATTGCGAACATTGGTTGACACCCCGCCATGGTCACTATTGGCAGCAAGGTCGGCGGCGGCGACCCGGAAGAAAAGAGTAGAACCGCCGGCGGTGAGCTGCTGAATGTTCCTCAGATCGCCAGCCCACACCAAGCAACCATCCTCGTAAGCATAGGCCGTGCAGGAGCAGTTTCTCAAGCACGCCGACGCACAGTCCCCGGAGCTACCTGCCGCGTCAGCAGCAGAGAAAGAGCTGCTCGGCAGCTTGACATTCTGTACCGGAAGGAACCCGTCGGTCGATGCCGATCCTTTGCCGCAGTGCAAGCTGGTCTTCCTCGCGCAGCCGCCGTTCCAGTCCCCCGGCGACGCGGCGTCGAACGCCGGCAGGCACCGGCAGTACTGGGAGCTGGCCACGTCGCACACCCCGAATGCCCCGCACACGGAGTACACGTCGCAGGGCGACGTGGGACTCACCCAGTGCAGCAGCCAGTGGCCGCCGGACTTGCTGGACCAGTCGAACATGGTGAGCTGCCCGTTGGGGCTCATCACCAGCCTCGACAGGGTGGACGGGTCGGCGACCTCGAAGGAGAAGCTGGCCTCCTCGTCGTTGTCGACGGAGATGAACGTGTACCTAGCCGATATGCCCATCTCCGGCACGGACGCGAAGCGCTGCCCGTTCCAGGCGCCGACGTAGTGGTAGACGGTCGTGCCGTTCCACACGAACGTGTACTGGCCGGACCCGAGCGGGTCGACCCGGTCCGTGTACGGCCCCGTGGACGGGTCGGCGGCGCTCCTCCATGACACGAGCGCCTGGTACGCGCCGGTGCGCTTGTTCAGCCCGATCCAGCCGCCCGGCAAGAGCGTGTCGGTCGGGTGGTCGAAGCTCTGCCACGCGATCTGCTCCGACGAGCTTCTTCCCGGCTGCCCGCCGCCGCGCAGCACCAGGTTCCCGGTGTCGAGGAGCACCGCCACGACGGACCCCGTTGACGGGCGCGCGTGACCGGCAGTATCGTTCGACGACCAGATTGGCACCTTGGTCTGATTCCCGTTCTGTAGGAGGACGAGGCTGCCGTCCGGAGCTACAGTCAGCTCTGCAGACGATGGGTCGGAGACCGGGAGGTCTCTGTTCATCACCCAGATGACCGTTCGCACCGGGATTTGCTTGTACCATATGCCGACGTAGTAGCTGGAGCTGGCGTTGCCGTTGCCGGCCGGGGAGAAGAAGCCCAGCTCAAACTTGCCTCCCTCCGAGACCAGAGTCCGGTTCCCGGCGAGAGATTCGCCCACGGAGAGCGTGTCGGCTGCCGCGACGGCAGAGAAGCTCAGGCACTCGAGCAAGATCACCAGACTGAGTTTGCGCCAAGAACTTGTGCCCGGCCACGGTCGCCCGGAGAAAACGACCAGCACCATTGTCAACGTCCGGAGCTAATAATTGGCATCTGTACTCCAACTTGTATTTGTGCTTGGTGAATTTAGAACTGGGGGTGGGAGAATCTTCCAACCGCCATGAATGGATCAATGCGAAGACCCAGTAGACACGTGGGCACGGTCATACCACATTACAGAGACCAGCTCTTCTTTGTCAGGCCTAGCTTAGTACTCCAACTCCACCATGCTTGCGTGGGGCCAAACTCTGTTTCTATCGCATGGATTGTCAGGATTCAGGATTTCTTTTGTTTATGCCTCTTCTCTCGCTCGCATGGAGTACATCTAAAGAATATGTTGGTACCGTGTTGAGTTGTGCACGGTGTTCGTGCAGTTGTGTTGTAAACCGATATTGGTTAAGGTTGCCGAGTATCTGTAACTTTCTAGTTTAGGTTTCTTAGAACTCAAGAAAAATCTCGTTATATCAATTGTAATCGCTTTGTTTATATAACACGGAACCGTCCTTGCCACGAGGCATACGTTCAGCCCCGTTTTCATATGGTATCAGAGCCTCTTTTCTTTCCAAAACGCATCTAGCTCCAAAACCGATCTGGTTCCATGGCGACGTCATCCTCATCGGAGTCAAGCTCGTCGCCCTCCGATCCCTTCCGCACAGCGGTGCAGGAGAAGCTGAACAGCCAGAACTTCCTGGTTTGGAAGACTGTCGTGATGCCGGTTGTGCGCGGCGCACACCTCATCGGGTTCCTCGACGGAAAGATCAAGGCCCCTCCGGAAACACCCACGATGGAGAGTGAGGTTGGAGGAAAGAAGGTCACTCAGGAGGTGGACAACCCTGCCTACACGGCATGGATCGAGAAGGACCAATCTCTGATGTCCTATCTCGTCAACTCGCTCTCTCGCGAGGTTTTGGTGCAGGTAACCGAGTGCCAGACGTCGCACGAATTCTGGACAATGATCAGGACTATGTATGCCTCTCAATCACGTTCGCGGGTCATGGGCCTGCGCACAAAGCTTCAGGATCTGAAGAAGCGGGAGATGAGCGGCATCGTCTACTACAACAAGCTGAAGGCCATCACCGATGAGCTGGCAACTGTCGCAAGCCCATGGATGACGACGACATCATCAACGCCCTTCTCAATGGTCTCGACGCGGAATACAATCCGCTTGCCGAGGCTGTCTCTGCCCGGATCGACTCAGGTATCACGCAAAGTGAAGTTTATGCTATGTTTCTGGCAGCCGAGGCTCGCATCGAGTCCCAACATGCTGAGGCCGCTGGTGGTGGTGGTGGCTTCTCGGCCAATCTTGCATCTCAAGGCGGATTTGGTCGTGGCGGTGTCGGAGGATATAGCGGAGGTGGCCAACATGGGCAACGGTCGCGGAGGCGGCCAAGACGATGGTGGTGGTGGTGGCCGCTAAGGAAACAATGGCGATGGCGGCAATAACTATCAGGGCAAGGCACGCTATGAAGGTCCGCCATGTCAGATCTGCAAGAAGCCGGGGCAACCGGCAGACAAGTGCTTCAAGCGCTTCAACAAGAGTTTTGTCACGCCCGAACAACCGCAAGCAAATGCGGCAACGATGGAGCCCTCCTACCAGGTTGACTCTACCTGGCTCTTCGACACCGGGGCCAATGAACATGTCACCATCTAGCTTAACAAGCTAGCTGTCCGTGATCGCTACCATGGCAATGATCATATCCACACGGCGAGTGGACAAGGTATGAAAACTGAACATATTGGTCATGCGTCTATTCATACTCCTGATCGTCTCATCCACCTCAAAAATATCCTCCATGTACCAAGTGCTCCCAAAAATCTTGTTTTAGCCCATAAACTAGTTTCTGACAATGATGCTTATCTTGAAATTCATCCTAATTTCTTTTCTGTAAAGGATCAGAACACAAGGAGAACAATTCTCCAGGGCGCGAGTAGAAACGGCCTCTACCCCTTGCACGATGCAGCCTTAGCTTCCTCCAAACATCTTCTTAGTACAAGTGCAAGCAAGCCATTTTCAACACGGTGGCATGGACGTCTTGGGCATCCCTCGTTTTCTGTCGTTGAGCAAGTTCTTAGAAGAAATAAACTTTCTTTTTCTAGTAAGCATGATGAGTCAGTTTGTGATGTCTGTCAAAGGGCAAAAGTCATCAGTTGCCCTATCCTAAATCCTTAAGTGTGTCGAGTGCTCCCTTGGAGCTTATTTTCTCAGATGTTTGGGGACCTGCCCCTATTTCTGTTGGTCGTTACAAGTACAGTGAGTTTTATTGATGATTTTAGCAAGTTCACATGGATCTATCTGCTCAGGAATAAGAATGTTTTTCAGAAATTCCGTGACTTTCAACAACATGTTGAGCGTTTGTTTGATAGAAAATTCTTATTGTTCAATACGATTGGGGTGGAGAATATCAAAAATTAAGTCCTTTCTTTGATCGTGTTGGCATATCCCATCATGCCTCGTGTCCCTATGCTCATCAACAAAATGGTTCTGCAGAACCTAAACATCGACATATTGTTGAAGTTGGTCTTTGCTTGCTAGCACATGCTTCTATGCCCTTGAAATTTTGGGATGAAACATTTCTCACAGTTGTCTATCTCATTAACTGTCTACCTAGCAAATTCATCCAAAATATACCAGCCTTAGAAAAATTGTTCAAAGAACCACCAAACTATTCTTTTCTCCGTATTTTTGGATGTGATGTATGGCCAAATCACCGCCCATACAATCAGTGTAAACTATAGTTGAGATCGAAACAGTGTGTTTTCGTGGGCTGTAGTGGTCTTCACAAAGGCTATAAGTGTTTGGATGTTTCCAC
The DNA here is from genome assembly GCA_916181665.1 of Avena sativa. Classification (NCBI taxonomy): domain Eukaryota; kingdom Viridiplantae; phylum Streptophyta; class Magnoliopsida; order Poales; family Poaceae; genus Avena; species Avena sativa. Next base: position 24,024,859 of record OV702283.1, read on the forward strand.
TGGTAGGATCTATATATCTCGGGATGTCACGTTTGACGAGTCCATTTTCCTTTTTTCTCAACTCCATCCAAATGCCGGAGCACAGCTACATGCCGTTATTCTTTTGATACCCTCTGTTCTTCGCAATCCCTCTATTCTTGATCAGGAAAATGATATGCGCCATGATCATATGTCAATTTTTGCTAATTATTTTGATGAAAACATCATGCAGAAGATTTCTGTTGCAGGCGGCAATCCCGATAATGATCTGTCCGCTCGAGAATCGACTCCGGGATCTGTACCTGTCGAGGATTCTGCGTCGCCAGCTCCGGCCCAATCGCCCGCCTCCGTGTCCGAGCATTCCTCTACGCGCGCGCCGCGTGGCGCGTCCTCCTCCGCTACTTCACCTGGACCACGTGTCAGGCCCCACATGGACGCAGAAACCGCGTCCCCTTCACGCGTCTCTACTGAAAGCGCATCGGCCGCGTCTGCCAGGCCGAATCCCGAGAGATTCACGTCAGAATCTCCCACGTCGACAGCAGCGTCGGCCGGTGCGGTGACCCAGCATACCACTGCATGTGTAGTACACTATAGTCGTTGACATGACACTCACAGAACACAGTTCCGTAAATATCACATCCCTCAGAGTGGTACAACAGAAACATTGCGGGTCCATATTACAAACATTCACACATTATTATTATCACAATACCAGAAGTTCAAGACTTCAAAAGATTCAACTTACAAACCAAAATATAAAGTGTTTCAGCGGAATTTAAAAGTAGCAACTCCGACTAGGAGTTGAGCTCAGCAGCTTATTCGACACCATAGCGGATTTCGTAATCCACTCCTTCAACTCCTCCAGACAGATCGGGTTCCTCGTAGAACACATCTTCTTGGCATTCGGCTGCATACATTGGCACGTCTTCGGGATCCTCAGGTCTAAGCAAGGGATCAAAGGAAAGAATGAGTAACAGCGTTACCCAACAAGTTCATTATATGAAAGGTGGGAAGTTTGATGCTCTAACTACCCCCTCGGATTATAAATCATTTGCACTATGAAGTTTTTGTAAATCTTTCTTCAAAGATTGATTTTATTCTGAAAAACTATGACAATCAGCCTTCATAGGTTGACCAGAACTTTCATGGAGTTCCTTTCCTGCCGCGTTCGTAGCTCCTTCCCGGAACAGGGAGTAACAAGTTACAGTTCTTACACTCTGCAGAGGTGCGTTACTTTACCCATGAGAGATCAACTCCTTGTTGCATAACCGGGCGTACTTTTCCGTCCACAATTCCATGATGTGGGGCCCAGTAGTTGGTCCAAGCCAATCACTGCCCCCTTCGTGACCATGCATGCCTCCTTGATGTACACCATGCCCACATAATGAATTACGGCAATGGTTTGTACAAACCGTTAGATGCCAGAACTATCGTGGGACGATGAGGGTTCCCACCCATATGCTGCATATCCTCTACGAATTACCAATTAATATGCACGCTACGAGGATAATAGTCACGACCTGCACATCCGGCTTCATGCGAGAGGAAGAAGATACGACTCACTTCTTTGTCCCATTCCAAATATCATGGCTAACGCGTAATATACGGCGCTATAATCACTGATGTCAGGGGTTATTAAGTCCCTACTTGATCATCATTATTGCAATTAGAACACTAAGTTATATTGCTCCATTATATCACCACTTAGGATGATATCTATAATTTCTTTATTTGTGAAAATAATAGTTTCTTTCTTTTATAGCATATATGATAACACACAATTTGCAATTACTTTGATAAAGACTCTTCAAAGGACATGAGCAAGTGATGAACTTGCCTTGTGATGGCAAGGTAGTGAAGTCTGAGGCTTGCACTGGACCTTGAGCTTCTAGTTCTACAAAAACATCATTATTGCCCGGTAAGGACAATATTTAAAGAAGCAAAATAATTATGCAAGTAATGTAATGCATTATTTAATTTTATATGCATTAACCCCCAAAAGTTCCTTTTTAGTAATAAAGGATTTATAAATATTATCTTTTAATATTTATAACATATATTGAATTATTTTATTTTATTTCCCTTTTATTTGACTTTTATTGATTTAATAATTCTTTTAGGAATTATTAGTTAAACATTAAAAAATGTGATTAAATATTTATTTAGTATTTTTCAAAAATACTAAAATATTAATACATAATGAAAGTGAATTTTAATTAATTTTATCACCTTTCAATAATTTTGTAAAATTCCATAAGGAATATATAATTTACAAAATTTCTAATAAAATTTAAATGTCTAAAATTTTATATTTTAATTTATTTGGGTAGTTTGGATTTTTGTGAATCCAAAAATATTTTATCTATAATTTTTGGATTTTTATTTTTATTTTCTAGAATTTTATTAAGTCCACGGGTATTTTGGTCTTTTCCTTTTTATTAAAACAGGCCTGAAAAGATTTCTGGGCTAGTTATACTTATTGGGCGCTAGTATCCCATTAGTCATGGACAAAAGAACCACCCCGAAGGGTTTGGCCCAACTCGGCCCACTCCTCACTGTCTCTCTCTCTCTCTCCCTCGAGTTCATCCTCTCCTCCTCTAACCCCGACCCTATGTCCGGCGATGTCGCCACCGGCGATTCCCTCCACCGTAGGTCGTTCTGGTCACTGTCGTGGTGCAATAGGGGGTTGTCAACAACGCCCGTTCATTCTATCCAATTGGACTGGGGCTCTCCTGCGATGGATCGATGCTGTCCCGGACCCTAGGGTTTGGGGGTTGGCATGGATCCAGGTGCTGCCGTGGTCGTCGTGTGTCGAGGTGATGCTCTGCACCTCCAGGCGTGATTAGGGTCACTGCCATGGTGCCGTGCGGGTTGCGGCGTCCCCTCTATGGTGCTCCCCATGCCGCCATGGTCGTCGGCCCCTCTGCTTCCTCTTCCAGTCTTCAGCGAGGACCTATAGTGAGTTCAATTTCTCTCCCCTGGTGCTCTCTGTGCTTGATGATTTGATTCTACATGCTGGCAGTGACCTATCTGATTACTATCTGATTCTGATTAAGATGAGTTATCCATTTAGGGTTTCTATCGTGTGCTTGATCATATACTGGATGAATTGGATCATGTTTGGATGAATTGTAAACATGCTAAGTGGTTATTGGCCTGAGGCTTGTTGCTTAAGATGATCTATAATGTTTCTGGTGGCTTATTAGATGATTTTATGCTTGGATTGCATCTGATTCAGATGATATAGTTGCTTGGGAAACATGCTTGGTAGAGCCAATGACTTGATAACTTTCCACTGTTATTTGATTTATGGTCATGATTATGATAGGATGAAACCACTGTCTTAGTGCTGTTGGCTTGGGAATTAACATGTGGATCTCAAACAGTGAAGTTTAACATAGGGATATCCTAGTTATGATTTCTGTATTAACAGGAAAATGATTAGTAAGTTGATTGTCTGAATTTGTGATGATTAAATGTCTATCATGTCTCATATAGGATTGTTCTTGTGACACCATCATGGTATGGCACACAAGTTTGGTTCTAATCCATTGATTTGGTTAGTTTATGCTTAAGACAAACTTGGCTTTGCAAGATAAATGGAAATGTTCTTTTCTGAATTCCCTAAGACCAATGATGTTGGTCTGAGTCTTAGGGATTCAGATCTTATCTAATTGATTCATATAGATAGTCCTGGTAGGGGTACCAGCTATTGTTCTTGAATCAAAGCTTGGGAAAAATGATAGTAGGCTTGATCATTCTATGGTTCTCAAAGCTTTGTTTCTAAGGTGCTACCCTTCTTTTAGGGATGTGCCTAGAAATTAGATCATAGCTATATTTATGCTTGGACTGTAATATATAGCTCTACAACCAGAGCAAGGATGTTGCTTTAAGCTCTGGCTGGATCCTGGTACTTTGCTGTTTGCTTTTAGAGTTTAAAATCCCTATGATGGATTCACCCCACTTGGGTGCTTTCTGAGGGTTTGTTTTATAAAATAACACATGCTTCTCTCTGGATGATATGATTAGATCATGTGAAGGTTTTATGAAACTCACCATAGACTCTGATGTTTGTGGAGTAAGGTGGTGATGATGATCTTGTTTTGCTGAGCTTCTGTGCTTGACCTTGAGCTAGCCTGCTCCTCCTAGCTCCTGGACTTGGCCTTGCTGTCCACCTGATCCTTCCCCTCCTTATGTCACCATCCTGGTGATGTTTGGTTGACTTTGGTGGTTTGGTTTGGCTGTTGTGCTTGGTAAGCTGCTGTCTAAGCTGGCTGTTCTTGTGTGCAAGCAGTGGAGAGATGCACTAGTGCCTCTCCACGACTGTGCTTGTGGCTTTGTGAGATTGGGGATGTGATGTGAGGTTGACAACACACCACATGCATGTTGGTGTGTGTCCTGCCTGTGTGCTTGCTGTGCACTTGTGGATAGGTTCAGAATTTTGAAACTTACTATTATCTGGTTACTTTCACCTGGCTGGTGGATTTGCCCCTTTTGGCTGTCATTTGACTTCTGGATTTAAACTTATGAAAGATGGATTCTTTCATATTGGTGAAACTTGCCCCTTTTTATAAATTTCTCAATGATGAATTTGTCTAGTGCGCTTCATTGACATGTCTAAGAGAAAAATAATACTAACTCTAACCTTTTATTTCTCTATATATATTCTGTTATTTTTACAGGTACAAATATAAAGTGAAGATTTAGTTGAGGTGTAGTTATAGAATAGTTAATAAATAGTCCAATGTAATCTTCTTCACATTTTTGTAATGTTCTTTTTATTACTTTGTAATCTTCATTTTATTCTTCTGTAATAAAGATTACCTTATTATAAATAAAGAATATTCTTATTCTTTATATATTTATTTTTGTGAATTGTGGGGATGATTTTAATAAGTTATAATTTTGTAACTTGATTATATATTGATGATGTGAAATAAGTTTCATATTCATTATTGTTTTTCTTTGGATAGAATTTAAGTTGTAATATTCATTTCTTAATTAAATTAAGATTCAAAACTTACCCCTAATTTGTTTGAATTATAATTCAAACTCTCAAGTTTAAAATTCAAATTCATTTCAAAACACATAATTCCTTAAAGATCATATCAAAGTCTATAACAATCACCCTTTAAGACTAAACCTAATCTCAAAGTATGAAAGAAACATTGATCACTTAAGGTTTTTATTTGGAAAAAATTTTACCCACATTTTCACACATGAATGCATGCAACATTCCAAATTCCTAAATCTACCCTTCGTTAATTCCTAAATGCTGGGATGTTACAGACTTCCCCCCTTAAATTAAACTTCGTCCCGAAGTTTGTGGAGATGTACCTGAATAGTTCTGGATATGCTTTTCTTAAATCCTCTTCTTTCTCCCATGTGGCTTCCCTTTCAGGGTGATGTTCCCACTGTACCTTGCAGTATTTGATTACTCTGTTCCTTAATCTTTTCCAGTTTTCTTCCAGAATCTTATAGGGGTTTTCAATATAGGTCAGGTCTGCTTGTAGTTCTATCTCTTGGTGTGTGATTGCATCCTCTGGAACTTTCAAACATTTACGAAGTTGTGACACATGGAAAACATTATGCACTTGAGCTAATCTTGATGGTAACTCTAAAGCATAAGCTATAGTTCTGTTTTGACTCAATATCTTGAATGGTCCGATGTATCTTGGACTCAATTTTCCTTTAACTCCGAACCTTTTCACTCCTTTCATTGGACTTACTTTCAGATAGACCATATCTCCTACTTCTGGATGCCATGATGTTTGACTTTGATCCACATAACTTTTCTGCCTGCTCTGGGCTATTTTCAGTCTATCCCTGATCTTATCAATGATATCTTGTCTTTCCTTGATATAATTTGGCGCAAATTCTTTGCTTCTTCCGGGTTTATACCAACATATTGGTGATCTACACCCCCTTCCATACAAAACTTGGTATGGATCTTCCTTCAGACTACTCTGATAGCTATTATTATAAGAAAATTCTGCGAATGGTAGATGATCTTCCCATCTTCCCCCAAAATCTAGTGCACAAGCTCTTAGCATGTCTTCTAGTATTTGATTTGTTCTTTCAGTTTGACCTCCTGTCTCCGGATGATATGCTGTGCTGAAATCTAACTTTGATCCAAGTGCTTCATGCAATTGCTTCCAGAATGCTGAAGTAAACACTGATCCCCTATCATTTATGATCTTGTTGGGTACTCCATGCTTACTTACTATCTCTTTGACATATACTTCAACTAACTTCTCGGCATTATCCTTTTGATTCACCGGAATAAGGTGTGCACTCTTAGTGAGTCTGTCAACAATTACCCATATCATATCCTTCCTTTTTGGTGTCATGGGCAATCCTGTGATGAAGTCCATACCTATTTCCTCCCACTTCCATTCAGGAATTTCCAAGGGTTGTAATGGTCCTGCTGGACTTTGATGTTCAGCTTTCACCCTTTGACAAGTATGGCATTCAGATACATATTTAGCAATATCTCTTTTCATGTTATTCCACCAGAATAGTTCTTTCAAATCCATATACATCTTATTACTCCCTGGATGTATAGAATATGGTGTTTCATGTGCTTCTCTGAGTATAACATCTCTAATCTCAGTCACATCTGGAACACAAAGACGGTATTGAAACCATAAAGACCCATAATCTCCAAGGAGAAAAACTGATATTTGCCCTTGAGATATCCTCCGAATTTCCTCAACAATAAAAGGATCTTCTGCTTGATGTCTGAATTTTTTTTGTTTAAGATCACTATCCTGCTCTGAAACTACCTGCATAGTAGCTAATCCTCCAAGAACCTCTGTTCTAATGAATTGGAGTTCTAATCTTTCCAAGTCCATTTGTAACTCCTTTGGTAGCTCCCTATTGCTAGGCTGAATATCTGCACTCTTTCTGCTTAAAGTATCTGCTACAACATTTGCTTTCCCTGGGGTGTAGTTGATTGTTAAATCATAATCCTTGATTAGTTCCAACCAACGCTTTTGTCTAATATTCAATTCCTTTTGAGTGAAGAAATATTTGAGACTTTTATGGTCAGTGTATAACACACATCTGGCTCCATAAAGAAAATGCCTCCATCCTTTCAGCGCAAAAACTACTGCTGCTAACTCTAAATCATGAGTTGGATAGTTGACTTCATGTGGTTTCATTTGTCTTGAACCATAAGCAATCACTTTCCGATCTTGCATTAATACACTACCCAAACCTTCTTTAGACGCATCACAGTATAGTATGAAGTCCTTCCTTGTTTCAGGAACTGCTAAGATTGGAGCTGTGGTTAGTCTAGTATTCAACTCTTGAAAACTTGCTTCACATTTCTCATCCCACTTTAATGGTGTATTCTTCCTTAATAATTTGGTCGTTGGTCCGGCGATTTTGGAGAAACCTTCAATGAATCTCCGATAATAACTAGCCATTCCTAAGAAACCTCGAATTTGCTTCACATTGGTCGGTGCAGTCCACTCTAGTACTGACTGAACTTTAGATGGATTCACAGCAATTCCATCCTTACTGATCACATGGCCGAGAAATTCTACCTCATCAAGCCAAAATTCACACTTACTGAACGTAGCATAAAGTTTGTGTTCTCTTAAAGTCTGCAATGCTATTCTCAAATGATCAGCATGCTCTTCCTTATCCTTGGAATATATCAAATATCATCAATAAAGACTATGACAAACTTGTCCAAATATGGCATGAAGATTTTGTTCATCAGATTCATGAATATTGTCGGTGCATTGGTCAAACCAAATGGTACTACCAGATACTCATGGTGTCCATATCTTGAGACAAATGCTATTTTTGGAACATCTTCCGGTTTGATTTTTATTTGATGGTATCTAGATCTTAAATCGATCTTTGAAAATACTCCAGCTCCTTTCACTTGATCAAACAAATCTTGAATTCTTGGTAAAGGATACTTATTCTTGATAGTAACGTTGTTTAGATTTCTATAATCACCACACATTCTTCTTCCACCATCTCTCTTATCCATAAAGATTACTGGTGTTCCCCATGGCGATACACTTTCCTGGATAAATCCTTTTCTGGCTAACTCATCAATTTGCTCTTTGAGTTCTTTTAACTCTTTGGGTCCCATCTTATATGGTGCTTGAGCTATTGGTGCTGTACCAGGAATTAGGTCAATAGTAAACTCTATCTCCCGGTCTGGTGGCATTCCTGGTAGCTCCGCTGGAAAAACATCTTGAAATTCATTTACTACAGGAATCTCCTCCAATTTGACCTCTTTCATTGAATTCAACTGCAGATCCACCATGATATGATTGTGCTTATCTGCTTGGTAACTATCCTTGCTCCACTTGGAGTTTTGATTGAGACAGTTTTCTCCTCACAATTTATCTGAGCTCCGTGTTCCATCATCCAATCCATTCCCAGCACTACTGCAATTCCCTTCAAAGGAATCACATAAAGGTCTGCGAAATATGTACAACCACAGATCAAGATAACCTGATCTTGTTTTATGTGGCGTACAATCATATCCCCTCCTGTTGTAACTACCATCATAGGACTTTCTAACGTTGCCCTTCTAATCCCGAACTTATCACAAAATTCTTCAGAAATGAATGAAGTAGTTGAACCAGTATCAAATAGAACTTTGCCGGGATTGGTAAGGATATTGAGCGTACCTATCACTGCATGCTCCGAATTATCCACCTCCTTGAGGGTTGCACAGTTCAGTTTCCCAGTAGGTCGGTTCCTCTTGCCATTGTTGTTCTTGCCATTATTTCCTCCTTTATTTGGCTGTCCATTTCCTCCACTGGTTTGTCCTCCTCCCTTGGTAGGCCATCCTCCAGGTGGTTTGCTCGGACAATCTAGCTTGATATGCCCCTTCTGACCACAACCGTAACAGATCACTACATGCTTTTTGCATTCCCTCTGGAAATGCCTTGGAATTCCACAATTGTTACAAATAACATTCCTTCTCGGATTGGATTGATTTCCACCACTGCCCTTGTTATTGTTATTGTTATTGTTACCATAATTCCTATTCCGAGGTTTGAACTCCAGGTTAGGTTTAGGTTTGATTGCCTGAATTCTCTTGGTTTCCTTCTTGGCTCTCTTCCTCCAGTACTCTTGGACATTCTTATAATCATCTTCAAAAGTAATGGTTGCATCCAACAACTGCTGATAAGTTTGCTTATTGGCTAACCTGAGTTGCATCTTCACAAATGGATTTAATCCACGCAGGAAACGCCTCTTCCGCTTCTCTTCGGTGTTGACATCCTCCTCAGCATAACGAGACAGTTGGCTAAACTGCCGGATGTATTTCATGACACTAGTATATCCTTGCTGAAGCTCCTCAAATTCTCTTTGCTTCAACTCCATAACACTTTCTGGAACATGATATTCACGGAATCTCTGCTTGAACTCTTCCTAGGTAAACTCTCTTCCTAGTGGTTGCATGGCTAACTGATTCTCCCACCATGATGCTGCAGGTCCAGTCAGAAGATGAGTTGCATACGTCAATTTCTCCTCATCATTGCAACCTACATTTTTCAGCTTCCTTTCAGTATCTTCTAGCCAGTCTTCTGCATCCATTGGTTCAGAAGCTGATGCAAAAGGTAACGGTCTTGCATTCTGAAAATCAGATAGACTCACTCCTCCACCTTCATGCGCCCTCTGATTTGCTCACCCCAGCAACTCTTCCATAAACTTGTTCTGGGTCTCTTGCATCATTTGCATGCATTGCGTAAAATTATGCTCCATTAACGGCCTCATTGGTGGTGGTGGTGGTAATGCTCCTTGATTTGCTACATCTGCATCGGCCTTCTCCTTGGCCTCTCGCTCCATCTGCTGCTGCTCAGTTTCCATTTCTACACCCGTATCCATGACCCTCTAGTCCTGCAACACAAAGCGAATACTCATAATTACATCATGCACATGTGTTCTGAGCTCGACTTTACGCACATAACTAGTCACACAATGAAGATCCAAATAAAATCCAAATATGCATTTCACATATGATACATACTATCATAATAATACAAAGTCATTACAACATATATCATATCGATATAATCACATAACTACTTTACTCATCTAACTATTTTATTTCTTGGAGTACAATACACGGTACTTGATATCACTAACTAATTGCTTCCTTCTAGTAACTACAAATATGAAAGTGATGCACTTCAGCAACAAATCTGTGCGTCCACGTCATCGTTGCACTGTAGAAACGCTACAGTAACCACACATCTACAGTACTTTTCCTTTTTTTATCTCGGTGGTCCGTTCCTACAGCTCAATAACCACATGCCTTTCTCTCTCCCCCCATCCATGTCGTCTCCGATTGAGAGCTCCACTAGCGTCGTCCTCCTCGCGGCTGAGCTCTGTCTCCTTGACCACCTCCACCAAAGCCGCCGGCTACCTCGACTGCTTCCCCGCCCAAGTTCTCCCTGTCTCCATCTTGCCCTAGAAAAGCTCAATACGAGCACAACAGCCTGAGGCCTCCGGCGACAGCCTCCTAGGCGCTCCCGCCCCTGTCCCTGTTGTCGGCTGCCCTCCCTGCGCGCCATACCCCGCTGCCTACTCTGCTCCTGGCATGCCGCCATCTGCCTCCCTAGGCTCCATCGCCGCGACGCCATGGGTCCGCTCCACCACTCAGCGCCGCCACAAGCCCGCCCAATCCCCAGGCCAGCAGTGCCCCTCCACTACTTCCGGCGACCTGTACCGGTGGACTCCAAGGAGGAGGAACTCCAGGCGGAGATGAAGATGGATGGGAAGGAATTGGGGAGGAGAGAAGAGGTGGATACAGTGGAGGTCGGGAGGGCGGGCAACACGACCACGAGGTTTACGACGGCAACGGTCGGGCCGTCTCGATGGAGATTATGTTTCTGGTTGTAGGGTAAGGACCGGATCCATGCCAGACCCATATCCCCGATTTTGATGCGCCTCTTTTGCAAATTTTATTTGTTTCTTCTCAAACTGTAGGGCAATAAGGAAGGGGAGGAAGAAACGCCTCCTCTGGCTCCGCGACGGCGTCGTCGCCTGACTGTGTTATTACCGCTGTTTCACCTGTTGGCAGCTGGCCTATTGGTCCTATTTGCTCTTCTGCACCGCGCGTGTAGTGTAAGGCAGGGTTCGGCTTCTAATCTTTTATCTATGCCTGTTTTATCTTCTGTGATGCTTGATTCTTTGGATCGGCCTGGGGTTTCTGCTGTTGTATGTGCATCTGCTGTGGCTTCTTCGGACAATACTCCTCGGATGTTGTTTCCTGTTGTTCTGCTCCCTAAGAGGTGAGATACAGATGTTTTTTTTGTTTGGTGTTTGGTTAATTACTAGCCTGCTGCCGTATCTGGATTCTTAACATGCTTGAATAGGCTATCATATTTGAACTCTGAATTAGCATCCAATTTCATAAACTGAAGTATTGTTTCATTTTTCTCCCGCTGCAGATTCCTACTCATGCTAGCTGCGGTAATATTGTGCTATCGTATTAATTCTATTGATCCATTTTTTAAAATATTGCTCGCTTTCTTTGTTCTGCAGAGTATCAACGTGATTATCCAAGTAGTATCATTTTAATATTTCTTGCATTTTCGTTCTGCATAGTATCAACGTAATTAGTCAAGTAGTATCAAATAAACAACTTCTTTTGTTCTTGGACAGTCATGTATAAAAGGTCTCGGTCAACTTTGTTTGTCCGAAAAATGTACAAGAGTACATAATTAGTTTATTATGGTTCAGTTCCTTATAGTAATTTTTATACGAGTATGTTGTGGATTTCTTAGGGCCGTATTCACGAAGAGTATTGTGACAGTTATGCTTGGCATATCTGGAGTTGGTGGCACCATCAAAATTTATGGTGCATCAGATGTAGTTGTATAAAAGTGAGCTCTGCATTATTTTTTTCATCTGATACACTCTTGCTGTTGCTATTGCTTTAGGCTAGATTCTAGAGCAGCTGAAGTGTGTATCATTCTGATCTACTTGAAATACCACGCCATATGTTCAGTTGAGTTTTGAAGCTTTCTTGATGTTTTAGTGTTCATTGGTTGCTGGATGTTTTATCTCTGGTCTTTATTCAGCTATATTTATGGTCTCAGTTGGAGCTATTCTTCAGGTTGCGATCCTGTTCTGGTTACTTCTTCTATATAGGTTTGATTTCATGGTTTCTTATTTATAGTGCTATTCCACTACTGATTATCATATTGTCTGACTGCTTTCTTGCATGCTTGCTTTAGATTTGTACACTAGGGAAAATGTTTATTTCTTTTGCCTATACATTTACTCTAGGAGACTATGTTTGATTCCAGGCATCCGCGGGCTATGGTTACTTCTTGCTGTCTAAGATACAATATACTATTGGTGCTGAGCTGAGCTTAAATTTTATTTTATTTATAGTGCGTATATACTTAAATCAGCTTTTCTATTTATTTTTGTGCATAGATCTGCTAGCGCTCCAAGTTAGGTCGGTGAATGAGATTAGAAATTTATCTAGCCTAGCTAAGAATCCATAGACAAGGTTTCAGGCACTGTTGTGTTAGGCGATTGCGTGTTTAGTTGGATGTCGGGCTTCATGCCACTGTCTTCACGATACAAAAGCACCACTACGGCTCCACCCATTTATATGCTCTGAAGGAAATGCTAAACGTAAAATATGCTCGGTACAATTGGTTTTGGGGTACAGTAAGTAGATAGTAAGTAGATGATATGTAGTGTTCGCTGTTCAAAATTGTACTCTCGGCTCACTGCGTTAGACTAATTCAATAAGCTGAATAATGTACTATTGTAACATTTTGAAAAATAAATTAGGAGGCTTTGTTTTAACTTTTATCCACTTTGGTGTATCTGCAAATTACAAGTGAGTTGACAACGAAAATGCTAAGTTTGCTTCCAAGCTGAGGAGCTTGCAGATTTGTCCTCATAGGTTCAACGTATATCCTTTCCCTTCTTATCTCCCAGTTGTACTTTTTTTTAACCGTCAATTGACAAATGAATTGAATTATTCACATCCAATCTGGTTACGCTAAATTTATCATGTAGATTCATACATAGTGTGCAGCTGATCACGCCACCCTGTGTTTTTTCTGATGCATGGTTGATCCTTCCATTTTACTATACACATATGTTACTAGCTTATTATATTATATTTGTAGACACATATGGTAAGGACGGTACAGATTTGTACGACATCCATCCATGTGGAAAAGTTTCAGGTAAAGTTACTTCACTGCCTTAATTTCTAGATGACTTGACATACTATTTTCATCGTTATGTATTTATGGATCTGTCATTGTGGTGCAATAGTAATCAGGATAGTGTTAAGTCCATCCATTTTTTGGAGGTGAGAGGTTCATTGCGTCTTCCAGAGTTATCAGTATGGCAACTCCCTGTCATACTTTGAGCCATGGAGGCCTGCATATACCTTTGGAGAGTGGTTTTGCTGCTGAGTTAAAGAAAAGTGTGAAGAGGAACCGGTCAAACACTGCTTACTAATAAATATACATGTGTTCTCAACCGCGAGTCAGCATGGTGTTTGGAAAGTTCTACTTTAAAGCATCTACAAAATCATGACCATATTGTTATGGTTTCTTGCAATATTTATACTGAAGTCATTTTCTGCAGGTCAACATTAAGCAATTGTTGCGGCTTAGAAGATTGAAATAAGTATTGGGAATTCTATAAAATTGAAATGATTACAGATAGCGTGATGTTGGCTCCACCGCCTTCCAAGCATATGGGCACACATATAGGCCTCCTTTGATTCTCAGGATTTCTAAAGGATTGGGATCCTATGAGTATTGTTCCTTACGAGGCAGCCGTTTGATTCAAGGGATTATAACCTAAAGGAATAATTTCCATAGGAAACATGCAGTGTATTTTCACAGGACAATTTGCATGAGCTCTGACCTCATGGTTAGAATCCTTTAATGTAATCAAACATGTGTGAGATTTCTTGTGTTCATAGGAATCAGTTGGGCAGAACATTCAAATCATTTGCCATTTCTATTCCTTTAGATTTCCTACCCTACGAATCAAACCAGGCCATATACTTCATTAGCTGCGTTTTCTGAGCCTTCATATTTTTCATTTTTCTAACATAGAGTTCCTCCAAGGGGCTGGCACTTATTGTATCAAGTCATTCACATAATGATTTGTGAACGCTCATACCAGCCTCTCACACTAAAAAGGACAGTTGTAATTAGCATTCGAGTACCACTCCTAAGTGTTGAAGTTAATGCCATCCCAGCGGGCGCAGCGACAGTCATCGCCTTTAGGCTCTTGCAAGTTTCCATTTTTCTACAGCCATAGATTGCTATTGTACATAAAACTGACATTTTATCATAATATTCTCTCAGTACTAATAAAATATACACTGAAGAAATTTGACTGCTTGCATAGATTGTTTTGATATAGAGATGGATTATAACCAAACATCACGGGCGCGGCGTGTCGCCGCGCCACTTTCCCTAGTAATAACTACGCTCGTCGTACATGCCTGATGTCCAACCGTGATGACGTGTTGTTCGTCCCATAGTTTGTGGAACATATGGCCTTCCAGAAGGAACATACTCTGTATCTGAAGTGTCAGGACTTGAGTCATTACTCAACCTGAGCGCATTGACTCCCTCCAGCTCAGCTGAAAAGTCTTCAGAAACATATTCAACATTATCTCCAGTCTGCATCTTATGAGCTTCATTTCTTGAGTTGTCAACAGGATACGCAGATCCTGCTGCTTCCCAGGTGCTCTCTTGGGCAAAATAATTAAACACTGGATAATGTATATTCCCTAGGTTTTGAGAAGATGTTGATGATTCAAGCACTCTCTCTTCAGGATCTTCATCTTCTTCCTGATCATCTATTGACATGGTATTTCTACTACTATTATTAGGGTTCATTCTTGCACCCATCCAACTAGATTGTCCAACATTTCTGTCAGAACCATCTGTGGACATCTGGTGTTCATGAGATCCATTATATGATCCCATTCTCCAACCATCCAAATTCTCAATAGGAAGTTCTGAGTCAGAACCATCCTCTAAGCCCTGTGGTACTACATACCTCATATCCATAATAGGATCATGTATAGGTTCAGGTCTTGGTGAATAAGGATATGGTATAAAAGATTCAGTATCTCTAGGTATATCCTTAAAGATAGGTGTTGCACTACTACTTGCTTCTTTCTCTAACTGGAATGCTAACTGCTTCCTCCTTTCCGGATTAGTTAGATCCTCTAACATGTCATTTTTTTCTTCAACAATCACTTGATGGGTCTTATAAAAAGACGCAACGAGTGTTCGGTATCTATCCATAAACTTGGAAGCTAGATTAGGATGCTTCTTAACCAAAGTAAGATGATCCGGTATAGGCTCCGAGTCTATAGAATCATGAGGTATCACAGAGAATGTGCTACCTTCTAGCTCCTTGGTTTTCTGCTCCCGGATATTAGCTATCGCCTCCACAACAACAACATGACATGTTGTTAAATGACTCCTACCTTCTCCTATAGGTAGATCGTGATATAATCCAAGCTTCTCTAAAAGTTGGATACTCACACGATACTTGGATAACATTCGGCCATCAAGGTAAGTGATAGTGTTCACTGGAATTCTAGTTGGACAACTAAAAAGCTTTAAAAGTTGGCGAAGTTGGTCTGTGAATGATCCTTGATAATCATCAAGAGTCTCCTCTTTCCTTACCAAAGTCTGTTTTGGAAACTTTGGTGCCATATCTCTATATGTCAGAAAATAATTTTGATTAGTATAAATGATATATTGCATCATAACAAAGAATTATCGCACTAAAATATATAACAGAATATTCTCAATTGAATACCCATTACATTACTTTTAGAGAATTCTTTATCGTTGCTAACTTTCCTACAAGTAATACCCTTTACTAGGTTTCCAACCTAAGGTCAAAGCAATTTGCTCTGGTACCAACTGCGGTGACCTAGCATACCACTACATGTGTAGTACACTATAGTCGTTGACATGACACTCACAGAACACCGCTACGTAAATATCACATCCCTCAGAGTGGTACAACAGAAACATTGCGGGTCCATATTACAAACATTCACACATTATTATTATTACAATACCAGAAGTTCAAGACTTCAAAATATTCAACTTAGAAACCAAAATATAAAGTGTTTCAGCAGAATTTAAAAGTAGCAACTCCCACTAGGAGTTGAGCTCAACAACTTATTCTATAGAGTTCATGTTGCTCGGCTCCATTGGTTACTACTAACTAGGAATACTTAGTTGGACTCGTTATCCTCGACACCATAGCGGATTTCGTAATCCACTCCTTCAACTCCTCCGGACAGATCGGGTTCCTCGTAGAACACATCTTCTTGGCATTCGGCTGCATACATTGGCACGTCTTCGGGATCCTCAGAGTCTAAGCAAGGGATCAAAGGAAAGAATGAGTAGCAGCGTTACCCAACAAGTTCATTATATGCAAGGTGGGAAGTTTGATGCTCTAACTACCACCTCGGATTATAAATCCTTGGCACTATGCAGTTTTTGTAAATCTTTCTTCAAAGATTGATTTTATTCTGAAAAACTATGACAATCAGCCTTCATAGGTTGACCAGAACTTTCATGGAGTTCCTTTCCTGTCGCGTTCGTAGCTCCTTCCCGGAACAAGGAGTAACAAGTTACAGTTCTTACACTCTGCAGAGGTGCGTTACTTTACCCATGAGAGATCAACTCCTTGTTGCACAACCGGACGTACTTTCCCGTCTACAATTCCATGATCTCATGGCTAACGCGTAATATACGACGCTAGAATCATTGATGTCAGGGGTTATTAAGTCCCTACTTGATCATCATTGTTGCAATTAGAACACTAAGTTCTATTTCTCCATTATATCACCACTTAGGATGATATCTATAATTTCTTTATTTGTGAAAATAATAGTTTCTTTCTTTTATAGCATATAACACACAATTTGCAATTACTTTGATAAAGACTCTTCAAAGGACATGAGCAAGTGATGAACTTGCCTTGTGATGGCAAGGTAGTGAAGTCTGAGGCTTGCACTGGACCTTGAGCTTCTAGTTCTACAAAAACATCATTATTGCCCGGTAAGGACAATATTTAAATAAGCAAAATGATTATGCAAGTAATGTAATGCATTATTTAATTTTATATGCATTTACCCCCAAAAGTTCATTTTTAGTAATAAAGGATTTATAAATATTATCTTTTAATATTTATAACATATAGTGAATTATTTTATTTTATTTCCCTTTTCTTTGACTTTTATTGATTTAATAATTCTTTTAGGAATTATTAATTAAACATTAAAAATTGTGATTAAATATTTATTTAGTATTTTTCAAAAATACTACAATATTAATACATAATGAAAGTGAATTTTAATTAATTTTATCACCTTTCAATAATTTTGTAAAATTCCATAAGGAATATATAATTTAAAAATTTCTAATAAAATTTAAATGTCTAAAATTTTATATTTGAATTTATTTGGGTAGTTTGGATTTTTGTGAATCCAAAAATATTTTATTTATAATTTTTGGACTTTTATTTTTATTTTCTAGAATTTTATTAAGTCCACGGGTATTTTGGGGGTTGGCATGGTTCGTTCTATCCAATTGGACTCGGGCTCTCCTGCGATGGATCGATGCCGTCCCGAACCCTAGGGTTTGGGGGTTGGCATGGATCCAGGTGCTGCCATGGTCGTCGTGTGTCGAGGTGATGCTCTGCACCTCCAGGCGTGATTAGGGTCGCTGCCATGGCGCCGTGCGGGTTGCAGCGTCCCCTCTGGGGTGCTCCCCGTGCCGCCATGGTCGTCGGCCCCTCTGCTTCCTCTTCCAGTCTTCAGCGAGGACCTACAGTGAGTTCGATTTCTCTCCCCTGGTGCTCTCTGTGCTTGCTGATTCGATTCTAGATGCTGGCAGTGACCTCTCTGATTACTATTGTAGGGTTCGCAACATAGAAAACAAAAAATTTCCTACGATGTGAACTATGTACCAAGATCTATCTACTAGATACAAACAACGGGCGGATGTATATCCGTAGAGAACATACCCTTGAAGACCGACAAAGCTTAACGAGTTCAACTCGTGGTTGATGTAGACGATCTCTTGCCGATCTCAAGATCGAGAGGAAGTCCTAGCGCCGCAAATCAGCAGCGCATCCGTGCTCGCACACACGTTCGAGGCACCGAGCAACCTCCGCCTCCTCGCTCCAGCGATGCAGCGGAAGCACAACTCTTTCTTGCCGAATAGCCACCGGGAACATGTATCTCGCTAGTCCGAGACCATGGGGGATAAATTCTAGAGGGGGAGAGAGATCCTTCACGAGGAGGTGTGAGAGACAAGTGAGGAGGGGGGCTCCTTTTATAGGAGGAGGGGGAACCCCAAGGGGGTGGCCGGCGCATGGGGGCTGCCCCCTTGACCTCCCCTCTTCATGTGGGTGGACACTCCACTCACAAATCTCCTTTAAATTCCCTCCACTCAAAAGTCCACTCAAATTCCCATTAAATTTCCACCAAATTTAATGCAAACTCTCATTAAATAAAACTCTTTTATTTTATTCAGAATTTTGTCAATTACTTTAATGACAAACATTCACAAATAACCCCTTGCTAGAATTCTATTTCACATGCATAACCACTTTATGCAATTTCACCCGAAAACCTGTTTCGGTATCTAGTGAAATAAATTCCTGCGCTTGTTCATTCTTTCGGCATGAAACATTTGCT
Source organism: Avena sativa (assembly GCA_916181665.1). Taxonomy (NCBI): domain Eukaryota; kingdom Viridiplantae; phylum Streptophyta; class Magnoliopsida; order Poales; family Poaceae; genus Avena; species Avena sativa. The sequence continues at coordinate 24,043,556 of OV702283.1, forward strand.
CCAATTGGATGTCGGTGTCTCTTAAGTGTGTCACCCTACGGTTCGTGAATAATGCGGACATGATCGAGACCCCTCTCGGATCAATAATCAGAAGCGGGATCTGGAGACCCATACTGACTCCCACACATTCAACGATGACTTTCTTGTGATCGTCAGAACCTTTTACGCTAGTATCTTAATCCCTTTGTTTCACGATATATTACATGTCCGAGATTCGATCATCGGTATCTCCATACCTAGTTTGATCTCGTTACCGACATGCACTCTTTTCTCGTTCCTGTGATATAACATTCTAGTGATCAAATCACTTGCTTGCAAGCTAATCAATGTGATATCACCGAGAGGGCCCAGAGTATATCTATCCGTCATCGGGATGAACAAATTCCACTCTCGATCCATGAGCCTCAACATAACACTTTATTAGTTCTGAATCCATCTTTATAATCACCCTATTACGGTGTGACGTTTGATGTTATCAAGAAACTCTTCCGGTGTTAGTGATTGACATGATCTCATGGTCTAAGGATTAGGATCACTTCGTAAGTTGTTATAGCAATATAAACTCAATGACTTTGATCGTAATGCTATACTTCGGATGAATGTTCATCACACCATTACACTAATGTTGTGATCCCGTTATTAACAACATCCAATGTCCATGATCAGGAAACCTTGATCATCTTGTTAATCAACGAGCTAGTTTATGAGAGAGGCATAACTAGGAACTTTCTGTTTGTTTATTAAACACACATGTATTAACGTTTCCGTATTAATACAATTATAGCATGCAAAATAAACATCTATCATATACTTGGAATACACATAATAAACACTTTATTATTGCCTCTCAGGGCATATTCCCTTCAGTCTCCCACTTGCACTAGAGACAATAATCTAGTTACATAGTGATAAATCTAACACCCATTGAGTTCTGGTGTTGATCATGTTTTGCTCTAGGGAGAGTTTTAGTCAACGGATCTGCTACATTGAGATCCGTATGTACTTTACAAATCTTTATATCTCCATCCTTGACATGCTCGCGGATGGAGTGAAACCGGTGCTTAATATGCTTGGAATGCTTGTGAGACCTTGGCTCTTTGGCATTGTCAATGGCACCATTGTTGTCACAATAGATCACCATTGGGTCCAACGCGTTTGCCACCACTCCTAGTTCGGATATGAACTCCTTCATCCAAACTGCTTCCTGAGCCGCTTCTGAAGCAGCAACATATTCGGCCTCCGTTGTTGATCCCGCTACCACAGGTTGTTTGGAGCTCCTCCAACTAACCGCTCCGCCATTCATGAGAAATACGTATCCGGATTGAGACTTAGAGTCATCCGGATCGGTGTCAAAGCTAGCGTCGACATAACACTTAGCGACGAGCTCTTATTCACCTCCGTATACAAGAAACATATCCTTAGTTCTTCGTAAGTACTTAAGGATATTCTTGACCGCTATCCAGTGTTCCGAACCTGGATCCGATTGGTACCTACTAGTCAAACTAATAGCATGTGCCACATCCGGTCTTATACATAGCATGGCGTACATTATAGAGCCTATGGCTGAAGCATAGGGGACTTTGTCCATTATCTCTCTTTCTTCCGCCGAAGCCGGACTTTGAGTCTTACTCAATGTCTTGCCTTGCAACATAGGTAAGAACCCCTTCTTACTTCCGTCCATTTTAAACTTCTTTAAAATCTTATCAAGGTATGTACTTTGCGATAGCCCTATTAGGCGCCTAGATCTATCTCTATAGATCTTTATGCCTAATATGTATGACGCTTCACCTAGGTCCTTCATTGAAAATTTGCTGTTTAGATAACTTTTAACACTGTTTAAAAGATCTATATCATTTCCGATCAATAATATGTCATCCACATATAATATCAGAAATGCCACATTGCTCCCACTCACTTTCTTGTAAATACAAGCTTCTCCATAAGTTTGGACAAATCCAAACTCTTTGATCACCTCATCAAAGCGGAGATTCCAACTTCGTGATGCTTGCTTCAATCCATAGATGGATCGCTGAAGCTTGCACACCTTGTTAGCATCCTTAGGATCGACAAAACCCTTTGGTTGTATCATATACAACTCTTCTTCAATATTACCATTGAGAAACGCGGTTTTGACATCCATCTGCCATATCTCATAATCGAAATATGCAGCAATTGCTAACATAATCCTAACCGACTTTAGCATCGCTACGGGAGAGAAAGTCTCATCGTAGTCAACTCCTTGAATTTGTCGAAACCCCTTTGCGACAAGTCGAGCTTTATAGACGGTCACATTACCATCAGCATCAGTTTTCCTTTTGAAAATCCATTTGTTCTCCACGGCCTTTCGGTCGTGAGGTAATTCCACCAAGTTCCAAACTTGATTTTCATACATGGATTCCATCTCGGATTTCATGGCTTCTAACCATTTGTTGGAATCCGGGCTCATCATCGCTTCTTCATACGTCGCAGGGTCATCATTTTCATCAACCATGAAATTCATGACAGGATTTCCGTACAGCTCGGGAGCTGCACGCGTCCTGTTTGACCTGCGAGGTTCGGTAGTACTCTCTTTCGGAGTTTCATGATCATTATCATTAGTTCCCTCTTCAACAGGTGGAGCCAACTCCGGAACAACTTCCGGCGCTGCGCTACTCGCCATACTTTGAAGAGAAGGTTCCACAACCTCTTCGAGTTCTACCTTCCGACTAATCACACCTTTCGCGAGAAACTCTTTCTCTAGAAAGGATCCATTCTTGTCAACAAAAACCTTGCCCTCGGATCTGTGATAGAAGGAATACCCAATAGTTTATTTAGGGTATCCTATGAAGACGCATTTTTCCGCTTTGGGTTCGAGTTTATCCGGTTGAAGTTTCTTCACATAAACATCGCACCCCCAAACTTTAAGAAATGACAGCTTAGGTTTGTTTCCAAACCACAATTCATACGGTGTCTTTTCAACGGATTTAGATGGTGCCCGATTTAAAGTGAATGCAGCAGTTTCTAGTGCATAACCCCAAACTGACAACGGCAAGTCCGTCAGAGACATCATAGATCGAACCATATCTAATAAAGTATGATTACGACGTTCCGACACACCATTTCGCTTGATCATATCCTATGCTTGATCATATACTGGATGAATTGGATCATGTTTGGATGAATGGTAAACATGCTAAGTGGTTATTGGCCTGAGGCTTGTTGCTTAAGATGATCTATAATGTTTCTGGTGGCTTATTAGATGATTTTATGCTTGGATTGCATCTGATTCAGATGATATAGTTGCTTGGGAAACATGCTTGGTAGAGCCAATGAATTGATAACTTTCCACTGTTATTTGATTTATGGTTATGATTATGATAGGATGAAACCACTGTCTTAGTGCTGTTGGCTTGGGAATTAACATGTGGTTTGAGATCATCCTAGTTATGATTCCTGTATTAACATGAAAATGATTAGTAAGTTGATTGTTTGAATTTGTGATTATTAAATGTCTATCCTGTCTCATATAGGATTGTTCTTGTGACACCATCATGGTATGGCACACAAGTTTGGTTCTAATCCATTGATTTGGTTAGTTTATGCTTAAGACAAACTTGGCTTTGCAAGATAAATGGAAATGTTCTTTTCTGGATTCCCTAAGACCAATGATGTTGGTCTGAGGCTTAGGGATTTAGATCTTATCTAATTGATTCATATAGATAGTCCTGGTAGGGGTACCATCTATTGTTCTTGAATCAAAGCTTGGGAAAAATGATAGTAGGCTTGATCATTCTATGGATCTCAAATATTTGTTTCTAAGGTGCTACTCTTCCTTTTGGGATGTGCCTAGAAATTAGATCATATCTATATTTATGCTTGAACTGTAATATATAGCTCTACAACCAGAGCAAGGATGTTGCTCTGAGCTCAGGCTGGATCCTGGTACTTTGCTCTTTGCTTTTAGAGTTTAAAATCCCTATGATGGATTCACCCCACTTGGGTGCTTTCTGAGGGTTTGTTTTATAAAATAACACATGCTTCTTTCTGGATGATATGATTAGATCATGTGAAGGTTTTATGAAACTCACCACAGACTCTGATGTGTGTGGAGTAAGGTGGTGATGATGATCTTGTTTTGCTGAGCTTCTGTGCTTGACCTTGAGCTAGACTGCTCCTCCTAGCTCCTGGACTTGGCCTTGATGTCCACCTGATCCTTCCCCCTCCTTATGTCACCATCCTGGTGATGTTTGGTTGATCTTTGGTGGTTTGGTTTGGCTGTTGTGCTTGGTAAGCTGTTGTCTAAGCTGGCTGTTCTTGTGTGCAAGCAGTGGAGAGATGCACTAGTGCCTTTCTGTGCTTGTGGTTTTGTGAGATTGGGGTTGTGCTGTGAGGTTGGCACCACACCACATGCATGTTGGTGTGTGTCCTGCCTGTGTGCTTGCTGTGCACTTGTGGATAGGTTCAGAATTTTGAAACTTACTATTATCTGGTTACTTTCACCTGGCTGGTGGGTTTGCCCCTTTTGGCTTTCATTTGACTTCTGGCTTTAAACTTATGAAAGATGGATTCTTTCATATTGGTGAAACTTGCCCCTTTTTATAAATTTCTCAATGATGAATTTGTCTAGTGCACTTCATTGATATGTCTGATAGAAAATAATACTAACTCTAACATTTTATTTCTCTATATATATTATGTTTGTTTTGCAGGTACAGATATAAAGTGAAGATTTAGTTTAGGTGTAGTTATAGAATAGTTAGTAAATAGTCCAATGTAATCTTCTTTACATTTTTGTAATTTTATTTTTATTACTTTGTAATCTTCATTTTATTCTTCTGTAATAAAGATTACCTTATTATAAATAAAGAATATTCTTATTCTTTATTTTTGTGAATTGTGGGGATGATTTTAATAAGTTATAATTTTGTAACCTGATTATATATTGATGATGTCAAATAAGTTTCATATTCATTATTGTTTTTCTTTGGATAGAATTTAAGTTGTAATATTCATTTCTTAATTAAATTAAGATTCAAAACTTACCCCTAATTTGTTTGAATTATAATTCAAACTCTCAAGTTTAAAATTCAAATTCATTTCAAAACACATAATTCCTTAAAGATCGTATCAAAGTCTATAACAATCACCCTTTAAGACTAAACCTAATCTCAAAGTATGAAAGAAACATTGATCACTTAAGGTTTTTATTTGGCGAAAATTTTACCCATATTTTCACAGATGAATGCATGCAATATTCCAAATTCCTAAATCTACCCTTCGTTAATTCCTAAATGCTGGGATGTTACAGCCGGATCCTCTGCTTCGCCTGCTGTTGTGCCCTCTCCTGTGCCTGATCAACCACACGCGCGTACACGCTCTCAAGCCGGTATTTTTCGTCCTAAAAACATAACTGATGGTCGTATTCGCTGGTGTAACTTGTGCAGTATCGGTGAACCTGAGAGCTTGGAGAAGGCCCTTAATCATGCTTAGTGGAAGGGGCTATGGATGAAGAAATCTCTACGCTACAAACCAATAAAACCTGGAATCTTGTTCCAAGACCACAAGGCAACAATGTTATCAACCGTAAGTGGGTTTACAAGATCAAGTAGAGGTCTGATGGAGTCATTGATTGATACAAAGCTCGTTTAGTAGCAAAAAGGTTCAAACAGCGATATGGAATTGATTATAAAGACACTTTTAGTCCAGTGGTTAAACCATTAACTATTTGATTAATTATGTCTTTAGCACTTTCTCGAAATTGAGAAATACGTCATCTAGATGCGAAGAATGCGTTTTTGCATGGCGTTCTGGAAGAAGAGGTGTACATGTACATGAGATAACCTCCTGAGTATGAACATTCTCAACATCCTAGTTTTGTGTGTAAAGTGGATAAGGCTCTCTATGGTCTTAAGCACGCCCCTCGAGCTTGGTATTCTCGACTCCCATCTAAGCTTCATACACTTGGTTTTACTTTGTCTAAAGTTGATACTTCCTTGTTATTTTATCACAAGAATGGGATAACTATTTTTATGCTTATCTATGTTGATGACATTATTGTCACTAGTTCCTCCATGGAGGCAGATTTGCGCATGGATTTTGCGCTCAAGGACTTGGGCCGCTCCACTACTTTCTTGGTATTGAAGTAAATCAGGTATCCGAAGGTATTTCCTTGTCTCAAGGAAAATATATTTCAGATGTCCTCGAGCGTGTTGGTATGGAGGACTGTAAAGCTGTTACCACCCCTCTTTCTACATCTGAAAAATTATCTGCTTCTGAGGGCGAGCCTCTAAGTGATGTTGGTGCCACTCGGTACAGAAGTATTGTTGGAGCCTTGCACTATGTTACACTAACCAGGCCAGATATTTCCTTCTCAGTTAATAAGGTTTGTCAGTTTTTTACTTGCACCAACAACCTTGCACTAGACAGCTGTTAAAAGAATCCTTCGATATTTGAAGTTTACAATTTCTCTTGGACTGAAATTTGTAAAGTTTGAGTCAACACTTGTCAGTGCCTTCTCTGATGCAGACTGGGCAGGTTGTCCTGATGACAGGCGTTCTATAGACGGGTTTGTAGTTTTTCTGGCCTGCAATCTTATTTCATGGAGTGCTCGTAAACAAGCCACGCTGTCAAGATCAAGTACCGAGGCCGAGTATAAATCTTTGGCTAATGCTACTACTGAAATAATTTGGATTCAAACTTTGTTAACATAATTGGGTGTTAGTCATCCAAAGGCGGCATCCTTGTGGTGTGACAATCTTGGTGCCACATATTTGTCAGCTAACCCAGTGTTTCATGCTAGAACTAAGCATGTTGAAGTTGACTATCATTTTGTGAGAGAAAGAGTTGCTAATAAGCAGCTGGATATTCAGTTTATTCCAACAGGTGATGAAGTGGCTGATGGATTTACAAACCCGCTGTCAGTTCGGCAGCTTAAAGGTCCTCGTCGCAATCTCAACTTAGATAAGTTGTTATTGAGGGAGGGTGTTAAACAATATAGAATAAATTCCATTTTTTATCTCCTACTTTGACATTGGTGACACTATTTACCCTATTTAACAAAAAATACTCTAGTTTACCCCATGTAGGGAAACTTTTGCCAGTTCTTACCCTTCTAAACATTTACCGTTCAATGAGGACGAACTCGGTAGTCGCCTTCAATAACTAGCTAGTACAAGGCTGCCAAGACGCTGGAAAGTGATGCCCACGCCGGGAAGCTCGTCAGCTGCCTCTCCATGACTCTAAGTCCAACATAACCGAGTTATTATGTGTACGTCGTCATCTATACATGTTGCATTGCGCACCGTGTCAAGCCGGATGGCATGGTAGGAGCTGTTGCTAACGGCGGAGGTGATGCTCCTCACAGACACATACACGTCTGTCGAAATATGGCAAACAAATTCCACATCGTCGGGTGATACATAGCACTTGCCGACTAAATTCCTCATGCACATGCTGACGATGGATGTGTTAGCTAGTCATGTTGACCCATACGCTACTTGATATAATAAGTGCAAGTTTGAAGAGGGTAAAATGTGGCACAAAATTTACTAAATGGGGTAAATAGGAGGAAATTCTGTTAAATGGGGTAAATACTGTCATAAACGTGAAAGGAGGTAAAACTTGCAATTTACTCAACAATATATTTGTACCGTGTTGAGTTGTGCACGTGTTTGTGCAATTGTGTTGTAAACCGACATTGGTTGAGATTACCGACTATCCGTAACTTCCTAGTTTAGGTTTCTTAAAACTCAAGGCAAATCTCATCATATCAATTGTAATAGTTTTGTCTATATAACAAGGAACCGTCCCTGGTAGGAGACATACGTTCAAACCCGTTTTCATAATCTTACTTCTCAACTACAAGTCCTCGATTATAATCATAGTAAACGGCTCCTGCATACGTTGTTCGCAACTGTTGTCAGTTGACACATTCGCATTTCCAGGTCGGACCACGGGGCACGTGCTACGCGGAGTGCACAAGGTTCAGATGTCAACACTGTTCGCAAGTCATCATGATTTCGGTTCATTCAATATTTCAAGTAGAAGTACAAAATGACGAATTTCTGGTTCAATCCGCTTCTTCCCAAAGTGGCTTCACACTCAAGTTATTCTCCAGCGAGCAGCATGTTGAAATATATACTGTACCTCCGTCCCAAGGCATACACCACTACTCGGTCATTATCCAACACTTTGGACTTTTGGTGAACTAGCTCGGTCGACAATTCAATACTACAATAGATGTCCTTTGTGGGTTTTGGAGCTCCTAGTCAATGTAAAAAACTGGATGGAAAAAGTCTACTCCTTCCCGTTCCAAAATAAGTGACTTAAATTTGTCTAGATTTACATGTATCTAGACATATTTTATTATTAAGTTAATTCCAGTTTTTATCCATCATACCCCATTTAGCAAATTTTTGTCCTAATTACCCTTTAGCAAAAGTTATGCCAATTTTTACCCTCTCTAAGTTTTTTTTAGCATTTTCACAGGTGGGTCCTGATTGTCGCGTACAAGTGGCGTGCCACGAAGGAGGTTTTTTTTTCTGGTTTTCTCCTGGCCGTTCCTTTCCTTGAGTGTCGGCTTTTTACTCTCTCATCTCGCCCGACCCAACACTCAACCAAGCTGGCTAAGCCAAGCCATACACAACCAGACCAATCCGCCTGACCTGAGTAAGCAAAACCCCACCGCACGGACGCACCGTGCCTAGGGTTAGGAGGAGGCGACAACGGCGGCGGCGGCGAAGACCTAGCGACCGCGGTGACTCGAGGCCCTAGAGGCAACGGCGCCAGAGAGGTAGTGAAACTGGCTACGACGGCAGTAGCGGTGACTCTAGGACCTGGCAACTGGGACAACAACGTCTAGGACCTAGCAGCCACAACGGCGACAACCTAGCGAGGATGGCTATGTCGAAGACCTACCGAGGGAGGTGGCGACTGACAGCAACCTATTCAACAACGAAATCCAATTCACTTATTTTAGGATGGAGGGAGTAGAATTCTTCAACAACGTTGACTCTCTCATGTTAGTAATGTACATATTTATTCAGTACTTCTACGCTTCACGTACCATAGGATTCTGAAGCAAATTATGCGAACGAAGGAGGTAGTATGAAAAACAATAGCTATATATTAGTCATGAAAATAATCTAGCCTTTCACGGAATTCGCCAATAGTTTAGGGTTCTTTGGATTTTTCTAAAAAGAGGCATATTCACCATCTGCATCAATCGATGCATACGATCTTTATTACCTTGTTATCATTTATTACAAAGAGTTTGAAATATATGGGTTTGCACAAAGTAGCACGTGAATCGGACAACGAAAGGAGTACAAAATATGAAGCATCTTTGCATCAACATGTTAAACGTGTTGGAGATATGCCCTAGAGGCAATAATAAAAGTGGTTATTATTATATCTTTGTGTTTATGATAAATATTTACATTCATGCTATAATAGTATTAATCGGAAACATTAATACTTGTGTGATTTGTAAACTAAATTAGAGTCTCTGGTAAAGCATCTTTATAATACTAGCTTGTTGGTTAATAGATGATCGTGGTTTCTCGATCATGAACATTGAGATGTTATTAACAACAAGATCATATCATTAGGAGAATGGTATGATGGACATACTTCTATAGATAAGCGTAGCATTAAGATCAAGTCATGTCAATAGTTCATTTGCTATAAGCTTTCTGATACATAGTAACCTAATTCCTTCGACCATGAGATTATGCTAATCACCATCACCGGAAGGATGCTTTGATGACATCAATGTTGGAATTATGCCCTAGAGGCAATAATAAAGATGTTATTATTATAATTCTTGTTCATGATAATGTTTATATTCCATGCTAGAATTGTATTAAGCGGAAACTTTAATACTTGTGTGGTTTGTGAACAACACCGTGTCCCTAGTACGCCTCTATGGACTAGCTCATTGATTAATGATGGTTAAGGTTTCCTAACCATGGACATGAGTTATCGATTAATAATGAGATCATATCATTGGGAGAATGATATGGTGGACAGACCCAAACTAAGCGAAGCAATTAGATCGTGTCATCGTGTTCGTCTTTGCGAAGCTTTTCTTATGTCAAATATTGTATTCCTTAGACCATGAGATAATACAACTCCCTGGTATCGGAAGAAAGCTTTGAGGTCATCAAACGTCATCCTATGAGAGGGTGATCATAAAGGTGTCTCTCAGGTGATCGGAAAGTATCTGTTGGGTTGTATGTATCGAGATGGGATTTGTCCCTCCCAAGTCGGAGAGATATACTTCGGGCCCACTCGGTAATCGATATCAACACCGCTTGCAAGCATGTGGTTAAGGAGTTAATCACAAAGTGATATCGGATTACGGAACGAGTAAAGTACTTGTTGTGAACGAGATTGAACTAGGTATGACGGTACCGACGATCAAATCTCGGGCAAGTAAAATATCGCGAGACGAAGGGAATATATATATGGGATTGATTGAATCCTGGCATCATGGTTCATCCGATATGATCATCGATGAATGTGTGGGAGTCAATATGGGTTTCCAGACCCCGCTGTTGATTATTGATAGAAGATCATGTCTGCATATTCTCGAACCCGCAGGGTCACACACTTAACGTATCTCGACGCTAGGATAGATTGGATAATTGGTTTATGAGTTTTTGTTCGGAGTCTCGGATGGGATCCGGGACATCACGAGAGGTTCCGGAGTGGTCCGGAGAATAAGATTCATATAAGGCAGTGCAGTTTTTGGAGTTCGGAATTGTTCCGGGTTAATCGGTATTGTACCGGAAGCTTCTAGAACCTTCTGGAAGGGGACCAACGTGGCCACACCTTCCGGGAGGGGGCATGGGCCTATGAGGGAGTGCCCTGGCCGCATTGGGCCAGGGGCACAAGGCCCCATAGGGCCCAGCCGGCCTAGAGAGGTTTAAACTCGAGATAGACCTTCTAGAAGGGGGGTTTTCCTTGCCCCCCACTCCTCCTCCTTGGGGCCGCCGGTTTGGGCTTGGGGGAGGGGCTAGGGCTACGCCCCCCTCTATATAAAGAGGGGTGGGGGCGCACCAACCCCACACACCTTCCCCTCCAACCCTAGCCGCCCTGCTGCCCTTCCTCTCTCCCTCCCGACTGTTTGTAGGTGAAGCCCTGCTGCAGAAATTCTCCACCAATTGCACCGCGCCGTCGCGTTGTAGATCCAACCCATCTCTCCACCATACTTGCTGGACCAAGGAAGGAGGAGACGTCGAGGTGCTGCATGTTTGCATCTCACGGAGGCACCGCCACTTGTGGTGCTAGATCGGATCGGATCGCGAGGAGGAGAAGCGAGTACGACTACATCACCCACGTTCCGACGAACGTTCCGCTGTGCGAATCTTCAAGGGTATGAAGATCTAATCCAATCTCTCTTGTTGTTTGCATCTCCTAGATTAGATCTTGGCTTTCCCTCTGTTCGCATCCGTAGAAAATTTTGATTTACTATGCCGCGAAACCCTTCAGTGGTATCAGAGCTAGATCTATGCGTAGATGTGTTTCACGAGTAGAACGCAACATGGTTGTTGCGGGCGTTGATGTTTTCTGTTGCAAGTCTCTTGTTTGTGTTCTTCTTATGACGCGGGATAGTGAGATTGAAGCGGTCCAGGCCAACCTTACGCGACGTCGTTCGCGAGACCGGCTCCGCACTTGACGTGTGGCTTGTTCCACACATGCGGCTGGTGGATGTCAGTTTCTCTCACTATAGTTGTCATGGGACTAACACCGGAGTTTGGCAACCATAATATCACCGTTGTGGCTTTCCGTAGGTAAGAATCGTTCTTAGCATCTACTCCCATAAGCCACGTAAAACATGCAACAACAAAGTAGAGGCGTCTAACTTGTTTTTGCAGGGAGTGTTTTCTGTGATATGGTATGGCCCAAGATGTGATGTGTATAATGTATGCGATGATCATGTTTTGTAATGTTTCACGACTTGCATGTCGATGAGTACGCAACCGGCAGGAGCCATATGGTTGTCTTTATAATTGTGTATGACCTGTGTGTCAACTTCTTATGCGCCATGTAATAGTTTCACTTTATCGCTAAGTAGTTAGCAATAGTTGTAGTTGCTATTCGTGGTGGAGGCAATCATGGTGGAGTGATGGAGATCATGCTGGAGCGCACAAGATGGATATCATTGCGCGAAGATTGGCTATACCATGTCACATTAAAGTTATATGCATGTGATGTTTATCCTTTTATGTATCTTATTATGCTTAGATCGCGACGGTAGCATTATAAGATGATTCCTCACTTAAAGATCAAGATAAAACTGTGTTCTCCCCGAGTATGCACCGTTGCGAAAGTTCGTCGTGTCCAAGCATCACGTGATGATCGGGTGCTATAGACTCTACGCTCACATACAACGGGTGCAAGCCAGTTTTGCACACGCGGAAATACTTGGGTCTAACTTGACGAGCCTAGCATGTACAGACATGGCCTCGGAACACAAGAACCGAAAGGTTAAGCATGAGTCATATGAATGATATGATCGACACTTCGTTGTCCACCATTGAAACCACATCTCTTCTCGTGATGATCGGATTAGGTGTGGTGAATTTGGATCGTGTTCACTAAACAACTTGAGGGATGTTGAATTTAGTGGGAGTTCATCTAGTAATTTGATTAAAAGTTGAACTAGTTATCATGAACATAGTATAAATTGTACTTGCTAATACTGTAGATCACATGGCCAAGTCCAACTTCAACTTCAACGTTTTTGCTGAGAAGGAAAAGCTTAGAAACAATGGGTCTAACTTCACCAATTGGTTCCGCAATCTAAGAATCATTCTCTCTGGCGGTCAAAAGGACTATGTCCTTGGGAAATCGTTAGGTGACCCCCCTGCTGCAACTGCGCCGGCTGATGAGAAAGTTGTCTATTAGTCGCGCAAGGATGAATATGGTGTGATTAAGAGCACCATGTTGTTTGCTATGGAACCGGAACTTCAAAATCGTTTTGAAGACTATCCCGGGCCCTTTGAGATTCTCGAAGAGCTGAAAACCATGTTTCAGACTCAGGCCCGTTCTGAGAGATATGAGATCTCTGAGAAGTTCTTTAACTGCAAGATGGAGGAAGGGAGTTCTGTTAGTGAGCACGCCATTAAGATGACGGGCTACACTCAACGCCTTGAGCAACTGGAATGCAAGATTCTAGAGGAGCTCAAGATTGACAGGGTTCTACAATCACTCCCTCCCAGCTACAAAAGTTTTGTAGTGACTCATAATCAGATTGGTTCCACTGATACGATCACCGAGCTCTTCGCAAAGCTGAAGGCCGCGGAAGTGGACATCAAAAAGGATAATCATGTGTTGATGGTCAACAAGCCCACCTTTAAGAAAGGTAAGGGTGCAAAGAAGCCCTTCAAGAAAGGCGGCGGCAAGCGCGTTGCCCCTGCTGAGAAGAAGCTCAGGTCTAGTCCTAAGCCGGACACTGAGTGCTTCTATTGCAAGGACAAGGGTCACTGGAAGCGCAACTGTCCGAAGTACTTAGCGGACAAGAAGGCTGGCACCATCAAAGGTATATTTGATATACATGTTATTGATGTTTTCCTTACTAGCCCTCGTTGTAGTGCCTGGGTATTTGATACCGGTTCAGTTGCTAATATTTGTAACTCGAAACAGGAGCTACGGAATAGACGGCGGCTTGCGAGGGATGAGGTGACGATGCGCGTTGGCAACGGATCAAGAGTTGATGTGATGGCCGTCGGCACGCTCTCCTTAGTTTTACATTCGGGATTAGTTTTAAACCTTAATAAATGTTATTATGTGCCTGCGTTGAGCATGAACATTATTCCTGGATTGTGTTTATTGCAAGACGGTTATTCATTTAAATCGGAGAATAATGGTTGTTCTATTTATATGAGTAACATCTTTTATGGTCATGCACCTATTGTGAATGGTTTATTTCTTCTAAATCTCGAAAGGGATGAAACACACATCCATAACATTGAGGCTAAGAGATGCAAAGTAGATAGTGATAATACTACTTATTTGTGGCACTGTCGTCTAGGTCATATTGGTGTAAAGCGCATGAAGAAACTCCATTCTGATGGACTTTTGGAGTCTCTTGATTTTGAATCATTTGACACATGCGAACCATGCCTCATGGGCAAGATGATCAAAACCCCGTTCTCCGGTATGATGGAGCGAGCAACGGACTTGTTGGAAATCATACATACCGATGTATGCGGACCGATGAGTGTTTCGACGCGCGGTGGATATCGCTATTTTCTCACTTTTACCGATGACTTAAGTAGATATGGGTATATATATTTAATGAAACATAAATCTGAAACGTTTGAAAAGTTCAAAGAATTTCAGAATGAAGTGGAGAACCATCGTAACAGAAAGATTAAGTTTCTATGATCCGATCGTGGAGGTGAATATTTGAGTTATGATTTTCTCATGCATCTTAAAGCAAGCGGAATCGTTTCGCAACTAACGCCACCCGGAACACCACAGCGCAATGGTGTGTCTGAACGCCGGAATCGAACCCTATTAGATATGGTCCAATCAATGATGTCTCTTACTGATTTGCCGTTATCATTTTGGGGTTATGCATTAGAAACCGCTGCATTCACTTTAAATAGGGCTCCATCTAAATCCGTTGAGACGACACCGTATGAACTGTGCTTTGGTGCTAAACCTAAGTCGTCGTTTCTTAAAGTTTGGGGATGCGAAGCTTACGTCAAGAAGTTGATGCCGGACAAGCTCGAACCCAAAGCGGAGAAATGCGTCTTCATAGGATACCCTAAGGAAACTATTGGGTATACCTTCTATCACAGAACCGAAGGCAAAGTGTTTGTCGCAAAGAACGGTTCCTTTCTTGAGAAGGAGTTTCTCTCGAAAGAAGTGAGTGGGAGGAAAGTAGAGCTAGACGAGGTTATTGAACCTTCTCTTGAATTGGAGAGTAGCGCAGCACCTGAAATTGTTCCAGTGCCGCCTGCACCAACAATAGAGGAAGCTAATGACAAGGATCATGAAGCTTCAGACGATGCTGCTGCTAAACGTCGCAGGTCGACACGGTCGCGTGCCCCTCCTGAGTGGTACGGCAACCCTGTCTTGACTGTCTTGTTAGTAGAAGACAGTGAACCTACGAACTATGAGGAAGCGATGATGAGCCCAGACTCTGAAAAATGGCTTGAAGCCATGAAATCCGAATTGGGATCCATGAGCGAAAACCAAGTATGGACTTTGGTGGACCCTCCTAGCGACCGAAAGGCCGTTGAGTGCAAATGGATCTTCAAGAAGAAAACGAACGCGGATGGTAATGTTACCGTCTATAAAGCACGGCTTGTCGCGAAAGGTTTTCGACAAGTTCAAGGTGTTGACTACGATGAGACTTTCTCTCCCGTAGCGATGTTTAAGTCCATTCGGATTTTATTAGCAATTGTTGTGTTTCATGATTATGAAATATGGCAGATGGATGTCAAGACTTCTTTCCTCAATGGCAACATTGATGAAGAGTTGTATATGATGCAACCCGAAGGTTTTGTCGATCCTAAGGATGCTAGTAAAGTATGCAAACTTCAGCGTTCCATTTATGGACTGAAGCAAGCATCTCGGAGTTGGAACCTTCGTTTTGATCAAGTGATCAAGAGCTTTGGATTTGTTCCAAATTGCTATGAAGCATGTATCTACAAGAAAGTGAGTGGGAGCTCGGTGACATTTCAGGTACTATATGTGGATGACATATTGATTATTGGAAATGATATCAACATGCTTAACGATGTGAAGAGTTATTTGAACAAGTGTTTTTCAATGAAAGACCTAGGTGAAGCTGCTTATATATTGGGCATCAAAATCTATAGAGATAGACAAAGACGCCTGATAGCTTTAAGCCAGAGTACATACCTAGACAAAGTTCTGAAAAGGTTTAGAATGGATAAGGCAAAGAAAGGTTCAGTGCCTATGTTGTCAGGTAAGATATTGAACAAGGCTCAGTGTCCAGCTACGGTAAATGATAGGGAAGCTATGAGCAAAGTGCTTTATGCCTCGGCCATAGGTTCTATCATGTATGCCATGCTATGTACTAGACCGGATGTGTCCAATGCTCTTAGTTTGACGAGCAGATATCAAAGTGATCCAGGAGTGGAACACTGGACAGCCGTGAAGAACATCCTAAAGTACCTAAATAGAACTAAAGAAATGTTCTTAGTCTATGGGGGTGATGAACAACTCGTCGTAAAAGGTTACGTCGACGCTAGTTTTGACACCGATAAGGATGATTCTAAATCTCAGACAGGATACGTATATATTTTGAATGGAGGAGCTGTGAGCTGGAGAAGCTGCAAGCAAAGCGTGATCGCTGGATCTACAGTAGAAGCGGAATACATGGCTGTTGCAGAAGCGTCAAGTGAAGGAGTTTGGATTAGAAACTTCATCACTGAGCTTGGTGTGGTTCCAAGTGCATTGGACCCACTGGAGATATTGTGTGACAACACTGGCGCCATAGCACTCGCTAAGGAACCAAGATATCATCCAAAGACCAAGCATATCAACCGCAAGTTTCATATAATCCGAGATTATATAGCAGATGGAGATCTGAAGATCAGCAAAGTACATACAGATCTGAATGTCGCAGATCCATTGACTAAACCTCTTCCACGTGTAAAACATGATCAGCACCTCAATGCCATGGGTGTGAGATTGTTGCCAAATGTAAACTACATTATTGACTCTAGTGCAAGTGGGAGACTGTTGGAATTATGCCCTAGAGGCAATAATAAAGATGTTATTATTATAATTCTTGTTCATGATAATGTTTATATTCCATGCTAGAATTGTATTAAGCGGAAACTTTAATACTTGTGTGGTTTGTGAACAACACCGTGTCCCTAGTATGCCTCTATGGACTAGCTCATTGATTAATGATGGTTAAGGTTTCCTAACCATGGACATGAGTTGTCGATTAATAATGAGATCATATCATTGGGAGAATGATATGGTGGACAGACCCAAACTAAGCGAAGCAATTAGATCGTGTCATCGTGTTCGTCTTTGCGAAGCTTTTCTTATGTCAAATATTGTATTCCTTAGACCATGAGATAATACAACTCCCTGGTATCGGAAGAAAGCTTTGAGGTCATCAAACGTCATCCTATGAGAGGGTGATCATAAAGGTGTCTCTCAGGTGATCGGAAAGTATCTGTTGGGTTGTATGTATCGAGATGGGATTTGTCCCTCCCAAGTCGGAGAGATATACTTCGGGCCCACTCGGTAATTGTTATCAACACCGCTTGCAAGCATATGGTTAAGGAGTTAATCACAAAGTGATATCGGATTACGGAACGAGTAAAGTACTTGCTGTGAACGAGATTGAACTAGGTATGACGGTACCGACGATCAAATCTCGGGCAAGTAAAATATCGCGAGACGAAGGGAATATATATATGGGATTGATTGAATCCTGGCATCGTGGTTCATCCGATATGATCATCGATGAATGTGTGGGAGTCAATATGGGTTTCCAGACCCCGCTGTTGATTATTGATAGAAGATCATGTCTGCATATTCTCGAACCCGCAGGGTCACACACTTAACGTATCTCGACGCTAGGATAGATTGGATAATTGGTTTATGAGTTTTTGTTCGGAGTCTCGGATGGGATCCGGGACATCACGAGAGGTTCCGGAGTGGTCCGGAGAATAAGATTCATATAAGGCAGTGCAGTTTTTGGAGTTCGGAATTGTTCCGGGTTAATCGGTATTGTACCGGAAGCTTCTAGAACCTTCTGGAAGGGGACCAACGTGTCCACACCTTCCGGGAGGGGGCATGGGCCTATGAGGGAGTGCCCTGGCCGCATTGGGCCAGGGGCACAAGTCCCCATAGGGCCCAGCCGGCCTAGAGAGGTTTAAACTCGAGATAGACCTTCTAGAAGGGGGGGTTTCCTTGCCCCCCACTCCTCCTCCTTGGGGCCGCCGGTTTGGGCTTGGGGGAGGGGCTAGGGCTGCGCCCCCCTCTATATAAAGAGGGGTGGGGGCGCACCAACCCCACACACCTTCCCCTCCAACCCTAGCCGCCCTGCTGCCCTTCCTCTCTCCCTCCCGACTGTTTGTAGGCGAAGCCCTGCTGCAGAAATTCTCCACCAATTGCACCGCGCCGTCGCGTTGTAGATCCAACCCATCTCTCCACCATACTTGCTGGACCAAGGAAGGAGGATACATCGAGGTGCTGCATGTGTGCATCTCACGGAGGCACCGCCACTTGTGGTGCTAGATCGGATCAGATCGCGAGGAGGAGAAGCGAGTACGACTACATCACCCACGTTCCGACGAACGTTCCGCTGTGCGAATCTTCAAGGGTATGAAGATCTAATCCAATCTCTCTTGTTGTTTGCATCTCCTAGATTAGATCTTGGCTTTCCCTCTGTTCGCATCCGTAGAAAATTTTGATTTACTATGCCGCGAAACCCTTTAATCAAACACCACACCGTAACTGGGTGGCTATAAAGGTGGCATTGAGTGTTTGGAAAGTATGTGTTGAGGCACATGGATCAACAGTGAGATTTGTCCATCCATATGACAGATAGATATACTCTGGGCCCTCTCGATGGAATGTCATCCAATTGGCTTGCAAGCATGTGACTGGCTCACAAGGGATCACATATCACGGGAACGAGAAAAGAGTACTTATCGGTAACGAGGTTGAACTAGGTATGCAGAGATACCGACGATAAAAACCTCGGATAAGTAAACTACCGTGAGACAAAGGGAAATTTGTATCGTATGTAAGTGGTTCATTCGATCGCAAAGTAATTATTGAAATATGTGGGAGCCATATGAATTTCCAGATTCCTCTATTGGTTATTGACCGGAGAAGTGTCTCGGTCATGTCCACATAATTCACGAACCGCAGGGAGACACACTTAAGGATTCGATGTTGTTTAGTAGATATGGAATGTTAGTAGGGATACCGAATGTTGTTCGGAGTCTCGTATGGGATCCGGGATATCACGAGGAGATCCGGAATGGTCCGGAGAATAAGATTCATATAAGGAAAGTCCGATTTTGGAGTTTGGGAATGATTTCGATGTTTTCATCGGAGAGGTTCTAGAAGGTTCAACAGACCGGAAGGGGAATGGTCCATGAATGTGTCATGGGTAAGTGGAATGATTGGATCATATCCTAGTTCACTTGGTTTGGGCATTTGCAAGAGAGAATTAAAGCTCTTAATTGAAAGTCAAACTCGAACAATGGTTTCCTAGTGGAAGAAGGAAAGAGTCCTTCTTTCAATCCAACTTGGGTTTGAGTTTGGATTCAAACCCTCCCCTCCCAAGGTTGCCCCCCCTCTCATAAATAGAGGGGGAGGGCTGCCCCACACACACACAAGAGCCAGCCCTCCACCCGTGTCGCGCCGCCGCCGCCAAGCCGTCGCCCTAGCCTCCGCCGACACCTCCTCCTCCCTGTAACATCCCAGCATTAGAGCCTAGAAATAAGCCAAACCCAGATGTGTGCATTGCATTCATGCATAGAAAATCCGAGTAATTTTCGCGCTTTTAAATAAGAACTGGTCAACATGATTGAAGCTTCTCTCAACTTGACGAAATTGAAGTAGATCATCAAGTTGACTGTGATAAGTCTCATCATGACCTTTGTTAAAACCTTATTTGGGTAAACATGATTTGATCTAAGGGTAGATCAGATATAATAAATGTTACTCATAATACTTTGTTTAAATAAATAGTTTCTGATCCTTAAGGGATTCTATCATCATATTCAACACAACAATTCATAAGTGCCAAGGTTAAGATTACAAACTAAAGTAATATAAATGTAATGACTAACCCTGACCTATCTTATTCTTATCTATTCTTACTATGAGTACCATAGTAATACTTAACTTTAACTCTTTAATGAGATTGAGTTGGAAAGAGACTAAGTCAAGATCATTCACTATATATCCTTCTTTCCATATCAATTTTTATGGAACTTATCTTAATATATTTTGTTCATCAATGTTGAGTAATCCACCATTGATTTACAAATTCTTTAACTATCAATCCTTGATCTACTATTTCTTGATCTTATCATAACATATACTTAAATCTTTTAAAGAGGGCATAGTCCATGAATAACCTTAATCCAATATGAGATACTAAGAAGATAATTTCAATACAATTGAAAAGTAGTATTGATAAAGCCTTGCTTAGTCAACTAAGAACATAAGCAATAAATGATTAAAGGATTATATTGATCATGCCTTACTCACCAGGATGGTCTACCTATATCTAGTATAAAAGATATTGATGGGTAGAACATGATTGAAACCCTAGTAGAGATAAGTTATCCTAGAGTAGTCATTACAAGCCACATTAATACAATGTAAGGTTGTAGTGTGAGTTATTGGAATAAAGTAAATGTAGGATGATATTATTCAATTAAAGCTACCTTAGCATGGAGTTATGGAAGTAGTGTTATTCATCTTAAAGGATAGTAAACTTTGGAATAAGATAGTTGGATATAAACATCTAATGAAGAAATATTAGGGATAGATGATTAAGGAAGATTATGAGTGGAGTTTGAAAGAACTACTTGTTGGATTGATAATTATCAACAGTAGAGTAGAGGGTATAACCAAGCAAATATATGAGAAAACTATGAAATACCTTAGTATCAAACTCCTTGGAGTCATCCATGAGTTTAAAATAATAAAAGGTGAATTAGAACATTTTATGAATAAAGATCATCAAACTAACCATGATGATGGATAGGAAGAAGTATTATATCTAGGGAAGGAATTCCTTAATTAAAGGTCAAGGATGGTGAAGAATGGAAAAGAGACATTCTTGTTAAACAACTAACTCTAAATCTTAAATCATGTATAATATCCATTTTAGGTTATTAATTCATCATCTTATGTTAATATCACTTTATAGGAATATTTTCCTATAACTGATCACATAAGCACATCTCTTTCAATTCTCATTATCATAATTATATGTGCTTAAGAGTATTTTTACAAATTCCTTTTTATGAAACATCCTAAATATAACTTTCTATTTCAAAAGGATGATGTCATCAAATATCTCAAACAGAAAACAATATGTTTAGTTATTAAATCTTTACCACATCCATAAAGGAATCTAAGTACATTAAAAACCCTAAACCCTAGGGTAAATAATCATAATCCAAAATCCTAAAGCTCTTTTTTTATCATAATAGAATATATACATTTCCATTTTCTGTCAACACCCGGATTTTTCAATCCTAGATGCCTGTTATGCCATACATCGCAATCCCAGGATTACCATTTTTGCAAGACATAACAGAATTGGATACCATAGTACATCATCCATTACAACCGTACATAAGTTCTTACACAAATAGGGATCTCATGATCCAGTTCTTAATACAACATCAAGCGGCGGAATACGTAATAATAACGGTAGCGTAGGCGAAGCTCCATCTTCGGGTCACAGGCAATGCTGACGATGGGAGATGATCCTAGTTGTCGTAACCTTTAAGTACTCGCAAACTAATACTAACAAGTGAAAGGGGTTTTTGGTAATAGGACACTAGGCTCTAGGGTTGTTTTGCAAAAGCCAGATTTATCTCTACTAAGTTCCAAAGCTAGTCACCATTTTATAACTCCTAAGTGGGATCTTGTAACTCATGTCACAACTCTGTTGTGGTCAAGTCAAAGTCTCAATTCATTTCACA
This sequence comes from Avena sativa, assembly GCA_916181665.1. Taxonomy (NCBI): domain Eukaryota; kingdom Viridiplantae; phylum Streptophyta; class Magnoliopsida; order Poales; family Poaceae; genus Avena; species Avena sativa. Next base: position 24,065,224 of record OV702283.1, read on the forward strand.
AGTCTTTTTGAAAAGTCTGACGGGGGAACAGTATGGCCACTCCAACTGTCCATAACCGCGGACGCGGCTATTCGAATAGTTTGACACTCTGCAGAGATTGTACACTTTCACCACAACATTCGATACATCCGTCAGGAACAAATCCTGAATTCACCATACTCAGTATGCGGATAATCAATCATAACCTTTCAATTACACGCCCTAGTATAAGCACCTCTCCTGTGAGTTTGGCCTCCCAACCATGACCAACTGTCATCTCGGGTACTGCACAGGTGGACAATCTTCACAAGGTAGCCTCAGCTCAGACCTTGGCCGTGAGGGAGCTAATACTAAGGTTCATAAGTTTCCAGTCAAGCCCTACCCAATCTTCGGGTATTGTGGTTGTACGATAAAATTGGAATGGTATCGCATCCAGACAACCATCAGTTTTATAAAGGGCTAAGGCTCATGCCTCAACATTTTCATCACCAAAATCATCAAGTGTTCGGAAACACATGTCCAAAACATTTCAATAGAATGATCCATCATTCCAAGGTTTTCATAACCATTTTTCCACCAAGTAAACCCATCTAAAGTTGATCAAGTTTTATGCTTAGCACTAGCATCTACAGGTGGGGGTAGTACTAATGAGGGGTGGTACACTAGTGGGGTTTCAACTAAGTTCAATCTCATGCCTTAAGATGATATCAAGGTTTCTAGCTTAGGCCAAATTTTATGCTCTTTATGCAACCTTCAAATATCTTTCTAGTATCTATAATTCACTTAATTAACTCTAAGTAATAGCTTTGATAAAGAAATAAAGTAAGAAGCTTGCAAATAAAACTAGGATTGGTTTATTAAGTGGGTATGATCATATATGCTTAAAGCATATAGTAGGCATGGTAACAAGCAAGTATTGGCTTGCATGGGTAAAGTATCTTGCAAGTGTTAGCTTGCATCAATGTAAATATAAGCTTGCATAGGTATAGCATCAGCTTGCCTTGTGCAGAGCAGTGGTTGAAGTTCTCCTCGGCTTCTTCTTCGTAGTATCCTCCTTGCTCCTCGTATCCTTGGTCGGTACTAGCGTCTATGAATAAATACGAGGTACAAAATCACCAAACAATACTTAACTACTTGCAATCATCACACACAAGGGTCCTATAGATGATCTAGCATCATCTCTAACATTACAAGTTTAAGGCTTGGTTTACTTCCTTTTATTTTTAGAAAAGTAATTTCTACTCATTGAAAAACTACTTAAGATTTAATATTCTCCAAACCAAACATGGGATCATGTTGACACATGTCATCACCACATATTTTAGTCCATGGGAATGTGATTTAAAGTGGTGTCACAATTTAATAAGGTTTGACCCTTTTATTTTATTTAAATATAATGACTAGAAATGCCTATGTAGCATTCTTTAATTACTTGAGCATTATTTCTGCAAGTGAACTTATATATTTTTATATATTCTGAAAGGTATGGTTAAATGTGATTTTGAGAGTTGTAATCAACTCAAAAGCTAGTATGGTTTAAATTTCAAAAATGTTTGAATGCAGAAAAGCTTCTGCCTTGTTATTTTTACCAAGGATGATCTATAGATCCAAATGACTTGAATCCAACGGGCTTGGATTCAGCATTCACAGACCTTTCCAACAAAATTGGTTTCATTCAAATTGGTGCACTGAGTCGATCTGGATTGATTTTTGAAAATGGGTACAGAAGTGTGTTTGAATTAAAAAGAAAAAATGTAATTCAAATCACTGGGCTGCGCGGGAAAAGTTACTGGGACGGCCTTCTAAGCGCAGTGCTCCCGTGGGCTGCTTAAGTGGGTGTCCCCACTTGCCAGTGAGACAGGGAGGGGCGAAGCGGTACGGGGCAACATGGGTTGTTTGATCTGATTCTAATCCAACGGCTGGGAGTCATCATCGACGCGAGACAACGCCGGCGAGAAAGAAACCTAGCGCGGCCAGTGAGGGGTGCTGGGGGCTTACTGGGGTGCAGGCGAGGGTCGGCGAGGCGGGCGAACGACGAAGTCGACGACGGCGACCTCAGGGGTGGTTGCGGCAGCTCTTGGGGTGGACGAAATCGATGGCTCCCTTCTTCTCCAGAGGCGGCGGGCTCCGGTGAAATTCCGGCGACGTGGTGCTCGCCTTGCTCCGGGAACGGTGTGGCACGATCAGTGACGAGAGGGGAGTGAGATGGTGTGAAGAAATCGAGCGGGGGTGGCCTCTATTTATAGTCGAGCGAGGGGACCTACGGGGCGCAAGGTGAGATCGTCGGGGGCGATGTTACAGGCGGCTATTGGCATGGGCGATGGTAGGGGACGGTGCAATGTTCCCTGGCGATGCTCAACGACATGGTTTCGAGGCGTGGGGCGGTGCGGCTTGGTCTGGAACATGCGACGCTCTGCGCGGTAGAGGCGGCGTCTTCGAGGCGAGCGGTGGCTGTACGTCACGGGACGGTGGACGGGGATGTCTGGCGGTCTCCTGGGTCGGTGGGGATTGTGTATGCACGCGGTGAGGGCGGCGCGCGGTCTATGGGCTTCGTTCGAGGGTGGTGCTCTGGCGCATGCTCGGCATGGTCGCTGGCGGTCTGGGCGCGGTCCGTGCGTGTGGTCCAGTGGTTGGCAAGGTTCGAGCGATGGACAGGGAGTGGCGGTGGACGGTGGGCTGCCTCCTAGACATGCTGGCTAGGCTTGTGTCTCCTCCTAGCTTGCTGTCGACATGGGGGTGACATGGGTGTGCTCGGCTGTTCACCATTGATGGCAATGGCAAGCTCACAGTGGTGCTAGTGCTTGGTTAATCTTCCTAGATGATCTACTGAGCTGGTTGTGAGCTAAATAGGGAACAAGTTAGGCCAATTTTACTACACACTATAGTGTTTGATGTTTGTTTGATTTGTATCTGCAACCTGTTTGATGAAATGGCCGCATGAATTCAAGTTTTGAAGTTTGAAAAGATTTTTGGTGGGTTTGCTAGGTTGGTGCTGGTGAGTCTGCAGATGCTTGGGTTTTGAAAGTTGAGCTTGTTTGAGTGGTTTTTGAAAAAGTGGGATCTTCCCATATGATGAAGATTCAATTTTGAATTGTCATTTAAACTATGCATTTGAAAGTTTCTAGATGATCACAAAGTGGGCCTTGATACTTTGTTAGGAGTACATTCAAGGGGTGCAAAGATCCAGAAAAGTTTCTGTTAGGTTCTGAAAGTTTGAGACAGCCAAAGTAGGCATGGGAGTTAAATTGGTCAAAGTGACCATTTCTTTAATATATTTGTTTTGATTTATTTGTCTTTAGGAAAAGTGTGGGAAATGTTTTAGATGATGTTTATTTCACCTAAGAAACATTTTACAAGCAATGAAACAATCAAAGAAGGTGGTTCCAAAGAATTTCAAAATCCATGCATACTCATATGCATGCATTCATAATTTTATTTAGAAAAGTTTTTGTTAACCCTAAATGTTGGTGACTAATGCTTGATGATCCAAGCTTAGTATTTTTGGGATGTTACATTTTCCAAATTAATGGAAGGAGTAATAACTATGTTAATTTATTTTATATTTCATGCATCAAATAATGATATAGGATAATTTTACATATATAAAAAATTCTAATAAAAAAACTATGGGCCAACTAGAGTTAAGTTTTATAAACAAATAAAAATGTATCATTTAATAAATCCATGGTTAAAGTGGAAAGAAAACAATAATAAGAAAAGTCTCTACAAAATTATTAAAAAGGGGTTCATATAGAGAAAATAAAAGAAATATAAAAAGATTATATAATAAAAGTTCACAAAAGATACTAAATATATTTTAGTATTACTACAATTATCCAGCAAATAAATTCCACAAAGAAAAGTTCAAATATAAATTAAGTTCAAATCTGGAAAGGAAAACAGAAAATAGAAAAATGGAAAACAAAGAAAAAAACAAGACCTAGCCGTGGCCCAAGTTTTCTTTCCTTATCTGACGCCCTTGTTCAGCCCACAATAGCCCAGCAACCAGCCTATCTCGTTTCCATATTTGACTGACAAGTGGGCCAAAGAAGGACCGCGGGTTGAGCTGAAAGAATTGCCAGGGGGTTTTCCGCAAAAGTTACGTCGTCATCATCCTCACGCACACAGGCAGCTCGTTGGAGGAGCTCGCCGCCGCCTGATGCCGTCGTCGTCAGCCATGCGTCAAGATGCTCGCTGCCGTTCCAGAGGGGGATAAGAAGGCCACCGTGACGCCCTGCCTCAATCCTTATCCTCAATTCCTCCTTATCCTCTCTCATTCAAATGGGGCCGAAACCCTAGCTCACCGGAGCCACACCTCGTCGTTGAACCACATCTCCCCACACTCTTGCAATCAGCCATGGAGAAGCCCCGTCCTCCGTAGATCCTATAGGTAGAATCTTGCATCAAGGGGAGCACTGGAGAGGGTGAATTTTGTCATTCCTCTTCACGGCAGTTCGTCGGAATCCTCGTCGGGAACTCGTTTCCAACCACGCCTGTCCTCGCCAACCTCTCTATCATCATCAGGGTGAGTTCCTGAACACTCCAGCATCCCTAAATCGTTGTATCTTGTTGTTAAACACCGTCGCACCTTCTGTCATCGTCGGCCACCGTCGGAGCTGAAGCTCCGATGACTATTTCCGAGCGGCGCCGCCACTTTAAGGTTCAGCGGGTTGCGCTGAATCGAACTTGGTTCATTTCGTTTGCTAAGGCGTAGTAGATCGTCGCCGACGACCAACCACTGATGGCAGTGGTGGTGCTGACGCCATAGCTACGTCACGCCGACGCCAACCTGGACCCAGTACCCTGTTTGACCTTGTCTTTGTCTCACGTGTCATTGGCTGGGGGTAGCCAATCAGTCGGTAACAAATACATTTTCTTTAACCTGAGAGCTGAGGTGGACATAGGCCCACTGGTCAGTGATTCAGGCTAAGTGGGGGTGTGGTGTAAAAAGTATTTCCTGTTTAAGAAATCAATAAAATGTTATAAACTCAATATTAATATTCCAGAAATCAAATAAATGATTAAATCTTGTTTAATTAATAACTTTTGATTTATAATTCAGAAAAATATGTATAATATATGAAAATGTGTAGAAAAATAAAATCTACAACTTAAACTTATTATCCAATATTATTATAATGATTATTTAAATAAATATTATTTAATGAAAGTTTAAAAGTAATAAAACTTTGATATTTCATATTCCAATAATGGTAAATATTAAAAATATAAATAAAATACCAAAAATCTTAGAAAAATAAAGACTATAATCTAAAAACTATAAGCATGCATTATTATTTCACTTACTTAAATATTTATTATTTATTAAATATTTTTAAAGTATTAAATCTTATAAAAATCATATCTTATTATTTATAAATCATAAAAATAAATATAATATACCAAAATGATCACAAAAAGAATATCTACATGATAAAAATATAATATTCCACTTTTGAGTTAACTAAAAATTCTAATATTTTAATAACTCAAATTTAAACTTATTTACTTAATTAATAATTCATATAAGGATAAATAAACTTTGTTAATATTCCTAAAATGAGTCAATTAAGTCTACTAAATAGTATTAGTCTGAAATATTAATATTATAAAACTACAATGGTTTAAAACATTGTAAACACGTTTTTATTAAATTATCTTCAACCTTAAGTGAAGATTATGTTGTCAAAAGATTCCAATTCATGATAAAAACCTTAAAAAACAACTTGCGAATAAATCAAATCCTTTCTATCTACTTTAACCACCAGGTTACAAAAACTACCACAACACTATAATAACTCCATAAGTAGTTAAGTAATATCATAGTTTGGTTTACAAACTATAACCACTCATCTATAAAAGGTAAATGATACTACTCCATTATAAAATCAAGGAACCACTACTGCAAGTAAAAATATAATCATTCTTAAGTAACCCTAAGGAAACATTACCAGGTACACAAGATATAAATATCATAAGAATTATACTTTCAAACTATCTTTGTTTTAAAATTAACTTTAGCCTACAAGAATCTAAATATAACACTATAAGCATTATTATATGTTTTATAGTTACTTTGGTCTGAATTAGTTAAGTATAAAGCATCTCAAGTCAAAACTATTCAAGCAAACACAGATAACATCGACCACCACTATATAACCACAAAGATTGTTTAAACCTTAGAAAAGGAATCTTTTCTTCAAAAGTTATTCGTTTTGCCACTTCAGACAATATATGACAAAATAATCAAGATCACATTACTTCATATTACTTCATATTTATAAGTGACTCTACTTGTAAAGTAAAGTTTGAAGATAAACTATTAAAGTGTAAACAATTTTGAATAACATTTCATAGATATATACTTTATTGTTGCATAAATATGTGTTGTTCACACACACTCACAAGCCCTAATAAGAAGCACAAGTCTGAAACTTATCTAAAAGAACAACACATTCTAAAGTAACCATTTCCGAAATCCAAACCCTAGAACAACATTATCCCCGGGATTCGCGTTTATAACGTGCATCACATTACTTATGCATAAAAGCATATTGCTTCTTTAAACATTAGTCCTTACCGGACCAATGATGCTGATTTCAGATTTTGGATCTTATACTAACTCGAAGACCGTGAGTGCATAATCTTGCAATCACAAAAGGCAAGTTCACACTTGCTCATGTCCTTTGTTTATTTTCTGTAAAGTATTTTACAAATCCAGTGTTATCATCACCTGCATTTGAAAAAGGTCGGAAAATACTATTTTCAATAATAATGTGAACTATGGGTTACTGATCCAGGGTGATCAGTTAATCTATTAAATCTGACAGCTGGAATACCACTGTTCAGAACTATATCACCTAGGACTTAACAACCAATGTCGCCAGTGATTCTTGTGCCGTATATTACGCGTTGACCATGAGATTTGGAATGGGACGGAGAAGTCAGCTGTATCTTCTTCCTCTCGCATGAAGCCAGATGTGCAGGTCGTGGTTGTTATCCTCGAAGCGTGCATATTAATTGGTAATTCATAGAGGATATGCAGCATATGGGTGGGAACCCTCAACGTCTCACGATAGTTCTGACATATAACAGTTTTTACAAACCATTGCCGTAATTCTTTATGTGGGCATGGTGTACACCAAGGAGGCATGCGAGGTTGCGAAGGGGGCAGTGATTGGCTTGGATCATCTTCTGGGCCCCACATCATGGAATTGTGGACATGAATAAGCTGCCCGGTTGTGCAACAAAGAGTTGATCTCTCATGGATAAAGTAACGCACCTCTGCAGAGTGTAAGAACTGTAACTTGTTACTCCCTGTTCCGGGAAGGAGCTGCGAACGCGGCGAGAAAGGAACTCCATGAAAGTTCTGGTAAACCCGTGAAGGCTGACGGACATAGCTTTTCAGAATAAAAGCAACTTTTGAAGAAATGTTTATGAAAACTTGCATTGCCTATGACCTATAGTCTGTGGTTGTAGTTATAGTGCATCAAACACTCCTTTTCCAGTGAATTTGTTGAGTACGCTCGTACTCAAAGTATCTTCTTAACCCTTGCTAGATTCTGAAGTCGGGATTGACAACATCCACATCAAATTATGCTCCAAGACTCATCATCCAAAGCAAAAGCTCTTCAATGAAGTCAAGGAAGTCAACATGTACATCAACTCAAGTGAAGACGAAGTTACTGATTAGATAGAAATATAATCTCTAGCCAAAGAACCTAATTATGCAGTGTATTGCAATAGCAACAATGCCAATCCCTTAGTTAAAATGCTAATTTTAATAGTATAATAATTATTGCGTTGTTTATCTTTGATTACTCTCCGTAAGAAGTTCTTTTTCTCTATTTAACCAAGAGTGTTCTCTGGATCTTGTGTAAAGAGTGAGTTGTAACCTTTAGCCATGTATTGGACCCACTGTGTTTCTGTTGTGCCATTCTGAGGGATGTAATACTAGTGAACGATGTTTCATTGGTGTTATGTCAACGACTATAGTATACTACATCATGCAGTGGTATGCTGGGTCACATCACTCCCGGCCTTCTAAACCCTAGATCGCCGAAACCCTAGATCCACCATAACTCGCACCGGCTTAGGCGAAGCCCTGCGGGATCTTCCCTCTACTTCCGACACCACGCCGTCGTGCTGCCGGAATCGCGATGGGAGAACTACAACCTCCGCTGCCTGCTGGAACAAGAGAGAGGAAGGTCTTCATCGAGTACCGAACGTGTGACCGACTGCGGAAGCTCTGCCAGAACGCAGCGCCGGAAGGATCGTCTACGCGATCTTGAGATCGGAAAGTGTATGACTACATCACCCACGAGAATCTGCTATCGTTAATAGCTTTGGAATCTTCGAGCGTGAGTGCTCCTATCGACTCGTTGCTACAATCTAGTAGATAGATCTTGGCTTGTTTTTGTGCATGCGGTAGAATTTTTTTGTTTTCCATGCTACGAACCCCAATAGTGGTATCAGAGCCGTGTCTATATGTAGATCTGTTGCACGAGTAGAACACAATGGTCACTGTGGGCGGTGGTGTTTTTATTATCAATTGCTTTTTGTGTACTTTGCATCTTGTGGTATGATGGGATGAAGCGGCCCGGGCTAACCTTACATGACATCATTCATGATACTTGCTCCACGCTTAACATGCAACTTGTATTGCATAAGTGGCTTTGCGGGTGTGTGTCTCTCCCATCATAGTATAGATTCAATTTACAACGGGCACTTGATAGTTCAAGCATCAACGTTGTGGTTCTTGTTCATAAGTGTAACACCCTCAGAATCGGCCATATGCAAGTTTTAGCGCTTCCCGCCAAACCCGCATAGAAACGATTCAAAGGTGCCCACCAGGCACTTGCGTGCGGGTGGAAAACGAAGTAATATCATTACACAATAGTCCACGATGGAACCCACAGAACATATATATACAACAACGACTCCAAGAGTCAAGAATACAGATATACAATACAAAAATCCAAATTACCTTGAAAACGATACAGCATCCAACTACGGATAAGAAGCAAATTGAGCTAAGAGCCCTGAAGAATAACCAATGGCGTCCATAACCCTGCCCAGGCCAAGCCGGAAGGTAACCCTGTGTGGCATCCCGCAAAAACCACTACTAGAAAATCGCGTTGATTTTGTGCATTGCATCATCATGACCGCATGCTCATGTCATCATGCCACATTGCATTTGAGCATCGTCATCATCTTGCATATGCTTGCATAAAACTATTTGCAGAAAACCTGTCTTTATTTTCTAAACGCCCCGTCTCTTATTCAAACACCAAAATCCGGGTCGCCGGAATATTTTGTTTTGTCTGATATCGGTTTGCAAACGGTGTTTGTAAAACAAATAAAAATATTTATTATTTTAGTGGGGCAGTCGAACGGGCCGAATGACCCGAACGACCACCCCAGAAATTTAAATCGGTCCTCCTTAATCCCTAAGCTACCAAACTATCTACCCCAACCCAGCCTCCACATCACCCCACCCAATCGGCTCTCGCCACCTCACCCTCTCTTCCCCTCTATCCTATCCCGTGCTGACACCTCACCCTCCTCTCTCACCCTGCCCCCACCACACACCCCACCTCCAGCAAACACACACCACACAACACACGCACTCACACGCACACAGTTCCTACCCCCGGATCCCACGCAACCCCCTGGACCCGCCCCGGTCCCACCACCCACCTCGCCCGTCCTCTCTTCCTCCCCATCCTCTTCCCCGACGCAGCCCGCGTCCGGCCTCTCCCCCTCCGGCGTCTGCCCCACCTCGCCCCGACCGCGACGCCGCGGCCCCCCCTCGCCGCCGGTCTCCCTCTCTCCGCCAAGCTCGCTCCACCGCACCCCGCCGCGTCGCCGGACAACCACCGCCTCACCGCCGCCAGGACCCTCCCCTTGCGGCCTCGAGCGCGCCACCCCGAAGCCGGCCTGCGCGGACCCGCCCTGTCCCAAGCCGAGCCCCCGCCGCCGACAGCGGGCCCGTGTCGCCTCCACCCCGCGCGGCTCCGCCGCAGGCGCTCACCGTCTGCCCCGCTGCCTGCGACGCCGCCGGCCTCCGCCCTCCTCCGGCCGAGCCGCGTCGGCCCTGCAGCTGCCCGCGCGTGTCTCCCTCTTCTCGCGTGTCCCTGTGGTTGTGTGCTAGAGACGAGGCCCGGATGTGTTCCTGTTGTGGTGTTGTTACCATGAAGACGAGCCCGAGAAGATTGGGTGGTAGTGTTGTTGCGATGCGACTGCACTTCCAAAGACAAGATCGTCACCAACGGAATTCGGCAATAACAACGTAACCGCGAGGCTCCAAGGTCCCCTTCATGGACGCCAAGACCCGCTCACGGAGTCCGTTTGTCGAGTCGAACCCGTGGAACCCCGAAAACTCCCCAAGATCTATGTTGCGGAACAACAAGGCCGATGGATTGGAGTCGACAAGATCTACCATCTAACGCCAAGCTCGCCTCCATGGGACGCCAAGACACCCGTCGAACCCCGAAGGTCGAACCCCGAGGACCGGACGCGACAAGGTCTACCTCACGGGCACCGAGAACTTCCCCCCCTGAACGCCAAGTTCGCCGACACGGATGCGACAAGTATTTCCTCGAGGACGCCGAGTACTTAACCCCGGACACCGAGACCCCGGTGCGACAAGTGCTTCATCCCGAACGCCATGACCGTCGACATGACCCGAAGACCTCGGAACGCCAAGTTCTACCCCGTTATCTGAGAACAACCCTGGACCCTGAGACCGACCCCGAACCCTGTCGAACCCCCGGAACCCCAAGTTCGTCGAACCCTAATGTGTGAACCCCTCCCCGAAACCCTATTTTATAACATAATATAACTTGTCGCGTAATAAATTTCTTGCATGCATACATTCATGTGGTTTGGGGGCCTTATGCCGATTCACCTCATAAATAAATATGGGGCCCATATGCGGGCAAATCTAGCCTTATATTGGCCTCATTTAAAATTGGTGTAGCGAACCGGTATCTTATCTTGCCATGTTAAACAACATTTAAATTGCGGGGGTTCTAAACAACTGGAACCATATATTTAAATGTCGGGACCCCGGTTCCGCTTAATATGACCTAATTGCATCGCATCTTGCCATGTCATGCATTACATGCATCATGCCGATCTTCTGCCGTTGTATTAAATATTGCATCCGGTGTTTCTTCTAGTGTTTTGCTTCTTCGCGGATAAGGCCGTTGAGTTGATGCGAGTGTCGACCCGATCTTCGGTTGAACCTTCGACAATGTTTTCAGGCGAGCATCTCCCCCCTTTCCACCTATCTTACTTTTATAGTATTTATTCCCTCCTGTTGATCTATTGCTATCTGTGTTGCGATGCTCTAGTTTCCGTACCCGTGATATCCCTTGCAGCCGTATATTGCCTTGGACACACCCTAATCCCTGTTGTTTGGTAGATAGTTGGACTTGCGCGGCGTAGTCGCTTGCTCAAGTGTTGTTGCGTGTCGTTCAGTGCCACAGTTGTTGATGTATTGCCGCATGTTGATGTTGGAGATGATCATAGTTTTACTTATCGCTTACTTTAATTCCTGTTTAACAACTAAAATTGAAATAAGCAGAGGCATCGGTGGGTGATAGAGAATATTTGGTTTCCGAACGCCCACTTGTGTCCCGTAGGACCCCGAGTACTTGATACCTGTTCCTTGATTTATCGCGCTATCCACATCCGGGAGGTATATGGGACCCCCCTTAGCCAGAGCTTGATTCAGTCTTATTTCTTGGGGCCACAAACTAGTTTGAGGTTTTATTTACGATCCTGTACTTATGCCATGCTACTGCTTTATTTACGATTGTGCGAGGAGCACACTGTACTGTTTAGGTAAGCGGAATGTTTTCGCGGTATCGACAAGCCCAGCCACACTTTCGGGTTCCTAGTCGTTTACAGCCATTGGCGCAAACCTTGAGTCCGTCTCGGAGCTTGCTTACTTCGTTGCGGGTCTACTCAATGGGGTGGCCCCCTGAAATATTTCTGAATCCTGTGATTGCTTTGTCGTGAAAGCCTCGTTGGGTTTTGATTTGGTTTTTCCGAGGTTGATCGAGTGTGTGTTGCTATTGGTGCACCCCGGCCGGGTAAAACTTTCTGAAAGCCGTGTCCACGGTTATGGACGACTTGGAGCACAGTATCTCGACCTTAGACAAGCATAACTAAAGTTTATTGCTATAAATCTGACTTTATAATGACTAGTAATCAGCTCCACTATAATGGAATGGCTAAATAATACTGCCCACAACTGCTTGTTTGGATTGTCGCTTGCGACCATTGTATCTGACTAGTAAGTACTGCAACTACAACAGAATGGCTAAATAAAAGTACCAACAACTGCTGGGTTTTGGGTTTATCTCATGCTATCTGTATCTGATTAGTAATTGGTGCAACTACAACGGAATGAATAACTAAAAGGGCCCACTGCTTCTTTTATCAGGACGATTATCTAAACCTGACTAGTAAAGTGCCGCAACTATAACTGAATGAATAAAACTGCCAACGGTGTGAGTTCCTCGGTTGACTTCCTCGATTGGTCTCGAGGGGGAAACGCCAGGATGGGTTTGTTTGATGTTAGAATCAGGTTGGATCCGCATAGGTCTTTCTTACCCCTCTCTGATTGCCGCCAGTTGTACCGAGTCTCTATAGGTTGTTTAGTGCTTGCTGCCGCTGCCGCTTCAGTCCACCATACCTATGTAGGCGAGGACCGCCGAATTCTAGTCTCGCCGTGTACTGGCCTCAGTACTGACGCTCCTCTTTTTCCTTTGCCCTTTGTCGGCACCCCTTTTGTTTAAGCAGGTTTTGAGATCGAAGTCGTTAGCAGGGTTACCCTTCCGGCTTGGCCTGGGCAGGGTTATGGACGCCATTGGTTATTCTTCCGGGCTCTTAGCCCCATTTGCATCTTGTCCGTAGTCGGACGCCGTATCATTTTTCAAGGTGATTTGGATCTTTGTATATTGTATCTGTATTCTTGGCTCTTTGAGTCCCTGTTGTATATATATCTGTTCTGTGGGTCCCATCGAGGACTGTTGTGTAATGTTATTACTTCGTTTTCCACCCGCACGAAAGTGCCTGGTGGGCACCTTTGAATCGTTTCTATGCGGGTTTGGCGAGTTTTTCTAAAACTTGCATAGGTCCGATTCTGAGGGTGTTACAGAGTGGTATCAGAGCTCAGCAGTTGCGATACCCCACAAGTCCAGCCTGTAGGATAACCTAGCTAACGGCCGAAGTAGAGTGTCAAAACTATTTTTGCAAACTCGGTTGGATAGTTCTGATTAGGTCTGATTTTACTCCTTACCCCTCTGCTATTCTCCTCTTATCTCGACGTGCTTTGAATCCGCTCTCTTCTCGCTCTTCGAGTCCAGGATCTCTCGTGGTTGGGTTTCGTCGTACCTTCAGGGTTTCGCTTCCTCCTTGGATAACGGTGTTCTACCATCCGGTGTTCAAGCTGCCTGAGGAATCCGTCTGCTGTGGTACCATTCTTTGTTCCTTGTTTGTGCCTTCCGATGTTTCCGACGCGACGACATCATCTATGCCAGATCCGATGCAGAGTCTGTGTCACTCCGTTGTTCCGAACCTCGCTTGTCGAGATCTTCAGTCTGATTCCGAGAACGGCTGCACGCTTTTCTACTGATTGTGCGGAGTAATAGTTTGGGTGCGTGATGGATTGGCCCCCATGCCGACTACCCTTTCTATTCGCTTTGGTACATTGAAGTTGATGAGAATGCATCGGTTCCCTTTTTCCATCGAAGCTAGAGGTGGCTTTATTTGCTGATACCTCTACCTTCGCCCTTTCGTTCCCGGAGTGTTCCCTCGACGATCACGGACAACGACCTCTTGTTAGTGGTGTCGCGAAGATCTACACGAAGCGCGAAGACGCGGATCGCCGACCATCCTTCCGATACCATGAGGCGGATCTCGAGGGCGAGATCCTTTGTTAGTGGTGTCGAATTGTGGCATCCCGCAAAAACCACTACTAGAAAATTGCGTTGATTTTGTGCATTGCATCATCATGACCGCATGCTCATGTCATCATGCCACATTGCATTTGAGCATCGTCATCATCTTGCATATGCTTGCATAAAACTATTTGCAGAAAACCTGTCTTTATTTTCTAAACGCCCCGTCTCTTATTCAAACACCAAAATCCGGGTCGCCGGAATATTTTGTTTTGTCTGATATCGGTTTGCAAACGGTGTTTGTAAAACAAATAAAAATATTTATTATTTTAGTGGGGCAGTCGAACGGGCCGAATGACCCGAACGACCACCCCAGAAATTTAAATCGGTCCTCCTTAATCCCTAAGCTACCAAACTATCTACCCCAACCCAGCCTCCACATCACCCCACCCAATCGGCTCTCGCCACCTCACCCTCTCTTCCCCTCTATCCTATCCCGTGCTGACACCTCACCCTCCTCTCTCACCCTGCCCCCACCACACACCCCACCTCCAGCAAACACACACCACACAACACACGCACTCACACGCACACAGTTCCCACCCCCGGATCCCACGCAACCCCCTGGACCCGCCCCGGTCCCACCACCCACCTCGCCCGTCCTCTCTTCCTCCCCATCCTCTTCCCCGACGCAGCCCGCGTCCGGCCTCTCCCCCTCCGGCGTCTGCCCCACCTCGCCCCGACCGCGACGCCACGGCCCCCCCTCGCCGCCGGTCTCCCTCTCTCCGCCAAGCTCGCTCCACCGCACCCCGCCGCGTCGCCGGACAACCACCGCCTCACCGCCGCCAGGACCCTCCCCTTGCAGCCTCGAGCGCGCCACCCCGAAGCCGGCCTGCGCGGACCCGCCCTGTCCCAAGCTGAGCCCCCGCCGCCGACAGCGGGCCCGTGTCGCCTCCACCCCGCGCGGCTCCGCCGCAGGCGCTCACCGTCCGCCCCGCTGCCTGCGACGCCGCCGGCCTCCGCCCTCCTCCGGCCGAGCCGCGTCGGCCCTGCAGCTGCCCGCGCGTGTCTCCCTCTTCTCGCGTGTCCCTGTGGTTGTGTGCTAGAGACGAGGCCCGGATGTGTTCCTGTTGTGGTGTTGTTACCATGAAGACGAGCCCGAGAAGATTGGGTGGTAGTGTTGTTGCGATGCGACTGCACTTCCAAAGACAAGATCGTCACCAACGGAATTCGGCAACAACAACGTAACCGCGAGGCTCCAAGGTCCCCTTCATGGACGCCAAGACCCGCTCACGGAGTCCGTTTGTCGAGTCGAACCCGTGGAACCCCGAAAACTCCCCAAGATCTATGTTGCGGAACAACAAGGCCGATGGATTGGAGTCGACAAGATCTACCATCTAACGCCAAGCTCGCCTCCATGGGATGCCAAGACACCCGTCGAACCCTGAAGGTCGAACCCCGAGGACCGGACGCGACAAGGTCTACCTCACGGGCACCGAGAACTTCCCCCCCTGAACGCCAAGTTCGCCGACACGGATGCGACAAGTATTTCCTCGAGGACGCCGAGTACTTAACCCCGGACACCGAGACCCCGGTGCGACAAGTGCTTCATCCCGAACGCCATGACCGTCGACATGACCCAAAGACCTCGGAATGCCAAGTTCTAACCCGTTATCTGAGAACAACCCTGGACCCTGAGACCGACCCCGGACCCTGTCGAACCCCCAGAACCCCAAGTTCGTCGAACCCTAATGTGTGAACCCCTCCCCGAAACCCTATTTTATAACATAATATAACTTGTCGCGTAATAAATGTCTTGCATGCATACATTCATGTGGTTTGGGGGCCTTATGCCGATTCACCTCATAAATAAATATGGGGCCCATATGCGGGCAAATCTAGCCTTATATTGGCCTCATTTAAAATTGGTGTAGCGAACCGGTATCTTATCTTGCCATGTTAAACAACATTTAAATTGCGGGGGTTCTAAACAACTGGAACCATATATTTAAATGTCGGGACCCCGGTTCCGCTTAATATGACCTAATTGCATCGCACCTTGCCATGTCATGCATTACATGCATCATGCCGATCTTCTGCCGTTGTATTAAATATTGCATCCGGTGTTTCTTCTAGTGTTTTGCTTCTTCGCGGATAAGGCCGTTGAGTTGATGCGAGTGTCGACCCGATCTTCGGTTGAACCTTCGACAATGTTTTCAGGCGAGCATCTCCCCCCTTTCCACCTATCTTACTTTTATAGTATTTATTCCCTCCTGTTGATCTATTGCTATCTGTGTTGCGATGCTCTAGTTTCCGTACCCGTGATATCCCTTGCAGCCGTATATTGCCTTGGACACACCCTAATCCCTGTTGTTTGGTAGATAGTTGGACTTGCGCGGCGTAGTCGCTTGCTCAAGTGCTGTTGCGTGTCGTTCAGTGCCACAGTTGTTGATGTATTGCCGCATGTTGATGTTGGAGATGATCATAGTTTTACTTATCGCTTACTTTAATTCCTGTTTAACAACTAAAATTGAAATAAGCAGAGGCATCGGTGGGTGATAGAGAATATTTGGTTTCCGAACGCCCACTTGTGTCCCGTAGGACCCCGAGTACTTGATACCTGTTCCTTGATTTATCGCGCTATCCACATCCGGGAGGTATATGGGACCCCCCTTAGCCAGAGCTTGATTCAGTCTTATTTCTTGGGGCCACAAACTAGTTTGAGGTTTTATTTACGATCCTGTACTTATGCCATGCTACTGCTTTATTTACGATTGTGCGAGGAGCACACTGTACTGTTTAGGTAAGCGGAATGTTTTCGCGGTATCGACAAGCCCAGCCACACTTTCGGGTTCCTAGTCGTTTACAGCCATTGGCGCAAACCTTGAGTCCGTCTCGGAGCTTGCTTACTTCGTTGCGGGTCTACTCAATGGGGTGGCCCCCTGAAATATTTCTGAATCCTGTGATTGCTTTGTCGTGAAAGCCTCGTTGGGTTTTGATTTGGTTTTTCCGAGGTTGATCGAGTGTGTGTTGCTATTGGTGCACCCCGGCCGGGTAAAACTTTCTGAAAGCCGTGTCCGCGGTTATGGACGACTTGGAGCACAGTATCTCGACCTTAGACAAGCATAACTAAAGTTTATTGCTATAAATCTGACTTTATAATGACTAGTAATCAGCTCCACTATAATGGAATGGCTAAATAATACTGCCCACAACTGCTTGTTTGGATTGTCGCTTGCGACCATTGTATCTGACTAGTAAGTACTGCAACTACAACAGAATGGCTAAATAAAAGTACCAACAACTGCTGGGTTTTGGGTTTATCTCATGCTATCTGTATCTGATTAGTAATTGGTGCAACTACAACGGAATGAATAACTAAAAGGGCCCACTGCTTCTTTTATCAGGACGATTATCTAAACCTGACTAGTAAAGTGCCGCAACTATAACTAAATGAATAAAACTGCCAACGGTGTGAGTTCCTCGGTTGACTTCCTCGATTGGTCTCGAGGGGGAAACGCCAGGATGGGTTTGTTTGATGTTAGAATCAGGTTGGATCCGCATAGGTCTTTCTTACCCCTCTCTGATTGCCGCCAGTTGTACCGAGTCTCTATAGGTTGTTTAGTGCTTGCTGCCGCTGCCGCTTCAGTCCACCATACCTATGTAGGCGAGGACCGCCGAATTCTAGTCTCACCGTGTACTGGCCTCAGTACTGACGTTCCTCTTTTTTCCTTTGCCCTTTGTCGGCACCCGTTTTGTTTAAGCAGGTTTTGAGATCGACGTTGTTAGCAGGGTTACCCTTCCGGCTTGGCCTGGGCAGGGTTATGGACGCCATTGGTTATTCTTCCGGGCTCTTAGCCCCATTTGCATCTTGTCCGTAGTCGGATGTCGTATCATTTTTCAAGGTGATTTGGATCTTTGTATATTGTATCTGTATTCTTGGCTCTTTGAGTCGCTGTTGTATATATATCTGTTCTGTGGGTCCCATCGAGGACAGTTGTGTAATGTTATTACTTCGTTTTCCACCCGCACGAAAGTGCCTGGTGGGCACCTTTGAATCGTTTCTATGCGGGTTTGGCGAGTTTTGCTAAAACTTGCATAGGTCCGATTCTGAGGGTGTTACACCCTGCTAACAACGTCGATCTCAAAACCTGCTTAAACAAAAGGGGTGCCGACAAAGGCAAAGGAAAAGAGAGCGGTAAGTACTGAGGCCAGTACACGGCGAGACTAGAATTCGGCGGTCCTCGCCTACATAGGTATGGTGGACTGAAGCGGCAGCGCAGCAGGCACTAAACAACCTATAGAGACTCAATACAACTAGCGGCTATCAGATAGGGATAAGAAATACCTATTCGGATCCAACCTGAAACTATCACCAAGCATACCCATCCTGGCATTTCCCCCTCGAGACCAAACAGGAAGTCAACCGAGGAACTCACACAGTTGGCAATTTTATTTGTTCAGTTATCGTTGCAGCAATTACTAGTCAGGTATAGATAGTCATCCTGATATAATAAGCAGTGGGCACTTTTAGTTAACCATTCCGTTGTAGTTGCAACACTTACTAGTCAGATACAATTAGCATGAGATATCCCAAACCCAGCAGTTGTTGGTACTTTTATTTAGCCATTCCGTTGTAGTGAAGCTGATTACTCGTCATATCGGATACAAGTCAAATTATAGCAGTAAACTTTAGTTATAGTTGTCTATGATCGAGAACTGTGCTCCAAGTAGTCCATAACCGCGGACATGGCTTCTCGAAAAGACTTAAACCTGCAGGGGTGCACCAAAGTTTCCACACGCACCTACACCCTTGTTGTCAGATCAGGTAGGTACAAGATCACAAAACATACACCCAGCGGTATGTCGACGGGGTTTCGGACACGACGTTTCCCAGACCCAAAGCAAGCACATGGGGGCCACCCCACTAAGCTACCCGTAACGAAGTCGGCCGGTCTCCGAGACGGACCCAGGGTTTGTGACGACGGCTGTAAACGACTGGGAACTCGAAAGTGTGACTGGGCTTGTCGATACCGCGAAAACGTGGCACGGGGTTCCAAAAAAGTACAAGCGCTCCACGCGCAATAGTAAATAAAGCAGTAAATCATGGCATAAGTACAGGATAGTAATAAAGCCCCAAACTACTTTGTGGCCCCCGGTACAGTACTTTGAAATCAGGTACTAATCGATGGGAGTGCCCACACACCCCACCTGTGGTTAGCGCGCTCGATCTCGGAACAGGTGTAAAGAACTCGGGGTCCTACGGGACACCAGTGAGCGGTTAAAAACCAAATATTGTCTATTACCCACCGGTGCCTCTGCATTTACCTACTTTAATTTTAGTTATTAAATGATAATTAAAGCCATGATCATATCCAACATTAAACATACGGCAATACTCCAACAACTGTGGTACTGGACGACACGCAACAGCACTTGAGTAAGCGACTACGACACACAAGTCCAACTATCTACCAAACAACAGGTAATAGGATGTGTCCAAGGCAATATAAGGCTGCACGGGATATCACGGATACGAAAACTAGAGCATCGCAACACACATAGCAATAGATCAACAGGAGGGAATAAATACTATAAAAGTAAGATAGGTAGAAAGGGGGATAATGCTCGCCTGAAAAACACTGCCGAAGGTTCATTGGGGATCGGGTCGACACTCGCATCAACTCATCGGCCTCATCCGTGAAGAAGCAAGGCACTAGCAGAAACACCGGATGTACTATTTAATACTACGGAAAAAGATCGGGCATGATGCATGTATGATGTATGACATGGCAAAGATGCGATGTGATTAGGCAATATTAAACGGAACCGGGATTCCGACATTTACTTAGATGGTTAAAGTTGTCTCGATACCCCGGAATTTAAATGTTGTATTAACAGGGCAAGATAAGTTACCGGTTCGCTACACAAATTTAAATGGGGCCAATATAAGACTAGAAAAGCCCGCATATGGCCTCCATATTTAATTATGGGTGAATCGACATAATGCCCCAAAACCACACAAATATGTATGCAAGAATGATCAATTTAATATGCAACAAATATATATCATTTATAAAATAAGGTTCGGATAGGGGTTATACACGGGGTTCGGCGAACTTGGTTCAGGGGTTCGACGGGGTTCAGCTTGTTAGGATCGGTCTTCGGGTTTCGGATATCGGATCCGTATCGGCGTACCCGGGGGTCTCGGCAAGCTTGGTCTTCAGACTCCGTGAAGGAGAACTCGGCGTTCTGTGTGTCTCGCATCGCATCAAGATCATCGGAGCCATTGACTAATACATGGCCTTTGGATTTTCAGCAGGTTGTGAAGGAGATGCAAACCAATTGTCAGAGTTGATCTTGACGTGGGGTCTTCACTGTAGATGACAACCCCAAGGAAGGGATCTGCATCGACGAGATGTCAAACCCACGGGTCTAGTTGAGCGTTCATGGGAACACACGATTTACACGCATACAAGCTCACAGATAAAACGAACGAGATCACAAGATGCAGGATACCTGCCGGATACCTGCATCAAAACATGGCAGAAAGATGGTGGCCTCAAACTGTGGCTCGGGTGAAGTGGAGCGGCACAGGACTTGCCAGCACAGAGTAGAGAGGGAGGCCGCGGTGAGGTGCTTGCGGCCGCCGGCGATCGAGGACAAGCAGCGATGGCGCGGCCTGCGTGAGGCGGAGGGGCGGAGGCGCAGAGGGCCTGCTCGAGGGGGAGTGGCGGCCGGAGGGAAAAGTGGGATTGGGTGAGGAGATTTGGGTGGCTAGGGTTAGGTTTGGGTAGATTAGGGTTCCTTTTGTCGGGCCGGGGTTGTAGGTTGCTGTCTGCTGGGCCCTTTGGGCCTGGCCGGTGGCGGCCTCCCCTGGACAAAATAGTTTTTTTCTTTTTCTTTTATGTGTTATTTTAAAAGTCTTTTGCAAATACTTTTAGTCAAACAATATATCTCACAAGAGTGGGGATTTTATAATTTGAATAGAGGATATAATTAGAAACAAAGATAGGCTTTCAGGAAAAATAGTTTAGTGCAGAAATATGTATGATGATGTCATGATGATGTACAAAGATAAAACACAACGATTTTCTAGTAGTGATTTTACCCGGGGTGCTACAATTCGACACCACTAACAATGGATCTTGCCCTCGAGATCCGCCTCATGGTCGAGGAAGAAGGTCGACGATCTGAATCTTCTCGCTTCATGTAGATCCTCGCGACACCACTAACAAGGGTTCTTTCTCCATCTTGAAATCCGTGACACCACCAACAAGGGTCGATGCTCACGTTCGTCGAGAGAACACTCCGGAGAAACAAAGGACAAAGGTAGAGGTATCAAAAGATAAGGCCACCTCTAACTTCCATGAGAAGAGGAAAAGTTACATTGATCCACCAGTTCGATGTACAAGAGTGAACAGTAAGAGTCGGGTAGGGTGATCAGTCCATCCCGTACCCAAACTATCAACTCTATACATGAATAGGAAAATCATGCAACACAACTCTCGAAATTTAGAATGAAGATCTTCATAAGCGGTATTCAGAACAAAAGGGGTGATGCAAGCTCTGCATTGGATCTGATGTAGATGAGGTCATCACATTGGAAAACACCGGAAGATACAAAAGTAATTTTTATGAAAATACATAACGATTAGATTTCGCAATGGTTCCATTGGCATGAACAACACATGCTCAAGGTATACTCCAACTTCACCAATGCTCGTCCTTCTCATATGTTTTTCAACGATACGGGTATCCAACAAGGTACACATATAGATAAAGAGTTCAAGAACAAAAAGATTGGATGAAGGGTACACCAAACGAGATGCAGATAAGATGTTTGTAGCACCATCGTTATAATAGGAAAGAAGGGAAACCCTAATGGGTACGACAGAAACCCAACCACGAGAAATCCTGGACTTGAAGAAAAGATAAGAGGTAGATTCAAAACTCGCAAAGGTAAGAAAAGAATAGCAGAGGGGTAAGGAGTAAAAGCAGACCTAATCAGATCTATCCAACCGGTTTTTCCAAAATAGTTTTGACACTCTACATCGACCGTTAGCTAGGTTATCCTACAGGCTGGACCAGTGGGGTATCGCAACTGCTGAGCTCTGATACCACTCTGTAACACCCTCAGAATCGGCCATATGCAAGTTTTAGCGCTTCCCGCCAAACCCGCATAGAAACGATTCAAAGGTGCCCACCAGGCACTTGCGTGCGGGTGGAAAACGAAGTAATATCATTACACAATAGTCCACGATGGAACCCACAGAACATATATATACAACAACGACTCCAAGAGTCAAGAATACAGATATACAATACAAAAATCCAAATCACCTTGAAAACGATACAACATCCGACTACGGATAAGAAGCAAATTGAGCTAAGAGCCCTGAAGAATAACCAATGGCGTCCATAACCCTGCCCAGGCCAAGCCGGAAGGGTAACCCTGCTAACGACGTCGATCTCAAAACCTGCTTAAACAAAAGGGGTGCCGACAAAGGCAAAGGAAAAGAGAGCGGTCAGTACTGAGGCCAGTACACGGCGAGACTAGAATTCGGCGGTCCTCGCCTACATAGGTATGGTGGACTGAAGCGGCAGCGCAGCAGGCACTAAACAACCTATAGAGACTCAATACAACTAGCGGCTATCAGATAGGGATAAGAAATACCTATTCGGATCCAACCTGAAACTATCACCAAGCATACCCATCCTGGCATTTCCCCCTCGAGACCAAACAGGAAGTCAACCGAGGAACTCACACAGTTGGCAATTTTATTTGTTCAGTTATCGTTGCAGCAATTACTAGTCAGGTATAGATAGTCATCCTGATATAATAAGCAGTGGGCACTTTTAGTTAACCATTCCGTTGTAGTTGCAACACTTACTTGTCAGATACAATTAGCATGAGATATCCCAAACCCAGCAGTTGTTGGTACTTTTATTTAGCCATTCCGTTGTAGTGAAGCTGATTACTCGTCATATCGGATACAAGTCAAATTATAGCAGTAAACTTTAGTTATAGTTGTCTATGATCGAGAACTGTGCTCCAAGTAGTCCATAAC
The DNA here is from genome assembly GCA_916181665.1 of Avena sativa. Taxonomy (NCBI): domain Eukaryota; kingdom Viridiplantae; phylum Streptophyta; class Magnoliopsida; order Poales; family Poaceae; genus Avena; species Avena sativa. The sequence goes on from OV702283.1 coordinate 24,088,187, forward strand.
CGCGGACATGGCTTCTCGAAAAGATTTAACCCTGCAGGGGTGCACCAAAGTTTCCACACGCACCTACACCCTTGTTGTCAGATCAGGTAGGTACAAGATCACAAAACATACACCCAGCGGTATGTCGACGGGGTTTCGGACACGACGTTTCCCAGACCCAAAGCAAGCACATGGGGGCCACCCCACTAAGCTACCCGTAACGAAGTCGGTCGGTCTCCGAGACGGACCCAGGGTTTGTGACGGCGGCTGTAAACGACTGGGAACCCGAAAGTGTGACTGGGCTTGTCGATACCGCGAAAACGTGGCACGGGGTTCCAAAAAAGTACAAGCGCTCCACGCGCAATAGTAAATAAAGCAGTAAATCATGGCATAAGTACAGGATAGTAATAAAGCCCCAAACTACTTTGTGGCCCCCGGTACAGTACTTTGAAATCAGGTACTAATCGATGGGGGTGCCCACACACCCCACCTGTGGTTAGCGCGCTCGATCTCGGAACAGGTGTAAAGAACTCGGGGTCCTACGGGACACCAGTGAGCGGTTAAAAACCAAATATTGTCTATTACCCACCGGTGCCTCTGCATTTACCTACTTTAATTTTAGTTATTAAATGATAATTAAAGCCATGATCATATCCAACATTAAACATACGGCAATACTCCAACAACTGTGGTACTGGACGACACGCAACAGCACTTGAGCAAGCGACTACGACACGCAAGTCCAACTATCTACAAAACAACAGGTAATAGGATGTGTCCAAGGCAATATAAGGCTGCACGGGATATCACGGATACGAAAACTAGAGCATCGCAACACACATAGCAATAGATCAACAGGAGGGAATAAATACTATAAAAGTAAGATAGGTAGAAAGGGGGATAATGCTCGCCTGAAAAACACTGCCGAAGGTTCATTGGGGATCGGGTCGACACTCGCATCAACTCATCGGCCTCATCCGTGAAGAAGCAAGGCACTAGCAGAAACACCGGATGTACTATTTAATACTACGGCAAAAGATCGGGCATGATGCCTGTATGATGTATGACATGGCAAAGATGCGATGTGATTAGGCAATATTAAACGGAACCGGGATTCCGACATTTACTTAGATGGTTAAAGTTGTCTCGATACCCCGGAATTTAAATGTTGTATTAACAGGGCAAGATAAGTTACCGGTTCGCTACACAAATTTAAATGGGGCCAATATAAGACTAGAAAAGCCCGCATATGGCCTCCATATTTAATTATGGGTGAATCGACATAATGCCCCAAAACCACACAAATATGTATGCAAGAATGATCAATTTAATATGCAACAAATATATATCATTTATAAAATAAGGTTTGGATAGGGGTTATACACGGGGTTCGGCGAACTTGGTTCAGGGGTTCGACGGGGTTCAGCTCGTTAGGATCGGTCTTCGGGTTTCGGATATCGGATCCGTATCGGCGTACCCGGGGGTCTCGACAAGCTTGGTCTTCAGACTCCGTGAAGGAGAACTCGACGTTCTGTGTGTCTCGCATCGCATCAAGATCATCGGAGCCATTGACTAATACATGGCCTTTGGATTTTCAGCAGGTTGTGAAGGAGATGCAAACCAATTGTCGGAGTTGATCTTGACGTGGGGTCTTCACTGTAGATGACAACCCCAAGGAAGGGATCTGCATCGACGCGATGTCAAACCCACGGGTCTAGTTGAGCGTTCATGGTAACACACGATTTACACGCATACAAGCTCACAGATAAAACGAACGAGATCACAAGATGCAGGATACCTGCCGGATACCTGCATCAAAACATGGCAGAAAGATGGTGGCCTCAAACTGTGGCTCGGGTGAAGTGGAGCGGCACAGGACTTGCCAACACAGAGTAGAGAGGGAGGCCGTGGTGAGGTGCTTGCGGCCGCCGGCGATCGAGGACAAGCAGCGATGGCGCGGCCTGCGTGAGGCAGAGGGGCGGAGGCGCAGAGGGCCTGCTCGAGGGGGAGTGGCGGCCGGAGGGAAAAGTGGGATTGGGTGAGGAGATTTGGGTGGCTAGGGTTAGGTTTGGGTAGATTAGGGTTCCTTTTGTCGGGCCGGGGTTGTAGGTTGCTGTCTGCTGGGCCCTTTGGGCCTGGCCGGTGGCGGCCTCCCCTGGACAAAATAGTTTTATATTTTTTTTTCTTTTATGTGTTATTTTAAAAGTCTTTTGCAAATACTTTTAGTCAAACAATATATCTCACAAAAGTGGGGATTTTATAATTTGAATAGAGGATATAATTAGAAACAAAGATAGGCTTTCAGGAAAAATAGTTTAGTGCAGAAATATGTATGATGATGTCATGATGATGTACAAAGATAAAACACAACGATTTTCTAGTAGTGATTTTACCCGGGGTGCTACAATTCGACACCACTAACAATGGATCTCGCCCTCGAGATCCGCCTCATGGTCGAGGAAGAAGGTCGACGATCTGAATCTTCTCGCTTCATGTAGATCCTCGCGACACCACTAACAAGGGTTCTTTCTCCATCTTGAAATCCGTGACACCACCAACAAGGGTCGATGCTCACGTTCGTCGAGAGAACACTCCGGAGAAACAAAGGACGAAGGTAGAGGTATCAAAAGATAAGGCCACCTCTAACTTCCATGAGAAGAGGAAAAGTTACATTGATCCACCAGTTCGATGTACAAGAGTGAACAGTAAGAGTCGGGTAGGGTGATCAGTCCATCCCGTACCCAAACTATCAACTCTATACATGAATAGGAAAATCATGCAACACAACTCTCGAAATTTAGAATGAAGATCTTCATAAGCGGTATTCAGAACAAAAGGGGTGATGCAAGCTCTGCATTGGATCTGATGTAGATGAGGTCATCACATTGGAAAACACCGGAAGATACAAAAGTATTTTTTTATGAAAATACATAACGATTAGATTTCGCAATGGTTCCATTGGCATGAACAACACATGCTCAAGGTATACTCCAACTTCACCAATGCTCGTCCTTCTCATATGTTTTTCAACGATACGGGTATCCAACAAGGTACACATATAGATAAAGAGTTCAAGAACAAAAAGATTGGATGAAGGGTACACCAAACGAGATGAAGATAAGATGTTTGTAGCACCATCGTTATAATAGGAAAGAAGGGAAACCCTAATGGGTACGACAGAAACCCAACCACGAGAAATCCTGGACTCGAAGAAAAGATAAGAGGTAGATTCAAAACTCGCAAAGGTAAGAAAAGAATAGCAGAGGGGTAAGGAGTAAAAGCAGACCTAATCAGATCTATCCAACCGGTTTTTCCAAAATAGTTTTGACACTCTACATCGACCGTTAGCTAGGTTATCCTACTGGCTGGACCAGTGGGGTATCGCAACTGCTGAGCTCTGATACCACTCTGTAACACCCTCAGAATCGGCCATATGCAAGTTTTAGCGCTTCCCGCCAAACCCGCATAGAAACGATTCAAAGGTGCCCACCAGGCACTTGCGTGCGGGTGGAAAACGAAGTAATATCATTACACAATAGTCCATGATGGAACCCACAGAACATATATATACAACAACGACTCCAAGAGTCAAGAATACAGATATACAATACAAAAATCCAAATCACCTTGAAAACGATACAACATCCGACTACGGATAAGAAGCAAATTGAGCTAAGAGCCCTGAAGAATAACCAATGGCGTCCATAACCCTGCCCAGGCCAAGCCGGAAGGGTAACCCTGCTAACGACGTCGATATCAAAATTTTCTTAAACAAAAGGGCTGCCGACAAAGGCAAAGGAAAAGAGAGCGGTCAGTACTGAGGCCAGTACACGGCGAGACTAGAATTCGGCGGTCCTCGCCTACATAGGTATGGTGGACTGAAGCGGCAGCGCAGCAGGCACTAAACAACCTATAGAGACTCAATACAACTAGCGGCTATCAGATAGGGATAAGAAATACCTATTCGGATCCAACCTGAAACTATCACCAAGCATACCCATCCTGGCATTTCCCCCTCGAGACCAAACAGGAAGTCAACCGAGGAACTCACACAGTTGGCAATTTTATTTGTTCAGTTATCGTTGCAGCAATTACTAGTCAGGTATAGATAGTCATCCTGATATAATAAGCAGTGGGCACTTTTAGTTAACCATTCCGTTGTAGTTGCAACACTTACTTGTCAGATACAATTAGCATGAGATATCCCAAACCCAGCAGTTGTTGGTACTTTTATTTAGCCATTCCGTTGTAGTGAAGCTGATTACTCGTCATATCGGATACAAGTCAAATTATAGCAGTAAACTTTAGTTATAGTTGTCTATGATCGAGAACTGTGCTCCAAGTAGTCCATAACCGCGGACATGGCTTCTCGAAAAGATTTAACCCTGCAGGGGTGCACCAAAGTTTCCACACGCACCTACACCCTTGTTGTCAGATCAGGTAGGTACAAGATCACAAAACATACACCCAGCGGTATGTCGACGGGGTTTCGGACACGACGTTTCCCAGACCCAAAGCAAGCACATGGGGGCCACCCCACTAAGCTACCCGTAACGAAGTCGGTCGGTCTCCGAGACGGACCCAGGGTTTGTGACGGCGGCTGTAAACGACTGGGAACCCGAAAGTGTGACTGGGCTTGTCGATACCGCGAAAACGTGGCACGGGGTTCCAAAAAAGTACAAGCGCTCCACGCGCAATAGTAAATAAAGCAGTAAATCATGGCATAAGTACAGGATAGTAATAAAGCCCCAAACTACTTTGTGGCCCCCGGTACAGTACTTTGAAATCAGGTACTAATCGATGGGGGTGCCCACACACCCCACCTGTGGTTAGCGCGCTCGATCTCGGAACAGGTGTAAAGAACTCGGGGTCCTACGGGACACCAGTGAGCGGTTAAAAACCAAATATTGTCTATTACCCACCGGTGCCTCTGCATTTACCTACTTTAATTTTAGTTATTAAATGATAATTAAAGCCATGATCATATCCAACATTAAACATACGGCAATACTCCAACAACTGTGGTACTGGACGACACGCAACAACACTTGAGCAAGCGACTACAACACGCAAGTCCAACTATCTACCAAACAACATGTAATAGGATGTGTCCAAGGCAATATAAGGCTGCACGGGATATCACGGATACGAAAACTAGAGCATCGCAACACAGATAGCAATAGATCAACAGGAGGGAATAAATACTATAAAAGTAAGATAGATAGAAAGGGGGATAATGCTCGCCTGAAAAACACTGCCGAAGGTTCATTGGGGATCGGGTCGACACTTGCATCAACTCATCGGCCTCATCCGTGAAGAAGCAAGGCACTAGCAGAAACACCGGATGTACTATTTAATACTACGGCAAAAGATCGGGCATGATGCATGTATGATGTATGACATGGCAAAGATGCGATGTGATTAGGCAATATTAAACGGAACCGGGATTCCGACATTTACTTAGATGGTTAAAGTTGTCTCGATACCCCGGAATTTAAATGTTGTATTAACAGGGCAAGATAAGTTACCGGTTCGCTACACAAATTTAAATGGGGCCAATATAAGACTAGAAAAGCCCGCATATGGCCTCCATATTTAATTATGGGTGAATCGACATAATGCCCCAAAACCACACAAATATGTATGCAAGAATGATCAATTTAATATGCAACAAATATATATCATTTATAAAATAAGGTTCGGATAGGGGTTATACACGGGGTTCGGCGAACTTGGTTCAGGGGTTCGACGGGGTTCAGCTCGTCAGGATCGGTCTTCGGGTTTCGGATATCGGATCCGTATCGGCGTACCCGGGGGTCTCGGCAAGCTTGGTCTTCAGACTCCGTGAAGGAGAACTCGGCGTTCTGTGTGTCTCGCATCGCATCAAGATCATCGGAGCCATTGACTAATACATGGCCTTTGGATTTTCAGCAGGTTGTGAAGGAGATGCAAACCAATTGTCGGAGTTGATCTTGACGTGGGGTCTTCACTGTAGATGATAACCCCAAGGAAGGGATCTGCATCGACGAGATTGTTGGAGATATGCCCTAGAGGCAATAATAAATGTAGTTATTATTATATCTTTGTGTTTATGATAAATGTTTACATTCATGCTATAATAGTATTAACAAGGAAACATTAATAGTTGTGTGATTTGTAAACTTAATTTGAAGTCCCTAGTATAGCCTCTATACTTCACTAGCTTGTTGGTTGATAAATGATTGTGGTTTCCCTATCATGAACATTGAGATGTTATCAACAACAAGATCATATCATTAGGAGAATGATATGGTGGACATACTCCTATAGATAAGCGTAGCATAAAGATCAAGTCATTTCAATAGTTCAATTGCTATATGCTTTCTGATACATAGTAACCTAATTCCTTCGACCATGAGATCATGCATATCACCTTTACCGGATGGATGCTTTGATGACATCAAACACCACACCGTAACTGGGTGGCTATAAAGGTGGCATTGAGTGTTCGGAAAGTATTGGTTGAGACACATGGATCAAGAGTGGGATTTGTCCATCCATATGACGGATAGATATTCTCTGGGCCCTCTCGGTGAAATGTCATCCAATTAGCTTGCAAGCATGTGACTGGCTCACAAGGGATCACATATCACGGGAACGAGAAAAGAGTACTTATCAGTAATGAGGTTGAACTAGGTATGCAGAGATACCGACGATCATAACCTCGGATAAGTAACATATCGTGAGACAAAGGGAAATTGGTATCGTATGTAAGTGGTTCATTCGATCGCAAAGTAATCGTAGAAGTATGTGGGAGCCATATGAATTTCCAGATTCCTCTATTGGTTATTGTTCGGAGAAGTGTCTCGATCATGTCCGCATAATTCACGAACCGTAGGGAGACACACTTAAGGATTCGACGTTGTTTTGAGTAGTTATGGTATTATGAGAAAGAGACCGAATGTTGTTCGGAGTCTCGGATGGGATCCGGGATATCACGAGGTGATCCGGAATGGTCCGGAGAATAAGATTCATATAAGGAAAGTCCCGTTTCGGAGTTCGGAAATGATTCCGGTGAATGTTCTAGAAGGTTCCGGAATGTCCGGCACTCCGGGAGAGGGGAGGGGTACATGAATGTGTCATTACATATTGGAATGATTGCATCATGTACTAAGTGTTCTTGCTGTTCCAAATAAAGGATTAAATTGAATCCTAAAACAGAAAAGTCAAATGTCCAGTTTGAAAGTCAAACGGCTAAAACAAGAAACTGTGGGAAACAAGCAAGAGGAGGCAAAAACCGACTTGGGGGAGGAGTCCCTACTCTCCAAGCCGGCGGCCCACCTAGGCCGAGTTGGGGAGGGACTCCCCTCCCTCCCCTGGCGCGCCGGCCCCTCCACCCATAAAAGGAGGGGCAGGGCCTCCTCCTCTAGACACACAAGTTCCTATCCTCTAATCTCCGGTTTAGAGCCGTTTTGGTTTAGAGCTTCTAATTGCCCTAGCCTTCGGTTTAGAGCCTTCTAATTGGTGTGTCTAATCCCTAGACCACTAATAGCCCTCTCTCATACTCCACCATACTCGCTCCGGCTTAAGGCGAAGCCCTGCGGGATCTCCCCTCTACTTCCGGTACCACGCCGTTGTGCTGCCGGAATCACGAGGAGAGTGCTACAACCTCCGCTGCCTGCTGGAACAAGGGAGAGGAAGGTATTCGTCGAGTACCGAACGTGTGACCGACTGCGGGAGCGCTGCCGGAACGCAGCGCCGGAAGGATCGTCTACACGATCTTGAGATCGGGAAGAGTATGACTACATCACCCACGAGAATCCGCTCTCGTTAAACACTTTGGAATCTTCGAGGGTAAGTTATTCCATCGACTCGTTGCTACAATCTAGTAGATAGATCTTGGCTTGTTTGTTTGTATGCGATAGAAATTTTTTGTTTTCCATGCTACGAACCCCTATAGTGGTATCAGAGTCGTGTCTATATGTAGATCTGTTGCACGAGTAGAACACAATGGTCATTCTGGGCGTTGATGCTTTTATTGTCGATTGCTTCTTGTGTACTTTGCATCTTGCGGTATGTTGGGATGAAGCGGCCCGGGCTAACCTTACATGACATCGTTCATGAGACTTGCTCCACGCTTGACATGCAACTTGTATTGCATAAGTGGCTTTGCGGGTGCCTGTTTCTCCTAGCATAGTTAAGATCCAATTTACAACGGGTGATCAACAATGCTAGTATCAATGTTGTGGTTCTTGTTCGTAAGTTAGAACGACACTTATTGAAATCCCCAAACCACGTAAAATATGCAAAGAAAGTAGAGGCGTCTAACTTTGTTTTGCAGGGGTGTGCAGTGATGTGATATGGCCATGATTGTGATTATATTTGATGTATGCAATGTTCCTTATTGTAAGTTGGCAACCGGCAGGAGCCATATGGTTGTCTTTAATTTATGTTAAGACCCGCGTGTCTATTCAAAGTAGTTGTAATAGTTGAAGCCGGTGGACGACAACCATGGAGAAGCGTCATTGACCTTGATGCAATGCCGGTGATGATGGAGATCATGTTCGTGCTTGAAGATGGAGATCGGAAGCACAAAGAAGAAAGGCCATATCATATCACATATATATTGAATTGCATGTGATGTTAATCCTTTATGCATCTTGTATTGCTTAGTAGACGACGGTAGCATTATAAGATGATCCCTCATGCACATCAATTTCAAGTCATAAAGTGTTCACCCTTAGTTAGCACCGTTGCTAAAGCTTGTTGTTTCAAAGCACCACGTGATGATCGGGTGTGTTAGATTATGCAAGTGTATACAACGTGAGCAAGCCAGATTTGCTCATGCGGAAACTAAGGTTTGATCTTGACGAGCCTAGCATGTACAGACATGGTCTCGGAACACGGATCACCGAAAGGTAAAGCATGAATCATATAGTAGATACGATGAACATGTCGATTGTTCGCCATTGAAACTATGTCAACTCTCGTGATGATCGGTGTTGATATGGTGGATTTGGTTCGTGTGATCACTAAAACAATGTGAGGGATATTGTTTTGAGTGGGAGTTCACCTAGTTTAATTTCATTATTAATTTGAACTCAATTTGTCATAAACTTAGTCTAAACTATTGCAAATATGTTGTAGATCAATGGCAGCCCCTACCATCAATTTTAATGCGTTCCTAGAGAAAGAAAAGTTGAAAAACAATGGAAGCAACTTCGCGGATTGGTTCCACAATTTGAGGATTGTCCTCACAGCTGGTAATTTGACCTATGTGCTGGATGCACCGCTGGGTGACCCACCTGCAGATGATGCTCCCGATGAAGTAAAGAATGTTTACCTCGCTCGGAAGAATCAGTACTCCATAGTTCAGTGTGCTATCTTGTATGGTTTGGAATCGGAGCTTTAGAAAAGGTTTGAGAACCATGACCCACATGATATTGTCCGTGAACTCAAAATGATATTGGAGGCTCACGCGGCAGTTGAGACTTATGAGGCTTCTGAAAAGTTCTTTAACTGCAAGATGGAAGAGGGCAACTCCATCAGTGAGCACGTGCTTAAGATGTCTGGGCACGCAAGCAAGCTTCAAAGCTTGGGTATAGTGATTTATAATGCTTTGGGGATTCACCGTGTCCTCCAATCACTACCACCAAGTTACAAGAACTTTGTGATGAACTACAATATGCAAAACATGGACAAGTCATTGCCTGAACTCTTCTCCATGTTAAAGTGTGCGGAAGTGGAGATCAAGAAAGAGCACCAAGTGTTGTTGGTCAATAAGACCACCAAATTCAAGAATCAAGGCAAGTCTAAGAAAAAGGGAAACTTCAAGAAGGGCGGTAAGAAAGTTACCGCGCCGGTGAAGAAGACCAAGGCTGGGCCTAAGGCTGATACTGAGTGTTTTTACTGCAAGGGAGAGGGTCACTGGAAGCGAAATTGCCCTAAGTACTTGGCGGATTTGAAGAACGACAACATCAAGAAGAAAGGTATATCCGATATACATGTTATTGATGTGTATTTCACTAGTACTCGTAGTAGTGCCTGGGTATTTGATACTGGTTCGGTTGCTCATATTTGTAACTCGAAACAGGTGCTGAAGAATAGATGGAAACTAGCGAAGAACAAGGTGACGATGCGCGTTGGAAATGGATAAAAGGTTGATGTGATCGCGGTTGGCACGCTACCTCTTCATCTACCATCGGGATTAGTTTTATACTTAAATAATTATTATTTGGTGCCTGCATTGAGCATGAACATTATATCAGGATCATGTTTATTACGAGATGGTTACTTGTTCAAATCCGAGAATAATGGTTGTTCGATTTATATGAGTAATATGTTTTATGCACATGCACCTTTGATAGATGGTCTATTCTTGTTGAACCTCGATTGTAGTAATAAACATATTAATAACATTGAAGCTAAATGTTTGAAATTGAGCGATGACTCGACCTATATGTGGCACTGTCGCCTTGGTCATATTGGAGTGAAGTGTATGAAGAAACTCCATTCCGATGGACTTCTTGAATCACTTGATTTTGAATCACTTGAAATATGCGAAGCATGTCTCATGGGTAAAATGACTAAGATTCCATTTTTGGTATGATGGAGCGAGCTACGGACTTATTGGAAATCATACATACCGATGTGTGTGGTCCGATGAGTGTAGCATCGCGCGATGGTTATCGTTATGTTCTTACCTTCACGGATGACTTGAGTAGATATGGGTATATCTATTTCACGAAACATAAGTCCGAAACTTTCGAGAAGTTTAAGGAATTTCAAAGTAAGGTAGAGAATCAACGTAACAAGAAGATTAAATTTCTATGATCTGATCGTGGAGGTGAATATCTAAGTTACGAGTTTGGCGAGCATTTGAAGAAATGCGGAATACATTCACAATTGACACCGCCGGGAACACCACAGCATAATGGTGTGTCCGAATGTCGTAATTGAACTCTCTTAGATATGGTTCGATCTATGATGTCACTTAGAGATTTACCGCTATCGTTTTGGGGTTATGCATTAGAAACAACCGCATTCACTTTAAATAGGGCACCATAAGATGGGTTGAAACGACATCATATGAATTATGGTTTGGGAAGAAACCTAAATTGTCGTTCCTTAAAGTTTGGGGTTGCGAAGCTTATGTAAAGAAGTTATAGCCCGACAAGCTTGATCGCAAAGCGGAAAAATGCGTCTTCATAGGATACTCGAAGGAAACTATTGGGTATACCTTCTATCATAGATCCGAAGGCAAACTCTTCGTTGCCAAGAATGGATCCTTTCTAGAGAAGGAGTTTCTCTCGAAAGAAGTGACTGGAAGGAAGGTAGAACTCGATGAGGTTGTTTAACCTTCTCTCGAACTTGCGAGTAGCACAACACCAAAAGCGGTTCCTATGGCGCCTACAACAATAAGAGAGGAAGCTAATGATGTTGATCATGAAACTTCGTTTGAAGTTACTACGGAACCTCGCAGGTCAACAAGAACTCGTACCACTCGTGATTGGTATGATCCCGTTATGAGTGTCATGTTGGTGGACAACACCGATGACCCTGCGACATATGAGGAAGCGATGATGAGCCCAAATTCCAATAAATGGCAAGAAGCCATGAAATCCGAGATTGGATCCATGTACGACAACCAAGTACGTACTTTGGTGGACTTACCTGATGGCCGGAAGGCTGTCGAGAATAAATGGATTTTTAAGAAGAAAACATATGCTGGTGGTAATGTTACTGTCTATAAAGCTCGACTTGTCGCAAAAGGATTTTGACAAATTCAAGGAGTTGACTACGATGAGACTTTGTCACCGGTAGCGAAGCTAAAGTCTATGAAGATTTTGTTAGCAATCGCTGCATATTATGATTATGAGATATGGCAGATGGATGTCAAAACAACATTCCTCAATGGAGACATTGATGAAGAGTTGTATATGATGCAACCCAAAGGTTTTGTCGATCCTAAATATGCTAACAAGGTATGCAAACTTCAACGGTCCATTTATGGATTGAAGCAAGCATCCCGAAGTTGGAATCAACATTTTCATAAGGTAATCAAAAGCTTTGGATTTATACAAACTTATGGAGAAGCTTGTATTTACAAGAAAGTGAGTGGGGGCTTTGTAGCATTCTTAATACTATATGTAGATGACATATTGTTGATTGGGAATGATGTAGACCTTCTTAATAGTGTCAAGGATTATTTGAATAATAGTTTTTCAATGAAAGATCTTGGCGAAGCAGCTTACATATTAGGCATAAAGATTTATAGATATAGATCGAGACGCCTAATATCATTGTCACAAAGTACATATTTGGACAAAGTTCTAAAAAGGTTTGGAATGGAAGATAGCAAGAAAGGGTTCATGCCCATGTTGCCCAATACGACCTTTTGTAAAACTCAAAGTCCTGCAACGGCAGAAGATAGAGAAAGGATGAGTAAGACTCCCTATGCCTCAGCCATAGGATCTCTTATGTATGCCATGCTATGTACTAGACCCGACATTGCATATGCTGTTAGTTTGACTAACAGATATCAAAGTGTTCCAGGAGTGGATCATTGGACAGTGGTCAAAAACATCCTTAAGTACTTGAGAAGAACTAAGGATATGGTTCTTTCTTATGGAGGTGATGAACAGCTCGTTGTTAATGGTTACACCGATGCTAGTTGGAACACCGATCCAGATGATTCTAAATCTCAATCTGGATACATATTTACTTTGAATGGTGCAGCAGTTAGCTGGAGGAGCGCAAAGCAAAGCGTTGTGGCGAGATCTTCAACTGAATCGGAATACATAGCTGCTTCGGAGGCTTAACAAGAGGCGATATGGATGAAGGAGTTCATTACAGAGCTCGGTGTGGTTCCAAGTGTGCTGGACCCAATGTCTATCTACTGTGATAACATGGGCGCCATAGCCAATGTGCAAGAACCAAGGTCACACAAGAAGCTGAGCACATCAAGCTACGTTTTCACTCTATTCAAGAGCATGTCCAAGATGGTGACTTAAAGATTTGCAAAGTACACACATATCTGAATGTGGCGGATCCATTGACTAAACCTCTCCCGAGGGCAAAACATGACCAGCACCAAACCGCCATGGGTATTCGGTATATTACCATGTAATCTAGATTAGTTGACTCTAGTGCAAGTGGGAGACTGTTGGAGATATGCCCTAGAGGCAATAATAAAAGTGGTTATTATTATATCTTTGGGTTTATGATAAATGTTTACATTCATGCTATAATAGTATTAACCGGAAACATTAATACTTGTGTGATCTATAAACTAAATTAGAGTCCCTGGTAAAGCCTCTTTATAATACTAGCTTGTTGGTTAATAGATGATCGTGGTTTCTCAATCATGAACATTGAAATGTTATTAACAACAAGATCATATCATTAGGAGAATGGTATGATGGACATACTCCTATAGATAAGCGTAGCATTAAGATCAAGTCATTTTAATAGTTCATTTGCTATAAGCTTTTTGATACATAGTAACCTAATTCCTTCGACCATGAGATCATGCTAATCACCATCACCGGAAGGATGCATTGATGACATCAAACACCACACCTTAACTGGGTGGCTATAAAGGTGGCATTGAGTGTTCAGAAAGTATGTGTCGAGGAACATGGATCAAGAGTGGGAGTTGTCCATCCATATGACAGATAGATATACTCTGGGCCCTCTCGGTGGAATGTCATCCAATTGGCTTGCAAGCATGTGACTGGCTCACAAGGGATCACATATCACGGGAACGATAAAAGAGTACTTATCGGTAACGAGGTTGAACTAGGTATGCAGAGATACCAACGATCAAAACCTCGGATAAGTAAACTATCGTGAGACAAAGGGAAATTGGTATCATATGTAAGTGGTTCATTCGATCGCAAAGTAATCTTTGAAATATGTGGGAGCCATATGAATTTCCAGATTCCTCTATTGGTTATTGATCGGAGAAGTGTCCCGGTCATGTCCGCATAATTCACGAACCGCGGGGAGACACACTTAAGGATTCGATGTTGTTTAGTAGATATGGAATGTTAGTAGGGATACCGAATGTTGTTTAGAGTCTCGGATGGGATCCGAGATATCACAAGGAGATCCGGAATGGTCCGGAGAATAAGATTCATATAAGGAAAGTCCGATTCCGGAGTTCGAGAATGATTTCGATGTTTTCATCGGATAGGTTCTAGAAGGTTCTAGAAGGTTCACCAGACCGAAAGGGGAATGGTCCATGAATGTGTCATGGGTAATTGGAATGATTGGATCATATCCTAGGTCACTTGGTTTGGGCATTTGCAAGAGAGAATTAAAGCTCTAAATTGAAGTCAAGCGGGAGGTTTGAAAAGTCAAACTGGAAGAATGGTTTCCTAGTGGAAAAAGGAAAGAGTCCTTCTTTCAATCCAACTTGGGTTTGGGTTTGGGTTTGGATTCAAACCCTCCCCTCCCAAGGCTGCCCCCCTCTCATAAATAGAGGGGGAGGGCAGCCCCAAACACACAAGAGCCAACCCTCCACCCGTGACGCGCCGCACACCGCCGCCAGCCGTTGCCGCCTCGTCGCTGCCGCCGCCGACACCTCCTCCTCCTCCCGACCTTCTAAACCCTAGATCACCGGGAAACCCTAGATCCACCATAACTCGCATCGGCTTAGGCGAAGCCCTGCGGGATCTTTCCTCTACTTCCGACACCACGCCGTCGTGCTGCCAGAATTGCGAGGGGAGAACTACAACCTCCGCTGCCTGCTGGAACAAGGGAGAGGAAGGTCTTCATCGAGTACCGAACGTGTGACCGACTGCGGAAGCGCTGCCAGAACGCAACGCCGGAAGGATCGTCTACGCGATCTTGAGATCGGCAAGTGTACGACTACATCACCCACGAGAATCTACTCTCGTTAACCACTTTGGAATCTTCAAGGGTGAGTGCTCCTATCAACTCGTTGCTACAATCTAGTAGATAGATCTTGGCTTGTTTGTGTGCATGCGGTATAATTTTTTTGTTTTCCATGCTACGAACCCCAACAAAACTCCTACCAAAATACCACCCAAATTGGTACAAACCCGTGCTATTAACTCCAATCGGTTGCACTCAAAATCCATGGCCTGATGCTACTCCTCTGGTTGGAGATAGGACCATGTACAGATCCAATGTGAAGCGAGAGGAATAACCTGCAATAATAATGGAAAACTTGATTTGTTTTAAAACAAAATACGAATATGCCAAATAGTTCGAGCAATGCGTGTACACTCTCTCGGATAGGACTTTTACCATTCTTCTCTTCCTCATTGAGCCAATTCCCAAACATATTTTCTATATTGATTGGTCATTGGTGGTGATAAAACCTATGTTTAAAGTGAAGGGTTCGCAACATAGAAAACAAAAAAAATTATGATGGGAACAAAGCACCAAGATCTATCTACTAGATACAAGTAACGGGTGGATATACATCCATAGAATACATACCCTCAAAGACCGTATTGTTGGAGATA
Source organism: Avena sativa (assembly GCA_916181665.1). NCBI lineage: Eukaryota > Viridiplantae > Streptophyta > Magnoliopsida > Poales > Poaceae > Avena > Avena sativa. Next base: position 24,103,642 of record OV702283.1, read on the forward strand.
TGCCCAAGAGGCAATAATAAAGTGGTTATTATCATATCTTCACACTTATGATAAATGTTTACATACCATGCTATAATTGTATTAACCGGAAACATTAATACTTGTGTGATTTGTAAACTAAAATAAGAGTCCCTAGTAAAGCCTCTTGTTAAACTAGCTTGTTGGTTAATATATGATCATGGTTTCCTGATCATGAACATAGAGATGTTATTAACAACAGGATCATATCATTAGGAGAATGATGTGATGGACATACTCCTATAGATAAGCGTAGCATAAAGATCAAGTCATTTCAATAGTTCAATTGCTATATGCTTTCTGATACATAGTAACCTAATTCCTTCGACCATGGGATCATGCATATCACCTTTTCCGGATGGATGCTTTGATGTCATCAAACACCACACCGTAACAGGGTGGCTATAAAGGTGGAATTGAGTGTTCAGAAAGTATTGGTTGAAACACATGGATCAAGAGTGGGATTTGTCCATCCATATGACGGATAGATATACTCTGGGCCCTCTCGGTGAAATGTCATCCAATTAGCTTGCAAGCATGTGACTGGCTCACAAGGGATCACATATCACGGGAACGAGAAAAGAGTACTTATCAGTAACGAGGTTGAACTAGGTATGCAGAGATACCGACGATCATAACCTCGGATAAGTAAACTATCGTGAGACAAAGGGAAATTGGTATCGTATGTAAGTGGTTCATTCGATCGCAAAGTAATCGTAGAAATATGTGGGAGCCTTATGAATTTCCAGATTCCTCTATTGGTTATTGATCAGAGAAGTGTCTCGATCATGTCCGCATAATTCACGAACCGCAGGGAGACACACTTAAGGATTCGACGTTGTTTGAGTAGTTATGGTATTATGAGAAAGAGACCGAATGTTGTTCGGAGTCTCGGATGGGATCCGGGATATCACGAGGTGATCTGGAATGGTCCGGAGAATAATATTCATATAAGGAAAGTCCCGTTTCGGAGTTCGGAAATGATTCCGGTGTTTTCATCGGGAATGTTCTAGAAGGTTCCGGAATGTCCGGCACTCCGGGGGGGAAGGGGTACATGAATGTGTCATTACATATTGGAATGATTGCATCATGTACTAAGTGTTCTCGCTGTTCCAAATAAAGGATTCAATTGAATCCTAAAACTGAAAAGTCAAATGGCCAGTTTGAAAGTCAAACGGCTAAAACAGGAAACTGAGGGAAACAAGCAAGAGGAGGTTGAAACCGACTTGGGGGAGGAGTCCCTCCTCTCCAAGCCGGCGCACCACCTAGGCCGAGTTGGGGAGGGACTCCCCTCCCTCCCCTTGGCCGCCGGCCCTCTCCACCCATAAAAGGAGGGGCAGGGCCTCCTCCTCTAGACACACAAGTTCCTATCATCTAATCTAAACCCTAGCCAAAGCCTCCGGTTTAGAGCCGTTTTGGTTTAGAGCTTCTAATTGCCCTAGCCTTCGGTTTAGAGCCTTCTAATTGGTGTGTCTAAACCCTAGACCACTAATAGCTCTCTCATACTCCACCATACTCGCTCCAGCTTAGGGCGAAGCCCTGCGAGATCTCCCCTCTACTTCCGGTACCACGCCGTTGTGCTGCCGGAATCGCGAGGAGAGTGCTACAACCTCCGCTGCCTGCTGGAACAAGGGAGAGGAAGGTCTTCGTCGAGTACCGAACGTGTGACCGACTGCGGGAGCGCTGCCGGAACGCAGCGCCGGAAGGATCGTCTACGCGATCTTGAGATCGGAAAGAGTACGACTACATCACCCACGAGAATCTGCTTTCGTTAACCGCTTTGGAATCTTCGAGGGTAAGTTATTCCATCGACTCATTGCTACAATCTAGTAGATAGATCTTGGCTTGTTTGTTTGTATGCGATAGAAAATTTTTGTTTTCCATGCTACGAACCCCTACAGTGGTATCAGAGCCGTGTCTATATGTAGATCTGTTGCACGAGTAGAACACAATGGTCATTGTGGGCGTTGATGCTTTTATTGTTGATTGCTTCTTGTGTACTTTGCATCTTGCGGTATGTTGGGATGAAGCGGCCCGGGCTAACCTTACATGACATCGTTCATGAGACTTGCTCCACGCTTGACATGCAACTTGTATTGCATAAGTGGCTTTGCGGGTGCCTATTTCTCCTAGCATAGTTAAGATCCAATTTACAACGGGTGATTAACAATACTAGTATCAATGTTGTGGTTCTTGTTCGTAAGTTAGAACGACACTTATTGAAAGCCCCAAACCACGTAAAATATGCAAAGAAAGTAGAGGCGTCTAACTTTGTTTTGCAGGGGTGTGCAGTGATGTGATATGGCCATGATTGTGATTATATATGATGTATGCAATGTTCCTTATTGTAAGTTGGCAACCGTTAGGAGCCATATGGTTGTCTTTAATTTCTGTTAAGACCCGCGTGTCTATTCAAAGTAGTTGTAATAGTTGAAGCCGGTGGACGACAACCATGAAGAGGCGTCATTGACCTTGATGCAATGCCGGTGATGATGGAGATCATGTTCGTGCTGGAAGATGGAGATCGGAAGCACAAAGAAGAAAGGCCATATCATATCACAAATTATGAATTGCATGTGATGTTAATCCTTTATGCATCTTGTATTGCTTAGTAGACGACGGTAGCATTATAAGATGATCCCTCATGCACATGAATTTCAAGTCATAAAGTGTTCACCCTTAGTTAGCACCGTTGCTAAAGCTTGTTGTTTCGAAGCACCACGTGATGATCGGGTGTGTTAGATTCTGCAAGTGTATACAACGTGAGCAAGCCAGATTTTCTCATGCGGAAACTAAGGTTTGATCTTGACGAGCCTAGCATGTACAGACATGGCCTCAGGAACACAGACTACCGAAAGGTAGAGCATGAGTCATATAGTAGATATGATGAACATGTTGATTGTTCGCCATTGAAGCTATATCAACTCTCGTGATGATCGGTTTTGATGTGGTGGATTTGGTTCGTGTGATCACTAAAACAATGTGAGGGATATTGTTTTGAGTGGGAGTTCACCTAGATTACTTTAATTATTAATTAGAACTCAATTTATCATAAACTAAATCAAAGTGAATTTGCATAGTTGTTGTAGTCATTGGCATCCGTTTACCACCTTGCGCTTAGTTATAATTGAGATGATAGAACTATAGAATTCTGGTTAGTTACTTTACGAACTGGTATCGTATTGTTTTGAAGTGTTAATCTAAATTTTAAAAGTCCTATTGCAAACTTTCAGTAAGTTCCGGTTACTCCATGAAGTTTAATAATTAGTATTAAATCAAGAGTAACAATTCCAAGTGTTAGTATATAAGTATCATGTTTGTCTCCATGATTCTTGATATTCAAAGGATTCTCTTAGTATCAAGGTTATCTAGGATCTGAAAGAGTTGTTTCAGAAACCATGATGTGTGGAAGATATTGTGATATCTGAAACGAAGTTTTGGTTGCAACATGATAGAGTATAATATGGCAAAGTTCATGTTCTCATATTTTGATGAGAATTTGCAAAGGGTTGTAGACACTTGTTGTCCTAATCCTCCAAAAGGTTTTGGATAGCAACATTATACTCATAATTCATCGTTATAAGCTAAAAGTAGCTTGATCATGGACGATTCCATGATAAGGTGAATATTTGATGTAGGTAAAATGTTTACTACACCAAGAGATTACTAAAGAAAGGAATTTGAAAGAACACCAAACATTTGATAATGGTGATCTACTTCAAAGTGAAAGTCCAAAGACATTGGTATTTAACTATACACGCTTTGGACTATATGTCATATGTATGACTCCACTATTGATGTTGATAGATTCTTTCAAACAGAAAAGGAAATATTGAGAGAAAATCTCATAAGTATATGGCAGAAAGGAAAAGACTAGAATTGTTCAGCTTAAGTATATAGATGATATACATGTTATGGCTATATTCTTTGCTTATTAAACAATGTGGTTCTCAAGTATTTGATACTGAATTTGTTGGTGTGAATCGTCATACGAAACAACACAATTCATGAACTACAATGGCCTAAGTAACTAGCAAAAGAATATGTGATGATGTTCATTGAGAACAAATAAAGGGTTATTATGTTGCTCGTTAAACATCAAAGCTTACCTTCAAGATTTGTTTTATCAGGTATTATGAGAACAAAAGGGTTGTTCAAATAATTGCCGTAATCCATAAAAGATGGATGATTCACAAATCTCGTTGGAGAAATCACATCCATAAAACTAGTGCTAAAAATGTCGAAAGACAAATTGATTGAAATATCACTTAGGAAGTGATATCGCCGTTTAAATTATATTGGAAAGAAAACATGAAGAAACTCCATGTGGATGGAATTTTTGAGTCTTTTGATTTTTGATCAAATGACGCTTGTAAAACTTTCCTAGAGATAACTAAAACTTCGTTCATAGGCCAAAAGGGAACGAATGACTAGCTTATTGGAACTTGTACATATTGTTGTACGAAATCCATTATGTGTAGTCAAGAGCGATGGATTTCAACTTCATATGCTTTCTCCGAAAATTTGAGTGAATATATGAATATTTACTTAATAAGGATGAAGTGTGAAATATTTGAAAAGTTCAAAGATTTTTAAGATGAAGTGCAAAATCATTGTAACAAGAATATAAATAGTTTATGATAAGATCATAAAGGAAGATATTTGAATTACAAGTTTAGCATAATACCTAAGATTTAAGGAATCGTTCCGTGGATTTGCATTTCCCAAAACACCATAAGGGTATGGAGCGTTCGAGGTATGTAATTAAACCTTGTTTGACATGGTAAGATCAAAGGTATAATTCATAAAACTGCCATTGTATTTTAAAGATTAAAAGCTTTAGAGATTACCATTTTTCCACTGAAAAGAGCTTCATCATAATCCGTTGAAATGACACCATATAAAGTTATGGTTTGGGATAAAACCCAAGTAGTCCTTTCTTAAAACATTGGTATGCTATGCATAAGAAAGATGTGTGCAACCAAAGTCGGATGAACCTGTCTTTGTATAACTATTAAGTATTCCTCCATAAACACCGGAGACAAAAGTGTTTGTTGCTTAGAACGTCAAGTTTCTTTGAGAAGGAATTTTTCGTGAAAAGTTAAGTGGGAGGACAATAGAACTTTGATAAGGTTAAAAGAACCTTAGCTATATGTGCAGAGTTGCGCAGCGCCGAAAAGTGTTCCGGAGGCAGCAACAATGCTCATGGCTCACGTACCTCAAAGGTTGTGGTCACGGAGATCTAAGTTCCTATTGAAACAAGTAGGTCGGATGAACAATCAAATACCAAGATTTGAGAGTTAAATCATTATTTGACAATAATGATCCGACTACGTGCAAAGAAGCAATGATGAGCCCTGACTCCGTCAAATGGTTTGAAGCCATAAAATCCGTGATAGTTCCATACACAAGAAATCAAGTTTTGAACTTGAAGGACCCTCGAGAAAGGTGTAAGACCTTACAGTTGTGTCTGGATCTATAAAGAAATAGACATGGATGTTTCACATCTATAATCGACATATTGGGAAAGAGTTCACAACAATGTTCAAAGGTTGACTATGACAAGATTTGATCTTTCATAGTGATATTTAGTCTAGACGGATTAATGTAGCAACCACTACATATAATTTTGTTATATGGTAGTTGAATAAACAAAACAAGTCCTTCTAATAGAATCGTTACCTAGGACATGTGCATAACACGGTCCATAGGGTTTTGTTAATTCAAAGGATGCTAAAAGCATATGCAAACTTCAATGGTTAAAGTGAGCATCGCGGAGTTGGAATCTTCACTGTGATGAAACTGTTAAAGGAGTTTAAAAGTTCATTAGAGACGATGAAGATGCTTGCATTTGCAAGAAATTAAGTGGGAGCGCTAAGACATGTTTCTAATACATTATGTGGAAGACATATTGTTGATTGGAAATAATGTATCTTTTATTAACACATATTAAGAATTTCATACCGATGAAAGACTTAGGCAAAACCCAAATATTTGGCATCAATAGACGCTAATATGGTTGTGCCAGAAGTACATAGACAAGATATTGAATGAGTTCAATATAGAAACTACAAGAGAGGTTCTTGTCACACAGAAAGGATTGAATGAGTTCAATGTTGATGATATATTCAAGTGTATTGACATTTGGTAAAGTGAAACAAATAATCAAGTATAGATTGATACTTGATGTATGAAATCACAAAGAGTATTTATATCAATCATACTGTGATATGTACAAATCCAGATATGTCCTATGCTATAAATGTTGTGAGCATATACCAGAATGATTCGTAAGATGATCATTGGACAATAGTAAGGATATTCTTATGATCTTTTGGAAGAACTAAGAGTATAATATTTGTAGAAGTGACAAATAGATGGTTAGTTCATTGTAAAAGTACTACATTGATACTAGCTTTGTCACAAAGTACAAATTAAGTTTATCTCAATCTAAACTAAGGGTGGCACAATATAATGGAAAGTGAGTTCCATAATGGATTTGGATGAGTTCCAAAGTTAAGACATTGTGACAGATACTACAACAAAAGGCTAAGTATATGACTGCTATTTTAGCAGCAAAAGAGGGCATTTGTGTCAAGTAGTTTGTTATCAAACTAGGTGTAGTTCACAGTGGGATAATACTATGAAGATATATTGTGCAACAATATTATCAACATGTTTTAACCCCAAAGAGCTAAAGGTCACACCGAAAGACCAAATTTATACAAAGCCATCTCATTAGAGAATGAGTGATGCGTAGAGACGCAAAGACATGCAATTACACACGGACCTGGAAGTGTCAGATCCGGAGATCAGTTGACCACTAGCAATTGTGTACATACAACATCGGAAAGCCATAGGTGTTGAATACACAAAGGTTTGAAACTAGATTATTGACTCTAGTGCAAGTGGGAGACTGTTGGAGATATGCCCAAGAGGCAATAATAAAGTGGTTATTATCATATCTTCACACTTATGATAAATGTTTACATACCATGCTATAATTGTATTAACCGGAAACATTAATACTTGTGTGATTTGTAAACTAAAATAAGAGTCCCTAGTAAAGCCTCTTGTTAAACTAGCTTGTTGGTTAATATATGATCATGGTTTCCTGATCATGAACATAGATATGTTATTAACAACAGGATCATATCATTAGGAGAATGATGTGATGGACATACTCCTATAGATAAGCGTAGCATAAAGATCAAGTCATTTCAATAGTTCAATTGCTATATGCTTTCTGATACATAGTAACCTAATTCCTTCGACCATGGGATCATGCATATCACCTTTTCCGGATGGATGCTTTGATGACATCAAACACCACACCGTAACTGGGTGGCTATAAAGGTGGCATTGAGTGTTCGGAAAGTATTGGTTGAGACACATGGATCAAGAGTGGGATTTGTCCATCCATATGACGGATAGATATACTCTGGGCCCTCTCGGTGAAATGTCATCCAATTAGCTTGCAAGCATGTGACTGGCTCACAAGGGATCACATATCACGGGAACGAGAAAAGAGTACTTATCAGTAACGAGGTTGAACTAGGTATGCAGAGATACCGACGATCATAACCTCGGATAAGTAAACTATCGTGAGACAAAGGGAAATTGGTATCGTATGTAAGCGGTTCATTCAATCGCAAAGTAATCGTAGAAATATGTGGGAGCCTTATGAATTTCCAGATTCCTCTATTGTTTATTGATCGGAGAAGTGTCTCGATCATGTCCGCATAATTCACGAACCGCAGGGAGACACACTTAAGGATTCGACGTTGTTTGAGTAGTTATGGTATTATGAGAAAGAGACCGAATGTTGTTCGGAGTCTCGGATGGGATCCGGGATATCACGAGGTGATCCGGAATGGTCCGGAGAATAAGATTCATATAAGGAAAGTCCCGTTTCGGAGTTCGGAAATGATTCCGGTGTTTTCATCGGGAATGTTCTAGAAGGTTCCGGAATGTCCGGCACTCCGGGGGGGGGGGGGAAGGGGTACATGAATGTGTCATTACATATTGGAATGATTGCATCATGTACTAAGTGTTCTCGCTGTTCCAAATAAAGGATTAAATTGAATCCTAAAACTGAAAAGTCAAATGGCCAGTTTGAAAGTCAAACGGCTAAAACAGGAAACTGAGGGAAACAAGCAAGAGGAGGTTGAAACCGACTTGGGAGAGGAGTCCCTCCTCTCCAAGCCGGCGCACCACCTAGGCCGAGTTGGGGAGGGACTCCCCTCCCTCCCCTTGGCCGCCGGCCCTCTCCACCCATAAAAGGAGGGGCAGGGCCTCCTCCTCTAGACACACAAGTTCCTATCATCTAATCTAAACCCTAGCCAAAGCCTCCGGTTTAGAGCCGTTTTGGTTTAGAGCTTCTAATTGCCCTAGCCTTCGGTTTAGAGCCTTCTAATTGGTGTGTCTAAACCCTAGACCACTAATAGCTCTCTCATACTCCACCATACTCGCTCCGGCTTAGGGCGAAGCCCTGCGAGATCTCCCCTCTACTTCCGGTACCACGCCGTTGTGCTGCCGGAATCGCGAGGAGAGTGCTACAACCTCCGCTGCCTGCTGGAACAAGGGAGAGGAAGGTCTTCGTCGAGTACCGAACGTGTGACCGACTGCGGGAGCGCTGCCGGAACGCAGCGTCGGAAGGATCGTCTACGCGATCTTGAGATCGGAAAGAGTACGACTACATCACCCACGAGAATCTGCTCTCGTTAACCGCTTTGGAATCTTCGAGGGTAAGTTATTCCATCGACTCGTTGCTACAATCTAGTAGATAGATCTTGGCTTGTTTGTTTGTATGCGATAGAAATTTTTTGTTTTCCATGCTACGAACCCCTACACGTATAGCGTTAACAAGGTTGTACTCGTGGATGATGTAGTCGAACGCTTGCCGATCTCAAGATCGTGATGAAGTCCATCCGGTCCAGCCGGTCCAGCACCATCACGTCCAGCACCACAAAGTAGTGGTGCATCTGTGATCGCACACACGTCCGGGTACCCCGACAACCTCCACACCCTCGCTCTAGCGAACCAGCGGAAGCAACAAATCCTTCTAGAAAAAGCCACCGGGAACATGTATCTCGCTGATCCGAGACCATGGGGAAATTCTAAAGGGGGGAGAGAGATCCTTCGCGAGGAGGTGTGCTTTGAGAGGAGGAGAGGGGGGCCTTTTATAGGGAGAGGGGGGGTCACCCATGGGGCTATGTGACCTTCCATGGTTGGCTGCCCCCACCTCTTCCACATTCATGTGGGTGGAGCTCCCACTCAAAATGAAAAGCCTCCACTCCCATAAAAAAGCCTCCACTCAAAAATCCACTCACATGCATTAAATTTCCACCAAATTTAATGCAAGCTCTCATTTAAACAAAACTCTTTTATTTATTTATTCAGAATTTTTTAATTACTTTAATTGACAAATATTCACATAAAACCCCTTGCTAGTATTCAATTTCACATGCAGAACCAGTTTCAATAATTTTAACCGAAACAGTTCCGGTGTCTAGTGAAAAAAACTCCTGCGCTTTCCTTTTTCTTTCTCTGACATATTATTTGCTCCAAATGGTGTCGGTATCCCTTAAGTGTGTCACCCTACGGTTCGCGAATAATGTATACATGATCAAGACCCCTCTTCGATCAATAATCAGCAGCGGGACCTAGAGATCCGACTGACTCCCACATATTCAACGATGACTTCTGTAATCGTGTGAACCTTATATACATGTAACTCAATCCCTTTGTCTCGCGATATGTTACATGTCCGAGATTCGATTATCGGTATCTCCATACCTAGTTTGATCTCGTTATCGACATGTACTCTTTTCTCATTCCCATGATATAATATTCTAGTGATCAAATCACTTGCTTGCAAGCTAACTAATGTGATATCACCGAGGGCGCCCAGAGTATATCTCTCTCCGTCATCGGGATGGAAAATTCCACTCTTGGTCCATCAGCCTCAACATAACACCTTCGTAGCACCGAACCCATCTTTATAGTCACCCTGTTACGGTGTGACGTTTGATGTTATCAAGATACTCTTCCGGTCAGGGCCGGTCCTGAGATTTCGGGGGCTCGGGGCGAAACTAAAATTTTAGTCCCCTTACTATAATTTTTTTGCATATATGAGATGATGAAAAATAAATACTATAAGTATACTCCAACTATAATATTCATATAGAAATAACAATGTTTACATGATATCTTAAAATTTCCTCCGAAAATTTCTAGAAGCAAAGTCCAAAAATTACAATGGAACTTAAACGGGAAAAAGTTTAGAAACATGAGAAAACAATCATGATTACTGCTGAAACACAAATTTTAGTCTAGAAGAAAAATTGCAAGCGATAATTTTTTTAGAATAAGTGAAACAATGTTTAAAGACATGAGGAACAAAGTCATAAAAAATATAAATCTAATTTAAACATGATAGAAGGTAAAGAAAAAATAAAATTGAAAGGAAAAGGCGTGAAAAAAAAACAAAGAAAAAATAGGAAAAATGATGAAAGGGAATGAAATAGAAAGAAAATACGTAATGGAACTTATGTATGAAAAATAAAAAATAAAGAAAAGAGACATGCGTTGGTGTGTTGAAAAGAACCCGTCTCGTATGTCTCTGATCGGTATGCCGATACCTTTTCGAGTTGATGCTGGGATCGATAGTCTTACAATACCCGAAGCTACATGCCCAACCCACTATCGATTTTCTTTAGCGAAACCGTACTACGAAACGCTCATGTGCTAGTGAGAAGTTTCCTATGACTTTGTCGAACGTCTAGGACTGGCCACTAGAAGTCGAGCGTTGCCCACAAGCCTAATAAAAAATCTTTTTTATATGTATACTAGACTTATAATTTTTTGGGCCCGGGGCGGCTGCCCCGCTAGTCCTCCCAAGGGCCGGCCCTGCTTCCGGTGTTAGTGATTGACATGATCTCATGGTCTAAGGACTAAGATTACTTCGTATGATGTTATAGCAATATAAACACAATGATAATGCTATATTTCGGATGAATGTTCATCACATCATTCCAACAATGTTGTGACATTGTTATTAACAACATCCAATGTCCATGATCAGGAAATCTTTGATCATCTTGTTAATCAACGAGCTAGTTTAAAAGAGAGGCATAACTAGGAACTTCCTTTTTGTTTATTAAACACACATGTATTAATGTTTCCGTATTAATACAATTATAGCATGCAAAATAAATATTTATCATAAATAAGGAATACGATAATAACCACTTTATTATTGCCTCTCGGGCATATTCCCTTCATAAAGGAGTGTTTGGCATAACATTTGCCATAGAAACTCCTTTTCAATGTGTGATATTGTACAACGAAGGATACTGATTGTCTCTAACCAATATCTTTCCAAAACCTAGTATCCATACCATTTCCTATATCAAACGAACCCCTCTATATAAAATCATCTTTGACATTCATTAAGCCTTTTCAAAACGGACAGTCAGTTGGTTTTACTGAAACTTTGAGAAATATATTTATTATGAAGGTATTTTGTTTTGCAACAAATTTTGCCACGCACTCTATTTTTTAAGAAGTTTAAATAGCCACTTGGTAAGTAAATATTTATGTTTTGACTCTAAAACTTCGACACCTACACCCTCTTGGTCTTTTGTCCGACAGATTATATTCCACTTAATTAATCTATACTTATTTTTGAGACCATCACTTTGCAAAAAAAAGTGATCAAAAAAAAATCCAGTATTTTTCGTGCCCCTTTAGGTATTTCGAGGAAGAAAAACATAAGCATAGATACATTTATGAGGACAGAGTTAATTTGTACTACACAATCATTATAAAAAGTAGTTTGCCAATCCAACTATTCATTTTTTCTCTAAGCGATTTCTATAGTTTTTCACTCACCATTCTTAAGCTTTCTATAAAATCCCGATTCATAGCAGAAAAGAATTACATAGTCCGCCTCTACCCCTTGGTTTTATCAAAGAAAAAGATTTTACTCATGTGGAAATTGATCTTCAATCTCGAGAGTTGTTTAAAAACACAAAGGTTTAATTTCAGGGTTCTTTGCATGGTACATTGGTATTACCTCTCTATTACTAACATGGGGATTTCATAGCAGTCATCATAATATGGGTAATTGAGAGGATTCACATGGCAAGGTTGAGAGAGGCATACGTGGATGAGATCCACCAGAGGTCTACCCAGGTTCAGACCCTCTCTAGAATAGCTAATACCATATCTTAGCATGGACTTAGATATAGTAATTTCTCAAATATATATAGCAAATCTAAAAATAATCTTGAATGCTAAATAATACTACTCACAAACAAACCTTTTAGTTTTTAAATGCACTTTGGAGTGGCCGGGACATACTCTTGCCAAGGATGATCATGCTTCTTGTTTCTAACAACAACCATGGTAATTGTCGTTGATGGTTCGGGAGGGGAAGGGGTGGTGGTGGCTTCTGGGTACCTTCTCGATTCGACCAACAAACGTCTCCCATGCTACTTCAATATTGTTAGGTCAAGGCTGGATCAAACTTGCTTCGTGGTGTCACAAACTGTCTCATTGTAGCGGTGACAAACTCCGGCGTGGGGTTAACATGTCTTTTTTTGCCCCATATGGAAGTTTGCTGTTAGCGATTGTTTTTGGTGCTGACCTGTATACTTTGTCCATTAGTGTTGTTGTATTTTTTCTTTACTTCTTTATCTATCAGTTACCAGCAAGATGGTTGCTTTTATTAAAATAATATATGTTTGTATAAAGAAACTTTATCTCCACACTATTTTTTTTGCGAAAATATTTCTTTTGGGTGCGAAGGCCAAAAAGGTACCCGCTTCCAATGCAAATTCACAAAAATGAATAGAATCTCAAAAATATTAGATTTCTATTTTAAGTACATTAAAAATACGCGCCTTCGTTTGAAATTAGTTGAAGTTGTGATTTTGCCGTAATCCATTGTCTATAGACAGCAAACTATTGTCATTGTGAACTATATTTTACACTATGTTGTTTCTAGATATTTGCATGTTTATTGATGTGATCAAACTCAATTTTTGACTTACAAAGGGATTTCATAGGAACGAAGCGAAGAGTAGATTATACAGTATTCCCCTTGCTAATTATCCGACCGAGTGGCCCTTCACCGGCAAGTCCAATACACACGTGCAGCTTGCAGAACAACGAAGCAGGTCCATCGCTGCTCGGCCGGACACGCCTCGTGCGCCAGGCAGAGGCAGCTCCTCGTCCTCGGCGAGTCCGGAACACCCAGTACAGAAATACGGAAATCGCCGCGTCGCCAGGGGCATCCGCGGCGAGCCTTGACTTCTGCCCCCACCCTACAGAAGACCGCCGAGTCCCCGGTCCCTTTCCCGATCCGGCGACGATGGAGGGCGGGGCCGACGCCTTCGGGTCCTCCACGGCGCCGCTGGCCTGGCACGACTTCCTCGAGCGCATGCGCCAGCCCTCCGCCGCCGAATTCGTCAAGGCCATCAAGGGGTCAGCTCTCCTCCTCTCCCCTCCCCATCCGCTTCATATCCCCCAATTTCCGTGCTGGGCGCGCGTACGCTGGATTCACTTCGTAGAGTAGAGATCTGGACGGCGGTTTATTGCAACCCTGCACGGTGCCCGTAGGTTCAATCAGTGCGGGATGAGTCATTGTGCAGTCGTTTAGCGCGAGTTTGATACGCCTTGAGCGCGGATCGAAGGGCATTCTGCTGCTGTGCCAGTTCCTTTGGAGAGCTTAACCTGTGATGATTGCTGGCTATGTCTTCATCCATGTGCTAACCGTCGTTTGTGTAATTTGGAGCTGGGGTTCAATGGCTCTCCTGGGCTACTGTACATGGAAGCATGCTGTGCAGCTCGATGTCAACATATCAGGCAATGTGACAAATCTTCTCCAGCTGTAGAATGAACTCGCCTGATCAGTTTGTGCCCCTACTACCTAGGTGTGTACTTGACTTTAGGAAGATAGCCACTATGTTTGAGTGAAATAACTAGTTTGGGTGCAGTCCATGGGACTTACTGTGCCTATTATTCTGGGGTTGAAGATAAATCTCTCGGGTATATCTAGAGGTAGACAAAAGGATTGGATTTACCATATTGCTTGCTGCAAATAGCTTGGGAAACCAAGGTTGAACCCTGAGCTTCCATCGTGTTGCAAGGATATGATAGTCAAATGTTGATCATTTTCTTTCTTTGTTTCTCCATATGTTGTCAGCAAGGCTAAAAGTGACAAGTAGTGAATTAATGCTTTGTGAACTTGTGGGGCCTCAACACCCTCAACAAGATTCAATACTAGTATTGTTTAGTTAATACTTGCCATTTATGTAGGATTTAATGTGAAAAATATGACATTAATGTAGTCATGTTTTATGTATTGCAGCTTCATCGTGACGTTCTCAAACAGAGCTCCTGATCCAGAGAGAGATAGCGCAGCTGTTCAAGAGTTCCTTGAAAATATGGAAGGAGCTTTCAGAGCCCACACTCCTTGGGCTGGCAGTTCCGAAGAAGAGCTAGAGAGTGCCGGTGAGGTAATTTTCTTACTCTGTGGTAGAATTACATGACTAGAGAGATGGGGATCAACATTGCATTTTAAAGCTTTATCTTCATGTTGATCGGAAATTTTCCAAGTCCTCGTTAAAAAGACTACATGTTCTCCCATCGTGGATTTTGGCTGATGCCTTGTAAGTATTTATGGAAGTATCTGATTCTCAATTGCTGGACCTTGCAAACTGTAGTTCCTAACATGGTTGACTAAGACCATGATTCTTTTTTTCCCTCAGAAATCGACTAAGTTTGTTTGACAGTAGGGTAAACTGGAAAAAGGATCACATTTTTTCTTCTTATTGATGTTGTCTTGTAGTCTTGTTTCGTATGAGTGTCAAGTGTCCTTGTCAAAGATTCTGGCAATCATCCACATGTTATTACATTCACTGTCTGTTGATTGCTTGATGCATGGTGCATCTAACCGATCCAAGCTCCATAGGAATGTATAGCTTTCTCCAGTTATCTCAGTCAAATACTCATATATGTCACCATGGCACTCTTTTGAAGCGTTTTCAAGTTTGCCAGCTCTCAACCAAGTTATCAAAACCATATATTAGGACTGTAATGGTACACCACCTTGAATTCTTAATGTTTGAAAAGAAAAGTGTAACCTTTAATGATTACCAGTATATTTCGGCAATAATTTAGCCACGATGACTGATATTTTTGCATAATGGTATTTAGATTTTGAATGCTTATTCTTAGACAGGATAAGCATCAAGCAACCAAGTTTTCACTAGAATTGGTTGTATTCATCTTTTCATGTCACAAATCCCCTTCTTTTTGCATAATATAAATATTAGGAAAAATATATACATCTACAATATTGAATGGACACATTGAGAAAATATTGAATGAACACATTGAGAAAATATTGAATGGACACATTGAGAATTGGTTGTATTCATCTTTTACGGTGAATCTATTGATATTGATCCAGTATTGTAGATGTTCATATTTTTTTGTATAAACTTGGTCAAATTTAGAAAACATTGACTTTTGACTAATCTTAGGCGCCTTACATTTTGGGATGGAGGGAGTATATGATAAACAATCATCTTTGCTTAAGCTTTACAGTTTAGAATTCTTATATTTCATTCATTCTGAATAGAGCAATGTTCGATGTCCAAATTTTCTTGGAGGTGTGAAATTTACACTAGTCACGTGCAAGTATTGGCAGTGTTACATTTGGTAAATGTTTGTGTATCTCAAGATGAATTATTTGTTGTTACTTATGCTATAACTGTAGCTGCTATTTTTTTTCATCCTGTTATCTGTCAAGCATACGTTGTATGTCCTAGACTTTTTATTCTTTCTAGCATATAACAATATTTTTCTTGGTTTACTCTGTGTTTCTAGGGCCTTGAGAAGTATGTTATGACAAAGCTGTATAACCGAGTATTTGCTTCGGTCCCAGAAGACGTGAGGAGTGATGAAGAACTTTTTGAGAAGATGTCTTTGCTACAGCAGTTTGTACGTCCTGAAAACTTGGATATAAAACCAGAATATCAGAATGAAACATCATGGCTGGTATGAAACTAACTTCCTCTCTTATAGTCTTACTAGTTGAATGCCCGTGTGTTGCCGCGGTCTTTTGAGCTTTATTATTCATGTAGCTGCAAACATAATGAATGCAAATGTTTCTAAATTTTGCACAGGAGTTTTTTTTCACTGCCGGCATCGCCTTATAGCCTATGTCGGTGGGTTATGCTGGAGTCTCCACCGCAGCCAAAACCTTACGATAATATCAAATCCTTGAAAATCAAATCAAATCCTTGAAAATATGGTCTATGTCACTGCCAACATTTTTTTATTATGTAATAATGCCAAATCGAATCCTTGAAAATATCCAAACATCCAAAAGTATAGAGAGAATGAATTAATTAATTCAGTAAGGTTCATACTCTCCCATGTGTCTGGGTTGAAAATTAAATATTGGTACTGAACAGGAACAATGAACAATTGAGGTATAGACCCATCTCCTAATGAGCTGATCATTAGGTATATAGCCAATGCACTCATTGTGAATCATCTTCGGGCGAGTCTTGCGTTGAACACAGAAGCAAAATATTCAACTCTTTAATCATGGATTTTTCGTTTGCACGAGCAGATATATCAATCAATTAATTAAAGTTGATTCCAAGGAAGGCAGTTCTGTACGAACTAATGCTTTCAACTGATCTCATTCAGTCAATATTCCATTCTTTTTTTTGTGGGTAATATTAACCAAACAATCAGAATACAACATCCCAGTTACCATTATATGTAGACTACTATGTTTCATTAGTGCTGACATATCTATGTTAAGAGTGGTTGTCAACTGTAATGCTGACATTTTAATGTCTCTTCACACTTATGATAACTTGCCATATCACACGTCTCTTGACTGCTGACACCGCCGCTACATATCACCCTCTTGAAGGAGTATGGAAATTACTACTCCCTCTGATCCATTTTACTTGTCACTAAAATAGATGGATCTAGACATGTTTAAGTGTTAGATACATCCATTTCAATGACAAGTAATATGGATCGGAGGGAGTACTAATTTTGAAACAAACATAACTTTCCATGTTCTGTTCTCAACAAACCACAAACATTTATAATTGGAGCTGTCAAACAGAATAGTGAAGCCACTTGTGGCATAATGACTGCTTTCCAGTAGCATGCATATTCTTTCCATATAGATGTTTATCGCTAATGTTTGTTCTATTCTTTTGTACAGCTTGCACAGAAGGAGCTGCAAAAGATAAACATGTATAAAGCTCCAAGGGATAAACTTGCTTGCATCCTGAACTGTTGTAAAGTCATCAATAACTTACTTATGAATGCTTCTCATATGTCAAATGATAACGCGCCTGGAGCTGACGAATTCCTCCCAGTCCTCATCTATGTCACCTTAAAGGTATGGTTCAATGCCCATACTAGTATGTGTTGATGGGGTGAGATCTTTCTAGGAAGCTTGTCTAAGTGAAGTATCTACTGTTAGCAGTATTATGTTTTTTAAACAACAGTGTCGATTTGACATTGCCCATTGGTAGATCTGGCTCAGGCTTCGCTATATGGAAAAGTATCAGCAAAGTGTTGTGATTTGTGATGGTACCTGGCTGTTCGATACATCAGACATGGCATATCATAAGTAGAGGTGTCAGTGCGCTGTGGGGCCTAGCTTTGTCGTTGCTATTTATTGCCTTAGCTTTGTCGTTGCTATTTATTGCCTTCTGTTCCAGCATCCTTCCTGTCTATTCTAATGCAGCTCTAACATTTTTCGTCCTAAAAACAAGCTTGTGTAGTAGTCTATTTGATTATCTGTACCTTGTATGGAATCAGTTTGTCTTCTTGTATGGGTAATGCTTAACCAATAAGCAACCTACAGGAAGAGTAATTGGCACAGATAGCCTTTCCGCTATTACTCTGTTGCTTTGCGTATTTAGAGCACAGTGGTATGGGCCCTTCTGTTGTAGGCTTATAAGATGAACATACAGAATTCTCTTGTGGATTTATACTAAAAGTAGGTAGATTACATAAATTAAGCATCTGCTCTTCTTAACGCAGGCTAATCCTCCACAGTTACACTCGAATCTATTATACATACAACGATATAGGTGCCAATCCCGACTGGTGTCAGAGGCTCAATATTTTTTTACAAACATCCTATCTGCTGAGTCTTTCATCTGGAACATTGATGCGGAGTCATTATCCATGGATGAACGAGATTTCCAGAAGAAGATAGATTTGGCAAGGGAACGCTTATTGGGATTATCGGTTGGCTCAGAAAACCAGGATAATCAAACCAATCTTGATGTGAAGGAGTATAGATCACAAACATTGAAATCTAGCGGAAGTTCTGATGTCAACCTATCTTTGAAAGATCATGTCCAAGGTCCAGTTCAGGACAAGAAAAGGGAAAGTGATGTGAGCAGCAAATCAGTCGAGCGGGTGCAATCTATCACTGATTTAGAGAAGAAAGGAGCCACAGAGCTTCTCAAGGATGATGATTTGAACAAAGTATTTCAGGAATACCCATTTCTATTTGCCCGTTCTGGTGATCTGACAGTTGCTGATGTAGATAACCTTTTGAACTCTTACAAGCAACTAGTACTTAGGTATGTAGCACTTTCTCAGGGGATGGGTGTTACCCCTCAAACTTCTCTTGTTCAGAGCACTCAAACTGCATCTGGTCTTCAGATATCCGAGGAGCCTGAGAATGTGAAGAACGTTGTAAATAGTTGTGAGACCAGTGAGGAAAGCAGCAAGGCGTCGGAGGAGATTAAAAATGAAATTCCTAACTCAGAAGTACGCTACTTCACTACACAACAAGCTGCTATTGATCCAAGTGGCGATCAGAGGACACAGGAAGATGAATCATCAAATCAGCCAGAGCATGCATGAGCTGCCAGTCTGGCCGAGCTGGTGAAATACAGTGAAAACATTGCCTTGTGCAGTTTGTTCTCACACCAAGAGGCGGCAACCGGCTGCAAAACAGAATACATATTTCTCCTGAGCAGATATGTGGCGGCCCTTGAAACCACAGTTGTACATGCTGGAAACTAGTAGAACACAGATATTCAGTACCGCGGAAGGTGAAAATTCATTCTACTGAAGCTAGATCCAGATCCAAACATTTGTTCCTTGTTCCTTGGCTATTGACCTTTTTGTCTATTATTTTGTGGTGAATGCCATTTTCTGTGACTGATTACTATGTAACTAGAATTTCCAAAGTGCATGTAGTACTCATACCAATATATCAGAGGAAATGACATGGGTGCTTAGGCTAATCGATGTATGTGCATGTGGTTCAATCCCTCCATACCATACAAGGCGGGTTGCTGATCTCTTTATTTCCGAAGAGAACTATTCCCATCCTCTTTGAACATTTTGCAGTTAATAATGACAACATCTTGTTCGATTTTGTAACGGGGTATGAAGAACTAAACGCCATCCCAAGACACAGAAAAAGATATCCTGTTTTCTTCATTTAGATGGATTGGGTTATCTTTTGTCGCTCTTAATTAGTACATGAATTATGAGTAGTGTTATTGCGTGTCTTCAGTAACTTAGTGGGCTTTCCTGGAGGTTGATGTTCGGCAATATACCTTTAGTCTTGTTGATTACAATCATGCGTAAGAGATCTACCATTGGAACGATCGGGATCTACAAACACAAAAGGTTTCCAGCATTATTTTTGCTTATGACTTTTGTTTTCCCCTGGATTTCTTTAGTGGGACGCAATAGCCTGACAGTCTTCGTTAGAATATAGAGGAATGAAGAGATATACGTGCTGATCCTTGCGTCATAGGTTGAGCTGTCCGGAACATGCATGTGCTCTTTCCGTGTTCCCAATTTGCTGCAATAATGTCAACTCATTCTCCATGGATCTGAAGACCTAGAAATAACTTATATTCTGGTTCCTTTTTTTACAATTGCGGGGGTGAATGGAGAATGCTACTTTTGCAAAAGCTGGGACTTTCTCTCCATTGGTTTACAAACTGGAAGGTGTGGTAATTCACATCTCAAGCTCCTGTTTGTAGCAATATAGCAGCATTATTTCGAGATCATGCACAGTTCTGTCTTCACATCTATACTTCTTTCCTAGATAAAACAAACCCAGGCGAAGGGCGAAGAGGCGGTTGAAAGTTAAAGAAGAGTGTGCCAATCTTTTCGCCCGACAATATGTACACACAGATTCGAGACGAAAATAACTGCATTGATGGCGCTGCGTAGACAAACAGCTGCAAACGGACTAAACCAGCATTTGACCTTGCAGGCAAGAACCGTCCTTGCACACCTCAAGTGATCATACCATGTCAAACTGCTTAGAAACGAGTGTGTGTGAACAGACCGGAATCGGCGGCCAACAAAAAGCTTGTTTCGATACCCGGTTGAATACGTGTCAAATATGTGTACAAGTTGTTCTACAATTGGATTTGTAATTAGCGGAAGGTTACCTGTGGGAGCCATCCCTAACCTAGCCTAATTATAAAGGCACCCGAGTGCTAAAATAGACTAGACGCAAGTTTGGTTAGACACGAGGTCAAGTTTCTAGTGACGTCCAACGCATGTCAGGGTGCTGAACCGGCACGACGTTATAGATCTGACGTGTCTATACATCGTGGTGGACTTGTCATGATGTCATCAAAGGTATACTAGGGTGAGTACATAAGGAGGAGCATATACTTAGGCAGGCGCTAACCGCGTTACCAAATCTCGGTGTCATTTGATGTGATTACTTGTCCTCGTACTATCTAATTTGGCGTCTCCGACTTTTAACACACTCTAAGCTGATCGATGAAATCCTCCTAGATCAGCATCTTTATAACTTGTATAGGGGAAATCTTTTCTGCATAGTTAAAGTGATACTTCGTGTACTATATCTTGGGTAGATCGAAAGTAAAAAGAGCTACGCGTCGGAATCTTAGCTGGATCGAAAGAATTTGATGGTACTATCACCTTTACAATACCAAAGAGGCAAAGACTAGCTAGGTTTGCAGAGCTACAGACCAGTACAGCTAGCTCTGCTTAAACACGAAGCCTCCGCACGAGACACAAAGCGCGTCCTCCCGAGCACTATCGGATTAAACTAATTATGATGATCAGCAAAATAAAATGGAGCCAAATTAATCCAACAAGTATCCAATGCTATCGGCAGTCTCACTGGATTCACCCGTAAACTCATCACCACCCATACAGTATTGTCGTAGTAGTATTACCGATTTCTCGGACTAGTATATGTTCTTTATCAAATGAACGAATGAATCTAGGTATATGTAGTAGGCATCCATGGAATGAGACCTAGGGCCTAGAGACGATCCATGCATGCACCTCGCTTGCAACGCTCATAATGCCTAAAGGGCAGAACCAAAAAAATAAAAAATCATTGATCAACGAAATGATGGATGAATGGAGGAGCAATGCCGATCGATCCATTGCGGAAGGCAGGAGGGTCCTAGCAGAAGCTCCACAGCCTCATGACCTCGCCGTCCTCCTCGGGGTCCTCCCAGCAGGCCGACGAGAAGGGCGTGGCGTGGCCGGCGGCGATGGGATCCATGAGCTCCGTGGACGCGAACGCGTCCAGCTCCGCCCACAGCTCGTCCTGGTTTCCCTCTGGCGACCCAGCGCTGGCCGCGACGGACACGGAAGACGTACTAGTGGCGTTCTCCTGGACGTCGGCGCTCACGGCCGAGGTTGGCGTCGTGGCCTCGGCGCTTGAAGAGCAGCTGTCGTCGACGCCGATCCTGGGGCTGGGGGCGGTGGCCTCGAAGGCCGCGGCCGCGGCGGCGGCGGCGCGCTGGATGGACCTCGGGGACACGTCGTCGGCTTGTACTACTTCATCAGCGGGCTGCGACTGCGAACGCGACGACGTGGTGGTGGAGCTGATGACGGAGCAGGAGGAGGACGAGGCAGGGAAGTTGAGGACGGCGTCGGAGCCCTTGAGGCGGATGAGCGCGGCGTCGTAGGCGCGCGCGGCGGCCTCCGGCGTGGCGTAGGAGCCGAGCCAGATCCGGCGCTTCTGGTGCGGCGCCCTGATCTCCGACACCCACGACCCCCAGCTCCGCATCCGCACCCCCTTGTACTGCCTCGCCGGCGTCGACTGCCTAGCAGCACCACCGCCGCCGCTCTCTGCTGGCGCCGCGGCGCCACACCTGGTGCCGCTGCTCGACAGGTTCTTGACCATTTTTTCTTCCGGGCAGCCACAGTACACACTACACTGGTGCGTAAGCAAGGTAGACGTACTTATAGGGCGCGGCGTGTGAACGGTGTTGCTAATTTGTGGGAAAGGGACCAACTCGATCGGAGGGAGTGTCACACTCGCGCACGCAAAGTCAGTATAGTACGTACGGGCAGGATTACATGGTCCTAACAGTGGAGAAAGGGTTCGGGTTATTCTAATAGCTTTAGGTGCCACCGTGTCAGTACTTGTCTTTTCTTTTCACTAATACACTCACTAGTACTACTTCTCAAGTGACCAAGGCTGGCTGGCTGGCTAGATCGCATATCAGCTGGAGCCAGGAGCAAATCTCTACTGGCATACCGACTTTGCCCTCGCCTGGCCAGGCTTGCTTGGGAAGGTATAGCCGTATAGGCAGGCAGATCATGTCATGTGGGAATGTAGCTTGCGCAAGGAGGTTCCAGGAACCAGGACACCTGCTGCAGTATTAATTGTGGACAGAAATAAATGGAAACTCGGTACGTAGTACAATGTCCACATGCATGAGCTGCCAAACCTGCCCGATGCTGTCGGAAAACCAATAATAAGAGCCACTGGGAAATAAGATCGATCGCCTGCCATGCCATGCCATTGCGCCATTTCAGTACATGAGGGGGAAAAAAGCCCCTAGCCTAGCTGCCATGAAAAGAAAAAGAAAAGAAACTTTAGTAAAAAAGCAAGCGTAATTAAACAATGCTTAGTTATTCGTTTTCGATTTCAGATGCCGATTTATTTGTGCCTCGTACGTACGTACGTACGACTAGTATTTCTTCTTGTTATAAGATCCGCGGCCATGATTCACACGTCATGAGCTCATGGGCATGACAGATTCCTGATGGAAGCATGTTAATTATTTGTTCTGCAGCGCCCCCACACTATAATTAATTAACGGCTAGGTACTCCTAGGTGTACCACTAATTAAAAGCTCATATCATATATCAGTCGTCATGGCGAAGCAACCAAGTTCAAACTTCAAAGGCGCCCATCCATGCGTGCGTGCGTGCATATGGAGATCGAGTGAGAGGTCAGATCAGGCATGACCGCATGAGAAAAGAGACGAAAGCTGCTCGAGTACCTCTGCACATCTCGGTGTAAAGATTGGCCCGCGCGTTCCATTGGGATTTGGGAAATGGAAAGTTCTGCCCTCCACGGCAAGTGATCAGGGTGATAATGCGCTAATGCATTCCCTATTTCGGAAAGTGGCACTGTTCACGTGTCATGTGGGGGAGTGGCATCACGGTGAGGGCCCAAGATCTTCCTTCTTTTACTCAGAAGCGTCAATCGGGTACCTCGGATCAAGAAAATTTCAACTGCCGTCCAGAATCTGCAACAAGTCAATATCAAGAGCAATTTTAGATGTAAAAAAAAAATGCATACATGTAATTTCTTAAACAAGACAAAAGAAAAAAAGAAAACCAATGCATAACTTGTCCTCGTCGCCTGAGTAACGAATAATAGACCGATGGCCTCATAACACATAGGTCACGAGAAGGTTCTCCTAAACCAATGCCTTCACAAAGGGTAACGACTGATACCTTTGATCTGTATTCCAAATATAGTATAACTTCTTTTCACTACAAAGACACTTGGCTCATCGTATCCAAGGGGGAGCACCGGGGCCTGCTGCGCTGCAAGCCACGACTTGTGGAGGGCCTGCGTGGTGTCGTCCCACTTGCGCTCCTCCTCGAGCTGAGACGCAAGGATGGCGGCCTGTAGCTCCTCCTCCGTCATCCTGGCGCGGTCCTGGCGCGGCGACTCGTCCACCTTCTCCTTGAAGGCGACCGGTGTCGGCGCCCTGGTACCTTGACCAGTTTGGCAACCCGGGCTGCACACGGTACGCAGGACCGAAGTAGCTATAGTCTCCGTCGCCGCCCTCCTCCTCCTTGTCCTCATCTCCGGAGTCCTCCAGGTACTCCTTGTCGGAGTCGTTGAGCTCATCGAGGTGGGCCTTGATGACCGCACGCCGGGTCTCATGCTCGGTCTCAAACCACCTGTCCCACAGGCAGGAGTCAATGGCGTAGGCCAGGTCATGGCATAGATCTGGTGGGAGGTGGGCGCAACGACAGCAGATCTCCCGCTGGCGAGCATGCCCAAAAGCAGGAATGGCCAAAACCGGCACACATGCCCGGTTCAGGTGCCTACCGGCCGACAGGTGCACATCTGGCCACGGACAGGGCATCCCCGCCGCAGACAGCGTGCATGCCACCTCGATAGTGACGTTGACCTAGCGCTGTGATAGGGGCCTTGGTGGCGTGCAGGGAGGTGCTCGTGCCGGTGGTGAGCGGGATAAATAGAGGGAGCAGGGCGACATCGATGGGCCTGCATTCCGGCGGCGGATGGAGGAGGACCCTGCCTCGTGGTCGTTGCGTGGGACTGAACTAGTGCCTCCACGAATTCGTCATCGGCCGGCCAGAGGGGAGCTAGGATTTGTGTCGGCAGGGATGGGGTTTTGTGGTTTGACCAGGAGGGGAACTGTCGAGGATAGGGACGCCGTGGTCTCCATTAAAAAAAATGACCGAGCCCTCCTTGTTCCTATTGGGAATATGCCCTAGAGGCAATCATGTATGATGATATTTTCCATTGTATTCATAAAGATATTAAGTTGTCCTTGTATAAACATCTGATGTGTATCATTAAATATGTGATTCGGTTGTGGAACTATACATTCATGTTGTTTGTACTAAATATTCTTGGTCATTAAGGTTGTGCTGGACACACAACTTAGACCAGTGTGAAAGTCGTCTTGATGACTCGGTTCCACTTGTCATGGCTATGGAGATGCTATCCGATTTACACAGATTCAGCTAAAGAGTTTAGCGAGTCGGATTAACCCATATTGAGGTACAACAAACAAGTTGTCATTTGTATATCTCAATCAATGTAATCCTTAGACCTGAGGTTATTGCACAGTCCGAGTTGAGGAACACCGACTTAGGTTCTATCAAACGTTGATCCGTATCTGGGCAGTTATAAAGACAGAGTTCGGGTCGACTGAGAATCAAGTTGCGTGATGTGAATAACCAAGATGATATTTTTGCCCTTCCACTTGGAGAGATATTATCTGGCCCCTCTCAGATGATGTGATTCGGAAAGCATGGTCATGCACGACTCGGTTAAGTGTTAATCGAGGTGATCGACTAAGAGTTAGTCGGAAGAACCACTTATCTCGGATTGAGAAGAGAGTCGAACTATTTAAGAGATGACAATTATTCGCCTATAGTCTGACAAGGTATACCGTGAGGCAAAAGGGACTCGGACGTAAGTCACATTGGAAAGGCAAGTCATCATGGCTCTTTGATACTTGGGAGTCGGCACGTTCTGCTAGGAACCGCTACCGACTGATCGATTGAGAGTCGGACTCCAATCGTGTACAAGCTACCATGAGCCCGCGGGGTCACACACACTTAAGAGCGGAAGCAAATTCGGATTGGATCTGAACCGGAAATCTGGTTGGGTTGGACCCGAGCCGAATTTGGACTGAGTCAGTGAGTCGAACTCACAATGACTAATATTATATGGGCTTTAGTGAATGGGCCACGAGTGAGTGGAGCCCACATTCACTCCCTATGTATAGTGGGGCGCAGAAACCCAGAAGGGTTGATTAGTTAGGTTATTCCCTGAATTGGAAACCCTAACTCCACATCAGTCCTGCCATTGTATCGAACCTAGCAGTTTGCTTCCGGTGCTCTTCCTTGTACGTGTGGATACCAACAGAGGTGTTGTACGATCAGCACCAGGACGATTATGATCGGATTGGATCTTGAGGACTGCACTGAATTCAACAGACGTGCTTCATCAGCAATCCGCAACTGCGCGTCTAGTGGTAATCCACGTGGCCTTCTACCTCAGCTAGATCTTAGAATCATCACGTTAGAGGGAAAAGTTTTGTTTTATATCTACGTGGCCCAACAGTGATATCAGAGCGATAGCTTCTGGTTTTAGGCTTGAGATCTCGCATATGTGATATGCGATTGGCTGTAGATTGGATCTATATGCTGTTTTGGTGGTCGATCTATGAGATAGATCGGTTATGTACGAGGTTGATTGGATCAACTGTACTCGGAGAATGGTAGATATGATTTCCGTGATCATACTGCTGAGGTCGTGGAACGACATACCCCTACCGGTCGGTTTCCGCCATCGGGGTAGACTGTGACACCTAAATCCAGAAGCGGTGATCAAAGATCAAAAGAGTTTGATCAAGTCGGAACGATGGTTGGAATCCATATTCGGAATGTAGATGAGATCTACGTAAATCCAGAAGCGGTGATCACAGGACCGCCGGCTTCACCCCGTCGTAGCGCCTTTGATGGCGTTGCAAGTTTCACCACGCTGGTAGATAGCGTATCTGTGCATAACTTGTTTTTGCAAAAATTTGGGAATGGTATGGTTCATGTGCATGTGATGTATGTGTGTAATCCATACGTGATCTGTGAATCACGGTTTGTCAGTCGGCTGGAGCCTAGGTGCTGTCATTTTATTGTATAACAAACTGCGTGTCGGATTCTCAACGTAATTTACTTTACTAAGCTAGTGTAGCTGTTTGGAGAATCCGGATGACATGCAAGTCGATGTACAAGTTGGCGACATGGAGTAAGATGGCAAGTGACAAGAGTTGGCATGAGTCGGATTACACGCTTTGTGGAGATGGAGATAGCCATGAAGAGAGCCATGTCATTTCACATTATAATTGCTTTATTTTGTGTTATTGATATGTCTCTGTTTTACCTCTATTAGATAGTAGGTAAAATTTAATCCCTCAAAGAAGGTCTAGTCGGTTTTCCCGATAGTGTTTGCACCATCACAATTCAGACATTTTTGGTAGTGGACTCATAAAATTGAGATGCTACCAATTCTTTCCAACTAGGTGGGTTCGAGTCAGACTCTTACAGCGGAAACACTCGGTAAGCTAGACGGGTATATCACAATGGTTGTGGGGCTCGAGGAAAAGTCGGACGGGAGCCGGGGCATGTGATGCCACCCGACCAACAGGAGTCGTATGATATACGATTGACAAGGAGTTGTCTACCTAGATCATTTGGCGGCTAGCGGTGATGCTAAAGCTCACTAGCCGAGTTGCTTATCTAGGATCCTGAATCACTAAGTAACCATCGGAGGGGTGTTGGTTCTAGTGGGAGCACAAATATTAAAGTGTTAAACATGCTTGCTCTTTTATGAATACATGTCTTAAGTGTTTTGCATATTTTCTGTTGTAGATCATGGCACCAAGTAGCAGTCACTCTCAGATATTCGGTTTTGCTTTGAGAACCATCCTTGAGAAGGATAAACTAAACAACACTAATTTTATCAACTGGTATCAAAATCTGAGAATTGTTCTCAAACAAGAAAAGAAGGACCATGTCCTAGACAACCCACTTCCAGATGAGCCGAATGAGAATGCGACTATCGCTGCCACCAATGCCTACCGTCGGGCTAAGGATGAGTCCTCGGATATTAGCTGTCTTATGCTTGCTCACATGGAACCGGACTTGCAAAAGAAGTTCGAGAATGTTGAGGCCTACGATATGATCGAAAGCCTCAAAAGTATGTTCCAGGCGAAGACTGAGAGGTATCAAGTCTCTCAGGCTTTGCTGAGCTGCAAGCTTAAGGATGGTGATCCACTGAGTCCGCATGTGATCAAAATGGTTGGTTACGTATAGTCTTTGGAGAGGCTTGACTACCCCATTAGCGAAGAGTTCGCTACGGATATAATTCTGAACTCTCTTCCTAGTGCGTATGGTCAGTTCATTTCGAACTACCACATGCATGGTATGTATAAGAAGCTCACTGAATTGCATGGGATGCTCAAGCAGGCAGAGGCGGATCTCAAGAAGGGCGCCAGTCAAGTGTTTGATTGTGCAGAATAAGGCTAAGTTCAAGAAGAGTTCTTGGACTAAGAAGAATGCTAAGTTAGGAGGAAAGCAGGCTGAGGACCCGGTCCCAAGCGCTTCCTTAGGGACTAAGGCATCTCCTTCAGCCGGATCCACTTACTTCTACTGCAAGGCGGATGGCCACTGGAAGAAGAATTGCAACAAGTACTTGGTCGACAAATCCAAGAGTGGAGGTATGACTTCCGACTCAAGTACACTTGTTTGTAATGTTATAGACATTTATGTTGCTGATGCACCTATTAGTTCTTGGGTATATGATACCGGATCAGTTAATCACATCTGCAACTTGTTACAGGGACTGGTAAGAACTAGGAGCGTACCAAGAGGCGAGATTGATATTCGAGTCGACAACAAAGCAAGAGTTGCTGTGTTGGAAGTCGTCACGATGCAACTTCATTTACCTTCCGGATTCATTATGGAACTAAATTATTGTTATTATGTTTCAGTGCTTAGTCGAAACATTATTTCTGCTTCATGTTTGATGAAGCAAGGCTATGAGTCGAATATCAAGAATAATAGTTGTTCTTTGTATTTGAATGATATGTTTCACGGCTTTGCACTCGTCCAGGATGGGTTATTTATTTTGAATCTTGATGGTGAGTCAGTTTATAACGTAAATGTTAAAAGTTTGAAACCAAATGATCTAAATATGACTTACTTTTGGCATTGTCGACTTGGTCATATAAGTTGGAAACGCATGAAGAAGCTCCATGATGATGGACTCCTAACTTCGTTCGACTTGGATTCGTTCGAGACATGCGAATCTTGCCTACTCGGCAAAATGACCAAGACACCTTTTGTAAAGAGTTGAGAAAGGGCGTCCGACTTGTTGGGACTAGTACATAGTGATGTATGTGGACCAATGAGTACGACAACCAGGGGTGGCTATGAGTACTTCATTACCTTCACTGATGATTTGAGTAGGTATGGATATATCTACTTGATGAAACATAAGTCGGAAGCCTTTGAAAAGTTCAAAGAATTCTAGAATGAAGCACATAATCAACTCGGCAAGAAAATAAAGTTTCTTCGGTTGGACCGAGGAGGCGAGTACATGAGCCATGAGTTTGATGACCATCTGAAAAGTTGCAGAATAGTTCCTCAACTTACTCCGCCAGGAATGCCGCAAAGGAACGGTGTTTCGGAAAGGTGGAATCGGACCTTGTTGGACATGGTACGATCAATGATGAGTCAGACAGATCTGCCTTTATCATTTTGGGGTTATTGTCTAGAAATAGTTGCGTTCACACTAAACAGAGTACCATCAAAGTTGGTAGAGAATACACCGCATGAGATGTGGACATGCAAAAGGTCGAGTTTGTCTTTTCTTAAGATTTGGGGCTGTGAAGCATTTGTCAAGGGACTTCAGTCAGACAAGCTTACTTCCAAGTTGGATAAGTGTATTTTCATGGGGTATCCGAGGTAAACCTTGGGTTACTACTTCTACAACCGATAAGAGGGCAAAGTGTTTTTTGCTCGGAACGGTGTCTTCCTTGAGAAAGAGTTTCTCAGTCGGGGAGTTAGTGGGAGTACGATGCAGCTCGAAGAAATTCAAGAGGAACTGGCTAGTAACGAGTCGTGACATGGATATGCCCAACGGGTACCCGATGTTAGTATACCTGGTCCAGCCCGACGGAAGGCCCACTCGACGACCTGCCAGGGTCCATGACGCCTATGACGTTTCGGCTGCTACGAAGCCATATGGACACGAACTCCCAAGCGCACAAGACAAGGAAACCTCAAGACTAGAGTTTGAATACAACTTGTAACCTACTCGTATTGGCACTCGAGACCTAGCCTCCCCATATATAAAGGCTAGGAGGGTCCAACGAGGAGGGCACGACCTACATACGCCATAACCCTCGATAGACTAGACCACAAATAGATCTATAGATCTAGCTCTCGACTCATACTTTCGCACACGCATCCACGCCAGATCGAATCTGCGCACCCTGTAACCTTCGGTTCCGCCGTAATCAAAGAGCAGACAAGCAGGAGTAGGGTTTTCCCTCCGGGGGCCTGAACCTGGGTAAATTTTGTGTCCCATGGTTGCTTGTCTGTTAATCGTGCCACGATCTCCAGCATCCCCATCTTCTCCAAAACCCAAGTCCATAACAATGGGCATTGACGAGATTAAACCTCGTCAATTGGCGTCGTCCGTGGGGAACGGGGACGCTGATTGTGTGATTGTGACGGTCCCATCACCAGCAGTCTACGACTCAATTACCTTTGGAGATTGGATCCAATTCATCTCTTTCACCATCATCGGCCGGCGGGATCACATCTAATTGTTCGTCTACGTTGACGCGGTCGCGCGCGTGCCGTACACTAGCTACCATCTCGAGGGATTCAGATGTTGGGAGCCAATCGATTTGGTCTGGTTATCAACAACCGCGGCGTACTCGAAAAATCATGGCCGCGCGAGTCCAGGATATTCCGTATGGTTTGTTTCCACACGGTTGACAAGTTTCCTATTCAATCTTGTCGTTCTCTCTCCAA
This sequence comes from Avena sativa, assembly GCA_916181665.1. NCBI lineage: Eukaryota > Viridiplantae > Streptophyta > Magnoliopsida > Poales > Poaceae > Avena > Avena sativa. The sequence continues at coordinate 24,134,299 of OV702283.1, forward strand.
TTAATTATTTTATCAATCAATCAACTATGCTATTCGATCTAACGTTTTGTTTGCCTATCCATGGTGCGCATCATCGGGAGACTTGGTCCATGCATGCGAGAATAAGACTCAAACTAGCATTGGTGAACTGACAATGTCGACTTCCCGGCAAGCGTTTTAGACTCCAGCGATCCTCTATGATCTTCGGATCCAATGAATCGAGGGCTCGGGGTCTCCCTCCGCTTCGGCGACCAGCCGTGGTCTTCGGCTCTAGCAACCCGCTACGGTCCTCGGCATCGACGACCCATCACGGGCTTCAGCTTCAGCAACCCGCTGCATCTTTCGGATGCGGCGACCCGACGCGATTTTCGATTGTCGTAACTGGCCGCATCGGCTTCAGCGACCACGACTAAGGGGACTCCCTCGACATTGGCGACCTAATGCGGCTTTCGGCTGCGATGACCCGATACATCCTTCGGATGTGGCGACCCGATGCGGTCTTCGATCGCGACAATCTTCGGATGCTGAACTCACCATGGCCATCAAATCCGACAACCCGTCGCCACTTCGGCCGTGGTCCGCCGCGTAGATTACGTCCGCCGCGTGACCCGCGACCGCGTCGACTTCATCGACGACAACTACCGATAAAGCTAAGTTTTCCTCTACTTAAGAGATGATTCTTTTTTAACTCGCACTCGAAATACTCGGGGGCTGCGCCCTCTTCGAGTAACCTAATGTGCCATCGGCTCCACGCACTCGAGCACCTCATACGCGACAGCCCGAGTAGCTGATTCTGCCTGATCGTCGAATCCTTGAACTCCGAGTGCCTCGGCAAGGTACTGAGACTAAGGGTAATCAGGCTAACGAAAAGGCCTAGCATACAGTGCAACAGTGTCGGCTCGATCGACACCAGAATCTTACTGTACAAGCTGAAAGGCAAATATTTCTTTACAAGATACAAGTACTTCACAATTCGTCACGATTTTCTACAGCTTACAAGGATGTCAAATGCGCCGAGCTATTCTATCGGGTCCTCCAACGGAGTAGACCAGAGCCAATCACGTCAACATACGCCAAGACCCGAGTCGAAGCATTCCTCGGATGACCATATCAATCATCGACAAGCGGCGCTGGCCACGCACCCGACAGAAGAAACGGCGTCAACTTCATCCGCAACATCGAGTCCTTCCGGTGGTTTATCCTCGCATGAGTCTCCACTCGAGTCTACAACTCGACTAGACACTCGGGGGCTACTCCTATCAGGAGCACTGGTCGCGTACCCGATGTACTTCCGGGTCAGCGGTACGCCCACGAGATTTTCGGCTACAACTGCACGATACAAGACTCGAGTCTCTGCCCGAGTCTACGACTCCGCCAGACACTCGGGGGCTACTCCAAACTGGAGCGCTGGTCGTGCACACACAAGATCTTCGAGTCCTACGCCGAGTCAATGACTCCACTACGGACTCGGTGGCTACTCCCATAGGGAGGATTGATTCAAGCATCCGAAAAAATTGTGTCCTACGGACCTGAAGCAAACAATGGCTGAATTAAAGTCTCCGCTCGAGTCTACGACTCGAACAGACACTCGGGGGCTATTCCCATAGGGAGCGCTGGTCGCGCACCCTATAGTCCATTGTGTTGACTACGTCCACGATGTCGATTCCTTTACAACAGCCGACCAAATTCAGCTGACCCGATGAACTTCCGGGTGAAGTGCTTCGCACTCGACACAACTTTCGACTCCGACATCCAAATACAAGGTTCAAGACAACTAAGTCTCCACCCGAATCTACGTTTCGGATGGAGACTCGGGGGCTACTGACATGGATATGCCCTACGGGTACCCGATGTTAGTATACCTGGTCCAGCCCGACGGAAGGCCCACTCGACGACCTGCCAGGGTCCATGACGCTTATGACGTTTCGGCTGCTACGAAGCCATATGGACACGAACTCCCAAGCGCACAAGACAAGGAAACCTCAAGACTAGAGTTTGAATACAACTTGTAACCTACTCGTATTGGCACCCGAGACCTAGCCTCCCCATATATAAAGGCTAGGAGGGTCCAACGAGGAGGGCACGACCTACAGACGCCATAACCCCCGATAGACTAGACCACAAATAGATCTACAGATCTAGCTCTCGACTCATACTTTCGCACACGCATCCACGCCAGATCGAATCTGCGCACCCTGTAACCTTCGGTTCCGCCGTAATCAAAGAGCAGACAAGCAGGAGTAGGGTTTTCCCTCCGGGGGCCTGAACCTGGGTAAATTTTGTGTCCCATGGTTGCTTGTTTGTTAACCGTGCCACGATCTCCAGCATCCCCATCTTCTCCAAAACCCAAGTCCATAACAATGGGCATTGGCGAGATTAAACCTCGTCAAGTCGGAAAAAACCTTGGAGGTTGAGCCGGTCGTGGTGGCTGAGCCGGCAGCAGCACCTGTGCTACAAAGATCGGCAAGATTACGAAGTGTTCGTGATGTATTACTGTTATACAGTGATAAGCCGTCAAATTATTCGGAAGCGATGGTGGGAACTGATTCCGAGTCATGGATTGGAGCCATGAGATCCGAGTTAAAGTCCATGGATGAAAATCAAGTTTGGAACTTGGTTGATCTGCCAGACGGTGCAAGACCCGTCGAGTGCAAATGGGTCTTTAAGAAGAAAACCGATATGGATGAAAATGTTCCTGTCTATAAAGCACGTCTTGTCGCGAAGGGGTTTCGACAAGTACAAGGAGTTGATTACGACGAGACTTTCTCGCCTGTAGCGATGCTTAAATCACTTCGGATCATATTAGCTATATCAGCCTATTTCGACTATGAGATATGGTAGATGGATGTCAAAATAGCTTTCCTTAACGGAAATTTAATCGAGGACGTGTATATGATACAGCTCGAGGGTTTTGTCAATCCGGCTAATGCTGACAAAGTGTGCAAACTTCAGAAATCCATTTATGGGTTGAAGCAAGCATCTCGGAGTTGGAATATTCGTTTTGATGAGGTAGTCAAATCGTTTGGCTTCATCAAGAGTGATCATGATTCTTGTTTATACAAGAAGTTTAGTGGGAGCAAAGTAAACTTTCTAATCTTATATGTGGATGACATATTATTGATTGGAAATGATGTCCAGATGTTGCAAGTAACCAAGGAATCCTTGAAAAGGAGTTTCTCAATGAAAGACTTGGGTGAGGCAACATATATTCTTGGAATCCGGATCTATAGAGATAGATCAAGGAGGCTCATTGGATTGAGTGAGAGTACTTATTTGGACAAAGTGTTGAAGAAGTTCAATATGGAATCGTCTAAGAAGGGGTTCTTACCGATGTCCCATGGTGTAAAACTTAGCAAGACTCAGTGTCCTTCGACGACTGATGAGCGAAGTCGAATGAGTGCGATTTCGTATGCTTCTGCAGTCTGATCCATCATGTATGCCATGATTTGTACTAGGCTGGATGTTTCCTATGCTCTAAGTGTTTTGAGCAGATACCAGGCTGATCCTGGAGAAATACACTGGACATCGGCTAAAAATATCCTAAAGTACTTGAGAAGGACTAAGGATATGTTTTTGGTTTATGGTGGTGAAGATGAACTCAGTGTAAAGGGTTACATGGATGCGAGTTATCTTACCGACTCTGATGATTCTCGTTCGCAATCCAGATACATATTTGTTATAAACAGAGGTGCTGTGAGCTAGAAGAGTTCCAAGCAAGAGACTGTGTCTGCATCTACAACAGAGGCTGAGTATATTGCCGCCTCGGAGGTAGCAAAGGAACCTGTTTGGATGAGGAATTTCATCATGGATCTTGGTGTGGTTCAGGGCTCGTCCAATACGTTAAATATGTATTGTGACAACAATGGTGCTATTGCACAAGCCAAGGAACCTAGACAACACCATAAGAACAAACACATACTCATGCGGTACCACATGATTCGCTAGTTCGTGGATCAGGGTGATATCAAGTTATGCAAGGTACACATGGATACAAATATTGCGGATCCGTTGACAAAGACGTTACCACAACCAAAGCATGAGGCGCACCTAAGAGCCATGGGCATTAGATGCTTAGACATGTGATGTCGGAAGATTGACTCTAGTGCAAGTGGGAGACTGTTGGGAATATGCCCTAGAGGCAATCATGTATGATGATATTTCCCGTTGTATTTATAAAGATATTAAGTTGTCCTTGTATAAACATCTAATGTGTATCATTGAATATGTGATTCAGTTGTGGAACTATACATTCATGTTGTTTGTACTAAATGTCCTTGGTCATTGAGGTTGTGCTGGACACACAACTTATACCAATATGAAAGTCAGCTTGATGACTCGGTTCCACTTGTCATGGGCATGGAGATGCTATTCCAATTTACACAGATTCGGCTAAAGAGTTTAGTGAGTCAGATTGACCCATATTGAGGTACAACGAACAAGTTGTCATTTGTATATCTCAATCAATGTAATCCTTAAACCTGAGGTTATTGCACAGTCCGAGTTGAGGAATACCGACTTAGGTTCTGTCAAACGCTGATCCGTAACTGGGAAGTTATAAAGGCATAGTTCGAATCGACTGAGAATCAAGCTGCGTGATGTGAATAACCAAGATGGGATTTTTGCCCCTCCACTTGGAGAGATATTCTCTGGGCCCTCTCGGATGATGTGATTCAGAAAGCATGGCCATGCACGACTCGGTTAAGTGTTAACCGAGGCGATCGACTAAGAGTTAGTCACATGAATCACTTATCTCGGATCGAGAAGAGAGTCAGACTATTTAAGGGATGACAATTATTCGCCTATAGTCTGACAAGGTATATCGTGAGGCAAAAGGGACTCGGACGTAAGTCTCACATTGGAAAGGCAAGTCGTCATGACTCTTTGGTACTTGGAAGTCGACACGTTATGCTAGGAGCCGCTACCGACTGATCGATTGAGAGTCGGACTCCAATCGTGTCCAAGCTACCATGAGCCTGCGCGGTCACACACTTAAGAGCGGGAGCAAGTTCGGATTGGATCTGAACCAGAAATCTGGTTGGGTTGGACCCGAGCCAGATTTGGACTGAGTCAGTGAGTCAGACTCACAGTGACTAATATTATATGGGCTTTAGTGAATGGGCCACGAGCGAGTGGAGCCCACGTTCACTCCCTATATATAGTGAGGCGTAGAAACCCAGAAGGGTTGATCAGTTAGGTTATTCCATGAGTTGGAAACCCTAACTCCACAACAGTCCTGCCATCGTATCGAACCTAGAAGTTCGCCGCCGGTGCTCCTCCTTGTACGTGTGGATACCAGCAGAGGTGTTGTACGATCAGCACCAGGACGACCGTGATCGCATCGGATCTTGAGGACTGCACTGCATTCAACAGACGTGCTTCATCAGTAATCCGCAACTGTGCGTCTAGTGGTAATCCTCGTGGCCTTCTACCTCAGCTATATCTTGGGATCACCACATTAGAGGGAAAAAGTTTTGTTTTATCTCTACGTGGCCCAACAGTTCCCCTCCCTCGCCCGCTTACACCTGGACCCGGGATAGCTTTCGGAGGATACGGGACCAGTGCTCCCCCCGCAAACGAGACCAAAGTTTGGGCCACAGATGCGTCGAGACGGACCGCTCCGCGGGTCTGGCTCCGTTTGCGGGTGGCCGTTCAGCCGTGCCATCTGTCCGTTCAGATTGGTTTGGACCTGCGCGGTCCGTTTGCGGGGGGGGGGGGGGGGTCGTTGGATTTGCCCTAAAGATGGCTAGAGTTTCGTTCAAACTCCCCTCCCCCTTCCTCTCTCAAGGAGTGACATGTAGCCGAGATCTTCAGTTTTGTCCTTTATGGTTGGAATTAATTATGCTGAATTGTATGATTGACCACCCGCTGTAGACTAGTCCCCCAGCATGTTGTTGTAGCAAAAAGTAACATCTTCCAGGAAAGGGAAAAGTGCTTCATGCCCATTTTGTTTAGGCTTTTATACATATCTTGTGGTGCATTGCACTCCATGCATCCATGAAACTACCTACCATGTAGGCTTCGATCAAGAGAGAGCATAGCTACCGACTTTGGAAATGGAAATGAATCAACATTCGGCAAACATCCATGCACCACACCAGGGGCAGACAAGCAACAACAAGAAACTTCTTCTCATGCAAACATTCATGCACCACACAAGCTTCATGTACAAACATCATCTTGGCGCCATCGCATGTACACACTGCCCGCGCGAGAAGCTTCACACCTACAAAACGTGCATATTCATGGCCAATTACTCACCTAGTAGATTGAGTACCGAGTCGAGACCGCGATGTGAGAGAGTGTGTACCAATAGATCTATGGAGAGATAGTGGTAGACAAATAGAGATGTGGAGGAGAAAAGTAAGTGTGTTTTAGATCTACAAGTTGGAGAAAGGCTTTCCCTAACCAATCTATCAACTATAGTAGCTTTAAATACAACAAAATAGAGAAAATTATGGGCATAATGGGGTGGGAGAGAGGAGGAAGACGAGCTGGGAGGAGGGGGAAGAAGGATGCGAAATGGGTGGTGGTAGATAGAGGGTTGCAAACCTGCCACCTTTTATGCAGATCTAGACGCAAGGTTCTGTGGTGCATGTGGCGGATATGCGCCACATAAGTGTGATCTTCTGTGGCGCATTTCACCATATGCGCCACAGAAGCTTGGTCAAACTTTCCAGGCAGCGGGGCCCACATCCAACTTCTGTGGTGCATACGGTGACATGCGCCACAGAAGACATAAACTTCCGTGGCGCATATCACCATATGCGCCACCGAAGGTTGGTCAGAGCCCGGTCAAAGCCCGCCTTCTGTGGTCCCACCTGCTCCTTCTGTGTGGCGCATATGCCCAAATGCGCCACAGAAGTTTCGTAGCCCAACCCCTGGTGTGGGTCCCACTTTACTTCTGTGGCGCATTGCCAATGTGCATGCACCACAGAAGTGAAGTTTTTTGGCGTATTGCCCCATATGAGCCACTGGACTTCTTTTGTGGCGCATGGTCAGCCCCATGCGCCACAGAAGTTCTGTCTATCTATAGTTATTTTTCTAGTAGTGTAGGATTGTCGGCGGGGTGGGGTTTTGTGGTTTGACTGGAAGGGGAACTGTCGAGGATAGGGACGTCGTGGTCCCCATTAAAAAGGACCGATCCCTCCTTGTTTCCCTCCCTCGCCCGCTTACGCGTGGACCCGAGGTAACTTTCGGAGGACACGGGACCAGTCCCCCCCCCCCTCCCGCAAACCAGGCCCAAGTTTGGGCCACGTATGTGCCGAAACAGACCGCTCCACGGGTCCGCCTCCGTTTGCGGGTGGCCGTTGGGCCGTGCTATCGGTCTGTTCGGATTGGTTCGGACCCGTGCGGTCCTTTTTGTGTGTGTGTGTGTGTGCGTGCGTGCGTGCGTGTGCGCGGGCGCTTCCCTTCCTTCCCTCTCTGAAGGAGTGACGTGTAGCCAAGATGTTCATTTTTGTCCCTTTATGATTGGAATTAAATATACTGAATTTTATGATCGACCACCCGGTGTAGACTAGTCCTCCTGAGGCAGGCATGTTGTTGTAGCAAACAAGTAACATCTGCCAGGAAAGGGAAAAGTGGTTCATGCCCGTTTCGTTTAGGCTTTTATACATATCTTATGGTGCACTGCACTCCATGCATCCATGAAACTACCTACCATGTAGGCTTTGATCAAGATAGCTAGCGACTTTATCAGTGAGTGTCGATCGACATGGAAAATCAAAGTGCATCTTAACCGGTTGTGGCCTCAGGATTCAGGAACTACCAAAACCCCAAACATGCAAAGAAGAGCGAGAGCGAGAGCCACATTCCTTGCATTGGCCTGGCTGCATCCGATCAGTGTGATCCAACAGTTGTATGTTGGAAGCCAAGAGAAACCGAGCCTTTTTCATGATCAGTGGACGTCAATCAGTTTGTTTCCGTGTGTTCCAAGATGCGGAAAGGAGAGGAGAGACGTACGTACACCCTGTGGGCTCAGCTTCTTGTATGCAAAAGGGCGAAAGGCAGCGTGCGCATACGTGGCCTGTTAGCTGGGCGCTTTTGGCTTTTCATTCATCACGTAGGTACGTACATCGGGGTCCAGGCTTCCCCAGTGCATGCGCTGCGATTCGTACTTCCGTAGACTTGGCACGGAAGGCAGCTGCAGATCGCGGCTGCAGGATAGATCGATCGATTGAGTGGCCGGTTGTTGTTGCAGGATGGATTTCCTTTTGTCCAGAGGAAGGAAAGCAGCCTCTCGTTGCAGTAGAGGAGAGATGTGCTGAGTGCTCTGCCAGGGTCATGACTCCATGCTACAGCCTACTACTTCGGCAGCACTGGACTGTTTTTTTTTTCTTGGCGTGGCTACGCTGAGAGGGAATGATGGCAGGCCGAATTTCGAAAAGCGGGCCGATTGGTCTGGAAGGACTCGGCGCTCGGCGACACACGCTGTCGCGGCATCATCATCAGAAAAGAAGGCCATACAGAGAAAATCTCATTCTGAGGCAATCAAATCGCCGTGCTAAATACATCAGGAGGGGCTGGAATTAGCAACGCGTCCAGGGTTTACATCAGGACGCTGGGCTCTGGGCTTATCTTATCTGTCGACAGGAGTAGGCCTGGCGTGGAGGCCTGCACAACGTGTGACTATGGGAGAATGTGTTTCGGGGAGGCCAGCCCAACAACAACAAAGGCTCTTATCTTATGCGACAGATGTTCCCGTCCGTCGTCTCTGGCGCAGAAACAGGCTGCTCGGAAGTTTGTGAATTGATCAATGATTCAACGCCCAAACATGTCCATGATCTCTGCACGAGTTGCTAGAATTGACACAGAGGCAAACATTGCAATAAGTCACGAGCTAGCAAAACCTGGTAAGATCAGTAGGACCCCAAACGGCAGTTCGGCTGGCAAATTTTCCCCAAGGAGATTGAAAGCCAAATTGCTGAAGATTATTGTACCTCTATCATCATAAGTTAATGAAAATCTATTTCCAGGCCAAAAAAGAACATTCAAGGAGGTCAAATCATTGTTCCTTCTCTGTTTACTACTTCGAAAATAACCGCGGCGGATTTGTCCAGATACACATATGTATCTCCACATATATGTTCCACGACACTCACTTCCAGACTGTTGTATACCTCCGTGTTTGCAGTCTCCCCATCCCCATGTTTTTTTGTCACCGGTGACGCGCGCGGCTGGCAGCACGAAGCTTGTGGTGTTCTGTTCATGTGGATCCTCATGCACAGATGCAGTATACTGTCGTCCGGTGGTACAACATGTCTCAGCTGCGGCGACAACAATGGCGGTATTAAGTTGTTTGGGTCAATGCTTTTTTTTTATGTTTGGTTCTTTTGTGCCGGCTCTTGATCTTTCTTATTCCAAGGCGACCTAGTAGAAGTTATCTCATAATAGCTGTGTGCTTGATCACAGTACGATTCAACCATATAGTGTAAGCAACTTGTGGGTCACTCAACACCCCAACACTACTATACTATAGATCATAAAGAACACAAAAGATAAATGTCAAACTTGTGGTGGCTGAAACTCAAGCAGCTTCTGTGCAATGTACTATGCAATAGTCTGTACCTTAAACTACATTCAAGTACTGAAGTGGTCTCAAATAACTCAGCCAAATCACCAGACTATGTTCGTCTTATCTTGACACCTGGCCGATTTTCCTTAAGCTTCGGTGCACGTATAAATGTCAAACCTTTAATTCTCTTAGTAATATATTTGTTGTCATCCTACGGTGCCTGAAATAATGTGGACAGAGAAGTGAGTCTGGTATGTCGACACCTGGAAGCAGGAGATGTAAACCATGGACGCAAAACTGCATTCTTTAGGACTAGCAAACGACAGACTTCAAATAAATAAAACCAACCTCAAACAAAGATGAATAGCAAGTGGGCATGTAAACAAAGAAGGGCTCCCACATTGCCTGATGTTGGTTGGAGGAAGATCCAAAGAGTTGTTGCCATGTCGTCAAGTCAGTACTTACACGTTAAGTTGTCCCTTACCAAGTAGCATAACATCAGCAGCAGTAGTGCCTACAAGCTTCCAACTACTCCAACCTCAACTATTGGGCGTCTCTAAAAAAAAACTCAAAGTGAATTAGTTACACCTTCATAATATATTTGCTGATCAAGAACCTTTTGGATCATAAGTAGGAATATTCAGCACCAACCTGCTAGCAATGCAGGGGAATATAGTTTCATTCTGCCTCCTTCACTTGGTTTTAAATCATTGGAAATGTAGTTTGGTTCTTATATTTCTCATTGTGATGAGATTTCTTACTTCAACTTGTTTCCGTCAGCAACTGTGGGCGTTTCAAAAACCTAGTGCGCATGTTTCACAAAAAAGAAACCCCATTAGGCCGTCGCTCGCTTCTTCAGAAGAAGGAAAAACAACATTGTTGAGTAGGACGGTCTTATCTTCCCCAACGTTTCAGACTAAACATGGCATGTTAGGTAGTGCACCTGCACTTGCACAATGTTTCTAATATTTTAGTTTGCCTGGCCTTGTGATGTTCATGCATGTTTCTCTGATACCAAGTCCCAGAATACGCTGTGTTACTTGCTCTGGGACACAGTGTGTCAATAGAAAAATGAATCTGCGCCAAGAGTTTGCATCTTCTGAAATATTTTTTGAGGAATTGCGAAGCATGAAACATGAATACATGCTTAGATTAGAATCTTATTTTGGTTTGGCATAGCTCGCATGGAACGGATCCCTGACAATGAATCATGTGTTCTGCATCCAACGAAAGATATTGAATCACTTATGATCAGGAACGGGAGCAGTTATCAGTGTGTTGCACGTTTTCCTAATGCGCAATCGAATTGGTTTGTCTTAGTTTGATATGTTTTATCGACTCAGAGAAGGTCGGGACCTGTACTTCAAGGAGAGATCGAGGAATATTGGAATCCAACTCACCTTAAATCTGCCAAATTCTGTAATTTCAAGTGTAACATCTCCTAGAAAAAAGTAGAGGGCTAACTTGGCCTATCAATTTTCCTGAATCTAAATCCTGAATTCTTTATTCAAAGAATTAATTTGTAGTTGAACCTGACAACACGGTCAGGTGCCAGCCATGATCATATGGCGTGCGGCTTCATGTCGTGGTCGCGATCCCATGTTGATGAAGCTTGTGACGCATGTATATGCATAGAGTGCACATGTGTATATATCCTTGACGACACTGCACGTACCTGTTGCATGGCTCTGGAGTTGCAGCCTCTTGCTGAGTGCATGCCGTAGGTGAGACGATCGTGCCATGCGGATCGAATTCGGCTGCAGGATGATTCCCGCATGCAGCTTGTGGAGGCAACGTTCGGCCGGGCTCGTGTGGTGGCCTGCTGTATCGCGGCTGCTGGCGCCGCGTGATTTGATACCAGTAAGCTCTTTGTCGTGCTCCGCCGAGAGCACGTGTAGATCTTGCACTGAATTCTATTTGGCTGAGTTGGATCTAATACAAAATTTGGGTATTTAGGAAATTGGATCTAATCCAATCTAGTCTATGGAACCGCTCGAGACCGTGTGCCATGCCCCCCTAAGGGGAGGAGATTGATCTCCCCAGGAGCGACGCGCATTGTGAAAGTGGTGGAAGGTTTAGGATCGGTATCCTGAGACTAACCGTTCTGATACCACCACCGCTATCACTGATCGGCCTCACCGTCATAAAAACCTTGCCGCTGCCGCTTGTCTTGTGCCGTGACCGTCGCCTCCAAACCTTAAAACCAAAAACCTGCTGCCGCCATAAATCTCTGCCACAGCGGCACAAAAAACGCCGCTGCCGTAAATTCCTGCCACAGCCACACTATTACCAAGAAACCTGTTGCCGCCGCACAAAAACATAAAACCTTACGACACAAACCGCGCAACTTTTTGCGCGTCCGGTGCTATCGGCTACAATGACCACGACAACCTCGACCACGGCTACATCACGACCGGCTACCTCGGCATCGACATCAAGAACAACGTCTACAGTAACTCAAGAAATCCATCCAATAGTGTTCGCGTCGTCACTTGCGTCCACACCACTCCCGCTGTGACCGTGGGAGGGAAAAGAGGCACTAGAAGGGGACACGGTCACCGTCCCTAATTGTCAGTCATGATCATGTCCACGTAGATGATGATAGCAAGAAGATGAATACGATGAAAGTGCAAAACTTCAAATCCAGTCGTAAGTGTCTACTTCACTCCCGCTATGACTGAGAGGGATGGTACAATACATATATGTGTATAAACTAGAGATAGACTAGAACTCTACATCTTGTATTCCAACTCTCCACCTACCTTCGTGTACCTCTATATATAGCCTCCGCGAGGGTCAGATCAATACACAACAAAATATTAGGGTTGTATATATTTCACCCCTTTTTTGTGATAGAGACCTTGATATAAAACTTAAAGCAAGAAACAGAGGCTACACGATGGTAACATATCAAGTGGAAGTGAATGTGCAAGCGCCATTAACTTACTATTCGAACCTTTTCGGTATTTGTCTAAAGCCCTTACAATCGAAATGAAATTTCGAACGACTACAACGCACGGACTAGATCGTCAGTCTTCACTTTAGGGATCTTGGCTCACTTTGGCCGCTCGGCTTTAGTTAAACTGAAATATTCCAAAACCACGATATTTCACTGTCTGGACAAGAGATACTGCAGATTTTGTGAAACCATGGTTTTTGGAAAAAGAGGTCCGAACCTCTTTCTTTAAAACTGTGAAAATAACTCAGTTCCTTTTTGAAAAACATGGTTCCAAAACCGTGGTATTTTAGTGTAGCCAAACACCTCAAAGTAGTATTTTAAACTCAGTTTTTTCTAGTAACCACTGTATTTGAAGAATACCATAGTATAGTATTTCAGTGTCTAGCAAATCAATACTTCAGTTTTTCCTTTTCTCGGTTTAAAAAAAAGAGGGTCTAACATATTTTTCAAATACTTAAAAAAAAACCATAGTTCTGAAGAATACTTAGTTTTAAAACCATACTATTTGTTCGATTCAAGCACCTCAAAGTATTTAATACTTCACTTTTTTCATAAACCAAAGTATTTCCTCAATACGTTAAAAATATTTTGATGCCAAACAGGGCCTTAATTTTTATGTTGTTTCGGCGCAACATGTTAGATGTATATATTTGTATATTATAGTTTTCCCATATGTTAGGGGGCTTCCTGCATATTTGCACATGTACCTGTATTATATATTGTGGCCTTTGGCCTCCAGATAATACAAGTTGCATATTCCTAACATGGTATCAGAGCACGGGTTAGGTTTTTTTTTTTCGGACCCCGCAACTCGTCCGCTAACTTCCACGCCACCTTTTTTTTCCTGTCATCGCGGTTCCCTCTGACTGTGTCCGGCCGCCGTCCGGCGTTCCTCTCCGGCTGCACGTCCGGCTGCCGCGCGTCCGGCCGCCGTCTTCCTGACTACCGCCCGGTTGCCGTCCGCCCGTCTGGCCGCTGTACGCTGGCCGCCCGGCTGCCGTCCGCCCGTCCGGACACTGTACACTGGCCGCCGCCCATCTGGCAGCTAGCCTTTCCTTGCGTGCTGTTCCACTGCTTCGCGTGCGCGCGTGTGCTTCTAGCTGCCTTGCGTTTTCCCCTAGCTCGCTGATTGCTTTTGAGATACGAGCGTTTTCTTCTTGCTTCTCAGATCCAGATTGCTTCTCAGATCCAGATTGATCTATTGCTGATTGGTTATTGACAAAAAAAAAAACAGCGATATCATGACTTCTGGCACCGTAGCCTCTTGCCCTTGTCCGGTGATTCACGTTGTTGCTTCTTCAGCCTTCCTTCGTTACTTGGTGCTTGTCCGTCGAATTCGTTTATGTCGGCGCACCGCTCTACGTCGACTCTCGCGGCTACTTCACGCGGTTATAGCCATCTTCCGCCGACTTCGTCTTTGTCGGCGCGCCGCTCTACGTCGACTCTCGCGGCTGCTTCACGCGGTTATAGCCGTCTTCCGCCGACTTCGTCTTTGTCGGCGCACCGCTCTACGTCGACTCTCGCGGCTTCTTCACGCGGTTATGACCGCCTTTCGTCGACTTCGTCTTTGTCGGTGCGCCGCTCTACATCGATTTTCGCAGCCTCTTCACGTGGTTATGGCCGCGCTTCGCTGACCCCGTCTATGTAGGCTCGCCGCTCGACATTGACTCTGAAAGGGCATGTATGCCCCCATGTGTGGTTTTGGTCATTAATGACAATCTCTATGGACTAATGTGTAAATTGAGTTTCACTTGTAGGTTTGTTCATTGGCATCGCTTGGGCCATGTGTTGGTCTCAAGATTGGAAGATGAAGAAATGTCCAAGGGCTTTGTGCCCATTGGAATCATGAAGAAAGAAGGAGCTTGAAGGTCGATCAAGGAATGTGCAAAGAGTTGCATCAAGATGGATCAACCTCAAGTAAGGATGAAGAAGGACGAGCTCAAGATGCGCCATCTTTAGAAGATCTCATGCTTGAAGCTTGCCATCCTCGTGCTCATGGAATGATGAAGACAAGTTCAAAGAAGAGGTTTCCCCATGAAATATGGGGGAGCATTTTGCAAGTCTTCATCAAGCAAGAGCGAGCAAGAGCAAACAAGAAAGGTGTTCCCACTATAGAAGAACAAGACGGTCTACATCAAGTTCAAGTGGGACGCTCAAGGCAAAGGTATGTTGATAGGGCTTCTCTTTTGCCGGTCTCGTGTTGTTAGTTGGGAGACCGGGTTTAGGATAGATAGCCGTACTATCAAGAGGGGCTCTCAAGCGGGTGTCTCGTTTGCATCGTTCGGAGAGAGCTCAAACCTTTGCATTCATAGCATCATCTTTCTTGGTTGTTATTTGGTTCTTGTCCATGAGAGGATCTAGAGCTTGTGGTCATCATCATAACAAGCTCTAGTTCACCATCTAAGGATTTCACTTGCATATCTTATTGCGGTTTTTGATCTTGCGAGTTTTCCGGCTCCACACCTTGGGGGATACTTTACATATATATTTATGATATTTTCTCCCAAGGTGATACCCTGAAGTTCCGCTCAAACTTCTTTCTGCGGGCTGTTCTACAGTTTGTTCCGACGCTAGTTCCGCCCAAGTTCTGGTGGCGGTTCAGTAACCTTCTGTTTTGAAGTGTGCTATTTGCCGGAACTTGGCCGGAACTTGGCCGGAACTTGCATCGGAACCTGTCCTGGCAAAAGTTCTTGAGCGGAACTTCCGCCTGAAGGCCGGAACTTCCGGTTAGACTCGCTTTGCGACTCATAAGTTCCGCCCCTTGTTCCGCCCCAAGTTCCGGTGAAGGCTCAGTAACCTTCTGTTTTTAAGCGTTCTATTTGCCGGAACTTGCTCGGAAGTTCACCGGAACTTCCGGTCTGTTTTGACCGGAACTTCCGGTTGCGCTTCTGGAGCAGGCGTCAACGGTCTGATGACCGTTGGAGCCAGGCTGGGCGGAACTTCCGCCCCAGGGCCGGAAGTTCCGGCCATGATTTGTTTTTTCAGTTTCTCGCTCTGCAGTTTTCGTCCGTTGGCTGGGTGCCACCGGAACTTCCGGCCTCCCACCGGAAGTTCCGGCCAGGTGTCGTGAATGCCCATAACGGGCAGATCTGGGAGCCCTTTAAAAGGGGCTCCTCTTCCCCTTCGTGGGTACTAGCTTTTCTTCTTGGTTCTTGGCTTTCTCTCTCTCCTCCATTGTCAACCTTGAAGAAGCTTTCCCTCTCCCTTTCCCCTCCTATGATTCTTGCATCTTTTTGAGGGATTTGAGAGAGGAGATCTAGATCTACAATCCCCCCAAGTCAAATCCCTTCTTTGTGAAGGAATCATTGGGATCTAGATCTTGCAGAGTTGTGTGTTCTCCTCTTGTGTTCTCCCTCCCTTATTCCCTCAATAGCTTTTGTAGCTTTGTTGGAATTTGGGAGAGAAGGACTTGCCCTTGCATTTGGTGCATAGGTTGAGTTCTACTCTTGTGTTCTTCCTCCCTTATTCCCCCAATAGCTTTTGTAGCTTTGTTGGAATTTGGGGGAGAAGGACTTGCCCTTGCATTTGGTGCATAGGTTTGAGTTCTCCTCGGAGATTCGGCGAGTTCAAGCTTGTGAGCTTGTTTCTCTTGGGTTCCTTGGAACCCTAGACGGTTGTGTGGTTGGATTGTTGACCTTTTGTGGTCTTGTTGACCTTTTGTGGTCTTGTAGCCTTTTGAGGCGTTGTTGGCCTTTTGTGGCATTGTTGGCCTGTTGTGGCTTTGTTGTTGGGAGCCTCCAATTGAGTTGTGGAGTTAGCCCCAATCTTGTACGGGTTCGGTGACCGCCCTCAAGCGTCCCATAGTGGAGCAAGTGCCCGCCTTTTGTGGTGCGCACTTGGGAGAATAGGGTGAGCCTTTTGTGGCGTCGGTGAGTTGTGTGCTTCCGCATCCGGGGTGAGGCCTTGTGTGGCGTTGGGTGAACATCGAGCCACCACACCTCAAGGTGAGCCATTTGTGGCGTTCGGAGAGCATTGCGCCATCGCACCTCTCCAACGGAGACGTAGCTTCTTTGGAAGTGAACTTCGGGAAACAAATCTTCGTCTCCGCGTCCATCGGTTATCTCTCAACCGAACCCTTTACTTATGCACTTTACATTGTGATAGCCATCGTGCTTGAAGTATTTATACCTTGCTATCACCTTGTTGCTTGTATTGCTTAGCATAGGTTGTTGGTGCACCTAGGTGAACTTAGTGGCTAGGTTTTGTGCTCAATAAATTAAACGTTAGCTTTATTCCGCATTTACTTGAGCCTAAACCGTAATAATTTTAAAAGCCTATTCACCCCCCCCTCTAGGCGACTTCCTTTGTACTTACAGACTCTTGCGGCTTCTTTAGGCGGTTGTGATCGTCTTTCGTCGACTCCGTCTTCATCGGCGTGTTGCTCTCCGTCACCACCTTTGGCGGCCTCTGTGTGTGGGTGACAGCTCCTCGTTGGCAGCTGATTGTACCTCGACCTCTCCAGTCGTGCCCCTTTCTGCGCATGAGATAGCGCAGCTTTGATGCCTGCTTGATGCTTGGGACTCTTCACCGACAGGTTCTGCTGGTTCTGCCACTGAGTTTTCTGGCATTGAGCGACCACCTCCTCCTTCTCCAGGTACATCCCCATGGCTTCTTGATACTGGAGCTTCTTTTCATATGACTCCTGATTCTTCCTTGTTGCATTCTGTTCGACCTGTCGACCCTCCTGTTCGTGTTCTTACTGCCGATGGTACCCCACTCCCAGTCATTAGTCGAGGCATTCTTAGTACTTCCTCGTTTCATGTTCCTTCTGTTGCACATGTTCCTCAACTTAACATGCAACTCTTTTCTGTTAGTCAGATCGTCGACTCTCGTTGTAGCATCACTCTCGACTTTGATTCCTGTTCTGTTCAGGATCGTCGCACCGGCACTATGCTTGGTGCTGGCCCCCGCCGCCATGATGGCCTCTGGGAGCTTCACTGGCTTCGTCTTCCTTCTGATGCCACCGTCGCCAGTTCCTCGGCATCTGTAGCCGTCGCTACTAGCTCTTTTCAGCAGTGGCATTATCGTCTTGGACATTTATGTGGTTCTCGACTCTCGTCTTTAGTTCATCGTGGTGTTCTGGGGTCTGTCTCCGGAAACACTTCTTTGGATTGTCAGGGTTG
Organism: Avena sativa; assembly: GCA_916181665.1. Lineage (NCBI taxonomy): Eukaryota > Viridiplantae > Streptophyta > Magnoliopsida > Poales > Poaceae > Avena > Avena sativa. Next base: position 24,151,874 of record OV702283.1, read on the forward strand.
TCGGCTTGGTAAGCAGATTCAGCTACCGTATCCTCACAGTGAGTCTGTGTCCGAGCGTCCTTTTGATCTTGTTCACTCTGATGTTTGGGGTCTAGCTCCCTTCCCCTCGAAAGGGGGTCATCGCTACTATGTTCTCTTTATAGATAATTTTTCTCGTCACACTTGGATATATTTCATGTCTTCTCGTAGTGAGGTCTTGTCTATCTATAAGAAATTTGCTGCCATGGTTCGTACCCAGTTTTCCACTCCTATTCGTGTGTTTCGTGCAGATTCTGCTGGCGGGTATATCTCTCATTCGCTGCACGCTTTTCTTGCCGAGGAGGGTACTCTTGCTCAGTTTTCTTGTCCTGGTGCTCATGCTCAGAATGGTGTGGCTGAGCTCAAGCATCGTCACCTTCTTGAGACGACTCGTGCGTTGATGATTGCCGCTTCTCTTCCGCCTCACTTTTGGGCTGAGGTTGTTTCCACTGCCACCTATCTTGTCAATATTCAACCCACTGCTGCTCTGCAGGGTGGTATTCCTCTAGAGCGCCTCTCTGGTCATCCTCCTGATTACTCGGCGCTTCGTTCGTTTGGTTGCGTTTGTTATGTTTTTCTTGCCCCTCGTGAACGCACCAAACTGACCGCTCAGTCTGTTGAGTGTGTCTTTCTTGGATATAGTGATGAGCATAAGGGCTATCGGTGTTGGGACCCCGTTGGTCGTCGGATGCACATTTCTCGTGATGTCACGTTTGATGAGACGCGTCCTTTCTATCCTCGCCCCACCTCCTTGACCTATCCGATGGAGGATATCTCCTTTCTACTTTTTCCTGACACACCTCCCTATGTTCCTATTGATCCTCCTTCGGGACCTATTATTGCTGATGTCTCACCTTCGACCCCGTTGTCTTCCTCCCCACCTAGTTCTCCTCCTTCTTCTCCTGATCCTCCACCCACCTCACCGTTGTCTTCTTTTCCCTTCCATTATTCTCGTCGCTCTCATGTTCCGGATCCTCCTCCTGATGTCCCTTCTTCTTCTTCTTCCGATATGTCTTCTTATTCTGACGAGATTCCCTCTCCTCTTCCGGCGACTCGTCTTCGTCGTCCACCTGATCGTTCCTCTCCTAGTCAGTACGGTCTCTCTGTTGCCCTCAAGCCGACTTCTTATCGGGATGTTGAGCGTCATCCCGAATGGCAGCTTGCCATGGCTGAGGAGATTGCTGCGCTTGAGCGCACTGCACCTGGGATCTTGTCTCTCCCCCTCCCGGTGTTCGTCCCATCACGTGCAAGTGGGTCTATAAAATTAAGACCCGCTCTGATGGACTCTTGAGCGCTATAAAGCGCGTCTTGTGGCTCGTGGCTTTCAGCAGGAGCACGGTCGTGACTATGATGAGACTTTTGCCCCTGTGGCTCATATGACCACTGTGTGCACTCTTCTTGCTGTTGCTTCTGTTCGACACTGGTCTGTGTATCAGCTTGATGTTCAGACCACTTTCCTCAATGGTGAATTGAGTGAGGAGGTTTACATGCAGCCTCCTCCTGGGTATTCTGTTCCCGATGGGATGGTTTGTCGTCTTCGGAGTTCTCTTTATGGCCTGAAACAGGCCCCTCGTGCCTGGTTTGAACGCTTTGCCTCTATGGTGACTGCTGCTGGTTTCTCTCCCAGTGCCCATGATCCAGCGCTGTTCGTTCACACTTCTCCTCGTGGACGCACTCTTCTCCTTCTCTATGTTGATGATATGATCATTACTGGTGATGATCCTGAGTATATTGCCTTTGTTAAGGCTCGTCTTCGTGATCAGTTTCTTATGACTGATCTTGGTCCTCTCCGCTACTTTCTTGGGATTGAGGTCTCCTCCACTTCGGATGGCTTTTCTATCTCTCAGGAAAATTATATTCAGGATGTTCTTACTCGTGTTGCTCTTGGGGATGAGCGCACTGTTGAGACTCCTATGGAGCTTAATGTTAAGCTTCGTCCTACTGATGGTGATCTTCTTCCTGATCCGAGGCGTTATCGCCATCTTGTTGGGAGTCTTGTTTATCTTGTTGCCACTCGTCCTGACATATCTTATCCTGTTCATATTCTGAGTCAGTTTGTCTCAACTCGTACCACTGTTCACTATAGTCATCTCCTTCGTGTTCTTCGCTATCTTCGTGGCAAGATCACTCGTCGCCTTTTCTTTCCTCGTTCCAGCTCCCTCCAGCTTCAGTGCTACTAGGATGCTACGTGGGCGAGTGATCCTACGGATCGTCGTTTCCTTTCTGCTTACTGTGTGTTTCTTGGTGGTTCGCTCATTGCTTGGCTGACAAAGAAACAGACAGTGGTTTCCCGTTCGAGTGTTGAGGCTGAGTTGCGAGCTATGGCCTGGTTGACTGCTGAGGTGACTTAGTTACGGTGGTTGCTTGCGGATTTTGGGGTCTCTATTACGACACCCACTCCAGTTTTGTCTGACAGTACAGGTGCTATCAGTATTGCACATGATCCGGTTAAGCATGAGCTTACCAAGCATATTGGTATTGATGCTTTTTATACACGTGCTCAGGTGCAGACTCAGATTATTACGCTTCAGTATGTGCCTTCAGAGTTACAGTTGGCGGACTTCTTTACAAAGGCACAGACTAGAGCACAACATGATTTCTTACTCTCTAAACTCAGTGTTGTGGATCCACCATGAGTTTGAGGGGGGGGGGGTGTTAGATGTATATATTTGTATATTGTAGTTTTCCCATATGTTATGGGGCTTCCTGCATATTTGCACCTGTATCTGTATTATATATTGTGGCCTTTGGCCCCAGATAATACAAGTTGCATATTCCTAACACAACAAACAAAGCTTGACTGCAGGATTACATCATATAGGATGGTGCAACAAACAAAGCTTGATTGCAGGATTACATCATATAGATGGATTGCATATAGTAAACTGCAATAAAATATCCGCCACCTTTTGATGCAACAAGGCATGATACACGAAAACATGATTCAGCTATTATGTATTAGAATCTTGTTCTGGTTTTATCAGGCCGACTCAGGATAAGGAGGATACCTTACATAACTCATAATAGCACATGGAATGGATGCCAGACAATTGATCATGTGTTCTCCGTCCAAGAAAATATACAGAATCTTGGTGTTCACACTAATGACGTTTTTTTCCTTTTCATAAACTGAAGCAGTGATCAGTGTGATGCATGTTTTTGTAACACTCAACTGCAATTGGATTGTTTTAGTTTGCTCTGTATTATCGATTGAACTCACCTTAACCCTGCCAGATTTGTACTTTCAAGCATAATAACATCCCATTGCATAACTTCCCTGTAACATCTCCTACAGGACAGTACAGAACTGACTTGACCTAGCAATTTTATGGATTGAAAACCCTTATTCTAAGGAATAATTTGTGTTTGAATCTGACAACCTTTCTTGGTTTTACTCAGCATAGCAGACACAAGCTGCTGCATTTCTTATTTGGCTTCCAAGTTTCAACTCCAAGATCACCCCTTTTTTGTGACAGAGACCTTGATTAAAAGTTAACAACAAGACGAGCTAAAGGTGTGGCTAAAGATGGTAACATATCAAGTTACCATTGAAGAACACTTGAACCTTTTGGTATTCGTCTAAAGCCCGTAGAATTTGAAAATGAAATTTCAAAGGGGCTAGAACACACAGACTATCATTTTTCAGGGAACCTAATTCCTAGTTTCCTACTATATATGTTATTTAGGTGCAACAAACAAAGCCGGGTTGCAGGATTACATCATATAGATATTACACATGATAAATTTCTATAAGACATCGAGCCACTTTTCGATGACGAACATGTTGAGCATGTTGCTCCCGGAAAAGGCCAAGTACTCGTCATAATAGAAAACAGTTTTCTTAACACTAGTACTAATAATTGGGTCCAGGGGATAATAAACAACTCCATGATTACTTACTTATCAGTGTCCGTCCGAAGGAACTGTACAACTACCGTGTAAAGTAATGAGAGTTTGCATCATGACATTAACATTCCGGTATCAGAAATGCTTTGTGCTTTGACCCGATGTAGTTTTCAGATGAGGGGTATGAATTGAGAGGCACTATCTCCAACTCCTGTTTATCTCATTTAATTTTATGTTTTCTTAACGTAGCAAGTACTGTTACGGTCTGGTCAAAATTTTGGACACATCGTACATGGTTCTCCTGAGTGGGTGAGTGAAAGCTGCATATGTCTGAATCCTGAATAGAAATTTCAGGCACAAAAGATTATTTTCTTTTGCAAACACATGGAACATGACATTTATCCCAGTGTCATCAAACTTCTAACACTGTTTCAGTAGACAGACAAATTGGAGCTAGAGGTAAACTAATGAGGGTTTGCATCACGACATTAGCCTTCAGATTTTGAGAAATGTGCATGTTGCAAAGAGGCTCTGTACTTTGACCAGATGTAGTTTTCAGATGAGGGAGTATGAATTGAGAGCCACTAGCTCCAACTCCTGTTTATCTTATTTACCTTTGTCTTGTTCTCATATGTAGCAAGTACTGATGTTTACGGTCTGGTCAAAACATTGGAGACTGAGTGAGTGAGTGAGTGAGTGAAAGGTCCATATGTCTGAATCTTAAATGGAAGCTTCAGGAAACATGAAATTTACTTCTCATATGTAGCAAGTACTGATGTTTACGGTCTGGTCAAAACATTGGAGACTGAGTGAGTGAGTGAGTGAGTGAAAGGTCCATATGTCTGAATCTTAAATGGAAGCTTCAGGAAACATGAAATTTACTCCATCATTCTCAGAAGCTGTGGCTATCTTATCGAAATAAGAAGCTGTGGATAGGTACCATGCACCAGCCACCAGATCACCTACGAAAATTGAAATTCTATGGAGGAGAGGAGATGCGATCGAGATCCAGAGACCAGAGCAAAGAACGAAGCAACCCTGGGTTCAGGCAGACCGCAGACATGATCCTCTCCCAGGGTGTAGCAGCATGCTCGATGATGGAGCATGTCGCATCCCTTGGCCACAAGCCCACAGGCCACAACCAACCAAGCACCCACTTTTGCTTCCATCACGAACGCAACCTAACATAACTAGAAACAAAAACCGAAAAGGGATGGCGACCTTTTGCGGCATATTCTACTTTATTAGTAGCAACTAACCACTTGCTGATCGCATCGCCCATCACGTTAGCTCATCGATCGACATTTTCATATGATCCTCTCCATGGCCTACCGCGGCACAACGAGGATTAGCTTAACATTATCATTGACATTATCGTGTATTAATGAGGCAGCACGGGTGATGAAACCAGGAGATTATGCCTAAGCATATGCCCCTGCTTGGCTGCTTTTGGGCTGTTTTGTGTTCAGAAAAGACAGTAGTTGTGATCGTGGTTGGCGAAGGGGATCAGGAAGATGTGCCATCCGTCGATCTTTGTCGTAGCCTCTGTCTGGAAACGGAATGTGAGGTTTGGGAACTGGATCAGGTGTCCCAATTAGGGATGCATGGAACATTGTATATCGTGGTCTTTGATTTCAGAAAATACAGAAGAGTTGGGTTGAACTTTACAATAGTGACACTTTGGTATCATGGAATTTCTAAGGGATTTAATTCCAATGTATGCTCATGCTGTCAGGATTCATATCCAGACACAAGTGCATGAAACCCCACTGAATTCGTGGATGGTAAATGGATGTTGTAGTAGTACACTCCACTGGAGTATATATCCAATGTACAGTACAAGCCACGGCAGAGCAGACTCGTTTGATTATTTAATACTATTGGAAGATTTCACCCCATAAACTTATTTGGAACCTTAGTTAATGCTGCCCATTAGGCCATTATTATTGAATATACGGATTCCAACTTTCCAAGCATATTTAGAATGTTCTTCAACTAGCTTGCAGACCGGCTCACATACAAAACCTAAATTAAACCCTCACCACCAAGAAGACGACCACAAGCGGCCAAGAAAACCATTATCATACATCACATCAACATCGGAACCATTTTTCTTTTTTGTCTCCGGAAAAATAAAAAACATCAAAACCATTTTAGTCACCTGGTTTCGTCCTAGGCCAGTCAGCCAAATTAAGTACAGGCCAAGAAAACAGCGCATTTCGTTTCTCTAATGCCCACCACCTCCAAAGTCCAAACAAATTTCATTAGTGACAGAAGCACCGGCCGCAACAAGACAGGGTAACACTTTTGGGCGAGCGACCTGATCTCATCGGAGTACAATAATTGCTCACCTCACCGTGAGCCGGTCGCTGTCGCCGGCCGGCCGCGCTGTGGCAGAATCGTTCACACCGCGAGGTCTTGCAAGTGCAACGATCTAGTACGGAACTGGTAGTAGTGATGATATTTATCCCCCCGGTTTCTTGTTGCATCAGTCCTCTGGATTGTAGAAATTCCATAGTCGTTTTGTGGGATCCAAGTTAGTACAGTAGTAGTATTTATTATAAAAATCTATGGATCAAGGGAAAGATGATATACCGGATTTCTATACGTTGGTTTTCCTACGCCCTATAACTAGCTAATCATAGAAATTTCAGCACCTACTATAATCTCTTCACTTGTTCTTTTTTAGGAAGAGTGTGAGTTTCACTTCTGACCGTCTATTGTAGATTTATGACATACTTTATCCATTTGAAATGTAACACATTTACCCTCTACTAATTGTTATCCTGTCTCACATTTCACCTTGGCATTTATCCGCTTTTGATTGGCTAGGCAACATATCAACTCTATGTTGCTCGTGATTGGTATGCCAAATGTGAAGCATAAAATCGTTACCGTGTGTCTACATCGGGCCATGCCGTGAGCGTCAATCCAACTTACGACCGAATGCAACCCCTCTTGCACCAAGGAAGCCATCCATTTCATGGAATCTAGGTCATTGCTCTAGCTCTGTCGCTCTTGCCCGAATGTTTGGCTCTAGCTAGCATCCGAGCAATAAGAGATAGACGAATGATTAAGCCCAAGTAGTGTAGGATTGCGGGTCAGGTTCAGGCATGGGCTGGGTTTGGGGCCACGGAGACAAGTCCAAGGATTTTTTTTTTTTTGCATTTCCCATTTAGATTCAAGTTCACCAGCCACATGGACTTGACATGTTGGCCAAACATTTGAAAACCAAATATTAAATAGGGCAAAACATGATACAATGTAGCGACTAAGGGGTAAAATGTCGTAGGAAATCTTAAACATGGTAGCATTTGTCACAAATGTACGAAAAGGTGTAAAAGATGGATTTCACACTTTAAGAAAAAATAGCAATGTGGAATGACACTGGCCTAAAATCTCCTACATAAGCAATCCTTTAAATCCGAGATAACTATAAAGGCGACACGAAACACACATGTTCTTTGTCATTGAACCACAGGATGCATGTCTCACCGTCTTTCTACATTGTCCTGCCGGATTATATGGAAATGTTGAACCACACCACAAAAGAACTTACAAGTTGATATAGACATGACCATATCCTTATTAATTGACTTTGATTTGTCAAAATTTGGATGAACCTATATACTAAATAGTATCTAAATGCATTCAAATCTACACAAATTCGAGTCAATTAATATGGGCCGGAAGAAGTAATTGATTTGAGCACATCGATCGAATGTCACCCCAAGCTTGGTGGATCAAGGATCCAAAGCACTGGTCCCACTGATCGGAGACGAAAACACGGATAGAATAAAGTCCAACAAGAAACAACTCTTGAATAAAACGAGCCCCTTTGAGTAGGAACTATGGCCTTTCTTCATTTATTTGCGCACGAGAGTGGCACATTTTATTGTATTTCCTTATATACTACCTAAATGACTTATTGCATTTTATGTATACATTACAATCACCCCTGATGCACTTGTATTTTAATCAACCTTTTTTTTACACGTACTCCCTCCGTTTTAAAATATAAAATGTTTTAGGTCTGTAAATAAAATATACCTAGATATCTTTTAGTGTGTAGATTCATTTCAAATGTGAGTGATCCTATATACTAAAACAAGTCTAGATACATTTATTTCACAAAGTTAAAACCTTATATTTTAGGACGGAGGGAGTAGTATTTTATTTTATTTTAGCCGTTCATAAAATGTATATGTCGCGGTCGCCTTGTGACCGGCTCGTCCGAAGCAAGGAGAGTGATGGCTTGCTGTTTAACCAAGGGTGGGAAACGTACTTCGAAGCTTGGACGAGGCCAATGGATCTCTGCGGAGCCGTTCATGGAGCCACATGTCGATCGAAGACGGGAGTTTGACAAGGTAATTTCTTAGGGTTGGTTTAAATAAGGAGAAGAGGTTTTGGTTTGTAGATGCTCCGGCCATAACCTCTTTGTAGAGGAGTATTGGTTAACTAGGACTATTGGCCGTTGCTGGCTCCATCCGATGGTCCATGAATTATGGTTGATCGGTGGGTTGATTTCACACTACAAGATTCCAAGGTAGCATGGTGATCGCAAGTGAAACTGTTCGTGATACTCCCTCCGACCCATATTAATTGACTTGGATTTATCAAAATTTGGATGTATCTAGACACTATTTAGTATATAGGTTCATCCAAAATTTGACAAATCAAATCAATTAATATGGGCCGGAGGGAGTATTTACATCTGGAGGCGTTATGCTCTAGGTAGATTTTGTTCCGATGGTTTTGGCGTGTTGCTAATAGAGGCAAGTCAATTGTTTCTTAGGTCTGCGGTGGCCCATGACTGATAATGACTGATAAAAGTGGCTATGATCGACTTGGGAGCTCAAGTTGCCGATTATAGAACTTTACTTAAAAGTAAATAATAGTGTGTTTTTCCTCCCCAGTTGTGTAAAGGGTTTGCCTGAGAGCTGAGGGGATTCCGCTGATAAAAAATTTGTAAATGCTATCATGCTCCGAATCATTAGACTGAATATTCCGTTTCATTTTTTATTGAGTTACTGTAACCACAAAGGTTAGCATGGCCGCCTAATCGAATCCGGTGGATGAGACACCACTAGAAACTAGCTTCGCTAAACTTTGTTTAGGAGAAACATTTTGGCTCAATGGTAACCTACAACTACTCATTCCAAGATGCAACAAGAAAGCACAACAAACAAATTAGTGGTTCCATCCAACAATAAAAACAAGAAAGAATGAACCATGTACATAAACTGCCATATACTAGCGAAAACTCTCAAAAGAATTAGGGTTGCCCATATAAACAGTGTTGTGGTGTGTGGTTATGATGGCGGAACATTGTGCATAAATGGATAGATATTTTGGCGATTCAATATGATTACCATAATTACTAAATGAATTACAGTCTATGCTTATTTCAAATTCTATGTATGCAAAAGTAGTAGAATCCAAAGTATGTTTATGTTTACTCGTGATTACTATAAGCTATGATATTTTAGTACAAGTATAGAGAATGCACAGGTTGGTATTCCACAAGTCTTTGTGAAAGGCGCCATGATCATATTGCCGAGTAGGCAGGACTTGCATGTCTGGAACGGCTCCAAGATGGGTGAATCCAGAAGTCTGTCTTCATGGAGCTTCCTTATGCGTTTTTAACTTATGTGACCAAGTCGACAATGCCATAGATAAGTTGCACTAATATCATTTGGCTTTAACCTTTTGACATTTAAGTTATCGACCTACTTATAATCAAGATCAAGCACAAATTGTCCAACTTGGTCAGGTGCAAAGCCATGGAACATATCATACAAATATTAGGAACAACCGTTGTTCTTAATATTCGACACGTAACCCTACTTCATCAAAGATGAGGCAGAAAATATGTTTTGGCTTTGTACAGGAACATAATGACAATTATCAAGTTCAAGTACAAATCCTGATGATAACTAGAGTTGCATCGTCCCTACGGCTAACGCGATAGATCTTGCCATTTTTCCGACTCGGATGTAAATCTAACCTCTTCCACGTTCATATGTCTTACTACTCCCTGCATTGAGTTGCACAAATGGATAACCGATCCCGTATCATATATATCCAGTAACTGCTAGGAGAGTCGACAAGATAAATGTCTATAACATTTATAACAAGTGTATTTAAGTTAGAAGTACCTTCACTCTGGGCATTATCGACCTGGTACTTTCTATAGTTCCTTTTCTAGTGGCCTTCCTTTTTACAATAAAAGTATATTGTTCCAGAGTACTTTATTGCCAGTCATTGAGTTGGCACTGGGACTTGAATCCAGCATGTTGTGTCCTTTTGACTTAGGCTTCTTGTTCGACCAAGACTTCTTCTTGATCTTAGAGGTGTTCTTCACCATCAACACTTGATTGGTGCCACCTCTCTTGATATTCATCTTTGCCATCTTGAGAACCCCTGAAGTTCCGCCAACTTCTTATCCATATAATGCATGCATGTGGTAATTCAAAATGAACGAACCGTAAGAACTAGGAATAGAATTCAGGACAATCTCGGTCACGAACTCTTCACTTAAGGGAAAACCTAGCCTATCGAAGGACTGTACATATCCGACCATCTTGATCATGTACAGCCTCAGTGGACAGCCATCTTCCAGCTTACATCGGAGTAAGTCCCGAAAGACATTGTACGTGTTTGTCTTAGTCTAAGTCTCAAACATGCTCTTCAGGGTAACGATCATATCATATGCCTTAACATCTCGAACTGCTACTGTAGTTCAGGCTCCATATGAGCAAGCATGAGGCAACCGATCTCTAACGATTCATCATGAGCACAACGATGGGAGGCTCATGCGGTAGCAAGCTCATCATAAACTAGTTCGAATAGGACATGTTCCTTCTTCTCTTGCTTGAGAACAATTCTCAGATTACGATACAATTGTTAAAGTTTATTCCATTCAACCTATCCTCAAGGATCGAATGCAAAGAAAAACTAGAAAGCTAGAGAGCGCTAGTAGGTGTAATCCACAAACAAAATATATAAAACACTCAAGACAATGTATATGTAAAGGAGAAAGCGGATTGAACACTTTAATCGTGCACACTCCCACTGAGACCAATACCCCTCTAACAGTTCACATCGATTCAACAACACTAAATACAATATCTATACCACTATATAGTGTATAAATAACTTTTGAACATTGACCATTGGATAATGATCGACAAATCCCAACATTGCTGACCATGATCTTCTTTTTTATATGTTAAATTATACCACGTCGACCATCTAAAATATTATATTATTAGCCTTTAGCACAATAAACGCTATGCATAAGCCTCAAAACATACTTCTTCATAAACATAGAATCTTCTATGCTTATAATATCCCAACTTATTTTTCTTAATAAAACTGTCATTTTTTACTTTGTTATTTGTGCACTGTCAATATGATATACTTAATTATAACAGACATCTTCGGATAAAATGTGTTTCACATATTTTAGCTATGTTTTCTGTAGAGTAGGTCACACTATTTTCGAGTTTTAACTATCTAATATCAGTTTCTTTCTAAATGATATGAAGTGGTATAAGAACTAAATATAAACTTGATACTTCATGGTTAATTATAATTTTTTTTGGGATTTACCAATTATAATTCGATGTAGTGATGATATGTCATCCTCCATTCTTCTATTATCTAAGCTCTTATGTGTAAGGCACGTGCAACTTACTAGTAATTATAAGGGAGAAGACAATGTATCTTGTATCACCTTGATGCGAGTAGTCTGACAAAAACAAACTTTATCGCACAAAAGTAACTTTTGGCAATGTACTATGCAATATAGTTTGCACTTTAAACTGCATAGTAGTATTGAACTGGTCTCATATAGCTAAAAAAGAAAATCATTCCTCTTCTCTTACTTAACCTGATCTTGACACGTGGCCGAATTTCCTTAGGCTTCACTTCCTTTATTTTTTTCCATTTGTTGTTCCACGCTGCCTAATGGATGGCCAGAGAAGCGAGTTTGGTACCTTGACACTTGCAAGCGAGGCATGGAAACCCACGGTCGCAAGCTGCATTCTTTACGAATAGCAAACCACAGACTTGAAATAAATAAACGAACCTCAAACAAAGATGAATAGCAAGTGGGCATGTAAACAAAGAAGGGCTCCCACATTGCATGATGTTGGTTGGAGGAAGATCAAAGAGTTGGTGCCATGACGTCAAGTTAAATTGCTTATGATATGGAGTCGTCTATGATATACCTGGTCCCTTACCAAGTAACATGTAGCATCAGCAGTAGTGCCTACATTTCTAACTACTCCAACTCAAGTACTCCGTATTGGGGCTACCCGCGACTCAGTTCTAGTCTTCGATTATAAATGCAGTTAATTAACCCTTCTTATAACATACTGTTGTTCTTATTTCATAATAAGAAATAGTCAGGACAAACCTGCTAACAATACAGGCAAATATAGTTTTTATTTATTTCTGTGGGCACTATATGGTACTCCCTTCATTTAGAAATATAAATGTTTTACCTTTATAAATCGAATGTATCTACACGTCTTTTAGTGTATAGGTTCGTAGAGGTTCGCAATGAACATATACATTAAAAGGCGTCTAAATACATTCATTTCACAAAGATAAAATGTCTTATACTTCTGAACGGAGGAAGTAGTAGTGCATGCTTCACTTGGTTTGAAATTGATAGAAATGTACTGTCTTTGTTTCACAATATGATACTCCGTTTTTAGGAACGAATGTAGTAACTAAAAATGCAGGCAAATATAGTTTCTTTATTTTATGTGCGCACTATGGTAGTAGTCCATGCTTTACTTGGTTTGAAATCGTAGAAATGTACCTACCTGTTTCACAATATAATACTCCCTCTGACCTATATATTAGTTGATTTGGATTTATTAAAATTTGGATGAACCTATATACTAAATAGTGTCTAGATTCATCCAAATCTAAACAAATTTGAATCAACTAATATGGATAGAAGGAAGTACTATGTTTTTAGAAAACGGAGGTAGTATTTGGTTTCTTAAATTACTCGTTGTTTCCGTCAGCAAGTGCACATTTCAAAACCTACTACACCTCCTTCGAAAAAAGAAACCCTATTACGCCATCGGCTACTTGTTGAGAAGAAGAAAAAACAACGTTGTTGAGTACTACTCCTACTAGGACGTTCTTATCTCCCCAACGTTTTAGACTAAACATGACATGTTAGGTAGCGCACTGCACAACGTTTTACACTTTAATTTGCCTTGTGATGTTCGTGCATGATCTCTGATTCTAAGTCCCAGAAAACACTATCCTTCCTCGCCTTGGGACACACCGCGGGCGTTTGGTCAATAAAACAAAGCTTGCTCTGGTAGTTTCATCAGGCGTATTCCTTGGCATGGCTCACATGGAACTGATCCCTGACAATGAATCATGTGTTCACCGTCAGAAAAAAAGATACTGAAACTGGTGTTCACACTGATGATCAGGAACTGGAGCAATTATCAGTGTGATGCGCGTTTTTGTAATGCGCAATTGCAATTGTTGGTTAGTTTTCTTTTGCTCACTACAGGATGCGACGGCTAGGCCGACGGCAAAAAGCCCTCGGCGTAGCCCGCTTTGCCGTCGACATACGCTACGCGAGGGCTGCCGTCGGCGTAGCCCCCTCGGCGGAGCAAAACTGGCCGTCGGCGTATGCGATAACCGTCGGCGTAGCACTACGCCGACGGCTGAGGCAGGCCCGTCGGCGTACTAGCCGTCGGCGAAAGCTTCGTCGCCGTTACACGGCCAGCTAACGGCGCTGCCCGTACGCCGACGGCCGCAGCCCTCGGCGTAGCATGGGCACGTGGCGGCTGCTGGGTCTCCCCAGGAAGTGGGCTGGGCCGACGGTCGCGGCTCTCGGCGTAGGGCTAGGCGTACGCCGACGGCCTGGCCCTCGGCGTAGCATCACACGTGGCAGCTGCTGGCCTCCCCAGGACGTGGGCTGGGCCGACGGCTGGGGCCGTCGGCGTAGGCGCAGCTGCTACGCCGACGGCCATGCCCTCGGCGTATCCACGACCATATGGCGCATGGCAGCTGCTACGCCGAGGGCATTGCCGTCGGCGTAGCAGCTGCACCGATTTTTTTTGGCTTTTCACAGCACCACTCACAGCACAGCACCATTCACAGCAAAGATCACATATGTATCACCCATACATCATTCATACATGCATCAACATCATCCATACATCATAATTCAAACATCATTCATACATGTATCATCCACAACAAAGATCACATAATTCAAACATGTATCATCCATACATCGTTCATACATGCATCGACATCATCACACATGCCTACAACTCTGGAGGAGACGGGGTGTACCCCAGATCTCCCCTGGTGAAAAGTGGCGACCTCTGGCGAGGGTTGCGTCCAGTAGAAGCAGCAGAAGAGCCATCTGGCGAGGGAGTAGGAGAAGTGTGAAGCTCGGGAGAACCACCTGCAGAATGACCAGGAGATGGACCATTGTCATGAAGCGGTGTGATCTGACGCCCATCCGGCGAGGCGTGGCCAAAGTGCCGGTTCCTAGAAGCTCCCGTTTTCTACATGTTGCCTACATGTTAGCAACTTGCGAGGCAAAGTAAAGCGATAACCAGTGGGTTAGCAAAGAACTTACCGGTGTCGATACGTAGTAGGTCCTAGCGAAGCTGTCCTTCGATGGCAAAAATGGCGCCGGCCCTGGCATGGGAGGCACCGGCCCTAAATCTCTATTCTGTCCAGTTTGAATATTCACCAATATGGCCTGCAAGATAGTTTAGATGTCAGGCCGTAGTACAACAAACGGGGGGAAGTGGGACTTGTATCTTTTGCAAAAATAAAGGTTCGGACTTACATTTATGTATTGCATGTAGATCGCATTCACCTCCTGATGCTGCCGAAAGGCCACCTGATATTCCTCATGAGCGGCATCGTAGGTGGCGTCTAACTCAGGCTATAATTTCAAATACAAGGAATCTTGTCAGCGGTTAGCCATGCAGGAACAAAAGTCATAAAAGATGATGAAAACGAGAAAAACTTACATCATCTCTGGATTGATGAGGCTGGCCACGAGGCGGGATAGGGGGGCCGTCGGCGGGGTAGGTAGCCTTGAGACGGCTGAAGCTCGTGCTGAGGGTAGGCTTGACCTTCTTATTTAGAATCTTGAGGCATCCATGCTGCAATCCGTGTCCCGACAGTACCAACGACTCTTCGTCGATCTCCGCATGAATGGGGTCATCCACATGGGGGTGACGAGCCTTCACCATCGTGTTGTAGTTCCCCAAGTTGTTCTGGGCAGTGCCGAAGTACACGGGCAACGAGGGTTGAGGCTCCGAGTAATTGGGCTTCTTTTGCTGCATCATCTCATACATGGCGACGTCATGAATCACCTCCCCGGGTTGTGCCTCGGCCACCTGCATAGCGAAAAGAAATATTATGCATATGAAGTACAAACATGACGAGAAATACACGCAGGTCGTTCCATGTATATACGTACCACCTTCCCCTTGAAGCGGTCAAAGTTGCGGTTTCCCGCGCAGTGTGTTCCACCATCGCCTCGGTTATCCGCGTTCCGCCTCGACAAGGCTGCAAACTCCTCGTCTTCTCTGAGCCACCTCGTCCTAACCAGCTCATCCCATGCGAGTCGATGCGGCTCGGCCCAATCGGGGATAACCTGAAAATGCAATACTCAACTCCAGACAATGCAATGGCAACTTAGCAGCAATGTAGAATCTCATTGACATTTTACTCACCGACATGTACTCTTCTGGCGTCATCGAGTACTCAGGATTAGGGTTCCTACCGACACTGTCTTCCTGACCCTCACGCCCCTGTCAGCCCAGAAGTGCCTAGCGGTCGTGACCTTCTGGTTGTACCACCCCCCGGGGGTCAACTTCACACAAGCCCCAAGCAAAGTCCTCTCCGCCTTCTCCTGGTCCTCCTCAGCCACACGGTAAAAGCACTTCAATCATGCATAAGAGTCATGAGTTAGCACGGTGGGGTCATCAAGTATGAACATAACTCGAGAAATATGTCTTACCCAAAACTTGGTGATGACAGCATCAGCAGCTGTCGGAAAGCCCGAGACACGGGTAGTCTGGTAGTCCGCCCAAGTAGTAGCTAGCTTCCTGTCACCCTCGTGGGTAATGTGATAGCCCGACCAGAACTTCCTAATCAGAGCTCCAACGAGGCTGTTAGGAAGGCGGGCCTTGGTCCCCGGAGGAAATGTCCAATTGCTGCACAATAATAAACATGAGTATACATGCCAAATTATTTATGACCAACATGAAATAAAATGTTTTAAATTGCCAAATTAGTACACTTACTCAAGGCCATCTGGAATAATAAGGGCTTTAGCCTCCTGAGTCCTAGGCTCAAACTTCTCCTCAGGGACTCCCGATTCCCCACGATTCCGCAATTTCTTCGGCCCCACCAACTCGCGGCTAGTGTCCGCCTCCGTATCGGTCCCATCCTCCCTCTCGGTCCTCGCCTCCCTCTTAGACTCTGCCTCCCTCTTGGACTCTGCCTCCCTCTTGGACCTGAAAGGCTGCTCTATCAGGAACAACTCAGGAGCCACGTCGCCAGAAGCAGAGGGTGGTGGGTCAAAGTCCACGCCTCCTCCCGTGGCACCTCGTCCTCCTCGACCTCGGCCTCGACCCCGTCCTCCGCCAGCAGGAGCAAGATCGGGGTAACGCGGATTGGGATTTGACTGTCTCCCACTCCGTGTAACTCTTTTCTTTCACTGCTTCAGCGCATTAAGCAAGGACGAACTGGTTGCCTTGTCGCTGCTCATATTGTTCAATCACCTGCATTAAGTAAGAGAAAACAGTTAAGCACAAAGACATAATAAAATGTATACATAAATAATAAAGGCATAATGCAATTAAGAAAACAGTTAAGCACAAAGACAAAATAAAATGCATTGAAAAATAAATACTCACTATCATTTTCATTCTCATTCTCATTCCCATTCTCATTCTCATTCTCATTCTCATTCTCACTATCACTATCTTTTGAGTAGAAATCTGGATTCTCATCGAAGGGTGTAGGCTCATCATCGTTGTCATTCTCGGTATGGAGCTTCTCGAGCATACTTATGTCATGTAGATTCACCACTGACTCACCCCGAGTTTCTACATTGTTCCCAAGGTCCTCAAGATCAACCGGTTCTAAATCAAAGTGCCCGAAGTCCTCTTGATCTTGATAGAAAATTCCCTCGTACGTTATAGGGTTAATGTTGTTGTAATCGTCCTCGGAGGGAATCAGTAGGTTACCATGTGGCGATACCCGGAACACGACTTCCCAGCCCTGGAGTTCCGCTTTCTGGCATGGGTAGGGCAAATAATAAACTTGGTTGGCCTGGTGAGCAACAACAAAGATGTCGGCTCCACTATAGGTGGTTGAAGGCCTAACTTCAACTAACCCAATGGAAGGGGTACTTCTCAGTCCACCCCTTGGGTCAAACCAGTGGCACTTGAACACAACAAGATTGAGTTTGACATTCGCACGATTGAAGGTCAGCTCATATACATTCTCTAACCTTTCATAGTAATCAAGGTAATCGGCTCCTCTGGTGAACACCCCAGTATTTACCGTTTTTGCATTTGGTCGCCCTTTCTGGTGCGTCTCTGTATGGAAGCGAAACCCATTCACATCATACTTCTCATACTTCATGACGACATGGTTACAACCTTGGGAAACACATTTCAGCTCATCTGACATCTCAACGTTGGGATCAGCTCCCTACAGGTACAGTTCAAATTTGTTGCGTTCAGTAGTTACGTGGAATAAGAGGGATAAGTCACATATTGCAAGGTAAGAGGGATAGGTTAGAAATTACTTTTTCCATAAACCAGGACACAAAGTTTTTTATTTCCGGGAGCACCCTCTTTCAGTAGAGTGTCCAACTCCATGGGAGAGGGATCCTTTGGTCCCGACCACTGTTCATCCGTGAAATTGCTAAGAAGGGGAAAATAAGCATTAGACGGAGACCGAGTTACTAGCTGCATAGAGCATTATGCATAGAGAAATAGGGTGTTCACCATTTTACCTAATGAAATCGACCACTTCCTTCATGTTCATAAGCACATAGAGCATTATGAAATCCTTCTCTTCCTTCGGCAACCTAGATTTTAGCCCTTTACCGGCCTTGCCACCGGGAAATTGGAATAGTTCGAGCTTGGGGTCATTCTTGGGCAGGTTGACATTGTAACGAGAGACCGGGTTATGCATAGTGGGAACATCATCGGGCCAGTAGGTTTTCGCGGCGTCTGCCATCTCCCGAAGGCATGTTGCTTCAGCTATGCATGCTTCAATCTTGGCTTTGTTTCCAGTTATCTTTCGAATATACTTAAACTCTCTCTCAATACAAAATTGCCAACGAAATTGCATCGCCCCCTCCCCCCCCAAGAGTGCCTCGTTTGCGAGGTGCACAATGAGATGTGCCATCGGAGTAAAGAAGCCTGGCGGAAAGATCATCTCCAAATTGCATAGCAACTCTGGCACCTGAACTTGCAGCTTCTCAATAACCAGAGGACATATCTACTTAGCACAGAGGGTGCGGAAGAAATGGCTCAACTCCGCAAGCACTCGCCATACTTTCTCGGGGAGATACCCTCGAACCATCACCGACATCAGGCGCTCAATCCATATATGATAGTCGTGAGTCTTGAGCCCGGTGACTTGTCCCGTCGAAAGATTGACTCCCTTACTTATATTTGAATAATAACCGTCAGGGAACATCACGACGTATTTGAGCCACCTAAATGATGTAGGGGTTCGTAGCATGGAAAACAAAAAAATTCTATCGCATGCAAACAAACAAGCCAAGATCTATCTACTAGATTGTAGCAACGAGTCGATAGAGGAACTCACCCTCGAAGATTCCAAAGCGGTTAACGAGAGCAGATTCTCGTGGGTGATGTAGTCATACTCTTGCCGATATCAAGATCGCGTAGACGATCCTTCCGGCGCTGCGTTCCGGCAGCGCTTCCCTAGTCGGTCACATGTTCGGTACTCGATGAAAACCTTCCTCTCCCTTGTTCCAGCAGGCAGCGGAGGTTGTAGCACTCTCCTCGCGATTCCGGCAGCACGACGGCGTGGTACCAGAAGTAGAGGGGAGATCTCGCAGGGCTTCGCCTTAAGCCGGAGCGAGTATGGTGGACTATGAGAGAGGCCTTGGCGATCTAGGGTTTAGAGGCACCAAGGGAGGAAGCTTGGCTGGCGGCTAGGGCTTGGGGAGAGCCCCAACTCGGTGGCTAGGTGGAAAACCTAGGAAGGCGGCGACTTGTGGTGGCCGGCGGCTAGGGCTAGGGTTGATGGGTTTCGCGGCATAGTAAATCAAAATTTTCTACGGATGCGAACAGAGGGAAAGCCAAGATCTAATCTAGGAGATGCAAACAACGAGAGAGATTGGATTAGATCTTCATACCCTTGAAGATTCGCACTGCGGAACGTTCGTCGGAACGTGGGTGATGTAGTCGTACTCGCTTCTCCTCCTCGCGATCCGATCCGATCTAGCACCACAAGTGGCGGTGCCTCTGTGAGATGCACACGTGCAGCACCTCGACGTCTCCTCCTTCCTCGGACCAGCAAGTATGGTGGAGAGACGGATTGGATCTACAACACGACGGCGTGGTGTATATGGTGGAGAGTTTCTGCAGCAGGGCTTCGCCTACACGCAGTCGGGAGGGAGAGAGAGAGGGCAGCAGGGCAGCTAGGGTTGGAGGGGAAGGTGTGTGTGTGGGGGGGGTGGTGCGCCCCCAGCCCTCTTTATATAGAGGGGTGGGGCGCAGCCCTAGCCCCTCCCCCAAGCCAAACCGGCGGCCCCAAGGAGAAGGAGTGGGGGGCAAGGAAACCCCCCCTTCTAGAAGGTCTATCGCGAGTTTAAAACCCTCTTGGCCGGCTGGGCCCTATGGGGCCTTGTGCCCCTAGCCCAATGCGGCCATGGCACTCCCTCATAGGCCCATGCCCCCTCCCGGAAGGTGGGGCCACGTTGGTCCCCTTCCGGAAGGTTCTAGAAGCTTCCGGTACAATACCGATTAACCCGGAACAATTCCGAACTCCAAAAACTGCACTGCCTTATATGAATCTTATTCTCCGGACCACTCCGGAACCTCTCGTGATGTCCCGGATCCCATCCGAGACTCCTAACAAAACTCATAAACCAATTATCCAATCTATCCTAGCGTCGAGACACGTTAAGTGTGTGACCCTGCGGGTTCGAGAATATGCAGACATGATCTTCTATCAATAATCAACAACGGGGTCTGGTAACCCATATTGACTCCCACACATTCATCGATGATCATATCGGATGAACCACGATGCCAGGATTCAATCAATCCCATATATATTCCCTTCGTCTCGCGATATTTTACTTGCCCGAGATTTGATCGTCGGTACCGTCATACCTAGTTCAATCTCGTTCACAGCAAGTACTTTACTCGTTCCGTAATCCGATATCACTTTGTGATTAACTCCTTAACCACATGCTTGCAAGCGGTGTTGATATCGATTACCGAGTGGGCCCGAAATATATCTCTCCGACTTGGGAGGGACAAATCCCATCTCGATACATACAACCCAGCAGATACTTTCCGATCACCTGAGAGACACCTTTATGATCACCCTCTCATAGGATGACGTTTGATGACCTCAAAGCTTTCTTCCGATACCAGGGATTTGTATTATCTCATGGTCTAAGGAATACAATATTTGACATAAGAAAAGCTTCGCAAAGACGAACACGATGACACGATCTAATTGCTTCGCTTAGTTTGGGTCTGTCCACCATATCATTATCCCAATGATATGATCTCATTATTAATTGACAACTCATGTCTATGGTTAGGAAACCTTAACCATCATTAATCAATGAGCTAGTCCATAGAGGCGTACTAGGGACACGGTGTTGTTCACAAACCACACAAGTATTAAAGTTTCCGCTTAATACAATTCTAGTATGGAATATAACATTATCATGAACAAGAATTATAATAATAACATCTTTATTATTGCCTCTAGGGCATAATTCCAACAGTCTCCCACTTGCACTAGATTCAATAATCTAGTTTACATTTGGCAACAATCTCACACCCATGGCACTGAGGTGCTGATCATGTTTTACACGTGGAAGAGGTTTAGTCAATGGATCTGTGACATTCAGATCTGTATTTACTTTGCTAATATTCAGATCTCCATCTACTATATAATATCGGATTATATGAAACTTGCAGTTGATATGCTTGGTCTTTGGATGATATCTTGGTTCCTTAGCGAGTGCTATGGCGCCAGTGTTGTCACACAATATCTCCAGTGGGTCCAATGCACTTGGAACCACGCCAAGCTCAGTGATGAAGTTCCTGATCCAAACTCCTTCACTTGACGCTTCTGCAGCAGCCATGTATTCCGCTTCTACTGTAGATCCCGCGATCACGCTTTGCTTGCAGCTTCTCCAGCTCACAGCTCCTCCATTCAAAATATACACGTATCCTGTCTGAGATTTAGAATCATCCTTGTCGGTGTCGAAACTAGCATCGACGTAACCTTTTACGACGAGCTGTTCATCACCCCCATAGACTAATAACATTTCTTTAGTCCTATTTAGGTACTTTAGGATGTTCTTCACGGCTGTCCAGTGTTCCACTCCTGGATCACTTTGATATCTGCTCGTCAAACTAAGAGCATTGGACACATCCGGTCTAGTACACAGCATGGCATACATGATAGAACCTATGGCCGAGGCATAAGGCACTTTGCTCATAGCTTCCCTATCATTTACCGTAGCTGGACACTGAGCCTTTCTCAATATCTTACCTGACAACATAGGCACCGAACCTTTCCTTGCCTTATCCATTCTGAACCTTTTCAGAACTTTGTCTAGGTATGTACTCTGGCTTAAAGCTATCAGGCGTCTTTGTCTATCTCTATAGATTTTGATGCCCAATATATAAGCAGCTTCACCTAGGTCTTTCATTGAAAAACACTTGTTCAAATAACTCTTCACATCGTTAAGCATGTTGATGTCATTTCCAATAATCAATATGTCATCCACATATAGTACCAGAAACGTCACCGAGCTCCCACTCACTTTCTTGTAGATACAAGCTTCGTAGCAATTTGGAACAAATCCAAAGCTCTTGATCACTTGATCAAAACGAAGGTTCCAACTCCGAGATGCTTGCTTCAGTCCATAAATGGAACGCTGAAGTTTGCATACTTTATCAGCATCCTTAGGATCGACAAAACCTTCGAGTTGCATCATATACAACTCTTCATCAATGTTTCCATTGAGGAATGCAGTCTTGACATCCATCTGCCATATTTCATAATCATGAAACGCAACAATTGCTAATAAAATCCGAATGGACTTAAACATCGCTACGAGAGAGAAAGTCTCATCATAGTCAACACCTTGAACTTGTCGAAAACCTTTCGCGACAAGCCGTGCTTTATAGACGGTAACGTTACCATCCGCGTCCGTTTTCTTCTTGAATATCCATTTGCACTCAACGGCCTTTCGGTCACTAGGAGGGTCCACCAAAGTCCATACTTGGTTTTCGCTCATGGATCCCAATTCGGATTTCATGGCTTCTAGCCATTTCTCAGAGTCTGGGCTCATCATCGCTTTCTCATAGTTCGTAGGTTCACTGTCTTCTACTAACAAGACAGTCAAGACAGGGTTGCCGTACCACTCAGGAGGGGCACGTGACCTTGTCGACCTGCAACGTTCAGTAGCAGCATCGTCCGAAGCTTCATGATCCTTGTCATTAGCTTCCTCTATTGTTGGTACAGGCGGCACTGGAACAATTTCAGGTGCTGCGCTACTCTCCAATTCAAGAGAAGGTTCAATAACCTCGTCTAGCTCTACTTTCCTCCCACTCACTTCTTTCGAGAGAAACTCCTTCTCAAGAAAGGAACCGTTCTTTGCGACAAACACTTTGCCTTCGGTTCTGTTATAGAAGGTATACCCAATAGTTTCCTTAGAGTATCCTATGAAGACGCATTTCTCCGCTTTGGGTTCGAGCTTGTCCGGCATCAACTTCTTGACGTAAGCTTCGCATCCCCAAACTTTAAGAAACGACAACTTAGGTTTAGCACCAAACCACAGTTCATACGGAGTCGTCTCAACGGATTTAGATGGTGCCCTATTTAAAGTGAATGCAGCGGTTTCTAATGCATAACCCCAAAATGATAACGGCAAATCAGTAAGAGACATCATCGATCGGACCATATCTAATAAGGTTCGATTCCGGCGTTCAGACACACCATTGCGCTGTGGTGTTCCGGGTGGCGTGAGTTGCGAAACGATTCCGCTTGCTTTAAGATGCGTGAGAAAATCATAACTCAAATATTCACCTCCACGATCAGATCGTAGAAAATTAATCTTTCTATTACGATGGTTCTCCACTTCATTCTGAAATTCTTTGAACTTTTCAAACGTTTCAGATTTATGTTTCATTAAATAGATATACCCATATCTACTTAAGTCATCGGTAAAAGTGAGAAAATAGCGATATCCACCGCGCGTCGAAACACTCATCGGTCCGCATACATCGGTATGTATGATTTCCAACAAGTCCGTTGCTCGCTCCATCATACCGGAGAATGGGGTTTTGATCATCTTGCCCATGAGGCATGGTTCGCATGTGTCAAATGATTCAAAATCAAGAGACTCCAAAAGTCCATCAGAATGGAGTTTCTTCATGCGCTTTACACCAATATGACCTAGACGACAGTGCCACAAATAAGTAGTATTATCACTATCTACTTTGCATCTCTTAGCCTCAATGTTATGGATGTGTGTTTCATCCCTTTCGAGATTTAGAAGAAATAAACCATTCACAAGAGGTGCATGACCATAAAAGATGTTACTCATATAAATAGAACAACCATTATTCTCCGATTTAAATGAATAACCGTCTTGCAATAAACACGATCCAGAAATAATGTTCATGCTCAACGCAGGCACATAATAACATTTATTAAGGTTTAAAAATAATCCCGAAGGTAAAACTAAGGAGAGCGTGCCAACGGCCATCACATCAACTCTTGATCCGTTGCCAACGCGCATCGTCACCTCATCCCTCGCAAGCTGCCGTCTATTCCGTAACTCCTGTTTCGAGTTACAAATATTAGCAACTAAACCGGTATCAAATACCCAGGCACTACAACGAGGGCTAGTAAGGAAAACATCAATAACATGTGTATCAAATATACTTTTGATGGTGCCAGCCTTCTTGTCCGCTAAGTACTTCGGACAGTTGCGCTTCTAGTGACCCTTGTCCTTGCAATAGAAGCACTCAGTGTCCGGCTTAGGACCAGACTTGAGCTTCTTCTCAGCAGGGGCAGTGCGCTTGCCGCCGCCCTTCTTGAAGGGCTTCTTTGCTCCCTTACCTTTCTTGAAGGTGGGCTTGTTGACCATCAACACATGATTATCCTTTTTGATGTCCACTTCCGCGGCCTTCAGCTTAGCAAAGAGCTCGGTGATTGTATCAGTGGAATCAATCTGATTATGAGTCACTACAAAACTTTTGTAGCTGGGAGGGAGTGATTGCAGAACCCTGTCAATCTTGAGCTCCTCTGGAATAGTGCATTCCAGTTGCTCAAGGCGTTGAGTGTAGCCCGTCATCTTAATGGCGTGCTCACTAACGGAACTCCCTTCCTCCATCTTGCAGTTAAAGAACTTCTCAGAGATCTCATATCTCTCAGAACGGGCCTGGGTCTGAAACATGGTTTTCAGCTCTTCGAGAATCTCAAAGGGCCCGAGATAGTCTTCAAAACGATTTTGAAGTTCCGGTCCCATAGCAAACAACATGGTGCTCTTAATCACACCATAATCATCTTTGCGCGACTGATAGACAGCTTTCTCATCAGCCGGCGCAGTTGCAGCAGGGGGGTCACCTAACGCCTTCCCAAGGACATAGTCCTTTTGACCGCCAGAGAGAATGATTCTTAGATTGCGGAACCAATTGGTGAAGTTAGACCCATTGTTTCTAAGCTTTTCCTTCTCAGCGAAAACGTTGAAGTTGGACTTGGCCATGTGATCTACAGTATTTGCAAGTACAAATTAGACTATGTTCATGATAACTAGTTCAACTTTTAATCAAATTACTAGATGAACTCCCACTAAATTCAACATCCCTCAAGTTGTTTAGTGAACACGATCCAAATTCACCACACCTAATCCGATCTTCACGAGAAGAGATGTGGTTTCAATGGTGGACAACGAAGTGTCGATCATATCATTCATATGACTCATGCTTAACCTTTTGGTTCATGTGTTCCGAGGCCATGTCTGTACATGCTAGGCTCGTCAAGTTAGACCCAAGTATTTCCGCGTGTGCAAAACTGGCTTGCACCCGTTGTATGTGAGCGTAGAGTCTATAGCACCCGATCATCACGTGATGCTTGGACACGACGAACTTTCGCAACGGTGCATACTCAGGGAGAACACAGTTTTTATCTTGATCTTTAAGTGAGGAATCATCTTATAATGCTACCGTCGCGATCTAAGCATAATAAGATACATAAAAGGATAAACATCACATGCATATAACTTTAATGTGACATGGTATAGCCAATCTTCGCGCAATGATCTCCATCTTGTGCGCTCCGGCATGATCTCCATCACTCCACCATGATTGCCTCCACCACGAATAGCAACTACAACTATTGCTAACTACTTAGCGATAAAGTGAAACTATTACATGGCGCATAAGAAGTTGACACACAGGTCATACACAATTATAAACACAACCATATGGCTCCTGCTGGTTGTGTACTCATCGACATGCAGGTCGTGAAACATTACAAAACATGATCATCGCATACATTATACACATCACATCTTGGGCCATACCATATCACAGAAAACACTCCCTGCAAAAACAAGTTAGACGCCTCTACTTTGTTGTTGCATGTTTTACGTGGCTTATGGAAGTAGATGCTAAGAACGATTCTTACCTACGGAAAGCCACAACGGTGATATTATGGTTGCCAAACTCCGGTGTTAATCCCATGACAACTATAGTGAGAGAAACTGACATCCACCAGCCGCATGTGTGGAACAAGCCACACGTCAAGTGCGGAGCCGGTCTCGCGAACGACGTCGGGTAAGGTTGGCCTGGACCGCTTCAATCTCACTATCCCGTGTCATAAGAAGAACACAAACAAGAGGCTTGCAACAGAAAACATCAACGCCCGCAACGACCATGTTGCGTTCTACTCGTGAAACACATCTACGCATAGATCTAGCTCTGATACCACTGAAGGGTTTCGCGGCATAGTAAATCAAAATTTTCTACGGATGCGAACAGAGGGAAAGCCAAGATCTAATCTAGGAGATGCAAACAACGAGAGAGATTGGATTAGATCTTCATACCCTTGAAGATTCGCACAGCGGAACGTTCGTCGGAACGTGGGTGATGTAGTCGTACTCGCTTCTCCTCCTCGCGATCCGATCCGATCTAGCACCACAAGTGGCGGTGCCTCCGTGAGATGCACACGTGCAGCACCTCGACATCTCCTCCTTCCTCGGACCAGCAAGTATGGTGGAGAGACGGATTGGATCTACAACACGACGGCGTGGTGTATATGGTGGAGAGTTTCTGCAGCAGGGCTTCGCCTACATGCAGTCGGGAGGGAGAGAGAGAGGGCAGCAGGGCAGCTAGGGTTGGAGCGGAAGGTGTGTGTGGGGGGTGGTGCGCCCCCAGCCCTCTTTATATAGAGGGGTGGGGCGCAGCCCTAGCCCCTCCCCCAAGCCAAACCGGCGGCCCCAAGGAGAAGGAGTGGGGGGGCAAGGAAACCCCCCTTCTAGAAGGTCTATCTCGAGTTTAAAACCCTCTTGGCCGGCTGGGCCCTATGGGGCCTTGTGCCCCTGGCCCAATGCGGCCAGGGCACTCCCTCATAGGCCCATGCCTCCTCCCGGAAGGTGGGGCCACGTTGGTCCCCTTCCGGAAGGTTCTAGAAGCTTCCGGTACAATACCGATTAACCCGGAACAATTCCGAACTCCAAAAACTGCACTGCCTTATATGAATCTTATTCTCCGGACCACTCCAGAACCTCTCGTGATGTCCCGGATCCCATCCGAGACTCCGAACAAAAACTCATAAACCAATTATCCAATCTATCCTAGCGTCGAGACTCGTTAAGTGTGTGACCCTGCGGGTTCGAGAATATGCAGACATGTTCTTCTATCAATAATCAATAGCGGGGTCTGGTAACCCATATTGACTCCCACACATTCATCGATGATCATATCAGATGAACCACGATGCCAGGATTCAATCAATCCCATATATATATTCCCTTCGTCTCGCGATATTTTACTTGCCCGAGATTTGATCGTCGGTACCGTCATACCTAGTTCAATCTTGTTCACAGCAAGTACTTTACTCGTTCCGTAATCCGAGATCACTTTGTGATTAACTCCTTAACCACATGCTTGCAAGCGGTGTTGATATCGATTACCGAGTGGGCCCGAAGTATATCTCTCCGACTTGGGAGGGACAAATCCCATCTCGATACATACAACCCAACAGATACTTTCCGATCACCTGAGAGACACCTTTATGATCACCCTCTCATAGGATGACGTTTGATGACCTCAAAGCTTTCTTCCGATACCAGGGATTTGTATTATCTCATGGTCTAAGGAATACAATATTTGACATAAGAAAAGCTTCGCAAAGACGAACACGATGACACGATCTAATTGCTTCGCTTAGTTTGGGTCTGTCCACCATATCATTCTCCCAATGATATGATCTCATTATTAATTGACAACTCATGTCTATGGTTAGGAAACCTTAACCATCATTAATCAATGAGCTAGTCCATAGAGGCGTACTAGGGACACGGTGTTGTTCACAAACCACACAAGTATTAAAGTTTCCGCTTAATACAATTCTAGCATGGAATATAAACATTATCATGAACAAGAATTATAATAATAACATCTTTATTATTGCCTCTAGGGCATAATTCCAATAGTCTCACACTTGCACTAGAGTCAATAATCTAGTTTACATTTGGCAACAATCTCACACCCATGGCACTGAGGTGCTGATCATGTTTTACACATGGAAGAGGTTTAGTCAATGGATCTGCGACATTCAGATCTGTATTTACTTTGCTAATCTTCAGATCTCCATCTGCTATATAATCTCGGATTATATGAAACTTGCGGTTGATATGCTTGGTCTTTGGATGATATCTTGGTTCCTTAGCGAGTGCTATGGCGCCAGTGTTGTCACACAATATCTCCAGTGGGTCCAATGCACTTGGAACCACACCAAGCTCAGTGATGAAGTTCCTGATCCAAACTCCTTCACTTGACGCTTCTGCAGCAGCCATGTATTCCGCTTCTACTGTATTTCCCGCGATCACGCTTTGCTTGCAGCTTCTCCAGCTCACAGCTCCTCCATTCAAAATATACACGTATCCTGTCTGAGATTTAGAATCATCCTTGTCGGTGTCGAAACTAGCGTCGACGTAACCTTTTACGACGAGCTGTTCATCACCCCCATAGACTAAGAACATTTATTTAGTCCTATTTAGGTACTTTAGGATGTTCTTCACGACTGTCAAGTGTTCCACTCCTGGATGGGAGGAGGGGGCACCCCTGCCCCTTCTTTTATATGTGGGAGGGCGCCGGTTGGGAGGAGGGAGTCCTCCCCCAACTCGGACT
The DNA here is from genome assembly GCA_916181665.1 of Avena sativa. Lineage (NCBI taxonomy): Eukaryota > Viridiplantae > Streptophyta > Magnoliopsida > Poales > Poaceae > Avena > Avena sativa. Next base: position 24,180,427 of record OV702283.1, read on the forward strand.
CCTTGGCCAGCGGGTGGAGGGAGGAGGACTTCCTCCCCAAGTAGGTTTCCTACTCTCCCTCCACCAAGCAAACTTGTCGTTTGACTTTTCAAATTGGCGTTTGACTTTTTCAAACTAGGATTTGATTTCTCCCTTTATTTTGCCCAGCCATGATACCTAGTACATGATGCAACCATTCCACATTGTCATGACACATTCATGTACCCTTCCCCTCCGGAGTGCCGGACCTTCCGGAACCTTCTAGAACATTCCCGATGAAATCACCGGAATCATTTGCCAACTCCAAAACAGGACTTTCCTTATATGAATATTATTCTCCGGACCATTACGGATCTCCTCGTGATATCCCGGATCCTATCTGAGACTCCAAACAACATTCAGTCTCTTACTCATCATTCCATAACTACTCAACAACATCGAATCCTTAAGTGTGTCTCCCTACGGTTCGTGAATTATGCGGACATGATCGAGACACTTCTCCGAACAATAACCAATAGAGGAATCTGGAAATTCATATGGCTCCCACATATTTCTACGATTACTTTGTGATCGAATGAACCACTTACATACGATACCAGTTTCCCTTTGTCTCATGATAGTTTACTTATCCGAGGTTTTGATCGTCGGTATCTCTGCATACCTAGTTCAACCTCATTAATGATAAGTACTCTTTTCTCGTTCCCGTGGTATGTGATCCCTTGTGAGCCAGTCACATGCTTGCAAGCCAATTGGATGACATTCCACCGAGAGGTCCCAGAGTATATCTATCCGTCATATGGATGGACAAATCCCACTCTTGATTCATGTGTCTCAACCCATACTTTCCGAACACTCAATGCCACCTTTATAGCCACCCAGTTACGGTGTGGTGTTTGATGTCATCAAAGCATCCTTCCGGTGATGGTGATAAGCATGATCTCATGGTCGAAGGAATTAGGTTACTATGTATCAGAAAGCTTATAGCAATTGAACTATTAAAATGACTTGATCTTTATGCTACGCTTATCTATAGGAGTATGTCCATCATACCATTCTCCTAATGATATGATATTGTTGTTAACAACATCTCAATGTTCATGATAGGGAAACCACAATCATCTATTAACCAACAAGCTAGTATTATGAAGAGGCTTTACTAGGGACTCTTATTTAGTTTACAAATCACACAAGTATTAATGTTTCCTTGTTAATACTGTTATAGCATGAATGTAAACATTTATCATAAACACAAAGATATAATAATAACTACATTTATTATTGCCTCTAGCGCATATCTCCAACAAATGACTCCTTTTGGACATTATCAAGGCAGTAGTAGGCATGCGGCTTGAACCAATTCTTTCGACGGACAGTAGGAGGCTGCATGTGTAATCTCTTCCTATCACAAAGCTTCTCAACATCGAATCTAGCCTTGACATTATCCTTTGACTTTCCAGGAATGTTCAGGACTGTGTGAAAAAGGGACAACCCGACATTCTTTTCGGTGTGCGTCACATCGATGTTATGGGAAAGTTCGAGGTCCTTGTAATACACGAGATTCGTTAAGGCTGCCACGTGAGTCCAATTATGCGTTACACCATATCCCGCAAATTGATGGCCAGTTCCCGGCGCCGCAGGCACGAGAGCACGTAGCTTGGCATCAACAGCTGCACCCTCGAACTTTGGTACCTCTTTTACTTCATGCACAACTTTGCCCTTCTTGAAGTTCTTTCTATCTTCTCTAAACGAATGATTTCTTTTGAGGTACTGTCGATTCGTGTCAAACGCAACATATTTGCGACCTGAATTTAGCCAAAGGAACTCAAGTCGGTGCCTGCACACTGGGCATGGCCACTTACCAGCTGTACACCATCCGCACGTTAGGGCGTACCCGGGCATGTCATGCATAGTATATGCAACCAAACTTTCATCAAAAAGTTTCTCTTTGATGCTCGGTCGTATGTCAACGTCCCGTGTATCCAAGAGTGGTTCAAATCATCCACAATCGGCTGCATGTAGACACTCAAGTTCTTCCCCGGATACTCAGGTCCTGGAATTATCAGCGACAAAAACATGGTCTTCCGTTGCATTAATACTCCGGGAGGGAGATTGAGCGGAATAACATACACTGTCCAGCAGCTGTACGAGGCCGTCGACATACCATATGGGTTGAAGCCATCTGTTGCTATCACAATTCTAACATTCCGAGCCTCTTCTTCCCACCAGGGGTATTTGTCATCGAAGTTCTTCCATGCCTTACCATCAGATGGATGTCCCATCTTCTTCCGTCCGTGCTCGTCCTCGTATCTTTTCCCCTTCTTGTGCCACGTCATCTGTTTGGCAGTCTCCTCGCTCAAGTAAAGCCGCTGGATTCTTTTTATGAATGGGAGATACCGAAGTATCTTCTTAGCGACCTTCGACTGCCTCACCTGACCATCCTTCCCCTTTATCTCTTCATATCTAGAGGCCTTACAATGGAGCAGTACTTGTCACCCGCAAACTGTTTCCAAAACAAAAAGGCAGCCTTTTGGACAACAATCTATATTTTCATAATCCATGTTGAGCTCCTTCATGAGTTTCTTCGTTTCGTGAAAGGTTTTAGGCAGACAATGCCCTTCGGGCAACATGTTACCACATGTTCTCAGATTAGCTTCAAAGTGAGAACGGGGTGGCGGAGTACTGGCACTTGTTGGCTAGACACTGAGAGATGGCATCGAGCTGAGAAATCTTTGCACCCTCGTACAGAGGCCTCTTAGCCGGGGCCATCATATCAAGGAAGGCCTTCGCGGTTGGCTCCAGTTCCTCCAGTTCTAGCGGTTCCTCCGGTTCTGGTGATTCCTCCCGTGGAGGTGGCAAATTCGGCTGGTCGGCATCGATGAGATCATCTAGCATGTTTCTAATCCCATCGTGCTCATTGCCATTGATCCGCTGACGCATCACCTCACCTCTGTCACGTTCATACCGAGCAAAGTCGACTTGCGTGACATAGTTAGACATGTACCCATATTGCAGAAGATGTTTATACATGTCATCCTTTCCCTGACGATGACGCTTAGTGCAATGAGCGCAGGGACAAAGTGCCCGAACCATTGCCTTCGAACCACGCACTAACTCATTCACTAACAAATGAGTGTTCCGTACCCAATCGTCTGTTTTATTAGTCGCACTAATACGGCCACTGTACATCCACCCATTATCAGCCATCCTCTTCTGCTTTGTTGGGAGACAAACAACAAATATAACATTTTATATCAAACAGGAGATTAAATTCTTCATATTTTTATGCATTCATCAACCTACATGTCTAATAGGAAAAGAGGGTCCTAACCAGCCGCCGGATCCGTAGATTGGGTAAGTTCTCCCTGTTTCTACCCCGATCCGAGCAGGTTTCGACAGCACCTCCCCGCTGCTCTCCCGATACACGTCTCGACAAAAGCCAATAGCATGTGCATCCGGAGAACAACAAGGAGGCGCCACCGAAATCCTGTCTCGAATCGAGGTAGAGCCAGGGAGAACCATAACCAACTACGAATCCGCCGACTGCCCGATAAAAGTCGTAAGCGTTACGGTTCAAAATATGCGAGACCACTAATGCATATTAAGTCGCGTAACGCTTACGGTCGGGATGGCGCCTAGGTGACGCGACAGACTTGGTGATCTAGAAACAAAAATAAACCTAGGTACAAGAGAGGCGAATAGATTCTCACTCTCGGCGGTAGAGGAAGTAGTCGATCAACCGAATGTCGAGGTCGGCGACGGAACTCGGCGACGGGATCGAGGTGTCACCTACACCATCTCCCGCAACGACAGTCACTCCCGAAACACTACAAAGTTTGTACATTGACATAAACACAACACCTTAGTCACAACATGTATAATTAGGCTCATTCAAAAAATATTCTACTTTGTGCATCTAGTTTTATTTCTATTTCTACCTATTATATTTCTAAATAATTTTTGCATTTAGTTTTATTTCTATTTCTACCTATTCTATTTCTAAATAATTTTTTACCTATTCTATTTTCTAAATAAATTCTACCTATTCTATTTCTAAATAATTTTCTACCTATTTTATTTCTACCTATTTTATTTCTATTTCTACCTATTTTATTTTTACATAGTTTTATTTCTATTTCTACAGGAGGTACCTGTGGGGACGGCGAGCTCGGGGCGGCGGTGCTGGGCATGGGAGGCAGGCGGTAGGCAGACGGCGGCGCTCAGGGAGGCACGATAGGCAGGCGGCAACGCTCAGCGAGGCGGCGGTGGCGCTCAACGGCGGCGCTGAGCTGGGCACGGGCGAGGCACGGGAGGCGGCGGTGGCGCTCAGCGAGGCGGGAGAGGGAGCTGGCGGCGAGGCTTAGCGAGGAGGGAAAGGGAGCTGGCGGCGGGGCTCAATGAGGCGGGGGAGGAAGCTGGGGTGGAGGGGCAGAGCAGTGGGGGTGGTGGCGGCGGTGGCTCGCGCGGGGGAGGGAGGGGGTGGCAGCGTTGGCTACGGGGGGAGGGAGGGGGCGGTGGAGGCTCGGGGGAGGGAGGGCTGGCGGCGGCGGGAATGGGGGAGGAGCTGGCGGTAGGAATGGCGGCTGGTGGCGACGAGATCGGGGTCGGGGTCGGGGGCGGGCGCGGGCTCTGGATTGGAGAGGCACAACGAGTGGCACGGGTAGGCCGCGTGGGCAGCCCTAAAAGGATAGGGCTACGCCGACGGCCAGGCATACGCCGAGGGCAGCCGTCGGCGTAGCTAGGGTTTTTTTCCAGGGTAGACAGGTTTTTTTAAGGAAGTTTTTTTTTGTTTAATATCAAATTATACAAGATACTTTATTTAGTATCTACTATTATAGAAGAAACTATATATTATTAATATATAATTTTTATTTCGTCTTGTGCTCGTTTTCCAAGCAAACCCTAGATGTGGGCTACCCCTATAACCCTAGACGTGGGCTACCCCTATAGCTCCTCATTAAGAGTCTAATGGCCATCTTGCGAGATGTAGTTATATGCTATGATGGAATTGTATAATTCAATCTTTGCAACTTAAGTATAGATAAGATGATCTCATAGATTTTCCAAGTGCTATAACTCCTGGAGAACCAGTGGTCTACCCCTATAGCTTTCTCTGTACGAGGATAGCCCAGTGGACTTTTCTTTTTGTTTTGGTTTTGTTTAGGACATATGTACATGTAAAGCAAACGTTGGGCCGACTTTGCCATAAAATAGGCTCTGGTTGCCCCGTGGCGGGAGTTTCAACGTATATATCCAGGATTTTACTAAGTGTTAACACATGTCTACAAAGGGGGTCACACTTAGGACTTCCACATGGGACCTACCAACCTTTCACCACACTCACACGCATATGCTAGGGACACATGCAAGTTTTCATCTGATTCCGACGTTCTCGTAGTCTTCCTCCGGCGAAACCCTGATCTATGCACACTCGGATCGTCTACCCCCCTAAACGTTCCTCTGACAGGGGTAGCCCGGCGTAGCTCTCTCTTGTTTTGTGTTTGTTTAGGTCATAGGGTGATGTAAAACCATGTTGGTTCACAAGTTGGGGCACTATCCTACCCGGTTTCACCTAAACGGGGAGATTCCCCCTTATACGGGTCCAGAACCTTCGCTTCGAGGTTAGAGCGCATGCATGCGAGGGGGGACACATGCAAGCACCTATACCAACCTCTCACCACACTCACACACATATGCTAGGGACACATGCAAGTTTTCATCTGATTCCGATGTTCTCGTGGTCTTCCTCCGACGAAACCCTGATCTGTGCACACTCAGATCGTCTACCCCCTAGACGTTCCTCTGACAGGGGTAGCCCGGCGTAGCTCTCTCTTGTTTTGTGTTTGTTTACGTCATAGGGTGAAGTAAAACCATGTTGGTTCACAAGTTGGGGCACTATCCTACCCGGTTTCACCTAAACGGGGAGATTCCACCTTATACGAGTCCAGAACCTTCGCTTCTAGGTTAGAGCGCATGCATGCGAGGGGGGACACATGCAAGCACCTATACCAACCTCTCACCACACTCACACCCATATGCTAGGGACACATGCAAGTTTTCATCTGATTCCGATGTTCTCGTGGTCTTCCTCCGGCGAAACCCTGATCTGTGCACACTCGGATAGTCTACCCCCTAGACGTTCCTCTGACAGGGGTAGCCCGACGTAGCTCTCTCTTGTTTTGTGTTTGTTTAGGTCATAGGGTGATGTAAAACCATGTTGGTTCACAAGTTGGGGCACTATCCTACCCGGTTTCACCTAAACGGGGAGATTCCCCCTTATACGGGTCCAGAACCTTCGCTTCTAGGTTAGAGCGCATGCATGCGAGGGGGACACATGCAAGCACCTATACCAACCTCTCACCACACTCACACACATATGCTAGGGACACATGCAAGTTTTCATCTGATTCTGACGTTCTCGTGGTCTTGCTCTGGCGAAACCCTGATCTGTGCACACTCGGATCGTCTACCCCTCTAGACGTTCCTCTGACAGGGGTAGCCCAGCGTAGCTCTCTCTTGTTTTGTGTTTGTTTAGGTCATAGGGTGATGTAAAACAATGTTGGTTCACAACTTGGGGCACTATCCTACCCGGTTTCACCTAAACGGGGAGATTCCCCCTTATATGGGTCCAGAACCTTCGCTTCTAGGTTAGAGCGCATGCATGCGAGGGGGGACACATGCAAGCACCTATACCAACCTCTCACCACACTCATACACATATGCTAGGGACACATGCAAGTTTTCATCTGATTCCGACGTTCTCGTGGTTTTCCTCCGGCGAAACCCTGATCTATGCACACTCGGATCATCTACCCCCTAGACGTTCCTCTGACAGGGGTAGCCCGGCGTAGCTCTCGCTTGTTTTGTGTTTGTTTAGGTCATAGGGTGATGTAAAACCATGTTGGTTCACAAGTTAGGGCACTATCCTACCCGGTTTCAACTAAACGGGGAGATTCCCCCTTATACGGGTCCAGAACCTTCGCTTCTAGGTTAGAGCGCATGCATGCGAGGGGGTCACATGCAAGCACCTATACCAACCTCTCACCACACTCACACACATATGCTAGGGACACATTCAAGTTTTCATCTGATTCCGATGTTCTCGTGGTATTCCTCCGGCGAAACCCTAATCTGTGCACACTCGGATCGTCTACCCCCCTAAACGTTCCTCTGACAGGGGTAGCCCGGGGTAGCGATCTATTGTTTTGTGTTTGTTTAGGTCATAGGGTGATGTAAACCATGTTGGTTCACAAGTTGGGGCACTATCCTACCCGGTTTCACCTAAACGGGGAGATTCCCCCTTATACGGGTCCAGAACCTTCGCTTCTAGGTTAGAGCGCATGCATGCGAGGGGGGACACATGCAAGCACCTATACCAACCTCTCACTACACTCACACACATATGCTAGGGACACATGCAAGTTTTCATCTGATTCCGATGTTCTCGTGGTCTTCCTCCGGCGAAACCCTGATCTGTGCACACTCGGATCGTCTACCCCCTTAGACGTTCCTCTGACAGGGGTAACCCAGCGTAGCTCTCTCTTGTTTTGTGTTTGTTTAGGTCATAGGGTGATGTAAAACAATTTTGGTTCACAAGTTGGGGCACTATCCTACCCAGTTTCACCTAAACGGGAAGATTCCCCCTTATACGGGTCGAGAACCTTCGCTTCTAGGTTAGAGTGCATGCATGCGAGGGGGACACATGCAAGCACCTATACCAACCTCTCACAACACTCACACACATATGCTAGGGACACATGCAAGTTTTTATCTGATTCCGATGTTCTCGTGGTCTTCTTCCGACGAAACCCTGATCTGTGCACACTTGGATCGTCTACCCCCTAGACGTTCCTCTGACAGGGGTAGCCCGTCGTAGCTCTCTCTTGTTTTGTGTTTGTTTAGGTCATAGGGTGATGTAAAACCATGTTGGTTCACAAGTTGGGGCACTATCCTACCCGGTTTCACCTAAACAGGGAGATTCCCCCTTATACGGGTCCAGAACCTTCGCTTCTAGGTTAGAGCGCATGCATGCGAGGGGGGACACATGCAAACACCTATACCAACCTCTCACCACACTCACACACATATGCTAGGGACACATCAAGTATTCATCGGATTCCGATGTTCTCGTGGTATTCCTCCGGCGAAACCCTGATCTGTGCACACTCGGATCGTCTACCCCCCTAGACGTTCCTCTGATAGGGGTAGCCCGGCGTAGCTCTCTCTTGTTTTGTGTTTGTTTAGGTCATAGGGTGATGTAAAACAATGTTGGTTCACAAGTTGGGGCACTATCCTACCCGGTTTCACCTAAACGGGGAGATTCCCCCTTATACGGGTCCAGAACCTTCGCTTCCGCATTCATGCGAGGGGGGACACGCACATGTGATTGAATCTTTGAACAACTTCACAAAAATTTGGGACATAAATTTCACGCACATGTGATAATAACACACAAACATGCAAATTTCTCAACTTGTGAGAAGTATCGACATTTCATGTGGGCGTGAAGATTATTATTAGGAGGCTACGAATCCATCCAATTGATAAAATAGAACCTAAATAATTGATACTAATAAATAAATACAAATAATTTGGTAAGGAAAAAAATGTGCATCTGTATGCCGAGGGTCACCGTCGGCGTAGGAGGGACGTACGCTGAGGGTGACCGTCGGCGTAGCCTATGCCGACAGCGGCTCTCGGCGTAATGCTGACACCGTTAGGGCCCGTCTCGGCCTGGCCTGTCTAGTGCCACGTGGCCACCCCGTACGCTGACGGCTACGTTACGCCGACGGTCACCCTCGGCGTACCTGCCGCTATGCCGACGGCTACGCTACGCCGAGGGCTCGGAAGCTTGGTTGGCCGTCGGCGTAGCGTCCGGCCGTCGGCACACAGCGCCATTCCTGTAGTGGCTCTGTTTATCGATTCAGAGAAGGTTAATAATCCTTGGAGCTATCAGGAATATAGTGGCTAGACTAACCTTAAACCTGCCAGATTCGCAATTTCAAGCACAACTTCCCCGGCCCGTAACATCGCGGAACTTTCCTGTAACATCTCCTAGAGACCAGTAAAGAACTGACTTGACCTAGCAATTCTATGGATCTAAAACCTGAAATCTTTATTCTGAGAAATAATTTATGTTTGAACCTGACAACCCGTGAGGCCTTTCTTGGGTCTTGCCGGCAGATCAGACACAAGCTACTGCATTCCCTAATTGACTTAAGGCTCCAAGACCAGACCTTGGTTAAAAGATAAAACAAGAAAGACGTGCTAAAAGGTCGGGCTAAAGATGGTAAGATATCAAGTGCAAGTGCAATCAAGTTACTATCCAAATAAACTTCATACCTTTTGGTATTCATCTAATGCCTTCGAATTTGAAACTGAAAACGAATCTGAATTCGAAACAGACTGGATCGTCATTTTCACAGAACCTAAGTTTTATGTTTTTTGGTTTATAAATTGCTATAAGATATGGAGCCACCTTTTGATGACGAACCTGTTGAGCATGTTGCTTCCAGAAAAGGCCAAGCACTCATCGCAATGCAAAACAGTTTGCATGCCACAACTGATAATATCTGGATCACTATTTTTTCAGTGTATCCCTCCTCCCAAACTCACGAAACTGAAAACACAATAATGCCAAGGATTGGTCGATACTCCTTCATGCCCTATAAACTGAAGCGGTATCGGTCAATCCTGGTCGTCCTTGTGTTTTCAATTTCGAGTGTCTGGAAGAAGGGGTACACCGAAGCACACCGGCCTCTGTGTGGAGTATAAACACCTCCATGTGTTAGCGTCCATTTGGCCAGCCCAACACTCAATCTACGTTCTGGACGTTTATGCGCACACAGCCCAACAATAAGAATAGAGCCCACTCCATCCCAAAAGCCCAGACTGAAAGGGAGGAACAAATCTCTCCCTTATAAGCTGGGTGTGGCCTCCTCCCATAGGCGAGGTGGGACTAAACTTTGTGTAGCCTCACCGGTCTACAACAGCCTAACATTCCATCCCCTGAAAAGCCCCTCAGGAAGGCATGGCGATCGCTAGCTCTCATACGAGATGTTAGCGTCCACTTGGCCATCTCAGCACTCAGCCTATGTTCTAGACGTTTATGCGCACACAACCCAACAATAAGAAGAGAGCCCACTCCATCCCAAAAGCCCGGACTGAAAGGAGGAATGAATCTCTCTCTTATAAGTTGGGTGTGACCTCCTCCCGTAGGTGAGGTGGGACTAAACCAAGCAGCCTCCACCGGTCAACAGAGAGGTCCTCACATCCCATCCCCCTGAGAAGCCCCTCAGAAAGGCATGGCGATGCTGGCTCTGATACCAGATGTTAGCGTCCACTTGGCCAGCCCAGCACTAAGCCTACGTTCTGGACATTTATGCGCACACAACCTAACAATAAGAAGAGAGCCCACTCCATCTCAAAAGTCCGGATTGAAAGGAAGGAAGGAATTTGTCCCTTATAAGCTGGGTGTGGCCTCCTCCCATAGGCGAGGTGGGACTAAACTTCGTGTAGCCTCACCGGTCAACAGCAGCCTAACACCATGATTACTCACTTATCAGTGTCCATACGAAGATATTATACACCAACCATGTAAAACAATTAGAGTTTGCATCAGGACATTAACATCCCGATTTCAGATGAGGGCGTGTGTGAAGCCCTAGCATCAACTCCTGCAATCATGTTTACATTAGTACCTACGCTACATTTGTCTTGTTTTCAGTACTATTTACGGTCTTAAAAAATGTGTATCCATCGAACATGGTTCTCCCGGTGAGCAATGAAAGCTCCATACATCTAAATCATACATGGAAACTTCAGGCATGAAACATGATACTATGTTTTTCCATAGAAAAATATGAAACTTCAATCGCATAGTTGCCCAGCCCCTCCTCCTCCTTGAAAACCTAGCCTCCGCCACCTAGTGCGTGGAAGGTGCGACCTTGATCCAATCCCACACGGCTGTACTCTTACCCAGTGCGGCGTCTTGGTGGCAGTGACTACACGGCAGTCTCATTGTATGGGTGCTATGGCATGGAGGCATACATCCTAGTATGATGGCAGCGAAGAATTTTGGGAATAGGGGCATCGACACTGGTTCTTCGATGGTGGCGGCCATTGCGGTCGTTTAGATGGCACATCGGTCGGACCTTGAGATGGTGATGACCTTCACCTATGTGTTTTCACCCTCTTCTTTGACTATGAAGCTTTCAAAGCTAGGTATTGTATGGGACACGCTATCCACCATCGGATCGATTAAGGTCCGACTCAAGAACTGCTACGCATGTATGTCTTTGGTGGAAGCATCAAATCATGCACGTTGTTGGCAAGTGCTTGATACGCGGAAACATATCTATAATTTTGATGTTACATGCTTGTTTAGTATCTACTTTGCTTTGCTTTGTCTACACTTTGAGGTGTTTTTATATCTTTTCTGGAACTAACCTATTAACAGGTTGGCACAGTGCCAGTTGCATGTTGCCAGTTGCATGTTTTCTTCTGTTTTTGGTACCAGAAAGGCAGAAAATCAATATTCTCGGAATTGGACGGGACAAAAGCCAAAGTCAATATTTTACCGTGGGCGACACGAAGTCGAGAGGAGAGACGGAGAGGCAAGCCAGGGCGGCCAAACCCCCTAGGCGCGGCCAGGGGTGGGCCCATGCCTGGGCAGGGTGTGGCCCCCGTGGTCGCCTCCCAGCCTCGCCTCTTCGCCTATAAGAAGCCCCCGATGCATCAACCCTAGGCACCCGATCAAAACTCCATGAAACCGTCTGTAGCCACCGCCACCATCGTCCCTAGATCGGGGGGGGGGATCTGAAGTTCTTCCCGGCACCCTGCCAGAGGGGAGATCACCCCGAAGGCCTTCTTCTCCGGTATGATGTGTGAGTAGTTCCACCTTGGACTATGGGTCCATGTAGTAGCTAGATGGTTGTATCTCCTCCTTGTGCATTCATGTATAGATCTTGTGAGCTCCATTCATGATCAAAATCTAATCTATTTGTAATCATGCATGTTGTGTTTGCGGGGATCCGATGGATATTGAGATTACTATGTCAGATTGATTAATGATTTTGTCTTTATGATTCTATTATGTATGTGTTGTTTGTGATCTTGCATGCTCTTCATTGTTAGTAGCTATCTTGGCCAAGTAGTTGCTAGTGACTCCAAGAGGGGGTATTTATGCTTGATAGAGGGTTCATGCCTCTAGTTTCCAAGGGAAGTGACATAAATCTCTCCGGTTCTAGATGTGATGTTGCCACTAGGAAGAAAACAACGGTCTCTTGTTCATGGAACAAGTGGATTGTTTACCTTACACACTTTTCTTAAAGAAGTTGTCTGTTGCTTGCAACTTAATACTGGAAGGGGTTCGGATGATAACCTCAAGGTGGACTTCTAGTCATAGATGCAGTTGGATGGTTGTCTATGTATCTTTTTGTATTGCCCAATCGAATCTCATAGGATCTTTTTGTCTGGTATTGCATTGTATTGCCTTGCTCAGTTCCTGTCAATTGCCCTGCTGTAATTTGTTTACCCTTCATGCCGTATTGTTTATCTAAGGAGAGCACCTCTAGTGAACTATGGACCCCGGTCCAATCTTTACCATGGATATATCTTCCACTATTACTTGTTTACTTGCTGCAAACCATTACCTTCCACACCATACGTGTAATCCTTTGTTACAGCAAACCCGTGAGCTTGACAACCTCACTGATTCGTTGGGGCAAAGTCTTGAGTCTGTGTTGTGCAAGTTTCCGCGTTGCTTGCAACACCTGTGTGACGTTTCCTTCCTCCTACTGGTTCGATAACATCGGTTTCTTACTGAGGGAAAACTTGTTGTTGTGCTGCTTCACACCCTGCTCTTGGGGTTCCCAACAGGCTTCACGTAAGCCATCAAGCTTTTTCTGGCGCCGTTGCCGGGGAGGCTAAGGACGTCTTCACACGGGGAGTCCTCCATTTCCTTTCTCTTTACTTTGTTTTTAGTTTGCTTAGTTTATTTTTCTTGGTTTTGTTTGCCTCTTTTCAAAAACTCCAAAAAAATTAGTCTAGTTTGGTTTACTTTCTTTATTCAAAAACATAAAAAATTTAGTTCCTGCTCTAGCTGCTGCTGTTTTTGGCTTGCCCACCTTTGCCAAAATGAATTCTGCTGAGAACACCAAGTTGTGTGACTTCACTAGCACCAATAACAATGATTTCCTTAGCACACCTATTGCTCCACCTGCTCCTGATGCTACCTTTTATGAAATCAAGCCTGCTTTGTTGAATCTTGTGATGAGAGAGCAATTTTCTGGTGCTAGTTCTGATGATGCTGCTGCCTATCTCAATAACTTTGTTGAACTTTGTGAGATGTAGAAGTATAAGGATGTAGATGGGGATATTATTAAGCTTAAGCTGTTTCCTTTCTCCTTGATAGGAAAAGCTAAAGAATGGTTGCTATCTTTGCCTAAAAATAGTATTGATTCTTGGACTAAGTGCAGAGATGCTTTTATTGGAAAGTACTACCCTCCTGCGATTATATCTATGAGAAGTGACATTATAAAATTTAAACAACTTGTTAATGAACATGTTGCTCAAGCTTGGGAAAGAATGAAATCTTTGGTTAAGAATTGTCCCACTCATGGACTCACTGCTTGGATGATTATCCATACTTTTTATGCAGGTTTGAACTTCTCCTTAAGAAAATTGTTGGATTCAGCTGCTGGAGGTACCTTTATGGGCCTCACTTTGGGTGCTGCAACAAATCTCCTTGATAATATGATGGTTAACTACTCTGAATGGCACACTGAAAGAGCTCCACATGGTAAGAAGGTAAATTCTGTTGAACAAACCTCCTCTTTGAGTAATAAGATTGATGTTATTATGGCTATGCTTGTTAATGGGAAAGATCCTTTAGATCCTAATAGTATTCCCTTAGCCTCTTTGGTTGCTCAAGAAGAGCAAGTTGATGTGAACTTCATTAGAAGCAACAATTTCAACAACAATGCTTATAGGATTAATTTTGGTGGTAACAACTATAGACCTTATCCTCCTAATAATGGCAATTCCTATGGAAACTCTTACAACAATGCTAGAAGTGCCCCATCTGAACTTGAAGTCATGCTTAAAGACTTTATTAGTAAACAAACCACTTTCAATAAGGCTATAGAGGAAAAGCTTTTAAATGTTGAGAAAAATATATCCTCTTTGTCTGAAGCTCAGTCCTCCTTGATTAATAAAATGGCTGCTAAACCTGAAACTATGGAAAGTACCTTTGCTACCACTCATGCCATACAAGTCACTATTGATGAAAATGTTAGACTTTTAGCCCAACTTCTTGCTAAGTGGAAAAGGGAAGCTAAAATTGATAGAAACAATAGTGTGTGCACTATCACCACTAAACCACAAGTAGTCCCTGTTCCTCCTCCTACTATGCCTAAGCCTATTGATCCTACTACTAGTGATGCTAAGTTTGATTTTGATATTGATGGTTGCAATTTTTCTGAAGTGATTATGTTCTTGCAAAAGCTTGCTAGAAGTCCTTATGCTAGTGATATGCATGTTGCTTTCACAAAACACATTACAGATGCTCTTTTTAAGACTAAGGAAGAGAAGTTAAAACACAAAGCTTCTATTCCTAGGAAAGTAGAAGATAGTTGGGAACCCATTATTAATTTGAAAGTGAATGACTTTGATCTCAAAGCTTCATGTGATCTTGGTTCTAGTGTCTCTATTATGCCTAGGAAGATTTATGAAATGCTTGATTTGCCACCTTTGGAAGATTGTTATTTGGATGTCCCACTCAATGATAATGCTAAAAATAAACTCATGGGGAGTATTAATGATGGTCTCATTATGGTTAACAATTCTTATGTCCCTATGGATTTCTATGTTTTTGATGTTGAATACAATGCTTCTTGTCCTATTACTTTGGGAAGACCTTTTCTTAGAACTATTGGTGCCATCATTGATATGAAAGAAGGCACCATTAAATATCATTTTCCATTCAAGAAAGGTATTGAACACTTACCTATGAGGAGAGATAAGTTGCTTTTTGCTCCTCCTTTGAAAGCAAGGTTTGATTTTAATGCTTCATCATTTGAAAATACTTGATTCTTCTTGCTTCTTGTGCCTAACTTAAAGGCGTTAAAGAAAAGTACTTGTTGGGAGATAACTCAAGAGTTTCCTTGAGTATTGGAAGTTATTACATCAGTAATGACCTCTTCTTATCCTTTTTGTTTGCTTTTTGTGCCAAGAATGACCTCTAATGAGAGGGAAGTAAGATTTAGGGAGTTGCTGTCCCGAAACAGATTTCTATCCTCCACCATAAATATTCGTGAGTAGTCTCTGTAACTCGGGTTGAGCTGATAATTTACGAATAAATCCCCCAGTATGTTATATAACTTTAGTTAGTTCTACACTTTTTGATTTGAGCAACATAAGATTTTCGAAAAAATCGGTTTCTACCCGGTGGTCTATTTTGACAGATTTCTGTCATTATTTGCATTTGCTTCTTATTGATTCCTTTTTGAGTTCTATTTTGGGGAATGGAGCTTTTTTAAGGAGTTTCTACAGTATCTTGTGTTTTTAGTGAAATTTTTTGCTGTTCCAAATCTTTTCCAAAGGTCTAATATCTTTTGAATAAACTAATGTTGCTAATGAAGATTGTGTGAAGTTTTGCTTGAAAAAAAATTCAGGTGTAGAGAGAGAATGATGCAATGAGATGAAGAATGGACAAAAGCTCAAGCTTGGGGATGCCAACCCGGTGTCACCCCAAGAAATATTCAAGAGGTACAAGCGTCAAAGCTTGGGGATGCCCAAGGCATCCCCTTCTTCATCAATAAAAAGCTCATGTCTGTCTAGACACTTTGTTTTTTTGTTTCATGCATAGTTGTGTTGTTCTTGGAGCGTCTTAGTTTTCATTTGCTTTGCTTAGCTTTGTTTAGTTTGCTTGAATAAAGTATTTTGGACCCCCGTTCTAGCTATGTTGTTTCAAATAAGTTGCTTGGTGTTGGACAGGAGTAGGAAGTTCCTGCTTGAAAGTGCAAGAGGAGCTTGCATTGACTGTGACTTAGAATTTAGCATGACATGCTAGGTGTTGTTTTGACCTTATGCTTAGTGATTATTGCTATAGCATGTCTTATTCTAAACAATTGGGATTGCTTAGTGTGCCTTGAAGAAATTATGCGTTGTTTTAGCATGCAAAAGCATAGTATTGTGGTTTTCTCCTTTGATGCTTTGTTTGGGTTGACTTGGCACATGCTCACACCATGTTATGACTATAACAAGTCACCATATCCTCTATGATCATTTATTCCTTGACTTGTAGTACCACTCTATGTTTTGATTAGTAATGTTTTGTCACTCTACGTGATTATGGCCACTATTGCTCTCTTAGTTGGTTGCTCCCAGTCTTTTGCTAGCCTCCACTTGTATGAGTAAGCTCTACTCATGCTTCCAACTCCCAAGAAACCAAGTTATTCTAAAGTGTCCACTATAAATTCCTATGCATGGTGTGTTACACCATTCCAAGTATATTCTTGTTTTCAGCTATCTTCCAATTAAAAACTATTTTGTTATGTGAAAACTTAGTGATTAAAGCCCTCACAAACTTGATGGCACACTTTATATTCTTTGCCCCTCATAAACTTGAACCATTCTGTCGTCTATGTTGTATAAACTTGCACTTATACGTTGGAATTAGCAGAACCATGCTGTCATGGGGAACGTTTTCAACATTGCACTTGTACTTTGTACTCAGTTGATATCATGCTCTTTTGTCTATGGATGTCACCGGTGTGAAATAAAGAGGGAACTTGTAAGTCCATGGAGTATGTATTTTGTGTTAGAGAAACGCCTGGGCCGCTAGCCTAAGCCATGCCTAATCATGGTGGAAACTTGTAGCATCACCATAGTGAGGAATCTATGAAGCATCCTCAATAAAAAGCTATGCACATAGTAAATAAAAAGACCGCTGAGCTGCTCATTGTCTGCTTGCCTTGTCATTTTGGTTATGGGATAGCTCCTGTACCATGTGCAAGGGGTATCCCGTTGGCGGTTCTTATCAACACCCAGATTTTTAATCCCAGATGCCTGTTATGCCATACATCGCAATCCCAGGATTACCATTTTTGCGAGACATAACAGATTGGATATCACAGTACATCATCCATTATAAACCATATATAAGGTCTTACACAAATAAGGATCTCATGATCCAGTCTTAATACAAATAAAGCAGCGGAATAACGTAATGATAACGATAGCGTAGGCGAAGCTCCATCTTCAAAGTCACAGGCAATGCTGACGATGGGAGATGATCCTAGTTGTCGTAACCTTCCTGTTGTCCATCTTCCTGATACTCCTCTTCATAGTCTGGCCATGGGAATAGCCAGGGACAAAGCCATGAGTACTCTTTAAGTACTCGCAAACTAATACTAACAAGTGAAGTGGTTTTTGAGTAGGATGTACTAATCTCTAGGGTTGTTTTGCAAAAAGCCAGATTTACCTCTATTAAGGTCAGGAGCAAAGAAAACTAGTTGAACAATTTATCACACCTAAGTGGGAACTTGAGTTTCATATCACAACCCTCTTGTGGTCAAGTCAAAGTCATGAATCATTTCACAAAACCTTTTGAAAACATCTGACGATGGAACAGTATGGCCACTCCAACTGTCCATAACCGCGGACGCGGCTATTCAAATAGTTTGACACTCTGTAGAGATTGTACACTTTCACCACAACATTCGATACATCCGTCAGGAACACATCCTGAATTCACCATACTCAGTATGCGGATAATCAATCCTAACCTTTCAGTTACACTCCCTAGTATAGGCACCTCTCCTGTGAGTTTAGTCTCCCAACCATGACCAGTTGTCATCTTGGGTACTGCACAGGTGGTCAATCTTCACAAGGTAGCCTCAGCTCAAATCTTGGCCGCAAGGGAACCCATACTAAGGTATATAAATTTCCAGTCAAGCCCTACCCAAATTTTGGGTATTGTGGTGGTACGGTAAAATTGGAATGGTATCGCATGCAGACAACCATCAGTTTTATAAAGGGCTAAGGCTCATGCCTCAACATTTTCATCATCAGAAATCATCTGGTTTTTCAAGAACACATGTCAAAACATTTCAGTAGAATGACTCATCATTCTAAGGTTTTCATAACTATTTTCACCAAGTATTCCCAACTAAAGTGATCAAGTTTTATGCTTTGCACTAGCATCTACAAGTGGGGGTAAACACTAATGAGGGGTGGTAAACAAATGTGCACTAGCTTCTTCCTCGTAGTATCCTCCTTCCTCCTTGTATCCTTGGTCGGTACTAGCGTCTATAAATAAATACGAGGTACACAATCACCAAACAATACTTAACTACTTCTATCTATCACACCAAGGTTTTCACTAGATGATATAGGATCATCACAAGCATTACAATCATTAAGGCAAAGTTTTAATTATTTTATTTGGAAAAGTAATTTCTACTCATTGAAAAACTAATTAAGATTTAATATTCTCCAAGTAAAACATGGGATCATGTTGACACATGTCATCACCACATATTTCCGTACATGGGAATGTGATTTAAAGTGGTGTAACAATTCAATAAGGTTTAACCCTTTTATTTTAATTAGATAAAGTGGCTAGAATTGCCTATGAGGCATTCTTTTATTACCTGTTCATTATTTATGCAAGTAAACCTATATATTTTTATATATTCTAAAAGGTATGGTTAAATGTGATGTTTGAGAGTTGGAATCAACTCAAAAGCTTTCATGGTTGAATTTTAAAAAATGTTTGAATGCAGAAAAGCTTCTGCCCTGTTATTTTTACCATGGGTGATCTATAAATCTAAATATTTTGAATCCAACAGGCTTGGATTAGGCATTCCTGAACCTTTCTAACAAAATTGGTTTCATGCAATTTGGTTTAGTGAATCGAGCTAGGTTGATTTTTGAATTTAGGTACAGAACTAAGTTTGAAACTAAAAGAATAAAACCTAAATTTGAATTACTGGGTCGCGCGGGATGTTTAACTGGGCCGGCCTACTACGCACAGCGCGCGGGGGCTGATTAAGTGGTTGTCCCCACTCGTTAGTGAGACAGCGGGGTGTGAAGCAGTATGGGGTGGTCTAGGCCATGCGATCTAACTCTAATCGAACAACTGTGGTTCATCGTCCATGTCGGGCAACGCCGGCAAGACTGAACCCTAGCGCGGCCAGTGGGGATCGTGGGAGGCTGACCGGGGCTCCGGCGATGGTCGGCGATAGGGGCAAACGACAAAGTTGACGACGGCGATCCTCCCGGTACCGGCAGCTCCTCCTAGGGTGGCTCCAACCGACGGCGCCTCTCCTCCTCTGCAGCGGCGAACTCCAGTGCAATTCCGGCCACCTGGTGCTCGCCTTGCTCCGGGAGTGAGTGGGTGTGATCAGTGAGAGGTGGGGAGTGAACTGGTGTGAAGAAAAAAATTGGGGAAGGCCTCCTTTTATAGTGCCTGAAGGGGACCGACGGGCGCGGGTGGAGCTCGTCGTGGTCATCGGCACAACGTGCTAATGGCATGGGCGACGATAGGGGTCGGTGCGTTGCCTCCTGGCGAAGCTCAACGGATTGATGGCGCGGCGTGGGACGGTGAGGAACGGTCGGAATGTCGCAGTGCTATGGGTGGGTCTGACGGGACGTTTAATGGCGCACAGCGTGCATGGTCCGCACGGCGGCGAACGGGGTTGTCTAGCGGGGTGTTGGTATGCTGGCGATCACGTATGCAAGCGGTGAGGGCGGCGCGCGGTCTGTGGACTCGTGTCGCTGACGGCGCACTGGCGCGCTCTCGGCTCGCACGCAGAGCAACTGGGCGCGATCTTGGCTTGTGGTCCAGTGGCTGGCTGTGCTCGGGGCTTGGACAAGGGGTGGCGGTGGACAGTTCTGCGTGTCCCAGACAAGGTTGGCGAAGCTAGAGCTTCCTCTAGCTCGCTGGCGACATGGGGGTGACAAGGTTGCTCTCCGCATGGTCACCATTAATGGCTGTGCTTGCTCACAGTGAGGCTAAAGCTAGTTAGATTAGTTTGATGATCTACTAAGAGTGTAGAGTGAGCTAGAGAGTGCACAAGGTTGGTCAAAATTACTGCTACTAATAGTGTTTGATGTTTGTTTGTTTGCTGCTGACAAGGTGTTTGATGAAATGTCCGTAAGAAATTCAAATTTGAATTTTGGATTCAAACTTGGTGGGTTTGCTAGTTACATACTAGGGAGTCTCTGGTTAGTTGGATTGGTCAAGGGGCACTGGTTTGGTTGGGTTTTGAAAATGTGTGATCTTCACATATGTTATAGATTCAATTTTGAATTGTGATTTGAATGAGGTTGCCAAATGTTTCTGCAAGTTTGAAAGGTGGGATTTGATTCACTTTCACTTGGTCTTGTAAGGGGTGAAAAGAAATGGAAAAGTTTCTGTTTGAAATCTTGGACTAGAAACACTCAAAGTGGCCTAGTGAGCAAGATTGGCAAAAATGACCATTTGCTTTATTTGTTTTGTTTTTGATTTTCTCTTGATTTGTTTCTACTTGGAAATGTTTTAGATGATGTTGTTTTCATCTTTAAACCATTCCTTGCTATTTAGGTTAATCACACAAGTCCATTCATGCATTCACACAATGATCATATACACACATGCATTCATTTGGTTTTTATTTAGTCAAAGTTTTTGTTAACCCTAATTTTGGTGATTAGGACTTGATAATCATGATCAATATTTTTGGGATGTTACAAACCTTCCCTCCTTAACAAAATCTCCTCCCGAGATTTGAAAAATAAGAAAAGAAAGATTACCTAGGATTGAAAGAGATCGGGAAACTCGTCCTGATGTGATCTTCTAGCTCCCAGGTAGCTTCTTCTTACGTGTGGTTGCTCCACTGAATCTTGAGAAACTTGATGCTTCGGGTTCTGGTGGTTCTGAAAGCTTCCTCCAAAATACGGATGGGTACTTCGGGATACGTCAGGTCATTGTTGATCTCTATGGTGCGGTGATCAATGTTCTTGAAAACTTCAGTCTTCTCCGGAACTTCAAGGCATTTGCGAAGTAACGATATATGGGACACATTGTGCATGGCTGACATCTCCTCTGGCAGTTACAGTTGATACGACACTTCTCCTCGATGATTCAGAATCTTGAAAGGTCCGATATATCTGGGGGCTAACTTTCCTTTGATCTGGAAATGCTGCATTCCTTTCAAAGGCGACACTTTGAGATACACAAAATCTCCGATATTGAAAGCGAGGTCTCGACGTCTCTTGTCGGCATAACTCTTCTATCTTGACTGGGCGGTCTTGAGGTGCTCACGAATCTTGTGAACTTTCTCTTCTGCTTATCGTAGGATGTCGGGTCCGAAAATCTGAATCTCTCCTACTTTCGACCAATTCAAAGGGGTGCGACACTTCCTTCCATACATGAATTCAAATGGGGAAATTTGCAAACTAGCTTGATAACTGTTGTTGTGCGAAAATTTTGCGAATGGCAGACAGTCTTCCCATTAAGATCCATACTCTAGCACACATGCTCTCAACATATCTTCGAGTATTTGATTTACTCGCTCCGTTTGTCCATCGGTCTGAGGGTGATACGATGTGCTGAAATCTAATCGGGTTCCTAGTCCTTCTTGGACTTTCTTCCAGAATCTCGAGGTAAACTGAGTTCCTCGATCTGATACGATGTTCTTGGGGACTCCGTGCAAACTGACGATTCTAGCGATGTACAACTCCGCTACCTTCGAACTCTGATAAGTGGTTTTGACTGGTAAGAAATGGGCTACCTTGGACAATCTATCAACTATGACCCAAACAAAGTCATTTCCCCTACTAGAAGTAGGCAAACCGGTGATAAAGTCCATTCCAACTGAATCCCATTTCCATTCTAGAATCTGCAGTGGTTACAACAGTCCTGCGGGTCTTTGATGTCCCTCCTTGACTCTCTGACAAATATCACACTTGGCGATATAGCTTCTGATTTCTCTCTTCATCTTATGCCACCAAAATTGCTCCTTCAGATCCTGATACATCTTTGTACCTCTGGGATGGATAGAATAAAGAGTATCATGGGCCTCTTTCAAAATAACTTCTTTTAACTCTGAATCTGCTGGTACACAGAGATGTCCTTTGTACCACAGAACTCCTTCTTCATCTTCGGTGAATTCGGGTACTTTGCCTGTACCGATACGACGTTTGATTCCGTCGATACTAGCATTTCCTATTTGCGCCTCCTTGATCTGACTGGCCAAAGTGGGTTGAAGTTCTATGCTAGCCAAAAATCCTTCACTTACTAATTTCATTCGGAAATCTTCCATCTCCTTGTGCAAACTTGGTTGCTCCTTCAGAATCATGGATTTCAAGCGGCACGACAATCTGCTAAGGGCATCTGCTACCACATTGGCTTTACCGGGGTGATAGTGAATGTACAGATCATAATCCTTGATTAGCTCAATCCATCTTCTTGGCTCATATTCAGCTCCTTCTGAGTGAATATATACTTCAGGCTCTTGTGATTCGAATAAATCTCACAACGGTTTCCCATCATGTCTCCATGTCTTCAAGGCTAGAACTACGACTGCTAGTTCAAGGTCAGGGGTTGGATAATTCTGTCCATGCTGCTTCAGTTGTCAGGATAGGTAAGATATAACTTTGCCTTCTTGCTTCAACACACATCCGAGACCGATCTGGGATGCGTGATAATACACATCAAAGGGCTTCGTGATATCTAGCATGATTAAGATTGGGGCTGAAATCAATCTCCTCTTGAGTTCTTGAAAACTCGCTTCACATTTGTCCGTCCATTCAAACTTCTTGTCCTTCTTCAGCAATTGGGTCATTGGTCTTGCGATGCTCGAGAATCCTTCTACGAACTTGCGGTAATATTCCGCTAATCCGAGAAATGCACGAACTTGGGTTTGGGTGGTCGGGGCTTGCCAATCTTCAACATCCTTCACCTTTGCAGGGTCAACGACAATTCCTCTGGCTGATACGATATGTCCGAGGAATCCTACCTCCTGTAACCAGATTTCACATTTGCTAAACTTGGCATACAACTGATGCTCTCTAAGGGTTCCAAGAATGGCCCTTAGGTGTAGCTCATGTTCTTCTTCTGATTTGGAATAAATCAGAATGTCTTCGATGAAAACAACGACAAACTTATCCAGTAAGTCCATAAAAATCTTATTCATGAGGTTCATGAAATAAGCAGGGGCATTGGTTAATCCAAAGGACATGACAGTATACTCGTATAATCCATATCTGGTGGTGAAGGCAGTCTTTGGAATATCCTCTGCGCGAATCTTGAGTTGATTATAGCTAGTTCTAAGGTCAATCTTAGAAAACACTTTGGCACCAGTCAACTGGTCAAACATGTCTTCTATCTTGGGCAACGGGTACTTGTTCTTGATGGTGACATCATTCAACTTCGATAATTCATACATAAACGGTTACCTCCATCCTTCTTGTCCATAAATAAAACAGGTGATCTCCATGGCGATGCACTTGGTTGAATCAATCGTATCTCCAGCATAGCATCCAGTTGCTTCTTCAGCTCCACTAGTTCCGATGGGTTCATACTATAGGGTCTCTAGGCTATGGGCCCAGTTCCAGGGATTAGTTCAATGATAAAATCGATATCCCGATCTGGGGGCATACCGGGCAAAACATCTAGAAATACATCAGGGATTCACATACTATCCGGACTTGGTCAATGGTTGGCTGGGCTATACTCTTGTTGCATTTGAATTGATGGGGCAAGGTTTCAGATACATGATCTACTGATATTCCGGCTGTACTGGTCATGGTTATGGCTTTCTTGGCACAGTCAATTAATCCTTTATGTTTAGACATCCAATCCATTCCTAGTACTACTTCCAAACCTTTAGTTCTGAGTACTATTAGATTAGCATAAAAATCTATGCCATGGATTCAGATAGGCACTGCCTTGCAAATTTGTCTAGCTTTGGTGGTTGAACCAGGTATTTGAACTATCATGACATGCTTCAATTTGGTGGGTTGAATCTTACTAGTGCATGCAAATTCTTCAGTAACAAACGAGTGCGATGCTCCAGAATCAAACAACACTCTTGCAAGTACCGAGTTAACAGAAACATACCCAACACGACATCTGGCGCTTCTTGGGCTTCTTCAGCATGCATAAGAAAGAGACGACCGTTGCGGTTGAGCGAATTCCCTGGGGCAAATCTTCTTCCGGGCTGAACACGACGCTGCTGCTGAGCTGGGGCATTTGCATTGGGGGCTGCGGCAATCTTTTTGGGACACTCATTGTAATAGTGACCTATGGTTCCACATTCATAACAAGTCACTTGGGACTTGTCCTTCACTGCAACATGCACAACATTGCTTCCAGTCCTTGGGGTAGTGTTGGTGTTGGTGGCGGCATTGTTGCTGAACTTGGGTGGGGCATAGTTGAAATTGCTGGGGTTGCCGGGGTTGTTATGGTTTACTCCGGGCCTTGGGTTTCCTCCTCCACGGTTAGGATAGGTCGGATAGTTCATCGGGAGTCTGTTGGTTCTGGGGGCGAATCCTGGAGATGGGTTGGGACGATACTTTGGTGTATGATGGGTTCCGGGTTGATGCATCATGCGACGCTTGCGGTTCTCATTGGCTTGGTTGATCTTGCCTTCCATCTGAATGGCGGAGTCAACTAGGGCTTCAATATCAGTAAATGGGATATTGACTAACACCGTCTGCATCTCATCGTGCAGACCATTCAGGAATCGCTCCTTCTTCTTGGCTTCAGTGTCTATCTCATCCGGTGCATACCTAGCCAATGACAAGAATATGTCATGGTATTCCAGTACGGTCATCCTCCCTTGCTTCAGTTCCCTGAATTCATCTCTCATCCTCTTGATTAAACCCGGTGGCACATGGGTTCTGTTGAACTTGACTTTGAACTCTTCCCAAGTCATCATCTGACCTCCATTCATTGCGTGAATGTTGTTCCACCATGCCCCTGCATCTCCGGCCAGGTAGTGGGTGGCAAACAGTACTTTCTCATTCGCCTCCACTCCCGCAACTTCCAGATTATTCTCCATGGTTTGCAGCCAATCGTCGACATCTAGGGGCTCTTCTGACTTAGTGAAAATGGGTGGATTGGTGTTCTGGAAATTCTTGAGCTTGGATCCATGGTTGTCCTGATTTCCATGGCCTTGATTGTTGTTTGCCATCTGGGCTATGTGCTGAAGGGTGGCTAAGTTGGCTTGACGTTCGGCTCTCTCGGCTTCGCGGTCAGAAACCAACATTTGCAAGATCTGCAACTTCGGGTCCGGGGATGAACTGCTTCCTCCACGTGGCATCTGAAGATTGAGATATATCATGAGAAAAGAGGGAAATTTCTAAGGTTCAGGGTTTTGTGTTTGAAAAGTTTTCAAAGTTTGACTCAGATTTTTCTAGCAACTTGCTTTTCATTCATTCAGCACACATCATACCACACACACCACAACAAGGAAAAATAGATGGTTTTAAGAACCATTCTGTGAAACTACGATACAGTGGGACCGACTACAACTCACTAACGCTAGTGCTCAAGCGCTTCTACTCCTTGGAATCAGTGGCTTCATCATCCTCATCATCATCATCAATGAAGGAGAAGTCATCCTCATCGGTAAAGAAGTCCATGGCCTGATCCTCCAGAAAGTCATCATCATCACTGAGATAGGAGTGGGGGTCTCCATGAATATCCTCTCCGGCATTCTCCCTCTCCTCCAACTGCATATCTCTCTCGTGGATAGTCTCCTCCAAACTCGTGATCCAGTGGCGAAGACGGGCAATAATGCGCTACTTCTTGTCGAGCTGACGGCGACGAGACTGGCGATCCTTCACTAGCATGGAAATAGTCTGATCCTTCTTGGTAGCGATGGCATACTTGTGGTTGGCGTTGGCGCGGGCATTGTCCAACTCCTTCTGACGGTCATACATCATGAAACTGAGGTGGTCCAGTTGAGTCTTCAGCTCATGGTGATATGGGGCCTCCAGTGGCTGTCCCATAACATCACGCCTTGGATAGAACTCAAAACAGGTACCCTTGATCTCATTGATGCTTTGCCCACATAGACGAACAAGAGCTTCTTGCATGGCCCTGGCAAGTCCATCAAGCCAGTTGTTCTCTATCAAGGTGAACTGAATTACCTCAGAGGTGGGGGCCTCAATCTTTCCTCGGAGACTTACAACAACTAGCCACTGCAATTCTTCTCTTTCCTGATCATTGAGCTAAGCTCCGAAGAACTCTGGGTGCGGACGCTCTAGCATCTCTGCCAGCTGGTCCAAGTCACGCTCAAAGATGAGGTCTCCTCCATTCCCCAACTGATAAAACTTGTTGTACTTCATGTCCATCTATAAGAATATAGGATGAGTAAGTTAGTAGAGTGATCAAGTGTGTCAAATTTTTAAGTAAGTTTGCAAGATTTTTTTTAAGGAACATGAATTTTTATGAAAGAATCCAAATGATAAGAATGAGAATAAGTTTTCGTAAATACTCACTTCCTTGGTTTTGAAACTAAGTTTTTGATTCAAACATCCATTCTAAACTAGGGTCTCCTATGGTAAGGATGGCTTTGATACCAACTTGTCAACACCCGGATTTTTAATCCCAGATGCCTGTTATGCCATACATCGCAATCCTAGGATTACCATTTTTGTGAGACATAATAGATTGGATATCACAGTACATCATCCATTATAAACCATATATAAGGTCTTACACAAATAAGGATCTATGATCCAGTCTTAATACAAATCAAGCAGCGGAATAACGTAATGATAACGATAGCGTAGGCGAAGCTCCATCTTCAAAGTCACAGGCAATGCTGACGATGGGAGATGATCCTAGTTGTCGTAACCTTCCCGTTGTCCGTCTTCCTGATACTCCTCTTCATAGTCTGGCCACGGGAATAGCCAGGGACAAAGCCATGAGTACTCTTTAAGTACTCGCAAACTAATACTAACAAGTGAAGTGGTTTTTGAGTAGGATGTACTAAGCTCTAGGGTTGTTTTGCAAAAAGCCAGATTTACCTCTACTAAGGTCAGGAGCAAAGAAAACTAGTTGAACAATTTATCATACCTAAGTGGGAACTTGAGTTTCATATCACAACCCTGTTGTGGTCAAGTCAAAGTCATGAATCATTTCACAAATCCTTTTGAAAACATCTGACGACGGAAAAATATGGCCACTCCAACTGTCCATAACCGCGGACGCGGCTATTTGAATAGTTTGAGACTCTGCAGAGATTGTACACTTTCACCACAACATTCGATACATCCGTCAAGAACAAATCCTGAATTCACCATACTCACTATGCGGATAATCAATCCTAACCTTTCAGTTACATGCCCAAGTATAGGCACCTCTCCTGTGAGTTTGGCCTCCCAACCATGACCAGCTGTCATCTTGGGTACTGCACAGGTTGTCACATCCCAAGATTTTCCAAATCTTGTAATGTGAAAAATAAATGGATAAATAAAACTTTGTTTGATTTTCAAGGCCAGAAGAAACTTTTTGAATTTAAATGGAACTTCAAATCTATTTGGATTAAATAAAATCCTAAAGGGATTCATAAAGATAACATTTAATAAAAGAAATTAAAATGTTTTGGAATTACTATTTTTGGATTCTCTAATAACAGTTTTGGTTTTCAAAAGAAAAGGTGGATTTATAAATAAAGATTATTTTATAAAGCCAAAATAAACCTTGGCCAAGCTTTGGGAATTAAAACATTTTATTTTAAATAAAATCAGCAAAGGTTTATTTAAATAAATTAATAAGGATTTAATATCCAAATTTATCTAAATAAAAGGTTTTACCATTTTTATTGAAACATCAAAACTTATTAAAATTATTTAAAATAAGTTTTCTAAATATTTGATATTCACAAATAAAACCTACTAGAGAGTTTTGGCTTTATTTTAGATTTCAAAATAAATATCTCAATAAAACAAATCCTATTTGATTTAATAATGAAAGTCTATTATATTTAATGGACTCTAAAATAAAAGGTTTTTTTTTTAAACAAATTTCCAAGTATTCTATATTTCCCAAATAAAACCTACTGATTTGGTTTTGAAAGTATTTGGAGTTCAAATGAAGATTTTATTAAATAAACCAAACCCTATTTTATTAATAAACCATGGACCATTTTACTTAATTAATAAATGGAACCTAAAAAGGTTTAAAACATTATTTTTATTTTGGATTTTGGTTCATGTTACTGAACAGAACTAATTTCAATATTACAAAGTTTGGATGTTGTTTGAATTGATTTGAACCTTGTTTGATTGTTTGGAAATTCAAAACAGGAAATAAAATTAGAAAAGGAAAAAGAATTCAGACAAAAAAAAGAACAGCCCACCATCTGGCCCAGCTCCAGCCCACCTAGCCCACCTGCCCCTCTCCCCCGAAGCGTTTCTTTTCCACTCAGAACCGCACCCACACAGAGGCTGATCGGTGGACCCAACTCCCTTTCCTTTCTTTCACTGCCAAGCGGACCCCACCCTCTCCTGTTCCTCGTCCTCCCCGCAGCGACCCGTTCCTCCTCGTTCTGTCGTTGATTCTCTGGCTTAATTCGACTTAACGCCGCGTTTATTCCTCGCGGTGATCAAGCACCTTTAAACGCCATCGCATCCTCTCTCATTCCCCTCTGACTTCTCCCCAAAGCACGCCCCCAGGCCGTCTCAATTTCTCCCCGAGCATCCTCTGCTCCGACGAGGTTCTCGACCGATTCCGGCAGCCCCTCGCCACCCCTTGCCTCCCTATGCAACCTAGCAGTTTCCCCACTCCCAGACGCACCTCCCAGCTCTTTTAGTTCGACCGCGGACGCCCCGGAGCATCGACTACGACAAGCTCCCGACGCCGCCGCGTTTGTCTTCTTCTCCGACGATGCCCACAGGTTGTATCCGACCGCCCCTCCTCTTCTCTTTCATGCACGAGTCACCGCCTCGACCTTGCGTAGCTAACCTTGCCTTCTGCTTGCCTCGGCGTGATCTGTAGCGTCATCCTCGACCTCGACCGCGCGCGTCTGTCGCCAGAACCAACTCCGGCGAAGAATCCTGCCCGTCCCCGTGCGCCCCTCCACCAACCAAGAGCACGTTGAGTATCAGCGCTGCATTGTGAACCTGGTGAGCATCCTCCCCCTCTTCCTCGCGTCCTATTTTGCCAGCGCCGCCGCCGTCTGCCCGTCGCCGCCGCACACAGCCGCGCAGCGCCGCCAGTTAATGGCCGATTGTTTAGGTCCGTTAGATCTCGATCGGGTGGATGTGATAGAATAACTTAAACGCGAAGGGGTACGTGATCTGGGCCATACGATCTGCTTAGATCCGACGGTCTGCACCGTGATCCACCCCGAACCGGTACCGTCCAACCAGAGTGTGCCGCGTGTCACTGTTATGTTTAAAAACTGATTTGAAAACAGAATATTTTGTGAATTTCAAACCCTTATAACTCTCAAACCACATGTCCAAAAATTACAAATTTTATGTCGTTGGATTCAGGAGAACAAGCCCTATCCAACTGTGGAATTGGTTTAGCCAATAGTATTTGTTAGTTTGCTTGTTTTTGCAGATTCTTTTGTGAGCTTGTTTAGAGTATAAAAATTGTTTAAAATTGATTTTAGGGTTAAAACTTTTGCAAAATGGTTTGTTGTGACCTTACTGACCCTAGGAACCAACCCTTGGTGTTAAAAATGATTTTGGAAAGATTTAGGTTAGATTACTTGACTTAGCCATTTTCTAGCCAAATAAAAAGAATGGTTTTTGTTATAAAAATGTTTATGGAAAGAAAATTTTAAGAAAATGGTTTGATCAAACCCACTGACCCAAAACACCAAGTTTTGCAAATTAGCAACTCATTTGGTGAACAACTTAATAGTTTTGCCTTGATAAAAACATTTTTCACCACATGAAATGATGATTGGATTTAAAAATGGTTTATGGATAAAACCCATTTGCAAATGACTTTGCCATTTTGGTAAATGACCAATTTGGAACTTACAAAGTTTAGAAGCCTAGTGGAGACCATCCTTGCAATAGAACCAACCTTTGCATGCTTATGCATGACTTAGATTCCATTACTTTGTGTGTGAAAAATTGTTTGTTTGACTTTGGTTTGGAATGTGAATTGAATTTGTGTTTGCTTGATTGACTTGTAGTGAAGTGTGAGACTAGCAAGATCAAGGGGTGAACCACCATTCCCTACCAAAAAGGCAAGTGATGCTTCATACTTTTTATCCTATTACTTTCACTATGCATTAGTGATTTTTCTCTAAGTAAAACTTGCATGGATTTTGCTAAGTATAGACCTTGCTATAAGAAAACCTAGTAGATGAATCCTTAGTAGGATTTTCCTAAGTTAAAATTCCTACTACTATCAAGCTTAGCCTAGCTAATAGAAACATGGGTGGAGTATATATTCACACTATGGAAAAATATTCCAAGTCTGAGGACTTGTGATTTTGTCTAATAAAACAACTAAGTTAATGAATCACCTGGGTGTAATGGGAAGGCTTGGTGGTGTTTGGTTGAGTGGTTACACAAGGCCAGGGGACTGGTGAACCTTGTGTATCTCACTTGTGGATGGCCACCCAGGAACAAAGGGATTTGAGATGTCAAATGTTGAGAAGCTTCAAGTGCAACCACTTGGCAATATGGGCTCTGCCATGATCATATAGGTTGCAAGAACTTAGCCATATGGACAGTGGGTGGTAGTGTTTTATAGGTTGGAACGCGTCCATTTTGGTGTAAGGGAAGGCCTCTGAAAGATCTTGTCTTGGGAAACCAAGTCTTGTGGGGAAAGTGCACCACCTCTGCAGAGTGTAAAATCTAAGTACTTAGCCATGTCCCTGGTAAAGGACAATTTGAGCATCAAGACATGGAAGCAATCAAGAATCTCATCATTCCAATTTCTAAGTTAAAATCTTGTGGATTAAACAAGGGTTGTTTGAAATCTTCAATCTTTGATTGAGAGATGCCTTGAAGGATCTTCAATCTTTGATTGAGAAAATGATTTTGTCAAAGCAAAAACTTAGTACTTTCAAAAGTTAAGGAAAAATCTATTTTGAGCAATGCAAGCCTCAACTCCACTTAGCCAAATGCATATAGATGATAGACTCCACTATACTACCATAGTATCACTTGCCAATACAATTCAAATGTATTGACCCTTTGTGGCTGTAACTTGTATGTTGCAGGTTTGATTGTTTTTAGTGAAGATTGATTGATTAGGATTACAAAGTCTACAACCAACATCTGCATGTGGCACTTTGAAGATGAAGGACCCTTACTTATAGTTATTCCGCTACAATGTAATGTAATAGCCAAATGAGCTATGTAAGATGTAATAAAATTATGTTATTCCTGGTTATAAGTTATGTTATGACCTTTGTTTCTTGATATTACATCTTAACTGTGGATGCTAGCTATTGATCCAGGGACTAGCATTGTAAACACAGGAGGAATCTACCTTATTAGGTTGAGACCTTCTACAGATGGTATCAGAGCATTGTGTTGCCTGTAGGATTTGTAAACCCTAGGATTAGACAAAAACCCTTAGAAAAATAGGAGTTATTTTGTTCCAAAAACTTATTTACAAAAACACTTGTAAACTCTTTCCTCAACCATTTTGGTTTCAACTCTACATCTCATCTATTTCAAACTTGATGGAAAAACCTACCCCAAGACCAAATACTTCACCATATGCAAAGGACTTCTTCAACATCTTCAATTCTAATGACTTCAACATCTTCAGTATATTCACCAAGGACTTCCAACTTAGATACCACTAAGGACTACAGGTGAAACAAGGAAATCCTACTCAAGATTTAGAGACTGAGGGAATGCAAAATAAGAAGGAACCATCAACAACTTTGAAGTATTGTGACCAAGAGTTTTTCTCAAGGAAACCATGATCTCATACAAGAAGAATCATGAAGGAAGGAAAGATCACAAGTGAACCATATAGATGACCACCATATTTTAGCTAAGACAAAACACACAAACTTATGTGGTGTAACAAAAATATTTTGTTGCCTAAGTATGTTCTTGAAACTTGTTGTTTGAGTGGAGTGTTTGTTTGTGATTGCTTGCACATTGCTTGTGTGAATTGTGATGTGTGTGATTAGAATTATTCCCTTAGAAATATCTTGCCTATTCTAATCCCTACCCAACCCAAACAGATGACTTCTCCAAGAAACTTCAACATCAAGGTTGATGACAACAACAACAACCAAGAGGACAACATGAAAGAGCTTATAGCAACCCAAAACCAGTTGAGCCAAGAGACAACTCAGCTTATAGCCAACAACAATGGACTAGACCCAGCCATACAAAGGATTTTGAAACTTCAATCCCAATTGTTGCAAGGATTGGTTACTCAAATGATCAACATGGGAGAAAACTTTTCCCCAAGAGCTAATGACAACAAGGATGACAAAGATGCTAATCTAGAAGGAACCCAAGCTAGCAATATTTTTAGAGACAAGGATCATGCATCCAAGGAACATGAAGATCAATACCCCAAGAAGAGAGAAAGATCTCCCACCTATGAAGAACATGAACTAGAAGAACTCCTAGCTTTGGAGAGACCCAAGAAGAAGAAGAAATTCCCCAACACTAGCAAGAAGGATATTACACAAGTACAATGTTTCAAATGCAAAGAGATGGGACACTATGCCAATGAATGCCCAGAAAAGGAGAAGAGCCAAGAAAACAAACAAAGACTAGTGAAACCCAAGGAAAAGAAAGATATTAGCCAAGTGATGTGCAAACACTGCAAAGAGTTAGGACATTATGCAAGCAACTGTCCAGAAAAGATGAAGCATAAGATAAACCAGCCTATGAGAGATCTCAGCCTTGTCACATGTTTCAAATGCAAGGAACTAGGCCACTATGCAAACAATTGTCCAGAAAGAATGGAGACCAAGTTAAACAAGTCTATGAAGGATCTCAACCTTGGCTCATAAGTCAAGCATGGAAACCAAGGACTCAATGCAAAAGTTTGTATAGAGAAGCTTTTTCAGGATCCCAAGAAGGACAATGTGTAATTTTTGTTTGAAAATTTTTAAGGGTGGTAGTACCCTAGTTGTTTTAAACTTGCTTGTAACCCCAGCCTCCCCAAATCTCGGGACGAGATTTATTTTAAGGGTGGTAGCCTGTCACATCCCAAGATTTTCCAAATCTTGTAATGTGAAAAATAAATGGATAAATAAAACTTTGTTTGATTTTCAAGGCCAGAAGAAACTTTTTGAATTTAAATGGAACTTCAAATCTATTTGGATTAAATAAAATCCTAAAGGGATTCATAAAGATAAACATTTAATAAAAGAAATTAAAATGTTTTGGAATTACTATTTTTGGATTCTCTAATAACAGTTTTGGTTTTCAAAAGAAAAGGTGGATTTATAAATAAAGATTATTTTATAAAGCCAAAATAAACCTTGGCCAAGCTTTGGGAATTAAAACATTTTATTTTAAATAAAATCAGCAAAGGTTTATTTAAATAAATTAATAAGGATTTAATATCCAAATTTATCTAAATAAAAGGTTTTACCATTTTTATTGAAACATCAAAACTTATTAAAATTATTTAAAATAAGTTTTCTAAATATTTGATATTCACAAATAAAACCTACTAGAGAGTTTTGGCTTTATTTTAGATTTCAAAATAAATATCTCAATAAAACAAATCCTATTTGATTTAATAATGAAAGTCTATTATATTTAATGGACTCAATAAAAGGTTATTTTGTTTTAAACAAATTTCCAAGTATTCTATATTTCCCAAATAAAACCTACTGATTTGGTTTTGAAAGTATTTGGAGTTCAAATGAAGATTTTATTAAATAAACCAAACCCTATTTTATTAATAAACCATGGACCATTTTACTTAATTAATAAATGGAACCTAAAAAGGTTTAAAACATTATTTTTATTTTGGATTTTGGTTCATCTTACTGAACAGAACTAATTTCAATATTACAAAGTTTGGATGTTGTTTGAATTGATTTGAACCTTGTTTGATTGTTTGGAAATTCAAAACAGGAAATAAAATTAGAAAAGGAAAAAGAATTCAGACAAAAAAAAAGAACAGCCCACCATCTGGCCCAGCTCCAGCCCACCTAGCCCACCTGCCCCTCTCCCCCGAAGCGTTTCTTTTCCACTCAGAACCGCACCCACACAGAGGCTGATCGGTGGACCCAACTCCCTTTCCTTTCTTTCACTGCCAAGCGGACCCCACCCTCTCCTGTTCCTCGTCCTCCCCGCAGCGACCCGTTCCTCCTCGTTCTGTCGTTGATTCTTTGGCTTAATTCGACTTAACGCCGCGTTTATTCCTCGCGGTGATCAAGCACCTTTAAACGCCATCGCATCCTCTCTCATTCCCCTCTGTCTTCTCCCCAAAGCACGCCCCCAAGCCGTCTCAATTTCTCCCCGAGCATCCTCTGCTCCGACGAGGTTCTCGACCGATTCCGGCAGCCCCTCGCCACCCCTTGCCTCCCTATGCAACCTAGCAGTTTCCCCACTCCCAGACGCACCTCCCAGCTCTTTTAGTTCGACCGCGGACGCCCCGGAGCATCGAATACGACAAGCTCCCGACGCCACCGCGTTTGTCTTCTTCTCCGACGACGCCCACAGGTTGTATCCGACCGCCCCTCCTCTTCTCTTTCATGCACGAGTCACCGCCTCGACCTTGCGTAGCTAACCTTGCCTTCTGCTTGCCTCGGCGTGATCTGTAGCGTCATCCTCGACCTCGACCGCGCGCGTCTGTCGCCAGAACCAACTCCGGCGAAGAATCCTGCCCGTCCCCGTGCGCCCCTCCACCAACCAAGAGCACGTTGAGTATCAGCGCTGCATTGTGAACCTGGTGAGCATCCTCCCCCTCTTCCTCGCGTCCTATTTCGCCAGCGCCGCCGCCGTCTGCCCGTCGCCGCCGCACACAGCCGCGCAGCGCCGCCAGTTAATGGCCGATTGTTTAGGTCCGTTAGATCTCGATCGGGTGGATGTGATAGAATAACTTAAACGCGAAGGGGTACGTGATCTGGGCCATACGATCTGCTTAGATCCGACGGTCTGCACCGTGATCCACCCCGAACCGGTACCGTCCAACCAGTGTGTGCCGTGTGTCACTGTTCTGTTTAAAAACTGATTTGAAAACAGAATATTTTGTGAATTTCAAACCCTTATAACTCTCAAACCACACGTCCAAAAATTACAAATTTTATGTCGTTGGATTCAGGAGAACAAGCCCTATCCAACTGTGGAATTGGTTTAGCCAATAGTATTTGTTAGTTTGCTTG
Organism: Avena sativa; assembly: GCA_916181665.1. Lineage (NCBI taxonomy): Eukaryota > Viridiplantae > Streptophyta > Magnoliopsida > Poales > Poaceae > Avena > Avena sativa. The sequence continues at coordinate 24,215,697 of OV702283.1, forward strand.
TTTTTGCAGATTCTTTTGTGAGCTTGTTTAGAGTATAAAAATTGTTTAAAATTGATTTTAGGGTTAAAACTTTTGCAAAATGGTTTGTTGTGACCTTAGTGACCCTAGGAACCAACCCTTGGTGTTAAAAATGATTTTGGAAAGATTTAGGTTAGATTACTTGACTTAGCCATTTTCTAGCCAAATAAAAAGAATGGTTTTTGTTATAAAAATGTTTATGGAAAGAAAATTTTAAGAAAATGGTTTGATCAAACCCACTGACCCAAAACACCAAGTTTTGCAAATTAGCAACTCATTTGGTGAACAACTTAATAGTTTTGCCTTGATAAAAACATTTTTCACCACATGAAATGATGATTGGATTTAAAAATGGTTTATGGATAAAACCCATTTGCAAATGACTTTGCCATTTTGGTAAATGACCAATTTGGAACTTACAAAGTTTAGAAGCCTAGTGGAGACCATCCTTGCAATAGAACCAACCTTTGCATGCTTATGCATGACTTAGATTCCATTACTTTGTGTGTGAAAAATTGTTTGTTTGACTTTGGTTTGGAATGTGAATTGAATTTGTGTTTGCTTGATTGACTTGTAGTGAAGTGTGAGACTAGCAAGATCAAGGGGTGAACCACCATTCCCTACCAAAAAGGCAAGTGATGCTTCATACTTTTTATCCTATTACTTTCACTATGCATTAGTGATTTTTCTCTAAGTAAAACTTGCATGGATTTTGCTAAGTATAGACCTTGCTATAAGAAAACCTAGTAGATGAATCCTTAGTAGGATTTTCCTAAGTTAAGATTCCTACTACTATCAAGCTTAGCCTAGCTAATAGAAACATGGGTGGAGTATATATTCACACTATGGAAAAATATTCCAAGTCTGAGGACTTGTGATTTTGTCTAATAAAACAACTAAGTTAATGAATCACCTGGGTGGAATGGGAAGGCTTGGTGGTGTTTGGTTGAGTGGTTACACAAGGCCAGGGGACTGGTGAACCTTGTGTATCTCATTTGTGGATGGCCACCCAGGAACAAAGGGATTTGAGATGTCAAATGTTGAGAAGCTTCAAGTGCAACCACTTGGCAATATGGGCTCTGCCATGATCATATAGTGTGGCATCCCGCAAAACCACTACTAGAAAATCGCGTTGTTTTTGTGCATTGCATCATCATGACCGCATGCTCATGTCATCATGCCACATTGCATTTGAGCATCGTCATCATCTTGCATCTGTTCGCATAAAACTATTTTTGAAAAGACCTGTCTTTATTTTCTAAACGCCCGTCTTTGTTCAAAACCCAAAACCGGGTCTCCGGAATATTTTGTCTTGACTAACCACGGTTTGCAAACGGTCTGTTTAAAATGAATAAAATATTAAATTATTTTAGTGGGGGCAGTCGAACGGGCCGATTCGACCCGAACGACCACCCCCATAAATATAACGGTCCACCCCGAAATCCTAAAACTACCCAACCTATTCTACCCAGCCCCTCTCATCCTCACCCCAGCCACTCGCGGCTCGCCACCTCATCCCAACTCACTCCCTCACCCAATCCCCATCTGCCACCTCAGCCCACCCCACTCCCTCACACCCTCACAGCCAACCCCACACCACTCCCTCTGCCCACGCACGCATGCCACACCCCAGGCCCCACCAGTCCCTCGGGATCCCGCACCCCCCCACCTGGCGCGCCCTGGCCCACCCCCTGGCTCCCGCAGACCCCGCCCCCGCCTACCTCTCTCTTCCCCCCTCGCTCGCCTCCAACCTCCGCTCCAGGCGCCTCTGGCCACTCCGGCGACCAACCTCCCCTCCCCGCCTCCGACGAGCGCGCCGCCCCTCCGCTCCGCGGCCGCCTCCGCGAGCCCCGGTCACCCTCCCCCGACCCCGCTCCCTCGCCCCGCTCTCCCTGGCGTCTGCAACCGCCGCTCGCCGCCGCGCCTAGCCCCGCCTCCTCCTCGAGCGCCGCTGAGCCCGAGCCCGCCACCGCCGGTTTTCCCCTCCGCGCCTCTCTCGCCGGCCCGCGCGCGACGCCCCCGACGCCGTCCGCCGCCCGTCTGCGCCAGCCCGTCCGCCTTCCGCCGGCCGCCGCCGCCAGGTCTCCAGCGTCGCCCCGCCTACCGCGCCTCCGCGAGCCTCCGCCCTGCGCCTGCGAGCTGCGCCGCCCTGCGCGACCACCTCTCCGCCCCGGAGCCCGTCGGCCCCTCCCTGCTCCCAAGCTCGGCCCGCCCGTCGCCGTCGACGACCTGAGGAGCCGCCGCATCCTCTGCCCCACCTCGCCGTCGTCCTCCTGCCGCCCGGCACCCCGGTCCCGCGCGCCTCGCCCTGCGCGTCTCGCCGGTCGCCGCCCCGCCCTCCGTCCGCCACCGGCGAGCCCGCCCTGGCGCTCGTCCCCGCCGCGTGACTGCCTCCTCTCGCCCGAGCCCTCTCCTCCAGCCTCGCGCCGACCTCGCCTGGGCCGCATGTGCGCCGCAGCGCCTCTGCTCGGCCTCCCGCGTGTAGCCTGCGACCGCCGCCTCCATCCGGTTCCTCCCGTCGTCCTCGGCTCTGCTTCGGGTCGGGCCTCCTGCGAGCCATATCCTTTCCGGCCTCTGGTGCTCTGCAGCTGTACGAGACAGTCCCAGGACCACCCCGCGTGTGCGCACGAGTGCAAGCCAGCAGATGAAGGGACCTTCTTGGAGCTGTTGATAACCGTCTGCATGGAAAACGAAAAGTTCATCTACACCGGAACGCTTTGGTTGGTCAAGATCTTCGTCATGGACCCCGATGGCCGTGGCCGGGCCGAACCTCTCGGACGTCAAGCTCTTCCTCCTGGGACCCTGAAGACCCCGTTGTCGAGCCCCAAGTTCGCCACCGCTGATCAGGATGATACCCCAAGATCGCCTTCCCGGGATTTTGACGCCTCGATCCTGCGGGCCCAAAGACCACGGACGCGACAAGGTCTACCTCACGGAACACCGAGCATTTCGCCGCAGAATGCCAAGTTCTTCACCCCGAACGCCAAGACCGACTCGGTACGCGGTCCCGACAAGACCTTCGCGACGACAAGATCGGCACCGACCCGGAAGAATCCGATGCGCCCCGACACCGACCCAAGTCCTGCTTCCCGGATGCGACAAGATCGACCTCAGTTATCCGAGAACGATCCCGCCGAGACCGAACCCCGGATCCGAACCCTGAGTCCGGCCCCGAACCCCGAACCCCGGAACACCAAGATCTGCTGAACCCTAAATGTGTGAACCCCAAACCCGAGACCTTATTTTATAAATGATATATCTGATGCATATTAAATTGTTCATGCATGCATGCTTGTCTGTGGTTTGGGGGCCTTATGCCGATTCACCTAATAATTAAATATGGGGCCCATATGCGGGCAAACCTAGTCTCATACTGGCCTCATTTAAATTTGTGTAGCGAACCGGTAACTTATCTTGCCCTGTTATTACAACATTTAAATTGCGGGGGTTCTAAATAACATGAACCACCTAATTAATTGTCGGAACCCCGGTTCCACTTAATATGACCTAATTGCATCGCACCTTTGCCATGTCATACATCATACATGCATCATGCCCGATCTTTTGCCGTAGTATTAAATATTGCATCTGGTGTTTCTTCTAGTGTTTTGCTTCTTCGCGGACTAGGCCGTTGAGTTGATGCGAGAGTCGACCCGATCTTCGGATGAACCTTCGTCCATGTTTTCAGGCGAGCATCTCCCCCTTTCTACCTATCTTACTTTTATAGTATTTATTCCCTCCTGTTGATCTATTGCTATCTGTGTTGCGATGCTCTAGTTCCCGTACCCGTGAAATCCCTTGCAACCGTATATTTCCTTGGACACATCCTATTACCTGTTGTTTGGTAGATAGTTGGACTTGCGCGTCGTAGTCGCTTGCTCAAGTGCTGTTGCGTGTCGTCAAGTACCACAGTTGTTGGAGAATTGCCGCATGTTGATGTTGGAGATGATCATGGCTTTAATTATTATTCACTTTAATTATTGTTTAAACAACTAAAATTGAAGTAAGTAAGCAGAGGCATCGGTGGGTGATAGATAATATTTGGTTTCCGACCGCCCACTTGTGTCCCGTAGGACCCCGAGTACTTGATACCTGTTCCTTGATTTATCGCGCTATCCACATCCGGGAGGCTTATGGGACCCCCCTGAGCCAGAGCTTGATTCATTTTTATTTCTTGGGGCCACAAACTAGTTTGAGGTTTTATTTACGATCCTGTACTTATGCCATGCTTTACTGCTTTATTTACGATTGTGCGAGGAGCACACTGTACTGTTTAGGAATTGTGACCCGTTTTCGCGGTATCGACACCTCGAGTTTTCGGGTTCCCAGTCGTTTACAGCCGGCCCCACAAACCTCGGGTCCGTCTCGGAGCTAGCTTACTTCGTTGCGGGTGTACTCCAAGGGGTGGCCCCCTGAAATATTTCTGAATGTTGTGATTGCTTTTTCGTGAAAGCCTCGTTGGGTTTTGATTTGGTTTTTCCGAGGTTGATCGAGTGTGTGTTGCTATTTGTGCACCCCGGCCGGGTTAAAACTTTCTGAAAGCCGTGTCCGCGGTTATGGACGACTTGGAGCACAGTATCTCGATCATAGACAACTATAACTAAAGTAGTGCTATAAATTTGACTTTATAATGACTAGTAATCAGCTTCACTATAATGGAATGGCTAAATAAAACTGCCAACAACTGCTTGTTTGGGTTGTCGCTTGCGACCACTGTACCTGACTAGTAAGTAATGCAACTATAAAGGAATGGCTAAATAAAAGTACCAACCACTGCTGGGTTTTGGGTTATCTCATGCTAATTGTATCTGACTAGTAAGTGTTGCAACTATCACGGAATGGTTAACTAGAAGTGCCCACTGCTTATTTTATCAGGATGATTATCTATACCTGACTAGTAATTGGTGTAACGATAACCAAATAAATAAAACTGCCAACTGTGTGAGTTCCTCGGTGGACTTCCTCGTTTGGTCTCGAGGGGGAAATACCAGGATGGGATTGTTTGGTGTAAGGTTCAGGTTGGATCCGGATAGCTCTTTCTCACCCTTCTCTAATAGTCGCCAGTTGTATCGAGTCTCTATAGGTTGTTTAGTGCATGCTGCCGCTGCCGCTTCAGTCCACCATACCTATGTAGGCGAGGACCGCCGAATTCTAGTCTCGCCGTGTACTGGCCTCAGTACTGACGCTCCTCTTTTTCCTTTGCCCCTTGTCGGCACCCCTTTTGTTTAAGCAGGTTTTGAGATCGATGTCGTTAGCAGGGTTACCCTTCCGGCTTGGCCTAGGCAGGGTTATGGACGCCATTGGTTATTCTTCAGGGCTCTTAGCCCCATTTGCATCTTGTCCGTAGTCGGACGCTCTATCGTTTTCAAGGTGATTTGGATCTTTGTATATTATATCTGTATTCTTGACTCATGGAGTCGCTGTTATATATATATCTGTTCTATGGGTCCCATCGAGGACTGTTGTGTAATGTTATTACTTCGTTTTCCACCCGCACGAAAGTGCCTGGTGGGCACCTTTGAATCGTTTCTATGCGGGTTTGGCGGGTTTCGCTAAAACTTGCATAGGGCCGATTCTGAGGGTGTTACATATAGGTTGCAAGAACTTAGCCATATGGACAGTGGGTGGTAGTGTTTGATAGGTTGGAACGCGTCCATTTTGGTCTAAGGGAAGGCCTCTGAAAGATCTTGTCTTGGGAAACCAAGTCTTGTGGGGAAAGTGCACCACCTCTGCAGAGTGTAAAATCTAAGTACTTAGCCATGTCCCTGGTAAAGGACAATTTGAGCATCAAGACATGGAAGCAATCAAGAATCTCATCATTCCAATTTCTAAGTTAAAATCTTGTGGATTAAACAAGGGTTGTTTGAAATCTTCAATCTTTGATTGAGAGATGCCTTGAAGGATCTTCAATCTTTGATTGAGAAAATGATTTTGTCAAAGCAAAAACTTAGTACTTTCAAAAGTTAAGGAAAAATCTATTTTGAGCAATGCAAGCCTCAACTCCACTTAGCCAAATGCATATAGATGATAGACTCCACTATACTACCATAGTATCACTTGCCAATACAATTCAAATGTATTGACCCTTTGTGGCCGTAACTTGTATGTTGCAGGTTTGATTGTTTTTAGTGAAGATTGATTGATTAGGATTACAAAGTCTACAACCAACATCTGCCTGTGGCACTTTGAAGATGAAGGACCCTTACTTATAGTTATTCCGCTACAATGTAATGTAATAGCCAAATGAGCTATGTAAGATGTAATAAAATTATGTTATTCCTGGTTATAAGTTATGTTATGACCTTTGTTTCTTGATATTACATCTTAACTGTGGATGCTAGCTATTGATCCAGGGACTAGCATTGTAAACACAGGAGGAATCTACCTTATTAGGTTGAGACCTTCTACACAGGTGGTCAATCTTCACAAGGTAGCCTCAGCTCAAACCTTGGCCGCAAGGGAACCCATACTAAGGTATATAAATTTCCAGTCAAGCCCTACCCAAATTTTGGGTATTGTGGTTGTATGATAAATTGGAATGGTATCGCATCCAGACAACCATCAGTTTTATAAAGGGCTAAGGCTCATGCCTCAACATTTTCATCATCAGAAATCATCTGGTGTTTCAAGAACACATGTCAAAACATTTCAGTAGAATGACTCATCATTCTAAGGTTTTCATAACTATTTTCACCAAGTATTCCCATCTAAAGTGATCAAGTTTTATGCTTAGCACTAGCATCTACAAGTGGGGGTAAACACTAATGAGGGGTGGTAAACAAATGTGAACTAGCTAAGTTCAATCTCATGCCTCAGGATGACATCAAGAGTATCTAACTTAGGACAAGTTTTATGCTTTTTATGATACCTTTAAATATCTTTCTAAAGTCTACTAGTTATCAATTAACCTTAATTAGAAAGATTTGATCAAGAAATATCATAACTAAGCTTGCAAATAAAACTAGGATTTGGTATCAAGTAGTGTAAGCTTGCAAGGATTAGCTTGCTAAGATATCAGTATAAGCTTGCTAAGTTGCAAGTGTGAGCTTGCTTAGTCAGTAGCTTGCAGATATTAGCTTGCCTTGTGCAGAGCAGTGGTTGAAGCTCTCCTCGTCTTCTTCCTCGTAGTATCCTCCTTCCTCCTCGTATCCTTGGTCGGTACTAGCGTCTATAAATAAATACGAGGTACACAATCACCAAACAATACTTAACTACTTCTATCTATCACACCAAGATTTTCACTAGATGATATAGGATCATCACAAGCATTACAATCATTAAGGCAAAGTTTTAATTATTTTATTTGGAAAAGTAATTTCTACTCATTGAAAAACTAATTAAGATTTAATATTCTCCAACTAAAACATGGGATCATGTTGACACATGTCATCACCACATATTTCAGTACATGGGAATATGATTTAAAGTGGTGTCACAATTTAATAAGGTTTAACCCTTTTATTTTAATTAGATAAAGTGACTAGAATTGCCTATGAGGCATTCTTTTATTACCTGTTCATTATTTCTGCAAGTAAACCTATATATTTTTATATATTCTAAAAGGTATGGTTAAATGTGATTTTTGAGAGTTGGAATCAACTCAAAAGCTTTCATGGTTGAATTTTAAAAAATGTTTGAATGCATAAAAGCTTCTACCCTGTTATTTTTACCATGGGTGATCTACAAATCTAAATGGTTTGAATCCAACGGGCTTGGATTAGGCATTCCAGTACCTTTTTAACAAAATTGGTTTCATGCAATTTGGTTTAGTCAATCGAGCTGGGTTGATTTTTGAATTTAGGTACAGAACTAAGTTTGAAACTAAAAGAATAAACCTAAATTTGAATTACTGGGTCACGCGGGATGTTTAACTAGGCCGGCCCACTACGCACAGCGCGCGGGGGCTCATTAAGTGGCTGTCCCCACTCGTCAGTGACACAGCGGGGTGCGAAGCAGTATGGGGTGATCTAGGTCGTGCGGTCTAACTCTAATCGAACAACTGTGGCTCATCGTCCATGTCGGGCAGCGCCGGCAAGACTGAACCCTAGCGCGGCCAGAGGGGGTCGTGGGAGGCTGACCGGGGCTCCGGCGATGGTCGACGATGGGGGCAAACGACAAAGTCGACGACAGCGATACTCCTGGTACCGACAGCTCCTCCTGGGGCAGCTCCAATCGACGGCGCCTCTCCTCCTCTGCAGCGGCGAACTCCGGTGCAATTCCGGCCACCTGGTGTGCGCCTTGCTTCGGGAGTGAGTGGGTGTGATCAGTGAGAGGTGGGGAGTGAACTGGTGTGAAGAAAACGAGTGGGGAAGACCTCCTTTTATAGTGCCTGAAGGGGACCAACGGGCGCGGGTGGAGCTCTTCGTGGTCATCGGCACAACGTGCTAATGGCATGGGCGACGATAGGGGCGGTGTGTTGCCTCCTGGCGAAGCTCAACGGCTTGATGGCGCGGCGTGGGACGGTGAGGAACGGTCAGAACGTCGCAGCGCTCTGGGCGGGTCCGACGGGAAGTTTAATGGCACATAGCATGCACCGCGACGAACAGGGTTGTCTGGTGGGGTGCTGGGGCTGGCGGTCACGTATGCAAGCGGCAAGGTCAGCGCGCGGTCTGTGGGCTCGTGTCGCTGACGGCGCACTGGTGCGCTCTCGGCTCGCACGCAGAGCAACTGGGCATGAGCTTGGCTTGTGGTCCAGTGGCTGGCTGCGCTCGGGGATTGGACAGGGGGTGGCGGTGGACAGTTCTGCGTGTCCCAGACAAGGTTGGCGAAGCTAGAGCTTCATCTAGCTCGCTGGCGACATGGGGGTGACAAGGTTGCTCTCGACATGGTCACCATTAATGGCTATGCTTGCTCATAGTGAGGCTAAAGCTAGTTAGATTAGTTTGATGATCTACTGAGAGTGTAGAGTTAGCTAGAGAGGGAACAAGGTTGGTCAAAATTACTGTTACTAATAGTGTTTGATGTTTGTTTGTTTGATGCTGACAAGGTGTTTGATGAAATGGTTGCAAGAAATTCAAATTTGAATTTTGGATTCAAACTTGGTGGTTTTGCTAGTTACATACTAGGGAGTCTCTGGTTAATTGGATTGGTCAAGGGGCACTGGTTTGGTTGGGTTTTGAAAATGTGTGATCTTCACATATGTTATAGATTCAATTTTGAATTGTGATTTGAATGAGGTTGACAAATGTTTCTGCAAGTTTGAAAGGTGTGATTTGATTCACTTTCACTTGGTCTTGCAAGAGGTGAAAAGAAATGGAAAAGTTTCTGTTTGAAATCTTGGACTAGAAACACTCAAAGTGGCCTAGTGAGCAAGATTGGCAAAAATGACCATTTGCTTTATTTGTTTTGTTTTTGATTTTCTCTTGATTTGTTTCTGCTTGGAAATGTTTTAGATGATGTTGTTTTCATCTTTAAACCATTCCTTGCTATTTAGGTTAATCACACAAGTCCATTCATGCATTCACACAATCATCATATACACACATGCATTCATTTGGTTTTTATTTAGTCAAATTTTTTGTTAACCCTAATTTTGGTGATTAGGACTTGATAATCATGATCATTATTTTTGGGATGTTACAGTTCTCTATGATACGCATGTACTTACAATGACAAGAACTTACAGGTGACTGAAGTTGAGTAGCATGAGGTGTGTCCCTCGTATTCAAGGGACTTGAGATTGCCAACTTATACTTTGTCAAGCATATACTCCATAGTTTGTTCACTTTAACCTTAACCACTTCAAGATGCTTATGATAGGGGCAATAGGGCTGAAAGCTAACAAGTACCATAATTTTTGGAAGCTTTTTTTGAAACTTGAAATCCCTGCTTCCCTTTATGGAGGGCCTTTCTTCCACTACTATTGAGTCTCCATGTGTTAGCATCCACTTGGCCAGCCCAGCACTCAACCTACGTTCTGGATGTTTATACGCACATAGCCCAACAATAAGAAGAGAGCCCACTCCATCCCAAAAGCCCGGACTGAATAAGAGGAAGGAATCTCTCCCTTATAAGATGGGTGTGGCCTCCTCCCATAGGCGAGGTGGGACTAAATTTCGTGTAGCCTCACCGGTCTACAGTAGCCTAACATTCTATCCCCCTGAAAAGCCCCTCAGGAAGGCATGGCAATCGCTAGCTCGCATACCAGATGTTAGCGTCCACTTGGCCATCTCAGCACTCAGCCTACGTTCTGGACGTTTATGCGCACACAGCCCAATAATAAGAAGAGAGCCCACTCTATCCCAAAAGCCCGGACTGAAAGGAGGAAGGAATCTCTCCCTTATAATTTGGGTGTGGCCTCGTCCCGTAGGTGAGGTGGGACTAAACCAAGCAGCCTTCACTGGTCAACAGAGAGGTCCTCACATCCCGTCCCCCTGAGAAGACCCTCTAGAAGGCATGGCGATGCTGGCTCCGATACCAGATGTTAGCGTCCACTTAGCCAGCCGAGCACTTAGCCTACGTTCTGGACGTTTATGCGCACACAGCCCAACAATAAGAAGAGATCCCACTCCATCCCAAAATCCCGGACTAAAAGGAAGGAAGGAATCTCTCCCTTATAAGCTGTGTGTGGCCTCCTCCCATAGGCGAGGTGGGACTAAACTTCGTGTAGCCTCACCGGTCAACAACAACCTAACACCATGATTACTCACTTACCAGTGTTCATACGAAGATATTGTACACCTACCATGTAAAACAAATAGAGTTTGCATCAGGACATTAACATCCTGATTTCAGATGAGGGCGTGTGTGAAGCCCTAGCATCAACTCCTGCAATCATGTTTACATTAGTACCTACGCTACATTTGTCTTGTTTCTAGTACTATTTACGGGCTCAAAAAATTTGTATCCATCGAATATGGTTCTCTCGGTGAGTAATGAAAGCTCCATACATCTAAATCATACATGGAAACTTCAGGCAAGAAACATGATACTATGTTTTTCCATAGAAAAATATGAAACTTCAATCGTAGAGGTGCCCAGCCCCTCCTCCTTGAAACCATAGCCTCCGCCACCTAGTGTGTGGAAGGTGCGACCTTGATCCGATCCCACATAGATGTACTCTTACCCAGTGCGACGTCTTGGTGGCAGTGACTACACGGCAGTCTCATCGTATGGGTGCTATGGCATGGAGGCAGACATCCTAGTATGATGGCAGCGAAGGATTTTGGGAAGAGGGACAGCGACACTGGTTCTTCGATGGTGGCGGCCATTGCGGTCGTTTTGATGGCACATCGGTCGGACCTTGAGATGGTGATGACCTTCACGTATGTGTTTTCACCCTCTTCTTTGACTATGAAGCTTTCAAAGCTAGGTATTGTATGGGACACGCTATCCACCATCGGATCGATTAAGATCCGACTCAAGAACTGCTACGCATGCCTGTCTTTGGCGGAAGCATCAAATCATGCACATTGTTGGCAAGTGCTTGATATGTCGGAAACGTATCTATAATTTTTGATGTTGCATGCTTGTTTAGTATCTACTTTGCTTTGCTTTGTCTACACTTTGAGTTGTTTTTATATCTTTTCTGGAACTAACCTATTAACAAGTTGCCACAGTGCCAGTTGCCTGTTTTTTCTGTTTTTGGTTCCAGAAAGGCAGAAAATCAATATTCTCGGAATTGGACGGGACAAAAGCTAAAGTCAACATTTTACCGTGGGCGACACGAAGTCCGTAGGAGATACGGAGAGGCAAGCCAGGGCGGCCAAACCCCCCTAGGCGCAGCCAGGGGTGGGCCCGCGCCTGGGCAGGGTGTGGCCCCTCTGGTCGCCTCCCAGCCTCGCCTCTTCACCTATAAGAATCCCTCGATGCAGAAACCCTAGGCACCCGATCAAAACTCCACGAAACCGCCTGTAGCCGCTGCCACCATCATCCCTAGATCGGGGGGGGAAGGGATCTGAAGTTCTTCCCGGCACCCTACGAGAGGGGAGATCATCCCGGAGGCCTTATTCTCCGGTATGATGCGTGAGTAGTTCCACCTTGGACTATGGGTCCATGTAGTATCTAGATGGTTGTATCTTCTCCTTGTGTTTTCATGTATAGATCTTGTGAGCTCCGTTCATGATCAAGATCTAATCTATTTGTAATCATGCATGTTGTGTTTGCGGGGATCCGATGGATATTGAGATTACTATGTCAGATTGATTAATGGTTTTGTCTTTATGATTCTATCATGTCTGTGTTATTTGTGATCTTGCATGCTCTCCGTTGTTAGTAGCTATCTTGGCCAAGTAGTTGCTAGTGACTCCAAGAGGGGGTATTTATGCTCGATAGTGGGTTAATGCCTCTAGTTTCCAAGGGAAGTGACAAAAATCTCTTTAGTTGTAGATGTGTTGTTGACACTAGGGAGAAAACAACGGTCTCTTGTTCATAGAACAAGTGGATTGTTTACCTTACACACTTTGCTTAAAGCAGTTGTCTGTTGCTTGCAACTTAATACTGGAGGGGGTTCGGATGATAACCTGAAGGTGGACTTCTAGTCATAGATGCAGTTGGATGGCGGTCTATGTATCTTGTTGTATTGCCCAATCGGATCCCATAGGATCTTTTTGTCTGGTATTGCATTGTATTGCCTTGCTCAGTTCATGTCAATTGCCCTGCTGTAATCTATTTACCTTTCATGCCATGTTGTTTATCTAAGGAGAGCACCTCTAGTGAACTATGGACCCCGGTCCAATATTTACCATTGATACATCATCTTCCACTGTTACTTATTTACTTGCTGCAAACCATTACCTTCCATACCATATGTTTAATCCTTTGTTACAGCAAACCGGTGAGCTTGACAACCTCATCGATTCGTTGGGGCAAAGTCTTGAGTCTGTGTTGTGCAGGTTTCCGCGTTGCTTGCAACGCCCGTTTGGCGTTTCCTTCCTCCTACTGGTTCGATAACCTCGGTTTTCTTACTGGGGGGAAACTTGCTGCTGTGCTGCTTCACACCCTGCTCTTGGGGTTCCCAACAGACTTCATGTAAGTCATCAGTGCTATGCATGGCATCTCATGCGGAGCCATGCATGGCATCTCATGTGGAGCCATCACGTCATGCCTATTGGCAACATGCTTTACGGACGACGTCTCATGCGGAGACGTCAATTCATGTATGTTGCCGGTAGATGCTACACATGGTAACTCATGCACGGACGTCAAGTCATGCATGTTGCTGGCAGGTGCTACACACGTCTCTTGGGGAGGCGTCAATTCATGTTTGCTGCTAGACCGGAGGTGTTGTGACAACAACGGGCGGTATTGTACGTCCAGACTTGTAGCATCTCCTCAAGTCTTATTTGGCTAGTGTGTTGTTAGTCGTTCAAGTGATGATCATTGGTATGGCTTCCACGACGAGTATGCACACATGAGCAGAAACACGAGATCCCTTATCAAGCAATGTCGACATGCGCCTTTGTCATGCTCTTGTTAAAGGAGTGACTCAAAACTCGGCTCTCGGTTGAAAATCCCAAGATCAATTTACAGTTGGACTCGTCATCATGCCACAAGATCCGTGTTCAAAACTTAACCTAGGAGTTGTGAAGTTCTTGTTTGTTTGAGCTTTTCACCATTGATCTAGTGGTAGCCTGGTGGAGTTACTGTCACGGGCATACATTCTTGGGTTTTTTCTTGTCGACTTTTTTCTGCTAGGATGCCTAGTTTTGCATGATGCCTGATGATATATTGTTGTCTGTCCCATTCGAGTATGCTTGTTTGAGCCGTTTGATGCAAGGCCGGCGTTATCCTTCTTTCCAATTTAAAAAAAAATCATAATGGGGAATACTTCGGCCTCTGCGTCAATAGATACATACAGCAATTTATTGTAGTTTTAAAAGATGAACGGTTTACAACTCATGTATTAGCAAGAGTCTCTACAAAAATCAACCATCAAAAAATAATCAAAATGTCCAGCAATTGTGTGAACAGTATAACGTCATTGTCCTCCTACGGCCGTAACAACTACCGTGTATAGGAGTAGTATAAGCTAGCAACGAGGGTTTGCATCATGACATTAACGTTCAGATTTCAGAAATTGGCACCTAGAGAGGCTCTTCACTTTGACCAGCCGTAGTTTTCAGATGACCAGAGGCACTAGATCCATCTAGCTATTTGCTTTTGTCTTGTTTCCATACGCATCAAGTTCTGCTTACGGTCTGGTCAAGTTTTGGATCCATCGCTCATGGTTCTCCTGAGTCGGCGAGTGAAAGGTCCATATGTTTGAGTCCTGGATGGAAATTTCAGGCATGAAACATATGGCCACAGACCACAGGTTGTATCAGCACCAAGATCGATGGCATGGCCGCAGGTTGTAGCAGCAGCAAGATCGACGATGGATCAGGCTGAGTCCCTTGGCCGCTTCCACGGCGACAATCAACCAATCACGAGTAAATGGCACCGGGAGTCACACAACTTGTCCCACATGTGCACTTAAGTCATAAAACTTGCAAACTGAACTAACAAGTCACATAAGTTGCAAACCCGTGCACTCGTGGTCACAAAACCGGTCAACTAGGTGGTTTTTGACCAAAACCGGTCATAGACAAATTAAATTTTTACAAAGAAAACCTTAAGCTTGTATTTTTATTTTGGTAAGTGTATAGAATGCTCACGAGAAAAATGCTTACCAGCTCACTGGAGCTCGTTTTTTAGAAAAGTGAAACATATATTTTTAAGACTTCAAAAAATCTGAAAAAAATCACGCACAAACATTTGTACAATCAGAAGGTACACAACAAGTTTCAGACAAAAATACGTTTTATTTTGCAAAATAAAAAAAAGACAAATCTTTGACAAAAATACGTGCTTTTATATATACAACTGGCTTTTTTTTCCTAGCCCAAAACAAAACGAGTTATTCACTGAAACTTACCAGAGTTATTCAGCCCACACATATGTATTCTCGAAATAAATTTTAAATGATTTGAAACAAAAAAGTATGGATTTTGAATTTTTTATATATAGTATTTGATAACAAAATACGTTTACTTTGGGCTATAAAAATTTAATGTATTATAGATTCACACATTTGTTACTTATCCATATGATGTGCCGATATTCATTACTCCATTATTTAATCCATACTTTTTATATGATTTTTATCTATTGTTTAGTCTGTGTATGACCGGTTTTGGTCAAAAACCACCTATTTGACCGGTTTTGTGACCACGGATGCACGGGTTCACAAGTTATGTGACTTGTTAGTTTAGTTTGCAAGTTATGTGACTTAAATGCATATGTAAGACAAGTTGTATGACTTCCAATGCCATTTACTCACCAATCACCCACTTTTGCTTACCGATGCCATCACATACGCAACATAATAACATAACTAGAAACAAAAACAAAAACGGATGGTAACCTTTTGCGGCATATTCTACTTTATTAGCAGCGACTTAACCACTGCTGATGGCACCGCCCATCGTGTTAGCTGACGGACATTTTTATATGATTGGATGCAGGCCGCGACAAACATCTACTTTATCGTGGGAGAATGAGGAATTAGGTAACATTATCATTGACATTATCGTGTGTTAATGAGGCAGCAAGGGTGATGAGACCAGGAGATATTCCTAAGCATATGCCTCTCCTTTTGGGCTGTTTTTGTTTCCCAAGAGACAGAACTGGAAGGAGCTGTCCCATCCGTAGAGGACGATTCTTGTCGTAGCTTAATTCTGCCTCGAAATGGAATGTGGGGTTGGGGAACTGCATCTCAGGTAGCCGGATTTTTGGATGGAACATATATACCATTGTTTATTATTTTCCAAAAAATGCAGAGGATTGTGTTGAACAATATAAGAGCGGCATTTCGGTATGCAAAGAATGGCAAAGGGGTTTAATTCCATTTCCAGCTTTGTACTCTTGACATATACTGGAAGGAACCAGGTTGTGAGGAATGATAGTGCAGACACAAAGGCATGAATATCCAATACGGCTGACTGTAGCTAAGCATATGGTTATAAGAGACTCGTACTAATTAATACTTTCTTCGTCCGAAAATAAGCGAATCAGAAATAACAAACCTGGATTCCAAGCATAATAAGAATGTTCTTCGACTATCTCCGGACCGGCCCACACATACAAAACCTAGTTTAAACCTATACATCCCCAGGATGACGAACACAAGTGGCTAAGAAAACATTATCATACATCATGTCAACATTAGAACCATTTTTTTCTTTTGTGTACCGGAAAAGGCCAAACATTTAGTCGCCGGGTTTCGTCCTAGGCTTAGCTAGTCAGCCAAATTAAGTACAGGCCAAGAAAACATTGTGTTTCTCTAATGCCCACCACCATCTCCAAACTAATCCAAACAAATTTCGTTCGGGAGGAAAGCAACGTCCGCAACAAGACAGGGTAACACTTTTGGGCGCGCGACCCGATCCCAAGTTCAATTATTGCTCACCTCATCGGAAGGCTGGTCGCTGTCGCCGGCCGGCCGCGCTATGGCAGGATCGCTCACAGCGCAAGGTCGTGGAAGTGCAACGATCTAGTACGGACCTGGTAGTGGTAGTATTATTTTTTTTTGAAAAGGGGACATGCCCCGGTCTGGTATCCTCCCGTTTTTTTTTAAAGCCTTTTTTTTTAAGCAATCACATATTTTATTAATTGAAAATCAAACACATGTAGACATTAAAAGACAGATTGGGATAAAATGATTATCCTAAAAACACTGCAGATAAAAGACTAAGAGATCGAGAAATACAAAACGACATGTAGGTTTTACTGTAACCACCAAATCTAGCGGCCACCGCCTCCAGCGCCGTCGACAAACGCCGAAAGAGACGCCAAGCCACCTCCATTGCAAGATCCAAAAATCACCATCGCTAACGAGTCTTCGTGAGTCGATGAATAGGCCTGCTGCACGCAGCGAGGCACATGTCGTTGTGGCACGTCGACCAGGGGACGTCCCCATGCTGTCTTGGACCAAGATCCGCCGCCTCCTATCGACGGAGTCGAAGAGGAACGGCAGATCCACCACCTCCGGGCCAACATCCTTGCTCTAGAGAAACCACCTCGTCCTGGCCGCTAGCGCCATCGCGGATAATGACGAGCGCCAGTGACACAACGGGAAACAAATCTCGTCAGATCTGAAGAACGACGAGAATACCAAGCTGCCGATCTGAAAGACCAAACAACATACGTTGCCATCACCTTCAAGGCGCAACCATGAAAATCAACGTCGGTGTGGGAAGAGAGATGGGGAAGATTTATTTGTCCAGGCGCAGCTCCCACCACCCCAACGGCGCACCATGACAAAACGACCCTAACCTTAACTACTAGATGGAGGAACAAGGTTCCCCCTCCCTCCAGCCGCCGGAGCGGCAAACGAAGGGAGAGGGAACCAGCCCGCTCGCCGGCTGAGATTTGGGGAGGGAGTTTGGTTGGCCGCCGCCGCCTGAGGAGACGTAAACGAGCGGTTCTTTTCTCTCTCGATCTGGTGTGCGTTGTTAAAGCCTCTTTTTATTCATAGGGTACAAAATTCAAATGAATAAGAATACAAAGGATTGAAATGCCCTGCCCAATTAAATCCTTTGGACATAGGAAATCTCACACATGGGAAATGTGTAGTTCATATCCGCGAAAATGAACTACACAGTTCCTATGGGAACTAATCCTATAGAATGCAATTCTATGAATCAAACTGCTCTGGAAGAAAAATTCCGCAGGTCACCACTCGATGCGACCCTCTTTTCTAAATATTGGCTCTAGCCATCATGTGAGCCATAAAGGATAGATGAATGGGAAAGACAACATGGAGTAGGGTTGTGGGTCTATATGGGCGGAGCCTGCCCAACAAGAGGGCATGTGCTAAATAGGCTATTATTGCGCTGATAACAATATACATTTGTTTTCGGTGTCAGTTAAAAGGTTTTACCTAGGCTAGCTTTTGGTCTCAGACAAGGGCTAGCCTTAGGTTTGGCTCCGTCGCTAAGGGTCAGGTTAAGTACCATTAGACACATGTAGGGTTTTTCACACTTCATTTAGATCCAACTTACCAGCCAAATGGACTTGATATGTGGACCCAACATTTCAAAATCAATTGTTAAATAGGGAAAAATGTAACTAGGGGTAAAATGTGGTTGAAAATCTTAAATGTAGTAAAATTCGTGAAAGATGTATAAAAAGAGTGTAAAAAGTGGAAGTCGCTCATTAAGAAAACAAATTTCAAGGTGGAAGGACACCGACCTATAAAACTCATACATAAATCACAGACAAGTCTAAGCAAGACAAAAGCACACAAGACCTTAAGGGAATTCTTCGCCTTACTTTTATCGAGCATAATAGCTCTTATATGCTTGTACAGAGGGTCGTCGAACCTATGGATGCATATCTCACTGTCTTCATATTCCTGATTTGTCCTACCAAGGTATAATGGGAATGTTTAATCACACGGGAAAGAACATGCACAAGTTGATATATATACATGATCATGTCCTTTGATTGCCGCGATAGAAGCCCCTCGCAAGAAACAGGAGTATAAGTGATTGAAGCATATCAATCGGATGTCACCCCAAACTTGGTGGATCAAGGACCCAAAGCTACCACTCCAAATGATCTGAGATGAAATCATGGATATAACGAAGTCCAAGAAGAAACCACCCTAGAGTTTTTTTTCAAGAAAGGGTTGGACCCCGCCTCTGCATCCATGGATGCACGCATCCCTTTACTACGAAGTATCAAGTGATTAGAAACCACCCTAGAATACAACGAGTTCATGTGAATAGAAATCGTTAGCCTTTTTCACTTATTATTTGCGCACGATAGAGACACCTTTTTTTTTTGCGCACAATAGAGACACCTTTTATTTTATTTTAATGTCTTTCTATGTTCAACCTACACGAGTTATTGCATTTTTATAAATGCATTTATATCATCCCAATTGCACTTGTATTTTTATCAAACCATTTGTTTTTCTCTATGCATACTTCTTTTTTTCCCCATTAGAAATGAAGATGTCCCTGTCGCCGAGTGACCCGCTCGTCCGGAGCACGGAGAGCCGAGAGCGACGGCTCCGGCCGGAGCGTTGCCGTTTAACTAATGGCGGAGTATACGTACACTTCGAAGTTTGAACGAGGCCAATGGAGCTCTGCAGAGCCGTGCATGGAGCCACATGTCGACCAGGGCGGCAGTTTGACAAGGTAATTCCTGAGGTTTTGGTTTAAAGAAACAAGCAGAGGTTTTGGTTTGTAGATGCTCCGTACTACGCCGGCCAAAACCTCTTTGCAATAGTTAACTAGGACTGCCGGCCGTTACTGGCTCTTTCCGATGATTCGTGAAATTTAGTTGACCAGTGGATTGATTTTGACACTACAAGATTCCAAGGTACCATGGTGGATGACTGGATGGCAAGTGAAACTGTTCTTGATATTTTTACTTTTAGGCGTTATGCTCTAGGTAGATTTGCTCCGATGGTTTTGGCGTGTTGCTAATAGCAATCAGTCAATTATTTGCTAAGTAGGTTAGCAGCGGTCCATGATTGTTAAAGACGTGCTGAATTATTTGAACTTAACCCCCAAAAACAAAATGCTCCCTTTGTCTCAAATTAGTTGTCACAGATTTTCTAGATTTACATATATCTATACAATAAAACTTATCTAGATACATATATATTTAGATTAAACTGTGCCATCTAATTCGGGACAGAGTGTCGTGTGTTTTCGCTCTTGAGTTCTGTAAAGGGTTGCCGTGAGAGATGAGGAGATTACGATGATAAAGAATTCTAAACAACGCTCCAAATTATTATAACGGATATTCCTTTCTTTCTTATTGAGTTATTGTTATTTCAGCCACAAAGGTTAGCATGGCCGCCTAATCGAATCCAGCGAATGAGACACCACTAGAATAAAATTAGTGCCCACTTAGCTTCACTATTGAACTTTGTTTGGGAGAATCTTTTTGGCTCAGTAGTAACCTACAACTCATCATTCCCAGACGCAACCAAAAACAATAACAAAGAAATCCCAAAGAAATTAGTGGTTCCATCCAACAGTAAAGACAAGAGAGAATGAATCATGCATGGACTAAACTGCCATATTACATCGAAACACTCGAAAACGAATTAAGGTAACCCATATAAACAATGCATGCACGATGGCAGACTATAGCAGCTTGAACAGACTGACTGATGTTTATCCTTATTCACTACAAGAACGTATGGCTGTGTCATGCATTATTTCTAGATGGCGCATCGCGAAAGTACCTGGAAAGGTTTTTGTCAAAAAAAAAGTTTGACAAAGCAAGGACAACATCTAATTAAGACCACCTACGAGAAAAACAAAAGAAGTTTACTACATGGCGGATGGCCTGCGAATATCCAAACCTGACGGGTATCGTCCGACACTTATTTCTCAGGCCACCAAATTGATCACCTACAAGGAGCATGCAAAGCATGAATAATTACCGGTTAATTAAATGCAATTACTAGTACATGCACACAAGTTTAAATTTTTTTTAATCAAAAGTTATTCACCCGTAACACTTGACTTATCCAGCCTTCAGCATGTAAGTTATCAATCTAATAACATATAAATTATGCACCATTATAAAAGTTACCCATCATTAATACGAGAGTTCAAGCTTAAACATGTAAGTTATCCATCCAAAAATATCTAAGTTATCCACTAGTATAGAAATTTCTCACGGATAGAATATAAAAAGTTATTCTAATGGCTCGGCCTCGTCGCCCGTTCCCACTCTCGCAGCGTACGAACGACTCAACCTCAAAAAACTGTTGTGTCAAATATCAAACATAATTTTTTTAAAGGAACTATATCTAAACTTATATAAATAAATATGGTCTTATGCCCCATCCGCCCAACATACTAAGTCATAGTGAACAACGTAACATTCAACTAGTAGTCTAGTGGCTCGGCTTCGTCGTCCGTTATCGATACCGCGGCATACGGGTGACGAACCCTCGAAAGGTTTAGGTACCGAGTCTCCATCGACATCGACGGCAATAAAGTCTCGATACCCTAACAACTAGGCTAACACATTCCAATTAAATTTACTCAACACGTATGCGAGAACGCCTCTACCCAACACGTTTACATGGTGGGTAACTTATATATTATAGGATGGATAACTTACATATTATGGTATGGATAACTCACGTGTTAATGGTGGATAACCTTTTGGTCCGATTTTTTTAATTAAAACATATCAATATGAGATCTAGTTTTGAAGATCTCGTCATGACTAGTCCAACAGTAAAAACAGATTTAAATCGAACAAACAGTTTGATCTATAAGACATTTTGAATTTTTAATATAATTTTAAACAACTGGCACGCGTTCACACTTCTTCTTACAAACTAGCTGCTCAGTCCGAGAATAGAATTCCCGAAACAAAATCCGTCCATCTTGTCAAATAGTTTAGGGGCCAAACGCCCTTCCGGTGTGTGTGAGTGGCAGAACCGGTGCACCATCGCTGTTGGTTTGGTTCCCTCTCAAGCTAGTAGTGCCGGTCCGGCTAGTCACGGTGCTCGCTCACAGTGCCAGCACAGAGCACAGCCCTCCCCCATGGCTATAAATAAGCGATCCTCCGTGTACTCCTGTAGAGTACTTGTGAAATCCGTGCTCCCTGCCTACCGGCGCTTGATCCCCTGTTCCTGTTCCCACGCGCCAAAAACATTCCCAAAATCCCCAACACCAAACCACGCATCACAGCGTGGCAAACACAGAGGAACACGACGCCATGGACGTGACCATGGAGGATGTGGTCGGGGAGCTCGAGATCTCCGGCTGCAGCTCCATCTCCACCTCCCCGTCCTCCTCCTCCCTCGACGACGGCATGGGGCTCTACGCCTGGAATGCGCTGTCTCCAGTGGTCGCCGACTGGAGCCAGTTCTGCTCCGACGACGTCGGCGGCCAGGACCTTCACGGACTCATCGAGTCCATGCTCTGCGACGACGCCTTCATCGCCGACGACCACCGCCCGGCCTTGCTGTTCCCGGACGGGCCCTGCTGCTCCAACCCGAGCAGCACCACCACCACGAACCCGGGCACGCCCGTGCAGCTGGACGACCTGCAGCTGCAGCAGGCAGAGCGCAGCCCCGAGAAGGGCCTCCGGCTGCTGCACCTGCTCATGGCGGCCGCCGAGGCGCTCTCCGGCCCGCACAAGAGCCGGGAGCTGGCGCGGGTGATATTGGTTCGGCTCAAGGACATGGTCTCCACCACCAGCGCCAACGCCGGCGCCTCCAACATGGAGCGCCTCGCCGCGCACTTCACCGACGCGCTCCAGGGCCTCCTCGACGGCTCCCACGCCGTCGCCGGCAGGCAGTCTGCCATGGCCGCGTCTCACTCCCACAGCACCGCAGACGTGCTGACGGCATTCCAGATGCTCCAGGACATGTCGCCCTACATGAAGTTCGGCCACTTCACCGCCAACCAGGCGATCCTCGAGGAGGTGGCCGGCGACAGGCGGGTCCACATCGTCGACTACGATCTCGCCGAGGGCATCCAGTGGGCGTCCCTGATGCAGGCCATGACGTCGCGCCCCGACGGCGTGTCGCCTCCCCACCTGCGCATCACCGCGGTCACGCGAGGCGGCGGCGGCGGCGCGCGGGCGGTCCAGGAGGCCGGACGGCGCCTTGCGGCCTTCGCGGGGTCCATCGGGCAGCCCTTCTCGTTCGGACATTGCCGCCTGGACTCGGACGAGATGTTCAGGCCGGCGACGGTCCGGATGGTCAAGGGGGAGACGCTGGTCGCCAACTGCATACTCCACCAGGCCGCGGCGACGACCACCATCAGACGGCCGCCCGGCTCGGTGGCGTCGTTCTTGACCGGCATGGCCGCGCTCGGGGCCAAGGTGGTGACGGTGGTGGAGGAGGAAGGGGAAGCGGAGAAGGAGAACGAGGAGGAGGCGGCGGGCGGCTTCGTGGGCCGGTTCATGGAGGAGCTGCACCGGTACTCCGCGGTGTGGGACTCGTTGGAGGCTGGGTTCCCGACGCAGAGCCGGGTGCGCGGCCTGGTGGAGCGGGTCATCCTCGCCCCAAACATCGCCGGCGCCGTGAGCCGCGCGTACCGCGGGACGGACGGCACCGACGGCGAGGGCAGGCGCGGGTGGGGAGAGTGGATGCGCGGGAGCGGGTTCAAGGCCGTGCCGCTGAGCTGCTTCAACCACAGCCAGGCCAGGCTGCTCCTGGGCCTGTTCAACGACGGGTACACGGTGGAGGAGACGAAACCGAACAAGATCGTGCTCGGCTGGAAGTCCCGGCGGCTGCTCTCGGCGTCCGTGTGGGCGCCGCCGCCTCTGTCCGTGCCGTCGTCGCCGGCCGAAGGGGCGTTCCAGGCCATGGGGATGACGCCGGCGAGCGGCGGCTTTAGCCGGACGGAGTACGACTTCATTGACTCGTTCCTAGTAGAGCCTGCGTACGCGCTGGCGTGAACTTCGGATCGAGTCAGTCAGATTTAGGTCGTCGTTGAAAATATTCAGGGAGATGTAAATATTCCGTACTCTAGTAATTGCTTAATTTGTCAGTGTAGTTCCCGTTTCTGTGTCAAAAACTGTCAATTGCGAGACGTTGAGAGTTGCTAACTCTAGTACCCAAATCTACTTCTAGTACTGATCCAAGGCGTAGAAAGTTTGAGAAAAGCAGTACATGTCGACTCTGATATATCATAAGAATATGGCTGACTGAATATTATCCTCAGGAAATCATGCTGTAACTCTCACTTGACACTGGCTGACTGAATTGTATCCCGAGAAAAAAATTAGAGGCTGGGACGGTGATCATTTGATCACCTAAATTAATTTGTTGCTTTACTCGGAAGTCTGAACTTCCTAAACTTCCATCCTTCCTAAACTCCCTGATATACTCCCAGTAAGCATTCACTTGTAATTGTAGCCCGCGCTGATCCTCCAAGCTTCAGGTTAGCCACTGATCTGTACCAACGGGCACAGTGATCAGAACAATCATCTTTGATGGAGATTTTCGGATGGCGCATCAATGTCCAAACCGATAATCGCAATGAAATTGTGCATGACAAACGGCCCCCTTCCAGTGGAAGCATCTCGGCAATTTTTGATGAGCTACATGGAATCATTGCTATAGATTTAATATCATTCAGGGGAAGATATAGTGAAAGAGAAATGTGTCCTGAACATTGAAGATATGCACATTCATAAAGCCAAGGAACATGGATCTGATCCGATTTTGCAGTGGACTGCACCGCCAATTGAATGGTATAAAATCAATACTGATGGCTCCTTTGGAGCTGCTGGAGACACAGGAGTGTGTACATTGTTCGTGATCATATTGGGGAGATCGTTTTGTCATCTTGTCGACAACTATTCAACAGTAGAGATGCTCTTGAAGCTGAACTATATGCGGCAAAGGAGGGATTAGAGTTGAATTTGAATTGATGCATTCAACTCATAATCCTTTAGATGGATTGGTGGAGATAGTCAAATTGATAAAGAATCAAGACATGGGATCGCTCCTTGCTAAAGGATCGTGAGACCTAAATTACTCATGTCAACAGACCTCGGAATATGAATAGCCATTTTATGGCAAATTTTGCAAGGATAAATGGTTGTACAGCAGTGTACCTAACCTCCGGTCCGAAGGGTTTAGCGGACACCTGCCAAGATATTGTAATTCCTAATGTTTTCTAAGCAATACAAGTTCTATTTGAGAAAAAGATGTCCAAACCGATATGGTCACGAAACATTGAACTAGACCTAACAATATGTATACATCAGCCAACTTATAAATATTAGGAAAAGCAACGATTATGTTATAGTACTAGATTAATATTGGAAGAGCATATTTAAAATTCGGACGACCTACTGTTGGCCAGCAGTCTAATTTGCCTACCATGACACTCACGAGTGCCGTTTGAATACCGGTATGACATGTATAGATTCGAGCTAGGTCACTCCCTCTGAACTTGAAGCCTCTCTTTTAGTGCCATTTTTTCTCTGCGATTACTCCAGCTTCTCACTTTTGAATACCGCAGTATTGGGCCTTGGTTTATTAGATGGCAAAGCCTGGTCTTCCCGTTTCCAGTAGGAGAGACGGACAGTACGGCCTTCCACGAATGATGCTCCTTTAAAGCGGCACCGGTCCGCTGGGAAACCTTATTTGTCGCCCATGGCGGCAAATAGCGGCATTGCAGCTGAAGTGCCACAATGATGGGCCGGATCGATATGGTTCATTTTTCTTTAGCCGTCGTTTTTCTTGTTTTGCTGCTTATTTCTTTCTTTATTTTCTTTTACTTTCATGGGGAGGAACTCTCCCTCGGTTACACTTTTTGGCACTCGTTTTGAGCCGATAGCTAAACAATAATAAAATCCCGTAATTTTTTGGGTAAAGTAAGAAACAAGTATCCGGGTTCTAGCTAGTACAAGTACTAGCCAGGCTTTGTCTAGACAAAATCTAAACTGAATTTAGAAACATACCAAAAAAGAGCATCAAGATCAAATCGAATGCAATGGAAGCTCTCGATATGTGATAGTGCACAAGAGGCCGAAGTTCTCGCATGTTTGAAAGGTATTACCTGAAGGCACATCCACGACATCCTGGTGTCACAGAGTCAGAGTCTGATTGTGCCAGGTTGATCAAAGTGGTTATGTCCGAGGAGAGAGATCGATCAAATCACTGGAGTTTGCTGTTAGAGGCGAAGGCACTACTAGAACTTCTGCCGGAGGTGAAGCTGGGCAAGGTTGCTCGGGTGAGTAATAAATTAGCATATGATTTAGCACAGTTAGGCAAGCATGAGTGTGGTGCGTTGCATGGGAGCAGTTTTTCCTTGCGTGTTGGACTCCTTAATGTATGACCGTAAAAACGTTGTTGTCTAATTAATAAAGCTTACCCATTCTCAAAAAAAATATCAAGTTGAATGGAAAATTGTCCAACATGAAAGTTTTTCTTTTTTTGTACAAACAATTTTACTTTTACAAGATTTTGATCTGAGCTTATTTACTATCTGGCGTGGGGTGAACACGCCAAAAGAGTCCGAATAGTACAAACAAAATTTTGATCAAACAATTATGGAAAGTTCAGGTTTGCCTATTCAAGTTGGATCCTAATTAGTGTTTTGGGCGTGATTTCAATCCTGTTTTCATTGCATGGAAATTTTATCTGCTCTGAGGGGTGCCAGCTGATCGAACCAACACCAATCAAACAAACTAATCTAACACTTGTTCATGTTAGAGTATATTACGGCTAGACATATTTGATAGTTTAATATTGTAATCTAAGTCTATCTCTATTAGGCTTCTTGCCCCCAAATCTTCTAGTACCATATAAACAGTCTAAGAGCATCTCCACTCGCCTACCCAGGACGCCAATCCGGACGCCAAAATTTGGTCCGGACGCTGAAAATCGGCCTGGTCGCGTATCCAAGAACCTGTTTTCGTCCGGATTTAGGCGATTTTTGGTCCGGGCTTCCCATGCCGAACCCAGGTTCCCGGGTACGTCCTGGAAACGCCGGACGCAGCGAAAATGGGCGTGGGCCAGCTCTGTCGGCGAGACAGTCACATTCTCACCCACCCCACTCACCCAGACTGCGGCGAAGAGCTTCCAGTGCCTCTGTCACCATGACTTCATCGGCGGAGCTCCTCCACGCCGAGACATGCCCACGCCTCTAGATACGCTCGCCGTAGTTGTTGCCCAGTCCGCCGCCGCTTTCGCCGCCCAAACGTCGTCGTAGCTCTACTTCGCTGCGTGCTCCCACCACCACGCCCGCCAAGTGTTCGGCATTTGGCCGGTTCGGCCATGGACTCCGACGACGACGAGATACCCGCCATGGACTCCGACGACGAGGAGATACTCGCCATACTATTGGAGGAGGAGAGCGTTGAGGTCGCCGAAGGTGAAGAGCACTTGGAAATCCTCGCCTCACTCGCCCATCTGTACATGCAGATGGCGAAGCCGAAGCGCGATGGTTCGACACCGGGTCGCCGGAAATGCAAGGCGAGGCAAAGGACAGAGGGCTATTGCTTGTTGTACGCCGACTACTTCGCTGACCAGCCACTCCATGGAGAGGACGTGTTTCGCCGCCGTTTCAGGATGAGCCGGAAGCTCTTCCTCAAGATCGTGAATGCCATCCGGGAGTTCGACCCCTATTTCGTTTGCAAGAAGGACTGCACCGGCTTGGTTGGGTTTTCCTCACTGCAGAAGTGCACCGTGGCGATGAGGTTGCTTGCACATGGAGCGACGACTGACAGTACCGATGAATATCTTCGCATCGCCGAGTCCACCGCCATCGATTGCTTGTACAGGTTCTGTAGAGCAGTGATTGCAGTGTTCGGGGAACACTACTTGAGATCACCCACTGCTGAAGACACTACTCGGATCCTCGCAGTCAATAAAAATAGAGGATTTCCTGGTAAGCTTGGAAGCATAGTGCGGTGACCCAACATACCACTGTAGGGTTTGCAGCATAGAAAACAAAAAATTTCCTACGATGGGAACAACTATGTACCAAGATCTATCTACTAGATACAAACAACGGGCGGATGTATATCCGTAGAGAACATACCCTTGAAGACCGACAAAGCTTAAAGAGTCCAAACTCGTGGTTGATGTAGACGATCTCTTGCCGATCTCAAGATCGAGAGGAAGTCCTAGCGCCGCAAAACAGCAGCGCATCCGTGCTCGCACACACGTTCGAGGCACCGAGCAACCTCCGCCTCCTCGCTCCAGCGATGCAGCGGAAGCATAACTCTTTCTTGCCGAAAAGCCACCGGGAACATGTATCTCGCTAGTCCGAGACCATGGGGGATAAATTCTAGAGGGGGAGAGAGATCCTTCATGAGGAGGTGTGAGTGAGAGAGAGGGAGGGGGCTCCTTTTATAGGGAGAGGGGGGGCACCCAAGGGGCCATGCGCCCAGCCATGGGGCTGCCCCCACCTCTTCCATATTCATGTGGGTGGACTGTCGTGGTGGTGGCACGGCAGATGCCATGGGTAGGCTAAAGTATGGGGCCAATGGATGCTAGTGGGATCTGGGGAGGGAAGATGCAACTGATTCCACCCTCAAGTGGTTAAGGCCAAGATCTTTATTTCTCTTCTTTTGGGTTACAAGTGCTCCTCGAGCTGTATACAGGGAGAAAAGGTGAATCTCACCAGTCTAACGGTGCTCAAAGAGTCGATGCCCTCCTCAGGGTCCAAACCTCTCCTTATAAAGGAGTGCCTTGGGTGCCCTTAGGGCTGACGAGGCAAGCATATTCGAGGAATATGCTTGTCCCAAAATAGTAGTTCGGCGGCCTCCTTTCCCTGTCGCCCCTCTAACGACGGCAAGGCTCCAGAGGACCCCTCATGCGTGCCTCGGGCTCCAGGACTGTCACCTCCGTGACCTCCTTCTGCCCTTCTGACGCTCTGCATCTTTGTCTCTTGTGCTTGGCTCCGCTCTGATTCCTTCTAGCCTGCAGCTATAGTTTGACCGTGGGTTTCTCCTTCTCCTGCAAGCTTCGTATCACTCGGCCTTACCTTACCTTGCGTAACTCGGCTCGTCCTTTACCTGCATCGAGATCACTCGGGCTAACCCGGCCGACCCTCGCAGTAACTCGGCCGGGTAACTGCTTGATACACATACACGAGCTTCTCGCCTCCGTACCTCGGCCGACATATTCATGATTCGGCCAACCTAAACGACAACTCGGAAACTAGACGGGGATTGTACCTCTGTCTTTCCCCGTCTCTGACCTACCCGAGGTCAACCCCCCGACATTAGTCCCCGAAGCTGGTGTGGCCCCGTCGATAGCTTCGGCCGGGTCGTATCAGCTTCATTATATTCTTCAGCTTTGTTTCCGAGTTATACCCTCTTCATCCGAGATTTCCTCGTTCCTTCCCTCGTACGCCATGTCCTATGTGTCATCCCCATCATCGTTCTTCTAGTTTTTTGGTCGCTCTACAGTACTCACTGACAGACTACAGTTAACTTTGTACCTGCTGCGCCGCCGCTGCGACGCCTCGGGTGCCGTTCCCCTTGGGGATCGTAACGCTCTTCCTTCCTGTGCGGCCGTTGGTGTGGCTCCACTTATCGTCATGCGTTCGTGCCGCACCCACGATCTACACGGTCAACCGCTACACCCACGATCCCACTACCTTGTTCGCGGCTCGATTATAAAGAGGGGGACGGCGTTTGGGGAATTTACTTTTCCCCTTCTCGCTCGTCTCCTTCCTCCTCCTTCCTTCCGCCGGCGCGTCCTCTCGCAGCTCCGCCGCCGCGCGCTTGCCAGAGCCTCCGTCGGTGAAGACTCCGCCGCGCCGTCCTGCCTGCCTCGCCTGCGCTCTGCGGCTTTGGCTCCGTCGCCGGTGAGTCCTCTCCGGTCGCATTGCCTGTGTTTTTCCCTAGACTCATCTGTTTCGATTCCGTGCTCGTGCGACGGTTCCTTTGGTTCTTCGCCATTGTTCTCGTGCAAAGTCCCGACGGGGCCTTGCAGCTCTAAACTCCCCTCCGCCGCCAGTCTTTCCTCCGGTGATCTTTCCGGCGCACATATGTCTAGTTCGTTTAGCGGCGCTCTGGTTGAGGACGACGACGCTGGCTCCGGGCCCGAGCGAGGCTCGTGGCAGGGCTCTTCTGTCACACGCCGTGAGATAGAGTGGCTCATCCGGACTCGAAGAATTCCCGCCGAGGTTTCTTGCCGTTTACCCGGCAGTGAATCCTCTCCGGATGTTAGGGAGGGCGAGTATGTGGTTTTTATGTCGCACTTCGCGCGTGGCTTCAGTCTCCCTCTTAGCGATTTCGCTAGAGAATTCCTCGACTACTTCGGCCTTCAGCCGCATCATCTTCCTGCGAACGCTATCGCTTCTCTTTCTGCTTTCATCTGCGCATCGGAGGGATACTTCGGCTTGTGGCCGTCAGTGCATGTCTGGTCGAAGTTCTTTCAGATTCGCTCCAATGTAGTTCCTGACAAATCTCTGCACCCTTCCGAGAAGTTGCTTACCCAATGTGGGGCAGCGTCTATTACACCTCGGAGGAAGTCCGTGTTTCCTCGTGTCACTGGGTTGGAGTCGTGCAAGAAGTGGCACAAATCATTCTTCTATGTCAAGAACAGAGGGGCAGAGGACAAGATTCGGCTCCCTGCATTCTCAATTGGTCCACCTTCTAAAGTGAACTGGCTCTACAATCCGAGGAAAACTCATGCCTTGGCCGAGGCCTTCGAGATTCGGCTTAAAGAGTTGATCCGGGCCGGGTTATGCGGCGAAGACCTGATGGCTACTTTCATTAGTAGCCGGATCTGCCCATTCCAGAAGCGGACTCACAAGGTGTGCTACATGAGTGGTCCCCTTGACCCTAATCGAGTCTCGACCGTGGAGCTGGACAACTACCTTATCTATAAGCGCGTCCGAGCTATCTTCAAGACAAAGATGCCTGAGGATTGGGCTTGGGGATTAAAACCGTTCACCCGCGATCATCCGCCTCCCGAGGTGAGCTTAATCTACATCGCTTTGCTATTCCATTGTTTTTGTAACGGGTTTATCTAACTTTCTTTTTCCTCGTCTTGCAGAGGTTCGCAGAGCAGAAGAACGAGGACGCCGAAGTTCTGCTGCTCCCTTGGCCCGCGGACAGGAGTACCCCGGATACTGGTGAGCCGGACTCCGAGGAGTTCGTCCCTAAGTCGGATCCTGCCCCGGCTCGAGCTCGTGGCAAGACTTCGGCGCACGATGAGGAAGGTGATTCGGACGAGGTCCAAATTCTTGAGGTAGTTGCCGCTATGCCTATTTCTTATGCATTTCCGGCTTCTACCTTCCCAGCTAATCTGGCCGGTCAGGTTCACGACGCCGAGCCTATTGCTTCTCGACCCCCTGTTACCTCAGGGAAACGCGGGGCTCCTGCTAGTGCCTCGGAGGCGGTTCCCAAGAAACGAATGAAGAAATCCGCTCCGAACCCTCCCAGGCGCAAGACTATGCCTGGGGTCGCCGGGTAAGTTCCTTTTGCTTATATTTCTTGTTTCTTTCTTTCTATTTTTCATACTGACGATTCTTCTTTCTTATTTTTGCAGTGCTCCTCTTTATGTTAAACCCGGCGGTCCTAGTATGACTAGTCGCCCGATTCGGCCGCCGTCTCCTCCTCCCGCTGATGATACTAGGATTCCTAGTCCTATTCGTCCTGCTTCTCCTCCAGCTCCGAATACGTCGCCTCTTCGTCGCGAAGTGCCTGAGACCCCTTCCATTGACCCGGATTCAAACCGGCCCTCCGAAGTTTTCGTCGAACCCGCCGCCCCTTCTATGGGCCCCAGCGCTGCTACTGAGCCTCTCTCTACCCCGGCAGTTTCTATAGCCATTCCAACCTCGGCCGAAAAGGTCGTTATCTCGGCGCCCTCTGCGACCATAACCCCTGCTGCTCCTAAAGACGTCGTCCCCACTTCCGAGGCGTCACTTCCTGCTGATGCCTCCTCTAAGGCGAGAAAAACTGTTGCCGCCAAGACTTCCTCTTCTCAGAAAGGTCTTGTCGGCTCTTCTCAGCCGAGTATTGCCGACGTGCTGCGTAAGGGAGCTGCGCCTACTAAAGTCCCTGTTGCCTCGGCCGCCGGCACCCAGCTCGCTCTTCATAAGAGCCCTGCGACCGCCGTGGTCGAACAGCCTGTCCGGGGTAAGGTCTTAACTCGGACAGCCAGTGGGAACAGCCTCGGAGCGCTGGTGGAGTATGCAAATAATTGGAACGCTGCTGATCAGTTTGAGGGTAATCCTATGAATCAGCCCTTTCAGCTTTCTGACATCAGCGGCCGTTTTGACCATGCTGCCAAGTTCATCGTTGATACCAACAAGATGAATGAGGTAATTACTGTTTCTCTGAGTTTTAAATTATTCCTCAGATGTTACTATATGCTCTAGTCCCCGAAACTTGCAAGGAAATAACTTGTTATATACTTGGAAGTTTAATAATCTTTGACTTAATTTTATTTCGAGGGTTCGTTAATCCGGCCATCTAGATCCGAGTTAAGTTTTGCTTGACTCGGATGTGCTGTAGCTTTGAATATCCAGCCACCTAGATCCGAACTAAGTTCTGCTTGATTCGGATCTAATTTAGCTTTGAATATCCAGCCACCTAGATCTGATTTAAGTCCTGCTTGACTCGGATCTGGTTTAACTTTGAATATCCAGCCACCTAGAGCCGAATGAAGCTCTGCTTGATTCGGATCTAATTTAGCTTTGAATATCCAGCCACCTAAATCTGAGTTAAGTCCTGCTTGACTCGGATCTGGTTTAGCTTTGAATATCCAGCCACCTAGATCTGAGTTAAGTCCTGCTTGACTCGGATCTGGTTTAACTTTGAATATCCAGCCACCTAGAGCCGAATGAAGCTCTGCTTGATTCGGATCTAATTTAGCTTTGAATATCCAGCCACCTAGATCTGAGTTAAGTCCTGCTTGACTCGGATCTGGTTTAGCTTTGAATATCCAGCCACCTAGAGCCGAATGAAGCTCTGCTTGATTCGGATCTAATTTAGCTTTTACTGTCGATTTATCATTTTGCCTTATTGTTCAGGTTGCACACGACCGGCGAACCGCCGAATTCCAGAGATTGCTTTTTTCGCACCGCAAGCTGGAAGAAAAGTACGAGAAAGTTCTTCCAGTGGTGAAGAAGGCTGGTATGTCGATAGTTCCTTTTCCTTATTTTCAACGCTCTCATGTATTTGTTCACGGAATGCCGGCTTACTTCTTGGTGAATAGGTAACATTAATAACCTCAATATTCGCCTTGAGAAGAAGGTCAAGAGCCTGGAAGGTTAGTTTCCTTTCTATTTTACACCCTCTCCATTTTAGTGTATATGCTAAGTTTCCTTATTGCGTTTGGCTCTGGTAAAGCCGAGTTGCAAAACTTTGCAGTGTCACATCAAGATTGCATGCCCATGCCTGACGTGATGCTGCATTTTTAGAACAAAACGCTATTCATTCGGCGCAACTGCAAGAAAAAGATGATGAAATAGCTCGCCTGCGATCCGAGGTGGGTACCCTCAAGCTTTCTCAGAAATCCGAACTAGAAAAGGTCGACCAAGAATTTTCCGAGGAAAAGAATCGGCTGACTTTGGAGCTGCAGAAGAACAAAGAACTCCTCGAGGCTGCCGAACTTAAAACTCAGGGTTTGAGCGAGGAAATTGCTCGTTTTGAGAAGAGTAAGGTCGATTGGGCCAAAGACCTTCAGATAATGATGAGATACATTCATCGTAAGCTACTTGGCATGGCCGAATTATATTTTTCGTTTTTATTCTCGTTACCATCTGACACGTTCATGCTCTGCGCAGATCATTTCCCCGAGGCCAAACCTGTGAGTTCTAAAGCGGTTCTTGCAGCTCGCGTGCGCCGAGGTGAACCTGTTACCGTTGATTCGGAATATTCAATGGAGGATTACTTGGTTGCCGTTGGTGCCGCAGTTGGTCCGATGAAAATTATGGGCCGAGACTTGGTGCAAGCCGCTATCCGAGCTTACCATGTGCTCTGGCCGAATACCTCGGGGACTCCTGATATCAACGAAGTCAAGTTATTGGTGAAAAGACTAATGGCATCTGAGAGGCAGCTGAGTCTTTGGAGGGAATCTGCTGGGCGTGCTGGTGCCGATATGGCTCTTACTGTTATCATGTCATGGTATGAAGACATCTCTCTTGACATCCTGAGAAATTTGCGCACTGGTTCCCGCTGGGTTGAGGATCCCACCTTTGTTGCTCTTCGGCAAGCTCGGGCCTTCCAACTTGTCGAGTACGCCGACGTGCACACTTGGAATGAAGGGCCGAGTTTTCTTCCAGACCCGGATGAGGAGGTTGTAGCTGAGTATGCTTCGGATGATAATTCGGCTAAGCAGGGGGAGGGTGAAAATGATTCGGCCGCATCTGATAGCTCCAGCTCAAGCTCGGACAGCAACGGCGACGCGCGGTCTTCTTCCAAAGGTACCGGGCATTCTACCGCACAAACTGATGCTCCTGAGCAACCTCGGACTTCCGCTGAAGTTGCACCTGGGTCGGGGGAGGGCGAGGCGACCTCAGTCCAAGTTCCTCCTACCTCAGAGTACCCCGCACCTGAGCCGACTGCTGCCTCCCCAACGAACAATGCCTAAGTTATTTCCGATCCCTGGCATGCCGGGCGTATGATGTAGGCGAAATATTTGTCAATTCTCTGTATGATTCAAATTTCTTTTGCTGTGTACTGCTGTGACATTCGGTTAAGTGGGTGTTCGTCCGAATTCTTGCTTTGTTGGCCCTCAACTTCCTGATCTTTTAGGATTTATCTTTGCCTCTATTTTTTATGGTTTTATCCAGGCGTGAGCTCTGAATATCATATAATATTGATCTGTTCTGAACAGAGATTGACTGCTTCGTTGTGAAAATATATAGCAATCGTTGGATCATTGTTTATTGTGCGAAACTTCGATTTGTAAATCGAATTTCAGAGGTAGTATAAGACTAATACGGGTGCGCTCAGTATAAGATTGAGGTAGCATACGGTAGTCCCCGAGTCGCTGCTTTAGATGCCGAGGTTTAGTTATTAACATGAAATTGATATATCATATGGCAGTCCCCGAGTTACTGCTCTGGGCATCGAGGTTCAAATACATAACACGAAATAGATATAACATATGGCAGTCCCCGAGTTACTGCTCCGGGCGCCGAGGTTCAAATACATAACATGAAATTGATATAAAATACGGCAGTCCCCGAGTCACTGCTCTGGGCGCCGAGGTTCAAATACATAACACGAAATAGATATAACATATGGCAGTCCCCGAGTTACTGCTCCGGGCGCCGAGGTTCAAATACATAACATGAAATTGATATAAAATACGGCAGTCCCCGAGTCACTGCTCTGGGCGCCGAGGTTCAAATACATAACACGAAATAGATATAACATATGGCAGTCCCCGAGTTACTGCTTCGGGCGCCGAGGTTCAAATACATAACATGAAATTGATATAAAATACGGCAGTCCCCGAGTCACTGCTCTGGGCGCCGAGGTTCAGATACATAACATGAAATTGATATAAAATACGGCAGTCCCCGAGTCACTGCTCTGGGCGCCGAGGTTCAGATACATCATTAGATCTTGACTTTGAGATATAATGCTACGAGTAGAATGGCCGAAGTAAAGCCACATTCCAGGGACGCTTCGTTTCTTCGCCAGCTTTGTCTGCCTTGTTCCCTCCGGGGGACTGAGCGTCGATTAGATAATAGGCATCATTGTGCAACGCTTTGCTCACAATAAATGGTCCTTCCCATGGGGGTGACAACTTGTGCATGCCGGCCGTGCGTTGCACGAGTCGGAGGACCAAATCTCCTTCTTTGAATACTCTTGGATTCACTTTCTTGCTGTGATACCGCCGCAAGTTCTGTTGATAAATAGCCGATCGTGATAATGTCAACTCCCTGGCTTCTTCCAGCAGGTCTACGGCATCTTGTCGAGCTATCTCATTTGTCTCTGAGGTTGTGTACTGAGCAACTCTTGGCGAGTCATATACTATGTCGGCTGGAAGTACGGCCTCTGCCCCGTACACCAGAAAGAATGGAGTATAGCCTGTTGATCTATTCGGAGTAGTCCGGAGGCTCCATAGTACGGCTGGGATTTCTTCGATCCAACATCTTGCCGACCTTTGCAATGGTTCGACAAGTCGTGGTTTTATTCCTGATAGCACCATTCCATTAGATCTTTCCACTTGTCCATTGGATGCTGGGTGAGCCACAGAGGCAATATCTAGTCTTATGTGCTTCTCTCGACAAAATCTAGCGAAAGCTCCTTCTGCAAAGTTTGTGCCATTGTCCGTAATAATACTGTGCGGGTACCCATATCTTAAGATGATATCCTTGAGAAATTTCACTGCTGTGTGCCCATTACTTTTTGATTGGTTTTACTTCAATCCATTTTGTGAACTTGTCCACCATAACCAACATGTGGGTCATTCCTCCTCGCGCCGGCTTGAATGGTCCCACCATATCTAAACCCCATACAGAAAATGGCCAGGTGATGGGTATTGTTTTTAACTCGGCCGACGGCATATGTATCCTGGTTGCGTATCTCTGACATCCATTGCATTTCTTAACTAATTCTTTTGCTTCTTTCAACGCCGTTGGCCAATAGAATCCATGCCTGAATGCCTTGGCTACTAAGGCGCGAGATGAGGCATGGTTCCCACATTCCCCTTGATGTATGTCTAGAAGGATTTCCTGCCCTTCTGTCGAACTTACGCACTTCTGCAATACGTTTGTGACGCTTCTTTTATACAGCCCATTGTTTATGATTGTATAAGCTTTTGCTCTTCTTACAGTTTGTCTAGATAATACTTCATTACTCGGCAACGTCGCGTCTTTTAGGTAAGAAAATATGGGTTGCGCCCATATCGGTGTTACTTTTTCTGATGTGAACTCACTGTCTATCTCCATGTTCTCTGCTGACATATATATCTTGGCTCTCTCCATGATTGCGCTTACCTCGGCTGTCCCCCTCCTTAGGGGTTCCGAGTCATTCTGCGGATCTACCTCCATTGGCGTGTGATCTTCTGCAGAATTTGCTGGGATAAAGATAGATTCGGATTCTGGTGATGGGATTATTGATGGTTTCCTGAGGTGTTCCAGGGCAATACCTGGAGGAATTGATTGCCGGGTTGATCCTAATTTTGACAATGTGTCGGCGGCGTCATTTTCGGCCCGAGGTATGTGGTGGAATTCACATCCTTCAAAGTATCCACTGATTTTTTGCACATGGAATCTGTATAAAGCCATATTAGCATCTAATGCGTCCCAACTGCCTGATACTTGCTGTACTACTAGATCCGAGTCACCATAGCATAAGATTCGGCGTATACCAATTTCTTTTGCTACTTTCAATCCATGGACTAGTGCTTCATATTCGGCTACATTGTTGGACGCAGCAAAATGTATTTGCAATACGTATTTCAATTGATCTTTTTTAGGCGAGGTTAACACTATTCCTGCTCCCAAACCATTCCTTAGTTTGGAACCATCGAAATGCATTGTCCAGTAACTTGGATCTGGCAATGGTGGCTCATACTGCACCTCGGCCCAGTCCACGAGAAAGTTGGCGACAGCCTGAGATTTGATTGCATCTCTTCGATCAAACTGTGGAGCGTATGGTGATAACTCGATCGCCCATTTTGCTATTCGGCCACTTGCGTCTTTGTTGCTCAATATGTCGGCTATGGATGCCTCACAGATTACTTTGATGGGATGCTCTTCGAAGTAATGTTTAAGCTTTTTCGCCGACATATATACTCCATAAGCCATCTTCTGATAATGCGGGTAATTCTGTTTTGAAGTGGATAACACCTCACTTAGATAATAGACCGGCCTCTGAATCGACTTACCATCTTCAAGTCGTTCCACTACGACTACAGTACTAACTACTCTATTGGTAGCCGCTACATAGAGTAACATAGGCTCTTTGGATAATGGAGAAGCCAAAATGGGTGCCGTAACTAACATCTTTTTCAACTCACGAAATGCAAGGTCTGCCTGTGGAGTCCAAATGAATTTATCGGACTTTCTCATCAGCTGATAAAGCGGCAGTGCCTTCTCTCCTAGCCGACATACAAATCGACTAAGTGAGGCCAGGCAGCCCGTGAATTTTTGTACATCATTCAAACATTTTGGCAATTCCATTCTTTCTACTGCTCTTATCTTTGTTGGATTAGCCTCGATACCTCGGCTAGATACAAGGAAACCGAGTAATTTTCCTGCCGGCACGCCAAATGTGCACTTCTCGGGATTAAGCTTCATTCGGAACCT
Source organism: Avena sativa (assembly GCA_916181665.1). Classification (NCBI taxonomy): domain Eukaryota; kingdom Viridiplantae; phylum Streptophyta; class Magnoliopsida; order Poales; family Poaceae; genus Avena; species Avena sativa. The sequence continues at coordinate 24,253,379 of OV702283.1, forward strand.
TCTCAGGTTCGCAAAAGTCTGCCGAATATCTTCTAATAATGTTTTGCTCTCTTTAGTTTTGATGACCACGTCATCCACATACACTTGTACATTTTTTCCTATCTGATCATGCAGGCATTTTTGCATGCATCTCTGATATGTCGCTCCTGCATTTCGCAGGCCAAATGGCATTGTGCGATAACAATAAGCCCCGTACGGGGTAATAAATGCAGTCTTTATTTGATCGGCCGGATTTAACGGTATCTGGTGGAAACCAGAATACGCGTCTACAAACGATAACAGCTCACAACCGGCGGTCGAGTCAATGACTTGGTCTATTCTAGGCAATGGAAAAGGATCTTTCGGACATGCCTTGTTCAAGTTGGTGTAATCGATACACATTCGCCATACAATTGCTACATTGGGGTCATCTTTCTTCTTTTCTACTAGCACCGGATTTGATAACCAATCCGGATATAGTACCTCCATGATGAACCCGGCTACGAGGAGCCGAGCTATTTCATCTCCTATTACTTTTCTCCTGTCTTCGGTGAAGCGGCGGAGAGGTTGCTTCACCGGCCTTGCTCCTGGCCTGACGTTCAAAGAGTGCTCAGCCAACTCCCTCGGAACACCTTGCAGATCTTGAGTTGACCATGCAAATATGTCCCGATTCTCACGGAGGAAGTTGGTGAGCTCGCCTTCCTATTTAGCATCCAGGCCTGCACCAATAGTAACAGTACGCTCTGGGAATTGCTCATCAATCTGAAATTTTTTTGTCTCTTTAGTCGGCTGAAAAGAGACACTGCCATGAGGATTGGCCAGCGCCGGCATGTTTAGTTGTGCCGACTGAGCGAGGGCTGCTACTTCTTGAATCCTTCTCTTTTCTCTTGCTATAACCAATGACTCGGCCAGGTTTGATCCGACTGAGGCACACTCCATTGACTTCTTGTAATCCCCTGCTACTGTTATCACGCCCTGTGGTCCGGGTAGCTTCATCTTCAGATAATTTATATGACAGCTGCTCATGAATTTAGCCAGTGCAGGCCGTCCGAGTAGAGCATGATAACAACTTTCCAGATCCACCACTTCAAATTCTAGATTTTCTGCTCTGCAGTTATCCCTTGTACCGAATAACACGTCCACTCGGACTTTACCGATGGGCTCACATGAAAGCCCTGGCACTATCCCATGGAAAGTGGTCCTTGTGGACTGCAACATGTTCTGCGATATTCCGAGTTTGTGCATAGTATCTTTGTACATGATGTTGATACTGCTTCCATTGTCAATGAGGACTTTTGAAAATTTCACATTGATGCTTGGTCCAACGAATGTCGGATCCAATACTAGTGCATATGATCCTGGATTTGGCATTATTTTAGGGTGGTCTTTTATGCCCCAAGTCACCTCCTGATCTGACCATGGCACATATCTGGGTACTGCCGGCATGACTGCATTTACCTCCATATGCCGGCGTTGCACACTCTGCTTGTCTTGCTGTTCCGTCGTGAACACGCAATAAGACTGATGATGCTCTCTGTAATCATTACGTCCTGTATTTGCTGGATTTATCCTTCCATCCTGGACTTGATTCATTACTTGATGCACCGCATCTCTCCGATCCGAGTTGTCATACCTCGGGGGAGGAGGTGGTAACATCAGTTGCTGTGCATTTGCTCCAGTCAATTGTGGTTGATGCTGCTGATGTACTTGATGGGGGGCCTGAACTCCTACGGGGTTCCCCATTGCATTTTTCATCCATGCACATTGGCGGGTCGTATGATTGGCTGGTCTGGATGGGTTTGATGTGTGAAATTTGCACGGCTGATCTAACATGGATTCGAACGTGTATTTCGGCCTCTCCTGCCACTGCTTCTTTTGTTCTGGGGTCCATTGCCTTTTTCCTTCATTCCTTGGTGTCCACTGCTGAGGTCCATTCTTCTGTCGTTGAGTTGCTCCGTGACTCGGCTGATCTTGTGCTACTGCCGCCACCTGGGCCGAATTATATCTATAATCCGGCCTTTCCTCTCTTCTTCTTCCTCTGAAATCATTGCGCCTGGATGACCCGGCCAAGTCTCTTGCATAATGATCCTGTTGCTCGCGATGATCCGCCGACATTAGTTCTGGTTGTGTTGGGTCCCCTAGTGCATAGGAGTCTGCTATTCTGATAGTTTCTGCCAGCGTGGTCGGCATATCTCTTTGCAGACGTTGCCACAGCATGCTGCCATAACGGCAGCCTTGCGCGAACCAAGCTATTGCTTGCGATTCTATAACCCCTTCGCATGAGTTTCTCAAGTTGCACCATCGAGTTAAAAACTCTCTATCTGTTTCATTCGGCCTCTGTTTGCACATGGCTAATTGTTGCGGCCTATTTGGCCTCTTGTATGTGCTGGTAAAGTTGCTGACGAACATTTCTTCAAAATCTAACCAACAATTGATGTTGCCTGCTGGTAGATTATTCAGCCATACCCTGGCTGGTCCTTCCAACATTTGTGGTACATACCGTACTGCCCATCGTAAGTTCCCACCCGCTATTTTCACAGCAGTGGCATAGTCAATTAACCAGTCATGTGGCTTGGTGCTCCCATTATATGTTTTTGTGCCTCTTGCTAGTTGAAAGTTCGGCACGGGTGGTTCTCCCATTATCCGTGGTCCAAAACAAGTCGGACCCGGTGGACCCTGTTCTTCCAACAACTCGGACCGGAATAGTCGGTCCAGCTTCACTCTTGCATCATTTGATGGCAAATCTCTGTACAGAATTCTGTCTTGCATTCCATAATGGTTATTTCCACCATGGATCGCATATTCCATCTCGGAATAGCCATCATTGTACCTTTCATTTACTTGATTATGGCGAACTGGCCTCGCTTCTCTTTCCTGCCGGGGTTCATGCCTTGGTTGTGGGTTGAGCGGCTGCTCTCTCCTTACTTCGGCCGGGGTATTGTTCTCATGATTGCCCCTGGCGGGTTCTCTTCTGCCGAGATCTCCATTACCTCGGCTTTCGCCGTCTTTCTTCACACGGCGGTGGTTCCTCTCCCCACTGTTACCTCGGCTTGCATTGCCTCCGTTCTCATTCGCCTTTCCAGCTATCGCCGGATCGTACGGAACAATTTGCTTGTTCCTCTTTCCTGAGGTTACTGCCTTGTCTCTTCGTGCGTTGTTTCCGGGTGAAGAAGCTGCTGCTGCGGACAAGGCAGGTGCTGCTCCTGCTGAGTGAACCATCCGCGAGGCTCCTGGCCTTGCCGGGTTTGTTCTGAGTATTTCCTCATTTTGCTGGTTTGCGATGCGCACCAGCTCATTCACTCTTTCTTGTTGTCTCTGCCGGGCTTCCCCGGTCAACCCCTCTAATTCCAATGCTGCGGCGTTTGCCGCTCTCAAGTTCTTCGCCGGGGTATTGTACCTCGGCAAACCCAAATCACCTGATACTACTCTGTGAGCTTCATGCTCTCTGTTAATATCATCTATGAGGTTCTTTCCTCTCAATCTTAATTCGTCCACCCGCTCGGGTGCGACATCAAGCTTATTGGCTTTAGCATATTCCCTCAGGGTCCTATTCAAGGACTCCCGCAAGGCCGATACTTTCTTTGCCTCTACCAGCATCTTTTGCCTGGTTTCCTCTAACTCTGCCTGAGCATTTGCCGGATCGAGTATCGGTGCTACAGGTGTAGTCAAGTTTTCTATTGTTGCTTGAAGAATGTTCTCTGGCCTTTCTAGAGGCGGCCCTCTTACCCTTGGTGCCTTTGGTGTGGTGTCCTGCAGCTCGCTCGGGTGAGTCACTGGTGGGATTACCTCGGTGGGTGGAGGTGCGGTCTGCTTGGGCGCGCCTTGCGCGCCTGTGGCGGGTTCTCTGCTTGGCCCGGCTACTGCTGCTTCCGCCTGCGCTCCTGCAGCGACCATCACCTCGACGCTGCCTGCGAGACGCGCTCTGGACCGACGGTTTGCTGCATTAAGAGGTGGCTCTCCTGCAACAACAACTTGGTGAGGATAAACGCCGGTGATGTCGACGCCGACGTAAACCTTGTGCTCACCCAGGCTGACAAAAACACCATTTCGCGGGGGAACCTTCCCCTTGAAGCTCCCTGCATTGTCACTGACATAGTCGCAGAGACCAAATCTCTGGACTAAGCTAGAAACAACGCGCTCGCCCGTGTTGATGAAGTTTCCCGTCCGGATCATAACTCCAGCTAGCACCGCTGCTGGCCCCATGGTGGGCGCCAACTGTCGTGGTGGTGGCACGGCAGATGCCATGGGTAGGATAAAGTATGGGGCCAATGGATGCTAGTGGGATCTGGGGAGGGAAGATGCAACTGATTCCACCCTCAAGTGGTTAAGGCCAAGATCTTTATTTCTCTTCTTTTGGGTTACAAGTGCTCCTCGAGCTGTATACAGGGAGAAAAGGTGAATCTCACCAGCCTAACGGTGCTCAAAGAGTCGATGCCCTCCTCAGGGTCCAAACCTCTCCTTATAAAGGAGTGCCTTGGGTGCCCTTAGGGCTGACGAGGCAAGCATATTCGAGGAATATGCTTGTCCCAAAATAGTAGTTCGGCGGCCTCCTTTCCCTGTCGCCCCTCTAACGACGGCAAGGCTCCAGAGGACCCCTCCTGCGTGCCTCGGGCTCCAGGACTGTCACCTCCGTGACCTCCTTCTGCCCTTCTGACGCTCTGCATCTTTGTCTCTTGTGCTTGGCTCCGCTCTGATTCCTTCTAGCCTGCAGCTATAGTTTGACCGTGGGTTTCTCCTTCTCCTGCAAGCTTCCTATCACTCGGCCTTACCTTACCTTGCGTAACTCGGCTCGTCCTTTACCTGCATCGAGATCACTCGGGCTAACCCGGCCGACCCTCGCAGTAACTCGGTCGGGTAACTGCTTGATACACATACACGAGCTTCTCGCCTCCGTACCTCGGCCGACATATTCATGATTCGGCCAACCTAAACGACAAATCGGAAACTAGACGGGGATTGTACCTCTGTCTTTCCCCGTATCTGACCTACCCGAGGTCAACCCCCCGACATGGACACTCCATTCACTCAAATGCCTTTCAATTCCCTCCACTCAAAAACCCACTCAAATTCCCATTAAATTCCCACCAAATTTAATGCAAACTCTCATTAAATAAAACTCCTTTTATTTATTCAGAATTTTTTCAATTACTTTAATGACAAACATTCACATATAACCCCTTGCTAGTATTTCATTTCACATGCAGAAACACTTTCTGCAATTTCACCCGAAAACCCGTTTCGGTATCTAGTGAAATAAATTCCTGCGCATGTTATTCTTTTTGGCATGAAACTTTTGCTCCAAATGGATGTCGGTATCTCTTAAGTGTGTCACCCTACGGTTCGTGAATAATGTGGACATGATCGAGACCCCTCTCGGATCAATAATCAGAAGCGGGATCTGGAGACCCATACTGACTCCCACACATTCAACGATGACTTTCTTGTGATCGTCGGAACCTTTTACGCTAGTATCTTAATCCTTTTGTTTCGCGATATATTACATGTCCGAGATTCAATCATCGGTATCTCCATACCTAGTTTGATCTCGTTACTGACATGTACTCTTTTCTCGTTCCCGTGATATAACATTCTAGTGATCAAATCACTTGCTTGCAAGCTAATCAATGTGATATCACCGAGAGGGCCCAGAGCATATCTATCCGTCATCGGGATGAACAAATTCCACTCTCGATCCATGGGCCTCAACATAACACTTTAGTAGTTCTAAACCCATCTTTATAATCACCCTGTTACGGTGTGACGTTTGATGTTATCAACAAACTCTTCCGGTGTTAGTGATTGACATGATCTCATGGTCTAAGGATTAGGATCACTTCGTAAGTTGTTATAGCAATATAAACTCAATGACTTTGATCGTAATGCTATACTTCGGATGAATGTTCATCACACCATTACACTAATGTTGTGACCTTGTTATTAACAACATCCAATGTCCATGATCAGGAAACCTATGATCATCTTGTTAATCAACGAGCTAGTTTATAAGAGAGGCATAACTAGGAACTTCCTTTTTTGTTTATTAAACACACATGTATTAACGTTTCCGTATTAATACAATTATAGCATGCAAAATAAACATTTATCATAAATAAGGAATATTATAATAACCACTTTATTATTGCCTCTCGGGCATATTCCCTTCAGTCTCCCACTTGCACTAGAGACAATAATCTAGTTTGAAAACTTTGCGTATTGAACACATATGGCTTTCTAGTGTTCCATATACGCAACTGCAAGTGGTTAACATAATCTACGGATCTGACACTTTCAGGTCCGTGTGTATTTGCATGTCTTTGCGTCTTCACGCATCACTCATTCTCCAATGAGATGGCATTGTATAAATTTGGTCTTTCGGTGAGACCTTTAGTTCCTTGGGGTTAAAACACGTCGATACTATTGTCGTACAATATATCTTTAGTGTTAGCCCGTTGCGAACCACACCTTAGTTTGATAACAAACTACTTGACACAAATTCCCTCCTTTGCTGCTACTATAGCAGTCATATACTTAGCCTTTTTGTTGTAGTATTCGTCACAATGTCTTAACTATGGATTTCATCCAAATCCATCATGGAATCTCCTTTCCATTACATTGTGCCACCCATAGTTTAAACTGAGATAAACTTAATTTGTATCTTGTGACAAAACTAGTATCAATGCAACGCTTTACAATGAACTATTTGTAATTGTTTGTCACCTCTACACAAATATATTCTTAGTTCTTCCAAAATATCATAAGAATATCCTTACTATCGTCCAATGATCATTTTATGATTCATTCTGGTATATGCTCATAACACTTAGAGCATAGGACATATCTGGATGTGTACATATTATGGTATGATTGATCAAAACATTCTCGTGATTTCACTCATCAAGTGTCAAAGCACTTGAATCTTGTTTCACTTATCAAGTGCCGATACACTTGAATCTTGATTCAATTCCTTTCCATGCGACAAGAACCGTTTCTTGTCGTTTCTATATTGAACTCCTTCAATATCTCATATATGTACATTTGGCATAACCATATTAGCGTCACAGTCTATCCACTGTAGACATTCATGCTAAATATTCGGGTTTTGCCTAAGTCTTTCATCGAAATGAAATTCTTATCCTTTGTCAAAAAAAAGATACATCATTTATAATCAACAAGATGCCCTCTACATAATGTATTAGAAATATGTCTTAGCGCTCCCACTTAATTTCTTGCAAATGCAAGCATTTTCATCGTCTCCTGATGAAAACTCTTTTTTCATCATGGTGAAGATTCCAACTCCATGATGCTTACTTCAACCATTGAACTTTGCATGCCCTTTTAGCATCCTTTGAATTTAACAAAACCCTTTGGACCGTGTCTTGTACACGTCCTAGGTAACCATTCTATTAGAAGAATTTTGTTTTGTTTATTCATCTACCATATACCAAATTATATGTTGTGGTTGCTATTTTTAATCCGTCCAGACTAAATATCGCTATGAAAGATCAAATCTTGTCATAGTCAACTCCTTAAACATTATCGTAAAATATTTTACCGACATGTCGACTATTTCATAGATATAAAACATCCATGTCTGTTTCTTTATAGATCCAAATACGACCGATAGGTTTTTACACCTTTCCGGAGGGTCTTACAAGTTCAAAACTTGATTTCTCGTGTATGGAACTATCACGGATTTTATGGCTTCAAGCCATTTGACGGAGTCAGGGCCCATCATCGCTTCTTTGCATGTAGTCGGTTCATCATTGTCAAACAATAATGATTTACTCTCAAATCTCAGTATTTGATTGTTTTATCTGACCGACTTGGTTCAATAAGAACTTAGACCTCCGTGACCACAACCTTTGAGGCACGTGAGCCATGAGCATTCTGGCTGCCTCCGGAACATTTTCCGGCACTGCGCAACTCAGCACATATAGCTAAGGTTCATTAACCTTATCAAAGTTCTATTGTCCTCCCACTTAACTTTTGCGAAAAATTCCTTTTTCAAGAAACTTCACATTTCAAGCGACAAACCCTTTTGTCCTCGGTGTTATGGAGGAATAACCAATTGTTATTCGAAATAACCTACAAAGACATGCTCATCCGACTTCGGTTGTAAACATCTTACTTATGTTTAGCATACCAAAATTTAAGAAAATGACAACTTGGGTTTTACCCCAAACCATAGCGCATATGGTGTCATTTCAACGGATCAAGATGGAGCTCTTTTCAGTGTAAAATCGGTAGTCTCTAAAGCTTTAATCTTTTAAAACATAATGGCAGTTTTATAAATAACACCTTTGATCCAACCATGTCAAACAAGGTTTCATTACAATTCTCAAACACTCCATATTCCTATGGTGTTTCGGGATATGTAAATCTAGGTGTTTTGCTAAACTTGCAACTCAAATAAATCCCTTGATGATAAAATCATAATTCATTTATTTTCTTGTTACACTTGTAACTCAAACAAATCCCTTATGATAAAATCATAAACCATTTATTTTCTTGTTACAATGATTTTCCACTTCATCTTGAAAGTCTTTGAAACATTTTTCAAATATTTCATACTTCTTTCTCATTAAGTGAATATTCACTCAAATTTCCGGAGAAAGCATATGAAGTTGAAACCCATCGCTTACGACTACACATAATGGACTACATATATCGATATGTATAAATTCTAATAATTTAGTCATTCGTTCTTATTTGGCCTTTGAATGAAGTTTTAATTATCACGTGGAAAGTCTCACAAGCGTCACTTGATCAAATCAAAGACTCCAAAAATCCATGAATATGGAGATTCTTCATGTTTTCTTTCCAATATAATTTAAACAGCGATGTCACTTTGTAAGTGATCTTTCAATCATTTGTCTTGCGAAATTTTAGCATTAGGTTTTATGGATGTGATTTCTCCAACTAGATTTGTAAATCATCCATCTTATATGGAATATGGTAATTATTTGAAAAACCTTTGTTATCATAATACCTGATTCAAATAACAATTATTAAAACAAATCTTGAAGTCAAGCTTTGACGTCAACGAGAAATACAAACAACGGTTTGTTTGTTTTCGATGAACATCATCACATATTCTCTTGCTAGTTACTTAGGCCATTGTGGTTCATGAATTGCGTTGTTCCATATGAAATTTCATAGCAACCAATTCGGTATCCAATACCCAAGAACCACATTGTTTAACAAGCAAAGAATACAACCATAACATGTATATCATCCATATACCTAAATTGGATATTTCCAATCTTTTCTTTTCTGCCAAATATATTTTATAGATTCTCTTTCAGCATTTCCTTTTTCCTTTTAAAAGAATCTGTCAACATCAAAAGTGGCGCCATATACATGACACATAGTCCAAAGCGTGTATATTCAAATAATAATACCTTTGGACTTGCACTTTGAAGTAGATCACCATCATCAAAATGATCGGTATTCTTTCAAAATCCATTCTTTAGTAATCTTTTAGTGTAGTAAACACTTTACATACATCTTCTATTCATCCTTATCATGACGACTTGCATGATCAAGCTAATGTAGCTTATAAAGGCGAATCGTGAGTATAACATTACTTTCCAAAACCCTTTTGGATGATTAGGATGTCTAGCATCTCCAACCTTCGTAAATTCTCATCCAATATGAGAACATATATTATACTCTATCATATTGCAACCAAAACATTGTTTTAGATATTGTTATATCTGCCACAGATGATGGTTTCTGAAACAATTCTTTTAGCTCCTAGATAAACTTGATATTAAAACAATCAAGAATTGTGGAGGCAAACATGATACTTAATATACTAACACTGGAATTGTTACTCTCAATTTAATACCAATTATTAAATTTCGCGGAGTAAATAGAGTTTGCTGAAAGTTTGCAATAGGACTTTAAACTTTGATTGACACTCAACACAATACGATACCAGTTCGTAAAGTAAATATCCAGAATTCTATAGTTCTGTTATCTCAATTACAACTATGCATAAGGTAGTGAACGAATGCCAATGACTACAACGAATTATGCAAATTCACTTTGATTTAATTTTATGATAAATTGAGTTCTAATAATCCAAATTAGAAATGAACTCCCACTCAAAAACGACATCCATCGTGTCTTTTTGGTGATTACATGAACCAAATCCACTACACCAAGTCCGATCATCACGTGAGTCGGTGTAGCTTCAAAGGCGAGCATCCGTATGGTCATCATATCAAAACATATGACTCATGCTTAACCTTTCGGTCCGTGTTCCGACGCCATGTCTGTACATGCTAGGCTCGCCAAGTAAGAACCTTAGTATTCGCGTGTGTAACTGTCTTACACCCGAGATATGCTCGTGGATTCAAGTACACCCGATCATCACGTGATGTCTTGAAGCGACGAAACATTGTCGGTGCATACTTAAGGAAGAACACATTCTTATCTTGATATCTAAATGAGGGATCATCTTATTATGCTAATAAAACGCTAAACAAGCAATATAAGATGCAATCAAAACATCACATGTTTATAAGTGAAATGATATGGTTCCCGCATATGATCTCCATCATGTGCACCGTGGTATGATCTCTATCATACCTTTATGTGTAAGGCCAAGGTCTATGGAACTTACACGCTATGTGTGTTGTAAGAGTATCATCTCATACTTCTACTTACAACATCACCATATCATAACACTACCCCAGCAACAATCTAAACTAGACGCCTCTAATTTATCCATTGCAAGTTTTACGTGGCTTAGGGCTTTCGAAGATAGAACCATTCTTACCTATGAACATTAACCACAACGAGGATAACCAAATTGTTGACAACTCGTTGCAAATTAGATATTGACTATAGTAGGAGAGACAGACACCCGCTAGCCACTTATGCAAAACTAGTTGCATGTCAAGCGTGGAACAGGTCTCATGTGCGAGGACATGTAAAGTTTATTCGGGCCGCTTCATCCCACTATGCCACCAATATCCAAAGTACAAATAAGAAGCAATAAAATGATCATCATCACCCACATACTCATATGTGTACTACCCGTGCAAAGTATCTGCGCATAGATCCGGCTCTGATACCACTATAGGGTTCGCAACATAGAAAACAAAAAAATTCCTACGATGGGAACAACTATGTACCAAGATCTATCTACTAGATACAAACAACGGGCGGATGTATATCCGTAGAGAACATACCCTTGAAGATCCACAAAGCTTAACGAGTCCAAACTCGTGGTTGATGTAGATGATCTCTTGCCGATCTCAAGATCGAGAGGAAGTCCTAGCGCCGCAAAACAGCAGCGCATCCGTGCTCGCACACACGTTCGAGGCACCGAGCAACCTCCGCCTCCTCACTCCAGCGATGCAACGGAAGCACAACTCTTTCTTGCCGAAAAGACACCGGGAACATGTATCTCGCTAGTCCGATACCATGGGGGATAAATTCTAGAGGGGGAGAGAGATCCTTCACGAGGAGGTGTGAGTGAGAGAGAGGGAGGGGGGCACCCAAGGGGCCATGCGCCCAGCCATGGGGCTTCCCCCACCTCTTCCACATTCATGTGGGTGGACACTCCACTCACTCAAATGCCTTTCAATTCCCTCCACTAAAAAACCCACTCAAATTCCCATTAAATTTCCACCAAATTTAATGCAAACTCTCATTAAATAAAACTCCTTTTATTTATTCAGAATTTTTTCAATTACTTTAATGACAAACATTCACATATAACCCCTTGCTAGTATTTAATTTCACATGCAGAAACACTTTCTGCAATTTCACCCAAAAACCCGTTTCGGTATCTAGTGAAATAAATTCCTGCGCTTGTTATTCTTTTTGGCATGAAACTTTTGCTCCAAATGGATGTCGGTGTCTCTTAAGTGTGTCACCCTACGGTTCATGAATAATATAGACATGATCGAGACCCCTCTCGGATCAATAATCAGAAGCGGGATCTGGAGACCCATACTGACTCCCACACATTCAACGATGACTTTCTTGTGATCGTCGGAACCTTTTACGCTAGTATCTTAATCCTTTTGTCTCGCGATATATTACATGTCCGAGATTCGATCATCGGTATCTCCATACCTAGTTTGATCTTGTTACTGACATGTACTCTTTTCTTGTTCCCGTGATATAACATTCTAGTGATCAAATCACTTGCTTGCAAGCTAATCAATGTGATATCACCGAGAGGGCCCAGAGCATATCTATCTGTCATCGGGATGAACAAATTCCACTCTCGATCCATGGGCCTCAACATAACACTTTAGTAGTTCTGAACCCATCTTTATAATCACCCTGTTACGGTGTGACGTTTGATGTTATCAAGAAACTCTTCCGGTGTTAGTGATTGACATGATCTCATGGTCTAAGGATTAGGATCACTTTGTAAGTTGTTATAGCAATACAAACTCAATGACTTTGATCGTAATGCTATACTTCGGATGAATGTTCATCACACCATTACACTAATGTTGTGACCTCGTTATTAACAACATCCAATGTCCATGATCAGGAAACCTATGATCATCTTGTTAATCAACGAGCTAGTTTATAAGAGAGGCATAACTAGGAACTTCCTTTTTTGTTTATTAAACACACATGTATTAACGTTTCCGTATTAATACAATTATAGCATGCAAAATAAACATTTATCATAAATAAGGAATACGATAATAACCACTTTATTATTGCCTCTCGGGCATATTCCCTTCAACCACTGCATGATGCAGTGCACTATAGTCGTTGACATAACACCAATGAAACACCGTTCACTAGTATTACATCCCTCAGAGTAGTACAACAGAAACACAGCAGGTCCAATACATGACTATAGGTTACAACTCAACTCTTTACACAAGATCCAGAGAACACTCTATGTTAAAGAGAGAGAAAGAAACTTTTTACAAAGAAGAATCAGAAATAAATAACTCATAGCTACCATACTTATAAAACTAATAGCTGAACTACTAGGCTTGCAATGCTGCTATTGCAATACTCTACCGAAGTAGGTTCTATGGTTAGAAATTCTATTCTTATCTAATCCGCAACTTTGTCTTCACTCGAGTTGATGTATATGTTGACTTTCTTGACTTCCTTGAAGAGCTTTAGCTTTTGATGATGATTTCTGGAGCATAACTTGATGTAGACATCGTCCGTAATGGCTTTAGAACCTAGCAAGGGTAAAGAAGATACTTTGAGTACGAGCGTACTCAGCAAGTTCACTAGAAAAGGAGTGTTTGATGCACTATAGCTACAGCCACAGACCATAGGTCGTAGGCAATGCAAGTTTTCGTAAACATTTCTTCAAAGGTTGCTTTTATTCTGAAAATCTATGTCCGTCAGCCTTCACGGGTTTACCAGAACTTTCATGGAGTTCCTTTCCCGCCGCGTTCGCAGCTCCTTCCCGGAACAGGGAGTAACAAGTTACAGTTCTTACACTTTGCAGAGGTGCATCACTTTACCCATGAGAGATCTTAGCTTTGTTGCACATCCGGACCGCGAACCCGTTCACACTTCCTTGGTGTGAGGCCCAGACTAAGACCCAAGCCAATCACTGCCTTCTCTGCGACCCCGCATGTCTCCTTAGTGTACGCCAGCCCACCTATTGAATTACGACAATGGCAGTACAAACCGTTCAGATGTCGGAACTATCGTGGGACGTTGAGGGCTCCCACCCATATGCTGCATATCCTCTATGAATTACCATAAATAATATGCACGCTACGAGTGATAACATCCACGACCCGCACATCCAGCTCCGTGAGAGAGGGAAAAGATACAGCTGACTTCTTCGTCACATTCCAAATCTCATGGTCAACGCGTAATATACGACGCAAGAATCACTGGCGACATTGGTTGTTAAGTCCTAGATAATATGTTCCTTTACCACCGGAACTCTTATAGTAGGTTATTACCTCATGGAACACTTATAGTAGGTTATTACGACAACACTAGATTTGTAAAATACTTTACAGAAAATAACCAAAGGACATGAGCAAGTGTGAACTTGCCTTTTGTGATTGCAAGATTATGCACTCACGGTCTTCAAGACAATATAAAAGATCCAATATCTGAAATCAGCATCATTGGTCCGGTAAGAACTAATGTTTAAAGAAGCAAGATGCTATTATGTATAAGTAATGTAATGCAATTTCGTAAACTCGAATCCCGAGGTAACGTTGTTCTAGGGTTTGGATACTGGAAAGGTTTATTTGGAATGTGTTGCCCTTTTAGATTAAGTTTCTCACATGTGCTTCTTATTAAGGCTTGTGAGTGTGTGTGAAACAACATATACACATGTTGGCATACGATAATAAGATATATTAATGAGATGTGCTACTCAAGGACTACTTATATGTGAATTATTTTATCTTCAAGTTTTACCTTGCAAGTGATGACATTTATAATGAACTTAAGTGTTAACAATTCTAGGTATATAAGTGAAGCTTAATGTATTGTGATTATTATTAATTGTCATTTGATGTTTGAAGTGGCAAAAAAGAATAACATTTGAAGAAAATCTTATTCAACTAAGCAGAAGCATTTAAGCTTTGAAGTTAATTTTATGAGGTGTTCTTTCTAGTTATAGTCTTTAAGTAAGAAAGAATTACTCCATTTGAATAATGTCAGCTTTGTATTTGAGACTTATCTATCTTGGTTTTGAACTTGGTTGGTTTGGTATTAAGATACTTTATAACCTGATTATAGTAGACCAAGGTTAACTATAAAGTATATAATAAAGTTTTTAGCATTATTTAAAGTATTATAAACTAAAGTTAACTTTAAATACATAGATGGACTTTCGGTGAAATACTTGTTATACTTATACCTTGTTCACTTTATAATGTTTCTTTAAAGTTACTTAAAAATGGTATTACTTTTGTTTGGTAGTGGTTTCTTTACATTATGAGTGTATAAAAGGATTTATTTCTTTATAAGGGTGTGGTTAAGGTTTATGAATAAGTAAACCATATTTAATTCACTATAGTGTTTTGATTTGTTTATAAACTTGTGATTAAAATAAAGGAATAGGTTTTATTTCATTACCAATTATTCTTGGAGATTTTATATTAAATAAGAATCCTTTTATAAAATAATTTGCACTTATGGTTGAAGGATAATTCGATAAAATTGCATTTAAAATGTGTTGAATCATTTGGAATTCATAATACTATTTATTAGATTTAATTGGTTAATTTAAGAATATTAACAAATTTTATTTGACATTTTATGAATTATTAACTAAAGAAATAGATTTTAATTTCAAGTTATTAAAGTGTTTAACTTTTTATTTAACTTAAAAGTGGAATATTATATTTTTAACATATAGGTATTATCTTTGTGATCATTTTGGTATATTACACTTATTTTTGTGATTTAAAAATAATAAGATATGATTTTTATAATAATTATTATTTTATAAGGACTTAATAAATAACAAATATTTAATTAAGTGGAATAATAATGCATGATTATAGTTTTAAATTATAATTCTTATTTTTCTAAGATTTTTGGTATTTTATTTATATTTTTAACATTTACCATAATTAAAATATGAATTACCAAAGTTTTATTACTTATAAAATCTTTATTAAATAATATTTATTTAAATAATACTCATAATAATATTTTATAATAGTTTTAAGTTGTAGATTTTATTTTTATAAACATTTTCATATATTATATGTATTTTTCAGATTTATAAAACAAAGATACCAAATTTACAAGATTTAATCATTTTATTTCATTTCTAGAATATTATTATTTGAATTAATATTGTTTTAATTATTTCCTAAACATACACTAAACTTTTTACACCCAGACTGGATATACCCAAGTCACAGACATGTGGGGCTTAGGGCCACGTTGATGTGCCACGCTGGCATGAACCATTAATCCTTTTTACACTGAGAACAAACCTAGCCACAGAGATGAACTAGTGGGTCCGTGGCCATGTTGGCAAGCCACATTAGCAACGAGACCCACACCATGTTTGACTTGTTCTGATCGGCACGATGGACGGTGGCCGTCGCCGGTGACCATCCAACGGCGACGCTACGGTACGCGTGTGGATGTGAATGTTAGTGGATCGGAAGCGTATGAACCTGGGCAACCTAACTAGGGTGGCGTAGTATCTAGGGGTGGCCGGGAGCCTCGCCGGCGGTGACCGAAGCGGAGACAGCACGGCGGCGCTCGAGGCCAGAATGATCTAGGGATGGATAGAGAGAAAGGTAAGGTCCTAGAGGACCATCATCTCACCGGGAATGTAGAGGAGTGGTCGAGGAGGCAAGGTGCAGTTGGAGACGGCGGCGATTGACATCGACGAACGGCGTCGGGGTCGGAGAAGATAGATTAAATCCCGTAGTTAGGGAACTCCCTGACCAGCGTGCTTCGGGGCAATTGACGAAGTCGAGCACCACGGTCATCGTGGTGGTATTAGAATGGCAAGGGGAGGCCGGGAGCGAGCTCTGGCTCGAAGCACGACAGTTAGGGTTTCGGCATTTTTGCGGAAGAGGAAGAGAGAGGTTGAGAGAGAGGTGATGGGGAGATAAGAATGAGAGAGGGTATCCCGACGGTTCTTATCCCTTCCTCTAGAGCTCAGCGGCGGCGGGAATCGCAGCGTCCGATCGACGGCGGCCGGCGCGACAGGCAGCTGCTTCCGCCGTCGCGGAAGACGACGATGAACACAAGGCCGAAGCGGTACGGGCTACCGGTGGGCTAGTGTTGGGCTGAAGTGGGCTGCTGCGGAGTGTGCAGTGAGTTTTGGCTGTGACTTGCGGGCGACGAATAGAGAGGAAAGGAAATGGGTTGTGGGCCAGAAACTGGGCTAACCTTGTTCCCCTTCTTTTTCTTTTATATTTTTCTTATATTCTATTTTATTTTATAGCTTTTTATTTAAGCATTTGTTTTGACATTTCTTAATGGAATTTCCTTGCTAAATAATTGCAGCAATCATACAGTTATTTAGATTCAATTTGTGGACTTTTATTTGGAGAAATGAAGTTTTTAAAATGTTTAGTAATAGTCATATGGTTTAATTCTATGTGTTAAATCACATAGTAAAGCTAAAGGGTTTCGCGGAATAGTAAATCAAAAAAAAATCTATGGATGCGAACAGAGGGAAAGCCAAGATCTAATCTAGGAGATGCAAACAACGAGAGAGATTGGATTAGATCTTCATACCCTTGAAGATTCGCACAGCGGAACGTTCGTCGGAACGTGGGTGATGTAGTCGTACTCGCTTCTCCTCCTCGCGATCCGATCCGATCTAGCACCACAAGTGGCGGTGCCTCCGTGAGATGCACACGTGCAGCACCTCGACGTATCCTCCTTCCTCGGACCAGCAAGTATGGTGGAGAGACGGATTGTATCTACAACACGACGGCGCGGTGCAATTGGTGGAGAATTTCTGCAGCAGGGCTTCGCCTACAAGCGGTCGGGAGGGAGAGAGGAGGGCAGCAGGGCGGCTAGGGTTGGAGGGGAAGGTGTGGGGGGGTGGTGCGCCCCCAGCCCTCTTTATATAGAGGGGTGGGGCGCAGCCCTAGCCCCTCCCCCAAGCCAAACCGGCGGCCCCAAAGGAGGAAGAGTGGGGGGCAAGGAAACCCCCCCTTCTAGAAGCTCTATCTCGAGTTTAAAACTCTCTTGGCCGGTTGGGCCCTATGGGGCCTTGTGCCCCTGGCCCAATGCGGCCAGGGCACTCCCTCATAGGCCCATGCCCCCTCCCGGAAGGTGGGGCCACGTTGGTCCCCTTCCGGAAGGTTCTAGAAGCTTCCGGTACAATACCGATTAACCCGGAACAATTCCGAACTCCAAAAAACTGCGCTGCATTATATGAATCTTATTCTCCGGACCACTCCGGAACCTCTCGTGATGTCCCGGATCCCATCCGAGACTCCGAACAAAAACTCATAAACCAATTATCCAATCTATCCTAGCGTCGAGACACGTTAAGTGTGTCACCCTGCGGGTTCGAGAATATGCAGACATGATCTTCTATCAATAATCAATAGCGGGGTCTGGACACCCATATTGACTCCCACACATTCATCGATGATCATATCGGATGAACCATGATGCCAGGATTCAATCAATCCCATATATATATTCCCTTCGTCTCGCGATATTTTACTTGCCCGAGATTTGATCGTCGGTACCGTCATACCTAGTTCAATCTCGTTCACAGCAAGTACTTTACTCGTTCCGTAATCCGATATCACTTTGTGATTAACTCCTTAACTACATGCTTGCAAGCGGTGTTGATATCGATTACCGAGTGGGCCCGAAGTATATCTCTCCGACTTGGGAGGGACAAATCCCATCTCGATACATACAACCCAACAGATACTTTCCGATCACCTGAGAGACACATTTATGATCACCCTCTCATAGGATGACGTTTGATGACCTCAAAGCTTTCTTCCGATACCAGGGAGTTGTATTATCTCATGGTCTAAGGAATACAATATTTGACATAAGAAAAGCTTCGCAAAGACGAACACGATGACACGATCTAATTGCTTCGCTTAGTTTGGGTCTGTCCACCATATCATTCTCCCAATGATATGATCTCATTATTAATTGACAACTCATGTCCATGGTTAGGAAACCTTAACCATCATTAATCAATGAGCTAGTCCTTAGAGGCGTACTAGGGACACGGTGTTGTTCACAAACCACACAAGTATTAAAGTTTCCGCTTAATACAATTCTAGCATGGAATATAAACATTATCATGAACAAGAATTATAATAATAACATCTTTATTATTGCCTCTAGGGCATAATTCCAACAGTCTCCCACTTGCACTAGAGTCAATAATCTAGTTTACATTTGGCAACAATCTCACACCCATGGCACTGAGGTGCTGATCATGTTTTACACGTGGAAGAGGTTTAGTCAATGGATCTGCGACATTCAGATCTGTATGTACTTTGCTAATCTTCAGATCTCCATCTGCTATATAATCTCGGATTATATGAAACTTGCGGTTGATATGATTGGTCTTTGTATGATATCTTGGTTCCTTAGCGAGTGCTATGGCGCCAGTGTTGTCACACAATATCTCCAGTGGGTCCAATGCACTTGGAACCACGCCAAGCTCAGTGATGAAGTTTCTGATCCAAACTCCTTCACTTGACGCTTCTGCAGCAGCCATGTATTCCGCTTCTACTGTAGATCACGCGATCACGCTTTGCTTGCAGCTTCTCCAGCTCACAGCTCCTCCATTCAAAATATAAACGTATCCTGTCTGAGATTTAGAATCATCCTTGTCGGTGTCAAAACTAGCGTCGACGTAACCTTTTACGACAAGCTGTTCATCACCCCCATAGACTAAGAACATTTCTTTAGTCCTATTTAGGTACTTTAGGATGTTCTTCACGGCTGTCCAGTGTTCCACTCCTGGATCACTTTGATATCTGCTCGTCAAACTAAGAGCATTGGACACATCTGGTCTAGTACACAGCATGGCATACATGATGGAACCTATGGCCGAGGCATAAGGCACTTTGCTCATAGCTTCCCTATCATTTACCGTAGCTGGACACTGAGCCTTGCTCAACATCTTACCTGACAACATAGGCACCGAACCTTTCTTTGCCTTATCCATTCTGAACCTTTTCAGAACTTTGTCTAGGTATGTACTCTGGCTTAAAGCTATCAGGCGTCTTTGTCTATCTCTATAGATCTTGATGCCCAATATATAAGCAGCTTCACCTAGGTCTTTCATTGAAAAACACTTGTTCAAATAACTCTTCACATCGTTAAGCATGTTGATGTCATTTCCGATAATCAATATGTCATCCACATATAGTACCAGAAACGTCACCGAGCTCCCACTCAGTTTCTTGTAGATACAAGATTTGTAGCAATTTGGAACAAATCCAAAGCTCTTGATCACTTGATCAAAACGAAGGTTCCAACTCCGAGATGCTTGCTTCAGTCCATAAATGGAACGCTGGAGTTTTCATACTTTATCAGCATCCTTAGGATCGACAAAACCTTCGGGTTGCATCATATACAACTCTTCATCAATGTTGCCATTGAGGAACGCAGTCTTGACATCCATCTGCCATATTTCATAATCATGAAACGCAACAATTGCTAATAAAATCCGAATGGACTTAAACATCGCTACGGGAGAGAAAGTCTCATCGTAGTCAACACCTTGAACTTGTCGAAAACCTTTCGCAACAAGTCGTGCTTTATAGACGGTAACATTACCATCCGCGTCCATTTTCTTCTTGAAGATCCATTTGCACTCAACGGCCTTTCGGTCGCTAGGAGGGTCCACCAAAGTCCATACTTGGTTTTCGCTCATGGATCCCAATTCGGATTTCATGGCTTCTAGCCATTTCTCAGAGTCTGGGCTCATCATCGCTTCCTCATAGTTCGTAGGTTCACTGTCTTCTACTAACAAGACAGTCAAGACAGGGTTGCCGTACCACTCAGGAGGGGCACGCGACCTTGTCGACCTGCGACGTTCAGTAGCAGCATCGTCCGAAGCTTCATGATCCTTGTCATTAGCTTCCTCTATTGTTGGTGCAGGCGGCACTGGAACAATTTCAGGTGCTGCGCTACTCTCCAATTCAAGAGAAGGTTCAACAACCTCGTCTAGCTCTACTTTCCTCCCACTCACTTCTTTCGAGAGAAACGCCTTCTCAAGAAAGGAACCGTTCTTTGCGACAAACACTTTGCCTTCGGTTCTGCTCCTATGAAGACGCATTTCTCCGCTTTGGGTTCGATCTTGTCCGGCATCAACTTCTTGACGTAAGCTTCGCATCCCCAAACTTTAAGAAACGACAACTTAGGTTTAGCACCAAACCACAGTTCATACGGTGTCGTCTCAACGGATTTAGATGGAGCCCTATTTAAAGTGAATGCAGCGGTTTCTAATGCATAACCCCAAAATGATAACGGCAAATCAGTAAGAGACATCATTGATCGACCCATATCTAATAAGGTTCGATTCCGGCGTTCAGACACACCATTGCGCTGTGGTGTTCCGGGTGGCGTGAGTTGTGAAACGATTCCACTTGCTTTAAGATGCGTGAGAAAATCATAACTCAAATATTCACCTCCACGATCGGATCGTAGAAACTTAATCTTTCTGTTACGATGGTTCTCCACTTCATTCTGAAATTCTTTGAACTTTTCAAACGTTTCAGATTTATGTTTCATTAAATAGATATACCCATATCTACTTAAGTCATCGGTAAAAGTGAGAAAGTAGCGATATCCACCGCGCGTCGAAACACTCATCGGTCCGCATACATCGGTATGTATGATTTCCAACAAGTCCGTTGCTCGCTCCATCATACCGGAGAACGGGGTTTTGATCATCTTGCCCATGAGGCATGGTTCGCATGTGTCAAATGATTCAAAATCAAGAGACTCCAAAAGTCCATCAGAATGGAGTTTCTTCATACGCTTTACACCAATATGACCTAGACGACAGTGCCACAAATAAGTAGTATTATCACTATCTACTTTGCATCTCTTAGCCTCAATGTTGTGGATGTGTGTTTCATCCCTTTCGAGATTTAGAAGAAATAAACCATTCACAATAGGTGCATGACCATAAAAGATGTTACTCATATAAATAGAACAACCATTATTCTCCGATTTAAATGAATAACCGTCTTGCAATAAACAAGATCCAGAAATAATGTTCATGCTCAACGCAGGCACATAATAACATTTATTAAGGTTTAAAACTAATCCCGAAGGTAAAACTAAGGAGAGCGTGCCGACGGCCATCACATCAACTCTTGATCTGTTGCCAACGCGCATCGTCACCTCATCCCTCACAAGCCGCCGTCTATTCCGTAGCTCCTGTTTCGAGTTACAAATATTAGCAACTGAACCGGTATCAAATACCCAGGCACTACAACGAGGGCTAGTAAGGAAAACATCAATAACATGTATATCAAATATACCTTTGATGGTGCCAGCCTTCTTGTCCGCTAAGTACTTGGGACAGTTGCGCTTCCAGTGACCCTTGTCCTTGCAATAGAAGCACTCAGTGTCCGGCTTAGGACCAGACTTGAGCTTCTTCTCAGCAGGGGCAGGGCGCTTGCCGCCGCCATTCTTGAAGGGCTTCTTTGCTCCCTTACCTTTCTTGAAGGTGGGCTTGTTGACCATCAACACATGATTATCCTTTTTGATGTCCACTTCCGCGGCCTTCAGCTTTGCGAAGAGCTCGGTGATCGTATCAGTGGAACCAATCTGATTATGAGTCACTACAAAACTTTTGTAGCTGGGAGGGAGTGATTGCAGAACCCTGTCAATCTTGAGCTCCTCTGGAATCGTGCATTCCAGTTGCTCAAGGCGTTGAGTGTAGCTCGTCATCTTAATGGCGTGCTCACTAACGGAACTCCCTTCCTCCATCTTGCAGTTAAAGAACTTCTCAGAGATCTCATATCTCTCAGAACGGGCCTGGGTCTGAAACATGGTTTTCAGCTCTTCGAGAATCTCAAAGGGTGAAAGGATACGGATGTCGCCTAGAGGGGGGGTGAATAGGCGATTAAAACTTTTCCTAGAGAGGCTCAACAAAGGCGGAATAAAACTAGTGTTTACTTTGTTAAGCACAACCTAGAACAACTAAGGTTCACCTATGTGCACCAACAACTTATGCTAAGCAATACAAGCAACAAAGTGATAGCAAGATATATATTACTTCAAGCACGAAGGCTATCACAATGTAAAGTGCATAAGTAAAGAGCTCGGGTATAGAGATAACCGAGGCACGCGGGGACAACGATATTTTACCGAGTTCCTACCAACATGGAGTACGTCTCGTTTGGAGAGGGGGTGGTATCAAACCACCAACGCCACAAAAGGCCTCCCTTATTCTCCGGTGAATCTCACCCCAATGGGATCGATCCACGCTTCCACTATCGGTGCACTTGTCGGTGGCAACCGGAACCTCTCACAAGGTTGGGGCACAACTCCACAACTTAATTGGAGGCTCCCAACAAATGCCACAAAAGGCCTCAACAAATGCCACCAAGGACACAATGCCACCAAGGCCACAAAACCGTCTAGGATTCCAAGAACCCAAGGGGGACAAGCTCCAATGAGCAACTCAAACCAAATCCTCCGAGGAGAACTCAAACCGATGCACCAAATGCAAATGGCAAGAAAACCACAAAGGTGTTCAAATCCTTCTCTCCCAAATTACACCAAAGCTACAAAAGCTTATGGGGGAATAAGAGAGGAAGAACAATGGAGGAAATCCACAAAAGACTCCAAGATCTAGATCCCAATATGTTCCCCTCACTTAGAGGAGAGATTGATTGGTGGGATTGTAGATCTAGATCTCCTCTTTCAAATCCCTCAAGAAAATGCAAGAATCATTGGAGGGATTGAGAGAAAGCAAGCTCAAGAAGGTCAACAATGGAGGGGAAAACTTGCAAGAAGGGTTGAGGAACCATTGGGGAAGAAGGCCCCTTATATAGGTCCCTCCAAAATCCAACCGTTGCAGCCCAAAAAATGCGATTCCCGGTACTACCGGACTTTTTCCGGTACTACCGGACTTTCCCGGCACTACCGGACATTTCCTGGGGTTCCTGGGACTCCAAACGCATTTTCTCCCTGCGCTCCCCGGTACCAAAAAGCGGTACTACCGGACCTCGGTACTACCGGATCCTGGTCCGGTACTACCGGTCATCACAGAACGAAAACAGCCATAACTTTTGCATCCGGACTCCGATTTCGATGATCTTGGGATCATTTCGAAGAGGACAACAACCTCTATAAGATCATGCAAAGAAACATCATAGTCCAGCAAGGGAGAATAGATCCAAATGACGAATTAAAAAACCTTCTACCGCGCTAGGTACTAAAAAGCGGTACTACCGCTTTTTGGTACCTAGCCCGGCAGTGGCTTTTGGAAACTTGTCAAAAACCTTCTGCCGTGCTAGGTACTAAAATGCGGTACTACCCGCATTTTGGTACCTAGGAGGGCAGTGGCATTTGGCAACTTTCCAAAACCTACTGCCGCGCCAGGTACTAAAATGCGGTACTACCGCATTTTGGTACCTAGGAAAATTCAAACCTCTATAACTTTTGATTGGTAACTCCGATCGACCCGATTCCAATTGCGTTGGAAAAAGGACGACATGGGCTACCCTATGAAAGGTGAAAATATTGGTTATCACCAAGTGAGAAAGTATCAAGTAGAATAATGTGATATACCTCACTTGGTGAGAAACCGAAAAGCCGCATAAATCAAAATCACAACAAGATACAAATGGAAGATCCGATTTTGATGAACAAGAGCTTGTTATGGAGATTACCACAAGATCTATATCCTCACATGGATAATACCAAATAACAACCAAATACGATGATGCAAGTATGCAAAGGTTTGAGCTCTCTCCGAACGATGTGACCAAATTACTCATACGAGAGCCCCTCTTGATAGTACGGTTATCTATCCTAAACCCAGTCTCACACACACAACGTGAGACCGGCAAAAGGAAAAACCTATCAAGATTATACCTTTGCCTTGAGCATTCCACTTGAGCTCGATGTAGACGATCTTGCCCTTCTCAAGATGGAACGCCTTTCTTGATTCCTCATCATCGACCTCGCATATTGAGCTTGCCCAACATATCTTCTTTGCATTTCATCGACCTTGAAGCCAACACATGCTCCAAGCGATGCCAATGGACAAATCCTACAAGTATAACTTAATACACACATTAGTCCATAAAGATTGTCATTAATTACCAAAACCACACATGGGGGCCCAACATGTTCTTTCAATCTCCCCCATTTTGGTAATTGATGACAATCCCTTTAAGAGGGTTTATATAAGGAATTTTAATGAATAAAATGGTAATACCAATATCAAATACTGCAAAAGTATGTGATATTGGTACCACCATCATATATAGAGCAAACTCCCCCACAATCTATGCATGTGTGATGAACTTGAATTTCATTGCATATATTGTTAATCATTATCATTGGTGGAGTTTCCTCTATATATACCACATGGTAAGCAACAACAAAGATGCAAGAGCATGAGAAGCAAATGCACAAGAACAAACTCAATGCATAAACCAACTTCCCTTAAACCCTCTAAAACTTCTCCCCCATTGGCATCGATTGCCGAAATGGGTGACAAGTTCTAGAAGGCAAATATAGTAATAGTTCCTCCAAAGGTGTACTTTCGCACATATCCAATGATGAATACTTGGGAGGGAGTAGAACTATATCGAGGACCCGAAGGTTGCCAAAATAAAGTCAAATGATGCAAGCAACTACATGGTCCAAAAAACCAATTGAAAACAACAAATGAGTTCAAATGGAACCTACAAGATATTATGATATGATCAAGAGAGTGCTTTAAATAACAAATAGAGAAGCTCCCCAAGATTTGTGCACTATTCAACATAAATGCATTAGAATACATATTTCACAAATATGGAATCCTCGCTCCCCCATAAGTATTTAAAACACAACAAACGAGAAAGAAGACAAATGTGCATTATTAGATGAATTAGATGAGCTCCCCAAAGATAATGCACCAATTATGATAATTGTATTTGGGATCAAGGTGCATAATCATGGAATCCTCACTCATCCAAGTTCATTTAACAATACAAGGCATGAGAGAATAACTATGAGTGCCCAAAGATGCAAACAAGAGGAACAAGCACTCATAGGCAATTAAATTTAGAAGCCACCGAAGAATCAAAAGAAATAGAAAGGTGGTCTCCAAGGATTAAAAATCAACTAAAATTATCTCCTCATATGTACATATGTCTCTAATTGGAAAACATCACAAAGCCATATGCCAAAGAATAAATATGCACACATAAAAGAGATTATACAAGAAAGCACATGAAAGGCAAAAATGAAGTCATAACATATATCAATAAGATTTTTGCTTCAAAGCATGGCCAAAGGCTCACATATATCTTATTGTACATTAATGAGCTTCAAACACCAAAATACTACATATATTACAACTATCACCAAGGGAAAAGGAGAAAGTTGGAATATATGGAGAAAGGCAACAAGTATCATAAGATAGAATAGACTAGCAAAAATCTCACTATTGCATATGAGAGAAGTTGATGAAATGATAGGCAATAAAATTGCTAGATTGACATATTTGGGATTGGAGGATCATATGCATGATTTTGTATAGTCCCAATTATATGTACTCATCTCAACTTATACACATTTACAATAGAGAGTTCTATTAAAACCATGGCTAGAACTACAACAATTACAAATACATGAATTCATGCTAGAAGGCAACCGGCAACCAGTTGGAATCAAGATATATGAGCATGAGAAAGAGATACTTGTTACCGAGATATAATTGGTAGGATCTAGAGTATTGAATTCGTTGATCATCCTATAGCTTGCCTCAAATTTTCTTCTAAGCATCACTTCTTCAAAATTGAGAGACAAGCGTCCAATATATCTCCAATGTACCTAAAACACATTTAAGTACAAAATGGTCCCCAAAATTATTGGGTCCAAAGCAGTTAGAGAAACTATAATACATAGGAGAGACTCCACACAATTATGTGCACATTGATATGAAATTGAATTTCATGCACAACTTAGCCGATGGGAATTGGTGGAGTTTCCCCTATATATTGGATCAAAGAAAGCAAACATGCCTTAATATAATCATATAGTAAATATGCATGCATAAAGCTTTCAAGAACCAAAAAGGAGATACAATTTGAACAAAAACACCAAGTAAACCGAGATGGCACACACAAGAGTGTGACAAGACATGCGGTGTCCAAATTGTATCAAAGAACCAATTCAACACATGAACAATCACAAGTTCAACAAATGAACTAGGCTAAGATCAAACGAGCAAAAGATAGATAAAAATAAAAAAGCTCAAGGGTTTATCTCATTCTAAAAAGGTCAAATCAAGAAACAAGGAATGAGAAAAAACCAACTCCCAACAAAAAGCAAGGTTGCAACAAGAAACCAAACTCCCCAAACTTCTCATGATGGCACAAAATACCAAAACAAAAGGATTGGGCTTCCAAGCACATAAAACCCGGTATGGATCAAACAATGAAGCATAAATATGAGTGTTCTAAATAATATAGGAGAGCTCCCCCATAGATAGTGCATTATGTAGGACTTTCCTTTTAAATTCAAAATGCACACAAATGGGATCATCACTTGCACCTACAATAAGTAAAACACAAGAGGATATCAATAAAATAAGAAGATCCACAAGAAGCAAGGAAGGCTTGGGAGACAACACAAAACATTTTCTTGGCCAAAGATAGAATAAAAATAAGCAAGGCCAAAGAGAATATGATCAATAAATTCTACCTTAAATTGATTACTCATTGTCCAAGGACAAGAAATATTGGGAATAATTTGCCCTAGGTAGTTCATACGGATATCCAAGATCATATACACACAACAAGAAGCATATAACTAAATATAGGAATTGAGCATGATACTTCAAACAAGACTCTTGGTAGCTTCCAATAGTCACACAATCACTAGTGATTAGAGTAACTTGAAGCAAATGGTTTCCATCCGAATATAAATATCTAAACATGAGGAAACACATACCAAGAACCACTCTCATATACAAGATCCAAAATAAGATCAATAAAGCCATTTAATCAAATTGGAACTTGTATGAGCAAATGTGTCACATAGGTGCTAGATAATTATCAATATCAATTCTAAGTGACACAACCTCGAATATTCACATTTTCTAGGATTGTAGTATGCACTAAGCATATGACTCCCCCATAATGTGATACTACCATAAAATCAACACGAGGCAAAATGATACAAATAGAGATAATTAATGGACATTATAAAATTAAATTTCTCATGAGAAACATACCACAAAGAGACTATATAATCTTCCAATATAAATACTAGGTGGTATTCCTCATGTACACACATTTTTAGGTTTGTGGAATGCCTAAGCATAACACTCCCCCAAAATGGGATAGTCCATTAATCTCTCACAAGAGCCACATAAGATACCAAATATAACCAAGTAAGGCTCCAATACAAGAAACACACATACATGGTGTGTCACCTAATCATACACAAATATGCTTGATACCTCAAGATAATTAAGTGGAAAGCACAACATGTACAAAAGCATGGAAGATACAAAACCAACACATGCACAAGGGGGCGAGTAACTTTCAATGTAAAGAGTTTAGCATATGTTACCGCAAGGAGGAACATTGGAAATATAATATAATCATGATAATCCAAATGGCTTGGCTTGACAATAATAATTGATGAAGATCCCTCAATTCTTCATAATGTAGCCAAGACTCCAATGCCCTCCAATAATACCTATTGATCAAGTTTTGGCTTGTTGGTCCCCAACCAAGTTGGGTCCTAAGAGGTTAGTCACAATAGGCTTGGCAACCCAAATGGTTCTTTTCTTGAATCCACGTTGAGCACCAACAAATTTGGCAAACACATTGCCAACCTCATCCTTACAAAGAGAATAAGCATCATCAATAATGATAGGGTTGGATGAGGAGATACCGATAGTGCATGAGGAAGAAATATGCCCCTTCTCACGGCATATGTAGCAAGTTCTACTCTTGCCATCTTTCTTCTTAGGTGAAGCCACAACTAGAGGGATAGCTCGAGTAGTCCTCTTAGGAAGGGGCCCATTAGTGACTTGAGGTGGAGCTTGAGGCCGCTTCCCTTGTTGCTTCACACTAAGAGACTTTTTCTTCAATGGGCAAGATCTAACGTGGTGCCCTTCTTCCTTGCACTTGAAGCAAACAATGTTGGGCGGATTCTTGACTTGATCTTGGCCATTCTTCTTGTTGTCTTTGTGCTTCAACTTGATAGTGGACTTGTTCTTGACATTGGAGTTGAATCCAAGCCCACTCTTGTCATTGGGGGATTTTTGCACACTCAAAATTTTGTTGAGTGTGACCTTCCCTTGTTGACCCCTTTTCAAGTCATTCTTCAAAGAAGTGACTTGAGCCTTGAGCTCTTTGATTTCCTCTACATGGTTAGTTTCAATACAAGTACTAGAGGAAGTAGATGCTACATTGTTAGAGCAACAAGGCATGGAATGTAATTCATCACGAGATATAGCATGGTTGTGAGAGGATGAATTACAAGGACTAGCACATGGCAATATAACATTTGGAGTAGATATAGTGCTAATGTCCACATGAGGCCCACTAGATGTTACCTTTGACATGATGGCCTCATGAGCCAACTTTAGCCTACCATGGGAGACTAGGAGATCCTCATGCGAGCTTGAGAGCTTATCATGGCTTTCTTCTAATTTCCCATAGTTGCTAGTTAGCAAAGCAAGTTGAGCCTTTAACTCAACATTCTCCTTCAAAATAGATGCTTCACAAGAAATAGAGTTAGTAGCACAAGCATCATTACTATTAGCAAGAGGTGAGGGCAACTTGTCAAGCTCTTTTGAATATGAGGCTTTAAGTTGCTCATGTGACTCGGTGAGTTTGATGAGCTCACCCTTTATGACCCTAGAGCCATTTTTGAGGTGCTCAAAATCCTCAACAAGTTTAGCATAAGCAACTTCAAGTTCATCATTCTTAATCTTGAAGGAGTTAGCCACCGCAAGTTCTCTATCATGGTATTCCTTTACTCTAGATAATTATAGAGTAAAAGTCTCCTCAAGAGATTCTTTGGTGGTTTGTTCTTCTTCAAGGGAGTCCTTTACTTGAGCAAGTTCATTAGCATATTCACGCTCAAGTGCAAACTTTTCATTAATTATGTTTTCTTGCTCCTCAATAAGATCATTGCCTTCTATAGCATAATTCAAGATTTCAAGAAGGTTGGAGGAAGCAAGTTTATTTTTGTAGAGAGCACTATAGACAACCTCTCCCATTTTCTTAATAGAGGTAATATCATACTTACCTCTATAATCATCATTATCATTCTCAACCTCATCATCATCATCATCATGAGATACAATGGGATCCAAAGAGGTTACCTTTGTTCCCTTAGCCATAAGGCACATGTGAGAACCGGAAGAAGGTGATGATGAGATTGCACTTGTAGCTCTCTTCAAGACCTTGTCTTGGCCCATAGAATCTTCATTTTCCTCTACATGGTTAGCAACACAAGCACTAGAGGAAATAGAAGCATTTTTATCATGGCAACAAGACAACATGAGCATATCATCATGAGATTTATTTAAGTCATTTCTACATGATATGCAAGGACTATTAACATAAGCATGTGAGGAATTTTGAGTGCTAGAAGTGTTAAGGTCCAAAGATAGATCATTGCAACTAGATAGATATGAGGGATTACAAATAGTGAACACACTATCCATATTGCAATTTCTATCACCACTCACCATATCATTACCTTGTGAAAAGTCACATGTTGGTGAAGTGGTAGAGGATGAGAACTCATCTCGACCGGAAGTGGAAGCAACACAATCATCCTCAATAATGTTGGACTTGCTATATTTATCTTGAAGCTTGGTCCATATCTCACGAGCGCTTGAATAAGGCATGATAGACGAAAGAACTATATTGCTCACAACATGCAAAAGAATTTTAGTAGCTAGAGCATCTATATGAGAGTTCAACTTCTCCTCTAAAGATTCGTTTTGGGTATCCATAGGAGAAGAGAAACCCACATATAGATAGCCCTCGATAATTGGGTGAATTTCCCGAAATAAATTAAGCATGCGAATTTTCCAAACATCATAATTTGTGCCATCGAATGTGAGCGTGTCCTTGTGCACTAATCCCCTAGCCGACATCTTTACTCTCAAGGCGGTGAAGCCTAAAATGAGAGACCGGGCTCTGATACCAATTGAAAGGATACGGATGTCGCCTAGAGGGGGGGTGAATAGGCGATTAAAACTTTTCCTAGAGAGGCTCAACAAAGGCGGAATAAAACTAGTGTTTACTTTGTTAAGCACAACCTAGAACAACTAAGGTTCACCTATGTGCACCAACAACTTATGCTAAGCAATACAAGCAACAAAGTGATAGCAAGATATATATTACTTCAAGCACGAAGGCTATCACAATGTAAAGTGCATAAGTAAAGAGCTCGGGTATAGAGATAACCGAGGCACGCGGGGACAACGATATTTTACCGAGTTCCTCCCAACATGGAGTACGTCTCGTCTGGAGAGGGGGTGGTATCAAACCACCAACGCCACAAAAGGCCTCCCTTATTCTCCGGTGAATCTCACCCCAATGGGATCGATCCACGCTTCCACTATCGGTGCACTTGTCGGTGGCAACCGGAACCTCTCACAAGGTTGGGGCACAACTCCACAACTTAATTGGAGGCTCCCAACAAATGCCACAAAAGGCCTCAACAAATGCCACCAAGGACACAATGCCACCAAGGCCACAAAACCGTCTAGGATTCCAAGAACCCAAGGGGGACAAGCTCCAATGAGCAACTCAAACCAAATCCTCCGAGGAGAACTCAAACCGATGCACCAAATGCAAATGGCAAGAAAACCACAAAGGTGTTCAAATCCTTCTCTCCCAAATTACACCAAAGCTACAAAAGCTTATGGGGGAATAAGAGAGGAAGAACAATGGAGGAAATCCACAAAAGACTCCAAGATCTAGATCCCAATATGTTCCCCTCACTTAGAGGAGAGATTGATTTGTGGGATTGTAGATCTAGATCTCCTCTTTCAAATCCCTCAAGAAAATGCAAGAATCATTGGAGGGATTGAGAGAAAGCAAGCTCAAGAAGGTCAACAATGGAGGGGAAAACTTGCAAGAAGGGTTGAGGAACCATTGGGGAAGAAGGCCCCTTATATAGGTCCCTCCAAAATCCAACCGTTGCAGCCCAAAAAATGCGATTCCCGGTACTACCGGACTTTTTCCGGTACTACCGGACTTTCCCGGCACTACCGGACATTTCCTGGGGTTCCTGGGACTCCAAACGCATTTTCTCTCTGCGCTCCCCGGTACCAAAAAGCGGTACTACCGGACCCCGGTACTACCGGATCCTGGTCCGGTACTACCGGTCATCACAGAACGAAAACAGCCATAACTTTTGCATCCGGACTCCGATTTCGATGATCTTGGGCTCATTTCGAAGAGGACAACAACCTCTATAAGATCATGCAAAGAAACATCATAGTCCAGCAAGGGAGAATAGATCCAAATGACGAATTAAAAAACCTTCTACCGCGCTAGGTACTAAAAAGCGGTACTACCGCTTTTTGGTACCTAGCCCGGCAGTGGCTTTTGGAAACTTGTCAAAAACCTTCTGCCGTGCTAGGTACTAAAATGCGGTACTACCGCATTTTGGTACCTAGGAGGGCAGTGGCATTTGGCAACTTTCCAAAACCTACTGCCGCGCCAGGTACTAAAATGCGGTACTACCGCATTTTGGTACCTAGGAAAATTCAAACCTCTATAACTTTTGATTGGTAACTCCGATCGACCCGATTCCAATTGCGTTGGAAAAAGGACGACATGGGCTACCCTATGAAAGGTGAAAATATTGGTTATCACCAAGTGAGAAAGTATCAAGTAGAATAATGTGATATACCTCACTTGGTGAGAAACCGAAAAGCCGCATAAATCAAAATCACAACAAGATACAAATGGAAGATCCAATTTTGATGAACAAGAGCTTGTTATGGAGATTACCACAAGCTCTATATCCTCACATGGATAATACCAAATAACAACCAAATACGATGATGCAAGTATGCAAAGGTTTGAGCTCTCTCCGAACGATGTGACCAAATTACTCATACGAGAGCCCCTCTTGATAGTACGGTTATCTATCCTAAACCCAGTCTCACACACACAACGTGAGACCGACAAAAGGAAAAACCTATCAAGATTATACCATTGCCTTGAGCATTCCACTTGAGCTCGATGTAGACGATCTTGCCCTTCTCAAGATGGAACGCCTTTCTTGATTCCTCATCATCGACCTCGCATATTGAGCTTGCCCAACATATCTTCTTTGCATTTCATCGACCTTGAAGCCAACACATGCTCCAAGCGATGCCAATGGACAAATCCTACAAGTATAACTTAATACACACATTAGTCCATAAAGATTGTCATTAATTACCAAAACCACACATGGGGGCCCAACATGTTCTTTCAAAGGGCCCGGGATAGTCTTCAAAACGATTTTGAAGTTCCGGTTCCATAGCAAACAACATGGTGCTCTTAATCACACCATAATCATCTTTGCGCGACTGATAGACAGCTTTCTCATCAGCCGGCGCAGTTGCAGCAGGGGGGTCACCTAACGCTTTCCCAAGGACATAGTCCTTTTGACCGCCAGAGAGAATGATTCTTAGATTGCGGAACCAATTGGTGAAGTTAGACCCATTGTTTCTAAGCTTTTCCTTCTCAGCAAAAACGTTGAAGTTGAAGTTGGACTTAGCCATTTGATCTACAGTATTTGCAAGTACAAATTAGACTATGTTCATGATAAATAGTTCAACTTAATCAAAGTACTAGATGAACTCCCACTAAATTCAACATCCCTCAAGTTGTTTAGTGAACACGATCCAAATTCACCACACCTAATCCGATCATCACGAGAAGAGATGTGGTTTCAATGGTGGACAACGAAGTGTCGATCATATCATTCATATGACTCATGCTTAACCTTTCGGTTCTTGTGTTCCGAGGCCATGTCTGTACATGCTAGGCTCGTCAAGTTAGACCCAAGTATTTCCGCGTGTGCAAAACTGGCTTGCACGTTGTATGTGAGCGTAGAGTCTATAGCACCCGATCATCACGTGATGCTTGGACACGACGAACTTTCGCAACGGTGCATACTTGGGGAGAACACAGTTTTTATCTTGATCTTTAAGTGAGGAATCATCTTATAATGCTACCGTCGCGATCTAAGCATAATAAGATACATAAAAGGATAAACATCACATGCATATAACTTTATGTGACATGGTATAGCCAATCTTCGCGCAATGATCTCCATCTTGTGCGTTCCGGCATGATCTCCATCACTCCACCATGATTGCCTCCACCACGAATAGCAACTACAACTATTGCTAACTACTTAGCGATAAAGTGAAACTATTACATGGCGCATAAGAAGTTGACACACAGGTCATACACAATTATAAAGACAACCATATGGCTCCTGCCGGTTGTGTACTCATCGACATGCAAGTCGTGAAACATTACAAACATGATCATCGCATACATTATACACATCACATCTTGGGCCATACCATATCACAGAAAACACTCCCTGCAAAAACAAGTTAGACGCCTCTACTTTGTTGTTGCATGTTTTACGTGGCTTATGGGAGTAGATGCTAAGAACGTTTCTTACCTACGGAAAGCCACAACGGTGATATTATGGTTGCCAAACTCCGGTGTTAATCCCATGACAACTATAGTGAGAGAAACTAACATCCACCAGCCGCATGTGTGGAACAAGCCACACGTCAAGTGCGGAGCCGGTCTCGCGAACGACGTCGCGTAAGGTTGGCCTGGACCGCTTCAATCTCACTATCCCGCGTCATAAGAAGAACACAATGAGAGGCTTGCAACAGAAAACATCAACGCCCGCAACAACCATGTTGCGTTCTACTCGTGAAACACATCTACGCATAGATCTAGCTCTGATACCACTGAAGGGTTTCGCGGCATAGTAAATCAAAAAATTTCTACGGATGCGAACAGAGGGAAAGCCAAGATCTAATCTAGGAGATGCAAACAACGAGAGAGATTGGATTAGATCTTCATACCCTTGAAGATTCGCACAGCGGAACGTTCGTCGGAACGTGGGTGATGTAGTCGTACTCGCTTCTCCTCCTCGCGATCCGATCCGATCTAGCACCACAAGTGGCGGTGCCTCCGTGAGATGCACACGTGCAGCACCTCGACATCTCCTCCTTCCTCGGACCAGCAAGTATGGTGGAGAGACGGATTGGATCTACAACACGACGGCGCGGTGCAATTGGTGGAGAATTTCTGCAGCAGTGCTTCGCCTACAAGCAGTCGGGAGGGAGAGAGGAGGGCAGCAGAGCGGCTAGGGTTGGAGGGGAAGGTGTGGGGGGTGGTGCGCCCCCAGCCCTCTTTATATAGAGGGGTGGGGCGCAGCCCTAGCCCCTCCCCCAAGCCAAACCGGCGGCCCCAAAGGAGGAAGAGTGGGGGGCAAGGAAACCCCCCCTTCTAGAAGCTCTATCTCGAGTTTAAAACTCTCTTGGCCGGCTGGGCCCTATGGGGCCTTGTGCCCCTGGCCCAATGCGTCCAGGGCACTCCCTCATAGGCCCATGCCCCCTCCCGGAAGGTGGGGCCACGTTGGTCCCCTTCCGGAAGGTTCTAGAAGCTTCCGGTACAATACCGATTAACCCGGAACAATTCCGAACTCCAAAAAACTGCACTGCTTATATGAATCTTATTCTCTGGACCACTCCGGAACCTCTCATGATGTCCCGGATCCCATCCGAGACTCTGAACAAAAACTCATAAACCAATTATCCAATCTATCCTAGCGTCGAGACACGTTAAGTGTGTCACCCTGCGGGTTCGAGAATATGCAGACATGATCTTCTATCAATAATCAACAGTGGGGTCTGGACACCCATATTGACTCCCACACATTCATCGATGATCATATCGGATGAACCACGATGCTAGGATTCAATCAATCCCATATATATATTTCCTTCGTCTCGCGATATTTTACTTGCCCGAGATTTGATCGTCGGTACCGTCATACCTAGTTCAATCTCGTTCACAGCAAGTACTTTACTCATTCCGTAATCCGATATCACTTTGTGATTAACTCCTTAACCACATGCTTGCAAGAGGTGTTGATATCGATTACCGAGTGGGCCCGAAGTATATCTCTCTGACTTGGGAGGGACAAATCCCATCTCGATACATACAACCCAACAGATACTTTCCGATCACCTGAGAGACACCTTTATGATCACCCTCTCATAGGATGACGTTTGATGACCTCAAAGCTTTCTTCCGATACCAGGGAGTTGTATTATCTCATGGTCTAATGAATACAATATTTGACATAAGAAAAGCTTCGCAAAGACGAACACGATGACACGATCTAATTGCTTCGCTTAGTTTGGGTTTGTCCACCATATCATTCTCCCAATGATATGATCTCATTATTAATTGACAACTCATGTCCATGGTTAGGAAACCTTAACCATCATTAATCAATGAGCTAGTCCTTAGAGGCGTACTAGGGACACGATGTTGTTCACAAACCACACAAGTATTAAAGTTTCCGCTTAATACAATTCTAG
Organism: Avena sativa; assembly: GCA_916181665.1. Taxonomy (NCBI): domain Eukaryota; kingdom Viridiplantae; phylum Streptophyta; class Magnoliopsida; order Poales; family Poaceae; genus Avena; species Avena sativa. The sequence continues at coordinate 24,289,614 of OV702283.1, forward strand.
CATGGAATATAAACATTATCATGAACAAGAATTATAATAATAACATCTTTATTATTGCCTCTAGGGCATAATTCCAACAAAAGCATAGGGTGATTTATAATTATTGTATCCCACTTATTCCATGCTCATATGAAATGAGTGGTTAGAGAAATGGATCAAAGAATTTGCCCAATGACTATAGATGGGATATTTATGAGATGTTGATGAGAAAACTCATTAATAAGTTTAGGATTCTGAATTGTAATTGCTTACCCTAGGGTTTAGGGTACTTGCTATACTTATATTCTTTTGTTGATGTGAATAAAGATTAATGGTTAATCACATTGTCTTTATGTTTGTGATCTTTAATAACATCACCATTCAAAGTAAAATAATGGAATTGTTTTCTAGGATAACTTGTGAGAAAAAAATGATAAAGATAGTTCCATAAGCACCTATGATAATGATGTTTGAAAATGACAAAGATGTGCTCAGGTGATTTGATATAGTAAATATTTCTATGAAGCTTAGTGTAAATAAGCTGATAGATCAATTAGATGAAATGGATAATATGTTTGGTAAATACCTAGGGTCTAGTGTTTACCAAGAATTCCTATATTCCGTACTTCATAATTCTGGACTTCTAATTAAGGAATTCCTTTCCTAGATATATTACTTCTCTATATCCATCATCATGTGTTAACATGATGAGCTTTGCTTCACAATAATATTCTTATCCACCTTTTATGCTTATAAAGCCATTTATAAATCCAATGAGTTTGTCATTAAAGCTTTCATAATCCTCTTATATTCTTCCTTAATCACCCACCACTAATACTATCCCAGTAGATGTACATATCAAATTCTACTCTCCTTAAGTGTTTAGTATTTCCCAAGAGATAACTACTACTTATATAATCCAATGTTATTTTAGCATCATCTTATTCATACTATCTTGTCTCTTCTTAACTCCGGTATCTAACATTACAACCTCACATTATATTAATGTGACTTGTAATGACTAATCTAGGATAATAAACCTATACTATGGTTCAATCATGTTTTATCCACCAATGTCACTATACTTGGTATAAGCATTCAATATTGGTGAGTAATGCATGTTCATTATGATCCTTTGATCCTTTATGGTTCAGGTTTCCAGTTGACTGAACAAGGCTTTATCAATACAACATTACAGTTGTATTATAATTATATTCTGTTTAGCTCTATTGGATTAAGAGATATAATTCATTGACTATACCTACTTGATCCAATAGGACTACTCCTGGTAACTATCTTTAGACTTCATTCTTGTAATCTTCTTTGTTACCATATTGATTTGATTTCCTCAAATCACTCCCATCCTATAGATGACATCTAGAACTAGCATCACTACTTATCTCTTCTTACTTCTTTCTTATAAGCCTTAAGTGAATGTTATAATAAGGACAAGAGTTGATAGATCAAGAATTAATAGGTTAATAATTGGTGAATCAATAGTTGATTACTCAATATTGATGAACAACAAATATAAGGATAGGATTCAATAGAGATGATAAAGATTGACATGGAAAGAAAGATTTATGTTGAATGATCTTGACTTGGTTTCTTTCCTACTCAATCTCACTAAAGAGTTAAAGTTGGGTATTTCCATGATACACATGGTATAAGTAGATAAGATTAAGATATATTTGTTACATTCTTATTATTTGTGTTATATCCTTAACTTGGTACTCATGAGTGATTATAATGAATACTATGATATGATCACCTAAGGATCAAATATAAATCATTAAATAATGTATTAGGGTTTAGTTTCATTCCATTTGATCTACCCTTAGATCAAATCATGTTTACCCAAAATAAGGTTTTAGCAAAGGTCATATTGAAACTTATCACAGTTAACTTGATGATCTACTTCTATTCCATCAAGTTAAGAGAAGCTTCAATCACTTCGACCAGTTTTTATTTAAAAGCGCGAAAATTATTCAGATTTTCTATGCATGAATGCAATGCACACACATGTGTTCAGCTTATTTCTAAGCTCTAATGCTGGGATGTTACACATAGATTGCATGTATTGTGAGTCGAAGAACTGTCCATTTGTGTGGCAAGGAATGTACAAAGGCCACAAAGGAGGTTGCACTGTGATACTTGAGGCAGTTGCTACACATGATATTTGGATCTGGCACTCCTTCTTTGGCATGGCAGGATCGAACAACGACATCAACGTCCTCAACTCCTCAACTGACTTTTCCAAGCTTGTTGAAGGTCATGCTCCCCTGTGGAATTTGAGATCAGCGGTCACCACTACAACAAGGAATACTATCTAGCAAATGGCATCTATCCAAGATAGCCAACATTTGTGAAGACTATCTCAAACCCAATGCTCCTCAAGCATTCTCACTTTGCCAAGGAACATGAAGCTTGCAGGAAGGACGTGGAGAGGGCATTCGGTGTGCTCCAGCAGAGGTTTGCAGTTGTCCGGTTCCCTGCTATGACCTGGTCGAAAGATTAGATGTAGGAAGTGATGAAGTGTTGTGTGACCTTGCACAACATGATCATTGAGGATGAGAGGAAGGATCCACTGAGTTTGCTCAAGGAGAACGAGCCATACTACAGACAGGGTCCTCTTGCCGAGCCTGATAATCAGGTGCATCCAACCTGGGCTGCATTCATCGCCATGCGTCAGGAGATCCGAGATTCGGCGATGCATCAACAGCTGCAAGATGATCACTACAAGGAATCTGGCTATATATGACCCTCTATTTTCGTCACAGAATCGTCACAATACCCCATTTATGACGATTCTATGACGATTTTAAGATCGTCGAAAGCTGGGGGTCGCAAATGAACTATAACGACGATTTCAATAAAATCATCATAACCATCTATGACGATATTGGATCGTCATAACCATTATGACGATCCGATATCGTCATGGGCAAACTGGCCTCGCCAGGTCAGATCCTACGTGGCCAATCCAACGTGGCAAGGAATCAGCCCGGTCCACTTCAGCCATTTATTTGGGCCAAGCCCAACAATTCAGCATGTTTATGTTTTTTTCTTGCTAGTTCTTATCAGCTACATAGGCCATACCAAACATTTTAGCCTTCTAATTTTATGGGCCATAGCCTATTTCAGTCCATTTAAATTCAAAATCAGTGTTCTTACTTTATGGGCCATAGCCTGTTTATAGTCCATTTAAATTCAAATTCATCCTTTTTATGACCTGGTTCCACATTTTAGATAGGTTTGAATTGTCATGTTCATCTCAAAATGTGACCTCACTCGTAATAAGGGTCTAAAATAACAGTCATTTCAGTCATGGGTTTCTATTCACAAGTTTCAGATCCCATACATAATCAATATTTGATACAGATAAAAAAGAACACATACAACTATTCAAAACAACTAGGCTATTACAATTTTACACACTCTAGTACAACCCAGATGTCGAACTATTACAAGTGGCTACTGTTCAACGGCTACTCTTCACGGCTTCACTGACTTTAGATCTTTTAGGACTGGAGCTCCTGTAAACAAGGAACAACTACACTTTTAGTCTCAATGAAAGACATACTTTTAGTATAAAAAATCAATCTTGCAACCAAATGTAAACAAGTACTTTCAGTATTCTATAATATAGGCAATAGCCTGAGAGTACTCTGCCAGGTCCAGCAACACACATGCACACAATAGACACGCTTGATTAGTGTACAATACCATACTTATGAACTCCAATCCAGAAATAGTACGTGATGCTTAAGAACTACCACAATTGATACTGACCAAGGATAAAATACGTAGGTATATTTCTTGACATGGAGTTGAAAAATCACAAGAGCAGTGGATTAACTAAAGTGTCCAGATAACATAGCCATGGAGGTCACCATCATATACAAGAGGAAGAGTGGGACAGACCGAGGACTTACGCATTGGAAAGTTGTAGTTGAAGAAGATATGGTACATGCCGTCGTTGACGCTGGTCATTGCAGGAGCTCGTCCGTGTAGAAGTCCATCATGCGCTCCCGCCAGCATTCAGAAATGACAAGCCTTAATCACGACATTGTCTCCTGGTTTGGCTATCAGTATGTCCAAAATTACAATCAAGAATGATGTATGAGTAGCATTTTACAACAACACCAACACTAAAATAATCATAAAGAAAAAATATACGAATTCAAAATCTAAAATCTCTATCACAGAAATATCTGAACACCTTCATGCACAACAAGCAGAAACATACATCCATTCTCACAATTTATAATCTCGTAGAAAGTAAAATTATTTCCACTATAATAAAATCATATAGAAGTAATCTAACATGTTTGATCAGAACAGCAGAGAGACAAGATTGATCTCACTACCATCAAGGACTACCTCAAAACAGCAATAGCAGATGTTATATCTGTTCCATTCATAGTTTAAAAGAAAGGTTTTGTTCATGGAAAAAAGTATATTATATGTGGTAATCAGTCTAAACAGATAGTATAATGCAAGCACACACACACATAAGCAACTCAACAATTCAACGCCCACTAGAATTCGGTGAAGACAGTCTTGAGATTTACACCAAGCCTGTGTTGGGGGAGAGCAGTGCAAAGACCACGTTGTCAGCTTGCCTGCACAACGCAAAGTAATCAGCTAAATCTTCAAGGCATACAAGCTCAAAGATATGATCAACTGAAACTATCAACAAGGCAATAGAAAGTACTGCAATCACAATGACATTATTGTAATCACTAAAGCAAACCTAACAAGAAGCAGCATATTTTATTCCCTTCATGAACACAAATCAGGGCCAGCAGATGTTATACAATGATAAATCTAGAGCTAAATGTTACAACTACCAACATATTAATTTCCCATAGAACAACTATACCAAAATATAAGGCTCGGTACCTACCAATATAAACTAAAGGATGGATCAATTACCAATCTGAGGATCTGCAAGTCAAATTTCATAGTGTGCCTATTAGTACCATTCTACCACTGCTTAGTATTGCTACCACAACACATGAACATTATTATAATGATAGAAACGTCTTACTTCCAAGGAAATGGTTCCTATGAAGAGGAAAATTAATAGTGGGAGCCTGATGCACACTAGAAAGTACGGGTGTTTTACATGTTCAAGTCCTTATTCTTCTATACAAAACTTCGGGTATTGATAAGAAAACATCTTAATTTGAACAGTGTCAGCTTTAAGAACTGCAGCAGCTAGCTAGTTTACTTGCTACTCCCTCTAGCGAATAGTAACTCGTTACAACATAGCAATAATGTGTTGTTGTTGCCTAACAAGCAAACAAATAGCAAGCACCCAATCTAAGGAGGGTATCTAGCATGGAAAGCTATATATCTACTCCATGGCAAAGGCAGAAACGGTGGATGTGACGAGGAAAAAATGCTGGTGAAAGCGAGATGAGATGGACCTGCGTGTCGTAGCCGTCGGGAAGCTTGATGATGAAGGAGTGGGCCTTGGCGACCCTGGCGGCCTCCTCCATCGCCTCCTCCTGGCTCACCAGCACCGGCTCCTGGCTCCTGGCTCACCAGCACGATCTGCCAACGCGGCTTCAAATCCTTGAGCTCCACACCGTATAGCATGAGCTGCCCTGCTCGGTGAACATATCTACATCTTGATGCCCTCATGCTCAGTGAGGGATCCGTAGCGGAGCACCGACGCGGGCCTCTAAGTAGGTGAGGTACTCGAAGTGGACGCTCCAGGCCCCGTGTAGTCGACGATGAGGCTTCCATCGGCGGGACAGTGGGGGAAAGGAGGAGCGTCTGTGGCGGCTAGCCCCCTGCAAAGATGGAGAGGGGATATTGCTCGGGTGGCGCTGCTTCCCGTGTTTGTCATCGGGGAGGGGAGAAGAAGATGGAGAGGGAGATCTGGGGCACAACAGATCGGGCCGGGCCCATCGGCTCCATATCTAGGGAGGTAGGTGGTGGCGGCAGGAGGTGGTGGCAGGGCCAGGTGACATTGAGTGGAGGTGGAGATGGCGGAGGGGAGGACGGTCGTGGCTTGGGGAGAAGGGCGGCGCCAGAGCGAAGCTGTCGGCCAGGGAAGAAGCGGCGGCAGCGTTCGATCTGGAAGGAGGAGGAGGAGGGGATCACGGTGGCGGCGCCAGGGAGAGAGAATAGCAGGCTGCCACTATGTTAGGTCATGGGCGCGTGGGGAGTTGGTGAGGCCGTGGGTGTGCTTCTTCAGCTGAGCTTGCACATGTTGGATAGACACTGAACGGTCCAGATTAGGCTAAGATGGAGGATTTGTGGGAGTTTGTTTCCAGCGATATGATTGGTTGCCAACTACCTCACGCAGACACCGACTAATGTTTTGTGGAGGGACCACTAAATGAAAGTTGCACGATGCTACCATCCCATTTTACAAAATTAATAGGACACCTTAAATGGACAAATGTTCCAACCAGGGTATCTCGAACCTTTCCGTCCATCCCTGGCGAAAAAGACAAATTCTCGCCGAATCGGTAGGAAGTGGGTCCGATTTGAACTATAGGTACATGATCCGATGCCCATTATTTTTTGCAAAAATGTTTTTCAGACTCACAATATCATGTTTCTTCAAAGATCCAATGCAAGTTTAGCGAGGATCAGCCCCGAGCTAAGAACCTTCATGCCCGCCGTTTTGACCATAGTTTGAAACGGGCATAAAAAATTAAAAAACGGTCCGATCAATGCAAATCCTTCGCGTGGTGTCTTATTATGTGACATAGTTGCAAGAAAAAATACCAAACTTGGTATATTGCAAGTGTCTCAAAAAAACCTTCTCAGAATGACCTATCAAAAAATCCTAGGCTAACCTTTTTGACTAATAATTCTACAATTTATGTAATAAATTTCGAGTTTTCTTTAAAAAAATATATATTAATATAATTATTAAATTATACCAAATAATTCGCATGTCTCTTTTTGACTAATATAATCCTGCTAAATATTGACATATAAGTCAATATTGACACATGGATAAGACATGTAGTAAAAAACTGACACATAGACACGCCACATAGGCGCAATTGCTGATGTGGCCGACTACTCATTTCAAGTTATGCTAATTTGGATAATATGACGATTTAAAATCGTCATAGTGAGCTACAAGTAACACCATAGACTGCTTCCACCAGATTATGACGATTTCATCTAAAGTAACTATGACGATTTTTACTTACGACCATCTCGTGCAAAATCATCATAACTCTATGACGATTTTGTTCACAGTCACTATTAGAAGGTCATAGAATAACACATTCCTTGTAGTGGATCTTGTTGAGCACCTATGGATACACAGGGGCAACACGTCGTAGATGCCTAGCATGAACTGGCCGGACTTGGCCGAAATATATTGTATTTTCACTGCAGGCCGAACTATGTTTACATTTACGCCGAACTATGTTTAAAATTTCGCCGAACTTTGGTTGTAATTTGTTTTGTATTCATTGTATGCCGTACTATGCCGAAATTGGACGAACTTGAGCCGAGTTTGAGCGGAAACGGGCGTCCCGAAAACTAGGCATGGGTACGCGAGTGGAAAACTGGGCGTACCCAGGCCGAAATCAAGTTCCGTCCAGCCAAAAAAGGTCCAGATTTTGGCCTGGGTTCGCCCAACGAGTGGAGATGCTCTAATGGCTCACGATGTAATCACCCCACACAATATCAATACAATCAGTACTTTCGCAATCCATCATGGTATCAGAGCGGTTCGTTCCGCCTAGGGTGTAGCCACTGCTTCCGGCGTGTCGCCCCTGGCGAGATCGAGCTCCATGATCTCCGTCGGGGGCACCAAATCTCATAGCTAGTTTTTCTTCTAATATAAAGATCTATTTTCTCTAGATTTAGCAATTTTTCGTTTTCCAAATTAGATCTATGTCTTCTTGCCACCACGTCATCGTCAAGTCGCCGTGCGCCTCTGCACCAGCCTTGGTATCGACGCATCTCCGACTACTCCTTATCATCAAATGCGTTGGCTCGTCTTCTCCAACATCGACCGGGATGTATGTCTCGAGTATGCGCCCCGCCGTCAATACAAGGCTACACCTTCATCACCTTGTGGTCATTATCGCCGACAACAATCTACACCAACAACATCGTCACATCATCGCCGCCACCACCAATCATGGTCATCGTTAACGCCAACAAGTTCTTTTACACGAGCAACGTCGCGCTCATACAAGCGAAAAATATGGGTCTAATCCTCGAAATCGACTACCGCTACAATTCAATCTCCATCGACAAATACCAGTGTCATCTTCGTCCACCACGATCTTGCCACCAGAATCGTAATATAATTTTTATTTGCACAAGTTTGTGCTCAATTTTATTTTTGCAGCCACTTTATCTACTCGGACACGGCGGATAACTTCTACACCTACCGTTTACAGAAAATTTTCTTTGCTCCTCAATCCGGCTCTGGCACGCATGGCTCATGATGGTCCGTGTCTTCGCACGCTCGATATTGGCAACACCGATGCATGTCTTCATCCCCGACACGCTCCCGAGTCTAGCAAGCTCGGCATTGCGGGTCGAGCTACTTCGACTCTAGCTACGTCTACTGACTACTACTACTGGAAACACTGCGTTGATTTTTCTCCGGCTCAACAGCGACATCGACCATAACACAACAATATCATCGACATCATCGACTTAATCAACAACGACAACTTCACCAACGGCACCATCGACCACCACTACAGCGTCTCACTTTCGGCTACATTGACATCGGCATCCACCGGCATCCTCTCCAGTCCGTGACTTCAGATTATGCTCCAGTTAGACCGTTCGCGACGCTCCTGCTGTTCGTGTCACTACCGATTCGACTGCGGGAGAGGGGGTCTTAGAGTATATTACGGCTATACATATTTGGTAGTTCAATATTGTAATCTAACTCTATTTCTATTAGGTTTCTTGCCTCCCAAGTCTTCTAATACTATATAAACAACCCAAGGGCTCACGTTGTAATCACCCCACCCAATATCAATATAATCAGTACTTCCGCAATCTATCGGTTCATGTTCATCTACTTTTTATCCCTCTCTCGTGTATCTTGTTTCTTGTTGTTCATCATTCTTCAAGATTGGAGGCTGTGAATCCACAAAGCTCTAGGGCGGTCAGGCCAACCTAGGGCAGCCCACAGCCGCCGCTTCACCCAAACAAGATCTCACCCAGACGAGCGGCATTTTGAGTCTTCAAAAGCGCCCACCAAACTGTCTTATGTACATTGCTTATTATTCATCACTGAAGCACCAATACCACCTTGTAATGTCCTCTCATGGTCAGGCTTTATAGCCGATTGTGTTAGCGTTTGGAGGAGATTTAGAAATCAATATATGAAGGCTTCCACTAAGATGTCTGTAAAATGATTTTGAATGAAAAAGTTCTCACAAGAAAGGTGTACACCTCATCGAGAGAAGCAACTCTGATATTTAGATCATCTTAATCTGAAGTGGTATGTGATTTTTGCGGGTAAAACATGAAACGTGACAAAGAATAGGTAGTACAACAAGTACTAGTATGGCTCTCTCCGGACGGAATCTGAACCGAATTTAGAAACATAGCAAAAAGAGTATCAATATCAATTCATATGGAAAATTATCCAACATGAAAGTTCTTTTTTTCTAGATGAACAACTTTACATTTTATGAGATTTTGATCTAAGGTTGCTTAGTGCGCCAAAAGGGCTCGGGAGGTACAGACAAGTTTTTAACCAAACAATTAAGAAAAGTCCGGGTGTGTCCATTCGAGTTGGGTCCTAATTAGGCTTTTGTAAGTGATTACAACCTTCTTTCTTGTATGGAAAGTCCAGCCGCTCCTTATACACGTAAGAGGTGCCAGCCGGTTGAACCACCACCAATTGAATAAACCAATCTACTACTTTTTCGTGTTCATCTAGTTTGTGTCCCTCTCATTTGTATATTTTTCCTCGTTCTTCAAGTTTGGAGGCTGTGAATCCACGAGGCTCTAGGGACGGTCAGTCGATCTAGGGCTGCCTGTACTCACCGCTTCGCCCTAACAGGGCCCCTCTCTGATGAGCGGGGTTTCGAGTCTTTAAAAGGTCTTGCTAGATTGTCTTGCATACGGCACTTATTATTCATCACCAAAGATACACCAAGCCCAACACGTCATGTCGTGTCATGATCAGCGTTATAGTCTGAGAAACATAATGGCTTAGCTTTCATATTCATTTTATTCATGTTTTGCACATTCTAGTTTGATCAGCCTACATGAGGTACTTTGGTTGATTGATCGCATTATTATTTTTGTCCCATGAAATATTTTTAGATTCATTCGAAATGAACTTGTGGTTTGTTTCCCAGGTTTGTTGTTTAAGTAACTTGTTTTGTCTTGGTTTCAGCCATCTTAAAGTAGAGTTGTCATTTCACATAGTAGCACATCTCGCATTGGTCCATGGCTTCAACTGGTCTAGTTATTCAAGAAAAAAGAGATATATGAGGTACCACTGTTAATTTCTTGCTTCCTTATATCACCATATTGACACATTAAAATTCATGGTGGTGTGTTTGCCTGTTAATGATGTTATAACTTGTTTTTTCTTTGTTTCAGGCTGCAAATATCCCTCTAAAGGCAGAATAGAGACCAGCTTCTATAAGTTTAGAGTTAGTTTCATACAACAATAGTGATAATACCTATCGCTCATGGAACACCGCTTCGGCTGATCCTTTTATTCTAGCTGAAAGATCATTTGGGGATGCCCTCCAAGATTCCCTTGATATTGTTGAGAAAGAAGCCAACAAAACATATTCAGTATTCACTATAGCATGCAAAGACTTATATGAATTAAAAAATAGGCAAGCTTTGACGCAGAATGTACTTAATAATCTCATGTGTAGCTCTCATGGAAAGCCGGTTGTTACATGTTTCGCGATGCAAGCTCTATATAGACCTTTTCTGTAACACCAATTATGGTGTTTTTTCAGTTGTGCTGGACTCGGATGCAACTTTTATGCTTCATTTAATTACTGACAAGTTGATTAAGGATTGTAATAATCTACTATAATTCACATTTTTAAGTTTTTTGAGGATTGTAACAAACCGAACATTTATCAGAATTACTACACGTACACAAAGAATAGTGAAACTGTAAGAGGTACAACACACAATATTCTTGAACCAACAAGAACTTCCAGTGCATTACGGGCACCACAGAAGTTGCATAATTCACAGACATTCACTCAACAAAGTAAACACATAAAGATCAGCCCTGCAGAGAATACAACTGGAGCAGACCCACATGAGCCGTCATAGTAATTTTAGTGCGTGGTACCATGCTCGCCATAAGGAGGCACCATCTGTAGCTCAGAATGCTCGATCATTCTGCAATACTCTGTTGATAGCTATGAGATTCGGCTTATTTTTTTATGGTTTTTATTGATGGTTTTCGTCTAGATTTGATGGTTTTATAGCTTTACCTAACACTAATACTTCGATAGCAAAGAAAACTTGGTTTTTAATGTGTGTTTCAGGTTCTGAACATCAACAGAAGGTTTTAACAACAGAAATACAATATTCAGGCAAAAACAAGCAAGTCTCTTTTTGGAAGCAATCGAGGAAGGCATCCAGGAGGTTTAGCGACCAACTATACGGCAGGAACATTTTCTTCGACCGTATAGTTCCCGCTGTATAGTTTCCACCGCCTTCTTCTTCTCAAAAGGAACAACTTTCGTGAAGAGGCCGGTGATGAAAACATAACACAGCAATCACTGTTCCATCCAGAAGGGAGAAAGAAAAGATCCGAAGAAGAAGGGGAAGGCGTTCTTCATCTCCCTCCACGATCTTCGACCTCCTAGCCACCACACCCCCATAGACATTTCTTGTACTTGAGACAGAGAGATCTTCACCTTGCAAGATTAGGGTTTGAGATTGTTTCTTCCTATCTTGAATTGTGTTGGATTTCTTTTCTATTTCTATTGTGGATCTCCACGGTAATATCGAGAAGAACTCTCTTTATTTAATTGTATCGATGATGCTTTGTTCTCTCGTGTGTGAGTAAGTTCCCTTGGGCATGGGAGATGTAAGGGATTGGTGAGATGTGATGTGCCTATATATTTTCCATTAGTTTATGATTGATTTTAATTACTATATTATGTGTGCTTGACTATCTCTGTGATGCTAATGCTTGTTGTCCAATTAAGGGCCCAGACAACATGATACTTTGTTCTACATAGATAAGATCATGTTTGCTAGCAGACCGACGACCCCCGAGTGACACGGGGATATCAATGGAAAAGTAGTTGAACTCGAGGAGCACGAGGAGCCACTGTGCCTATTGCATTAGTCCGATCCAAGGAGCATAATTGCTAAGCAACCTGAAGGATCTTAATCGTCTAGTGACTAACCATGGTTTTGGTAACAGACTAGTATGATTATTGAAGTTGGCATGAAATCTACCAACAGGAGTTCGGCTAATTATGGGTTACTCGCCTACACATATACTTATAAGATTACAATTGTTACACTTATCACTTATCCACCTGGCACAATCACTATCACCATGAACTGTATCTCCCCGTGCCTACTTCATCATCTGCAGAAAACAACAAGCAATCTAATTGTTCTTTACTTTTATGCTTTTTATTTATGAAATTTACATTTCAGTTTTATTTAAATACTTTTAGTTTAATCTAAATTTTATTCTTATTTCAACACTTGCAGTCAAATCACTCGAAGACCTATGACAACTTTGTGTGCGACAGAGACTTCATCCGTAAACACTTACCTTTGGGCTCCCTGTGGGATCGATATCTTAACTTCGAAACTAGCTACAAACGATATGTGCACTTACAGTCATCAAGCTATTTTCCGGCGCCGTTTCTGTGGAGCTAAGCACTAAGTGTTTGTCTCTTGACATTTCAGGTGTTATTACTACAAAATGGTCTCCCTAGGAGACAAAGGGTCTACACGCTCGGGTAGGACCTATCTACCAGATTATTTTGATCGCGTACCTATTCAAAGGCGCGAAGAAATTGTTGAGAACTTTTAAGATCAAATAAGGTTGAAGTTGAAAACCTGAGTGATTTCATGAAAATCATGTCCATTCACAGGACAACTCCCAAGAAACCTGAGAAAACTCTCAGAGAATACAATGCTCCAAATTCTGCTTTTCTTAAACAACCAATAGAATTTCCTAATCATGGAGTTAGAGATTATCGATTTGATGGTGAGATTATTAAAATTTTGCAGGAAAAACCTTTCAGTGGAAGGGAATATGAAGATCCAGGAAGACATCTTAGAGAGTTCGACGATGTTATAACATCACTTGGACCAAAAGGTTTCTCTAGAGATTTCTCCCATCTAAAATTATTTCGTTGGTCTAAGGTAAGGCTCTAGACTGGTTATATTCTCTCCATCGTCATTACATTAAATGTTGGGAAAACTGTATTGTTAAATTCATAAACAGATTTAATCCTTTTAAAAAATGTAACTGAAATTAGAAAGAATATAGGCAATTTCAGTCAAAACATGGGAGAAAACAACCCACAAGCTTGGGATAGATTTTTCGGAATGATCAATAGTATTCCTAATCATGGCTATTCTGAATCCACTGTTTTCCACTTATTTTACCATGGTCTTAATACTCAATGCGGATAATTGCTTGATTTATTAGCAGGAGGATCAATAAATACTTTAACTACTAAAGCTTGTTTGGAATTGATGTCCATTAGGGCTAAGAATGATTCTCTTTATAATCCTGATTTTGGTACTAAGCTAGAAAAAGGGATAATTCGTATAACCCTAATCTAATGCCTGAAGTACGCAAAACAATGAAAGAAAAAGGTATACCTTCCAAACTTGTTAAGGAAAACAAAGTAGATATGTTACAAGTTTTTACTGAAGAGGATGAAACTAGGAAAAAATTTCAAGAATTAAAACATAGACATGCAAAATCTTATAATAATTTACATAAGAAAATTCAAAGACATAAGGAGATTTTGGCAGAACTCACGAAAAATTATGATGAGATTGTCCAAGAAATAAAATTATTTCACAAGTACCTTAGTATGATTGAAACCAAATGTGAATAAATAGCATCTGGTTATCAAATTTTTCTTCAAGATGATATAAATATTCCTGTTTCTACTAATGTTGTTACAAGGAGAGTTGCAGTTGTTACAGGACCATTAGGACCACCAGAATATGAAGCTAAAAAGATCAAAGGGAAAAAGTCTTGCTCAAAGCAAGCTAAGAAGATGATACACTAGTGGATTCTCAAGATGAAACTGCTCAAGAAACACAAGATAAAACCTTGAAGAAGCAAAATGATGCACATGATGACCGCTATTACTCTGATGCAGAGACTATTGATCCAAGAGCAGAAAAAGAGATAAGCAATGAAGATGAAGTTGTTGCAGTGGAAAAGAAGAAAAGGGATAAGCAACAACAAAAGAAAGTAACTAAAGAGCCTAATCCCCTACAAAAGGTAATGGATAAGAATAAGAAAGGTGAGCAAAAACATCCATATCCAGATCACAAAAATAAAGCACCAGATCAGGTAATCTATGACTCTTTCAAAAAGGCACTTGGTGATCTTCGTCTAGAAATCCCATTTGAGGATGCAATAAAAGTTCTTACCTATTCTAAATTTCTTCGTGATATTCTTAATAGAAAGAAAGAAATAACTGAAATCGTTGCCATGGTGACTAGTTATCCTACTAATGGGAAGTTGTTGTCTAAATCAGGAGATCCCAGAATACCAACTATTTCATGCTCAATTGGCAAAACTGATATTCATAATGCCTTGTGTGATTTAGGTGCAGGAGTTAGTGTAATACCATATTCCCTCTATAAAAGGTTAGGATTAGGGGAGTACTCCCCTACTTCTATCACTTTACATATGGCTGATACGTCCACTAAACAACCCATTGGTATGATTGAGGATGTTCTACTTAGAATAGATGAGCATGTTATTTCGATTGACTTTATTATTCTTGAAAGTCCAGAGGATGAAAATTATCTATAATACTTGGAAGACCTTTTCTTAGTACCACAGGAGCGTCAGTTGATTGTGCTGAGGAAAAAATAATCTTCAATGTTTATGATGCTGAAATCATCCGATATTTTCCAAAGAAGCAAGAGAAAGGTATATTCCACCAGCAAAATAAGTTCAAGTGGTAAGTGCCCTTGATAAGGGGCAACCCAAGGTAAGAATTCGAGAACAAATAAGGGGTTGAAATATTCAACCATTCTTAATAAAATGCTTAATGGGAGTTAACCCATCATATTAATAAAATAAATTAAAGAATAAAATGTTCATCGCATTCCTACAACTTTTTCACAGACATTCTTGTGGAAGCGTGCCCGTAAAGATGCAGCTGTCAAAAGTAGTAGAAATATCGATTGAACAAGCGTAGAATAAATATAAAAATAAATTTTGAATTTTATATAGAAAAACTAGCTTAATCATATTGTCTAGATTAAAAAGTGAATCTCTGAAAAATTGGGCGAAAAAGCATGGTCTAGAAGTTTTAATTACCAATTATATGACGGGAATGTTTTTCCAGCCGTATAGTTATCGGCAACTTTCTCACAAAATGCATTTGGGATACAAAAGGGTTAACGACCAACTATACGTTGGGACCATTTTGGTCTGACCGTATAGTTGCGCCCGTATAGTTGCGATCTGGCATAGAGAAACCCTAATTCTCGACGCCGCCACAACTATACGGCGGGGACTACTTGTCCCGCCCGTATAGTTCCCGCTGTATAGTTCGGCGCGACCACTTAATCACGTCGGGACGGCTAGGGTTCTTCCTCCTCATTATTTCTCTCATATTCTCTCTCCAAACCTCTCAAAACCCACCTAGAATTCTTGATTCTTCGCGGATTTTGTTCGTTTGAGTTGGGGAATCAACAGATCGGTATGTTTCTCTCCCTATCCATGCTTTATTTTCAGAATTCCATGGTTGAAACTCTCACATTGATTTAGTGTATGAACTAAAGATTGTTTGATTTTCCCTTTTGATTTCTCAAGTTAGGATTAAATTTCTCCACGTAGAATCGTTCGTATATCATGTAGAAACTATATGCTTAAAAATTTATGTTGAAATTTTTTAGTGCATCAAGATGAACAAACTTGGTAGTATTTTTCACAAGAGCAAGCACCAACATGGCGAGGGCTCCGGGCTAATATCGACAACAAGTATGCCATGGTTTCATCAAGGAGGGTGATGCCCACACGTTGGTACAATGGTGGCTTTCTCACCACGACAGGGTTTAGGGTGGACTTCGACCTCATGTGTGCAAATGTAGGGCTATCACTCCTCGCCTATGCAAGACACTAAACATACATTGAGCTCACCTTTGAATTCCTCGCCTCCTTCTATGGTGACTACAAGGAGAAAGGTAATGCATGCACGGTAAGCTTCACCATAAACCAACAGCTATATAAAATCTCTTTTCAACAATTTTGTGAAGCTTTTGGATTCCCTCAAGATGGGGAATCAACTGTTACAAATTTATATAGTGCCTCAAGTGGAGAAACTTGGGAGGTTATTTTTGTTAACGGTGATAGTGACTTCTACCAGAAGAAGATGTCCACCATTCAGAACCCAACAATTCGCTACTTCGCCTGGTTCCTCGCCAATACACTGTTGGGAAGAGGAGATACCAGTTCCATGGACAATGTGGACATGGCCATGATCACCAAGGCACTCTTCCCCAATGCACCGCAAATCCCCAATCCTGCACCTCCGCCACCAGAGCAACAAAAAGAAAGGTTACATTCGTATTGGTGGATTGGTAACCCACCTTGTCCAAGCATTGAACATTCCAATACCTGTTATGCAACTTGTAGATGGCTCCATACTTATGGATGTCAAATGTATAACTTCTTGTGGCTTCCTCGGTGTTTACCGAGCTGATAAGAGGCTCCGAGCATATCAGTTTGGTTATCTTGATGCCTCATAGGTTGAGCAGGTGTCGTTGCCTTGTCCACAAGCTTTCTCGATTTTGTAGAAGAACAACTAGATCCTCACCAAGGATCAAGTGGCGGAGATCATGGCTGGACTCTAACCATTAAGAAGATGAAGAAGGAGAGCAGCAGGATGAGCAGGAGCAGGAGCAGGAGTACAACCCTGCTTGAGAGGGACATCAACAGCAACAGGAGGGACACTGGGATCCATGGCCCAACCAGCAGCAACAACAGCAGGGGTTCAACAACGCCCCTATCAAGACTTTCTGCAGCTCAACCAGCATGTTGGGGAGATCGACCAAACTTTGCAGGGAGTGAATGAGGATGTTAGTGCCTTAACTCACAACTTTAGTCACTTCATGACCCAATTCCCCAACTACTACCAGCAGAACCCGTACCAGCTGCCGAATGACGGCAACAACTAATCCTGGCAACAGCCTAAGCTTGGGGGAGGTTTGAAAACATCCAAACTTTGCATTCATATTTTTATTATTCTTTTGATTTATTTTTCTTATTCAAAAGTTGCATGTTTACTTTCAGTTTTGCATTCCTAAATCAAAAACAAAAAATTAGTTGTAACTTCTATTGCAAATTTTTTTCTTGGTTTCTCCCAGAGATTGCTCAATTTCAAGTGATTTGGCAATAGGGAAATATAGCGGGGTTCAACTCAAGCACAAGAACGAAGCAAGCAAGAGGAGGTATCACATTCCTTTCATCACCTCTTCTTCAATTTTAAATTGACCCTACAATTATTTGCTCTCTTGCACTTGAGTCACTCCCCACTTAGCTTGTTATCCTACAAATTCTATTCCCTTGCTGGTGTCTCCTTTTTTAGCTTTGAAATAATGAGCAATGGACTTGGTTAAAATTTTCCAACATTTTTACAACAAGAAAAAACATCCAAAAGATGACTTGAGTCCATGTTTAGCCCAAAGGATTTGATTTTAGAACTACTCAAACCCATTGAGCTTAATGTAAATAGACTTGACAACACTCTTAAATGAAATTGTTTGATAAAATAGATGCTTTGAGGTAGTATAGATTATTCCAATGCTTTTCTAATAATTAAAGTAAGGTATTGCTTTACGCGTGTCATTACAACACTATCGTCCTCATTGAGGAACTATTAACTCTGCTGGCCAACGAACGATCTAAATGTGGGAAACCACTTGATTTTGGCTATTGAGTTATGTAAGCGTCTATAGCTGCAATGCTATGACGAGTAAAAAAATTAGTCTCCTCGTGATTTCACGTTTCAAGTGAAGTTGTATTACTCCTTTGACCCATTATAGCTCAATAGCATCAGCAACACAGTCCCAATTAACATGTTAAAAACAGTGGCATGCTTTCTCTATGGAAGAGCTGAAATTTTTGAAAAGCAAGGAAAGTAAAAAAGGTGCTTTGAGAGTCTTGAAATTTTTACGTGGGAGTAGATGAGTTGTTCTTAAATTGAATGTTTTTTGTGCCAACTTGAGTACTCCTAATTGATTAAAGAAACACGAGCAAAAAAATTTCATCTCTCAACAAAGAGAGAAACCAAAAGAATTTGTTTCACTTTCCTAGCTAAACTATTGACACTTACTCGGGCATATAATTTATTTGCTAGCAAGATATAGTGGTTAGGAAATGGACTCAGTGCAATCTTGTGAATACTTGTATGATCATGTTTAAGATTGCAGGAATTCTAAAGAAAAGAATTTGACACCAAGTCAAGTTTGTAAGTTCTTTTATTTTATTCTCGAATCTCCGCTATCCTTCCTTATTTTCTTGTCACTCGAGGGCGAGCAACATCTAAGCTTGGGGGAGTTGATAGCTATGATTTTCGACATATTTTTGATGGTTTTTGTTGATGGTTTTCGTCTTGATTTGATGGTTTTCTAGCTTTACCTAACGCTAATACGTTGGTAGCGAATAAAACTTGGTTTTCAATGTGTGTTTTAGGTTCTGAACATCAACAGAAGGTTTTAACAACACAACTACAATATTCGGGCGAAAACATGCAAGTCTCCTTTTGGAAGCAATCGAGAAAGGCATCCAGGAGATTTAACAACCAACTATATGGCGGGAACATTTTATTTGGCCGTATAGTTCCCGCCGTATAGTTGCCATCGCCTTCGTCTTGTCAAAAGGAACAACTTTCATGAAGAGGCCGGTGACAAAAACATAAAACAGTAGACGACGTTCCATCCAGAAGGGAGAAAGAAGAGATCCAGAGAAGAAGGGGAAGGCGTTCTTCATCTCACTCCACGATCTTCGACCTCCTAGCCACCACACCCACATAGCCATTACTTGTACTTGAGAGAGAGATCTTCACCTTGCAAGATTAGGGTTTGAGATTGTTTCTTCCTATCTTGAATTGTGTTGGATTGCTTTTCTATTTCTATTGTGGATCTCCACGGTAATATCGATAAGAACTCCCTTAATTTAATTATATCGATGATGCTTTCTTCTCTCATGTGTGAGTAAGTTCCCTTGGGCATGGGAGATGTAAGGGATTGGTGAGATGTGATGTGCCTATATATTTTCCATTACTTTGTGATTGATTTTAATTACTATATTATGTTCACTTGACTATCTATGGGATGCCTAATACTTGTTGTCCAATTAAGGTCCCAGACAACATGATACTTTGTTCTACATAGATAAGATCTTGTTTGCTAGCAAACCGGCGACCCCCGAGTGACATGGGGATATCAATGGAAAACTAGTTGAACTCGAGGTGCAGGAGGAGCCACTGTGCCTATTGCATTAGTCCGATCCAAGGAGCTTAATTTCTAAGCAACCTGAAGGATCTTAATCGTCTAGTGACTAACCATGGTTTTGGTAACAGACTAGTAGGATTATGGGAGTTGGGATGAAATCTACCAAAAGGAGTTCAGTCTAATTATGGGTTGCTCGCCTACACATATACTTATAAGATTATAATTATTACACTTATCACTCATCCACCAGGCACAATCACTATCACCATGAATTGTATCTCCCCGCGCCTACTTCGTCATCTGCAGAAAACAACAAACAATCAAATCGTTCTTTACTTTTATGCTTTTTATTTCTGAAATTTACATTTCAATTTTATTTAAATACTTTTAGTTTAATCCAAATTTTATTCTTATTTCAACACTTGCAGTCAATCCACTCGAAGACTTGTGACAACTTTGAGTGCGACAGAGACTTCACCCATAAACACTTACCTTTGGGCTCCCCGTGGGATCGATATCTTAACTTCTAAACTAGCTACAAATGATTTGTGCACTTGCGGTCATCATCCGCCAACAATCGATTGAGTTGGAAAGGATTGTCATTGATCCATAAACCGCCTACTCAATACTCAGGTACAAACCTTGGCTCCTCTTCCCACGCAAGAGGATCAAAGTCATAAGATCTAATCTTGGATAGGTCCATATAGTAGATACTATCAGATTGCACCGTGGATACCTTGGCGGTGTCTATATGCACCAATTGTCACCAACAAAGGGAGTGTGGCTGTCGATGCCTCTGACCGGCTGAAGGACATGATTCTAAGTATCAACTTGGTAAACAACTGGCCTGCCACCATAGACCGGTCCACTCACAATGAAAAAAAACTCCATGTCCGACTCCATGAGATAAAAATGAGTATCCTTTAATTGGCGGCCCAGAATAGGACCTACAATGGTGGCATGCATCTCCAGGGTCCGTGCGGAGCACAGTTGAACATCTCCATTATCAGCACCACGCATAATCGAGAGGACATACCGATATCTTTCGGTGACGAAAACATCACCGATGTAAGAAGTCATGCTCCGGAGTTCCCTAAAGACATCATATGGCGAGTACTACCCTTCACCAAAGATCGGGTGACTCCCTTCCTCTGTGCCATCATCGGCCCACCAAATGGTGTTGTTTTGAAGGCTTGATGTAAACACCATCAATGACGAGAAGATCGTCACAGCGACATAAGTCACCTGCTCGGTTGGTATTTCCGCCCTCGGGCGCTTGATAGTACCCAAGAAGGGGTTGTACAGTCGGGTCTTGTATGGCTGCACCCTATGTCCTACAACAAGGAGGTCGCTATTTGTGCTACCAACGTCAAAGTAAATTCTAGAGAGATAGGAAACATGGATTCAATCAAGGTAATCAGACAGAGATTCAATCAAGGTAAACCATGGAGCAAAACCCTGGCCAACAAGTAGACGAACAATAGAACTTAAAAAATAGATAGAAAGTAAATCTTGTAGACAGGACAACACGAGGAAGTAAACACAAAAAAGGATCGCATATATAAAGATGAATATCAAGAAAGCACCTATGAATGACCTGGCTAATCTTCTTCTCAAGGTGGCAACCAGTTCTCACGTTCAGCAACATGATGGTGGTGTAGTCTATCGGATCATCCTCCGACGACAGGTGTTCTAGAACAATCTAGTCGACTGGCATAAATCATTTCTCCATTGTTAGGAGGAGCAAGATCCCACTTATTGAACTATCCAAGTTCGCAGACATGCTTTCGTAAGTACCTTGACATCACCGGTATTGCCACCTTATTCATGTGGTGTTGGGATAACCCCAAAGGTAAATATTCTAGCATGAGGTCTCTTGATATTCTCATAGCCTTAAGGATTTATGTATAAGATAATGATGTGATGATTTGACTACTAACATGAAGAAATAATCTCATAGTAAATCATACATTGGATCGGTTTAGTACCCTTGTTATTTTGATAATGTACTCCCATAGTTTGTGGTATCATTAGTTATATTAACTTCTATATCATGACTAGGAAACTTAATCATCTCATAACACATGGGCTAGTCCTAGAGGCTATACTAGGAACTACTTGGTTGTTCATCATTTTCTACACTTGCACGTGAGTTTTCCTTTGATTATCACAATCAAGATTCACATGCAATTATATCATACTATGATGAACATATATATATTGAATAGTGAATTATATATAATAATTATTATTATTGCCTATAGAGCACTAATTCCTTCAAGTAGATATAAGTTCAGAAGATCATGACAACCGAAACAAGAACAAGAAATCTTCAAATGGAAACACCAAATGTAAACTGTAACACCCCGGACTCTCCGTGCACCGGTTGTCATTTCTGGCAGCTCAATAGGATCTCTAGACTAGCCCCATAGACCAATACTAGTATCTTCTACGCACTTTGTTCTCACTCGTGTGCACCGAGTACCCACTTTCTGATCGGTCACCCATCCTAAAATTTCTCTAGGACAAGCACGCTTAACCTCAGATTTCTTTTTAGATGAGCTTTCGGTAATAATGTTGCAACTTGTTGATATGGATATTCTATCAATCCTACTAAGCCATGTGCCAGGATGTCACATACACCCATCCATAGAAGATTGACGCCCTCGTCGATCAAGCACAAGCCAAGAACGTACCCACTTGGCACACGTCCGTGCGTCCAATGTCGGCACATGTGTCATGCAGTGTCCACTCTGGGCACATGTGTCATGCTCCACATGTCCGCCATTGACCCGCACATGCCCATGTAACCGCAAGGATCATCTCTGATACCAATTGTAACACCTCAGACTCTTCGTGCCTGGGCTGTCATCCCTGGCAGCTCAATAGGATCTCTAGACTGGTCCCACAGACCAACACTAATCTTTTATGAGCACTTTGTCCTCACTCATGCGCACCCGATATCCACTTCTTGGTCGGTCACCCATCCTCAAATTTTTTTAGGTCAAACATGCTTAACGTTTGAGTTTTTTTCAAATGAGCTTCCGGAAAATAAGTTGCAACTTGATGATATGGGTATCCTATCAATCCTATTAAGCCATGTGCCAGGATCTCACATAAACATCTCATTAGGATGACAAGCGGGGCGGGTTGTGGTGCTGCTTTTTCACTAATCATTCTCTTATTTTGCAGGCTCCCTCGACCTATTTTTGCCTATATTTTTCTTTTGCGGGACGTTATGTGGGTTCCGCTTGCCACCTTACCCCGTTACTCTCTCCAAAAAATATAAAAAAATCACTTCAATCTACCCCTACAAGTGTTGGGAGACCTAAATATTTATATGTGAGATCTTCGATATTTATATTCAATATATTAAAATTTTCCACTCGCAAGTCCATATTAGTATTTGAACTGAAGAATATAAGAGATTTAGCAACACTAACAAGTTGACTTGAATTGACACAATAATACCCACTGCAACGAGGTTGCGTTATCCATATCTCCTCCAAGAGAATGAAATAACCACCAATAAAAAGTAAATGGAAAACTGATGGTGCATTCCTACACGTCTTGACTTCTTCTATGTCACCAACCTCCTCTTCATGTAACAAGCAACTCATATTCTGTCCACACACAGAAATAATAAATAAGGGATAATGGATCCTCTAGTGAATACATCTAGTTTAAGTAAAAATATACACTAGTACAAACTCATTACTTAGAGATAGTGCACTCAAACGGTTTGTCCCAAGTACGAAAAAAACTCGCCTTTGTTCGTCACCCTCAGCCGGTTGTTACAAGATGATCGCCTCTACTAGCCTTCGAAGAGGTTGTTTATCGTAGCTGACTCAAAAAATGGTCCGATGGTGACGGATAATAAAAACAAATGACTCGGTGTATGACCTTAGACGGTATAAAGATATAACCGTATCTAATACTCAGAGCGATGAGACGATTATTATTATAAGCCACCTCCATTTTGTTGACTGACACGTGCAGTTATGGCACAACTAGTAGTCTTGCCACATGAGCCCCTGCGAGTGCACCTCAGACGGATGATAATAAGAACCGTCTCTAAGAATGATCACGAGAAAGCGGTTAAGATTTTGCACCGCCTCCTAGATCTAGACTTGGGATAAACTGAATCTGCGCACTCAACTGTCATTTTTAGAGGCAGAGTACGGAAGAACTCCTGCATGCATGTTCTTCTTCCTCTGTACTCTTCTTTCTATTTGATTTATTTCTCTTAATTTAGTCTAATCATACACAGGCATTTGGTCATACACAGAGTTCAAGTTGCGCAGATTGTTTATACGCTTCTTCAGTTCTACTGTACCAATGGGATTTTCTCGCTCTACTTTTTTCTCCACTCTGTCTACTATACAAATGGGGTTTTCACTACGTTCTATCTGAATATTTTCTTTGATATTTTCTTTTTTCAACGCGCACAACCAAGCTATGGTGATGGATATATGTCGTGTCTGCAGCCAGTCAAGGCATAATTGTGGCTGTTCAAACAAGACTTCAGAGTCCTTCACCACCGTCCTAAACCAGCCAAACTTTTGCAAGTCTGGTTAGTAATTTTAGACTCGGTCTATCTATAAAGTACTAATGTTTATCCTTAATCATCAGAGTACTATCATTTAATTAGATGTCTACGTGAGAACTAAAATTATTGTTTTGGTGCTTGATAGTTAGGAATTTGAGTTTTTTGTTTGAGGAATTAGAAATATCAATGAGCATATCTTGGAAAGTTTACTGTACTAGAAAATTATTGTAACATGTCTGTTACAAAGACAATCTAAAGAATATAGGAGTAGTGGATTTTTTTGTTTGAGCAGTTAGAGAAACATCAATCAATTGTTTCCTATTTCAGTCATATATGCATTTCTGTTTGGATGTGATAAGCCACGCATGAATACAGGCATTTATGTTTTTTATATAGGTTGTAGTGAATCCTCCTATTGTTATATATATGATCAATATTGTCATATTTATTTGGTTAGTATTAAATTTTCCTATTGTTATATATATTTGGTTAGTAGTTTCCTAATTATTTTAGGAATACTAGAAAATTATTGTACCATGTGTGTTCCAAATACAATTTAAATAGTTTAAGAGTAGTGGAATTTTTTGTTTGAACAATTAGAAACATTAATTAAGTGTGTTCTATTTTTGCCATACATGCATATCTGTTTTGATGTGATAAGCCACACATGACTACATGCATTTTTGTTTTTCCTATTGTTATATATATTTTGATTAGTACTTTTATGATTATTTTAGGAGTACTACTTTCTTAGTTAGTAGTAAATTCTTCCTACTATTATATGTTTTATTCACATCATATTTATTTGGTTTTTTTCTCGGACTGTTCCTTGTCACTTTAAGAAAAAAACTCAACCATTATGTCGATAAGTGGTTACTAGCTTTGGTTGGAGGGCGTAGGTTTGAGCTTTTCCTGGTAAAAGGGGAAGAAGCTACATCCATAAGAGGACCATTCTAGTTATCTTTCTTGACGATACACAATGTTGCTATCCATGATGTTATGACCTTTAGCTTAATCATAGAAGGTGATCATGAAAAAGATGAAGGAGGTGAACAGCAAGAAGATGATCAGTCTGTGTTTAGTATGAAAGTACATGCCCCTAATGGTGACATCATGGGATTCCATACTATTTATGGTATGTGTGTTTTTTCATCAAATGTATGTATTGACTTCCATATTAATCATATGGAATTCCTTTTAATGGTAACTGAATTTTATAGGATTTAGGGTGCCATTCGTGGATCCCCACATTAGAGGTATTTTCTACAGGAGTGTTTTCACAGATATGTATCTAATTACTATGGAAGACATGTATTTCATTACTTTTGAGATGTTGAAGGATGTAAGCAGGATTTGTCGGCTTCATGATGAGGATGATTTTTTTCATCTCTGTGACATGCAATACTATGTCACAAGTCTCAGTGCACTTAATGCATCTAACACCACCTTTGTGAGTTATTCTACCTAAGAACATGGTTTAAATTTTACTTGTGTATTTACTAACGTGTTTTAATTATTTCATCATTTCAGGTCATGCCATCAATCTTTGCACTTGGTTACAACGTCCCAAAGAATGGGACAATTTTGTTTCATAGTTATGACATGGATGACACAGTTACTAACCAGTACACGATCGTCCGTGGCAACTTGAACCAAATAGTGTTCTTCAATGGTTGGAACCTCTTCTGTAACATAAACCAATTTGAAGGTGGATCACTAGTTTCTGTGAGGGTGAAAATGAGGAAACACTACATTGGCTTGTTTGTGACAAGAATTCGCTGAACCCTCCAAGTAAGACTGCATCCTACTTTTTTCTAGCTAGATCTAATGTAGGATAATCTTTGATGTTGTGAAGAACTATGTTTGAAGTATTCAAGATGTTGTGCACAATTATGTTTGTAATATATTCACCTCACTTGCCTTTTGGTTCTGAATAATTCGTAGGTTTTAGAATTATAAAAATCTGGAGTATCTAAATATATCCGGAGTTCCAAATATACGCTCAAGGAGACTTCCTTCAAGGAATTCATGAAAAAAAGTTTAAATTGATGGGAAATTCATATTTAAGTAACCAAATGATCTCACATCATGATCAAACATTGGAATTAGTCAATTTCTAAACACTTGCAACTTATTGCTCCACAGCAAGTGCATGAACACTAGTAGTTATCATACCATTCAGGGTAAGATCAAAGGTTTGTACTCCGTCATATATTTTCTTTAATGCATAAACCTAAGTTAGTCTTAGGACTCAATTTAACACTAGCAAACATGTATAACCACCTTCCTTTGCCTTTTGGTTCTCAATAATTCTCAAATTTTAGGATCACTAAAATCCGGATGGTCCAAATATATGCGGAGTGTCCGAATATATTTTTATGGTAGAGACGGTTATTTTTATGGGCCGCCTCCTACAGAAATCCCCCTTCCATTTAATATCGAGAAATCCCCCACATGCCGGCTTCCTCTCTTTCCAGATCCATCTCCCCCTTCCGCCGCCCCTAAGTCTAGAACGAGGTCACCGGCATGCATCGATGCCGACTGGATCGACAACACCCGAATCGACGACCCCCCCCCCCCCCCGACGGTGAGTGCCGCGCCACCGTAGATCTAGAGATAATCATTGTTCTTAGAAATTGTGACTAGAGATTGGATAGTTATTATTAGAAATTGTGACCAGAGATTAGAATTAGTGGAGAATATGTATCTGGAGATTTAGTATGTAGTAACATTAACTAATCACTTGTGGTTTTATGTTGGGGTTTAGCGCCATAAAACAATATTTTTTCCTACGCAAATAACCCTAATGGCAGGATCTATCTATTATTAATGCAGTAACAGGAGGGGATTCCGTGTTCATACCTTTGAAGAACGAATGAAGTTAATGTTCCGCGGGGAACATGGGTGATGTAGTCGTACCTATGCTGACCTCAAGGTCGTTTTGAAGTCCAACGGCTCCGGCAGCTTCGACAACTCCTGGCACCACAAGTGCAGCACTTCCCGAGGGAGTCGCACACGTATGGTGCTTGACGATGACTCCCGCTTCTCCGATCCAGGCGAAATTGCGGAAGTAGATCTCTTGGATCCGAACCCCGCAGTGTGACGATGCTCCGTAGTGAAGAAGTCCTTCATTCGCGCAGTCCTTACTTGGGACCATGGTCATAAGAGAGAGAGAAGAGAGAGGCAACTGGAAACAACTTCCAAAGGTAGGAAGCTTTTTTTTATTATTATTTAATTGTCCCATATGCCTCTTCTTATATAGGAGGAAGGGGAACCCCAAACCTCAATGGCTAGCCATGTGGAACTAAACAAAGGAGATGAGAAGGGGAGGGGGTTGGCCGGCCGGCCATGGCACCCAATGGGTCCCGTGTGGGTGCCCTGGGACCTAGGAGGCCACTCCCTCCTTCTCCTCCCTTTTGGTCTTTCCCTCATGGTCCTTTCCTCATAGGGAATTTGGGCCAATAGGGAATTTGACCATTTTAATTTATTTTATTTTATTAAACAAATATAAATAAATGATTAAATCAATATTTTACATATATTTATATATTATTTAATTCCCGTGGCTATGGAACTCCTTCCATCCCACTCTGGACATTCTCCAAACCTTCCCGGAACCCTTCCGATTTCTCCCTCTCTTTTCTTCGGTGATTCCGATGATACCAAAATGATCTCGGAGCTTCACCAAACCCTTGAGCGTATTACCCAACGGTTCAGGAACACTCCAGACATGGCCCTCTCAGACTAATGATCATTAGTGGGACCTAGATGCCCATAATGACCCCTATGCATTCCACGAAACTTTGTCGTTGAACCATCGACGGTGTGTCCTATTCCTTTTGTCTCTACGATACTTGCATTGTCCAAGATTTGATCAACGACACAACCATGTCAGTTTCAACCTTGTTACCAACAATTGTTGTTGGAATTTGGTGAGTTTTGGGCTGCTGGCCCATTAGACAAATTCTGAAATTCTCTTTGGCCCACTTGTGCATGGCAGCATATGTCTATGCTAGTGGTGCTAAAGTTTAGTCCCACATTGCTAGTTGAAGGGGAGTTGGACCACCTTATATAGTAGAGTGTTGCACCAC
Source organism: Avena sativa (assembly GCA_916181665.1). Classification (NCBI taxonomy): domain Eukaryota; kingdom Viridiplantae; phylum Streptophyta; class Magnoliopsida; order Poales; family Poaceae; genus Avena; species Avena sativa. The sequence continues at coordinate 24,317,874 of OV702283.1, forward strand.
TCACTAAGGTGTGATAAGGAGAGAAGCCCTCGCGCACTCCTCCTCCGACACCGCTGATACGTCGTAAATGTATCTATAATTTTTGATGTTCCATGCTTGTTTTGTATCATTTTTCTTATGTTTTGTCTACACTTTGAGGTATTTTTATACACTTTCTGGAACTAACCTATTGATAAGATGCCACAGTGTCAGTTGCCTGTTTTCTTCTGTTTTTGGTTCCAGAAAGGCAAAAAATCAATATTCTCGGAATTGGATGGGACAAAAGCCAAAGTCATTATTTTCCCAGAGCAACACGGAACCACGAAGCAGAGCCAGAGGGGGGCCACAGGGTGCCCGCACCCCCCTAGGCGCGGGCAAGCCCTGTAGGCTCCCACAGGGGGTGTGGCCCCCCTAGACCCCCACCGACCTTGATTCATGCGCCTATAAGAAGCCTCCGACCCAAAAACCCAAGGGCATGTAGAAGAAATCCACGAAAACCTCCGTAGCACCGCCGCCACCGAAGGGGAGATTCGGGGGACAGAAAGTCTCTATTCCGGCACCTTGCCGGGACAGGGAAGTACACCCGGAGCCATCTCCATCGATCTCCACCGCCATCTTCATCATCGTTGCTGATTCCCATGATGAGGAGGGAGTAGTTCTTCCTCGAGGCTAAGGGCTCTACCGGTAGCTATGTGTTTATCTCTCTCTCTATGCATGATCTTGTTGTGGTCATGAACTTTGTAATCAAGTAGATCTACCTTGCTACTCAAGTGCTTCAATAGATCTCTGCTCTCCCCATGTGTGTGAAAGTGACAGCGTGCACGCCATGGTGGCACTTAGGTTTGAGTCTACATAAATACTCTTTTTGCTTTAATAGATCTATGCTTTTCCCCACGTGTGTGAAAGTGACAGCGTGCATACCGTGTGTGGCACTTTGTCTAGATTGAATATTTTTTATGAGTTATATTTGGAGTTGGATGTATTTATGAAATTGTGGTGTTTGTTGGAACCATCTAGCGCTCAAGGTGACAGTGTGGGGTTATCTAGATTGGGGAAGGCCCTACCGTGGATTAGAGTGTCCAACCGGAGAGTACTTAGGAGTAGTATCATAAAGATAAGATATTTATATGAGAGAGTGTTCACTAGTGAAAGTATGATCCCTAGGCCTTGTTTTTAAACATTGAAACACCATTTGCTACTAGAATTGTTGCATGTTTGCTTGCTTTAGTCTTTACCTCGCCGTCAAGCTCCATCAAAGCTATTTTCTGGCACCATTGCCACTTGTATTTCACTATCTCTTCGCTGAACTAGTGCACCTATACACCTGACAAGTGTATTAGGTGTGTTGGGGACACAAGAGACTTCTTGTATCTTGATTGCAGGGTTGCTTGAGAGGGAATACCTTTGACCACTTCCTCCCTGAGTTCGATAAACCTTGGGTAATCCACTTAAGAGAAACTTGCTGTTGTTCTACAAACCTCTGCACTTGGAGGCCCAACAACTGTCTACAAGAATAGAAGTGCGTAGACATCAGCCGCCCGCCTCGCCACGCCTCGCCTCGTCACGACGCGCGTGCGTGTCCTGGGTTGCGGGAATCTCGCCGAGCCGAGCTTTATTTTGCTGGTTGGGAAAACTGATTATGAGTCATTAACGGATGAATTAATTACAGTCGTTTCTAGTTTTTATGGACGTGGACTGTTACCGACTCGGACATGGGCTGAGCCCATGATCTTCCTAACCTGCACTATATAAGCGTCTACGCTAAACCTAATCGGTGAATCAATCCACAACACGCACCTACCTCTAGAACCTTGCGTCGCCGCTTTCGTCTTCCCCATCCCATCTTGCGGTGTGCACCACAGATCAGGACAGTAGGCCTCCGGAACCCCGCCACTCGTGAACCTATACGGGTGAGGGACGATCAGGTTTTTGGGGAGCGCTCAAGCGCGACTACTGTCAACCACGACGTCGTTCGACGACGAGTTCCCGAATGACGACTTCTTCCCGGACGTGAGCGACCTCTTCGGCAACCTCAACATGGGCAACAGCTCTGCTGCTGCAACCACCGCGGCTACTGCCGCAACTGCAACATATGTGATCCCAATCTCTCTCTTTCGGATTTTGCTAGAGTTTCTAGGTCTAGCATTTGGCGTAGATGTGATAGGTTTATCTTGTATAGATGTAATCTGTTCATCTACTTTGTTGATCTGCATAATTGGTTTTAGTACCTTTTGTATGATCATGCTTTATCAGTTTATTATTCGGATTAAATCATATGGATTATTGCTTATATTTCCAACAATCCAAAAACCTGATTATAGGCAACTGAATTCCACTGGTGTAGCCGTGGCTACTAGGCCGCCTCCTTTTGATGGCATGCACTATAAGAGATGGCGCAAGAGAGCAGTCCTATGGTTTGAAAACCTAAACTACTATAGCGCCACTCTTGGGAAGACCTGAAGGAGATCTTTCTGCTGAGCAGGAAGTGACCTTTAAGAAAGCCGATACCATGTTTATGGTGGCTTTGTTCAGTGTTCTTGTGGTCAACATTGTTGACCCGTATATGTCATTTGATAATGGCAAGGACGCGTGGGAAGCGCTCGAGGCCAGGTTTGGGGTCTCGGACGCTGGCACTGAGTTGTATGTCATGGAGCAATTCTATGACTACAAGATGGTTGATGAGCACTCCGTCGTTTAGCAATCTCATGAGATACAATCACTTGCCAAAGAACTTGAGCAGTTCAAGTGTTCCTTATCGGACAAATTTGTGGCCGGTGGCATTATTGCCAAGCTTCCTCCCTCGTGGAGGAACTTTTCTACTTCTCTGAAACATAAGAGACAAGAGTTTTCTGTTACGGATCTCATTGGGTCTCTTCATGTGGAAGAGAAGGCGAGAGCAAAGGACAAAACTGCTCGAGGGTTTCAGGGAGGTTCTACTGCCAATTTGGTGCAGATGAAAAACTTCCAATCCCACAAGTTCAAGAATAAGAACAAAACTGAAGGAAAGGGGAAGTTTGATGGCAAGAACAAGGCCACACACTCAACCAACTTCAAGAAGAAAAATGATAAGAGGAAAGGCTCTTGCCACGTTTGTGGCGATCCTGATCATTGGGCTCCTAGCTGTCCTAATCTCTTTGACAAACGTCAACATGGGAACAGCGGCAAGGCCGCTAATGCTATTATTAGCGATACTGAGATGAAGGATGTTGGGTACGGTATTTTACTTACTATCCTTTCAGTATGTCATTCTCCTGATTGGTGGATAGACACGGGTGCTAATACACATGTATGTTCTGATATCTCCATGTTTTCCTCTTATCGGGTCTCAAGGACTTATTCCGTGTTGATGGGAAATGGCTCACGTGCTTCTGTTCATGGTGTTGGTACGGTAAATCTGAAGTTTACTTCGGGGAAGACCGTACAGCTGAAGAATGTGCAGCACGTTCCCTCCATCAATAAGAATATCGTCAGCGGATCGCTTTTATGTCGAGATGGTTTTAAGTTGGTTTTTGAGTCCAATAAAGTTGTAATTTCTAAGTATGTACAATTTGTTGGAAAGGGTTATGAGTGCGTAGGTCTGTTCCACTTGTCTTTGTCAGACTCATGTACTAAAGTTATTAATCATGTTTGCAATGATAATGAGTCCAATGTTTGGCATTCACGACTCTGTCATATTAACTTTGGTTGCATGACGCGGCTCGCCAATATGATTTTAATTCCAAAATTTACCACTGTCAAAGGTTCTAAGTGCCAAGTTTGTGTGCAAGCAAAGCACCCCCGCAAGTCTCATACGGCTGCGGAACCGAGAAACTTAGCACCACTAGAACTTATACATTCAGATCTTTGTGAGATGAATGGTGTGTTGACAAAAGGTGGAAAAAGATACTTTATGACGTTGATTGATGACTCCACTAGATACTGTTATGCTTATCTTTTGAAATCTAAAGATGAAGCTTTGAACTACTTCAAAATCTATAAAGCTGAGGCAGAAAACCAACTTGATCTTAAAATCAAGCGGTTAAGGTCGGATCATGGTGGAGAGTACTTTTCAAATGAATTTGATTATTATGTACGGAACATGGTATTATACATGAGAAGACGCCTCCCTACTCACCTCAGTCAAATGGGGTGGCCGAAAGAAAGAACCGCACTCTAACTGATTTGGTTAACGCCATGTTAGATACATCAGGTCTTTCCAAGGAATGGTGGGGGAGGCGCTAATGACTGCATGTCATGTCCTAAACCGTGTTCCCGTAAAGGATAAAACCATGACTCCATTTGAGGAATGGGAAAAGAAAAGGCTTAAACTCTCTTACTTACGAACTTGGGGTTGTTTGGCGAAAGTCAATATTCCAATACCCAAGAAGCGAAAGCTTGGACCAAAAACCGTTGATTGTGTTTTTCTGGGATATGCTTTTCATAGCATTGGATATAGAATTTTGATAGTAAAATCTGAGGTATCCGACATGCATGTTGGTACAATTATGGAGTCTAATGATGCGACTTTCTTTGAGGACATCTTTCCTATGAAAGGTATGTCTAGCTCATCAAATCAGGAGATGACTAGTTCGTCTAGTCAGGAATTTGTTATAATTCCTGAACCCACTATGCCGATAGAACACTCTGATGATCCTATGGAGGACGACAATGAAGCTCCCAAAAGGAGCAAGAGACAAAGGACTGCAAAGTCGTTTGGTGATGATTTCATTGTGTACCTTGTGGATGATACTCCCACTTCTATTTCAGAAGCTTATGCATCTCAAGATGCTGACTACTGGAAGGAAGCTGTCCGAAGCGAGATGGACTCCATCTTAGCTAATGGTACTTGGGAAGTCACCGATCGTCCTTATGGGTGCAAACCTGTAGGATGTAAGTGGGTGTTCAAGAAAAAGCTTAGACCTGATGGTACTATTGAAAAATACAAGGCACATCTTGTGGCCAAGGGTTATACCCAAAAAGAAGGTGAAGACTTCTTCGATGCCTACTCACCTGTAGCCATATTGACCACTATTCGAGTACTATTATCCTTGGCTGCCTCACATGTGCTTCTCGTTCATCAAATGGACGTTAAGACAGCTTTTCTAAATGGAGAGATAGATGAGGAAATTTATATGGAGCAGCGTGACGAATATGTAGTAGATGGTCAAGAAGGAAAGGTGTGTAAGTTAGTGAAGTCTTTGTATGGTCTTAAGCAAGCTCCTAAGCAATGGCACGAGAAGTTTGAAAGAACTTTAACTGCTGAAGACTTTGTTGTAAATGAAGCTGACAAATGTGTGTACTATCGCCATGGTGGGAGGGAGGGAGTTATTATGTGTATCTATGTTGATGACATATTGATATTCGGGACCAACCTCGCTGTTATCGAGGAGGTCAAAGAGTTCCCATCTCGCTGCTTTGAGATGAAGGACTTGGGAGTGGCTAATGTAATCTTAAACATCAAGCTACTAAAGGATGACAATGGTGGGATTACATTGCTTCAGTCTCACTATGTGGAAAAGATATTGAGTCGCTTCGGGTATAGCGACTGCAATTATTCTCCAACGCCTTATGATCTGAGTGTGCTACTTCGAAAGAATAGAAGGAATGCTAAAGATCAATTGAGATATTCTCAAATCTTTGGCTCGCTCATGTATTTAGCCAGCGCTACTAGACCTGACATCTCCTTTGTTGTAAGCAAACTGAGTCGATTTGTGTCAAATCCTGGAGATGATCATTGGCATGCTCTTGAAAGAGTTTTGCGTTATTTGAAAGGCACTGCGAGTTATGGTATTCACTATACTGGGTATCCACGGGTACTTGAGGGTTATAGTGATTCAAATTGGATATCTGATGCCGATGAGATTAAGGCCACAAGTGGTTATTTGTTTACACTTGGTGGTGGCGTTGTTTCCTAGAAGTCTTGCAAGCAGACCATCTTAACGAGGTCAACAATGGAAGCAGAACTCATAGCATTAGACACAACCACTGTTGAAGCAGAGTGGCTTCGTGAGCTCTTGATGGACTTACCTGTGGTTGAAAAACCAATACCTGCCATCCCGATGAACTGTGATAATCAAACTGTGATCATCAAAGTAAATAGTTCTAAGGATAATATGAAGTCATCAAGGCATGTGAAGAGGAGATTGAAATCTGTCAGGAAACTGAGAAACTCCGGAGTTATTGCATATGGATTATATCCAAACATATAAAAATGTGGTAGATCCCTTCACAAAGGGTTTATCACGCAATGTGATAGATAATGCATCGAGGGAGATGGGTTTGAGACCCACGTTATAAGTTGATCCCAGTGAAAACCCACTCTATGTGATCGGAGATCCCGTGAATTAGGGTTGGGAGACAAGCTGTTGGTCAGATGAGAGGAGAGTATCCCCATATTATATTTACATCTCCATAAAGATGCAATACTCTCTTAATCTGCATGGTAGGTTGATATTTATCTTAATGTGTTCCAAGTGGCGTTTATAAACCGAGATGTTGTCCTGCAGAGCATGTCTTGACGAACACACCTATATGATTCTGACTGTCAAACGTCACAGTCCGTGAGAGTTGGATACTCTCTAATAAACTCATGAAAGGCCCTGGAGTATGACGCATAAGCTCCAAACCGCGGGGAAGCCGACGGTAGCCCTGTACCGGTCTAGATTTTGTGTGAAACTAGCGCGCAGAAAACTTGTAGTTCAAGTCATAGTCCACTATTCAAGTTGCTAGCTAGTGTAGCATGAAGTTTAACGTGAAAGTTCAACTTAATAGTCTCCACTACACACCGGTATATAAAACAATGTTCTGAAATAAAAGTGATGTGATGTGCCAATGAGACTTTGTGGGGGGGGATTGTTGGAATTTGGTGAGTTTTGGGCTGCTGGCCCATTAGACAAATTTTGAAATTCTCTTTAGCCCACTTGTGCATGGCAGCATATGGCTGTGCTAGTGGTGCTAAAGTTTAGTCTCATATTGCTAGTTGAAGGGGAGTTGGATCACCTTATATAGTAGAGTGTTGCACCACTCACTAAGGTGTGACAAGGAGAGAAGCCCTCGCGCACTCCTCCTCTGACGCCGCCCACCTCGCCTCGACACGCCACGCCTCGCCTCGTCACGACGGGCGCGCGCCGCGGGTTGCGGGGATCTCGCCGAGCCGAGCTTTATTTTGCTAGTTGGGAAAAATGATTATGGGTCATTAACGGACGTGTTAATTATAGCCGTTTCCAGTTTTTATGGACGTGGACTGTTACCAACTCGGACGTGGGCTGAGCCCACGATCTTACTAACCTGCACTATATAAGCGTATGCGCTAAACCTAATCAGTGAATCAATCCACAACACGCACCTACCTTCAGAACCTTGCGCCGCCGCTTTCGTCTTCCCCATCCCGGCTTGCGGCATGCACTGCAGATCGAGACAGTAGGCCTCCGAAACCCCGCCTCTCGTGAACATGTACGGGTGAGGGGCGATCAGGTTTTTGGGAAGCGCTCAAGCGCGACTACTGGCAACCACGACATCGTCCGACGACGAGTTTCCGAATGACGACTTCTTCCCGGACGTCAGCGACCTCTTCGGCAACCTCAACATGGGCGACAGCTCTGCTGCTGCAACCGCCGTGGCTACTGCCGCAACTGCAATGTAGTGATCCCAATCTCTCTCTTTCGGATTTTGCTAGAGTTTCTAGGTCTAGCGTTTGGCATAGATATGATAGGTTTATCTTGTATAGATGTAATCTGTTCATCTACTTTGTTGATCTGCATAATTGGTTTTAGTACCTTTTGTATGATCATGCTTTATCAGTTTATTATTCGGATTAAATCATATGGATTATTGCTTATATTTCCAACAATTGCTACTTTACTTGTTCCGATAAGTGATATCACCGTGTCTTAGTCACACGTTGTGCAGCTTATGGATATAACCTATACGAGTGTGTCCAGAGTATCTTTTGTCACGTGAATGGACAAGTCCCGCTCTTGACGCATTCGCCTCAACCTGCCTCTTTGAAGTACTTGATCAAACCTTTATGATCACCGTTTTACCGAGTGAAGTTTGATGCTCTTAAGGCACTCTCAGGTGAGAGTGATTAAATATGGTCTCACGGTCTAAGTAACAAGTCACCACGTTTCCTAATTATCGCAACTTAAACTTTGTGACATGATCGGTTACGATGCTTATATTGGGTATGTTCACCAACGCATTCTCCCAGTGATATGACTCCATTGTCATCTGGCGTGAAATGCCACATGATCAGGAAACCAAACCTTGATCATTTGTTGACCAATGAACCGGTAACTAGAGATTCATTGAGAACTTCTGATTGTTTACATATCACACGTGTATTGACGTTTACAGTTATAGCATGGTATAAAATCTAATTGTAAACTTCATGAAATATGATAATAATCCAACTTCCGGTTATTTACATATCACATGTGTATTGACTTTTACAGTTTACAATTATAGTTTGTGATTCTACATGCGCACATTTTATTTACGAATGTGGCAATCAGTGTTCTAGCTGATTCGGTGATCGGTTCGGCTGGTTTTTTCTTTATTTTTTATTTTGGCTGTGTGTATTTTTAATGTCTTTCTTGACATTATGATGTTGGCCAGGTATAATTGACATTATGACCATTTATATTTCCTTATCAAAAAAAATAGGTATCAGACCGTTTGTTTTTTCATGCAAGATTGTAAAATGCTAGAATCCATTTATATTTTTTTTCTCAACCACCAGCTTCCAATATTAGTTAGCTGAGTTATGACTGCTCGTTTGATCTCCGAAATCAAGGAATGCTCATTTTATCCATGAGAATGTATTTAATATTTATTAGCAAAAAAATAGGGAGGTGGTGCCGGTTCCATTCACTGATAATGCATGAAACTCATACATACAAGACGTTTGATGGGAATATGGATAGGGACCGGAACCTAACTTCAGACTTGGCGGGCTAAGCGTTCAGAAAGTAATGAGAAATTAGTGTAAGCGCTTTACAAAGCGTTCAGCAAGATTGGCAGAACTTGTAAAGCGTGACAAACCACATCAGAACCCGAAGGTAGCATCCATCGATCCATCCACCATGGAAGCAGCAACAGCTGCAACCTTGCTCCTCCAACTAATCATCCTCACTGCAACTACTGCCTCCTCTGCCCATCCACAACAAAGCCATGGTGGTAGCAGCTGCATCGCGGCTGAGCGAGCAGCGTTGCTCTCCTTCAAGCAGGGCATCATGGTGGATCCACTTAACCTCCTGGGCTCATGGCAGGGCGGAGGCTGCTGCCGGTGGAGCGGCGTCAGGTGCAGCAACCGGACTGGCCATGTCATTCGTCTCGACCTGCGCAATACCTTATACTGGCAAGATCAGTCCGAGCTTTACATGGACAATCCTCACGGCATGCAAGGACAGGTGAGCACCTCCTTGTTGGCCCTAGGACATCTCAAATACCTTGACCTTAGCGGAAATAGTCTTGGAGGCGCGGGTGTGCCCATGCCATCATTCTTGGGCTCACTCCGCCACTTGGTCTACCTCAACATCTCCTGCATCAACTTTGATGGCAGAGTTCCTCCTCAGTTTGGTAATCTGTCCCAGCTGTTATACTTGGACATAAGCAACATATATCCGTATTCCGGTCAAGTATTTTCCACGGATATATCATGGCTGGGACGACGCCTTTCTTCACTTATGCATCTTGACATGAGCGGCATCAATCTCACATCTGTTGCTGATTGGGCTCATGAGGTGAATATGCTTCCCAATTTGAGAGCTCTCCGTCTCCAAGGTTGTCAACTGATAAGGTCAACTCCAGCACTTGTGCATTCCAACCTTACACTTCTCGAGGATCTCGATCTTTCCGGCAACGTTTTCTATGCACCCTTAGCTCCCAACTGGTTCTGGGATTTAACAAGCCTCAAAACCCTGAGCCTTGAATTCTCTCAACTGTATGGCCCTATTCCTGATGAGCTAGGAAACATGACAGCACTTCAAGTCCTTGATCTGCAAGACAATGAAAATATCGCAGGAATGATTCCGCCAACCCTCAAAAATCTCTGCGACCTGGAACAGCTTATACTTACCTCGGTTAACCTTGGCGGGGACATAACAGAACAGATGGACAGGCTTCCACGATGTTCGTGGGGGAAACTGAAGCAGCTAGGTTTCATCGCAACTAATATGACGGGTAATCTGCCAGTTTGGTTGGGAAACCTGACCAGCTTAGAGGCCCTCGATGTTTCAGGCAACCAAATTAGTGGACATGTTCCTTTGGGACTTGGAGCACTCAGCAATCTCTCTGTCTTGTACCTTGGCAGCAGTAACTTGAGTGGTGTGATAACGCAAGACCATCTTGCGAATCTTGTAAGCCTGAAGATAATGGACCTGAGCTTCTCTTCACTGGAAATTGTTCTGGATCCAGCGTGGACTCCTCCATTCAGATTATCGACCGTAAAGCTGACATCATGTCAAGTGGGTCCACAATTTCCTGTGTTGCTTAAGCAGCAAAAGGGTATTTACCAGATTGATATATCAAATACAGGGATAGCCGATACAATCCCTAATTGGTTTTGGGATTCAATCTCTCATGCATCTTCAGTTGACATTTCTCATAATCAAATCTACGGGAATTTGCCGACAAAGATTGAAGCATTGACATGGCAAGAACTGCACTTCAACTCGAACCAGCTCAGCGGTTCAATTCCAGAATTGTTCAAGAATGTCACCAAGTTGGACCACTGCCTTCCAATTTTCAAGCCGCAGAACTGGTAGCAATCGTTCTGTTCAACAATTATATTTCAGGAGTTGTTCCAACATCCATATGTCGCTTGGTGAATTTGGCCATCCTCGATCTATCAAACAATCTTCTATCTGGAGAGCTTCCACAACCATATTACTCAGTATTGGCAATTCATACTCTTCTTTTAGCCAATAATAGTCTTTCTGGTGAATTCCCTTCATTACTGAGAACTTGCACGGCTATCACCTTCCTTGATCTGGCTAACAATAACATGCATGGGAACCTGCCAGCATGGATAGGCGATCTGTCATCTTTGGTGATTTTTCGGCTAAGGTCTAACATGTTTTCCGGTCACATTCCAAGTGAGATCACAAAACTTGAAGAACTACAGTATTTGGATCTGGCATTTAATAATATTTCAGGCATGATTCCGTATTCACTTGCAAACTTGACTGCAATGACTTCAATGAATCTAGACCCTGCAAAAAAAGGATTAAATGGCCCTTTTGTGCAGTCAGCCAAAAGATTTGGAGAAGTCATGGATTTTGAATGGTATGGTGACAGCCTGTATGTTGAGATAAAGGGGAGAGAACTTCCTTATAGCACACAATTACAATATCTGGTGAGTATTGATTTATCCAGCAATAACTTGGCTGGAAAAATACCGGAAGAAATAGGCTCACTGATTGGTTTAATAAACTTGAATTTATCTTCTAATCACTTGACTGGAAATATACCATACCAAATTGGCATGTTACAACTTTTGGAGTCTCTGGACATTTCAGACAATAAAATTTCTGGTGAAATCCCTCAGGCATTGTCAAATTTAACTTCCCTGGGCTATTTAAACTTGTCTTACAACAATCTGTTGGGAAGAATACCATCAGGGCATCAATTAGACACTCTCAACACGGATGATCCTGCTATGATGTATATTGGAAACATTGGCTTGTGTGGATACCCGCTTCCAAAGAATTGCTCAGACAGTGAGAAACCTCGTACTGATCCTACCAGTCAAGACAGCAACAACTCAACTCCAGACGGTCTACACCTGGGTGTGATTGTTGGATTTGTGGTTGGTCTCTGGCTCGTATTCTGCGCTTTCCTGTTTAAGAAGAGATGGAGAATTGCTTATTTCCGCTTCATTGACAGTTTGTATGATAAGGCGTATGTGTTTGTCGTTGTTAATTGGGCAATCTGGTTCAGGAAGAGGCATACCACTCCATCAAGCACCTGAAAAGAATTTGTGTTGGTGATTCCATACAACAAACATATCAAAGAAGGTGAAGGATTTTTCAGTAATCTGAGCTCTAGTGTATCTTTGTAATCTTGCTAAAGTTGATGTATAACGTTTATGTCTCCTACTACTTCGATCTTCACAATTACACGCCCTGTAAGCTGTAAGGACCAATCCTTTGGATTTGTGTCATCAATAAGAAAGGAGTCTCAGATGTCTTCTGCACCATTTCGGTATTGATACTAAATGTATGCCCAGTATATTTGTGGTTTCAACAGCTTGGCTATCAACTAGCTAACCAGCGGGAGGCTATCATCCCGTAACCCTACCCCTCGCCCCGCACAGCGGCGCCGCGCCACGCCAGGGCGGCCGCCGCCGGCCAGCCTCGTCCCCTCCCCGTGCTCCGTCTCCTCCCGCCGTCGCCGCCGGTGGCGCGGCGGCGGCGGCGGATTCTTCTCGTCCGCAGGTCGAGCTCTGGTGGCGCGCGCCCGCCTGGCTCCTCCCTATGGCAGTGGCGCGGATGACGGCGACCAGGATCACGGTGAGCGGGAGGCTGGTATCGAGCGGCGAGGCAGACCTGATCTGGGCCCATAGGGGCTTGGATGGGCTCCGATCTGTAGCACTTCGAATTCAACATCGCCTCCCGGTTGTTTCTGGGCTTCATCGGCGGCATAAGGAAGTCAGACATGGAGGTGGTGGCATCCTCCTCTGCCGGAGGGGTTCGACCGGCTGGTTGTGATCAGCGGCGAGTTGAGGAGGTGCAGCTGCCGGTCAAAAACGAGCTCAGAGTCCGGTCATGGCAGGTAATGGCGGTGTACACGCATCGCTGCCTTGTGGAAGGCATTGCCTTTGCATCCGGCGTCTTCTCACTCGTACTGCTCTAGGGAAACCTTGATCTGGGTATCTGGATCGGAAGATGTCGACGCTTTAGGCGTCAATTTCCCTCATGAGGACATTGTCTTTGGAGTAGCAGCTGGATGGTGGAGCCGTGAGGTGGAGTGGTGTACATCTTCTACGACGATGTTGTTGGGTCTCGATGGCGTGGTGCAACGGGGGTTTGGTGACAGTTGTGGCTTGATGGGCTCGTGTAGGGTGGAGACGTTGTCTGGCGTCATGGTGATGCCGACAGCAGGAAAGACGAAGATCATGCTGATTTTTATCCTGAGGATTGCTCGGCGGTACGAAGGCGGTGACGGTTTATGTAGCGTGCGCATGAGGTGCTCGCTAAGAACCTACTAGTCCGGATGAGCACTCTCATTTCTTCTAGAGAATGTCTCGGGGTATGCGATGTTCCCGGCTCCTAGTTGATGGGAGACTTTCTTATGTTCAGGGAATAAGGCCCTGTTAGCATGATCTTTTTCTCGTTGTCTCGGTTGTAGGTGTTGTATGGTGGCTTCGGGTTTTCTGATGTATGGTCTTTGTTAGACCTTTGTTTAATAAAAAAATTAAAAAGCCGTATGCATTAATTGATGCAAAGGCTAGGATGTCGCCTCAGTTTCAAAAGAAAATGTTTTAGGGATTATCTTATTATTAATGCTACCATCGAGTATCTAATACTAACATACAACAAGATGCATAAGCAATAAACATCAAATGTAAATGCGATGCGATATGTTCCTTCGCGATGTGATCTCTATATGCGTCTCCGGTCCGGCGCCTCTGGCTTATAGTACATCATCATGATGATGGTTACTACCACTTAGCAACAGAAAATAAACTACTTTACCTTGACTATGATCATATCACACCACAACGTCCCTGCAAAATAAAGTTAGACGTCTCTACTTTGTCTTTGCATGTTTTACGTGGTTGTTAGGGCTTTCTTGCAAGAACCATTCTTAGCTACGAACTTCAACCACAACGTTAATTAAATAATTGTCTCTACTACACTCCTCTAGGGGCCCTCCGTTGTAAATGGCATACCAACTAATGCGAGAGAGACAAACACATCACAAGACACTTATACTTGTGGACCACTCTCGCAAATTAACGCGTAATGTCGGTTAGACGCTTCATCAAGCATTACTGTGGTATACATAAGTACACGTGGAAGGGTAACAATTATAAAATCAATGCCCACATACTACAATTCATGTGTTCTACCTGTACTAGCAGTACTACGCATAGATCTAGCTCTAATACCAGTATTGGAGTTTAGCGCCAGAAAACAATATTTTTTTCCTACGCAAACAACCCTAATGCCAGGATCTATTTATTAGTAATACAGTAACGGGAGGGGATTAGGTGTTCATACCTTTGAATACCGACCACGGTTAACATTCCGCGAGGAACGTGGGTGATGTAGTCGTACCGATGCCAACCTTAAGGTCGTGCCAAAATACACCGGCTCCGACAGCTCCGACAACTCCAGGCGCCACAAGTGCAGCACCGCCCGAGGGAGCCGCACACATACGGTGCTTGACAATGACTCCTGCTTCTCCGATCCAGCCGAGATTGCGAAAGTAGATCTCTTGGATCCTAACCCCGCAGCGCGACGGCGCTCCGCGGTGAAGAAGTCTCTCGTTCGCATAGTCCTTACTTGGGACCACGGACATGGGAGAGAGAGAGAACCGGAAGGAATTCTCAAAGCTAGTTAGCTTTTTATATGATTTAATTATTCCATATGCCTCTTTTTATAAGGGGGGAAGGGAAACCCAAACCTCAATGGCCTAGCCATGTGGGACTAAACAAAGGAGAGAGGGGGAGGGGGTGGCCGGCCGGCCATGGCCCCCATAGGCCCCGCGCGGGTTCCCTGGGCCTAGGCGGTCACTCCCTCCTTATCCTCCCTTTTGGTCTTTCCCTCATGAGCCTTTCCCCATAGGAAATTTGGCTTAATAGGAAATTTAACCATTTTAATTTTTTATTAAATATATAGGAAGCTGCTATGGTTAGATCGGTCGCCAGATTGCAAACTTTGGTGGTATTCAACGCGTTGACCTCAATTTGTATATCAGCAGCCAAAAAAGAGAGTCGCGCGAGGTGTGCATGCATTGACCTAATTTGTTTCGGTACTAAACATAAGAGGACAAAAAACTGATATCAGCGAGAATTAAATGCGGAAATATGAATATTTAAAATATTTTGTAGGTCAAACCATTTATTCGATTTAGGATCTGTTTTCACCATTAGACTAGTCGCGACGAAATCTTCAAAACTAGATCTCATATCAATATGTTTCAAGAACTTTTTTTTGAACCAAAAGGTTATCCACATATAACACGTAAGTTATCCAGGCTGTATTGTGTAAGTTATCTATCAGATAACACATAAGTTATTCACCTTACGAACGGGGTTTGTGTTTGAGTTTTTATATGCAGGCGAAAATACAATGTGAACTCCTTCGATTTAGAATACATTTTCATCAAGTCGATAACGATGAAGTACCGTTATTCTAACACCTAGTCTACCATGTTTAAATCAAGTAAGTCTATCGCACATGTAATTAACTAAAATGAAGGTAACCAGGACTTAAAAAATATAGTGGCCACAAAGAGAACTAAAGTTATCCTAATTTTTTTACAAAGTTATCCATAGACATAAATAAAAACTTATCGATGACATTATACAATAATTATCCACCATTAACATGAGAATTATCCATGCTTTAGCAGATAAATTACCCACCTAATACCATGTAAGTTATCCATCACTATAAAATTTACCTATAGATAAATATAAAAGTTATTCTAGCGGTTTGGCTTCAAAAATAATTTGTCTAAAAGGAACTAAATCTAAGCTTCTTTTGCATACGATATAATAAATTGGTTTTAGGCCCACCCATCAACCACCCTAAGTTATAGTGAACAAACAGTAGTCTAGTGGCTTGGCTTCATCGTTGTCGCCGCTTCCGTGGCGTATGGTTGGCGAAGTCTCGCGACTTCGTCGCAATGCATCGATGGCGATGAAGTCTCGGTACCCTAACACCTAAGCCACATGTCCAAATTTAACCTAGCTCGTATCTCACATTTAATTAACAAATAATATACATGAGGCAAACGAGGTTTCATGACACGAAAAAAAATTACCCATATGACAAATGCGATAACACATCGACCTGACCTGTTTATAAGGTGGGTAACTTATATATTATTGGGTGGACAACTTAGATACTATGACATAGATAACTCACGTGTTAAGAGTGGATAACTTTTGGTATGGATTTTTTTCGTCTAAACATATCAACATGGGATCTAGTTTCGAAAATCTCGTCACGACCAGCTCAACGGTGAACACGGATACTAAATCGAATGAATGGTTTGATCTACAAAATATTTTAAATTTTCGATTAAATCCTTAGCTGGCTCTGACTCACGTATTCACATGCCTTGCACGTTCTGGATTGATCCCACTCCAAACAGAAGAGTTAGTCCGCCAGATTTTACAACCCATCGACCGGTCTAGAAATAGATTTCTCCTTATTTAATTCGCGTGAATATGGAACTCCTTCCATCCCACTCAGGACATCCTCCGAACCTTCTCGGAACCCTTCCGATTTCTCCCTCTCTTTTCTTCAGTGATTCTGATGATACCAAAACGATCTCCGAGCTTCGTCAAACCCTTAAGGATGATACCCAATGGTTTGGGAACACTCCAGACATGGTCGATACCCCTCTCGGACCAATGGTCATTAGCAGGACCTGGATGCCCATAATGATCCCTCTACATTCCACAAAACTTTGTCATTGAACCATCAACGTTGTATCCTATTCCTTTTGTCTCTATGATACTTGCATTGTCCGAGATTTGATCAACGACATCACCATATCAGTTTCAACCTCGTTGTCGATAATTTCTACTTTACTCGTTCTGATAAGTCATATCCCCGTGACCTAGTCACACGTTGCGCGGCTTATGGATATAACTTGTTCGAGTGTGCCTAGAGTATCTTACGTCACGTGGATGGACAAATCCCGCTCTTGATGCGTACGCCTCAACCTGTCTCATTGAAGTATTCGATCACACATTTATGATCACTGTTTTACCGAGTAACGTTTGATGCTCTCAAGACACTCTCGGGTGACAATGATTAAATATGGTCTCACATTCTAAAGAACAAGTCACTGTGTTTCCTAATTATCACAACTTGAACTTTGTGACATGATCAGTTATGATGCTTAGATTGGGTATGTTCAGCAACCCATTCTCTCAATGAGGTGACTTCATTGTCAACTGGCGTGAAATACCACATGATCATGAAACTTTGATCACCTATTGACCAAACTAGAGATTTATTGGGAACTTCTGGTTGTTTACATATCACACGTGTATTGACGTTTACAATTATAGCATTATATAAAATCTAATTGTAAACTTCGTAAAATATGATAATAATAATCCATGTTATTATTTGTCTCTAAGCATATTTCCAACATTTTATATATAGATATATGACAACGTGCCATGTTTGCAAGACCCACTTTAAGGAAAGAATCTTGTCAACTGACTCACTATTCAGTGTTTATCTCGTACCTGGTTATTTCAAGAAATCAGTGATATATTCTTAAAACTCGTACTATTTAAATTCATTTTATACCTATCAACATATTAAAATCTTTAATTTAATGTGTGATTTTGGTGCACAGATTGTCCCATGCAATGCAAGAGCACATTTCAATGAACTCACTTGAGATATGGTGCAATTCCGAGCTTGTGGGCGGACATACACGGTTCAAGTGCAAAAACGGCCATATAGGACTTGATTGGGAGGTGGAGGGTGGCGTATGTTCATTGCTGGTAACCATCTCACCGGAGATGGTCAGTTTGTGTGCTTTTCCTTACAAGGAGACAAACCGAGGATAACTGTCATCTATCTAAACAATGTTGGAGAAGAGGAAGAAGATGACGAAGAAGAGTAGGAAGATGATGAACCACCTATAGACTAGTTATCTCCAATTATCTCCTAGAGATGCAAACTTACCGATGGTGAGAATGATCACCTCTAAAGATTCATCCCTCTAAGTAATTCCTTCACTGGGGTACCATTTATCACCCGCTTGACGAGGATGAATGTCGAGAGGTGCCTTATGGTACGTATATCATGTCACCAAAGTTATATATCGATCTACTATATCACTTATGATAATGGTCACGTGTAACATCGAGTCATACTACCTTTGCATCGTTGAAATTACCTAAGGACATGATTTATTATCTTCATATCCTTGAAGATGGCTTGGTTGGAATACGCATTGGAGCACGAGGTGGCATCAACACCGTTGAGTACAAGACGAATTTTGATGGCCACATCTCCTTCACCGCTAACGGGTGGACTAACTTTCTCCAAACTGAGCATATCCAAATTGGACAAGCCATACTCATCACTTCAAGGTTGACCACGCACATGGACTTGCATATGATATTCATCATCGACATCATCAATTTGGCGGCCTCATCGGACTTAGAATTGTAGGAGTGATACTCGGAGGAGTACATCATGTGACCTTAGTAATATTGTTTGCTAGATTCTATGAACCAACCTTGGCTATAGCTAGCTAGTTTCATATCTATGTTTTGGAAAAAAAATCACGTTAGCCGTTTAATATTGTATGATAAGTGCTCTAAGACGCTGATCTCATCTTCCAAATTGTCCGATCTATAATGGGCATCTTCTCTCCCTTATTTCCTTTATGTAAATATAACCTAGAATTCAAACGAACAAAGTTTCCTAGGAAATTAAATTTGAATTAGTCCTTTTCAAATTCAAGACGACTGTACTTTCTAGCTGCCCGATGGAAGTACTTGGAGTCAAAATATGAAATTCGGACAACAGATGTTGTTAAAGACGTTTTCCATTCGCAGCCGTCTTTTTTTTTTAACAGAAACGGTCCTGAAGGACATGGTGCTATCATTCATTCCAAAGCGGTGGCATACAAATTACAAAAAGGGACATAAAGAAAAAGAAAAATACAAACAGGTCCTTGCAATAAGCACAACAGTCCTCAGAAAGAGTCAAAGAAACGCAATCAATGACTTGAGCTCCAACACCACCGCGCAGAGTGCCTCCGTTGTCATCCTCACGATCGCCGGGGACGAAACCACTTGGGATCGAGAGGAGGGAGCCAACAACGACAACGCCATCAAGCCTCCGGAATGGCAACTTGGCCTGGAGGTTAATGAGGATCCCGAAACGTCGGTCGGTGCTGAGTATAGCCGACGCCGAAGGGAGGGGAGGCTGCCCTACAACCATGGATTCCGGCGCGAGGACGACAAACGGCCGTCGAAGGAACGCCAGATAGTAACTCCCCGAAGATTGGAGCAGCTTCCAATCAGCATCAGATGACGACGGCGAAGAAGCCGTCGGGGGATTGCTCCAATCGGACGCAGCACCAGCGCCCCCCTTACATGGTGCTCCAGATATACATCGAATAAAGGTTCTTATTCTCCTCCCCTCGCCTCCACGACCGGCCGAAGTAAGAGACTCACCAGAATCCCCGAAGAACTGAAGAACACCCCACCATAACTCTGATTCAGACAAAACCGCAGCGGCCTGCTCCCTCCCCTCGCCACCGAGGCCGGCCAAAGGGTGCCCGCTCGCGATTCCCGTCCTCCACAGGAGATGGTGGCCGCATATGGATTTATTGGAAATAGCGGTTGTTCTCTCCTCCATCGCCAACTCCCACCAGAGAAGCGAGCTCAAGAGGAAGAAGAACCCTAGAGCCAAGATCCAGCCAGCAAGACCTCGACTTCCGCTCCTAACAACGGGCAAAGAGCCCACCGGCACAAGGCCTAAACACCTACTACTAGTACTATATAACTGCCGTCCATCCTCCCCCCTTACTCTCCGGCCGGCGAGGCTGCCGGAGAGGAAGGAGGGAGGTGCCGGGGCCACGCGGCCGACTCTCAAGGGGGAAGAAGACGCGTGCCTCTCGTTTCGTGCGAGCGAGGAAGAGTGGGTGTGTTTTTTTGCAGCCATCTTAGGTAACTATTCGGCGGTAAAGATCTAAAAATATTTGGACAAATATTTTAGATCTATGCTATATTTTTTGTTCCCATCTGTCGAGGTTAGTACTTGACCCCCACTGTCCATCGTCGTTGTTGTCGCCGTCCTCCACCATCGCCGCCTTTGGTCCCTTGCCTCTCCTCCCGTCGCCTCCGGTCCCCTGCGGTGCGGACGCTCTCCCTCGCCTCCAAGGACTGCTTCATCATCCAGGTAGGTATGCGTGAAACCAAACCCCCAAAACCCTAATGTAGAGCTTCGATTTAGGAATTTTAGCATGGAATTTGCCATTTTGCTTCTCGAATTTAGGGATCGAGGTTTCTGAGCTGCAGTTACATGACGGCGGCGTCGGGGGCGCCTCTCCCAACCTACCTCTATCCATTCTACCTCTTTTTATCTTGTATACATCTCAAAATCTGAAATTCTTTATTGATTTATTTCTCATTGCTCGTTTCCCTTCTAGCAATATAGGTTTAATTATCACTTTATTAGTCTGCTTGCATCTTGTTTATTCGATTAATTTCAAATTCTTTGGTGTGTATGATTTTTTATTAATGTACGATAACAAGAACTGTGTTTCTGTTTTGAGTCTAATTCATTCTTATATTTGATTGTATTAAAATGCTCAATGTATGTATCTATTTAACAAACGGAAACATGCAGTGATCTTACAAAAATGCTCTATAGCGATGACAGTATTGCCATTAGCTCTGGTAGTTTTGAATGTTAGTCATCAGAAGAGCCCACTAAGAGGCTTGAGTTTAGAGGTATCAAAGAACATCAAAATTTTAGTCATATGTTTTAAATTTCCATGCTTTTAGACGGTAGACACAGGAAAATTCCATCACATTAAAATTTGTATGTGTTGTTGCATCAATGCCTCAACACAAAGCGAACATTGGTTTTGATAAACAGAACCTTTTTGAAAATGACATGTACCTAAAATAAGTTCATGTATACTTCCTCTTAGACTGGTGTGAACCCGATATTCCACCAGAAATCAAACTATAATTTGAAAGTCAAAATGACAGTTTGAAAAAGTCAAACTGGGACAATATTTCCAAGTGGAGGGAGAGAAGGATTCTTACCTAGGGAAGGAATCCTCCCTCTCCCTTGGGTCGGCCACATGAAGTGGAGTTGGGGGAGTACTCCCTCCCCCTTGGCGCCTTCCCACCTATAAAAGGAGGGACAGGACGCCCCCCTTGGACACAGAAGAAACCCTAGGTTGGCCGCCGCCCCCCTCTCTAGTTGCGGCCAATCTAGATCTCCTCTAAACCGCTACCAACTAGCTAAACCCTAATAGCTAGCTACCTCTAAACCTCGGCCTCTAAACCCTAGATCGTCGGGGCTCCCTCTACTCCACCATACCCGCTCCGGCTTAGGCGAAGCCCTGCGGGATCTCCCCTCTACTTCCGACACCACGCCGTCGTGCTGCCGGAATCGCGAGGAGAGAACTACAACCTCTGCTGCCTGCTGGAACAAGGGAGAGGAAGATCTTCATCGAGTCCCGTACGTGTGACCGACTGCGGGAGCGCTGCCAAAACGCGGCGCCGGAAGAATCGCCTACGCGAACTTGAGATCGGCAAGTGAACGACTACATCACCCACGAGAATCTGCTCTCGTTAACTGCTTTAGATCTTCGAGGGTTAGTACTCTATCAACTTGTTGCACCGATCTAGTAGATAGATCTTGGATTGATCATAGATTAGATCTTGATTGTGTGTTCATGCGGTAGAATTTTTTTTCTTTTCATGCTACGAACCCCTACAGTGGTATTAGAGTCGTGTCTATATGTAGATCTGTTGCACGAGTAGAACACAATGGTCATTGTGGGCGTTGATGCTTTTGTTGTCGATTGCTTCTTATGTACTTTGCATCTTGCGGGATGGTGGGATGAAGCGGCCCGGGCTAACCTTACATGACATCGTTCATGAGACTTGCTCCACGCTTGACATGCAACATGTATTGCATGAGTGGCTTTGCGGGTGTTTGTTTCTCCCAACATAGTGAAGATTCAATTTACAACGGGTAATTGACAATACTAGTATCAACGTTGTGGTTCTTGTTCGTAAGTTAGTACGACACTTATTGAAAGCCCCAAACCACGTAAAACATGCAAAGAAAATTAGAGGTGTCTAACTTTGTTTTACAGGGGTGTGTTGTGATGTGATATGGCCATGATTGTGATTATATGTGATGTATGCAATGTTCCTTATTGTAAGTCGGCAACCGGCAGGAGCCATATGGTTGTCTTTTAATTTCCGTTAAGACCTGCGTGTCTGTTATTCAAAGTAGTCGTAATAGTTGATGCTGGTGGAAGACAACCATGGAGCGGCGCCATTGACCTTGACGCCATGCCGGTGATGATGGAGATCATGTTCGTGTTTGAAGATGGAAATCAGAAGCACAAGAAGAAATGCCATATCATATCACATATTATAAATTGCATGTGATGTTAATCCTTTTATGCATCTTATATTGCTTAGTTCACGACGGTACCATTATAAGATGATCCCTCTCACAAAATTTCAAGTTATAAAGTGTTCATCTTTAGTAAGCACCATTGCCAAAGCTCGTTGTTTCGAAGCACCACGTGATGATCGGGTGTGTTAGATTCTGCGAGTGTATACAACGGGAGAAAGCCAGATTTTCTCATGCGGAAGCTAAGGTTTGATCTTGACAAGCCTAGCATATACATACATGGTCTCGGAACACGGATCACCGAAAGATAAAGCATGAGTCATATAGTAGATATGATGAACATGTTGATTGTTCGCCTTTGAAGCTACACCATCTCTCGTGATGATCGGTTTTGATGTGGTGGATTTGGTTCATGTAATCACTAAAACAATGTGAGGGATATTGTTTTAAGTGGGAGTTCAACAGCAATATGATTAAAAGTTGAACACTATTTATCATAAATTAAATCAAAGTGAATTTGCATAGTTGTTGTAGTCATTGGCATTCGTTTACCACCTTGCGCTTAGTTATAATTGAGATAATAGAACTATAGAATTCTGGTTAGTTACTTTACGAACTGGTATCGTATTGTTTTAAAGTGTTAATCTAAAGTTTAAAAGTACTATTACAAACTTTCAGTAAGTTCCGGTTACTCCGTGAAGTTTAATAATTGGTATTAAATTAAGAGTAACAATTCCAGTGTTAGTATATAAGTATCATGTTTATCTCCATGATTCTTGATATTCAAAAGATTGTTTTAATATCAAGGTTATCTAGGAGCTGAAAGAAGTGTTTTAGAAACCATCATATGTGGAAGATATTGTGATATCTAAAACAATATTTTGTTTACAACATGATAGAAGTATAATATGGCAAAGTTTATGTTCTCATATTTGATGAGAATTTGCAAAAGGTTGGAGACGTTAGTCGTCCTAATCCTCCAAAAGGTTTTGGAGAGCAACATTATACTCGCGATTCACTATTATAAGCTAAAGTAGCTTGATTGTAAATAGTTCCATGGTAAGGATGAATATTTAATGTAAGTAAAATGTTTACTACACTAAAAGATTACTAAAGAATGGAATTTGAAAGAACACCAAACATTTGATGATGGTGATATGTTTCAAAGTGCAAGTCCAAAGACATTGGTATTTAATTATACATGTTTTGGACTATGTGTCATGTGTATGACTCCACTATTGATAGATTATTTCAAACAGAAAAGGAAATACTGAAAGAGAATCTCATAAATATATGGCAGAAAAGAAAAGGTATATAAAGGATATACGAGTTATGGCTGTATTCTTTGCTTGTTAAATAATGTGGTTCTTAAGTATTGGATACTGAATTTTTTGGTATGAATCGTCATACAAAACAACACAATTCATGAACTACAATGGCCTAAGTAACTAGCAAAAGAATATATGATGATGTTCATCGAGAACAAATAAAGGGTTGTTGTGTGGCTCGTTAACATCAAAGCTTGCCTTCAAGATTTGTTCTATCAGGTATTATGAGAACAAAAGGGTTGTTTAAATAATTTCCGTAATCCATAAAAGATGGATGATTTACAAATCTCGTTGGATAAATCACATCCATAAAACTATTGCTAAAATTGTCAAAAGACAATTGATAAGAAAAATCACTTAGGAAGTGACATCGCCTTTTAAATTATATTGGAATGGAATTTTGGAGTCTTTTGATTTTTGATCAAATGACGCTTGTAAAACTTTCCTAGAGATAATTAAAACTTCGTTCATAGGCCAAAAGGGAACGAATGACTAGCTTATTGGAACTTGTACATATTGTTGTATGAAGTCCATTATGTGTAGTCAAGAGCGATGAATTTCAACTTCATATGCTTTCTCCAAAAATTTGAGTGAATATATGAATATTTACTTAATAAGGATGAAGTGTGAAACATTTGAAAAGTTCAAAGACTTTCAAGATGAAGTGCAAAATCATTGTAACAAGAATATAAATAGTTTATGATAAGATCATAAAGGAAGATATTTGAGTTACAAGTTTAGCATAACACCTAAGATTTAAGGAATCGTTCCATGGATTTGCATTTCCCGAAACATCATAAGAGTATGGAGTGTTCGAGATACGTAATGAAACCTTGTTTGACATGGTAAGATCAAAGGTGTCATTTATAAAACTGCCATTATATTTTAAAGATTAAAAGCTTTAGAGACTATCGTTTTTCCATAAAAATAGCTCCATCATGATCCGTTGAAATGACACCATATAAAGTTATGGTTTGGGATAAAACCCAAGTTGTCCTTTCTTAAACATTGGTATGCTATGCATAAGAAAGATGTTTGCAACCAAAATCGGATAAACATATCTTTGTATGTTATTTCGAATAATCGTTGGGTATTCCTCCATAACACCAAAGACAAAAATGTTTGTCGCTTAGAACGTCAAGTTTCTTTGAGAAGGAATTTTCCGTAAAAGTTAAGTGGGAGGACAATAGAACTTTGATAAGGTTAAAAAGAACCTTAGCTATATGTGCAAAGTTGCGCAGCGCCGAAAAGTGTTCCGGAGACAACAACAATGATCATGGCTCACGTGTCTCAAAGGTTGTGGTCACGGAGGTCAAAGTTCCTATTAAACCAAGTAGGTCGGGTAAACAATCAAATACCAAGATTTGAGGGTTGAATCATTATTTGACAATAATGAGTGGACTACATGCAAAGAAGCGATGATGGGCCCTGACTTCGTCAAATGTCTTGAAGCCATAAAATCCGTGGTAGTTCCATACACGATAAATCAAGCTTTGAACTTGAAATACCCTCTGGAAAGGTGTAAGACCTTACAGCCGTGTTTGGATCTATAAAGAAATAGACATGGATGTTTCACATCTATGAAATAGTCGACATGTTGGGAAAGAGTTCACAACAATGTTCAAAGGTGACAAGATTTGATCTTTCATAGCGACATTTAGTCTAGAAGGATTAATATAGCAACCACTACATATAATTTTGTTATGTGGTAGTTGAATAAACAAAACAAGTTCTTCTAATGCAAGTGTTACCTAAGACGTGTGCATAACACGGTCCAAAGTTTTTTGTTATTTCAAGTGATGCTAAAAAATTATGCAAACTTGAATGGTTGAAGTAAGCATAGCGGAGTTGGAATCTTCACCATGATGAAACCATTAAAAGAGTTTAAATTCATCGGAGACGATGAAGATACTTGAATTTGCAAGAAATTAAGTAGGAGCGCTAAGACATATTTCCAATACATTATGTGAAAGACATTTTGTTGATTGGAAATGATGTATCTTTTATTAACACATGTTAAGAATTTCATCTCAATGAAAGACTTAGGCAAAACCCGAATATTTGGCATCAATATCTATATAGATAGATTGAGACGCTAATATGGTTGTGCCAAATGTACATAAATGAGATATTGAATGAGTTCAATATTGAAATGACAAGAAAGGTTCTTGCCACACAGAAAGGATTAAATCAAAACTCAAGTGTATCGACACTTGGTAAGTGAAACAAAGATTCAAGTATAGATTGATACTTGATGTATGAAATCACAAAGAGTATTTATATCAATCATACTGTAATATGTACAAATCCAGATATGTCCTATGCTCTAAATATTATGAGCCTATACCAGAATGATTCATAAGATGATCATTGGACGATAGTAAGGATATTCTTATGATCTCTTGGAAGAACTAAGAATATATTATTTTGTAGAGATGACAAATAGATGATTAGTTCATTGTAAAAGTACTACATTGATACTAGTTTTGTCACAATGTACAAATTAAGTTTATCTCAATCTAAACTAAGGGTGGCACAATATAATGAAAAGTAAGTTCCATAATGGATTTGGATGAGTTCTAAAGTTAAGACATTGTGACAGATACTACAACAAAAGGCTAGGTATATGACTGCTATTATAGCAGCAAAAGAGGGCATTTATGTCAAGTAGTTTGTTATCAAACTAGGTGTAGTTCACAGCGGGATAATACTATGAAGATATATTGTACGAAAATATTACAACGTGTTTTAATCCCAAGGAACTAAAGGTCTCACCAAAGGACCAAATTTATACAAAGCCATCTCATTAGAGAATGAGTGATGCGTAGAGACGCAAAGACATGCAATTACACACGGACCTGGAAGTGTCGGATCCGAAGATCAGTTGACCACTAGCAATCATGTACATACAACACCGGAAAGCCATAGGTGTTGAATAAACAAATGTTTGAAACTAGATTATTGACTCTAGTGCAAGTGAGAGACTGTTGGAGATATGCCCAAGAGGCAATAATAAAGTGGTTAGTATCATATCTTCATGCTTATGATAAATCTTTACATACCATGCTATAATTGTATTAACAGGAAACATTAATACTTGTGTGATTTGTAAACATAAAAGAGTCCCTAGTAAAGCCTCTTGTTAAACTAGCTTGTTGGTTAATGTATGATCATGGTTTCCTGATCATGAACATAGAGATGTTATTAACAACAGGGTCATATCATTAGGAGAATGATACGATGGACATACTCCTATAGTTAAGCGTAGCATAAAGATCAAGTCATTTAATATAGTTCATTTGCTATAAGCTTTCTGATACATAGTAAACTAATTCCTTCGACCATGAGATCATGCTAATCACCATCACCGAAAGGATGCTTTGATGACATCAAACACCACACCGTAACTGGGTGGCTATAAAGGTGGCATCGAGTGTTCGAAAAGTATGTGTTGAGGCACATGGATCAAGAGTGGGATTTGTCCATCCATATGACGAATATATATACTTTGGGCCCTCTCGGTGGAATGTCATCCAATTAGCTTTCAAGCATGTGACTGGCTCACAAGGGATCACATATCACGGGAACGAGAAAAGAGTACTTATCGGTAACGAGGTTGAACTAGGTATGCAGAGATACCGACGATCAGACCTCGGATAAGTAAACTATCACGAGACAAAGGGAAATTGGTATCGTATGTAAATGGTTCATTCGATCACAAAGTAATCGTAGAAATATGTGGGAGCCATATGAATTTCCAGATTCCTTTATTGGTTATTGATTGGAGAAGAGTCTTGATCATGTCTGCATAATTCACGAACCGTAGGGAGACACACTTAAGGATTCGATGTTGTTTAGTAGATATGGAATGTGAGTAAAGATACCGAATGTTGTTCGGAGTCTCGGATGGGATACGGGATATCACGAGGAGATCTGGAATGGTCCGGAGAATAAGATTCATATAAGGAAAGTCCAATTCTGGAGTTCGGGAATGGTTCCGGTGTTTTCACCGAAATGTTCTAGAAGGGTCTAGAAGGTTCGCCGATCTGGAAGGGGAAGGGTACATGGATGTGTCATGACAAAGTGGAATGGTTGCATCATGTCCTAGGTCACTTGGCTGGACACTTGGAAGAGAGAAATCAAACTATAATTTGAAAGTCAAAAGGGCAGTTTGAAAAAGTCAAACTGGGACAATATTTCCAAGTGGAGGGAGAGAAGGATTCTTACCTAGGGAAGGAATCCTCCCTCTCTGTTGCAACACGGAGAGCCGGGAGGCTCCCAGGACTGCTGGTGGGCCCTGGTCCCTCGGGCAACGGCCCGCAAAACTCCGGCACGCGCCCTGGCTGGTTCGAGGGCGTGCCACCTGACCTATACCTGGTCAGGAAGGTGAAGGATTGCTTCGATTGGTTTCCTGCATGGTAAACAAGCATACGTAAAATTCAAGCCGTGACCGGCTCCCAGGTTTCCCTGTGAATCGGCTCCTAGAGCCGATTAACCCATGGTTCTGCATTAGATCTATAATAACATGGGGTTTTGCTTCATCATTATAAGTTAAATCGATCTACGATAGTTTAACGTTTTCACTACATAATTGGAACGTCCTACACGTAATTGAGCCTGGTAGATACAAAAGATAATAGAAAACTAATCCTAGAGAAGGCCTAAAAACCAACGTAAAGTCAATTCCCGGAACAACTCCTCTCGGATTGGTGAACCATATCTTATATACTACTGGATCGTTCAACCCGTTTGTAAGGTCTGATCATGTAGATGTCAAACTAAACCTTGGAGAACAAGGCACAACTATAACGGATCAAGTCGACTTAAATAAAGATCAAGCAAAGTGCCACCCTTACACCCGGGAAAAGGTGCAAAGGCGGCGAGATAACTAGAGGCAGCATATCCAATCGATCATAGCAAAAAGTACCGATGCTAGCCTGAACAAATCTATGATAATAGTGTTACTCGCCATCAACAAGGCTTCAGTATGAGTAACACCAGATAATCGCATAAGTAGATACTGCCTAGATCGCAAGATGCGATCTAGGCAGCATGGCACTTACCCGAGAAAAACCCTAGAAACAAGGGGTGGCGATGCGCCGAGATTGTGTTTGTTGTGAACGTGATTGTCCTCCTTTTCTCAATAACCTTAGGTACATATTTATAGTCCGGAGACTTTCTACCTTTGGAATAACTCTACAATTCTATCTCTTACCTAAATCGAAACGGAACCTATTACAATATAAGATACACGGGCAATTTAGCCCAAATCAACGCACGAGGCCGATTCAACAATACGTTGCATATACGTATCTTCTAAGCCCATCTTGATTGCGGCCCAACTCCTCCTTTGGCCAAAATATGGCGATAACACATGCCCCCCTGGTTTTGGCAATAATAATTCCAAAACCACTCCGTTTTTTCCTTCTCCTCTTTTTTTCTGTATCGGGTTATGCGTTGCCAGAATGCGTTGCAGAACAGAATCGTCACGCCACCCCCTCATCATGATGCCCTGTCTTCTCCACTTCTCCGTAGTGCATGATTTGACAATTTCGGCAGCACATTCTGGGAAACCGCTATAGCATTGAACCACTTCATACTATTCCCCTTATTTATATTCAACTTAGCAGTTTGCAGCCCCATCTTCCTCCAGCAGCCAAGAAACCCTTCTTCCTCCGCCGAAAAAACCCTCTTCCTCCACCATGGCCTCCTCTGCTTCATCTGGCCTGTCCTCCCAAGCCTCCAACTCAATGAGCGACCGGGAACCGACGCCAGAGCACCCGCCGACGGCGGCGTACAATGCTCTCGCCCCACAATGGTGGGACGAGAGGGATTGGGATTTCGCCACCTGGTCCGAGGACGACGAGTCCTTGACCGATGGCGAGGAGGGCCTGCAGTTCCTTGCCGATGGGGAACTGGAGGCGGACAGCACCGACGACGCCATGTCCTGGGACGGCGTCGACTCCTCTGACGAGGAGGAGGAAGCGGAGGAGGACAACTCCTCCGACGAGTACCAGCCGGTGAAGTACTTCCGCGCCGGGTCCAGCGAGGACACCGAAGACGACGACGAGGACGAGGAGGCCCCCGCTGGCATCTGGATCAGCAGCAGCGAAGACGACGCCGGCAGCAGCGCTGATGACAGCGAACAAAACGACGGCGAAGACAGCGGCGACGACCTCGGCCTCTAGATTAGGAATTAGTAGTAGTAGTAGATTTCCTTTTGTAAGCAATCAGCTCCTTTTGTAAATAATCGCCTTTTGAATGAACGAAGACTGCTTTTCCAACTCGAAGATTACTTTCCCGACCCAATTTCGCCGATAGTCACATAGGTCGATGTTCCAGAAGCCGATAGCAACGCATCGGCTTTTACCCTGCTGCGCTCATACAGTCAACCAAGTCACGACCCAAAGAGCCGATGGTACAACATCGGCTTTCCCAAAAACGTTGACAAGGTCAAGTTCGGTCGCATACTTAGACAAATCTGAGCGGCCACTTTCCAGTTTCAAACGGTAACCTGCGACCCTCTTCAAAAAAGGGCGACCCAGATCTCCAATCGCTCATCGACCAAATCGAGCAGCAACAGCGACAAGAACCCTCGATCCCCAACTTCATAGATCCATCTCCGCTGGCAAACCAGATGGCGGAATCGTCCAACACCAACCCAGAGGTCTCCGGTCTGAAGGTACGTCTACTCCTCGCAGTCTGAACGCGATGCTAGAATTAATGGCGAACACCTGAGTTAATGCCTTATTCCACCATTAAATTTGTAGGTTTCAGACATCCTGCTGCCGCATCCTTCTCTCCCAAATTCTCTCTGCCTTGGCCCTCGTACAGCATCTAGTCCTGCCCATCTGATTTCTTGCGAAACAAACCGGATCCCCTTCGTAAGACAAGATTTAGATTTAAACTCTTGGGCCGACTGCTTGCGAGTCTGGCCTAATCCCCCTGAACATTGGGTCACTTGGTTCAGCAGGGTAGCTAGAGCTTACCAATCCCAATGGGAAACCACGGGAATAGCCGATGCCTTGCATTTGTCATTGTCTCCTCTTGAGAAACATGAGAATCTTCTCAAAACCATCGGCTACTTCTGGTCTGACGCTCTGAATTGCTTCATGTTCGGTCATGGCCCTATGTCACCAACCTTGTTAGACGTGGTGATGATTACTGGTCTGGATGTTACATCACTCAGTCCTTCTGCTTTTAAACTGACCAAAGTCCCCTACAAACTGTCTTCCAAAACAGAATGCACGAACTGGGGCGCATATATTCAAAGCCACATGAAAACTAGGGGTCCTGTCACCGAGAAGGAACACACGGCTTTCCTCAACCTCTGGCTAGAACATTTCATATTCTGTGGCCCTTCCCTTGCTCCAACCAAGAATTATCTCTCCCTGGCCTATGAACTTGCTAAAGGCACTCACCTTGGCATCGGCAAACTGTTCCTTGGAGAGGTCTACCGATATCTCCAGTTGACGTCTGTCAAGCTGTTCTCTGGCATAGCAGTCAAAACAGGTGGTCCTTGGTGGTTCATCCAGCTATGGGCTCAGCTGTATTTTCAAAACCACATCCCAAACTTCCCCCTTCTGGCGGGTTGCACCTTTCCAGATGTCAAAGGAAGGCAGATCAGATGCACCAGTTATGGCCAAGCTTTGTATAGGCTGCCAGGTAGTAAACTGACCCCCCAGGAGGCATCCAAATGGTTCAGTATTTTCTTCCAAGGCCTGGATAATCCTACCTTCTTCCCTTACATGGAAGAATCAGAGCATTTTGAGAATCCCATCTCCTTTAGGCTAGACAGCTTTGCCGATGACACCAGCACTCGGCAACTCTTTTCCATTGTGATCCGTCCCTGTTTCCTTCCAGTTGGCATGAGTACATCCAACAGAATCATCAAACCTGGGTATGAATTCTACCAGCCAGTCATAGTGGCTCGGCAATTTGGCCTTGGACAAGTACCTCCCCATCTCTTTCTCCACCATCTTACGGAGAGCAGAGCCGACCTGCCTGATCCTCTCACCAGTCAAAGGTGTTATTCCTTCTTTGATGCCCTGACCATTCCAATTCCCAACGACCTCACCTTCGCCTCATCCACCGATGGCTTCGAAGATTGGTGGACGATGTGGAAGACTCACGCCTTTAGGAGAGCTCTGGGACCATTGCTGAAACAGCTCGACGCTGACTATGACATCCCCGTGGAACAGGTACTACCACTTGTAAATTTTCTTGATGCAGCTTACAAATAACTCTTTTACTAACCCACTCTTTCTCTTCGCAGCAACAAGATGGCCCTGAACCTACACACAGTGATGGCTCCCCCTTTGAGTTCTTTCCGCCAGCTCCTGTGGTTCTCTTCTGCAAAAACTCGCCACCTCTGAAAAAGGTCATGATGCAGAAACAGCCGATCACACCACAATCGGCTTCTAAGAAACTAGTAACTTCAAAGTCAGCTGCCCCTCGAGTTCCAACTAAGACAAGAACGATGGTGAGGAATGTAGCTGCCAGGAAGACCTTGAGACGCCGGAGCCCTTCTCCAGAAAGCTCGCATGTAGGCTGATCCATGTCTTGGTCGATCCTTCTCATTCTTTCATCCTTGCAGACATGCTCGTGTTTAATAGCTTTCCTTCTCTTGCAGGCTTCCGTCGAAGACACCTCCCACGGGAACACACAACCTGATCAAGGAGAATCGAGCCCAACAGACTCTGAGAGGACTGCCACACCAAACCAGCCAGATGTGCCACCATCGGCTCCCAGGAAAAGGCCCGTTCCTGAACCTGCTGCCCCCCGAGCATCAGTCGAGGCGGGGCCAGCTGTGGGTCCCAAGAGAGCTCGCAAAGGACTGCAAGCTTCTTCGTCGAGCCAGGAGGTTTTGAAAATCATCACCCTTCATGCTCTTACCACTTAATTCCTTCTTATCTGCTGATTCATCATCATTTACATCGGCTAAACACCTTCAATGCAGACGACTGACGTTTCTAGTGGGAAGGCTGGGGCAGTGCCGATGCCTCTAGCCGAGCCGGATTCAGCAATCCCCGAAGGTGCAGAGGAAACGGCTACCCCTTTGGCCAAGCCTCCAGCAACTACACACAAGCCGATTGCCTCGTCATCTGCAATCCCCTCGATCTTAGGAGAGGTATGTTAGCTTCTTTCGGCTAATTCTTTCTCTGTTGGACGCATACTGACGCTTTTTCGGGCTACCAGGGTTGTGATATTTCAGGCTTGTTGACGTTCGACCCTGAATCCATCGAACCAACTGCCTCTGTCGCCACCGATGAACCACAAGCCAGGGCTGTTCCACCTCAATTCCAGCGTCTTAAAACCCTGTTGTCCTCCCCGATCGAAGAGCTTATCGAGGGTTCTGAGGAGGTGAAGAGCGTTCTTGCTGAAATAAAAGACCAACTCCCAGTAGCATTGCAGGTGAAGCTTTGGCCCGTTGTAACTCTGTCTTTCTACGGGTCAAGGGTGAAGCTAGCTCGTGAAAGGATCAACCTGCGTCGTGCCCAACTTCCGCTAAAGGCCAATATTGCAGACAGATGTCAGCAGCTCAACGAGAAAAAGGCGTCTCTGGATGCCAAAACTGACACCTCTGCCAGTACCGCCGAGCTCGCCTCCTTGAAAAAGGAGTTGGAAGATCTTGAAGAAAAGGTCCGGGCGACTAAACAGCTCATTCGTGACAAGGAAGCATCCATCGCCCGTTCCCACGTCGAAGCAGAAGGCCTCAGAGGTCAACTGAAGACTGATCTGGCAGAGATACGTGCCCTGAACAAGCAGCTAGTGACGGGCAAGGACGAAGATGACGAAGCCGAGATCGCCGAGGTGGACCGTGTCCGTGCTGACGCCCTTCACGCCTTCGAGGCATTTCTTCAGTAGCTCGTTTATGTAAACTGGCACCTGCTTGTAACAGTCTGAACCTCTAGAGTCGATGGCTGTGCATCGGCTGTATCTTTTTATTGGCCGATTTCATGTATCGGCCCCCATATCTCACTGTCCATCATCCCACATGCTTTGGGAAACAAGATATTTTTTATATATTTTTTTTATTGACCGATTTCATGTATCGGCCCCCATATTTCAGTGTCCATCATCCCACATGCTTGGGAAATATTTCTTGAGGTGTTGCCCGTTGACAGCCACTGGGAATTTTACGCCATCCAGTTCCTCAAGCATGTACGCGTTTCCCCTCAAAACTTGATCGACCCTGTATGGCCCGTGCCAATTTGGAGACCATTTACCATATGCTGCATCCTTAGTTCCCAATGGTAATACAGCTTCCCATACCAGATCGCCAACGTGGAACTCCTTCGGTCTCACCTTCTTATTATATGCACGAGCTACCTTGGCCTTGTTCTCTTTGATTTTCTCAAGCGACCACAGCCTAAGCTCAGTTAAATCCTCAACACTATCACTCATCAGGGCCGTATACTCTTCAGTCGTTAGATCGTTCTGAAAGGTGACACGCCTCGATCCAGCCGTAATTTCCCAGGGTAATACGGCTTCTTGTCCATAGACTAGATGGTATGGCGAGGTTTTTATCGCTCCATGACATGACATGCGATAAGCCCATAAAGCCTCTGACAAAACCTCGTGCCAACGCCTAGGGTGCTCATCGATCTTCCTCTTGATCAGCTTGATAAGGCTCTGGTTGGACGCTTCAGCTTGCCCATTTGCTTGAGCATAGTACGGAGATGATCGGATCAGCTTAATTCCCGTGTCCTCATAGAACTCTCTAAACTCGTAAGAAGTGAAGACCGAACCTCCATCGGTCGTGATCGTTTGGGGGATCCCGAATCTATGAATTACGTGTTCCTTCACAAAATCGATAACATCCTTTGAGCTCACGGACTTCATAGGGACGGCTTCAACCCATTTAGTGAAATAGTCCGTGATGGCCAAAATCCACATGTGGCCTTTGCTTGATGGAGGATTGATCTTGCCAATCATATCCATGCCCCAACCTCGGAATGGCCAAGGCTTGATGATGGGGTTCATTGCTGACGCGGGTACCATCTGAATTTTTCCAAATCTCTGACATGCTTGACACCCTTTGTAGTACTTAAAACAGTCCTCCAGCATGGTAGGCCAATAAAACCCTGATCGCCTGATCAGCCACTTCATCTTGTGAGCCGATTGGTGAGTTCCACAGGCGCCTTCGTGTACCTCGTGTAGGAGCCGATTGGCCTCGGCTGTCCCCAGACATTTGAGCAATAACCCTTCCAGAGTCCTGTAAAACATGTCGTCCCCAATGAGCACATACTTCATGGCCTTGTACCTTATCCGTTTAGGTGCCCCCCGAGCCGAATCCTTCAAGTAATTGAAGATATCGGCTCTCCAGTCGTCTGCGTCCAGGAACTGTACCTGAACATCGGCTCCCTCTGCTATGTCCTTGTAGCCTGAAGCCATTTGTGCAAGATCATTCGCCTTGGCATTCTGCGATCGCGGGATCCAGGTGAAGTTTATGTACCGGAAATGTGCCATCATCTCACGGCATTGCAGCCATAATGGGAAGAGCGACTCGCTCTCACACTTGTATTCCTCCGTGAGCTGAGAAATCACCAACTTGGAGTCTCCAAAAATTTCCACTGCTTCTGCTCCAGCTTCGATGAGCAACTCCATTCCCTTGCGTATCGCCTCATACTCAGCGACGTTGTTGGTGCGAGGGGCAGATAACCTGATGGAGAAGGAGAATGTTGCCCCCCGGGGCGACACGAGTAGCACGCCAATGCCGCAACCATCATCGCAAACCGATCCATCGAAAAACATAGCCCACGCTCGTATAGACAGCGCTGCTATATCAGTGTTGATCCTTTCAGCGATGAGGTCGGCCAATGCCTGTCCCTTAACTGCTTTCGCGGGTTGATACCGGATGTCAAACTCTGATAACGCAAACATCCATTTGCCCAGTCGGCCTTTCAACATAAGAGCCGACAGCATGTGCTTTATGACATCTGATTTGCATATAATGATGATCTCTGCCGCGAGCAAGAGGTGACGCAGCTTGGTGCAGGTGAAAAACAGGCAGAGGCACAATTTATCGATCTCAGGGTACCTTGTCTCTGCGTCGAGCATCCTTCTGCTGATGTAAAACACAACTCGCTCCAGCCCATCATAAACTTGCACCACCACTGAGGCGATGGACGTGTCAGCTACTGATAAGTAAATGTAGAATGGCCTATCCGGCTGGGGCGGAACCAATACTGGCGGCTTCGTCAGATATTCTTTGATCTTGTCGAAGGCTCGTTGTTGTTCTGCCCCCCAGCTGAACTCCTCATCAGATTTAATCTTTACAAGTCCCATGAACGACTCTATCCTTCCTGACAGATTGGAGATGAATCTTCTGACGAAGTTGATCTTGCCGATGAGAGACTGCAGTTCTTTCTTCGTGGTAGGTGGCTTCATTGTTCGCACTGCCTCCTGACTTTTCAGGCCGATCTCAATTCCTCGTTCATGGACCAAGAAACCCAAGAACTGACCGGCCGTCACACCGAAGGCACACTTCTTTGGATTCATCCGTAGCCCGAATTTTCTTGTTCGGTCCAGGACGTGTCGCAGATCGTCCAAGTGTCCTTGTACTGAAGCTGACTTGACCACCACGTCATCGATATAAATTTCCACCAGCTTGCCGATCAGATCATGGAAGATGTAATTCATGGCTCTTTGGTACGTGGCGCCGGCGTTCTTCAGTCCAAACGTCATGACTACATATTCAAACAATCCCACCGAACCTGGGACTCTGAATGCAGTCTTGTGTATATCTTCCGGAGCCATAAAAATTTGGTTGTAACCGGCATTGCCATCCATGAAGCTCAAGATTTTATGACCAGCAGCCGCGTTGACTAACGTCTCTGCTACTGGCATCGGATATTCATCCTTCGGAGTAGCTCTATTGAGATCCCGAAAATCTATGGCAACACGCCAGCGGCCATCCTTTTTCTCTACAGGTACGATGCTAGAAATCCACTCAGCATACCTGCATGGCCTGATTAAATCGGCTGCCAACATTTTCTCGATCTCCTTCTTGACTTCTTTCAAAATTTCGGCCTTCATTTGTCGTGCTCGCTGCTGGAATGGCCGAAATCCTTTTTTAAGTGGGAGTCGATGCTCAATGATGCTCCTGTCTAGCCCAGGCATCTCTGTATAATCCCAGGCAAAGCAGTCTGGATATTCTTTCAACAGAGCTATCATCGGACCCCGCAGACTCGGGTCTAACTTCTTGCTGATAAATGTTGGTCGTGGCTTATCCCCAGGACCGATGTCGATTTCCTCTAGTTCATCAGCGGATGTAAACCCATACCCTAGCTTTCCGTCACCTGTTAAATCGATGCTAAACACGGGACAAACAGTTGGTGAGGATAACAAAGATAGTTTGGGCCGATTGCCGGAATCGGCCCCCTTTTTCATTGCATTAGTCAAGGAAGGTTTACAACTTATCTGTTCTCCACAATGGCAGGGCACCTCCCTGCTACGACTGCATGACCTGTTTGTCGTAAGATTGCTGCTTTTTATTTTTTGTGGCCGATCGCAGGGATCGGCCTTAC
Organism: Avena sativa; assembly: GCA_916181665.1. NCBI lineage: Eukaryota > Viridiplantae > Streptophyta > Magnoliopsida > Poales > Poaceae > Avena > Avena sativa. Next base: position 24,355,020 of record OV702283.1, read on the forward strand.
CACGTACGATCGTGGACTTTGCTACTCTGTCAGGCCAGTGGATAAGACCAGCCTCACCCCGTTTTTTGTAGCTTCAATGCGCTCACAGCCGTCTAGACTGATTCCAGAGATCGGCTCTTGGTCTCCTGTCTCCCAGATGTTCGTACCAGCGATGGAGATCTCAATCGAGTCATCTGCATGAATGACCTCCACTTCATCTCCATCCCACTGTATCAGGCACTGGTGCATCGTGGATGGAATGCAGCAGTTGGCGTGAATCCAATCCCTCCCCAGCAAGACAGCGTAGGTGCTTTTGCTGTCAACGATGAAGAATGACGTAGGGATGGTTTTTCTGCCCACGGTCAAGTCCACATTCAGAACGCCTTGCGTCTCTGAAGTTTGGCCGTTGAAGTCGCTTAACGTTACGTTGGTTTTGATCAGATCTGCAGTGGAGCGTCCCAAACGCCGTAGCATGGAGTATGGCATTATATTGACTGCCGCTCCAGTGTCCACCAACATCTTGCTGACAGGCTGCCCATTGATGTAACCTCGCAGGTACAGGGCTTTCAGATGTTTGTAGCCCTTCTCACGTGGCTTCTCAAAGATAACCGGCCGTGGGCCGCAGTCAAACTGTGCCACTGGCAGCTCGTTGGTTCTTGGCGTGCAGAACTCTGACGGAAGTATGAATACCATGTTTGTGCCAGCCGATGTCTTTGCATCGGCTTTTACTGGTTTGGGTCGCCACTCTTTCCTTTTCGGGCGATCTTCCGTTTCCAAAGTCTGCCGAATCTTAACGGCCAGATCGGGTCGTGCTTTCTTTAAAGCGTGGAGATACTGCGCTTCGGCTTCCTCCAAGTTACGCAGCCGCTACACTCTACGCTTTTGGGTGTGTCTGAGTCCGTCGGGACACCATCTTGGACGGTGATATCTGTCTTCTTCTTTGTCATTCATTGGCTTCTCGAGATCTTTTGCTCGAACGGACTCCCTGTATCGGCTCTGAGGTGGGAGAGGCCCCAGACGCTTGAACACTGACACTGGCCCCGTGTCCTCCTTCTGCTGTCCACATTCCGGGCAGTTATCGATTGTAGGCAATCGGCTCATTCCCGCGTCCCAGCAATACTTGAAGAAAGGGCAGCCCCAATGTTTGTCCACGCCTTCCTTTTCTTTTGACGGTCCCCTAGCGAGGTGCCCATATCCTTCATTGTTTCCATCGCGCCGGCGACGTCGGTCATATTGGCGCTCATACTTGTTAAGGAGGTGCGTGGAATGTGGCTTCTGATATCGCACGCTCCTCACCTGTTCCTCGGTCAAATACCGCCTGTCATTGTAGCTGGGCCGGTCGCGTGGACCAGCCTCCTCTCTTTCTTTGCCCCGAGAGCGACCGTCTTCCTCCTTATATGCGCCACGGTGGTACACAGGTCCTGCCATATTAACATCGAACGAGAAATCCAACTGACGCCTTGTGGACTGGCTGTGTTCTACCATGTTGACGCCGGGAAATGGGTTTGTGTCTACTTTCATGGCGAACTGCCCAAGGATCAGACGGCCCTGCTCTATCGCCATTTGGATCTGGCGACGTAGCTCTTTGCAGTCATTGGTGGTGTGGGTGAACGAGTGATGCCACTTGCAGTATGGTCTTCCGTTCATCTCTTGAGCCGTAGGGATTTTGTGGCCTTCGGGTAACTTCAGCTGCTTTTCTTTCAGCAGTAAATCGAATATCTGCTCAGCTTTGCTTACATCGAAGTCAAACCCTTTTGCAGGCCCTTGCTGTTTCACCCATTTGCAGGATACAGGATCTGCCCCCCGAGCCCATTCAGCCACGGCCACCTCCTGGTCTTGCGTAGGATCCTCTTCTTCTGTATCGACCAGGCCTATCGGACGTTTGAACTTGTCTTGGTATAATTCAGGGTGGCGCTGTTCATACATCGTCAGCTTCTGGGCCATGTGCGCCAATGAGTTGTACTCTACTTGGAAAGCCAGATCCTTGATAGGTGCAGAGAGACCCAACGCCGCCAGCTCGACTGCTTCTTTTTCAGTCAACCGAGCTGAGTAACATCGGTTCTTGACAGTCCTGAAGCGCTGGATGTACTCGGCTACAGTTTCTCCCCGCTTTTGCCGCACCTGTGCCAGGTCTGCAATGCCAGCCTCGGTAGCCTCTGAATGATACTGAATGTGGAACTGTTCTTCCAGTTGCTTCCAGGTCTGGATCGAATCAGGTGGCAGCAAGGTGTACCACCCAAAAGCTGGTCCTGTCAGAGATTGCGCAAAGAATCTTACGCGCAACTGATCCGATGCCGAAATCATGCCTAACTATGCTAGGTATCGGCTCACGTGCTCGATCGAGCTCGACCCTTCTGACCCGCTAAACCTTGAGAACTCAGGGAGCCGATACTTGGGTGGCAGCGGAATCAGGTCAAACTCGTTGGGGTACGGCTTTGAATAGCCGATTGTCCTTCTCTTCGGCACGAAGCCGAACTGATCTCTCAAGATGGTACGGATTTGCTCCACTGTCTGGGCTGCAGGGGCTAGGTTCTCATGACTCGTTCCAGTGGCATACTTGGCTAGCCATGCCTGTTTATCAGCGTCCATCCCAGAGATTCCTGTTCCAGAAACACCTGCTCCCGAAGCCCCTGCTCCAGAAACTCCTGTTCCAGAAATCCCTGCAGTTGCCACCTGGTTCGTGCGCGTCAGGTTATTGCAGTCCGGCACGTAGGTGCACACATATCCATGTGGGATATCCTTAGGTGGTTCAAACAGGAATTGGTAATCGCCAGGGTCACCTCCAACCTTGTAGACGACGTAAGCCGGTGCCCCTGGTGGTTCCGGAGCTGCAAGCGTGAATGGCAGCTGCGGCCTGGTCTGGAGCGGTCTTTCTCCCTGGTGAGTCCCTAGAGTAGGACCCGACGGAGAGTACTGATGTTTCATGATCTCTTGAACTACGCGAACCGCGACGCGCTCGAAAGCGTTCACTAGGATCTCAGAATGGCGGTGAAGAGAATGAGCTACCATGTAATTGACTTCCTGTCGCAGAGCTCTGGTGCGCTCCTCTGAAGGAACAGAGAGATCCACCTCGTCAAGAGCACCTTCAGGCGAGAACCCTTTCCATCTGATGCCATGCTTACGGGTCCTCTCAAAAGAGCCGATGAGATCGGCTTCGAAGAGAGCTTTGATATCATCATACTTCGCCTTGTGCTCCTCAGGCAGATCGTCGTACGTGACCGGTCTGTTCTCCATCGCAGCGTCGGATGTTGATGTAGACGTTGCTGAATGTCCCACCGGGCGTGCCAGAATGTGTTGCCTACCAAAACCCACCGGCGAGCAGCGACGGGCAACACGGAGAGCCGGGAGGCTCCCAGGACTGCTGGTGGGCCCTGGTCCCTCGGGCAACGGCCCGCAAAACTCCGGCACGCGCCCTGGCTGGTTCGAGGGCGTGCCACCTGACCTATACCTGGTCAGGAAGGTGAAGGATTGCTTCGATTGGTTTCCTGCATGGTAAACAAGCATACGTAAAATTCAAGCCGTGACCGGCTCCCAGGTTTCCCTGTGAATCGGCTCCTAGAGCCGATTAACCCATGGTTCTGCATTAGATCTATAATAACATGGGGTTTTGCTTCATCATTATAAGTTAAATCGATCTACGATAGTTTAACGTTTTCACTACATAATTGGAACGTCCTACACGTAATTGAGCCTGGTAGATACAAAAGATAATAGAAAACTAATCCTAGAGAAGGCCTAAAAACCAACGTAAAGTCAATTCCCGGAACAACTCCTCTCGGATTGGTGAACCATATCTTCTATACTACTGGATCGTTCAACCCGTTTGTAAGGCCTGATCATGTAGATGTCAAACTAAACCTTGGAGAACAAGGCACAACTATAACGGATCAAGTCGACTTAAATAAAGATCAAGCAAAGTGCCACCCTTACACCCGGGAAAAGGTGCAAAGGCGGCGAGATAACTAGAGGCAGCATATCCAATCGATCATAGCAAAAAGTACCGATGCTAGCCTGAACAAATCTATGATAATAGTGTTACTCGCCATCAACAAGGCTTCAGTACGAGTAACACCAGATAATCGCATAAGTAGATACTGCCTAGATCGCAAGATGCGATCTAGGCAGCATGGCACTTACCCGAGAAAAACCCTAGAAACAAGGGGTGGCGATGCGCCGAGATTGTGTTTGTTGTGAACGTGATTGTCCTCCTTTTCTCAATAACCTTAGGTACATATTTATAGTCCGGAGACTTTCTACCTTTGGAATAACTCTACAATTCTATCTCTTACCTAAATCGAAACGGAACCTATTACAATATAAGATACACGGGCAATTTAGCCCAAATCAACGCACGAGGCCGATTCAACAATACGTTGCATATACGTATCATCTAAGCCCATCTTGATTGCGGCCCAACTCCTCCTTTGGCCAAAATATGGCGATAACACTCTCCCTTGGGCCGGCCACATGAAGTGGAGTTGGGGGAGGACTCCCTCCCCCTTGGCGTCTCCCCACCTATAAAAGGAGGGGCGGGGCGCCCCCCTTGGACACACAAGAAACCCTAGGTTGGCCGCCCCCCCTCTCTAGTTGCGGCCAATCTAGATCTCCTCTAAACCGCTACCAACTAGCTAAACCATAATTGCTAGCTACCTCTAAACCTCGGCCTATAAACCCTAGATCGTCGGGGCTCCCTCTACTCAACCATACCCGCTCCGGCTTAGGCGAAGCCCTACGGGATCTCCCCTCTGTAGGGGTTCGTAGCATGGAAAACAAAAATTTTCTATCGCATACAAACAAACAAGCCAAGATCTATCTACTAGATTGTAGCAACGAGTCGATAGAGGAACTCACCCTCGAAGATTCCAAAGCGGTTAACGAGAGCAGATTCTCGTGGGTGATGTAGTCGTACTCTTTCCGATCTCAAGATCGTGTAGACGATCCTTCCGGCGCTGTGTTCCGGCAGCGCTCCCGCAGTCGGTCACACGTTCGGTACTCGACGAAGACCTTCCTCTCCCTTGTTCCAGCAGGCAGCGGAGGTTGTAGCACTTTCCTCGCGATTCCGGCAGCACAACGGCGTGGTACCGAAAGTAGAGGGGAAATCCCGCAGGGCTTCGCCTTAAGCCGGAGCGAGTATGGTGGATTATGAGAGAGGGATATTAGTGGTCTAGAGATTAGACACACCAATTAGAAGGCTCTAAACCGCAGGCTAAAGCAATTAGAAGCTCTAAACCAAAACGGCTCTAAACCGGAGATTAGAGGTAGAAACTTGTGTGTCTAGAGGAGGAGGCCTGCCCCTCCTTTTATGGGTGGAGGGGCCATGGCGCGCCAGGGAGGGAGGGAGTCCCTCCCCAACTCGGCCTAGGGCTGGCCGCCGGCTTGGAGGAGAGGAACTCCTCCTCCAAGTTGGTTTCAAACTCCTCTTGCTTGTTTCCCACAGTTTCTTGTTTTAGCCGTTTGACTTTCAAACTGGACATTTGACTTTTCTGTTTTAGGATTCAATTTAATCCTTTATTTGGGACAGCAAGAACACTTAGTACATGATGCAATCATTCCAATATGTAATGACACATTCATGTACCCCTCCCCCCCCCGGAGTGCCGGACAATCCGGAACCTTCTAGAACATTCCCGAACTCCGAAACGGGACTTTCCTTATATGAATCTTATTATCCGGACCATTCCGGATCACCTCGTGATATCCCGGATCCCATCCGAGACTCCGAACAACATTCAGTCTCTTTCTCATAATACCATAACTACTCAAACAACGTCGAATCCTTAAGTGTGTCTTCCTACGGTTCGTGAATTATGCGGACATGATCGAGACACTTCTCCGAACAATAACCAATAGAGGAATCTAGAAATTCATATGGCTCCCACATACTTCTACGATTACTTTGCGATCGAATGAACCACTTACATACGATACCAATTTCCCTTTGTCTCACGATAGTTTACTTATCCGAGGTTATGATCGTCGGTATCTCTGCATACCTAGTTCAACCTCGTTACTGATAAGTACTCTTTTCTCGTTCCCGTGATATGTGATCCCTTGTGATCCAGTCACATGCTTGCAAGCCAATTGGATGACATTCCACCGAGAGGGCCCAGAGTATATCTATCCGTCATATGGATGGACAAATCCCACTCTTGATCCATGTGTTTCAACCAATACTTTCCGAACACTCAATGCCACCTTTATAGCCACCCAGTTATGGTGTGGTGTTTGATGTCATCAAAGCATCCATCCGGTAAAGGTGATATGCATGTTCTCATGGTCGAAGGAATTAGGTTACTATGTATCAGAAAGCATATAGCAATTGAACTATTGAAATGACTTGATCTTTATGATACGCTTATCTATAGGAGTATGTCCATCACATCATTCTCCTAATGATATGATCCTGTTGTTAATAACATCTCTATGTTCATGATCAGGAAACCATGATCATATATTAACCAACAAGCTAGTTTAACAAGAGGCTTTACTAGGGACTCTTATTTTAGTTTACAAATCACACAAGTATTAATGTTTCCGGTTAATACAATTATAGCATGGTATGTAAACATTTATCATAAGTGTGAAGATATGATAATAACCACTTTATTATTGCCTCTTGGGCATATCTCCAACAGTCTCCCACTTGCACTAGAGTCAATAATCTAGTTTCAAACCTTTGTGTATTCAACACCTATGGCTTTCCGGTGTTGTATGTACACGATTGCTAGTGGTCAACTGATCTCCGGATCTGACACTTCCAGGTCCGTGTGTAATTGCATGTCTTTGCGTCTCTACGCATCACTCATTCTCTAATGAGATGGCTTTGTATAAATTTGGTCCTTTGGTGAGACCTTTAGTTCTTTGGGGTTAAAACATGTTGATTATATTGTCGTACAATATATCTTCATAGTATTATCCCGCTATGAACTACACCTAGTTTGATAACAAACTACTTGACCCAAATGCCCTCTTTAGCTGCTATAATAGCAGTCATATACTTAGCCTTTTGTTGTAGTATCTGTCACAATGTCTTAACTTTGGAACTCATCCAAATCCATATGGAACTTACTTTCCATTATATTGTGCCACCCTTAGTTTAGATTGAGATAAACTTAATTTGTACTTTGTGACAAAACTAGTATCAATGTAGTACTTTTACAATGAACTAACCATCTATTTGTCACTTCTACAAATATTATACTCTTAGTTCTTCCAAAAGATCATAAGAATATCCTTACTATTGTCCAATGATCATCTTACGAATCATTCTGGTATATGCTCACAACATTTAGAGCATAGGACATATCTGGATTTGTACATATCACAGTATGATTGATATAAATAATCTTTGTGATTTCATACATCAAGTATCAATCTATACTTGATTATTTGTTTCACTTTACCAAATGTCAATACACTTGAATATATCATCAACATTGAACTCATTCAATCCTTTATGTGCGACAAGAACCTTTCTTGTAGTTTCTATATTGAACTCATTCAATATCTCGTCTATGTACTTCTGGCACAACCATATTAGCGTCTATTGATGCCAAATATTTGGGTTTTGCCTAAGTTTTTCATCGGGATGAAATTCTTAATATGTGTTAATAAAAGATACATCTTTTCTAATCAACAATATGTCCTCCACATGATGTATTAGAAATATGTCTTAGCGCTCCCACTTAATTTCTTGCAAATGCAAGCATCTTCATTGTCTCTGATGAAATTAAACTCTTTTAACAGTTTCATCATAGTGAAGATTCCAACTCCGCTATGCTTACTTCAACCATTGAAGTTTGCATATGCTATTAGCATCCTTTGAATTAACAAAACCCTATGGACCGTGTTATGCACATGTCCTAGGTAACGATTCTATTAGAAGAACTTGTTTTGTTTATTCAACTACCATATAACAAATTATATGTAGTGGTTGCTACATTAATCCGTCTAGACTAAATATCACTATGAAAGATCAAATCTTATCATAGTCAACTTTTGAACATTTTGTGAACTCTTTCCCAACATGTCGACTATTTCATAGATGTAAAACATCCATGTCTATTTCTTTATAGATCCAGACACAACTGTAAGGTCTTACACCTTTCTCGAGGGTCCTTCAAGTTCAAAACTTGATTTCTCGTGTATGGAACTATCACGGATTTTATGGCTTCAAGCCATTTGACGGAGTCAAGGCCCATCATCGCTTCTTTGCATGTAGTCGGTTCATTATTCTCAAATAATGATTCAACCCTCAAATCTTGGTATTTGATTGTTTACCCGACCTACTTGTTTCAATAGGAACTTAGATCTCCGCGACCACAACCTTTGAGGTACGCGAGCCATGAGCATTGTTGCTAACTCCGGAACACTTTTCGGCGCTGCGCAACTTTGCACATATAGCTAAGATTCTTTTATCCTTATCAAAGTTCTATTGTCCTCCCACTTTAACTTTTCACGAAAAATTCCTTCTCAAAGAAACTTGACGTTCTAAGCGACAAAAACTTTTGTCTCTAGTGTTTATGGAGGAATACTTAACAGTAATACAAAGACAGGTTCATCCGACTTTGGTTGCAAACATCTTTCTTATGTATAGCATACCAATGTTTAAGAAAGTACTACTTGGGTTTTATCCCAAACCATAACATATGGTGTCATTTCAACGGATTATGATGAAACTCTTTTCAGTGGGAAAAACGGTAACCTCTAAAGCTTTTAATCTTTAAAATACAATGGCATTTTTTATGAATTACACCTTCGATCTTACCATGTCAAACAAGGTTTAATTACATATCTCGAACACTCCATACCCTTATGGTGTTTCGGGAAATGCAAATCCACGGAATGATTCCTTAAATCTTAGGTTTTATGCTAAACTCTGTAACTCAAATATCTTCCTTTATGATCTTTATCATAAACTGTTTATATTCTTGTTACAATGATTTTGCACTTCATCTTGAAAGTCTTTGAACTTTTCAAGTGTTTCATACTTTATCCTTATTAAGTAAATATTCATATATTCACTCAAATTTTCGGAGAAAGCATATTAAGTTGAAATTCATCGCTCTTGACTACACATAATGGACTTTGTACAACAATATGTACAAGTTCAAATAAGCTAGTCATTCGTTCCCTTTTGGCCTATGAATGAAGTTTTAATTATCTCTAGGAAAGTTTCACAAGCGTCATTTGATCAAAAATCAAAAACTCCAAAATTCCATCCACATGGAGTTTCTTCATGTTTTCTTTCCAATATAATTTAAACGGTGATATCACTTCCTAATTGATCTTTCAATCAATTTGTCCTTCGACATTTTTAGCACTAGTTTTATGGATGTGATTTCTCCAACGAGATTTGTGAATCATCCATCTTTTATGAATTACGGAAATTATTTGAACAACCCTTTTGTTCTCATAATACCTGATAAAACAAATCTTGAAGGCAAGCTTTGATGTTTAACGAGCAACACAATAACCCTTTATTTGTTCTCGATGAACATCATCACATATTCTTTTGCTAGTTACTTAGGCCATTGTGGTTCATGAATTGTGTTGTTTCGTATGACGATTCATACCAACAAATTCAGTATCAAATACTTAGAAACCACATTGTTTAATAAGCAAAGAATATAGCCATAACATGTATATCATCTATATACTTAAACTGAACAATTCTAGTCTTTTCTTTTCTGCCATATATTTATGAGATTCTCTTTCAGTATTTCCTTTTCTATTTGAAAGAATCTATCAATATCAATAGTGGAGTCATACATATGACACATAGTCCAAAGCGTGTATAATTAAATACCAATGTCTTTGGACTTGCACTTTGAAGTAGATCACCATCATCAAATGGTTGGTGTTCTTTCAAATTCCTTTCTTTAGTAATCTCTTGGTGTAGTAAACATTTTACCTACATCAAATATTCACCCTTATCATGGAATTATCCATGATCAAGCTACTTTTAGCTTATAACGATGAAACATGAGTATAATGTTGCTATCCAAATCCTTTTGGACGATTAGGACAACTAGTGTCACCAACCTTTTGCAATTTCTCATCAAATATGAGAACATGACTTTTGCCATATTATACTCTATCATGTTGTAACCAATACTTTGTTTCAGATATCACAATATCTTCCACACATCATGGTTTCTGAAACAACTCTTTCAGATCCTAGATAACCTTGATATTAAGAGAATCCTTTGAATATCAAGAATCATGGAGACAAACATGATACTTATATACTAACACTTGGAATTGTTACTCTTGATTTAATACTAATTATTAAACTTCATGGAGTGACCGGAACTTACTGAAAGTTTGCAATAGGACTTTTAAACTTTAGATTAACACTTCAAAACAATACGATACCAGTTCGTAAAGTAACTAACCAGAATTCTATAGTTCTACCATCTCAATTATAACTAAGCGCAAGGTGGTAAACGGATGCCAATGACTACAACAACTATGAAATTTCACTTTGATTTAGTTTATGATAAATTGAGTTCTAATTAATAATTAAATTAATCTAGGTGAACTCCCACTCAAAACAATATCCCTCACATTGTTTTAGTGATCACACGAACCAAATCCACCATGTCAAAACCGATCATCACGAGAGTTGATATAGCTTCAATGGCGAACAATCAACATGTTCATCATATCTACTATATGACTCATGCTCTACCTTTCGGTAATCCGTGTTCCTGAGGCCATGTCTGTACATGCTAGGCTCGTCAAGATCAAACCTTAGTTTCTGCATGAGCAAATCTGGCTTGCTCACGTTGTATACACTTGCAGAATCTAACACACCCGATCATCACGTGGTGCTTCGAAACAACAAGCTTTAGCAACGGTGCTAACTAAGGGTGAACACTTTATGACTTGAAATTCATGTGCATGAGGGATCATCTTATAATGCTACCGTCGTCTACTAAGCAATACAAGATGCATAAAGGATTAACATCACATGCAATTCAATAATATGTGATATGATATGGCCTTTCTTCTTTGTGCTTCCGATCTCCATCTTCTAGCACGAACATGATCTCCATCATCACCGGCATTGCATCAAGGTCAATGACGCTTCTCCATGGTTGTCGTCCACCGGCTTCAACTATTACAACTACTTTGAATAGACACGCGGGTCTTAACATAAATTAAAGACAACCATATGGCTCCTGCCGGTTGCCAACTTACAATAAGGAACATTGCATACATCATATATAATCACAATCATGGCCATATCACATCACAGCACACCCCTGCAAAACAAAGTTAGACGCCTCTACTTTCTTTGCATATTTTACGTGGTTTGGGGCTTTCAATAAGTGTCGTTCTAACTTACGAATAAGAACCACAACATTGATACTAGTATTGTTAATCACCCGTTGTAAATTGGATCTTAACTATGCTAGGAGAAACAGGCACCCGCAAAGCCACTTATGCAATACAAGTTGCATGTCAAGCGTGGAGCAAGTCTCATGAACGATGTCATGTAAGGTTAGCCCGGGCCGCTTCATCCCAACATACCGCAAGATACAAAGTACACAAGAAGCAATCGACAATAAAAGCATCAACGCCCACAATGACCATTGTGTTCTACTCGTGCAACAGATCTACATATAGACACGACTCTGATACCACTGTAGGGGTTCGTAGCATGGAAAACAAAAATTTTCTATCGCATACAAACAAACAAGCCAAGATCTATCTACTAGATTGTAGCAACGAGTCGATAGAGGAACTCACCCTCGAAGATTCCAAAGTGGTTAACGAGAGCAGATTCTCGTGGGTGATGTAGTCGTACTCTTTCCGATCTCAAGATCGTGTAGACGGTCCTTCCGGCGCTGCGTTCCGGCAGCGCTCCCGCAGTCGGTCACACGTTAGGTACTCGACGAAGACCTTCCTCTCCCTTGTTCCAGCAGGCAGCGGAGGTTGTAGCACTTTCCTCGCGATTCCGGCAGCACAACGGCGTGGTACCGAAAGTAGAGGGAAAATCCCGCAGGGCTTCGCCTTAAGCCGGAGCGAGTATGGTGGATTATGAGAGAGGGCTATTAGTGGTCTAGAGATTAGACACACCAATTAGAAGGCTCTAAACCGCAGGCTAAAGCAATTAGAAGCTCTAAACCAAAACGGCTCTAAACCGGAGATTAGAGGTAGAAACTTGTGTGTCTAGAGGAGGAGGCCTGCCCCTCCTTTTATGGGTGGAGGGGCCATGGCGCGCCAGGGAGGGAGGGAGTCCCTCCCCAACTCGGCCTAGGGCTGGCCGCCGGCTTGGAGGAGAGGAACTCCTCCTCCAAGTTGGTTTCAAACTCCTCTTGCTTGTTTCCCACAGTTTCTTGTTTTAGCCGTTTGACTTTCAAACTGGACATTTGACTTTTCTGTTTTAGGATTCAATTTAATCCTTTATTTGGGACAGCAAGAACACTTAGTACATGATGCAATCATTCCAATATGTAATGACACATTCATGTACCCCTCCCCCCCCGGAGTGCCGGACAATCCGGAACCTTCTAGAACATTCCCGAACTCCGAAACGGGACTTTCCTTATATGAATATTATTCTCCGGACCATTCCGGATCACCTCGTGATATCCCGGATCCCATCCGAGACTCCGAACAACATTCGGTCTCTTTCTCATAATACCATAACTACTCAAACAACGTCGAATCCTTAAGTGTGTCTCCCTACGGTTCGTGAATTATGCGGACATGATCGAGACACTTCTCCGAACAATAACCAATAGAGGAATCTGGAAATTCATATGGCTCCCACATACTTCTACGATTACTTTGCGATCGAATGAACCACTTACATACGATACCAATTTCCCTTTGTCTCACGATAGTTTACTTATCCGAGGTTATGATCGTCGGTATCTCTGCATACCTAGTTCAACCTCGTTACTGATAAGTACTCTTTTCTCGTTCCCGTGATATGTGATCCCTTGTGAGCCAGTCACATGCTTGCAAGCCAATTGGATGACATTCCACCGAGAGGGCCCAGAGTATATCTATCCGTCATATGGATGGACAAATCCCACTCTTGATCCATGTGTTTCAACCAATACTTTCCGAACACTCAATGCCACCTTTATAGCCACCCAGTTACGGTGTGGTGTTTGATGTCATCAAAGCATCCATCCGGTAAAGGTGATATGCATGATCTCATGGTCGAAGGAATTAGGTTACTATGTATCAGAAAGCATATAGCAATTGAACTATTGAAATGACTTGATCTTTATGCTACGCTTATCTATAGGAGTATGTCCATCACATCATTCTCCTAATGATATGATCCTGTTGTTAATAACATCTCTATGTTCATGATCAGGAAACCATGATCATATATTAACCAACAAGCTAGTTTAACAAGAGGCTTTACTAGGGACTCTTATTTTAGTTTACAAATCACACAAGTATTAATGTTTCCGGTTAATACAATTATAGCATGGTATATAAACATTTATCATAAGTGTGAAGATATGATAATAACCACTTTATTATTGCCTCTTGGGCATATCTCCAACACCCTCTACTTCCGACACCACGTCGTCGTGCTGCCGAAATCGTGAGGAGAGAACTACAACCTCCGCTGCCTGCTGAAACAAGGGAGAGGAAGGTCTTCATCGAGTACCGTATGTGTGACCGACTGATGGAGCACTGCCGGAACGCGGCGCCGGAAGGATCGTCTACGCGATCTTGAGATCAGCAAGTGAACGACTACATCACCCACGAGAATCTGCTCTCGTTAACCGCTTTGGATCTTCGAGGGTTAGTACTCTATCAACTTGTTGCACTGATCTAGTAGATAGATCTTGGCTTGATCATAGATTGGATCTTGATTGTGTGTTCATGCGGTAGAATTTTTTTGCTTTCCATGCTACGAACCCCTACAGTGCATGCCATCCGGGAGTTCGACCCCTATTTCCTTTGCAAGAAGGACTGCACCGGCTTGGTTGGGTTTTCCTCACTTCAGAAGTGCACCGTGGCGATGAGGTTGCTTGCATATGGAGCGCCGGCTGACAGTACCGATAACTATCTCCGTATCGCCGAGTCCACCGCCATTGATTGCTTATACAGGTTCTACAGGGCAGTGATTGCAGTGTTCGGAGAACAGTACTTGAGATCACCCACTGCTGAAGACGCTGTTCGGATCCTCACAGTCAATGAAAGTAGAGGATTTCCGGGTATGCTTGGAAGCATACATTGCATGCATTGGGAGTGTAAGAACTGTCCATTTGCATGACAAGGAATGTACAAAGGCCACAAAGGAGGTTGCACTGTGATACTTGAGGCAGTTGCTACACATGATCTTTGGATCTGGCAGGATTGAACAACGACATCAACATTCTCAACTCCTCAACTGTCTTTTCCAAGCTTGTTGAGGGCCATGCTCTCCCTGTGGAATTTGAGATCAGCGGCACCACTACAACAAGGGATACTATCTAGCAGATGACATTTATCCAAGATAGCCAACTTTTATGAAGACTATCTCAAACCCAATGCTCCCCAAGCATTTTCACTTTGCCAAGGAACAAGAAGCTTGCACGAAGGACGTGGAGCGGGCATTTGGTGTGCTCCAGCAGAGGTTTGCAGTTGTCTGGTTCCCTGTTATGACCTGGTCGAAAGATCAGATGTGGAAAGTGATGAACTGTTGTGTGGTCTTGCACAACATGATCATCGAGGATGAGAGAAAGGATCCAGTGAGTTTGCTCGAGAAGGACGAGTAATACTATAGACAGGGAGCCCGATCATCAGGTGCCTCCAACCTGGGCTGCATTCATCGTCATGCGTCAGGAGATCCGAGATCCGACGGTGTATCAACAGCTGCATAATGATCTTGTTGAACACCTATAGATACACAGGAGTAACACGTCGTAGATGCTGAGCATGAACTGGCCGAACTCAGCCGAAATATGTTGTACCTTACGCGTACAAACAACGCGGCATATTCTGTCCATCGATCGCAAATCCATCGCGCGCCGGATCATTTTCTCGCTGGCGGTGGTGGGTCCTTCCGTCTCGCTCGTTGCGCGAGGCGTCACTGTTCCACCCAATCCGCACCCAAATCTCGCGTCGGCGTCCCCACGAAAAAAGAAGCAGCAGCAGCCGCCGCCGCGCACGCCACACGGTCCGCACGCCGCTTGGCCTGTTCGCCAGCCGCCGGTGAGGGGTCAGGGTCTCAGCTCAGCTTGCGAAGCAGAAGAAGGCCCTGTACCCGCGGCCTTCGCCTAGGCCCCCCTCGCCGCTGCTCCCCCTACCATGCGCTTCCCCTCCCGCGACGCCCTCCCGTCCACTAGCCCCCAGCTCTCGACCCCATATGGCGAGCCGCGGCAAGGTCGGCTGCCCCACGGCCACACCGCCCCTCGACCGCTTCCTGGCCTCGCTCGCCGCCAACTTGGAGCAGCTCGGGAAGAGGTGGGAGATCGCCGTCCGCGACCAGAGGGCGAGGCAGAGCGAAGAGCGGGGACAGAGGATCGAGGGGAGGAAGGCGGAGGTGGTGCCAGCGGTGGAGCTGCACACGCCGCTGTTCTACGCCACTTGCGCCCTCGGCGGGGTCCTCAGCACCGGCCTCACCCACCTCGCAGTCACTCCTCTCGACCTCGTCAAGTGCAATATGCAGGTCTCTGGCAGAGTATCCCCTTATTCATAGTATGCAGTTTTATTTGCTTCCGCTGATCTGTGCAAAAAATCGCTTGCTCAATGCAGGTTGACCCTAGCAAGTACAGGGACATCTCGTCTGGCTTTGGTGTACTACTCCAAGAGCAAGGTCTTGGTGGGTTCTTCAAAGGCTGGATGGCCACGCTGGTTGGGTATAGTAGCCAGGGAGCGTGCAAGTTTGGGTTTTATGAGTACTTCAAGAAATGCTACTCGGACATGGCTGGCCCAGAGAATGCTGACAGGTTGAAAACCGTCATCTACCTTGCTGCATCGGCCTCGGCTGAGGTGATTGCAGATATAGCCCTCTGCCCCATGGAAGCCGTCAAGGTTCGAATCCAGACACAGCCGGGGTTTGCTCGATGCCTGACCGATGGGCTTCCAAAGCTTGTCGAGTCCGAAGGTGCCTTTGGGTATAGATACTGCATGTCTTGTATTCATTATTATTGTGTTAAAATTAGCTTCATTCAAGGTACTGCAGAACACTCTTTAATGTATGTATGGTAATTTCAGGCTTTACAAGGGATTACTTCCTCTCTGGGGCCGCCAAATTCCTTGTGAGTCAAATTCATTACCAGTTATCTTTTCCTATTGTATGTGTATGCCAAGGGTTGAATAGTACTCCCTCCGTTTGGGATTATAAGTCCCGAACGGATAACTAGGTTGCCAATTTGAACAACAAAATATAAATAATATAGCATAAAAATTATACCACTAGAAACTTTAGAGGTTATATTTTCTAATGATATAAATTTTGTGATATATAAGTTATATTTTGTTGGTCAAATTAACAATCTAGGTATACGCGTAGGACCTATAATCCCGAACAGAGGGAGTACATACTAATGGGCCAAACAATGGTAGTAGCGCTGAACGTTTGATACGAATCTTCTATTACTAGCTCTTTTCAGACGCAAATAATTTTAGAGCTCATGATATTGTGTGCAGGGATTATTAAGACCGAGTTGGCCATTTCTGACTGCTGGTTTTTATAGATCAAGCAGTCTAGAAGTTTGACACTAATATCTGTAATTTATACCTAGTTTGCAGCCCTTGATTTACCATGAAAACCCCAGTTGATTTTTGTTGTTTCCTATTGGGGAATATGCAAAAATACTGTGATACACACTTTTTAATTAGACTGAATTATCAGGACTACATTCAGGCAACCCAACCTCGTATGATCTATGTACTCAATTGCTCCTTGCAGTGTAATCCAGATGCATATAGTTATTGCAATACTTTATTATTAGGAAGAAAAACCTACTTTTTAACCCCTCAAAGTTCAGTTTCAACTCTGAACTCCTAAGTTGTCTTAACTGCACAAACAATCAAAACCCTCCGCTTTGCAACCTCGGACTGTTTGATGGTGATTTTAGCTGACGTGAATACCCCGTGTTTACCATGTCATTAACCAAATCAGTAGAGAATAAACAGGTGGAAAAATCTGACATGTGGAGTAGTGAGAGCTCAATGTGGTTTTAACTCCAAACCTTCCCATCCAGTCATTATGAGCTGATTCGTTGATGACATGGCAATGACATAGTATATATTTGGCGGACATGTGGTGTTCATGTTAGCCGAAAGACTTCTGGAACCACCTGCGGTTGTAAAGCAAACGCCAAACAGTTTTGATAGTTCGAGGATGAAATCCAGATAGTCCCAGAATAGAGAGTTGAAAGGTGGACTTCTTCAAGAATTCGAGGTTGAAAGGTGGATCGAAGCTTAAAGTTATGTGCAATTTTGTTTGCTAGCTGCCAGCCAATTGCTATCCATGAAAAGATATGAAAAGCACGATAGCAATTGGCAAATGACAAAGGCAAGAAAGATAATATGTTGAGTACCGTGCTTATGGATATAGTACTTGATTGTTTAACATAGTTATGCAACTCCTCTAAAAAAACATATTTATCTAACAGTTTGTGCAGCCATCTTATACTCTTTATGTTAACGTGTGCACCCTAATTATTTTCTCCATTACCTTGCAGACACTATGATGAAATTTGCTTGCTTTGAGACCATTATTGAGATGGTGTACAAGCATGCTGTCCCAAAACCAAAAGAAGAATGCAGTAAGCCACTCCAGCTAGCAGTGAGTTTTGCAGGGGGATACATTGCTGGAGTCTTGTGTGCTGCTATCTCTCATCCTGCAGACAACATAGTATCTTTCCTCAACAATGCAAAGGGGGCAACAGTGGCAGATGTAAGCTGCAATCTTAACCCAATAATAAAACAAATAAAAGGCTCACACCTGTTAATTTTATGTCTTACATAGTATAGTATTTATATTATTTTCTGTACTGGCTATGATCAATGAATTGCACTTCCAGGCTATAACAACCCTTGGGATGTGGGGCCTTTTCACTCGTGGCCTTCCACTACGTATTATTATGGTTGGTACTCTTACTGGAGCGCAATGGGCAACATACGACGCTTTCAAAGTATTTGTTGGACTGTAAGTAGATATTGTTGTGATTGTATTTCTCTATGTTATCATCAACAGTCTGTGCTGCAATATCTAATTATCTCATGATTGCTTATAAATTCTTAGACCAACATCCGGGGGAGTCAGCTCTAGTTGCCATCCTGCCACTGCTTTTCACCAAGTGGATCATGAAAAGCTAAACTGATCGCACCAGGAAGGTTTTGTGATGAGCTATCTGTCAGGAGTAGATGTATAGCCGGCACCATGGCAGGTGCTCTAATTCCTGCAAGAGCTCCAGCATCGAAGGACATTCCTGCGAGAGCTCCAGCATCAAAGGACGAAGTTTTAAATGAACGCGGTGACACTCTTTTAGCTGGTAGGAAATTTCACTTCCAAGGGTTTTTTGTTGCTATCTCTTGGATGTCGGAACTAGTGTAATGAATGGAACAAGCTTCAGAGATTTATCTGGTACATTGGCATAATGTTCTGAATATATTTGGCGCATGGCCTCCTTTGGCCTAAGGGTCTGTTTGGTTTATGCACCCCAGCTGACCTTACCAAAAAATTGGTCATGCCATATGTGCTCACACTTGTTTGGTTGTTGCTAATTTTGTGGCTGCCTATGAACTGGAGTATTTGGTGTTGCCTTCACATATTGTAGCAAATTCTTTGGCCAAACCTGGGCGGCGAATCCCACGCCAAATAATTGGAAAGCCAATTTTCGGAGGGCCGATGTAGGCACGCAACAAACAAACCTTTTTTTTTTTTGAGAACACGCAACAAACAAACCTGAATTGACAACTTTATGCAACCTGCATTATCAAAGAATTGGCTAGTCCGCCCTGTTTATCTATATATCTATACCTAATAATAAAGCATGAAGTGTTTCTCCCGGTCCAACACTTTTTTGGACCGCTTTACCCCCAAGCCACAAACAATTATCCACTATACCACCCGTAAGTAAAATAAAAATGGTTCAGGGTCAGAACACCTCCACTGTGCGTGGCCCGCCTAACGTAGGGAGTGGACCTACACACCATACGCAGGGCTAGGCCTCAGGATGTAAATGGTCCGTCTGCTGGTTTATGTGGTGTAGCCGCTTTGGCCACATCTCAATTAAATGGGTTTTGTGGTAGCCACATAAGTTGCCTGGCGGCTTTACGTGGTTAAACGGCGCCGCGACGCCGCTCCATGCTTACCTGCGTTTCACTAGTTACGACTTACGAGCACTGCTCTCATGTACGCGCACACTATACTCACGCAACCATATGCTGTCCGTGCCGTACTGATTATTGGAGCAAAACCGTGTATGGACACACATAAATCAATTACATTAACATGCAACACCTCTAGCACGACAAGACATAGAGCATCTCTAGGCCCCAACGGCCGCCCAGAGGTCTTTGTTTTTCACCAGCGAAGTTTTTATTTCCAGGTGCCGAATTTTTGTTGGATTGGTCCGAACTTTCAGCCAACGTTTTCAGACCAAACCCAGCGCGTTGGGGCTTGCTCGGGGGCGTCGGCGGACAGAAGCAGCATGACGTCGGCGGGTCTTCGGCTAGGAAGCCGAAGCACCGGTCGCCGCCTAATCCAAGGCCGAGGCCAAGCGGGAGGAGGCCGAATGCTAGCGGTGGCTATTGGAGCACGCCGCGCTCCGTCGAGCGGCTCAGATGGACCGCGACATTATCGTCCTCATTGACGACTATGATGATGAGGCAGGGCCGAGCATCGCACCTCTGCGCCGAAGGCGGCAACGCTAGCCAGGGGAGCAGCCGTGGGCCGCCGCCGGATACGCCACCGAGCGACAACGATGATTACGCCGCCTTCTACCACTGCCTCTGTCTGAACTAGGCTTTTTTTTTCCTTTGTTTTAGTGTGAATTCTGTTGAACCTCGTATAAACTCGCCTGGATATCTATGAATTTTGCGTATGAATTTTGTCTGAATTAGCGTGTGTTTGTACCATTTCGCCTGACTGGGCCTGTGATCACAGCTGGAAAATCACACGCCCCAAGACCAAGAGATAGCGCCGGCGCTCCCCAAAAGTGCCATGCAACGCGGCGGTGGACGAACCGTGGGCTTCGTCCCCCGTCGTCCCTCGCCGCATTCGTTGACTTCCCCGACGGCGACGTTCCCGCTCCACCGACGACCCCGGCGCGCGGCGAGTCTTGGCACTCCTACCACCACCGTCGCCTCTTTTGGGCGCATGATGACGATGAGGAGCGCGATGTGCTCGTCGACGCCATCCGCCTCTTGGAGGCCGCGCTGCACGAGGAGCTGCGCAGCAAGTGCAAGGAGGTGGAGGCTGCTATTGCGGCGGTGGAAGCGTCCGAGCGCGCCGACAGGGAGGGCACCATCCGCCTCTTGGAGGTCGTTCTGCGCGAGGAGCTGCACCGCGAGCGCGAGGAGATGGAGGCCGCTATTGCGGTGGTGGAGGCGTCCGAGCGCGCGACAGGGAGGGCGCCATCGTGGCGACACAAGCGGCCGAGCATGACGAGCAAGCCGGTGGATCTGCGCGCCTCGACCTCATGGACGTGGACGTCATCGTCCTCGACGACTAGGCGGCGGCGCGATGGCCACCGCTCCACCCCGAGCTCGATTTTGGCTTGTCGGCAATGCACGCACGCACAGAAGCCCCTAGACGAGCTCGTCCACTAAGCTTTTTAACCTTTTTAAAATATTTTGTATGTATGCACTGATCGGATATGTCGTATGAGCTAATCTACTAAAATCGCGTCTATGGTTTTCTGAAAGTTTTTGAAATTCAAATATATAGTTTGCAAGATCAGTTACTAATCTTCGCCTCGCACTTGTGGATTAAAAAAATATGAGTTTAGCGGCCTGAACTCGCATTTTTCAGTTCATACTTTTCAGTGACTGCTAAGATGCTGCTACTCTCGGGACTAGCATGCATGGATCGATTGGCATCCTCTACGCGAACACTTCAAGTTTTTAGCTTCAGATTGAATCTTCAATTCCTTGGTGATATCCGCTGACGGAATATATACGTAGTACGTACAAGACTACACGGTACAATACCAGATAGAGTAACTTTAGTCCCGCTGTCGATAGGCCATGCTGCAGTTCCGAGGCTTGAGTGTAACACGTTTAAGCCGCTGGCGCCGCTGGATTAGATGGTTTTGTCCGCTGTAGCCGCTTAACTAAAACGGCTCGCCGCGACAACCATATAAGCATTTTTTCGCGGGCGGCTTAAGTGGGACTGCTGGATGCCGCTGCCACTTACAACCTGAGCTAGGCCCATCGGATCTTGGATGAAAAGTCTCCTTTGAATAGTACCACCTCGAAACTTTATACTAAATTTAACCAATTTATATAGTTTTGTAAATTGGCGGTCAACGAGCTAAGCAAGAGCTTCACGAGATTGAACGGAAAGAGAACGATTCTGACAAACAGACTAGGGGGTTGACGTGCTTGTAGGGGCTTTCGAATTGAAAATCAAAGAGGCAAGAAACATGATTAATCTCTTAGCAAGTCTCTTAGCAAGATGGGACGGCTGCACCTGGGAGGTATTCAGAGAGCTGGATCCGTAGGAAATCGAAGTGAGCGTGAGCGAAGATGACACCGGGCGTCGCCGACGTGGCCTCTTCTGTACTTTTCTCGGGCGTGGCCGGCGTCGACGACCTATAGAGGACGTGTGACCGCCGGCGAAGACGAATAGGACGAAGGCTCGGGCGGCGCCATGTCGAGGAGCAAGACCGGGGCGCGCGCGGGGTCGCTCGCGAGCGCAAGTGGTGGGGCACTGGCAAGCGCGGGAGGCAGAGACTGCGCGCAGCGGTGGAGCAGCTCTGCGGGCGGCCATGGATGATGGGGTCCCTGAGCTCGAGGATGGGCCGGTCGGCGCCGGGGTAGGGGAGGCGCGATAAGGGGGAGACGTTGCTCCACGAAGGAGGTTGGAGAGGCGGCACCGATCGAGGAAGGGGAGGTCGGGCACAAGAGGGAGCAGAGAGGAGGGGGTTCCCGTCGGGGAGAGGAGGGAGGGGGTTGGAGGGGATTGAATTGAAGGAGGACGATGGTCCTGGGTCCGTGTGTGTGACACGTGAGTGCGTGCTTGGTGTGTAGTGTGTGGTGTGCGTTGGTCCTGGGTCGTGGTTGGATCGCGTGTGCTACGCCGCTGTGTGTGTGCAGAGTGTGGATATGGAGAGTCCACTCAAATGCAAACTAAAAAATATTAACTTTTAGAGATCACTCCAAATTAACATATGGAGAGTCAAATTTGATGCATTTTTTTAGACTGTTGGCTAGGATTAATCAAATTTGGCCAAATTTGGATCTGTTTTTCAGACGCGAGTTTATTCTCTTCCGTCGCAACGCATAGGCTTGTGTGCTAGTCTATATCTATACCATCTATACCAATCTAAAAAGACAGAGAAGGGGACAGATCCAACAGATCCTGACCATCTATCCAATATCCCACGGTGCGTGTCACTGCCGAGTTTTGCGGTAAAACAGTCCGTCGCATGTCCGGTACGGCCCCCGGACGCAAATCACGCTGGTAATCAACAAAGAAACCGCAAATCAGGCTAAATAAAAACAAAACCACGCCTCTGCCATCCCGCACCCCGCGCCTCCATCGTTGCACGCCGCCTGCCGTCCTTGCAAACCGCCCTCGCCCCTTGCCTCTCGCTAGATCTGGACTTCTCACTGACGTGGCCGCCACATACGCCAACAAGACATCGCAGAGCGGATGCCGCTGCCACCCCCGTCGAGGCACGATCCAACACCATGTCGGTCACACGCCGCCATCATCCGTGAACCGCCGGCCTGTCATCCACCCCTTCCTCGCCTCGCCGCCAGCAGACCGCTTGTCCGCTTACGTAATTCACATCGAGGACGACGATGAGGACCTTGTTCACGCCGCCTTCCTCGCCCTGTCTTCACGAAGCCCCTGCCCATCATCCATTCGTAGCTTAGCCAGCCCGGCCGCTAGAGAGCCTCTCCGCTGGGCAAAAGCACCTTGTAACCGCTAACCGCTAACCGCTCCTCCGCTGGTTGCAATCCTACAGGTACACGTCGCTCAATTTGATTTTTTGTGTTTTCAGTTGCTTTCATACAGTGGCCTGAAGAAGGATCATATAGTCCTTGGCATCTGTCAGCCAATCTAAATAGGAAACATTCTTATGCAATATCATGTTACCAGTATATGTCAAACAGATTTGTGTAATGCATAATTACTTGGCATGTGTCGGCCTATCTTAATAGGAAACGTTCTTACGAGGTATCATGTTCCCAGAATATGTCAAACAGCAGGTTTACTTTAACTTAGAAATCTCAAATGCTATCATCAAGCTGTGATTACAAGGTACATAAGTTTTTTTCTAGATGAGAGATCTGATAGCTAACAACATACATGCAACCATCTGCCAGTTGGATGGAGATGCAATTCTCTTGTTTTCTGAGCAGTTATAGATTTTATAGGTTTTTTCTCTACAAGCGGTGGTACGTTGCAGATGGATGTGGGAGTGTTGTGATTACTCCCGGTGTGTATCTTCTACATGCTGCAAAAGGCCAGGAACCGCTACCTCCAAATAAGGTGCACCGAAAATTTAAAATTTTGAAATATGGTAAAATTAACACGTACTCCCTCCGTTTCAAAATATAAGATGTTTTAGGTTTGTGAAAAAAAATCAATCTAAACTTTTTTTAGTGTGTAGATTCATCCCAACGTTGAGTGAACCTACGTACTAAAACAAGTCTAGACACATTTGCTTCACAAAGCTAAAACACCTTATATTTTAAAACGGAGGGAGTAGTAACAAACATATGCTGATATCTCGATAGAATATTTTGGCGAACCTGCAGAAGTCCTCTAATGGTACTGTATTTGTGTGAATTTGTTCCAGCAGAGGCGAGGAAAATTGCTAATTCTACCAGATATGTGTAGAACCCATAGTGTGTTTAGTGGTTAGCATCAGGTAATTAATCCTAACACATTCAAAGTACTATTGTGTTAACGTACTCTATCTCACTTCATATTCATATCTGGAACTTTGATGTTGTAGCAGATACAGGGTCAGGGATGATAAAGGCACACTTGCCCGAGCAAGTTTAACAATTACTGCACGCCACGGATTTCTCACTTTTGTTTGCTCACGAAATGCTTAATCTTTATGAAAACTGAAGATATGAATGCACATAGATTCAGTACAGAACACTAGAATCCATGGAGATTCTTAATGAGCTTGTGTGCGCTTTGTAATTCCTTCCTAAGAGTGCTACACTTGAATAGGCACGTGCAAGTAAAGGCTAAGTGCAGTTCACTATCTGAAAACTAGATGAACATAAACAGTGATGATGCTCTTGATTTGGCCACGGGAGTTGGTGGTGCAGGACTGATTGTGCATGACCATGTTGGAAGATTTCAAGTAGTAGCCTCCGTACGATAACATCACTCGTCTATCTACCACTAAGATCCTGGCATGCATAGATACCATGTTCGCCCAAGATAGGCTATCAGAGAGTGGTGATTGAGACCTATATTCTGGATAGTCAGGAGCAGAGATCAATGGGTGCTAGCTAATTCGTGAGATGCAGAGCTATAGGTGTTCATTCCAGGGTTTTTGAATCTTCTCCTTGCAAGGCGAGAGGGGATCGAAATATCATAGTGATGTGTATAAGAGGCATTTAGTATTTAGTAGTATGTTTTTCTTAGACTTTGATGTAATCCATTTTTTGGTAGATATTGTAAGAACTTTATTTCACCTATGGATAAAACTATAGACTTAACTTAAATGAATGTTAAATTGTTAACTAAACAAAGAGATATTATCAAAGTGAACCATTGCATTTTGTTACCCATGTCATCAATTGTGATGAAAGATCATGTTTTTTTGTTGCCTAAAACGGGCCTAGCCAAATTTTATATGTATCAAAACGTGCATTGCACGTGCCACTTTACTAGTGTTATCAAAGAAATGAAACATGAGAATTCGAAGAATTTTGGAAGCATCCAGAATCCAGTTAACTTCACTGAATTGACAACTTCAGATAATCCTTTTTTAGGGAACAACTTCAGATACTATATCCAACCCAGCCCAACACGAGTCCACTCCTCAAAAGAAACACACTCCTCTCTCCACGTCAGCGATCCGCTCTCTCCCCACTGCGGACCAATCACATTGCCCGTTTCCAAATCACGCGGATCGCCCCGCCTCCGCGCCATGTTCCGGAATCCAACCCGTTCATATCCAATCCAACGCACGAAGACGCGCCTTCACTTCCATCAGCGCGCTGGACCACTCCTATAAATAACCCGCCTACCCCGCAGTGGAACCGCACCAGAAATTTCCCCAATCCCTTCTTCCCCGACCTCCTTCTCACCCTCAGCAATGTCAGGCCGCGGCAAGGGAGGCAAGGGGCTAGGCAAGGGCGGCGCCAAGCGGCACAGGAAGGTGCTCCGGGACAACATCCAGGGGATCACCAAGCCGGCGATCCGGAGGCTGGCGAGGAGGGGCGGCGTGAAGCGCATCTCCGGGCTCATCTACGAGGAGACCCGCGGCGTGCTCAAGATCTTCCTCGAGAACGTCATCCGCGACGCCGTCACCTACACCGAGCACGCCCGCCGCAAGACCGTCACCGCCATGGACGTCGTCTACGCGCTCAAGCGCCAGGGCCGCACCCTGTACGGCTTCGGAGGCTGAGCCTGAGACCCCCGTCGGGCCGTCTCTCTGCTGGCGTGTGATTAGGGTTGTTAGGGTTTCGGATCCGTGCGTGAGTTGTCAGGGAGCGATGGCATGTACTGATGGAATTTGTTGCATATCGATGAATGGATGAATGAATGAGTTTGGTGTTTCCAGATATTTGATTTGCTGCTGTGATGCATTGGATCGATTGGGTATAATATCTCCTCATTTTGTTTACGCCGAAGTGATTTCTTCATCCAGTGTACAGTACTATCGTTTGAGCCCTGTTTTCAGTTCCGAAATTTAAAGTCATTACTTGCCGAATCCTTTCCGCTTTATGGCGTTTACTTCCTTTTTGATGCAATCTGCAACTTTGCTTAAGGTTATTGTACTATCTTTAGAATTATCTAGCTTGTCTGTTAAACTGTCTTATAACAGAATCATAAAAAAAATGCCAGTATGTCCAGTCATTTGTGTGCCACTAGCATCATGCATTCGATCAGTTTCAGTCAAATTGTTGTGCCACTAGTCTCAAGCAATTGGCAGTGTTTATAATCGTTTTCATGTCAAAGTACTTTACCACGGATTGTAACCTAGGTTTGGACGAGGTTACAGGAAGTGTTTCATGCAAACCTTGGTTACTCTCCAACGTGGGTTTTAGCTAACAGCAGGCTTCAGTTTGTGGATTCAAGATAATGATCAAGATCCAGAGTCAGAACAAACTAGCAACAGCAATATGCAGCAATTTTGCTTCACAAGCAAGAAACTCAGTAAATCTTCTTCTAACACCAATTCAGTATTACTTCAATCAACATTCCGCTTGCCCGGGAGTGTGACAATTCCACACTATCCAAAGGGATAACGCGTAAAAAAACAAATTTGCAAAGAAAACGCACTAACACAAAGTTATAGAATGTTTTGCTTGAAAGCGCAATTAAACAATGCAACAGCATACATCACAGTAAAGTCTAAGACAACAATTTAGTGCATATATATGGCAACAAACTGGTTTGGATAAAGCCAAGTGTACAAAAATTTGTAGCCTGTTCTCTGTTGCCAGCACACAGATCACCTACTGCTGAGGCCCAGGAAAGCCTTGCATCGGAGGGCGTGGTGGAGGTGCTCCAGGAGTGAAGTTAGCCATTGCACCAGCAGAAGGAGGTGGAGGTGGTATTGATCGTGGAAGACCATTTGCAATCGGAGGTGGAGGTGGTGGAGGTTGAAGGCCGTTCATTGGTGGCGGCGGGATCCTATGGGGCATCCCCATAGGTGCATGTGGTGGAGGTGGCGGCGGAGCCTGCGGATGGGATGGTGGCCTTGGAGGAGCACCAGGAGGGCCTACTGTCCCATTGGGGACAGTCCCAGGAGCAGCTGGTTGTCTGTTAGCTTCTGGTGGTCTTGGCTTGAAGTATAGTTGCATCTGTTTCCAGAAACAAATTGAAGGTTGTGAAACCAATATTGCTTATAAATAAAGGCAGCTAAATGAAACAGCTAAACATGTATAGAGAAACTCACAAAGTATGTCTTGTTGTCTGGATCCCAATACGAGAAAAACTTTTCTGCTGATTTGTCAATCTCTGTGCTTGGTATCTGCAAAACAATGAACATCATAATAAGTGCATCCATTTACCAATAGATCTGATGCCTTAGCAGTAAAACATTGCAAGAGATGTACCTTAAAGCCAATATTTTCGTAGGGATCTGCCGCGAAAAGTAGATATTGAAAATTCTTATCCCAAGATTGGACTTTCTGTAAAACAACAGTAATATGTTAGCACATGGAACTTGGAAGAGTACAACAGTAAAGCAACATATATTAGTCTGATCATGCTTGCGGATCAGCTTCCTTACCTGTTCATATGACGCCATGAAACGGTGCCTTGGCTTGCTATTATCTTCGATTTCGGGGTAGTCAATCTGAACAAAATGTCAAAATTTATCACTCCACTACTCCAGTATACAGACTTATAAATGTTCTATAACAGTAGTAAGGGACATATTTTCAGGCCAATTACTGAGAACGGACATTTGGGTCTCAATCGACTGGGAGCTCAGAATCTGGGACAAGGAGAGCACCTTCAGGATCTGTGCCTAGCTATTTCCCCAATCCATTACGGGCCAGGATACCCGAATACTTGGCCCATTTTCTGACAGTGTACATGGGCCACACCTGTCTAAAAACCTAGGGGTCGACCCCTCTTTCCCCACACCACCATCATTTTCTGCCGCCGCCGCCCACCCTCTCTCGTTTCCTGACGACCTCACACCGACCCACCATGAGCTCCGGTGCCGATGAGGCTTGTTCCCCGGTGGTGAGCTCGTCAAGCTGCTCCAGCGCGGGAAGGCGGTGGTGAGCTCGGGGATGCGTCAGATCTGCTGTGAGGCGGTGGTGAGCTCAATGAGCTGCTCCAACACATGGAGCCGGTGGTCAGGTCGAGGCTGATCCAGGTGAGCCTGTGGTGGCCACATTGGGTTGCGTCCTCGGTTGGGCAGGGCTCCTGTGTCCATCGCCGAGGAGGTGGTCCCGGATGGATCTGGGGGCTGCAGTGTCATGCGTTCCCGTCCTTGCCGTACACTACGATAACAGGAGCCAGGGAAGCAGGCGAGGTGCATGCTGCTGGCAAGGGGAGCATGGTCTGTGCTCGTGCTTTTTCATAGCTGTTACTGTTCAAACCTTGCAGACCAACGGTGTGTACTGCTGCTTTTTTTCCCGATCATATCTGAAGCATGACCTAGCCTATGATCTCAACATAATGTTTTCGCCCTACCATTTTCTTCGGATCTGATCTGATTTGGTTGAGATTTCAAACTGATTTGTATGTATATATTTATCTACCTATCTCTTGAGATTTCACTGCTTCTGATTTTACAGGAACGAAGTAATCTGCTATTAATTTGTGATGATTTTTCCGACTGTGCTGATTTTGTTAAAACAAAAACCTCTTCAGGATAATAAAGCATAGATTCGTGTTTTCAGAAGCATTGATTAGTGTCGCATTAAAAAAATATTGCACGAATTTGCAGCTCTAGAAATAAATCTAGCATTATATGCTGAAACTCCCATTGTCAGTGCGTGCTAAACAATTCAAACATATAGGTTCATGCTGTAACCCTGAAATTTTGGATCTTCCAATGTCTATTGTTCTTGACACGAATTTAATTGAATATTCCAATCTTCCAAGGTTTTTATTTTCTGGACACGAATTTTTATTCTTGTGCCAGAATCAGTCAAGTTTCTCCATGGGTCTATGTTGTTCTTGGCACAATAATATGTGCAAAAAAAATGTGCAAGATTATGAGAAAGACAAAAACCTGGTTAATCTGACAACTTGATATCTCACAAGATTTTCTGCTAAACCATAGCAACTAGTTTCTACTCATGTTAAACCTCTATTATGTTGATCAAATTTGAAAATAGTTGGTGTGAGATAGTATGTTGCTGCAGATCCTGACAAATAGTTGATGGCAACATGTGCCACCCGTGGAAATTCCTAAAATAGCAAAAAGATCAAATACAAGTGAGATACTCCACATGAATACAGTGGTTTCCCCAATCTCTTTGCACATGAGCGGCGCAGATAAAAGGCTACTTGTCGCCCGAGATCCAAAGTGAATTTCTGCTAATTAATTAGCCATGGGTTACTATTCTGAATACATCACCTATTCAATATCTTGTG
Source organism: Avena sativa (assembly GCA_916181665.1). NCBI lineage: Eukaryota > Viridiplantae > Streptophyta > Magnoliopsida > Poales > Poaceae > Avena > Avena sativa. The sequence goes on from OV702283.1 coordinate 24,384,409, forward strand.
ATAAAAGTTGTAAAATTACTTTGAGGTAAGTGAAACTGAATAAGGAGCATACTAGTATATATATTCAGGCAAAGATGGAAACTGATCTAACTTAACTGGTATCGCTATAAGATCCTTGGCAACATAAAATGGAAAATGTACAAAACTTCGTCTTGGGATATGGGAAGATGGGTAACTGAACTTACTCCCTCCGTTCACTAATTGTCACCTGAAGGCTTTAGCCGGTGCAGCCAGCAGCGAATATTACAGAATCAATCAGTATCATTTTAATTCAATAGGATCTTATCTCTAGAGTTAGTTACTCAGTTTGTTTACTCATTTCCATGTTTGTTAGGATTCTGTCCTTAGGCCTCAAGTCATGTACGTTGGCTATATAATGCCAACCTTTCCCACGTTAAGGGCAAGCAGAAAATAAACAGATCTATTATCCTCCTGTATTACCTCTTCCGCTGCATCTGTTGTGCGACAACCCCTCAACAGCTGGAGTCGTGCTATAGAGGTCCAGGGGTGTTCGGACTAAAATCCAATGCGTGACACTGATATAAGATGTTTTAGCAAATTAAATTAGTTTGCTAAAACGTCTTATATTAGTGAATTGGAGGAAGTACTAGACATGGATTTCACAATAATCATATACAAAACCCTGTATAAACTAAATCCAGGCACAGAACGAGTACAAACATGATAAATACTAACCTCAAAAAGGAACGAGTGTTGCTTCGTCTCAGGATCATACTGTTTGGTTACTGTATACCCAGGTCTGCCAATCTTAACTGCAAAGCAAGGAAACATAGTTATGATTTGTGAGGATAGCTACAACGAGAACACAACTATGTGCAGAGAACAAGATAGCATAATTGTAGTGCCACAAGGAAACAGAAAGTAAGGGTTTAAATAGCTTGTAAAAAAACAATGCCCTAGATGTTTGAACATTGGAAGAAGTGCTAGACCAAAATTAAGCCTAACTTCCTATAGATTTGTCTGCTCTGTGAAAAGGAACTTCTCATAAATTGCTGTACCACAGGAAGTTATCAGAAGCCTCCAATGTTCCGATGATGCATGTTTATGCCCCAAATGGCCATTAGTACAGTCACACTGAACAGCATGGAACTAACATTTAAATACTCCATGGTGATTTTTGAAGGCCGTTTTAGGTGCACCCCTTTATTTGGATTTGGAGACGATCTGAGCAAGCCTTATTGATGTACTGATACTACACGTAATGGTGGACACCGTGTTTGAGAAGACTAAATCATCAGTACAAGGTAAGTGTTCAAGAACTGATCAAGAAAAGGGTTTGCTACAATAAAGAAATTAGCAGCTGGTAGTTTTTTCTTGTTCCCTAAGGATAGAAAACACTTCCTAAACAGCAGGAAAAAAACTTAAGATCAGGCTATTTGTGAAGCTAATGTTCACATTCTGTTATCCACCAAAACCCTCTAAATGGCCATTATAAAGTAACACTGAAAAGCACAGAACTAAAGATCATCTGGATTTGGAGACGATCCGAGGAAACCCACGATCGACCTAAGAAAATATTCAGGCTCCTTTTAGCTAGGGATCTTTGATTATCGGAATAGGGTATTTAGTTTTAATTGATGCCTTATTAATTTATCGACACTACTACACCTAATAGTGGACAGCATGTTTTAGAAGACTGCATCATCGGTACAAGGGGCACCATCGAATACCCAAAGAACATGATGGATTCAGGTAAGACGAAACTTGGAATACCAACAAAATCTTAAAAAAAAAATAACAATCCACTGTTATGAACATTTGCATCCCTTAAGACGTCAACACCGGTCATTGTAAGTACGGCTCATTCTAAGTACTCCAAGCAAAAACTAGCACAAAAAAACTGTAATTGATTTAAACAAGCATAGTCCAAGGAGCTGGAGTACAAAAAAAAAAGCAGGCCCTAGCTAGTGGAACCATGAGAAATCACAGCAGCTTAAATAAAAAGCTTAATTAAATTAAATTAAGGCAAAAGGAGAGGCGGGTAATTTTTAACGCACCAGCCCTGCGGGGCGCGAGCTTGCGCTTGTTTGGCTGGGGCTGCGCGGGCGCTTCCTTGGCCTCGCGGGCGGCGCGCTTGGCGAGGTTGGTCTGGTGCCGCTTCCCCTGCGTGTGCGCCAGGTAGTTCCCCTCGTTGTTGTGGAGCGTCAGGCAAAGTTTGCACTCGTAACTTCACAGACGCACAAAAAAAGAGCGGAATCAGCAAGCGGAGCGACGCGAACCGAGAGTTCGAAGAATCTAGGGTTTTGCGGGGGGAAGGGTGTACCTGCCGAGATGGTTTCGCATGAAGTAAGGGTCCTTGGCGAGGTCGATGGTCTCCATGGCGAGGCGGCGGAGGCGCTCCCGCCGGTCGATGGCCTCATTCTGGGCGGTGGCGGCGCCGCCGCTGCCGGGCTTGGAGCCCCACTCCCGATCCATGGCGTCGTCTGCTCGGCTTGGCCGCCTTTCGAGTGTTGAGTCGATGCCCCCGTTTTCTGTTGGATGATATTTGTTCGGCTCTGGTCGGTTCGCCCCTCAGTCGGCCCGAGCCCTTACCGACCCGTCATCGTATAGCTACGGCATCTTGTCTCGATGGGCTTTACCTGGGCTTTGGTCTGCAAAAGAAGACGAAACAACACGAGTAAGGTCCATCGTATGGCAAAATGGGCTACCGAAGAAAAATGTTGATAAAAATATCTGAGTTTGTGTTTGACATTATGATGGACTATATAGTGCTCCACACCAAAAAAAACTATACTCTTTCCCTAAAAAAACAAGTTACGCTCAACACATATTGATGAAACGAACCGAGCCTAAATGATAGCCCAAAAGAGCCAACAAGAAGCCACAATTGACAAAATGTGCATGTGTCGGAGGAGTTTGTTTAAAGATAAAATCATAAACATTACTAGTCTGTATTCACGGTAACATCCTCTATTATTGCAATGAATCTAAACTTGTTTTAAACAAGTCTAGATTCATTTTCTTCACAAACCTAAAACATCTTATATTTTGAAACGGAGGGAGTAGCTCGTGAGTCTTTGAGAAGCATAGTTGTCTTTTTGCACGTGATCGACCCCACATCTACACTAGAGATATTGAACCGAGACGAGATCTCCTGCACAAGTATGACATTTATTCTCCTACTCCTTGAAAAGAAAACTATATGGTGTTCCTTATAATTTAGAAGTAGGAGGAATCATGGTACCATGGATCCTAGCCATCAATCCATCATCAACCCTCAATCAATGGAAACGAGGGCTTGCATTGCAAAGAGGCGTCGACGAGGCAAGATGAGAGGGAAATGAGGAAAATAGGACGACAAAGAAAAGAAAGAGCCCAATGGTCAATTACCAACTATGAAGCAACTAGCATTTTGTGACAGAAAATAGATACCTAGTGCTTACCAACTACACACATATATGTCCATAAAAGAACACAATCAATGGCCAAAAAGACACAACAAAAGCACCATAGTCTTAGGAAAGATCATCTTTACCTTTACTCTTATAATATAAAGATCTGAGTTGTTGGCACCTTCACAAGATTCTCTATAAGTTTACAAGAAACTATGTCATCATCATCATATATTGTACATCGTAGATACATCATGTATCATTTTTTTACTGATTTTCCTTGCAAAATAAACTTGAGATTACTTAACTATATCATTAGATAAATATTCATTTTACATAAGTTGAGATTGATGATAAAATAGTTTAACAATTCAAGATTTGCAACAAAGCACGAGCATTTAGCTCGTTACTCATATCTAGGGGTGGACACAAAGTTCGAGACTCGAAGCTTGGCTCGAGCTTGACAAGGCTTGGCTTGAGCTCGGCTCGACTCGAAGGTTGGACAAGACAAGCCCAAACTTTGGAACTCAGGCTCGAGACTCGACAAGCCAGCTCGACGAAGCTCGCAAGCCGGCTTGAAGAAGTTACATGATACATGCATGCATTGATGTATAATCTAGTCTAAGGTCAAGTTTACACATAATATATGCATGATCCATAAGGTAGTCTAGTGTGTGCATCTTCAAATTGATGCCCACACACACTATCCCCACGGAATCAATTCAACCTACCAAAATATATCAAACCAATCAAATATAATAAATGATTACATTATGCTAATCTAGTATTAGAATTTGCTGTAGATTGTACAAGAAAAATCTTTTATAGAATATAAATAGGATCACATGGACCGCACTGTAAACATTGCTTTGTACATGTCCCAAAGAAGAAAAGCAGAGTACAATACATGTACCTGAATGAGTAAAGCATTAAGGACCAGCTATACGGTAGTGGCCTTGGTGCCTCACAAAAAACGTGCAATGATTTGATCTGTCTGACGTGATTTATCACAGGCATGGCGAACGATGGTGAGCGAGATGGACGAATCAGGGCGTAGCTTCAGCGGTGTTGCCCGACCAAGACAAGGAGGTGACACATATCAAGGACTATGGAGGAGCTCGGCCAGGGGTTGTTCATGGCGACGATAGGTTCCAGGAATCAGAAAAATCAGTCCGGGGACTGCTGGGGGAGACGGCAGCGAAGCGTCTTGTGTGATAAATTGATTTTCAACGGCAAGGGACTATCAAAATTATGTCGGTGGCGACGACATTAAAGAACGAGAGATAGATATATAGAGAGGCAGTTGTTTTGGGACACTTGGTTGTGACGGTCGGCTCGTGAGCTGATACGTCGAAACGTATCTATAATTTTTTATGCTCCATGCTTGTTTTATATCATTTGTCTTAAGTTTTGTCTATACTTTGGGGTATTTTTTTACACTTTCTGGTACTAACCCATTAACAAGATGCTACAGTGCCAGTTGCCTGTTTTCTTCTATTTTTGGTTCTAGAAAGGCAGAAAATCAATATTCTTGGAATTGGACGGGACAAAAGTCAAAGTCATTATTTTTTCCGGACCAACACGGAACCACGAAGCAGAGACGGAGTAGGGCACCAGGGTGGCCGCACCCCCCAGGCGTGGGCAATCCCTGGTGGCGCCTATAGGGGTTGTGGGCCCCCTGGCCCTCCACCGACCTTGCCTCCTTCGCCTATAAGAAGCCCCCGGGGAGAAAACCCTAGATCATCCATCATACTTCCAAAAAAAATCTCTATAGCGTCGCCGCCACCGAAAGGGAGATTCGGGGGACAGAAAGTCTCTGTTCCGGCACCCTGCCGGGACGGGGAAGTGCCCCCGGAGCCATCTCCATTGATCTCCATCGCCATATTCATCACCGTTGCTGATTCTCATGATGAGAAGGGAGTAGTTCTTCCTCGAGGCTAAGGGCTCTACCGGTAGCTATGTGTTCATCTCTCTCTATGCATGGTCATATTGCGATCATGAGCTTTGTAATCAAGTAGATCTACCTTCTACTCAAGTGCTTTAATAGATCTCTACTCTCCCCATGTGTGTGAAAGTGACAGCATGCACGTCATGGTGGCACTTAGGTTTGAGTCTACATAAATACTCTTTGTGCTCTAATAGATCTATGATTTTCCCCACGTGTGTGAAAGTGACAGCGTGCATACCGTGTGTGGCATTTTGGCTAGATTGAATATTTGTTATGAGTTATATTTGGAGTTGGATGTCTTTATGAAATTGTGGTGTTTGTTGGAACCATCTAGCGCTCAAGGTGACAGTGTGGGGTTATCTAGATTGGGAAAGACGGACTTTGAGGAGTGTTGTTATAGTCCTACCGATGATTAGAGTGTCCAACCGAAGAGTAGTTAAGAGTAGTATCATGAAGAAAGGATATTTATATGAGAGAGTGTTCACTAGTGAAAGTATGATCCCTAGGTCTTGTTTCTAAACATTGAAACACCGTTTGCATCTGGATATGTGGCATGTTTGCTTGATTTAGTCTTTACTTCACTCATACACGTTACCCCACGTCAACAACAAGTCAGAAGCTATTTTCTGGCACCGTTACCACTTGTATTTCACTATCTGTTCGCCGAACTAGTGCAACTATACACCTGACAAGTGTATTGGATGTGTTGGGGACACAAGAGACTTCTTATATCTTGATTGCAGGATTGCTTGAGAGGGAATACCTTTGACCACTTCCTCCCTGAGATCGATAAACCTTGGGTAATCCATTTAAGGGAAACTTGCTGCTGTTCTACAAACCTCTGCACTTGGAGGTCCAACAACTGTCTACAAGAATAGAAGTGCGTAGACATCAAGCTCTTTTTTGGCGCCGTTGCCGGGGAGGTAAGGTAAAAGGTACTCACATCCTCCAGTGTGAATGCTCGATGTTGTTTCCTTTAGATTCTGCAATTTTTCCTTTTTGTTTCTTGTTTTCACTAGTTAGGCTTAATGGAAAAAATAGAGAGCTTTATAGTATTTATCTTGAGTTAGGACATGAAGTGTTTGAAGAGAAAATTAAAAAACCTATGGAACTTTATTTGCATGCTAATAGCAATATTATTAGTATGAATTCCGTGAACACCATTATTGCTAATGTTATGGAAACGTCTAAGCTTGGGAAGGCTAGTTTTGATGAGCATGATATTTTTAGTCCCCCAAGCACGGAGGAGAAAATTTACTTTGATGATACTTTACCTCCAATATATGATGATTACAATGATGAATGTGATATTTTCAGTCCACATAATATTGAGGATAAAATTATGATTACAATATGCCTCCTATATTTGATAATTGTGGTGATGAGAATAATAATGATAGCTATTTTGTTAAATTTGCTTCCACTACAACTAATAAGAATGACTATGCTTATGTGGAGAGTAATAATCATTTTATGCATATGGCTCATGATAAGAATGTTTTATGTGATAGTTATATTGTTAATTTTATTCATGATGCTACTGAAAGTTATTATGAGAGAGAGAAACATGGTTTTATGTATCTCAACAATATTAAGTTTCCCCTCTTTATGTTGAAAATTTTGAAGTTGCATTTGCTTTGCTTTCCTATGCTTATTGCTTTGTTCTTTCATGACTTGTTTATTTACAATATTTCTATGCATAGGAAGTGGGTTAGACTTAAATGTGTTTTGAATTTGGTTCTTGATGCTCTCTTTTACTTCAATTCATATTTCTTATGTGAGCATTTTCTCAAACTATCAAGCCTAACTTAAAGGCGTTAAAGAAAAATACTTGTTGGAAGATAACCCAAGAGTTTTCTTGTGTCTTGGAAGTTATTACTTCTGTAATGACCTCTCCTTATCCTTTTTGTTTGTTTTTTGTGCCAAGAATGCCCTCTAATGAGAGGGAAGTAAGATTTGGGGAGTTGCTGTCCCGAAACAGATTTCTGTCCTCCACCATAAAAATTCATGAGAAGTCTATATAAATCCAATTGAGCTGAAAATTTACAAAACAATACTGCAGTATGTTAGCTAACTTTCGTTAGTTCAACACTTTTTGATTTTTGAAGGAGTTTCTACAATAGCTTATGTTTTTAGTAAAAAGTTTTTCTGTTCTAAAGCTAAACCCAAAGGTCTATTATCTTTTGAATACACTAATGTTGATAATGAAGATTGTGTGAGGTTTTGTATGAAGGCAAATTTCAGGTGTAGAGAGAGAATGATGTAATGAGATGAAGAATGGACAAAATCTCAAGCTTGGGGACGCCACCCCGTGTAACCCCAAGAAATATTCAAAAGGTACAAGCGTCAAAGCTTAGGGATGCCCAAGGCATCCCCTTCTTCATCAATAAAAATCTCAAGTCTTTCCAGACACTTCATTTTTATTGTTTCATGCATTGTTGTGTTGTTCTTTGAACGTCTTAGTTTTCATTTTTGGTTTTTATTTGCTTAGTTTTCTTGAGTAAGTTGGTTGGTTACACCACACTTCTTTTGGATAGAGACACACTTTACTTCCATTGTCTAGAACACTCTAGTTTTCACTCTTATTGTTTTGTGAGTGTTCACTTTTGCTAGCACTGCGTTCAGCCTTAGTTTTCTTGTGCTTTCAGCTTAGAACTTTTTAGTTCTTCTTTGTGGATTTGTGAGACAATCTCACTGATCTTTATTGATTATTATCTTTGTGAGTTGTTTCAAATAAGTTGTTTGGTGTTGGAAAAGAGTAGAAAGTTCCATGCTTATAGTGGTACAAAAGGGAGCTTGTTTTGACTGTGGATTATACTTTATCATGTTATTGTTGTAGCATGACTTGTTTCAAACAATTAGAATTGCTTAATGTGCCTTGAAGGAATCATACGTTGTTTTAGCATACAAAAGCATAGTATTGCGGTATTCTCCTTTGATGCTTTATTTGGGTTGACTTGGCACATGCTCACACCATGTTATGACTATGAACAAGTCACCATATATGGCCTCTATGATAGTTTAGTCCTTGACTTGTAGTACCACTCTATGCTTTGATTAGTAATATTTTGTTGCTCTGCATGATTATGGTCATTAGTGCTCTCTTAGTTGGTTGCTCTTAGTCTTTTCCTAGCCTCCACTTGTATGAGTAAGCTCTACTCATGCTTCCAACTACCAAGAAACCAAGTTATTCCAAAGTATCCACTATAAATTCCTATGCATGGTGTGTTACACCATTCCAAGTATATTCTTGTTTTCAGCTATCTCCCCAATTAAAAAGTATTTTGTTATGTAAAAACTTAGTGATTAAAGCCCTCACAAATTTGATGGCACACTTTATATTCTTTGCACCTAATAAACTTGAGTCATTGTGTCATCTATGTTGTATATGCTTGCACTTATACGTTGGAATTAGCAGAACCGTGCTGTCACGGGGAACGTTTTCAACATTGCACTTATACTTGTACTCGGTTGATATCATGTTTTTTTGTCTATGGATGTCACCGGTGTGAAATAAATAGGAAACTTGTAAGTCCATGGAGTATGTATTTTGTGTTAGAGAAATGCCTGGGCCGCTAGCCTAAGCCATGCCTAATCATGGTGGAAACTTGCAGCATCACCATAGTGAGCTATCTATGAAGCATCCTCAATAAAAATCTATGCATATGGTAAATAAAAAGATCGCTGAGATGCTCATTGTCTGCTTGCCTTGTCATTTTGGTTATGGGATAGCTCATGTACCATGTGCAAGGGGTACCCCGTTGGCGGTTCTCTATGATACACATGTACTTACAATGACAAGAACTTACAGGTGACTGAAGTTGAGTAGCATGAGGTGTGGCCCTCGTATTCAAGGGACTTGAGATTGCCAACTTATACTTTGTCAAGCATATACTCCATAGTTTGTTCACTTTAACATTAACCACTTCAAGATGTTTATGATAGGGGCAATGAGGGCTGAAAGTTAACAAGTACCATAATTTTTGGAATCTCTTTTTGCAACTTGAAATCCCTGCTTCCCTTTGTGAAGGGCCTGTCTTTCACTATTGTTTGAGTCTACACCTTATACTTTTAGGCACCATTAAGAGAGCATAGTTGACATTCTGTATACAGTGTTGAAAGAACATGTTGGGCCCCCATGTGTGGTTTTGGTAATTAATGACAATCTTTATGGACTAATGTGTGCATTAAGTTATACTTGTAGGATTTGTCCATTGACATCGCCTTGAGCATGTGTTGGCTTCAAGGTCGATGAAATGCAAAGAAGATATGTTGGGCAAGCTCAATATGCGAGGTCGATGATGAGGCATTAAGAAAGGCGTTCCATCTTGAGAAGGGAAAGACCGTCTACATCGAGCTCAAGTGGAATGCTCAAGGCAAAGGTATAATCTTGATAGGTTTTTCCTTTTGCTGGTCTCACGTTGTGTGTGTGAGACCGGATTTAGGATAGATAACCGTACTATCAAGAGGGGCTCTCGAATGAGTAATTCGGTCACATCGTTCGGAGATAGCTCAAACCTTTGCATACTTGCATCATCATATTTGGTTGTTATTCGGTCTTATCCATGTGTAGATATAGAGCTTGTGGTAATCTTCATAACAAGCTCTTGTTCATCAAAATCGGATCTCCCATATGTATCTTGTTGCGAATTTGATTTATGCGGCTTTTCGGTTTCTCACCAAGTGAGGTATATCACATTATATTAATTGATACACTCCCACTTGGTGATAATCAATATTTCCACTTTTTATTGGAAAGCCCTTGTTGCCCTCTATCCAACGCAATTGGAATCGGGTCAATCGGAGCTACCGTTTAAAAGTTATGATTGTTTGAATATTTGTCGTTTTAAATGAAAAAAAAAGAAAAACTGGGCCGAGCGGTACTACCGCAGCCCAGTACCGCTCGGGCCTGGCGCGTGCAGCCCATTTTCTATCTGGCCCGGTACACGCTCCGGCTGGACCGGTCTGGCCCGGTAGTACCGCCCAGGTGGGCCGGTACTACCGGCCGGCCCAGTTAAATTTCCCAGATCCAGATCTGTGCCCGCCTCGAGTCGCTCGCGTTGACGCTGATTGTCTCGCGTGCTGCGGCTGCTCGCCATGGCCCACTGCTGCGGCCCCACACGCGTGCGCGCTGCTGCCTTGCGCTGCTTGCGGCCGCGCCTGCAGATGCTGCTGCTGCCGCTCGCTGCGCTGCTGCAGGTCCCACGCGCAGCCGCTGGCTCCTTGCGCGTGCCCGCGTGCGCCGCCAGCAGCTGGGCCCGCAGCAGCTGCTGCTGCTCTGCCTCGCTGCGGCTGCTGTCTGCTGCCGCTGCGCGCGTGTTGGAGATATGCCCTAGAGGCAATAATAAATGTAGTTATTATTATATCTTTGTGTTTATGATAAATGTTTACATTCATGCTATAATAGTATTAACAAGGAAACATTAATACTTGTGTGATTTGTAAACTTAATTTGAAGTCCCTAGTAAAGCCTCTATATAATACTAGCTTGTTGGTTAATAGATGATTGTGGTTTCCCTATCATGAACATTGAGATGTTATTAACAACAGGATCATATCGTTAGGAGAATGATTGGTGGACATACTCCTATAGATAAGCATAGCATAAAGATCAAGTCATTTCAATAGTTCAATTGCTATATGTTTTCTGATACATAGTAACCTAATTCCTTCGACCATGAGATCATGCATATCACCTTTACCGGATGGATGCTTTGATGACATCAAACACCACACCGTAACTGGGTGGCTATAAAGGTGGCATTGAGTGTTCGGAAAGTATTGGTTGAGACACATGGATCAAGAGTGGGATTTGTCCATCCATATGACGGATAGATATACTCTGGGCCCTCTCGGTGGAATGTCATCCAATTAGCTTGCAAGCATGTGACTGGCTCACAAGGGATCACATATCACGGGAACGAGAAAAGAGTACTTATCGGTAACGAGGTTGAACTAGGTATGCAGAGATACCGACGATCATAACCTCGGATAAGTAAACTATCGTGAGACAAAGGGAAATTGGTATCGTATGTAAGTGGTTCATTCGATCGCAAAGTAATCGTAGAAATATGTGGGAGCCATATGAATTTATTGCTGGTGCACCAAGCCACGGTACAGACCCGGGTTCGATTCCCGGCTGGTGCACCAAGCCATATGAATTTCTAGATTCCTCTATTGGTTATTGTTCGGAGAAGTGTCTCGATCATGTCCGCATAATTCACGAACCGTAGGGAGACACACTTAAGGATTCGACGTTGTTTGAGTAGTTATGGTATGATGAGAAAGAGACCGAATGTTGTTCGGAGTCTCGGATGGGATCCGGGATATCACAAGGAGATCCGGAATGGTCCGGAGAATAAGATTCATATAAGGAAAGTCTCGTTTCGGAGTTGGGGAATGATTCCGGTGTTTTCATCGGGAATGTTCTAGAAGGTTCCGGAATGTCCGGCACTCCGGAAGGGAAGGGGTACATGAATGTGTCATTACAAGTTGGAATGATTGCATCATGCACTAGGTGTCATCGCTGTCCAAAATAAAGGGTTTATTCAAATCCTAGTTTGAAAAGTCAAACGACTAGTTTGAAAAGTCAAACGGCAGTTTTTGGAAAGAGGAGGAGAGGTGGAAACCGAGTTGGGGAGGAGTTCCCTCCTCCAACCGGTGGCCCACCTCTAAGCCGAGTTGGGGAGGGACTCCCCTCCCCTTGGCCGCACCTCCCACCTATAAAGGGAGGGGCAGGGCTGCCCCTCCTAGCACACAAGTTCCCTGCCCCAAACCCTAGCTTGGCGCCACCACCTCCTGCAGCTGCCGCCGCCTCCTAGGGTTGCCCTAGCCGCCGACTTGGGCCGCCCCAAGCCCTAGCCGCCGGCTCTAGCACCTCCTCCTTGGTGTGTCTAAACCCTAGATCGCCGAGGAGCTCTCTCATAATCCACCATACTCGCTCCGGCTTAAGGCGAAGCCCTGCGAGATCTCCCCTCTACTTCCGGTACCACGCCGTTGTGCTGCCGGAATCGCGAGGAGAGTACTACAACCTCCGCTGCCTGCTGGAACAAGGGAGAGGAAGGTCTTCGTCGAGTACCGAACGTGTGACCGACTACGGGAGCGCTGCCAGAACGCAGCGCCGGAAGGATCGTCTACGCGATCTTGAGATCGGGAAGAGTACGACTACATCACCCACGAGAATCCGCTCTCGTTAAACACTTTGGAATCTTCGAGGGTGAGTTATTCCATCGACTTGTTGCTATAATCTAGTAGATAGATCTTGGCTTGTTTGTTTGTATGCGGTAGAAATTTTTTGTTTTCCATGTTACGAAACCCTACAGTGGTATCAGAGCCGTGTCTATATGTAGATCTGTTGCACGAGTAGAACACAATGGTCATTGTGGGCATTGATGCTTTTGTTGTCGATTGCTTCTTGTGTACTTTGCATCTTGCGGTATGTTGGGATGAAGCGGCCCGGGCTAACCTTACATGACATCGTTCATGAGACTTGCTCCACGCTTGACATCCAACTTGTATTGCATAAGTGGCTTTGCGGGTGCCTGTTTCTCCTAGCATAGTTAAGATCCAATTTACAACGGGTGATTAACAATACTAGTATCAATGTTGTGGTTCATGTTCGTAAGTTAGAACGACACTTATTGAAAGCCCCAAACCACGTAAAATATGCAAAGAAAGTAGAGGCGTCTAGCTTTGTTTTGCAGGGGTGTGCTGTGATGTGATATGGCCATGATTGTGATTATATGTATGCAATGTTCCTTATTGTAAGTTGGCAACCGGCAGGAGCCATATGGTTGTCTTTAATTTATGTTAAGACCCACGTGTCTATTCAAAGTAGTTGTAATAGTTGAAGCCGGTGGACGACAACCATGGAGAAGCGTCATTGACCTTGATGCAATGCCGGTGATGATGGAGATCATGTTCGTGCTAGAAGATGGAGATCGGAAGCACAAAGAAGAAAGGCCATATCATATCACATATTATGAATTGCATGTGATGTTAATCCTTTATGCATCTTGTATTGCTTAGTAGACGACGGTAGCATTATAAGATGATCCCTCATGCACATGAATTTCAAATCATAAAGTGTTCACCCTCAGTTAGCACCGTTGCTAAAGCTTGTTGTTTCGAAGCACCACGTGATGATCGGGTGTGTTAGATTCCGCAAGTGTATACAACGTGAGCAAGCCAGATTTGCTCATGCGGAAACTAAGGTTTGATCTTGACGAGTCTAGCATGTACAGACATGGTCTCGGAACACGGATCACCGAAAGGTAAAGCATGAATCATATAGTAGATATGATGAACATGTCGATTGTTCGCCATTGAAACTATATCAACTCTCGTGATGATCGGTGTTGATGTAGTGGATTTGGTTCGTGTGATCACTAAAACAATGTGAGGGATATTGTTTTGAGTGGGAGTTCACCTAGATTAATTTTATTATTAATTTGAACTCAATTTGTCATAAACTTAGTCTAAACTATTGCAAATATGTTGTAGATCAATGGCAGCCCCTACCATCAATTTTAATGCGTTCCTAGAGAAAGAAAAGTTGAAAAACAATGGAAGCAACTTCGCGGATTGATTCTGCAATTTGAGGATTGTCCTCATAGCTGGTAATTTGACCTATGTGCTGGATGCACCGCTGGGTGACCCACCTGCAGCTAATGCTCCCGATGAAGTAAAGAACGTTTACCTCACTCGGAAGACTCAGTACTCCACAGTTCAGTGTGCTATCTTGTATGGTTTAGAATCGGAGCTTCGGAAAAGGTTTGAGAATTCAGACCCATATGATATTGTCGAGGATCTCAAATTGATCTTTGAGACTCATGCGGCAATTGAAAGCTATGAGGCTTCTGAAAAGTTCTTTAACTGCAAGATGGAAGAGGGCAGCTCCGTCAGTGAGCATGTGCTTAAGATGTCTGGGCACGCAAACAAACTTCAAAGCTTGGGTATTGTGATTCCTAATGCTTTGGGGATTTACCGTGTCCTCCAATCACTACCACCAAGTTACAAGAACTTTGTGATGAACTACAACATGCAGAACATGAACAAGACGTTGCCAGAACTCTTTGCCATGTTGAAATCTGCAGAAGTGGAGATCAAGAAAGAGCACCAAGTGTTGTTGGTCAATAAGACCACCAAATTCAAGAAAGGCAAGTCTAAGCAGAAGGGACACTTCAAGAAGGGTGGTAAGAAAGTTGCCACGCCGACGAAGAAGACCAAGGCTGGACCTAAGCCTGATACTGAGTGCTTTTACTGCAAGGGAGAAGGTCACTGGAAGCGGAATTGCGCAAAGTACTTGGCGGATTTGAAGAACGACAACATCAAGAAGAAAGGTATATCTGATATACATGTTATTGATGTGTATCTCACTAGTACTCGTAGTAGTGCCTAGGTATTTGATACTGGTTCGGTTGCTCATATTTGTAACTCGAAACAGGTGCTGCAGAATAAACGGAAGCTAGCAAAGAACGAGGTGACGATGCGCGTGGGAAACGGATCAAAGGTTGATGTGATCGCGGTCGGCACGTTACCCCTTCATCTACCATCGGGATTAGTTTTATACTTAAATAATTGTTATTTGGTGCCTGCGTTGAGCATGAACATTATATCGGGATCTTGTTTATTGCGAGACGGTTACTTATTTAAATCCGAGAATAATGGTTGTTCGATTTATATGAGTAATATGTTTTATGCACATGCACCTTTGATAGATGGTCTATTCTTATTGAATCTCGATAGTGGAAATACACATATTAATAACATTGAGGCTAAACGTTTGAAATCGAGCGATAACTCGACCTATATGTGGCACTGTCGTCTTGGTCACATTGGAGTGAAGCGTATGAAGAAACTCCATTCCAATGGACTTCTTGAATCACTTGATAGATGCGAAGCATGTCTGATGGGTAAAATGACTAAGACTCCATTTTCTGGTATGATGGAGCGAGCTACAGACTTATTGGAAATCATACATACCGATGTGTGTGGTCCAATGAGTGTAGCATCGCGAGGTGGTTATCGTTATGTTCTTACCTTCACGGATGACTTGAGTAGATATGGGTATATCTATTTCATGAAACATAAGTCCGAAACTTTCGAGAAGTTTAAGGAGTTTCAAAGTGAGGTAGAGAATCAACGTAACAACAAGATTAAATTTCTACGTTCTGATCGTGGAGGTGAATATCTAAGTTACGAGTTTGGCGAGCATTTGAAGAAATGCGGAATACTTTCACAGTTGACACCGCCGGGAACACCACAGCGTAATGGTGTGTCCGAACGTCGTAATCGAACTCTCTTAGATATGGTTCGTTCTATGATGTCACTTACAGATTTACCGCTATCATTTTGGGGTTATGCATTAGAAACAGCCGCATTCACTTTAAATAGGGCACCGTCTAAATCCGTTGAAACGACACCGTATGAATTATGGTTTGGGAAGAAACCTAGATTGTCGTTCCTTAAAGTTTGGGGATGCGAAGCCTATGTAAAGAAGTTACAGCCGGACAAGCTTGAACCCAAAGCGGAAAAATGCGTCTTCATAGGATACCCGAAGGAAACTATTGGGTATACCTTCTATCATAGATCCGAAGGCAAAATCTTCGTTGCCAAGAATGGATCCTTTCTAGAGAAGGAATTTCTCTCAAAGAAGTGACTGGAAGGAAAGTAGAACTCGACGAGGTTGTCGAACCTTCTCTCGAAATTGCGAGTAGCGCAGCACCGAAAGAAGTTCCTGTGGTGCCTGCACCAATAAGAGAGGAAGCTAATGATGATGATCATGAAACTTCGGTTGAAGTTGCTACAGAGCCTCGGAGGTCAACGAGAACTTGTACCACTCCAGATTGGTATGATCCTGTTATGAGTGTCATGTTGGTTGACAACACCGATGACCCTGAGACATATGAGGAAGCGATGATGAGCCCAGATTCCAATAAATGGCAAGAAGCCATGAAATCCGAGATTGGATCCATGTACGAAAACCAAGTGTGAACTTTGGTGGACTTACCGGATGGCCGGAAGGCTGTCGAGAACAAATGGATTTTCAAGAAGAAAACAGATGCTGATGGTAATGTTACTGTCTATAAAGCTCGACTTGTCGCAAAAGGGTTTCGACAAATTCAAGGAGTTGACTACGATGAGACTTTCTCACCAGTAGCGAAGCTAAAGTCTGTGAGGATTATGTTAGCAATCGCTGCATATTATGATTATGAGATATGGTAGATGGATGTCAAAACGGCGTTCCTCAATGGAGACATTGATGAAGAGTTGTATATGATGCAACCCAAAGGTTTTGTCGATCCTAAAGATGCTAACAAGGTATGCAAACTTCAACGGTCCATATATGGATTGAAGCAAGCATCCCGAAGTTGGAATCAACGTTTTGATAAGGTAATCAAAAGTTTTGGATTTATACAAACTTATGGAGAAGCTTGTATTTACAAGAAAGTGAGTGGGAGCTCTGTAGCATTCTTAATACTATATGTAGATGACATATTGTTGATTGGGAATAATGTAGACCTTCTTAATAGTGTCAAGGAATATTTGAATAATAGTTTTTCAATGAAGGATCTTGGCGAAGCAGCTTACATATTAGGCATAAAGATTTATAGAGATAGATCGAAACGCCAAATATCATTGTCACAGAGTACATATTTGGACAAAGTTCTAAAGAGGTTTGGAATGGAAGATAGCAAGAAAGGGTTCTTGCCCATGTTGCCCAATACGACCTTGAGTAAAACTCAAAGTCCGACATCGGCAGAAGATAGAGAAAGGATGAGTAAGACTCCCTATACCTCAGCCATAGGATCTCTAATGTATGCCATGCTATGTACTAGACCCGACATTGCATATGCTGTTAGTTTAACTAGCAGATATCAAAGTGATCCAGGAGTGGATCATTGGACAGCGGTCAAAAACATCCTTAAGTACTTGAGAAGAACTAAGGATATGGTTCTTTCTTATGGAGGTGATGAACAACTCGTTGTTAATGGTTACACCGATGCTAGTTGGAACACCGATCCGGATGATTCTAAATCACAATCTGGATACGTATTTATTTTGAATGGTGCAGCAGTTAGCTGGAGGAGTGCAAAGCAAAGCGTTGTGGCGAGATCTTCAACTGAATCGGAATACATGGCTGCTTCGGAGGTTTCACAAGAAGCGATATGGATGAAAGAGTTCATTACAGAGCTGGGTGTGATTCCTAGTGCGCTGGACCCAATGTCTATCTACTGTGATAACATGGGCGCCATAGCCAATGCGCAAGAACCAAGGTCACACAAAAATCTGAAGCATATCAAGCTACGTTTTCACGCTATTCGAGAACATATCCAAGATGGGGATATAAAGATTTGCAAAGTACACACAGATCTGAATGTGGCGGATCCGTTGACTAAACCTCTCCCGAGGGCAAAACATGACCAGCACCAAACTGCCATGGGTGTTCGGTATATTACCATGTAATCTAGATTAGATGACTCTAGTGCAAGTGGGAGACTGTTGGAGATATGCCCTAGAGGCAATAATAAATGTAGTTATTATTATATCTTTGTGTTTATGATAAATGTTTACATTCATGCTATAATAGTATTAACAAGGAAACATTAATACTTGTGTGATTTGTAAACTTAATTTGAAGTCCCTAGTAAAGCCTCTATATAATACTAGCTTGTTGGTTAATAGATGATTGTGGTTTCCCTATCATGAACATTGAGATGTTATTAACAACAGGATCATATCGTTAGGAGAATGATATGGTGGACATACTCCTATAGATAAGCATAGCATAAAGATCAAGTCATTTCAATAGTTCAATTGTTATATGCTTTCTGATACATAGTAACATAATTCCTTCGACCATGAGATCATGCATATCACCTTTACCGGATGGATGCTTTGATGACATCAAACACCACACCGTAACTGGGTGGCTATAAAGGTGGCATTGAGTGTTCGGAAAGTATTGGTTGAGACACATGGATCAAGAGTGGGATTTGTCCATCCATATGACGGATAGATATACTCTGGGCCCTCTCGGTGGAATGTCATCCAATTAGCTTGCAAGCATGTGACTGGCTCACAAGGGATCACATATCACGGGAACGAGAAAAGAGTACTTATCGATAACGAGGTTGAACTAGGTATGCAGAGATACCGACGATCATAACCTCGGATAAGTAAACTATCGTGAGACAAAGGGAAATTGGTATCGTATGTAAGTGGTTCATTCGATCGCAAATTAATCGTAGAAATATGTGGGAGCCATATGAATTTCCAGATTCCTCTATTGGTTATTGTTCGGAGAAGTGTCTCGATCATGTCCGCATAATTCACGAACCGTAGGGAGACACACTTAAGGATTCGACGTTGTTTGAGTAGTTATGGTATGATGAGAAAGAGACCGAATGTTGTTCGGAGTCTCGGATGGGATCCGAGATATCACGAGGAGATCCGGAATGGTCCGGAGAATAAGATTCATATAAGGAAAGTCTCGTTTCGAAGTTGGGGAATGATTCCGGTGTTTTCATCGGGAATGTTCTAGAAGGTTCCGGAATGTCCGGCACTCCGGAGGGGAAGGGGTACATGAATGTGTCATTACAAGTTGGAATGATTGCATCATTTACTAGGTGTCATCGCTGTCCAAAATAAAGGGTTTATTCAAATCCTAGTTTGAAAAGTCAAACGGCAGTTTTTGGAAAGAGGAGGAGAGGTGGAAACCGAGTTGGGGAGGAGTTCCCTCCTCCAACCGGTGGCCCACCTCCAAGCCGAGTTGGGGAGGGACTCCCCTACCCTTGGCCGCACCTCCCACCTATAAAGGGAGGGGCAGGGCTGCCCCTCCTAGCACACAAGTTCCCTGCCATAAACCCTAGCTTGGCGCCACCACCTCCTGCAGCTGCCGCCGCCTCCTAGGGTTGCCCTAGACGCCGACTTGGGCTGCCCCAAGCCCTA
Organism: Avena sativa; assembly: GCA_916181665.1. Lineage (NCBI taxonomy): Eukaryota > Viridiplantae > Streptophyta > Magnoliopsida > Poales > Poaceae > Avena > Avena sativa. The sequence continues at coordinate 24,403,663 of OV702283.1, forward strand.
GCCGCCGGCTCTAGCACCTCCTCCTTGATGTGTCTAAACCCTAGATCTCCGAGGAGCTCTCTCATAATCCACCATACTCGCTCCGGCTTAAGGCGAAGCCCTGCGAGATCTCCCCTCTACTTCAGGTACCACGCCGTTGTGCTGCCGGAATCACGAGGAGGGTGCTACAACCTCCGCTGCCTGCTGGAACAAGGGAGAGGAAGGTCTTCTTCGAGTACCGAACGTGTGACCGACTGCGGGAGCGCTGCCGGAACACAGCGCCGGAAGGATCGTCTACGCGATCTTGAGATCGGGAAGAGTACGACTACATCACCCACGAGAATCCGCTCTCGTTAAACACTTTGGAATCTTCGAGGGTGAGTTATTCCATCGACTTGTTGCTATAATCTAGTAGATAGATCTTGGCTTGTTTGTTTGTATGCGGTAGAAATTTTTTGTTTTCCATGCTACGAAACCCTATAGCGCGTGCCTAGCTGCTTGCTGCTGCCTCCCGCATGCATGCGCAGCTGCTGCTGCCCGCCCACTTTCCTCGCTGCGTGCACGTACGGCCACAACCCCATTTCGCTGCTCTCGTTTTTCCTGCCATTTTGTTTGGTTCCGGTAGTACCGGTTAAATCCGGTAGTACCGGACCGTTCCGAAAAACTGCCCAAACGGCTAGATTTTCTGGGCCCTCTATTTAAGCTTTGCCCATTTTCAGTTTAGTCAACTTTTCTCTTATCTATTAGGCTTGCTCTAGATTTTGAAGCTTGCCTAATCTTTTCCCTCTGATGATTCTTGCCCATATTTGAGTGGAAGATAGAGGAGATCTAGCCCCACGTTTTGATCTAACCGATTCATCTCTTTGTGAGTGCATCTTTGGGGATCTAGATTTTGGGGGATTTTGTGTCTCTCTTTGATTCCTTCTCTCTTGTTCCCCCAATAGTTTTAGTATCTTTGTTGGAACTTGAGAGTGAGGGATTTGAGCATCTTTGTGGTGTTCTTGCCATTTGCATTTGGTGCATCGGTTTGAGTTCTCCTCGGAGGAGTTGGTTTGAGTTTCTCATTGGAGCTTGTCCCTCTTGGGTTCTTGGAACCCTAGACGGTTTGTGGCCTTGGTGGCATTGTGGGCTTTGTGGCATTTGTTGGGAGCCTCCAATTAAGTTGTGGAGAAGTGCCCCAACCTTGTGAGAGGTTCCGGTTGCCACCGACAAGTGCACCGATAGTGGAAGCGTGGATCGATCCCATTGGGGTGAGATTCACCGGAGAATAAGGGAGGCCTTTTGTGGCGTTGGTGGTTTGATATCACCCCCTCTCCAAACGAGACGTACTCCATGTTGGGAGGAACTCGGTAAAATTTCGGTGTCCTCGCGTGCCTCGGTTATCTCTATACCCGAGCTCTTTACTTATGCACTTTACATTGTGATAGCCTTCGTGCTTGAAGTAATATATATCTTACTATCACTTTGTTGCTTGTATTGCTTAGCATAAGTTGTTGGTGCACATAGGTGAACCTTAGTTGTTCTAGGTTGTGCTTAACAAAGTAAACACTAGTTTTATTCCGCCTTTGTTGAGCCACTCTAGGAAAAGTTTTAATCGCCTATTCAACCCCCCCCTCTAAGCGACATCCGTATCCTTTCAAGTGTCCCAAAACTTATTGATTGATGCATATTGTGATATTACTTGTTCATGTGCTACTTGTTTCTAGTCACCCTTGTGAACTTTGAAGGTGTCATATGCATCTATTTGCTACTCTATGAGGGACATGTTTTCTGTATGTGAAACAAACAAACGTTTTTCAATGCATGTTATTCATGATCTTTGTTTGTAGCATTTCATGTTGCATGCATAGTTACTATGTCCTATTGCTAGAACTCCATCTTTCATGCACATGTTTAGAGTTCTTTGATCCTAGCTTTCAATGCTTGCAAATGGTTTGATCTTGGATTTGATGGTGCATGTCACCTCAAAATTATTCTTTTATCACTTACCTACTCGAGGACGAGCAGGAGTTAAGCTTGGGGATGCTTGATACGTCAGAAATGTATCTATAATTTTTGATGCTCCATGCTTATTTTATATCATTTGTCTTAAGTTTTGTCTACACTTTGAGGTTTTTTATACACTTTCTGGTACTAACCTATTAACAAGATGCCATAGTGCCAATTGCCTGTTTTTTTTTCGTTTTTGGTTCCAGAAAGACAGAAAATCAATATTTTCGGAATTGGACGGGACAAAAGCCAAAGTCATTATTTTTTCCGGACTAACACAGAACCACAAGCAGAGACGGAGTAGGGCACCAGGGTGGCCGCACTCCCCCAGGCGCGGGCAAGCCCTGGTGGCGCCTACAGGGTGTGTGGGCCCCCTGGCCCTCCTCCGACCTTGCATCCTTCGCCTATAAGAAGCCCCCGGGGAGAAAACCCTAGATCATCCATCATACTTCCAGAAAAACCTCTGTAGCGTCGCCGCCATCGAAAGGGAGATTCGGGGGACAGAAAGTTTCTGTTCCGGCACCCCGCTAGGACGGGGAAGTGCCCCCGGAGCCATCTCCATCGATCTCCATCGCCATCTTCATCACCGTTGCTGATTCCCATGATGAGGAAGGAGTAGTTCTTCCTCGAGGCTAAGGGCTCTACCGGTAGCTATGTGTTTATCTCTCTCTCTCTCTCTCTCTATATATATATATATATATATATATATATATATATATGCATGGTCATATTGTGATCATGAGCTTTGTAATCAAGTAGATCTACCTTGCTACTCAAGTGCTTTAATAGATCTTTGCTCTATGAAAGTGACAGCGTGCACGCCATGATGGCACTTAGATTTGAGTCTATATAAATACTCTTTGTGCTTTAATAGATCTATGCTTTTCCCCACGTGTGTGAAAGTAATAGCGTGCATACCGTGTGTGGCACTTTGGCTAGATTCAATATTTGTTATAAGCTATATTTGGAGTTGGCTGTCTTTATGAAATTATGGTGTTTGTTGGAATCATCTAGCACTCAAGGTGACAGTATGGGGTTATCTAGATTGGGAAAGGCGGACTTTGAGGAGTGCTGTTATAGCCCTAGCGATGCTTAGAGTGTTCAACCGAAGAGTAGTTAAGAGTAGTATCATGAAGAGAGGATATTTATATGAGAGAGTGCTCACTAGTGAAAGTATGATCTCTAGCCTTGTTTTTAAACATTGAAACACCGTTTGCATCTAGATCTGTTGCATATTTGGTTGCTTTAGTCTCTACTTCACTCACACACGTTACCCACGTCAACAACAAGTCATAAGCTATTTTCTGGCACCGTTACCACTTGTATTTTACTATCTCTTCGTCGAACTAGTGCACATATATACCTGACAAGTGTATTGAGTGTGTTGGGGACACAAGAGACTTCTTATATCTTGATTGCAGGATTGCTTATGAGGAAATACCTTTGACCACTTCCTCCCTGAGTTTGATAAACCTTGGATAATCCATTTAAGGAAAACTTGCTGCTGTTTTACAAACCTCTGCACTTGAAGATCCAACAATTGTCTACAAGAATAGAAGTGTGTAGACATCATGAGCCTCCCGAGCCGAGCCATAAGCTCAACGGCCATGCCGCGAGTCCAATATTTCAAAAAATTTCAGACACAAGCCAAGCTAGACTCGGCTTGAATTTTAACGAGCTTGACCGAGCTCGGCTCGCCTGAATTCCACCCCTACTCATATCTACGTGAGAAAAACAGGAGTACTATCTCTGCGAGCGTCAAGAACTGATGAGACGGGGAAAGGTCAATTGTACGTGGATGTCAACGAGACAATAACTATCACGTTGTATAGAAGGAACAAAGTGAACCTTGTCGATACCCGGTAGTACTGCTTGCCTCTTACTACCAAATCCACCATCAAATTCACAACACGATCATAATTTAGACAGACCTTAAACTGATACAAATATAGAGAAAAAACAGCAAATTAATTAACACTCCTAGACAGCTCCCGCTACTCCAACGGGTACGGGAGCGTGGCGATGTGGTTGTGCGCAACGGTCCCGATCCACAGCCTCCGGCCCACCTCCCTCACCTCGCTCACCAGCTTCATCACCTCGCCGCCCCGGTCCTCGAGCACCTCCACCACGTTCCCCTCGCCGTCGAGGAGCGCCAGGAGCGTGTACATCCTCATGCTCACCATCTGCCCCAGCGTCTTCATGGACACCGGGATCTTGAAGTAGGCGGCGCGCAGCCACGGCCTCCGCGCGAACACCTCCTGCGTCGCCGTCCGGCAGCAGTCGATCGCCACCCAGAACTGGCCCTTGCCGTTCATCCGCACGTTGTCCGGGAACCCCGGAAGGTTCGCGAACACCTCCACCTGCCCGGCCCTTGCCCCTTCCAGCCAGTACCTCATTATCCTAGGGTGAGTGAGAATTGTTCAATGATCGAGCCTGGATTTTGTTTGGTTAATCTTCGGGACGGATCGTGTTGAGATTCTGAATTTCACCTGCAGTTCGTTGTCTCGGAGAAGAGGAGGAACTTCTGGTCCTGCGAGATCTGCACGCCGTTTGGGAAGACCAGCCCGTCCAGCACGACATGAACGGCACGGGTTTCTGGGTCATACCTCAGCAGCCTCCCCGTGCCTTCTCCTTCTAGCAAGATGTTCAAATGGTCCCTGCATATAACCAGCCGTAGTCAAGCACAAATCTTGAGAAATAAGGAAACGAAATCGGTGACATGCTTCATGTAGTCGTAGTCGAGTAAGCAGATCGAGCAGCAATACTTCGCTCACTTTCTGCTGTATCTCGTGCTCGTGTCGGTGAAGAATACCGAGCCGTTCCTGTGGATGTCGAGGTCGTTCGCGAAGTGGATCGGGTTCCCGCCGGCTTCCCTGGCGAGGGAGGTCGCCACGCCGCCGGTTTCGCCGACAGCCATGAGCCCGTAGTACGCGTCTGCGATGAAGAGCTCGCCGGTCTCCGGGTGGAACCTCAGCCCCAGAGGCCGGCCACACCATTGCTCCTTCGCGTGCTGCATCCTCGTCGTCGACTCCACTCCATTTGCACAAACTTTCTCCGACCTTTGTCCAAAGAAAGAAACATGTATGCTATTATGAATTTCTTATGCAATCATGCCACCAACAAAATAACTTCTGCGAGAACAATCTCTGCCGAGTTTTGAAAAAGCTCCAAGAACGAATCTTACCAGTCAGGATTCATGACGGCGAACGTCTCCCACCCGGCCTTGTCCCCCATCCACCGCACGACGCGGCCGTCGGCGAGCCCGGCGTAGGGCCCGCGGCCCTGGCGGTCGAACTCGATGGACTCCGGCCCGAACACCTCGTCCACGAACTCGAGGGTGCCGAGCCTGAGGCGGCTGCCGTTGTCCCTCGGCCAGCGCTCCATGACCTCCCTGTACGGCGCCAGCTCGTGCCTCACCGGCCGGTAGTCGATCCCGGCCAGCGGGCCGAGGTGGAACGGGTCCATGAAGAAGAGGGCCAGGGCCAGGGCCGCGAAGAAGAGGTGCGGGTACTGCAAGATGCCGCCATCGCGTACTCCTCCCAGCTTCCTCCGCGGCTTCTTCTCTTCCATGGGGTGATATGGAGGGCAAGAGCTATGAAATGCAGAGGCTTTCGTCGTACGCATGCAGACGAATATATTCTTAATGGATTTGGTCGGAGAATACATTCCGACATGCACGGGAGTTGCATGGGCTAGCTAAGCTAGTGTGGCAATATATTCCGACATGCACGGAGGTTGCATGAGTCGGTGTGATCGTTTGGGAGTAGGTGCATTTTGGTTCAGAACAGCTAGGGGATCCGCCACTTTTGGATTTTGTCATGGAGCATGTTTTCGTTGCTTGCACTATGATGCAAGATGTACAGGTCAACAAGCATATAGTACGAGGATACCCAAAAACCCAACTGCAACCAGAGCAAGTTTTTGGCTCCATGGCCTCCATGGAGAAGTGGCTCCACGCCTCCATCCCAAGACACATTCTTTCTTTTTTTAGCAATGAGAACAAGCTCCGACTAAGAAGAAAATTGACCAGTTTGAAGGAAAACTAGCCGAAAACATATACAATTGATATAGACACGTGTTTCATTTATAGGAAAACCAAAAAAAGGAAAAACTCTAGGGCACAGTTTTTTAGAAAAACCCGACGAAAACCGCACACGAGGCCACACTACCTAGCTAGACTAGGTCTAGAGCCCGTAAAATGACACCAGCACAACCGCAACGACGAGCACTACACCTGCCATCTTCATACCTTCGATCCAGAATAGGAATGTAATATAGCTTGCTTTTTGCTTAAAAAAGATCTAGGTTTATCGAATTCTTAAGAAGAATCCAATTGGTGTAAGATTATTTTGAATAAGACCTTGAGAACTTGTAAAACTTTTGTTTACTGAACATTTTTTTTGACTTTTGTGGTTTTATAAGCGGATGGAAATAGACCAAAGCCAAGGTTTCACCTGCAGATGTGCAAACAAAATGAAAGACAAAAGATATAATAAGCACGAGATATATAAAACACAATTAAGATTTAGAAATACTTGTGGGCGATAAGTCCTAACAACTCCATAGCCTAGTTCTGCAGCACTATGGGTTCATTGTCCAACCACTACTCCTCCAACTATTGCGGCGCTCCAGCAGTTATTAAGATAAAAATACCAAATCACTAAGCTTTGTGATGTCACCATAATTGCCTAGAGAATTGTCTATAGCATACTATACTCCTCTTATTGCCACCAGGTTTCACCTCGTAGTTGAGGGGTCTTCCCTACTCTCTCTCCTCTTTATCTTCAGTCTTTGTTGGGTACCTCATAAGTTCTAGGATCTATGTAAGAGACTAGAGACAAACATATAGATCCAAATTGCTTCAAATATACAATGAATATCTATCAAAATATGCACATATTGCTGCGAGGTTGTGTTGGGGATATATTTTCCGCATATACCCATGTCAGACATCAAGACTTGGATACCAGGGTGGCCCATTGGTGGTAGAGCAGGAGGCTCACCGGGCGGCCTAGTAAACAAGAGAAGATAGAGATCTATCCGGCTGCTGGAAGGCCTAGAAGACTTACCAACTCTGACCTAGACACTCGAAGACTTGGACTGCAAGACATAGTATTAGCCATCCATCTTATAACTTGTGGTGTAGCCGGATGTGATCATCCATGTAAACTGGACGTCTAGAAGGAGGAAGATCCGGACGTCGGTGAGCCAAGGCTTGACAGCCAAGGTAGGGTGTTCGGCACCCTAGTTGAAAATGTCACCATCGCCAAGCAGATCCTAGATAATAATCTGAGTCCAGGGGTGATACAACAATGTGTCGTGCTCTGCGATAAAGCTCTATAGAAGCAGAAGATCACCACATCATTCATTGGCAAACTCGTATCAAAATCCGTGAATTGCCACACTGATGTGGCAAACCCGGATAACAAAAGAATACCTTGAGATGGAAACTGTTCAACTCAGAACAAGCAACCTTGGATTTGTTCATCAAAACACATGTTCAGGACCTGACGGTTGTCAGGGAGTTGTTGGATACGTTAGGGGAGGCTTTAGGTCTGAAAGTAAACTACAATAAGTCGTAAAAAATTGTGATACGTGGTGATGAGGTTCAGGATAACATGCGAGTGAAACATGTGTTGCAATGTGAGATGGGAAATTGCCATGCAAATACATAGGTCTGCAGTTGTTAATGAAGGAATTGAAAAGGTGGATGGGAACCGCTGCGGGATCAAGCCATTGCCTTGTTCTAGCATGGCAGCGAGGCCCCTTGGCATGATCGGGTAGACTGGTTCTCATCAAGGTTATGGTCTCGGAAAGAATGATTCGTCATCTGCTTATTGCGAAAGCACCAATATGGTTGTTGGAAGAGTTTAACAAGTGGATCAGAGCGTTTTTTCTAGGATGGCAAAGAGGAAGTTAACAGAGGATAGTGCCTTCTTGAGATGCACTAATCCAACCAAACCCTGGCAAGGGCTTCCTCTATTTGCGGACTGTCATGCCAGTGAAGCTTTCAATAATCTAGTGTCGATGAGAGTGGGGATGGAGCCAAAACCCATTTTGGGCGAACCGGTGGATCAGTCTTATTAGATCAGCTCAGGACATAGTGTCTCTTGTACATCAAACAGTCAGGAAGCAATACACAAATAGGAGAATAATGCAAAATGCTTTGTAGGGCCACAGAGGAGGTCACACAGTGTTTGCTGCAACTGGCGGCAATATGCACAATGTTTAGAGAAGCCACTTTGCTGGATAAGTTCTTTTGACCATGATCATCTTGGGGATAGTACTTAGCAAGGTCGACATGCTGAATGCTCTGTCAGGGCTCAGAGAGAATTGAAGGTGCCAACTGCATATGGAGGAGTTGGGCATCATTAAAGTGTAAGATATTTGCATGGTTAACACTCGAGATAAGGTTATGGACATCTAACGGAAGAGCTAGAGACGGGCTACGTGATATAGTATCCCCATGCTTTACTTGGACAGAGCATGTGTTGGTGGGATGTGTGTATGCCCGAGAGGCGTTGTTTGGCTGCTTTCAAAGGATGAGTATCATGGTGGCAACCCTAAGAGCATGTTTAATGGTAGTCGCTTGTCCAACCGCTAGAGCGAGCCAAAATAAATACATTGAAATCCTATTGTTAGCTAAGCGTCGGGTCTGGCAACACAGAGAGCTTATTCTGATCGCTAATCTAGCGACCTCGTAGAGACCCACGACACTAAAACTGTAACCCGCAGAAAAAAAGAATCCCAAGCGCCAGCCTTTAAGTTTGCATCGACGCTCTAGGCAATTGCGGGATCAATCCGAAATCGACCGGTACGATTGAAAAATATCGGCTAGTGTCTACTCTTAACGCCTTCTTTGTACGTGCCCTAAGTATAGATGATAATCTACATGACTGGTGGCTCACGTCTAGATCCAACTTCATAAAAAGGACAATAGGAGCTTTGATACATTGGTAATCATAATCTGCTAGAGGTTGTGGCCAAGTATTTCATAATCTAAATAGACAATTTCCGGTGTAGGGGCTTATAGATCAAATCCTTGATGAATGGGATCAATGGAGTTTGGTACGTTAGGAGGGAGTGATAGTTTTGAGAGAGTAGTACACTAAGTTTTTTTTAGAGTAGTACACTGAGTTGTAGTGTGCTAAGGACCTCATATAATAGATCATTGTACTTTCTTTGTTTCAAAATATAAGATGTTTTAGATTTGTGAAAAAATTATATCTAGACTCTTTTTAGTGTGCAGATTCACTTCAAATCTGAGTAAACATAAAGAAGTCTAGATATATTTATTTTACAAATCTAAAACATCTTATATTTTTAAACGGAGAGAGTATATCGGTGTGTGTGGGAGTCTTGACACAGGTTGTTTTCAACAAGATGTCAATCTTGTAAGTAGAATTTCTATCTCATATAAAACTATTTTTTTATAGATGATCAATAACTCGCACTAGTGATTTTACTTTTATTACATAGGTGGAATTTTTTTTTAAAAAAGGAAAACTAGTACTCACAACAAAATACATACTGGTACTCATTTTCAGCCTCGTATCGTCGATCGAATGGCTCAGAAAGCACAGAGTGACGTGGTTCTCCCTTATCCGACACGGTACCTGCTGACACACAGACATGTGGCCCCGCAGCCCCACCCTAACCTTCTGGTCCACGGGGCAACAGCCAATAAACGTCGCAAGCCCCGCAACCCTCGAGACCATCGTCGGTCTCCCCAGTCCCCACGCGGAAGGAAGAGGAAGCTTCCTGAATCCCCTCCTCTGTTCGGGCTCCCCCCTTCTCATTGCTTCTACCCCGAGTCAAAATCCGATCCTAAATTCCATCGAGGAGGGAGGAAAGGGCGATCCGGCTGGCGCGAGCGAAACCATGGCTTACGTCGAGAGAGGTAAATCCGGTCTTTCAATCCACATGATTTTCTATAAGATCTGTTCATGCTCTCTATCAGGCGTGGAAATTTGATCTGCGAGTTCGTGCTATTGGGTTCGCTCGCCTGCCCGGTTCTTCGATATTTCAAGCTCGATAATTCCCGTGTTCATATTCCAGTATTAGTTATGCCAACGTAGTCGAGTAGATTTTTCTGACGCTGTAGCGACGACTAGATCAGGATGGCAGGTTCCAGCCTTCTAGAAAAGGCATCAGCATTGCTGATCTGAGGGATATCAACTAAGTGTAAACTGGAGACCCGAGAAGGTTGTGTTACATATTATCTTCGGTCAGTATCTTTTTCTTTTTGTCTGTTGCAAAGTTCTGAATGGGTGCGTTATCATCTTGTGGATTCCTTGTCACATTCTGTGTCTGTTTTTACATGTGCAAGGGATAACCCAGCCATCGAATTGAAAGATCGCCCAAGGATTTATGCTGAACTAGGGGTCTTAAACAAATGAACAGTCCTTCACTATCACTGTATAAATGTTTCGGCGTATCATCAAGTAGTTCAAATGAAATTGTGTGAGAAATAGTAAGCTGTCATCAAACCTTCCTACATCCATTGGTCGTCGGTCTGGATTAGGATCTTGAAGTAGCACCAATTGTCTTCCTACATTCAATGGCACCCCTCCAAAACCCTGTTCTTGTCCTGGTTGGTAGCAAAACCGCTGATGAAGAAGATGTTTCATTGACAGGTCTCGCCACCACACCCTAGGATTTTCTCACGCAGGTCATATCACCAACATGTTTGTGTAGATAGTCAGCACAGTGGGCGCAAGGCACTTGCCAATTAGCTCATGTGTCTGCACATCCAAATCCTCGTCTTGATAGCTCCCAGCAAGAAAATTTCAATTTTTTCTGCCGCCAACTTTAGCTATATAAAGATTGTATATCGTAGTTCTTGCTTGGTTCTTGATTGCTTATAAGTATTAGACCTTCGTGATCAGATTGATCTATAACAACTCTGGAGTTGCTTTACAGATTGTAATTGGCACAATGTCATTGCATGATTTTGGTGGAGGCGACTATGGCGATCTGACTACAATGTACAATGACGTTGTGCCAATGTAATCGTTGGGCCATGATCAACTTGACCACAAAGGTCTAATCCCTGCATGCAATCGAAGGACAAGCAAGAACTATGTTTTGCGATCTGAATATTCTGAATATAGATTAAGTATAGATGAAAGATTGGGTTCCAGTCTTTTCACATTTGTTGGGCACAAATGAAGTACACGAAGGTGCAGCTATGACAAACTCTTAACTAAAAAAAACCTGAGTCTAACCCTAGGGTGCAAGCCTTTATAGGCTTTACCAAGCTCACTTCTAGGTTTCTCAATTATATCTTATTTTTCCTAAAAAATACATGGTTCCTTGGATTGCTACACATACATAGAAATATTTCTCAGATTTTTTGTTTGAAGTAGTTTCATTTGTCTGCCATGGAGACATGCCTTGTTACAGAAAAGCTGGAGGTGACATTGTTTTTTTTAAACGGATAGAGGTGACATTGTGAAGACACTTGATAACTTCTGATCTCCCCACGCATCTTGTGTTGTAGTTTGGTGCATTCAGTGTGTTGTAGTTCAAGTTATCAGATGTGAGTTCTATGGTTGCTGAAACATCAAACAATACAAATCTTGTATTCTGTTTGTGATGATAAAAGGATTTCCTGTCCAAGTTGCATCAAATTCCCATGCTATGCTCCTGAGAGATTGCAAGATCTACAATATATACTCTGACTTGCATGATGGACATGCACAAAGCTGAATTATTCACTCCTTCGTAGAAAGAATTGCATGGTTGTTGAGTTTGTCTGGTTTCATTTCTGACGTTTTTGTTTTCTACGATTATCTGATATCTTTTGTTATGGTATAAGTAAGCAATATGTCTGCAGGGTTTCATTCAAGTAGACTGACCATCAACCTCATTTATTTCTTCACTTATGTTCCAGGTGTTGTGAAAGGCAAGCGGACAATATGGCGGCTAAGCATAATCCCCGACTTCTTTAAGGCTGTTGTGAACTTCATAAGGATGTTCTTTCTCACTATGTTCTCCGTAAGTAATCAGAACTAAACTACTTAAATCATCTTGTTATCACCACATTGGCCTTTTGTTCCATCAGTTAAAACACAGTATAATTCTCGCATCTTATCTTTTAGGTCGAGAAGACAGATAGCTACAAGAAAGGATATGGTGGTGGCAAGAAGTGGGATGGTGGACCTGGTGGGGGCGGCGGCGGTCCATATGGGGGTGGGGGCGGCGGCGGTGGAGGTGGAGGTGGCCCTCGGGGTCCTCGCACAATGTCTGACCTCCGAGCAAACGATCAGAGTAAGTCCTAACTTGAATTTCCAGATTGTATTGTACCACTTCAGGATGGTGGATTTGAGATTTCTGAACCAACTCCATAAATTCCAGGTTCCCTCCCTGCTTGTGGATCCTGCTGCGGATAACTGTCTTCAACACAAGGACACACTTTAACGGCTGAAGATATATTTTCCTTACATAAACAGCAGAACAAAATCATCGTGATGTTGTGAAGAGTTTAGTATGTCCAGTATATATATATTCTGTTAGTTTGTTTCCGATGTGATCTGCGTACTGTATACATCATCACGTGCCTTGGCTTGCTGTACTGAACTGTCCTGAATGGAGTTAATTCTTACACAGTTACACTGGTTACATGTTGTGCAATGTGAATTCTAATAAGCTTTTCTGCGTGCTTTGTAATGCTGCAGAGGCAGGAAATGTTCGACGAACAATAGCTACTTTTACTTGAGACCGTAGTTGCCCATTTTGACAATCACTACTTTTACTTGAGACTGTAGTTGCCCATTTTGTTTGAAAAAGGAAACGATAAACATTAGTTTGTCTATGTCTTGCACAAGGTCAACTTGGAAATTTTAACTCGTGAGAATCTCTCAGTCCGGTTCTTTGCTAACATTGCTGGACAATTTATTCAAATCTAAGTAGCATGTGGCCCTGCAACCCACCCTAATCTTCGGTTCCATGGTAAACAACCATTAAACGTCGCAAGCCCGGTGGCCCTAGAGTCCATCATTTGTCTCGCAATGTGGAAGGAGGAACTTCCGTTCCACAAAATCCAATCCGAGTAACAATGGAGTACCAACATCAACTGCAAAATTAGTCTTACAAAGAAGAACGGTTCTGGAGACTGCTTTTCAGATGCCCATCCAGAACACACAAAGTTAGCTCGACCCGCCACCAGACGCCCGCTCAGACGCTCAGTATACTCCATACTCAGCCTGTAAATGGCCACGTCCACGGCTGTCCGTTGGCATTGCCGTTTGTGCCAATTAATTAAACGGAACTGAGATTTTGTCCACCTAATACCTGCTTAGTGCCGCGGCGTCCGTGAAAGTCCGAATAAATCTACCAAACAGCGGGAGGCACGATTATCCGCATGCTGTGACAGGTGACCCATGGACCCCCACGTTCCCTTTGTTTCTATCGCTATCTTCTCGCCTCCAAAAAATCCGCCCAGCGATTCCCCACCTCTGCGTTTGCCTCCTCCGGTCCTGCTCGGTAGTGGCCGCCGCCGAGCCGCCAGAAAACCGCTGCCGCGTCAGCACCGTCCCTCTCGTCCGTGCTACCCAAGCTCCGCGTCCGTGCTCCAGCCGCCAAGAACCTCTGCTACCGGCTGATGCGCTGGTCCTCCTGCTCGAGCGACCATGTGACCACCTTAGTGTTCTACTCCAAGCGTGTATGCTGCCTCTACCCCACATGTCGCCGTCCTCCATCAGAGCTCTCTTCTCTCGCGCTATGATCATGCATGTCCTGTTCGAGCATGCTAGGGCGGGGCTGCCTCGTCGCACATCCTGGAAGGCCGGTCTATTGCGTAGCTGCACCCGGCCGACGTCGTTTTCCTGCAGCCATCGGTGCCGGGAACTCCGCCCCTCCCTCTCTTCCCACCGCCAAGACCAAGATTGACCATCACCATGCTCCTGACGACAACCATGACTGAAATCAATTGGCAGAGTAGTAGAGGGGGTGGGGGAGAGGAGCGATGGGGCCACGATGGCCGGGATTTCCGCCGGGCATGGCGCCGTCGCCAGCGCCATAGGGTCTCGACGCGGGTCGCCGGTGGCGGTAGTGGTCGCACCGCGGCTGTCCGTGAAGAATTTGCCCCTGCCGTGGGTGTCCACTTACCTGATTACGTGGGATGGGCTTGGCGGCGCCGTGGACAGCCGTTACCAATTACAGGCATACTCCATACCATTCTACAGGTAGCATTTCCTCATGCCAGTACGGTCGAAAGCTAACAAGTTGTAGTTTCAGCAAATTCAGGCCGGCAAATAATTTCATTTTTCGAAATATCTAGCAAAATGCTGGCTTTTATATATTATTAGCAGATAAGCCAACAAATTTTATACATGGTTGGAGAAAATGTACTCTCTCCGTCCGAAAACAAGTGACTTGTATTTGTTAGATTCGCATAAAAAAATATATTAAAACACGTTTAGATACACGCGAATCTAGCAAATCCAACTCACTTATTTTAGAGGGAGTATCTTAAACCAAACAACAATATAACGCAGAAGTCCTGGCGTACATCAAGGAACCTTGCACTCGTGAAAATGTGTATTATTTGTGTTACAGAGTAGATAGTTTTGATGAATAATAGGCACACAAACAAATTATCAAGGTACAAGATTTTATGATTAAGTCATACAAAATAAAATGTATTTGATGATGTAAGCAAAACACAATGCAAGCTTGTAAGCAACAAAGTGGTATGGGGGCCCATGAGGCATCTTCGGCTCCGTGTTGTCCTCTTCTGCTCCCACCTCTTGACCCCCTGTAGACCTCTCTCACCCTTGTTGCCGGCGACCACCGTAGCCGGCGACGGGTGGGAGGAGGGGCTGGCACCTAGTAGTTGTAGGTTTCTTCTTGTCGTTCATCTCCCTGATGAATAGACATGTAGTGGCCAGATCTAGGTTCAGATCCACTGGAGAGGACCAATGACTTGATTGTTTTCTTGTTTTTTAGGGTCTATTTGCAATGTTCAAGGACATGGTTATATCTTCTTATTTCTTTTAGGGACCTTTGTGTAAATTGTATCCCACCGATGACGATATAAATGCAACATTCGGGGTCCTTTGAGACCCCTCTTCTTGTTAAAAAAAGGAGTGAATTCCACTTTTTACCCTCAATTTGTGCATTTGAAACACTAATTACCCTATTTAGTAGAAGTTTTACCCGAATGTCCTATTTAAGAAAATTCTAAGCATGATTTTGTCTTGTTTTAGTATTCAACACGTGCTCTTGGATAAAGCCGACATGTTAGAACGATGTGCCGCCACAAAATATGTCAAAATCGGAGGATGTCGTCGTCGATCATATCTACCCTTCTCTGCACCAAATGTTCTATTCTTTGTTTCCATCTCGATAATTTCGAGGTTCAATTGTCACTTCACACATTGCCTAATAGATATACATCAGAAAATAAGGGTTTAAAGTTTCTGAACATGATAATTTAGATGAATTTTCACTACATAGGGTAATTAGTGTCACAAATGCACAAGTAGAGAGTAAAAAGTGGAATTCACTCTAAAAATACATGGGGCCTTTGTTGATGACTTTGGAAAAAAGATGTGCAAAAAAGAAAACCATGCAATACCAAGTTGGATATTATTTTTGCAAACAGTCCAAACTATTATTAAGATGTCCAACAACTTTTCACATCTTGTTGGATTTGAAGAGCACAACTTCCCTGACTAAGTTTTTCAAGGAGCTCAAGCAACTGCAAAGTTATTGATCATGCACCAAATGAGCAACGCATGCAATGCATGGTAGACTGTTAAGGACTACTTCTGCAATGCATTGTATTTTACTTCACTCTATGACTAGTGTAAGATAAATAAAAATCTATTTTCCTGTTTATCATGATGCCATGTCACTCCTAAAATAACTTTTGTGAAAGGGATGAACCAACATCACCTTTCTTCCCGACGAACACGACTCCGCTCTTTATGAACCAAACCGAGCTATGGTGCTCCAAAGCTTAACATTGACCAATTTTATCATGTGGATGGATTCGGTGTTTGTGGGTGCCGTCTTATGGGATCATAGAGGCGAGGCTGTGGCAGGAAAGGGATGCACTCTCGACAATGTGTTGAATGCATCAACGGCTGAAGCTCTAGCACTCCTACATGGATTGGAATTCCTAGAACCGTTGGGATGCTCGGCAGTTACTATCAAATCTGATTCGTTAGAGTTGATCCACGCGTGCAATGGAGTGATTGAAATCTGAAGCCCTTATTCGACAATCACGGTGGAGTGTTTCATGAAGGCAAGCATGAAGGTTGTGTTTTAGCACGGTCAGCGAGATGCTAATCATCAGGTGACACATAATTTAGCTAAGCAAGTATATGAGTCAAAGGAAAATTTAGTCTGGGATGATGAACCTCCGAAATTTATCTTACCATTTGTAATTGATTCCTTTGTAATTTGAGAGTTTATCAAATCACTTATTAGGGCGCCATGAGATATTTTTTTCCCTAATAAAAAAGAGAAGTGCTACACGTGTCCATTTGCTACAAAACATCCTGCGTTTGCTATATATGTCCCTTTTTGCTTCC
The DNA here is from genome assembly GCA_916181665.1 of Avena sativa. Classification (NCBI taxonomy): domain Eukaryota; kingdom Viridiplantae; phylum Streptophyta; class Magnoliopsida; order Poales; family Poaceae; genus Avena; species Avena sativa. The sequence goes on from OV702283.1 coordinate 24,420,174, forward strand.
GAAGCAAAAAAAATGGTTCGTTTCAGAAAAAGAACGTCTCGCTGGAGACCATGCAGCAAAAAAATTGTGCTAATGCAGCAAAACCGACTTCGCCGGAGACATCGTCGGAAAAAACTCGCCGGTGACTCTCGCCGGAGACCTTGTAGCAAAAAGTTGACACTGTTATAGCAAAACCACAAGACGGTTGTAGCAACAAAGTTCTTCTAATGTAGAAAAAATCCTATGCCGGAGAATTTAGCCAGAAAACCTCGCCGGAGAACTTGTAGAAAAAAAATTATGGTATTGTAGCAAAACAAAAAAACAAAGATAGCAAAAAAATGCATCAATGTAGAAAAAATACATAAGCTTTTTAGCAAAAATACAGAAGCTTTTTAGCAAAAATAATTTTTGCTATTGTGGCATCCTACCAAAATCCAGATCTCGTAGCACCGCCGCCGACGCATGTAGCTGATGTCGCTGCGTCAACGTGGGAGTGCTTCGTCGAGAAACCCCAAGAGCAAGGTGTGATGCAACACAACAGCAAGTCTTCCCTCGGTAAGAAACCGAGGTTATCGAACCAGTAGGAGGAAGGAAACGTCTCAAAGGTATTGCAAGCAACGTGGAAACCTGCACAACACAAACTCAAAGCTTTGCCCCAACTAACAGTGAGGTTGTCAATCTCACTGGTTGCTGTAACACAGGATTAACTGTATGGTGTGGAAGGTGAAAGAGGTTTGCAACAAGTAAACAGTAATAGTGAAAGATGTATCAATGGTAAAAATTGGACCGGGGGTCCATAGTTCACTAGAGGTGTTCTCGTTAGATAAACAAACATGGCATGCTGGGTAAACAAATAACAGTAGGGTAATTGACAGGACTGAGCAAGGCATAACAATACAATGCTATACATATAGATCCTATGAGATTTGATTGGGCAATACAACAAGATACATAGACCGTCATCCAACTGCATCTATGACTAGAAGTCCACCTTTGGATTATCATCTGAACCCCCTCCAGTATTAAGTTGCAAGCAACAGACAACTGCTTTAAGCAAAGTGTGTAAGGTAAACAACCACTTGTTCCATGAACAAGAGACCGTTGTTTTCCCCCTAGTGGCAACAACACATCTACAACCTTAGAGATTTCTATCACTTCCCTTGATTAAATAGAGGCATGAACCCACTATCGAGCATAAATACCCCCTCTTGGAGTCACTAGCAACTACTTGGCCAAGATAGCTACTAACAACGGAGAGCATGCAAGATCACAAACAACACAGACATGATAGAATCAATAAGACAAAACCATTAATCAATCTGATATAGTAATCTCAATATCCATCGGATCCCCGCAAACACAACGTGCATGATTACAAATAGATGAGATCTTGATCATGAACGGAGCTCACAAGATCTAGACATGAAAGCAAAAGGAGGATATATAACCATCTAGCTACTACATGGACCCGTAGTCCAAGGTGGAACTACTCACGCTTCACACCGGAGGCTGGCATGATGAAGAAGAAGGCCTCCGGGATGATCTCCCCTCCGGCAGGGTGCCGGGAAGAGATTCAGATCCCTCCAATGGTGGCGGCGGCTACAAATGATTTCGTGGGATAATGATCGGGTGCTTAGGGTTTAGGCATCGGGGGCTTCTTATAGGCGAAAAGGCGAGGCAGGAGGGCGTACACACCCTGCCCAGGCGCGGCCGAGGGTGGGCCCACGCCTGGGGGGTGCGGCTGCCTTGTGGCTCCCCTCCATATCTCCTCTAGACTCCGTGTTCTCCTCGGTGAAATATTGACTTTGGCTTTTGTCCCGTCCAATTTCGAGAATATTTCCTTACTAGCTTTTATGGAACCAAAAACAGCAGAAAACAGGCAACTGACACTGTGGCAACTTGTTAATAGGTTAGTACCATAAAAGATATAAAAAGCACCTGAAAGTGTGGACAAAGCAAAGCTAAGTAGATACTAAACAAGAATGGAACATCAAAAATTATAGATACATTTCCGACATATCAAGCATCCCCAAGCTTAACTGCTGCTCGTCCTCGAGTAGGTGATGACCCACAAGTACAGGGGGTGTATCGTAGTACTTTCGATAAATAGGAGTGTCAATCCCAACGAGGAGTAGAAGATGTTGACTAGTGGTGTGGAGCAGGAAATCTCTGTAAATACTTAGCAAACGGATTTTTAGGGGTTTTCTGATAAAGCAACAAAACAAAGTGCAAGTAATAAAGACAAAGAACAAACGCAACAAGTGGCCCAATCCTTTCTTAGCAAAGGACAAGCCGGTGGAAATACTTATAAGGACCAAACGTTCTCGAGGAAACATGGGAATTCTGTCAAGTGCTTTCGCTTCAAATAGTTTAGTACTCTTCTGTGGTGTTATAAGTGTTGTGTGGGTGAACCTGTGCTAATGTACCGACCTTACTTGGACTAATACATACTTGTGATTAAGCCCCCTGCAAGCATCTTTAACTACAGGAAAGTAATTAAGATATAAACCTAACCACAACCTTAAACTCTGAGATCCTACACTCCCTTGTGCAAAGGTGTACTAATGGGGGTGTAGCATCCCAATTGTCTAACAATTACAATGCTACTAGACTAGTCTATATAAATGCTAATTCCTATATATAATTGTTGCATCATAATTATATCATGCTCATGTCATCATGCCACCTTGCATTTGAGCATCATATAAAACCCTTTTTGGTTTGGTTCTTCTCTCATATGCATCATTAATTGTATTTGCCTCTTGATATTGTATTTGGTTATTGATATGTTGTTTAAATGCCCAAGTTGAGTTGGGGGCATATCTTTTATTCTACTCCACCACCCTTTCTTTTCACCACCTTATAATTCCACCATTCCATTATCCATGAGCTTGTATTCTATTTTCTTTTGGTATTTAATCTAGCTCATGGGAGATAGGATGGATCCAATTCTAAATTATTTTGCTTGGCCTTGATTCCACTTCTTGGGAATGCATAAGAATAATGCCATAGCATTATTATTGTTTTCACAAGAATAAACATGGCATTAATTATTTTTGCATGGGCCATGCAAGTATCACCACATTCTAGTCTTTTGGATTTTATTTGAATTTTGAGTGGATCATCTTCCATCTTCCTCTACCCCTCTTTTGCTTGATCTAGTTGGTCTTGCTAAAACCACACCACATCTCTCTCTCTCTCTTTTCCTCACCTTCCTCTCCTTTCACCTCCATCCATGCATGGTCATGTGGATCATGCCTAAAACCCTAAACCATACCCTCTCTCTCTAATCCTTTCTCCAAAATCTCTCACCTAAGCTAAACCCTAAACCTAACCCCGCATCTACCCTAGTTACACCCTACCACCACCATGGGCACCATCTAACCTAACCCGAGCCCCTCCAAGCTAACCCTAGCTACCCACCCCTCTCTCACCCCCTCTCTCTCTACCTTGCAGGCCCCACCTAGTCACCTACTCCCCCTGGCCGAGCTACCCCTACCCCAACTCTAGCAAAAACCCTAGCCCGAGCCTCCCTCCTACCCTAGCTCTCTCTCTCTCTCTCCCTCTCTTTTCTCTCCCTGCCGTGAGGGCCCCTCCAGCCCGAGCCACACCTGCCCGTTCCTCGGACCCCATCGCTGCAGCCTCCCCTGGTCTACCTGAGCCGTGCCTATCGTGAGAGAGGGAGAAGAAAAGGGTGAGCACCACCTTTATGCCGATCCAACCCATGTGCATCCCTCTGCTCGTTCTTATCCACTCCCCCTCTCTGCCTAGCAACCACAGCACTCCCCAGGGCCGTGCCCATCTACTCCTCCCTCCCCACCTTCCCCTGTAGCCACCTCTCCACCACCGATCACCAACCCCACCGTCGGCATCCACCTCTTACGCCAGTTCGAGGAGGCGGGCGGTCGTTGAGGCGTTGAGGAAGGCCGTGGAGAACCCCTGCATCGCCCCTGTCCACGTCGCCGAGGAGGAGAAGCCCCAGGCCTGCCACCGAACCGCGACGCCGATGAACAAACCCTAATCGCCGGCCGTCTGCATCGTCGCCGATCCCCTGCGTCCCAAGCCGTTCCGCCACCATCGACCCACTCTCGGTGAGCGCCCGACCCTCCCAGACACCTCCGCTAGCCGTTCTGCTGCCTGTTCGCGTTGTGCGTTTCGTCGAGCGCTCTCGGCGTGGCGAGCTCACGTCGTCGAAGACCGTCCTCTCGTCGCGAGAACCTTACCTAGCCGCGCCACAGCAACCTACCAACAACCCCTTCGAGCCGCAGCGGTAACCGCCGCCGCGCGCGCACGCGAGGTCGCGGGTTTGAACCCTGCACCGAGCCCCGCCGGTCGAACACCTTTTGTCGTCAGAGATTCAGAGAAGAAAAACAGTAGCCGCCGCGCATTTTGCACATACCCCCCAAACCTTTTTCCTCATCCCGCAGTCCGCAGAGCCCCACCGTCAGCCTCTCTGTCCGTTTTGCAGAAACACCCCCGCAGTTTTGAGCACTTAACCCGCGCTCCCGGGCTCCCCCACGTGGCACGTCCCCGCTGGCGCGCCCGCGTGTGGCCCTGAGGCTGCCGTGGCCCCACCCGTCAGTCGCAGTGGCTGGGAAGCGCCGCGGTGAGGAAAGCTTTTACCGCGCCAGATCGTCCAATCAGCACCTGGCCCCACTTGTCGGTGACTTTGGCTAGGTTTGTCTGGGTAACAAAGTTTCTGTTCTTTCTGTTTTAATTTAAACTTTTCAAATTTGTTTTAAATTCAAATTCCAATCTGTTTTAAAATTACTTTTAATTTTCAAATTCAAATAATCCATGTAATATATGTTTTGAAATCAGAAAAATGTGAGGAATTCAAATATGCCCTTCAAAATACTGTTTGAACACTTTAAATTTCAAGTTGTTTAAAATTACAACAAAATGCCCTTTTGCCTTAATTAATTAATAACTTTTGTTTTATAACTCCAAATTTGACAAATGATATATCTAAAATGATCAGCTCGATGAGACCTTTCTGTTTATGCACTCCATGTTCTGAATGGCAGCATGCATCATGTAAATATAAAGCATACAGCAACTTATATGAGGCTAAAATGTGACCAAAACTCAATAAAAGGCTTTATTCTTGTATTCTACACCTCACCCATGCCATGCTACTTTATTGCCATGCAAATTGTGCATCATTTATCATGGCATGGTTGTTTGCTTGTCGCATTTGATTCATATGCTTGTGCACTTTATTTATGTTGGACCTTGTTTGTTTGGTTCTTCTTCGAATAGACGCTGAGCAGGGGATAGATCCTTCTCTCGCTTCAACTGAGCTGCCAGGCAAGCACTACCACATGCTTGAATACATACAGTACCTATTGCCTCTATCTTATTCTTGCATCATCGAGTCGCGATTGCATTAAACTGAATCCCAAGTACTGCATAGCCTTTACTTTTAAACCCCACCGAAGCTTGTTCCTCCATCCCATGAGCCATTACTACAGGAGTTGTTTGAGCCATGCGAGTCGTAGAACAAGATGTGTAGGGTATGTGAGTGTCTGATGGATAACGAGGTACCTAAACAACTTAACCTGAGTAGTATGGGATAACTAATGAAAGTGGCACCGGTGAGCAATATCTGCTATTTGGTTTTTCATGCTCACTTGTGTCCCGTAGGACCCCGAGTACTTGATTCCTGTTCCTTGAATATTCGCGCTATCCACATCCGGGAGGCTTATGGGACCCCACTGAGCCAGAGCTTGATTCATTCTTATTTCTTGGGGCCACAAACTAGTTTGAGGTTTTATTTACTATCCTGTACTTATGCCATGCTTTACTGCTTTATTTAAAATTGTGCGAGGTACTGCACCTGTACTGTTTAGGATCGGGACACGATTTCGCGGTATCGACAAGACCAGTCACACTTTCGGGTTCCCAGTCGTTTACAGCCGTCCACCCAAACCTTGAGTCCGTCTCGGAGCCGGCCAGCTTCGTTGCGGGTATACTTAATGGGGTGGCCCCCTGAAATATTTCTGAATCTTGTGATTGCTTTGTCGTGAAAGCCTCGTTGGGTTTTGATTTGGTTTTTCCGAGGTTGATCGAGTGTGTGTTGCTATTTGTGCACCCCTGCAGGGTAAAACTTTCTGAAAGCCGTGTCCGCGGTTATGGACGACTTGGAGCACAGTTTCTCGATCATAGACAAGTATAACTAAAGTACCGCTTTTAATTTGACTAAGTAACTGACTAGTAAATAGTGCAACACTCATGGAATGGATAATAAAACTGCCAACGGATGGGGGGGTGTTCGTCCGCTTCCTCGTTGGTAAGCGAGGAGGAGGATGGATCTGTTAATATTACTGTTATAACTGTTGTTCTTAATTCACGGACATCCGTCTATCTTTGGTTAGGCGGATGGTTAGCGAGTATCTATAGAACTGTTAGGTATTATCTTTTGTTGCAATTGCGTCACCCCAGGTTGTGTCCCCTTTAGAGGCATAAAGACTTGCTGAGTACCCCTAGGGTCTCACACGATAAATTGTTTGATTCAGATGAACAGGTACACTCACAAGATGGATACTGGGTGGAGGAGACGGACGATGTGGGCAACGATCATTCGGTGTAGAGATTTCGGGAACGGGGATCCGTGAGATCTGTGGGCGGGATGTGTTTATTTATGGGGCATCTTATGCCGATTTGCTTCTTATCCGTACTCGGATCTTGTTTGCCGCTTCCGCCTGATACTCTGATGTTTGATGTATGAGGAGATATCCTAAACTATTATATCTATCTAGGACATTTGGATCTTGCCGTATGGCGTTGCAATATTTCTATTTCTTTTAGATGGAATGGCTCTGAGGACTGTTGTATGGTGGCTTGCATACATACTCATTTGTGTATGTAGTTGATCCCTTCGCCTGCCGATTACGCCGCCCGTTCTTGTCCCGATGTTTGGAAATGGTTAGGACGGCCGAAAGGTCTACCTGTGAGTGACATTTGGGCCCCACCGTACTATTTTAACCATTTCCGCTCATCCAGGCTTGTAACTAGGAGCGTAATTCACCGAGGTAGTTACAATTGGTATCAGAGCCATCCCGCCCTTCAGGGTCTCAGCCAAATGGTCGTTGTTAGTCTAGCAAATATTTTTGGTAGCTATGTATACTAGGGAAAAACAAAACGCGAGAGTAGGAATGCTTCCACTTTTCTTCTTACCCACCCACCACCCTTTTCTGGTAAGGAAGTGTAACGTTTTCAATCCTCTTCTTAAAATTCAAACTAGGATTCACGTGTTCTGGGTTTCCGTAGTACCATAGGTTGAGTGTGTGTGTGCGGGTGTGTGTAATTCCTTGTCTATCTGTTGTATCCAACATGTTATCTTTATCTGCCTTTGGTTATCAACTGTTGGTACATTCCATACTGACAGGCTTTTGAAACCGGTGCGATCTATCCGACTCCTTGTTAACCGGTGCCATCTTCTTAAGGGTGTCCTTCCTTATAGCAACTCCACATTCTGTGAAACCATCAGTTGCTAATCGCTACCTGATAAGTGTTTTTGCGCATCTATTGGTATTTTAATGCTGAAAAATGCGGAAAAAAATTCTTTGATACATCTGTGCTTCCACACTCCTTTTCAGTCGTGTGTGAAACATTATCTATCTCCCTTTTATCAGCATGTCCATGCTAACTCATTCTTTTGTCACCGGCGCTTAATCCTAGAGTTTCTTTTCATCTCCAATTCTCTTGGGCTAATTACATAGCATGTGTCGATCCGATGCTGGTGATTGTAATTTGGTTCTCGACATAGCTATATGACACTTATCTTGAGTGGAATATGGAAAATGCAATCACCACTCTCCTCCAAATGGTGACGGTTATCTCTTGTGATTTTGAGTACACCGCGATCATATCTATGCATATTCAAACATCTTTGGCAATCCAGAGTTTCTCCAAGCACTACGGCGGTCTATCATCTGTCCATCATGCTGCACATCCTTTTGAACCCCATATCTGCACAATTCTCCTGGATACGAGGGAATTGCATCTTTTCGTCTCTGATAGCTTTGCTTAAGGTATGAGCTATCATCGGTTCTTATCCAAGATCTCTTTATCTTTGTAACCGGTGATCCGATCGACAATGTGAACCAGGTGACATCTCTTTTTCTTCCGAAGGACCAGTTAACCTATTCTGTCAGCGCATCTTCTTCAACAGAAATCCTTACTCGTAACGTTGATCTTTCAAAGAGCGTTGAGCTCAGAAAGTGTTTCGAGCAGTTGTTCATTCTCCCGCCTCTTGAACTTGGTATTATGGGAATATCTTGTTAATCCATGGTGGTATATGTTGATAATATGCTTGGATATTCGATATCTATGGAGGGACATGGAAGATCGTCTGTGTCTCTTTCTCTCGAGCTTCGTGAGCACTGCCTGTGTGCAAAGTCTCAAAGTGAGAATTCTGACTTTTTGAAGTCACATATCTCGACCACGTCCTTTTGCTAAATACATTACTTCAACTCTGGAATTAGCAAGTCCATTGTTAATTCCATCCTCCATCTTCAACCAATCCGGAGTTGTTCCTTGTTGGCAAGTTATCATCGTCGTTCCGCTGAAGATTTCCTCAAGGCTGCTAAATCTCTCTCAATCATTTCAAGAAGAACATGGAGTTCTTTCACCTCAATCTTGTTAAGTAATCTCTTGAAACCCTCTCGCTCTATCGTCTATGCTCAATCCACCGGAGGCCATGAAGACCTTCCAGATCTTGTATTCCTTCTGTTCAAGTGGTGCTATCTTTTTCTATATTTGTGAAATTTTGCAGTTGTCTCCGTGATCTTCCTTTATATCTTTCCGGTGGCTTGGTACTTCCGACATGACGACAACATCATCATCTTTATCTATCTATGAATCCGGCGAATAGTTTGCATCTATCCTTGTTTTCTAACGGAGTTCTAGGAGTTTTTGCCAACACCTTCAGTCTGTTTCGGTAGTTGGGTTGCATGATTTTCTTATTCATGTGCGGAGTAATGCTTTGAGTGCGGGATGGAGTAGCTACCATACCACTACTCTTATCATTCGCTCTTGTACATTGAATTGATGAATTAATGTGATTTCACTCATTCCACGGAAGTTAGAAGTGGCCTTTATCCCTTGATACTTTTACTTCCGTCCTTGTTTTTCCGGAGTGCTCTTTCGAAGAAAGTAATCAATAATCTCTTGTTGGTGATCTTACCCTTTCTACACGGAGCAAAATCCTCAATTATCTGGTGGAAACAAACGCAAACCTTTTTCTATCCTCGTCTTTCTACCGATGCTCGATATCCCCAAACAAGATTAACGGAAACTATCTCTCTCTTTGTTTCATCAATTCTTTTCTGTGGTAAAGCCAATTATGGTTGATGCCATCAGCCGCAAATCTATTGCGTTAGCCTCAAGGCTAAAGAAAGCAATAAGTATCTCTATAATAAACTCCAGATCCTCCATATTCTTTGCTTCTCAGGATTCCACCATGATCTGGCTTCACATCCATCTCTGGAAGTTATATCTGCGCACCTAAATGGCGTGATCCTTGGTTCTTACCGGCGCAACAAGAATCTAATCTGACGATGTCTAACTAAATCTTTCTGTTGTTATCAAGGGACTCTATTGCTTGAAGGCAATATTGTTTCCAAACTTCTTTTCTCAAATCCGAAAGAAGATACGATGCTATTGTAATAGTGGTTCAAAACCTCTCCAATCTAGCTCCTTTCTTCCGGCGAGACAAAGATTCATCCCCTCTAGTATCGGTAAATCTTTAATCTTAACGGTGTCTTTCTTTATCCATGATACATCATCTTGTCCCTTCTTTCTCAAGTGGTTCTATTCTTTTATCATGTTTCTTGAGAAAACCGAAGCTATGCTCATCCTATCCTTCTTGTCTCACGACAATCATTCAACTCTTCCAACCCGTTGTTTCTCAAGCAAAACTCAAGACTCGCAACAAGTCTAGCAAGTATTGCAAGGTGTAGTGGTCGCACCATTCCGTTGTTCATCAACTTGGGAGCGTGAGGGTCACCTTCGTTCGAACACCCGCCTCTCCTTGTGTTGTTTTATTTTTCCTAGGAATCTCGGGGCGAGATTCTTGTTTAGTGGGGGAGAGTTGTAGCATCCCAATTGTCTAACAATTGCAATGCTACTAGCCTAGTCTATATAAATGCTACTTCCTATATATAATTGTTGCATCATAATTATATCATGCTCATGTCATCATGCCACCTTGCATTTGAGCATCATATAAAACCCTTTTTGGTTTGGGTCTTCTCTCATATGCATCATTAATTGTATTTGCCTCTTGATATTGTATTTGGTTATTGATATGTTGTTTAAATGCCCAAGTTGAGTTGGGGGCATATCTTTTATTCTACTCCACCACCCTTTCTTTTCACCACCTTATAATTCCACCATTCCATTATCCATGAGCTTGTATTCTATTTTCTTTTGGTATTTAATCTAGCTCATGGGAGATAGGATGGATCCAATTCTAAATTCTTTTGCTTGGCCTTGATTCCACTTCTTGGGAATGCATAAGAATAATGCCATAGCATTATTATTGTTTTCACAAGAATAAACATGGCATTAATTATTTTTGCATGGGCCATGCAAGTATCACCACATTCTAGACTTTTGGATTTTATTTGAATTTTGAGTGGATCATCTTCCATCTTCCTCTACCCCTCTTTTGCTTGATCTAGTTGGTCTTGCTAAAACCACACCACATCTCTCTCTCTCTCTCTCTTTTCCTCACCTTCCTCTCCTTTCACCTCCATCCATGCATGGTCATGTGGATCATGCCTAAAACCCTAAACCATACCCTCTCTCTCTAATCATTTCTCCAAAATCTCTCACCTAAGCTAAACCCTAAACCTAACCCCGCATCTACCCTAGTTACACCCTACCACCACCATGGGCACCATCTAACCTAACCCGAGCCCCTCCAAGCTAACCCTAGCTACCCACCCCTCTCTCACCCCCTCTCTCTACCTTGCAGGCCCCACCTAGTCACCTACTCCCCCTGGCCGAGCTACCCCTACCCCAACTCTAGCAAAAACCCTAGCCCGAGCCTCCCTCCTACCCTAGCTCTCTCTCTCCCTCTCTTTTCTCTCCCTGCCGTGAGGGCCCCTCCAGCCCGAGCCACACCTGCCCGTTCCTCGGACCCCATCGCTGCAGCCTCCCCTGGTCTACCTGAGCCGTGCCTACCGTGAGAGAGGGAGAAGAAAAGGGTGAGCTCCACCTTTATGCCGATCCAACCCATGTGCCTCCCTCTGCTCGTTCTTATCCACTCCCCCTCTCTGCCTAGCAACCACAGCACTCCCCAGGGCCGTGCCCATCTACTCCTCCCTCCCCACCTTCCCCTGCAGCCACCTCTCCACCACCGATCACCAACCCCACCGTCGGCATCCACCTCTTACGCCAGTTCGAGGAGGCGGGCGGTCGTTGAGGCGTTGAGGAAGGCCGTGGAGAACCCCTGCATCGCCCCTGTCCACGTCGCCGAGGAGGAGAAGCCCCAGACCTGCCACCGAACCGCGACGCCGATGAACAAACCCTAATCGTCGGCCGTCTGCATCGTCGCCGATCCCCTGCGTCCCAAGCCGTTCCGCCACCATCGACCCACTCTCGGTGAGCGCCTGACCCTCCCAGACACCTCCGCTAGCCGTTCTGCTGCCTGTTCGCGTTGTGCGTTTCGTCGAGCGCTCTCGGCGCGGCGAGCTCACGTCGTCGAGGACCTTCCTCTCGTCGCGAGAACCTTACCTAGCCGCGCCACAGCAACCTACCAACAACCCCTTCGAGCCGCAGCGGTAACCGCCGCCGCGCGTGCACGCGAGGTCGCGGGTTCGAACCCTGCACCGAGCCCCGCCGGTCGAACACCTTTTGTCGTCAGAGATTCAGAGAAGAAAAACAGTAGCCGCCGCGCGTTTTGCACATACCCCCCAAACCTTTTTCCTCATCCCGCAGTCCGCAGAGCCCCACCGTCAGCCTCTCTGTCCGTTTTGCAGAAACACCCCCGCAGTTTTGAGCACTTAACCCGCGCTCCCGGGCTCCCCCACGTGGCATGTCCCCGCTGGCGCACCCGCGTGTGGCCCTGAGGCTACCGTGGCCCCACCCGTCAGTCGCAGTGGCTGGGAAGCGCCGCGGTGAGGAAAGCTTTTACCGCGCCAGATCGTCCAGTCAGCACCTGGCCCCACTTGTCGGTGACTTTGGCTAGGTTTGTCTGGGTAACAAAGTTTCTGTTCTTTCTGTTTTAATTTAAACTTTTCAAATTTGTTTTAAATTCAAATTCCAATCTGTTTTAAAATTACTTTTAATTTTCAAATTCAAATAATCCATGTAATATATGTTTTGAAATCAGAAAAATGTGAGGAATTCAAATATGCCCTTCAAAATACTGTTTGAACACTTTAAATTTCAAGTTGTTTAAAATTACAACAAAATGCCCTTTTGCCTTAATTAATTAATAACTTTTGTTTTATAACTCCAAATTTGACAAATGATATATCTAAAATGATCAGCTCGACGAGACCTTTCTGTTTATGCACTCCATGTTCTGAATGGCAGCATGCATCATGTAAATATAAAGCATACAGCAACTTATATGAGGCTAAAATGTGACCAAAACTCAATAAAAGGCTTTATTCTTGTATTCTACACCTCACCCATGCCATGCTACTTTATTGCCATGCAAATTGTGCATCATTCATCATGGCATGGTTGTTTGCTTGTCGCATTTGATTCATATGCTTGTGCACTTTATTTATGTTGGCCCTTGTTTGTTTGGTTCTTCTTCGAATAGACGTTGAGCAGGGGATATATCAAGAAACCAGGAGCACTACCCAGATCCTTCTCTCGCTTCAACTGAGCTGCTAGGCAAGCACTACCACATGCTTGCATACATACAGTACCTATTGCCTCTATCTTATTCTTGCATCATCGAGTCGCGATTGCATTAAACTAAATCCCAAGTACTGCATAGCCTTTACTTTTAAACCCCACCGAAGCTTGTTCCTCCATCCCATGAGCCATTACTACAGGAGTTGTTTGAGCCATGCGAGTCGTAGAACAGCATGTGTAGGGTATGTGAGTGTCTGATGGATAACGAGGTACCTAAACAACTTAACCTGAGTAGTATGGGATAACTAATGAAAGTGGCACCGGTGAGCAATATCTGCTATTTGGTTTTTCATGCTCACTTGTGTCCCGTAGGACCCCGAGTACTTGATTCCTGTTCCTTGAATATTCGCGCTATCCACATCCGGGAGGCTTATGGGACCCCCCTGAGCCAGAGCTTGATTCATTCTTATTTCTTGGGGCCACAAACTAGTTTGAGGTTTTATTTACTATCCTGTACTTATGCCATGCTTTACTGCTTTATTTAAAATTGTGCGAGGTACTGCACCTGTACTGTTTAGGATCGGGACACAATTTCACGGTATCGACAAGACCAGTCACACTTTCGGGTTCCCAGTCGTTTACAGCCGTCCACCCAAACCTTGAGTCCGTCTCGGAGCCGGCCAGCTTCGTTGCGGGTATACTTAATGGGGTGGCCCCCTGAAATATTTCTGAATCTTGTGATTGCTTTGTCGTGAAAGCCTCGTTGGGTTTTGATTTGGTTTTTCCGAGGTTGATCGAGTGTGTGTTGCTATTTGTGCACCCCTGCAGGGTAAAACTTTCTGAAAGCCGTGTCCGCAGTTATGGACGACTTGGAGCACAGTTTCTCGATCATAGACAAGTATAACTAAAGTACCGCTTTTAATTTGACTAAGTAACTGACTAGTAAATAGTGCAACACTCATGGAATGGATAATAAAACTGCCAACGGATGGGGGGTGTTCGTCCGCTTCCTCGTTGGTAAGCGAGGAGGAGGATGGATCTGTTAATATTACTGTTATAATTGTTGTTCTTAATTCACAGACATCCGTCTATCTTTGGTTAGGCGGATGGTTAGCGAGTATCTATAGAACTGTTAGGTATTATCTTTTGCTGCAATTGCGTCACCCCAGGTTGTGTCCCCTTTAGAGGCATAAAGACTTGCTAAGTACCCCTAGGGTCTCACACGATAAATTGTTTGATTCAGATGAACAGGTACACTCACAAGATGGATACTGGGTGGAGGAGACGGACGATGTGGGCAACGATCATTCGGTGTAGAGATTCCGGGAACGGGGATCCGTGAGATCTGTGGGCGGGATGTGTTTATTTATGGGGCATCTTATGCCAATTTGCTTCTTATCCGTACTCGGATCTTGTTTGCCGCTTCCGCCTGATACTCTGATGTTTGATGTATGAGGAGATATCCTAAACTATTATATCTATCTAGGACATTTGGATCTTGCCGTATGGCGTTGCAATATTTCTATTTCTTTTAGATGGAATGGCTCTGAGGACTGTTGTATGGTGGCTTTCATACATACTCATTTGTGTATGTAGTTGATCCCTTCGCCTGCCGATTACGCCGCCCGTTCTTGTCCCGATGTTTGGAAATGGTTAGGACGGCCGAAAGGTCTACCTGTGAGTGGCATTTGGGCCCCACCGTACTATTTAAACCATTTCCGCTCATCCAGGCTTGTAACTAGGAGCGTAATTCACCGAGGTAGTTACAGGGGGTTCGGGTTTCTGTCACTCCGGCAACCCCACAATTAGTAGCCAAATACACAATGCATTCCCCTAGGCCCATAAATGGTGAAGTATCATGTAGTTGACGTTCACATGAAAACACTAGAAGAATAGCACCACGACTTAAATACTAAACCATTGAATAATATCTCAACATAAATCCACTACTCACAACATGACTTCTCCCATGTCCTCAAGAACTAGACGAACTACTCACAAGACATCATATGGATCAAGATCAAAGATGATATGGTGATGAATAACAATCTAAACATAAACAATAATCCAATGGTTCCACTCACAAGCATCTACTACAATAGTAATTAACCCCGGGAAAGTTTCCCCTATGAACTAAGCAAGTATCCAACACGATTGTTACAGCGGGATGGAGTGGTGATGTTGGTGCTGGTGGAGATGATGGTGTGTATGATGATGATGATCCCGATGAAGCCTAGCTTGATGACGGTGTTGATGGCGACGATCTCCCCTCTCCGGGAAGGAGTTTCCCTGGCAGAAATCTGTCAGCCAGAGAGATCTTTCTCTCTCGGTGTTTTCTGCCCCGCAGAGGCGGCGGAAATCTATCTGTGGTCGCTCCCCTGGTATTAGGGTTCCGTGAGGAAGATATAGGAGAGAGGGCGGAGTCGGGAGCCGGCCAGGTGGGCCACACCTATCCTAGGCGTGGCCCAGGGGGGCCGCGCCTAGGGGGTGTGGCCCCCCTATGGCCTAGCTACGCCTCCCCTAATGGCTTCCTCCGTCTTCTAGGAAAATATAATTTTCCAATATTTTTCTGGTATTTTTATGATCTTCACGAAATTGCATCAAAACACCTCTTTTTTCATCAGAATCCTGACTCTGGTAGTCCATCCTCCAAGAATCATCCAACATGCAAAAACAGTGGAAAAGACATAAGTAATACCTCATAATAAGACATATGTCAATGAATAAAGGCAAATTATGATATAGAATGGTGATGCAAATTGGACGTATCAACTCCCCCCAAGCTTAGACCTTCGCTTGTCCCCAAGCAAAAACTGAGCTCAGTAAACATGTACACAGGTTTATGGAGTGAAGTGTCGATAAAATAATATGGACAAGAAGCATCGCACTTACCATTACACAACTCATAGAAGAAAGCAACTCACCATTATATAACTTAGCTTGCAACAAGTACATGAGTCACAATAGAGATGCATAAAGATAAATCATAATTGGAATTGGCAAACTTTGTTCCTGTTCGGTGAACAGCTGGCAAACAGTTTCACAAAAGGCTTTTTGTAGAAGTTTTATAACATAAGCACTTTTTGCTCAAAAAGGTTTTTCAATGAAGGCTTTCAAAGTAATACTCAATATATAAGAGTCTTGTGCAAACAAGGAAGATAAAGAACATGATTGAATAAATCACCATATGAATGCTTGCAACACAACAACTCAAATGCTTGCTGGAGATATAGAGGAAGTAGGTTTACTGACTCAACTTAGAAAATAGGAGAAAGGTCCCTTCATAGAGGGTAGCAAGGATTACAAGTTCATAAAGAGCTTCCAAAAGATTATGGTACTTACTAGCTTTGAGCCCTCATTGCCCCTATCATAGGCATCTTGAGATGATTAAGGTTAAAGTGAACAAGGATGGAGTATATGCTTGACGAAATATAAGTTGGCAATCTCATGTCCCTTGAGTACGAGGGCCGCTCCTCATGCTACTCAACTTTAGTCACCGGTAAGTTCTTGTCATTGTAAGTACATGCGTATCATAAAGAACCGCCAACGGGTACCCCTTGCACATGGTACAGGATCTATCCCATAACCAAAATGACAAGGCAAGTAGACAATGAGCATCTCAGTGATCTTTTTATTTACTATGTGCATAGCTTTTTATTGAGGATGCTTCATAGAATGCTCATTATGGTGATGCTACAAGTTTCCACCATGATTAGGCATGGCTTAGGCTAGCAGCCCAGGCGTTTCTCTAACACACATACATCACTCCATGGACTTACAAGCCCCCTATTTATTTCACACCATCGACATCCGCAAACAAAAGAGCATGATATCAACTGTGTACAACGTACAGGTGCAATGTTGAAAGCGTTCCCCGTGACAGCACGGTTCTGCTAATTCCAACGTATAGATGCAAGCAAATACAACTTCGATGGCACAATGGTTCAATTCTATTAGGGGCAAGGAAATAAGGTGTGCCATCGTTACTAACTAGTTTTCACATAACAAAATACTTTTTAATTCGAAAGATAGATGAAGCTTGAGAATTTGCGTGGAATAGCAATAATGCTAATAGGTAGATATGGTGGACACAAATGGCAAAGGCTTTGGTTCAAAGGGTTTGGAAGAATGAGAAGTAATGCCTTCTCAAAACAGGTTTTTGGCTAGCAAGGCTGAGTAGCAAGCAAAAGAGTTGAAAGAAACAAGTAAACCTACAAGTGATAAAGCCAAACATGCAACCTTTCTTGAAGACACAAAAGATATTAAATAAAGAATACTAAGCTTATGAGCCAACAAGAAAGAAAATAAATGATACAAAATACCTGTAAGCTTTTTCTCTTTTTCTTTCAAACCTCAAAATGTATTGCTACTGACCAGAACTTGGTTTGCCAAAACCAATTTAGATCCACTTGATTCTCCCAAAGTGATGTCAATACTGATCAACAAGATCCATCATATAATAGAGATTACAAATGAAAATAAGAAGTGCAAAAAGTAAAAGATGAAACTTCTCATTAATATTCCATAAAGGCACTCACACCAAGGGATACATAGATAATCAACTAAAGGAGAGATACTTCCACATGCAAACCAAACTATAAGATAACCTCTCTACCAAAGATATGAATCCACTAAAAAGGTAAAAGATAAATGGTAATGATGGTGATACCGCGGCACTCCCCCCAAGCTTGGAACAAGCCAAGGGGATGCCAAACCTGATGACGAATTACTCCTTCGGTGGTGGTGCTGTTCTCTTGATAAGCTCCTTAATCAGTTTCTTCAAATCCTCAATCTCAAAGGTCAGAGTACGAATCAACTCTGAATTCTACTCAATATGGTTCATGATCATGTCGGGCCGAGAATTCCAGTCCTTGCTATTCTTTCCCCACTCTTCCTTCTTAGTATTCTCCTTCCCTGCATGGTTATAACGAGTGGTACGAGGAGGAAGTGTCCGTGGAGCGAGGATATGACGCGGAGGTTTCCCTCCTATAGACATTCGTGCTATGCTCCTGAGCTTGATAGGGTTTGCCACCACTCCTATGCTTACGGCGGTAGCGCGGGTGTCCAGATGCTCGTCCTCCTCCATGTCTTCTTCATCCCCAACAAAAATCTCCTCCTACTTGGGATTTTGAGGTTCATCTTCCTCGGGCTTCTTGCCTTTATCGTTGGCGGAGACCATTGT
Source organism: Avena sativa (assembly GCA_916181665.1). Classification (NCBI taxonomy): domain Eukaryota; kingdom Viridiplantae; phylum Streptophyta; class Magnoliopsida; order Poales; family Poaceae; genus Avena; species Avena sativa. The sequence continues at coordinate 24,438,157 of OV702283.1, forward strand.
GCTCTAAACTTGAGAAGATTTCCTGAAAGAAACAGATCGAAACGAAAACACGATGATAACACGATGCACGAACCTCGGGGGATCCGGGGGGGTATATATTACGAAGTTTCAATGCAGAATGTGTCGGTATGAAAAGGAGGCAGAGACGGAGTTCGGGGGGGGGGGAGTCACACCCCCTCCAGGCGCGCGACAAGGTGGGCCCGTGCCTGGGGTGGGTTTGGGCCCCCTCGCCTCTGTTTCCTCCTCTGTTCCGTCTCGTAACTTCCCTTATATAATAAAAACATCAAAAATATAAAAAGATCAGCACCTCTTTACCTAATTAAAGACGAACTCTGCAGTTTCTAGCGTTTGGTTTCTAATAAATTCTTCCGGAGTCACCATTTGAATAACATCAACATCTTCATTATAAGAATCTCCGGAAATATAATGTTTTAGTCTTTGACCATTCACCACTTGTGTTGTTGTCATCCTTCAAAGAAGATATTTTGATAGCACCTGAACGGTATACTTCCTCAATAACAAAAGGTCCTTCCCATTTTGAGAGTAGTTTCCCTACAAAAAATCTGAGACGAGACCTATACAAAAGAAATTTCTCGCCAACATGGAACTCCCTTTTGAGAATTCTCCTATCATGCCATCTTTTTACTTTTTCCTTAAAGAGTCTAGCATTTTCATAAGCTTCACTTCTCCACTCATCTAAGGTACTCATGTCAAGCAGTCTTTTCTCACCAGCAAGTTTAAAATATCTATTCAACTCTTTCACTGCCTAATAAGCTTTATGTTCTAATTCTAAAGGCAAGTGACAAGCTTTCCCATAGACCATTTTGTAAGGAGACATCCCCATAGGATTTTTATAAGCAGTTCTATAAGCCCATAAAGCGTCATTCAACTTTTTAGCCCAATTTTTCCTAGATCTATTGACAGTCTTTTGCAAAATAGATTTAATTTCCCTATTGGAGAGTTCTACCTGCCCACTGGTTTGGGGGTGATAAGCTGAAGCAATTCTATGGTTTACATCATACTTAGCGAGAGTTTTTTTTAAAATCCCCATGAATAAAATGAGAGCCTCCATCAGTCATGAGATATCTAGGCACACCAAACCTAGGAAAAATAACATCCTTAAGCATTTTTAAAGAGGTCTTACCATCAGCGCTGTTTGTAGGTATGGCTTCTACCCACTTTGTAACATAGTCAACATCAACAAGAATATGAGTATACCCTTTTGAGGGAGGAAAATGATCCATAAAGTCAAATCCCCAACAATCAAAAGGTTCAATAACAAGAGAATAATTCATAGGCATTTCATTGTGTCTAGAAATATTACCAACTCGTTGACATTCATCACATGATAGGACAAACTTACTTGCATCCTTGAAAAGGGTAGGCCAATAAAATCCAGATTGTAAAACCTTTTGTGCAGTCCTATCCCCAGCATGATGTCCTCCATAAGCACTGCCGTGACATTTTCTCAATATCTCTTGTTGTTCAAATTCTGGAACACATCTTCGCATAATACTATCTACTCCTTCTTTATATAAATGTGGGTCATCCCAAAAGTAATGCCTTAGATCATAAAAGAATTTTCTTCTTTGCTGGGCTGTAAAAGTGGGAGGCAAATACTTGGAAACAATAAAGTTATCATAATCAGCATACCAAGGACTTTCATGCGGACTTACCCTTATTGTAGCCAACTGCTCATTTGGAAAACTATCATTAACAAGCAAAGGGTCAAAAGAAATGTTTTCCAAACGAGATAAATTGTCAGCAACAGGATTTTTAGCACCTTTCCTGTCTACAATATGCAGATCAAACTCTTGTAAAAGCAACACCCATCTAATAAGCCTAGGCTTAGCTTCCTTCTTTGTCATAAGGTAGTTAATAGCAGCATGATCAGTATGAATAGTGACCTTTGAATCAACAATGTAGGGTCTAAACTTATCACATGCAAAGATTATAGATAAGAACTCTTTTTCATTAGTAGCATAATTCTTTTGAGCAACATCTAGAGTCTTACTAGAAAAATGAATAACGTTCAACTTCTTATCAACATGTTGCCCAAGGACAACATCAACAGCAAAATCACTAGCATCACACATAATTTCAAAACGTAAACTCCAATCAGGTGGTTGAACAATAGGAGCAGTAGTCAAAGCTTTCTTCAATGTTTCAAAAGCTTCATTACAATCATCATCAAAAACAAAAGGTACATCTTTTTGAAAAAGATTAGTAAGGGGCTTTGAAATTTTGGAGAAATATTTAATAAACCTCCTATAGAAACCAGCATGACCAAGGATACTACGAATACCTTTTATGTCTCTAGGGCAGGGCATCTTCTCAATTGCTTCAATTTTGGCTCTGTCAACTTCAATACCTCTTTCAGAAATTTTGTGTCCAAGAACAATCCCTTCATTAACCATGAAATGGAATTTCTCCCAATTAAGAACATGGTTGGTTTCTTCACATCTCTGCAAAACTTTATCAAGGTTGTGCAAACAGTTATCAAAAGAAGTTCCATAGACGGAGAAATTGTCCATGAAAACCTCCACAATTTCTTCACAAAAACCATGAAAGATAGCAGACATGCATCTCTAAAAGGTAGCAGGAGCATTACATAAACCAAAAGGAATACGCCTATAAGCATAAGTACCATAAGGACAAGTGAAAGTGGTTTTATATTGATCTTGTGCTTTCACAGCAATTTGAGAGAAACCAGAATAACCATCAAGAAAACAAAAGTGAGTCTTCTTGGATAATCTCTCAAGCATTTGATCAATAAAGGGCAAAGGATAATGATCTTTCTTAGTAACTTTATTGACCTTTCTAAAATCAATGCACATCCTATACCCAATCACTACTCTTTGGGGTATAAGCTCATTATTTTCATTAGGCACAACAGTTATTCCCCCTTTCTTGGGAACACAATGAACAGGGCTAACCCATTGACTATCAGCAATAGGGTAAATAATACCAGCATCAAGGAGTTTTAATACCTCATTTCTTACCACATCCTTCATCCTAAGATTTAGACGACGTTGGTGCTCAACAACTGGTTTAGTATTAGGTTCTATATTAATAGCATGCTGACATATAGTAGGAGAAATCCCTTTTAGATCATCAAGAGTATAGCCCGTAGCTCCTCGGTGTTTCTTCAGTATTTCCAATAACCTTTATTCTTCCTTTCCTGAAAGTTTATAACTAATAATAATAGGATATACCTTCTTATCATCAAGATAAGCATATTTAAGATCATCAGGTAAAGGTTTTAATCCGAAAACAGGGTCCCCTTTAGGTGGTAGTGTGTAGGGGTGGGCATAAAAAACCAAAACCGAACACCGAAACCGAATTAACCGAAACCGAAACCGAAACCGAATACACCGAACCCGAATTAGCCGAAACTAGTTTTGGTTAGTAAATATGATTAATCGAATTTATAAATATTAGTAAATATGACTCTCTGTTAACCGAAATAACCATACAAACCGAAAAATATACATGACAGAGCTAAATATATTTGTGATTCTGTCCCAGACGTCCATTACTGTACGTAGGTACTAGCTCATGCGACAAAAAGACATGCGTGCAAAAGCTGTCAGGCAACCCATGTATGTACGTATGTCTCCAGCCACATGCACGGTACATGTTCGTGGTTTAACTGTCAATTGTGTCTATGAATTTTGTTGGAAGCCTTCCAATTGATTTCCTGTTTTTGATATAATCATGTATTTTAGCTGAACTCTCAATACATACAATTTGTTGAATGTATACGGCTTGGAAGATAGACATCATTTTTTTGAACGAGCAAGATAGATATCATGCTTATTATGTTCTTTTTCTACACATGCGTTCAAGACATTAGCTAGCCATGTATTTCTTCAGGTACTCGCGACCTGGAGGTTGCTTCCGGTGCGTCGATGAGTGATTTATCTCGTATGGATCTGACATAAAATATTGCACAGTGTTGTTATTTCCAGAAGTTCGGTTAAAATCGAACACCGAACCGAATTGTCCACTAACCGAACTATCAATTAATTAGAAAACCGAAATAATTTTGGTGCCTATTTGGTAGAAACCGAATTATAGAAAAAACTAAAAAACCGAACCGAATTAACCGAAAAAACCGAATGCCCACCCCTAGTAGTGTGGTATCCAAATCTTCCACAGGTAGGTTATGCTTAAGTTGCTCAGGCTGACGAAGAAAAACCTCGTCAATCTCATTTCTTTCTTTCATGAAGACTTCGCTCTCATGATCTTCCATAAATTGCTTCAAGACATTGTTAGGAGCAAGAGAAATAGCAGAAAGTTGTTCAACCCTAAAATCCTCATTAGGCAGTTCATTTTCATAAGGAGTTTTAGAAAATTTGGAAATTTTAAACTCATAAGACTCTCCATCAAACTTAGTCAAAACTTTTTCCTTCATACAATCTATAATAGCCCCACAAGTATTCAAGAAGGGTCTACCAAAGATAATAGGATAGGTTTTACTATATTTTTTACCAAGTACTAGAAAATCAGCAGGATATTTAATCTTACCACAAAGAACCTCTACATCTCTTACAATGCCAATGGGATAGACCGTCTCTCTATTAGCAAGGTGAATAACCACATCGATGTCCTCAAGCTCACAAGGACCAATTTCATGCATAATTTCCCTATAAAGCTCATAAGGAATAACACTAGAACTGGCACCAATATCACATAAACCATAGTAGAAATGATCACCAATTTTAACAGAAAGCACAGGAACACTAGCTTGTATAACTTTTCTAGGATGAGAGACAATATTAGAAGCATCTTCACAGAAGACAATATGCTCATCCTCTATATTTCTAGTGACAAGGTCTTTCACAATAGCTACCATAGGTTCAATATTCAATTGCTCATCAGGCTCCATAGTTTTCTTAGTACCTTTATTATCTGCACCAATCATCATAGAATACTCCTTTACCTTAGCTGGGAAAGGGATATTCTCAACATAAGGTTCAGGCACATTATGATTAGTAGTATAAACTTCGGTGTTTCTAATAGGAACATGACTAAACATCTTTATAAGGTGCATGGTACTTATTCCAGTTCTTCTTGGGAATTTCTATGTAAGAGGCAAAGGCCTTAAACAGTTGGCAATACTTTGGGAATCAAGACCAAACTCATTGCTAATATCACGGAAGTCATCAGTTCCCATAAAAGATTTAATGCATTCATAATCATAGTTTATACCTGACCACTACAAGGAATCTGCTGATACATGACCCTCCATTTTCGTCATAGAATCGTCATTGTCTACAATATATGACGATATTATGACGAAAAACATATCGTCAAAAACTGAGCGTCAGTAATTGCATACAACGACGTTTTTGGCGAAATCGTCATAACCATCTATGACGATATTGGATTGTCATAACGGTTATGACGATCCAATATCGTCACGGGCCATCTAGCCAGGCCAGGTCAGATCCTACGTGTCCGATCCGACGTGGAAAAACTGTGACAAAATCAAATCATCGTAGAATGAAATCAGTCCGGTCCATTTTAGTGGTCCATATGGGCCAAGCCCAGTAGTTTGGACTGTTTATGTTTTTTCCCTATCAATTTTAATAGGTTACATGGGCCAAACCCAACATTTCGGTCCTTTTATTTAGTGGGCCTCGACCTTTTTAGGTTCAGTTATTTTATATTTACGGCCTAATAACATTAATTTGTTTTAAAATTACGGACAGTGAGTCTCAATTGTCAGATTCTTCTAATGGTGGGTTCAGATCATTCTATACGGTGGGGTCATTCTTTTCACAAAACAGAGATTAAAATGAAATACATAAATCAACAAGCAGAGAAAACACATTCATTAACATATTCAAACAACGGCCTGAATAAATTCATACAATATTCTAGTGGGAACACACAGGACACATGAAATTCCAGGCTCAAATTCACATCACAACATGTTGAACCACCGTTACAATGGAATCTATAAACAGAACTCTCAGCAAGTTTAAAAACTAGCTACTCTTTGATCCTCTTTTGGAACTTCTTCACGCTTCCACTTCTTCAACATGTAGCTCTTGTAAAGAGTATATCTGCAGCTAAGTATGATCAGGGAATGCAGTTAAGTATGATCCATGCATGAATTACTAGACTAATGTGCAAGTGAGTAGGCATGAATTACAAGTAGACTTCAAAACAAGAGGTTTGTACCAGAGGACGGGTCCGGCGCTGCCACTGCTACTCCGTGTGGATGCCGAGATTGAAGACGCTGGTTCCATGCAGGACTCCACCATGTAGGAACAGTTGTACTCGGCAGTGTTTACATGAAAGTGTAAAGTGCAAACAATTATTTCCAATATAAAGCTATATATATTGTTGTAAAGTGTTGAAATAAAAAAATTTAGCTTTCCAAAAATTAAACAGAGGAAAAATAATGAAATTACCCCATGAGAATGCATGTTTCAAGAAATGTAAAAAACAGAATAAAGATCTCTAGCAAGTGAGTAACAAATATGCATGGCAGCATTGGTACTTTGACAGTATGCTGGGTATACAATGAACTTAAGATGAGTTTACTAAACTAGGAAATTATACAGTAGCATATGCTTGCCAATTCAGTTGCTTATAAACTGACAGCAATGTTAAGCTAATAGAAATGGGCACATCAGCAGTTAGAACTTCCATGTACATCAGCTCCCAAGCTGCATTCATAATCATAGTTTATACCTGACTTTCTTCCTTTGTTATTCTCCCAAGCTTCAGTGTTCTCTTGAATACGGTCTAGTAGATCCTATTTAGCTTTTTCTTTCATACGTGTGAATGATCCATCATAAGAAGCATCTAGTAAATCTTTATCATGAAGAGAAAGCCTAGCATAAAAATTATTGATCTTGTTAGGGAGTTTATGAATAGGACATTTAAGCATTAGTAACTTCAATCTCCCCCAAGCTTGAGTTGTACTCTCTCCATCACGAGGCCAAAAGTTATATATCAGATTTCTATCCTTATAAATCTCACTGGGAGGATAGAATTTAGAATAAAAGAGAGAAGCCATTTCCTCTCATTCCATGGATTGTCCATTCTTCAGCAGCTTATACCATTCTTGAGCTCTCCCGTTCAAGGATATAGAGAGTAACTTCTTCTTCACCTATTCGGTTGTGATACCTGCACACTTAAACAACCCGCATAATTCATGAATTAAAAGCAAGTGATCACCAGGATGGACAGTTCCATTCCCAAAATAATAATTATCCATAACATGATCAACAATACTTGTAGGTATCTTAAAAGGATCTATCTCAACAGATGGTGGTTCATCTACTAACCTAACAGTGGTAGTAGTTTTCCCAAACAGAAAACCAAGTGGGTTATCCATATTGGAAACAGAGTAACAAGCAGTAACAAAAAATCAATACACACAGTAGAAGTTTCCTTTACCAGTTCCACTCTTCAATAGCGCTTCACTCCCCGGCAACGACGCCAGAAAATAGTCTTGATGACCCACAAGTATAGCGGGTGTATCGTAGTACTTTCGATAAATAGGAGTGTTGATCCCAACGAGGAGTAGAAGATGTTGACTAGTGGTGTGGAGCAGGAAATCTCTGTAAATACTTAGCAAACGGATTTTTAGGGGTTTTCTGATAAAGCAACAAAACAAAGTGCAAGTAATAAAGACAAAGAACAAACGCAGCAAGTGGCCCAATCCTTTCTTAGCAAAGGACAAGCCGGTGGAAATACTTATAAGGACCAAACGTTCTCGAGGAAACATGGGAATTCTGTCAAGTGCTTTCGCTTCAAATAGTTGAGTACTCTTCTGTGGTGTTATAAGTGTTGTGTGGGTGAACCTGTGCTAATGTACCAACCTTACTTGTACTAATACATACTTGTTATTAAACCCTTTGCAAGCATCCGCAACTATAGGAAAGTAATTAAGATATAAACCTAACCACGGCCTTAAACTCTGAGATCCTACACTCCCTTGTGCAAAGGTGTCCTAACGGGGATTCACGTTTCTGTCACTCCGGCAACCCCACAATTAGTAGCCAAATACACAATGCATTCCCCTTGGCCCATAAATTTTGAAGTATCATGGAGTCGATGTTCACATGACACCACTAGAAGAATAGCACCACAACTTAAATACTAAACCATTGAATAATATCTCAACACAAATCCAATACTAACAATAGACTTCTCCCATGTCCTCAAGAACTAGACTAACTACTCACAAGACATCATATGGATCAAGATCAAAGATGATATGGTGATGAATAACAATCTGAACATAAACAATAATCAAATGGTTCCACTCACAAGCATCTACTACAATAGTAATTAACACCGGGAAAGTTTGCCCTATGAACTAAGCAAGTATCCAACACGATTGTTACAGCGGGATGGAGTGGTGATGATGGTGCTGGTGGAGATGATGTTGTGGATGATGATGATGATCCGATGAAGCCTAGCTTGATGACGGTGTTGATGGCGACAATCTCCCCTCTTCGGGAAGGAGTTTCCCCGACAGAAATCTGTCTGCCGGAGAGATCTTTCTCTCTTGGTGTTTTCCGCCCCACAGAGGCGGCGAAAATCTATTTGTGGTCGCTCCCCTGGTATTAGGGTTCCGTGAGGAAGATATAGGCGAGAGGGCAGAGTCGGGAGCCGGCCAGGTGGGCCACACCTGCCCTAGGCGCGGCCCAAGGGGGACCCGTGCCTAGGGGGTGTGGGCCCCCTATGGCCTAGCTACGCCTCCCCTTCTGGCTTCCTCCGTCTTCTAGGAAAATATAATTTCCAATATTTTTCTGGTATTTTTCTGATCTTCGCGAAATTGCATCAAAACACCTCTTTTTCCATCTGGATCCTGACTCCGGCAGTCCATCCTCCAAGAATCATCCAACATGCAAAAACAGTGGAAGAGACATAAGTAATACCTCATAATAAGACATATATCAATGAATAGAATCAGATTATGATATAGAATGGTGATGCAAATTGGACGTATCAGTAGGCAAGTGATAAAAAGAATAATTTTTGAGGTGACATGCACCATCAAAACCAAGATCAAACCATTTGCAAGCATTGAAAGCTGGGATCAAAGAACTATAAACATGAGCATGAAAGATGGAGTTCTAACAGTAAGACAAAGTAACTATGCATGCAACATGAAACTCTACAAACAAAGATCATGAATAACATGCATTCGAAAATGTTTGTTTGTTTCATATACAGAAAACATGGCATAGTGGCATTCAACTTGTCCCTCAAAGAGTAGCAAATAGATGCATAGGACACCTTCAAAGTTTATAAGAGTGACTAGATACAAATAGCACAAGAACAAGTAATATCAACAATATGCATCAATCAATAAGTTTTGGGACAATGCACATAGAACTAAGAATGGCAACTATGCTCTCTTAACTGGTTCCTAAAGGTAGAAGGTGGAGACTCAATATAATAGTGAAAGAAAGGCCCTTCATAAAGGGAAGCAGGTATTTCAAGTTTCAAAAAGAGCTTCCAAAAATTATGGTACTTGTTTGCTTTCATCCCTCATTGCCCCTATCATACGCATCTTGAAGTGATTAAGGTTAAAGTGAACAAAGATGGAGTATATGCTTGACAAAGTATAAGTTGGCAATCTCATGTCCCTTGAATATGAGGGCCGCACCGCATGCTACTCAACTTTACACTACTAGGAAAACAGCTATAGGTAATCAGCACATCCGTGGCTCACATGGTTGAAGTGCCCCACGGCTAAAATAGGCGTGGCTCACCTGTGGGCAGTGCCCTACTAGTAACTAGAACAACCGTGGCGCACATGACTATAGTGCGCCACAGATGTGTGTGGGCCAGGGCCCTGTTGGCCACACGCCAAACATCTGTAGCGCACTACAGTCATGTGCGCCACGGTTGTTAGGGTCATCTGTGGCGCACGTGTGCCTGGTGCGCTACGCCTAAGCGCATGCCCCCCTCTGCTCTGAAACGGCCACAAACTTCTGTGGCGCACTCGGCCTAGTGCGCCACAGGGAGTAGGAGCATCTGTGGCGCACGTGGCATAGTGCGCCACAGATGTTTGTACTCCCTGTGGCGCACTAGGGCCGTGTGCGCCACGGATGTGTCGATTCTTTTAGGACAGCACTTTATGTGCACATGTGTGCCCACACATCCACCACCCCACACTTCACTTTCCCCTTCTTCTTCCTCCTTAGATCTAGTCGGGATCTTCTCCTTCCCACCTCAATTTCTCCACACATTCACCATTTTTAGCATGTAAAACTTGCTTTGGATGTTACATAAGTAATAGAGGAGGTCTCCGGTCTCTCATCTATCCGTCTCCGGTCGACGCGCGCACCTCTCCTTTCCATCTTTCTCGCGATCGATCGGTCTCTCATCTCGGTAAGTTGTCCATGTAAGGATGTGTTCATGTGTATATGGATGATGTGCTCATATGTATGTATATGATCGATGCTCATGATGTGTGTATGTGTGGAGAGGATCGATGGTCATATGTGTGTGTATATGGAGAGTATCGATGATGCTCATGCATGTGTGTATGGAGAGGATAATGATATGTTCATGTGTGTATGGATCGGTCTCTCTCTCTCTTGTGTTTGTATGTGAACAAGTTGCCATTTGTTTTGCCAAAATGTTGATTCATTTCCATTTTGGCAAGACTTTGGCATTTCGCAAAGGTCCTAATTTTAGGATAGGTCATGCCGAAATTTTCTATCGACCATTGCATGCATGCATTCATTATGTGGTTCTAATAGACTTCAAAATTGTACCGTGTACATCGTGCAGGCAAAAATGGTCCGCATAATGAGCGAAGGCATTGTGGCTAGATTTTTGAAATGTGCGACGGCCGACATGATACGAAATAACAAGACAGATATAAGATGTCCGTGCAGAAGATGCAAACTCAACTGGGTGATCGACCCAGATTCCGGGAATCTGCAGGCGCACCTGCTCCGCCATGGTTTCATGGATGGATACACTCGTTGGATAAGCGATGGCGTAGATGATGGAGACGGTGAAGAAGGTGGCCAACATGACGATGATCATCATCACGGCGAGAACGGGCGAGATGATGAAGAGTCTCCTGGAGATGGTGAAGGTGCGGAAGCAGACCGGGATGATGATGATCTAGATGCCGGAGGAGCTGACGACGATGGAACAACGTCAGGCTGGGTGCGGGACCCTTATGTGCAAGAGCTGCTTCTCAAGCAGACGAGTAACGCCAGGGCTGCCGCTAGAGAGAAAGCCAAGCTTGCGCAACTTGAGAAAGACGCGGTTACTCCATTGTATGAAGGATGCAGGCCCGATGATACCCGGTTGAATGTAACGCTCAAGGCTATGGAGATGAAGGCAAAGCACAAATTGAGCGACGCAAGCTTCGACGATATGATGGCATTCTGGCACGATCGTCTCCCGGAGGGGAACACATGTCCAACTAGTATCGAGGATGCCAAGAAAATCGTCTGTCCTCTCGATCTACCGCACGTTAGATATCACGTATGCATCAACGATTGCATCATTTATCGGGGCGAGGACGCGGAGAAAACCACATGTCCGGTGTGCGGCGTGAGTCGATACAAGAAAGGGAAGAAAGCACCTCGAAAAGTGGTATGGTACTTTCCTATCACTCCTTGTCTGCAGCGCTATTTCGCGGACCCTAAGGAAGCGAAGCTCATGCGATGGCATGCGGAAAGGAAGAAGCCAGGAGATGATGATGACCCCGAAAAGGATGAGCTGCTGACGCACCCTTCAGATGCTAGCCAGTGGAAAGCATTGGACCTCGAATTCCCAGAATTCGGTGGAGATTCGAGGAACATCAGGCTTGGTGCGAGCACCGATGGACTCAATCCGTTCGGTAGCCAGAGCAGCACGCACAACACTTGGCCCGTGTTTGTATGGATGTACAACCTCCCTCCATGGTTGTGCATGAAGAAGAAGTACATACAAATGAGTATGCTAATTCAAGGGCCGAAACAACCTGGTACCAACATCAATCTGTATCTCGGGCTGTTGAAAGAGGAGCTAGCCACGTTATGGGAATCTGGAGCCAATACTTACGACGCCGTCGCACAAGATTATTTCACTATGAGAGCCGCGTTGGTCACTACGATGCAAGACTATCCAGGTTGCGGGTATATCTCGGGGCAGGTTATCCAAGGATTCTGCGCATGCGTTAGGTGCATGGATAACACAAGCTATCTCCAACTAGAGAAAGATCCAGGGTCATCGAAAACCGTGTTCATGGCGCACCGGAGGTGGCTCGGCAAGAATGATCCATGGAGAAAACGTGGAGACCTGTTCGATGGCAAATCAGAGACCCGAGGAATCCCACAGCGTAGGAGCAGCAAAGAAGTGGAAGAGTTGCTGAAAAACTGGAAAGATTGTCCTAAGCCTGGAAAGAAGCGAAAGAGGCAGCAACAAGACAAGCCGCTGATGAAGGTATGGAAAACAAGGTCTGTTTTCTGGGAGTTGCCATACTGGAAGTTTCTCCGCACGCCTCATAGCCTCGACATCATGCATATCACGAAAAACGTGTGCGAGAGTCTGGTCGCCACCATAATCAACATGCCAGATAGGACGAAAGATGGTCCGAAAGCAAGGCACGACCTGATATGCTTGGGTATCCGGAAGGAGCTTCACGGAGGACGCACTACTCCTGATGACGATCAGGAAGATGACGATGATCATGAGTCGGAGACGACACAAGGTCATCGAAAGGGTAAAAAGTTCAAGAAGAACGAATATTACTACCCTCCTTCTTGCTTCACTCTAAGCCAGGATGAGATCAAACAGTTTTTCAAGTGCCTTCTAGGAGTCAAATTTCCTTACGGCTACGCGGGCAAGATAAGCAGATACCTAGACGAGGCGAAGTAGAGGTTCAGTGGCATGAAGTCTCACGACTGTGCCGTGCTAATGACGCAGGTACTTCCGGTCGCACTAAGAGGGATAATGGACGAGCACGTCCGTGAAACGTTATTTGGCCTATGCAAGTTTTTCGACGTCATCTCTAGGAAGTCGATTGGCTTGAATCAGCTCGGAAGGCTACAGGAGGAGATCGTGGTGATACTATGTGAGCTTGAGGTCTACTTCCCACCCGCATTCTTCGACATTATGGTGCATCTGCTGGTCCATGTCGTGGAGGACATCGTACAACTCGGGCCGATGTTCCTCCGCAGCATGATGGCGTTCGAAAGGATGAACGGACACATCAAAGGATACGTTCGCAACAGGTCCCGTCCAGATGGAAGCATAGCCAAGGGCTTTCTGGCCGAAGAGTGCATCTCTTTCTGCATGAATTATCTAGACATCGAGAACCCTGTCGGTCTTCCCGTCAACAGACACCTTGGCAAGCTCGACGGATCTGGTCACCGAGAGGGTCGTCGCATACTGCATGCAGACTTCGATTTTCGACGCGCAGACTTTGATCGAGCAAACCTCGTCGCGCTACAGCATTTAGAACTGGTCGATCCTTGGGTACAGAAGCACAAAAGGTTAATCGAGAAGAAGTACAGTGACCGGGGCATACAGAGGACGCAGGGAGAAATAATCAAAGAGCACAACTCAGATTTCACGCGTTGGTTTAGGCAGACGCTCCTTGATAATCCCCCGCGCTCGCATTCTTCTGACACGGAAAAGATCATATTCACCTTGTCACAGGGACCGATGCAAAACCTGGTGACCTATCAGGCGTATGATATCAACGGCTACACATTCTACACGGAGGAAAAGGACAACAAGTGTGATTATCAGAACTCAGGCGTAACGTCGGAATTCTACACCGATGACAACGTGAAGGAAAGATTCTACGGAAGAATCGAGGAGATCTGGGAGCTCGACTACTGTGGAGAAAAGGTGTCGATGTTCCGTGTCAGATGGGCAAAGAGCGTCGAAAGAGAAGACCGGTATTTCACAACCATGGTTATACCCGAAGCAGCCAAATCCAAGGCCGCCGGTGCAAACGTGGCCGCGAAAAATGAACCGTGGGTACTGGCTACCAAAGTGGACCAATGTTTTTTCATTACCGACCCGACAAAGCCTAGCCGTGTTGTCGTGAGGAGAGGAAAAAGAAACATCATCAGAATGGATGGAGTCGCCAACGAGCAAGACTTCGACCAGTACGGCGATCCAAAGATTGAAGATGACGACGACTACGATGCAGCAACATACATCACAAGAAGAAAAAGGACAACCCTACCCAAAAAAGGTAGCCCGTTCGAAAGAAGAAACATTAAAGTGCCGGGGCTAAATTATTCAACCGCGACAAAGAAGGGAAAAAAGATTGTAAAACGCTAGCTCAAAAAATATTGTAAAACGCGTGGTCGAAAAAGATTGTAATATTCATGGACAAAGTATTATGAAATTTAGTTATACTTTGAATCATATTTGTAACACTTTTATGACATATATCACTACTTTTGGGCATTTTTGGAATATTTAAAAGTATTTTAAAAACAAAACAAAACTTGTATGGCATATATCACCAATTTTGGGCATTTTTTGGAACATTTAAAAATATTTTTAAAATAAAAATAATAAAGGTGGGCACCAGGATTCGAACCTAGGTGCTCACAGGTTTATAGAATAAAGGAGTGGCTGGAACCAGTGGGATAAGGTGAGCTAGTGGTAACTATCGGGGTGGCAGCCCTCTTATCAGCTAGTCCTACCCACTTAGGCGTAGCGCACCCTGGCCAAGTGCGCTACGGATAACCGTAGCGCACTTGGCCAGGGTGCGCTATGCCTAAGTGGGTAGGACTAGTTGAGCCACGCCCTCCCCATCGTCCTCAGACACAGCTAGATCGTCTAAGTCCCTCCCCGCATCGTCCCCATCCCCATCGACGACGCGCCGCCGCTGCTGCATCCCAGGAGGAGGAGGCCGCCGCATCCCAGGAGGAGGAGACCGCCACGCCAGGAGGAGGAGGAGGCCGCCACGCTAGGAGGAGGAGGAGGCCGCCTTGCCCACGCGGCGGTTGGTGGCGGCGAGGTTCCTGCATCGTCGTCTCGTCGTCCTCATCGTCGGCTCGTCGTCCTCGTTACCTCGTCCGCCAGCCCTCATCGTCCTCATCTCAGAGGTGAGTGCCGCCCCTCCCCTCTCTCCTTCTCTTCCTCTCTCCTCGAGCAATGGTTAGGGTTAGCACCTGATGATTCAATTGATGCCTCTGATGGTTAGGGTTAGCAATGGTTAGGGTTAGGGTTAGCACCTGATGGAATTGACATTTTTTCCTAATGATTGGTGGTTGTCTGACAAAATGAGATGGCCATGGGAGTTCAGAGAAGTCCATGGGAATTTTCTGTCACAAAAACGAGCAAACATGGGAATCTAGCAAAGCACATGTAGGTGTCCCTGGCTGGCTAGATCAGTAACACAACATGAACATTTGGCTAGATCAGTAACAAAAATGAAGAACTAAACAGGTACCAAGTAGCTAAGAATTGACATTATGTTTGACAGTGAGCTTACAGTGATCTTCCACTGTGTTAGATAAATCTTGATGGTCGATTGGATGTTAGATCAAATTTGGCCTAACATGTTACTTTCATCATACAGTGGGCATACTGTTATCTTTCACAAGTAGATAAATGACCCATGATCTAAGACATGTTACTGTCGAGGCAATGTAGATGCTAGTGTCATAAAATCTGGAGCTTTGGGTTCTACTTGGCCAAATTTAGAAATCTAGAGCTTTGGGTTCTACTTAGGGAAGGGGAATTGGGAAACAATGGCTCATCTGCTCATGTAGCTCTAGATTTTAATTGTTGGTGCTTAATCATCACTTGATGTTGCCATTGCCGTCGTGTTTGTATGAGGTCTCAGTCAGATGTAGTTACGTCTGGATGCAGTAGTTTGCTCCTATACTAGTCAAGCACATGCCAAGGTTAAGAGTAGCAAGCTGAAGGTTAGGGTCCTGAGTTTATTCTGTGTAGCAAGCTTCAGGTTAGGTTCAGAGTAGAAAGATTCAGGTTAGAGGTTTAGGTTAGGTTCTTCTATTGTATATATGCTTGATAAAATAATTAGGCCCAGTGTATGTGGTCTGGAATAGCCTGGTTCAGCTGCATTGATTGGGCAGTGGTGACAGGTTTTAGGTGATGCCGGTTTATGGTTTGGAAGCATGGTGTGTGAATTGGTGCACTAAACTTGTTTTCCTGGGATATTAGCTCGTTTGCCACCACTATAATTGGGTCATCATGAAATAGTGGAACTTACGAAATAGGGGTCATCACCATAATGCAGTTAGAAGTACAGCAGTAGCACTGATGCAGTTAGAAGTAATTTGACATATATAAAATTGACACTGGGGCCACATGATGCTTCACCATAAATACACTCTGTGATGTCTGATTAAGCCCAGCCCCAAGTACAAAGATGGCTGTTCAGGAGGAAACTCCTCCATAGTTGGACAGTCAATAAAATCATGAGTATTTTACTTACATGAGTGATCATGCAAATTATGAATAGTATGGTTTTAGTACTGATCCTGGTGATGGTCTAGTAGTGCTGAAAAGGCACTACTGCAAACAATATGTTGCAGTGAATATATAAAATGAATATGTGCTGAACCAAATGTGTGAATATAAACTTGTATTTGCTTCTTTGTCGCGGTTGTGTATTTGCTTGCTGTCATATTTATTATCATATAAACTTGTATTTGCTTGATGTCATATAATGACAGGTGCTATAATCTGCATGTATTTGCTTGATGTCATCAATGACAGTTGATATAATCTGTGGTGATATAATTGTAGCACTTGAAATTGTGCTTGTGCTTGTATATGAAGAACTTTATTATGTGTGTATGCAGGTTCTTGTATGAAACGAGTCCCGATTTTTGCCGGAATGTTGATTAACTTCCGTTTCGGCAGAAATCGGGCACTCCTAGTTTAAGAAAATTAGCAAAGGTCATGCCGGATTTTTCCGTGCATTTAACCAATTATTTGTTTTTTATTAGTGCAAAGATGTGTGACAACGACGAGGCTGGATGTTCTAAGCGCATCAGCGCTGAAGGAGAACTCAGACCTCCGAAAAAACAATTGACATTCTGGGAGGCGGCCCAGCGGCTAGAAGACGATGAAGAATACCATCCCTAGGAGAGCGAGGATGATGAGATGGAAGACGCGGAGGAAGAAGCCGAAGGAACGGCGGACGATGAAACCACTGATGGCGGCGAGGGCACAGGGAGTGGTAGCAACCCTCCTAAGAAGAAGAAGAAGCCGAAGGACCGGCGCCCGAACACGGTCGACACGGTCAGGGAGGAAATTACCGAAGTGAGCCCATCAGGGGTTCCTTTGGAGCCCGCCCTTGTCGTCAAAGGGTACGGTGGGCAAGTGGCGGCGATCACCCGGACAACCATCTCGATCAACACCGAGAATCTCCGGCATAAATATAATGGCCACTTGCGCACACTCCTCTTCGAGAAGCTGCATGCAAGATACAAGTTCCCCGCTAAGTATCAGAACACAAATTATCATGGGAATGAGCACCGCCCTGGCCAGCTGGAGAACCCGGATAAAGAAGAAGATCTATAAAGAAGGCAAAAGTCTCGAGGAGATCCAGAAGATTGACCCGCAGATCACCGAAGATCAGTTCCAGGAGTTCAAGGAGAGGTGTGAATCCGAAAGAGCCCTGGCCAATAGTAATCGGGGAAAGGTGCTGCAGGCGATGAATATAGGTCATCACCATCTCGGATCTGGTGGATACAGAACCGCGGAGGCCAAATGGAATAAGGAGGACGAAGAGTATAGATCCAAGGGGATAGAAAACCCCTTTGCTAAATTCGAACCCGGGCAGGTTCGAAACTTCATCAGGGCCCGTTACCATGTGGACCCAAAAACCAAACAACTCACCGCGGATCCTGCGGTGAAGGAATTCGAGGAAATTGTGGTAAGTATAATCTAATTACCGCGGATCAACACGATTGCAATCTAATCGATGATCTAAATGATTCACTGTTACTTCTTCTGCAGGAGGAGGAAATTGTTGCTAGTCATGGATCCCAGGGTTCCTCATCCCAGGGGTCGACGGCGGCCACCCGGTGGGATAACCCTTTTAACAGGGCGATGAACCGGGCCAAGAAAATAGAGCCGGTTACGAAGAAGCCGTCGTCGGCTGGCCGTCTGGCCGGCCTCGGGGGTAAGAATTGGGTGGATCATTTTGGTCCACCGCCGAGGACGCATGTGGCGCCGTCGGGAAGGATCGAGGAGGAAAACAGAGAGGTTCAAGAACTTAAGGCACAAGTGGCGCGGATCCCGCAGATCGTCCAAGACAACCTGGCAATCACCCTTACGTCCTTCCTGCCTACCTTGGTGGAGTCAATAGCGAACTGGAGTGCGGGTGGTCGAGTAGGGCCGTGCCCGATTCCAAGCATGGTCAGCAGCCACTCGAACAACGCGGCGCCGACGAATCAGGCGAACTACGTGTTCGTGACTCCGCCCGCTAGCACCGCGGCGCCGCAAGTGTTGGTGACTCCCCCTGCCATCACCGCGGCGCCGGAGTACATGTTGGTGCCCCCCCTGCCATCGTCGCGGCGGCACCGGAGCTCCAAGCACCCGTCGGTAGGGAGAATACACCGGCGGCCAGCACCGCGCCATCAAGCAGCCCTTCCGTCTCTTGCACGCCCGTTGCCGTATGCGGTGCGTCGACATTAGCCGATCTCGACGCCATCACGGTAAACAAATTGCTTTAATTACCGCCTTTCATGCCATCTATATATTACTCTTGTGGCATCTCGCTCTGACGACGCCATACATGTTTTCTGCAGACGGATGTTCCTTGCACTCTCTTATGCTACGTGAACAACGAGCTGAGGGATGTTGCCAAGGGTACCATCATTCAACCCTTGCAGCGCACGTTCCACTCAAAACCGATGCCAGATAGCGTGCACAGGGTTAAAATTAGTTGGGTGCTAAGGGGCTGCGACGACCTGGAACCTCCCATTCAACCCCCAGGAGCGAATGAAGAAGAGTCGTCTGTCCTCAGAAGTTGCTTCGGCTTGTTCTTGCTATGGCCAAAGAGCATGATCCGTTTGGGGACGGCGGGGGCCATCACGCCACAGACAACAGCACCGCCTGTCGTGCCAGCGACAAGCGGTGGCAAGGCCCCCTTACCGCCCTCGCCGTCACCTCCACGCGGTGGGTCGGATGATCATGTTGATGATATGCACATGGCGCAGGATCCGGCCGAGGACGACGAAGACTGGAATGATCACTTCTTCAGCACTCAGTTTGGCAACGAAGAAGACCTAGTTGGTGGCCCCACAGAGAAAGCCACTATCACCAAGCGTATGTTTGGTTCTCAGGAGACGCCTCCAGCTTGCGCCTTTACAGAGCCAGCTGATACAACCAACCGACCCTTTATTCTAAGCCCTGACACACTACATAGGGCGGCCGGTGCTCAGATTGCGGTGCCTGCCCGCTCTCCAAAAGGAAAAAAGGGCAGGAAAAGAAAATCTAGCAGCTCGAGCCAGCCGGTGGCGTCAACAACTGCGAATCCGATCAGGTTTCGGGACGGGCCACCAAGACCCGAGGGTATTATGTGGAGGATTCATGTGGCGGGTGAGCCCATGCTACCTAAGAATTTGCGGAAGCTCGCCAGTTCGGAACTGCAGAGTGTGCATGACGGCGTGCTGACGATAGAGAGACGCCTTCTATCGGAGAAAGATCCCTCGCACCCGGTATTCGTGGTTAAGGTGCCACCAGGCTTGGGCTTCGTCGACACTGCCCCCGCGGATCTGTTCTTCCTGCGGTTCGAGGACATCTTCAATATGTTCCACCTATACCCGCTGCACTATACCATGGTCCGTCTCTTTTCTCTCAGCCTGGCCACGCAGATCATTAGAGAGAACACACCGGGCATCGCTATAGTGGACCCCTACTACATGCGTGACGGCTGCTTGGGTTCCCCCGCCGAACGACGTATCGTGGCCTCGTACCTAAAAAGAATCCTCGTGGCGAACAAGACAAAGGAATACATTCTCGTGCCGTACTTTCCCGAGTAAGTCGTTATTCAGTCGCCACCGTCGATTGGCTTTATTAGATCATCATCATTCTTTTTTCAACACATTCCATTTGAATTTTTTGCGCAGAGATGAACACTGCACGCTCATCTCCTTATCGCCGAAGCATTCCCACGCCACGTATTTCGACTCGGGGAGTCTAGAAAAGAAGAAAAACTACGACAAGATCAAGGAAGTTCTGGATGATGCTCTCACTGGCTTTGCCTCGACGGAAGGCACCAGCTTCGTGCGTAAGAAGGTCAAGTTCGGCAGGCACGTCTTCAACCACGTAACAGAGTTCCCCTGCGTGAAGCAGCCGGAAAACAGTAAGAAGGAAGCCTACTACGCACTCCATCACATGAGGGCGTTCCTACTTGACCAGCAGAATTCTACGCTGCCAGATCATCTCAAACAGTGGGCCGAAGCAAAGGCCAAGATCAATGGTTCGGATATTAGACAAGAGATGTATCGCATCCAGCAGCAGTTTGGGGCAATCATCTTTCGTGATGTCATGACTTCGGGGGGGATCTTCTACGGAGGAAATATCCCGAATAACCGTGACATAGAAGATCGCCTAGAGATGCAGGGTGACTATAGGAAGTTCATGAAGAGACAGGGCGTCCTCCCGTTCCCTAAGCCGAGCCAGAAGGCTTGATGTTGGCCTAGTTGTAGTTGCAAACTATAGATGAACTTTGTGTGTGTGTGGACGACAAGTGTACTTATATTATTAGGTTTATGAATCACCGCTTACTTATTTTGCTTATTATTATTATATATCAATCAATGCTTGGTTTTTTTGCTTACTCTTTGGTTCTCGGACGACAAGTGTGAGTTATTTTTGTATTTTTCGAGAATATGCCGATGATTGAAATGTCGTGGCACAATATATATGTGAATGTGCTATGACGGGATTGTTAGCCTTGTGATATGCACAAGTCCAGGAATTGTGCATCCTACTTGGCTAACAGTCCCGTCATAGCATATTCCTGTGTCCAACGACCTAGCTAGTTATATATGAGGCATTCTTTTCGAGTTATTTTTGTCTTTTTCGAGAATATGCCGATGATTGAAATGTCGTGGCACAATATATATGTGAATGTGCTATGACGGGATTGTTAGCCTTGTGATATGCACAAGTCCAGGAATTGTGCATCCTACTTGGCTAACAGTCCCGTCATAAGCATATTCCTGTGTCCAACGACCTAGCTAGTTATATATGAGGCATTCTTTTCGAGTTATTTTTGTCTTTTTCGAGAATATGCCGATGATTGAAATGTCGTGGCACAATATATATGTGAATGTGCTATGACGGGATTGTTAGCCTTGTGATATGCACAAGTCCAGGAATTGTGCATCCTACTTGGCTAACAGTCCCGTCATAAGCATATTCCTGTGTCCAACAACCTAGTTATATATGAGGCATGCTTTTCGAGTTATTTTTGTCTTTTTCGAGAATATGCCGATGATTGAAATGTCGTGGCACAATATATATGTGAATGTGCTATGACGGGATTGTTAGCCTTGTGATATGCACAAGTCCAGGAATTGTGCATCCTACTTGGCTAACAGTCCCGTCATAAGCATATTCCTGTGTCCAACAACCTAGTTATATATGAGGCATGCTTTTTGAGTTTGCTCTTTTTGATTTAAGAGTACTTTCTATAAGTGTATCTTCATATGCGACTTTAATTATACATGTTTTTTCAATCACCGGTTAGTTATTATTGTCAACTTGTAGATGACGTGGTACGTCGTGTACAAGGGACGGGTTCCCGGAGTCTACGATGATTGGGAAGACTGCCGGAGACAGGTGCACCGTTTCAGCGGCAATAGCTACAAAGGGTACAACACTATGGCGGAGGCGGAAGCTAGATACACGCGCTATCTAGCGGTAGTTAGGACAAGGAACCGGATGAAGACCTACACCTTCGTCGCGGCGGTGATCATGCTTATCTTCTTTGGTTATTTATCCCGTGTTTGTGTCTAGCTAGCTAGTTTAGATGTCTAGGCGAGCTTCCGAGCTCTAACTTGTTTGATCGACACATGTATTCGCATGTCACCAACTACTACTTTGTAACATGAACAAAACAATGTAACTTAGACTATGTATTCATGTATGAGACTTATCTATATGTATTTGTTTCAATCTTGTTTTTCATATTGAGTATTTATATATATAATTGTATATCTTGTATCTGTGTGTGTATATCTGCTGTAATATTGTATATAATCTGTATTGCATATAATCTGGCTTGGAAATTAAAAAAAAAACAAAAAATACATCTGTGGCGCACATGGTCTACCTTCTGTGGCGCACTACACCTAAAGCGCACCATGGATGTTTAGTGGCGCACTAGGTAGTGCGCCACAGAAGATCCAAGGGGTAGCGCACCATGCCAAACTTCTGTGGCGCACTAGGAGGTGCGCTACGCCTATCTCTACACAACCGTGGCGCACTAGGCAGTGCGCCACGGCTGAGAGATAGCCGTAGCGCAAGGCCCGTGGCGCACTGCAGGTGCGCCACAGATGATGGTTTCAGGTGCGCCACTAAAGGCCGTTTTCCTAGTAGTGTTAGTCACCTGTAAGTTCTTGTCATAGTAAGTACATGTGTATCATAGACAACCGCCAACGGGGTACCCCTTGAACATGGTACAGGAGCTATCCCATAACCAAAATGACAAGGCAAACGGACAATGAGCATCTCAGCAATCTTTTTATTTGCTATTTGCATAGGTTTTTATTGAGGATGCTTCACAGATTGCTCATTATGGTGATGCTGCAAGTTTCCACCATGATTAGGCATGGCTTAGGCTAGCGGCCCAGGCATTTCGCTAACACAAAATACATAACTCCATGGACTTACAAGATCCCCTTTTATTTCACACCGGCGACATCCATAGACAAAAGAGCATGATATCAACTGTGTACAAAGTACAAGTGCAATGTTGAAAACGTTCCCCATGACAGCATGGTTCTGCTAATTCCAATATATAAGTGCAAGCATATACAACATAAATGACACAATGGTTTAATTTTATTAGGGGCAAGAAATATAAAATGTGCCATCAAGTTCGTGAGAGCTTTAGTCACTAAGTTTTCACATAACAAAATATGTTTTTAATTGGAAGATAACTGAAAACAAGAATATACTTGGAATGGGGTAACACACCATGCATAGGAATTTATAGTGGACACTTTGGAATAACTTGGTTTCTTGGGATTGGAAGCATGAGTATAGCTTACTCATACAAGCGGAGGCTAGCAAAAGACTGGGAGCAACCAACTAAGAGAGCAATAATGGCCATAATCATGCAGAGTGACAAAACATTACTAATCAAAGCATAGAGTGGTACTACAAGATAAGGACTAAATGATCAGAGAGGCTATGGTGACTTGTTCATAGTCATAACATGGTGTGAGCATGTGCCAAGTCAACCCAAACAAAGCATCAGAGGAGAATACCACAATACTATGATTTTGTATGCTAAAACAACGCATAATTCTTTCAAGGCACACTAAGCAATCCCAATTGTTTGGAACAATTCATGCTACAGCAATAATCACTAAGCATAAGGTCAAAACAACACCTAGCATGACATGCTAAAGTCTAAGTCACAGTCAAAGCAAGCTCCTCTTGCACTTTCAAGCAAGAACTTTCTACTCCTTTCCAACACCAATCAACTTATTTGAAACAACACAGCGAGAGCGGGGTCCAATCTACTTTATTCAAGCAAACTAAGCAAAACAAACAAAAACTAAGACGCTCCAAGAACAACACAATAATGCATGAAACAATAAAAATGAAGTGTCTAGAAAGACCTGAGCTTTTCATTGATGAAGAAGGGGATGCCCAAGGCATCCCCAAGCTTTGACGCTTGTACCTCTTGGATATTTATTGGGGTGACACCGGGGTGGCATCCCCAAGCTTGAGATTTTGTCCATTCTTCATCTCATTACATCATTCTCTCTCTACACTGAAATTTTTCCTTCATACAAAACTTCACACAATCTTCATTAGCAACATTATTGTATTCAAAAGATAATATACCCTTGGGTTTAGATTTAGTAGCAACTCCTTAAAAAATCTCAATTTTCCAAAATGAACCCAAAAAGGAATCAATAAGAAGCAAATGCAAATAATGGCAGAAATCTGTCAAAACAGACCAGCAGGTAGAAAACGATTTTTTAGAGATCTTCTGTTGCTCAAATCTACAAGTGTTGAACTAACGAAAGTTATATAACATACTAGGGGATTTATTCGTAAATTTTCAACTCAATCCGACTTACAGAGACTCCTCACGAATTTTAATGGCGGAGGACAGAAATCTGTTTCGGGACAGTAACTCCCCAAATCTTACTTTCCTCTCATTAGAGGTCATTCTGGGCACAAAAATCAAACAAAAAGGATAAGGAGAGGTCATTACTAAAGTAATAACTTCCAAGACTCAAGTAAACTCTTGGATTATCTACCAACAAGTACTTTTCTTTAATGCCTTTAAGTTAGGCACAAGAAGCAAGAAATCAAGTATTTTCAAATGAAGAATTAAGATAAATACTTGCAATCTCTTCAACTAGGAAAGGTATCTCATCCAAATGAGTTTTGGAGGATCCTTTCTCATGTCTCTTTGGTTTAGTAGTTTCATCAAAAGGATTTTTAGGAACAATCCAATCAAAATTCTTTTCAAAGGCTTCATGCATCCCAACAAGCTTAAAAGGTATGGGTATCTTAATCTCCTCTCTAGGTTTTGTTTTATCTGAAGTACCCACAACATCTACACATGAATATTGGGTTTGCTGCATATAAAACAAAAAAATTCCTACGATGGGAACAACTAAGTACCAAGATCTATCTACTAGATACAAGCAACGGGTGGATATACATCCATGGAATACATACCCTTGAAGACTGAATAGCGTTAGCGAGGTTGTACTCGTGGATTATGTAGTCGAACGCTTGCCGATCTCAAGATCGTGATGAAGTCCATCTAGTCCAGCCGGTCCAGCACCATCAAGTCCAGCACCACAAAGCAATGGTGCATCCGTGATCGCACACACGTCCAGGTACCCCGACAACCTCCGCGCCCTCGCTCCAGCGAAGCAGCGGAAGCAACAAATCCTTCCAGAAAAATCCACCGGGAGCATCTACCTTGCTGATCTGAGACCATGGGAAATTCTAAAGGGTGGAGAGAGATCCTTCACGAGGAGGTGTGTTATTAGAGGAGGAGAGGGGGCCTTTTATACGGAGAGGGGGCACCCCAAGGGGCATGTCGCACATCCATGGTGGCTGCCCCCACCTCTTCCACATTCATGTGGGTGGAGCTCCCACTCAAAATGAAAAGCCTCCACTCCCATAAAAGAGCCCCACTCAAAAATCCACTCACATGCATTAAATTTCCACCAAATTTAATGCATGCTCTCATTTAAATAAAACTCTTTTATTTATTTATTCAGAATTTTGCTAATTACTCTAATTAACAAACATTCACATAAAACCCCTTATAACATTTCAATTTTACATGCAGAACCAGTTTCAGCAATTTCAACCGAAACAGTTTTAGTGTCTAGTGAAACAAATTCATACGCGTTCCTTTTTTCTTTCTCTGGCATATTATTTGCTCCAAATGGTGTCAGTATCCCTTAAGTGTGTCACCCTATGGTTCGCGAATAATGTAGACATGATCGAGACCCCTCTCCGATCAATAATCAGCAGCGGGGCCTAGAGATCCGTACTGACTCCCACATATTCAACAATGACTTCTGTGATCGTGTGAACCTTATACGCATGTAACTCAATCCCTTTGTATCGCAATATATTACATGTCCAAGATTCGATCATCGGTATCTCCATACCTAGTTTGATCTCGTTACTGACATGTACTCTTTTCTCGTTCCCATGATATAACATTCTAGTGATCAAATCACTTGCTTGCAAGCTAATTAATGTGATATCACCGAGAGGTCCCAGAGTATATCTCTCCGTCATTGGGATGGACAAATTCCACTCTTGATCCATGAGCCTCAACATAACACCTTCGTAGCACTGAACCCATCTTTATAGTCACCTTGTTACGGTGTGACGTTTGATGCAATCAAGATACTCTTTCGGTGTTAGTGATTGACATGATCTCATGGTCTAAGGACTAAGATAACTTCGTATGATGTTATAGCAATATAAACACAATGACCTTGATCGTAATGCTATACTTCGGATGAATATTTATCACACCATTCCAATAATGTTATGACCTCGTTATTAACAACATACAATGTCCATGATCAGGAAAACTTTGATAATCTTGTTAATCAACGAGCTAGTTTATAAGAGAGGCATAACTAGGAACTTCCTTTTTGTTAATTAAACACACATATATTAAAGTTTTCGTATTAATACAATTATAGCATACAAAATAAACTTTTATCATAAATAATGAATACGATAATAACCACTTTATTATTGCCTCTCGGGCATATTCCCTTCAATTAAAATGCTCAAATAACAGTGGAAGATGTATCAATGGTAAAGATTGGACCGGGGTCCATAGTTCACTAGAGGTGCTCTCCTTAGATAAACAACATGGCATGAAGGGTAAACAAATTATAGCAGGGAAATTGACAGGAACTAAGCAAGGCATAACAATGCAATACCAGACAAAAAGATGTTATGAGATTCGATTGGGCAATACAACAATATACATAGACCGCCATCCAAATGCATCTATGACTAGAAGTCCACCTTCAGGTTATCATCCGAACCCCCTCCAGTATTAAGTTGCAAGCAACAGACAACTGCTTTAAGAAAAGTGTGTAAGGTAAACATTCCACTTGTTCCATGAACAAGAGATCGTTGTTTTTCCCTAGTGGCAACAACACATCTATAACCGAAGAGATTTCTATCACTTCCCTTGAAAACTAGAGGCATGAACCCACTATCGAGCATAAATACCCCCTCTTGGAGTCACTAGCAACTACTTGGCCAAGATAGCTACTAACAACGGAGAGCGTGAAAGATCACAAACAACACAGACATGATAGTATTAATTAGACAAAACCATTAATCAATCTAACATAGTAATCTCCATATCTATCGGATCCCCGCAAACACAACATGCATGATTACAAATAGGTTAGATCTTGATCATGAACGGAGCTCACAAGATCTATACATGAAAGCACAAAGGAGGAGATACAACCATCTAGCTACTACATGGACCCATAGTCCAAGGTGGAACTACTCACGCTTCATACCGGAGAAGAAGGCCTCTGGGATGATTTCCTCTTCGGCAGGGTGTCGGGAATAACTTTACATCTCCCCAATCTAGGGACGATGGTGGCGGCGGCTACAGAAGGTTCCATGGAGTCACTACAAGGAATCTATCTATATATGACCCTCCATTTTCGTCATAGAATCGTCATAGTAGTCTGTTTATGACGATTCTATGACGATTTTAAGATCGTCGAAAGCTGGGCGTCGCAAATAAACTATAAAGACGTTTCTGGTAAAATCGTCATAATGGTCTATGACGATATTGGATCGTCATAACCTCTATAATGATTCAATATCGTCACAGACCATCCAGCTAGGCCAGGTCAGATCCGACGTGGCCGATCCAACGTGGCAAAATTGCGACAAAATTAAATCGTCTTAAATCGAAATCATCCCAGTCCATTTCAGTCGCCTACTTGGGCTAAGCCCAATAAATCCAGAATTTTATTTTTAAGGCCTTGGCCAATTATGTAGCTGTTCTTTTTGGGTCGTTGCCTTTTTAAGGTCCATTTGATTTTTTGGGACGTGGCCTTTATAAGGTTCGTCTGTTTTAGGGCCATGGCCTATTTAGGGTCCGTTTCGTGTACAGCCAATTTCAGCATAACATTTACTGGATCATGGCCTTTCATAGATCCAGTAGAGGCTATTCTAACAGAATGGAATATTCAAACCAGGCCAACAATTTTTACAATCATACAATTTAAACAAAAGAAATATTCCCAATAATATAATTTACACATCATCAAGACAGTCTAAAATGCAGCATTTCACCTCAATTATCACATAATTCCACGTACAAGACACAGCCAGATCACACAAGACACAGCCAGATCATAAACACATCAAATTTCACTACCCCTTAATGACACCCTTGTCGCTGACATAGATACTGTCCAAGAACTTCCTAAAATACTTCTTCACATGGCATTTCTGTCAATCTGGCAAGCAAAGAAAAGCAAGCATAAGTGATATCAATTGTATAAATAAGTAACAACACATTACCAGTGGTAAGTTAAATTTCCATAAAAGCTTGAAAGTACGATAATCCAATAGACTACATGCTTTGAATTTGTACTAGCATTACATCAAAGGGGCACAACTTATCAAGCTAGTAATGTAAGGCATTAGTCCAACTCTAGTATCAAGCAGTAGATGTTCTGGCATATGTAAAAAATCAACTAGCATGGTCACGGAACATGTATTCTTTGTGAGTGCTCAAACAAGTTCTTTGTGAGTACCTACAGAACATGGCATATTGGACGTCGGGGACAGTGACTCCATTAATTCTTTGTGAGTTCTCAAACAAGTTCTATGAACAACAGAATGCAAATAAACAATACGTAATACAACCATGCCTCATATAACAAGTGGAGGAGAAGAGGGAGGAACAACAGAACTTACATACACCATGGAGCCCGTGCAGAAGAGGAGCAGCAGGGGTGAGGCCAGTAAGATCTGAAGACCTAGCCAGAGGATTTTGTTTTGTCGGACACTCCAAGTCAATGCTACTCGTGCAATCCAAGTTTCCTGCCTCTCCTCATTTCACATCCCCGTTTGCCGATGCAATTCCCTGTATGCCAAAACACGCAGGCTAGTATCAACAACTAGCATCAAATATAAACACAACTATAGTTTGATGTATTCCTAGCCACATCACATCTTAGGGTAGTCACAGTCTTCTTTGCATGAAAGATCAAACCAAATTACACATGATAGGGTAAATATGCATAACAAACATTCAGGGAACCATAAGAACATGTGTGTAGGCTGTTTGAAATTATACATGATAGGGAAATGCTACGGCCATTTATAGTTGTATTCATTCAAACCACTAACTTGATGTCTAAATCATATATCTAACTTGAGGTCTAAATCATTATTCAACACATCTTTTCTATAAGCTGTCTGGCATTACCACGGGTATTCACCCTTGTGTAGAGACAAGGTTGTCCACCAGCAGCAGAAGCAAAATCAAGACGAAATGAGACAGGGAGAACACGAAATGAAGCATCAGCACAATAACTAGACAAGAAATAAAGCTCATACTATTCATATATTGACTACATGCTCACAGTCACTTTTATCACAACAAATAGATCAATCTTATATCAATGCTACTTTCATTGATTGGAGAAATACCAGAAACAATGTGTACAAGATAAAAAGACAAAGACAGGGGCCAAGGAGGCGTGTTATACCATCAGGGGTACTAAATCAGGCTCACGGTCACTTTTATCACAACAAATCGAGAGGCTATGTACCTGGAAGAGGATAGTGAGGTGGGCGAGCGGCGCAATGCAGGTCTTGCTGACGACGCCCGCGAGCCTGTCGGTGGCCAGGTGCGCCGCCGTGCCGATGTGGCGATGTTGCTGCTCCGGGTGGCGCACAGCCACGGCAGCCTGGCCGCCATCCACGACCACGCCGTCCACCCACGCCTCCATCTGCATCGGCGGCAGTCCACCCACGCCCACCCACGTCGCCATGGTCGCGGTAGCGGCACATCTGGAAGATCCGGGCGTCCTTCCGACGGACCTCCCCTCCTCTTCGGGCACGGGCGTTACTTGTGGTTGGGCTCGTCGGTGATGCAGAGGATGTCATTGAGGCTGCCGATGGTGAGTGTGAGGGCACAGGATCGAGAAGGGAGGTTCAGGCGGTGGTTTTGGTGCTTGGAGGAAGAAGGGAAACGTGTACGCGGATGGAGAAGCGGCGGCGTGAGAGGACCGGGGAGGATGTGGATGGAAGACGACGTTGATTGGGGGTGGGGTGGGGTGGCGGAGGCAGCGTGGATTGGATCTTGGGAGGCAGAGGTGATACTCAGTGAAGGTGGGGATCTGGCTCTAGGTGGGTCGGGTCGACACGAAATCGAGAGAGAAAGGAGGCATGGGGTGGCTCGGGATCTGATGCAAGGTGGATGCGGGCGGCGGCGCACAGCCACGGCGGCCTGGCCGCCATCCACGACCATGCTTCTCCCAGATTGAGAGAGAGGAGAGGCGGGCCGGGTGGCGAGCGACAAAGTGAGGAGCAAGGGGATTAGGGTTCCGGTGAGGGGCCGCTGTCGAGCAGAGGGAGAGAGGAAGGATTGGCGGCGGGGTCTGCGAAGAGGAGCGATGGGATGAGGGTTTGGGGGTCAGTCCCTCTCTACCATGTTGATATCACGAAATTACCCCTGATCACTTCTGTGGTGAAGTCTATGGGACTCTAGGGCGTTTTTGTCATTCCACGTACAAAGACATGGGCCAAGGAGGCGTGAGATAAAATTTTGGGCGTTGGATGGAGTGCATGTAAACGGCTGAGATCACCTTTGGTGGGGTAATCCGTGGGTATTCTTATTCTCTATTCTGATTGGCAGCACCATTTTTCATTTTCTGAGTGTTAAAAATGGGCCATTTTTGAAGCAACCACCAAATGAAAGTTTCAAAATGCTACCATACCATTTTTCAAAAATAAAATGCCACCTTACATGGACAAATGACCCAATCGGGGTATCTCAAACCTTTCCTTCCACCCCTGGCGAAAAAGACAAATTCCTACAGAATCGGTAGGAAGTGGGTCCGATTTGAACTACAGGTACATGATCCAATGCCCATTATTTTTATTAAAAATGATTTTTAGACTCACAATCTGCTGTTTCTTTAGAGATCCAATGCAAGTTTAGCGAGGCTTAGCCTCGAGCTAAGAACCTTCATGCCCGCCGTTTTGACCATAATTTGAAACGGGAATAAAAAATTAAAAAATGGTTCGATCAATGCAAATCCTTCGCGTGGTGTCTTATTATGTGACATAATTGTAAGGAAAAATACCAAACTTGGTATATTGCAAGTGTCTCAAAAAAACCTTCTCAAAAATAACCTACCATGTTCGAGGTTTCATGGCTTTCGGGCCAAACACCTAGTGTTATGGCCATAATCATGGCATAGTTTGTGATAATGTGCCCATATTATGCACATGTGTGCATCTTGGGATGGCGAACAATGTTGCAGGAGGAAGTTTTTCTTTTTGACGCACGAAAAATCCATTTTCCATTTTTCGAGCGCAAAAAAACGGGGCGTTTTGTGAAGCAACCACCAAATGACAGTTTTAGAATGGTACCACTCAATATTTCAAAAATACTAGACCACTATACATGGATGATGTCCCAACCGGGGTATCTCAAACATTTTCTTCTATCCTCGGTGAAAAAGGCAAATTCCTGCCGAATCGGTAGGAAGTGGGTCCGATTTGAACTACAGGTACATGATCCGATGCCCATTATTTTTATTAAAAATGATTTTTAGACTCACAATCTGTTGTTTCTTCAGAGATCCGATGCAAGTTTAGCGAGGCCTATCCCCGAGCTAAGAACCTTCATGCCCGCTGTTTTGACCATAGTTTGAAACGGGCATAAATTTTTTAAAAACGGTCCGATCAATGCAAATCCTTTGCGTGGTGTCTTATTATGTGACATAATTGCAAGGAAAAATACCAAACTTGGTATATTGCAAGTGTCTCAAAAAAACCTTCTCAAAAATGACCTATCATGTTCGAGGTTTCATGGCTTTCGGGCCAAACGACCAGTGTTATGGCCATAATCATGGCATAGTTTGTGATAATGTGCCCATATTATGCATGCGTGTGCATCTTGGGATGGCGAACAATGTTGCAGGAGGAAGTTTTTCTTTTTGACACACGGAAAATCCATTTTCCATTTTTCGAGCACAAAAAACAGGGCGTTTTGTGAAGCAACCACCAAATGATAGTTTTAGAATGGTACCACTCTATTTTTCAAAAATACTAGACCACTATACATGGACAATTTCCCAACCGGGGTATCTCAAACCTTTTCGTCCATCCTCGGTGAAAAAGACAAATTCCTGCCGAATCGGGAGGAAGTGGGTCCGATTTGAACTACATGTACATGATCTGATGCACATTTTTTTAAAAAAATGATTTTTAGACTCACAGTCAGCTGTTTCTTCAGAGATCCGATGCAAGTTTAGCGAGGCTCAGCCCCGAGCTAAGAACCTTCATGCCCGCCGTTTTGACCATAGTTTGAAACGAGCATAAAAAATTAAAAAACGGTCCGATCAATGCAAATCCTTGGCTTGGTGTCTTATTATGTGACATAATTGCAAGAAAAAATACCAAACTTGGTATATTACAAGCGTCTCAAAAAAACTTCTCAAAAATGACCTATCATGTTCGAGGTTTCATGGCTTTCGGGCCAAACGACCAATGTTATGGCCATAATCATGGCATAGTTTGTGATAATGTGCCTATATTATGCACCCATATGTATCATGGGATGGCGAACAATTTTGCAGGAGGAATTTTACTTTTTCGTCGCACGAAAAAACCATTTTCCATTTTCCAAATGAAAGTTTCAAAATGCAGGAGGCCGTTTTGTGAAGCAACCACCAAATGAAAGTTTCAAAATGCTACCATCCCATTTTTCAAAAATAATAGATCAACTTAAATGGACAAATGTCTCAACCGGTGTATCTCAAACCTTTCCATCCACCCCCGGAGAAAAAGACAAATTCCTGCCGAATCGGTAGGAAGTAGGTCCGATTTTGAATAATAATCAAAATCCACTAAATGGTATCACATTTTGAATAATAATATTATCCCTACCATGGACTAATGTGGAATTAGTAAATTCACTATTTTTAAATAATCATACTATTTCTAATTAACACCCTAATATGATGTACTGAAATTTATAAAAAAATTTAGACGAAAATCAATTCTTTTGGACTTGTGATGAGAAAGATAAAAAAAATTAAGAAAATAGAAAAAGAAAAATGAAAAAAACCTAACCTTAGCGTGCCCAAGGTGACCGGCCGAACATGCCCTTCCCAGCGAGGCCCATTATTACAAAAGAAATAACCGAAGGACATACATACTCCTTTAGGCCCAGGCCCAAACCGGGAAAATATGTTCATAAAGAGTTCGCTTTGTGAATTATCACTAAGTGAACGTGTTGTGGTGGTCTTGTCTGTGGTCTACATGGGCAAGGACTCAGGTTCGATTCCCACCAGCAACATGATTTTTTGCCTATTATTTCCTTAGTACGCGCGCTGTCATACAACGCTAGCATGGCAGGTCGTTGGAGGGTCCCACATGTCGGTTTTCTCGGGTCTGCATGTCAGGTTGGAACAATCAGCGGTCAAGGTGTGTCGTGTCTATTTGTGGAACCTGCATGTTAGGTTGGAGGGTCAATGGTCAAGATATAGATATATAAGAAAAAATGACACATGGATATGCTACATAGGCAAAAATTGACACATATACACCTCATATAGTCAAAAGCGGACACATAGACATGCCATGTAGATAATAATGTTGACGTGGATGCTTACTCATTTTAATTTATTCTATTTTAGACGTTATGACCAATTTAAATCGTCGTAATTAGTTATAAATAACGCCATAGGCTATATTTGTCATATTATGACGATTTTGACTAGTGCAACTATGACGTTTTTGACTCAAATCGTCTTAATTTTTAAGGGTTTTGATGCCTTCAAATGGCTTACGACCATCTAGTGCAAAAGCGTCATAGATCTATGACGATTTTGTTCACGGTCACTATGATAAGGTCATAGAATAGCGGATTCCTTGTAGTGAGTTTTGATCGGGTGCCTAGGGTTTCTGTATCGGGGGCTTCTTATAGGCGAAGAGGCGAGGCAGGAGGGCCCCCAGGGGGGCACACCCTACCCAGGCGCGGGGTGGGCCCACCCACGCCTAGGGGGTTTGGCCGCCCTATGGCGCCTCTCCGTCTCGTCTTCTGGCTTCGTGTCGCCCACGGTAAAATATTGACTTTGGCTTTTGTCCCGTCCAATTCCAAGAATATTGATTTTCTGTCTTTTTGGAACCAAAAACAGAAGAAAACAGGCAACTAGCACTATGGCAACTTGTTAATAGGTTAGTTCCAGAAAAGATATAAAAACATCTCAAAGTGTAGACAAATCAAAGCAAAGTAGATACTAAACAAGCATGGAATATAACAAATTATAGATACTTTTCCGACGTATCAAACATCCCCAAGCTTAACTCCTGCTCATCCTCGAGTAGGTAAGTGATAAAAGAATAATTTCTGAGGTGACATGCACCATCAAAACCAAGATCAAACCATTTGCAAGCATTGAAAGCTGGGATCAAAGAAATCTAAACATGTGCATGAAAGATGGAGTTCTAACAATAGGACATAGTAACTATACATGCAACATGAAAGGCTACAAACAAAGATCATGAATAACATGCATTGAAAAACGTTTGTTTGTTTCACATATATAAAACATGGCATAGTGGCATCCAGCTTGTCCCTCATAGAGTAGCAAATAGAGGCATAGGACACCTTCAAAGTTCATAAGAATGAATATATACAAGTAGCACAAGAACAAGCAATATCACAATATGCATCAATCAATAAGTTTTGGGACACTGCACACAGAATGACAACTATGCTCTCTTAATGGTGCCTAAAGGTAGAAGATGGATACTCAATATAATGGTGGAAGAAAGGCCCTTCATAAGGGAAGCAGGGATTTCAAGTTTCAAAAAGAGCTTCCAAAAATTATGGTACTTGTTAGCTTTCAGCCCTCATTGCCCCTATCATAAGCATCTTGAAGTGATTAAGGTTAAAGTGAACAAACTATGGAGCATATGCTTGACAAAGTATAAGTTGGCAATCTCAAGTCCCTTGAATAGGAGAGCCACACCTCATGCTACTCAACTTCAGTCACCTGTAAGTTCTTGTAGGGTTCGCAGCATAGAAAACAAATTTTTTCCTACGATGGGAACTATGTACCAAGATCTATCTACTAGATACAAACAACGGGCGAATGATATCCGTAGAGAACATACCCTTGAAGACCGACAAAGCTTAACGAGTTTAACTCTTTATGTAGACGATCTCTTGCCGATCTCAAGATCGAGAGGAAGTCCTAGCGCCGCAAAGCAGTAGCGCATCCGTTCTCACACACACGTACAAGACACCGAGCAACCTCTGCCTCCTCGCTCCAGCGATGCAGCGGAAGCACAACTGTTTCTTTCCGAATAGCCACCATGTATCTCGCTAGTCCGAGACCATGGGGTATAAATTCTAGAGGGGGAGAGAGATCCTTCACGAGGAGGTGTGAGTGAGAAGTGAGGAGAGGGGTGCCTTTTATAGGAGAGGGGGGACCCCAAGGGGTTGTTCGGCGTGTGGGGGCTGCCCCCTTTCCCTCCCCTCTTCATGTGGGTGGACACTCCACTCACAAAAAAAACCTTTCAATTTCCTCCACTCAAAATCCCACTCAAACTTGCAATTAAATTTCCACCAAATTTAATGCAAACTCTCATTAAATAAAACTCTTTTATTTATTCAGAATTTTGTTAATTACTTTAATAACAAACATTCACAAATAACCCCTTGCTAGAATTCCATTTCATAAGCAAAACCACTTTCTGCAATTTCACCCGAAAACCTGTTTCGGTATGTAGTGAAATAAATTCCTGCGTTTGTTTATTCTTTCGGCATGAAACATTTGCTCCAATTGGATGTCAGTGTCCCTTAAGTGTGTCACCCTACGGTTCGCGAATAATGCGGACATGATCGAGACCCTTCTCCGTGTAGGGTTTTCGTAGCATGGAAAACAAAATTTTCTATCGCATACAAACAAACAAGCCAAGATCTATCTACTAGATTGTAGCAACGAGTCGACGGAATAACTTACCCTCGAAGATTCCAAAGTGTTTAACGAGAGCGGATTCTCGTGGGTGATGTAGTCGTACTCTTCCCGATCTCAAGATCGTGTAGACGATCCTTCCGGCGCTGCGTTCCGGCAGCGCTCCCGCAGTCGGTCACACGTTCGGTACTCGACGAAGACCTTCCTCTCCCTTGTTCCAGCAGGCAGCGGAGGTTGTAGCACTCTCCTCGCGATTCCGGCAGCACAACGGCGTGGTACCGGAAGTAGAGGGGAGATCCCGCAGGGCTTCGCCTTAAGCCGGAGCGAGTATGGTGGAGTATGAGAGAGAACTATTAGTGGTCTAGGGTTTAGACACACCAATTAGAAAGCTCTAAACCGAAGGCTAGGGCAATTAGAAGCTCTAAACCAAAACGGCTCTAAACCGGAGATTAGAGGATGGGAACTTGTGTGTCTAGAGGAGGAGGCCCTGCCCCTCCTCTTATAGGTGGGAGGTGCGGCCAAGGGGAGGGGAGTCCCTCCCCAAGTCGGCCTTGGGTGGCGCGCCGGCTTGGAGAGGAGACTCCTCCCCCAAGTCGGTTTCAACCACCTCTTACTTGTTTCCCACAGTTTCCTGTTTTAGCCGTTTGACTTTCAAACTGGCCATTTGACTTTTCTGTTTTAGGATTCAATTTAATCCTTTATTTGGAACAGCAAGAACACTTGGTACATGATGCAATCATTCCAATATGTAATGACACATTCATGTACCCCTCCCCTTTCCCGGAGTGCCGGACATTCCGGAACCTTCTAGAACATTCCCGATGAAAACACCGGAATCATTTCCAAACTCCGAAACGAGACTTTCCTTATATGAATCTTATTCTCCGGACCATTCCGGATCACCTCGTGATATCCCGGATCCCATCCGAGACTCCGAACAACATTCAGTCTCTTTCTCATAATACCATAACTACTCAAACAACGTCGAATCCTTAAGTGTGTCTCCCTACGGTTCGTGAATTATGTGGACATGATCGAGACACTTCTCCGAACAATAACCAATAGAGGAATCTGGAAATTCATATGGCTCCCACATATTTCTACGATTACTTTGCGATCGAATGAACCACTTACATACGATACCAATTTCCCTTTGTCTCACGATAGTTTACTTATCCGAGGTTTTGATCGTCGGTATCTCTGCATACCTAGTTCAACCTCGTTACTGATAAGTACTCTTTTCTCGTTCCCGTGATATGTGATCCCTTGTGATCCAGTCACATGCTTGCAAGCTAATTGGATGACATTCCACCGAGAGGGCCCAGAGTATATCTATCCGTCATATGGATGGACAAATCCCACTCTTGATCCATGTGTCTCAACCAATACTTTCCGAACACTCAATGCCACCTTTATAGCCACCCAGTTACGGTGTGGTGTTTGATGTCATCAAAGCATCCATCCGGTAAAGGTGATATGCATGATCTCATGGTCGAAGGAATTAGGTTACTATGTATCAGAAAGCATATAGCAATTGAACTATTGAAATGACTTGATCTTTATGCTACGCTTATCTATAGGAGTATGTCCACCATATCATTCTCCTAACGATATGATCTTGTTGTTGATAACATCTCAATGTTCATGATAGGGAAACCACAATCATTTATCAACCAACAAGCTAGTGAAGTATAGAGGCTATACTAGGGACTTCAAATTAAGTTTACAAATCACACAAGTATCAATGTTTCCTTGTTAATACTATTATAGCATGAATGTAAACATTTATCATAAACACAAAGATATAATAATAACTACATTTATTATTGCCTCTAGGGCATATCTCCAACAGTCTCCCACTTGCACTAGAGTCATCTAATCTAGATTACATGGTAATATACCGAACACCCATGGCAGTTTGGTGTTGGTCATGTTTTGCCCTCGGGAGAGGTTTAGTCAACGGATCCGCCACATTCAGATCTGTGTGTACTTTGCAAATCTTTATATCCCCATCTTGGATATGTTCTCGAATAGCGTGAAAACATAGCTTGATGTGCTTCAGCTTCTTGTGTGACCTTGGTTCTTGCGCATTGGCTATGGCGCCCATGTTATCACAGTAGATAGACATTGGGTCCAGCGCACTAGGAACCACACCCAGCTCTGTAATGAACTCTTTCATCCATATCGCTTCTTGTGAAGCCTCCGAAGTAGCCATGTATTCCGATTCAGTTGAAGATCTCGCCACAACACTTTGCTTTGCACTCCTCCATCTAACTGCTGCACCATTCAAAATAAATACGTATCCAGATTGTGATTTAGAATCATCCGGATCGGTGTTCCAACTAGCATCGGTGTAACCATTAACAACGAGCTGTTCATCACCTCCATAAGAAAGAACCATATCCTTAGTTCTTCTCAAGTACTTAAGGATGTTTTTGACCGCTGTCCAATGATCCACTCCTGGATCACTTTGATATCTACTAGTTAAACTAACAGCATATGCAATGTCGGGTCTAGTACATAGCATGGCATACATTAAAGATCCTATGGCTGAGGCATAGGGAGTCTTACTCATCCTTTCTCTATCTTCTGCCGATGTCGGACTTTGAGTTTTACTCAAGGTCGTATTGGGCAACATGGGCAAGAACCCTTTCTTGCTTTATTCCATTCCAAACCTCTTTAGAACTTTGTCCAAATATGTACTCTGTGATAATGATATTTGGCGTTTCGATCTATCTCTATAAATCTTTATGCCTAATATGTAAGCTGCTTCGCCAAGATCCTTCATTGAAAAACTATTATTCAAATATTCTTTGACACTATTAAGAAGGTCTACATCATTCCCAATCAACAATATGTCATCCACATATAGTATTAAGAATGCTACAGAGCTCCCACTCACTTTCTTGTAAATACAAGCTTCTCCATAAGTTTGTATAAAACCAAAACTTTTGATTACCTTATCAAAACGTTGATTCCAACTTCGGGATGCTTGCTTCAATCCATAGATGGACCGTTGAAGTTTGCATACCTTGTTAGCATCTTTAGGATCGACAAAACCTATGGGTTGCATCATATACAACTCTTCATCAATATCTCCATTGAGGAATGCTGTTTTGACATCCATCTGCCATATCTCATAATCATAATATGCAGCAATTGCTAACATAATCCTCACAGACTTTAGCTTCGCTACCGGTGAGAAAGTCTCATCGTAGTCAACTCCTTGAATTTGTCGAAACCCTTTTGCGACAAGTCGAGCTTTATAGACAGTAACATTACCATCAGCATCTGTTTTCTTCTTGAAAATCCATTTGTTCTCGACAGCCTTCCGGCCATCCGGTAAGTCCACCAAAGTCCATACTTGGTTTTCGTACATGGATCCAATCTCGGATTTCATGGCTTCTTGCCATTTATTGGAATCTGGGCTCATCATCGCTTCCTCATATGTCTCGGGTCATCGGTGTTGTCCACCAACATGACACTCATAACGGGATCATACCAATCTGGAGTGGTACGAGTTCTCGTTGACCTCCGAGGCTCTGTAGCAACTTCAACCGAAGTTTCATGATCACCATCATTAGCTCCCTCTCTAATTGGTGCAGGCACCACAGGAACTTCTTCCGGTGCAGCGCTACTCGCAATTTCGAGAGAAGGTTCGACAACCTCGTCGAGTTCTACTTTCCTTCCAGTCACTTCTTTCGAGAGAAATTCCTTCTCTAGAAAGGATCCATTCTTGGCAACGAAGATTTTGCCTTCGGATCTATGATAGAAGGTATACCCAATAGTTTCCTTCGGGTATCCTATGAAGACGCATTTTTCCGCTTTGGGTTCAAGCTTGTCCAGCTGTAACTTCTTTACATAGGCTTCGCATCCCCAAACTTTAAGGAACGACAATTTAGGTTTCTTCCCAAACCATAATTCATACGGTGTCGTTTCAACGGATTTAGATGGTGCCCTATTTAAAGTGAATGCGGCTGTTTCTAATGCATAACCCCAAAATGATAGCGGTAAATCTGTAAGTGACATCATAGAACGAACCATACCTAAGAGAGTTCGATTACGACGTTCGGACACACCATTACGCTGTGGTGTTCCCGGCGGTGTCAATTGTGAAAGTATTCCGCATTTCTTCAAATGCTCGCCAAACTCGTAACTTAGATATTCACCTCCACGATCAGAACGTAGAAATTTAATCTTCTTGTTACGTTGATTCTCTACCTCACTTTGAAACTCCTTAAACTTCTCGAAAGTTTCGGACTTATGTTTCATGAAATAGATATACCCATATCTACTCAAGTCATCCGTGAAGGTAAGAACATAACGATAACCACCGCGCGATGCTACACTCATTGGACCACACACATCGGTATGTATGATTTCCAATAAATCCGTAGCTCGCTCCATCATACCAGAAAATGGAGTCTTAGTCATTTTTCCCATCAGACATGCTTCGCATCTTTCAAGTGATTCAAAATCAAGTGATTCAAGAAGTCCATCGGAATGGAGTTTCTTCATACGCTTCACTCCAATGTGACCAAGACGACAGTGCCACATATAGGTCGAATTATCGCTTGATTTCAAACGTTTAGCCTCAATGTTGTTGATATGTGTATTTCCACTATCGAGATTCAATAAGAATAGACCATCTATCAAAGGTGCATGTGCGTAAAACATATTACTCATATAAATCGAACAACCATTATTCTCGGACTTAAACAAGTAACCGTCTCGCAATAAACAAGATCCCGATATAATGTTCATGCTCAACGCAGGCACCAAATAACAATTATTTAAGTATAAAACTAATCCCGATGGTAGATGAAGGGGTAGCATGCCGACCGCGATCACATCAACCTTTGATCCGTTACCCACGCGCATCGTCACCTTGTTCTTCGCTAGCTTCCGTTTATTTTGCTGCACCTGTTTCGAGTTACAAATATGAGCAACCGAACCAGTATCAAATACCCAGGCACTACTACGAGTACTAGTGAGATACACATCAATAACATGTATATCAGATATACCTTTCTTCTTGATGTTGCCGTTCTTCAAATCCGCCAAGTACTTTGGGCAATTCCGCTTCCAGTGACCTTCTCCCTTGCAGTAAAAGCACTCAGTATCAGGCTTGGGTCCAGCCTTGGTCTTCTTCGCCGGCGTGGTAACTTTCTTACCACCCTTCTTGAAGTGTCCCTTTTGCTTAGACTTGCCTTTCTTGAATTTGGTGGTCTTATTGACCAACAACACTTGGTGCTCTTTCTTGATCTCCACTTCTGCAGATTTCAACATGGCAAAGAGTTCTGGCAACGTCTTGTTCATGTTCTGCATGTTGTAGTTCATCACAAAGTTCTTGTAACTTGGTGGTAGTGATTGTAGGACGCGGTAAATCCCCAAAGCATTAGGAATCACTATACCCAAGCTTTGAAGTTTGTTTGCGTGCCCAGACATCTTAAGCACATGCTCACTGACGGAGCTGCCCTCTTCCATCTTGCAGTTAAAGAACTTTTCAGAAGCCTCATAGCTTTCAATTGTCGCATGAGTCTCAAAAATCAATTTGAGATCCTCGACAATATCATATGGGTCTGAATCCTCAAACCTTTTCTGAAGCTCCGATTCCAAACCATACAAGATAGCACACTGAACTATGGAGTACTGATTCTTCCGAGCGAGGTAAACATTCTTTACTTCATCGGGAGCATCATCTGCAGGTGGGTCACCCAGCGGTGCATCCAGCACATAGGTCAAATTACCAGCTGTGAGGACAATCCTCAAATTGCGGAACCAATCCGCGAAGTTGCTTCCATTGTTTTTCAACTTTTCTTTCTCTAGGAACGCATTAAAATTGATGGTAGGGGCTGCCATTGATCTACAACATATTTGCAATAGTTTAGACTAAGTTTATGACAAATTGAGTTCAAATTAATTAATAAAGTTAATCTAGGTGAACTCCCACTCAAAACAATATCCCTCACATTGTTTTAGTGATCACACGAACCAAATCCACCATATCAACACCGATCATCACGAGAGTTGATATAGTTTCAATGGTGAACAATCGTCATGTTCATCATATCTACTATATGATTCATGCTTTACCTTTCGATGATCCGTGTTCCGAGACCATGTCTGTACATGCTAGGCTCGTCAAGATCAAACCTTAGTTTCCGCATGAGCAAATCTGGCTTGCTCACGTTGTATACACTTGCGGAATCTAACACACCCGATCATCACGTGGTGCTTCGAAACAACAAGCTTTAGCAACGGTGCTAACTAAGGGTGAACACTTTATGACTTGAAATTCATGTGCATGAGGGATCATCTTATAATGCTACCGTCGTCTACTAAGCAATACAAGATGCATAAAGGATTAACATCACATGCAATTCAATACATATGTGATATGATATGGCCTTTCTTCTTCGTGCTTCCGATCTCTATCTTCAACCACGAACATGATCTCCATCATCACCGGAATTGCATCAAGGTCAATGACGCCTCTCCATGGCTGTCGTCCACCGGCTTCAACTATTACAACTACTTTGAATAGACACGCGGGTCTTAAAATAAATTAAAGACAACCATATGGCTCCTGCCGGTTGCCAACTTACAATAAGGAACATTGCATACATCAAATATAATCACAATCATGGCCATATCACATCACTGCACACCCCTGCAAAACAAAGTTAGAAGCCTCTACTTTCTTTGCATATTTTACGTGGTTTGGGGCTTTCAATAAGTGTCGTTCTAACTTACGAACAAGAACCACAACATTGATACTAGCATTGTTGATCACCCGTTGTAAATTGGATCTTAACTATGCTAGGAGAAACAGGCACCCGCAAAGCCACTTATGCAATACAAGTTGCATGTCAATCGTGGAGCAAGTCTCATGAACGATGTCATGTAAGGTTAGCCCGGGCCGCTTCATCCCAACATACCGCAAGATGCAAAGTACACAAGAAGCAATCGACAATAAAAGCATCAACGCCCACAATGACCATTGTGTTCTACTCGTGCAACAGATCTACATATAGACACGGCTCTGATACCACTGTAGGGTTTCGTAGCATGGAAAACAAAATTTTCTATCGCATACAAACAAACAAGCCAAGATCTATCTACTAGATTGTAGCAACGAGTCGACGGAATAACTTACCCTCGAAGATTCCAAAGCGTTTAACGAGAGCGGATTCTCGTGGGTGATGTAGTCGTACTCTTCCCGATCTCAAGATCGTGTAGACGATCCTTCCGGCGCTGCGTTCCGGCAGCGCTCCCGCAGTCGGTCACACGTTCGGTACTCGACGAAGACCTTCCTCTCCCTTGTTCCAGCAGGCAGTGGAGGTTGTAGCACTCTCCTCGCGATTCCGGCAGCACAACGGCGTGGTACCGAAAGTAGAGGGGAGATCCCGCAGGGCTTCGCCTTAAGCCGGAGCGAGTATGGTGGAGTATGAGAGAGAACTATTAGTGGTCTAGGGTTTAGACACACCAATTAGAAAGCTCTAAACCGAAGGCTAGGGCAATTAGAAGCTCTAAACCAAAATGGCTCTAAACCGGAGATTAGAGGATGGGAACTTGTGTGTCTAGAGGAGGAGGCCCTGCCCCTCCTCTTATAGGTGGGAGGTGCGGCCAAGGGGAGGGGAGTCCCTCCCCAAGTCGGCCTTGGGTGGCGCGCCGGCTTGGAGAGGAGACTCCTCCCCCAAGTCGGTTTCAACCACCTCTTGCTTGTTTCCCACAGTTTCCTGTTTTAGCCGTTTGACTTTCAAACTGGCCATTTGACTTTTCTGTTTTAGGATTCAATTTAATCCTTTATTTGGAACAGCAAGAACACTTGGTACATGATGCAATCATTCCAATATGTAATGACACATTCATGTACCCCTCCCCTTTCCCGGAGTGCCGGACATTCCGGAACCTTCTAGAACATTCCCGATGAAAACACCGGAATCATTTCCAAACTCCGAAACGAGACTTTCCTTATATGAATCTTATTCTCCGGACCATTCCGGATCACCTCGTGATATCCCGGATCCCATCCGAGACTCCGAACAACATTTGGTCTCTTTCTCATAATACCATAACTACTCAAACAACGTCGAATCCTTAAGTGTGTCTCCCTACGGTTCGTGAATTATGCGGACATGATCGAGACACTTCTCCGAACAATAACCAATAGAGGAATCTGGAAATTCATATGGCTCCCACATATTTCTACGATTACTTTGCGATCGAATGAACCACTTACATACGATACCAATTTCCCTTTGTCTCACGATAGTTTACTTATCCGAGGTTTTGATCGTCGGTATCTCTGCATACCTAGTTCAACCTCGTTACTGATAAGTACTCTTTTCTCGTTCCCGTGATATGTGATCCCTTGTGATCCAGTCACATGCTTGCAAGCTAATTGGATGACATTCCACCGAGAGGGCCCAGAGTATATCTATCCGTCATATGGATGGACAAATCCCACTCTTGATCCATGTGTCTCAACCAATACTTTCCGAACACTCAATGCCACCTTTATAGCCACCCAGTTACGGTGTGGTGTTTGATGTCATCAAAGCATCCATCCGGTAAAGGTGATATGCATGATCTCATGGTCGAAGGAATTAGGTTACTATGTATCAGAAAGCATATAGCAATTGAACTATTGAAATGACTTGATCTTTATGCTACGCTTATCTATAGGAGTATGTCCACCATATCATTCTCCTAACGATATGATCTTGTTGTTGATAACATCTCAATGTTCATGATAGGGAAACCACAATCATTT
This sequence comes from Avena sativa, assembly GCA_916181665.1. Lineage (NCBI taxonomy): Eukaryota > Viridiplantae > Streptophyta > Magnoliopsida > Poales > Poaceae > Avena > Avena sativa. The sequence continues at coordinate 24,482,824 of OV702283.1, forward strand.
ATCAACCAACAAGCTAGTGAAGTATAGAGGCTATACTAGGGACTTCAAATTAAGTTTACAAATCACACAAGTATCAATGTTTCCTTGTTAATACTATTATAGCATGAATGTAAACATTTATCATAAACACAAAGATATAATAATAACTACATTTATTATTGCCTCTAGGGCATATCTCCAACACTCCGATCAATAATCAGTAGCGATACCTAGAGATCCATACTGACTCCCACACATTCAACGATGACTTTCCTGTGATCTTCAGAACCTTTTACGCTTGTATCTTAATCCCTTTGTTTCACGATATATTACATGTCCGAGATTCGATCATCGGTATCTCCATACCTAGTTTGATCTTGTTGCTGACATGCACTCTTTTCTCGTTCCCGTGATATAACATTCTAGTGATCAAATCACTTGCTTGCAAGCTAACCAATGTGATATCACCGAGAGGGCCCAGAGTATATCTATCCATCATCGGGATGAACAAATTCCACTCTTGATCCATGATTCTCAACATAACACTTTAGTAGCTTTGAATCCATCTTTATAATCACCCAGTTACGGTGTGACGTTTGATGTCAACAAGAAACTTTTCCGGTGTTAGTGATTAGCATGATCTCATGGTCTAAGGATTAGGATCACTTCGTAAGTTGCTTATAGCAATATAAACTCAATGACTTTGATCGTAATGCTATACTTCGGACGAATGTTTATCACATCATTACACTAATGTTGTGATCTCGTTATTAACAACATCCAATGTCTATGATCAGGAAACTATGATCATCTTGTTAATAAACGAGCTAGTTTATGAGAGATGCATAACTACGAACTTTCTATTTGTTTATTAAACACACATGTATTAACGTTTTCATATGAATACAATTATAGCATGCAAAATAAATATCTATCATATACTTGGAATACACATAATAAACACTTTATTATTGCCTCTCAGGGCATATTCCCTTCAGTTCTTGTCATAGTAAGTACATGTGTATCATAGAGAATCGCCAACGGGGTACCCCTTTCACATGGTACAAGAGCTATCACATAACCAAAATGACAAGGCAAGCAGACAATGAGAATCTCAGTGATCTTTTTATTTACTATGTGCATAGCTTTTTACTAAGGATGCTTCACAGATAGCTCATTATGGTGATGCTGCAAGTTTCCACCATGATTAGGCATGGCTTAGGCTAGCGGCCCAGGCGTTTCTCTAACACAAAATACATAACTCCATGGACTTACAAGCTCCCTCTTTATTTCACACCGGTGACATCCATAGACAAAAGAGCATGATATCAACTGTGTACAAAGTACAAGTGCAATATTGAAAACGTTCCCCATGACAGCATGGTTCTGCTAATTCCAACGTATAAGTGCAAGCATATACAACATAGACGACACAATGGTTCAAGTTTATTAGGGGCAAAGAATATAGAGTGTGCCATCAAGTTCATGAGGGCTTTAATCACTAAGTTTTCACATAACAAAATACTTTTTAACTGGAAGTTAGCTGAAAACAAGAATATACTTGGAATGGTGTAACACACCATGAATAGGAATTTATAGTGGCCATTTTGGAATAACTTGGTTTCTTGGGAGTTGGAAGCATGAGTAGAGCTTACTCATACAAGTGGAGGCTAGCAAAAGACTGGGAGCAACCAACTAAGAGAGCAATAATGGCCATAATCATGTAGAGCAACAAAACATTATTAATCAAAGCATAGAGTGGTACTACAAGTTAAGGACTAAATGATCATAGAGGCTATGGTGACTTGTTCATATTCACAACATGGTGTAAGCATGTGCCAAGTCAACCAAAACAAAACATCAAAGGAGAATACCACAATATTATGCTTTTGTATGCTAAAACAACGCATGATTTCTTCAAGGCACACTAAGCAATCCAATTGTTTGGAACAAGACATGCTACAGCAATAATCACTAAGCATAAGGTCAAAACAAAACCTAGCATGTCATGCTAAAGTCGAAGTCACAGTCAATGCAAGCTCCTTTTGCACTTATCAAGCAAGAACTTTCTACTTCTTTCCAACACCAAGCAACTTATTTGAAATAACACAGCAAGAACAAGGGTCCAAACTACTTTATTCAAGCAAACTAAACAAACTAAGCAAAGCAAACGAAAACTAAGATGCTCCAAAAAACAATACAACAGTGCATGAAACAATAAAAACGAAGTGTCTAGACAGACCTAAGCTTTTTATTGATGAAGAAGGGGATGCCTTGGGCATCCCCAAGCATTGACGCTTGTACCTCTTGCATATTTCTTGGGGTGACACCGGGGTGGCATCCCTAAGCTTGAGCTTTTGTCCATTCTTCATCTCATCTCTACACCTGAAACTTTTCCTTCATACAGAACTTCACACAATCTTCATTAGCAACATTAGTGTATTCAAAAGATAACAGACCTTTGGGATAAGCTTAGGAACAACAAAAAAATTCACTAAAAACACAAGCTACTTTAGCAACTCCTTCAAAAAGCTCTATTCCCCAAAATAGAACTCAAAAAGTAATCAATAAGAAGCAAATGCAAATAATGGCAGAAATGTCAAAACAGACCAGCAGGTAGAAACCGATTTTTTAGAAAATATTTTGTTGCTCAAATCAAAAAGTGTTGTACTAATGAAAGTTAGTTAACATACTGGGGGATTTATTCGTAAATTTTCAGCTCAGTCCGACTTACATAGACTCCTCATGATTTTTTATGGTGGAGGACAGAAATCTGTTTCGAGACAGAAACTCCCCAAATCTTACTTTCCTCTCATTAGAGGTCATTCTTGGCACAAAAAGCAAACAAAAAGGATAAGGAGAGGTCATTACTGAAGTAATAACTTCCAAGACTCAAGGAAAATCTTGGGTTATCTCCCAACAAGTACTTTTCTTAACGCCTTTAAGTTAGGCACAAGAAACAAGAAATCAAGTATTTTCAAATGAAGAGTTAAGATCAATACTTGCAAAGTCTTCAACTATGTCCAAATGAGTTTTGGAGGATCCCTTCTCATTTCTCTTTGGTTTACTACTTTCATCAAAAGGATTTTCAGGAACAATCCAATAAAAGTTCTTTTCAAATGCCTCATGCATTCCAACAAGCTTAAAGGGGATGGGTATCTTTCCTCTATAGGCTTGGTTTTATCTGAAATATCCACAACATCTATGCATGAGCCTAGCATTGTTAAAACGCTCAAAGACCTTTTTAGCTTCCTTAACAACATCATGGAATTCTTTGAGTAAAGTTTCAAGAATAAATTCTCTTTTTAGCACTCTTTTCTTCTTTTAGTTTTAGGAACAAATTTTGCATCATGGGGTTAAGGCTAACAAACCTAGCCTCCAGCATATGAACTAAAGAAGCTGTAGCAATTTCATAATTAGGAGCAAGCTCTGCTATAGATTTATCCTCAATATCCTCATGCTTGCTAACATGATTGAAGAATTTTTCAATATTATCTTTCCCAATTATGGAGCCACTACCTATAGAAAGGTCCTTTAGGGTGAACTTGGGGAGCAACATGGTGAGCTAGAACACAGTGGCAACTAGAGCAGGAACTATTTTTTGTTGTGTTTTTGACAAGAGAAAGCAAACCAAACTAAACTATTTTTTTTGGAGTTTTTGAAAAGAAGCAAACAAAACCAAGCAAAAGAAACTAAGCAAACTAAAACAAAGTAAAGAGAAAGGTTGAGGAGGACTCCCCTTGTGAAGACGCCCTTAGCCTCTCCGACAACGGCGCCAGAAAACTTGTTGATGGCTCAGTAGATGTGGAGCCTGTTGGGAACCCCAAGAGCAAGGTGTGAAGCAGCACAACAACAAGTCTTCCCTCAGTAAAAAACCGAGGTTATCGAACCAGGAGGAAGGAAACGTCACACAGGTGTTGCAAGACACATGGAAACCTGCACAACACAAACTCAAGACTTTGCCCCAACTAACAGTGAGGTTGTCAATCTCACCAGTTGCTGTAACAAAGGATTAACTATATGGTGTGGAAGGTGATGATGGTTTGCAGGAAGTAAATAAGTATCAGTGGAAGATGTATCAATGGTAAAGATTGGACCGGGGTCCGTAGTTCACTAGAGGTGCTCTCCTTAGATAAACAACATGGCATGAAGGGTAAAAAAATTACAGCAGGGCAATTGACAGGAACTGAGCAAGGCATAACAATGCAATACCAGACAAAAAGATCCTATGAGATTCGATTGGGCAATACAACAATATACATAGACCGCCATCCAACTGCATCTATGACTAGAAGTCCACCTTCAGGTTATCATCCGAACCCCCTCCAGTATTAAGTTGCAAGCAACAGACAACTGCTTTAAGCAAAGTGTGTAAGGTAAACAATCCACTTGTTCCATGAACAAGACACCGTTGTTTTCTCCCTAGTGGCAACAACACATCTACAACCGTAGAGATTTCTGTCACTTCCCTTGATTAAGTAGAGGCATGAACCCACTATCGAGCATAAATACCCCCTCTTGGAGTCACTAGCAACTACTTGGCCAAGATAGCTACTAACAACGGAGAGCATTCAAGATCACAAACAACACATACATGATAGAATCAAATAGACAAAATCATTAATCAATCTGACATAGTAATCTCAATATCCATCGGATCCCCGCAAACATAACATGCATGATTACAAATAGATTATATCTTGATCATGAACGGTGCTCACAAGATCTATACATGAAATCACAAAGGAGGAGATACAACCATCTAGCTACTACATGGACCCATAGTCCAAGGTGGAACTACTCACGCTTCATACCGGAGGCTGGCATGATGAAGAAGAAGGCCTACGGGATGATGTCCCCTCCGGCAGGGTGCCGGGAAGAGCTTCAGATTCCCCCGATCTAGGGACAATGGTGGCGGCGGCTATAGATGGTGTCCTGGGATATTTCTCGGGTGCTTAGGGTTTAGGCATCAGGGGCTTCTTATAGGCAAAGAGGCGAGGTAGGAGGGCGGCCAGGGGGCCCACACCCTACCCAGGCATGGCCTAGGGTGGGCCCACGCCTGGGGGGCGTGCGGCCGCCCTATGGCTCCCCTCCGTCTCTCCTCTGGACTCCGTGTTCTCCTCGGTAAAATATTGACTTTGGCTTTTGTCCCGTCCAATTCCGATAATATTTCCTTACTAGCTTTTCTGGAACCAAAAATAACAGAAAATAGGCAACTGACATTGTGGCAACTTGTTAATAGGTTAGTACCAGAAAACATATAAAAAACACCTCAAAGTGTGGACAAAGTAAAGCAAAATAGATACTAGACAAACATGAAACATCAAAAATTATAGATACATTTCCGACATATCAGTAGCAAACTCCGATGCCGCATGTAGCAGACATCGACGCCTTTTAAAGACCAACAAATCGACCTCACGTAGCAAACCATTGACCTCACGTGGAAAAAACTAGCAAACGCCGGCGCCACTCGTAGCAAACGCCCCATCGATACGTGATTTGGGGAAGAAAACAGGAAAATACGGGAGAATAAGATAAGGTGGGAGTGGGCCCTGCAGGACGGAACGCACGTCTATACATGCAACCCACCCAAACGATCGCTAACCTGTGCGTACGTCCGTACATGCATATTGCTAACCTGACCCGGACGATCATCGTCCGGGGAAGCTAATCATTTTCCAATAAAAAACACGACTCCGCTCCTTGCTATTCCCAACCAAACCACGTGCTCCGACTGATTGATTGCCTGATGACTCCACCCGTCCACCGCCACCCTCGCCGACGTCGATGGACTACGAGTTCCGTGGCCGTTCGGGCTCCGGATCCTACGTCTACGGTGGTGGCGGCGTCGGCTCGTCCCTCTACCCGCGCGTCGGCCAGCCCTCCCACGGCGCCGACGCCGCACCGCAACGGGGTGCACCTTACCACCATGTCACAACATCGCCCGCCTCGCCGGCACCCGCTCCCTCCTCGTTCTCCTCCTCCACATCGAGTAATCCTCTCTTACCCAACTCGGTGCTTGATCGGTAGCGGGGAAACATGTGCTTTGTTTTAGATCAAGTAAGTCACACTAGATCGTTTATTCTATCATTTTAGAGCGGTTTTTTGCGTATTAGGTCGGCAGATCTCTTTTAAGTTATAATTAAGGAATAAGGACGTCATGATTGAGAGTGGGAACTGAGCAATATAGACCTAAAACTAAGGTCGTTTCACTTGAGTTTTTCATTAATTTAAACACGAGAAGCAAATGACCGTGTATATCTATTTCTCTGTTGCTATCATGCCAGACTAACAAACTACTGAATTTTTTACCTTTCGTACTTGTTGTCAAACTAACAGGTCATGCTTTACTAACATTATTCATTCTTGTGCTGCAGCGGGCATACAAGTTGTTATAAAGCCAGAATATCGGATAACCCCTCTTGTAAGTTATATGATCTGTTAATCATTACTCTCCTGTTCTATTATGCAAGATTTGTTAATCTCCTTTAGTACCCCCAAAAAATTATATTGACTGCAACGACACCGAGTTCAATTTTCTTTCTAGATTGGTAAGAGTGTTATTCCTAACATAGTGAATACTTCTCTACGTTTTATCCAAAAAAGGGTTGTATCATATGTAAGTGGTTGAATTTGAGGCTTTAACTTCTGTGCGTTGGCTGGACATAAACCATAACACCATGAGTATCCAGTTTTCTATTACCAATCATCTCCTTGGGATTGTGAGAAGGAACGAAGAAAGTATGATGCATCTCAGCAAGATATGTTGGTTGATCCATTTTCGTGTCTTTGTGTGCTCAACTGGAACATGTGAAAGTTAGGTGTTCAATTTGAACCATTCATGATCTTCTTAAATATTACTAATAAATAGTAACGATTTATCCGTTCCACATGTCGCAGAGAGATGCCAAGTTTTGTTAACTTTTGGGGGATAGCAGCCTACTGAAAATATACATGGCATAGCTTGTTCCCTACTGATTGTATTTCTAACAGTAAACACAAAACAGTGCACAATGTGTTTCAAACTCTAAACGAACATGTGTCTAAGCAATATATGGACATGATGTTCATGTTGTACTCGTTATGATTAGCAATAGAAAATCTGCATGGGCATATTTTAGTTAGTTTTATTTTAGGCTCACCACTGCCATTTTTCATTACTTGAGACCTTAACTATAGAATGTTGGTGTAATAGTTAATAGTATGAGTTGAAATATATGAGGACAGGGTTCATTTCCTCAAAACTCGTCCTATTCTGTTCTCCTAGAGATACATCTCGCCATCCTGCAAACTTGTATGGTTATTGCAATGGATCTATTTATATTACTTGAAAGGCACTCGCCCTTTTGTTAGTTATGCTTCCCACTCAGTGTTTGGATAATTTTCCATCCTTTAACCAGTGCTATCTTTTCAGCCTCATTTGACACCACAAATGGTAGAAGTTCTCTGCGGCATCTTTAACTTCGATTTTGAGTATGAAAGAAAGATTCTCGCTGAGGCAGAGAAGGAGAACCCCAACTGGAGCAAGTTTGTAGTTGAAAGGCAGATACCACCACCAACACAACAACCACAACCACAACTACCAAGAGGGCCAAGACACACAACTTCCACTACTTCTATGGTAAATAATATTTCTTACTTCCCCCTCCCCCTCCTCCTTTTCTGCCTAAGGAGCCATACATTAATATGGTGAATCATGTATTGTAACTAAAATTATCTTTGCAGTTTGTTCAAAGTTAGCAACACCTTTTGTTGGTAACGCTTTTCGTGTTTATCAAACTGTATTAATTATGCAAACTTACTTATAAGTTGCGCTGTGCTCAAGTTTCCGTCAGATCAGACTTAAAGACCATTTATCCTGTGCATCTAAAATGCATTTTGCTTGAAATTTCTGTTAGCTTAGACTCGAAGCCAGTTTTATTTAGTCGACTTCTTTTGGGAGATTCTTACGTCCAGATTTTCTGTGAGGCATGCTATTGTTAAGCCCCAAAGCCTTAAGTTATGTAGTGCAGTCCATACTATCAATTGTCAGCTAAATGTTGCATTGGGAATTGGTTCCATGGTTATACAACCATTTTTGTTTTGAAATATTGGGTTTTCTACTTCTTATAGTTCAGTTCAAGTGAAAGCTTTCACTTGCAGTTATCTGAATTTGGATAGTATTTTTGGGATTTTTAGATGTTCAAAACCCAGAGACAAACTAGCCATCGCTTGTTTCTTATCGTTATAAGTTCTTCTTTGTCTGTGTTTCCTCTCGCATTTTACCCGTCTGTATCTTTAGTGAAATCCTGCAGATAAATGCATTTCATGAAACTTGTTTTCTTCGAGAGGCATTTTATGATTACGTTATAGGTTCCTCGCCTCCTTTGCAGTTTGCATCCTTCCACATGATAAATACTTGCCATATGTTTATAGCAGTTGGGTACCTTACCAAAGTCTGTTAACAATATCTATGAATCCTTTTTTCCTTCTATTCTGCCCTTATGCAGGCTACACTAGTAAATCCACTTGTGGAGAAGTATTTCCATGGGGCTTGGACGTGAAGTTGTGTCATTTGCTCTGTTAAATTATGGAGATAATCCAAGAAAGGCATGCTCATTTCCTCTTGCTGTACATTAGCAATACTATCTTTCATCATCATCTATTACAAAAACCAATGCTCAAAATGGTTGTCCAAGACCAATCGAATAGCTACATGCAGCGGACTGCTCTTACAGTTGGCAGTCAATTTGATGCACTTCTTTGTACCATGTACTAACCGAGGGGAATGCTATACTGTGCTTGCTGTTCGGTCGGCCTAACTTGTTCAATAGTTGTCTCTATGGGAAAGAAACTACCCTATACCAAAATATTGATATGTAGTCAGGTATTTTTTAGAGTAAAATGTTTTCCAGTCTGCGCAAAGCTGTTGAATCAAAATAATTAACATGTCATAGTTGTATAACAGTAGTTGAATTCCTTGGGAGAATTTTTGTTATGCTGATTAATTCTATAGCACGATACTTTTGGACAAATTTCGCATGCCTTTTCAATTTTCAGCAAAACTGGAAAATAGTATAAACTTGGTACCTCGTGTCACTTCAGCTGAAGGAGTTCGTGAAATCCTACAACTCACTCCATGAGATGGGCTTCACCACCCGAAATGTCCCTGAGTTGTGGGCGATCCACGACAACAACCTCGACAAAGTTATCCAGCACTTGCTAAGCACACAATAGTCTACCATGACTTATCCACATATGTACAAGTCCCATCCCATGCTATGCTGCAGACTCAACTCTGGAGCGGCTCTACGTGTCAGCTGCCAGTTATCGCTACATCAAATAGATTGTCATTATGCTGCGATCTTTCTTTAGCACATGTCGTGACGTAGAGAGAATGCCACATGTCTGCTTTGTAAGACTGAAATTGTTCGATGAGTTTTAGGCCCTAGACGTACCACTTCACTATTTTTACTTGAGACTGCATTTACTCATATTGTTGGAAATAAAGCAACCACTATTAGTTTGTCCATGTGATGCGCAAGACCAACTTAAAATTTTCGCCTCGAGGATTTCATAACGAGGTTCTATGCAGTTTCTTCCTTCTTTTTAAGTAAATAATAATTCATCACAAGACTAGGACATATGCATATTGATTCTAGATGGGAAGAGAACAGTACCAGACGAAGGTGTTCAATATTGTTTATCCTATGGTGTAAAGTAGAATGACATGCCGTTATGAATAGAATTCTAAAATGGCATGTTATTATTCATAAATAGCGAGAGCACGATGTAGTACTAAAATGGTTGTATGTAGCTCAAAAAATGGGGCTGTATGTGAACAACTAATGCTGAAACAATTCACCATATCGCCAACAAGAAGGCCTGCCCCTCTTCCGTTGGCACCAACCTCTGCCCTATATGTTCCTAGTGAGTTTGACCGGTCGGCACCGAGCTCACAATAGGCGCAAGATTGTGGGGAATGGGCCCAGGTTGCTCAATCTAGGCTCCGATAAGCACTGTCAGAGCTAGATATAAGCCGCTGGGGGAGGTAAATTCTGATTGGTTGGGAGGGGAAAAGGCTAATTTTCTTCCATCTAAGCCTTGCAAAAAAAAACTCCAGGGATGTATCCAAATTGGGGGGGGGGGGGGGGGGTGTGGACCCTGTTGACATACATGTAGCTCCGCCTCTGCCGATAAGAATCCCTCGAGTTGGACTTCTGGACATCGAGACTAAAATAGCGAAGGCAATTGATTCTATCGTTGTGGGTGAAATGCTAGTGCAGTTGAGATTTTTTATATTGCAAAAGAAGCTTCAACATGCTATGAGTGCGTATGGTTTTTGTTGCGGGCACATGAGTGGCATGTTGCAACTATTCAGAACATCCGATGCGAAAGGTTGAATATTGTGTTGGAAATACTTTTTCCATTGCATTTTGGTTTTGATGTTGTGTGTGTTGTGATGTGCTTTTCAATCTGGTGCACCGAGGATTGTTACACACCCACACAATTTTGCTACATGGGTATTTTTGAATATGCAATGAAATTTAATTTTGTAATGAGATTATAGAAAGAATGTCAACCATGACGCAAAAAAATAAAATATTGCAAACTTGCTCTAAGTAGACCAGAAGGTGGAAAGACGACCGATCAGGCGAAACTATCACCAAACTCACGTCTAGCACACTCTATAAGGTCATGTATAAGGTGCTTATACGAGTGCCTGGAAGAATAACCTAGCCATTTTCTTAAACATCCGTGCTTATTTTTACATGAGATGCCTAGTACAAAGAAGCACTATTGATTAATAAAAAATCAGTTTATTTTTTTAAACACCTCTCTAAGCAGCTAGCATTGTACATGTCCTAATAAAGTAGTTTAACATAATATTCCGGTTAACTCCATCAATTAGTCACCTAGAAAACTAGTCTCCCATAAAAAAATACTCGATCCATTGGTCGTCTTTGAAGTTTCAAGCATCATATTGTGTCTTGTCCTTGTCTAAAAAAACCCTCATGCAATATAGCTTCTTTAAAACAAACTGGTGCCACTTTTCACCCAGGGCCATCAAACCATAAGAAAAATTTACTTTCCCCTCGGTTCCACGTTAACTATCACAAATTTGTCTAGATAAGCATTGTATTTTAGTGTGTAAATACATACGAATTTTAATAAATCTGTAGTAGTTAATATGGAGTAGAGGTAGTATAACTTTTAAAAAACAAATTATTCTCACAAGAAGGAATTTTAAAGGAAAAAATTACACTTTTCTATAGGTTTTCGCCTGATATAACTTTTCTTAGGAGTGCATACACATACAACAATAGAATGCCAATATTCCCAATGTCTAGTCTCACTTAAGTTTTTGAGAAATTCATGTGAAGCAAAATCAGTTACTCTCCCCTCTCTTATGAGTAACTTGCTAAAAAAGGTTTATACTCCTCTAAAAAAAGCTTATATACCATAGAAGTGAGTAGTATTTTAAGATGATTTAGCAAAACCAGTTATAGCCATATATCACGATCTCTCTTACATCACACGAATCAAAGGAGTAAAATATTGAGCCTTTTTGTACACGCACCTAAGTCATACTCTTATTTTCTCTTCGAACCCTGCAACTAATTTTTGTGTTTACCTCGAATATTCCGGGAGAAGAGTAGATTAGGAACAATGTATAGGGCTTTTGAACAAAGTTCACCTAAAAAATCTAATGAAACACGATAAGTGCCCAATTATCCAACTGACTGGTGGGTTCCACGGTTCATGACCCCGCATGTTAGCAGCACATCAGCACCCAAGTAAACCAAATCACAGTATCTCTCCATTTGCCAGAGCTACAGTACAGAGGCCCATTCCGCCTTCTCTCTCCTCCCTTTCCGACGAGGCGACCTGCCCTGCCCCTTTCCCCTCTCGCTCACCTTCCTCGCCATGGCGTTCTTCTCTCACCACCATCTGCAGCAGCCCCACCCCGCGGCGCCGCCGCCGCCACAGCAGCAGCAGCCGGCGCCTCTTTCCTTCAGGTGCTTCATCTCAATTCCGTGTGCTGCCCTTTCTCCATTTTTTTTCCAAAGGTAAGAATCGCTCTAAAAATCCCCTTCCTAATGCCGAAACTTTTTTGAGCAGGAACGCGCTGCCAGTGCCGGTCGATGGGCAGATCCCGGCGCCTTACGCCTTCTTCAACCCGCCGCCCGCCTTCCCGGATCAGGCCGGGCAGCCACAGCGTAAGGCGGCTTTCCTCCGCCGAATCTCCTCTTCGCCTTTCAAAATTCTGCTGCGACAGGCGCTGATTTTTTCTAGGTATTTTGCTCTGTTCTGTGTAGTGGTGGACGCGGCGGGGCTGACGGCCGCGGCGGGTATGGGGTGGAGGCAGCCGAGGGAGCAGGAGCTGCTGGGGGAGAACTCGCAGATGTCGTCTATCGATTTCCTGCAGACCGGTTCGGCGGTGTCGACGGGCCTGGCCCTCTCCCTGGAGGACCGGCGCCACGGCGGCGGCGGTAGCGGCGCCGGGAACTCTTCTGGCGATTCGCCTTTGCTCCTGCTGCCGATGCTTGATGACGATCTCTCCCGTGAGGTCCAGCGGCTTGATGCTGATATGGACCGATTCATCAGGGCCCAGGTCACGTGCTTTAGAACTCTTTTTGTTTTTTGTTTTTTATTTACTACTACTGCAACAGCAGGTGCATTTGACTATTTGAGTTGTGCAACCCTGTGCTAACACGAGGTGTAGTTGATGAGGTTTTGCCAGGCAATTAGTGAAGCGTTGATGTATATAGTTTATGCGAGTGAAGGATGCGCATAGATTGTCTCTTCGCTTCACTTCCTCTAATGTTAGAGGTTTCTTGCTTTGTCATCGGGACATGCAGCAGCTCCTGATGAGGGGTGATCTCATAGCGAACGAGCATCATATGTCATTAAAGTAAAACTTTGTGAATCTTAACATAAAAGGGTGAAGATTACATATGATATAATTGGGTATATATCACTGGTACCACCCAAATCTTGTGTTCAATTAAATACCACTAATATCTCAAACTGGTCTTCCTTTTGCCACTCGGTTCCGTCCCGTTACACCCCACTTACAGCGACGTACTGTGCCACCACCTGAACCCCAGTTAAACATTGGAATTCCTAAATGAAAGTTGTGGCACCTAACTGTGGTGAGTACGCGATCTCCTGTCCTCACCTTCAGATCGATCCATAGGAACCTAAGAAACCCCGATACCTGAGTAAACCAGAAGTGTTCATCTTAATATACAATCTGACTGAACAAAGCAGATGGGGCAGACCAGGGTACAGGCGGCCAGAGGAGGTAACTGAAGTTGTGCATCCAGAGCTCCATGTCAGAGGTGGCATCTGCTGCTGGTAGATCTTCTGCAGGCGTTGTTAGTGCTCTCATCATTGACAAGAGGGTTGGAGTACACCAGAAAGGGAAGTGGGGTTTTTGGGTGGTATACTGATACTTAATTGAACGATGTGATTCGGCTTGTATATACCAATACTAGGCAGGTTTGGGTGGCTTTTGATTACTTATTTACTTCTAACAGCTACTTGGGTGAATCTTAGAAGCTCTTTTGACGTTTCTTCTCTTAAAAACAATTTCGTGTTTCTCCCTTGCATAATTTTTTTCAGCGTTACTCCCTTCTAAATATAAGAACGATCGATCTGACCATGCCGACCTTTGTGGTTGCCACTTATTTCCTTCTGCCAGTAGGTAGGTGAATGCTACTGCCCAATGGAATATCTGGTAAACTATACTACAGCCTACAGGAACCCTTGATGATAAAACTTGCGAACCCACTTATTTCCTGTTGCATTCTTAATTTCTTATATGTTGGTGCCCAGTTCAAGCTTTTCAATGTCTTGGCCAGAGAGGAACGGACACAATGTTCTGTAGCGAGATTTGGTCTCATGGAAACTTCGATGATCGCCACTACTTCAGATTTCGCCCTTGCCTCTTGATAGCCACTTGTTATTTAAGATCAATGCCAGTCCTGTAACTTCTGTTAGGTGGATACTGAAGAAGTTCCCTCATTTTTATGCCCCCAATCTAGCATCCACTTTCCCTCATTGCTTGTGGACCAGATCAAACCTGATGCCTAGTAAATGCGCAGCCTTCGAATAGACGTGGCCCAGGGATGAGGTGCTTGGACGTTGGTAACATTATCCGACGGCCCAAAATTCACTGAACCGTGGCCCTGCACCGAGGGGTCTATGCATGTGTAACCACTACTTGGGCTTTCATCGCTTAGCCGAAAAGGATAACCTGATAGTTACTATGTTTGGACCCCAAGCATTATATGCCACAGCCCATAATAACTTTTTCAGTGTGGGGCTAACCCGCCACCGCCAGTATGCACATGTGAACTTGGGCTGCTAGCCTACAAAAATGTGAAGGAGTATTAAAAGAAATTCGACCAGACATAGGTACAGTTTATATGGTCTGCATGTTAGTTTACTGTACTCTCTTTGCTCAAAGATTAAAAACACACATGTCCATTTGATGAAATTACTATTGGTCCAGGTCTTCTGTGTATACTAGTCACGCTAGCTCTCTTACTTTCCCGTTTTCAGTAGATAAGAAAAATTGAGTTATTATGCTCGATTTGCTTCCTTCGACATTAGTCAGATATACTAAACAATCTACGAAGTACATCATTTCATCAGTATTCAGTTTTTTGGCTCATATAAAAGGCACTGTTATCAAGTTAATTAATGCAATCATTGCTACCCCCTCAGGTCCATATTAATGGCCTCAACTTTATCTAAATTCGTATGTACTAGTTAAGTATTTAGACTAGATGCATTCGTTTCTAGACAAAGTTGAGGCCATTAATATGGACCGGAGGGAGTAGTAATATTTACTCAGTGCTGCCTTTTATTTTTCTACCACATGATATATCTCATAATCAAAGTGGAGGGAGAAAGAGAAAAAAGGGGTATGGGATATATTGTTTGTAAACCAAACAAAGAGAGCTTTTGTTGCATGTGCTCAGTTGAGATGTCAACTTTCTATGGACAGCAACACGATCAATGGCAAAATAAAGTTTCTCTGCCGTTCTTGCCTGTAAGCTATAAGTTAGGATCACACCCAGCGAATTAATTAAATAATTCTTGCATACATTCATTCATGACTTGGTAATAAGAAACCTTTCCAGCTCTTCAAAAGAAGCGAGAGACAGTGAAAGTGCTAGTGGATCATTGAAAGAAAAGATACACTTGACAAAGAAGAAAGTATTCCCGCCGTTAAACACAGTATACATTAAATTCTATCGGCTAGAATTGTTTCCACTTAGGACAATGCATGGACGGTTTTGGGTTGAACCTCATCACCACAATTAGTACTGTTAAAAAGAAAGCTTCGTATTCAACACCCTTCAAGATATTTTTATTTTCTAACAGAAACATGTTTAACTGGCAGAATGAGCGCCTGAGGCAGTCTATATTGGAGAAAGTTCAGGCTAAACAGTTTGAAGCACTGGCCTCTGTTGAAGACAAGATCCTCCGAAAAATACGGGATAAAGAGTCAGAAGTGCAGAATATTAACAAAAGGAACTCTGAACTTGAGGAGCAGATTAGACAAATGGCAGGTGAAGTTGGTGCGTGGCAGCAAAGGGCCAAGTACAATGAGAGCATGATCAGCGCACTCAAGTACAACCTGGAACAGGTATGCGCCCACCAAAGCAAGGACTTCAAAGAAGGCTGTGGCGACAGCGAGGTTGATGATACCGCTTCCTGTTGCAACGGTGGTGCCGTCAATTTGCAACTGATGCCGAAGGAGAGTAACCATTCCAAGGATTCGACGGCATGTAGGGTCTGTAAATCAAGTGAGGCGTGCATGCTCTTGCTGCCCTGCCGGCATCTTTGCCTGTGCAAAGAGTGCGAGAGCAAGCTGAGCTTCTGCCCCTTGTGCCAGTCCTCCAAGATACTTGGTATGGAGATATATATGTAATGTACAATCTAATTTATGTACCACTTGAAGTATCTTTCGAGATGCTGCTGTACTTAGACATCAATGTATTGTCAAACTGTAGAACCTATTGATCACTCTGAGATCCGACTTGATCTACCATTTATGGTCGATTTACTGCAGCAAATTTCTATTTAGAAGTACGAGGTTTGAAATTCAGAAGACTTGCTCAGTAGTTATTTATTGTGTGACAAATTTGTTCCCTTGGGCATAATTTGTGAAAATTCATGCTTAATGTTCACCTATCAAGTTTACAGGGACCCGTCTTGTATGGCTGATTATGCTTATGACTACTATGGCTTGTCGCTTGCTTCAAGTCCAACAAAGAACAAAACCTAAATAATGTTACCAGCTCGGTGGAACTTTTCTTTTTCACAGTACATTCGAGAGTGATCGGTGCAGAACCTGAAACACTACCAGAATGGTCTAACCACGCACTCTATCAAACCTCATTTTCTTAGTACTGCTTGTACTTTTAGGCACAATTTATCTATCCCAAAAGAAAGACAGCTGTTCTCCGGCTTTCTCATTGAAATAAAACTTATCCAAGAGCTGTTACAACTTCTAAACTGCTCTCTAGAATAGTTGGTGAATGTCTTCAGCATTCTAAATAGAACAGCTTTGCTTATATTATTCCAGTCTTTTTGTTGTTGATGTAATGAATATATTATTCTAGTTGGATATTGTCTTGATCCAAATTCTTCTTCGATGGAAGTTCTGCCAGAATTATACTCCAGTTAGCTTCTTTTAAATATGCCCATTCTTTTAGGTAGAGTGAGCATGTCCGAGCATGAAAGCGCAACACAGAAACAGCATACTAATTCAGTTGGATATATTGTTTTGACCCGATCATCCGAACCCTTCCTCTATGAAAGTAATGGCAGATTGGCAGAATTGTACAGTAGCTTTTTTTCTTCTAAATTTGCTTATTCTTTTAAGTAGTGCGAGCATGAAGGTGCAACATGGAAGCAACCTATAGCTAGTTATGTGCTAAATCATAGTTGTGCACTTACGATTGGTTGCCGTACACGCATAGCATGCGTTGGACTGGATCCATACTTTACACCTAATAAACAATCTCGGCGGCGGATTACGGCAATTATGATTGGCTGGTTAGGAAAAAGCCACACACGCTTATCTTTCAAGGCCAGTAAATCAATTGATCAGTTGGCGTCCCCTTGATAACCAGCACTAGGATAGTAGGAAATGCTAGCCACATGTTTGCCATGGTTTGGTACGAGGGCTCTTTGGTTCAAAGGAATTTTAAGATGAACTCTGGAGCAATCTATTTCTTGGTAGTTTATCTTGTATAGCTTGCTTGTTTGTAGGATTGGAGACCATATAAATTTTTCCTATAATTTATTTTAAATGCATTTCAATAGGAAGATTTCCCTTAGGTCTAACCTCGTGACTATTTTATTCTTGTTTCACTGACAACTCTAGAATCCACTTGTGTTTTTGGCTCATGTAGGATTCAATATGATATGCCATTCCAATCTTACATTTTTTTTTCTGTTATTATTATGCGAACCAAAGATGCCCTACCATTAGCATTCTTTCCTCTTCAAATGTGTCTCCTAACCGAATAAACTATAACCTACGATCCTATTTAATTGTCGCAGGTGTAGGCAAAGTTTTTTCTAAACCTTGCCTAAACTTGAGACAATTAAACCGGATCGAGGGAGTACATCTTTTCTTGATGATCAATATAATCCACCAAAAATTGCCGGTATTCTCAAATGCCACTAAAACATTCCAGGTTTCAAATATGCATTGAAATTCTGGACAAGGTATAGATTGCCACTTTCCGTAAGTTGACCCTCAAGTGATTTTGTGAAAGATTATTTACCCAGCCATATCTTGTGCTGATTTAGCCCTGATTTTAAATTAAATTTTATTCCATTTTGGCACAAAATTTCAACATGAAAATAACACAAAATTTAGCCTAGGATGTGCTAGTTTTAGGGTCAACGCCTGGTGAAGTGATGGAAGTTGGCAAACTTGTATGTGGTGTAAATTTCAGTACTGCCATAATTCCAACCGGGATATTTTGGGTGACATTTGGGTTATATAATATCCCCCTATTCTCTCCTATTTGTATTTCTCTTATGCTGTTATGCATGATTAAGAAAGTCACGTTTCATTTGCGCATCTTGAAACAGTGAAGCCAAGAAACATACTACTAGTACATTGCAGAAAGGAAACACAGTTTTCGAAGACGTCAATCCTGCGAGAAACAATTTTTTTTTAAACGGAACGGCCTTGAAGGGCCCAGGAGATTCATTCAGCGGTGGGTGTACAAATACAAAGAGGTCCAAACAGAAAGAAAATTACAAACTGACTCTACATTTTACAAAGAACACCCTAGCAGAGATTGCAAAAACGCAATCGAGTCCAATGCAACCGCCGGCGACTGACAACGACGAAGAAGCGCCACCTCTGCTTCGGCCGGGGACGAGACCACTTGGCTGGGTGAGGGACTTCAGTGCAGCTCCGTCGTTGAGGAAGATCCTCCCGAAGAGGATAGAGAAGCTCGAGCAAAACCTGTTGCCGAGCACGGCGCGACCACCCCTCTGGCCTTGGATAGCGACGGCAGTCCATCGCCATCGCTTGGAGAACGCCGCGGGGAGAGGAATCTCTAGAAGCTCCCCAGAGCTCCGTGCAGCAGCAGCACCCCGCACACGCAGGTCAACCTCCTCGCCACCACGGCAGACCAGGTCTTCTTGAGTAGCAGGAGGGCCGCCGACAGCGGCACGGCAGTCGCGCGAGATGCAGAGGGAGATGGCCGTCCGCCTCTGCAAATCCTTTTTGATCTCCTCGCCGCCACGACCAGTTGGAAGAAGAAGAGAAGCAGCAGGAGACCAGAGCATCCGCACGCCGGCGTCGCGTGCATACGCCAGCACGAGAACTCCCTTGCCACCTCCAGAGCCGAGCACCACCGAGCTCTACTTCTTCCACTCCACACCACCACGGCCGGACAACGGAAGAAGCCGAAGCCAAATAGTAGCCCAGGCTAAGAGGCAATAGGCCCTAGCTTTATTTAATGATGTGGTGTCCTCCGTCGCCTTCCAAAGCTCCGACTAGAGGAGCTTTAGGACACCGACGAGAAAACCTAGAGCTAAGATCCGGGCGAGATCTAGAGATCCGCATCTGGGCAAAGATCCCACTACCGGCACAAGGCCAACTACAAAACATACTCTACAACCTAGGGCTACTCCGGCGACTCCCGCCGGCTACTCCGGCGAGAAGGGCACGGGAGAGCCACGACCTCTCACGCACGACTCTCAAAGCAGCTAGGAAGGGGAGGGGAGGGGAGAATGAGTGGTGCAAGAAACAAATTGTGCACGAATCTGGAACTCGAAGGTGCATGCCTTCGAACACAGAGAATTATAGGGCGTGATCACACTAGTAGAAAACAAGCCTTCCGTCGATCCCACCCCGATCCATTAGTCATGGTTCCTTCAAGAACCAGGACTAGGGCTCACCTTAGTCCCAGTTCGTAAGGCCAGGAGGATGCACGGGGCAGGGCAAAGATCTGTCTCGGTTCATGCTGGACCTTTAGTCCTGGTTCTTGGCAGGAATCGGGACTAAAAGTGTCTAGCCACACGTGGCCGCTGGCGCAGATTATTTAGTCCCGGGTTTTGCTAGGAATCGGGACTAAAGATCCATGTTGTATATATATAGCACCCCAGCTCCACATGCTTGTGTGAGCTGGTTTGTTTTTCCCCTCTCATCACAAGTGGTTTATGTTGATTACTTTTCCCCTCTATGCACAACAGGTGCTCGATGAAATGCACAAGTGCCTGAGCCACACTTAAGCTTTCTCTTTTTCTTTCCTCCTCGATCGAGGTTAGCATGCAACTTAATCCTTTTATCCGTCATTGATACAATGCATGTGCCGATATACAGTGGTCATTTCTCTAGATGTTCTATAATTTTTTTTCATAAACTTAATTATATAATGCAAATGAGACGATAATGTATATACGGTGACCGACGCACTGGCGAGTTTATTGTGAGCCTTCATAATTTTATCGGTGTGGCTGAGGCAAACAGAAGTAACGGTTTTATGTGTTGTCCATGTGTTAAATGTTGGAACCAGAGGGATTACTCTTCCTCGAGAACCCTTCACACCCACCTGCTTCAGCACGGTTTCATGCCTAGCTACAATTGTTGGAGCAAGCACGAAGAAAGAGGGATTATGATGGAAGACAATGAAGACGAAGAGGATGATGACAACTATCATTATATGTTTCCTGAATACGGTTATACACACAGAGAATACAATGATACAACTGGTGAAGCTGAAGTTGAAGAGGCGCCCTATGACGAACTCGTTGAAGATATTCACCGGGTCATTGTTGATGCACAGACAGAATAGAAAGTGAAACTGAGAAGTTGAAGTTGAAACGCATGTTAGAGGATCACAAAAAAATGTTGTATCCGAATTGCGAAGATGACAACACAAAGCTCGGTACCACACTAGAATTGCTGCAATAATTGCACTATATGAGCATCTTTCATTCATTTCGTGATATTAAGTACTTAATAACTCGTTTAATCATTTTGGTAAACTAGGCAAGGTTTAGAAACGGTTCATCAAGGCTGCTAGGGGTGAATGGAAAGAGGAGCTGACATTTCGACCAGTCCTTGTAAGTACTACTATTGACTGAATGTTCGCGCATCTCTTTGAATCTTGTTTCAATACCATTACCATGCTTGATTATTATTTTGATTGAACTCTATTCTCGTGAAGTGTTTGAGGCAGCTAGACGGGAATAATTTATGTGGATACTACGTTTGCGAGTTAATTCGTCAGACAACCTATGAGAAGAACAAACCTCATAAACAATATGAAGTATGTCAATAATGTTCACAATCTTATTTTATTACCATCAATTGTGTTGAGTTTCATTCATATATATTGATCCTCTTCTTTAAATTAGATCGAACGAATTCGGGACGGTCTCCTAGAGCAGGATCACATATGAGATATTCAAGAGGAATTAGCGGGATTCTTTGTTAAGGAGGTTGTTGATCCAACCGGAGAATACCATCGAGATTTTGTCTTTATACAATAGGGATCGTGTAAGAAAAATTATATTGTATATATGCATGAACGTGTACTGTATGTAATATATGTCCGACCAAAGCACGAAGAAAGATTTCACTCTTTGATATCTATACTCATGACGATGACAATGTTCTGTAATGGTTCCTATCACAAACACCAAACCTCACTCGCTCTCCCTCCTCTAGCACGGCAGAAAAACGTCCCAAAACTCTGTCGCGGTAGCCGAAACACGCAAACGCTGCCGCGGTAGAGCTCACATTGTCCTGGGTCGTAATATGAACCAAGACTAATTGTCCTCCACCCCCCCTCGCTCTACACCACACCCACGTGGAGCGTCTTTTGTCCCGGTTCAGGGAGGGACCGGGACTAGAGGGGGGACCTTTAGTCCCGAAACCGTAGTCCCGGTTCGAAAACCGGGACTAATGGCCCTCCTGAACCAGGATTGATGCCCTGTTTTCCACTAGTGTTAGTAGCCCGTATCACTTGGAAACAAGCCCCCTGGATGCAAAACGGGCCAATAGGTAGCCCACGCGATGCCCACATTGTCACCAGCGTGCATCAAAGCAGCGCTGAGCCAGGCCCGACGACAACGTCTGAATCGGCCGTTTTCCCAAAGCCACCCTATCGGCTGCCTCTCGAGAGCCAACTTCCATCGCTTCCTGCACGAGCTGCTGTGACCATGGAGACGAGCGATCTGCCATGTTGCAGCGAAAAAGGAGCGGGAGTATTTCGATCATCGTATGCGGAAGTTCTCCCCTTATTACTCTCCTCTTCCCTCACCTAGAAGTGCGAAACCACCATTGCTGGCATCGAGGTCTCTTCTCCTGGCGGCGGCAGATCTAAAGGCCGACAACCTCCTAGTGGATAATCTACCAGCCACGAGTCCGTAGGCGCCATGCCGAGTGGGAACGAGGCCGAGAGCTCGACCGGATTGATGTTAGGTGTAAGTTCTATTTTCCCCAACTCTTTTCAATGGCTAGGGTTAGCTTTGATTGGGGATTTTGACCTTGATTTGCGACGATTATGAGGTAATTCTGTGTGTTAGGCCCTCACAAGTAAATGATGGAAAACCACCACAATTTGGGTAGAGGTGACACATAACCACCAACTCGAATCGTTTTGACTCAGAGCACCACACTTTGGGGCAGGTGGGTGACAAGGAGCACTGATCGCCCCTTTGACGCGGGTTAACTCGATTTCGGATGATGCTGGCCCACATTCTAGGATCACGTGGCACCCCGTTCATGGACGGAGACGGGAGCCATTAGAGCTGGACGCACACTCAGGTCAGTTCCCCACCCTTACCACTCCACTCTTTCCAGCGGTTAGAAAGGAATGGCGATAGGAGGCGGCGGGGACTCTGCTGGTGGAGACGTTGGCCGTGACGAGGATTAAGATGGTCTTGGCGGCGGAGGTGGCTATGCTGTTGGTCGTCGCGTCTGAGCGCGGCAGGAGCACTGACACCATGGAGTTGTGGTTCATCTGGCGGCGGGTACGGAGCAAGTACCATCCTTGCCGACGCTGATGTGGTGGCATGCTGCTTGGGAGAGCGCATGGATGCCGGCATGCAATGGCTCAAGCTTCGACCCGGTGGGGCACTACATCTCCAACAACGCGTTGGTGATTTTCCCTATAATTTGGGTTCTAATTTTTTGAAATTAGCAGGTAGGGTTCATTGTTCTCTATAATTTAGCTCTAATGTTGGTACTGTCTCATGAAGAATTGCATTCATTTTAATATAGGCGAGACTCTAAGATCTGGGAGCTGTTCCTACAATTTGATGGGGCCAACTTTCTCCAAAAAACTATGCCTAGGTCAGACATTAGGTATCTCAATTTGCTGGTGAAAGGATCGTATGGGCACCTAGAGGGGGGGGTGAATAGGTGCTACTTCAAATTTTATTCTTTTTCAAATTAGGGTTTGACAAGAAAGGTAAATTCTCTAGATAATGCAACTAAGGTTAATTTACCTATATGACAAACAAGCACAAGCTAACACAACACTAAGCAAGAACAAGTAAGTAAAGTGCGGTAAAGGAGAGGAGTAACCAAAGTGGTGGACGCGAAGACACAAGGATTTGTTTCCCGTAGTTCCTTCCTTTTGAGGGGAATTACGTCTACGTTTGGAGAGGGGGTGGTTTCAAACCACCAACGCCACAAGAGGCCTCCCTTGTTCTCCGATGAATCTCACCCCAACAAGATCGATCCACCTTCCACTATATCGGCAACCTTTGAGGTGGAAGCCGACACCTTTACAACAAGTTCGGGGCACACATCCACAACTTAATTGGAGGCTCCCACATACAAGCAAGCTGTCAAGACAATCAAAGACAATCTTGTAAGAACCAAATCTAGAACTAGGGGTTCCAAAGAAAACACTAGAGCAATGGGGGCCCTTAAATGAATGAGGGGAAAATGAAGATCTCTTTTGGTGAAGTAGTAGATTAAGGCCCCCTCCTTTGATTCTCCAAAGATCAAATACTTTGGATGGTGGAGTGAAGAGAGCTTGGCGATTTGGTGGCTCAAAATGGAGGTAGTAGTCTTCAATGCAACGAGCACCTTGTCCCAAGGTAGGTGGAGGGGTATTTCTAGCTCCCAAAGCAGATCTGGCCGTTGAGCATTAAATACAGTGGTAGTACCGGATTTCCAAGAGGTAGTACCAGAAAACACCGGTACTACCGGCCTGGTACCTGAAGTGCATTATTCAAAGCACACATGCCCCAGCCACCAGCGGTATCAATTTGTGGTGCTGCCGCAAAGCGGTAGTACCGCCCCTGGGGCACGGTACTACCGGATGCATGCGGTAGTGCTGCATTTTGATACCGCAGAGGGCAGTGGCATTTGTCAACTTGCCAAAAACCCTCGGCCGCGCTAGGTACTAAAATGCGGTACTACCGCATTTTGGTACCTAGGCGGGCAGTAGCTTTTGGCAACTTGTAAAAAGCTTCTACCGCTCTAGGTACTAAAATGCGGCACTACCGCATTTTGGTATCGGGGCGGGCAGTGGCTTTTGACAAGTTGCAAAAAAGCTTCTACCGCGCTAGGTACTAAAATGCGGTACGCATTTTAGTACTGGGGCGGGCAGTAGCTTTTGACAAGTTGCAAAAAGCTTTTGCCGTGCTAGGTAGTAAAAAGCGGTACTACCGCTTTTTGGTACCGCGCCAGGCAGAAGGTTTTGGGCAGTTTGTCCAAACACACTGCCAAGCCTAGTAGCAAATTCTGGTACACCCGGTACACTACAAACCCCTTTTTAAAACAACCGGTGGTACACTTTGTAGGGGTTCGTAGCATGGAAAACAAAAAATTTCTATCGCATACAAACAAACAAGCCAAGATCTATCTACTAGATTGAAGCAACGAGTCGATGGAATAACTTACCCTCGAAGATTCCAAAGTGTTTAACGAGAGCGGATTCTCGTGGGTGATGTAGTCGTACTCTTTCCGATCTCAAGATCGTGTAGACGATCCTTCCGGCGCCACATTCCGGCAGCGCTCCCGCAGTCGGTCACACGTTCGGTACTTGACGAAGACCTTCCTCTCCCTTGTTCCAGCAGGCAGCGGAGGTTGTAGCACTCTCCTCGCGATTCCGGCAGCACAACGGCGTGGTACCGGAAGTAGAGGGGAAATCCCGCAGGGCTTCGCCTTAAGTCGGTGCGAGTATGGTGGAGCTTATGAGAGAGGCTATTAGTGGTCTAGTAATTAGACACACCAATTAGAAGGCTCTAAACCAATTAGAAGGCTCTAAACCGCTGGCTAAAGCAATTAGAAGCTCTAAACCAAAACGACTCTAAACCGGAGATTTAGAGGTGGAAACTTGTGTATCTAGGAGGGGAGCCCTGCCCCTCCTTTTATAGGTGGGGAGGCGCAGCCAGGGGAGGGGAGTCCCTCCCCAAGTCAGCCTTGGGTGGTGCGCCGGCTTGGGGAGGAGACTCCTCCCTCAAGTCGGTTCCCAACTCCTCTTTCTTGTTTCCCACAGTTTCTTGTTTTAGCCGTTTGACTTTCAAACTGGACATTTGACTTTTCTGTTTTAGGATTCAATTTAATCCTTTATTTGGGACAGCAAGAACACTTAGTACATGATGCAATCATTCCAATATGTAATGACACATTCATGTACCCCTCCCTCCCCCGGAGTGCCGGACAATCCGGAACCTTCTAGAACATTCCCGATGAAAACACCGGAATCATTCCCGAACTCCGAAACGGGACTTTCCTTATATGAATCTTATTCTCCGGACCATTCCGGATCACCTCGTGATATCCCGGATCCCATCCGAGACTCCGAACAACATTCGGTCTCTTTCTCATAATACCATAACTACTCAAACAACGTCGAATCCTTAAGTGTGTCTCCCTACGGTTCGTGAATTATGCGGACATGATCGAGACACTTCTCCGAACAATAACCAATAGAGGAATCTGGAAATTCATATGGCTCCCACATATTTCTACGATTACTTTGCGATCGAATGAACCACTTACATACGATACCAATTTCCCTTTGTCTCACGATATGTTACTTATCCGAGGTTATGATCGTCGGTATCTCTGCATACCTAGTTCAACCTCGTTACTGATAAGTACTCTTTTCTCGTTCCCGTGATATGTGATCCCTTGTGACCAAGTCACATGCTTGCAAGCCAATTGGATGACATTCCACCGAGAGGGCCCAGAGTATATCTATCCGTCATGTGGATGGACAAATCCCACTCTTGATCCATGTGTTTCAACCAATACTTTCCGAACACTTAATGCCACCTTTATAGCCACCCAGTTACGGTGTGGTGTTTGATGTCATCAAAGCATCCATCTGGTAAAGGTGATATGCATGATCTCATGGTCGAAGGAATTAGGTTACTATGTATCAGAAAGCATATAGCAATTGAACTATTGAAATGACTTGATCTTTATGCTACGCTTATCAATAGGAGTATGTCCACCATATCATTCTCCTAACGATATGATCTTGTTGTTGATAACATCTCAATGTTCATGATATGGAAACCACAATCATTTAATCAACCAACAAGCTAGTGAAGTATAGAGGCTATACTAGGGACTTCAATTTAAGTTTACAATTCACACAAGTATTAATGTTTCCTTGTTAATACTATTATAGCATGAATATAAACATTTATCATAAACACAAAGATATAATAATAACTATATTTATTATTGCCTCTAGGGCATATCTCCAACAGTCTCCCACTTGCACTAGAGTCATCTAATCTAGATTACATGGTAATATACCGAACACCCATGGCAGTTTGGTGTTGGTCATGTTTTGCCCTCGGGAGAGGTTTAGTCAACGGATCCGCCACATTCAGATCTGTGTGTACTTTGCAAATCTTTATATCCCCATCCTGGATATGTTCTCGAATAGCGTGAAAACGCAGCTTGATATGCTTCAGCTTCTTGTGTGACCTTGGTTCTTGCGCATTGGCTATGGCGCCCATGTTATCACAGTAGATAGACATTGGGTCCAGCGCACTTGGAACCACACCCAGCTCTGTAATGAACTCTTTCATCCATATCGCTTCTTGTGAAGCCTCTGAAGCAGCCATGTATTCCGATTCAGTTGAAGATCTCGCCACAACGCTTTGCTTTGCACTCCTCCAGCTAACTGCTGCACCATTCAAAATAAATACGTACCCAGATTGTGATTTAGAATCATCTGGATCGGTGTTCCAACTAGCATCGGTGTAACCATTAACAACGAGCTGTTCATCACCTCCATAAGAAAGAACCATATCCTTAGTTCTTCTCAAGTACTTAAGGATGTTTTTGACCGCTGTCCAATGATCCACTCCTGGATCACTTTGATATCTGCTAGTTAAACTAACAGCATATGCAATGTCGGGTCTAGTACATAGCATGGCATACATTAGAGATCCTATGGCTGAGGCATAGGGAGTCTTACTCATCCTTTCTCTATCTTCTGCCGATGTTGGACTTTGAGTTTTACTCAAGGTCGTATTGGGCAACATGGGCAAGAACCCTTTCTTGCTTTCTTCCATTCCAAACTTCTTTAGAACTTTGTCCAAATATGTACTCTGTGACAATGATATTTGGCGTTTCGATCTATCTCTATAAATCTTTATGCCTAATATGTAAGCTGCTTCGCCAAGATCCTTCATTGAAAAACTATTATTCAAATATTCCTTGATACTATTAAGAAGGTCTACATCATTCCCAATCAACAATATGTCATCCACATACAGTATTAAGAATGCTACAGAGCTCCCACTCACTTTCTTGTAAATACAAGCTTCTCCATAAGTTTGTATAAAACCAAAACTTTTGATTACCTTATCAAAACGTTGATTCCAACTTCGGGATGCCTGCTTCAATCCATAGATGGACCGTTGAAGTTTGCATACCTTGTTAGCATCTTTAGGATCGACAAAACCTTTGGGTTGCATCATATACAACTCTTCATCAATGTCTCCATTGAGGAATGCTGTTTTGACATCCATCTGCCATATCTCATAATCATAATATGCAGCGATTGCTAACATAATCCTCACAGACTTTAGCTTCGCTACCGGTGATAAAGTCTCATCGTAGTCAACTCCTTGAATTTGTCGAAACCCTTTTGCGACAAGTCGAGCTTTATAGACAGTAACATTACCATCAGCATCTGTTTTCTTCTTGAAAATCCATTTGTTCTCGACAGCCTTCCGGCCATCCGGTAAGTCCACCAAAGTCCATACTTGGTTTTCGTACATGGATCCAATCTCGGATTTCATGGCTTCTTGCCATTTATTGGAATCTGGGCTCATCATCGCTTCCTCATATGTCTCGGGGTCATCGGTGTTGTCCACCACCATGACATTCATAACGGAATCATACCTATCTGGAGTGGTACGAGTTCTCGTTGACCTCCGAGGCTCTGTAGTAACTTCAACCGAAGTTTCATGATCACCATCATTAGCTTCCTCTCTTATTGGTGCAGGCACCACAGGAACTTCTTCCGGTGCTGCGCTACTCGCAATTTCGAGAGAAGGTTCGACAACCTCGTCGAGTTCTACTTTCCTTCCAATCACTTCTTTCGAGAGAAATTCCTTCTCTAGAAAGGATCCATTCTTGGCAACGAAGATTTTGCCTTCGGAACTATGATAGAAGGTATACCCAATAGTTTCCTTCGGGTATCCTATGAAGACGCATTTTTCCGCTTTGGGTTCAAGCTTGTCCGGCTGTAACTTCTTTACATAGGCTTCGCATCCCCAAACTTTAAGGAACGACAATTTAGGTTTCTTCCCAAACCATAATTCATACGGTGTCGTTTCAACGGATTTAGACGGTGCCCTATTTAAAGTGAATGCGGCTGTTTCTAATGCATAACCCCAAAATGATAGCGGTAAATCTGTAAGTGACATCATAGAACGAACCATATCTAAGAGAGTTCGATTACGACGTTCGGACACACCATTACGCTGTGGTGTTCCCGGCGGTGTCAATTGTGAAAGTATTCCGCACTTCTTTAAATGCTCGCCAAACTCGTAACTTAGATATTCACCTCCACGATCAGAACGTAGAAATTTAATCTTCTTGTTACGTTGATTCTCTACCTCACTTTGAAACTCCTTAAACTTCTCGAAAGTTTCGGACTTATGTTTCATGAAATAGATATACCCATATCTACTCAAGTCATCCGTGAAGGTAAGAACATAACGATAACCACCGCGCGATGCTACACTCATTGGACCACACACATCGGTATGTATGATTTCCAACAAGTCCGTAGCTCGCTCCATCATACCAGAAAATGGAGTCTTAGTCATTTTACCCATCAGACATGCTTCGCATCTTTCAAGTGATTCAAAATCAAGTGATTCAAGAAGTCCATCGGAATGGAGTTTCTTCATACGTTTCACTCCGATGTGACCAAGACGACAGTGCCACATATAGGTCGAATTATCGCTTGATTTCAAACGTTTAGCCTCAATGTTGTTGATATGTGTATTTCCACTATCGAGATTCAATAAGAATAGACCATCTATCAAAGGTGCATGTGCGTAAAACATATTACTCATATAAATCGAACAACCATTATTCTCTGACTTAAACAAGTAACCGTCTCGCAATAAACAAGATCCTGATATAATGTTCATGCTCAACGCAGGCACTAAATAACAATTATTTAAGTATAAAACTAATCCCGATGGTAGATGAAGAGGTAGCGTGCCGACCGCGATCACATCAACCTTTGATCCGTTTCCCACGCGCATCGTCACCTCGTTCTTCGCTAGCTTCCGTTTATTCTGCAGCACCTGTTTCGAGTTACAAATATGAGCAACCGAACCAGTATCAAATACCCAGGCACTACTACGAATACTAGTGAGATACACATCAATAACATGTATATCAGATATACCTTTCTTCTTGATGTTGCCGTTCTTCAAATCCGCCAAGTACTTTGGGCAATTCCGCTTCCAGTGACCTACTCCCTTGCAGTAAAAGCACTCAGTTTCAGGCTTTGGTCCAGCCTTGGTTTTCTTCGTCGGCGTGGTAACTTTCTTACCAGCCTTCTTGAAGTGTCCCTTTTGCTTAGACTTGCCCTTCTTGAATTTGGTGGTCTTATTGACCATCAACACTTGGTGCTCTTTCTTGATCTCCACTTCTGCAGATTTTAACATAGCAAATAGTTCTGGCAACTCTTTGTTCATGTTCTGCATGTTGTAGTTCATCACAAAGTTCCTGTAACTTGGTGGCAATGACTGGAGGACGCGGTAAACCCCCAAAGCATTAGGAATCACTATACCCAAGCTTTGAAGTTTGTTTGCGTGCCCAGACATCTTAAGAACATGCTCACTGACGGAGCTGCCCTCTTCCATCTTGCAGTTAAAGAACTTTTCAGAAGCTTCATAACTTTCAATTGCCGCATGAGTCTCAAAAATCAATTTGAGATCCTCGACAATATCATATGGGTCTGACTCTTCAAACCTTTTCTGAAGCTCCGATTCTAAACCATACAAGATAGCACACTGAACTATGGAGTACTGATTCTTCCGAGCGAGGTAAACATTCTTTACTTCATCGGGAGCATCAGCTGCAGGTGGGTCACCCAGCGGTGCATCCAGCACATAGGTCAAATTACCAGCTGTGAGGACAATCCTCAAATTGCGGAACCAATCCGCGAAGTTGCTTCCATTGTTTTTCAACTTTTCTTTCTCTAGGAACGCATTAAAATTGATGGTAGGGGCTGCCATTGATCTACAACATATTTGCAATAGTTTAGACTAAGTTTATGACAAATTGAGTTCAAATTAATTAATGAAATTAAACTAGGTGAACTCCCACTCAAAACAATATCCCTCACATTGTTTTAGTGATCACACGAACCAAATCCACTACATCAACACCGATCATCACGAGAGTTGATATAGTTTCAATGGCGAACAATCATCATGTTCATCATATCTACTATATGATTCATGCTTTACCTTTCGGTAATCCGTGTTCCTAAGACCATGTCTGTACATGCTAGGCTCGTCAAGATCAAACCTTAGCCACCGCATAAGCAAATCTGGCTTGCTTACGTTGTATACACTTGCGGAATCTAACACACCCGATCATCACGTGGTGCTTCGAAACAACAAGCTTTAGCAACGGTGCTAGCTAAGGGCGAACACTTTATGATTTGAAATTCATGTGCATGAGGGATCATCTTATAATGCTACCGTCGTCTACTAAGCAATACAAGATGCATAAAGGATTAACATCACATGCAATTCATAATATGTGATATGATATGGCCTTTCTTCTTTGTGCTTCCGATCTCCATCTTCAAACACGAACATGATCTCCATCATCACCGGCATTGCATCAAGGTCAATGACGCTGCACCATGGTTGTCGTCCACCGGCTTCAACTATTACAACTACTTTGAATAGACACGCAGGTCTTAACATAAATTAAAGACAACCATATGGCTCCTGCCGGTTGCCAACTTACAATAAGGAACATTGCATACATTAAATATAATCACAATCATGGCCATATCACATCACTGCACACCCCTGCAAAACAAAGTTAGACGCCTCTACTTTCTTTGCATATTTTACGTGGTTTGGGGCTTTCAATAAGTGTCGTTATAACTTACGAACAAGAACCACAACATTGATACTAGCATTGTTGATTACCCGTTGTAAATTGGATCTTAACTATGCTAGGAGAAACAGGCACCCGCAAAGCCACTTATGCAATACAAGTTGCATGTCAAGCGTGGAGCAAGTCTCATGAACGATGTCATGTAAGGTTAGCCCGGGCCGCTTCATCCCAACATACCGCAAGATGCAAAGTACATAAAAAGCAATCTACAATAAAAGCATCAATGCCCACAATGACCATTGTGTTCTACTCGTGCAACAGATCTACATATAGACACGGCTCTGATACCACTGTAGGGGTTCGTAGCATGGAAAACAAAAATTTTCTATCGCATACAAACAAACAAGCCAAGATCTATCTACTAGATTGTAGCAACGAGTCGATGGAATAACTTACCCTCGAAGATTCCAAAGCGTTTAACGAGAGCGGATTCTCGTGGGTGATGTAGTCGTACTCTTTCTGATCTCAAGATCGTGTAGACGATCCTTCCGGCGCCACGTTCCGGCAGCGCTCCCGCAGTCGGTCACACGTTCGGTACTCGACGAAGACCTTCCTCTCCCTTGTTCCAGCAGGCAGCGGAGGTTGTAGCACTCTCCTCGCGATTCCGGCAGCACAACGGCGTGGTACCGGAAGTAGAGGGGAAATCCCGCAGGGCTTCGCCTTAAGCCGGTGCGAGTATGGTGGAGCTTATGAGAGAGGCTATTAGTGGTCTAGTAATTAGACACACCAATTAGAAGGCTCTAAACCAATTAGAAGGCTCTAAACCGCTGGCTAAAGCAATTAGAAGCTCTAAACCAAAACGGCTCTAAACCGGAGATTTAGAGGTGGAAACTTGTGTGTCTAGGAGGGGAGCCCTGCCCCTCCTTTTATAGGTGGGGAGGCGCGGCCAGGGGAGGGGAGTCCCTCCCCAAGTCGGCCTTGGGTGGTGCGCCGGCTTGGGGAGGAGACTCCTCCCTCAAGTTGGTTCCCAACTCATCTTTCTTGTTTCCCACAGTTTCTTGTTTTAGCCGTTTGACTTTCAAACTGGACATTTGACTTTTCTGTTTTAGGATTCAATTTAATCCTTTATTTGGGACAGCAAGAACACTTAGTACATGATGCAATCATTCCAATATGTAATGACACATTCATGTACCCCTCCCCCCCGGAGTGCCGGACAATCCGGAACCTTCTAGAACATTCCCGATGAAAACACCGGAATCATTCCCGAACTCCGAAACGGGACTTTCCTTATATGAATCTTATTCTCCGGACCATTCCGGATCACCTCGTGATATCCCGGATCCCATCCGAGACTCCGAACAACATTCAGTCTCTTTCTCATAATACCATAACTACTCAAACAACGTCGAATCCTTAAGTGTGTCTCCCTACGGTTCGTGAATTATGCGGACATGATCGAGACACTTCTCCGAACAATAACCAATAGAGGAATCTAGAAATTCATATGGCTCCCACATATTTCTACGATTACTTTGCGATCGAATGAACCACTTACATACGATACCAATTTCCCTTTGTCTCACGATATGTTACTTATCCGAGGTTATGATCGTCGGTATCTCTGCATACCTAGTTCAACCTCGTTACTGATAAGTACTCTTTTCTCGTTCCCGTGATATGTGATCCCTTGTGACCAAGTCACATGCTTGCAAGCCAATTGGATGACATTCCACCGAGAGGGCCCAGAGTATATCTATCCGTCATGTGGATGGACAAATCCCACTCTTGATCCATGTGTTTCAACCAATACTTTCCGAACACTTAATGCCACCTTTATAGCCACCCAGTTACGGTGTGGTGTTTGATGTCATCAAAGCATCCATCTGGTAAAGGTGATATGCATGATCTCATGGTCGAAGGAATTAGGTTACTATGTATCAGAAAGCATATAGCAATTGAACTATTGAAATGACTTGATCTTTATGCTACGCTTATCAATAGGAGTATGTCCACCATATCATTCTCCTAACGATATGATCTTGTTGTTGATAACATCTCAATGTTCATGATATGGAAACCACAATCATTTAATCAACCAACAAGCTAGTGAAGTATAGAGGCTATACTAGGGACTTCAATTTAAGTTTACAATTCACACAAGTATTAATGTTTCCTTGTTAATACTATTATAGCATGAATATAAACATTTATCATAAACACAAAGATATAATAATAACTATATTTATTATTGCCTCTAGGGCATATCTCAAACACACTTGGCAAATAATTAGTCCGATATGTGTGTTGTTATAAACACCAAAATCACTAGGGATAGGAAGTGCTCTTTCAATCTCCCCCTTTTTGGTGTTAGATGACAACACACATTTGCACGATAATATTGTGATGACAAACAAGGTTTTGAAAAATAGAGATGGGGATCCCCCTAGATAAGTAGAATCTAGCCCCCTTCTATTGTATAAGCTACCTGGGAGTGTAAAATCGCACTTAGAGCACATACTTTTGCATAATAAAGTGTGATGAGAGATATTGATAGCGACTAGATAATGTCATCACTCACACCACATAATATGGATCCATATGATAATAGGCATACCACACAAATGATGGATCCATACGATAACCATATAGTCTCACCATACATAGCACAAATAGTTAGTTCACAAGATTCACACATAATAAGAGGCAAGCAAATAAAGTTCACAAGCGAATAAAAATCAATGGCAAGAACGAGCTTGTGACTCTTCCCATGCAAATCCCTCATGCCTAATGTGCAACTTCTCCCCCTTTGGCATCCCGGATATCACTCGTCATCATCATCCCAGGCATCCCAGGCATCATCATGAGTCGGCGGGGCACAGAAGGAGGAGGTGGCATCATCATCCCAGTGGTTGTGCTTGGAGATCCATTGGTCTTCCAGGGTGATGTTGTTCTCAGAGCCCTTGGAGACGGTCAAACCTTGAGCCTCCATCAATTCCTTCTGATGAGCACATGATTTATTGGCATAGACATGAGCCTCATACATGCGCTTCTGATTGTCAACTTGTAAGCAAAATACTTTCTTGAGCCTAGCCTCAATACTCTTGGCCCAAGATGGTTGAGCAGGCTTGCGGCGTGAGATCACAAAGTCAGCATCCTGGGCATCATCGTCATCACCAGACCCCTCCTCAAGTGGGTTCCCATCCTCATTAACAAGTTGACCATCCGCATTGCGAGGTTTGGGATGGGTCTTGATCAACAGATTCTTGTGCCGGTGAGTGACAAGGCGCTGAGAAGTAATGTCACGGGCAATCGATGAGCACTTGCTAAGAATGAGAGCCATGATATAGGGAGCAAAAGGAGGCACCCTCCGAGTGTAGGTGGCACAAACCATCTCATTCCAAATAACATCCATCACATCCATTGGTTGGCCGGAATCACGGTGGTGAAAGGTGGTGATCATGAGATCCACCATGAATGCATGCATCTCATCAACATTTCCAGCTCGGGGGGCAACTGTCTCACGGAATATACGGTGCAAGATGTCATATGTGGGGAGAAGCCCCTTGATCTTCCCAGGAATACCGCACCTCCGGATGTACAGTGGAGAAAGAACATCCTTCTTCATGGGGCGGTCATTGTTGTGACACCGAAAGCCAACCGGATTGTCCTTGCGACGGTCCTCGTACCCAAGGATAGCCGCAAACTCAGCCAAGGTTGCTTGCTTGACAACGCCCTCGGTCATCCAAGTGATAGTCCGAGATTGATCCTTGGCAAAGTGAACGGTGGCATAAAACTGAGTAATGAGCATTGGGTCATAGTTGCACCGGAACTGCATAATGGGAAGCAAGCCAATGTTTGTGCAAATCTCAAGGGCTTCACCGAAGTACTACAGGTTCTTCTTCACATGATTCATCTCAATCCACTTCTGAGGGACCACAAGCTTTTCATCCTTCATGAGTATCTCATGGAACACACGCTCATGGAAATCCGTATAGAAGAGGCTATCTTTCCGAGCATGAGAGCGAGCAGCAACATATGGATTGGCAGACCTCAAGGCATGAAACTCAACCTCAGACAAATCAGGCAGTAGCTTTGGCCCAGATGGTCCAGAACTTTGACTCTTGCGATGACCCGAGGGAGGGGGGGATGAGGAGCCTTACCACGGCCAGTACTTTGCTTAAATCCCCCTCCACATCGACCACGAGTGGTTTTTAGCTTCAGACGGGTGCTAGGTTGAGGCATGATCTCTTCTTCCGACTCAGTCTCAGGCTCGGAATTTGACTCTGACTCATAGTCCTCGATCTCATGATGAGCTTTGGAGCATTTGCGTGAACCCCGAGAACCCCCTGCACCTGTGAAAGAATGAGGGAGATAGCATACGGGTAAGGGCACAAGAACCCGAGACAAACAGACGACGAAAAGATTTCCAGGCGGTAGTACCGCACAACGGTAGTACCAGAAAATATTTCCGGTACTACCGGTCATGCGACCGCAGTGCAGATCTGGTATTATCGATCCATGGACGGGCAGTAAAATTTACACAAAACAAGAATGCCATCGGACAAGGAGTAATATCAGGTAACAAGCACACGATACAACCTCAAAAACACTTGTTTTGGACAAGAATCAAAGTTACCCTAGATTCAATGGATAAAACATGTGAGAAGAAGAGAAGGGCGGTAGTACCGGTGTCCATGGCGGTGGAGAATGAGGAGGAGCCCGCGAGGAGGTCGGATCCGGTGCGGATCCGGGGAAAGGAGGAGGGGACGGGGCTCCGGCGGCGTTCTCTGCTCCGGCGGTGGCGGTGGTTAGGAGTGGAGATGGGGGAACAATGAGGCACTAAGAGGTGCCCCTCCCCGTGTCTCCACCCTTAACCGAGACGTAGAGCGGTAGTACCGGGCAAACGAGAGGTAGTACCGCTAGCCGGTAGTACCGTAGAAAACGAACGGTAGTATCACACCTGGGAAGTGTCCAGAAAACGACCTGGAAACTGACCTCTGAGTGGTAGTACCTCTAGTTTTTTTTATGGTAGTACTGTTTGACGGTAGTACCGCGGGTTTGCGCCGGTAGTACCATAACTACTAGAACAGAGAGCCAGGTATAAAGTGGAAGGTTCTTGTGCAGAGTAGATGAGTTTTGTCGGAGGATAAGAAGGGCTTGGGTTAAGAGAGTCACACTGATATGGGCATATTCACTCTAAAA
The DNA here is from genome assembly GCA_916181665.1 of Avena sativa. Taxonomy (NCBI): domain Eukaryota; kingdom Viridiplantae; phylum Streptophyta; class Magnoliopsida; order Poales; family Poaceae; genus Avena; species Avena sativa. Next base: position 24,519,083 of record OV702283.1, read on the forward strand.
ATGGGGACAACATATGAAGAGCCAAACGAGAGTGCATGACCGTAAGAACAAACCCTACGCGAGAATGACAAACATGAGTAAGCACCAACCTCTCGAATGAGAGAGGCCGGTGGCCTAGGCCACCATATTTGAGTATACTCGGCTTGGCACCACGAAGATATATCTTGGGTCCATTACCGAAACTCATCATTTAAGCTCACATATCACAAAATGATATTAAAAGGAATGATTTTGATTGCTTTGGGCATAATGGGGGAGGGATGGTCCAATCAATTAGGACCACACTCCCCCTATATCCATGCCTACACCTAAACCAAATATGGGTCAAGTCATAGGTGAGAATGCAAGATAATCAAGTCAAGCTCCTTGAATCTATGATATTTAGTTCATTCCTCAAATAGCAAAACCTTGCTTCATCAAGTGGATTCGTGAAGATGTCGGCAAGTTGGTCTTTGGTTGACACATATGATAGATCAATATCACCTTGAGCAACATGATCTCTAATAAAGTGATGGCGAATCTCAATATGCTTTGTCCTTATGTGATCCACCGGGTTGTAGGCAATCTTGATAGCACTTTCATTATCACATAGAAGAGGCACTTTGTCACAATGGATGCCGTATTCCTTTAAAGTTTGCCTCATCCATAGAAATTGGGTGCAAGCACTAGCAGCTGCCACATACTCGGCTTCGGCGGTGGAGAGAGATATACAATTTTGCTTCTTAGAAGACCAACATACCAAGGACCTACCAAGGAATTGGCAAGCCCCGGATGTTGATTTTCTATCATCCTTATCACCTGCCCAATCCGAATCCGTGTATCCACAAAGAGAAAATGTTGACCCTCGAGGATACCAAAGACCATAAAATGGGGTATGAACTAAATATCGAAAGATTCTCATGACCGCCATTAAATGGCTTTCTTTAGGAGCCGCTTGATATCTTGCACACACACCTACACTCAACACAATATCGGGTCTATATGCACAAAGGTAAAGCAAAGAACCAATCATAGATCGGTATACCTTTTGATCCACATCTTTACCATTTGGATTTTGTTCTAGATGAGTCTTTGTAGTCTTGCATTTTGAATCTCTTGAGCATATCTTGAGTATACTTGGCTTGGTTGAAGAATGTCCCTCCTCTAACTTGCTTGATCTCAAAACCAAAAAATACTCTCAACTCCCCCATCAAAGACATCCGGAACCTACTAGTCATAAGCTTTGAGAATTCATCATTAAAAGCTTTGTTAGATGGGCCAAAGATAATATCATCAACATATATTTGGCAAACAAAAAGCTCCCCATTGACCTTCTTAGTAAAAAGAGTGGGATCGATTTTCCCAACCTCAAATCCACGGTCAAACAACAACTCTCTAAGGTGCTCATACCACGTGTGTGGGGGCTTGCTTGAGCCCATAGAGCGCCTTATCAAGTTTGTAGACATGGTTTGGGAAGTTGGGATCCTCAAATCCCGGGGGTTGCTTTACATATACCAACTCATTTAATGGACCCTAAATAAATGCACTTTCTACATCCATTTGTTGCAGCTTAAAGTTATGATGTGTCGCATAAGCAAGAAGGATACAGATGGACTCAAGGCGAGCCATGGGTGCATATGTCTCTCCATAGTCAATGCCTTCAATTTGAGAGAACCCTTGTGCAACCAATATAGCCTTGTTCCTTACTATAATTCCATGCTCATCTTGCCTGTTCTTGAATAGCCACTTCGTGCCTATAACATTGCGGCAATCCTTTGGCTTCTCAACTAACTTCCATACTTTGTTTCTCTCAAAGTTGTTGAGGTCTTTGTGCATAGCTTCCAACCAATCCGAATCTTCAAGAGCTTCCCACACTTTCTTTGGTTCAATCATGGAGATGTGTGCTTGGTGTTCACTGAACCTCTTCAATTGTGCTCTTGTGGAAATTCCTTTACTTAGGTCACCAACCACATTTTGTAGAGAGTGGTCTCTTAATTCCAACATTATCTCCTTTCTAGCTTCACGACGAGCGTGGATCTCCATGTTGTTTCTTGGGGGACCCTCTTCTTCATTTTGGTCCTCGTCTTGACCATCAACTTGACCTTGATCATCAAGGGAATAATTCTCTTAATTAAGAGGCAAATATTGACCTTGGTCTTGATCAAGAACTCTTCTAGCATTGATTTGAGCTTGTCTCAAGGCAGTTTGTACGGATCTTCCTTGAACAATTGACTTGGCACCACTTGACATCCTGGAGAATGAATCAAGCTCCTCTTGACTAGAGTTTTTACTTTGATCAACATGTTGAGGGTCCACATCTTGTCTTTGGCTTGATTCATTGTCCTCCTCGGTGGATGGAGCTTGTTGATGTTGTGAAGATGAGGGCTCCACTTGAGTAGAGCATAGTTATTCTCGATCCGCCATAAGGGGTTCCTCAATGGGGTGGATATATCCCACACCCGTTCTTCCTATGGCATCCTAAGGCATTTCATCATCTGCATCACAAGCATTAACACGCCCCCTTGGGGACCATCATATTCTTCGAAGGTCACACTACAAGATTCTATGACGGCTCCGGAGAGCTTATCATAGATTCTATAAGTGTGAGATTCGAGACCATAGCCAACAAAAATACCCTATAATGCTTTAGACTCGAATTTGGATAAACGAACACCTTTTATGAGATAGAAACACCTACAACCGGACACTCGGAAGTAAGATATGTTGGGCTTGTTACCGGTAAGTATTTCATATGGAGTCTTGTTGATTTCTTTGCGGAGGTAGAGCCGGTTTGATGCATGGCAAGCGGTGGAGATGGCTTCGGCCCAGAAGTTGTATGGAGATTTAAACTCCGCCAACATGGTCCTAGCCATCTCAATAAGACTCCGGTTCTTCCTCTCGGTCACACCATTTTGTTGAGGGGTATATGTAGCGGAATATTGGTGTTTTATCCCCTCATCACTAACGAAATCATTCAAGGTGTAGTTCTTGAACTCGGTGCCGTTGTCACTTCTTATAATCAACACAGGAAGATTGTATTAACGTTGAACCATGCTGATGAAGTCGATGAAGGTCTTTTGGGTCTCACTCTTTAACTTGAAGAAATATACCCATGAGTATCTTGAAAAGTCATCAACAATCACCAAACAATATTTCTTCCCACCAAGACTTGCATGAGAAGTAGGACCAAAGAGGTCCACATGAAGGAGCTCCAAGATCTTGGTGGACTTGATGCGGTTCTTTGGCTTGTGGGGAGCATCATGCATTTTTCCTAGAACACAAGCCCTACAAACACGATCTTTGGCAAAGGAAACATTTTCTTTTAGTCCAACAATATGTCCCTACTTGTGGAGACTTTGCAAAGTTCTCATATTGACATGGGCTAGTCGGCGATGCCATAACCAACCCACATCGGCCTTTTCGAATAAGCACATCGCACTTGTAGTGGTTTGCCCCGAAAAGTCCACCACATACAAGTCATGTTTGACGTACCCAACGAAAGCGACCTTGAGAGACTTGCTCCACATGAGGACCACAATATAATCATCAATAAAGACGGCAAAGCCCATCTTTCCAAGAGCACAAACTGAAAGTAAATTGTATCCAAGGGTCTCAACAAGCATGACGTTCACGAGTGTAATGTTGTGAGCAACCACTACCTTGCCGAAACCCATTACCTTAGACTTTGACTTGTCGGCATATGTCACGGTTATTTGATCATCATTTGGCTTTAAGTCCTTGGCAATAGACGAGCTTTCGGTCATATGACTTGTGCAACCACTATCAAGCACCCACTTTGACCCTCCAGAAGCATATGTCTACAAAAGATCAAACTAATTTTTAGGTACCCATTTTTCAATGGGTCCTCTTTTGTTAGCAACAAGGGTCTTGGGGACCCAAATAGACCAAGCAATATAGCCATCATATGGGCCAACATACTGTGCATACACATCACCATAATAATCACGCATAAGAACATAGCGAGGGTTAGCACTTCCCGCAAAGTCATCATGAGACATAGTTTTACCACTTGTGGTCTTACTATCCACAATGGTTTTGTTTCTCTATTGTGCGGGCTTGGCCTTCTTCTTATTGTTGTTCTTCTTCTTGGCTTTGGAGACATAGCCAATGCCCCCTTTCTCACCACTGGGCCTTTGCTTACTCAAAAGGTCATCAATGGACTTATTTCCTTGTAGAAATGTGGCGTTGGCTAGCTCCCCCTTCAACCTAGCATTTTCTTCAAGAATAGTTGTACTAATAGAAGGAATGAAATTACTAGGTGAAGGAATATTGGTCAATTGAGTTTGAAGCGTTTCATAGGACTTTGTGAGAGACAAGATTTCACTTTCCAATGCCTTGTGAGCCTTGTCAAGTGAACTAAAGTCCTCGGCAAGTTTTTTATGAACCACACCAAACTCAATCTTATCCTTTTTAGCCTTTTTAAATCTAGCAATAGCATGATCACGTTCCTTGATGAGTCTATTGACAATTACATCATTTGCCTCATCAAGCCCTTCAAGTTTTAGTTCAAGAGACATTCTAGTCTCTTGTTCTTCTTCTAGAGCATTATTTAGGGCTTATAGTTCAATCATGTGTTCATGCCCAAGTTTACATCTTACATCTAGAAGCTCTTGTGTGTGGGAAAGTTGATCTAAGATGCTCCCAAAATGTGTCTTGGTCTCCCCTTGTAAGTTAGTCACAAACTCATCAAAAGCAATTAATTCCATTTTTACTTCAAGAGACATCTCATCATCAATTTCATCATAGCTAAGGGGTGGAATGAGATGATGAGTACCTCCGTTCCTCTTGCCATAAGGCAAGTGACGTTCTTTTTGGGAGCATTCTCATTTGTAGAATCGAAGAGTGAGAATGTTGGAGTAGAAGTAGTGGCTAGAGCAGCCACACCACTTGATGTTTCTTCTTCCTCATCTTCATCATCTTCATTGTCGGAGGAGAATTCTTCATGAGTGATCAAAACAATTTCGCCCGACTTGTTGTTGGTGGGATTCTTCTTGACGAAGGGTTTCTTGTAGGGAGCTTTGGGAGTTTTCTTCAACACAAGCTTACCCCCATGATCTTCTCTCTTCTCATAGGGGCAACTTGCCACAAAGTGATAGCGGTCACCACAATTGAAGCAAGTTCTCAATCTAGTGGTATTTTATTTTTTTCCATTTGGGTTGCTTCTTCGTTGCATTTCCATCTTGGCCTTGGCGGGGTTCTTCCAAAAGTTCTTTGCATAGAAGGCCATATATTGACTATGAGCAATCTTGACATCATCGGGGTGGTCCATGGAGAGGCCTTAATCACTATTATATTCATCCCCATGTTCCACAACTTTGGCCTTAAAAGCAACGTTGACAACATTTCTCATACCAAGGGCACGAGCACGGGCATCTTTGGCATTCTTGGCGGCAACCTTGAACGAGTCCATCTCCTGCATAACTTCATTGGAGGTCATGAGATGGTAGTTGTGTCTTCCTTGTAGGATCTTCAAGTCAATGGGCTCAAAGGGCATGAGTGCACTCACATATTTCCTTTTTATCCAAGCATCATCCACATGTGAGGCACCCACATTTCTAAATGCGGTGGCATTGGTCTTGAGCCTACGGTACATGTCTTCATGATTTTCACCTTCCTTTATGTAGAAGCCTTCGGCTTCATTGCTTAGTGCATCATACCAGTTCTTCCTCATGCTCTCATTCCCAACAAACAACATGGTGAGAGCATCCCAAGCTTCCTTGGCGGTGATGAGGTTCTCAATGTGTGGGTAATACTTTGTACCCAATCCTTGTTGAATCATGTGCAAAGTGGTGACATTGAGTTGACTATTGACAACTTCTCTTCTTGTCAAGTTGTCTGGATCCCCAATATAGAGTCCTTGTTCGATGATGTTCCAAAGTTCAATGCAACAGCTGTGCACATGAGTTTTCATTAGAGATTGCCATTGAGCAAAAGTAGTAGATGATTCAAGCTTAGGTGGGTCACCTCTATTGTTTACATGAGGGTGAGGGATTGGAGGGTCAGGAGAGTACCATGAGTCACGGTGCTCACCTTTCCCACCATCATTTTGTGTGGAGGAATTAGTGTTGTCTTGTTTACCCCCCACTTCCATACCTTCGGGTGATACCGGAGCATTACCCTTAGGTACCACATATGGAGGATCCTCTTGAGGAGAAGGGGATGATGAGCCATCTTTATCTTTAACAAGTTTCTCAAGTAACTTGTGTAATTGTTTAATCTCGTTGCCCAAGGTGGAGCTCAATCTTGTTTCCAAGTTATTGAGATCATCCATGGTCACCGAGTGGATAGACTCACCATCACCTTCCCCTACTTTGCTACCCATATACTCTTAGGCAGTAAAGCCCGAATAAAGAGCCGAGGCTCTGATACCAATTGAAAGGATCGTATGGCCACCTAGAGGGGGGTGAATAGGTGCTACTTCAAATTTTCTTCCTTTTCAAATTAGGGTCTGACAAGAAAGGTAAATTCTCTAGATAATGCAACTAAGGTGAATTTACCTATATGACAAACAAGAACTAGCTAACACAACACTAAGCAAGAACAAGTAAGTAAAGTGCGGTAAAGGATAGAAGTAACCAAAGTGGTGGACGCGGAGACACAAGGATTTGTTTCCCGTAGTTCCTTCCTTTTGAGGGGAAGTACGTCTACGTTTGGAGAGGGGGTGGTTTCAAACCACCAACGCTACGAGAGGCCTCCCTTGTTCTCCGATGAATCTCACCCCAACAGGATCGATTCACCTTCCACTATATCGGCAATCTTTGAGGTGGAAGCCGGCACCTTTACAACAAGTTCGGGGCACACATCCACAACTTAATTGGAGGCTCCCAAATACAAGCAAGCTGTCAAGACAATCAAAGTCAATCTTGTAAGAACCAAATCTAGAGCTAGGGTTTCCAAAGAAAACACTAGAGCAATGGGGGCCCTCAAATGAATGAGGGGGAAATGAAGATCTCTTTTGGTGAAGTAGTAGATCAAGGCCTCCTCCTTCGATTCTCCAAAGATCAAAGACTTTGGATGATGGAGTGAAGAGATCTTGGCGATTTGGTGGCTCAAAATGGATGTAGTAGTCTTTAATGCAACGAGCACCTTGTCCCAAGGTAGGTGGAGGGGTATTTATAGCTCCCAAAGCAGATCTGACCATTGAGAATTAAATACAGTGGTAGTACCGGATTTCCAAGCGGTAGTACCGGAAAACACCGGTACTATCGGCCTGGTACCGAGAGTGCATTAATAAAAGCAAACATGCCCCAGCCACCAGCGGTATCAATTTTTGGTGCTACCGCAAAGCAGTAGTACCGTCCCTAGGGCACGATAATACCGGACGCATGCGGTAGTGCCGCATTTTGATACCACGGAGGGCAGTGGCATTTGTCAACTTGCCAAAAACCCTCTGCCGCGCTAGGTACTAAAATGCGGTACTACCGCATTTTGGTACCGGGGCTGGAAGTGGCTTTTGACAAGTTGCAAAAAAGCTTCTGTCGCGCTAGGTACTAAAATGCGGTACTACCGCATTTTATTACCGGGGCGGGCAGTAGCTTTTGGAAAGTTGCCAAAAAGCCTCTGCCAGGCTAGGTACTAAAAAGCGGTATGCAAAAAGCTTTTGCCTTGCTAGGTACTAAAATGCGGTACTATCGCTTTTTAGTACCTAGCCTGGCAGAGGCTTTTTGGCAACTTGCCAAAACCTACTACCGCTTTTTGGTACCGCGCCAGGCAGAAGGTTTTGGACAGTTTGTCCAAACACACTGCTAAGCCTAGTAGCAAATTCCAGTACACCCGATACACTGCAACCCCTTTTTAAAACAACCTGTGTACACTTGGCAAATAATTAGTTCGATATGTGTGTTGTTATAAACACCAAAATCACTAGGGATAGGAAGTGCTCTTTCAGCTGGCAATAATGGAGGAGGGTTATGGAATCTATGACTCAATGTACTACGTTAAAGAAGAGGGCGAGGGATAGCATGGGTTAGATTTAGTGTACAACAATTCTAAGGTGGAAGAGATGATCAGGAAGTATGGAAATAGCAGGAAATTGGTGCTAACTATCATGAGGTATAAAAGGAAAAGCCAAGCAATTGTGTTGTCACCTTTGAAGAGGAAGAATGCACAAACTATGCATGCTAAATCATGCTGAGTTCCCATTGATCTTGATCCATAGGAGGATGAGCCTGGTCCTTATCTGATGGAGACACAAGAAAGTGTTTACTACAAGAAGTTTGACCCATGGTCTGATGAGGACAAATAAAGAGAAGAAGAGTATGGAGAGTTAGGTGAGGAAAGTGACGATTGGTTTGAAGATGGCAATTATGATCCTGAATATGTAGAGGATATGAGGAAAAAATAGGAGGAGTGGCTGAAGAATACCCTAGCAGAAATGAAGAATACAGAAACATCCTTTGACACATTGTGAGGGTGAGACTGATGTGGAGGATATATTCATGTGTGTGGAAGAGGAAGATGAAATAACAATTAAAGAACTTGTCAAGAAGATAGTAAAGAAGTAGGGCCCAACATCAGATCACATTCTCAAGTGGAAAAGAAGGTGCTACTAGATTGGGTTCCTTTTGACGATGAACAAGATCATGGACTTCTGAATGAAGAAGATGACGATGGTTTTGAGGCTTGTGCATATGTACTACCTAAAGGGAGAAATAGAAGAGGCAAGAAACCCACACCTAGGGTTTCGTATGATGAGAACATATAAATTCCATAGGAGCAATTCATGTTGAAGCTATGTTTTAGAGATGTGTACCAGTTTAGGGAGGCCTTGCTAGACTGCACATTTGTCACATCCCAAAAATTTCCAAATTTTGTAATGTGATAAATAAATAATTGTTGAAATTTTAGGGTGAAAAGAAACTTTTTGATTCCAAATGGAAACTTAAAATCCCATCTTGAACAAACTTGAGTAAAGTTTGAATCCAGCTAAAATTCAAATCAAGTGAAATGCATTCTTCATAAATGCATCTTGGAATTTAAACACTTGGAAAATAAACCAAAACCCTAATGGAAGAAAAACATTTCCAAGTTATCTCTAAGCCTATGGATTTGATCCATATAAAAAAAATTCAACAATCATTTCAAAATTATCAAGAATGACAAATAGAAATAATATAAAACCATATGAATTGGTTTCACTTAATTTGGAACCATAAATAAAATCTTATGAATTAATGAGATAAGGAAATTGAATTTCCAAAGCTAATAAAGCACCTATCTAGAAATCCACACCAAATGGTGAGTAAATAATCCTAAATATATTTAAAAGGATAAATAAACATTAAATAAAAATATACAAATTGGAATCACCAAGTTTGGATCTTTAAATAAAAAGATATGGATTTTATAAAGTAAAGAAAGAAATATTAAATGAGGAATATTTAAAGACCAAATTAAATCTTGGCCTAATCCATAAGCAAATGGAATAAATATAATCCAAATCCAAATAAAATAATGGATAAAGAATTTTCAAATTAATTAAAAGGGCATTAACCAAATCAAATTCTATTTGAATAAAGATAAAATCCCTATTAGAAATAATTAATTAAATCATGGGAAAATAGAATTTGGCATTTACCCAAGTGGAATAAAAGTTGTTTAATTACTTAAATGGGATCAAAGAAATCAACTAAATAAATTTATGGAATTAAACCCATAATTATTTTCATTAGAATAAGGACAAGTACCAAAATTAAAATGATTAATAATCATATTAAAAATATCCCAAATAATTCAAGGTGAATGGTTTGACACCCAAATAAATAGATAAAACCTACTGAAAATATTTGGAAAGATTTAGTTTTCAAATGGAGTTTTTAAAACAATAATAAATCTTATTTAAATTAATGCAAGGGCCTATTTTAAATAATTATTATACCCTAAAAAGAATAAATGAATTATTCTAAATTTGACTCTAAAATGAACTATTAAACAGTATTTGAATATACTCAAAGTTTGGTTGAAGTTTGAAATTCAAAAGTTGTTTGAATTGATTAATCAAAATCAAAATAGAATAATAGAAATGGAAAAAGAAAAAGAAACAGATCAAAAAAAGGGAATAGAAAGCAGCCCAGCCAGCAAAGCCCATCCAGGCCCAGTCCAGGCCACTCCCTCACCCCAGCGAACCGTTCCTTTTCTCACCGCATAACTCACCTGCATTGCCACTGACCGCTAGGCCCCACCTCCTCTCTCTTTCTCTCGCTGACAACAACGGCCCACGCGTCAGTCGTCGTCTCCACCCCAGTGACCAGTTCCTCCGGCCGTTTCCTGTTTAATTTCGCAGCTTCAATTCCCGTTGAATGCACGAGTAAATCCCGCCCATGTCCACACGTACTTAATCACCATACTTCCCTCTCCCTTTTCCCCCAATCCTCACCCCACCGGAGCCACCAGGCTGCTCCGATTTTGCACGGAACCACCACTGCCTCCGACTTCTTCCGGCGACAATTCCGACCACACCTCGCCATGCCTCGACCCCTCGACCACACGAGCGTGTTCCACAGACTCTGGCACATCTCCCATTACTCCTAGCTCAGCCGCGCAAACTCCCTAGCGTCGACAACCTCAATGCCACTCACCGCCGTCTCCGACTTGAACTCCGACGAACTCCCCAGGTATCCTCCGTCCGCCCCTGTTTCCCCTATTGATTCTCCTGTAATCTACTCTCTCGCCCGCATCTAACGGCACCTCTCTCTCACCGTCGGGTGACCTGTAGCCTCGCCCCCATCGACAACCGTGCGAGCCCGAGCCAGAGGGCAACTCCGGCGAGCAATTACGTTCGTCCTCGTGCGCCCCCTGCCTCCTCGCGAACAAGTTGAGCATCAGCACGTCAAGGCGAACTTGGTGAGCCCCCTCCCTCTCTTTCTCATGTCATGCATCGTCGGCAACGACCACGCCAGAGCGCCGCCGCCAGCGCCGCTCGATTTAGGTAAAACTGTTTTGCACCGTTAGATCTCCATCTCGCGACTTAGATAGATTCATTTAAGCGAAGGGGTAAGGTTGTCTCTGTGCCGCACGATTTTCATTAGATCCAATGCACCAGAGAGGCTGATCCAACTGAAGCGGTACCAGCCTATCAGAGCACGCCATGTGGCTCAGACTTCGTTTTAAAAAACAGGAACATTTCTATTAGATATGAGATTTTGTAAAATTCATCACTTTCAAACCACACGTCCAAATTTTGCAAATTTTATATCAATGGAATCATCAAGACAAGTACTTTCTGACCATGCACTTTGTTTAGTAAATTGCTTCTGTTAAATTGGTTGTTTTTGCAGAAACTTGTGTAGGCTTATTTTGAATATAAAATTCTTTCTAAAATTATTTTGGTGATAAAACCTTTGGCAAATGGTTTGTTTTGAACCTACTGACCATAGAAATCAATTTGTGGTTTCAAAAAGATATTTGGTGAAGCAAAAGAATAAATATTTGAATTAAAGCATTTCTAGCCAAATAAAAATGTTGATTATGGTATAAAAATGCTTTTGGAAGAAACCCTTTGGGAAAATGTTTTGATGTAAACTATCTGACCCTAAACACAAGGTTTTATGAATTAAAAATATACTTTGATGAACCCTATAAAGATTATTACTTTGCTAAAGGTATTTCAACCACATAAAATATTGATTTGGTTTAAAATGGTTTATAAGTAAAATCTTTTGCAAATGATTTTGACACTTATATAAAATGACCAATAGATGCTTTATAATGTTTATAACCCATTAGAAACCACTTTTATAAATAAAACAATCTTTGGCATGCTTGCATGCATTGTTTTGTTTCTATTATTTTATGTGATGTTTTGCTTGAATGGTAGATTGAATTTTTGCTTGCTTGATTGAATTGTAGTGGAATTTGAAGAGTGTGATCATTTCAAGATCAAGGAGTGAACTTATATTCTCTACGAAAAAGGTAAGTGATGCTTCATACTTTTGTCCCATTATTTTCACTATGCACTAGTGGTATTTTTAAAGTAGGACTTGCATGGAATTTTGCTAAGTGTAAACTATGCCATGGGAAATCCTAGTAGATGAAACCTTAGTAGAAATTTCCTAAGTTAAGATTCCTACTACTATCATGCTTAGCTTAGCTAGTAGAAAACAAGGGTGGATTATATTCATGCTATGGAATATTTCTAAGTCAAGGACTTGTGTTTTGTTTAATAAAACAACTAGGTGAATGAATCACCTGGGTGGAATGGGAAGAATGGTTTGTGTTGAGTGGTTACACAAGGCCATTTCTATGGTTTACCTTGTGTATCTCACTTGTGGTTGGTCACCTAGGAACAAAGAGATTTGAGATGTCAAATGTTGAGAAGCTTCAAGTGCAGCCACTTGGCATTATGGGCTCTGCCTAGATCATATAGGTTGCAATAACTTAGCCAAATGGACAGTTGGTGGTAGGGGATGATAGGTTGGAACGCGTCCATTCTGGTCTAAGGGAAGGCTTCTGAAAGATCTTGTCTTGGTGAAACCAAGTCTTGTGGGGAAAGTGCACCACCTCTGCAGAGTGAAAAATCTAAGTACTTAGCCATGTCCCTGGTAAAGGACAATTTGAGCATCAAGACATGGAAGCTATCAAGAATCTCCTCATCCCAATTTCTAAGTTAAAATTTTGTGGTTGAACAAGGGTTGAAGGATCACCAATTTCTATTGGGAGATGCCTTGGGTGATTTTTGACAAACAAAAATTTAGTGTTTTTCAAAAGATAAGGAAAATCTATTTTGAGCAAAGCAAGCCTAAGCTCCACTTAGCCAAATGCATATAGATGATAGACTCCACTATACTACCATAGTATCACTTGCCAATACAATTCAAATGTATTGACCCTTGTGGCTGTAACTTATTATGTTGCAGGTTTGTTGGATGTTAGTAAAGTTTATTGATTAGGATTACAAGTCTACAACCAACATGACTGCCTGTGGCACTTTGAAGATGAAGGACCCCATGCTATTGTTATATTCTGCTGCATTGTAATGAGATAGCCAAATGAGCTATGTAAGATGTAATAAATTATTTTATTCCTGGTTATAAAGTTGTATAATGACCTTTGTTTCTTGATATTACATCTTAACTGCGGATGCTAGCTATTGATCCAGGGACTAGCATTGTAAACACAGGGATCTCTACCTTATTAAAGGTTCGGACCTCTACAACATTGCTTAGGTTAGGAATTTCCATTACTAGAGAAACTGCAAGAGCACGATAATTGTGCACTGCAAGGAGAGGGAAAATTTTGGCTGTCAATTCCATATATTAGCCTCCAAGATAAAGAATGAGGAGACGTTTTGCATTAAGAAACTGGAGCTAGAACACACTTTCCCAGCTGATCCTACAAGTACAAGGGTGAATTCAAAGTGGTTGAGCAACATGAATGTTCACAGTTTTAGGTTTGACCCCAATACCACCATCACAACCATGCAGGACAATGCAAGGAAAGATTTTGGTGTTGAAGTTCCCAAGAGGATGGAATATAGGGAAAAGTGCAAAGCAAAGGATAAGGGTTAGGGTGATCACAAGAAGCAATATTATAGAATCAGATATTATCTCCAAACTGTGTTCGACAAGTACCCTGGCTCTAGATGTATTGTCACAACTGTTACTGGCCCAATAGAAGAAGAGACGGAAGCAATGAAGCAGGGCCAATTTGCTGATATATGTTATGAACCAAAATTTCATGGACTGTTTTTCTGTCTGAATGTTGTTAGGCTAGGATTTCTTGAAGGTTGCATGCCCTTCATAGGGTTTGATAGCTGCTTCATTAAGCTAACTACTAGAGCTCAAATTCTTGCTGCAACAAGTAGATATGGAAACAACAAAATGTATCCTATTGCATGGGGTTATTATTGCTAAAGAGGACTATGAAAATTGGGTGTGGTTTTGGGAGCAGCTAAAAGAAGCACTTGCTGGAGATGAGGACTAGTTTGGGAAGTACACAATCATGTCAAACATGCAGAAGGGGCTGCTCAAGGCTATGACTAAAGTTTTCCCCAATTCTTCTCAGAGGTACTACTTGAGGCATATCTATGCCAATTTCAAAACAGCTAGCTTTAAAGGAGAAGACCTGAAAAAATGCATGGAAAATGCAACATATTCTTACACAAGGCCTAGGTTTGATCTTGCAATGGAAGAATTGAAAAAGCAGTATGAGCCAACATTTCTGTGGTTGTCCAAAATTCTAGTGCACACATGGGCATGGTGGGCCATGGGCACAAATTGTAAGACAAATTTGATTGTCAACAATATTAGTGAGGTGTTTAACAGGTACATTCTCGATATTAGGAACAAACCAATTGTCACCATGCTTGTTGGAGTCTATGACAAGAAAATGATCACACATGACTACAATATAGATGGTGGAAGAAAAGCGAGATGGGAAATTACACCTCACTACACAGAGAAACTAGATCTAATGAAAAAGTACTCAAGGGATTGTATCCCCAAGAGGCCAGAGATTGGATTGTGGCAGGTAAAAAGTGGTAATCATATAGAGGTAAACATATACAAGTGGAGTGCTTCTTGCAGGAAATGGGATCTCACAGGCTTGCCTTGCAATCGTGCAGTTAGTGCCATTTACAAATCTGGCTTGGACCCTGAGGATTGTGTGTCAGACTTCTTTAAAAACCCATGTATGTGAAGACCTACAAGATAATAGTGTATCTCATGCCAGCACAACATGGTTGGACAAAGATTGATACTGCAGACATCATGGCACCCAAATTTAAAGATCACCTTAGAGGGAGAAGGCAGGAAAAAGGGAGGAAAGGCAATTTTGAGGTGCCAAAACCAAAAGATACATATAGAATGGGTATCGTTTCATGTAGCAACTGCAAATTGCAAGGTCATAAGTATACTAATTGTTTGCAGCCTTTGAGGCCTGACCTAGCCATTAGAAAGAATAATTATAAGGTAATCTAACTATACATTAACTTTACTGCTTATTTTAGAGTTGGTTTTTATTAAACCTTTCTTGCTATGTTCTGCTGTAGGTAAGTCAATGCCTGCTGATCCACCTGGTCCAAGAACTTCAGAAGAAAGAGGCCCTCCACCTTCTCCAAGAACTTCAAAATTCAGAGCACCAAGACCATATCCAAGGAATGAAGAAAACAATGCAGAATGCAGAGCACCAAGACCTAGTGGCAGGGGTGGATTTATGTCTTCCTTAACTGCTGGGGAAAATGCTAGTGCTGGTAGGGATCATGATGAAAGCCCCTTGGGAAATGCAATATTAGGTCCAAGTTTCTCATATGATGTTTTGTGAGCTTGCCAAAACTTGTTGTCTGTGAACATGTTATGTAGTTGTGGTGCGAAAACATACCCCTTTTATGGTCTATGAACCTAAGTTGCTACATTTGTGTTAACCTGAATTTATGTGCTCTGTGAACCTTAATTTGATGAGTTATGTGGATGCCTAGTTTATGTTGTCAATTTACACTAGGCTCTGCACAATTTATCTTGTAAATTCAAACAAAGATCTACCCAATTTATTACAATCAACTAAGAATTCAAAGAGACAAAAAAACAAATAATTCATTACAATCAACTAAGAATTTAACAAGTAATTCAAATATTACATTCCACTAATAGTTCAATTCACAAATAGCACATAGTTCAACACTTCATCCAACAGATATTACAACATCGGTTCAACCTAGAATCTCATCACATAACTCCTTGATCTTCCTGACCTTGTACTTGTGTCCCTCTTTCTGGTTTAGCAAATCAAGAAGCATGTACTCCACCTTTTTATTCTCTTCCTTGAATCTATCCTTGTCCTTCTCTGCCTTCACCCTCAAACATGTGTGCATGTTTGTGGTGGATGCATCAAGTGCCTTCTTCTTCTCTAGTCCATCCCTAGCTTCAATCAAGCCTTGTTCAGCTTTGGCCTTCAGTGATACGGTGAGGTGCTTTTCCTCCACAGCCAGCTTAAGCTCATCTTGGCATTCCTAAGATCAGTATGGATCTTTGCAATCTCATCTTGAAAATTAAACTTCACTTCAAGATGTGTCAGCGCATACCTAACTCTACCATCTTTCACTTTAGTATACATATCCTAAAGCTTTGAAAGGGATTTGTTAAGTGCATCTGTCCAGACATCATCAACCTAGTGCACAAAGTCACATGTTTCTCCAAACTGCAAGATAAATGACAAAATAAATAAATTAACAAACAATTTTCTAAATTAATCTGGCTGTAAATTAAGCTAGTTAATTCCATAGACTTGCCCTGCGCACGCCAGGAACCTCCTGCCAGTACAACATCCTTCAAAAGCAACAGATTTAACGGTAATGGCATTGCATTTGCAATGAATGGGGTTAACTCCATCGTCTAATCCATTGTAATCTGAGTCATACATGGTAGTTGGACCCTAACAAGTCAAATTTACATTGTAACTAAAGGGAAATCGTGCTAAAATCTAAAATTCCCAAATCGGTATGAACCCTAATCCTAGACAAAGGAGATTGGAAGAGGAGTATGCAGCACTCACCTCATTGACAAAGGAGGTTGCGGCGTCCAAAGATTCTTCGTTGTCGCCCCAGGAAACCATCCCGCTGGTGAGCGGCCATGGGAGATCTATGAAAAAGGGAGGGGATGAGAACTAATGGCGAGGGGATGGGATGAGCAACGGGGCGATAGACTGAGGATGGGCATGAGGCAAACGACTATTTAATTCGCCAACCCTAATGGCTCTCTTCTCCGTCCGTGACCGGGGCCATGTGGACCTGGCAGGTGGGACAACATCGTTAGAAATCGAGTTAACCCGCGTCTAACGGGTGATTAGTGCTCCTTGTCACCCACCTGCCCCAAAGTGCGGTGCTCTGTGTCAAAAAGATTTGAGTTGGTGGTTATGTGTCACCTTTGCCCCAATTGTGGTGGTTTTCCATCTACTCGGCCCTCACGGGCAAAGACAATGCTCCAGACTTCATCGAAGACTCCTCGTTCTGTAGTGTAGAAGTAGACTTCCCCCACTGATGGCGCCCACCACTTATCGTGGGATGCTTCGTTGGAAACCCCAAGAGCAAGGTATGAAGCAGCACAGCTGTGGTGACCCAACATACCACTGCATGTGTAGTACACTATAGTCGTTGACATGACATCCACAGAACACCGTTCCATAAATATCACATCCCTCAGAGTGGTACAATAGAAACATTGCGGGTCCATATTACAAACATTCACACATTATTATTACAACACTAGAAGTTCAAGACTTCAAAAGGTTTCAACTTACAAACCAAAATATAAAGTGTTTCAGCAGAATTTAAAAGTAGCAACTCCAACTAGGAGTTGAGCTCAGCAGCTTATTCTATAGAGTTCATGATGCTCGGCTTCGTTGGTTACTACTAACTAGGATACTTAGTTGGACTCATTATCATCGACACCATAGCGAATTTCGTAATCCACTCCTTCAACACCTCCTGACAGGTCAGGCTCCTCGTAGAACACATCTTCTTGACATTCAGCTGCATACATTGGCACGTCTTCGGGATCCTCAGAGTCTAATCAAGGGATCAAAGGAAAGGATGAGTAATAGTGTTACCCAACAAGTTCATTATATGCAAGGTGGGAAGTTTGATGCTCTAACTACCACCTCGGACTATAAGTCCTTGGAACTATGCAGTTTTTGTAAATCTTTCTTCAAAGATTGATTTTATTATGCAAATCTATGACCATCAGCCTTCACAGGTTGACCAGAACTTTCATGGAGTTCCTTTCCTGCCGCGTTCATATCTCCTTCCCGGAACAGGTAGTAACAAGTTCAATTCTTACACTCTGTAGAGGTGCGTTACTTTTCCCATGAGATATCAACTCCTTGTTGCACAACCGGGCGTACTTTCCCGTCCACAATTCCATGCTGTGGGGCCCAGTAGTTGGTCCAAGCCAATCACTGCCCCCTTCGCGACCTCGCATGCCTCCTTGGTGTACACCATGCCCACATATTGAATTACGGCAATGGTTTGTACAAACCGTTAGTTGCCAGAACTATCGTGGGACGATGAGGGTTCCCACCCATATGCTTCATATCCTCTACGAATTACCAATTAATATGCACGCTACGAGGATAATAGCCACGACCTGCACATCCGGCTTCATGCGAGAGGAAGAAGATGCAACTGACTTCTCTGTCCCATTCGAAATCTCATGGCTAACGCGCAATATACGGCGCTAGAATCACTGATGTTAGGGGTTATTAAGTCCCTAATTGATCATCATTGTTGCAAATAGAACCCTAAGTTCTATTGCTCCATTATATCATCACTTAGGATGATATCTATGATTTCTTTATTTGTGAAAATAATATTTTATTTCTTTGGAGTATATATGATAACACACAATTCGCAAATACTTTGATAAAGACTCTTTAAAGGATATGAGCAAGTGATGAACTTGCCTTGTGATGGCAAGGTAGTGAAGTCTAATGCTTGCACTGGACCTTGGGCTTCTATGTCTACAAAAACATCATTATTGCCCGATAAGGACAATATTTAAAGAAGCAAAATGATTATGCAAAGTAATGTAATGCATCATTTAGCTTTATATGTATTCTTCCCCATTTATTTAAATTATAAAATTTCTTTTAACGAGAAATAATTTATAAATATTAATTTTTAATTTTTATTGAATATTGTATTCTTTTTATTTTATTTGCTTTTTATTTAATTAATAATTACTTTAAGAATTATCATTAATTATCAAAAATTGACATTAAATATTTGTTTAGTATTGGCCCAACCTAGCCCAACACTCTCTGTTTCTCTCTCGAGCTCACCTCTCTCCTTCTCCTTCCCCGACCCGGTGGTCAGCGGTGTCACCGCCGGCGATTCACGTTGTTGTGAGCCTCCCTGGCTGCCACCGTGGTGCAGGATGAGGTTGTCGGCCCCGCTCTACCCTTCTATCCAATTGTATTTGGACCTGGAGCCCTCCTGTGGCCAGATCGCTGCCGTTCCGAACCCTAGGGTTTGGGATTGGCGTTGATGTTGATGTCGCCGCTGCTGTCGTGTGTCGTGGGGATGCTCCTCGCCCCCAGGCGTGGCTATGGTTGCCGTCGTGGCGTTGTGTGGGTTGCAGCGTCCCTTGGGGGTGCTCCCCATGCCGCCGTGCTCGTCGGCCTCCTCTGCTTCCTCTTCTAATCTACAGCGAGGACCTTCAGTAAGTTATTCCTCTCCCTCTCATGCTCTCTATGCTAGGCCATCCCATGCTAGATGTTGGTAGTGACCTTCCTAGTGACTGTCCTGTCCTAATTAAGATTGTTTGTTCTTCCTAGGGTTCATACCTGCTGTGGATTAGATAACTGATGAGTTGGGATCAAGTTTTGATGGTCCCTAAGCATGCTAAATGGTTGTTAGCTGTGGCTTGTTGCTTATGATTAGTTGTGGTGATGCTAGTGGTTTACCAGATGATTCTATGGATTCATTTTGATATGGTTTAGATGGTAAAGTGCTCTAGAAGCAATACTTGGAAAATCTATTGGGTTAATAGCTCACCACTGCCATTATTTGGTTGATGACAGTGAGTGTTGTGTGATGAAGTCACTGTATTAGTACTGTTGGCTTCAGAGTTCATGTATAGCTTGAGATCAAATGATCTCTTACAGTGCAGATAAGTAGATGGATTTTCCTGATTATGATTCATGTGATGTCAAGAAAATGATTTATAGTTGGTTAGTTGTATCTATAAAGATTGGATGCTTAACCTGCTTAGTTTAGAACTGTTCTTGTGACACCATCCTTGTATGGAACACACGATTAGATTCTATTACTTGGTTTGGTTTTGTTCAAGCTTAAGATGAGTTTGGCATTAAAGATAAGTAGAAACTTCCTTTCTTAAATCCCTAAGACCCATGATGTTGGTCTGAGGTTTAGGGATTAATCCTTTATCTTGTTGATTCACATGGATGGGTTCTGGTAGTGATACCAGCTACTGTTTCTTGAATCAAAGTTGGGGAAAAATGATGGTAGGCTTGATCACTTGTATAGATACATAAGATTAAATTCTAAGGTGTTACTCTTGTCTTAGATATGTGCCTAGAAGTTTAGATCTTAGCTATGTTCATTTTTGAATTGAAATGTAGCTTTATTGCTTAGATCAATGATGTTGTTCAGAGATCTAATTGGATCCTTATACTTTTCTGATTGCTTTTAGTGTTTAAAAACTTCAGTTATGGATTCACCCCACTTGGGTGCTTTCTGAGAGTTTGAGTAAGAGACAGATCATGTATGCTTGTATAATCTTAGAGAGATAGATCATGTGATGGTCTATTTTACTCACCACACTTATTTGATGTTAGGGTTGCCAGTGGTTGATCTTGTGGTAGCTTGATCTGGTGCTCTCCTGGTATTTCCAGCTCCTAGCTTGTCCTTGATCTAGCCCTCCACCTCCTGGTCCTGGTGGCTTGATCTTGGTCTTGCTATCCACCTGTTCTACCCCTCCTTATATCACCATTTTGGTGATGTGATCCAGGGTTTTGATTGGTGTGATATAGCTTGGCTTTGGCTTGGTTTAGCTGGTGGCTGCTATGCTTGGTGTGTAAGAACAATGGAATGGTATGGGGATTGGTTTCCCATGGCTGTGTTGATGGATTTGTTTCATTATGCTGTTGTTGTGGTGCTGACAGCACATACCATGCAGTTTGGTGTGTGTGCTGCATGTGTGCCTGCTGCACAACTTGTGGATATGTTCTGAATTTGAAAGTTACTTTTATCAGGTTACCATTTACTTGGCTGGTGAAACTTGCCCCTCCTTGTTGTTTATTTGACTTATGGCATAAAATTATGAAAGATATATTCTTTCATATTGGTGAAACTTGCCCCTTAAATTACCCAATGATGAAAAAGTGAACAGTGCACTTCACTATCAATTCTGAGAGTAAAAATAATTCTAATCCTAACTTTTTTTTAAGTTTCTGTTTATTTTGTAGGTAACAGATTTGAGGATCAATATTTTAGTTTAGGTTTTTCTTTTTCTTTATAGAATAGTCACTTGTAATATCTTTATTCTTTTGTAATTTTATTTTTATCCTTTTATAATAAAGATTGTACTATTATTCAATAAATAAAGATTATTCTTTTATTTAATTACTATTGTAAAGATTGTTGCTCATTTCCATAAGTTACATTTTGTAACTCATTATTGAATGAAGTTTTGGAATATTCATTTTATTGATTATCTTCTTTCATTCAAAGTTTGAGTTATTATTGTTGGAGATATGCCCTAGAGGCAATAATAAATGTAGTTATTATTATATCTTTGTGTTTATGATAAATGTTTACATTCATGCTATAATAGTATTAACCAGAAACATTAATATTTGTGTGATTTGTAAACTAAATTAGAGTCCCTAGTAAATGCTCTTCATAATACTAGCTTGTTGATTAATAGATGATCATGGTTTCTTGATCATGAACACTTGAGATGTTGTTAATAACAAGATCATATCATTAGGAGAATGGTATGGTGGACATACTCCTATAGATAAGCGTAGCATAAAGATCAAGTCATTTTAATAGTTCAATTGCTATAAGCTTTCTGATACATAGTAACCTAATTCCTTCGACCATGAGATCATGCTTATCACCATCACCGGAAGGATGCTTTGATGACATCAAACACCACACCGTAACTAGGTGGCTATAAAGGTGGCATTGAGTGTTCGGAAAGTATGGGTTGAGACACATGGATCAAGAGTGGGATTTGTCCATCCATATGACGGATAGATATACTCTGGGACCTCTGGGTGGAATGTCATCCAATTAGCTTGCAAGCATGTGACTGGATCACAAGGGATCACATACCACGGGAACGAGAAAAGAGTACTTATCAGTAACAAGGTTGAACTAGGTATGCAGAGATACCGACGATCAAAACCTCGGATAAGTAAACTACCGTGAGACAAAGGGAAATTGGTATCGTATGTAAGTGGTTCATTCGATCACAAATTAATCGTAGAAATATGTGGGAGCCATATGAATTTCCAGATTTCTCTATTGGTTATTGTTCGGAGAAGTGTCTCGATCATGTCCGCATAATTCACGAACCGTAGGGAGACACACTTAAGGATTCAATGTTGTTGAGTAGTTATGGAATGATGAGTAAGAGACCGAATTTTGTTCGGAGTCTCGGATGGGATTCGGTATATCACGAGGAGATCCGGAATGGTCCGGAGAATAATATTCATATAAGGAAAGTCCTGTTTCGGAGTTGGGGAATGATTCCGGTGTTTTCATCGGGAATGTTCTAGAAGGTTCCGAAAGGTCTGGCACTCCGGAGGGGAAGGGTACATGAATGTGTCATGACAATGTGAAATGGTTGCATCATGTACTAGGTATCATGGCTGGGCAAAATAAAGGGAGAAATCAAATCCTAGTTTGAAAAGTCAAAGGCCAATTTGAAAAGTCAAACGGCAGTTTTGCTTGGTGGAGGGAGAGTAGGAAACCTACTTGAGGAGGAGTTCCTCTCCCTCCACCCGCCGGCCAAGGAGGCCTACTTGGGAGAGGAATCCCTCCCACTTGGCCGCGACCTCCCACCTATAAAAGGAGGGGCAGGGCTGCCCCTCTTCCCTACACCCAACACCACCCAAACCCTAGCCCTAGCCACCGGCCACCACAAGTCGCCGCCGCCCTAGGGTTTCCTCCTAGCCACCGAGTTGGGGCTCTCCCCAAGCCCTAGACGTCGGCCAAGCTTCCTTCCTTGGTGCCTCTAAACCCTAGATCGCCAAGGCCTCTCTCATAGTCCACCATACTCGCTCCGGCTTAAGGCGAAGCCCTGCGAGATCTCCCCTCTACTTCCGGTACCACGTCGTCGTGCTGCCGGAATCACGAGGAGAGTGCTACAACCTCCGCTGCCTGCTGGAACAAGGAAGAGGAAGGTCTTCATCGAGTACCGAACGTGTTACCGACTGCGGAAGCGCTGCCGGAACGCAGCGCCGGAAGGATCGTCTACGCGATCTTGAGATCGGCAAGAGTACGACTACATCACCCACGAGAATCTGCTCTCGTTAACCGCTTTGGAATATTCGAGGGTGAGTTCCTCTATCGACTCGTTGCTACAATCTAGTAGATAGATCTTGGCTTGTTTGTTTGCATGTGGTAGAAATTTTTTGTTTTCCATGCTAAGAACCCCTACGGTGGTATCAGAGCCGTGTCTATTTGTAGATCTGTTGCACAAGTAGAACACAATGGTCATTGTGGGCGGTGGTGTTTTTATTATCCATTGCTTCTTGTGTACTTTGCATCTTGCGGTATGATGGGATGAAGCGGCCCGGGCTAACCTTACATGACATCGTTCATGAGACTTGCTCCATGCTCAACATGCAACTTGTATTGCATAAGTGGCTTTGCGGGTGTCTGTCTCTCTCATCATAGTATAGATCCAATTTACAACGGGCACTTGATAGTTCAAACATCAACGTTGTGGTTCTTGTTCGTAAGTTAGAATGACACTTATTGAAAGCCCCAAACCACGAAAAATATGCAAAGAAAATTAGAGGCATCTAACTTTGTTTTGCAGGGGTGTGCTGTGATGTGATATGGCCATGATTGTGATTATATTTGATGTATGCAATGTTCCTTATTGTAAGTTGGCAACCGGCGGGATCCATATGGTTGTCTTTAAATTCTGTTAAGACCCGCGTGTCTATTCAAAGTAGTTGTAATAGTTGGAGCTGGTGGACGACAACCATGAAACGGGACCTTGACGCTATGCCGGTGATGATGGAGATCATGTTCGTGCTTGAAGATGGAGATCGGAAGCACAAGAATAAAGGCCATATCATATCACATATTATGAATTGCATGTGATGTTAATCCTTTATGCATATTGTATTGCTTAGTTAACAACGGTAGCATTATAAGATGATCCCCCATGCACATAAATTTCAAGTTTTAAAGTGTTCATCCTTAGTAGGCACCGTTGCTAAAGCTTGTTGTTTCGAAGCACCACGTGATGATCGGGTGTGTTAGATTTTGCAAGTGTATACAACGTGAGCAAGCCAGATTTGCTCATGCGGAAGCTAAGGTTTGATCTTGACGAGCCTAGCATGTACAGACATGGTCTCGGAACACGGATCACCGAAAGGTAAAGCATGAATCATATAGTAGATATGATGAACATGTCGATTGTTCGCCATTGAAGCTACATCAACTCTCGTGATGATCGGTTTTGATGTGGTGGATTTGGTTCGTGTGATCACTAAAACAATGTGAGGGATATTGTTTTGAGTGGGAGTTCACCTAGATTAATTTAACTATTAATTAGAACTCAATTTGTCATAAACTTAGTCTAAACTATTGCAAATATGTTGTAGATCAATGGCGGCCCCTACCATCAATTTTAATGCGTTCCTAGAGAAAGAAAAGTTGAAAAACAATGGAAGCAACTTCGCGGATTGGTTCCGCAATTTGAGGATTGTCCTCAATGCTGGTAATTTGACCTATGTGCTGGATGCACCGCTGGGTGACCCGCCTACAGCTGGTGCTAAAGATGAAGTAAAGAATGTTTACCTCACTCGGAAGAATCAGTACTCCACAGTTCAGTGTGTTATCTTGTATGGTTTGGAATCGGAGCTTCATAAAAGGTTTGAGAACCATGACCCACATGATATTGTCCGTGAACTCAAAATGATATTTGAGGCTCATGCGGCAGTTGAGAGTTATGAGGCTTCTGAAAAGTTCTTTAACTGCAAGATGGAAGAGGGCAGCTCCGTCAGTGAGCATGTGCTTAAGATGTCTGGGCACGCACAAACTCCAAAGCTTGGGTATAGTGATTCCTAATGCTTTGGGGATTTCCCGTGTCCTCCAATAACTGCCACCAAGTTACAAGAACTTTGTGATGAACTACAATATGCAAAACATGAACAAGACGTTGCCAGAACTCTTCTCCACGTTGAAATCTGCAGAAGTGGAGATCAAGAAAGAGCATCAAGTGTTGTTGGTCAATAAGACCACCAAATTCAAGAAAGGCAAGTCTAAGCAAAAGGGAAACTTCAAGAAGGGTGGCAAGAAATTTGCCGCACCGGCGAAGAAGACCAAGGCTGGACCTAAGCCTGATACTGAGTGCTTTTACTGCAAGGGAGAGGGTCACTGGAAGCGGAATTTCCCAAAGTACTTGTCGGATTTGAAGAACGGCAACATCAAGAAGAAAGGTATATCCGATATACATGTTATTGATGTGTATCTCACTAGTACTCGTAGTAGTGCCTGGGTATTTGATACTGGTTCGGTTGCTCATATTTGTAACTCGAAACAGGTACTGCAGAATAAACGGAAGCTAGCGAAGAACAAGGTGACGATGCGCGTTGGAAATGGATCAAAGGTTGATGTGATCGCGGTCGGCACGCTACCTCTTCATCTACCATCGGGATTAGTTTTATACTTAAATAATTGTTATTTGGTGCCTGCGTTGAGCATGAACATTATATCTGGATCATGTTTGTTGCGAGACGGTTACTTGTTTAAGTCCGAGAATAATGGTTGTTCGATTTATATGAGTGATATGTTTTATGCACATGCACCTTTGATAGATGGTCTATTCTTATTGAATCTCGATAGTGGAAATACACATGTTAATAACATTGAAGCTAAACGTTTGAAATTGAGCGATGACTCGACCTATATGTGGCACTGTCGTCTTGGTCACATTGGAGTGAAGCGTATGAAGAAACTCCATTCCGATGGACTTCTTGAATCACTTGATTTCGAATCACTTGAAAGATGCGAAGCATGTCTGATGGGTAAAATGACTAAGACTCCATTTTCTGGTATGATGGAGCGAGTTACGGACTTATTGGAAATTATACATACCGATGTGTGTGGTCCAATGAGTGTACATCGCGCGGTGGTTATCGTTATGTTCTTACCTTCACGGATGACTTGAGTAGATATGGGTATATCTATTTCATGAAACATAAGTCCAAAACTTTCGAGAAGTTTAAGGAATTTCAAAGTGAGGTAGAGAATAAACGTAACAAAAAGATTAAATTTCTACGTTCTGATCGTGGAGGTGAATATCTAAGTTACGAGTTTGGCGAGCATTTGAAGAAATGCGGAATACTTTCACAATTGACACCGCCGGGAACACCACAGCGTAATGGTGTGTCCGAACGTCGTAATCGAACTCTCTTAGATATGGTTCGTTCTATGATGTCACTTACAGATTTACCGCTATCGTTTTGGGGTTATGCATTAGAAACAACCGCATTCACTTTAAATAGGGCACCATCTAAATCCGTTGAAACGACACCGTATGAATTATGGTTTGGGAAGAAACCTAGATTGTCGTTTCTTAAAGTTTGGGGTTGCGAAGCCTATGTAAAGAAGTTACAGCCGGAAAAGCTTGAACCCAAAGCGGAAAAATGCGTCTTCATAGGATACCCTAAGGAAACTATTGGGAATACCTTCTATCATAGATCCGAGGGCAAAATCTTCGTTGCCAAGAATGGATCCTTTCTAGAGAAAGAATTTCTCTCGAAAGAAGTGACTGGAAGGAAAGTAGAACTCGACGAGGTTATTGAACCTTCTCTCGAACTTGCGAGTAGCGCAACACCGGAAGAAGTTCCTGTGGCGCCTACACCAATAAGAGAGGAAACTAATGATGATGATCATGAAACTTTGGTTGAAGTTGCTACATAACCTCGCAGGTCAACGAGAACTCGTACCACTCCAGATTAGTATGATCTCGTTATGAGTGTCATGTTGGTGGACAACACCATTGACCCTGCGACGTATGAGGAAGCAATGATGAGCCCAGATTCCAATAAATGGCAAGATGCCATGAAATCCAAAATTGGATCCATGTACGAAAACCAAGTATGGACTTTGGTGGACTTACCGGATGGCCGGAAGGCTGTCGAGAACAAATGGATTTTCAAGAAGAAAACAGATGTTGATGGTAATGTTACTGTCTATAAAGCTCGACTTGTCGCAAAGGGGTTTCGACAAATTCAAGGAGTTGACTACGATGAGACTTTCTCACCAGTAGCGAAGCTAAAGTCTGTGAGGATTATGTTAGCAATCGCTGCATATTACGATTATGAGATATGGCAGATGGATGTCAAAACGGCGTTCCTCAATGGAGACATTGATGAAGAGTTGTATATGATGCAACCCAAAGGTTTTGTCGATCCTAAAGATGCTAACAAGGTATGCAAACTTCAACGGTCCATATATGTGTTGAAGCAAGCATCCCGAAGTTGGAATCAACGTTTTGATAAGGTAATCAAAAGTTTTGGTTTTATACAAACTTATGGAGAAGCTTGTATTTACAAGAAAGTGAGTGGGAGCTCTGTAGCGTTCTTAATACTATATGTAGATGACATATTGTTGATTGGGAATGATGTAGACCTTCTTAATAGTGTCAGGGATTATTTGAATAATAGTTTTTCAATGAAAGATCTTGGCGAAGCAGCTTACATATTAGGCATAAAGATTTATAGAGATAGATCGAGACGCCTAATATCATTGTCACAAAGTACATATTTGGACAAAGTTCTAAAGATGTTTGTAATGGAAGAAAGCAAGAAAGGGTTCTTGCCCATGTTGCCCAATACGACATTGAGTAAAACTCAAAGTCCAGCAACGGCAGAAGATAGAGAAAGGATGAGTAAGACTCCCTATGCCCCAGCCATAGGATCTCTAATGTATGCCATGCTATGTACTAGACCCGACATTGCATATGCTGTTAGTTTAACTAGCAGATATCAAAGTGATCCAGGAGTGGATCATTGGACAGCGGTCAAAAACATCCTTAAGTACTTGAGAAGAACTAAGGATATGGTTCTTTCTTATGGAGGTGATGAACAGCTCGTTGTTAATGGTTACACCGATGCTAGTTGGAACTCCGATCCGGATGATTCCAAATCTCAATCTGGATACGTATTTACTTTGAATGGTGCAGCAGTTAGCTGGAGGAGTGCAAAGCAAAGCGTTGTGGCGAGATCTTCAACTAAATCAGAATACATAGCTTCTTCGGAGGCTTCACAAGAAGCGATATGGATGAAGGAGTTAATTACAGAGCTCGGTGTGGTTCCAAGTGCGCTAGACCCAATGTCTATCTACTATGATAACATGGGCGCCATAGCCAATGCGCAAGAACCAAGGTCACACAAGAAGCTGAAGCACATCAAGCTACGTTTTCACGCTATTCGAGAACATGTCCAAGATGGTGACATAAAGAAGTACACACAGATCTAAATGTGGCGGATCCATTAACTAAACCTCTCCCGAGGGCAAAACATGACCAACACCAAACTGCCATGGGTGTTCGGTATATTACCATGTAATCTGGATTAGTTGACTCTAGTGCAAGTGGGAGACTGTTGGAGATATGCCCTAGAGGCAATATTAAATGTAGTTATTATTATATCTTTGTGTTTATGATAAATGTTTACATTCATGCTATAATAGTATTAACCAGAAACATTAATACTTGTGTGATTTGTAAACTAAATTAGAGTCCCTAGTAAAGCCTCTTCATAGTACTAGCTTGTTGATTAATAGATGATCATGGTTTCTTGATCATGAACATTTGAGATGTTGTTAATAACATTAGGAGAATGGTATGGTGGACATACTCCTATAGATAAGCATAGAATAAAGATCAAGTCATTTTAATAGTTCAATTGCTATAAGCTTTCTGATACATAGTAACCTAATTCCTTCGACCATGAGATCATGCTTATCACCATCACCGGAAGGATGCTTTGATGACATCAAACACCACACCGTAACTGGGTGGCTATAAAGGTGGCATTGAGTGTTCGGAAAGTATGGGTTGAGACACATGGATCAAGAGTGGGATTTGTCCATCCATATGACGGATAGATATACTCTGGGCCCTCTCGGTGGAATGTCATCCAATTAGCTTGCAAGCATGTGACTGGATCACAAGGGATCACATACCACGGGAACGAGAAAAGAGTACTTATCAGTAACAAGGTTGAACTAGGTATGCAAAGATACCGACGATCAAAACCTCGGATAAGTAAACTATCGTGAGACAAAGGGAAATTGGTATCATATGTAAGTGGTTCATTTGATCGCAAAGTAATCGTAGAAATATGTGGGAGCCATATGAATTTCCAGATTCCTCTATTGGTTATTGTTCGGAGAAGTGTCTCGATCATGTCCGCATAATTCACGAACCGTAGGGAGACACACTTAAGGATTCGATGTTGTTGAGTAGTTATGGAATGATGAGTAAGAGACCGAATGTTGTTCGGAGTCTCGGATGGGACCCAGGATATCACGAGGAGATCCGGAATGGTCCGGAGAATAATATTCATATAAGGAAAGTCCTGTTTCGGAGTTGGGGAATGAATCCGGTGTTTTCATCGGGTATATTCTAGAAGGTTCCGGAAGGTCCGGCACTCCTGAGGGGAAGGGTACATGAATGTGTCATGACAATGTGAAATGGTTGCATCATGTACTAGGTATCATGGCTGGGCAAAATAAAGGGAGAAATCAAATCCTAGTTTGAAAAGTCAAAGGCCAATTTGAAAAGTCAAACGGCAGTTTTGCTTGGTGGAGGGAGAGTAGGAAACCTACTTGAGGAGGAGTTCCTCTCCATCCACCCGCCGGCCAAGGAGGCCGAATTGTGGGAGGAATCCCTCCCCATTGGCCGCGCCCTCCCACCTATAAAAGGAGGGGCAGGGCTGCCCCTCTTCCCTACACCCAAACCCTAGCCCTAGCCGCCGGCCACCACAAGTCGCTGCCGCCCTAGGGTTTCCTCCTAGCCGCCGACCAAGCTTCCTTCCTTGGTGCCTCTAAACCCTAGATCTCCAAGGCCTCTCTCATAGTCCACCATACTCGCTCTGGCTTAAGGAGAAGCCCTGCGAGATCTCCCCTCTACTTCCGGTACCACGTCGTCGTGCTGCCGGAATCGCGAGGAGAGTGCTACAACCTCCACTGTCTGCTGGAACAAGGGAGAGGAAGGTCTTCATCGAGTACCGAATGTGTGACCGACTGCGAAAGCGCTGCCGGAATGCAGCGCCGGAAGTATCGTCTACGTGATCTTGAGATCGGCAAGAGTACGACTACATCACCTACGAGAATCTGCTCTCGTTAACCGCTTTGGAATCTTCGAGGGTGAGTTCCTCTGTCGACTCGTTGCTACAATCTAGTAGATAGATCTTGGCTTGTTTGTTTGCATGTGGTAAAAATTTGTTGTTTTCCATGCTACGAACCCCTACAATTATTGGTTAACTCTAAATCAAATCAAATACTCAAACATCATTAAAAATCCTTTTAATTATAATTCAAACACTCAAGTTTTAAATTCAAATTTCATTTCCCAAAACACTCTAATCCACAAAGATCATATCAAAGTTTATAACAATCATCCTTCAAGACTATACCTAATCTAAAGGTATGAAAGAAACTTTGATCACTTTAGATTTTTATTTAGCGAAAAAAATTACCCACATTTTCCCAGATGAATGCATGAAATATCTCAAATTCCTAAATCTACCCTTCCTTAGTTCCTAAATGCTAGGATGTTACAACAGCAGCAAGTTTCCCTTAGTAAGAAACCGAGGTTATCGAACCAGTAGGAGGAAGGCAACGTCACACAGGTGTTGCAAGCAACGCGGAGACCTGCACAACACAAACTCAAGACTTTGCCCCAACGAATCAGTGAGGTTGTCAAGCTCAACGGTTTGCTGTAACAAAGGATTAAACGTATGGTGTGGAAGGTAATTGTTTGCAGCAAGTAAACAAGTAACATTGGAAGATGTATCAATTCTAAAGATTGTACCGGGGTCCATAGTTCACTAGAGGTGCTCTCCTTAGATAAACAACATGGCATGAAGGGTAAACAAATTACAGCAAGACAATTGATAGGAACTGAGCAAGGCATAACAATGAAATTACTAGTCAGAAAGATATGAGATTCGATTGGGCAATACAACAAGATACATAGGTCGCCATCCAACTGCATCTATGACTAGAAGTCCACCTTTAGGTTATCATCCGAACCCCCTCCACTATTAAGTTGCAAATAACAGACAACTGCTTTAAGCAAAGTGTGTAAGGTAAACAGTCCACATGTTCCATGAATAAGAGACCATTGTTTTCTCCCTAGTAGCAACAACACATCTACAACCGAAGAGATTATTGTCACTTCCCTTGGAAACTAGAGGCATGAACCCACTATCGAGCATAAATACTCCCTCTTGGAGTCACTAGCAACTACTTGGCCAAGATAGCTACTAACAACGGAGAGCATGCAAGATCACAAACAACACAGACATGATAGAATCATAAAGACAAAACCATTAATCAAACCAACATAATAATCTCAATATCCATCGGATCCCCGCAAACACAACATGCATGATTACAAATAGATTAGATCTTGATCATGAACGGAGCTCACAAGATCTATACATGAAAGCACAAGGGGGAGATACAACCATCTAGCTACTACATGGACCCATAGTCCAAGGTGGAACTAATCACGCATCATACCGGAGAGAAGGCCTCCGGGATGATCTCCCCTCCGACAGGGTGCCAGGAAGAACTTCAGATCCCCTCGATCTAGGGACGATGGTGGCGGCGGCTACAGACGGTTTCTTGGAGATTTGATCGGGTGCTTACAGTTTCTGCATCAGGGGCTTCTTATAGGAGAAGAGGGAGGCCGAGGCGGCGGCCAGGGGCCCCACACCCCTCCCAGGCATGTGGCAGGGCCCATCCACGCCTAGGGGAGGTCTGGGCGCCCTAGCCCGCCTCTCCGGCTCCCCTCTTGACTTCTTATTCCCCACGGAAATTAATTTACTTTGACGTTTGTCCCGTCTAATTCCGAGAATATTTATTTACTATCTTTTCTAAAACAAAAAAACAAGAGAAAACAGGCAACTGACACTGTGGCAACTTGTTAATAGGTTAGTACCATAAAACATGTAAAAAGAACCTCAAAGTGTAGACAAGCAAAGCAAAGTAGATACTAAACAAGAATGGAGCATAAAAAATTATAGATACGTTTCCGACGTATCAACATCCCCAAGCTTAACTCCTGCTCGTCCTCGAGTAGGTAAGTGATAAAAAGAATAGTTTTTGAGGTGACATGCACCCTCACAATAAAGATCCAACCATTTGCAAGAATTAAAAGTTGGGATTAAAGAACTCTAAACATGTGCATGAAAGATGGAGTTCTAACAATAGGACATAGTAACTATGCATGCAACATGACAAGCTACAAACAAAGATCATGAATAACATGGATTGAAAAACGTTTGTTTGTTTCACATACAGAAAACATAGCATAGTGGCAATCAGCTTGTCCCTCATAGAGTAGCAAATAGATTCATAGGACACCTTCAAAATTCATAAGGGTGACTAGAAACAAATAGCACAAAAACAAGTAATATCACAATATGCATCAATCAATAAGCTTTGGAACACTGCACACAGAATGACAACTATGCTCTCTAAATGGTGCCTAAAGGAGAAGGTGGAGACTCAAATAATGGTGGAAGAAAAACTTTTTTGTAAAGGAAGCAGGGATTTCAAGTTTCAAAAGATCTTCCAAAAATTATTGTACTTGTTAGATTTCAGCCCTCATTACCCCTATCATAAGCATCTTGAAGTGGTTAAGGTTAAAGTGAACAAAGATGGAGTATATGCTTGACGACATATAAGTTGGCAATCTCAAGTCCCTTGAATACGAGGGCCACACCTCATGCTACTCAACCTAGTCACCTATAAGTTCTTGTCACTATAAGTATTTGCATATCATTGAGAACCGCCAACGGGGTACCCCTTGCACATGGTACAGGAGCTATCCCATAACCAAAATGACAAGGCAAACAGACAATGAGCATCTCAATAATCTTCTTATTAACCATGGGAATATGGTGCTTTTTTCTCTCTTTCCTCTTTTCTCAATGTGTCTATTTTTTATAAGAAGAATGCTTCATAGATGTCACTATGGTGATGCTGCAAGTTTCCACCATGATTAGGCATGGCTTAGGCTAGCGGCCCAGGCGTTTATCTAACACAGGATACAAACTCCATGGACTTACAAGTTCCCTCTTTATTTCACACCGGTGACATCCATAGACAAAAGAGCATGATATCAACTGAGTACAAAGTACAAGTGCAATGTTGAAAATGTTCCCCATGACAACATGGTTCTGCTAATTCCAACGTATAAGTGCAAGAATATACAACATAGAAGACACAATGGTTCAAGTTTATTAGGGGCAAACAATATAAAGTGTGCTATCAAGTTTGTGAGGGATTTAATCACTAAGTTTTGACATAACAAAATAGTTTTAAATTGGAAGATAGCTGAAAACAAGAATATATTTGGAATGGTGTAACACACCATGCATAGGAGTTTATAGTGGACACTTTGGAAAAACTTGGTTTCTTGGGAGTTGGAAGCATGAGTAGAACTTACTCATACAAGTGGAGGCTAGCAAAAGACTAGGAGAAACCAACTAAGAGAGCAATAATGGTGTAACATCCCAGCATTTAGGAACTAACGAAGGGTAGATTTAGGAATTTGAAATGTTGCATGCATTCATCTGTGAAAACATGGGTAAATTTTTCGCTAAATAAAACCTAAAGTGATCAAGGTTTCTTTCATACTCTGAGATTAGGTATAGTCTTGAAGGATGATTGTTATAGACTTTGATATGATCTTTGTGGACTTATGTGTTTTGGGAAATGAAATTTGAATTTAAAACTTGAGTGTTTGAATTATAATTCAAAAGGATTTTGAATAATGTTTGAGTATTGGACTTAATTAAAAGTTAACCATAATAACTCAAACTTTATATAAAGAAAGCCATTAAGAATAAGAATCTCAATTTCAAAATTGTATTCAATAAATCAGTTACACAATGTAACCTATATAAATAAGCAACAATCCTTACAATAGTAAATAAATAAAAGAATAATATTTCTTTCATGATATTATTACAATCTTTATTACAAAAGAATAAAAAAATAAAAGGTACAAAATAATAAATTAAAGATTACAATTGAATCAGAGAGATACTACAAGTGACTATTCTATGAATAAAAAAGAAAAACCTAAACTAAAGTCTTGATCTTCAAATCCGGTACCTGCAAAATATAAAGAAACTTAAAAGAAAAGGAAAGTTAGGATTAGAATAATTTTACTCTTAGAGTTGACAGTGAAGTGCATTGTTCACTTTTTCATCATTGGGTAATTTAAGGGGGCAAGTTTCACCAATATGAAAGAAGATATCTTTCACAATTTAAGCCATAAGTCAAATAAATAGCAAGGAGGGCAAGTTTCACCAGCCAAGTAAATGGTAACCTGATGAAAGTAACTTTCAAAACTAGAACATATCCACAACTTGTGCAGCAGGCACACGGGCATCACACACGCCAAACTGCATGGGTGTGCTGTCAGCACCACAACAACAGCACAAGCAAACAAAACCATCAACACAGCCATGGGAAGCCAATCCCCACACCATTCCATTGTTCTTACACACCAAGCACAACGGCCAGCAGCTAAACCAAGCTAAAGCCAAGCTAGATCACACCAACTAAAGCCCAGGATCACATCACCAAGATGGTGACATAAGGAGGGGTGGATCAGGTGGATAGCAAGACCAAGATCAAGCCATCAAGATCAGGAGATGAAGGGCTAGATCAAGGACAAGCCATGAGCTAGAAATACCAGGGGAGCACCAGATCAAGCTACCACAAGATCAACTACTAGCAACCACAACATCAAATAAGAGTGGTAAGTAAATAGACCATCACATGATCTATCTGTCTAATATTAGACAAGCATACATGATCTGTCTCTTATTCAAACTCTCAGAAAGCACCCAAGTGGGGTGAATCCATCACTGAGGTTTTAAACTCTAAAAGCAATCAGAAAAGTATAATGATCCAACTAGATCTCAGAACACCATCATTGATCTAGCTATCAAGCTATATTTCAATTTAAAAATGAACATAGATAAGATTAAAACTTCTAGGCACATCTCTAAGACAAGAGTAGCACCTTAGAATTTAATCTTATGGATATATATAAGTAATCAAGCCTACCATCATTTTTTACAAACTTTGATTCAAGAAATAGTAGCTGGTATCACTACTAGAACCCATCCATGTGAATAAAAAAGATAAAGGCTTAATCCCTAAACCTCAGACCAACATCATGGGTCTTAGGGATTTAAGAAAGGAAAATTTCTATTATCTTTAATGCCAAACTCATCTTAAGCTTGAACCAACCCAAACAATGAAATGGAATCTAATCTTGTGTGCCATACAAAGATGGCGTCACAAGGACAGTTCTACATTAATCATGTTAAGTATTCAATCTTCATAGATTCAACCAACCAACTATAAATCATTTTCATGTCATCACAGGAATCATAATTAAGAAAATCCCTATGTATATCTTCACTGTTTGAAACCATTTGATCTCAAACTACATATGAATTCTTAATCCAACAAGTGCTAATACAGGGACTTCATCACACAACACTCACTGTCATTAACCAAGTAATGAAAGTGGTGTGTTATTAAACCACTAGATTTCCAAATATTGCTTCTAAGGCAAATTTACCATCTGACCATATAAAAATTAATCCATAAAATCATCTGATAAACCACTAGCATCACCACAGCTAATCATCAGTAGTAAGCCATAGTAAGTCACCAGTTAACAGGTTCAAGGATCATCAACACATGATCCAATTCATCAGTTACTTAATCAACAACAGGGTATGAACCTTAAGCAGAACCAAGAATCTTAATTAGGACAGGACAGTAACCAGGAAGGGCATTACCAACATCTAGCATAGGATGTCCTAGCATAGAGAGCATCAGAGGGAGAGGAATAACTTACTTAAGGTCCTTGCTGAAGATCAGAAGAGGAAGCAAAGGAGGCCGATGACCACGGCGTCACGGGGAGCACCCCCACGGGGGCGTTGCGACCCATACAGCACCACGGTGGCGACCATAGCCACGCCTGGGGGTGAGGAGCATCACCACAGCGCACTACAGCAGCGGCGGCGTCAGGACCAATGCCAACCCCAAACACTAGGGTTCGGGAGGGAAGAGCGGGGTCAACAACCTCTTCCTGCACCATGGCGGCGGCTAGGGCGGTCCACGATGGCGGGAATCGTCGGGGGCAACACCACTGACCACGGGGTCGGGGAGGAGAAGGAGAAGGGTGAGCTCGAGAGCGAGACAGAGAGTGATGGGCTGGGTTGGGCCGAAAACCCTTCGGGGTGTTATTATTGACTTTACCCTACTAGGCCACAAGGGCCCAATAAAACCCAAACCATCAGCCCAAAACCTTTAAAGCCTATTTTAATAATTGTAAAAAGACCAAAATGCCCCTGATTTAAATAAATTCTAGAAATAAAATAAAAGTCGAAAAATTATAAATAAAATATTTTTGGATTCACAATAATCCAAACTGTCCAAATAAATTAAGAGATAAAATTTTTGACATATAAGTTTTATTAAGAATTTTGTAATTTATATATTCCTTATGGAATTTTACAAAATTATTGAAAGTTAATAAAAATAAATAAAAATCACTTTCATTATATATTAATATTGTAGTATTTTATAAAAATACTAAATAAATATTTAATACCCATTTCTGTTATTTAATGATAATTCTTAAAGGAATTATTAAATGAATAAAAATTCTAATAAAGGAAATAAAATAAGTAAATATAATATTCTATAAATATTGAAAATTAATATTTATAAATCCTTAATTAAGTAAAAAGGATTTTTCTATAATACAAATAATGAGGGAGAATACATATAAAGTAAATAGTGCATTACATTACTTTTGCATAATCATTTTGCTTCTTTAAATATTGTCCTTACCGGGCAATAATGATGTTTTTGTAGACATAGAAGCTCAATGTCCAGTGCAAGCATCAGACTTCACTACCTTGCAATCACAATGCAAGTTCATCACTTGCTCATGTCCTTTGAAGAGTCTTTATCAAAGTATTTGTGAATTGTGTGTTATCATCTATACTATAGAAAAAGAAAACAATATTTTCTCAAGGTACTAAATCTTAGATATCATCCTAAGTGATGATATGATGGAGCAATAGAACTTAGGGTTCTAATTGCACTAATGATGAACAATTAGGGATTAATAACCCATGACATCAGTGATTCTAGCGCCGTATATTACACGTTAACCATGAG
Organism: Avena sativa; assembly: GCA_916181665.1. Lineage (NCBI taxonomy): Eukaryota > Viridiplantae > Streptophyta > Magnoliopsida > Poales > Poaceae > Avena > Avena sativa. The sequence goes on from OV702283.1 coordinate 24,556,245, forward strand.
ATTTGGAATGGGACGGAGAAGTCAGTTGTATCCTTTTCCTATTATATGGAGGCAAGACGACCTTAACGTGACGTTGTGATTCCTTGTGCAGATCCAACATATGGGTGGGCACCCTTACGCCCCACACTTTTTGTGTCTAGATTATCTATGAATGGTGTTTAGGGATATAGTCCATGTAAATGGTACTATTCCGGGCATCACTAGGTCATAGAGTCTTCGGGAACTCATCAGGGTTTTAGCCTGCCCGAAAGGGGGCTTAACAAAGGTGAGCTATCCCGAAGGATCGTGCAGACATATGAGGTCGCGGAGAGGGAAGTGATTGTCTTGGACCAACTACTGGGCCCCACATCATGGAATTGTGGACGGGAAAGTACGCCCGATTGTGCAACAAGGAGTTGATCTCTCATGGGAAAAGTAACACACCTCTACAGAGTGTAAGAATTGTAACTTGTTACTCCCTGATCCAGGAAGGAGCTATGAACGCGGCAAGAAAGGAACTCCATGAAAGTTCTGGTCAACCTGTGAAGGCTGGTAGTCATAGATTTTCATAATAAAATCAACCTTTGAAGAAAGATTTACGAAAATTTCATAGTGCCAACGATTGATAGTCCGAGGTGGTAGATAGAGCATCAAACTTCCTACCTTGGATATAATGAATTTTCTGAGTAACGCTGTTACTCATCCTTTCCTTTGAATCCTTGCTTAGACTCTGAGAATCCCGAAGATACTCCAATGTATGCATCTGAGAGTCAAGAGGAGGTATTCTATGAAGAGCCCAACTTGTATGGAGCCGTAGAAGGGGAGGACTACGACATCGTCTACGGAGGAGAGTTCCAGGAGTCCTAATAATTACGATAGTTCTAGTAGCCACTTGAGCCGAGCATCATGAAAATATATAGCAATAAGTTGCTAAGCTCAATTTGGAGTTTAAGTTTTAAATTTGAAACTTTCGCTGAAACACTTATATTTTGGTTTGTAAGTTGAATCTTTTGGAAGTCTTGTACTTCCGGTATTGTAATAATAATAACGTGTGTATGTTTGTAATATGGACCCGCAATGTTTCTGTTGTACCACTCTGAGGGATGTGATATTTACGAAACGGTGTTCTGTGAATGTCATGTCAACGACTATAGTGTACTACACATGCAGTGGTATGCTGGGTCACTGCAGTTGGTATCAGAGCAATTGCTTTGACCTTAGGTTGGAAACCTAGTAAAGGGTATTACATGTAGGAGAGAGTGTAGCAACGATAAAGAATTCTCTAAAATTAATATAATGGGCATTCAAATGAGAGTATTCCGTTATATGTTTTAGTGCGATAATTCTTTGTTATGATGCAATATCTTATTGGTTACTAATTAAAACTATTTTTCTGATATACAGAGCTATGGCACCAAAGTTTCCAAAATAGACTTTGGTAAGGAAAGAGGAGACTCTTGATGATTATCAAGGATCATTTACAGATCAACTTCGTCAACTTTTAAAGATTTTTAGTTGTCCAACTAGAATTCTAGTGAATATTATAACTTACCATGATGGTCGGATGTTGTCCAAGTATCGTGTGAGTATTCAACTTCCTGAGGAGCTTGGATTATATCACGATCTACCTATAGGTGAAGGTAGGAGTCACTTAGCAGCATATCATGTTGCTGCTGTGGAGGCGATAGCTAATATCCGGGAGCATAAAGCCAACAAGTTAGAAGGTAGCACATTTTCTGTGATACCTCATGATTCTATAGACTCGGAGCCTATACCAGATCATCTTACTTTGGTTAAGAAGCATCCTAAGTTAGCTTCCAAGTTTATGGATAGATATCGAACACTCGTTGTGTCTTTTTATAAGACACATCAAGTGATTGTCGAAGATGAAAACGACATGTTAGAGGATCTAACTGATCCAGAAAGGAGGAAGAAGTTAGCAATCCAGTTGGAAAAGGAAGCAAGTAGTAGCGCAACACCTATCTTTAAGGATATACCTATAGATCCTGAATCTTTTATACCATATCCTTATTCACCAAGTCCTGAACCTATACATGATCCTACTATGGATACGAGGTATGCAGTACCACAGGGTTTAGAGGATGGTTCTGATTCAGAACGTCCTATTGAGAATTTTGATGGTTGGAGAAGGGGGTCATATGAAGGATCTTACGAACACCAGATGTCCACAGATGGTTCTGACAGAAATGTTGGACAATCTAGCTGGATGGGTGCAAGAATTAACCCTAGTAACAGTAGTAGAAATGCCATGTCGATAGACACTCAGGATGAAGAAGAAGATCCTCAGGAGAGAGTGTTTGAATCATCAACATCTTCTCAAAACCCAGGGAATATACATTATCAGTGTTTAACTATCTTGCCCAAAGGAGCACCTGGGAAGCAGCAGGATCTGCGTATCCTGTTGACAACTCAAGGAATGAAGCTTAGGAGATGCAAGTGGGAGATAATGTTGAATATGTTTCTGAAGACTTTTCAGCTGAGCTGGAGGGAGTCAATGCGCTCAGGTTTAGGAATGACTCAAGTCCTGACACTTCAGATACTGAGTATGTTCCTTCTGGAAGGCCATTTGTTTCACAAACTATGCGACGAATGACACGTCATCACGGTTGGACATCAGGCATGTATGATGAGCGTAGTTACTACTAGAAGTAGGCAACTAGTTAGAGGTATCAAGTACAGTGTATTGTACCCCAAGAAATAAGATAGTTAGATAAATAAGGTAGTGTTGTGATTATATCTATATGGTATATGTTGTAATGACTTTGTATTATTATGGTATTATGTATAATATGTAAAATGCATATTTGTATTTTCTTTGGATCTTCATTGTGTGACTAGTTCTGTGTGTAAAGTCGAGCTTAGAACACATGTGCATGATGTAATTATGAGTATTCGCTTTATGTTGCAGGACTAGAGGGTCATGAATACGGGTGTAGAAATCGAAACTGAGCAGCAGCGAATGGAACGAGAGGCCAAGGAGAAGGCTGATGCAGATGCAGCAAATCAGGGAGCATTGCCACCACCACCACCAGTGAGGTCGTTAATGGAGCAGAACTTTATGCAGTGTATGCAAATGATGCAAGAGACCCAGAACAAGTTCATGGAAGAGTTGCTGGGACGAGCAAATTAGAGGGCACCTGAAGGTGGAGGAGTGATTCTATCTGACTTCCAGAATGCAAGGCCGTTACCTTTTGCATCAGCTCCTGAACCAATGGATGCAGAAGATTGGTTAGCGGATACAGAAAGAAAACTGAAGACTGTAGGTTGCAATGACGAGGAGAAATTGAGGTATGCAACTCATCTTTTCACTGGACCTGCAGCATCATGGTGGGAGAATCAGTTGGCCATGCAACAACCAGGAAGGGAGTTCACCTGGGAGGAGTTTAAGCAGAGATTCCGTGAATATCATGTTCTGGAGAGTGTTATGGAGTTGAAGCGGAGAGAATTTGAGGAGCTTCAGCAGGGATATACTAGTGTTACGAAGTATATCCGGGAGTTTAGTCAACTATCTCGTTATGCTGAGGAGGATGTTAACATGGAAGAGAAGCGGAAGAAACATTTCCTGCGTGGGTTAAACCCATTTGTGAAAATGCAGCTAAGGTTAGCTAATAAGCAAACTTATCAGCAGTTGCTGGATGCAACCATTACTTTCGAATATGATTATAAGAATGTCCAAGAGGATAGGAGGAAGAGAGCTAAGAATGAAACCAATAGGATACAAGCAAGCAATCCCAAGCCCAATCTGGAATTCAAACCAAAGAATAAGCCCTATAACAACAACAATTCTAATCGGAGTACAAATCCAAATGTAAAGAATATTATATGCCACAACTGCAAACTTCTAGGGCATATGAGCTGGGATTGCCCAAAACCAGTAATTGTATGTCATGCTTGTGGTCAGAAAGGTCACATCAAGCCCAATTGTCCAAGCAAACCACAAGGAGGTTGGCCGGCTCGAGATGGAAGGCAAGCCAGTGGAGGAAATGGACATCCCAATAAAGGAGGAAATAATGGCAAGAACAACAATGGCAAGAGGAACAGACCTACCGGGAAACTAAACTATGCAACTCTCGAGGAGGTGGATAATTCAGAGCATGCAGTGATAGGTATGCTCAATATCCTTACCAATCCCGGCAAGGTTCTATTTGATACTGGTGCAACTACTTCATTCATTTCTGAAGAATTCCGTGATAAGTTTGGGATTAGAAGGGCAACGTTAGAAAACCCTATGACCATAGTTACGGCAGGGGGAAATGTGATTATACGCCACATCAAACAAGATCAAGTTATCTCAATCTATGGTTGTACATACTTTGCAGACCTTTATATGATTCCTTTAAAGGGAATTGCAGTAGTGCTGGGTATGGACTGGATGATGGAGCATGGGGCTCAGATAAATTGTGAGGAGAAAACTGTCTCAATCAAAACTCCAAGTGGAGCAAGGATAGTTTACCAAGCAGATAAGCACAGTCATATCATGGTGGATCTGCAGCTGAACTCAATGAAAGAGCTCAAATTGGAAGATATTCCTGTAGTAAATGAATTTCAAGATGTTTTTCCAGCAAAGCTACCTGGAATGCCACCATACCGGGAGATAGAGTTCACTATTGATCTAATTCCTAGTACAGCACCAATAGCTCAAGCACCATATAAGATGGGACCAAAAGAATTAAAAGAACTCAAAGAGCAAATTGATGAGTTAGCCAGAAAAGGATTTATTCAGGAAAGTGTATCTCCATGGGGAACACCAGTAATCTTTGTGGATAATAGATATGGTGGAAGAAGGATGTGTGGAGATTATAGAAATCCGAACAATGTCACTATCAAGAATAAGTATCCTTTACCAAGGATTCAAGATTTGTTTGATCAAGTGAAAGGAGCCGGAGTATTTTCAAAGATCGACTTAAGATCTGGATACCATCAAATCAAAATCAAACCGGAAGATGTTCCAAAGACAACATTTATCTCAAGATATGGACACCATGAGTATCTGGTAGTACCATTTGGTTTGACCGATGCACCCGCAATATTCATGAATTTGATGAACAAAATCTTCATGCCATATTTGGATAAGTTCGTCATAGTCTTTATTGATGATATTTCTATATATTCCAAGGATAAGGAAGAGCATGCTGATCATTTGAGAATAGCATTGCAGACTCTAAGGGATCACAAACTTTATGCTAAGTTTAGTAAGTGTGAATTTTGTCTAGATGAGGTAGAATTCCTCGGTCATGTGATCAGTAAAGATGGAATTGCTGTAAATCCATCCAAAGTTCATTTAGTACTAGAGTGGACTGCAGCAACCAATGTGAAGCAAATTCGAGGTTTCTTAGGAATGGCTGGTTATTACCGAGGATTCATTGAAGGTTTCTCCAAAATAGCTGGACCAATGACCAAATTGCTAAGAAAGAATACACCATTTAATTGGGATGAGAAGTGTGAAGCAAGTTTTTAGGACTTGAAGACTAGGTTAACCATAGCTCCAATCTTAGCAGTTCCTGAAACAGGGAAAGACTTACAGTATACTGTGATGCATCTAAAGAAGGTTTGGGTTGTGTGTTAATGCAAGATCAGAAGGTGATTGCTTATAGTTCAAGACAACTGAAACCACATGAAGTCAATTACCCAACTCATGAGTTAGAGATAGCAGCGGTAGTTTTTGCGCTAAAAGGATGGAGGCATTTTCTTTACGGAGCCAGATGTGAGTTATGCACTGACCATAAAAGTCTCAAATATTTCTTTACTCAAAAGGAATTGAATATGAGACAGAAGCGTTGGTTGGAACTAATCAAAGATTATGATTTAACAATCAACTATACTCCAGGGAAAGCAAATGTGGTAGCTGATGCTTTAAGCAGAAAGAGTGCAGATATTCAGCCTAACAATCGGGAGCTACCAAAAGAGTTACAAATGGACTTGGAAAGATTAGAGCTTCAATTCATTAGAATAGAGATTCTTGGAGGATTAGCTACTATGCAGGTAGTTGCAGAGCAGGACAGTGATCTTAAGCACGAAATTTTCAGACATCAAGCAGAAGAGCCTTTTATTGCTGAGGAAATTCGTAGGATATCTCAAGGGCAAAAAGCAGTTTTTTTGCCTTGGAGATTATGAGTCTTGATGGTTTCAAGACCGTCTATGTGTTCCAGATGTGACTGAGATTCGTGATGTCATACTTAGAGAAGCACATGAAACACCATATTCTATACATCCAGGAAGTACTAAGATGTATATGGACTTGAAAGAACTATTCTGGTGGAATAACATGAAAAGGGACATTGCTAAATATGTATCAAAATGCCATACTTGCCAAAGGGTTAAAGCTGAACATCAAAGTCCAGCAGGACCATTACAACCTTTGGAAATTCCCGAATGGAAGTGGGAGGAAATAGGTATGGACTTCATCATAGGATTGCCCATGACACCTAAACGGAAGGATATGATATGGGTAATTGTGGATAGACTTACTAAAAGTGCACATTTTATTCCGATAAATCAAAAAGATAATGCCGAGAAGTTAGTAGAAGTTTACATCAAAGAGTAAGTAAGCATGGAGTGCCCAAAAAGATCGTAACTGATAGGGGATCAGTGTTTACTTCAGCATTTTGGAAGCAATTGCATGAAGCACTTGGTTCCAAGTTAGATTTCAGCAGAACCTATCATCCTGAGACAGGAGGTCAAGCTGAAAGAACAAATCAAATACTAGAAGACATGTCAAGAGCTTGTGCATTAGATTTTGGAGGTACATGGGAAGATCATCTACCATTGGCAGAATTTTCTTATAATAATATCTATCAGACTAGTCTAAAGGCAGCTCCATATCAGGTTCTGTATGGAAGGAAGTGTAGATCACCAATATGTTGGTATGATCCTGGAAGCAGCAAGGAGTTTGCACCAGACTATATTAAGGAAAGACAAGATATCATTGATAAGATCAGGGATAGACTGAAAATAGCTCAGAGTAGGCAGAAAAGTTATGCTGATCAAAGTCGAAGATCTTGGCATCCAGAAGTGGGAGATATGGTATATTCGAAAGTAAGTCCAATGAAAGGGGTGAAAAGGTTCGGAGTTAAAGGAAAATTGAGTCCAAGATATAAAGATATTGAGTCAGAACAGAACTATAGCTTATGCTTTAGAGTTACCATCAAGATTAGCTCAAGTGCATAATGTTTTCCATGTGTCACAACTTCGTAAATGTTTGAAAGTTCCGGATGATGCAATCACACATCAGGAGATAGAACTACATGCAGACTTGACCTATGTTGAAAAGCCCTATAAAATTTTGGAAGAAAACTGGAAAAGATTGAGGAATGGAGCAATCAAATATTGCAAAGTATAGTGGGAACATCACCCTGAAAGGGAAGCCACTTGGGAGAAAGAAGAGGATTTAAGAAAAGCCTATCGAGAACTATTCATGTACATCTTAACAAACTTCGGGACAAAGTTTAATTTAAGGGGGAGAGTCTATAACATCCCAGCATTTAGGAACTAACGAAGGGTAGATTTAGGAATTTGAAATGTTGCATGCATTCATCTGTGAAAATGTGGGTAAATTTTTTGCCAAATAAAAACCTAAAGTGATCAAGGTTTCTTTCATACTTTGAGATTAGGTATAGTCTTGAAGGATGATTGTTATAGACTTTGATATGATCTTTGTGGACTTATGTGTTTTGGGAAATGAAATTTGAATTTAAAACTTGAGTGTTTGAATTATAATTCAAAAGGATTTTGAATAATGTTTGAGTATTGGACTTAATTAAAAGTTAACCATAATAACTCAAACTTTATATAACGAAAGCCATTAAGAATAAGAATCTCCATTTCAAATCAGTTACACAATGTAACCGACATAAATAAGCAACAATCCTTAAAATAGTAAATAAATAAAAGAATAATATTTTTTTAATGATATTAGTACAATCTTTATTACAAAAGAATAAAAAATAAAAGGTACAAAAGAATAAATTAAAGATTACAATTGAATCAGAGAGATATTACAAGTGACTATTCTATGAATAAAAAAGAAAAACCTAAACTAAAGTCTTGATCTTCAAATCTGGTATCTGCAAAATATAAAGAAACTTAAAAACAAAAAGAAAGTTAGGATTAGAATAATTTTACTCTTAGAGTTGACAGTGAAGTGCACTGTTCACTTTTTCATCATTGAGTAATTTAAGGGGCAAGTTTCACCAATATGAAAGAAGATATCTTTCATAATTTAAGCCATAAGTCAAATAAACAGCAAGGAGGGGCAAGTTTCACCAGCCAAGTAAATGGTAACCCGATGAAAGTAACTTTCAAAACCAGAACATATCCACAACTTGTGCAACAGGCACACAGGCAGCACACACACCAAATTGCATGGGTGTGCTTTCAGCACCACAACAACAGCACAAGCAAACAAAACCATCAACACAATCGTGGGAAGCCAATCCCCACACCATTCCATTGTTCTTACACACCAAGCACAACAGCTAGCAGCTAAACCAAGCTAAAGCCAAGCTAGATCACACCAACGAAAGCCCAGGATCACATCACCAAGATGGTGACATAAGGAGGGGGTGGATCAGGTGGATAGCAAGACCAAGATCAAGCCATCAGGATCAGGAGATGAAGGGCTAGATCAAGGACAAGCCAGGAGCTGGAAATACCAGGGGAGCACCAGATCAAGCTACCACAAGATCAATCACTAGCAACCACAACATCAAATAAGAGTGGTAAGTAAATAGACCATCACATGATCTATCTGTCTAAGATTAGACAAGCATACATGATCTGTCTCTTATTCAAACTCTCAGAAAGCACCCAAGTGGGGTGAATCCACCACTGAGGTTTTAAACTCTAAAAGCAACCAAAAAAGTATAAGGATCCAACTAGATCTCAGAACAACATCATTGATCTAGCTATCAAGCTATATTTCAATTCAAAAATGAACATAGCTAAGATTTAAACTTCTAGGCACATCTCTAAGACAAGAGTAGCACCTTAGAATTTAATCTTATGGATATATATAAGTAATCAAGCCTACCATCATTTTTTCCAAACTTTGATTCAAGAAACAGTAGCTAGTGTCACTACCAGAACCCATCCATGTGAATCAACAAGATAAAGGCTTAATCCCTAAACCTCAGACCAACATCATGGGTCTTAGGGATTTAAGGAAGGAAAATTTCTACTTATCTTTAATGCCAAACTCATATTAAGCTTGAACCAACCCAAACAATGAAATAGAATCTAATCTTGTGTGCCATACAAAGATGGTGTCACAAGAATAGTTCTACATTAATCAGGTTAAGCATTCAATCTTCACAGATTCAACCAACTAACTATAAATCATTTTCGTGTCATCACAAGAATCATAATTAAGAAAATCCCTATGTATATCTTCACTGCTTGAAACCATTTGATCTCAAACTACATATGAGTTCTTAAGCCAACAAGTGCTAATACAGTGACTTCATCACACAACGCTCACTGTCATTAACCAAGTAATGACAGTGGTGTGTTATTAAACCACTAGATTTCCAAATATTGCTTCTAAAGCAACTTTACCATCTGACCATATAAAAATTAATCCATAGAATCATCTGATAAACCACTAGTATCACCACATCTAATCATCAGCAGTAAGCCACAACAAGTCACCACTTAACAGGTTCAAGGATCATCAACACATGATCCAATTCATCAGTTACTTAATCAACAGCAGGATATGAACCCTAAGCAGAACCAAGAATCCTAATTAGGATAGGACAGTAACCAGGAAGGGCATTACCAACATCTAGCATAGGATGGCCTAGCATAGAGAGCATGAGAGGGAGAGGAATAACTTACTGAAGGTCCTCGCTAAAGATCAGAAGAGGAAGCAGAGGAGGCCAACCACCACGGCAGCACGAGGAGCACCCCCAAGGGGGCGCTATGACCCATACAACACCACATCGGATACCATAGCCACGCCTGGGGGCGAGGAGCATCACCACGACGCACTACAACAGCGGCGGCGTTAGGACCAACGCCAACCCCAAACCCTAGCGTTCGGGACGACATCGATCTCGTCGCAGGAGGGCTCCTGGTCCAAATCCAATTGGACAGGAGGGAAGATCAGGGTCAAGAACCTCTTCCTGCACCATGGCGGCGGCCAGGGCGGTCCACGACGGCGGGAATCGCCGGCGGTGACACCACTGACCACGGGGTCGGGGGAGGAGAAGGAGAAGGGTGAGCTCGAGAGTGAGACAGAGAGTGATGGGCTGGGTTGGGACGAAAACCCTTCGGGGTGTTATTATTAACTTTACCCTACTAGGCCACAAGGGCCCAATAAAACCCAAACCATCAGCCCAAAACCTTTAAAGCCTATTTTAATAATTGGAAAAATACCCAAATGCCCCTGAACTTAAATAAATTCTAGAAAATAAAATATAAGTCCATTAATTATAAATAAAATATTTTTGGATTCACAATAATCCAAACTATCCAAATAAATTAAGAGATAATTTTTTTGACATATAAGTTTTATTAAGAATTTTGTAATTTATATATTCCTTATGGAATTTTACAATATTATTGAAAGTTGATAAAAATAAATAAAAATCACTTTCATTATATATTAATATCGTAGTATTTTATACAAATACTAAATAAATATCTAATACCTGTTTCTGGTATTTAATGATAATTCTTAAAGGAATTATTAAATCAATAAAGATTCTAATAAAAGGAAATAAAATAAATAAGTACAATATTCTATAAATATTAAAAATTAATATTTATAAATCCTTAATTAAGTAAAAAGGATTTTTCTATAATTCAAATAATGAGGGAGAATACATATAAAGTAAATAATGCATTACATTACTTTTGCATAATCATTTTGCTTCTTTAAATATTGTCCTTACCGGGCAATAATGATGTTTTTGTAGACATAGAAGCTCAAGGTCTAGTGCAAGCATCAGACTTCACTACCTTGCAATCACAAGGCAAGTTCATCACTTGCTCATGTCCTTTGAAGAGTCTTTATCAAAGTATTTGCGAATTGTGTGTTATCATCTATACTATAGAAAAAAGAAAACAATATTTTCTCAAGGTACTAAATCTTAGATATCATCCTAAGTGATGATATGATGGAGCAATAGAACTTAGGGTTCTAATTGCACTAATGATGAACAATTAGGGATTAATAACCCATGTCATCAGTGATTCTAGCGTCGTATATTACGCGTTAACCATGAGATTTGGAATGGGACGGAGAAGTCAGATGTATCCTTTTCCTCTTATATGGAGGCAAGACGACCTTAACGTGACGTTGTGACTCCTTGTGCGGATCCAACATATGGGTGGGCACCCTTACGCCCCACACTTTCTGTGTCGATATTATCTATGAATGGTGTTTAGGGATATAGTCCATGTAAATGGTACTATTCCGGGCATCACTAGGTCATAGAGTCTTCGGGAACTCATCAGGGTTTTAGCCTGCCCGAAAGGGGGCTTAACAAAGGTGAGCTATCCCGAAGGATCGTGTAGAAATATGAGGTCGCAGAGAGGGAAGTGATTGTCTTGGACCAACTACTGGGCCCCACATCATGGAATTGTGGACGGGAAAGTACGCCCGATTGTGCAACAAGGAGTTGATATCTCATGGGAAAAGTAACACACCTCTACAGAGTGTAAGAATTGTAACTTGTTACTCCCTGATCCAGGAAGGAGCTATGAACGCGGCAAGAAAGGAACTCCATGAAAGTTCTGGTCAACCTGTGAAGGCTGGTGGTCATAGATTTTCATAATAAAATCAACCTTTGAAGAAAGATTTACGAAAATTTCATAGTGCCAACGATTGATAGTCCGAGGTGGTAGATAGAGCATCAAACTTCCTACCTTGGATATAATGAATTTTCTGAGTAACGCTGTTACTCATCCTTTCCTTTGAATCCTTGCTTAGACTCTGAGAATCCCGAAGATACTCCAATGTATGCATCTGAGAGTCAAGAGGAGGTATTCTATGAAGAGCCCAACTTGTATGGAGCCGTAGAAGGGGAGGACTACGACATCGTCTACGGAGGAGAGTTCCAGGAGTCCTAATAATTACGATAGTTCTAGTAGCCACTTGAGCCGAGCATCATGAAAAATATATAGCAATAAGTTGCTGAGCTCAATTTGGAGTTTAAGTTTTAAATTTGAAACTTTCGCTGAAACACTTATATTTTGGTTTGTAAGTTGAATCTTTTGGAAGTCTTGTACTTCCGGTATTGTAATAATAATAACGTGTGTATGTTTGTAATATGGACCCGCAATGTTTCTGTTGTACCACTTTGAGGGATGTGATATTTACGGAACGGTGTTCTGTGGATGTCATGTCAACGACTATAGTGTACTACACATGCAGCGGTATGCTGGGTCACCGCAAATGGCCATAATCATACAGTACAACAAAGCATACTAATCAAAGAAAAGAGTGGTACTACAAGTCAAGTACTAAATGATCATAGAGGCTATGGTGACTTGTCATAGTCATAACATGGTGTGAGCATGCGCCAAGTCAACCCAAACAAAGCATCAAAGGAGAATACCACAATACTACGCTTTTTTGCATGCTAAAACAACGCATAATTTCTTCAAGGCACACTAAGCAATCCCAATTGTTTGGAACAAGACATGCTACAACAATAATCACTAAGCATAAAGCCAAAACAACACCTAGCATGTCATGCTAAAGTCTAAGTCACAGTCAATGCAAGCTCCTCTTGCACTTCAAGCAAGAACTTACTACTCCTTTCCAACACCAAGCAACTTATTTGCAAAACAACACAGCAGAACGGGGGTCCAAACTACTTTATTCAAGAAAACTAAAAACCTAAACAAAGCAAACGAAAACTAGACGCTCCAAGAACAACACAACTTGTACATGAAACAATAAAAACGAAGTGTCTAGACAGACCTGAGCGTTTTATTGATGAAGAAGGGGATGCCTTGGGTATCCCCAAGCTTTGACGTTTGTACCTCTTGGATATTTCTTGGGGTGACACCATGGTGGCATCCCCAAGCTTTAACTTTTGTCCATTCTTCATCTCATTACATCATTCTCTCTCTACACCTGAATTTTTTCCTTCATACAAAACTTCACACAATCTTCATTAGCAACATTAGTGTATTCAAAAGATATTAGACCTCTGGCAAAGCTTTGAAACAGCTAGGCTTTTCACTAGAAACACAAGCTACTGTAGTAACTCCTTCAAAAAGCTCAATTCACCTAAAGAGAACTCAAAAAGGAATCAATAAGAAGCAAATGCAAATAATGGCAGAAATCTGTCAAAACAGACCGGCAGGTAGAAACCGATTTTTTTGAACATCTTCTGTTGCTCAAATCAAAAAGTGTTAAACTAATGAAAGTTAGCTGACATACTGGGGGATTTATTCGTAAAGTTTTAGCTCAATACGAGTTAAAGAGACTCCTCACGAATATTTTTTGGTGGAGGACAAAAATCTATTTCGGGGCAGCAACTCCCCAAATCTTACTTCCCTCTCATTAGAGGTCATTCTTGGCACAAAAAATAAACAAAAAGGATAACGAGAGGTCATTACAGAAGTAATAACTTCCAAGACTCAAGGAAACTCTTGGGTTATCTCCCAACAAGTACTTTTCTTTAACGCCTTTAAGTTAGGCACAAGAAGCAAGAAGAATCATATTTTCAAATGAGGAAGCATTAACATCCATACTTGCAAAATCTTTAACTATGAAAGGTATCTCATCCTAATGGGTTTTGTGTTGGAGATATGCCCTAGAGGCAATAATAAATATAGCTATTATTATATCTTTGTGTTTATGATAAATGTTTACATTCATGCTATAATAGTATTAACAAGGAAACATTAATACTTGTGTGATTAGTAAACTAAAATAAGAGTCCCTAGTAAAGCCTCTATATAATACTAGCTTGTTGGTTAATAGATGATTGTGGTTTCCCTATCATGAACATTGAGATGTTATTAACAACAAGATCATATCGTTAGGAGAATGATATGGTGGACATACTCCTATAGATAAGCGTAGCATAAAGATCAAGCCATTTTAATAGTTCAATTGCTATATGCTTTCTGATACATAGTAATCTAATTCCTTCGACCATGAGATCATGCATATCACCTTTACCGGATGGATGCTTTGATGACATCAAACACCACACCGTAACTGGGTGGCTATAAAGGTGGCATTGAGTGTTCGGAAAGTATTGGTTGAGACACATGGATCAAGAGTGGGATTTGTCCATCCATATGACGGATAGATATACTCTGGGCCCTCTCGGTGGAATGTCATCCAATTAGCTTGCAAGCATGTGACTGGCTCACAAGGGATCACATATCACGGGAACTAGAAAAGAGTACTTATCAGTAACGAGGTTGAACTAGGTATGCAGAGATACCGACGATCATAACCTCGGATAAGTAAACTATCGTGAGACAAAGGGAAATTGATATCGTATGTAAGTGGTTCATTCGATCGCAAAGTAATCGTAGAAATATGTGGGAGCCATATGAATTTCCAGATTCCTCTATTGGTTATTGATCGGAGAAGTGTCTCGATCATGTCCGCATAATTCACGAACCGTAGGGAGACACACTTAAGGATTCGACGTTGTTTGAGTAGTTATGGAATGATGAGAAAGAGTCCGAATGTTGTTCGGAGTCTCGAATGGGATTTGGGATATCACGAGGAGATCCGGAATGGTCCGGAGAATAAGATTCGTATAAGGAAAGTCCCGTTTCAGAGTTGGAGAATGGTTCCGGTGTTTTCATCGGGAATGTTCTAGAAGGTTCTGGAATGTCCGGCACTCCGGAGGGGAAGGGTACATGAATGTGTTATATCAAGTTGGTATGATTGCATCATGTACTTGGTGTCATTGCTGAACAAAATAGAGGATTTATTCAAATCCTAGTTTGAAAAGTCAAACGGCTAGTTTGAAAGTCAAACGGCTATTTTTGGGAAGTGGGGAAGGAGGAGGAAACCGAGTTGGGGAGGAGTCCCTCCTCCACCGCCGGCCCACCTCCAAGCCGAGTTGGGGAGGGAATCCCCTCCCCTTGGCCGGCTGGCCCCTCCACCTATAAAAGGAGGGGCAGGGCTCCCCTCCTTGACACACAAGATCCTCTCCTCCAAACCCTAAGCCGCCGGCGCCACCACCTGCTGCCGTCGCCGCCCTAGGTCAAGCCGCCGCCGCCTAGCAACCCTAGCCGCCGGCCAAGCTTCCTCCTTGGCGTGTCTAAACCCTAGATCATCGAGAGACTCTCTCATACTCCACCATACTCGCTCCGGCTTAAGGCGAAGCCCTGCGAGATCTCCCCTCTACTTCCGGTACCACGCCGTTGTGCTGCCGGAATCACGAGGAGAGTGCTACAACCTCCGCTGCCTGCTGGAACAAGGGAGAGGAAGGTCTTCGTCGAGTACCGAACGTGTGACCGACTGCGGGAGCGCTGCCAGAACGCAGCGTCGGAAGGATCGTCTACGCGATCTTGAGATCGGGAAGAGTACGACTACATCACCCACGAGAATCCGCTCTCGTTAAACACTTTGGAATCTTCGAGGGTGAGTTATTCCATCGACTCGTTGCTACAATCTAGTAGATAGATCTTGGCTTGTTTGTTTGTATGCGATAGAATTTTTTTGTTTTCCATGCTACGAAACCCTACATTTTGGAGGATCCCTTCTCATTTATCTTTGGTTTACTACTTTCATCAAAAGGATTTTCAGGAACAATCCAATCAAAATTCTTTTCAAAGGCTTCATGTATTCCAACAAGCTTAAAAGGTATGGGTATTTTAAATTCCTCTCTGGGCTTAGTCTCATCAGAAGTACCCACAACATCTACACATGAGCCTAGCATATTAAAACGCTCAAAGACCTTTTTGGCTTCCCTAGCAACATCATGGAACTCTTTGAGTAAAGTTTCAAGAATAAATTATCTCTTTTCATCATTCTTTTCTTCTTTTAGTTTTAGGAACAAAATTTGCATCATGGGGTTAAGGCTAACAAACCTAGCCTCCAGCATATGAACTAAAGAAGTTGAAGCAATCTCATAATTAGGAGCAAGCTCTGCTATAGATTTATCCTCAATATACTCATGCTTGCTAACATAATTAAAGAATTCTTCAATAGTCCCTCCGTTCCTTGATATAAGGTGTATAGTTTTCTTGCACGAATATTAGCGCATAGGCTAAAAGGAAAAAAATCGATACTTTTGGATGTTAATACATGTAGGTGACCGATGTGAGAATACAGGAAAATATGGAAATCTCGGTATCTCATCTCTCCAAATCAGTTTGATTCCTAAATTATGTAAAAAATCCCACCATATACCTTATATTCTGGATTTTTTTACAGAAAACTATACACCTTATATCAAGGAACGGAGGGAGTATTATCTTTCCCAATTATGGAGCCACTACCTATAGAAAGGTCCTTCAGGGTGAACTTGGGGAGCAACATGGTGAGCTAGAACGAGGTGGCAACTAGAGTAGGAACTATTTTTTTTGTGTTTTTGAATAAACAAATCAAACCAAACTAGACTATTTTTTTGGTTTTTTTTGGAAAGAGGCAAACAAACCCAAGCAAAAGAAACAAAGCAAACTAAAAACAAAGTAAAGAGAAAGGAAGTGAAGGACTCCCCTAGTGAAGACGTCCTTAGCCTCCCCGGCAACGGCGCCAGAAAATAGCTTGATGGCGCCCACCACTTGTCGTGGGACGCTTCGTTGGAAACCCCAAGAGCAAGGTATGAAGCAGCACAACAGCAAGTTTCCCTCAGTAAGAAACCTAGGTTATCGAACCAGTAGGAGGAAGGAATCGTCACACAAGTGTTGCAAGCAATGCGGAGACCTACACAACACAAACTCAAGACTTTGCCCCAACGAATCAGTGAGGTTGTCAAGCTCACCGGTTTGCTGTAACAAAGGATTAAATGTATGGTGTGGAAGGTAATGGTTTGCAGCAAGTAAACAAGTAACAGTGGAAGATGTATCAATGGTAAAGATTGGACCGGGTCCATAGTTCACTAGAGGTGCTCTCCTTAGATAAACAACATGGCATGAAGGGTAAACAAATTACAGCAGGGCAATTGACAGGAACTGAGCAAGGCATAAGAATGCAATTACTAGTTAGAAAGATCCTATGAGATTCGATTGGGCAATACAACAAGATACATAGACCGCCATCCAGCTGCATCTATGACTAGAAGTCCACCTTCAAGTTATCATCTGAACCCCCTCCAGTATTAAGTTGCAAGCAACGGACAACTGCTTTAAGAAAAGTGTGTAAGGTAAACAGTCCACATCTTCCATGAACAAGAGACCGTTGTTTTTGTCCCTAGTAGCAACATCACATCTACAACCGAAGAGATTATTGTCACTTCCCTTGGAAACTAGAGACATGAACCCACTATCGAGCATAAATACTCCCTCTTGGAGTCACTAGCAACTACTTGGCCAAGATAGCTACTAACAATGGAGAGCATGCAAGATCACAAACAACACAGACATGATAGAATCATAAACACAAAACCATTAATCAAACCAACATAATAATCTCAATATCCATCGGATCCCCGTAAACACAACATGCATGATTACAAATAGATTAGATCTTGATCATGAATGGAGCTCACAAGATCTATACATGAAAGCACAAGGAGGAGATACAACCATCTAGCTACTACATGGACCATAGTACAAGGTGGAACTACTCACGCATCATACCGGAGAGAAGGCCTCCGGGATGATCTCCCCTCCGGCAGGGTGCTGTGAAGAACTTTAGATCCCCCCGATCTAGGGACGATGGTAGCGGCGGCTACAGACGGTTTCGTGGAGATTTGATCGGGTGCTTAGGGTTTCTGCATCGGGGGCTTCTTATAGGCGAAGGGGGAGGCCGAGGCGGCGGCCAGGGGCCCCAAACCCCTCCCAGGCGCGGGGCAGGGCCCACCCGTGCCTAGGGGAGGTCTGGGCGCCCTAGCCCGCCTCTCCGGCTCCCCTCTAGACTTCTTGTTCCCCACGTAAAGTAATTGACTTTGACGTTTGTCCTGTCCAATTCCGCGAATATTTCTTTACTAACTTTTCTGAAACCAAAAACAGCAGAAAATAGGCAACTGGCACTGTGGCAACTTGTTAATAGGTTAGTACCAGAAAACATGTAAAAAGCACCTCAAAGTGTAGACAAGCAAAACAAAGTAGATACTAAACAAGCATGGAGCATAAAAAATTATAGATATGTTTCCGACGTATCACCCATGTCTTCTGCACCCATAAGCTTGATCCTCTGTTGTGCGTTGCATTTGAAGGTAACAACACTGGCCACATGTTCTATCTCTGTCCTGTGTAGTATGTAAGCACAACTCGCAAGCTTGACCTGAATCTTCTTGTTTCACGGTCATTAGCCCATCCACTACATATGTTCGCGGCATTTTGATATGCAGGAGGCAAGGAACCGTGGGTTCGTGGCATGGCTGGATAAAGAATGGCCACATGTTCTACCTCTGTCCTGTGCAGGATGTAAGTACTCGCAAGCTTGGCTTGGATCTTCTTGTTTCACGGTCACTAGCCCATCCACTACATATGTCCACGACATTTTAATATGCATGAGGTAAGGAACTGCGGGTTCATGGCATGGTTGGACAAATAATGACCACAAACCGCCAAAAATACACTAGAAAGACTATGGAGAATGTGTGAAGATAGCACCAGTGCAAGAATCGAGGACATGATTCAGAATACTAAGCTGGTGACGGAGCTAGCTGACAAGAAGAACAAGATTAACCAGAAATATTCAAGTCTGTTGATTGATGTGAATAAATTCAAAGATAAAACTGA
This sequence comes from Avena sativa, assembly GCA_916181665.1. NCBI lineage: Eukaryota > Viridiplantae > Streptophyta > Magnoliopsida > Poales > Poaceae > Avena > Avena sativa. The sequence continues at coordinate 24,575,082 of OV702283.1, forward strand.
GAGAAGGTTGTGGATAACAACTTGTCAAGGTTTGATGACAAGGCTACTCAAGAACTGCAGAATGAAGTTGATATGCTTAAGTAAGTACAGAAATCCCAGACTAACATAATGAAGGCCAAACAGAAGAACTGGAATAGGAAAGGGAGGGGATGAAGGAGAAAAAAGAAGAAGGTTGAGCATATGCTCATTGATGTGCTCAATGCTGACGAGGCTAACAAAAATAAGCTAAAAAGGATCAGGGAATGTGATGAGTGATATCTGGTGGTAGCCTAATTTCTGTCCTGGCGGTAGGATGAAGGATGAACTTGTAGTCCTCTTTTGCTAATGGCAGAGTAAGTAGAAATGTAACAGTAAGCTCACCACAACATGATCGAGTGAATTGCAAAAAACACCATAATTGGAGCAAAGTCACCAAACACCCACCAAAATGCATATTTTCTGGTATTTTTTTGTGAAGTGTTAATAACCTTTTTCCAGTTGTGGTGGGTTTTTACAATTTACTCCAAAAAAAATCATACGTGCAATGCACCAAACAAAGGAGTAAAAATTGCTCAAGAAATGCAAGAAACTTTCAGGTGGGCAATCAAACTAAATTCACAATGTGGCTCTACCTTCGTTTCTATGTGACCATGCTCCCAGTAATGCCCCGGGAGCTCAAAAATCAGACCAGCCTACCAATCCCACCCATGCATAGCGTATGAAACCGATGCTTAGAAATGTTGGTGATTTGATATTTTGGTTGATGCACATTGCACAGTGCCTATACCCGGGAGGTGACATATCCTTGCAAAACAAAAAGCAACAGCGAAAGTCCTGTTGACGACGACTCCGAGAACCCAAATTAACGGTTCCCAGCAACAACCGGGCTACTGCCGGAGCCGGACCACCACCTAGTAGCCGCGGTACCACCACCACCAGTCAGTCCACTGCAACCGCAATGCACAACGGTGCGAGACAGCGAGCTTGACGGCTGCTGCCTCGACCTCAACCTCAACCTCAACCCGGGCGGGCCCAACGTGGGCGCGCGGCGTACATGCAACATGTGGCTCCAAATTGACCAGTGCCGGACGGACGGGAAAGAGTAAACCCAGCGACGCGGGCGGACCGTCCTATCCACGTGAACCAAAAGCTGCCCTCGCCCCTCGCTGCCAGCTCGTACAGGCCAAGGCCAGCCTGCCATCCCCCCTCCTCCGTCGTCTCGTCTCCTCCCTTTCTTCCCCCAGCACCACACCCACGCCCCCGCCGCACCAAACCCAAAGACTATGTTTGTTTCTGAAATGATATGTAATAATGATCTTTGTTTCTGTGTACTTCATCTTAAACTGTGGATGCTAGCATTGATCCAGGGACTAGCATTGCAATCACAAGGATCCTTACCTTTACAAAGGGAGGGATCTTACAATATGTCAATGACATTTTGATATGCAGGAGGCAAGGAACTGTGGGTTCGTGGCATGGCTAGATAAAGAATGGCCACATACCGCCAAAAATGCACTAGGGAGACCGTGGGGAATGTATGAAGATAGCACCAGTGCAAGAATCGAAGAGAGGATTCAGAATGCTAAGCTGGTGACGGAGCTAGCTGATGAGAAGAACAAGGTTGACAAGAAGTATTCAAGTCTCATTGATTGATGTGAATAAATTCAAAGATAAAACTAAGAGAAGGTTGTGGATAACAACTTGTCAAGGATTGATGACAAGGCTACTCAAGAACTGCAGAATGAAGTTGATATGCTTAAGCAAGTACAACTAACATAATGAAGGCCAGACGGAAGAACAGGAATAGGAAAAGGAGGGGATGAAGGAAAAAAAAGAAGGTTGAGCATATGCTCATTGATGTGCTCAATGCTTAAAAGGCTAACAAAAATAAGCTAAAAAGGATCAGGGAAATATGTGATGAGTGATATCTAGCGGTAGCCTAATTTCTGTTCTAGCGGTAGGGTAAGGATGAGCTTGTAGTTCTCTTTTTCTAATGGCAGAGTAAGTAAAAATGTAACGGTAAGCTCACCATAACATGAACGAGATTACCAAATCAGACTCATGTATGTAACAAAACACATTATACTTCGAGCACCCTAGCGAAAAGTCGAGTGAATTACAGAAAACCACCACAATTAGGGCAAAGTCACCAAACACTCACCAAAATGCGTGTTTTCTAGTGTTTTTTTTTGTGAAGGGTTGATAACCTTTTCCCAATTATAGTGCATTCATACTTGCAATGCACCAAACAAAGGGGTAAAAATTGCTCAAGAAATGCAAGAAATTTTCACGTGGGCCATCAAACTAAATTCACAATGTACCTGCCCCGGGAGCTCAAAAATCAACCCAACCTACCAATCCCACCCAACACGATGCTTACAAATGTTGGTGATTTGATAGAAATGTTACGGTAGGCTCACCACAATATGAACGAGATAACCAAATCAGACTTATGTATATAACCAAACACATTATACTTGCAGCACCCTAGCAAAAAGTCAAGTGAATTGCAAAAAACCACCATGATTGGGGCAAAGTGACCAAACACCCATCAAAATGCATGTTTTCCGTTGTTTTTTTGTGTGAAGGGTTGATAATCTTTTCCAAATTATGGTGGGTTTTTGCAATTTACTCCGAAAGGTCATACGTGCAATGCACCAAACAAAGGGGTAAAAATTGCTCAAGAAATGCAAGAAATTTTCACTTGGACGATCAAACTAAATTCACAATGTGGCTGTACCTTCGTTTCTATGTGACCATATGCTCCTCCCAGTCCCAGTACGGCAATACCTGCACCGGGAGCTCAAAAATCAGCCCAGCCTACCGATCCCACCCATGCATAGCGTATGAACACGATGCTTAGAAATGTCGGTGATTTGATATTTTGGTTGATGCACATTGCAGAATGCATAATGCTATACCTGCGATCTTGGTCGGGAGGTGACATATCCTTTGTGCAAAACAAAAAGCAACAGCGGAGGTCCTGTTGACGACGACTCCGAAACCCAAATTAACGGTTCCCAGCAACAACCGGGCTGCTGCCGGAGCCGGACCACCACCAGTAGCGGCGGTACCACCACCACCACCAGTCAGTCCACTGCAACCGCAAAGCACAACGGTGCGAGACAGCGAGCTTGACGGCTGCTGCCTCGACCTCAACCCGGGAGCGGGCGGGCCCAACGTGGGCGCGCGGCGTACATGCAACATGTGGCTCCAAATTGACCAGTGCCGGACGGACGGGACAGAGTGAACCCAGCGACGCGGGCGGAGCGTCCTATCCACGTGAACCAAAAGCTGCCCTCGCCCCTCGCTGCCAGCTCGTCCAGGCCAAGGCCAGCCTGCCACCCCCCCTCCTCCGTCGTCTCGTCTCCTCCCTTTCTTCGCCCAGCACCACACCCACGCCCACGCCCCCGCCGCTCCTCCCCTGGTCCCACGCCCCACCTCCCCTCAAATCCCCAACCCGCGCCCCTCGCCCGCCCTCGCGCGTGCCCAAATTCGCCGTCAATCCGCGCCTCCCCTTCCTTTTCCTCTCCCCCTCTCCCGCTCCGCCTCTCCGCGCGGCTTCCCGGCGATGGCGCTGTCCGCGTCGGCGGCGTCGGCGGGGAGGGGCGCGCGGGCGGAGAAGGTGCGCAGGATCTTCGACCGCTTCGACACCAACGGCGACGGGGGCCTCGACCGCGCCGAGATGGCCAAGCTCGTCGTCGCCGTCAACCCCAGGGTCAAGTTCAGCGACGACCAGATCTCCGCCATCCTCGACGAGGTCTTCCGCACCTACGCCGAGTTCATACTCCCCGGAGGACGGGGCCTCTCCCTCACCGGCCTGCTCCGCACCTACGACGACGGCGCCGGGGACGTCGACCGCGACTTCCTCGCGTTATCCCTCCCCGCCGTCGACTCCGACGCCTCATCCCCCGAGATCGCCGCCGCCGACAACTCCTCGTCTTCCCCGTCCACGGGCGCCGCCGCCGTCGCCGCCTCGCTGCTCGACGACCACCTCAAGCCGCTCGGCATCGCCGGCACGCCCCCCTCCTCCAGCTCCCGCGCCGCGGCCGCCGCGCCGGCCTGGGCCACCTCGCCCAACCACGGGATTGCGTTCGACTCCTCCTGGTCCCTCCTCGACGACCTCGAGATACTCGTCAAGCGCCTGCGCTCCAAGCAGCTGCGGAAGGCCGGCTCGGTCGACACCAGCGGCGGCGGCGGAAGCAACCTCGACTCCTTCTCCGAGGCAGGCTGGTCCAGGGAGATCTCCGGTTCCGCTGACTCCGGTTTGCCGCTTGCGCAGTGGGACGAGACCAGCCGCGACTACCTCACCTTCGTCAAGGAGCTCGCCGTTCTCCGCACGCGCGCCGACGCTTCCCGCTCGCGCGAGGAGGCCTTCGACAACCACATGGTCATCGGCCGGGCGCTCTCCGAGCACCGCCTCTTCCGGGACGCCCTTGCCAGCTTCCGCCGTGGCTGCGAGCTGCAGCCCACCGACGTCCGCCCACACTTCCGCGCCGGGAACTGCCTCTACGCTCTGGGCCGCCACGCCGAGGCCAAGGAGGAGTTCCTCCTTGCCCTTGAGGCTGCAGAGGCTGGCAACTCCCAGTGCGCGGACATTCTCCCACAGATCCATGTCAACCTCGGCATTGCGATGGAGGCCGAGGGGATGGTGCTCGGTGCCTGCGAGCACTATCGAGAGGCCGCCATACTGTGCCCGTCCCATGCCCGCGCCCTCAAGCTCCTAGGGAGTGCGCTCTTTGGTGTTGGGGAATACCGTGCAGCCGAGAAGGCGCTGGAGGAGGCCATCTTCCTCAAGCCAGATTATGCCGATGCGCACTGTGATCTTGGGTCAGCCCTGCATGCCGTGGGGGATGATGACCGTGCGGTTCAGGAGTTCCAGAAAGCGATTGATCTTAAACCTGGGCATGTTGATGCCTTGTACAATCTTGGTGGATTGAACATGGATGCATGCCGCTTTGTGCGAGCCGCCGAGATGTATACTCGTGTGCTCAGCATTCGGCCAAACCATTGGCGTGCTCAGCTAAACAAGGCGGTCGCTTTGCTCGGGCAGGGGGAGTCCGAGGAGGCCAAGAAGGCACTCAAGGAGGCATTTAAGATGACACAAAGGGTCGAGGTGTACGACGCCATCTCACATCTCAAGACACTGCAGAAAAAGAAGCCAAAGCCTCCAAAAGGAAAACATGATGCTCAAGGAGAGGAAGCCTTTGTTATTGTAGAACCATCCAAGTTTAAGAGGGTTGGAAAGAATACTACATTGCGGCAGGATTTGGCCAATGCCCTTGATATAAGGGCCTTCGAGAGGACGACAAAGCTTGGCCACTGTGATACAGAGCTTCTGAGGAAAGAGATGAATGAGACTGATGTCCCTGTATCCTATTCAGGCAGTGGCATCCCAGAGAAGTCGATCAGGAAAGCAGCTCTTGAGGTTATCTTGCGCAGGCTCCTATCTTTCCTCAAGCCAGATACCTTCCAGGGCGCTGTCAAGGCTATGAACGAAAGAATTCTCTCCGTCCTTGATGCATCTGGCTCTGGCCGTGTTGATCTCGGGATGTTCTTTGCTATCATTGCTCCAATCTGTTCTGGTCCTGTGGATAGACGCAAGCGTGTCGTCTTTGATGCGCTCCTTTGGCGTCCTGCAAGCGAAGGCAGCAGGGGTCAGGTTAGGAGGAGTGATGCGCTAAGTTACATCAAACTTCTTCGTGCCGTTTACATACCTATCCACGGGGCTAGTGACATGCTCGAAATGCATGGGGAGTCTGACCCTACCATGGTATCCTACACGGAGTTCCTTGAAATGTTCAATGATCCTGACTGGGGATTCGGAATCCTCAGCACATTAGTGAAGCTTGAAGAGAGCGATCATGTCCGTCACGGCAGCCACACCTGCTCCGTATGCCGATATCCTATCATCGGCTCACGGTTCAAGGAGACAAAGCACTCGTTTAGCTTGTGTAACCGATGCTACAGCGAAGGGAAGGTTCCGTCAGCGTTCAAGTTGGACGAGTACAGGTTCATAGAATACAGCAACGAGTCCGAGGCTCTTATTGACAAGTGTATGTGCTTTAATCTAAATTCTAAGACGCTGGAAGCAGATGCTTGATCGTTGGAACATTTGGTCGAGTTCTTGAGCACGAACCTGTGTATGCCCTTTGTAGTTGTGAAGATGTCCTAGTTAGCCCTCCTGCCCTCTTGTAAACTAAGGAGCTGTGTTTCTGGAGTTGTCTAAACATGTTCCAATCCTGAACAGTGTGTATGGGAGTAAGAGCATGTTAATTCCAAATACACTCCTCTTACTATCTCGGTTCCAACGCCACCAAGGCTTGGAAGTGTTTGTGTTCTGATCTAATCTAGTCACAGTGTTTTTTTGACCGATCTGAGGAAATCTTCTGTCCTAATCTACCTGTGGTTCATATGTTGAACAAACTGAGGCAGGCTAATTCCAGGTATGAAGCTGTGTACACCTCATGCTCTATGTTCTGTCTTTGGAGGCTGTTTTCCTGATTGCTTCCACTGAAGTGTGGTTGCTTCTTCTGACTGTAGGTTGAATAATGGATGCGTGCTTCATTCAATGTTTCCTCCAGCTTGTCTCTGTATCCAAGCTGCTGAACTGAATAGCTTCACATGTAGTATCTGCTTTCTTTCTTTCGTGGTACCACCTCTCTTTTTCAGAACGTGGAGTTAGAGATTCTTCCTCTCGATATTTTTCTTCTCATCGGAATGTACCTGGTGTCTAGCTGTGCAGTGGCACGATAATAAGGAACGTTCGGAAATTTCCATGATCTTGGTAACAGCTACTTATTGGGAGGTCTAATAGATTTTAGTTTACTGTTGTTAATAGAGGCCAACGTGGCTGCTCATTTATGTGCGGCAACAATATCCATGATTGAACGCGACAGCAGATTCCCTTGTTAGTTCTCTAATAATGCATACTATGATTTTAATCCTGCTTAATGATTAGTGAAAGGCTTGTGATTAGTTCCCTAATGCTATGCAGCGTTGTTGGGCCCAACTTCTCCCTGGGCCTTCCTTCGTCGCAGTGCTTAACTGAGGCAATTTGTAATCTCGGCATGAGTAGTATTCGCAGTGCTTCTCCTGGTGTTACTGTTCTTCTTGCCGGCGATTGCCTTCGCTTTAGCGGGCACGGCCGCCGGCGGGCACACAGAGTCCGTGCACCTAGTTATGCGTGCACCACCGTCGGCTCGGAGAGAGGAGCAGGCCTTCTACGAGCATCGTCAAGGCCGGCCCGCCAAGCTACGGAGCTGTCGGCCGGCACCGCAAACTCGGCCAGGAGGAGACCAAGCCTCCTCAAGAAGCCGAAGCCGAGTTCAACGTGGTGAGCTACGGAGCCGTCGGCGACGGCCAGACCGATGACACACCGGCGTTTCAGAAGGCACGGGCGGCGGCCTGCTCGTCGTCTAACCCAGCCACCATGCTCGTCCCGAAGGAGAAGAGCTTCCTCGTCACGCCGACCACGTTCTCGGGGCAGTGCAAGTCCAGCGTCAGGTTCAAGCTCGACGGAACACTCGTAGCTCCCGGCCGGTCAACCTGGCCCAAGGAGAGCATCAAGAAGTGGATCGCGTTCAGCAACGTCGATGAGCTGACCGTGACGGGCGACGCGGGACCATGGACGGGAAGGGCGAGCCATGGTGGAAGAACTCGTGCCGGGTGCACAAGAACCTCAAGTGCACGGAGGCCCCAACGGCGCTGCTGCTCAGCAAATGCAATCACTTGACGGTCGAAGATATCAGGCTCCTCAACAGCCAGCAGATGCACATGTCGGTGGCAAGGAGGGAAAGGGTATGCCAAGGACATCACGTTCGAGGACATAATCATGGATAAGGTGAAGAATCCGATTATCATCGACCAGAACTACTGCTTCATGGATGATCCCTTGAAGCCTAAGGCGTGCAAGAAACAAGCTTCGGCCGTGGAGCTGAGCAATATTCAGTTCAAGAATATAAGAGGCACCAGCGGGACAAAAGAGGCGATCAAGCTGGAATGCAGCGACACCGTCCCATGCCATGATCTAGTGTTGCAAGACGTGAAGCTTACTTTCAGCGGGCATGGCAAAGGCACAAGAAGTACGTGCAAGAACGCCAAGCTAAAGATATCAGACAATGTCTTTCCAAAGACATGCTGAACCAACGAGAGACATGGCTGATGTAGAGGTTGTTTCTTGGGTATGATTTTCCTTCGTCGAGCGACCCGTTTGTTTCTTCGATCTTTGTTGTACTTGTAAAACCAGCTAGTCTCTTGTGCAGATAGAAGAGAGGGTCCATATTTATGTACTGTATTTTTTCTGAAACAATGAGATTTTTGTACTGTAGTTACTTCTTGTATATATATACCATAAATGTCTCGTGTGATTTTTTTCATTACAAGTTGTTATTTGCATGCTTCGGCCACAAGCATCTGTCGACTCCACGGGTTACTAAGGTCATTACTCAGTAACAGCTCCAACAATCTCCAGCAACAGTCAGAAGAATTTATAATTGTAATGATTAACGGAAAGCTTCTGACTGGAAGAACAAAGTTCTTCCCTAATTCAATGGAGGTGGCATTGCCATAACCATAAAATTGGCATATTTGTTATGCCAATGAAGCTTCACAAAATGAGAGCCAATATGTTCTTCAAAAAATAAGAGCAGTAGCTAAGAAAGCCAAAAGATAGGAACTTAAGCATATGCACATTGGACACCAAATTTGAGATAATCCAATGCCGTACAAGATTATGTATATAGCTGCATGAAAGTCTTCGCATCAAATGAGGAGATTAAGACACATGTGAGATAAACTCCTGATAAAAAAACAATTTATTCCCAAGAATTAGAACTAAACCTACTCATAGTCAAAGTATACGAAACATGGTACAGAGGAGTTTCTAAGCTTTGGGTAAAAGCTATAGAAAACGACCTCTTAAGCCTTTTCTACTACTATAACAATAAAAAGAATGAACAGAAAATTATGAAGGGACCTTCAAGTAAGTTGCTAGCTATACCCGCTATGTATATAACCTCCTCAGTTTCTTGGTCTAGCAATCTTAGATATCACAAGACAATATACAGAGATAAAACTTGCTTAGCACAAGCTTGCCAAAGACCAACACATCTACGGTTGTGAGTAGGCAAAGAAGGTATCAGCAAAGAAATGCGCATCACATTGTCAAAGAAACAACCCCCGTCAGTCGTCATCCTCCGAATCTGCATCATGATGAAATTCAGTAACTTAAATGATAGAACTAAAAAACCTGGGTTACTATAGTTTCTGGTCAAATGGAAATTTAAATCTCTATTTGATCATGATGGAATGGAATGAGTCTCCCAAACGATCTAGAAAAGGGTGAATGAAAATCAACCAACGAAGTGATTGCACTGAAGAAAAATATTCTTACCAGATCGAACATCCTCTCCAACTTTTCCTTTATTACTCAATTGTCTCATTATCATTAAAAAAATGAGTTTTCCCCAATACATATGAAACACAAATAATGTGAGAAGCATTGTGTTGAAAATGTAGTACAAGGTCGTTGGGAACCTTTCGAGCTTCCTCAAGGATATGATGGATTGATAGCTGGCATTGCAACAACAAGAACGGTAAGTTTAAACCTTCAAACATGAAAGTAACACGGGTAATCATGTAGAGAAGGAACAACAAACCTTGAGGTTTTGATTATCCAAAATGGGAAGTAAATCAGACGCAGTATGAGCCAGGACAGAGCAAAAAGCCCAAAAAACACGCTAGCCGCTAGTTCTTTTTCTGTGTACTTGCACAGTTTGGCAGTCTCGAGAAACACATCACTCGCGTCATGCAAAGCAAGAATAATTGTTCCAATTCGAAAAAATCTGCAGAAAACATAACTTTACTTGTCTTAGAGCTGTGTTGAAATGTTAATCTTACCTGATATTATTAAAGTGCACTATATCCTGTGAATGCTTATATAATCAAAAGAAAGAAGTGAAAAGAAATCAATGCATGCAGTGCCCTAAGTAGTACAGTGATTTTCAGAAATATTTATGTACTGTGACTCTGTGACATGGCATAACTGTGCTGCACGTAAAAAAGCCAAATTACAAGGAAGTCCAGTCCCCTATGGTCTATGAAGCGCAATGATTTTCAGAAATAATCTATGTCCCGTCACATGACATGGCCATGATGCAGGGACAGAAGACTAAATCAAGCACTGGTTACTGGTATATTCAGATAAACAGCAAGAGTTAAATTTATCTTCATCGCCATTAAAATTTCTGCTTCCAATTTATATACCTTCTTACGTAATCACATTTTTTTTATCAAGATAACCAACGAATCAAACCAGTAAGCAACTAGAAAGATCTAGATAATTGTCAAACTTTAGTACACACTGCACGGACAGTGAATTCTTGTGCAAGTGATTGGTAATAGATGATTTTTTATGCATAGTGACAAACTGACCATAGATAAGAAAACAGAAGTTCTTGTACAGTTGCAGTCCAGAAAACACAAAAGGCTCAATAAAGAATTACCCAGTCAGAAATGCATATCCAATAAGAACAGATGTTACTACATGATGAGACATCATTACAGCAAAATCTTTTCTGCGGGTTTCCCAAGCAATAAGAGCAAAAATGCTGTAGATATAAAATCCACACTGGCACATGTAGAAAAGTCTCAATGAGGACCTGAGAGACAGAAGACAACATGTGTATTAGAAAACATCACCTAAAAGGCTAAGACTAAGCAGAAGGACAGGAGAACAATAATTTATTATGGTTACAGCTGGTAATGATGAAGTTAGGCACGATTCCATTATCAAGGTAAGAAAGCTACTACAAGATCATGTGTCAAAGAATTAAAGTGAAATGGGTTGGTTGTTGAACAACATATACTTTGCAACTTATATGCATGCTCTGGAATATTCTGAAATTCCTAACTTTGAGTACATTTAGAGGACAATAATGTTACGCAATAGCGATAAGTTATTCCTTTCGAACTTCAAAGAGATTTGCCAGACCAAGTGATGTATCAGCAAATAATCTCATTGCAACAGCAGCATGCACGTATGTTTAAGAAATTTGTACAAGTATAGTATGCACTCACGGGATGGGTTGGCTCGGCCAGCCCTCAAAGTATTGCAATGTATCCAATGACCATGGTTCCTGCTTTATTAACGACAGGACCCATGCCTGGACAGAAGCATAGTACGTGAGCTTCCAAGTAGACTCTGAGAACTTGACAATCTTGGCTTGCCTGGCCTCATCAATCGTCAACTTAGAAGCCTTGCTAGTGAAAAGGTATACTGCCAACGGCTGAAAATGACATATACACATGGACAAAAGTTTAGATGTGTATGTCAGATTGACTGATACTCTGAGATGTAAAAGTTGTTCATGCTGAGATTTCAGAAAAAAAATTTGGGCAGAAACACATCTAAATATATGCAGAAACAACAGAGGGGCCTGACTATATGATATCAGTGCTTCCAGAGGGCAGATATATTTAAATCAAAACATAATTATATTACTAAGTGCAGAGAATATACTGCATGTGATTTTACACAGCGGTCGGTGTAGTGGTTGAGCCAGCAGAAGGCATGAGAAGAACAAGCAAGCTGAGACTCAGATGATTAGCAAGGGCAGGCAAAGGGAAACCACATTGATCCTACGGAGCATACTACATAAGTACAAGGCAATTAATGAGGAGTTTCCGTCCAGGGGACAGTCGGCGCGTTTGCATCACATGCGCACGGACAATCAGACGGGATCACATTGATCGGTTACGATTTTATATTGAATTTTTGCGAGGCAATCGGTGAGCAGCAGGCACCACCTAGCACGGAGAGCACGTGGGGACGAGAGAGAGATCCCCCCGGAACCTGACGCGAATCTGGGCGGGGTGATTCCGTACCTTGTAGACGAGGCGGTCGAGGACGAAGCGGGCGCAGAAGAAGCCGAGGGAGAAGAGCAGCGTGAGCGGGAAGAAGGAGGCCGCGTCGGGGCCGCGGATCGCCATACCCCACGGCGGCGGCGGCACCAGCAGCAGCAGTAGCAGCACGAGCACGGCGAGGCACGCACCCACGCGGACAATGTGAAGGGGGTTGGATTGGTTTCGGGAGCGCAGGCGGTTGGGGAGGAGGAGGAGGGGGGAGCGAGAGGCCCAGGCGGACACGCAGTTTTCCCTTCCCTTTGTATTTCTGTACTACTCGGGCAGGCGGAGGCGCCGCGCAGGTGGAGGACGACGTGCGTGTGACGGCGCGGCCCGTGCGTGGGGGGACGGGATCTCTCTTCCTCTGGGCTCGTCTCTGGTGGCGATTGTCCGTTTGTGCATGTGCTCGCCGTCGGGAGAATATGTTTTGGTTTTATTGCAAGACCAAATCGGGCATCTGATTACGAGCCAGCTAGGGCATCTGCTGAACTATAGTAATTAAAAAACTCCTGTGGAGACTTGATGGGAGGTCACGTGCCCTGCCCTGCCACCTCAAAAGAATGTTGCCTGCTCTGGTCTCGCTTTCGGCACACCTCATCACGTTCACTTGTAAGCGAACCATCCTAAGGCATGATTTATCATTATTATACTGTCACCATTATATTTAATAATAATTTATAAAATTTCAATGTAATTTGTGTATAGCAGTCTGTCACTAAATTATAGTATAGCTTATCACATGATACCACTAACATCTTTTTCTTTTTTAATTATCCTTGATTCGGCTGCTGCCTGCTGTGTTTACGGATTTTTTTTTTTTTGCAAACGAGTGCTAGTGTCTGGGTTGGTCTTTTTTTATAGAGTTATTTCAGATTATTTTTAAGATAACATACATGATACTCCTTACTACTATGGTAGCCGAAAACCATCTTTGTATAATACTACTAGCACTATGATAGCCTTCCATCTTATCAAACCATAACTAGTTTGTTTGCCATTCCACCACGTTTTGCCGGGCTCACGATCTTTGTGTTGTGAGTTGCGTTGTGTGGTCACGCGTACTCTTTACTTATTTACACGCAATATTTTTTTATGAGCGAGAGATACTTTATGAGATGACATTACTTTATATCATTTTTCGAAGAAGGTAGACACTAGTTGGTTATGAAATTACTTCACATACAATGGTTTGTGTACCGACTGTTTTTCGAGGTACCTTGCGCCCAAGGTCCAGCCCGGACCCAAACTCATAAACTCTGTTATAAGAACACCTTCACCGGGCCGACTTATTTTTAGACAAATAATATATTTGTTTAGGTCTTTTTGATCGGTTGGCGGACAACAAGACGACCATTGTCTAGCCTTGGCCTGGTTTCTGTGTTGATCTACAAATCAATCTGATCCATACATAATCTGCACAAGTGGATCTACACCACGAAAGAGAAGTTTTATTAGAGTGAAAATTGATTAGGACATGCAAATAATACTAGGTGACCCATCCTTTTCCGGATCTCTTTCCTTTTTCTTTGCGGATCATACTTGTATTACTCAAAGACATCAAGCATTACAATATTGATAGCATGTGCTCGACAAACCCTCGAGACCCGAGGCGAGCCACATAGCCGTGCGAGAATTCGTTCTAGCATAATTTGCCAAAAATGACTACTAATGTTCTGACATCTCTTTATATGAGTAATACAAATTTGACGAACCTTCATTAAGATTTAAATCTCCTCTATCATAGTCATATTGACTGAACAATCAACTCCTGCATTTTCCGGAAGTTTGAGAATCTCCAAACGGTCTGTTTCAATAATAATAGGTTTGTTGCACCATTGCAAAGCAAACGATAAACCTTCCATGACTACTTTCAGCTCTGCATACAGAGCATCTCTGCAAGAAAAGAGTCGTCGGGTAGAGGAAAATATATTTTCACCTTTGTCATCTCTAGCAATCATCCCTGCACCTGTCTCCCCATTAACTTCAAAGGATCTATCCGTGTTTAGTTTACACCAGCCAGCTGCTGGTGGTAACCAAACTTGTACTGGTTCAACACTAACCTCTTTGGCCGCATGAAACTCCTCATCTTTATCAATCTAATTCACCAATGGGTCTGTACCACGACAAACAAGTTTGATTACATGACTGCAAACAATACTAGAAATGTACTCCATTTGTTTTAAAATATAAAATGATTTAGCATTTTCTAAAGCACATGTATCTAGCCGGCTTTTAATGTGTACATACGTTTTAGAAAAATACTAAAATATATTATAATTTGAAACGGATGGAGTATTTCATAAATTTCTTTTGGATCAAATCTGTACCAGATTTGTTTTACTGCAGGCTTACGCTAGAGCTTAAACTTGTTGGTTTGTTCCACAGGTTTAATTTGTAGCTTGATTAGAGAGGGGAAAAGTCAGGGCCTGCAAACAATACGAGGTGTGTACTCCTGCAATTATTTATTAAATCTGTAGCAGATTTTTTTTGCACACTATAACAGGTTTATGACAGAGCGCAAACTTGCTTCGTTTCATAGATTTAATTTATATGCCCTGCGTAACATCATCTTTGATATTTTTGTTGGCTAATTAATGAAGGTGATGTAATCAATTTTTAGTTTAGATGAAGTAGCGGAACATAACTTAGCATTTCGTGAAGATGATGAACATACTTTCATTGTGGAGGAGATTGGAGATTCTTCGAATGACCAACAAGTAGAGTTGATGATGATGGACCTAAGAAGGGACCATGTTTGATCCTGAGATGATGCTGTTAGGTTCTACAAAGGCCGCGTAAAAGAGAAGGGCTTTTGTGTAGTAAGAACTACCAGACACAACGACGATAATCACGTGGTCTTATATTGAAAATGGATTTTAAGAAATTTTATGATAAAGTTAAGTGGTATTTTTCTAGAAGATTCTTAGAGTGAAGGGATTCTCTCCAGAGTGGCGCGCCTTAATCCATAGTATTATTTCAGGAGGTAGAGTAGACATCAAAGTCAATGATAACGTTGGTAGATACTTTCAAACGAGAAAATGATTAACAAAATGACCCATTATTTCAATACTATTTAATATAGTGGTACATATGTTAGTTTTCATGATTGAACGCACAAATACGAGGGCCAAATTGAGGGTGAATCCACATATAGTTGATGGTGGTATATCTATCCTTCAATATGCCAATAATACAATTCTCTTTATGGAACACGACCTTGAAAATATAAGAAATCTGAAATTAATTTTAGCAGCGGTTCGTGCAACTTTGTCAAGTCCAAAAATAGTTTTCTTAAAAGCGAATTGTTTTGTGTTGGCGAGTCCCAAGACGAGGCTCGCCTATATGCTGAATTATTTGGTTGTGGGTAAGGCATGTTTCTCGTTAGCTACTTGGATATTCAAATACATTATCAAACAATTACAGATCTTGCATGAAAATATGTTGAGGAGAGACTACAAAAAATGTTAAGCAGCTGCAACCTCGGGACGAAAGATTGATCCTAATAAATTCAGTATTAAGTAATAATATGGTATTATACGTTATGTCATTCTTCCTTCTTCATAAAGAAGTTTTAAATAGATTGGATTATTTTCAATCGAGATTCTTTTAGCAAGGGGATGACGCGAAAAAAACATTGACTGGCTAAGTGGAGTGTAATTTGCCGTCCCAAAGATCAGGACTGGCTAGGTATAAGGTCAAGAATACCGCCCTCTTGGGTAAAGGGTTGTTCAAGATACTTACAGAAAATAATGTATGGCAAACCCTCCCCGGAAGAAAATATATTGACTCAAATGCCTTGTTCCGGGTCTTATGGAAGCTCGGGGACTCGCATTTTTGGGTTGGTCTGTGGCTACGAAGAAACATTTTTTCTGATGTGGATCATTCAATATTAAGGATAGTTTAAACATTAGATTTTGGGAGGACAGGTGGCTGACCAATTATACTCTTCGGGATCAATATCCGAGTCTATTCAACATTGTTCATCAAAAGAGTGATATTATCGCCATGATGTTAGAATATTTTCCACCGAATGTGACGTTTAGAAGAGAATTAATTGGCCACAGGCTTGCATCTTGGAACACTTTATTACAATGTCTTGCAACGGTGCAATATTCGCAAGGGACCATTGAGTTTCAGTAGAATTTAACTGAGAGTGGACAATTCTCAGTGGATTCCATGTATAGAGCTTTGATTCATCCAATCATGTCGGTCGATAACAACAAGAAGATCTGGAAGATGAAGATACAACTCAAAATTAAGACATTTGCATGGTATCTATGTTGAGGGGGCATTCTTACAAAAGACAACCTTGTCAAGCGGAATTGGCATGGCAGTAAGAGTTATGTTTTTTTCATCACGATGAGACAATTAAACATTTGATTTTCCAATGTAAATTTGCGTGTTCTATATGTTCAGTCATTCAAGTAGCTACTGGATTGCACTAGTACATATCGGGTCTATGTGAAAAGGCAAATAGCCCTTATCTAGTGTTTTGGTTAACTATGACATTGAAGCTAGAGAGCGAACTAATGTTTCTATTAGCTTCTCTACAGGTGAGAGTCTGCAGGTTGTTGGTGAAAGGCGATGGGTGACCCATCATTCGTTTCTATAAGAAGAGCCGGTGGTGTTATTTATCTTTCTCTCTTATTTACTCTTGAGCCAAATAGGAAACACCGCACTATTAAGAGGGGTGATCTGGATGCGCTCTTTGGGGATGTTCTACACCAAATATTCTTCTCTTTATCCATCACCACACACCCTTTCAAATAAAGAGAGAAAAATAGCCCCGAAAAATGAGTCCAAAGGGGCTACTACGAAATCGGCAAAAGCGCCGGCGGCACCGGTGCTGTCGCCGGAATTTCCGGTCGCTGCCAGAAATTCTCGGTGTACACCGATATGGCTTACATGATAGCGTTTCGATTGTTCGCCGAGAATTTTGGTCGCCGCCAAAAATTCCGACGTGTGGTCCGGTCCACCAGAGTTGTCGCCGAAAATTCCGGCAAGCAACTCGGTCCGACCGGACTTATTGCCGGTTCTGTCGCAGGAACCCCCAAACGGCTCTTTTTCCCCATACTATATATACCCCTTTCTTCTCCACTATGAGGTTAGGCATTTGAGCAAACATTTCATTTCTTGAAGCTTTCTCTCTCTCTCTCTCTCTCCCCCATTGTTGAAACACAAAAGCTTGAGGATCTCCCATTCTACCCAACCAAATCCAAATCCCTTTGGTATAAAGGAAGAGGAGGTCCCGATCTACGTTTCCACCAAGCCAAAGTTCATTCCCCTTGAGTTCATCGAGTTAGCTTGTTACTCTTGGGTTTGTGGGAAACCCTAGGCGTCTAGGGTCGCCCGGAGGCATTCGGCTTGTGATTTGCTCCATGGAAAGTTTGTGAGGGTTTGGAGACTATCTTAAAGTCTACCACGAGTAAGTGAGCTATTCTTGGGATAGGCTCGGAGAAGAAGGTGAGCCTTTGTGGCGCGTGAGGAATCCTTCGTGGAACCTCATACCTCTCCAACGTGACGTAGCCCCCTTCCCAAAGGTGGTGAACACGGGAATACATCTTCTTCTCCGCGTGCTTCGGTTATTCCTTAACCGATCTCTTACTTGTGTTGTTTACCTTGTGATAGCCTTCGAGCTTGAAGTATCTTGTTCATCATCTAGGTTGCCTCACCTAGTTTGCATTTAGGCTCACTTATATTCCTCAAAGCCTAAATCTTGCAAAAGATTATAAAGAATTTTGTAGAAACCTATTCACCCCCCTCTAGGTTAACCATCTTACACTTTCAATTGGTATCAAAGCCAAGGGCTCTTTTAAGGGCTTTACCGCCTAAGAGAAAATATGGTTTTCTCTGATGATGAGGAGGAAAAGACTTATTCGGTCAAGGAGCTTCACGAAATCTTAGCCAAGGGTGCCCTTGAAAAGGCCAAGGCGGATTCGATCTCCTTGTTCAAATGAGTTACCTAGAAGGACAACTTAAGGCCATTGGCGATGGGGCTTTTCTTGGTAACCGATTGGTAGTACCTCAAGGGAGACCAATGGACACCGGAAATGATAAGGATGCCGAGTCCGCTCATGAGGGCGGCTCGTCAAAAACTTCCACGCCCCCTAATCAATTTCCTTATGTTTATCCTAATCAAAAGAACATCATGACTCATATTAATGGTTCGGGTCCTGCACCTCATTATGATGGAACTCATTTCTCTCATTGGAAAGCTTCTATGGAATCTCATCTTCGCAGCTGCAACGTTGAGCTTTGGGAGATTGTATGCACCGGTTTCCACCCTCATGATCCCAACAACCTCACTTCAGGAGAGTACTACGACCGTCAACTAAATGCAATGGCTTGTGACAATATAAGGAGTGCCATTCACCGCACTCTCCATGATCAAGTCAGCTACATCCCCACCGCAAAGGATCTTTGGGATAGGATTGTCATTCTCCAAGAGGGAACGTCTCTTATCCAAAAATCCAAGTATGAAGCTACCAAGTCAGAGATGAACATGTTCATGAACCATGATGGTGAGACTATCGCTGAAGCATACAAGAGACTTGTTTCCCTCCTTGTTAAGATTGGTGGCCTAGGATGTGAGAAGTATGATGATGGATTCAATTTGAATGATGAACTTATCAAGTCCAAGATTGTCTCCATGATCACGGTCACCGATAAGAAGCTTGCTTTGAACTTGCAACTCCTTGATAGAGCTAATCAATTCACTCATGATGATCTAGTCTCTTATCGCATTGCCACGGATAACTTGGCGGATAAAGGGAAAAAGATCAAGGAGATCAACCGTGCTATTAGGTGTTCCCACTCTCTAGCACTAAATGCCAAGCATGTGCAAGAAGATGTTGCTAGTGATGAAGAAAGTGATGTTGATGGAGTTGATGATATGCTCTCTCAACTTTCTCTCTTCACCAAAAACATGAAGTTCCAAAGAAGGAGAAGTTCAATGGGATCAAGTGAGAATAAGAGGACGTTCTACAATTGTGATGAGTCGAGCCATTTTGCCGACAAATGTCCATATGAGAAGATGCTTGACAAGCCCAAGTATGAAGAAGGTGCCAAACCAAGATTGAAGCCCAACCCCATCAATGAAAGATACAAGAGGAACAATAGGCATGATGACAAGGGCTTCATAGGTCAAGAATACATATCCGACAAGGAGGAAGAGGATGAAGAGGATGAAGAGAAGGTTGTTGGAGTGGCCGGTTTGGCCTTCGCCGAACCCGGGTCTCTCTTCACCTACGACTACACCAAGGACTACACCGACGACTCTTCTACTCCCAAGGTCACCGCCACTTGCCTCATGGCAAGGAGCTCCAAGGATGAGTCCGACATGGAGTGTGGGGATACAGAGGAAGTGGTAAGTGTGACCGGTTTGGCATATGTCGAACCCGGTTCACTTCTCACCTACGACTACGCCAAGGATTACATCAAGAGTTCTCATATTCCAAAGATCACCGGATCTTGTCTTATGGCAAGAAGATCCAAGGTAACTGTCTCTCCTCCATCCCTATCTAGCGTCTTGGATGATCTTGAGAGTAACCATGATAGTGATAGTGATGAATTTGGTAAAGAATATATCAAAGAAATGTATGCTATCATGAAGTCTCTTCCTCCCATTGCTCGTGCTAGAGTCAAGCAATTAATGGAACTTGTTAGCTCACGTGATGAGGACATTGATAGCTTGGAATCTCATATTGATGATGAGAAACAAAGATTCTATCTTCTTGAGCAAGAGCTTTGTGAGGAAAAGAATACCAATTCTTTTCTTAAACTACAAATTGAAATTTTTGAAATTGATAAAGCAAAAGACATGGACACTATTGATAGGGCTTGATGCCTCAAAGAAAGAGCTTGATGCCTCAAAGAAAGAGCTTGAAGTTGCTCATGCTTCTCTTACCAAGGACCTTGAGCACCTTGAAAAGGCTAGTTTGCTTGTCAAGCATGAGCTCATAAAACTTGGAGAGAACCATGATCAACTTCGGGTGTCCTATGTGAAAGGACTATATCTTCCCATGCTGTTTTTGGTGATAATGACAATCCCCTTTGTGATCTAATTGTGCGCTTGAGTTTCAGGAAAAATGTTGTTGATGTTTCCTTAAAATTGTGTGGATGCTCTCTTGGGATCTCATGAAGACGGTGACCTTTAGTTTTCTCCTAGTTTCTCTCCTTTTGTTGTTTTAGGTCGTCGTACTATTAAGAGGGGGTCCATCTCGGAAGGCTGTGGGAAATCACTTATTCTTGCACAAACCCATATGCACCGCCACAGCCATCCTACTATTCAGTGAGAGAGTGTGTTTCTGATCTGTTGAAGCCATCTTTGTCTGATCGGAACTTCTGGCCTGGCGCTGGAAGTTCCGCTCAGGTTTTTTCTACGGGATGATCCGAGCTTTGTTCCGATCATACTTCCGCTGGAACTTTTGGTGAGCTCCCAGAACTCTCTGTTTTGGTATGCTCTATTTGCCAGAAGTTCCACCAGAATTTGCATCGGAACTTGTCCTGCCAGAAAGTTCCTGAGCGGAACTTTCGCCCAGCCATCGGAACTTCCGGTCAGACTTGGTTCGCGACCTAGAAGTTATGCCCCTAGTTCCTCTCCAAGTTCTGCTGAAGGGTCAGTAACCTTCTGTTTGAAGTGTTCTATTTGCCGGAACTTGGGCCGGAACTTGCATCGGAAGTTCGCCGGAAGTTCCGGTGTGTTATGACCGGAACTTCCGGTCGAGCTTTTGGAGCGGGCGTCAACAGGCTGATGACCGTTGGAGCTGTGTTGGGCGGAACTTCCGGCCTCTCACCGGAAGTTCCAGTGAAGTCGTGTAGGCTGTAACGGTTCAGTGCGGAGGGGGCCTATTTAAGGCGCCCCTCTTCTTCCTCCCACCCACTTCGAAATGTTTCTCTCTCCTCCATTAATGCTTGAGCTTCACCTTACTAGATCTCTCTCTCTCTCTAGCCACTCAAATGACTTGATATTTTGAGAGGTGAGGGAGGTGACCTAGATCTACACTTCCACCAAAGAAGATTTGATTTCCCCCACCCATCCTTTGTGGATCTTGTTGCTCTTGGGTTTCTTGAAACCCTAGACGGTGTAGGGCATCCTCGGAGCTAAGGCTTGTGTTGTGAAGCTTCGAGGTGTCGTTGAGGGCCTCCAATTGAGTTGTGGAGCTTGCCCCTCAACCTTGGTGTAAAGGTTTTGGTTGGCGCCTTCAAGGTCACTGGTTAGTGGATTGTGAGGTCTCCTTTGTGGGGGAGCTCACCGGAGAAGAAGGTGAGGCCTTTGTGGCGCTCGGGTGACCTTGTGTGGCCCCGACACCTCTCCAACATAGACGTAGCTCCTTGGGAGTGAACTACGGGAATTATATCTTTGTGTCCCCGCTCCGATTACTTCGTTCCCTTCCTTTACTTCTTGCTCTTTACCGTG
This sequence comes from Avena sativa, assembly GCA_916181665.1. Lineage (NCBI taxonomy): Eukaryota > Viridiplantae > Streptophyta > Magnoliopsida > Poales > Poaceae > Avena > Avena sativa. Next base: position 24,596,383 of record OV702283.1, read on the forward strand.
CTTGTGGTTGTTGTTAGTTATCTTTCATTTAGGTTGTTCACCTAGTTGAACATCTAGATAACTTTCCTTCTCGTTAAGCCTAAAAGTGAGAAACAAATTAAAATTGGGTAGACGCCTATTCACCTCCCCTCTAGTCGTATCAAGTCGGTACTTTCAATTGGTATCAGAGCCAAGGCTCTTATTTCGGGCTTTACCGCCTAAGAGACTATGGCCGACGATGGGGGTAGTGAAACCGAAAACCCCAAGAGCTTGGCCACTATGTATGAACTCAAGCAATTGGAGTCATCCATGATGTCCAAGTTCGAGGAAATGATGACTATCTTGCAGTCTCTCAAGCCAAACTCCATGGTTGCTCTTGACACACCCCAAACCACCGAGCTTCCTCCCACCATTATGGTGACCGCCCCCGGGGTGACTCCCGCGGCCGTCCCCACTCGCTTGGGACTTGGTTTTGTTGCTCAAACTTCTACCAAGGTTCCAAGTGAGAACACCGAGGAGCTCAAGATCCCAACTTCCAAAGAGGAAAATGGAGGAAAGGACTACTCGGCGGTACCCCCACCGCCAAAGTACTCTCCGGATCCACCCATTCCCATGCCACACAGCATTCCTCAAGGAGCACCACCTATGCTAGATACTTCAAATTTTGCCAATTGGCAATATCTAATGCGCTCACATATTTCCAGCTCTTCTATTGAGTTAATGAGGATTGTGGAGGATGGATTCTCTCCATATGACACAAAGAAGTTGACATGAGGTGAAGTGGTGGACAAGCAACTCAATGCCACGGCTTTGGGGATGATCCAAAAGGCTTTGACTCCAAAGGACTTTGCTCACATTCGCCAATTCGACACCGCCAAGGGAGCTTGGGATCAACTCACTGAGCTCTTTGTTGGGAATGCAAGCATCCAAAGCTCCAAGTTTGATGAAATCAACAACGAGTGTGATGGTTTCGCAATGCAATATGATGAGACCCCCGAAGACATGTATAGGCGCCTCAAAGTCCTTTGTTCCACTATGAGGGATCTTGGGGCCACCTATGTTGATGACAAGTTCATGAAGAGGAAGTTCATTCAAGCTCTCCTTCCGTTTGAAGAACAAAGGCTCAACTCTATCAAGGGAAGAACCAACTTTCACCTAATGACCTCCCAAGAAGTCTTGAGCGAAGTAATTGCCATGACCATTGCCAAGAAGAATGCGGAGTCCGCTCATGCTAGGGCCATTGGGTCAACCAAAGTGAATCTTACTTTGAAGGCCAAGGCTATTGAAGTTGATGATGATGATACATCATGTGAGTGGTCTCAAGAGGATCTCAAGTGTTCCTTCAATGAACATCTTGCTCTCGCTTCAAGGGCCTTTTGGAACAAGTCCGAGCTCAAGTCAAGGTCAAGGGACAACTCAAGATTCAACTCACCCAACAAGTTTCCCAAGGCAAGGTCATGCTACAATTGCAATGACAAGAGTCACTTCATGGCCAAGTGTCCCTTTGAGAACCGTGAAGACAATGGTGGTCGTCTCATTCGCAAGATCAAGTTAAGACCTCCTCATCCCTTGAACAAGAACTACGCCGTCAAGAACGTCACCAACAAGGAACAAGCAATTGTGGTCTATGAAGAATACCTTTCGGGCACGGATGAAGATGATGATGATGAAGTCCATGGTGGAGAGATTGTGGGAGTTGCTGCTATTGCCACTACCTCTACTCCACGTCTATCCCTCTTCGACTCGCCAAATGAAAATGTCATCTCCTCCAACCAAAAGTGTTTCATGGCCAAGGCCACCGAGGTAACATCGAAACCCACTCCTCAACCTATCTCTAGTGAGCCTTCCTCTCTTGATCTTGTTGGTCTAGAGGTGAAGAAAGAGATGATTGACATGTGTGAATTTGTTGCTACCTTGGATGAAGAAACTAAAACTTGCTTTGAGTCTTTTCTTGCACAACTTGACAATGTTAGGGATGCTTTACATGAAAAGGAAGAACTTCTTGACTTGCTAAGTATAAATGGAAGAGATGCCGCTGATGAAACTGCTTCTCTCACTCAAAGTCTTGAGGATGAACAAAATATGAGAATTAATCTTGAAAAGAGTGTGTCTAAGCTTGTAGATGATCATAACAACACCATGTGCTCTTTAATTAAAGAACGTGATCATGCTCTTGCTTTGGTTAAGGTGCTTAAGAAAGAAAAGGTTGAGTTTGTGGTTGGTCATGATAGGACTCAAGAAGATCTTGAGAAACTCAAAGAGGAACACAAAGCCTTGGAGAGAAAATTCTCAAATATTTTCGAAGCCCATGAACCACTTCAAACTCAGTTAACTTGCGAACATGCTAAGTCTTTCGCTATGCAAATTATAGACTTGTCTAGCACTCCTAACCCTTGTTGCAAGCATGAGCATCTCATTGAGGAAGTCAAGGTGTTGAAGGATCAACTTGCCAAGACTAAGAAGAAGAAGAGGAAGAACAAGAAGAAGAAAAAGAACAAGGGCATGGCTCAAGGGCCTTCTAATGGCCTAACCATCTTGCAAAGTGACAACTTTGCCGGAAAGAACAATCCCTCTTATATTCTTTGCAAATCATATGATGGTCATGTCTATGCTAGATATGTGGGAACTTCTTACACGCATAATTATCATTGGGCTATTTGGGTGCCAAAGTCTCTTGTTACTAACAAAAGGGGATCCATTGCAAAATGGGTACCTAAAACCAAAGCTTGATTTTCTTGTAGGACTATGTTTCCAGTGGATCAAAATGGGTGCTTGATAGTGGTGCCACGAGTCATATGACCGGAAGAAAGTCTATCATGTCGGAGATGAGGCCAAATATTGCCAACACCATGGTCTCCTACGGTGATAAAACAAGCTCTCAGGTTTTGGGTTCTGTCAAAGTGGTGGTAACCCCGGATGTATCTTTGGTTGACGTCATGCTTGTCAAAACTCTTGGTTACAATTTACTCTCAGTTCGTGCTCTTGCTCTTATGGGTCTTTCTTCGTTCTTTAATGCTCATACCGTGGTCCTCATGTGGAGCAAGTCTCTCAAGGTGGCTTTTGTAGGGTATGTAGAGCATGACTTATATGTGGTGGACTTTTCAGGGACCACTACTCCTCATGCTCTATGTCTCTATGCTAAAGGCAACAAGGGCTGGTTGTGGCATCGCCACCTAGCCCATGTTAACATGAGAACTTTGCAAAGACTTCACTCCGAGGGCCACATCCTTGGACTTAACGATGTTTCCTTTGCCAAAGGTCGTGTTTGCAGGGCTTGTATTGAAGGGAATATGCATGAAACTCCTCACAAAGCACTCAATCAAATCACTACGGAGAGATGTTTGGAGCTCTTGCATATGGACCTTTTTGGTCCACCCTCTCATGATAGTCTTGGAGGCAAGAAGTATTGTTTGGTTATTATGGATGATTTATCAAGATACACTTGGGTGTTCTTTTTCAAGTACAAGAGTGCGACTCAACAAACCGTCATCGATTTTGCTAATGAGGTTCAACGGAAGCATAATGCAACCATTCTCTCAATTCGAAGTGACAATGGCACCGAGTTCAAGAACTATACCTTGGATGAGTTTCTTAGTGATGAAGGAATGGAGCATCAATACTCCACTCCCTATACCCCTCAACAAAATGGAGTTGCCGAAAGGAAGAATCGCACTTTGATGGATGCGGCTCGGTCTATGCTAGCTGAGTTCAAGTCTCCATACAACTTTTGGGCCGAGGCCATCTCCACCGCTTGCCATGCAACCAACCGGCTCTATCTCCGCAAGAAAAAGAACAAGACTCCCTATGAGCTCCTCACCAGGAAAAAGCCAAATGTTAGCTACTTTCGGGTGTTTGGTTGCAAGTGCTACATTCTCAAGAAAGGAGTTCGATTGTCCAAGTTTGAATCCAAGGCTCAAGAAGGAATTTTTGTTGGTTACTCAAATCAGTCCCATTCTTATAGAGTCTACAACAAAGCCAATGGAAGAGTTGAAGAGACGAGCAATGTGAAGTTTGATGAAAATCATGAGTCTCTTGTTAGGCAAGACAATGTTTGTGATCCAAGTGATGAAATTCCTCCTAAGTCCATAAGAAGAATGGGTGTGGGTTTCCACCTCCCCATTGAGGATCCCCTTGTGGATGAAGGAGAAGGACCAAGCTCTACTCAAGTGGAGCCTTCACTTTCACAAGATCATCTTGCCCCTCAAGGACCTACTATTTTGGCACAAGCTCCCTCAAGCTCTTCTGAAGCTTCCCATGCTCATGACTCTCCAAGCTCCAAAGATCAAGCTCTTCATCAAAAACATCAACCTCCCCACGATGGGGCTCCTTCTCAAGGCACCTCCCACGGTCAAGATCTTCATCAACTACATCAGCCTCCCCAAGATGGGGCTCCTCCTCAAGGTCACGGCTCTCCTCAAGGTCAAGCTCGTCAAGATCAAGAGCAAGTCAATGATTCTCAAGGATCCACTCCAAATGATGACTCCCCCGAAGTGGAGATTGATGAAGATGATCCTCGTGTTCGTGCTTATAGTCAAGGCGGTGGCTCAATTGGTGGCAATGACCAAGTGGTAGCTCAAGAATCTCGTGTTGAAGCACAAGCCCGCCGTCAAGCCTATCGTCTCGCCAAGCTCGTTCGAGATGGCCATATCCTTGATAATGTTTATGGATATTTCAATAAAGGCTCCACTACTAGAAGGCAACTAGCTTCCTTTAGCTCTCACCATGATTTTGTCTCTCTTGTGGAACCACAGAAAGTTTTCGAGGCTCTTGAAGATGATGATTGGCTTGATGCTATGAACGAAGAACTTCACAACTTCAAGAGGAACAATGTTTGGACATTGGTTGAGCGGACCAAAGATTGTCAAAACATCATTGGAACCAAGTGGGTTTTCAAGAACAAGTGTGATGCAAATGGAATTGTCGTGCGCAACAAGGCAAGGTTAGTTGCCCAAGGATACTCACAAGTTGAGGGCATCGACTACGGTGATACTTATGCCCCCGTTGCTCGCCTTGAATCCATTCGTATGCTTCTTTCTTTTGCTACTCATCATAACTTAAAGTTGCATCAAATGGATGTTAAGAGTGCTTTTCTTAATGGTCCTTTGAAAGAGTTGGTATACGTCAAGCAACCTCCAGGCTTTGAGGATCCACTCTTCCCGAACCATGTCTACAAGCTCAATAAGGCACTCTATGGTCTCAAACAAGCCCCATGTGCGTGGTATGATTGCCTTAGGGAGCTCTTGTTAGACCGTGGCTTCGAAGTAGGCCTCATTGATCTCACTCTTTTTACTAAGAAAGTTGGAGGCCACTTGTTCGTATGCCAAATCTATGTTGATGATATTATCTTTGGGTCTATTAACAAAACTTTTAATGAGGATTTTGCCAAGCTCATGACCGATCGCTTCGAGATGTCCATGATGGGGGAGTTGAAGTTATTCCTTGGGTTTGAAGTCAAGCAATTGAGGAAAGGGACTTTCATCAACCAAGCCAAATACATCCAAGACATGCTCAAGAAGTTCAAGTTTGATCAAGTCAAAGGTTCCAAGACTCCCATGCCAACTAAGGTTAATCTTGATCTCGATCCCAAGGGTAAGGAGGTGGATCAAAAACTCTATCGTTCTATGATTGGTTCTTTGCTCTATATTTGTGCATCTCGACCGGATATTATGTTGAGTGTGGGTATGTGTGCAAGATTTCAAGCCGCACCAAAGGAAAGCCACATGGTGGCAATCAAGAGAATCTTTCGATATTTAGTTCATACCCCAAACTTTGGGTTGTGGTACCCCAAGGGAGCCAGTTTTGATCTTATTGGTTACACGGACTCGGATTGGGCTGGTGACAAAGTGGGAAGAAAGTCAACCTCCAGAGCTTGTCAGTTTCTCGGAAGATCGTTGGTTTGTTGGTCCTCGAAGAAGCAAAACTGTGTGTCTATGTCCACTGCCGAAGCTGAGTACATCTCCGCCGCAAGTTGTTGTGCTCAATTGCTATGGATGAAGCAAACTTTGAAGGATCTTGGACTATATTTTGACAAGGTGCCTCTTCTTTGTGACAATGAGAGTTCCATTGCCATTGCTCACAACCCCGTGCAACACAACCGGACTAAGCACATTGAGATTCGTCATCATTTCATTCGGGACCATGTTGCTAGAGAAGACATTTCTTTGGAGTATGTTCCCACCAAGGCAAATCTTGCGGATCTTTTCACGAAGCCTCTTGACGAAGCAAGGTTCCGAGAGTTAATGCATGAGCTAAATATCATTGATTAGAGAAATGTTGCTTGAGTATCTTGCACACCTACCCGTGTCTCAATGTGTATATTGTTTGGATGTAGGCATGGATTTAGGGGGAGTGTAGTTCCATCTTATGAACAAACGCTATCCCTATTATGCGCACATTAAAGTTTTCATACTCTATAGTCTCTAAAGGAGACCATTTGAGCTTCATGACGAGTGTTGGTAATCAACCCAAGATATATCTTCGCGGTGTCAAGCCATTTACTCTTATATAAGGTGGCCTCGGCCACCGACCCTTTTATGTCTCTTGCTTCTTCTTGTGTTTGGTTATTATTGTGTTTTCCTTGTTGATTTGGTTTGTTGTTGGTTCTTCATAGTTTGAACTCTCTATCCCAAGCCTTTCCTTTCCTCAAGCCCTCTCTTTTCCCTACACAAGTTCTTCCTTGTTTCCTTCTAATCCTGAGAAAGTCTTTCTGGCGTCACCAGAACTTCCGGTCAGTCGCCGGAACTTCCGGTCAGCTAGTTGTTCGTCTGAACCACCCGCTGACCTGGAATTTTCCAGCCTGACCCGGAACTTCCGGTTCACCAGAACTTCCGGTCCCAGACCGGAACTTTCGGTGGTGTTCTCTGTCCTATATAAGGTGGGCCCTAGGGGGAAACGGGATCTTCTTCCTTTTCCCCCCAAGACCCCTCTTCTATTTGGAGCAGCCGCCGGCAGGAACTCCTCCGCGAAGGTGCTCCAGCCCCTTCACCTCCGGACACCCCTCCGCAGATCTGCTCCGTGGGAACCTTCCCCACCTTGATCTCCCGCCATGGACTCCGGTATTTGCCCTCAACTCCCTCCATTCATGGAGATCTAGCTCTCTCACCATTGCTTGAGTTAGGGCTCACCATGTCTAGGCTAGTTCTTTGGCTAGAACTTGTTGGGAGATCTTGGTAGGCCTAGGGAATCATGCTAGAGTAGATTGGTCCAATACATTCTTGGAAATTTTTGTACTTGTGGCTTGTAGATCTAGATCTAGTGAACTGCCTGCTTTGAACCGCCAGTTCATGGTCTCACCGGAACTTCCGGTGAGCCACGACCGGAACTTTCGGTGGACCGTTTTCACCGGAAGTTCCGGCGCTTCACCGGAAGTTCCGGCGACAATGCAATTTCTTCTTGACTGTATTTTTCCAATCTATTTCTTTTGTTTCTTCTTATGAACTTGTGCACTTACCCCACCTTCCCTCCCTATTCTTGTGCTTTCTTCTCAGGGCAAGGTGGTTCCCGCAAAGGCAAGCGTGTCCGTCGACCATCCTCTGATAGTCCTCCTGAGATCGATGAAGAAGATGTTGATGTAGTGCGTCCAACCACTCAGACTAGCCGTCAGAAGGCTGCTGCTGCTCGTCATGCTGCTGCTGCTGAAGGAAAGAGGCCTGTTCTTGCCTCTCAGAAGACCACTGCTGCTGGGCCTAACAAATCCAAGGCCAAAATCTCCAAATGGACTAAGAAGGCCTACTCTGAATTCAGGCGTACGGATCCCTACCTCATTCCTCATGACCGTCTCTGCTTGGATCCTCTCTTCCACAACTGCCGTTAGGAACAAATCTTTGCTGAGATCTATGCAACAAAGACTAAGTTTGTGGTTGCCCCTCAAAAGTACATCAATGTGCCTCACATGGAAGAGAAACATGCATACTTTGGCGAGGCTCTAGATATTTGCCAGAGGTTTGGGCTGATTCCCCTCATGGAGCACCGTCAGAACTTTGATGAGGCAGCTATCGCTCAGTTTTATACTACACTGTACTTGCACATGAGCTCCTCTACTGAAGGTGTGATGAAGTGGATGGCTAAGGGCGTGCTTCTTACCTCAACTTGGTCCGAGTTTGCTGAGATCCTTGGCTATCCCCTTCAGCCTGGTAGAGGGGCAAATGGTTGGCGTGTTCATATCGCCCAAGCTGCTGATCCTGAGGTCCTAGAGCCTCTCTACATTGAAGGGTGGGGGACTGTTGGTTATGTGAATCATCTGCTGCCAGTTTATGTCATCATGCATAGGGTTTACTTGAACACTATTTCTCCCAAGGCTGGCAATTTTGATCAGTTTCATGCCTATCAGGTTGACCTCATGCATCAGACTTATCTCCGCCATGACACTGATAGGCCAATGGATGTTATGCACTTTATCTACACAGAGATGTGGCAGGCTATTATTTACAAGTGCTCTTGCCCCTATGCTCCCTATATTCAGACTCTCATCAATCACAAGTGGCTTGAGGTGACTGGTACTCGTTATCCTGAAGACAACATCACCATTCATGAGGAGAAGAAGCTGCGTGTGAGTAAACACCAAAAGCTTCGTTCTCAAGAAGAAAGGGAAGAAGCACTCCAGAAGACTCGAGATGAAGCTGGTGGTCCCTCCTCTGCTCCTGGTGGCTCTAGTGCTGGTTGCCCTTCTCTCCAGAGGCAGCCGTCTTGGGCAAAGAAGCTGCTTGGGAAGGTGAAGAAAACTTTCTGCTTTCTCCAGGACCGCGAGTATCAGGCGTATGTTGATCAGCGTCATGGTGTTCATCGCCAGAAGGCCATCATGACTGCTCTCAACATACCTATCTCCCCGGTCACTAGCTCTGTTACTGCTCCCAGGGATGATTGGATTCGCGACAACTGCCGTTGGTCTGAGGATGAGTCTGAGGAGGAGGTCACTGGTCCGCCGCCTGTGTGGGAGTCTTGGGCCCCTGAGTCTGCTCCTCCTCCCTTTCATGGTTGGGGCAATTAGAGTGATCTTCTCTTCCTTTTTGGTGTCTCGATGCCAAAGGGGGAGAAAGATGTCTATTAGGTTTTCTACGGGATTTGCATGGGTTGAGTCGCGAGCCTATTGTCGTGGTATTGCACGGCAGATGCTACTGGGGGTAGCTTACGTAGTGGGAGCAAGGCGACGTAGGAGAATCCGGGAGCGAGATTGGCACACGATGTACCCAGGTTCACGTCCCCTCGATGGAGGATCGCTACGTCCTGCTATCAATCCAGTATGAGTATAGACTGGTTTACATGGGAGCCGCCGTAAGCGGGGGGAGAGACTAGATCTAATATGACGTACCCCTTGGGGGTGCCCCTGGTGGCTTTATATATGCAGCCAGCTAGGGTTTACAAGTGCACTAATGGGCTTTGTATTGGAGTCGCCGTCTTGGGCCTCCAGTCGGCGCCACTCGTCTGGGTCCAGCATGCGCCAGTCGCCATATTGGGCGAGTCGACCCACTCTAGGCTTGGCTTCAGTCGGCTCGATCCAGCTGGCAAATCCACTTCGTGGGTATACCCCGATTGGTATTCCCCCATCAGTAGTCCCCGAGCGCGTTGTTGATTCGACGCGGGCTTGAGGCAGGGCGCGGAGAGTCTTGACGATGGGTCGTGGCGAATCGGCAACGAGCTCCTGAATAGAGAAAAGAACCGTGAAGCGGGAGGCGGTCGGCGTGAGCCAGTCGGTGATGGCCAGTTGGCGAAAGACGCAGGGTGTTGGTGAAGCCGTCAGTTGCGGCGAGCCCCCGAACGTGGAGCGTGCCGAGTCGCCGAGCGTGGCGAGTGGCGAGGTCGAGCGACCGGCGAGTGCCGAGTCCCCGAGCATGCCGAGTGGCGAGGTCGAGCAACCGGCGAGTGGCGCTTTCTGTAGCGCGTCGAGTCCAAGAGCGTGTGGAGTACGCGAGGGCGAGTCCGCGGTGGCGAGTCCCCGAGCGTGTCGAGTACGCGAGGGCGAGTCCGCGGTGGAGAGTCCCCGAGTGTGTCGAGTACGCGAGGGCGAGTCCGCGGTGGCGAGTCCCCGAGCGTGTGGAGTACGCGAGGGCGAGTCCGCGGTGGCGAGTCCCCGAGCGTGTCGAGTACGCGAGGGCGAGTCCGCGGTGGCGAGTCCCCGAGCGTGTCGAGTACGCGAGGGCGAGTCCACGGTGGCGAGTCCCCGAGCGTGTCGAGTACGCGAGGGCGAGTCCGCGGTGGCGAGTCCCCGAGCACGTCGAGTACGCGAGGGCGAGTCCGCGGTGGAGAGTCGACGAGGGCGAGCCGCGGTCGTGGAACCACGCGTACATGCAGCATGCCTAGGAGTCGTGGAGAGTACGCGAGTGGAGAGTCCGCGGTGGCGACTCGACGAGGGCGAGCCGAGGTCGTGGAACCACGCGTACATGCAGCATGCCTAGGAGTAGTCCCCGAGGCTCGAGTTGGCTTGTAGAGGCGACTTGAGGCTCTTTAGAGATGCATATTCTGAAAATAGTAGTGGTTGCTGCCGAGCGCGGCGAGTGGCGAGGTCGGGCGACCGGCGAGCGACGCTATCTATAGCGTGCCCGAGCATGGCGTGTGGCGAGGTCGAGTGACCGGCGAGCGACGCTATCTATAGCGTGCCCGAGCACGGCGTGTGGCGAGGTCGAGTGACCGGCGAGCGCCAAGCCCCCGAGGGTAGCGCGTGAGGTCGAGCGAGTCCGCGTGGAGAGAGTCCTCGAGCGTGACGAGTCCGCGATGATTGCGAGTCCGCGAGGGGAAAGTCCCCGAGTATGGCGAGTCCGCGATGATTGCGAGTCCGCGAGGGGAAAGTCCTCGAGTGTGGCGAGTCCGCAAGGGGAATGTCCCCGATTATGGCGAGTCCGCGATGATGTTGATTGCGTTGTGTAGCGAGTCTCTCGTCTTGGCCCGGGGGGCCAGTCGCATGGCGACTCCAAAGACGGCTCTCGGCTGGGCGTTTTTCCTGGACGATCCGAGGCTCGGTTTGCGAGTCCTCGTCCGCAGTACTTGGCCATGCGAGTTGCACTGTCTAAGGTTGAGGAGGACATGGTGCTGTTTGTGTAGCACTACCATTTGTCTTGGCCCGGAAGGCCAGTCGAGCAAGGCGACTCCAATGATGGCTCTCGGTTAGCGTTTTTCATGGACGATCCGAGGCTCGGTTTGCGAGTCCTCGTACGCACTACTTGGACATTGCGAGTCGCTCTTTCAAAGGTTGACAAAGGCGAATAGATTTTTCCCGGGGGGAAGAGGCACCCAGTGGTGAGTCCATGCAGCGTGGCATGCGACCCTCTCTGGCGACTCGGACGATGAAGGTCCCTTAGCAGGCGCAGCGTATGCATTCGACCTAGACGGAAGGAGTCGACGCGGCGGACACGGGGGTCGCGCTATGGCGAAGTCGACGCGGCGGACACGGGGTCGACGCGGCGGACGGAGGTCGCGCTATGGCGAAGTCGACGCGGCGGACACGGGGTCAACGCGGCGGACAGAGGTCGCGCTATGGCGAAGTCGACGCGGCGGACACGGGGTCGACGCGGCGGACGGAGGTCGCGCTATGGCGAAGTCGACGCGGCGGACACGGGGTCAACGCGGCGGACAGGGGTCGCGCTATGGCGAAGTCGACGCGGCAGGTGAGTCCGCAACGGGCCAGTCCCCAAGCCTAGCGAGTCCGCGTTTAAGCATGTGCGCGTTTAGGCGAAGGTCCGGAGCATGGCGAGTCCGCGCATGGGCGAGTCGCGACAGACGATTCCGCGGCGGGTGAGTCCCCGCCCATGAAAGAATTCATGTTGAATACATATTCCAAAACAAAGTGTAAAGAATTAGACCCAAAGAAAATAATTGACAAGCAGCCTAATTAGTACGTGAAAGAGATGGACTGAATAAACAAAAAAAACAATAAGTTACGCCGTTTTTCTGACGAAGCATCTGATGCACGTCGCTGAGCCAAGTCTTTGATCTGATTTTACTTTGATTGAGATTGCATCGCACGCCTGGCCACACAAGCGTGAAATACCAGGCTCTCTTTGCTGATTGCATGAGCGCAGCTTCCAAGCGGTCTTGGCCACGGTTGACTTATCGCGGTCGATGGTGTCCAGCGCAGTCTCTGCCGCTGCCAAGATCGTTACGATCCGGTAGAAACGTTGCGTATCAACAACATGAAGAAAAATCGTTAGATCTAACGTAAATAATCAATTGATAAAATCATTAATAAGAGATAGGTTGGAAAAATCATCCGCCACGGTCGCGTGTAGCTGAGCGTGTATGTTGAAGATGAATTCGGCCGGCGCGTTGCGGGCGAATCAAGCAGACGCGATCTAGCCATTATTGAAGCTAAGGGATCCCGCCCAGATTATCACCCTCCAAGCACCGCTAGCCCCACGGTGGGCGCCAACTGTCGTGGTATTGCACGGCAGATGCTACTGGGGGTAGCTTACGTAGAGGGAGCAAGGCGACGTAGGAGAATCCGGGAGCGAGATTGGCACACGATGTACCCAGGTTCACGTCCCCTCGATGGAGGATCGCTACGTCCTGCTATCAATCCAGTATGAGTGTAGATTGGTTTACATGGGAGCCGCCGTAAGCGGGGGGAGAGACTAGATCTAATATGACGTACCCCTTGGGGGTGCCCCTGGTGGCTTTATATATGCAGCCAATTAGGGTTTACAAGTGCACTAATGGGCTTTGTATTGGAGTCGCCGTCTTGGGCCTCCAGTTGGCGCCACTCGTCTGGGTCCAGCATGCGCCAGTCGCCATATTGGGCGAGTCGACCCACTCTAGGCTTGGCTTCAGTCGGCTCGATCCAGCTGGCAAATCCACTTCGTGGGTATACCCCGATTGGTATTCCCCCATCACCTATTCTTGCCTTTGATCTTTTCTAGCTCGCGAACTCTCTAGTTTATTTGTGTGCTTGTGGACCTTTTATGTCTATGCTTATGTGTGCTTGTGGACCATATTATGTTTGAGACTATGTGGTATCTTATGCAATGCCGTGTATGTGGTAATCTTGTTGTCATCTTATGGGCATATGCATATGGTGGTGGAGCCTCATAGCTCTTATTGTTGTTATTACTCTTTTGTCTCCACCACAGTTGGTTGGTGCCTGGTATGATTTCATCCCTTCTTGTACCTTGAACTTGTGCTATCTTTGCATTGGAAGGGGGAGCCTCCTTGTATGTGTGTCAGTCTCTTTACCTTACACACATTTAGGGGGATCTTGTCCCATCCATTGCAAAGATTGCTTCTATATCATGCAAATCTTTGGGATTGTCATCTAACACCAAAAAGGGGGAAATTGAAAGGACTATATCTTCCCATGCTGTTTTTGGTGATAATGACAATCCCATTTGTGATCTAATTGTGCACTTGAGTTTCAGGAAAAATGTTGTTGACGTTTCCTTAAAACTGTGTGGATGCTCTCTTGGGATCTCATGAAGACGGTGGCCTTTAGTTTTCTCCTAGTTTCTCTCCTTTTGTTGTTTTAGGTCGCCGTACTATTAAGAGGGGGTCCATCTCGAAAGGCTGTGGGAAATCAATTGTTCTTGCACAAACCCATATGCACCGCCACAGCCATCCTACTATTTAGTGAGAGTGTGTGTTTCTGATCTATTGAAGCCATCTTTGTCTGATCGGAACTTCCGGCCTGGCGCCGGAAGTTCCGCTCAGGTTTTTTTTGCGGGATGATTCGAGCTTTGTTCCGATCATAGTTCCGCTGGAACTTCCGGTGAGCTCCCGGAACTCTCTGTTTTGGTATGCTCTATTTGCCGGAAGTTCCATCGGAAGTTGCATCGGAACTTGTCCTGCCAGAAAGTTCCTGAGCAAAACTTCCGCCCAGCCACTGGAACTTCCGGTCAGACTTGGTTCGCGACCCAGAAGTTCCGCCCCTAGTTCCGCTCCAAGTTCCGCTGAAGGGTCAGTAACCTTCTGTTTGAAGTGTTCTATTTGCCGGAACTTGGGCCGGAACTTGCATCAGAAGTTCGCCGGAAGTTCCGGTGTGTTATCACCGGAACTTCTGGTCGAGCTTTTGGAGCGGGCGTCAACGGGCTGATGACCGTTGGAGCCGTGCTGGGCAGAACTTACGGCCTCTCACCGGAAGTTCTGGTGAAGTCGTGTAGGCTGTAACGTTTCAGTGCGGAGGGGGCCTATTTAAGGCGCCCCTCTTCTTCCTCCCACCCACTTCGATTTTTCTCTCTCCTCCATTAATGCTTGAGGTTCACCTTACTATATCTCTCTCTCTAGCCACTCAAATGACTTGATCTTTTGAGAGGTGAGGGAGGTGACCTAGATCTACACTTCCACCAAAGAAGATTTGATTTCCCCCACCCATCCTTTGTGGATCTTGTTGCTCTTGGGTTTCTTGAAACCCTAGATGGTGTAGGCCATCCTTGGAGCTAAGGCTTGTGTTGTGAAGCTTCGAGGTGTCGTTGAGGGACTCCAATTGAGTTGTGGAGCTTCCCTCTCAACCTTGGTGTAAAGGTTTTGGTTGGCGCCTTCAAGGTCACCGGTTAGTGGATTGTGAGGCCTCCTTTGTGGGGGAGCTCACCGGAGAAGAAGGCGAGGCCTTTGTGGCGCTCGGGTGACCTTGTGTGGCCCCGTCACCTCTCCAACGTAGACGTATCTCCTTGGGAGTGAACTACGGGAATTATATCACCGTGTCCCCGCCCCGGTTACTTCGTTCCCATCTTTTACTTCTTGGTCTTTACCGTTCTTGTGGTTGTTGTTAGTTATCTTGCATTTAGGTTGTTCACCTAGTTGCACATCTAGATAACTTTCCTTCTCGTTAAGCCTAAAAGTGAGAAACAAATTAAAATTGGGTAGACGCCTATTCACTCCCCCTCTAGTCGTATCAAGTCGGTACTTTCACTATGAAAAGGCTCTTGGTACATTGAAGGATCCAATTATTGTTGAAAATGATTCTTGTACCTCTAACTCTACATTTGATCAAGCTCACCTCATTGAGGAAAATAAGAAGTTGAAAGAGCAACTTGAGAAAGAGCGCCGTGCACCTACCTCCAAGGGAAAGATCCTAGATGAGATTTTATCCCGTCAAAAGACGAGAATTTCCAAGGAAGGTGTCGGTTTTGATCCAAAGAACAACACGAGCAATGCCATTCCACCAAAGAAGATAACCTTTGTAAAAGAAGGTGACAAGGTGGTTGAGCAAGTCAAAAGGAATGTTGTGAATGGGGGAGCCATAAGGGGCAATCCCAATCATAAGTATGCAGGAAAGTCTAATCCTTCCTATGTGCTATGTAAGGGCACTCAAGGAGATGTATATGCCAAATATGTTGGCCCTCAAAATGGTTATGCTTATAGGTGGTACTCAATTTGGGTACCTAAGGATCTTGTTTCTAATGATAGGGGACCCATTACTCAATGGGTTCCTAAATCAAAGAATTGATTTTGTAGGGTTATGCCTCCGGTGGATCAAAATGGGTGTTTAATAGTGGATGCACCAATCACATGACCGGAGGTAGAAGTGGGCTTGACCAATTCATTCATGATGTTAACTCAACGTCAAGCATCACTTTTGGAGATAACTCTAAAGGAAAGGTTCTTGGTTATGGTAAGTTGGTAATCTCCAAGGTTTTGACTCTAGAGACCGTCTTACATGTTGAAAACCTTGGTTACAACTTGCTTTCAATTAAACATCTTGCGGATGCCGGCTATGACTCCTATTTCTCTAGAACTTTTGTGAAGGTCTTTAGGGGTGATGATCTCAGCTTGGTTCTTATTGGACACGTGGAAGACGACCTTTATGTGGTCGACCTCTCTAAAGAAAGCCAATCTGTAACATCCCAAAAATATAAAACAATGATCATCAAACTCTAATCACTAAAATTAGGGTTAACAAAAACTTTGATTAATTTAAATCATATGAATGCATGTGTGTATGTGATAATTTGATAAATGCATGAATGATCTTGTGTGATTAACCTAAATAGCAAGAAATGGTTTAAAGATAAATATAACATCATATAAAACATTTACATGCAGAAACCAATAAAGAGAAAATCAAAAACAAAACAAATAAAGCAAATGGTCTTTTTTGCCAATCTTGCTCACTAGGTCACTTTGAGTGTTTCTAGTCCAAGATTTCAAACATAAACTTTTCCAATTCTTTTCACCCCTTGCTAGACCAGGTAAAAGTGAAGCAAATACCACCTTTCAAACTTGCAGAAACATTTGACAACCTCATTCAAATGACAATTCAAAATTGAATCTTTATCATATGTGAAGATCACACATTTTCAAAACCCAACCAAACCAATGCCCCTTGACTAATCCAACTAACCAGAGACTCCCTAGCATGTGCCTAGCAAACCCACCAAGTTTGAATCCAAAATTCAAATTTAAATTTCTTTCGGCCATTTCATCAAACACATTGTGATCAGCAAACAAACAAACACAAAACACTATAGTGTGCAGTAATTTTGGCCTAACTTGTTCCCTATCTAGCTAACACTACACCTTCAGTGGATCATCTAACTTGTTTAACCCCTCTAGCTCACTGTAAACCAGACCATGCCATCAATGGCAAGCAGGCCGAGCCTCACCTTGCCACCCCAATGTCGCCAGCCAGCTAGGAGCCTCACTAGCCTCGCCAACCTTGTCTCACAGACGTAGCATCGTCCATCGCCACTCCCTGTCCCAGCCTCGAGCACTGCCAGCCCCTGGACCACACGACAAGCTCGTGCCAATCCTCTCTACGTGCGAGCCGAGAGTGCGCCAGTGCGCCACACTCGACCAGCAACCACAGACCGCGTGCCGCCCTCGCCGCTTGCGTGCGTGATCACCACCACCCTAGCAACCCCGCAGACATGCCCGTTTGCCGCCGCGCGACCAGGAGCACCCATGCGCCATTAAAATTCCCGTCGGACCCGCCCAGAGCGTCTGCGTGTTCCGACCGTTCAGCACCGCCCCACGCCTCGCCACCATGCCGTTGAGCTTCGCCAGGGAGCACATCACTGCCCCTACCGTCGCCCATGCCATTAGCCCTCTGTGCCGTCGACCACGACGAGCTTAGCCCACGCCCGTTGGTCCCCTTCAGCCACTATAAATAGAGGCCTCCACCGCTCGTTTTCTTCACACCGGTTCACTTCCCACCTCTCACTGACCACCCCCACTCACCCCCGGAGCAAGGCGAGCAGCACATCGCCGGAATTTGGCTGGAGTTTGCCGCTGCAGAGGAGTAGAGGCGTTGTTGATTGGAGCCACCCCAAGAGGAGATGCTGGTACTAGGAGAACCGCCGTCGTCGACTTCGTCGTTCGCCCCTGTCGCCGACCATTGCCTGAGCCTTGGTGAGCCTCCCATGACCCCCACTGCCGCGCTAGGGTTTGTGCTCGTCGCGTCCCTTTCAGGCATGGACGATGAACTTGAGACGTTCGATTAGAATTAGATCCCACGGTCGACATTGCCCTGTACCGCTTCACCCCTCACTGTCTCACTGACGCGTGGGGACAGCCACTTAACCAGCCCGCGCGTGCGATGTGCGTAGTGGGCCGGCCCAGTTAAACCTCCCGCGCGACCCAACAATTCAAATTTACTTTTATTCATTTAATTTCAAACATAGTTCTATACCTAGATTCAAAAATCAACCCAGCTCGATTTACTGAACCAAAATGATGAAACCAATTTTGTTAGAAAGGTACTGGAATGCTTAAATCAAAGCCCGTTGGATTCAAACCATTTGGATTTGTAGATCAACCATGGTAAAAATGACAAGGCAGAAGCTTTTCTGCATTCAAACATTTTTCAAAATTCAACCATAAGAGCTTTTGAGTTTATTCCAACTCTCAAAAATCACATTTAACTATACCTTTTAGAATATATAAAAATATATCAGTTTACTTACAGAAATAATGTGCAAGTAATAAAATAATGCCACATAGGCATTTCTAGTCACTTTAATAAAATAAAATAAAAAGGTTAAACCTTATTAAATTGTGACACCACTTTAAATCACATTCCCATGTACTGAAATATGTGGTGATGACATGTGTCAACATGATCCCATGTTTGAGTTGGAGAATATTAAATCTTAAGTAGTTTTGCAATGAGTAGAAATTACTTTTCTAAAATAAAATAAATGGAACAAGTGCTTTAATCTTGTAATGTTAGTGATGATGCTAGATCATCTAGTGTGAACCTTTGTGTGATGTTTAGCAATAGTTAAGTATTGTTTGGTGATTGTGTACCTCATAATTATTTATAGACGCTAGTACCAACCAAGGATACGAGGAGGAAGGAGGATACTACGAGGAAGAAGCCGAGGAGAACTTCAACCACTGCTCTACACAAGGCAAGCTATTAACTGAGCAAGCTAACACTTGCAAGATACCCTACCTATGCAAGCTACTACTTGCTTCTTACTATGCCAACTATCTGCCTTAAGCCTATGTGATTATACCCACTTGACCCACCATCCTAGTGTTACTTGCAAGCTTAGTATTTTATTTTCTTTATTAAAAGCTTTCTATCAAAAGTTTACTTAGTGACTTGTAGATTCTAGAAAGGTAATTGAAGGTAGCATAAAGAGCATAAAACTTGGCGTAAGTTAGATAATATTAATGTCATCCCGAGGCATGAGATTTACTTAGATAAGATACACCTGTTTATTACCCACCATTAGTATTTACCCCCACTTGTAGATGCTAGTGCTAAGCCTAAAACTTGATCAACTTTAGATGGGAATACTTGGTGAGAATGGTTATGAAAACCTTAGAATGATGAGTCATTCTACTAAAATGTTTTGACATGTGTTCTTGAACACCAGATGATTTTGATGATGAAAATGTTGAGGCATGAGCCTTAGCCCTTTTATAAAACTGATGGTTGTCTGGATGCGATACCATTCCAATTTTACCGTACAACCACAATACCCGAAAATTGGGTAGGGCTTGACTAGAAATTTACATACCTTAGTATGGGTTCCCTTGCGGCCAAGGTCTGAGCTGAGGCTACCTTGTGAAGATTGTCCACCTATGCAGTACCCAAGATGACAGTTGGTCATGGTTGGGAGGCCAAACTCACAGGAGAGGTGCCTCTAATAGGGCGTGTAATTGAAAGGTTAGGATTGATTATTCGCATACTGAGTATGGTGAATTCATGATTGTTCCCAATGGATGTATCGAATGTTGTGGTGAAAGTGTATAGTCTCTGCAGAGTGTCAAACTATTCTAATAGCCGCGTCCATGATTATGGACAGTTGGAGTGGCCATACTGTTCCATCGTCAGATGTTTTCAAAACAACTTATGAAATGATTTATGACTTTGACTTGACCACAACAGAGTTGTGATATGAAATGCAAGTTCCCACTTAGGTGTTATAAAACTTTCAACTAGCTTTCTTTGCTTTTGAACTTAGTAGAGGTAAATCTGGCTTTTTGCAAAACAACCCTAGAGCTTAGTATATCCTATTCAAAACCACTTCACTTGTTAGTATTAGTTTGCGAGTACTTAAAGAGTACTCATGGCTTTGTCCCTAGCTATTCCCGTGGCCAGACTATGGAGAGGAGTACGAGGAAGAAGGACAACAGGAAGGTGACGACAACTAGGATCATCTCCCATCGTCAGCATTGCCGGTGACCCTGAAGATGGAGCTTCGCCTACGCTATCGTTATCTTTACGTTATTCCGCTGCTTGAATTGTATTAAGAACTGGATCATGAGATCCTTATTTGTGTAAGACCTTATGTATGGTTTGTAACGGATGATGTACTGTGATATCCAATCTGTTATGTTTCGCAAAAATGGTAATCCCGGGATTGCGATGTATGGCATAACAGGCATCTGTGATTAAAAATTCGGGTGTTGACACAATCTCTTCCTACATGTCTAATGGCCAAGGATGACAAGGGATGGCTTTGGCATCGTCGCCTAGGTCATATCAACATGAGAAATCTCAATCAACTCCTAAAGGGTGAGCATATTATTGGACTAACTGGTGTCTCCTTTGAGAAAGATCGTGTGTGTAGTTCTTGCATTTCAGTAAAGCAAATTGGGAAGCATCATCCTTCCGTTACCAAGGTGGCCATGTCAAGACCCTTGGAGCTTCTCCATTTGTATCTCTTCGGGCCATCAACATATGACTCCCTTGGTGGAAGAAGATATGGTCTTGTCATTCTTGATGACTACTCAAGGTATAATTGGGTCTTTCTTCTCAATACCAAGGATGAGACCTTCAAGGAATTCATGATATTCGCCAAGAAAGCTCAACGCACTCATGGAGTGTTGATCAAGACCATTAGAACCGACAATGGCACCGAGTTCAAGAACTACACCATGCAAGCATTTGTTGAAGATGAGGGGATCAAACATGAATTCTCAGCTCCTTATACCCCTCAACAAAATGGTGTTGTTGAAAGGAAGAACCGGACAATCATTGAGATGGCAAGGACAATGTTGAGTGAATTCAAGTCCCCTCACAATTTTTGGGGAGAAGCTATTGCTACCGCGGTCCACTACACGAACCAGATCTTCCTTCGATCTCCCTTTGACATGACTCCATACGAGATTCTCACAAGTAAGAAGCCCAATGTCAACTACTTCCGTGTCTTTGGATGCAAGTGCCTCGTCAAGAACAAAAAGGAAAAGCTCGGTAAATTTGAATCTAGAACTATAGAGGGTATTTTTGTTGGTTATGCGGAAAACTCTCATGCCTATAGATACTACAACATGACCAATGGTTGTATTGAAGTATCTTGTGACGTGGAGTTTTTGGTGACATGGTTATACCCTACGGGTACATGATCGTAGCATACCTAGTCCAACCCATGGAAGGCCCACAAGAATATGCGCTGGCCCATGAAAACTTTCGGGTGGCCAGGGCCCATGGCGCCTTCGGATCCTTGGAAGACAAGACTAGAGTAGATAGAATATTCAAAAGGGGCAAACCCAAAAACCTGTAACCGACTCGATCTGTGCCTGAGACCTGCCTATCTCTATATAAAGGCTAGGAGGGCATGACGAGGAGGGCACTTCGCATACCACCGCATACACACCTCCATGCCAGATTGCATCTGCGCACCCCTATACTTTTGGTTCTGCCGTAATCAAGAGCAGACAAGCAGGAGTAGGGTTTTCCCTCCGGGGGCCTGAACCTTGGTAAACCGCGTTTCCCCGTGTTGCTTGTTTGCTAACCGTTCCGCGATCTCTAGCATCCCCATCTTCTCCAAAACCCAAGTCCATAACAATGGGAATTGACGAGATTAAACCTCGTTAATTGGCGTCGTCTGTAGGAACTGGGGGCGCTGATTGTGCGATCGTGACGGTCCCAACCAAAGCGATCTATAACTCCGTGGTGATGGAGAGTCATCTCCTCTTTGGCGCTTTCGACTTCACCGCCCACTCGCCTGCCACCCTGAAGGACTTCGAGCCCGTTGGCGACGGACTCGAGATCCTGTCTGGGAGCTTCTGCTTCCAGGTGGGGCAGACCGGCACTCTCCGCCTCCCAGAGCGGGTGCCCCTGCCATCAATCAGGCCCGCTTCATGGGCTCTACACCCTGTGCTACGCACATCGCCATCGACAGATGAGTCCTATGACAGCAGCAGCTGCAACTCAGATCTGTGCGATCCACCATCGGATGAAGGGACCTACGGTTCCGGATCCGAAAGATGCAAAAGCAGTAATCCGATCTACGAGCGCTATCAATGTGCCGCAGTCATTCAGAGTGACGTGGATCAGGAGCACAACCCGCCACCCAACCCGCAGGGTAGAAACGGCGAGAACAGAAGAAGTCAGTCCCCCCACCCAACGGGGACGACACCGATCGGGTCATCCACCTCAGCGAGGAAGGATGGGCTCAAGCACGCGAAGCCGTAGCAGGCAACAAGATCTTGCCCACGGATGCCTCACGGGACCTGCTGATGGCATACCACATGCTCCTAATCGAGGAGCACAAGAAGAAGGTGAAGATGCAAGAGGTGCTTGACAAACGCAAGCAAGCAGCCTCGGAGTCCAGTGTGCGGCGAGCTGCGCTCTCCGCCATGGGCATCGGCTCCAGCTCGCACGGCAACCATGGAAACAAACACCATTCTCGCACGGAGAACATGGATCCCAAGGCACTTTGCGAGGTGACTTGGGCCCTCAACGCGTCCTTCATGGAGATGGATGCCGACGGCAACGTCATCTCGAAGACGCCGCAAGCTGCGATCATGGCAGCAACTGCGTACCTCGCGTCCCATCCACCTCCGGAGGGGGGCCCGAAAAGGGCCATGCACAAGTCCGCGCTTATAGGACTCGGACTCGTTGGAACCGCGCTCCACGGAGAAGCTCCCGCGGAGCCAAAGAAGAAGGCTGCGGTCAGGTTCAACCGCAGCCCGACACCCTCATCAGAGGATGAAGAACACGACCTTCCTCGAAGGCACAAGAGATCGCGTCGTCGCAGCCGCGATTACGACGCTCGAAGCGAGCTAACCCAGCGAAAAATCGACAAGGGAACGCGCCAAGCGAGTATGCTCGTCCGAATCTGAAGAGGACGATGACGAAGGAGAACTCTGTGGAGCCCGATGCTTCAGCAAATCCGTTCGGCGGACACGGATGCCGCAGAACTTCAAGCTTCCTTCGGACACTCCAAAGTTCGACGGCACGCAGGACCCCAAGGCGTGGCTCAGCGACCACCTATCGTCCGTCAAGCTACACAGTGGAAACAAGGAAACCGCCACGCAATGCCTTC
The DNA here is from genome assembly GCA_916181665.1 of Avena sativa. Lineage (NCBI taxonomy): Eukaryota > Viridiplantae > Streptophyta > Magnoliopsida > Poales > Poaceae > Avena > Avena sativa. The sequence continues at coordinate 24,619,002 of OV702283.1, forward strand.
AGCTGCAGCTAACAGGTGCATCCCGGATCTGGCTCAGCAGCCTATCCTCGGGATCCATCCGAAGCTGGGAGGAACGGGCGTACAGTTTCATCCGAAACTTCAAAGGCCCTAGCAAGAGGTCAGCCTCGATCGAGGAGCTGCGGGCCTGCACCCAACGAACGGGCAATCCATTCGCTCATACATACTACGCTGGTCCAACACCAAGAACTCCGCGGCGCACATCTCTAAGGAGAGAGCGATCGACACCTTCAAGGATGGCGTCAAGCGCCCGGACTTCAAGGAAGAACTTGGGTGCGTCAAGCCCAAGACACTCGACCACCTCATGGACATCGCTAGTAGGTGGGCAGATGGCGAGGACTCCCTCCACCGAGCGCACTCGGAGGAGGAAGATGACTATGGCCGGCGACGTGAGCGCCGTAGCAAGAGAAAATCGCGCGTCTACGACGATCCCGATGGACCCGACATGGTCGCGGCTGGCTACGCCGACCGTCGCAATGACGGCAACCGCAGCAGCGGAGGATACCGCGGAAGCAACTTCCGCGACGGAGGACGCCCATCACAGACATGACAACGTCGCGGTTGTGACGATGGACCCTCGGCATACGACAAACTGTCGGGTCCATGCACCATCCACTTCTACATCGACAAGCAGGATGGTAAAAATAAGGCAAGCCACATGCTCAAGTACTGCCACGAGTTCCAGAAACTCAGCGAGAGCATGGCTCAAATGAGGCAGCAAGGCCCGAACCCTGGATACGGGAACGCACCCGCACCAGGAGAGATCGCACACAGAGCTCCTCCACCACCACCTGCGGGACCTCCGAACCACCCAATCGCACCCGTGTAGAATAACGGTGGGCACGGGTACCCCGTGCCGAAAGGATCACTGATGATCCAAAAAGGGCGCCCAACGAACAGGGTGCAGAAGAAAATCACCCGTCAGATCAATGTGGCTGTGACTGCTCCACCCGCCATTCCTGAGTACCTTAGTGGATCGGAGTCCTGCATAACATTCAGCCGTTCGGATCACCCTTGTCAGGTCCCTCGCCCAGGTCATGCTTCCCTGGTGCTCGAGGCGCAAATCAGAGGGTTCGACATGAGCCGCGTCTTCATGGATGGTGGCAGCGACATCAACCTGATGTTCGCCATAACCTTAGCAGCAATGCGGATCCCGCTGTGCAGCCTGGAATAATCTGACACAACGTTCCACGACATCGTCCCAGGGAAGGGCATATTTCCCCTGGGAAATGTATGGCTCGATGTCATCTTCGGCAAGCCCGATAACTTTCGGTGCGAGCGACTCGAGTTCGAAGTGGTGGACTGGCCATCGCAATACCACGCCATCCTCGGGCGTGTAGCATTTGCACGATTCCTGGCAGTACCGCACTACGCGTACCTACTACTCAAGATGCCAGGACCAAGGGGCGTCATCACGGTCCACGGGAGCTTCACACGATCGGACCACTGCGACAGGGACTTCAACAGAATCTCCCAGTCATTCGGGATGCAGGAGGAGCTCATAAGGCTCCGAGAGGTGACAAACAACGGGGCACCCCCAGTTGCAAGACAGAACGCACCAGATATGTCTTTCGAATCCACCGTTAACAGAAAGAAGGTGCAGGTCCATCCGACGGATGCCTCCAAGACGGCGCTGATCGCCAATGACCTCAGCTCCGCATAGGAAAGCGCGCTCGTCGAATTCCTCTGTGAGCGTTGGGAAATCTTCGCCTGGTGTCCTGCGGACATGCCAGGAGTTCCCAGGGAATTTGCCGAGCACGCCCTTAACGTCTTTCCAGACGCCAAGCCCGTTAAACAGTCCATCAGACGACTATCCGAGCTGCGGACCGAAGCTATCGGAGTCGAAGTCAACAGACTAATCGATGCCAACTTCATCCGGGAGATCAAGGAGAGTGAGTGGCTCGCCAATACCGTGATGGTCCCCAAAAGGGACACGGACATCCTATGGATGTGCGTGGACTTCACATCACTGAACAAGCACTGCCCGAAGGATCACTTCCCTCTCCCTCGGATCGATCAGATCATCGATTCGACTGCAGGATGTGACAAGCTCTCCTTCCTCGACGCCTATTCAGGCTACAACCAGATTCAGCTGAAGGTCGAAGATCAGGAGAAAACGGCGTTCATCACGCCGTTCGGAGTGTTCTGCTATAACACAATGCCCTTCGGGGTGAAGAACGCAGGAGCCACGTACCAACGGTGCATGCAGGCATGCCTGAAGGACCAGATCGGCCGCAACATCCAAGTCTATGTCGACGACATAGTAATCAAAACAAGGGAGGCCAATATCCTCATCGACCATCTCCGCGAGACGTTCGACAACATTGATCGATACAAGATCAAGCTAAACCTAGAAAAGTGCGCCTTCGGCGTCCCATCTAATCAGTTGCTAGGCTACTTCATCTCCTAGCGAGGAATCGAAGCGAACCCGAAGAAAATCCGGGCCATAATGGCCATGGAGAAGCCGAAGAACCTCAAGGGCGTCCAGCAGCTTGCCGGGCGAATCGCGGCATTGAGCAGGTTCATCAGCCGCATGGGCGAAAAAGCTCTGCCGTTCTATCAGCTGCTACGCAAGGCAGACAAATTCGAGTGGACGCCTGAGGCGGACGACGCATTCAAAGATCTAAAGCGGATGCTCTCGGCCTCGCCCGTCTTGGTCACGCCAAAGGAGCGCGAGCCCTTACTGTTGTACATAGCAGCTACGCACCAAGTGGTAAGCACCGTGCTTGTGGTCGAAAGACCCGAAGATGGCAAGACCCACGCGGTCCAACGCCCGATCTACTACCTTAGCAAGGTATTGACGCCAACAAAGCAGAGGTATCCTCATTACCAGAAACTCGCCTACGGCGTGTTCATGATGGCTCGTCGGCTGAGCCACTACTTCTAGGAGAATCAGGTGATGGTCGTCAACGAAGCACCTCTGAACAGCATGCTGAAAAACCCGGAGGCCACATGATGTGTGGCCCTATGGGGCATCGAGCTGTCACCTCTAGAAATCATCTACGAGAAATGCCACGCGATCAAGTCTCAGGTCCTTCCGGACTTTCTCGTCCACTGGATGGAACTACAGCTGCCAGACACGCCGGACATGACACAGTCATGGACGATGCACTTCGACGGCTCCAAGCGTGAGGCTGGAGCAGGAGCCGGGGTCATATTGACCTCCCCGCAGGGCGACAAGATGAAGTACGTCCTCCGGATGAAATTTCGAGCCTCCAACAACGAGGCCGAATACGAAGCCCTCATCCCCGGCATGAGGATGGCCAAGATCTGCGGCGCGACGCGCGTGGTAATCTATGGAGACTCGAACCTCGTCGTCCAGCAGACGATGAACGAGTTCGACGCACACGCCGCCAACATGATTGCGTACCGAGCACTCTACAACGCACTCAAAGGAGACTTTGACGGCTGCGAGCTTCGGCACGTTGGAAGAGAAAGCAACGAAGAGGCCGATAGACTCGCCAACATCGGATCCAACTGCGCACGGGTGCCACCAGGAGTGTTCCTCGAATAGATCTGCGTGCCATCCATCAAAAGGAAATTCCCAGAGGGATCACCTGAAGAAGCAGAGCACTCAGGGGCTGCGCTACCCGATGGGCAGGAAGGACCCGAAAAACTCGACACAGAGGTCGCAGTGATAAACCTGATGCAGGTCATGGCAGTCGAAGAAACGTGGACATGGCCGTACCTCCGATACCTGATAGATGGAGAGCTGCCTGACAGCCCGACAGATGCCCTTCGCATATCTCGCCGGTCCAAAGCCTTCACCATCATCAATGGCGAGCTGTACACGCGAAGCATTTCGGGTGTACTCCAAAGGTGCGTCACTATCGGTGACGGCAAAACCATCCTCCAAGACATCCACGAGGGCATCTACGGCCATCATGCAGGCAGCCGCGCCCTTGTCGCCAAAGCTCTACGAGCTGGGTTCTACTGGCCAACGGCCATGAACGACGCCAAGGACATCGTCCGAAGGTGCAACGGGTGCCAGAGGTTTGCAGATAAACCACACGCACCAGGATCGGAGCTCAGGCCCATACCCCTGGCATGGCCCTTTGCCCAATGGGGCCTCGACATGATCGGCAAACTACCCAAGTCCTCGAAAGGAGGTCACGTCTACCTATTGGTTGCAGTCGACAAATTCACCAAGTGGATCGAGGCCATGCCTGTTACTAACCAAAAGGGCAAAACAGCCGTCAAGTTCTTCGAATCCATTGTTTATAGGTTCGGCGTGCCGCACAACATCATCACCGACAATGGGTCAAACTTCGTCTCCAAAGAATTGTAGGACTTCTGCGAAGACCTCGGAATGAACATCACATACGCCTCCGTGGCGCACCCGCAAACAAACAGGCAGGTGGAAAAGGACAACGGCCTCGTCGGAGGCGACATCAAGAAGCGCCTACTGAGCCCACTCCAGCGCCTCGCAGGATCCTGGACACAAGAGCTGCCCTCCGTAGTCTGGAGCTTGCGCACGACGCCAAACAGATCAACTGGCTACACGCCCTTCTTCATGGTACACGGAGCCGAAGCCGTGCTGCCTGCGGAGGTACGCCACAAGGCCCCACGGGTCGTTGCCTATAGCGAAGCCGAATTGATGGCAGCACTCAAAGACGCCGTCGACACACTCGACGAGGCACGCGACATCGTCGCAGCTCGATCAACGGTCTATCAGCAGAGCCTCCGCAACTATCACAGCCGTTGGCTGTGCCCAAGGTCCTTCGTCGAAGGAGACCTAGTCTTGCAACTCAAGCAAGAGCGACCGAAGAAGCTCGAGTCGCCCTGGGAAGGACCCTACACCGTCACTGAAGTCATCCCAGGTGGCGCCTATCGCCTCAAACACGTGGAGTCTGGAGTCGCATACTCCAACCCATGGAACGTCGCACAATTGCGACACTTCTACCCCTAGCTACCCCCTTCTTTACTTGCAATAAGGCTATTCAGCCAAGGCTACTCAGCCAAACAATGTAACTTCTCCTTACGATATGAATAAAGCTAAGTGTCTCGCCCCAAAATTTTTGTCTATTATTCGCATTTATTCTTCATGATACAACACACTCGGGGGCTCCCCTCACCTCACGACTTCATCGACTGAGGATAACGCATGTACACCTGAGTAGCTGACTACGACAGGCAAACAAAAAGGGAACGCATACAAACAACGCACCACGTGCTAACAACAGCAAACCTTTACAGCAAAGGGCATAACACGCCCAGTCGAAAAAAAAACAAATTTTACATCTATCTTTTTATAGGTCCTATCTATTCTGAAGAATCACCTGCGCACGCTGCTCAAAGAGATCTACAATTTGTTCGGCATACTGCCTCACAACCGCATAATGTGGACACATATCCCACACACCGCCATCCGGCCGAAGAGGCGGCCCAGCTGCCACAGCAGCAAGGTCTGCATCAGGACGATGTAGCCGCACGAGGGAAAGCGCAGCCTTTACCCCTGCAACTAGCTGATGCCGTACCAGCTCCCTTACATGATGCACATCCCGAAATTTCGCCACCAGGCCCCATAGAGTCGACGGTGCCTCATCCAGGGGAAACATCACGTGAAGAACCGACGCCAATGAAGCCTTCGCTTGACGCAGCACCCGCGATACCTGGTGAACACGATCCTGCATAGTCGCAAGGACTATGGCACGATCGCGGTCCATCTAGAAAAAACCACCGATCTCCATATCCCGCTGGGTCAGGCAGTTGATCCGAACAGCAACACGCTCCTTTTCCTTCTTAGGAACAAGGTTAGCACCTGCAACACCTACACAGTAATACGACAAGCCAGCAGGCGCATCCCAAAATTGAGCAGTAGCTCGGAAAATCACATTGAAGTTGTTCTACCAGACGACGCAACTCCCCCATCAAATACTCCTCTCTGGCAGCACTCCGCTCCGCCTTCGATTTCCAAACATCGGCGTGGCCGCGCACTCCAAGCAACTATTTTTCAAGACTACGGATGCGGTCACAAAGAAACGCAAGCTGCAACACACCATCCAAGGACGGTCCCAGCTGCGGCACAGGCGAAGTGCTAAGGGGATCATCACCCGAAGGTCCCTAGAGGAAAGGAAGGCAAGAACATAAATAACTGCACGAATGAGCAAACAACTTGGAGACTCATTATATACAACAAAAGCCACTGCGTGGCACAAGGAGTGTTCATAGCTACATCAGACCAAAAGAAACAAAATCTATCCTACAACTACAAGACCTAAGAAGTTGCATCCTGAGTAGCCTTGGAGCCAGACTGCCTGCTCTTAGCCTCCCCCTGCTGCCTCGTCGCATACTTCGCCAGTAGGTCAATCAACTTCGGCCCATAACGTTTAAAACGGGCAGCGTAGAGGGCAAAAGCTACCTCGGATCCGTCAGCAGCCGTCGACATCTGGGAATTGACCTGATGAAGATCCAGCTCCGCACCAGACGCCAGGGCCATCGCCAGCCCCACAGATGCACCGATGCCTTTTTGCTTGCGCTTGTACGCCGCAGGCGCTTCGGCTGACAGCGCATCCGCCAGCCAGTCGACGTCCTCGAGGGCAACGCCCTTGGGGAAAAGCTCCTTATAGAAGCGCCCAAGAGCCTCCTTGGCCTTGCCGAGCGAGCCGACCACGGTACCGCAGCGGTCTTCGACCGCCGCAGTGGCATCATCCAGAGCACTCCCATGCTCCAGAGCACCGCGGTCAAACTCGATGCCTGCGGCATCTAAACAAATGGAAGAAGAGACGTGAATACAAATCAAAGCAAGAAAGGACAAGGAAGCCGAAAAAGGAAAAGACGAAACCACTCACCCGAAATAGCCTTGGCAGCCGCCATCAGCTTGCCGGCTACCTCCTTCTCCCGAGAGGCCGCAACAGTAGCAAGTTGCTCCTCGCGGTCCGTAGCCTCCTGCTGTAAGCGCTCCTTGGCCACAACTGCGTTGGCTAGCTCCTGCTCGAGGCACTCCTTTGCACCAACGACGTCCTCGGCTTTCTTCTCCGCTCGCCCAAGGCTCTTTTTGAGAGCATCAAGCTCGCGGAGGGTGGTATTGTTGTCCTCTGCAAACAGCAGAACAATTATCAGATCAAAGAAAAGGAAATAGAAGAAGACGCAAAAAGACAAACCTATAAACATACCCTGAAGCTGTTTGAAGCTGGCCTCCAACGCCAGGTGCTGCTGCACCAGTTGATTGGCACCTTGCACAAAAGGCTGCACCAAACACAACTTGTCAAAAGAAAGGCTCGGGGGATACGCCCCAAGAACGAGCAAGGCAAAGTACACACACGAAGAGAACGCTCGGGGGATCCCCCCGAGGCATGTACACAAAAAAAAGAAGAGGAAGAAAGGCATGATCAGCAGATCACCCGAAAGATGCTCGGGGGCTCTCCCGGAGACAAGAAGCAAAAATAACCAGCAGATCATCCAAAGGTGCTCGGGGGCTCCCCCGTGGCAAAAAACGAAAACACTTACGTGGTTAGACGGCGACTCCGAAGGTTCGCCTGCAGTCTTCTGAGGGACAGCCACCCGAGCCTCCTGCGGAGAAGGGTTCGGAGCAGCACCCTCAGAGGTGGCCACCGTCTGAGGAGGAGGAGCAACCTTTGACTCCCCCATCATCTCCCGAGCGACATCGCTGAAGGAGCCATCGGAAGAGTGGCTACAAAAGGAAAAATCAGATAAGCACAAGCACAAAGACAAAAAAGGAGACAAAGCAATGGCAGATGCTTACGAGTCGAAGTCGCTCAAGTCGAAGATAGGAGGGGCCCTCCTGCCCTTCTTTTCTTCCTTTTTCTCTTATTTCTTCTCTTCCTTCTTTCGCTTCGCCGGCGGCTGCGGCGCTACAGCCTGCACGGGCACGACCGGAATTGGAGAAGAAGAGCCACCATGACCCCCACTGTGATGCTCAAGGCATAGCGGGTTCCTAGGGGTCGGTGGAGTCAAAGCATCTGACGACTCACTTGAGGTCCGCGTCCGCTTTCGAGTCTGCTCCTCGCTAGACTCAAAAGTTTCTTCCACTAGCGATCACGCCGAGGGAAGTCCAGACATGGAATCCACTACCTCATTGTCCGGCGCATCCGGAAACAGTTCGGGTAGTGAAGGCGACATGATCGGTACCTTGAACTCTTGCACAACAGAAACAAACTTTCAGCACACAACCAAGTGCAAGAGAAACACAGTTGAAAAAGCGCTACGCGCACGCCCCAGATCTACACCTGCGGAACCGGACGAGAGGCGGTGAATGGAGGAGTCAGCGACTTCCCTGGAAGATCCTCTCCAGCCTTGAACGTCAGCAGTGGCCGAAGAATCCTGTCAAGATCCCCCTGGAGAACTCTTCAGCCGAAACCCTAGTCAGATCGTGGCGACCAGAATAAAGGAACATCGGGTGCGCCCTAGCCTGGAGCGGCTGCACCCGAAGTTTAATGAAGGTGCGGATGATATCCACACCGTTCACCTCCTTATCCGGAATCAACTGAAGATCCTCCACCCGACGATAGAGCCTCTCAATCTCCGCCACCTCGCCATCCAAGATGTGGTTCTTCCACGACCTTTTCGGCTCGATTTTCTGGGAGGGGTCAAAGGGAGCAAGCCCAAAGTTCTGTCTGTCCACTATGGAGTCGCGGATGTAAAACCATCGCCTTTGCTAGTACTGGACAGATTCGGACATGGAAAAAGAGAAGAAGAGAAAGTTGGATCTAAGGGAAATGATGCAGCCACCAATGGGATAAACACCATCGGAGCCGGATTGCCTCTTCACGGAATAAAGCTTCCGGAAGAGGCCAAAGTGCGGCTCGATATCGAGCAAGCACTCGCAAAATGTGATGAAACAGGCGACATGAAGAAGAGAGTTTGGTGAAAGATGATGAAGCTGGATGCCATAAAGAAAGAGCAATCCACGGAGGAAATCGTGGATTGGGAAGGAAAGGCCCCGAAGGACAAAGGCGATGAACATAACCCGAAACCCAGCGGGAGGACGGGGGATGACCTCGTCGCCAGGAACTCTGACGGCATCTCTATCCTGCGGGATAAGACCCCACTCACGGAGCTTGCGGAGGTCGCCCTCGCGCGTCTTCGATCGCCGCCAGCCACCATGGGTGATGCGTGTGGCGGCAGAACCCTTTTTGCCACCGGCGGCAGCGCTGGTACCAATTGTAGTGGAGGACTTCTTGGACTTCCCCATCGTAGTGTGGCGGCGACGATGATGAGCACGCAGAAGCGAAGATGGAAAAGTTCGAAGAAATTCCAACGTGCAACAAGGAAAACTCAAGAAGATGGGAGCAGTGAAACAGGAATGGCTGCGGTGAAAACAAATTCACTTTTCACCAATGATTATAAGGACGAAGATGATGCACAACGACCGTTCATCGGGAAGACCTAGAACCAACTCCAAGATATGACCATCCACGTGTCAGCACATCAGCGAACCGTCGCTCACACGCCGTCCACTATGCACAGAAATCGAGGTGACGCCGTAATTATCTCCATGCCACGTGTGACTAGTCAACTCAAAGTCAGAAGTTGGGACCCATGTTCGTCTAGTCACGTCATCTCTGGCGCCGCAGACGCTTGAGGTCACCAATCGTCAGCACTGACGTCATTAAAGCTATACTAGCAACGGTTACAATCCTTCAGCTACACAGCTAAAAGTACTCACTCGAATCTACGATTCGACTAACTACTCGGGGGCTACCCCTATCAGGAGCGCTGGCCGCGCACCCGAGAAACAACCAAAACACTACACTTCGAGTCCTCCGTCGAGTCTACGACTCCACTACGGACTCCGGGGGCTACTCCCATAGGGAGGATGGATTAAAGCATCCGAAAAATTTGTGTCCTATGGACCTGAAGCCTAACAACGGCTGAATTAAAGTCTCTGCTCGAGTCTACGACTCGAACAAACACTCGGGGGCTACTCCCATAGGGAGCGCTGGTCACGCACCCTACGAATTCTTCGACTGCGATCCTTTGGATCGGCATGCAATAACTTTTTGGCAACTCTGCCCCAATTAATGCTAAGTGAGAAGCGTCCTCCTTGGCCACCCGAAACACCTCCGCGGTGAAAATATTCGGATGTTGTGTCTGCGACACAAAGATAAGACCTACATATATCGTATGATGGCCTGGCAACACACACGGCTGCGCTCTGCTAGTGAAAATCAATGCCAGCAGGCGCGATGAAAAATCCTGACGGACGCGTTGGGTACCTCATTTAAAAATCACTGGAATTCCACTCCTGTAAGTCCTGGGCGGCCTGAGTCGAATTACGCCAGCATATGTTCTGGGTTCGAGTGGAGGGACTTGAATCTGAAGAAGATCGTGTTGTTTTGTCCTAAGACAGTTAACTGACCCTGATCTGTCAGGAGAGTCAGGCACACGCATCAACAATCCCTACACACTCAAATCATTCTCTGGAAAAACAGAGATAGCTGTACCCGAAATATTGAAGAGTCCTTAGCCGAATCTACGATTCGACTGAACACTCGGGGGATATTGACATGGTTATACCCTACGGGTACATGATCTCAGCATACCTAGTCCAGCCCAAGGAAGGCCCACAAGAATATGCGCCGGCCCATGAAAACTTTCGGGTGGCCAGGGCCCATGACGCCTTTGGATCCTTGGAAGACAAGACTAGAGTGGATAGAATATTCAAAAGGGGCAAACCCTAAAACCTGTAACCGACTCGATCTGTGCCTGAGACCTGCCTATCTCTATATAAAGGCTAGGAGGGCACTTCGCATACCACCGCATACACACCTCCACGCCAGATTGCATCTGCGCACCCCTGTACTTTCGGTTCCGCCGTAATCAAGAGAAGACAAGCAGGAGTAGGGTTTCCCTCCGGGGGCCTGAACCTGGGTAAACCGCGTGTCCCCGTGTTGCTTGTTTGCTAACCGTTCCGCGATCTCCAGCATCCCCATCTTCTCCAAAACCCAAGTCCATAACAATGGGCATTGATGATATTAAACCTCGTCATTTGGAGAATAATGGCCCCCATGAGGGGCAAGTTTCTTCTCGTGATGTTGGTGATGGTGATTCTTCTCAAGTCATCAAGTTGATGGGTATTGTGAACATCTTGCCCACCGAGTCTCTCATTCATGTTCAACAAGATGATGGCGGAGAATCAAGCTCAACTCAAGAAGATCCAAGTTCTACCCAAGTTGAGCCATCAGATGCATCACAAGATCAACATCTCACTCAAGATGCCATGCAAACTGAAGAACAAGAATCAAGCCCTCAACCCCTTGAGCAAGACCAAGTAGAAGATCAACCTCCATCTCAAGGCCAAGCTCAAGATGGTGTCAATGATCAACGCCCCTCGAAATATGAATTCGTTGATCATGAAGGCACAATTCGGAAGATCAAGGCCGCCTCCATTGCAAGTGGACTTCAAGTCAACAATATCCTTGGAAGCATATCAAGAGGAATCGAGACCCGTGCCAGGAAGAAGAACCTCACAACCTTTTGTGGGCATCATGAACTTTGAGCCCCTCAAGGTTCATGGGGATTTGGAGGATCCGAATTGGGTCATTTCTATGCAAGAAGAACTCGAGTGTTTCACCCGCAATGAAGTTTGGTCTCTAGTGATGGGGATATGCCTACCGGGGTATACCCAGCAGGACGTTTCCGACTGGCCCAGGAACTGGCGAGTGGGCCTGCAAGGCGGCGACTGGATCAAGACCTGGCGTGGATCCAAGCGACTGGAAGTTGGAGGCCCAGGAGAGTAGATAGGCCCAGTCGGATTAGGTTAAACGAGTACCGAAACCTTAACTGATTCGATTGAGATATGTAAACCCTAGGGAAGGGTGAGTCTATATAAACCTCCCTACAGGGCGTGTAAACATACGTTCCATCATCCACCCAAGTGACTCGCCGCCTAGCCGTCGAGCTCAACCCATTGTAACTCCATCATAATACAATCTAGCAGGCGAAGGTCTTTACCCTCCGGGGGGCGAACCTGGGTAAAACCCTGTGTCTCCGCCCTCATATCGCACCGCAGATGGCTGGCCGCCCTTGCCCTTCGTTCTACTACTCGCTGCCGATTGCAGCATCTGCCGTGGTCATTCCCACGATAGTGGCGCCCACCGTGGGGCCTGGCCTGTCTGGCCGGTGTTCTGCGGCGAGATCCAATCTGCCCATCAACGAGTCGGTCTCCACCGGCCGTATGATAGCGATCGGCGAGATGCTCCAGATCTTGCCGAGCAGCTACGTCACGGCGGCGCGACCCGTCACGCACAGCATGATCTTTCCAGTCGGCACGATCAGCCTCATCGTCGGCCTCACCGACGTCATCGTCTCGGAGGACTCGGCTCGCATCCCCGAGTCGCTGCCGCGCGATCGGCTCTCCGAGAGCGAGGTCCGCACGATCCATCGCCTTGCCTCCGAGTACAACTCGGCCCACAGCGACGTGGCCGAAAACACCGTGGCCATGGAAGACGCGGCCCTCAACGACGACGCCGACTCGTCGACCCCGACGTCACACGCCGGATCCATCACCGCTGCTTCGCCCGCGGGCTCCATCACCCAGGGCTCCAACGTGGGAGACTTCGAGGATCCCTCCATCCTTGGGATCTTCGACTTCGACTCCGGGTCGGAAAACTCCGCCGATCTCCGCGACGGGACCGGTCGCCACGCCGCGACCGGTCGCAACGCCGCGAACTACATGGCGACTGGCACCGATCCGCCGGAGGATCCCTTCTCCACCCCGATCCCTCCTAACGCCACGGCAATGGAGGTCGAGGAACTCCGCCTGAAGCTGGCAGAGGCAGTACGCAAGGAGCAGGCCGAGCGCGAAAAATTTCGCCTCGAGCAGGTGACGGCGCAGGAGCTGTCACGCTACCACCAGCAGCGAATCAGGTCGCGCCTGAACCCCACCGTCCAGGGGCGCGCCCTGAACTTCGATGACGAGAATGACCCGGCCCGCGTGGCCGAGCGCGCGATCTGCGAGAACGCGCCACCCGGAGGAAGCGCTCGACCCCCGCCAGGGTCAACGGCGAACGGCGCCCCACCTCCACCCAACCGTGCACCCTCCAGGGACCAGCCGCGGATCGTGGTCTCCTCGCGGGAGCGAGACGCGAACGGCCTACCACTGTTCTCCACCCCGATGGACAACCTCGTGGCGGGCCGAGCAGCGGCCGACAACATCACGGCCACCGGTGACGGTGCCTACAGATCCAGTACGTCAGGGCCCTGCTCGCAAAGGCGGTCGAGCAGCAAAATGCAGGCGCCGACTCGCAGGGTCGGGTGTACTCGCGTTCTTCGGGCAGCAGAGCGGCCTCAAGCGGCCGCCCATTGGCGGCAAACACCCTCAATTGCCCGCCACCCGAACCACTGCAGCTCCAACACCGACCCGCGAACGCGGCACTCTCCACCAACGACCCCAGGCCAGCGACCAACTTCGTCGCCACCAACGGTCAGCCCGTCGACGCCTGCACCCACATCATCAACAACCAAAGCTGGCGCGCACGCCAGCCCGACGACGTGTGACACACCCTAACCAATCGCCGCGACGGCGAGCCAATGGGGTCTCTAAGCCGACTCGGGCCCCGGTGGTTCGGACCGATGATCCGAGGCGAAAAATACCCGGCGAACTTTAAAGCGCCGAAGGAAATAGAGAAGTACGACCCTTCGTACGACCCCTCCGTGTGGCTGGACACCTACCTCATGGCGATGGGGATCGCTGGCCACACCGACCTGCTAGCCGCCCGTTACCTCCCCCTGATGATGGAGGGAACGTGCAGGCAGTGGATCAACACTCTTCCCCCGGATAGCATCGACTCCTGGGAAGAGATGCGCGATGCCTTTGTCACGCACTTCGAGTGCTCCTACACCCGCGCCACCACCATCGAGGACCTGGAACGATGCGTCCAGGGACCCCGCGAGACGACCCGCAGCTGGGTCCAGCGATGGTAAGAACTATGGTACAACGCGGTCGGCATCCACCCGGACACCGCGATCCACTGCTTCAAGACCTCGTGCCGGTGTGGCCAACGCCGCACAAACGGCACCGACAACGGACGACGGTCCGACCTATGCCACAGCAACACTCGCCTCACCGGCAAGTGCCGCAGTGACGGGCGAGTCGACTTCGTCGCCAACACTGGGCACGCGCAGCGTGAGCCCAAGAGCTTCCGCCGCGACGGAGGCAATTACAAGGCGAAACCAAGGTTCGACCCCGTGGCCCTCCGTAACCAACCTTGTGCGTTTCACAGCAGGGAAGGGAAGCCCTCCACGCACACGACCACCGACTGCCACTCTCTCAAGGAGATCGAGAAGGCACGGCGAGCGCGGGAGGACCCCGACAACAACCCGCCAAACGGCGGAAAGTTCGGCAGTGTGGCCGGCTCGCTCCACACCTTCACAGGCTTCAACACAAAGAGCGAGAAGAAGGTCATCGCCCGCGCCGTCACCGTCAACACGGTGGCCCAGGTGGATGTTCCCCTGTTCCTCAACTGGTCGGAGCAGCCCATCACCTGGAGCCGCCAGGACCACTCGCCACGCATAGAGTACCCAGGCCGAGTCGCCCTGGTGGTCAAGCCCAAGGTGGGAGACTACTAGCTCCCCAATACATTGATGAACGGCGGCAGCTCCATCAACATCCTGTACCTGGACACCTTCAGGCGACTGCGGCTCCCGCAGTCGATGGTCGAGACGACCTACACCACGTTCCACGGCATCGTCCCCGGTCGGAAGGCGTACCCGATCGGCAAGGTCACGCTGCCAGTCACCTTCGGCACACCAGCAAACTTTCGCACCGAGCGGATCGTCTTCGAGCTGGTACCCTTCGACAGCCCCTACCACTGCATCCTGGGGCGCCAGGCGTTCGCCAAGTTCATGGCAGCGCCCCACTACGCGTACAACGCGATGAAGCTCCCCGGGCCGCGCGGCGTCATCACCATCAACGGCGACCCCGACATGGCCGCCGAGTGTGAGGCCAAAGGAGCCGAACTCGCCGACGCTGTCATCGCGGCAGAGACCAACCACGCCGACGAGCTCGCCAAATACGCGAGCGGGGTCAACAATGATGACCCCACCATACTTAAGAAGCCCAATTCGGAGGGCATCAACACCTCCACTTTCGAGGCGATGACGCACACCCGCACCGTCGAGCTGGTCCTAGGCGACTCCAGCCAGATGGTGACGATCGGGACGGGCATGAGCCCAGCATAGGAAGGCGCGCTCATCGAGTTCCTCTGTGAGAACAGGGACATCTTCGCATCGAATCCCTCTGACATGCCTGGTGTCCCTAGGGAACTCGCTGAGCACAAACTCAACGCCGACCCCAAAGTGCGACCTGTCAAGCAGTCGCTACGGCCCTTCAATGAAGAGCGCCGCCGAGCCATCGCCGAGGAGGTACATCGTCTACTCACTGCAGGCTTCATCCAACCAATAAAATACTCCAAGTGGCTGGCAAACCCAGTCCTGGTCGAGAAGAAAAATGGGACCTGGAGGATATGTATCGACTACACAAACTTAAACAGCGCCTGCCCGAAGGAGCAATTCGTCGTCCCGCGGATCGACCAAATAATCGATTCCACCGCGGGTTCGGAGTCGATGTGTTTCCTCGACACCTACTATGGGTACAACCAGATCAAAATGGCTGTCGAGGACGAGGAAAAGACGGCGTTCATCATGCCATTCGGAGCCTTCTGCTACACCGCCATGACCTTCGGCCTCAAGAACGCCGGGGCGACCTACCAGCGGTGCATGCAGGAATGCCTTGCGAGCCAAATTGGCCGCAATATCCACGTCTACATCGATGACGTGGTAGTGAAGTCCGCTCGCCAGGGCGATCTACTCGCCGACCTGGCGGAAACATTTGCCAACCTGCGGAAATACAAGATAAAGCTAAACCCAGGCAAATGCACCTTCGGTGTACCAGCAGGGCAACTACTGGGGTACGTCGTCTCCAAGCGTGGGATCGAGGCGAACCCCACCAAGATCGACACAATCGCTCGACTCGGCAAACCCGAGTGCCTACGTGACGTCCAGAAGCTGTCTGGGCGAGTCGCGGCTCTCAGCCGCTTCATCCCCCGATTGGGCGAAAAGGCGATGCCCCTATACCGCCTGATGCGGAAGAACCCCACCTTCCAGAGGGACAAGGAGGCGGACGACACCCTCCGCGACCTCAAGAAGGTGCTACTCGTAGCACCGCTACTCGCCGCCCCCATCGACAAAGAACCCATGTTGGTCTACGTCGCGGCTTCCGAGCGCGTCGTCAGCGTTGTCATGGTCATCGAGCGGCCAGAGGAAGGAAAGGAGCGCCCGGTACAACGACCGGTGTACTATATCAGCGAGGTCCTCACCGAGTCACGCCAGCGGTACCCGCAATACCAAAAACTGGTGTACGCAGTCTTCAGAGCACAACGGCGACTGCCGCACTACTTCTAGGAGCACCCGATCACGGTCATCTCCTCAGCACCGTTGCAGGACATCATCCGCAACCGTGAGGAGACCGGGCGAGTCGCCAAGTGGGCCGTCGAAATCGGCGTCCACAACATCAAGTATGAGCCGTGGAAAGCGATCAAGTCGCAGGCTCTCGCGGACTTCATCGACGACTGGGAAGAGGCCCAGCAGCCGGAAAAGCTGTCATACCTCCACTACTGGAGCCTGCACTTCGACGGCTCCAACAACGCAGACGGCGCAGGAGCAGGGATCGTGTTGACTTCCCCGAAGGGCGACAAGCACCGCTACGTCCTCTGCCTCGACTTCACCCCCTGCACCAACAACATGGCCGAGTACGAGGCACTACTCCACGGCATGCGAGCTGCCAAGGAGATGAACGTCAACCGCCTACGCTGCTACGGCGACTCCGACCTCGTTGCTGGGCAAGTCGCTGGCACCTGCGACGTCGTCTCTCCCACCATGGCGGCGTACCGCCAAGCAGTGGACAAGTTGGGCGGACACTTCGCAGGCTACTCCGTCGAGTGGATCGACAGGCAAAAGAACAAGGAGGCCGATGCACTCTCTCGCATCGGGTCGGCTCGACTCGCACCACCCGCCGGCGTCTTCCTCGACACGATCACTAAGCCGTCCGTCTCTACCCCAAGGGAGATCGACATCGGAGTCCCGCTGCAACCAGAGGAAGCCTTGGTCGCACTCATCGCCGAGCCAGAAGACTGGACTAGGCCATACATGGCCTACCTAGAGGGAGGGAGGCACCTTGCCGGCAGACGAAACAGATGTCCGGATGATAACGCGATGCTGCAAATCCTTCGTCATCATCGACGGCGAGCTCCACAAGCGCAGCATGACCGGCGTGTTCCAACGCTGCGTCCAACCCGCCGAAGGACGCAAGATCCTCCACGACATCCACTCCGGCAACTGCGGCCACCACGCCGGAGCCCGTGCTCTGGTCGCAAAGGCCATGCGACACGGCTTCTACTGGCCCACCGCACACGCCGACGCCGTCGACATCGTCCAACGGTGCGCCGGGTGCCAGAAGTACGCCAACCAGACACACGTGCCGAGCTCAGCGCTCAAGACCATCCCCATCACCTGGCCATTCGCCGTATGGGGCATGGACATGGTAGGCCCCTTCAAAAAGGCCCCCTCCGGCTTCACCCACCTCGTGGTCGCGGTCGACAAATTCACCAAGTGGGTGGAGACCAAGCCAGTCCGGAAATGCGACGGGAAGACCGCCACCAAATTCCTACGCGAGCTCATATATCGCTACGGGTTCCCAAACAGCATCATCACGGACAACGGCACCAACTTCGCCAAAGGAGCCATGGCCGAGTTCTGCGAGGAACATCATATCCGACTCGACCTCGCGTCAGTCGCCCACCCGGAGTCCAACGGCCAGGCGGAACGGGCCAACCAGAGCATCCTCCACGGCCCGAAGCCGCGGCTCCAAGTACCACTCGAGCGCACCACCGGGTGCTGGGTCGAGGAGCTACCCTCCGTCGTCTGGGGTATCCGCACATCGGTCAACAGGTCGACAGGGTTCACCCCCTTCTTCATGGTGTACGGCGCCGAGGCAGTCATTCCCACCGACCTCGAACAAGACTCGCCAAGGGTCGTCCACTACACGGAGGCTGCGAACGAACTCGCATGTCAGGATGGAGTCGATCAACTCGACGAGGCACGCGACTTGGATCGCTCACGCACTGCCATCTACCAGCAAGGACTCCGCCGCTACCACAGTCGGCGGGTGAAAACTCGCACCTTCCACGAAGGCGACCTGGTGTTGCGCCTCATCCAGGACAAGAAGGGCATGCACAAGCTCTCCCCCCATGGGAGGGACCATTCGCCATCGGGCGAGTACTCGGCAACGACGCCTACTACCTCATCGACGTCCGCGGGGACGGCAAACTCGACGTCAAGCGACCATGGAATGTAAACCTCCTACGGAAGTTCTACTCCTAGAACTCCACATATGTATCCTTCAGTCGCTATGAAATAAAAAATATTGGTTACCGCAAATTGCGTCTACTCTCCGTGCCTTGTGCCACTCGCACTCGTAGTAACAGCACCAAGCTAACTGCAGGAGTCAACCTCTGGTACAGCGATCGGCACGGCCAAGTAGTGCGCTACAAGGGCACTGGGTTACCCCAGGTCTTGTAACGTCCACGAAAAATGCCTACCCGGAGCCCCATTGGAGTCGCCTAGCTCGACTGGCTTAACGAGCCAAGACAACTGCCTTCGCTCCTTACAGCGACCATGATCCTCCGCATCCTCGACACAGCGACTTGAACGGCCAAGTACCACGCTCGGGGACTGACGACCAGTTCAGCGCGAGCGGCTAGGGAAAACGCCAAGTATGAGAGCATGCCCAGGACTCGCCATGCAACTGACCCGACGGGCCAGGCAGGAGTGATGCTCTCACTCTAACGCGCCCAGTCCTCACCCACCCTAGAGTCGCACCTAGAAAAACCAAGTACCACGCTCGGGGACTCGGCTACCTGACCTCGTTCGCGCAAGGGAAAACGGTGAAGTACAGAGCACTCATGGGAGTCGCCTTGCGACTGGTTTTCCAAGCTCGGGCGGGTCGACCTCAATAACAAAACATTCAAAACTACAAAACACATAAACAAATGAGGTAAACCCCATAAAAAGGGCGGACGCGCTCGGGGACTCGTTCAACCCTCAATCACCAACACAAGACAATCAAGAAAACAAGACGATATCTCATTATAGCATAACACAATTGTCACAAAGTACAAAATGTGCCCAATGACAGAACCGCAACTAACGCCCCAGGGCACAATGTTTTATTCCGCAGGCTTCAATGTCGACTCGCCGCCACCCTTGCGGTTGCGAATGAAGGGAGTGTATGGGTTTGACGGGTACGTCGTCAGCTCACCCGCCATCGCCGCACGGAAGGGCTGCTCGATCTTGAAGTCCCGGTGTTGCGGCTCGGGGTCGTTACGCACAACGATCGTCTCCTGATAAGGAAGGAGGTCGCCCATCGCCCAGACGCGATCGGAGTACACCGCGGCGCGGTCCGTCAGCTTCAGCACCTCGGCGATTTCCACCGAGCCCGTCGACGACGGGTAGCCACTCGTCACGTTGTCCAGATCGAAATCTTCCGGGAAGTGGGCGAGCACAAGGCTAAGCGCCGTCGTCGCCCCGCGCCGGAACGCCGACCGCGTCATGAACTCGACGACTGATGGCGCCTTCTCCAAGTACCGCCACACGTCGACGAGGTCGCCAGGAATCACCTCCGTGGGCGATATCTCCTGAAGATACGCCTGAATACAAGTCGCGGACAACGTGGCCGAGTCGACCAGAGTGGCCACACACTGCCGCGCGTCGAACGACTGCGCCTCTTCCGCGCTATCGATGATCCGACCTGTGGACAGAGGGGGGTAGTGAGTACATCAAAGATCACACAACGAAAATATTACACGCAGAGGCAGGCACACTTACCAATCAAAGGATGGGAGAGATCCGTGATGAAGCTTTGAAGAGAGGAGTAGTCGTCTTGAAGCCCAGCAACAAGGGCGTCAGAGACCTTACGCTCCTCAGCGGCGGCCGTAATAGCAGCATTGGCTCGCCCATCCGCCGAGCTCGCCTCCTCCTTCGCGTCCTTAAGCTCGTGCTCAAGCTCGGCGATCCGCTTCTCAGCCAAACTCAATGCAGATTGAGCCGCCGTCAGCTCACTCGCCGGGACAAGGCCCTGGCGAACCTCCTCTGCTTTCGCTGCAATCGCCTGGAGTCCCTTGTTCGCCTCTTGGACGGCGACAAGTTCCTTCTCCGCGCGACACTTTGCAGCAAGCCGGTCGGCTGATTCACACTGCAAACCCTGTACAAAAGTCAAACAGTTAACAAAAACGGAATCCTAAGTGCCCACCCGCTGAAATTCAGCGACTGGACACTCGGGGACTGGAGATAAAAAATCCTAAGTGCCCACTCGCTGAAATTCAGCGACTGGACACTCGGGGACTGGAGATAAAAAATCCTAAGTGCCCACCCGCTGAAATTCAGCGACTAGACACTCGGGGACTGGAGATCAAAAAACCCTAAGCGCCCACCCGCTGAAATTCAGCGAATGCGCACTCGGGGACTGGGCGCGAGAAATAAAAGCAAAACACCAAAATAATCTGACCACTGCAATTCAGTGGCCCGATCCTCGGGGACTGGAAATACCTGGATGGCTGCGCCAAGCATGCCATGAAGCTGTAGCGCGTCCACGGATGCGAGGAGAGCCGGAGTGTTCCCGCGACGTTGCTCGACCTCCGTTTCGGCGACCTCAGGCACGCGGCTCGATGGCGTGGTACCACTCGTCGTAGCCGCTCTGGCCATGAATCGGGGGGAGGTCGCGATGGATGCGCCGGCACCAAAAGAGGCCGGCTCGGCCATCCCAGGCGAGGAAGCACCCTCCTTGATCGTCAAGGCCACCCCCGCCGCAGGATCACTCGGAGCAATCGTCGTGTTGTCAGACACCGTGACGACATCGTCGCTCTTGGCCTTCTTGGCACCGTCTGTGGGGGCAGCGACCTCATCAGCCTTCCTCTTCCGAGAGGGGTCCTCCTCGGCAACGACTGGCGGCACTTTGGCCACGGACGGGTGGCCTATCTTTTTAACCCCAGTCCTGCAAATTGATTACATGAGCAAAGTAGTTCGAGTACAACGAAAAGTAAAGCAGGTGAATAAAACTCACTTGGCGACTGGTATGAACCGCAGCCCCGTGCGGATGCTAGCCGGCTTCTCCAGTTCGGGGACCAGTTTCCGACTGAGGCCCATCTCCAGGACATCATGTGCCCAAGACACAGACGGCCTCTTTGTTGATGAGGCCGCGACAGGAGCCTCCACGACGTTTTCGGCAGGAGCTCTCCTGGGAGGCGAAGCTGCCGCGACTGGAGCGACCCCCGACCCAGAGACTGGGGCGAATGGCGGAGGAATCGAGGCCAGAGGCACCTCACTCAGGATGGCGGTGACATCCGGTGCTGCCGTCGTCTGTGGCACTTCATCCCTGGCCAGGCTGGTGGCGTCGGAACTACTCGCCGAATGAGGCGGAGATGCCCGTCTTGCTGGCTTCGTCTTCCTCTTCGGAGGGGCCTTCACCTCCTTCTTCTTCTTATTATTTTTTGACGGAGTGGCTTCGCGACGCGAGGTGAGCTCGGGAAGCTCGTCATCGTCATCATCATGACGTTCAAGACTTCTGCTCGCCTCGAGTTCGCGCTGACGCTGCCCGTGAGTTTTGCGCACCAATGGGGCGGCCTCTTCCTCGGACTCGTCGTCGTCGTCGCTCCTGTCGCTCTCGGTGCCGCCCTTGGTGGGAGGCGATTCGCCCCCATCCTGGACGGACGGGCTCGAGTTCTCGTTGTCCGCGGGCGGAAGCCACCCTTCCACCACTTGAAATAACTGCAATAGGCATGAGACAGTATCAGTATAACCGCGACAGCATCAACTGCGACTGCGAATGATAGAAAATGACTTACCTTCGGGGCTGGATGCTTCGCGGTGTAGGGGGCGACCCCAGCCTTCGCGTCCAGGTACACCTCCTGGGTGATCTTCTTCAACGCCGGGATGTAGTCCTCGAGTGTCCACTCGGCGAGGCAGGATTTCGTCGAGTCCTCCCGGCCCGTGTACTCGTACATATAATGGTCACGGCGGGCCAGTCGCCGCCCGAGCCAGCAGTTGTACAAATTGATGGTCTGAAGACCCTTCTTCTTCAGGCCGCGGATGGTCTGAAGCATCTCATCCATGACCATCCGCTGGTCTGTTGGGAGTTTGCCGACTTGGAGTCGGCGCGGTTCGGGCCGGTCGGTGGAGTATCTTGGGATCGCCACCTCGCAGTCTGGAGTCGCCTCGGTAACGTAAAACCAAGACTTCTTCCATTCGCTCGCCGCCTTGGCAGGTAGCATCAGATCGAAAAAGGAGGCCTTCGACTTCAACTCAAACGTCAAGCCACCCGCGGCAAGCATTGGGCCGCCTGCTTCTTCGCGACTGATCCTCCTGTGCAACAGATCTTGCCACATGGGAAAGTAGGGCCTGCAGCCCAGGTAGCACTCGCAGAACGCCACAAAAATGGCGAGCTGCTCGATGTTGTGCGGGCCCAGGTCCGATGGCTGGATCCCGTAGAAGGCGCAGAAGCGCCGGAAGAAAAGAGATGTGGGGAATCCCAGCCCCCGTTCCAGGTGGCTGGTGAAGCAGATGAATTCTCCCTCGTGGGGGTCCGGAGTCACCTCTCCGGCCGTGGGGATGCGCCACCTGCCGGCGCGCAAGATCCCAGCCTCCTCGAAAGACGCCAGTAGCGCTCTCGTACACTTGGACCTGCCCCATGGTTCGGTGGAGGGGCCATTGGTGGAAAGGCTCGTGGAGGTCGGAGGATTTTGGATCGGCTGGATCGTGATGCGGAGGAAAACGGAGGTGCGCGCAATCGGAGGAAATGACGAGGAAGTGGTTCTCCGATCGCCTACCATTCCCTTTATATAGCGGTTGTTACCCGCCAAACCAGGAAGCCGTTACTACGCGGTGATTACGCCAAAAGTTACCGTTGGATTACCCCAACGACTAGTTTTGACTGCGTTTGACGGTCCAACTTCAGCCACTCGGCTCGCCGACCCGACTACTACAACAGTGACTAAATATTTCGCCGACCCGTTCGCCAAGCTGCGACCAGAATGACTAGTTTTTTCCTTTATTCTGGAGCCCGCCGCCGATTCGACTGGATGTCCGCATTGGACCCGTATGCTCCGACTGCCAGCAACCACCTACACCCAATCGACGACGGCCTCGGGGACTACTGATGGGGATATGCCTACCGGGGTATACCCAGCAGGACGTTTCCGGCTGGCCCAGGAACTGGCGAGTGGGCCTGCAAGGCGGCGACTGGATCAAGACCTGGCGTGGATCCAAGCGACTAGAAATTGGAGGCCCAGGAGAGTAGATAGGCCCAGTCGGATTAGGTTAAACGAGTACCGAAACCTTAACTGATTCGGTTGAGATATGTAAACCCTAGGGGAGGGTGAGTCTATATAAACCTCCCTACAGGGCGTGTAAACATACGTTCCATCATCCACCCAAGCGACTCGCCGCCTAGCCGTCGAGCTCGCCCCATTGTAACTCCATCATAATACAATCTAGCAGGAGTAGGTCTTTACCCTCCGGGGGGGGGGGGGCGAACCTGGGTAAAACCCCATGTCTCCGCCCTCATCTCGCACCGCAGATGGCTGGCCGCCCTTGCCCTTCGTTCTACTACTCGCTGCCGATTGCAGCATCTGCCGTGGTCATTCCCACGACATCTAGTGGAGAGGCCTAAAGATCATCGCATCAATGTCATTGGGACCAAGTGGGTGTTCAAGAACAAGCAAGATGAGAACAGGGTCGTCACAAGAAACAAAGCAAGGTTAGTGGCGCAAGGGTATGCCCAAATAGAAGGTATTGACTATGAGGACACCTTTGAGCCCATTGCTCGTCTTGAAGCTATTCGTCTCTTGCTTGCTTATGCATCTTTCCATAAATTCAAGCTTTATCAAATGGATGTGAAAAGTGCATTTCTTAATGGTACCTTGAAAGAGGTTGCATATGTAGCTCAACCCCCGGGTTTCGAAAACACACGATATCCCAACCATGTGTATCTACTCCATAAGGCTCTCTACGGACTAAAGCAAGCTCCTTGTGCTTGGTATGAGCACCTTAGGGATTTTCTACTCATGGATGGGTTTAGCATGGGTAAGGTCGATTCCACCCTTTTCACCAAACGGGTTAAAGGGGGTGGCTTATTTATTGTTCAAATCTATGTTGATGATATTATCTTTGGTGGAACTAACGAATCTCATAACAAAGCTTTTGCCGAGTTGATGACTATGAAATTTAGGATTTCCATGATGGGGGAGTTGAAGTCCTTTCTAGGCTTCATCATAAATCAACTTCCTCACAACACTTTTATCTCTCAAGAGAAGTACATTAAGGACATGCTCAATAAGTTCGAGATGGCCAAGGCTAATCCCATGAAGACACCCATGCCACTAAATGGACAACTTGGCCTTGGAGTTGGTGAGAATGGCGTGGATCAAAAGGTATATCGTTCTATGATTGGTTCCTTGCTCTACCTTTGTGCTTCTAGGCCGGATATCATGTTAAGTGTTGGAATGTGTGCTCGTTTTCAATCCGCTCCCAAGGAGTGACACTTGATGGCTGTCAAACGGATTTTTAGGTACCATGTTCTCACTCCTACTCTCGGGCTTTGGTATCCAAAGGGGTCAACCTTTGAGCTTGTTGGTTGTTCGGATGCCGATTGGGCAGGCGATAAGGTTGACCGGAAATCAACCTCCGGGGCTTGCCAATTTATTGGCAGGTCGTTGGTGAGTTGGTCTTCCAAGAAACAAAACTCCACAGCCCAATCCACCGCCGAAGCCGAATACATATACGCGGCATCTTGTTGTGCTGAATTGTTGTGGATGAGGCAAACTTTGAAAGACAATAACCCCGTCCAACATTGCCGCACCAAACATATTGACATTCGCCACCACTTCCTAAGTGACCATGTCGCAAATGGTGATATCAATCTCACTCATGTGGGTACGATGTTCCAATTGGACGATATCTTCACGAAGCCTTTGGATGAAGCCTGGTTTGTCATGTTGAGGCGAGAACTCAGTATCCTAGATCCCCAAAACTTGGATTGATTTGCTTCTTGCACTATATTCTTGCTCTTAACGTGCTATGTAGCCTAGTTGTGCAGCACATGTAGGGATGGTCATTTTACCATGTATTGGTTTGATGCTTACCTATGTGTGCAACATAAATTGATCTCGTGTCACGATATGGGTCCAAGCATCTATCTTTGAGGCGCCATGACATGTGTGCTGAAACATAGGGGGAGAAATCCTCCGCCAAATGGGGTGTTTTGTGTATTGGGTGCCTTGATGTTCCAAGCTAAATCCTTTGTCCATGGTTGCTCTTCGTTTTTGTTTCTTCATGACCTTGTCATACGGACAGTGCTTTATCTGGTTTTCATTTGGATCTTGTGTATATGCTCATATGATTGCTCACAATGTTTAATATCCAAATATTTTTTTCATATGCGGTCTCCAGAAATTTTCCGGCAAAAATTCCGGTTCGACCGGCCTAGCAACCAAAAATTCCGGCGACCGTCGAAAATTCCGGTAGACGACCGAAAACCCATCCAGTACACGTTTTCGGTTCTCTGCCGAAACTTTCGATCGCCACCGGAAATTTCGATCACGTGGCCGGTTCGCCGATGTTCTCGCCGGAAATTCCGGCATGGGCACCGGTTCGACCGGACTTATCACCAAAAATTTCTGAGGGGGTATTTATAGCCCGCGTGTGGGGCAGTTCGATCCTCTTCTTTCTTTCTTCCCCACTCCCTCCACTCCTCCATGGCTGCCGCCCCAAGCTTCCCCACCTCCCCATAGGCCCTTCCCTCCACCCGAATCCCTCTCCACTCCACCAAGTTGTAGATCGGGCCTCTACAAGTCTTTTCACCGAAGGTTTTGCTCTCTCCTTGCCCGCATTGGGAGATCGGGGAGTGCTTCCCATCTTTCTCGTGTGGTGCTTTCTTCGTGCCCATTTTTGGCAAGGGAGGGGCATGGCTTCTTCTTCGGCATCCGAGGGTACTGTGCTATTTCTTCTCCTTTTTATCTCTCTTGTTGGTGGTGAAACCCTAGCTTTCATGGTCACTTGTGCTCCCTTAGTTCTATACCCCCTAGAGTAACTAGGCTAGTACCACCCTAGTTTCACCCCCTTGTTCTCCCACATGTTGTTCTTTGTGTAAGTACTAAGTCATGGATAGTCTCACAGTCGCTTGCCCTAAATTTTCAGTCCCAGGCCCGGTTGTGCTGAAACCTCCGCCAGAATTTCCGGTCAATGTTCCGGTCGACCGAACTGCTCGTCGGAAATTCCGGTCGAGCTTCCGGTTCGCCAGAACCGTTGCCGACAATTTCGGCGACAGGTTCGGTTCCGCCGGACCTGGCGACAAAATTTTTCTATCGCTTGTTCGTCTGTCCATGCGCTTGCCCAACTTTCAATATGTGTTCATGTGAGCTCTCTTATGGCATATATGCTCATTTGCTTGCTTTGCCTTATGTTCTTGTGTGCTTCTTGTGCAGAGTCTGACCACAGCGATTTTGAGCCCGACACCGGCAAAAAGAGAAAGCTTACTCTTCAGCGGCCTCCTCCTCCTCCTCGCCTCACTCAGCGTCAACTAGAGAAAGCTGCTATCTCAGGGGGTTCTGGATCTGCAAGTGGACAAAAGAAGAAAGCATCTGCTGGAAGATCCGCTGTCAAGGGAAAGTCCAGTCTTGGTCCTACTGAAGAAGAAATTCCTCCCAACTATAATACTGCTTCGGATATTAATGTGAATCAGTTGCGGGACTTGAGGAGGCAGAATCCGTACCGCTTTCCCAACCGCACTTATCTTGGGGCTGACAAGATGTTCTGGACTGACACTCAGAAGTGCTTTTGGGATGACCTTTACAATGAGCCAACTCGTATGAAGCGGGGTTTCTTTGTTCCTCCGAAGTATCTCAATGAGGACCACTATGCTCATTACCTCTCTACCGATTTCGAGCATGTGGATGTGGCCCTGAAGCAGATGGATGTCTTTGATCTTGCTACTATCAAGGTCAAGCTAATGCCATATCTCATTCGTAAGTTCTTCTGCATTGCTTACTTTCACACTGATGATGCTCGCACTGTCACTTGGATGACCGGCACCAAGCCGTACTCGACTTCTTTTGATGCTTTCTGCCCCTGGGTTACCCTCCTGACCATGTCTCTGGCTTCTGCATTCACTCTGAGAAGGCCTTCACTGACAACCAGCTCCTTTCCTGCTACCCCAGTGAGCCCAGCCATCAACCTCCTAGCTTGTCAGGCATGTACTACTACTATATGGTGCTTGCTCGGTTCTTCCGCTACAATCTTGTGAGAAAGGCTGGTGATGCTGTTAATGTTCGCAGTCACCACAAGAATCTGCTATACTACTGTGATCCTCGTCGCCTCCTGAAGATCAATGGGTGTGATTTCATCTACTGTGAGATTCAGCGGTCCATTGGGAAGCGCATGACTCCCAATTTATGTCAGTATGTTCAGCGTCTGATTGAGGCCACCGTTCCTGCATCTGCTCTCCCCAGAGGTTCGCGTGAAGATACGGAGGATTTCACCTTACCTCATCGGGGCTCTCATGTGGATCTCCCTCAGATGATGCCGTCTGGACGCTGGACCAAGCTTGCTCATGATCCTCTTCTGCTGGTGGCTCGCTTTCTCGTAGGGACCTTTCCCGTGTTCTTCCTCGCAAGAAAGGTCTTGCCCGGTTCTTCAACAACTTGTGGGATATGTGTCGCTCCTCCTATGATGTTGCCCATCGCAGTTTGGAGCTCAGTCAGGAGAACATGAGGCAGCACAATGCTTTCTTGGCAGAACGTGGTCGACCAGTGCCAGACTTGGGCAATGTTCTAGCTCTTGTCCCTTATGTCAACTTTGAGAAGCCTCCGCTAGATGAGGACATGTTTAGGGGTTTTGATCCATCTATGTTCCCCGGGTTTGCCACTTCTAGTTCCTCTCAGCGTCACGCTACCCCTACAGGGAATGATGATGAGGACGAGGACGATGAGGAGGGTGACGACGAAGAAGAAGATGAGGAAGGAGACGATGAGGACAACTTTGCTGGGTAGATTGTTTTCTCCACTTCTTTCTTCCTTTTTGGTCCCGATGCCAAAGGGGGAGAAAGAGTAGAGTCGCCTCTTTCATGACTTGCCTCTTTCACAAGTCCTACTTTGTTCGTTTGTCTCTCATGGGCTTGTGCTTTTATTTGCTTATCGAACTATTTGTGTGTGTGTGTTTGGAAAACTCTGCAGTCCTCTTATTGTACCTGGATTTCCTATCACTATGTGCTTGCTATTATGTGTTAGATCTAATCTTATCATAATATATTTTTTTGACTCTAGCTCGGTTTGTCATCATTAACCAAAAGGGGGGAGATTGAAAGGGCAAATAGCCCTTATCTAGTGTTTTGGTTAACTATGACATCGAAGCTAGAGAGTGGACTAATGTTTCTATTATCTTCTCTATAGGTGAGAGTCCGCAGGTTGTTGGTGAAAGGCGATGGGTGACCCCCCATTCGTTTCTATATGAAGAGCCGGTGGTGTTATTTATCTTTCTCTCTTATTTACTCTTGAGTCAAATAGGAAACACCGCACTATTAAGAGGGGTGATCTTGATGCGCTCTTTGAGGATGTTCCACACCAAATATTCTTCTCTTTATCCACCACCACACACCCTTTCGAAGAAAGAGTGAAAAATAGCCCTGAAAAATGAGTCCAAAGGGGCTACTACGAAATCGGCAAAAGCACCGGCGGCACCGGTGCTGTCGCCGTAATTTCTGGTCGCCGCCAGAAATTCTCGGTGTACACCGATATGGCTTACAAAATGGCGTTTCGGTTGTTCGCCGAGAATTTCGGTCGCCGTCAAAAATTCCGGTGTGTAGTCCAGTCCACCGGTGCTGTCGCCGGAAATTCCGGCGAGCAACTCGGTCCGACCGAACTTATTGCCGGTTCTGTCGCAGGAACCCCCAAACGGCTCTTTTACCTGCATACTATACATACCCCTTTCTTCTCCACTATGAGGTTAGGCATTTGAGCAAACATTTCATTTCTTGAAGCTTTCTCTCTCTCCCCCATTGTTGAAACACAAAAGCTTGAGGATCTCCCATTCTACCCAACCAAATCCAAATCTCTTTGGTAGAAAGGAAGAGGAGGTCCCGATCTACGTTTCCACCAAGCCAAAGTTCATCGGGTTAGCTTGTTACTCTTGGGTTTGTGGGAAACCCTAGTGTGGCATCCCGCAAAAACCACTACTAGAAAATCGCGTTATTTTTGTGCATTGCATCATCATGACCCCATGCTCATGTCATCATGCCACATTGCATTTGAGCATCGTCATCATCATGCATTTGTTTGTCTAAAACTATTTTCGAAAAGCATATTTTGTTTTCTAAACACCCCGCCTTTATTTCAAATTAAAACCCGGGTCTCCGGATTATTTTGTTTCGTCTACCGATGGATTTCAAAAGCCCCGTTTTAAATATTAAAATATTTATTTTATTTTTAGGAGGCAGCCCGCCAGGCCCGAAATCCTAGCCGGCCACCTCCAGATAAAATTCTACCTACCCAGAATCTACCCTAACCTTTTTCTACCAAAAACTCTACCCACTCTTATCCTACCCAGCCTTCCACCTCACCCCAGCCAATCCCCTCCCTCCACATCACCACTCCCCCAACTCCCTCCACTCCCATGCCGCCACGTCAGCACCTAGTGCCACTTCATCTCCCGCCCCACCTGACCCGCCCCGGGCCCCACCCTGGACAGCTCCCCACGTCCCGCGCCCGGTCCCACCCTACCTAATCCTCTGCCGCCGACACCCCCTGGACACCCCTGGACCCGGCCCCACCGCCCTCCTCTGCTCTCGCCCATCCCCACCTCTCGCTCGCGATGCCCCAACCCCGTTCGGCCCCGGCCCTTCCGCTGCCGCCTCCCCAAGCGCGGGCCGCCACCGCTGCCACCTCTCCTCGCCGCCCTCTCGACGGACACCGGCCGCCTTCTTCGATCTCCGCCCGAAGAGCCTCTGCAGTGCCCGTCCCCGACCCCGAGATCGTCACTTCGCCTCTGGCCGCCCGCGATGCCGGCCCCACCGCCTTTTCCTCGACCTCCTGACCGTCGGCGCCCCCTCCTTCCTCCTCCCCGGCCGCCATGCCCGCCGCTGCGGCCCTCCTCCTCGCGTCTGCTGGCCGCAAGCCGCCGCCACCGTCGGTCCCTCCTCTCCTCGCCGGAAGCCATCCGTGTCGCCGCCTTTTCCCCTTACCGGCAGCGCCACCCCGGCCCGCATCTCCCGCAAGCTCGGCCGCCGCCGCCCTCTCCTCCGGCCGGCTCGCCTCTCCTTCTCCGTGTCGCCCCGTCCTCCTCTGCACCTCGCTATCGCCGCCTTCTGCCGCCGCCTGTGGAAAGGGCCCTTGTAGGCCACGCCGCCGTTGCTTGTCCTCGGCCGCGGACGCCCAGCATCGCCCCCGTCCGCTGCTCCTGCTCCAGCCGCCGCCATGGGCGACCTTCAACCGAGCCCCTCCTTGCCGGCCTCGACCACGCCCAACGTGCTGTCGCCAGAAGGAGCTAGTCGTCGAGCCCCCCGGTTTGGCCTCCTCGCTGCCTCGCGGTGGTGCCGACCGGCGTCGTTCGTCCCGTCCTCCTCGAGACGCTCGTCCGTGAGCCGAGCATGCAGGGTGTTTGACCAAATAACCGTCTGCACATGCCCTCCTGGCACATACCAAGTGTGGGGCCACGTGTCCAACCCTACCAGTACCAAATGAGTCTAAAACCTTCCGAGCTGCAAGGCCGACATGATCTTCCTCGGGGGCAACGACAAATCAGACAAGGATCACCAAGAATAACTGCCGCCAAGGTCTTCACACAGATCACCGAGCACTTCTACATGGACGCCAATATCGGCTCGATGTTGTTGGATTAGAAGAATGTACTTGGTGGAAAGCGAAGACCCTGACGCCGATCCCAAGTTCGCCACCGACGGACAAGATGGTACCCAAGGTCGACGACATGAAATCTCAAGATCTCCGTCATGGAACATCATGACCTCCTTCACGGAGACCCGAAGACCCAAACCCCGAAGACCGATCCCGGCGAGACCGAACCCTGTCGACCCCGAACCAAGATCGGCGAGCCCCCCTATGTGTGACCCCTCCGAGCCCCAAGTTCGCCGAACCCCAAAGTGTGACCCTCTTTTCCGTGACCTATATTTTATAAATAATATTACTTGTTGCATATAAAATTGCCATGCTTGCATACATATTGTCATGTGGTTTGGGGGCCTTATGCCGATTCACCATATAATTAAATATGGAGGCCATATGCGGGCGAATCTAGTCTAATATTGCCTCCATTTAAATTTGTGCATCGAACCGGTGATATATTTTGCCATGTTAAGACAACATTTAAATGCGGGGTATCTAAATAACTTGAACCGTCTAATTAATTGTCGGGGCCTCGGTTCCGCTTAATATTGCCTAATTGCATCGCATCTTTGCCATGTCATACATCATACATGCATCATGCCGATCTTCTGCTGTAGTATTAAATAGTGCATCCGGTGTTTCTTCTAGTGCTTTGCTTCTTCACGGATTAGGCCGATGAGTTGATGCGAGTGACGCCCGTTCTTCGAATGAACCTTCGGCAATGTTTTTCAGGCGAGCACCTCCCCCTTTCTACCTATCTTACTTTTATAGTATTTATTCCCTCCTGTTGATCTATTGCTATCTGTGTTGCGTTGCTCTAGTTTTCATACCCGTGATATCCCTTGCAGCCTTATATTGCCTTGGACACATCCTATTACCTGTTGTTTGGTAGATAGTTGGACTTGCGCGTCGTAGTCGCTTGCTCAAGTGCTGTTGCGTGTCGTCAAGTACCACAGTTGTTGGAGTTTTGCCGCATGTT
The DNA here is from genome assembly GCA_916181665.1 of Avena sativa. Classification (NCBI taxonomy): domain Eukaryota; kingdom Viridiplantae; phylum Streptophyta; class Magnoliopsida; order Poales; family Poaceae; genus Avena; species Avena sativa. The sequence continues at coordinate 24,650,901 of OV702283.1, forward strand.
TAATGTTGGAGATGATCAAGACTTTAATTATTGTTTAATAACTAAAATTGAAAGTAGGTAAATGCAGAGGCACAGGTGGACAATAGATGTTATTTGGTTGTTAACCGTCCACTTGTGTCCCGTAGGACCCCGAGTTCTTGACACCTGTTCCGAGATCGAGCGCGCTAACCACAGGTGGGGTGTATGGGCACCCCCATCGATTTAGTACCTGATTCCAAGTACTGTACTGGGGGCCACAAGTAGTTTGGGGCTTTATTACTATCCTGTACTTATGCCATGTTTTACTGCTTTATTTACGATTGTGCGAGGAGCACCTGTACTGTTTAGGATCGTGACACGTTTTCGCTGTATCGACAAGCCCAGTCACACTTTCGGGTTCCCAGTCGTTTACAGCCGTCTACACAAACCCTGAGTCCGTCTCGGAGACCGGACAACTTCGTTGCGGGTAGCTTAGTGGGGTGGCCCCCTGTGCTTGCTTTGGGTCTGGGAAACGTCGTGTCCGAAACCCCGTCGACATACCGTTGGGTGTATGTTTTGTGATCTTGTACCTACCTGATCTGACAACAAGGGTGTAGGTGCGTGTGGGAACTTTGGTGCACCCCTGCAGGGTTAAATCTTTTCGAGAAGCCGTGTCCGCGGTTATGGATGACTTGGAGCACAGTTCTCGATCATAGACAACTATAACTAAAGTTTACTGTTATAATTTGACTTGTATCCGATGTGACTAGTAATCAGCTTCACTACAACGGAATGACTAAGTAAAAGTACCAACAACTGCTAGGTTTGGGATATCTCATGCTAATTGAATCTGACTAGTAAGTGTCGCAACTACAACGGAATGGTTAACTAAAAGTGCCCACTGCTTATTATATCAGGATGATTATCTATACCTGACTAGTAATTGCTGCAACGATAACTGAATAAATAAAACTGCCAACTGTGTGAGTTCCTCGGTTGACTTCCTCGTTTGGTCTCGAGGGGGAAATACCAGGATGGGTATGCTTGGTGATAGTTAAAGGTTGGATCCGAATAGGTCTTTCTTATCTCTATCTGATAGTCGCTAGTTATATTGAGTCTCTATAGGTTGTTTAGTGCATGCTGCGCTGCCGCTTCAGTCCACCATACCTATGTAGGCGAGGACCGCCGAATTCTAGTCTCGCCGTGTACTGGCCTCAGTACTGACCGCTCTCTTTTTTTTTCCTTTGCCCTTTGTCGGCACCCCTTTTGTTTAAGCAGGTTTTGAGATCGACGTCGTTAGCAGGGTTACCCTTCCGGCTTGGCCTGGGCAGGGTTATGGACGCCATTGGTTATTCTTCAGGGCTCTTAGCCCCATTTGCATCTTGTCCGTACTCGGACGCTATATCGTTTTAAAGGTGATTTGGATCTTTGTATTGTACCTCTGTATTCTTGACTCTTTGGGTCGCTGTTGTATATATATGTTTTGTGGGTTCCATCGAGGACTATTGTGTAATGATATTACTTCGTTTTCCACCCGCACGCAAGTGCCTGGTGGGCACCTTTGAATCGATTCTATGCGGTTTTGGCGGGAAGCGCTGAAACTTGCATAGGGCCGATTCTGAGGGTGTTACAAAGTGGTATCAGAGCTCAGTAGTTGTGATACCCCACAAGTCCAGCCTGTAGGATAACTTAGCTAACGGCCGAAGTAGAGTGTCAAAACTATTTTTGCAAAATCGGTTGGATAGTTCTGATTAGGTCCGATTTTACTCCTTACCCCTCTGCTGCTCTCCTCTCACCTCTGCGTGTTTTGAATCCGCTCTCTTCTCTCTCTTCGAGTCCAGGATTTCTCGTGGTTGGGTTCCATCGTACCTTCAGGGTTTCGCTTCCTCTTTTGGTAACGGTGTTGCTACATCTGGTCTTCATGCTATCCGAGGAATCCTTCGTCTGGTAGCATGAAGTCCACCAGACGAAGGATTCCTCGGATAGCATGAAGACCAGATGTAGCAACACCATTACAAAAGGAGGAAGCGAAACCCTGAAGGTACGATGGAACCCAACCACGAGAAATCCTGGACTCGAAGAGAGAGAAGAGAGCGGATTCAAAACACGCAGAGGTGAGAGGAGAGCAGCAGAGGGGTAAGGAGTAAAATCAGACCTAATCAGAACTATCCAACCGATTTTGCAAAAATAGTTTTTGACACTCTACTTCGGCCGTTAGCTAGGTTATCCTACAGGCTGGACTTGTGGGGTATCGTAACTGCTGAGCTCTGATACCACTCTGTAACACCCTCAGAATCGGCCCTATGCAAGTTTTAGCGCTTCCCGCCAAACCCGCATAGAAACGATTCAAAGGTGCCCACCAGGCACTTGCGTGCGGGTGGAAAACAAAGTAATATCATTACACAATAGTCCTCGATGGAACCCACAAAACATATATATACAACAGCGACCCAAAGAGTCAAGAATACAGAGGTACAATACAAAGATCCAAATCACCTTTAAAACGATATAGCGTCCGAGTACGGACAAGATGCAAATTGAGCTAAGAGCCCTGAAGAATAACCAATGGCGTCCATAACCCTGCCCAGGCCAAGCCGGAAGGGTAACCCTGCTAACGACGTCGATCTCAAAACCTGCTTAAACAAAAGGGGTGCCGACAAAGGGCAAAGGAAAAAGAGAGAGCGGTCAGTACTGAGGCTAGTACACGGCGAGGCTAGAATTCGACGGTCCTCGCCTACATAGGTATGGTGGACTGAAGCGGCAGCGCAGCATGCACTAAACAACCTATAGAGACTCGATACAACTAGCGGCTATCAGAGAGGGGTAAGAAAGACCTATTCGGAACCAACCTGATACTACCACCAAACATACCCATCCTGGTATTTCCCCCCTCGAGACCAAACGAGGAAGTCAACCGAGGAACTCACACAGTTGGCAGTTTTATTTATACAGTTATCGTTGCAGCAATTACTAGTCAGGTATAGATAATCATCCTGATATAATAAGCAGTGGGCAATTTTAGTTAACCATTCCGTTGTAGTTGCGACACTTACTAGTCAAATACAATTAGCATGAGATATCCCCAAAACCCAGCAGTTGTTGGTACTTTTATTTAGCCATTCCGTTATAGTTGCAATACTTACTAGTCAGGTACAATGGTAGCAAGCGACAACCCAAACAAGCAATTGTTGGCAATTTTATTTAGCCATTCCATTATAGTGAAGCTGATTACTAGTCATTATAAAGTCAAATTTATAGCACTACTTTACTTATAGTTGTCTATGATCGAGATACTGTGCTCCAAGTCGTCCATAACCGCGGACACGGCTTTCAGAAAGTTTTACCCTGCAGGGGTGCACAAATAGCAACACACACTCGATCAACCTCGGAAAAACCAAATCAAAACCCAACGAGGCCTTCACGACAAAGCAATCACCAGATTCAGAAATATTTCAGGGGGCCACCCCATTAAGCTACCCGCAACGAAGTTAGCTGACTCCGAGACGGACTCAAGGTTTGGGTGGACGGCTGTAAACGACTGGGAACCCAAAAGTGTGACTGGGCTTGTCGATACCGCGAAAACGTGTCCCGATCCTAAACAGTACAGGTGCAGTACATCGCACAATTTAAATAAAGCAGTAAAGCATGGCATAAGTACAGGATAGTAAATAAAACCTCAAACTAGTTTGTGGCCCCAAGAAATAAGAATGAATCAAGCTCTGGCTCAGGGGGGTCCCATAATCCTCCCAGATGTGGATAGCGCGAATATTCAAAGAACAGGTATCAAGTACTCGGCGTCCTACGGGACACAAGTGGACGGTTAACAACCAAATAACATCTATTTCCCACCTGTGCCTCTGCATTTACCTACTTCAATTTTAGTTATTAAACAGTAATTAAAGTCTTGATCAACTCCAACAATAAACACACGGCAATACTCCAACAACTGTGGTACTTGACGACACGCAACAGCACTTGAGCAAGCGACTACGACGCGCAAGTCCAACTATCTACCAATCAACAGGTAATAGGAGGTGTCCAAGGCAATATAAGGCTGCAAGGGATATCACGGGTACGAAAGCTAGAGCATCGCAACACAGATAGCAATAGATCAACAGGAGGGAATAAATACTATAAAAGTAAGATAGGTAGAAAGGGGGAGATGCTCGCCTAAAAACATTGCCGAAGGTTCAACCGAAGATCGGGTCGACACTCGCACCAACTCAACGGCCTTATCCGCGAAGAACCAAAAAACTAGAATAAACACCGGATGCACTATTTATTACTACGGCAGAAGATCAGGCATGATGCATGTATGATGTATGCCATGGCAAAGATGCGATGCAATTAGGCAAAATTAAGCGGAACCGGGGTCCCGACAATTAATTATTAAGTTCGTGTTGTTTAGATACCCCGCAATTTAAATGTTGTCTTAACATGGCAAAAGATAGCATCGGTTCGCTACACCAATTTAAATGAGGCCAATATAAGACTAGATTTGCCCGCATATGGGCCCCATATTTAATTATGAGGTGAATCGGCATAAGGCCCCCAACCACACAAATATGTATGCGACATGAATGATTTAATGCAACAAGTTTATATCATATATTATAAAAATACGGGGCTTGGAAAGGGCATCACATATTGGTTCGAAGATCTTGGGTTCTGAGGGTCTGGGGCTTAGTCTCAGGGTCCGGATCTGGGGTGCGGAAGGAGGTCTTAATGTCCAGATGGATCGGTCTCCGGGGTCGACGAACTTAGCGTCCGAGAGACTATCTTGTCACATCCGCGATTCTCGGGTCGTGTCGTTGGTCTTGTCGTTTCACGGCGGAGATCTTGGCGTCCCGGATCTCGGCGTCTTCGGGTTCGAGAGGAAGAACTTGGCGTGCCGGGACAAAGAACTTGACGTCATTCGGTTCCATGTCGACGGTCTTGGTGTTCTGGATGGAAAACTCGGTGTATCCGTGTCAGCGGCCTTGGCGGTTATCGGGTTCGGTCTTCGGTTCCATGAGGCGATCTTGTTATTGATGGAGAACTTGAATCTACTCCGGTGGTCATCAAAAGATCTTGACGGGTCCAGGTACATGGGAACAACACCGATTGGGAGGATCTTGAGAGTCTCTAGCAGTTGTCAACACCAAGTGGCAGTACCCGTTCCACCAAAAGGCCACAACTCCACGGGCTCGCACTGGGCATCACCACAACAAAGGAACCCATCGGCAGGGGATCATGGTGAACAAAACAGGGACACGACTACCTGCAGTAGGGCACCCGGAGTCGATGGGGAACATGCAGGAGGGTTGACGGCGGCCGGTGAGGGGCGCCGTCAGCGCAGGGCTCCGGGTCGAGCGGCAACGCCACACGCAGCACGTCCATCGGTGGAGGGCGGCCGTTGATGCTAGGGGAAGGAGGTCCGGGGTCTAAAGGTGCAAAGGATGGTGGGGAGCTTGGGGGAGAGGGACGACCCTGGCGGCGGGGCCGACTGACGGGAGGCAGAGCACCACGGGCAGACAGGGGCACGCGGCGCCATGCCTGGAGGCGAGCGGAGGAAGGCCGGGAGGCGGATGCGGATGCAGCAAGGCGACAGCCGACGAGGACGGCGAGGCCGGTCACGCAGGGCGGCGCGGCTGACGGAGCTTGGGCGTCGGGGCGCCGTCACCTGGGAGAGGCGTGGCGGTGTTGGCAGGAGCCTGCAGAGGAGGCCGGACTGAGGCGACAAGGTGCTCTGCGGGGGACGGGGGCGAACGGCGGGGCGGTCGCGGACTCCGCTCGAGGACGGGACGCGGGCGCCGGGGGAGAGGACGATGCAGGCAGGGGAGGCGGCGCTCTCCCATCCCTTGCGGCGACAGGGAGACGAGGGGATTCGGCGACGAGCGCGCACGGTGCGGCGCCTGGGCGAGCTGTGCGGCCGGAGCGGCGCTGGAGAGGGGGCTCGAGCAGAGGAGAGGGAGGATGCGGGGAAGACGAGGTGGGGGGAGAGGAGCGTCGGGGGAGGCGTGTACTGGGGGCGGCTACCACGGGGTGGGACGCGGCCTGGGGTGGGGCCGGCTTGCGGCAGGTGGGTTCGGAGTGGACGTGTGTCTGTGGGTGGGGCCAAGGGTCGGTGGGGCCAGGAACGGGGCCATGGGAGCGGGTCCAGGGGTGTCCAGGGGTGGCAGCGTGTTGGGCGTGTGTGCTTGTGTGTGTGTGCTGTGGTGTGGGGAGGTTTGGGGTAGGGACAGGTGGCGGGCTAGGATTGAATGGGGGGAAGGGAGAGGTGAGGTGTCGACAGGCTATTGGGTGGGGTGAGGTGGAGGCAGAGTGGGTAGAATAGGATTGGGTAGATTAGGAATTAGACAGGCTGGTTTTGTACTGGGGGTGGTCGACTGGGTCGGATCGGCCCGGTTCGGCTGCCCCCTAAAAATAATTAAATATATTATTTATTTAAAACAGGGCTTTTGCAAACCGTGGTTAGACGAAACAAAATAATCCGGAGACCCGGGTTTTTAATTTGAAATAAAGATGGGGTGTTTAGAAAACAAAACCAGGTTTTTCGAAAACAGTTTTGAACAAACACATGCAAGATGACATGACGATGCTCAAATGCAAGGTGGCATGATGACATGAGCATGCGGTCATGATGATGCAATGCACAAAAACAACGCGATTTTCTAGTAGTGGTTTTAGCGGGATACCACAATTCGACACCACTAACAATGGATCTCGCCCACGAGATCCGCCTCATGATACGGGGAAGAAGGCCGACGACCTGAATCTTCTCGCTTCGTGTAGATCCTCGCGACACCACTAACGAGGGTTCCTTCTTCATCTTGAAATTGGCGACACCACCAACAAGGGTCAGGGCTCACGTCCCTCGAGAGAACACTCCGGAGAAACAAAGGACGAAGGTAGAGGTATCCCAAAAGATAAGGCGACCTCTAACTTCCACGGAATGAGTATAATTGCATCGATCCACCGACTCAATGTACAAGAGCGAATGATAAGAGTAGTCGGATGGTGATCAGCCCATCGCGCACCCAAAACATTACTCTGCACATGAATAGAGGAATTATGCAACCAACTCTCAGAATTCAGACTGAAGATCTTGACAAACGAGGTTCAGAAACAAAGGAGTGATGCAGACTCTGCATCAGATCTGACGTAGATGATGTCGTCGCGTCGGAAAACACCGGAAGGCACGAGAAGGAACAAAGAGAAGTCCACCAGACGAAGGATTCCTCGGATAGCATGAAGACCAGATGTAGCAACACCGTTACCAAAGGAGGAAGCGAAACCCTGAAGGTACGATGGAACCCAACCACGAGAAATCCTGGACTCGAAGAGAGAGAAGAGAGCAGATTCAAAACACGTAGAGGTGAGAGGAGAGCAGCAGAGGGGTAAGGAGTAAAATCAGACCTAATTAGAACTATCCAACCGATTTTGCAAAAATAGTTTTTGACACTCTACTTTGGCCGTTAGCTAGGTTATCCTACAGGCTGGACTTGTGGGGTATCGTAACTGCTGAGCTCTGATACCACTCTGTAACACCCTCAGAATCGGCCCTATGCAAGTTTTAGCGCTTCCCGCCAAACCCGCATAGAAACGATTCAAAGGTGCCCACCAGGCACTTGCGTGCGGGTGGAAAACGAAGTAATATCATTACACAATAGTCCTCGATGGAACCCACAAAACATATATATACAACAGCGACCCAAAGAGTCAAGAATACAGAGGTACAATACAAAGATCCAAATCACCTTTAAAACGATATAGCGTCCGAGTACGGACAAGATGCAAATTGAGCTAAGAGCCCTGAAGAATAACCAATGGCGTCCATAACCCTGCCCAGGCCAAGCCGGAAGGGTAACCCTGCTAACGACGTCGATCTCAAAACCTGCTTAAACAAAAGGGGTGCCGACAAAGGGCAAAGGAAAAAAGAGAGAGCGGTCAGTACTGAGGCCAGTACACGGCGAGGCTAGAATTCGGCGGTCCTCGCCTACATAGGTATGGTGGACTGAAGCGGCAGCGCAGCATGCACTAAACAACCTATAGAGAATCGATACAACTAGCGGCTATCAGAGAGGGGTAAGAAAGACCTATTCGGAACCAACCTGATACTACCACCAAACATACCCATCCTGGTATTTCCCCCCTCGAGACCAAACGAGGAAGTCAACCGAGGAACTCACACAGTTGGCAGTTTTATTTATACAGTTATCGTTGCAGCAATTACTAGTCAGGTATAGATAATCATCCTGATATAATAAGCAGTGGGCAATTTTAGTTAACCATTCCGTTGTAGTTGCGACACTTACTAGTCAAATACAATTAGCATGAGATATCCCCAAAACCCAGCAGTTGTTGGTACTTTTATTTAGCCATTCCGTTATAGTTGCAATACTTACTAGTCAGGTACAATGGTAGCAAGCGACAACCCAAACAAGAAATTGTTGGCAATTTTATTTAGCCATTCCATTATAGTGAAGCTGATTACTAGTCATTATAAAGTCAAATTTATAGCACTAATTTAGTTATAGTTGTCTATGATCGAGATACTGTGCTCCAAGTCGTCCATAACCGCGGACACGGCTTTCAGAAAGTTTTACCCTGCAGGGGTGCACAAATAGCAACACACACTCGATAAACCTCGGAAAAACCAAATCAAAACCCAACGAGGCCTTCACGACAAAGCAATCACCAGATTCAGAAATATTTCAGGGGGCCACCCCATTAAGCTACCCGCAACGAAGTTAGCTGACTCCGAGACGGACTCAAGGTTTGGGTGGACGGCTGTAAACGACTGGGAACCCAAAAGTGTGACTGGGCTTGTCGATACCGCGAAAACGTGTCCCGATCCTAAACAGTACAGGTGCAGTACATCGCACAATTTAAATAAAGCAGTAAAGCATGGCATAAGTACAGGATAGTAAATAAAACCTCAAACTAGTTTGTGGCCCCAAGAAATAAGAATGAATCAAGCTCTGGCTCAGGGGGGTCCCATAATCCTCCCGGATGTGGATAGAGCGAATATTCAAGGAACAGGTATCAAGTACTCGGGGTCCTACGGGACACAAGTGGACCGTTAACAACCAAATAACATCTATTGCCCACCCGTGCCTCTGCATTTACCTACTTCAATTTTAGTTATTAAACAGTAATTAAAGTCTTGATCAACTCCAACAATAAACACACGGCAATACTCCAACAACTGTGGTACTTGACGACACGCAACAGCACTTGAGCAAGCGACTACGACGCGCAAGTCCAACTATCTACCAATCAACAGGTAATAGGAGGTGTCCAAGGCAATATAAGGCTGCAAGGGATATCACGGGTACGAAAGCTAGAGCATCGCAACACAGATAGCAATAGATCAACAGGAGGGAAGAAATACTATAAAAGTAAGATAGGTAGAAAGGGGGAGATGCTCGCCTGAAAACATTGCCGGAGGTTCAACCGAAGATCGGGTCGACACTCGCACCAACTCAACGGCCTTATCCGTGAAGAACCAAAACACTAGAATAAACACCGGATGCACTATTTATTACTACGGCAGAAGATCAGGCATGATGCATGTATGATGTATGCCATGGCAAAGATGCGATGCAATTAGGCAAAATTAAGCGGAACCGGGGTCCCGACAATTAATTATTAAGTTCGTGTTGTTTAGATACCCCGCAATTTAAATGTTGTCTTAACATGGCAAAAGATAGCATCGGTTCGCTACACCAATTTAAATGAGGCCAATATAAGACTAGATTTGCCCGCATATGGGCCCCATATTTAATTATGAAGTGAATCGGCATAAGGCCCCCAACCACACAAATATGTATGCGACATGAATGATTTAATGCAACAAGTTTATAGCATATATTATAAAAATACGGGGCTTGGAAAGGGCATCACATATTGGTTCGAAGATCTTGGGTTCTAAGGGTCTGGGGCTTAGTCTCAGGGTCCGGATCTGGGGTGCGGAAGGAGGTCTTAACGTCCAGACGGATCGGTCTCCGGGGTCGATGAACTTAGCGTCCGAGAGACTATCTTGTCGCATCCGCGATTCTCGGGTCGTGTCGTTGGTCTTGTCGTTTTACGGCGGAGATCTTGGCGTCCCGGATCTCGGCGTCTTCGGGTTCGAGAGGAAGAACTTGGCGTGCCGGGACGAAGAACTTGACGTCATTCGGTTCCATTTCGACGGTCTTAGTGTTCTGGATGGAAAACTCGGTGTATCCGTGTCAGCGGCCTTGGCGGTTATCGGGTTCGGTCTTCGGTTCCATGAGGCGATCTTGTTATTGATGGAGAACTTGAATCTACTCCGGTGGTCATCAAAAGATCTTGACGGGTCCAGGTACATGGGAACAACACCGATTGGGAGGATCTTGAGAGTCTCTAGCAGTTGTCAACACCAAGTGGCAGTACCCGTTCCACCAAAAGGCCACAACTCCACGGGCTCGCACTGGGCATCACCACAACAAAGGAACCCATCGGCAGGGGATCATGGTGAACAAAACAGGGACACGACTACCTGCAGTAGGGCACCCGGAGTCGATGGGGAACATGCAGGAGGGTTGAAGACGGCCGGTGAGGGGCGCCGTCAGCGCAGGGCTCCGGGTCGAGCGGCAACGGCACACGCAGCACGTCCGTCGGTGGAGGGCGGCCGTTGACGCTAGGGGAAGGAGGTCCGGGGTCTGAAGGTGCAAAGGATGGTGGGGAGCTTGGGGGAGAGGGACGACCCTGGTGGCGGGGCCGACTGACGGGAGGCAGAGCACCACGGGCAGACGGGGGCACGCGGCGCCATGCCTGGAGGCGAGCGGAGGAAGGCCGGGAGGCGGACGCGGATGCAGCAAGGCGACAGCCGACGAGGACGGCGAGGCCGGTCATGCAGGGCGGCGCGGCCGAAGGAGCTTGGGTGTCGGGGCGCCGTCACCTGGCAGAGGCGTGGTGGTGTTGGCAGGAGCCTGCAGAGGAGGCCGGACTGAGGCGACAAGGTGCTCTGCGGGGGACGGGGGCGAACGGCGGGGCGGTCGCGGACTCCGCTCGAGGACGGGACGCGGGCGCCGGGGGAGAGGACGATGCAGGCAGGGGAGGCGGCGCTCTCCCGTCCCTTGCGGTGACAGGGAGACGAGGGGATTCGGCGACGAGCGCGCACGGTGCGGCGCCTGGGCGAGCTGTGCGGCCGGAGCGGCGCTGGAGAGGGGGCTCGAGCAGAGGAGAGGGAGGATGCGGGGAAGACGAGGTGGGGGGAGAGGAGCATCGGGGGAGGCGTGTACTGGGGGCGGCTACCGCGGGGTGGGACGCGGCCTGGGGTGGGGCCGGCTTGCGGCAGGTGGGGTCGGGGTGGACGTGTGTCTGTGGGTGGGGCCAAGGGTCGGTGGGGCCAGGAACGGGGCCATGGGAGCGGGTCCAGGGGTGTCCAGGGGTGGCAGCGTGTTGGGCGTGTGTGCTTGTGTGTGTGTGCTGTGGTGTGGGGAGGTTTGGGGTAGGGACAGGTGGCGGGCTAGGATTGGATGGGGGGAAAGGGAGAGGTGAGGTGTCGACAGGCTATTGGGTGGGGTGAGGTGGAGGCAGAGTGGGTAGAATAGGATTGGGTAGATTAGGAATTAGACAGGCTGGTTTTGTACTGGGGGTGGTCGACTGGGTCGGATCGGCCCGGTTCGGCTGCCCCCTAAAAATAATTAAATATATTATTTATTTAAAATAGGGCTTTTGCAAACCGTGGTTAGACGAAACAAAATAATCCGGAGACCCGGGTTTTTAATTTGAAATAAAGATGGGGTGTTTAGAAAACAAAACCAGGTTTTTCGAAAACAGTTTTGAACAAACACATGCAAGATGACATGACGATGCTCAAATGCAAGGTGGCATGATGACATGAGCATGCGGTAATGATGATGCAATGCACAAAAACAACGCGATTTTCTAGTAGTGGTTTTAGCGGGATGCCACAGCCGAGCATGCAGGGTGTTTGACCAAATAACCGTCTGGACATGCCCTCCTGGCACATACCAAGTGTGGGGCCACGTGTCCAACCCTACCAGTACCAAATGAGTCTAAAACCTTCCGAGCTGCAAGGCCGACATGATCTTCCTCGGGGGCAACGACAAATCAGACAAGGATCACCAAGAATAACTGCCGCCAAGGTCTTCACACGGATCACCGAGCACTTCTACATGGACGCCAAGATCGGCTCGATGCTGTTGGATTAGAAGAATGTACTTGGTGGAAAGCGAAGACCCTGACGCCGATCCCAAGTTCGCCACCGACGGACAAGATGGTACCCAAGGTCGACGACATGAAATCTCAAGATCTCCGTCATGGAACATCATGACCTCCTTCACGGAGACCCGAAGACCCAAACCCCGAAGACCGATCCCGGCGAGACCGAACCCTGTCGACCCCGAACCAAGATCGGCGAGCCCCCCTATGTGTGACCCCTCCGAGCCCCAAGTTCGCCGAACCCCAAAGTGTGACCCTCTTTTCCGTGACCTATATTTTATAAATAATATTACTTGTTGCATATAAAATTGCCATGCTTGCATACATATTGTCATGTGGTTTGGGGGCCTTATGCCGATTCACCATATAATTAAATATGGAGGCCATATGCGGGCGAATCTAGTCTAATATTGCCTCCATTTAAATTTGTGCATCGAACCGGTGATATATTTTGCCATGTTAAGACAACATTTAAATGCGGGGTATCTAAATAACTTGAACCGTCTAATTAATTGTCGGGGCCTCGGTTCCGCTTAATATTGCCTAATTGCATCGCATCTTTGCCATGTCATACATCATACATGCATCATGCCGATCTTCTGCTGTAGTATTAAATAGTGCATCCGGTGTTTCTTCTAGTGCTTTGCTTCTTCACGGATTAGGCCGATGAGTTGATGCGAGTGACGCCCGTTCTTTGGATGAACCTTCGGCAATGTTTTTCAGGCGAGCACCTCCCCCTTTCTACCTATCTTACTTTTATAGTATTTATTCCCTCCTGTTGATCTATTGCTATCTGTGTTGCGTTGCTCTAGTTTTCGTACCCGTGATATCCCTTGCAGCCTTATATTGCCTTGGACACATCCTATTACCTGTTGTTTGGTAGATAGTTGGACTTGCGTGTCGTAGTCGCTTGCTCAAGTGCTGTTGCGTGTCGTCAAGTACCACAGTTGTTGGAGTTTTGTCGCATGTTTAATGTTGGAGATGATCAAGACTTTAATTATTGTTTAATAACTAAAATTGAAAGTAGGTAAATGCAGAGGCACAGGTGGACAATAGATGTTATTTGGTTGTTAACCATCCACTTGTGTCCCGTAGGACCCCGAGTTCTTGACACCTGTTCCGAGATCGAGCGCGCTAACCACAAGTGGGGTGTATGGGCACCCCCATCGATTTAGTACCTGATTCCAAGTACTGTACTGGGGGCCACAAGTAGTTTGGGGCTTTATTACTATCCTGTACTTATGCCATGCTTTACTGCTTTATTTACGATTGTGCGAGGAGCACCTGTACTGTTTAGGATCGTGACACGTTTTCGCTGTATCGACAAGCCCAGTCACACTTTCGGGTTCCCAGTCGTTTACAGCCGTCTACACAAACCCTGAGTCCGTCTCGGAGACCGGCCAACTTCGTTGCGGGTAGCTTAGTGGGGTGGCCCCCTGTGCTTGCTTTGGGTCTGGGAAACGTCGTGTCCGAAACCCCGTCGACATACCGTTGGGTGTATGTTTTGTGATCTTGTACCTACCTGATCTGACAACAAGGGTGTAGGTGCGTGTGGGAACTTTGGTGCACCCCTGCAGGGTTAAATCTTTTCGAGAAGCCGTGTCCGCGGTTATGGACGACTTGGAGCACAGTTCTCGATCATAGACAACTATAACTAAAGTTTACTGTTATAATTTGACTTGTATCCGATGTGACTAGTAATCAGCTTCACTACAACAGAATGACTAAGTAAAAGTACCAACAACTGCTGGGTTTGGGATATCTCATGCTAATTGAATCTGACTAGTAAGTGTCGCAACTACAACGGAATGGTTAACTAAAAGTGCCCACTGCTTATTATATCAGGATGATTATCTATACCTGACTAGTAATTGCTGCAACGATAACTGAATAAATAAAACTGCCAACTGTGTGAGTTCCTCGGTTGACTTCCTCGTTTGGTCTCGAGGGGGAAATACCAGGATGGGTATGCTTGGTGATAGTTAAAGGTTGGATCCGAATAGGTCTTTCTTATCTCTATCTGATAGTCGCCAGTTATATTGAGTCTCTATAGGTTGTTTAGTGCATGCTGCGCTGCCGCTTCAGTCCACCATACCTATGTAGGCGAGGACCGCCGAATTCTAGTCTCGCCGTGTACTGGCCTCAGTACTGACCGCTCTCTTTTTTTTTCCTTTGCCCTTTGTCGGCACCCCTTTTGTTTAAGCAGGTTTTGAGATCGACGTCGTTAGCAGGGTTACCCTTCCGGCTTGGCCTGGGAAGGGTTATGGACGCCATTGGTTATTCTTCAGGGCTCTTAGCCCCATTTGCATCTTGTCCGTACTCGGACGCTATATCGTTTTAAAGGTGATTTGGATCTTTGTATTGTACCTCTGTATTCTTGACTCTTTGGGTCGCTGTTGTATATATATGTTTTGTGGGTTCCATCGAGGACTATTGTGTAATGATATTACTTCGTTTTCCACCCGCACGCAAGTGCCTGGTGGGCACCTTTGAATCGATTCTATGCGGGTTTGGCGGGAAGCGCTGAAACTTGCATAGGGCCGATTCTGAGGGTGTTACACCTAGGCGGTTAGGGTCGCCCGGAGGCATTCAGCTTGTGATTTGCTCCGTGGAAAGTTTGTGAGGGTTTGGAGACTACCTTAAAGTCTACCACGATTAAGTGAGCTATTCCTTCGTGGGATAGGCTCGGAGAAGAAGGTGAGCCTTTGTGGCGCGTGAGGAATCCTTCATGGAACCTCACACCTCTCCAACGTGATGTAGCCCCCTTCCCGAAGGTGGTGAACACGGGAATACATCTTCGTCTCCGCGTGCTTCGGTTATTCCTTAACCGATCTCTTACTTGTGTTGTTTACCTTGTGATAGCCTTCGAGCTTGAAGTATCTTGTTCATCATCTAGGTTGCCTCACCTAGTTTGCATTTAGGCTCACTTATATTCCGCAAAGCCTAAAACTTGCAAAAGATTATAAAGAATTTTGTAGAAACCTATTCACCCCCTCTAGGTTAACCATCTTACACTTTCACTATGAAGGTCCCTACCGCACATGGAAGACCATTTCTGTGTATGGTGCGGAAAATTGTTGACATCACAATTTTTTTACCGTATGCCCTTGGCCTAGAAAGGCTCCTTCATGCGGGCATCGCACACAAAAAGTTTTCTAAGACTATCTTTGGAAAATCGTCTGCATAGTTTTTGAGCCCATCTTTTTATATGTTGCTGGTATGGACCTAGAGCATCCATTTTGGGCATTGGTCAATTTTAGAGAAATAATTTGCGTAGCTTTTAAATTAAAAAGGGATTTTGGGCAGAAACATTGATAGGGTTTTGGGGTGATTTAGTACATAGTACCTATGAAATATTTTTGCATATTTGGGTTGTATATGCCCTATTGATCATCCCCTATTTTTGGTAGATTTTTCAGAAGCATGTATAGGGTACTTCCTTTGAAAAGCTAGGTTTAGGGTTTTACTTTTATAAAGGAAAGGAAAATATAAAGGTGGGTTTTTTCTTAGGAAAATAGTCATGGGTCAACTTATCTTGCATATTGACAAGATCAATGTCCAAGTTCAAGTTTCAAGGTCCTAGAAAAGTTTCCGGTGCGAAATTCAGACCATGGCTCGAGAACATGAGAAGAGGTAAAAGCAAATGGAAATTTCAAATAGAGGCCAAACACGTTTAGCCTTTTGGAAGAATTCAAGAGGCCACAATTTGGGTTGTTACAAGGTCACCTCTAAATTGCGCCTATTTATGTAGCAACTGGCTTGACAATTGTGCCGCGGTGATGTGTGTCAGCACTGTCACATGGTGTTCACGTTCATCTTGCGGTGCTACAAACTCCTGGCAACATTCTTTGTTTGACTGCACGATGCGCGATGCGTGTGGACGTTGATAAACGAGGATATTACCCAACATATGTGTATCTCAAAGGAGTCATCAACAAAACATTGTTTGTTCTTGATGTTGGAGTCACTCGATCACACGGCCTTTGTCGAGATAGCGACCATTCTCTAGGTCATTTGGTATGCGTGTCTACAACTGATCCATGATGGGTATCATAAAAGCCCCAAGATTTCTTGGTGACTTGGCACTTACTCCCTCCTGGTAGTGGGCAGACAAAGAAACAAACAACCGTTGCTGTGAAGAGGGTGCTTCTACCACCAGTCCTTGTGAAGCTCAACAAGGATGCAACAACAACCAAGACAAGAGATGGAGGAGCGCTAGCCGTGATGTGCTACAGTGAATAGGGAGCCTTCCTGGGTGCCTCGGCCCTTACTCTAGCAGGTTCATATACACCAGCTATGTTAGAGTCAATGACCGGCCGCGAAGCGCTTGTTCTAGCACAAGATTTGAATCTACATGTCATATGTGTGGCGACCGGTTGCCTGAGAGTCATCAGCTATCTTACTTTGATGTCTATGGAGTGACCACATGGAAGATCAAGGAGACGACTTACTTGTTCACGATACTCCCTTCTATCCATATTAGTAATTGTTATTGGATTAGATGTATCTGGTATTAAAATATGTGTAGATATATTTATTTCTACGACAAGTAATATGAATCGGAGAAAGTAGCACTTTTCAAACATGAATTTAGATGGTCCAGTGGAGAAGCTCATTGACTAGCTCGTTCGTCAAGTTTGGCTGTCCTGAAAGCATTATAATTGATCAATAAAGAGCTGTCAATTTTTTTTGCAGGTATTAGAGGTGCTAACACGACTGCATGAACCGGATCATCCTCGATAACAACCAATATGCACCCACCCACGCACAGACGCATCATCAGTCATCACCATTTCTACCTTTTGAATACGACCCCGGGCGAAATGTTGTACGGAGAACTGACGACATTGGACCTCCTGAAACGCGGCTCTCCACGTACAGCCACGGGCACGAAGCCGCAGAGCAAACACCTTTTGTTTTTTTGTTTTTGATTGATTGAGGATAGCAGACCACCAACCTGCCGTCAGCGGCAGCCGGCAGCGGTACCCACCGCCACTGCGTCCCAGCCAGAGCGCGCACGCAGCCCTACCCACGACGGAATCTCATGCCGCCGGCCAGGCAACCTCGGATTAGTTTAGCTGGGCTTGGGCCGAGGCGAGACCCAGAAACGTGGAATGTCGCCGGGCGGGTCACACGGTCAGTGCGGTGGTCTTGACCACCCACTGGTTAACAAATAGTCGTTGCCCCGGGATCGAACAAAAGCGACGCCCCGCTGGAGACACGGGGACGGACGAGACCGGGTAAAACTTCCGCCTACTCCCCCCTCCTCCCCTGTCCTCTTCCTCCTCCTCCCCTGCTTCCGCGACTCGACCACCACGCGGCGTCGGTGCGGCGGCGGCGCCAGCACAGCGCCAGCGCCACCGCAAAATTCTGTTCGCCCGGGGCAAGCACCGGCGGAGCTTCGGCTATAACTTCCTCCACCGCAGCAGCCGTCACATCATCTGTCTGCCGAGGTTGGTGACTGCTATCCCCTTCCAGCTCTTCCTCCCCTTGCGCCAATCTGGGTTGCGCGATAGAAATTTACAAGCTAGTACTACGTTTTCAACTCCCCTGCTTGTTCCCCTTCCTTCCTTAGTATACTGCTGCGATCGAGTGGAGCAACTAGTTCGTGTGTGGTTGGCTCATGAATCCTTGATTTCGTTCCGTCGACAGCTGCGGCCGCAGATTAGAACTGGCCTCCGAGCGTCGTAAAGGCTCCACGGAGGCCACGGGATTTTGGCGCATGGGGACCTCCGCCAGCTGCCTCTGGGGCGGCTCCAAGTCCACCCCAGATCGAACTGGTCAACCCGTGGCGGCGTCTCCTCGTTCCGGTACGTTCCCATTTGGTTCCCTTCGGAAATTTGTTGCAAGCTTCCCTGTTTAGCAATGTTGTTGCCAATCACTCTATGGAGTCCCCTTAGTAGATTTGTCAATTATCTGCTCCGGGGGTGGGTGGCTTCGCCAGTGCCTTCATAAAACTTAATTTTGGCAATTCAGCTATTTTCTTCAAACAATGAGACTGAAGCGCCGAGACTTCCATGAGTACAAACCATAGAACACTAGAAATTCCACTATCATATTGTTGTACATTAATTTCTTTGTAATAGAAAAAGATCTAGCTATTTGTTAGTTTTTTCATACATATATCATAGTGTTATTGGCGTGTTTGAAGACAAAAGTCTAGGCCCAAAATACCAAAACATTGCGGCACAATAAATGTTCTGTGAGTATAATCATAAGTTCTCCTAAATTGGTAACACCACACAAAACCAGCTATTTTGTTCTGCATTTCTTTCTTGTTAGCCATGTCATATGCAATTCAGGTTTGACTGAACCATTTCCTACATTATATGTCATGTGTTCCAGTCAGAAACTATACCATCACCATTCGGCAATATCTAATATTAAAAAAAATTATGTCTGTTTCTTAATATACAGAGATTCTTTTGTTATGTTTAATCATGTCACTGAGAGGATCTTGAGCATAACCATGGTGCTCTCACTTCCTCGGCCATAATGTTTACTATCCTGTTTCGGTCCACTTGTGCTTAGCCTTTTTGTTTTTTAACTACCACTGATGATATCACCTATGGAAAAAGTCCAGGCCATGTATTATCAAGATCAGGACGGAATGTACAAGTCTTCTCCCTAAGAGAGTTGAAGTCTGCCACCCGGAATTTTAACATGATGAACTGCATTGGCCGTGGAGGTTTTGGACCAGTTTATAAGGTAAACCATTGGATTGGTTTCATGCATTGTGATGTTGTCTTCCTACTGTATGTCGCATGTTATCACTTACTTTTACTGCAAAATTCTGTTTTGAAAGAATTATGGTTGACCAAACCGCAAATATGGAATGAGTGACAATGATTCTCCTTCAATTAGGGAGAGCTGAAAGATGGCACTCAAGTTGCAATTAAAAGGCTTTCAGCTGAATCAAAGCAAGGAGCTAATGAATTCTTGACAGAGATCGATGTCATCTCTAATGTCAGGCACCCCAACCTTGTAAAGCTGATTGGTTGCTGCATCGAAGGGAATAACAGATTATTGGTGTATGAATTTGTAGAGAACAACAGTTTGTCAAATGCTTTGCTTGGTAAGCTCAATAATGGAACTTTACTTGCAAGAAGTCTGACCTGTCTATTAACCATCATAAACCTGTGTAACTTGTGATCAGGACCAAAGAGTAGATGTATCCCATTGAACTGGCAAAGAAGAGCAGCCATTTGCACCGGAACTGCTTCTGGTCTTGCATTTCTTCACGAGGAAGCACAGCCACGCATTGTCCACCGTGATATCAAGGCTAGCAACATCTTACTTGATAAGAAATTGCTTCCTAAAATTGGAGATTTTGGACTGGCCAAGCTTTTCCCCGACGCCATCACTCACATTAGCACGCGTGTTGCGGGAACAATGTCAGTGCTTCTCTAAATATTTTGCTGCATTTACTTAGTTTTATAGTGGTTTTATGCGTACTTGTGTAGATTCTCTCCAGAAACATATTGAACTTTCTTTTTTGCGATAAAAGCAAACATATTTTAATCAGCTGCCTTCATTTACTTTTCCCCCAATTGAGCCAAGTTACTCATGTGTCACTGTCAAGATAATTGGTTGCAGTTTGATTTATCTGTACTTTATTGATCTTCGGGGATATGATTTCTCCTCCAGGGGTTACTTGGCACCAGAGTATGCCTTGTTGGGACAGTTAACCAAGAAAGCAGATATATATAGTTTTGGGGTGCTTCTTCTTGAAGTGATAAGTGGTGAAGGCAGCAGTAAATCGACTTGGGGGGAAGATATGCATGTCCTTGTGGAATGGGTAACTCACTTTCCTCTCCCATTTCCGCATAGACATCAATTGCCATGATTGCATCAACTCTTCATAGCCATAGGATCATACATCTGCACATAAGAGTACTAGATTTTCCCATGATAGACTTGCATCACATATTGGAATGGTTGTCCTATTTTAGTTTCAACATGGAGAATATTTTGTATGCAAACATCTTTTGTTTTTTAACATGGGCTGAACTGCAGACATGGAGGCTACGAGAAGAAGGAAGGCTTTTGGAAATTGTTGATCCAGACCTGGAAGAATACCCAGAGGACCAAGTGCTTCATTTCATCAAGGTGGCACTCCTGTGTACCCAAGCAACTGCGCAGCAGAGGCCATCCATGAAGCAGGTGGTGCATATGCTATCTAACATAACAGAAATCGATCTGCAGAACGCTGTCCCACCAGGTGTGCTGAAAGAACCCCGTCCTAAAACGGGTAGTTTGTCACTGGACACGTCCTCAAGTCAAATGACCAGACGTAATGCGGCTGAATCCTGCAGCACACAGACCAGAGACATGAACAGCTATCAGTTTAGCACAACCGAGGTTTCGCCTAGGTGATACGGTGGACGAGCCTGCAAGCTTGCTCGCCACCTTCAGAGGACTCACACACTGACATGAGGTTTTGCTGTGTTGGGGTTGCTCACACAGTTTTTCTTGAGATGAAAAATTGAACAGTGTATACTTCAACCCTGACCCATATTTATCCTGGTTCAGGAACTAGACAGGATGTGAGGGGAGTATCTGTGAATTGGTGGTGTGCAGAATGTCTAGTTCACTTTCTCAAAGGGCCTCACACGAGTTAATTTTTTAGTCCCCGGATGCATTGCAGGAACAGTATGTCTTTGAGACTTCAGGCATAAAAGGCACCATAGAGATGAGGATGTAGTGAAGAACAGGATGAACACCATATACACTGTACATAAAACCCTCTATCAAAGGTCACAGAGTCACAGAATAACTGCAATTTTCATGACCTAATTTTACCTTTACTCATGCTGGATGAACATATGGTGTAAAATTGTTGGTTGGGGAATAAATTAGTTGGTTTCTGCAATCATTTATGCAATGGGCTTCTTTGTTCATAGTAGGATGTATATTATCCCACGCAACGATCCGGAGGGTGTTCACTTTTTCTTTGAAGAAACTGGGCGTAAAATTGATGGTTGGGGTATAGATAGTTGGTTTGTACAAATCAGTTATGTAAGTATGGTATAAAGCTTAATACCTCCGTTTTAAAATATAAAATGTTTTGGTATGCTAAAATAGCCTACCAAAACGTCTTATATTATATAACAAAGGTAATATGTCTTAAAAAATTAATTACAAGGTAGTATGTCTTAAAATTTTCAATTACAAAGCAAATTATACCTTCGTTTTAAAATATAAAATGTTTTGGTATGCTAAAATAGCCTATCAAAACGTCTTATATTATATAACAAAGGTAATATGTCTTAAAAAATTAATTACAAGGTAGTATGTCTTAAAATTTTCAATTACAAAGCAAATTATTTCCTAGTGCATTTTGCAAAAAAGCTCACAGATCTATTAATAATCATCAACAGTGGTACAAAGAGCTAAACGTAATAAAATTTACAAATAGGTATTTGGACCACCTAACAAAGACTACAAGCGCCAGAGCGAGTCGAGTGCGCACTATCATCGTTCCTCCATCATCGAAGCCGGACAAAGCTTGTTATAATAAAGCTTATTGTAGTAGTCAGACGGAAAGTGTGCTAAACCCTCAAAGGACTAGCACACCAGAGAAACAAAGTAGAAAAATATCTATAGCAGTCATTTTTTAGTGGCGTGCTAGAAAATCACACGGCACCAATTTCTGAGAAAATAATACTGGCCCCCAATATTTAGCGAACGCCATGCATAAAACCTTTTAGTGGCGTTCGGAGGCTGACAGATGCCACGCGTATATGGTCTCTGGGTGTGCATCCGGGACAAAGTTAATCGTGGCGTTCAAACTATATAAACGCCAATGACACATCTGGTGGCGTTTGATACTTTCGAACGCCACCACTAGCTACTTAGCAAAACGGCTAGAATTTCGATTCAGCCACGCTGTTTCTTGCCAATTCTCACTCTCGATCCGCACACCACTCCTCCGTCGTCCCTGACCACTACGCGCTTGCCGCCGCACCACCCGCTCCCCTTCCCCTCCCTCTTCCTCCCTTTCCCCTCCCACCACCCGCTTCCCTTTCCCCTTCCTCCCATTCCCATTCCCCTTCCCCTGCGATGTCATTTCCATCACGCCGCTGTGCTCTCCGTCTTGGCTCACCCCGCCACCGTCACAGCGAGTCTTCGATCAGATTTATATGTATGTGTAGATTAGTGTTGGATGTGTATGTGTAGATTCATATGGTAGTTAGAGATTTATATGTATGTGTAGATTCATATGGTAGCTAGAGATTTATATGTATGTGTAGATTCATATGGTAGCTAGAGATTTATATACGAATGACTATCTGTATAGACAAAATTACTACATTGATCATATGAATGATTATTTTGTAGAGACAAAATTACTATATTGATCATATGAATGATTATTTTGTAGAGACAAAATGACTACAAATTGATCATATATAGTAGAGAAAGGATATGGTGCTAGATAAGATACTTTTTTGTGAATTCAAATGACTATAATTTTTGTTTAGGATATGGTGCTTTGTCATGTATGTTTTGCCGACTATACTGATCAAAGTAATTCAGGCTCACTATTCAGTGTCTGGCTCACACAGGTTCGATTTGAGCATTCTTTGGTATGTAAATTCACTCAATTTTCCTTTTATTGCTATTGTCATTTATTTAATTTGTGATGTTCGTGTACAGACTATTCCATGAAATGTAAGGAGAGAATTCAATAGAACTACAGAAAATTTTGTAGAATTTCATGCTCTTGGGTGAACATATGAGATTGTTGTGCACAAAGAGCGAGCAATTACTCGCCTTGCAGGTCTAGCATGGAGAACTTCCATTGCCCAAAATCAAATCCCCATAGGTGTGCATCTATATTTTGTAATGGGAGGAGCTCCCGGGCCACAGTGTGCTCCATTTCAATGATGAGGAGGATAATACCGAGGAGGGTGACAACGAGGAGGGTGGAAATGATGAGGGTGATGATGAGGTGGGTGGCGATGATGAGGGTGGCGACAAGGAGGGTGGCAATGAGAAGGGTGGCGAGCAGGAGTTCCCATTTGCATCCGCAATTGTTGCTCAAAGATGCAATATTACCGATAGTGAGGAGCAGTACATGATCAACATCTATCCTCCAAGAGCGTCCTTCATCGGGATGCCATTTGTCACTCTCTTGACAATGAAGTATATTGAGCTACACAACATGTTATGCTTTCACTTACCATTCTTTATTTAGTTTCTACTTTATTCATATTGCGTGATGGTGCCTATTGAGATATCTAACTTTTGCATCTTAGAAACTGCCAGAGAGAATGGTTTCTTCTCTTCATATTTCTAAAAAAAAGCATGGTGAGAGTGCAGGTTGGAGCAGGAGGTGGTGTTAGCATCGTTTCTTACAAGACAGTGATAGATGGCCGCATTGTCTTCAAGAACATAGACTGGATGAACTTCTTTGACTCTCAAAACCTATATGTTGGTCAAGTCATTCTCGTCACTATAAGGACCACCTCACGCGGTGACCTTCATATGATGTTCGGCGTCATTCATAATAACTAGTCGTACCGATATAAATTTTCATATATGTAATGATGTTAAGAACATGCAGTGAACCAACTTGTTTGTTTTCTGCTATGCAACTTCATATGATGGCTGTTGTATTCTCTAAATTCTTGTTGTTGTATTATTGCTACCGTGAACCGATATTATTGTTGTTGTATTCTCTAAATTCTGCTATTTTTTATTTCTCATACTTTCATTAGTGGCATTTAAATTCACTATAATGTCGTGGATTATTTACTTATTAGTGACGATCAACTCACACACCATCACTACGAATATTTCGGGTGGCGTTCAAGGTGCACACACTATTATGAAAGTTTCCACTAGCATTCGAGCCACACGCCGTGAAGTTAGTGGCGTGTTCCCTCAATGCCACTAACCGCATTTTTCGAACACCACCAATGAGATTTTTGTAGGGTTTCGTAGCATGGAAAACAAAAAATTTCTACCGCATGCACACAAACAAGCCAAGATCTATCTACTAGATTGTAGCAACGAGTCGATAGAAGCACTCACCCTCGAAGATTCCAAAGCGGTTAACGAGAGCAGATTCTCGTGGGTGATGTAGTCGTACACTTGCCGATCTCAAGATCGCGTAGACGATCCTTCTGGCACTGCGTTCCGGCAGCTCTTCCGCAGTCGGTCACACGTTTGGTACTCGATGAAGACCTTCCTCTCCCTTCTTCCAGCAGGCAGCGGAGGTTGTAATTCTCCCCTCGCGATTCCGGCAGCACGACGACGTGGTGCCGGAAGTAGAGGGAAGATCCCGCAGGGCTTCGCCTAAGCCGGTGCAAGTTATGGTGGATTAGGATTTCCCGGAGATCTAGGGTTTAGAAGTCCGGGAGAAGGAGGTGTCGACGGCGGCTAGGGCGGCGGCAATGAACCGGCGGCGCGGCAGCGGCGGCGAGCGGCGATGCGGCAGGTGTGGAGAGGGCTTGGCTCTTGTGGTGTTGGGGCAGCCCTCCCCCTCTATTTATGAGAGGGAGGGGAAGCCTTGGGAGGGGTGGGTTTGAATCCAAACTCAAACCCAAGTTGGATTGAGAGAAGGACTTGTTTCTTCTTCCACTAGGAAACCATTGTTCCAGTTTGACTTTTCAAACTTCTCGTTTGACTTTCAATTTAGAGCTTTATTTCTCTCTTGCAAATGTCAACACCAAGTGACCTAGGATATGATCCAATCATTCCACATATCCATGACACATTCATGGACCATTCCCCTTCCAGACCGGTGAACCTTCTAGACCCTTCTAGAACCTCTCTGATGAAAACATCGGAAACTTTCCCGAACTTCGGAATCGGACTTTCCTTATATGAATCTTATTCTCCGGACCATTCCGGATCTCCTCGTGATATCCCAGATCCCATCCAAGAATCCGAACAACATTTGGTATCCCTATTAACATTCCATATCTACTAAACAACATCGAATCCTCTCCCTACGGTTCGTGAATTATGCAGACATGATCGAGACACTTCTCCGATCAATAACCAATAGAGTAATCTGGAAATTCATATGGCTTCCACATGTTTTTACGATTACTTTGCGATCGAATGAACCACTTACATATGATACCATTTTCCCTTTGTCTCACGATAGTTTACTTATCCGAGATTTTGATCGTCGGTATCTCTGCATACCTAGTTCAACCTCGTTACCGATAAGTACTCTTTTCTCGTTCTCGTGATATGTGATCCCTTGTGAGCCAGTCACATGCTTGCAAGCTAATTGGATGACATTCCACCCAGAGGGCCCAGAGTATATCTATCCATCATATGGATGGACAAATCCCACTCTTGATCCATATACCTCAACCCACACTTTCCGAACACTCAATGCCACCTTTATAGCCACCCAGTTATGGTGTGGTGTTTGATGTCATCAAAGCATCCTTCCGGTGATGGTGATTAGCATGATCTCATGGTTGAAGGAATTAGGTTACTATGTATCAGAAATCTTATAGCAAATGAACTATTGAAATGACTTGATCTTTATGCTACGCTTATCTATAGGAGTATGTCCATCACACCATTCTCCTAATGATATGATCTTGTTGTTAATAACATCTCAATGTTCATGATCGATAAACCACGATCATCTATTAACCAACAAGCTAGTATTATTAAAGAGGATTTACTAGGGACTCTAATTTAGTTTACAAATCACACAAGTATTAATGTTTCCAGTTAATACTGTTATAGCATGAATGTAAACATTTATCATAAACACAAAGATATAATAATAACCACTTTTATTATTGCCTCTAGGGCATATCTCCAACAGTCTCCCACTTGCACTAGAGTCAACTAATCTAGATTACATGGTAATATACCGAACACCCATGACGGTTTGGTGCTGGTCATGTTTTTCCCTCGGGACAGGTTAGTCAACGGATCCGCCACATTCAGATCTGTGTGTACTTTGCAAATCTTTATGTCACCGTCTTGGACATGCTCTCGAATAGCGTGAAAACGTAGCTTCATATGCTTCAGCTTCTTGTGTGACTTGGTTCTTGCGCATTGGCTATGGCGCCATGTTATCACAATAGATAGACATTGGGTCCAGCGCACTTGGAACCACACCGAGCTCTGTAATGAACTCCTTCATCCATATCGCCTCTTGTGAAGCCTCCGAAGCAGCTATGTATTCCGATTCAGTTGAATATCTTGCCATAATGCTTTGCACTCCTCCAGCTAACTGTTGCACCATTCAAAGTAAATATGTATCCAGATTGAGATTTAGAATCATCCGGATCGGTGTTCCAACTAGCGTCGGTGTAACCATTAACAACGAGTTGTTCACCACCTCCATAAGAAAGAACCATATCCTTAGTTCTTCTCAAGTACTTAAGGATGTTTTTGACCGCTGTCCAATGATCCACTCCTGGATCACTTTGATATCTGCTAGTCAAACTAAGAGAGAATTTTTATTTGACACTACTTTCAAATATGATTCTTTATTTGACACTCATAATTTTTTTCTTACTTATATGACACCAAGTGTAAACTTTTTGCCTTAAATGACACCGCCGTTGCTTCTGTTAGTTTGTTCCATCAATTTTTCTTTAGCTGGACGAAACTACCCTTAGGTCACTAGTACAATCGGTCGCTCAATCTCTGGCACTAACTGCTCCCGTGCATGCATATTGTGCATGTCCTGCACGATCCGTGGCAAAGCTGCAAAGGCCCCTGCTACTGCAAACTAAAGTAATTAGTGTCATTAGAATTCAGAATAATTGGATTCTTAAAAAGCGACAATGAATTTTGGAACGTTAGTAATTATATGGGTGGTCTCTAAAATATTTGAAAACTCAATGGTATGTATAATTTATATGGGCCAGCTATATGAAGTACGATTTATATCGGCCGGCTATATGAACTGACTCTCGAAGTCGTGGGATTAGCTGTGATCATGCAAAAGTAGTTATTAGCTAGGAAACTAAATAACACTAGTACATGTATTTATGATATTAATTGGAAGCTGTATGTAATCTCATCGTACGACACCAGAGAGGTCAGATTGACTCGTTACAATGGAAATCCGATTTCTAGTGGTGCTCTTTTCTTTTTTTTCTATGGAAAAGAAAAAAATAAAGGGAGATGATTAGCGCTAGTTTTAATAAGTAACTAACCAGCAGTGTCATGGTTGTCTTTGTGTTTTGGCTATTCGGCCTAGTAATGCTGAACAACTGTTTTTTCTTGATTAAAAAAATGATAACATTGTGCATAGGGGCAAAAGCGTCATTGTAGGTCCCCAACTAACACCGTTATGTCCCAAAATGCACTAGAGTGTCATATAAGGCAAAACAATTACACATAGTGTTATATAGGGAAGAGGAAAAATTGGAGGGTCAAATAAGGAATTATATTTTGAAGTAGTGTCAAATAAGAATTCTCTCTCAAACTAACAGCATATGCAATGTCGGGTCTAGTACATAGCATGGCATACATTAGAGATCCTATGGATGAGGCATAGGGAGTCTTACTCATCCTTTCTCTATCTTCTGCCGTTGCTGGACTTTGAGTTTTACTCATGGTCGTATTGGGCAACATGGGAAGAACCCTTTCTTACTATCTTCCATTCCAAACCTATTTAGGACTTTGTTCAAATATGTACTCTGTGACAATGATATTAGGCGTCTCGGTCTATCTTTATAAATCTTTATGCCTAATATGTAAGCTGCTTCGCCAAGATCTTTCATTGAAAAACTATTATTCAAATAATCCTTGACATTATTAAGAAGGTCTACATCATTCCCAATCAACAATATATCATCTACATATAGTATTAAGAATGCTACAGAGCTCCCACTCACTTTCTTGTAAATACAAGCTTCTCCATAAGTTTGTATAAAACCAAAACTTTTGATTACCTTATCAAAACGTTGATTCCAACTTCGGGATGCTTGCTTCAATCCATATATGGACCGTTGAAGTTTGCATACCTTGTTAGCATCTTTTGGATCAACAAAACCTTTGGGTTGCATCATATACAACTCTTCATCAATGTATCCATTGAGAAACGCCGTTTTGACATCCATCTGCCATATCTCATAATCATAATATGCAGCAATTGCTAACATAATTCTCACAGACTTTAACTTTTATACTGGTGAGAAAGTCTCATCGTAGTCAACTCCTTGAATTTGTCGAAATACTTTTGCGACAAGTCGAGCTTTATAAACAGTAACATTACCATCAGCATCTGTTTTCTTCTTGAAAAGCCATTTGTTCTCGATAACCTTCCGGCCATCCGGTAAGTCCACCAAAGTCCATACTTGGTTTTCGTACATGGATCCAATCTCGGATTTCATGGCTTCTTGCCATTTATTGGAATCTGGGCTCATCATCGCTTCCTCATATGTCGCAGGGTCATCAGTGTTATCCACCAACATGACACTCATAACGGGATCATACCAGTCAGGAGTGGTACGAGTTCTTGTTGACCTGCGAGGTTCCGTAGTAACTTCAACCGAAGTTTCATGATCAACACCATTAGCTTCCTCTCTTATTGGTGCAGGCGCCACAGGAACTACTTCCGGTGTTGCGCTACTCGCAAGTTCGAGAGAAGGTTCAACAACCTTGTCGAGTTCTACTTTCCTTCCTGTCACTTTTTTCGAGAGAAACTCCTTCTCTAGAAAGGATCCATTCTTGGCAACGAAGATTTTGCCCTCGAATCTATGATAGAAGGTATACCCAATAGTTTCCTTCGGGTATCCTATGAAGACGCATTTTTCCGCTTTGGGTTCAAGCTTGTCTGGCTGTAACTTCTTTACATAAGCTTCGCAACCCCAAACTTTAAGGAACGACAATTTAGGTTTCTTCCCAAACCACAATTCATATGGTGTCGTTTCAACGGATTTAGATGGTGCCCTATTTAAAGTGAAAGCGGCTGTTTCTAATGCATAATCCCAAAACGATAGCGGTAAATCTGTAAGTGACATCATAGAATAAACCATATCTAAGAGAGTTCGATTACGACGTTCGGACACACCATTACGCTGTGGTGTTCCCGGCGGTGTCAATTGTGAAAGTATTCCGCATTTCTTCAAATACTCGCCAAACTCGTAACTTAGATATTCACCTCCACGACCAGATCGTAGAAATTTAATCTTCTTATTACGTTGATTCTCTACCTCACTTTAAAATTCCTTAAACTTCTCGAAAGTTTCGGACTTATGTTTCATGAAATAGATATACCCATATCTACTCAAGTCATCCGTGAAGGTAAGAACATAACGATAACCACCGCACGATGCTACACTCATTGGGCCACACACATCGGTATGTATGATTTCCAATAAGTCCGTAGCTCGCTCCATCATACCAGTAAATGGAGTCTTAGTCATTTTACCCATCAGACATGCTTCGCATCTTTCAAGTGATTCAAAATCAAGTGATTCAAGAAGTCCATCGGAATGGAGTTTCTTCATACGCTTCACTCCAATATGACCAAGACGACAGTGCCACATATAGGTCGAGTTATCGCTCAATTTCAAATGTTTAGCTTCAATGTTATTAATGTGTGTATTTCCACAATCGAGATTTAATAATAATAGACCATCTATCAAAGGTGCATGTGCATCAAACATATTACTCATATAAATCAAACAACCATTATTATCGGACTTAAACAAGTAACCGTCTCGCAATAAACATGATCCAGATATAATATTCATGCTCAACGTAGGCACCAAATAACAATTATTTAAGTATAAAACTAATCCCGATGGTAGATGAAGAGGTAGCGTGCCGACCGCGATCACATCAACCTTTGATCCATTTCCAACGCGCATCGTCACCTCATTCTTCGCTAGCTTCCGTTTATTCTGCAGTACCTGTTTCGAGTTACAAATATGAGCAACCAAGCCAGTGTCAAATACCCAGGCACTACTACGAGTACTAGTGAGATACACATCAATAACATGTATATCGGATATACCTTTGTTCTTGATGTTGCCGTTCTTCAAATCTGCCAAGTACTTTGGGCAATTCCGCTTCCAGTGACCTTCTCCCTTGCAGTAAAAACACTCAGTATCAGGCTTAGGCCCAGCCTTGGTCTTCTTCACCGGCGCGGTAACTTTCTTACCGCCCTTCTTGAAGTTTACCTATTTCTTAGACTTGCCTTGCTTCTTGAATTTGGTGGTCTTATTGACCAACAACACTTGGTGCTCTTTCTTGATCTCCACTTCTGCAGACTTTAACATGGAGAAGAGTTCTGGCAACGACTTGTCCATGTTTTGCATATTGTAGTTCATCACAAAGTACTTGTAACTTGGTGGTAGTGATTGGAGGACACGGTGAATCCCCAAAGCATTAGGAATCACTATACCCAAGCTTTGGAGTTTACTTGCGTGCTCAGACATCTTAAGCACGTGCTCACAGACGGAGTTGCCCTCTTCCATCTTGCAGTTAAAGAACTTTTCAGAAGCCTCATAACTCTCAACTGCCGCATGAGACTCAAATATCATTTTGAGTTCACGGACAATATCATGTGGGTCATGGTTCTCAAACCTTTTCTGAAGCTCCGATTCCAAACCATACAAGATAGCACACTGAACTGTGGAGTACTGATTCTTCCGAGCGAGGAAAACATTCTTTACCTCATCGGTAGCATTAGCTGCAGGCGGGTCACCCAGCGGTGCATCCAGCACATAGGTCAAATTACCAGCATTGAGGACAATCCTCAAATTGCGGAACCAATCCGCGAAGTTGCTCCCATTGTTTTTCAACTTTTCTTTCTCTAGGAACGCATTAAAATTGATGGTAGGGGCCGCCATTGATCTACAACATATTTGCAATAGTTTATACTAAGTTTATGACAAATTGAGTTCTAATTAATAGTTAAATTAATCTAGGTGAACTCCCACTCAA
Source organism: Avena sativa (assembly GCA_916181665.1). NCBI lineage: Eukaryota > Viridiplantae > Streptophyta > Magnoliopsida > Poales > Poaceae > Avena > Avena sativa. The sequence continues at coordinate 24,681,948 of OV702283.1, forward strand.
AACAATATCCCTCAAATTGTTTTAGTGATCACACGAACCAAATCCACCACATCAAAACCGATCATCACAAGAGTTGATGTAGCTTCAATGGTGAACAATCAACATGTTCATCATATCTACTATATGACTCATGCTTTACCTTTCGGTGATCCGTGTTCCGATACCATGTCTGTACATGCTAGGCTCGTCAAGATCAAACCTTAGCTTCCGCATGATCAAATCTAGCTTGCTCACGTTGTATACACTCGCAGAATCTAACACACCCGATCATCACGTGGTGCTTCGAAACAACGAGTTTTAGCAACGGTGCTTACTAAGGATGAACAATTTAAAACTTGAAATTTTGTGCTTGAGGGATCATCTAATAATGCTACCGTCGCAAACTAAGCAATACAAGATGCATAAAAGGATTAACATCACATGCAATTCATAATATGTGATATGATATGGCCTTTCTTCTTGTGCTTCCGGTCTCCATCTTCAAGCATGAACATGATCTCCATCATCACCGGTATGGCATCAAGGTCAATGGCGCCGCTTCATGGTTGTCGTCCACCAGCATCAACTATTATAACTTCTTTGAATAGACACGCAGGTCTTAATGGAATTTAAAAGACAACCATATGGCTCCTGCCGGTTGCCAACTTACAATTAGGAACATTGCATACATCATATATAATCACAATCATGGCCATATCACATCACAGCACACCCCTGCAAACAAAGTTAGACGCCTCTAATTTTCTTTGCATATTTTACGTGGTTTGGGGCTTTCAATAAGTGTCGTTCTAACTTACGAACAAGAACCACAACGTTGATGCTTGAACTATCAAGTGCCCATTGTAAATTGAATCTATACTATGATGGGAGAGACAGACACCCGCAAAGCCACTTATGCAATACAAGTTGCATGTTAAGCGTGGAGCAAGTCACATGAACGATGTCATGTAAGGTTAGCCCGGGCCGCTTCATCCCATCATACCGCAAGATGCAAAGTACACAAAGAGCAATTGATAATAAAAGCACCACCGCCCACAATGACCATTGTGTTCTACTCGTGCAACAGATCTACATATAGACACGGCTCTGTTATCACTGTAGGGCTTAGTAGCATGGAAAACAAAAAAATTCTACCGCATGCACACAAACAAGCCAAGATCTATCTACTAGATTGTAGCAACGAGTCGATAGAAGCACTCACCCTCTAAGATTCCAAAGCGGTTAACGAGAGCAGATTCTCGTGAGTGATGTAGGCGTACACTTGCCGATCTAAAGATCGCGTAGACGATCCTTCCGGCGCTGCATTCCGGCAGCGCTTCCGCAGTCGGTCACACGTTCGGTACTCGATGAAGACATTCTTCTCCCTTGTTCCAGTAGGCAGCAGAGGTTGTAGTTCTCCCCTCGCGATTCCGGCAGCACGACGGCATGGTGTCGGAAGTAGAGGGAAGATCCCGCAGGGCTTCGCCTAAGCCGGTGCGAGTTATGGTGGATTAGGGTTTCCCGGAGATCTAGGGTTTAGAAGTCCGGGAGAAGGAGGTGTCGGCGGCGGCGACGAACCGGCAGCGGCGCGAGGCGGCGGCGGCGCGACGACACAGGGAGGCGGCGCGACGGAGGCAGCGCGCGGGCGGCGGCGGCGCAGGTGTGTGGGGAGGGCTTGGCTCTTGTGGTGCTGGGGCAGCCCTACCCCTCTATTTATGAGAGGGAGGGTCAACCTTGGAAGGGGTGGGTTTGAATCCAAACCCAAACCCAAGTTGGATTGAGAGAAGGACTTGTTTCTTCTCCCACTAGGAAACCATTGTTCCAGTTTGACTTTTCAAACTTCCCGTTTGACTTTCAATTTAGAGCTTTATTTCTCTCTTGCAAATGTCAACACCAAGTGACCTAGGATATGATCCAATCATTCCACATATCCATGACACATTCATGGACCATTCCCCTTCCAGACCGGTGAACCTTCTAGACCCTTCTAGAACCTCTCCGATGAAAACATCGGAAACTTTCCCGAACTCCGGAATCGGACTTTCCTTATATGAATCTTATTCTCCGGACCATTCCGGATCTCCTCGTTATATCCCGTATCCCACCGAGACTCCGAACAATATTCGGTATCCCTATTAACATTCCATATCTACTAAACAACATCGAATCCTTAAGTGTGTCTTCCTACGGTTCGTGAATTATGCGGACATGACCGAGACACTTCTCCGATCAATAACCAATAGAGGAATCTGGAAATTCATATGGCTCCCACATATTTCTACGATTACTTTGCGATCGAATGAACACTTACATACGATACCAATTTCCCTTTGTCTCACGATAGTTTACTTATCCGAGGTTTTGATCGTCGGTATCTCTGCATACCTAGTTCAACCTCGTTACCGATAAGTACTCTTTTCTCGTTCCCGTGATATGTGATCCCTTGTGAGCCAGTCACATGCTTGCAAGCTAATTGGATGACATTCCACCGAGAGGGCCCAGAGTATATCTATCCGTCATATGGATGGACAAATCCCACTCTTGATCCATGTACCTCAACCCACACTTTCCGAACACTCAATGCCACCTTTATAGCCACCCAGTTACGGTGTGGTGTTTGATGTCATTAAAGCATCCTTCCGGTGATGGTGATTAGCATGATCTCATGGTCGAAGGAATTAGGTTACTATGTATCAGAAAGCTTATAGCAAATGAACTATTGAAATGACTTGATCTTTATGCTACGCTTATCTATAGGAGTATGTCCATCACACCATTCTCCTAATGATATGATCTTGTTGTTAATATTTAACATCTCAATGTTCATGATCGAGAAACCACGATCATCTATTAACCAACAAGCTAGTATTATTAAAGAGGCTTTACTAGGGACTCTAATTTAGTTTACAAATCACACAAGTATTAATGTTTCTGGTTAATACTGTTATAGCATGAACGTAAACATTTATCATAAACACAAAGATATAATAATAACCACTTTTATTATTGCCTCTAGGGCATATCTCCAACACTTTTTCCTACTAGTGCACCGCAGTCAGACAGTAAGTCGTCGTGCTAAGGTCTCAAAAGAGTATCGCACCAGATCAGCAACCATCACCAAAGATGAGAAGAATAAATTAGAAGAGTTACACTACAACCACACCAATTCACACGAACACCGACCGACTCCTAGGGGATCCGTCAGGAAGACAACTCAGAATGATCTTATTCTGACCTCGGGTCGTAGGAGCCATCTCACCATTCTGAAGGAGACAACATAAATACCAAAAATGAAATCCTCCTGCCGACGAGAGACCGTGGTCACAGAGGCGGGACAAACCGACAATGTCATTGGCGAGGGGACAAACCCTAGGTTTGTTCTTGGCGATTGCCTCCTATTGTCCGTAGGGATTCATACCGGTTCGCTTCTATTTCCTAGAGCATACTTGAGAGCCTCATTTGAAGCAGATGAATATGAAGGGATTTTAACAAAAAATGGTTCCACGGATTAGGTTAAAACCCCATTCCAAACCATGAAGGGTAACCCTGAAAACACGCTTTCGCGCCACTTTATAAACAAAGCACAACCAACCAAATCCGATACAAGTTCTGGACCAAATAAAAAACAAAGGATAGTCTGGTGGGGCAACAACACAACAACGCTCAAAAAGGAAAGAAAACACGGAAAGATACAAACTCCCACTAGGAGGGCTCAACGGTCTACAGAGAAGTGTACTGGCGAGCCGCAACCAGTAAAGCCTGAAGAATATTGTTCAACTGCTCCTTGTCCTGCTGCCTATTAAGCGGGTGCCACTGTTGTAGAAAAGAAAGAAATTTGAAGATGGAGTCAGAAGCAGGAACACTTTCTTGATAACCATTTTGTTACGAATATTTCATAGGGTCTAGCTCATTGCGACAAACACTAACCAGAAGAGTCAATGCCTCCTACCAGTATAGTTTGCCTCAGTCTTCAGGAACTCACCGAGGTCTTGGGCCTACTAGGTAGGTCCTAGCGCCTCTTGGAAAAAGCTCCATAGCAGGACAAGTGAATATTATGTGAGTCCCTGTTTCCGGGGTCCCACAAAGCGGACAAAGACCATTGCCTAGCCCATGGCGCTTGGACACCTCCACCCCCGAGGGTAGACGATCCCACAGAAATTGCCACACAAAGATCTTGGATTAAGAGGAAATGGCGCTTTCTAAAGGGGTTTCGTCCAGGAGAGCACGGGCCTTCGGAAAAGGGCCTGATAGGACGATCTAACAGAGAAAGTCCCCAACAGGGACAAACCCCAACAGACACTATTAGGGGCTTCTGAGAGGGATTGAGGGAGGATCCCTTTCATTGTCTCGAACGCCGTAGCCTCCACCATACCAAAGGTTCTGCGAAACGGGATGTTCCATGTCCCCTCATGACATGTGTTCGCCACAAGGAGCATCAAGTCAACACATATTGCGAAGAGAGAAGGGAACTCAACTGTAAGTGGTGGCTCAGAGAGCCAGGGGTCAAGTCAGAACAGGGTTCCTTCGCCATTGCCATTGGTGAAGTGCGGTGACCCAGCATACCACTGCATGTGTAGTACACTATAGTCATTGACATGACATCCATAGAACACCGTTCTGTAAATATCACATCCATCAGAGTGGTACAACAGAAACATTGCGGGTCCATATTACAAACACATTATTATTATTACAATACCAGAAGTTCAAGTCTTCCAAAAGGTTTCAACTTATAAACCAAAATATAAAGTGTTTCAGCAGAATTAAAAGTAGCAACTCCAACTAGGAGTTGAGCTCAGTAGCTTATTGTATAGAGTTCATGCTGCTCGGCTCTATCGGTTACTACTAACTAGGATACTTAGTTGGACTCGTTATCATCGACACCATAGCGGATTTCGTAGTCCACTCCTTCAACACCTCCTGACAGGTCAGGCTCCTCTTAGAACACATCTTCTTGACATTCAGCTGCATACGTTGGCACGTCTTCGGAATCCTCAGAGTCTAAGCAAGGGATCAAAGGAAAGGATGAGTAACAGCGTTACCCAACAAGTTCATTATATGCAAGGTGGGAAGTTTGATGCTCTAACTACCACCTCGGACTATAAGTCATTGGCACTATGCAGTTTTTGTAAATCTTTCTTTAAAGATTGATTTTATTATAAAAATCTATGACTATCAGCCTTCACAGGTTGACCAGAACTTTCATGGAGTTCCTTTCCTGCCGCGTTCGTAGCTCCTTCCCGGAACAGGGAGTAACAAGTTACAATTCTTACACTCTGCAGAGGTGCGTTACTTTACCCATGAGAGATCAACTCCTTGTTGCACAACCAAGCGTACTTTCCCATCCACGATTCCACGATGTGGGGCCCAGTAGTTAGTTCAAGCCAATCACTGCCCCCTTCGCGACCTCGCATGCCTTCTTGGTGTACACCATGCCCACATATTGAATTACGGTAATGGTTTGTACATACCGTTAGATGCCAGAACTATCATGGGACATTGAGGGCTCCCACCCATATGCTGCATATCCTCTATGAATTACCAATTAATATGCATGATACGAGGATAACAACCATGACCTGCACATCCGGCTACATGCGATAGGAAGAAGATACAGCTGACTTCTTTGTCCCATTCCAAATCTCATGGCTAACGCGTAATATACGGCGCTAGAATCACTTATGTCAGGGGTTATTAAGTCCCTAATTGATCATCCTTGTTGCAAATAGAACCTTAAGTTCTATTGCTCCATTATATCATCACTTAGGATGATATCTATGATTTCTTTATTTGTGAAAATATTATTTTCTTTCTTTGGAGTATATATGATAACACACAATTTGCAAATACTTTGATAAAGACTCTTCAAAGGATATGAGCAAGTGATGAACTTGCCTTGTGATGGCAAGGTAGTGAAGTCTGATGCTTGCACTGGACCTTGAGCTTCTATGTCTACAAAAACAACATTATTGCATGGTAAGGACAATATTTAAAGAAGCAAAATGATTATGTAAAGTAATGTAATGCATCATTTAGCTTTATATGTAGTCTTCCCCATTTATTAAATTATAAAAGTTCTTTTGATAATAAAGAATTTTATAAATATTATTTTTTAATATTTATTGAATATTGTATTCTTTTATTTGATTTCAATTTATTTGCATTTTATTTAATTAATAATTCCTTTAGGAATTATCATTAAATACCAAAAATTGATATTAAATATTTGTTTAGTATTTTTATAAAATACTACAATATTAATATATAATGAAAGTGATTTTTATTTATTTTTATCGTCTTTCAATAATTTTGTAAAATTCCATAAGGAATATATATATTACAAAATTTCTTAATAACATTTATATGTCTAAAATTTTATTTCTTAATTTATTTGGATAATTTGGATTATTGTGAATCCAAGAATATTTTATTTATATTTTTGGATTTTTATTTTATTTTTTAGAATTTATTTAAGTTCAGGGGCATTTTGGTCTTTTCCTATTTATTAAAACAGGATTTAAGTGATTTGGGCTGACTGTTTGGGTCTATTGGGCCCTTGTGGCCTAGTAGGGAAAAGTCAAAACCAACACCCCGAAGGGTCTTGGCCCAACCAGCCCAACTTACTCTCTGTCTCTCCCTCGATCTCACCTCTCTTCTTCTCCTCTCCCGACCCCGTGGTCAGCAATGCTGCCGCCGGCGATTCGCGCCGCTGTGGTGCAGGGTGAGGTTGTCAACCATGCTCGTACATCTGGTCCAGTTCGATTTGATCCTGGGGGCCTTCTATGGCCAGGCTAGCCCCATTCCCGAACCCTAGGGTTTGGGGATGGTGCTTCTACCGCCGCCGCAGCGGATCCTCCCATGGTGAGGTGCGGTGCTCGTGTGCTGCTGTGGCCGCCGCCGTGGCTGGTGTGGGTTGCAGCGCCCTCTGGGGTCAGCTGCTCGGGTACTTCATCTCTCAACGAGGGATCGAAGCGAACCCGAAGAAAATCAAAGCTATCATGACAATGGAGAAGCCAAAAAACCTCAAGGGCGTTCAGCAGCTCGCAGGGCGAGTAGCGGCACTAAGCAGGTTCATCAGCCGCATGGGCGAGAAAGCCCTACCATTTTAGCAGCTGCTGCGCAAGGCAGACAAGTTCGAGTGGACACCAGAAGCTAACGACGCATTCGAAAGTCTCAAGCGGCTCCTCTCCACCTCGCCCATTTTGGTCACGCCAAAAGAGCGCGAGCCCCTGTTGCTATACATAGCAGCCACACACCAGGTGGTCAGCACAGTACTCGTGGTTGAACGACCCGAAGAAGGCAAGACCCACGGGGTACAACGCCCAATTTACTACCTCAGCGAGGTTCTCACTCCAACAAAACAGCGGTACCCGCACTACCAGAAGCTGGCCTACGGCGTGTTCATGACGGCTCGACGACTGAGCCACTACTTCCAGGAGCATCAGGTGATGGTCGTCAACGAGGCACCCCTGAACAGCATCCTGAATAACCCAGAGGCCACAGGATGCGTGGCCCTGTGGGGCATTGAACTATCACCCCTGGACATCGTCTACGAGAAGCGACACGCAATCAAATCTCAAGTCCTTCCAGACTTCCTGGTACACTGGATGGAGCTGCAACTGCCTGACACCCCAGATATGTCACACTCCTGGACAATGCATTTCGACGGCTCCAAGCGCGAAGCAGGAGCAGGGGCAGGAGTCATACTGACCTCCCCGCAAGGTGACAAGATGAAGTACGTTCTTCGGATGAAATTCAGAGCCTCCAACAACGAGGCCGAATACGAAGCCCTCATCCATGGCATGAAGATGGCAAAAATATGTGGCGCAACGCGCCTGGTCATCTACGGTGACTCCAACCTTGTCGTACAGTAGACGATGAATGAGTGCGACGCACACGCCGAAAACATGATCGCGTACCGCGCGCTATACAACGCACTCGAAGGAGAATTCGACGGCTGCGAACTTCGGCACGTTGGAAGAGAGAGCAACGAGGAGGCCGATAGACTCGCCAACATCGGCTCCACTTGTGCAAAGGTGCCACCAGGTGTGTTCCTCGAACAGATCTGCGTGCCATCCATCAAGCGAAAATTCCCCAAAGGATCACCCGAAGAAGCAGAATACTCGGGGGCTACGCTACCCGAAGGACATGAAGGACCCGAAAAGTTGGATACCGAAGTTGCCATGGTCAACTTGATGCAGGTCATGGCAGTTGAAGAAACTTGGACACGTCCATACCTCCAGTTCCTGATAAACGGAGAATTGCCTGACAGCTCGACAGATGCCCGACGCATATCTCGTCGATCGAAAGCCTTCACCATCATCAACGACGAGCTGTACAAACGCAACATTACGGGTGTATTGCAACGGTGCGTCACCATCAACGACGGCAAGGCCATACTCCAAGATATCCATGAAGGCATCTGCGGCCACCACGCAGGCAGTCGCTCCCTCGTCGCCAAAGCTCTGCGAGCAGGATTCTACTGGCCAACGGCATGAGCGACGCGAAGGACATCGTCCGAAGATGCAACGGGTGCCAACGGTTCGCCGACAAACCGCACGCACCTGGGTCCGAACTTTGACCCATACCCATAGCCTGGCCTTTTGCCCAATGGGGCCTCGACATGATCGGCAAACTGCCAAAATCCTCGAAAGGAGGACACGTCTTCCTCCTGGTCGCAGTCGACAAATTCACCAAGTGGATCGAGGCCATGCCAGTCACCAACCAGAAGGGCAAAACCGCCGTCAAATTCTTCGAATCCATTGTCTACAGGTTTGGCGTACCGCACAGCATCATCACCGACAACGGATCAAACTTCATCTCCGAAGAATTCCAGGACTTCTGCGAAGGCCTCGGGATCAATATCACGTATGCCTCAGTGGCACACCCGCAAACAAACGGGCAAGTGGAAAAGGCCAACGGCCTAATCGGCGCTGGCATCAAGAAGCGTCTCATGAGCTCACTCGAGCACAAAGCTGGAAACTGGACGAAAGAGCTACCGTCTGTCCTGTGGAGCTTACGTACTACGCCAAACAGCTCCACCGGCTACACACCGTTCTTCATGGTGCACGGAGCCGAGGCCGTGCTACCAGCCGAAGTACGCCACCAGGCTCCACGAGTCGTCGCTTACAGCGAAGCCGAGTCCACGGCTGCACTCGAAGACACCGTCGACACACTCGACGAAGCACGGGATATAGCAGCAGCTCGATCAGCGGTGTACCAGCAGAGTCTCCGCAACTATCACAGCCGCCGGCTGCGCCCAAGGTCCTTCGTCGAAGGAGACCTCGTCTTGCGACTCAAGCAAAAGCGACCGAACAAACTCGATTCACCATGGGAAGGACCCTACGTCATCACCGAAGTCATCCCAGGTGGCGCCTATCGCCTCAAGCACGTGGAGTCTGGATTCGCATACTCCAACCCATGGAACGTCTCGCACCTGCGACGATTCTACCCGTAGCAACCTACCCCCCTTTTTTTACCTTCAATAAGGCTCTCAGCCAAGGCTACTCAGCCGAACCATGTACCTCCTCCATTACAATATAAATAAAGCTAAGTGTATCGCCCCCAACCTTCGGTTGACCATTTTCTGCAACTTTACTACATGCTACATACGCACTTAGGGGCTCCCCCCACCTCACGATTTTATCGACTGAGGACCAAACGTGTACACCTGAGTAGCTGACTACGTCAGGCAAACGAAAAGGGCACGTACTCAATCAAAGCACTGCGTGCTCGCAAACAAGCAAACCTTTACAACAAAGGGCACATAAACGCCCAGCCGCAATATACAAATTTTACATCTATCTGTTTATTTTCAGGTCCTACCTATTCTGAAAAATAACCTGAGCACGCTGCTCAAACAAATCTACAATTTGTTCGGCATACTGCCTTACAGCCGCGTAATGCGGACGCATGTTCCACTCGCCACCATCTGGTCGAGGAGGTGGCCCAGTCGCCACAGCAGCCAAATCTACGTCAGGGCGGTGCACTCTCACAAGAGACAAGGCAGCCTTCACCCCTGCGACGAGCTGCTGCCGCACCAGCTCTTTGACATTGCTGGCACTCCGAAACTTTGTCAGAAGACCTGCAAGGGTCGTTGGCACGGCATCCAACGGAAACATGACGTGCAGCACCGAGGAAAGTGATGTCTGCACCTGGCGGAGCACCCGCGAAACCTGGTAGACACGATCCTGCACCGTCGCCAGAACCATGGCGCGATCACGATCCATCCAGAAGAAGCCGTCGGCCTCCATGTCCTGTTGAGTCAAGCAATTGACTCGAACAGCGATACGCTCCTTTTCTTCCCTCGGAGCAAGATTGGCACCTGCGACAACCGCACAAAACAAGAATAAGGCCAGCAGGCTCACCCGAAGAACTGAGCTACAGCCCGAAAGAAGGATCAACTTACATTGCAGCTGCTCGGACAGCCGACCCAGCTCCGCCATCAAATACTCCTCTCTGGCTGCACCACGGTCTGCCTTGGATTTCCAAACATCGGCGCGACCGCGTAACCCAAGCAAATCTCTCTCCAAGCTGCGCACGCGATCTCGAAGAAAGGCGAGCTGCGAGGAATCATCCAATGATGGTCGCAAGGGCCTTCCGGATGAAGTGTCAACTGGGTCAGCACCCGAAGGATCCTATAGCAGCAGAAAAAAAAAGAAGGCACACAGACATTCAGCAAAGGATAGAGCTCAACTCGGAGGAATTCATTAAAATATATAAGGCCACTACATGGCACAAGGATGGTACTACAAAAGATATTTACAACAAAAGTAGACTACAAACTACCCTACGTCTACTATGCCTAAGGCGAAGGGCACTGAGTCGCCTCAGAACCAGACTGCCTAGCTTTGGCCTCGCCCTGCTGCCGCAATGCATACTCAGACAACAAGTCAATGAGCTTAGGCCCATATCGTCTGCAGCGAGCGAAGTAGGCGGCGAAGGCTACCTCGGATCCATCTGTAGCCGTCGGCATCTGAGAAGTAATATGGGGCAGGTCCAGCTCCGCCCCAGCCGCCATGGCCATCGCCAGCCCGACGGACACGCCGATGCCCTTCTGCTTGCGCTTGTACGCTGCAGGCGCTTCGGCTGACAGAGCCTCTGCCAGGGCATCCACATCTTCAAGGGATGCGCCCTTCGGGAAGAGCTCCTGGTAGAAGCGACCAAGGACCTCTTTCGCCTTGGCAAGGGAGTTGACGACGGTGCTGCAGCGGTCTTCGACCGCTACAGTGGCATCATCTAGAGCACTCCCGTGCTCCAGAGCACCGCGGTCGAACTCGATGCCTGCGGCATCTGAGACAAAAAAGAAGAAAAACATGAAGAAAGGCAGCATAAAAAGAAGATCCGTAGAAAAAGAAACAAGTCCACAAGCTTGTACTCACCCGAAATGGCCTTGGCAGCAGCCATGAGCTTATCTGCCACACCTCTTTCACGAGCAGCAGCAACGGTGGCCAGCTGCTCCTCACGATCTGCAGCCTCCTGCTGCAGACGCTCCTTCGCTTCGGCTGCCTTCGTCAGCTCCAGCTCAAGGCGCTCTTTCGCACCAGCGGCGGCTTCGGCTTTCTGCTCCGATTGGCCAAGGCTCTTCTTCAGAGCGTCGACCTCACAGAGAGAGTCGTTATGCTCCTCTACATTTACAACAAGCAAGTGTCAAAGAACAGGACCAGGATAAGCAAGAGAAGTACTACAAGGCAGACGAATACCTTAAAGCTGCCGCAGTTTCGCCTCCAGCGTCAGGCGTTCCTCCACCAGCCGCTTGGCCTCTTGGACAAAAGGCTGCAACAAAAGGCAATAGTATTAAGAACAGGACTTGGGGGCTACGCCCAACACAAAGAAGCATAAACAACATCAGCATACAAAGACACTCGGGGGCTCCCCCCGTAACATCACGCAGAAAAACTTACGTGCTCCGAAGGCGAACCCGCAGGCCCGCCTGCGAAATTCTGAGGCGCAACCACCAGCCTCTCCTGCACAGGAGGAACTGGCGCAGCGTCACCAGAAGTCGCCACCGTCTGAGGAGGAGGCGACGCAATGTTCGACTCCCCCATCATCTCGCGCGCACCATCACTGGAGCCTTCGAAGGATTGCCTGCATACGAACCAATCAACACAGGTGCAAAAATAACAAGGGAACAAAGGACAACAGTGGCAACAAGAAAACTTACGAGCCCAACGCGCTCAGGTCGAAGATAGGAGAAGCCCTTCGGGCCCTCTTCTCCTCCTTCTTTTCTTCCTTCTTCTCCTCTTTCTTTTCTTCCTTCTTCCGCTTTGCTGGCGGGTGCGGAGCAACAGCCCGCACAGGAATAGCAGGAAGGGGAGAAGAAGAACCCCCATGAACATCATCATGACGCTCAAGGCCCAGAGGATTTCTGTGAGTCAAAGGAGTCGAGGCATCTGACGACTCGCTAGAACTCCGTGATCGCTTCCGCGAATGGTCCTCACTCGATTCGTCGGCATCCTCCGCTGGGGATCGCGCTGACGGTAGCTCGGACACGGAATCCACCACTTCATTATCCGGGGCATTCGGATACCTTTCGGGCAACGGTGGTGCCATGCCCGGCACTTTGAAGCTCTGCAAAAGGAAAAGGAACTTTGTTAGCAAACAAAGGAAAAAGTACACAGCTGACAAAAACAAAAGGGGAGCACTACGTGCGCAAATCTACACCTTCGGTACGACCAACGTCGAAGAAAAGGGAGAAGTCAACGACTTCTCCGGGATTTCTTCGTCGGCCTTGAACTTCAACAGCGCGCGAAAAGCCTTGTCAAGTTCCACCTCGGAGATTTTCTCACTCGAAACCCTCGTCGGATCACGGCGCCCAGAGTAAAGAAACATCGGATGCGCCCTCGCTTGGAGAGGCTGCACCCGACGCTCAAGAAACGTCCGGATGATGTCGACACCGTTCACCTCCTTCTCAGGAATCAGTTGGAGATCCTCCACCCGACGATACAGGGCCTCTATCTCCGCCACCTCACCATCTAAGATTTGGTTTTTCCAGGATCTTTTCTTCTCAATCAATTGGGAGGGGTCAAAAGGAACGAGACCAAAATCTTGCCCAGGCAATACGGAGTCACGGATGTAAAACCATTTCCTCCGCCAGTACTGGACAGATTCGGACATGGAAAAGGAAAAGAATTGAACATTGAGACTGAGGGAGATGATGAAACCCCCCAATGGGATACACACCATCCGAACCAGACTGCCTCTTCACGGAATAAAACTTCCGGAAGAGGCCAAAGTGCGGCTCAATGCCAAGCCAACACTCGCAAAGCGTGATAAAACACACAATATGGAGAAGGGAGTTGGGAGACAGATGATGGAGTTGAACCCCATAGAAGAAGAGCAGTCCACGAAGGAAGTCATGGACTGGATACGAAAACCCACGCAAGACAAAGGCAAGAAACATAACCCGGTACCCAGATGGGGGACGGGGGATTACCTCATTGCCGGGGAGTTTGACGGCCGTCGTATCCTGCGGGATCAGGCCCCGCTCGCGCAGTTTGCGGAGATCGCTCTCCCGCGTCTCTGATCGCCGCCAGCCACCATCGGTGACGCGAGCAGCGGCGGTGCTCTTCTTGCCTCCGGCGGCGCTAGTCCCAACCGCAGATGAGGACTTGTTTGTCTTCCCCATGGCGCTACAGCGGTGGTGGAGTTGGCAACGAAGAAGGACAAAAGAAATGTGGAAGAAACTCTCAGGGCGCAGCAAGAATAGCTCAAGAACGAGGAGGCAGTGAATAGATGAACTGCTGCGGTGAAAGACAAACCACGATTTCACCAGGGATTATAACAGCGAAGACGATGCACGCTGGCCGTCCATCGAGAAGACCTAACGCCAACGGTAGATCTGGCCGTACACGTGTCAGCACCAAAACGAACCGTCGTTACCACGCCGTCCACTACGTGCGGAAATCGAGGAGACGCCGTAATCATCTCCACGCCGCGCGTGACCGGTCAATTCAAAGTCAGCAAGTGGGACCCACGCTTCGTCCAGTCAAGTCATCTCTGGCGTAGCAGACGCTTGAGGTCATCGATCGTAAGCACTGACATCATCAAAAGCTATACTAGCACCACTTCGGCTCCACAGTTAAAAGAACTCACTCGAATCTAAGATTCGACTAAATACTTGGGGGCTACTCCTATCAGGAGCGCTGGCCGCGCACCCGACAGACAAATGAGGACAAAATTACTTATCTGAGTCCTACGTCGAGTCTACGACTCCACTACGGACTCGGGGGCTACTCCCATAGGGAGGATGGATTTAAGCATCCGAAAATTTTCGAGTCCTGCGGACCTAATGGTTGAAACAATGCTTGAACTGAAAGTCTCCGCTCGAGTCTACGACTCGAACAGACACTTGGGGGCTACTCCCATAGGGAGCGCTGGTCGCGCACCCTATGAAATCTTCGACTGCGATCTTCCGGATCCGCATGCAAAAACTTTTTGGCAACTCTGCCCCAACAAAACGCTAAGTGAGCAACAATCTCCTTGGCCACCCGAAGCACCTCCGAGGTGATAAATGTTCGGATGTTGCGTCTGCGACGCAAAGATAAGACCTACAGATATCATCTGATGGCCTAACAACGCACCTGACTGCGCTCTGCTAGTATGAATCCGTACCAGCAGGTACGATAAAAAATCCTGACGGACGCGTTGGGTACACCAATTAAAATCACTGGAATTCCACTCCTATAAGTCCTCCGCGGTCTGAGTTGAATTACGCCAGCATATGTTCCAGGCCCGGGTTAAGGGACCCGAACCTGAAGAAGATCGTGTTGTTTCGTCCTAAGACAGTTAACTGACTCTGATCCGTCGGGTGAGTCAGGCACACGCATCAACAATCCCTACACACATATACTATTAACATATAGCTGCTCCCGAAGGATGGAAGAGTCCTCAACCGAATCTATGATTCGACCGGTCACTCGGGGGCTACTGACATGGTTATACCCTACGGGTACGTAACTTCAGCATACCTAGTCCAGCCCAAAGAAGGCCCACGGCAGACATACGCTGGCCCATGAAGATTTTCGGGTGGCCAAGGCCCATGACGTCTTCAGATCCTTGGAGAACAAGACTAGAAGAGATAGGAAATTCAAAGGGGTAAAACCCTAGAACTTGTAACCGACTAGGACTACGCCCGGGACCTGCCTAAGTCTATATAAAGGCCAGGAGGGCACGTCCTAGAGGGACTCGACTCATACTTTCGCACACGCATCCACGCCAGATCGAATCTGCGCACCCTGTAACCTTCGGTTCCGCCGTAATCAAAAAGCAGACAAGCAGGAGTAGGGTTTTCCCTCCGGGGGCCTGAACCTGGGTAAATCTCATGTCCCCTGGTTGCTTGTCTGTTAACCGTGCCACGATCTCCAGCATCCCCATCTTCTCCAAAACCCAAGTCCATAACAATGGGCATTGACGAGATTAAACCTCGTCAGCTAGATTATGCTTGGTCTGAATTTTATTCAATAGGATCCAATGGTTCTCTGAACATGAATAAATAATTAGGATATGATCCCTGTATCTGGTCTCAGGGAGATGATTTGATAGATGATTTGTGTAGATTGGACTGTTTGATTGTCTTTGTGATAAGGTCAGTGCTTATGAAACCTTCTTAGAATGGTACATAAGTAGATCTTGTTGCTGACTATACTTATAGTCATTTATGGGACTTGATGGATGTTGATAGATAAGTTGGGTAACTTATTGTTTGATCAAGCCAATGATGCTGGTCTGAGGCTCTAGGAACTAAGTTCCTATGTTGTTGTCATTTTCAAAATTGATTAAGGCATCAGCTGCTTACTAGATCTTGGATCCTAGTTAGTTAAGTGCATGGTTTTGTTTGTGGCTTATGAAATCTGAGGTGCTACTCCTTCTTGGAGATGTGCCTAGATTTTGTAAGAACAAATGATAGAATATAGAAGTTGCCTTTGGTATCACCAATTCTGTGAGGCTGGTCTGAGAATTTGGTGTTCTTATTAGAGTTTGACTCTGATCTTTATATTTAAACCTCTATGATAGATTCACCCCACTTGGGTGATTATTGAGAGGTTGTCTTATGCATCTACATATATTCTGCTTGGATAAGATAAACAGATCATGTGATTGTTTATGATACTCACCACAAAATCTATGATTGTGATGGCTTGATGTGCTGGTGGTGTTGCTGGTCTGATCCAGTCCTTCTCCTCTTGATGTTGTCCTTGTGTTCCCCCTGATGCTTGTGCTTGGCCTTGATCAACTCTGCTCCTCCTAGCTCCTGTGAGCTTGGCCTTGCTATACACCTGATCCTCCCCCTGCTTATGTCACCATCAGGTGATGTGTGGCTTGATCTGGTGTGAGATTGTGCTGCTGGTTTATTTGGCTCTAGCTAAACTAGCTATGCTTGTGTGATGTGAGCAGTGGAGAGATGCACTAGTGCTTCCCCACGGCTGTGCTGAGCAGTTTTGTGTGATTGAGCTGTTGCTATGGTGCTGACAACACACACCATGCAGTTTGGTGTGTGTGCTGTCTGTGTGCCTGCTGCACAACTTGTGGATATGTTCTGAATTTGAGAGTTACTTTTATCAGGTTACCTTTTACTTGTCTGGTGAAACTTGCCCCTTCTTGCTGTTTATTTGACTTATGGCTTAAAATTATGAAAGATATATTCTTTTATATTTGTGAAACTTGCCCCTTAAAAAGATTACTCAATGATGAAATCTTGAACAATGCACTTCACTGTCAATTCTGAGAGTAATATAATTTTAACCTTAACTTTCTTTCTTTTTGTTTGTTTTTTGTTTTGCAGGTACCAAACTTGGGAATTCAAGATTTTAGTTTAGCTTTTCTTTTTCTTTATATAATAGTCATATGTAATATTTCTTTATTCTTTTGTAATTTTATTTTTATCCTTTTATAATAAAGATTGTACTATTATTCAATAAAAAAATATTATACTTCTATTTAATTACTATTGTAAAGATTGTTGCTCATTTCTTTAAGTTATATTTGTGTAACTTATTTATTGAATAAGATTTTGAAATGAACATTCTTATTCTTAATTGTTTTTCTTTATATAAAGCTTGAACTACTAATTATTAACCCTTGACTAAAGCATAATATTCAAACATAATTTTAAATCCTTTTGAACTATAAATTCAAACACTCAAGTTTTAAATTCAAATTTCATTTCTCAAAACACTCTAATCCACAAAGATCATATCAAAGTCTATAACAATCATCTTCCAAGACTATTCCTAATCTTAAAGCATGAAAGAAACTTTGATCACTTAAGGTTTTTATTTGGCGAAAAAATTACCCACATTTTTACAGATGAATGCATGCACTATCACAGATTCCTAAATCTATCCTTCGTTAGTTGCTAAATGCTGGGATGTTACATGAAGGAAATTCTAAGACGGATCTCATGCTTGATGTACTGAATAGATCTCCAGAACTAGGAGCCCTCCTGGCTGAATAGATCTCCAGACGGACCTCAGAAGTATTTGGCTTTGAAGGGTAACCCTAGAGACTTATATGCTTTAAATCTAAAATCTGGTCCGCGGAGCTTACACTTTGACCTTGCAAGGCGAGAGAGCTTGATGCTCTTTACTGATTTGTAGCAGCCAAAGCGATGTTTTGTTTAGATTGCTCATGTGCTGGTAAGTATATTTCGGCAACACATACAAGTAGTTTAACATTCCTTTCAAGAAGATATATTTTTTCTCCATGCGACAAAGAGCATGTGAGCTGGAAGGTTTGCCGCCGCGAAAGCTCTCAGGTGTCTACAGCCGCACACTAGCTAGGCACCTGGACATCCAGCGGTAGTTCTCAGTTAGCTAGGTGAACTGTTTCTTGTGTTCACTTGCCTTCCCTTTTCCTTTTCGGTTTGACTACTTTTGAGTTGTAAGCGTTGCACAATCTTATGATGTTCTTCGGACATAAAAAATGACACGCATTTGGTGCGTGTTCAAGAAAAAAGAAACAAAAACAGCATTAGTCGAGTGCGTGTTCGAGAAAAAAGAAACAAAGAAAAAGCACGAGCCAAAGCTTTGTACCATCTCGAGATTTCTTCTAATATTACAAAGTATCACACATTCGGATGTGTGTTCAAGAGAAAAAACAAAGAGCGCAGGAGGATATTTTAGTACTTTCGTGTGATCCAAGTCAATACAGCAGTTGACCAGACGGCAACAACATAGGATGGCGAATGTGTAAAGGAAACTAAAGGAACACGATGACACCGTGACAGTCTTATAAAGGGTGTAAAATTTCCACACGAAAAACATCTATACCTTCCCGATAAACAAAAACATCTTATTACAGTTCTAGACTTTTTTCAATTCACAGGACAACATAAGCTTATTTGCTTCCCTCCACCGACTGACGACATTTTTCTTCCCCACATGAACTGGGTGAAGATACCATGGACAAGAATTAACAATAAATTCACGAAAATACACTCTATTCCTTGTCTACAAAAGCTGACTCGGCAAGATCAATAGCCCGAGCTAGAGCAGCCGCCTTGTTCTCGCATTCTTTTTGCTCATCGTCTGGGATACTATCAGCGACGATGCCCGCACCAGCCTGCAGGTGAGCGACCCACTCCCGGCGCCTATCTGAGTTTTTGTATGAGAACATCGTGTTGTGGCTTGGAGCTGTTGAGAACACAATGGTGCGGAGAGCAAGAGCGATCATCATGTCGCCGTTAAATGATATCCCTCCTAACCCGCCACTGTATGGTCCTCGCCTTGTCACCTCCAACTGATCTATCAGCTCCATGGCTTTCACCTGGTTATGTTATGCGAAGATGGTGCATGTTAGCATAAGGCCCTAAGACTAATCACTAAACTGAATGAAAAGAGTGAAGGTGAGAAAGAAAATAGAAGAAAGTGAAGGTTGGACTTAGGATATATCAAGATAAGAATACATCAAGCAAGACTTCACCTTTGGTGCTCCACTGACTGTTCCTACAGGCAAAGCTGCTCGCAACGCATCCCAGCTTTGGAGATCATCATCTAACTCTCCACTAACCTGCAAAGTATTCAAAGAGAAATTATTGGTTTTGAACATTAAACTGCAGAAAACTAGAATCCCTCACCATACAAGCAAGCAAAGTAAACTTTCCAGAGAGCTATAATATTATTGCATTCATAATGTTTTATCAAAAGTTCTAAAATGACAAACCAAGTCCCTACGGAGTGACCACTGGCCATTAAACTATATATCATATCATTAACCATACAAGCAGAGATGTCACTGGGAATCAGTGAAAATAGTTTCTGCCGTGCAAGCTTGTGTGACATATGAATTCTTTAATTTCTTTAACATGCCATCCTGGAAAGCCAGCAGACTCCAAAGGTGCTCACAACATTTAAAAATGAAAAGAGCAGGCGAGGAGTCCCTGTGGCTTTGGTTAAGTGGAACTTGTGAGACTGCATTCTACCCACGAAACAAACCAACAAAGTGGTTAAATCTTGTCCATGGGGATCGAACACAGGTCGGTTGGAAGGTGCCACTCTGCTCCAACCAGTGGTCAATGAGTTCATTAGAAACAGCATGTATAGGTTATTTTGGTGAAATCACAGATACTTCTCATATACCGAGCTTAGCTAAATTATATTCATTCTTCGGCAGAATAAGCTAATGGTCTGAAGCAACAATTTTAGTCAAATGCCGAAGAAAAGAATAATAACACAAGAAACATGCCGAGCATAAGTTCATTGGATGTAATAACCACGAATAGCTAGTGGGATTAACTGCAAACTGCCACAGTATAAAATGGATATGCCATAAGAACCACAGTCAAATAGCACAAGAAGAGCCTAACCGTTGAGCTGATGTGCATGACATGGGAGTACCGCTCGATGTTCATCAACTTTTCCACCTTCACAGATCCAGGTTTGGAGACCTGTCAAGTACATGTATACTCATAAGAAACTTGCAAACTGCAGCATAGAGTAGCTATGACTAACACATTCCCTTTAATAAGTCCTACGGAATGGCTATAATTGCAGCCTAACAAAGTGTTCAAACTTATTCCATCATGACTCAATCAAAAGGAAACAAGACTGCCTTCATTTGAGAATGAGTAGGGAAATGGAATACATACCCTGCCAACATCGTTCCTTCCCAGGTCTACAAGCATAATGTGTTCCGCACGTTGTTTTTTATCACTTAATAGTTCTTCCTCCTGCAATTTATCTTCATTCTCTGTCTTGCCCCTTCGGGTAGTCCCAGCAAGTGGCCTGTTAATAATCTTTCCCTGTTTTTTCAGGTGTGGATTAGTTGAAGGACAATGAGGCAATCAGATTAATAGCAATAAATGTGTTCACGTACCTTCTGGACTTTTGTAAGAATTTCAGGACTGGATGCTACCAGGATACAGCCTCTAGCCTGAATATGTAAAAGGACATTATTTAGAACTTCAAAAGCAAACCAGTGCATATACAATGTTTCAATGGTGCACAATAACCATTAATACTTTAAGAGAGATCAATGTTTTCTTGTAGTCGGTTAAAAAACAGATACCCAAAAGACCATGTAAATACGTACCTGTACATATGCCATGTATGGACTCGGGTTCACAATTCGTAGTGCCCGATAAACCTCAAAAGGGGTGGCATATGTTCGCCTCTCAAAACGCTGGCTTAAAACAATCTGGAAAATATTACCGGCCAGAATATGCTCCTTGGCCTGCAGAACAGCACTCTTGTACTCATCACTTGTCATGGTTGATTTGGTCAATGCTGTACCAAACTGCTTAGTATGCAGCTTCACAAATCCTGGAGAGAGTTTGGGCCTGGAGTGGAAATCAAATTAAGTTTAAGACTGTGAACACCAAAAAAAGATTAGTAAACACTAGGTTAAGGAAAAGACACAGCATATCTTACACATTTGTGTTGTGAACTTTAGAAAGAAACCGCCTCAGCCGGGACCTGCCATATTGGTATGCTTCCTCGGTGGACGCATGGCGGTCCAGACTTACCCAGTGGATGACATATACTTTCTGCAACAACCACAGAGCCATCCACTAGTTAAAACGAGGAAGAACAAAGACATATTGTTTTGATGCATAAGTGCGACGCACTGAACATGGAACAACAAGCCACAAATTTGAAATTGATACAAATGTCCACTAGTGAAAATGAGGAATAACAAAGACATGTTATTTTGACTCGTAAGTTCAACGTACTGCACATGGAACAACAGGTTTGATTGATGTAATGATGTGATTTCACTTGATGCAGGGTTGAGCCAACGATTAATGGGCGGTTTGCACGATTTAGTTCATTTTCAGTATGGCCAATGGTGTATTGTGCACTGTTTTTTCTTCTTCTTTGAAAAGAGATGCATATACTGGTCAATTTTGTTTAGAATAGCATGCTGGACATAGATTTGAAGAATTAAGCACCTTCTCCACACTGTCAAAGACAAGAACATCATCGTAGAGGCCCAAGTGAACATCGGGAAGGTTCCTGTCATCCTGAGGAGCACCAGAGAAGGGTATCTTCTTCTTTTCGACATAGCGGACTGTGTCGTAAGAAAAGAATCCAACCCATCCACCTATCACAACAAAAGAAAACAGATTATTCCCATTTCAAAATCAGCAACATCATACTCTTATAGTACTAGTATTTAGGAAAAGATGAATAGTAGTAGTATAATTCAGTCATCCATGTTATTGATTATGTGCGCTCACCGCTGAAGGTTTCAGGGAGATCGTCGATCTGCTGCGGGTGCCATCCCTCCATTATGCTCCTGGGAACCTCCATAGGGTCGTCCACGATCTGCTCCGTGACGGTGCCCTTCTCGTGGTCCATGGTGGTGACCTTGTCCTCCTTGGCCACGATCTCCATCACCGGGTGGGCTCCGACCATGCTGTAGCGACCCTGCAATCCGTTCCAGTTCCACAGAGTTATTACTGCCAAGGATAATAAGAATCGATAGGGGGACAGATTGGGGGGTGGAGAGGGGGAGGGACATACGACGTTGGTGGTGCCCTCGAGCCCCTGCTCGACGGACTCGAAGAGGAAGCTGGGGGTGTCCATGTCGTCCTCGCCGACGAGGCAGCGGTAGGCGAGCACGGGGGTGAGGTGGTCGGACACGATGCACTCCCACAGGGGCACCAGGTTGCCCTTGCCGCTCCCGCGCGCCGCCGCCTCGAAGAACCGCTGCCTGTCCTCCTGCTCCGCCTTCGCCGCGGCGCTCCCGTTGATCACCGCGCTCGCGCTCGCGCTACTCCCGGCGCAGCACCGCACGCCGCCGCTCCCCTTCCCGCTCCTCCTCCTCCTCCCTCCTGCTGCTGCCACCGCTCTTGCCCTGGCAGGAACCGCCGCCGCCGCCGCCCGGGAGGGGCGGGCGGCGAGACGTGAGGGCGAGAACGCCGAGGCGGCTAGGGATTCCATTGCAGCAGATTTTGATGTAGCCGGACTTCCGCTCCCTGGTCAACAGTTTACCAGTTGTCTCGAGAAAAAGAAGAGTTTATCAGTTATCACTGCTCTGTCTGATTTTGCGCTCTGAGAAGAAGAAGATTGGGAGTGCCGTATATATATAAGAAGCTGCAATCCGGATCACTTTCATCGGCCAAGTGGTCCGAGTTGTTGAATCCCAATGGGGGAGGCTGGGTCCGGCGGCTCTCGCGTGGTGTGGGTTTTGACCCTTCCTGGTGGTAGGTGATGGGGAGAGGACGAGGACGGCAGGATTTCGGATTCAGGCTAAAATTAATCCCACCAATTGTTGCCAAAATTTGACTGGTAAATGGAAAGCTTATACTACCAAACTATGTCCAACTAATGAAAAGCTATTTCCATGACCAAATCACAAACTTGACTTGACATTTATTTTGCGCCAAAATTTGACAGGCCTAACACTTCTTTGGGAGTTCCTTCAAAACTGAAATACTCAAGCATGAAATCAGTCAACAACTTCTTTGGAGGAGTGAAACGAGTAAGACTCACGAGAATTCGTGATAAAAAAACAAAATTACACTGAGATTTTAGGATATCATCATCTCTAACTCCACCATCTGCATCTCGATTTCACCCCAAGGTTTCTGCGAACTAGTTGTAGCATGCCGGTTGTGCAAACGCAAACATTAGAGTAGACTTGAAGGTTTCGGACAACCACGTGAGTCGCCCACACAATAGGTGCAAACATAAAACCTTCAAAACATTTTTTGCACGAGAAACAACCCTTGCAAGGAGGATCTTGAAACACTACCTTTTCCTTAGATTGCACAGGAATAATGAGAGCATAAAAAGATAAAATCGGAGAACCATCGCGGATGTCGATGATGTGCTAGAAGACAAATAGTTACATCGAGGTTCGATTTGCGGGATCAAAACACAACCAAGACACAAAAACCCAACATGAGAGAAACACATAATACTCTACATGCATTGATCCGAGGTCCTTCTCCAACACCCCCTCCCCCCTTTTCAGGGAAAAAACAACGATATTTTTCTCCCGTGACGAATATGCTATGTAAACGAGAATACTCTAAACTTTATTGAAACATCCATAAAACTTGTTTGAATTGGCTGAAACAAAATGTATGCACTTCGGATTCGCTATCTTGGAGAAGGCAAGTCGCCAAACTATAGTATATTGCTTTCTTTTTTGCGAAAAACTTATAGTATTGTTGACTTAGCCCTATGAGAAACCATCATTCATACCGTATCTGATATCAATGGTCCTGATTAGTAGATATTGTAGGCATTACAGTGTTGCAAATAAAACAGTGATCTGCTACAAGGCTAAACGGTATTAACAATAACTCAACCTAAACTATAGTAGTATTCATTTTTCATCCAACACTTCACGGAGGGTAAGTCAGCAAAAGTGTAGGTGTGACTTCCTCTTCAAAGTCAGCCAAGGTGCACGTGTGTGTGTATGGTGTGGAACTTGTTCAGTGGCCCGCATTCGACTATCAACAATGAACAAGGTTGGGTAAATTTCACATAACTATGAGAGAGTGAAACCATGTAGTACTAGTATCATTGTGTGTGCACCAACTGCTATTCTGCTTCGTCGGAGGCACGAGTCATCCCGATAATTAAACCAAAAGAAAACAAAAGATAAGCTCATGGAGCATACACCGTAGAAAAGGTAGTCCACCAACCGCTTGGAGTACTACACCATGGTGCATACTCCCTTAGTCCGCAGATAATTGTACTTCTAGCTTTTGTTTAAGTTAAACTTTATTAAATTTAATTAATTATATATATAAATATAACAAGATATATTAAATCAAATTGACATATTATGGAATTAAATTTAAAAACATATCTACCCGTACTAATTTAGAGTCATAAATATTAACACATTTTCTATAAAATTAGTCAAACTTTACTAACTTTGACTTAGTACAAACCTTAGAAGTACATTTATTTACGTACAAAGGGAGTACTACGTGAGCCCGTTGATCGATTTGGACATGTGTTCCCCACCAACCACTTGGGAGAAATATTCAAAGGTCAGCGCCCAGGCAGCGCCGAAGCCTGACGGAACACGGCACGCGGACCGGAATGGAGTTACCCGGTCGCGTGAGGATTCCAGCCCCGCGACGCGCGCGCACACACCAACACCAGTATGCCGTTGGGAGGACGGTCGCCGGGTAGTGGGAGTGGGAGAATCGAGCGACGTCAAGCTCCTCGTGGTTTCGTGGGTGCGTGTGGGCGAAACGGCGAACCGGCGAAAACGAAGCTGCATGGAAAACGGGATTAGTACGCACGCGCCAGTTCGCATCAGAGAACGAGCGCGGTAGGTGGGTATGGGGGTCGCACTTTGTAGACACAGCTATTATGGGCTGTCGCTCTCGCTCTCGCTCTCTAGTATTTCTCCACGGGGTAAATCCAAGGGACTCATGGCTTGTTGGACCGTGCCACTGAGATTTATAAAATGCTTCTTGATCCATCTCAGGAAACAACAGTCACGTGTAGAGAAGATGTGTGGGCAGAAGAGAAAATATTAACTCATGAAGACAGAATGTAATAATTTGATAAAGAATTTACCGAAGAAGAAACCAAGAATACGGTGGACCAGGTTGACAAAAATAAGCTACATGTCCTAATGGGATTGATGTTGAATTCCATCAAAATTGCTAGTTCAATGTTAAGCAGATGTTGTTGTTTTTTGCAAAAAGTAACTATGGAATTATTAAACTTATTCAAGAGGGAGAGGAGGAGGATGTCGCGCGCGAAAATTTAGGCTGATATGTCTTCTTTATGTGTTGTTTAAAATCTTCACAAAAGCTTTGACTACTACTCCCTCCTTTTAAAACTATAAGACATTTTAGTTTTATATAAAATAAATGTATCTAGACGCTTTTTAGCATATAGGTTCACTCCAAGCATCTATGAACCTATAAACTAAAAAAGTCTAAATACATTCGGTTCATAAACCTAAAACGTCTTATATTTCTAAATGGAGGGAGTAGGACTGAACCTGTCATGAAACATATTACACATGAGGTTATGCGCTTATTCTTATGCATGAAATTTCAAGAGAAGTGAAATTCAGAAAAACATATGATGACATACTGAAGATTGACTTCAAGAAAGCATATGATAAGTCATATTGATTGAGATTTTTTTTTGACTGCAATAGACTGAAGGATTTTCGTGACAAATGGCTGATTTAAATAAAAAATGTTGTAGAATCACGCGGTGGGCCCTTATTTTGGTAGTCGCAAAGGATAAAGTAGGGAGATACCTTTTCTCCAACAGTACTTAATGTGACGACAAACAGCTTTGCAAATATGATTCCGAATACTCAACATAACAGATTGCTAACAGGTTTTGTTTATCACATGGTTGATATAGAGATAGCTATCCTTCAATACTTTGATGATACTATATGTTCGTTAAGGATTTCATGGAGGATTTTGAAACCTGAAATTTTTGCTCAGGTTTAGTTGATCACATGGTTGATAAAGAGATAACTATCCTTCAATATTTTGATGATACTATATGTTCATTATTAAGGATGACATGGAGGAGTCATAAACCTGAAATTGCTGCTATATATTTTCGAGTCAATGTATGGGTTAAAGATAAACTTTGAAAGAAGTGAGATTATGATCATCTTAGAAAACAGAGAGAGATTGCAGGAACACATTTTCTTGTTTATTTGTCAAGAAGGTATGTGGCATATCAAATATCTAGGCACCCATGTATGTGCTAGAAGGATAACAATAGTCGCGATGGGTTTCTTGGAAGAAAAAATCATGAATAAGGGGGATGGATAGGAGGAGCTATCTCCATTGGGATGTAGTCACAAAATTGATGCATGCTTGTCAAGTGTTGCAGTTTGCTAAATGTCTATGTGTATTTTGCATAAGACTAATATTGGGAACTTGGATAAAACAATTAGATCATTTATATGGGCTAGAGGGTTTGCAAGAAAAATATCATCTAGTGAAGTGGAAGCTCATTTACACGCCAAGAAGTAATGGCGGCTTAGGTATATTGAAGATCTAACAAGATTTAATTTGAGTCTTGTCTGAAAATGGTGGTGGAAGCCGGAGAATGGGGAAACCCCTTGGGGAGATTTTGTGAGAAGCTGGTATATATAATGTCAAACATAAAGCCAAAGACCCCTTTTTTTGTCAGATTTTTTGCACATCAAAGAGATATATTTATGCGATAGAAAGAATAAAATGGTCAATGAACTTGGGGGTAAATTTGTAGGTAGAGGCTTGGTGTGTACACGGTCAGTCTGTTTGAGATTTGTAATGAACAAAATTTGTTAGTGGCTACAATGTGGGTATGAGGAGGTGGTTGAATTTTAGAAGATGGTTGTTAGCTGAACTAGAAGAACACATGATAGAGTTGCACTATTAGATGTAATGTTTTATGTATACATACGGGTCGTGTATGGAGTAGTACTCCAACACGATACCATCTAGGACTCGTGTACTTGCCACGATCGGCTGTTACCGATCTATTTAACATGCAACCGAACCCAGGAAGAGGGTATCGTTCCCAGCATCAAATCTAACATGGTATCAGGCCCCCTCCCTTCCCTCTCCTAGTTGCCACCGCCGTTGTGGTGCTCTCCACCGTCGCCGCTGCTTCACCTCGACAGTCTTCCTCCAACAAAGATTTCTACACCTAGATCTTCTTCTCCCCTACCTATTCCCATTAGTCTAGCCCCAAAATCCTCACTTTCACCTTCTCCACGGTTTTTTTCTCTCAGGAAGCTGCCTTCGACCTAACCCTAGATTGGTCTCGGCAGCCACCATGACCACGCCATCTTCATCTTCCTCGACCGTCGGATCCGTTGGCACCCCTCCAGCGATGAAGCTCACCCGCGACAACTTTCTGTCTTGGCAGACTCAAGCCCTGCCTACCCTCCGTGGAGCTCGTGTCATGGGTTATCTTGAGGGCACTACCAAAGCTCCTCCCGAGACTCTCGACGTTGAGGATGAACACCAGAAGGAGATCACCATACCTAATCCTGCCTATGACGCGTGGATCACGCGTGATCAGCAGGTTGTCAGCTTTCTTGTCAATTCTCTGTCTGAAGATATTCTTCCCCATGTTTTTGGTCTTCATCACGCCGCAGATGTGTGGGCTGCCCTATTCTGATATTCTCCCTGTACTCATCGCAGTCCAAATCAAAGGTCTCTAGTCTGCGTGGAGCCCTTACAAACACCAAGAAATTTGATTTCACCGCTCAGCAGTATATCACCAAGATGAAGGGGTTTGCTTCTGATCTTGTTGCTGCCGGCAAGCCCGTGGATGATGATGAACTCAAGGACTACATCCTCAACGGATTAGATGGCTCGTTCAACCATCTTGTTTCAGCTATCAATGTCGTTCCGTCGACGACTCTTCAGGACATGTGCTCCCAACTCTTGGCTTGTGAAAACCGTGACAACATGCTCCTTTCTTCTGGCCAGGCCCCTGGTTCCTTTACATCCTCGGTAAATGTTGCCGCTCGTCGCCCCTATGATGCTCCTTCCCGTCCCACACCACCACCTCCACCCACGCCATATACCTATGCTCCACTGCCCCCATCCTATACCCCTTATCAGCCCCCTTACCAACCGTATCAGCCCCCCATACACCACCCCTCCAACAATCCCATACAATCCATATCATCCTCCTATCATGCCCTATCAACCACCACTGTTACCCTTCCCAACCCCTCCACGACAATATATCCCACCCACCCAACACTTCTATCGCCCACCTCCATCTCCTCCAGCGCGCCCACCTCCTCAGCCGGCGTGACCAGATAACTCGCGCCCTAACACTCAGGGGCGCCGCAAAGGGGGGCGCAAGGACCGTGGCTGTGTTGCCACACCATGGCAGGAAGGCGTTATCTGTCAGATTTGCAAAAAGGAAGGACATGCGGCAGGGGATTGTTGGTGGCGTTTTGGTGATGATGATGATGATGATGACACTCCTAAGGATACTAAAGGTGCTTATGGAGTGGGCTCTGATGGGTTTCGCAGCATAGTAAATCAAAAAAAATCTATGAATGCGAACGGGAAAGCCAAGATCTAATCTAGGAGATGCAAACAACAAGAGGGATTAGATGAGATCTTCATACCCTTGAAGATTCGCACAGCGGAACGTTCGTCGGAACATGGGTGATGTAGTCGTACTCGCTTCTCCTCCTCGCGATCCGATCCGATCCGATCTAGCACCACAAGTGGCGATGCCTCCAAGAGATGCACACGTGCAGCACCTCGACGTCTCCTCCTTCCTTGGTCCAGCAAGTATGGTGGAGAGACGGATTGGATCTACAACGCGACGGCGCGGTGCAAATGGTGGAGAGTTTCTGCAGCAGGGCTTCGCCTACGTGCAGTCGGGAGGGAGAGAGAGAGAGGAGGGCAGCAGGGCGACTGGGGCTTGAGGAGGAGGTGTAGGGGGGTGGTGCGCCCCTAGCCCTCTTTATATAGAGGGGTGGGCGCCACCCTAGCCCCTGTAGGGATTCGTAGCATGGAAAACAAAAAAATTCTATCGCATACAAACAAACAAGACAAGATCTATCTACTAGATTGTAGCAACGAGTCGATGGAATAACTCACCCTCGAAGATGTTGGAGATATGCCCTAGAGGCAATAATAAATGTAGTTATTATTATATCTTTGTGTTTATGATAAATGTTTACATTCATGCTATAATAGTATTAACAAGGAAACATTAATACTTGTGTGATTTGTAAACTTAATTTGAAGTCCCTAGTAAAGCCTCTATACATCACTAGCTTGTTGGTTAATGAATGATTGTGGTTTCCCTGTCATGAACATTGAGATGTTATTAACAACAAGATCATATCGTTAGGAGAATGATATGGTGGACATACTCCTATAGATAAGCGTAGCATAAAGATCAAGTCATTTTAATAGTTCAATTGCTATATGCTTTCTGATACATAGTAACCTAATTCCTTCGACCATGAGATCATGCATATCACCTTTACCAGATGGATGCTTTGATGACATCAAACACCACACCCTAACTGGGTGGCTATAAAGGTGGCATTGAGTGTTCGGAAAGTATTGGTTGAAACACATGGATCAAGAGTGGGATTTGTCCATCCATATGACGGATAGATATACTCTGGGCCCTCTCGGTGGAATGTCATCCAATTAGCTTGCAAGCATGTGACTGGCTCACAAGGGATCACATATCACGGGAACGAGAAAAGAGTACTTATTGGTAACGAGGTTAAACTAGGTATGCAGAGATACCGACGATCATAACCTCGGATAAGTAAACTATCATGAGACAAAGGGAAATTGGTATCGTATGTAAGTGGTTCATTCGATCGCAAAGTAATCATAGAAATATGTGGGAGCCATATGAATTTCCAAATTCCTCTATTGGTTATTGATCGGAGAAGTGTCTCGATCATGTCCGCATAATTCACGAACCGTAGGGAGACACACTTAAGGATTCGACATTGTTTGAGTAGTTATGGAATGATGAGAAAGAGTCCGAATGTTGTTCGGAGTCTCGAATGTGATTCGGGACATCACGAGGAGATCCGGAATGGTCCGGAGAATAAGATTCATATAAGGAAAGTCCCGTTTCGGAGTTGGAGAATGGTTCCGGTGTTTTCATCGGGAATGTTCTAGAAGGTTCCGGAATGTCCGGCACTCCGGAGGGGAAGGGTACAAGGGTACATGAATGTGTTATAACAAGTTGATATGATTGCATCATGTACTCGGTGTCATCGCTGAACAAAATAGAGGGTTTATTCAAATCCTAGTTTGAAAAGTCAAACGCCAAGTTTGAAAGTCAAACGGCTATTTTTGGGAAGTGGAGAGGGAGGTGGAAACCGACTTGGGGGAGGAGTTCCTCCTCCCACCGCCGGTGCACCACCAAGCCGAGTTGGGGAGGGACTCCCCTCCCCTTGGCCGGCCCCCTCCACCTATAAAAGGAGGGGCAGGGCTCCCCTCCTAGACACAAGTTCCTACACCTCTAAACCCTAGCCCCAAGCCGCCGCCTCCATAGCCGCCGCCGGCCCTACGGCACTCGCCGCCGCCGCCTAGGTGAAACCCTAGCCGCCGGCCTAGCCCCCTCCTCGGCGTGTCTAAACCCTAGATCGTCGAGGGACTCTCTCATACTCCACCATACTCGCTCCGGCTTAAGGCCCTGCGAGATCTCCCCTCTACTTCCGGTACCACGCCGTTGTGCTGCCGGAATCGCGAGGAGAGTGCTACAACCTCCGCTGCCTGCTGGAACAAGGGAGAGGAAGGTCTTTGTCGAGTACCGAACGTGTGACCGACTGCGGGAGCGCTGCCGGAACGCAGCGCCGGAAGGATCGTCTACGCGATCTTGAGATCGGGAAGAGTACGACTACATCACCCACGAGAATCCGCTCTCGTTAAACACTTTGGAATCTTCGAGGGTGAGTTATTCTATCGACTCGTTGCTACAATCTAGTAGATAGATCTTGGCTTGTTTGTTTGTATGCGGTAGAAATTTTTTGTTTTCCATGCTACGAATCCCTACAGTGGTATCAGAGCCGTGTCTATATGTAGATCTGTTGCACGAGTAGAACACAATGGTCATTGTGGGCGTTGATGCTTTTATTGTCGATTGCTTCTTGTGTACTTTGCATCTTGCGGGATGTTGGTATGAAGCGGCCCGGGCTAACCTTACATGACATCGTTCATGAGACTTGCTCCACGCTTGACATGCAACTTGTATTGCATAAGTGGCTTTGCGGGTGCCTGTTTCTCCTAGCATAGTTAAGATCCAATTTACAACGGGTGATTAACAATACTAGTATCAATGTTGTGGTTCATGTTCGTAAGTTAGAACGACACTTATTGAAAGCCCCAAACCACGTAAAACATGCAAAGAAAGTAGAGGCGTCTAACTTTGTTTTGCAGGGGTGTGCTGTGATGTGATATGGCCATGATTGTGATTATATTTGATGTATGCAATGTTCCTTATTGTAAGTTGGAAACCGGCAGGAGCCATATGGTTGTCTTTAATTTATGTTAAGACACGCGTGTCTATTCAAAGTAGTTGTAATAGTTGAAGCCGGTTGACGACAACCATGGAGAAGCGTCATTGACCTTGATGCAATGCTGGTGATGATGGAGATCATGTTCGTGCTTGAAGATGAAGATCGGAAGCACAAAAGAAGAAAAGGCCATATCATATCACATATTATGAATTGCATGTGATGTTAATCCTTTATGCATCTTGTATTGCTTAGTAGACGACGGTAGCATTATAAGATGATCCCTCATGCACATGAATTTCAAGTCATAAAGTGTTCACCCTTAGTTAGCACCGTTGCTAAAGCTTGTTGTTTCGAAGCACCACGTGATGATCGGGTGTGTTAGATTCCGCAAGTGTATACAACGTGAGCAAGCCAGATTTGCTCATGCGGAAACTAAGGTTTGATCTTGACGAGGCTAGCATGTACAGACATGGTCTCGGAACACGGATCACCGAAAGGTAAAGAATGAATCATATAGTAGATATGATGAACATGTCGATTGTTCGCCATTGAAACTATATCAGCTCTCGTGATGATCGGTGTTGATGTGGTGGATTTGGTTCGTGTGATCACTAAAACAATGTGAGGGATATTGTTTTGAGTGGGAGTTCACCTAGATTAATTTTATTATTAGTTTGAACTCAATTTGTCATAAACTTAGTCTAAACTATTGCAAATATGTTGTAGATCAATGGCAGCCCCTACCATCAATTTTAATGCGTTCCTAGAGAAAGAAAAGTTGAAAAACAATGGAAGCAACTTCGCGGATTGGTTCCGCAATTTGAGGATTGTCCTCACAGCTGGTAATTTGACCTATGTGCTGGATGCACCGCTGGGTGACCCACCTGCAGCTGATGCCGCCGATGAAGTAAAGAATGTTTACCTCACTCGGAAGACTCAGTACTCCACAGTTCAGTGTGCTATCTTGTATGGTTTAGAATCGGAGCTTCAGAAAAGGTTTGAGAATTCAGACCCATATGATATTGTCGAGGATCTCAAATTGATCTTTGAGACTCATGCGGCAATTGAAAGCTATGAGGCTTCTGAAAAGTTCTTTAACTGCAAGATGGAAGAGGACAGCTCCGTCAGTGAGCATGTGCTTAAGATGTTTGGGCACGCAAACAAACTTCAAAGCTTCGGTATAGTGATTCCTAATGCTTTGGGGATTTACCGCGTCCTCCAATCACTACCACCAAGTTACAAGAACTTTGTGATGAACTACAACATGCAGAACATGGACAAGACGTTGCCAGAACTCTTTGCCATGTTGAAATCTACAGAAGTGGAGATCAAGAAAGAGCACCAAGTGTTGTTGGTCAATAAGACCACCAAATTCAAGAAAGGCAAGTCTAAGCAGAAGGGACACTTCAAGAAGGGTGGTAAGAAAGTTACCACGCCAACGAAGAAGACCAAGGCTGAACCTAAGCCTGATACTGAGTGCTTTTACTGCAAAGGAGAAGGTCACTGGAAGCGGAATTGCCCAAAGTACTTGGCGGATTTGAAGAACGGCAACATCAAGAAGAAAGGTATATCTGATATACATGTCATTGATGTGTATCTCACTAGTACTCGTAGTAGTGCCTGGGTATTTGATACTGGTTCGGTTGCTCATATTTGTAACTCGAAACAGGTGTTGTAGAATAAACGGAAGCTAGCGAAGAACGAGGTGACGATGCGCGTGGGAAACGGATCAAAGGTTGATGTGATCGCGGTCGGCACGCTACCCCTTCATCTACCATCGGGATTAGTTTTATACTTAAATAACTGTTATTTGGTGCCTGCGTTAAGCATGAACATTATATCGGGATCTTGTTTATTGCGAGACGGTTACTTGTTTAAGTCCGAGAATAATGGTTGTTCGATTTATATGAGTAATATGTTTTATGCGCATGCACATTTGATAGATGGTCTATTCTTATTGAATCTCGATAGTGGAAATACACATATTAATAACATTGAGGCTAAACGTTTGAAATCGAGCGATAACTCGACCTATATGTGGCACTGTCTTCTTGGTCACATTGGAGTGAAGCGTATGAAGAAACTCCATTCCGATGGACTTCTTGAATCACTTGATTTCGAATCATTTGAAAGATGCGAAGCATTTCTGATGGGTAAAATGACTAAGACTCCATTCTCTGGTATGATGGAGCGAGCTACGGACTTATTGGAAAACATACATACCGATGTCTGTAGTCTAATGAGTGTTGCATCGCGCGGTGGTTATCGTTATGTTCTTACCTTCACGGATGATTTGAGTAGATATGGGTATATCTATTTCATGAAACATAAGTCCGAAACTTTCGAGAAGTTTAAGGAATTTCAAAGTGAGGTAGAGAATCAACGTAACAAGAAGATTAAATTTCTACGTTCTGATCGTGGAGGTGAATATCTAAGTTACGAGTTTGGCGAGCATTTGAAGAAGTGCGGAATACTTTCACAATTGACACCGCCGGGAACACCATAGCGTAATGGTGTGTCCGAACGTCGTAATCGAACTCTCTTAGATATGGTTCGTTCTATGATGTCACTTACAGATTTACCGCTATCATTTTGGGGTTATGCATTAGAAACAGCCGCATTCACTTTAAATAGGGCACCATCTAAATCCGTTGAAACGACACCGTATGAATTATGGTTTGGGAAGAAACCTAGATTGTCGTTCCTTAAAGTTTGGGGTTGCGAAGCCTATGTAAAGAAGTTACAGCCGGACAAGCTTGAACCCAAAGCGGAAAAATGCGTCTTCATAGGATACCCGAAGGAAACTATTGGGTATACCTTCTATCATAGATCCGAAGGCAAAATCTTTGTTACCAAGAATGGATCCTTTCTAGAGAAGTAATTTCTCTCGAAAGAAGTGATTGGAAGGAAAGTAGAACTCGACGAGGTTGTCGAACCTTCTCTCAAAATTGCGAGTAGCGCAGCACCGGAAGAAGTTCCTATGGTGCCTGCACCAATAAGAGAGGAAGCTAATGATGATGATCATGAAACTTCGGTTGAAGTTGCTACAGAGCCTCGCAGGTCAACGAGAACTCATACCACTCCAGATTGGTATGATCCCGTTATGAGTGTCATGTTGGTGGACAACACCGATGACCCTGAGACATATGAGGAAGCGATGATGAGCCCAGATTCCAATAAATGGCAAGAAGCCATGAAATCCGAGATTGGATCCATGTACGAAAACCAAGTATGGACTTTGGTGGACTTACCGGATGGCCGGAAGGCTGTCGAGAACAAATGGATTTTCAAGAAGAAAACAGATGCTGATGGTAATGTTACTGTCTATAAAGCTCGACTTGTCGCAAAGGGGTTTCGACAAATTCAAGGAGTTGACTACGATGAGACTTTCTCACCAGTAGCGAAGCTAAAGTTTGTGAGGATTATTTTAGCAATCGCTCCATATTATGATTATGAGATATGGCAGATGGATGTCAAAACAACATTCCTCAATGGAGACATTGATGAAGAGTTGTATATGATGCAACCCAAAGGATTTGTTGATCCTAAAGATGCTAACAAGGTATGCAAACTTCAATGGTCCATCTATGGATTGAAGCTAGCATCCCGAAGTTGGAATCAACGTTTTGATAAGGTGATCAAAAGTTTTGGTTTTATACAAACTTATGGAGAAGCTTGTATTTACAAGAAAGTGAGTGGGAGCTCTGTAGAATTCTTAATACTATATGTAGATGACATATTGTTGATTGGGAATGATGTAGACCTTCTTAATAGTGTCAAGGAATATTTGAATAATAGTTTTTCAATGAAAGATCTTGGCGAAGCAGCTTACATATTAGGCATAAAGATTTATAGAGATAGATCAAGACGCCAAATATCATTGTCACAAAGTACATATTTGGACAAAGTTCTAAAGAGGTTTGGAATGGAAGATAGCAAGAAAGGGTTCTTGCCCATGTTGCCCAATACGACCTTGAGTAAAACTCAAAGTCCGACATCGGCAGAAGATAGAGAAAGGATGAGTAAGACTCCCTATGCCTCAGCCATAGGATCTCTAATGTATGCCATGCTATGTACTAGACCCGACATTGCATATGCTGTTAGTTTAACTAGCAGATATCAAAGTGATCCAGGAGTGGATCATTGGACAGCGGTCAAAAACATCCTTAAGTACTTGAGAATAACTAAGGATATGGTTCTTTCTTATGGAGGTGATGAACATCTCGTTGTTAATGGTTACACCGATGCTAGTTGGAACACCGATCCGGATGATTCTAAATCACAATCTGGATACGTATTTATTTTGAATGGTGCAGCAGTTAGCTGAAGGAGTGCAAAGCAAAGCGTTGTGGCAAGATCTTCAACTGAATCGGAATACATGGCTGCTTCAGAGGCTTCACAAGAAGCGATATGTATGAAAGAGTTCATTACAGAGCTGGGTGTGGTTCCTAGTGCGCTGGACCCAATGTCTATCTACTGTGATAACATGGGTGCCATAGCCAATGCGCAAGAACCAAGGTCACACAAGAAGCTGAAGCACATCAAGCTACGTTTTCATGCTATTCGAGAACATGTCCAAGATGGGGACATAAAGATTTGCAAAGTACACACAGATCTGAATGTGGCGGATCCGTTGACTAAACCTCTCCCGAGGGCAAAACATGACCAGCACCAAACTGCCATGGGTGTTCGGTATATTACCATGTAATCTAGATTAGATGACTCTAGTGCAAGTGGGAGACTGTTGGAGATATGCCCTAGAGGCAATAATAAATGTAGTTATTATTATATCTTTGTGTTTATGATAAATGTTTACATTCATGCTATAATAGTATTAACAAGGAAACATTAATACTTGTGTGATTTGTAAACTTAATTTGAAGTCCCTAGTAAAGCCTCTATACATCACTAGCTTGTTGGTTAATGAATGATTGTGGTTTCCCTGTCATGAACATTGAGATGTTATTAACAACAAGATCATATCGTTAGGAGAATGATATGGTGGACATACTCCTATAGATAAGCGTAGCATAAAGATCAAGTCATTTTAATAGTTCAATTGCTATATGCTTTCTGATACATAGTAACCTAATTCCTTCGACCATGAGATCATGCATATCACCTTTACCAGATGGATGCTTTAATGACATCAAACACCACACCGTAACTGGTTGGCTATAAAGGTGGCATTGAGTGTTCGGAAAGTATTGGTTGAAACACATGGATCAAGAGTGGGATTTGTCCATCCATATGACGGATAGATATACTCTGGGCCCTCTCGGTGGAATGTCATCCAATTAGCTTGCAAGCATGTGACTGGCTCACAAGGGATCACATATCACGGGAACGAGAAAAGAGTACTTATCGGTAACGAGGTTGAACTAGGTATGCAGAGATACCGACGATCATAACCTCGGATAAGTAAACTATCGTGAGACAAAGGGAAATTGGTATCGTATGTAAGTGGGTGATGTAGTCGTACTCTTCCCGATCTCAAGATCGCGTAGACGATCCTTCCGGCGCTGCGTTCCGGCAGCGCTCCCGCAGTCGGTCACACGTTCGGTACTCGACGAAGACCTTCCTCTCCCTTGTTCCAGCAGGCAGCGGAGGTTGTAGCACTCTCCTCGTGATTCCGGCAGCACAACGGCGTGGTACCGGAAGTAGAGGGGAGATCTCGCAGGGCTTCGCCTTAAGCCGGAGCGAGTATGGTGGAGTATGAGAGAGTCCCTCGACGATCTAGGGTTTAGACACGCCGAGGAGGGGGCAAGGCCGGCGGCTAGGGTTTCACCTAGGCGGCGGTGAGTGCCCTAGGTCCGGCGGCGGCTATGGAGGCGGCGGCGGCTTGGGGCTAGGGTTTAGAGGTAGGAACTTGTGTGTCTAGGAGGGGAGCCCTGCCCCTCCTTATATAGGTGGAGCGGGCCGGCCAAGGGGAGGGGAGTCCCTCCCCAACTCAGCTTGGTGGTGCGCCGGCGGTGGGAGGAGGAACTCCTCCCCCAAGTCGGTTTCCACCTCCCTCTCCACTTCCCAAAATTAGCCGTTTGACTTTCAAACTTGGCGTTTGACTTTTCAAACTAGGATTTGAATAAACCCTCTATTTTGTTCAGAGATGACACCTAGTACATGATGCAATCATATCAACTTGATATAACACATTCATGTACCCTTCGCCTCCGGAGTGCCGGACATTCCGGAACCTTCTAGAACATTCCCGATGAAAACACCGGAACCATTCTCCAACTCCGAAACAAGACTTTCCTTATATGAATCTTATTATCCGGACCATTCCGGATCTCCTCGTGATATCCCGAATCCCATTCGAGACTCCGAACAACATTCGGACTCTTTCTCATCATTCCATAACTACTCAAACAACGTCGAATCCTTAAGTGTGTCTCCCTACGGTTCGTGAATTATGCGGACATGGTCGAGACACTTCTCCGAACAATAACCAATAGAGGAATCTGGAAATTCATATGGCTCCCACATATTTCTACGATTACTTTGCGATCGAATGAACCACTTACATATGATATCAATTTCCCTTTGTCTCACGATAGTTTACTTATCCGAGGTTATGATCGTCGGTATCTCTGCATACCTAGTTCAACCTCGTTACTCATAAGTACTCTTTTCTCGTTCCCGTGATATGTGATCCCTTGTGAGCCAGTCACATGCTTGCAAGCTAATTGGATGACATTTCACCGAAAGGGCCCAGAGTATATCTATCCGTCATATGGATGGACAAATCCCACTCTTGATCCATGTGTCTCAACCAATACTTTCCGAACACTCAATGCCACCTTTATAGCCACCCAGTTACGGTGTGGTGTTTGATGTCATCAAAGCATCCATCCGGTAAAGGTGATATGCATGATCTCATGGTCGAAGGAATTTGATTACTATGTATCAGAAAGCATATAGCAATTGAACTATTAAAATGACTTGATCTTTATGCTACGCTTATCTATAGGAGTATGTCCACCATATCATTCTCCTAACGATATGATCTTGTTGTTAATAACATCTCAATGTTCATGATAGGGAAACCACAATCATCTATTAACCAACAAGCTAGTATTATATAGAGGCTTTACTAGGGACTCTTATTTTAGTCTACAAATCACACAAGTATTAATGTTTCCTTGTTAATACTATTATAGCATGAATGTAAACATTTATCATAAACACAAAGATATAATAATAACTATATTTATTATTGCCTCTAGGGCATATCTCCAACAGTCTCCCACTTGCACTAGAGTCATCTAATCTAGATTACATGGTAATATACCGAACACCCATGGCAGTTTGGTGCTGGTCATGTTTTGCCCTCGGGAGAGGTTTAGTCAACGGATCCGCCACATTCAGATCTGTGTGTACTTTGCAAATCTTTATGTCTCCATCTTGGACATGTTCTCGAATAGCGTGAAAACGTAGCTTGATGTGCTTCAGCTTCTTGTGTGACCTTGGTTCTTGCGCATTGGCTATGGCACCCATGTTATCACAGTAGATAGACATTGGGTCCAGCGCACTAGGAACCACACCCAGCTCTGTAATGAAATCTTTCATCCATATCGCTTCTTGTGAATCCTCTGAAGCAGCCATGTATTCCGATTCAGTTGAAGATCTCGCCACAACGCTTTGCTTTGCACTCCTCCAGCTAACTGCTGCACCATTCAAAATAAATACGTATCCAGATTGTGATTTAGAATCATCCGGATCGGTGTTCCAACTAGCATCGGTGTAACCATTAACAACGAGATGTTCATCACCTCCATAAGAAAGAACCATATCCTTAGTTATTCTCAAGTACTTAAGGATGTTTTTGACCGCTGTCCAATGATCCACTCCTGGATCACTTTGATATCTGCTAGTTAAACTAACAGCATATGCAATGTCGGGTCTAGTACATAGCATGGCATACATTAGAGATCCTATGTTTGAGGCATAGGGAGTCTTACTCATCCTTTCTCTATCTTCTGCCGATGTCGGACTTTGAGTTTTACTCAAGGTCGTATTGGGCAACATGGGCAAGAACCCTTTCTTGCTATCTTCCATTCCAAACCTCTTTAGAACTTTGTCCAAATATGTACTTTGTGACAATGATATTTGGCGTCTTGATCTATCTCTATAAATCTTTATGCCTAATATGTAAGCTGCTTCGCCAAGATCTTTCATTGAAAAACTATTATTCAAATATTCCTTGACACTATTAAGAAGGTCTACATCACTCCCAATCAACAATATGTCATCTACATATAGTATTAAGAATGCTACAGAGCTCCCACTCACTTTCTTGTAAATACAAGCTTCTCCATAAGTTTGTACAAAACCAAAACTTTTGATCACCTTATCAAAACGTTGATTCCAACTTCGGGATGCTAGCTTCAATCCATAGATGGACCATTGAAGTTTGCATACCTTGTTAGCATCTTTAGGATCGACAAAACCTTTGGGTTGCATCATATACAACTCTTCATCAATGTCTCCATTGAGAAATGCTGTTTTGACATCCATCTGCCATATCTCATAATCATAATATGCAGCGATTGCTAAAATAATCCTCACAAACTTTAGCTTCGCTACTGGTGAGAAAGTCTCATCGTAGTTAAATCCTTGAATTTGTCGAAACCCCTTTGCGACAAGTCGAGCTTTATAGACAGTAACATTACCATCAGCATCTGTTTTCTTCTTAAAAATCCATTTGTTCTCGACAGCCTTCCGGCCATCCGGTAAGTCCACCAAAGTCCATACTTGGTTTTCGTACATGGATCCAATCTCGGATTTCATGGCCTCTTGCCATTTGTTGGAATCTGGGATCATCATTGCTTCCTCATATGTCTCAGGGTCATCGGTGTTGTCCACCAACATGACACTCATAACGGGATCATACCAATCTGGAGTGGTACGAGTTCTCGTTGACCTGCGAGGCTCTGTAGCAACTACGACCGAAGTTTCATGATCATCATCATTAGCTTCCTCTCTTATTGGTGCAGGCACCACAGGAACTTCTTCCGGTGCTGTGCTACTCGCAATTTCGAGAGAAGGTTCGACAACCTCATCGAGTTCTACTTTCCTTCCAGTCACTTCTTTCGAGAGAAATTCCTTCTCTAGAAAGGATCCATTCTTGGCAACGAAGATTTTGCCTTCGGATCTATGATAGAAGGTATACCCAATAGTTTCCTTCGGGTATCCTATGAAGACGCATTTTTCCACTTTGGGTTCAAGCTTGTCCGGCTGTAACTTCTTTACATAGGCTTCGCAACCCCAAACTTTAAGGAACGACAATCTAGGTTTCTTCCCAAACCATAATTCATACGGTGTCGTTTCAACTGATTTAGATGGTGCCCTATTTAAAGTGAATGCGGCTGTTTCTAATGCATAACCCCAAAATGATAGCGGTAAATCTGTAAGTGACATCATAGAACGAACCATATCTAAGAGAGTTCGATTACGACGTTCGGACACACCATTACGCTGTGGTGTTCCCGGCGGTGTCAATTGTGAAAGTATTCCGCATTTCTTCAAATGCTCGCCAAACTCGTAACTTAGATATTCACCTCCACGATCAGAACGTAGAAATTTAATCTTCTTGTTACGTTGATTCTCTACCTCACTTTGAAATTCCTTAAACTTCTCGAAAGTTTCGGACTTATGTTTCATGAAATAGATATACCCATATCTACCCAAGTCATCCGTGAAGGTAAGAACATAACGATAACCACCGCGCGATGCTACACTCATTGGAGCACACACATCGGTATGTATGATTTCCAATAATTCCGTAGCTCGCTCCATCATACCAGAAAATGGAGTCTTAGTCATTTTACCCATCAGACATGCTTCGCATCTTTCAAGTGATTCGAAATCAAGTGATTCAAGAAGTCCATCGGAATGGAGTTTCTTCATACGCTTCACTCCAATGTGACCAAGACGACAGTGCCACATATAGGTCGAGTTATCGCTCGATTTCAAACGTTTAGCCTCAATGTTATTAATATGTGTATTTCCACTATCGAGATACAATAAGAATAGACCATCTATCAAAGGTGCATGCGCATAAAACATATTACTCATATAAATCGAACAACCATTATTCTCGGACTTAAACAAGTAACCGTCTCGCAATAAACAAGATCCCGATATAATGTTCATGCTTAACGCAGGCACCAAATAACAATTATTTAAGTATAAAACTAATCCCGATGGTAGATGAAGGGGTAGCGTGCCGACCGCGATCACATCAACCTTTGATCCGTTTCCCACGCGCATCGTCACCTTGTTCTTCGCTAGCTTCCGTTTATTCTGCAACACCTGTTTCGAGTTACAAATATGAGCAACCGAACCAGTATCAAATACCCAGGCACTACTACGAGTACTAGTGAGATACACATCAATGACATGTATATCAGATATACCTTTCTTCTTGATGTTGCCGTTCTTCAAATCCGCCAAGTACTTTGGGCAATTCCGCTTCCAGTGACCTTCTCCTTTGCAGTAAAAGCACTCAGTATCAGGCTTAGGTCCAGCCTTGGTCTTCTTCATTGGCGTGGTAACTTTCTTACCACCCTTCTTGAAGTGTCCCTTCTGCTTAGACTTGCCTTTCTTGAATTTGGTGGTCTTATTGACCAACAACACTTGGTGCTCTTTCTTGATCTCCACTTCTGCAGATTTCAACATGGCAAAGAGTTCTGGCAACGTCTTGTTCATGTTCTGCATGTTGTAGTTCATCACAAAGTTCTTGTAACTTGGTGGTAGTGATTGGAGGACGCGGTAAATCCCCAAAGCATTAGGAATCACTATACCGAAGCTTTGAAGTTTGTTTGCGTGCCCAGACATCTTAAGCACATGCTCACTGACGGAGCTGCCCTCTTCCATCTTGCAGTTAAAGAACTTTTCAGAAGCCTCATAGCTTTCAATTGCCGCATGAGTCTCAAAAATCAATTTGAGGTCCTCGACAATATCATATGGGTCTGAATTCTCAAACCTTTTCTGAAGCTCTGATTCTAAACCATACAAGATAGCACACTGAATTGTGGAGTACTGTGTCTTCCGAGTGAGGTAACCATTCTTTACTTCATCGGCATCATCAGCTGCAGGTGGGTCACCTAGCGGTGCATCCAGCACATAGGTCAAATTACCAGCTGTGAGGACAATCCTAAAATTGCGGAACCAATCCGCGAAGTTGCTTCCATTGTTTTTCAACTTTTCTTTCTCTAGGAACGCATTAAAATTGATGGTAGGGGCTGCCATTGATCTACAACATATTTGCAATAGTTTAGACTAAGTTTATGACAAATTGAGTTCAAATTAATAATAAAATTAATCTAGGTGAACTCCCACTCAAAACAATATCCCTCACATTGTTTTAGTGATCACACAAACCAAATCCACCATATCAACACCGATCATCACGAGAGTTGATATAGTTTCAATGGCGAACAATCAACATGTTCATCATATCCACTATATGATTCATGCTTTTACCTTTCGGTGATCCGTGTTCCGAGACCATGTCTGTACATGCTAGGCTCGTCAAGATCAAACCTTAGTTTCCGCATGAGCAAATCTGGCTTGCTCACGTTGTATACACCTGCGGAATCTAACACACCCGATCATCACGTGGTGCTTCGAAACAACAAGCTTTAGCAACGGTGCTAACTAAGGGTGAACACTTTATGACTTGAAATTCATGTGCATGAGGGATCATCTTATAATGATACCGTCGTCTACCAAGCAATACAAGATGCATAAAGGATTAACATCACATGCAATTCATACTATGTGATATGATATGGCCTTTCTTCTTTGTGCTTCCGATCTCCATCTTCAAGCACGAACATGATCTCCATCATCACCGGCATTGCATCAAGGTCAATGACGCTTCTTCATGGTTGTCGTCCACCGGCTTCAACTATTACAACTACTTTGAATAGACACGCGGGTCTTAACATAAATTAAAGACAACCATATGGCTCCTGCCGGTTGCCAACTTACAAAAGGAACATTGCATACATCAAATATAATCACTATCATAGCCATATCACATCACAGCACACCCCTGCAAAACAAAGTTAGACGCCTCTACTTTCTTTGCATGTTTTACGTGGTTTGGGGCTTTCAATAAGTGTCGTTCTAACTTACAAACATGAACCACAACATTGATACTAGTATTGTTAATCACCCGTTGTAAATTGGATCTTAACTATGCTAGGAGAAACAGGCACCCGCAAAGCCACTTATGCAATACAAGTTGGATGTCAAGCGTGGAGCAAGTCTCATGAACGATGTCATGTAAGGTTAGCCCGGGCCGCTTCATCCCAACATCCCGCAAGATGCAAAGTACACAAGAAGCAATCGACAATAAAAGCATCAACGCCCACAATGACCATTGTGTTCTACTCGTGCAACAGATCTACATATAGACACGGCTCTGATACCACTGTAGGGATTCGTAGCATGGAAAACAAAAATTTTCTATCGCATACAAACAAACAAGCCAAGATCTATCTACTAGATTGTAGCAACGAGTCGATGGAATAACTCACCCTCGAAGATTCCAAAGTGTTTAACGAGAGCGGATTCTCGTGGGTGATGTAGTCGTACTCTTCCCGATCTCAAGATCGCGTAGACGATCCTTCCGGCGCTGCGGTCCGGCAGCGCTCCCGCAGTCGGTCACACATTCGGTACTCGACGAAGACCTTCCTCTCCCTTGTTCCAGCAGGCAGCGGAGGTTGTAGCACTCTCCTCGTGATTCCGGCAGCACAGCGGCGTGGTACCGGAAGTAGAGGGGAGATCTCGCAGGGCTTCGCCTTAAGCCGGAGCGAGTATGGTGGAGTATGAGAGAGTCCCTCGACGATCTAGGGTTTAGACACGCCGAGGAGGGGGCTAGGCCGGCGGTTAGGTTTCACCTAGGCGGCG
Organism: Avena sativa; assembly: GCA_916181665.1. Taxonomy (NCBI): domain Eukaryota; kingdom Viridiplantae; phylum Streptophyta; class Magnoliopsida; order Poales; family Poaceae; genus Avena; species Avena sativa. The sequence continues at coordinate 24,726,261 of OV702283.1, forward strand.
GCGGCGAGTGCACTAGGGCCGGCGGCGGCTATGGAGGCGGCGGCGGCTTGGGGCTAGGGTTTAGAGGTAGGAACTTGTGTGTCTAGGAGGGGAGCCCTGCCCCTCCTTATATAGGTGGAGGGGGCCGGACAAGGGGAGGGGAGTCCCTCCCCAACTCGGCTTCGTGGTGCGCCGACGGTGGGAGGAGGAACTCCTCCCCCAAGTCGGTTTCCACCTCCCTCTCCACTTCCCAAAATTAGCCGTTTGACTTTCAAACTTGGCGTTTGACTTTTCAAACTAGGATTTGAATAAACCCTCTATTTTGTTCAGCGATGACACCTAGTACATGATGCAATCATATCAACTTGATATAACACATTCATGTACCCTTCCCCTTCGGAGTGCCGGACATTCCGGAACCTTCTAGAACATTCCCGATGAAAACACCGGAACCATTCTCCAACTCCGAAACAAGACTTTCCTTATATGAATCTTATTCTCCGGACCATTCCGGATCTCCTCGTGATATCCCGAATCCCATTCGAGACTCCGAACAACATTCGGACTCTTTCTCATCATTCCATAACTACTCAAACAACGTCGAATCCTTAAGTGTGTCTCCCTATGGTTCGTGAATTATGCGGACATGATCGAGACACTTCTCCGAACAATAACCAATAGAGGAATCTGGAAATTCATATGGCTCCCACATATTTCTACGATTACTTTGCGATCGAATGAACCACTTACATATGATATCAATTTCCCTTTGTCTCACGATAGTTTACTTATCCGAGGTTATGATCGTCGCTATCTATGCATACCTAGTTCAACCTCGTTACTGATAAATACTCTTTTCTCGTTCCCGTGATATGTGATCCCTTGTGAGCCAGTCACATGCTTGCAAGCTACTTGGATGACATTTCACCGAGAGGGCCCAGAGTATATCTATCCGTCATATGGATGGACAAATCCCACTCTTGATCCATGTGTCTCAACCAATACTTTCCGAACACTCAATGCCACCTTTATAGCCACCCAGTTACGGTGTGGTGTTTGATGTCATCAAAGCATCCATCCGGTAAAGGTGATATGCATGATCTCATGGTCGAAGGAATTAGATTACTATGTATCAGAAAGCATATAGCAATTGAACTATTAAAATGACTTGATCTTTATGCTACGCTTATCTATAGGAGTATGTCCACCATATCATTCTCCTAAAGATATGATCTTGTTGTTAATAACATCTCAATGTTCATGATAGGGAAACCACAATCATCTATTAACCAACAAGCTAGTATTATATAGAGGCTTTACTAGGGACTCTTATTTTAGTCTACAAATCACACAAGTATTAATGTTTCCTTGTTAATACTATTATAGCATGAATGTAAACATTTATCATAAACACAAAGATATAATAATAACTATATTTATTATTGCCTCTAAGGCATATCTCCAACAGCCCCTCCCCCAAGCCTAGGCCGGCGGCCAAGGAGGGAAGAGTGGGGGTAAGTTTCCCCCCTCCTTCTAGAAGCTCCCCTAGGGTTTCCCCTAGGTTTGGCCGGCTGGGCCCTATGGGGCCTTGTGACCCTAGCCCAATGCGGCCAGGGCACTCCCTCATAGGCCCATGCCCCCTCCCGGAAGGTGGGGCCACGTTGGTCCCCCTTCGGAAGGTTCTAGAAGCTTCCGGTACAATACCGATTAACCCGAAACAATTCCGTACTCCAAAAACTGCATTGCCTTATATGAATCTTATTCTCCGGACCATTCCGGAACCTCTCGTGATGTCCCGGATCCTATCCGAGACTCCGAACAAAAACTCATAAACCAATTATCCAATCTATCCTAGCGTCGAGACACGTTAAGTGTGTGACCCTTCGGGTTCGAGAACATGCAGACATGATCTTCTATCAATAATCAACAACGGGGTCTGGAAACCCATATTGACTCCCACACATTCATCGATGATCATATCGTATGAACCACGATGCCAGGATTCAATCAATCCCATATATATATTCCCTTCGTCTCGCGATATTTTACTTGCCCGAGATTTGATCGTCGGTACCGTCATACCTAGTTCAATCTCATTCACAGCAAGTACTTTACTCGTTCCGTAATCCGATATCACTTTGTGATTAACTCCTTAACCACATGCTTGCAAGCGGTGTTGATATCGATTACCGAGTGGGACCGAAGTATATCTCTCCGACTTGGGAGGGACAAATCCCATCTCGATACATACAACCCAACAGGTACTTTCCGATCACCTGAGAGACACCTTTATGATCACCCTCTCATAGGATGACGTTTGATGACCTCAAAGCTTTCTTCCGATACCAGGGAGTTGCATTATCTCATGGTCTAAGGAATACAATATTTGACATAAGAAAAGCTTCGCAAAGATGAACATGATGACACGATCTAATTGCTTCGCTTAGTTTGGGTCTGTCCATCATATCATTCTCCCAATGATATGATCTCATTATCAATCGACAACTCATGTCTATGGTTAGGAAACCTTAACCATCATTAATCAATGAGCTAGTCCATAGAGGCATACTAGGGACACGGTGTTGTTCATAAACCACACAAGTATTAAAGTTTCCGCTTAATACAATTCTAGCATGGAATATAAACTTTATCATGAACAAGAATTATAATAATAACATCTTTATTATTGCCTCTAGGGCATAATTCCAACAGTCTCCCACTTGCACTAGAGTCAATAATCTAGTTTACATTTGGCAACAATCTCACACCCATGGCACTAAGGTGCTGATAATGTTTTGCACGTGGAAGAGGTTTAGTCAATGGATCTGCGACATTCAGATCTGTATGTACTTTGCTAATCTTCAGATCTCCATCTGCTATATAATCTCGGATTATATGAAACTTGCGGTTGATGTGCTTGGTCTTTGGATGATATCTTGGTTCCTTAGCGAGTGCTATGGCGCCAGTGTTGTCACACAATATCTCCAGTGGGTCCAATGCACTTGGAACCACGCCAAGCTTAGTGATGAAGTTCCTGATCCAAACTCCTTCACTTGACGCTTCTGCAGTAGCCATGTATTTCGCTTCTACTGTAGATCCCGCGATCACGCTTTGCTTGCAGCTTCTCCAGCTCACAGCTCCTCCATTCAAAATATAAACGTATCCTGTCTGAGACTTAGAATCATCCTTGTCGGTGTCGAAACTAGCGTCGACGTAACCCTTTACGACGAGCTGTTCATCACCTCCATAGACTAAGAACATTTCTTTAGTCCTATTAAGGTACTTTAGGATGTTCTTCACGGCTGTCCAGTGTTCCACTCCTGGATCACTTTGATATCTGCTCGTCAAACTAAGAGCATTGGACACATCCGGTCTTGTACACAGCATGGCATACATGATAGAACCTATGGCCGAGGCATAAGGCACTTTGCTCATAGCTTCCCTATCATTTACCGTAGCTGGACACTGAGCCTTGCTCAATATCTTACCTGACAACATAGGCACTGAACCTTTCTTTGCCTTATCCATTCTGAACCTTTTCAGAACTTTGTCTAGGTATGTACTCTGGCTTAAAGCTATCAGGCGTCTTTGTCTATCTCTATAGATTTTGATGCCCAATATATAAGCAGCTTCACCTAGGTCTTTCATTGAAAAACACTTGTTCAAATAACTCTTCACATCGTTAAGCATGTTAATGTCATTTCCAATAATCAATATGTCATCCACATATAGTACCAGAAATGTCACCGAGCTCCCACTCACTTTCTTGTAGATACAAGCTTCGTAGCAATTTGGAACAAATCCAAAGCTCTTGATCACTTGATCAAAACGAAGGTTCCAACTCCGAGATGCTTGCTTCAGTCCATAAATGGAACGCTGAAGTTTGCATACTTTATCAGCATCCTTAGGATCGACAAAACCTTCGGGTTGCATCATATACAACTCTTCATCAATGTTGCCATTGAGGAATGCAGTCTTGACATCCATCTGCCATATTTCATAATCATGAAACGCAGAAATTGCTAACAAAATCCGAATGGACTTAAACATCGCTACGGGAGAGAAAGTCTCATCGTATTCAACACCTTGAACTTGTCAAAAACCTTTTGCGACAAGTCGTGCTTTATAGACGGTAACATTACCATCCGCGTCCGTTTTCTTCTTGAAAATCCATTTGCACTCAACGGCCTTACGGTCGCTAGGAGGGTCCACCAAAGTCCATACTTGGTTTTCGCTCATGGATCCCAATTCGGATTTCATGGCTTCTAGCCATTTCTCAGAGTCTGGGCTCATCATCGCTTACTCATAGTTCATAGGTTCACTGTCTTCTACCAACAAGACAGTCAAGACAGGGTTTCCGTACCACTCAGGAGGGGCACGCGACCTTGTCGACTTGCGACGTTCAGTAGTAGCATCGTCCGAAGCTTCATGATCCTTGTCATTAGCTTCCTCTATTGTTGGTGCAGGCGGCACTGGAACAATTTCAGGTGCTGCGCTACTCTCCAATTTAAGAGAAGGTTCGACAACCTCGTCTAGCTCTACCTTCCTCCCACTCACTTCTTTCGAGAGAAACTCCTTCTCAAGAAAGGAACTGTTCTTTGCGACAAACACTTTGCCTTCGGTTCTGTGATAGAAGGTATACCTAATAGTTTCCTTAGGGTATCCTATGAAGACGCATTTCTCCGCTTTCGGTTCGAGCTTGTCCGGCATCAATTTCTTGACGTAAGCTTCGCATCCCCAAACTTTAAGAAACGACAACTTAGGTTTAGCACCAAACCACGGTTCATACGGTGTCGTCTCAACAGATTTAGATGGTGCCCTATTTAAAGTGAATGCAGCAGTTTCTAATGCATAACCCCAAAATGATAACGGCAAATCAGTAAGAGACATCATTGATCGGACCATATCTAATAGAGTTCGATTCCGGCGTTCAGACACACCATTGCGTTGTGGTGTTCCGGGTGGCGTGAGTTGCGAAACGATTCCGCTTGCTTTAAGATGCGTGAGAAAATCATAACTCAAATATTCACCTCCACGATCGGATCGTAGAAACTTAATCTTTCTGTTACGATGGTTCTCCACTTCATTCTGAAATTCCTTGAACTTTTCAAATGTTTCAGATTTATGTTTCATTAAATAGATATACCCATATCTACTTAAGTCATCGGTAAAAGTGAGAAAATAGCAATATCCACCGCGCGTCGAAACACTCATCGGTCCGCATACATCGGTATGTATGATTTCCAACAAGTCCGTTGCTCGCTCCATCATTCCGGAGAACGGGGTTTTGATCATCTTGCCCATAAGGCATGGTTCGCATGTGTCAAATGATTCAAAATCAAGAGACTCCAAAAGTCCATCAGAATGGAGTTTCTTCATGCGCTTTACACCAATATGACCTAGACGACAGTGCCACAAATAAGTAGTATTATAACTATCTACTTTGCATCTCTTAGCCTCAATGTTATAGATGTGTGTTTCATCCCTTTCGAGATTCAGAAGAAATAAACCATTCACAATAGGTGCATGACCATAAAAGATGTTACTCATATAAATAGAACAACCATTATTCTCTGATTTAAATGAATAACCGTCTTGCAATAAACACGATCCAGAAATAATGTTCATGCTCAACGCAGGCACATAATAACACTTATTAAGGTTTAAAACTAATCCCGAAGGTAAAACTAAGGAGAGCGTGCCGATGGCCATCACATCAACTCTTGATCCGTTGCCAACGCGCATCGTCACCTCATCCCTCGCAAGCCGCCGTCTATTCCGTAGCTCCTGTTTTGAGTTACAAATATTAGCAACTGAACCAGTATCAAATACCCAGGCACTACAACGAGGGCTAGTAAGGAAAACATCAATAACATGTATATCAAATATACCTTTGATGGTGCCAGCCTTCTTGTCCGCTAAGTACTTCGGACAGTTGCGCTTCCAGTGACCCTTGTCCTTGCAATAGAAGCACTCAGTGTCCGGCTTGGGTCCAGACTTGAGCTTCTTCTCAGCAGGGGAAACGCACTTGCCGCCGCCTTTCTTGAAGGGCTTCTTTGCACCCTTACCTTTCTTGAAGGTGGGGGGCTTGTTGACCATCAACACATGATTATCCTTTTTGATGTCCACCTCCGCAGCCTTCAGCTTTGCGAAGAGCTCGGTGATCGTATCAGTGGAACCAATCTGATTATGAGTCACTACAAAACTTTTGTAGCTGGGAGGGAGTGATTGCAGAACCCTGTCAATCTTGAGCTCCTCCGGAATCTTGCAGTCCAGTTGCTCAAGGCGTTGAGTGTAGCCCGACATCTTAATGGCGTGCTCACTAACGGAACTCCCTTCCTCCATCTTGCAGTTAAAGAATTTCTCAGAGATCTCATATCTCTCAGAATGGGCCTGAGTCTGAAACATGGTTTTCAGCTCCTCAAGAATCTCAAAGGGCCCGGGATAGTCTTCAAAACGATTTTGAAGGTCCGATTCCATAGCAAACAACATGGTGCTCTTAATCACACCATAATCATCTTTGCGCGACTGATAGACAACTTTCTCATCAGCCGGCGCATCTACAGCAGGGGCGTCACCTAACGCGTTCTCAAGGACATAGTCCTTTTGACCGCCAGAGAGAATGATTCTCAGATTGCGGAACCAGTTGGTGAAGTTAGACCCATTGTTTCTAAGCTTTTCCTTCTCAGCAAAAACATTGAAGTTGAAGTTGTACTTAGCCATTTGATCTACAATATTTGCAAGTACAAATTAGACTATGTCCATGATAATTAGTTCAACTTTTAATCAAATTACTAGATGAACTCCCACTAAATTCAACATCCCTCAAGTTGTTTAGTGAACACGATCCAAATTCACCACACCTAATCCGATCTTCACGAGAAGAGATGTGGCTTCAATGGTGGACAACGAAGTGTCGATCATATCATTCATATGACTCATGCTTAACCTTTCGGTTCATGTGTTCCGAGGCCATGTCTATACATGCTAGGCTCGTCAAGTCAAACCCAAGTATTTCCACGTGTGCAAAACTGGCTTGCACCCGTTGTATGTGAACGTAGAGTCTATAGCACCCGATCATCACGTGATGCTTGGACACGACGAACTTTCGCAACGGTGCATACATGGGGAGAACACAGTTTTATCTTGATCTTTAAGTGAGGAATCATCTTATAATGCTACCGTCGTGATCTAAGCATAATAAGATACATAAAAGGATAAACATCACATGCATATAACTTTATGTGACATGGTATAGCCAATCTTCGCGCAATGATCTCCATCTTGTGCGTGCCGACATGATCTCCATCACTCCACCATGATTGCCTCCACCACGAATAGCAACTACAACTATTGCTAACTACTTAGCGATAAGTAAAGCTATTACATGGCGCATAAGAAGTTGACACACAGGTCATACACAATTATAAAGACAACCATATGGCTCCTGCCGGTTGTGTACTCATCGACATGCAAGTCGTGAAACATTACAAAACATGATCATCGCATACAATACACACATCACATCTTGGGCCATACCATATCACAAAAAACACTCCCTGCAAAAACAAGTTAGACGCCTCTACTTTGTTGTTGCATGTTTTACGTGGCTTATGGGAGTAGCAAGCTAAGAACGATTCTTATCTACGGAAAGCCACAACGGTGATATTATGGTTGCCAAACTCCGGTGTAAATCCCATGACAACTATAGTGAGAGAAACTGGCATCCACCAGCCGCATGTGTGGAACAAGCCACATGTCAAGTGCGGAGCCGGTCTCGCGAACGACGTCGCGTAAGGTTGGCATGGACCGCTTCAATCTCACTATCACGCGTCATAAGAAGAACACAAACAAGAGGCTTGCAACAGAAAACATCAACGCCCGCAACAACCATGTTGCGTTCTACTCGTGAAACACATCTACGCATAGATCTAGCTCTGATACCACTGATGGGTTTCATAGCATAGTAAATCAAAAAAATTCTACGGATGCGAACGGGAAAGCCAAGATCTAATCTAGGAGATGCAAACAATGAGAGGGATTAGATGAGATCTTCATACCCTTGAAGATTCGCACAGCGGAACGTTCGTCGGAACGTGGGTGATGTAGTCGTACTCGCTTCTCCTCCTCGCGATCCGATCCGATCTAGCACCACAAGTGGCGATGCCTCCAAGAGATGCACACGTGCAGCACCTTGACGTCTCCTCCTTCCTTGGTCCAGCAAGTATGGTGGAGAGATGGATTGGATCTACAACGCGACGGCGCGGTGCAAATGGTGGAGAGTTTCTGCAGCAGGGCTTCGCCTACGTGCAGTCGGGAGGGAGAGAGAGAGGAGGGCAGCAGGGCGACTGGGGCTTGAGGAGGAGGTGTAGGAGGGTGGTGTGCCCCTAGCCCTCTTTATATAGAGGGGTGGGCGCCAACCCTAGCCCCTCCCCCAATCCTAGGCCGGCGGCCAAGGAGGGAAGAGTGGGGGGCAAGTTTCCCCCCTCCTTCTAGAAGCTCCCCTAGGGTTTCCCCTAGGTTTGACCGGCTGGGCCCTATGGGGCCTTGTGCCCCTGGCCCAATGCGGCCAGGGCACTCCCTCATAGGCCCATGCCCCCTCCCGGCAGGTGGGGCCACGTTGGTCCCCCTCCAGAAGGTTCTAGAAGCTTCCGGTACAATACCGATTAACCCGAAACAATTCCGAACTCCAAAAACTGCATTGCCTTATATGAATCTTATTCTCCGGACCATTCTGGAACCTCTCGTGATGTCCCGGATCCTATCCGAGACTCCGAACAAAAAATCATAAACCAATTATCCAATCTATCCTAGCGTCAAGACATGTTAAGTGTGTGACCCTTCGGGTTCGAGAACATGCAGACATGATCTTCTGTCAATAATCAACAGCGGGGTATGGAAACCCATATTGACTCCCACACATTCATTGATGATCATATTGGATGAACCACGATGCCAGGATTCAATCAATCCCATATATATATTCCCCTCGTCTCGCGATATTTTACTTGCCCGAGATTTGATCGTCGGTACCGTCATACCTAGTTCAATCTCATTCACAGCAAGTACTTTACTCGTTCCGTAATCCGATATCACTTTGTGATTAACTCCTGAACCACATGCTTGCAAGCGGTGTTGATATCGATTACCGAGTGGGCCCGAAGTATATCTCTCCGACTTGGGAGGGACAAATCCCATCTCGATACATACAACCCAACAGGTACTTTCCGATCACCTGAGAGACACCTTTATGATCACCCTCTCATAGGATGACGTTTGATGACCTCAAAGCTTTCTTCCGATACCAGGGAGTTGCATTATCTCATGGTCTAAGGAATACAATATTTGACATAAGAAAAGCTTCGCAAAGATGAACACGATGACACGATCTAATTGCTTCGCTTAGTTTGGGTCTGTCCATCATATCATTCTCCTAATGATATGATCTCATTATCAATCGACAACTCATGTCTATGGTTAGGAAACCTTAACCATCATTAATCAATGAGCTAGTCCATAGAGGCATACTAGGGACACGGTGTTGTTCATAAACCACACAAGTATTAAAGTTTCCGCTTAATACAATTCTAGCATGGAATATAAACTTTATCATGAACAAGAATTATAATAATAACATCTTTATTATTGCCTCTAGGGCATAATTCCAACAGGCTCCAATTGGGTGATTGATATAGGAGCTACCAACCACACCACAAGACAACTCAAGAAGCTTCATATTATGAAACCTATCATGGACGTGATCAGGTTCACAATGCTAGTGGACAAGGTATGGACATTACTAACATTGGTCATTCAGTTTTGCACACCCCACAATGTTCCCTCAAACTCAAAAATATTCTTCATGTTCGTGATGCAACTATGAGCTTGCTTTCTGCACATAAAATTACCCTAGACAACAATGCCTATATTGAAATTCACCCTTTCTTTTTCTTGATTAAGGACAAGGCCACGCAGCAAATAATGTTTAGAGGTCCGTGTGAAGGTGGTCTCTATCCTCTTGTTCCAGTCTCCATGGGGTCATCCTCCAAGCATGCTCTTGTCACCATCAAGCCTTCATCCTCTACATGGAATCGTCGTCTAGGGCATCCATCATCCTTTATTGTTCATCAAGTCCTTAAGAAGAATAATTTGTCTTATACTCCAGAAATAAATTCTTACATATGTGATTCATGCCAACTGGCTAAGAGTCATCGGCTTCCCTATCCTGCTTCCACTAGTGTTTCTAAAGTTCCTTAGAAACAAGTTTTCTCTGATGTATGGGGTCATGATCCTCTCTCTGTAGGCAAACATGCATATTATGTAAGCTTCATTGATGATTTTAGCAAATATACTTGGATTTATTTGCTTAAGAAACGTTCTGATGTGTATCAAGTTTTTCTTGATTTCCAACAATATGTTGAATGCCAGTTTGGTACCAAAATTATAACCATGCAAACTGATTGGGGTGGTGAGTATGAAAAGTTGAATAAGTTTTTCCAACGTGTAGGCATTTTTCATCATGTATCCTGTCCTCATGCTCATCAGCAAAACGGTTCTACTGAACGCAAACACCGTCACATTATTGAAATTGGACTTGCTTTACTTGCCAACTCTTCCATGCCACTCAAGTATTGGGATGATGCTTTTATTGCTGCTACGTTTCTTATAAATCTGTTGCCTACAAAGGTTCTTAATCTTGAGTCTCCTATGGAAAAACTTCTTCATGCAAAACCAAACTATGAGTCTTTCCGTGTTTTTGGCTGTGCATGTTGGCCTAACCTTCGTCCTTACAATAAACACAAGCTTTCCTTTCGCTCCAAACGATGTGTCTGTCTTATAACAATTGGAAGCAATTTAAAATATGATGCTCTGTCTTATAACCATAAAATTTAAAATATGCTCTGTCTTATAACAATTGGAAGCAGGCCATGCAGGAGGAATATGATGCTCTTATTTCCAATCATACTTGGCATCTTGTACCACCCAGCTCCAAGAAAAATGTGATTGACTGTAAGTGGGTGTACCGTATTAAAAGGCTTGCTGATGGCAGTATTGAAAGGTATAAGGCAAGACTAGTTGCAAAAGGATTTAAACAACGTTATGGTATTGACTATGAAGACACATTTAGTCCTATTGTCAAAGTTGCCACTATTAGGCTTGTTCTCTCTGTAGTAGTATCAAAATGATGGTCTTTAAGGAAGCTAGATGTAAAGAACACGTTCTTACATGGTGTTCTGGAAGAGGAGGTTTATATGAAACAACCACCAGGGTTCCGGTCTTCCGCTACTCCAAACTACATATGTAAACTTGATAAGGCTTTATATGGATTGAAACAGGCACCAAGAGCATGGTACTCTCGTCTTAGTTCCAAGCTTCGTATTATGGGTTTCACACCATCCAAGGCTGATACATCCTTGTTTCTGTTCAGAAAGGAAGGTATTACTATGTTTCTTCTTATATATGTTGATGACATTATTGTGGCCGGCTCCTCTGACTCTGCTATATCATATTTACTCCGCACTCTTAGTACATATTTTGCTCTCAAAGATCTTGGAGACTTACATTATTTCTTGGGTCTTGAGGTTCATAAACACTCCAATGAGATCTTGTTGAATCAAGAAAAATATGCCAATGACATAATTCAGCGAGTAGGTATGACACATTGTTCACCATGCCCTACACCGCTTGCAGTAAAGGACAAGTTATCTTTAACTGAGGGTACTCTTCTTGGTTCTGAGGATAGCACTCAGAACAGAAGTGTTGTTGGAGCTCTTCAGTATCTTACTTTGACAAGACCAGACTTATGTTTCTCTGTCAACAAAGTTTGTCAATACCTTCATGCTCCTACTACTGCTCACTGGACTGCTGTAAAAAGGATCTTGAGGTACATAAATGGCACTAAACAGCTTGGAATTACTTTTCAGCCGTCCAACTCCACTATTCTCAGTGCATACTCTGATGCTGATTGGGAAGGTGATCTTAATGATAGACGCTCTACAGGTGGTTTTGCTATATTTTTTGGGCCTAATCTTATTTCTTGGAGTGCTAGAAAACAAGCAACTGTATCTCGCTCCAGTACAGAGGTTGAATACAAAGCTATCACTAATGCTACAGCTGAACTAATTTGGGTTGAGTCTCTTGCTCGTGAGCTTGGTGTCTCATTATCAGAAAAACTGTGTCTATGGTGTGATAATCTTGGTGCCACTTTCCTGTCTGCTAATCCAGTTTTTCATGCTAGGACCAAACATATTGGGATTGATTTCTTCTTTGTTCGAGAAAGGGTTGCTGCTCGGCAACTTGATGTCAGGTTTATTTCTAGCAAGGATCAGATTGCAGATGGATTCACCAAGACTTTATGTAATAAGAAACTAGATGAGTTTAAACGTAATCTCAACCTCTCCCAGGTTTCGATTAAGGGGGGTATTAGATATAACATTTTATGTATACATACGGGTGGTGTATGGAGTAGTACTCCAACACGATATCGTCTAGGACTCTTGTACTTGTCACGATCGGCTGTTACCGATCTATTTAACATGCAACCGAACCCAGGAAGAGGGTATCGTTCCCAGCATCAAATCTAACATGCACAACATGTTGTTTAGCATGGCCTTGAATTCAGAAAATGCGACACATGTATAGAAATGGAAAAACAATGTGTTGTTAAAAACTTATGTATGAGAATTAGGGAACAATGTGATTAGGTACTTTTGTCATTTATGGAAAGCAAAAATTCCACTGAAGATAATGGTATGGATGTGGCTTATTTGTCACAATGCAAAAACCATTGGCCATCTCTTTTTATGAATGTTCGCAACGAAATATGTGTGGAGCATTGTTGTTAAAACAAATAGGTGCTCGTACCAAGCCTGGCTCTTTCTCTCGGTTCTTTTGGTGACTACCTCAATATATTTGTGTTACTCAAAATATGCAGATTACTGGTATTGCATCCATATGATCGATGATCTGGAAGTTGCAATACAAAGCTTGCTTTGAGGGGAAACTTATCAAGTCCCATGTCAAACTAATTTTCTATTCTTGTGTCTTTATGAAACACTTGACATGGTTACATGGGACGTGAACAAGATTCTATTAGAGCGGGATTTGGTCGTCTCGTTAATCTGGCAATGGAGCATGGTGTCTAGGGAGTAGTGATGGTCCTAGGCCTTGGAGAATGATCAACAGAGAAATGATGATGAAGATGGAGAGATTGATGGTGCGTGATTTAAACCAGACGCAAAGGGGAGAAAGACATACACGTTTGAAGAAAAGAGATGTTATTTTTTATAAAAGGAATATATTAATATCACCCAGATACCAATTTACACCTTCCCTATGCATCAACAAGATACCTAAAGATATCTAGGATACACACAACCAAAAAAAGAGAAAAGAAAAGGAAAAGAGAGAAAACACCCTGCCACAATAATCAATCACCCGCAGCAGCAACACTCTAACCATCACCAAAAGAAGTACCCGGACTGCAATGGAGGTTCTCCAAAAGCAGCGCCTCCAAGAAAAAAACAATATACAAATATTATCGTCGCCCGATCAAAGATCTTAGATTTTCACCCTAGAGAAAGACCTTGTTTCCAAACAATGCCTTCAATAAGATCAGTGCTATGTATAACCAATAAAGGTCAGGCCTTGTGTTTTCGCCCTTGAAATCACGACTTGGTTGTCGAGCAACACCACCAACAAAGAAGTACTCCAATGTTGCTGCCCTCCACTTGCGAAGGTGGCTATTGCAAGTCACATACCACCAGGCTCACATGAACTTGTGTCCATTCTGGACTAGAACGCATCCCGCAAGCCATGTCTGAACAACAACCTGTGAAGCAAAGTCTTCATAGCATCCAAGACCCCGCCTTCGCCAAAAATATCTGGTCCTCCAATCACATTCGTCGTGACAATTTTCACATGTGTGGATAACTTAAAAAACTTTGTGCATACATGCCCCATGGTGTTAACAAAAAACTAAGTTTTGGGATACACCAACTGAAGGCGGATAGGCTGATGTTGCAGGCACATACTACTGACCCCCATTCGATCAAGGTGTCCAATGAAAGTCATATGTGTCAGTCCTTGTTTTCCTTTGAAGAAGAAGTTCGGAACTCACCAGTGGCCAGAACAAGGAGGTCCGACCACATGTTGATCGGTGACTTCGCGCGAAGACCACTAGGGCCATCGTATGGCCGACTATTCTGTAGGACGTGAGATCCTGAGATCCACCACATCTCGATGCCTACCTCCGATGGAGAAGGAGGATCCTGCCACCGCTAGGGCCAGGGCTACCGACATGGCGCCCAAGTGATGCGGGAAGAATCGCATATCGTCGTTGTCGTCCATGCGTAGGAAATCAGTAGGTGTAGGAGCTCGTGGGTCCAGATCGAGCCCAACCGCACTGCTACAACTGCCGACATGCCTGTCGACGATGCGCCTCCGGCCCGCCGTCGTCACACACCACCCTGGCCAAAGGAGCGAGAAACGGGCGCTGCCACCTCACCCCTGGTCGCAACCAGCGGGAGCCCGCTACCACCACGCCGCGCGGGCTTTTCCTGGCGAAACCCTCGGCGGTGGCGGAGGGAGGGTAGGGGGTGTGTGGAGAGGGTCTCGAGTGCCGGCGGGTTTGCCCTAGTGCGGCGCGGCGCCGTGAGGGTTAGGTTATGAGATTACACCCAAAATATGTTATTAAGATGTCATTGTGACTATTCGTTATTATTTTTTTGAAACAAGGCAAAAACTTTGCCTTTCATTGATATAGTTGAAAAGAGATGGCTCGTTTATGAGGAAAACTGGCCGAAAAAACCATATTATCTCATCAGAGCCGAAAACTGGCCGAAAAAACCATGTTATTGTGACTCTTCGTTTTGGAAAAAAAAGAAACTGGAACTTTAGGGGTTGATGATGGCTAGGACCTAAGGTTGGTTTTACGCTTTCGGCGGTTTTTGGAATTGTCAGTATTTTGTTCAAACGACTGTACCTATCGAACTCCTAACTTCCGAGTTGTAAAGGATTAGGCGACGATAAAATACTTCTTATTTTTTGCTTTGCACATGGATGCTGCCCCACCCGTGTTCCATTGTCGGATGATAATGGAATTTAATGGATGCTTGGAAGAAAAGGGAAGACATGAAAGAATGCGACATTCCGTTACTCGTAGCCTATGAGATCTTTTACGGTCTTTTAACCACGGGTACGGTTAGGTATATGCTTCACCAAATTAAGCTCGTCATTCTTGTTCTTATTTGACTTATATTATGGGCGTCAGAATTCAGAAATGAGTTCCCAAGTGCCGCTCGGTCCAATTGCCGTCGACATCATCGGAAACGGTCCATGATCAAGTTCATTCCGTGCGCGGAACGGTCGCTTCAATCAGGCAGCAGGTGAGTTTACTAACTAGGACGTTGCCCAAAGTGGCGTATTGCGTTATGCCGCTCCTCCTCTAAACTCTCTTCCTCCCTCAATCTCTAGCCAAGATTTGCAACCATGAATCCTTCCCACCACCCTCTCACTGATCCCACGAGACCTACCACCCCTGATCTTCACCAACCTTCCACCCCAACTCCAGATCAGTTCGTGCACCAACAGTTCATCGGCGCTAATAGTCATGGCCTTCCTGTTTGGGAAGCTGCGGCTAGAGAGGGGATGGACCTCACTCCCATCTCTCCTGTTCGACAAGAAGGAAGCCTGTGTGCTCCGCACAATCCTCCGGTGATTCTCGCCCCGGAGATTCCCTCGCTGGAGTGCTCCATGAAATCCATGATGCTTGAGAGCCAAGAACAGAGTCTCAGTTGCAAGTTACAGGATAGTAAGCACAGTCTATATTTTAAACTTGCAGCTACCAGAGGCCCTCCTAGAGATATATCTCTCACAGCGGTTCAGCAACAGATGAGAAGAGCTTGGAGACAGCATTATGGAGATATCACCTAAGTGCATAGGTATGTTTTCAAAGCCTCCTTTGAGTCCTTCGAGTCCCTCATGTGGGTTTTCAAGAAACAACCTTGGTTGATGGGGCCAAACGTGCTTTTATTTGAGTTTGCTGATGAAAAAGGAGAAGGTTATGAGAAAGAGCAAAATGACTTCATGGTTAAGAAAGGGAAACCAAGGTAGAGTCTATGGTATCCCTTGGAAGAATAGATCGATAGAACTTCTTAGAAACATTCTCAGAATTATAGGGGCTCCCTCTGAGTTCCATGAGTTGAAGGAGAATATGCTTTTCAGCCACCCTAATTACATCTGGGGGGTAATCAGACACACGGTGTGCAACCCGATTTTAGACAGAATCAAGCTTAAGTTTGGTGTGCTGAAAGAAGGAATTGCCTATCTGCACTATGAAAAAGTTGGAAGGATCTGTTTGTTTTGTGGAGTTATGTTCCACACAGTTAGCAACTGCTATCTCAGGAATTGCATCGTAACTGATCATATCAAGCTTCATCAAGATCCTGACCAAGTCCCATTCCAAAGATACGGAGCTTGGATTATAAGTGAGGAAAAAATCCCACAAGGTGTGAGGCAGAGAGTGTCGCAGGAAAACCCAATATTCAGTACTTTCCAAAGCAGAGAGCTCTCAGTCTTCAACAAGGTCTTCAGTAACACAGAAAGGGATAAGGAGTTAGAGGAATTATCTCCAATGGCGATGTTGATTCAGATGGAAAAATACAGAGGAAAGTATTGCAAAGCAAAGAATAACTCGCAGCCGGAGGTAGACGAAGGCACTATTCCTGGCAGGGACGCGTGGCCCTCCATCACGCTGCAGAGTAAAAGGGACATGCAAGAGAGACACGTAATGAGAGAGCTGGTCAGCAACCTGCCGCGTGGAGAGACGAGTAGAGGTGAAGGCGGTGCAATACAGATGGCAAGCAATATGGAGCTGCAAGTTCAAGAGGGCCAGCAGGGCTGTCAGATGATGGAACTCGAAATGAATGCTGGCCATAGTCAAGCGCACAGGGTGGGAACTGAAAAGAGCCTTCCATACACTGTAGAGGAGGAAAATGATATTTTAAAGAAGGTTGGGGAAAATGTTCAAACTCCAAAAGTTTCAATCTTGGGCCATCACTTGCTTGCAGGCCAAGGCCTGCAAACAAATTCCTCTTCTATCCCTGGCCCAGATAAGCAAAAAGGAGTCTTATTTACTGATGCTATAACACATCAGATGTCTGCAACGCCCCATTCTTCTTCTCCAGAGAGCAACAGAGTGAGAGAAAACTCTACACTCCAGCTTCAGCTTGCCCCTCCGAAAGAACACCTCCCCAGCAATGAAGGACAAGAAGTGCATAATGTTCCCCAGCTCCAACCTTCTCCCCGCCGGTCACCGTTTTCACACCAGTTCCACCAGGAAGGAATCAATAAGAGGCAGACAGAGGACAGACCAGAGCACCCTGAGAAATATCAGCCACCCCCAAAGAGAAGAGGAGCTCACTCTCTCGCAGGAGAACCAGCTCAGAGACCTAGTGGAGCAGCTCTTCGAGGACATGAAGAGGGCTTGGTCGGAGGCTCGCCTCCGGCCGGCCAGCAAGGAGCAGTGGGGAGATCTGGAAGAAGGTCTGAGGAGAAGATCGGCGCCGGCTTGTCGCAGCAGGCGGGCAGCGATGAGCTTCAAGAAGGACAAGGACACCTGGAGGCCAGAGATCAACATCGATCTGTCGCAGGTACATATTTCAGTGGAGGATCTCCAGCAGCTTTCTCCGATTCGTCCTTCGGCCACCGGGGCGCCGTCGATCCAAAGGCTCGGGGTCGTCCATGAAGGTCTCGCTGGGATAAGAGCAGATCGCCTCAAGCTGGAGCTCAGCTCCGATCTCCTCTGGGATTTAGTCTCAATCGCCCCGGTGCTTCCATTTGGCTCCGTTCTCCAGCAGCCATGGGCATGGGCACGAGCAATGATGTGTGCAGGAACAGTAGCTTTGCTATGGGAAGAAATCTGCTCCCCAGCCCTTCACCATCTCGCAGATCAGAGGATTCTGGCTATGGAGACACTGCCGACTTCGACCCATGGCCTCTCTCGTCGAGCTCGCCTGCTTCGGATGGTTCTGGTGACTCTCGCAGGGTGCGTTCTCTCCTCCTCAGGAGCTTAGCGAGCCCTACGTGGCTTGCTATGCTCCTCATCATGCTTCTGGCTCCGGCGGACACCTCGATGCTCGATGCGAGGCTCAACCTGCAGCAGCTCCTTCAGGTAATGAGAACAATCTATAGGTCTATTTGGCTCAGGAGGAATCTTCAGCGACTCAGGCGTTGGCGCCAGCCTTCAAGGCGCCACGGGCGCCATGAAAGCCCTGGCCTGGAACTTTCAAGGGGTGGGCAAGACCCTTGGCAGTCCTAAGCTTTGTCATATTGCCAGGATGATCGTGGCGACAAGACCTCAGGTAACTTTTCTTTCTGAGACAAAAAATTCCAAGTTTGCTGCCACTATCATTTGCTCTAGATTTAATATGAATGACTGCATTGTAGTTCCTTCTCAAAGGAAAGCTGGGGGCCTCTGGATGATGTGGTCAGATGAAGTTGATGTTGATTTGCACCTGCACTCTAGCAACCTAGTCTTAGCTCTTGTCTTGGATCGTGCCAAAAACCAAAAATTTGGCCTTGTTTGTATTTATGGCGATCCTTACCACCGTACTACTTGCACTATCTGGCAGCAGGTTGATCACTTTATGTATTATAATAGCACCATGCCCTTTATGTGTATTGGCGACATGAACGATCTTCTGTATGACTCAGACAAAAGTACCCCTAATGTAAATTATAATCGTATGTTTGCTTTCCGTTCTTTTGTTAAAAGTTGTGGTTTGTTTGACATTGGTTTCACTAGTCCTGCTTACACTTGGACAAATCGTCGTTTTTCTTCTAAACCTCTCTTTCAGAGATTGGATAGATGCCTGGTTAACCATGAGTGGTGCTCTGTTTATCCTGTTTCAAACGTTTATAATATGCCTCTTATTCACACTTTCAGTGACCATGCACCCATCCTCCTCTCTACTGAAGGTAAATTTTGCAAGCCCAGGAACTCTTTCAAGTTTGAAAACTGGTGGCTTAGAGAAGAGGATTTTCAAAGCTATGCAAAAAACTGCTGGAACAACTGCTCTAATGTCTCTTTTGCAAAAAGAACCAACAACCTTGCTTCCAAGTTAAAAATTTGGTGCAGAAAGAAGAAACCTTTGCAGGAGGAGCTCAAGGAGCTGGAGAATGAAATTGAGAGGATTCAATTACTTCCTCCAGATCAGCAGGATCTTCAAAAGGAAACAAGCCTGATGGAAAGGTATGAACAAAACATTACTAAAATTAATGATGCTAATATGCAGAGGGCAAAAAAGAGTTGGGTTAAATATGGTGACAGAAACACTACTTTCTTCCATAGAGCCATTGCCAAGAGGAGGAGGAGAAATATGATCCTGTCTATTAAAGATGAACAAGATGTTACTCATCACATGCCAGATCAAATTGCTAACACTTTTGTCTCTTACTTTAGATCCATTTTCACTTCCTCCTGTAATAATAATCCCCCAGATTTTATTCACTCTGATCATCAGATTCCTAATGAACCTACTTATTCTATTCCTGAAAAAGAAGAAATTTTAGAAGTTTTAGATGATATGAAAAGGAATGCTTCTCCAGGACCTGATGGTTTTAATGTTGAATTTTATCTTGCTACTTGGGACTGGATTGGAAATGATGTCACCAACATGGTTAGGAACTTCTTTACCACTGCTACCCTACCTAATCATATCAGTGATACTCATATTGCCCTCATCTCTAAGAAGCTTACCCCTACTGTCCCCACTGGTTACAGACCCATAAGCCTTTGCAATGTTGTTTATAAAATCATCTCTAAGTGTCTGGCTAATAGACTTAAGCCACATCTCCCAGACTATATCCATCCTGCTCGGCAAGCTTTTATTGAAGGAAGAAGAATAAGTGATAACATCATTATTGCTCAAGAAATCACCCACTCTTTCAATTTGTCTAGTTGGAAGTCTAAGGATTTCATGCTTAAGATTGATCTGGCTAAAGCTTTTGATAGAATAGAATGGAACTTTATCTGTAAAGCCTTGGCTAGGATAAATCTGCATCCTCACTTTATCAAAATGGTCCATGCTTGCATTTCCTCTCCTGTTTTTTCTGTCATTATTAATGGACAGGCCTATGCGAAATTCACCAGCTCCAGAGGTATAAGACAGGGGTGCCCTTTATCCCCCTATTTGTTTATTCTTGGCATCAATGAGCTTTCCATCATGCTGTCTGAGGCCTTGGCTAAAGCTGAGCTTTCTGGAATCTCTCTTGGGCCTCACTGCCCTCCTATTCACTCTCTGCTTTTTGCTGATGATCTCCTGGTTTGTGGGACTGCCTCTGTTCAAGAAGCTCAAGCAGTCAAAAACATTCTCCTTAATTTTTGCAATATCTCTGGACAAACCCCCAACTGGTCTAAATCGGGCATTATCTTTAGCAAGAATGTTGACCCAATCACAGTTGCCAACATTTCTCAGATCTTTCCTGTTACAAATATTGATGAAAACTTTACTCACCTGGGTCATCCTCTCATTTTGCCTGCTAGAAATAGGAGTGAAGCCTACAACTTTATTATCCAAAAATTTAAAACCAAGCTCTCTACTTATAAGGCCAATTCCCTATCTCATGCTGCTAGGTTAGAGCTTATCAAGTCTGTTCTATCCTCAATTCCTGTCTACTATATGTCTAAACTACTGTTTTCAAAAAAACTCCTCAAAAAACTTCAGGCCATTATGAGAATTTTCTGGTGGACTGGCTCATCCTCAGAACCCTCAAAAAAAGCCCTTTGCTTAACTGCTTGGAACAACATTTATGCTCCTAAGTCTGAAGGGGGACTGGGAATTAGAAATCTTCAAGCCACTAATATGAGCCTCATTCTTTCTGCTTCCTGGAGAATTGCTGAGAATCCAAAATCTTTCATGCAAAGTGTGCTCAAATCTAAATATTTCCCAGATTCTTCCATTTGGAGAGCTAGCAAGAATGTCCCCAAATATGCTTTCTGGTCCTCAATTCTGAAGGTCAGACATCTTCTCACCAATAATTCCTATTATCAAATATGCAGAGGTAACTCTTCCATATGGAGCTCTCCTTGGTTTTCTGGTTGGGAAACTATTTATGATAACCTCATTATCCAACAACAAGGCTTCACCTACCCTTCCAGCATCAATCAACTTTGGCTTCCCAACACTCAGACTTGAATATCAATCTTATTGAGAGTCTGTTTACTGGTGAGGTTGTCCAGGCTATTAAAAATACTAATATTATTCCCTCTGAAGAAGATGACATTCTCTGTTGGAAGCCAACCCCAAATGGAAAATGCAACCCCAAATCTACATACAAAACTTGTTTGTCTTGGCTTTTTGTTACAGGAGCCCCCAGGCCAGAACAGGTCCAAGATTCAACCAAGGAGATTCTCAAGAAAGTCTGGAAATGCAATAAGATGATACCCAGAGTTAAAACATTTGCCTGGAGACTGCTTAGGGGAGCACTAACCACTGGTGCTAGAGGCTCTCAATTCTCTGCTCACATTAACAGGGATTGTTGCAGGTGTAACATTCCTGAAACTGATGCTCACCTGTTTTTTCTCTGTCCTTTTGTCAAAGCCGCTTGGCTGCTTCCCCCTTGTTTCATAAAAAGTGAAATCTTAACTAGTAATACTTCTGATATTTCACAAATCATTGTGAATTTGCTAAACCAGAACCACCATTCTGCTAACTTAAATTACATCTTTACCTTCCTTTGGTGTGTCTGGAAGGCCAGGAATGATCAGCTATTTTGCAGGAAAAAGACTTCTCCTCAACAGGTACCAATGCATACTGCTGCACTTCTCAAGGACCTGGAAACTGAAGATCCAATAAAATCCCCTCACCCTCCAAAGGTTCCCTTGGGAGTTTCTGTTCCTACTGATTTCCATTTTATAGGCCCAAAGGTTTACATAGATGCAGCCTGGAGGAAACAACCTGGGTCCTCAACTGATACGGCTGGAGTTGGCATTTACTTCTCCAAATCTTTGCAGGGTGAAGCGAGAACTGATGTTTTCATATTAGCTACAAAAAAAGATGTGCCCTCTCCTTTGCAGGCTGAAGCCCAGGCTTTAATTCTTGCTGCAAACTTCGCGGATGCTCTAAAACTTGTAAGTCCTGTTTTCTTCACAGACAATCTATCTCTGGCAAAGGCAGCAACGGCTAGAGGAGCAACTGATATTAACATGACTTGGGAAATAAGAAGACAAGCAATTGAATATCAGAAGTTGGCTCTTCCTCTGCTTGGTTCCATCTACCATATCAAAAGAGAAATCAATGGTGTAGCTCACAATTGTGCTCAACAGGCAAGAAGATCAGTTGGATCTGAGCCTATCTGTTCTTGTAGGAATCCAGCTCATAACAATCAGTTATGCCCAGTGCTTGCTGCTATCGATAAGATAAGGCAACTTGAGTTTGTAATTCTCGATGTACAATATTTTTGAGCTGCAATATATTTGGGTGCGTCAGCACCCAACCTCTATTCAAAAAAAAAAAGATCAGGCAGCAGGTGGTGGTGTTCCCATTGGGGAGACGGAGGCTGACGCCAGGTGCTCGTCTTGGGTCACAGCAAATACAGATGGAAGACGTTTCTCTGTTCATTTGTTCCACTGCAACTTTGCAAGCAGCAAGAAATCGTCAAAAGATTAGACTTTAGCCTTGCTGCCCGTCTTGGGTCAGCTGAACTGGCCAAACAGTAGCCACGGTAAATGCTCCGTTTTATCTTCACGGTAATCACCATGTCGTCTTTTACCTGGCAAAATCATATAAGTACTCCCTTTTTTCTGAGGGGAAAAATCATATCCTCCTTTTTTTAGAAAAAAAAAAGAAGCATATCCTCCTTTTTTTTAGAATCAAAAATCACATCCTCCTAGGCGTTAGGCTTAGAGAGCCTAAATAAAGCCCAGGCTGAGCAAAAACCCTAATCCACGATCAGTTCCGGCCACATCCTGTCAACGGCCCATGTATTATCCAGAGGAATTAATCTGAGGAGTCGCTGAAGAAGGAAAAAAAAACTGTATTTCCTATTTATCGCTCAACGCGGGTGGTAATAGGCTCCCCACGCGGCCGCTCGAGCTGGCCGGCCAGTTTAGCGGTGGTTTGTCTATTTACTTCGGTTTTTACGGGTTTTCTTCTGGTTTGCGGTTTTTTCCACCAGCCTTTTGGTGCAGTCGGGTTTTCTAAACTTTTTCAGATTTGAATATTTCTAAATCTGAACATTTTATATTATTTTTTTCAAGTTCGAACATTCTATTGATTTGAATTTTTTTTCAAATCTGAACTTTTTTAAGTTTCAGCTTTTTTCAGATCTAAACATTTTTAAAATCTCAAAAACTTTCAAGTTCGAACGTTCTGTAGATTTGATTTTTCTTTAAAATCCGAACCTTTTCAAGTTTCAACCTTTTTCATATCTGAACTTTTTAAAATTTGAATATTTATTCAAATTTCTAAAAATCAAAAGACCCGCAAAGACCGAAAGCTTCGAATCAGGCTTTTGCCCTTCTTTATAAATAAAACCAAACGTCCAAACCATACGAGTGACGAGGATAAAAGGTTAGCCACAACAACATCCTCAAGAGGATCACGACACCCACATGCGTCGCCGTCGTTGGCACCGAAGCGCTGGGATTTCGCTAGAAAAAACCCTCACCACACCTGGTACCTTAGGTCACCGTCCCCGAGCCGAGCTTTCAACACGCGATCTAGGAACTGACCACGCCGCGGCGCCTGCAAGCACCAGGAGCCCACGATGCCTACTCCTTGCCACCCTCATGGCCCCAAGAGTCGACCATCACCACTGCCACGTCGCCCACCGTCTAGCCGCTCGTGCAGTCCACCTTCCGAGGCCGTCGTCCTGGCATCCGCGAACTCGCGCCCGTGTAGCAAAGTTTAGCGGTGACCTGCAAGGTAGAGGGGTAGGGAGGGTGGCAGCAGCAGCAGAGCCACATGGAGGACGTCCTCCACCACCGTTGGTGGGTGCCGACCCGACGCCACAACAGGACCACATCAGGCCCAGCAGGCCCGGCCAGGTCTAGGTTGGACCCGTAAAGTTCCCGTCGCGCAGCAGCACGTAGGCTACCGCTAGTGGCGGAGCTAGAGAAGTGATGATCCGGGTGCACAGTGGTGCCCCGACTGAAAAATTACTTGTATTATTGGTTACACGCATGGTGGAACTTAGCTAATTTACAAAGGAATTCAGTTGTATCCGGTGTCCTGTGCACCCCCAAGGCTGCACATGGATCCGTCCTGGCTACCGCCTTCGGAGGCTAGGGTTTGCCCCTGACCCAGGGACATGAGCGGGGATTGTTTTCGAATCTATTGGTTCGTTCAATCTTCGTCCGAACTCACCAAAACCGAAGGCTCCGACAGAGAAGAAACAGAGTGTTGTAATGGACCGACCCATCCGGGTGAAACACGCGCAGGCGGAGCGCATATCGCGTGACATTGAGCGATAAATAGTTGCTCCATAAAAACACGCGCTCTTGTGCCACTCTCTCGGGGGCAAATAGGACACTCGTGTAGGACGTGTTTTATGAACTGGGAGAGACCTTGAAAGGCCTTGATGTCTAATTAAAAGATGGTGGATTTACATATAGGGTCTCAAAAGAAATTAAAATTACAACTTGTTGGTCCTCATAATGTGCACAAATGACCCTAAAATAAAAATAATTTTGGTCTTGTTCCTCCACTATAATGTGGGAATCTCCAAACTACAGCTTCTTTCCCTACTCACCTTGAGATCTGCAACTCCTAGCGATGTCCTTCGCCCCCTCTCCACCATCGACGGTCGAAGGGAAACACAATATCAAGAACCACCACAACAAAAAAAAGTATCAAAGGTTTTATTGACAGAGTAGCTAGGGGTACACCTCCCCTTCACCTCCGACTCTAACCTTGGGAGCTCCACGACGGAGAAAAGAACCACCGGTGAGCAGCAAATCCACCTTAGGAGATCTAGATGTGTTCCTACCGGCATAGAGCCTACAACTAGCATAAGTCCAAGCTACCATAGCCGACTAAATCCTACCTACTACTGTACAAAGATGGGTTCCTCACCCAACTCGATGTCGGTGTCCGCCAAAGAAAAGAGGGGAGTGTCCAAACAACCGATATCTGGAAGGTTTCTCACGGAGGTGGGAGGTGAAGAAGAAAGGAGCCGTTCATGTTTACCTTGTAGGACATGTTTCGCAAATCACTGCGAGGCTAGCCATACTCGGGATATTAAAAACAAGATAATTAGATGTCTGTGGGTCCTCCATGTTCTAGCCCGCAACAAAAGCACCTTCGGGTTAGGCCCACTTGAAACTGCCGATTCAGCCGTTTTCATGGAATCACCCTCACGTCGTGAAAATCCAAGACAGTGGCATACAAGCTCGTGCAACCATGGAGACGGTAGGAGCTCGCGCACCACATAAAAAATACGGTGGGAGAAATTCGCTCTCCTCCCGCCTAAGTCGCCCCTCAATTTATAACCATCACTCTCATCGCCGAAACACAAATCAACAATTTTCCCCCTTCGAGGTCCTATGAGATGGTTGGATCCTCTTCACCGTCTTCACTGACGAGCACGATAGCGGGGACCGTCGATGGCAAGACGGCTTCTCCCTCCACCCCGAGTTGTGTGTTGAATCCTCTTCTAGTGGCGGTAAGAAATCTCTAAGCCCTGTTGTTGTTGTTGTAGCTTATAACTCTGAGCACATGTGCTAGTTCTCAGTACATTTGGATGGATCTGATGGTGCTTCTTGCTATGAGTGTCTATTTAGGTGATGTGCAAGCGATTTTCATGCTTACTATAGTTCTTGCTAGCGTTTTAGGTTATCTGCAAGCAATTTTCATGCTTACCGTTGTTCTTGCTAGAAATTTAGGGTTATCTGCAAGTGGCTTCCATGCTTACCATTTTTCTTACCAGGAATTTAGGTTATCTGCAAGCGATTTTCATGCTTTTCATTGTTGTTGCTAGCCATTTCGTGCACACCATAGTTGTGACTAGTGGTGACTGATGTAGGATTTCAGTTTGTTAACCTGTTGTAGGTCACCATACCGATAGGTCTCCCGAGGTGTTTGCTCCCTCGGTGTTAAACCTGTTGCAGGTCATCATGCCGATAAGAACATGTACCATTCAGTTCAGCGGACGCTTGACACATAGCCAATGGTAACAGCTACAATACCATGCCAACCAAATTACACAATTTTGTCGCTATGGCATATGGCATGGCATATATGGCAGACTGGGCATATATGGCAGACTCACTACCAAACTACCCAAGTACTCGATCCGATCCAGCGAGGCCACTGACGCCGAGTGCTGACTGATGAGTGTTCGACCCGGCCAAAAGTTGAGATCGCTGCGGTGATCGAGTAGCCGACTAACCTGTGGCGGCGAGTGAGTGACCACAGACACCTGCCTAACGAAGAAGACGATGGAACAAGTAAAATGGGGATCTATACAGTCCATGCACGTGCCATGCCGGCGCCACGTACGGCTAGCTAGCTGCTGTACATGATGACGAAGCACGGGAGCATGGCCCGGGGGTTGAACACCAGCAGCTCGGCGTCGTCCTCTCCACGGCGGACAACCCCGGCCGGTGGCACGGGCACCATGGAGTCGTAGGCCACCTTGTCGCCGTCGCCGCCGCGGACGACGCGTCCCGCCACGACCCGGCACACGAGCATGGCCCGGCGCACCTGCAGGAACGCGAACTCGCGCTCCACGTCCTCGGGCAGCGACGCGTGCGCGGCCCACCCGGAGGAGTACGTGGCGATGCCGTCCACGTCCGCCTGCTTGCCGGCGAAGCCGTGGCGCAGGATGGTGCAGGTGCAGCAGTAGGGGCTCCCGCAGACGCCGGCGCCCAGGGAGCAGAGCATGGTGGAGCAGTGGAACTGCAGCCGCTCGTTGCCGTCCGCGATGCACCGCTCCTCCACCGCCGCGCCGGCCGTGGAGCGGCGGGAGGCGCGGGCGCGGACGAGGTCGCGGTACTCCTCGAAGCGGGAGAGCGCGCGCGGGTTGTGGTGGATCCTGAGGATGCGCGTGACGCTGACGGCCGGGGGACCGGCGCCGGCGGACGACCAGCCGGCGAGGAAGATCATGCGGATGATGTTCATGCTGGAGTCGACGTGGGAGAGCTCCGACAGGGAGTGCTTCATGGCCTGGTGGAGCTCCAGCTGCTGCGGCTTGCTGAGCACCTCGCCGCACGCCTTGCACGGGAACAGGTCGCCGCGGGCGGCGAAGGACCTGGACAGCTGCCTGGTGGTGGCCTGCGGCGAGCACGGCACGGGAGGAGTGACGCTGAGGGACCGCGGCGACATCGGGGACAGGAACGGCGACGCGCACGGCGACGACGGCGTGGACAGCACCACCGACGCCAGATGACGATGCGCCACGGACAGAGCGAGCGGCGACGATGACACGGTGGTGGTGACGGCCTCCTCTTCCTCCGGAGCAGCATTCTTGGGTCCGGAGCCGGAGGAGGAGAAGATGCGGTGGATGTAGCAGCGGAGGTTGGTGGCGAGAGACGACACGTGCCTGCTGCGCCTGGCCCTGGCCCTCTCCTCAACGACGGTAGAGGACGACACGGCGGGGGAGAACGCGAGTGGCGATATCTTCCTCCTCTTGCTGCTGCCGCCGCCGCCGACGACGCCACCCTCGTCTTCGTCGTGCTGCTGCGAGGCGGAGCCAGGCGAGAAGCAGCAGCCCCCGTGGCCAACGTGGAGGAACATGACAAAGAAGAGGGACAGGAACCCGCGCAGCAGGGAGCTGCCTCTAGCACCGCCGGCCATTGATCCCGATCTCCGGTGCGGTTCAACGGCAGCTCAGGTTCCAGGGACGACGACTCAGACCATGATCATGCCACGACAAGGCTCGATCGGGAATACTCTTGTGGGTTAACTGAAGAAGCAAACCCAGGAGGACGGAGGTGGAAAGGGGAGGGAAAAGCGTGGGGGTGCTTAAAAGAGTGAGAAGTGAACGTGGGCTGGATGTGTGTGTGTGGCTGTGTGGTCGAAAGGACGGAAGGAGAAAGGCGATCGATCCGGAGACAGCAACAGGGTGTCCGGCCCGGGTACACGCACGAACCGGTTTAATTACCTAGGATGCAGATGCACCGCGGCTAAGCCGAACAATCATACTACCACGCATCACGCAGAGCTGGTACCGATGGTGCTTGTCACACTGTACCCTTCTCAGCAGCCAGCAAGGGACATGCGGCATTACGCCGGCGAGATGACAGATGGGGATGCAGGAACTCGCAGCGAAAAAGAATGGCGGAAGTGGACGCGGTACCGATCGAAGCCCAGCTCGATTTCATTCCGATCGGATCAGTTCAGATCAGATCAGGCTCAGTCGTCGGTGCACTGATCGGAGGAGTGTAGGTTCGGGGGGAGCTATCATCGTTCACAGGCCTGACCTGCGCACCTGTCCCGATGTCTCCTCCTCTCGCCATCTCCATTATGCATCATCGCGTCCCGTCTCGTCTCGCTCCATTATTATTACGAACTCGTCTATACAGAGGGGGAGACTAGAAAAATACCCAAGGGGCTCGTCGTCAGCGGCGGTCCTGCCCCGCTGCCGACTAGCGTGCTGCAGCTAAACCCCAAAGAAAATTAGACGGGGCAACGGACGGTACAGGGTACAGAGGACGGGACAAGATACGCCCTGTTCCTCCTGCCTCGCTCCCGAACAAACGGCAAAACGTGCAGCCTGACCGTCCAGGATCCGTCCGCTCCTCCAGTCCCATGCTCTCTTCATCATCGGCCTGCACGCTCGACAGATGGGAGCTGGATTCTGCCATAAAATACGGCGAGAGCTCAGGAGATAAGATAATGTTGCCACGCTCCTTGGCGCATAATGAGGCGGTTCCATGTGTGTCTTCCTGAATCCTCAAACACGGCCAAAACAGATGGGAGGCCACGTCCACAGTTGCACACATAATCATCCGCTTCCAGTTCCAGGTACAAGGTACTCGAGTGAATGGAATCCGAGACGCGCTGCAACCTGCAAAGCAACGCTTAACACCTCAAACCTGCGTCTTACACAAGAAACGAATGATGCTGGAGCCCGGCAAACAAAGACAGTCAGTCAGACAGACAGGCCGGGGTTCTCGAGATTCGGCGCCATCACGGTGTCCTGGTGGCCGGTGGGGCTATGCAGTACCGTTAGTGACATACCCATGATCCTAAATGAGATTTTCTTAAGCAAAAAGATCACTTCGGCACATGCATACAGTACTAGAAAGAGACCACTCCCAGTGCGAATCCAGAACACAGATGGTACCTGGTAAACCAAGAATCCAAGAATTTCTATTTATGATCGTACAAGTCAGCAGGCAACTTTGATGAGGAACTGTTCAACTCCAACTCCAAGCATTCGCTAAAATAATAAAGATCAAGTACATTATGGAATGAAGTACAAACGTCGGGCTAGCCCACACATAAGATCTGTTAATTTATGATATGGTACTACATCTGTTGGCTCATATGATATGTTACACCGATCACACAAATCTATTCAATGATTCAAAACACATACATTTCTACTCCGTACAATAGTTAAGTCCAGATGTCAGTACCTAGCAGAGTTTCCAGCTAATATAATGTGCACCAGGTAAGTAGACATATTAGGTGCAGTACATAACGAAGTCCAGAAGTGAACCAAACATGTCCGAGACTCAGGGTAGAGCACGAAGGAAGCTTTTAATTTGGATGAGAATGAAATATGATCTTATGACCATTCAGTATCAGACAGGGACTCTCACTGTCATATGCTCATGCTTGTCCCAAAAATTGTTATAAACAAAAAACTGCGCCGATGTTCTAAAAAACATATACTGTACAAATTCGCTGTTGCAAATACCGTTTACTTATATGAAATGCACCATTAAATATGAACGAAAGTCACAACTCACACTCTAAGGGAAATTGAGTTTAATACTGAAAGAGGAAGACAGCTATTATGATGCCTAGTTGATGTTTTCCTTTCATAATAATCAGTAGTAGGATGAGCCAGGAAGAAGGCACTTTCTTTGAAAATGACAGTGTCCTAGGCCACGGGGATAAAAGGTTGCAGAGTTGGGAACCAGCTTGTGACAACTTCACTGACAGCAAAACTTCTAGTATCAATTTTTTTGTTCCAAGGAGTAACCCGAGTTTACGCAAAGCTATATGTCCAACTGATTTAATGTGCCTACCCTGTAACTCTAAGAGTTCACTGAGAAATACTACCCAATGCTACAATTGGGTATAAAGGAAACATAAAAAACTTAACAGGAGTCCTATGAAAAAAATTACCAGAAATGTTCTCTGGTTTGATTGCCTAACTAATAACCTATGTTTCTAACCAGCTAGATACAGGGGGGCGGGCATGTGCAAAGCAATGACTATACAAACCATTCGACTGTAAGGTGGACCAAAAATTGTTACAATGCCGCACCACTATACGCTTTCATGGCTTAGTTTTGCAGGTTAATTACATTGGAATAAAGGAGTAAATCATATGGTAATGATGTAGAACAGAACAGATAATTAAGAAAACAAGTAATATTTGACTTCTACTCTATCGACTTATCCAAGGAAAGACTTGAGTTATAATTTGAGGACTTGAGGTATATTGGAAGAGCAAATCAGTAATATTCGAAATCTGAAATCAAGTTTCTGGGTTATAATTGTTGCACAACATATATGTTTGTAAGCCATAATCTGCAAATTCTATAGAACAAAGAGACGAAGAGATAACTTTGCTACCAGCAATACCAGGCCTCTCCCATTGCTCCTGCGTGGCACCATCTCTTAACAATACATGTTAGTTTTTTTCCTATGTGGCATAGAATCAATGAGCAGAGACAATGAAACCATTTCTTATCCTTGATCTCTTCATATAAACCAACATGGATCGTTAAATCTTTTACTCATCATCAATTAGACACATACAATACTAATAAAAGTGCAGTATACTACATATTAAATACCAATTGGGATGGTGAGCATCTAAGTGACATGGCAAGTTAACATACGATAAATAAGAG
The DNA here is from genome assembly GCA_916181665.1 of Avena sativa. Lineage (NCBI taxonomy): Eukaryota > Viridiplantae > Streptophyta > Magnoliopsida > Poales > Poaceae > Avena > Avena sativa. The sequence goes on from OV702283.1 coordinate 24,757,276, forward strand.
ACAACCACTAGGGCTGGCCTCAATTCTTTTTACCATTTTAAAAGATAATAATGGTAACTTGACAAGTTGATCGCAACTGATGATGTCCTGACAGGATAATCACAAAGTAAGCTGAATAACAACATTGCACTATATTTAGGGTGCGAGGGACTAGTTGAACAATGATCTTGTAAGGAACTAACTCTCACTGCTAAGGGATCACGAATATATTCTTATACCAAAGAGGCTGCTTCAGTCTAGGCCTATGCCTGCATCAAATGCATCTGTAGTGGCACGGAATGTAATATTACCACATCAAATCTGGAAACAGAGTTGAGACAGGAAGAACAATATTCCGGACCTGAATTTATACCTGAAAAGAACAGAGAGAACATGACAGTGATCCTGTACTAGAAAATGTACTTGTTACTTCTTTTGACAGTCGGGAAATTGCTATGAGAGAGAGATAGCACCAGCTAGGCGGGAGCTCTCCCACACTTCAACAACTGACATGTTTTCTCTGGTCACAAACAAGCGGTCTCCGCCCCCTTCCATCATCTCTATCATCCCACGCTTAGAATCCTCTTCAGTGTCCATATAGCTGCTTCTAAAGCTATTTTCATTTATTCCTTCTGCCTCCTTTGTTCTCGATTGCTCTGCGAAGTTGCTTCTGCCATTTTGTTGTTCTCCCAGTCTGGACCAAACCTCCAATCCATCCTTCCGGCTGACAAATATCTGGGACTTGTAGCAATGCAGAACACTGCCATGACCCCCTCCGCTCCCTCTTGGTCCTGATGACATATAAATCCAAAGGTCGTCACCGAGGCGCCTCAGGTCTGCAGCTCCAATATCTCCTGACTTTGAGCACACCTTGTAAAGCATCAGCTGCTTCACATCCACATCTGCATCTGCAAATGGATCTCCAAACCTGCTGCTTCTTCCAGCTCCCCCTGGCTCGCTTGTCTCCCAGACCACATTCCCAGAACGAATGTCCCACAGCCTCATGTACCCAGAGTAGCCAAATGCCCCCGAGCTCACAGATGATGCAAACACTAGCCCAAGCTCCTGCAGGTGCACTACCCGACCCGGTGAAGACGACTTGGCCCCACTCCCACTTTGCCGGCCAATCTCCTGCACTGGCTTCAGAGTTACAGGGTCAATCGCCAGGATGCAGTTCTCCCGGTGTGGGCACTCGAATGTAGCGAAGATCGGTGAATTCGTGTCAGCAGGAGGGCGAGCGGCGATGGCGATGACCCTGGCTTTGAGGACGCGAAGGTCACTCGGGTCTGCCCATTCAACGGAGGCGACGTGCCGGCCTTCGAGGAAGTCGTACACATGGAGCCCGGGGGAGGAGCTGGACCCGACCACGGCGAGGCTGGGAGACAGCTGCCGGAGGGAGGTGGCGCGGTGCAGGTGGGTCCGGAAAGTGGTGAGGTGGTCCAGCGCGGGCGAATAGTAAGTGAGCTGGCCGGCGCCATGGGCGAGACAGAGGGAGCCGTCGTGGTGAGCGGCGAGGGCGGTGGGGAACGGCTCGGAGGCGGGGGACAGGGTGGATGCGAGGGAGGCGGAGAAGCCGAAGAGGGGCGGAGGGGAGAGCGCGGCGAGGAGCTGGGCGTGGAGGCCGTAGAAGAGGGCCTCGTCGAGGAGGATCCGAGCCGGGAAGGCCAGCTGGGAGGAGGGGGCGCGGATGGCGGAGAGGATCGCGGACAGGAGGGTGGGGTCGCGGTCCACGAAGATTGGGGTTGGGGAGGGATCGAGAGAAAGGGAGAGGGAGAGGGAGCTTGCCTCCAAGGGGAAGAGTTTGCCCCCCACGTTTAGCTGCTTCGCCGTGTCCCTCCCGCCTCCTCCTCCTCGTAGGCCGGCGCCGGCGCCGGCACCGGCCCCGGCGGCGTTGGTTTCCATCGATGCTGGCGCTCACCACTCGCTCGGAGAGACCCAATGCTCTCTCCTGCTCGTGCTGTTGCGCTGTCCGACGAGGAGACGACTTTTCCTTTTTTTCCAGACATCAGTTCACGCTACTAGGTGGGCCAGCCATGCCCGGCCGGAAGGGCAAAAATCACCAAATTAAACTAGTAGGGATTTGCTAATTCTCAGCTGAGATTTGCTTAGGGCATATAGCATCTCTAGCAGATACCGTATACTGTGGTACCATAAATCGTGGATGTATTATACCACAAACCGTTTTTCTGGCTGAAAAAGGCGGCGCGGAAGAGATATGGTATATGCTTACCGTAAAACAGAATTGTGCCGCTGTTTTTGGCCCGCAAAACAGAACCATCTATTAATCTCAGAAATATATTTGTAGATCAAATTAAACAACACATGCAGATTTTATTCATCAAATCGATCAATGTTGTAGAATTACAAATCAATAATATTTCATAGTTTACAACAATATTTTAAAAATGAAGAATTCAAGAGCACAAATGAATGAGAGTTTTGTATGGAAAACAAATAGATACAAAGAAAACTCAATGGAAACTCCTGCCTAGCAATGACCAACGATGGGCAATAAGATCTTGACGAAGATTGGAATGCTGAGTTCTGTTTTCAATCTGCCGATAGGTTTGAAGGAATATTTTAATCTTGTCAGGGTTTTTTCTAGGCTTGACACGACAACCAATATTGTCATACTCCAAGGGCAACCTATTCTCCCTCTCATCCTCAACAATCATGTTGTGTAAAATTATACATGTTGTCATGATGTTGTTCAGATGTTTTTTTGCCAGTAACGAGCAGACCCTCGGACAATTGCAAACCTAGCTTGAAGAGCACCAAAAGCTCTCTCAATGTCTTTGCGAGCTGCTTCTTGACAAGTTGCAAAATAAGCTTCTTGGGGTTTGGGGGGGGGGGGGGGTTTACTTATTGTTTTCACAAATGTTGCCCATTGTGGATAAATCCTTGTTCGTCTCCCTAATATAGTCTCTTTATAATACTAGCTTGTTGGTTGATTGATGATCATGGTTTTCTGATCATGAACATTGAGATGTTATTAACAACAATATCATATCATTAGGAGAATGGTGTGATGGAAATACTCCTATAGATAAGTATAGCATAAAGATCAAGTCATTTCATTAGTTTCTTTGCTATAAGCTTTCTGATACATAGTAACTTGATTCCTTCGACCATGAGATCATGCTAATCACCATTACCGGATGGATGCTTTGATGACATCAAACACCACTTCGTAACTAGGTGGTTATAAAGGTGGCATTGAGTGTTCGGAAAGTATGTGTTAAGGCACATGGATCAAGAGTGGGATTTGTCCATCCATATGACGGATAGATATACTCTGGGCCCTCTCGATGGAATGTCATCTAATTAGCTTGCAAGCATGTGGCTGGCTCATAAGGGATCACATATCACAGAAACGAGTAAATAGTACTTATCGGTAACGAGGTTGAACTAGGTATGCAGAGATACCGACGATCAGACCTTGGATAAGTAAAATATAGCGAGAAAAAGGGAAATTGGTATCATATGTAAATGGTTCATTCGATCACAAAGTAATCGTAGAAATATGTGGGAGCCATATGAATTTCCAGATTCCTTTATTGTTTAATGACCGGAGAAGAGTCTCGGTCATGTCTACATAATTCACGAAATGTAGGAAGACACACTTAAGGATTCGATGTTGTTTACTAGATATGGAATGTAAATAGGAGAATGTTGTTCGGAGTCTCAGATGGGATCTCGGATATCATGAGGAGATCCGGAATAGTCTGGAGAATAAGATTCATATAAGGAAAGTCCAATTCTGGAGTTCGGGAATAATTCTGGTGTTTTCACCGGAATGATCTAGAAGGGTCTAGAAGGTCCACCGGACCGGAAGGGAAAGCGTACATGAATATGTCATGACTAAGTGGAATGATTGCATCATGTCCTAGGTCACTTGGCTGTGCGTTTAATAGAGAGAAATTAAACTCCAAAATTGAAAGTCAAAAGACAAGTTTGAATAGTCAAACTGGGACAATGGTCCGTGGTGGAGGGAGGAGAGGAAACCTCCTCTCCCTCCACCACGCACGCCAAGGAGAGGGAGTTGGGGAGGATACGGCCTCTCCTCCCCTAGCTGCCCCTCCCTCTCATAAATAGAGGGGAGGGGGCAGCCCCAAAGACCAACACAAGCCCCACCCCACCTAGCCGCCGCATCAGCATCGTCGCCCTAGTCGCCACCGGCTCCACCTCCTCCTCTCCGGCTTATAAACCCTAGATGTCGGGAACCCTACTACTCCATCATAACCCGCTCCGGCTTAAGGCGAAGCCCTACGGGATTTCCCCTCTAACTTTGACACCATGCCGTCGTGCTACCGGAATTGCGAGGAGAGAACTACAACCTCCGCTGCCTGCTGGAACAAGAGAGAGGAAGGTCTTCATCGAGTACCTAAACGTGTGACTGACTGCGGGAGCACTGTCAGAACGCGGCGCCGGAAGGATCGTCTACGCGATCTTGAGATTGGCAAGTGAACGACTACATCACCCACGAGAATCTGCTCTCGTTAACCGCTTTGGAATCTTTAAGGGTGAGTACTCTAATGGACTCATTGCTACAATCTAGTAGATAGATCTTGGCTTGTATGTGTTCATGCGGTAGAATTTTTTTTGTTTTCCATGCTACGAACCCCTACACTACCTCCGCTGCCCGCTGGAACAGGGAGAGGAAGGTCTTCATCGAATCTGTATGTGTGACCGAGTGTGGAAGCGCTACCGAAATGCGGTGCCAAAAGGATCGTCTATGCGATCTTGAAATCGGCAAGTGATCAACTACATTAACCACGAGATCCAATCTCGTTAAACGCTTTGGATCTACGAGGGTTAGTTCTCTTCAATCTTGTTGCACCGATCTCGTAGATTTGATCTTGGCTTCGCCATAGATTAGACAGATCTATGTGTTGTTGGTGGAACTATTGGACAGTCATTGATGTTTACATCTGATCTCAAACCCCTGAGAAAATTGGTATGATCAATGTACAGTACAAGTGTTTTATGTGTCTAACTAGATACGATCATATCAGCAATGCACTAACGTGAAACTACAGGGGTTAGTCCATCAATGATATCCTTATCTGGCATACACCAGTAAACACCGACCCTTCCTCCTCTTTCATATCCAAGCATGTCCATAATCTGATCAACAATTGAAATGGACCAATTCCCAGCACTGCAGTTGTCAATATGAGATGTAGATGCTAATACATAAGACAGGTTCTTCCCCAGTAAACCATAGAAAAAACCACTATGAACTACTTCTACTAAGAACAAATCACAATTCTCTCCGGCACTGTAAACTGTTGGAAAAAATTCAGAGATTAGATGCAAAAAATTCAGAATTCATGTATGACAAATAAATTGAAACTTTTCCATGGTAACAAGTGAGCCAAACCCTTCTAAACTGCACAACATGCACTAAAACCACAAAATTACTAAGAACATTTAAATTCAAATCACAATGATCTCGATTTCTATATCAAGTGCAACACAACAGAGCATTACTACTAATCGGCCAATACTCTGCACGATTCCCTCCATGCTACTTTCCATGAAGAAAATACAACCGATTCCACCTCGTTTCAACCGTAAGCCAAATCCGATCAGTGCCCGCCTCATGAACCCTAGTACATGCCAACAAACTCGACCACCCATAAACTCAGGAGAGAAATCAAAATCTTACCATAGTCCGGTGCATCCTCGTTGTAGTTGCGGTAGTGAAGGTCAGGCGACATCTCGCGAGGAAGGAACATCGGGCGACGAAGGAGACGGCATCATCGGTGGACTGGTTGATTGCGAGGAAGGAGGAAGCTCCGAGGCATAAAAGGAGTCTGTCTTGCGCGACAAAATCGGTAATGTAACCGTCTAGAAGAGGCAACCTGACATTTAACAGATATTCCTTCGCCAGACACGATTTCTTGATTTCCTTAGACTTATGTGCAAAACGGATTTTAGGTGACAATGTAGGGGTTCGTAGCATGGAAAACAAAAAATTTCTACCGCATGAACACAAACAAGCAAAGATCTATCTACTAGATTTTAGCAACAAGTCGATTAGAGTACTCACCCTCGAAGATTCCAAAGCGGTTAACGAGAGCAGATTCTCGTGGGTGATGTAGTCGTACACTTGTGATCTCAAGATCGCGTAGACGATCCTTCCGGCGCTGCGTTCCGGAAGCGCTTCCGCAGTCGGTCACACGTTCGGTACTCGATGAAGAACTTCCTCTCCCTTGTTCCAGCAGGCAGCGGAGGTTGTAGTTCTCCCCTCGCAATTCCGGCAGCACGACGTCGTGGTGTCGGAAGTAGAGGGAAGATCCTGCAGGGCTTCGCCTAAGCCGGAGCAGGTTATGGTGGAGAATTAGGGTTTCTAGCGATCTAGGGTTTATAGGGCCGGAGAGGAGGAGGCGTGGCCGGCGACGCGATGTGGGGAGGGGCTGGTTGTGTGTCTCTTGGGACACCTCCTCCCCTCTATTTATGAGAGGGACGGCAGCTTGGGAGAGAGGAGTTTGAATCCTTCCCCAACTCCCTCTTCCAGTTGGCTTGTGGTGGAGGGAAAGAAGGATTCTTTCCTTCCCCCACCAGGATACATTGTCCCAGTTTGACTTTTCAAACTTCCCTTTTGACTTTCAATTTGGAGCTTAATTTCTTTCTTATAAATGCCCAACCAAGTGACTTAGGACATGATGCAATCATTCCACTTATTTATGACACATTCATGTACCCTTCCCCTTCCGGTCCGGTGAACCTTCTAGACCCTTCTAGATCATTCCGGTGAAAACACCGGAATCATTCCCGAACTCCGGAATTGGACTTTCCTTATATGAATCTTAATCTTCGAACCATTCCGGATCTCCTCGTTGAAGGGTTTCGCGGCATAGTAAATCAAAATTTTCTACGGATGCGAACAGAGGGAAAGCCAAGATCTAATCTAGGAGATGCAATCAACGAGAGAGATTGGATTAGATCTTCATACCCTTGAAGATTCGCACAGCGGAACGTTCGTCGGAACGTGGGTGATGTAGTCGTACTCGCTTCTCCTCCTCGCGATCCGATCCGATCTAGCACCACAAGTGGCGGTGCCTCCGTGAGATGCACACGTGCAGCACCTCGACGTCTCCTCCTTTCTCGGACCAGCAAGTATGGTGGAGAGATAGATTGGATCTACAACACGACGGCGTGGTGTATATGGTGGAGAATTTCTGCAGCAGGGCTTCGCCTACAAATAGTCGGGAGGGAGAGAGGAAAGCTAGCAAGGCGGCTATGGTTTGGAGGATAGGTGTGGGGGGTTGGTGCGCCCCCAACCCTCTTTATATAGAGGGGGGGCGCAGCCCTAGCCCCTCCCCCAAGCCCAAAGGATAAGGAGTGGGGGGCATGGACTCTCCCCTCTTCTAGAAACCCTATCTCTAGTTTAAACGATTTAAACTCTCTAGGATCGGCTGGGCCCTATGGGGCCTTGTGCCCCTGGCCCAATGCGGCCAGGACACTCCCTCATAGGCCCATGCCCCCTCCCGGAAGGTGGGGCCACGTTGGTCCCCTTCCGGAAGGTTCTAGAAGCTTCCGGTACAATACCGATTAACCCGGAACAATTCCGAACTCCAAAAACTGCACTGCCTTATATGAATCTTATTCTCCGGACCATTCTGGAACCTCTCGTGATGTCCCGGATCCCATCCGAGACTCCGAACAAAAATTCATAAACCAATTATCCAATCTATCCTAGCGTCGAGATACGTTAAGTGTGTGACCCTGCGGGTTCGAGAATATGCAGACATGATCTTCTATCAATAATCAACAGCGGGGTCTGGGCACCCATATTGACTCCCACACATTCATCGATGATCATATCGGATGAACCACGATGCCAGGATTCAATCAATCCCATATATATATTCCCTTCGTCTCGCGATATTTTACTTGCCCGAGATTCGATCGTCGGTACCGTCATACCTAGTTCAATCTCGTTCACAGCAAGTACTTTACTCGTTCCGTAATCCGATATCACTTTGTGATTAACTCCTTAACCACATGCTTGCAAGCGGTGTTGATATCGATTACCGAGTGGGCCCGAAGTATATCTCTCCGACTTGGGAGGGACAAATTCCATCTCGATACATACAACCCAACAGATACTTTCCGATCACCTGAGAGACACCTTTATGATCACCCTCTCATAGGATGACGTTTGATGACCTCAAAGCTTTCTTCCGGTACCAGGGAGTTGCATTATCTCATGGTCTAAGGAATACAATATTTGACATAGGAAAAGCTTCGCAAAGATGAACACGATGAAACGATCTAATTGCTTCGCTTAGTTTGGGTCTGTCCATCATATCATTCTCCCAATGATATGATCTCATTATCAATTGACAACTCATGTCTATGGTTAGGAAACCTTAACCATCATTGATCAATGAGCTAGTCCTTAGAGGCGTACCAGGGACACGGTGTTGTTCACAAACCACACAAGTATTAATGTTTCCGCTTAATACAATTCTAGCATGGAATATAAACTTTATCATGAACAAGAATTATAATAATAACATCTTTATTATTGCCTCTAGGGCATAATTCCAACAGTCTCCCACTTGCACTAGAGTCAATAATCTAGTTTACATCTGGCAACAATCTCACACCCATGGCACTGAGGTGTTGATCATGTTTTACACGTGGAAGAGGTTTAGTCAATGGATCTGCTACATTTAGATCCGTATGTACTTTGCTAATCTTCAGATCTCCATCTGCTATATAATCTCGGATTATATGAAACTTGCGGTTGATATGCTTGGTCTTTGGATGATATCTTGGTTCCTTAGCGAGTGCTATGGCGCCAGTGTTGTCACACAATATCTCCAGTGGGTCCAATGCACTTGGAACCACGCCAAGCTCAGTGATGAAGTTTCTGATCCAAACACCTTCACTTGACGCTTCTGCAGCAGCCATGTATTCCGCTTCCACTGTAGATCCCGCGATCACGCTTTGCTTGCAGCTTCTCCAGCTCACAGCTCCTCCATTCAAAATATAAATGTATCATGTCTGAGATTTGGAATCATCCTTGTCGGTGTCGAAACTAGCATCGACATAACCTTTTACGACAAGCTGTTCATCACCCCCATAGACTAAGAACATTTCTTTAGTTCTATTTAGGTACTTTAGGATGTTCTTCACGGCTGTCCAGTGTTCCACTCCTGGATCACTTTGATATCTGCTCGTCAAACTAAGAGCATTGGACACATCCGGTCTAGTACACAGCATGGCATACATGATGGAACCTATGGCCGAGGCATAAGGCACTTTGCTCATAGCTTCCCTATCATTTACCGTAGCTGGACACTGAGCCTTGCTCAATATCTTACCTGACAACATAGGCACTGAACCTTTCTTTGCCTTATCCATTCTGAACCTTTTCAGAACTTTGTCTAGGTATGTACTCTGGCTTAAAGCTATCAGGCGTCTTTGTCTATCTCTATAGATTTTGATGCCCAATATATAAGCAGCTTCACCTAGGTCTTTCATTGAAAAACACTTGTTCAAATAACTCTTCACATCGTTAAGCATGTTGATGTCATTTCTGATAATCAATATGTCATCCACATACAGTACCAGAAACGTCACCGAGCTCCCACTCACTTTCTTGTAGATACAAGCTTCGTAGCAATTTGGAACAAATCCAAAACTCTTGATCACTTGATCAAAATGAAGGTTCCAACTCCGAGATGCTTGCTTCAGTCCATAAATGGAACGCTGAAGTTTGCATACTTTACTAGCATCCTTAGGATCGACAAAACCTTCGGGTTGCATCACATACAACTATTCATCAATGTTCCCATTGAGGAAAGCACTCTTGACATCCATCTGCCATATTTCATAATCATGAAACGCAGCAATTGCTAATAAAATCCGAATGGACTTAAACATCGCTACGGGAGAGAAAGTCTCATCGTAGTCAATACCTTGAACTTGTCGAAAACCTTTTGCGACAAGCCGTGCTTTATAGACGGTAACATTACCATCCGCGTCCGTTTTCTTCTTGAATATCCATTTGCACTCAACGGCCTTTCGGTCGCTAGGAGGATCCACCAAAGTCCATACTTGGTTTTCGCTCATGGATCCCAATTCGGATTTCATGGCTTCCAGCCATTTCTCAGAGTCTGGGCTCATCATCGCTTCCTCATAGTTCGTAGGTTCACTGTCTTCTACCAACAAGACAGTCAAGACAGGGTTGCCGTACCACTCAGGAGGGGCACGCGACCTTGTCGACCTGCGACGTTCAGTAGCAGCATCGTCCGAAGCTTCATGATCCTTGTCATTAGCTTCCTCTATTGTTGGTGCAGGCGGCACTGGAACAATTTCAGGTGCTGCGCTACTCTCCAATTCAAGAGAAGGTTCAGTAACCTCGTCTAGCTCTACTTTCCTCCCACTCACTTCTTTCGAGAGAAACTCCTTCTCAAGAAAGGAACCGTTCTTTGCGACAAACACTTTGCCTTTGGTTCTATGATAGAAGGTATACCCAATAGTTTCCTTAGGGTATCCTATGAAGACGCATTTCTCCGCTTTGGGTTCGAGCTTGTCCGGCATCAACTTCTTGACGTAAGCTTCGCATCCCCAAACTTTAAGAAACGACAACTTAGGTTTAGCAACCAAACCACAGTTCATACGGTGTCATCTCAACGGATTTAGATGGAGCCCTATTTAAAGTGAATGCAGCGGTTTCTAATGCATAACCCCAAAATGATAACGGCAAATCAGTAAGAGACATCATTGATCAGACCATATCTAATAGGGTTCGATTCCGGCGTTCAGACACACCATTGCGCTGTGGTGTTCCGGGTGGCGTGAGTTGTGAAACGATTCCACTTGCTTTAAGATGCGTGAGAAAATCATAACTCAAATATTCACCTCCACGATCGGATCGTAGAAACTTAATCTTTCTGTTACGATGGTTCTCCACTTCATTCTGAAATTCCTTGAACTTTTCAAATGTTTCAGATTTATGTTTCATTAAATAGATATACCCATATCTACTTAAGTCATCGGTAAAAGTGAGGAAATAGCGATATCCACCGCGCGTCGAAACACTCATCGGTCCGCATACATCGGTATGTATGATTTCCAACAAGTCCGTTGCTCGCTCCATCATACCGGAGAACGGGGTTTTGATCATCTTGCCCATGAGGCATGGTTCGCATGTGTCAAATGATTCAAAATCAAGAGACTCCAAAAGTCCATCAGAATGGAGTTTCTTCATGCGCTTTACACCAATATGACCTAGACGACAGTGCCACAAATAAGTAGTATTATCACTATCTACTTTGCATCTCTTAGCCTCAATGTTATGGATGTGTGTTTCATCCCTTTCGAGATTTAGAAGAAATAAACCATTCACAAGAGGTGCATGACCATAAAAGATGTTACTCATATAAATAGAACAACCATTATTCTCCGATTTAAATGAATAACCGTCTTGCAATAAACACGATCCAGAAATAATGTTCATGCTCAACGCAGACACATAATAACACTTATTAAGGTTTAAAACTAATCCCGAAGGTAAAACTAAGGAGAGCGTGCCGACGGCCATCACATCAACTCTTGATCCGTTGCCAACGCGCATCGTCACCTCATCCCTCGCAAGCCGCCGTCTATTCCGTAGCTCCTGTTTCGAGTTACAAATATTAGCAATTGAACCGGTATCAAATACCCAGGCACTACAACGAGGGATAGTAAGGAAAACATCCATAACATGTATATCAAATATACCTTTGATGGTGCCAGCCTTCTTGTCCGCTAAGTACTTCGGACAGTTGCGCTTCCAGTGACCCTTGTCCTTGCAATAGAAGCACTCAGTGTCGGGCTTAGGACCAGACTTGAGCTTCTTCTCATGCAGGGGCATTGCGCTTGCCACCGCCCTTCTTGAAGGGTTTCTTTGCTCCCTTACCTTTCTTAAAGGAGGGCTTGTTGACCATCAACACATGATTATCCTTCTTGATGTCCACCTCTGCAGCCTTCAGCTTTGCGAAGAGCTCGGTGATCGTATCAGTGGAACCAATCTGATTATGAGTCACTACAAAACTTTTGTAGCTGGGAGGGAGTGATTGTAGAACCCTGTCAATCTTGAGATCCTCTGGAATCGTGCATTCTAGTTGCTCAAGACGTTGAGTGTAGCCCGACATCTTTATGGCGTGCTCACTAACGGAACTCCCTTCCTCCATCTTGCAGTTAAAGAACTTCTCAGAGATCTCATATCTCTCAGAACGGGCCTGAGTCTGAAACATGGTTTTCAGCTCCTCGAGAATCTCAAAGGGCCCGGGATACTCTTCAAAACGATTTTGAAGCTCCGGTTCCATAGCAAACAACATGGTGCTCTTAATCACACCATAATCATCTTTGCGCGACTGATAGACAGCTTTCTCATCAGCCGGCGCAGTTGCAGCAGGGGGGTCACCTAACGCTTTCCCAAGGACATAGTCCTTTTGTCCGCCAGACAGAATGATTCTTAGATTGCGGAACCAATTGGTGAAGTTAGACCCATTGTTTCTAAGCTTTTCCTTCTCAGCAAAAACGTTGAAGTTGAAGTTGGACTTAGCCATGTGATCTACAGTATTTGCAAGTACAACTTAGACTATGTTCATGATAAATAGTTCAATTTAATCAAATTACTAGATGAACTCCCACTAAATTCAACATCCCTCAAGTTGTTTAGTGAACACGATCCAAATTCACCACACCTAATCCGATCATCACGAGAAGAGATGTGGTTTCAATGGTGGACAACAAAGTGTCGATCATATCACTCATATGACTCATGCTTAACCTTTCGGTTCTTGTGTTCCGAGGCCATGTCTGTACATGCTAGGCTCGTCAAGCTAGACCCAAGTATTTCTGCATGTGCAAAACTGGCTTGCACCCGTTGTATGTGAGCGTAGAGTCTATAGCACCCGATCATCACGTGATGCTTGGACACGACGAACTTTCGCAACGGTGCATACTTGGGGAGAACACAGTTTTTATCTTGATCTTTAAGTGAGGAATCATCTTATAATGCTACCGTCGCGATCTAAGCATAATAAGATACATAAAGGGATAAACATCACATGCATATAACTTTATGTGACATGGTATAGCCAATCCTCGCGCAATGATCTCCATCTTGTGCGTTCCGGCATGATCTCCATCACTCCACCATGATTGCCTCCACCACGAATAGCAACTACAACTATTGCTAACTACTTAGCGTTAAAGTAAAGCTATTACATGGCGTATAAGAAGTTGACTCGCAGGTCATACACAATTATAAAGACAACCATATGGCTCCTGCCGGTTGTGTACTCATCGACATGCAAGTCGTGAAACATTACAAAACATGATCATCGCATACAATATACACATCACATCTTGGGCCATACCATATCACAGAAAACACTCCCTGCAAAAACAAGTTAGACGCCTCTACTTTGTTGTTGCATGTTTTACGTGGCTTATGGGAGTAGATGCTAAGAACGATTCTTACCTACGGAAAGCCACAACGGTGATATTATGGTTGCCAAACTCCGGTGTTAATCCCATGACAACTATAGTGAGATAAACTGACATCCACCAGCCGCATGTGTGGAACAAGCCACATGTCAAGTGTGGAGCCGGTCTCGCGAACGACGTCGCGTAAGGTTGGCCTGGACCGCTTCAATCTCACTATCCCGCGTCATAAGAAGAACACAAACAAGAGGCTTGCAACAGAAAACATCAACGCCCGCAACAACCATGTTGCGTTCTACTCGTGAAACACATCTACGCATAGATCTAGCTCTGATACCACTGAAGGGTTTCGCGGCATAGTAAATCAAATTTTTCTACGGATGCGAACAGAGGGAAAGCCAAGATCTAATCTAGGAGATGCAATCAACGAGAGAGATTGGATTAGATCTTCATACCCTTAAAGATTCGCACAGCGGAACGTTCGTCGGAACGTGGGTGATGTAGTCGTACTCGCTTCTCCTCCTCGTGATCCGATCCGATCTAGCACCACAAGTGGCGGTGCCTCCGTGAGATGCACACGTGTAGCACCTCGACATCTCCTCCTTCCTCGGACCAGCAAGTATGGTGGAGAGATAGATTGGATCTACAACACGACGGCGTGGTGTATATGGTGGAGAATTTCTGCAGCAGGGCTTCGCCTACAAACAGTCGGGAGGGAGAGAGGAAAGCTAGCAAGGCGGCTAGGGTTTGGAGGATAGGTGTGGGGGGTTGGTGCGCCCCCACCCCTCTTTATATAGAGGGGGGGGCGCAGGCCTAGCCCCTCCCCCAAGCCCAAAGGATAAGGAGTGGGGGCATGGACTCTCCCCTCTTCTAGAAACCCTATCTCTAGTTTAAACGATTTAAACTCTCTAGGATCGGCTGGGCCCTATGGGGCCTTGTTCCCCTGGACCATTGCGGCCAGGACACTCCCTCATAGACCCATGCCCCCTCCCGGAAGGTGGGGCCACGTTGGTCCCCTTCCGGAAGGTTCTAGAAGCTTCCGGTACAATACCGATTAACCCGGAACAATTCCGAACTCCAAAAACTGCACTGCCTTATATGAATCTTATTCTCCGGACCATTCTGGAACCTCTCGTGATGTCCCGGATCCCATCCGAGACTCCGAACAAAAATTCATAAACCAATTATCCAATCTATCCTAGCGTCGAGATACGTTAAGTGTGTGACCCTGCGGGTTCGAGAATATGCAGACATGATCTTCTATCAATAATCAACAGCGGGGTCTGGGCACCCATATTGACTCCCACACATTCATCGATGATCATATCGGATGAACCACGATGCCAGGATTCAATCAATCCCATATATATATTCCCTTCGTCTCACGATATTTTACTTGCCCGAGATTCGATCGTCGGTACCGTCATACCTAGTTCAATCTCGTTCACATCAAGTACTTTACTCGTTCCGTAATCCGATATCACTTTGTGATTAACTCCTTAACCACATGCTTGCAAGCGGTGTTGATATCGATTACTGAGTGGGCCCGAAGTATATCTCTCCGACTTGGGAGGGACAAATTCCATCTCGATACATACAACCCAACAGATACTTTCCGATCACCTGAGAGACACCTTTATGATCACCCTCTCATAGGATGACGTTTGATGACCTCAAAGCTTTCTTCCGGTACCAGGGAGTTGCATTATCTCATGGTCTAAGGAATACAATATTTGACATAGGAAAAGCTTCGCAAAGATGAACACGATGAAACGATCTAATTGCTTCGCTTAGTTTGGGTCTGTCCATCATATCATTCTCCCAATGATATGATCTCATTATCAATTGACAACTCATGTCTATGGTTAGGAAACCTTAACCATCATTGATCAATGAGCTAGTCCTTAGAGGCGTACCAGGGACACGGTGTTGTTCACAAACCACACAAGTATTAATGTTTCCGCTTAATACAATTCTAGCATGGAATATAAACTTTATCATGAACAAGAATTATAATAATAACATCTTTATTATTGCCTCTAGGGCATAATTCCAACACTCGTGATATCCCGGATCCCATACGAGACTTCGAAAAACATTCGGTCTCCCTACTTACATTCCATATCTACTAAACAACATCGAATCCTTAAGTGTGTCTCCCTACGGTTGGTGAATTATGCAGACATGACCGGGACTCTTCTCCGATCAATAACCAATAGAGGAATATGTAAATTTATATGGCTCCCACATATTTCTACGATTACTTCGTGATCGAATGAGCCACTTACATACGATACCAATTTCCCTTTGTCTCGCGATAGTTTACTTATCCGAGGTCTGATCGTCGGTATCTCTGCATACCTAGTTCAACCTCGTTACCGATAAGTACTCTTTTCTTGTTCCCGTGATATGTGATCCCTTCTGAGCCAGTCACATGCTTGCAAGCTAATTGGATGACATTCCACTGAGAGGGTCCAATGTATATCTATCCGTCATATGGATGGACAAATCCCACTCTTGATCCATGTGCCTCAACTCATACTTTCCAAATACTCAATGCCACCTTTATAGCCACCCAGTTATGGTGTGGTGTTTGATGTCATCAAAGCATCCTTCCGCTGATGGTGATTAGCATGATCTCATGGTCGAAGGAATTAGGTTACTATGTATCAGAAAGCTTATAGCAAGTGAACTATATTAAATGACTTGATCTTTATGCTACGCTTAAATATAGGAGTATGTCTATAACATCATTCTCCTAATGATATGACCATGTTGTTAATAACATCTCAATGTTCATGATCAGGAAACCATGATCATATATTAACCAACAAGCTAGTTTAACAAGAGGCTTTACTAGGGACTTTTAATGTTTAGAAACCACACAAGTATTAATGTTTCCAGTTAATACAATTATAGCATGGTATGTAAACATTTATCATAAGTACGAAGATATGATAATATCCACTTTATTATTGCCTCTTGGGAATATCTCCAACAGTCTCCCACTTGCACTAGAGACAATAATCTAGTTTCAAAACTTTGTGTATTCAACACCTATGGCTTTCCGGTGTTGCATTTACACGATTGCTAGTGGTCAAATGATCTCCGGATCCGACACTTTCAGGTCCGTGTGTAATTGCATATCTTTGCGTCTCTATGCATCACTCATTCTCTAATGAGATGGCTTTGTATAAATTTGGTCCTTTCGTGAGACCTTTAGTTCCTTGGGGTTAAAATATGTTGATAATATTGTCGTACAATATATCTTCATAGTACTATTCCGTTGTGAACCACACCTAGTTTGATAACAAACTACTTGACACAAATGCCCTCTCTTGCAGCTATAATAGCAGTCATATATTTTAGCCTTTTGTTGTAGTGTCTGTCACAATGTCATAACTTTGGAACTCATCCAAATCCATTACGAAACTTAATTTCCATCATATTATGCCACCCTTAGTTTAAATTGATATATAAACTTAATCTGTACTTTGTGACGAAACTAGTATCAATGTAGTACTTTTACAATGAACTAACCATCTATTTATCACTTATACAAAATAATACATTCTTAGTTCTTTCAAAAGATCATAAGAATATCCTTACTATCGTCCAATGATCATCTTATGAATTATTCTGGTATATGCTCATAACATTTAGAGTATAGGACATATCTGGATGTGTATATATCAAAGTATGATTGATAAAAATCTTTGTGATTTCATTCATCAAGTATCAACTATACCTGAATCTTTGTTCCTCGTACCCAGTGTCGATACACTTGAATTTTGATTTAATCCTTTCTGTGTGGCAAGAACCTTTCTTGACATTTCCATATTGAACTCTTTCAACATCTTATCTATGTACATTTGGCACAACCATATTAGCGTCTCAATCTATCTATATAGATATTGATGCCTAATATTCAAGTTTAGCCTAAGTCTTTCATCGAGATGAAATTCTTAACATGTGTTAATAAAATATACATAATTTCCAATCAACAATATGTCTTCCACATAATATATTAGAAATATGTCTTAGCACTCCCACTTAATTTTTTGCAAGTGTAAGCATCTTCATTATCTCCAATGAATTTAAACTCTTTTAACAGTTTCATCATGGTGAAGATTCCAACTCCTCGATGCTTACTTCAACCATTGAGGTTTGCATATGCTTTTAGCATCACTTGAATTAACAAAACCCTTTGGACCGTGTTATGTACACGTCCTAGATAACAATTCTATTAGAAGAACTTGTTTTGTTTATTCAACTACCACATAACTAAATTATATGTAGTGGTTGCTACATTAATCCGTCTAGACTAAATATCGCTATGAAAGATTAAATCTTGTCATAGTCAACCTTTGAACATTGTTGTGAACTTTTTCCTAACATGTCGACTATTTCATAGATGTGAAACATCCATGTCTATTTCTTTATAGATCCAAACATGACTGTAAGGGACTGTAAGGTCTTACACCTTTCCAGAGGGTCTTTCAAGTTCAAAGCTTGATTTCTCTTGCATGGAACTATCATGGATTTTATGGCTTCAAGCCATTTGACGGAGTCAGGACCCATCATCGCTTATTTGCATGTAGTCCGTTCATTATTGTCAAATAATGATTCAACCCTCAAATCTTTGTATTTGATTGTTTACCTGACCTACTTGGTTCAATAGGAACTTAGACGTCCGTAACCATAACCTTTGAGGCACGTGAGCCATGAGCATTGTTGCTGCCTCCAGAACACTTTTCGGCGCTGCGCAACTTTGCACATATAACTAATGTTCGTTTAACCTTATCAAAGTTCTATTATCCTCCCACTTAACTTTTTACGAAAAATTCCTTCTCAAAGAAACTTGACGTTCTAAGCGACAAATATTTTTGTCTTCGGTGTTATGGAGGAATACTCAATGATTATTCGAAATAACATACAAAGACATGTTTATCCGACTTTGGTAGTAAACATCTCACTTATGCATAGCATACCAATGTTTAAGAAAGGACAACTTGGGTTTTATCCCAAACCATAACTTTATATGGTGTCATTTCAACGGATCATGATGAAGCTCTTTTCAGTGAAAAAGCGATAGTCTCTAAAGCTTTTAATCTTTAAAATATAATGGCAGTTTTATGAATTATACCTTTGATCTTACCATGTTAAACAAGCTTTCATTGCATATCTCGATTATTCCATACTCATATGGTGTTTCAGGAAACGCAAATCCATGGAACGATTCCTCAAATCTTAGATGTTATGCTAAACTTGTAACTCAAATATATTCCTTTATGATCCTATCATAAATTCTTTATTTTTTATTACATTGATTTTGCACTTCATCTTGAAAGTCTTTGAACTTTTCAAATGTTTCATACTTCATCCTCATTAAGTAAAATATTTATATATTCACTCAAATTTTCGGAGAAAGCATATGAAGTTGAAATCCATCGCTATAGACTACACGTAATGGACTTCATACATCAAATACGTATAAATTTCAATAATCTAGTCATTCGTTCCCGTTTGGCCTATGGACGGAGTTTTAATTATCTCTAGGAAAGTTTCACAAGCGTCATTTGATCAAAAATCAAAAGACTCCAAAATTGCATCCACACGGAGTTTATTCATGTTTTCTTTTCAATATAATTTAAATGGCGATGTCACTTCCTAACTGATATTTCAATTAATTTGTCTTTTGACATTTTTAGCACTAGTTTTATGGATGTGATTTATCCAACGAGATTTGTAAATAATCCATCTTTTATGGATTACGAAAATTATTTGAACAACCCTTTGTTCTTATAATACCTGATCGAAATAAAAATTATTGAAACAAATCTTGAAGGTAAGTTTTGATTTCAACGAGCAACACAACAATCCTTTATTTGTTATCGATGAACATTATCACATATTCTTTTGCTAGTTACTTAGGCCATTGTAGTTCATGAATTGTGTTGTTTCGTATGATGATTCACACTAAAAAATTCAGTATTCAATACTCAAGAACTACATTGTTTAACAAGCAAAAATACAGCCATAACATGTATATCCTCTATAAACCTAAGCTGAACAATTCTAGTCTTTTCTCTTCTGCCAAATATTTGTTAGAGTTCTATTTTAGTATTTCTTTATCCTTTCAAAAGAATCTGTCAACATCAACAGTGGCGCCATACTTATGACACATAGTCCAAAACATGTATAGTTAAATACCAATGTCTTTGTACTTGCACTCTGAAGTAGATCACCAACATCAAATGTTTGGTGTTCTTTCAAATTCCATTCTTTAGTAATATTTTAGTGTAGTAAACATTTTAACTACATCAAATATTCATCCTTATCATGAAACTATTCATGATCAAGCTGCTTTAGCTTATAACGGTGAATTGCGAGTATAATGTTGCTCTCCCAAACCTTTTGTAGGATTAGGACGACCAGCGTCTCCAACCTTTTGCAAATTCTCATCAAATATGAGAACATGACTTTTGCCATATTATACTCTATCATGTTGCAACCAAAACTTCGTTTCAGATATCACAATATCTTTCACACATGATGGTTTCTGAAACAATTCTTTCAGCTCCCTGATAACCTTGATATTAAAACAATATTTTGAATATCAAGAATCATGGAGATAAACATAATATTTATATACTAACACTGGAATTGTTACTCTTGATTTAATACTAATTATTAAACTTCAAGAAGTAACCAGAACTTACTGAAAGTTTGCAATATGACTTTTAAACTTTTAGATTAACACATCAAAACAATACGATACCAGCCCGTAAAGTAACTATCCAGAATTCTATAGTTTTATTGTCTCAATTATAAATAAGCGCAAGGTGGTAAACGGATGTCAATGACTACAACAACTATGCAAATTCACTTTGATTTAATTTATGATAAATAATGTTCAACTTTTAATCATATTACTGTTGAACTCCCACTCAAAACAATATCCCTCACATTGTTTTAGTAATTACATGAACCAAATCCACTATACTAAGTCTGATCATCACGTGACATGATGTAGTTTCAAAGGCGAACAATCATCGTGTTCATCATATCATCTACATGACCCATGCTTTATCTTTCGGTATTTCGTGTTCCGAGACCATGTCTGTACATGCTAGGCTCGTCAAAATGTAACCTTAGTTTCCGCATGAGCAAATCTGGTTTGCTCCCATTGTATACACTCGCAGAATCTAACACACCCGATCATTACGTGGTGCTTCAAAACAATGAGCTTTGGCAACGGTGCCTACTAAGGACGAACACTTTATAACTTGATATTTTGTGAGAGGAATCATCTTATAATGCTAGCGTCGTGACCTAAGCAATACAAGATGCATAAAAGGATTAACATCACATGCAATTCAAAATATGTGATATGATATGACCTTTCTTCTTGTGCTTCCGATCTCCATCTTTAAGCACGAACATGATCTCCATCATCACCGGCATGGCGTCAAAGTCAATGACACCGCTCTATGGTTGTTGTCCACCAGCATCAACTATTACAACTACTTTTAATAATAGACACGTAGGTCTTAATGAAATTAAAAGACAACCATAAGACTCCTGCCGGTTGTCGACTTACAATAAGAAACATTGCATACATCATATATAATCACAATCATGACCATATCACATCACATCACACCCCTACAAAACAAATTTAGACGCCTCTAATTTCCTTTGCATATTTTACGTGGTTTGGGGCTTTCAATAAGTGTCATTCTAACTTACGAACAAGAACCACAACGTTGATGCTTGAACTATCAAGTGCCCATTGTAAATTGAATCTATACTATGATGGGAGAGACATACATACGCAAAGCCACTTATGCAATACAAGTTGCATGTTGAGCGTGGAGCAAGTCTCGTGAACGATGTCATATAAGGTTAGCCCGGGCCGCTTCATCCCATCATACCGCAAGATGCAAAGTACACAAAAAGCAATTGATAATAAAAGCACCAACGCCCACAATGACCATTGTGTTCTACTCGTGCAACAGATCTACATATAGACACGGCTCTGATACCGCTGTAGGGGTTCGTAGCATGGAAAACAAAAAAATTCTACCGCATGAACACAAACAAGCCAAGATCTATCTACTAGATTGTAGCAACGAGTCGATTAGAGTACTCACCCTCGAAGATTACAAAGCGGTTAACAAGAGCAGATTCTCGTGGGTGATGTAGTCGTACACTTGCTGATCTCAAGATCGCGTAGACGATCCTTTCGGCGTTGCGTTTCGACAGCGGTTCCGCAGTCGGTCACATGTTCGGTACTCGATGAATACCTTCCTCTCCCTTGTTCCAGCAGGCAGTGGAGGTTGTAGTTCTCCCCTCGCAATTCCGACAGCATGACAACATGGTGTCGGAATTAGAGGGAAGATCCTGCAGGGCTTCGCCTAAGCCGGAACAGGTTATGGTGGAGAATTAGGGTTTCCGGTGATCTAGGGTTTAGAGGGACGAAGAGGAGGAGGCATGGTCGGCGGTGACTAGGGCGATGATGACGAGCCGGCGGCGGCGCTGGGCGGCGGCGCGGTGTGGGGAGGGGCTGGTTGTGTATCTCTTGGGGCACCTCCTCCCATCTATTTATGAGAAGGAGGGCAGCTTGGGAGAGGGGAGTTTGAATCATTCCCCAACTCCCTCTCCTAGTTGGCTTGTGGTGGAGGTAAAGAAGGATTCTTTCCTTCCTCCACCAGGATACATTGTCCCAGTTTGACTTTCAATTTGGAGCTTAATTTCTTTCTTATAAATGCCCAACCAAGTGACCTAGGACATGATGTAATCATTCCACTAATTCATGACACATTCATGTACCCTTCCCCTTTCGGTCCGGTGAACCTTCTAGACCCTTCTAGATCATTCCGGTGAAAACACCGGAATCATTCCCGAACTCCGGAATTGGACTTTCCTTATATGAATCTTATTCTCCGGTCCATTCTAGATCTCCTCGTGATATCCCGGATCCCATCCGAGACTCCGAAAGACATTCACTATCCCTACTTACATTCCATATCTACTAAACAACATCGAATCCTTAAGTGTGTCTCCCTACGGTTGGTGAATTATGCAGACATGACTGAGACTCTTCTCCGATCAATAACCAATAGAGGAATCTGGAAATTCATATGGCTCCCACATATTTCTACGATTACTTCACGATCAAATGAACCACTTACATACGATACCAATTTCCCTTTGTCTCGCGATAGTTTACTTATCTGGGGTCTAATCGTCGGTATCTACCTAGTTCAACCTCGTTACCGATAAGTACTCTTTTCTCGTTCCCGTGATATATGATCCCTTGTGAGCCAGTCACATGCTTGCAAGCTAATTGGATGACATTCCACCGAGAGGGCCTAGAGTATATCTATCCGTCATATGGATGGACAAATCCCACTCTTGATCCATGTGCGTCAACACATACTTTCTGAATACTCAATGCCACCTTTATAGCCACCCAGTTATGGTGTGGTGTTTGATGTCATCAAAGCATCCATCCGATGATGGTGATTAGTATGATCTCATGGTCGAAGGAATTAGGTTACTATGTATCAGAAAGCTTATAGCAAGTGAACTATATTAAATGACTTGATCTTTATGCTACGCTTAAATATAGGAGTATGTCCATCACATCATTATCCTAATGATATGACCCTGTTGTTAATAACATATCAATATTCATGATCAGGAAACTTGATCATATATTAACCAACAAGCTAGTTTAACAAGAGGCTTTACTAGGGACTTTTTTATGTTTACAAACCACACAAGTATTAATGTTTCCGGTTAATACAATTATAGCATGATATGTAAACATTTATCACAAGTACGAAGATATGATAATAACCACTTTATTGTTGCCTCTTGGGCATATCTCCAACAGACAATTCACCCAGCGTGGCCGCACATATCCTCACACGATTCAACGTGGACTAAAATGCACCTCTAATACAACTTGTGGGATGGCGGGTTCCCCTAATGTAAGTTATGGGACAAAAATGCACGTCGAAGACTAGTTTTGGGATGAGAGTTGCATATACCTCAATTTTATAGGTGTAATCTGCTAGATGATAGTTTTTTGTGCTCCTAAGATGTAACACATGTTATCTTTTGCAATGTGTAAGAAGGTTCTTCTTGTAGAAAATTTGGGTTCAATGATTCTCTCCTATGTTTTCATCTCCGTCACATAAGAGGAGCCACAACCGGCACCACTACAAGTAGTGGCGGACCGAGACATTTCTTGAATCCTAAATGGCCATGGAAAATACAAATCGCAAGCGTTGCGTCATTGGAAAGTCTGGGAGGCCACCCGGTCTATAGGGGCGCTAGGTTTAGGCTGTAGGTACGCTGGGTCCATCCATGACTACAAGCGCCATGGACGTGTTTGTCATCGATATTAAGCTTCTTCTGGAAGCCAACTGCCCCATCATCATCATCATCGCAGAGTCTCTAATGATCACGAGCAACCAAACTTATTTCTCTTACGTAATTAACGGAGCCCCTTATGTTTTAATTATGTATTTTTTGCAATGCTTGAATAATTTTGGTAAGATTTCTTCAGGATCTATTTTCCTTTTCAAATAACGATCTTTTTTCAATACCAATAACCTTCATTACTCTGATTTATTTTGACATGTATTATTCCAATATGATCATTTATATAGATTCTTTGAAATGGTGAGAACTTATGTATGTATACCAACAAATTTTATTGGCATATATAAAATGTTTTTTCTTGATAGGAGAAATATGTCCCGTTCAACAAAGCCAATAGTTATGAACATATCCAAAATAACATGTAAAGTTGTTAACACGTTACGACCCACTCCTTATGCAGTGATTTCATATGCTTGATTCAGATACAAACCTACTCTTAATTGTCTCATAATCCGAAATCTAATTCTAACTAATTTTAGCATGGGCTCTAACAAATGTAATGTCCCATATTCCATTCTTAATTCGAGATTTTTAGCTAATAACAATCGAATTAGATAGACTTGCAAAGATTTGATGGAGTTTTAATTAGCAAGACAAATCTCTCTTTGCTATTTTAATATCTAAATTAGCATAATGTGAGACACCGGGACGAATAGACGCTCCATATATAGCATCAACATAGGACCTCCCACACGTGAGACAGAGAAAATCCTAGTGCGGTGATCTTGTGGGCGCTCTGCGCCGCCACTCCTTCTCGGTCGATAAAACGCCCCTCCTCCTTTTTCTCCACCGACGCGGAAGTGTTGGGAGGCCCCGTTCTACTAGATGGACTTACGGTTTCCCTCCCCCTCCCCTCCCCCTCCCTCCCCCCCCCCCCCCCCCCCGCGCTTTGGGGCTTTTAGTAGGGATTTGCGACGGCGCTTTGCTGATGGCGGTGACAGTGCCGAGTTGCCGAATACTTCTTCCTCGAGCTTCTCAATCTCGAAGGCGTAGGATGAGACAGCGTCGACGCTCATTGATGTAGATTCCTGTTGTCCTCTCTTGTCGGTGAGGTTAGGTTTGTAGGGTCTATCAGTGTGGCGGCGACGGTGGCTTGCCGTTGTAATTTGGTCCTTTGGCCTCCTCTCCACCCTATTGTGCGACCTTCAGTGTGGAAAGGCATGTGTTTCTTTTAGATTAGGACTTTGATTATGTGGATCTCTTGACAACAATGACTTTAATGGTTTCTTCTTCAGGTGCTGGTCATGTAGGGTCGTGGCCTTGATGACTTCCCATCCGCAATCAACAATGATATGTTGGCTCTGGGATGGAGGAGCGGCATGCTATCGGCCCGTTCATGAGGAAGAAGATGTTCGTCCCAGGGACCGCAATGTATTTTCTTTATTTTTAGGGTGTATGTCTTGTTGGCTTGGTCAACATAATTAAGGTCTTTCTCGCATTGAGAATATAGCATCAATAACAAAGGTGTGCTGAATTAGATGAAAGTATTATTAATTGCTTATATATTTCGAAGATACTGACCTTTATTACCCGCAAAAAAAGATATTGACCATTATACACTTCCACAAGAGAATGACATTATTGCAATCGCGTGTGGCCGGTAGAGTATTATTCTACTACGGGAGTAGTAGACACGGGAGAAGATACATATAATTCATAATATTTATTGCAGAGAAGATCACAGTGCATCTTTTTTAACACTATTGTGATGTACAGAAAAAAAAAACTAGCGACGGAAAAGAATACCGCGGCTGGTGCACTTCAAAACAAGCGGCGGTGTACGGTTGTTTTGAGTACTTCAAAATACCCTGGCGTCTATATAAGGAACAGCTCTCTAATAAGAAATATAAAATATACAAAGAGCTAAGCCGAGATCGCTTTCCGAACAATAGTAGCTAGCTTAAAAATTGCGACGACACCGCCACGATGGTTGATGTGATGGGCAAGTGTGGTAATCTCTTCAAGTACTGGGTTTTATTAATCCCTCTGGTATGAACACCTGTCTATATGCCCCATAGCTTCTCTATACGACAGTCTTTGGTTGTCCTTGTACCTGGATCGTTTGCTTTTGAGCCGATTTTAAATATATATATTTCAATTTTCAATATCATCCAGCATGTGTGGAGCGTGGCCTTGAAAAAATTCCGTTAGATGAGTGAAACACTCAGTATCCTGCCTTACTACTTGCAGCTGCAGATCTAACGTTGTGATACCACTAGATTAGTGGAAACAGCATGGCAACATTCCCTTCACGTCCTCAAAGGAGGGCATGCAAGATTGGTTAGACACCTTGTAAATAATTATGGACTTACAGTCCACCTCGGCACATTTTTCACACACACAAAATTATAAAATGACACAGTAGGGGTCCTTTCTACTGTTTTTGTGTCAAAAAACGTCTTTGTGAAATGAAAAATATATTTATGATTGGGTAATCTTTCAAATATTCAAAATTAGATTTTGATATTATATATACATTAACGAGGCATGATAATAAATACAAATGATATGCAGAATTGAAGAAAGTGGCATCATTTTTCATCCTACGTATGCTTGACTTCGAGTGGCATGGCAAGTGATACCTCTAGATGAGTAGAACACTCGAAATATCAACTTAATATCTGCATCTACTATTGAATGTCACGACAAAATCAACCGTTAAATCGATGAGTGGAAACACTTGGTGTGTCACCTTACTACTTCCATCTACAAATCCAAAGTCATGAAAAATGTTACGATTAGATGACTGGTTGGGGGGCAAAATGCAAGGGGGGGGGGGGGGGGGGGGCAAAACACAAAAAATTCTAATCTAATCCCTCCCAGAATTTTTTGTTCATGCATGGACCACTCGTGAACCGAGAAGTATATTTACGACCGTGCAATCTTTCAATATCGAAATTAGATTTTGATATCACATACATTAATGAGGCAAGAAAATAAATACAAATCATATGTAGAACTGAAGAAAGTGACATCATTTTTCAAACCTACACATGCTTGACTTAGAGTGTTGCGGCAAATGATAGTTTTAGATAAGTAGAACGATCAAAATCTCGACTTAATACTTGCATATACTATCGAATGTCACGACAAATGTTACCGTTAGATCGATGAGTGGAAACACAGTGTCACTTACTACTTGCATCTACAAATCCAAAGTTATGAAAAATATTGCCAATAGAAGGGTGAAGACACGTGACAACATCCCTTGTCATGTCCTCATGAACCAAAAAATATTTATGATTGCACAATATTGTAAATATTCAAATAAGATTTTTATATCATATACATTAATGAGGCGAGAAGATAAATACTAATGACATGTCGAATTGGAGAAGTGACATCAATTTTCAGCCCGAGTGTCGTGGCAAATGATACCTTTACAACACACGAAATCTTGACTTAATACTTGCATCTACTATCGAATGTCACGAGAAAATTCATTTTTGAAAACCTATGTATGCTTGACTTAGAGTGTTGCGGCAAATGATAGTTCTAGATAAGTAGAACGCTCAAAACCTTGACTTAATACTTGCATCTACTATTGAATGTCGCGACAAATGTTACCGTTAGATCGATGAGTAAAACACATGGTGTCACTTAGTACTTGCATCTACAAATCCGTAGTTATGAAAAGTGTTGCCATTAGAAGAGTGGAGACATTTGGCAACATCTCTTGTCATGTCGTCGTGAACCAAAAATATTTATGATTGCACAATCTTGTGAATATTCAAATAAGATTTTGATATCATATACATTAATGAGGCGAGAAAGTTGATACAAATGACATGTAGAATTGGAGAAAGTGACATCAATTTTCAACCCGAGTGTTGTGGCCAGTGATAACTTTACAACACACGAAATCTTGACTTAATACTTGCATCTACTATCGAATGTCACAAGAAAAATCACTGTTAGATGAGTGGAAACACTTGGTCTCTGTTTTACTTCTTGCATCAAGAGACCAAAATTCATGAAAAATGTTAGGGGAATTTACTTTTGGGATTTTAGTATGAACCTTGCTTCTAGATATTGTCTATTGGAAACATTATATATTATTAGTATTTAATTTTTCTATATATTATGGGGCATGAGTTCTAGTTTCTCCCTGGTCCCCTAAAATCTCACCACCACATCAACTGCAGGTTCTTCATGGAACAACCGTCGTCGTGGTAGTTCTTGCCTACATTTTCGCCTCTAGGCATATGAAAGAAGACACTAGTTCCGCCGTGGCGAGCTCCATGTACATGTCGGTAGGGCACATCTCCACCGGCATGCAGGATATCCTGGAAGCCAAGCATTCTGCTTTCGTCGCTGCTGGGACTCTGGAGATTGAGAGCAATCGAACAAATTTACCCTACGTAATTAACCGAGCCTTGTTTGGTTTTGTTTATGTGCACTTTCCTTATGAAACACAATATATTTTATTTTAAACTTTAAACAATATATATATTCTTTATTCTTTAATCACTCTGATATGTTTTGATGTACAACAACAATAAAACTGAGGATTTATAGAAATTTTCTGGAATAGTGAGCATTTATTTATGCATGCAAACCAAATCTTTGGCATATATATTATAAATAGTACATCTTTTTTACTCGGAGAAATATTACCCTTTCATACAGATCTGATAATTAGGTGCACGTCCAAATAAAATGTAAAACATGCACGGCCAAATTATTTAATTGAATCTACTGTACTATACTCTTGATTACTCATGTATTCATTCGCAAAAAAAAATTTACTCATGAATTTTGTTGAGATCTAATTACTCATGTATTCTTCTACGTGTTGACCTGTTAGGTGCGAGAAAAGCTGTTCATGGCCTTCGCCATGCAGCCGCACGTGGCCGAGATGTCATACGCCGGCGTCGACGGCTCCTCCTTCACCTACTACCGCGGCGAGGACGGCCAGCCGAGAACGATGTTCGCCAGCCCCCGCGGCAAGTGGTACACCCAGGCCGCCGATCCAGCGACCGGCCGCCCCGTCGGACGCCGCCCGGCAGAAGTGCCGCGGCCGAGCAACCTGCCCAACGCCGCACGGGCCCTCGCGGACGCCAAGAGCGGCTCGCCCGCGGCCCTCGGGGCTGGGTGGGCCCACCCCAGTGTGCAGATGGTGGTCTTCTCCGCGCCAGTCGGCGATGCCGGCGTGGTCTCCGCAGCCGTCCCCGTCGTCGACGTCCTGGCGATCGCCGCCGGCCGGACCGCGGCGGCAGGCTTCCGCGACGTGGACGCGTACTACTCGATCACCGACACAAAGCGCGCCGCGTCCATGGGCTATAAACCTCTGGTCGCTGGCTCTGACGACGCGAAGGAGGAGACGGAGGTTTTGTTCTCGGACATCCAGTGCACCGCCTCCGCCGTTGACGCGCCTAAGCTAGAGATCCACGACGTCCGGATCGGGTCCCACCGCCAAGGGGAGTACAAAGTGGCGTGCACGACCTTCGACCTCTCCTCCGGAGTGAACCTGGTACGTGTGCATGCACCATCATCGCCCGTATATATACACACACGTACGTACACAACATGTCTAATTGAAGGTAGTAAAATGTGACCTCGAGTGGAAACGAAATCCTGGAAACTTTCCTTAGCTATATATAGACGTAGGCAAGGTCCCTCTTTCCTCCTTTGCAAACACAACTCTACCAAATTAAGCTTCCAAATAATGGGGTAATGGTACGTACCATTAGCATTGATTAATAAGGAGGGCAATTATCTGGCAAATCTTGACAACAAATATGCCATTAACTATAGGACATATTCAAGGTGCAAGCGTACGTGATGAAAACTAAAAACTTCCATATACACATCACAGATCGATCGATCCCAAGATTAGATCGACCTCCATGAAAATCTGTCTGTTCGATCTTCTCTTCCTAGCTAGCACGCACGCGGCACGTCTGAAAAATCCGTACTGCTCGCCGGCGCAACAGCCAGCGTAATACTAACATCTACAGAGAGATATTGATCTTCTTCTTCAGGGACTCCGGCTGGTGTGGCACGAGACGGCCATGTTCCGCGAGAGGATGTGGGTGGCCGTGGTCTGCCTCGTGTGCTCCCTCGCGGCGGTGGCGGCGGTGGCGTGCCTCTTCATGGCGCGGGCGCTGCAGCGGGCGGGCGCACGGGAGGGGGCGCTGCAGGCCGACATCGTGAAGCAGAAGGAGGCGCTCCAGCAGGCGGAGCGCAAGAGCATGAACAAGAGCAACGCCTTCGCGAGCGCCAGCCACGACATCCGCTCCTCGCTCGCCGCCGTCGTCGGACTCATCGAGGTCTGCCGGCCCGAGGCGCTGGCAAACCCCAACCTCACCTACTACCTCGACCAGATGGAAGTCGGCACAAAGAAGCTCTTCGGTCAGTTCCCCGCATCCATATCCCCTACTACGTACCATGCTTTTACAATGCCATGTATGCTTGGTACTACAGTACTACTTTTCTTTTGGATGGTATATATGCTCCGTGTACTTGGTAATTTAGTTAATGCAGTAATCATATTCCCACAGATTTGCACGTCATATGTAGTGAAGGTTGCACAAATAATATGTTCACAGATTTTTGTGCACCGTACCAGTTCTGTTGTACGTTTTTCCAATAAGAAAAATTGTAGTAGTACGAGTTTCTACAGTGTGCAGTTCTGTTCTTTAACGAGTTATTAGTACATTTATTTAGTTCCTATTAAGACATTTATTTATCTCCTACGTACATGCATGCTTTTACATGCCATGTACACTTGGTACTTTTGTTAGATGGTAGTATATATGTGCTCCGTACTTGGTAATTAAATTACCTAATGTAGTAATCATATCCCTACAGATTTGCACTCGTCATATATAGTAAAGGTTGCACAAGGTTCACAAATTAATTTGTGTGCACCAGTTCAGTTGTACTTTCCAATAAGAAAATTCTAGTAATGTAATCATGTCCGTATAGATTTGCGTAGTAATGTAAGGTTGCACAATAATGTGTTCCCTCAAAAAAAGGTTGCACAAATAATGTGTTCACAAATTTTTGTCCAACTGTCCAGTTGTACATTTTTTCCAATAAAACAATTGTTTAACGAATTACACTCATTTGGTTTTTTAAAAATATTGAAGTTTAGGATAGTTAAAATAGATGCGAGTCGAGTGGCATGATGTTAGTCACACTATTTGTAACATGCGTGTTTGTACATGCAGATATACTTAACACGATACTAGACATGGGCAAGGTGGAGTCCGGGAAGATGCACTTGGAGGAGGTACAATTCAGCATGGCTGACGTGCTTGAGGAATCCATGGACATGGCAAATGTGGTCGGCATGTCCAAAGGTGTCGAGGTGGTTTGGGACCCATGTGACTTCTCTGTTCTCCGATGTGATGCCGTCATTGGTGACAGCAAGCGACTCAAACAGATCCTCGACAACCTTCTTGGCAATGCCATCAAGTTCACACAGGATGGTCACGTCGTGCTCCGGGCGTGGGCCAACCGCCCCATTGCTAGGACCTCCATGATCAGCACTCCCTCTAGGTTTGCCCCCCACTGGCGCCCTAGCAGCTTATGTCGGTGGCTCATCGGAGCGAAGGAGGACCCTTCCGAGCAGAATGCTCGCCGGTCACTTCAGAATGATCCCAACTCTGTTGAGTTTTACTTCGAGGTGGTTGATACTGGTGTTGGGATACCCAAGGAGAAGAGGGAGTCTGTGTTTGAGAATTATGTTCAAGTGAAGGAAGGGCATGGTGGTACCGGCCTCGGGCTTGGCATCGTCCAATCCTTTGTAAGTTGCCTCCCTCATTATTATTTTTTCATGTTAAAACTACCGCAACTATAACAATATAATATTTTGAATGGCCTATGTGATTAAAAGGATTTTCATAGGAATTTGGGTGGATTCGAATTCCTTGAAAAAAATTATCTTTGTTGTTTTTTGATTCTCATGACTGAATAATAGCATCTACATTATTTTCATCAAAATTTTATATCCAATGAAATCTCTTGGAAATAATCCTTTATTTTTTCAAATGAAAGTCCCATAGGATTCAAATGGGCCTAAAGTTCTAAAAAAAGTTAATCTTTGTGTTCCTAAAGACCTGCTAATCGTAGAGGTCCTAGCTTAATTTTACACTTTTGCTACTTGTCAGTTCTTTGAACGCATAAATTATATACTAGTAAAATTTATACTCATAAAATTTGTGCAAATTTAGTGACCATGATAGTGTATTTCCTCCTTTTAGTTACTTTGTGAATTCGGATGACTACATATATTGATCCAAAGGCTAAATTTCTTTGTACTAGATTTAAAAACTCGGACAACTAGTGTTAATTCGCACAAGCTACACAAGTATTAGATGCTAATGCTATACTTACAACGTTGTTACTTTTGACATAAAAAATTGTGATTATTTCTTTCATAGGTTCGTTTGATGGGTGGAGAGATCAGCATAAAGGACAAAGAGCCAGGAGAAGAGGGAACGTGCTTCGGCTTCAACGTCTTGCTCAAGACCAGCGAGAGCCTAGAAGCTGAAGAGGACACCGAGAGGACGGGGCCGTCGCTGTTCAGGGAGCCCGGCTGCTTCAAGGGCGCGCACTGCGTCCTCCTCGTCCACGGCGACGAGACCCGGCGGATCCTGCAGACATGGATGGAGGTCGTCGGGATGAAGGTCTGGCCCGTCCCGCGCGCCGAGCTCCTCGGCCCGACCATAGAGAAGGCGCGCGCCGCCGCGGGCGCCTCTCCGTCCAGGCCGGCTTCGATCTCCTCGTCGCAGGGCGGCAGCGGCGGCGACTTGGACGGTGCCTCTGACCGGTGCTTCAGCTCCAAGGAGATGGTCAGCCAGGTCCTGCGGAACGGCAGCGGCAACCACGTAGGGCACCTCCACCCTTTTGGCCTCCTCGTCGTCGTTGACCTCTCCGATGGTAGCATCAACGAGATCATCCGGGAGGCTGCACGCCTGGCGAATATCAAGCACCAGGTGCCGTGCAAGGTGGCGTGCATCACCGACCTCAAGACCTCCTCCGAGGATCTGAGGAGGTTCAAGGAGGCGACGAGCTGCGACCTCGACCTGCGCAAGCCGATCCACGGCTCTAGGCTGTGGAAGCTCCTTCAGGCCATGAAAGACCTCCAGGCATCCCCGTTTCAGCAGCAGCATCCGTATCAGGTTGGGATCACCATCACTGAGCTGCCGGAGACGGGTCAGACCACTACTACGGCCTCGTCTGAAATCACGTGCGCGGCGGCAGCGACCCAGGAGCAGCCCAGGCTTGGAGAAGACAAGCCACTGGAAGGGATGCGCGTCCTGCTGGTAGAAGACACCATGGTGTTGCAGACTATCCAAAAAAAGATGCTGAGCACTCTGGGAGCAGCTGTGGAGATAGCAGGGGATGGAACCCAGGCTCTGGCCATGCTCACCAAAGCTCTTGAGACTGCAGCTGCAAGTGCTGGTGCTACTTCAGAGGGAAGTCAGGCAGATGCAGTGGCCTTGCCCTATGATGTGATCTTCATGGACTGTCAGGTAAATTTGTCATTTATTATTCAACAACCTTTTGCTTCCGGTGATGGTTTTGACATTGCTCGATCTTGTTTGTTTCCAGATGCCGGTGATGAACGGCTACGAAGCGACGAAGCGCATACGCGAGGAGGAAAGCCGCCACAGGATCCACATCCCCATCATCGCGCTGACCGCGCATTCAGAAGAGGAGGAACTGCAAAAGACCATCCAAGCAGGGATGGATCTCTACCTGACTAAGCCAATACAGAAGAAGAAAATCGTGGAGGCTGTTCATCAGGTCTGCAAGAAACATAAGAACTAATCGATGATGTTCCTAGGTGGTTGTTGGAACTAATCGATGATGTTCCTAGGTGGTTGTTGAATGGGGAGCTTTTCTGTTCATCCATGTAACACATGTCATATTGTTTTAGGTGGAATCTATTTAGATGGTAGTTTTTCCTCTAGATGGCATATGTAACATCTGGCAAATTTTATAGAGGTATATGTACCTCTCATCCCACAACTAGTCTATGATGTGCATTTTATTCCCATAACTTGCATTAGGGGAACCCGCCATGGCGCCATCCCACAAGTTGTATGAGAGGTGCATTTTAGTCCATAGCGAATCGTGTGAGGACATGCGTGGCCACGCTGGCACCTGTGAGCTATGTAGGTGAACTGTTATTTTGCAGAAACACCCCGGCAAACTTATTTCCTTTGTCCACCCCCTCCTTTACCCTAGGACCTCGCCGCCTCCGCGACCAAATCCCCCCATTTCTGCACGCCTTCCTTAACTCGCGGCTACACTGGCGAATTCATCAGAGATCAAGGATGGCGGAGCACGCATCGTCGGAGGGCTCCTTAGAGAGTATTGGCCGCTCCCCGGCACCTGCTCGTGGACGGGTGCGGTGGATAGGAAGGCCTGGGCCCCCTGCACATTCTCGCAGCGCAGGCCAACATGTGCCAGCGTCAGTGGAGGCGGAGGCGGTGGTTCAGGAGACGGAAGTGAAGGCGAGGGTGCTGAAGGAGAAGCTGTACGCAAGTTCATAGTGCTCTACACCGTCCTCGCATCGGAGGAGGAGAGGGCCGCAATGGCGGAGCCCATTGGCTGGAGGCCACCGATTCCTCTCAACATTAGCTTGGAGACACAGGTGCGTATGCTGCAGGCGTGGGTCGACGCATTGCCGCAGCCGTCCCCACCGCCATCCTTCCCACCACCGGCGTGATGCCCACTGGTGGTGGCGGGAGCGTCTGGAAGGAGGGAGATGGCTGGGCGACGCTCACCGATGAGTACTTCTGGAAGGAGCGAGATGGTTGGATAAAGGAAACACCAAGTAGGGAGATTGTTGCTTCGAATGTAGCTGTCTACTTTTCTCTATTCAATTGCATACTTTGCTCTGTTGTTCATTTGTTGCTCTGTTGTTTAGTTAAATTGAATTTTTCTTTCCCATTTGATTTAGGTAGGCGTCTTAGGAGGAAGAACTAGAGTGAAGATAGAAGAGACGATTAGTGCTGACGGGGAGGTTCTCCTGATGAAGATCTGTGAACTAGATGTTCATCTGCAGTTACTGAAGATAGAGAAAAGAGAAATGAAGAAACAACATATGGATGAACTGAGAAGGAGAGATAAGAAGGAAATCACCAGATGTATTGGATTAGCACTATATGTGGTGATCTATGCATCTGTAGCTTTGTTCACTAGAGGTTTTATGTCGGCTTGTCTATGTTTGGATCTTGTTAGTCTAGCACTACTGGATGTGTTGTTGCTTGTCTATGTAGCTGGTTGTCTATGTTTGGATCATGTTAGTCTAGCAGTACTAGATGTAATCTTGTGCACTGTTTGCTAGTCGAATAAAGCATTCCAGTTTCATGAAATATATTTTGAAGTTTGGCAACCATTTGTACTGTATGTTACATTATAGCATATGTTGGACAAATGAGAAGTAAAAGGAGCAGTATTTAGTGAAAAATTGGCATAGTATCCAAACAAATCTCATAGTATTAAAACTGTACAAATGAGAATGTAAACTCCTAGGACAAATCTCAATGTTCATAGGTCAACATGCTGATCCACAAATTTAACTAAATCTCATAGGAAAATTATCTAAATATCATCAACTACTGGTGCATTCTGGCTCACAATAACCTCCTGGACATCCACACCAGCATTAAGATCTGGGATTTCTGTTCTTCTTGTAATATCTCCAATTAGAAGATAATGAGCACTGCCAGGTCCGGTTGCATAACCTCTCTTTGCAGCTCTAGCTCTTTCAACTGTTTCTTCTTCTTGACCTTGGTCATTTGCACTTGATATTTTTCTGTTGCTGCTACTACCTCCTCTGTTGATGCTGCTACCTCTGTTGCTGCTACTCCCTCCTCTAGTGCTTCTTCTGTTGGTGCTGCTACCTCTGTTGCTTGTGGTACCTTGGGATTTTGCTGGTTTCCTTGTAGTAGTACTCCTTCCTCTCCCCTTTCCTCTCAAATTCCCTATGGTTGATGCAGTGGTAACTCTGGCTCTTGTTTCAGGAATACGGTCTCTAGCTATAGCAATGAAGGCATTTTCTGGTAGAGGACCAAGAACTCTACCAACAGGTACATTCTCCCTCTCCTGACAGATACTTTGTATTCATTTTCATATGTGTGAATAAATATACAAATAACTAAATCAATTCTCTGGTATAATACCTCGTGTCCCATCCTATATACCATGGTATCAACTTGATGCATTGGATCCATGGTAGGGTCTTGAATGTGTGGAACTACATGCTACACATGAAGATATGGAACTAATTAAGTAGTTGAATTATTTAAGAAATTTAACTAATAAAGCAAATGAACCAATCAAGCTATGGTACTAGGGGTGGACACAGCTCGAGGCTCGAGGCTCGTCTTGGGTTCGACAAGGTTTGGCTCGGGCTCGGCTCGGCTCGAAGGTTGGACAAGCCAAGCCTAAATCCTGAAACTCAGGCTCGCGGCTCGACAAGCCAGCTCGGTGAAGCTCACAAGCCGGCTCGAAGGATCAGTGTAATTAAAAAATTTGCCATAAAATTTCTAAATATGTAACAATTCACAATTATAAACAACAAATGAACATGAATACATGCATATCATAATCATAGTATACCAAGTTTTACAAAGTATCAATAACGATAACATGTCATGCATCACAAGTTCACAATACAAACCAAACAGATGGTTCACAATACAAATCCGCAACATCAGAATCACACATTTAGACAGTCACAGACATATCAAAGTACCAATTGAGCTGCATTCTGAACACCCGGCACAATACAGATGTACATATGTAGCCAATGTACAAGAGAGAAGTCTATTGCTACGATGCCCCAGCTGACTGCAAGATGCAATAGGAAAGAAGCCATACAACTACAATATCAGAAAATAGATACTGGCCTAATCTCGTATTCCCTCCGGCCCATATTAGTTGACTCAAATTTGTCTAGATACAAGTGTATCTAACACTAAAACTTGACTAGATACATTAGTATCTAGATGGATCTAAGTCAACTAATATGGATCGGAGAGAGTACCAATTATTACTAAAAAGAAAAAAATTACAGAAATAACATAGGAGATCGGTTTTTGCTCAGCCATACGACTACAAGGGGTCCCGTACTGCAAACCATGTCTTCTCTTTTTGATCATGGAAGGACAAACAAATTAGAAGCTCCAGATTGGTTACAACTTACATGTACAAAGTATAAACAGCATAGGAGACCGGTTTTGTTAGAGATCAGTGAGCAGACTAAACCAGACTAAAAAAAATCTTTGGAGACGGACGAACCAATTTGTGTCGGACGGACCATGAGATCTGAGAGCTCACACTAGCAAAAAAAATCTTTGGAGACGGACGAACCAATTTGTGTCGGACGGACCATGAGATCTGAGAGCTCACACTAGCTGCAGCCATCAATGGTGGGTGGAGGAGGGCCGGCGGTCGAAGGGCTGGCCGGCGGCGGCCTCCGCTAATCCTAGACCAGAGAGGACCGTGCGTGTCCACAGGGATCTAGTCCGGGAGCAGCAGTAGGGGCTTCGGGTGGGGATCCATGGGAGGAGGTCCGGAGGAGGAAGAGGAGGCTCGCGGCGGTGTCGGCTGGCGTTGGTGGTGGCAGCCGGCACCGGTGGCGACATGGACTCAAGCGGGAGAGCGAGGGAGAGCGTCGGGTCTGAGGAGACGAGAGGGATGGGGAATCAACGATTTTCCTCCCAGCGTCGCTCACGGTGTTTGGCTCGTCGAGCTATACGAGCGAGCCTCGAGCCTATTTTCTTGTGTTTTTGTGTGGCAAGCCGAGCCTAGGCTCGGCTCGAATTTGGTCGAGCCTGACCGAGCCGAGCCATGAGCCGGCTCGGCTCGGCTTGATTCCACTCCTATATGGTACCTCTAGAATATATGGAATGTCTTCTTCTTGATCCCCACGAATGTCTCTTTGGTGTTTTAGTTCAGTTTTAACAAATTTTTGGTGGCCCCTTTTATTGTGGTCAGCTTTCCCACAGACAGAACAGTGCATAGTAACTCCAGATTTGGTGAATATTTTCACTCTCTTCTTATCCTTCTCCTCACATGACTTTTTATTTTCTTTTTTGGCCTACCCATAAGAGTGGAGGATGGATGATAACTCCATTCATTTTATCCTAGAAAACTCTGCCTCTTAGTAGAACCAATGTACATGTGCATATGCCTTCCTATATGTATCAACAGTATAGCAACTACGTACAAGATTTTCTCGGTTGATTTTGTCATGCCTGCAGCATGCTATGGCAGGATGACAGGGAATGCCAGATAATTGCCATCTCTTGCAATCACCGGTCCTAGTGTTAAAATCCATAAAATATGTTCTCTCCATCTCAAGTGAGCTAATTGACTACTGATAGTTGGTAGCAGGTTGAACGGTGCACTATTTGCTCCACTCAGTAAATTTATCAAGTTTCTTCTTTATTTTTGGACATATATTTCCTGTAAATGTGTCAGCCTCTTTCAGCTTATCTACACCCCTCTTTAGAATCTTGTAGAACATTGTCTCCAACATGGACAAGAAAGGAAGTTCTCTAGCATCTAAAATGTAGCCGTTGAAAACATCGCATCAAAAATAAAAGAAGAGCATTGAGAAGAAACATATATCTATACAAGAAGTAGAGCAATGACAATAAGAGAACATTACCTGTTGAAAACTTCACTGTGGTTGTTCAACAACATATCACACTTAGGAAAATCTGAGAAGAAAGGTTTCACCCATGTGTTTGGTTTTAGCTACTCAACCCATGCATAAGCTCCGGTACTATTAGTCTTCATTTTCTCCATGCTCTTCTCCCATTTAGGAACATTTGTTAATCTGGCAATGGCCCACAAATTATTTTTAAATGTCTCACCGTTGTTGCCTACTCTCTGGAAGTTTTGAAGCATATGCCTAACACAAAACCTATGTTCTGCATCTGGCCAGATCTTTTCTACAACATTTATTAAACCCTTCTGCTTATCACTCATTATAGTCCAATGGGGTGTGTTGGTGTTTTTCAAATCATATTTCATATTAGTGATAAACCATTCCTAGATACTTTTACATTCCACCTCAACTATGCAACTGGGTAAATGTACTCATTGGGGTCAACGGTTGTCAGTATTATTCCTTTGTATTTAGTTTTAATGTGTCAACCATCAATACAGATCAGAGGCTTGCATCCTTCTAAGAAGCCTCTTTTCCAAGAATCATAACTCCAGTAGACTGTTGCCAGGTGTTCCTTCTTGTGTTATTGATATTTCCCAAATTAGCAATTTACGCTGTTTTTGACTCCTTTTTTCTCCAATACAACTGGTCCAAGATTTGTGTCCATCGTATCCATCATATGTCTTGATCCTGGTGAAAATGGACAATAAAGATACGTGCGAATGCCGTAAAATACCAAGATCCTACCACTACGGTGCAAAATAATAATATAAAACATGATGCAAATATGCCCTCATCAATGAACTACAACATGCAACATATGGATAAGCCGTTACCCGAACTCTTCTCCATGCTAAAGTCTGCAGAAGTGGAGATCAAGAAAGAGCACCAAGTGTAGATGGTCAATAAGACACCAATTTCAAGAAGCAAGGCAAGCCTAAGAACAAGAGAAACTTCAAGAATGGCGGCAAGAAATCTACTGTGCCTGCTAAGAAGCCTAAGGCTGGTCCTAATCCTGATACTGAGTGCTTTTACTACAAGGGCGAAGGTCACTAGAAGCAGAATTGACCCAAGTACCTGGCAGATCTGAAGAACGACAACATTAAGAAGCAATGTATATTTGATATACATGTTATTGATGTGTATCTTACTAGTAATCATAGTAGTACCAGGGTATTTTTTCCTGGTTCGGTTGCTCATGTTTATAACTCGAAATAGGTGCCGCAGAATAAACGAAGACTAGCGAGAGACGAGGTGACGATGCGCATTGGAAATGGCTCCAAGGTTGATGTGATCGTCATTGGCACACTCCCTCTTCGTCTACCATCGAGATTAGTTTTAAATCTAAATAATTATTATTTGGTGCCTGCGTTAAGCATGTACATCATATCTGGATCTTGTTTATTGCGAGACGGTTACTTGTTTAAGTCCGAAAATAATGGTTGTTCGATTTTTATGAGTAATATCTTTTATGGTCATGCGCCTAAGATGGATGGTCTATTCTTATTGAATCTTGATAGTAGTGATACACATGTTCATAATATAGATGCTAAACGAATGAGATTGAATGATAATTCCACATACATGTGGCACTGCCGTCTTGGTCACATTGTAGTGAAGCGCATGAAGAAACTCCATTCCGATGGAATTTTTGAATCACTTGATTTTGAATCACTTGAAAGTTGCGAAGCATGTCTAATGGAAAATATGACTAAGACTCCATTCTCTGGGATAATGGGCGAGCTACGAACTTATTGGAAATAACACATACCGAAGTGTGCGGTCCAATGAGTGTAGCATCGCGCAGTGGATATCGTTATGTTCTTACTTTCACAGATGACTAGAGTAGATATGCGTATATCTAATTTATGAAACATAAGTCCGAAACTTTCGATAAGTTTAAGGAATTCCAAAGTGAAGTAGAAAATCAACGTAACAAGAAGATTAATTTTCTGTGTTATGACCGTGGAGGTGAATATCTAAGTTACGAGTTTGGCATGCATTTGAGGAAATGCGGAATACTTTCATAATTGACACCTCCAGGAACACCACAGCATAATGGTGTGTCTGAACGTCATAATCGAACTCTCTTAGATATGGTTCGTTCTATGATGTCTCTTATAGATTTACCGTAATCATTTTGGAGTTATGCATTAGAGACAGCCACATTCACTTTAAATAGGGCACCATATAAATTCGTTGAAATGACACCATATGAATTGTGGTTTGGTAAGAAACCTAAGTTTTTGTTCCTTCAAGT
Organism: Avena sativa; assembly: GCA_916181665.1. Taxonomy (NCBI): domain Eukaryota; kingdom Viridiplantae; phylum Streptophyta; class Magnoliopsida; order Poales; family Poaceae; genus Avena; species Avena sativa. The sequence continues at coordinate 24,798,075 of OV702283.1, forward strand.
TTGGGGCTGTGAAGCTTATGTAAAGAAGTTACAGCCCGACAAGCTTGAACCCAAAGCGTAGAAATGCTTCATAGGATAACCTAAAGAAACAATTGGGTATACCTTCTATGATAGATCCAAAGGCAAAGTTTTCGTTACCAAGAATAGATCCTTTATTGAGAAGGAGTTTCTCTCAAAAGAAGTGACTGGAAGGAAAGTAGAACTCGACGAGGTTGTTGAACCTTCTCTCGGATTTGAGAGTAGCGCAGCACCGGAAGATGTTCCTGTGCTTCCTGCACCAATAAGAGAGGAAACTAATGATGGTGATCATGAAACTTCGAAGGAAGTTGCTACTGAACCTCGCAGGTCAATGAGGGTTCGTACCACTCCTGATTGGTATGATCCTGTCATGAATGCCATGTTGGTGGACAACACCGATGACCCTGCAAAGTATGAGGAAGCAATGATGAGCCCAGATTCCAACAAATGGCAAGAAGCCATGAAATCTGAGATTGGATCCATGTACGAAAACCAAGTGTGGACTTTGGTGGACTTACCTAATGGCCGAAAGGCTATCGAGAACAAATGGATTTTCAAGAAGAAAATATGCGATGATGGTAATGTTACTATCTATAAAGCTCTACTTGTCACGGAGGAGTTTTTGACAAATTCAAGGCGTTGACTATGATGAGACTTTCTCACAGGTAGCGAAGCTAAAGTATGTGAGGATTTTGTTAGCAATCGTTGTATTTTTCGATTATGAGATTTGGCAGATGGATGTCAAAACGTAGTTCCTTAATGGTGACATTGAGGAAGAGTTGTATATGGTACAACCCAAAGGTTTTGTCGATCCTAAAGATTCTAACAAGGTATGCAAACTTCAGTGGTCCATTTATGGACTGAAGCAAGCATCCCGAAGTTGGAACCAACATTTTGATAAGGTGATAAAAAACTTTGGATTTATACAAACTTTTGGAGAAGCTTGTATTTACAAGAAAGTGAGTGGGAGCTCTGTAGCATTCCTAGTACTATATGTGGATGGCATATTATCGATTGGGAATGATATAGAACTTATTGAAAGTGTCAAAGGATATTTGAATAATAGTTTATCAATGAAGGATCTTGGCGAAGCAGCATACATCTTAGGCATCAAGATTTATAGAGATAGATCAAGACGCTTAATAGCGATTTCACAAAATACATACTTGGACAAGGTTCTAAAGAGGTTTAGAATGGAAGAAAGCAAGAAATGGTTCTTGCCCATGTTGATAGGGAAGACCTTGAGTAAGACTCAATGTCCAGCTACGACATAAGATGTAGAGAGGATGAGTAAGATCCCCTATGCCTCGGCCATAAGATCTATTATGTATGACATGCTATGTACTAGACCGGATATAGCACATGCTGTTAGTTTGACCAGCAGATATCAAAGTGATCCAGGAGTGGAACACTGGACAACGGTCAAAATTATCCTAAAGTAACTAAAAAGGACTAAGGATATGGTTCTTTCTTATGGAGGTGACGAAGAGCTCGTTGTAAACGGTTACACCGATGCTAGTTAGAACATCGATCCGAATGACTATAAATCACTGTCTGGACACGTATTTATTTTGAATGGTGCAACAGTGAGCTAGATGAGTGCAAAGCAAAACGTTGTGGCAAAATATTGAACTGAATCGGAATACATAGATGCTTCGGAGGCTTCACAAGAAGCGATATGGATGAAGGAGTTCATTACCGAGCTTGGTGTGGTTCCTAGTGCGTTGGACCCAATGGCTATTTATTGTGATACCATGGGTGCCATAGCTAATGCATAGGATCCAAGGTCACACAAGAAGCTGAAGCACATCAAGCTACATTTCCATTTGATTTGTGAGTATGTCCAAGAGGGTGACATAAAGATTTTCAAAGTACACACATATCTGAATGTGGAAGATCCGTTGACTAAACCTCTCCCTAGATCAAAGCATGACCAACACCAGAACGCCATGAGTGTTAAGTATATTACCATGTAATCTAGATTATTGACTCTAGTGCAAGTGGGAGACTGTTGGAGATATGCCCGAGAGGCAATAATAAAGTGGTTATTGTTATATCTTTGTGTTTATGATAAATGTTTACATCCCATGATATAATTGTATTAACCGGAAACATTAATACATGTGTGTTTTGTAAACATAAAAGAGTCCCTACTAAGCGTCTTGTTGAAACTAGCTTGTTAATTATTAGATGATCATGGTTTCCTGATCATGGACATTGGATGTTATTAATAAAAAGATCATATCACTAGGAGAATGATGTGATGGACACACACCCATAGTAAGCATAGCATAAGATCAAGTCATTAAGTTCGTTTGGCTACAAGCTTTCAGATACATAGTAACCTAATCCTTCGACCATGAGATCATGTTAATCACCATCACCAGATGAGTACTTTGATGACATCAAAAACCACTTCTATAAATGGTTGGTTATAAAGGTGGCATTAGGTATTCTGAAAGTATGTGTTGAAGCGCATGGATCAAGAGTGGGATTTGTCCATCCATATGACGGATAGATATACTTTAGGCCCTCTCGTTGGAATGTCATCTAATTGGCTTGCAAGCATGTGACTAGGTCACAAGGGATGTCATATCATGGAACGAGTAAAGAGTACTTATCGGTAACAAGGTTAAACTAGGTATGGAGATACCGATGATCGAACCTCGGATAAGTAAAGTATCGCGTGACAAAGGAAATCGGTATCATATGTGTAAGGTTCCCAACCTTTAATAAGGTAGAGATCCCTGTGTTTACAATGCTAGAGCATGGATCAATAGCTAGCATCCACAGTTAAGATGTAATATCAAGAAACAAAGGTCATAATACAACTTTATAACCAGGAATAAAATAATTCATTACATCTTACATAGCTTATTTGTCTATCTCATTACAATGCAGTAGAAATAACTATAGCATGGAGTCCTTCATCTTCAAAGTGCCACAGGCAATCATGTTGGTTGTAGACTTGTAATCCTATTCAACACACTTCCCTAACATCAAACAAACCTGCAACATAATAAGTTGCAACCACAAGGGTCAATACATTTGAATTGTATTGGCAAGTTTCACTACTATGTAGAAATAAGTGGATCCTATCATTACATGCATATTTGGATAAGTAGGGTTTAGGCTCTTTTGCAGAAAGCAATATAGTTTTATCCTATCTTTTCAAAATAGTTTTGATTTTTTTGTCAAATCTTTCTGAACTCCTTGGAAAACTCCCAGTGCTTCAAATCCCTTGTTGTCACCATCAAGTTTTACTTTGAGAAATTGGAATGTCGAGATCTTCCATAGCTTCAGGCCTTAGTTGCTCAGAGTTGTCCGTAACCGGGGACACGGCTAAGTACTTAGAATTTGATCTTCTATAGAAGTTGTACACTTTAACCACATGACACAATCTCGTCTTGATGCCACCAGTGGCCGCTGGATAAGTACTCACCAAAATGGAGTACTGGCAGATCGAGAATGTGACAAAGTCTTTCCATAGAAGTCCTCCCAATACACAATGCTAGCTTGTCAACCAGGCACCAATGTAGGGATAAATTTCCCTTACACAATTCTAGTTCACCTGAAGATGCCAATGCATGGGTCTTCCACTATGTAGTTGACTAAGCCAGAGCCCATTTAGCATGTGGCTATACACGGAAGCCACTGTACGAGAAACATGTTCAATCTCTAAGTCCCTGAGTGGTTTTCTTCTAGTGCACATACAAAAATATAGCCATATAAACATGGTTCCCTTTGCTGCCACCTTGTCCAAAATTTGAGTATACCTTTCCACCCAGGTGGTTCATTGAGTACTTGTTTTATTATATAAAACATATATCTTTCCATACTTCATATAATCATATCATGTATCCCATCCCAAATATATAGCAGGGCTAAGCATACTACAACTACAGTGTTTTCACTAAGGATGATATAAGGGTATCCTATTAGGATTTAGCATAGCATAAAATATAGTAGTCCTTATCATGCATGTTACAAAAATCCACTAAGTGTAATGAAAATAGTAGGACTTGGATGATAGTGTCACTTGACTTTTTAGTAGAGGATGTTGGTTCACTTTCTTGATCTTGCAAATATCACACTCTTCTAACTTCACTACAATTCAATCAATCAAACGCAAATTCAACTAGCATTCAACAATTTACCACACATAAAATAACAAAAACAAGGTCATGCATGCAAGCATGCAAAAGATAGTTTTATTTGGAAAAGTGGTTTCTACTAGGATCTAAACATTTTCAAGTTCACATTGGTCATTTACAAAAGTGGTAAAACCATTTGCAATAGGTTTCATCTCATAAACTAAATATAATGCTAAGGTGATATTTTATGTTGTTGAAAATATCTTTTAGCAAAGTAATGATTTTATATGGTTCATCAAATAAGTTTTTAATTTACAAAACTTGGTGTTTAGGGTCAGAAGGTTTGAATCACAACATTTCCCAAAGGCTTTACTCAAAAATCATTTCTAAACCATAAACAATATTTTTATTTGATTAGAAATGTGCTAATTCAAATATTTATCCCTTAACTCCACAAAATACATTTTTAAATCCATAAGTTGGTTCCTATGGTCAGTAGGTTCAAAACAAACCATTTAGCAAAGATTTCACCTTAAAAATATATCTAGAATAATTTTTATATTCAAATTATGCCTACACAAGTTTCTGCAATTTCAACCAATTTTCCAGAATCAAAACATTAAACAAAATGCATGGTTGCAAAGTATTTGTTCTTCTGATTCCATTGATATAAAATTTGTAAAATTTGGACGTGTAGAACTAAAGTTATGAATTTTACAAGTTTGCAATTCTAATAGATCAAATTTCTGTTTTAATTCAAACTCTGTCCACGTGTCTTGATCTGATAGGCTGGTACCGCTTCGGTTGGATCAGCCTATCTGGTGCATTAGATCTAAATGAAATCATGCGGCTCTGGTTCAACCTTACCCCTTCGTTAAGTCGTCTGTTTCTACGCGTCTGATCTAAATCGAATGGTTCAGATCCACTCGACCATAAAGTGGCGGCGCTGCGACGACGATAGGCGGCGGAGCGCTCTGGCGGTGAGCTTGCCGACGATGCAAGAAGCGAGGGATAGGGGGGATGTAACACCCTCAGAATCGACCCTATGCAAGTTTTAGCGAAACCCGCCAAACCCGCATAGAAACGATTCAAAGGTGCCCACCAGGCACTTTCGTGCGGGTGGAAAACAAAGTAATAACATTACACAACAGTCCTCGATGGGACCCACAGAACAGATATATATACAACACGACTCCATGAGTCAAGAATACAGATATAACATACAAAGATCCAAATCACCTTGAAAATGATAGAGCGTCCGACTATGGACAAGATGCAAATGGGGCTAAGAGCCCTGAAGAATAACCAATGGCGTCCATAACCCTGCCCAGGCCAAGCCGGAAGGGTAACCCTGCTAACGGCGTCGATCTCAAAACCTGCTTAAACAAAAGGGGTGCCGACAAAGGGCAAAGGAAAAAGAGGAGCATCAGTACTGAGGCCAGTACACGACGAGACTAGAATTCGGCGGTCCTCGCCTACATAGGTATGGTGGACTGAAGTGGCAGCGCAGCAGGCACTAAACAACCTATAGAGACTCGATACAACTGTCGGCTATCAGAGAGGGATAAGAAAAACCTATTCGGAACCAACCTGATGCTACCTTCAAACAAACCCATCCTGGTGTTTCCCCCTCGAGACCAAACGAGGAAGTCAACCGAGGAACTCACACAGTTGGCAATTTTATTTATTCGGTTATCGTTGCGGCAATTACTAGTCAGGTATAGATAATCGTCCTGATAAATTAAACAGTGGGCAGTTTTATTTAACCATTCCGTTGTAGTTGCGACACTTACTAGTCAAATATATGATAGCATGAGATATCCCAAAACCCAGCAGTTGTTGGTACTTTTATTTAGCCATTCCGTTGTGGTGAAGCTGATTACTAGTCAGATCGGATACAGGTCAAATTATAACAGTAAACTTTAGTTATAGTTGTCTATGATCAAGCACTGTGCTCCAAGTCGTCCATAACCGCGGACACGGCTTCTCGAAAAGATTTAACTCTGTAGGGGTGCACCAAAGTATCCACACGCACTTCGACCCTTTTTGCCAGATCAATTAACATACACCCATCGGTATGTCGGCGGGGCCTAAGTCAGGACGTTTCCCAGACCCAAAGCAAGCACGGGGGGCCACCCCACTAAGTCTACCCGCAACGAAGTCGGCCGGTCTCTGAGACGGACTCAGGGTTTGCGTCAGTGGCTGTAAACGACAGGGGATCCCAAAACTGGGCCTGCCGATACCGCGAAAACACTCCGCTTCCAAAACAGTACAGCGTGCTCCTCACACAATCGTAAATAAAGCAGTAAAGCATGGCATAAGTACAGGATAGTAATAAAGCCCCAAACTACTTGTGACCCCCGGTACAATACTTTGAAATCAGGTACTAAATCGATGGGGGGCCCATATCTCCCCACATGTGGTTAGCGTGCTCGATCTCGGAACAGGTGTCAAGAACTCGGGGTCCTACGGGACACTAGTGAGCGGTCGGAAACCAAAATTATCTATCGCCCACCGGTGCCTCTGCTTACCTACTTCAATTTTAGTTATTAAACAATAATTAAAGTGAATGATAATTAAAGCCATGACCCTCTCCAACATTGAACATGCGGCAGAACTCCAACAACTGAGGTACTTGACGACACGCAACAGCACTTGAGCAAGCGACTACGACGCGCAGGTCCAACTATCTACCAAACAATAGGTAATAGGATGTGTCCAAGGCAATATAAGGCTGCAAGGGATATCACGGGTACGAAAACTAGAGCAGCGCATCACAGATAGCAATAGATCAACAGGAGGGAAGTAAATACTATAAAAGTAAGATAGGTAGAAAGGGGGAGATGCTCGCCTGAAAACATTGCCGAAGGTTCAACCGAAGATCGGGGCGAAGCTCACATCAACTCAACGGCCTTGTCCGCGAAGAAGCAAATCACTAGAAGGAACACCGGATGCAATATTTAATACTACGGCAGAAGATCGGGCATGATGCATGTATGATGTATGACATGGCAAAGGTGCGATGCAATTAGGTCATATTAAGCGGAACCGGGGTCCCGACAATTAATTAAACGGTTCAAGTTATTTAGAACCCCCGCAATTTAAATGTTGTTTTAACAAAGCAAGATAGCACCGGTTCGCTACTCAAATTTAAATGAGGCCGATATAAGACTAGATTTGTCCGCATATGGGCCCCATATTAATTATAAGGTGAATCGGCATATTGCCCCCAAACCACAGGACAATATGCATGCGAGTATGACAATTTAGTATGCAATAATTTATTATTACATTTATAAAATAGGGCTCGAGAAAAGGGGTCACACATTAGGGTTCGGCAGATCTTGGTCCGGGGGTTCGGGGTCGGTCTCAGAGTTCAGGGTTCGACGGGATCGTTCTCGGACTCCAGGATTTAGGGTCTTCGGATCTGGGTAATAGATCTTGTCGCACGAGCGTCGATGCTTCCGGGAAGGAGAACTTGGTCTAGCGGCGGGGCATCGGACTCGCCCTGGTTGCTGTCGTTCTTGTCGTGGTGAAGATCTTGTCGGGTCCGCGCCATCAAGTCGGTCTTGGCGTCCGGGATGAAGAACTTGGCGTTCCAGGATGAAGTGCTTGACGTCATTTGGTTTCATGTCGACGGTCTTGGTGTCCTCGAGACGAAGATCTTGGCGTGCCGAGGGTTCGGTCTCGGGGATCGGTCTTCGGGGTCCGGGGCGTTGGGGCTTCGGGGCTCGGGGTCTCGACCATCGGGTCGAGAATCTTGGCGTTCTGGGAAGGAGATCTTGTGACGAGGTTAACTTGGACGTGCCGGCCTTCGGAAGATCTTGAGGTCCCAGGTGGCCGATATTGGTGCCCTACGACGGAGAACTTGGTTCGGTGTCCATGGCCTTCAGGGTCAATGTTCGCGGCCACGGTCTTCTTGTTATCTTTTATCACCAAACATCACGGGGGTGAAGGAGGCACACTAGCATGGAGGGGTCGCGGGACAGGGCGAGGCCGACGACGATGGACTTGGCGGTGGTGGCAGAACTCCACGGCCGGGCGCGGGCCGGAACAGGGGACCGCGGCGGCGCTGACGCACGGCTCCAGCGGGACGGCGTCAGGCAGAGGGGCGAGGCCGAGCGGCGGGGAGGGAGGCGGTCGGGGCCACGGATGCGGCCAGGGAGGCTACCAGGGGCGACGCGGTCGGGCCCGCAGCGGAGGAGGCCGGACGGGCGGCGCTGCGCAGGGGGTGGGCGGAGGTGATGGCGGCCGGGCGACATGCGGCCAGAGGAGCTTGGCGGCGAGGTTGCGGCCGGAGCACGCTGGGCCGGCTCGACGGAGGATGCGGCGGCGGACAGGGCCCCGCGGCGGCGCGGCCGGAGCTTGGCGGAGCGCTGCGGAGGAGGGGGTCGCGCCGAGCGGAGGGGCGGCGAGAGGAGGTCGGGGCCGCGGGTCGGGGATGCGGGGGTCGGCAGAGGCGGGCGCGGACGCCTGACGGCTGAGTTGGAGGCGGGGGTCGGCGCCGGGGTGGGAGCGAGGCGGCGGGGAAGCTCGACGGGGCGCTGGGCGCGGGACCGCGGCTGCGCAGCGGCGCCGGGGAGGAAGGAGGAGCGGTGGGAGGAGGCGGAGCCCGGCGGACGACCGGAGGCGATGTCGGCGCTGGAGGCGCGGCGGCGGGGCCAGGAGGGGAGAGGAGGTGGGTGGGGCGCGCGCAGGGTCGGGTTGGGGAGAAGGGAGACGGGGCGCTGGTGGGCGGTGGGGCCTGCGGGGTGGGCCAGGGAGAGGTGGGGTAGGTGGTGGGGTCGTCCAGGTGGGGCGGGGTGTAAGAGAGAGGTAGAGAGAGGGGTGTGTGGATGGCTGGGTGAGAAAGAGAGAGAGGGGGAAAAAGAGGGGGATTGGTGAGGTGGCAAGGTGGGTAGGGAATTGGGGGAGGGGTGAGGTGGCGAGCTGGGATAGGTGGGTAGGATAGGTTTGGGTGGGAATAGGATTTAGGTTCTAGGTGGACCGATTTATTCTGGGGGTGGTCGACTGGGTCGAATTGGCCCGTTCGACTGCCCCACTAAAAATAATTAAATATTTTATTTATTTCAACCAGGTTTTTTGCAAACCGATAGCAGACAAAACAAAATAATCCGGAGACCCGGGTTTTGCGTTTGAACAAAGACGGGGCATTTAGAAAACAAAAACAGGTTTTCCGCAAATAGTTTTATGCAAGCAAATGCAAGATGATGACAATGCTCAAATGCAATGTGGCATGATGACATGAGCATGCGGTCATGATGATGCAATGCACAAAAACAACGTGATTTTCTAGTACTGGTTTTGCGGGATGCCACAATTCGACACCACTAACAATGGATCTCGCCCTCGAGATCCGCCTCATGGTACCGGAAGAAGGGTCGGCGATCTGCGTCTTCTCGCTTCGTGTAGATCCTCGCGACACCACTAACAAGGGTTCATTCTCCATCTTGAAATCGGCGACACCACCAACAAGATGTCGTCGATCCTGTTCGTCAAGAGAGCACTCCGGATAGACAACGGACGAAGTTAAAGGTAAGGCCACCTCTAACTTTCATGGAAGGAGTAAGAGTTGCATCGATCCACCATTCAATATACAAAAGCAAATGATAAGAGTAGTGGTATGGTCGCGACTCCATCCCGCACTCAAAGCATTACTATGTACACGAATAGACAGATTATGCAACCAACCCTCAGGATTCAGACTGAAGATCTCGACAAACAAGGTTCAGGAACAAAGGGGTGATGCAGACTCTGCATCGGACCTAGCGTAGACGATGTCGTCGCGTCGGAAAACACCGGAAGGCACGAGAAGGAACAAAGAGAAGTCCATCAAACGAAGGATTCCTCGGATAGCATGAAGACCAGATGGTAGAACACCGCTATCAAAGGAGGAAGCGAAACCCTGAAGGTACGACGGAACCCAACCACGAGAAATCCTGGACTCGAAGAGGAAGAAGAGAGCGGATTCAAAACACGCAGAGGTGAGAGGAGAGCAGCAGAGGGGTAAGGAGTAAAATCAGACCTAATCAGAACTATCCAATCGGTTTTGCAAAAATAGTTTTGACACTCTACTTCGGCCGTTAGCTAGGTTATCCTACAGGCTGGACTTGTGGGGTATCGCAACTGCTGAGCTCTGATACCACTCTGTAACACCCTCAGAATCGACCCTATGCAAGTTTTAGCGAAACCCGCCAAACCCGCATAGAAACGATTCAAAGGTGCCCACCAGGCACTTTCGTGCGGGTGGAAAACGAAGTAATAACATTACACAACAGTCCTCGATGGGACCCACAGAACAGATATATATACAACACGACTCCATGAGTCAAGAATACAGATATAACATACAAAGATCCAAATCACCTTGAAAATGATAGAGCGTCCGACTATGGACAAGATGCAAATGGGGCTAAGAGCCCTGAAGAATAACCAATGGCGTCCATAACCCTGCCCAGGCCAAGCCGGAAGGGTAACCCTACTAACGGCGTCGATCTCAAAACCTGCTTAAACAAAAGGGGTGCCGACAAAGGGCAAAGGAAAAAGAGGAGCGTCAGTACTGAGGCCAGTACACGGCGAGACTAGAATTCGGCGGTCCTCGCCTACATAGGTATGGTGGACTGAAGCGGCAGCGCAGCAGGCACTAAACAACCTATAGAGACTCGATACAACTGTCGGCTATCAGAGAGGGATAAGAAAAACCTATTCGGAACCAACCTGATGCTACCTTCAAACAAACCCATCCTGGTGTTTCCCCCTCGAGACCAAACGAGGAAGTCAACCGAGGAACTCACACAGTTGGCAATTTTATTTATTCGGTTATCGTTGCGGCAATTACTAGTCAGGTATAGATAATCGTCCTGATAAATTAAACAGTGGGCAGTTTTATTTAACCATTCCGTTGTAGTTGCGACACTTACTAGTCAAATATACGATAGCATGAGATATCCCAAAACCCAGCAGTTGTTGGTACTTTTATTTAGCCATTCCGTTGTGGTGAAGCTGATTACTAGTCAGATCGGATACATGTCAAATTATAACAGTAAACTTTAGTTATAGTTGTCTATGATCAAGCACTGTGCTCCAAGTCGTCCATAACCGCGGACACGGCTTCTCGAAAAGATTTAACCCTGCAGGGGTGCACCAAAGTATCCACACGCACTTCGACCCTTTTTGCCAGATCAATTAACATACACCCATCGGTATGTCGGAAGGGCCTAAGTCATGACGTTTCCCAGACCCAAAGCAAGCACGGGGGGCCACCCCACTAAGTCTACCTGCAACGAAGTCGGCCGGTCTCCGAGACGGACTCAGGGTTTGCGTCAGTGGCTGTAAACGACAGGGGATCCCAAAACTGGGCCTGCCGATACCGCGAAAACACTCCGCTTCCAAAACAGTACAGCGTGCTCCTCACACAATCGTAAATAAAGCAGTAAAGCATGGCATAAGTATAGGATAGTAATAAAGCCCCAAACTACTTGTGGCCCCCGGTACAATACTTTGAAATCAGGTACTAAATCGATGGGGGGCCCATATCTCCCCACATGTGGTTAGCGCGCTCGATCTCGGAACAGGTGTCAAGAACTCGGGGTCCTACGGGACACCAGTGAGCGGTCGGAAACCAAAATTATCTATCGCCCACCGGTGCCTCTGCTTACCTACTTCAATTTTAGTTATTAAACAATAATTAAAGTGAATGATAATTAAAGCCATGACCCTCTCCAACATTGAACATGCGGCAGAACTCCAACAACTGAGGTACTTGACGACACGCAACAGCACTTGAGCAAGCGACTACGACGCGCAGGTCCAACTATCTACCAAACAACAGGTAATAGGATGTGTCCAAGGCAATATAAGGCTGCAAGGGATATCACGGGTACTAAAACTAGAGCAGCGCATCACAGATAGCAATAGATCAACAGGAGGGAAGTAAATACTATAAAAGTAAGATAGGTAGAAAGGGGGAGATGCTCGCCTGAAAACATTGCCGAAGGTTCAACCGAAGATCGGGGCGAAGCTCACATCAACTCAACGGCCTTATCCGCGAAGAAGCAAATCACTAGAAGGAACACCGGATGCAATATTTAATACTACGGCAGAAGATCGGGCATGATGCATGTATGATGTATGACATGGCAAAGGTGCGATGCAATTAGGTCATATTAAGCGGAACCGGGGTCCCGACAATTAATTAAACGGTTCAAGTTATTTAGAACCCCCGCAATTTAAATGTTGTTTTAACAAAGCAAGATAGCACCGGTTCGCTACTCAAATTTAAATGAGGCCGATATAAGACTAGATTTGTCCGCATATGGGCCCCATATTAATTATAAGGTGAATCGGCATATTGCCCCCAAACCACAGGACAATATGCATGCGAGTATGACAATTTAGTATGCAATAATTTATTATTACATTTATAAAATAGGGCTCGAGAAAAGGGGTCACACATTAGGGTTCGACAGATCTTGGTCCGGGGGTTCGGGGTCGGTCTCAGGGTTCAGGGTTCGACGGGATCGTTCTCGGACTCCAGGATTTAGGGTCTTCGGATCTGGGTAATAGATCTTGTCGCACGAGCGTCGATGCTTCCGGGAAGGAGAACTTGGTCTGGCGGCGGGGCATCGGACTCGCCCTGGTTGCTGTCGTTCTTGTCGTGGTGAAGATCTTGTCGGGTCCGCGCCATCAAGTCGGTCTTGGCGTCCGGGATGAAGAACTTGGCGTTCCGGGATGAAGTGCTTGGCGCCCCACTAAAAATAATTAAATATTTTATTTATTTCAACCAGGGTTTTTGCAAACCGATAGCAGGCAAAACAAAATAATCCGGAGACCCGGGTTTTGCATTTGAACAAAGATGGGGCATTTAGAAAACAAAAACAGGTTTTTCCGCAAATAGTTTTATGCAAGCAAATGCAAGATGATGACAATGCTCAAATGCAATGTGGCATGATGACATGAGCATGTGGTCATGATGATGCAATGCACAAAAACAACGCGGTTTTCTAGTAGTGGTTTTGCGGGATGCCACAGGGGAGTAGCTCACCGTGTTCGTGTGGTCGCGGTGAAGCTCGAGGTGTGGTCGGCTTGTCGGGCGGCGCACCGGAGCAGCAACGATTACTTGTCGGAGTTTGCGGCGGCACCAGATGCTTCAGTTCGTCGTCGAGGGCGGGGTTTGCGAGCGCTCTAAAACAAACGGAGCATACAGTTAGACGCGTACGGCACCAGGCACCAGGGTTCGGGGTGGTCGGTACTCACCGGGGAAACTCGCCGAAGAAAATGGCAGACGACGGCGACGCTCTGTGTCGAGGTTGCCGATGCTAGGGGACGCGCGCGGGTGAGTGGAGCACACAGGCAGGTGCGCACGGGACTGGGGAGTAAGCTTGCGTGCTCTGGGAGTGGAGAGGTGGCCGGAGTTGCCGGGATTTCGCCGGAGAAGCTTGTCGGGGCAGAGAGGTTTGAGCTTGCAATTGCTGCAGCCTGGAGGCAGAGAGGGAGAGACGTTTATGTATGCATGGTCATGACGAGGATTAAATCAGCCATCAACGCGTATTTACGCGAATTGATTCGCGGCAGAACGCCGTTGAGCAAGGGAAAACGGCCGGCGCGGGGTTGATGACGATGAGGTGGCCAGTGGGGTCCGGCTGACAGTGAGAGAGAGAGGGGGAGTGGGGTCCAGTCGTCAGTTGCTGAGTGGGTTAATTCGCGAGTAAGAAAACGTTTCGGGGTGAGAGTGGGGGTGGGCTCGCTGGGTTAGTTGCTGGGCCTGCTGGGCTGGGTTTGCTGGGCTGCCGCTTGTTTCTTTTTTTTATACTGAATGTTTTTTCTTTTTCTATTTGGAATTTCTGTTTTGATTTTATTTCAAACAATTCAAACTCTAAATCAATTCAAACCACCACCAAACTTTGGGTATATTTTAATTCTGTTTAACACTATATTCTAAAGTCCAAAATAAAATGATTCTTTTATTCTTTTAGGATATATTAATAATTAAATAAATAGGCCATAGTCTTTATTTCAAATAGGATTTAATTTATTTTAAAACTCTATTTGAAATTTAAATAATACCAAAACCTTTCAGTAGGTTTTATTTGAAAAACAAAACACTTGGAAATCTTATTTGAAATACCTTAACAAGTTATAGTGTTTATTTTTAAAATGGAAAGGCCTTTACTTAAATAAAATTGGATATTAATAAATCCTTATTATTTTATTTGAATAAACCTTTATTTTTATCAAACAAAATATTTTATTTTAAAAGCTTGGCCAAGATTTAATTTGGCTCTTTTAAAAATAGTCCTTATTCATTATTTCTACCTTTGCTTATAAAAACCATATCTTTTTATCTAAAGATCCAAAAATGGTAATTCCAACTATTATAACTTTGCTTATTATTTGTTTATCTTTGTAAATCCCTCTAGGATTCTATTTGATCAAAATAGGGTTTTTGATGTTTCCATTTGGAATCAAAAAGTTTCTTCTCACCCTAAATTTCATCAAATTTTTATTTTGTTTAATTATTTTTCACATTTCAAAATTTGGAAAATTTTGGGATGTGACAATATGTGAATGGTTCATTCGATCACGAAGTCATCGTTGAATATGTGGGAGGCATTATGGATCTCCAGATCCCACTATTGGTTATTGACCGGAGAGGTGTCTTGATCATGTCTGCATAGTTCGCGAACCGTAGGGTGACACACTTAAGGTTCGATGTTGTTTAAGTAGATATGAAATATGAGTTGGAGACCAAATGTTGTTCGTGAGTCTCGGATTGGATCTAGGACATCACGAGGAGATCCGGAATGGTCTCGAGAATAATATTCATATAAAGAAAGTCATTTTCCGGGGTTTGGAAAAGTTTTCAGCATTTTGACCGAAGCTTCTAGAATGTTCTAGAAGGGGCCACTGGTGGGCCTACCACCCCGGTGGGGCACTTGGGTTGTGGCATGCCATGGGGGACTAGGTCCAGCCGCACCAATCCCAAGGGGGCCAACTGGCTAGCACAAGAAAAAAGGGGAAACCCTAATATGGAAAGGGGAAAGAAACTTGAGGGGCAAGTTTTCCCCCTCTCACTCTTGGCCGCCGAGTTGGGGAAGGACGCGGCCAGGGCTGGGAACCCTGGACGCATCCCCCATATATATAAGGAGGGGTGAGGAGGGTGAACCTCTCCTCCCTCACCTCAACCCTAGCCATCGGCCTTCTGCCTCCTCCATCGTCCTGCTCCGGCTTAGGCAAAGCCCTACAGAATCTTCTCCTCCACCACCACCACATCGTCGTGCTACTGGGATTCCGAGGGGATCAACTACCTCCGTGATACGTCGGAAACGTATCTATAATTTTGATGATCCATGCTTGTTTAGTATCTACTTTGCTTTGCTTTGTCTACACTTTGAGGAGCTTTTTACATGTTTTCTAGTCCTAACCTATTAACAAGTTGCCATAGTACCAGTTGTCTGTTTTCTGCTGTTTTTGGTTCCACAAAAGCTAGTAAAGTAATATTCTCGGAATTGGACGGGACAAACGTGAAAGTCAATTACTTTCCGTGGGGAACAAGAAGTCTAGAGGGGAGACAAAGAGGCGTGCCAGGGCACCCAGACCCCCCTAGGCGCGGGTGGGCCCTGCCCTGCGCCTAGGCAGGGTGTAGGGCCCCTGGCCACTGCCTCGGCCTCCCTCTTCGCCTATAAGAATCCCTCGATGCAGAAACCCTAAGTACCCGATCAATATTCCACGAAACCTTCTGTAGCCGCCGCCACCACCGTCGTCCCTAGATCGGGGGGGATCTGAAGTTCTTCCCGGCACCCTGCCGGAGGGGAGATCATCCCGAAGGCCTTCTCTCCGATATGATGCGTGAGTAGTTCCACCTTGGACTATGGGTCCATATAGTAGCTAGATGGTTGTATCTCCTCCTTTATGCTTTCATGTATAGATCTTGTGAGCTCCGTTCATGATCAAGATCTAATCTATTTTGTAATCATGCATGTTGTGTTTGCGGGGATCCGATGGATATTGAGATTATTATGTTGGTTTGATTAATGGTTTTGTCTTTATGATTCTATCATGTCTTTGTTGTTTGTGATCTTGAATGCTCTCCGTTGTTAGTAGCTATCTTGGCCAAGTAGTTGCTAGTGACTCCAAGAGGGGGTATTTATGCTCGATAGTGGGTTCATGCCTCTAGTTTCCAAGGGAAGTGACAGAAATATCTTCGGTTGTAGATGTGCTGTTGCTACTAGGGATAAAACAATGGTCTATTGTTCATGGAATATGTGGACTGTTTACCTTACACACTTTGCTTAAAGCAGTTGTCTATTGCTTGCAACTTAATACTGGAGGGGGTTCAGATGATAACCTGAAGGTGGACTTCTAGTCATAGATGCAGTTGGATAGCGGTCTATGTATATTGTTGTATTGCCCAATCGAATCTCATAGGATCTTTCTGACTAGTAATTGCATTGTTATGCCTTGCTCAGTTCCTGTCAATTGCCCTGCTGTAATTTGTTTACCCTTCATGCCATGTTGTTTATCTAAGGAGAGCACCTCTAGTGAACTATGGACCCCGGTCCAATCTTTACCATTGATACATCTTCCACTATTACTTGTTTACTTGATGCAAACCATTACCTTCCACACCATACGTTTACTCCTTTGTTACAGCAAACCGGTGAGCTTGACAACCTTACTGTTCGTTGGGGCAAAGTCTTGAGTTTGTGTTGTGCAGGTCTCCGCGTTGCTTGCAACACCTGTGTGATATTTCCTTCCTCCTTCTGGTTTGATAACCTCGGTCTCTACTGAGGAAATACTTGCTGCTATGCTCATCACACCTTGCTCTTGGGGTTTCCAACGAAGTGCTCCACGTCAAGCACCACTCTGCTGCCCGCTGGAATGGGGAGAGGAAGGTCTTCATCGAATCTGTACGTGTGACCGAGTGTGGAAGAGCTACCGGAATGCGGCGCCATAAGGAGCGTCTACACGATCTTGAGATCGGCAAACGATCAAATACATCAACCACGAGATCCGATCTCGTTACACGCTTTGGATCTACGAGGGTTAGTTCTCTTCAATCTCGTTGCACTGATCTCGTAGATTAGATCTTAGCTTCGCGATAGATTAGATCTTGGTTTTGTGTGTTATTGCGATACAAATATTTTGTTTTCCATGCAACAAAACGTACAACTGGGTCCCACGTATCATCCTTACACTAGAAGAAACGTGTGCATGATGGATTTTTTCCTTGGCTCGTGCCTCCCTGATTTGAACTTGATAATGTTGCTCGATCTATCTGCCGGTAATCACGCTGCTGGGTCCCACATGCCAGCCTCTCATTAGAAGAATTTTGTGTATGATGGAATTTTTCCTTCGCTCCCGCTACCCTTTTCCAAACTTGATAGTGCTGCTAGATGAATCTATAGTTTAATCACGTAGCTGGGCCCCACATGGCATCCTCTCATTATAAGAAACGTCTGCATGATGGATTTTTTTCTTGGCTCGTGCCTCCTTGATTTGAACTCAATAACGTTGCTCGATCTATCTGCCGTTAATCACGCTGTTGGGTCCCACATGCCAGCCTCTCATTAGAATAATCGTGTGTATGATGGGATTTTTTCTTTGTTCCCGATACCCGGTTCCGTACTTGATAGGGCTGCTCTATGCATCTACTATTTAATCACGCAGCTGGGTCCCACATGTCATCCTCTCATTAGAAGAAACGTGTGTATGATGAAATGTTTACCCTCGGTCATGCCTCCATGTTAACTTGATAGCGTTGCTCGGTGAATCTGCCATTCGATCACGCAACTTGGTCCCACATGTCAGCATATCATTAGAAGCAACGTGTGCATGTTGGACATTTTTCTCGCTTGTGCGTCCCTGTTTTGAACTTAGCAATGTTGCTCGATGCAGCATCTGTATAAGGTCTCGCTGGTGGGTCCCACATGTCAGCCTTCGTAAATGAAGCGTGCTATGATGGAATTTTTTAGGCCACCTCCATTGTTCTAACCTTGGTCCGTTGCTGGGTCCCAGATGTCAGTCTCCTCTATGCATGACACATGTCTAGGCTGGGTCCCAGATGTCAGCCTCCATTTGAAAGAAACGTGTGTATGTTGGACTATTTTTCAGGTCGAGTCTGTCGTTCTGACCTTGGTAACATTGCTAGATGCAGCAACAATTTATCTGGGTCCCAAGTATCAGCCTTTAAAAAATGTTAATATATACTTCATTGTTGAGTCCCATATGCCAGCGCTAGTATATAATAACAAAAATTGCCACGACCACTATTTTGACCTTGGTACGATGCTGGGTACCATATGTCAGCCTTGTCTGTTTCAAGAAACGTGGCTATGTTGGGTCCCACATGTAAGCCTCTATTTGAAAGAAACGTGTGTATAGTTGGACTATTTTTTTGGGCCGAGTCTGTGCTAGATGAAGCAGCAGTTTATCTGGGTCCCAGATGTCAGCCTCAGAGAACAAAAAATGTTAATCTATACTCCATTACTGGGTCCCACATGTTAGCCTTATATATAATAACAAAAATTGCCACGACCACTATTTTGACCTTGGTACGTTGCCGGGTCCCACATGTCAGCGTTCCCTATGGAGGAAACGTGTTTATGCCGAGTCCCACATGTCAGCCTCTATTTAAAAGAAACATGGTATATATGTTGGACTGTTTGGGTCGAGTCCGCCGTTCTGACCTTGGCAACATTGCTAGATGCAGCAACAGTTTATCTGGGTCCCAGATTTCAGCCTCAGAGTACAAAAAATATGACTCTATAATAACACAAATTGCCTAGGATTCAAACTCGAGACCTCAACAACGGTAAATTGTGTGCCTTGCCACTGCGAAAGAAATAGTTAATATAATAGAATCGTTAAACAGTATTTCTATACCTTACGAATTTGTCACTTAAAAAGACTTTTTTGACCATGTTTATCTCCCATCAAATAGTAAGGCAGCGCTCCTGGCAACTAAACTTAAAACTACTACATAATGCAGTAGTTTCTACACAAAAATGCCACATTATAGAGTATTTTCTTAAAAACATGGGTATGCAGAGTGTGTTTTAAAAAAATAGGTGAGGGTAATGCCCAAAAGACCGAATTAAAAAGAGTTTGGCTATTCTGCATGGGCTGCTCTACATGGGCTATACTCCATAGGCTATTCTTCATGGGCTCCTTTTTCAAATTTCACTGGGACGTGCTCAGTAGTCCCCTGACACGTAAAAGGCCGAATTAAAATGTTTAGGGCTATGCTCCATGGGCTCCTTGCTCAAATTTCTCTAGGTTGTGGTCAATAGTCCCCTGACCTCGAAAATGCTGAATTTAAATATTTTAGGCTAAAGAGGGCCCGAATGGGCTTAGACTTCTTCTCCTGGTATATAAAAATTGCATTGTGCTTTGGCTCGGCTAGATTCAAAACAAAGACCTCAGAGAGGGAGGGGAAACAATGATAATTCTTTTTGGCAGATATGATAGAAAAATTATTGATAGATTTGCAATTCATATTCAGCAGCACTTGACGAATTCAGCAACATTTCAAAGTGAGCGATGCAACATTATTGAAACTGAAATAAAATAGCAGTACAGAGAGAACCAGTTCTTGTTTAGCTCTAAAACCTTATCGTGCGATTAGTTTGCCCATTTCTCCGAGCACAATTGACCATTGGAGCATGCAAAACTTACGATCAAGTCTACTTTGAGTACCTTCTTCTCATATCAATGCATGCGTGATCCCCGTATGCACCCCAAAATGCTCAAGTCTCATCTAGATTATGACAAGGCCATATTTCAAAAGAAAATCAAGACTATCTACTGCCCTTGATTTAAACAAGTACCAGTACATCAGTATTAGTTTCACAAAATGCTTTAGTAATAACAATGACAAAACAACTGAGAGATTTATTAGATTTCCTGCTTGAAATTCAATAGCAGTACACAAAGAATAAGTTCTTGTTCCAGGTCAAAAAACCTTGGCGCATGATCAGTTTGCCATGTTCTCTGAACATACTCGATCATTGCAGCAAGCAAAACTGACGATCAAGTCTTCTTCTGTGCGAATACCACCTCATTTCATCAATGCCCGTGTGACCCCCCATATGCAACCCGAAATGCCCAAGACTCATCTACCAGTAGATAATTGTGACAATGCTAGGTTTCAAAAGAAAAGCAAGATAGGCTGCTGCACTTGATCTATATAAGTAACAGTACATCTTTATTAGTTTAACAAAATACTTTGGTAATATCAAGATAGAACAAAGGCAAAGCAAGACCATCTCCTTCCCTTGACCTAAACAAGTACTACCAGTATATAGTACAAAATACTCCAAAGTACTAGAACTAGTACTACTTGCATACAAAATCCACCCTCCAACACACAGAGATCCTTGAGCGAGATAAATAAATTCTGAGTCAATTGGGAAATCTCCCCCGCCATTGATGCATATTGAATAATGCAGGACCCGGATAATATGAGATATTTCATGGTACACCAACATGGAATGCTTTTCCTTCTGGATGATGCCCGACACCGCCCTGCTCCTAGGAGTGAAGGAACTGCAGATTGCACCCTTCCAAAACCCTAGCTCTGTTGACGAGTGATAGACAGTGAACTGCACATTGTACAAGGGGACGAGCACGCATCCAGCCTGACGCACACGACAAATACAATGATGTCGCCCGACTCGCACATGTAAAATAGCACAACAAACACCATGCCATCATCCCCTGATACGATATTCTCTACTCTCGATGAGCATGGTGCCAACAACGGCTGAGAGATGTACCTGCAGTTTCTAAAGGAAGAAAGAATCGATATACTAAATTGCAGAATGTGAAATATTATTAAATAAATGATAAAATAAATATGAGTAACATGACTGCGATAAAACATACGTAGTACCCCCACCATTTAAAAATATAAGATGGTTTAGCTTTTGTGAAGTGTATTTAGACCCCTATATAGTAAATGGGTTCACTCCGAACTACACACTAAAAAGAGTCTCGATACACTTGTTTTAGAAAAGCTAAAACATCTTAGAGCCGGAGAAGCGGGCCAGGGCGCCCACACCCCCCTAGGTGTGGGTGGGCCCTGCCCCGCGCCTAGGCAGGGTGTGGGGCCCCTGGCTGCCTCCTCGGCCTCCCCCTTCACCTATAAAAGGCCCTGATGTAGAAACCCTAAGCACCCGATCAAATCTCCACGAAACCTTCTGTAGCCGCCGCCACCGTCGTCCCTAGATCGGGGGGGGGGATCTAAAGTTCTTCCCGGCACCCTGCCGGAGGGGAGATCATCCCGGAGGCCTTCTCTCCGGTATGATGCGTGAGTAGTTCCACCTTGGACTATGGGTCCATGTAGTAGCTAGATGGTTGTATCTCCTCCTTTGTGCTTTCATGTATAGATCTTGTGAGCTCCGTTCATGATCAAGATCTAATCTATTTGTAATCATGCATGTTGTGTTTGCGGGGATCTGATGGATATTGAGATTATTATGTTGGTTTGATTAATGGTTTTGTCTTTATGATTCTATCATGTCTGTGTTGTTTGTGATCTTGCATGCTCTCTGTTGTTAGTAGCTATCTTGGCCGAGTAGTTGCTAGTGACTCCAATAGGGGGTATTTATGCTCGATAGTGGGTTCATGCCTCTAGTTTCCAGGAGAAGTGACAATAATATCTTCGGTTGTAGATGTGATGTTGCTACTAGGGAGAAAACAACGGTCTCTTGTTCATGGAACATGTGGACTGTTTACCTTACACACTTTGCTTAAAGCAGTTGTCTGTTGCTTGCAACTTAATACTGGAGGGGGTTCGGATGATAACTTGAAGGTGGACTTATAGTCATAGATGCAGTTGGATGACGGTCTATGTATCTTGTTGTATTGCCCAATCGAATCTCATAGGATCTCTCTGACTAGTAATTGCATTGTTATGCCTTGCTCAGTTCCTGTCAATTGCCCCACTGTAATTTGTTTACCTTTCATGCCATGTTGTTTTTCTAAGGAGAGCACCTCTAGTGAACTATGGACCCCGGTCCAATATTTATCATTGATACATCTTCCACTGTTACTTGTTTACTTGCTGCAAACCACCATTACCTTCCACACCATACGTTTAATCCTTTGTTACAGCAAACCGTTGAGCTTGACAACCTCACTGATTCATTGGGGCAAAGTCTTGAGTTTGTGTTGTGCAGGTCTCCGTATTGCTTGCAACACCTGTGTGATGTTTCCTTCATCCTACTGGTTCGATAACCTCGATTTCTTACTGTGGGAAAACTTGCATCTGTGCTGCTTCACACCTTGCTCTTGGGGTTCCCAACGAAGTGCTCTTACATCAACTCAGCGCTGCATCAAGCTTTTCTGGCGCCGTTGCCGGGGAGGCTAAGGACGTCTTCACTAGGGGAGTCCTTCACTTCCTTTCTCTTTACTTTGTTTTTAGTTTGCTTTGTTTCTTTTGCTTGGTTTTGTTTGCCTCTGTCCAAAAAAACCCCAAAAAAATTTAGTCTAGTTTAGTTTGCTTTCTTTATTCAAAAACACACAAAGAAATTAGTCCCTACTCTAGTTGTTGGTACGTTGTTGCCTTGCTTGGTCATGCTTTCTATCAATGGATGGTTTCTTTGAAACTAGTTATTATTAGCAAGGTGGGTTCACGGAAGAACAAAAGTATTATTATAAGGAACACCATTTGTCACAAAAAGGGAAACACTTATGGGAACAAATTGATAAGTTGAATACTATTGCTAGAGACGTGTGCTCTACTTATAATGTTACTTATTGCTTTGATAAGTCTTGCTGCTGTAGGAGGTATAAACACCTTCATTTTCAATGTGAGTATAATGATAATGTTATCATATCTTCTTATGTTAAGGGAAACTATGACTTTTATGATGTGGAACAATTTGAAGAATTTATTGCTTTCAAGGGTGCTTTTGAACTTGCTAGTTTGCTTGAAAATACTGATGATGCACCTTATGAATGTGAGGTTTGTGAGATACTTAAATTTTTCTTTGTCAATTACAAGGAATCAAATGGCTATATTTTTGAATATTTTAATAGGTGCTTTCCACAACTGGAAGGGACTAATGCCTTGCAGGAGCCTATGGAAGAAGAAATTGTTGAAACTGGAAGCTCATTAGATGAAAAAGAGGAGGAGAGTGATGAACAAAAGGAGGAAGAATGGATCTACCAATGTCTACCTTCTAATGAGAGTAACTCTTTACCTCTTATTTTATTTGATTGTCCTCCATGCTTACCAAAGGAGGATGAATGTTATGTTCCTGTGGATCCTTTTGAAATATCTACTTTGGGTAAAACCTGTGAAGGTTTTAATCCCACTATTTTTGAGCTTGATAGAAATTATGTGTTTGTAGATCATGAAAAGCATGCTTTATGTGATAGCTATATTGTTGAGTTTATTCATGATGCTACTGAAAATTATTATGAGAGAGGAAAGTATGGTTGTATAATTTTTCATGGTACTGAAACACCTCTCTATGTGCTGAAAGTTTTGAAGTTACTCTTGTTCTATCTTCCTATGCTTGTCACTTTGTTCTTTGTCAATTTATTTGTGTACAAGATTCCTATGCATAGGAAGAGGGTTAGACTTAAATGTGTTTCATATTTGCTTCTTGATGCTCTCTTTTACTTCAAATCCATATTTCTTATGTGAGCATCTCTCAAACTTTCGTGCCTAACTTAAAGGCGTTAAAGAAAAGTACTTGTTGGGAGATAACCCAAGAGTTTCCTTGAGTCTTGGAAGTTATTATTTCAGTAATGACCTCTCCTTATCCTTTTTGTTTGATTTTTTTTCCAAGAATGACCTCTAATGAGAGGGAAGTAAGATTTGGGGAGTTGCTGTCCTAAAACAGATTTCGGTCCTCCACCAAAAAAATCCGTGAGGAGTCTCTATAACTCAGATTGAGATCAAAATTTACGAATAAATCCCCCAGGAAGTTAGCTAACTTTAGTTAGTTCAACACCTTTTGATTTCAGCAACAGAAGATATTCGAAAAAATCGGTTTCTACCTGCTGCTCTGTTTTTACAGATTTCTGCCATTATTTGCATTTGCTTCTTATTGAGTCCTTTTTGAGTTCTCTTTAGGTGAATTGAGCTTTTTGAAGGAGTTACTACAGTAGCTTGTGTTCTTAGTGAAAATCCTTGCTATTCCAAAGCTTTGCCATAGGTCTACTATCTTTTGAATACACTAATGTTGCTAATGAAGATTGTGTGAAGTTTTGTATGAAGGAAAAATTTCAGGTGTAGAGAGAGAATGATGCAATGAGATGAAGAATGGACAAAATCTCTGTCGAGGGTGTTCCCCCGGGTACCCCAAAGTTGATGAATTAAGTAATTTCTAGAAGAACTTTCTATAAAATAATATGGAGATATGAAGAATGAATGTAACAAGTTATAAGATATAGAGAGAGAAATCTTAAAGAAAAAAAAGGGAAAAAGGATACAAGGGCCAAATTAATTAAATTTCGGCCTGGACAGATCCCTCCCAGGACGAATTAAAACCTCACATGCCCGAATCACTAATATCCTGGCTGAATCACTCTAAAACCCGGCTGGGCCGGATTGCCCCAGCTGGCCCATCTGGTCACCTCATCAGCATCGCCACCTCTCCCACCTAACCTCGCCAGTGTCACCACATCTCCCGCTAAGGCGAGCCAGCGTCCTGCTATGCCTCGTCGAACTCCCCGGGTGGGCCGACTATCAGCATACTCGGCCCACCACGGGTGAGAAAGCCACAACACGCTCCAGCACTGAGCTCCCCTGGGTGGGTCGGCATCACCGACGACACGGCCAGCCCACCACGGGGCAGCGTCGCCATGCGGCACAGGGCATCATCATCCAAGTCCCCCGGATGGGCCGACACGTGGTATGACGGCCCACCATGGGTTGCAGTCATCCCTAAGCCATTAGACACCGGCTAGGCTCCTCACATCATTGTCCCGCGTGGGCCGAGAGAAGAAGAGCTCGGCTGGGACGCAGTCACCCCGGCTGGGCCAGACTCAGCCGCAGGCCAGCTCCCCTCCAGGCCGACTAAGGACTTACCCGGCTCGGCCATCCAGTAATCTGGCCGTGCCTCAGTTTTCTGCTATCTGGAGTAGGCCGAATCAGCTATGAAGCAGGCCGAATTATCTGTTCGTTAGAGACGTCTGGGCCGAGGTATTTCACCTCGTATGCCCCCATATTCATCTTTGGGTACATCCGCGACCCCCACAACAATATGCCATCAAGTCAAGACAAGACCAATAAGTCTCGTGCCAGTCTTGGGACGCCCTAGGCACAGACTGGCACATGGCGAATGGAATATGCCCTTGGCATCCAAGAATATGCTAAGGAATATGCCGTGGCATCTCCAAAGATGCCAAGGCATATACTGAGCATCTAAGAAGGTGCCTGGAATATGCAGTCTGGATACCAATCATAGGGAACAAGTTTTGTCCCCTGGGCTCACCTTTATAAGGATTAGATGTACAGAAAGAGGTGTTATCTCCACATGAGAGCCTCAATCCTATATACATTGTATCTCTCTTTGTTCATACGAGTGCGGTCTTCACTGCATCATCCCTCCCCGGATTCCTCCACGTCCAACGGCCCCAACTTTAGCCTACCCATGGCATATGCTGTGATACCACCACGACATTTGGCGCCCACCGTGGGGCCTTTTAGTGGCGTTGGTTGGGTTTCCATCCGGACAGGAGGATCTTCATCAACCTCCTCTTCATAGAGCTCCTTCAGCTCCTCCAAGCGAACGGAGAACAGAGAGGTAAGCATAGGGGTCTCCAAGTCCGACTCAGCAAGACACGCAAGACTCAGCAAGATGATGTTGGAGATATGCCCTAGAGGCAATAATAAATGTAGTTATTATTATATCTTTGTGTTTATGATAAATGTTTACATTCATGCTATAATAGTATTAACAAGGAAACATTGATACTTGTGTGATTTGTAAACTTAATTTGAAGTCCCTAGTATAGCCTCTATACATCACTAGCTTGTTGGTTGATAAATGATTGTGGTTTCCCTATCATGAACATTGAGATGTTATCAACAACAAGATCATATCGTTAGGAGAACGATATGATGGACATACTCCTATAGATAAGCGTAGCATAAAGATCAAGTCATTTCAATAGTTCAATTGCTATATGCTTTCTGATACATAGTAACCTAATTCCTTCGAGCATGAGATCATGCATATCACCTTTACCGGATGGATGCTTTGATGACATCAAACACCACACCGTAACTGGGTGGCTATAAAGGTGGCATTGAGTGTTTGGAAAGTATTGGTTGAGACACATGGATCAAGAGTGGGATTTGTCCATCCATATGACGGATAGATATACTCTGGGCCCTCTCGGTGGAATGTCATCCAATTAGCTTGCAAGCATGTGACTGGTTCACAAGGGATCACATATCACGGTAACGAGAAAAGAGTACTTATCGGTAACGAGGTTGAACTAGGTATGCAGAGATACCGACGATCATAACCTCGGATAAGTAAACTATCGTGAGATAAAGGGAAATTGGTATCGTATGTAAGTGGTTCATTCGATCGCAAAGTAATCGTAGAAATATGTGGGAGCCATATGAATTTCCAGATTCCTCTATTGGTTATTGTTCGGAGAAGTGTCTCGATCATGTCCGCATAATTCACGAACCGTAGGGAGACACACTTAAGGATTCGACGTTGTTTGAGTAGTTATGGTATTATGAGAAAGAGACCGAATGTTGTTCGGAGTCTCGGATGGGATCCAGGATATCACGAGGAGATCCGGAATGGTCCGGTGAATAAGATTCATATAAGGAAAGTCCCATTTCGGAGTTCGGGAATGATTCCAGTGTTTTCATCGGGAATGTTCTAGAAGGTTCCGGAATGTCCGGCACTCCGGAGGGGAAGGGTACATGAATGTGTTGTATCAAAGTTGGTATGATTGCATCATGTACTAAGTGTCATCGCTGTTCCAAATAAAGGATTAATCGAATCCTAGTTTGAAAAGTCAAATAGCTAAATTGAAAAGTCAAACGGCTAAATTTGGAAAGTGGAAAAGAGGAGGAGGAGGTGAAACCGAGTTGGGGAGGGAGTCCTCCTCCCCAAGCCGGCGCACCACCCAAGCCAAGTTGGGGAGGGACTCCCCTCCCTCCCCTTGGCCGCCGGCCCCTCCACCTATATAAGGAGGGGCAGGGCTCCCTCCTAGCACACACAAGTACCTCTCCTCAAACCCTAGCTTGGCGCCTACCACCATAGCCGCCGCCGCCCCCTAGGGTTTTGCCCTAGCCGCCGACTTTGGGGTCCCCAGAACCCTAGCCGCCGGCTCTAGCCTCTCCTCCTTGGTGTGTCTAAACCCTAGATCACCGAGGAGCTCTCTCATACTCCACCATACTCGCTCCGGCTTAAGGCGAAGCCCTGCGAGATCTCCCCTCTACTTCCGGTACCACGCCGTTGTGCTACCGGAATCGCGAGGAGAGTGCTACAACCTCCGCTGCCTGCTGGAACAAGGGAGAGGAAGGTCTTCGTCGAGTACCGAACGTGTGACCGACTGCGGGAGCGCTGCCGGAACGCAGTGCCGGAAGGATCGTCTACGCGATCTTGAGATCGGCAAGAGTACGACTACATCACCCACGAGAATCCGCTCTCGTTAAATACTTTGGAATCTTCGAGGGTAAGTTATTCCATCGACTCGTTGCTACAATCTAGTAGATAGATCTTGGGTTGTTTGTTTGTATGCGATAGAAAATTTTTGTTTTCCATGCTACGAAACCCTACAGTGGTATCAGAGCCGTGTCTATATGTAGATCTGTTGCACGAGTAGAACACAATGGTCATTATGGGCGTTGATGCTTTTATTGTCGATTGCTTCTTGTGTACTTTGCATCTTGCGGTATGTTGGGATGAAGCGGCCCGGGCTAACCTTACATGACATCGTTCATGAGACTTGCTCCACGCTTGACATGCAACTTGTATTGCATAAGTGGCTTTGCGGGTGCCTGTTTCTCCTAGCATAGTTAAGATCCAATTTACAACGGGTGATCAACAATACTAGTATCAATGTTGTGGTTCTTGTTCGTAAGTTAGAACGACACTTATTGAAAGCCCCAAACCATGTAAAATATGCAAAGAAAGTAGAGGCGTCTAACTTTGTTTTGCAGGGGTGTGCAATGATTGTGATTATATTTGATGTATGCAATGTTCCTTATTGTAAGTTGGCAACCGGCAGGAGCCATATGGTTGTATTTAATTTATGTTAAGACCCGCGTGTCTATTCAAAGTAGTTGTAATAGTTGAAGCCGGTGGACGACAACCATGGAGAAGCGTCATTGACCTTGATGCAATGCCGGTGATGATGGAGATCATGTTCGTGCTTGAAGATGGAAATCGGAAGCACAAAGAAGAAAGGCCATATCATATCACATATTTTGAATTGCATGTGATGTTAATCCTTTATGCATCTTGTATTGCTTAGTAGACGACGGTAGCATTATAAGATGATCCCTCATGCACATGAATTTCAAGTCATAAAGTGTTCACCCTTAGTTAGCACCGTTGCTAAAGCTTATTGTTTCGAAGCACCACGTGATGATCGGGTGTGTTAGATTCTGCAAGTGTATACAACATGAGCAAGCTAGATTTGCTCATGCGGAAACTAAGGTTTGATCTTGACGAGCCTAGCATGTACAGACATGGTCTCGGAACACGGATCACCGAAAGGTAAAGCATGAATCATATAGTAGATATGATGAACATGACGATTGTTCGCCATTGAAACTATATCAACTCTCGTGATGATCGGTGTTGATGTGGTGGATTTGGTTCGTGTGATCACTAAAACAATGTGAGGGATGTTGTTTTGAGTGGGAGTTCACCTAGATTAACTTTATTATTAATTTGAACTCAATTTGTCATAAACTTAGTCTAAACTATTGCAAATATGTTGTAGATCAATGGCAGCCCCTACCATCAATTTTAATGCATTCCTAGAGAAAGAAAAGTTGAAAAACAATGGAAGCAACTTCGCGGATTGGTTCCGCAATTTGAGGATTGTCCTCACAGCTGGCAATTTGACCTATGTGCTGGATGCACCACTGGGTGACCCACCTGCAGCTGATGCTTCCGATGAAGTAAAGAATGTTTACCTCGCTCGGAAGAATCAGTACTCCATAGTTCAGTGTGCTATCTTGTATGGTTTGGAATCGGAGCTTCAAAAAAGGTTTGAGAATTCAGACCCATATGATATTGTCGAGGATCTCAAATTGATCTTTGAGACTCATGCGGCAATTGAAAGTTATGAGGCTTCTGAAAAGTTCTTTAACTGCAAGATGGAAGAGGGCAGCTCCGTCAGTGAGCATGTGCTTAAGATGTCTGGGCACGCAAACAAACTTCAAAGCTTGGGTATAGTGATTCCTAATGCTTTGGGGATTTACCGTGTCCTCCAATCACTACCACCAAGTTACAAGAACTTTGTGATGAACTACAACATGCAGAACATGAACAAGCAGTTGCCAGAACTGTTTGCTATGTAAAAAGTCTGCAGAAGTGGAGATCAAGAAAGAGCACCAAGTGTTGTTGGTCAATAAGACCACCAAATTCAAGAAAGGCAAGTCTAAGCAGAAGGGACACTTCAAGAAGGGTGGTAAGAAAGTTACCACGCCGGCGAAGAAGACCAAGGCTGGACCTAAGCCTGATACTGAGTGCTTTTACTGCAAGGGAGAAGGTCACTGGAAGCGGAATTGCCCAAAGTACTTGGCGGATTTGAAGAACGGCAACATCAAGAAGAAAGGTATATCTGATATACATGTTATTGATGTGTATCTCACTAGTACTCGTAGTAGTGCCTGGGTATTTGATACTGGTTCGGTTGCTCATATTTGTAACTCGAAACAGGTGCTGCAGAATAAACGGAAGCTAGCGAAGAACACGGTTACGATGCGCGTGGGAAACGGATCAAAGGTTGATGTGATCGCGGTCGGCACGCTACCCCTTCATCTACCATCGGGATTAGTTTTATACTTAAATAATTGTTATTTGGTGCCTGCGTTGAGCATGAACATTATATCGGGATCTTGTTTATTGCGAGACGGTTACTTGTTTAAGTCCGAGAATAATGGTTGATCGATTTATATGAGTAATATGTTTTATGCACATGCACCTTTGATAGATGGTCTATTCTTATTGAATCTCGATAGTGGAAATACACATATCAATAACATTGAGGCTAAACGTTTGAAATCGAGCGATAACTCGACCTATATGTGGCACTGTCGTCTTGGTCACATTGGAGTGAAGCGTATGAAGAAACTCCATTCCGATGGACTTCTTGAATCACTTGATTTCGAATCACTTGAAAGATGCGAAGCATGTCTGATGGGTAAAATGACTAAGACTCCATTTTCTGGTATGATGGAGCGAGCTACAGACTTATTGGAAATCATACATACCGATGTATGTGGTCCAATGAGTGTAGCGTCACGCGGTGGTTATCGTTATGTTCTTACCTTCACGGATGACTTGAGTAGATATGGGTATATCTATTTCATGAAACATAAGTCCAAAACTTTCGAGAAGTTTAAGGAGTTTCAAAGTGAGGTAGAGAATCAACGTAACAAGAAGATTAAATTTCTGCGTTCTGATCGTGGAGGTGAATATCTAAGTACGAGTTTGGCGAGCATTTGAAGAAATGCGGAATACTTTCACAGTTGACACCGCCGGGAACACCACAGCGTAATGGTGTGTCCGAACGTCGTAATCGAACTCTCTTAGATATGGTTCGTTCTATGATGTCACTTACAGATTTACCGCTATCATTTTGGGGTTATGCATTAGAAACAGCCGCATTCACTTTAAATAGGGCACCATCTAAATCCGTTGAAACGACACCGTATGAATTATGGTTTGGGAAGAAACCTAGATTGTCGTTCCTTAAAGTTTGGGGATGCGAAGCCTATGTAAAGAAGTTACAGCCGGACAAGCTTGAACCCAAAGCGGAAAAATGCGTCTTCATAGGATACCCGAAGGAAACTATTGGGTATACCTTCTATCATAGATCCGAAGGCAAATCTTCGTTGCCAAGAATGGATCCTTTCTAGATAAGGAATATCTCTCAAAAGAAGTGACTGGAAGGAAAGTAGAACTCGACGAGGTTGTCGAACCTTCTCTCGAAATTGCGAGTAGCGCAGCACCGGAAGAAGTTCCTGTGGTGCCTGCACCAATAAGAGAGGAAGATAATGATGGTGATCATGAAACTTCGGTTGAAGTTGCTACAGAGCCTCGGAGGTCAACGAGAACTCGTACCACTCCAGATTGGTATGATCCCGTTATGAGTGTCATGTTGGTGGATAACAACAATGACCCCGAGACATATGAGGAAGCGATGATGAGCCCAGATTCCAATAAATGGCAAGAAGCCATGAAATCCGAGATTGGATCCATGTACGAAAACCAAGTATGGACTTTGGTGGACTTACCGGATGGCCGGAAGGCTGTCAAGAATAAATGGATCTTCAAGAAGAAAACAGATGCTGATGGTAATGTTACTGTCTATAAAGCTCGACTTGTCGCAAAAGGGTTTCGACAAATTCAAGGAGTTGACTACGATGAGACTTTCTCACCGGTAGCGAAGCTAAAGTCTGTGAGGATTATGTTAGCAATCGCTGCATATTATGATTATGAGATATGGCAGATGGATGTCAAAACAGCATTCCTCAATGGAGACATTGATGAAGAGTTGTATATGATGCAACCCAAAGGTTTTGTCGATCCTAAAGATGCTAACAAGGTATGCAAACTTCAACGGTCCATCTATGGATTGAAGCAAGCATCCCGAAGTTGGAATCAACGTTTTGATAAGGTGATCAAAAGTTTTAGTTTTATACAAACTTATGGAGAAGCTTGTATTTACAAGAAAGTGAGTGGGAGCTCTGTAGCATTCTTAATACTTTATGTAGATGACATATTGTTGATTGGGAATGATGTAGACCTTCTTAATAGTGTCAAGGAATATTTGAATAATAGTTTTTCAATGAAGGATCTTGGCGAAGCAGCTTACATATTAGGCATAAAGATTTATAGAGATAGATCGAAACGCCAAATATCATTGTCACAGAGTACATATTTGGACAAAGTTCTAAAGAGGTTTGGAATGGAAGATAGCAAGAAAGGGTTCTTGCCCATGTTGCCCAATACGACCTTGAGTAAAACTCAAAGTCCGACATCGGCAGAAGATAGAGAAAGGATGAGTAAGACTCCCTATGCCTCAGCCATAGGATCTCTAATGTATGCCATGCTATGTACTAGACCCGACATTGCATATGTTGTTAGTTTGACTAGCAGATATCAAAGTGATCCAGGAGTGGATCATTGGACAGCGGTCAAAAACATCCTTAAGTACTTGAGAAGAACTAAGGATATGGTTCTTTCTTATGGAGGTGATGAACAGCTCGTTGTTAATGGTTACACCGATGCTAGTTGGAACACCGATCTGGATGATTCTAAATCACAATCTGGATACGTATTTATTTTGAATGGTGCAGCAGTTAGCTGGAGGAGTGCAAAGCAAAGCGTTGTGGCGAGATCTTCAACTGAATCGGAATACATGGCTGCTTCGGAGGCTTCACAAGAAGCGATATGGATGAAAGAGTTCATTACAGAGCTGGGTGTGGTTCCTAGTGCGCTGGACCCAATGTCTATCTACTGTGATAACATGGGCGCCATAGACAATGCGCAAGAACCAAGGTCACACAAGAAGCTGAAGCACATCAAGCTACGTTTTCACGCTATTCGAGAACATATCCAAGATGGGGATATAAAGATTTGCAAAGTACACACAGATCTGAATGTGGCGGATCCGTTGACTAAACCTCTCCCGAGGGCAAAACATGACCAACACCAAACTGCCATGGGTGTTCGGTATATTACCATGTAATCTAGATTAGATGACTCTAGTGCAAGTGGGAGACTGTTGGAGATATGCCCTAGAGGCAATAATAAATGTAGTTATTATTATATCTTTGTGTTTATGATAAATGTTTACATTCATGCTATAATAGTATTAACAAGGAAACATTGATACTTGTGTGATTTGTAAACTTAATTTGAAGTCCATAGTATAGCCTCTATACATCACTAGCTTGTTGGTTGATAAATGATTGTGGTTTCCCTATCATGAACATTGAGATGTTATCAACAACAAGATCATATCGTTAGGAGAATGATATGATGGACATACTCCTATAGATAAGCGTAGCATAAAGATCAAGTCATTTCAATAGTTCAATTGCTATATGCTTTCTGATACATAGTAACCTAATTCCTTCGACCATGAGATCATGCATATCACCTTTACCGGATGGATGCTTTGATGACATCAAACACCACACCGTAACTGGGTGGCTATAAAGGTGGCATTGAGTGTTCGGAAAGTATTGGTTGAGACACATGGATCAAGAGTGGGATTTGTCCATCCATATGACGGATAGATATACTCTGGGCCCTCTCGGTGGAATGTCATCCAATTAGCTTGCAAGCATGTGACTGGTTCACAAGGGATCACATATCACGGGAACGAGAAAAGAGTACTTATCGGTAACGAGGTTGAACTAGGTATGCAGAGATACCGACGATCATAACCTCGGATAAGTAAACTATCGTGAGACAAAGGGAAATTGGTATCGTATGTAAGTGGTTCATTCGATCACAAAGTAATCGTAGAAATATGTGGGAGCCATATGAATTTCCAGATTCCTCTATTGGTTATTGTTCGGAGAAGTGTCTCGATCATGTACGCATAATTCACGAACCGTAGGGAGACACACTTAAGGATTCGACGTTGTTTGAGTAGTTATGGTATTATGAGAAAGAGACCGAATGTTGTTTGGAGTCTTGGATGGGATCCGGGATATCACGAGGAGATCCGGAATGGTCCGGAGAATAAGATTCATATAAGGAAAGTCCCGTTTCGGAGTTCGGGAATGATTCCGGTGTTTTCATCGGGAATGTTCTAGAAGGTTCCGGAATGTCCGGCACTCCGGAGGGGAAGGGTACATGAATGTGTTGTATCAAAGTTGGTATGATTGCATCATGTACTAAGTGTCATCGCTGTTCCAAATAAAGGATTAATCGAATCCTAGTTTGAAAAGTCAAATAGATAAATTGAAAAGTCAAACGGCTAAATTTGGAAAGTGGAAAAGAGGAGGAGGAGGTGAAACCGAGTTGGGGAGGGAGTCCTCCTCCCCAAGCCGGCGCACCACCCAAGCCGAGTTGGGGAGGGACTCCCCTCCCTCCCCTTGGCCGCCGGCCCCTCCACCTATATAAGGAGGGGCAGGGCTCCCTCCTAGCACACACAAGTACCTCTCCTCAAACCCTAGCTTGGCGCCTACCACCATAGCCGCCGCCGCCCCCTAGGGTTTTGCCCTAGCCGCCGACTTTGGGGTCCCCGGAACCCTAGCCGCCGGCTCTAGCCTCTCCTCCTTGGTGTGTCTAAACCCTAGATCGCCGAGGAGCTCTCTCATACTCCACCATACTCGCTCCGTCTTAAGGCGAAGCCCTGCGAGATCTCCCCTCTACTTCCGGTACCACGCCGTTGTGCTGCCGGAATCGCGAGGAGAGTGCTACAACCTCCGCTGCCTGCTGGAACAAGGGAGAGGAAGGTCTTCGTCGAGTACCAAACGTGTGACCGACTGCGGGAGCGCTGCTGGAACGCAGCGCCGGAAGGATCGTCTACGCGATCTTGAGATCGGGAAGAGTACGACTACATCACCCACGAGAATCCGCTCTCGTTAAACACTTTGGAATCTTCGAGGGTAAGTTATTCCATCGACTCGTTGCTACAATCTAGTAGATAGATCTTGGCTTGTTTGTTTGTATGCGATAGAAAAAATTTGTTTTCCATGCTACGAAACCCTACAGATGACTCAAACTCTTCTCCAAGCATACTATAAGTACTAGGTAACTCAGCAGGGCAGGTATGACTCAGTGAGAATGACTCAAACCCTTCTCCAAGCATACTGTAAGTACGAGATAACTCAGCCACCAACACTCGATCCTTCACCTCGGGGAGAAAATAACTCAACCCGCGGACTAGCCAACGTATCCGTAGAGTCACCTTTAAATTGAGAGAACATTATGTGATTCAGATCAGTATTTGACTATCTTATTTGTGATTCGGATAGAATTTGAGTCAGTTTATTTATGATTTGGATGAACCATTAGCTCAGCTTACCAGCTATTTATGATTCAGATAGAATTTGTGTCAATGATTCGGATTAACCTTTAACTCAGCTTACCAGCTTATTTATGATTCAGATAGAATTTGAGTCAGTTTATCTATTATTCGGATTAGAATTTGAGTCAGTTTATTTATGATTCGGACTAACATTTGATTCAGCTTGCCAGGGTATATTATAGCTCGGATTTGTATTCTGACTCAGCTTACTAGCTTATCTCTGATTCAGACTAAAGTTTGATTCAGCTCGCCAGATTGCCAGGTTATGTTATGACTTGGATTGATATTTAACTATCTTGCCAGGTTATCTCATACCTCGGATGACTATTTGCCAGCATATCATATCTCGAATATATATCTCAGATCTACATCTCGAATCACATCTCTAAGCGATTAGCCCTATTATCATATCCCAAAACTTTATCTCGGATCTATATCTTGGATCCATATCAAAGGCAAGTTGTCATCATCACATCAGATTTAGTTATATCTCGGCAAACTGGTAACTCGGATTTGGAAACAGATGACTCAGATTTGAGTCATATACCTCGAATTTTGAGTCAGATGACTCAGATTTGAGACATAACTCAAATATGAGTAAAATAACTCGGATTTAGAAACATATGACTCAGATTTAAGTCATATACCTCGGATTTTGAGTCAGATGACTCAGATTTGAGACATAAGTCAAATACGAGTAAAATAACTCGGTTTTGGAAACAGATGAGTCGAATTTAAGTCATATACCTCGGATTTTGAGTCAGATGACTCATATTTGAGACATAAGTCAAATATGAGTAAAATAACTCGGTTTTGGAAACAGATGACTCGTATTTGAGTCATATGCCTCGGATTTTGAGTCAGATGACTCAAATTTAAGACATAAGTCAAATATGAGTAAAATAACTCGGTTTTGGAAACAGATGACTCGGATTTGAGTCATATACCTTGGATTTTGAGTCAGATGACTCAGATTTGAGACATAAGTCAAATATGAGTAAAATAACTCGGATTTGGAAAGAGATGACTCGGATTTGGAAACAGATGACTCGGATTTGAGTCATATAACTCGGATTTTAAGTCATATGACTCAGATTTGAGACATAAGTCAGATTTGAGTAATATAACTCGGATAGAAAATCAAATGATTCAGATTTGGAATCAGATGACTTGAATTTGAGTCATATAACTCGGATTTTGAGTCAGATGACTCAGATTTGAGACATAGTCGGGTTTGGGTAATATAACTTGGATAGACCATCAGATGATTTGGATTTGGAATCATATGACTTGGATTTGAGTCATATAACTCGGATTTTGAATGAGATAACTCAGATTTGGGACATAAGTCATATTGGAGTAATATAACTCAGGGAAAATAAGCCGGATGGAAACTTACCCAAAGGGGTTAAAAGAGTAGTGCCCAAGAAGGCCAGAAGTCAAAATCTTACCCAAAAGGGTTATGACCAGTGCCCAAGAAGGCCAGAAGTCAAAAACTTACCCAAAAGGGTTATGACCAGTGCCCAAGAAGGCCAGAAGTCAAAAACTTACCCAAAAGGGTTATGACCAGTGCCCAAGAAGGCCAGAAGTCAAAAACTTACCCAAAAGGGTTATGACCAGTGCCCAAGAAGGCCAGAAGTCAAAAACTTACCCAAAAGGGTTATGACCAGTGCCCAAGAAGGCCAGAAGTCAAAAACTTACCCAAAAGGGTTATGACCAGTGCCCAAGAAGGCCAGAAGTCAAAAACTTCCCCAAAAGGGTTATGACCAGTGCCCAAGAAGGCCATAAGTCAAAAACTTACCCAAAAGGGTTATGACCAGTGCCCTAGAAGGCCAGAAGTCGAAAACTTATCCAAAAGGGTTATGAACAGTGCCCAATAAGGCCAGAAGTCAAAAACTTACCCAAAAGGGTTATGACCAGTGCCTAGGAAGGCCAGAAGTCAAAAACTTACCCAAAAGGGTTATGACCAGTGCCCTAGAAGGCCAGAAGTCAAAACTTTCACAAAGGGGTTATAAGACCAGAGCCAAAGAAGGCCAGAAGTCAAAACTTTCCCAAAGAGGTTATAAGACCAGTGCCCAAAATAGCCAGAAGTCATAACTTACCCAAAGGATAAAAAGACCAGAGAAAAAGCAGGCCAGAAGTCAGAAAACTTACCCAAAAGGGTTAAGACCAGCAAAGCAGGCCAGAAGTCGAAAACTTACCCAAAAGGGTTATGACCCAGTGCCCTAGAGGGCCAGGAGTCGATGATATATGAAAAACACTATAGGCCGAATAAACAACTCTGGAGATGTTTTATATAAAGCCTATGCACGACTCTATGAGTCCCACATAGCCTCGAGGACTAATGTCAGGGGTGTTCCCCGGGTACCCCAGAGTTGATGAATTAAGTAATTTCTAGATAGAACTTTCTATAAAGGAATATGGATATACGAAGAATGAATGTAACAAGTTATAAGATATAGAGAGAGAAATCTTAAAGAAAAAAAGGGAAAAAGGATACAGGGGACGACGAATTAATTAAATGCCGGCCTAGACAGATCCCTCCCAGGCCGAATTAAAACCTCACAGGCCCGAATCACTACTATCCTGGCTGAATCACTCCAGAAGCCAGCTGAGCTGGATTGCCCCAGCCGGCCCATCTGGTCACCTCGCCAGCATCGCCACCTCTCCCACATAACCTCACCAGCGTCACCACCTCTCCCGCCAAGCCGAGCCAGCGTCCTGCTCTGCCTCGTCGAACTCCCCGGGTGGGATGACTATCGGCAGACTCAGCCCACCACGGGTGAGAAAGCCACAACACGCTCCAGCATTGAGCTCCCCGGGTGGGCCGGCATCACCGACGACCCGACCAGCCCACCACGGGCCAGCAGTGCCATGCTGCACAAGGCATCATCATCCGCATCCCCCGGACGGGATGACGTGCGGTATGAAGGCCCACCACGGGTTGCAGTCATCCCCAAGCCACCAAACCCCGGCTGGGCTCCTCACATCATTGTCCCGCGTGGGCCGAGAGAAGAAGAGATTGGCTGGGCCGCAGTCACCCC
Source organism: Avena sativa (assembly GCA_916181665.1). NCBI lineage: Eukaryota > Viridiplantae > Streptophyta > Magnoliopsida > Poales > Poaceae > Avena > Avena sativa. The sequence continues at coordinate 24,836,446 of OV702283.1, forward strand.
GGCTGGGCCAGACTCAGTCCCAGGCTGGCTCCCCTCCAGGACAACTAAGGACTAACCCGACTGGGTCAGACTCAGCCCCATGCTAGCTCCCCTCCAGGCCGACTAAGGACTAACCCGGCTGGGTCGTCCAGTAATTCGGCCAGGCCTCAGTTTTCTGCTATATGGAACAGGCCGAATCAGCTACGAAGCAGGCTGAGTTGTCTGTTTGTTAGAGACGTCTGGGCCGAGGTATTTCACCTCGTATGCCCCCATATTCATCTTCGGGTACATCCGCGACCACCAGAACAAGACGCCATCAATTCAAAACAAGACCAATAAGTCTCGTGCCAGTCTTGGGACGCCCTAGGCACATACTGGCACATGGCGAATGGAATATGCCCTTGGCATCCAAGAATATTCTAATGAATATGCCGTGGCATCTCCAAAGATGCCAAGGCATATGCTGAGCATCTAAGAAGGTGCCTGGAATATGCTGTCTGGATACCAATCGTAGGGAACAAGTTTTGTCCCCTGGGCTCCCCTTTATAAGGAGCACCAGGGGGATCATTCTCAGGGAGGCCCCGGAGGGCTCTTATCCTCTCTGCTCACTAGGAGCTCTCCTTCTTCTTCCTCCTCCACTCTCACAGAGAGATCTAGATGGAGGCATAGGAAATACAGCTCAAGGAGCATGATTATAGCCACAAGTATGGCAAGATTATAAGAGATTAGATGTACAGAAAGAGGTGTTATCTCCACATGAGAGCCTCAATCCTATATACATTGTATCTCTCTTTGTTCATACGAGTGCGGTCTTCACTGCATCATCCCTCCCCGGATTCCTCCACGTCCAACGACCCCAACTTTAGCCTACCCATGGCATATGCCATGGTACCACCACGACAAGGTCAAGCTTGGAGATGTCACCCCGGTGTCACCCCAAGAAATATCCTAGAGGTACAAGCGTCAAAGCTCGGGGATGCCCAAGGCATCCCCTTCTTCATCAATAAAAAACTCAGGTCTGTCTAGACACTTTGTTTTTATTGTTTCATGCACAGTTGTGTTGTTCTTGGAGCGTCTTAGTTTTCGTTTGCTTTGCTTAGTTTGTTTAGTGTTCTTGAGTAGTTTGGACCCCCGTTCTCACTGTGTTGTTTTGCAAATAAGTTGCTTGGTGTTGGAAAGGAGTAGTAAGTTCTTGCTTGTAAGTGCAAGCGAAGCTTGCATTGACTATGACTTAGACTTTAGCATGACATGCTAGGTGTTGTTTTGACCTTATGCTTAGTGATTATTGTTGTAGCATGTCTTGTTCCAAACAATTGGGATTGCTTAGTGTGCCTTGAAGAAATTATGCGTTGTTTTAGCATTCAAAAGCATAGTATTGTGGTATTCTCCTTTGATGCTTTGCTTGGTTTGACTTGGCACATGCTCACACCATGTTATGACTATGACAAGTCACCATAGCCTCTATGATCATTTAGTCCTTGACTTGTAGTACCACTCTTTACTTTGATTAGTAATGCTTTGTTGCACTGCATGATTATGTCCATTATTGCTCTCTTATTTGGTTGCTCCCAGTCTTTTACTAGCCTCCACTTGTATGAGTAAGTTCTACTCACGCCTCCAACTCCCAAGAAACCAAGTTATTCCAAAGTGTCCACTATAAACTCTTATGTATGGTGTGTTGAACCATTCCAAGTATATTCTTGTTTTCAGCTATCTTCCAATTAAAAACTATTTTGTTATGCGAAAACTTAGTGATTAAAGCCCTCACAAACTTGATGGCACGCTTTATATTCTTTTCCCCTAATAAACTTGAACCATTGTTTCTTCTATGTTGTATACGCTTGCACTTATACGTTGGAATTAGCAGAACCGTGCTGTCACGGGGAACATTTTCAACATTGCACTTGTACTTTGTACTCAGTTGATATCATGCTCTTTTGTCTATGAATGTCACCGGTGTGAAATAAAGAGGGAACTTGTAAGTCCATGGATTTCATATCCTGTGTTAGAGAAACGCCTGGGCCGCTAGCCTAAGCCATGCCTAATCATGGTGGAAACTTGCAGCATCACCATAGTGACCTCTATGAAGCATTCTTATTATAAAAAAAGAGACACATTGAGAAAAGAGGAAAGAGAGAAAAAACACCATATTCCCATGGTAAATAAGAAGATTGCTGAGATGCTCATTGTCTGCTTGCATTGTCATTTTGGTTATGGGAAAGCTCTTGTACCATGTGCAAGGGGTACCCTGTTGGCGGTTATCAATGATATGCAAATACTTACAATGACAAGAACTTACATGTGACTAAAGTTGAGTAGCATGAGGTGTGGCCCTCGTATTCTAGGGACTTGAGATTGCCAACTTATAATTCGTCAAGCATATACTCCATCTTTGTTCACTTTAACCTTAATCACTTCAAGATGCTTATGATAGGGGAAATGAGGGCTGAAAGCTAACAAGTACCATAATTTTTGGAAGCTCTTTTTGAAACTTGAAATCCCTGCTTACTTTATAAAAGGTCTTTCTTCCACCACTATTGAGTCTCCACCTTCTACCTTTAGGCACCATTAAGAGAGCATAGTTGTCATTCTGTGTGAGTGTACCAAAGCTTATTGATTGATGCATATTGTGATATTACTTGTTCTTGTGCTATTTGTTTCTAGTCACCCTTGTGAACTTTGAAGGTGTCCTATGCATCTACTTGCTAATCTATGAGGGACAAGCTGATTGCCACTATGCTATGTTTTCTGTATGTGAAACAAACAAACGTTTTTCAATGCATGTTATTCATGATCTTTGTTTGTAGCTTGTCATGTTGCATGCATAGTTACTATGTCCTATTGTTAGAACTCCATCTTTCATGAACATGTTTAGAGTTCTTTGATCCCAGCTTTCAATGCTTGCAAATGGTTAGATCTTCATTGTGAGGGTGCATGTCACCTCAAAAATTATTCTTGTTATCACTTACCTACTCGAGGACGAGCAGGAGTTAAGCTTGGGGATGCTTGATACGTCGGAAACGTATCTATAATTTTTGATGCTCCATGCTTGTTTAGTATATACTTTGCTTTGCTTTCTCTACACTTTGAGGTGTTTTTTACATGTTTTCTGGTACTAACCTATTAACAAGTTGCCACAATGCCAATTGCTTGTTTTCTGCTATTTTTGGTTCCAGAAAAGTTAGTAAAGAAATATTCTCGGAATTGGACGGGACAAGCGTCAAAGTCAATTACTTTTTGTTGGGAACAAGAAGTCCAGAGGGGAGTCGGAGAAGCGGGCCAGGGCGCCCACACACCCCTAGGCTCGGGTGGGCCTTGCCCCGCGCCTAAGAAGGGTGTGGGGCCCCTGGCCGCCGCCTCGGCCTCCCCCTTCGCCTATAAGAAGCCCCCGATGCAGAAACCTTAAGTACCCAATCAAATCTCCACGAAACCTTCTGTAGCCGCCACCGTCATCGTCCCTAGATCGGGGGGATCTGAAGTTCTTCCCGGCACCCTGCCGGAGGGGAGATCATCCCGGAGGCTTTCTCTCCGGTATGATGCGTGAGTAGTTCCACCTTGGACTATGGGTCCATGTAGTAGCTAGATGGTTGTATCTCCTCCTTTGTGCTTTCATGTATAGATCTTGTGAGCTCCGTTCATGATCAAGATCTAATCTATTTGTAATCATGCATGTTGTGTTTGCGGGGATCCGATGGATATTGAGATTATTATGCTAGTTTTATTAATGGTTTTGTCTTTATGATTCTATCATGTCTGTGTTGTTTGTGATCTTGCATGCTATCCGTTGTTAGTATCTATCTTGGCCGAGTAGTTGCTAGTGACTCCAAGAGGGGGTATTTATGCTCGATAGTGGGTTCATGCCTCTAGTTTCCAAGGGAAGTGACAATAATCTCTTCGGTTGTAGATGTGTTGTTGCTACTAGGGATAAAACAACGGTCTCTTGTTCATGGAACATGTGGACTGTTTACCTTACACACTTTGCTTAAAGCAGTTGTCTGTTGCTTGCAACTTAATACTGGAGGGGGTTCGGATGATAACCTGAAGGTGGACTTCTAGTCATAGATGCAGTTGGATGACGGTCTATGTATCTTGTTGTATTGCCCAATCGAATCTCATAGGATCTTTCTGACTAGTAATTGCATTGTTATGCCTTGCTCAGTTCCTGTCAATTGCCCCGCTGTAATTTGTTTACCCTTCATGCCATGTTGTTTATCTAAGGAGAGCACCTCTAGTGAACTATGGACCCCGGTACAATCTTTATCATTGATACATCTTCCACGGTTACTTGTTTACTTGCTACAAACCACCATTACCTTCCACACCATATGTTTAATCCTTTGTTACAGCAAACCGGTGAGCTTGACAACCTCACTGATTCGTTGGGGCAAAGTCTTGAGTTTGTGTTGTGCAGGTCTCTGCGTTGCTTGCAACACCTGTGTGACGTTTCCTTCCTCCTACTGGTTCGATAGCCTCAGTGTCTTACTGAGGGAAAACTTGCTGCTGTGCTGCTTCACACCTTGCTCTTGGGGTTCCCAACAAAGCGCTCTTACATCAACTCAGCGCTGCATCAACCAACACATTTAGTAAGCAAAGCAGATGTGGCAAAGTAGCTAACATAGGATATATAGTATAGTACTTAACAAGGTTCGACAATTAGGCTGATCAACAGTAGCAGCGGACAAGTTCAACATAGACAATACAAAAGAAGCTACTTTATAGCAGCAACAACACACAAGATCAATGACACCTAGCCTCCGCCTCCTCCCTCTAGCGCTTCCTCCACTTCTTGCTGCCCATTCCCTTGACCTTTTGCTCCTTGGGCTTGATCAGGGGCATGCGACCCTCTTTGATGGCCACCTTCAAGAGGTTGCGGAGGTGAAAGCCAAGCGCCTTATGCTTGGATCTAAAGGCGTGCAAATTCACGATGTGTACGCAGGTGGTCACGTCCTCGGCATGCTTCACGAGGTAGTTAAAGTCGGTGGCATGGAGTCTCCTCTCGCAGAAGGGGCACCTGTAGACGTCGCTGGCAAAGTAGTGGTCGTACTGGCTGGACTTTAGCCTCCTCAGCACCTGACGAGTCTTGGTGTGCTTGGACTCGTCGTCGCTGTAGACGTCGCTGATATCCACCTGTTGGAAAATAGTAGAGTGCAATAAGTACATGATTGAGATCCCTTGATTATTGGTATTGATTATTTGCATAAATTAACTGATTGAGATCCCATGATTATTTGCATAAATTAAGCGAGTGGGTTAAATTCCCTAATCCCCAAAACTCAAACAAAATAAAATAATGGTCCCAACTACAGATCGGCGCTAGTACCAACTAGAGAATCCCTTAACTACAACTCGAAGGACAAATAAAATAGGATTGAAATACGAAGAGGGGGATTCATCAAAACACAAGAGCATTAGCTTCTGTAAAAATATCTAGCATCCAACGATTGAAAATGCGAACAACTGAACCTAATAACTCATGATCTAGCATCCAACGATGGTAATAGGGGAAGAACAAGGGAAGGGGAGAAAACCCTAGTTACCTCCAACCATGGGTCGATGATGCTAGTGTTGTAGGGGTTCTCTGGGCATATGTACTCTTGATCCTCATATGGGTCCAAATCGAGTGGGATCTTCCCGCGATCGGTGGGGGCCTCGTCGCCGGTGGCTACAGTGTTAGAGGGGACGAGGGACAGGAAGGGGATGGTGTCTGATTGTGATGCCTCAATAGGGGCCTGGATGAGGATGAGGACCTCCTCGCCAGCGGACTTAGAGGCGACAATAGCCAACGCACCATTCTTCTCCATCACCGACGTGGTTGGGGTTTTCCTAGGGGTTTGAAGAAGGTGATGGGATAGTGGAGACGGTTGCATGAGTGAGTGAATGAGAGTGGGGAGGCAGAGAGGGCGTCTACAATAAAGGTGAAGGGAAAGGATGTTTCGTTGTACCATTGTGCACCGCATAATCGCATACGCTACTACACCATGCACGGCCACACGCGTTCGCTAATAACGCCCCGTGCACCGCGACACGCGTACCGTGGTCACGTTTTTTCCTCGTGTCTAAAACCCTAGCGATTTAGGCGTACTCAGTTATACCTTCGAGAGTAACACTGGCAATTTGGTTGTACTCAGTTTTGCCCTCGAGTACTAACACTGTCGTGTGCAATATACTCAGTTTTACAATCCGGTGGCTGAGCCATGCTCCTCCTAGTAGTACCAGTAAGTTGCATGTGGCTTGCACGTGAGACATGCATAATATACAGAAGTATGACATATCATCACTATATTTAATTATAATAGGTAAAGCTCAAAACCTTTATAAAACTGAGCCACATCTATAAATTATGGGTGTATATTTGGTTCTTTGCACATCTATAAACCTTGGTCGTTCGGGTTAAAACCCAATAATGTCTATATACATGGTAGGATAATATTGCAAATCTGTTTTTTCCAAAACTCGTCAAATCCCATGGTTAACAATTTCATGGCACGTAGCGCACACGACATGATAGGGCATGTCATGCGCAAATCTTTTAATTTTTTTCTTTATTTCATGTGATCGTTTTCAAAAGGCGTTCAAAATTGTCAAGATGCAAAATCTTAACAAGAAGTAAAACTAGTCGTCAAAACTCTCGATGGTTTCTGATATATTAATTAACCACCCGATGGGTACCTCTAAACGCTTTTTCATAAAACTCACAAAGCAGCCTATGATTTACTAGCAATAGTCAAATTTGACCTAATTTCGATAAATCAGCATAAAGTCATTCAAGTGGGCTGAGTTAGCTAGGAAGTTTGAGAACTCATTAAACATGGGAAATTGTAAGTACAACATGTTGGTCCACTATATATGTCTAAAAACTTGGCTTGTGGTATTCAAATCCATGTTCTTTGGACTTTCTTTACGGGAAAGAACAATCCATCATCACTTGGAAAATTGAGAATGTTCTTTCCTCATAGTTGGAAACTCACACTGACGGCATTTTTTAATACAATATGATACACGCATCTCCCTCCGAAAAGACATCTAATTCAAGAGAAATCTATCACTCTTACTGTAATCTCAAGTTTGACCTTATTTCGTTAGATTTTCAAGATGCAAAATCTTATCAAGAATTTAAAGCTATCATCAAAACTCTCGATGGTTTGATATATTAATTATGCCCCCAATGGGTACCTCCAAAAGTTTTTTCGCAAACTTTCAAAGTAACCTACAATTTACTTGTAGTTTCAAATTTGACCTAATTTCGATAAATTGACATAAATTCATTCAAGTGTGGGCTCAGTTAGCTAGGAAGTTTGAAAACTCATAAAACATGAGAATCGTAAGTACAACATGTTGGTCCAATATATATGTCTGTAAACTTGGCTTGTGGCATCCAGATTTAATATTCTTTGAAATTTTCTTTACAGAAAAGAACTATGTTGTCATCACTCTAAAAATTCAGAATTGAATGTTCTTTCCACATAGTTCAAAACTCACACCGATGACATTGTTTACTGCAATAAGATGCACCCATTTACCTCTTAAAATACATTTAATTCAAGAGAAATCTATCACGCTTACTTGTGCAGGTCAAGTTTGACCAAATTTCGTTAAATTGTCAAGTGGAAAAATCTTAGCAAGAAGTTGGACCTGTCATCTAAAATCTCGGTGGTTTCTTAGATATTAGTTCTGACTCCCTGGTGGGTACCTCCAAAAGCTTTTTTGTAAACTTTCAAAGCAAACAACAATTTACTTATAGTTCAAAATTTTCACCTAATCTCGATAAATAGACATAAAGGCATTCAAGTGGACATAGTTGACTAGGACAAAGTTCAAAAACTCCTAAATCATGGGAATTAATCATAAGTACAACAAGTCGGTCCACTATATATGTCTGAAAGCTTGGCTTGTGGCATTCTGTCACATCCCAAAATTTTCCAAATTTTGAAATGTGAAAATAAATAAACAGAAGAAATAATGGTTGAAAATTTAGGGTAAAAAGAAACTTTTTGCTTCTAAATAGAAACATAAAAACCCATCTTGAACAAAATTTCAATAAAAGGGAACCCAACAAAATTTCAATCAACTGAAATGCATTCATCAATGAATGTATCTTGAAACTTAAACACTTGGGAAAATAAACCAAAACCCTAAATTCCTAATGGAAGAAAATCATTTCCAAGATCTCTCAAAGACTATGGATTTGTTCCATATAAAATTTGTCAACAAACATTTATAAATGATAAACAATGATAAATAAAAATATTATAAAACCATAGAAATTGGTTTCATTTAATTTGGAGCCATAGATAAAAACTTATGAATATAATAAGACAAAAGGAAATAATTTCCAAAGCTATTAAAGCTCCTAAAAAAATCCATACCAAATTGTGAGCAATTAATCCTAAAGGGATTTAAAAATATAAACAAATATTAAAATTTATACAAATTGGAATCTTCAATTTTGGAACTATAAATAAAAAGATATGGATTTTATAAGGCAAAGGAAGAAAATAAATAAATAAGGAATATTTAAAAGCCAAATTAAATCTTTGCCAAATCCATAAATAAACAAATAAAAGTTTATTGAATAATACAAAGGAATAAAATATTATTTAAATAAAATCATGAGGATTGAAAAATATTCAATTTTATTTAAATAAAGACAAGTTACCTAAACTAAATAATAAATCCCAAGTAAATTATTTAGAAGACAATTTAAACCTTGAATTAAATCCATAAGCAAATGGGATAAAAATAATCCAAATAAAATTATATGGCATTAACCAAATTCAATTCTATTTAAATGGAGACAAAATACCTAAAGTAAATGATTAATTAAATCTTGAGGAAATAATAAATTGGAATTTGCCAAAGTGGATTAGAAAGTTATCTAATTAACTTAAAAAGAATTATTTGAATAAAATTTATATGGGTTTAAAACCATATATGATTTTATTTGAATAAAGACAAATGCCCAATTTAAATGAACATTAAATCATATTAATATTTGAAATAATTCAAAGTGAATTATTTAAACACTCAAATGAATAAATAAAACCTACTAAAAAGGTTTGATAAACATTTGAAATCAAAACAGATGTTTAAAACATTTGAATAAAATAATATGGATTGAAAAACATATTTAAAATCTTATTTAAATAATGACAAGTGTCTATTTTAAGTCAATATTTAAACATAGAGTATATAATAAAATATTATAAAATGGACTTTAAAATACATTAATAAACAGTATTAAAACATACTGAAAGTTGGGGAAAAATTTGAAATCAAATGGGTGTTTGAATTATTTATAAAAAATGAAAACAGAAAATAGAAAGAGGAAAAAGAAAAGAAAACAGAAGAAGAAAAAAATAAAAGAAGCAGCCCAGCCCAACTAGCCCAGCAGGAGCCCATCTTCCCCTCTCTCCTCGAACCGTTTTTCTCTCACCAGCGAAATGACCCAGTCACCCACTGACGACCAGACCCCACATACAAACCCTCAACTCGCTGACCGCTGGACCGCACTGTTGCGATGTCATCGTCATTAACCTCACGCGACCCGTTCCCCCTCACCTCGCTGTCGTTTCTGCCGATCAATGTCTGCTTCAATTCGCCTAAATTCTGCGTCCATTACTCATTGTGACCTCGCCCATTTAATCGCCCCTCTTCCCTCTATATTCCCCCCCAGACGTCGTCCCCTCTCTGCCTCCAGGCTGCCTGGATTTCTTCTTCCAACCTCGCTGCCCCGACAAGCTTTCCCGGCGAATTCTGGCAACGTCTGACCTCCCCTTGCCCCCTGGAGTCTACGAGCGTCCTCGCCATTGTCTCTTGCACCTACCAGTACCCCCCGCTCAACCGCGTGTGCCCCACAGCCTCGGCAACAATGACGTCAAAGCGTCACCGCCTCCTGCCCCAACTCCGGCGACGCCCCTGGTATCTACTGACCTCCCCTCTCCCTCTCAAGGATACACGTGTGACCAGTGACATCGTGCGCATCTAACGCAAGCGTTTGTTTGTCTTAGCTCGCACCGTAGCGTCGCCTCCGTCATCGATAGTGAGCGCCAGCCGCCAGGACCATCTCCAGCGAGGAATCGCCAGTGACTCCGAGCGCCCCCTGCCTCCCCACGAGCACGTTGAGCATCGCCACGATCCCACGAACCTGGTGAGCAACGTCCCCCTCTCCCTCTCTTCCTATTTTGGCCAGAACCACCGCAAACAGAGCGCGCCGCCGCTCGCTGTTGCACCAGTGCTGCCAGTCCATGGTCAGGATGCTGTGGTCTGTTGGATCTTGATCGAAGGATTAGGATTAGAACTTAAACGAAGGGGTACGATTTCATCTGGGCCGCACATATCTCTTTAGATCCAACGGCTGTAGCTTCGCAAATCCACGCGAACCGGTACCAGCGAATCAGAAACAGCCATGTGGCCTAGTCTGTGTTATAAAAACCAGAAACATTTCTATTAGTTGTTAGATTTTGCAAAAACCATAACTTTAGATCTACACGTCCAAATTTTGCAAATTTTATATCATTGGAATCAGGAAAAAGAATACTTTGCAACCATGCCCTTACTTTAGTATTTTGCTTCTGTAAAATTGGTTGTTTTTCCATAAAAATACTTAGGATTATTTTGTGTATAAAATTTATTCTAGAAATGATTTTTGAGTAAAATATTTTTCAAGTGTTTTGTTTTGAACCTACTGACCATAAAAACCAACTTTTGGATTTAAAAGTATATTTTGTGACACTTAGGAATTATTCCTTGAATAAAAGCATTTCTAGTAAAACAAAAATTGTTGATTATGTTTTAAAAATATTTTTTGAGTAAAAACTTTTGCAAATGGTTTGATTTAAACTCTCTGTCCCTAAACACTAAGTTTTGGGGTTTAAAAATGTATTTGATTAAACCCTAGAGAATTATTACTTTGATAAAAGGCATTTCTAGTAAAATAAAATGATGCTTTGATTTAAAAATGATTTTAGGTGAAACCTACCTTTTGTAAATGGATTTGTTTTAAAACACTTTGACCATAAACATTAATATGTGTTTAAAAATATATTTGGCAAACACTAGAAATTATTACTTTGATTTAAATCATTTCTAGCAAATCAAAAATGATTTAAATGGCCATTTTCACTAACTTGATTTTAAATGGTTTTGACACTTTTATAAATGACCAATAGGTGTTATAAAATGTTTATAACCTAATAGAAATCACCTTTTCAAATAAAACAATCTTTTGCATGCTTGCATGCATTGTTATGTTTTCATTATTTTATGTGGTGAACTTGTTTGAATGTTAGTTTGAATTTGTGCCTTGAATAAATTGTAGTGAATTTGAAGAGTGTGACTATTGCAAGATCAAGGAGTGAATCTATATTCTCTACTAAAAAGGCAAGTGGTGCTTCATACTTTTGTCCCATTATTTTCACTATGCATTAGTGATATTTTGAGTAAGACTTGCATGGAATTTTACTAAGTATGCTATGCCTTGGGAAATCCTAGTATATGATGCCTTAGTAGAATTTTCCCTAAGTTAAGATCCCTACTACTATCATGCTTATCTTAGCTAGTAGAAAACAAGGGTGGATTATATTCATGCTATAAAATATTTCTAAGTCTATGACTTGTGTTTTGTTTAATAAAACAACTATGTGAATGAATCACCTGGTTGGAATGGTGTGAATGGGTTATGCTGAGTGATTACACAGGTCCCCATATTTATGGCCTACCCTAGTGTATCTCACTTGTGGAAAGCCACCCAGGAACAAAGAGATTTGAGATGCCATATGTTAAGAAGCTTCTAGTGCAGCCACATGGCAATATGGGCTCTGCCTGGATCATATAGGTTGCAATAACTTAGCCAAATGGACAGTTGGTGGTAGGGGGTGAGAGGTTTGGAGCGCGTCCATTTTGGTCTAAGGGAAGGCTTCTGAAATATCTTGTCTCGATGCATGTCGAGCCTTGTGGGGAAAGTGCACCACCTCTCGAGAGAGTAAAATCTAAGTACTTAGTCATGTCCCCGGCAATGGACAATTTGAGCATCAAGACATGGAATCTATCAAGGATCTCCTCATCCCAATTTCTAAGTTAAAAACTTGTGGTTGAACAAGGGTAAAGGTTAACCAATATTCATTGGTTGTTCCTTGGGTGATTTTGACAAATAAAAACTTAGTGTTTTCAAATGATAATGAAAATATATTTTGAGCAAAGCAAGCCTAAGCTCCACTTAGCCAAATGCATATAGATGATATATTCCACTACTCTGCCATAATATCACTTGCCAATACAATTCAAATGTATTGACCCTTGTGGCTGTAACTTATTATGTTGCAGGTTTGTTTAATGTTAGTGAAGTGTGTTGAATAGGACTACAAGTGTACAACCAGCATGATTACCTGTGGCACTTTGAAGATGAAGGACTCCATGCTATAGTTATTTCTGCTGCATTGTAATGAGATAGCCAAATGAGCTATGTAAGATGTAATGGATTATTTTATTCCTGGATATAAAGTTGTATTATGACCTTTGTTTCTTGATATTACATCTTAAACTGTGGATGCTAGCTATTGATCCAGGGACTGGCATTGTAAACACAGGGATCTCTACCTTATCAGGTTGGGACCTCTACACATTTAGATCCATATTCTTCAGACTTTCTTTTTAGAAATGAATAATCTCGTCATCACTCAGAAAATTTAGAATATCATTTCCTGATAGTTGTAAACTCACACCAACTATATTGTTTACTACAAGAATATGCACCCATATACTGCTCTAAAATTACATTTAATTCGAGTGTAATCTATCGCGCTTACTTGTTGCTCAAGTTTGACCTAATTTTGTTAAATTGTCAAGATGAATAATCTTAGAAAGAAGTTGAACCTGTTGTCAAAACTCTTGGTGGTTTTTGATATAGTAATTGAACCCTCGATGGGTACCTCCAAAAGCTTTTTTGTAAAACTTTAAAAGCAACCTAAAATTTACTCGTTGTTCAAATTTGACCTAATTTTGATAAATCAACATAAAGTCACTCAAGTGGGCAGAGTTAGCTAGGGAGTTTGAAAACTCATAAAACATGGAAATATCAATTAAGTACAACATGTTGGTCCACTTAATATGTCTAGAAGCTAGGCTTGTGGCATTCAGATCCATATTATTCGGACTTTCTTTATGGAAAAGAACAATCTCGTCATCACTCGAAAAATTGAGAATGTTCTTAATAGATAGTTGGAAACTCACACCGACAGCATTGTTTGCTACAATAAGACGCACACATCTACCTGTGAAATTACATTTAATTCATGAAAAATTAATCTATCGTGCTTACTTGTAGCTCAAGTTTGACCTAATTTCATTGAATCGACAAAGAAGTAAGTGAAGTGTGCGAAGTTAGCTAGGAAGATTGAAAAATGGAATTATATAAGAAATCGTGGTCCACTTTGTGTGATAATTGGGAGGGTTGCATTTTCTTATAACTGTGGTAGGTCCCATAGGAGCGAGGTGCTTCGGTTAACATGGTCGGTGGAAGTACAAGTTACATCGAGGGCCTCATAAAAAATGAAAATTACATCCAAGTCCATGCATTTAGCACAAGGTCCCTGAAACTAAGCAATGAAGTGTGTTTTGAGGTTTGCGCACACTAGCGTTCATTGTGCTAAAGACTATCAATAGAATCTTCTAGATGCTAAGAATGGAAAAGAAGATCCAACGGTTAGGAATGTCTGAATTTGCCAGTCTTGATCCAACGGTCCATGTTCAAAGTTATCGTACACTAAATAGTTTTTTTTTGAAGAAAAATATAAGATAAGAAGTACTACTGCAAATGGCCAGTCTTTTGAATAACCTTTCCCTCCTGATGTTTGGGAAGCAAGTGAAAATTTCGAAATCAGAAAAGTTTGAATATTTGTGCCACCAAGGATCAAAGTGGTTTCCTTCATATGTACTACTCCTACTCCACACCAACGCGACTGCCGAACACATCAAAGAAACATACCCGCCCTCTCTAAAAAATAAAGAAAGAGAGCCGCCATACCGAGGCACAAGTGCGCAACGGCACGCTGTGGATGAGGGAGAGATTAGCAGGACCGGTGCGCGAGGGGAGAGGGGTGGAGAGATGAGAGGCAGCGAAGGATAGAGAAAACACACTTCCAATTTTTTTGCATGCATAGTTCCTGAAATTTACTACTAGTAGAGTCATGAGTACCTCGTTTCAGGAACCCATCATAAACTTTGCTCTGATATCAAACCATCTTCAACTCCTCTTCTCTCTTTGCTACTACCCTCTTACCATGCCTATGCTTTATTCTCTCTGCATGTACGGCACACGGAGAGAGGTTAGCATTTGTCTAAGCAAAAGAAATACTATTGTACTACGATTAATAATCTCCACCAATGTGGCATCCCGCAAAACCACTACTAGAAAATCGCGTTGAATTTGTGCATTGCATCGTCATCATCATATGTTGTTTGTCTAAAACTATTTTCGCAAAACCCGTTTTGTTTTCTAAAACGCCCCATCTTTATTCAAATATCAAAACCGGGTCGCCGGAATATTTTACTTCGTCTGCTATTAGTTTGCAAAAGGCTTGTTGGAATTAAATAAAACTTTTAATTGTTTTAGTGGGGGCAGTCGAACGGGTCGTATCGACCCGAACGACCACCCCCATTTCCAAATCGGCCCACCCCATTAGTCCTACAGCTACCAACTAACCTACCCAGCCCTCCCCTCCACCTCACCCCAACCAACCCCCTCTCGCCACCTCGCCTCTCCCCACACCCCCACCACTAAAAATCTGCCACCTCAGCAGCCCCTCTCTCCCCTCACCCCACTTCCCAACCCAGCACACGCACACCCCGCGCGCACGCAGAGCACATCCCCCCACCGACAGCCCCACACAGCAGCCCCGGCCCCACCTGGCCACAGCCCACCCTCCCTGCACGCGGGCCCCGCCCCCAGCACGCCACCCACGCCCGCTCCCCTCCCCAGTTCCGCCTCTCCCACCTACCACCTCCTCTCTCCCAGTGCCCGCTTCCGCCCCTCGGCTCCCCGCGGCGCCGCCTCTCCCCTCCGGCGCCGGCCAAGCCGCCTCCGCCGCTCCCGCCCACCTCTCCGGCCGCGAGCACCCGCCTTCACCCTCCCTGGCCACCTCGCCCCTAGCCCGCTCTCGGCCCCGCCTTCTCCTCCTCCGGCGAGCGCGCCCGGCGCCTCCGCCACTCCGCCGGCCGCCTCGGGCTCGTCCCCACCAACCGCCGCCCCTGCCCCGGTCCCACCAGGCCACCCTCCGTCCCGCCCGGCCACCCCCCCCTCGCCGTCGTGGTCGCCGAGCCCGGGCCCTCTGCCGCTCGCCGCCTCCAACCGCAGTCGCTGCCACCGGCCGATCTTCCTCCGGCCTCGCCTCCACCCGCCTCCCCGGCCGTGCGCGCGCCCGTCGCCGCTGCGTCCCTCCACCGCGGGGTCCGGTCCGGCCCTCTGCTGCTGCAGCTCCTGCGAGCCCGCAAGCCGCAGGCGCTCGCGCGCCCCTCCTCCGCGACCTCATCGGCTCGCAGCGCAAGGCCCTCTGGTTTTCGATGGTTGCCGTGTGTGTGTTCTTTGAGACACGCGTATAGTACCTGATTTGAGGATGATACGAGGATGTATGCAAATTGGTGGCGGATATTGTTGCGGTGGTGACGACGGTTCTTCTACAACAACGCCCGACAAGATCTTCTCGAAGTAGGAACAACAAGAACTTCACGGACCAAAGGCCCCGATCCCGATGTCCGAAGACCGAACCCCGTCAAGACCCCGAGCCCTCTCGGATCCGAGGACCGAAGATGGCCGGAACACCAAGATCGCCTTTCGGACCCTTGAAGACCGATCACGGCGTCCTCCGCCCTCTCGGACTACAAGACCGACGCCACGAGAAGTAACCGCCACGATGCCACGTTCGGCTAACGACTAGACCGACACGAGCTGAGACCCGGAAACTGTGCAAGCTCGACACCGAACCCAAACGGCGCCCTAGTCCAAGATCTTCGTCATGGACCGGCAAGATCTCCATCGCGGGCTTCAAGTTCCCCCTCGAATACGCCAAGCTCTCCTTCCCGGACGCCGAGCTCGCCGAGAACCTGGATGCCGAGGTCACTGACACAGAACAACAAGATCTACTTCACGGATACCAAGTGACAAGATCTACTACCCCGATCCGAAGACCTACCTCCGTTGTCCGAGAACGTTCCCGCGAGACCGTTCCGTCGAACCCTGAACCCTGAGATCGACCTCGAACCCCGGAACCCCAAGTTCGTCGAGACCCCCTAATGTGCGAACCTTATCCGAGAACCCTATTTTATAAATTGTCAACTAAATAAACTTGTTGCATATTAATTGCCATACTTGCATGCATATTGTCGTGTGTTTTGGGGGCATTATGCCGATTCACCTAATAATTAAATATGGGGCCCATATGCGGGCAAATCTAGCCTTGTATTGGCCTCATTTAAACTTGTGTAGCGAACCCGGTACTATCTTCTGCCATGTTATGACAACATTTAAATTGCGGGGTATCTAAACAACTTGAACCACCTAATTAATTGTCGGGACCCCGGTTTCACTTAATATTGACCTAATTGCATTGCACCTTTGCCATGCCATGCATCATGCCGTTCTTCTGCCGTAATCTTAAATATTGCATCCGGTGTTTATTCTAGTGTTTTGATTCTTCGCGGATAAGGCCGTTGAGTTGATGCGAGTGTCGACCCGATCTTCGGATGAACCCTTCGACAATGTTTTCAGGCGAGCATCTCCCCCTTTCTACCCATCTTACTTTTATAGTATTTACTTCCTTCCTGTTGATCTATTGCTATCTGTGTTGCGATGCTCTAGTTTCCGTGCCCGGATATCCATTGCAGCCTTATATTTGCCTTGGACACATCCTATTACCTGTTGTTTGGTAGATAGTTGGACCCGCGCGTCGTAGTCGCTTGCTCAAGTGTTTTCGCTTGTCGTCAAGTACCACAATTGTTGGTGAATTGCCGCATGTTGTTGGAGATGATCATGGTTTTACTTATCGTTCACTTTAATTCCTGTTTAACAACTAAAATTGAATTAAGCAGAGGCATCGGTGGGTGACAGATAATATCTGGTTTCCGACCGCCCACTTGTGTCCCGTAGGACCCGAGTTCTTGACAACTGTTCCGAGATCGAGCGCGCTAACCACAGGTGGGGAGATATGGGCCCCCCATTGATTATTACCTGATTTCAAAGTATTGTAATGGGGGCCACAAACTAGTTTGAGGTTTTATTTACGATCCTGTACTTATGCCATGCTTTACTGCTTTATTACGTTTGTGCGAGGAGCACACTGTACTGTTTTGGAAGCGGAGTGTTTTCGCGGTATAGACAATCCCCGTTTGGGGATTTGCTGTCGTATACCGCCACTGTCGCAAACCCTAAGTCCGTCTCGGAGACCGACCGACTTCGTTGCGGGTGTCGACTTGGTGGGGTGGCCCCCCGTGCTTGCTTTGGGTCTGGGAACGTCGTGACTTAGGCCCCGCCGACATACCGATGGGTGTATGTTAACTGATCTGGCAAAAAGGGTCGAAGTGCTTGTGGATACTTTGGTGCACCCCTGCAGGGTTTAATCTTTTCGAGAAGCCGTGTCCGCGGTTATGGACGACTTGGAGCACAGTGCTTGATCATAGACAACTATAACTAAAGTTTACTGTTATAAATTGACTTGTATCCGATATGACTAGTAATCAGCTTCACTACAACGGAATGGCTAAGTAAAAGAACCAACAACTGCTGGGTTTTGGGATATCTCACGCTAATTGTATCTGACTAGTAAGTGTTGCCACTATAACGGAATGGTTAACTAAAAGTGCCCACCGCTTACTTTATCAGGATGATTATCTAAACCTGACCAGTAAAGTGCCGCAACTATAACTGAATAAATAAAACTGCCAACTGTGTGAGTTCCTCGGTTGCCTTCCTCGTTTGGTCTCGAGGGGGAAACACCAGGATGGGTTTGTTTGATGATAGTATCAGGTTGGATCCGAATAGGTCTTTCTTACCCCTCTCTGATAGTCGCCAGTTGTGTCGAGTCTCTATAGGTTGTTTAGTGCATGCTGCCGCTGCCGCTCAGTCCACCATACCTATGTAGGCGAGGACCGCCGAATTCTAGTCTCGCCGTGTACTGGCCTCAGTACTGACGCTCCTCTTTTTCCTTTGCCCTTTGTCGGCACCCCTTTTGTTTAAGCAGGTTTTGAGATCGACGTCGTTAGCAGGGTTACCCTTCTGGCTTGGCCTGGGCAGGGTTATGGACGCCATTGGTTATTCTTCAGGGCTCTTAGCCCCATTTGCATCTTGTCCGTAGCTGGACGCTATATCATTTTCAAGGTGATTTGGATCTTTGTATATTATATCTGTATTCTTGACTCATTGAGTCGCTGCTGTATATATATCTGTTCTGTGGGTCCCATCGAGGACTGTTGTGTAATGTTATTACTTCGTTTTCCACCCGCACGAAAGTGCCTGGTGGGCACCTTCGAATCGTTTCTATGCGGGTTTGGCGGGTTTTCGCTAAAACTTGCATAGGGCCGATTCTGAGGGTGTTACAGAGTGGTATCAGAGCCCAGCAGTTGCGATACCCCACAAGTCCAGCCTGTAGGATAACCTAGCTAACGGTCGAAGTAGAGTGTCAAAACTATTTTTGAAAATCGGGTGGATAGTTCTGGATAGGTCTGATTTTACTCCTTACCCCTCTGCTATTCTCCTCTTATCTCTACATGTTTTGAATCCGCTCTCTTCTCTCTCTTCGAGTCCAGGATTTCTCGTGGTTGGGTTCCGTCGTACCTTCAGGGTTTCACTTCCTCCTTTGATAACGGTGTTCTACCACCCGGTGTTCATGCTATCTGAGTGATCCTTTATCTGTGGTACCATTCTTTGCTCCTTGTTTGTGTCTTCCGGTGTTTTCCGACGCGACGACATCCTCTACGCCAGATCTGATGCAGAGTCTGCATTCCTCCTTTGTTTCCGAACCTCACTTGTTGAGATCTTCAGTCTGAATCCTGGGAGTTGGTTGCATAATCTGTCTATTCGTGTGCATAGTAATGCTTTGAGTGCGGGATGGAGTCGCGACCATACCAGTACTCTTATCATTTGCTCTGTATATTGAATAGTGGATCGATGCAATTTTACTCCTTCCACGGAAGCTAGAGGTGGCTTTATTTGCTGATACCTCTACCTTTGATCTTTTGTTTCCGGAGTCCTCTCTCTACGATCACGGACAACGACCTCTTGTTAGTGGTGTCGCGAAGATCTACACGAAGCGAGAAGACGCAGACCGCCAATCTTCCTTCCGGTACCATGAGGCGGATCTCGAGGGCGAGATCCATTGTTAGTGGTGTCGAATTGTGGCATCCCGCAAAACCACTACTAGAAAATCGCGTTGAATTTGTGCATTGCATCGTCATCATCATATGTTGTTTGTCTAAAACTATTTTCACAAAACCCGTTTTGTTTTCTAAAACGCCCCATCTTTATTCAAATATCAAAACCGGGTCGCCGGAATATTTTACTTCGTCTGCTATTAGTTTGCAAAAGGCTTGTTGGAATTAAATAAAACTTTTAATTGTTTTAGTGGGGGCAGTCGAACGGGCCGTATCGACCCGAACGACCACCCCCATTTCCAAATCGGCCCACCCCATTAGTCCTACAGCTACCAACTAACCTACCCAGCCCTCCCCTCCACCTCACCCCAACCAACCCCCTCTCGCCACCTCGCCTCTCCCCACACCCCCACCACTAAAAATCTGCCACCTCAGCAGCCCCTCTCTCCCCTCACCCCACTTCCCAACCCAGCACACGCACACCCCGCGCGCACGCAGAGCACATCCCCCCACCGACAGCCCCACACAGCAGCCCCGGCCCCACCTGGCCACAGCCCACCCTCCCTGCGCGCGGGCCCCGCCCCCAGCACGCCACCCACGCCCGCTCCCCTCCCCAGTTCCGCCTCCCCCACCTACCACCTCCTCTCTCCCAGTGCCCGCTTCCGCCCCTCGGCTCCCCGCGGCGCCGCCTCTCCCCTCCGGCGCCGGCCAAGCCGCCTCCGCCGCTCCCGCCCACCTCTCCGGCCGCGAGCACCCGCCTTCACCCTCCTGGCCACCTCGCCCCTAGCCCGCTCTCGGCCCCGCCTTCTCCTCCTCCGGCGAGCGCGCCCGGCGCCTCCGCCGCTCTGCCGGCCGCCTCGGGCTCGTCCCCACCAACCGCCGCCCCTGCCCTGGTCCCGCCAGGCCACCCTCCGTCCCGCCCGGCCACCCCCCCCCTCGCCGTCGTGGTCGCCGAGCCCGCGCCCTCTGCCGCTCGCCGCCTCCAACCGCAGTCGCTGCCGCCGGCCGATCTTCCTCCGGCCTCGCCTCCACCTGCCTCCCCGGCCGCGCGCGCGCCCGTCGCCGCTGCGTCCCTCCACCGCGGGGTCCGGTCCGGCCCTCTGCTGCTGCAGCTCCTGCGAGCCCGCAAGCCGCAGGCGCTCGCGCGCCCCTCCTCCGTGACCTCATCGGCTCGCAGCGCAAGGCCCTCTGGTTTTCGATGGTTGCCGTGTGTGTGTTCTTTGAGACACGCGTATAGTACCTGATTTGAGGATGATACGAGGATGTATGCAAATCGGTGGCGGATATTGTTGCGGTGGTGACGACGGTTCTTCTACAACAACGCCCGACAAGATCTTCTCGAAGTAGGAACAACAAGAACTTCACGGACCAAAGGCCCCGATCCCGACGTCCGAAGACCGAACCCCGTCAAGACCCCGAGCCCTCTCGGATCCGAGGATCGAATATGGCCGGAACACCAAGATCGCCTTTCGGACCCTTGAAGACCGATCACGGCGTCCTCCGCCCTCTCGGACTACAAGACCGACGCCACGAGAAGTAACCGCCACGATGCCACGTTCGGCTAACAACTAGACCGACACGAGCTGAGACCCGGAAACTGTGCAAGCTCGACACCGAACCCAAACGGCGCCCTAGTCCAAGATCTTCGTCATGGACCGGCAAGATCTCCATCGCGGGCTTCAAGTTCCCCCTCGAATACGCCAAGCTCTCCTTCCCGGACGCCGAGCTCGCCGAGAACCTGGATGCCGAGGTCACCGACACAGAACAACAAGATCTACTTCACGGATACCAAGTGACAAGATCTACTACCCCGATCCGAAGACCTACCTCCGTTGTCCGAGAACGTTCCCGCGAGACCGTTCCGTCGAACCCTGAACCCTGAGATCGACCCCGAACCCCGGAACCCCAAGTTCGTCGAGACCCCCTAATGTGCGAACCTTATCCGAGAACCCTATTTTATAAATTGTCAACTAAAT
Organism: Avena sativa; assembly: GCA_916181665.1. Taxonomy (NCBI): domain Eukaryota; kingdom Viridiplantae; phylum Streptophyta; class Magnoliopsida; order Poales; family Poaceae; genus Avena; species Avena sativa. The sequence continues at coordinate 24,857,757 of OV702283.1, forward strand.
AAACTTGTTGCATATTAATTGCCATACTTGCATGCATATTGTCGTGTGGTTTGGGGGCATTATGCCGATTCACCTAATAATTAAATATGGGGCCCATATGCGGGCAAATCTAGCCTTGTATTGGCCTCATTTAAACTTGTGTAGCGAACCCGGTACTATCTTCTGCCATGTTATGACAACATTTAAATTGCGGGGTATCTAAACAACTTGAACCACCTAATTAATTGTCGGGACCCCGGTTTCACTTAATATTGACCTAATTGCATTGCACCTTTGCCATGCCATGCATCATGCCGTTCTTCTGCCGTAATCTTAAATATTGCATCCGGTGTTTATTCTAGTGTTTTGATTCTTCGCGGATAAGGCCGTTGAGTTGATGCGAGTGTCGACCCGATCTTCGGATGAACCCTTCGACAATGTTTTCAGGCGAGCATCTCCCCCTTTCTACCCATCTTACTTTTATAGTATTTACTTCCTTCCTGTTGATCTATTGCTATCTGTGTTGCGATGCTCTAGTTTCCGTGCCCGGATATCCCTTGCAGCCTTATATTTGCCTTGGACACATCCTATTACCTGTTGTTTGGTAGATAGTTGGACCCGCGCGTCGTAGTCGCTTGCTCAAGTGTTTTCGCTTGTCGTCAAGTACCACAATTGTTGGTGAATTGCCGCATGTTGTTGGAGATGATCATGGTTTTACTTATCGTTCACTTTAATTCCTGTTTAACAACTAAAATTGAATTAAGCAGAGGCATCGGTGGGTGACAGATAATATCTGGTTTCCGACCGCCCACTTGTGTCCCGTAGGACCCGAGTTCTTGACACCTGTTCCGAGATCGAGCGCGCTAACCACAGGTGGGGAGATATGGGCCCCCCATTGATTATTACCTGATTTCAAAGTATTGTACTGGGGGCCACAAACTAGTTTGAGGTTTTATTTACGATCCTGTACTTATGCCATGCTTTACTGCTTTATTACGTTTGTGCGAGGAGCACACTGTACTGTTTTGGAAGCGGAGTGTTTTCGCGGTATAGACAGTCCCCGTTTGGGGATTTGCTGTCGTATACCGCCACTGTCGCAAACCCTAAGTCCGTCTCGGAGACCGGCCGACTTCGTTGCGGGTGTCGACTTGGTGGGGTGGCCCCCCGTGCTTGCTTTGGGTCTGGGAACGTCGTGACTTAGGCCCCGCCGACATATCGATGGGTGTATGTTAACTGATCTGGCAAAAAGGGTCGAAGTGCTTGTGGATACTTTGGTGCACCCCTGCAGGGTTTAATCTTTTCGAGAAGCCGTGTCCGCGGTTATGGACGACTTGGAGCACAGTGCTTGATCATAGACAACTATAACTAAAGTTTACTGTTATAAATTGACTTGTATCCGATATGACTAGTAATCAGCTTCACTACAACGGAATGGCTAAGTAAAAGAACCAACAACTGCTGGGTTTTGGGATATCTCACGCTAATTGTATCTGACTAGTAAGTGTTGCCACTATAACGGAATGGTTAACTAAAAGTGCCCACCGCTTACTTTATCAGGATGATTATCTAAACCTGACCAGTAAAGTGCCGCAACTATAACTGAATAAGTAAAACTGCCAACTGTGTGAGTTCCTCGGTTGCCTTCCTCGTTTGGTCTCGAGGGGGAAACGCCAGGATGGGTTTGTTTGATGATAGTATCAGGTTGGATCCGAATAGGTCTTTCTTACCCCTCTCTGATAGTCGCCAGTTGTGTCGAGTATCTATAGGTTGTTTAGTGCATGCTGCCGCTGCCGCTCAGTCCACCATACCTATGTAGGCGAGGACCGCCGAATTCTAGTCTCGCCGTGTACTGGCCTCAATACTGACGCTCCTCTTTTTCCTTTGCCCTTTGTCGGCACCCCTTTTGTTTAAGCAGGTTTTGAGATCGACGTCGTTAGCAGGGTTACCCTTCCGGCTTGGCCTGGGCAGGGTTATGGACGCCATTGGTTATTCTTCAGGGCTCTTAGCCCCATTTGCATCTTGTCCGTAGTTGGACGCCATATCGTTTCAAGGTGATTTGGATCTTTGTATATTATATCTGTATTCTTGACTCATTGAGTCGCTGCTGTATATATATCTGTTCTGTGGGTCCCATCGAGGACTGTTGTGTAATGTTATTACTTCGTTTTCCACCCGCACGAAAGTGCCTGGTGGGCACCTTCGAATCGTTTCTATGCGGGTTTGGCGGGTTTTCGCTAAAACTTGCATAGGGCCGATTCTGAGGGTGTTACAACCAATGTCTAAACGAGATGATTCATGGGACCCATTAAACTGAATACGCTAACTTTTGCGTAGGAGTTTTAATGCTTGGTCATACACTACCAAGTGTGCCCATTATTTTTTTTTCCTTAGGGCATCCTCAGTGTGTAAAAAAAGCACACCTTAAGGCATATAGTAGTACATACATTGTGGAAAAATAAAGTTACCTCAAGCTTGTGGGTTTACCATAAAGAATAGAAAAATCATTTCCCCTCCCTCCTCTCTCCTACATGGAGCAATATGACCAAGCTAATTGGGTCCTACCTTGTGGCAAATTTTGACCTTATACATTGTGGTAATTTTCATAAGACGGGTGGGTCCTACATTAAGAATGCCCTTAGACACTCGTGCTCTGTACTTTTATCTCGACTGCACTAGACTCAATTTTTTTGCGAAATTCATTTGACTGATGTAGTTAGATAAGAAGCATGATCCACTATATGTCTGAAATCTCCCACGGTCAACAATGCTCACTATCCCAAGATGCACCCATCTACTATGGGAACTCCATCAGGTTGTAAACTATGATGTTGATCGATATGGCCTTGACAACCTTGGTCGTACATGTTGAAACCCAATAATTTCTATACATGGTAGAACAATACTACGAAGCTGTTTTTTCCAAAACTCGTCAAATCCCATGGTTAATGTTTTCATGGCACGTAGAGCACACGACATGATAGGGCATGTCATGCATAAACCTTTTAATTTCTTTTTTCTTTTTATTTATTTCATGTGATCGTTTTTAAAAGTGGTTCAAAATTTTCAAGATGCAAAATCTTAGCAAGAAGTCAAACAAGTCATCAAAACTCTCAGTTATTTTTGATATATTAATTGACCGCCCGATGGGTACCACCAAACGATTTTTCAAAAATCTCACAAAGCAGCATACGATTTACTAGCAGTAGTCAAATTTGACCAAATTTTGATAAATTGGCATAAAGCCATTCGAGTGGGCAGAGTTAGCTAGGAAGTTTGAGAACTCATAAAACATGGGAAATCGTAAGTACAACATGTTGGTCCATTATATATGTCTGAAAACTTGGCTTGTGGTATTCAGATCCATATTCTTCGGACTTTCTTTACGGAAAAGAACAATCTCGTCATCACTCGGAAAATTGAGAATGATCTTTCCTCATAGTTGGAAACTCAAGACTAATGGCAATGTTTAATACAATAAGATGCACCCATCTACCTCTGAAAAGACATTTAATTCAAGAGCAATCTATCGCGCTTACTGGTAGCTCAAGTTTGACCTTATTTCGTTAAATTGTCAAGATGCAAAATCTTAGCAAGAAGTTGAAGCTATCGTCAAATCTCTAAATGGTTTAATATATTAATTATGGCCCCTATGGGTACTTCCAAAAGAATTTTCACAAACTTTCAAAGCAACCTACAATTTACTTGTAGTTTCAAATTTGACCTAATTTTGATAAATCAACATAAATTCATTCAAGTGTGGCATCAATTAGATAGGAAGTTTGAAAACTCATAAAACATGAGAACCGTAAGCACAACATGTTGGTCCAATATATATATCTGTAAACTTGGCTTGTGGCATCCAGATCCAATTTTATTTGATCTTTTCTTTATAGAAAAGAACTTTGTTGTCATCACTCGAAAAATTGATAATTGAATGTTCTTTCCTCATAGTTCGATACTCACACCGATGAAATTTTTTATTGCAAGAAGATGCACCCATTTACCATTGAAAATACATTTAATTCAAGAGAAATATGTCGCGCTTACTTGTGTAGCTCAAGTTTGAACAAATTTTGTTAAATTTTCAAGATGAAAAATCTTAGCAAGAAGTTGAACCTGTCATCTAAAATCTCGGTGGCTTATGATATATTAGTTGTGACTCCCGAGTGGGTACCTCCAAAAGCTTTTTTGTAAACTTTCAAAGAAACCTACAATTTACTTGTAGTTCAAAATTTTCACCTAATCTCGGTAAATAGACATAAAGTCAGTAAAGTGGACAAAGTTAGCTAGGACAAAGTTTGAAAACTCCTAAAACATGGGAATTAATCATAAGTAGAACATGTCGGTCCATTATATATGTCTGTAAGCTTGTCTTGTGGCATTCAGATCCATATTCTTCAGACTTTTTTTTCGGAAATGAACAATCTCGTCATCACTCAGAAAAATTAGAATGTTATTTCCTGATAGTTGGAAACTCACACCGACAGTATTGTTTACTACAAAAAGATGCACGCATCTACCACTATGAAATTACATTTAATTCGAGAGCAATCTATCATGCTTACTTGTATCTCAAGTTTGACCTAATTTCATTAAATTGTCAAGATGAATAGTTTTAGCAAGAATATGAACCTGTTGTCAACACTCTTGGTGGTTTCCGATATATTAATTGACCCCCTGATGGGTACCTACGAAAGATTTTTCATAAAACTTCCAAAGAAACCTAAAATTTATTCGTTGTTCAAATTTGACCTAATTTCAATAAATCGGCATAAAGTCACTCAAGTGGGTAGAGTTCCTAGGGAATTTGAAAACTCATAAAACATGGAAATATCAATTAAGTACAACATGTTGGCCCGCCATGTCTTGAATCTTGTCTTGCGGCATTCAGATCCATATTTCTTCGGACTTTCTTTACGGAAAAGAACAATATCGGCATCACTCGGGAAAATGACAATGGTTGCATTTTCTTCTAATTGTGGTAGGTCCCGTAGGAGCGCGATGCTTCAGTTAACTTGGTCGGTGGAAGTGCAAGTTACATCAAGGACCTCATAAAAATGAAAATTACATCCAAGTCCATGCATTTAGCACAAGGTCCTTGAAACTAAGAAATGTAGTGTGTTTTGAGGTTTGCGTACACTAGCGTTCATTGTGATAAAAACTATCAATAGAATCTTCTAGATGCTAAGAATGGAAACGAAGATGCAACGGTTAGCAATGTTTGGATTTTCCATTCTTGATCCAACGGTCCATGTTCAAAGTTATCCATATACTATATTGTTTTTTTGACAAAAAAGATAAGATAAGAATTACTACTACAAATGCCCGGTATTTTAAATAACCTTTCCCTCCCTATGTTTGGGAAGGAAGTGAAAATTTCAAAACCGGAAAAGTTTGAATCTTTTTGCCGCCAAGGACCAAAGTGGTTTTCTTCCTATGTACTACCACTCCACACCAACGCGGCTGCCTAACAAACCATAGAAACAGAGCCGCCCTCTAAAAATAGAGCTGTTATACCGAGGCACACATGCGTAGCGCCATGCTGTGGACGAGGGAGAGATCATCCGGGCCGGTGCGCGAGGGGAGAGGGGTGGAGAGATGAGAGGCAGCAAAGGAGAGATAAAACACACTTCCAATTTTTTTTGTGTGTGCGTAGGTCCTGAAATTTACTACTAGTAGAATCAGGAGTACCTCGTGTCAGGAACCCGAGTTAATTGGATAAAACTACGACAATTGGGGCTGTCGGGACGGGTCAGTACCACTTTCGGTAATTTTGGCATGTCAATACCAATTTTGGGGTACAAGCGTTGTGAATTGGGCTAATTCATGACTAAGAGCACTTTGACACATTTTCTGACGGCTTGGGCCCAGCTGTAAGTGCTGAGTTGGCACGACGTGTCTAGGAGAAGCTGAGGTGGAAGTGGGGCCCACCTGTCAGCCATATCTTATGTTATTTTTTATTTTTATTTCCTATTTTACTATTTACTGTCAGTGGGCCCCACCTGTCAGCCTTGCTATTTTTCCCCACCCACCTTCTTCTTCTTCCTCCATCAGCGCAGTAGCGAGGCACAGAGAAGCCGCCGCCGTTGTTGGCGTCGGACTGGGTGAGTGTCTTGGTGAAGGAGGACAGCTTCTCCCGTGCCTCCGTTGGGTCTCCATCGAGCAGGCCAAGCCCCTCCAACCGCCACCGCGAGCTCAGCACGAGCGCGGGGAGCGAACGCGGTCCGACCACCACCGCGAGATCGGCGGCTGCGTCTTGGGGTCGGGGACCCCATGGTCAGCGACGTCTTGATCAGCCGCCTCCGCGCCACGCCGAAGGTCCCTAGTGGCTCCATGGGCACGTGGCCCTTGAGGGAGCAGTACGGGTACCGGCAGACTCGCCCCTCGCCGCCGCAGCCGTCATGGGTGACACGGGATCGCTTGAGGGCGGAGGAGCAAATCGTTGTACCCGCGTGTGGTGCCCCCAAATCAAGCACCGGCCTGACCCCCACGGCCTCCCGCTCCGGCAGCAGGGCCGAAGACGCGGGAGCCGTCGCTGCCACGTCCCAGCCAACCCTCAAGCTGGAGCTGCTGGTCGGCCTCATGTCCTGCTCCGATGATGGGTCGACCTGGTGGAGGGGAGAGACGACGCGGCGGCCCTCGATCTGACGTGGGGAGGTGCTGGTGCAAGGGAGAGAGACCGGGGAATGGCGGGGGGAGGGGCGAGGCTAGGGGAGATGGGCCGAGGCTAGGGGAGATGGCGGAGGAGAGGAGCTGCCGGCGAGGGAGAGAGACCGAACGGGAAGGGAGAGACCATGGGAGAGGGAGAGAGATAGAACGAGGAGATGGCCACGTAGGTAAATAGGAGAAAAATAAAAAATAACATCAGATATGGCTGACAGGTGGCCCTCAATTCAACCTCAGCTCCTCTTAGACACGTGGCCCAACTCAGCACTTACAGCTGGGCCCGAGCCGTCAGAAAGCGTGTTAAATGCTCTTAGTCGTGAATTAGCCCGATTCACAACGCTTGTACCCCAAAATTGGTACTGACATGCCAAAATTACCGAAATTGGTACTGACCCGTCCCGACAGCCCCAATTGTGGTAGTTTTATCCAATTAACTCCAGGAACCCATCATAAACTTTGCTTTGACATTGAACCGCCTTCAACTCCTCTTCTCTCTTTGTTGCTTCCCTCTTCCCATGTCTATGTTTTATTATCTCTATATGTACAATGTTTGGAAAGAGGTTAGCATTTGTCTAAGCAAAAGAAATACTACTGTACTATGAGTAATAAGCTCCCCCAGTGTCTAAACGAGATGATTCGTGGGACCCACTAAACTAAAGACGCTAACATTTGCATAGGAATTTTATAGTTTGGTCATACACTTCCAAGTGGGCCCATATTTGCTTTTTCCTTAGGTTATCCGCAATGTGTAAAAAAAGCAAACCTTAAGGAATATAGTATTACATACATTGCGGAGAAAATAAAGTTATCTCAAACTTGTGGGTTGCCCATAAAGAATAGAAAAATCATTTCCCCTCCCTCCTCTCTCTTGCATGGAGCAATATGACCAAGCTATGTGTGTCCTACCTTGTAGCAATTGTTGACCTTATGCATTGTGTTAATTTTCATAATCCGGGTGGGTCCTACATTACGGATGCCCTTAGACACTCGTTCTTTGTACTCCCATCTCCACCGTGCTAGACTTGATTTTTTTTGTGAAATTCATTTAACTGATGTAGTTAGATAGGAAGCATGATCCACTATATGTCTGAAAACTCCCACGGTCAATAATGCTCACTACCACAAGATGCACCCATCTACTATAGGAACTCCATCAGGTTGTAAGCTATGATGTTGATTGTTATGGCCTTGACAACCTTCGCCATTCGTGTTGAAACCCAATAATGACTATACATGGTAGAACAATATTGCGAAGCTGTTTTTTTCAAAACTCGTCAAATCCCATGGTTAACATTTTCATGGCATGTAGCGCACACGACATAATAGGGCGTGTCATGCGTAAATATTTTGATTTCTTTTTTCTTTTTCTTTATTTCATGCGATCATTTTCAAAAGGGGTTCAAATTTGTCAAGATGCAAAAATTTAGCAAGAAGTCAAACCAATCGTCAAAACTCTTGGTGGTTTCTAATATATTAATAGACCGCCCGATGGGTACCTCCAAACTATTTTTCAAAAAACTCACAAAGCATCCTACGATTTACTAGAAGTAGTCAAATTTGACCTAATTTCGATAAATCGATATAAAGTCATTCAAGTGGGCGGAGTTAGCTAGGAAGTTTGAGAACTCATAAAACATGGGAAATTATAATTATAACATGTTGGTCCACTGTATATGTTTGAAAACTTGGCTTGTGGTATTCAGATCCATGTTCTTCAGATTATCTTTACGGGAAAGAACAATCTCGTCATCACTCATAAAATTGAGAATGTTATTTCCTCATAGTTGGAAACTCACACTAACGACATTTTTTTAATACAATAAGATGCACCCATCTACCTCCGAAAAACCATTTAATTCAAGGGCAATCTTTCGCGCTTATTGGTAGCTCAAGTTTGACCTTATTTCGTTAAATTGTCAAGATGCAAAATCTTAGCAAGAAATTGACGATATCGTCAAAACTCTTGGTGGTTTGATATATTAATTATGCCCCCCGATGGGTACCTCCAAAAGTTTTTTCCCAAACTTTCAAAGCAACCTACAACTTACTTGTAGTTTCAAATTTGACCTAATTTCGATAAATCAACATAAATTCATTCAAGTGTGGGCCCAGTTAGCTAGGAAGTTTGAAAACTCATAAAACATGGGAATCATAAGTACAACATGTTGGTCCAATATTTATGTCTCTAAACTTGACTTGTGGCATTCAGATCCAATATTATTTGAAATTTTCTTGATGGAAAAGAACTGTGTTGTCATCACTTGAAAAATTGATAATTGAATGTTCTTTCCTCATAGTTCGAAACTCACACTAATGGAATTGTTTACTGCAAGAAGATGCACCCATTTACCTCTAAAAATACATTTAATTCAAGAGAAATCTATTACTCTTACTTGTGTAGCTCAAGTTTGAGCAAATTTCTTTAAATTGTCAAGATGAAAAATCTTAGCAAGAAGTTGGACCTGTCGTCTAAAATCTCGGTGGTTTCTGATATATTAGTTTTGAATCCCTGGTGGGTACCTCCAAAAGCTTTTTCATAAACTTTCAAAGCAACCTACAATTTACTTGTAGTTCAAAATTTTCACTTAATCTCGATAAATAGACATAAATCCATTCAAGTGGACAGAGTTAGCTAGGATGAAGTTTGAAAACTCCTAAAACATGGGAATTAATCATTAGTAGAACATGTCGATCCACTATATATGTCTGAAAGCTTGGCTCGAGGCATTTAGATCCATATTCTTCAGACTTTCTTTTCGGAAATGAATAATCTCGTCATCACTTAGAAAAATTAGAATGTTATTTCTTGATAGTTGGAAACTCACACAGACGATATTTTTACTACAAGAAGATGCAATCATCTACCGCTCTAAAATTACATTTAATTCGAGAGCAATCTATCGCGCTTACTTGTAGCTCAAGTTTGACCTAATTTCGTTAAATTGTCAAGATGAATAATCTTGGCAAGAAGTTGAACCTGTTGTCAAAAATCCCATTGGTTTATGATATATTAATTGAACCCCAGATGGGTACCTCCAAAATCTTTTTCGTAAAACTTTCAAAGCAACCTAAAATTTACTCGTTGTTCAAATTTGAGCTAATTTCGATAAATCGGCACAAAGTCACTCAAGTGGGCAGAGTTAGCTAGGGAGTTTGAAAGCTTGGCATAAAACATGGAAATCTCGTACAATATGTTGGTCCACTTAATATGTCTGAAAGCTTGTCTTGTGGCATTTAGATCCATATTCTTCAGACTTTCTTTATGGAAAACAACAATCTCATCATCACTCGAGAAATTGAGAATGCTCTTTCTAGATAGTTGGAAATTCACACCGACAACATCATTTGCTACAAGAAGACGCACCCATCTACATGTGAAATTACATTTAATTCAAGCGCAATTAATCTACCGCGCTTACTTGTAGCTCAAGTTTGACTTAATTTCGTTGAATCGACAAGAAGTTAGTGAAGTGTGCAAAGTTATCTAGGAAGCTTGAAAAATGGAATTATATAAGAAACCGTGATCCATTTTGTGTGATAATTGGGAGGGTTACATTTTATTCTAACTGTGGTAGGTCTGTAGGGGCGAGGTGCTTCAGTTAACATGGTCGGTGTAAGTACAAGTTACATCAAGAACCTCATAAAAATGAAAATTAAATCCAAGTCCATGCATTTAGCACACAGTCCTTGAAACTAAGCAATGAAGTGCATTTTAAGGTTTGCTCACACTAGCGTTCATTGTGCTAAAGACTATCAATAGAATCTTCTAGATGCTAAGAATGGAAAAGAAAATCCAATGGTTAGCAATGTTTGGATTTGCCAGTCTTAATCCAACGGTCAATGTTCGAATTTCAAAACTAGAAAAATCCTTAAACTTGGGAAACTATAAGAAAGAATCGTCCACTTTGTACGAAAATTGTCGGGGGTATTATTTGTTCTTTAATTTATTCTACCAGTAAAAATACTTGAAAAACTCATTTGACGGTATGGCCTACTATACCATGTACTCCATGCATACGTTCTTGGGTTTCAGGCCAAATGACAAAGATTATCTTCCACTTTTTGTGAAAACTGGGTGGTGGCACTTTATTTTTCTGACCGGGGTATGTCCTGAGGAAGCGATATGCTTCAATTAACATGGTCATAGGATGTGTACATATATGTTACACCAAGGACCTCACAAAATAGAAAATTACATCCAAGTACATACATTTAGCACAAAGTACTGTGAAATCAAGCAAGGAAAAGTAGTCGGGTCCTACTCCTCCACCGCGGAGCTGAGACATGCTCTTCCTAGTAGGATGAGTAAGTTGCATTTTCTTTGCATGTGAGTCTCGCGTAATATATATAAGTATAACATGTCATTTTTTATATAAACTTATAATAGGTGAAGCCAAAAAATAATTATAATTTTGAGCCAGATCCATAAAGTATCGGGAGTATATTTAGGTTTTGTCTCATCACATGATTTATTTTTATATCTTCTATTTTCATCCAAATTATAGCTAGAATGGGTATATAGATTCATCCAAATTTAGATAAAATTGTGATATACCTTTCTGAGGAAAAGCAAGACCATCTCCACATGTATACTAGATCGAAGACATGCCCTAGCAGTGGGCACGTGGAACAATTTCAGAGAACACTTAAATTCTAAATATAAACATTATCAGCAAACTCACTTTACAGCCAAAGTACACCCTTCCTAGTGCCAAAATAGACCTTGTCTCTGAGTACTACTGCAGTAACAAGTAAACAAGTAGAACTCTACAACAAAATAACTAGTAATACATCATTACCGTCACGTTAGGATCACTAGTTGAAGTTTAAGATCAATTCTTCTTATCGATGCAAACATAGAAATAGAACACCTTCTGGTACTGTCCAGTAGTCGCGGTTATGTACCACAGCAGCACCGTGTGGAATGTCAGATCTTCGAGGACAACACTGCGGGGATACGTGCACCTCGTCGGCTCCATTACCCCATTAACGGTGTCCGTCGAGAAGTCCTCCGGCGACCGCGGGCCAGTCGCGCATAGCTTCACCCTATATCAGGGACACGAGCACGCAGCTGCCCTGACGCACACCAAGGAAATGGTGGCGCCCTGGCCGAGCTCGCCGATGATGAGGCTAAACATGCTAGCGTCATCATCGTAAACGATGACCATGGATGGCGAAAAGGATGGTAACGACATCGTTACTATAAACTCCATGGACTGGTTGTACGATATCATATGCACTTGTACCTTGTGGTTGTCGTCGAGGTGGATAACGAGCTTGATCAGCGAGGTGGTGAAAATGCAGCCGACCTCTATGTAGTCGCACGGGCTGTATGGGCATGCGGTCTTGTGGTCGTCGACCTTGTGGTGGGCGACCTTGGTGAGACAGCCGTCATGGAGGCATGGAACAGTTATCAGTGCTAGCTCGGCTTTTTTCATTGCCGGCTAGCTCTTGGTGAAATCCACTGAGACACGCAACTTTAGAGTGGTTCTGTGGAAGCTCGCTCGCAGATGTAATGCCCGCGGTCCAGAATATTTATGCAGCATTGAGGGAATTGAATATGGGGTCCCTTGATCCATCCTAGAGCCATGCTCCTGCATAAAAATGGAGTCATAATAAGTAGGTATCTCCGCACCGATGGCGACTGACTGGCTGAAGAGGCTGATTTTAGTGAAGGCCACTTCAACACCATGCTTCACACTGATCGTTCAAAACAAGACTGCAGGAAGTTGACAGGTAAGAATAAAGCAGGTATCACGCTGTATAGTAACAGATCCTACCCACGTGAAGGTCTACTCCTAGAGAGAGACAGATAATCCTAGGGTCTGGAGCAAAGTGTACAGTGCTGCAGGGGAGAGATCGAGGACTGCATGCATGTCTTCAACATGATCTACATTTTGTTTCTATCTGCTTGTCTCTTCTAGCTCTTTCGTTTCCCTCTTTTTTAGAGGGAAAGGGCACCTGCCCCGGTTACATTACTCATGAAACCAAGTTTACAGCATTCTGGTCCATACGGAAAATGTCAGGATCGACGCCTTGGTACACAAAACCTCACCACAATTCCATTTCTTTCTTGTGGTTAAGATTGTCTAGATACAGGTACTAGGATTAATTTTGAAAAATCATGTCCGAATTTTGGAAACTCCACGGAGTATTAACCGGAGTAGAATAGTAGCAACAGTAGTAGTAGTACAGTTGTACTAATACTCTGGTAATACATGTCTTTTTATACTCGACTAGTACATCGCTTTTTACTCCGGTAGGTATAGGCATTTGCGGGGGATCGGGGCGGTAGCTATTTACGGCTTTTTACTAGGTAGTACTCGAGTACTCCTGCTCTAAGTGACTTTATGAAGTGAGACTACACTACTGTACTACTCAGATGCAGCTGTCACCAAACGGTTAATAGGGACACGCTAGAAACACAGGTGCTGAGATGCACGTCCTTGCTACCAAGGCAATTTATTTCGCTCCTCTCTATTTCTCGATGATTTTTTTCTCTCGTGTGTTCCCGCTCTTCATTTCTCGGCATGGCGCTCAGCCTCTTGATTCTGATGTTTGCGTGTCTGTTGGATTCTTCTAGTGTATAGATGGTTGCGTGCTTGCTTGATTTTACAGGTGACGCAACCTTCTTGACATGTCATGGTGTCGGCCAGCGGATAACACATTGGGGGCAGTCAAGTTTTCATATCAATGTGACATTAAATAATTTAAATCAATGCCGAACAAGGAGATGATTTACATAATTACGTTGTATAGAGGTAATTTTTTATCCAGGGACTTTGATAATAGTACTCAGTATTTCACTACGAATACATGTGGTTTCCCAGGTTTCTTTCTTTTAGTAGGAGTATTAATTACCTGAAATCACGTGAGTACTAATTGACGTCGCTTTCTCTATATTGGCATCCCTCTTCCCTTGAATGCATGTAGAAATTAAGGGGGGGAAGTAATACAAGGGGTTTTATTGCTTCGTAGTGGGAGATGAAATGACAAGCTTAGTACTTATGCTACATCCCAACACCGTTTCAATTTGCACTTAATAATATTCAATATCCGAACCTTATTATAGATAGGTAGTACTAGAGGTTAAATTAAATAAAATTAATCATAAGACTTCTTCTTCTTGGACCTCGATCCTTCCACTGTCACCTTCATGTTGGCGTCGTCCTTCCGCTTCCCATGGCATCCCCCAGCTCTCGCCTTCTCTTATTCTTCTTCAAACCTCCCTGTCCTTCTCCTTCCTCTTCTTATTGCCAGTGAAGAAAGGATCGAGTGCACTCTTCTTGGAGACGATGTCTCGTACCTGGAGATGTGGCCATAGATCTTCCGACCCCTCATCCTCCTGCTTCCTCTTCTTCTTGCTGAATAAGGGTGGATCGAGTGAACTCTTCTTGAAGATGACGGGCCCGTCATAGATGAAAGATAAACCATCCTCCTCCTCCTCTGTGCTCTTTGGCGGCATCCCCTCCACCAGATGACGGTAAGCAGGGTCCTTGTCAGAAAAATTACCTTCTGGTGTGTTGGAATAGTACAACCCATCAACGGACTCCCCGCTATCACCATGGTAGGGAATTATATCCCCGTTGGCCCGTGCGTTGGACTCATCAATGAATGTACACTAATTGGAGCAGCTGCGCGGCATTTTTGTGTGCAATGGCTTGGCCGGCCTAAAGGGAGGGGAAAGGGAGAGACATAGAGAAATTTCTTCGGTGTGTGTGTCGTGCCTGGATGGGAAGAGGTGGTCGTTGTTGATGGCCACTTAAAATGGCTTGCTCGTGACATCCAAATGTTGCCACATGCCGCAGGAGCAGCCTGGCAGTTCCATTCCACCATTAAAAAAAGATCGGACGGTTGGTCCACTATATAGTGGGGTATGCTAAGATAATAAAAATACAATATATCATTAGAATCTTTCGGGTTTGTGCATAGCATTCATTGTGCCAAGGACCATCAATAGAATCTTCTACATGCTAGAATGGAATATAAGATCCAACGGTTAACATTGTTGGGATTTTCCATTCTTGATTCATTTTTCATTTCTCAAAGTTACTGGTACACTATATAGTGGAAAGATTTGCATGAAGTCACATGCCACTTCCTATAATTCCCAACATTGGCAATGATGCTATATGTGCATGACCGAGCAACTTTCGGATAATCTCAAGGAAAAACATGGCCGCATTAATCAATGAGCATGAAAGGACATAAGATTTGCTAGGACATATTACTTGTGGGGCCTAGCAACTCAACATTTTTCTTGGTTTTTTATGAAATCATTGTTGTTTCTTACCTGATGGGTGGCCTCGTTGTCGTTGCTTAGGCGCACTAGATTATTCACATTAGAGGAATAGTGGGTTCCCAAAAATTACTTTTAAACATAAGGTTGAACTCTTCCAGCCACAGTGATTCAAAATTTATCGATACATGGGTCTTATTTATTGGGGGCGAGTGGTTGACCCCACATGTCACTGTCATGTAGACATGATTTTTGATAGGAAGGTCAATCACTAATAAATACTTATAGGAAGGCTAGAAAATCAAAATTGGGTTCCATTGATGAACCTTCATTCCTCTTCCTATAGCCACCTTTTAGCAATTCAATACACAAACATTGTTTGACATGCTCTAAAACCCAATAATTTGTTCTTTTTAAATAAGAACAATAGTGATTAGCTTGACTAATCAATTGCGGTCTATGTATGTTGTACTACTGTACTTCATAGAATATGCTATATGTGCATGACCAAACAATTTTCGACAAATCTGAAGAAAAACATGGCTGCATTAATCAATGAGCGAAGGGACAATAAGAGTCGCGAGGACAAAATACTTATGGGACCAAGTAACTTTCACATTTTTATGTGATGAAAACACTGTCATTTCTTACCTTATGGGTGGTTTGATGTCGTCGCTCAGACGCACTAGATTATTCACCTTAATGGAATAGCGGATTCCCAAATTTTTTCTTCAAATAGAAGTTTGAACATTCCCAACCATAGTAATTTAATTTATCTATAAAAGGCACTTTATTTTTTAAAGCTCATGGTGCTTTATTATTACACCCGATTCCCCAGCCCCACCGGCCTACCAATCTACTATTATTACTTGTACTATGGATAAATTCAAATTTAGTCGAGTTGGTTGGGGCTTTAATCGCAATTTATGGGCTCACTGCCTGTCTTGGTGATAACATTTTCATATGCATAATCATGTGATGAATGGATATAATAAGAAAATATATCAATGCCATAATATTTTAGTGCCCACAAAAGCAATGCTTCAACTTTCTCTCTTCTCAGTTTCTTAAAAGAAGGGGTCTGACCTTTTTTTGAAATTCTTAAAAAACATAGATTTGGAGAATATTTTAGTTTAAAACCATATTTTTGTTATATACAAACACTGAAAGGTATTTAATATTTTATTTTATTCAGAAAACAAAATGTTTGTTAAATACTTTAAAAATACTTTGATGCCAAATGGGGCCTTAATATATGAAGCGAGCCAATATGAGCCAGATGATCAATAGTTAGATGCCAAATGGGGTCTTAATTTCTAAACATGGGCCATGGATGATCGGCGATGTGAATTCCTTTGATTCCAGGGAGTATGGCTTAGATTTAGTCAAGCGGGAAAATCTCCCGCTATCCCCAAAATATTCCGCGCCCCTGTGTTTCAAACATACTAGAATTCCCTTTCCACCCCTAGTTAAGGCGGTCCGTTGGGGCTTCAATCGTAATTTCTCGGTTCATTACCTCTATAGCCCTCCCCCCACTGCCCCCCCCCCCCCCCACACACACACACAATTCTCGCCCGCAGTTGGGCAAGCCCTGCGGAAAACCCTAGATCTAACCTTTACCACCTTACCCTAAATCTACTTCTTCGCCGATGTCATCCAACGCTCGGAGCAACCCCTGTTCTGCTTCACCTTTGTCCATAAGCACTGCAATCGCAGCACCCTCGGCAACCTCGACGTCTACCACCCAAGATGCGCAGGATGCCTAAACGCTGTCCTGACCCAGGTAACTAGATCTCCTTCGATTTTCATATGTTAAATATAGACCAGTTAACTGTATTTTGTATTGGATCTACTTTTGTAGTAACTTACAAGTGCTATACTTGTTATCCGTATCTTCCCAAATAAACTCTTTGTAGTTAGGTTTCACTGTAAGGCGTTGAACTGCGATTTTGTATGTCATGGCGAAATATAAGCCAAAGAACGGTGAACACATTTGTTTCAATTATCTCCTTTATTAAAGTGCCCGCCCATAAGTGATTCCATTATAATTTCTAACTGGTTTGGCATAGGCTATGGAACTAACTGTTATTTCCTGCCTGATGTTGTTCTCTTATCTATGCAGTACACGTTTACATTCGTTATACTACTTCTAGTAATAGGCCGGGTTTATTTGCTTCTGCTTACCCCATGTTTCCTAGCAGGTGCAGTTTACACTAGAAATCATAGAATAAAGGGCCGTGATACGTCTAAAACGTATCTACTTTCCCGAAAACTTTTGCTATTTTTTCTTCTCTAATTTGTGTGATTTGGATACAACTAACACAGACTGACGCTCTTTGGTGTCTCGTTTTTGTGCAGGAAATCAACTTTCAGGAAAAATCCCAAAAAATATCGCAAAACTCCGATTTTACTAGAAGACTTACGGAGCCAGAAGACGAGACAGAGAAGGGTCGCGAGGGGCCCACACCACCAGGTGGCATGGGCCAGGCCAGGCCGCACCACGGGGTGGTGTGGCCACCTCAAGAACCCTCCCTCGACCTCTCCCTTCGCCTACATAAGCCCTCTGACCTAAAAACACAGGGTGGTTCGACGTTTTTCCAGAAAGAGTTCTGTTGCGTCGCCACCACTAGAAACCGCGATTCGGAACCAGAAACTCCGTTCTGGCACCCTGCCGGGATGGGGAATTGGAGAAGATCACCACCATCATCACCGATACCTCTCCATCAACCATCCATGTTTCCACCATCCATGAGTGAGTAATCCCCCGCTGTAGGTGTAACACCTCAGTTTTAGTTAAATAGTAATTAGGGTTTTGATTGTGCATAGCATGAGCATCATCATTTAAATTGTGCATTGAAGAAATAAAGTAAAACCCTAAACCCTAATCCTTCCTCTCTTGAAAACTTCTTCAAATGGTTTTGAAAATATTTGAAAAGTACAAATTATGTGGAGCCGAAATAGTATGGAGGGCCACTATGTGTTTCAAATAGATTTTATAAAATTCCAGTATTTTCTGAATGTTCAAACTAGAAAAGGATTTGAAATTACAGAAGAGAAATGCAAAACAGAAAAAAGAAAAGGGATTTGCAAAGAAAAAACTACTCCTAACCCTAACCTGGGACGAGCCCATCTCTCATCTTCCTCTACCTGCTGCCGCATAGCACTCCTTGGCCCACGCGCAGCCCAAACGAGGCCCAGCCGGCCCATACCGCTTCGACAGCTGCCCCGCGTCGTCGTTGTCGTCGACGACGGGGGAAGCAGCTCCGTGGAGACGTCGCCACCGTCTGCCGCCGTTCTCGCGCCAAGATTCGTGCCCTAGCGCCTATAAAAATCTCGGCCGCTGCAGAGGAGAAGTTCCAGACGCCCCTTCGCCTCTCCCTCATCCTCTCTCTCCATGGCCGGAACCCTAGCTTGCAGGTGCCACCTCGCGTTGCCGTCTCTGGCCACCCCGACCTCCGTGGAGTAGTCCATGAGAAGCATCATGCCGCCGTCGTCGTTCTCGTCAAGCCACGCAAGCCAGGAAGTTTCCTTCTCGTCGAAATCAAGCTTGTCCCCAACGGCGGCCGCCGCAGTCGTCGCTCTGATTCCTCGCCATCCGAGATCCCCTCGCCTCCCCGTCACCACCGTCACGCTCGTGGTGAGCCGTTGGTGCTCAGGCACCCCTTCTTTTCCTCCCTCACGCTCTCTGTCGCCCCCGCATCATGTGCCTGTAGTCACCGTCGCCGTTTGTCGTTGCCGGCGTAGCTCCGGTTACCATATCTGAGTGGCGCCACCACTGTTTGGTAGCCCACGCCGCGCTCTCTTCGACGCCTCCAACCACGCACGCCAGCGCCCCCCCTGTGCCCAGCCCCGCGCTTGATCTGAGAGCATACCCATTGTTGACGGCAGCATGATGCAGTAAAGCTTCTCCTTTTCTTTTAATCATTTCTGTAATTATTTTCTGGAATATAAATAACCCTATGGGCCCCATCTGTCAGGTTTTAATCTTTTTGGAAATTAATTTCTATAAATGATTAAATATATGACATGTGGGCCCAAGTTGGAAAATATTTAATATAATCCAAAAATGTTTTATAATTTCCTAAAATGATTTAAAATGGATTTAAATTGAGAAAAAACATAACTAATTCATTTTAAGTCAGAAAAATATGTATAATATATTAAAATGTTCAGAAAAATGAGAACTATCTATCTAAGCCATAATCATGCATTGTTCAACAACTTTCAAGACAAGTTTAATTATAAGAACTTAGTAACCCCTCTCATATACATCCGGAGTTTTCCCCAAGTTAGGGTTTGTACCCCTCGAAACCCTGATTAAGTTGTCAAGCATGCCTTAGGGTTACATTTCGATACAAATTAACTTGTCATATCATCATCATTGTTTGAGCATTGCATCGATGCCATGTATTGATTGTTTCCCTCTCTTTCCGGTGTTTGGTTCTTCTCGGTAGAATACGAGATCAAGATCGAGATCGAAGCCAGAGGTCAACATCATCGAAGCTTGAAGACCAATACTTGACCAACTATAATAAAGTCAAGTACAAGGCTTCCGAAGAAATGTCCATCTGTTATCATCAGGCAAAGGCAAGCATAGCCCCACCATGATATAATCCTATAATTTTGAAAGCATTTCAATTATTGCCATGATGCATACGATTCTACTGTGGTCTTTTATCGATAAATAGGGTATCCTATCTGTTGCATTACTCCCTTTGAGCTTATATTACCTGATCCACTGCTCCTAGCATAACTAGGTTTGGCTTGTGTGCACTGCTAGAGCTATTATCTGTGTCCTGCTTAGCCATACATAGCTACCAGTGCTGGTTCATCCAGATGATGTATCAGATGCAGAGAACCTAGTATGATAGGAGAATGTGATGAGAGGATATCAGAGGTGATATGAGTTTAAACATACTAAGGCTTGTATGGGAGGCCACGGTGGGATGTGGTTTTTCTAGTCCCATGCTTGCCACCACTAGGACCCGAGTTCTTGCCTCTTGAACCAATATGAGCGCACAACCACACGGGGTAAATGGGGACCCCCTGATTAACTAACTTGCTTAGTAGATTCCATGAGTCACATAGTTCGGGCGTTCCATTCGACATACGCATTGAAAATGTTTTCGAAACAGGAGGTGAAGGAGGTGCATTCATAACAGGTAGGGAAGCGTGGCCGCGGTTGCTTGGGGTTGATGGCGCCCCTGGTAAACCAATATCGCCTCACATCTTTAAGTACCGGCTTCGGGATTTGACCCGTTACGGCGGAACCATACTTATTGCGTGACTCATGGTCTCGGTGAAAGCAAGGTAAAGGTCGTGTCTAACCACCCTCTGTCGGCCTTCCAAGGAAGAGGGCTAATCTTAAGTGGCATTAAGAGAAGGTTAGTATGTGTGGGTAAAGTTGTACACCCCTGCAGGGTAATAATCTTTCGGAAAGCCGTGTCCACGGTTACGGACGACTTGGGAACGGATGTGAGATCATAGAGAACATGAACCTAATCGTAAAACTTGGCAGATCAATGTGTGATTAAGGATGCTTCCTCATGGGTACGAGGGGGTGATCCTAGTTCAGGAGATGATGATGACTTGGTGGATATCAAAAGACGATGATCAATACTTGGAGATGTCGCTCTCTTATCCCCTTTTAAAATATTCTGATTAGACGAGCTTCTTCTCTCTCTCTCTTGTTCTATAAACAAAGATGGCTTTATGCAAAACAACTCCACCATCCAGAAGTCTTGCGGAGTACACTGAATATCCTCGAGCTCAAGGTTAAGCTTATGTCAGACGGAGGTCTGGGATTTGTTTAGCCCTGATCCCAGGGGTGTCACAAGTCTTCGTATCAGAGCAGTACCGACCATAGGAAAACCTTGCTATTGTTCGATGTTGAGTCTAGTGCTTGTCAAAACTATTTCAAAGATCAAAAGTATTTGCGAAAACTCTAGTATGCTTCTTTTCTCCTTATCTAGTTTCGCTCTAACTCTGGGTCATATTAACTGGTGTTGATTTTGGAAAAGTTTTGCTATCTTTTCTAGTCATTCAAAACCGGGTGCCTTCTGGGCATGTCGTTTCTAAGCCAGTTGACCTAGTGTTGAGTTCTCTAGAGTAGTGTGTGTTGAGAATTCCTTATTCCTCTTTGCTCTGCTTCATCTGAGAGATTCCTTTCTATCATGATCTCTCTATGTTTTGGACCCACAATATTATATTGTTGGTTCCACAGTGTTCTGTTCTAGGCTTCGAGGTTTCCTTTCATCTCGTGTGCCTCCTTTTTCATTTGTTTGGGTACTTCAGAAGTCGTTTATTCTCTTGGAAGCTACCTTGTGATTACTACCTTGAAGTGTATGTATGTCACTCAAGTAGTAGTTACTCCTTTCCCGGGTTTTAACCCTTGGACTTGAACTGAAGATCCCCGACTGTGCTGGATTCTGGTGTCGTGAATCTTGTACATGAAGCTGACCTTTAACCAAAGATCCTTCCTTTATCCCTATTGTTAATGTTTACACATTACCTCAGGATGGCTGGTATTACCATTCTAGCCTTCAAGCTTGTGGTTATTGCCACAATTGAATTGTGATGACTAAGGACTTCCCCTATCACATGCCATGGCAGATGTTCTTTAATGGAACCAAATAGATCACGATAAGAGTACTCGAGAGTCTCGCATCTATACTCGTGACTCTGCAACACTTTACCCCTTCTCTGCATTGGTTTTCGGAAGATTGTTGATTCATGCATCTACATCTCGGGATTATATCCTGAGCATGTTCTTTTTCCCTTTTTCTTCTTCGACCTTTGTCTACCAGTTGGTAGCCAAGTAGTAAATATGCATTGGTGTCTTCTGATGCAAGATACTCTTGTGGTCCGTCATGACAAACCATTTCGGGATGTCAGGAGAAACAAACTCCAGTACCTCATCATATCAAGGACCGGTTCAAAGTGTTGTAATTCGCATATTAAGAAGCATTGATTAGCTTCTGTCTATTCTACCTTAAAGTGTCACACTATTTTATACTAAGAGGTCGTGCTGAGTTTTATGACCCCTTAATGAAGTGATGCTCTTACACATATTAACCCACCCTTCCTCGAGCTTTCACGCTCATGAGTGATGCGCGTGTGTAATAATGTGGCCATATGAGATTCTTAGCAATTATTATTGTTTTGAACTCTAAGGACATTTGAGTCATTCTTAGCGAGATTGGTTACACCTATCACTAAGCGAAGTTTGATTGTGCTACAAATTCCGTTATTCTGGTACACCTCTTCGGTCAAAGAGGTAGGGTCGTGCCGAAGCTCTGAGACTATGTCTTCTTGCCTTACCAAGCAAGTTTCCTCTCGAACTAAGTGACATATCAGTGGTTCGTGATATTCTAGATGTCTGCTAGAAGTATTGCCATGTTGCCACATGACCGTGTTATCAAGTTCTTGAGCAAGCAAGTTCTCTGAACTGCATCTTTCTCCAAGGATCCGTACTAGATAACCCTGAACTAGTTGGTTGAGCTTAAATAACAACTTGGAGAGTTGTAAGACAAAAGTTCTATGCGACCCAGTTTCTCCTTAAAGGGATGTCTAGTTTTGTTCATGTTGAAGAAAGATATTATCTCCTTCGTGGACATGATATCTTCCTCTCTTTTGATTTGATTTGGGTTATCATCAAATCAAACTCAGTTCCAAGGACTATCTTGATGGTGTTCCTTCTTGTGATATTTCACTTGAGTACATCTTCGTGTCCTTTGATCTGAACAGTATTTTTGTCCTATTCACGCAACATATGAGTCCATCTTCTTGGAGTGTCTAGATAAGTTTGTTGTTTAGCCCATCAATGACATTCTTATCTTCCTCATACTAGACAAGATTCATATGGAACTATTGGCATTAATGTTGGAAAGTTTCGAGAACCATCTTCGTGTTATCTCGAAGTATGTGTTCTGGATGTCAGAAGTGACCTTCTCTAGTTCATGTGCAGTTGTTGAAAGATGTCGTCGTGGATTCAAATAGAGTTATCTCCGTTCCTTAAGGACACATATGTGTTTTAATTGTCAGTACTTTATGTGTGTGCAGTTGTCCTTCGACAATATGCTAATACATGGGTATAGCAATCTAGCTCAGTCTTTTGGAGCTTGACATTGTAGTACGTGTCTTGAGAATCTAGTGAATTTACCTCTGTGTAAATGTTACGAACTTTCTATTCAGACATGCTGAGTCTGAAATATCATACCACCTAACCAAATCTGAATCTCAAGCAGATATGATGGTTGGTGCTCCTCAAGGTTTTGACATAGGTCTCTTTGAAAATCTGGTAAGATTGATGTAATGGTTGACAAACTTAGCCGGAAAGACCTATTGTCCTATTCTCTTGAATCAGCAATAACAACTACTCCTCATGAGACTTCTTCTATATTTTATTAAAGGAGTTGTTCTTATGGTTTCCTTTATATCCGAAGTCCGACCTTTACCTGATGTATCGTATCTCAAACATCAAGGAGAACATTTAAAGTAGTGTTGCTAAATGTCTCTCGGTCGGTCCACTAGACTCTTTTATGTTGGCAATCATTGTTATGCCAAGTAATTGAAGTCTGAGAATGAAGTTTCTTTTTCTCGTGTTATCAGGAATCTTCTTAACTATTCATCTTAGTGGTGTAAAGTAATATCGTGATCTTTGGGCAAGGACTCTGATACACCTGGATGAGTAAAGAGTTTCCTTCGTTTTTCTTAACCATGTTCTAAGAGCGACTATGATTTTGGTAATCAGAAGTTTCTCTTGTTACACGTTCTTTGTGACTCCTATGAGTCCTCTCCACTAAAACACTTTTCTATCTTGGCCTTCTGTTGAATGAAAGAGTGACCCTTCTGTGTCAAAAGTAGTTCAACAACTTGGTTTTGTTGATCCATGTCTCTGCAACCTGAAATCTCTACTTAAGTCGTTTAGTAGAGGTTCTTTACCGAAGTCTATGGTCATGTTCTTTCTGTTGGAAGCTTTCTTCTTCAGAAGCTTTAAAACCTCCTGTAAGTTCCATGGTCTCAATCCTTATGAAGACCATCTATCTAACAATTTGAAACCTTCTCCTCTTGTTTCCTCTACTACCTTGACGTGTTTCATGTTTGTCATCTCAGAGTTGTTTATGAACACTCCATCCAGGAAGTTGACCATGAGATACTCTATGTGTTGTTTAGTGTTTCCTCTTGTCTTTAGAGTGGCCCTGTTTCTTTCTCCCTCTATCTCTTTTCCTACCTTTGGAAAATTAGGTCGAGATTCTCGTAAGGGGGATAGAGCTGTAACACCTCAGTTTTAGTTAAATAGTAATTAGGGTTTTGATTGCGCATAGCATGAGCATCATCATTTAAATTATGCATTGAAGAAATAAAGTAAAACCCTAAACCCTAATCCTTCCTCTCTTGAAAACTTCTTCAAATGGTTTTGAAAATATTTGAAAAGTACAAAGTATGTGGAGCCCAAATAGTATGGAGGGCCCCTATGTGTTTCAAATAGATTTTATAAAATTCTAGTATTTTCAGAATGTTCAAACTATAAAAGGATTTGAAATTACAAAAGATAAATGCAAAACAGAAAAAGAAAAGGAATTTGCAAAGAAAAAACTACTCCTAACCCTAACCTGGGCCGAGCCCATCTCTCCTCTTTCCTCTATCTGCTGCCGCGCAGCACTCCTTGGCCCACGCGCAGCCTAAACGAGGCCCAGCCAGACCATACCGCTTCGACAGCTGCCTCGCGTCATCGTCTTCATCGACGATGGGGGAAGCAGCTCCGTGGCGACGTCGCCGCCATCTGCCGCCGTTCTCGCGCCAAGATTCGTGCCCTAGCACCTATAAGAAGCTCGACCGCTGCAGAGGAGTAGTCCCAAACGCCACTTCGCCTCTCCCTTGTCCTCTCTATCCATGGTCGGAACCCTAGCTTGCAGGTGCCACCTCGTGTCGCCGTCTCTGGCCACCCCGACCTCCGTGGAGTAGTCCATAAGAAGCGTCGTGTCGCCGTCGTTGTTCTCGTCAAGCCACGCAAGCCGGGAAGCTTCCTTATCGTCGGAATCGAGCTTGTCCCCAGCGCCGGCCGCCGCAGTCATCGCTTTGATTCCTCGCCGTCCGAGCTCCCCTCGCCTCCCCGTCATGATCGTGGTGAGCCGCTGGTGCTCAGGCACCCCTTCTTTTCCTCCCTCACGCTCTCTGTTGCCCCCGCATCATGTGCCTATAGTCACCGCCGCCGTTTGTCGTCGTCGGCGTAGCTCCGGTTACCATATCCGAGTGGCGCCACCACTGTTTGGTAGCCCACGCCGCGCTCTCTCCGACGCCTCCAACCACGCACGCCCGCGCGCCCCTTGTGCCCAACCCCGCGCTTGATCTGAGAGCATCCCCAT
This sequence comes from Avena sativa, assembly GCA_916181665.1. NCBI lineage: Eukaryota > Viridiplantae > Streptophyta > Magnoliopsida > Poales > Poaceae > Avena > Avena sativa. The sequence goes on from OV702283.1 coordinate 24,883,008, forward strand.
TTCTGACGTCAGCATGATGCAGTAAAGCTTCTCCTTTTATTTTAATCATTTCTGTAATTATTTTCTGGAATATAAATAACCTTGTGGGCCCCATCTGTTAGGTTTTAATATTTTTGGAAATTAATTTCTATCAATGATTAAATATATGACATGTGGGCCCAAGTTGGAAAATATTTAATATAATCCAAAAATGTTTTATAATTTCCTAAAATGATTTAAATGGGATTTAAATTGAGAAAAAACATAACTAATTCATTTTAAGTCAAAAAAATATGTATAATATATTAAAATGTTCAAAAAAATCAGAAGTATCCATCTAAGCCATCATCATGCATTCTTCAACAACTTTCAAGACAAGTTTAATTAGAAGAACTTAGTAACCCCTCTCATATACATCTGGAGTTTTCCCCGAGTTAGGGTTTGTACCCCTCAGAACCCCGATTAAGTTGTCAAGCATGCCTTAGGGTTACATTTCGATACAAATTAACTTGTCATATCATCATCATTGTTTGAGCATTGCATCAATTCCATGTGTTGATTGTTTCCCTCTCTTTCCGTTGTTTGGTTCTTCTCGGTAGAATACGAGATCAAGATCGAGATCGAAGCCAGAGGTCAACATCATCGAAGCTTGAAGACCAATACTTGACCAACTATAATCAAGTCAAGTACAAGGCTTCCGAAGAACTGTCCATCTGTTATCATCAGGCAAAGGCAAGCATAGCCCCACCATGATATAATCCTATAATTTCAGAAGCATTTCATTTCTTGCCATGATGCATATGATTCTACTGTGGTCTTTTATCGATAAATACGACATCCTATCTGTTGCATTACTCCCTTTGAGCTTATATTACCTGATCCACTGCTTCTAGCATAACTAGGTTTGGCTTGTGTGCATGCTAGAGCTATTATCCGTGTCCTGCTTAGCCATGCATAGCTACTAGTGCTGGTTCATCCAGATGATGTATTAGATGCAGAGAATCTAGTATGACAGGAGAACGTGATGAGAGGATATTAGAGGTGATATGAGTTTAAACATTCTAAGGCTTGTATGGGAGGCCACGATGGGATGTGGTTTTTCTAGTCCCATGCGTGCCACCACTAGGACCCGAGTTCTTGCATCTTGAACCAAGACGAGCGTACAACCACACGGGGTAAATGGGGACCCCCTGATTGACTAACTTGCCTAGTAGATTCCATGAGTCACATAGTTCGGGCGTTCCATTCGACATACGCATTGAAAATGTTTTCGAAAGAGGCGGTGAAGGAGGTGCATTCATAACAGGTAGGGAAGCGTGGACGCGGTTGCTTGGGGTTGATGGCGCCCCTGGTAAAGCAACCTCGCCTCACATCTTTAAGTATCGGCTTTGGGATTTGACCCGTTATGACGGAACCATACTTATTGCGTGACTCATGGTCTCGGCGAAAGCAAGGTAAAGGTCGTGTCTAACCACCCTCTGTCGGCCTTCCAAGGAAGAGGGCTAATATTAAGTGGCATTAAGAGAAGGTTAGTACGTGTGGGTAAAGTTGTACACCCCTGCAGGGTAATAATCTTTCGGAAAGTCGTGTCCACGGTTACGGACGACTTGGGAACGGATGTGAGATCATAGAGAACATGAACCTAATCGTAAAACTTGGCAGATCAACGTGTGATTAAGGATGCTTCCTCATGGGTACGAGGGAGTTATCCTAGTTCAGGATATGATGATGACTTGGTGGATATCAAAATACGATGATCAATACTTGGAGATGTCGCTCTCTTATCCCCTTTTAAAATATTCTGATTAAACGAGCTTCTTCTCTCTCTCTTGTTCTATAAACAAAGATGGCTTTATGCAAAACAACTCCACCAGCCAGAAGTCTTGCGGAGTACACCCTGTACTCACCCTTGTTTTGCTGATACTTTTGGCAGAGTAAGTGTTTCCCTAAAGACAAGTTCCGTACAACATCGACATCGACGAGTAGCTTGGGGTTCCCGGCCGGCATCCTGGAATCTATGGGTTGGGACGTCATCGTTATGCTTTAGGCCTCTTAGGCCATTTTTTAAGTTTGCTATACTTAATAGCATAATTTGCCTTCTGTTGTTTTATGTTTGTGGTCACTCACCTCTGTTTGTAACATTTTGGTTCTTTGCTCAGTTATGAGCTTGGTGTTATAAATTTGGTGTCGTAGGGTCACTATTGTGTTACCGATTATCCATTGGATATCCTTGAGCTCAAGGTTAAGCTTATATCAGACGAAGGTCTGGGATTTGTTTATCCCTGATCCTTGGGGTGTCACAGTAGGCAATGGGGATGGTAGGGATTGGTGAGATCTATCATGTAATTGAATAACATTGTTAGGGCATGGTGCCTAGTATCTATTGTTAGTGCCTTTTGACATTGTTGCAACTTTTTATGCTTAATTCTTGTCACTAGGGCCCGAGTGCCATGATCTTAGATCTGAACATGTTATTGATTCATGATGATATTATTGTTTGTGATCTTACATGCAAGTTGTTTACACATATCATTGTCCGGGAACCCGAGGCCCCGAAGTGACAAAAATGGGATAACCGAAGGGGATGGCTGTGATGTGAGGATCACATGTGTTCATGGCGTGTTAATGCTTTGCTCCGGTACTCTATTAAAAGGAGCACCTTAATTGCCAGTAGATTCCCTTGAGGCCCCGCTGCAACGGGCTGGCAGGACAAAAGATGTTGTGCAAGTTATCATTGCGAGCACGTTTGACTATATACAGAACACATGCCTATGATTATTTAGTACTTGGATGCTTTATCTTATTTATCAGCAAATTCCGTATATCTTGATATTACATGAATAGTATTATCCATGCAACGCCCGTCCATCCATCCCTATGCCCACCGCACTCAAATCCTGCTGTTTACTACAATTGTTACTGCTGCCTTTATTTTACTACTGTTGTTACTTTGCTATTGCTACTAAAAAACTATTGCTACTGATAAACTGCTGTGAGCAAGACTATTTCTAGGTGTAGCTGAATTGACAACTCAGTTGTTAAGGCTTATAAATATTCTTTGGCTCCTCTTGTGTCGAATCAATAAATTGGGTTTTACTTCCCTCGAAGACTATTGCGATCCCCTATACTTGTGGGTCATCAAGACTATTTTCTGGCGCCGTTGCCTGGGAGCATAGCTTTATTAATAAAGTTCACTTGGGATTACTATTTTTCATTTCTATCCTTTCATCATGGGTGAAACTCGTGATGGAAAAGTTCCTATATTACCATCCACTACAAGAAGAGGTACAGTTCTGAAAACCTCTGCTGCTCTTGATTCACCGTATGTTATGAGTAAGCTCCTTACACCACCACCACGTACACATGCTACACACACTGCTACTACTGCTAAATCTGAAATTGCTTCTGATGCTCATGATATTACTTCTACTATGCTTGATGAGTGGTTCATTAGGTCCTTTCCTAGATGCTACAATTGCTAGAACTATAATGGGAAACACTGAAACTCCTAATGAAGATACTACTACACCTGTTAGTTCACCTGAGACTAGAGAGAGCTATGATATTGAGGACGGTTACATTGAGATGACTGATGAATTTATTGAAGAATGTCAAAACACTCATGGTGCAAGTGCTATTAAGAGTCTTCTTGAAAGACGTAATATTATACCCAAACTATTTCCTGATGCTAAGTTTGCCACATCTCCCATAGACATTAGTGATAAAGATTATGATTACTCTCTTGATTTATCCTATATAACCATTGTTGAGAAAGAACCTTTTTGTGGGACTGAAAATGAAAGTGATGTGGCTCATATGACTGAGCTTTCTACTATGAGTGGTTTATTTTCTGATGATATTAAGATGCGTACTTACTTTGTTGCTAATTTTTTTCCTTTTTCACTAAAAGTAGAAGCTAAAGCTTGGTTTCATAATTTACCTCCTGGATCCATTGATAGCCCTGATTGTTTGATTGCTACTTTTTTCAGAAATATTTCCCTCCTAGTGCTCGACATGCTGTTTTGCAGAAACTTTTTGATTTTAAACAGGGGAAGAGGAGAAATTGCTTGAATCATGGGCAAGGTTTTGTGCTTTGATTCATGCACATCCTGGATGTCCATTACCTAAAAATGAGCTTATTGATATATATTATAATGAACTAACTGATGAATCTAGGACATACCTGGATAGTTGTGCTGAGTGTGTTTTCAGGAAATAACTCCTAAAGAAGCTGAGGAATTAATGGCAAAAATAAGCAAGAATTATGATGATTGGACTACATCTGAGCCAACTACACCTGATCCAACTACACCTGAACCAACTGTGCCTGAGACAACCCCAACACCAACACCAAAGAAGAGGGGAGTGATTGAACTAAATGATGAAGTGATGAAAGAAGCTAAGAAATGTCATAAGGAGAAGGGTATTAAATCTGAAGATGTGAAGAACTTACCTCCTATAGAAGAATTATGTAAGCCAATTTCCCACTCATCCACTATTGAGGTACACTCTCTCCAACATTTTGATGAAGGTGATATTCCTTATTCTAAACTTCCTGATCAGTGCTTAGAAGAATTTGATACTTTTATTGTTAAGCAAGATAATTTTAATAAGCAAGTGTAGAATCATTTAATGGAAAACTCTAGAGATATTAATGAGTTGAAATATATTGTGGAAAGAACCTCTAATGATGTTAAAATACTTATTAAACATTTTCAAATGGTTCAAACTAAAATTGATCAACTTGCTAAAGTACAAAAAGATTTGCTAGTTAATGCTTCTAGAGAAAAACATGCTTATGAAATTAGAACTAGGAGCGGTGTGCCACTCATGATCCTTTATATCCCAAGGGACATCCTAAAAGAATTGAGCAGGATTCTCAACAAGTTTAAAATATGTGTACTTCTTCTAAGAGGAAGAAAAAGAAACATAAAATAGTTGTAGAATCTTCTAAACTGGCTTTAGATCCTAATAGTATATCTGTCTCTGATGATGAAACTGAAAGTGGTAATGATAAAAATGATGTTCCTGATAAGGAAGAAATTGAATAAGAACCTGAAAGGCACACTAAGAACATTAAGTACACTAAGGAAGATTTTGTTGCTAATAAACATGGTAGTGAAAGAGAGCCTTGGGTGCAAAAACCAATGCCTTTTCCTAATAAGAAACATAAGTCAAAGGAAGAAGAACACTATAACAAGTTTTGTGAGTGGATGAAACCTTTATTTTTGCAAATTCCTTTGACTGATACTATTAAGTTGCCTCCTTATTCAAAGTATATGAAGGATATTGTCTCTAATAAAAGTAAGATTCCTAATGAGGAAATTTCCACTCTGCTTGCTAATTATTCCTTCAATGGTACGGTTCCAAAGAAGCTCGGAGACCCAGGGATTCCAACTATTCCTTGCTATATTAAAAATAATTATGTTAGAACTGCTTTGTGTGATTTGGGAGCTGGAGTTAGTGTTATGCCTTTTTCTCTCTATAAGAGACTTTAGCTAGAAAAATTGATGCCAACTAATATATCTTTGCAAATGGCTGACAAGTCCACTACTATTCTTGTTGGTATATGTGAGAATGTTCATGTTCAAGTGGCTCATAAATGTTTGATATTAACTGATTTTGTTGTGCTTGAAATGCCTGAAGATGATAATATGTCTATTATTCTTGGGATACCTTTACTTAATACTATAGGTGCTGTCATTAATTGTAATCAAGGAAAGGTAACTTGTAATGTTAATGACAAAAAGCATACTGTCTATTTACCCAAGAAGATTGATAAGACTTATGGCCTAAATTCAATTGAGAATATTGAGGGCATCAGAGTTGGAGAAATATATTGTCCCATACCACAAGAAAATTTTGAAACTATTATGATTGGGACTATTGCTGTCAAGATTGAGGTAATAATCATTTAGTGAAATGCAAAGTTTTGTTTCATATAAATTTTTTTTGGTAACAAGACTTGATCAACCTTGTTAACAAAGGGATTTTAATGAACAAAACAATGTTTTCACCTTGATTATTCTTTATCACTTTTATTTTCTCTACCCCAATCTTTGATCTTTGTTTTGCTAGTTGCTTGCATTTAGAGTATCTTAGAACTTCTGTAGTTTTAGCTTTGGTTTGCTTTTGCATCTTTCAAAAAACATTGTTCTGTGAGAAAACCAGTTTTCAATACCTGCAAATTGCCCAAAAATACATTTTTCCTCAAAAATTCCAGAAAATTCATATTAATTTTTACGCAAAAAAGGGGCAAATAGGTACCTGGAGTGACCCAGGGGGCCCACCAGGCAGGCACACCCCCTGGTGGAGTGGCTAGAATAGGAGCGCGCCTGGCCCTGGTGTGGGCCACCCCTGGCCCTCCACTTATTCTCCTTCCTGCCACTTCACTCTCTCTCCCGAAAAACACCAGAAAATTTCTCAAAGATCGAGTTCTTGCTGTTCTTACTCGTGATTTTCGATCTCCTTGCTCAGCCCATCTTAGCTGCTAATTTTTTGGAGGGATTGCTCTCTGGTATGTGCCTCCTCTGCTTGTCCAATTAGATTTTTGATTGGTGGATTATATCTTGAGTATTTTGCTACTATAGGTGACAGGTTTTGTGAGTTTGCATGCTTGTTCTATGCTTAGAGAATTCATTTTTATGCATGTTTAGCCCTCTTGCAAGTCCCTATAGTAGTTCCCCATCATCTATTAGCTTGGAAATCACTTGGTTTGTTGTTTGTCTAAAATTTTAGAAAAAAAAGATGAGTGAATACCAGCTGAATCAACATGAATTAAGGGTACCAGAGATTATGAATTTCCAACACGAGGAGGAAGTTTTCTCTTCCATATATCCATGTTCCGAATTCATGAGAGCTGCAGGGATTTTTCAAGATTTTCAGACTAATTTCTAATGCAGGGTTGGAGCACTTGTTGGAGATGAACCTTACCAATATGTGAAGTTTAACATGTTTGTGGTGCAGTATTTTCGATTCAGTTGGTCTTTGCCTAACCCCATGGTTCACTACAAAATTTATAATGTAGCTGTCAATCTCCCTTTTGATGATTTTTGTGCAGCTATCAAGGTGCCATAGTGGGGTTCATTTGAGAAGATTAGGGAGAGGCCCACGCCACTCATGGATTTATACGCGGAGATTTTCCAAGGAAGCAGCTTCTCAAAGGAGAGTGGTAAAATTCGGAATAATCATCTCCCATCTATTCGATATTTTGCCTATTTCATTACCAAGTGTGTTCTTGCAAGGAAGACTGCTAGTAAGTTATCTTCATTTGATCTAGCTTTTATCTCAGCTGCTTTGAATCGGGATAGGACTTATAACTTGGGTGCTTTGATAGCTTTCTGTATTGCCGCTAACCGCGAGAAAGGTGGAATTTGTGGAGGCCTCATTGCCTCTCGTTTATTAGCTTTGCATGGTTTAGCGCCTCATCCTTCGGACTTTCAGTTTCCTATAGAGAGGCTTGATCTTAATTCCATGATACAATATAAATTTGTTTCTTATTGGTCTAGTTTGAGCGAGTTATTTTATGAAATAACCTTTCTCAAGAGAGGATGGAGAGGGTAAGTATGAGAAAGTAGTCCCTTTGCCTGCACCTGCTTTGTTTAAACTTGATACCAGGAAAGGATGGTCACTCACGAAGGAAGAACTTGACTCATACATGGCGGAGCTCTCCCCGCAAGAGGGGAATGTTGGAGAGGAAGCCGGAGATAATACGGTTCAGCCCTCCAACATGGGCGAGTCTTCATACCAGCATCCCTCCTATGATTGGGGCGCTTCCTCTTCTTCATCACGAGGGCCTGATTACGATCATTCTTACGATGATTGATACGCCCAATTTGCATCACCATTCTATATCATAATTTAACTCTATTCATTGATATTTGTCTTATTATGAGGTATTACTTATGGCTTTTCATCTGTTTATGCATGTTGGCTGATTCCTGGAGGATGAACTGCCGGAGTCTAGATTTTGATGGAAAATACGGCGTTTCGGTGCAATTTCGCGAAGATCAGAAAAATACCAGAAAAATATGGAAACATATTATTTTACCAGAAGACGAAGGAAGCAAGAAGGAGGGACAAAGATGGGCCTCAGGGGTCCACACCCCCTAGGCACGGGCCCACCTAACCCCGCGCCTAGGGTAGGTGTGGCCCACCTACCCGGCCTCCAACTCCGCCCCTTCGCCTATAACTTCCCTACGGAACCCTAAGCCTCAGGGAGCGACCACATATAGATTTCCGCCGCCTCTGGGGGGGCAGAAAACACCAAGAGAGAAAGATCTCTCCGGCAGACAGATTTTTGCCAGGGGAATTCCTTCCCAGAGAGGGGAGACCGTCGCCATCAACACCGTCATCAAGCTAGGCTTCATCGGGATCATTATCATCATCATCCACACCATCATCTCCACCAGCACCATCATCACCACTCCGTCCTGCTGTAACAATTGTGTTGGATATTGCTTTAGTTCTTAGGGGAAACTTTCCCGGTGTTAATTACTATTGTAGTTGATACTTGTGAGTGGAACCATTGGATTATTGTTTATGTTCAGATTGTAATCCATTATCATATCATCTTTGATCTTGATCCATATGATGTCTTGTGAGTAGTTCGTTTAGTTCTTGAGGACATGGGAGAAGTCATGTTGTTAGTACTGAATCTGTGATGAGTTATTATTCATTGGTTTAGTATCTAAGTTGTGGTGCAATTCTTCTAGTGGTGTCATGTTAACGTCGAGTACATGATACTTCACCATTTATGGGCCTAGGGGGATGCATTGTGTATTTGGCTAGTAATTGTGGGTTTGCCGGAGTGACAGAAACCTGAACCCCCATTAGGACACCTTTGCACAAGGGAGTGTAGAATCTCAGAGTTTAAGGCTGTGGTTAGATTTATATCTTAATTACTTTCATGTAGTTACGGATGTTTGCAGGGGGTTTAATCAAAAGTATGTATTAGTCCAAGTAAGGTCAGTATGTTAGCACAGGTTCATCAACACAACACTTACAACACCAGAGAAGAGCACTCAGCTATTTGAAGCGAAAGCACTTGACAGAATTCCCATGTGTCCTCGAGAACGTTTGGTCCTTATAAGTATTTCCACCGGCTTGTCCTTTGCTAAGAAAGGATTGGGCCACTTGCTCTGTTTGTTCGTTACCTTTGTTACTTGTTTCTTGTTTTGTTTCCTTGTCAAAAAACCACTAAAAATCTGTTTGCTAAGTATTCACAGGGATTTCCTGCTCCATACCACTGTTTAGCACCTTCTGCTCCTCGTTGGGATCGACACTCCTATTTATCTAAAGTACTACGATACACCCGCTATACTTGTGGGTCATCAAGACTATTTTCTGGTGCCGTTGTCGGGGAGTGAAGCGCTATTGAAGACTAGTAAGGGAAACTTTTACTATGAGTATTGCTTTTGTTACTGCTTGTTACTTTGTTTCCAATATGGATAACCCACTTGGTTTTATGTTTGGGAAAACTACTACCACTGCTAGGGTAGTAGATGAACCACCACCTGTTGAGATAGATCCTTTTAAGATACCTACAAGTATTGTTAATCGTGTTGTGGATAATTATTATTTTGGGGATGGAACTTTCCATCCTGGTGATCACTTGCTTTTTATCCATGAATTATGCCGGTTGTTTTAGTGTGCAGGTATCACAACTGAATAGGTGAAGAAGAAGTTACTCTCCATATCCTTGAAAGGGAGAGCTGAAGAATGGTATAAGCTACTAAAGAATGGACAATCCATGGAATGGGAGGAGATGGCATCTCTCTTTTACTCTAAATTTTATCCTCCCAGTGAAATTGATAAGGATAGAAATCTTATATATAACTTTTGGCCTCTGGATGGAGAGAGTACAGCTCAAGCTTGGGGGAGATTGAAGTTACTAATGCTTAAATGTCCTATTCATGAACTTCCTAATAATATTATTCTCAATAACTTTTATGCAAGGCTTCCTCTTCATGATAAAGATTTACTAGATGCTTCTTGTGCTGGATCATTCACACGTATGAAGGAAGAAGCTAAATGGGATCTCTTAGACCGTATTCAAGATAATACAGAAGCTTGGGAGAATGAAAAAGGAAAAAATTCAGGTATAAACTATGATTATGAATGCATTAAATCTTTTATGGGAACTGATAACTTCCGTGATATTAGTAATGAGTTTGGTCTTGATTCCCAAAGTATTGCCAACCTTTTTAAGGCCTTTGACTCTTACATAGAAATTCCAAAGAAGAAGTGGAATAAGTACCATGCTCCTTATAAAGATGTTGTTAGCCATGTTCCAGTTAGAAGTACTCAAGTTTGTACTACTAATCATATTGTGCCTGAACCTCATGTTGAGAAAATGCCTTTCCCAGCTAAGGTAAAGGAGTATTCTATGATTATTAGTGCAAATAACAAAGGTACAATGAAAACTGTGGAGCCTGGTAAGCAATTGAATATTGAACCTATGGTTGCTATTGTGAAAGACACTGTCACTAGAAATATAGAGGATGAGCATATTGTCTTCTGTGAAGATGCTTCTAATATTATCTCCCATCCTAGTAAGTCTAGAAAAGCTAGTGTTCTTGTGCTTTCTGTTAAAATTGGTGATCATTGCTACTATGGTTTATGTGATATTGGTGCTAGTTCTAGTGCTATTCCTTATGAGCTTTACAGGGAAATTATGCATGAGATTGGTCCTTGTGAGCTTGAGGACATTGATGTGGTTATTCACCTTGATAATAAGGAAACCATTTGCCCCATTGGCATTGTAAGAGATGTGGAGGTTGTTTGTGGTAAGATTAAATATCCTGCTGATTTTCTAGTGCTTAATTCAGCAGCTAGCAAAACTTGTCCTATCATTTTTGGTAGACCTTTCTTGAACACTTGTGGAGCTATTATTGATTGTAAGAAGGAAAAAGTTTAAACTAAGTTTGATGGAGATTCTTATGAGTTTAACTTTTCCAAATTTGCTAAAGCTCCTTGTGAAAATAGCTTGCCTAATAAAGATTTTAGGATGGAACAACTTGCTTCTATTGATCCAGTTTATGACCTTGGACCTCTCTTTGGTGATTGTAAGTATGCTTACTCAGATGATAAAGTTGTTTCTAGTGACAGTTATATTGTCAACTTTATTCAAGGTGCTACTGAAAGTTATTTTGAGAGAGGGAAACATGGTTTTATGCATCTCAATGATGTTAAGTTTCCCTGTTTCATGTTAAAAGCTTTAAAGTTGCATCTGTTTTGTCTTCCTATGCTAGTGGCTTTTTGTTTCAACAATTCGTTTTCTCATGATACTCCCATGCATAGGAAGTGGGTTAGACTCAAGTGTGTTGGTTATTTTCTTCTTGATGCTCTCCTTCACTTCAAATATATATCTCCTTTGTGAGCATCTTTGGAAGTTTCAAGCCTAACTTAAAGGCATTAAAGAAAAGTACTTGTTGGGAGATAACACAAGAGTTTTGTCGAGTCTTGAAAGTTATTACCTCTGTAATAACAGCTCCTTATCCTTTTATTTTGGTTTTTGTGTCAAGTCCAACTACTTTTGTGAAGTAGAGGAGTTGTGAAAAGCGGCTGTCCTGGGACAGATTTTTGTGCTCTATTATAAAAATTCGTGAGGAAGCTCAGTACGTCAGATGGAGCTGAATTTTTCTGAGCTTGTTCTAAAAGTTGTTACCCAACTTTCATCAGTTCTGCACTTTTTTATTTGAGCAACAGAAGGTCTTCGAAAAAATCAATCTTTACCTGCTGGTCTGTTTTGACAGATTTCTGCCATCATCTGCATTTGCCTCTTATAGAAGCTTTTGCTTTGATGAGTTTTTAGTTGAAGTGTTTACCAAAGGTTATTTGTTTTGCTTACACTAATGTTGTCATTGAGTTTGTGCAAGGGTTTTGGAAGAAGGAAGTTTTCAGGAGAAAGAGAAAAGGAATCTGCAGAGTTCGTCTTTGATTAGGAAAAAGTGGTGAAGAAGGTTCGTGAAACCTTAATATTTTTATATTTTTGATGTTTTTAATACATAAGGGAAGTTACGAGACGAAACTGAAGAGGAAACGGATCCCGGGGTGGACAGACCCACCCCAGGCACGGGCCCAGCCTGGCGACGCCCGAGGGGGGGTGTCCCCCCCCCCCCCTCAAACTCCGTATCCGCCTTGTTTCCGTGTCAAAACCTTCCTTATGCATTGAAACTTCGTAATATATAACCCCCTGGGTTCCCCGAGGTTCGTGCATCGTGTTCTCGTCTTGTTTTCGTTTCAATAAGTTTCTGTCAAAAAACTCTTCTCAAGTTTAGAGCACCATGGCCTCCGCCAACGATAAAGGCAAGAAGCCCGTGGAGATAGAGTTGGAAGAACAAACCGCCGCAGGAACAAGGGGAAGGAAATCTGCTTTTGTAGGAGCAATTAACACTGCGGATGCTTTTTCTCGTCACATGTAGGGAATCATAGCCTTCGGTCCAGAACTCATATACTGCCCTGAAGCAGCGGAAGCCCTTCGCACCACCAACGAGTTTTGTGATAAATACTGTGCTTTGAGGATGAAGGTGGATATGCTTCAAGAGGACAATAAAAAGCTTCGTAAGATGTTGGAAGATTTTCTGACCCATGACAAAAGAACACCACCACCACCGAGGGAGTAATTCGTCATCAGGTTTGGCATCCCCTTGGCTTGTTCCAAGCTTGGGGGAGTGTCGCGGTATAAACTATTTCAAGTGTAGATCTCTTTGCACAGAGCAGCAGTGACAGTGCGTATTTCTCACGTAGGTACACGATGTCGACTGTTCCATACATTCTAGCAGCGAGATTTTTTGGAGCTCCACTCCATATGCACTTGATGTAGTTGGACAGGAAGCCAACATAACAGATGCAGTAGTCTCCATAGCACAGAATGAGTTATCTGAGTTGAAGAACATGCCGGCTTTGACGGATAAACTACTCAATAATCTCCTCAGCAAGTCCTGTGGTAAACCCGTCGTTACATGTGAGGCGATGTGTGGCATCCCGCAAAACCACTACTAGAAAATCGCGTTGTTTTTGTGCATTGCATCATCATGACCGCATGCCCATGTCATCATGCCACATTGCATTTGAGCATCGTCATCATCTTGCATTTGCTTGCATAAAACTATTTGCAGAAAAATCTATTTTGTGTTTTCTAAAACGCCCCGTCTTTGTTCAAACGCAAAACCCGGGTCCCCGGATTATTTTGTTTTGTCTGCTATCGGTTTGCAAAAGCCCTGTTTGAAATAAATAAAATATTTAATTATTTTTAGTGGGGCAGTCGAACGGGCCGATTCGACCCAGTCGACCACCCCCAGTATTAAAACGGTCCACCTAAACCAGACGCCCTAATTCCTATTCCTACCTAGTCCTAACCTACCCACCAACCGGTGCCCTCCACCTCACCGTCCCTCCACCTCATCCTCAGCTCCGCCACCTCATCAATCAGCCACCCAGAAATCTTTTCTTACCTAGTCCTAGTCTACCCCAAACCCTCCACATCACCCCAACCAATAGCCGGTCGCCACCTCATCACCTCCCTTCCCCTAACCTATCCCTGGCTCCCACCTCATCCTCACCCCACTCCCTCTCTCACACAGCCACTCCCTCACCCTCTCCCTCTGCCCCTGGGTCCCACCCGCACCTGGCCTACCCTGTAGGCCCGCAGCCCCCACCCCGGGACCGACGCGTTCCCCACGCGGCCCCGTCTCCCTCTCCCTCCTCTCTTCCCCGCGTCCCCTCCCTCACCAACTCCCACCCCGACCCCAACCTCCCACCGCCAGCCTTCCCTCCTCCCGCTCCCTCCGGCCGACGCGCCTCTGCTCCTCCTCCTCCGGTCGCGCCGTCCCTGCCTCGCCCCTCCGACGCGCTCGCCGCCACCGCGACACCTCGCCGGCCCGGCCTCTGCCCCGCCGCCAACCGCCAGCCCCGCCTCCGGCCCTTCTCCGGCCGCGCCGCCGTGGGCCCCTTTTGCCGCCGGCACGCGACCACGTGTCGCCAGGGCTCCTCGCCGTTCGCTCCCCGCCCCCTCTGTTCCGACCTCCTCCGGCCCCGCTCGCCCCGCCTCCTCGCCGGCGACGCCGAGCCCTCTGCCTCGCCGCCGCCGCAGCGTCCCCCTCGCCGGCCCGCGCCGCCTCTCCCCGGCTCTGCCCTCCTCCGCAGTCGCTGTCGCCGGCCGCGAGCTCCCCGCGGCACCGAGCCCGACGACCCTCACCGCCACCGCGCCTCTCTCGGCCGCGTGCGCCGCCGTCCTGCGCGCGCCGCCCCGAGCATCCCCGTCGCCTGCGCGTGGCCTCCTCCGGCCGCCGGCGTTCGAGGATGGTCCGCCCCCTGCGCCTCCCGTCGAGCCCCTCCGTCCCTCCTCAGACCGATCCCCGAGACCGAAACGTCGGCACGCCAAGATCTTCTCCTCGGAACGCCATGACCGCCGACAACATGGCCCGACCACCGCGAATGCGCCAAGATCTACCCCGTTACCCGAGAACGATCCCGCCGAGTCCGAACCCGTCGAACCCTGGACCCTGTCGAACCCCGAACCCCCGGATCCCCAAGATCGTCGAACCCTAAAGTGTGAACCCCTTATCCGAGAACCCTATTTTATAAATGTCACCTATATAATTGTTGCATATAAATTGTTCATGCATGCATACTTGTCTGTGGTTTGGGGGCCTTATGCCGATTCACTTCATAATTAAATATGGGGCCCATATGCGGACAAATCTAGTCTTATATTGGCCTCATTTAAATTTGTGTAGCGAACCGATGCCATGTTTTGTCCTGTTAAGACAACATTTAAATGCAGGGTATCTAAACAACTAGAACCATATATTTAATTGTCGGGACCCCGGTTCCGCTTAATATGACCTAATTACATTGCACCTTCACCATGCCATGCATCATACATGCATCATGCCCGATCTTTTGCCGTAGTATTAAATATTGCATCCGGTGTTTATTCTAGCGTTTTGCTTCTTCGCGGATAAGGCCGTTGAGTTGATGCGAGTGTCGACCCGATCTTCGGTTGAACCTTCGACAATGTTTTCAGGCGAGCATCTCCCCTTTCTACCTATCTTGCTTTTATAGTATTTATTCCCTCCTGTTGATCTATTGCTATCTGTGATGCGATGCTCTAGTTTCCGTACCCGAGATATCCTTGCAGCCCTATATTGCCT
Source organism: Avena sativa (assembly GCA_916181665.1). NCBI lineage: Eukaryota > Viridiplantae > Streptophyta > Magnoliopsida > Poales > Poaceae > Avena > Avena sativa. The sequence goes on from OV702283.1 coordinate 24,898,145, forward strand.
TGGACACATCCTATTACCTGTTGTTTGGTAGATAGCTGGACTTGCGCGTCGTAGTCGCTTGCTCAGGTGCTGTTGCGTGTCGTCAAGTACCACAGTTGTTGGAGAACTGCCGCCTGTTTAATGTTGGAGATGATCATGGCTTTATTTATTGCTCACTTTAATTACTGTTTAACAACTAAAATTGAAGTAGGTAAGCAGAGGCACAGGTGGGCAATAGATGTTATTTGGTTGTTAACCGTCCACTTGTGTCCCGTAGGACCCCGAGTACTTGATACCTGTTCCTTGTTTTATCGCGCTATCCACATACGGGGAATTATGGGCCCCCCTGAGCCAGAGCTTGATTCATTCTTATTTCTTGGGGCCACAAACTAGTTTGAGGTTTTATTTACGATCCTGTACTTATGCCATGCTTTACTGCTTTATTACGATTGTGCGAGGAGCACACTGTACTGTTTAGGATCGTGACCCGTTTTCGCGGTATCGACACCCCGAGTTTTCGGGTTCCCAGTCGTTTACAGCCGGCCCCACAAACCTTGAGTCCGTCTCGGAGCCGACCAGTTTCGTTGCGGGTGTACTCCAAGGGGTGCCCCCCTGAAATATTTCTGAATCCTGTGATTGCTTTGTCGTGAAAGCCTCGTTGGGTTTTGATTTGGTTTTTCCGAGGTTGATCGTGTGTGTGTTGCTATTGGTGCACCCCGGCTGGGTAAAACTTTCTGAAAGCCGTGTCCGCGGTTATGGACGACTTGGAGCACAGTATCTCGATCATAGACAATTATAACTGAAGTAGTGCTATAAATTTGACTTTATAATGACTAGTAATCAGCTTCACTATAATGGAATGGCTAAATAAGACTGCCAACAATTGCTTGCTTGGGTTGTCGTTTGCGACCATTGTACCTGACTAGTAAATATTGCAACTGCAACGGAATGGCTAAATAAAAGTACCAACAACTGCTGGGTTTTGGGTTACCTCATGCTAATTGTATCTGACTAGTAAGTGTTGCAACTACAACGGAATGGTTAACTAAAAGTGCTCACCGCTTATTTTATCAGGATGACTATCTATACCTGACTAGTAATTGCTGCAACGATAACTGAATAAATAAAACTGCCAACGGTGTGAGTTCCTCGGTTGACTTCCTCGTTTGGTCTCGAGGGGGAAACGCCAGGATGGGTTTGTTTGTTGGTAGTATTAGGTTGGTTCCGAATAGGTCATTCTTAACCCTCTCTGATAACCGTCAGTTGTATCGAGTCTCTATAGGTTGTTTAGTGCATGCTGCCGCTGCCGCTTCAGTCCACCATACCTGTGTAGGCGAGGACCGCCGAATTCTAGTCTCGTCGTGTACTGGCCTCAGTACTGACGCTCCTTCTTTTTACTTTGCCCTTTGTCGGCACCCCTTTTGTTTAAGCAGGTTTTGAGATCGACGTCGTTAGCAGGGTTACCCTTCCGGCTTGGCCTGGGCAGGGTTATGGACGCCATTGGTTATTCTTCAGGGCTCTTAGCCCCATTTGCATCTTGTCCGTAGTCGGACGCTGTATCATTTTTAAGGTGATTTGGATCTTTGTACCGTATATCTGTATTCTTGACTCTTTTAGTCGCTGTTGTTTATATCTGTTCTGTGGGTCCCATCAAGGACTGTTGTGTAATGTTATTACTTTGTTTTCCACCCGCACGAAAGTGCCTGGTGGGCACCTTTGAATCGTTTCTATGCGGGTTTGGCGGGTTTCGCTAAAACTTGCATAGGGTCGATTCTGAGGGTGTTACAGAGTGGTATCAGAGCTCAGCAGTTGCGATACCCCACAAGTCCAGCCTGTAGGATAACCTAGCTAACGGCCGAAGTAGAGTGTCAAAACTATTTTTGCAAAATCGGTTGGATAGTTCTGATTAGGTCTGATTTTACTCCTTACCCCTCTGCTATTCTCCTCTTACCTCCACGCGTTTTGAATCCACCTCTTATCTCTCTTCGAGTCCAGGATTTCTCGTGGTTGGGTTCCGTCGTACCTTCAGGGTTTCGCTTCCTCCTTTGGTAACGGTGTGTCTACATCCGGTCTTCATGCTATCCGAGGAACCCTTCGTCTGGTGGACTTCTCTTTGTTCCTTCTCGTGCCTTCCGGTGTTTCCGACGCGACGACATCATCTACGCCAGATCCGATGCAGAGTCTGCATCACTCCTTTGATCCGAACCTCGTTTGTCGAGATCTTCAGTCTGAATTCCGAGGGTTGGTTGCATAGTACGCCTATTCGTGTGCAGAGTAATGGTTTGGGTGCGCGATGGACTGATCACCATCCGACTACTCTTGTCATTCGCTCTTGTACATCGAATCAGTGGATCCAGCAATTTTACTCCGTCCACGGAAGCTAGAGGTGGCTTTATTTGTCGATACCTCTACCTTCGACCTTTTGTCCCCGGAGTGTTCTCTCGACGATCACGGACAACGACCTCTTGTTAGTGGTGTCGCGAGGATCTACACGAAGTGAGAAGACGCAGATCGCCGACCTTCCTTCCGGTACCATGAGGCGGATCTCGAGGCGAGATCCATTGTTAGTGGTGTCGAATTGTGGCATCCCGCAAAACCACTACTAGAAAATCGCGTTGTTTTTGTGCATTGCATCATCATGACCGCATGCCCATGTCATCATGCCACATTGCATTTGAGCATCGTCATCATCTTGCATTTGCTTGCATAAAACTATTTGCAGAAAAATCTATTTTGTGTTTTCTAAAACGCCCCGTCTTTGTTCAAACGCAAAACCCGGGTCCCCGGATTATTTTGTTTTGTCTGCTATCGGTTTGCAAAAGCCCTGTTTGAAATAAATAAAATATTTAATTATTTTTAGTGGGGCAGTCGAACGGGCCGATTTGACCCAGTCGACCACCCCCAGTATTAAAACGGTCCACCTAAACCAGACGCCCTAATTCCTATTCCTACCTAGTCCTAACCTACCCACCAACCGGTGCCCTCCACCTCACCGTCCCTCCACCTCATCCTCAGCTCCGCCACCTCATCAATCAGCCACCCAGAAATCTTTTCTTACCTAGTCCTAGTCTACCCCAAACCCTCCACATCACCCCAACCAATAGCCGGTCACCACCTCATCACCTTCCTTCCCCTAACCTATCCCTGGCTGCCACCTCATCCTCACCCCACTCCCTCTCTCACACAGCCACTCCCTCACCCTCTCCCTCTGCCCCTGGGTCCCACCCGCACCTGGCCTACCCTGTAGGCCCGTAGCCCCCACCCCAGGACCGACGCGTTCCCCACGCGGCCCCATCTCCCTCTCCCTCCTCTCTTCCCCGCGTCCCCTCCCTCACCAACTCCCACCCCGACCCCAACCTCCCACCGCCGGCCTTCCCTCCTCCCGCTCCCTCCGGCCGACGCGCCTCTGCTCCTCCTACTCCGGTCGCGCCGGCCCTGTCTCGCCCCTCCGACGCGCTCGCCGCCACCGCGGCACCTCGCCGGCCCGGCCTCTGCCCCGCCGCCAACCGCCAGCCCCGCCTCCGGCCCTTCTCCGGCCGCGCCGCCGCGGGCCCCTTTCGCCGCCGGCACGCGACCACGCGTCGCCAGGGCTCCTCGCCGTTCGCTCCCCGCCCCCTCTGTTCCGACCTCCTCCGGCCCCGCTCGCCCCGCCTCCTCGCCGGCGACCCCGAGCCCTCTGCCTCGCCGCCGCCGCAGCGTCCCCCTCGCCGGCCCGCGCCGCCTCTCCCCGGATCTGCCCTCCTCCGCAGTCGCTGCCGCCGGCCGCGAGCTCCCCGCGGCACCGAGCCCGACGACCCTCACCGCCACCGCGCCTCTCTCGGCCGCGTGCGCCGCCGTCCTGCGCGCGCCGCCCCGAGCATCCCCGTCGCCTGCGCGTGGCCTCCTCCGGCCGCCGGCGTTCGAGGATGGTCCGCCCCCTGCGCCTCCCGTCGAGCCCCTCCGTCCCTCCTCAGACCGATCCCCGAGACCGAAACGTCGGCACGCCAAGATCTTCTCCTCGGAACGCCATGACCGCCGACAACATGGCCCGACCACCGCGAATGCGCCAAGATCTACCCCGTTACCCGAGAACGATCCCGCCGAGTCCGAACCCGTCGAACCCTGGACCCTGTCGAACCCCGAACCCCCGGATCCCCAAGATCGTCGAACCCTAAAGTGTGAACCCCTTATCCGAGAACCCTATTTTATAAATGTCACCTATATAATTGTTGCATATAAATTGTTCATGCATGCATACTTGTCTGTGGTTTGGGGGCCTTATGCCGATTCACTTCATAATTAAATATGGGGCCCATATGCGGACAAATCTAGTCTTATATTGGCCTCATTTAAATTTGTGTAGCGAACCGATGCCATGTTTTGTCCTGTTAAGACAACATTTAAATGCAGGGTATCTAAACAACTAGAACCATATATTTAATTGTCGGGACCCCGGTTCCGCTTAATATGACCTAATTACATTGCACCTTCACCATGCCATGCATCATACATGCATCATGCCCGATCTTTTGCCGTAGTATTAAATATTGCATCCGGTGTTTATTCTAGCGTTTTGCTTCTTCGCGGATAAGGCCGTTGAGTTGATGCGAGTGTCGACCCGATCTTCGGTTGAACCTTCGACAATGTTTTCAGGCGAGCATCTCCCCTTTCTACCTATCTTGCTTTTATAGTATTTATTCCCTCCTGTTGATCTATTGCTATCTGTGATGCGATGCTCTAGTTTCCGTACCCGAGATATCCTTGCAGCCCTATATTGCCTTGGACACATCCTATTACCTGTTGTTTGGTAGATAGCTGGACTTGCGCGTCGTAGTCGCTTGCTCAGGTGCTGTTGCGTGTCGTCAAGTACCACAGTTGTTGGAGAACTGCCGCCTGTTTAATGTTGGAGATGATCATGGCTTTATTTATTGCTCACTTTAATTACTGTTTAACAACTAAAATTGAAGTAGGTAAGCAGAGGCACAGGTGGGCAATAGATGTTATTTGGTTGTTAACCGTCCACTTGTGTCCCGTAGGACCCCGAGTACTTGATACCTGTTCCTTGTTTTATCGCGCTATCCACATACGGGGAATTATGGGCCCCCCTGAGCCAGAGCTTGATTCATTCTTATTTCTTGGGGCCACAAACTAGTTTGAGGTTTTATTTACGATCCTGTACTTATGCCATGCTTTACTGCTTTATTACGATTGTGCGAGGAGCACACTGTACTGTTTAGGATCGTGACCCGTTTTCGCGGTATCGACACCCCGAGTTTTCGGGTTCCCAGTCGTTTACAGCCGGCCCCACAAACCTTGAGTCCGTCTCGGAGCCGGCCAGTTTCGTTGCGGGTGTACTCCAAGGGGTGCCCCCTTGAAATATTTCTGAATCCTGTGATTGCTTTGTCGTGAAAGCCTCGTTGGGTTTTGATTTGGTTTTTCCGAGGTTGATCGTGTGTGTGTTGCTATTGGTGCACCCCGGCCGGGTAAAACTTTCTGAAAGCCGTGTCCGCGGTTATGGACGACTTGGAGCACAGTATCTCGATCATAGACAATTATAACTGAAGTAGTGCTATAAATTTGACTTTATAATGACTAGTAATCAGCTTCACTATAATGGAATGGCTAAATAAGACTGCCAACAATTGCTTGCTTGGGTTGTCGTTTGCGACCATTGTACCTGACTAGTAAATATTGCAACTGCAACGGAATGGCTAAATAAAAGTACCAACAACTGCTGGGTTTTGGGTTACCTCATGCTAATTGTATCTGACTAGTAAGTGTTGCAACTACAACGGAATGGTTAACTAAAAGTGCCCACCGCTTATTTTATCAGTATGACTATCTATACCTGACTAGTAATTGCTGCAACGATAACTGAATAAATAAAACTGCCAACGGTGTGAGTTCCTCGGTTGACTTCCTCGTTTGGTCTCGAGGGGGAAACGCCAGGATGGGTTTGTTTGTTGGTAGTATCAGGTTGGTTCCGAATACGTCATTCTTAACCCTCTCTGATAACCGTCAGTTGTATCGAGTCTCTATAGGTTGTTTAGTGCATGCTGCCGCTGCCGCTTCAGTCCACCATACCTGTGTAGGCGAGGACCGCCGAATTCTAGTCTCGTCGTGTACTGGCCTCAGTACTGACGCTCCTTCTTTTTCCTTTGCCCTTTGTCGGCACCCCTTTTGTTTAAGCAGGTTTTGAGATCGACGTCGTTAGCAGGGTTACCTTTCCGGCTTGGCCTGGGCAGGGTTATGGACGCCATTGGTTATTCTTCAGGGCTCTTAGCCCCATTTGCATCTTGTCCGTAGTCGGACGCTGTATCATTTTTAAGGTGATTTGGATCTTTGTACCGTATATCTGTATTCTTGACTCTTTTAGTCGCTGTTGTTTATATCTGTTCTGTGGGTCCCATCGAGGACTGTTGTATAATGTTATTACTTCGTTTTCCACCCGCACGAAAGTGCCTGGTGGGCACCTTTGAATCGTTTCTATGCGGGTTTGGCGGGTTTCGCTAAAACTTGCATAGGGTCGATTCTGAGGGTGTTACACGATGCGAGCTTCCTAAAAAGAACATTTATGAAACCGAGATTGTGTTGTTTATCAGTTGTGTTGTAATACGCTGATGTTGTTTGAGATACGGACTTTTTCTGGCCTATAATAATTTACTATTTTTACAGTTATAATTTTTTTCAAAGTTCCAGAATTCTTTTAGTATTGTAGATAATCTAGTACTAGGAATACACCCCTAATTTTCACAGGATTGTACCAGCCCTTGATGGGCCACAAATCAACAGTGATGTGCCTTCCGTGCCGCCATACAGTAGCGGGTTGTTACCTATTTCCATTAAATAGTAAAAGGTCAGAACAGTAACTTGCCTTAACAGTAATAGACAAGAACAGTAAAAGGCCCGAATAGTAAAAGGCATGAACAGTAACAGTAAAAGGCCCGAACAATAAATGGCTAGAACAAAATACGCTGACCACGTGACGTAACAGTAATGGACCGACTATAGCGGGCAGCTAATGGGTCGCGCGGTATCGAGCCAAGGCTGGCCTACTTTAGGCTAGAACAGTAACAAGCCCAAAAGTTTATGGGTCACTGCTGGCTACATAAATGGGACATTTCAAACAGTGCAGGATTGTACACTAACAGGCCCGAAAGTTTACGGGCCAAAGCGGACGGCCAAAGAGGCCGATTTCAAATAGTACGGGGCAAAACAGTAACGGGACCGATGGCTTACGGATACATAGATGGGTCCATTTCAAACAATGCAGGTTGAAACAATAACGGACCCGAAAGTTTACGGGCCACAACGGGCAGCACAAATGGGCCCATTTCAAACAGAGCTGGACAAAATAGTAACAGGTCGTCTTTTTGTTAGGCTCTCATAATGGGCCGACCTACTTAATAATTATCAGGTCTTGACTGATTCTGGCTTCTACCACGGTTTTATTGATAGTTAACGGTGCTAACTGACTGTTAATGGCGTTCACCACGTGCCAGTTTGCATGACGTCAGCAGTCAACGCGGCTAGCAAACATATCTATGACGGAATGACTTTTCGTGGCTAAATGGCGCGTTCCGCCACGATCGAAAAAAACCCGTCGTAGATTCATTTGTGACGGGGCTTCTACCACGAAGGGCATCTGTCGTAGAAGGTTTTTTAACCACGAAAAATGGACATTTAACCACGAAAATCGTCCGTTGTAAAAGAAAAAAATTCTTGTAGTGTACATAAACATTAATAAGATGATGAAAATCATCTAAATAGTTACTTGACAGTTCCACACTAAGAAATGCAGAGCTCCCTATATCATTATTTACTAGTACTAAGTAAGGCAAGAGAAAGAAAAATGTGACACTAACTAAGCTCCCTAGAACTTAAAATGAATAGTTTATTATGGAGTAAGGACCATCACACAGCCCGCTGGAGCAAATAGACACAACATGAACTCACATATCAAAATGGGATGGATCATAGTTATTTCCAGCTCTTGCCCTGATCTTTTTTATTCAAAGCTAGTTAATTTCTAGTAGTTCAGGGCCATAACAAATATAGAAATAGAGTATCTAATCCTTCAACAAATCATGGTGCATGCATCGCATGGATTTTTCATACTTAATCTATTAGACTGCCAGTTCTTGGGAAGCTAAGATAAATGCAACCAGAAGTACTGCTCGGAAGTTGAATTCCTGTTTTATTTGTACAAACTCTAACATTCGGCAGATTCCGAGCATATCAATCTTACATGCTTTGGAATCCAAAACACAAAAAATCAGGATATCTTTATCCAAAAAACAACATATTAGGCTATGATCATGAACACTTCTTTTCAGTTAAAAATTCTGCTAGCATAAGAGACGAGTAAAGAAGTGGAGTCAAAGAGCAACCCACCAAGTGTCATTGCCAGATTAATGGGGCTCGTATTTAACAACTAGGTTACACAAGTTGTTGCAAGATCAGAGTTCAGGCAAGAAGTAGAAGGAGGAGATCACCTACCTGCAATGGGGGAAATGGAGGCAGAGACGGCGGCTCGGGATGTGGATGTGGTCGTCGAAGAGGTGGCGGCGGTGCTCCTACTGCGCGCGGGCCTCCTCCTCCTCGGACGTCCTCTCCTCCTCCTAGGGCGTCCTCCTCCTCCTCCTTAGGCGTTACCTCCTCCTCTGGATCGAGTGGTAGGCGGCACGGGGTGCAGGCAGTGCGGGAAAGCAGGCGGGGCGGGATGGCAGGGTGCGAGGGGCGGCAGGCGGCTGGCGAGGCGGGGAGCGGCAGATCGAGCGGTGGCGGCGCGTCTGTGTGAGCTCGATCTGTGAGGGATGGGGAGAGGGATGTGCCCGTGCACGTATGGTTGACAAGTCACATCACCTAGTCATAGCGCATCCTTACCTAGTGCGCTACAGTTAAACGACTTACCCATAACGCATTAGGTAAGGATCCACTACGTCTAAGTGCTCTGGCTACTTAAATAAGAGGACGACCACCTCACAGTTGACACTAGTACCTCCCTATCCCACTGGTTTCGTCCTTTGCTCTATTTTGAACACGTGAGCATCCAGGTTTGAACCCTGGTGGCCACCTTTTTATGTTTTTATTTTAAAAGTACTTTTAAATATTAGAGAATGCCCAAAAATTGCCTAAACTATATAAAAAATTTGTTATATGTTTGATATGTCAAAAATGATACATATATATCATAAAAGTGGTAAAAAAGTGATTCAAAGTAGAAAGAAATTAAATAATAATGTGTCCATTAATAATATGTCATCCATGCATCAATATAATCTTTTTTGAGCTAGCGTTTTACAATATTTTTAAGCTAGCATTTTACAATCTTTTTCCCTTATTTATCGTGTTTGAATAATTTAACCCTGAAACTTTAATGTTTCTTCTATCGAACGGGCTACCTTTTTGGGTAGGAGTTGTCCTTTTTCTTCTTGTGATGTATGTTATTTCATCGTAGCCGTCGTCATCTTTAATCATTGGATCACCATACTGGTGGAAGTCTTGCTCGTTGGCGACTCCATCCGTTCCTATGATGTTTATTTTTCCTCTCCTCATGACAACATGGCTATGCTTTGTCGGGTCGATATTAAAAAAACATTGGTCCGCTTTGCTAGCTAATACCCACGTCTCATTTTTTCGCGGCAATGTTCGCACCGGCGGCCTCGGATTTGGCAGCTTCGGGTATAACCATGGTTGTGAAATACATGTCTTCTCTTTCGACGCTCTTGGCCCATATGACACGGAATATCGGCATCTTTTCCCCATAGTAGTCAAGCTACCAGATCTCCTTGATCCTTCTGTAGAATCTTTCCTTCACATTATCATCGGTGTAGAATTCTGATGTTACCCCCGAGTTCTGATACTCATACTTGTTGTCTTTTTCCTCCGTGTATAATGTGTATCCATTGATATCGTACGCCTCATAGGTCACCAGGTTGTGCATGGGTCCCTGCGACAAGGCGAATATGATGTTTTCCTCGGCAGAATGCGATTGCGGGGGATTATCTAGGAGCGTCTGGCTAAATCAACGCGTGAAATCTGAGTTATGCTCTTTGATTATTTGTCCCTTCGACCTCTGTTGGCCCCGGTCACTGTACATATTCTCAATAAACCTTTTGTGCTTTTGTTCCCAAGGATTGACTAGTTCTATATGTTGTAGCGCGACTAGGTTTTCTCTATCAAAGTTTGCGCGTCAACCATCGAAGTCTGTATGCAATATGCGACGACCCTCTCGGTGACCCTATCCATCAAGCTTGCCAAGGTGCCAGTTGACGGGAAGACCGACTTGGTTCTCGATGTTCATATAATTTGTGCAAAAAGAGATGCACTCTTCAGACATAAAGCCCTTGGGTATGCTTTCATCTGGACGGGACCTGTTGTGAACGTATCCTTTGATGTGTCTATGCATACTTTCGAACATCATCATGCTGCAGAGGAACATCGGCCCACGTTGGATGATATCCCCCCACGATATGGACCTGCAGATGCACCATAATATCGAAGAATACGGGCGGGAAGTAGATCTCGAGCTCGCATAGTATCACCACGATCTCCTCTATAGTCTTCCGAGCTGATTCACACCAAACAACTTTCGAGAGATGACTTCAAAAAAATTGTAGCGCCCAAACAACGTTTCACGGACGTGCTTGTCCATTATCTCTTATTATGCAACCGGAAGTATCTGTGTCATTAGCATGGCACAGTCGTGAGACTTCATCCCACTGAACCTCTTCTTCGCCTCGTCTAGGTATCTGCTTATCTTTCCCGCGTAGCCGTAAGGAAATTTGACTCCTATAAGGCACTTGAAAAACTTTTTGATCTCATCCTGGCTTAGAGTGAAGCACCAAGAGGGACAGTAATATTCGTTCTTCTTGACATTTTTACCCTTTCGACGAACTTGTGTCGCCTCCGACTGATCTCGTCATATTCCCAATCATCAGGAGTAGTGCGTCATCTGTGAAGATCCTTCCTAATTCCCATGAATATCAAGTCGTGCCTTGCTTTCAGATCACCTTTCTTCCTATCTGGCATGTTGATTAGGGTGGCGACCAGACTCTCGCACACGTTCTTCATGATATGCATGATGTCAAGGCTATGAGGCGTGCGGAGGAACTTCCAGTATGGAAACTCCCAGAAACATACCTTAGTCTCCATACCTTCAGCAACGGCTTATCTTGGTGCCTCTTTCGCTTCTTTCCTGGCTTAGGGCACTCTTTCTAGTTTTTCAGCAATTCATCGATTTTTTCGCTGCTCCTCCGCTCTAGGATTTCTCGGATCTCGGATTTCCCATCGAACAGATCTCCATGTTTTCTCCAATCATCATTCTTTCCAAGCCACCTCCAGTGCCCCATGAACACGGTTTTTAAAGACCCTGGATTTTTATTTAGTTGGAGATAGGTTGTGTTATCTATGCACCTAACGCATGCGGAGAATACTTGGATAACTTGCTCCGAGAAATATCCGCAACCAGGATAGTCTTGCACCGTAGTGACCAACGCAGCTCTCATAGTGGAATTATCTTGTGCGACAGCGTTGTACATATTGGCTCTGGATTCCCATAACATGGCCAGCTCTTGTTTCAACAGCCCGGGATATAGATTGATGTTGGTACCAGGTTGTTTCAGCCCTTAAATTAGCATACTCATTTATATGTACTTCTTATTCATGCACAACCAGGGAGGGAGGTTATACATCCATACAAACACGGGCCAAGTGTTGTGCATGCTGCTTTGGCTACCAAACGGATTGAATCCATCGGTTCTTGCACCTAGCCTGATGTTCCTTAAATCTCCACTGAATACTGGGAATTCAAGGTCCAATGCTTTCCACTGGCTAGCATCTGAAGGGTGCGTTAGCAGCTCGTCCTTTTCGGGGTCATCGTAATCTCCTGCCTTCTTTCTTTCCGCATGCCAATGCATGAGCTTTGCTTCCTTACGGTCTACGAAATAGTGCTGCAGACGAGGAGAGATAGGAAAGTACCATACCACTTTTCGAGGAGCTTTCTTTCCTTTCTTGTATCTATTGACGCCGTATACCGGACATGTGGTTTTCTCCGCATCCTTGCCTCGATAAATGATGCAATTATTGATGTAGATGTGGTAACTAACGTGCGGTATATCAAGAGGACACATGATTTTCTTGTCATCCTCGATGCTAGTTGGACATGTGTTCCCCTCCGGAAGACGATCATGCCAGAATGCCATCATATCGTCGAAGCTTGCGTCAGTCAATTTGTGTTTTGCGTTCATCTTCATAGTCTTGAGCGTTACATTCAAGCGGGCATCATCGGGCTTGCATCCTTCATACAATGGAGTAACCGCATCTTTCTCCAGTTGCGCAAGCTTGGCTTTATCTTTAGCGGCAGCTCTGGTGTTACTCGTCTGCTTGAGAAGCAGTTCTTGAACATAAGGGTCTAGCACCTAGCCTGACGTTGTTCCATCATCTTATCCGGCATCCAGATCATCTCTAGGAGATTCTTTGTGGCCTGCTCCCGCACCTTCACCATCTCCAGGAGACTCTTCGTCATCTCACCCGTCCTCGCCATGATCATCATGTTGCCTGCCTTCCTCATCATCTCCATCACTTATCCACCGAGTATAGCCATCCATGAAACCATGAAGGAGCAGGTGCGCCTACAGATGCCCAGAATATGGGTCGATCAACCAATTGAGTTTGCATCTTTTGCATGGATATCTTATCTCCGTCATGTTATTTCATATCATGTCGGTCGTTGCATATTTCAAAAATCTAGCTGCAATGCCTTCGATCATTATGCGGACCATGGTTGCCTGCGGGTACACAGTAGAATTAGATCCACACAACCAATGCATGCATGAAATGGCCGACATAAATTTTTGGCATGACCTATCCTAAAATTAGGACCTTTGTTAAATGCCAAAGTTTCGCCAAAAATGGAAATGAATCAACATTTTGGCAAAACAATGACAACTCGTTCACACACAAACACATGAGAGCATTCTCCAAACACATGAGCATCGATCCTCATACATATGAGCATATCCTCCATACACATGAACACATCCTATTACATGGATAACTTACCGAGATGAGAGACCGAGAAGATGGAAGGAGACCGAGAGGATGGAAGGAGACCTTTCCTCTCTTATGTATGTAGCATCCAAGCTAAGTTTTACATGCTACAAATGGTGAAGGAGTGGAAAATTTGAGGTGGAAAGGAGGAGGAGGGCGACCAGATCCAAGGAGGAAGAAGGAGGGGAAAGTGAAGTGGGATGTGGTAGTGGATAGCCATGTGCAAAAAGTGGCTACCAAAAAATTGGTGCCAGCACACCCGTGGAGCACATGCATGAAGTGCGCCACAGGCATGAATCCTAGCCGTGGCGCACATGCCAGCAGTGCGCCATAGGTCTGTTTGCCCATCTCCACAACAGACATCACCAAAGTTACCCATAGCGCGCTGGGAGTAGGTGCGCTAGGACTACCTCCGACACCCGTAGCGCACTAGGCCTATGTGAGCTATGACTAAGTGGTGTGCGGCCGGCCATGCCCTGGCCCACACGTAGTTGTGGCGCACCGCTGATATGTGTGGTATGGGTACGCTACTTAGACGTAGGGCACTTCAAACCTGTGCGCCACGCCTATTTACCCGTAGGGCACTACAAATCATGTGCACCACGGCTGTCTAGATTACCTATAGATGTTTTCCTAGTAGTGCATGCGGGCTATTTTTTCTATTATTGCCTCCATTTAAATTTATGTTGCCATGTTTTGCCTTATTAACATAACATTTAAATTATGGGGTAACTAAACAACATGAACCTCCTAATTAAAATGTCAAGACCATGGTTCTGCTTAATATTGCCTAGTCGCATCGCATCTTCCCCATGTCATGCATCATACATGCATCATGCCCGATATTCTGTCGTACTATTAAATAGTGCATCTGGTGTTTCTTTTAGTGCTTTGATTCTTCACGGATTAGGCCGATGAGTTGATGCGAGTGTCGACAAATCCTTCGGCTAATGTATCTTAGGCAGTTTCCCCAATCGAGCATTCTCCCCCTTTCTACCTATTTTGCATTTATAGTATGTACTTCCTCCTATTAATCTATTGTTATCTATGTTGCGCTGATTTAGTTTTCGTACCATTTATGTTTCCTGCAGCCTATATTGCCTTGGACACCTTCTATTGCGTGTTGTTTGGTAGGCAGTTGGCCTTGTGAGTCGTAGTTGCTTGCTCAGGTGTTGCTTCGCATCGTCAAGTTCCACCGTTGTTGGGTGGTTGGCACATGCTTAATGGTGGAGATAATCATGGTTCTACTTATAGCTTGTTAAATTAAATGTTGGTGGTAGACATAACAAATGCAAAGGCATCGGTGGGTAATAGTTAATATCTAGTTTTTAACCGTCCACTTGTGTTCACCTAGGACCCGAGTTCTTGACACCTGTTCCGAGATCGAATGCGCTAACCACATGTGGGGTGTGTGGGCACCCCTATCGGCTTACTATCTGATTTCAAAGTATTGTACTAGGGGCCACAAACTAGTTTGAGGTGTTATTATAATTCTGTACTTATGTCATACTTTACTGCTTTATTTGCTACTGTTGCTCGAGGAGCGTTTACTTACTGTACTGTTTAGGAACCAATGCGGAATATTTATGCGGTATCGACAAGTCCAGTCACACTTTCGTGTTCCCAGTCGTTTATAGACATTATCGCGAACCCTGGGTCCGTCTCGGAGCCAGCCGACTTCGTTACGGGTAGCTTAGTGGGGCGCCCCATGTACTTACTTTGGGTATGAGAAACGTCGTGTCTGAAGCCCCGTCGACATATTGTTGGGTGTATGTTTCATGATCTTGCACCTACCTGATTTGGTAACAAGGATGCAAGTGCACGTGGAAACTTTTGTGCACCCCTGCAGCGTTAAATATTTTCGAAAAGTCGTGTCCGCGGTTATGGACGACTTGGAGCACAATATCTCGATCATAGACAACTTACACTAAAGCATTACGGTTATAATTTGACTTGTATCTGACATGACTAGTAAGTTGGATAACCACTATGGAATGAATGAATAAAACTGCCAGCTGTGTGAGTTTCCTCGGTAGGACTTCCTCATTTGGTCTTGAAGGAGGGAGATACTAGGATGGGTATGTTTGGTGATAGTATCAGGTTGGTTCCGAATAGGTCTTTCTTATCCCTCTCCGATATCCCACAGTTGCATCAAGTCTCTATAGGTTGTTTAGTGCATGATTCGCTGCCGCTTTAGTCTACCATACCTATGTAGGCGAGAGCTACCGAATTCTAAGACTCGCCATGTACTGGCCTCAGTACTGACTGCTCCCCTTCTCCTTTGCCCTTTGTTCGGCACCCCTTTTGTTTGACAGGTTTGAGTTTGACAATGTTAGTATGATTACCCTCCCGGCATGTCCTAGGCAGGGTTATGGACGCCATTGGTTATTCTTCAGGGCTCTTAGCCTAATTTGCATCTTGTCCGTACTCGGATGTCGTATCGTTTTTAAGGTGATTTGGATCTTTGTACTGTATATTTGTATTCTTGACTCGTTGAGTCATTGTTGTATATATATGTTCTGTGGGTTCCATCGTGAACTATTGTGTAATGATATTACTTTATTTTCCACCCACACGCAAGTGCCTAGTAGGCATCTTTGAATCTGTCCATGCGGGTTTGGCGAGAATCGCTAAATCCATATAGGGACGATTCTAAGGTGTTACACATGTAAAACCTATTAGTCTTCCTGACAACACTGTCATTGTAAGAAATGACAGGGGTGTGGTCAGAGCCAATTTTGGTTTCCACTTTGACACTTCATAGTGTAAATAAAGCCTCCCAATCAACTGAAATACTCTTTCAAGAACACACATAGTTGATGATTCATGTTTATTTGACCAACTATAATGTCTCCCACTTTTCCTCAATTCTCTGAACTGATGGTGAGCTATGAAATCATTGAATAAAGCTATCAAATTGAAATCTAACCTTTTATTGTTTTTATCACTACTCTCCCTAAGTAAGTTGAAATTCTGGTCCTGACGATAGGGCGGTCGGTCTAGGATCTGCAAATCCGGACAGGAAACCAGAAGGTAGGGGAGGAAACCCTACCGACACGGGGTTGAAGCCCGGCGGGTAAGCCATCTCTAGCGGCGGCACTGGGCTGAATCCCCACGGGACATCTCTCGGCTCAACCCCGGAGCCCCTGCGGGGATGGCCGCCGCCCTTAATGCATCAAGGGTCGTCACGAGGACGAATCCGGTCGGCACGGGGAAATACCCCACATTGATGCCATCACAGGGACCGCTACTGCCCTTGTCGGCACCTCGCGAGGCCGATGGGAAATCGGGGACGATCGGCTCAAGGAGGGCACGAAGTAAGGGTCAATCAACGCGGTCGCGCTCCTCGTCCACCCGCCTTGCAGTCGATGACAGCACGGGCGTTAGATCAGGCACGGTGGGGCTAAAGCTTGCGGCCAGGAACTACTAGAAGGGTCGACATAAGAGGTAAGGAGGCCATCGGTCTCTTCTGTGAGACGTAGAGATAGAGCGAGGCAGAGCACATACAGTGGAGTGAGAGAATGGAAAGAGAGTTATTAATCATGACTCTCGTGTTTCTTCACGCGTGCAATGGTTACACGGTGGCGGTCCATTTTACGCTCGACAAAGGCATACTCCTTGAAAAACAGTTGATTTGACCATTGTTTTTGGGTCTGACTCTTGGCTGTTTAAGAAAAGCGTTGAGCACAACGCGGGAGTCTGAAGGAAACAAAACGGCCCATTTCCGTCACGAATGCATCTGCCCCGACCTCCTTGAGGCTATCTATCGCGTCCTAGCAGCCGGCCCTAGCGATTGTGTGCTGCGGCGACCGTGGCCAGCGGAATAGCGGCGCAGGCGATCATGGCACGGCGGCCAGGTACTCTTGTTTGAACAGCCGCATGCACATAGCAGATTAACAGAGTAGTAGATGCAAATTTCTTCTTGTGAAAATTAGGGGCGAGATCTTAACAGCTGCATAGCAGATTAGCATACTAGCATGTTTGCAGATTAGGGAAGAGATCCAATTTCATGAATTAGGGGAGAGATCTACTTTCCTTATCAATTGCATATATTGTACTGTTAAGATTTTTTTGGAAATGAATACCTATGCTTCAGAACATGGCGCCGCCACTGCGAACAAGTACGTGGACCCATCAACTTCGTAAAACAGAGAAGTTCTTTATCTGCCCTTTTCTCTTAGCTGTCCTTCCGATTTCATAATAAAGTGTCGAGCTGGTCTGATAGAAGATTGTACTACAGTACCAAAATTAAAATGGATCTGAGGAAGTAGTTCATTTGTATTTAACAATTCTGACCTTGTCAAATCTGACCTTTCCAGCTTCGAGGATGAAGATTTGGCTAACAATTCTGACATTTCTTTTAAGTATTGATAAAATACGCGATTATTAGCGTGCGTGCACGCACGTCGCCTGTGAACCAGCCAGAAAGTCAAAGACGTGGCAACCACAATAAGCCACCCTTTACCTGTTCCATCAAATTAATCATACCGTACCATTTCGCAGGCTCATTATTCAGCTCTCAAAGAAAAGCTACCATTTTCCAGACTCATTATTCAGCTCTGGGAAGTTGATTTTTTTTGAGCAACACAGTACAATCGTAGACGCTCACAACACGTATATGCACCCACCCCTATGAACGCACACACGCACATCCTACCCCTATGAGCACCTCCAATAGACCGAGTCGGCGGATCGGGTCTTGAGATTGACGAAGTCACCACGGGCGCCTCGCTGTCGACGGGAACGTCGCCTCCCACTGAAAGAATATTCCGCCTTTTATGCAACACACAGTGTCAAACCTGGGGTTTGAACTCTGGTGGGCTGGGGGTACAACCACCCTCCTAGCCATCCAACCACAGGTTGGTTTGCTCTGGGAAGTTGATTTTGTGTAAGGAGAAAGCATTGTCGATCATCCACGCACACGCCAGGAGCATCGATATTCCACCAGCTGCAATGGCGCCACCGCATGATGAGGTCGAGACGACGACGGTCGGGTGGTCGGCCTCGGCATTTGTAGCCGCCGTGCTCGCCCGTCTAATCCGCAAAGGCCTCGAGCTGCTGGGTGAGCTCGACGGGGCGGCAGCGGGGCACCTGCGCCGCCTCGAGGGACTCCTTGCGTCTGTGTGGCTTGTGCTCGACGCGGCGGACGCCGGCGCCATCGACTTCACCCAGCGCCCCGTTCAAGACTTGCTCGACGCCGCCTACTCCGCCGACAACGCCCTCGACGACCTCGAGTGCGCTCTGCTACAGGTCACCATGGCAGGAGGCGGCGATCATGGTGGAGACGCCAGTACTTCACCTGCCTCGGTGGTCCGCGCCTTGCGGAAGCCACGCAGCCCTCTAAGGTTATTTCTCTGCTTCAGCCCACCCAGAACTTCATCCGCTAGCAGCACTGGTAGCTCTCACCGGAAAACCTCATCCAACAAGCAGAAGAACATGGTCGACTTGGACGGACTAAGAGATGCATTCGAGATGTTAGCACAAGCCGCGTACAGGTGCACGTCCATGTACGAGCACGTGGTGCCACGGAAGAACTACGCCACCATCCTTTCAGTTAAACCAGGGGATGCATCAGCATCAGCAGCAGTACGTGATATGTACGACATCTTCGGTAGGGAGGCTGAGGTGGATCAAATCATGAGGAAGGTGAGGCTGGGCGACGATCTGCACTACCGCCTCGGGGTTGGCGTCCTCCCTGTTGTCGGCGCCGAGGGCGTTGGCAAGACGGCGCTCACGCAGCTCGTCTTCCACCACGAGATCATCAAGGCCGAGTTCCCCGTGCGTGTGTGGGTGCACGTCTCCGGCGCACTCATGCTCACAGAGCAGCTCATGGTTCAGATGATGCATCCGCCGCTTGCAGGAGATGCCCATGACACCGAAGACACCAGGGAGCTTCTGCTGGAGCAGTTGGCCGGCCAGAGGTTCTTGCTGGTGCTCGATGATGTCACACATGTGAGCGATTCCCAGTGGAGAGATCTAATGGAGCTGCTGCAGCAAGCTGCCCGGAGGAGCTTGATCATGGTGACAACACGATCCAGGAGTGCTGCTTCAGTTATCGGCACCATGCCCTCACTGATCCTCAGCCCTCTGGCATTCGATGACTACTGGAAGATGTTCAAGCATTTTGCATTTGGCAGTGAAGATGAGAGCGAAGATTGCACTCTGCTAGGGGATGAGGATGATGAATGGGATGCCATCGAAGAGGACGACGACGACCAGCTATCCCCAATGGAGCAAACCGCGTACGGAATAGCACAGAAAATGGGCTGCTCGCCATTAGAAGCACGAGTAATGGGGCGCGCACTATACTTCCGGCAGGGAGAAGAAGGCCACTGGAAGAATGTGCTGGATGACAACCTGTGGGACCAGGGAGACATCGGTGGGATCTCCCCAGCATTGTGGCTGAGCTACCAGCACCTCGATCCCCGCCTCAAGCAGTGTTTCGCGTATTCTGCAGTGTTTCCAGATGATTATGTGTTTACAAAGGAAGGATTGGAGCAAATGTGGATAGCACATGGGCTGATATATTCTGATGATCGTGCGGCAAGACTTGAGGATGTGGCCCACGAGTTGTTTGATGAACTAGAAGAGCGATGCTTCTTTCAGCCTCTGGGAAGAAACAGATACACGATGCACAGTAGGATGCGAAGGTTATCACGAGCGGTCTCGGTGAACCAGTTTTACATGGTTACTGACAGCTCAGGAGAAGTGCCACAAGAAGTTCGTCACCTCACAATCAGGACTAACAACCTGCTCAAGTTGAAGATGGATTTGGCATTACAGCTCTCACCTTCCTCTGACCACCATTTCCTTCAGAGGGTTCGTACAATTTTGTTCTTCTCAGATTACAGTGACTCGGATGATTTTTCAGAAGTTTTAGCTGAGATTTTCTCAATCGCAAAGAGCGTGAGAGTTCTTGGCTTATCCTGTGGAAACATCACATTTCTGCCTGCAGAGATCGGCCTGCTCCAACACCTCAGGTATCTTAATCTGTCCAGGAACAGAATCACTGACCTTCCAGAGACAGTGTGCCAGCTTCACCTACTTCAGGTGCTGGATGTCAAGTGCAATTCTCGTTACCTCCATCCTCCCAATGGCACTTCAAATTTGATCCACCTGAGGCATCTTTATGCAAGTGCATGCTTTCTTTCGGACATACCTGACATACAAAATCTCTCAAATTTGCAAGAGTTGGAGGCATTCCGTGTTGGCAGTATCAGGCATATCAGTGCCTTACGGCAAATGATGCAACTCAGAGGCGCACTTCACATTGCAATTCTCCGTCAGTGTGATGTTAGTGTGTTCAGTAAGGGTATCTTGAAAGGAATGAAGCACCTGAACAAACTACACCTGTCTTGGGCCAACTCTATGGGCAAAAGCAAAGAGATCTCCATCGATGAAGAGGCACTCGAGTGCTTGCAGCCACATGAGAATGTGAAGGTTCTGAAAATTACTGGCTACACAGGCATCAGATCTCCATCATGGATGCTCAAGACCTCATGTTCACTGTCAAATGCAACATCTATGTACTTATCGGATTGCATGAACTGGGAGAGCCTACCTCCCTTACATGACATGCCGTGCCTTGAGGTTCTTGAGATCAGAAAGATGCATTCTATTAACAAGGTCGGTGCTGTTCCTCAACGATCTGACAAAGAATTGTTTCCAAAGCTCAAAAGTCTCGTTATCGAAGACGCTTTGCATTTCACTGGATGGTCGATAGGCAACTCAGCAAGAAACATAGCATTTCCCTGCCTCTACAGGCTAGAGATCAGGAATTGCCCCGACCTGATAGCCTTCCCAGATGTCCCCCTTTCACTTACTATCATGATCATAGAGAATGCTGGTCTATATTTGCTTCCAATGATCCATGCCAAGCAATTATCAGAAGAAGAGGCGGTGTCGACATCAGAAGAAGGTAGATGGACATCACGGCTCACCACGTTACAGATACATCACTGCCACAGACTAAGATCCCTAGGATCAGGCCTACTTCAACAGCAGCACCTCCTTCGCTCTCTTGAGGTTCTGTCAATCAAGAACTGTGACAACGTCATCTGTGATCTGTCCGACGGATTCAAAGATCTCACTGCATTGAGGGACCTCTCGCTATATGACTGCCCGAAGCTGCTCGTCGACAAGTTTCATGCATCACTGCGAACTCTGGAGATCAGCGAGTGCTTCATTGCACAGGGCGGATGGGTGGACGACTACCCTTTCCTCTTCTCAGTGTGGACGCTCAAGGTAAGGGGTTGCTCACATGTAAGCGCTGGTCAGGGCAGCTACACTGAACCTTTGGACTGGTTGAGCTCCCTGTTCAATGTGTACAGTCTTCAATTGGAGAACACATTGCTCGTGGGACTGAGCATGTTTGACAAGCTTCATTCTCTAGAGATGCTTGAGATTGATGGAAGTCGCGCGTTCTTTGATGGTTCATCGGAATTTGAGTGGCTGGAGAAGCTGCAGACCCTCAGCGTTAGGAACTGCACGGAATTGTGTGATCTTCCGGAAAACCTGTACACTCTGCCTGCATTGGAAGAGCTGTGTGTGGAGAATTGTCCTGCTATTCAGGCATTGCCAGCAAACGGGTTGCCAGCGACACTGAAGAGATTATCAATATCTAAGTGCAGTCCACACCTAACTCAGCGGTGTCTCGATGAAGAACTTGATAGGCCAAAGATTGCAAAGGTTGGTGTAGTATACATTGAGGGGCAAAGTATTATTACTCCAGAAGAATAGTGTGATATTTGTGTTACCCTGCGTTTGTACAGTATATTTAAACCACCTCAATGCATCATCTGGATCCTTTGGAACCTCTACTCCTCCTTACAGTTGACTGAGAGTGATTAAAAGGACAGTGGTGCCTACAGTTTAATTTTCACAAAAGTTGTATATTACACTTTCTTTTATCCAAAAAAAACATGAATTAACTGATACGAGAACACAACGATCAATTATTTGAGTTGGTATGCATTTCTGCAAGTGTGTTGTTTTCATTTTGCGGTGCATGGAGTGTTGGAATTGCACTTTTTTTTGGCTAACCAGTTGAACCAGCAGTCATTAATGGCATTAGCAGGAGAGCTCAAGAAATCATAACACAACAAATGTTTGACGAATCTTTTAGTTTTAACATATTATATGTGATCTGTAGAAATGGTATACAGAGGCGTCTCTAACACCAGTAGTGAAGAGTTTGAGTTTGTAACCCAGTAAAATGCCAGTATGGTTCGGAGTCCTGGACTCCAAGCTACATGTTGTAAGCCTATCAGTCTATCACTACAAATACTAGTACATATGCACGTCCTAATGCATAGATTTAATGGTGAACCATGAGATTCAGTATTTCATAGATAGTACATTTCAGAACCTGTTGTACAAAATCGTGTGCTACCATCTGTTCCACTATGCAAAACGACTGAAAAAACAAGTTTCCATGGACCAGTCTGCCTTGGCCTCTAAAATTTGCTACTGTCTGGCCAGCCAATAGTTGACTTGAACTCTATCGCGACTTTATGAACAGTCCACAAATTCTCCGATCTCAACCGTTGATTTTCATAAAAAATAAAAATTGATCTTGGAGGCTTTATTGAGCACACACATTGGCATCACCTAGTCTGCAAGCTCTCCAGGCCGTCCAAAAATTACACTATTACTGCAGCACCGGACATATATTGCATTGCTGAGATCAGAACATATATATTACCTGGATTAGCAGGAAAATTATCCATTGGTATATAGATTGTATCTTCAGATTCAGAAACAACATGCCCATGAACTTCCACATGCGTAGGTTGACTAAGCAAGCTGTCACTTTTTACAGCTATATTGTCTATTACTACATCTGCCACATGAGACTTTCTTCTTTTCTTATACTCACGATTCCTTCGTAAGTATGCTTCTCTTTGTTCAGGCAACAAGTGTGAGTACCAGCTAGTGCCACGTTGTCGCTTACGTTGGCTGCTCTTTGTCAATGCAATATCAGCTTGATCTTCAAGAGAAATAGAAGATGCATGTACACCAGATGGACTAACCATCACTGGAGTTCCATTGTCTGGGTGGCACATATTTGACTGAAGAATTATGCAATTGTCTGAATCACACAGGCCTTGGTTACCTGATTCAGATTTCCCAAACGTACCAAATGTGGCCACTGCTTTTCACATGACGAACAAGGAAAAAAAATAGTCTATATCATAATTAGTAATACATTTAAACAATAGATTCTGACAGTACAGATTTCTATAAAACCTTGTTTCACTTTGGACGAACGTCCTTGTTGATCGACCACTGAACCATGTGTGCAACAATCTGAAAAGAGGAAGATATTCCATCAGCAAAGCATACATAGTAATTACTCCCTCCATCCCATATTAGGTTGCGCATAATTTTGCGTGCAAATCAAACTTTACAAAGTTTGACCATGAATATACAAAATAATATGAATATATGTGATATAAAATGTATATATTATGAAAATATATTTTAAGAAAATTCTAATAATATTAATTTGGCACAATATAAGTTTATAGTTGGATCAAACTACTTGGTCAAATATTGTACAGTTTGACTCTAATAAAATCTTATATGCAACCTAATTTGGACGGAGGGAGTATTAAATTATGTTTATTATAAGCCACCCGAAAGCTACTTTCTGTCACCCGAAAACTACTTGCATTGTTATCTTGTTTAGCTCATTTGTACTCACGATTCCTCTGTAAATATACTTCTCTCTGAATTGGTGTCATCTGCAAGTATTTCCCGGTCACAATATGTCATTTAGAAAGTAAAAAAGTTTAAGATATACTACCTCTGTTCCATAATGTAAGCCTTTTTAGCAAGGTAAAACAGTTTGCTAAAAAGGCTTATATTGTGAAACGGAAGGAGTAGTCAATAAAATGATTAGAGTTGACAGGTAGAACACTGTTTTCTGATGACGCTGAATTAATCACTGGAACATTATTATTATTTTAACGAGTTTATACTTCCAACTGGGCGGACCTTGTATGTAGTTATCTCCACTCATATGATGAGTATATAGATTCTAGACGAAATCAGTTTGATTGTTTAAATGAGTTTGTTTTCCAACGAAACAGACCTCATATGTAATTAGCATGATGAGCACATATAACTGGATAAAATTAGTTTATATCTTATCTCTCTGTACATCTAAGGAGACCACAAAGGTTTTATTTAATGCGCTCGGAACAGACTCTGGATTAAAGATTGTGCACATTTTATTGGAGGAAGGATTGTGTACCTGAGACTTGAGACATGAATGACAAGCAAATGGGCTGATATTTGGAGAGGAAAGGTTGACGCAGACTCATGCAAGACGGCGACTGCGAGGTTGGTACTCCGGAATTGTGAAACCCAAATCTATATATAAGAGAAGTCTGAACACCACAAGTCGGTATTAGATATATATAAGCTTAAGACATAGAATTTACAAATTGATGTTCTGGCTGAAAATATATCTCCTGACATGGATTTTTGGACATACAAACTTCTGAAATATATATATCTGACTGAAATGGAATTTAGTTCTGTGGAAATAATGGAACTGCACTCTTTAATCTCTAATATCGTTAATAACAAAAACCTTAAGACATTCTTATCCATATAATATTTGATTTCTCACCGGTGAGGGTCATATGCAGATTTCTTAAATGAGTATAACTTCCAAACAGATCAAAACAGTTTATTATATGAGAAAATTAGATCCATACCATTAAAAGATCAGACCTTTAGAAAAATACCACCCAAAGTTTGTGACTTAGAAAACTACCACTGAAAGTTGGCTCCGTTACCAATCGATCAGTTCTGACTTCTGAGACAGAGTCGATCAAGCCTGTATGCCTGAACCCAACACACACGCTGACACGCACGCACTCGTCCTGCCCAGAAGAAGCGGAGACCAGCCGGCGGTGCGCCTCCCCTGCGGCCTACCTCCCTGCCGGCTCGCCTTCCTGACGGCAGCGGCGTCTCCTCCGGACGGTCCCCCATGGTACGCACCCTCTCCATCCCTTTTCCCTCTCTTTTCCTCTCCTGCACACTCTTTTTAGTAGTCTAAACCCTAGTTTTGGGGGATTTTGTAGTGCTGAGATAAGTATGATGCTTGGTGGTGGTGTAGGCTTTGCACCTGTCCGGTTTCCCCCTTTTTCTATTTGTTTTTGTGTTTCTCATGTCAGTGTTGTGTGCTACATGTGGTAGCCGTTGTGTTTGTATCCGGGTTCAATGTTTAATGAAAATGGTTCAGGCTGGCTTTTGCCCGACGTAGTTGCCTAAAAAAAGGAAAGAGATAGCAAAAAAGACTTGAAGGCCCCGTCATTTCAAATGTGCTACATATTTTCGCTTCTTATATGTGCTGCAATGTTTTCGCTTTGATCTTATATGTGCTGCAACTTTTTTCACTAACCTATGTTGCCTCATAGGAAAACCATATCGGAAGATGGTGAGGCCTCCACCACCGTTGTTGAACCCACTTTCATGCCGCATGCAAGCCCAGGTGTAACAACTCGAATGACTGCTGCTCTTTCTCCAACTAGACAAGGTGTAACAGCTAGAAGGATGGTGTCTCTTTCTTCAACTAGCCCAGGTGTAACAACTAGAAGTATGGCTGCAATCTCATCCGGGGGAATCAATCGGAGGATCATCATTGAGTAGATGATTTCCTTTTGAGCTAATTGAGTAGATGAATTAGATATCTATCTAAGTACTTTGTCGTGAACTATGGTCTTTTGTCTGAAAAATCTGTAGAAGTATGGCTGCTGAAACTTGTGTTCTTTCATTTCAAACTTGTGTTATATATCTAGTTGAGATGGTTTGTTATATCCTACTAAAATCTAGTGTTGTATGTACTTGTATATCTTGATTTAGTGTTGTTGATCTGCTGATGAATTGTTTGTAAATTAGACAGGAATGCAGCCGTTATGCTCCTTGATTTTTGGCTGAATAGCTGTTGAAATGGAGTCTGGAAGCGTTTTATCTTGAGCAAAGTTATGTCCAGGAGCTGAACGTTGTTCAAATGTAGCCTGGATATGTGTTTCCAAACGTTTTCCTAAGCAGGTGGACGTCCAGATCACGGTGGTGCTAGAAGTCACTAACGGAGCCAACTTTCAGTGGTAGTTTTCTAACTCACAAACTTTGGGTGGTATTTTTCTAAAGGTCTGATCTTTTAATGGTATGCATCCAATTTTCCCTTATTATATAGGGGTGTTAAAGTGTTATAAGAAGGAAAGAAAATAGACAAAATCTCAAATGGATGCCACGAAATGAACTAACTAACAAAAAAATATAAAAGTATGACCATTCCACTTATCCATCCGATTATGGTATGTAACTTCACAACCACAGACTAACCCCTTGCCACATATTGGTCTAGATCACTGCATAGTAGTTTGGAAAAAAATACAAACACATGGTGTGCAAAAAGACACCTAGCCACTACAAAGGACAGAACATGTCGAGATTTTTAATAAAATCGGTAGTTCTAAGCAAGAAGCATCCAATGGGAGGTACCCTCACGCGAGAAATGATCGAGAAAATTGGAACCAACAGAAAATAAGAAAGATAGTGATGATACGAAGAGGGGGTCACGCACGTGCTCACCTGTGGGCTATTGGCTATTGCACTCCCGCTCCCAGCCAGTGTGTAGACAACAGGTGGTGGACTGGTGGGGAATGGAGATGTCGGTATTTTGGCGCGCTGGTTCATGTATGGAGTTGTTTCGCACACGGGTTGGAGTCAAATTTGGTTGGACGGCACAATGACTAAACTGAGGAGCTATTCTGGCACATATGGGAAGAGGTGCTGGGAGTCCTAGGAAAACCAGCCGTTGGATCCAAAAGATCAGCGTTTGGTGATGGAGGGTGAATATCAACGAAAGAAATGGAACCGATGGCTAGGATTGATTTCGCCTTGCCCTGACGGGAAAACTAAAGTGGAGGTGGTAAATCCAAATTCATAACTGCTACACTATAGTAGTAGAGAAAAGAGCGTGGAGAGAAGCACATAATTTTCACTCCAATAATCCCATGATACCTTTACCACTAGAGAATCGGAGTCAGCCTCGTCCTTGTGTTGCCGTGGGCAGGTGAGCCGCCATGCTACGGGCGAGTATGGGTCCCTTCCATGTTTTGTTGCTTTGCTCACGGTCTCTCGCTCGAACAAATCATAATGGAGAGTTCAACACTTATTTAAAAATGCAAAGCAACAGACAACTGCTTTAAGCAAAGTGTGTAAGGTAAACAGTCCACATGTTCCATGAACAAGAGACCGTTGTTTTCTCCCTAGTAGCAACAGCACATCTACAACCAAAAAGATTTCTGTCACTTCCCTTGGAAACTAGAGGCATGAACACAATATCGAGCATAAATACTCCCTCTTGGAGTCACTAGCAACTATTTGGCCAACATAACCACTAGCAACGGAGAGCATGCAAGATCACAAACAACATAGACATGATAGAATCATAAAGATAGAACCATTAATCAAACCAACATAATAATCTCAATATCCATCGGATCCCCGCAAACACAACATGCATAATTACAAATAGATTAGATCTTGATCATGAATGAAGCTCACAAGATCTATACATGAAAGCACAAAGGAGAAGATACAACCATCTAGCTACTACGTGGACCCATAGTCTAAGGTGGAACTACTCACGAATCATACCGGAGAGAAGGCCTCCGGGATGATCTCCCCTCCGGCAGGGTGCCGGGAAGAACTTCAGATCCCCCCGATCTAGGGACGATGGTGGCGGCGGCTATAGACAGTTTCGTGGATTTCTGATCGGGTACTGAGAGTTTCTGCATTGGGGGCTTCTTATAGGCGAAGGGACGGGTTCGGAAAGCGACCAGGAGGGGCAAACCCTACCCAGGCGCGGGGTAGGGCCCACCCGCGCCTAGGGGGGTTTGGCCTCCCTGGCTCGCTTCTCCGTCTCCCCTCTAGACTTCTTGTTCCCCACGGAAAGTTATTGACTTTGTCCTTCGTCCTGTCCAATTCCGATAATATTTCTTTTCTAACTTTTCTGAAACCAAAAACAGCAGAAAACAGGCATTTGGCACTGTTGCAACTTGTTAATAGGTTAGTACCAGAAAACATGTAAAAATCACCTCAAAGTGTAGACAAGTAAAGAAAAGTAGATATAAAACAAGCATGGAGCATCAAAAATTATAGATACGTTTCCAACGTATCAGCATCCCCAAGCTTAACTCCTGCTCGTCCTCGAGTAGATAAGTGATAAACAGAATAATTTTTTAGGTGACATGCACCCTCGCAATAAAGATCCAACCATTTGCAAACATTGAAAGCTGGGATCAAAGAACTCTAAACATGTGCATGAAAGATGGAGTTCTAACAGTAGGACATAGTAATTATGCATGCAACATGGCAAGCTACAAACAAAGATCATGAATAATATGCATTGAAAAACGTTTGTTTGTTTCACATGCAGAAAACATAGCATAGTGGCAATCAGCTTGTCCCTCATAGAGTAGCAATATAATGCATATGACACCTGCAAAGTTCACAAGGGTGACTAGAAACAAATAGCACATGAACAAGTAATAACACAATATGCATCAATTAATAAGCTTTGAAACATTGCATACAGAATGACAACTATGCTCTCTTAATGGTGCCTAAAGGTAGAAGGTGGAGACTCAATAATGGTGGAAGAAATGCCTTTTTGTAAAGGAAGCAGGAATTACAAGTTTCAAAAAGTGCTTCCAAAAATTATGGTACTTATTAGCTTCTATCCCTCATTGCCCCTATCATAAGCATCTTGAAGTGGTTAAGGTTAAAGTGGCAAAGCTGGAGTATATGCTTGACAAAGTATAAGTTGGCAATCTCAAGTCCCTTGACTATGAGGGCTACACCTCATGGATACTCAACTTAGGGTCCAGGCAAGTTCTTGTCACTGTAAGTATTTGCATATCATTGAGAACCGCCAACGGGGTACCCCTTGCACATGGTACAGGAGCTTTTCCATAACCAAAATGACAAGGCAAGCAGACAATGAGCATGTCAGCAATCTTTTTATTTACCATATGCATAGCTTTTTATTGAGGATGCTTCATAGATAGATCACTATAGTGATGCTGCAAGTTTCCACCATGATTAGGCATGGCTTAGGCTAGCGGCCTAGGCGTTTCTCTAACACATAATACAAACTCCATGGACTTACAAGTTCCCACTTCATTTCACACCGGTAACATCCATAGACAAAAGAGCATGATATCAACGGAGTACAAAAAAAGTACAAGTGCAATGTTGAAAACGTTCCCCGTGACAGCACGGATCTGCTAATCCCAACTTATAAGTGCAAGCATATACAACAAAGTTGCCTCAATGGTTCAAGTTTATTAGGGGCAAAGAATAAAATGTGCCATCAAGTTCGTGAGGGCTTTAATCACTAAGTTTTCACATAACAAAATAGTTTTTAATTGGAAGATAGATGAAAACAAGAATATACTTGGAATGGTGTAACACACCATGCATAGGAGTTTATAGTGGACACTTTGGAATAACTTGGTTTCTTGGGAGTTGGAAGCATGAGTATAACTTACTCATACAAGTGGAGGCTAGCAAAAGACTGGGAGCAACCAACTAAGAGAGCAATAATGGCCATAATTATGCAATGCAACAAAACAAACTAATCAAAGCAAAGAGTGGTACTACAATTCAAGGACTAAATGATCATAGAGGCTAATGGTGACTTGTCATAGTCATAACATGGTGTGAGCATGTGCCAAGTCAACCCAAGCAAAACATCAAAGGAGAATACCACAATACTATGCTTTTGCATGCTAAAACAACGCATAATTTCTTCAAGGCACACTAAGCAATCCCAATTGTTTGGAACAAGATATGCTACAGCAATAATCACTAAGCATAATGCAAAAACAACACCTAGCATGTCATGCTAAAGTCTTAGTCACAGTCAATGCAAGCTCCTCTTGCACTTCAAGCAAGAACTTACTACTCCTTTCTAAACACCAAGCAAACTTATTTGTAAAACAACACAGCGAGAGCGGGGGTCCAAAATTATTTAAAGCAAACTAAAAAAACTAAGCAAAGCAAACGAAAACGAAAACTAAGACGCTCCAAGAACAACACAACTGTGCATGAAACAATAAAAGTGAGAAAAAAGTCTACTTAACCCCCTTATCTATTAAATTTGGATCACTAACCCCCCCTATCTATCAAACGGGTCAATTAGCCCCCCTAAGTATCCAAAACCGGGTAAATTACCCCTCCAGGTGATGATGGGCTGTTTTCTAGACGGATTTTGCCACCCATGACTCCGGTTTTGGCCACGCGGGATCCAGATGGAGGTGGACACACATATGGGTATTTCTAGTCTAAATAACCCCCTGTTGACTTATCCTCGTTTCTTTTCTTCTCCTCAGTCCCCATTCCCGTTCGTCCTCAGACCGCCTCACTCCGGCCTTCTCACTCTGGCTGCCTCACTCCATCGCTAATCCGGCCGCCACCTCTTCCCACTGAACCAGAAGCCGACCACCGTCTCCTCCTCCCACTGAACCAGAAGCCGGCCGCCGTCTCCTCCCACACCGACCCGTCGCCACCTCCCACACCCAACCTCGCTGGAGAATCAGGGAGGGAGATAGTGGAAGCGGCGGCGGCACAGATGGCGTGCAGGAGCGGCAGTTGGCGGGGGAGGAAAATGGCGTGCAGGAGATGGTTGCGCCAAGGTCCAGGGATGATTTTCTCCAAAGAATTTTTTTCCTCCGAATGGGGACAGAGTGCTTGCTGGGGATGCGAGCTCATGGTGCAGAGGGACGACAATTTCAGAGTGGACAAGCTGTGTATCAGGCTGTTACCTTGGGCGATTTCAGACGGGACATTTGATTGGGCATTTCACCGTGATTACTGAGAGTCTCATATTGTGGTTTCCTAAATGAATACTATCGCATAGTTCCTAATAGATATTACGTGAGTTATCTGCTGATGCATGAGTAGTCCTTTAATTTTTAACTGCAGACTCTCTGGCTGCCTCTAATAATATGTTCTGTAAGCAACTGAATTGTTTTTCTGATAAATAGTAGCCCCTTAATTTTGTTCATTTGTGCTATCTGGTTCAAGATGGAATTATTTTTTGCAGCTTCATTTCATTAGTTAAGTTGTGCTAGCTTCTTATGTTTTTCTGATAAATAGTAGCCCCTTCTTTAGTTCATTTGTGCTATCTGGTTTAAGATGGAATTATTTTTTGCAGCTTCAGTTCTTTAGTTAAGTTGTGCTAGCTTCTTACAAACACTCTAGTATGTGCTTAGCAATGCATGACTTCTCCCTTGATAATGTACAGAAGAGTTTTAGAGATGCACTGGAGGAGGTTTATAATCTGAACAGGTTTCCGTCACGCCGACATACTTACATACAATGAAATCTTGCAAAAATCTGGTAATTGCAAAAATCCGGTAAGTTCCTACTCTGAGATCTCTTTTAAATCATGTATGTGTCTGTACCTCTTCAAACTAAAGTATGTGTTTGGAAACATGGCAAAACCGACAATGGCTGATATGATAAAATAAAATATTGTAGCGCATTTTTCATGTTTGTAGCATCATAAACTGTCATATTTTCATGTCATCATTGATTTCTATATATTACAATTTATTATATATATATATGAAAACATACCCCCGTATCCATGTTTTTTGAAAATTGAATTCAGGTTGAAATTGACATGTAGGGAAACCACTGAAACAGATCGATTACCCTGCTGAAATTTCTGAATTCTAAAATCCACTCTTTGAATTCAGGTATATAGCTATGAGTCGGGGATCTGACCTGCTAGTCGACGCCGCACTACAATGAACAGATCATGCCATATATCCTCCGGTGTCGCGAGACTGGTGATCAAGAGCACGTCGCTGCCGCTGTGAGCGAAGGAGGAGTAAGACCGCGGTGAGGAGGCGAAAGCAGGGACGAACAAGAGAAGAGATCCACAAGCACCTGCGGTCGTCGTCGTAAGCGTGATTTGGTGGAGGCGGCGTCGCGAGCGGGATCAGGTAGAGCCGTGGCGAGCGTGATTAGGGGAGCTGTGAGCCGTCCTGATCGTGCCTCCACCAGGTGCCGTACGTGATCCCTAGATCATCGTCTCTTGGTTTTTTTTAGGTGCATATAATATATATATGCCAACGTGGACAAAACCGTTTTAAGTCTATATATGCCAACATGGACAAAAAGTGTCCATTGTGTCGAAACCATTCGTCTAGAAAACAGCCCATCACCACCTGGGGGGTAATTTACCCGGTTTTGGATACTTAGGGGGGCTAATTGGCCCGTTTGATAGATAGGGGGGTTAGTGATCCAAACTTAATAGATAGGGGGGTTAAGTAGACTTTTTTCTAAAAGTGAAGTGTCTAGACAGACCTGAGCTTTTTATTGATGAAGAAGGGGATGCCTTGGGCATCCCCAAGCTTTGACGCTTGTACCTCTTGGATATTTATTGGGGTGACACCATGGTCGCATCCCCAAGCTTGAGCTTTTGTTCATTCTTCATCTCATTGCATCATTCTCTCTCTACACCTGAATTTTTCCTTCATACAAAACTTCACACAATCTTCATTAGCGACATTAGCTTATTCAAAAGATATTAGACCGCTGGCAAAGCTTCGGAACAGCAAGGCTTTTCACTAAAAATACAAGCTACTGAAGTAACTCCTTCAAAGAAACTCAATTTACCTGAAGAGAGCTCAAAAAGGAATCAATAAGAAGCAAATGCAAATAATGGCAGAAATCTGTTAAAACAGACCAGCAGGTAGAAACGAATTTTTTAGAACATCTTATTTTGTTCAAATCAAAAAGTATTGAACTAACGAAAGTTAGACAACATACTGAGGGATTTATTCGTAAATTTTGAGCTCAATCCGACTTACAGAGCCTCCTCACGAATTTTTTTGGTGAAGGACAGAAATCTGTTTTGGGACAGCAACTCCCCAAATCTTACTTCCTTCTCATTAGAGGTCATTCTTGGCACAAAAAGCAAACAAAAGGATAAGGAGAGGTTATTACTGAAGTAATAACTTCCAAGACTCAAATAAACTCTTGGTTTATCTCCCAACAAGTATTTTTCTTTAACGCCTTTAAGTTAGGCACAAGAAGCAAGAAGAATCAAGTATTTTCAAATGAAGAAGCATTAACATCCATACTTGCAAAATCTTCAACTATGAAAGATATCTCATCCAAATGGGTTTTGGAGGATCCTTTCTCATCTCTCTTTGGTTTACTACCTTCGTCAAAAAGATTTTCAGGGGCAATCCAATCAAAGTTATTTTCAAAGGCTTCATGCATTCCAACAAGCTTATAGGGTATGGGTATATTGAATTCCTCTCTAGGCTTAGTTTTATCAGAAATACCCACAACATCTACAGTTGAACCTAACATATTGAAACGTTCAAAAACCTTTTTGGCTTCCCTAGCAACATCATGGAATTCTTTTGATAAAGTATCAAGGATGAATTCCCTTTTTTCAACATTTTTCTCTTCTTTTAGTTTTAGGAATAAGAATTGTATGAAGGGGTTAAGGCTAACAAACCTAGCCTCCAACATATGGACTAAAGAAGCTGAAGCAATTTCATAATTAGGAGCAAGCTCTGCTATAGATTTATCCTCAATATCCTCATGTTTTCTAACATAATTAAAGAATTCTTCAATATTATCTTTTCCAATTATGGAACCACTACCTATTGCAAGATTTTTCTAGGTGAACTTGGGGAGCAACATGGCGAGCTAGAGCAAGGTGGCAACTAGAGCAGGGACTAACTTTTTTGTGTTTTTTAATAAAGCAAGCAAACCAAACTAGACTAGACTAATTTTTTGGGTTTTTTTTGAAAAGAGGCAAACAAAACTAAGCAAAAGAAACAAAGCAAACTAAAAACAAAGTAAAGAGAAAGGAAGTGAAGGACTCCCCTAGTGAAGACGTCCTTAGCCTCCCCGGCAATGGCGCCAGAAAACTTGTTGATGACTCCTTGATGGCGCCAGAAAACTTGTTGGCTGATGTGGAGTCTTGTTGGGAACCCCAAGAGCAAGGTGTGAAGAGTACAGCAGCAAGTCTTCCCTCAGTTGAGACCGAGGTTATCGAACCAGGAGGAGGAAGGAAACGTCACATAGGTGTTGCAAGCAACGCGGAGACCTACACAACACAAACTCAAGACTTTGCCCCAACGAATCAGTGAGGTTATCAAGCTCACCGGTTTGCTATAACAAAGGATTAAACGTATGGTGTGGAAGGTAATGGTTTGCAGCAAGTAAACAAATAACAGTGGAAGATATATCAATGGTAAAGATTGGACCGGGGTCCATAGTTCACTAAAGGTGCTCTCCTTAGATAAACAACATGGCATGAAGGGTAAACAAATTACAGCGGGGCAATTGACAGGAACTGAGCAAGGCATAACAATGTAATTACTAGCTAGAAAGATCCTATGAAGTTGATTGGGCAATACAACATTATACATAGACCGTAATCCAACTGCATCTATGACTAGAAGTCCACCTTCAGGTTATCATCCGAACCCCCTCCAGTATTAAGTTGCAAGCAACAGACAACTGCTTTAAGCAAAGTGTGTAAGGTAAACAGTCCACATGTTCCATGAACAAGAGACCGTTGTTTTCTCCTAGTAGCAACAGCACATCTACAACCAAAGAGATTTCTGTCACTTCCCTTGGAAACTAGAGGCATGAACCCAATATCGAGCATAAATACTCCCTCTTGGAGTCACTAGCAATTACTTGGCCAACATAACCACTAGCAACGGAGAGCATGCAAGATCACAAACAACATAGACATGATAGAATCATAAAGATAGAACCATTAATCAAACCAACATAATAATCTCAATATCCATCGGATCCCCGCAAACACAACATGCATGATTACAAATAGATTAGATCTTGATCATGAACGGAGCTCACAAGATCTATACATGAAAGCACAAAGGAGGAGATACAACCATCTAGCTACTACGTGGACCCATAGTCCAAGGTGGAACTACTCACGAATCATACCGGAGAGAAGGCCTCCGGGATGATCTCCCCTCCGGCAGGGTGCCGGGAAGAACTTCAGAACCCCCCGATCTAGGGACGATGGTGGCGGCGGCTATAGACAGTTTCGTGGATTTCTGATCGGGTACTGAGAGTTTCTGCATCGGGGGCTTCTTATAGGCGAAGGGGCGGGTTCGGGAAGCGACCAGGAGGGGCAAACCCTACCCAGGCGCGGGGTAGGGCCCACCCGCGCCTAGGGGGGTTTGGCCTCCCTGGCCCGCTTCTCCGTCTCCCCTCTAGGCTTCTTGTTCCCCACGGAAAGTTATTGACTTTGTCCTTCGTCCCATCCAATTCCGAGAATATTTCAATACTAACTTTTCTGAAACCAAAAACAGCAGAAAACAGGCATCTCGCACTATTGCAACTTGTTAATAGGTTAGTACCAGAAAACATGTAAAAAGCACCTCAAAGTGTAGAAAAGTAAAACAAAGTAGATATAAAACAAGCATGGAGCATCAAAAATTATAGATACGTTTCCAACGTATCAGTTATCTTGGTCACCACTCATCTCACTAGGTCTGTTTATAGCTTGCACCCTCGCTAAAGCCTTTGCATTGTCCACAATTATTTGTCCAGGAGTCAACGGTTGCAAAGCACAAGTTTTACCATCCACTTGAAGCTATATATGTTCGTCCGTCCATCATGGATATCACCTTTGTCAAATTGCCACGACCTACCGAGTAGCATGTGACAAACAATCATGGGAACCACATCACATCCAACAGTATCCTTATATGGACAAATAGAGAAAGAGATTGATACGACGTGCTTGACCATGACAGTTCCATTATATCTCAACCATTGCACATGGTAGGGGTGCTTATGTTGACGGATAGGGAGCTTGAGATTTTCACATAGCTCGATTCTTGCGAGGTTGTGGCAACTTCCTTTGACAATTATGACTTTGATGGACTTTCCATTGATGTCGGCCTTGGTTTGTAATATGATTCATCATTGGTCTTCATGTTCTTGGGCTTGTGTGGTTAATGATACGTTGCAAACGTATCTATACTTTTTGATGCTCCATGCTTGTTTTGCACCAACTATCTTATGTTTTGTCTACACTTTGTGGTATTTTTATGAATTTTCTGGAACTAACATATTAACAAGTGCCACAGAGCCAGTTTCCTGTTTTATGCTATTTTTGGTTTCAGAAAAACTAGTAAATAAATATTCTCGGAATTGGACGAAACAAAAGCCGAAGTTCCTATTTTACCGGCACGACACAAAGTCCAAAGCAAAGACGGAGGAGGGCACCGAGGCGACCACAACATAGGGCCACGCGGGCCCACCCTGGGTCGTGCCTAGCTATGGTGTGGGCCCCTTGGGCGTCCACCGACCTCGCCCCTTCACCTATATATTGCTCCCGAGACGAAAACCCTAAAGATCAGATCAGAAATCCACGAAAAGTTCCGCAGCAGCGCCGCCACCGAAGATGAGATTCGGGGGACATAAGTCTCTGTTCCGGCACCCTGCCGGGACGGGGAATTGCCCCCGGAGCCATCTCCATCGACTCCACCGCCATCTTCATCGCCATTGCTGACTCCCATGATGAGGAGGGAGTAGTTCTCCCCTTGACATGGTTATACCCTACGGGTACACGATATCAGCATACCTGGTCCAGCCCAAGGAAGGCCCATGAAAATATACATGGCCCATGAAGACTTTCGGGTGGCCCAAGCCCATGACGTCTTCGGATCCTTGGAGAGCAAGACTAGATTAGATAGAATATTCAAAGGGGGGCAAACCCTAAACCTATAACCGACTCAATCTGTGCCCGGGACCTGCCTACCTCTATATAAAGGCTAGGAGGGCACGACGAGGAAGGCACCTCGCATAACACCGCATACACACCTCCACGCCAGATTACGTCTGCGCACCCCTGTAACTTTCGGTTCCACCGTAATCAAGAGCAAACAAGCAGGAGTAGGGTTTTCCCTCCAGGGGCCTGAACCTGGGTAAATCTCGTGCTGCCTGGTTGCTTGTCTGTTAACCGTTCCGTGATCTCCAGCATCCCCATCTTCACCAAAACCCAAGCTCATAACAATGGGCATTGACGAGATTAAACCTCATCAATTCGCGCCGTCTGTGGGAACTGGGGGCGCTGATTGTGCGATCGTGACGGTCCCAACCAAAGCGATCTACAATTCTTCGGCGACGGACGAGCCATCTCCTCTTTGGAGGTTTCGACTTCACCGCCCACTCGCCAGCCACCATGAAGGACTTTGAGCCCGTAGGAGACGGACTCAAAATTCTGTTCGGGAGCTTCTGCTTCCAGGTGGGACAGACCGGCACTCTCCGCCTCCCAGAGCGGGTGCCACTGCCATCAATCAGGCCCGCCTCGTGGGCTCCGCATACCGTGATACACACATCACCATCGATAGATGAGTCCTATGACAGCAACAGCTGCAACTCAGATATGTGCAATCCGCCATCGGATGAAGGGACCTACGATTCCGGATCTGAAAGTTGCGGCAGCAGCGATCCGACCTATGGACGCTACTAATGCGCCGTGGTCATCCAGAGCGACGTGGATCAGCACCAACCTAACCCGCCACCCAACCCGTAGGGTAGAAACGGCGAAAACAGGAGGCACCAATCCCCCCCCCCCCCGCCCAACGAGGATGACACCGATGCTAATCGGGTAATCCACCTCAGTGAGGAAGGATGGAACCAAGCACGCGAAGCCGTGGCGGGCAACAAGATCCTGCCTGTGGGTGCCTCACGGGACCTACTGATGGCATACCACCTGCTCCTCATCGAAGAGCACAAAAAGCAGGTGAAGATGCAAGAAGTGCTTGACAAACGCAAGCAAGCAGCCTCGGAGTCCAGCGCACGGTGAGGTGCGCTCTCTGTCGTCAGAGGCTCCAGTTCGCACAGCAACCACGGCAACAAGCACCATTCTCGCGTAGAGAACATGGACCCCTCCGCGCGTCGTGAGGTGACCCGAACCCTCAACACATCCTTCATGGAGATGGATGCCAACGGCAACGTCATCCCGAAGACCCCCCAAGCTGCGATCATGGCAGCCACCACATACCTCGCGTCCCATCCACCTCTGGTGGGGGACCCAAAGAGGGCCATGCACAACTCTGCACTAGCCGGACTCAGACTCGTTGGAGCTACGCTCCACGGAGAAGCTCCTGAGGAGCCGAAGAAGAAGGTTGCGGTTAGATTCAACCGCAGTCCCACACCCTCATCGGACGAGGAAGAACATGACCTACCTCGATGGCACAAGAGCTCACGGCGTCGCAGCCGCGACTACGACGCTCGAAGATAGCTCACCCAACGCAAGATCGACAAGGCACGCGCCAAGCGCGTATGCTTGTCCGAATCCGAAGAGGACGACAACAAAGGAGAACTCTGTGGAGCTCGATGCTTCTGTAGGGGTTCGTAGCATGGAAAACAAAAAAATTTCTATCACATACAAACAAACAAGCCAAGATCTATCTACTAGATTGTAGCAACGAGTCGATGGAATAACTTACCCTCGAAGATTCCAAAGTGTTTAACGAGAGCGGATTCTCGTGGGTGATGTAGTCGTACTCTTTCCGATCTCAAGATCGTGTAGACGATCCTTCCGGCGCCACGTTCCGGCAGCGCTCCCGCAGTCGGTCACACGTTCGGTACTCGACGAAGACCTTCCTCTCCCTTGTTCCAGCAGGCAGCGGAGGTTGTAGCACTCTCCTCGCGATTCCGGCAGCACAACGGCGTGGTACCGGAAGTAGAGGGGAAATCCCGCAGGGCTTCGCCTTAAGCCGGTGCGAGTATTGTGGAGCTTATGAGAGAGGCTATTAGTGGTCTAGTAATTAGACACACCAATTAGAAGGCTCTAAACCAATTAGAAGGCTCTAAACCGCTGGCTAAAGCAATTAGAAGCTCTAAACCAAAACGGCTCTAAACCGGAGATTTAGAGGTGGAAACTTGTGTGTCTAGAGGGGAGCCCTGCCCCTCCTTTTATAGGTGGGGAGGCGCGGCCAGGGGAGGGGAGTCCCTCCCCAAGTCGGCCTTGGGTGGTGCGCCGGCTTGGGGAGGAGACTCCTCCCTCAAGTCGGTTCCCAACTCCGCTTTCTTGTTTCCCACAGTTTCTTGTTTTAGCCGTTTGACTTTCAAACTGGACATTTGACTTTTCTGTTTTAGGATTCAATTTAATCCTTTATTTGGGACAGCAAGAAGACTTAGTACATGATGCAATCATTCCAATATGTAATGACACATTCATGTACCCCTCCCCCCCCCCCCCGGAGTGCCGGACAATCCGGAACCTTCTAGAACATTCCCAATGAAAACACCGGAATCATTCCGCAACTCCAAAACGGGACTTTCCTTATATGAATCTTATTCTCCGGACCATTCCGGATCACCTCATGATATCCCGGATCCCATCCGAGACTCCGAACAACATTCGGTCTCTTTCTCATAATACCATAACTACTCAAACAACGTCGAATCCTTAAGTGTGTCTCCCTACGGTTCGTGAATTATGCGGACATGATCGAGACACTTCTCCGAACAATAACCAATAGAGGAATCTGGAAATTCATATGGCTCCCACATATTTCTACGATTACTTTGCGATCGAATGAACCACTTACATACGATACCAATTTCCCTTTGTCTCACGATATGTTACTTATCCGAGGTTATGATCGTCGGTATCTCTGCATACCTAGTTCAACCTCGTTACTGATAAGTACTCTTTTCTCGTTCCCGTGATATGTGATCCCTTGTGACCAAGTCACATGCTTGCAAGCCAATTGGATGACATTCCACCGAGAGGGCCCAGAGTATATCTATCCGTCATGTGGATGGACAAATCCCACTCTTGATCCATGTGTTTCAACCAATACTTTCCGAACACTTAATGCCACCTTTATAGCCACCCAGTTACGGTGTGGTGTTTGATGTCATCAAAGCATCCATCCGGTAAAGGTGATATGCATGATCTCATGGTCGAAGGAATTAGGTTACTATGTATCAGAAAGCATATAGCAATTGAACTATTGAAATGACTTGATCTTTATGCTACGCTTATCAATAGGAGTATGTCCACCATATCATTCTCCTAACGATATGATCTTGTTGTTGATAACATCTCAATGTTCATGATATGGAAACCACAATCATTTAATCAACCAACAAGCTAGTGAAGTATAGAGGCTATACTAGGGACTTCAATTTAAGTTTACAATTCACACAAGTATTAATGTTTCCTTGTTAATACTATTATAGCATGAATATAAACATTTATCATAAACACAAAGATATAATAATAACTACATTTATTATTGCCTCTAGGGCATATCTCCAACAGTCTCCCACTTGCACTAGAGTCATCTAATCTAGATTACATGGTAATATACCGAACACCCATGGCAGTTTGGTGTTGGTCATGTTTTGCTCTTGGGAGAGGTTTAGTCAACGGATCCGCCACATTCAGATCTGTGTGTACTTTGCAAATCTTTATATCCCCATCCTGGATATGTTCTCGAATAGCGTGAAAACGCAGTTTGATATGCTTCAGCTTCTTGTGTGACCTTGGTTCTTGCGCATTGGCTATGGCGCCCATGTTATCACAGTAGATAGACATTGGGTCCAGCGCACTTGGAACCAGACCCAGCTCTGTAATGAACTCTTTCATCCATATCGCTTCTTGTGAAGCCTCTGAAGCAGCCATGTATTCCGATTCAGTTGAAGATCTCGCCACAACGCTTTGCTTTGCACTCCTCCAGCTAACTGCTGCACCATTCAAAATAAATACGTACCCAGATTGTGATTTAGAATCATCTGGATCGGTGTTCCAACTAGCATCGGTGTAACCATTAACAACGAGCTGTTCATCACCTCCATAAGAAAGAACCATATCCTTAGTTCTTCTCAAGTACTTAAGGATGTTTTTGACCGCTGTCCAATGATCCACTCCTGGATCACTTTGATATCTGCTAGTTAAACTAACAGCATATGCAATGTCGGGTCTAGTACATAGCATGGCATACATTAGAGATCCTATGGCTGAGGCATAGGGAGTCTTACTCATCCTTTCTCTATCTTCTGCCGATGTTGGACTTTGAGTTTTACTCAAGGTCGTATTGGGCAACATGGGCAAGAACCCTTTCTTGCTTTCTTCCATTCCAAATCTCTTTAGAACTTTGTCCAAATATGTACTCTGTGACAATGATATTTAGCGTTT
This sequence comes from Avena sativa, assembly GCA_916181665.1. NCBI lineage: Eukaryota > Viridiplantae > Streptophyta > Magnoliopsida > Poales > Poaceae > Avena > Avena sativa. The sequence continues at coordinate 24,939,420 of OV702283.1, forward strand.
CGATCTATCTCTATAAATCTTTATGCCTAATATGTAAGCTGCTTCGCCAAGATCCTTCATTGAAAAACTATTATTCAAATATTCCTTGACACTATTAAGAAGGTCTACATCATTCCCGATCAACAATATGTCATCCACATACAGTATTAAGAATGCTACAGAGCTCCCACTCACTTTCTTGTAAATACAAGCTTCTCCATAAGTTTGTATAAAACCAAAACTTTTGATTACCTTATCAAAACGTTGATTCCAACTTCGGGATGCTTGCTTCAATCCATAGATGGACCGTTGAAGCTTGCATACCTTGTTAGCATCTTTAGGATCGACAAAACCTTTGGGTTGCATCATATACAACTCTTCATCAATGTCTCCATTGAGGAATGCTGTTTTGACATCCATCTGCCATATCTCATAATCATAATATGCAGCGATTGCTAACATAATCCTCACAGACTTTAGCTTCGCTACCGGTGAGAAAGTCTCATCGTAGTCAACTCCTTGAATTTGTCGAAACCCTTTTGCGACAAGTCGAGCTTTATAGACAGTAACATTACCATCAGCATATGTTTTCTTCTTGAAAATCCATTTGTTCTCGACAGCCTTCCGGCCATCCGGTAAGTCCACCAAAGTCCATACTTGGTTTTCGTACATGGATCCAATCTCGGATTTCATGGCTTCTTGCCATTTATTGGAATCTGGGCTCATCATCGCTTCCTCATATGTCTCGGGGTCATCGGTGTTGTCCACCACCATGACATTCATAACGGAATCATACCAATCTGGAGTGGTACGAGTTCTCGTTGACCTCCGAGGCTCTGTAGTAACTTCAACCGAAGTTTCATGATCACCATCATTAGCTTCCTCTCTTATTGGTGCAGGCACCACAGGAACTTCTTCCGGTGCTGCGCTACTCGCAATTTCGAGAGAAGGTTCGACAACCTCGTCGAGTTCTACTTTCCTTCCAGTCACTTCTTTCGAGAGAAATTCCTTCTCTAGAAAGGATCCATTCTTGGCAACGAAGATTTTGCCTTCGGATCTATGATAGAAGGTATACCCAATAGTTTCCTTCGGGTATCCTATGAAGACGCATTTTTCCGCTTTGGGTTCAAGCTTGTCCGGCTGTAACTTCTTTACATAGGCTTCGCATCCCCAAACTTTAAGGAACGACAATTTAGGTTTCTTCCCAAACCATAATTCATACGGTGTCGTTTCAACGGATTTAGACGGTGCCCTATTTAAAGTGAATGCGGCTGTTTCTAATGCATAACCCCAAAATGATAGCGGTAAATCTGTAAGTGACATCATAGAACAAACCATATCTAAGAGAGTTCGATTACGACGTTCGGACACACCATTACGCTGTGGTGTTCCCGGCGGTGTCAATTGTGAAAGTATTCCGCACTTCTTTAAATGCTCGCCAAACTCGTAACTTAGATATTCACCTCCACGATCAGAACGTAGAAATTTAATCTTCTTGTTATGTTGATTCTCTACCTCACTTTGAAACTCCTTAAACTTCTCAAAAGTTTCGGACTTATGTTTCATGAAATAGATATACCCATATCTACTCAAGTCATCCGTGAAGGTAAGAACATAACGATAACCACCGCGCGATGCTACACTCATTGGACCACACACATCGGTATGTATGATTTCCAATAAGTCCGTAGCTCGCTCCATCATACCAGAAAATGGAGTCTTAGTCATTTTACCCATCAGACATGCTTCGCATCTTTCAAGTGATTCAAAATCAAGTGATTCAAGAAGTCCATCGGAATGGAGTTTCTTCATACGTTTTACTCCGATGTGACCAAGACGACAGTGCCACATATAGGTCGAATTATCGCTTGATTTCAAACGTTTAGCTTCAATATTGTTGATATGTGTATTTCCACTATCGAGATTCAATAAGAATAGACCATCTATCAAAGGTGCATGTGCGTAAAACATATTACTCATATAAATCGAACAACCATTATTCTCTGACTTAAACAAGTAACCGTCTCGCAATAAACAAGATCCTGATATAATGTTCATGCTTAACGCAGGCACCAAATAACAATTATTTAAGTATAAAACTAATCCCGATGGTAGATGAAGAGGTAGCGTGCCGACCGCGAGAACATCAACCTTTGATCCGTTTCCCACGCGCATCGTCACCTCGTTCCTCGCTACCTTCCGTTTCTTCTGCAGCACCTGTTTCGAGTTACAAATATGAGCAACCGAACCAGTATCAAATACCCAGGCACTACTACGAATACTAGTGAGATACACATCAATAACATGTATATCAGATATACCTTTCTTCTTGATGTTGCCGTTCTTCAAATCCGCCAAGTACTTTGGGCAATTCCGCTTCCAGTGACCTACTCCCTTGCAGTAAAAGCACTCAGTTTCAGGCTTTGGTCCAGCCTTGGTTTTCTTCGTCGGCGTGGTAACTTTCTTACCACCCTTCTTGAAGTGTCCCTTTTGCTTAGACTTGCCCTTCTTGAATTTGGTGGTCTTATTGACCATCAACACTTGGTGCTCTTTCTTGATCTCCACTTCTGCAGATTTTAACATAGCAAATAGTTCTGGCAACTCTTTGTTCATGTTCTGCATGTTGTAGTTCATCACAAAGTTCCTGTAACTTGGTGGCAATGACTGGAGGACGCGGTAAACCCCCAAAGCATTAGGAATCACTATACCCAAGCTTTGAAGTTTGTTTGCATGCCCAGACATCTTAAGCACATGCTCACTGACGGAGCTGCCCTCTTCCATCTTGCAGTTAAAGAACTTTTCAGAAGCTTCATAACTTTCAATTGCCGCATGAGTCTCAAAAATCAATTTGAGATCCTCGACAATATCATATGGGTCTGACTCTTCAAACCTTTTCTGAAGCTCCGATTCTAAACCATACAAGATAGCACACTGAACTATGGAGTACTGATTCTTCCGAGCGAGGTAAACATTCTTTACTTCATCGGGAGCATCAGCTGCAGGTGGGTCACCCAGTGGTGCATCCAGCACATAGGTCAAATTACCAGCTGTGAGGACAATCCTCAAATTGCGGAACCAATCCGCGAAGTTGCTTCCATTGTTTTTCAACTTTTCTTTCTCTAGGGACGCATTAAAATTGATGGTAGGGGCTGCCATTGATCTACAACATATTTGCAATAGTTTAGACTAAGTTTATGACAAATTGAGTTCAAATTAATTAATGAAATTAAACTAGGTGAACTCCCACTCAAAACAACATCCCTCACATTGTTTTAGTGATCACACGAACCAAATCCACTACATCAACACCGATCATCACGAGAGTTGATATAGTTTCAATGGCGAACAATCATCATGTTCATCATATCTACTATATGATTCATGCTTTACCTTTCGGTAATCCGTGTTCCTGAGACCATGTCTGTACATGCTAGGCTCGTCAAGATCAAACCTTAGCCACCGCATAAGCAAATCTGGCTTGCCTACGTTGTATACACTTGCGGAATCTAACACACCCGATCATCACGTGGTGCTTCGAAACAACAAGCTTTAGCAACGGTGCTAACTAAGGGCGAACACTTTATGATTTGAAATTCATGTGCATGAGGGATCATCTTATAATGCTACCGTCGTCTACTAAGAAATACAAGATGCATAAAGGATTAACATCACATGCAATTCATAATATGTGATATGATATGGCCTTTCTTCTTTGTGCTTCCGATCTCCATCTTCAAACACGAACATGATCTCCATCATCACCGGCATTGCATCAAGGTCAATGATGCTTCACCATGGTTGTCGTCCACCGGCTTCAACTATTACAACTACTTTGAATAGACACGCGGGTCTTAACATAAATTAAAGACAACCATATGGCTCCTGCCGGTTGCCAACTTACAATAAGGAACATTGCATACATCAAATATAATCACAATCATGGCCATATCACATCACTGCACACCCCTGCAAAACAAAGTTAGACGCTTCTACTTTCTTTGCATCTTTTACGTGGTTTGGGGCTTTCAATAAGTGTCGTTCTAACTTACGAACAAGAACCACAACATTGATACTAGCATTGTTGATTACCCGTTGTAAATTGGATCTTAACTATGCTAGGAGAAACAGGCACCCGCAAAGCCACTTATGCAATACAAGTTGCATGTCAAGCGTGGAGCAAGTCTCATGAACGATGTCATGTAAGGTTAGCCCGGGCCGCTTCATCCCAACATACCGCAAGATGCAAAGTACACAAAAAGCAATCTTCAATAAAAGCATCAACGCCCACAATGACCATTGTGTTCTACTCGTGCAACAGATCTACATATAGACACGGCTCTGATACCACTGTAGGGGTTCGTAGCATGGAAAACAAAAAAAATTCTATCGCATACAAACAAACAAGCCAAGATCTATCTACTAGATTGTAGCAACGAGTCGATGGAATAACTTACCCTCGAAGATTCCAAAGTGTTTAACGAGAGCGGATTCTCGTGGGTGATGTAGTCGTACTCTTTCCGATCTCAAGATCGTGTAGACGATCCTTCCGGCGCCACGTTCCGGCAGCGCTCCCGCAGTCGGTCACACGTTCGGTACTCGACGAAGACCTTCCTCTCCCTTGTTCCAGCAGGCAGCAGAGGTTGTAGCACTCTCCTCGCGATTCCGGCAGCACAACGGCGTGGTACCGGAAGTAGAGGGGAAATCCCGCAGGGCTTCGCCTTAAGCCGGTGCGAGTATGGTGGAGCTTATGAGAGAGGCTATTAGTGGTCTAGTAATTAGACACACCAATTAGAAGGCTCTAAACCAATTAGAAGGCTCTAAACCGCTGGCTAAAGCAATTAGAAGCTCTAAACCAAAACGGCTCTAAACCGGAGATTTAGAGGTGGAAACTTGTGTGTCTAGAGGGGAGCCCTGCCCCTCCTTTTATAGGTGGGGAGGCGCGGCCAGGGGAGGGGAGTCCCTCCCCAAGTCGGCCTTGGGTGGTGCGCCGGCTTGGGGAGGAGACTCCTCCCTCAAGTCGGTTCCCAACTCCTCTTTCTTGTTTCCCACAGTTTCTTGTTTTAGCCGTTTGACTTTCAAACTGGACATTTGACTTTTCTGTTTTAGGATTCAATTTAATCCTTTATTTGGGACAGCAAGAACACTTAGTACATGATGCAATCATTCCAATATGTAATGACACATTCATGTACCCCTCCCCCCCCCCCCCCCCCCCCCGGAGTGCCGGACAATCCGGAACCTTCTAGAACATTCCCGATGAAAACACCGGAATCATTCCGCAACTCCGAAACGGGACTTTCCTTATATGAATCTTATTCTCCGGACCATTCCGGATCACCTCGTGATATCCCGGATCCCATCCGAGACTTCGAACAACATTCGGTCTCTTTCTCATAATACCATAACTACTCAAACAACGTTGAATCCTTAAGTGTGTCTCCCTACGGTTCGTGAATTATGCGGACATGATCGAGACACTTCTCCGAACAATAACCAATAGAGGAATCTGGAAATTCATATGGCTCCCACATATTTCTATGATTACTTTGCGATCGAATGAACCACTTACATACGATACCAATTTCCCTTTGTCTCACGATATGTTACTTATCCGAGGTTATGATCGTCGGTATCTCTGCATACCTAGTTCAACCTCGTTACTGATAAGTACTCTTTTCTCGTTCCCGTGATATGTGATCCCTTGTGACCAAGTCACATGCTTGCAAGCCAATTGGATGACATTCCACCGAGAGGGCCCAGAGTATATCTATCCGTCATGTGGATGGACAAATCCCACTCTTGATCCATGTGTTTCAACCAATACTTTCCGAACACTTAATGCCACCTTTATAGCCACCCAGTTACGGTGTGGTGTTTGATGTCATCAAAGCATCCATCCGGTAAAGGTGATATGCATGATCTCATGGTCGAAGGAATTAGGTTACTATGTATCAGAAAGCATATAGCAATTGAACTATTGAAATGACTTGATCTTTATGCTACGCTTATCAATAGGAGTATGTCCACCATATCATTCTCCTAACGATATGATCTTGTTGTTGATAACATCTCAATGTTCATGATATGGAAACCACAATCATTTAATCAACCAACAAGCTAGTGAAGTATAGAGGCTATACTAGGGACTTCAATTTAAGTTTACAATTCACACAAGTATTAATGTTTCCTTGTTAATACTATTATAGCATGAATATAAACATTTATCATAAACACAAAGATATAATAATAATTACATTTATTATTGCCTCTAGGGCATATCTCCAACAGCTTCAGCAGATCCGTTCGACGGATGCGGATGCCACGGAACTTCAAGCTTCCTTCGAACACTCCGAAGTTTGATGGCATGCAGGACCCTAAGGCGTGGCTCAGCGACCACCTGTCATCTGTCAAGCTGCACGGCGGAAACAAAAACACCGCCCTGCAATGCCTTCAGCTGCAGCTGACAGGCGCAGCCCGGATCTGGCTCAGCAGCCTATCCTTGGGATCCATCCGAAGCTGGGAGGAACTGGCATACAGTTTCATCCGAAACTTCAAGGGCACCAGCAAGAGGCCAGCCTCGATCGAGGAGCTGAGGGCCTGCACCCAGCGAATGGGCGAATCCATTCGCTCGTATATACTATGCTGGTCCAATACCAAGAACTCTACGGCGCACATCTCTAAGGAGATAGCAATCGACGCCTTCAAGGATGGCGTCAAACGCCAGGACTTCAAGGAAGAACTCGGACGCGTCAAGCCCAAGACACTCGACCACCTCATGGACATCGCCAACAAGTGGGCAGATGGTAAGGACTCCGTCCGTCGAGCACACTAAGAGGAGGAAGATGACTACGGCCGCCGACATGAGCGTCGTAGTAAGCGAAGATCGCGCGTCTACGACGACCGCGACGGACCCGACATGGTCGCGGCTGGCTACACCGACCGCCGCAGCGAAGGCAACCGCGGCAGCGGCGGATACCGTGGAAACAACTTCCACGATGGAGGACGCCCAGCGCAATCATGGCAACATCGCGGCCGCGACGACGGACCCTCGGCATACGACAAGTTGTCGGGACCATGTACCATCCACTTCTACATCGATAAGCAGGATGGTAAAAAGAAGGCAAGCCACATGCTCAAAGACTGCCGCGAGTTCCAAAAACTCAGCGAGAGCATGTCCCAGATGAGGCAGCAAGCCCCGAACCCTAGGTAAGGGAACGCACCCGCACCAGGTGACATCGCCCACGGAGCTCCTCCACCACCACCCGTGGGACCTTCGAATCACCCAATCGCACCCGCGCAGAACAACGGCGAAAACGGGTACCCCGTGCCAAAAGGGTCACTGATGATCCAAAAGGGGCGCCCAACAAACAGGGTGCAAAAGAAAATCACCTGTCAGGTCAGTCTGGCTGTGACCGCTCCACCCGCCATCCCTGAGTACCTCAGCAGTTCGGAGTCCTGCATCACGTTCAGCCGTTCGGATCACCCCCCGCCAGATCCCTCGCCCAGGTCATGCTGCCCTGGTGCTCGAGGTGCAGATCGGAGGGTTCGAGATGAGCCGCGTCTTCATGGACGGCGGCAGCGGCATAAATCTGATGTTCGCTAGCACCTTGGCAGCAATGCGGATCCCGCTGTGTAGCCTAGAACAATCCGACACAACGTTCCACGGCATCATCCCAGGGAAGGGCATATTCCCCCTAGGAAAGATATGGCTCGACGTCATCTTCGGCAAGCCCGATAACTTTTGGTGCGAACGACTCGAGTTCGAAGTGGTGGACTGGCCATCACAATACCACGCCATCCTCGGGCGCGAGCTTCGGCACGTTGGAAGATAAAGCAACGAAGAGGCCGACAGACTCGCCAACATCGGCTCCACCTGCGCGTGGGTGCCACCAGGTGTGTTCCTTGAACAGATCCGCGTGCCATCCATCAAAAGGAAATTACCCAAGGGATCACCCGAAGAAGCAGAGCACTCGGGGGTTGCGCTACCTGAAGGACAGGAAGGACCAGAAAAACTCGACACGAAGGTCGCAGTGGTCAACCTGATGCAGGTCATGGCAGTCGAAGAAACATGGACACAGCCATACCTCCGGTACCTGATAGACAGGGAACTGCCTGATGACCCGATAGATGCTCGGTGCATATCTTGCCGGTCCAAGGTCTTCACCATCATCAATGGCGAGTTGTACAAGCGTAGCATTTCGGGTGTACTCCAAAGGTGCGTCACCATCGGTGACGGCAAAACTATTCTCCAAGACATCCACGAGGGCATCTACGGCCATCATGCAGGCAGCCGGACATGAATGACGCCAAGGACATCGTCTGAAAGTGTAACGGATGCCAGAGGTTCGCAGACAAACCGCACGCACCCGGATCGGAGCTCAGGCCCATACCCCTGGCATGGCCCTTCGCCCAATGGGGCCTCGACATGATCGGCAAACTACCCAAGTCCTCGAAAGGAGGCCACGTCTACCTCCTGGTTGCAGTCGACAAATTCACCAAGTGGATCGAGGCCATGCCCGTTACTAATCAAAAGGGTAAAATGGCCGTGAAATTCTTAGAATCCATAGTCTACAGGTTCGACGTACCGCACAACATATAACCGACAACGGTCAAACTTCATCTCCAAATAATTCTAGGACTTCTGCGAAGGCCTCGGGATCAACATAACATACGCCTCAGTGGCGCACCCGCAAACGAACGGGCAGGTCGAAAAGGTCAACGGCCTCATCGGCGGCGGCATCAAGAAACGCCTGATGAGCCTGCTCCAGCGACTTGCGGGGGACTGGCCAGAAAAGCTACCCTCCGTCCTTTGGAGCATGCGCACAACGCCAAATAGCTCAACTGGCTACACGCCTTTCTTCATGGTGCACGGAGCCGAAGCCGTGTTGCCTGCAGAAGTACACAAGGCCCCACGGGTCGTCGCCTACAGCGAAGCCGAATCGACGACCGCACTTGAAGACGCCATCGACACACTCAACGAAGCACGTGACATCGCCACAGCCCGATCGGCGGTCTACCAGCAGAGCCTCCACAACTATCACAGCCGCCGGTTGCGCCCAAGGTCCTTCGTCGAAGGAGACCTAGTCTTATGACTCAAGCAAGAGCGACCGAAGAAGCTCGAGTCACCCTGGGAAGGACCCTACGTCGTCACCGAAGTCATCCCAGGTGGCGCCTATCGCCTCAAGCACGTGGAGTCTGGAGTCGCATACTCCAACCCATGGAACGTCGCACAACTACGACGCTTCTACCCCTAGCTATCTCTCCTTTACTTTCAATAAGGCTACTCAGCCGAACAATGTACCTCCTCATTACGATATACATAAAAGCTAAGTGTCTCGCCCCAAAATTTATCTTTCACTTGCATTTCTTTATGCTACAACACACTCGAGGGCTCCCCCTTACCTCACGACTTCATCGATTGAGGATAACGCATGTACACCTGAGTAGCTGATCAAGTCAGGCTAACGAAAAGGGCATGCATACAAACAAAGCACCACGTGCTAAAAGGGCATAACACGCCCAGTCGAATATATACAAATTTTACATCTATCTTTTTACAGGTCCTACCTATTCTGAAGAATCACCTGCGCACGATGCTCAAAGAGATCTATAACTTGTTCGGCATACTGCCTTACAGCCGCATAGTGCGGACGCATGTCCCATAAGCCACCATCTGGACGAGGAGGCGGCCCAGCCGCAACAGCAGCAAGATCTACATCAGGGCGATGCAGTCGCATGAGAGAAAGCGCGGCCTTCACCCCCGCAACCAACTGATGCCGCACCAACTCCCTGACATGATGTACATCTCGAAACTTTGCCAACAAGCCCCAGAGAGTCGACGGCGCCTCATCCAGGGGAAACATTACGTGCAGAACTGACGCCAAGGAAGTCTTCACTTGCCGCAGCACCCGTAACACCTGGTGAACACGATCCTGCACAGTGGCAAGGACCATGGCACGATCGCGGTCCATCCAGAAAAATCCACCGGCTTCCATATCTTACTGCGTCAAGCAATTGATCCGAACAGCAACGCGCTCCTTTTCCTCCCTAGGAACAAGGTTAGCACCTGCAGCACCTACAGAGTAAGATGACAAGCCAACAGGCGCATCCGAAAATAAGCAGCAGCTCGAAGAAACTTACACTGAAGTTGTTTGGCCAAACACTGCAACTCCCCCATCAGATACTCCTATCTGGCAGCGCCTCGCTCCGCCTTCGACTTCCAAACATCTGCGTGGCCTCGGATTCCAAGCAACTCCTTCTCAAGACTATAGACGCGGTCATGAAGAAATACAAGCTGCAACGCATCATCCAAGGATGGTCGCAGCTACGGAGCAGATGAAGTATCAACGAGATCATCACCCAAAGGTCCCTAGAGGAAAAGAGAAGGATATGAACAAACACACGAATGGGCATCAACTCTAAGATTCATTATATACAACAAAAGCCACTGCGTGGCACAAGCAGTGTTTGTAAATATATTACAACAAAAGCAGACGAAAACTATCCTACAACTACAAGGCCTAAGCAGCTGCATCCTGAGTGGCCTCGGAGCCGGATTGCCTGCTCTTGGCCTCCCCCTGCTGCCTCACCGCGTACTCCGCCAGCAGGTCAATCAGCTTCGGCCCATAGCATTTACAGCGGGCAGCATAGAGGGCAAAAGCTACCTCGGATCCGTCGGGAGCCGTTGGCATCTGGGAGGTGACCTGATGAAGATCCAGCTCCGCTCCATACGCCATGTCCATCTCCAGCCCCATGGATGCGCTGATGCCCTTCTGCTTGCGCTTATACGCGCAGGCGCCTCGGCTGACAGCGCATCCGCCAACAAGTCGACATCCTCGAGGGCAACGCCCTTGGGGACGAGCTCCTTGTAGAAGCGCCCGAGAACCTCCTTGCTTTGGCAAGAGAGACAACCACAGTGTTGCAGCAGTCTTCGACCGCCGCAGTAGCATCATCCAAAGCACTTCCGTGCTCCAGAGCACTATGGTCAAACTCAATGCCCGCGGCATCTAGATAAACGGAAAAGGCAAAGTGAGAATCAAACAAAACCAGAGAGACAAGGAAACTGAAAAGGAACAAGTAACAGACGAAATTACTCACCCGAAATAGCCTTGGCAGCAGCCATCAGCTTGTCGGCTACCTCCTTCTCGCGCGAGGCTGCAGCGGTGGCAAGCTGCTCCTCGCGGTCCATAGCCTCTTGCTACAGGCGCTCCTTGGCCGCAGCTGTGTCGGCTAGCTCCTGTTCGAGGCGCTCCTTAGCGCTAACGGCGTCCTCTGTTTTTTTCTCCGCTCGCCCGAGGCTCTTTTTGAGAGCATCGAGATCGCAAAGGGCCGTATTATTCTCATCTGCAAAAAGCAACAAGAACATGTGTGAGTTTTATAAGTTAGCAAGCAGACGAAGAAGTATAAGACCTGGTTACAGATGTACCTTGAAGCCGCTGGAGGCTGGCCTCCAATGCCAGATGATGCTTCACCAGCTGGTTGGCGCCTTGCACAAAAGGCTGCGAGAAGAAGCAACTTATCAGGAAAAAGGCTCGGGGGCTACGCCCAAGAAGCAAGCAAAACAAAATCAAGCACACAAAAAGTGCTCGGGGGCTCCCCCCGAGACACGCACAAAACAGAAGCACTGATCAGCAGATCATTCGAAAAACGCTCGGGGGCTCCCCCCACGGCAAGAACAAAAATACTTACATGATCAGACGGAGACTCTGAAGGTCTGGTTGTAGTCTTCTGGGAGACGATCACCCAAGCCTCCTGCGGAGAGGGGTTCGGAGCAATGCCCCCAGAGGTGGCCACTGTCTGAGAAGGAGGAGGCGTAATATTCGACTCCCCCACCATCTCCTGAGTGCCATCGTTAAACGAGCCATCAGAAGAGTGGCTGCAAAAGAAAACACCAGTCAAACAAAAGCAAGCAACAATGAAAGATATCCAAAGGAAACTAAAGGTACTTACGAGTCCATATCGCTCAAGTTGAAGACATGCAAGGTCCTCTTGCCCTTCCTCTCTTCCTTCTTCCGCTTCGCCAGCGGCTGCGGCGCTATAGCCCGCACAAGCACGGTCGGAATAGGGGAGGAAGAACCACCATCACCTCCACTGTGACTCGCAAGGCATGGCGAGTTCCTAGGCGTCGGCAGAGTCGAGGCATCCGACGATTTGCTCGAGCTCCATGTCCGCTTTCGGGTCTGCTCCTTGCTCGACTCAAAGGTTTCTTCAACCGGTGATCGCGCAGAGGGAATCTCAGACATGGAGTCCACTACCTCATTGTCCGGTGCATCCGGAAAATGTTCAGGTAGTGGAGGCACCATGCCAGGTACCTTGAACTCCTGCACAAAAGAAACAAACTTTCAGAACAAAAGAAGTACAAGAAAACGCAGTCGAAAAAAAGCGCTACGCGCACGTCCCAGATCTACACCTGTGACACCGGTCGAGAGGCCCTGAACGGAAGGGTCAGCGATCTACCCGGAAGGTCCTCGTCAGCTTTGAACTTCAGCAGTGGCTGAAGGACTCCGTCGAGGTCCCCCTTGGAGAGCTCCTTAGCCGCAACTCTCGTCGGGTCGTGGAGACCAGAATAAAGGAACATCGGGTGTGCCCTAGCCTGGAGCGGTTGCACCCGACGTTTGAGAAAGGTGCGGATAATATCCACACCGTTCACCTCCTTCTCCGGAATCACCTGGAGGTCCTCCACCCGACGGTAGAGCCCCTCAATCTCCTCCACCTCACCCTCCAGGATGTGGTTCTTCCAGGAACTCTTCGGCTGGATTGTCTGGGTGGAGTCGAAAGGGGCAAGGCCAAAGTTTTGCCCGTCCACTACGGAGTCACAGATATAAAACCGCCTCCTCCGGCAGTATTGGACAGACTCAGACATCGAAAAGGAAAAGAAGAGAAAATTGGATCGAAGGGAAATAATGCAGCCACCGATCGGACAAACTCCATCGAAGCCGGATTGCCTCTTCATGGAATAGAGCTTCCGAAAGAGGCCAAAGTGCGGCTCGATACCGAGCCAGCACTCGCAGAAGGTGATGAAACAGGAGATGTGGATAAGAGAATTTGGGGAGAGATGATGGAGTTGGATGCCATGGAAAAAAAGCAGTCCACGGAGAAAATCGTGGACTGGGAGAGAGAGGCCCTGAAGGACAAAAGCAACGAACATGACCCGAAACCCTGCAGGTGGACGGGGAATTACCTCATCGCCAGGAATCTTGACGGCCTCCTTGTCCTGCGGGATCAGACCCCGCTCGCCCTCGCGCGTCTCCGACCATCGCCAGCTACCGTCGGTGACGCGAGTGTCGGCGGTGCCCTTCTTGCCGCCGGCAGTAGCGCTGGTGCCCACTGCGGTGGAGGCCTTCTTCGGTTTCCCCATTGCATTATGACGATGGCGGCGGCGTGAGCGCAGAAAAGAGGAAGGGAAGGATCGAAGAACTTCCAGCGTGCGGCGAGAAAATCTCAAGAAAGTGGAAGCAGTGAAACGCGAATGGCTGCGGTGAAAACAAACAAAAATTTCCCCACAGATTATAAGGACGAAGACGATAAACAGGGACGTTCATCAGGAAGCCCTAGATCCAGCATCAAATCCAAGCCGTCCACGTGTCATCACAGCAGCGAACCGTCGCTCGCACGCCGTCCACTAAGCACGGAAACCAAGGAAACGCCGTAATTATAGCCATGTCGCGCGTGACCAGTCAACTCCAAGTCAGAAAGTGGGACCCATGTTCGTCCAGTCACGTCACCTGTGGCGCTGCAGACGCTTGAGGTCACCGATCGTCAGCACTGACGTCATCCAAGCTATATTAGCAACGGTTACAAATTTTCGGCTCGACAGCTAAAGTACGCACTCGAATCTACGATTCGAGCAACTACTCGGGGGCTACTCCTATCAAGAGCGCTGGCTGCGCACCCGAAACATGAATAGTGTACTGTGCCAATGAACTATTCTTCGAGTCCTACGTCGAGTCTACGACTCCACTATGGACTCGGGGGCTACTCCCATAGGGAGGATCGATTCAAGCATCCAAAAAAATTGTTTCCTACAGACCTGAAGCAAACAAATGCTAAATTAAAGTCTCTGCTCGAGTCTACGACTCGAACAGACACTCGGGGGCTACTCCCATAGGGAGCGCTGGTCGCACACCCTATGAATTCTTCGAGTACGATCCTTCGGATCAGAATGCAAAAAAAAAATTGGCAACTTTGCCCCGATTAACACTAAGTGAGAAGCATCCTCCTTGGCCACCCGAAACACCTCCGCGGTGATAACATTTCGGATGTTGTGTCTACGACGCAACGATGAGACCTACAGATACCATCTGATGGCCTGGCAACGCACACGACTGCGCTCTTCTAGTAATAATCTGTGCCAGCATGCGCGATGAAAATCCTGACGGACGTGTTGGGAACATCATTCAAAAATTACTGGAATTCTACTCCTGTAAGTCCTCAACGGCCTGAGTTGAATTATGCCAGCATTTGTTCCGGGTTCGAGTCGAGGGACTCGAATCTGAAGAAGATCGTGTTGTTTTGTCCGAAGACAGTTAACTGGCCCTGATCCGTCAGGAGAGTCAGGCACACGCATCAACAATCCCTACACCCTAAAATCATTCTTTGATGAACATAAAACAGTTGCACCCGAAAGATTGGAGAGTCCTCAGCCGAATCTACGATTCGACTGAACACTCGGGGGCTACTGACATGGTTATACCTTACGGGTACACGATATCAGCATACTTGGTCCAGCCCAAGGAAGGCCCATGAAAATATACACGACCCATGAAGACTTTCGGGTGGCCCAAGCCCATGACGTCTTCGGATCCTTGGAGAGCAAGACTAGATTAGATAGAATATTCAAAGGGGGCAAACCCTAAACCTGTAACCGACTCGATCTATGCTCGGGACCTGCCTACCTCTATATAAAGGCTAGGAGGGCACAACGAGGAGGGCACCTCGCATACCACCGCATACACACCTCCATGCCAGATTACATCTACGCACCCCTGTAACTTTAGGTTCCGCCGTAATCAAGAGCAGACAAGCAGGAGTAGGGTTTTCCCTCCGGGGGCCTGAACTTGGGTAAATCTCGTGTCCCCTGGTTGCTTGTCTGTTAACCGTTTCGCGATATCCAGCATCCCCATCTTCTCCAAAACCCAAGCTCATAACAATGGGCATTGACGAGATTAAACCTCGTCGCCCCTGAGGCTAAGGGATCTATCGGTATCTATGTGTTCATCTCTCTCTCCATGGTGTGATCTTATTGTGATCATGAGCTTTGTAATCTAGTTGATAAGTAGATGCTACTATTTATCTATTATGATACTCAAGTGCTTTTATTAATGTGACCTCTGGAGACACCTTGTCCCACGTGTGTGAAGGTGATATTGTGAGCACCGTGTGTGGCTCTTAGGCTAAAGATTACAGAAATACTTATCATGAGTTATAATTTGAGTTGGATGTCTCTATGAAATTGTGGTGTTTGTCTGGAACCATCTAGCGCTCAAGGTGACAGTGTGGGGTTACCTAGATGGGGAATGCGAACTTTAAGGTGTGCTTTTATAGCCCTACGCGGTGAATTGGTGTTCGTTATCCAACCGGAGAGTAGTTCAGGGTAGCATAGTGAAGAGAAGATATTTATGTGTTCAATTATGGTATCATTGTTGAGAGTGTCCACTAGTGAAAGTATGATCCCTAGGACTTGTTTATAAGAATTAAAACACCATTTACAACCAGTCCTGCTACATGTTTGCTTGATGTCATTTTTATTTCAGATTGAAATTACCACTTATAATCATCCATATTACTTGTATTTCACTATCTCTTCGCCGAACTAGTGCACCTATACACCTGACAAGTGTATTGGGTGTGTTGGGGACACAAGAGAATCCTTATATCTTAATTGCAGGGTTGCTTGAGAGGGATATATTTGACCTCTTCCTACCTGAGTTCGATAAACCTTGGGTGATCCACTTAAGAGAAACTTGCTGCTGTTCTACAAACCTCTGCACTTGGAGGACCAACACTGTCTACAAGAATAGAAGTGTGCGTAGACATCAATTAACACCCTTATGGCTGAAATGGATCGTATGGGCACCTAGAGGGGGGGTGAATAGGTGCTAACCAATTTTTAGTACTTTTTCAATTTTAGGCTTAACACAAAGTAAATTCTCTAGATATGCAACTACGAGAATTTCCCTATATGCAGCCCTAACTACTAAGCACGTAAAGAGAGGAGCGAAGGAAACATAGTGGAGCACACGGAGACACAGGGATTTGTTTTACCGCAGTTCCTTCCTTGTTAAGGGAAGTACATCTGCGTTGGAGGGGTGAGCGGTTATAAGACCACCACGCCACAATAGGCCTCACCCTATTCTCTGATGGATCTCGCCACAAGAGGTCTGATCCACCTTCTCCACTATTGGATCCCTTCGAGGCGGAAACCGGTGCCTTTTACAACACTATCGGGGCACACACCCACAACCGAATTGGGGGCTCCCGAGATGACAAGAAGCTGCCACAAGAACAAGGTTTATCAATATAAACAAAAACAATGATCTAGGTATTTGCAAGAAATACTAGATCGGTGGTTCTCCAAATGAATGGAGAGGAGATGAAGCGCTTGATTGTAGTTGATGATGATCGAGTCCTCCTCCTTTGATTCCCCAATGGACGGAGCTTTTGAGTGGATCTAGGTGGAGTTCTCTTGGATGAAGGTTGCAGATCGGGTCTTCTTTTTTGAATCAATCAAGGGTTCTGGACAGAGGGGAAAGACAGGCTTAAATACCCCTGCCCAGAACAAGTTGTTGGAGAAGTTTGGGGGCGGATTATCCGCCCCCCTTTAGGGCAGACTATCCGCCCTGGGGAGAAAATCCGCCCCCCAGGACGGAAACTCCGGGGAAAACTCCGCCCCCCATACAGAGAGTGACGCAGCCTTGACTTGAAGAAAATTCCAGGGGGGGGGATTATCCGCCCCTACCAGGGGCGGACTATCCGCCCTTGGGAGAAAGTCCGCCCAAGAACCGGACAGTCCGAGGGAAACTCTGCCCCCCATACAGAGAGCGACGCATGCCTTGGCTTAAAGAAAATCCTCGAGGGGGCGGACAATCCGGCAGGGGACGGAAAATCCGGCCACAAACTCCGCCCCCTCTCTGGGGCTCGCGCACTCTTGGGAAGAGGGAGGGGCGGATTATCCGCCCCTGGTGGGGGCGGATTATCCGCCCCCCAAAGGCAGAAACATTTCCCGGACAGCTGCAACACTTCAACACACATTAAATAATCCTTGATATTGTTATCTAACACGCAAAACACTAGGGATTAAGAAATGTTCTTTCAATGGCGACAAGTGATGGTCTTGCATCATGCTCACACATGATAATATCTTGATTATTTATATCCATGTCATTCTTGTTGGGGCATCTTTTGATCTTCCTTCAAACTCATCTTCGCTCAAGGATTCGTGATCTCTAGTCATTGATGATCATGACCTTGGTGTTGCCACATGCATATGATTTGTGTCCTTTTTCTCCACACTTGTAACATTCCACTTTTCTACTTGATGAGTCGCCCGATGTGGATGTTGGTAGCTTACCATTTGTTGGAGGTTTGCCTTTTGTAGACGTTGGCTTGAAAGGAGACTTTGAATTGCTTAAGGTGTTCCCTTTAAAACTTGTCAAAGGAGCGGTTGAATCAGTCTTGTTGGCAAAGAGTTCCTTTTTCTTAGCATATTTGAGGTCCTCTTGCACTTGAAGCTCGAACTTGGTGGCATTATGCAAAATATCTACCAAGTTGTTGAAGGGTTGGAACTCTGCGATGCGGTTGATTGGATGGTTCAAACCGGACAAGAAGTGTAACATGGTTTGTTCACCACGCTCTTGGGTGTTGGCTCAAATCATGTGAAGTTCCATTTCTTTGAAATACTCTTCGACACTTTTGTCCCTTGGTTGAGCTTTTGGAGTTTTTTGAAGAGGCATCCTATGTAATGTGATGGGACAAAGCAGGAGTGCATATGTTCCTTCATCACTCTCCATGTGTTGATAGGAGGTTGTCTTATCTCTTGGCGTGTGGTTTGGATTTGTTCCCACCAAATATTTGCATAATCATCAAATTTGATGGATGCCATAGCCATCATATTCTCTTCACTATAGTTGTGCATGCGGAATATCTTGTCGACTTTGAGTTCCCATGAGAGGTACACTTCTAGATCATAGGAGCCTTGAAACTTAGGTATCATGAATTTGAGCCTACCAAAATTTTCTTCATCTTAGTGATTGTGATGATGATGATTTGTATTTGGAGGATGACGTCGTTAGTGGTGTTTGTTCTCGTTGTTGGATATATCATTTGGATCATCATACGGATCTCGGTCATCTTAACGTGCTTGAGGTTGTTCATGATGATTAGCTCATTGCCTTTGTTGTTAAGGTGGAGCTTCACAGCGTTGTTGTGGTTGTTATGCCGCATTTTGAGGTTATGGTGCTTGGGCCTCTTGTCGTGGTTGAGGTGCCCGTACCTCACAGCATTGTTGAGGTGCTTTGTCCACGTGGCGCGATAGTGGTACTTGAGACTCACGCCTAGGTTGTTGACGAGGTTGTGTATGATCTTCATTTCTTCTTGGAGCATTTGGTTCATCATGGTGATGGTGATGCGCATGGTTTTTGTGTGTTTGTTGCTCCTCATCATGACCATTGTGTTGATGATGACGGTCTTGTCGATGATGGAGTCTTGGAGTATCTTTGAGATCTTCACGTCAATGGCGTGCTTGATATTCTTCATTTATCTCAGCACTTGTGGTCGAGTGAAGGTCTTGAGGATGATCTTTTTTTTTACGTCGCACTTGAGGTTCTTCACGGGTGGTTCATCTCAAATAATGAGTGCTCTTGCATGATGACGGTGTTCTCCATGCCTTGAGTTGGCCCTTGAATATGAGTCACCATAATAGCTTGATTTTGCCGCTCGCCTTGGAGACGGTATATGTTGCAAAGAGCTCTCTTGTTCGAAGATTGGGTTATCATATCGCCATGAACACTTACATGATGGTCATGTCGATGTGGAGAATGATGTCGTGAAGAACTTCAAGTACTTGAGTGGTGTTGAGGTCAAGAAGCAAGGTGGCGATGGAGCATCGGAGAGCTTCGAATCGATGACCAAAGTTATGGTACATAGAATTCATATGTTGGCCGAAGTCGTGCATGCGTCGATCCATGTTCTTGTACTCTAGTCGAACTTCTTGAATTTTTTCATCGATGTGCGTCTCAATGGCCTCAAAGCGTTGCTTGAAAGCTTGTTCCACTATGAAGTGCTTGTTGTGAGTCATGTATGGACCCTCCTCGTCTGCATTAGCTTGGCTACTTTCTCTATTCTTATCCATCACGGACCACGTCAAGTGTTGTATATAGAAGTGGAATTTGTGGGGAGGGTTAGTCCATTCACCTTACCTTGACGAGGTCATATTGTACAAGTAGTCACACTTGCGAACCAAAATACTTGCAAAGCGAAGGGAAAAAGGGAAATCTCACACTAAAATCTACAAAACACTCAAAAAGCTTATGGTGGATGAGTTAGAATGGTGGAAAACCAAACGAAAAGATCAAAAGACAAGGATATTGTAATAAGTGGAGAAAATCTAAAGATCAAATGCAAAAGGTAACGATCCAAAAAGACACGGGGACCTATCTATACACACATGTGGAGATAAGTGGGGTTAGGACGACTATGGAAAATGAGCAACAAAATGTCCTACAAAACTATGCTCGATGTCGTGCCAACATAAGGAGACCATAGCTCGTTTGCCAAAAGAGTAAAAGAACTAGAATTATCCACTTTCCTTGGTCACTCTCTTTCTCTTGCTTACAAGCTTTGAGAGTCTCTATGTATTAGGAGACTTTGTATTTCATTCTATTTTTCTTTTTATATTTTTTATTTTGATGTATCTTTATGCTATTAAGTCAACTTTTGATTTTGCTCACACACTATCACTATCCAAGGACAAGTGTGCAATGCTTGGGAAAACACAAAATGTGAAGGGTTCACTACATAGAAAATGAAAAAAATCCTACAGTAAGAACACCAAAGGTGCCAAGATCTAATCTAAAAGATGCATGTAATGAGTAGTTCATCATCCAAAAAAACTTACCCTTGAAGATCGGAAGTTTTTATCAAGATCGGATCTCATAGGTGATGTAGACGAACACTTGTCGATCTCAAGATCGTGTTGACGAGCACTGCAATCCAGCAGAGCCTCCATACTCGATCGCACGTACAGATTGACAACGACCTTCGTTCTCTCGATCCAACAGGGCAGTGAAAGTAGTAGATCTGCCAGATAAAACTATTTTGCCATGGCTTCCGCTAATCTGAAAGCCAATGGGAGGAGGGAGAGAGATGCTTGTACGAGAGCGTGAGGTAAAGGAGTGCTCTCACCCTATATAGGGGAGTGGGAAGGTGGTGGCGCCACACACCATGGGTGTGCCCCCACCTCTCCCCTCTTCATGTGAGTGGAGCATCCACTCATGCCCACTCATATCCCATTTGATTAAGTGGAATCTACACTCGAAATTCCCATTAACCATCGAGGCCGAGGGGGTGCCCGAGGTGGCCGCACCCTCCCCCCTCCTAGGCGCGGGCCAGGCCTGGCCGCACGGACAGGGGATGTGGACCCTCGAGTCCCTTCTCCGTCTTGTCTTCTGGCTCCGTGTTCCCTACAGTAAAATATTGACTTTGGTTTTTGTCCCGTTCAATTTCGAGAATATTCATTTTCTGACTTTTCTGGAACCAAAAACAATAGAAAACAGACAAGTGGCACTATGGCATCTTGTTAATAGGTTAGGCCAGAAAACATATAAAAATACCTCAAAGAAAAGACAAAGCAAAGCAAAGTAGACACTAAACAAGCATGGAACATAAAAAATTATAGATACGTTTACGACGTATCATGGACAAATCCCAATCTTGATCCTCTCAACTAATACTTTTAGAGTACTCAAACTCACCTTTATATTTACCCTGTTACGGTTACGGTGTGATGTTTGATGTTATCAAATTACTCTTCCGATGTTAGTGATTGATATGATCTCATGGTCTAAGGATTAAGGAATAGGATACTTTATATGTGTTTGATATAGCAATGTAAACTTAATAGCTTGATCGTATTTCTATACTTACTTTGGGTGTATGTTCATCGCATTATTCTCCTAATGACGTGATCCCGTTATTGATAACATTCAATATTCATGATCAGAAAACCTTGATCATCATTTAATCAACAAGCTAGTTAATTAAGAGGCTTTACTAGGAACTCTTGTTTATTTTTTAGACACACATGTATTAACGTTTTTGGTTAATAGAATTCAAACATGAGAAATAAACGTTTATCATAAACATGTAATAAGATAATAACCATTTTATTATTGTCTCTTGGCCATATTCCCTTCAAAATGAGCCACTCTCGACGGGATAGGTAACACACACAGGGAGATATGGGGTTAACAAGGGTGGAACAAGTTATAGCTTTGTTAATATTGATGGCGAACTTGCAACCGATGGTGGATGTTCGAGTTTTGTGGTGTCAAAGAGCACGAGTGGTGATTTGTGGAAGCTTGTTATTAGTATCAAGACACGCACACGAAACACAAAGAAATAAAAGGAAATCTGTCAAAATTTTCATGTGCAGAAAATTTTTAGCGGCCAGAGCTGGCGCCTAACTGATTGGTGATGAGGCCGGCACACCGTATTGCTAGCCAGTTCAGTTCAGTGGTAGACCCGCTTCGAGCTTGTGATGAACTTTAAAACTTTGATCTGTCGATTTGGTGGCAAATTGACCAAAATTGAGGCCAAGGAAGGGCAAGGAACATAGATCGGAACCTAAAGCAAGATATCCACATACCAAAGCCACTCAAAACTCACCAAATCCAGATATCGATCTGAGGTCAAAATTCGGTTATTTTTTGGAAAAAATCAAATTTATGATGGTAAGACTAAATCGAAGAGAAATCCGTGATAAAACTAAGGCTCTGATGCCAAAATGTTGTGGGTTAACCACAGGGTTGGCCCGATCTTTCACGGTTCTCAGGGGAAGTCGAGGGATTCATGAGGGAAAAGGGAGAGAAAGGCGGAGGTGGACTCACTCCATACGAAGAACATGATGAACACACACAAAACCCAACATGTTACACGATACAAGTCGTTGGCTCACTTCGGTGACTACCGGCCCAATACAATCCATAGGATCGGTATTGAACAAATAACTCTCTCAATCCCAATCGGAGAGGAATAAGAACTTCGGTGAGAATCTTGCTAACTTCACCTAGAGATCACGCAAAGGGAAGGCCTTGTACAACTTGGATGCCAAGCCAAAGTCCAAAGAGGTGGGTGATAATATGGCTTCCTTGGAAGGAAGATGAGACCAAAACTAGATTGGATACACTCTAGGATTTCCTAGTTCGGTTATCAAGTCTAAAAGAAAAAGGATGAGCCATAGGGGATATTTATAGAACTTGGGGCGAATGGGTAGGTAAAGGGAATATTTCAGGGCATCAAACCGAAATCTATGCGCAGACAGGCTGAAACTAGCGGCTAAGTTGGTGGCGCCGGACATTGGGTCGGGGTCAAGTCAGCGCATCGGACCTGGCGCCAGATTCAGTTCGACGTCACTGGTTTGGCTCTGATTTTTTCGAATTGGTACACCGAAGGCCATTTCGGCGGGGCGCTAGTTTGGGTTGGGTTCCCCGGAGCTGGCATCGGTTCGTCTGGTTGATTCTAGTTGTGGACTCAGTGTGCCTGCTCGCCTGGTTCAAGGTCTTCATTTTCGTCTCAGCGTGATGATGGTCCAACCTGGCATAGCTCTTGGGGCTCATACCTAATGATACACAGAGCATTATTATAGAGTAGAAATCCATCCAAGGTATAGTCAAAGTCACACATAGAGAGGAGCGAGTTCACCTTATCATTTAGGAGTTTGGCTCATGCACGGGTCATCGGTCCACTTGGGGACTTGGTGGAGCACTGGTAGGACGGGCTGGATCAGAAGAAGCACAGGTAACCATACAGAACGCGGGAAAAAGGCGAGGCAGGGCAACACCCTTGCAGTGGCTATGGCAAAGATGCATGTGAAGGAAGAGGGCTAGGAGAGGTAGTGGTGGTGATTCCTCTCATCCGAGGAATATAGAGGCGAAATGAAAGAACCGTTGAGTGGTGGAACCGACAGGAGCTTCTCGAGGCTAGTGGAACGAGCCTTACGAGGTTAGAACCGATAGCCATTTCAGTGTGGTGAAGAGCCGTTTTGGAAGAGACGTGGAAAAAAGATACCTCTATAAAGAGTAGTTGCAACGTGGCAGAGAGCCGTTGTGGAAGAGAAGGAAGATTCGCAAGGCTCGTGTAAAGAGCCCGTTGCAATGTGAATAGGAGAGGCCGGTCGCTTAGCCATCAAACAGAGCAAACATCGATGTTAGAAAATATAGTCTACGTTAGATGACTCAAAATTTATCTCTATAGAATGTAACGCGCCCTATCTACTTGCTAAGTCATGCCTTGGGGAGGTGATTATATTGATTTCTACTCTAAACATTAACGTTTATCATGCTAGCTAAAGTTTTTCTACCAAGAAATAGCCGAATGCATTTAATCATCCAACTTTCTGCCTATGGCTGCGCCCTCGTGGTGCAGAGAGGGTCTAGTATGAATAATGCGTCATATAATCTTTGCAAAAGAACATGTAATGAACAAATGTTATATTGTTTCATCTTGATTAAAAAAACAACGTTGCTTACTACCGTGCCAATTTCTTTTAGCCAAATTATTCAGTGTGATAAGAGGAACCACATAAAAATCTTCGCTATTTTTTTTTAAATAATACATTTTTTTATTGATTTTCATAAATAATACGCAAATTTGGCAAATTTCAGTTCTGTCGGTCCGTCGTCCGTTAAACGGACGACAGAGCGCATTCGTCGGTTGAGCAGACGACGGGTGGTGTCGTCCGTTGAGGAGACGACGCCCCTAAGCTTCGGCTGTTCGCCAGACGAACAGGTTGATCGTCGGTTGAGGAGACGACACGTTCTGTCGTCCGTTGAGGAGACGACGCCCCAGTGCTTCCGCCGCTAAATAATCAACAATACTGCCGCTAAATAATCGTCCGCTCCTCGGCAGTCCTTCCCGCCGATTTTTCCCGTCGGTACTCCCCGCCAATTTTTCCCGCCGGTACTCCCCGCCAGTAATCCCCGCCCTTTGTTCCCGCCACTACTTCCCGCCATGACTTCCCGCCCTTTTTTCCCGCCTATTCGGTTCGGTGCCTCTATAAATCCGGGCAACGGGATGTATCCTTTAACCCAGTTCATCTCTTCCTCCTCTTACTCTCTCATTTCCTCCTCTCCTCTTGCTCTCGCATTTTCCTCCACTCCTCTCCACTATGACCGACGCGTCTTCCTGGCCTGTAGATATGTCCATTGGGTTTTTCTTCATAGCCAGAACTGTTGTGATAGGCGATACGTATCCCGACTGGGATACGTTGATAACGAACCATGATGCTCTCGTTATGCTTGGTAAGTCACTTCATCGAAGAGGGTGGAAACTGAAGACCCCAGATCAGGTACGAGCAGAGCTTGTCAGGATCCAGGCAAGGTGGGACAAGCTCACCTTGGTCCTGGGACAAGCTCGCAGTTTGGAGCGGGCGGATGCACCTTGGTCCTGGATAGAAGATAGCGAAGATGGGGATGATATCTTCATGCCGCCACCCGTTGGAAGCAAGGCAAGAGCTGAGTGGGACAAGAGGCAGGAGAAGAAGAAAGAGCAAGCCAAGAAGAGTCAAGATGACATGACGGAGCAGGTTGTGGCACGTAGGCCCTGGATAAAAGAGAGCGAAGATGAGGATGATATCTTCATGCCGCCACCCGTTGGAAGCAAGGCGAGAGCTGAGTGGGACAAGAGGCAGGAGAAGAAGAAAGCGCAGGCCAAGAAGAGCAAGTGCGAGGGATCGTCCAAGGGAAAGGGCGAGGCATCATCGAAGGGAAAGGGAAAGGCATCATGCTAGGGATAGATAGGACTCTAATTTATGTACCGCAAGTTATGTTGAACTATGTTGCAAGTTATGTTGAGTAGTTTGTCGAATAAAATCATGAAATAATAGAATAATGTCTTATACATAGATAGGTAAATGACTGATACATAAGTAGATATTACTGGTGTCGACGACGAGGTGGCGGAGGCCTCGGTGTACTCCATCCATATCTGTGGGGTGGCATCACATCACGACGAGGTGCAGTTGACCCTTCACCTTGATCCTGTGTATCTTGTGTGGGGATAGGTGGTGGAGTACCTGGCTGATACTGGCCAAACCAGTCTACCTGATCGTGCTGTGTCTGCTGATCACGGTCGTCAGTAGTGTCCCATGTAAAGGAGTCTCCTACTAGTGTACAAGAAATTAAGTACTGAACAATATCATACTGCATCTAACAATAGTAGGAAGGGACACGCTTACCATGAGGATGAGATTGTGGTCGATAAGCGAAGTCCATGTAGGGGATCGGCTGCTGATGCTGCCATTGTTCGAAAGTAATCTGGTTCTGCTGCAACTGGTCGATATTAAACTGCGATTGCTGCCACGGGTCAGAAGTAAACTGTGGTTGCTGCCACCCCGAGCCTCCAGCCTGGTCTGGAGGTGGTGCTCTCGGCGGCGCCTGCTGTGAGAGTCGTGGACGAGGCCCGTGGCGGAGTGGTGGAGAAATATGCTCCTCGTGCCATCCCGAGCCTCCAGCATGGTCTGGAGAAGGTGGCTGCTCCATGGATCGACGTGGGGGGCGCTCCTCCACCGAGTGATGCGGTGGGCGCGGCTGCGTGGATCGACGTGGGGCGCGCTCCTCCACCGAGTGACGCGGTGGGCGCGGCTGCGTGGATCGACGTGGGGCGCTCTCCTCCACCGAGTGACGCGGTGGGCGTTGTGCTTCTCGGTGTTGAACGACGTCTGAGACGCTGGTGCACGTGATGGATGCGTAGATACGCCGCAGCTTCTCCTCGACACGCCGGGCAAAGGACTGAGCCTGCTGACGGGGCACAAGAGGAACGTTCGAAAGTGATCGTCCGTACTGAGCCACCTCAGTCTGTAGCTCCCACGTCATATCGGCCTGCATTTGTCTCATAGTTAGGTATGCACTACATAGGCACTCATGTTGATTATGCTCTAAATAAAGTACTTACCGCTGACTGTCTGGACTTCAGTGTTGACTGGCTAGGGTATATCTCATCGTCATGTGCGTGTGGAATGGGACGTAGCCGTGTCATCGACATGTACCTCTGTAAGTATCCGTGGAATAGCTCCATATCAAACGGGCCAGCGTGCCACACT
This sequence comes from Avena sativa, assembly GCA_916181665.1. NCBI lineage: Eukaryota > Viridiplantae > Streptophyta > Magnoliopsida > Poales > Poaceae > Avena > Avena sativa. The sequence goes on from OV702283.1 coordinate 24,965,713, forward strand.
TGTGTTGGTGCATTCTTCCACTCGTTGACGTAAATCCCCACCCGTTGGAGCTATTGAGTGGCGGTCTTGCTACTTTTCCGAGAGTACCTGTCATTAGAATTTGTTAGACCATCATTAAAGAACATAGATGAAGTATAAAACGCATTCCTTATGTACATATATTTACTTACGCGTGCACGACATCTGAAAGGGGAACATCCGGACGCGGGGGATCTACCATCTGGCAAAGACCGAACTGTCGCATGACCCTCTGTTGAGACATCTCCTCAACTTGGCAATCAAAGATGATCTTCGATGTAGCCAGTACTCTCGATCTCTAGTGCACATAATAGATAACCCGCCGGGATATCGTGCGTGTCGTGTCTGCAGGGTGTACGGCTCCCAAATCACGACATCCTCTTTCAGTGTGTCGAACTGCTCGCTGAACGATGGATAGCATCTAACGACTTGCTCTCCCGCGAAACGACACTGCATGACAAAATAGTTGTTAGTAACTTTCATATTGTAGTACCAGAAGTGCAATTTATTAAGACATTACACTGACCTTGCGACGGGTCCAGTGAGTGCCAAATGTAGGCAAATCAATTTGCTCTTCGTCGAACAGCAGGTCAGAGTGGTAGACAATTGTTTCATGTTTCTGGTTGCCGACTATTTGGTGTCAAACCTAGCACCATGAGTGTCATGCAGCAGAGACCACCTCTCTACAGGCTCGTGTTGTATCCATTCCTGAAAAATTTTAATCCTTCTGCCAGGCCTTCTCCTAGTACCGGGTTGGTCAAATCCTGGCAAGTCACAAAGGGCAATGGGTTCTTCCTCCGGTGGTGCTGCTCCTGTTGTTGCCTGTGCAGCTAACGCCGTTGCATGAGCCGCGACCGCTGCTGCTCTAGCTGCTCTCCTCTGAGTCACATGTTTTTTAGTGAAGTCATCAAGATAGCCACGACACTTGATATACTTCCACTCTTGGTTCTGCTTGCAAAGCTTCTTGAATAGGTTCATAAGAGCCTTGTTCCTGAACTGTGAGAAAAAATTGGCCCCTAGATGCCGCATGCACCAACGACTCTGCATGTCCAGCCATGGAGTTACTTCATCAGGAGTGGGTTGTGTGAGCTTCTTTATCGCGCTTAGTATACCTGGATGCCTGTCATGAAGCACGCATACATTCGGTGTATCTCTCACAATTGCTATCTTCAGCTGCCTGAAAAACCATACCCAACTCTCGGTGTTCTCGCTCTCCACGAAAGCAAAAGCAAGTGGAACAACTTGATTGTTTCCATCTTGGCCTATGGCAGTCAATATCTGACCCCTATACTTGCCAGTGAGAAATGTACCATCCACACAGATGACTGGTCGACAGTGAGTGAAAGCTTCTATGCATATAGCAAATGATAAGAACACTCGATGAAGTACCCTCAAATTAGGTTCATGTGGCAATGTAAAGTGTTGGATGTCCACGTAGGTGCCTGGATTCCTAGCCTGCAATGTCTGGAGCATCCTAACAACACAGTCATACCCGTCTCGAAACGAACCAAACCTTGCCTCCAGTGCCCTTTGCTTAGTCCTCCAAGCCTTCCCGTATGAAATATTGTAGCGGAATCTAACAGAAACTTGCCCTCCACTATCTCTGTGTACAACAATCTAGCCAGGAGGGTTGACGTGAGGTTACGATGGTCCTGAAGGACACTTTCAAGTGTGCATGTGTGCATCACAACATCGGTGACCTTCCAGTTTGTGTCATACCTAGGGACATGGGCATGCACCCTTGCAGGACATCCAGCTTTCTCGCAAACCAATGTCAAATATTGTTGTGATGACACCTTCATTTTCAAGACCCGTTGCATGGACATTGACCACTCAACAATTGCTTCCTGCAGATGTCTCTTGCTAGGATATAATGCACCCAGAGAGATGTTGTTCGCGTGATAATGCCACGCCGAATCATGCCCATCGTTCACAGTCATTGCTGCTGTGTTGTCATTATTCCATGATGCCGGAATAGGTTGGTCGATCTCTTCTTGATCAGACTCGCCAGAATCATCAGCCGTATCACTGTTGCCTTCTGAGTCTTCGGCTTCCATTTGATGTTGCAACAAACCATCATATATCTCGTTCTCATCAGCTTCGCCACTGAATATGTCTTCCCCTAATCCTTCACCACCGTCCTCTGATACATAACCATCACCCCCGGTGTGTGCATAGCTACTGTGACCTGATTCATATCCGCCACCACACTCTTGGCCCTGACTACTCTGGCCATGATCATAACTACCTCCAGCATGACCGGTATGACTACTCTGGCCATGATCATAACTACCTCCAGCATGACCGGTCTGACTACTATGGCCATGATCATACCCAGCCTCTTTCGCCATAGGTAACACTAAGAGACTGGGTTAACTTCTCTTTTCTGGCAAGGTTGCACAAATTTGACCCATTTCTATTGCGCTTCTATTGGCCTTAAATAAAAATTAGGGGTTTGCCTTGACTTAGTCCATAAAGAATGCACACCGACAGTATGGGTAGGAGGGAGCCCTAAACGAACACATAACCAATCCTTCAACTGAGTAACGGGCACTGTTTCAGGATTCTGAAGCACTTCATCCATAAATCTAAACTCGCTCAAATCAACTCCGTGCTGGTTTATTCTGACGGAACCAGGACCATACAAGAACCTAAACACTACATTATTTGACATGATTTTCGACCTAAAAAATACCAAAAATAGTCAAAAACAGGTACATTGACACATAATACTCTACAAATATCTTGCATCTAACAGACCCCATCAAACGCTACCTATGAACATACACACATGACTGCAATAAGCAAGAAATTAGGGTTTACCCTTGAAGCGTGCGAAGTTCTGCGGTGCAGCTGCCTCAGGTCAACGGATCAGCACCTCCACCATGCACCTTCCTCAAGTCCCAGCACCAGCCTCCACCATGGCCATTGCTCAACAAGAACACCACCATATCCCTCCACCAAAACGCCTCAAATCACTACACCAGGCTATCCCATTAGTAGATCGGGACTCCACTAGCTTGCTAATGTGTTAGAGCAGCGAGTTTGGATAAAAATCTAGGCTACAAATCGGTGCAACGGCTGAGAAAATAAGAGCAAGCGAGAAAGGAAGAAGAGCCAGAGAGGAGCTGGGAAGGAGCTAGCAGACGCGCGAGCTGGAACGAGCAAGCAGACGACGGGCACGGGCGGGCGAGGGCGCGTCGGCTGACCCCCTGGCACCCGACAGTTCGATCGTCTTTTGAAGAAAAGAAGCCAACGCCGTCGTCCGTTGAACCGCCGACACGGCTGACCCCTGGCACCCGACATGTTGGTCGTCTGTTGAAGAAAAGAAGACAATTTGGTCGTCTTTTCAACAAAAGACGACATGTTGATCGTCTGCTCAACCGACGAACGCGCTCTGTCGTCCGTTGAACGGACGACGGACCGACAGAACTGAAATTTGCCAAATTTGCGTATTATTTGTGAAAATCAATAAAAAAAATGTATTATTTAAAAAAAATAGCAAAATCTTCATCTTTAGTAGAACCTTCGTTTCCAATATGTAAAAAAACGTATGGATCATTCATGTAGTCTACATACATTGATTTGACCGAAAAGCAGGGCTATTTTGCGCTGATAAATTAAATTTCAGCAATTACTTTGGTTCCAGTACAAATGGGTCCAAACGAGCCACGGTTAAATTCAAAATCTCTGACTCAAGTTCTAAACATATTTGTGCTAACGATTTCCGTTCATACCAGTTGGTAAAGAGTTGCCTGCTTGTCACAAAGCGTGATGAAAATAAAATAAAAAAAGTGATTGAAAAAATTCATTCAATCCACATTGGGTTGTACTCATAATCTGGGATGAGCTCGCCAGCAAGGTACGACACATTAATCTCCATTGGGTTACGGCAATCTCATTTTAAGCTCTCCGTTGGATACCAAGAAATTGTTCCATTACAAGTTCACAACAGAAAAAGCGTCGGCAAACAAACTGTAGGTGGACTGTTTTCTTAACTGTAGAATGAACATAGCACAACAGACTAACCCCTTAAATCAAGATCATGTCAGCATCTTTTTTCCACAAGACATTTGCAATGTCCGTTTACAGATTTTTGCCTTCTAACAATAAAATTAGTTGTAAGACAGTACCGAATGTTTCTTTCAAGAAAGATCCAACTAGTAGATTAGTATATTAGTCAAAATAAATGACAGTTAATATAGAAGAAAACATTACTTTACATGACAAATTGCAGGTCAAAAGCACCTAGCTAGAGCAGAAGGTCGCGGACTTTCACTGGTCTTTTAACGGCATTCGTGTAGCCCTGCAAAGAATCACATTCATGAGATAATGGTGACCCTACAACGAGAAGCATTTAAGGGTCCAAGATCAATCTGTTCCAAAGAACTACAGAGCCAAGACATAAAAGTAACCGGGTAATTTGTCAAAAACTAAATCACACAGGATCAGTTCACAAACAGGGAATTCCATGCAGTTAAATACCAGTCCCTCCGTGACAAATTAAGTGACGCGGTTTTATCTAGATATACATGTATGTACACATTAAAACGTGTCTAGACAGACAAAGCTGCGTCAATTAATTTGGAACAGAGGGAGTACATGCAAGCACCATGTGACCGACTAGCCATAGGACACTCAGTTAGTTACTCCCTCCGTTTCAAAATATAAGATGCTTTAGCTTTTGTGAAGCGAATGTATTTAGACAACTTTTAGTGTGTAGATTCGGAGTGAACCTACACACTAAAATATGTCTAGATACATTGCCTTCACAAAAGCTAAAACATCTTATATTATGGAACGAAGGGAGTAGTTCCATAATTCAATTTGCAAAATGGAGCAAGCATGTTCTCTTAGGAGGTGTTCTAGCCTCTATACAAAAATAAAACATGATGTGGTACTTCTATAGGACAAATGGCCAACGATAGTTTACAATATTACGGTTTATATTCTTTTACAAGATTGTAATTGTTTTCAAGTTTATAATAATGAGCGCACAAAGATGATTATAGACTGGTCAAAGTTTATATCACTTCAGAAATCATGGTATGAAAAACACACAAACCTCATTGTATTTGAAGATCAGAGGGCGCAAGTCCCTCTGAACTGTTGCCCCTTGCCACGCTGCATCATTATGAGTCTTTGCACCTGCTGGTCTTTCTTTCCTGAAGCTGTTTTTTGTCAAGGAAAACAGGTGGTCAATGCCTTGCAATTGCAGTGGTGTTTGAAAATAATTATAACTGCTGCATTACCTCTGAAAGAAATCAGTTGGGCGACTTGAGAGTTTCTTTGCAGGTGCCATGTCTTTACCCCTCAAACTAGACGCTGAGTTTAACTGCATTGGAAGTGTAGCTGATTTAAGCTTAGAGCTACCCTTGGAATAATCCAATGCGGTAACAGCTGCTGCTTCCTGGCATGTAACTGTTGAAACTTCACTACTAAGTCCTTCACTAGTTTGGTTCAACAATTTTCCCCCGCTATCTTTGATGATCTTTTGCTTCTCTACCTGCAAGAGAACAACAGATGTTAACATGAACAATAGCATAATCTCCTTTTGTGTTCCTCATGTGACATTTCCCAACATGAAGGCTCCTGGCAGCAAGAGATTATAGAGAATACATATAGGAGTTACAACAATATGTAACTGTGGAGTACAGTTAAGTTAAACAGAGTCCATTTTATGCCATCAACTATGGTGCCTGGTCCGAATTGAACCAACCCAGGACATTATTAAACCATTCAACTTGAACCTTAGCCCGGTTTTTGGCTAGTGGTTTTGCATTTTGGGCACTTCAAAAAATGTGAAGACACTCACAGATGTACAAGTGCTAGGAATATATAACATGCAAATTTCATCACAAAATATCACTAATTGTGTGATGTGCAAAAAATAACAAGATAAATAGTCATCTTGTCTCTTTCCGTACATTTGTTATATTTTGATGATTTTTTGCAGGTTTTCAATCCATAGGCTCCCCTGCATGCACGATTTTTTTTCACAAACTTTGTGAAACCACCCTAAATAACCAGGGTAAAGGTCTGGAGAGTGATTTCATTTCTGACATTGTAAAAAAACCTAAAACAGTCCGGTGGGTGTGGAGAATGCTATAAAGTGAGAGCCAGAAAAAGAAGTCACCAACTAATATGATCATCTGTGTTGCATAAAAACACAATAGATAAATGGCTTTGTCGTCGACATAGATATACATTTTTGATGAATTCTGCAGGGTTATCATCTTGCACATATTTTCTGAAAGTCTTAAATATAAAACCATTCTAGGGTTCATTTTAAATGATTTTAGAAAGTTCAGGATTTAATATAAATTGTTTCATAGTTTAGGGTTGACCAAGTACAATAGTTTAGGGTTCAAAATGGATTTCCCTAAATTATATAACAGATACTAGTCTAAAGTCTGGTCCCCCAAAAGAAAGCAAGTCATGGATCTAGAAACAATCAAAACAGCTGCTGTATAGCGGCTGACATTTGAAATCAGGCCGTTCACATACATTACACTGCAGATAACATACTAACTCAATGTCATATGGTTGCAATCAGTTTTTCAAGTATTGTATAGTAACACAACATGGTCTGGCCAGAGTTCATGCATACAGGTTCAATATAGTTTGCCAGGAAATTATGAACAACAAACTGTAAGCTGGAAAGTGTTGCATAGAAACAAAATACTGTTAATATCAGGTCAAAGAAGTTACTTAAGTACAAGCAAGATACAGGACTAAAGGGTTCAACGCATAGAAGTTAGTACTACTAACCTCATGCACCAAGACCTGTTTCACAGCCAAAGAGAGACCAATGTGCTCGGATTGATAGCCCTGACATCAGCAGCTTTGTCAAGCAGTGAGAAAAGAGAAGAAATGTGAAATAAACCAATAAAAAGACTGGAAAAGAACCTTAAAGCTTATGATATCACTGATAGGAGGGTCAAGAGAGAGTGAAGGAATATCAGTTGGCACAGAATATCCATTTGCTCTTTCTTGAGGTTCAAACTTTGTGTTTCTATATGTAACCGAGTAAGAAACCATAGTATCAACCAGCTGCATGAGTTCATTTTTTGCCCTCTCTGACTGCAAATTCAGTGCCACCTGAATAGATTATGCACTGTTAGAAACCAAACAGGGTTGGAAATATATAAAGCAAATAAAAAAATTGTAATTGCATGTCCATATTTAGGGTGCGCAACCCCGGTAACGCCGGATAGTGGGCAGTGGCGGGAGCGTGACTTCCTGCTTTGTTGCAGGCAGCCTAACTTTTAGGATTTATTTCCTGTTGTATTCTTGGGTGTGACCCCTCCAGGCTTGACTGGACCCTTTTTTACTATCCAAAGCTTTTGCGTTTTCTCGAAAAAATGACATGGAAATCCGCAGGTTCCAAACTACTCCGTAGTAAAATTGGATTAACATAGGGTCCTTCCAGGAAGTTCGACTCCTTTCTTGCTTGATAAATTTGTTGTAGGTAGGTTCATTTTTGTTAGAGTTTTGTGCAATTAGACCACTGTAGAAAGTAGACTGAGATGAGATTTGTTAACAAGGTTGAGCAATCAACGCCTACATCTCCAGTGCTTGACCACGGGCACTCCTGCCCATGTACTAAATCAAGATAGTACAATCGTGACAAGACCACCGAGACCAGTAGACACATCTCGGCCACCATACCATGACCCGTCTGTCAGTCCTGCCACAGCACCTGGACCATCTCCTTCGTGATTTTGAGTTTAGCCTACCAGCTTCATCTAATCTATTTTGGCTACCCCGTAGTGCCTTTATATAAGAGGCCCAGGTTACGTGTGTTCAACTCCAACACCTAACCCTCCACATATTCCAAGTCCAAAAGTAGCCATGTACACATATTGACACCGATTCAAACATTTTTCACTTTTGGGTAATTTGTATAATATTTTTTGTAAGGGCGGTGCAAAGATAGCTTTGTCATTCAATCCTTGCTTATAATTCTTGGTCTTACAAACCAATATGAATTTGAGGACAAATTACTGTGTGCCAAGCCTAAAGGGATGTTCGAAAATCAAGCATTAGAAAAACATGGTAAGCTGAGTGAGAACTTACAGGTCTCAAACTCAATGGGGAAAGAATATGTAAAAAGGGGGAAGCAATGTCTTCAACAAAAGATTCCACGGACAGGTGCCTTGATATGAGCGGTGACATTCGGTTTTGCCAGGTCTTCAATGTATCCTTCTTTTCCAAAAGCATTGTTCGGCACCTAAAGACATATCCACATTAACCCGGAATGTATAGCTATTAGCTATTGATGTGTAAAAAATACCTTTGCAAAGCTTTTGGCCACTCAATATTTGGCTTCTCAACTTGAGCAACCATACGGCTTATAGTGATGGCAATAGAAGGTTGATATGCTGAAGTATAGAGATAAACTATTTAAGTTAGTCCAGTATTTATACAAAAAGAAGGTAATAAACAGTCACATAGTGTGATGCAATAAAATGCCCTTTTCCAAAAAAAAAAAAACAGTCACATAGTACCTTGGATTGACATATGCTGTGTTCGGTAAACATATTGCGTCAAAGAATCAGAAACTCCAAGTACATCAAGGCATTTCACCTAAGGTGGTTTGAGCTACAGTAAGTTCGCAAATATATTACAAAAGCAAGAAATCAATGAGCTCTCCCTGAGAAGGCGCAATGGTGGATGCACAAGGTCCACACATTAAGGATCCATCCTAGCCTCTACTTAATTTGAAGTGTGGGTGCATGAAGAGTAAAAAAATCAAACGCGGTGTATGATTAGTTAGAATTAATACCGTCTTTTGCAACATTGGGTCATGGTAAGAGAGTCTTAAGAGGTTTTCGTGAATCCCATCCATAGTAACATCATAGTCACCACTGCAAGTGCAATATTACATAATAAGAAAGTGAAGCAAGTTCATGTACAAACAAAGTTTGGAGTAGACAAAAATAAAGTTTACCGGTTAGATATGAGTGAGAAGAGAGAACCAATGTCCTTGTCTCCACTCACATGGCTATCAGCCATTTCTGCCCGCTTGGGTTTTTTCTTCTGAAGAACCTGTGAAGCAAATTTGCTATATGAAAATTTGAAAAATGAGCGAAATTATTTTTTGCATGAAACATTGCTAGCAGCAATCTCTGACGTGGATTGCCTTGTGAACTTAGGCTTTGCACTCATTTCAGTACCAGGATACATTTATCGATTGCCAATGATGGTATCCGCAGCAAATCAAATAAACAAGATACAGAGAAGGCATTGAAGTAAGAAAACATCAGACCTGTTTCCAAACATCAAAGATGCTTTTTGACATGTCCTTTCGTCCAATGACTTGTGACTCAAACCCTGACTGCTCAATGGCACACATATCAATTAGAAATGGACAATATATCTGGTAAACAGTAGCATCAGCCAACAGGTGGCTATCTCAATCAGCTCACTTACAATGTTTAGTGCCTCCCTTTTCTTGTTCAGAAATTGAAGTGTGTTCAGGCATGATCGAATGTCACATTCTGCAGGGACGCTTTGCTCACTTAGTCTAATCTCTATGAGCTAACCAGTCATGTCATCAAATAAAACAATACTCCGGTACTCCCTCTGTTCCATAACAATTGTCACTGATTTAGTACAAAGTTGTACTGAATCAGCTACAACTAATATGGAACAGAGGGAGTATTATATATGTACCATCCTCAGTTGTGTGATACATAGGTGCATAACACAAGCAAAAGAAGCAGGACTACAAATGGCAAAATAACAGGTTCCAGTTCCAAGACAAAAGCATTAGCCAGCCAGCATAGCGTGGAGTCAATTTACATAAACTACAGTGAGGATCATGCGTATCTGGGAAGCATAAAAACAGGCATCCCAAAGTATGTGAGCGTATAAGGATATTTTAGTTAAATGCACTAGAATCGTAGATAGAACTATCCAGTTAACTAGGCAAACATAGGATATAGCTATCGAGTTAATCTGAACAAACAATATAGGAAGTTCAAAGTAAACAAAGATACTAACAGTTATGTCATATGTTTCAAATATGAGTGTTTTGGTACACAATTAAACTAATTAATGAGACATACACTACAGGTGTTTGGTTGGCCGAAAATCTGGTAAATTTTGCTGAACAGATATTTCTAGGAGTCCAGAACTATCATTTTGTTTAAACATAGGAAGAAGACTCTAGAACTACAAGTACTAGCAGTGACGGAGATATCACATGTGCATTAACTGACTACAGTACCTTCGTTCTGCTATTGTTATAGGAAAAATAGACATATAATTATGCACAAATATTAAGCATACTTCTGGCTTGAATGGGGCAAAAGAAAATGTACCAGTATAATCCGCTAATGCAGAAAGGGCAATTGAACTTGTCTTGAATCCTTCCTTTTTGCATATGTGCTTGAGCCTAAACAAGTGAAACTTATTTGTGAACAAATGTATCATACTAAGATAGACTGTTAGAGTTAAGTGCATTTAGCCATTTACAACACCTGTTCACCACACGACTAATTGTTGGTTGCACAAAAATATGAACCCTGTAAAGTAACACAAATCCTTATAAGTTTAAGCAATTTAAGGCCTGCACAAAAATAAAAGAATTTACAGAGAAGAAAACATTACTTGGCTACTTGGCGTAGTTTTCTCAAGGCTGGAGCATAAAGGTCATTGCAAATACAAATTATCTGTAAAATACATTGTATGATTTAATTCTCTATGAAGGCACTAAAATTGAAAATGATGGCAAGTGACAGCACAACATCATTGCTTACAGGCCTCAACAATTTTGCTATTTTATGACCTTTCCTTGAAGAAGCCTTTTGTACTGGAGTTTCATCAGTATTGGTACTTGTGTCAGAATTTTTGCTCTTTTCAGCATTGATCTGCACCGAAAAAACTTAATGGTCCATGAATCACAGAAATGCATTATTATTGCGGAGAATAGCCTTTCTAGGTTCTCAACTTCACAACTCAGAATATTCTTTTATGGAAAAAAAGGAGGGAATTAATGTTCAAAAGGGGGAATGAGTAAAAATGAGATAAAATAAAAATGATGAAAAATCATTGTATGAGCGAGGACTAGGACATTGCCAACTTACCATCTTTAAAATAACCTCAACGGCCCCTTTTCCATCACCAAGCGCTCCATCAATTTCATCAATTACCTATACAAGTCAACAGAACTTAACAGAATGTGGGGAAAGTAATTTAACAGTCTGATAGCATAGCTTAACTCACCAGACACTTGGGTTTAGAATCTGACATGATAGAGTTCATCTGAACTACATCAAGAATTTTTGGTTCAATGGATGAAGCAGAACGATCATCACTGGCATTTATCTACATGTATGCAGTATTTAACATAAGCAACATACAGAGTTTGTAGTCAGGTAGCGATAAGCAGCTGAGGGCCGGACTATAGACCAATAGCAAGCTACACAACAATAACTAACAAGAAGCAATATTAAAATGGAGTTTGGAGGAATGTTGCTAAAGGGCATGTCACCAAAGGTCTCAAAGGGATGCAATAGACTGATACTTATAGTTTTCTGGTGTATAAAATACCAAAATCATATTCAAAGATATCTAGTTGTGTCTAGATGATGTGTACAGAACTGAAGACAATTCAGAAGGATGACAACAGATATATCTGATACACTAATCATATAGCAGATAAAAAGTGTATACTCCCATAAGGAGTGACTAAGCAATGCAATTATGCATGATCACATCGAATCAAACAGAAGTTACCAAAAATAAACGAATTATAATGTTGATTATATATTTAAACCTCCACAACATGGTAGCCACAATGTTTGGCTGCCACATGAGCAAGTGTTGTCTTCCCAAGGCCAGCCGGACCACATAATAGCAACACCTGCAACATACGGAGGTTATTCAGATAAAAATCAAACCAGCAACATCTTAGTACAGACACAGCCTGCAGCAATTACACAAACCACAACTGAAATAACTGGTACTAACCCACCTTTTGTTCTGGCGCATTATCGACAGAAGGCCTTTTGTTGAAGTTGTTTTTCAAATCTTCTGAGTTGCTACCAGGTTCATTTTGGGGCATGCTATCTTGACTCGTGACATAGCCTCCCTTCATCTTGGAAAAGAAACTTCTGTTACTTGAGTTCTTTTGGATGGCACAAGAATGCCGACGTAAGGCAGATAAAGTATCATCACTTGTAGCCCGAATATGGGAACCAAACACACAAGAGTCCCATTGTTTCAACCATAGAAGTACCTGAACAAGGTCGGCCAAGTAAAAAAGTTCAAGCAGAAATTCTTACAGAATAGTCTACACGTAAATATATTTCTTAAGATAATGGAATGGCTATTTACCTCCCTGTTTGTGTGCTCATCACTTAACAGCTCTGTGAAAGAGTGTGGCGCATACTTCTCCACCCAGAGTTGTTCTGTAACTACCGGAGTCACTGGACAACCCTCGACATATTGTGTGTCTGTGCTTTCTAGCAAGGCCTTCGTACACATTACAAAAGATAGATTAGTAAGATAGTTCTACTTGTTGCCTAGAATTGCAGCAGTTAACATGGCACTAGTAGCAAACATAACAATGCCTTAGTCAGGCTTACTAAGGCATAATAGCTAGAAAAGTAGAATTGTCAGATTCCCAGTGCTTAGTGCTATTTTCAAAAGGGCGTACCCAGTGCTGAAAGCTCCCACACATTGTGGGTCCGGGGAAGGGAATTTCTAAGCAGCCTTTCCCTTGCTTTTTATGCAAAGAGGCTGATTTGAACCCAGGACCTCCAGGACACAAGTGGAGGTGCTCTACCACTGTGCCAGGCTTGCCCTTGCTATTTTCCAATTTAAGAATAATGATTTGCTTTTTAACTTCAAGCTCCAAAAATAGTAGAATCATGATATCTGAAACTACGCATGGTAATTTTCTGCTGTGAAGTCCAAAATGATAAAGAAAAATACTACACATTCTCTATTTTGGGGATAATAGGATTAAGTATCTCCCTAGGAAACCAGTAAATTAAGATACTGGCTATTAAGTACCTATTCGCTCTTCGTATTATTAGCTACCACATTTTTCTTTAAGGAGCAGTCTACTATATCTGTTAATGGTTTCCCTATTATTGCCGAAATAGTCATTGTTTTTAGAAAAAGAAAAAAGCCCAAATAAGCATTTAGCTTGCTGTTTGTAGAAGCTTCATACTAGCCAGAATATGATGATGCAGTAAACCAATCCAGGTGTATCATCTATTGACTAAAGTTAATGATCTGCACACACATCTCAGATATGTACCTTTGCTAGAGCATCTTGCTCCGCTTGCATCGTTAGTGAATGAAAGGATTCAGATAGAAGCCCTGCAGGAGAACAAAGGTGTGTATTAAAAACAAAATCAAACGAGTCTTGATTTCTCGAGAAAAATGATTAAGAGCGCAAAATCGAAGTACAGCAACTAACCCGTGTGGTTGGGATTCGAAACTGAAGCCCGTCGCGTAGCTCCCTCAGTTACCTCGCTAACCAATTTCTCCGTCGCGAGCTTGGCATAAACCCTCTCTCCGTTGGGCGCTGTGACGGGCATAGAGTCCCCCTGGATCTCCGATGCGAAGCGGGATACCGTTTTCTCGGCGACGACTTCAACGGCGGGAGGGGGCGAGTACCGCAGCCAGTCTTCGTCCACCGAATCCTCCAGGCCCACGTTCCTCCTCTTGCTCCTCTCCTCCTCCTGCTCCGGTGGAGGCGGGGGAGGAGGCCGCTTCAGATTTGCTTCCGACACTTCCTCTTCGTACACAATTTGGCCGACTGATTCAGCGTCGAGCCAATCCAGGCTTAGATTCGTGATTCGTCGAGCTGGAGAGCGATGCGTACCTGCGGGCTTTGCAGGGAAAGCGGTGGCCTCCTGCGGCGGGGCCTGCGGCTTGCTCGCGACGCCGGCGGCCGGGAGGAAGCCCTCCTCGGGGTCGTCGAAGTAGGCGTACTCCTCTTCTTCCGGGAGGAGGCCATTGCTCTCCATCCACTCGAGCTCCTCCGGATCTGGCATGTCCATATCGACCTCCATCTCCGTCTCCGGCGCAGCACGGCAGCACGCAGACGAATCCACGAGCGGCGGCGAAATTCGATGGCGGGAAGGGCAGGGGAAATGGAGCGTAGCCTAGGGGTGTTGCCGCCTTCTGCCTAGTTGTTTCGTGGTGACACCGAAGAATGGTGATATATACAGGTCATTTGGCCCAACCTGCTATTTCAGCCTAGTGTACTAGTATTCGTCATGGGCCTACTGTTCTTGTATAAATTGTTTTTTTTTACATCTGTTATGAAAATCGATCTTGTGCTTGGAGTACACTATTAGTTATGGGCCTCCTATTCTGCTAAAAAAAGTTATGCGCCTCCTATTGTTGTGTCAATTAAGCGAATTAATAAGGTATGTGTTCCTCTGAAAAAACAAGGCATGTGTTTATATATTCTTATAAAAAAAATAACCTAAATTTGATCCATATACATAATTGAAAACGATAAATACAACTATGAACAGTGTCATAATACAAAGACAAAACACAAAAGAGGAATTTATAGACATGTGACAGCTATTGGGCACGGTGAAATGCCACCTCGTCCAAGTTATTAGGATTAGGGATAAAAAAATGGTGTGGAAAGGTTTCGATATTTTCACGAAAACAAGGAAACGAAATGGATATGCAGAAACAGAAATTGGCTCAACACAGAAACAAACTGCTTTTCTAAAAAAACAAAAAGGGAAATGGAGCAGCTTTTCTAAAAAAACAGAAATAGGCTTTCACGGTTCCACTCTTCCCATATTTCAGCGACGCTATGGGTTAGTGAACAAATTTACCAGTTTGCTTGAGTTTTTGCGTGATTCAATGGGGTCTCTTGGTTCGGACAAGCATCCCCTTTCCACTTTTTTATCTGCACTATATTGATATGTAGAATTTTCGACAATATGTTTTTATTTTTTTAGGGTTTTGCGTTTGTTTTCACTTCCATAAAACAATATGGAAACAAATATGCCATCACTCCATTTCGTTTCTTTTTCATCCATTTTCATCGCTAGTTAAGATAGAGTTAAAAAGTTACAATTAGGAGTGATGTGCAGCGACTATGTGCTCCGACGATCTAGACGCTATATGGTGTCATTGATCTGTCTAGACATCCACCCATTCACTAGTGAGAAAGTTGAGGATCTCTAGGTGAAAGCCTAGCCCTGGCGTTGTTTCCCTTCGTGGAGGCGTACACTTGTGATGCATGTAAAATGCATCTATGTTCTTTGTATTTTATTGTGCATATTTCATCATAATTGTATCATGTTGTTACAATCATGTTTTAGAATGATTTTGAGGGTTTTCCTACAAGAACCCTTTTAATTAGATTATAAATCTCTAGACAGAAAAAACATGTTTTAGGTTTTTTGACTTAGGGACCTTCACGAACTTAAAAGGGCTTGGATTTTTTTCTCACATAAGTTTTTGTGGACGATCAAGACATGGGGCACCTGGACCTCAGTTACGTGGGACAACAAGAGGGCCAAGATGGGGCCCATGGTGTGGCTAGATATCCCGACTGCATGGTGGGGCCTATCTGGCGCCTCCCTCTTCGATGGTGTCGCTCGTTGCATTCTTGGCTTCATATTAATAAAAAAAGCTTATATATTGTCTTGATCGTGATTCCAAAGCACGGTGTCGGAGATCGAAAATCACGAAACTGAGAGATTATAGTCTGTCGCCTGTAGAAGATTGTTGGGAGAACCATTGTCGGAATCGCCTTTGAACGCCTCTTCTTTTTACCAACGTCTCCTAGTCGCTCTCAAATATGAGAGGGGAGTATTCCACCCCTTAGACTTGTGTTTTGTAGTGCTAACTTGATCTAATATCTCTATAAATGATCATTATTCTAGCTCGTATAAGCTTCCCTACATGATTACGGTGTTTTCTATGTGATTTCTATGACGGATGTTGTGGTATGAGATGATACATGTTATGTATCTACCTTTGTGTGACTTTATAGCTTGTCATACTTTGGAAGCATGGTTATGATGTCTGCATTGTTTTGTTATCATGGAAGCATCGGGGTAATGCTAGTGGTAATGTCTGGTCTGACCACATCATGAGGTGTTCGACAACACTGAATGTAGTTAGAAGAGAGATATGCGGGATGCGCACAACAAACAAAACCTTTGACATAGTGTTGTAGTGTGTTTTTATATAAAGGAGTATGATGTATGTAGATGAGGGGTGTATCTTAGTGACAAAAATGGCACAACCAACATCCTTTATATATGGGTAAAGGGGAATAAGCATGACGTGGTGGATTGAAAAAAACGCACATTGAGTGACACATCACACATATGTCTTGTTCTTTTCAACTATGTGTTTTAGGACATATAGCCGCTATAAATGCTAACTATTAAATCATGACAATTGTGTGTGACTTTTATCATCCCGTGACATGATCACCACCATTGTTGGAGAGAGCGATAGAGAGATCAAGTGAAACCATGAATCTAGTTCCATTGTTCCTATAATAGTAAATCTCCGTCATGTCCTCTTGCATATCAGAGGTTTGGGACACTTTATATTTACTATGTTGTTGCATTTTACTCCCAAGCATTAAATTAACCTCCTTGTTTCTTTAACTTGTTTAGTGCATAGATAACTAGAACTATGGCACTCTAGTTGGAGAGAGTAAATAGTTTTTCATCCTTGATATTTAGAATCAAAACCCATACTTCCACATTTAGAGGTGCTAAATTGATCCCATGGTCTTCGGGTTTATCATCGTCGAGCACTATTTCTAACCTTCTTGGGGTTGTGGATCTTCGGGGGAGAAACCCCTAGCTTTGGGTTACCTAAGCGGGTGATGGCAACGTATCCGGTGGTACATTCTTGGAGGCATCGCCTTGGAAGAGTTGCATGTAGTCGTCTGCTTATGTCTCTATCAGCGATAGTGTGGCGGCCCCAAGAGGTTGTGCTTGTACGCCAAGGTGGCAGCCTTGGGAAGCATCACCGATAGTGGCCCCATGAGGCAGGGTTGTTGATCGTCATGGACTGGGTGGCAATGTTGTGCCGCTAGTGTAGCAGTATTGTTGGCTTAGTCGACACATCCTAGAGGGGATAGTCGAACTTTACATCAGGACGGTGGCCCCAGATGAGTTAGTGTGATGGACGTGGTTTGTGGCTGGTTGCCCTATGCGACTTGGGCTACGGGTCGATGGTTCATGCAGCATTGCAGATCCAGAGAAATCAACGGTATGTTGAGACGATGGTCGTGTAAGGTGGTGGTCTTGGTTGATCTTGCAAGCATGACGGAGCAATGGAAGTTAGAGCGGCGGCTTCGAGCATTCACTATAGGGGTTCGTAGCATGGAAAACAAAAAAATTATACCGCATGAACACACACAAGCCAATATCTATCTACTAGATTGTAGAAACGAGCCGGTAGAGTACTCACCCTCGAAGATTTCAAAGCGGTTATTGAGAGCAGATTCTCATGGGTGATGTAGTCGTTCACTTGCTGATCTCAAGATTGCGTAGATGATCCTTCCGGCGCCGCGTTCCAGCAGCGCTCCCGCAATCGGTCACATGTACAGTACTCAATGAAGACCTTCCTCTCCCTTGTTCCAGCAGGCAGCGGAGGTTGTAGCTCTCTCCTCGCGATTCCGGCAGCACGACGGCGTGATGTTGAAGTTAGAGGGGAGATCCCGCAGGGCTTTGCCTTAAGCCAGAGCGGGTAGGTGGAGTAGAGGGGTTCCTCAGTGTCTAGGGTTTAGAGGCCTAAGAGGAGGAGGTGGGCCGATGGTGGCTAGGGCGGCGGCTGCGATAGCGCGGCGATGGTGCTGGGCGGGGGCGGCGCAGCGGCTTGTGGGGCTGGGGTCATTGTGGTGTAGGTCTTGGAGCAGCCCCCTCCCCTCTATTTATGAGAGGGAGGGGCAGCTAGGGGAGGGGGAGGCCATATCCTCCCCCAACTCCCTCTCCTTGGCACGCGCAGTGGAGGGAGAGGAGGTTTCCTCTCCTCCCTCCACTATTGTAGGTCTTGGGGCAGGAACCATTGTCCCAGTTTAACTATTTAAACTTGCCTTTTGACTTCCAATTTTTGAGTTTAATTTCTTTCTTTTAAACGCACAGCTAAGTGACCTAGGACATGATGCAATCATTCCTCTTAGTCATGACACATTCATGTACCCTTCCCCTTCCGGTTCGGTGAACCTTCTAGACCCTTCTAGAACATTATGGTGAAAACACCGGAATCATTCCCGAACTCCAGAATTGGACTTTCCTTATATGAATCTTATTCTCCGGACCATTCCGGATCTCCTCATGATATATCGGATCCCATCTGAGACTCCGAACAACATTTGGTCTTCTTACTCACATTCCATATCTACTAAACAACATCGAATCCTTAAGTGTGTCTCCCTACGGTTCGTGAATTATGCAGACATAATCGAGACTCTTCTCCGATCAATAACCAATAGAGGAATCTGAAAATTCATATGGCTCCCACATATTTCTACGATTAATTTGTGATCGAATGAACCATTTACATATGATACCAATTTCCCTTTGTCTCGCGATATTTTACTTATCTGAGGTCTGATCGTTTGTAACATCCCTAAAATTCATATTTCAAAGCTCATTCATATCATCCTTGCATCCATCATCATTTAGGGTTTTCTCAAAACATTTCAGAAAACAGAAACATATGGTATCATGATTTTATGTGGACAGACTTATTTTAAATGGCCAACACCACTTGTAAGATGATTGTTGTGAACCAGGAAGGTTGCTTTCAATGAGCATAGGATTTAAGTGCAGATTTAAAACCAAGTTTTTCAAATGGAAATGGGTTCCAAAAAAACATTTTTCAAATTTTAAACCAAGTGCATAGCCTCTGATATTTTGATCTCCAAGTTTGACCACTCCTTTACAAAGCTACCCCATGGTTATATGATCATTTTTGAGACTACTGCTCACTACAAAAATCCCAGGAAAGTTTGAATTCAAATTGAACTTGATTTCATTTGAAAATCTACCCAGAAAATCAAAATAGAAAAGGAAAAAGAAATAAACAAAGGAAAAGGCCACGCGCCAGGTTTTAGGCCCAGCATCGAATCGAGCCCAACTAGCCCACCCGGGAGTTTCCTTTTCTTTTCTCACGCACAAGCGCACGCAACCTATCGCTGACAGACGGATCCCACCTTCACTTCGCGCACATCGCTGACGAGCGGGCCCTGCCCACGCTGTCATCGTCTTCCCCAAACTGCGCCCGCGACCACGTCGCAGCTGCAGTCACGGCCGGTAATGGCGCGGCATAAATGGGCATTAATCCGCGAGCGTTTCCTGTCGAGGCTCCGGCTATAAGATCCCCACCTCCTAGCGACCATTTTTCCCCAGTCATTCTTGTCTTCACGCCACCAGGCTGCCCACGACTCACACAGCACCGCCGCAGACAGAGCTTGCTCCGGCGAACGATTCCGGTAAGACCCGTGCGCCCCTTCCTCTCTGATTCATTCGAGCCACTTCGCAATCTTCTTGCGCACCTCCTGACCCCACCCGTTCATCCTATACTGCCCCAGGTCGCCGTTTCCGCTCGACGCCGCAAGCATCTGACGACCACCTCAACTCCGGCGACCAAAATCCGTAAGTCCCGTACACCCCTTCACTTCTGACTCACACAGGATTGTTCGCCACATTCTTACGCATCACCTAAACCCCCTGGCTTGTGTTAGGACAACGCGAAACCTCGGCAACTACTCCGACAACAACCACCCGACGCCGCCCGTCACTCCGACGAGCAATCCTCGCCGTGTCAGCGCGCCCCTCCGCAAACGAGTACCACGTCGAACTTTAGCACGCCTCTGCGGATCTGGTAAGCACCTTCTTGCATCCTGGAACGATCTGGAACGCTAGCACCGCCGTAGACCGAGCGCTCCGCCGCTCGCCGACACCGCGCGCCGTCAGGACATGGTAGCTTGCTTGCGTGCCGTTGGATCTTGATCCAAGCGTTAGGATAGATTCATTAATCGGCGAATAAGTACGCGATATGGAGCGTGCGATCTATTTAGATCCTACGGCTACAGAGCTCGATCCGGTGCGAACCGGTACGCGCAAATCACAACACGACACGTGGCATATGTTAGAACTAAAAACAGAATTAAAACCAGAATTTGATCCAAATTTTAAATGCTTATAACTTTTGATTGCCACGTTGGAATTTTGCAAACTTTATACCGTTGGATTCAGTGAAACAAGACCTTTCTGAATATCCAATGTGTTTAACAAATAGTAACAGTTAAAATGACTTTATTTGTGGGAACATGTTTAAGGCCATTTTAAATATAGATTTATTTTGGTAAATTGTATTAATGCCAAATAAGTCTAGTTGGCAAACTTGTGACTTGTTAAGTTTCTGTAAACATGTGCATGCTTGGTAGAATTTTCAAAAATCACCACTTGGTAAATTCTTGCATGCATGCATTCATATTATTTTTGATTGTATATAATTGTGTGTAATTGTGTGCTATAATTCTTGTGTAGGTTTTACTAGTGATTGTGATTGTGAAGAGTGCTACTCTCCCCACTACCAAGGCAAGTAATATTTTCATGATTATTTCTATCCTAAGTTTTGTACTAGCATTAGTTATTTTGCTAAGTCTTGCATGCTATTTTGCCTAATGCTAAGTTGGGAAATCCTAAGTAGTGTGGAATTGTAGAATTGCTAGGGAATTTTCCTAAGTTAAGTTATCTTACCATGCTTAGCCTAGCTATATAGCAAACAAGGGTTGGTGAATACTTACTTTGATGAAAATATTCTAAGTCATGAGACTTATGTTTTCCTAATAAAACAACTAAGTCCAATGAACCTCCTGGGTGGAATGGAAGAATTGGGTTATGTTGAGTGGTTACACAAGGCCATGGACTTGGGTTGTGTATCTCACTTGTGGTATGCCACCCAGGCACAAAGGGATTTGGAGGCCAAGTGTTGAGAAAGCTTACAGTGCAACCACTTGGCAATATGGGCTCTGCCTTGATCATATAGGTAGCTAGAACTTAGTCTTTTGGACAGTTGGTGGTAGAAGGGATTGATAGGTTGGAACGCGTCCATTTGACTAAGGAAAGGCTTCTGAAGGATCCTGTCTTGGGAAACCAAGTCTGGTGGGAAAAGTGCACAACCTCTGCAGAAGGAAAAAACCTAAGTACTTAGCCTAGTCCAAGGCAATGGACAGTTTGAGCATCAAGACATAGAAGCTACAAGAATCTCATCACTCCAATTTCTAAAATAAAACTTGTGGGTGAACAAGGGTGAAGGACCCCAATGTCTATTGGTGGTTTCTTGGGAAGTTTTTGATAAAGAAAAACTTAGTGAATTCAACTAATAGGTAAAACCTATTTTCAAGCAAAGCAAGCCAAGCTACACTTAGCCAAAAGCATATAGTATATAGTCCACTAAAAATATACTAAGGTATCACTTGCCAATACTATTCCAAAGTATTGACCCTCTGTGGCTGTAACTTGTGATGTTGCAGGTTACTCCGATGATGAGTAGGAGTCATGAGTCTACACTCAACATGCTTACCTGTGGCACATGAAGATGAAGACTTATGTTTATTTACTTATTCCTTAAACTCTTGTATTAGGCCTATGGCCCTGAGTTGTAAAAGACTATGTTTTATCTCTGGAATGAATGTAATAAACGACCTTTGTATCTGTGTACTTCATCTTAAACTGTGGATGCTAGCATTGATCCAGGGACTAGCATTGCAATCACAGGGATCCATTCCTTTATAAAGGAGGGGTCTAACAGATGGTATCAGAGCACTGTGTTGCCTGTAGGATTATGACCCTAGGATTGGAAACCACTAAGGAAAAGTTTTCAACTACTTCTACACTTGTCTATTCTTCTCGTAAAACTTTTCTAATCTTCTCATTCTCCTCTTCATTTGTAGATGAACTCCATCAACGAAGCCGTGAAGAAAGGGCCACTCATGACCATGACCTTGGAGTGTGAAACTGAGTTTCCCAAGATTCTCAAGGACCTCATGGTGGCAGTGGAAGCACATGGAGCAGCTATATACAAAGGCTTTCCAGTGATGGATGAAGGAGTGGAGTATTGGTGGGTGCAACTTCACTTGTACAAAAACAAGGAAGACAACCACAAAGAAAGGGGATTCTGCATGTACACCAACACTGTAATGCACACCACATTCTTTGAGTCAGCCAGAGATGCAGCTTGGAGGACTATCAAAGAACTAAGTGCTAGAGTCAAGTGCAGAATGCTCAACCTCCAAAAAGACTTAGAGAAAGAGAAGGAACTTACCCAAGAGTTGGAAGCCACCAACCAAGAGTTAAGGGGAGATATAATAGACTTAGTGATGGAATCATGTGAACAAGATAGGTGGATTGCCTCTAGGAATATTGTGATAGCCACCAGATCCAGTGAGATAGGATTGTGAGCACACTTCGTTAGTTGGACCACCATCTATCACCTTATTTTCCAAAATGATACCTTAAATAAGTTTGGACCTTGATTGATGTAATGGATTCATGTATGCATGACTTGTGTGATTTTGTGTTCCAAGGATGTGTATGTGATGTTTGTCTTTGTTTATCTCAAATTGTGTTGTTCTAACTTTTCAATCTTATAAATAGATGTCTATTACCATCAGCACTGTGGAGGAGTTCCAGGTTACCCGTTTCGGTCCCCGTATCATTGAGCTTACCACTTTGCTCGATCTTCCTCTTCCCACCATCACGGTGCACCCACTCACCAAGTTCGAGAGGAAAGACCTCTGGGGCTTCAAGGTGAACCAGCTCGGACGCCATACGGAGCCTACTACGGAGGCCATCGTCTTCAAGCTGATGCACGACGACAGGGAGAGAGGCATGGAGGTAGTCATGCAAGACCTGATAGGGCGACTGTTAGGCCGTCACTCCCGACAGGTTAGGGGCACTCACTTCCACGTCTTCGGAAGACGTGATGATGACGGAGAGTCTATTGACTATGAGGACGACTCGAGGGCCACGGCAGAGCCGATACGTCTCTATCTCCAGGACTTAGAGTCTCTCATCAGGCACGTGGACACAGACAGGACGAACGTCATGCTCAGCAATGACGAGCTCCAGGTGCAGCTTCGCGAGAAGGAAAAACTTTTCGCACAGCAGGATGAGATGGTCAAGGAAATGGAGATGAAGTTCGAGGCCCAGGACCGCAAGTTCAAGAGTTAGGAGAAACGCGTCCAGGATAGGAACAAGAATATCCGGGACATGACCGAGGAACTGAAGTCCAAGGATTTCGAGCTTGAGCAGCAGCAGATGATTATTGAGAGGCTTCGCTCCCAGAAGAGGGCTCTCAAGGCCAAGGTCGATTCCTTGACCACTACGATTGAGGAGAACAAGACCGCGATGGAGAACGCAGGTCTTACCTTCGTCGAGGAGGAGATTGATGCTGATGAGTAGACTTGACTACTCGTTTATCTTTCGTTATCATACTTGTTAATTGTGAACTTGTTATTGGACCATCCGACATGTGGATGGCTTGCTTCTTGTGTGTTTCATTTCATGAACTTATTATCTGGTTGTTGAACTTTTATTCTTGAATTGCATGCTATGTGTTTGCTTGTCATGTATTGTGCATAAAACATCTATGGGTATCTCATTCTTATCTATTTGAACAAACCACAGATGCCTCCCCGTCGCGCAAACCCCAACCCCAACAACATCACCCCGGAAATGCAACAAATGATGAATGCGCAAACACAGCTTATGCAAATGATGACAACATTCATCCAAAACCAGAATAACAACAACAACAACAACCCCAATAACAACAACAACAACAACCCTCCGGGTTTTGATATGCTCACCAGATTTCTGCGTTTGAGGCCAGCAAAGTTTTCGGGGACGACTGATCCCATGGTGGCCAATGACTGGCTACGTTCTGTGAACAAAGATTTAGTGACCGTGGGCTGCACGGATGCTGAAAAATTCAGGTTCGCAGCACATCTGTTGGAAGGACCAGGCGCCACATGGTGGGACAACTTCCAAATCACCACTCCTTTGGATGAGGTGACTTGGGCTATCTTTGAAGATGGCTTTCGCACTGCTCATATCTCATCAGGAATGATGAGTCTAAAAAAGAAGGAGTTTCACAACCTGAAGCAGCGCCACCGCGGCGTGGCAGAATACATAGAAGAGTTCAACAATCTAGCGCGCTATGCACCGGATGAGGTTGACACGGATGCCAAAAGAAAGGAAAAGTTTCTGGAAGGCTTGAATGATGAGCTGAATCTGCAGCTGTCTGTGGCATATGTTCCAACTTATCAGTCTTTGTGTGACAAGGCTGCAATTTTGGAGAGTAAAATGAAGCAAGTCGAGAGTAGGAAGAGGAAACACTCCGACAAGCACAGCTCTGGATCGTCTCACAAACGATCTCACCATGATGACAGTGGCAGTTCAGGATTCCACAAGCATGGGAAATTCAACAAGCACCACAACCACAACCGTCATGACAACAAGCATCATCGCAGTCATGACAATGATAAGTACAAGAACCACAAGAGTGGACATAAGAGCCACCACAGTGGAAATGGAAGTGGAAGTGGAAGCCAGCCTAAAAAGGACATCAGTCAGGTTGAGTGCTTCAAATGCAAGAAGCTGGGGCATTATGCTAATGAGTGCCCTGAGAAGAAAGTTGAAGGACCTAACAAGCCAAATCCTTTTCAGAAAGGACAGGTTAACCACATCAATGTGGAGGAGGTCTATGAGGAGCCTGATGCCGTTGCTGGTAAGTTCAGACTCAATTCAATTTCAGCATTTGTACTCTTTGATACTGGTGCATCTCATTCATTCATATCAAAAGCATTTGTTGAAAGAAATGAACTACCGGTAGAAACCATTGGGTGTCCTATAAGAGTAAGTTCTCCGGGTGGAGAAATGATAGTAAACTCAGGATGTCATGACTTAGTCATAGAGTTTGGAAAACATAAGTTCCCAGTGAACCTAATAATCCTGAATTCCCAAGGATTGGATGTGATTTTGGGAATGGATTGGATGGCTAAGTATGAGGGAGTACTAGATTGTGCCAATCGTACAGTTACACTCACAACCCCAGAAGGAAAAAGAATAAAATTCAGGTCAAACTTTGAATCCAAAGGTAGTAAGCTGAATTCTCTTAAGGGGGTTAGCATGGATAGTGTACCAATTGTGTGTGAGTATCCGGATGTGTTTCCGGAAGAATTACCAGGAATGCCACCGGATAGAGATGTGGAGTTTCTGATAGATTTGGTACCAGGTTCTGGACCAATAGCAAAGAGACCGTACAAAATGTCAGTTGATGAACTGAAAGAGCTCAAGAAGCAACTAGGAGAACAGTTGCAGAAAGGGTTTATTCAACCAAGTTCTTCATCTTGGGGAGCTCCAGTTTTATTCGTGGAAAAGAAGGATAGAACACAAAGATTATGCATTGACTACCGTTCTCTCAACGAGGTAACTATCAAAAACAAATATCCTTTGCCAAGAATCAACAACTTGTTTGATCAGCTAGAAGGAGCATGCGTGTTCTCAAAGATTGATCTTCGGTCAGGTTATTTTCAACTCAAGATAAGAGAGCAAGACATACCTAAGACAGCATTCACCACAAGGTATGGATTGTATGAGTATACTGTGATGCCTTTTGGTTTAACCAACGCTCCAGCATACTTCATGAACATGATGAACAAAGTGTTCATGGAATTTCTTGACAAGTTCGTTGTCGTTTTCATCGATGACATCTTAGTCTACTCCAAGAGTAAGGAAGAGCATGAAAGACACTTACGCTTGATACTTGAAAAGTTAAGAGAGCATAAACTTTATGCCAAATTCAGCAAGTGTGAGTTTTGGTTAGAGGAAGTTGGTTTTCTAGGTCATGTTATGACAAAGGATGGTGTGGCCGTTGATCCTGCTAAAGTTTCAGCTGTGACTGAATGGGAATCTCCTAAGAACGTAAAAGAAGTTCGCAGTTTCCTTGGTTTAGCAGGTTACTACAGAAGGTTCATTGAGAATTTCTCAAAGGTTGCTAAGCCAATGACTGAATTGCTGAAGAAGGACAAGAAATTTGCTTGGTCTGAAGGTTGTGAAGTCAGCTTTCAGGAATTAAAGAAGAGACTTGTGACAGCACCGGTTCTATGTCTGCCAGATTTGGAAAAGGATTTCCAAGTATATTGTGATGCGTCTCATCAAGGTTTGGGTGCCGTACTTATGCAAGACGGTAAAGTTGTGGCCTATGCCTCGAGACAACTCAAAACTCATGAAGTAAACTATCCCACTCATGATTTGGAGTTAGCCTCTGTCGTCCATGCACTCAAAACATGGAGACATTACCTTTTGGGAAAGCGTTGTGAAGTATTCACCGATCATAAGAGTTTGAAGTATATCTTCACCCAGAAGGAAATCAATATGAGACAAACCAGATGGCTAGAGTGAATGGTTTCGCGGCATAGTAAATCAAAATTTTCTAAGGATGCTAACAGAGGGAAAGCCAAGATCTAATCTAGGAGATGCAATCAACGAGAGAGATTGGATTAGATCTTCATACCCTTGAAGATTCGCACAGCGGAACGTTCGTCGGAACGTGGGTGATGTAGTCGTACTCGCTTCTCCTCCTCGCGATCTGATCCGATCTAGCACCACAAGTGGCGGTGCCTCCGTGAGATGCACACGTGCAGCACCTCGACGTCTCCTCCTTCCTCGGACCAGCAAGTATGGTGGAGAGATAGATTGGATCTACAACACGACGGCGTGGTGTATATGGTGGAGAATTTCTGCAGCAGGGCTTCGCCTACAAACAGTCGGTAGGGAGAGAGGAAAGCTAGCAAGGCGGCTAGGGTTTGGAGGAGAGGTGTGGGGGGTTGGTGCGCCCCCACCCCTCTTTATATAGAGGGGGGGCGCAGCCCTAGCCCCTCCCCCAAGCCCAAAGGATAAGGAGTGGGGGGCATGGACTCTCCCCTCTTCTAGAAACCCTATCTCTAGTTTAAACGATTTAAACTCTCTAGGATCGGCTGGGCCCTATGGGGCCTTGTGCCCCTGGCCCAATGCGGCCAGGACACTCCCTCATAGGCCCATGCCCCCTCCCGGAAGGTGGGGCCACGTTGGTCCCCTTCCGGAAGGTTCTAGAAGCTTCCGGTACAATACCGATTAACCCGGAACAATTCCGAACTCCAAAAACTGCACTGCCTTATATGAATCTTATTCTCCGGACCATTCCGGAACCTCTCGTGATGTCCCGGATCCCATCCGAGACTCCGAACAAAAATTCATAAACCAATTATCCAATCTATCCTAGCGTCGAGATACGTTAAGTGTGTGACCCTGCGGGTTCGAGAATATGCAGACATGATCTTCTATCAATAATCAACAGCGGGGTCTGGGCACCCATATTGACTCCCACACATTCATCGATGATCATATCGGATGAACCACGATGCCAGGATTCAATCAATCCCATATATATATTCCCTTCGTCTCGCGATATTTTACTTGCCCGAGATTCGATCGTCGGTACCGTCATACCTAGTTCAATCTCGTTCACAGCAAGTACTTTACTCGTTCCGTAATCCGATATCACTTTGTGATTAACTCCTTAACCACATGCTTGCAAGCGGTGTTGATATCGATTACCGAGTGGGCCCGAAGTATATCTCTCCGACTTGGGAGGGACAAATTCCATCTCGATACATACAACCCAACAGATACTTTCCGATCACCTGAGAGACACCTTTATAATCACCCTCTCATAGGATGACGTTTGATGACCTCAAAGCTTTCTTCCGATACCAGGGAGTTGTATTATCTCATGGTCTAAGGAATACAATATTTGACATAGGAAAAGCTTCACAAAGATGAACACGATGATACGATCTAATTGCTTCGCTTAGTTTGGGTCTGTCCATCATATCATTCTCCAATGAAATGATCTCATTATCAATTGACAACTCATGTCTATGGTTAGGAAACCTTAACCATCATTGATCAATGAGCTAGTCCTTAGAGGCGTACCAGGGACACGGTGTTGTTCACAAACCACACAAGTATTAATGTTTCCGCTTAATACAATTCTAGCATGGAATATAAACTTTATCATGAACAAGAATTATAATAATAACATCTTTATTATTGCCTCTAGGGCATAATTCCAACAGTCTCCCACTTGCACTAGAGTCAGTAATCTAGTTTACATCTGGCAACAATCTCACACCCATGGCACTGAGGTGCTGATCATGTTTTACACGTGGAAGAGGTTTAGTCAATGGATCTGCGACATTCAGATCCGTATGTACTTTGCTAATCTTCAGATCTCCATCTGCTATATAATCTCGGATTATATGAAACTTGCGGTTGATATGCTTGGTCTTTGGATGATATCTTGGTTCCTTAGCGAGTGCTATGGCGCCAGTGTTGTCACACAATATCTCCAGTGGGTCCAATGCACTTGGAACCACACCAAGCTCAGTGATGAAGTTTCTGATCCAAACTCCTTCACTTGACGCTTCTGCAGCAGCCATGTATTCCGCTTCTACTGTAGATCCCGCGATCACGCTTTGCTTGCAGCTTCTCCAGCTCACAGCTCCTCCATTCAAAATATAAACGTATCCTGTCTGAGATTTGGAATCATCCTTGTCGGTGTCAAAACTAGCGTCGACGTAACCTTTTACGACAAGCTGTTCATCACCCCCATAGACTAAGAACATTTCTTTAGTCCTATTTAGGTACTTTAGGATGTTCTTCACGGCTGTCCAGTGTTCCACTCCTGGATCACTTTGATATCTGCTCGTCAAACTAAGAGCATTGGACACATCCGGTCTAGTACATATCATGGCATACATGATGGAACCTATGGCCGAGGCATAAGGCACTTTGCTCATAGCTTCCCTATCATTTACCGTAGCTGGACACTGAGCCTTGCTCAATATCTTATGTGGCATCCCGCAAAACCACTACTAGAAAATCGCGTTGTTTTTGTGCATTGCATCATCATGACCGCATGCTCATGTCATCATGCCACATTGCTTTTGAGCATCGTCATCATCTTGCATGTGCTTGTATAAAACTATTTTCGGAAAAACCGGTTCCTGTTTTCTAAACGCCCCGTCTTCATTCAAACGCAAACCCGGGTCACCGGAATATTTTGTTTTGACTAAATATGTTGTGCAAACGATCCGTTTAAACAAATAAAATATTGCATTATTTTTAGTGGGGGCAGTCGAACGGGTCGATCCGACCCGAACGACCACCCCCGGTTCCAAATCGGTCCACCTAAAATCCTACAGCTACCTACACCTAATCTACCCCCCCCAACCAGCCACCTCACCCCCACCAATGGCCTCCCGACACCTCACCCTCTCCCTCCCCCTAACCAACCCCAAACTGCCACCTCACCAGCCCCCACCCTCTCTCCTCTCTCTCCTCTCTCTCACCAACCAACCAAACAGCACACGCCAGCCCACTCTCCCTGGGCCCCAGCCGACCCCCACCGACAACTCACCCCCCCTAGGCCACGCCGTGGGACCCGTCTCCCCACCAACCCGCCTCCCTCCTTCTTCCTCCCAGGCTCGCCCTCCCCAGCCCTCATCTCTCGCCACCGCCCGCGCTCCACCCTCCCTCTCCCCGTCCGCCGCCTCCCTCCGGCGACCGCCGCGCCCGCTGCCGCTCGCCCTCCGCAAGCTCCGGCGCCGCCCCGACGCGCTTCGCGCGGACCTCCCCTCGCCGCCGGTGCCAGCGCAAGCCGCCTGCGACCCTCCACCGCTCCCGCCAACCCGCGCGACCACCCTCCACCCTCCTCCGGCAGGCCGCACGTCGCCGGTTCCCCTCCTGCGCCGAGCGCCGCCGCCCCGCTCGCTGGCGCCCTCCTCCCGCCTCCGCCAGCGGCCGCCAGGCCCCGTCCTCCGGCAAGCTCCGCCCTCGCCTGACCTCCGTCGCGGCCGCGAGTCCCGCCGCCAGCGAGCCCCAGCGTCCCCGAGCGCCCGCCCGCCGCCGCGACCACCGCCGGCGCCGCCCACCTCCGCCCCAGCAGGGCCCCGCCGCCGCTCCCTCCGGCCATCGTGGCGCCCCTCCGTGCGGGCCCGCGCGCCGCCGTCGTCCGGACCCGCGTCGCCCCGCCCCGGTCCTCTCCAACCGCCGCCACGGCCCCTCCCCTGCGCCCTCGCCAAGCCGCCGTGGTCGTCGTCCCCGAGCAGAGCCCGGCCGGCCACGCCTCCGCGACCCGGGGCGTCGTCTCCGTCCTCCGTTCGCAGGGCGCCGCCGTCCCGTCTAGCCGCGCGTCAACGCGCTCGGTTCTTCCTGCGCTGGCCTGCCGTCTGCAAGCGAGCCCGCGTCTTCCGGCCGTCCTTGCTGCACGTGTCGGCTAGAACGGCTTCAAGCCCGCGCCGTACCGCGAGTGCATGTTGGAAATCTGTATGTCTGCGAGTTTTGCGGGTGTCGTGTACTCGTGGCCGTTCCGAAGTTCGCGATGCAACTTTCGCCAAGATCGACCAACGCCATAAGTGGTACGAGGATCACCCCAAGGACTTCAAGTTGAACCCACAAGATCCACCTCTCGGACGCCTAAAACCGACATCAGAGAACCCGTATAACGTCAAGTTCTTCCCCCGGAACCGTCAGGATCTCCGTCACCGAACCCTCGGCACGCCAAGGTCTACCTCACGGACACCGAGAACTTCCCCCTGAACGCCAAGGTCGCCGACACGGATACGACAAGTGCTCCCTCGAGAACGCCGAGTACTTCATCCCGGACACCGAGACCCCGGTGCGACAAGTGCTTTACCCCGAATGCCGAGACCGACTCGAGGGCGCGGACTCGACAAGAGCTTCGCCACGACAAGAACGACAGCAACCAGGGCGAGTCCGACGCCCCGACGCCAGACCACGTTCTTCCTCTCGGAATGCCACGACCGTCGACATGACCCGAAGACCGCGAGTGCGACAAGAACAACACCAAACCAAGTCCTTCCCGGAGTCCGAGGACGCCCCCGTCGAACCCTGGACCCCGAGACCGGACCCTGGACCCTGTCGAACCCCGGACCCCGGAACCCCAAGATCTGCCGAACCCTAATGTGTGACCCTTATCCGAGAACCCTATTTTATAAATGCCATATTTATAAATTGTTGCATATTGAATTGTTCATGCATGCATACTTGTCGTGTGGTTTGGGGGCCTTATGCCGATTCACCTTATAATTAAATATGGGGCCCATATGCGGGCAAATCTAGTCTTATATTGGCCTCATTTAAATTTGTGCATCGAACCGTTGTCATATCTTGCCTTGTTAATACAACATTTAATTTGCGGGGTAGTTAAATAACATGAACCACCTAATTAAATATCGGGACCCCGGTTCCACTCAATATGACCTAATTGCATCGCACCTTTGCCATGTCATACATCATACATGCATCATGCCGATCTTCTGCCGTGATCTTAAATATTGCATTCGGTGTTTATTCTAGTGTTTTGCTTCTTCGCGGATAAGGCCGTTGAGTTGATGTGAGCTTCGCCCCGATCTTCGATTGAACCTTCGGCAATGTTTTTCAGGCGAGCACCTCCCCCTTTCTACCTATCTTACTTTTATAGTATTTATTCCCTCCTGTTGATCTATTGCTATCTGTGTTGCGATGTTCTAGTTTCCGTACCCGTGATATCCCTTGCAGCCCTATATTGCCTCGGACACATCCTATTACCTGTTGTTTGGTAGATAGTTGGACTTGCGCGTCGTAGTCGCTTGCTCAAGTGCTGTTGCGTGTCGCCATGTTCCACCGTTGTTGGAGTAATGCCGCATGTTTGATGTTGGAGATTATCATGGCTTTACTTATCATTCACTTTAATTCCTGTTTAACAACTAAAATTGAAGTAAGCAGAGGCATCGGTGGGTGATAGATAATATTTGGTTTCCGAACGCCCACTTGTGTCCCGTAGGACCCCGAGTACTTGATACCTGTTCCTTGATTTATCGCGCTATCCACATCCGGGAGGTATATGGGACCCCCCTTAGCCAGAGCTTGATTCAGTCTTATTTCTTGGGGCCACAACTAGTTTGAGGTTTTATTTACTATCCTGTACCTATGCCATGCTTTACTGCTTTATTTACGATTGTGTGAGGAGCACGCTGTACTGTTTTGGAAGCGGAGTGTTTTCGCGGTATCGACAGTCCCCGTTTGGGGATCTGCTGTCGTTTACAGCCACTGACGCAAACCTTGAGTCCGTCTCGGAGCTTGCTTACTTCGTTGCGGGTGTACTCCAAGGGGTGGCCCCCTGAAATATTTCTGAATCCTGTGATTGCTTTGTCGTGAAAGCCTCGTTGGGTTTTGTTTTGGTTTTTCCGAGGTTGATCGAGTGTGTGTTGCTATTGGTGCACCCCGGCCGGGTAAAACTTTCTGAAAGCCGTGTCCGCGGTTATGGACGACTTGGAGCACAATATCTCGACCATAGACAAGCATAACTAAAGTTTATTGCTATCAATTTGACTTTATAATGACTAGTAATCAGCTTCACTATAATGGAATGGCTAATTAATACTGCCCACAATTGCTTGTTTGGAGTGTCGCTTGCGACCATTGTACCTGACTAGTAAGTATTGCAACTACAACGGAATGGCTGAATAAAAGTACCAACAACTGCTGGGTTTGGGTTATCTCATGCTAATCGTATCTGACTAGTAAGTGTTGCAACTACCACAGAATGGTTAACTAAAAGTGCCCACTGCTTATTTTATCAGGATGATTATCTATACCTGACTAGTAATTGCTGCAACGATAACTGAATAAATAAAAATGCCAACTGTGTGAGTTCCTCGGTTGACTTCCTCGTTTGGTCGCGAGGGGGGAAACGCCAGGATGGGTTTGTTTGGTGTTAGCTTCAGATTGGATCCGAGTAGGTCATTCTTACCCCTCTCTTAAATCCGACAGTTGTATCAAGTCTCTATAGGTTGTCTAGTGCATGCTGCCGCTGCCGCTACAGTCCACCATACCTTTGTAGGCGAGGACCGCCGAATTCTAGCATCGCCGTGTACTGGCCTCAGTACCGACGCTCCCCTTTTTCTTTTGCCCTTTGTCGGCACCCCTTTTGTTTAAGCAGGTGTTGAGATCGACGTCGTTAGCAGGGTTACCCTTCCGGCTTGGCCTGGGCAGGGTTATGGACGCCATTGGTTATTCTTCAGGGCTCTTAGCCCCATTTGCATCTTGTCCGTAGTCAGACGCCGTATCGTTTTCAAGGTGATTTGGATCTTTGTATATTGTATCTGTATTCTTGGCTCTTTGAGTCGCTGTTGTATATATCTGTTCTGTGGGTCCCATCGAGGACTGTTGTGTAATGTTATTACTTCGTTTTCCACCCGCACGAAAGTGCCTGGTGGGCACCTTTGAATCGTTTCTATGCGGGTTTGGCGGGTTTCGCTAAAACTTGCATAGGGTCGATTCTGAGGGTGTTACATCTTACCTGACAACATAGGTACTGAACCTTTCTTTGCCTTATCCATTCTGAACCTTTTCAGAACTTTGTCTAGGTATGTACTCTGGCTTAAGGCTATCAGGCGTCTTTGTCTATCTCTATAGATTTTGATGCCCAATATATAAGCAGCTTCACCTAGGTCTTTCATTGAAAAACACTTGTTCAAATAACTCTTCACATCGTTAAGCATGTTGATGTCATTTCCGATAATCAATATGTCATCCACATATAGTACCAGAAACGTCACCGAGCTCCCACTCACTTTCTTGTAGATACAAGCTTCGTAGCAATTTGGAACAGATCCAAAGCTCTTGATCACTTGATCAAAACGAAGTTTCCAACTCCGAGATGCTTGCTTCAGTCCATAAATGGAACGCTGAAGTTTGCATACTTTACTAGCATCCTTAGGATCGACAAAACCTTCGGGTTGCATCATATACAACTCTTCATCAATGTTGCCATTGAGGAAAGCAGTCTTGACATCCATCTGCCATATTTCATAATCATGAAACGCAGCAATTGCTAATAAAATCCGAATGGACTTAAACATTGCTACGGGAGAGAAAGTCTCATCGTAGTCAACACCTTGAACTTGTCGAAAACCTTTCGCGACAAGACGTGCTTTATAGACGGTAACATTACCATCCGCGTCCGTTTTCTTCTTGAAAATCCATTTGCACTCAACGGCCTTTCGGTCGCTAGGAGGGTCCACCAAAGTCCATACTTGGTTTTCGCTCATGGATCCCAATTCGGATTTCATGGCTTCTA
Source organism: Avena sativa (assembly GCA_916181665.1). NCBI lineage: Eukaryota > Viridiplantae > Streptophyta > Magnoliopsida > Poales > Poaceae > Avena > Avena sativa. The sequence continues at coordinate 24,999,958 of OV702283.1, forward strand.
GCCATTTCTCAGAGTCTGGGCTCATCATCGCTTCCTCATAGTTCGTAGGTTCACTGTCTTCTACTAGCAAGACAGCCAAGACAGGGTTGCCGTACCACTCAGGAGGGGCACGCGACCTTGTCGACCTGCGACGTTCAGTAGCAGCATCGTCCGAAGCTTCATGATCCTTGTCATTAGCGTCCTCTATTGTTGGTGCAGGCGGCACTGGAACAATTTCAGGTGCTGCGCTACTCTCCAATTCAAGAGAAGGTTCAATAACCTCGTCAAGCTCTACTTTCCTCCCACTCACTTCTTTCGAGAGAAACTCCTTCTCAAGAAAGGAACCGTTCTTTGCGACAAACACTTTGCCTTCGGTTCTGTGATAGAAGGTATACCCAATAGTTTCCTTAGGGTATCCTATGAAGACGCATTTCTCCGCTTTGGGTTCGAGCTTGTCCGGCATCAAATTCTTGACGTAAGCTTCGCATCCCCAAACTTTAAGAAACGACAACTTAGGTTTAGCACCAAACCACAGTTCATACGGTGTCGTCTCACCGGATTTAGATGGAGCCCTATTTAAAGTGAATGCAGCGGTTTCTAATGCATAACCCCAAAATGATAACGACAAATCAGTAAGAGACATCATTGATCGGACCATATCTAACAGGGTTCGATTCCGGCGTTCAGACACACCATTGCGTTGTGGTGTTCCGGGTGGCGTGAGTTGTGAAACGATTCCACTTGCTTTAAGATGCGTGAGAAAATCATAACTCATATATTCACCTCCACGATCGGATCGTAGAAACTTAATCTTCCACTTCATTCTGAAATTCCTTGAACTTTTCAAATGTTTCAGATTTATGTTTCATTAAATAGATATACCCATATCTACTTTAGTCATCGGTAAAAGTGAGGAAATAGCGATATCCACCGCGCGTCGAAACACTCATCGGTCCGTATACATCGGTATGTATGATTTCCAACAAGTCCGTTGCTCGCTCCATCATACTGGAGAACGGGGTTTTGATCATCTTGCCCATGAGGCATGGTTCGCATGTGTCAAATGATTCAAAATCAAGAGACTCCAATAGTCCATCAGAATGGAGTTTCTTCATGCGCTTTACACCAATATGACCTAGACGACAGTGCCACAAATAAGTAGTATTATCACTATCTACTTTGCATCTCTTAGCCTCAATGTTATGGATGTGTGTTTCATCCCTTTCGAGATTTAGAAGAAATAAACCATTTACAAGAGGTGCATGACCATAAAAGATGTTACTCATATAAATAGAACAACCATTATTCTCCGATTTAAATGAATAACCGTCTTGCAATAAACACGATCCAGAAATAATGTTCATGCTCAATGCAGGCACATAATAACACTTATTAAGGTTTAAAACTAATCCCAAAGGTAAAACTAAGGAGAGCGTGCCGACGGCCATCACATCAACTCTTGATCCGTTGCCAACGCGCATCGTCACCTCATCCCTCGCAAGCCGCCGTCTATTCCGTAGCTCCTGTTTCGAGTTTCAAATATTAGCAACTGAACCGGTATCAAATCCCCAGGCACTACAACGAGGGCTAGTAAGGAAAACATCAATAACATGTATATCAAATATACCTTTGATGGTGCCAGCCTTCTTGTCCGCTAAGTACTTCGGACAGTTACGCTTCCAGCGACCCTTGTCCTTGCAATAGAAGCACTCAGTGTCCGGCTTGGGACCAGACCTGAGCTTCTTCTCAGCAGGGGCATTGCGCTTGCCGCCGCCCTTCTTGAAGGGCTTCTTTGCTCCCTTACCTTTCTTAAAGGAGGGCTTGTTGACCATCAACACATGATTATCCTTCTTGATGTCCACTTCCGCAGCCTTCAGCTTTGCGAAGAGCTCGGTGATCGTATCAGTGGAACCAATCTGATTATGAGTCACTACAAAACTTTTGTAGCTGGGAGGGAGTGATTGCAGAACCCTGTCAATCTTGAGCTCCTCTGGAATCGTGCATTCCAGTTGCTCAAGGCGTTGAGTGTAGCCCGACATCTTTATGGCATGCTCACTAACGGAACTCCCTTCCTCCATCTTGCAGTTAAAGAACTTCTCAGAGATCTCATATCTCTCAGAACGGGCTTGAGTCTGAAACATGGTTTTCAGCTCCTCGAGAATCTCAAAGGGCCCGGGATAGGTTTCAAAACGATTTTGAAGTTCCGGTTCCATAGCAAACAACATGGTGCTCTTAATCACACCATAATCATCTTTGCGCGACTAATAGACAGCTTTCTCATCAGCCGGCGCAGTTGCAGCAGGGGGGTCACCTAACGCTTTCCCAAGGACATAGTCCTTTTGTCCGCCAGACAGAATGATTCTTAGATTGCGGAACCAATTGGTGAAGTTAGACCCATTGTTTCTAAGCTTTTCCTTCTCAGCAAAAACGTTGAAGTTGAAGTTGGACTTGGCCATGTGATCTACAGTATTGGCAAGTACAATTTAGACTATGTTCATGATAAATAGTTCAACTTAATCAAATTACTAGATGAACTCCCACTAAATTCAACATCCCTCAAGTTGTTTAGTGAACACGATCCAAATTCACCACACCTAATCCGATCATCACGAGAAGAGATGTGGTTTCAATGGTGGACAACAAAGTGTCGATCATATCATTCATATGACTCATGCTTAACCTTTCGGTTCTTGTGTTCCGAGGCCATGTCTGTACATGCTAGGCTCGTCAAGCTAGACCCAAGTATTTCCGCGTGTGCAAAACTGGCTTGCACCCGTTGTATGTGAGCGTAGAGTCTATAGCACCCGATCATCACGTGATGCTTGGACACGACGAACTTTCGCAACGGTGCATACTTGGGGAGAACACAGTTTTTATCTTGATCTTTAAGTGAGGAATCATCTTATAATGCTACCGTCGCGATCTAAGCATAATAAGATACATAAAGGGATAAACATCACATGCATATAACTTTATGTGACATGGTATAGCCAATCCTCGCGCAATGATCTCCATCTTGTGCGTTCCGGCATGATCTCCATCACTCCACCATGATTGCCTCCACCACGAATAGCAACTACAACTATTGCTAGCTACTTAGCGATAAAGTAAAGCTATTACATGGCGTATAAGAAGTTGACACACAGGTCATACACAATTATAAAGACAACCATATGGCTCCTGCCGGTTGTGTACTCATCGACATGCAAGTCGTGAAACATTACAAAACATGATCATCGCATACAATATACACATCACATCTTGGGCCATACCATATCACAGAAAACACTCCCTGCAAAAACAAGTTAGACGCCTCTACTTTGTTGTTGCATGTTTTACGTGACTTATGGGAGTAGATGCTAAGAACGATTCTTACCTACGGAAAGCCACAACGGTGATATTATGGTTGCCAAACTCCATTGTTAATCCCATGACAACTATAGTGAGAGAAACTGACATCCACCAGCCGCATGTGTGGAACAAGCCACACGTCAAGTGCGGAGCCGGTCTCGCGAACGATGTCGGGTAAGGTTGGCCTGGACCGCTTCAATCTCACTATCCCGCGTCATAAGAAGAACACAAACAAGAGGCTTGCAACAGAAAACATCAACGCCCGCAACAACCATGTTGCGTTCTACTCATGAATCACATCTACGCATAGATCTAGCTCTGATACCACTGAAGGGTTTCGCGGCATAGTAAATCAAAATTTTCTACGGATGCGAACAGAGGGAAAGCCAAGATCTAATCTAGGAGATGCAATCAACGAGAGATATTGGATTAGATCTTCATACCCTTGAAGATTCGCACAGCGGAACGTTCGTCGGAACGTGGGTGATGTAGTCGTACTCGCTTCTCCTCCTCGCGATCCGATCCGATCTAGCACCACAAGTGGCGGTGCCTCCGTGAGATGCACACGTGCAGCACCTCGACGTCTCCTCCTTCCTCGGACCAGCAAGTATGGTGGAGAGATAGATTGGATCTACAACACGACGGCGTGGTGTATATGGTGGAGAATTTCTGCAGCAGGGCTTCGCCTACAAACAGTCGGGAGGAAGAGAGGAAAGCTAGCAAGGCGGCTAGGGTTTGGAGGAGAGGTGTGGGGGGTTGGTGCGCCTCCACCCCTCTTTATATAGAGGGGGGGAGCAGCCCTAGCCCCTCCCCCAAGCCCAAAGGATAAGGAGTGGGGGGCATGGACTCTCCCCTCTTCTAGAAACCCTATCTCTAGTTTAAACGATTTAAACTCTCTAGGATCGGCTGGGCCCTATGGGGCCTTGTGCCCCTGGCCCAATGCGGCCAGTACACTCCCTCATAGGCCCATGCCCCCTCCCGGAAGGTGGGGCCACGTTGGTCCCCTTCCGGAAGGTTCTAGAAGCTTTCGGTACAATACCGATTAACCCAGAACAATTCCGAACTCCAAAAACTGCACTGCCTTATATGAATCTTATTCTCCGGACCATTCCGGAACCTCTCATGATGTCCCGGATCCCATCCGAGACTCCGAACAAAAATTCATAAACCAATTATCCAATCTATCCTAGCGTCGAGATACGTTAAGTGTGTGACCCTGCGGGTTCGAGAATATGCAGACATGATCTTCTATCAATAATCAACAGTGGGGTCTGGGCACCCATATTGACTCCCACACATTCATCGATGATCATATCGGATGAACCACGATGCCAGGATTCAATCAATCCCATATATATATTCCCTTCGTCTCGTGATATTTTACTTGCCCGAGATTCGATCGTCGGTACCGTCATACCTAGTTCAATCTCGTTCACAACAAGTACTTTACTCGTTCCGTAATCCGATATCACTTTGTGATTAACTCCTTAACCACATGCTTGCAAGCGGTGTTGATATCGATTACCGAGTGGGCCCGAAGTATATCTCTCCGACTTGGGAGGGACAAATTCCATCTCGATACATACAACCCAACAGATACTTTCCGATCACCTGAGAGACACCTTTATAATCACCCTCTCATAGGATGACGTTTGATGACCTCAAAGCTTTCTTCCGATACCAGGGAGTTGTATTATCTCATGGTCTAAGGAATACAATATTTGACATAGGAAAAGCTTCGCAAAGATGAACACGATGATACGATCTAATTGCTTCGCTTAGTTTGGGTCTGTCCATCATATCATTCTCCAATGAAATGATCTCATTATCAATTGACAACTCATGTCTATGGTTAGGAAACCTTAACCATCATTGATCAATGAGCTAGTCCTTAGAGGCGTACCAGGGACACGGTGTTGTTCACAAACCACACAAGTATTAATGTTTCCGCTTAATACAATTCTAGCATGGAATATAAACTTTATCATGAACAAGAATTATAATAATAACATCTTTATTATTGCCTCTAGGGCATAATTCCAACATAGAGCTTATCAAGGATTACAACTTAAGTTTGCAATACCACCCCGGTAAAGCGAATGTAGTAGCAGATGCTCTAAGTCGTAAGACGTTTGTAAATGGCCTTACCAAAGGAGAATTGCCAGATGACTTGTGTAAGCAATTCAAAGAACTCGGATTGGAGATTGTGCCTGAAGGACATCTCATGTCCTTAGATGTTCAACCCACTTTATTGGACAAGATCCGAGAAACTCAGAAGACTGATAAGGAAATTGAAAAGATTAAGGAAAATATAAGTCTAGGGAAAGCTAAGAGTTTCCGTATAGACGAACAAGGTACTTTATGGCACGGGAAACGTATATGTGTTCCACAAGACCCGGAGTTGCGGAAACTGATTTTACAGGAAGCCCACAATTCTCCGTATTCTATTCACCCAGGAAACACCAAGATGTACATGGATATGAAAGAAAGATTTTGGTGGAACAATCTAAAAAGGGACATCGCCGAGCATATCGTTTTGTGTGATGTGTGTAGCAGAGTAAAAGGGAGCATCAAAAACCAGCGGGTTTGCTTCAACCACTACCTATTCCTGAATGGAAGTGGGAAAATATCGGTATGGATTTCATTACCGGATTACCAAGGACCAGGTCAGGGTATGATTCCATATGGGTAGTAGTGGATTGCCTAACTAAAGTGGCTCATTTTATACCCGTGAAGACAACTTATACAAGTGCCAAATTAGCAAAGATCTACATGAGCAGAATTATATGCCTTCACGGTGTGCCTAAGAGTATTGTGTCAGATAGAGGAACTTAGTTCACTTCTCACTTTTGGAGACAGCTTCATGAATCCTTAGGAACGAGGTTGGAATTCAGCACTGAGTTTCATCCTCAAACTGATGGACAAACAGAAAGGACTAATCAGATTCTTGAAGACATGTTGAGGGCGTGTGCCCTAGACTATGGAGCAAGTTGGGATGAAAGTTTGCCTTACCAGAGTTCTCTTACAATAACAGTTACCAATCTAGTATTGGAATGGCACCATTTGAGTTACTCTACGGAAGGAAGTGTACCACCCCATTGTTATGGAATGGTGTGGGAGAAAGAAGTTTATTTGGACCTGAACTTATCAAAGACGCCGAAGAGAAAGTCAAATTGGTTAAGGACAGGTTGAAGATAGCATAGTCTCGACAGAAAAGCTACGCGGATTCTAAGCGTAGAGAAGTCACCTACGAAGTTGCGGATAGAGCTTATCTTAGGGTATCACCACTTCGTGGAGTGAAAAGATTTGGAGTCAAAGCAAAGTTGGCACCAAGATATGTTGGGCCATTCAAGATTCTAAGTCGCAAGGGAGAAGTTGCATATGAAATTGAATTGCCAAAGTCTCTGTCAGCTGTCCATAATGTGTTTCATGTGAGTCAGCTTAAGAAATGTCACCCAGAGATGGAAGAATCATCTTTGAAGGATACCATACCCTTGGAAGAGGTCCAATTAGAAAGTGATCTCACCTATGAGGAAAAGCCTGTCAAGATTCTTGAGACCGCAGAAAGAGTCACAAGGACAAAAACTATCAAGTTTTGCAAGGTGCAATGGAACCATCATTCCGAAGAGGAAGCAACATGGGAAAGAGAAGATGATCTTCGGAAAGACCACCCTCACCTATTTGCTAGCCAATCCGAATCCCGAGGGCGAGATTCATCTTAAGGGGGTTAGATTTGTAACAACCCTAAAATTCATATTTCAAAGCTCATTCATATCATCCTTGCATCCATCATCATTTAGGGTTTTCTCAAAACATTTCAGAAAACAGAAACATATGGTATCATGATTTTATGTGGACAGACTTATTTTAAATGGCCAACACCACTTGTAAGATGATTGTTGTGAACCAGGAAGGTTGCTTTCAATGAGCATAGGATTTAAGTGCAGATTTAAAACCAAGTTTTTCAAATGGAAATGGGTTCCAAAAAACCATCTTTCAAAATTTAAACCAAGTGCATAGCCTCTGATATTTTGATCTCCAAGTTTGACCACTCCTTTACAAAGCTACCCCATGGTTATATGATCATTTTTGAGACTACTGCTCACTACAAAAATCCCAGGAAAGTTTGAATTCAAATTGAACTTGATTTCATTTGAAAATCTACCCAGAAAATCAAAATAGAAAAGGAAAAAGAAATAAACAAAGGAAAAGGCCACGCGCCAGGTTTTAGGCCCAGCATCGAATCGAGCCCAACTAGCCCACCCGGGAGTTTCCTTTTCTTTTCTCACGCACAAGCGCACGCAACCTATCGCTGGCAGACGGATCCCACCTTCACTTCGTGCACATCGCTGACGAGCGGGCCCTGCCCACGCTATCATCATCTTCCCCAAACTGCGCCCGCGACCACGTCGCAGCTGCAGTCACGGCCGGTAATGGCGCGACATAAATGGGCATTAATCCGCGAGCGTTTCCTGTCGAGGCTCCGGCTATAAGATCCCCACCTCCTAGCGACCATTTTTCCCCAGTCATTCCTGCCTTCACGCCACCAGGCTGCCCACGACTCACACAGCACCGCCGCAGACAGAGCTTGCTCCGGCGAACGATTCCGGTAAGACCCGTGCGCCCCTTCCTCTCTGATTCGTTCGAGCCACTTCGCAATCTTCTTGCGCACCTCCTGACCCCACCCGTTCATCCTATACTGCCCCAGGTCGCCGTTTCCGCTCGACGCCGCAAGCATCTGACGACCACCTCAACTCCGGCGACCAAAATCCGTAAGTCCCGTACACCCCTTCACTTCTGACTCACACGGGATTGTTCGCCACATTCTTACGCATCACCTAAACCCCCTGGCTTGTGTTAGGACAACGCGAAACCTCGGCAACTACTCCGACAACAACCACCCGACGCCGCGCGTCACTCCGACGAGCAATCCTCGCCGTGTCAGCGCGCCCCTCCGCAAACGAGTACCACGTCGAGCTTCAGCACGCCTCTGCGGATCTGGTAAGCACCTTCTTGCTTCCTGGAACGATCTGGAACGCTAGCACCGCCGTAGACCGAGCGCTCCGCCGCTCGCCGACGCCGCGCGCCGCCAGGACATGGTAGCTTGCTTGCGTGCCGTTGGATCTTGATCCAAGCGTTAGGATAGATTCATTAATCGGCGAAGAGGTATGCGATCTGGAGCGTGCGATCTATTTAGATCCTACGGCTACAGAGCTCGATCCGGTGCGAACCAGTACGCGCAAATCACAACACGACGCGTGGCATATGTTAGAACTAAAAACAGAATTAAAACCAGAATTTGATCCAAATTTCAAATGCTTATAACTTTTGATTGCCACGTTGGAAGTTTGCAAACTTTATACCGTTGGATTCAGTGAAGCAAGACCTTTCTGAATATCCAATGTGTTTAACAAATAGTAACAGTTAAAATGACTTTATTTGTGGGAACATGTTTAAGGCCATTTTAAATATAGATTTATTTTGGTAAATTGTATTAATGCCAAATAAGTCTAGTTGGCAAACTTGTGACTTGTTAAGTTTCTGTAAACATGTGCATGCTTGGTAGAATTTTCAAAAATCACCACTTGGTAAATTCTTGCATGCATGCATTCATATTATTTTTGATTGTATATAATTGTGTGTAATTGTGTGCTATAATTCTTGTGTAGATTTTACTAGTGATTGTGATTGTGAAGAGTGCTACTCTCCCCACTACCAAGGCAAGTGATATTTTCATGATTATTTCTATCCTAAGTTTTGTACTAGCATTAGTTATTTTGCTAAGTCTTGCATGCTATTTTGCCTAATGCTAAGTTGGGAAATCCTAAGTAGTGTGGAATTGTAGAATTGCTAGGGAATTTTCCTAAGTTAAGTTATCTTACCATGCTTAGCCTAGCTATATAGCAAACAAGGGTTGGGTAATACTTACTTTGTTGAAAATATTCTAAGTCATGAGACTTATGTTTTCCTAATAAAACAACTAAGTCCAATGAACCTCCTGGGTGGAATGGAAGAATTGGGTTATGTTGAGTGGTTACACAAGGCCATGGACTTGGGTTGTGTATCTCACTTGTGGTATGCCACCCAGGCACAAAGGGATTTGGAGGCCAAGTGTTGAGAAAGCTTACAGTGCAACCACTTCGCAATATGGAATCTGCCTTGATCATATAGGTAGCTAGAACTTAGTCTTTTGGACAGTTGGTGGTAGAAGGGATTGATAGGTTGGAACGCGTCCATTTGACTAAGGAAAGGCTTCTGAAGGGTCCTGTCTTGGGAAACCAAGTCTGGTGGGAAAAGTGCACAACCTCTGCAGAAGGAAAAACCTAAGTACTTAGCCTAGTCCAAGGCAATGGACAATTTGAGCATCAAGACATAGAAGCTACAAGAATCTCATCACTCCAATTTCTAAAATAAAACTTGTGGGTGAACAAGGGTGAACGACCCCAATGTCTATTGATGGTTTCTTGGGAAGTTTTTGATAAAGAAAAACTTAGTGAATTCAACTAATAGGTAAAACCTATTTTCAAGCAAAGCAAGCCAAGCTACACTTAGCCAAAAGCATATAGTATATAGTCCACTAAAAATATACTAAGGTATCACTTGCCAATACTATTCCAAAGTATTGACCCTCTGTGGCTGTAACTTGTGATGTTGCAGGTTACTCCGATGATGAGTAGGAGTCATGAGTCTACACTCAACATGCTTGCCTGTGGCACATGAAGATGAAGACTTATGTTTATTTACTTATTCCTTAAACTCTTGTATCAGGCCTATGGCCCTGAGTTGTAAAAGACTATGTTTTATCTCTGGAATGAATGTAATAAACGACCTTTGTATCTGTGTACTTCATCTTAAACTGTGGATGCTAGCATTGATCCAGGGACTAGCATTGCAATCACAGGGATCCATTCCTTTATAAAGGAGGGGTCTAACATCGTTGGTATCTTTGCATAACTAGTTCAACCTCGTTACCGATAAGTACTCTTTACCCGTTCCTGTGATATGTGATCCCTTGTGAGCCAGTCACATGCTTGCAAGCTAATTGGCTGACATTCCACCGAGAGGGACCAGAGTATATCTATCCATCATATGGATGGAAAAATCCCACTCTTGATCCATGTGCCTCAACATATACTTTCTGAACACTCGATGCCACCTTTATAACCACACAGTTACAAAGTGGTGTTTGATGTCATCAAAGAATCCATCAGGTGATGGTGATTAGCATGATCTCATGGTCGAAGGATTTAGGTTACTATGTATCTGAAAGCTTATAGCAAACGAACTATTGAAATGACTTGATCTTTATGCTATGCTTATCTATAGGAGTATGTCCATCACACCATTCTCCTAATGGCATGATCTTGTTGTTAATTACATCTCAATGTTCATGATCAGGAAACCATGATCATCTATCAACCAACAAGCTAGTATTATAAAGACGTTATACTAGGGACCCTAACAAGTTTACAAATCACACAAGTATTAATGTTTCCGGTTAATACAATTATAGCATGAATGTAAACATTTATCATAAACACAAAGATATAATAATAAATACTTTTATTATTGCCTCTAGGGCATATCTCCAACAGTCTCCCAGTTGCACTAGAGTCAACTAATCTAGATTACATGGTAATATACCGAACACCCATGGCGGTTTGGTGTTGCTCATGTTTTACCCTCGGGTGACATGGTTATACCCTACGGGTACACGACTTCAGCATACCTGGTCCAGCCCAAGGAAGGCCCATGAGAATGTACATGGCCCATGAAGATATTCGGGTGGCCCAAGCCCATGACGTCTTTGGATCCTTGGAGAGCAAGACTAGATTAGATAGAATATTCAAAGGGGTAAACCCTAAACCTTGTAACCAACTCGATATGTGCCTGGGACCTGCCTACCTCTATATAAAGGCTAGGAGGGCACCTCTCATACCACCGCATACACATCTCCACGCCAGATTGCATCTGCGCATCCTTGTAACTTTCGGTTTCGCCGTAATCAAGAGCAGACAAGCAGGAGTAGGGTTTTCCCTCCGGGGGCCTGAACCTGGGTAAATCTCGTGTCCCCTGGTTGCTTGTCTATTAACTGTTCCGCGATCTCCAGCACCCCCATCTTCTCCAAAACCCAAGCTCATAACAATGGGCATTGACGAGATCGATCCTCGTCAATTGGCGCCGTCTGTGGGAACTGGGGGCGCTGGTTGTGCGATCGTGACGGTCCCAACCAAAGAGATCTAAAATTCCTCGGCAATGGAGAGCCATATCCTCTTTGACGCTTTTGACTTCACCGCACACTCGCCAACCACCATGAAGGACTTCGAGCCCGTAGGCGACGGGCTCGAGATCCTATTCGGGAGCTTCTGCTTCCAGGTGGGACAGACCGGCACTCTCTGCCTCCCAGAGCGGGTGCCACTGCCATCGATTAGGCCCGCCTCGTGGGCTCTGCATCCCGTGATACGCACGTCAACATCAGCAGATGAGTCATACGACAGCAGCAGCTGCCACTCAGATCTGTGCGATCCTCCGTCGGATGAAGGAACCTACGGTTCCGGATCCGAAAGTTGCGGCAGCAGCGATCCGACCTACGGACACTACCAATGTGTCGTGGTCATCCAAAGCGACGTGGAACAGCCGCCACCAGGTTTGGGTGCTCACATACCGCCACCTAACCCGCAGGGTAGAAACGGCGAAAACAGGAGGAACCAATCCCCCCGCCCAATGAGGACGACACCGATGCCAATCGGGTAATCCACCTCAGGGAGGAGGGATGGAACCAAGCACGCGAAGCCATGGCGGGCAACAAGATTCTACCTATGGGTGCCTCACGGGACCTACTGATGGCATACCACCTGCTCCTCATAGAAGAGCACAAAAAGAAAGGGAAGATGCAAGAAGTGCTCGACAAACGCAAGCAAGCGGCCTCGGAGTCCAGCGCGCGGCGAGCTGCGCTCTCTGCCGTTGGCGGCTCCAGCTCGCACGACAATCACGCCAACAAGCATCATTCTCCCGTAGAGAACATGGAACCCGCCGCACATCGTGAGGTGACCCGAACCCTCAATACATCCTTCATGGAGATGGATGCCAACGACAACGTCATCCCGAAGATGCCGCAAGCTGCGATCATGGAAGCCACCACATACCTCGTGTCCCATCCACCTCCGGTGGGGGACCCGAAGAGGGCCATGCACAACTCTGCCTTAGCCGGACTCAGACTCTTTGGAGCTGCGCTCCACGGGGAAGCTCCTGAGGAGCCGAAGAAGAAGGTTGCGGTTAGATTCAACCGCAGTCCCACACCTTCATCCGACGAGGAAGAACACGGCCTACCTCATCGACACAAGATCTCGCAACATCGTAGCCGCAACTACGACGCTCGAAGCGAACTCACCCAACGCAAGATCGACAAGACACGCGCCAAATGCGTGTGCTCATCCGAATCAGAAGAGGATGACGATGAAGGAGAACTCTGCAGGGCTCGATGCTTCAGCAGATCTGTTCGACGGACGCGGATGCCAAGGAACTTCAAGCTTCCTTCAGACACTCCGAAGATTGACGGTACGCGGGACCCTAAGGCGTGGCTCAGCGACCACCTGTCGTCCGTCAAGCTGCACGGTGGCAACAAAAACACCGCGCTACAATGCCTTCAGCTGTAGCTTACAAGCGCAGCCCGGATCTGGCTCAGCAGCCTATCCTCGGGATCCATCCAAAGCTGGGAGGAACTATCGTACAATTTTATCCGAAACTTCAAGGGCACCAGCAAGAGTCCTGCCTCGATCGAAGAGCTTCGGGCCTGCACCCAACGAACGGGCGAATCCATTCGCTCGTATATACTATGCTGGTCCAACATCAAGAACTCCGCGACGCACATCTCTGAGGAGAGAACAATCGACGCCTTCAAGGATGGCGTCAAACGCTAGGACTTCGAGGAAGAACTTGGGCGCGTCAAGCCCAAGACACTCGACCACCTCATGGACATCGCCAACAGGTGGGCAGATGGTGAGGACTCCATCCACCGAACATATTCGGAGGAATAAGATGACTACGACCGCTGACGCGAGCGCCGTAGCAAACAAGATCGCGCGTCTATGACGATCGTGATGGACCCGACATGGTCGCGGCTGGCTATGCCGACCGCCGCAACGAAGGCAACCGCGGCAGCGGCGGATACCGTGGAAACAACTTCCGTGACGGAGGATGCCCAGCGCAATCGTGGCAACGCCACGGCCGCGACAACGAGCCCTCGGCATACGACAAGTTGTCGGGCCCATGCACCATCCACTTCTACATCGACAAGCAGGATGGCAAAAAGAAGGCAAGCCACATGATCAAAGACCGCCGCGAGTTCCAGAAACTCAGCGAGAGCATGTTCCAGATGAGACAGCAATCCCCGAACCCTAGGTACGGACACGCACCCGCACCTGGTGACATCGCCCACGGAGCTCCTCCACCACCACCCGTGGGACCTTCGAATCACCCAATTGCACCCGCGCAGAACAACGGCGAAAATGGGTATCCCACGCCGAAAGGGTCATTGATGATCCAAAAGGGGCGCCCAACAAACAGGGTGCAAAAGAAAATCACCCGCCAAGTCAGTTTGGTTGTGACCGCTCCACTCGCCATCCCTGAGTACCTTAGCGGTTCGGAGTCCTGCATCACGTTCCGCCGTTCGGATCACCCCCGCCAGATCCCTCGCCCAGGTCATGCTGCCCTGGTGCTCGAGGCGCAGATCGAAGGGTTCAAGATGAGCCGCGTCTTCATGGACGGTGGCAGCGGCATCAATCTGATGTTCGCTAGCACCTTAGCAGCAATGCGGATCCCGCTGTGCAGCCTAGAACAATCTGACACAACGCTCCACGACATCGTCCCAGGGAAAGGCATATTCCCCCTGGGAAAGATATGGCTCAACGTCATCTTCGGCAAGCCCGATAACTTTCGGTGCGAGCGACTCGAGTTCGAAGTGGTGGATTGGCCATCACAATATCACACCATCCTCGGGCGCGTGGCATTCGCACGATTCCTGGCAGTACCGAACTATGCGTACCTGCTACTCAAGATGCCAGGACCTAGGGGCGTCATCACGGTCCACGGGAGCTTCACCCGATCGGATCACTGCGACAGGGACTTCAACAGAATTTCCCAGTCATTCGGCATGCAGGAGGAGCTCATAAGGCTCCGAGAGGTGACAGACAACGGGGCACCCCCAGTCTCAAGGCAGAACGCACCTGACATGTCGTTCGCGAAGGATTTCGCAGCATAGTAAATCAAAAAAATTCTACGGATGCGAACAAGAAAGCCAAGATCTAATCTAGAAGATGCAATCAACGAGATAGATAGATGAGATCTTCATACCCTTGAAGAAATCGCACAGCGGAAACGTTCAACAGAACATGGTTGATGTAGTCGTACTAGCCGTCTCCTCCTCGCGATCCGATTCGATCCTACGCCGCAAGTGGCGGCGCCTCCGAGAGATGCACACGTACGGTGCCGCGACGTCTCCTCCTTCCTTGGTCCAGCAAGTGGGGTGGTGTAGGGTTTCGTAGCATGGAAAACCAAAAATTTCTATCGCATACAAACAAACAAGCCAAGATCTATCTACTAGATTGTAGCAACGAGTCGATGGAATAACTCACTCTCGAAGATTCCAAAGTGTTTAATGAGAGCGGATTCTCGTGGGTGATGTAGTCGTAATCTTCCCGATCTCAAGATCGCGTAGACGATCCTTCCGGCGCTGCGTTCCGGCAGCTCTCCCGCAGTCGGTCACACATTCGGTACTCGAAGAAGACCTTCCTCTCCCTTGTTCCAGAAGGCAGCGGAGGTTGTAGCACTCTCCTCGTGATTCCGGTAGCACAACGGCGTGGTACCGTAAGTAGAGGAGAGATCTCGCAGGGCTTCGCCTTAAGCCGAAGCGAGTATGGTGGAGTATGAGAGAGTCCCTCGACGATCTAGGGTTTAGACACGCCGAGGAGGGGGCTATGCCGGCGGCTAGGGTTTCACCTAGGCGGCGGCGGCGAGTGCCCTAGGGCCGGCGGCGGCTATGGAGGCGGCGGCGGCTTGGGGCTAGGGTTTAGAGGTAGGAACTTGTGTGTCTAGGAGGGGAGCCCTGCCCCTCCTTATATAGGTGGAGGGGGCCGGCCAAGGGGAGGGGAGTCCCTCCCCAACTCGGGTTGGTGGTGCGCCGGCGGTGGGAGGAGGAACTCCTCCCCCAAGTCGGTTTCCACCTCCCTCTCCACTTCCCAAAATTAGCCGTTTGACTTTCAAACTTGGCGTTTGACTTTTCAAACTAGGATTTGAATAAACCCTCTATTTTGTTCAGCGATGACACCTAGTACATGATGCAATCATATTAACTTGATATAACACATTCATGTACCCTTCCCCTCCGGAGTGCCGGACATTCCGGAACCTTCTAGAACATTCCCGATGAAAACACCGGAACCATTCTCCAACTCCGAAACAAGACTTTCCTTATATGAATCTTATTCTCCGGACCATTACGGATCTCCTCGTGATATCCCGAATCCCATTCGAGACTCCGAACAACATTCGGACTCTTTCTCATCATTCCATAACTACTCAAACAACGTCGAATCCTTAAGTGTGTCTCCCTACGGTTCGTGAATTATGCGGACATGATCGAGACACTTCTCCGAACAGTAACCAATAGAGGAATCTGGAAATTCATATGGCTCCCACATATTTCTACGATTACTTTGCGATCGAATGAACCACTTACATACGATATCAATTTCCCTTTTTCTCACGATAGTTTACTTATCCGAGGTTATGATCGTCGGTATCTCTGCATACCTAGTTCAACCTCGTTACTGACAAGTACTATTTTCTCGTTCCCATGATATGTGATCCCTTGTGAGCCAGTCACATGCTTGCAAGCTAATTGGATGACATTTCACCGAGAGGGCCCAGAGTATATCTATCCGTCATATGGATGGACAAATCCCACTCTTGATCCATGTGTTTCAACCAATACTTTCCGAACACTCAATGCCACCTTTATAGCCACCCAGTTACGGTGTGGTGTTTGATGTCATCAAAGCATCCATCCGGTAAAGGTGATATGCATGATCTGATGGTCGAAGGAATTAGATTACTATGTATCAGAAAGCATATAGCAATTGAACTATTAAAATGACTTGATCTTTATGCTACACTTATCTATAGGAGTATGTCCACCATATCATTCTCCTAACGATATGATCTTGTTGTTAATAACATCTCAATGTTCATGATATGGAAACCACAATCATCTATTAACCAACAAGCTAGTATTATATAGAGGCTTTACTAGGGACTTCAAATTAAGTTTACAAATCACACAAGTATTAATGTTTCCTTGTTAATACTATTATAGCATGAATGTAAACATTTATCATAAACACAAAGATATAATAATAACTATATTTATTATTGCCTCTAGGGCATATCTGCAACAGTCTCCCACTTGCACTAGAGTCATCTAATCTAGATTACATGGTAATATACCGAACACCAATGGCAGTTTGGTGTTGGTCATGTTTTGCCCTCGGGAGAGGTTTAGTCAACGGATCCGCCACATTCAGATCTGTGTGTACTTTGCAAATCTTTATATCCCCATTTTGGATATGTTCTCGAATAGCGTGAAAACATAGCTTGATGTGCTTCAACTTCTTGTGTGACCTTGGTTCTTGCGCATTGGCTATGGCACCCATGTTATCACAGTAGATAGACATTGGGTCCAGCGCACTAGGAACCACATCCAGCTCTGTAATGAACTCTTTCATCCATATCGCTTCTTGTGAAGCCTCCGAAGCAGCCATGTATTCCGATTCAGTTGAAGATCTCGCCACAACGCTTTGCTTTGCACTCCTCCAGCTAACTGCTGCACCATTCAAAATAAATACGTATCCAGATTGTGATTTAGAATCATCCGGATCGGTGTTCCAACTAGCATCGGTGTAACCATTAACAACGAGCTGTTCATCACCTCCATAAGAAAGAACCATATCCTTAGTTCTTCTCAAGTACCATACCATCTGTAGAGGGAGTGTCCCAACCTTACAAACAATATAAGGTGGAGTCCCGTGTGTTTATAATGCTAGTCCCTGGATCAATAGCTAGCATCCACAGTTAAGATGTAATATCAAGAAACAAAGGTCATAATATAACTTTATAACCAGGAATAACATAGTTTTATTACATCTTACATAGCTCATTTGGCTATTACTATACATTGCAGCGAAATAACTATAATCTTGGGGTCCTTCATCTTCAAAGTGCCACAGGCAGACATGTTGGTTGTAGACTTTGTAATCCTAATCAACACACTTCACTAAAACAATCAAACCTGCAACATACAAGTTACAGCCACAAGGGTCAATACATTTGAATTGTATTGGCAAGTGATACTATGGTAGTATAGTGGAGTCTAACATCTATATGCATTTGGCAAAGTGGAGTTGAGGCTTGCATTGCTCAAAATAGATTTTTCCTTATCATTTGAAAACACTAAGTTTTTGCTTGACAAAATCATCTTTTTGCAAGGCATCTACCAATCAAAGATTGAAGATCCTTTAACCTTGTTCAAACCACAAGTTTTATCTTAGAAATTTGAATGATGAGATTCTTGATTGCTTCCATGTCTTGATGCTCAAATTGTCCTTTACCAGGGACATGGCTGAGTACTTAGATTTTACACTCTACAGAGGTGGTGCACTTTCCCCACAAGACTTGGTTTCCCAAGACAAGATCTTTCAGAAGCCTTCCCTTAGACCAAAATGGACGCGCTCCAACCTATCAAACACTACCACCAACTGTCCATATGGCTAATTTCTTGCAACCTATATGATCTAGGCAGAGCCCATAAGGCCAAGTGGTTGCACTTGAAGCTTCTCAACATTTGACATCTCAAATCTCTTTGTTCCTGGGTGGCCATCCACAAGTGAGATACACAAGGTCAACCATAGACATGGGCCTTGTGAACCACTCAACCAAAATCCACCAAGCAAGTCCCATTCCACCCAGGTGATTCATTAACTTAGTTGTTTTATTAAACAAAACATAAGTCCTTAGACTTAGAATATTTTTCCATAGTGTGAATATATATTCCACCCATGTTTTCTGTTAGCTAGGCTAAGCTTGATAGTAATAGGAATCTTAACTTAGGAAGATTTCTACTAAGGTTTCATCTACTAGGTTTTCCTGTAGCAAGGTTTATACTTAGCAAAATTCCATGCAAGTTTTACTTAGAGAAATCACTAATGCATAGTGAAAGTAATGGGACAAAAAGTATGAAGCATCACTTGCCTTTTTGGTAGAGTATGGGTTCACTCCTTGTCCTTGCAACAATCACACTCTAAAAATCAACAAAGTTTTATTTTATTCATTTATTTTTTTCAAAACAAAGTATCATTTTATGTGGTGTAAACTATTTTTACTAAGGCATTAATCTATAGGGTTCACCAAATATGTTTTCAAACCATAAAACTTGGTGTTTGGGGTTAGAGAGTTTAAAACAAAACATTTCCCAAAAGTTTCTTCCAAAACCATTTTTAATAAATAAACTACATTTCTATTTGACTAGAAATGGTTTTAAATCAAAGAATCATTATTTTGTTTCACCAAATACATTTTTAAATCCACAAAGTGTTTCCTATGGTCAGTAGGTTCAAAACACAACATTTGCCAAAGATTTTATCCCTAAAAACAATTTTGAAATTTTTTTACAACCTAAACAAGCATACAAATGTTTCTACAAAAACAACCATCTTTCCAGAAGATTTTCACTAAACAAAAGGCATGGTTGGCTAGGGCTTGTCTCACTGATTCCAATGATATAAAGTTTGCAATTTTTGGACGTGTGGATCAAAAGTTGTGCAATTTACAAATTTGGAAATCTAATAGATCAAATCTGTCTTCTAAATCAACTACAGGCCACGTGTAATGTTTCTATTGGTCCATACCGGTTCAGTGTGGATCACGCTGCAGACCGTTGGATTAAAAGGGATCTGTGTGGCTCTGATCAACGCATACCCCTTCGACCTAATCTAATCTTAGCCACTGGATGACAATCCAACGACGCATAGCCGCTTGACCAGTAACTGTCGGCGCTGCGCGGCGGCGACTGGCGGCGCGGCTCTGCTCGCGATGGTTCCGGTGATACATGGAGCTAGAGGAGGAGTGGGGTGGCTCACCGTGCTCGCAGACGCCTGGGGGAGCTCAACGCGGCAGTATCTCATCGAGGGGCGCACGGGAGCGAGGTGGATTGCTCGCCGGAGTTCCTGCTGGCGTCGGTTGCGCGTGGTCGTGGTCGAGGGCGAGGCTGCAGTGCGTGCCGAGGCAAGGTAGAGGGTGCGTTAGACGCGCAAAATCATTGCGGTGATGCGAGCGTGAAGGAGGAGGCGCGGGGTGGTCGGAAACTACCTGTGAGGCTCGTCGGAGAAGAACCAGACACGGCGGCGCTCGAAGCTTGTCGAAGACGATGTTCTGGGACGCCCGCAGTTGAACAAAAAGTACGGACAGATGCGTCAGGAGGTGGAGAGTAGGTGTGCGTGGTTGATGAGGCAAGGGGCGGCGCTGGGTCACCGGAATTTGCACCGGAGCATCGTCGGAGTCAGTGACGGTTTGGGGATGATTCGAGCAGCCTGGTGGCTCTTTGGGGGTTCTGGTTTGGGGGAAAGGAAGAGAGAAGCATGGCGTTTAACACAGCGTGGTTGCTGGCCTAAATCAACGCAGCAGTTAAGCGAATTTAATCGGGAATTGACTGACAGTGAACGGCAGCGTTGTCTGAGGAAGAATAATTCGCGGTGAAGACGATGGCTGGCGATGTGGGGCCGTTTCGTCAGTGAGAATAGGAGTGAGGGGGAGGGTCCACAAGTCAGTGACCTAGCGGGTTGCTTTTGCGGTGGAAAACGATTCACTCGCTGAGAGGGGGAGGTGGGCTAGGTTGGGCTGAGTTTGGGCTAGGATAGTTGGGCCAGTCCGTTTATATATTTTTTTTCAGTCTGATTGATTTATCCTTTTCTATTTCTATTTACTGATTTGAAATTCAAACAAACATTCATACATTCAAATCACATTCAAACATTCACCTTACTTTGTGTTGAATTTGGTTCTGTTTATCAACATAAACCAAAATTCAAAATAAAATAATATTTTTATTTTAGAGTCCATTAAATAAAATGGACACTAGTTTAATAAATCAAATGGGTTTTAATTTATTTTAAAAACTCCATTTAAAATATAAATATTTTTTCAAAACCAAATCAGTAGGTTTTATTTGAAAATAAAAGATACATGCAAAACTTGTTTAAAATAAAATAACATTTTTATTTTAGGTTCCATTAATAATTAAATAAAATGGACCTTGGTTATTAAATCAAATAGGATTTTTTTTATTAAAATATTTATTTTGAAATCTAAAATAAAACCAAAACACTTCAGTAGGTTTTATTTGAGAATATAAAATATTTGGAAAACTTATTTTTTAAAAATAAATAAAATAAATAAGTTTTAGTGTTTATTTAAAATAGGAAAAACCTTTAATTAAATAAAATTGGATATTAAATCCTTATTATTTTATTTAAATAAACCTTCACTATTTTTAATCAAAACAAAACATTTTATTTCAAAAGCTTGGCCAAGTTTTAATTTGGCTTTATAAAATAATCTTTATTTATAAATCCACTTTTTCTTTTGAAAGCCAAAACCTGTTATAAAAAGATTTCAAAAATAGTAAAACCAAATATTTTTATTTTCCTTTATTAAATGTTTAACTTTTTAAATCCCTTTAGGATTTACCTTGATCAAAATAGGTTTGAAGGTTCCCATTTGATTTCAAAAAGTTTCTTATCACTCTGAAAATCAACAAAGTTTTATTTTATTCATTTATTTTTTTCACATTACAAGATTTGGAAAATCTTGGGATGTGACAGTCTACCACCCTTAAAATAAATCTCGTCCCGAGATTTGGGGAGGCTAGGGGTTACAAGTAGGCTCAAAACATCTAGGGTACTACCACCCTTAAGAATTTTCCAACTAAATTTTACATATTGGCTTGCTTGGGATATTGGGGTAACTTTCCTGGACAGTAGTTTGCATAGTGGCCTAGTTCGTTGCATTTGAAACATGTGACAAGGCTGAGATCTCTCATAGGCTGGTTTATCTTGTGTTTCATCTTTTCTGGACAGTTGCTTGCATAATGTCCTAGTTCTTTGCAGTTGTTGCACCACACTTGGCTAATATCTTTCTTTTCCTTTGGTAACAACTCTTCTTGTTTGTTTCCTTGGTTCTTCTTCTTTTCTAGGCAGTCACTGGCATAGTGTCCCATTTCTTTACATTTATGACATTGCACATGGCTTTTGTCCTTCTTTTGCTTTTTGGGTTTCTCCAAAGCTAGGAGTTCTTCTAGTTCATGTTCTTCATAGGTGGGAGATCTTTCTCTCTTCTTGGGGCATTGATCTTCATGCTCCTTGGATGCATGATCCTTGTCCCTACAAATATTGCTAGCTTGGGTTCCTTCTAGATTAGCATCTTTGACATCCTTGTTGTCATTAGCTCTTTGGGAAAAGTTTCCTCCCATGTTGATCATTTGAGTAACTAATCCTTGCATCAATTGGGATTGAAGTTTCAAAATCCTTTGTATGGCTGGGTCTAGTCCATTGTTGT
Organism: Avena sativa; assembly: GCA_916181665.1. NCBI lineage: Eukaryota > Viridiplantae > Streptophyta > Magnoliopsida > Poales > Poaceae > Avena > Avena sativa. The sequence continues at coordinate 25,021,951 of OV702283.1, forward strand.
TGGCTATAAGCTGAGTTGTCTCTTGGCTCAACTGGTTTTGGGTTGCTATAAGTTCGCTCATGTTGTCCTCTTGGTTGTTGTTGTTGTCATCAACCTTGATGTTGGAGTTTCTTGGAGAAGTCATCTGTTTGGGTTGAATTGGGATTAGAATAGGCAAAATATTTCTAAGGAAATAGTTCTAATCACACACATCAAAATTCACACAAGCAATGTGCAAGCAATCACAAACAACTTTTTACTCAATCAACAAGGTTCAAGCATATACTTAGGCAACCAAAAATATTTTTGTTACACCACATAAGTTGGTGAGTTTTACTTAACTAAAATATGGTGGTCCATCTATATGGTTCACTTGTGATCTTTCCATCCTTCTTGGTTGATTCTTCTTGTATGAGATCATGGTTTCCTTGAGGAAAATTCTTGGTTACAAGACTTCAAATGATGTAGGCTCCTTCTAACTTTTGCATTCCCTTAGTCTCCAATTCTTGAGCAAGATTTCCTTGTCTCACTTGTAGTCCTTAGTGATATCTAAGTTGGAAGTCCTTGGTGAACATGCTGAAGATGTTGAAGTCATTAGAGTTGAAGTCATTAGATTTGAAGATGTTGAAGTCATTAGAGTTGAAGAATTCCTTTGCACATGGTGTAGTCTTTGGCCATGGGGTAGGTTTTTCCATCAAGTTTGAAATAGAAGAGATGTAGAGTCAAAACCAAAATGGTTGAGGAAAGAGTTTACAGGATTGTTTGTAAATAAGTTTTTTTTGGAACAAATACACTCCTATTCTTCTAAGGGTTTTTGTCCAATCCTAGGTTTACAAATCCTACAGGCAACACAATGCTCTGATACCATCTGTAGAGGGAGTGTCCCAACCTTACAAACAATATAAGGTGGAGTCCCTTGTGTTTACAATGCTAGTCACTGGATCAATAGCTAGCATCCACAGTTAAGATGTAATATCAAGAAACAAAGGTCATAATATAACTTTATAACCAGGAATAACATAGTTTTATTACATCTTACATAGCTCATTTGGCTATTACAATACATTGCAGCAGAATAACTATAATCTTGGGGTCCTTCATCTTCAAAGTGTCACAGGCAGACATGTTGGTTGTAGACTTTGTAATCCTAATCAACACACTTCACTAAAACAATCAAACCTGTAACATACAAGTTACAGCCACAAGGGTCAATACATTTGAATTGTATTGGCAAGTGATACTATGGTAGTATAGTGGAGTCTAACGTCTATATGCATTTGGCAAAGTGGAGTTGAGGCTTGCATTGCTCAAAATAGATTTTCCTTATCATTTGAAAACACTAAGTTTTTGCTTGACAAAATCATCTTTTTGCAAGGCATCTACCAATCAAAGATTGAAGATCCTTTAACCTTGTTCAAACCACAAGTTTTATCTTAGAAATTTGAATGATGAGATTCTTGATTGCTTCCATGTCTTGATTCTCAAATTGTCCTTTACCAGGGACATGGCTAAGTACTTAGATTTTACACTCTGCAGAGGTGGTGCACTTTCCCCACAAGACTTGGTTTCCCAAGACAAGATCTTTCAGAAGCCTTCCCTTAGACCAAAATGGACGCGCTCCAACCTATCAAACACTACCACCAACTGTCCATATGGCTAATTTCTTGCAACCTATATGATCTAGGCAGAGCCCATAAGGCCAAGTGGTTGCACTTGAAGCTTCTCAACATTTGACATCTCAAATCTCTTTGTTCCTGGGTGGCCATCCACAAGTGAGATACACAAGGTCAACCATAGACATGGGCCTTGTGAACCACTCAACCAAAATCCACCAAGCAAGTCCCATTCCACCCAGGTGATTCATTAACTTAGTTGTTTTATTAAACAAAACATAAGTCCTTAGACTTAGAATATTTTTCCATAGTGTGAATATATATTCCACCCATGTTTTCTGTTAGCTAGGCTAAGCTTGATAGTAATAGGAATCTTAACTTAGGAAGATTTCTACTAAGGTTTCATCTACTAGGTTTTCCTGTAGCAAGGTTTATACTTAGCAAAATTCCATGCAAGTTTTACTTAGAGAAATCACTAATGCATAGTGAAAGTAATGGGACAAAAAGTATGAAGCATCACTTGCCTTTTTGGTAGAGTATGGGTTCACTCCTTGTCCTTGCAACAATCACACTCTAAAAATCAACAAAGTTTTATTTTATTCATTTATTTTTTTCACATTACAAGATTTGGAAAATCTTGGGATGTGACAGCACTCCTCCAGCTAACTGTTGCACCATTCAAAATAAATACGTATCCAGATTGTGATTTAGAATCATCCGGATCGGTGTTCCAACTAGCATCGGTGTAACCATTAACAACGATCTGTTCATCACCTCCATAAGAAAGAACCATATCCTTAGTTCTTCTCAAGTACTTAAGGATGTTTTTGACCGCTGTCCAATGATCCACTCCTGGATCACTTTGATATCTGCTAGTTAAACTAACAGCATATGCAATGCCGGGTCTAGTACATAGCATGGCATACATTAGAGATCCTATGGCTGAGGCATAGGGAGTCTTACTCATCCTTTCTCTATCTTCTGCCGATGTCGGACTTTGAGTTTTACTCAAGGTTGTATTGGGCAACATGGGCAAGAACCCTTTCTTGCTATCTTCCATTCCAAATCTCTTTAGAACTTTGTACAAATATGTACTTTGTGACAATGATATTTGGCGTCTTGATCTATCTCTATAAATCTTTATGCCTAATATGTAAGCTGCTTCGCCAAGATCCTTCATTGAAAAACTATTATTCAAATATTCCTTGACACTATTAAGAAGGTCTACATCATTCCCAATCAACAATATGTCATCTACATATAGTATTAAGAATGCTACAGAGCTCCCACTCACTTTCTTGTAAATACAAGCTTCTCCATAAGTTTGTACAAAACCAAAACTTTTGATTACCTTATCAAAACGTTGATTCCAACTTCGAGATGCTTGCTTCAATCCATAGATGGACCGTTGAAGCTTGCATACCTTGTTAGCATATTTAGGATCGACAAAACCTTTGGGTTGCATCATATACAACTCTTCATCAATGTCTCCATTGAGGAATGCTGTTTTGACATCCATCTGCCATATCTCATAATCATAATATCCAGCGATTGCTAACATAATCCTCACAGATTTTAGCTTCGCTACAGGTGAGAAAGTCTCATCGTAGTCAACTCCTTGAATTTGTCGAAACCCCTTTGCGACAAGTCGAGCTTTATAGACAGTAACATTACCATCAACATCTGTTTTCTTCTTGAAAATCCATTTGTTCTCGACAGCCTTCCGGCTATCCGGTAAGTCCACCAAAGTCCATACTTGGTTTTCGTACATGGATCCAATCTCGGATTTCATGGCTTCTTGCCATTTATTGGAATCTGGGCTCATCATTGCTTCCTCATATGTCTCAGGGTCATCGGTGTTGTCCACCAACATGACACTCATAACGGGATCATACCAATCTGGAGTGGTACGAGTTCTCGTTGACCTGCGAGGATCTGTAGCAACTACAACCGAAGTTTCATGATCATCATCATTAGCTTCCTCTCTTATTGGTGCAGGCACCACAGGAACTTCTTCCGGTGCTGCGCTACTCGCAATTTCGAGAGAAGGTTCGACAACCTCGTCGAGTTCTACTTTCCTTCCAGTCACTTCTTTCGAGAGAAATTCCTTCTCTAGAAAGGATCCATTCTTAGCAACAAAGATTTTGCCTTCGGATCTATGATAGAAGGTATACCAAATAGTTTCCTTCGGGTATCCTATGAAGATGCATTTTTCCGCTTTGGGCTCAAGCTTGTCCGGCTGTAACTTCTTTACATAGGCTTCGCAACCCCAAACTTTAAGGAACGACAATCTAGGTTTCTTTCCAAACCATAATTCATACGGTGTCGTCTCAACGGATTTAGATGGTGCCCTATTTAAAGTGAATGCGGCTGTTTCTAATGCATAACCCCAAAATGATAGCGGTAAATCTGTAAGTGACATCATAGAACGAACCATATCTAAGAGAGTTCGATTACGACGTTCGGACACACCATTACGCTGTGGTGTTCCCGGCGGTGTCAATTGTGAAAGTATTCCGCATTTCTTCAAATGCTCGCCAAACTCGTAACTCAGATATTCACCTCCACGATCAGAACGTAGAAATTTAATCTTCTTGTTACGTTGATCCTCTACCTCACTTTGAAATTCCTTAAACTTCTCGAAAGTTTCGGATTTATGTTTCATGAAATAGATATACCCATATCTACTCAAGTCATCCGTGAAGGTAAGAACATAACGATAACCACCGCGCGATGCTACACTCATTGGACCACACACATGGGTATGTATGATTTCCAATAAGTCCGTAGCTCGCTCCATCATACCAGAAAATGGAGTCTTAGTCATTTTACCCATCAGACATGCTTCACATCTTTCAAGTGATTCGAAATCAAGTGATTCAAGAAGTCCATCGGAATGGAGTTTCTTCATACGCTTCACTCCGATGTGACCAAGACGACAGTGCCACATATAGGTCGAGTTATCGCTCGATTTCAAACGTTTAGCCTCAATGTTATTAATATGTGTATTTACACTATTGAGATTCAATAAGAATAGACCATCTATCAAAGGTGCATGTGCATAAAACATATTACTCATATAAATCGAACAACCATTATTCTCGGAGTTAAACAAGTAACCGTCTCGCAATAAACAAGATCCCGATATAATGTTCATGCTTAACGCAGGCACCAAATAACAATTATTTAAGTATAAAACTAATCCCGATGGTAGATGAAGGGGTAGCGTGCCAACCGCGATCACATCAACCTTTGATCCGTTTCCCATGCGCATCGTCACCTCGTGCTTCGCTAGCTTCCGTTTATTCTGCAGCACCTGTTTTGAGTTACAAATATGAGCAACCGAACCACTATCAAATACCTAGGCACTACTACGAGTACTAGTGAGATACACATCAATAACATGTATATCAGATATACCTTTCTTCTTGATGTTGCCGTTCTTCAAATCCGCCAAGTACTTTGGGCAATTCCGCTTCCAGTGACCTTCTCCCTTGTAGTAAAAGCACTCAGTATCAGGCTTAGGTCCAGCCTTGGTCTTCTTCGTTGGCGTGGTAACTTTCTTACCACCCTTCTTGAAGTGTCCCTTCTGCTTAGACTTGCCTTTCTTGAATTTGGTGGTCTTATTGACCAACAACACTTGGTGCTCTTTCTTGATCTCCACTTCTGCAGATTTCAACATGGCAAAGAGTTCTGGCAACGTCTTGTTCATGTTTTACATGTTGTAGTTCATCACAAAGTTCTTGTAACTTGGTGGTAGTGATTGGAGGACGCGGTAAATCCCCAAAGCATTAGGAATCACTATACCCAAGCTTTGAAGTTTGTTTGCGTGCCCAGACATCTTAAGCACATGCTCACTGACGGAGCTGCCCTCTTCCATCTTGCAGTTAAAGAACTTTTCAGAAGCCTCATAGCTTTCAATTGCCGCATGAGTCTCAAAGATCAATTTGAGATCCTCGACAATATCATATGGGTCTGAATTCTCAAACCTTTTTCTGAAGCTCCGATTCTAAACCATACAAGATAGCACACTGAACTGTGGAGTACTGAGTCTTCCGAGTGAGGTAAACATTCTTTACTTCATCGGCAGCATCAGCTGCAGGTGGGTCACCCAGTGGTGCATCCAGCACATAGGTCAAATTACCAGCTGTGAGGACAATCCTCAAATTGCGGAACCAATCCGCGAAGTTGCTTCCATTGTTTTTCAACTTTTCTTTCTCTAGGAACGCATTAAAATTGATGGTAGGGGCTGCCATTGATCTACAACATATTTGCAATAGTTTAGACTAAGTTTATGACAAATTGAGTTCAAATTAATAATAAAATTAATCTAGGTGAACTCCCACTCAAAACAATATCCCTCACATTGTTTTAGTGATCACACGAACCAAAACCACCACATCAACACCGATCATCACGAGAGTTGATATAGTTTCAATGGCGAACAATCAACATGTTCATCATATCTACTATATGATTCATGCTTTACCTTTCGGTGATCCGTGTTCCGAGACCATGTCTGTACATGCTAGGCTCGTCAAGATCAAACCTTAGTTTCCGCATGAGCAAATCTGGCTTGCTCACGTTGTATGCACTTGCGGAATCTAACACACCCGATCATCACGTGGTGCTTTGAAACAACAAGCTTTAGCAACAGTGCTAACTAAGGGTGAACACTTTATGACTTGAAATTCATGTGCATGAGGGATCATATTATAATGCTACCGTCGTCTACTAAGCAATACAAGATGCATAAAGGATTAACATCACATGCAATTCATAATATGTGATATGATATGGCCTTTCTTCTTTGTGCTTCCGAACTTCATCTTCAAGCACGAACATGATCTCCATCATCACCGGCATTGCATCAAGGTCAATGACGCTTCTCCATGGTTGTCGTCCACCGGCTTCAACTATTACAACTACTTTGAATAGACACGCGGGTCTTAACATAAATTAAAGACAACCATATGGCTCCTGCCGGTTGCCAACTTACAATAAGGAACATTGCATACATCAAATATAATCACAATCATGGCCATATCACATCACAGCACACCCTTGCAAAACAAAGTTAGACGCCTCTACTTTCTTTGCATGTTTTACGTGGTTTGGGGCTTTCAATAAGTGTCGTTCTAACTTACGAACATGAACCACAACATTGATAATAGTATTGTTAATCACCCGTTGTAAATTGGATCTTAACTATGCTAGGAGAAACAGGCACCCGCACAGCCACTTATGCAATACAAGTTGCATCTCAAGCGTGGAGCAAGTCTCATGAACGATGTCATGTAAGGTTAGACCGGTCCGCTTCATCCCAACATCCCGCAAGATGCAAAGTACACAAAAAGCAATCGACAATAAAAGCATCAACGCCCACAATGACCATTGTGTTCTACTCGTGCAACAGATCTACATATAAACCTGGCTCTGATACCACTGTAGGGTTTCGTAGCATGGAAAACAAAAAATTTCTATCGCATACAAACAAACAAGCCAAGATCTATCTACTAGATTGTAGCAACGAGTCGATGGAATAACTCACCCTCGAAGATTCCAAAGTGTTTAACGAGAGCGGATTCTCGTGGGTGATGTAGTCGTACTCTTCCCGATCTCAAGATCGCGTAGACGATCCTTCCGGCGCTGCGTTCCGGCAGCGCTCCCGCAGTCGGTCACACGTTCGGTACTCAAGGAAGACCTTCCTCTCCCTTGTTCTAGCAGGCAGCGGAGGTTGTAGCACTCTCCTCGTGATTCTGGCAGCACAACGGCGTGGTACCGGAAGTAGAGGAGAGATCTCGCAGGGCTTCGCCTTAAGCCGGAGCGAGTATGGTGGAGTATGAGAGAGTCCCTCGACGATCTAGGGTTTAGACACGCCGAGGAGGGGGCTATGCCGGCGGCTAGGGTTTCACCTAGGCGGCGGCGAGTGCCCTAGGGCCGGCGGCGGCTATGGATGCGGCGGCAGCTTGGGGCTAGGGTTTAGAGGTAGGAACTTGTGTGTCTAGGAGGGGAGCCCTGCCCCTCCTTATATAGGTGGAGGGGGGCGGCCAAGGGGAGGGGAGTCCCTACCCAACTCGGCTTGGTGGTGCACCGGCGGTGGGAGGAGGAACTCCTCCCCCAAGTCGGTTTCCACCTCCCTCTCCACTTCCCAAAATTAGCCGTTTGACTTTCAAACTTGGCGTTTGACTTTTCAAACTAGGATTTGAATAAACCCTCTATTTTGTTCAGCGATGACACCTAGTACATGATGCAATCATATCAACTTGATATAACACATTCATGTACCCTTCCCCTCCGGAGTGCCGGACATTCCAGAACCTTCTAGAACATTCCCGATGAAAACACCGGAACCATTCTCCAACTCCGAAACAAGACTTTCCTTATATGAATCTTATTCTCTGGACCATTCCGGATCTCCTCATGATATCCCGAATCCCATTCGAGACTCTGAACAACATTCGGACTCTTTCTCATCATTCCATAACTACTCAAACAACGTCGAATCCTTAAGTGTGTCTCCCTACGGTTCGTGAATTATGCGGACATGATCGAGACACTTCTCCGAACAATAACCAATAGAGGAATCTGGAAATTCATATGGCTCCCACATATTTCTACGATTACTTTGCGATCGAATGAACCACTTACATAAGATATCAATTTCCCTTTGTCTCACGATAGTTTACTTATCCGAGGTTATGATCGTCGGTATCTCTGCATACCTAGTTCAACCTCGTTACTGACAAGTACTATTTTCTCGTTCCCGTGATATGTGATCCCTTGTGAGCCAGTCACATGCTTGCAAGCTAATTGGATGACATTTCACCGAGAGGGCCCAGAGTATATCTATCCGTCATATGGATGGACAAATCCCACTCTTGATCCATGTGTTTCAACCAATACTTTCCGAACACTCAATGCCACCTTTATAGCCACCCAGTTACGGTGTGGTGTTTGATGTCATCAAAGCATCCATCCGGTAAAGGTGATATGCATGATCTCATGGTCGAAGGAATTAGATTACTATGTATCAGAAAGCATATAGCAATTGAACTATTAAAATGACTTGATCTTTATGCTACGCTTATCTATAGGAGTATGTCCACCATATCATTCTCCTAACGATATGATCTTGTTGTTAATAACATCTCAATGTTCATGATATGGAAACCACAATCATCTATTAACCAACAAGCTAGTATTATATAGAGGCTTTACTAGGGACTTCAAATTAAGTTTACAAATCACACAAGTATTAATGTTTCCTTGTTAATACTATTATAGCATGAATGTAAACATTTATCATAAACACAAAGATATAATAATAACTATATTTATTATTGCCTCTAGGGCATATCTCCAACAGGTGGAGAGATGGATTGGATCTGCAGCACGACGGCGTGGTGCTATGGTGGAGAGTTTCTGCAGCAGGGCTTCGCCTACACGCAGTCGGGAGAGAGAGGGAGAGGAAGGGCAGCAGCTGGCGGCTAGGGTTTGGGTCGAGGGGAGGGTGTGCCCCTGCCCACCTTATATAGGGGCTGGCCGTCCCCCTTGGCCCCTCCTCCAAGCCCTAGGACGGCGGCCACAAGGGTGGAGTGGGGGGCAAGTCTCCCCCTTTCTAGAAGGTTTCCCTAGGGTTTCCCCTAGGGTTTGGCCGGCTGGGCCAATGGGGCCTTGTGCCCCTGGCCTAAAGCGGCCAGGGCACTCCCTCGTAGGCCCACGCACCCCTCCGACAAGTGGGGCCACGTTGGTCCCACTCCGGAAGCTTCTAGAACCTTCCGGTACAATACCGAATACTCCGAAACGATTCCGAAATCCAAAAATTGCTTTCCTTTATATGAATCTTATTCTCCGGACCATTCCGAAACCTCTCGTGATGTCGTGGATCTCATCCGAGACTCCGAAAAAAAACTCAATAACCAATTATCCATTCTATCCTAGCGTCGAGGCACGTTAAGTGTGTGACCCTACGGGTTCGAGAATATGCAGACATGATCTTCTATCAATAATCAACAATGGGATCTGGAAACCCATATTGACTCCCACATATTCATCGATGATCATATCGGATGAACCATGATGCCAGGATTCAATTAATCCCATATATATATTCCCTTCATCACGCGATATTTTACTTGCCCGAGATTCGATCGTTGGTATCGGTATACCTAGTTCAATCTCGTTCACATCAAGTACTTTACTCGTTCCGTAATCCGATATCACTTTGTGATTAACTCCTTAACCACGTGCTTACAAGCGGTGTTGATATCGATTACCGAGTGGGCCCGAAGTATATCTATTCGACTCGGGAGGGACAAATTCCATCTCGATACATACAACCCAACAAGTACTTTCCGATCACCTGAGAGACACCTTTATGATCACCCTCACATAGGATGACGTTTCATGACCACAAAGCTTTCTTCCGATACCAGGGAGTTACATTATCTCATGGTCTAAGGAATACAATATTTGACATAGGAAAAAGCTTCGTAAAGATGAACACGATGACACGATCTAATTGCTCTTCTTAATTTGGGTCTGTCCATCATATCATTCTCCTAATGACATGATCTCATTATTAATCGACAACTCATGTCTATGGTTAGGAAACCTTAACCATCATTAATCAATGAGCTAGTCCATAGAGGCGTACTAGGGACATGGTGTTGTTCATAAACCACACAAGTACCAAAGTTTCCACTTAATACAATTCTAGCATGGAATATAAACTTTATCATGAACAAGAATTTTAACAATAACATCTTCATTATTGCCTCTAGGGCATAATTCCAACAGTCTCCCACTTGCACTAGAGTCAATAATCTAGTTTACATCTGGCAACAATCTAACACCCATGGAATTAAGGTGTTGATCATGTTTTGCTCGTGGAAGAGGTTTAGTCAACGGATCTGCGACATTCAGATCCGTATGTACTTTGCTAATCTTCAGATCTCCATCTGTTATATAATCTCAAATTATATGAAATCGGCGGTTGATGTGCTTGGTCTTTGGATGATATCTTGGTTCCTTAGCCAATGCTATGGCACCAGTGTTGTCGCACAATATCTCCAGTGGGTCCAAGGCACTTGGAACCACACCAAGCTCAGTGATGAAGTTCCTGATCCAAACTCCTTCACTTGACGCTTCTGCAGCAGCCATGCATTCCGATTCTACTGTATATCCCGCGATCACGCTTTGCTTGCAGCTTCTCTAGCTCACAGCTCCTCCATCCAAAATATAAACGTATCCTGTCTGAGATTTAGAATCATTTGGGTCGGTGTCGAAATTAGAGTCGATGTAACCTTTTACGACGAGCTGCTCATCACCTCCATAGACCAAGAACATTTCTTTAGTCCTATTTAAATACTTTAGGATGTTCTTTACGGTTGTCCAGTGTTCCACTGTAACATCCCTAAAATCATGATTTCAAAGATTGCATATCATTCATGCATGCATATAGTTTTGAGATCAATTTCAAACCAATTTCAAGAAAACAGAAGCACATAGTGCTATCATTTTATGTGAGCAAACTTAAATCAAATGACCATCCTCATTTGAGAGCTTAGTGTTTTAAAACCAAGTTTGTTTGCTTCCTTGTTGATTGGTTTGAGTGTGGAATTTGAACAAAATTTTACAAAATAAAAATGGTTTCAAAACCATTTTCAAACATTTGCAAACCAAGTGCAATGTCACTGTTATTTTTTCTTTCCAAAAATGACCAAGCCCACTCAAGGTGACCACATGGTTTTATGCCTAGATTTGTGACTGTTTCACATTGCAAAAATCCTGAAAAGTTTTGAATTCAAATAGAGTTTGAATTCATTTGAAAACCATTCAAGAAAATCAAATTAGAAAAAGAAAAGGAATAAAGAAAAGGAAAAAGGCCGGCGCTCCTATTCTGGCCCAACAGCGAAACCAGCCCAGCTAGCCCACCCGGGTCCCCTCTATCTCTCTCGCACGCGCAGACGCACCCACACAGTCACTGACGCTCGGAACCCACCCCCTCTCTGCTTATTTCGCTGAAAAGCGGGCCCTCACCACGTCGACTCCTTCTTCCCCAAATCTCGCGCGCAGACGCCGTCGCCGTTGGCCGTTGCTGCGTTGATTTCACGGCGTAATTGCCATTGATTCGCCGAGCGTTTCTGGTCGAGCCTCTGCCTACTTAAGCCCCTCCCCACTCTGCTCCATTCCCCTCACTCAATTTCATCTCCACGCCCCCAGGCTGCTCGCAACTCGCCAAACACCGCCGCAGCTCCAACAACCTCCGGCAGCAAATTCCGGTGAGTTCCAACCGCCCCTGAGCCTCTGATTCAAACGAGTGTGTCCAGCATGATCTCGTGCATCTTCTGACACCCTTTGCTTGCCTGCTCGTGACCCAGGACGCCGTCCCCGTTCGTGCCCGCAACCGACCGAGCCGCCACTCAACTCCGGTGACCGATTACAGTAAGCAGAGCGCGCCCCTTGATCTATCTCGCATACTAGGTTGTTCGCCACCGTCTTGCGCATCTCCTAAACCACTTGGTTCGTGCTAGGGCGACGCGGAACCTCGGCAACAACTTCGACAGCAACCACCCGACGCCGTGCACAACTCCGACGAGCTCCCCCAGCCTCTACAGCGCGCCCCTTGCAAAGCCACCGCCACCTTGAGCTTCGGCAACTCTCTGCGGTTCTGGTAAGCACCCTCTCCCTTCCCCGGACGACCTAGAACGCCAGCGCCGCCACTGACAGACGCGCCGCCGCCAGTCGCCGCCGCTAGCGCCGCTAGTCTATGGTCGAAACAACAGCAGCCGTTGGATGTAGATCTTGCGGTTTAGATTAGATCTGAGCGAATCGTTTTCTTTGAATCTGGCACGTTGGATCTGACTTGATCCAACGGCGCGGAAGGGTGATCCTGAGCGAAGCGGTATCGACCAATAGGGTAGCGCCGCGAGGCTAGGGTTTGGTTTAAAAACAGAATTTGAATCAGATTTATATCCAAATTTGATTTAGCTATAACTTTTGATCCCCACGTTAGAATTTGACAAATTTTATACCGTTGGAATGAGGAAGACAAGCACTTTCTAAATATGCAATGTGATTAATGTTTAGCTTCTGTTAAAATGGGTTCTTTTGCAAAAACATGTGTAGGGCTTATTTAGTTGTATGAATTGTTTAGGAATTGTTTTAGTGTTAAAATAAAATTTGGTTTGACAAAGTTTTGACTTGTTTAGAATTCAGTACTATGCACTTGCTTGGTTGAATTTTAAAAATCATCCCTTAGCATCTTGCATGCATGCATATTTTTTTTTGATTGTATATGTTTTGTATGTGATTGTGGCTATATTCTATGTGTAGATTTTGGTGCTAGTGATTGTGATTGTGAAGAGTGCTACTCTCCCAACTACTAAGGCAAGTGGTACTTCATGAATATTTCCATCCCTATATTTTATACTAAGCATTAGAAATATTTTGCTAAGTCTAGCATGTTACTATTTTGCCTAATGCCATGTTGGGAAATCCTAAGTAGTTGTAGAATTGCTAGGAAATTTCTAAGTTAAGTACTATCTATGCCAAGTTTAGCCTAGCTAGTAGCAAACAAGGTTGGTAAATTATACATGCTATGATGAAAATATTTCTAAGTCTTTGGACTTATGTTTTTCTTAATAAAACAACTAAGTCAATGAATCACCTGGGTGGAAAGGGACTTGATTGGTGGTTTTTGGTTGAGTGGTTACACAAGGCCCATGGCTATGGTTACCTTGTGTATCTCACTTGTGGAAAGCCACCCAGGAACAAAGGGATTTTAGAGGCCAAGTGTTGAGAAGCTTCTAGTGCAGCCACTTGGCAATATGGGCTCTGCCTGGATCACATAGGTTGCTAGAACTTAGCCATTTGGACAGTTGGTGGTAGTGGGAATGATAGGTTGGAGAGCGTCCATTTGGTCTAAGGAAAGGCTTCTGAAAGGTCCTGTCTTGGGAAACCAAGTCTGGTGGGGAAAGTGCACAACCTCTGCAGATGGAAAAATCTAAGTACTTAGCCAAGTCCATGGCAATGGACAACTTGAGCATCAAGACATGGAAGCTATCAAGAATCTCATCACTCCAACTTCTAAGTAAAAACTTGTGGGTGAACAAGGGTGAAGGACCTCAATGTCTATTGGTGGTTCCTTGGGAAAAGTTTTGACAAAGAAAAACTTAGTGATTTCAACTAATAGGAAAAACCTATTTTGAGCAAAGCAAGCCAAGCTACACCTAGCCAAATTGCATATAGTAATATAGTCCACCTAAATTTTACTAAGGTATCACTTGCCAATACTATTCCAAAGTATTGACCCACTGTGGCTGTAACTTGTGATGTTGCAGGTTACTCTGATGAGGATTAGGAGTCATGAGTCTACACTCAACATGTTTGCCTGTGGCACATGAAGATGAAGACTTATACCTATTTACTTATTCAAACTCTTGTATTAGGCCTGTGGCCTTGAGTTGTAAAGACTATGTTTATCTCTGGAATGGATGTAATAAATGACCTTTGTATCTGTGTACTTCATCTTAAACTGTGGATGCTAGCAATGATCCAGGGACTAGCATTGCAATCACAGGGATCCTTTTCCTTTATAAAGGAGGGATCATACAGATGGTATCAGAGCACTGTGTTGCCTGTAAGATTATGACCCTAGGATTGGAAACCACTAAGGAAAATTTTTCAGCCACTCCTACACTTGTCTATTCTTCTCGTAAAACTTTTCTAATCTTCTCTCTCATCTCTATTTGTAGATGAACTCCATCAACGAAGCCGTAAGGAAAGGACCACTCATGACAATGACTTTGGAGTGTGAGACAGAATTCCCCAAGGCTCTCAAGGACCTCATGGTTGCATTAGAGATACAAGGTGCAGCTGTGTACAAGGGTTTTCCAGTGATGGATGAAGGAGTGGAATACTGGTGGGTGCAACTTCACTTGTATAAAAACAGGGAAGACAACCATCAGGAAAAAGGATTCTGCATGTTCACCAATTCAGTGGTGCACCCTACATTCTTTGAATCAGCAAGGGATGCAGCTTGGAAGACCATCAAAGAACTTGGTGATAGAGTCAAGTGCAGAATGCTCAACCTCCAAAATGATCTAAGGAAAGAGAAGGAACATACCCAAGAATTGGAAGCTACCAACCAAACCTTAAGAGGAGACATTATAGACTTAGTGATGGAATCATGTGAGCAAGATAGGCTGATTGCTTCTAGAAACATTGTGTTAGCCAACAGATCCAATGAGATAGGATTGTAAACGTACTTCGTTAGTTGGACCACCACCTATCACCTTATTTTCCAAAATGTTGCTTAAAATAAGATTGAACCTTGGTTGTTGTAATGGTTACATGTATGCGTGACTTGTGTGTTTGCTTCCCAAGGATATGTATGTGATGTTATGTCTTTTGTTTTATCTTGATTTGTGTTGTTCTAACTTTTCTATCTTATAAATAGATGCCTATTACCATCAGCACTGTTGAGGAGTTCCAGGTTACCCGTTTTGGTCCTCGTATCGTTGAGCTTACCACTTTGCTCAATCTCCCTCTTCCCACCATCATGGTGCATCCCCTCACCAAGTTTGAGAGGAAGGACCTCTGGGGCTTCAAGGTGAACCAGCCCGGACGCCAGACAGAGCCTACTACGGAGGCCATCGTCTTCAAGCTCATGCACGATGACAGGGAGAGAGGCATTGAGGTAGTGATGCAGGATCTGATAGGACGTCTGCTAGGACGACACTCCCGACAGGTTAGAGGTACCCACTTCCACGTCTTCGGAAGACGTGATGAGGATGGAGAGTCCATCGACTTCGAGGACGACTCGAGGGACGCAACAGAGCCGATACGCCTGTACCTCCAGGACTTAGAGTCTCTCATTAGGCACGTGGACACAGACAGGACCAATGTCATGCTCAGCAATGATGAGCTCCAGGTGCAGCTTCGCGAGAAGGACAAGCTCTTCGCGCAGCAAGACGAGATAGTCAAGGAAATGGAGGCGAAGTTCGAGACCCAGGACAGGAAGTTCAAGAGTCAGGAGAAGCGTGTCCAGGATAGGAACAAGAAGATCCGGGACATGACTGAAGAACTGCAGTCCAAGGACTTCGAGCTAGAGCAGCAGCAGACAGTGATAGAGAGGCTTTGCTCCCAGAAGAGGGCTCTCAAGGCCAAGATAGAGACCTTGACCACTAGCATCGAGGAGAACAAGACCGCGATGGAGAACGTAGGTCTTACCTTTGTCGAGGAGTAGATTGATGCCGATGAGTAGACTTGACTACTCGTTTATCTTTTATTATCATACTTGTTATTTGAGAACTTGTTATTGGACCATCCGACCTGTGAATGGCTTGCTACTTGTGTGTTTTACTTTGTGAACTTGTTATCTTGTTGTTGAACTTTTATCTTTGTGCTGCATGCTTGTGCTTGCTTATGTGATGTAATGTGCATGAAAGCATCTATGGGTATCTCATTCTTATCTCTATTTGAACAAACCACAGATGCCTCCCCGTCGTGCAAACCCCAACCCCAACAACAACAACAACATCACTCCAGAAATGCAGCAAATGATGAATGCTCAAACACAGCTGATGCAGATGATGACAACGTTCATCCAGAACCAAAACAATAACAACAACAACAATAACAACAACAACAATAACAACAACAACAACCCTCCGGGCTTTGATATGCTTACCAGATTCTTGAGATTGAGGCCAGCAAAGTTCTCAGGAATGACTGATCCCATGGTGGCCAATGATTGGCTACGCTCCGTAAACAAGGACTTGGTAACCGTGGGCTGTACGGATGCTGAAAAGGTCAGATTTGCAGCACATCTGCTGGAAGGACCAGCCGCCACTTGGTGGGACAACTTCCAGATCACCACTCCCATAGATGAAGTGACATGGGCTATATTTGAGGATGGCTTTCGCACTGCTCATATCTCATCAGGAGTGATGAGTCTGAAAAAGAAAGAGTTCCACAATCTGAAGCAGCGCCACCGCAGCGTGGCTGAATATATTGAGGAGTTCAACAATCTGGCGCTTTATGCACCGGATGAAGTTGACACTGATGCCAAGAGAAAGGAAAAATTTCTTGAAGGCCTGAATGATGAGCTGAATCTGCAATTGGCTGTGGCATATGTTCCCACTTATCAGTCGCTCTGTGACAAGGCTGCTATATTGGAGAACAAAATAAAGCAAGTTGAGAGTAGGAAGAGAAAGCACTCCGACAAGCACAGCTCGGGATCGTCTCACAAACGATCTCATTATGATGACAGCGGAAGCTCAGGATCCCACAAGCACGGTAAATTCAACAAGCACCACAACCACAACCGTCATGACAAACATCACCGTAGTCATGACAATGATAAGTACAAGAACCACAAGAGTGGACATAAGAGCCACCACGGTGGTAATGGAAGTGGAAGTCAGCCTGTTAAGAGAGACATAAGTCAGGTTGAATGCTTCAAATGCAAGAAGATGGGGCATTATGCAAATGACTGCCCTGAAAAGAAAGTTTAAGGACCCATCAAGCCCAATCCTTTCCAGAAAGGACAGGTGAACCACATCAGTGTGGAGGAGGTCTATGGGGAGCCTGATGCTGTTGCTGGTAAGTTCAGACTCAATTCTATTCCAGCATTTGTTCTTTTTGATACTGGAGCATCACATTCATTCATATCAAAAGCATTTGTTGATAGAAATGGGTTTCCAACTGAAAACATTGGGTGTCCAATAAAAGTTAGTTCTCCGGGTGGAGATATGATAGTAAGTCTTGGATGCCGGGATCTAGTAATAGAGTTTGGAAAACATAAGTTTCTAGTGAGTCTGATAATCCTAGATTCCCAAGAACTGGACGTAATATTGGGAATGGATTGGATGGCTAAGTATGAAGGAGTACTAGATTGTGCCAACCATACTGTTGCACTCACAACCCCGGAAAGAAAAAGAATTAAAATCAAGTCCAACTTTGAATCCAAAGGAAGTAAGCTAAATTCTCTTAAGGGGGTTAGCATGGACAGTGTGCCAATTGTGAGTGAGTATCCAGATGTGTTTCCGGAAGAATTACCGGGAATGCCACCGGATAGAGATGTGGAGTTTCTCATAGATTTGGTACCAGGGTCTGGACCAATAGCAAAGAGACCTTATAAAATGTCAGTTGATGAACTGAAAGAGCTCAAGAAGCAACTTGGAGAACAGTTGCAGAAAGGATTTATTCAACCAAGTTCTTCATCTTGGGGAGCCCCAGTTTTGTTTGTGGAGAAGAAAGATAGAAGTCAAAGGTTATGCATAGATTACCATTCACTCAACGAGGTAACTATCAAGAACAAATATCCTTTCCCTAGAATCAATGACTTGTTTGATCAGCTTGAAGGAGCATGTGTGTTCTCAAAGATTGATCTAAGGTCAGGCTATTTTCAACTCAAGATAAGGGAACAAGACATACCTAAAACAGCGTTCACCACAAGGTATGGATTGTATGAGTATACCGTAATGCCTTTTGGCTTGACCAATGCTCCAGCATACTTCATGAATATGATGAACAAGGTGTTCATGGAATTTCTTGACAAGTTTGTTGTCGTTTTCATCGATGACATCTTAGTCTACTCCAATAGCAAAGAAGAACATGAAGGACACTTACGATTGATACTTGAGAAGTTGAGAGAGCATAAAATTTATGCCAAATTCAGCAAGTGTGAGTTCTGGTTGGAGGAAGTTGGGTTTCTTGGTCATGTTATGACAAAGGATGGTGTAGCAGTTGATCCTGCTAAAGTTTCAGCTGTGACTGAATGGGAATCTCCCAAGTCCGTGAAAGAAGTTCGTAGTTTCCTGGCTTAGAAGGTTACTACAGAAGGTTCATTGAGAATTTCTCAAAGGTTGCTAAGCATATGACTAAATTGTTAAAGAAAGACAAGAAGTTTGCTTGGTCTGAAGGTTGTGAACTCAGCTTTCAGGAGTTGAAGAAGAGACTTGTGACAGCACCAGTCTTGTGTCTGCCAGATTTGGAGAAAGATTTCCAAGTATATTGTGATGCATCTCATCAAGGTTTGGGTGCAGTACTTATGCAAGACGGTAAAGTTGTGGCTTATGCCTCGAGACAACTCAAAACTCATGAAGTAAACTATCCTACTCATGATTTAGAGTTAGCCTCTATCGTCCATGCACTCAAAACATGGAGACACTATCTTTTGGGAAAGCGTTGTGAAGTGTTCATAGATCACAAAAGTTTGAAGTATATCTTCACCCAAAAGGAAATTAATATGAGACAAAGAAGATGGCTGGAACTTATCAAAGATTATGACTTAAGTTTGCAATACCACCCCGGTAAAGCAAATGTTGTAGCAGATGCTCTAAGTCGTAAGGTTTTTGTGAATGGCCTTACCAAAGGAGAATTGCCAGATGATTTGTGTGCCCAATTCAGAAAACTCAGATTGGAGATTGTGCCTGAAGGACATCTCATGTCTTTGGATGTTCAACCCACTTTGTTGGACAAGATCAAAGAAGCCTAGAAGATTGATAAAGAAATCGAAGAGATTAAAGAAAAGATTGGCAAAGGAAAAGCCAAAGGGTTCCATGAAGACGAACAGGGTACTTTATGGCATGGGAAACGTATCTGTGTTCCACAAGACCCGGAGTTGCGGAAACTGATTTTGCAAGAAGCACACAACTCTCCGTATTCTATTCACCCGGGTAACACCAAAATGTACATGGACATGAAAGAAAGATTTTGGTGGAATAATCTCAAGAAGGACATCGCCGAACATATTGCTTTGTGTGATGTGTGTAGTAGAGTGAAAGCGGGACATCAGAAACCAGCGGGCTTGCTTCAACTACTACCTATTCCTGATTGGAAGTGGGATAAGATTGGTATGGATTTCATTACCGGATTACCAAGGACCCAGTCAGGATACGATTCTATTTGGGTAGTAGTAGATCGCCTAACTAAAGTGGCTCACTTCATACCCGTGAAGACAACCTATACAAGTGCTAAGTTAGCTAAGATCTACATGAGTAGAATTGTATGTCTACATGGAGTGCCCAAGAGTATTGTGTCTGATAGGGGAACTCAATTCACTTCCCATTTTTGGAGACAGCTACATGAGCCATTAGGAACGAGGTTGGAATTCAGTACTGCTTTTCATCCTCAAACGGATGGACAAACGAAAAGGACTAACCAGATTCTTGAAGACATGTTGAGGGCATGTGCCCTAGACTATGGAGCCAGTTGGGATGAAAGTCTGCCTTACGCAGAGTTTTCTTATAACAACAGCTATCAAACCAGTATTGAGATGGCACCATTTGAGTTTCTCTACGGAAGAAAGTGTACCACCCCATTGCTATGGAATGGTGTGGGAGAAAGAAGTCTATTCGGGCCAGATCTTATCAAAGAAGCCGAAGAGAAGGTCAAATTGGTTAAGGACAGGTTGAAGATAGCACAGTCCCGACAGAAAAGCTACGCAGATCCTAAGCGTAGAGAAGTCACCTACGAAGTCGGTGATAGAGCTTATCTTAGAGTGTCACCACTTCGTGGAGTGAAGAGATTCAGAGTCAAAGGAAAATTGGCACCAAGATATGTTGGGCCATTCAAGATTCTAAGTCGCAAAGGAGATGTTGCCTATGAAATTGAACTGCCAGAATCTCTGTCAGCTGTCCATAATGTGTTTCATGTGAGTCAGCTTAAGAAATGTCATCCAGAAATGGAAGAAACTTCTTTGAAGGATACTATACCTTTGGAGGAGGTTCAATTGGAAAGTGATCTCACCTATGAAGAGAAACCTATCAAGATTCTTGAGACTGCAGAAAGAGTCACAAGGACTAAGCCTATCAAGTTTTGCAAAGTGCAGTGGAATCATCACTCCGAAGAGGAAGCAACATGGGGAAGAGAAGATGATCTTCGGAAAGACCACCCTCACATATTTGCTAACCAATCCGAATCTCGAGGGCGAGATTCACCTTAAGGGGGTTAGATTTGTAACATCCCTAAAATCATGATTTCAAAGATTGCATATCATTCATGCATGCATATAGTTTTGAGATCAATTTCAAACCAATTTCAAGAAAACAGAAGCACATAGTGCTATCATTTTATGTGAGCAAACTTAAATCAAATGACCATCCTCATTTGAGAGCTTAGTGTTTTAAAACCAAGTTTGTTTGCTTCCTTGTTGATTGGTTTGAGTGTGGAATTTGAACAAAATTTTACAAAATAAAAATGGTTTCAAAACCATTTTCAAACATTTGCAAACCAAGTGCAATGTCACTGTTATTTTGTCTTTCCAAAAATGACCAAGCCCACTCAAGGTGACCACATGGTTTTATGCCTAGATTTGTGACTGTTTCACATTGCAAAAATCCTGAAAAGTTTTGAATTCTAATAGAGTTTGAATTCATTTGAAAACCATTCAAGAAAATCAAATTAGAAAAAGAAAAGGAATAAAGAAAAGGAAAAAGGCCGGCGCTCCTATTCTGGCCCAACAGCGAAACCAGCCCAGCTAGCCCACCCGGGTCCCCTCTCTCTCTCTCTCTCTCGCACGCGCAGACGCACCCACACAGTCACTGACGCTCGGACCCCACCCCCTTAATCAAGAGACTCCAATAGTCCATCAGAATGGAGTTTCTTCATGCGCTTTACACCAATATGACCTAGACGACAGTGCCACAAATAAGTAGTATTATCACTATCTACTTTGCATCTCTTAGCCTCAATGTTATGGATGTGTGTTTCATTGCTTTCGAGATTCAGAAGAAATAAACCATTCATAGCAGGTGCATGACCA
Organism: Avena sativa; assembly: GCA_916181665.1. Classification (NCBI taxonomy): domain Eukaryota; kingdom Viridiplantae; phylum Streptophyta; class Magnoliopsida; order Poales; family Poaceae; genus Avena; species Avena sativa. The sequence continues at coordinate 25,043,320 of OV702283.1, forward strand.
TAAAAGATGTTACTCATATAAATAGAACAACCATTATTCTCCGATTTAAATGAATAACCCTCTTGCAATAAACACGATCCAGATATAATGTTCATGCTCAACGCAGGCACATACTAACACTTATTAAGGTTTAAAACTAATCCCGAAGGTAAAACTAAGGAGAGCATGCTGACGGCCATCACATCAACTCTTGATCCATTGCCGATGCGCATTGTCACCTCATCCCTTGCTAGCCGTCGTCTATTCCGTAGCTCCTGTTTCGAGTTACAAATATTAGCAACTGAACCAGTATCAAATACCCAGGCACTACAACGAGCGCTAGTAAGGTAAACATCAATAACATGTATATCAAATATACCTTTAATGGTGCCAGCCTTCTTGTCCGCTAAGTACTTCGAATAGTTGCGCTTCTAGTGACCCTTATCCTTGCAATAGAAGCACTCAGTGTCCGACTTAGGTCCAGACTTGAGCTTCTTCTCAGCAGGGGCAACGCGCTTGCCGCTGCCTTTCTTGAAGGACTTATTTGCACCCTTACCTTTCTTGAAGCTAGGGGTCTTGTTGACCATCAACACATGATTAACTTTCTTGATATCCACCTCCACAGCTTTCAGCTTAGCGAAGAGCTCAGTGATCGTATTAGTGGAACCAATCTGATTGTGAGTAACTACAAAACCTTTGTAGCTAGGAGGGAGTGATTGCAGAACTCTGTCAATCTTGAGCTCTTCTGGAATCTTGCAGTCCAGTTGCTCAAGACGTTGAGTGTAGCCCGACATCTTAATGGCATGCTCACTAACGGAACTCCCTTCCTCCATCTTGCAGTTAAAGAACTTCTCAGAGATCTCATATCTCTCAGAACGGGCCTGAGTCTGAAACATGGTTTTCAGTCCCTCAAGTATCTCAAAGGGCCCGGTGAACTCCTCAAAACGATTTTGAAGGTCCGATTCCATAGCAAACAACATGGTACTCTTAATCACTCCATAATCATCTTTGCACGACTGATAAACAACTTTTTCATTGGCCGGCGCATCAATAGCAGGGGCGTCACCTAGCGCTTTCTCAAGGACATAGTCCTTTTGTCCGCCAGCGAGAATGATTCTCATATTGCGGAACCATTTGGTGAAGTTAGACCCATTGTTCTTAAGCTTTTATTTCTCAGCAAAAACGTTGAAGTTGAAGTTGGACTTAGCCATTTGATCTACAAAATTTGCAAGTAGAATTTAGACTATGTTCATGATAACTAGTTCAACTTAATCAAATTACTAGATGAACTCCCACTAAATTCAACATCCCTCAAGTTGTTTAGTGAACACGATCCAAATTCACCACACCTAATCCGATCTTCACGAGAAGAGATGTGGTTTCAATGGTGGACAACAAAGTGTCGATCATATCATTCATATGACTCATCCTTAACCTTTCGGTTCGTGTGTTCCGAGGCCATGTTTGTACATGCTAGGCTCGTCAAGTCAAACCCAGGTATTTCCGCGTGTGCAAAACTGGCTTGCACCCGTTGTATGTGAACGTAGAGTTTATAGCACCCGATCATCACGAGATGCTTGAACACGACGAACTTTCGCAACGGTGCATACATGGTGAGAACACAGTTTTATCTTGATCTTTAAGTGAGGAATCATCTTATAATGCTACCGTCGCGATCTAAGAATAATAAGATACATAAAAGGATAAACATCACATGCATATAATCTTATGTGACATGTATAGCCAATCTCCGCGCAGTGATCTCCATCTTGTGCGCGCCAGCATGATCTCCATCATTCCACCATGATTGCCTTCACCACGAATAGCAACTACAACTATTGCTAACTACTTAGCGATAAAGTAAAGCTATTACATGGCGTATAAGAAGTTGACACACAGGTCATACACAATTATAAGGACAACCATATGGCTCCTGCCGGTTGTGTACTCATCGACATGCAAGTCGTGAAATATTACAAACATGATCATTGCATACAACATACACATCATGTATTGGGCCATACCATATCACAAAACACTCCCTGCAAGAACAAGTTAGACGCCTCTACTTTGTTGTTGCATGTTTTACGTGGCTTATGGGAGTAACAAGCTAAGAACGATTCTTACCTACGGAAAGCCACAACGGTGATATTATGGTTGCCAACATCCGGTGTAAATTCCATGACTACTATAGTGAGAGAAACTGGCATCCACCTGCCGCATGTGTGGAACAAGCCACACGTCAAGTGCGGAGCCGGTCTCGCGAACGAGGTCGCGTAAAGTTGGCCTGGACCGCTTCGATCTCACTATCCCGCGTCATAAGAAGTACACAACAAGAGGCTTGCAACAGAAAACATCAACGCCCGCAACAAGCATGTTGCGTTCTACTCGTGAAACACATCTACGCATAGATCTAGCTCTGATACCACTAAAGGATTTCGCAGCATAGTAAATAAAAAAAATTATACGAATGCGAACAAGAAAACCAAGATCTAATCTAGAAGATGCAATCAACGAGATAGATAGATGAGATCTTCATACCCTTGAAGAAATCGCACAACGGAAACGTTCAATAGAACGTGGTTGATGTAGTCGTACTAGCCGTCTCATCCTCGCGATCCGATCCGATCCTACGCCGTAAGTGGCGGCGCCTCCGAGAGATGCACACGTACGGTGCCGCGACGTCTCCTCCTTCCTTGGTCCAGCAAGTGGGGTGGAGAGATGGATTAGATCTGCAGCACGACGGCGTGGTGCTATGGTGGAGAGTTTCTGCAGCAGGGCTTCGCCTACACGCAGTCGGGAGAGAGAGGGAGTGGAAGGGCAGCAGCTGGCGGCTAGGGTTTGGGTCGAGGGGAGGGTGCGCCCCTGCCCACCTTATATAGGGGCTGGCCGTCCCCCTTGGCCCCTCCTCCAAGCCCTAGGGCGGTGGCCCCAAGGGTGGAGTGGGGGGGGCAAGTCTCCCCCCTTCTAGAAGGTTTCCCTAGGGTTTCCCCTAGGGTTTGGCCGGCTGGGACTATGCGGCCTTGTGCCCCTGGCCCAAAGCGTCCAGGGCACTCCCTCGTAGGCCCACGCACCCCTCCGACAAGTGGGGCCACGTTGGTCCCACTCCGGAAGCTTCTAGAACCTTCTGGTACAATACCGAATACTTCGAAACGATTCCGAAATCCAAAAACTGCTTTCCTTTATATGAATCTTATTCTCTGGACCATTCCGGAACCTCTCGTGATGTCCTGGATCTCATCTGAGACTCCAAAAAAAACTCATAAACCAATTATCCATTCTATCCTAGCATCGAGGCACGTTAAGTGTGTGACCCTACGGGTTCGAGAATATGCAGACATGATGTTCTATCAATAATCAACAGCGGGATCTGGAAACCCATATTGACTCCCACATATTCATCGATGATCATATCGGATGAACCACGATGCCAGGATTCAATTAATCCCATATATATATATATTCCCCTTGTCACGCGATATTTTACTTGCCCGAGATTCGATCGTTGTTATCGGTATACCTAGTTCAATCTCATTCACAGCAAGTACTTTACTCGTTCCGTAATCCGATATCACTTTGTGATTAACTCCTTAACCACGTGCTTGCAAGCGATGTTGATATCGATTACCGAGTGGGCCCGAAGTATATCTCTCCGACTCGAGAGGGAAAAATTCCATCTCGATACATACAACCCAACAAGTACTTTCCGATCACCTGAGAGACACCTTTATGATCACCCTCACATAGGATGACGTTTGATGACCTCAAAGATTTCTTCCGATACCAGGGAGTTGCATTATCTCATGGTCTAAGGAATACAATATTTGACATAGGAAAAAAGCTTCGCAAAGATGAACACGATGACACGATCTAATTGCTCTGCTTAATTTGGGTTTGTCCATCATATCATTCTCCTAATGACATGATCTCATTATTAATCTACAACTCATATATATGGTTAGGAAACCTTAACCATCATTAATCAATGAGCTAGTCCATAGAGGCGTACTAGAGACACGGTGTTGTTTATAAACCACACAAGTATCAAAGTTTCCGCTTAATACAATTCTAGCATGGAATATAAACTTTATCATGAACAAGAATTATAACAATAACATCTTTATTATTGCCTCTAGGGCATAATTCCAATAGTTCGACTCAACAGTCAACACGAAGAAGGTGCAGGTCCACCCGATGGACGCCTCCAAGACGGCGCTGATCGCCAATGACCTCAGCCCCGCATAGGAAAGCGCGCTCGTCGAATTCCTCCGTGAGCACTGGGAAATCTTCGCCTGGTGTCATGCGGACATGCCAGGAGTTCCCAGGGAATTTGCCGAGCATGCACTCAACATTTTTCCAGATGCTAACCCTGTGAAACAGTCCATCCGACGATTGTCCGAGCCGCGGGCCGAAGCCATCGAAGTCGAAGTCAACAGACTACTCGACACCGATTTCATTAGGGAGATCAAGGAAAGCGAGTGGCTGGCCAATACCATGATGGTCCCTAAAAAGGACACGGACATCCTACGTATGTGCGTGGACTTCACCTCGCTGAACAAGCACTTCCCGTAGGATCATTTCCCTCTCCCTCGGATCGATCAGATCATCGATTCGACTGGAGGATGCGAGAAACTCTCCTTCCTCGACACGTATTCAGGCTACAACTAGATTCGACCGAAGGTCGAAGATCAGGAGAAAATTACATTCATCATGCCGTTCGGAGTATTCTGCTACAACATAATGCCCTTTGGGCTGAAGAACACAGGTGCCACATACCAGCGATACATGCAGGCATGCCTGAAGAGCCAGATCGGCCGCAATATACAGGTCTATGTCGACGACATAGTAATGAAAACAAGGGAGGCCAAGACATTGATCGATGATCTCCGCGAGACGTTCGACAACCTTTATCGATAAAAGATCAAGCTGAACCCAGAAAAGTGTGCCTTCGGCGTCCCATCTGGTCAACTGCTTGGCTACTTCATCTCCCAGCAAGGGATCGAGGCGAACCCGAAGAAAATCCGGGCCATAATGGCCATGGAGAAATCGAAGAACCTCAAAGGGGTCCAGCAACTCGGTGGACGCATCACGGCGCTGAGCAGATTCATCAGCCGCATGGGTGAAAATGCCCTGGCTTTCTACCGACTACTACGCAAAGCAGACAAATTCGAATGGACGCCCGAAGCGGACGACACATTCCAAGATCTGAAGCGGCTGCTCTCCACCTCGCCCGTCCTGGTCACGCCAAAGGAACGTGAGCCCCTACTGCTATACATAGCAGCCACACATCAGGTGGTAAGCACCGTACTCGTGGTCGAACGACCCGAAGATGGCAAGACTCATGGGGTCCAGCGCCCAATCTACTACCTCAGTGAGGTATTGACGCCGACAAAACAGAGATACCCTCACTACCAGAAACTCGCCTACGGCGTGTTCATGACAGCTCGTCAGCTTAGCCACTACTTCCAGGAGCATCAGGTGATGGTCGTCAACGAGGCACCCTTGAACAGCATCCTGAACAACCCGGAGGCCACAGGATGCGTGGCCCTGTGGGGCATCGAGCTGTCCCCTCTAGACATAGTCTACGAGAAACGCCATGCAATCAAGTCGCAGGTCCTACCGGACTTGCTCGTCCACTGGATGGAGCTGCAGCTACCGGATACCCTGGACATGACACAGTCATGGACGATGCATGTCGATGGCTCCAAGCGCGAGGCAGGAGCAGGAGCCGGGGTCATACTAACATCCCCGCAGGGTGACAAGATGAAGTACGTCCTCCGGATGAAATTTCGAGCTTCTAACAACGAAGTCGAATACGAGGCCCTCATCCACAGCATGAGAATGGCCAAGATCTGCGGCGCAATGCGCCTGGTCATCTACGGTGACTCGAACCTCGTCGTCCAGCAGACGATGAACGAGTGCGACACGCACGCCGCCAACATGATCGCATACCGCGCGCTCTACAATTCACTCGAAGGAGACTTCGACGGCTGCAAGCTTCGGCACGTTGGCAGAGAAAGCAACAAAGAAGCCGACAGACTCGCCAACATCGGCTCCACCTGCGCACGGGTGCCACCAGGTGTGTTCCTCGAACAGATCTGCGTGCCATCCATCAAAAGGAAATTCCCCCAGGGATCACCCGAAGAGGCAGAGCACTCGGGGGCTGCGCTACCCGAAGGACAGGAAGGACCCGAAAAGCTCGACACAGAGGTCGTAGTGGTCAACATGATGCAGGTCATGGCAGTAGAAGAGACATGGACGCAACCGTACATGTGGTACCTAATAAACAGGGAACTGCCTGATGAACCGACAGATGCCCGACGCATATCTCGTCATTCCAAAGCCTTCACCATCATTAATGGCGAGCTGTACAAGCGCAGCATTTCGGGTGTGATCCAAAGGTGCGTCACCATCGGTGATGGCAGAACTATCCTCCAAGACATCCATGAGGGCATCTGCGGCCATCACGCAGGCAACCGCGCCCTCGTCGCCAAAGCTCTACGAGCTGGGTTCTACTGGCCAACGGCCATGAACGACGCCAAGGACATCGTCCGAAGGTGTAACAGGTGCCAGAGGTTCGCAGACAAACCGCACGCACCTGGATCGGAGCTCAGGCCATACCCCTGGCCTGGCCCTTCTCCCAATGGGGCCTCAACATGATCGACAAACTAACCAAGTCCTCGAAAGGAGGCCACGTCTACCTCCTGGTCGCAGTCGACAAATTCACCAAGTGGATCGAAGCCATGCCCGTTACCAACCAAAAGGGTAAAACGACCGTGAAGTTCTTCGAATCCATAGTCTACAGGTTCGGCGTTCCGCACAACATCATCACCGACAACGGGTCGAACTTCATCTCCAAAGAATTCCAGAACTTCTACGAAGGCCTCGGGATCAACATATCATACGCCTCCGTGGCGCACCCGCAAACGAACGAGTAGGTCAAAAAGGCCAACGGCCTCGGCGGCGGCGGCATCAAGAAACACTTAATGAGCCCGCTCAAGCGACTTGCGGGAGCCTGGACAGAAGAGATACCATCCGTCCTTTGGAGCCTGCGCACAACGCCAAACAGCTCAACTGGCTACACGCCTTTCTTCATGGTGCACGGAGCCGAAGTCGTGCTGCCCGCAGAGGTACGCCATAAGGCCCCACGGGTCGTCGCCTACAGCGAAGCCGAATCGACGGCCGCACTCGAAGACGTTGTCGACACACTCGATGAGGCACGCGACATCGCGGCAGCTCGATCGACGGTCTCCCAGCAGAGCCTCTGCAACTATCACAGTTGTCGGTTGCGCCCAAGGTCCTTCGTCGAAGGAGACCTAGTCTTACGACTCAAGCAAGAGCAGCCGAAGAAGCTCGAGTCACCCTGGGAGGACCCTACATCATCACCGAAGTCATCCCAGGTGGCGCCTATCGCCTCAAGCACGTGGAGTCTGGAGTCGCATACTCCAACCCATGGAATGTCGCACAACTGCGACGCTTCTACCCCTAGCTACCCCCCTTTACTTTCAATAAGGCTATTCAGCCAAGGCTACTCAGCCGAACAATGTACCTCCTCATTACGATATGAATAAAGCTAAGTGTCTCGCCCCAAAATTTATCCTTCACTCGCATTTCTTTATGCTACAACACACTCGGGGGCTCCCCCTCACCTCACGACTTCGTCGACTGAGAATAACGCATGTACACCTGAGTAGCTGATCACGTTAGGCTAACGAAAAGGGCATGCATACAAACAAGCACTACGTGCTATTACAATCAACCTTTACATCAAAGGGCATACACACGCCCAGTTGAATATATACAAATTTTACATCTATCTTTTTACAGGTCCTACCTATTCTGAAGAATCACCTGCGCACGGCGCTCAAAGAGATCTACAACTTCCTCGGCATACTGCCTCACAGCCGCATAGTGCGGGCGCATGTCCCATAGGACACCATCTGGTCGAGGGGGCGGCCCATCCGCCACAGCCGCAAGATTTACGTCAGGGCGATGCAGCCGCACAAGGGAAAGAGTGGCCTTCACCCCCGCAACTAGCTGGTGCCGCACCAGCTCCCTGACATGATGCACATCTCGAAACTTCGCTAGCAAGCCCCGGAGAGTCGATGACGCTTCATCCAGGGGAAACATGACGTGAAGAATTGACGCCAAGAAAGTCTTCACTTGTCGCAGCACCCGCGGCACTTGGTGGGCATGATCCTGCACAGTCGCAAGGATCATGGCACAATCGCGATCTGTCCAGAAAAAGCCACCAGCCTCCATATCTTTCTGGGTTAGGCAATTGATCCGAACTGCATCGCGCTCCTTCTCCTCCTTCGGAACAAGGTTAGTACCTGCAACAACTACAAAGTAAGATGGCCCGCCAACAGGCGCATCCGAAAATGAGCAACAGATCGAAGAAACTTACACTGCAGCTGCTCGGCCAACTATCCCAGCTCCCCCATCAGATATTCCTCTTTGGCGGTGCCCCACTCCGCCTTCGATTTCCAAATGTCCGCGTGGCCTCGGATACCAAGCAACTCCTTCTCAAGACCGTGGACGCGGTCACGAAGAAAAACAAGCTGCGACGCATCATCCAAGGATGGCCGCGGCTGCGGAGCAGACGAAGTATCGACAGGGTCATCACCCGAAGGTCCCTAGAGGAAAACAGACAAGGATATGAATAACACACGAATGGGCAACAACTCGAAGGTTCATTATATACAAAAAAATCCACCGCGTGGCACAGGAAGTATTCATGAAAATATTACAACAAAAGTAGACGACAACTATCCTACAACTACAAGGCTTAAGCAGCAGCATCTTGAGTGGCCTCGGAGCCAGATTGCCTGCTCTTGACCTCTTCCTGATGCCTCACCATGTACTCTGCCAGCAGGTGAATCAGCTTCGGCCCATGGCGTTTACAACGGGCAGCGTAGAGACCAAAGGCTACCTCGGATCCGTCGGGAGCCGTTGGCATCTGGGAGGTGATCTGATGAAGATCTAGCTCCGCCCCGGATGCCATGGCCATCGCCAGCCCCATGGACGCGCTGATGCCCTTCTTCTTGCGCTTGTACGCTGTGGGCGCATCGGCTGACAGCGCATCTTCCAACAAGTCGACATCCTCAAGGGTAACGCCCTTGGGGAAGAGCTCCTTGTAGAAGCGCCCGAGAATCTCCTTGGCTTTAGTAAGAGAGCCAACCACAGTACTATAGCGGTCTTCGACCACCGCAGTAGCATCATCCAGAGCACTACCGTGCTCCAGGGCACTACGGTCGAACTCAATACCTGCGTCATCTAGAAAAATGGAAAAAGTACAGTGATAATCAAACAAAACTAGAGAGACGAGGCGGCCGAAATGGAACAAGTACAGACGAAATTACTCACCCAAAATAGCCTTGGCAGCAGCCATCAGCTTCTTGGCTACCTCCTTCTCGCATGAAGCTGCGGCGGTGGCGAGCTGCTCCTCGCAGTCTGTAGCTTCCTGCTGCAGGCGCTCCTTGGCCGCCGCTGCATCAGCTAGCCCCGCTCGAGGCGCTCCTTCACCCCAACGACATCCTCGGCCTTTTTCTCCGCTCGCCCAAGGATCTTTTTGAGAGCATCAAGCTCGCGGAGGGCGGTGTTATTTTCATCTGCAAAAAGCAAAAAGAGCATGCACGAGCTTTACAAGCTGACAAGCAGACGAAGAAGTAGAGGATCTAGTTAAGAATGTACCTTGAAGCCGCTGTAGGCTGGCCTCCAATGCCAGGTGCTGCTTCACCAATTGGTTGGTGCCTTGCGCAAAAGGCTGCGAGAAGAAGCAGCTTATCAGGAAAAGGGCTCGGGGGCTATGCCCAAGAAACGAGCAAAACAAAATCAAACACACGAAGAGCGCTCGGGGGCTCCCCCCGAGACACGCACAAAACAGAAGCAATGATCAACAGATCATACAAAAACGCTCCGGGACCACCCCACGGCAAGAACAAAAACACTTACATGATCATACGGAGACTCCGAAGGTCCGGTTGTAGTCTTCTGGGAGACGACCACCCGAACCTCCTGCGGAGAAGGGTTCGGAGCAGCGCCCCTAGAGGTGGCCACCATCTGAGAGGGAGGAGGCGTCATCTTCGACTCCCCCCATCTCCCGAGTGGCATCGCTAAACGAGCCCTCGGAGGAGTGGCTGCAAAAGAAAACACCAGTCAAAGACAATCAAGCAACAAGGAAAGATAGCAAAAAGCATCCGAAGGAACTTACGAATCCATATCGCTCAAGTTGAAAACAGGCAAGGCCCTCTTGCCCGTCTTCTCTTCCTTCTTCCGCTTCGCCGGCGGCTGCGGCGCTACAACCCGCACAGGCACGGTCGGAATGGGGGAAGAAGAGCCACCATCACTTCCACTGTGACGAACAAGGCATGGCGGGTCCCTAGGCGTTGGCGGAGTCGAGGCATCCGACGATTCTCTCGAGCTCCGTGCCCGTTTTCGGGTCTGCTCCTCGCTCGACTCGGGGGTTTCTTCAACCGGTGATTGCGCCGAAGGAAGCTCAGACATAGAGTCCACTACCTCATTGTCTGACGCATCCGGAAAACGTTCGGGTAGTGGAAGTACCATGCCAGGCACCTTGAACTCCTGCGCAATGAAAATAAACTTTCAGAACAAATAAGTACAAGAAAACACATTCGGAAAAAGCGCTACGCGCACGTCCCAGATCTACACCTGCGTAACCGGTCGAGAGGCACTGAATGGAGGGGTTAGCGACTTCCCCGGAAGGTTCTCGTCAGCTTTGAACTTCAGCAGCGGCCGAAGAACTCTGTCGAGATCCCCCTTGGAGATCTCCTCAGCCGCAACTCTCGTCGGGTCGTGGCGGCCAGAATAAAGGAACATCGGGTGCGCCCTAGCCTGGAGTGGCTGCACCCGACGTTTGAGGAAGGTGTGGATAATATCCACACCGTTCACCTCCTTCTCCGGAATCACCTGGAGGTCCTCCACCTAACGGTAGAGCCCCTCTATCTCCTCCACCTCACCCTCTAGGATGTGGTTCTTCCAGGACCTCTTCGACTGGATTTTCTGGGTGGAGTCGAAAGGGGAAAGGCCAAAGTCTTGCCCGTACACTGTGGAATCGCGGATATAAAACCACCTCTTCCGCCAGTATTGGACAAACTCAGACATCGAAAAAGAGAAGAAGATAAAATTGGATCAAAGGGAAATAATGCAGCCGCCGATCGGATAAACTCCGTCCGAGCCGGATTGCCTCTTCACGGAATAGAGCTTCCGGAAGAGGCCAAAGTGTAGCTCGATATCAAGCCAGCACTCGCAGAAGGTGATGAAACAGGCGATGTGGAGAAGAGAATTTAGCGAGAGATGGTGGAGTTGGATGCCATAGAAAAAAGCAGTCCACGGAGAAAATCGTGGACTAGGAGAGAGAGGCCCCGAAGGACAAAAGCAACAAACATGACCCGAAACCCTGCGGGTGGATGGGGAATTACCTCGTCGCCGAGAATCTTGGCGGCCTCCTTGTCCTGCGAGATCAGACCCCGCTCATGAAGCTTGCGCAGGTCGCCCTCGCGCGTCTCCATACGTCGCCACCCACCATCGGTGAAGCGAGCAGCGGCGGTGCCCTTTTTGCCACCGGCAGCAGCGCTGGTGCCCACCATGGTGGAGGCATTATTCAGCTTCCCCATTGTAGTACGGCGACGGTGGAGGTGTGGGCGCAGAAAAGAGGATGGGAAAGATCAAAGAACTTCCAGCGCGCGGCGAGAAAAACTCAAGAAGGTGGAAGCAGTGAAAAGCAAGTGGCTGCTGTGAAAACAAACAAATTTTTCCCCACAGTTAAAAGGACAAAGACGATGAACAGGGACCGTTCATCGGGAAGCCCTAGAGCCAGCATCAAATCCAACCGTCCACGTTTCAGCACAACAGTGAACCGTCGCTCGCACACCGTCCACTATGCACGGAAACCGAGGAGATGCTGTAATTATCACCACGTCGCGTGTGACCAATCAACTCCAAGTCAGAAAGTGGGACCCACGTTCGTACAGTCGCGTCACCTCTGGCGCCGCAGACGCTTGAGGTCACCGATCGTCAGCATTGACATCATCAAAGTTATACTAGCAACAGTTACAAATTTTCTGCTAAACAGCTAAAGTACTCACTCGAATCTATGATTCGAGCAACTACTCGGGGGCTACTCCTATCAGGAGCGCTGGCCGTGCACCCGAAGCATTAATAGTGTACTACGCCAATGATCTATTTCTTCGAGTCCTACGTCGAGTCTACGACTCCACTACGGACTCGGGGGCTACTCCCATAGGGAGGATTGATTCAAGCATCCAAAATTTTTTTGTCATACGGACCTGAAGCAAACAAACGGTTGAATTAAAGTTTCTGCTCGAGTCTACAACTCGAACAGACACTCGGGGGCTACTCCCATAGGGAGTGCTGGTCGCGCACCCTATGAATTCTTCGAATGCGATCCTTCGGATCAGAATGCAAAAATGTAACACCGCGGTTCTGAAAAGACCGTGGCTGCTATGTGACATGCCAATCCCTGGATCGGTTCATTGGCCCACAATAGAATGAGATGAATAACATAGCAAAATATCCGTGTATCATGAATAACGAATATCCAGAGTACCATTATTACAATAAAAGCTTAGCCCAAGGCTAGCTCAAATTACTCAGGTAGCAACAAAGTAAAGTAAATCCTCCATTCTTCAAATTGCCCACAAGTGAACAAGTGCCGAGTGGAGTACCGTGGCCTATATCGATTACTCAGAATCGGAATAACCTGCAACATGAAACGTAGCAGCCCCGAAGGGTTAATACATGGAATGTATGGCAAGTAGAGCTAGTAAAGGAGACAATAGTACTAACATCTACATGCATATTTGGCAAGTGGAGCTGTGTCTGGCTTGCATTTGCAAATACCTTTGTACTACTTTCATAAACAGTTTTTGATTTTCTTTGAAAAGATCCCAATTAAGTTATCCCAAAAATATTAAAACAATTATGAAATTAGAGTGAACGAGAAACATGTCATGGAATCAATATCAAGCAACTCAGTTGTCCATAACCGGGGACACGGCTAATCAATTAGATTATACACCCTGCAGAGGTTAGTACACTTTACCCATGTGACTTGGCCAGCCCAGCTCGTACCATCACTCTCATTTTGGGTGATGATAGGGAGAAGTCCAAGAAGAGACTGTTCGGGAAGTAGCACCCCAATCCCGACGCGCACCGGTCCAACCTACCAAAATTCTACATCTCTGAATACGCGAGTTCGGGTTACCACAACCTACTAAGTCCAACCAACCGCCCATTTCATTATTGGCACATGGTTGTACACGTAAGCTACACAATAAAGAAGCCAATCAATTTGTCTCGATACCTGGGTGCCTTTCCGCAATGAAACCACCAAAAATTATCAATACCATCACACCCAGGAGATTCAATGATTAAGTTGTTTTAGTTTTCACAAGTCTCAATGATGTAACCTAGCCCTCGTTCATCATAGCATGGCTAAGCACATCTACCAACGGTGGTTCATCTACAAGGAAAGCCCTACCTCATAATAGGTCATAGCATAGCGATAGTATCATCCTACACATGCGTCTACAAAATACACGACAATGCATAGAAAATAGTAGGACGATATCATGAACAAAGTAGCATCTACTTGTCTTGGTTGTAGCGGTCGAAAGAACAATCCACACACGAGCAAGCGTTGCCCTCGTCACAATCTACATGATACAATTGCATTCATAAACAAACAGTTCACAAACATATGCAACAAAGATGATGCATGATTGTATGCAAGACAAGTGGGGTGACGCTACAGCAACACCACATAATAGTATTCAGTAGAGGTACTGATTGCATGCATGGAAAATAGTTTTAGCGCAAGGAAAACTATTACGCAAAAAGTAATGCTCAAAACTAGAGCTAGAACTTAAATAATCCACTACCGGTAGTATACTGTTTGTAAAATCTTGGGAAAATTCTACAGTATGGGCATTGCTATTTAGGAACAGTACCAATTGGAATTACTCAAAAAGGAATTATAAAACTCCCCGAGTAATTAAAACACTGCAGAAAGCCACTAGACAGTTTCTGCAGAAGTTTTCACTGTAAGCCTATCCTTTTAATTCACGATGAGATTCCCCTCGTTCCACTGAATCCAGGGACATATCATACACGATTTTTGGAGCTACGGATCTTTTTCTACGAATTAATTACTCCAAAAAGGGCATTAACTAATTTGATTAAACTGTACTAAACCTTGCTGTCAAAGTGTGAAACAAAGGTACAGCAAGATTCTACACGTCCTACTGAACCTACACATATTTTATTTGCAATTTTTGGCCCAGCGGTTTAATTTCTACGCAATTTACAAGTTTCTACCGAAATCTGTCCACTAAATCGATTAAAGTAATTACCCAGTCAACTGTGTCTGTTGACTGGTCAACGCGGCTGCTGACTGGGCGCTGACTGGGCGTCTGACTAGTTAACGCCTGGACACTGACCGGTCAACGCCGATCTGAAGCGCTGATCTGAAATCTAACGGTGGCCGCAGACTCACCGGAATCGAACGGCGACGAGGTCGGGACGACGGCAGCGATCGGTTCCGGCGACGACGGTTACCTGCGCGGAAGGGAGACGGTCAGCGCTCGGATCAAAACGGTCATCGCGACGGCGCGAGGCGGGCACGCGAAGCGGCGGCGGTGCGGCGGCGAGGCGGCGAGCGGCGCAGCGCGCGGCGTGCAGCAGCAGCGCGCGAGCGGCTGGCGGGCGCGTGGCGTGCAGCGGGCGGCAGCGCGGGCGAGCGCATGCGCGCGGGGCGGGCGCGGCGCGGCAGGCGAGCGAGGCGGCGGCAGCTGCGCGCGTGCAGCGGCGGGCGGAGGCGCGGCTGGCGGGGTGCTGAAGTGGCGGCTCGGAGGCGGCGCGGCAGCAGGCGGCTGCGGCGCGGCAGCGCCGGCGGCGGGGTGGCGTGGCGCGCTGGCGGCGGGGCAGGGCGGCGTACCTGGGGCGGCAGGGCACGGAGCCCGAGGCGGCTGGGTGGCGGCGCGATCGCGGGGATCGAGGCGGGGTGGGGCGATCGAGGTGGGGGTGCGGAAAACGAGGCGGGGCGGGTGCGGTCTTTGATGGGGATATGCCTACCGGGGTTTACCCAGCAGGACATTTCTGACTGGCCCAAGAACTGGCGAGTGGGCCTGCAAGACGGTGACTGTATTGAAGCCCAGCAAGGAACCAAGCGACTGGAAGCTGAAGGCCCAGGCGAGTAGATAGGCCCAGTCGGATTAGGTTAAACGGGTACCGAAGCTTTAACTGAATCGGTTGAGATATGTAAACCCTAGGGGAGGTGAGCCTATATAAACCTCCCTATAGGGCGAGTAGAGATACGTTCCATCATACACCCAAGCGACTCGCCGCCTAGCCGTCGAGCTCACCCATTGTACCACCACCATAATACAATCTAGCAGGAGTAGGTATTTACCCTCCGGGGGGCCGAACCTGGGTAAAACCCCGTGTCTTTGCCCTCATCTCGCACCGCAGATGGCTGGCCGCCCTTGCCCCTCGTTCTACTACTCGCTGCCGATTGCAGCATCTGCCGTGACCATTCCCACGACAGTGGCGCCCACCGTGGGGCCTGGCCGGTCTGGCCGGTGTTCTGCGGCGAGATCCAATCTGCCCATCAACGAGACGGTCGCCACCGGCCGTATGATAGCGATCGACGAGATGCTCCAAATCTTGTCGAGCAGCTACGTCCCGGCGGCGCGACCCGTCACGCACAGCGTGATCCTGCCGATCGGCACGATCAGCCTCTTCATCGGCCTCACCGACGTCATCGTCTCGGAGGATTTGGCCCGCATCCGCGAGTCTCCGCCACGCGATCGGCTCTCCGAGAGCCAGATCCGCACGATCCATCGCCTCGCCTCCGAGTACAACTCGGCCCACAGCGACGTGGCCGAAAACTCAGCGGCCGCAGGAGACGCGGCCCTCGACGACGACGCCGACTCGGCGACCCCGGCGTCACTCGCCGGGTCCATCACCGCGGCTTCACCCGCGGGCTCCATCACTCAGGTCTCCAACGTGGGAGACTTCGAGGACCCCTCCATCCTCGGGATCTTCGAATTCGACTCCGGGTCGGAGAATTCCGCCGACCTCCGCGACGGAACCGGTCGCCACGCCGCGACCTACATGGCGACCGGCACCGATCCGCCGGAGGATCCATTCTCCACCCCAATCCCTCCTAACGCCACGGCAACGGAGGTCGAGGAACTCCGCCTGAAACTGGCGGAGGCGGTGCGCAAGGAACAAGCCGAGCGCGAGAAATTCCGCCTCGAGCAGGTGACGGCGCAGGAGCTATCGCGCTACCACCAACAGCGGATCAGGTCGCGCCTGAACCCCACCGTTCAGGGGCGCGCCCTGAACTTCGACGACGAAAACGACCCGACCCGTGTGGCCGAGCGCGCGATCTGCAAGAACGCGCCACCAGGAGGAAGCGCCCGACCCCCGCCAGGGTCGACGGCGATGGGCGCCCCGCCTCCACCCAACCGCACACCCCCCAGGGACCAGCCGCGGATAGTAGTCTCCTCACGGGAGCGAGACGCAAACGGCCTCCCACTGTTCTCCACCCCGATGGACAACCTCGTGGCAGGCCGAGCAGCAGCCGACAGCATCACGGCCACCGGCGACGGCGCCCTACAGATCCAATACGTCAGGGCCCTGCTCGCAAAGGCCGTCGAGCAGCAAAGAGTGGGCGCCGACTCGCAAGGTTGAGTATACTCGCGTTCCTCGGGAAGCAGGGCGGCCTCGAGCGGCCGCCCAATGGCGGAAAACACACTCAACTTCCCACCACTGGAGCCACTGCAGCTCCAACACCGACCCGCGAACGCGACACTCTCCACCAACGACCCCAGGCCGGTGACCAACCTCGTCGCCGCCAACGGTCAACCCATCGACGCCCGCACCCACATCATCAACAACCAAAGCTGGAGCGCACGCCAGCCAGACGATCTGCGACACACCCTAACCAATCGCCGCGACGGCGAGCCCATGGGGTCGCTCAGTCGACTCGGCCCCAAGTGCTTTGGACCAATGATCCGAGGCGAGAAGTACCCGCCAAACTTTAAGGCGCCGAAGGAGATAGAAAAGTACGACCCCTCGTATGA
Source organism: Avena sativa (assembly GCA_916181665.1). Taxonomy (NCBI): domain Eukaryota; kingdom Viridiplantae; phylum Streptophyta; class Magnoliopsida; order Poales; family Poaceae; genus Avena; species Avena sativa. The sequence continues at coordinate 25,060,428 of OV702283.1, forward strand.
CCCTGTTGTCTGGCTCGACACATACCTCATGGCAATGGGGATCACAGGCCACACCGACCTGCTAGCCGCCCGTTACCTCCCCCTGATGATGGAGGGGACGTGCAGGCAGTGGATCAACACCCTCCCTCAGGACAGTATAGACTCCTGGGAGGAGATGCGCGACGCTTTCGTCAGGCACTTCGAGTGCTCCTACACCCGCGCCACCACTATCAAGGACCTGGAGCGATGCGTCCAGGGACCCCGTGATTCGACCCGCAACTGGGTCCAACGGTGGCAAGAACTCTGGTACAACGCGGTCGGCATCCTCCCGGACACCGCGATCCATTGCTTCAATACCTCGTGCCGCTACGAGCCCCTGGTCGCCAAGCTCAAGCGACACTCTCGCACACTCGACAACATCCCCGACCTCCTCGAGATCGCCAAACGGTATGCGGAGGAAGATCCAAACCAGGAAACTGACGACGAGTCGGGAGGTCAACGCCGCACGAGCGGCAACGACAGCGGACGACGGTCCGACCTACGCTACAGCAACACTCGCCTCACCGGCAAGCGCCGCAGTGACGGGCGAGTCGACTTCGTCGCCAACGCCGGGCACGCGCAACGCGAGCCCAAAAGCTTCCGCCGCGACGGAGGACAACGCCGCGACGGCGGCAACTACAAGGCCAAGCCAAGGTTCGACCCCGTGGCTCTCCTTAACCAACCATGTGCGTTTCATAGCAGGGAAGGAAAGCCCGCCACGCACACCACCACCGACTGCCACACCCTCAGGGAAATCGAGAAGGCACGGCAAGCACGGGAGGACCCCGACAACGACCCGCCAAATGGCAGAAAATTCGGCAAAGTGGCCGGCTCGCTCCATACCTTCACAGGCTTCAACACGAAGCGCGAGAAGAAGGTCATCGCCCGCGCCGTCGCTGTCAACGCGGTGGCCCAGGTGGACGTTCCCCAGTTCCTCAACTGGTCAGAGCAGCCCATCACCTGGAGCCGCCAAGACCACTCGCCACGCATCGAGTACCCAGGACGAGTCGCCCTGGTGGTCAAGCCTAAGGTCGGCGACTACTGGCTCCCCAAGACATTGATGGACGGCGGCAGCTCCATCAACATCCTGTACCTCGACACCTTCAGGCGGCTGCGGCTCCCGCAGTCGATGATCGAGACGACTCACACCACGTTCCACGGCATCGTCCCCGGTCGGAAGGCGTACCCGATCGGCAAGGTCACGCTGCCAGTCACCTTCGGCACACCAGCAAACTTCCGCACCGAGCGGATCGTCTTCGAGCTGGCGCCCTTCGACATCCCCTACCATTGCATCCTGGGGCGACAGGCGTTCGCCAAGTTCATGGCAGCGCCCCACTACGCGTACAACGCGATGAAGCTCCCCGGGCCGTGCGGCGTCATCACCATCAATGGCGATCCCGACATGGCCGCCGAGTGCGAGGCCAAAGGAGCCAAGCTCGCTGACGCCGTCATCGCGGCGGAGACCAACCACGCTGATGAGCTCGCCAAGTACGCGAGCGGGGTCAACAACGACGACCCCACCATACTCAAGAAGCCCAACTCAGAGGGCGCGAACACCTCAACCTTTGAGGCCACGACGCACACCCGCACCGTCGAGCTGGTCCCAGGCGACTCCAGCCAGACGGTGACGATCGGGACGGGCATGAGCCCAGCATAGGAAGGTGCGCTCATCGAGTTCATCCGTGAGAACAGGGACATCTTCGCATGGAAGCCCTCTGACATGCCCGGTGTCCCCAGGGAGCTCGCTGAGCACAAACTAAACGCCGACCCCAAAGTGCGACCTGTCAAGCAGTCGCTGCGGCCCTTCAATGAAGAGCGCCGCCGAGCAATTGCCGAGGAGTTGCAGCGTCTACTCCCTGCAGGCTTCATCCGGCCAATCAAATACTCCAAGTGGCTGGCAAACCCAGTCCTGGTCGAGAAGAAGAACAGGACCTGGAGGATGTGTATCGACTACACAAACCTGAACAGCGCCTGCCCAAAGGAGCAGTTCGTCCTCCCGCGGATCGACCAGATAATCGATTCAACCGCGGGCTCGGAGTCGCTATGTTTCCTCGACGCCTACTCTAGGTACAACCAGATCAAAATGGATGTCGAAGACGAGGAGAAGACGGCGTTCATCACGCCATTCGGAGCCTTCTGCTACACCGCCATGACCTTCGGCCTCAAGAACGCCGGGGCGACCTACCAGCGGTGCATGCAAGAATGCCTCGCGAGCCAAATTGGCCGCAACATCCACGTCTACATCGACGACGTGGTCGTAAAGTCCGCTCGCCAGGGCAACCTACTCGCCGACCTGGCGGAAACATTCGCCAACCTGCGAAAATACAAGATAAAGCTCAACCCAGGCAAATGCACCTTCGATGTACCCGCAGGACAACTACTGGGGTACGTCGTCTCCAAACGAGGGATCGAGGCGAACCCCACGAAGATCGACACGATCGCCCGACTCGGCAAACCCGAGTGCCTGCGCGACGTCCAGAAACTGGCCAGGCGAGTAGCGGCTCTCAGTCGCTTCATCCCCCGGCTGGGAGAAAAGGCGATGCCCCTATACCGCCTGATGCGCAAGAACCCCACCTTCCAGTGGGACAAGGAGGCGGACGACGCGCTCCGCGATCTCAAAAAGGTGCTACTCACCGCACCGCTACTCGCCGCCCCCGCCGACAAAGAACCCATACTGGTTTACGTCGCGGCTTCCGAGCGCGTCGTCAGCGCCGTGATGGTCGTCGAGCGACCGGAGGAAGGAAAGGAGCGCCCAGTACAGCGGCCGGTGTACTACATCAGCGAGGTCCTCACCGAGTCGCGCCAGCGGTACCCACAGTACCAAAAGCTGGTATACGCAGTCTTCAGAGCTCAGCGGCGCCTGCCGCACTACTTCCAGGAGCACCCGATCACGGTCGTCTCCTCAGCACCACTGCAAGACATCATCCACAACCGCAAGGCGACCGGGCGGGTCGCCAAGTGGGCCGTCGAGATCGGCGTCCACATCATCAAATACGAGCCGCGAAAAGCGATCAAGTCGCAGGCCCTAGCGGACTTCATCGCCGACTGGGAAGAGGCCCAGCAGCCAGAGAAGCTGCCATACCTCCATTACTGGAGCCTGCACTTCGACGGCTCCAAGAATGCGGACGACGCAGGCGCAAGGATCGTGCTAACTTCACCAAAGGGCGACAAGCTCCGCTACGTCCTCTGCCTCGACTTCACACCCTGCACCAACAACATGGCCGAGTACGAGGCCTTACTACACGGCATGCGAGCGGCCAAGGAGATGAATGTCAACCGCCTACGCTGCTATGGCGATTCCGACTTCGTCGCAGGGCAAGTCGCTGGCACCTGTGACGCCGTCTCCCCCACCATGGCGGCGTACCGCCAAGCAGTGGACAAGTTGGGCGGGCACTTCACAGGCTGCTCCGTCGAGTGGATCGACAGGCGGAAGAACGAGGAGGCCGACGCACTCTCTCGCATCGGGTCGGCTCGACTCGCACCACCCGCCGGTGTCTTCCTCGACACAATCACCAAGCCATCAGTCTCTCCCCCGAAGGAGATCGACATAGGAGTCCCGCTCCAACCAGAGGCAGCCCTGGTCGCACTCGTCAACGAGCCAGACGACTGGAACAAGCCCTACATCGCCTACCTGGAAGCCGGCACCTTGCCGGCAGACGAGATGGACGCCCGGATGATCGCCCGCCGATGCAAGTCCTACACCATCATTGACGGCGAGCTCCACAAGCGCAGTGTCACCGGCGTGTTCCAATGCTGCGTCCAACCCGCCGAAGGACGCAAGATCCTCCATGATATCCACTCCGGTGACTGCGGCCACCACGCCGGCGCCCGCTCTCTGGTCGCCAAGGCTATGCGACATGGCTTCTACTGGCCCACCGCACACGCCGATGCTGTGGACATTGTCCAGCGATGCGTTGGGTGCCAGAAGTACGCCAACCAGACGCACGTGCCGAGCTCAGCGCTCAAAACAATCCCCATCACCTGGCCATTCGCTGTGTGGGGCATGGACATGGTAGGCCCCTTCAAGAAGGCCCCCTCCGGCTACACCCACCTGCTAGTCGCAGTCGACAAATTCACAAAATGGGTGGAAGCCAAGCCAGTTCGTAAATGCGACGGGAAGACCGCCACCAAATTCCTACGCGAGCTCATATATCGCTACGGGTTCCCAAACATCATCATCACGGACAACGGCACTAACTTCGCCAAAGAAGCCATGGCCGAATTCTGCGAAGAGCATCACATTCGGCTCGACCTCGCGTCAGTCGCCCACCCGGAGTCCAACGGCCAGGCGGAACGGGCCAACCAAAGCATCCTCCACGGCCTGAAGCCGCGACTCCAAGTACCACTCGAGCGCACCGCCGGGTGCTGGGTCGAGGAGTTGCCCTCTGTCATCTGGGGGATCCTCACCTCAGTCAAAACGGTCGACAGGGTTCACCCCCTTCTTCATGGTATACGGCGCCGAGGCAGTCATGCCCACCGACCTCGAGCACGACTCGCCGCGGGTCGTCCACTACACGGATGCTGCAAACGAGCTTGCCCGCCAAGACGGGGTCGACCAACTCGACGAATCACGTGACCTTGCTCGGTCACGCACCGCCATCTACCAGCAGGGACTCCGCCGCTACCACAGCCGGCGGGTGAAATCTCGCACCTTCCAAGAAGGCGACCTGGTGTTACGCCTCATCCAGGACAAGAAGGGCATGCGCAAGCTCTCCCCTCCGTGGGAAGGGCCATTCGCCATCGGGCGCGTACTCGGCAACGACGCCTACTACCTCATCGACGTCCGCGGGGACGGCGAACTCGACGTCAAGCGACCATGGAATGTAAACCTCCTACGGAAGTTCTACTCCTAGAACCCCACACATGTACTCTCCAGTCGCTATGAAATAAAAAGAAACGGTTACCGCAAAATTGCGCCTACTCTCCATGTCTTGTGCCACTCGCACTCGTAATAACAGCGTTACACTAACCGCAGAAGTCAACCTTTGGTACAGCGATCGGCACGGCTAAGTAGTGCGGTGCAAGAGCACTGAGTCACCTCAGGTCTTGCATCATCCATGAAAAACGCCTACCCGGAGCCCCATTGGAGTCGCCTAGCTCGACTGGTTCTACGAACCAAGACAACTGCCTTCGCTTCTTACAGCGACCATGGTCCTCCGCATCCTTGGCATAGCGACTCGAACGGCTAAGTACCACGCTCGGGGACTGAAGACCAGTTCATCGCGAGCGGTCCGGGAAAACGCCAAGTAGGAGAGCATGCCCAGGACTCGCCACGCGACTGACCCCACGGGCCAGGCAGGAGTGACGCGCTCAAACTAATGCGCTAAGTCCTCAACCACCCTCGAGTCGCGCCTAGAACAACCAAGTACCACACTCGGGGACTCGGCCACCCGACCTCGTTCGCGCAAGGGAAAACGGCAAAGTACAGAGCACTCAAGGGAGTCGCCTAGCGACTGGCTCTCCGAGCCCGGGCGAGTCGACCACAACGACAAAACACATAAAAACAACAAACATATCACATACGAGGTAAATCCCACAAAAGGGCGGACGCGCTCGGGGACTCGTTCAAACATCAATCACAAACACATGACAAATACCAAAATAGACACGATGTCTCATTCGATTGCATGTCGCATTGTCTCATGTTACAAAATATGCCCGCATGGCAGACCTGCTGCTAACGCCACAAGGCAACCTATCCTACTCTGCAGGCTTTGATGACGACTCGCCAACACCCCGGCGATTGCGGATGAACGGCGTGTACGGGTTCGACGGATACGTCGTCAGTTCACCCGCCATCGCCGCGCGAAAGGGTTGCTCGACCTTGAAATCACGATGCGGCGGCTCGGGGTCGTTCGGCACGACGACCGTCTCCTGGTACGGAAGGAGTTCGCCCATTGCCCAGACACGCTTCGAGTATGCAGCGGCGCGATCCTGCAACTTGAGGACCTCGGAAAGCTCCACCGCACCAGTCGATGATGGGTAGCCACTCGTCACATCGTCGATGTCGAAGTCCTCGGGGAAGTGGGCAAGCCCAAGACTAAGTGCCGTCGCCGCTCCGCGCCAAAACGCCGACCGCGTCATGAACTCAACGACCGCGGGCGCCTTCTCCAAATACCACCACACCTCAACGAGGTCGCTGGGAATCACTTCCGTGGGCGATATCTCTTGAAGATAGACACGGATGCACGTCGCCGACAATGTTGCCGAGTCGACAAGCATGCTTACACACTGCCGCGCGTCGAACGAGCTCGCCTCTTCCGTGCTATCGATGATGCGACCTGCGAGTAGAAGACAATAATGAATACGACGGACACCACACATGGCACAACTACTGGAAGAGGCAGACGCACTTACCAATCAACGGGCGGGCGAGTTCCGTGATGAAGCATTGAAGCGACGTATGGTCGTCCTGAAGCCCAGCAACAAGGGCATCCGACACTTTGCGATCCTGTTCGGCGGCTGCAATGGCGTCCTTGGCTCGCCCATCGGCCGAGCTCGCTTCTTCCTTCGCTTCCCGCAACTCGCGCTCGAGGTCGGCGATCCGCTGTTCAGCCGAACTCAAAGCCGATTGCGCCGCCGAGCTTCCTCTGCCTTCGCGGCAACAGCCTGAAGCCCTTTGTTCGCTTCCTGGACGATGGCCAGTTCCTTCTCCGCGCGCTGCTTCGCTGCCAATCGGTCAGCCGATTCAAGTTGCAGACCCTGCACAGCACCAAAAAGGTTAATCCAAGCAAAAAGGTTAATCCACCCGCTGAAATTCAGCGAGTGCGCACTCGGGGACTGGCAATCAAAAAATTCTTAAGTGCCCACCCGCTGAAATTCAGCGAGTGCGCACTCGGGGACTGGCAATCAAAAAATTCCTAAGTGCCCACCCGCTGAAATTCAGCGAGTGCGCACTCGGGGACTGGTACTCAAAGAAATTCCTAAGTGCCCACCCGCTGAAATTCAGCGCGTGCGCACTCGGGGACTGGATGCGAAAAATAAAGATAAGACATTAAAAGAATCAGGCCGCTGCAAAGCACCGACCTGATCCTCGGGGACTGGATGTACTTGGATGGCCGCGCCAAGCATGCCGTGGAGTTGTGTCGCGTCCACGGACGCGAGGAGAGCCGGCGTATGCCCACGACGTTGGTCGACTTCAGCATCGGCGGTCCCAGGAGCGTAGCTTGAGGGCGAAGTCCCACTCGCCGCGGCCGCCTTGGTCATGAAACGCGGGAAGGTGGCGATAGAGGCACCCGCCCCAAAGGAGGTTGGCTCGGCCGTTCCAGGCAAGGGAGCGCCCTCCTTCGTGGACGCGGCTGCCTCCGTTACGGGTCCAGCTGGCGCGACCGCCGTGTCGTCAGAAATCGTGACGACGTCGTCACCCTTGGCCTTCTTGCCGCCATCCGCAGAGACGACGACCTCGTCCGCCTTCCTCTTGCGGGAAGGATCCTCCTCGTTAACGACGGGTGGCACCTTAGCCACGGTTGGGTGGCCCATCCTCTTCACCCCGGTCCTGCTCAACAATCATGTAAAAAATATAATTCGGGCTGCTATGAAAGACAAAGGAGGGAGAGTGTACTCACTTGGCGACTGGAATGAAGCGCAGCCCCGTACGGAGGCCGGCTGGCTTCTCTAGTTCGGGGCCCAGTCGGCGGCTGAGCCCCATTTCCATAACGTCACGTGCCCAAGACACGGACGGTTTCTTCGTTGTTGAGGCCGCAACCGGAGCCTCTGGAACGTCTTTAGCAGGAGCTTCCTTGTGAGGCGAAGCCGCTGCGACCGAGGCGTCCCCCAGCCCAGAGACTGGGGCGAATGGCGGAGGCATCGACGCTAGGGGCACCTCGATGGTGGCCGTGTCCAACGCGGCTGTCGTTGGCGGCGCCTCGTCCTTGGCCGGGCTGGGGGCGTCAGAACTGCTCGCTGAATGTGGCGGCGAGGCCGGCCTCGTCGGTTTGGTCTTCGTCTTCCTCGGTGGCGCCTTCACCTCCTTTTCCTTCTTCTTCTTTTTTGATGGAGTCGCCTGGCGGCGCGAGGTGGTTTCTGGAAGCTCGTCGTCATCTTCGTGACGCTCGAGGCTTTTACTTGCCTCAAGCTCGCGTTGACGCTGCCCACGGGTCTTGCGGAGCAGTGGGGCGACTTCCTCTTCGGACTCGTCGTCGCTGTCGCCCTCGTCACTCCTGGCATCGCCCTTGGCGGGAGGCGACTCGCCCACGTCCTGAACGGACGAGCTCGAGTTCTCGTCGTCCGAAGGTGGGAGCCATCCTTCCACAACTTGGAATAGCTGTAATGAATACAAGATGAAATTAGAATTACCGCGACTGCATAAACTGCGACTGTGAGCGAAGTGAAGCGATTACCGTTGGGGCTGGACGCTTTGCGGCATAGGGGGCGACCCCAGCCTGTGCGTCCAGGTACACCGCCTGGGTGATTTTCTTCAGTGCTGGGATGTAGTCCTCCAGCTTCCACTCGTCGAGGCAGGCCTTCGTCGAGTCTTCCCGGCCCGTGTACTGGTACATGTAGTGCTCGCGCCGAGCGAGCGGGACGAGCCGCCGCCCGAGCCAGCAGTTGTACAGGTTTATCGTCTGGAGGCTGTGGCATCCCGCAAAACCACTACTAGAAAATCGCGTTGAATTTGTGCATTGCATCGTCATCATCATGCATTGTTTTCAGAAAAACCCAGTTTCGTTTTCTCTAAAACGCCCCATCTTTATTCAAACACCAAAATCCGGGCCGCCGGAATATTTCGTTTTGTCTAATATCGGTTTGCGAAAGTCTTGTTTGAAATAAATAAAAATATTTATTATTTTAGTGGGGCAGTCGAACGGGCCGAATCGACCCGAACGACCACCCCAGAAATTTAAATCGGTCCACCTAATTCCTACAGCTACCAATCCTATCCTACCCACCCCAGCCTCCACCTCACCCCACCCAATAGCAACTTGCCACCTCCCCTTTTCCCTTCCCCCAGCCAACCATGTGCTGCCACTTGGCCTCTCTCTCTCCCAAACCCACCCCCACCCTGCCAGCACACCCCTCCCTCACACGCACTCACGCCCACACCCAGCAGGCCGCCGCCGTCCCCACCTGTTTTCCCGCCCAGCGCCACCTCGGGATCCCGCCCCCCCACCTGGCGCGTCCCACCGCCCCCGCACCTGCCCCCTGGCCCACCGCGGGACCCGCCTGGACCACCCCCATCCTCAACCTTCCGTCCCCATCCTCTGCCCCGCATCCTCCCTTCCGCCTCGCCCCGAGGCACAGCTCGCCCCGCCTACCTCTCTCCTTCCCCTTCCCTGCCTCCTCCACCCTCCCGGCGCGCCGCCGCGGCCTCTCCTCTCTCTCTCGCTCGCCCCGCCCGCCTCTGCTCGCCACCGTCGCCACCAACCTCCGCCCCGCTCCCCGCCGCCGCGCAGAGCACCCCCTTCCCCGCGACGCTCGCCCCGCCGTCCTTCTTCTGCCTCCGACCGCGGCCGCCGCGTCGCCGACCCCGCGCCTCCCGGGGCCCCCGCTCTGCTCCGCCCGCCTCCGCGCCGGCGAGCGCCGCGCCGCAGCCTCATCTCCCTCCCCACCCCTTCCTCCTCTCCCGCTGCACGCCGCCCGCAAGCCGCCACCCCGAGCTCCCGCGCGCCTCCGCCCGTTCAAGCTCCGCCGGCCAGCGCCCTCCCCGTCCTCTGCAGCCGCCGCCACGCAGGCCTGCCGCCGTCCTCTCCCTCCACCGCCTCGCCGGCCTCCTCCACCCCCACCCCTGCTCGCCTCCGGCCCCGCCATGCCCCTCCTCTCGCCGGCGCCCACCTCTTCTGCCTCCGCCCCGCCGGCGGGCTCTGCAAGCACGCTCCTCCGTCTCAGGCGCTGCCGCCGTCGATCCCGGCCTGCGTCGGCCTCGTCCGCTTCCGGCAGCCGCCACCTCCGTCTGCAGCGTCACGCGTGCCCAAGCCCATGCCCTGTTTTTCCCTGTGCACGTCTCCTGTTCCTGCCGTTTGGGGTCCAGTACCTCTGTTTGGGTATGCATATACAGGTGTATGGATGTGCTTGTGTGAGCTAACCCGACCAAGGTTGTTGGTTGCACCGATGAAGCGAGGTCACTAGAGGACTAACCAAGATCGTCATCAACGACAGAGACCGAGAACCCGGATGCCTAGATCCTCAACTCGGAGATGCCGGAAACACCAAGTTCGTCGAGACCCTGAAGACCCGTTCCCGGAGGCGAAGTCCGAACCCGACGCCGAACCAAGTACTCCCTCGCGAGACGACAAGTACCGCCGAGACCCCGGGTGCGCCGACACGGATCCGATGACCGAAGGTCTTCTACACGGTAGCCAAGACCGCCCACCCGGAGACCGAAGACCCCCGATCCGTGGAAACCGAAGACCGATCCCGGAGCCCGATCCGAAGACCACATGTGCGACAAGTACTCCCTCGAGGACGCCGAGTACCTCACCCCGGACACCGACACCCTGGACGACAAGCTCTTCCCCGGAAGCATTGACGCTCGTGCGACAAGATCTTATACCCCGATCCGACGACCCTAACCCCGGAGTTCGAGAACGACCCCGCCGAACCCCGAACCCCCGGAACCCAAGATCGTCGAACCCTAATGTGTGACCCCTTTTCCGAGCCCTATTTTATAAATGCTAAACATAAAACCTGTTGCACATTAATTGCCATACTTGCATACATTCATGTGGTTTGGGGGCCTTATGCCGATTCACCTAATAATTAAATATGGGGCCCATATGCGGGCAAATCTAGCCTTATATTGGCCTCATTTAAACTTGTGTAGCGAACCCGTATTATCTTTTGCCATGTAAAACAACATTTAATTGCGGGGTAGATAAATAACATGAACCACCTAATTAATTGTCGGGACCCCGGTTCCGCTTAATATGACCTAATTGCATCGCACCTTTGCCATGTCATCCATCATACATGCATCATGCCGATCTTCTGCCGTTGTATTAAATATTGCATCCGGTGTTTCTTCTAGTGTTTTGGTTCTTCGCGGATAAGGCCGTTGAGTTGATGTGAGCTTCGCCCCGATCTCCGGTTGAACCTTCGGCAATGTTTTCAGGCGAGCATCCTCCCCCTTTCTACCTATCTTACTTTTATAGTATTTTATTCCCTCCTGTTGATCTATTGCTATCTGTGTTGCGATGCTCTAGTTTCCGTACCCGTGATATCCCCTGCAGCCTTATATTGCCTTGGACACATCCTATTACCTGTTGTTTGTTAGATAGTTGGACTTGCGCGTCGTAGTCGCCTGCTCAAGTGCTGTTGCGTGTCGTCCAGTGCCACAGTTGTTGATGTATTGCCGCATGTTGATGTTGGAGATGATCATAGCTTTACTTACCGTTCACTTTAATTCCTGTTTAACAACTAAAATTGAAGTAAGCAGAGGCATCGGTGGGTGATAGATAATATTTGGTTTCCGAACGCCCACTTGTGTCCCGTAGGACCCCGAGTACTTGATACCTGTTCCTTGATTTATCGCGCTATCCACATCCGGGAGGTATATGGGACCCCCCTTAGCCAGAGCTTGATCCAGTCTTATTTCTTGGGGCCACAAACTAGTTTGAGGTTTTATTTACGATCCTGTACTTATGCCATGCTACTGCTTTATTTACGATTGTGCGACAGATAGCACCTGTACTGTTTAGGAATTGTGACCCATTTTCGCGGTATCGACACCCCGAGTTTTCGGGTTCCCAGTCGCTTACAGCCGGCCCCACAAACCTCGGGTCCGTCTCGAAGCTAGCTTACTTCGTTGCGGGTAAGACTCCAAGGGGTGGCCCCCTGAAATATTTCTGAATCCTGTGATTGCTTTGTCGTGAAAGCCTCGTTGGGTTTTGATTTGGTTTTTCCGAGGTTGATCGAGTGTGTGTTGCTATTGGTGCACCCCGGCCGGGTAAAACTTTCTGAAAGCCGTGTCCGCGGATATGGACGACTTGGAGCACAGTATCTCGACCATAGACAAGCATAACTAAAGTTTATTGCTATAAATTTGACTTATAATGACTAGTAATCAGCTACACTATAATGGAATGGCTAATTAATACTGCCCACAATTGCTTGTTTGGAGTGTCGCTTGCGACCATTGTACCTGACTAGTAAGTATTGCAACTACAACGGAATGGCTGAATAAAAGTACCAACAACTGCTAGGTTCTTGGGGTTATCTCACGCTATTTGTATCTGACTAGTAAGTGTCGCAACTACAACGGAATGGTTAACTAAAACGGCCCACTGTTTACTTTCTCAGGACGATTATCTACACCTGACTAGTAATTGCTGCAACAATAACTGAATAAATAAAACTGCCAACTGTGTGAGTTCCTCGGTTGACTTCCTCGTTTGGTTTCGAGGGGGAAACACCAGGATGGGTTTGTTTGGTGTTAGCTTCAGGTTGTATCCGGATAGGTCATTCTTATCCCTCTCTGATAACCGTCAGTTGGATCGAGTCTCTATAGGTTGTTTAGTGTATGCTGCCGCTGCCGCTTCAGTCCACCATACTTGTGTAGGCGAGGACCGCCGAATTCTAGTCTCGCCGTGTACTGGCCTCAGTACTGACGCTCCTCTTTTCCTTTGCCCTTTGTCGGCACCCCTTTTGTTTAAGCAGGTTTTGAGATCGACGTCGTTAGCAGGGTTACCCTTCCGGCTTGGCCTGGGCAGGGTTATGGACGCCATTGGTTATTCTTCAGGGCTCTTAGCCCCATTTGCATCTTGTCCGTAGTCGGACGCTCTATCATTTTCAAGGTGATTTGGATCTTTGTATATTATATCTGTATTCTTGACTCGTTGAGCCGCTGTTATATATATCTGTTCTGTGGGTCCCATCGAGGACTGTTGTGTAATGTTATTACTTCGTTTTCCACCCGCACGAAAGTGCCTGGTGGGCACCTTTGAATCGTTTCTATGCGGGTTTGGCGGGTTTTGCTAAAACTTGCATAGGTCCGATTCTGAGGGTGTTACAGAGGCCCTTCTTCTTTAGACCGCGGATGGTCTGGAGCATCTCGTCGACGACCATCCGCTGGTCGTTGGGGAGCTTGCCGACTTGGAGACGGCGTGGCTCGGACCGATTGACGGAGTACCGCGGGATCGCCGCCTCGCCCTCCGGGGTCGCCTCGGCTACGTAAAACCACGACTTCTTCCAGTCGCTCGCTGCCTTGGCGGGCAGCATCAGGTCGAAGAATGAAGCCCTCGACTTGAGCTGGAAGGTTAGGCCGCCCGCGGCTAGCATTGGGCCGCCCGCTTCCTCGCGGCTGATCCGTCCGTGGAACAGATCTTGCCACAAGGGGAAGTAGGGACGGCAGCCCAGGTAGCATTCGCAGAACGCCACAAAGATGCGAGCTGCTCGATGCTGTGGGGACCCAGATCCGAAGGCTAGATCCCGTAGTAGGCGCAGAAGCGCCGGAAGAACAGGGACGTGGGGAACCCTAGCCCCCGTTCAAGATGGCTGGTGAAGCAGATGAACTCCCTCTCTCACGGATTCGGGGTCGTCTCTCCGGCTGCGAGAATGCGCCAGTAGCCGGCTCGCAAGATCCCGGCCTCCTCGAAGGAAGCCAGTTGCGCCCTCGTGCACTTAGATCTACCCCACGGCTCGGTGGAAAGGGCCATGGCAGAGAGATTTGCTGGGGGTCGGGGGATTTCAGGTCGGCTGGATCGCGATGCGAAGGGAGGCGAAAGGTGCGCGCAGTCGGAGGAAATGGTGAGAAGGTGGTTCTCTGATCGCCTGCCATTCCTCTTATATAGCGGTTGTTACCCGCCAAATCAGGGAGCCGTTACTACGCGGTGATTACGCCAAAAGTTACCGTTGGATTACCCTAACGGCTAGTTTGACCACGGTTAACGGTCCAACTTCGGCCACTCGACTCGCCGACCCTCTCACTATGACAGTGTTTTGCCGACTCGACACGCCAAAGGCTGCGACCTGGATGATTGTTTTCTCCTCTTTACGGGAGCCCGCCGACGATTCGACTGGATGTCCACTCTGAAGCCGTATACTCTGACTGCCAGCAGCCACCTATGCCTAATCGACGGCGGCCTCGGGGACTACTGATGGGGATATGCCTACCGGGGTATACCCAGCAGGACGTTTCCGACTGGCCCAAGAACTGGCGAGTGGGCCTGCAAGACGGCGACTGGATTGAAGCCCAGCAAGGAACCAAGCGACTGGAAGCTGAAGGCCCAGGCGAGTAGATAGGCCCAGTTGGATTAGGTTAAACGGGTACCGAAGCTTTAACTGAATCGGTTGAGATATGTAAACCCTAGGGGAGGTGAGCCTATATAAACCTCCCTATAGGGCGAGTAGAGATACGTTCCATCATACACCCAAGCGACTCGCCGCCTAGCCGTCGAGCTCGCCCATTGTACCACCACCATAATACAATCTAGCAGGAGTAGGTCTTTACCCTCCGGGGGGCCGAACCTGGGTAAAACCCTGTGTCTTTGCCCTCATCTCGCACCGCAGATGGCTGGCCGCCCTTTCCCCTCGTTCTACTACTCGCTGCCGATTGCAGCATCTGCCGTGACCATTCCCACGACAGTCTTCAAGGCAGGGGTGGCGGCGGCAGGTGGGGTCCGCCCTTTTTTGGGCCCCACGCGGGGTCCTAGTCCGATTCGGGGCGCAGTTGGATACGGACACGGCGAAGTCGGCCCGATTTTCTATCTTATAATAAAACGGCCGCAACTTTTCTATACGAGTTCCGAATCGAGCGATTCTTGCTCCTATGGTTTTGTAAAATCGAGGGGAACAATCTAGGGTCAAAGGTTGAGCGAAACCACTAGGATACAAGGGTGGCAACACTAGTTCTTCTAATGACTCCCGCGGGAGCCTCGTAGAAGAGAAGAAAAAGGGTTTCGAAAATAGCGTTTCGTCGATTCTCTTCAATCGACAGTTTTGCATGGAAAAGTATGATGCAATGATATGAATGATATGCAGAACCAAATCTAAAATTTGGGATGTGACAAGACTAACCCCCTTAAGATGAATCTCGTCCTCGAGATTTGGCGCGGCTAGCAAATAGGTGTGGGTAGTCCTCTCGGAGGTCATCCTCACGCTCCCAAGTGGCTTCCTCTTTAGTGTGGTGGCTCCACTGCAC
Source organism: Avena sativa (assembly GCA_916181665.1). NCBI lineage: Eukaryota > Viridiplantae > Streptophyta > Magnoliopsida > Poales > Poaceae > Avena > Avena sativa. The sequence continues at coordinate 25,075,519 of OV702283.1, forward strand.
CTTGCAAAACCTGATTGTCTTGGTACGACTAGTCCTCTCTGTTGTCTCCCGAATCTTGACCGGTTTCTCCTCATAGGTCAAGTCGTTCTCCAGCTGAACCTCCTCTAGTGGCACAGTGTCTCTCAAGGGTGTATCCACCATTTCTGGATGGCACTTCTTCAGCTGGGATACGTGGAACACATTGTGAACAGCGGACAGAGCCTCTGGAAACTCCAACTGATAAGCAACTTCTCCCTTGCGTGCTAAGACCCGATACGGTCCAACAAATCGAGGTGCCAGCTTACCCTTAATTCCAAATCTCTTGATTCCACGAAGTGGCGATACTCTGAGGTATGCTCTATCACCTATCTCATACACCACTTCCTTGCGCTTGGCGTCAGCGTAGCTCTTCTGCCTTGGTTGTGCTACCTTCAGTCTGTCCCTAATCAAGGCGACCTTCTCCTCAGCGTCCTTGATCAAATCAGGCCCAAACAACTGACGTTCTCCTACTCCATCCCATAGCAATGGTGTCCGACACCGTTTCCCATACAGCACGTCGAACGGTGACGTCTTGATGCTGGTTTGATAGCTGTTGTTGTAGGAAAACTCCGCATACGGCAAATTCTCATCCCAACTAGAGCCATGAGCCAAGGCGCAAGCTCTCAGCATGTCCTCCAAAATCTGATTCACCCTCTCGGTCTGTCCATCAGTCTGTGGGTGAAACGCTGTGCTAAAATCCAATCTAGTACCAAGTGACTCGTGCAGTTGGCGCCAGAAGTGTGAGGTAAATTGGGTGCCTCTGTCAGATACAATACTCTTGGGAACTCCATGTAGGCACACAATTCTGTCCATGTAAATCTTGGCCAACTTTGCACTCGTGTAGGTTGTCTTCACCGGTATAAAGTGGGCTACCTTGGTCAAATGGTCGACCACTACCCAAATGGAGTCATATCCTGACCTGGTCCTGGGCAATCCTGTGATAAAATCCATTCCCACTCTATCCCACTTCCAATCCGGCACGGGCAATGGCTGTAGCAGTCCTGCTGGCTTCTGGTGTTCTGCTTTCACTCGGCTACATACATCACATAGGGCGATATGCTCTGCGATGTCTCCCTTCATGTTGTTCCACCAGAATCTGTCCTTTAGGTCCATATACATCTTCGTATTGCCCAGATGTATGGAATACGGCGAGTCATGAGCTTCCTACAGAATCAACTTCCTTATCTCGGGATCGTTGGGGACGCACAAACGATCTCCATACCACAAGGTTCCTTGCTCATCCTCGCGGAATTCCTTTGCTCGATCCTCCTTCATCTTTTCCTTAACTTCATCTATCTCTTTGTCTCCCACTTGAGCCCTCCTAATTCTGTCCTGTAGTGTTGGTTGGACTTCCATTGTTGCCAAGTATCCTTCAGATACTACCTCCAGTCTAAGGTCCTTGAATTGCTTGCACAAATCCTCAGGCAATTCACCAATTGTCAACCCATTGGCATACACCTTCCGGCTCAGAGCATCTGCTACTACATTGGCCTTTCCTGGGTGGTATTGCAGATTCATATCGTAGTCCTTGATAAGTTCCAACCATCTCCTTTGTCTCATATTCAGTTCCTTCTGCGTGAATATGTACTTCAGGCTCTTGTGGTCGGTGTACACATCACAGTGTTTTCCCATTAAGTAATGCCTCCATACCTTGAGCGCATGAACCACTGACGCTAACTCCAAGTCGTGTGTGGGGTAATTCCGCTCATGGTGCTTGAGTTGTCGCGAGGCACATGACACTACTCTCCCATCTTGCATCAGCACACTCCCAAGTCCCTGTCGAGAAGCATCACAGTACACTTGGAAATCCTTCTGAAGATCTGGTAAACACAGAACAGGCGCGGTCACTAGTCGACGCTTCAGTTCCTGAAAGCTGGCTTCACATACGTCTGACCATTCAAACTTCCTCTCCTTCTTCAAAAGTTCAGTCATCGGCTTAGAAATCTTGGAGAAGTTTTCAATGAACCTCCTGTAGTATCCAGCAAGTCCTAAAAAGCTTCGTATCTCTCCTGCATTCTTGGGTGCTTCCCACTCTGTCACTGCAGTCACTTTGCTTGGATCAACAGCGACTCCTTCTCCTGACACCACGTGTCCAAGAAATCCAACAGTGTTAAGCCAGAATTCACACTTGCTGAATTTGGCGTACAGCTTGTGTTCCCTCAGCTTCTCCATAATCAGTCGCAGATGTTTCTCATGCTCAGCATCATCCTTGGAATATATCAGTATGTCGTCAATAAACACCACCACGAACTTGTCCAAGTACTCCATAAATACCTTGTTCATCATGGTCATGAAGTATGCCGGGGCATTAGTTAGTCCAAAAGACATAACCGTATACTCATATAAACCATACCTAGTGGTGAAGGCGGTTTTTGGTATGTCCTCCTCCCGGATCTTCAATTGGAAGTAGCCTGATCGCAGATCAATCTTGCTAAACACCTTTGCTCCTTCCAGTTGATCAAAGAAATCATTTATGTTTGGCAGGGGTACTTGTTCTTGATGGTCACCTCGTTCAGCGAGCGATAGTCCACCACTAATCTCTTGATGCTGTCTTTCTTCTCCACAAACAGAACAGGTGCACCCCATGACGACGAACTAGGCTGAATGAATCCCTTTTCCAGTTGCTCTTTCAACTGCTTCTTCAATTCCTTCAGCTCATCCACATCCATCTTATATGGTTTCTTTGCAATAGGTCCTGTTCCCGGCATCAGGTCGATAAGAAACTCTACTTCCCTGTCAGGTGGCATCCCTGGCAGCTCTTCCGGAAACACGTCGGGGTAATCCCTAATCACTGGCACAGTATCCATGCTAACCCCCTTAAGAGAATTCAACTTACACCTTCCTGGTCGCGCAGCCGACTTGAATCTAATTCTCTTACCATCCGGGGTTTTGAGTAAAACAGCTCGCTGTGCACAATCTATGTGTCCCCCATGCATAGACATCTAATCCATACCCAGAATGACATCTAATCCTTGTGATTCCAACACTACCAAATGTGCAATGAAGTTGTGTGTTCCAATCCTCACAGTCAAGTCGCGGCATCCCGCGCTAGCTATCATATCTCCTCCAGGTGAACCCACTCTAATAGACCCTTTCATAGACTCCGTAGGTAGCTTATACTTATCCACAAAAGCCCTTGATATGAATGAATGCGATGCACCAGTATCGAAAAGTATAAGTGCAGGGTAAGTGTTGATTGGGAACTTACCAATCACAAGGTCAGGCTCATCTGGAATCTCCTCCACATTCATGTGGTTCACTGTGGCCTTCTCGTTGTTGGTTGGCTTCAGTCCTTTCCTCTCCGGACAGTTGTCAGCATAGTGTCCCTTCTGTTTACACTTGAAGCACGTCACTTCACTCAGATCCTTCTTCACAAAGCTGCGATCACGGTTGCGGTCATGCCCACTGTGTCCTCCAGAGTGGTGAGAGTGTCCTCCCTTGTGGCTGTGGTGGCTGCTTCTATGGTTGTCATGACGATGCCCATCGCCTCCATGGTGGTGGCGGTCATGGCTCCCATGGTCACTCCCTCCATGCTTGGAGTATCCATCATATGAAGTGCGAGACTTGTGGTATGAACCAGAGTGGTGATTGTTGCTCTTCCTCTTGCAGCTTTCCACCTGCTTGTGCTTCCCTTCCAAGATCCTGGCCTTGTCCATAAGATCCTGGAAAGTGGGGCTTAACCACCAGTAGCTGTACTGAAAGCTCATCACTGAGGCCATCCAGGAATCTCTCCCTCCTTTTTGCATCAGTGTCAACATCCTCAGGTGCATAACGGGACAGGTTGTTGAACTCCTCAATGTACTCGGCCACGGTGCGATTGGTTTGGCGCAAGTTGCGGAACTCCTTCCTCTTCAGGCTTAGAACTCCTGAGGACACGTGGTTGGTCCTGAAACCTTCCTCAAACATCGCCCAAGTCAAAGTATCCAGCGGGTGGGTGATCTGAAAAGTGTCCCACCATGAAGCGGCTGGTCCCTCCAGTAGGTGAGCGGCAAATCTCACCTTCTCAGCATCAGTGCATCCAACAGTTACCAGATCCTTGTTGAATGAATGCAACCAGTCGAGAGCAACCATTGGTTCCGTTGCAGTAGAGAACTTAGCTGGCCTTAGCCTCAGAAATCTGGTGAGAGCATCTCCCTGAGGCTGATTGTTTCCATTGTTGTTGTTCTGAGCTGCCATGAACTGAGTCATCACTTGGGTCAGCTGTGCCTGAGCTGTCATGAGTTGCTCCAACTCAGTGGGTTGACGGCGGGGAGGCATCTGCGGTTCAGCACAGGTAAGTTTAGAAAGAATCAACTACGATAATAGGATTCTACCCATGCATATGATCAAACAACATCAAACAATAACAGACAATCACAAGCAAGCAACACATCAACAAACAAGTGATCCAGCAACATCCCAGGGGTTATCCTAGCAGTATAAACCTACTGAAATAGTTTTGCAAGAGTTGGCAATGGTTAACCAAACAGTTGATCAACTAAACAGCAAAAACAGCAATCTGTCAGAACAGTCCAGCAGCGTTCACAAATTTTTACGCCTGCCTTAAACTCGTCAGAAAATTTATCTGATTTTTTCACATATAGTACAGAGAGTTTCGCATCAGCCCAATTTTTTTCAGATTTTTCCCAATTACCAGAAAAATATTAAAATTCGTACAGTACTGCTGTATCAGCAGAAAACTGCAGCGAAAATAACACAGATATTAACCAAACTTGCCATAACTCTTTCATAAAATTCGCATAAATAATTCCTGGGATATTGGAGTACACAAATAAGCAACTAAACACTCTTAAACTAACAGCAACTAAGCTTCACATCGATCGAGACTAATCTTAACGAATTACCTAACATGGACTAGTTGGTGGACTTCTATCTACTTCTTGAAGAGGTTGCGGTAGGTCCTTGCTGTCATGCGTTGTCGCTTCGGCTCACGGTACAACCATGGCGCCGGAGTGTACACTTCTCCTGAATCATCACTTGATATCTCAAACTCCACCTCTTCTGGATCCTCCTCTTCTTCTTCACTCTCAGCTGCAACTGCAACAGCTTCATCTCCTCCACCACCATCGTCTCCATCATCATCATCCTCGTCCTCATCATCATCATCATCATCCCCATTGTTGCCATCATCTCCATTGTCATCATCAGAGGGTGGATTCAGCTGTGCTTGGAGAGCGTCAATCTGGGCTGTCATAGCTTCAATAGTCTGATCCCTTTCCTGGACGGTCCCTTGCAGTTGTTGTATGTTCTGGGTGTTCTCCTGCACAGTACCATGAAGATGAGCTATGGTTGCTTCTCTGTCTATCAGGGCGTTCTCCAGAACTCCCACAACTTCATGCAGGGTGTCAATCTCCTGTCCTTGGACCACCATACCATTGCTAGCAAAGTCTGCAATCTCCTTTATCATCATCACCTTCTCAGCTAGCGCTCCATTCTCCCTTTCCATGTCCTCTATGTGCCTCCGACGGGGCGGCATGTTGTTCCTGTCGCCTGGGGTAACCACAATGTGCCCATCTTCATCACGCCTCCCATAGTCACGGTAGGGTGAATCTGCTGGCAGTAGGTGTCGGACATTATGGCACTGGCGAGACAGGGCTTCATGTATGGCCAAGTTGATTCCAAGTCCCCAGTTGCAGTATGTCTCGGTGTAGATCAAATGCACAGGGTTTGGTAAGGCGGCATCCCTGAATATGAAGGTAGTGATCTCCCATGCATCCTCTCCATATCCATAGGTGTACAACCTTCTTCCCTTGAACATGGGCAGTGGCAATCCCAATGACTGCGAGAGCTGGGCTAACTGTCTTGCAAAGGGCCTTGGTGACTCCATGGTGGCATACTCAGTCCTGACTTCTCCCATCTATCAAGTAAAAGAGGAAAGTGTGAGAATAGCATATGGTAAGAATTTACGAGGGTGAAAGGCATGAGATGAAAGACAGAGTTAATATAGGCTTTAATAAATCTATGGCTTCCTAATCCAATCCTAGGTCACGATCCTACAGTCGACACACGGGCTCTGATACCATCTTGTAACACCGCGGTTCTGAAAAGACCGTGGCTTCTATGTGACATGCCAATCCCTGGATCGGTTCATTGGCCCAAAATAGAATGAGATGAATAACATAGCAAAATATCCGTGTATCATGAATAACGAAGATCCATAGTACCATTATTACAATAAAAGCTTAGCCCAAGGCTAGCTCAAATTATTCAGGTAGCAACAAAGTAAAGTAAATCCTCCATTCTTCAAATTGCCCACAAGTGAACAAGTGCCGAGTGGAGTACCGTGGCCTATATCGATTACTCAGAATCAGAATAACCTGCAACATGAAACGTAGCAGCCCCGAAGGGTCAATACATGGAATGTATGGCAAGTAGAGCTAGTAAAGGAGACAATAGTACTAAAATCTACATGCATATTTGGCAAGTGGAGCTATGTCTGGCTTGCATTTGCAAATACCTTTGTCCTACTTTCATAAAGAGTTTTTGATTTTCTTTGAAAAGATCCCAATTAAGTTATCCCAACAATATTAAAACAATTATGAAATTAGAATGAACGAGAAACATGTCATGGAATCAATATCAAGCAACTCAGTTGTCCATAACCGGGGACACGGCTAATCGATTAGATTATACACCCTGCAGAGGTTAGTACACTTTACCCATGTGACTTGGCCAGCCCAGCTCGTACCATCACTCTCATTTTGGGTGATGATAGGGAGAAGTCCAAGAAGATACTGTTCGGGAAGTAGCACCCCAATCCCGACGCGCACCGGTCCAACCTACCAAAATTCTACATCTCTGGATACGCGGGTTCGGGTTACCACAACCTACTAAGTACAACCAACCGCCCATTTCTTTATTGGCACATGGTTGTACACGTAAGCTACACAATAAAGAAGCCAATCAATTTCTCTCGATACCTGGGTGCCTTTCCGCAATGAAACCACCAAAAATTATCAATACCATCACACCTAGGAGATTCATTGATTAAGTTGTTTTAGTTTTCACAAAACAATACTTTTAGAAACAAGTCTCAATGATGTAACCCAGCCCTCGTTCATCATAGCATGGCTAAGCACATCTACCAATGGTGGTTCATCTACAAGGAAAGCCCTACCTCATAATAGGTCATAGCATAGCGATAGTATCATCCTACACATGCGTCTACAAAATACACGACAATGCATAGAAAATAGTAGGACGATATCATGAACAAAGTAGCATCTACTTGCCTTGGTTGTAGCGGTCGGAAGAACAATCCACACACGAGCAAGCGTTGCACTCGTCACAATCTACACGATACAATTGCATTCATAAACAAATAGTTCACAAGCATATGCAACAAAGATGATGCATGATTGTATGCAAGACAAGTGGGGTGACGCTACAGCAACACCACATAATAGTATTCAGTAGAGGTACTGATTGCATGCATGGAAAATAGTTTTAGCGCAAGGAAAACTATTACGCAAAAAGTAATGCTCAAAACTAGAGCTAGAACTTAAATAATTCACTACCGGTAGTATACTGTTTGTAAAATCTTGGGAAAATTCTACAGTATGGGCATTGATATTTAGGAACAGTACCAATTGGAATTACTCAAAAAGGAATTATAAAACTCCCCGAGTAATTAAAACACTTCAGAAAGCCACTAGACAGTTTCTACAGAAGTTTTCACTGTAGGCCTATCCTTTTAATTCATGATGAGATTCCCCTCGTTCCACTGAATCCAGGGACATATCATACGCGATTTTTGGAGCTATGGATCTTTTTCTACGAATTAATTACTCCAAAAAGGTCATTAACTAATTTGAGTAAACTGTACTAAACCTTGCTGTAAAAGTGTGAAACAAAGGTACAGCAAGATTCTACACGTCCTACTGAACCTACACATATTTTATTTGCAATTTTTGGCCCAGCGGTTTAATTTCTACGCAATTTACAAGTTTCTACCGAAATCTGTCCACTAAATCGATTAAAGTAATTACCCAGTCAACTGTGTCTGTTGACTGGTCAACGCGGCTGCTGACTGGGCGCTGACTGGGCGTCTGACTAGTCAACGCCTGGACACTGACCGGTCAACGCCGATCTGAACCGCTAATCTGAAATCTAATGGTGGCTGCAGACTCACCGGAATCGAACGGCGACGAGGTCGGGACGGCGGCGGCGATCGGTTCCGGCGACGACGGTTACCTGCGTGGAAGGGAGACGGTCAGCGCTCGGATCAAAACGGTCATCGCGATGGCGCGAGGCGACGGCGCGCGAGGCGGGCACGTGAAGCGGCAGCGGTGCGGCAGCGAGGCGGCGAGCGGCGCAGCGCGCGGCGTGCAGCAGCAGCGCGCGAGCGGCTGGCGGGCGCGCGGCGTGCAGCAGCGCGGGCGAGCGCGTGCGGGGCGGGCGCGGCGCTGCAGGCGAGCGAGGCGGCGGCAGCTGCGCGCGTGCAGCGGCGGGCAGAGGCGCGCTGCGGGCGACGGCGCGGCTGGCGGGCGGCGCTGCGGGGCTGGCGGGGTGCTGCAGCGGCGGCTCGGAGGCGGCGCGGCAGCAGGCGGCTGCGGCAGCGCCGGCGGCGGGGTGGCGTGGCACGCTGGCGGCGGGGTAGGACGGCGTACCTGGGGCGGCAGGGCACAGAGCCCGAGGTGGCTGGGTGGCGGCGCGATCGCGGGGATCGAGGCGGGATGGGGGTGCGGAAAACGAGGCGGGGCGGGTGCGGTCTTCAAGGCAGGGCGGCGGCGGCAGGTGGGGTCCGCCCTTTTTGTGGGCCCCACGCGGGGTCCTAGTCCGATTCGGGGTGCGGTTGGATACGGACACGGCGAAGTCGGCCCGATTTTCTATCTTTTAATAAAACGGCCGCAACTTTTCCGTACGAGTTCCGAGTCGAGCGATTCTTGCTCCTACGGTTTTGTAAAATCGAGGGTAACAATCTAGGGTCAAAGGTTGAGCGAAACCACTAGGCTACAAGGGTGGCAACACTAGTTCTTCTAATGCCTCCCGCGGGAGCCTCGTAGAATAAAAGAAAAAGGGTTTCGAAAATAGCGTTTCTCCGATTCTCTTCAATCGACGGTTTTGCATGGAAAAGTATGATGCAATGATATGAATGATATGCAGAACCAAATCTAAAATTTGGGATGTGACAAAAAAATTGTTGGCAACTTTGCCCCAATCAACGCTAAGTGAGTAACATCCTCCTTGGCCACCCGAAACACCTCCGCGGTGATAAAATTTCGGATGTTGTGTCTACGATGCAAAGATAAGACCTACAGATACCATCTGATGGCCTGGTAACGCACACGACTGCGCCCTGCTAGTAAAATCCGTGCCAACAGGCGCGATGAAAATCCCGACGGACGCGTTGGGTACATAATTCGGAAATTACTAGAATTCTACTCCTGTAAGTCCTCAACGGCCTGAGTTGAATTACGCCAACATTTGTTCCGGGTTCGAGTCGAGGGACTCGAATCTTAAGAAGATCATGTTGTTTTGTCCTAAGACAGTTAATTGGCCCTAGTCCGTCGGGAGAGTCAGGCACACGCATCAACAATCCCTACACACTAGAATCATTTCTTTAAAGAACAAAGACAACTGCACCCGAAAGATTGAAGAGTCTTCAGCCGAATCTACGATTCGACTGAACACTCGGGGGCTACTGACTTTTTTATACCCTACGGGTACACGACTTCAGCATACCTGGTCAAGCCCAAGGAAGGCCCACGAGAATGTACATGGCCCATGAAGATATTCGGGTGGCCCAAGCCCATGACGTCTTCGGATCCTTGGAGAGCAAGACTAGATTGGATATCACAGTACATCATCCATTACAAACCATACATAAGGTCTTACAACAAATAAAGGATCACATGATCCAGTCTTAATACAAATCAAGCAGCGGAATAACGTAATAATAATGGTAGCGTAGGCGAGGCTCCATCTTCATGGTCATAGGCAATGCTGACGATGGGAGATGATCCTAGTTGTCGTAACCTTCCCGCGTTCCATCCTCCCGATAGTCCTCTTCATAGTCTGGCCACGGGAATCGCCAGGGACAAAGCCATGAGTACTCTTTAAGTACTCGCAAACTAATACTAACAAGTGAAGGGGTTTTGAGTAGGAATACTAAGCTCTAGGTTATTTTGCAAAAAGCCAGATTTATCTCTACTGAGTTTAGAAGCAAAGAAAGCTAGTTGAAAGTTTTATAATACCTAAGTGGGAACTTGAATTTCATATCACAACCCTATTGTGGTCAAGTCAAGTCATGATTCATCTCACAAGTCATTTTGGAAAACATATGATGACGGAACAGTATGGCCACTCCAACTGTCCATAACCATGGACACGGCTATTCGAATAGTTTGACACTCTTGGGAACTGCATAGGTGGACAATCTTCACAAGGTAGTCTCAGCTCAAACCTTGGCCGCAAGGGAACCCATACTAAGGTATATAAATTTCTAGTCAAGCCCTACCCAAATTTCGGGTATTGTGGTTGTACGGTAAAATTGGAATGGTATCGCATCCAGACAACCATCAGTTTTATAAAGGGCTAAGGCTCATGCCTTAACATTTTCATCATCAAAATCATATGGTGTTCAAGAACACATATCAAAACATTTCATTAGAATGACTCATCATTCTAAGGTTTTCATAATCATTTCACCAAGTATCCCCATCTAAGGTGATCAAGTTTTATGCTTAGCACTAGCATCTATAAGTGGGGGTAAACACTGATGAGGGGTGGTAAACAAGGGTGAATGATCTAAGTTCAATCTCATGCCTCGGGATGACATCAATATTTATCTAACTTAGGCCAAGTTTTATGCTCTTTATGCTACCTTTAAATATCTTTCCAAAATCTACAAATCACTAAGTAAACTCCAATAGAAAGCTTTGATAAAGAAAGAAAATACTAAGATTGCAAGTAAAACTAGGATTGGGTATCAAGTGGTGCAAGCTTGCAAGTAAAACTTGCATGGTTTAGCTTAGCTTGATAAGATATTAGTATAAGCTTGCCTTGTGCAGAGCAGTGGTTGAAGTTCTCCTCGGCTTCTTCCTCGTAGTATTCTCCTTCCTCCTCATATCCTTGGCCGGTACTAGCGTCTATAAATAAATACGAGGTACACAATCACCAAAAAATACTTAACTACTTTTATTTATCACACCAAGGTTTTCACTAGATGATCTAGCATCATTACAATCATCAAAGCACTTGTCTTGTTTATTTTTTTTGGAAAAGTAATTTCTACTCATTGAAAAACTACTTAAGATTTAATATTCTCCAACTAAAACATGGGATCATGTTGACACATGTCATCACCACATATTTCAGTACATGGGAATGTGATTTAAAGTTGTCTCACAATTTAATAAGGTTTAACCTTTTTATTTTAATTAAATAAAGTGATTAGAATTGCCTATGAGGCATTCTTTTATTACTTGTTCATTATTTCTGCAAGTAAACCTAGATATTTTTATATATTCAGACAGGTCTAGTTAAATGTGATTTCTGAGAGTTGGAATCAACTCAAAAGCTTTTGTGGTTGAATTTTGAAAAATGTTTGAATGCATAAAAGCTTCTGCCTTGTTATTTTTACTATAGGTGATCTACAATTCCAAATGAATTGAATCCAACGTGCTTGGATTAAGAATTCCAGTACCTTTCTAACAAAATTGGTTTCATGCAATTTGGTTCAGTGAATTGACCTGGGTTGATTTTTGAATCTAGGTATAGAACTATGTTTGAAACTAAATGGAAAAACCTAAATTTGAACTACTGGGTCGCGCGGGAGTATAACTGGGCCGGCCCACGGCACATAGCGTGCGCGGGTGAGTTTAAGTGGCTGTCCCCACCAGTCAGCGAAATAGGGGTGCGAAGCGGTACGGGGCAATCTAAACCACATGATCAACCTCTAATCGAACGGCTGTGACTTATCGTCTCCGTCGGGCAACACCGGTGAGACAGAACCCTAGCGCGGGCAGTGGGGGTCTACGGGGGCTCATCGAGGCTCATGCGAGGGTCGGCGATGGGGGCGAACGAAGAAGTCAACGAACGGCAAACCTCCTGGTATCGGTGGCTTCTCCTGGGGCGGCTCCAATCACTGGCTCCTTTCTTCCTCCTCCGTGGCAGACTCCGGCAAAATTCCGGCGATCTGCCGCTCGCCTTGCTCCGGGAATGAGGTGGGGTGGTTCTGAGAGAGAGGGGAGTGTGTTGGTGTGAAGTGAGGGGAACGAAGGGCGCGGATGGAGCTCTTCGTGGTCGTCGTCACTGTGGGGTAATGGCATGGGCGACGGTAGGGGCGGTGTTGTGCTCCCTGGCGAAGCTCAATGTCATGGTCGCGAGGCGTGGGGCGGTGCGACGCGGTCGGAACACTACGGTGCTCCAGGCAGGTCCGACGGGCATTTTAATGGCGCACAAGCTCTTATGGTCGCGCGGCTACGAACGGGCATGTCCTGGCGGTTCCTGGGACGGTGGTGATCACGCACGCAAGCGGCGAGGGCGGCACGCGGTCAGTGCTCACATGTCGGGTGCGGTGCTTTGGAGCGCTCTCGGCATGCTCGCAGAGAAGTTGGGCACGCTCGGATTGAGTGGTCCAGGGGATGGCTATGCGTTGGCATTGGATAGGGGGTGGCGGTGGACGGTGGTCAGTGTCCCAAACAAGGTTGGCGAGGCTAGAGCTCCTCCTAGCTTGTTGTCGACAATGGGGTGGCAATGTGAGGCTCAGCATGCTCACCATTGATGGCCTTGCCCAGTTTACAGTGAGCTAAAGCTTGTTAAATGAGCTAGATGGTCTACTAAGAGTGTGTTGTGAGCTAGAGAGGGAACAAGTTAGGCCCAAGCACTGCTCACTATAGTGCTTTGTGTTTTGTTTGATTTATCTTTGCAAGGTGTTTAATGAAATGGCCGAAAGAGACTTGAATTTGAATTTTTGAATGAAAATTGGTGGGTGTACTAGTCACATACTAGGTTAGAATTGGTGATCTTCACATATGTTAAAGATTCAATTTTAAATTGTCATTTGAATCAAGTTGCCAAATGTTTCTGTAAGTTTGAAAGGTGGGCTTGGATTCACTTTTACTTGGTCTAGCAAAGGGTGAAAATAATTGGCATTGCTTCTGTTTGAAATCTTGGACTAGAAACACTCAAAGTGGCCTAGTGAGCAAGATTGGCAAAAATGACCATTTGCTTATTTTGTTTTTTTGTGAATTTCTCTTGATTTTTTTCTGCTTGGAAATGATTTAGATGATGTTGTTTTCATCTTTTAACCATTCCTTGCTATTTATAACAATCACATAAATCCATTCATGCATTCATACAATCATCACATACACACATGCATTCATATGATGTTAATTAACAAAAGTTTTTGTTAACCCTGATTTTGGTGATTGGAAATTGATAATCATTGTTCAATATTTTTGGGATGTTACATTCGCCAAGATCCTTTGTTGAAAAAATATTATTCAAATAATCTTTGACACTATTAAGATGGTCTACATCATTCCCAATCAACAATATGTCGTCCACATATACTACTAGGAATGCTATAGAGCTCCCGCTCACTTTCTTGTAAATACAAGCTTCTCCATAAGTTCGTATAAAACCAAAACTTTTGATTACCTTATCAAAACATTGATTCCAACTTCGGGACGCTTGCTTCAATCCATAAATGGACCGTTGAAGTTTGCATACCTTGTTAGCATATTTAGGATCGACAAAACCTTTGGGTTGTACCATATACAACTCTTCATCGATGTCCCCATTGAGGAATGTCGTTTTGACATCCATCTGCCATATCTCATAATCATAACATGCAGCGATTGCTAAAAAAATCCTCACAGACTTTAGCTTCACTACCGGTGATAAAGTCTCATCGTAGTCAACTCCTTGAATTTGTCGAAACCCTTTTGCGACAAGCTGAGCTTTATAGACGGTTACATTACCGTCAGCATCTATTTTCTTCTTGAAAATCCATTCATTCTCGACAGCCTTCCGGTCATCCGGTAAGTCCACCAAAGTCCATACTTGGTTTTCGTACATGGATCCAATCTCAGATTTCATGGCTTCTTGCCATTTATTGGAATCTGGGCTTATCATCGCTTCCTCATATGTCGCAGGGTTGTCAGTGTTGTCCACCAACATGACACTCATAATGGGATCATATAAATTGGGAGTGGTACGAGTCCTTGATGACCTGCGAGGTTCCGTAGTAACTTCGACCAAAGTTTCATGATCATCATCATTAGCTCCCTCTCCTATTGGTGTAGGCGCCACAGGAACTTCTTCCGATACTGCGCTACTCTCAAATCCAAGAGAAGGTTCGACAACCTAGTCGAGTTCTACTTTCCTTTCAGTCACTTCTTTCGAGAGAAACTCCTTTTCAAGAGATTTTGCCTTTGGATCTATGATAGAAGGTATACCCAATAGTTTCCTTCGGGTATCCTATGAAGACGCATTTTTCTGCTTTGCGTTCAAACCTGTCGGGCTATAAATTCTTTACATAAGCTTCGCAACCCCAAACTTTCAGGAACGACAATTTAGGTTTCTTCCCAAACCATAATTCATACGATGTCGTTTCAACGAATTTAGATGGTGCCCTATTTAAAGTGAATGCGGCTGTTTCTAATGCATAACCGCAAAACGATAAAGGTGAATCTGTAAGTGACATCATAGAATGACCCATATCTAAGAGAGTTCGATTATGACATTCAGACACACCATTATGTTGTGGTGTTCCCGGTGGTCTCAATTGTGAAAGTATTCCGCATTTCTTCAAATGCTCGCCAAACTCGTAACTTAGATACTCACCTCCATGATTAGATCGTAGAAATTTAATCTTCTTGTTACGTTGATTCTCTACTTCACTTTGAAATTCTTTAAACTTCTCGAAAGTTTTAGACTTATGTTTTATGAAATAGACATACCCATATCTACTCAAGTCATCCGTGAAAGTAAGAACGTAACGATAACCATGCCGCGATTCTACACTCGTCGGGCCACACACATCGGTATGTATGATTTCCACTAAGTCCATAGCTCGGTCCATCATACCAGAAAATGGAGTCTTAGTCATTTTACCCATCAGAAATACTTCGCATCTTTCAAGTGATTCGAAATCAAGTAATTCAAGAAGTTCATCGGAATGGAGTTTCTTCATACGCTTCACTCCAATGTGACCAAGACGACAGTGTCACATGTATGTAGAATTATCGCTCAATTTCAAATATTTAGCTTCAATATTATTAACATGTGTATTACTACAATCGAGATACAACAAGAATATACCATCTATCAAAGGTGCATGTGCATAAAACATATTACTCATATAAAATCGAACAACCATTATTCTCGGACTTAAACAAGTAACCGTCTCGCAATAAACATGCTCCGGATATAATGTTCATGCTCAATGTAGGCACCAAATAACAATTATTTAAGATAAAACTAATCCCGATGGTAGATAAAGAGGTAGCGTGCCGACCGCGATCACATCAACCATTGATCCATTTCCAACGCGCATCATCACCTCGTTCTTCGCTAGTTTCCGTCTATTCTGCAGCACCTGTTTCGAGTTACAAATATGAGCAACCAAACCAGTATCAAATACCTAGGCAATACTACTAGTACTAGTAAGATACACCTCAATAACATGTATATCAGATATACCTTTCTTCTTGATGTTGTCGTTCTTCAGATTCGCCAAGTACTTGGGTAAATTCCGCTTCCAGTGACCTTCTCCCTTGCAGTAAAAGCACTCAGTATCAGGCTTAGGCCCGGCCTTGGTCTTCTTCACCATCACGGTAGCTTTCTTACTGCCCTTTTGAAGGTTCCCTTTTTCTTAGACTTGCCTTGCCTCTTGAAATTGGTGGTCTTATTGACCATCAACACTTGGTGCTCTTTCTTCATCTCCACTTCCGTGGACTTTGACATAGAGAAGAGTTCTAGCAACGTCTTATCCATGTGCTGCATGTTGTAGTTCATCAAAAAGTTCTTGTAACTTGGTGGTAGTGATTGAAGGACACGATGAATCCCCAACACATTAGGAATTATTATGCCCAAGATCTAGAGATTATTAGCGTGCCCAGACATCTTAAGCACATGCTCACTGACGGAGCTTCCCTCCTCCATCTTGCAGTTAAAGAACTTTTCAGAAGCTTCATAACTCCCAACTGCCGCGTGAGCCTCAAATATCATTTTGAGTTCACGGACAATATCATGTGGGTCAAAGTTCTCAAACCTTTTTTGAAGCTCTGATTCCAAACCATACAAAATAGCACACTGAACTATGGAGTACTAATTCTTCCGAGTATGGAAAACATTTTTCTCATCATCGGTAGCATCTTCTGCAGGTGGGTCACCCAGCGGTGGATCCAGCACATAGGTCAACTGCCCAACATTGAGGACTATCCTCAAATTGCGGAACCAAACCGCGAAGTTGCTTCCAATGTTTTTCAACTTTTATTGCTCTAGGAATGCATTAAAATTGATGGTAGGGGCCACCATTGATCTACATCATATTTGCAATAGTTTAGACTAAGTTTATGACAAACTGAGTTCTAATTAATACTTAAATTAATCTAGGTGAACTCCCACTCAAAACAATATCCCTCACATTGTTTTAGTGATCACACAAACCAAATCCACTACATCAAGTCCGATCATCACGAGACATAATGTAGTTTCAAAGGCGAACAATCAACATGTTCATCATATCTACTATATGACTCATGCTTTACCTTTTGGTGATCCGTGTTCCGAGATCATGTTTGTACATTCTAGGCTCGTCAAGATGTAATTAACCTTAGTTTCCACATGAGCAAAACTGGCTTGCTCCCATTGTATACACTTGCAGAATATAACACACCCAATCATCACGTGGTGCTTCGAAACAACGAGTCTTGGCAATAGTGCCTACTAAAGATGAACACTTTATAACTTGATATTTTGTTAGAGGGATCATCTTATAATTCTACCATCGCGATCTAAGCAATACAAGATGCATAAAAGGATTAACATCACATGAAATTCAAAATATGTCATATGATATGGACTTTCTTCTTGTGCTTAGGATCTCCATCTTCAAGCATGAACATGATCTCTATCATCACCGGCGTGGCGTCAAGGTCAATGGGAGCGCTCCATGGTTGCCTTCCACCAGCATCAATTATTACAACTACTTTGAATAATAGACACGCAAGTCTTAACAAAATTAAAAAACAACCATAAGGCTCCTGCCGGTTGCCGACTTACAATAAGGATCATTGCATACATCATAGATAATCACAATCATGGTCATATCACATCACAACACACCCCTGCAAAACAAAGTTAGACGCCTCTAATTTTCTTTGCATTTTTTACGTGGTTTGGGGATTTCAATAAGTACCATTCTAACTTATGAACAAGAACCACAACGTTGATGCTTGAACTATCAAGTTCTCGTTGTAAATTGAATCTTTACTATGATGGGAGAGACAGATACCCGCAAAGCGACTTATGCAATACAAGTTGCATGTTGAGCGTGGAGCAAGTCTCATGAACGATGTCATGTAAGGTTAGCCCGGTCCGCTTAATCCCACCATACCACAAGATGCAAAGTACACAAGAAGCAATTGATAATAAAAGCACCACCGCCCACAATGACCATTGCGTTCTACTCGTGCAACATATCTACATATAGACACGGCTCTGATACCATTGTAGGGGTTCATAGCATGGATTGTATCAATGAGTCGATAGAGTGCTCACCCTCGAAGATTCCAAAGCGGTTAAAGAGAGCAAATTCTTGTGGGTGATGTAGTCGTTCACTTGCCGATCTCAACATCGCGTAGACGATCCTTCCGGCACCGCGTTCCAGCAGTGCTCCCGCAATCAGTCACATGTACATTACTCAATGAAGACCTTCCTCTCCCTTGTTCCAGCAGGCAGCGGAGGTTGTAGCTCTCTCCTTGCGATTTCGGCAGCACGACGACGTGGTGTTGGAGTTAGAGGGGAGATCCCGCAGGGCTTCGCCTTAAGCCAGAGCGGGTAGGTGGAGTAGAGGGATTCCTTGGCATCTAGGGTTTTGTCGTGGTATTTCCGATGAGTACTCCATGGAGGGGTCCTCACAGTGCGTGTTTAGAGACGTGGGGGAAGGCGGACGGTTAACGGGTATGAGGTTACACAGCTTACCCAAGTTCAGATCCCACGACGGAATCCTACTCCCGCTAGAAATCACTATAAGGGCAATACGGTGAGTTACAGGGATTGGTTCGTTGTGCGAGGTGTATGTTAATCGATACTAGGTTGTGCCCTAAAGGCTCCCATAGGCACAACTTATATAGTCGTCGGGTCATAGGGTTATAGGGAAGAGTCCTAGCCGAACAGGTTACAGAGTCCTACACTGCTTACATCTAGTCTAGCGTGTCTTGTACTCCAAGGCTCCGGGTACGTCGGTGACTCCTCCGTAGCCTTCCTTTATCCAGCATGGGCCTCCATTCTAGATCCATCTAACTGGGCCGCCTAGCAGGCCATGGGCCATGCTACCAACTGTGGGCCACCCGGGTTATCCGGATAGGAGACATGCTATGAGAAAACCCATATAGCATATCCCCAACAGTAGCCCCCGGAGAACTCTAAGATCTTGCGCCATCTTGCCTCTTCAGGTTGAATGGTCCATCTAGATGGATGTCGGCAAATCGTCAAGCAATATCTTGTAGTCCTCCCAAGAACCCTGCAAGTTTTCTCCGTCTTCAACTTGTAAGTCGGAGAATTGCTGAATCTTCTATCGTACTCTTCCATAGCCAGACTGGATCCGTCCATGCCAGAATATTCCGATGTGATGGTTCACCTGCTAGTGATAGCTAGGACGACATAGACATAGGTCAGCTACGCCTCGTAACTCACACATGCAGAGAACATAATCATGTCCGTTTCTTCTGCGCGAGCGATACGAACCGTTGGCGGCGACGGTTGGGAACGTGGCGAAATTTCCGCGCACGCGCCGACCATTAGATCGTCTTGCACGAATCTTGACGCCAGGGGTTATAAATTGTAACTGCGGTGGATTTTTACTTTTCACCTCATTCTCCTCGTGTGTCGTCTTCTTCCTCCAGCGAGCACCTTCTCGAGATCTCCACGCGCACACGAAAAAACCCTAGCCCCTCAATCCTTCCAGTCATCACCCCAACCTTTCAATAGCAAGCAGCAGCTCTGCTCCCTCCATGGCGGCGGCAAGCGATGCCGCGACGAAGCCGGCGAGCACCGTTCATGTGCCCCCATAGGGCCTGGTGATCCCCAAGTCTGCGGTGGTCGAATCCACCGGTGGCGACCACAATCCAGCGGTGCTGGAGTTGCTGGAAGAGGAGAGCGATTCCCACAAAGTGGACTGGCGCGGTTCGGACATCACGGACCGCGATATCAAGGAACTGCTCGTCGAGGGCTACCTCCCTGTGATGGAGGGGCTCGTCTGGCGGGCGGCGCCGGCCGGCGAGGTCACCCCTTCTCCCCAAGCCGGAGAGAAGGTGTACCTCAAGGCCCAATTGGTACGCGGCGTTTCCTTGCCCATCTCCAATTTCTTTCTAGTTGTCCTTAGCCATTACCGAGTACAACCTCATAACCTCTCCCCCAATAGCATCCTCGCGCTTAGCAACTATGCGGCTCTTTGTGGGGGTTACTTAGGGATTACTCCTAGGCTAGATCTCTTTATTTATTTCTTCACCGTCAAGAGGGAAGCCGGAGCCGACAAGGACGAGCTCAGGAACTATGGGACAATCAGTTTTAAGATCCGGCCTGGCCGGCGGTTCCCCGACATTGTCGATCATGAATCTTGCAAGAACTAGCAACGGACGTACTTCTATAGCCCAGATATCCCTCTGGTTGGCCAAGAAGAAACGTATCCGGACTATGTCGACGGAGCCGCTGCCGAAGTCCCGACATGGAGGTCCCAAGCCACCCTTCCCTCTGACAACGAAGCCTCCCACGCCATTAGGTGGATAGAGTGGTTCATAGACACGGGTCTGACCGGGTTGGACCTAGCCATGTGCTGGTTCGTCAGGCGGATCCAGCCTCTGTAGTACCGCTCCAAGCTGATGCACGAGTACTCTAAGGAGAGGAAGGATAGCCTCCGCATCTTCGAGGACAACTTCTTGAGTGACTCTATCAAGCTCCGCCTCAAAGACATCGTCAAGGTGAAGGATAGGAAGTGTGGATTCACCATCACCTATGACATGTTCGTGGAGGGCTAGTGCCCAGAGGTACCTGTTTATTTTCCGTGTAGGAAATATACTCCAATTCTTCCGTCTAACCATTACCATCTCATCTAACACTTTGGGATTTCACTTAACAACTTAGCAGTCTAGACGAGGATAGCATGGATGTCCAAATCTATGACCCGAAGATGAAGGAAGTCACCGTCGTGTCCGACGATGATGTCCCGCTGGCGAAAAAGCGGAAGAGCTCCACCTCTGACGCTACCGACGGAGGCAAGAGGAAGAAGACGGAGGGTGGAGCCACCAAGAAGTCCACTGCCGCCCTGGAGGCGGAGAAAATAAAGGTTACCGGGATTCCTTTTGCCAAAGCACCCCCTGTTGTGTAAGCCTCTTCTCCAACATTTGTCCATTGCTCGTCTTCTTCCTGTACTTATACTTTTTGCATGTTTCAGGAAAAAGGCCACTACTAGTTTGAAGAATACCTCCAAAACTTTGGGGGCTTCTAGAAATATTAAAGATATGTTGCACTATGACGTGCCTCACCATGCATCTCCCGCCATCGCCCCTGCCACTCCCAGCATCCAGCCTACATCCGCCCCGACAAGCTCACAGGCCAAAGATGCATCTAGACCTTCTGCCATGGAAGTGGACTCAGGTGCCTCCGCGGAGCTCGTCGTTGTCGGCCAACAGGCGACGCAAGAAAGTACCACAACTCAAATGGATGAAGCTCCGGCTAAGGATGCCATTAGTGGCGGTAAAGCGGTGGTGGTGGTTGGAACGTCTGCTGAAGGCGGCGCCTCCGCACCCAGGACAACCACAGAATTCCCGAAGATAGTCTTCCTGGCGCTCACGCCGAGCAGATCCTCTTTGGTTCCTGGTGTAGTGCCGACATCTCCATCCTGCGGTCTTGAGGAGCTTCTCCGACAAGCAGATATCTTGCGAGGAAATAGCCTTTCCTTTGGAAAGTTGCTTGCTGAGAGCGCTACCAACCTCAAGATCATCGCACTTGTAAGTTTTATTTGCCTTTTGCATTTCATATGAGTATCCCACTGTAGCCCCTGAGGATTTAGACGGAAAACCATAGGCCTTTGCGTCTAAATGCTCTAAGAGTGACTAAGCTAGAAAACTCCTCACTGTAGCCCCCAAGTATTTAGTTTGAGTGAATTATTCCGACTAGATACTTTCAGAGTAGCATACGCAGTGTTTGTGAATTTCAATACCGTAGCCCCCAAGTCTCTAGTTGTAACTGAATTAGTTCCGACTAGATACTTAAAGAAAGACTAAGCATATGACTGAGTTAAAAAACTTTATACTGTAGCCCCCAAGCTTCTAGTTGAAAACTAAATTAGTTCCGACTAGATGCTTAAAGAAAGACCAAGCATATTTGCCAAGTTAAAAAACTCACACTATAGCCCCCAAGCCTCTAGGCAGATAGTTATCTGGCTAGATGCTCCAAGTAGACTAAACAACTTTAAATTTTATTTTCACAGAATGAGAATGCTCGGAGAGGCATGGCCAACGAGAAGTTCCAGAAGATGCGTGCAGATTTGGAAGCCGAAAATGGTAAAACTGCCTTCTTGAAGGATCAAAACAACGAGAGCAAGAGTCTGTTTTTCCTTTCGTTTCCATACTCCGACTTGGTCTTGTGCCAACATTTTACGAGTACCCAACATGTACTGTTCTTTCTTCGACTTGCAGAAGCCATTGACAAGGCCAAGGACATTTTTGAGCAATCCAAGCATATTCAGTTGCTGGATAGAAAAAACAAGATCCTTAAGCAGGATAGGAAGAATATGCTGAAGATGCATGAGGACTCCATGAAGGTCTTGGAGGAATCTTCTAACACGGAGATGAACCGCTTGAAGGAGGAGATCGCGATGCTGAAAGAGCAGAAGAGAGCTGCCGATGAGCAAAATCAGCGCAATCTTGAAGCATACAAGATCCTCCGACAAGAACGGGACTCCATGATGGATACCTCCAGCAAGCTGAGATTAGCATCTTCGGTAAGCGATTCTCCGCCTTGTACTTCTGTAAGCTAGATACTCTGAACTTTTTTGTGTTACTGAACTAATGCATTCCCTTGTCGGAATTTTGCAGCTCCTATTGGTTTGACCCAGTCGCCTCCTCCGCCAAAAGAATGCATGGTCCTTGCCGGTAACTTTATCAACACCACCATCAAGCAGGCCAAGGAGATATCCAAGCCCCTCCAGATCAACATCAAAGCGGTGGATTCCGTGATGAAATTCTCGCAGATCTTGCGCCAAGCCCCCGAGCGTATTGTAAGCTGGAAAGCTTCATATACCCGGGCTGGCGCAAGGATGGCGCTGTCAATGATCAAGGTGCACTACGAAAACACCGACATCGACACGGTGACCTCCGGTATCCCCGACGTGGATAACGATGGACAAAAAATAGATCACAAAGCTATCTTGGCGTCGGTCGCGGGTTTTGATACCAGAGTCTCCGAGTTGGTCGACCCTAACGTCTTCGTGCCCATGGAGACTATTGATGGCGACAATCAAAGCTCCTCCGAGTCCCTCAACACCACCGACTTCGAGGAGGATGGCTCTCCTACTGCTGATGATGCTGCGTCCAAGTCACCTGCGACAGAGGAATGAAAAAACAATATGTAATATTTGTTTCCTCTGGAATTTGTATGCGGAAAAAACTACTTGTTAACTTAAGGGGGAAAAACAATGGTTGTTATTTCCTGCTACTCAAGAACTGGTTCCAGCATGTATATATTTTTTAAGCAAGTGCTGGCTTATCCATTACTTTGTTTTTTATGCTTGACCTTTCATGAGTCGGAAGACTCATTGTCGGAACTATGCTCTCAGGCGATGATGCCCAATGGCATCGTCAATAACCTAAGCACAAAATCGCTGATAAGAAGTGCCGAAAGGCACTACTCCAGAATCCACATAAAAATAACAAAGAACGTGTAGACCAGAAAACTTAAGCTAACGCCCGTAGGCGGAATTTTCACAAGTGCAATCACAAAACTTGTGCATAAAGGTTTTATACGATCCAAAAATAAACACTAAAGGAGGTAAAAGACTCAGAAATATGGGTGAACCAGAGAGCTTTATTTCATTGATCATATAAGAGGTACACAATAGATAAAAATGCTAAGTGTAGAAAGGACGTAGTTGTTCTATGTTCCATGACCGATCAAGCTTCGTGTAGTCATCATCCGGGTCACGTCGCTTACGCTTATGATCCTCGTTGGGTCTATCCTTTAGCTCATGATTGTCAACGAGGTAGTAAGACCCATTGATTAGCGCCTTGCTTATGATGAACGGTCCTTCCCATGGCGGGGATAATTTGTGTTACTTCTTCTGCTTAAGTCGGAGCACCAGGTCCCCCTGTTGAAACGAGTGATGCCGAACACGGTGACTATGGTAGCTGTATAGCTTCTGCTGGTAGATGGCTGATCTTTGGCATGCCAATACGCTCTCTTCCTCGAGAAGGTCCACATCTAGGCGTCTGGATTCTTCAGCATCATCTTCGTCGTAGGAGGCAACTCTTGGCGAATCGTGAAGGATGTCGGAAGGCAGGATGGCTTCTTCTCCATATACCATGAAATAAGGGGTGTAGCCGGTAGATCTGTTGGGTGTAGTTCGTAAACTCCACAACATAGATGGTAACTCCTTCACCCAAGCCCCAACTGCTCTATGCAACGGTGCTTCTAGACATGGCTTGATTCCCTGCAGAATTAATCCATTGACTCGCTCAACCTGACCATTGGATTGTGGGTGCGCCACAGATGCGAGGTCAAGTCGGATGCCCTTCTCCCAACAATAAGCTTCCACTTCTCTGAGTGACAAGTTGCTGCCGTTGTCGGTGATAATGCTATATGGGAGACCAAATCTAACCACTAGATCCCGGACAAACCTAAGGGCAGTTGCCCCATCGAGCTTTCTAATGGGTTTAGCTTCTATCCATTTGGTGAATTTATCAACTGCTACCAGCAGATGCGTAAACCCACATGGTGTCGTCTACAACGGACCAACCATGTCCATCCCCTAGACTGCAAATGGCCAAGTTATTAGTATTGTTCGCAATTCTTCAGCTGGAACATGCGGTTGTTAGGCATAATTGTCGGGGGGTTAACCTCGGGTAGGTCAAAGACGGGGAAAGACGGAGGTACTATCCCCGTCTAGTTTCTGAGTTACAGTCCAAGTCGGCCGAATCATGTATATGTCGGCCGATGAACGTAGGCAAGAAGCCCATGTATATGTATCAAGTAGTTACCCGGCCGAGTTACTGAGAGAATCGGACGGGTTACCCAAGTGATCGTGATGCAGGTGAAGAACGAGCCGAGTAACACAAGGTAAGACCGAGTGATACGAAGCTTGCAGGAGAAGGAGAAGCCCAAGGTCAAACTATAGCTGCAGGCTAGAAGGAATCAGAGCAGAGCCAAGCGCAAGAGACAAGGATGCACAGCGTCAGAGGGGCAGAAGGAGGTCACGGAAGTGACAGTGCAGGAGCCCGAGGCACGTAGGAGGAGGCCACTGGAGCCTTGCCGTCATTAGAAGGGCGACAGGGAAAGGAGGCCGCCGAACTACTAATTTGGGACAAGCATATTCCACGAATATGCTTGCCTCGTCAGCCCTAAGGGCACCCAAGGCACTCCTTTAAAAGGGGAGGCCTGGACCCTGAGGGAGGGATCGACTCTTTGAGCACCGTTAGGCTGGGGAGATTCATCTTGTCCCCCTGTATACAGCTCAAGGAGCATTTGTAACCCATCAAGAGAGAAATAAAGATCATCACTTTGGCAGCTTGAGTGAAGAGACAGTTGCATCTTCCCTCCCCAGATCCCACTAGCATCCATTGGCCCCATACTTTAGCCTACCCATGGCATCTGCCGTGCCGCCACCACGACAGTTGGCGCCCACCGTGGGGCCAGCAGCGGTGCTAGCTGGAGTTGTGATCCGGACGGGAAACTTCGTCAACACCGGCGAGCGTGTTGTTTCTGGCTTGGTCCAGAGACTTGGTCTCTGCGACTATGTCAGAGACAATGCAGGAAGATTTAGGGGGAAAACTCCCCCACGCAATGGAATCTTCATCGGCCTGGGCGAGCACAGAGTCTACATCAGCGTCGACATCACCGGCATTTATCCTCACCAGGTCGTTGTTGCAGGAGAGCCACCTCGAAGCGCGGCGAGCCGTCCCTCGGGAGAGCATCATGCAGGCAGCGTCGAGGTGATGGTCGCAGCAGGAGCTCAAGCGGGAGCAGCAGTAGCCGGGTTAAGCAGAGAACCCGCCGCAGGCGCACAAGGCGCACCCAAGCAGACCACACTGCAAACCACTGAGGTAATTCCGCCAGTGACAAACCCAACCGAGCTACATGACACCACCCCAAAGGCACCAAGAGTGAGAGGGCCACCTCTGGAAAGACCAGAGAACATTCTTCAAGCGACTATAGAAAACTTAACCACACCTGTAGCGCCGATACTTGATCCGGCAAATGCTCAGGCAGAGTTAGAAGAGACCAGGCAAAAGGTGCTGGTAGAAGCCAAAAAAGTATCAGCCCTGCGGGAATCCTTGAACAGGACCTTAAGGGAATATGCAAAAGCTAATAAGCTTGATATCGCACCCGAGCGGGTGGACGAACTGAGATTAAGAGGGAAGAACCTCATGAATGACATTAACAAAGAGCATGAAGCTCACAGAGCAGAATCAGGTGATTTGGGTTTGCCGAGGTACAGCACCCCGGCGAAAAACCTGAGAGCGGCAAATGCCGCAGCATTGGAGTTAGAGGGGTTAACCGGGGAAGCTCGGCAGAAACAACAAGAAAGAGTGAATGAGCTGGTGCGCATCGCAAATCAGCAAAATGAGGAAATACTCAGAACTAACCCGGCAAGACCAGGGGCTTCACGGATGGTACATTCGGCAGGGGCAGCACCTGCTTTATCCGCGGCAGCGGCATCTTCACCCGGAAACAACGCTCGAAGAGAGAAAGCAGTAACCTCTGGGAAGAGGAACAAGCAAATTGTTCCATATGACCCGGCAATAGCTGGAAAGGCAAATGAGAACAGAGGCAATGCAAGCCGAGGTAACAGTGGGGAGAGAAACCACGGCCATGTGGAAAAGGACGGCGGCGGCCGAGGCAATGGGGATCTCGGCAGGAGAGAACCCGCAAGAGATAATCATGAAAACCAGACCCCGGCCGAAGTAAGGAGAGAAGTGCTGCCCAACCCGCAACCAAGACATGAGCTTCGGCAGGAAAGAGAAGTGAGGCCAGCTCGCCACAATCAGATGAATGAAAGGTACAATGATGGATATTCCGAGGTAGAATACGCAAACCATGGTGGAAACAATCACTATGGGATACAGGATAGAATTCTGTATAGAGATTTGCCAGCGAGTGATGCGAGAGTAAAGTTGGATCGGCTATACCGATCCGAGTTATTGGAAGAGCAAGGTCCACCAGGTCTGACATGTTTTGGACCACGGATCATGGGCGAACCACCAGTGCCGAATTTTCAGTTAGCAAGAGGCACAAAAACGTACAACGGAAGTACCAAGCCACAAGACTGGTTAATTGATTATGCCACCGCTGTGAAGATAGCGGGTGGCAACCTAAGATGGGCAGTGCGGTATGTCCCACAGATGTTGGAAGGCCTAGCCAGGGTATGGTTGAATAATCAACCAGCTGGCAGTATCAACTGCTGGTTAGATTTCGAAGAAATGTTCGTTAGCAACTTTACCAGCACATACAAGAGACCGAATAGACCACAACAGCTGGCCATGTGCAAACAGAGGCCGAATGAAACGGATAGAGAGTTTTTAACTCGATGGTGCAACCTGAGAAACTCATGTGAGGGAGTTATCGAATCACAAGCAATCGCTTGGTTCGCACAAGGCTGCCGCTATGCCAGCGTTTTGTGGCAACGCCTGCAAAGAGATATGCCAACCACACTGGCAGAAACTATTAGAATAGCAGACTCCTATGCATTTGGCGACCCAACCCAACCAGAATTAATGTCGGCAGATCATCGTGAGCAACAGGACCAGTACGCGAGAGAATTGGCCGGGTCATCCAGGCGTGATTTTAGAGGAAGAAGAAGAGAGGAGAGGCCGGATTATAGATATAATTCGGCCCAGGTGGCGGCAGTAGCACAAGATCAGCCGAGTCACGGAGCAACTCAACGACAGAAAAATGGACCTCAACAGTGGACATCAAGAAATGAGGGAAAAAGGCAATGGACCCCAGAGCAAAAGAAGCAATGGCAAGAAAGGCCAAAGTACACGTTCGAATCCATGTTAGATCAGCCGTGCAAATTTCACACATCAAACCCATCCAGACCAGCCAATCATACAACCCGCCAATGTGCCTGGATGAAAAATGCGATGGGGAACCCAGCAGGAGTTCAGGCTCCCCATCAGGTGCAACAGCAACATCAGCCGCAATTAACTGGAGCAAATACACAGCAATTGATGTTACCGCCCCCTCCCCCTAGGTACGATAACTCGGATCGGAGGGATGCAGTACATCAAGTAATGAACCAGGGCCAGGACGGAAGGATGAATCCGGCAAATACCGGACGTAATGATTACAGGGAACATCACCAGTCTTATTGTGTGTTCACAACAGAACAGCAGGACAAGCAGAGTGTGCAGCGCCGGCATATGGAAGTGAATGCAGTTGTGCCGGCAGTTCCAAGATACCAGCCGTGGTCTGATCAAGAGGTGACCTGGAGCATGAAAGACCACCCCAGAATAATGCCGAGTCCAGGATCATATGCACTTGTGTTAGATCCGACGTTTGTTGGACCAAGCATCAATGTAAAGTTTTCAAAAGTACTCATTGACAATGGGAGCAGTATCAACATCATGTACAAAGATACCATGCATAAACTCGGAATATCGCAGAATATGCTGCAGTCCAAGAGGACAACTTTCCATGGGATAGTGCCAGGGCTTTCATGTGAGCCCATCGGTAAAGTCCGAGTGGACGTGTTATTCGGTACAAGAGATAACTGCAGAGCAGAAAACTTAGAGTTTGAAGTGGTGGATCTGGAAAGTTGTTATCATGCTCTACTCGGACGGCCCGCACTGGCCAAATTCATGAGCAGCTGTCATGTAGGTTATCTAAAGATGAAATTACCCGGACCACAAGGGGTGATAACGGTTGCAGGGGATTACAAGAAGTCAATGGAGTGTGCTTCAGCCGGGTCAAATTTGGCCGAGTCATTGGTTATAGCAAGAGAAAAGAAAAGGATTCAGGAGGTAGCAGCCCTCGCTCAGTCAGCACAGTTGAACATGCCGGCACTGGCCAACCCTCATGGCAGTGTTTCTTTTCAGCCAACTAAAGAGACGAAGAAATTTCAGATTGATGAGCAATTCCCAGAGCGCACTGTTACAATCGGTGCGGGCCTTGACGCTAAATAGGAAGGCGAGCTCACCAACTTCCTCCGTGAGAATCGGGACATATTTGCATGGTCAACTCAAGATCTGCAAGGTGTTCCGAGGGAGTTGGCTGAGCACTCTTTAAACGTCAGGCCAGGAGCAAGGCCGGTGAAGCAACCTCTCCGTCGCTTCGCCGAAGACAGGAGAAAAGTAATAGGGGATGAAATAGCTCGGCTCCTCGCGGCCGGGTTCATCATGGAGGTGCTATATCCGGATTGGTTATCAAATCCGGTGCTAGTAGAAAAGAAAAAAGATGACCCCAATGTAGCCATGGTGTGGCGAATGTGTATCGACTACACCAACCTGAACAAGGCGTGTCCGAAAGATCCTTTTCCATTGCCTAGAATAGACCAAGTCATTGACTCGACCGCTGGCTGTGAGCTGTTATCATTTGTAGACGCGTATTCTGGTTTCCACCAGATACCGTTAAATCCGGCCGATCAAATAAAGACGGCATTTATTACCCCGTACGGGGCTTATTGTTATCGCACAATGCCATTCGGCCTGCGAAATGCAGGAGCAACATACCAAAGATGCATGCAAAAATGCCTACATGATCAGATAGGGAAAAATGTACAAGTGTATGTGGATGACGTGGTCATCAAAACTAAGGAGAGCAAAACCTTGCTAGAAGATATACGGCAAACTTTCGCGAACCTGAGAAGGTTCCGAATGAAGCTTAATCCAGAGAAATGCACATTTGGCGTGCCGGCAGGAAAACTACTCGGTTTCCTGGTGTCCAGCCGAGGTATCGAGGCTAATCCAACAAAGATAAGAGCAGTAGAAAGAATGGAATTTCCCAGATGTTTGAATGATGTACAAAAATTCACGGGCTGCTTGGCCTCGCTTAGTCGATTTGTATGTCGGCTAGGAGAAAAGGCATTGCCACTCTATCAGCTGATGAGAAAGTTAGACAAATTCAGCTGGACTCCGCAGGCGGACCTTGCATTTCATGAGTTGAAAAAGATGCTAGTTACGACACCCATTTTAGCTTCTCCATTATCGAGAGAACCTATGCTGCTCTATGTGGCGGCTACCAATCGAGTAGTTAGTACTGTGGTCGTAGTGGAACGACTTGAAGATGGTAAGTCAATTCAGAGGCCGGTGTATTATCTGAGTGAAGTATTATCCGCCTCAAAGCAGAATTATCCGCACTATCAGAAGATGGCTTATGGAATATATATGTCGGCAAAAAAGCTTAAGCATTACTTTGAAGAGCACCCCGTCAAAGTAATTTGTGAGGCGCCCATAGCCGACATATTAAACAACAAAGATGCAAGTGGCCGAATAGCAAAATGGGCGATCGAGTTATCACCGTATGCTCCACAATTTGATAGAAGAGATGCAATCAAATCTTAGGCTGTTGCCGACTTTCTCGTAGACTGGGCCGAGGTGCAGTATGAGCCACCATTGCCAGATCCAAATTACTGGACAATGCATTTTGATGGTTCCAAACTAAGGAATGGTTTGGGAGCAGGAATAGTGCTAACCTCGCCTAAAAAAGATCAATTGAAATATGTACTGCAAATACATTTTGCTGCGTCCAACAATGTAGCTGAATATGAAGCGCTAGTCGATGGATTAAAAGTAGCAAAAGAAACCGGTATACGCCGAATCCTATGCTACGGTGACTCGGATCTAGTAGTACAGCAAGTATCGGGCAGTTGGGACGCATTAGATGCTAATATGGCTTTATACAGATTCCATGTGCAAAAAATCAGTGGAAACTTTGAAGGATGTGAATTCCGCCACATACCACGAGCAGAAAATGACGCTGCCGACACATTGTCGAAATTAGGATCGACCCGGCAGTCAATTCCGCCAGGTATTGCCTTGGAGCACCTCAGGAAACCATCAATAATCCCATCACCAGAATCCGAATCAATCTTTGTCCCAGCAGGTTCTGCAGAAAATCACACGCCAATGGAGGTAGATCAGCAGAAAGACTCGGAACCCCTAAAGAAGGGGACAGCCGAGGTAATCACAATCATGGAGAGAGCCGGGGTATATACGTCGGCAGAAAACATGGAGATAGACAGTGAGATCACTTCAGAAAGAGTAACACCGATATGGGCGCAACCCATATTTTCTTACCTAAAAGACGCCATGCTGCCGAGTAATGAGGTATTAGCTAGACAAACCATAAGAAGAGCAAAAGCCTATACAATCATAAACAATGAGTTATATAAGAGAAGCGTCACAAACGTATTGCAGAAGTGCGTGAGTTCCACAGAAGGTCAGGAGATCCTTCTAGACATACACCAAGGAGAATGTGGGCACCATGCCTCATCTCGCGCTTTAGTAGCCAAGGCATTTAGGCATGGATTTTACTGGCCAACGGCGTTAAAAGAGGCAAAATAATTAGTTAAGAAATGCAACGGGTGTCAGAGATACGCAACCAGAATACATATGCCGTCGGCCGAGTTAAAAACAATACCCATCACTTGGCCATTTTCTGTATGGGGTTTAGATATGGTGGGACCGTTCAAGCCGGCGCGAGGAGGAATGACCCACATGTTGGTTATGGTAGACAAGTTCACAAAATGGATTGAAGTAAAACCGATTAAAAAGTGTGATGGGCACACAACAGTGAAATTTCTCAAGGATATCATCTTGAGATACGGGTACCCGCACAGTATTATTACGGATAATGGCACAAACTTTGTAGAAGGAGCTTTCGCTAGATTTTGCCGAGAGAAGCACATAAGGCTAGATATTGCCTCCGTGGCTCACCCAGCATCCAATGGACAAGTGGAAAGGTCTAATGGACTGGTGCTATCAGGAATAAAACCACGACTTGTTGAACCTTTGCAGAGGTCGGCAGGGTGTTGGATCGAAGAAATCCCAGCCGTGTTATGGAGTCTACGGACTACTCCAAATAGATCAACAGGATACACTCCATTCTTTCTGGTGTACGGGGCAGAGGCCGTACTCCCAGCCGACATAATATATGACTCGCCAAGAATCGCTCAGTACACAACCTCAGAGACAAATGAGGTAGCTCGGCAAGATGCCGTAGACCTGTTGGAAGAAGCCAGAGAGTTGACATTATCACGATCGGCTATTTATCAACAGAACTTGCGGCGGTATCATAGCAAGAAAGTGAATCCAAGAGTATTCAAAGAAGGAGATTTAGTCCTCCGACTAGTGCAACGCACGACCGGCATGCATAAATTGTCACCCCCATGGGAAGGACCATTTATTGTAAGCAAAGCATTGCACAACGATGCATATTATCTAATCGACGCTCAGTCCACTGAAGAGAACAAGGCAGACAAAACTGGTGAAGAAACGAAGCGCCCCTGGAATGTGGCTTTACTTCGGCCATTCTACTCGTAGCATTATATCTCAAAGTCAAAATCCAATGATGTATTTGAACCTCGGCACCCAGAGCAGTAACTCGGGGACTGCCTTAGGTTATATTTATTTCATATTATGTATTCGAACCTCGGCACCCAGAGCAGTCACTCGGGGACTGCCATATGTTATATTATTTCGTGTTATGTGCTTGGACCGCGGCACCCAGAGCAGTTACTCGGGAACTGCCATATGTTATATTATTTCGTGTTATGTGTTTAAACCTAGACACCCAGAGCAGTTACTCGGAGACTGCCATATGTTATATTATTTCGTGTTATGTGTTTAAACCTCGGCACCCAGAGCAGTTACTCGGGGACTGCCATTTGTTAGATTCATTTCTTTCGCGTTATGTGCTTGAACCTTGGCACCCAGAGCAGTGACTCGGGGATTGTCATATGTTGTATTCTTTTTTCATGTTACGAATATAAACCTCGGCGCCCAGATCAGTGACTCGGGGACTATCATATGATATATCAGTTTCGTATTGATACCTAAACCTCGGCATCTAAAGCAGCGACTCGGGGACTACCGTATGCTACCTCCAACTTATGCTGAGCGCACTCATATCAGTTTTATACTACCTCTGAAATTTGATTTTCATGGGGAAGTTTCGGACAATAAACAACGATCCAGCGATTGCTACGTACTTCCACAACGAAGTAGTTAACTTACGATCAAAACAGATCAATATCATAGGTGTTCAGCGCTCATGCCCGGACAAGACCATAAAAAATAACGGCAAAATTAAGCCCTAAAAGGTCAAGAAATTAAGGGCCAGCGAAACGGGAATTCGGACGAGCATCCACTTAACCAAATGTCACAATAGTACATGGCAAAAGAAATTCAAATCATACAGAGAGTTGACAAATTTTTCGCCCACATCATACGCCCGGCATACCAGGGATCGGAAATAACTTAGGCGCTATTCATTGGAGAGGCAGCTACTTGCTCAGGTGCGGGGCACTCCGAGGTAGGAGGGACCTCGACTGAGGTTGCCTCGCCCTCCGCTGACCCAGGTGCAACTTCGGCGGAAGCCCGAGGTTGTTCAGGAGCGTCAGTCCGTGCGGTAGAATGCCCGGTACCTTTGGAAGAGGACCGCGCATCGCCGTTGCTGTCCGAGCTTGAGCTAGAGCTATCAGATGCGGCCGAATCATTTTCACCTTCCCCCTGCTCCGCTGAATCATCATCCGAGGCACCCTCAGCCGCAACATCCTGATCCGGGTCTGGGAGAAAACTCGGCCCTTCATTCCAAGTATGCACGTCGGCGTACTCGACGAGTTGGAACGCCCGAGCTTGCCGAAGAGCAACAAAAGTGGGATCCTCAACCCAGCGGGAGCCAGTGCGCAAGTTTCTCAGGATGTCCAGAGAGATGTCTTCATACCATGACATGATAACAGTAAGGGCCATGTCGGCACCAGCACGCCCAGCCGATTCTCTCCAAAGACTCAACTACCTCTCAGATGCCATCAGCCTTGTCACCAATAACTTGACTTCGTTGATATCAGGAGTCCCCGAGGTATTCAGCCAGAGTGCATGGTAAGCTCGGATAGCGGCCTGCACCAAGTCCCGGCCCATAATTTTCATCGGACCAACTGCGGCACCAACGGCAACCAAGTAATCCTCCATTGAATATTCTGAATCAACAGTAACAGGATCACCTCGGCGCGCACGAGCTGCAAGAACCGCTTTAGAACTTACGGGCTTGGCCTCGGGGAAATGATCTGCGCAAAGTATGAACGTGTCAAAGGGTAGCACGGACAAAAAAGAAAAATATAATTCGGCCATGCCAAGTAGCTTACGATGAATGTAGCTCATCATTATTTGAAGATCTTTGGCCCAATCAGCCTTGCTTTTCTCAAAACGAGCAATTTCCTCGCTCAAACCCCGGGTTTTAAGTTCGGCAGCTTCAAGGAGTTCTTTATTCTTCTGCAGATCCAGAGTCAGCCGATTCTTTTCCTCGGAAAATTCTTGGTCGACCTTCTCTAGCTCGGATTTCTGAGAGAGCTTAAGGGTATCCACCTCGGATCGCAGGCGAGCTATCTCATCGTCTTTTTCTTGTAGTTGCGCCGAATGAACCGCATTTTGTTCTAAAAAATGCAGCATCACGTCAGGCATGGGCACGCTATCTTGATGTGACACTGCGAAGTCTTGCAACTCGGCTTCACCACAGCCGAGCGCGATAAGGAACCTTAGCATATATGTTAAGAAGGAGAAGGAGTAAAATAGAAAGGAAACTAACCTTCCAGGTTCTTGATCTTCTTTTGGAGGCGAATATTGAGGTTATTAATATTACCTATTCAACAAGAAGTAAGCCGGCATTCCGTGGACGAATACATGAGAAAGTTGGGAATAAGGAAAAGGAACTATCGACATACCAGCCTTCTTCGCCACGGGCAGAACTTTCTCGTACTTCTCTTCCAGTTTGCGATGCGAAAAAAGCAACCTCTGGAACTCGGCAGTTCGCCGGTCATGTGCAACCTGAGTAATGAGGCACTGATAAATCAACAAGTAAAAGCTAAACCAGATCCGAGTCAAGCAAGACGACTCATATCTAGGTGGCTGGATATTCAAAGCTAAATTAGATCCGAATCAAGCAAAGCTTAATTCGGCTCTAGGTGACTGGATATTCAAAGCTAAACCAGATCCGAGTCAAGCAAGACGACTCATATCTAGGTGGCTGGATATTCAAAGCTAAATTAGATCTGAATCAAGCAAAGCTTAATTCGGCTCTAGGTGACTGGATATTCAAAGCTAAACCAGATCCGAGTCAAGCAAGACGACTCATATCTAGGTGGCTGGATATTCAAAGCTAAATTAGATCCGAATCAAGCAAAGCTTAATTCGGCTCCAGGTGGCTGGATATTCAAAGCTAAATTAGATCCGAATCAAGCAAAGCTTAATTCGGCTCTAGTGTAGGGGTTCGTAGCATGGAAAACAAAAATTTTCTATCGCATACAAACAAACAAGCCAAGATCTATCTACTAGATTGTAGCAACGAGTCGATGGAATAACTTACCCTCGAAGATTCCAAAGCGGTTAACGAGAGCAGATTCTCGTGGGTGATGTAGTCGTACTCTTTCCGATCTCAAGATCGCGTAGACGATCCTTCCGGCTCTGCGTTCCGGCAGCGCTCCCGCAGTCGGTCACACGTTCAGTACTCGACGAAGACCTTCCTCTCCCTTGTTCCAGCAGGCAGCGGAGGTTGTAGCACTCTCCTCGCGATTCCGGCAGCACAACGGCGTGGTACCGGAAGTAGAGGGGAGATCTCGCAGGGCTTCGCCTTAAGACGGAGCGAGTATGGTGGTGTATGAGAGAGCTATTAGTGGTCTAGAGTTTAGACACACCAATTAGAAGGCTCTAAACCGCAGGCTAGAGAAATTAGAAGCTCTAAACCAAAACGGCTCTAAACCGGAGATTAGAGGATAGGAACTTGTGTGTCCAGAGGAGGAGGCCCTGCCCCTCCTTTTATAGGTGGGAGGGGCGGCCAAGGGGAGGGGAGTCCCTCCCCAAGTCGGCCTTGGTTGGCGCGCCGGCTTGGAGGGACTCCTCCCCCAAGTCGGTTCCAACCACCTCTTGCTTGTTTCCCACAGTTTCCTGTTTTAGCCGTTTGACTTTCAAACTGGCCGTTTGACTTTTCTGTTTGGGATTCAATTTAATCCTTTATTTGGAACAGCAAGAACACTTAGTACATGATGCAATCATTCCAATATGCAATGACACATTCATGTACCCTCCCCCCCCCCCCCCCGGAGTGCCGGACAATCCGGAACCTTCTAGAACATTCCCGATGAAAACACCGGAATCATTCCCGAACTCCGAAACGGGACTTTCCTTATATGAATCTTATTCTCCGGACCATTCCGGATCACCTCGTGATATCCCGGATCCCATCCGAGACTCCGAACAACATTCGGTCTCTTTCTCATAATACCATAACTACTCAAACAACGTCGAATCCTTAAGTGTGTCTCCCTACGGTTCGTGAATTATGCGGACATGATCGAGACACTTCTCCGAACAATAACCAATAGAGGAATCTGGAAATTCATATGGCTCCCACATATTTCTACGATTACTTTGTGATCGAATGAACCACTTACATACGATACCAATTTCCCTTTGTCTCATGATAGTTTACTTATCCGAGGTTTTGATCGTCGGTATCTCTGCATACCTAGTTCAACCTCGTTACCGATAAGTACTCTTTTCTCGTTCCCGTGATATGTGATCCCTTGTGAGCCAGTCACATGCTTGCAAGCTAATTGGATGACATTCCACCGAGAGGGCCCAGAGTATATCTATCTGTCATATGGATGGACAAATCCCACTCTTGATCCATGTGTTTCAACCAATACTTTCTGAACACTCAATGCCACCTTTATAGCCACCCAGTTACGGTGTGGTGTTTGATGTCATCAAAGCATCCATCCGGTAAAGGTGATATGCATGATCTCATGGTCGAAGGAATTAGGTTACTATGTATCAGAAAGCATATAGCAATTGAACTATTGAAATGACTTGATCTTTATGCTACGCTTATCTATAGGAGTATGTCCATCACATCATTCTCCTAATGATATGATCCTGTTGTTAATAACATCCCTATGTTCATGATCAGGAAACCATGATCATATATTAACCAACAAGCTAGTTTAACAAGAGGCTTTACTAGGGACTCTTATTTTAGTTTACAAATCACACACGTATTAATGTTTCCGGTTAATACAATTATAGCATGGTATGTAAACATTTATCATAAGTGTGAAGATATGATAATAACCACTTTATTATTGCCTCTTGGGCATATCTCCAACAGTCTCCCACTTGCACTAGAGTCAATAATCTAGTTTCAAACCTTTGTGTATTCAACACCTCTGGCTTTCCGGTGTTGTATGTACACGATTGCTAGTGGTCAACTGATCTCTGGATCTGACACTTCCAGGTCCGTGTGTAATTGCATGTCTTTGCGTCTCTACGCATCACTCATTCTCTAATGAGATGGCTTTGTATAAATTTGGTCTTTCGGTGTGACCTTTAGCTCTTTGGGGTTAAAACATGTTGATAATATTGTCGCACAATATATCTTCATAGTATTATCCCACTGTGAACTACACCTAGTTTGATAACAAACTACTTGACACAAATGCCCTCTTTTGCTGCTAAAATAGCAGTCATATACTTTGCCTTTTGTTGTAGTATCTGTCACAATGTCTTAACTTTGGAACTCATCCAAATCCATTATGGAACTCACTTTCCATTATATTGTGCCACCCTTAGTTTAGATTGAGATAAACTTAATTTGTACTTTGTGACAAAGCCAGTATCAATGTAGTACTTTTACAATGAACTAACCATCTATTTGTCACTTCTACAAATATTATACTCTTAGTTCTTCCAAAAGATCATAAGAATATCCTTACTATTGTCCAATGATCATCTTACGAATCATTCTGGTATATGCTCACAACATTTAGAGCATAGGACATATCTGGATTTGTACATATCACAGTATGATTGATATAAATACTCTTTGTGATTTCATACATCAAGTATCAATCTATACTTGATTATTTGTTTCACTTTACCAAATGTCAATACACTTGAATATATCATCAACATTGAACTCATTCAATCCTTTCTGTGCGACAAGAACCTCTCTTGTAGTTTCTATATTGAACTCATTCAATATCTTGTCTATGTACTTCTGGCACAACCATATTAGCGTCTATTGTTGCCAAATATTTGGGTTTTGCCTAAGTCTTTCATCGGGATGAAATTCTTAATATGTGTTTAATAAAAGATACATTATTTCCAATCAACAATATGTCTTCCACATAATGTATTAGAAACATGTCTTAGCGCTCCCACTTAATTTCTTGCAAATGCAAGCATCTTCATCGTTTCTAATGAACTTTTAAACTCCTTTAACAGTTTCATCATAGTGAAGATTCCAACTCCGCAATGATCACTTTAACCATTGAAGTTTGCATATGCTTTTAGCATCCTTTGAATTAACAAAACCCTATGGACCGTGTTATGCACATGTCCTAGGTAATGATTCTATTAGAAGAACTTGTTTTGTTTATTCAACTACCATATAACAAATTATATGTAGTGGTTGCTACATTAATCCGTCTAGACTAAATATCACTATGAAAGATCAAATCTTGTCATAGTTAACCTTTGAACATTGTTGTGAACTCTTTCCCAACATGTCGACTATTTCATAGATGTGAAACATCCATGTCTATTTCTTTATAGATCCAGACACAACTGTAAGGTCTTACACCTTTCTCGAGGGTCCTTCAAGTTCAAAACTTGATTTCTCGTGTATGGAACTATCACGGATTTTATGGCTTCAAGCCATTTTACGGAGTCAGGGCCCATCATCGCTTCTTTGCATGTAGTCGGTTCATTATTCTCAAATAATGATTCAACCCTCAAATCTTGGTATTTGATTGTTTATCCGACCTACTTGTTTCAATAGGAACTTGGATCTCCGTGACCACAACCTTTGAGGTACGTGATCCATGAGCTTTGTTGCTGCCTCCGGAACACTTTTCGGTGCTGCGCAACTCTGCACATACAGCTAAGGTTCTTTTAACCTTATCAAAGTTCTATTGTCCTCCCACTTAACTTTTCACGAAAAATTCCTTCTCAAAGAAACTTGACGTTTTAAGTGACAAACACTTTTGTCTCCGATGTTATGGAGGATTACTTAACAGTTATTCGAAATAACATACAAAGACAGGTTCATCCGACTTTGGTTGCAAACATCTTTCTTATGCATAGCATACCAATGTTTTAAGAAAGGACAACTTGGGTTTTATCCCAAACCATAACTTTATATGGTGTCATTTCAACGGATTATGATGGAGCTCTTTTCAGTGGAAAAACGGTAATCTCTAAAGCTTTTAATCTTTAAAATATAATGGCATTTTTATGAATTATACCTTTGATCTTACCATGTCAAACAAGGTTTAATTACATATCTCGAACGCTCCATACTCTTATGGTGTTTCGGGAAATGCAAATCCACGGAACGATTCCTTAAATCTTAGGTATTATGCTAAACTTGTAACTCAAATATCTTCTTTTATGATCTTATCATAAACTATTTATATTCTTGTTACAATGATTTTGCACTTCATCTTGAAAGTCTTTGAACTCTTCAAATGTTTCATAATTCACCCTTATTAAGTAAATATTCATATATTCACTCAAATTTTCGGAGAAAGCATATGAAGTTGAAATCCATCGCTCTTGACTACACATAATGGACTTCGTACAACAATATGTACAAGTTCCAATAAGCTAGTCATTCGTTCCCTTTTGGCCTATGAACGAAGTTTTAATTATCTCTAGGAAAGTTTCACAAGCGTCATTTGATCAAAATCAAATAGACTCCAAAATTCCATCCATATGGATTTTCTTCATGTTTTCTTTCCAATATAATTTAAACGGCGATGTCACTTCCTAAGTGATCTTTTAATCAATTTGTCTTTCGACATCTTTAGCACTAGTTTTATGGATGTGATGTCTCCAACGAGATTTGCGAATCATCTATCTTTTATGGATTACGGCAATTATTTGAACAACCCTTTTGTTCTCATAATACCTGATAAAACAAATCTTGAAGGTAAGCTTTGATGTTTAACGAGCAACACAATAACCCTTTATTTGTTCTCAATGAACATCATCACATATTCTTTTGCTAGTTACTTAGGCCATTGTAGTTCATGAATTGTGTTGTTTCGTATGACGATTCACACCAACAAATTCAGTATCAAATACTTAAGAACCACATTGTTTAATAAGCAAAGAATATAGCCATAACATGTATATCATCTGTATACTTAAGCTGAACAATTCTAGTCTTTTCTTTTCTGCCATATATTTATGAGATTCTCTTTCAATATTTCCTTTTCTGTTTTAAAGAATCTATCAACATCAATAGTGGAGTCATACATATGACACATAGTCCAAAACATGTATAGTTAAATACCAATGTCTTTGGACTTGCACTTTGAAGTAGATCACCATCATCAAATGTTTGGTGTTCTTTCAAATTCCTTTCTTTAGTAATCTCTTGGTGTAGTAAACATTTTACCTACATCAAATATTCATCTTTATCATGGAATCGTCCATGATCAAACTACCTTTAGCTTATAACGATGAATTACGAGTATAATGTTGCTATCCAAAACCTTTTGGAGGATTAGGACAACAAGTGTCTGCAACCCTTTGCAAATTCTCATCAAAATATGAGAACATGAACTTTGCCATATTATACTCTATCATGTTGTAACCAAAACTTCGTTTCAGATATCACAATATCTTCCACACATCATGGTTTCTGAAACAACTCTTTCAGATCCTAGATAACTTTGATATTAAGATAATCCTTTGAATATCAAGAATCATGGATACAAACATGATACTCATACACTAACTCTTGGAATTGTCACTCTTGTTTTAATACCAATTATTAAACTTTCATGGAGTAACCGGAACTTACTGAAAGTTTGCAATAGGACTTTTATACTTTTATATTAACACTTCAAAACAATACGATACCAGTTCGTAAAGTAACTAACCAGAATTCTATAGTTCTATCATCTCAATTATAACTAAGCGCAAGGTGGTAATCGGATGCCAATGACTACAACAACTATGCAAATTCACTTTGATTTAGTTTATGATAAATTGAGTTCTAATTAATAATTAAATTAATCTAGGTGAACTCCCACTCAAAACAATATCCCTCACATTGTTTTAGTGATCACACGAACCAAATCCACCACATCAAAACCGATCATCACGAGAGTTGATATAGCTTCAATGGCGAACAATCAACATGTTCATCATAT
This sequence comes from Avena sativa, assembly GCA_916181665.1. Lineage (NCBI taxonomy): Eukaryota > Viridiplantae > Streptophyta > Magnoliopsida > Poales > Poaceae > Avena > Avena sativa. The sequence continues at coordinate 25,116,359 of OV702283.1, forward strand.
CTACTATATGACTCATGCTCTACCTTTCGGTAATCCGTGTTCCTGAGGCCATGTCTGTACATGCTAGGCTCGTCAAGATCAAACCTTAGTTTTCGCATGAGCAAATCTGGCTTGCTCACGTTGTATACACTTGCAGAATCTAACACACCCGATCATCACGTGGTGCTTCGAAACAACAAGCTTTAGCAACGGTGCTAACTAAGGGTGAACACTTTATGACTTGAAATTCATGTGCATGAGGGATCATCTTATAATGCTACCGTCGTCTACTAAGCAATACAAGATGCATAAAGGATTAACATCACATGCAATTCATAATTTGTGATATGATATGGCCTTTCTTCTTTGTGCTTCCGATCTCCATCTTCCAGCACGAACATGATCTCCATCATCACCGGCATTGCATCAAGGTCAATGACGCCTCTCCATGGTTGCCGTCCACCGGCTTCAACTATTACAACTACTTTGAATAGACACGCGGGTCTTAACAGAAATTAAAGACAACCATATGGCTCCTGCCGGTTGCCAACTTACAATAAGGAACATTGCATACATCATATATAATCACAATCATGGCCATATCACATCACTGCACACCCCTGCAAAACAAAGTTAGACGCCTCTACTTTCTTTGCATATTTTACGTGGTTTGGGGCTTTCAATAAGTGTCGTACTAACTTACGAACAAGAACCACAACATTGATACTAGTATTGTTAATCACCCGTTGTAAATTGGATCTTAACTATGCTAGGAGAAACAGGCACCCGCAAAGCCACTTATGCAATACAAGTTGCATGTCAAGCGTGGAGCAAGTCTCATGAACGATGTCATGTAAGGTTAGCCCGGGCCGCTTCATCCCAACATACCGCAAGATGCAAAGTACACAAGAAGCAATCAACAATAAAAGCATCAACGCCCACAATGACCATTGTGTTCTACTCGTGCAACAGATCTACATATAGACACGGCTCTGATACCACTGTAGGGGTTCGTAGCATGGAAAACAAAAATTTTCTATCGCATACAAACAAACAAGCCAAGATCTATCTACTAGATTGTAGCAACGAGTCGATGGAATAACTTACCCTCGAAGATTCCAAAGCGGTTAACGAGAGCAGATTCTCGTGGGTGATGTAGTCGTACTCTTTCCGATCTCAAGATCGCGTAGACGATCCTTCCGGCTCTGCGTTCCGGCAGCGCTCCCGCAGTCGGTCACACGTTCGGTACTCGACGAAGACCTTCCTCTCCCTTGTTCCAGCAGGCAGCGGAGGTTGTAGCACTCTCCTCGCGATTCCAGCAGCACAACGGCGTGGTACCGGAAGTAGAGGGGAGATCTCGCAGGGCTTCGCCTTAAGCCGGAGCGAGTATGGTGGTGTATGAGAGAGCTATTAGTGGTCTAGAGTTTAGACACACCAATTAGAAGGCTCTAAACCGCAGGCTAGAGCAATTAGAAGCTCTAAACCAAAACGGCTCTAAACCGGAGATTAGAGGATAGGAACTTGTGTGTCCAGAGGAGGAGGCCCTGCCCCTCCTTTTATAGGTGGGAGGGGCGGCCAAGGGGAGGGGAGTCCCTCCCCAAGTCGGCCTTGGTTGGCGCGCCGGCTTGGAGGGACTCCTCCCCCAAGTCGGTTCCAACCACCTCTTGCTTGTTTCCCACAGTTTCCTGTTTTAGCCGTTTGACTTTCAAACTGGCCGTTTGACTTTTCTGTTTGGGATTCAATTTAATCCTTTATTTGGAACAGCAAGAACACTTAGTACATGATGCAATCATTCCAATATGCAATGACACATTCATGTACCCTCCCCCCCCGAGTGCCGGACAATCCGGAACCTTCTAGAACATTCCCGATGAAAACACCGGAATCATTCCCGAACTCCGAAACGGGACTTTCCTTATATGAATCTTATTCTCCGGACCATTCCGGATCACCTCGTGATATCCTGGATCCCATCCGAGACTCCGAACAACATTCGGTCTCTTTCTCATAATACCATAACTACTCAAACAACGTCGAATCCTTAAGTGTGTCTCCCTACGGTTCGTGAATTATGCGGACATGATCGAGACACTTCTCCGAACAATAACCAATAGAGGAATCTGGAAATTCATATGGCTCCCACATATTTCTACGATTACTTTGTGATCGAATGAACCACTTACATACGATACCAATTTCCCTTTGTCTCATGATAGTTTACTTATCCGAGGTTTTGATCGTCGGTATCTCTGCATACCTAGTTCAACCTCGTTACCGATAAGTACTCTTTTCTCGTTCCCGTGATATGTGATCCCTTGTGAGCCAGTCACATGCTTGCAAGCTAATTGGATGACATTCCACCGAGAGGGCCCAGAGTATATCTATCCGTCATATGGATGGACAAATCCCACTCTTGATCCATGTGTTTCAACCAGTACTTTCTGAACACTCAATGCCACCTTTATAGCCACCCAGTTACGGTGTGGTGTTTGATGTCATCAAAGCATCCATCCGGTAAAGGTGATATGCATGATCTCATGGTCGAAGGAATTAGGTTACTATGTATCAGAAAGCATATAGCAATTGAACTATTGAAATGACTTGATCTTTATGCTACGCTTATCTATAGGAGTATGTCCATCACATCATTCTCCTAATGATATGATCCTGTTGTTAATAACATCCCTATGTTCATGATCAGGAAACCATGATCATATATTAACCAACAAGCTAGTTTAACAAGAGGCTTTACTAGGGACTCTTATTTTAGTTTACAAATCACACACGTATTAATGTTTCCGGTTAATACAATTATAGCATGGTATGTAAACATTTATCATAAGTGTGAAGATATGATAATAACCACTTTATTATTGCCTCTTGGGCATATCTCCAACATCTAGGTGGCTGGATATTCAAAACTAAACCAGATCCGAGTCAAGCAGAGCTTAACTCGGATCTAGGTGGCTGGATATTCAAAGCTAAACGAGGTCCGCATAAAACACGACTAAACTCGGATCTAAATGGCCGGATTAACGAACCTTAGAAATAAAGTTAAGTCAAACTTCCAAGTATACAACAAGTTATTTCCTTGCAAGTTTCGGGGACTAGAGCATATGGTAACATCTGAAGAATAATGATGAACTTCCAAGTATACCTCATTCATCTTGTTGGTATCAATGATGAGCTGGGCAGCATGGTCAAAACGGACGCTGATGTCAGAAAGCTGAAAGGGCTGGTTTGTTGGATTACCCTCAAACTGATCAGTAGCATTCCAGTTGTTGGCGTACTCAACCAGCGCTCCAAGGCTGTTCCCGCTAGCTGTCCGAGTTAAAACTTTACCCCGGGCAGGCGGTCCGACCACGGCAGTCGCAGGGCTCTTATGAAGAGTAAGCTGGCTGCCGACGGCCGAGGAAACGAGGACTTTTGTAGGCGCAGCTCCCTTACGCAGCACGTCAGCGATACTCGGCTGAGAAGAGCCGGCAAGACCTCTCTGAGAAGAAGAAGTCTTGACGGCAATAGCGTTTTCCGCCTTAGAAGAGGCATCAGCAGGATGTGGCGCCTCGGAAGTAGGGACGGAGTCCTTAGGAGCAGCGGAGGATAAGGTCGCAGAGGGCGCCGGGATAACGACCTTTTCGGCCGAGGTCGGGATGGCCGTAGAAACTGCCGGAGTAGATGGAAGCTCAGTAGCAGCGCTGGGGCCCATAGAAGGGGCGGCAGGCTCGATGAAAACTTCGGAGGGCCGGTTCGAATCCAGGTCAATGGAAGGGGTCTCAGGGATATCGCGACGGACAGGCGACGTATTCGGAGCTGGAGGAGAAGCAGGACGAATAGGACTAGGAATCCTGGTATCATCAGCGGGAGGAGGAGATGGCGGACGAATCGGACGGCTAGTCATACTAGGACCACCAGGTTTAACAGAGAGAGGAGCACTGCAAAAATAAGAAAGAAGATTCGTCAGTATGAGGAACAGAGAGAGAAACAAGAAATATAGGCAGGAGAACTTACCCGGCGACCCCAGGCATAGTCCTGCGCCTGGGAGGGTTCGGAGCGGATGTCTTCGTTCGCTTCTTAGGAACCGCCTCCGAGGCACTAGCAGGAGCCCCGCGTTTCACCGAGGTAACGGGAGGCCGGGAAGCAATAGGCTCGGCGTCGTGGACCTGACCGGCCGGATTAGCTGGGAAGGTAGAAGCCGGAAATGCATAAGAAATAGGCATGGAGGCAACTACCTCAAGAATTTGGACCTCGTCCGAATCACCTTCCTCCTCATGCGCTGAAGTTTTGCCGCGAGCTCGAGCCGGAGCAGGATCTGACTTAGGGACGAACTCCTTAGAGTCCGGCTCACCAGTATCCGGGGTACTCCTGTCCGCGGGCCAAGGGAGCTGCAGAACTTCGGCGTCCTCGTTTTTCTGCTCTGCGAACCTCTGCAAGACAAGGAGAAAGAGAATTAAATAAACCAGTTTCTAAAAATAGTGGAATAACAGAGCAATGCTGATTAAGCTTACCTCGGGAGGCGGACGATCGCGAGTGAATGGTTTTAATCCCCAGGACCAATCCTCAGGCATCTCGGTCTTGAAGATAGCTCGGATGCGCTTATAAATGAGGTAGTTATCCAGCTCCACGGTCGAGACTCGGTTAGGGTCAAGGGGACCGCTCATGTAGCACAGTTTGTGGGTCCGCTGCTGGAAGGGGCAGATCCGGCTACTAATGAAAGTTGCCATCAGGTCTTCGCCGCATAACCCGGCCCGAATCAACTCTTTAAGCCGAATCTCGAAGGCCTCGGCCAAGGCGTGAGTTTTCCTCGGATTATAGAGCCAGTTCACTTTAGAAGGTGGGCCAATTGAGAATGGAGGGAGCCGAATCTTGTCTTCCGCTCCTCTGTTCTTGACGTAGAAAAATGACTTGTGCCACTTCTTGCACGACTCCAACCCAGTGACACGAGGGAACACGGATTTCCTCCGAGGAGTTATAGACGCCGCCCCACATTGGGTGAGCAACTTCTCGGAAGGGTGCAGAGATTTGTCAGGGACAACGTTTGAGCGGATCTGGAAGAACTTCGACCAGACATGTACTGACGGCCACAGGCCGAAGTAACCCTCCGAAGCGGAGATGAAAGCAGAAAGAGAAGCTATGGCGTTCGCAGGAAGATGATGCGGCTGAAGGCCGAAGTAATCGAGGAATTCTCTAGCGAAATCGCTAAGAGGGAGAACGAAGCCGCGGGCGAAGTGAGACATGAAAACCACATACTCGCCCTCTCTGACGTCTGGAGAGGATTCGCTGCCGGGTAAACGGCAAGAAACCTCGGCGGGAATCCTTCGAGTCCGGATGAGCCATTCAATCTCACGGCGCGTGACTGAAGAGCCCTGCCACGAGCCTCGCTCGGGCCCGGAGCCAGCGTCGTCGTCCTCGACAAGAGTGCCGCTAAACGAACTAGACATACGTGCGCCGGAAAGATCGCCGGAGGAAAGACTGGCGGCGGAGGGGAGTTTAGAGCTGCAAGGCCCCGTCGGAACTTTGCGCGAAAACAATGGCGAAGGAACGGAGGAACCGTCGCCAGAGCACGAAAACGGAGCAGATGAATCTAGGGAAAGAACAGGGCAAGACGGCCAGAGAGGACTCACCGGCGACGGAGTCAAAGCCGCGGAGCGCGGGCAAGAAGAGTAGAACGGCGCGGCGGAATCTCCGCCGACGGAGGCTCTGGCTGGCGAGCGGCGGCGGAACCGCAAGAAAACGCGCCGGCGAAAGGAAGAAGGAGAACGGAGGCGAGCGATAAGGGGAAAGGTGAATCCCGCAAACGCGGTTCCCCTCTTTATAGTCAAGCCATGAACAGGGAAGTGGGATCGTGGGTGTGGCAGTTATCCGTGTAGATCGTGGGTGCAGCACGAACGCACGACGGTGAGCGGAGCCACACCAACGGCCACACATGAAGAAGGGTCGTTACAATCCCCAAGGGGAACAGCACCCGAGGCATCGCAGCGACGGCGCAGCAGGTGCAGAATTCACTGTAGACTTGTCAGTAAGCACTGTAGAGGGACCTAAAAACTAGAAGAACAATGATGGGATGACACGTAGGACATGGCGTACCAGGGAAGGAACGAGGAGACCTCGGACGAGGACATAACTCGGAAACAAGACTAAAGAATATAATGAAGCTGATATAACCCGGCCAAAGCTATTGACAGGGCCACACCAGCTTCGGGGACTAATGTCGGGGGGTTAACCTCGGGTAGGTCAAAGATGGGGAAAGACGGAGGTACTATCCCCGTCTAGTTTCCGAGTTACAGTCCAAGTCGGCCGAATCATGTATATGTCGGCCGATGAACGTAGGCAAGAAGCCCACGTATATGTATCAAGTAGTTACCCGGCCGAGTTACTAAGAGAATCGGCCGGGTTACCCAAGTGATCGTGATGCAGGTGAAGAACGAGCCGAGTAACACAAGGTAAGACCGAGTGATACGAAGCTTGCAGGAGAAGGAGAAGCCCAAGGTCAAACTATAGCTGCAGGCTAGAAGGAATCAGAGCAGAGCCAAGCGCAAGAGACAAGGATGCACAGCGTCAGAGGGGCAGAAGGAGGTCACGAAAGTGACAGTGCAGGAGCCCGAGGCACGTAGGAGGAGGCCACTGGAGCCTTGCCGTCATTAGAAGGGCGACAGGGAAAGGAGGCCGCCGAACTACTAATTTGGGACAAGCATATTCCACGAATATGCTTGCCTCGTCAGCCCTAAGGGCACCCAAGGCACTCCTTTAAAAGGGGAGGCCTGGACCCTGAGGGAGGGATCGACTCTTTGAGCACCGTTAGGCTGGGGAGATTCATCTTGTCCCCCTGTATACAGCTCAAGGAGCATTTGTAACCCATCAAGAGAGAAATAAAGATCATCACTTTGGCAGATTGAGTGAAGAGACAGTTGCATCTTCCCTCCCCAGATCCCACTAGCATCCATTGGCCCCATACTTTAGCCTACCCATGGCATCTGCCGTGCCGCCACCACGACAATAATACTGGCATCCCATGCATGTCTCAACCAGCTTGTCGGCGTCCGCCTTCACGGTCAGCCAGTAGAATCCTTGCTAGAATGCTTTAGCGACCAATGATTGAGCTGGGAAACACACTTCAGGTATACAGCAGTGGTGCTTCTTTTGTAGAGCTGTCCATTGATAATGGTATAGCCCTTTGCTCGTCGTACTATTTGCCTTCTTTCGACTTCGTCGTCGGGCAAAGTTCCGTGTACGAGATATTCCATGAACGGTTGTGTCCAAGCCGGAGGGATTTTTGTCCATGTGTGAACGAAAGAGTCAACTCTATCCGGGTTGTCGATGTCTGCTCCCTTCACGGATGGTGTCCGTAGATGCTCCAAGAAAACGCCAGGCGGAATTCGTTTGCGCCATGATCCAAGCTTAGATAGCAGATCAGCTGCCTCGTTTTGCTCCCTAGGTACATACTTGACCTCGTAGCCCAAGAAGCTCTTAGCTATCTCGTCCACTTCGTCGCGATATGTCGCCATCATAGGGTTCCGCGCGTTCTAGGTGCCAGCCACCTGCTGGCCAACCAAGTCGGAATCTCCACAGCAAACTATGCGCTTGATGCCAATATCCTTGGCTACGCGTAGTCCGTGAATGAGTGTTTCATACTCCGCCATGTTGTTCGTAGCCTCGAAGTGGATCTGTAGAACATAGTGTAGCTTGTCCCCGGTTGGTGACTGTAGCAGTACACCAGCCCCCGAGTCGTTGAGTAGCTTTGATCCGTAAAAGTGCATCACCAAATATTCTGGCTCCGGCATTGGGGTAGCATCTGGCATCTCCGTCCAATCTACGTTGAAATCCGACAAGGCTTGTAACTTGATAGCGTCGCGTCTCTTGTAGGTGATCTCGAAGGCGACAAGTTTAATGCCCCACTTCGCGACCCTTCCCTTAGCGTCGCTATCGTTGATGATGTCGTACAGTGGAGTATTGCTTACCACTGTGATAGGGTGCTCCTGGAAGTAATGCCGTAGCTTCCGAGAAGCAAGGAACACGCCATAAGCTATCTTTTGGTAGTGTGGGTAACGCTACTTGGACTCCGTTAAGACCTCGCTTACATAGTAAAATGGTCGTTGAACTCCGTGCTCATAGCCTGGTTCTTTCTGCTCTACCACGACGACGATGCTGATTACCTGGTTGGTGGCCGCCATGTAAATTAACATGGGCTCCCCAGGCTCGGGTGCTGCAAGGATAGGTGCTGAGGAAAGTATCTCCTTGAGCTGCTTCAATGTTGCATCTGCCCCGTCTGTCCACGTGAATTTGTCCGCCTTCTTTAGCAACTTGTACAGCAACAGAGCCTTATCTCCAAGTCTAACTGCTCCAATGCAACCTGTTAGCCGTTGTATGTCCTTTAGGCATGTCAGACGGTTTATGTTTAAGATGGCCTTGATTTTCTCCGGGTTGACCTCGATTCCATGCTGGGAAACGATAAAGCCTAACAATTTGCCGGCTAGCACCCCGAATACGAACTTCTTAGGGTTAAGCATCATGTTGTATTTCCGGAGATTATCAAAGGTTTCTTTTAAGTCGGAGATTAAGTGGTTTGACTTTTTAGACATCACCGTTATATCGTCCACATAGGCGTGAACGTTCTGACCAATTTGATCGTGTAGGCAACATTGCATTGTCCGCTGGTACGTAGCACCTGCGTTTTTCAGCCCAAAGGGCACCGTGACATAGCAAAATGTGTCGTAGGGTGTAGTGAACGAAGTGGCCAATTGGTCCAACTTCCTCATTTTTATCTGGTGGTATCCTGAGTATGCATCGAGAAAACACAAAAGCTCTGAGCCAGCCGTCGAGTCAATGACTTGGTCAATGCGAGGCAAAGCAAACGTATCTTTGGGACATGCTTTGTTCAAGCCGATGTAATCAACGCACATTCTTAATTCTTTGGTTCCCTTTTTGGGGACAAGTACAGGATTGGCCACCCATCGGGTGTGAAGGACTTCTCGGATAAAACTATCCTTAAGTAACCTAGTTATCTCTTTGCCTATGGCACGTCTCTTCTCGTCTCTGAAGCGTCATAGAGGTTGTTTCACTGGTTTACATTTTGGATCAATATTCAAGCTGTGATCGGCAAGTTCCCTAGGTACACCTTTCATGTCGGCAGGTTGCCAGGCAAAGATGTCCCTGTTCTCACGGAGGAACTCGACGAGCGCGCTTTCCTATTTATGGTCCAGGTTCGTCCCAATGGCTTTGGTCTTGGAGGCATCGCCTACCACAAGTTCCACCGGCTTGGTCTCGATGGAGGCCTTGAATGCTGGGCGGAGTCAGAAATCTGTTTCTTTGACGCGGGCATCTCCGAGGCATCGACCTTCCTCTGGATCTCCTTGAATTCTTCGCTATAGAGGACAACTTATGCAAAGGCTGCTTCTCCAATCTCGCAGTCCCTTGCCTTGGTAAAGCTTCCGGATACAGTAATGACACCGTTTGGTCCGGGTATCTTGAGCTTGTTGTAGACGAAGCATGGCTTGGCCATGAAGATGTGGAATATGTCGCGGCCGAATACGACGTGGTAAACGCTTTTGAAGGGGACCACCTCAAAGGTCATGCACTATTGGCGGTAATTATTGACATCGCCAAAAGCGACCTGAAGTGTGATGCACCCAAGGGACCGACCCTCCCGACCAGGAACTACGCCGTGGAAGATGGTGCTGGTCCGCCTTAGGTTTTCCTCCGTCAAGTTCATCTTGTGTAGTGTATCTAGGTACATGATGTTGATGTTGCTTCCACTATCCACCATACATTTGGTGAACTCATTGTCGTCAATTAGGGGATTGATGATCATGGCGTATTGGTTCTCCGTAGGGATGAGGTCTGGGTGATACTTCCTGTCCCAAGTAATTGGAATCTCCGACCAGCGCAGGTATTGGGGAACTGGGGGTAGAGTGGCCATTAGTATCCTCATGGAGGTCTTCTGTTGTCGGACGATGGGGGTGCCAAGGAAAGTGTGGAAAACTGCTGCCTTCTTCTCGAAGTTTTTTTTGCCCTTTCCCTCGCTTTTGGCGGCGTGCTTGGGGTCAACGTGCTCGTCCATGTCGCTTGAATCCTTGGACTCCTCCTCCTCCTTCTTCCCCTTGCCCTTGCCTCGCGGTCTGTTTTTCTGACTTCGCTTGTAGCCGGACTCCGGGTCCTCTTTGAGGTCGTTGACGAACTTGCAATGGCGATTGGTGTGTGTGTGTGGCTTTGCCGTTGGCGTCGAGGTGTACGAGGCACAACATATTGCGGTACTCCTCGTAGGTCTGGGGAACGCGGAGCGCTGCCGAGGTTGTTTCACTACCTCGCTGCTGCCCACGACCAGCTGCCCGTCCTCAGCCACGTTGTCCGCTATCACCTCGTCCTGCAAAAGTCATGGCGACCATATAGGAGGTTTGCTTTTCTTCTGGAGGGCTCTTTCGCTTGGTGCTGTTGTTCCTCCGAGCTTGTGTTGGAACGGCCGTTACCGGCAGAGAGCCGCAAGAATCATCGTCGGCAGCCACGAACTCACTAGCTAGCTGGATCATCTGATTGAGATCTAGCTGGTGGTTGTCCTACAGGCGCTTCAACGTATGTCGGAGCAACGTACCCCTTTCCAACCCATCAATGAAGGTGGACATGGCAGTTTGTGAGTGCACTCCTGCGCAGGAATTCTTCATATCTAGCCATCATGAGACGTAGGCGCGAGATGACTCATCTTTCTCCTGCGCGCACCGCTATAGGTCGCCAACAATATAGGGACGTTTCTACGTACCCTCGAAGTTCTTGGTGAACGCTTCTTGCATGTCCAGCCAGTTGCAGATAGATTTCTCCGGCAAGTCACCGATCCATTGGCGGGCCGTGCCCGCCAGCATCAATGGGAGGTACTTGAAGGCAACGTTGGGTTTCCCCCGGCGATCTCCACCATGTTGTCGTAATCCTGTAACCATGTAGCTGGCTTGGCGGTGCCATCATAGGGCTTGATGGTCTTGTCAATCCGGAAACCCTTGGGGTAAGCTGCGGTCCATATTATAGGTCCAAAGCAGCGTGGTCCTAGGTATGCTCCATCCCGGGACTCATGGATCTTGTCCAGACGTGATCGTGCGTCGTATGGCTCCAGGCTTCTTTTCTTCCTTTTGCCATCAGGGGATGGGCTGTGTGAACGACGCGGGCCTCCTCCGCCATGGTGGCTGCTCGGTGGTGACAGAGGCGGAGGTGGCGGTGGGTTAGTGAAAGTACAAAGGAAGTCGCCTAGAGGGGGGGTGAATAGGCGTTTTTAAAATATTATGGTTTAGGATCAAGTAAATGCGGAATAAAACTAACATTTAATTTATTGAGCACAAAACCTAGCCACTAAGTACACCTAAGTGCACCAACAACCTATGCTAAGCAATACAAGCAACAAAGTGATAGCAAGATATAAATACTTCAAGCACGATGGCTATCACAATGTAAAGTGCATAAGTAAAGGGCTCGGTTGAGAGATAACCGATGGACGCGGAGACGAAGATTTGTTTCCCAAAGTTCACTTCCAAAGAAGCTACGTCTCTGTTGGAGAGGTGCGATGGCGCAATGCTCTCCGAACACCACAAATGGCTCACCTTGAGGTGTGGTGGCTCGATGCTCACCCAACGCCACACAAGGCCTCACCCCGGATGCGGAAGCACGCAACTCACCGACACCACAAAAGGCTCACCCTATTCTCCCGAGTGCGCACCACAAAAGGCAGGCACTTGCTCCACTATGGGACGCTTGAGGGCGGTCACCGAACCCGTACAAGATTGGGGCTAACTCCACAACTCAATTGTAGGCTCCAAACAACAAAGCCACAAAAGGCTACAATGCCACAAAAGGCCAACAAAGCCACAAAAGGCTACAAGACCACAAAAGGTCAACAATACCACAAAAGGTCAACAACCCAATCACACAACCGTCTAGGGTTCCAAGGAACCCAAGAGAAACAATCCCACAAGCTTGAACTCGCTGAATCTCCGAGGAGAACTCAAACCTATGCACCAAATGCAAGGGCAAGTCCTTCTCTCCCAAATTTCAACAAAGCTACAAAAGCTATTGGGGGAATAAGGGAGGAAGAACACAAGAGGAGAACTCAAACCTATGCACCAAATGCAAGGGCAAGTCCTTCTCTCCCAAATTCCAACAAATCTACAAAATCTATTGGGGCAATAAGGGAGGAAGAACACAAGAGGAGAACACAAAACTCTCCAAGATCTAGATCCCAATGATTCCTTCACAGAGAAGGGATTTGACTTGAGGGGATTGTAGATCTAGATCTCCTCTCACTTTTCCCTCAAAAATATGTAAGAATCATTGGAGGGAGAGGGAGTAAGAGAGCTCAAATAGGTCAACAATGGTGGGCAAAAACGAGCTCAAAAGATGGGGAACCATTAGGGACGAAGCCCCCCTTAAATAGGACAAGGAAAAACTGACCGTTTGGGCCAGATTCGTGCCCCCACCGGAACTTCCGGCCCCTCACCGGAACTTCCGGCAAATAGAAACACAAGTTACTGATTCTGACCGGAACTTGGGTCGGAACTTGGGCCAGAACTTCCGCTCAAGCAAAAACGCAGGATAGCATTGCACGAAAACTTTAATAACTTTTGATTCCGGACTCCGTTTTTGATGATCTTGGGCTCGTTTTGAAGAGAACGAAAAGATCTATAAGATTATGCAAAGAAACATCATAGTACAGCATGGAAGGATAAAACAAAATTTAGAAAGTTATGACCTCTCTAGAAGCTATGAACCGGTAAAACCTCCAAAACCCAAAACACAAGAAGATGAGCTTGGAAACTCTAATCGGGATGAAACCAATTTTGTTGGGAATATAAAACCAAGAGAACCCAACAAAATGTTAAATATTTGATACCACCAAGGGAGAAAATATCAGTTATATATATGTGAAGTATCCCCCAAGGTGTGGAGCCGGAAAACTCGCAAGATCAAAAAACCGCAATAAGATATGCAAGGGAAATCCTTGGAAGATGAACTAGAGCTTGTTATGATGATGACCACAAGCTCTAGATCCTCTCATGGACAAGAACCAAATAAAAACCAAGAAAGATGATGATATGAATGCAAAGGTTTGAGCTCTCTCCGAACGATGCAATCAAGACACCCGCTTGAGAGCCCCTCTTGATAGTACGACTATCTATCCTAAACCCGGTCTCCCAACTAACAACACGAGACCAGCAAAAGAGAAGCCCTATCAAGAACATACCTTTGCCTTGAGCAACCCACTTGAACTTGATGTATACCGTCTTGTTCTTCTATAGTGGGAACACCTTTCTTGATAGCTCTTGCTTGATGAAGATGAAGACTTGAGAATTTCTCCCCCATACTCCATGGGGAAACCTCTTATTTGAACTTGTCTTCATCACCCCATGATCATGAGGATGGAAAGCTTCAAGCATGAGATCTTCTAGAGATGGCGCATCTTGAGCTCGCCCTTCATCATCTCTTCTTGAGGTTGATCCATCTTGATGCAACTCTTTGCACATGTCTTGATCAACCTTCAAGCTCCTTCTTTCTTCATGATTCCAATGGGCACAAAGCCCTTGGACATTTCTTCATCTTCCAACCTTGAGACCAACACAAGGCCCAAGCGATGCCAATGGACAAACCTACAAGTGAAACTCAATTTACACATTAGTCCATAGAGATTGTCATTAATTACCAAAACCACACATGGGGGCATACATGCCCTTTCAGTTAGGCTTCTTGATATTACCCTCCTATGATGCCTCACGCTTGTCACGGTTGTTTGTCGGATGGGGAGGGTCATGGCGTGACCTGCTCTTGTGTCCTTGGTTGCGTTTCCCATCATGATGGGCCTGCTCCGTGTTGTCGCGGATGACGATGCCTCGTTGCTTAGGTGGATGCATGTTCGTACGATGGTGAGCCTTGGGGTCGTCGCGATGTCAGGGAAAGCGGGGCGGTGGAGATGGGCGATGAGGTTGAGCGTTGCCTCCATGGTCGGAGGATATGGGGATAACATCTTTCCTATTGCGCGCATCCCTCCGTCTTCGTTCTAACGAACCCATTTGGTACCCGACATCAAGAGGAGATCTGTCCCTTGGCGGCTTATGCTGGCTAGACTGGCAAAACGCTCGGTCAGACTCAAGCCTCTGAGAGGTGGCCTTTTCCTATTGTTTCACCGCCTTGGCAACTAGGTCATAGACCTGGTTCACCGCTCCAGGTGATCTATCCTTCTCCAGAAGGGTCTTGGCGACGGTGAGGTTGAGAAGAGGAGTGGGCATCACCTGCCTGCCTTCACTATCAATATATGGCTTGGCCTATGTCGGCTTCGAGGGATCCCATCCTAGGTCTCGTCGTACACCAGGATCGTTGATGATGCGAGCCGGAGCTTTCTTAGCCTTCTGCTGCTGTAGCAGAGTCTTGTACTTGGCCTCCATTGCTCTAGCTTTCTCTATTGACTTCTGCGCGTTGGCCAGATCTCGATCTAGCTTTGCGCCTTGCTCCGCGATGGCCTGTGCTTCCTCTAGCAGCTGCTGGCGCTTCTCGTCGAGCTAGACTAAATTGTGAATATGAGACACGGTCATAGGCTTGACGAGGAGATTACGGTACATCACTCTATCAGCTAGAGTGACTTGGGCAGCAGACGTAGATGCCGGAGACGGCGGGTTTGTGGTGTTGTTGTTTCTCGGACCAGTGCCGAGTTCCTGCGGCTGCTGTACTGGGTTAGGTGGAGGGGGCATGACCTTTGCATGGTCATTGTCGGTAGCAACATGTGGTCCCTTCCCTTTGTCCAACGCTTTAGGCGGAGCTCGTACAGGCTGATCTTCATCCATCACCGTCCCAATGGCGACGAACACCTCTCGGGACGTGACAGCGTTGTTGGCTTGCTCGTCGCGCTTGTAATCCTCCTCCATCTTCTGTATGGCCGAGTCTAGCTCCTCCGGGCTGAAATCTATCTCCTCTGAATCTGCGCTAATGTCAGCGTAGAGCGCGTCAAGCACGGAGTCGGAGGGTGCCGGGGCTTCCTCGATGACGGGAGGTGGAGGTGCAGCAGCAGCGACGATGACTGGAGGTGATGGCGCAGCTGCGGCGACGATGACCGGAGGCGGTGGTTGAGGCAGAGGGGCTCCACCAACGAGCGTGATTTCTATCTGGGCTTCCTCCTCAGCTTCCGCATAGCTATTAACGGTGTTTATCATGCTTTCGAAAGTGAAGCGTCCTAAAGCCTGCTGCCGCCTTAGCGTATGCCGTAGAAGCGTACCTTGGTCTAGTCCTTCCACAAAGTGATACATAGCATCATCATTGGGGTAATGAGCCAGGTCATCCCGTATACGGAGCCACCTGGCAAGGTAATCGCGGGGGTTTTCGCTCTCTCTGGACGCAGCGCGCCGGATCGAAGATGGTAACCACACCGACGAACTTGGATCTCTGCTGTCCAGACGCACGAGCGAAGCCGATGGATTTGCAGCGATCTTCCACCGTTATATCCAGCACAGGGGCGGTTTGGGTGGGCCTTGAATTTTTCCGATCTTTGCCGGCAAACTCCAAGGAGAGATCCGACATCGATCCTTCCATGAACGTATCCTGCCCGTAGGCGGTCTGTGCGGGTATTGATGCTCCTCCGACTCCCAGGGAACTAGTGCCCGAGTCGGTTTCGCTGATGAAGAGGTGGATATCTCCGATGGGGACGATCGAGTATCGCGTAGGGTTCGTCTTCGCCTGGATCTAGAACTCGTCGGGAGGGATGATCAAAATGTTGCCGGAGAAGGGAACGCGACCGATGGCTACAGTTTTGCTGATTCCTGCAAAGATCTTGGTCCTCGCCCGCTGAAGAGCCTGAAGCGCCTTAGGCCCCACGGTGGACGCCAACTGTCATGGTATTGCCGACGAGTACGCCATGGAGGGGTCCTCACAGTGTGTGTTTAGAGACTTGGGGGAAGGCGGACGGTTAACGGGTACGAGGTTACACAGCTTACCCAGGTTCAGATCCCACAATGCTGGCAGAATCCTACTCCTACTATAAATCACTATAAGGACAATACATCGAGTTACAGTGATTGGTTCGCTGGGCGAGGTGTATGTTAATCGATACTAGGTTGTGCCCTAAAGGCTCCCATAGGCCCGACTTATATAGTCGCCAGGTCCTAGGGTTACAGGGAAAAGTCCTAGCCGAACAGGTTATAGAGTCCTACACTGCTTACATCTAGTCTAGCGTGTCTTGTACTCCAAGGCTCCGGGTACGTCGGTGACTCCTCCGTAGCCTTCCTTTATCCGGCATGGGCCTCCCTTCTGGATCCATCTAACTGGGCCGCCCAGCAGGCCATGGGCCATGCTACCAACTGTGGGCCACCCAGGTTATCCGGATAGGAGACATGCTATGAGGATACCCATATAGCATATCCCCAACAGGTTTAGAGGCCGAAGAGGAGGAGGTGGGCTGACGGCGGCGGCGGCTTGTGGGGCTGGGGTCGTTGTGGTGTAGGTCTTGGGGCAGCCCCCTCCCCTCTATTTATGAGAGGGATGGGCAGCTAGGGGAGGGGGAGGCCGTATCCTCCCCCAACTCTCTCTCCTTGGCGCACGCGGTGGAGGGAGAGGAGGTTTCCTCTCCTCCCTCCACCAGGAACCATTGTCCAAGTTTGACTATTCAAACTTGCCTTTTGACTTTGAATTTTGGAGTTTAATTTCTTTCTTTTAAACGCATAGCCAAGTGACCTAGGACATGATGCAATCATTCCACTTATTCATGACACATTCATGACACATTCATGTACCCTTCCTCTTCCGGATCGATGAACCTTCTAGACTGTAAGGTTCCCAACCTTTAATAAGGTAGATATCCTTGTGTTTACAATGCTAGTCCCTGGATCAATAGCTAGCATCCATAGTTAAGATGTAATATCAAGAAACAAAGGTCATAATACAACTTTATAACCAGGAATAACATAATTTATTACATCTTACATAGCTCATTTGGCTATTACATTACATTGCAGCAGAATATCTATAAGCATGGGGTCCTTCATCTTCAAAGTGCCACAGGCAGACATGTTGGTTGTAGACTTGTAATCCTAATCATAAAACTTCACTAATATCAATCAAACCTGCAACATAACAAGTTACAGCCACAAGGGTCAATACATTTGAATTGTATTGGCAAGTGATACTATGGTAGTATAGTGGAGTCTATCATCTATATGCATTTGGCTAAGTGGAGCTTAGGCTTGCTTTTCTCAAAATAGATTTTCCTTATCATTTGAAAACACTAAGTTTTTGCTTTGACAAAATCACCCAAGGAACCACCAATAGAAATTGGTGAACCTTAAACCCTTGTTCAACCACAAGCTTTTAACTTAGAAATTTGGATGATGAGATTCTTGATAGCTTCCATGTCTTGATGCTCAAATTGTCCTTTGCCAGGGACATGGCTAAGTACTTAGATTTTACACTCTGCAGAGGTGGTGCACTTTCCCCACAAGACTTGGTTTCACCAAGACAAGATCTTTCAGAAGCCTTCCCTTAGACGAAAATGGACGCGTTCCAACCTATCATACCCCTACCACCAACTGTCCATTTGGCTAAGTTCTTGCAACCTATATGATCCAGGCAGAGCCCATAATGCCAAGTGGTTGCACTAGAAGCTTCTCAACACTTGGCCTCTAAAATCTCTTTGTTCCTGGGTGGCTTTCCACAAGTGAGATACACAAGGTTCACCAGTCCCCTGGCCTTGTGTAACCACTCAACACAAACCATTCCTTCCATTCCACCTAGGTGTTTCATTTACTTAGTTGTTTTATTAAACAAAACACAAGTCCTCAGACTTAGAAATTTTTCATAGTATGAATATATATTCCACCCTTATTTTCTATTAGCTAAGCTAAGCATGATAGTAGTAGGAATCTTAACTTAGGAAAATTCTACTAAGGTTTCATCTACTAGGATTTCCCATGGCATAGTTTACACTTAGCAAAATTCCATGCAAGTCCTACATAGAAATATCACTAATGCATAGTGAAAATAATGGGACAAAAGTATGAAGCATCACTTGCCTTGTTGGTAGAGAGTATAAGTTCACTCCTTGATCTTTGCAATGTTCACACACTTCAAGTCACTACAATTCAATCAAGCAAACAATATTTCAAACTACCATTCAAGCAATTCAACACATAAAATAATAATAACAAAACAATGCATGCAAGCATGCTAAAGATTGTTTTATTTGAAAAAGTGGTTTCTAATGGTTCATAAACATTTGAAAACACCTAATGGTCATTTTATAGAGTGGAAAAATCATTTGTATAAGATTTTACTTCATAAACCATGTTTTGATCAAGTCATTATTTTATGTGGTATAGAAATGCTTTTAATAAGGCAAAATTCTATAGGTTTCACAAAATATGTTTTCAAACCATATAACCTTGTGTTTTGGGTCAGGGAGTTTTTTCCAAAACATTTCTCAAAGGTTTTCTTCCAAAACATTTTTAATAATTAAACCATATTTTTATTTGACTAGAAATGGTTTAAATCAAAGATTTATTCTTTTGCTTCACCAAATACATTTTTGAAACCACAATTTGTTTTCCTATGGTCAGTAGGTTAAAAACACACCATTTGCCAAAGATTTTATCCTCAAAATCATTTTAGAACAATTTCTATACTCTAAACATGCATACACAAGTTTCTGCAAAAACAAACATTTTACCAGAAGATTTTTACTAAACAAAGTGCATGGTTGTCTAGGTCTTGTTTTTCTGAATCCATTTATATGAAGTTTGCAAAATTTGGACGTGTAGATTAAAAGTTATATATTTTACAAAATCTTGCATCTAATAGATCAAATCTGTTTTAATTCAAATCGATAGAGACACGTGGCTTAATTCTATTCGCTGATACCGCTTCGCTCGGATCACGCTCTCTGGTGCGTTGGATCAAGTTATATCGAGCGGCACAGGTTGCGTACCCCTTCGGCGTTAAGTGAATCTATCGCACTTGTTGGATCCAGATCGAACGGCTACTGTGCGACTGACCAGAGGTGGGCGGCACTAGCGGCGGCAGGTGGCGGCGGCGTGTCTGGCTACGGCGTCGCGGCGGTTGCAGGAAGCGAACGAGAGAGAGGTGTGGCTCACCAGGTTCACCGTGGCGTGGGGAAGCTCAAGGTACTCGCGGTTGGTCAAGGGGCGCACTGGGGTTGCAGGAATTCCTCGTCGAAGTTGAGCCGTGCCTCGGGTGCGGTCAGACGTCGACGGGGGCGAGTCTCTGGAATGCAAACGAGAAAAATAATGCATCAGGAAGGTGCGCACGAGTTCAAGGATCGCGAGAATACTCACCAGTGAGCAAGGGGCGCACGGGTTGGGCGTCAGTAGCTCGCCGGAGAGGTAGCAGGCGGCAGCGACACTCAGGCATGGTTGTTGCCGAGCATAAGGGGCACACGCGGATGATCTAGAGCTATTTGCAGATGCGCAAGAGAGAGGGGGTTATGCTCATGGGGGTTAGAGTCAGAGGGGTGGTACGGCTTGGTCGGAATCGAGGAAGAAAGCTCGTCGGGGCCGCGAGGTTGTAGAGCAAATCTGGGACGGCCTGATGGCTCTGGTCGTGTGATGCTCGAGGGGAATGAAGGAGGGGAGGGAGGCAGTTAAGTGGGAGTAATCGCGGGGAGGATTTACTGGCGCGTTTATGCCAATTCATTCGCAATCAACGCCGACAGAAACAGTAGAGGGCGAGGTCAGCGGCGGGTGAGGAAGAAGGAGCTGGCGGTGGGGCCGTTTCGTCAGCGAAGGGAGATAGGGGAGGTGGGGGTCCGTCTGTCAGCGTCGCTATGGTTGAGAGTTTGAGTAGAAAACGTTTCGCGCTACGAGAGAGAGAGAGTGGGCTGCGGTTGGGCTTAATGGGCTAGTTAGGCTGGGCTGGGTCCTTTCACATTTTTTTTATTCTGTTTGTTTTTCTTTTTCCTTTTCCTTTATTCTGTTTGGATTTTGAACAACCAATTCAAACACTTATTTGAATTCCAACCTTTGCCAAAATTTGGGTAGGTTTAAATATTGATTGGTAGCATATTCTGATGTTAATTTTGGAAATTTATTTTATTCCTTTTGGGGTCTTTTTAATTAATAAAAAGGGCCCTTGTTTTAAATCAAAATAGGATTTAATAATGCCTTTAATTTCCAATTGACTTCTAAATTATTCCAAAACCTTTCAGTAAGTTTTGTTTACTTAAAAGGGTGTCAAATAATTCATCTTGAATTATTTGGAAAAGTTTTTAATAAGATTTATTAATCATTTAAGATTGGGTATTTGTTTTAATTCCAATGGAATTTAATATGGTTTTATTTCCATAATTTTATTTGGAAGATTTATTTAATCCTATTTAAGTTGGATTAAACCACTTTTATTTCATTTGGGTAAATTCCAAAATACTACTTTCTCATGGATTAAATAATAATTCTTATTAGAGATTTGTCTTTATTAAAATAGGGATAGAATGGTTATTGCCATTTTATTTTATTTTGGAAATTCTTTATCCTTTTATTTTATTTGGATTTGGATTATAACCATTCCATTTGCTTAATGGATTAGGCCAAGATTTAATTTGGTCTTTAAATATTCTTTATTTAATAATTATTTCTTCATCTTATAAAATTCATATCTTTTTATTTAGAGATCCAAACTTGGTGATTCCAATTTGTAAAAAAATCTTATTTGTTATTTGTTTATCTTTTTAAATCTTTTTAGAATTATTTTTCACCATTTTGTATGGATTTATATGAAGGGAATATGCCCTGAGAGGCAATAATAAAGTGTTTATTATGTGTATTCCAAGTATATGG
The DNA here is from genome assembly GCA_916181665.1 of Avena sativa. NCBI lineage: Eukaryota > Viridiplantae > Streptophyta > Magnoliopsida > Poales > Poaceae > Avena > Avena sativa. The sequence continues at coordinate 25,137,127 of OV702283.1, forward strand.
TAGATGTTTATTTTGCATGCTATAATTGTATTAATACGGAAACGTTAATACATGTGTGTTTAATAAACAAACAGAAAGTTCCTAGTTATGCCTCTCTCATAAACTAGCTCGTTGATTAACAAGATGATCAAGGTTTCCTGATCATGGACATTGGATGTTGTTAATAACGGGATCACAACATTAGTGTAATGGTGTGATGAACATTCATCTGAAGTATAGCATTACGATCAAAGTCATTGAGTTTATATTGCTATAACAACTTACGAAGTGATCCTAATCCTTAGACCATGAGATCATGTCAATCACTAACACCGGAAGAGTTTCTTGATAACATCAAACGTCACACCGTAACAGGGTGATTATAAAGATGGATTCAGAACTAATAAAGTGTTATGTTGAGGCTCATGGATCGAGAGTGGGATTTGTTCATCCCGATGACGGATAGATATAATCTGGGCCCTCTCGGTGATATCACATTGATTAGCTTGCAAGCAAGTGATTTGATCACTAGAATGTTATATCACAGGAACGAGAAAAGAGTGCATGTCGGTAAAGAGATCAAACTAGGTATGGAGATACCGATGATCGAATCTCGGACATGTAATATATCATGAAACAAAGGGATTAAGATACTAGCGTAAAAGGTTCCGACGATCACAAGAAAGTCATCGTTGAATGTGTGGGAGTCAGTATGGGTCTCCAGATCCCGCTTCTGATTATTGATCCGAGAGGGGTCTCGATCATGTCCGCGTTATTCACGAACCGTAGGGTGACACACTTAAGAGACACCGACATCCAATTGGAGCAAATGTTTCATGCCGAAAGAATGAACAAGCGCAGGAATTTATTTCACTAGATACCGAAACAGGTTTTCGGGTGAAATTGCATAAAGTGGTTATGCATGTGAAATAGAATTCTAGCAAGGGGTTATTTGTGAATGTTTGTCATTAAAGTAATTGACAAAATTCTGAATAAAATAAAAGAGTTTTATTTAATGAGAGTTTGCATTAAATTTGGTGGAAATTTAATGGGAATTTGAGTGGACTTTTGAGTGGAGGGATTTTAAAGGGCATTTTGTGAGTGGAGTGTCCACCCACATGAATGAAGGAGGGGAGGGGGCAGCCCCCATGGCCGGCGGCCACCCCCTTGGGTTCCCCCCCCTCCTCCTATAAAAGGAGCCCCCCTCCTCACTTGTCTCTCACACCTCCTCGTGAAGGATCTCTCTCCCCCTCTAGAATTTATCCCCCATGGTCTCGGACTAGCGAGATACATGTTCCCGGTGGCTATTCGACAAGAAAGAGTTGTGCTTCCGCTGCATCGCTGGAGCGAGGAGGCGGAGGTTGCTCGGTGCCTCGAACGTGTGTGCGAGCACGGATGCGCTGCTGATTTGCGGCGCTAGGACTTCCTCTCGATCTTGAGATCGGCAAGAGATCGTCTACATCAACCACGAGTTGAACTCGTTAAGCTTTGTCGGTCTTCAAGGGTATGTTCTCTACGGATATACATCCGCCCGTTGTTTGTATCTAGTAGATAGATCTTGGTTTATAGTTCACATCGTAGGAAAATTTTTGTTTTCTATGCTGCGAACCCTTCAGTGGTATCAGAGCCGGATCTATGCGTGGATACTTTACACGGGTAGTACACATATGAGTATGTGGGCGATGATGATCATGTTGTTGCTCCTTTGTTGTAATTTTGGATATTGGTGGCATAGTGGGATGAAGCGGCCCGGACAAAGTTTACATGTCCTCGCACATGAGACCTGTTCCACGCTTGACATGCAACTAGTTTGCATAAGTGGCTAGCGGGTGTCTGTCTCTCCTACTATAGTCAATATCTATTTTGCAAGCGAGTTGTCAACAATTTGATTATCCTCGTTGTGGTTCATGTTCGTAGGTAAGAACGGTTATATCTCGAAAGCCCTAAGCCACGTAAAACTTGCAATGGATAAATTAGAGGCGTCTAGTTTAGATTGTTGCTGGGCTAGTGTTATGATATGGTAGTGTTGTAAGTAGAAGTATGAGATGATACTCTTACAACACACATAGCGTGTAGAATACATAGACCTTGGATTTACACATATAGGTATGATAGTGATCATACCACGATGCACATGATAGAGATCATCTGCGGGAACCATATAATTTCACTAATAAACATATGATGTTTGATTGCATCTTATATTGCTTGTTTAGCGCTTTGTTAGCATAATAAGATGATCCCTCATTTAAATATCAAGATAAGAATGTGTTCTTCCTTTAGTATGCACCGATTATGTTTTCGTCGCTCCAAGGCATCACGTGATGATCGGGTGTTCTTGGATCCACGACCATATTTCGGGTGTAAAACAGTTACACACGCGAATACTAAGGTTCTAACTTGGCGAGCCTAGCATGTACAGACATGGCCTCGGAACACGGACCGAAAGGTTAAGCATGAGTCATATAGTTGATATGATGCCCATTTGATGCTCGCCTTTGAAGCTATACCGACTCACGTGATGATCGGACTTGGTGTAGTGGATTTGGTTCATGTAATCACCAAAAAGGCACGAGGGATGTCGTTTTTGAGTGGGAGTTCATTCGTAATATAGATTAGTTGAACTCAATCTATCATACACTTAGTCTAAACTTTACAAATTCTGTTGTAGATGGCACCACCTGCTTTTAATTTCAATGTGTTCATGGAGAAAGAGAAACTAGCAACGAACGGTAGCAACTTTACCGAATGGGCCATGAATTTGAGGATTCTCCTCTCTGCTGCACAAAAGCAATATGTGCTAGAAGCGTCGTTAGGCCCCCCACCTTTTGATGATGCCCCTGACGAGGAGAAGAATGTCTATCAGACTCGTCAGGAGGACCACAACTTAGTTCATTGCGGCATATTGTATGGGCTAGAGCCGGAACTTCGAAAGCGTTTCGAAAACGGCAATGCATTTGATACAATGGGTGAGTTGAAAATGATTTTCGACACACATGCTGCTGTAGAGAGCTACAACGCTTTAGAAAAGTTCTTTAGCTGCATGATGGAAGAGCACAGCTCCGTTAGTGAGCATGTACTCAAGATGTCGGGTTACGCCGATAAGCTTGTGTCCTTGGGAATATCGATTCCCATTGACTTAGGCATCCATCGTGTTCTGCAGTCTCTGACACCTAGCTATAAGAGCTTCGTGATGAACTATAATATGCAAGGCATGAAGAAGTCTCTCCCCGAGCTTTCGTCAATGCTTAAAACTGCAGAAGTGGAGATCAAAAAGGAACATCAAGTGTTGATGATCAATAGGAACACTGGTTTCAAGAAAGACAAGAAGGGAAAACGGAAGGGAAGTAAGGGCGGCAAGACTGTTGCCGCGCCTGAAAAGAAACCCCGAGTTGGACCTAAGTCTGATTCCGAGTGCTACTATTGTAAGGGGACTGGCCACTGGAAGCGCAACTGCCCCAAGTATCTGGCAGACAAGAAGGCAAACAAAGGTATATATGATATACATGTTATTGATGTGTACTTGACTAGTGCTCGCAGTTGCACCTGGGTATTTGATACCGATTCAGTTGCTAATATTTGTAACTCGAATCAGGGCTGCGGAACAAGTGACCACTAGCAAGGGGTGAGGTCAAGATGCGTGTCGGCAATGGATCAAGCGTTGATGTGATCGCCGACGGAACGCTGCCTCTCCACTTACCGTCGGGATTAGTTATAAACTTGAATAAATGTTATCTGGTGCCTGCACTGAGCATGAACATTGTATCTGGATCGTGTTTGATGCGAAGTGGTTATTCATTTAAATCCGAGAACAATGGTTGTTCCATTTATATGAATGAAATCTTTTATGGTCATGCACCGATGATGAATGGTTTATTTCTATTAGATCTCGATGATAATGTTACACATATTCATAATGTTGATGCTAAAAGGATTAAACTTAATGATGATATATCCGCATATATGTGGCACTGCCGTCTAGGTCATATTGGCGTTAAACGCATGAAGAAGCTCCATTCGGATGGACTTTTGGAATCACTTGATTATGAATCATTTGATACATGTGAGCCATGCCTTATGGGCAAGATGACTAGAACGCCGTTTTCCGGTTCAATGGAACGGGCGACAGATTTATTGGAAATCATACATTCTGATGTATGTGGTCCAATGAGTGTGTCGGCGCGAGGTGGATATCGTTATTTTGTTACTTTCACGGATGATTTGAGTAGATACGGTTATATCTACTTGATGAAACACAAGTCTGAAACCTTTGAAAAGTTCAAGGAATTTCAGAATGAAGTGGAAAATCATCGTAATAGAAAGATCAAATTTCTACGGTCCGACCGTGGAGGTGAGTATCTAAGTTACGAGTTTAGCACTCACATGAAAGAATGTGGAATTGTTTCACAACTCACACCTGCCGGAACACCACAGCGAAATGGTGTGTCGGAACATCGTAATCGTACTTTATTAGATATGGTTCGATCTATGATGTCTCTGACGGACTTGCCGTTGTCATTTTGGGGTTATGCACTAGAAACTGCTGCATTCACTTTAAATCGGGCACCATCTAAATCCGTTGAAAAGACACCGTATGAATTGTGGTTTGGAAACAAACCTAAGCTGTCATTTCTTAAAGTTTGGGGATGCGATGTTTATGTGAAGAAACTTCAACCGGATAAACTCGAACCCAAAGCGGAAAAATGCGTCTTCATAGGATACCCTAAAGAAACTATTGGGTATTCCTTCTATAACAGATCCGAGGGCAAGGTTTTTGTTGCCAAGAATGGATCCTTTCTAGAGAAAGAGTTTCTCGCGAAAGGTGTGAGTAGTCGGAAGGTAGAACTCGAAGAGGTTGTGGAACCTTCTCTTCAAAGTATGGCGAGTAGCGCAGCGCCGGAAGTTGTTCCGGAGTTGGCTCCACCTGTTGAAGAGGGAACTAATGATAATGATCATGAAACTCCGAAAGAGAGTACTACCGAACCTCGCAGGTCAAACAGGACGCGTGCAGCTCCCGAGCTGTACGGAAATCCTGTCATGAATTTCATGGTTGATGAAAATGATGACCCTGCGACGTATGAAGAAGCGATGATGAGCCCGGATTCCAACAAATGGTTAGAAGCCATGAAATCTGAGATGGAATCCATGTATGAAAATCAAGTTTGGAACTTGGTGGAATTACCTCACGACCGAAAGGCCGTGGAGAACAAATGTATTTTCAAAAGGAAAACTGATGCTGATGGTAATGTGACCGTCTATAAAGCTCGACTTGTCGCAAAGGGGTTTCGACAAATTCAAGGAGTTGACTACGATGAGACTTTCTCTCCCGTAGCGATGCTAAAGTCAGTTAGGATTATGTTAGCAATTGCTGCATATTTCGATTATGAGATATGGCAGATGGATGTCAAAACCGCGTTTCTCAATGGTAATATTGAAGAAGAGTTGTATATGATACAACCAAAGGGTTTTGTCGATCCTAAGGATGCTAACAAGGTGTGCAAGCTTCAGCGATCCATCTATGGATTGAAGCAAGCATCACGAAGTTGGAATCTCCGCTTTGATGAGGTGATCAAAGAGTTTGGATTTGTCCAAACTTATGGAGAAGCTTGTATTTACAAGAAAGTGAGTGGGAGCAATGTGGCATTTCTAATATTATATGTGGATGACATATTATTGATCGGAAATGATATAGATCTTTTAAACAGTGTTAAAAGTTATCTAAACAGCAAATTTTCAATGAAGGACCTAGGTGAAGCATCATACATATTAGGCATAAAGATCTATAGAGATAGATCTAGGCGCCTAATAGGGCTATCACAAAGTACATACCTTGATAAGATTTTAAAGAAGTTTAAAATGGACGGAAGTAAGAAGGGGTTATTACCTATGTTGCAAGGCAAGACATTGAGTAAGACTCAAAGTCCGGCTTCGGCGGAAGAAAGAGAGATAATGGACAAAGTCCCCTATGCTTCAGCCATAGGCTCTATAATGTACGCCATGCTATGTACAAGACCAGATGTGGCACATGCTATTAGTTTGACTAGTAGGTACCAATCGGATCCAGGTTCGAAACACTGGATAGCGGTCAAGAATATCCTTAAGTACTTACGAAGAACTAAGGATATGTTTCTTGTATACGGAGGTGAAGAAGAGCTCGTCGCTAAGTGTTATGTCGACGCTAGCTTTGACACCGATCCGGATGACTCTAATTATCAATCCGGATACGTATTTCTCATGAATGGCGGAGCGGTTAGTTGGAGGAGCTCCAAACAACCTGTGGTAGCGGGATAAACAACGGAGGCCGAATATGTTGCTGCTTCAGAAGCGGCTCAGGAAGCAGTTTGGATGAAGGAGTTCATATCCGAACTAGGAGTGGTGGCAAACGCATTGGACCCAATGGTGATCTATTGTGACAACAATGGTGCCATTGCCAATGCCAAAGAGCCAAGGTCTCACAAGCATTCCAAGCATATTAAGCGTCGGTTTCACTCCATCCGCGAGCATGTCAAGGATGGAGATATAAAGATTTGTAAAGTACATACAGATCTCAATGTAGCAGATCCGTTGACTAAAACTCTCCCTAGAGCAAAACATGATCAACACCAGAACTCAATGGGTGTTAGATTTATCACTATGTAACTATATTATTGTCTCTAGTGCAAGTGGGAGACTGAAGGAATATGCCCTGAGAGGCAATAATAAAGTGTTTATTATGTGTATTCCAAGTATATGATAGATGTTTATTTTGCATGCTATAATTGTATTAATACGGAAACGTTAATACATGTGTGTTTAATAAACAAACAGAAAGTTCCTAGTTATGCCTCTCTCATAAACTAGCTTGTTGATTAACAAGATGATCAAGGTTTCCTGATCATGGACATTGGATGTTGTTAATAACGGGATCACAACATTAGTGTAATGGTGTGATGAACATTCATCCGAAGTATAGCATTACGATCAAAGTCATTGAGTTTATATTGCTATAACAACTTACGAAGTGATCCTAATCCTTAGACCATGAGATCATGTCAATCACTAACACCGGAAGAGTTTCTTGATAACATCAAACATCACACCGTAACAGGGTGATTATAAAGATGGATTCAGAACTAATAAAGTGTTATGTTGAGGCTCATGGATCGAGAGTGGGATTTGTTCATCCCGATGACGGATAGATATACTCTGGGCCCTCTCGGTGATATCACATTGATTAGCTTGCAAGCAAGTGATTTGATCACTAGAATGTTATATCACAGGAACGAGAAAAGAGTGCATGTCGGTAACGAGATCAAACTAGGTATGGAGATACCGATGATCGAATCTCGGACATGTAATATATCGTGAAACAAAGGGATTAAGATACTAGCGTAAAAGGTTCCGACGATCACAAGAAAGTCATCGTTGAATGTGTGGGAGTCAGTATGGGTCTCCAGATCCCGCTTCTGATTATTGATCCGAGAGGGGTCTCGATCATGTCCGCATTATTGACGAACCGTAGGGTGACACACTTAAGAGACACCGACATCCAATTGGAGCAAATGTTTCATGCCGAAAGAATGAACAAGCGCAGGAATTTATTTCACTAGATACCGAAACAGGTTTTCGGGTGAAATTGCATAAAGTGGTTATGCATGTGAAATAGAATTCTAGCAAGGGGTTATTTGTGAATGTTTGTCATTAAAGTAATTGAAAAAATTCTGAATAAAATATAATGAGAGTTTGCATTAAATTTGGTGGAAATTTAATGGGAATTTGAGTGGACTTTTGAGTGGAGGGATTTTAAAGGGCATTTTGTGAGTGGAGTGTCCACTCACATGAATGAAGGAGGGGAGGGGGCAGACCCCATGGCCGGCGGCCACCCCCTTGGGTGCGCCCCCCTCCTCCTATAAAAGGAGCCCCCCTCCTCACTTGTATCTCACACCTCCTCGTGAAGGATCTCTCTCCCCCTCTAGAATTTATCCCCCATGGTCTCGGACTAGCGAGATACATGTTCCCGGTGGCTATTCGGCAAGAAAGAGTTGTGCTTCCGCTGCATCGCTGGAGCGAGGAGGCGGAGGTTGCTCGGTGCCTCGAACGTGTGTGTGAACACGGATGCGCTGCTGATTTGCGGCGCTAGGACTTCCTCTCGATCTTGAGATCGGCAAGAGATCGTCTACATCAACCACGAGTTGAACTCGTTAAGCTTTGTCGGTCTTCAAGGGTATGTTCTCTACGGATATACATCCGCCCGTTGTTTGTATCTAGTAGATAGATCTTGGTTTATAGTTCACATCGTAGGAAAATTTTTGTTTTCTATGCTACGAACCCTACATTATAGATATATTCTTTATTAGCTTTGGGAATTTAATTTCCTTATCTCATTAAATTCATAGGATTTTATCTATGGCTCCAACTTAAGTGAAACCAATTTATATAGTCTTATAATATTTCTATTTGTCTTTCTTGATCTTTTGTAAATGTTTGTTGACAAATCTTATATGGATCAAATCCATAGGTTTGGAGATAACTTGGAAATGATTTTTATTCTTTTAGAGTTTAGGGTTTGGATTTATTTTCCAAGTGTTTAAATTTCCAGATACATTCATTGAGGAATGCATTTTGCTTGATTTGAATTTTGTTGAATTCAAACTTTAATTAAAGTTTGTTCAAGATGGGATTTTTAAGTTTCCATTTAGAAACAAAAGTTTCTTTTTACCCTGAAATTCAACAATAATTTATTTTATTTTATTTATTTTTCACATTACAAGATTTGGAAAATCTTGGGATGTGACATAGACCCTTCTAGAACATTCCGGTGAAAACACCGGAATCATTTCCGAACTCCAGAATTGTACTTTCCTTATATGAATCTTATTCTCCAGACCATTCCGGATCTCCTCGTGATATCCCAAATCCCATCTGAGACTCCTAACAACATTCGGTCTTCTTACTCACATTCCATATCCACTAAACAACATTGAATCCTTAAGTGTGTCTCCCTATGATTCGTGAATTATGTAGACATAATCGAGACTCTTCTTCGATCAATAACCAATAGAGGAATCTGTTAATTCATATGGCTCCCACATATTTTTATGATTACTTTGTGATCGAATGAACCATTTACATATGATACCAATTTCCCTTTGTCTCGCGATATTTTACTTATCCGAGGTCTGATCGTCGGTATATTTGCATACCTAGTTCAACCTCGTTACCGATAAGTACTCTTTACTCGTTCATGTGATCCCTCGTGAGCCAGTCACATGCTTGCAAGCTCATTGGATGACATTCCATCGAGAGGGCCCAGAGTATATCTATCCATCATATGGATGGACAAATCCCACTCTTGATCCATGTGCCTCAACACATACTTTCCGAACACTCAATGCCACCTTTATAACCATGCAGTTACAAAATGGTGTTTGATGTCATCAAAGCATCTATCCGGTGATGGTGATTAGCATGATCTCATGGTCGAAGGATTAGGTTACTATGTATCTGAAAGCTTATAGCAAACGAACTATTGAAATGACTTGATCTTTATTCTACGCTTATCTATAGGAGTATATCCATCACACCATTCTCCTAATGACATGATCTTGTTGTTAATTACATCTCAATGTTCATGATCAAGAAACCATGATCATCTATCAACCAACAAGCTAGTATTATAAAGACGCTATACCAGGGACTCTAACAAGTTTACAAATCACACAAGTATTGATGTTTCCGGTTAATACAATTATAGCATGGATGTAAGCATTATCATAAACATAAAGATATAATAATAACTACTTTTATTATTGCCTCTAGGGCATATCTCCAACTACAACTCTGATGGTCCTTGACCTTGTGTCATGTGAGCGATGAGGTGACTCTCGATGTTGGTCGTTGGTGTGTCAGACACCACTTTTTACACATGGTCTTGTGGATGTGGTAGGACAGATAAGGTGTCGTTAGTTGCACCTTGATGAGCCAGCCACAAGAGTGTGGACAGCTGGTCACTTACAAAGGCATGGATGACCTAATTATGGACTTTGCCAACTGTGCAAGAGGGAGAACAAATCTGTTGCGCATCTCTTCTTCAAATGCCGCTACACACTTCGGATTTGGAACATGATCGTTGCATGGATTGGGATCATCTCCATGGACACTGTCAAGTTGGCTAACACACAATACAGTTCAGGAGTGGTTGGAATCGGTCGTATACACAAACGATGCTCGGATAAAATCTTTGGAATCTTTCATCATACTCGTCTCTTGGGAGATTTGGAACAAATGCAATGTGGCGGTGGTCTTCTAAATATCCACAACCTTGGTAGCTCGTAGAATCATAGAAGAGGTGTGGTTGTGGAGTGTCGCGGGTGCAAAACATTTGGGGTCAGTTATACTAGGATAGTAATCCTTTGTTTCCCTACTCGCTTCTAATTTGGCTATGTAAAACTTCTTCTAGTTTAATGAGACAAGGCAAAACTTTTGTTTCCGTTTAAAAAATAATCAAAGACATAAGGTGGAAGAAAGGCTTTGTAAATAAAGCATCGAACGGTCAAACTTTGCTTTTGTTTTCCTTTTTCCAGGGAGGGCAAGGATATCCGCTTAATCATGGTAATGACACGATCAATTTCCAAAGCAGGAGCTTAATCATGGTCCTGCTACAACATCTTCTTTCTAGGAGCGATGACATCAGGATCTTGGAAGCTTAAATGGAAAACGTGTGCATCCTCAGGGTGAACTTATTCGTTCATCTAGCCTGCCAAGATAGATGTTGGATAGGCGAGCGGCTCCACGACGACGTCTCCAACACCTAGTGAGATGTTCGTTGTGTTACCAAGTCATGGAGACCATGGCACATATCCTCGTAGGATGCGTCTTCTCTAGGACGGTCTGACATGAGGTTCTGTTATGAATTAGATCCACTGTAGAACCTCCTGAAGGGAATATGTCCTAGAGGAAAACAATAAAAGGTTTATTATTGTCATATCCCAATAAATTTGTAATAGTTTCATGTTGTGCTATAATTGTGTCAAGTGGAAACATTGATACAAGTGTGATATGAAACAAAAGTCCCTAATAGCCTCTATTGCTACTAGTTCGTTGGGCAACTGATGATCAAGGTTTCCTGATTATGAGTGATAGGTCTGGTTGACAACAAGGTCATATCATTGGTGAATGATCTAATAGATATTCCTCAAGGATTGCGACACAATCAAGTCACAAAGTTTATCGTTGCAATAGTCAGAAACGAAGTCTCCTTCTCCTTAGACCGTGAGACCATATGGAATTACCGTTTCCCGAGGTTACTTTGATGGCACTTAACGTCACTCAGTGAAATGGTGATCATAACGGTGTTGCTGGGTATCCAGAGGAACAGGTTGAGGATATTGCGTCAAGAGCGGGATTTGTTCATCCAATGATGGGTAAGATACAGTTAGTCCAACTTGGTGAAATTACATCCATATATGTTGCAACATGTGACTAGGTCACGGGGATGTAATATCGCGGTAACAAGTAAACAATACTTATCGGTAACGAGATTGAACAAGGTATGGAGATACCTAACGATCGGATCTCAGACAAGTAGTATCGAAGAAACAAAGGGAAATGGACTCGACATTTACGGTTCAAACAACATTGTCAATCTGGAATGCATAGGGGGTCATTATGGGCATCCCGGTCCCACTGTTTATCATTGACGCAAGAGGAGTCTTGGTCATGTCTGTGCCATTCCCGAGCCGTGAGGGGATCCACTTAAGGGTGCGACGAGCTAGAGATCATTCGTAAGTTGGAATCATAGTAGAGAAAGGGAAAGCCAGAATTGTTCCGTGGAGAGAGATCCGAAGTTGTTCAGAAAAAGAAAGGAAACCGAAAAAGTTCCGGTGAGAGGACCGGAATCATTCTGAGAGATTCCGAAGCTGTTCGGAGGATATAAAAGGGAAACCGAAAGGTGTTTCAGGTCGAATCGGATTTTGTAATATGTATTTACATATTAATTAATGTAATTAATATTAAATATAATATTAAAATCTAATTTGAAGGGGTATTCCACTAATGGGCCAACTTCCCTAGGGAAAAAGGCCCATGAGGGAAACCGGAAGGGAGAGGGCCTTGGCACCTAGGGGTTTAGCGCCTAGGGCTGCCCCCCTCCCTGGCCGGCGGCTAGGGTTAGGGTTTGGGGCGCCCAAGGACTACCCCCCTTGGTTGCCGCCTCTCTCCCCCCTTTGGCCGTTACCGCCTGGATGGCTTAGGGGAGGGACAAGGCTACCCCTCCCCTCCTATATAAAGAGGACCCCTCTCCCCTTGGAGGAAAATATAAAACAACATATCCCATGAGTTGGGAACTCCTCTTCCTCTCCAATCTCTCTCTCTCTCTCTCTCTCTCTCTAGTTGTGTCCACGCATTGGCACAGTCCAGGGCTGTTCGCGCAAGATACGACGCATCCGCAGCATGCCGTTGCGCTGCAGGGATTTCATAGCCGGAGATCTAACTTCCACACATACTCCCAGTGGGATCGAGGATACAGAGGTTCCATATGTGTACGAAGCCACGAGGTGCAACACTTGGGGCACTTTGGATGCCGTAAGCCAGACTGCTGCATGGCGATGGACCAAAGGGTGACCTGCGAGGAGCTTCGTGACCTTGAGGTTGGCTACGAGCACGACTACTTCAACCACGTTCCTCTCGGAACGTTAACCGCTTTTGAACTATAAGGTTATGTATCCAAAACCTCTTGTTTGTTACCGCATTACTCGTAAATAGATCTTGGACATTTGGGGTTTCCCGCATAGTAAATTTTTTTGATTTTCTGCACCGAACCCCAACATCTCCCACGAGTGAAGATGAGTTCATGAATTGGTAGGTGACGAAGCTACATGCGACACCTCGGCAGCTACGAAAGGGCACCTCGTCGATAATTAATCTCACGGCATGGTGGCTCTAGAAACATATGAACAAGTCCGTCTATAACAACATGCCCTTCAATGGCCATGCTACTAGACACGATCAAATGTGAGACGAGATTGTGGGCGTCAGGTGGAGCATGAGGGCTAAGCCAGCTTCTCCCCTAGTCTAGGATTTGTATCGAGTTATATGGTGGGGTATTGATCCTTCTTAGAACTTGTACATATAACATTTTTTATCCTTGAATGCATCAAAATGTAATTCTTTTAGGATTTCACGAAAAAGGGAGTTGTCGTAACTTGCAACCACTATGAAGTAGGATTGGTTTTTTTTTGGAAAAGAGTATATATTAATATCACGAAGATCTTATACCCAACCTCTGCAACAATGCATGTCCTAGCGGCCTTACGGATTCACACAACCCTGAAAAAGAAAGAAGAATTACAAAAAAAGAAAAGTCCCGCTATAAAGAACTATTCCTCAAAGAACGACACTGACACCACCATAACAACACTAGTAGTTGTAGCATCCCATTTGTCTAACAACTGTAATGCTACTTGGTTTAGTAATATAATGACTACTTCCTAGACATAATTGTTGCATCATATCATGTCATCATGCCACCTTGCATTTGAGCATCATATAAAACCCCTTTTGTGTTGGTTCTTCTCTCATATGCATTGCTAATTGTTTTTGCCTATTGATATTGTATTTGGTTCTTGATATATTGTTAAATGCCCAGGTTGAGTTGGGGGGCATATCTTTTACTCAACTCCACCACCTTTCTTTCACCACCTTACAATTCCACCATCCCATTATCCATGAGCTTGTAATTATTTTTCTTTTGGTGTTTAATCTAGCTCATGAGAGGTAGGGTGGGTCCAATCCTATAAATTCTTTTGCTTGGCCTTTACTCCACATTTTGGGGATGCATGAGAATAATGCCATGTTTATTACTTTGTTTTCACAAGGATGACACATGGCATTAAATGCTTGCATGGGCCATGCAAGAACAAGTCTTTTGGATTTTATTTGAAATCCTTTGAGTGGATCATCCTCTCACCTCTCTCTCTCTCCTTCTTTTGCTTGATCTAGCTTGATGCATGCAAACCCTAAACCCCTTTGGTTGGTCTTGCCTTGGCCATGCTCTAACCCTAAAAACCCTCACCACCTTTTTCCCCATCCTCTCTTTTGACTAGATCTTGTTTGAGCTTGGCTTGATCTTGTTTGGTTTTGTCAAAAGAGCACACCACCCTCCCTCATCTCTCTCTCATCTAACCCTCTCTCTTTAACCTCCCCCTACCCCTAGCTACCCCATCTAACCCTAACCCGAGCCATACCCCCTCTAATCTAACCCTAGTTCCTCCCTCTCTCTCGGCCTCTCTCTCTCTCACCTAGCTCGGCCCCACCTAACCACCCCCTCCCATGTGCATCCCCCTGGTCCCCCGTCTCTCCAAACCCTAGCCAAACCCGAGCCACCCCTTCTCCCTTTTGAATAAAGTGGCCACCACCTCCCATGTGCCTCTCCCCTCTCCCTCATCATCCCAACCACCCTGGGCACCTCAGATCGAGATCTGAGACCCCAGGAACCCCTCTCCCTCCTTCCTCCTTCCCCAAGCATAGCCATGGCCAACCCACGCCCCAAAAACCCTAGCCTCGGCCATCTCTCCCTCTAGCCGTTCTGGAGCGCGCCGAGCTGAGCCAGGAGCACCAGGGCCTCCCTCTGCTTCCTCTTTGACGCCCAGGACGCGGGGCAGCCGCTGGACTTCGCCGGAGCCGCCTGACGCCGCCGTGCACCGCCAAGATCAGGAGCTCCAGAGCCCCAGCTACGCGCCCGATCGTGATCACCCCGGGCTCCTCCGACCTCACCGACGAGCTCCTGGTGAGCCCCTCCACCCCCCAGACAAGGTCCCCACCCCTCTCTTGCTACGTAGCGTCGCCGCCGTCCGTCGAACACCCCGCGTGCGCCGCCGCACGCCGCGCTCTGGCAACAGCAGCAGCTTCTGCAGCTTTTACCTCTGTTCCTCGTCGAAGCCCGCGCGTTGTAGTCCTCCCCCGTAGCTACTCTCTGAATGAAAATCGTAGGCCGCATCACCCTCTCCAGTTTTCGTTTTTGCGGCATCAAGAAATCCCCAGTGGTTTGCTCGCCATCGTCGGCCAAACTCCGGCGGTCCTCTGAATCCTGCAGAGCGGCGCGCAGCAGCAGTTCCGACAGCCGCCGTCGTTTTGCAAAGACAACCCCGCAGTATTTCCCACCTGAACCCGCAGCCCCCACGACCCCACCTGCCAGCCTTCCAGTTAATTTTGTAGAGACACCCCCGCAGTTCTGAGCCCCTCAACCCGCAGCCCCTGGATCCACCACGTGTCGCCCACCGATAGCCGCGCGCGCACTGTGGCCCCGCCCCCTTGCTGGCCCACCAGTCAGCGAGTGAGGGTAGGTTAACCCTGGGTGACAAAAGTGTTTCTGCGTGCGAGTTGGCCAGTCAGCACCCTGGCCCATTTGTCAGTGACAGTGGCTAGCTCAATCTGAGTAATAAAAGTATTTGCTGGAATCTGATTCAAATTCAAATCTTTTCAAATTAATTCAAATTCAACTCAAATTTCAAATCTGTTTAAACCTAAATGAATTCATAACTTTCAAATGGTTTGGAATTTGAATTCAAACTTAATATGAAAAATGTTTTATTTTTGAATGTTAATTAAAATCTTTAATCAAATATTTTCAGAATTGATTTAAATAGTCAAACCTTTGACTTTGACCCTATTTAATAATTTTGACTTTAAAATAAATTTAAAACCATAATTCCAAATAATACAAATAATATATGTTTTCAAATCAGAAAAATGTGAGGATTTAAAATATGCCCTTTCAAATATATTTTGGACAGTTTAATTTCAAGTTGATTTAAATTACAATAAAATGCCATTCACCTTAATTAATTAATAACTTTTGATTTATAACTCCAAATTTGACAAATGATATGTCTAAAATGATTAGCTTGACGAGACCTTTCTGTTTATGCCTTCCATGTTCTGTTTTGCAGCATGCATCATATAAATATAATGTAAACAGCAACTAATATGAGGATAAAATGTGGCCAAAACTCAATAAAATGTTTAATTCTTGTATCCTACTCCTCACCCATGCCATGCTACATTATTGCCATGCAACTTGTGCATCATTCATCATGGCATGATTGTTTGCTTGTCGCATTTTGTTCATATGCTTGTGCACTGTATTTATGTTGGCCCTTGTTTGTTTGGTTCTTCTTCGAATAGACACTGAGCAGGGGATATATCAAGAGACCCAGGAGCACTACCCAGATCCTTCTCTCGCTTCAACTGAGCTGCCAGGCAAGCACTACCACATGCTTGCATACATATAGTACATATTGCCTCTATCTTATTCTTGCATCATTGAGTCGCGATTGCATTAAACTGAATCCCAAGTATTGCATAGCCTTTACTTTTAAACCCCACCAAGCTTGTTCCCCATCCCATGAGCCATTACTACAGGAGTTGTTTGAGCCATGCGAGTCGTAGAACAGCATGTGTAGGGTATGTGAGAGTCTGATGGATAACGAGGTACCTAAACAACTTAACCTGAGTAGTAATGGGATAACTAATGAAAGTGGCACCGGTGAGCAATATCTGCTATTTGGTTTTTCCTGCTCACTTGTGTCCCGTAGGACCCCGAGTACTTGATTCCTGTTCCTTGATTATTCGCGCTATCCACATTCGGGAGGCTTATGGGACCCCCCCTGAGCCAGAGCTTGATTCAGTCTTATTTCTTGGGGCCACAAACTAGTTTGAGGTTTTATTTACTATCTTATACTTATGCCATGCTTTACTGCCTTATTTACGATTGTGCGAGGAGCACCTGTACTGTTTAGGATCGGGACACGTTTTCGCGGTATCGACAAGCCCAGTCACACTTTCGGGTTCCCAGTCGTTTACAGCCGTCCACCCAAACCTTGGGTTCGTCTCGGAGTCAGCTAACTTCGTTGCGGGTGTACTCAATGGGGTGGCCCCCTGAAATATTTCTGAATCCTGTGATTGCTTTGTCATGAAAGCCTCGTTGGGTTTTGATTTGGTTTTTCCGAGGTTGATCGAGTGTGTGTTGCTATTTGTGCACCCCTGCAGGGTAAAACTTTCTGAAAGCCGTGTCCGCGGTTATGGACGACTTGGAGCACAGTTTCTCGATCATAGACAAGCATAACTAAAGTACCGCTTTTAATTTGACTAAGTAACTGACTAGTAAATAGTGCAACCCTCATGGAATGGTTAATAAAATTGCCAACGGATGGGGGGTGGTTCGTCCGCTTCCTCGTTGGTAAGCGAGGAGGGGGATGGATCTGATGATATTACTGTTATAACTGTTGTCATTAATTCACGGACATCCGTCTATATTTGGTTAGGCGGATGGTTAGCGAGTATCTATAGAACTGTTAGGGTTTATCTTTCACTGCAATTGCGTCACCCCAGGTTGTGTCCCCTTTAGAGGCATAAAGACTTGCTGAGTACCCCTAGGGTCTCACACGATAAATTATTTGATTCAGATGAATAGGTACACTCACAAGATGGATACTGGGTGGAGGAGGCGGATGATGTGGGCAACGATCGTTCGGTGTAGAGATTCCGGGAACAGGGATCCGTGAGATCTGTGGGCGGGATGTGCTTATTTATGGGGCATCTTATGCCGATTTGCTTCTTATCCGTACTCGGATCTTGTTTGCCGCTTCCGCCTGATACTCTGATGTTTGATGTATGAGGAGATATCCTAAACTATTATATCTATCTAGGACATTTGAATCTTGCCGTATGGCGTTGTTATATTTCCTTTCTTTTAGATGGAATGGCTCTGATGTACTGTTGTATGGTGGCTTGCATACATACTCATTTGTGTATGTAGTTGATCCCTTCGCCTGCCGATTACGCCGCCCATTCTTGTCCCGATGTTTGGAAATGGTTGGGACGGCCGAAAGGACCCGTGAGTGGCATTTGGGCCCCACCGTACTATTTCAACCATTTCCGCTCATCCAGGCTTGTAACTAGGAGCGTAATTCACCGAGGTAGTTACAATTGGTATCAGAGCCATCCCGCCCTTCAGGGTCTCAGCCAAATGGTCGTTGTCAGTCTAGCAAATATTTTTGGTAGCTATGTATACTAGGGAAAAACAAAACGCGAGAGTAGGACTGCTTCCACTTTTCTTCTTACCCACCCACCCACCCTTTTCTGGTAAGGAAGTGTAACATTTTCAATCCTCGTCTTAAAAGTTCAAACTAGGATTCACGTGTTCTGGGTTTCCGTAGTACCATAGGTTGTGTGTGTGTGTGTGTAATTACTTGTCTATCTGTTGCATCCAAGTTGTTATCACAATCGGCCTTTTGGTTATCAACTGTTGGTACATTCCATACCGACAGGCTTTTGCAACCGACGCGATCCATCTGATTCGTTGTATACCGCCGCGATCTGTCTTACTCTTTGTTATCCGACGTTATCTTGTTTGGGGTGTTCGTTTCCGTAGTTACTAATCTTAGGTTCATCGTGAGAAGAAGGGGTTAGGATATGTGTTCTACTTATTCATGTGCGGAGTAATGATTTGAGTGCGGGATGGAGTCGCGACCATACCACTACTCTTATCATTCGCTTTGGTATATTGAATTGGTAGAGTCACTAATCTTGATTCGTTAAGTGTTTTTGCGCATCTACTGGTATTTTAATGCCGAAATTTGCGGAAAAATTTTCTTTGATATATCTGTGTACCACACTCCTTTTCAGTCGTGTGCGATATGCTTAATATCTTCTAGGTGCTTTGAACTTTGTTGATATTTTAATATCATCTTAGTAAATTGTATCCTTTAATCTTGGTTAATTCCATCTTGGTACTATTTTGGATTATTATTATTCTCCATTATAGTACTGACTTGTGTTTTATATCAATCACAGGATGGCTCCACCACGCCGTTCTGATGAGGACATACCACCTGAACTGGGGTCCGCGTTGTCAAACATCGCCAATGCCTTGGCAGCAATGCAGCAGAACCAGCAGCGTTTTGAGGAAAGTGTCAGGAGGAATGAGTTTGCTCCGCTACCTCCACCTCCCAAGCGAGGAGACATCAAAAGCTTCCTGAAGTTCAACCCTCGCCAATTTGATGTTTCTGATCAACCACTTGATGCTGATGATTGGTTGCGTGAGATGTCAAGGCTACTGGAGACTGCTGATGTTCCTGAGCAAGAATGGGTAAAATGTGCTACTCACCTTCTGAAGGGAGATGCAGCTCTCTGGTGGGAGAATTACCTGAAGGCAAACTGTATTGGTTTTCAGCCTACTTGGGAACAGTTCACTGGAGCGTTCAAAGGGCAGTATCTGTCAGAAATTGTCATGGAAAGAATGAAGGAAGTGTTTCTCAACCTCAAGCAGGGAAATGACAATGTCAATACCTACATCAGGAATTTCATGAACCTTTCTCGTTATGGTGGCGATGAGATCTCCGATGACAAGAAGAAGCAAAAGAGGTTCCGGCAAGGGCTCAATGCATCGATTAAATATGCAATCACACATGCAAGGCCGGCGTCTTTTCTGGAACTTCAGCATACAGCTCTGCAGGAGGAAGCAAGTAGACAAGTGTTTGAGGAGTCAAAGAAACACAATCGTGATGCACCAAGCTCTTCAGCTATGTCAGCTCCTTCTAAGCGTCGTGTCTGGGTTCCTAACACCCCACCGTCGCTCCCGGCTCCACCAAGACCTGCAAGCTACGCGGCAAGGCCACCAAACTTCCTCACTGCTGCTCCCAGGGGCTACAACCACCACTACCCTGGAGCGCCTGGCGGAGTCCCTGGCTACGTTGCTCCACGTCCACCTGGTGCTTGTTTCACGTGTGGAGACTCTGGGCATCAAAGCTGGAACTGTCCGATGAAAAACAAAGCTCTTCCTCCACCCCCTCCAAGATCTGCGGCAAGCTCTCCTTTCGTTCGTGCACCACCACCTCGGGCTCTCAACATCAACACCAAGCCCGGGTCTACTGTTGCTCGTGCCAACTGTGTCAACGCCGCTCAAGCTGAGCATACACCCGGAGTTGTGACGGGTATGCTATCCGTTAACTCAGTCCCTGCACGAGTTTTGTTTGATTCTGGTGCATCGCATTCTTTTGTTTCTCACAAGTTTGCAAATGAGAATGAGTTAGTCTTGGTTCCTCTCCTTAAGCGGTTGGTGGTACAATCTCCTGGTTCAAACATGAGGGCTGTTCATATCAGCCATGGCAATCAAATTGAGATTGGTGGCTCTTCGTTCTCGGCGTCCTTAATTGTTCTGGGCAATTCTGACATTGATGTCATCTTGGGCATGGATTGTTTAACAGCAAATGCAGCTGTGATTGATTGTGCTGAGCGCTCGGTTTCTCTGAAGATTCCTGAAGGCCATATAGTCTTTTCTCCAAGTCTGACTCCTGCTATCTAGCTTTTCTCTTTGGCGGCTCTAAATGATGATGCTATGGAAGCTATTCAGAGTGTTCCGGTGGTCTGTGAGTTCCCAGATGTCTTTCCTGAAGAGTTGTCGGGTATGCCTCCGGATCGTGAGGTTGAGTTTGTAATTGAGCTTGAACCTGGAACGACTCCTATCTCCAAGCGGCCTTATAAAATGGGTCCTGCTGAGTTGGCTGAACTCAAACGTCAGCTTGATGAACAAGAGAAGTTGGGTTTCATTCAACACAGTACTTCTTCTTGGGGTAGCCCAACAATCTTTGTGAAGAAGCGAGACAGGACTGATAGACTTTGTGTGGACTATCGGGCTCTCAATGCTAAAACCATCAAGAACAAATATCCCCTTCCGCGGATTAATGATCTCTTCGATCAGCTAGCTGGAGCTGTGGTATTCTCTAAGCTGGACTTGAGAAGTGGTTATCACCAAATCAAGATTCGCAAGGAAGATGTTCCTAAAACAGCTTTCACCACCCGTTATGGCCTGTATGAGTACACGGTCATGTCTTTCGGTCTCACCAACGCACCTGCGACCTTCTCGAGGCTTATGAACTCGGTTTTCATGGAATATCTTGATAAGTTCGTTGTGGTCTATCTAGATGATATCCTAGTCTATTCTAAGTCAAAGGAAGAGCATGAAGAACACCTTCGGTGTGTCCTAAACAAGCTTCGTGAGAACCGCTTGTATGCAAAGTTCTCCAAGTGTGAGTTTTGGCTGCCTCAAGTAACCTATCTTGGTCACGTCATCTCTGCCAAGGGCATTGCAGTCAACCCGGAAACTGTAAAGACAATTGTTGAATGGCTTCCTCCTGTTAATGTCAAAGAAGTGCGAAGTTTCCTTGGTTTGGCTAGTTATTGCCGTCACTTCGTGCAGAACTTTTCGAAGATAGCGAAGCCTCTTACCGACCTCCTCAAGAAAGGCAAGAAATACCTTTGGACTCCTGCATGTCAAGCAAGCTTTGAGACACTCAAAGAGAAGCTCACTTCCACACCAGTCTTGGTTCCTCCGGACACATCTAAGCCTTTCCAGATATTCTGTGACGCCTCTTTGCAAGGATTGGGTGCGGTCCTTATGCAAGAAAAACAAGTTGTTGCTTATGCCTCTCGACAGTTGAAGACGCATGAGATCAACTATCCTACACATGACCTCGAGCTCGCAGCAGTTGTCTTTGCTTTGAAGCTATGGAGGCACTACTTGCTTGGCAACCGTTGTGAAATCTTTTCTGATCACAAGAGTCTGAAGTATATCTTCACTCAGCCTGATCTCAACCTTCGGCAGAGGAGATGGATTGAAGCAATCAATGATTATGATTTGACCATCAACTACACTCCGGGCAAAGCTAATGTCATGGCCGATGCTCCCAGCCGCAAAGCTTATGTCAACAACCTCATGATGGAAGAACAACAGCCTCTCTTGTGCGAGGAATTCCGTCAGATCAACCTTGAAATTGTGGAACAAGGGTATCTCCTGAACCTCCTAGCAACCCCTCTCTTGGAAGAAAAGGTTCGCTCTCGTCAGCTTGGTGATCCGCACACCAGAAAGATCATCTCAAAACTTCAGCTTCCGAAGTATGAGTCCTTCCACGTCGATGATCAAGGCACGCTTTTCTTTGAACACCGGATGTTTGTTCCGAACTACCCGGGTTTGAGAGAGCAAGTTATCAAGGAGGCGCATGATTCTGTTCTTTCTATCCACCCTGGCAGCACAAAGATGTACATGGACTTGAAAACACAATATTGGTGGCCGGGTTTGAAACGATATTGTGCCAAGTATGTCTCGGAGTGTGATGTCTGCCGCAGAGTGAAAGCTGTCCATCAGAAACCTTTCGGTCTTCTGCAGCCATTGAAACCCCCGGAATGGAAATGGGAGAAAGTAGAGATGGACTTCATCACTGGTTTTCCAAGGTCGCAGAAGGGCAACAATGCAATCTTTGTTGTCATCGACAGGCTTTCTAAAGTGGCTCACTTCTTCCCCGTCAAGGAAACAATTTCTGGAATTCAGTTGGCTGAGCTCTATATCAACAGAATTGTCTCTCTGTATGGGGTTCCGCTTGAGATCAGTTCAGACCGTGGGAGCATCTTCACTTCCAAGTGCTGGGAAAGTTTCCAAAATGCTTTTGGAACAAAGTTGAACTTCAGCACAGCTTACCACCCTCAGTCGCAAGGACAAGTTGAAAGGATCAATCAGATTCTGGAGGATATGCTTCGTGCTTGCGTCATCTCTTTTGGCATGAAGTGGGAGGAATGTCTTCCTTATGCTGAATTCTCTTACAACAACAGCTTCCAGAAAAGTCTGAAGATGGCACCATTTGAGGCTCTCTATGGCCGCAAATGTAGAACTCCGATTGGTTGGTCGGGTGCAGGAGAAAGAATATGGTTTGGCCCTGACATTGTAACTCAAGCGGAGGAGAAGGTGCATATCATTCTTGAAAATCTGAAGATTGCTCAAAGTCGCCAGAAGAGCAATTATGACAGGAAGCACACAGACATGGTGTATGTCCCTGGTGATCTCGTTTACCTTCGTGTCACTCCCATGAAAGGCACGCACCGTTTTGGTATCAAAGGAAAGCTGGCTCCTAGATACATCGGTCCTTTCAAAATTCGTGGAAGAAGAGGAGAAGTTGCTTATGCTCTTGAGCTCCCGGAAAAACTCAAAGTCCATGATGTTTTCCACATCTCTCAACTCAAGAAGTGCTTCAAGGATCCCGGCAGGACCGTGGATCATGAGCTAATCAATCTCCAAGAAGACCTGTCTTATCAAGAACACCCCACAAAAATCCTTGAGACCGCAGAAAGAAGGACTCGCAACAAGTCCATCAAGTTCTGCAAGGTGCAGTGGTCGCACCATTCCGTTGATGAAGCCACTTGGGAGCGTGAAGATGAACTCCGTGCCAACTATCCTACCCTCTTTGAGTCTTCTTCTTCTTCCTAGAATCTCGGGGCGAGATTCCTGTTTAGTGGGGGAGAGTTGTAGCATCCCATTTGTCTAACAACTGTAATGCAACTTGGTTTAGTAATATAATGACTACTTCCTAGACATAATTGTTGCATCATCTCATGTCATCATGCCACCTTGCATTTGAGCATCATATAAAACCCCTTTTGTGTTGGTTCTTCTCTCATATGCATTGCTAATTGTTTTTGCCTATTGATATTGTATTTGGTTCTTGATATATTGTTAAATGCCCAAGTTGAGTTGGGGGGCATATCTTTTACTCAACTCCACCACCTTTCTTTCACCACCTTACAATTCCACCATCCCATTATCCATGAGCTTGTAATTATTTTTCTTTTGGTGTTTAATCTAGCTCATGAGAGATAGGGTGGGTCCAATCCTATAAATTCTTTTGCTTGGCCTTTACTCCACATTTTGGGGATGCATGAGAATAATGCCATGTTTATTACTTTGTTTTCACAAGGATGACACATGGCATTAAATGCTTGCATGGGCCATGCAAGAACAAGTCTTTTGGATTTTATTTGAAATCCTTTGAGTGGATCATCCTCTCACCTCTCTCTCTCTCTCCTTCTTTTGCTTGATCTAGCTTGATGCATGCAAACCCTAAACCCCTTTGGTTGGTCTTGCCTTGGCCATGCTCTAACCCTAAAAACCCTCACCACCTTTTTCCCCATCCTCTCTTTTGACTAGATCTTGTTTGAGCTTGGCTTGATCTTGTTTGGTTTTGTCAAAAGAGCACACCACCCTCCCTCATCTCTCTCTCTCATCTAACCCTCTCTCTTTAACCTCCCCTACCCCTAGCTACCCCATCTAACCCTAACCCGAGCCATACCCCCTCTAATCTAACCCTAGTTCCTCCCTCTCTCTCGGCCTCTCTCTCTCTCACCTAGCTCGGCCCCACCTAACCACCCCCTCCCATGTGCATCCCCCTGGTCCCCCCTCTCTCCAAACCCTAGCCAAACCCGAGCCACCCCTTCTCCCTTTTGAATAAAGTGGCCACCACCTCCCATGTGCCTCTCCCCTCTCCCTCATCATCCCAACCACCCCGGGCACCTCAGATCGAGATCTGAGACCCCAGGAACCCCTCTCCCTCCTTCCTCCTTCCCCAAGCATAGCCATGGCCAACCCACGCCCCAAAAACCCTAGCCTCGGCCATCTCTCCCTCTAGCCGTTCTGGAGCACGCCGAGCTGAGCCAGGAGCACCAGGGCCTCCCTCTGCTTCCTCTTCGACGCCCAGGACGCGGGGCAGCCGCTGGACTTCGCCGGAGCCGCCTGACGCCGCCGTGCACCGCCAAGATCAGGAGCTCCAGAGCCCCAGCTACGCGCCCGATCGTGATCACCCCGGGCTCCTCCGACCTCACCGACGAGCTCCTGGTGAGCCCCTCCACCCCCCAGACAAGGTCCCCACCCCTCTCTTGCTACGTAGCGTCGCCGCCGTCCGTCGAACACCCCGCGTGCGCCGCCGCGCGCCGCGCTCTGGCAACAGCAGAAGCTTCTGCAGCTTTTACCTTTGTTCCTCGTCGAAGCCCGCGCGTTGTAGTTCTCCCCCGTAGCTACTCTCTGAATGAAAATCGTAGGCCGCATCACCCTCTCCAGTTTTCGTTTTTGCGGCATCAAGAAATCCCCAGTGGTTTGCTCGCCATCGTCGGCCAAACTCCGGCGGTCCTCTGAATCCTGCAGAGCGGCGCGCAGCAGCAGTTCCGACAGCCGCCGTCGTTTTGCAAAGACAACCCCGCAGTATTTCCCACCTGAACCCGCAGCCCCCACGACCCCACCTGCCAGCCTTCCAGTTAATTTTGTAGAGACACCCCCGCAGTTCTGAGCCCCTCAACCCGCAGCCCCTGGATCCACCACGTGTCGCCCACCGATAGCCGCGCGCGCACTGTGGCCCCGCCCCCTTGCTGGCCCACCAGTCAGCGAGTGAGGGTAGGTTAACCCTGGGTGACAAAAGTGTTTCTGCGTGCGAGTTGGCCAGTCAGCACCCTGGCCCATTTGTCAGTGACAGTGGCTAGCTCAATCTGAGTAATAAAAGTATTTGCTGGAATCTGATTCAAATTCAAATCTTTTCAAATTAATTCAAATTCAACTCAAATTTCAAATCTGTTTAAACCTAAATGAATTCATAACTTTCAAATGGTTTGGAATTTGAATTCAAACTTAATATGAAAAATGTTTTATTTTTGAATGTTAATTCAAATCTTTAATCAAATATTTTCAGAATTGATTTAAATAGTCAAACCTTTGACTTTGACCCTATTTAATAATTTTGACTTTAAAATAAATTTAAAACCATAATTCCAAATAATACAAATAATATATGTTTTCAAATCAGAAAAATGTGAGGATTTCAAATATGCCCTTTAAAATATATTTTGGACACTTTAATTTCAAGTTGATTTAAATTACAATAAAATGCCCTTCACCTTAATTAATTAATAACTTTTGATTTATAACTCCAAATTTGACAAATGATATGTCTAAAATGATTAGCTTGACGAGACCTTTCTGTTTATGCCTTCCATGTTCTGTTTTGCAGCATGCATCATATAAATATAATGTAAACAGCAACTAATATGAGGATAAAATGTGGCCAAAACTCAATAAAATGTTTAATTCTTGTATCCTACTCCTCACCCATGCCATGCTACATTATTGCCATGCAACTTGTGCATCATTCATCATGGCATGATTGTTTGCTTGTCGCATTTTGTTCATATGCTTGTGCACTGTATTTATGTTGGCCCTTGTTTGTTTGGTTCTTCTTCGAATAGACACTGAGCAGGGGATATATCAAGAGACCCAGGAGCACTACCCAGATCCTTCTCTCGCTTCAACTGAGCTGCCAGGCAAGCACTACCACATGCTTGCATACATATAGTACCTATTGCCTCTATCTTATTCTTGCATCATTGAGTCGCGATTGCATTAAACTGAATCCCAAGTATTGCATAGCCTTTACTTTTAAACCCCACCAAGCTTGTTCCCCATCCCATGAGCCATTACTACAGGAGTTGTTTGAGCCATGCGAGTCGTAGAACAGCATGTGTAGGGTATGTGAGAGTCTGATGGATAACGAGGTACCTAAACAACTTAACCTGAGTAGTAATGGGATAACTAATGAAAGTGGCACCGGTGAGCAATATCTGCTATTTGGTTTTTCCTGCTCACTTGTGTCCCGTAGGACCCGAGTACTTGATTCCTGTTCCTTGATTATTCGCGCTATCCACATCCGGGAGGCTTATGGGACCCCCCTGAGCCAGAGCTTGATTCAGTCTTATTTCTTGGGGCCACAAACTAGTTTGAGGTTTTATTTACTATCTTATACTTATGCCATGCTTTACTGCCTTATTTACGATTGTGCGAGGAGCACCTGTACTGTTTAGGATCGGGACACGTTTTCGCGGTATCGATAAGCCCAGTCACACTTTCGGGTTTCCAGTCGTTTACAGCCGTCCACCCAAACCTTGGGTCCGTCTCGGAGTCATCTAACTTCGTTACGGGTGTACTCAATGGAGTGGCCCCCTGAAATATTTCTGAATCATGTGATTGCTTTGTCGTGAAAGCCTCGTTGGGTTTTTATTTGGTTTTTCCGAGGTTGATCGAGTGTGTGTTGCTATTTGTGCACCCCTGCAGGGTAAAACTTTCTGAAAGCCGTGTCCGCGGTTATGGACGACTTGGAGCACGGTTTCTCGATCATAGACAAGCATAACTAAAGTACCGCTTTTAATTTGACTAAGTAACTGACTAGTAAATAGTGCAACCCTCATGGAATGGTTAATAAAATTGCCAACGGATGGGGGGTGGTTCGTCCGCTTCCTCGTTGGTAAGCGAGGAGGGGGATGGATCTGATGATATTACTGTTATAACTGTTGTCATTAATTCACGGACATCCGTCTATCTTTGGTTAGGCGGATGGTTAGCGAGTATCTATAGAACTGTTAGGGTTTATCTTTCGCTGCAATTGCGTCACCCCAGGTTGTGTCCCCTTTAGAGGCATAAAGACTTGCTGAGTACCCCTAGGGTCTCACACGATAAATTATTTGATTCAGATGAACAGGTACACTCACAAGATGGATACTGGGTGGAGGAGGCGGATGATGTGGGCAACGATCGTTCGGTGTAGAGATTCCGGAAACGGGGATCCGTGAGATCTGTGGGCGGGATGTGCTTATTTATGGGGCATCTTATGCCGATTTGCTTCTTATCCGTACTCGGATCTTGTTTGCCGCTTCCGTCTGATACTCTGATGTTTGATGTATGAGGAGATATCCTAAACTATTATATCTATCTAGGACATTTGAATCTTGCCGTATGGCGTTGTTATATTTCCTTTCTTTTAGATGGAATGACTCTGATGTACTGTTTGTATGGTGGCTTGCATACATACTCATTTGTGTATGTAGTTGATTCCTTCGCCTGCCGATTATGCCGCCCGTTCTTGTCCCGATGTTTGGAAATGGTTGGGACGGCCGAAAGGTCTACCCGTGAGTGGCATTTTGGCCCCACCGTACTATTTCAACCATTTCCGCTCATCCAGGCTTGTAACTAGGAGCGTAATTCACCGAGGTAGTTACAGTAGCCCTCCACTCCAATAACAACGTCTTTAAGAAGAAAACAGTGCACAAACGCCATTGTTGTCCGATCAAAGATCATAGGTTTTCATCCTAGACAAAGTCCTCGCTCGCCAAACAGTGCGTTCAATAAGGCCATTGCCAGACATAACCAGTTAAGGTCGGACCTTGGATTTTCACCCTGCAAGGTAAGACTAGGAACTCCTCCTATGTTGCCTCCCCCACAAACAGTCGCTGTTGTGAGTTACATATCATGAAGCCAGTTCGTCGTCGCCACAAAGACTCAAATCACTATCATTGCCCACATGTTTACGCTTTTCTGACATTCTTCGCATCTAACTTCACCATGGCTCGTTAAAGGCACTTGGTGAGAACAAACATCAGAGCAATGCTTTCGCTGAAACCAAACGGCTAGAAAAACATGGGTACGCACAACCAAATACCTTTCGATACAGCAATCTCCAGGCCTGATACGCCCATAGGATTTCGCCGGCGGAGCCTTCTGAAACTCGACACTTTAGCCAGATCAACAAGGGCAATCATCAAGCAGATCTTCTTCTTCGCGCTGGATTGGGATATTTAGAAGCTTCGTCCAGTATCTGCTCCAAATCCCCCACCCCCGCTGCTGATGGATGTATCCAAGTACCAAGACGACCGCTACTTCCATTCCGATTCCCATTCCAAACAAGATAATAACGAAAAGAAAAGGTTGTGATGTCCATTGTGTGACCAAGTCATGGAGACCATGGCACATATCCTCGTAGGATGCGTCTTCTCTAGGACAGTCTAACATGAGGTTATGACATGGATTAGATCCATTGCAGAACCTCCGCAGGTGAGGGTGAGTTCGCGAATTGGTGGATGACAAAGCTACACGTGACACCTCGACAGTTATGAAATGGCACCTTGTCGATAATTATGCCCACGACATGATGGCTCTGGAAGCACAAGAACAAGAACGTCTATAACAACATGCATCCCTCGGTGGCCATGCTAGTAGACACGGTCAAAAGCGAGACGATATTATAGGCGTTAGCTGGAGCACGGGGGCTAAGCCAGCTTCTCCCCTAGTCTAGGTTTTGGATCAAGTTCTATGGTGGGGTGTCGATCGTTCTTAGAACTTATACATATTACATTTTTATCTATCAATGCATGAAAACCTATTGCTTTAGGCTTTGGCGGAAAAAAGGGAGCTGTTGTAACTTGCAAACCACTGTGCAGTGGCTGGAAGCGTGAAAAATGTGAGAATATTTAGTTGCTGAGGGTCGTACCCCTACACTACCCAATACGACCGCTACTTCCATTCCGATTTCCATTCCAAACTAAAAAAGGGTTCCAATGTCCTCTCCAAGGGAGCTTGGGGTCAGGACGCATCACGAAATTTCGTGAACGTTCCCACTCCAACAAAGAGAAACGGCATAGTATTCGTCAGCATCTACTCAACGAAAGTGGCCAAGTAATCGAGAAATCTCCACGCATCGCACGCTCCTCCACCACGACAGCATCTCGATCACGTCTAATTAACGCTCTAGAACCAGAGACGCGGCTAAGCAATCGTGCTGCCATAAACATAACAGCGTCTCGAGATTTTCTGGTATGCATTTGCTTTCAACGAAATCATGCCGGACTGGGACGTGGGGTCCTGATGTTGTTGATAGGAGACACGCAGGGCAGGGCAAAGGTGACAGCACGCCACGTGATATTCTGCTGACTGCTGCGCTGGCTCAGATAAGATGAGATTAAAACACATAGATAGATTTGCCTCACTGGGCCAGTTTGCTGGCCATATTCACGTGTTGCCGCGAATATGTCGTGCTCATGCACGCGGCACATGTGAATCGCACTTATATTTCTCGCACTTTTTTTCTTGTTCCTCGACGATGACAGTGATTTTATTTTGCTCAAATTGGACACAGGGATCACATTCCCATCACGTCGCTCTCACCCGGTCACCACAACGAATAATTGCTTGCCGTGACCCGCGGCCATATGTAAGATGATTAGATGAGATTGCATCGGATATCTTTTGTTTCCTTAATGACCATTGACGAGGCTCGCCCTCTTTTGCTCGGGTAGTAATCGAACTAACGTGGCGATAAGTAGGATCTAAGAAAATGCACCAAAGGACGAGTTTTTTTTTTCGATCAATAGCACCATATATTTATAATAGCAAATAGTATATTATACAGATACATAAATTGTTTTTAACAATTACAAAATAAAGTCTAATAAAAGAGAAAATATCCAAGGTCTTTAAAATCTTTTTCTTCCATGACACAATTTTGTACTCTTTTGAAGGCAACCAAATAGACATGACATAGATAGGTATCAAAACATAGACTTGATAATATCAACGAGGATTCACTCGTAATTTTAATTCGAGCCACAATGCCAAGACTACATACACGAGGATAGTTATTAGAGTAATCAACCAATAACGATAAGAGTACCACCACTAGTATTCTAGAAAAAATAAATCAAACAGTTTGGTCGACGCCGCAGGAGAGCTGAGAGTTCAAATCTCCATTATCAAGGATGTAGCAGTCGGGACAAATAATGTAAGGCTAATTCCCCTTTGACAATCACAAGAAATAAATCCAAAATCAATTCGGCGAAGTAAGAACTCAAAGACCATATCATAGAATTTTAATCTTATAACATCACCACGCCGAAAAGTTCTCTCGTCGAACTAAGAGGTGAAGATCATTTATTGTGGACAATACCATCTCCATTGACATAGGTGTCAAAAAGAAGATGTTTACCAAAATCATAAACTTATCTTCTGAAAACACTACTTTTATACAAAACTCAACCCATATATCTGATTTCCCACTC
Organism: Avena sativa; assembly: GCA_916181665.1. Classification (NCBI taxonomy): domain Eukaryota; kingdom Viridiplantae; phylum Streptophyta; class Magnoliopsida; order Poales; family Poaceae; genus Avena; species Avena sativa. The sequence goes on from OV702283.1 coordinate 25,167,832, forward strand.
CTAACGCCGACGAGATCACCGGATGATGGTTTTGATATTTCTCGAGCAGCCGAGGAACGCCTATTTCTAAGTTGATGGTAAGAACCATCTGATCTAATCTGGACCTAGATCAATATGAAAAAAGTGCACAAATGTCTTACAGTGTTAACGTTTTCGCTGTTTCCCTGACATCAAAGACTAAGAAATCTTACTTCCTCCGATCTAAATTACTTGATTCTTGGAAAACTATATTTTCTAGTGACTTAAATATTTTAGTTCATAGAACTAAACCGGAGCTTCACTCCTTCATTTCTACTCTGCTCATTTCCTTTTAGTTTGTTCCTGTCCCCCTCTACTTCTGAACTATGTAACACCACCATGTCTTTACCCTGTCTTTTTAATCTACAAAGGTAGTAGGGAGGTTAAAAGAATACTTATCTCAACTTTCTCTAGATTCAGATGTATTTACACACTAAAACTTGTCTTTATACATGCATATGCATATGTAGACAGAGTTGAGACAAGTAATTTGGTTCGTAGGGAGTATATCTAACTTAACGCTAAGAACCATTCGATCGGAATGAATATTGACATTCGTCCATGTGCAAAAGGCAAGAGGTTTTCCGTTCTTTGTTTAGTCTATCTTTTCAGTGTCTTCTTCGGAATGTTGAGACGACAGCTATATCTTGAAGTCAGAATAATGTCTTCTTCGCGGACGACGGGATAAGAGATTTTTGTCTGTCTACTATAACAAGTTTTACTACGACAAGCTTTGTCCGGCTTCGATGATAGAGGGCGAGGATGGCGGCGTGTCTATGGCTCGTGCTAGTGGTTGTAGTCGCCGCTAGGTGATTTAGTGATCTATTTATAAATTTTATTATTTTTAAATCTTTTTGTATTGTTGTTGACGATTATTCGGTGGAATTGTGTTGTACACTTCCGCTACGTACATGAGACACGACAAGAATAGAATAAACACAGCACCCGCTCGGTGTAGAGCTCAGGCGCATGTGTTGCTGCGGGCACGGGGATCGCATCGGGGCCAGGCAGACCGTTGGTAGCGGGAAGCAGAGCTAGGCTGGACAATCCTATTCGTACCTGGCGGCAACCCTGGCAACTGCCGTCAATCATTCCCATTGGCGTTCTGCTGCTGCTGCCTCCCAAAGGAAAGATTCCACGGACGGGGAGGAAGTCCGAGCTAAACAAAACTGGACTCGTACCACACGATACAGTTTGGTCTCACGCATAGCATAGAGTTTGTTGTTACGACGAAATTGCCGAGTTTTCATCGTGGGTTTTCAGCTGGCCAACGCAACGACACGAAGCAAAATCCGGGGCGTCACTGTCGCGCCCCGCGGCCGGGAGGGAGGCAAGGCATATGCCTCAGCAATGATTCTCTCCCCTCCTCTCCCGGGTCGTCCAGCCAGGTCGTCCCGGTCGACCCTGATTCTGCTCATACACACCGCAGGCCAAGCAAGCAGGTCGCACCGGGAGGGGGAACCTCGATTCGATTCCTTGCCCCCCCGTCTCCGCTCGTCCGTTGTGCTTCTTCACCCACCTCCACCCGTCTCGTCCCGAATTTTATTGTCCTATCCTCCACGGCCACTGCCCAGTCCACCATCGCGTCGTCGCCCTCCCCCTCCCCTCCCCCCAAGTGGCGCGCCCCGTCGTCGCCTCGGTGGTGGTGGTGGTCGCGCCGGCGGCACGCCTCCCCGTGCTTCCACGCGCCGCCGCCTCCCCGCGTGCGCTCCAAGGAAACGCGGGAGGCGGAGGAGGCCGGGTATCTCGGACGAAGGATAGGGGGCACGGCACGGCTGGGAGTAGTAGACGCCACGGGGAGCCGGCGCTGTATAATTCCCCGGGCCGTCCTGCTGCGCTGCTGAGCCGAGGGATCGGTGCGGCTTGTTTAGCGGCAGGCCAGCAGAGCAGCAGCAAGATGGGGGAGGCTCCAGATAATACGGCGGCGCCGCTGCTCGTGCGGGTGGAGCCAGACGACGCGGACGCCGAGTGGAGCTCCAGGCCGCATCGCATTGCTCTCTTCGTCGAGCCTTCGCCCTTCGCGTCAGTCTCCTCTCCTTCCCCTTCCCTCTACTCCCTCTCCAATACTAAGTGTTAGCGCAGACGGCGCTGATCGGATCGTGCCAGATTAGATCAGATCGAGATGCTCCGCGGTGTGCACGCGTCTCTGTACAGTTCGGGTCAATGGTTTCTTAAGTTCGCTTCGTCTTTGATCTGCCGGCGAGAATTCCAGAGTCAATGACTTCTTCCTCCTTGTTTGCTGTGTCGCAGCTACATCTCCGGCTACAAGAACCGGTTCCAGAACTTCATCAAGCATCTCCGAGAGATGGGCGACGAGGTATCCAAGGCTTGTTACAACCCTATATACTATCTGGCTGCCTGTTTTCAAGGTCGTTGCTCTACCTCGGAGTTGACGCCTGCTTATTCGGTTCAGGTCCTGGTCGTCACCACGCACAAAGGAGCTCCCGAAGAGTTCCATGGAGCAAAGGTCGTTGGCTCGTGGAGGTAAATCCAGCACAAACCGTCTTTACCTTACCGATCAGTGAAATCGAGAACTGCGATTGCAAAATATAAGGATTTCCACGTGCTTAGCAAATTCAAGCAACGCAAGCAGCGTGCCATGCCATCAACTGCAATTGCTATTTTGGAACGTAGGCTAGACACATTTGAAATTGATGGTATATTTGTTTGAAGTATTTCCTCTGTCAAGTTTCTAATATCAGAACGCGTCAAAATTTAATTTCTGGAAACCGTCTCCATTTCACATCCACTTTTTGGTTGCCTAAACGCCTCCTTTTCAGCTTTCCATGTCCATTGTACCAAAATGTTCCACTCTCATTGGCCTTGAGCCCCAGAATATATTCCGAGGTCACAAAGTTCAAGCCGGATATAATCCATGCTACTTCACCTGGAATTATGGTATCCGTCAATCAAAAACTCAATAGGCATCCACTGTCCTTTGCACCATGGTTTTCTTACTACCACATATCATGATTCCAGGTTTTTGGCGCCCTTGCTATTGCAAAGATGCTTTCAGTTCCAATGGTGATGTCTTACCACACACATCTTCCAGCGTGAGTTTCATTTCCAATGGTTGGTGTCAGTTCGGCCAAGGTTGTTAATAGATATGCATCGTTGAATTGATTCCATGTTATGGCTTTCAGATATTTACCGGGATACAATTTAAATTGGTTACTTGGGCCCACGTGGTGTCTTATACGTAAGCTCACTGTAATAACTTCTTTTATGCTCTCAACAGAGGTCAGGAGCTGACGAAAAATAAAGTTGGTATTTCGCACTTAGTTTGCGCTGACACTTTAATTTTGTTTTAAAGGATGCCTCCACAGGTCTGCAGATCTTACTCTAGTTCCTTCAGTAGCTATTGCTGAGGACTTTGAAACTGCTAAAGTAGTATCAGGTAAACAGTTACAGTTAATCTGTATTTTATGTATTTCTTCCCTTCATCCGTCCTTATCATGACCCCTTTTTGCCTCTGCAGCAAACAGAATACGGCTTTGGAACAAGGGTGTTGATTCTGAAAGCTTCCATCCAAAATTTTGGAGCCTTGAAATGCGAGTCAAATTGAGGTATCCCCTATTTTTCAAATTCAATGATAGGGACTTAGAAAAAACATTGGCAGGCTAACAGATTTTCTATTCCTCCTATTAGTGGCGGTGAACAAGAAAAACCATTGATAATACATGTGGGCCGTTTTGGACGCGAAAAGAATTTGGATTTTCTGAAGAGGTTAGCATTTCCCTCAGACAAAATATATTGTCATTTGTTAATATGAACTCTACTTTAGAACTGGAAACATTTTGAACTACATGGAAGTAAAGTATCCAATAAAATGCGCATTTTTGGAATTCATGTGGTATATTTACATCCATGATATCTGTAGTAACTATTCTGTGCTGTTTATTTCTTTTAAAACCGCAAGACCTTCTAATTTCCTTTTGTATGGTCAGCTTTATCAGCTTCCCCATGTTAGTGGGCCTTCACATTTTAGCTATAGGAGCTTGAACTTTACCAGCTTCCCATGCGCGCTCAGACTATTAACTAATAGGATCTTACCTTTTCTGACCAAGCAAACATTTTAAGCTGGCTGTACTTGAACCTTCCCATTTATCTGCATCTCAAGTGCTTGCTACATGTGTCATTTTTCCATGTCGTTAGCGTTTTACTTATTTCACTAACAATACAGGGTTATGGAAAGGCTCCCGGGAGTAAGAATTGCTTTTGTTGGAGATGGGCCATACAGGTGCGCTGTTGTCCAACTGTTAACTATTTGCTGGAACAGATCTGATAACACGTGTGCTTATGTTCATTAGCAATTAGATGATATTGAAATGACATAAACTGGAGCACTTCATTCTTATTGTTTGCACCTTATTTAATAAACTCTCCAACTGATCAGAATAATACTGCACAAAACATCATCTGGACAATGCAAGCTAGTGCAGCTAGTGAAGTGTAAAGTGCCACATGTCCACAAACAATAACAATGCATAAATGCCAAATAAGAGCTTGTTTTTTCCTTTCTTTTTCAATGAGCATCTGAGAGCCAACTTTATGTGTGTTGGGCCATCTGTTTGTCCCCTTGTAGTTTCAGCTTGAGTTCGAGAGATGTTTACACTTCCTGTTCATCTTAGCAGGGCTGAGCTGGAAAAAATGTTCGCAGGCATGCCTGCAGTTTTTACTGGAATGCTCCAAGGGGAGGAGCTCTCACAAGCGTATGCTAGTGGGGACGTATTTGTAATGCCTTCAGAGTCTGAGACCCTTGGACAGGTAGTGCTGGAGTCCATGGCTTCTGGAGTCCCGGTCGTCGCTGCTCGCGCAGGAGGCATACCTGATATAATACCCAAGGACAAGGAGGGCAAGACCAGCTTTCTGTTCACACCCGGGGACCTGAACGAGTGTGTGAGGAAGATCCAACAGCTCCTCTCGTCAAAAGACCTCAGGGACTCCATCGGAATGGCCGCCAGAGAGGAGATGGAGAACTGCGACTGGAGAACGGCCTCAAAGGCGATACGGAACGAGCACTACAGCACGGCAACATCCTACTGGCGGAAGAAGACAGGCAGAACTGGCTAGGCTGCGCCTGTCCGTCCAAGCATTCCGTTCGCTGCCCTGTCCAACTGGTTACTGTTTATACAGCCAAAGGATTTGTACATTGTAACCAGCAGCTTGCGAGTTTGCGTGGCTAGCTGCATTCATATGCCCACAGTGACAGACCGATTGTATGCAATTCATGTACATTACAAAGCTCTTTGAAAATGCCGATTTCTATCGTAGTGTTGGTCTGACTTTCTTAGGAGGAGTTACACTGTTACTTACTAATTAATACTATGTTTGTTGGAAGGGATATCTAAGCATCCATTACATTAAGAAATTCACCCTGGTACAAGTAAAACCAGGCAACAAAAGTAAATCTTAGCCGTCCCAGGGGTTTCGCTTCAGCATACGATCTGCTTAGAAGAGAGGCCGGTAACAGTACTGATAACACTGGAGATACCCATCGTGTACAGGTTCATCCTTCTGATCCTGAACATCTCGTGCCGGATCGTGAGAAGGACGATGATCAGTGCTAGGTCCTCATTCGGATCAACTGATATCACATAGCTCTTCCCTTTGATGCTGGAAGCAGGCTTCTTCTTGACCATCTGCACTAAAAAAGAACTTCACGAGGAACCTGTGGAAGTAGCTTTGTGTGTAGCTTGCCTTTTGCTTGCTTCTTTCTTACCTCCGCGACAACCTGGGAAGAATCACCCTTGTAGACCTTGAGAGATCTTGCGAGGAAGCTTCCCTCGACGCGGTAGTCGCATTCTCGCTTCTCCGAGTTGTTAGCGAAGAAGAGCTCCATGGTGACCTTGATCTAAAACCTTCTGCCTTGCTCCACGGCGAGAATTTGACGGCAGAGCCGATGCTCACGGTCGAGAACGCAAGGTTGCCCTCGCTGCCGGTGAAGTGAAGTTGCCGGCGGAACAGCCCCGGAACCTGTCTAGTTAGTACCAACTCGACAGGGGCGGTGTAAACTGCTGCTTCTATATCCATTGCTCAAGTTCGTTTCTCTCCACCTGAACCTCTTGTTTTAAGTAGAGTGATGATCTGCGTGATGAAGTTAACACCTGCCCAGAAAAACCTATACGGCGTCGGCGAACATCACATTCTCGATCAATCGCAAGCCGGTCAAAAGGAAAACTCCCTAAATACTAGTCAGCAATTCAAATTGATTTGTCTTTGACATTACCATTTCCGTTTCACATCTCTCTCCTTTCCCGTGCCTTCAGTTCTCACCGGAATGCTCCAAGGCGAGGAGCTCTCACAAGCGTACGCCAGAGTTTGTGTCTGCATTCATATGTGGTTATTCAGTTACTGATATTTGCTGTGCGTGCTCTCTAAACCTCAGGTACATTAAAGGGCCCGTTTGAAAGCCATAATTTCATTTTATTTGGCAGAAATGAAATGAAATCACATTGTTGTCATCCATCCATTTGCCTAATTTAAAATTCCAATCTGAGAATCATGTTTGGCAGCCGCACGGAATTATGAAATGTGAAATGATTTCTAGACAAATGACTGGGTTAGGAACAAGAATTGACTTAACATATCATAACCATTTACTGGAATTTCGAATTGAAACGATGGTACCAATTCGACGATAGCCAAACACGTTTTATATGGAATCTCGCTTGAATTTCAGGTGCCTACTCTCTAGAATTTCCAATTGAAATGATGAATCCAATCTTTATCCTGGAATTGTCAAATGAATTCTACGTTTTTTGGGCTCAAATGATGGGAGCCAAGCAAGCCCTAATACATATAGGCTGATATACATATAGGGGAATAGAGACGCTGATATACATATAGGCTTAGCAGCGGCACCATCCCTGTCGATCAGGACAATTTGACCATTCCCTCGGTTAAGAGAGAGGTTGCCAAGTACACAACTCGGCATCTGACAACTGACATGCACAACAATCTATAAAACAGAAGAGATAAACTGAATGGCCATGGACTGCGACAATGCAGAAAGAAATCAGATGTACAGTATATATATGCTATGGTAAACTGAACCTTCCATCATTCCATGTGCCTGCACTCCTACAGACCCTTCCCATGATTCTTACCAAGATCGCTCTCTCTCAGAGATGTAACTGTTGCGGCCATGCATCTGGTCTCATTGTCAATTCAGAAATACGAGCAACACGGCACTTCTCAGGCGAGAAGCTATTTGCTGTAGCTCCTTGAGATCTGAAGCAGTGCAATCATTCGTCTTGCAGCACGATCAGGAGTTCTCCGCCTTGACTGAGAATGCTGTCCAGGAACGCAATTAGTTGTTCTTTGCCCTGAAACTGCTTGGCTGAGGAAAGATCACTGTCCAAATTAAACCAGACACCATCAACGCTACGAATTGCCACCCAATGCCTGCCGGACCAGAGCCCCCTAAACCTCCTGACAGGTACATTGATCATCAGACCTTCCAGCGCTTCTGCATCCAGATCTATCGAAGATGCACCCTTCCGATGATCGTGCCAGACTACCTTCTTCTTTCTAGCTTCTAGCGCCGCAATAAGTACATTTACATCGTAGTTACCGGTTAGTGCATTGTAGTGGGGCTTCCAAATCACTGATAGGGGCGTCCATTTGTCCTTGTTTGGATCAGTAAGGGCAAGATTTTCAGAAATACCATCCAACTCAGCTCGGGTGAAAGATTCCTTTTCCTGAGCCACAGAATAGACAACAGAGACTAAAAACATGGTAACACCAGATAAAACAAGGTTGAAACTATGCACTGTTTACAGTAAGAATGTAAGATCATGTTGCTTGTAGCATATATCTTTGTGACTGTATGTTTGCGATGTAAATAGTCTAATGGTTAACTAGTAGAAATAAAAGGGAAATGAACAACAGCTAAAATATGGGAGCCGTGTTTTGACTCCTGTGAGCATATGCTCCCAGGACAAACAGTAAAAACGTTAAAAAGTACTCATAAAAAAACCTGGTGCTCCGAAAAGCATTTTTGAAGCACCAAATTTGGGAGTCAATTTGAATATCCGCTAAAATAGTTGTTATACATGTGCTACTCATGGCAAACTACACACCGTAGTTTGAAAGACAAAAAAAACCCCACCCCCCTCTATAGAAACACTCTTCTGACCAAACATAAAGATCGCTCACTGCCTCACTCCCGTGTCGCCGCACAGAGGCACACCCGTAGACCTCCCCCCCCCCCCCCCCCCCAAGGCATGTCAGCAACGCCGACGGACTGCTTAATCATCGCAGAACTCCCGCCAGTCTGTCTACACCGAGCTTGCACCCCAGTCCATTGATGTCGTCACCACCTAGCTTGCCCTGTTCCGAATCCACGTGGAGCAGAGGAGAGGACCGGCCGTGCAACCAAGTCTGGATCTGGGTGGGGTGACCTCAGGGAGAGCGGCAGGCAAAACATGCCCACTCACATCCACATCTCAGGGTCGTACCGGCAGCGCAATCGTCGGGAGGGATATTGAGCCGTCCACCCTGTTACCTATAGGTTCCATGTGTTTCCACAGAACATCAGTGTGGGGTTGGTGCCTCTGATGCAAGATTTCTCAAGTTCATCTTCCATTTGGGCTAGATCGCAAAACACTGGCACCTTACTTTTACTAGGTGCACCCGGGATCCTGTATCAATTGTAGAGTCCTTTTCTGTTAAATGTGTGTTCGGGATCCGTGGCATGTTCTTTTTTCTGTTTCTATTTTCCATTCGAGTTTCTGCTAGTAGGTTTTTTGGGAGAGATAGTAGGTAATATATTGTGAAAACAGAATAGAGAGATATGACACCATGATGATTAAGGAACAACCCAATTTTTATGCAAGCGGTAACAATTTGCCAGCATGCCAGAGATAATAACAGGAGGATGTACACAATTCATTCGAGGCAACTTTAATTTGTAAATAAAAAAGTTGAACCTATGCTCTCTTGTACGGAGACCAAAACTAATTTTTGGTGTTACTGATCTTGTTGGGCTAAAACTGAAAATAATAATACGCAACATGTCCGGACAGGCTCTCGGTCCTAGCATCATCATCCTAGTTCAATGCGTTGTTCATAATTGGACGACAACATTAACGTAGGCCAGTGTTTTGTTAGGTAATGGCAAGTGCAAGCCTTTGTCCATGTTGTCTTTCATGTTATGTATAATGCATTGAACTAGGATGACAATGCTATGAGCAGGAGCCAGTCCGAAGAGGTTACGTATTATTATTTTCAACTTCAGTGTGACAAACTCAGTTCCATTAAAAAAATTAGTCGAGCCACGAGAGCGTAGATTCAATTGTTTTATTTAGTATAATAAAAAGCAGCCCATATTGTTTTGTTTATATCCTCTGTGTGTTACCTGCTCGCATGCATTGACAGACAGTGGTTGCTTGTGGAAATATTGGTGAGCAAAACAATATGGGCTGCTTTTTATTATACTAAATAAAACAATTGAATCTACGCTCTCGTGGCTCGACTACCTACACATCTCTCTTCTTAAAAAATCACGAGCATAAACCCAAACTGAAAATAGAGAGCTACGCTACGGGTCCTGAACACACACTTGACATAGAAAGACTTCTCACTCGATACAGATTCCTAAACACCACTGGCAAAGCACCAGTGCTCGTGCTCACTAAGAATATATATTCCCTCCGATATCGAACTTTCATTAGAGGCGCAAATCCAGCACTGCGACCAATCCTAGCGTGCCACAAGGTACGATCCGTGGCCACCCAAGGCACCTTAGGTAGCAGGGAAGGCGGCTCACTTTCTCTCCCAGCAAGCATGCTTCCGCAACGTCCCCCAGGTGCAAGCTTGATAGCGACATGGTCAACGAACTGGGGCGCGACTTAAGGTGCTGCAACAAAGAAGGGGATTGAGCGTCAGACGGCTGGTGCTGATGGGAGGGTTATGTGAGTGTGGCTCTGGGCAGCGAGACGATGGTGACACAGTGAACGATTTTTCTGTTTGGTGATAGGCGTGTATGGTGAGGGGGGCATTTTTTCTTCTTAGAAACTGTGGCATGTAGTTTCCCAAATTTCACATTACCGGCAATTCAAAACAGCATCAAGCAAGTCACATGGTCACACTCACACCTAGCTAGTATTCACTAGCTATGGTTGAGAATGAGCGTGCAAAACAGATGGGCTATAGCCATAAAGGTCTTCACTACATATGGTTGAGCATGAGCGTGCCAAACAGATGGGCGATACCCATAAACGCATTGATATGAGCTAATGGCAAACAGTCCCCACTAGACGATGGGGCAAGAATTGACAAAAGTGACTTGCTTGCAGTCTCTTTCTGATGAGAAAAGAGTATTGATTCCATCTTCTCGGTATGAGAAGGCAGACTTAATCGCATGAAAAACGTGCCCACCGTCTTCAGGACGGACGGAGTAGAGCACAACGCTCAACTACTAGTTTACTATAGTAACAATTCCTACCGGGTAACTCGAACGCTTAGTGCCAGATGTGGGTGCTATGCCGATGCTACTTGATGGGAATAACCATTAACCAGGCGAACAAGAAAGCAGTAGAGACGGGATTAGAAAGCCTAAGATCACGCAAAGTTCTCAACCGAAGTTACTGTAATCATAACAAGAACACAGCAAGGGAGAAGGAGGAGGAGGGTCACCTGCATAAGGTTATTGAGGGCGTGGAGGAGGCAGAACTGCATCCTCTGCCTTTCGTGGTACACCTTGCTGCTGCTACCGCCGCCGCCGCTGCTTTCCGCCGAGCCTGATCCTTCCTCGTGTTGCTTTGCTTCAGATTTGGCTGCCGACTCCATGCTGCAGCGATTGAAGGGGCGGGCGGGGGTCGGGTTTTATGGCCGAAGATTTGAGACGGGACGGCAGAGGATTCCTTTCCTTTCCTTATCCCCCACGGCCGCGCTAAACTAACTCCCGGCTTTTGCGCCGCCGCCGCCGCCGCCTCGATGGGTCGATGGGACTGGAAGCCAAACAGAACAGGGATTCGCCTAATCGACACCCTGCCTTGTTTTATTTTCCTTTTCTTATTATAAGAAAAATTACTTTTCCTGTTTTATTCCCAATTGGCATCGCTACCTGCCTGGCCCAGTTTTTCCGGTAGCGCTTATCTATGTGAAAAGCCGCCCTATCTCTATCTTTATGGAAAAGCTGGTTTTAAAATTTTGTGAGACTTTTGAATTAGTTTAGCCTTTAAATATTTTAAAAGTTTTATATTTTCTTAAACCGACTTTTCCAGAAAGCTGGGTGAAGGACAACTTTTTGGAGAAGCCCCAAAAATTAGGCCACATGCCTGAGATCGCGCACGATGGATTTTGCTCTCTTTCGGCGGTGGGACGCAAAAGGCTAAGACCCTATATCAAAGTATTTTTAAAGTATTGAGAAAATACCGTGGTTTCTAAAAGTTTAAAGTATTAAGATATGTTTGTGTAGGGGTTCGTAGCATGGAAAACAAAAAATTTCTACCGCATGCACACAAACAAGCCAAGATCTATCTACTAGATTGTAGCAACGAGTCGATAGAGGAACTCACCCTCGAAGATTCCAAAGCGGTTAACGAGAGCAGATTCTCGTGGGTGATGTAGTCGTACACTTGCCGATCTCAAGATCGCGTAGACGATCCTTCCGGCGCTGCGTTCCGGCAGCGCTTCCGCAGTCGGTCACACGTTCGGTACTCGATGAAAACCTTCCTCTCCCTTGTTCCAGCAGGCAGCGGAGGTTGTAGCACTCTCCTCGCGATTCTGGCAGCACGACGGCGTGGTACCGGAAGTAGAGGGGAGATCTCGCAGGGCTTCGCCTTAAGCCGGAGCGAGTATGGTGGAATATGAGAGAGCCCTCAGTGTTATAGGGTTTAGACACACCAAGGAGGGGGTGCTAGAGCCGGCGGCTAGGGCTTGGAGGTGCCCAAGTCGGCGGCTAGGGGAGAAACCCTAGGCGGCGGCTATGGTGGGCGGCGGCTAGGGTTAGGTTTAGAGGGGGCAATCTTGTGTACTAGGAGGGGAGCCCTGCCCCTCCTCTTATAGGAGGGAGGCGCCGGCCAAGGGGAGGGGAATCCCTCCCCAACTCGGATCCCAAGTGGGCCGGCGGTGGAGGAGGGACTCCTCCCCAACTCGGTTTCCACCTCCCTCTCCACTTCCCAAAAATAGCCGTTTGACTTTCAAACTTGGCGTTTGACTTTTCAAACTAGGATTTGAATAAACCCTCTATTTTGTTCAGCGATGACACCGAGTACATGATGCAATCATACCAACTTGATATAACACATTCATGTACCCTTCCCCTCCGGAGTGCCGGACATTCCGGAACCTTCTAGAACATTCCCGATGAAAACACCGGAACCATTCTCCAACTCCGAAACGGGACTTTCCTTATATGAATCTTATTCTCCGGACCATTCCGGATCTCCTCGTGATATCCCGAATCCCATTCGAGACTCCGAACAACATTCGGTCTCTTTCTCATCATTCCATAACTACTCAACAACATCGAATCCTTAAGTGTGTCTCCCTACGGTTCGTGAATTATGCGGACATGATCGAGATACTTCTCCGGACAATAACCAATAGAGGAATCTGGAAATTCATATGGCTCCCACATATTTCTACGATTACTTTGCAATCGAATGAACCACTTACATACGATACCAATTTCCCTTTGTCTCACGATAGTTTAATTATCCGAGGTTTTGATCGTCGGTATCTCTGCATACCTAGTTCAACCTCGTTACCGATAAGTACTCTTTTCTCGTTCCCGTGGTATGTTATCCCTTGTGAGCCAGTCACATGCTTGCAAGCTAATTGTATGACATTCCACCGAGAGGGCCCAGAGTATATCTATCCGTCATATGGATGGACAAATCCCACTCTTGATCCATGTGTCTCAACCCATACTTTCCGAACACTCAATGTCATCTTTATAGCCACCCAGTTACGGTGTGGTGTTTGATGTTATCAAAGCATCCTTCCGGTGATGGTGATAAGCATGATCTCATGGTCGAAGGAATTAGGTTACTATGTATTAGAAAGCTTATAGCAAATGAACTATATTAAATGACTTGATCTTTATGCTACGCTTTAACTATAGGAGTATGTCCATCACATCATTCTCTAATGATATGACCCTGTTGTTAATAACATCTCTATGTTCATGATCAGGAAACCATGATCATATATTAACCAACAAGCTAGTTTAACAAGAGGCTTTACTAGGGACTCTTTTATGTTTACGAATCACACAAGTATTAATGTTTCCTATTAATACAATTATAGCATGGTATGTAAACATTTATCATAAGTATGAAGATATAATAATAACCACTTTATTATTGCCTCTTGGGCATATCTCCAACAGTCTCCCACTTGCACTAGAGTCAATAATCTAGTTTCAAACCTTTGTGTATTCAACACCTATGGCTTTCCGGTGTTGTATGTACACGATTGCTAGTGGTCAACTGATCTCCGGATCTGACACTTCCAGGTCCGTGTGTAATTGCATGTCTTTGCGTCTCTACGCATCACTCATTCTCTAATGAGATGGCTTTGTAAAAATTTGGTCCTTTGGTGAGACCTTTAGTTCTTTGGGGTTAAAACATGTTGATAATATTGTCGTACAATATATCTTCATAGTATTATCCCGCTGTGAACTACACCTAGTTTGATAACAAATTACTTGACACAAATGCCCTCTTTAGCTGCTATAATAGCAGTCATATACTCAGCCTTTTGTTGTAGTATCTGTCACAATGTCTTAACTTTGGAACTCATCCAAATCCATTATGGAACTTACTTTCCATTACATTATGCCACCCTTAGTTCAGATTGAGATAAACTTAATTTGTACTTTGTGACAAAACTAGTATCAATGTAGTACTTTTACAATGAACTAACCATCTATTTGTCACTTCTACAAATAATATACTCTTAGTTCTTCCAAAAGATCATAAGAATATCCTTACTATTGTCCAATGATCATCTTATGAATCATTCTGGTATGTGCTCATAACATTTAGAGCATAGGACATATCTGGATTTGTACATGTAGCATCCCAATTGTCTAACAATTGCAATGCTACTAGCCTAGTCTATATAAATGCTACTTCCTATATATAATTGTTGCATCATAATTATATCATGCTCATGTCATCATGCCACCTTGCATTTGAGCATCATATAAAACCCTTTTGATTTGGTTCTTCTCTCATATGCATTGTAAATTGTATTTGCCTCTTGATATTGTATTTGGTTCTTGATATATTGTTTAAATGCCCAAGTTGAGTTGGGGGCATATCTTTTATTCAACTCCACCACTTTGTTGTCACCACCTTACAATTCCACCATCCCATTATCCATGAGCTTGTAATTATTTTTCTTTTGGTGTTAGTCTAGCTCATGAGAGATAGGGTGGATCCAATTCTACCAATCCTTTTGCTTGACCCTTACTCCAACTTTGGAGGATGCAAATAAATAAATGCCATGAGATATTACTTTGTTTTCACAAGGATGACACATGGCATTAAATGCTTGCATGAGCCATGCAAGTACAAGCCTTTTGGATTTTATTTGAAACCCTTTGAGTGGATCATCCTCTCACCTCTCTCTCTCTCTCTCTCCTTCTTTTGCTTGATCTAGCTTGATGCATGCAAACCCTAAAACCCCTTTGGTTGGTCTTGCCTTGGCCATGCTCTAACCCTAAAAACCCTCACCACCTTTTTTCCCCCTCCTCTCTTTTGACTAGATCTTGCTTGAGCTTGGCTTGATCTTGTTTGGTTTTGTCAAAAGAGCACACCACCCTTCCTCATCTCTCTCTCTCATCTAACCCTCTCTCTTTAACCTCCCCCTACCCTAGCTACCCCATCTAACCCTAACCAGAGCCATACCCCCTCTAATCTAACCCTAGTTCCTCCCTCTCTCTCGGCCCCTCTCTCTCCCACCTAGCTCGGCCCCACCTGACCACCCCCTCCCATGTGCATCCCCCTGGTCCCCCCTCTCTCCAAACCCTAGCCAAACCCGAGCAACCCCCTTCTGCCTTTTTGCATAAAGGTGGCACCCCCCATGTGCTTCTCCCCTCTCCTCCCTTATCCCCCAACCACCCAGCTCGCCACCACCCCAGATCCTTCCAGGAGGCTCCTGGGACCTCCTCTTCCTCCCCTCTTCCTCCTTTCTTCCTCTCCAAGCTTGCAAGCCGCCGCCGTGCTCTAAACCCTAGCCGCGGCCACCTCTCCCTCTGGACGATCTGGGTCGCGCCGAGCTGAGCCAGGAGCACCAGGGCCTCCCTCTGCTACCTCTTCGACGCCCAGGACGTGGGGCAGCCGCTGGACTTCGCCGGAGCCGCCTGACGCCGCCGTGCACCGCCCAGACCAGGAGCTCCAGAGCCCCAGCTACGCGGCCGATCGTGACCACCCCGGGCTCCTCCGACCACACCGTCGAACTCCCGGTGAGCTCCTCGTCCCCCTAGACATGCCCCCTTTCCCCCTCGTGCACCGTAGCGCCGCCGCCGTCCGTCGAGCACCTCGCGCGCACGCACGGCCGCTCGCCGCGCGCAGATAGACAGCTGCAGCAGTCATCCTACCCCTGTTCCTCGCCCTGCCCCGCACGCTGCAGCCCTCCTCCGCGCAAGCTCCCTGAACGAAACTTGTAGCCGGTAGCGCCCTCTTCAACTTTGGTTTTTGCGGCTTGGCAAGAATCACCGTGGTTCGCTCGCCATCGTCGCCGGAAAGCGGCCAGATCCGTCGCCGGCAGCGACGCGTCTGTCAGCGCGCCGCGTCAGTTCCGACAGCCGCTGCGCGTTTTGCAAAGAAACCCCTGCCCTTTTTCCCGCCTAAACCCGCAGCCCCCACGACCCCACCTGCCAGCGCCTGCGGGAACTTTGCAAAAAGGATCCTCGGCTTCCGCTGTTTCCCACCCGCGCGCCCTGGATCGCACACGTGTCACGCCCTGGCTGGCGACGCGTGCGTGCGTGGCCCCGCTCTGCCCCTGGCCCGCTTGTCATTCGCTGTGACTAGGTGAGTCCGCGGTGACAAAACCCCTTCTGCACGCGTGTGTCCCAGTCAGCACTGCGGCCCACCAGTCAGTGTCAGTGGCTGGCTCAATCTGAGTAATAAAAGTATTTTGCTGTTATCTGTTTCAAATTCAAATCTTTTCAAATTCAAATTCATTTTCAAATCTGTTTAAACATGAATCAGTTCATAACTTTCAAATGGTTTAGAATTTGAATTCAAACTTAATATGAAAAATGTTTTATTTCTGAATGTGAATTCAAATCTTTAATCAAATATTTTCAGAATTATTTTAAATAGTCAACCTTTGACTTTGACCCTATTTAATAACTTTGACTTTAAAATAAATTTAAAACCATAATTCCAAATAATACAAATAATATATGTTTTCAAATCAGAAAAATGTGAGGATTTCAAATATGCCATCCAAAATATATTTTGGGCACTTAAAATTTCAAGTTGAATTAAATTACAATAATATGCCCTTCACCTTAATTAAATAATAACTTTTGATTTATAACTCCAAATTTAACAAATGATATGTCTAAAATGATCAGCTCGACGAGACCTTTCTGTTTATGCATTCCATGTCCTGTTTTGCAGCATGCATCATATAAATATAATGCAAAAAGCAACTTATTTGAGTATAAAATGTGGCTAAAACTCCATAAAATGCCTTATTCTTGTACCCCACACCTCACCCATGCCATGCTACATTATTGCCATGCAAATTGTGCATCATTCATCATGGCATGATTGTTTGCTTGTCGCATTTTATTCATATGCTTGCGCACTGTATTTATATTGGCCCTTGTTTGTTTGGTTCTTTTTCGAATAGACGCTGAGCAGGGGATATACCAAGAAACCCAGGAGCACTACCCAGATCCGTCTCTCGCTTCAACTGAGCTGCCAGGCAAGCACTACCACATGCTTGCATACATACAGTACCTATTGCCTCTATCTTACTCTTGCATCATTGAGTCGCGATTGCATTAAACTGAATCCCAAGTATTGCATAGCCTTTACTTTTAAACCCCACTAAGCTTGTTCCCCCATCCCATGAGCCATTATTACAGGGGTTGTTTGAGCCATGCGAGTCGTAGAACAGCATGTGTAGGGTATGTGAGAGTATGATGGATAACGAGGTACCTAAACAACTTAACCTGAGTAGTAATGGGATAACTAATGAAAGCGGCACCGGTGAGCAATATCTGCTATTTGTTTTTTCCTGCTCACTTGTGTCCCGTAGGACCCCGAGTACTTGATTCCTGTTCCTTGAATATTCGCGCTATCCACATCCGGGAGGCTTATGGGACCCCCCTGAGCCAGAGCTTGATTCAGTCTTATTTCTTGGGGCCACAAACTAGTTTGAGGTTTTATTTACTATCTTGTACTTATGCTATGTTTTACTACTTTATTTACGATTGTGCGAGGAGCACCTGTACTGTTTAGGATCGTGACCCGTTTTCGCGGTATCGACAAGCCCAGTCACACTTTCGGGTTCCCAGTCGTTTACAGCCGGCCCCACAAACCTTGAGTCCATCTCGAAGTCAGCTAACTTCGTTGCGGGTATAGTTAATGGGGTGGCCCCCTGAAATATTTCTGAATCTTGTGATTGCTTTTTCGTGAAGGCCTCGTTGGGTTTTGATTTGGTTTTTCCGAGGTTGATCGAGTGTGTGTTGCTATTTGTGCACCCCTGCAGGGTAAAACTTTCTGAAAGCCGTGTCCGCGGTTATGGACGACTTGGAGCACAGTTTCTCGATCATAGACAAGCATAACTAAAGTACCGCTTTTAATTTGACTAAGTAACTGACTAGTAAATAGTGCAACACTCATGGAATGGTTAATAAAACTGCCAACGGATGGGGGTTGTTCGTCCGCTTCCTCGTTGGTAAGCGAGGAGGAGGATGGATCTGTTGATATTACTGTTATAACTGTTGTCATTAATTCACGGACATCCGTCTATCTTTGGTTAGGCGGATGGTTAGCGAGTATCTATAGAATTGTTAGGGTTTATCTTTTGCTGCAATTGCGTCACCCCAGGTTGTGTCCCCTTTAGAGGCATAAAGACTTGCTGAGTACCCCTAGGGTCTCACACGATAAATTATTTGGTTCAGATGAACAGGTACACTCACGAGATGGATACTGGGTGGAGGAGACGGACGATGTGGGCAACGATCATTCGGTGTAGAGATTCCGGGAACGGGGATCCGTGAGATCTGTGGGCGGGATTATGGGGCATCTTATGCTGATTTGCTTCTTATCCGTACTCGGATCTTGTTTGCCGCTTCCGCTTGATACTCTGATGTTTGATGTATGAGGAGATATCCTAAACTATTATATCTATCTAGGACATTTGAATCTTGCCGTATGGCGTTGCTATATTTCCTTTCTTTTTAGATGGAATGGCTCTGATGTACTGTTGTATGGTGGCTTGCATACATACTCATTTGTGTATGTAGTTGATTCCTTCGCCTGCCGATTACGCCGCCCGTTCTTGTCCCGATGTTTGGAAATGGTTGGGACGGCCGAAAGGTCTACCTGTGAGTGGAATTTGGGCCCCACTGTACTATTTCAACCATTTCCGCTCATCCAGGCTTGTAACTAGAGGTAGTTACAATTGGTATCAGAGCCATCCCGCCCTTCAGGGTCTCAGCCAAATGGTCGTTGTCAGTCTAGCAAATATTTTTGGTAGCTATGTATACTAGGGAAAAACAAAACGCGAGAGTAGGACTGCTTCCACTTTTCTTCTTACCCACCCACCACCCTTTTCTGGTAAGGAAGTGTAACGTTTTCTATCCTCTTCTTAAATTCAAACTAGGATTCACGTGTTCTGGGTTTCCGTAGTACCATAGGTTGAGTGTGTGTGTGTGTGTGTAATTCCTTGTCTATCTGTTGCATCCAACATGTTATCACAATTGGCCTTTTTGGTTATCAACTGTTGGTACATCCCATACTGACAGGCTTTTGAAAACCGGCGCGAGCTATCTGACTCCTTGTTAACCGGTGCCATCTTCTTAAGGGTGTCCTTTCTTCTAGCAACTCCACGTTCTGTGAAACCATCTGTTGCTAATCTCTACCTGATAAGTGTTTTTGTGCATCTATTGGTATTTTAATGCCGAAAAATGCGGAAAAATTTTCTTTGATACATCTGTGCTTCCACACTCCTTTTCAGTCGTGTGTGAAACATTATTTATCTTCCTTTTATCAGCATGTCCATGCTAACTCATTCTTTTGTCACCGGCGCTTAATCCTAGAGTTTCTTTTCATCTCCAATTCTCTTGGGCTAATTACATAACATGTGTCGATCCGATACTGGTGATTGTAATTTGGTTCTCGGCATAGCTATAATCCACTCATGATAAGTGTCATATCGATCTGAATGATGGAGTGGGATATGGAAAATGCTATCAACTCTATCCTCCAAATGGTGATGGTTATCTCCTGTGATTTTGAGTACACCGTGATCATATCTATGCATATTCAAGCATCTTTGGCAATCCGGAGTTTTCTCCAAGCACTACGGCGGTCTATCATCTGTCCATCATGCTGCGCATCCTTTTGAACCCCATATATGCACAATTCTCCTGGTTACGAGGGAATTGCATCTTTTCGTCTTTGATAGCTTTGCTTAAGGTATGAGCTATCATCGGTTCTTATCCAAGATCTCTTTATCTTTGTAACCGGTGATCCGATCGACAATGTGAACCAGGTGACATCTCTTTTTCTTCCGAAGGACCAGTTAACCTATTCTGTCAGCGCATCTTCTTCAACAGGAATCCTTACTCGTAACGTTGATCTTTCAAAGAGCGTTGAGCTCAGAAAGTGTTTCGAGCATTTGTTCGTTCTCCCGCCTCTTGAACTTGGTATTCTGGGAATATCTTGTTAATCCATGGTGGTATATGTTGATAATATGCTTGCCTATTCGATATCTATGGAAGGACATGGAAGATCATCTGTGTCTCTTTCTCTCGAGCTTCGTGAGCACTGCCTGTGTGCAAAGTCTCAAAGTGAGAATTCTGACTTTTTGAAGTCACATATCTCGACCACGTCCTTCTGCTAAATACATTACTTCAACTCTGGAATCAGCAAGTCTATTGTTAATTCCATCCTCCATCTTCAACCAACCCGGAGTTTTCCTTGTTGGCGAGTTATCATCGTCGTTCCGCCGAAGATTTCCTCAAGACCGCTAAATCTCTCTCAATCATTTCAAGAAGAACATGGAGTTCTTTCACCTCTATCTCGTTAAGTAATCTTTTGAAACCCTCTCGTTCTATCATCTATGCTCAATCCACCGGAGGCCATGAAGACCTTCCAGATCTTGTATTCCTTCTGTTCAAGTGGTGCTATCTTTTTCTATATCTGTGAAATTTTGTAGTTGTCTTCGTGATCTTCCTTTATATCTTTCCGGTGGCTTGGTACTTCCGACATGACGACAACATCATCATCTTTATCTATCTATGAATCTGGCGAATCGTTTGCATCTATCCTTGCTTTCTAACGGAGTTCTATGAGTTTTTGCCAACACCTTCAGTCTGTTTCGGTAGTTGGGTTGCATGATTTTCTTATTCATGTGCGGAGTAATGCTTTGAGTGCGGGATGGAGTATCTACCATACCACTACTCTTATCATTCGCTCTTGTACATTGAATTGGTGAATTAATGTGATTTCACTCATTCCACGGAAGTTAGAAGTGGCCTTTATCCCTTGATACTTTTACTTCCGTCCTTGTTTTTCCGGAGTGCTCTTTCGAAGAAAGTAATCAATAATCTCTTGTTGGTGATCTCACCCTTTCTACACGGAGCAAAATCCTCAATTATCTGGTGGAAACAGACGCAAACTCCTTTCTGTCCTCGTCATTCTACCGATGCTCGATATCCCCAAACAAGATTAAAGGAAACTATCTCTCTCTTTGTTTCATCAATTCTTTTTCTGTGGTAAAGCCAATTATGGTTGATGCCATCAGCCGCAAATCCATTGCGTTAGCCTCAAGGCTAAAGAAGGTAATAAGTATCTCTACAATAAACTCCAGATCCTCCATATTCTTTGCTTCTCGGGATTCCACCATGATCTGGCTTCACATCCGTCTCGAGAAGTTATATCCGCGCACCTCAATTGCGTGATCCTTGGGTTCTTACTGGCGCAAGAAGAATCTAATCCGACGTTGTCTAACTAGATCTTTCTGTTCATATTAAGGGACTCTATTGTTTGAAGGCAATATTGTTTCCGAACTTCATTTCTCCAATCCGAGGGAAGATACGATGCTATTGTCATAGTGGGTCAAAACCTCTCCAATCCAGCTCTTTTCCTTCCGGCGACATAAAGATTCATCCTCTCTCATATCAGTAAATCTTTAATCTTAACGGTGTGTCTTTCTTTATCCATAATACATCATCTTCTCCTTTTCTTTCGCAAGTGGTTATATTCTTTTATCATGATTCTTGGGAAAACCGGAGCTATGCCCATCCTATCCTTCTTGTCTCACGACAATCCTTCAATTCTTCTATCCCGTTGTTTCTCAAGCAAAACGCAAGACTCGCAACAAGTCTAGCAAGTTTTGCAAGGTGTAGTGGTCGCACCATTCCGTTGTTCATCAACTTGGGAACATGAGGGTCACCTTCGTTCGGACACCCGTCTCTTCTTGTGTTGTTCTCTTTTTCCTAGGAATCTCGGGGCGAGATTCTTGTTTAGTGGGGGAGAGTTGTAGCATCCCAATTGTCTAACAATTGCAATGCTACTAGCCTAGTCTATATAAATGCTACTTCCTATATATAATTGTTGCATCATAATTATATCATGCTCATGTCATCATGCCACCTTGCATTTGAGCATCATATAAAACCCTTTTGATTTGGTTCTTCTCTCATATGCATTGTAAATTGTATTTGCCTCTTGATATTGTATTTGGTTCTTGATATATTGTTTAAATGCCCAAGTTGAGTTGGGGGCATATCTTTTATTCAACTCCACCACTTTGTTGTCACCACCTTACAATTCCACCATCCCATTATCCATGAGCTTGTAATTATTTTTCTTTTGGTGTTAGTCTAGCTCATGAGAGATAGGGTGGATCCAATTCTACCAATCCTTTTGCTTGACCCTTACTCCAACTTTGGAGGATGCAAATAAATAAATGCCATGAGATATTACTTTGTTTTCACAAGGATGACACATGGCATTAAATGCTTGCATGGGCCATGCAAGTACAAGCATTTTGGATTTTATTTGAAACCCTTTGAGTGGATCATCCTCTCACCTCTCTCTCTCTCCTTCTTTTGCTTGATCTAGCTTGATGCATGCAAACCCTAAAACCCCTTTGGTTGGTCTTGCCTTGGCCATGCTCTAACCCTAAAAACCCTCACCACCTTTTTTCCCCCTCCTCTCTTTTGACTAGATCTTGCTTGAGCTTGGCTTGATCTTGTTTGGTTTTGTCAAAAGAGCACACCACCCTTCCTCATCTCTCTCTCATCTAACCCTCTCTCTTTAACCTCCCCCTACCCTAACTACCCCATCTAACCCTAACCCGAGCCATACCCCCTCTAATCTAACCCTAGTTCCTCCCTCTCTCTCGGCCCCTCTCTCTCCCACCTAGCTTGGCCCCACCTGACCACCCCCTCCCATGTGCATCCCCCTGGTCCCCCTCTCTCCAAACCCTAGCCAAACCCGAGCAACCCCTTCTCCCTTTTTGCATAAAGGTGGCACCCCCATGTGCTTCTCCCCTCTCCTCCCTTATCCCCCAACCACACAGCTCGCCACCACCCCAGATCCTTCCAGGAGGCTCCTGGGACCTCCTCTTCCTCCCCTCTTCCTCCTTTCTTCCTCCCCAAGCTTGCAAGCCGCCGCCGTGCTCTAAACCCTAGCCGCGGCCACCTCTCCCTCTGGACGATCTGGGTCGCGCCGAGCTGAGCCAGGAGCACCAGGGCCTCCCTCTGCTACCTCTTCGACGCCCAGGACGTGGGGCAGCCGCTGGACTTCGCCGGAGCCGCCTGACGCCGCCGTGCACCGCCCAGACCAGGAGCTCCAGAGCCCCAGCTACGCGGCCGATCGTGACCACCCCGGGCTCCTCCGACCACACCGTCGAACTCTCGGTGAGCTCCTCGTCCCCCTAGAGATGCCCCTTTCCCCCTCGTGCACCGTAGAGCCGCCGCCGTCCGTCGAGCACCTCGCGCGCACGCACGGCCGCTCGCCGCACGCAGACAGACAGCTGCAGCAGTCATCCTGCCCCTGTTCCTCACCCTGCCCCGCACGCTGCAGCCCTCCTCCGCGCAAGCTCCCTGAACGAAACTTGTAGCCGGTAGCGCCCTCTTCAACTTTGGTTTTTGCGGCTTGGCAAGAATCGCCGTGGTTCGCTCGCCATCGTCGCCGGAAAGCGGCCAGATCTGTCGCCGGCAGCGACGCGTCTGTCAGCGCGCCGTGTCAGTTCCGACAGCCGCTGCGTGTTTTGCAAAGAAACCCCTGCCCTTTTTCCCGCCTAAACCCGCAGCCCCCACGACCCCACCTGCCAGCGCCTGCGGGAACTTTGCAAAAAGGATCCTCGGCTTCCGCTGTTTCCCACCCGCGCGCCCTGGATCGCACACGTGTCACGCCCCCGCTGGCGACGCGTGCGTGCGTGGCCCCGCTCTTCCCCTGGCCCGCTTGTCATTCGCTGTGACTAGGTGAGTCCGCGGTGACAAAACCCCTTCTGCACGCGTGTGTCCCAGTCAGCACTGCGGCCCACCAGTCAGTGTCAGTGGCTGGCTCAATCTGAGTAATAAAAGTATTTTGCTGTTATCTGTTTCAAATTCAAATCTTTTCAAATTCAAATTCATTTTCAAATCTGTTTAAACATGAATCAGTTCATAACTTTCAAATGGTTTAGAATTTGAATTCAAACTTAATATGAATAATGTTTTATTTCTGAATGTGAATTCAAATCTTTAATCAAATATTTTCAGAATTATTTTAAATAGTCAACCTTTGACTTTGACCATATTTAATAACTTTGACTTTAAAATAAATTTAAAACCATAATTCCAAATAATACAAATAATATATGTTTTCAAATCAGAAAAATGTGAGGATTTCAAATATGCCATCCAAAATATATTTTGGGCACTTAAAATTTCAAGTTGAATTAAATTACAATAATATGCCCTTCACCTTAATTAAATAATAACTTTTGATTTATAACTCCAAATTTAACAAATGATATGTCTAAAATGATCAGCTCGACGAGACCTTTCTGTTTATGCATTCCATGTCCTGTTTTGCAGCATGTATCATATAAATATAATGCAAACAGCAACTTATTTGAGTATAAAATGTGGCTAAAACTCCATAAAATGCCTTATTCTTGTACCCCACACCTCACCCATGCCATGCTACATTATTGCCATGCAAATTGTGCATCATTCATCATGGCATGATTGTTTGCTTGTCGCATTTTATTCATATGCTTGCGCACTGTATTTATATTGGCCCTTGTTTGTTTGGTTCTTTTTCGAATAGACGCTGAGCAGGGGATATACCAAGAAACCCAGGAGCACTACCCAGATCCGTCTCTCGCTTCAACTGAGCTGCCAGGCAAGCACTACCACATGCTTGCATACAAACAGTACCTATTGCCTCTATCTTACTCTTGCATCATTGAGTCGCGATTGCATTAAACTGAATCCCAAGTATTGCATAGCCTTTACTTTTAAACCCCACTAAGCTTGTTCCCCCATCCCATGAGCCATTATTACAGGGGTTGCTTGAGCCATGCGAGTCGTAGAACAGCATGTGTAGGGTATGTGAGAGTCTGATGGATAACGAGGTACCTAAACAACTTAACCTGAGTAGTAATGGGATAACTAATGAAAGTGGCACCGGTGAGCAATATCTGCTATTTGGTTTTTCCTGCTCACTTGTGTCTCGTAGGACCCCGAGTACTTGATTCCTGTTCCTTGAATATTCGCGCTATCCACATCCAGGAGGCTTATGGGACCCTCCTGAGCCAGAGCTTGATTCAGTCTTATTTCTTGGGGCCACAAACTAGTTTGAGGTTTTATTTACTATCCTGTACTTATGCCATGTTTTACTGCTTTATTTACGATTGTGCGAGGAGCACCTGTACTATTTAGGATCGTGACCCGTTTTCGCGGTATCGACAAGCCCAGTCACACTTTCGGGTTCCCAGTCGTTTACAGCCGGCCCCACAAACCTTGAGTCCGTCTCGAAGTCAGCTAACTTCGTTGCGGGTATACTTAATGGGGTGGCCCCCTGAAATATTTCTGAATCTTGTGATTGCTTTGTCGTGAAGGCCTCGTTGGGTTTTGATTTGGTTTTTCCGAGGTTGATCGAGTGTGTGTTGCTATTTGTGCACCCCTGCAGGGTAAAACTTTCTGAAAGCCGTGTCCGCGGTTATGGACGACTTGGAGCACAGTTTCTTGATCATAGACAAGCATAACTAAAGTACCTCTTTTAATTTGACTAAGTAACTGACTAGTAAATAGTGCAACACTCATGGAATGGTTAATAAAACTGCCAACGGATGGGGGTTGTTCGTCTGCTTCCTCGTTGGTAAGCGAGGAGGAGGATGGATCTGTTGATATTACTGTTATAACTGTTGTCATTAATTCACGGACATCCGTCTATCTTTGGTTAGGCGGATGGTTAGCGAGTATCTATAGAATTGTTAGGGTTTATCTTTTGCTGCAATTGCGTCACCCCAGGTTGTGTCCCCTTTAGAGGCATAAAGACTTGCTGAGTACCCCTAGGGTCTCACACGATAAATTATTTGGTTCAGATGAACATGTACACTCACGAGATGGATACTGGGTGGAGGAGACGGACGATGTGGGCAACGATCATTCGGTGTAGAGATTCCGGGAACGGGGATCCGTGAGATCTGTGGGCGGGATGTGTTTATTTATGGGGCATCTTATGCCGATTTGCTTCTTATCCGTACTCGGATCTTGTTTGCCGCTTCCGCCTGATACTCTTATGTTTGATGTATGAGGAGATATCCTAAACTATTATATCTATCTAGGACATTTGAATCTTGCCGTATGGCGTTGCTATATTTCCTTTCTTTTTAGATGGAATGGCTCTGATGTACTGTTGTATGGTGGCTTGCATACATACTCATTTGTGTATGTAGTTGATTCCTTCGCCTGCCGATTACGCCGCCCGTTCTTGTCCCGATGTTTGGAAATGGTTGGGACGGCCGAAAGGTCTACCTGTGAGTGGCATTTGGGCCCCACCGTACTATTTCAACCATTTCCGCTCATCCAGGCTTGTAACTAGAGGTAGTTACAGTACACATCACAGCATGATTGATAAAATACTCTATGTGATTTTATACATCAAGTATCAATCTATACTTGAATCTTTGTTTCACTTACCAAGTGTCAATACACTTGAATATATTATAAATATTGAACTCATTCAATCCTTTCTCTGCGACAAGAACCTTTCTTGTAGTTTCTATATTGAACTCATTCAATATATTATCTATGTACTTTCGGCACAACCATATTAGCATCTATTGATGCAAATATTTGGGTTTTGCCTAAGTCTTTCATCGGGATGAAATTCTTAATATGTGTTAATAAAAGATACATCATTTCCAATCAACAATATGTCTTCCACATAATGTATTAGAAACATGTCTTAGCGCTCCCACTTAATTTCTTGCAAATGCAAGCATCTTCATCATCTCCGACGAATTTAAACTCCTTTAACAGTTTCATCATAGTGAAGATTCCAACTCCGCAATGCTTACTTCAACCATTGAAGTTTGCATATGCATTTAGCATCCTTTGAATTAACAAAACCCTTTGGACCATGTCATGCACACGTCCTAGGTAACCCTTCTATTAGAAGAACTTTGTTTTGTTTATCCAACACATAACAAAATTATATGTCGTGGTTGCTACATTAATCCGTCTAGACTAAATATCGCTATGAAAGATCAAATCTTGTCATAGTCAACCTTTGAACATTGTTGTGAACTCTTTCCGAACATGTTGACCATTTCATAGATGCGAAACATCCATGTCTATTTCTTTATAGATCCAAACACAACTGTAAGGTCTTGTACCTTTCCAGAGGGTCTTTCAAGTTCAAAGCTTGATCTCTCGTATATGGAACTATCACGGATTTTATGGCTTCAAGCCATTTGACGGAGTCAGGGCCCATCATCGCTTCTTTGCATGTAGTCGGATCATTATTGTCACATAATGATTTAACTCTCAAATCTTGGTATTTGATTGTTTACCCGACCTACTTGTTTCAATAGGAACTTAGATCTCCGTGACCACAACCTTTGAGGCATGTGAGCCATGAGCATTGTTGCTGCCTCCGGAACACTTTTCGGCGCTGCGCAACTTTGCACATATAGCTAAGGTTCTTTTAAATTTATCAAAGTTCTATTATCCTCCCACTTATCTTTTCACGAAAAATTCCTTCTCAAAGAAACTTGACGTTCTAAGTGACAAACACTTTTGTCTCCGATGTTATGGAGGATTACTTAACAGTTATTCGAAATAACATACAAAGACAGGTTCATCCGACTTTGGTTGCAAACATCTTTATTATGCATAGCATACCAATGTTTAGGAAAGGACAACTTGGGTTTTATCCCAAGCCATAACTTTATATGGTGTCATTTCAACGGATTATGATGGAGCTCTTTTCAGTGGAAAAACGGTAGTCTCTAAAGCTTTTTAATCTTTAAAATATAATGGCAGTTTTATGAATTACACCTGTGATCTTACCATGTCAAACAAGGTTTAATTACATATCTCGAACGCTCCATACTCTTATGGTGTTTCGGGAAATGCAAATCCACGGAACGATTCCTTAAATCTTAGGTATTATGCTAAAATTGTAACTCAGATATCTTCTTTTATGATCTTATCATAAACTATTTATATTCTTGTTACAATGATTTTGCACTTCATCTTGAAAAACTTTGAACTTTTCAAATGTTTCATACTTCATCCTTATTAAGTAAATATTCATATATTCACTCAAATTTTCGGAGAAAGCATATGAAGTTGAAATCCATCGCTCTTGACATAATGGACTTCATACAACAATATGTACAAGTTCCAATAAGCTAGTCATTCGTTCCCTTTTTGGCCTATGAACGAAGCTTTAATTATCTCTAGGAAAGTTTCACAAGTGTCATTTGATAAACTCCAAAATTCCATCCACATTGAGTTTCTTCATGTTTTCTTTCCAATATAATTTAAACGGCGATGTCACTTCCTAAGTGATCTTTCAATCAATTTGTCTTTCGACATTTTAGCACTAGTTTTATGGATGTGATTTCTCCAACGAGATTTGTGAATCATCCATCTTTTATGGATTACGGCAATTATTTGAACAACCCTTTTGTTCTCATAATACCTGATAAAACAAATCTTGAAGGCAAGCTTTGATGTTTAACGAGCAACACAATAACCCTTTATTTGTTCTCGATGAACATCATCACATATTCTTTTGCTAATTACTTAGGCCATTGCAGTTCATGAATTGTGTTGTTTCGTATGACGATTCACACCAACAAATTCGGTATCAAATACTTAAGAACCACATTGTTTAATAAGCAAAGAATATAGCCATAACATGTATATCATCTATATACTTAAACTGAACAATTCTAGTCTTTTCTTTTCTGCCATATATTTATGAGATTCTCTTTCAGTATTTATTTTCTGTTTGAAAGAATCTATTAACATCAATAGTGGAGTCATATATATAACACATAGTCCAAAGCATGTATAGTAAAATACCAATGTCTTTGTACTTGCACTTTGAAGTAGATTACCATCATCAAATGTTTGGTGTTCTTTCAAATTCCTTTCTTTAGTAATATCTTGGTGTAGTAAACATTTTACCTACATCAATATTCACCCTTCTCATGGAATTATTCATGATCAAGCTACTTTAGCTTATAACGGTGAATCGCGAGTATAATGTTGCTCTCTAAAACCTTTTGGTGGATTAGGACAACTAGTGTCTCCAACCTTTTGCAAATTCTCATCAAATATGAGAACATGTCTTTTGCCATATTATACTCTATCATGTTGCAACCAAACTTTCGTTTCAGATATCACAATATCTTCCACACATCATGGTTTCTGAAACAACTCTTTCAGATCCTAGATAACCTTGATATTAAGACAATCCTTTGAATATCAAGAATCATGGAGACAAACATGATACTTATACACTAACTCTTGGAATTGTCACTCTTGTTTTAATACCAATTATTAAACTTCATGGAGTAACCGGAACTTACTGAAAGTTTGCAATAGGACTTTTAAACTTTAGATTAACACTTCAAAACAATACGATACCAGTTCGTAAAGTAACTAACCAGAATTCTATAGTTCTATCATCTCAATTAAAACTAAGCGCAAGGTGGTAAACGGATGCCAATGACTACAACAATTATGCAAATTCACTTTGATTTAATTTATGATAAATAGTGTTCAACTTTAATCATATTGCCGTTGAACTCCCACTTAAAACAATATCCCTCACATTGTTTTAGTGATCACACAAACCAAATCCACCACATCAAAACCGATCATCACGAGAGTTGATGTAGCTTCAATGGCAAACAATCATCATGTTCATCATATCTACTATGTGACTCATGCTTTACCTTTCGGTGATCCGTGTTCCGAGACCATGTTTGTACATGCTAGGCTCGTCAAGATTAAACCTTAGCTTCCGCATGAGCAAATCTGGCTTGCTCATGTTGTATACACTCGCAGAATCTAACACACCCGATCATCACGTGGTGCTTCGAAACAACGAGCTTTAGCAACGGTGCTTACTAAGGATGAACACTTTAAAACTTGAAATTGTGTGCTTGAGGGATCATCTTATAATGCTACCGTCATAAACTAAGCAATACAAGATGCATAAAAGGATTAACATCACATGCAATTCATAATATGTGATATGATATGGCCTTTCTTCTTTGTGCTTCCGATCTCCATCTTCAAGCACGAACATGATCTCCATCATCACCGGCATTGCATCAAGGTCAATGATGCTGCTCCATGGTTGTCTTCCACCAGCTTCAACTATTACAACTACTTTGAATAGACACGCGGGTCTTAACAGAATTTAAAGACAACCATATGGCTCCTGCCGGTTGCCAACTTACAATAAGGAACATTGCATACATCAAATATAATCACAATCATGGCCATATCACATCACAGCACACCCCTGCAAAACAAAGTTAGACGCCTCTAATTTTCTTTGCATGTTTTACGTGGTTTGAGGCTTTCAATAAGTGTCGTTCTAACTTACGAACAAGAACCACAACATTGATACTAGTATTGTCAATCACCCATTGTAAATTGAATCTTAACTATGTTGGGAGAAACAGGCACCCGCAAAGCCACTTATGCAATACAAGTTGCATGTCAAGCGTGGAGCAAGTCTCATGAATGATGTCATGTAAGGTTAGCCCGGGCCGCTTCATCCCAACATACCGCAAGATGTAAAGTACACAAGAAGCAATCGACAATAAAAGCATCAACGCCCACAATGACCATTGTGTTCTACTCGTGCAACAGATCTACATATAGACACGGCTCTGATACCACTGTAAGGGTTCGTAGCATGCAAAACAAAAAATTCTACCGCATGCACACAAACAAGCCAAGATCTATCTACTAGATTGTAGCAACGAGTCGATAGAGGAACTCACCCTCGAAGATTCCAAAGCGGTTAACGAGAGCAGATTCTCGTGGGTGATGTAGTCGTACACTTGCCGATCTCAAGATCGCGTAGACGATCCTTCCGGCGCTGCGTTCCGGCAGCGCTTCCGTAGTCGGTCACACGTTCGGTACTCGATGAAGACCTTCCTCTCCCTTGTTCCAGCAGGCAGCGTAGGTTGTAGCACTCTCCTCGCGATTCTGGCAGCACGACGGCGTGGTACCGGAAGTAGAGGGGAGATTTCGCAGGGCTTCGCCTTAAGCCGGAGCGAGTATGGTGGACAATGAGAGAGCCCTCGGTGTTCTAGGGTTTAGACACACCAAGGAGGGGGTGCTAGAGCCGGCGGCTAGGGCTTGGAGGTGCCCAAGTCGGCGGCTAGGGGAGAAACCCTAGGCGGCGGCTATGGTGGGCGGCGGCTAGGGTTAGGTTTAGAGGGGGCAATCTTGTGTACTAGGAGGGGAGCCCTGCCCCTCCTCTTATAGGAGGGAGGCGCCGGCCAAGGGGAGGGGAATCCCTCCCCAACTCGGATCCCAAGTGGGCTGGCGGTGGAGGAGGGACTCTGTGGCATCCCGCAAAACCACTACTAGAAAATCGCGTTGTTTTTGTGCATTGCATCATCATGACCGCATGCTCATGTCATCATGCCACATTGCATTTGAGCATCGTCATCATCTTGCATTTGCTTGCATAAAACTATTTGCGAAAAAACCTGTTTTTGTTTTCTAAACGCCCCGTCTTTATTCAAACGCAAAACCCGGGTCTCCGGATTATTTTGTTTTGTCTGCTATCGGTTTGCAAAAGCCCTGTTTGAAATAAATAAAATATTTAATTATTTTAGGGGGGGCAGTCGAACGGGCCGATTCGACCCGGACGACCACCCCCAGTTCCAAAACGGTCCACCAAAATCCCTAGTCTACCCAGACCTAATCTACCCACCCAACCAACCACCTCACCCGGACCAATCCCTGGCTGCCACCTCACCCTCTCCCTCCCCTCTACCCAATCCCATGCCGCCACCTGGGCCACCTCCTCCTCCACCCCCTCTCTCTCCTCTCTCTCCCTCCAGCCCACTCTCCACTCACCCCGCCCTGGGTCCCACCTGCAGACCCACCCGACGCGCCCATCTCCCCCCGGACCCCACCTCCCCCAGACCGACCTCTCCCTCTCTGTCCACAAACCGCCCCCGGGTCCCACCACCTGGCCCACCCCCTGGCCCCGCGTGTCCCGCTCCCCACCTGTCCCGCTCCTCTCTCTCTCCTTCCTCTCTCACCCGACGACCCCGCGCTGCCCTCCCTGCAACCTCCGCCGTCGGCCCTCCCCTCCCTCTGCTCCGGTCCGCCCTCCTCGCTCGCGTCCGGCCGCCTCGCCCTCGTCACCTTCCGCCGCCGGCCCCGAGCGCCACCGGCTGGCTCCCCACCTCCCGCCTCTGCGCCTCCCCTCCGCCTCGCCGGCCCGGCGCGCTCCGGCCGCGACCCCGCCCGAGCTCCTCCGGTGCCGCCGCCCTCGGCTCGCCTCTGCCAACCCCGACGCAACCTCCTCCCGCCCGCTCGCCGGCCCGACCTCCCCAGAGCGCCGCCGCCCCAGTGCCGGCCCCGGCCGCATGATCCCGCGGACCCCCCCTCCTCGTCGTCTCCTGGTCACCGCCTCTGGTCGTCGCGACCCCGTGGCCTCCCGAGCTTCTCCGACCGCCCCCCCCCCCGCCGTTCGCCTCCGCCCGTGCCCGAGCGCCTCCTCGCCCATCGCTGCCGTCCGCCGGCGTCGCTGGCCCTCCGTCGCCTCGCGTCCTCTTCCCCGTTTCTCTCTGTTCTGTGTAGCGTCCGGCCGCGCTCGTCTCCGACCGCCCTCGAGGCCCTGTCCCCGTGCAGCCGCCTCCTGCAGCTCGCACTGTTGCGTGTCCTGTTGTGTTGGTGTTGCTGTTTGGGTGTTTTTGTGGAGGTGGCCGTGAGGTAAGACAAAGGGGAATGTGCTGTTATGGTGCCAAGTTGAGGCTTGCTCGGTCCGGCCCTCTGAAGCCGCCAAGATCTACTTCCCGGGATTCGACGCCCCGAGACCATCACGAGGAGGCAAAACGCCAAGGCCTTCGACACGGAACACTGAACCCCGTCGAACCTCCCGGACACCAAGTTCTTCGACCCTGGATCCATAGAACGTTCCGCCGAAGCCACGGATCCTCGGGATGACAAGTTCTCCACCCAAGGGCGACAAGACTTTCTTCACGGATTTCAAGTACTCCGACATGGAACACCAAGGTCTACCTCATGGATCCGAAGACCGATCTTCGAACCCTCCGAAGCCGCCAAGATCGCCAGGGAACGACAAGCACTTCACCCCGGACGCCAAGTCCGACCCGATACGAGGACACGACAAGATCTTCGCAACGACAAGATCGACACCGACCAAGGGAAGTCCGATGCGCCCCGACGCCAAACCAAGTCCTCCTTCCCAGATCCGAAGACCCTAGATCCAGGAGTCCGAACCTCGATCCCGTCGAACCCTGAACCCTGAGACCGAACCCCGAACCCCGGAACCAAGATCTGCCGAACCCTAATGTGTGACCTTTATCCGAGCCCCTATTTTTATAAATGCCATATTTATAAATTGTTGCATATTGAATTGTTCATGCATGCATACTTGTCATGTGGTTTGGGGGCCTTATGCCGATTCACCTCATAATTAAATATGGGGCCCATATGCGGGCAAATCTAGTCTTATATTGGCCTCATTTAAATTTGTGCATCGAACCGTTGTTATATCTTGCCTTGTTAAAACAACATTTAAAATGCGGGGTATCTAAACAACATGAACCTAGTAAATAATTGTCGGGACCCCGGTTCCGCTTATTATTTCCTAATCGCATCGCATCTTTGCCATGCCATACATCATACATGCATCATGCCGATCTTTTGCCATAGTATTAAATATTGCATCCGGTGTTTATTCTAGTGTTTTGGTTCTTCGCGGATAAGGCCGTTGAGTTGATGCGAGTGTCGACCCGATCTTCGGATGGACCTTCGACAATGTTTTCAGGCGAGCATCTCCCCCCTTTCTACCTATCTTACTTTTATAGTATTTATTCCCTCCTGTTGATCTATTGCTATCTGTGTTGCGATGCTCTAGTTTTCGTACCCGTGATATCCCTTGCAGCCTTATATTGCCTTGGACACCTCCTATTACCTGTTGTTTGGTAGATAGTTGGACTTGCGCGTCGTAGTCGCTTGCTCAAGTGTTGTTGCGTGTCGTCAAGTGCCACAGTTGTTGGTGGATTGCCGCATGTTGATGTTGGAGATGATCATGGCTTTACTTATCGTTCACTTTAATTACTGTTTAACAACTAAAATTGAAGTAGGTAAGCAGAGGCACAGGTGGGCAATAGATGTTATTTGGTTGTTAACCGTCCACTTGTGTCCCGTAGGACCCCGAGTACTTGATACCTGTTCCTTGAATATTCGCGCTATCCACATACGGGGAATTATGGGACCCCCCTGAGCCAGAGCTTGATTCATTCTTATTTCTTGGGGCCACAAACTAGTTTGAGGTTTTCTTTACGATCCTGTACTTATGCCATGCTTTACTGCTTTATTACGATTGTGCGAGGAGCACACTGTACTGTTTAGGATCAGGACACGATTCCGCGGTGTCGACAAGCTCAGTTTTGGGTTCCCAGTCGTTCACAGCCGTCCACCCAAACCTCGGGTCCGTCTCGGAGTCAGCTAACTTCGTTGCGGGTGTACTCCAAGGGGTGGCCCCCTGAAATATTTCTGAATCCTGTGATTGCTTTGTCGTGAAGGCCTCGTTGGGTTTTGATTTGGTTTTTCCGAGGTTGATCGAGTGTGTATTGCTATTGGTGCACCCCGGCCGGGTAAAACTTTCTGAAAGCCGTGTCCGCGGTTATGGACGACTTGGAGCACTGTATCTCGATCATAGACAACTATAACTAAAGTAGTGCTATAAATTTGACTCTATAATGACTAGTAATCAGCTTCACTACAATGGAATGGCTAAATAAACCTGCCAACAATTGCTTGTTTGAGTTGTCGCTTGCGACCATTGTACCTGACTAGTAAGTATTGCAATTACAACGGAATGGCTAAATAAAAGTACCAACAACTGCTGGGTTTTGGGTTATCTCATGATAATTGTATTTGACTAGTAAGTGTCGCAACTACAACGGAATGGTTAACTAAAACTGCCCACTGCTGAATTTATCAGGATGATTATCTACACCTGACTAGTAATTGCTGCAACGATAACTGAATAAATAAAACTGCCAACGGTGTGAGTTCCTCGGTTGACTTCCTCGTTTGGTCTCGAGGGGGAAATACCAGAATGGGATTGTTTGGTGTAAGATTCAGGTTAGATCCGGATAGGTCTTTCTTACCCTTCTCTGATAGCCGCCAGTTGTACCGAGTCTCTATAGGTTGTTTAGTGCATGCTGCCGCTGCCGCTTCAGTCCACCATACCTACGTAGGCGAGGACCGCCGAACTCTAGTCTCGCCGTGTACTGGCCTCAGTACTGACGCTCCTCTTTTTCCTTTGCCCTTTGTCGGCACCCCTTTTGTTTAAGCAGGTTTTGAGATCGACGTCGTTAGCAGGGTTACCCTTCCAGCTTGGCCTGGGCAGGGTTATGGACGCCATTGGTTATTCTTCAGGGCTCTTAGCCCCATTTGCATCTTGTCCGTAGTCGGACGCTCTATCATTTTCAAGGTGATTTGGATCTTTGTATATTATATCTGTATTCTTGACTCAATGAGTCGCTGCCGTATATATATCTGTTCTGTGGGTCCCATCGAGGACCGTTGCGTAATGTTATTACTTCGTTTTCCACCCGCACGAAAGTGCCTGGTGGGCACCTTTGAATCGTTTCTATGCGGGTTTGGCGGGAATCGCTGAAACTTGCATAGGTCCGATTCTGAGGGTGTTACAGAGTGGTATCAGAGCTCAGCAGTTGCGATACCCCACAAGTCCAGCCTGTAGGATAACCTAGCTAATGGACGTCGTAGAGTGTCAAAACTATTTTCGAAAAAACGGTTGGATAGTTCTGCTTAGGTCTGATTTTACTCCTTACCCCTCTGCTATTCTCCTCTCACCTCTGCGTGTTTTGAATCCGCTCTCTTCTCTCTCTTCGAGTCCAGGATTTCTCGTGGTTGGGTTCCGTCGAACCTTCAGGGTTTCGCTTCCTCCTTTGATAACGGTGTTCTACCATCCGGTGTTCAAGCTGCCTGAGGAAATCCGTCTACTGTGGTACCATTCTTTGTTCCTTGTTTGTGCCTTCCGGTGTTTTCCGACGCGACGACATCATCTACGCCAGATCCGATGCAGAGTCTGCATCACTCCTTTGTTTCTGAACCTCGCTTGTCGAGATCTTCAGTCTAATTTCGAGAGTTGGTTGCAAAATCCGCCTATTCGTGTGCAGAGTAATGGTTTGGGTGCGCGATGGACTGATCACCATCCGACTACTCTTGTCATTCGCTCTTGTACATCGAATCAGTGGATCCAGCAGTTTTACTCCGTCCACGGAAGCTAGAGGTGGCTTATTGGTTGATACCTCTACCTTCACCTTTGTTTCCCGGAGTGTTCTCTCGACGATCACGGACAACGACCTCTTGTTAGTGGTGTCGCGAGGATCTACACGAAGCGAGAAGACGCAGATCGCCGACCTCCCTTCCGGTACCATGAGGCGGATCTCGAGGGCGAGATCCATTGTTAGTGGTGTCGAATTGTGGCATCCCGCAAAACCACTACTAGAAAATCGCGTTGTTTTTGTGCATTGCATCATCATGACCGCATGCTCATGTCATCATGCCACATTGCATTTGAGCATCGTCATCATCTTGCATTTGCTTGCATAGAACTATTTGCGAAAAAACCTGTTTTTGTTTTCTAAACGCCCCGTCTTTATTCAAACGCAAAACCCGGGTCTCCGGATTATTTTGTTTTGTCTGCTATCGGTTTGCAAAAGCCCTGTTTGAAATAAATAAAATATTTAATTATTTTAGGGGGGGGCAGTCGAACGGGCCGATTCGACCCGGACGACCACCCCCAGTTCCAAAACGGTCCACCAAAATCCCTAGTCTACCCAGACCTAATCTACCCACCCAACCAGCCACCTCACCCGGACCAATCCCTGGTTGCCACCTCACCCTCTCCCTCCCCTCTACCCAATCCCATGCCGCCACCTGGGCCACCTCCTCCTCCACCCCCTCTCTCTCCTCTCTCTCCCTCCAGCCCACTCTCCACTCACCCCGCCCTGGGTCCCACCTGTAGACCCACCCGACGCGCCCATCTCCCTCCCGGATCCCACCTCCCCTAGACCGACCTCTCCCTCTCTGTCCACAAACCGCCCCCGGGTCCCACCACCTGGCCCACCCCCTGGCCCCGCGTGTCCCGCTCCCCACCTGTCCCGCTCCTCTCTCTCCTTCCTCTCTCACCCGACGACCCCGCGCTGCCCTTCCTGCAACCTCCGCCGTCGGCCCTCCCCTCCCTCTGCTCCGGTCCGCCCTCCTCGCTCGCGTCCGGCCGCCTCGCCCTCGTCACCTTCCGCCGCCGGCCCCGAGCGCCACCGGCTGGCTCCCCACCTCCCGCCTCTGCGCCTCCCCTCCGCCTCGCCGGCCCGGCGCGCTCCGGCCGCGACCCCGCCCGAGCTCCTCCGGTGCCGCCGCCCTCGGCTCGCCTCTGCCAACCCCGACGTAACCTCCTCCCGCCCGCTCGCCGGCCCGACCTCCCCAGAGCACCGCCGCCCCAGTGCCGGCCCCGGCCGCATGATCCCGCGGACCCCCCCCCTCCTCGTCGTCTCCTGGTCACCGCCTCCGGTCGTCGCGACCCCATGGCCTCCCGAGCTTCTCCGACCGCCGCTCCCGCCGTTCGCCTCCGCCCGTGCCCGAGCGCCTCCTCGCCCATCGCTGCCATCCGCCGGCGTCGCTGGCCCTCCGCCGCCTCGCGTCCTCTTCCCCGTTTCTCTCTGTTCTGTGTAGCGTCCGGCCGCGCTCGTCTCCGACCGCCCTCGAGGCCCCGTCCCCGTGCAGCCGCCTCCTGCAGCTCGCACTGTTGCGTGTCCTGTTGTGTTGGTGTTGCTGTTTGGGTGTTTTTGTGGAGGTGGCCGCGAGGTAAGACAAAGGGGAATGTGCTGTGATGGTGCCAAGTTGAGGCTTGCTCGGTCCGGCCCTCTGAAGCCGCCAAGATCTACTTCCCGGGATTCGACGCCCCGAGACCATCACGAGGAGGCAAAACGCCAAGGCCTTCGACACGGAACACTGAACCCCGTCGAACCTCCCGGACACCAAGTTCTTCGACCCTGGATCCATAGAACGTTCCGCCGAAGCCACGGATCCTCGGGATGACAAGTTCTCCACCCAAGGGCGACATGACTTTCTTCACGGATTTCAAGTACTCCGACATGGAACACCAAGGTCTACCTCATGGATCCGAAGAACGATCTTCGAACCCTCCGAAGCCGCCAAGATCGCCAGGGAACGACAAGCACTTCACCCCGGACGCCAAGTCCGACCCGATACGAGGACACGACAAGATCTTCGCAACGACAAGATCGACACCGACCAAGGGAAGTCCGATGCGCCCCGACGCCGAACCAAGTCCTCCTTCCCAGATCCGAAGACCCTAGATCCCGAAGTCCGAACCTCGATCCCGTCGAACCCTGAACCCTGAGACCGAACCCCGAACCCCGGAACCAAGATCTGCCGAACCCTAATGTGTGACCTTTATCCGAGCCCCTATTTTTATAAATGCCATATTTATAAATTGTTGCATATTGAATTGTTCATGCATGCATACTTGTCATGTGGTTTGGGGGCCTTATGCCGATTCACCTCATAATTAAATATGGGGCCCATATGCGGGCAAATCTAGTCTTATATTGGCCTCATTTAAATTTGTGCATCGAACCGTTGTTATATCTTGCCTTGTTAAAATAACATTTAAAATGCGGGGTATCTAAACAACATTAACCTAGTAAATAATTGTCGGGACCCCGGTTCCGCTTATTATTGCCTAATCGCATCGCATCTTTGCCATGCCATACATCATACATGCATCATGCCGATCTTTTGCCATAGTATTAAATATAGCATCCGGTGTTTATTCTAGTGTTTTGGTTCTTCGCGGATAAGGCCGTTGAGTTGATGCGAGTGTCGACCCGATCTTCGGATGGACCTTCGACAATGTTTTTAGGCGAGCATCTCCCCCCTTTCTACCTATCTTACTTTTATAGTATTTATTCCCTCCTGTTGATCTATTGCTATCTGTGTTGCGATGCTCTAGTTTTCGTACCCGTGATATCCCTTGCAACCTTATATTGCCTTGGACACCTCCTATTACCTGTTGTTTGGTAGATAGTTGGACTTGCGCGTCGTAGTCGCTTGCTCAAGTGCTGTTGCGTGTCGTCAAGTGCCATAGTTGTTGGTGGATT
The DNA here is from genome assembly GCA_916181665.1 of Avena sativa. Taxonomy (NCBI): domain Eukaryota; kingdom Viridiplantae; phylum Streptophyta; class Magnoliopsida; order Poales; family Poaceae; genus Avena; species Avena sativa. Next base: position 25,206,967 of record OV702283.1, read on the forward strand.
GCCGCATGTTGATGTTGGAGATGATCATGGCTTTACTTATCGTTCACTTTAATTACTGTTTAACAACTAAAATTGAAGTAGGTAAGCAGAGGCACAGGTGGGCAATAGATGTTATTTGGTTGTTAACCGTCCACTTGTGTCCCGTAGGACCCCGAGTACTTGATACCTGTTCCTTGAATATTCGCGCTATCCACATACGGGGAATTATGGGACCCCCCTGAGCTAGAGCTTGATTCATTCTTATTTCTTGGGGCCACAAACTAGTTTGAGGTTTTCTTTACGATCCTGTACTTATGCCATGCTTTACTGCTTTATTACGATTGTGCGAGGAGCACACTGTACTGTTTAGGATCGGGACATGATTCCGCGGTGTCGACAAGCTCAGTTTTGGGTTCCCAGTCGTTCACAGCCGTCCACCCAAACCTCGGGTCCGTCTCGGAGTCAGCTAACTTCGTTGCGGGTGTACTCCAAGGGGTGGCCCCCTGAAATATTTCTGAATCCTGTGATTGCTTTGTCGTGAAGGCCTCGTTGGGTTTTGATTTGGTTTTTCCGAGGTTGATCGAGTGTGTGTTGCTATTGGTGCACCCCGGCCGGGTAAAACTTTCTAAAAGCCGTGTCCGCGGTTATGGACGACTTGGAGCACAGTATCTCGATCATAGACAACTATAACTAATGTAGTGCTATAAATTTTACTCTATAATGACTAGTAATCAGCTTCACTACAATGGAATGGCTAAATAAACCTGCCAACAATTGCTTGTTTGAGTTGTCGCTTGCGACCATTGTACCTGACTAGTAAGTATTGCAATTACAACGGAATGGATAAATAAAAGTACCAACAACTGCTGGGTTTTGGGTTATCTCATGATAATTGTATTTGACTAGTAAGTGTCGCAACTACAACGGAATGGTTAACTAAAACTGCCCACTGCTTAATTTATCAGGATGATTATCTACACCTGACTAGTAATTGCTGCAACGATAACTGAATAAATAAAACTGCCAACGGTGTGAGTTCCTCGGTTGACTTCCTCGTTTGGTCTCGAGGGGGAAATACCAGGATGGGATTGTTTGGTGTAAGATTTAGGTTGGATCCGGATAGGTCTTTCTTACCCTTCTCTGATAGCCGCCAGTTGTACCGAGTCTCTATAGGTTGTTTAGTGCATGCTGCCGCTGCCGCTTCAGTCCACCATACCTATGTAGGCGAGGACCGCCGAATTCTAGTCTCGCCGTGTAAAACTGCCCGCTGCCTAATGTTATTACTTCGTTTTCCACCCGCACGAAAGTGCCTGGTGGGCACCTTTGAATCGTTTCTATGCGGGTTTGGCGGGAATCGCTGAAACTTGCATAGGTCCGATTCTGAGGTTGTTACAGACTCCTCCCCAACTCGGTTTCCACCTCCCTCTCCACTTCCCAAAAATAGCCGTTTGACTTTCAAACTTGGCGTTTGACTTTTCAAACTAGGATTTGAATAAACCCTCTATTTTGTTCAGCGATGACACCGAGTACATGATGCAATCATACCAACTTGATATAACACATTCATGTACCCTTCCCCTCCGGAGTGCCGGACATTCCGGAACCTTCTAGAACATTCCCGATGAAAACACCGGAACCATTCTCCAACTCCGAAACGGGACTTTCCTTATATGAATCTTATTCTCCGGACCATTCCGGATCTCCTCGTGATATCCCGAATCCTATGCGAGACTCCGAACAACATTCGGTCTCTTTCTCATCATTCCATAACTACTCAAAACAACATCAAATCCTTAAGTGTGTCTCCCTACGGTTCGTGAATTATGCGGACATGATCGAGATACTTCTCCGAACAATAACCAATAGAGGAATCTAGAAATTCATATGGCTCCCACATATTTCTATGATTACTTTGCGATCGAATGAACCACTTACATACGATACCAATTTCCCTTTGTCTCACGATAGTTTACTTATCCGAGGTTTTGATCGTCGGTATCTCTGCATACCTAGTTCAACCTCGTTACTGATAAGTACTCTTTTCTCGTTCCCATGATATGTGATCCCTTGTGAGCCAGTCACATGCTTGCAAGCTAATTGGATGACATTTCACCGAGAGGGCCCAGAGAATATCTATCCGTCATTTGGATGGACAAATCCCACTCTTGATCCATGTGTCTCAACCAATACTTTCCAAACACTCAATGCCACCTTTATAGCCACCCAGTTACGGTGTGGTGTTTGATGTCATCAAAGCATCCATCCGATAAAGGTGATATGCATGATCTCATGGTCGAAGGAATTAGGTTACTATGTATCAGAAAGCATATAGCAATTGAACTATTGAAATGACTTGATCTTTATGCTACGCTTATCTATAGGAGTATGTCCACCATATCATTCTCCTAACGATATGATCTTGTTGTTGATAACATCTCAATGTTCATGATAGGGAAACCACAATCATTTATCAACCAACAAGCTAGTGAGGTATAGAGGCTACACTAGGGACTTCAAATTAAGTTTACAAATCACACAAGTATTAATGTTTCCCTGTTAATACTATTATAGCATGAATGTAAACATTTATCATAAACACAAAGATATAATAATAACTATATTTATTATTGCCTCTAGGGCATATCTCCAACAGTCTCCCACTTGCACTAGAGTCATCTAATCTAGATTACATGGTAATATACCGAACACCCATGGCAGTTTGGTGTTGGTCATGTTTTGCCCTCGGGAGAGGTTTAGTCAACGGATCCGCCACATTCAGATCTGTGTGTACTTTGCAAATCTTTATATCCCCATCCTGGATATGTTCTCGAATAGCGTGAAAACGTAGCTTGATATGCTTCAGCTTCTTGTGTGACCTTGGTTCTTGCGCATTGGCTATGGCGCCCATGTTATCACAGTAGATAGACATTGGGTCCAGCGCACTAGGAACCACACCCAGCTATGTAATGAACTCTTTCATCCATATCGCTTCTTGTGAAGCCTCCGAAGCAGCCATGTATTCTGATTCAGTTGAAGATCTCGCCACAACGCTTTGCTTTGCACTCCTCCAGCTAACTGCTGCACCATTCAAAATAAATACGTATCCAGATTGTGATTTAGAATCATCCGGATCGGTGTTCCAACTAGCATCGGTGTAACCATTAACAACGAGCTGTTCATCACCTCCATAAGAAAGAACCATATCCTTAGTTCTTCTCAAGTACTTAAGGATGTTTTTGACCGCTGTCCAATGATCTACTCCTGGATCACTTTGATATCTGCTAGTTAGACTAACAGCATATGCGATGTCGGGTCTAGTACATAGCATGGCATACATTAGAGATCCTATGGCTGATGCATAGGGAGTCTTACTCATCCTTTCTCTATCTTCTGCCGATGTCGGACTTTGAGTTTTACTCAAGGTCGTATTGGGCAACATGGGCAAGAACCCTTTCTTGCTTTCTTCCATTCCAAACCTCTTTAGAACTTTGTCCAAATATGTACTCTGTGACAATGATATTTGGCGTTTCGATCTATCTCTATAAATCTTTATGCCTAATATGTAAGCTGCTTCGCCAAGATCCTTCATTGAAAAACTATTATTCAAATATTCCTTGACACTATTAAGAAGGTCTACATCATTCCCAATCAACAATATGTCATCCACATATAGTATTAAGAATGCTAAAGAGCTCCCACTCACTTTCTTGTAAATACAAGCTTCTCCATAAGTTTGTATAAAACCAAAACTTTTGATTACCTTATCAAAACGTTGATTCCAACTTCGGGATGCTTGCTTCAATCCATAGATGGACCGTTGAAGTTTGCATACCTTGTTAGCATCTTTAGGATCGACAAAACCTTTGGGTTGCATCATATACAACTCTTCATCAATATCTCCATTGAGGAATGCTGTTTTGACATCCATCTGTCATATCTCATAATCATAATATGCAGCGATTGCTAACATAATCCTCACAGACTTTAGCTTCGCTACTGGTGAGAAAGTCTCATCGTAGTCAACTCCTTGAATTTGTCGAAACCCTTTTGCGACAAGTCGAGCTTTATAGACAGTAACATTACCATCAGCATCTGTTTTCTTCTTGAAAATCCATTTGTTCTCGACAGCCTTTCGGCCATCCGGTAAGTCCACCAAAGTCCATACTTGGTTTTCGTACATGGATCCAATCTCGGATTTCATGGCTTCTTGCCATTTATTGGAATCTGGGCTCATCATCGCTTCCTCATATGTCTCGGGGTCATCGGTGTTGTCCACCAACATGACACTCATAACGAGATCATACCAATCTGGAGTGGTACGATTTCTCGTTGATCTCCGAGGCTCTGTAGCAACTTCAACCGAAGTTTCATGATCACCATCATTAGCTCCCTCTCTAATTGGTGCAGGCATCACAGGAACTTCTTCCGGTGCTGCGCTACTCGCAATTTCGAGAGAAGGTTCGACAACCTCGTCGAGTTCTACTTTCCTTCCAGTCACTTCTTTCGAGAGAAATTCCTTCTCTAGAAAGGATCCATTCTTGGCAACGAAGATTTTGCCTTCGGATCTATGATAGAAGGTATACCCAATAGTTTCCTTCGGGTATCCTATGAAGACGCATTTTTCCGCTTTGGGTTCAAGCTTGTCCGGCTGTAACTTCTTTACATAGGCTTCGCATCCCCAAACTTTAAGGAACGACAATTTAGGTTTCTTCCCAAACCATAATTCATACGGTGTCGTTTCAACGGATTTAGATGGTGCCCTATTTAAAGTGAATGCGGCTGTTTCTAATGCATAACCCCAAAATGATAGCGGTAAATCTGTAAGTGACATCATAGAACGAACCATATCTAAGAGAGTTCGATTACGACGTTCGGACACACCATTACGCTGTGGTGTTCCCGGCGGTGTCAATTGTGAAAGTATTCCGCACTTCTTTAAATGCTCGCCAAACTCGTAACTTAGATATTCACCTCCACGATCAGAATGTAGAAACTTAATCTTCTTGTTACGTTGATTCTCTACCTCACTTTGAAACTCCTTAAACTTCTCGAAAGTTTCGGACTTATGTTTCATGAAATAGATATACCCATATCTACTCAAATCATTCGTGAAGGTAAGAACATAACGATAACCACCGCGCGATGCTACACTCATTGGACCACACACATCGGTATGTATAATTTCCAATAAGTCCGTAGCTCGCTCCATCATACCAGAAAATGGAGTCTTAGTCATTTTTCCCATCAGACATGCTTCGCATCTTTCAAGTGATTCAAAATCAAGTGATTCAAGAAGTCCATCGGAATGGAGTTTCTTCATACGCTTCACTCCAATGTGACCAAGACGACAGTGCCACATATAGGTCGAATTATCGCTTGATTTCAAACGTTTAGCCTCAATGTTGTTGATATGTGTATTTCCACTATCGAGATTCAATAAGAATAGACCATCTATCAAAGGTGCATGTGCATAAAACATATTACTCATATAAATCGAACAACCATTATTCTCTGATTTAAACAAGTAACCGTCTCGCAATAAACAAGATCCTGATATAATGTTCATGCTCAACACAGGCACTAAATAACAATTATTTAAGTATAAAACTAATCCCGTGGTAGATGAAGGGGTAGCGTGCCGACCGCGATCACATCAACCTTTGATCCGTTTCCCACGCGCATCGTCACCTCGTTCTTCGCTAGCTTCCGTTTATTCTGCAGCACCTGTTTCGAGTTACAAATATGAGCAACCGAACCAGTATCAAATACCCAGGCACTACTACGAGTACTAGTGAGATACACATCAATAACATGTATATCAGATATACCTTTCTTCTTGATGTTGCCGTTCTTCAAATCCGCCAAGTACTTTGGGCAATTCCGCTTCTAGTGACCTTCTCCCTTGCAGTAAAAGCACTCAGTACCAGGCTTAGGTCCAGCCTTGGTCTTCTTCGCCGGCGTGGTAACTTTCTTACCACCCTTCTTGAAGTGTCCCTTTTGCTTAGACTTGCCTTTCTTGAATTTGGTGGTCTTATTGACCAACAACACTTGGTGCTCTTTCTTAATCTCCACTTCTACAGATTTCAACATGGCAAAGAGTTCTGGCAACGTCTTGTTCATGTTCTGCATGTTGTAGTTCATCACAAAGTTCTTGTAACTTGGTGGTAGTGATTGGAGGACACGGTAAATCCCCAAAGCATTAGGAATCACAATACCCAAGCTTTGAAGTTTGTTTGCGTGCCCAGACATCTTAAGCACATGCTCACTGACGGAGCTGCCCTCTTCCATCTTGCAGTTAAAGAACTTTTCAGAAGCTTCATAACTTTCAATTGCCGCATGAGTCTCAAAAATCAATTTGAGATCCTCGACAATATCATATGGGTCTGAATCCTCAAACCTTTTCTGAAGCTCCGATTCCAAACCATACAAGATAGCACACTGAACTATGGAGTACTGATTCTTCCGAGCGAGGTAAACATTCTTTACTTCATCGGGAGCATCATCTGCAGGTGGGTCACCCAGCGGTGCATCCAGCACATAGGTCAAATTACCAGCTGTGAGGACAATCCTCAAATTGCGGAACCAATCCGCGAAGTTGCTTCCATTGTTTTTCAACTTTTCTTTCTCTAGGAACGCATTAAAATTGATGGTAGGGGCTGCCATTGATCTACAACATATTTGCAATAGTTTAGACTAAGTTTATGACAAATTGAGTTCAAATTAATAATGAAATTAAACTAGGTGAACTCCCACTCAAAACAATATCCCTCACATTGTTTTAGTGATCACACGAACCAAATCCACCATATCAACACCGATCATCACGAGAGTTGACATAGTTTCAATGGCGAACAATCGACATGTTCATCATATCTACTATATGATTCATGCTTTACCTTTCGGTGATCCGTGTTCCGAGACCATGTCTGTACATGCTAGGCTCGTCAAGATCAAACCTTAGTTTCTGCATGAGCAAATCTGGCTTGCTCACGTTGTATACACTTGCAGAATCTAACACACCCGATCATCACGTGGTGCTTCGAAACAACAAGCTTTAGCAACGGTGCTAACTAAGGGTGAACACTTTATGATTTGAAATTGATGTGCATGAGGGATCATCTTATAATGCTACCGTCGTCTACTAAGCAATACAAGATGCATAAAGGATTAACATCACATGCAATTCAATATATATGTGATATGATATGGCCTTTCTTCTTTGTGCTTCCGATCTCCATCTTCAAGCACGAACATGATCTCCATCATCATCGGCATTGCATCAAGGTCAATGACGCTTCTCCATGGTTGTCGTCCACCGGCTTCAACTATTACAACTACTTTGAATAGACACGTGGGTCTTAACATAAATTAAAGACAACCATATGGCTCCTGCCGGTTGCCAACTTACAATAAGGAACATTGCATACATCAAATATAATCACAATCATGGCCATATCACATCACTGCACACCCCTGCAAAACAAAGTTAGACGCCTCTACTTTCTTTGCATATTTTACGTGGTTTGGGGCTTTCAATAAGTGTCGTTATAACTTACGAACAAGAACCACAACATTGATACTAGCATTGTTGATCACCCGTTGTAAATTGGATCTTAACTATGCTAGGAGAAACAGGCACCCGCAAAGCCACTTATGCAATACAAGTTGCATGTCGAGCGTGGAGCAAGTCTCATGAACGATGTCATGTAAGGTTAGCCCGGGCCGCTTCATCCCAACATACCGCAAGATGCAAAGTACACAAAAAGCAATCGACAATAAAAGCATCAACGCCCACAATGACCATTGTGTTCTACTCGTGCAACAGATCTACATATAGACACGGCTCTGATACCACTGTAGGGGTTCGTAGCATGGAAAACAAAAATTTTCTATCGCATACAAACAAACAAGCCAAGATCTATCTACTAGATTGTAGCAACGAGTCGATGGAATAACTTACCCTCGAAGATTCCAAAGCGTTTAACGAGAGCGGATTCTCGTGGGTGATGTAGTCGTACTCTTCCCGATCTCAAGATCGTGTAGACGATCCTTCCGGCGCTGCGTTCCGGCAGCGCTCCCGCAGTCGGTCACACGTTCGGTACTCGACGAAGACCTTCCTCTCCCTTGTTCCAGCAGGCAGCGGAGGTTGTAGCACTCTCCTCGCGATTCCGGCAGCACAACGACGTGGTACCGGAAGTAGAGGGGAGATCCCGCAGGGCTTCGCCTTAAGCCGGAGCGAGTATGGTGGATTATGAGAGAGGGGTATTAGTGGTCTAGAGATTAGACACACCAATTAGAAGGCTCTAAACCGCAGGCTAAAGCAATTAGAAGCTCTAAACCAAACGGCTCTAAACCTGAGATTAGAGGTGGAAACTTGTGTGTCTCAAGGAGGAGCCCTGCCCCTCCTTTTATGGGTGGAGGGGCCTTGGCGCGCCAGGGGAGGGAGGGAGTCCCTCCCCAACTCGGCCTAGGGCTGGGCGCCGGCCTGGAGGAGTTGGACTCCTCCTCCAAGTTGGTTCCAACTCCTCTTGCTTGTTTCCCACAGTTTCTTGTTTCCCACAGTTTCCTGTTTTAGCCGTTTGACTTTCAAACTGGCAATTTGACTTTCATGTTTTTGGAACAGCAAGAACACTTAGTACATGATGCAATCATTCAATGACACACTCATGTACCCTCCCCCCCGGAGTGCCGGACAATCCGGAACCTTCTAGAACATTCCCGATGAAAACACCGGAATCATTCCCGAACTCCGAAACGGGACTTTCCTTATATGAATCTTATTCTCCGGACCATTCCGGATCACCTCGTGATATCCCGGATCCCATCCGAGACTCCGAACAACATTCGGTCTCTTTCTCATAATACCATAACTACTCAAAACAACGTCGAATCCTTAAGTGTGTCTCCCTACGGTTCGTGAAGAACATGAACTAGAAGAACTCCTAGCTTTGGAGAGACCCAAAAAGAAGAAAAAGGACATAAGCCAGTTGCAATGCTACAATTGCAAAGAGAGGGGACACTATGCCAATGAATGCCCAGAAAATAAGAAGAACCAAAGAAGCAAACAAAAAGCAATGATACCAAAGGAAAAGAAAGATATCAGCCTTGTCACATGTTTCAAATGCAAGGAACTAGGCCACTATGCAAACAATTGTCCAGAAAGGATGGAGAACAAGTTAAACAAGCCTATGGAGAAACTCAACCTTGGCCCATGAAGTCAAGTATGGAAACCAAGGACACATGCAAAAGTTTACTTAAAGAAGTTTTCCCAAGATTCCAAGAAGGATAATATGTAATTTTTGTTTGAAATTTTTTAAGGGTGGTAGTACCCTAGTTGTTTTGAACTTGCTTGCAACCCTATCCTCCCCAAATCTCGGGACGAGATTTATTTTAAGGGTGGTAGCCTGTCACATCCCAAGATTTTCCAAATCTTGTAATGTGAAAATAAATGAATAAAATAAAACTTTGTTTGATTTTCAGAGCCAGAAGAAACTTTTTGAATCCAATTGGAACTTCAAACCCATTTGAATTAAATAAAATCCCAAAGGGATTCATAAAGATAAACATTTAATAAAGGAAATTAAAAATGTTCTGGAATTACTATTTTGGATCTTTTAAAATAAAAGATTTGGTATTCAAAAGAAAAGATGGATTTATAAATAAAGATTATTTTATAAAGCCAAATTAAAACTTGGCCAAGCTTTTGAATTAAAACATTTTATTTTAAATAAAATAGTAAAGGTTTATTTAAATAAAGTATTAAGGATTTAATGTCCAAGTATTTATTAATAAAGGTTTTATTATTTCTAAACCATCAAAACTTGTTTATATTATTTAAAATAAAGTTTTCCAAATATTTGATATTCACAAATAAAACCTACTAAAGTGTTTTGGGCTTTATTTTAGATTTCAAAATAAATATCTCAATGAAACAAATCCTATTTTAATAAAGAAGTCCAATATATTAATTAATAATGGACACTAAAATAAAAGGTTATTTTGTTTTAAAACAAATTTCCCAATATTATATATCTCCCAAATTAAACCTACTAATTTGATTTTGAAAATATTTAGGTTCAAATAAAGATTTTATTAATAAAATCAAATTCTATTTTATTTAATAACTAAGTTCCATTTTATTTAAATATTAATGGACCCTAAATTAAAAGGATTATTTTATTTTAAACAAGTTTTCCAAATATTCTTTATTTCCAAATAAAACCTACTGTTTGGATTTTGAAAGCATTTTGGATTTTAAATGAAGATTTTATTAAATAAAACAAACCCTATTTTATTAAATAACTAATGATCCATTTATTTAATTAATAATTGGAACCTAAAAAGATTTAAAATAATATTTTATTTTAGAATGTGAATTATGATGTTAAGCAGAACCAAATTCATATTTGAAAAGCTTGATGATTGTTTGAATCATTTTGAATGTGTTTGGTTGTTTGAATTTCAAAACAGGAAAATAGAATTGGAAAAAGAAAAAGGAATCAGACAGAAAAAAATAAGAAAACAGACCCAACCCACTACCCCGGCCCAAACAGCCCACCTAGCCCAGCTCCCCTCTTCCCTCCCCCGAAGCGTTTCTTTTCTTACTTAGAAACCGACCCACACCGAGACTGACTGGTGGACCTCCCCCTTTCTCTCCTTTTCTCACTGACAGCGGACCCCCTTTCCCTGTTCTTCTTCCTCCCTGCGACTCCTTCTTCCCCTCACCTCGCGACCGTTTCTGTCGTTAAATTTCTCGCGGTCAATACACTTTACTGCAGCGATTACTCCTCACTGTGATCACGCGTGTTAAATCGCCAGACACTCCTCTCCGTTTCCCCTCTGCCTCCTTCCCCAAGCACGCCCCCAGGCTGCCATAATTCGTCAGCCACTCTCTCTGCCTCCGACGACCCCTCTCGCCAATTTCGGCCAGCACACGCTCCCTTCCGCCTCCCTGAGCACACGAGCATGCTCACCATACACGGGCGCATCCTTCTGTGTCAATCACTCGACCGCGGGCGCCCCAGAGCTTGGGCTTGGACTAGCTCTGACAGCGCCGCCGCCTGTTTCATCTCCGACGACAACCCCAGGTAGAGACCGGCCGCCCCTTTGCTTCTCGATCATGCTAGCAGCTTCACCTTGGTCTTGCGCACCTAATCGTGCCCTCCGTTTGGCTTCTCATGATCGACAGCGTCGCCCCGACCGCAACCAGGACCACCTGACGCCGTTCGCAACTCCGGCGAGGAATTACTGCAACCCTAGTACGCCCCTTGACCAACCGCGAGCACCTTGAGCTTCGCCGTGTTCTCCTGAGCCTGGTGAGCATCTTCTTACCCTCTCTTGCTTCCTGCCTCGCCAGCGCCGCCGCCAACTGGTCGCTTCGCCGCTCGCCGATGACCTCGCGCCGCCAGTTCATGGCCATTAGATAGGAGCCGTTCGATCTGGATCGGGCGGGCACGATAGAATCATTTAACGTCGAAAGGGTACGTTTTCTGAGCCGCACGATTCGTTTAGATCCAACGCACAGCAGGCCACGATCCGGCCGAACCGGTATCGCCCAATAAGATAACGCCGCGTGTCCCTGTTCTGATTAAAACAGAAATTAGAAACCAGATTTAAAAGCCATTTTCAAACCCATATAACTTTTGAACCACACGTCCAAATTTGGCAAATTTTATATCAATGAATTCAGGAGAACAAGCCCTATCCAACTGTGGAGTTAGTTTAGCAAATAGTATTTGTTATCTTGTTTGAAATTGCAGAAACTTATGTATGCTTGTTTAGAGTATAAAAATTGTTTAAAATTGAATTTAGGGATAAAACTTTTGCAAAATGGTTTGTTGTGACCTTACTGACCCTAGGAACCAACCCATGGTTTGGAAAATGAATTTGGAAAAGTTTGGAATGGATTAATTAGTTTAGTCCATTTCTAGCTAAATAAAATTGTTGATTTTATTATAAAAATGTTTTTGGAAAGAAAACTTTAAGGAAAAGTTTTGGACCAAACCTACTGATCAAAAAACACCAAGTTTTGCAATAGCAACTCATTTGGTGAACCCTATAGGCTAATGCCTTAATAAAAATATTTCTACACCACATAAAATAACACTTTGTTTTGAAAATGGTTTTAAAGTGAAACCTTTTGCAAATGACTTGGCCACTTTAGGAAATGACCATTAGATGCATCCAAATAACTATGACCCACTAGGAACCACTTTTTCAAACAAAACAAAACTTGGCATGCTTGCATGCATTTCTTTGACTTTGTTATTTATGTGTGTTGTTTTGCTTGATTGGTAGATTGAGTTTGTGCCTTGCTTGATTGATTTGTAGTGACTTGAAGAGTGTGATTGTTGCAAAGATCAAGAAGTGAACCTATACTCTACCAAAAAGGCAAGTGATGCTTCATACTTTCTATCCTATTACTTTCACTATGCATTAGTGATTTTGTTAAGTAAACTTGCATGGATTTTGCTAAGTATAGATCTTGCTATAGGATACCTAGTAGATGAATCCTTAGTAGGATTTCCTAAGTTAAGTTTCCTACTACTACCAAGCTTAGCCTAGCTAATAGAAAACATGGGTGGAATATATATTCACACTATGGAAAAATATTCTAAGTCTAAGGACTTGTGATTTTGTCTAATAAAACAACTAAGTTAATGAATCACCTGGGTGGAATGGGCTTGCTTGGTGGAGAATGGTTGAGTGGTTCACAATACCATAGGATTGGATTGTGTATCTCACTTGTGGAATGCCACCCAGGAAACAAAGAGATTTGAGATGTCAAATGTTGAGAAGCTTCAAGTGCAACCACTTGGCAATATGGGCTCTGCCATGATCATATAGGTTGCAAGAACTTAGCCAAATGGACAGTGGGTGGTAGTGTTGATAGGTTGGAACGCGTCCATTTTGGTCTAAGGGAAGGCTTCTGAAAGATTTTGTCTTGGGAAACCAAGTCTTGTGGGGAAAGTGCACCACCTCTGCAGAGTGTAAAACCTAAGTACTTAGCCATGTCCCTGGTAAAGGATAATTTGAGCATCAAGACATGGAAGCAATCAAGAATCTCATCATTCCAATTTCTAAATTAAAATCTTGTGGTTTGAACAAGGGATTGTTTGAATTCTTCAATCATTGATGGAGAGATGGCTTGGTACAAGGATCTTGAAATCTTTGATTGAGGAAAAATGATTTTGTCAAGCAAAAACTTATTATTTTCAAAATGATAAGAAAAATCTATTTTGAGCAATGCAAGCCTCAACTCCACTTAGCCAAATGCATATAGTTGATAGACTCCACTATACTACCATAGTATCACTTGCCAATACAATTCAAATGTATTGACCCTTTGTGCCTGTAACTTGTATGTTGCAGGATTGATTGATTTTAGTGAAGATTGATTATTTAGGATTACAAAGTCTACAACCAACATCTGCCTGTGGCACTTTGAAGATGAAGGACCCATGACTATATTTATTCCGCTGCAATGTAATGTAATAGCCACATGAGCTATGAAAGATGTAATAAAATTATGTTATTCCTGGTTATAAAGTTATATTATGACCTTTGTTTCTTGATATTACATCTTAACTGTGGATGCTAGCTATTGATCCAGGGACTAGCATTGTAAACACAGGAGGGATCAATCTTATCTAAGATTGGGACCCCTACAGATGGTATCAGAGCATTGTGTTGCCTGTAGGATTTGTAAACCCTAGGATTGGACAAAAACCCTTAGAAAAATAGGAGTTGTTTTGTTCCAAAAACTTATTTACAAAAACACTTGTAAACTCTTTCCTCAACCATTTTTGTTTCAACTCTACCTCCTCTTCTACATCAACTTGATGGAAAACTAACCCCATGGCCAAAGACTACACCATGTACAAAGGACTTCTTCAACACTTTCAACTCTAATGACTTCAACATATTCAGCTCTAATGACTTCAACATCTTCAGCATATTCACCAAGGACTTCCAACTTGGAAACCACTAAGGACTACAAGTGAAACAAGGAAATCCTACTCAAGATTAGAGACTGAGGGAATGCAAAATAGGAAGGAACCATCAACAACTTTGAAGTATTGCAACCAAGAGTTTTTCTCAAAGAAACCATGATCTCAAGTAAGAAGAATCGTGAAGGAAGGAAAGATCACAAGTAAACCATATAGATAGACCACCATATTTTAGCTAAGTCAATAACACACCAACTTATGTGGTGTAACAAAAAAAAAATTTTGTTGCCTAAGTATGTGCTTGAACTTTGTTGTTTGAGTGAAATGATTGTTTGTGATTGCATGCACATTGTTTGTGTGAATTGTGATGTGTGTGATTAGAAATAATTCCTTAGAAATATCTTGCCTATTCTAATCTCCTACCAAACCCAAACAGATGACTACTACAAGAAACTCCAACATCAAGGATGATGACAACAACAACAACCAAGAGGACAACATGAGAGAACTCATAGCAACCCAAAACCAGTTGAGCCAAGAGACAACTCAGCTTTTAGCCAACAACAATGGACTAGACCCAGCCATACAAAGGATTTTGAAACTTCAATCCCAATTGTTGCAAGGATTAGTTACTCAAATGATCAACATGAGAGAAAACTTTTCCCAAAGAGCTAATGACAACAAGGATGACAAAGATGCTATTTTAGAAGGAACCCAAGCCAACAATAGTTTTAGAGACAAGAATCATGCATCCAAGGAACATGAAGATCAATACCCCAAGAAGAGAGAAAGATCTCCCACTCATGAAGAACATGAACTAGAAGAACTCCTAGCTTTGGAGAGACCCAAAAAGAAGAAAAAGGACATAAGCCAGTTGCAATGCTACAATTGCAAAGAGAGGGGACACTATGCCAATGAATGCCCAGAAAATAAGAAGAACCAAAGAAGCAAACAAAAAGCAATGATACCAAAGGAAAAGAAAGATATCAGCCTTGTCACATGTTTCAAATGCAAGGAACTAGGCCACTATGCAAACAATTGTCCAGAAAGGATGGAGAACAAGTTAAACAAGCCTATGGAGAAACTCAACCTTGGCCCATGAAGTCAAGTATGGAAACCAAGGACACATGCAAAAGTTTACTTAAAGAAGTTTTCCCAAGATTCCAAGAAGGATAATATGTAATTTTTGTTTGAAATTTTTTAAGGGTGGTAGTACCCTAGTTGTTTTGAACTTGCTTGCAACCCTATCCTCCCCAAATCTCGGGACGAGATTTATTTTAAGGGTGGTAGCCTGTCACATCCCAAGATTTTCCAAATCTTGTAATGTGAAAATAAATGAATAAAATAAAACTTTGTTTGATTTTCAGAGCCAGAAGAAACTTTTTGAATCCAATTGGAACTTCAAACCCATTTGAATTAAATAAAATCCCAAAGGGATTCATAAAGATAAACATTTAATAAAGGAAATTAAAAATGTTCTGGAATTACTATTTTGGATCTTTTAAAATAAAAGATTTGGTATTCAAAAGAAAAGATGGATTTATAAATAAAGATTATTTTATAAAGCCAAATTAAAACTTGGCCAAGCTTTTGAATTAAAACATTTTATTTTAAATAAAATAGTAAAGGTTTATTTAAATAAAGTAATAAGGATTTAATGTCCAAGTATTTATTAATAAAGGTTTTATTATTTCTAAACCATCAAAACTTGTTTATATTATTTAAAATAAAGTTTTCCAAATATTTGATATTCACAAATAAAACCTACTAAAGTGTTTTGGGCTTTATTTTAGATTTCAAAATAAATATCTCAATGAAACAAATCCTATTTTAATAAAGAAGTCCAATATATTAATTAATAATGGACACTAAAATAAAAGGTTATTTTGTTTTAAAACAAATTTCCCAATATTATATATCTCCCAAATTAAACCTACTAATTTGATTTTGAAAATATTTAGGTTCAAATAAAGATTTTATTAATAAAATCAAATTCTATTTTATTTAATAACTAAGTTCCATTTTATTTAAATATTAATGGACCCTAAATTAAAAGGATTATTTTATTTTAAACAAGTTTTCCAAATATTCTTTATTTCCAAATAAAACCTACTGTTTGGATTTTGAAAGCATTTTGGATTTTAAATGAAGATTTTATTAAATAAAACAAACCCTATTTTATTAAATAACTAATGATCCATTTATTTAATTAATAATTGGAACCTAAAAAGATTTAAAATAATATTTTATTTTAGAATGTGAATTATGATGTTAAGCAGAACCAAATTCATATTTGAAAAGCTTGATGATTGTTTGAATCATTTTGAATGTGTTTGGTTGTTTGAATTTCAAAACAGGAAAATAGAATTGGAAAAAGAAAAAGGAATCAGACAGAAAAAAATAAGAAAACAGACCCAACCCACTACCCCGGCCCAAACAGCCCACCTAGCCCAGCTCCCCTCTTCCCTCCCCCGAAGCGTTTCTTTTCTTACTTAGAAACCGACCCACACCGAGACTGACTGGTGGACCTCCCCCTTTCTCTCCTTTTCTCACTGACAGCGGACCCCCTTTCCCTGTTCTTCTTCCTCCCTGCGACTCCTTCTTCCCCTCACCTCGCGACCGTTTCTGTCGTTAAATTTCTCGCGGTCAATACACTTTACTGCAGCGATTACTCCTCACTGTGATCACGCGTGTTAAATCGCCAGACACTCCTCTCCGTTTCCCCTCTGCCTCCTTCCCCAAGCACGCCCCCAGGCTGCCATAATTCGTCAGCCACTCTCTCTGCCTCCGACGACCCCTCTCGCCAATTTCGGCCAGCACACGCTCCCTTCCGCCTCCCTGAGCACACGAGCATGCTCACCATACACGGGCGCATCCTTCTGTGTCAATCACTCGACCGCGGGCGCCCCAGAGCTTGGGCTTGGACTAGCTCTGACAGCGCCGCCGCCTGTTTCATCTCCGACGACAACCCCAGGTAGAGACCGGCCGCCCCTTTGCTTCTCGATCATGCTAGCAGCTTCACCTTGGTCTTGCGCACCTAATCGTGCCCTCCGTTTGGCTTCTCATGATCGACAGCGTCGCCCCGACCGCAACCAGGACCACCTGACGCCGTTCGCAACTCCGGCGAGGAATTACTGCAACCCTAGTACGCCCCTTGACCAACCGCGAGCACCTTGAGCTTCGCCGTGTTCTCCTGAGCCTGGTGAGCATCTTCTTACCCTCTCTTGCTTCCTGCCTCGCCAGCGCCGCCGCCAACTGGTCGCTTCGCCGCTCGCCGATGACCTCGCGCCGCCAGTTCATGGCCATTAGATAGGAGCCGTTCGATCTGGATCGGGCGGGCACGATAGAATCATTTAACGTCGAAAGGGTACGTTTTCTGAGCCGCACGATTCGTTTAGATCCAACGCACAGCAGGCCACGATCCGGCCGAACCGGTATCGCCCAATAAGATAACGCCGCGTGTCCCTGTTCTGATTAAAACAGAAATTAGAAACCAGATTTAAAAGCCATTTTCAAACCCATATAACTTTTGAACCACACGTCCAAATTTGGCAAATTTTATATCAATGAATTCAGGAGAACAAGCCCTATCCAACTGTGGAGTTAGTTTAGCAAATAGTATTTGTTATCTTGTTTGAAATTGCAGAAACTTATGTATGCTTGTTTAGAGTATAAAAATTGTTTAAAATTGAATTTAGGGATAAAACTTTTGCAAAATGGTTTTTTGTGACCTTACTGACCCTAGGAACCAACCCATGGTTTGTAAAATGAATTTGGAAAAGTTTGGAATGGATTAATTAGTTTAGTCCATTTCTAGCTAAATAAAATTGTTGATTTTATTATAAAAATGTTTTTGGAAAGAAAACTTTAAGGAAAAGTTTTGGACCAAACCTACTGATCAAAAAACACCAAGTTTTGCAATAGCAACTCATTTGGTGAACCCTATAGGCTAATGCCTTAATAAAAATATTTCTACACCACATAAAATAACACTTTGTTTTGAAAATGGTTTTAAAGTGAAACCTTTTGCAAATGACTTGGCCACTTTAGGAAATGACCATTAGATGCATCCAAATAACTATGACCCACTAGGAACCACTTTTTCAAACAAAACAAAACTTGGCATGCTTGCATGCATTTCTTTGACTTTGTTATTTATGTGTGTTGGTTTGCTTGATTGGTAGATTGAGTTTGTGCCTTGCTTGATTGATTTGTAGTGACTTGAAGAGTGTGATTGTTGCAAAGATCAAGAAGTGAACCTATACTCTACCAAAAAGGCAAGTGATGCTTCATACTTTCTATCCTATTACTTTCACTATGCATTAGTGATTTTGTTAAGTAAACTTGCATGGATTTTGCTAAGTATAGATCTTGCTATAGGATACCTAGTAGATGAATCCTTAGTAGGATTTCCTAAGTTAAGTTTCCTACTACTACCAAGCTTAGCCTAGCTAATAGAAAACATGGGTGGAATATATATTCACACTATGGAAAAATATTCTAAGTCTAAGGACTTGTGATTTTGTCTAATAAAACAACTAAGTTAATGAATCACCTGGGTGGAATGGGCTTGCTTGGTGGAGAATGGTTGAGTGGTTCACAATACCATAGGATTGGATTGTGTATCTCACTTGTGGAATGCCACCCAGGAAACAAAGAGATTTGAGATGTCAAATGTTGAGAAGCTTCAAGTGCAACCACTTGGCAATATGGGCTCTGCCATGATCATATAGGTTGCAAGAACTTAGCCAAATGGACAGTGGGTGGTAGTGTTGATAGGTTGGAACGCGTCCATTTTGGTCTAAGGGAAGGCTTCTGAAAGATTTTGTCTTGGGAAACCAAGTCTTGTGGGGAAAGTGCACCACCTCTGCAGAGTGTAAAACCTAAGTACTTAGCCATGTCCCTGGTAAAGGACAATTTGAGCATCAAGACATGGAAGCAATCAAGAATCTCATCATTCCAATTTCTAAATTAAAATCTTGTGGTTTGAACAAGGGATTGTTTGAATTCTTCAATCATTGATGGAGAGATGGCTTGGTACAAGGATCTTGAAATCTTTGATTGAGGAAAAATGATTTTGTCAAGCAAAAACTTATTATTTTCAAAATGATAAGAAAAATCTATTTTGAGCAATGCAAGCCTCAACTCCACTTAGCCAAATGCATATAGTTGATAGACTCCACTATACTACCATAGTATCACTTGCCAATACAATTCAAATGTATTGACCCTTTGTGGTTGTAACTTGTATGTTGCAGGATTGATTGATTTTAGTGAAGATTGATTATTTAGGATTACAAAGTCTACAACCAACATCTTCCTATGGCACTTTGAAGATGAAGGACCCATGACTATATTTATTCCGCTGCAATGTAATGTAATAGCCACATGAGCTATGAAAGATGTAATAAAATTATGTTATTCCTGGTTATAAAGTTATATTATGACCTTTGTTTCTTGATATTACATCTTAACTGTGTATTCTAGCTATTGATCCAGGGACTAGCATTGTAAACACAGGAGGGATCAATCTTATCTAAGATTGGGACCCCTACACTAGTTCAACCTCGTTACCGATAAGTACTCTTTTCTCGTTCCCGTGGTATGTTATCCCTTGTGAGCCAGTCACATGCTTGCAAGCTAATTGGATGACATTCCACCGAGAGGGCCCAGAGTATATCTATCCATCATATGGATGGACAAATCCCACTCTTGATCCATGTGTCTCAAGCCATACTTTCCGAACACTCAATGCCATCTTTATAGCCACCCAGTTACGGTGTGGTGTTTGATGTTATCAAAGCATCCTTCCGGTGATGGTGATAAGCATGATCTCATGGTCGAAGGAATTAGGTTACTATGTATTAGAAAGCTTATAGCAAATGAACTATATTAAATGACTTGATCTTTATGCTACGCTTTAACTATAGGAGTATGTCCATCACATCATTCTCTAATGATATGACCCTGTTGTTAATAACATCTCTATATTCATGATCAGGAAACCATGATCATATATTAACCAACAAGCTAGTTTAACAAGAGGCTTTACTAGGGACTCTTTTATGTTTACGAATCACACAAGTATTAATGTTTCCTATTAATACAATTATAGCATGGTATGTAAACATTTATCATAAGTATGAAGATATAATAATAACCACTTTATTATTGCCTCTTGGGCATATCTCCAACAGTTTGGACCTGACAAATAATATCATTTTAAAACTAAAGTATTATTCCATGTCAAAAAAAACTAAAGTATTATGCAAAACTATGTCTTTTTGAAACATTTGAGAAAGAGGCCCAACCCTCTTTTTTCTAAAACTGAAAAAAATAAAAATTGAAATATTGCTTTGCTATGCACTAAAAATACTATTGTATTGATATACTTCAGTTTTAAAAAAAACTTTGTTACCAAACTAGACCTAAGAGTATGTTTGGCTAAGTGTCCAAGCTAGCCCTGCCATAAAATTGGCAGTCTAGTTTGTTGTCAAAATTTTGGTTGCTAATTGGTTAAGTGGTGGGTGGAGGATTCTTTAGCCAAAAATTAGCAAGCCAATTTCTTCCAACATTTGGTAGGACTGGGTCCTAGATCCATAGCCAGAGAGTTTATAAATTAATATTCACAATACAAACTTTATGTCGGTTCCTAGATATTTCTTGTCGGTTATAAAAAAGTCTTTATTCCGTCGGATGTTTCTTAGACTTTGTTGAGCCTTCGTGGGCCATAAGATTTTATATGCCTAGAATGACTAAGCATAGGGACCCGTTGGTCATACCCATGTCACTCATAGTATCGTCAAACTATAGGCAGTTGTAGAGTATCTTCCCTAGGCCAACCATAACTTATCACATGACCATTACAGGAGAATACCCGACTTCGAGGGACTCGAACCCTTATAAAAAGTTGTGAGGTATTCCATACTAAAATAAACAAACTACAACCTAATCCTCGTCCCATTTTAGGGTGTGGTTGCACGAGTTAATTTTTCTAGGGAATCACCTAGTGATCACGTGTTGTTTTATCAAAACCCTTTCTCCCTCCAAGTTGTTCCTAACAACTCCTTATTTAATAAACCATTTTTCCTTTGGGAGAACATCCCGTTGAGAAGTACAACCTTCCCACGGTTTTATTGAAAATATTTTTTTCCAAAAACATCATTTTTAAGGGTTCACAACCTATAGTTTGGCTTTCCTAGAATAAGGCTTCAAAGAAAACATGATGCTAACCATCTGATACATTTATGTCGTAAACGTATCTATAATTTTTGATGCTCCATGCTTGTTTTATATTAATTTTCTTATGTTTTGTCTACACTTTGAGGTATTTTTATATATTTTCTGGAAACTAACATATTGACAAGATGCCGTAGTGTCAGTTGCTTGTTTTCTGCTGTTTTTGGTTTCAGAAAAGCTAGTAAGAAAATATTCTCGAAATTGGACGGGACAAAAGCCAAAGTCAATATTTTACCAGAAGGAACACGGAGTCCGAAAGGCAGCCGAAGTGGGGCCACGAGGCGGCCACACCCTATGGCGGCGCGGCCAAGGGGCGCGCCAGCCCTAGGTGTGGGCCCCTCGGGCGCCCACCGACCTTGCCCCTTCGCCTATAAAAGCACCCCGATGCAAAAACCCTAAGTACCCGATTAAATCTCCACGAAACAGTCCGTAGCCGCCTCCATATCCATCCCTAGATCGGGGGGATACGAAGCTCTTCCCAGCACCCTGCTGGAGGGGAGAGATCATCTCGGAGGCCTTCTTCATCACCATGCCAGCTTCCGGAGTGATGCGTGAGTAGTTCACCCTTGGACTATGAGTCCATACAGTAGCTAGATGGTTGGTTCTCCTCCTTTGTGCTATCATGTTTAGATCTTGTGAGCTCCGCTCATGATCAAGATCATCTATTTTGTAATCCTACATGTTGTGTTTGTTGGGATCCGATAGACATTGAGTACTATGTTCAAGATTGATTATTGATTCTATCATATCTGTGTTATTTGTGATCTTGCATGCTCTCCGTTGTTCGTAGATGCTTTGGCCAAGTAGATGCTTGCAACTCTAAGAGGGAGTATTTATGCTCGATAGTAGGTTCATGCCTCTAGTAATCTGGGGAAGTGACAGAAATCTCTAAGGTTGTAGATGTGTTAATGCTACTAGGGAGAAACAACAATCCTTTGTCTAAGGGCAATTGTATTGTTTACTTTACACACTTTAATTAATGCAATTATCCGTTGCTTGCAACTTAATACTGAAAGAGGTTAGGATGATAACCTAAAGGTGGATTATTAGTCATAGATGCAGTTGGATTACGGTCTATGTATTATGTTGTAATGCCCAAACGAATCTCATAGGAATCATCATGAATTTTACATGCATATTGATGCATTTTTAATCTGTCAATTGCCCAACTGTAATTTGTTCACCCAACATGCTATTTATCTTAAGGAGAAACACCTCTAGTGAAATGTTGATATGTCTAAAACGTATCTACTTTCTCGAACACTTTGCTATTGTTTCTTCTCTAAATTTGTGTGGTTTGGATACAACTAACACGTACTGACGCTGTTTTCAGCAGAATTACCTTGGTGTCTTGTTTTTTTGCAGAAAATCAACTATCAGGAAAAATCCCGGAAAATATGCCAAAAATATATTTCACCAGAAGATCCACGGAGCCAGAAGACAAGACGGAGAGGAGGCCTGGGGGGCCCACATCCACCCCAGGCGCGAGCCCACCACTGGCCGTGCCTGGAGGGGGTGCAGCCACCCCAGGCACCCCCTCAGCCTCTCTCTACGCCTATAAGTTGCCTTTCGACCTAAAAACCGAGGGGGGTTCGATAGTTTTCCAGAAAGAGTTCCGCTCCGCCGCCGCCACCAGAAACCAAGATTCAGATCTAGAAACTCCGTTCTGGCACCCTGCCGGGATGGGGAATTTGGAGAGGATCATCGCCATCGTCATCACCAACGCATCTCCATCAACCACCGATGTTTCCCTCATCCATGAGTGAGTAATCCCCCGCTGTAGGCTTGGGGATGGTAGGGATTGGATGAGTTCTATCATGTAATGGAATAAGATCTATTAGGGCATATTGCCTATGTAACATCCCAGCATTAGAGCTTAGAAATAAGCTGAACACAGTTGTGTGCATTGCATTCATGCATAGAAAATCCGAATAATTTTCGCGCTTTTGAACAAACCCTGTCAAAGTGATTGAAGCTTCTCTCAACTTGATGGAATTGAAGTAGATCATCAAGTTGACTGCGATAAGTTTCAATATGACATTTGCTAAAAACATTATTTTGGGCAATGGTAATTTGATCTAAGGGTAGATCGAATATAATGAAACTAAACCAATACACATTGATTAATGATTTATATTTGGTCCTTAAGAAATTATATCCTAGTATTCATTACACAACTCATGAATACCAAGTTATAAATATAACTTAAGTAATAGGAATGTAACAACTAAACCTTGATATATCTTACTCTCAGCTATTTCTACCATGAGTATCATGATAATACCTAACCTTAATTCTTTAGTAATATTGAGTAGGAAAGAAACCAAGGCAAGATCATTCACATATATCTTTCTTCCCATATCAATCTTTAGCATCTCTATTGAACCTTATTCTCATATTTGTTGTTCATCAATGTTGAGTAATCAACTATTGATTCACCAATTCTTAACCTATCAATTATTAATCGATCAACTCTTGTCCATATCATAGCATTCACTTAAGGCCTATAAAGAAAGAAGTAAGAAGAGGTAAATAGCAATGCTAGATTTAGATATCATCTATATGATGGGAGTGTTGGAAGAGAATAGGATCAATATGATAATTGATGGAGTTAACTCACTCCTGAGTGGATAGAAGAGTTATCTGGAATATATATTTGTATGGTAACAAAGAAGATTACAAGGATGGATATTGAAGATAGTTACCAAGGAGTAACCGTATTGGATTAAGTAGGCATAATCAATGAATAATACTTCTTAGTCAGGTAGAGATACTAAGAAGATAATTATAATACAACTGTAATGTTGTATTGATGAAGGCCTTGATTAGCCAACTGGAAACCTAAACCATAAAGGATCAAAGGATTATAATGATCATGCTTTAGTCACCAAGATTGAATGCTTATATCATGTATAAGTGACATTGGTGGATAGAACATGATTGAACCCTAGTATAGATATGTTATTCTAGGTTATCCATGACAAGTCACCATGTTATAATGTGAAGTTGAGTATAAGATATTGGAGTCAAGTAGAGATACAATAGTATAATTAAGCTGAAGCTAGAGTAGCATGGAGTTATTGAAGTAGTGTTATTCCTCTTAAAGAATAGTAAGCTTTTGAGGAAAGTAGTTTGATATATACATCTACTGGAGTAATATTAGTGGTGGATGATTATGGAAGAGTATGAATGGAGTTAGAAGTAACTACTTGTTGGATTGGAGGTTATCAGCAGTAGAGTAGTTGATATAACCAAGTATGGATATGAGAAGATTATGAAAACTTTAGTGTCAAGCTCATTGGATTTATAAATGGATTTAGAAGAATAAAAGGTGGATAGAATATTCTTGTGAAGTAAAGCTCATCATGTTAGCACATGATGATGAATATGAAGGAGTAGTATATCTAGGAAAGGAATTCTTTAAGTAGAAGTCAAGAATTATGAAATATGGAAGATATGAATTCTTGGTAAACATGCAACCTTAATTCTATAACCAAACCTAATATCCATTTCAAATGATTGATTTATCATCTTATTCTCACAATAATTTATAGGAATACTTTCCAATAGCAAATCACTTAAGCACATCTTTGACATTTCCAATTATCATAACCATACGTGCTTAGGAGTTATCTTTATCAATTCTTTCCTTTAAGTCACTATAGAAAATAACTTTCTATTTTAAAAGGTGATATCATTTTTGATCACCAACATAAAAAAATATGTCTTAACCAATAATATTTATTCATATAAATAAAAGAAATATGAGAATATTAAATCTCCTAAGAACGTATGGTAAGCGTTTACAATTCAAACCTAATTCCTATGATAGTTATAATAAAATATATATGTTGATATTTCCTAAATTCATAAGAATAATATTAATCATATTAATTCCCTAGAACTTTATGTATCATATAATAAGAAAAGGATCACCATATATATATATATATATTTCTCTCCAAACTATAGTTTAAGTAGAATTAAGTTCTATCATTAAATAAGGAAATATCGTATAATAAATCAATGGGTTATTATATAAAGGAAATTAATAACAAAGGCACTTACAAATACTAAAAGGAAAGATATATATATATATATATATAAGAAAATATAATATCATACTATAAAAATTCACAAAATGATACTAAATACATTTTAGTATTACTAAAATTATCCAGCAAATAAATTCTATAAAGAAAACTCAAATCAATTGTGCAAATTCAAATCTGAAAACAAAACAGAATATAGGAAAGGGAAAGAACCAGGAAAAAACAAAAACCGCGGAGCCCACCATTGAGATCCACTTGATCGTATGGTTTGATTGCCCCACGAAATACAAGCCGAAGAAGCTCTCATCGAGCCAATCGTCACCTCCCTCTCCGACGGGTTCCGCTGCCGTCCCCATCGATTCCGGCAACAACTCGCATCGTCGACTGCACCGTCGCGCTCCTGGTGAGTTACTGAGTCTCCCAATGTGCCCCAATGCTTCAATTGCTTCCGGAATCGCCGCCTACATGGTCGCCTGCAAGCGCCGCCGTGCGAGCTCGCCGCCGACCCTTCTTCGGTGACCATTCAGGGCGGCGCGGCCACCATTCGAATTGCCTTAGTCTTCCGCGTCCAAACCTCCTATCCCCGCAAGCGCGCGTGTGTCCTATCGCCGGATTTAAGCACCACCTGTAGGTTCCCCATTGTCAACGTAAGCATGATGTCATTCTCACGTCACCACTGCTAAGTCAGTTGGTTTGACCTAGTCTTTGCACGCGTGGCAGATGACGCGGCCACTGGCCCACAGGTCAGTGACTAGGGCTAGATGTGTATGCGGTATAAAAGTTCATTGTCTGTATAGAAAATAAACAAAACATTATCCATTCAAAAACAAATAATTTCCACAAATTAAATAAAATGAATTAACCTTAGAAATTCAATAACTATTGTTCTATAATCCAGAAAAACATGTTTAATATATGAAAATTTTTAGAAAAATAAAATCTATAACATTAAACTATTATCAAACATTATTATGTTAACAATTTAAATTAATACTATTTAATAAATATTTTATAAGTAATAAAACTTTGATAATTCATATTTTAATAATGGTAAATGATAAAAATATAAATAAAATACAAAAAATCTTAGAAAAATAAGAACAATAATTTAAAACTATAATCATGCATTATTACTTCGCTTAATTAAATATTTACTATTTATTAAGTATTTATAAAGTAATAAACCTTATAAAAATCATATTTTATTATTTAAAAATCATAAAAATACATATAATATACCAAAATGATCACAAAAATAATATCTACATGTTAAAAATTATAATATTCCACTTTTAAGTTAAATAAAAAAATTAAATACTTTAATAACCTGAATTTAAACATATTTCCTGAGTTGTTAATTCATATAAGGGAAAATAAAATTTGTTAATATTTCTAAAATTGCCAATATAGATCTAATAAGTAATACTAGTCTTAAATATTTAGAATATAAAGTCAAATTGGTCCAACACATTTTAAATATAATTTTATTGAATTATCCTTCAACCATATGTGTAGTTTATTTTCTAAAAAGATCCTTATCCAATATAAAATCTCCAAGAATATTTTGTAGTGAAATAAAACCTATTCCTTTAATTTAACCACAAGTTTATCAACATATCAAAACACTATAGTGAATTCATAAGTAGTTAAGTAATATTATTACCTTGATTACAAACCATAACCACTCATTTATAAAAACATAAATGATTATATTCCATTATAATCTTGAGAAACCACTATACCAAATAAAAGTAGTACCATTCCTAGTTAAATTTAAAGGAACCTTATGAAGTGAAAAAAGTACAATTATCATAACCAATATACCTTAAATCCATCTATGTCTTTAAAGTTAACTTTAGTCTACAATACTTTAAATACTATGCTAAAGACTTTGTTATGTGTTTTATAGTTAACTTTGGTCTGTTATAATTAAGTTATAAGCATCTCAAGTCCAAACTATTCAAGCAAGCATAAACAATATCAATCACATTCTAAAAACTATCAGAATTGTTTAAACCTCAATAAAGAAATATTTTCTTCAAAAGTTATTCGTTTTGCCACTTTAGTCAACATATGACAATTAATCGTAATCACATTACTTTATACTTTACTTGTATAATTTGGATTGATAAAACTTAAGTTCTTTATAAGTGACATTACTTGTAAAGTAAAATTTGAAGATAAACACTTATAGTGTAAGCAATCTTGAGTAGCATTTCACATTTGTGTGTATCTCATTGTTTTATGATATTATAATTGCATGTTGGTTCACACACACTTACAAGCCTTAATAAGAAGCACAAATAAGAAACTAATCTAAAAGGGAAACACATTCTAAATAAACCAATTCCAATATCCAAACCCTAGAACAACATTATCCCCGGGATTCGAGTTTATCAACTTGCATTACATTACTTATGCATAAAAGCATCTTGCTTCTTTAAACATTAGTCCTTACCGGACCAATGATGCTGATTTCAGATATTGGATCTTATATTGTCTCGAAGACCATGAGTGCATAATCTTGCAATCACAAAAGGCAAGTGAAGGGAATATGCCCTCAGAGGCAATAATAAAGTGTTTATTATGTGTATTCCAAGTATATGATAGATGTTTATTTTGCATGCTATAATTGTATTAATACGGAAACGTTAATACATGTGTGTTTAATAAACAAACATAAAGTTCCTAGTTATGCCTCTCTCTCATAAACTAGTTCGTTGATTAATAAGATGATCACAGTTTCCTGATCATAGACATTGGATGTTGTTAATAACGAGATCACAACATTAGTGTAATGATGTGATAAACATTCATCCGAAGTATATAATTACGATCAAAGTCATTGAGTTTATATTGCTATAAACAACTTACGAAGTGATCCTAATCCTTAGACCATGAGATCATGCCAATCACTAACACCAGAAGAGTTTCTTGATGACATCAAACTTCACACCGTAACTGGGTGATTATAAAGATGGCTTCAAAGCTACTAAAGTGTTATGTTGAGAATCATGGATCAAGAGTGGAATTTGTTCATCCCGATGACGGATAGATATATCACATTGGTTAGCTTGCAAGCAAGTGATTTGATCACTAGAATGTTATATCACGGGAACGAGAAAAGAGTGCATGTCAGCAACGAGATCAAACTAGGTATGGAGATACCGATGATCGAATCTCGAACATGTAATATATCGTGAAACAAAGGGATTAAGATACAAGCATAAAAGGTTCCGACGATCACAGGAAAGTCATCGTTGAATGTGTGGGAGTCAGTATGGATCTCCAGGTCCCGCTACTGATTATTGATCGGAGAAGGGTCTCGATCATGTCCGTATTTTTCGCGAACTTTAGGGTGACACACTTAAGGGACACTGACATCCAGTTGGAGCAAATGTTTCATGCCAAAATAATAAACAAGCGCAAGAATTTATTTCACTAGATACCGAAACAGGTTTTCGGGTGAAATTGCATAAAGAGGTTATGCATGTGAAATAGAATTCTAGCAAGGGGTTATTTGTGAATGTTTGTCATTAAAGTAATTGAAAAAATTCTGAATAAAATAAAAGAGTTTTATTTAATGAGAGTTTGCATTAAATTTGGTGGAAATTTAATAGCAAGTTTGAGTGGGATTTTGAGTGGAGGGATTTGAATGGATTTTTGTGAGTGGAGTGTCCACCCACATGAATGAAGGAGGGGAGGGGGCAGACCCCATGGCCGGCGGCCACCCCCTTGGGTGCCCCCCTCCTATAAAAGGCACCCCTCTCCTCTCTCTCACTCACACCTCCTCGTGAAGGATCTCTCTCCCCTTTAGAATTTATCCCCCATGGTCTCGGACTAGCGAGATACATGTTCCCGGTGGCTATTCGGCAAGAAAGGGTTGTGCTTCCGCTGCATCGCTGGAGCGAGGAGGCAGAGGTTGCTCGGTGTCTTGTACGTGTGTGCGAGCACGGATGTGCTGCTGCTTTGCGGCGCTAGGACTTCCTCTCGATCTTGAGATCGGCAGGAGATCGTCTACATCAACCACGAGTTGAACTTGTTAAGCTTTGTCGGTATTCAACGGTATGTTCTATATGGATATACATCCGTCCGTTGTTTGTATCTAGTAGATAGATCTTGGTACATAGTTCCCATCGTAGGAAAAATTTTGTTTTCTATGTTGCGAACCCTACAGCAAGTTCACACTTGCTCATGTCCTTTGATTATTTTCTGTAAAGTATTTTGCAAATCCAATGTTGTCATCACCTGCATTTCAAAAAGGTCAGAAAACACTATTTTTTATGATAATGTGAATTATTGGTTACTAATCCAGGGTGATCAGCTAATCTATTACGTCTGGCAGTTGGAATACCACTGCACATGACTATATCACCTTGGATTTAACAACTAATATTGCCAGTGATTCTTGCGCCGTATATTACGCGTTGACCATGAGATTTGGAATGGGACGTAGAAGTCAGCTGTATCTTTTCCCTCTCACATGGAGCTGGATGTGCGGGTCATGGCTGTTCTCACTCGTAGCGTGCAATTGGTAATTAGTAGAGGATATGCAGCATATGGGTGGGAACCCTCAACGTCCAACGATAGTTCCGGCATCTAAACGGTATGTTCCGCCAACTGCCGTAATTCAATAGGTGGGCTGGCGTACACCAAGGATACATGCGGGGTCGCGGAGAAGGCAGTGATTGGCTTGGATCATAGTCTGGGCCTCACACCAAGGAAGTGTGAACGAGCCTATAACTCAGATGTGCAACAAAGCTAAGATCTCTCATGGGTAAAGTGATGCACCTCTGCATAATGTAAGAACCGTAACTTGTTACTCCCTGTTCCAGGAAGGAGCTACGAACGCGGCAGGAAAGAAACTCCATGAAAGTTCTGGTAAACCTGTGAAGGCTGACGGACATAGATTTTCAGAATAAAAGCAACCTTTGAAGAAATTTTTATGAAAACTTGCATTGCCTACAACCTATGGTCTGAGGCTGTAGATATAGTGCATCAAACACTCCTTTTCTAGTGAACTTGCTGAGTACGTGTAGGGGTTCGTAGCATGGAAAACAAAAATTTTCTACCGCATACAAACAAACAAGCCAAGATCTATCTACTAGATTGTAGCAACGAGTCGATGGAATAACTCACCCTTGAAGATTCCAAAGTGTTTAATGAGAGCGAATTCTCATGGGTGATGTAGTCGTACTCTTCCCGATCTCAAGATCGTGTAGACGATCCTTCCGGCGCTGCGTTCCGGCAGCGCTTCCGCAGTCGGTCACACGTTCGGTACTCGACGAAGACCTTCCTCTCCCTTGTTCCAGCAGGCAGCGAAGGTTGTAGCACTCTCCTCGCGATTCCGGCAGCACAATGGCGTGGTACCGGAAGTAGAGGGGAGATCTCGCAGGGCTTCGCCTTAAGCCGGAGCGAGTATGGTGGACTATGAGAGAGAGCCCCGGTGATCTAGGGTTTAGACGCACCAAGGAGAAGAGGCTAGGCCGGAGGCTAGGGCAAAGGGGTGCCCCAAATCGGTGGTTAGGGTTTAGCCCTAGGCGGCGGCAGCAGCAGGTGGTGGCGGCGCCAACGGCTTGGAGCTAGGGTTTGCGGGGTGCAAGTTGTGTGCTTGGAGGGGCAGCCATGCCCCTCCTTATATAGGTGGAGGGCGACGGCCAAGGGGAGGGGAGTCCCTCCCCAACTCGGCTTCCAAGGCCGGCGGGTGGAGGGAGAGGAACTCCTCCCCAAGTAGGTTTCCTACTCTGCCTCCACCTCACAAAATAGCCGTTTGACTTTTCAAATTGGCGTTTGACTTTTCAAACTAGGATTTGATTAAACCCTTTATTTTGTTCAGCGATGACACCTTGTACATGATGCAATCATTCCAACTTGTTATGACACATTCATGTACCCTTCCCCTCCGGAGTGTCGGACATTCCGGAACCTTCTAGAACATTCCCGATGAAAAACACCGGAACCATTCTCCAACCCCGAAACAGGACTTTCCTTATATGAATCTTATTCTCCGGACCATTTCGGATCTCCTCGTGATATCCCGGATCCCATCCGAGACTCCGAACAACATTCGGTCTCTTAATCATCATTCCATAACTACTCAACATTGTTGAATCCTTAAGTGTGTCTCCCTACGGTTCATGAATTACGCGGACATGATCGAGACACTTCTCCGATCGATAACCAATAGAGGAATCTGGAAATTCATATGGCTCCCACATATTTCTACGATTACTTTGTGATCGAATGAACCACTTACATACGATACCAATTTCCCTTTGTCTCACGATAGTTTACTTATCTGAGGTTATGATCGTCGGTATCTCTGCATACCTAGTTCAACCTCGTTACTGATAAGTACTCTTTTCTCTTTCCCGTGATATGTGATCCCTTGTGAGCCAGTCACATGCTTGCAAGCTAATTGGATGACATTCCACTGAGAGGGCCCAGAGTATATCTATCCGTCATATGGATGGACAAATCCCACTCTGGATCCATGTGTCTCAACTAATACTTTCCGAACACTCAATGCCACCTTTATAGCCACCCAGTTACGATGTGGTGTTTGATGTCATCAAAGCATCCTTCCGGTGAAGGTGATATGCATGATCTCATGGTCGAAGGAATTTAGGTTACTATGTATCAGAAAGCATATAGCAATTGAACTATTAAAATGACTTGATCTTTATGCTACGCTTATCTATAGGAGTATGTCCATCATATCATTCTCCTAACGATATGATCTTGTTGTTAATAACATCTCAATGTTCATGATAGGGAAACCACAATCATTTATTAACCAACAAGCTAGTATTATATAGAGGCTTTACTAGGGAGTTCAATTTAAGTTTACAAATCACACAAGTATTAATGTTTCCTTGTTAATACTATTATAGCATGAATGTAAACATTTATCATAAACACAAAGATATAATAATAACTACATTTATTATTGCCTCTAGGGCATATCTAGATTACATGGTAATATACCGAACACCCATGGCAGTTTGGTGTTGGTCATGTTTTGCCCTCGGGAGAGGTTTAGTCAACGGATCCGCCACATTCAGATCTGTGTGTACTTTGCAAATCTTTATGTCACCATCTTGGACATGTTCTCGAATAGCGTGAAAACGTAGCTTGATGTGCTTCAGCTTCTTGTGTGACCTTGGTTCTTGTGCATTGGCTATGGCACCCATGTTATCACAGTAGATAGACATTGGGTCCAGCGCATTTGGAACCACACCGAGCTCTGTAATGAACTCTTTCATCCAAATCGCTTCTTGTGAAGCCTCCGAAGCAGCCATGTATTCCGATTCAGTTGAAGATCTCGCCACAACGCTTTGCTTTGCACTCCTCCAGCTAACTGCTGCACCATTCAAAATAAATACGTATCCAGATTGTGATTTAGAATCATCGGGATCGGTGTTCCAACTAGCATCGGTGCAACCATTAACAACGAGTTGTTTATCACCTCCATAAGAAAGAACCATATCCTTAGTTCTTCTCAAGTACTTAAGGATGTTTTTGACCGCTGTCCAATGATCCACTCCTAGATCACTTTGATATCTGCTAGTTAAACTAACAGCATATGCAATGTCGGGTCTAGTACATAGCATGGCATACATTAGAGATCCTATGGCTGAGGCATAGGGAGTCTTACTCATCCTCTCTCTATCTTCTGCCGTTGTCGGACTTTGAGTTTTACTCAAGGTCGTATTGGGCAACATGGGCAAGAACCCTTTCTTGCTATCTTCCATTCCAAATCTCTTTAGAACTTTGTCCAAATATGTACTTTGTGACAATGATATTAGGCATCTCAATCTATCTCTATAAATCTTTTTACCCAATATGTAAGCTGCTTCGCCAAGATCTTTCATTGAAAAACTATTATTCAAATACTCCTTGACACTATTAAGAAGGTCTACATCATTCCCAATCAACAATATGTCATCTACATATAGTATTAAGAATGCTACAGAGCTCCCACTCACTTTCTTGTAAATACAAGCTTCTCCATAAGTTTGTATAAAACCAAAACTTTTGATCACCTTATCAAAACGTTGATTCCAACTTCGGGATGCTTGCTTCAATCCATAGATGGACCGTTGAAGTTTGCATACTTTGTTAGCATCTTTAGGATCGACAAAACCTTTGGGTTGCATCATATACAACTCTTCATCAATGTCTCCATTGAGGAACGCTGTTTTGACATCCATCTGCCATATCTCATAATCATAATATGCAGCGATTGCTAACATAATCCTCACAGACTTTAGCTTCGCTACAGGTGAGAAAGTCTCATCGTAGTCAACTCCTTGAATTTGTCGAAACCCTTTTGCGACAAGTCGAGCTTTATAGATAGTAACATTACCATCAGCGTCTGTTTTCTTCTTGAAAATCCATTTGTTCTCGACAGCCTTCCGGCCATCCGGTAAGTCCACCAAAGTCCATACTTGGTTTTCGTACATGGATCCAATCTCGGATTTCATGGCTTCTTGCCATTTATTGGAATCTGGGCTCATCATCGCTTCCTCATATGTCGCAGGGTCATCGGTGTTGTCCACCAACATGACATTCATAACGGGATCATACCAATCAGGAATGGTACGAGTTCTCATTGACCTGCGAGGCTCTGTAGCAACTACAACCGAAGTTTCATGATCATCATCATTAGCTTCCTCTCTTATTGGTGCAGGCACCACAGGAACTTCTTCCGGTGTTGCGCTACTCGCAAGTTCGAGAGAAGGTTCGACAACCGCGTCGAGTTCTACTTTCCTTCCAGTCACTTATTTCGAGAGAAATTCCTTCTCTAGAAAGGATCCATTCTTGGCAACGAAGATTTTGCCTTCGGATCTATGATAGAAGGTATACCCAATATTTTCCTTTGGGTATCCTATGAAGACGCATTTTTCCGCTTTGGGTTCAAGCTTGTCCGGCTGTAACTTCTTTACATAGGCTTCGCAACCCCAAACTTTAAGGAACGACAATTTAGGTTTCTTCCCAAACCATAATTCATACGGTGTCGTTTCAACGGATTTAGATGGTGCCCTATTTAAAGTGAATGCGGCTGTTTCTAATGCATAACCCCAAAATGATAGCGGTAAATCTGTAAGTGACATCATAGAATGAACCATATCTAAGAGAGTTCTATTACGACATTCAGACACACCATTACGCTGTGGTGTTCCCGGCGGTGTCAATTGTGAAAGTATTCCGCATTTCTTCAAATGCTCGCCAAACTCGTAACTTAGATATTCACCTCCACGATCAGAACGTAGAAATTTAATCTTCTTGTTACATTGATTCTCAACTTCACTTTGAAATTCCTTAAACTTCTCGAAAGTTTCGGACTTATGTTTCATGAAATAGATATACCCATATCCACTCTAGTCATCCGTGAAGGTAAGAACATAACGATAACCACCACGCGATGCTACAATCATTGGACCACACACATCGGTATGTATGATTTCCAATAATTCCGTAGCTCGCTCCATCATACCAGAAAATGGAGTCTTAGTCATTTTACCCATCAGACATGCTTCGCATCTTTCAAGTGATTCAAGAAGTCCATCGGAATGGAGTTTCTTCATACGCTTCACTCCAATGTGACCAAGACGACAGTGCCACATATAGGTCGAGTTATCGATCGATTTCAAACGTTTAGCTTCAATGTTATTAATATGTGTATTTCCACTATCGAGATTCAATAAGAATATACCATCTATCAAAGGTGCATGTGCATAAAACATATTACTCATATAAATCAAACAACCATTATTCTCGGACTTAAACAAGTAACCGTCTCGCAATAAACAAGATCCTGATATAATGTTCATGCTTAACGCAGGCACCAAATAACAATTATTTAAGTATAAAACTAATCCCGATGGTAGATGAAGAGGTAGCGTGCCGACCGCGATCACATCAACCTTTGATCTGTTTATTCTGCAGCACCTGTTTCGAGTTACAGATATGAGCAACCTCGTTCTTCGCTAGCTTCCGTTTATTCTGCAGCACCTGTTTCGAGTTACAGATATGAGCAACCGAACCAGTATCAAATACCCAGGCACTACTACGAGTACTAGTGAGATACACATCAATAACAGGTATATCGGATATACCTTTCTTCTTGATGTTGCCGTTCTTCAAATCCGCCAAGTACTTTGGGAAATTCCACTTCCAGTGACCTTCTCCCTTGCAGTAAAAGCACTCAGTATCAGGCTTAGGTCCAGCTTTGGTCTTCTTCTTTGGTGCGGTAACTTTCTTACCACCCTTCTTGAAGTGTCCCTTTTGCTTAGACTTGCCTTTCTTGAATTTGGTGGTCTTATTGACCATCAACACTTGGTGCTCTTTCTTGATCTCCACTTCTGCAGATTTTAACATGGTGAAGAGTTCTGGCAACTTCTTGTTCATGTTTTGCATATTGTAGTTCATCACAAAGTTCTTGTAACTTGGTGGTAGTGATTGGAGGACACGATAAATCCCCAAAGCATTAGGAATCACTATACCCAAGCTTTGAAGTTTGTTTGCGTGCCCAGACATCTTAAGCACTGTTGGAGATATGCCCAAGAGGCAATAATAAAGTGGTTATTATCATATCTTCATACTTATGATAAATGTTTACATACCATGCTATAATTGTATTAAACGGAAACATTAATACTTGTGTGATTTGTAAACATAAAAGAGTCCCTAGTAAAGCCTCATGTTCAACTAGCTTGTTGGTTAATATATGATCATGGTTTCCTGATCATGAACATAGAGATGTTATTAACAACAGGGTCATATCATTAGGAGAATGATGTGATGGACATACTCCTATAGTTAAGCGTAGCATAAAGATCAAGTCATTTAATATAGTTCATTTGCTATAAGCTTTCTGATACATAGTAACCTAATTCCTTCGACCATGAGATCATGCTAATCACCATCACTGGAAGGATGCTTTGATGACATCAAACACCACACCGTAACTGGGTGGCTATAAAGGTGGCATTGAGTGTTCGGAAAGTATGTGTTGAGGAACATGGATCAAGAGTGGGATTTGTCCATCCATATGACGGATAGATATACTCTGGGCCCTCTCGGTGGAATGTCATCCAATTAGCTTGCAAGCATGTGACTGGCTCACAAGGGATCACATACCACGGGAATGAGAAAAGAGTACTTATCGGTAACGAGGTTGAACTAGGTATGCAGAGATACCGACGATCAAAACCTCGGATAAGTAAACTATCGTGAGACAAAGGGAAATTGGTATCGTATGTAAGTGGTTCATTCGATCACAAAGTAATTGTAGAAATAAGTGGGAGCCATATGAATTTCCAGATTCCTCTATTGGTTATTGATCGGAGAAGAGTCTCGATCATGTCCGCATAATTCACGAACCGTAGGGAGACACACTTAAGGATTCGATGTTGTTGAGTAGTTATGGAATGATTAGTAAGAGACTGAATGTTGTTCAGAGTCTCGGATGGGATCCGGGATATCACGAGGAGATCCGGAGTGGTCCGGAGAATAAGATTCATATAAGGAAAGTCCCGTTTCGGAGTTGGAGAAATGGTTCCGGTGTTTTCATCGAGAATGTTCTAGAAGGTTCCGGAATGTCCGGCACTCCGGAGGGGAAAGGGTACATGAATGTGTTATATCAAGTTGATATGATTGCATCATGTACTAGGTGTCATCGCTGTACCAAAATAGAGGGTTTATTCAAATCCTAGTTTGAAAAAGTCAAACGGCTAGTTTGAAAGTCAAACGGCTAGTTTTGGGAAAGAGGAGAAGGAGGTTTGAAACCGACTTGGGGGAGGAGTTCCTCCTCCCACCGCCGGCCCACCTTGGGTCCGAGTTGGGGAGGGACTCCCCTCCCCAGGCGCGCCTCCCTCCACCTATAAGAGGAGGGGCAGGGCTCCCCTCCTAGACACACAAGTTCCTACCTCTAAACCCTAGCTTGGCGCCACCACCTCCTGTAGCTGCTGCCGCCTCCCAGGGTTCTCCTTGCCGCCGACTTGGGCACCACCAAGCCCTAGCCGCTGGCTCTAGCACCTCTTCCTCGGTGTGTCTAAACCCTAGATCGTCGAGGGCTCTCTCATAGTCCACCATGCTCGCTCCGGCTTAAGGCGAAGCCCTGCGAGATCTCCCGTCTACTTCCGGTAACACGCCGTTGTGCTGCCGGAATCACGAGGAGAGTGCTACAACCTCCGCTGCCTGCTGGAACAAGGGAGAGGAAGGTCTTCGTCGAGTACCGAACGTGTGACCGACTGCGGAAGCGCTGTCGGAACGCAGCGCCGGAAGGATCGTCTACGCGATCTTGAGATCGGCAAGTGTACGACTACATCACCCACGAGAATCTGCTCTCGTTAACCGCTTTGGAATCTTCGAGGGTGAGTTACTCTATCGACTCATTGCTACAATCTAGTAGATAGATCTTGGCTTGTTTGTTTGCATGCGGTAGAAATTTTTTGTTTTCCATGCTACGAACCCCTACAGTGGTATCAGAGCCGTGTCTATATGTAGATCTGTTGCACGAGTAGAACACAATGGTCATTATGGGCGTTGATGCTTTTTTTGTCGATTGCTTCTTGTGTACTTTGCATCTTGCGGGATGGTGGGATGAAGCGGCCCGGGCTAACCTTACATGACATCGTTCATGAGACTTGCTCCACGCTTGACATGCAACTTGTATTGCATAAGTGGCTTTGCGGGTGCCTGTTTCTCCCAACATAGTTAAGATTCAATTTACAACGGGTGATTGACAATACTAGTATCAATGTTGTGGTTCTTGTTCGTAAGTTAGAACGACACTTATTGAAAGCCCCAAACCACGTAAAACATGCAAAGAAAATTAGAGGCGTCTAACTTTGTTTTGCAGGGGTGTGCAGTGATGTGATATGGCCACGATTGTGATTATATATGATGTATGCAATGTTCCTTGTTGTAAGTCGGCAACCGGCAGGAGCCATATGGTTGTCTTTAGTTTCTGTTAAGACCCGCGTGTCTATTCAAAGTAGTTGTAATAGTTGAAGCCGGTGGACGACAACCATGGAGAAGCATCATTGACCTTGATGCAATGTCGGTGATGATGGAGATCATGTTCGTGCTAGAAGATGGAGATCGGAAGCACAAAGAAGAAAGGCCATATCATATCACATATTATGAATTGCATGTGATGTTAATCCTTTATGCATCTTGTATTGCTTAGTAGACGACGGTAGCATTATAAGATGATCCCTCATGCACATGAATTTCAAGTCATAAAGTGTTCACCCTTAGTTAGCACCGTTGCTAAAGCTTGTTGTTTCGAAGCACCACGTGATGATCGGGTGTGTTAGATTCCGCAAGTGTATACAACGTGGGCAAGCCAGATTTGCTCATGCGGAAGCTAAGGTTTGATCTTGACAAGCCTAGCATGTACAGACATGGTCTTAGGAACACGGATCACCGAAAGGTAAAGCATGAGTCATATAGTAGATATGATGAACATGTTGATTGTTCGCCATTGAAGCTATATCAACTCTCGTGATGATCGGTTTTGATGTGGTGGATTTGGTTTGTGTGATCACTAAAACAATGTGAGGGATATTGTTTTGAGTGGGAGTTCAACAGCAATATAATTAAAAGTTGAACACTATTTATCATAAATTAACTCAAAGTGAATTTGCATAGTTGTTGTAGTCATTGGCATCCGTTTACCACCTTGCGCTTAGTTATAATTGAGATGATAGAACTATAGAATTATGGTTAGTTACTTTATGAACTGGTATCGTATTGTTTTGAAGTGTTAATCTAAAGTTTAAAAGTCCTTTTGCAAACTTTCAGTAAATTCCGGTTACTCCATGAAGTTTAATAATTGGTATTAAATCAAGAGTGACAATTCCAAGTGTTAGTGTATGAGTATCATGTTTGTCTCCATGATTCTTGATATTTAAAGGATTATCTTAATATCAAGGTTATCTAGGGTCTGAAAGAGTTGTTTCAGAAACCATGATGTGTGGAAGATATTGTGATATCTGAAACGAAGTTTTGGTTACACCATGATAGAGTATAATATGGCAAAGTTCATGTTCTCATATTTTGATGAGAATTTGCAAAGGGTTGGAGACACTTGTTGTCCTAATCCTCCAAAAGGTTTTGGATAGCAACATTATACTCGTAATTCATCGTTATAAGCTAAAAGTAGCTTGATCATGGACGATTCCATGATAAAGGTGAATATTTGATGTAGGTGAAATGTTTACTACACCAAGAGATTACTAAAGAAAGGAATTTGAAAGAACACCAAACATTTGATGATGGTGATCTACTTCAAAGTGAAAGTCCAAAGACATTGGTATTTAACTATACACGCTTTGGACTATGTGTCATATGTATGACTCCACTATTGATGTTGATAGATTCTTTCAAACAGAAAAGGAAATACTGAAAGAGAATCTCATAAATATATGGCAGAAAAGAAAAGACTAGAATTGTTCAGTTTAAGTATATAGATGATATACATGTTATGGATATATTCTTTGCTTATTAAACAATGTGGTTCTTAAGTATTTGATACTGAATTTGTTGGTGTGAATCGTCATACGAAACAACAGAATTCATGAACTACAGTGGCCTAAGTAACTAGCAAAAGAATATGTGATGATGTTCATCAAGAACAAATAAAGGGTTATTGTGTTGATCGTTAAACATCAAAGCTTGCCTTCAAAGATTTGTTTTATCAGGTATTATGAGAACAAAAGGGTTGTTCAAATAATTGCCAAAATCCATAAAGATGGATTCACAAATCTCGTTGGAGAAATCACATCCATAAAAATAGTGCTAAAAATGTCGAAAGACAAATTGATTGAAAGATCACTTAGGAAGTGACATCGCCGTTTAAATTATATTGGAAAGAAAACATGAAGAAACTCCATGTGGATGGAATTTTGGAGTCTTTTGATTTTTGATCACATGACGCTTGTGAAACTTTCCTAGAGATAATTAAAACTTCGTTCATAGGCCAAAAAGGGAACAAATGACTAGCTTATTGGAACTTGTACATATTGTTGTACGAAGTCCATTATGTGTAGTCAAGAGCGATGGATTTCAACTTCATATGCTTTCTCCGAAAATTTGAGTGAATATATGAATATTTACTTAATAAGGATGAAGTATGAAACATTTGAAAAGTTCAAAGACTTTCAAGATGAAGTGCAAAATCATTGAAACAAGAATATAAATAGTTTATGATCAGATCATAAAGGAAGATATTTGAGTTACAAGTTTAGCATATGTAGCATCCCATTTGTCTAACAACTGTAATGCTACTTGATCTAGTAATATAATGGCCACTTCCTACTTATAATTGTTGCATCATCATGTTATCATGCTCATGTCATCATGCCATCTTGCATTGAGCATCATACAAACCCTTTTGTTTTGGTTCTTGTCTCATATGCATTATTATTTGTATTTGCCTCTTGATATTGTATTTGGTTCTTGATATATTGTTAAATGCCCAAGTTGAGTTGGGGGGCATATCTTTTATTGACTCCACCACCTTTTCTTTCGCCACTTTATAATTCCACCATCCAATTAATATGAGCTTGGCATTTTATTTGAGTTTACCTCTAGCTCATGTGGGTTGGGTGGATTCCACTCATAGTCTTTTGCTTGGCCTTTCTCCATCTTTGGGAATGCACATAAGTAAGTGTCATGGGATATTATTTTGTTCTCACAAGATAAAACCTGGCATTTAATGCATTTGCATGGGCCATGCAACCATCATCAACTTTGGGCATCTTATGGTTTTATTTGAATTCTTGAGTGGGTTATCTCTGTCTTTGTTCCGGCTTTTGGGCTTGATCCATTTTAATCTTGCTCAAACCTCATCACCTCTTTTCCTCTTTCTCTTTTGGCCATCTTGTTGAGCTTGTGGGGATCTTGCTTGATCTAATCAAGACTCCAAACCCTATCTCTCTCTCTCTCCCCCTCTAGCTAAACCCTTATCACCATTCCCATCCATGCATGCACATGTGATCATGTGGGCATGCACAAGCCCTAAACCCCTTCCCCCTCTCTCTAACCCCTACCACACCTTGTGCTTGACCATGTGATGCCATTGTCATGTGTTAAACATGGGCATCTCCCTTTACCCTCTCATCTCTCCTCTCAAATAACCCTAAACCGAACCCTCTTATCCAAACCCTAGACCATGCTCTACCCTATCTCTCGGCCCCCCTCTCTCTAGCCATGCCGGCCCTACCTGGCCACCCTCTCCCTGGCCCCACACCCCAGCCCTCTCTCTTTCTCTCTTCCCACAAACCCTAAGACCAACCCTAGCCGAGCCCACCCAACCTAGCTACAACCACACCCGATCCACCTCTCTCCTCTCTCTTGCTCTCTCTGCCGGCGTGCCCCACCCGAGCGTCCTCCCCCTGGCCCTACCTGGCAGCCCCATCCCCATGCCTAGCTACCCTGCCCCTGGCCGATCACGTGAGGAAGGACAAAGGTGGCACCGAGGCCACCTTTATCACCTTCCCCTCCCCCACGCAAGCCTCACCTGCCCCCGTCCTTATCTACCCCTTCCTCGCCCCTCTAGCCTCCCCCAGATCCCACCCAGAGGCCCTGCCTCGTTCCCCTCTGCCCCTCTTTTCTTCACCACCATCGCCGGCCACCGTCGGCTTCGGTGTCTATCTGCAGTACGAGGAGGCGGGCGAGTTGTTGAGGCTGTCGGGGAAGACGACGAGGTGCCCCTGCTTCGCCCTGGACACCCCGACGCGGAGGAGAAGCCCCAGAACCCCTGCCCCGCCGACGTACCGACAAAACCCTAGCCCCGCCGGTACGCCAGCCTCGCCGATGATCGCGACCACCCCCGAGCCCGTCGACCACACCAACTTCCTCGCGGTAAGCCCCCGAACCCCCTGGACACGCTCCGGCTCTGCTTCGTTTCCTGTCGGCGCCGCACGTTTCATCGAGCAGCCTGCGCCCCGCCGCTCGCTGGCGCCTGCACGCTCGCGCGCCCGCGCAGACCCTATCTAGCCGCGCCCCCCCTACCAGACAACTACCCCGCCTAGCCGCAGTGGTTCCAGCCTCTGCGCGCGCGCCCGCGTCGCGGGTTCGACCCCCTGCCTCGTCGCGCCGTGCGCGAGCGATCCTCTGGTCGCCAGGAAGAAAAACAGTGCCGCTGCACTTTTTGCGTTTACCTCCCTGTTCTTTTTGCCACTCAACCCGCAGTCCCTTAGCCCCACCGTCAGCGTCGTATGCATATTTGTAAAAAGGCTCCCGTGTTTTCCTGAAATCAACCCGCGGTCCGCGGTTGCCCACGTGGCACGCCCCCGTGGCGCCCGCTCGCGCAGTGGGCCGCGCCGCCTGTGACCCCACTGGTCAGTGGCTATGGTTAGGTTCTAGGTGGGTAACAAAAACTTTTCTGAGAATCTGTTTAAATTCAAATCTATTTCAAATTAATTTAAATTCAAAATTAAATCTGTTTTCAAATAACTTTTCAAATATAAAACCAAATAATGCAAATAATATATGTTTTGAGATCAGAAAAATGTGAGGATTTCAAATATGCTATTCAAATTACCTTTTGCACATTTAAAATTCCAAGTTGAGTAAATTACAACAAATGCCACTGGAACTTATTAAATTAATAACTTTTGTTTTAAAACTCCGAATTTGACAAATGATATGTCTAAAATGATCAGCTCGACGAGACCTTTCCATTTATGCATTCCATGACTTGAATTGCAGCATGCATCATCTAAATATATAGTATACAGCAACTAATATGACAATAAAAAGTGACCACAACTCAATAAAATGCTTATTTCTTGTACTGTACACCTCACCCATGCCATGCTACATTAATGCCATGCAACTTGTGCATCATTCATCATGGCATGATTGTTTGCTTGACGCATTTATTCCTATGCTTGTGCACTTTATTTATGTTGGCCCTTGTTTGTTTGGTTCTTCTTCGAATAGACACTGAACAGGGGATATATCAAGAGAACCAGGAGCACTACCCAGATCCG
This sequence comes from Avena sativa, assembly GCA_916181665.1. NCBI lineage: Eukaryota > Viridiplantae > Streptophyta > Magnoliopsida > Poales > Poaceae > Avena > Avena sativa. The sequence goes on from OV702283.1 coordinate 25,250,197, forward strand.
TCTCTCGCTTCAACTGAGTTGCCAGGAAAGCACTACCACATGCTTGCATACATACAGTACCTATTGCCTCTATCTTATTCTTGCATCATTGAGTCGCGATTGCATTAAACTGAATCCCAAGTATTGCATAGTCTTTACTTTTCAACCCCACCAAGCTTGTTCCTCCATCCCATGAGCCATTACTACAGGAGTTGCTTGAGCCATGCGAGTCGTAGAACAGCATGTGTAGGGTATGTGAGAGTCTGATGGATAACGAGGTACCTAAACAACTTAACCTGAGTAGTAATGGGATAACTAATGAAAGTGGCACCGGTGGGCAATATCTGCTATTTGGTTTTTCCTGCTCACTTGTGTCCCGTAGGACCCCGAGTACTTGAAACCTGTTCCTTGAATATTCGCGCTATCCACATCCGGGAGGCTTATGGGACCCCCCTGAGCCAGAGCTTGATTCCGTCTTATTTCTTTGGGCCACAAACTAGTTTGAGGTTTTATTTACTATCCTGTACTTATGCCATGCTTTACCGCTTTATTACGATTGTGCGAGGAGCACCTGTACTGTTTAGGGTAGTGGCACGATTCCGCGGTATCGACAAGCTCAGTTTTGGGTTCCCAGTCGTTTACAGCCGTCCCCACAACCTTGAGTCCGTCTCGGAGCCGGCCGGCTTCGTTGCGGGTCTACTTTAAGGGGTGGCCCCTGAAATATTTCTGAATCCTGTGATTGCTTTGTCGTGAAGGCCTCGTTGGGTTTTGATTTGGTTTTTCCGAGGTTGATCGAGTGTGTGTTGCTATTTGTGCACCCCTGCAGGGTAAAACTTTCTGAAAGCCGTGTCCGCGGTTATGGACGACTTGGAGCACAGTTTCTCGATCATAGACAAGCATAACTAAAGTACCGCTTTAACCTGACTAAGTAATTGACTAGTAAATAGTGCAACACTCATGGAATGGTTAATAAAATTGCCAACGGATGGGGGGGTTGTTCGCCCTCTTCCTCGTTGGTAAGCGAGGAGGAGGATGGACCTGATGAAATTACTGTTATAACTGTTGTCCTTAATTCACGGATGTCCGTCTATCATTGGTTAGGCGGATGGTTAGCGAGTATCTATAGAACTGCTAGGGTTTATCTTTTGCTGCAATTGCGTCACCCCAGGTTGTGTCCCCTTTAGAGGCATTAAGACTTGCTGAGTACCCTTAGGGTCTCACACGATAAATTATTGGTTCAGATGAACAGGTACCCTCGCAGGACGGATACTGGGTGGAAGAGGCTGATGATGTGGGCAACGATCGTGCGGTGTAGAGATTCCGGGAACGGGGATCCGTGAGATCTGTGGGCAGGATGTGCTTACTTCTGTGGCATCTTATGCCGATTTGCTTCTTATCCGTACTCGGACTTGTTTTGCCGCTTCCGCGTGATACTCTGATGTGTGATGTATGAGGAATTATCCTAAAATATTATATCTATCTAGGTCATTTGAATCTTGTCGTATGGCGTTGCTATATTTCCTTTCTTTCTAGATGGAATGGCTCTGATGTACTTTTGTATGGTGGCTTGCATACATACTCATTTGTGTATGTAGTTGATCCCTTCGCCTGCCGATTACGCCGCCCGTACAGGTCCCGATGAATTGAAAGTGGTTGGGATGGCCGAAAGGTCTACCCGTGAGTGGATTTTGGGGCCCCACCGTACTATTTCAACCACTACCGTTCATCCAAGCTTGTATCTAGGAGCATAATTCACCGAGGTAGTTACAATTGGTATCAGAGCCATCCCGACCTTCAGGGTCTCAGCCAAACGGTCGTTGTCAGTCTAGCAAATATTTTGGTAGTTATGTATACTAGGGAAAAACAAAACGCGAGAGTAGGACTGCTTCCACTTTTCTTCTTACCCACCCACCCACCCTTTTCTGGTAAGGAAGTGTAACGTTTTCAATCCTCTCCTTAAAATTCAAACTAGGATTCACGTGTTCTGGGTTTCCGTAGTACCATAGGTTGTGTGTGTGTGTGTGTGTAATCCCTTGTCTATCTGTGGCATCCAAGTTGTTATCTAATCAGCCTTTGGTTATCAACTGTTGGTACATTCCATACCGACGGGCTTTTGCAAACCGACGCAATCTGTCTTACTCTTTGTATCCGACATTATCTTGTTTGGGGTGTTCGTTTCCGTAGTTACTAATCTTTAGGTTCAACGTGAGAAGAAGGGGTTAGGATATGTGTTCCACTTATTCATGTGCGGAGTAATGATTTGAGTGCGGGATGGAGTCGCGACCATACCACTACTCTTATCATTCGCTTTTGTATATTGAATTGGTAGAGTCACTAATCTTGATTCGTTAAGTAATTTTTGCGCATCTATTGGTATTTTAATGCCGAAATTTGTGGAAAATTTTTCTTTGATATATTTGTGTACCACACTCCTTTTCAGTCGTGTGCGATATGCTTAATATCTTTTAGGTGCTTTGAACTTTGTTGATATTTTAATATCATCTTAGTAAATTGTATCCTTTAATCTTGGTTAATTCCATCTTGGTACTATTTTGGATTATTATTATTCTCCATTATAGTACTGACTTGTGTTTTATATCAATCTCAGGATGGCTCCACCACGCCGTTCAGATGAGGACATACCACCGGAATTGGGGGCCGCGTTGTCAAACATAGCCAATGCCTTGGCAGCAATGCAGCAGAACCAGCTGCGTTTGGAAGAAAGTGTCAGGAGAAATGAGTTTGCTCCACTCCCTCCACCTCCCAAGCGGGGCGACATCAAAAGCTTCCTGAAATTCAACCCTCGCCAATTTGATGTTTCCGATCGACCACTGGATGCGGATGATTGGTTACGTGAGATGTCAAGGTTGCTCGAGACTGCTGATGTTCCTGAGCAGGAGTGGGTGAAGTGTGCTACTCACCTTCTGAAGGGAGATGCAGCTCTCTGGTGGGAGAATTACTTGAAGGCAAGCTGCACTGGTTTTCAGCCTACTTGGGAAAGGTTCACTGCAGCTTTCAAAGAGCAGTTTCTGTCAGAAATTGTCATGGAAAGGATGAAGGAAGCTTTTCTCAACCTTAAGCAGGGAAATGATAATGTCAACACCTACATCAGGAACTTCATGAATCTTTCCCGTTATGGTGGCGATGAGGTATCTGATGACAAGAAGAAACAAAAGAGGTTCAGGCAAGGGCTCAATGCATCGATCAAGTATGCAATCACACATGCAAGGCCGGCATCTTTCCTGGAACTACAGCACACAACTCTGCAAGAGGAAGCAAGCAGGCAAGTGTTTGAGGAGTCCAAGAAACACAACCGTGATGCATCAAGCTCTTTAGCTATGGCAGCTCCTTCTAAGCGGCGTGTCTGGGTTCCTAACACCCCACCGTCGCTCCCGGCTTCACCAAGACCTGCAAGCTACGCGTCAAGGCCACCAAACTTCGTCACTGCTGCTCCCAGGGGCTACACCCACAACTACCCTGGAGCGCCTGGCGGAGTCCCTGGCTACGTTGCTCCACGTCCACCTGGTGCCTGCTTCACGTGTGGAGATCCTGGACATCTGAACTGGAACTGTCCGTTGAAGAACAAAGCTCTCCCTCCACCCCCTCCAAGATCTGCGGCAAGCTCTCCTATGGTTCGTGCACCACCACCTCGGGCTCTCAACATCAACACCAAGCCCGGGTCTACTGTTGCTCGTGCCAACTGTGTCAACGCCGCTCAAGCTGAGCATGCACCTGGAGTTGTGATGGGTATGCTTCCCGTTAACTCAGTCCCTGCACGAGTTTTGTTTGATTCTGGTGCATCGCATTCGTTTGTTTCTCACAAGTTTGCAAATGAGAATGTGTTAGTTTTGGATCCTCTCCTTAATAAGTTGATGGTCCTATCTCCTGGTTCAAACATGAGGGCTGCTTATATCAGCCATGGCAATCAAATTGAGATTGGTGGCTCTTCGTTCTCGGCGTCCTTAATTCTTCTGGGAAATTCGGACATTGATGTCATCTTGGGCATGGATTGGTTGACGGCAAATGCAGCTATGATTGATTGTGCTGAACGCTCAGTTTCTCTGAAGATTCCTGAAGGCCATATAGTCTTTTCTCCAAGTCTGACTCCTGCTGTCCAGCTTTTCTCTTTGGCGGCTCTGAATGATGATGCTATGGAAGCTATTCAGAGTGTACCGGTGGTCTGTGAGTTTCCGGATGTTTTTCCTGAAGAGTTGCCGGGTATGCCTCCGGATCGTGATGTTGAGTTTGTAATTGAGCTTGAACCCGGAACGGCTCCTATCTCCAAGCGGCCTTATAAAATGGGTCCTTCTGAGTTGGCTGAACTCAAACGACAACTTGATGAACAAGAGAAGTTGGGTTTCATTCAACACAGTACTTCTTCTTGGGGTAGCCCAACAATCTTTGTGAAGAAGCGTGACAGAACTGATAGACTTTGTGTTGACTATCGGGCTCTCAATGCTAAAACCATCAAGAACAAATATCCCCTCCCGCGGATTAATGATCTCTTCGATCAGCTAGCTGGAGCTGTGGTGTTCTCTAAGCTGGACTTGAGAAGTGGTTATCACCAAATCAAGATTCGCAAGGAAGATGTGCCTAAAACAGCTTTCACCACCCGCTATGGCCTGTATGAGTACACGGTCATGTCTTTCGGTCTCACCAACGCACCTGCTACCTTCTCGAGGCTTATGAACTCGGTTTTCATGGAGTACCTTGATAAGTTCGCTGTGGTCTATCTGGATGACATCCTGGTCTATTCTAAGTCCAAGGAAGAGCATGAAGAACACCTGCAGTGTGTCCTAAACAAGCTTCGTGAGAACCGCTTGTATGCAAAGTTCTCCAAGTGTGAGTTTTGGCTGCCTGAAGTAACCTATCTTGGTCATGTCATCTCTGCCAAGGGCATTGCAGTCAACCCGGAAACTGTGAAGACAATTGTTGAATGGCTTCCTCCTGTTAATGTCAAAGAAGTGCGGAGTTTTCTTGGTTTGGCTAGTTATTGCCGTCGCTTCGTTCAGAACTTCTCGAAGATAGCGAAGCCTCTTACCGATCTCCTCAAGAAAGGCAAGAAATACCTGTGGACTCCTGCATGTCAAGCAAGTTTTGAGACACTCAAAGAGAAGCTCACTTCCACACCAGTCTTGGTTCCTCCGGATACATCTAAGACTTTCCAGATATTCTGCGACGCCTCTTTGCAAGGATTGGGTGTGGTCCTTATGCAAGAAAGACAAGTTGTTGCTTATGCCTCTCGACAGTTGAAGACGCATGAGATCGACTATCCCACACATGACCTCGAGCTCGCAGCAGTTGTCTTTGCTTTGAAGCTATGGAGGCACTACTTGCTTGGCAACTGATGTGAGATCTTTTCTGATCACAAGAGTTTGAAGTATATCTTCACACAGCCTGATCTCAACCTTCGGCAGAGGAGATGGATTGAAGCAATCAATGATTTTGATTTGACCATCAACTACACACCGGGCAAAGCTAATGTCATGGCCGATGCTCTCAGCCGCAAAGCTTATGTCAACAACCTCATGATGGAAGAACAGCAACCTCTTTTGTGCAAGGAATTCCGTCAGCTCAACCTGGAAGTTGTGGAACAAGGGCATCTCCTGAACCTTCTGGCTACCCCTCTCTTGGAAGAAAAGATTCGTTTTCGTCAGCGTGGTGATCCGCACACCAGAAAGATCACCTCCCAGCTTCAGCTTCCGAAGTATGAGTCCTTCCACGTGGATGATCAAGGCACGCTTTTCTTTGAACACCGGATGTTTGTTCCGAACTACCCGGGTTTGAGAGAGCAAGTTCTCAAGGAGGTGCACGATTCTGTTCTATCTATCCACCCTGGCAGCACAAAGATGTACATGGACTTGAAAACACAATATTGGTGGCCTGGTTTGAAACGGTATTGTGCCAAGTATGTCTCGGAATGTGATGTCTGCCGCAGAGTGAAAGTTGTTCATCAGAAACCTTTCGGTCTTCTCCAGCCATTGAAACCTCCGGAATGGAAATGGGAGAAAGTAGAGATGGACTTCATCACTGGTTTTCCAAGGTCGCAGAAGGGCAACAATGCAATCTTTGTTGTCATCGACAGGCTTTCTAAAGTGGATCATTTCTTCCCCGTCAAGGAAACAATTTCTGCAATTCAGTTGGCTGAGCTCTATATCAACAGAATTGTCTCTCTGTATGGGGTTCCGCTTGAGATCAGTTCAGACCGTGGAAGCATCTTCACTTCAAAGTTCTGGGAAAGTTTCCAAAATGCTTCGGGAACAAAGTTGAACTTCAGCACTGCTTACCACCCTCAGTCGCAAGGACAAGTTGAAAGGATCAATCACATTCTGGAGGATATGCTTCGTGCTTGCGTCATCTCTTTTGGCATGAAGTGGGAAGAATGTCTTCCTTATGCTGAATTCTCTTACAACAACAGCTTCTAGAAAAGTCTGAAGATGGCACCATTCGAGGCTCTCTATGGTCGCAAGTGCAGAACTCCGATTGGTTGGTCAGGTGCAGGAGAAAGAATCTGGTTTGGCCCTGACATTGTAACTCAAGCGGAGGAGAAGGTGCATATCATTCTTGAGAACCTGAAGATTGCTCAAAGTCGTCAGAAGAGCAACTATAACAGGAAGCACACGGATATGGTGTATGCCCCTGGTGATCTCGTCTACCTTCGTGTCACTCCCATGAGAGGCACACACCGCTTCGGTATCAAAGGAAAGTTGGCTCCTAGATACATCGGTCCTTTCAAGATTCGTGGTAGAAGAGGAGAAGTTGCTTATGCCCTTGAGCTCCCGGAAAAACTCAAGGTTCATGATGTTTTCCACATCTCTCAGCTCAAGAAGTGCTTCAAAGATCCCGGCAGGACCGTGGATCATGAGCTAATCGATCTCCAAGAAGACCTGTCTTATCAAGAACACCCCACCAAAATCCTGGAAGTCGCAGAAAGAAGGACTCGCAACAAGTCCATCAAGTTCTGCAAGGTGCAGTGGTCGCACCATTCTGTTGATGAAGCCACTTGGGAGCGTGAAGATGAACTCCGTGTCAACTATCCTACCCTTTTTGAGTCTTCTTCTTCCTAGAATCTCGGGGCGAGATTCCTGTTTAGTGGGGGAGAGTTGTAGCATCCCATTTGTCTAACAACTGTAATGCTACTTGATCTAGTAATATAATGGCCACTTCCTACTTATAATTGTTGCATCATCATGTTATCATGCTCATGTCATCATGCCATCTTGCATTGAGCATCATACAAACCCTTTTGTTTTGGTTCTTGTCTCATATGCATTATTATTTGTATTTGCCTCTTGATATTGTATTTGGTTCTTGATATATTGTTAAATGCCCAAGTTGAGTTGGGGGGCATATCTTTTATTGACTCCACCACCTTTTCTTTCGCCACTTTATAATTCCACCATCCAATTAATATGAGCTTGGCATTTTATTTGAGTTTACCTCTAGCTCATGTGGGTTGGGTGGATTCCACTCATAGTCTTTTGCTTGGCCTTTCTCCATCTTTGGGAATGCACATAAGTAAGTGTCATGGGATATTATTTTGTTCTCACAAGATAAAACCTGGCATTTAATGCATTTGCATGGGCCATGCAACCATCATCAACTTTGGGCATCTTATGGTTTTATTTGAATTCTTGAGTGGGTTATCTCTGTCTTTGTTTCGGCTTTTGGGCTTGATCCATTTTAATCTTGCTCAAACCTCATCACCTCTTTTCCTCTTTCTCTTTTGGCCATCTTGTTGAGCTTGTGGGGATCTTGCTTGATCTAATCAAGACTCCAAACCCTATCTCTCTCTCTCTCCCCCTCTAGCTAAACCCTTATCACCATTCCCATCCATGCATGCACATGTGATCATGTGGGCATGCACAAGCCCTAAACCCCTTCCCCCTCTCTCTAACCCCTACCACACCTTGTGCTTGACCATGTGATGCCATTGTCATGTGTTAAACATGGGCATCTCCCTTTACCCTCTCATCTCTCCTCTCAAATAACCCTAAACCGAACCCTCTTATCCAAACCCTAGACCATGCTCTACCCTATCTCTCGGCCCCCCTCTCTCTAGCCATGCCGGCCCTACCTGGCCACCCTCTCCCTGGCCCCACACCCCAGCCCTCTCTCTTTCTATCTTCCCACAAACCCTAAGACCAACCCTAGCCGAGCCCACCCAACCTAGCTACAACCACACCCGATCCACCTCTCTCCTCTCTCTTGCTCTCTCTGCCGGCGTGCCCCACCCGAGCGTCCTCCCCCTGGCCCTACCTGGCAGCCCCATCCCCATGCCTAGCTACCCTGCCCCTGGCCGATCACGTGAGGAAGGACAAAGGTGGCACCGAGGCCACCTTTATCACCTTCCCCTCCCCCACGCAAGCCTCACCTGCCCCCGTCCTTATCTACCCCTTCCTCGCCCCTCTAGCCTCCCCCAGATCCCACCCAGAGGCACTGCCTCGTTCCCCTCTGCCCCTCTTTTCTTCACCACCATTGCCGTCCACCGTCGGCTTCGGCGTCTATCTGCAGTACGAGGAGGCGGGCGAGTTGTTGAGGCTGTCAGGGAAGACGACGAGGTGCCCCTGCTTCGCCCTGGACACCCCGACGTGGAGGAGAAGCCCCAGAACCCCTGCCCCGCCGACGTACCGACGAAACCCTAGCCCCGCCGGTACGCCAGCCTCGCCGACGATCGCGACCACCCCCGAGCCCGTCGACCACGCCAACTTCCTCGCGGTAAGCCCCCGAACCCCCTGGACACGCTCCGGCTCTGCTTCGTTTCCTGTCGGCGCCGCACGTTTCATCGAGCAGCCTGCGCCCCGCCGCTCGCTGGCGCCTGCACGCTCGCGCGCCCGCGCAGACCCTATCTAGCCGCGCCCCCCTACCAGACAACTACCCCGCCTAGCCGCAGTGGTTCCAGCCTCTGCGCGCGCGCCCGCGTCGCGGGTTCGACCCCCTGCCTCGCCGCGCCGTGCGCGAGCGATCCTCTGGTCGCCAGGAAGAAAAACAGTGTCGCTGCACTTTTTGCGTTTACCTCCCTGTTCTTTTTGCCACTCAACCCGCAGTCCCTTAGCCCCACCGTCAGCGTCGTATGCATATTTGTAAAAAGGCTCCCGTGTTTTCCTGAAATCAACCCGCGGTCCGCGGTTGCCCACGTGGCACGCCCCCGTGGCGCCCGCTCGCGCAGTGGGCCGCGCCGCCTGTGACCCCACTGGTCAGTGGCTATGGTTAGGTTCTAGCTGGGTAACAAAAACTTTTCTGAGAATCTGTTTAAATTCAAATCTATTTCAAATTAATTTAAATTCAAAATTAAATCTGTTTTCAAATAACTTTTCAAATATAAAACCAAATAATGCAAATAATATATGTTTTGAGATCAGAAAAATGTGAGGATTTCAAATATGCTATTCAAATTACCTTTTGCACATTTAAAATTCCAAGTTGAGTAAATTACAACAAATGCCACTGAAACTTATTAAATTAATAACTTTTGTTTTAAAACTCCGAATTTGACAAATGATATGTCTAAAATGATCAGCTCGATGAGACCTTTCCGTTTATGCATTCCATGACTTAAATTGCAGCATGCATCATCTAAATATATAGTATACAGCAACTAATATGACAATAAAAAGTGACCACAACTCAATAAAATGCTTATTTCTTGTACTCTACACCTCACCCATGCCATGCTACATTAATGCCATGCAACTTGTGCATCATTCATCATGGCATGATTGTTTGCTTGACGCATTTATTCCTATGCTTGTGCACTTTATTTATGTTGGCCCTTGTTTGTTTGGTTCTTCTTCGAATAGACACTGAGCAGGGGATATATCAAGAGAACCAAGAGCACTACCCAGATCCGTCTCTCGCTTCAACTGAGTTGCCAGGCAAGCACTACCACATGCTTGCATACATACAGTACCTATTGCCTCTATCTTATTCTTGCATCATTGAGTCGCAATTGCATTAAACTGAATCCCAAGTATTGCATAGTCTTTACTTTTCAACCCCACCAACCTTGTTCCTCCATCCCATGAGCCATTACTACAGGAGTTGCTTGAGCCATGCGAGTCGTAGAACAACATGTGTAGGGTATGTGAGAGTCTGATGGATAACGAGGTACCTAAACAACTTAACCTGAGTAGTAATGGGATAACTAATGAAAGTGGCACCGGTGGGCAATATCTGCTATTTGGTTTTTCATGCTCACTTGTGTCCCGTAGGACCCCGAGTACTTGAAACCTGTTCCTTGAATATTCGCGCTATCCACATCCGGGAGGCTTATGGGACCCCCCTGAGCCAGAGCTTGATTCCGTCTTATTTCTTGGGGCCACAAACTAGTTTGAGGTTTTATTTACTATCCTGTACTTATGCCATGCTTTACCGCTTTATTACGATTGTGCGAGGAGCACCTGTACTGTTTAGGGTAGTGGCACAATTCCGCGGTATCGACAAGCTCAGTTTTGGGTTCCCAGTCGTTTACAGCCGTCCCCACAACCTTGAGTCCGTCTCGGAGCCGGCCGGCTTCGTTGCGGGTCTACTTTAAGGGGTGGCCCCCTGAAATATTTCTGAATCCTGTGATTGCTTTGTCGTGAAGGCCTCGTTGGGTTTTGATTTGGTTTTTCCGAGGTTGATCGAGTGTGTGTTGCTATTTGTGCACCCCTGCAGGGTAAAACTTTCTGAAAGCCGTGTCCGCGGTTATGGACGACTTGGAGCACAGTTTCTCGATCATAGACAAGCATAACTAAAGTACCGCTTTAACCTGACTAAGTAATTGACTAGTAAATAGTGCAACACTCATGGAATGGTTAATAAAATTGCCAACGGATGGGGGGGTTGTTCGTCCGCTTCCTCGTTGGTAAGCGAGGAGGAGGATGGACCTGATGAAATTACTGTTATAACTGTTGTCCTTAATTCACGGACGTCCGTCTATCATTGGTTAGGCGGATGGTTAGCGAGTATCTATAGAACTGCTAGGGTTTATCTTTTGCTGCAATTGCGTCACCCCAGGTTGTGTCCCCTTTAGAGGCATTAAGACTTGCTGAGTACCCTTAGGGTCTCACACGATAAATTATTGGTTCAGATGAACAGGTACCCTCACAGGACGGATACTGGGTGGAAGAGGCTGATGATGTGGGCAACGATCGTGCGGTGTAGAGATTCCGGGAACGGGGATCCGTGAGATCTGTGGGCGGGATGTGCTTACTTCTGTGGCATCTTATGCCGATTTGCTTCTTATCCGTACTCGGACTTGTTTTGCCGCTTCCGCGTGATACTCTGATGTGTGATGTATGAGGAATTATCCTAAAATATTATATCTATCTAGGTCATTTGAATCTTGTCGTATGGCGTTGCTATATTTCCTTTCTTTCTAGATGGAATGGCTCTGATGTACTTTTGTATGGTGGCTTGCATACATACTCATTTGTGTATGTAGTTGATCCCTTCGCCTGCCGATTACGCCGCCCGTACAGGTCCCGATGAATTGGAAGTGGTTGGGACGGCCGAAAGGTCTACCCGTGAGTGGCTTTTGGGGCCCCACCGTACTATTTCAACCACTACCGTTCATCCAGGCTTGTATCTAGGAGCGTAATTCACCGAGGTAGTTACAGCATAATACCTAAGATTTAAGGAATCGTTCCGTGGATTTGCATGTCCCGAAACACCATAACAGTATGGAGCGTTCGAGATATGTAATTAAACCTTGTTTGACATGGTAAGATCGAAGGTGTAATTCATAAAATGCCATTATATTTTAAATATTAAAAGCTTTATAGACTACCGTTTTTTCCACTGAAAAGAGCTCCATCATAATTCGTTGAAATGACACCATATAGAATTATGGTTTGGGATCAAACCCAAGTAGTCCTTTCTTAAAAAATTGGTATGCTATGCATAAGAAAGTGTTGGAGATATGCCCTAGAGGCAATAATAAATGTGGTTATTATTATATCTTTGTGTTTATGATAAATGTTTACATTCATGCTATAATAGTATTAACAAGGAAACATTGATACTTGTGTGATTTGTAAACTTAATTTGAAGTCCCTAGTATAGCCTCTATACATCACTAGCTTGTTGGTTGATAAATGATTGTGGTTTCCCTATCATGAACATTGAGATGTTATCAACAACAAGATCATATCGTTAGGAGAATGATATGGTGGACATACTCCTATAGATAAGCGTAGCATAAAGATCAAGTCATTACAATAGTTCAATTGCTATATGCTTTCTGATACATAGTAACCTAATTCCTTCGACCATGAGATCATGCATATCACCTTTACCGGATGGATGCTTTGATGACATCAAACACCACACCGTAACTGGGTGGCTATAAAGGTGGCATTGAGTGTTCGGAAAGTATTGGTTGAGACACATGGATCAAGAGTGGGATTTGTCCATCCATATGACGGATAGATATACTCTGGGCCCTCTCGGTGGAATGTCATCCAATTAGCTTGCAAGCATGTGACTGGCTCACAAGGGATCACATATCACGGGAACGAGAAAAGAGTACTTATCGGTAACGAGGTTGAACTAGGTATGCAGAGATACCGACGATCATAACCTCGGATAAGTAAACTATCGTGAGACAACGGGAAATTGGTATTGTATGTAAGTGGTTCATTCGATCGCAAAGTAATCGTAGAAATATGTGGGAGCCATATGAATTTCCAGATTCCTCTATTGGTTATTGTTCGGAGAAGTGTCTCGATCATGTCCGCATAATTCACGAACCATAGGGAGACACACTTAAGGATTCGACGTTGTTTGAGTAGTTATGGTATTATGAGAAAGAGACCGAATGTTGTTCAGAGTCTCGGATGGGATCCGGGATATCACGAGGTGATCCGGAATGGTCCGGAGAATAGGATTCATATAAGGAAAGTCCCGTTTCGGAGTTCGGGAATGATTCCGGTGTTTTCATCGGGAATGTTCTAGAAGGTTCTGGAATGTCCGGCACTCCGGAGGGGAAGGGGTACATGAGTGTGTCATTGTAAGTTGGAATGATTGCATCATGTACTAAGTGTATTCGCTGTCCAAAATAAAGGGTTTATTCAAATCCTAAATTGAAAAGTCAAACGGCAAGTTTTGGAAAGTGGAAAAGAGGAGGGAGTGTGAAACCGAGTTGGGGAGGGAGTCCTCCTCCCCAAGCCGGCGCACCACCCAAGCCGAGTTGGGGAGGGACTCCCCTCCCTCCCCTTGGCCGCCGGCCCCTCCACCTATAAAAGGAGGGGCAGGGCTCCCTCCTAGCACACACAAGTCCCTCACCTCAAACCCTAGAAGTTGCAGCCCACCATAGCCGCCGCCGCCCCCCTAGGGTTTTGCCCTAGCCTCCGACTTGGGGTCCCCGGAACCCTAGCCTCCGGCTCTAGCATCCCCTCCTTGGTGTGTCTAAACCCTAGAACACCGAGGACTCTCTCATACTCCACCATACTCGCTCCGGCTTAAGGCGAAGCCCTGCGAGATCTCCCCTCTACTTCCGGTACCACGCCGTTGTGCTGCCGGAATCGCGAGGAGAGTGTTACAACCTCCGCTGCCTGCTGGAACAAGGGAGAGGAAGGTCTTCGTCGAGTACCGAACGTGTGACCGACTGCGGGAGCGCTGCCGGAACGCAGCGCCGGAAGGATCGTCTACGCGATCTTGAGATCGGGAAGAGTACGACTACATCACCCACGAGAATCCGCTCTCGTTAAACACTTTGGAATCTTCAAGGGTAAGTTATTCCATCGACTCTTTGCTACAATCTAGTAGATAGATCTTGGCTTGTTTGTTTGTATGCGATAGAAATTTTTTGTTTTCCATGCTACGAAACCCTACAGAAAGATGTGTGCAACCAAAGTCGGATGAACCTGTCTTTGTATAATTGTTAAGTATTCCTCCATAAACACCAGAGACAAAAGTGTTTGTTGCTTAGAACATCAAGTTTCTTTGAGAAGGAATTTTCGTGAAAAGTTAAGTGGGAGGACAATAGAACTTTGATAAGGTTAAAAGAACCTTAGCTATATGATCAAAGTTGCGTAGCGCCGAAAAGTGTTCCAGAGGTAGCAACAATGCTCATGGCTCACGTACCTCAAAGGTTGTGGTCACGGAGATCCAAGTTCCTATTGAAACAAGTAGGTCGGATGAACAATCGAATACCAAGATTTGAGAGTTAAATCATTATTTGACAATAATGATCCGACTACATGCAAAGAAGCGATGATGAGCCCTGACTCCGTCAAATGGCTTGAAACCATAAAATCCGTGATAGTTCCATACACGAGAAATCAAGTTTTGAACTTGAAGGACCCTCGAGAAAGGTGTAAGACCTTACAGTCGTGTTTGGATCTATAAAGAAATAGACATGGATGTTTTACATCTATGAAATAGTCGACATGTTGGGAAAAAGTTCACAACAATGTTCAAAGGTTGACTATGATAAGATTTGATCTTTCATAGTGATATTTAGTCTAGACGGATTAGTGTAGCAACCACTACATATAATTTTGTTATATGGTAGTTGAATAAACAAAACAAGTTCTTCTAATAGAATTGTTACCTAGGACATGTGAATAACATGGTCCATAGGGGTTTTGTTAATCCAAAGGATGCTAAAAAGCATATGCAAACTTCAATGGTTGAAGTAAGCATCGCGGAGTTGGAATCTTCACTATGATGAAAATGTTAAAAGAGTTTAAATTCATCAGAGATGATGAAGATGCTTGCATTTGCAAGAAATTAAGTGGGAGCGCTAAGACATGTTTCTAATACATTATGTGGAAGACATATTGTTGATTGGAAATAATGTATCTTTTATTAACACAGGATAAGAATTTCATCTCGATGAAAGACTTAGGCAAAACCCAAATATTTGGCATGAATAGACGCTAATATGGTTGTGCCAGAAGTACATAGAGGAGATATTGAATGAGTTTAATATAGAAACTACAAGAAAGTTTCTTGTCGCACAGAAAGGATTGAATGAGTTCAATATTGATGATATATTCAAATGTATTGACATTTGGTAAGTGAAACAAGATTCAAGTATAGATTGATACTTGATCACAAAGAGTATTTATATCAATCATACTGTGATATGTACAAATCCAGATATGTCCTATGCTCTAAATGTTGTGAGCATATACCAGAATGATTCATAAGATGATCATTGGACAATAGTAAGAATATTCTTATGATCTTTTGGAAGAACTAAGAGTATATTATTTGTAGAAGTGACAAATAGATGGTTAGTTCATTGTAAAAGTACTACATTGATACTAGTTTTGTCACAAAGTACAAATTAAGTTTATCTCAATCTAAACCAAGGGTGGCACAATATAATGGAAAGTGAGTTCCATAATGGATTTGGATGAGTTCCAAAGTTAAAGACATTGTGACAGATACTACAACAAAAGGCTAAGTGTATGACTGCTATTTTAGCAGCAAAAGAGGGCATTTGTGTCAAGTAGTTTGTTATCAAACTAGGTGTAGTTCACAGTGGGATAATACTATGAAGATATATTGTACGACAATATTATCAACATGTTTTTAACCCCAAAGAACTAAAGGTCACACCAAAGGACCAAATTTGTACGAAGCCATCTCATTAGAGAATGAGTGATGCGTAGAGACGCAAAGACATGCAATTACACACGGACCTGGAAGTGTCAGATCCGGAGATCAGTTGACCACTAGCAATCGTGTACATACAACACTGGAAAGCCATAGGTGTTGAATACACAAAGGTTTGAAACTAGATTATTGACTCTAGTGCAAGTGGGAGACTGTTGGAGATATGCCCAAGAGGCAATAATAAAGTGGTTATTATCATATCTTCATACTTATGATAAATGTTTACATACCATGCTATAATTGTATTAAACGGAAACATTAATACTTGTGTGATTTGTAAACATAAAAGAGTCCCTAGTAAAGCCTCTTGTTAAACTAGCTTGTTGGTTAATATATGATCATGGTTTCCTGATCATGAACATAGAGATGTTATTAACAACAGGGTCATATCATTAGGAGAATGATGTGATGGACATACTCCTATAGTTAAGCGTAGCATAAAGATCAAGTCATTTAATATAGTTCATTTGCTATAAGCTTTCTGATACATAGTAACCTAATTCCTTCGACCATGAGATCATGCTAATCACCATCACCGGAAGGATGCTTTGATGACATCAAACACCACACCGTAAATGGGTGGCTATGAAGGTGGCATTGAGTGTTCGGAAAGTATGTGTTGAGGCACATGGATCAAGAGTGGGATTTGTCCATCCATATGACAGATAGATATACTCTGGGCCCTCTCGGTGGAATGTCATCCAATTAGCTTGCAAGCATGTGACTGGATCACAAGGGATCACATACCATGGGAATGAGAAAAGAGTACTTATCGGTAACGAGGTTGAACTAGGTATGCAGAGATACCGACGATCAAAACCTCGGATAAGTAAACTATCGTGAGACAAAGGGAAATTGGTATCGTATGTAAGTGGTTCATTCGATAACAAAGTAATCGTAGAAATATGTGGGAGCCATATGAATTTCCAGATTCCTCTATTGGTTATTGATCGGAGAAGAGTCTCGATCATGTCCGCATAATTCACGAACCGTAGGGAGACACACTTAAGGATTCGATGTTGTTGAGTAGTTATGGAATGATGAGTAAGAGACCGAATGTTGTTCGGAGTCTCGGATGGGATCCAGGATATCACGAGGAGATCCGAAATGGTCCGGAGAATAAGATTCATATAAGGAAAGTCCTGTTTCGGAGTTGGAGAATGGTTCCGGTGTTTTCATCGAGAATGTTCTAGAAGGTTCCGGAATGTCCGGCACTCCGGAGGGGAAAGGGTACATGAATGTGTTATATCAAGTTGATATGATTGCATCATGTACTAGGTGTCATCGCTGTACCAAAATAGAGGGTTTATTCAAATCCTAGTTTGAAAAAGTCAAACGGCTAGTTTGAAAGTCACACGGCTAGTTTTGGGAAAGAGGAGAAGGAGGTTTGAAACCGACTTGGGGGAGGAGTTCCTCCTCCCACCGCCGGCCCACCTTGGGTCCGAGTTGGGGAGGGACTCCCCTCCCCAGGCGCACCTCCCTCCACCTATAAGAGGAGGGGCAGGGCTCCCCTCCTAGACACACAAGTTCCTACCTCTAAACCCTAGCTTGGCGCCACCACCTCCTGTAGCTGCTGCCGCCTCCCAGGGTTCTCCTTGCCGCCGACTTGGGCACCACCAAGCCCTAGCCGCTGGCTCTAGCACCTCTTCCTCGGTGTGTCTAAACCCTAGATCGTCGAGGGCTCTCTCATAGTCCACCATACTCGCTCCGGCTTAAGGCGAAGCCCTGCGATATCTCCCCTCTACTTCCGGTACCACGCCGTTGTGCTGCCGGAGTCGCGAGGAGAGTGCTACAACCTCCGCTGCCTGTTGGAACAAGGGAGAGGAAGGTCTTCGTCGAGTACCGAACGTGTGACCGACTGCGGAAGCGCAGCCGGAACGCAGCGCCGGAAGGATCGTCTATGCGATCTTGAGATCGGCAAGTGTACGACTACATCACCCACGAGAATCTGCTCTCGTTAACCGTTTTGGAATCTTCGAGGGTGAGTTCCTCTATCGACTCGTTGCTACAATCTAGTAGATAGATCTTGGCTTGTTTGTTTGCATGCGGTAGAAAATTTTTGTTTTCCATGCTACGAACCCCTACAAGCACATGCTCACTGACGGAGCTGCCCTCTTCCATCTTGCAGTTAAAGAACTTTTCAGAAGCCTCATAGCTCTCAATTGCCGCGTGAGTCTCAAAGATCAATTTGAGATCATGGACAATATCATGTGGGTTTGAATTCTCAAACCTTTTCTGAAGCTCCGATTCTAAACCATACAAGATAGCACACTGAACTGTGGAGTACTGAGTCTTCCGAGCGAGGTAAACATTCTTTACTTCATCGGTAGCAGTAGCTGTTGGTGGGTCACCCAGCGGTGCATCCAGCACATAGGTCAAATTACCAGCAGTGAGGACAATCCTCAAATTGCAGAACCAATCCGTGAAGTTGCTTCCATTGTTTTTCAACTTTTCTTTCTCTAGGAACGCATTAAAATTGATGGTAGGGGCCGCCATTGATCTACAACATATTTGCAATAGTTTAGACTTAGTTTATGACAAATTGAGTTCTAATTAATAGTTAAATTAATCTAGGTGAACTCCCACTCAAAACAATATCCCTCACATTGTTTTAGTGATCACACGAACCAAATCCACCACATCAACACCGATCATCATGAGAGTTGATGTAGCTTCAATGGCGAACAATCGACATGTTCATCATATCTTACTATATGATTCATGCTTTACCTTTCGGTGATCCGTGTTCCGAGACCATGTTTGTACATGCTAGGCTCGTCAAGATCAAACCTTAGCTTCCGCATGAGCAAATCTGGCTTGCTCACGTTGTATACACTTGCGGAATCTAACACACTCGATCATCACGTGGTGCTTCGAAACAACAAGCTTTAGCAACGGTGCTCACTAAGGATGAACACATTAGAACTTGAAATTCATGTGCATGAGGGATCATCTTATAATGCTACCGTCGTTAACTAAGCCATACAAGATGCATAAAGGATTAACATCACATGCAATTCATAATATGTGATATGATATGGCCTTTCTTCTTTGTGCTTCCGATCTCCATCTTCAAGCACGAACATGATCTCCATCATCATCGGCATTGCATCAAGGTCAATGACGCTGCTCCATGGTTGTCGTCCACCGGCTTCAACTATTACAACTACTTTGAATAGACATGCGAGTCTTAACAGAAATTAAAGACAACCATATGGCTCCTGCCGGTTGCCAACTTACAATAAGGAACATTGCATACATCAAATATAATCACAATTATGGCCATATCACATCACAGCACACCCCTGCAAAACAAAGTTAGACGCCTCTACTTTCTTTGCATGTTTTACGTGGTTTGGGGCTTTCAATAAGTGTCGTTCTAACTTACGAACAAGAACCACAACATTGATACTAGTATTGTCAATCACCCGTTGTAAATTGAATCTTAACTATGTTGGGAGAAACAGGCACCCGCAAAGCCACTTATGCAATACAAGTTGCATGTCAAGCGTGGAGCAAGTCTCATGAACGATGTCATGTAAGGTTAGCTCGGGCCGCTTCATCCCACCATCTCGCAAGATGCAAAGTACACAAGAAGCAATCGACAACAAAAGCATCAATGCCCACAATGACCATTGTGTTCTACTTGTGCAACAGATCTACATATAGACAAGGCTCTGATACCACTGTAGGGGTTCGTAGAATGGAAAACAAAAAATTTCTACCGCATACAAACAAACAAGCCAAGATCTATCTACTAGATTGTATCAACGAGTCGATGGAATAACTCACCCTTGAAGATTCCAAAGTGTTTAACGAGAGCGGATTCTCGTGGGTGATGTAGTCGTACTCTTCCCGATCTCAAGATCGCGTAGACGATCCTTCCGGCGATGCGTTCCGGCAGCGCTTCCGCAGTCGGTCACACGTTCGGTACTCGACGAAGAGCTTCCTCTCCCTTGTTCCAGCAGGCAGCGGAGGTTGTAGCACTCTCCTCGCGATTCCGGCAGCACAACGGCGTGGTACCGGAAGTAGAGGGGAGATCTCGCAGGGCTTCGCCTTAAGCCGGAGCGAGTATGGTGGACTATGAGAGAGAGCCTCGGTGATCTAGGGTTTAGACACACCAAGGAGAAGAGGCTAGTCTGGCGGATAGGGCAAAGGGGTGCCCCAAGTCGGCGGCTAGGGTTTAGCCCTAGGCGGCGGCGGCAGCAGCAGGTGGTGGCGGCACCGGCGGCTTGGAGCTAGGGTTTGCGGGGTGCAAGTTGTGTGCTTGGAGGGGCATCCCTGCCCCTCCTTATATAGGTGGAGGGCGACGGCCCAGGGGAGGGGAGTCCCTCCCCAACTCGTCTTCCAAGGCCGGCGGGTGGAGGGAGAGGAACTCCTCCCCAAGTAGGTTTCCTACTCTCCCTCCACCTCACAAAATAGCCGTTTGACTTTTCAAATTGGCGTTTGACTTTTCAAACTAGGATTTGATTAAACCCTTTATTTTGTTCAGCGATGACACCTTGTACATGATGCAATCATTCCAACTTGTTATGACACATTCATGTACCCTTCCCCTCCGGAGTGCCGGACATTCCGGAACCTTCTAGAACATTCCCGATGAAAAACACCGGAACCATTCTCCAACCCCGAAACAGGACTTTCCTTATATGAATCTTATTCTCCGGACCATTCCGGATCTCCTCGTGATATCCCGGATCCCATCCGAGACTCCGAACAACATTCGGTCTCTTACTCATCATTCCATAACTACTCAACATTGTCGAATCCTTAAGTGTGTCTCCCTATGGTTCGTGAATTACACGGACATGATCGAGACACTTCTCCGATCAATAACCAATAGAGGAATCTGGAAATTCATATGGCTCCCACATATTTCTACGATTACTTTGTGATCGAATGAACCACTTACATACGATACCAATTTCCCTTTGTCTCACGATAGTTTACTTATCCGAGGTTATGATCGTCGGTATCTCTGCATACCTAGTTCAACCTCGTTACTGATAAGTACTCTTTTCTCGTTCCCGTGATATGTGATCCCTTGTGAGCCAGTCACATGCTTGCAAGCTAATTGGATGACATTCCACCGAGAGGGCCCAGAGTATATCTATCCGTCATATGGATGGACAAATCCCACTCTTGATCCATGTGTCTCAACCAATACTTTCCGAACACTCAATGCCACCTTTATAGCCACCTAGTTACGGTGTGGTGTTTGATGTAATCAAAGCATCCTTACGGTGAAGGTGATATGCATGATCTCATGGTCGAAGGAATTTAGGTTACTATGTATCAGAAAGCATATAGCAATTGAACTATTAAAATGACTTGATCTTTATGCTACGCTTATCTATAGGAGTATGTCCATCATATCATTCTCCTAACGATATGATCTTGTTGTTAATAACATCTCAATGTTCATGATAGGGAAACCACAATCATTTATTAACCAACAAGCTAGTATTATATAGAGGCTTTACTAGGGACTTCAATTTAAGTTTATAAATCACACAAGTATTAATGTTTCCTTGTTAATACTATTATAGCATGAATGTAAACATTTATCATAAACACAAAGATATAATAATAACTACATTTATTATTGCCTCTAGGGCATATCTCCAACAGTACGCTCGTACTCAACGTATCTTCTTAACCCTTGCTAGATTCTCAAGCCATTAATACGACATCAACATCAAGATATGCTCTAGGAATCATCATCAAAAGCTAAAGCTCTTCAATGAAGTCAAGGAAGTCAACATATACATCAACTCAAGTGAAGACAAAGTTACTGATTAGATAGGAATATAATCTCTAGCCATAGAACCTATTTCTGTAGCGTATTGCAATAGCAGCAATGCCAGACCATTAGTTAAAATACTTGTCTTAATAGTATGATAGTTTTTGAGTTGTTTATTTTTGATTCTTCTTTGTAAGAAGTTTCTTTCTCTCTCTAACTTAGAGTGTTCTTTGGATCTTGTGTACAAAGTGAGTTCTAACCTTAGCCATGTTTTGGACCTGCTGTGTTTCTGTTGTACCACTCTGAGGGATGTAATACTGGTGAACGGTGTTTCATTAGTGTTATGTCAACGACTATAGTATACTACATCATGTAGTGGTATGCTGGGTCACCGCAGCCTAGTATCTCTATTAGTGCTATTTGACTTTGTTGCAACTTGTTGTGCTTAATGCTTGTCACTAGGGCCCGAGTGCCATGATCTCAGATCTGAACTTATTATTGAATCATTATGATAGTATTGTTTGTGATCTTACCTGCAAGTTGTGTACACATATCATTGTCTGGATCCAAAGGCCCCAAAGTGACAATAATTGGGATAACCGGAGGGGATGACTGTGGTGTGAGGATCACATGTGTTCACGGAGTGTTAATGCTTTTATCCAGTGCTCTATTAAAAGGAGCACCTTAATTGCCAGTAGTTCCCTAGAGGCCCCGTTGCCACGGGCTGGCTGGACAAAAGATGTTGTGCAAGTTCTCATTGCGAGCACGTATGACTACATTTGGAGCACATGCCTAGGATTGTTTAGTACTTGGATGCTTTTTATTATTTATCTGAAATGCCCTAGATCTTGAAGTTACATGTTTAGACTCGTCCATGCAACGTCCATCCATCCATCCCTATGCCTACCGCACTTGAATCCTACTGTTACCGTTTCTATTACCATTGCTCCTGTTTCACGGTTGCTGTTGCTGTTGCTGTTGCTACGACCAACTATTGCTACTGATAAACTTCTGTGAGCAAGAACTATTTCCAGGTGCAGCTGAACTAACAACTCAGTTGTTAAGGCTTGCAAGTATTCTTTGGCTCCCCTTGTGTCGAATCAATAAATTGGGTAATACTACCCGTGAAGACTGTTGCGATCCCCTATACTTGTGGGTCATCAAGACTATTTTATGGCACCGTTGCCGGGGAGCATAGCTTTATTTGTAAGTTCACTTGGATCTATTATTGTTCACTGCTACTACTTTCATCATGGGGAAGTCTCGTGATGGAAAGTTCCCTATTTTACCATCCACTACAAGAAGAGGTATAGTCCTAAACACCTCTGCTGCTCTTGATTCACCGTGTGTTATAAGTAAGCTTGTTACACCACCACCACATACACATGCTACACACACTACTACTACTACTACTGTTGAGTCTGAAACTGCTTTTGATACTCATGATGTTACTTCTACTGTGCTTGATGCGAGTGGTTCATTAGGTCCTTTTCTAGATGCTACTATGGCTAAGCTAGGAAATACTGAAACTCCTAGTGAAGACACTGTTACACATGTTAGATCACCTAAGGCTAGTGAGAGTTATGATATTAATGATGGTTACATTGAGTTCACTGATGATTTTGTTGAAGAGTGCCGAAACACACATGGTACTAGTGCTGTTAAGAGTCTCCTTGCTAGACGTACTATTATGCCTAAGTTGTCCTCTGATCCTAAGTTTGCCACTTCTCCCATAGATATTAAAGATGAAGACTATGATTTCTCTCTTGATTTATCTTATTTAGATATTGTTGAGAAAGAACCTTTTTGTGGGACTGAAAATGAGAGTGTTGTGGCTCATATGAATGAGCTTTCTACTATGAGTGCTTTATTCTCTGATTAAGATGTGCAAGTACTTTGTTACTAAGATCTTCCCTTTTTCACTAAAAGGAGAAGCTAGGGCTTGGTTTAATAGATTACCTCCTGGTTCCATTGATAGCCCTGATTGCATGATTGCTTCTTTCTTCCAGAAATATTTTCCTCCTAGTGCTAGACATGCTGCTTTGCAGAGACTTTTTTATTTTAAACAGGGAGAAGAAGAGAAATTGCCCGAGTCATGGACAAGGTTCTGTGCCTTGATTCATGCACATCCTGGATGTCCATTACCTAAGAATGAGCTTCTTGATATTTATTATAATGGACTAACTGATGATTCTAGGACCTACCTGGATAGCTTTGTTGATTGTGTTTTCAGGAAAAGAACTCCTACAGATGCTGAAGAATTAATGCCTAAGATAAGCAATAATTATGATGATTGGACTTCAACTGAGTTGAATGCACCTGAGCCTATGACTCCTGAACCAGCTGTTCCTGAACCAATTCCAGCACCAACAACAAAGATGAGGGGAATTATTGCATTAAATGATGAAGTGATGAAGGAAGCTAAGAAGTGTCTAAAGGAGAAAGGTATTAGAGCTGAAGATGTGAAGAATCTACCTCCTATAGAAGAATTATGTAAGCCAATTCCCCACTCATCTACTATTGAGGTACACTCTCTCCAACACTTTGATGAAGGTGATATTCCTTATGGTAAGCCTCCTGATCAATTTTTAGAGGAACTTGAAATTTTTATTTAAAACAAGGTCATTTTAATAAACAAGTTCAGAATCATTTATTGGAAAACTCTAGAGCTATCCATGAGTTGAAAGATATTGTGGAAAGAACTTCTAATGATATTAAAATGCTTTGTAAACACTTTCAAATGGTTCAAACTCAACTTGATAAACTTGCTAAGGTGCAAAAGGATATGCTAGTTATTGCTTCAGGAGATAAACATGCTTATGGAATTAGAACTAGGAGTGATATAGCTACTCAAGATCCTTTATATCCTGAAGGACACCCTAAAAGAATAGAGCAAGATGCCCAACAAGGTGAAGATAGTGGTAGTCCTCGTAAGAGGAAGATAAAGAAACATAAGAGAGTTGAGGAACCACTTGAACCTGCTATAGATCCTAATAGTATATTTGTCTCTGATGCTGAAACTGAGAGTGGTAATGATAAAAATGAGTCTCCTGATAAGCAGGAAGGTGAGGAAGAACATGAGAAGCACACTAAGAACACTAGGTACACAAAGGAAGATTTTATTGCTAATAAACATGGTAAAGAGAGAGAACCATGGGACCTATGCCTTTTCCAGGTAAGAAACACAAGTCAAAGGAGGAGGAACACTACAACAAGTTTTGTGAGTGGATGAAAACTGTATTTTTGCAAATTCCTTCGACTGATGCTATTAAATTGCCTCCTTATTCAAATTATATGAAGGATATTGTCTCTAATAAAAGGAAGATTCCTAATGAGGAGATTTGTACTTTGCTTGCTAATTACTCCTTCAATGGTAAGGTTCCAAATAAACTTGGTGATCCAGGTATACCAACTATTCCTTGCTCCATTAAGAATAATTATGTTAGAACTGCTTTATGTGATTTGGGAGCTGGAGTTAGTGTTATGCCTTTTTTCTCTCTACAAGAGACTCCATCTAGAAAAGTTGATACCAACCGATATATCTTTGCAAATGGTTGATAAGTCAACTATTATTCCTGTTGGTATATGTGAGGATGTTCCTGTTCAAGTTGCTCATAATTGCATGGTTTTAACTGATTTTGTTGTGCTTGAAATGCCTGAAGATGATAATATGTCTATTATTCTTGGGAGACGTTTTATTAATATTATAGGTGCTATCATCAATTGCAATCAAGGAAAAGTAACATTCAATATTAATGACAAAGAGCACACTGTCTATTTCCCCAAGAAGGTTGTTAAGAGCTATTGCCTGAATTCCATTGAAAATGTTGAGAGCATTAAGGTTGGAGAAATATATTGTCCCATTCCACAAGAAAATTTTGAAACTATTATGATTGGGACCATTGCTATCAAGTATGAGGTAACATAATCACCTTGTGGAATTCAAAGTTTTGCTTCATATAAGATTGTTTTGGTAACAAGACTTGATCAGCCTTGTTAACAAAAGGATTTTAGTGAACAAAATAACGTTTCCACTGTGGTTATACTTGCTTTCTTTTAGTTTTCTCCTTCCTAGTCTTTCCTTTAGCTTTAGTTTTGCTAGTTGTTTGCTTGTTTGAGTTTCTTAGAGCTCCTGTAGTTTGGCTTTTGGTTTGCTTTTGCTTCTTCTGAAAAAATTGTTTCTGCGAGAAAATCAATTTTCATACCCTAAAAATTGGCCAAAAATAAAGTCTCCCAAAAAATCCCAGAAAATTCAAAATAAATTTTTCCTCGAAAAAAGGGGCGGATAGGCACCTAAAGTGACCCAAGGGGCCACCCCAGGCCACCAAACCCATGGTAGGCGCGACCTACCAAGTGGCGGCGCCTGGGGGGTCTGGCCCACCTAGGCCCCTCCAGGCTGCCTCCTCAAAGCCATCTTCTTTCTCTCTCCCGAAAAACACCGGAAACTTGCTCAAGCTCGATTTCTTGCTGTTCTTGCTCGCGATTTTTGATCTCCTTGTTCATCCCATCTCAAGTGCTGATTTTTGGAGGGTTTGCTCCTTGTATGTGCCTCCTCCACTTGTCCAATTAGATTTGTGATTGGTAGATTGTATCTTGAGAATTTTGCTGCTATAGGTGATAGGTTGTTTGAGCTTGCTTGCTTGTTCTATGCTTAGAAACTTTGTTTTGATGCATGTGTAGTCCTCTAGCAAGTTCCTGTAGTAGTTGCTCATCATTTTATCAACTTAGATATCACTTGGTTTGATGGTTATTTAAAATTTCAGAAAAGTGAAGTCATGGACCACCACACATTTGGTGATATTTTGAGAGTGATGCACCTAAAAGGGCAAGGCTTCCAAGGTCATCTACCAGTACTAGACCCTCATACAATGAGGATCTCATCACTCCGCGATTTGGTGACGAGGGAGATGAAGGGGATGCACACCCCTCCACCTTTCCTTGCCAAACTTTCTTGCGAGCTGCTGGGATTCTGAACGATTTTATGACTTTGATTCAGAGGGCTGGACTAACAAGTTACATGCAGGATGAGAGCGCACAATATTCTTTGCTTACTAAAACATTTGTGGAGAGTTTCTTCTTTACTAATAGTGTGTTCAAGCCTGTTGTGTCTTTCAAAATTTATGGCAGGGATCATTCTATGACTTTGAAGCAATTTTGCAAGGCCTTGGGACTTGGTACATCTGGGTCATCAGAGAAGATTCTAGCTCTTCCCGTTGATTTGTTGGAGCTTTACCGACGAATAACCAATGATGATGACCGCAGAGCTCAACGAGGAAAGATAAAGAATATTCAACTTCCAGCCATCAGGTACTTTGCCTACTATCTTGCCACCAGTGTTTTTGGTAGGGAGAACACTAGTAATATTTCCAACTATCAATAGCCTTCTTAGCTGTTGCGCTAAAAATGAGGATAAGTATAATCTTGGTTCTCTCATTGCTCGTCGTTTAGCTGCTAAGGGACCCATTTATGGGGGAATTATTGCTAATCGTGTTGCTGCTGCCTTGAACATTGTTGTTGATCCACATGATACAGTTTTGGCTCCTCATAGGCTTTATCTTGCTGCCATGAAGGCGCACCACTTTGTCACCACTAGCTTTACTCTTGAGAACTTGGTTTATAGAATGTTGTTTATTGACACGGAAGAGAGAGATATCCCTCTACCCCAAACCACTTTGTTCAGTATTTCTCAGGGACCTTGGTCACGCTCGAAGGCGGAAATGGATGACAAGCCGCACTCTCTTAACTTCCACGGGAACTATCAGGAGGAAGCACCATCATACGACCCCTCTGCATATTACACAGGGGAGGACTCGAGATCGTACCAGGACGAGGGAGCTTCCTCGACATACTACAGAGGTGCATCTACTTGGGCACCATGGGATTGAACCCCACTTAGGCCAAAAGCCTAAGCTTGGGGGGAGGTACACCGACATCACACTCATATATATATCATGTTCGGTCGGTTCTTTGTACATCTATTGTTTCGCTTTCTTTTTGGTTTTTGTTGCTTCTTTCTCAAAAACACAAAAATACCAAAAATATTTTCGTTGTTTCTCTTGGTTTGTTTCTTTGTTTGTTTGCTTTGGTTTGCCTTAAAATAAAAAATCCAAAAAGATTTGCTTTGTTTTTGTTTGGTTTTCTTTGTTTGCTTGTTTCTAAAAAATCGAAAACACCAAAAATATTTGTTCTTCTTCTTTGGTTTTTGAGTTCTTTGCAGGGTTCAGCTGTCCTCAGTGGATTTTGGTTTCATGTTAATTATTCAAGTCACACAAGTGAAGGGCAATAATGAAGATTAAGACAACTTTAGGTGTGGTAAGAGGCTGGTAACAAACTCTATTTGTTTCATTTTTGTACATATACTCTTCATTGTGAGCATGCTTAGCCTGTTTGCGTAAGGTGTATGTCATTATGGATGCTTAGTAGTTCTTGCTTGTCTATGATTAGCTCCAGCTTGCTAATAGTTTATAGCATGTCATATGAATGTTTGCTTGCATTGTTTTATTCATATTTTGGTATGATATTATGGTATCCTCCTCTGACTGTTCATGTGAATCGACTTGGCACATGCTAACGCATGCATATGACTAATAAATAGTCAGTAAGCCTCAATGATTTATTTTACCTCAGAGTTCTTGTATCACTTTCATGCCATAATTAGTCATGTTTTGTTGCAAGCATGATTATGACAGTTATTGCTCTCTCGTTTGTCGCTCCCTCTCTATTGATAGCCTTCACTTGCACTGAGTATGTGCTCTACCTGTGCTTCCAACTCCCCAAAACCAATATTGTCAGTTGTGTCCACCATACCTACTTATTAGCATCATTTGCTACTTCAGAGCATATTTTATATATGTCGTGTTTTATTCCAAAATAAAATGTTTGTCTATTTTGAGAAAGTTAGTTAGTAAAGCTCTCACGAACTTGATGACACACTTTATTCTTTGCACTTAATAATTCTGAACCATTGTGACTTGTCCATTAAAGTTATATGCTTGCAAATTATATGCTGGGAGTCAGCAGAACCATGTTGTCACGAGGAACGCTTTCAACACTTGTTGGATATCCTATCCAGTTGATACCTTGCTCTTTTGTTTACGGATTTCGACGATGTGAAATAAAAGGGGAGGTTGTGAGTTCATGGAGTCTATACATTGTGTTAGAGAAACGTCTGGGCCGCTAGCCTAAGCCATGCCTAATCATGGTGGAAACTTGCAGCATCACCATAATGAGCATCTATGAAGAATCCTCAATAAAAAGCTATGCATATGGTAAATAAAAAGATTGTTGAGATGTTCATTGTCTGCTTGCCTTGTCATTTTGGTTATGGTAAAGCTCATGTACCATGTGCAAGGGGTACCCCGTTGGTGGTTCTCTATGATATGCATGTATTTACAATGACAAGAACTTTCAGGTGACCAAAGTTGAGTAGCAGGCGGAGCGACCCTCGTACTCAAGGGACTTGGGATTTCCAGTCTATGGTCTGTCAAGCATATGATTCAGAGTGGACCTCACTTTCACCTTAACCACATGAAGATGCCTATGATAGGGTCAATGAGATCTCAAAGCTAATGAGTACCTTCCTTTCAGCATTGGGAAGCCTTTCAAACTTTTCAAAAACCGTTTTCACAACTTTGTTGAGTCACCACTTATTCTATGAGCACCTTCTTGAGAGCATAGTTTTCATTCTTATGTTTGTTCCAATACTTGGTTAATTATGTCATGACTTTGATGCTTGTATCTCTGATATCTTTACTTCTAGTCTTCATGTGAACTTCAGAGGTGCCTTGGCATTTATATTGCGCTCTTGAAACAAAGGCAAGCGAGATACCACTCTATCATACCTTATTATGAGCATTGCAATGTTGCTTATTTTTATGTTTTATGCTACTTATTATTATTAAGTTGGTTTCTCTTCATAGCTTGCAATGACTATTGAGTAGATTTAGTTGCATACTCCTTATTATGAATTGTCTAAGCATATACTCCTATGCTGAGAATATTTACATCTTATGAAGCAAAGTGTTCGTGAAAGTTCTTTTATCGCACTCAGTTTTCAACTGAATTGCTTGAGGACAAGCAATAAGCTAAGCTTGGGGGGAGTTGATACGTCCAAAACGTATCTACTTTCTTGAACACTTTGCTGTTGTTTCTTCTCTAAACTTGTGTGATTTGGATACAACTAACACGGACTGACGCTGTTTTCAGCAGAATTACATTGGTGTCTTATTTTTGTGCAGAAAATCAACTACCAGGAAAAATCCCGGAAAATATGCCAAAACTTATATTTCACCCGAAGATCCACGGAGCCAGAAAACGAGATGGAGAGGAGGCCTGGGGGGCCCACACCCACCCCAGGCGCGGGCCCACCGCTGGCCGCGCCTGGAGGGGGTGCAGCCACCCTAGGCACCCCCTCGGTCTCTCTCTGCGCCTATAAGTTGCCTTTCGACCTAAAAACTGAGGAGGGGTTCGATAGTTTTCCAGAAAGAGTTCCGCTCCGCCGCCACCAGAAACCAAGATTCGGATCCAGAAACTCGGTTCTGGCACCCTGCTAGGACGGGGAATTTGGAGAGCATCACCGCCATCGTCATCACCAACGCATCTCCATCAACCACCGATGTTTCCCTCATCCATGAGTGAGTAATCCCCCGCTGTAGGCTTGGGGATGGTAGGGATTGGATGAGTTCTATAATGTAATCGAATAAGATCTGTTAGGGCATAGTGCCTAGTATCTCTATTAGTGCTATTTGACTTTGTTGCAACTTGTTGTGATTAATGCTTGTCACTAGGGCCCGAGTTCCATGATCTCAGATCTGAACTTATTATTGAATCATTATGATAGTATTGTTTGTGATCTTACCTGCAAGTTGTGTACACATATCATTGTCCGAATCCAAAGGCCCCAAAGTGACAATAATTGGGATAACCGGAGGGGATGGATGTGGTGTGAGGATCACATGTGTTCACCGAGTGTTAATGCTTTTCTCCGGTGCTCTATTAAAAGGAGCACCTTAATTGCCAGTAGTTCCCTAGAGGCCCCGCTGCCACGGGCTGGCTGGACAGAAGATGTTGTGCAAGTTCTCATTGCGAGCATGTATGACTATATTTGGAGCACATGCCTAGGATTGTTTAGTTCTTGGATGCTTGTTATTATTTATCTGTAATGCCCTAGATCTTGAAGTTACATGTTTAGACTCGTCATGCAAGGCCGTCCATCCATACCTATGCCTACCGCACTCGAATCCTAATGTTACCGTTACTGTTACTATTGCTCTTGTTTCACTATTGCTGTTGCTTTGCTTTTGCTACTACCAAAATGTTGCTACTGATAAACTTCTATGAGCAAGAACTATTTCCAGGTGCAGCTGAACTGATAACTCAGTTGTTAAGGCTTGCAAGTATTCTTTGGCTCCCCTTGTGTCGAATCAATAAATTGGGTAATACTACCCGCGAAGACTGTTGTGATCCCCTATACTTGTGTTTCATCAACTATGGACCCCAATCCATTCCTTTATCATTGATATTCCATCTATTGTTTATTGTTTACTTTCTACAAGCAATTACTATCTTCCACACTATACGTTTAATCCTTTGTTTTCAGCAAAACCAGTGAGATTGACAACCTCACTATAAATTGGGGCAAAGTTCTATGGTTGTGTTGTGCAGGTTCCAAGTTGCTAGCAACACCTTGGAGTTATTTCCTTACTCCTACTGGTTCGATAACCTTGGTTTCATAGCTGAGGGAAACTTGCTGCTGTTATTTCCTTACTCCTAGCAATAGATGTGCTCATCATATCTTCCTCTTGGGTTTCCCAACGAGCTCTACATATCTGAGCCATCAAGCACTTTTTGGCGCCATTGCTAGGGAGATAAGGACAACTTCAATCTCTTCCTCCTCGTCAATCACTTTTCTGGGAGAAAGAAGATTCTTGCAAGGGGAGTCTCTCGCAACCAATCTTTTTACTTTGTTTTTGTTTTGCTTAGTTTATTTTGCTTTCTTTTGCTTGTTTATTTTTATCAAAAATCCAAAAAAATAGTTTTGTACTGGTTTGCTTCTTTTTATTAAAAACACAAAAAAAATAGTTTCTACTTTAGTTGCTATTTCTGTTGGCTTGCTTTACTTTTGCAAAAGTGAATACTCCTGAAAACACTAAGTTGTGTGACTTTACTAGCACAAACAACAATGATTTTATGTGCACATCTATTGCTCCACCTATTTGTGATGCAATTTTTTATGAAATTAAACCTGCTTTGCTGAATCTTGTTATAAAAGAGCAATTTTCTGGTGCTAGTTTTGATGATGCTGCTACTCCACAGTTCAGTGTGCTATCTTGTATGGTTTGGAATCGGAGCTTCAGAAAAGGTTTGAGAACCATGACCCACATGATATTGTCCGTCAAATCAAAATGATATTTGAGGCTCATGCGGCAGTTGAGAGTTATGAGGCTTCTGAAAAGTTCTTTAACTGCAAGATGGAAGAGGGCAGCTCCGTCAGTGAGCATGTGCTTAAGATGTCTGGGCACGCAAACAAACTCCAAAGTTTGGGTATAGTGATTCCTAATTCTTTGGGGATTCACTGTGTCCTCCAATCACTACCACCAAGTTACAAGAACTTTGTGATGAACTACAATATGCAAAACATGGACAAGACATTGCCAGAACTCTTCTCCATGTTGAAATCTGCAGAAGTGGAGATCAAGAAAGAGCACCAAGTGTTGTTGGTAAATAAGACCACCAAATTCAAGAAAGGCAAGTCTAAGCAAAGGGGAAACTTCAAGAAGGGCGGTAAGAAAGTTGCCGCACCAGCGAAGAAGACCAAGGCTGGGCCTAAGCCTGATACTGAGTGCTTTTACTGCAAGGGAGAAGGTCACTGGAAGCGGAATTTCCCAAAGTACTTGGCGGATTTGAAGAACGGCAACATCAAGAAGAAAGGTATATCTGATATACATGTTATTGATGTGTATCTCATTAGTACTCGTAGTAGTGCTTGGGTATTTGATACTGGTTCGGTTGCTCGTATTTGTAACTCGAAACAGGTGCTGCAGAATAAACGGAAGCTAGCGAAGAACGAGGTGACGATGCGCATTGGAAATGGATCAAAGGTTGATGTGATCGCAGTCGGCACGCTACCTCTTCATCTACCATCGGGATTAGTTTTATACTTAAATAATTGTTATTTGGTGCCTGCGTTGAGCATGAACATTATATCGGGATCTTGTTTATTGCGAGACGGTTACTTGTTTAAGTCCGAGAATAATGGTTGTTCAATTTATATGAGTAATATGTTTTATGCACATGCACCTTTGATAGATGGTCTATTCTTATTGAATCTCGATTGTAGTAATACACACATAAATAACATTGAGGCTAAACATTTGAAATTGAGCGATAACTCGACCTATATGTGGCACTGTCGTCTTGGTCATATCGGAGTGAAGCGTATGAAGAAACTCCATTCCGATGGACTTCTTGAATCACTTGATTTCGAATCACTTGAAAGATGCGAAGCATGTCTGATGGGTAAAATGACTAAGACTCCATTTTCTGGTATGATGGAGCGAGCTACAGACTTATTGGAAATCATACATACCGATGTGTGTGGACCAATGAGTGTAGCATCGCACGGTGGTTATTGTTATGTTCTTACCTTGACTTGAGTAGATATGGGTATATCTATTTCATGAAACATAAGTCCGAAACTTTCGAGAAGTTTAAGGAATTTCAAAGTGAGGTAGAGAATCAACATAACAAGAAGATTAAATTTCTACGATCTGATCGTGGAGGTGAATATCTAAGTTACGAGTTTGGCGAACATTTGAAGAAATGTGGAATACTTCCACAATTGACACCGCGGGAACACCACATCGTAATGGTGTGTCTGAACGTCGTAATCGAACTCTCTTAGATATGGTTCGTTCTATGATGTCAC
The DNA here is from genome assembly GCA_916181665.1 of Avena sativa. NCBI lineage: Eukaryota > Viridiplantae > Streptophyta > Magnoliopsida > Poales > Poaceae > Avena > Avena sativa. The sequence continues at coordinate 25,283,454 of OV702283.1, forward strand.
TTACAGATTTACCGATATCATTTTGGGGTTATGCATTAGAAACAGCCGCATTCACTTTAAATAGGGCACCATCTAAATCCGTTGAAACGACACCGTATGAATTATGGTTTGGGAAGAAACCTAAATTGTCGTTCCTTAAAGTTTGGGGTTGTGAAGCTTATGTAAAGAAGTTACAGCCAGACAAGCTTGAACCCAAAGCGGAAAAATGCATCTTCATAGGATACCCGAAGGAAACTATTGGGTATACCTTCTATCATAGATCCGAGGGCAAAATTTTCGTTGCCAAGAATGGATCCTTTCTAGAGAAGGAATTTCTCTCGAAAGAAGTGACTGGAAGGAAAGTAGAACTCGACGAGGTTGTTGAACCTTCTCTCGAACTTGCGAGTAGCGCAGCACCAGAAGTAGTTTCTGTGGCTCCTACACCAATAAGAGAGGAAGCTAATGATGATGATCATGAAACTTTGGTTGAAGTTTCTATAGAGCCTCGCAGGTCAACGAGAACTCGTACCACTCCTGATTGGTATGATCCCGGTAGCGAAGCTAAAATCTGTGAGGATTATGTTAACAATCGCTGCATATTATGATTATGAGATATGGCAGATGGATGTCAAAACGGCGTTCCTCAATGGAGACATTGATGAAGAGTTGTATATGATGCAACCCAAAGGTTCTGTCGATCCTAAAGATGCTAACAAGGTGTGCAAACTTCAAACATCCATATATGGATTGAAGCAAGCATCCCGAAGTTGGAATCAACGTTTTGATAAGGTAATCAAAAGCTTTGGTTTTATACAAACTTATGGAGAAGCTTGTATTTACAAGAAAGTGAGTGGGAGCTCTGTAGCATTCTTAATACTATATGTAGATGACATATTGTTGATTGGGAATGATGTAGACCTTCTTAATAGTGTCAAGGATTATTTGAATAATAGTTTTTCAATGAAAGATCTTGGCGAAGCAGCTTACATATTAGGCATAAATATTTATAGAGATAGATCGAGACGCCTAATATCATTGTCACAAAGTACATATTTGGACAAAGTTATAAAGATGTTTGGAATGGAAGATAGCAAGAAAGGGTTCTTGCCCATGTTGCCCAATACGACCTTGAGTAAAACTCAAAGTCCAGCAACATCAGAAGATAGAGAAAGTATGAGTAAGACTCCCTATGCCTCAGCCATAGGATCTCTAATGTATGCCATGCTATGTACTAGTACCGACATTGCATATGCTGTTAGTTTAACTAGCAGATATCAAAGTGATCCAGGAGTGGATCATTGGACAGCGGTCAAAAACATCCTTAAGTACTTGAGAAGAACTAAGGATATGGTTTTTTCTTATGGAGGTGATGAACAGCTCGTTGTTAATGGTTACACCGATGCTAGTTGGAACACCGATCCAGACGATTCTAAATCTCAATCTGGATACGTATTTACTTTGAATGGTGCAACACTTAGCTGGAGGAGTGCAAAGCAAAGCGTTGTGGCGAGATCTTCAACTGAATCAGAATACATAGCTGCTTCGGAGGCTTCACAAGAAGCGATATGGATGAAGGAGTTCATTACAGAGCTCGGTGTGGTTCCAAGTGCGCTGGACCCAATGTCTATCTACTCTGATAACATGGGCGCCATAGCCAATGCGCAATGTCACATCCCAAGATTTTCCAAATCTTGTAATGTGAAAAATAAATAAACAAAATAAATAATTGTTGAAAATTAGGGTGAAAAGAAACTTTTGTTTCTAAATGGAAACTTAAAAATCCCATCTTGAACAAACTTTGGTTAAAGTTTGAATCTAACTAAATTCAAATCAAGTGAAATGCATTGTTCATAAATGCATCTGGAAATTTAAACACTTGGAAAGTAAACCAAAACCCTAAAACCCTAATGGAAGAAAAACATTTCCAAGTTATCTCCAAGCCTATGGATTTGATCCATATAAAAATTGGTCAAACAAACATTTCAAAATGATCAAGAATTACAAATATAAATATTATAAGACCATATAAATTGGTTTCAATTAATTTGGAGCCATAGATGAAATCTTATGAATTTAATAAGATAAGGAAATTGAATTTCCAAAGCCAATAAAACACCTATCTAAAATCCATACCAATTTGTGATCAAATTAATCCTAAATATATTTAAAATGATAAATAAATATCAATTAAGATTTTACAAATTGGAATCACCAAGTTTGGACTTATAAATAAAAAGATATGGATTTTATGAGATAAAGAAAGAAATATTAATTGAGGATTATTTAAAAGGCCAAATTAAATCTTGACCTAATCCATAAGCAAATGGAATAAATATAATCCAAATCCAAATAAAATAAAAGGATAAAGAATTTTCAAATTAAATAAAATGGCATTAACCAAATTCTATTTCTATTTTGAATAAAGATAAAATCCCTATAAAGAAATGATTAATTAAATCATGGGAAAATAATATTTGGAATTACCCAAGTGGAATAAAAGTTGTTTAATTAAATTAAATAAGATCAAACAAATCTTCCAAATAAAATTTATGGAATTAAAACTATATTTAATTTCATTGAAATAAAGACAAATACCCAATTTTAAATGATTAATAAATCATATTAAAAACATTCCAAATAATTCAAGGTAAATTATTTGACACCCAAATAAACAAATAAAACCTACTGAAAAGATTTGGAAAGATTTAGATTTAAAATGTTATTTGAAAAACATTATTAAATCTTATTTGAATTAATGCAAAGGCCTTTTTTAATTAATTAATATTCCCTAAAAAGAATAAATAAATTATTCTAAATTTGACTTTAAAAATATCTTAATAAATAGTATTTGAAAATACTCAAAGTCTGGTTGAAGTTTGAATTCAAATAGCTGTTTGAAAAGATTAAACAAAATCAAAACAGAATAATAGAAATGGAAAAAGAAAAATGATCAGAACCAAAAAAAAAGTAGAAGCCAGCCCAACCCAGCAGACCCAGTCCAGCCCAGCATCGGCCCACTCCCTCTCTCCCACGAGAAAACGTTTCATACCAGAAAATTTAACCGTGCAGTCGCTGACTAGCCGGCCCCACTCTTCCTCTCTCTCTCTCTCGCAGACAGCCAGGCCCCACTTGCTAGTCTTCTTCCTCCCCGCGAAGACCACGCCCTCGTCGCCGTTTATGCCGATTGATTGCGCGTTTGATTCCTCATTAACCGCGCGTTGATTCAGCCCCACGATCACGCGTACAAAATCGCTGCGCCTCCTCTCTCTTTCCCCTCACTCGCCAGACTCTCCTCGCCCCCAGGCTGCCACGAATTGAGCTCGCACCCTCACTGCTCCGACGAGCTGCCCTGCCAATTCCGGCACCGTCTGACCCTCTCTCGCCTCCTAGTTCACGCGAGCGTGATCCCCAGACTCTGGCGCATCTCCCAGTACTCCCAGCTCGCCCGCGCGTGCCCCTAACGTCGACAGCTTCAACATCAGCGCGCCACCGACGACCGCGTCTACTTCGGCGACCATCCCCCATAAGCCCCAGCTTCCCCTCTCCCTCTGATTGATACGCGTGTGATCGCCAGCGTCGTGCGCACCTAACGCAACCCTTTTTTCTTCTTAGCATGGCCCATAGCGTCGCCTCCGTCTCCAACATAGAGCAACCGACGCCGTCTCGATCTCCGACGAGCAATCAACGTCGACTCCGTACGCCCCTTCGCCAACCGAGCACACGTCGAGCATCCCCTCGCCACGGCGATTCTGGTGAGCTTCTCCCCTACTCCTCTTGCCTCCTGTAACTCCGGCAACTTCACCGCCAGAGCACGCCGCCGCCTGTTGCCGCTGCCAGCGCCGCCACTCGATGGTCAATGAATGAGCGCTGTAGGATGTAGATCCAATGCACGCGAAAGAACTTAAGCGAAGAGGTATCTTTTGATCTGTGCCGCACGTTCTCAGTTAGATCTAATGCCCCACAACAGCTGATCCACGCGAAACGTTTTCGGCCAATCAAAACACAACACGTGGCCAGCCTTTTGTTTTAAAAACAGAAACTATTCTATTAGATACTCAAACTTGCAAAATTCATAACTTTCAAACCACACGTCCAAATTTTACAAATTTTATATCAATGGAATCAGCAAGACAAGTAATTTCCAACAATGCGCTTTGTTTAGTAAATTGCTTCTGTTAAATTGGTTGTTTTTTCAGAAACTTGTGTAGGCATAATTTGAATATAAAATTCATCCTAAAATTATTTTTGTGATAAAACCTTTGGGAAAATGGATTGTTTGAACCTACTGACCATCTAAATCAACTTGTGGTTTCAAAAATATATTTTGTGAAGCAAAAGAATAAATCTTTGATTTAGAACCTTTCTAGTCAAATAAAAAAATATAATGTTTATTTATTAAAAATGCTTTTTGAGGAAACCCTTTGGGAGATGTTTTGATTTAACCTCTCTGACCCTAAACACAAGGTTTATGATTTAAAAATGTATTTGGTGAACCCTATAAATATTATTGCTTTGCTAAAAGCATTTTCAATCACATAAAATATTGATTTGGTTTAAAAATGGTTTATAAGTAAAATCTTTTGCAAATGATTTTTGCCACTTATATAAAATGAGCAATAGGTGTTTTAGAATGTTTATAACCTGTTAGAAACCACTTTTCCAAATAAAACAATCTTTAGCATGCTTGCATGCATTGTTTTGTTTCTATTATTTTATGTGTTGTTTGCTTGAATGGTAGATTGAATTCTTGATTGCTTGATTGAATTGTAGTGGAATTTGAAGAGTGTGATCATTGCAAGATCGAGGAGTGAACTTATATTCTCTACCAAAAAGGCAAGTGATGCTTCATACTTTTGTCCCATTATTTTCACTATGCATTAGCGATATTTCTAAGTAGGACTTGCATGGAATTTTTGCTAAGTATAAACTATGCCATGGGAAATCCTAGTAGATGAAACCTTAGTAGAAATTTCCTAAGTTAAGATTCCTACTACTATCATGCTTAGCTTAGCTAGTAGAAAACAAGGGTGGATTATATTCATGCTATGGAATATTTCTAAGTCAAGGACTTGTGTTTTGTTTAATAAAACAACTAAGTGAATGAAACACCTGGGTGGAATGGAAGGAATGGTTTGTGTTGAGTGGTTATACAAGGCCCATTTCTATGGTTTACCTTGTGTATATCACTTGTGGAATGCCACCCAGGAACAAAGAGATTTGAGATGTCAAATGTTGACAAGCTTCAAGTGCAGCCACATGGCATTATGGGCTCTGCCTGGATCATATAGGTTGCAATAACTTAGCCAAATGGACAGTTGGTGGTAGGGGATGATAGGTTGGAACGTGTCCATTCTGGTCTAAGGGAAGGCTTCTGAAAGATCTTGTCTTGGTGAAACCAAGTCGTGTGAGGAAAGTGCACCACCTCTGCAGAGTGTAAAATCTAAGTACTTAGCCATGTCCCTGGCAAAGGACAATTTGAGCATCAAGACATGGAAGCTATCAAGAATCTCCTCATCCCAATTTCTAAGTTAAAACTTTGTGGTCGAACAAGGGTTGAAGGATCACCAATTTCTATTGGGAGATGCCTTGGGTGATTTTTACAAACAAAAACTTAGTGTTTTCAAATGATAAGGAAAATCTATTTTGAGCAAAGCAAGCCTAAACTCCACTTAGCCAAATGCATATAGATGATAGACTCCACTATACTACCATAGTATCACTTGCCAATACAAATCAAATGTATTGACCCTTGTGGCTGTAACTTGTTATGTTGCAGGTTTGTTTGATACTAGTGAAGTGTGTTGAAATAGGATTACAAGTCTACAACCAACATGTTTGCCTATGGCATTTTAAAGATGAGGGACCCCATGCTATAGTTATATTCTGCTGCATTGTAATGGGATAGCCAAATGAGCTATGTAAGATGTAATAAATTATTTTATTCCTGGTTATAAAGTTGTATTATGACCTTTGTTTCTTGATATTACATCTCAACTATGGATGCTAGCTATTGATCCAGGGACTAGCATTGTAAACACAGGGATCTCTACCTTATTAAAGGTTGGGACCTTTACACGCAAGAACCAAGGTCACACAAGAAGCTGAAGCACATCAAGCTACGTTTTCACGCTATTCGAGAACATGTCCAAGATGGTGACATAAAGATTTGCAAAGTACACACAGATCTGAATATGGCAGATCCGTTGACTAAACCTCTCCCGAGGGCAAAACATGACCAACACCAAACTGCCATGGGTGTTCGGTATATTACCATGTAATCTAGATTAAGTTGACTCTAGTGCAAGTGGGAGACTGTTGGAGATATGCCCTAGAGGCAATAATAAATGTAGTTATTATTATATCTTTGTGTTTATGATAAATGTTTAAATTCATGCTATAACAGTATTAACCAGGAAACATTAATACTTGTGTGATTTGTAAACTAAATTAGAGTCCCTAGTAAAGCCTCTTCATAATACTAGCTTGTTGGTTAATAAATGATTGTGGTTTCCCTATCATGAACATTGAGATGTTATTAACAATAAGATCATATCATTAGGAGAATGGTATGATGGACATACTCCTATATATAAGCGTAGCATAAAGATCAAGTCATTTTAATAGTTCAATTGCTATAAGCTTTCTGATACATAGTAACCTAATTCCTTCGACCATGAGATCATGCTTATCACCATCACCGGAAGGATGCTTTGATGACATCAAACACCACACCGTAACTGGGTGGCTATAAAGGTGGCATTGAGTGTTCGGAAAGTATGGGTTGAGACACATGGATAAGAGTGGGATTTGTCCATCCATATGACGGATAGATATACTCTGGGCCCTCTCGGTGGAATGTCATCCAATTAGCTTGCAAGCATGTGACTGGCTCACAAGGGATCACATACCACGGGAACGAGAAAATAGTACTTATCGGTAACGAGGTTGAACTAGGTATGCAGAGATACCGATGATCAAAACCTCGGATAAGTAAACTATCGTGAGACAAAGGGAAATTGGTATCGTATGTAAGTGGTTCATGTAGGGTTTCATAGCATGGAAAACAAAAAAATTCTACCGCATGAAAACACAATGAAGATCTAATCTATGATCAAGCCAAGATCTATCTACTAGATTGTAGCAACGAGTCAATAGAGTACTAACCCTCGAAGATCCAAAGCGGTTAACGAGAGCAGATTCTCGTGGATGATGTAGTCGTACACTTCCGATCTCAAGATCGCGTAGACGATCCTTTCGGCGCTGCGTTCCGATAGCGCTTCCGCAGTCGGTCACATGTTCGGTACTCGAGGAAGACCTTCCTCTCCCTTGTTCCAGCAGGTAGCGGAGGTTGTAGCACTCTCCTCGTGATTCCGGCAGCACGACGGCGTGGTACCGAAAGTAGAGGGGAGATCTCGCAGGGCTTCGCCTTAAACCGAAGCGAGTATGGTGGATTAGGGTTTGCCGAAAAACTAGGGTTTAGAGATCCGGGAGGAGGAGGAGGTGTCGGCGGCTAAGGCGGCGGCGACGGCGGGCGGCGGCGCTGGCGGCGGCGGCTCGTGGAGAGGGCTTGGAACTTGTGTTGTTTGGGGCAGCCCTCCCCCTCTATTTATGAGAGGGAGGGGCAGCCTTGGGAGGGGTGGGTTTGAATCCAAACCCAAACCCAAGTTGGATTGAGAGAAGGACTTGTTTCTTCTCCCACTAGGAAACCATTGTTCCAGTTTGACTTTTCAAACTTCCCGTTTGACTTTCAATTTAGAGCTTTATTTCTCTCTTGCATATGACAACACCAAGTGACCTTGGACATGATCTAATCATTCCACTTACCCATGACACATTCATGGACCATTCTCCTTTCGGACTGGCGAACCTTCTAGAACCTCTCTGATGAAATCATCGGAAACTTTCCCGAACTCCGAAATAAGACTTTCCTTATATGAATCTTATTTTCCGGACCATGCCGGATCTCCTCGTGATATCCCGGATCCCATACGAGACTCCGAACAACATTAGGTCTCCTACTCATCATCCCATAACTACTCAACAACATCGAATCCTTAAGTGTGTCTCCCTACGGTTCGTGAATTATGCGGACATGACCGAGACACTTCTCCGATCAATAACCAATAGAGGAATCTGGAAATTCATATGGCTCCCACATATTTCTACGATTACTTTGCGATCGAATGAACCATTTACATACGATACCAATTTCCCTTTGTCTCACGGTAGTTTACTTATCCGAGGTTTTGATCGTCGGTATCTCTGCATACCTAGTTCAACCTTGTTATCGATAAGTACTCTTTTCTCGTTCCCGTGGTATGTGATCCCTTGTGAGACAGTCACATGCTTGCAAGCTAATTGGATGACATTCCACCGAGAGGGCCCAGAGTATATCTATACGTCATATGGATGGACAAATCCCACTCTTGATCCATGATCCTCAACCCATACTTTCCGAACACTCAATGCCACCTTTATAGCCACCCAGTTACGATGTGGTGTTTGATGTCATCAAAGCATCCTCCCGGAGATGGTGATTAACATGATCTCATGGTCGAAGGAATTAGGTTACTATGTATCAGAAAGCTTATAGCAAATGAACTATATTAAATGACTTGATCTTTATGCTACGCTTAACTATAGGAGTATGTCCATCACATCATTCTCCTAATGATATGACCCTGTTGTTAATAACATCTCTATGTTCATGATCAGGAAACCATGATCATATATTAACCAACAAGCTAGTTTAACAAGAGGCTTTACTAGGGACTCTTTTATGTTTACAAATCACACAAGTATTAATGTTTCCTGTTAATACAATTATAGCATGGTATGTAAACATTTATCATAAGTATGAAGATATGATAATAACCACTTTATTATTGCCTCTTGGGCATATCTCCAACAGTTCATTCGATCACAAAGTAATCGTAGAAATATGTGGGAGCCAAATGAATTTCCAGATTCCTCTATTGGTTATTGATCGGAGAAGTGTCTCGATCATGTTCGCGTAATTCACAAACCGTAGGGAGACACACTTAAGGATTCGACAATGTTGAGTAGTTATGGAATGATGAGTAAGAGACCGAATGTTGTTCGGAGTCTCAGATGGGATCCGGGATATCACGAGGATATCCGGAATGGTCCGGAGAATAAGATTCATATAAGGAAAGTCCTGTTTCGGAGTTGGGGAATGATTCCAGTGTTTTCACCGGGAATGTTCTAGAAGGGTCTGGAAGGTCCGGCACTCCGGAGGGGAAGGGTACATGAATGTGTCATGACAATGTGGAATGGTTGCATCATGTACTAGGTCACTTGGATGGGCAAAATAAAGAGAGAAATCAAATCCTAGTTTGAAAGTCAAACGCCAATTTGAAAAAGTCAAACGGCAAGTTTGCTTGGTGGAGGGAGAGTAGGAAACCTACATGGGAAGGAAGTCCCCTCCCTCCACCCGCCGGCCAAGGAGGCCGAGTTGGGGGAGGACTCCCTCCTCCCAACCGGATACCCTCCACCTATATAAGGAGGGGTAGGGCGCCCCTACCCCTCACACCCAAAACCCTAGCCTCAAAGTCGTCGGTGCCACCGCCTAGGGCACCTCCAACTCGGCGAGTTGGGGTGTTCCCCAAACCCTAGCCGCCGGCCACACCCTCCCCTTGGTGCCCTCTAAACCCTAGATCACCAAGGCCTCTCTCATACTCCACCATACTCGCTCCGGCTTAAGGCGAAGCCTTGCGAGATCTCCCCTCTACTTCCGGTACCACGCCGTCGTGCTACCGGAATCGCAAGGAGAGTGCCACAACCTCCGCTGCCTGCTGGAACAAGGGAGAGGAAGGTCTTCATCGAGTACCGAATGTGTGACCGACTACGGAAGAGCTGCCGGAACGCAGCGCCGGAAGGATCGTCTACGCGATCTTGAGATCGGCAAGAGAACGACTACATCACCCACGATAATCTGCTCTCGTTAACCGCTTTGGAATCTTCGAGGGTGAGTTCCTCTATCGACTCGTTGCTACAATCTAGTACATAGATCTTGGCTTGTTTGTTTGCATGCGGTAGATTTTTTTTCCATGCTACGAACCCCTACATTTCCTGCTCCATACCACTGTTCAGCACCTTCTGCTCCTCGTTGGGATCGACACTCCTATTTATCGAAAGTACTACAATACACCCCTATACTTGTGGGTCAGGCCGTCCGCCCCGCCCAGGCCCGGCCGCACGAGCGGGAAGAGAAGCTCCCGTCGCCGCCGGCACCGCGCGGGCTTCGCCGGGTGGCACTCACCGGCGGCAGCGGGAAGAGGCGGGAAGGAGAGGAAGAGAAGAGGCAGCGGCAGCGGCTAGGGTTGGCCATGTGTCGCTCGCAGGGAGCAAGCGCGAGACCCATGGTCACACGCTCTGGGGAATCACCATACCACAAGATCCTATGTGATACATTCTTTATGCTTCATGTGTTGACCAATCTTGAATCCAATCTTCACTCTTTGTATTGGTCAACCATGTATCTTCTCATTCTCTATCTAAATATCTTGAGGTACATAAATAACTCTTCATTTGATTGCATACTCTAAATCTTAGTCAAGCACATCTCAACTCAAGAGACTATCATGACACCGAATTAGATCCACCCATATCTCGATTTCTTCTCTTGAGATCAAACTCTCAATATCTTGATCATCCATTGCTTGACACATAAGCTAGAGCATTGCTAAATTGAGTTCTACACAAGAACTCCCATCTTTGTTTATTTTTCTTGATCATATCATATTCTTCTGATCAAATCAATGATCTTGATGCAAATACTCAAGGTATATATTTATCTTCATGACATCCATACTTGAATCCAACACATGGACTACAAGCATGACCTATGGAATATGTCTTCATATAAAACTCAATGAAAACATTAGTCCAAAGGGATTGTCATTTATTACCAAAACCACACATAGGGGCAATGTACCCTTACGAAGGTTTATTATTAAGAACCTGATCTTTCAGGAGAATTAAAGGCGTAGATTATGGAATAGAATTTGGAACAGGCAGCAAGACATAGAATTAGAATAATAGTTCTGCATGCTTAGGATAGTTGGGATGAGCAACCTAGATTTATACCCTATAATGTTGCAATGCTCCAATGGTGCTTAGCTTAGAAGTAGCATTGTCACTCAATCTAGTGATCATAGACTTGTTGGTAGTTGCGAATCCTCACTAGATCGAGGAGGAACTCTAAGCTTGTATTTCTATTATGTTATCAAGGAATAAATAAAATAGTTGGACCCACAACGGTTCTGTTGTGCCACTTTGAGAGGTGTAATATTTGTGGAAAGGAGCTTTCGTGAATTTTATGCCAACGACTAGTACACCACAATATGCAGTTGTGTACAGGGTCACCGCAATACTTATTTGGTGGTAGCCCCTATAGAGATTTATCTTACATAATATAGTGGCTCCACTTAATTCATCAAACATGTCATCAAGACAAGGTATGGGGTGACGGTAAAGAACGGTGGTAACTTTTATGGGACATCAATCCATGCACAAACACAAAGTATCATATGTATTTAGGACAAGTATCATGGAAACCACGCTCAGGCTCAAGATTTTTTGAATCAGACCTTTGGAGTGAATGTTCAATTTTCCTTTCAGTTTCCTTCGTCTCATTCGAGTTCATGCGGTAGGCAGAGCAGTTTGGTAGCGGAGCACCGGGGATGAGGTTGATGCGGTGCTCGATTCCTCTAAGTGGAGGGAGTCCATGAGGTGGTTCGGTGAGAAAGACATCTTCGAGTTCCTACAAAACAATCATTAAAGATCATTAGTGTCTTGCGCAAATCCCTTGCATATGAGCACATGGTGCAACATGTATTGGTTTTACCTCACTTCTCTCATCTCATGTTTGGTGGCAAGGACACTCTTCATTTTTCCACTCGTATTTGGCTTGTGGCTCTCACTTGTATTTTCGTGGTTATCTTGCTCACGACTCATCTCACTAGGTCTGTTTGTAGCTTGCATCCTTGCTAAAGCCTTTGCATTGTTCACAACTATTTGGCCAAGAGTCAACGGTTGCAAAGCACAAGTTTTACCAACAACTTGAAGCTGTAGATGTTCGTGCATCCATCATGGATAGCACCTTTGTCAAATTGCCACGACCTACCGAGTAACATGTGACAAACAATCATGGGAACCCCATCACATTCAATTGTATCCTTATATGGACAAATAGAGAAAGAGACTGATATGATGTGCTTGACCTTGATGGTTCCATTATCGCTCAACCATTGCACATGGCAGGGGTGCTTATGTTGACGGATAGGGGGCTTAAGATTTTCACATAGCTCGGTTATTTCGAGGTTGTGGCAACTTCCTCCGACAATTATGACTTTGATGGAATTCACATTGATGGCGGCCTTGGTTTGGAATATGATTCATCGTTGGTTTTCATGTTCTTGGGCTTGTGTGGTTAACACCCTTGTGGCGACAAGTGATGGGCTTGCATCATGCTCACACATGATAAGATCTTGATTATTTGTATCCATGTCATTCTTGTTGGGAGCGTCTTTTGCTCTTGCTTCAAACTCGTCTTCACTCAAGGATTCGTGATCTCCATTATCATTGATGTTCACGACCTTGGTACTGCCACATGCATATGATTTGTGTCCTTTTTCTCCACACTTGTAACATTCCACTTTGCTACTTTATGAGTCTCCCGTTGTGGATGTTGGTGGCTTACCATTTGTTGGAGGTTTGCCTTGTGTAGATGCTGGCTTGAAAGGAGACTTTGAATTGCTTAAGGTGTTCCCTTTGATACTTGTCAAAGGAGCGGCTGAAGAAGTCTTGTTGGCAAAGAGTGCCTTTTTATTATCATATTTGAGGTCCTCTTGCACTTGAATCTAGAACTTCATGGCATTATGCAAAATATCTACCAAGTTTCTGTAGGGTTGGAACTACGCGATGCGGTTGATCGTATGGTTCAAACCGGACAAGAAGTGTAACATGGTTTGTTCGTCACGCTCTTGTATGTTGGCTCAAATCATGTGAAGTTCCATTTCTTTGAAATACTCTTCCACACTTTTGTCCCTTGATTGAGCTTTTGGAGATTTTTGAAGAGGTATCCTATGTAATGTGACGGGACAAAGCAGGAGTGCATATGTTCCTTCATCACTCTCCATGTGTTGATAGGAGGTTGTCTTATCTCTTGGCATGTGGTTTGGATTTGTTCCCATCGAAGATTTGCATAATCATCAAACTCGATGGATGCCATAGCCATCATATTATCTTCACTATAGTTGTGCATGCGGAATATCTTGCCGACTTTGAGTTCCCATGAGAGGTACACTTCTAGATCATAGGATCCTTGAAACTTGGGTATCATGAATTTGAGCCTACCAAAAGTTTATTCATCATAGTGATTGTGATGATGATGATTTGTATTTGTAGGATGACATCGTTAGTGGTGGTTGTTCTTGTTGTCAAAGCTATCATTTGGACCATCATCCGGATATCAGCCATCCTAACGTGCTTGAGGTTGTTCGTGATGATTGGCTCATTGCCTTGGTTGTTAAGGTGGAGCTTCACAGTGTGTCACATCCCAAGATTTTCCAAATCTTGTAATGTGAAAAATAAATGAATAAAATAAAACTTTGTGATTTTCAGGGTGAGAAGAAACTTTTTTATTCCAATTGGAAACCTTCAAACCTATTTGATCAAATAAAATCCTAAAGGGATTTAAAAAGATAAATAAACAATAAAGTTAAAAATATTTGGAATTACTATTTTTGGTTCTTTTAATAAAAGATTTGGATTTCAAATGAAAAGGATAGAATTATAAATAAGGATTATTTTATAAGCCAAATTAAAACTTGGCCAAACCTTTGAAATAAAATATTTCCATTTGATAAAATTAGTAAAGGTTTATTTAAAGAAAATAATGGGGATTTATTAATACCCACTTTTGTTAAAGTAAAGACTTTTCCATTTTTAATAAAACACTAAAACTTATTAATTTATTTTAAAATAAGTTTTCCAAGTATTTTATATTCTCAAATACAACCTACTGAAGTGGTTTTGGTTACATTTAGATTTCAAATGGAGATTTTTAAATAAATCAAAACCCATTTGATTTAATAACTAAGGACTATTTTATTTAATTATTAAATAGATCCTAAAGAAAATAGAATTATTATTCTGTTTTGTACCTTGATTTGTGTGGTTAAACAGAACAAAAAACCAATACAAAGTTTGGCAAAGATTTGAAATCATTTGGGTGTTTGTTTTGTTGTTTGAAATTCAAAACAGAAAATCAAATTAGAAAAAGAAAAAGCAATCAGAATAAAAAAAATGGAATCGGACCTGACCCAACTCACCTGGCCCAGCAGCCCAGTCCAGCCCAACTAGCTCTCTCCCCGCAGAAAACGATTCGCACCTACTTACTGACCCACTCAGACACCGACGAGTGGACCCTCTCCCTCACTCCCTTTCTCGCTGACAAGCATGCCCCACACTGCCCTGTCATCGTCTTCCTCCCCGCGTTGAACTCGCCGGCCATTTCCTGCCGTTGATACCGCGAATGAATTCACTTCAATGCCGCGTCTTAATCACGCCGCGACCACGCCCCCTTAAACGCCTCCCTCTCCTCTCCATTTCCCCTCTCTCGCCCAGCTCTCTCGGCCACCAGGCTGCTCGAAATCTTCTCTGCACCACCCTCTGTTCCAGCGAGCTCACCGAGCGATTCCGGCCGAACCCTGTCGCCCCTTGCCTCCCTGAGCACACGGCCGTGACCCCCAGCCTCTGGCGCTTCACCCAGTGCCTCCCGTTCGCCCGCGCTCACCCCAGAGCCTCGGCTTCGACAACCTCTGAGCGCCGCCGTGTCTGCTTCTTTCTCCAGCAACCTCCCCCTGGTAAGCCAGACCACCCCGAGCTCTCTCTATCATACTCGCGTGAACCCCAGGACTACACGCGTCTAACTCTGCCCTTGTTTTGCCTCGGAGTGAACCACAGCGTCGCCCCCGACAACGACCGGAACCACCTGACGCCGCCACCCACTCCGGCGAGGAATCCCCGTCGCGTCTGAGCACCCCTCGATGAACCGACCACGCCTCAAGCTTCACCGCCACCCTGTGAGCACGGTGAGCACCTCCACTTCCCTCCTTGTTTCCTGTATCGCTGGCTCCGCCGTAGACAGAGCGTGCGCCGCCGCCAGCGCCGCTGCTTTTGGGTCATTGCGTAAGAACCGTTAGATCTGAATCGGACGCGTAGGAATAGAATCAACTCGAAGGGGTATGAGTGGACCTGAGCCATGCGATTGAACTAAGATCCGACGCACCAGAGAGGCTGATCCGCACGAAGCGGTACCGCCCAATAAGAACACGCCGCGTCGCATTGGATCTGTTTAAAACAAATTTTGAATCTGATTTAGATGCAAATTTGTAAACCTCATAACTTTTGATCCACACGTCCAAAAATTACAAACTTTATATCAATGGAATCAGTGGAACAAACCCTAGCCAACCATGCAATTTGTTTAGTAAAAAGCTTCTGGTAAAATGTTTGTTTTTGCAGAAACATTTGTATGCTTGTTTAGGTTATAAAAATTATTCCAAAATGATTTTGGGGTTGAAATCTTTGCAAAATGGTTTGTTGTGAACCTACTGACCCTAGGAACCAACTTATGGATTTTAAAATGTATTTTGTAAAGATTAGGATTGAATAATTGAATTAGCCCATTTCTAGTCAAATAAAAATGTTGATTTTATTATGGAAATGGTTTTTGAGAAAAACCTTTGGAAAATGTGTTGATTCAAACCTACTGACCTTAAAACACCAAGTTTTGAGAATTAACAACTTATTTGGTGAACAACATAAAATTGTTGCTTTGCTAAAAACATTTTCCACCACATAAAATAATGATTTGATTTAAGAAATGGCTTATAGATAAAACCCTTTTGCAAATGACTTTGCCACTTTAGAAAAATGACCACTTTGAACCTTACAATGTTTAGAGCCTAGTAGAAACCAGTTTTGCAAATAAAATTATATTTTGCATGCTTGCATGCATGACTTTGTTTCTATGATTTTATGTGTGTTAAATTGTTTGATTATTGTTTGGAATGCTAGTTGAATCTATGTTTGCTTGATTGATTTGTAGTGAAGATAGAAGACTGTTAAATTAGCAAGATCAAGAAGTGAACCAACATTTTCTACCAAAAAGGCAAGTGACACTATCATCCATGTCCTACTATTTTCATTATACTTAGTGGATTTTTGAAACATGCATGAAAAGGATTTCTATACTATATGCTATGCTAAATCCTAATAGGATACCCTTATACATTCCTTAGTGAAAACAATGTAGTTGTAAAATGCTTAGCCATGCTATATATTTTGAGAAGAGATACATGTTGAGACTTTATGAAGTTGAGAAAAGACTTATGTTTTTATATAACAAAACAAGTACTCAATGAACCACCTGGGTGGACAAGGATACTCAAGTTTTGGACAAGGTGGCAACAAGAGGAACCATGTTTATATGGCAATCTCTTTTTGTTGTGCACCAGATGAAAACCACCCAGGGACTTAGAGATTGAACATGTTTCTCCAACAGTGGCTTCCATGTACAGCCACATGCTAAATGGCTCTGGCTTAGTCAACTACATTGGGAAGACCCATGCATTGGTCTTCAGGTTAACTGGAAATGAGGGAACTAGGAACCCTACATTGGTGCCTGAAGACAAGCTAGCATTGTGTATGGGAGGACCCTATGGAAAGACTTCGTCACATTCTCAATCTGCCAGTACTCCATCTTGGTGAGTACTTATCCAGCGGCCACTGGTGGCAACAAGATGAGAGTGTGTCATGTGGGTAAAGTGTACAACTTCTGCAGAAGATAAAAATCTAAGTACTTAGCCGTGTCCCCGGTTATGGACAATACTGAGCAACTAAAGCCTGAAGCTATGGGAAATCTCGACATTCCAATTTCTAAAAGAAAAACTTTAAAGTGACAATAAAAGGCTTGAAGCACTTGGGGTGTACCAAGGAGCTCAAGAGATTTTGATAAAAACATGAAGCACTTGGGGTGTACCAAGGAGCTCAAGAGATTTTGACAAAGACTTGAAACACTTGGGGATTTACTAAGGAGTTCAAAAAGATTTGACAAAAGATCAAAACTAATTTGAAAAGATAGGATAAATTATTGCTTTCTGCAAATGAGCCTAAAACCCTACTTAGCCAAATATGCATGTATTGATAGAATCCACTTATATTCTACATAGTAGTGAAACTTGCCAATACAATTCAAATGTATTGACCCTTGTGGCTGTAACTTGTTATGTTGCGGGTTTGTTTGATATTAGTGAAGTTGATTGATTAGGATTACAAGTCTACAACCAACATGTTTGCCTGTGGCACTTTGAAGATGAAGGACCCCATGCTTATAGATTTTCTACTACAATGTAATGTAATAGCCAAGTGAGCTATGTAAGATGTAATAAAATTATGTTATTCCTGGTTATAAAGTTGTATTATGACCTTTGTTTCTTGATATTACATCTTAACTGTGGATGCTAGCTATTGATCCAGGGACTAGCATTGTAAACACAGGGATCTCTACCTTATTAAAGGTTGGGAACCTTACACGGTGTTGTTGTGGTCGTTGTGCCGCATTTTTAGGTTGTGGTGCTTGGTCCTCTTGTCATGGTTGAGGTGCTCGGACCTCACTGCGTTGTTGAGGTGCTTTGTCCTTGTGGTGCGATGGTGGTACTTGAGACTCACGCCCAGGTTGTTGAAGAGGTTGTGTTTGCTCTTCATTTCTTCTTGGAGCATTTGGTTCATCATGGAGATGGTGATGTGCATGGTTTTTGTGTGTTTGTTTCTCCTCGTCATGACCATTGTGTTGATGATGACGGTCTTGTCGAAGATGGCGTCTTGGAGTATCTTCGATATGTTCACGTAAACGGCGTGCTTGATATTATTCATTTAGCTCAGCACTTGTGGTTGAGTGAAGGTCTTGAGGATGATCATTTTTTGGTGTCGCACTTCAGGTTCTTTAGGGGGTGGTTCATCTCAAATAATGAGTGCTCTTGGATGATGACGGTGTTCTCCATGCCTTGAGTTGGCCCTTGAAGATGAGTCACCATAATAGATTGATTTTGCCGCTGGCCTTGGAGACAGTATATGTTGCGAAGATCTCTCTTGTTCGAAGATTGGGTTATCATATCTCCATGAACACTTACATGATGGTCATGTCGATGTGGAGAATGATGTCGTGAAGAACTTGAAGTACTTGAGTGGTGTTAAGGTCGAGAAGCAAGGTGGCGAATGAGCATCAGAGAGCTTCGAATCGATGAACAAAGTTATGGTTCATAGCATTCATATGTTGGTCGAAGTCGTCCATGTGTCGATCCATGTTCTTGTACTCTAGTCGAACTTCTTCAAATTGTTCATCGATGTGCGTCTCAATGGCCTCAAAGCGGTTGCTTGAAAGCTTGTTCCACTATGAAGTGTTTGTTGTGAGTCATGTATGGACCCTCCTAGTCTGCATTAGCTTGGCTACTTTCTCTATTCCTATCCATCACGGACCACGTCAAGTGTTGTACATAGAAGTTCAATTTGTGGGGAGGGTTAGTCCATTCACTTTATCTTGATGAGGTCATATTGGACACGTAGTCACACTTGCGAACCAAAAGACTTGCAAAGCGAAGGGGAAAAGGGAAACCTAACACTAAAATCTACAAAACACTCAAAAAGATTATGGTGGATGAGTTATAATGGTGGAAAACCAAATGAAAAGATCAAAAGACAAGGATATTGTAATAAGTGGATAAAATCTAAAGATCAAATGCAAAGGTAACGATCCAAAAAGACACGGGAACCTATCTATACACACATGTGGAAATAAGTGGGGTTAGGACGACTATGGAAAATGAGCAACAAAATGTCCTACAAAACTATGCTCGGTGTCGTGCCAACATAAGGAGACCATAGCTCGTTTGCCAAAAGAGTAAAAGAACAAGAATTGTGAACTTGTCTTGATCGCTCTTTTTCTCTTGCTTACGAGCTTTGAGAGTCTCTATGTATTAGGAGACTTTGTGTTCTATTTTTATTTTTATATTTTTTATTTTGATGTCCCTTTATGCTATCAAGTCAACTTTGATTTTTCTCACACACTATCACTATCCAAGGACAAGTGCGCAATGTTTGGGCAAACACAAAATGTGAAGGGTTCACTACATAGAAAATAAAATTTCCTACGGTAAGAACACCAAAGGTGCCAAGATCTAATCTAGAAGATGCATGTAATGAGTAGTTCATCATCTAGAAAACTTACCCTTGAAGATCGGAAGTTTTTATCAAGATCGGTTCTCATAGGTGATGTAGACTAACACTTGTCGATTGATATGTCGTAAACGTGTCTATAATTTTTGATGCTCCATGCTTGTTTTGTATCAACTATCTTATGTTTTGTCTACATTTTGAGGTATTTTTATACATTTTATGGAACTAACGTATTGACAAGATGCCGCAGTACCAGTTGCATGTTTTCTGCTATTTTTGGTTTCAGAAAAGTTAGTAAAGAAATATTCTCGGAATTGGACAGAACAAAAGCCAATGTCAATATTTTACCAGAGCAAAGACGGAGTCCAGAGGGGGGACGAAGAGGCGCCACAGGGAGGCCACACCACCCCCTGGAATGGGCCCACCCTAGACCGCGCCAGGGCATGGTGTGGGCCCCCTGGCCCTCAACCGACCTTGCCCCTTCGCCTATATAAACACCCCGAGGCAGAAACCCTAAGTACCCGATTAGAAATCCACGAAAGAGTCCATAGCCGCCGCCACCATCGTCCCTAGATCGGGGGGATCCGAAGCTCTTCTCGGCACCCTGCCGGAGGGGAGAGATCATCCCGGAGGCCTTCTTCATCACCATGCCAGCCTCCGGAGTGATGCATGAGTAGTTCACCCTTGGACTATGGGTCCATACAGTAGCTAGATGGTTGTTTCTCCTCATTTGTGCTATCATCTTTAGATATTGTGAGCTCCGTTCATGATCAAGATCATCTATTTATAATCATACATGTTGTGTTTGCAGGAATTCGATGGATATTGAGATACTATGTCAGATTGATTATTGATTCTATCATGTGTATGTTATTTGTGATCTTGCATGCTCTCCGTTTCTAGTAGATACTTTGGCCAAGTAGATGCTTGTAACTCCAAGAGGGAGTATTTATGCTCGATAGTAGGTTCATGCCTCTAGTAATCTAGGAGAGTGACAGAAACTTCTAAGGTTGTAGATGTGCTGTTGGTACTAGGGAGAAAACAACAATCCTTTGTCCAAGGACAATTGTATTGTTTACTTTACACACTTTGCTTAATGCAATTATCTGTTGCTTGCAAGTTAACACTGGAAGGGGTTCGGATTGTAACCTGAAGGTGGATTATTAGTCATAGATGCAGTTGGATTATGGTCTATGTATTATGTTGTAATGCCCAAACAAATCTCGTAGAGATCAATATGTCTGGTATATGCATTGTTATGCATTCTCAATCTGTCAATTACGCCGCTGTGATTTGTTCATCCAGCATGCTATTTATCTTATGGAGAACCCCACTAGTGAACTGTGGACCTCAGTCCATTCCTTACCATTGATATACCATCTACTGTTTACCGTTTACTGTTTACAAATACTACAAGCAATTACTATCTTCCACACTATACGTTTAATCCTTTATTTTCAGCAAACCGGTGAGATTGACAACCTCACTATAAGTTGGGGCAAAGTATTGTGGTTGTGTTGTGTAGGTTCCAAGTTGCTAGCTACACCTTGGAGTTGTTTCCTCACTCCTGGTGGTTCGATAACCTTGGTTTCATAACTGAGGGAAACTTACTGCTGTGCTCATCATACCTTTCTCTTGGGGTTCCCAACGAGCTCTACATATCTGAGACATCAAGCACTTTTCTGGCACCGTTGCCGGGGAGATAAGGACAGCTTCAATCTCTTCCTCCCCGTGAATCACTTTTCAGTGAGAAAGAAGATTATCGCAAGGGGAGTCTCTCACAACCAATCTCTTTACTTTGTTTTTGTTTTGCTTAGTTTATTTTGCTTTGTTTTGTTTGTTTCCTTTTATTAAAAATACAAAAAAAATGTACTGCTTTGTTTCTTTTTATAAAAAACACACAAAAGTTAGTTCCTACTTCAGTTTCTATTTCTGTTGGATTGCTTTTATCTTGCAAAAATGAATACTCCTGAAAACACCAAGTTGTGTAATTTCACTAGCACAAACAACAATGATTTTATGTGTAAACCTATTGCTCCACCTGTTCCTGAAGCTACTTTCTTTGAAATTAAAACTCCTTTGCTGAATCTTGTTATGAAAGAACAATTTTCTGGTGCTAGTTCTGATGTTGCTGCTGCTGCTCACCTTAATAATTTTGTTGAACTTTTGAGATGCAAAAATATATGGATGTATATGGATATATTATTAAGCTTAAATTGTTTCCTTTCTCTTTTAGAGGAAGAGTTAAAGAATGGTTGCTATCTTTGCCTAGAAATAGTATTGATTCTTGGATTAAATGCAAAGATGCTTTTATTGGAAAGTATTATCCTCCTGCTAAGATTATATCTATGAGAAGTGAAATAATGAAATTTAAACAATTTGATAATGAACATGGTGCTCAATCTTGGGAAAGAATGAAATCTTTGTTAAAGAATTGCCCCACTCATGGACTGACTACTTGGATGATTATCCAAACCTTTTATGCAGGACTAAATTTTTCTTCAAGAAATCTGTTGGATTCTGCTGCTGGAGGTACCTTTATGATCATTACTTTGGGTGCTGCAACAAAGCTCCTTGATAATATGATGGTTAACTATTCTGAATGGCACACTGAGAGAGCTCCACAAGGTAAGAAGGTAAATTCTTTTGAATAAACCTCCTCCTTGAGTGATAAAATTGATGTTATTATGTCTGTGCTTGTTAATGGAAAAGCTCATATTGATCCAAACAATGTTCCTTTAGCTTCTTTGGTTGCTCAAGAAGAGCAAGTTGATGTGAACTTCATTAGAAATAACAATTTTAGCAACAATGCCTATAGGAACAATTTTGGTAATAATAATTATAGGCCATATCCTACCAATAATGGTAATGCTTATGGAAATTCCTACAACAACAATAGAAGTGCTCCCTCTGAACTTGAACTCATGCTTAAAGATTTTATTAGTAAACAAACTACTTGCAACAAAACTATTGAGGAAAAACTTTAAAATGCTAAAAAAATTCATCTTTGTCTGAAGCACAATCCTATTTGCTTAATAAAATGACTGCTAAACCTGAAACCATGGAAAATCCCTTTGCTACTACTAATGCCATACAAGTTAGAATTGATAAAAATGTTAAATTGTTAGCTAAATTGCATGCTAAGTGGGAAAGAGAAGATGACATTGCTATAAATAGTAGTATTTTTACTATTACCACCACCAATATTGATGCTAGCAAACCACAAGAAGTCCCCATTCCTTTTGCAACAATGCCTAAACCCAATAAAAATGCTGAATTTTTTTGAAATATGGGAAACAATAGTTCTACTACCTTGGATGCTAATTTTGATTTTGATCTTGATGGTTGCAATATTTCTGAAGTGATTATGTTCCTACAAAATCTTGCTAGAAGTCCTAATGCTAGTGCTATGAATATGGCTTTTACAAAACACATTACAGATGCTCTCATTAAAATTAAAGAATAAAAATGGAAACATAAAGCTTCTATTCCTACGAAATTAGAAGATGGTTGGGAACCCATCATTAATATGAAAGTGAATGATTTTGATCTCAAAGCTTTATGTGAACTTGGTGCCAGTGTCTCTATTATGCCTAGAAAAAATTATGAAATGCTTGATTTGCCACCATTGGAAGATTGTTATTTGGATGTCCATATTGATGATAATGCTAAAAAGAAACTTATGAGGAATATTAATGATGTTCTTATTATGGTTAACAATGAATTTGTCCCCGTTGATTTTAATGTTTTGGATGTTGAATGCAATGCTTCTTGTCCTATTACTTTGGGAAGACCTTTTCTTAGAACTGTTGGTGCCATTATTGATCTGAGGGAAGGAACCATTAAATATCAATTCCCACTCAAGAAAGGTATAGAACACTTCACTAAAAAGAGATATAAGATATCTTTTGACTCTCATATTAAAACAAAAGTTTATGATAATGCTTCTTCATTCGAAAATACTTGATTCTTGCTTCCTATGCCTAACTTAAAGGCGTTAAAGAAAGTAGTATTGGGAGATAACCCAAATTATTTTTACTTTCAGTAAGTTTTTCTTTTGTTGAGTCTTGGAAGTTATTGCCTCTGTAATAACCTCTCCTTATCCTTTTTGTGTGGCTTTTGTGCCAAAAATAACCTCTAATGACAGAGAAGTAAGATTTGGGAAAGTTGTTGTCCCAAAATAGATTTTTGTGCTTTACTATAAAAATTCATGAAAATTCCCAGTACGTCAGATTGAGCTATAATTTTATTAGAATTTTTCCCCATGTTATTATCTAACTTTAGTTATTTTATCAGTTTTCGATTTGAGCAACAAAAAAGGTCTTCGAAAAAATTGGTTTTTACCTGATGGTCTGTTTTGACAGATTTCTGCCATTATTTGCATTTGCCTCTTATGGGTTTCTTTTTGAGTTATCTTTAATCACTTGAGCTTTTAAAAGGAATTCCTACAGTATCTTGTGTTCCAATTAAAGTTTTACTTGTTTTGAAACTAAACCCAAAAACTTATTATCTTGAATACACTAATGTTGCTAATGAAGATTGTGTGAAGTTTTGTATGAAGGAAAATTTTAAGTGTAGGGGAAGAATGATGTGATGAGATGAAGAATGGACAAAAGATCAAGCTTGGGGATTCTACCCGTGTCACCCCCAATAAATATTCAAGAGGTAAAAGCGTCAAAGCTTGGGGATGCCCAAGGCATCCCCTTCTTCATTAATAAAAATCTCAGGTCTCTTTCTAGACACTTTATTTTTATTGCTTCATGCACTTTGTGTTGTTCTTGGAGTGTCTTTGTTTTTGTCTTTATTTTTATTTTTATTTGGTTTGCTGAATAAATTGTCTAGATTCCAACACTCCTATTTTGGAGAAGTCATGCCCAGTTCTTCATTGTCTAGAACACTCTAGTTTTCATTTTTTGTTCTCTGAGTGTTCTCTTTTGCTAGCATTGTGCTTAGATTTAGTTTCTTGTGCTTTCTGCTTAGAACTTTTTAGTTCTTCTTTGTGGATTTGTGAGACATTCTCACTGATCTTTATTGTTTATTATTCATTGTGAGTTGTTTCAAATAAGTTGATTGGTGTTGGAAAAGAGTAGGAAGCTTCATGCTTAAGTGGTGCAAAAGGGAGCTTGTTTTTACTGTGGCTTAGACTTTATCATGTCATGCTAGATGTTGCTTTGACCATATGCTTAGTGATTATTGTTGTAGCATGACTTGTTCCAAACAATTAAGATCGCTTAATGCGCCTTAAAAGAATTATGTGTTGTTTTAGCATACAAAAGCATAATATTGTGGTATTCTCCTTTGATGCTTTATTTGGGTAGACTTGGCACATTCTTACACCATGTTAAGACTATGAACCAGTCACCTTAGCCTCTATGATCATTTAGATTTTGACTTGTAATACCACTTTATGCTTTAATTAATAATTTTGTGTTGCTTTGCAAGATTATGGCCATTATTGCTCTCTTAGTTGGTCGCTCCCAGTCTTTTGCTAGCCTCCACTTGTACCAAGTAAGCTCTACCCATGCATCCAACTACCAAGAAACCAAGTTATTCCAAAGAGTCCACTATAAATTCCTATGCATGGTGTGTTTCACCATTCCAAGTATATTCATGTTTTTATATATCTTCCAAATTAAACTTTTATTATGTGAAAATTAGTGATTAAATATCTCACAAACTTGATGGCACACTTTACTTTCTTGCACTTAATAAACTTGAACCATTGTATCATCTATGTTGCTTATATGCTTGCAAATTATAAGTTGGGAGTTAGCAGAATCATGCTGTCATGGGGAACGCTTTCGACACCTGTACATATTATCCAGTTGATATCATGATATTTTGTTTATGGATGTCAGCGGTGTGAAATAAAAGGGGAGATTGTAAGTCCATGGAGTATTATATATGTGTTAAAGAAACGCCTGGGCGGCTAGCCTAAGCCATGCCTAATCATGGTAGAAATTTGCAGCATAACCATAGTGAGCAATGTGTGAAGCATCCTCAATAAAAACGTATGCAAAAAGCAAATAAAAAGATCACTGAGATGCTCATTGTCTGTTGCCTTGTCATTTTGATATGAGATAGCTCCTGTGTCATGGGGCAAGGGGTAACCCGTTGGCGGTTCTCTATGATACACATATACTTACAATGATAAGAACTTGCTTGTGACTAAAGTTGAGTAGCACGAGGAACGACCCTCGTATTCAAGGGACATGAGATTTCCAACTTATGATCTGTCAAGCATATACTTCATATTTGTTTCACTTTAACCTTAATCACTTCAAGATGCTTATGATAGGGGCACTGAGAGCTGAAAGCTAATAAGTACCATAATTTTTGGAAGCTCTTTATGAAACTTGAAATCCCTACTTCCCTCGTGAAGGGCCTTTATTTTTATTTTTATGTTGAGTCTCCATCTTCTACCTCTATGCACCAATTAAGATAGCATAGTTGTGATACGTCGGAAACGTATCTATAATTTTTGATGTTCCATGCTTGTTTAGTATATACTTTGCTTTGCTTTGTCTACACTTTGAGGTGTTTTTATATGTTTTCTGGTTTAACCTATTTACAAGATGCCACAGTGCCAGTTGCCTGTTTTCTTCTGTTTTTGGTTCTAGAAAGGCAGAAAATCAATATTCTCGGAATTGGACGGGACAAAAGCCAAAGTCAATATTTCACCAAGGAGAACACGGAGTCCAGAGGAGAGGCAGAGGGAGCCACAGGTCGGCCGCACCCTCCCAGGCACGGGCCCACCCTAGGCCGCTCCTAGGCAGGGTGTGCCCCCCTGGCCACCCTCCTGCCTCGCCTCTTCGCCTATAAGAAGCCCCTGATGCCTAAACCCTAAGTACTCGATCAATATTCCACGAAACCGTCTATAGCCGCCGCCACCATCGTTCCTAGATCGGGGGGATCTAAAGCTCTTCCCGGCACCCTTCTGGAGGGTAGATCATCCCGGAGGCCTTCTTCTTCATCATGTCAGCCTCCGGTATGAAGCGTGAGTAGTTCCACCTTGGACTACGGGTCGATGTAGTAGCTAGATGGTTGTATCTCCTCCTTTGTGCTTTCATGTATAGATCTTGTGAGCTCCGTTCATGATCAAGATCTCATCTATTTGTAATCATGCATGTTGTGTTTGTGGGGATCCGATGGATATTGAGATTACTATGTCAGATTGATTAATGGTTTTGTCTTAGTGATTCTACCACTGTTACTGTTTAATTGTTGCAAACCACCATTACCTTCCACACCATACAGTTAATCCTTTGTTATAGCAAACCAGTGAGATTGACAACCTCGCTGTTCATTGGGGCAAAGTCTTGAGTTTGTGTTGTGCAGGTCTCCAAGTTGCTAGCAACACCTTTGAGTCGTTTCCTCCTCCTACTGGTTCGATAACCTCGGTTTTTTACTGAGGGAAAACTTGCTGCTATGCTCATCATACCTTGCTCTTGGGGTCTCCCAACGAGGCGTTGAACACGCCATCAATCTTATTTCTGGCGCCGTTGCCGGGGAGGCTAAGGACGTCTTCACAAGGGGAGTCCTTCTCAAACTTTCTCTTTACTTTGTTTTTGTTTTGCTTAGTTTATTTTGCTTGGTTTTGTTTGCCTATTTTTATCAAAAACTCCAAAAAAATATAGTTTAGTTTGGTTTTCTTTCCCTTATCAAAAAACACAAAAAATTAGTTCATGCTCTAGTTGTTGGTCTGTTATTGCCTTGCTTTGTCATGCTTTCTATCAATGGATGGTTTCTTTGAAACTAGTTCTTATTAGCAAGGTGGGTTCATGGAAGAACAAAACTATTTTTATAAGGAACACCGTTTGTCACAAAAAGGGAAACACTTATGGGAACAAATTGATAAATTGAATACTATTGCTAGAGAGGTGTGCTCTACTTATAATGTTACTTATTGCTTTGATAAATCTTGTTGCTGTAGGAGGTATAAACACCTGCCTTTTCAATGTGAGTATAATGATAATATTATCATATCTTCTTATGTTAAAGGAAATTATAACTTTTATGATGTGGAACAAAATGAAGAATTTATTGCTTTCAAGGGTGCTTTTGAACTTGCTAGTTTGCTTGAAAATATCGATGACTCATCTTATGAGTATGAGGTTTATGATATACTTAAATTTTGCTCTAATAATTACAAGGAGAAAAATGGCTATATTCTTGAATATTTTAATAGATGCTTTTCACAAATGGAAGAGACTAATGCCTTGCAGGAGTCGATGGAAGAAGAAATTACTGAACCTGAAAGCTCATTAGATGAAAAAGAGGAGGAGAGTGAGGAAGAATGGATCAGCTACCCATGCCTACCTTCTAGTGAGAGTAACTCTTCATCCCTTATATTATTTGATTGTCCTCCATGATTACCAAAGGAGGATGAATGTTATGTTCCTGTGGATTTTTTTGAAATATCTGCTATAGGTAAAGCTCGTGATAATAGTTATGCTCCTGTTATCTATGACAATCCTATATTTGTGCCTAACTTTGAAATGCATGGTACTAAGGAGTTTTTCTTAGAAAATGTTTATGATAAAGCTCTAGATGATGGTCCTATATTTAATGATCAGTCACCCTGTTATAAAATTGTTAAAAGTGGATTTGAAGGTTTTAATCCACCTATTTTTGAGCTTGATAAAAATTATGCGTTTGTAGATCATGAAAAGCATGCTTTATGTGATAGTTATATTGTTAAGTTTATTCATGATGCTACTGAAAGTTATTATGAGAGAGATAAACATGGTTTTATGCATCTCAATAATATGAAGTTTCCCCTCTTTATGTTGAAAATCTTGAAGTTGCACTTGTTTTGCTTTCCTATGCTTGTTTCTTTGTGCATTCATGACCTGTTTCTTTACAAGATTCCTATGCATAGGAAGTGGGTTAGACTTAAATGTGTTTTGAATTTGCTTCTTGATGCTCTCTTTTTACTTCAATTCATATTCCTTATGAGAGCATCTTCTCAAGCTATCAAGCCTAACTTAAAGGCATTAAATAAAAGTAATTGTTGGGAGATAACCCAAGAGTTTTCTTGAGTCTTGAAAGTTATTACTTCAGTAATGACCTATCCTTATACTTTTTGTTTGCTTTTTTGCGCCAAGAATGACCTCTAATAAGAGGGAAGTAAGATTTGGGGAGTTGATGTCCCGAAACAGATTTTTGTGCTCCACCGTAAAAATACGTGAGGAATATCTATAAGTCGGATTGAGCTGATAATTTACTAATAAATCCCCCAGTATGTTATATAACTTCCGTTAGTTCAAAACTTTTTAATTTGAGCAACATAACGTCTTCGAAAAAATTGTTTTCTACCTGCTGGTCTGTTTTGACAGATTTCTGTCATTATTTGCATTTGC
Organism: Avena sativa; assembly: GCA_916181665.1. Taxonomy (NCBI): domain Eukaryota; kingdom Viridiplantae; phylum Streptophyta; class Magnoliopsida; order Poales; family Poaceae; genus Avena; species Avena sativa. Next base: position 25,312,058 of record OV702283.1, read on the forward strand.
TTCTTATTGATTCCTTTTTGTTTTTTTTTGGGAAATTGAGCTTTTTGAGGGAATTGCTATAGTATATAGTGTTTTTAGTAAAAGTTTTTTTGTTCTAAATCTAAACCCAAGGGTTTATTATCTTTTGAATACACTAATGTTGCTAATGAAGATTGTGTGAAGTTTTGTATGAAGGAAAAAATTTAGGTGTAGAGAGAGAATGATGTAATGAGATGAAGAATGGACAAAAGCTGAAGCTTGGGGATGCCACCCCGGTGTCACCCCAAGAAATATTCAAGAGGTACAAGCGTCAAAGCTTGGGGATTCCCTAGGCATCCCCTTCTTCATCAATAAAAAGCTCGGGTCTTTATAGACACTTCGTTTTTACTGTTTCATGCACTGTTGTGTTGTTCTTGGAGCGTCTTAATTTTCGTTTGATTTGCTTAGTTTGCTTGAATAAAGTAGTTTGGAACCCCGTTATCACTATGATGTTTTAAATAAGTTGATTGGTGTTGGAAAGGAGTAGAAAGTTGTTGCTTGAATAGTGCAAGAGGAGCTTGCTTTGACTGTGACTTAGACTTTAGCATGTCATGCTAGGTGTTTTTTTACCTTATGATCAGTGATTATTGCTATAGCATGACTTGTTCCAAATAATTGGGATTGCTTAGTGTGCCTTGAAGGAATCATGCGTTGTTTTAGCATGCAAAAGCATAGTATTGTGGTATTCTCCTTTGATGCTTTGTTTGGGTTGACTTGACACATTCTCACACCTTATTATGACTATGAAAAGGTCACCATAGCCTCTATGATAATTTAGTCCTTGACTTGTAGTACCACTCTATTCTTTGATTAGTAATGTTTTGTCGCTCTGCATGATTATGGCTATTATTGCTCTATTAGTTGGTCGCTCCCAGTCTTTTGCTAGCCTCCGCTTTTATGAGTAAGGTCTACTCATGCTTCCAACTCCCAAGAAACCAAGTTATTCCAAAGTGTCCACTAAAAATTCCTATGCATGGTGTGTTACACCATTCCAAGTATATTCTTGTTTTCAGCTATCTTCCAATTAAAAAGTATTTTATTATGTGAAAACTTAGTGATTAAATCTCTCACGAACTTGATAGCATACTTTATATTTCTTGTCCCTAATAAACTTGAACCATTGTGTCATCTATGTTGTATATGCTTGCACTTATACGTTGGAATTAACAGAACCATGCTGTCATGGGGAACGCTTCCAACATTGCACTTGTACTTTGTATACAATTGATATCATGCTCTTTTGTCTATGGATTTCGTCGGTGTAAAATGAAAGGGGAGCTTCTAAGTCCATGGAGTTATGTATATGTGTTAGATAAATGCCTAGGACGCTAGCCTAAGCCATGCCTAATCATGGTGGAAACTTGCAGCATCACCATAGTGACATCTATGAAGCATTCTTCTTATAAAAAAAGAGATAGAGAAAAAAATATGAGAAAAGAGGAAAGAGAGAAAAAAGCACCATATTCCCATGGTAAATAAGAAGAATGCCGAGATGCTCATTGTCTGCTTGCCTTGTCATTTTGGTTATGGGATAGCTCTTGTACCATGTGCAAGGGTACCCCGTTGACGGTTCTCTATGATACACATGTACTTACTATGACAGGAACTTGCAAGTAACTAAAATTGAGTAGCATGAGGAGCGGCCCTCGTATTCAAGGGACATGAGATTGCCAACTTATACTTTGTCAAGCATATACTCCATAGTTTGTTCACTTTAACTTTAATCACTTCAAGATGCTTATGATAGGGGCAATGAGGGTGTAAGGTTCCATAGTGAAATTTTTCCATAGTGTGAATATATATTCCACCCTTGTTTTCTACTAGCTAAGCTAAGCATGATAGTAGTAGGGATCTTAACTTAGGAAATTTCTACTAAGGTTTCATCTACTAGGATTTCCCATAGCATGGTTTATACTTAGCAAAATTCCATGCAAGTCTTATTTAGAAATATCACTAATGCATAGTGAAAATAATAGGACAAAGTATGAAGCATCACTTGCCTTTTTGGTAGAGATTATAAGTTCACCCTTGATCTTTGCAATGTTCACACACTTCAAGTCACTACAATTCAATCAAGCAAACAATATTTCAATCTACCATTCAAGCAAAACATCACATAATAATAAACAAAACAATACATGCAAGCATGGAAAAGGTTTGTTTTATTTGTAAAAGTGGTTTCTAGTAAGTTATGAACATTTGGTAACACCATTTGGTCATTTTGTAAAGTGGCAAAACCATTTGCAAAAGATTCTACTTCTAAACCATTTTTAAACCAAATCATTATTTCATGTGATTGAAATCATTTAGCAAAGTAATAATTTTTATAGGGTTTACCAAATACATTTTCAAGTCACAAAACTTGGTGTTTGGGGTCAGAGAGTTTATTCCAAAACATTTCTCAAAGGTTTTCATCTAAAACCATTTTTAACAATTAAACCATATTTTTATTTGACTAGAAATGGTTTAAATCCAAGATTCATTCTTTTGCTTCTCGAAATACACTTTTGAAACCACCAAGTGATTTCTATGGTCAGTAGGTTCAAAACACACCATTTGCCAAAGATTCTATCCCCAAAATCATTTTAGAATAATTTTTATATCCTAAACAAGCATACATAAGTTTCTGCAAAAACAAACATTTTACCAGAAGCTTTTTACTAAACAAAGTGCATGGTTGGCTAGGGTTTGTTTTTCTGAATCCATTGATATAAAGTTTGCAAAATTCGGACGTATAGATTTAAAGTTATGGAATTTACAAAATCACATAACAAATAGATCTATTCTGTTTTAATTCAAACGAGTTGAGCCACGTGTTTTAATCCCATTCGCCCATACCGTTTCGTCTGGATTGGCTAACACAGACCGTAGGATCAAGTTACATCGCACGGTACTGGTTGCGTACCTCTTCGGCATTAAGTGAATCTATCGTATCCATCAGATCGTCATCTAACGGCCATCGTCACCCTGACCAAGTTCTGGCGGCGCTCGACGGCTGCGCGCGGCGGCGACGTTCGGCTAGCGGCGGAGCTGGCGCTAGAGGAAGCAAGGAAGAAGGAGAGGTGGCTCACAGTGATCGCCGAGGCAGGGGGATGCTCAACCTGCCCTTGGTTGGTGAAGAGGCGCACGGGGTTCGCGGCAATTGCTCGCCGTAGTTGAGCTCTCGCTCGGGCTCGTCCTGTTGAAGATGATGGCGAAGGCACGGGGCACGCCAGAGAGAAAATAAGATGCGGTTAGATGCGCGGGGTCACGGCGAGCACGCGTGTGTGAAGGAGAAAGAGAGGCGCGGTCAGGTGCTTACCAGAAGTTTCGCCGGAGAGGAAGCAGACGGTGGCGACGGTGGTCGTCGTCGTTGCTGAGCCTGCAGAGCACGCGCGGGTGAGCTGGCGATACGAGAAGGTCCACCAGGTGATGGGGATCACGGATGTGTGCTCGAGGAGGCAAGGGGCGGCAGGGTACGGCCGGAATCGAGGGGGAAGCTCGTCGGAGACAACGGCCGTTGAGGCTAAAATTTGGGCAGCCTAGTGGCTCTGGTCGAGTGGGATCTGAGGGGAAGAGAAGAGGAGAGCGTGGCGATTAATACTGCAGGGTCACGGCAAGGATTAAGCGCGGCATTTAGTAGAATTGATCGCGAGAATTTAACGGCAGTAAACGGCCAGGGCGTGGTCTTCGCGGGTGGAAACGACGAACAGTTCTATGGGGGCGGTTGGTCAGCGAGAGAGAGAGTGTGGGGGTGGGGTCCGTCGGTCAGTCGCTGAGTGGGTGAGTTTCTGAGTGCGAAGCGTTTTCTCGCGGGGAAGAGAGGGACTGGGCTGGACTGGGCCAGGTGGGCTAGTTGGGCTGGGTCGGCTTGGTTCTCTCTTTTTTTTATTCTGTTTGTTTTTCTCTTTTTCCATTTCTTCAAATCTGTTTTGATTTTGTTTAATTGATTCAAACACCTATTTGAATTCAAGCTTTTGCCAAAATTTGAGTAGGTTCAAATACTGATTAGTATTGTATTCTGATGTCAATTTTTGAATAAAACCTTATTCATTTTGGGGTCTTTTATTTATTCAAAATAGGTTCTAGTTTTAAATCAAATAGACTTAATAGTATTTCTAAACACCATTTGATTTTTCCAAAACCTTCCAAAAAAAATTCAGTAGGTTTTAATTACTTAAAGGGGTGTCAAATAATTCAACTTGAATTATTTGGAAAAACTTTTAATAAGATTTATTAATTATTTAAAATTGGATTTGTCTTTATTCCAATAGGATTTGGTTTAAGGCATTTTATTTTATTTTGGCAATTATTTATCCAATACTTTTATTTGGATTGGGATTATAATTCATTCCATTTGTTTAAAGATTTGGCTAAGATTTGGTTTGATCTTTAATATTCTTTATTTAATAAATCTTTCTTTTCTTATAAAATCCATATTCTTTTATCTGGAGATCCAAACTTGGTGATTCCAATTTGTGAAAACTTATTTATTATTTGTTTATCCTTTTAAATCCTTTTAGGATTAATTTCTCACCATTTGGTATGGGTTTAGATAAGGGCTTTAATAGCTTTGGGAATTCAATTTTATTAAATTCATAGGATTTTATTTATGGTTCCAAATTAAGTGAAACTAATTTCTGTGGTCTTATATTATTTCTGTTTGTCTTTCTTGATCCTTTTAGATTGTTTGTTGAACAATTTTTATATGGATCAAATCCATGGATTTGGAGATAACTTGGAAATGATTTTATTCCAATAGGATTTAGGGTTTGGATTTATTTTCCAAGGGTTTAAATTTCTAGATACATTCATTGAGGAATGCACTTCTCTTGATTTGGATTTTGTTGGATTCAAACTTTTACCAAAGTTTGTTCAAGATGGGATTTTTAAGTTTCCATTTAGAGACAAAAGTTTCTTTTCACCCTGATTTTCAACAAAAAATTATTTTGTTTATTTTATTTTTCACATTACAAGATTTGGAAAATCTTGGGATGTGACAGGCTACCACCCTTAAAATAAATCTCGTCCCGAGATTTGGGGAGGCTAGGGTTTACAAGTAGGCTCAAAACAACTAGGGTACTACCACCCTTAAAATTTTTCCAACTAGATTACATTTTGGATTGCTTGGGATCTTGATGTAACTTTTCTGGACAGATGTTTGCATAGTGGCCTAGCTCCTTGCATTTGAAACATGTGACAAGGATGAGATCCTTCATAGGCTTGTTTATCTTGTGCTTCATCTTTTCTGGACAGTTGCTTGCATAATGTCCTAGCTCTTTGCAGTTGTTGCACCACACTTGGCTAATATCTTTCTTTTCCTTTGGTATCATTTCCTCTTGTTTGTTTCCTTGGTTCTTCTTCTTTTCTAGGCATTCATTGGCATAGTGTCCCATCTCTTTGCAAGTGTAACATTGCACATGGCTTTTGTCCTTCTTTTTCTTGGGTTTCTCCAAAGCTAGGAGTGATTCTAGTTCATGATCTTCATATGTTATCTCATAGGTAGGAATGTCTACTGGTTTCTTTGACCTTCTATTGCTCCTTGGATAATTCATATGTCTCTTCTTTGGTCCTTTAAATTGGGTCATATTGCATGGAGGTACAAGTTGAGATTTTCCTTTGTCTTCATCCTTCTTGGTAGACTTGGCTCTCTCTTGATAGTCTGCAACCAGTTGTTGCACTCCACCTTGTTTCCTTTGTTGAATTATGGAATAGATGGGGCATTGGATAGGGACATGACTATTTCCTTCACATAGGAAGCAAGTAGCTTGAGATGTGGGGCATTGGCCAACTGGATGTTCCTCTTCACAATTGGGGCATTGATCCCCATGTTCCTTGGAAGTGTGATCCTTGTCTCCACAAATCTTGCAAGCTTTGGTTCCTTCTAAAATAACATCTTTGGCATCCTTGTTGTCATAAACTCCTTTGGAAGAGTTGTCTCCAATGTTGATCATTTGAGTGGCCATCCCTTGCAACAATTGGGATTGAAGTTTCAAAATCCTTTATATAGCTGGGTCTAATCCATTGTTGTTGGCTAAAAGCTGAGTTGTCACTTGGCTCAACTGGGTTTGGTTTGCTAGTAGTTGGTCTCTCATGTTGACCTCTTGGTTGTTGGAGTCTCTTGGAGAGGTCATCTGTTTGGGTTGGATTGGGATTAGAATAGGCAAAATATTTCTAAGGGAATAATTCTAATCACACACATCACAATTCACACAAGCAAAGTGCAAGCAATCTCAAACAAATACTCAACAACAAGATTCAAGCATATTTTTAGGCAACCAAAAATATTTTTGTTACACCACATAAGTTGGTGCGTTTGATCTATACTTAATATGGTGGTCCATCTATATGGTTCACTTGAGATCTTTCCTTCCTTTTTTTGGTTGTTTCATCATGCATGAGATCATGGTTTCCTTGGAAAAAATTCTTGGTCACAAAAACTTCAAAGGTGTTGATGGCTCCTTCTAAGTTGTGTTTCCTTAGTTTCCAAATCTTTGAGCAAGATTTCTTGTCTCACTTGTCCTTAGTGATATCCAAGGTTGAAGTCCTTGGTGAAAATGTTGAAGATGTTGAAGTCATTAGAGTTGAAGATGTTGAAGTCATTAGAGTTGATGAAGTCCTTTGCACATGGTGAAGTCTTTGGCCATGGGGTAGGTTTTTCCATCAAGTTTGAAATAGAAGAGATGTAGAATCAAAACCAAAATGGTTGAGGAAAGAGTTTACAAGATTGTTTGTAAATAAGTTTTGGAACAAATACAACTCCTATTTTTCTAAGGGATTTTTGTCCAATCCTAAGTTTACAAATCCTACAGGCAACACAATGCTCTTATACCATCTGTAAGGTTCCCAACCTTTAATAAGGTAGAGATCCCTGTGTTTACAATGCTAGTCCCTAGATCAATAGCTAGCATCCACAGTTAAGATGTAATATCAAGAAACAAAGGTCATAATACAACTTTATAACCATGAATAACATAATTTATTACATCTTACATAACTCATTTGGCTATTACATTACATTGCAGCAGAATATCTATAAGCATGGGGTCCTTCATCTTCAAAGTGCCACAAGCAGACATGTTGGTTGTAGACTTGTAATCATAATCATTAAACTTCACTAATATCAATCAAACCTGCAACATAACAAGTTACAGCCACAAGGGTCAATACATTTGAATTGTATTGGCAAGTGATACTATGGTAGTATAGTGGAGTCTATCATCTATATGCATTTGGCTAAGTGGAGCTTAGGCTTGCTTTGCTCAAAATAGATTTTCCTTATCATTTGAAGACACTAAGTTTTTGTTTGGCAAAAATCACCCAAGGCATCTACCAATCAAAGATTGAAGATCCTTTAACCCTTGTTCAATCCACAAGTTTTTAACTTAGAAATTTGGATGATGAGATTCTTGATAGCTTCCATGTATTGATGCTCAAATTGTCCTTTACCAGGGACATGGCTAAGTACTTAGATTTTACACTCTGCAGAGGTGGTGCACTTTCCCCACAAGACTTGGTTTCACCAAGACAAGATCTTTCAGAAGCCTTCCCTTAGACCAGAATGGACGCGTTCCAACCTATCATTCCCCTACCACCAACTGTCCATTTGGCTAAGTTCTTGCAACCTATATGATCCAGGCAGAGCCCATAATGCCATGTGGTTGCACTTGAAGCTTCTCAACATTTGACATCTCAAATCTCTTTGTTCCTGGGTGGCCATCCACAAGTGATATACACAAGGTAAACCATAAAAATGGGCCTTGTGAACCACTCAACACAAACCTTTCCTTCCATTCCACCCAGGTGATTCATTCACTTAGTTGTTTTATTAAACAAAACACAAGTCCTCAAACTTATAAATTTTTCCATAGTGTGAATATATATTCCACCCTTGTTTTCTACTAGCTAAGCTAAGCATGATAGTAGTAGGGATCTTAACTTAGGAAATTTCTACTAAGGTTTCATCTACTAGGATTTCCCATAGCATGGTTTATACTTAGCAACATTCCATGCAAGTCTTATTTAGAAATATCACTAATGCATACTGAAAATAATAGGACAAAGTATGAAGCATCACTTGCCTTTTTGGTAGAGAGTATAAGTTCACCCTTGATCTTTGCAATGTTCACACACTTCAAGTCACTACAATTCAATCAAGCAAACAATATTTCAATCTACCATTCAAGCAAAACATCACATAATAATAAACAAAACAATACATGCAAGCATGCAAAAGGTTTGTTTTATTTGTAAAAGTGGTTTCTAGTAAGTTATGAACATTTGGTAACACCATTTGGTCATTTTGTAAAGTGGCAAAACCATTTGCAAAAGATTCTACCTCTAAACCATTTTTAAACCAAATCATTATTTCATGTGATTGAAATTGCCTTTAGCAAAGTAATAATTTTTATAGGGTTTACCAAATACATTTTCAAGTCACAAAACTTGGTGTTTGGGGTCAGAGAGTTTATTCCAAAACATTTCTCAAAGGTTTTCATCTAAAACCATTTTTAACAATTAAACCATATTTTTATTTGACTAGAAATGGTTTAAATCCAAGATTCATTCTTTTGCTTCTCCAAATACATTTTTGAAACCACCAAGTGATTTCTATGGTCAGTAGGTTCAAAACACACCATTTGCCAAAGATTCTATCCCCAAAATCATTTTAGAATAATTTTTATATCCTAAACAAGCATACATAAGTTTCTGCAAAAACAAACATTTTACCAGAAGCTTTTTACTAAACAAAGTGCATGGTTGGCTAGGGTTTGTTTTTCTGAATCCATTGATATAAAGTTTGCAAAATTTGGACGTGTAGATTTAAAGTTATGGAATTTACAAAATCACATAACAAATAGATCTATTCTGTTTTAATTCAAACGAGTTGAGCCACGTGTTTTAATCCCATTCGCCCATACCGTTTCGTCTGGATTGGCTAACACAGACCGTAGGATCAAGTTACATCGCACGGCACTGGTTGCGTACCTCTTCGGCGTTAAGTGAATCTATCGTATCCATCAGATCGTCATCTAACGGCCATCGTCACCCTGACCAAGTTCTGGCGGCGCTCGACGGCTGCGCGCGGCGGCGACGTTCGGCTAGCAGCGGAGCTGGCGCTAGAGGAAGCAAGGAACAAGGAGAGTGTGGCATCCCGCAAAACCACTACTAGAAAATCGTGTTGATTTTGTGCATTGCATCATCATGACCGCATGCTCATGTCATCATGCCACATTGCATTTGAGCATCGTCATCATCTTGCACTTTGCTTGCATAAAACTATTTCGGAAAAACCTAATTTGTTTTCTAAACGCCCCTTCTTAATTCAAACGCAAAACCCGGGTCTCCGGATTATTTTGTTTTGTCTGCTATCGGTTTGCAAACGGTCCGTTTAAAACAAATAAAATATTTAATTATTTTAGGGGGGCAGTCGAACGGGCCGATTCGACCCGAACGACCACCCCCAGAAATAAAATCGGTCCACCCCAAAATCCCTAGTCTACCCAACCTAGTCTACCCACCCCTCTGGCCACCTCACCCCGGCCAATCCCCACCCGACACGTCACCCTAACCCAAACTTCTACCCACTCCTAATCTGCCACATCACCCCACCAGCCAACCCTCTCTCTCTCTCCACTTTCCACCCCACCAACCAGCACACACGCGCCCATCTTCCCCCGGATCCCACCTCCCCCTGGACCTGGTCCACTCCCTCCACTCGCGTGACCCCCCTGGCCCACCCTGGCCCGCGTCCCCTGCCCGTCCCCCTCCTCCCGAGCCGCCGCCATGGCCGCCGAGCTCCTCCTCGGCCGCCCTCGCCACAGCGACGCCCCCGCCGCCAGGGCCTCTGCCGTGCCAGCACACCGAGCCCCGCCTCCCTCTGATTCCTCCCTGTGCAGCATCGCCGCGATGACCGACACCTCCGCGCCCGCGAGCACCTCCGAGCGCTGCCACGACGTCCTGATCCCGAGTCGGCCACCTCCCCGTCGTCAACTCCCCGTGTTCGTCGCTGACTCACCTTCTTTGAGCCAGGCCGAGCCCCGCCGTCCCCGGGTGCCCTCCCCCTCGAGAGGTGTCGTCCATCGCTGTGACGGCGTCCCTGACCCCCCTCTCCGGCCGTGTGCCCTGCCGCCAGCCAGGGCGTCCTCTGCAACCGCCGAGCTACTGCCTCAGGTTGAGCCTCTACCAGCAGCGCTAAGCGCGTCGCCGCTCCCTATGCGTCGCATGCGCACCTTCCTCTCCAGAACGCTTCCGTCCTTGTGCCTCTTTGCAAAGCACTGGACCATCGGTCGGCGCTTCGCGTGCGTCCTCGAGCACCTGGCGTTTTCCTGCTGTATGCATGTTAGCTGCTTGTATTGGTGTGAACAAGTTCTCGGAGGAACACGAAGAATCCCCGATGTAGCCGTCTGGATGTCAAGATCTTCATCATGGGACATCAAGCACTACCTCATGGATTCGATGGCGCGAAGCTCTCCTCCTAGATTCGGAAGCCCGAACCCCCGATGATCTGAAGCCCGATCCGGTGCCGCAACCCCAATGTTCATGCCAAGACCCCCATCGACCGAAGAACCCGGAACATCAAGATCTCCCTCATGGAAGGCGAAGACCGTACCGGACCGGTGACACTCGATGAACCCTGGCAAGATCTTCGACATGGCCAAGATCTACCACGACCGAGTCCGGCACCGACAAGTGAAGTCAGAACCACCAAGACCTTCGCCGCGGAACGCCAAGTTCTACATCCCGAACGCCAAGACCGGCCCGATTCACGAACCCGACAAGATCTTCGCGACGGCAAGATCGACCGCTGGGACCCCAAGTTCTCCGTCACGACACAACAAGTTCTCCCTCTTATATCTGGACCTCGCCGATCCCGTCGAACCCTGAACCCTGAGACCGAACCCCGAACCCCGGAACCCCAGGATCTGCCGAACCCTAATGTGTGACCCTTATCCGAGCCCCTATTTTATAAATGCCATATTTATAAATTGTTGCATATTGAATTGTTCATGCATGCATCCTTGTCATGTGGTTTGGGGGCCTTATGCCGATTCACCTCATAATTAAATATGGGGCCCATATGCGGGCAAATCTAGTCTTATATTGGCCCCATTTAAAATTGTGTAGCGCACCGGTGATATAATTTGCCTTGTTAAGACAACATTTAATTTGCGGGGTAGATAAATAACTTGAACCATCTAATTAACTGTCGGGACCCTGGTTCCGCTTAATATGACCTAATTGCATCGCACCTTTGCCATGTCATACATCATACAAGCATCATGCCGATCTTCTGCCATTGTATTAAATAGTGCATCCGGTGTTTATTCTAGTGTTTTGCTTCTTCGCGGATAAGGCCGTTAAGTTGATGTGAGCTCCGCCCCGATCTTCGGATGAATCTTCGACAATGTTTTCAGGCGAGCATCTCCCCCCTTTCTACCTATCTTACTTTTATAGTATTTATTCCCTCCTGTTGATCTATTGCTATCTGTGTTGCGATGCTCTAGTTTTCGTACCCGTGATATCCCTTGCAGCCTTATATTGCCTTGGACACATCCTATTACCGGTTGATTGGTAGATAGTTGGACTTGCGCGTCGTAGTCGCTTGCTCCAGTGCTGTTGCGTGTCGTCAAGAACCACAGTTGTTGGAGAATTGCCGCCCGTTCAATGTTGGAGATGATCCTGGTTTTACTTATCGTTCACTTTAATTCCTGTTTAACAACTAAAATTGAAGTAAGTAAGCAGAGGCATCGGTGGGTGATAGATAATATTTGGTTTCCGACCGCCCACTTGTGTCCCGTAGGACCCCGAGTACTTGATACCTGTTCCTTGATTTATCGCGCTATCCACATCCGGGAGGCTTATGGGACCCCCCTGAGCCAGAGCTTGATTCAGTCTTTTTTCTTGGGGCCACAAACTAGTTTGAGGTTTTATTTACGATCCTGTACTTATGCCATGCTACTGCTTTATTTACGATTGTGCGAGGAGCACACTGTACTGTTTAGGATCGTGGCACGATTCTGCGGTGTCGACAAGCCCAGTTTTGGGTTCCCAGTCGTTCACAGCCGTCCCCACAACCTTGAGTCCGTCTCGGAGCCGGCCGGCTTCGTTGCGGGTCTACTTTAAGGGGTGGCCCCCTGAAATATTTCTGAATCCTGTGATTGCTTTGTCGTGAAAGCCTCGTTGGGTTTTGATTTGGTTTTTCCGAGGTTGATCGAGTGTGTGTTGCTATTGGTGCACCCCGGCCGGGTAAAACTTTCTGAAAGCCGTGTCCGCGGTTATGGACGACTTGGAGCACAGTATCTCGATCATAGACAACTACAACTAAAGTAGTGCTATAAATTTGACTTTATAATGACTAGTAAGCAGCTCCACTATAATGGAATGGCTAAATAAAACTGCCAACAATTGCTTGTTTGGGTGTCGCTTGCGACCATTGTACCTGACTAGTAAGTATTGCAACTATAACGGAATGGCTGAATAAAAGTACCAACAACTGTTGGGTTTTGGGTTAATAAAACTGCCAACGGTGTGAGTTCCTCGGTTGACTTCCTCGTTTGGTCTTGAGGGGGAAACACCAGGATGGGTTTGTTTGATGTTAGAATCAGGTTGGATCCGGATAGGTCTTTCTTACCCCTCTCTGATAACCGCCAGTTGTATCGAGTCTCTATAGGTTGTTCAGTACATGCTGGCGCTGCCGCTCAGTCCACCATACCTATGTAGGCGAGGACCGCCGAATTCTAGTCTCGCCGTGTACTGGCCTCAGTACTGACGCTCCTTCTTTTTCCTTTGCCCTTTGTCGGCACCCTTTTTGTTTAAGCAGGTTTTGAGTTCGACGTCGTTAGCAGGGTTACCCTTCCGGCTTGGCCTGGGCAGGGTTATGGACGCCATTGGTTATTCTTCAGGGCTCTTAGCCCCATTTGCATCTTGTCCGTAGTCGGACGCTCTATCATTTTTCAAGGTGATTTGGATCTTGTATATTATATCTGTATTCTTGGCTCTTTGAGTCGCTGTTGTATATATCTGTTCTGTGGGTCCCATCGAGGACTGTTGTGTAATGTTATTACTTCGTTTTCCACCCGCACGAAAGTGCCTGGTGGGCACCTTTGAATCGTTTCTATGCGGGTTTGGCGGGTTTCGCTAAAACTTGCATAGGGTCGATTCTGAGGGTGTTACAGAGTGGTATCAGAGCTCAGCAGTTGCGATACCCCATAAGTCCAGCCTGTAGGATAACCTAGCTAACGGCCGAAGTAGAGTGTCAAAACTATTTTTGCAAAATCGTTTGGATAGTTCTGATTAGGTCTGATTTTACTCCTTACCCCTCTGCTGTTCTCCTCTTACCTTTACGTGTTTTGAATCCGCTCTCGTCTCTTTCTTCGAGTCCAGGAATTCTCGTGGTTGGGTTTCTGTCGTGCCTTCAGGGTTTCGCTTCCTCCTTTGGTAACGGTGTTCTACCATCCGGTGTTCTTGCTGTCTGAGGAATCCGACTACGGTGTTACCATTCTTTATTCCTTGTTTGTGCCTTCCGGTGTTTTCCGACGCGACGATATCCTCTACGCCAGATCCGATGCAGAGTCTGCATCACTCCTTTGTTCCTGAACCTCACTTGTCGAGATCTTCAGTCTGATTCCGAGAATGGTTGCACTCTTTTCCTACTGATTGTGCAGAGTAATAGTTTGGGTGCGTGATGGATTGGCCCCCATGCCGACTACCCCTTCTATTCGCTTTTGTACATTGAAGTGGATGAGAATGCATCGGTTCCCTCTTTCTATCGAAGCTAGAGGTGGCTTTATTTGTTGATACCTCTACCTTCGACCTTTTGTTCCCGGAGTGTTCCCTCGACGATCACGGACAACGACCTCTTGTTAGTGGTGTCGCGAGGATCTACATGAAGCGAGAAGATTCAGACCGCCGACCTTCCTTCCGGTACCACGAGGCGGATCTCGAGGGCGAGATCCATTGTTAGTGGTGTCGAATTGTGGCATCCCGCAAAACCACTACTAGAAAATCGCGTTGATTTTGTGCATTGCATCATCATGACCGCATGCTCATGTCATCATGCCACATTGCATTTGAGCATCGTCATCATCTTGCACTTTGCTTGCATAAAACTATTTTGGAAAAACCTAATTTGTTTTCTAAACGCCCCGTCTTAATTCAAACGCAAAACCCGGGTCTCCGGATTATTTTGTTTTGTCTGCTATCGGTTTGCAAACGGTCCGTTTAAAACAAATAAAATATTTAATTATTTTAGGGGGGCAGTCGAACGGGCCGATTCGACCCGAACGACCACCCCCAGAAATAAAATCGGTCCACCCCAAAATCCCTAGTCTACCCAACCTAGTCTACCCACCCCTCTGGCCACCTCACCCCGGCCAATCCCCACCCGACACGTCACCCTAACCCAAACTTCTACCCACTCCTAATCTGCCACATCACCCCACCAGCCAACCCTCTCTCTCTCTCCACTTTCCACCCCACCAACCAGCACACACGCGCCCATCTTCCCCCGGATCCCACCTCCCCCTGGACCTGGTCCACTCCCTCCACTCGCGTGACCCCCCTGGCCCACCCTGGCCCGCGTCCCCTGCCCGTCCCCCTCCTCCCGAGCCGCCGCCATGGCCGCCGAGCTCCTCCTCGGCCGCCCTCGCCACAGCGACGCCCCCGCCGCCAGGGCCTCTGCCGTGCCAGCACACCGAGCCCCGCCTCCCTCTGATTCCTCCCTGTGCAGCATCGCCACGGCGACCGACACCTCCGCGCCCGCGAGCACCTCCGAGCGCTGCCACGACGTCCTGATCCCGAGTCGGCCACCTCCCCGTCGTCAACTCCCCGTGTTCGTCGCTGCCTCACCTTCTTTGAGCCAGGCCGAGCCCCGCCGTCCCCGGGCGCCCTCCCCCTCGAGAGGTGTCGTCCATCGCTGTGACGGCGTCCCTGACCCCCCTCTCCGGCTGTGTGCCCTGCCGCCAGCCAGGGCGTCCTCTGCAACCGCCGAGCTGCTGCCTCAGGTTGAGCCTCTACCAGCAGCGCTAAGCGCGTCGCCGCTCCCTATGCGTCGCATGCGCACCTTCCTCTCCAGAACGCTTCCGTCCTTGTGCCTCTTTGCAAAGCACTGGACCATCGGTCGGCGCTTCGCGTGCGTCCTCGAGCACCTGGCGTTTTCCTGCTGTATGCATGTTAGCTGCTTGTATTGGTGTGAACAAGTTCTCGGAGGAACACGAAGAATCCCCGATGTATCCGTCTGGATGTCAAGATATTCATCATGGGACATCAAGCACTACCTCATGGATTCGATGGCGCGAAGCTCTCCTCCTAGATTCGGAAGCCCGAACCCCCGATGATCTGAAGCCCGATCCGGTGCCGCAACCCCAATGTTCATGCCAAGACCCCCATTGACCGAAGAACCCGGAACATCAAGATCTCCCTCATGGAAGGCGAAGACCGTACCGGACCGGTGACACTCGACGAACCCTGGCAAGATCTTCGACATGGCCAAGATCTACCACGACCGAGTCCGGCACCGACAAGTGAAGTCAGAACCACCAAGACCTTCGCCGCGAAACGCCAAGTTCTGCATCCCGAACGCCAAGACCGGCCCGATTCACGGACCCGACAAGTCTTCGCGACGGCAAGATCGACCGCTGGGACCCCAAGTTCTCCGTCACGACACAACAAGTTCTCCCTCTTATATCTGGACCTCGCCGATCCCGTCGAACCCTGAACCCTGAGACCGAACCCCGAACCCCGGAACCCCAGGATCTGCCGAACCCTAATGTGTGACCCTTATCCGAGCCCCTATTTTATAAATGCCATATTTATAAATTGTTGCATATTGAATTGTTCATGCATGCATCCTTGTCATGTGGTTTGGGGGCCTTATGCCGATTCACCTCATAATTAAATATGGGGCCCATATGCGGGCAAATCTAGTCTTATATTGGCCCCATTTAAAATTGTGTAGCGCACCGGTGATATAATTTGCCTTGTTAAGACAACATTTAATTTGCGGGGTAGATAAATAACTTGAACCATCTAATTAACTGTCGGGACCCCGGTTCCGCTTAATATGACCTAATTGCATCGCACCTTTGCCATGTCATACATCATACAAGCATCATGCCGATCTTCTGCCGTTGTATTAAATAGTGCATCCGGTGTTTATTCTAGTGTTTTGCTTCTTCGCGGATAAGGCCGTTGAGTTGATGTGAGCTCTGCCTCGATCTTCGGATGAATCTTCGACAATGTTTTCAGGCGAGCATCTCCCCCCTTTCTACCTATCTTACTTTTATAGTATTTATTCCCTCCTGTTGATCTATTGCTATCTGTGTTGCGATGCTCTAGTTTTCGTACCCGTGATATCCCTTGCAGCCTTATATTGCCTTGGACACATCCTATTACCGGTTGATTGGTAGATAGTTGGACTTGCGCGTCGTAGTCGCTTGCTCCAGTGCTGTTGCGTGTCGTCAAGAACCACAGTTGTTGGAGAATTGCCGCCCGTTCAATGTTGGAGATGATCCTGGTTTTACTTATCGTTCACTTTAATTCCTGTTTAACAACTAAAATTGAAGTAAGTAAGCAGAGGCATCGGTGGGTGATAGATAATATTTGGTTTCCGACCGCCCACTTGTGTCCCGTAGGACCCCGAGTACTTGATACCTGTTCCTTGATTTATCGCGCTATCCACATCCGGGAGGCTTATGGGACCCCCCTGAGCCAGAGCTTGATTCAGTCTTATTTCTTGGGGCCACAAACTAGTTTGAGGTTTTATTTACGATCCTGTACTTATGCCATGCTACTGCTTTATTTACGATTGTGCGAGGAGCACACTGTACTGTTTAGGATCGTGGCACGATTCCGCGGTGTCGACAAGCCCAGTTTTGGGTTCCCAGTCGTTCACAGCCGTCCCCACAACCTTGAGTCCGTCTCGGAGCCGGCCGGCTTCGTTGCGGGTCTACTTTAAGGGGTGGCCCCATGAAATATTTCTGAATCCTGTGATTGCTTTTTCGTGAAAGCCTCGTTGGGTTTTGATTTGGTTTTTCCGAGGTTGATCGAGTGTGTGTTGCTATTGGTGCACCCCGGCCGGGTAAAACTTTCTGAAAGCCATGTCCGCGGTTATGGACGACTTGGAGCACAGTATCTCGATCATAGACAACTACAACTAAAGTAGTGCTATAAATTTGACTTTATAATGACTAGTAAGCAGCTCCACTATAATGGAATGGCTAAATAAAACTGCCAACAATTGCTTGTTTGGGTGTCGCTTGCGACCATTGTACCTGACTAGTAAGTATTGCAACTATAACGGAATGGCTGAATAAAAGTACCAACAACTGTTGGGTTTTGGGTTAATAAAACTGCCAACGGTGTGAGTTCCTCGGTTGACTTCCTCGTTTGGTCTCGAGGGGGAAACACCAGGATGGGTTTGTTTGATGTTAGAATCAGGTTGGATCCGGATAGGTCTTTCTTACCCCTCTCTGATAACCGCCAGTTGTATCGAGTCTCTATAGGTTGTTCAGTACATGCTGGCGCTGCCGCTCAGTCCACCATACCTATGTAGGCGAGGACCGCCGAATTCTAGTCTCGCCGTGTACTGGCCTCAGTACTGACGCTCCTTCTTTTTCCTTTGCCCTTTGTCGGCACCCCTTTTGTTTAAGCAGGTTTTGAGTTCGACGTCGTTAGCAGGGTTACCCTTCCGGCTTGGCCTGGGCAGGGTTATGGACGCCATTGGTTATTCTTCAAGGCTCTTAGCCCCATTTGCATCTTGTCCGTAGTCGGACGCTCTATCATTTTTCAAGGTGATTTGGATCTTGTATATTATATCTGTATTCTTGGCTCTTTGAGTCGCTGTTGTATATATCTGTTCTGTGGGTCCCATCGAGGACTGTTGTGTAATGTTATTACTTCGTTTTCCACCCGCACGAAAGTGCCTGGTGGGCACCTTTGAATCGTTTCTATGCGGGTTTGGCGGGTTTCGCTAAAACTTGCATAGGGTCGATTCTGAGGGTGTTACAGAGTGGTATCAGAGCTCAGCAGTTGCGATACCCCATAAGTCCAGCCTGTAGGATAACCTAGCTAACGGCCGAAGTAGAGTGTCAAAACTATTTTTGCAAAATCGTTTGGATAGTTCTGATTAGGTCTGATTTTACTCCTTACCCCTCTGCTGTTCTCCTCTTACCTTTACGTGTTTTGAATCCGCTCTCGTCTCTTTCTTCGAGTCCAGGAATTCTCGTGGTTGGGTTTCCGTCGTGCCTTCAGGGTTTCGCTTCCTCCTTTGGTAACGGTGTTCTACCATCCGGTGTTCTTGCTGTCTGAGGAATCCGACTACGGTGTTACCATTCTTTATTCCTTGTTTGTGCCTTCCGGTGTTTTCCGACGCGACGATATCCTCTACGCCAGATCCGATGCAGAGTCTGCATCACTCCTTTGTTCCTGAACCTCACTTGTCGAGATCTTCAGTCTGATTCCGAGAATGGTTGCACTCTTTTCCTACTGATTGTGCAGAGTAATAGTTTGGGTGCGTGATGGATTGGCCCCCATGCCGACTACCCCTTCTATTCGCTTTTGTACATTGAAGTGGATGAGAATGCATCGGTTCCCTCTTTCTATCGAAGCTAGAGGTGGCTTTATTTGTTGATACCTCTACCTTCGACCTTTTGTTCCCGGAGTGTTCCCTCGACGATCACGGACAACGACCTCTTGTTAGTGGTGTCGCGAGGATCTACATGAAGCGAGAAGATTCAGACCGCCGACCTTCCTTCCGGTACCACGAGGCGGATCTCGAGGGCGAGATCCATTGTTAGTGGTGTCGAATTGTGGCATCCCGCAAAACCACTACTAGAAAATCGCGTTGATTTTGTGCATTGCATCATCATGACCGCATGCTCATGTCATCATGCCACATTGCATTTGAGCATCGTCATCATCTTGCACTTTGCTTGCATAAAACTATTTTGGAAAAACCTAATTTGTTTTCTAAACGCCCCGTCTTAATTCAAACGCAAAACCCGGGTCTCCGGATTATTTTGTTTTGTCTGCTATCGGTTTGCAAACGGTCCGTTTAAAACAAATAAAATATTTAATTATTTTAGGGGGCAGTTGAACGGGCCGATTCGACCCGAACGACCACCCCCAGAAATAAAATCGGTCCACCCCAAAATCCCTAGTCTACCCAACCTAGTATACCCACCCCTCTGGCCACCTCACCCCGGCCAATCCCCACCCGACACGTCACCCTAACCCAAACTTCTACCCACTCCTAATCTGCCACATCACCCCACCAGCCAACCCTCTCTCTCTCTCCACTTTCCACCCCACCAACCAGCACACACGCGCCCATCTTCCCCCGGATCCCACCTCCCCCTGGACCTGGTCCACTCCCTCCACTCGCGTGACCCCCCTGGCCCACCCTGGCCCGCGTCCCCTGCCCGTCCCCCTCCTCCCGAGCCGCCGCCATGGCCGCCGAGCTCCTCCTCGGCCGCCCTCGCCACAGCGACGCCCCCGCCGCCAGGGCCTCTGCCGTGCCAGCACACCGAGCCCCGCCTCCCTCTGATTCCTCCCTGTGCAGCATCGCCGCGGCGACCGACACCTCCGCGCCCGCGAGCACCTCCGAGCGCTGCCACGACGTCCTGATCCCGAGTCGGCCACCTCCCCGCCGTCAACTCCTCGTGTTCGTCGCTGCCTCACCTTCTTTGAGCCAGGCCGAGCCCCGCCGTCCCCGGGCGCCCTCCCCCTCGAGAGGTGTCGTCCATCGTTGTGACGGCGTCCCTGACCCCCCTCTCCGGTCGTGTGCCCTGCCGCCAGCCAGGGCGTCCTCTGCAACCGCCGAGCTGCTGCCTCAGGTTGAGCCTCTACCAGCAGCGCTAAGCGCGTCGCCGCTCCCTATGCGTCGCATGCGCACCTTCCTCTCCAGAACGCTTCCGTCCTTGTGCCTCTTTGCAAAGCACTGGACCATCGGTCGGCGCTTCGCGTGCGTCCTCGAGCACCTGGCGTTTTCCTGCTGTATGCATGTTAGCTGCTTGTATTGGTGTGAACAAGTTCTCGGAGGAACACGAAGAATCCCCGATGTAGCCGTCTGGATGTCAAGATCTTCATCATGGGACATCAAGCACTACCTCATGGATTCGATGGCGCGAAGCTCTCCTCCTAGATTCGGAAGCCCGAACCCCCGATGATCTGAAGCCCGATCCGGTGCCGCAACCCCAATGTTCATGCCAAGACCCCCATCGACCGAAGAACCCGGAACATCAAGATCTCCCTCATGGAAGGCGAAGACCGTACCGGACCGGTGACACTCGACGAACCCTGGCAAGATCTTCGACATGGCCAAGATCTACCACGACCGAGTCCGGCACCGACAAGTGAAGTCAGAACCACCAAGACCTTCGCCGCGGAACGCCAAGTTCTACATCCCGAACGCCAAGACCGGCCCGATTCACGGACCCGACAAGATCTTCGCGACGGCAAGATCGACCGTTGGGACCCCAAGTTCTCCGTCACGACACAACAAGTTCTCCCTCTTATATCTGGACCTCGCCGATCCCGTCGAACCCTGAACCCTGAGACCGAACCCCGAACCCCGGAACCCCAGGATCTGCCGAACCCTAATGTGTGACCCTTATCCGAGCCCCTATTTTATAAATGCCATATTTATAAATTGTTGCATATTGAATTGTTCATGCATGCATCCTTGTCATGTGGTTTGGGGGCCTTATGCCGATTCACCTCATAATTAAATATGGGGCCCATATGCGGGCAAATCTAGTCTTATATTGGCCCCATTTAAAATTGTGTAGCGCACCGGTGATATAATTTGCCTTGTTAAGACAACATTTAATTTGCGGGGTAGATAAATAACTTGAACCATCTAATTAACTGTCGGGACCCCGGTTCCGCTTAATATGACCTAATTGCATCGCACCTTTGCCATGTCATACATCATACAAGCATCATGCCGATCTTTTGCCGTTGTATTAAATAGTGCATCCGGTGTTTATTCTAGTGTTTTGCTTCTTCGCGGATAAGGCCGTTGAGTTGATGTGAGCTCCGCCCCGATCTTCGGATGAATCTTCGACAATGTTTTCAGACGAGCATCTCCCCCTTTCTACCTATCTTACTTTTATAGTATTTATTCCCTCCTGTTGATCTATTGCTATCTGTGTTGCGATGCTCTAGTTTTCGTACCCGTGATATCCCTTGCAGCCTTATATTGCCTTGGACACATCCTATTACCGGTTGATTGGTAGATAGTTGGACTTGCGCGTCGTAGTCGCTTGCTCCAGTGTTGTTGCGTGTCGTCAAGAACCACAGTTGTTGGAGAATTGCCGCCCGTTCAATGTTGGAGATGATCCTGGTTTTACTTATCGTTCACTTTAATTCCTGTTTAACAACTAAAATTGAAGTAAGTAAGCAGAGGCATCGGTGGGTGATAGATAATATTTGGTTTCCGACCGCCCACTTGTGTCCCGTAGGACCCCGAGTACTTGATACCTGTTCCTTGATTTATCGCGCTATCCACATCCGGGAGGCTTATGGGACCCCCCTGAGCCAGAGCTTGATTCAGTCTTATTTCTTGGGGCCACAAACTAGTTTGAGGTTTTATTTACGATCCTGTACTTATGCCATGCTACTGCTTTATTTACGATTGTGCGAGGAGCACACTGTACTGTTTAGGATCGTGGCACGATTCCGCGGTGTCGACAAGCCCAGTTTTGGGTTCCCAGTCGTTCACAGCCGTCCCCACAACCTTGAGTCCGTCTCGGAGCCGGCCGGCTTCGTTGCGGGTCTACTTTAAGGGGTGGCCCCCTGAAATATTTCTGAATCCTGTGATTGCTTTGTCGTGAAAGCCTCGTTGGGTTTTGATTTGGTTTTTCCGAGGTTGATCGAGTGTGTGTTGCTATTGGTGCACCCCGGCCGGGTAAAACTTTCTGAAAGCCGTGTCCGCGGTTATGGACGACTTGGAGCACAGTATCTCGATCATAGACAACTACAACTAAAGTAGTGCTATAAATTTGACTTTATAATGACTAGTAAGCAGCTCCACTATAATGGAATGGCTAAATAAAACTGCCAACAATTGCTTGTTTAGGTGTCGCTTGCGACCATTGTACCTGACTAGTAAGTGTTGCAACTATAACGGAATGGCTGAATAAAAGTACCAACAACTGTTGGGTTTTGGGTTAATAAAACTGCCAACGGTGTGAGTTCCTCGGTTGACTTCCTCGTTTGTTCTCGAGGGGGAAACACCAGGATGGGTTTGTTTGATGTTAGAATCAGGTTGGATCCGGATAGGTCTTTCTTACCCCTCTCTGATAACCGCCAGTTGTATCGAGTCTCTATAGGTTGTTCAGTACATGCTGGCGCTGCCGCTCAGTCCACCATACCTATGTAGGCGAGGACCGCCGAATTCTAGTCTCGCCGTGTACTGGCCTCAGTACTGACGCTCCTTCTTTTTCCTTTGCCCTTTGTCGGCACCCCTTTTGTTTAAGCAGGTTTTGAGTTCGACGTCGTTAGCAGGGTTACCCTTCCGGCTTGGCCTGGGCAGGGTTATGGACGCCATTGGTTATTCTTCAGGGCTCTTAGCCCCATTTGCATCTTGTCCG
The DNA here is from genome assembly GCA_916181665.1 of Avena sativa. NCBI lineage: Eukaryota > Viridiplantae > Streptophyta > Magnoliopsida > Poales > Poaceae > Avena > Avena sativa. The sequence goes on from OV702283.1 coordinate 25,334,650, forward strand.
TAGTCGGACGCTCTATCATTTTTCAAGGTGATTTGGATCTTGTATATTATATCTGTATTCTTGGATCTTTGAGTCGCTGTTGTATATATCTGTTCTGTGGGTCCCATCGAGGACTGTTGTGTAATGTTATTACTTCGTTTTCCACCCGCACGAAAGTGCCTGGTGGGCACCTTTGAATCGTTTCTATGCGGGTTTGGCGGGTTTCGCTAAAACTTGCATAGGGTCGATTCTGAGGGTGTTACAGAGAGGTGGCTCACAGTGATCGCCGAGGCACGGGGATACTCAACCTGCCCTTGGTTGGTGAAGGGGCGCACGGGGTTCGCGGCAATTGCTCGCCGTAGTTGAGCTCTCGCTCGGGCTCGTCCTGTTGAAGATGATGGCGAAGGCACGGGGCACGCTAGAGAGAAAATAAGATGCGGTTAGATGCGCGGGGTCACGGCGAGCACGTGTGTGTGAAGGAGAAAGACAGGCGCGGTCAGGTGCTTACCAGAAGTTTCACCGGAGAGGAAGCAGACGGTGACGACGGTGGTCGTCGTCGTTGCCGAGCCTGCAGAGCACGCGCGGGTGAGCTGGCGATACGGGAAGGTCCGGCAGGTGTTGGGGATCACGGCTGTGTGCTCGAGGAGGCAAGGGGCGGCAGGGTACGGCCGGAATCGAGGGGGAAGCTCGTCGGAGACAGCGGCCGTTGAGGCTAAAATTTGGGGCAGCCTAGTGGCTCCGGTCGAGTGGGATCTGAGGGGAAGAGAAGAGGAGAGTGTGGCGATTAATACTGCACGGTCACGGCAAGGATTAATCACGGCATTTAGGAGAATTGATCGCGAGAATTTAACGGCAGTAAACGGCCAGGACGTGGTCTTCGCGGGTGGAAACGACGAACAATTCTGTGGGGTCGGTTGGTCAGCGAGAGAGAGAGTGTGGGGGTGGGGTCCGTCGGTCAGTCGCTGAGTGGGTGAGTTTCTGAGTGCGAAGCGTTTTCTCGCGGGGAAGAGAGGGACTGGGCCGGACTGGGCCAGGTGGGCTAGTTGGGCTGGGTCGGCTTGGTTCTCTCTTTTTTTATTCTGTTTGTTTTTCTCTTTTTCCATTTCTTCAAATCTGTTTTGATTTTGTTTAATTGATTCAAACACCTATTTGAATTCAAGCTTTTGCCAAAATTTGAGTAGGTTCAAATACTGATTAGTATTGTATTCTGATGTCAATTTTTGAATAAAACCTTATTCATTTTGGGGTCTTTTATTTATTCAAAATAGGTTCTAGTTTTAAATCAAATAGACTTTATAGTACTTCTAAACACCATTTGATTTATCCAAAACCTTCCAAAATCTTTTCAGTAGGTTTTAATTACTTAAAGGGGTGTCAAATAATTCAACTTGAATTATTTGGAAAAACTTTTAATAAGATTTATTAATTATTTAAAATTGGATTTGTCTTTATTCCAATAGGATTTGGTTTAGGGCATTTTATTTTATTTTGGCAATTATTTATCCAATACTTTTATTTGGATTGGGATTATAATTCATTCCATTTGTTTAAAGATTTGGCCAAGATTTGGTTTGATCTTTAATATTCTTTATTTAATAAATCTTTCTTTTCTTATAAAATCCATATTCTTTTATTTGGAGATCCAAACTTGGTGATTCCAATTTGTGAAAACTTATTTATTATTTGTTTATCCTTTTAAATCCTTTTAGGATTAATTGCTCACCATTTGGTATGGGTTTAGGTAAGGGCTTTATTCAATTTTATTAAATTCATAGGATTTTATTTATGGTTCCAAATTAAGTGAAACTAATTTCTATGGTATTATATTATTTCTGTTTGTATTTCTTGATCCTTTGAGATTGTTTGTTGAACAATTTTTATATGGATCAAATCCATGGATTTGGAGATAACTTGGAAATGATTTTATTCCAATAGGATTTAGGGTTTGGATTTATTTTCCAAGGGTTTAAATTTCCAGATACATTCATTGAGGAATGCACTTCTCTTGATTTGGATTTTGTTGGATTCAAACTTTTACCAAAGTTTGTTCAAGATGGGATTTTTAAGTTTCCATTTAGAGACAAAAGTTTCTTCTCACCCTGATTTTCAACAAAAATTTATTTTGTTTATTTTATTTTTCACATTACAAGATTTGGAAAATCTTGGGATGTGACAGAGGGCTGAAAGCTAACAAGTACCATAACTTTTGGAAGCTCTTTTTGAAACTTGAAATCCCTGGTTCCCTTTATGAAAGGGACTTTCTTCCACCATTATATTGAGTCTCCACCTTCTACCTTTAGGCACCAGTTAAGAGAGCATAGTTGCCATTCTTAGTTCTATGTGCATTGTCCCAAAACTTTTTGATTGATGCATATTGTTGATATTGCTTGTTCTTGTGCTATTTGTATCTAGTCACTCTTATGAACTTTGAAGGTGTCCTATGCATCTATTTGCTAATCTATGAGGCACAATCTGATTGCCACTATGCTATGTTTTCTATATGTGAAACAAACAAACGTTTTGCAATGCATGTTATTTATGATCTTTGTTTGTAGCCTTTCATGTTGCATGCATGGTTACTTTGTCTTATTGTTAGAACTCCATCTTTCATGCTCATGTTTAGAGTTCTTTGATCCCAGCTTTCAATGCTTGCAAATGGTTTGATCTTGATTTTGATGGTGCATGTCACCTAAAAAATTATTCTTTTTATCACTTACCTACTCGAGAACGAGCAGGAGTTAAGCTTGGGGATGCTTGATACGTCGAAAACGAATCTATAATTTTTTATGTTCCATGCTTCTTTAGTATACACTTTGCTTTGCTTTGTCTACACTTTGAGGTGTTTTTATATGTTTTTTGGTACTAACCTATTAACAAGATACCACAGTGCCAGTTGCCTGTTTTATTCTGTTTTTGGTTTCAGAAAGGCAGAAAATCAATATTCTCGGAATTGGACGGGACAAAAGTCAAAGTCAATATTTCACCGAGAACACGGAGTCCAGCGGAGAGACGGAGGGGAGCCACAGGGAGGCGCACCCCCAGGCACGGTCCCACCCTAGGCCATGCTTGGGTAGGGTGTGGGCCCCCTAGCCGCCCTCCTGCCTCGCCTCTTCGCCTATAAGAAGCTCCCGATGCCTAAACCCTAAGTATCCAATCAATATTCCACGAAACCGTCTTTAGCCGCCGACACCATCGTCCCTAGATCGGGGGGATCTGAAGCTCCCCGGCACCCTGCCGGAGGGGAGATCATCCCGGAGGCCTTCTTCTTCATCATGCCAGCCTCCGGTATGAAGCGTGAGTAGTTCCACCTTGGACTACGGGTCCATGTAGTAGCTAGATGGTTATATCTCCTCCTTTGTGCTTTCATGTATCGATCTTGTGAGCTCCGTTCATGATCAAGATCTCATCTATTTGTAATCATGCATGTTGTGTTTGCGGGGATCCGATGGATATTGAGATTACTATGTCAGATTGATTAATGGTTTTGTCTTATTGATTCTATCATGTCTGTGTTGTTTGTGATCTTGCATGCTCTCCGTTGTTAGTAGCTATCTTGGCCAAGTAGTTGCTAGTGAATCTAAGAGAGGGTATTTATGATCGATAGTGGGTTCATGCCTCTATTTAATCTAAGGGAAGTGATAGAAATCTCTAAGGTTGTAGATATGTTGTTGCCACTAGGGAGAAAACAACGGTCTCTTGTTTATGGAACAACTGGATTGTTTACCTTACACACTTTGCTTAAAGCAGTTGTATGTTGCTTGCAACTTAATACTTGAGGGGGTTCAGATGATAAACTAAAGGTGGACTTCTAGTCATAGATGTAGTTGGATGGCGGTCTATATATCTTGTTGTATTGCCCAATCGAATCTCATAGGATCATGATGTCTAGTATTGCATTGTTATGCCTTGCTCAGTCATGTCAATTGCCCTGCTGTAATTTGTTTACCCAATATGCCATGTTTGTTTATCTAAGGAGAACACCTGTAGTGAACTATGGACCATGGTCCAATCTTTACCATTGATACATCTTCCACTGTTACTGTTTAATTGTTGCAAACCACCATTACCTTCCACACGATACAGTTAATCCTTTGTTATAGCAAACCAGTGAGATTGACAACCTCGCTGTTCGTTGGGGCAAAGTCTTGAGTTTGTGTTGTGCAGGTCTCCAAGTTGCTAGCAACACCTTTGAGTCGTTTCCTTCCTCCTACTGGTTCGATAACCTCGGTTTATTACTGAGGGAAAACCTGTTGCTGTGCTCATCATACCTTGCTCTTGGGGTCTCGCAATGAGGCGTTGAACACGCCATCAACATGTCACGTCAAAAATTATTCTTTTTATCACTTACCTACTCGATAACGGGTAGGAGTTAAGCTTGGGGATGCTTGATACGTCGTAAACATATCTATAATTTTTGATGCTCCATGCTTGTTTTATATCAACTTTCTTATGTTTTGTCTACACTTTGAGGTATTTTTATACATTTTCTGGAACTAACCTATTGACAAGATGCCGCAGTGCCAGTTGCCTGTTTTCTGCTGTTTTTGGTTTCAAAAAAGCTAGTAAGGAAATATTCTTGGAATTGGACGGGACAAAAGCCAAAGTCAATATTTTACCAGAAGGAACACGGAGTCCGAAGGGCAGCCGAAGTGGGGCCACAAGGCGGCCACACCATGCGTCGGTGCGGCTAGGGGGTCGCGCGATCCCTAGGTGTGGGCCCCTCGGGCACCCACCGACCTTGCCCCTTTGCCTATAAAAGCACCTCGATGCAGAAACCCTAAATACCCGATCAAATCTCCATGAAATAGTCCGTAGCCGCCTCCATCTCCATCCCTAGATCGGGAGGATCTGAAGCTCTTCTCGACACCCTGCTGGAGGGGATAGATCATCCCGGAGGCCTTCTTCATCACCATGCCAGCCTCCGGAGTGATGCGTGAGTAGTTCACCCTTGGACTATGGGTCCGTACAGTAGCTAGATGGTTGGTTCTCGTCCTTTGTGCTATCATGTTTAGATCTTGTGAGCTCCGCTCATGATCAAGATCATCTATTTTGTAATCCTACATGTTGTGTTTATTGGGATTCGATTAATATTGAGTACTATGTTCAAGATTGATTATTGATTCTATCATGTTCGTGTTATTTGTGATATTGCATGCTCTCCGTTGTTCGTAGATGCTTTGGCCAAGTAGATGCTTGCAACTCCGAGAGGGAGTATTTATGCTCGATAGTAGGTTCATGCCTCTAGTAATCTCGGGAAGTGACAGAAATCTCTAAGGTTGTAGATGTGTTGTTGCTACTAGGGAGAAAAAACAATCCTTTGTCTAAGGTCAATTGTATTGTTTACTTTACACACTTTGCTTAATGCAATAATTCGTTGCTTGCAACTTAATACTGAAAGGGGTTCGGATGATAACCTGAAGGTGGATTATTAGTCATAGATGCAGTTGGATTACGATCTATGTATTATGTTGTAATGCCCAAACGAATCTCATAGGAATCATCATGACTTGTACATGCATATTTATGCACTTTCAATCTGTCAATTGCTTAACTGTAATTTATTCATCCAACATGCTATTTATCTTAAAGATAAACACCTTCAGTGAATTGTGGACCCTGGTCCATTCCTTTATCATCGATATTACATCTACTGTTTACTGTTTACTTTCTACAAGCAATTACTATCTTCCACACTATATGTTTAATCCTTTGTTTTCAACAAAACCAATGAGATTGACAACCTCACTGTAAGTTGGAGCAAAATTACGTGGTTGTGTTGTGCAGGTTTCAAGTTGCTAGCAACATCTTGAAGTTGTTTCCTTACTCTTACCGGTTCGATAACCTTGGTTTCATAACTGAGGGAAACTTGATGCTGTGCTCATCATACCTTCCTCTTAGGGTTCCTAGCGAGCTCTACATATATGAGCCATCACCATCATACCTCCATTCTAAGAGGAGAGATAGGTGTAACCTACTGTACCATAAAGTATAGTTTGGAGAAGCCAAGCTACCAACAAGATAATAGAAGAATAAGGTAGTAAAACAATGCATTTGCATAAGTAGATAAAAACATGCATAGTAAAAATGGATGGGACGAATTTAGAATCAGTAAGGTGGCTTGCCTCGGTCATCATTCTATCCCTGGAATTCCTCTGCAAAGTCCTAAAACACTTCTCCTTCCCTGAACTCACCCATCATGTCTGTCTATCGTCGCAAAGGCACACACATGCATACAAACAAGTACAGGCAATCAAATGACCACTCTAGTATAAAAAACATACGTTTCAAACAACAAGTCCATAAGATACCAATTGGTTTTATAAAGCCATAGAAAGTAGTTTCACTCAGTTTGCATTTTAAAACAAAAGATATGGATTCCGGAAGTTAAATAAGCAATAAGAACCATTTTCTTGCACTTTTACTTTGTATTATAAATCAGCATGTAAAAGTCATACCCTCTGAAAGATATGAATTTTGTGAGTTCAGCAAAGTTGAGCTTGCATTTCTAATTTTTATTTATTTACTTATTGATTTTCTAGTGAACAAGCTTTTGTTTTGAGAAATAAATCACTAGTAGTTCTCTGTTGCCTAAATAATTTTGGTAAACCAGGATTTCAAAGATGTTCCAGTACATGTTCTCGGGGGAGTTGGAATCAACTCAAAATCATTTATTTTTTCGTACAACAATTTCTAAAGTCAAAAGGCTCTCTGTCTTCTCCTTTCCATTTTAATTTTTCTATAGCTCTAAGAGTTCTCAAACCAGTGACACATGAAAAGCTTTCCGGATACCTTTTCAAGAAAATTGGATTCATTTTATTTAGATCTCTAGATCCCCATAAATTGATTTATGAAGGAATTTTCCCAATTTAGCTTGATTAAATCATTAGAAATTAGCTAGGCCAGATCATGAAGTGAGGCCAGTGCCATGTTGTAGATCTAGTAAATGCAAGCTCGAAAAAATTTGAATGGGGTCATTTGGTTTAATAGGGAAAATCAAAACACCTTTACGCTGGGAAAAAATTGTGCGAAATCGCGCTGTGATCCTTTTCTAGCGTCACACGCATGGCCACATCATGCATGCACGTATCATAATAGTAGCATGCTTGTGATGTCGTCCCTCTTTTTAAGTGTTTGTGGAAGGAAACTTGCGAGACAGCCCTCGTGTGCCCCTGGGGAGAAGATTTCTCTAAGGGAGGTTGAGAGAGTAGAGTCGCAGCGACTCTGCAATGAAGAATTGCCAGCGAGTTCATCAATGGTAAAGATACAAAGTAGGATAGGAGTAGAAAAAAGCTACTTACCCAACAACAGAGACGACAAAGGCAAAAACATCATCATTCAAGTGGAAAAATGTTGATTCATAGGGAGCCGACCGACTCCATAGCTTGGAGCGAAGAGGTAAAAAATTTCAGTGCAGAAGTAGACGACTTCACACTGAATCGCATTAACTAATTATGGTATCATCATCGTGCTATGATTGCTTGTTACTCAGTAAATCGACCGTGGGCATACGATAGTAAATATATTTTTTGAGAATACAATAAACATACGGTTTTGTATTCTACGAGATTTTTTAAAAGGAAACTGCTAACAAGAACCGTGTGTTCAATGTGTAGTCTCGTTTTTCAAAATTCTATTCCCTCCAATTTATATTACTACTCCCTTCCTCCCATTTTAGGATGCGCATAAGTCTAGACCCACATACCAATGACTCCATGCAGCGTTGTGGTAAATAAAAATTAGACTGAAATAACCCTGTACGATTAATAACCATGTAACGCTGCCAGCATCCATCCTTTATTATGACGTGCATGCATTGGCAACTGCCTCTTCGCATGACCCTCATCGCGTGAGTTTTGGCTGGATATTAATGCATGTAGCTGCTCTAGTTAGAGGCAAAAGGGACAGTTTAGCACTAGTTTAAACTGATATGCACAATACGCATCCTAAAATGAGAATTCTATGAAAAAGTTATGCGCATCATAAAGTGGGAAGGAGGGAGTAGCTGTTATTGGATTGAATGGATCTAGCATTAAAGTATGTCTAGATACATCTTTCCTATAAGGATTGGAGAAAGTAGCAAAATCCACGTTGAGCATTCCAAGAATCATGTTGGCGCATTCTTTCATTCGGGTCTGTCGCGTCGTCGCAGGACTCGAGAAGTCATAGCACCTCAGTCTTTCCGTTCTTTTCTGTTCTCAGAATCTTCATTTGAAAGTCCACCGCGGAAGCAAGAAGAGACGAAGGACGGAACTGACGATGAATCCAGGGCGACAGGAAGAACTCAACGGGATCACAGTCGCACGATGAAGCATCTGTTCATGTGCTGGGCGCGCTCGGCGTGGTAAACTAAAAAACATGGCCACATCGCTGTCCAGTCTTCCTTCTCCTAGGAAATGTATCGACTGCGCTTTCCTGGCAACACGCCAAGGCGTGAGATATCCTGCAACCTGCCCGTCGCTCTCGATCATCTCGAACGGATCTGATTTGGAAACTGAAACCTGGAATTAAAAAAAACCTGGAACCAAACCCAGTTGAAGGAGTGATGGGCAGTCTGATTTGGTATTGTTACAATCGCGACAAGAAGATAACGAAGAACGAAAACGAAAAACACAGCAAGGAGACACAGATTTAACGTGGAAAACCTCTCCAACAAAGAGAGGAAAAAACCACGGGCGCCAGCCAGCGAAACTTCACTATATCGAGGAGTGTTTACAAACGCCGGGGATTTCACAGATGCAACTATCCCAACCGGCGGCTTACAAGGGGTTTATATATCGGTGGAAACCTAGGTCTTCGACGATCCGTACCGTACCGCGGGGGCCTCGCTCCACTCGTCAGAAGTTGGCCTATACTTTGTAGAATTTGGATCAACATATAACAGGTATTAGGTCGGAGAACTCGCTAATTATTTCGAGTCAACGGTAGCACTTGCTCTGAAAAATATATATAAAAAAACGTGCATTGTTTTAGAGAAAATTAAAAAAACGTGTAGTACTGAATAGTGTAACAAATTGTCTTACAAAGGTGGTTGAGGGACGCGAGCAGTAGTAGTACTGCCGGTACAGGATGTAGTAGTCTGAACTTGAAGCAGAGCAGTACAGCACCAGCACGGGACCGAAGGAAGGAGACCCGCGCCTCCGTCTCTCCCACGGCAACCCACCCAAGGAGGCCGGCCAAGCAACACCCGGCTGCCTTAAGGTTTTCTGGCAGCCTACGACGGCCACGGCGACGATCCAAGGGTGGCGAGGTAGGCCCGCGCCGCGGAGGAGATGTCGGATGCGCTGATCAACGGCCTCGCCGGCGCCGGCGGCGGGATCGTCGCCCAGCTCCTCACCTACCCCCTCCAGACCGTACGTCTCGCTTCCTCTCCCCGTGCTCGTGGACTGCTCGCTTTGCTTGCCTGTTGTTGTTGTCGTTGCTGCTTCCGCGTCCTGAACGGCGAGGGTTTCTGCTGTGGCAGGTGAACGCGCGGCAGCAGACGGAGCGCGACCCCTCCAAGCCGGCGTTCAAGGACGGCGCCGTCCGCCAGATGTGCCTGGTCCTCCTCCTACCCGCTTCTCCTATTCATTCACACAGAGCTACGAGTAATTTGACCTTGATCCGAGTCTAACGCTACCGTGATCCCCGATTCTGCTCTAGTAGGTGGTGAAGAACGAGGGGTGGGAGCGCCTGTACGGCGGCCTGGCGCCCTCCCTCGTCGGCACCGCCGCCTCCCAGGTTGGTCGATTCACCGACGACTTCCTGACTTGGTTCTGAGACGCTTTTCACGCTTCTGGATGTAAATTTGTTGTGCTATTAGGGTGTCTACTACTACTTCTACCAAATATTCCGGAGCAAGGCGGAGGCGGCGTCCCGTAGGCGCTTCAATAGTGGAGTTGGCGATGGATCCGTCGGGATGCTTCAGTCGCTCACTGTCGCTGCACTTTCTGGGTAATAATTCTAGTTACCTGTCTGCATTTGTCGTTGACTTCATGCATTCCATTGTCTTTTCCTGGACATAATTTCTTCTTAGCTGACGATGCTGTTGATCCCCAATTTGCAGATGCGTCAATGTACTTCTCACAAACCCAATCTGGGTTACTGTTACACGGATGCAAGTAAGCAAATGCAACTTTCTGGGGACAGTGTCTCCCAATCAACTCCCTTATTTGATAACACATCCTGAAGTCTAATTTATTCTTGCCTGCAGACTCACAGAAAAGCAAACAAACAGCAAAGCCCCGAGGGTTTGAATTCTGCTCTTGACAAGGCCATACAAACTGCCCCAGCTGAAAACATCCCTCATAAAACTATCAATGTTGTATGTATCTCCGATCATTTTGCCTGTAGGATGTTTGTGCAATTACATTTTGTTGATTACTACATGCCTGCTTAACATCTTCTCTTACCTGTGTGGGGAAAAAATATAGTACTTTACTTTTAAGTTACTTTGTGATTTAGATACATTCAATAGGAGCTTCTAATCATTTTGCATATTTAATATATGTTTGAGATTTTACGTGGATATGGATGTTTATCTTGTTACTGATAGTGCATGTAGTGCAGCCAATTTCTTTTGTTGTATTTCAGTAGTATGTCATCTCTAGCTATTTCACAACCTTTGACATCATCACAAGCCCCTATAAGTTTATCTCACATGTGTCCTCATAATCGCAAAGATCTGAAACTAATAAATTCCTCCTTATTTTTCCAGCTGGTTTGAATTGGTAATGCTTTAAATTTAATTAAGTATCAGGTTCTTAGTTCCAAAGTGTGTCATGATTCACTAGCTGAATAATAGTAAGCACTTCAATGATACATGATATATTCTTCACATTGTTACTGTATTGCTACAAGTATGATACAATAAAAAAATGGATATGGTTTGTGTTCTCGAAATAAAACACATGGCCCAAGCTGACTTTTCAATCTTGTAAACGCTGAAACATGATTGAAATATAAAGAATATAACTTATTTGAGCTAAGGTTAGGACAAAAATGTACCAACGGTTCATGTTACTTTTGGCTCTTTGCCAAGCTAGAAATACTAACGTTGCTGACTTGGGATTGTATATGTGTTTCACCTTTTTTCAATTAAAAATATATACCGCAGCTATAGAGTAGACTATAAACAGACATTAAACATGAGAACCAAATGAATTGTGAACAAGGACGTCTGATTTTGCATAGGCCAGGGTGGAAGGACCTGGGAATCATCTCGTGGTCCACAATCGACATTAGAGATCAAGAAATAATATACTAGGAGAACAAGACGAGTAATTTTACTTTAAAGGGCAAAGAATAATTCATGCTTTTTTGCTGCAGTTATTTTTGTTTATTTATCTAAGGCTGATTTCATACTTGATCATAATTCAAAGCTGCTTCCAACTGCTGTAGTTTTATTCAGTTTGGAGTATAGTTGATTGACTTAGTCCGTCTGCAGATTCAGGATCTTTACAAGGAAGCTGGAGTGTTGGGCTTTTGGAAAGGGGTTATTCCAGCTCTTATTATGGTAAGTCTCTGTTTTCACATATATTTTTTCAATGGTCTTACAATGGTTTTTCCACGATGTTTCACCTATTACTACTTAATAGGTCAGCAATCCCGCAATCCAGTTCATGTTGTACGAGGCTCTTCTGAAGAAGCTGAAGAAGAGACGGGCCTCTAATTTGAAGGGTGCTCAGGGACTGACTGCTCTTGAAGTAAGCTTTAGCTTTTCTGCTGGTAATTCTTACTGATTATTAGGGTGTGTACTGCATCAAGTCAACTTTCCTGTGATGGGGACGGAAGGCCCTGAACCTTTACTTATGAGTACTCGATAGCTTGCTCATTTATGACATATATTCAGTCTAAGAATTAGGACATGATTTGTTGACAGCACTTGGGCATTTTGATGTGCTCCTCTAATACTAGTATCTCTTTGTACAATTTTATGGGAATTCGTAACAGCTAACCTCCTTTGTGAAAACATATGTTCAGATTTTTCTTCTTGGAGCTGTTGCAAAACTGGGCGCAACTCTTGTTACATATCCTCTTCTAGTTGTGAAGGTGATTATTTGGTGCACCAAATGTAACTGCAGCTAATCCGCTGCATATTTGCGAACGCATGTCAAATTGAACCATGTTTATTCTGCAGGCAAGACTTCAGGCAAAGCAAATGATTGACGACGACAAGAAGCATCGCTACAAAGGTACATGATCGTCCATCATTCATTTTCTAGTGTTGAGTTGGTTCAATTGCTTTATGCCCTCCTGCTATCACGCCTTCTCATCCAATTATTATTTCTTGTTTTCACCGACTTTTGTATCAAACGTTTTATTGCACCATGTCTTGCTTTCAGGCACATTTGACGCAATCACAAAAATGATGCGTTACGAAGGCCTGTCAGGGCTTTACAAAGGAATGGGTACAAAAATTGTGCAAAGTGTTTTTGCTTCCGCTCTCCTTTTTATGATCAAGGAGGAGCTGGTGAAGGGTGCTCGATTGTTGGTAACTGGTGACACTAGTCTGGTTAAGAAGCTGCCTTCAAAGCCCTCAAGATGATCTAGGTCTTCGCAGATGTATTAGTCGCTGATTATACCATAAAACAGTGAACGGGGTCGGCAAAAGGAGCTCACCTCTGATGATACCAAGTTACACAATGTAGGTTCTAGTGAATAATGGGGAGGTACGAAGTCGAGATTATGCAATGAAAACTACGATTGTTGAAGCGACCGGAAACTATTGGATAGGGTATTTAAGATATTCATGTAAAATATATTTAGGAATGTTAAACATTCAAAATAAGCTGGTAATATGAATTGCTAGTATCTAATGTACGCAGACTTCTTGCTTTGTTTTAGATTGCATGTTTAATGAACGGTTGGCTCGTAAGTCTGAAAATTAGCAGTTGGTTCATCTTATCCATACCATACCACGACTATGTCAAAATAGATATATTTAGATGTATTTTAGTGTACAGATACATGTGTATCTACACTAATCTGAGACATTTTATTTGCGAACGGAATATGTTCCAGTTATTTTTATACTGTAAAATATATATGTGACCAGGACTACAGTAGTAAAGCATCGAGTATTGACTAGTGTAGTGACTTGGCCGCGGCCAAGTAGAACGAGGCAGTCCGTGACTCCGTGCGCGACTCCCCGAGACTGTTTATGCACTCGTGCCGTTGTGCGTGTGGCCGGACGAGTGTGGATAAAGGGATAGAAGCGGCAGCTGCAGCGGGCAGAGCCATCTCCCCCTTCTCCGTCCGCCCCCAGCGCAGCGCCGAGCGCCGTACAGCCGCCACAATGCCGGTCTCCTCCGTGGCCTCGTCTCTCCTCCTCTCGCTCTCCGCCTCGTCCTCCTCCTTCCTCGCCTCTTCCTCGGTCTCCTTCCTCCCCACCTCCTCATCCCCGCCCGCCTCCGTCGCCGCCGGCAGGGGGAGGCCGTCCGCCTCCATCCTCCGCGCGCTGCGCGCCGAGGCCACCACCCTCCCCGTGATCTCCTTCACCGGGGAGAAGGTCGGGGAGGTCGCCCTCGACATCAAGTCCGCGTCGCCCGCCACCGCGCGCGCCGTCGTGCACCGCGCCCTCGTCACCGACCGCCAGAACGCGCGCCGCGGCACGGCCTCCACCCTCACCCGCGGGGAGGTCAGGGGCGGAGGGAGGAAGCCCTACGGCCAGAAGAAGACAGGAAAGGCGCGGCGCGGGTCGACGCGTACCCCGCTCCGCCCTGGCGGTGGTGTCATCTTCGGCCCCAAGCCCCGGGACTGGTCCATCAAGATCAACCGCAAGGAGAAGCGCCTCGCCATCTCCACCGCGCTCGCCAGCGCCGCCGTCGCCAACGACTCATTCGTCGTGCAGGAGTTCGACGAGGAGTTCTCCACGGGGCCACGGACCAGGGACTTCGTGGCCGCCCTGCAGCGGTGGGGGCTCGACCCCAAGGAGAAGGCAATGTTCTTCTCCACGGAGCTTGATGACAATGTGCGCCTCAGCGGAAGGAACATCGGCACCCTCAAGATGCTAACCCCCAGGACGCTCAACCTATACGACATCCTCGATGCCCGCAAGCATTTCTTCACCCCGTCCGCCATTGACTACCTCAACTCCAGGTACGGTACCACAGTGTTTGATGAATACGAGGGTGACACTGACGGTGAGGATGACGGTGAAGAGGAGGCACTGGAGGAGCAAGCTGAAGACGAAGGAACCACAGAGGAGGCCGCCCAAGGTACATATAGCTAGCTATGCATGAACATTTTGCAATGTGGACTGCAATGTGCTGTTTGATTTTTCTGTGCTAGGCATGCTTGAAGTGAGCTAGTGATTTCAAGCCCAAATCCCGTTAGGTACTTGTACACGTTTAAACAATCAGTGAGGCGAACAACAGGTAGGAATGAATAGGTTGTTAGTGACAAATATTAAAAACTCCCAAGATTGCCACGATTTAGGCTTCCAAATTATCTAGTGATGTGAATTGAATTGCCTGCTCTTGCTGTAACAGTCAGTGCAACGCATTGCACAAAATGGCTATGGCATAAAAGGTGAATGAAATCCGAAAACGTATGTAATTATATTAACTGAAATGCCAACATTACATGTTATTGGTTGGTAATTGCGGTATTGCCCCTTCAGTTAATCAGCAACTTGCAGCCAGGGTGTGAAACTTACTGATAATATTAAAGTAAATTCATGTGTTTCCAGTCGATGCACCTTTGATTTCAACTTACAGGTGTCATCCTTGGGTCTATTAATCTGCACTGCGCACTGCATTCCCCCTTTTGCTTTACTGTGACAAGTTTACACCGAGCTTCTTTTTTGGGTCCTTTCCTACAGTTTCCATTAAAACTGTTTAAAATGTCTATAATTCAAGGCATAGTTTAGAATCATGCTTACAGATCCATCTATGCAGGTGCTGGCTCTATCTAAGCCTGGTATTGTATCAGTTATGAATTTTGTAGAAACAATATGCTAAGTCTGTACTTCTGTGTGTGGATTCCTTCCTGTATCAACTTTATAAATAAAAAATGACCTCACATAGTGGAATTAGTCTTGTGTGCCAATGATGGATTTAACGTTGAAGCTTGAACCGACGAACAAAAGGGATAAAACCATGTGTTATCCTTGAATACCACGAAAGTAGAACACCAGGAATCCTGATGCATTCGTCATAGCACATTCTGGCCTGACACCTGCCTACCACTTATTACCTGTTCTCCTGAAACCCTGTTAGACACTGGTGATCTTATTCACTTTAAAAATGCTGTGTTAGTACTTGGAAACATCTAGCTTTCTAATTCGAGGGCGTCTAAGTTTAATTGTAAACGCTTGAGAGGATAAGAGTAGGCAGCAGATGGCGACAAGTGAACTTTTGGTCTTTCTAAAATAACAAACTTCTGTAACTGCTGTTCCTTCTAAATGAAAACTCAGGGCTTTGTGCCATACCATGAAAGTAGAACACCAGGAATCCTGATGCATTCGTCATAGCACATTCTGGCCTGACACCTGCCTACCACTTATTACCTGTTCTCCTGAAACCCTGTTAGACACTGGTGATCTTATTCACTTTAAAAATGCTGTGTTAGTACTTGGAAACATCTAGCTTTCTAATTCGAGGGCGTCTAAGTTTAATTGTAAACGCTTGAGAGGATAAGAGTAGGCAGCAGATGGCGACAAGTGAACTTTTGGTCTTCTAAAATAACAAACTTCTGTAACTGCTGTTCCTTCTAAATGAAAACTCAGGGCTTTGTGCCATAGTTCCTCGAAGTAAAAACAACAATTTGGAACCACTTTAAGGAGAAGCAATAGTGAATACGCTGTGCAGCAACATAAGAAGCTAAACCTGCTTATGACTAATATTTTCTCAAGCCATTTCATTTACCTAGGAGTACTAAGCAGGTGCCATAGTAGATAAGTAATTAGTCATTATTTGGATGTTTTTATATTATTTAATTATTGCTCGCTGTCTCTACCTAGTCCTTGCTATTATTTCTTAGTTTCTTAAGAACTTTGTGTTGTGTCATTTTCAGATGAGGCTGAAGAGGCCTAGGCAGACAGCAATTCCTAGGTAATTATTATGGTGTTCCTTATTTGTTGGTTTGGGAATTGCCTCTCCAATGAAGAAGCCTTTTTGGTTGCCTTTGTTGTAAGTTGATTATGCGTGTTTCTCACTGATGCAATATATTAGATTTTCAAACTACAGAAATATATTTCAGATTCACTGTCAGAGTTTCAATCACAACATATATTGTTTGCAATTATGTAGTCTTTCACATCTTTATTTCCAGGACTTGGTGTTAATCAGCTGGTTAGTACTACTTTTCAAAATCCTCAAGATTGATGGGATTTAGATTTCTGATTTTTGAAATTGACAGAATATGCCATGTTATGATCTCACTTTTCTTGGAGTTGCATGAGCTCAGTTCTTCAAATGTTAGCTCATGAGTAGAGATTTTTTGGCTCCCGAGCACCAGTGATCTTGTAATTTTTAAAAATTCAAAATCATATCCGCAAGTTAAAAAAAACCAGATGTAAACAAATGATGTGACCCACAAACGTGCAAAATATTAATTTCAAGTACTTTGTATTCTGAGTTACACAAAAATGATAAATGTGTGGATCTGAGTATGCATATTTTAAAATATCCAATTTTTATTAGATTTTATCATTTTTGTGTAGCCCACAATACAAAGAATTTCATGTTTCAATTTTGCATGCTTAGGATACAGCATTAACTATGTCCAGCATTATTTTCAGATTTTTTTGAAACTTGTGGATATGATTTTTGAAAAATTTAAAGTAAAATAAGCAAAAGGGCTCAGGAGTCAAAGACACGTTTCACTAGCTCACCATATTTTTTACACTGGAAACAAATTTTGTGCAAGAGCATGATGGGCTGGGCCTAGCTCAACTAGGAATTCAGTATGAAACTCATATCCCGAGTTAGCATCTACTGTTGATATTATAATACTGGATCAGTCATAAACAACAGATCGTTGCTCAGATCTACTTGTAGATCTACAAAAGCATCCATTTGACCGCAGTCAGACTAAGGATGTGCTTTGTAACAAAGAGTATACACCAAAATGACGCCAAGATTTCTCATTCATGCTTTGGTTGTTGGGCCTGTGGGCCGAGCAAGAAGAAAATCCCTTCTTAAGCTTAGAGTAGTGATTTTCCTTTCGTCCATAACTTTTTTCCATTTTATCTTGACATTGCACTGCAGTGGGTCATGGCTAAAGCTGGAATTTTGCCTTTTAAAAAGGGTGCAAAGTCGGTTTTCTGTTAAATTTTCCCTTTTACCTTCCATTTTTAGTTTGCCCATTTCACCCTGCTTTTGACGATACTAACAGATTATCTGTAAAAAAGACTATGACTGACACAATAATCCACTATGATCATGGGTGGAAAAGAGAAGAATCTTATTTACGCCGAGCCAACATCCTTTGCATCATTTTTAAGGTTTTGCTGGATATAAAGCATCCTTATTATATTACTCCACTAGGGATGAAAAGCATGCAATTATGAGAGTGTGGACCTTAGCACCGCATTTCATTTATTTTTGTTGCGGACTGTTCGTGCATAAAGTTTGTGCAATTGATTGGCTCCAATTTGGATCTAATAGTACTGCCACAGTAGTAGGTTTCTAATCTTCCTATTTTTTTCTACTTATTGTCCCTCTTGAACCGCACTCTTCCCCCAAATGAACTGTTACCTGCTACTCCTACTGAAAAGAGCTTACGACTGTCCTAGGGCACGGATCTGTTAGGTGTCATGCACTTATGTACATTAGATGCAAGTACAGTATATAACTATTGGAGGTGCTCTGACGGAACTGTTGATGTGCAACTGACTTTACAGTGTCTTCGAGGAAACATTTTCCAGGCCATCTCAAATTCCTAACAGTAAGCGGAATGCATGTCGTTATGTTCGAATTTCAGTCATTGTACAGAAAAAGAAATATTAGGGGTTGTTAATTTTGGAGCTGGCGGTCTGCTATTATGCTTTATTCTTGTGCCGTAAAGTTATTCCCATTTTTTTGTTGCCTAAAATTATGCTATAGAGTTGTTTGACCAAAGCTTCAGCTCAAGCTTAGGCCAAGTAAGTCAGATCTACCGTTGGGTTCGTTAATTATGTACGTTCACCCGCACTAGATTTTTGTAGCTTACAACTAAAGCTAACTCCTCATCATGATCCTGCACACTAATACATACCAGCATATGATTCTCGTACTGCTCACTTTTGTTTTGGGAAAATGCGGTCGCATATATCACCTATAATATTGAAAAAAGAACTGCTCTTTCTAGAGACTACCGCGTACTTCTTCAGCCAAGGAAAGAGTGTACTGCTTCCATCTAATTTATGAAACCGAAGAGCTAGTCCTTTAGTTTCAATATATGAGATGTTTTAAATTTGTGAAGTAAATGTATCTAGACTTTTTTTTAGTACTCCCTTCGATCCATATTAATTGTCACTGGATTGGATGTATCTAGCCCTAAAACTGTCTAGATACATCCTTTTCTGTGACAAATAATATGGATCGGAGGGAGTATATAGGTTTACTGAGATTTAAAGCGAATCTACATATTAAAATAAAGTTTAGATACATTTTCTTCATAAACTTAAAACATCTTATATTTTAAAATGGAGGGAGTATATGATAAAAATATATTCCGTCATGAATATAGTGATACTAATTTGGTGACATAGATATTGAAATTACACAAAGCAGGAGTACGCTCGATTTGGCGATTTTTTTTAAATAATACGAATTAATTATTTAATTTGAGTTCTATTATGCGTTTTTTCGAAATTCCAGATCTAACGCTTTGTCGGCCAGGGGCAAGCCGACTGGGCCAATCGGCCAGGCCCTGGCCGACTGCAGCGCAATCGTCCACTAGGGCCGCGGGACCCACAACGGTCGACAGGTCCAGTCGGCCAGGCGCAGGCCGACTGCCCAATCGGCCAGGCCCAGGCCGACTGGGGCCAGATAAGGGCGACGCCGCCGCGCCTGGCCTTCTTCTCCACGCGACGCGCCTGCTTCTTCTGCAGCTGCTGCCTCTCTCTCTCCCCTTCGTGTTCTTCATTTCTAGCCACCCTTTTTCTCAGATTTTGCTCGATTTGACCACAAAAACTTCAATCCAAAACCATTAGAGAGGGAGTGAAAGCCCGATCTACGGATGGGTTAGCTCATGGCTTGATTTGGTGTTGGTTTGTTGGAGGAACGGTGGTGGAGCTGTGGTGAAGCAATGGCAATGGTGGTGGAGCTGTGGTGGTGGAGCAGTGTTCGAGCTGTGTTGGTGATAGCTTCTCTCGCTTTAAGGGTAAACTCTAATCCCTCGGTAATCAATAGATATTGTATATGGTTACGTACGTTCGTCGTATGGTTAGTCTATTAGAATATTTGGCTAGTTGATTAGTAAAAATTTGGCCGGTGGATTAGTAGCAATATTTGACCGATGGGTTAGGCACAAAAATTTGGCCGGTGGATTAGTAGCAATATTTGACCGGTAGCAATAATATCATATTTTTTAGAATATTTGCAAGCATTGCCCAAAGTTATATGTGTTGTCGATAATTAATTGATTAGGTTGTTTATTTTATGTCAGCAGAGATGACCAATTTAGTGAAGTTCGTGTTTTATTACGGTCATGGGAATGTTCGAACAAATGACTTTGGAGCAGATCTGGGAGAGTTTATGTGTACACAGTTAGATTTGACTGCCCCTCAAACCTGGAGTGTTAGTCAGTTGAAG
The DNA here is from genome assembly GCA_916181665.1 of Avena sativa. Taxonomy (NCBI): domain Eukaryota; kingdom Viridiplantae; phylum Streptophyta; class Magnoliopsida; order Poales; family Poaceae; genus Avena; species Avena sativa. The sequence goes on from OV702283.1 coordinate 25,354,347, forward strand.
GAATGGTTGACAGGATGTTTAGGCTATAACATCGAGACGTACATCGTCAGCGTGCAGCATTATGGACAAAGTCAAGAAAAAATATTTTCTAGACTTTAAGGCATGTAGATACAGACAGAGACTGGTTTAAGTGGTTAAAAGGCTGCGAAGATAGGCATGTAAACCCTCGCGCATTAGTGCTTCCTGTCCTGAAGGAGATCGATGGTGGACATGTTTCGCGTCATAGTGTTGATTCAAGTTACGGGATGTACTCTATGTCCAGTGCTGGAGGCGGTGGTTATGAATCGGGGCAGAGCAGTGAGATAGGAGGAGGAGGAGGAGGCGGTGGTTAAGACTCGGGGCAGAGCAGTCAGGCCGGAGATGGAGAAGACTATAGTGGAGAGGCAGATGCGGACGAGGAAGATGGAGGCATGCAGAACATGATGGAAGAGGAGGATTACATGGATGGCGAGAGTGGTGATTCTGATGACCCAGATGATTCTGATGGAGAAGGCAATGGTGGAGAGGACATGCCGATTCCTGCTTCATGGAATCAGAACATGTCAACCGGAATAACCGTTGATGATGGTCATGATTCTGCGTGGGAATATCACAGCAACAGAATTGCCCAGGGTGCCAGATATCAAGACAAGCAACATTTGCAAGATGCAGTCGTTGCTTGGGCAATGTCAACACACAGGGTTTTGAAAACAACCATGTCCTCTAAGAAATACTTGACAATGGAATGCGTGGATATAAATTGTCCAGGCAGGGTGCATGTCTATGTCCCTACGTATGACACAACTTGGTTGGTGAGCGACTATGTGCAGCACACATGTGAGCTACACAATGTTTCTAAAGATCATCTTAACCTCTCCTCCACACTTCTAGCTCGGCTGCTTTACACGGACTTAGTAGAGCCTTGGGGTCACCCTCCCATGCCAAACTACGGGTTTCGCCCACAGCCACAACCACAGGGTATATGTCTTACAAGATAAGCGTCGAGGATCAGTTCATGTCAAGTTCTTACATACTTTGTTTTTATGTGCAGAAGCATTCGGAATGCAGGGGTCTATGCCTGGCTATCAGTCGTCTGTGTCCGGATCCGCCTGGACTGATCAGGACGTTGATCATAGCACTCAGGATTTCATGACGCAGAGCAGTTGGCTGAACATTTTTCAGACTCCTGCACCTGACCCCACACAGGAGACTCAGTACGATGAGCACGGGTCGGTGATTCCTCCCCGACAGGTTCGGCCGCCCCACAGGTTCGGTTGGACGACGCCTCCTAACCCACCACCCGAGCGTCGCGGCAGACGACGTCGCTGAGACATATATTTATCTATGTATGAGACATATATTTATCTATGTATGAGACATGTCTATCTATGCATGAGACATCTACTTATGTATGAGACATATATCTACCTATATATAAGACATCATTCTATCATTTCACGATTTTTATTGCAACACAGTTCAACATAACTTGCAACACAGTTCAACATAACTTGCGGTACATAAATAAGAGTCCTATCAATCCCTAGCATGATGCCTTTCCCTTTCCCTTCGATGATGCATCGCCCTTTCCTTGGACGATCCCTCACACTTGCTCTTCTTGGCCTACTCTTTCTTCTTCTCCTGCCTCTTGTCCCACTCAGCTCTCGCCTTGCTTCCAACGGGTGGCGGCATGAAGATATCATCCTCATCTTCGCTCTCTTCTATGCAGGCCCTACGTGCCATAGCCTGCTTCGTCATGTCAGCTTGACTCTTCTTGGCCTGCTCTTTCTTCTTCTCCTGCCTCTTGTCCCACTCAGCTCTTGCCTTGCTTCCAACGGGTGGCGGCATGAAGATATCATCCTCATCTTCGCTATCTTCTATCCAGGACCAAGGTGCATTAGCCACCTCCATCATGCGAGCTTCACTCTTGAAGGTGAGCTTGTCCCACCTTGCCTTGATCCTGAGAAGCTCTGCTCGTACCTGATTTGGGGTCTTCAGTTTTCACCCTCTTAGATAAAGTGACTTACCAAGTGTAACGAGAGCATCATGGTTCGATACCAACGTATCCCAGTCGGCTGGTTTATCGCCTATCTCAACAGTTCTGGCTATGAAGAAAAGCCCAATGGACATATCTACAGGCCAGGGAGACGCGTCGTCATAGTGGAGAGGAGTGGAGGGAAATGCGAGAGCAAGAGGAGAGGAGGGAAATGAGAGAGTAAGAGGAGGAAGAGAAGAACTGGTAAAGGATACATCTCGTTGCGCGGATTTATAGAGGCACCGAAGCGAATAGACGGGAAAAAAAGGCGGGAAGTAGTGGCGGGAAAAAAGGGCGGGAAAAAAAGGGCGGGAAGTAGTGGCAGGAACAAAGGGAGGGAAGTACTGGCGGGAAAAATCGGCGCGATGGCGGAAAAAATCGGCGCGAAGGATTCGCGAGAAAAACTGCGGCGGAAGATTAGGGCTGCATTGATCATGCAGGATTTTGTTAGGGGCAGGACGATTAGGCAATCGGTCTAGGTCTGGCCGATTGCACTAATCGGCCTGGGCCAGACCGACTGGGCCAATCGGCTTGCTCCTGGCCGACTGTATGTGTGGGGCAGGGCCGACTGCATGGTGCCACATGCAGTCGGCCAGGGCCTGGCCGATTGGCCCAGTCGGCTTGCCCCTGGCCGACAAAGCACTAGATCTGGAATTTCGAAAAAACGCATAATAGAACTCAAATTAAATAATTAATTCGTATTATTTAAAAAAAAATCGCCTCAATTTGGAGGTTGTCCTACCTGGTGGACTTTATATTATTTATGAAAAATAAATTTAAAGATTCAAAAAAATCCAAAAAATTTATCGGGATGTGAATAATGATTTATAATACGTGTGTGCTAAAAATTATGAGAAAATACTTTGTATTTTCACCTCAGCAAACAAGAGAAATTTGTAGATCTGGGAGTGAACGGTGCAACTTAAAAAAGAGAAATTTGTAGATCTGGGAGTGAACGGTGCAACTTTGAATGGGCATCCGTATTTTCAAAATTTGTCATATTTATCTTTTTTACTACGCCCAAAATACAAAGTAATTTGCATTGAAAATTTGCATACCTATATTTCGTACTGTTGGCTACACGCAGATATTTTTTTTTCGAAATATTTTGATGCTTTTAGAAAAATTCAAAAAACGGGCTACAGTGAGGACGAGCTCCAAACTGATTTTCCGCTACCGGTAGGTGCTACGGGATCCCAAAACTGATTCCGCTGCCGTGCATGTGCGCTGCTCCGTGTTCTCTAGCGCCGGCCGGTTTTGTACTCTCCTCTCCCTTGCGCAAGATCTCAAGATCCCCCGTTCTATGTCGGGGGCCGCGCGACTTTTCGAAGCCGTAGCCGCGCGTACCAGTACAAAGGAAACGCGCACCCGCGCCGCTCGCCCACACCCCATGTGGGCTCTGGCTCTGCCCCGCGCCGCGCTTTCGCCGAAAGCATCTGCCATCCCAACGAACTCGGCGGCTGCCGCTTTCCATCCCAAACGGTCGGAAAGCACCACCAGCCCCCTCCAACGCATCCTCATCCTCATCCTCGCGCTCGCGCGAGCCCGGAGAGAGAGAGAGGAGTACGCGCGCACGTCTGCCGCGCCGGGCCGCCGTGCCGTGCCCAACACTTTCCACTTGCTCGCCCGCCGCCGCCGCTTTCCCTTGGCTCTGCTCTGCACGGCACGGCGAGTTAATCCAGCGTCGATCTCGTTTGGATTGGATTAGTTAGCACAAGAGGATAGGGCTTTGGAGCCGTTGGTTACGGGAATTAATCCAGCGTTAATCCAGAAGGTTCCGCTCCTGTTAGCGTGATGGTCCGGAAAGCGTCGGCCGTTCAGCTCACGGAATCGTGGATCGGCACGGCAGCTAAGGGCAATTGTTAATGAGCCTCATCGCTAATCATGGCCATACCAGATAGGACGACGGAGACTCGAGTCCTCCCACATCACACGTCACATCAAAATCTATGGACGGGTCCAAGGATCCAGCCGTTTGCTACAAGGGTCGGATTCGCTGAGGTAGGCTAAACCTATCTCTCGTGGTAGCCACCCCGATCGAGATCTTTATTAATTATATGAATGAATGAACGGAGTACTAGGGTCGATGACTGGATCTCACGTCACGACGCGCCACTTGTTCGCTGCGTGGCTGCACACGCGACCTGTGCTCCGCGCAGACGTGTCAACCACGGTGGGATTTTGTTCATCCTCGAACAGCTTATGCTCTGTGCCAACACGTACTTGTATGCTTCCTATTTTTGCACACAAGGCTTTACGAGTTATCTTATCGATCGAAATAAGGGTTAAAGGCTTTGCGTGTTATCTTATTGAAATAAAGTGTTTTAATATGGGTAATGGTTCTTGAGCGATGTCCGTGATTATGGAACGTGTCACACACATCCACGCTTGTCTTGAAGATAATAACTTAATCGACACCATTCTTATCCATCATGCCATCTGATATTTTAGAACTCTGGCTCCAGTTAATTTGTGATTCACACGTGCTCATGTTGTGCTCCTCCACAATGCTTGCTATACCTAAACATCGAAATGCTGTGTATGTATGCCAAACTATTGTTACTCTATATGTATGATTCCATTGTTACCAACTAATTACTTTGCAAAAAAAAATCATATAAATATCGCCTATTATTGTAGGAAAGATAACATGGAGGCTCTCACATGTAATACGTGGGGTTCCGGTATTTATATATAGGCTAAAGGCCAAGGGTTAGAGTACAAGTACAATAGGGTATAACTAGTAGTTAACCTAAATACATACACTAACACCCCCACGGGCACAGCGGGAGGTTCTTTAACCCATAGACTGGACCACAAATCGAGAAACAACTAGCTCGGCAATCCCTTGGTCATAACATCAGCAAACTGAAGCACGGAAGGGACATGCAGAACTAGTACTTCTTCGAGAGAAACCTTCTCGCAGGCGAAGTGAATGTCACATGGTCTCTAGTCGCTGTCTATGGGGCTGCCCAGGATGTTTATAAGGCTGACTTTTTGCGTGAGCTTGTAAATCTAGCTAAGGATAACCCTTACCCTATTCTTATAGGTGGGGACTTTAACTTGCTAAGATTCCCTTATGAGAAAAGTCGGGGCAGGTTCGATGAACATTGGCCTTTCTTATTCAATGCTGTCATAGATAGCCTGGATTTAAGAGAGGTTAATATGATTGGGAGACAGTTCACTTGGGCTAATAGTCTCCCAGAGCCGACATACGAGAAATTAGATAGAGTACTTATGGATACACTGTGGGAGGAAAAGTTCCCATTAGCAATCGTTCGGGCTCTAGAGCGTATTGAGGCTTTATCGGACCATGCTCCATTACTTTTATCTGTTGGAACACCATCACAAAGATCCAAACATAGCTTCAAGTTTGAACTTGGATGGATTGAAATAGATGGTTTTTTTGATTTAGTGAAAGACGTGTGGGAAAAACCGGTGGCTGGTCAAACGCCTATACAACAATGGAATAATAAAATGCGAGCTCTTCGTAAATTCCTTCGCGGTTGGGCTAGACATACTGCCGGTATATTGATAAAAGAAAAAATACGTCTTTCAAATATTATTGATGATTTGGAGGCTTCTGCGGAAATAAGGCTTTTAACTGCATCTGAGATTGAGCTTAAGAAGCAATCGAATGCAGAAATTGCTAGAATTTATCGCGAGGAAGAACTCAAGTGGTACCAACGCTCTAAAGCGAAATTTATCCTGGAAGGAGATATGAATACAAGATACTTCCATGCTATTGCCAATGGCAAGCATAAGAAGAAACTTATTCACTCTTTGGTTCAGGATGAAGGTATGATTGAGGGACAGGAGCAGCTAAAATCTTACATTATAAAGTATTACAAATCATTGTTTGGGGTACCATCAGAAAATTCCATATCACTGGAGGAATCCCAAACAGATGATATTCCCCAGGTTTCTGTTGATGAAAACAAGTTTCTAACCGCCCCTTATACGGAGGAAGAAGTTAAGAAAGCTGTTTTTCAAATGGAACACAATAAAGCACCAGGACCTGATGACTTTTCTACTGAATTTTATCAGAAATTCTGGGAAGTTATTAAGGAGGATTTGATGCACTTGTTTCATGTTATGCATGAGGGTCAGCTTGATATTTTCAGACTGAACTTGGGCAATATTATTTTGCTTCCTAAAGTTATTAATGCAGAGCGAATACAACAATACCGCCCGATCTGCCTTCTTAATGTGAGTTTTAAAATATTTACAAAGGTGGCAACGATTAGGCTTAATTCAATAGCTGATAATGTTGTGCGCCCTTCTCAAACTGCTTTTATGCAAGGAAGAAACATCTTAGACGGTGTAGTAATCCTGCATGAGACAATTCATGAACTATACTCAAAGAAATTGAATGGAGTAGTGTTCAAGATTGATTTTGAGAAAGCGTATGATAAGGTTAATTGGTCTTTCCTTCAGCAAACACTCCGTATGAAAGGTTTTTCTCAGGAGTGATGCAATCTCATTCAGTCTTTTGTTTCTGGGGTAGTGTTGCTATAAATGTCAATGATGACATAGGCACATATTTCTGGACAAATAAAGGATTAAGACAGGGGGATCCACTTTCGCCTATATTATTTAATATAGTGGCGGATATGTTGGCTATCCTTATTGAGAGAGCTAAGGCTGATGGTCAAATTGAAGGATTAGTTCCACATCTGGAAGATGGTGGACTATCAATCCTTCAATATGTCGATGATACAATACTTTTATGGAGCATGATCTTGAGAAGGCTAAGAATCTGAAGTTAATACTTTTAGCTTTTGAGCAATTATCAGGACTGAAAATCAACTTCCATAAAAGTGACTTGTATTGCTTTGGTGAAGCTAAAAATGAGGCACATTTATATGCTGAGTTATTTGGCTGTGGCCACAGGCTCTTTCCTATTAACTATCTGGGTATACCGATACATTATCGGTGTCTCACAATAGCTGAATGGAGAGGGGTTGAGGAAAGACTACAAAAACGTCTTAATAGTTGTCGTGGTATTGCCGACGAGTACGCCATGGAGGGGTCCTCACAGCGCGTGTTTAGAGACGTGGGGTAAGGCAGATGGTTGACGGGTACGAGGTAACACAGCTTACCCAGGTTCAGATCCCACAACGGTGGCGGAATCCTACTCCTGCTATAAATCACTATTGGCAATACGCCGAGTTACAGAGATTAGGTTCGCTGTGCGAGGTGTATGTAAAGCGATGCCCTAAAGGCTCCCATAGGCCTGGCTTATATAGTCGTCAGGTCCTAGGGTTACAGGGAAAAGTCCTAGCCGGACAGGTTACAGAGTTCTACACCGTCTATTACTAGTCTTGTGTATCTTGCACTCCAAGGCTCCGGGTACGCTGGTGACTCCACCGTAGCCTTCCTTTATCCGGCATGGGCCTCCCTTATAGATCCACCTAACTGGGCCGCCCAGCAGGCCATAGGCCATGCTACCGACTATGGGCCACCCGGGTTAGTCGGATAAGAGACATGCTATGAGGATACCCATATAGCATATCCCCAACAGTAGCCCCCGGAGAACTCCGAGATCTTGCGCCGTCTTGCCTCTTCCCGTGGAATGCTCCGTCTAGATGGATGTCGGCAAATCATCAAGCAATATCTTGTAGTCCTCCCAAAAAACCCTGCAAGGTTTTCTCCGTCTTCTACGAGTAAGTCGGAGAAATGCTGAATCTTTCATCGTACGCTCCTGTTGTCGGATTAAATCCGTCCATGCTGGAATCTTCGATGGGACGGCTCATCTACCATGTCAGTTATGACGACGTAGGTTGTAGGTCAGCGAAGCCTCGTAACTCACACATGCAGAGAACGTAATCATATCCAATTTTCCCGCGCGAGCGATACGAAACGTTGGCGGCGACGTTGGAGACGTGGCGAAATTACCGCGCACGTTCACGAACACGTCGTCTATGCGGCAACCGTCCGATTAGCTGCATGAATCTTGACCCAGAGTAAGATAAATAGCGGCCATGGGACACTTTCCACTTTTTCACCCCATTCTCCTGCGTCATCGTCTTCTTCCTCCAGCCGCGCGCCTCCTCGAGCTCTCCGCGAAAACCTCGAGAAACCCTAGCCTTGCCCTCTGCACTAGTCGCGTCTTCTCCCTCCTCCATGGATAGCAGCAGCTCATCCCCGTCAATGGCGACGTCGAGCGAAGCCGCGGCGAAGCCGGCGAGCTCCGTCGTCGTGCCCCCAGAGGGTCTGGTTATTCCCGCATCGGCGGTGATAGAAACCACCGGCGGCGACCATTACCTGGCGGCGCTGGAGCCCCTGGAAGAGGAGCCAGACTCGCACAAGGGCAACTGGCGCGGCTCGGACATCACCGGTCGCGACATCAAAGAGATGGTCGCTGAGGGTTACCTCCCTGCGACGGAGGGGCTCGCTGGCGGGCGACGCCGGCCGGCGAGGTGACCCCTTCTCCCCAAGTCGGAGAGAAAGTATACCTCAAGGCGCAATTGGTACGCGGCGTTTCTCTGCCCATCTCCCACTTCTTCCTGTCCGTCTTGAATCACTTCCAGGTCCAACCCCACAACCTCTCCCCCAATAGCATCTTAGTGCTCAGCAACTTCGCGGCACTTTGCGAGGGTTACCTGGGGATTAGGCCTAGGTTAGATTTGTTTGTCTACTTCTTTACCGTCAAACGCGAAGCCGTACATAGCAAAGAGGAGCTTAGAAACTGCGGCACCATAAGCTTCAAGATCCGTCCTGGCCGGCGGTTCCCCGACATTGTCGGCCACAAGTCGTGTAAGAACTGGCAGCGGACGTACTTCTACGGCCCCGACATTCCTTTGTCGGGCCGAGAAGCAACATACCCGGACTTCGTGGATGGAGCCGCCGCTGAAGTCTCCACGTGGCGATCCCATGCCTCCCTTCCCTCCGACCTCAACGCTTCTCGCGCAATAAGGCGGATAGAGTGGTTTGTAGAGACGGGTCTGACCGGCTTGGACCTAGCCATGTGCTGGTTCATCAGGCGGATCCAACCCCTGCAGCACCGTACGAAGCTTATGCACGAGTACACTGGCGACCGAAGGGATACCCTCCGGATCTCCGAGGACAAATTCTCGAGCGACTCCGTCAAGTTCCGACTTAAGGACATCGTCAAGGTGAAGGACAAGAAGCGTGGCTTCCCCCTTACCTACGACATGTTCGTAAACGGAAAGGTAGATATTTATTTTCCGTGTATGACATTACTCCAGTTGTTCCGTCTTGCCAATATCATCTTGTCTAACACAATGATTTCTAACTTAACAGCTTAGCGATCTAGAGGAGGGCAACCTGGCCGCCCAAATCTACGATCCCAAGATGAAGGAAGTCACGGTCGTGTCCGACGATGACGCCCCATTGGCGCGAAAGCGGAAGAGCTCCACCTCTGACGCTGCCGACGGAGGAAAGAAAAAGAAGACGGAGGGTGGAGCCTCCAAAAAGAGTACTGCCGCCCTGGAGGCGGAAAAGAAGAAAGCCGCCGGGATGTTTGCCAAAGCTCCTCCCCTAGTGTAAGCTTCTTATTCTCCGACATTGCCTTGTTTATCTGTCTTATTCCTGTACTTATGCATTTTGCACGTTTCAGGAAGAAAGCCACAACCAGCCTCAAGAAGTCCTCCAAGACTCTTGGGGCTTCTAGAAATATCAAAGATATGCTGCATCGCGACTCTTCCCCCGCCATCGCCCCTGCTACTCCTGCCGTCAAGCCCTCCTCCGCTCCGACAAGCTCCCAAGCCCAGGAGGCACCAGGCCCTTCCACCATGGAAGTGGATTCTGGCGCCTCTACCGAACTCGCAGTTGTCGGCGAGCAGGCGACGCAGGAGAGCGCTGCTCTTCAAATGGCTGAAGCTCCGGCTAAGGATGCCATCGGTAGCAGCAAGGCAGTGGTGGGTGCTGGTACTTCTGCCGAAGTCAGCGCCTCTGCTCCCCAGAAACCCCTCGAGTTGCCGAAGATTATCTTCCTAGTGCTTACGCCGGGTAGCACAACTACGGTTCCTGGAGGAGTGCCGTCATCTCCGACGTGCGGTCTTGAGGATCTACTCCGTCAAGCAGACATCTAGCGAAGCAACAGCGTTTCCTTTGGCAAGCTGCTGGCCGAGAGTGCTACAAACCTCAAGATCATCGCACTTGTAAGTTTTACTTTACCTTTTGCATTTCATATGAGTATCCCACTGTATCCCCCGAGGATGTAGACGGAAAACCATTGGTTTTGCATCTATATGCTCTAAAAGTGACCAAGTTAGAAAAAACTCTCACTGTAGCCCCCAAGCATTTAGATGGAATGAATTATTCCGACTAGATGCTTTAAGAGTAGCATACCCAGTGTTCATAATTTTAAGTGTTGTAGCCCCCAAGCCTCTAGTTGTAACTGAATTAGTTCCGACTAGATACTTAAAGAAAAGCTAAGCATTTTCCGAGTTAAAACTTTATACTGTAGCCCCCAAGCTTCTAGTTGAGAACTGAATTAGCTCCAACTAGATGCTTAAAGAAAAGCTAAGCATATTGCTAAGTTAAAAACTCTCGCTGTAGCCCCCGAGCACCTAGATGGAAAATCTCCGACTAGGGGCTCCAAGTAGACTGAACAACGACTTGACTTTGTATTTGTTTCCATAGAACGAGAATGCTCAGAGGGGCATGGCAATGATAAGTACCAGAAGATGCGCGCGGACCTTGAAGCTGAAAAGGGTAAAACCGCCATCTTGAAGGAACAGATCATCAAAAACAAGAGTTTGTTTTCTTTTTGCGCACTTCCATCTTATTTTTGTGCCTTCCTTTTTCAAGTACTCACTGTGTACTTTATTTTCTCTGACTTGCAGAGCATGTAGCCAAGGCCAAGGATATTGTCGAGCAGTCCAAGCACATCCAGCAGCTGGACAACGAGAACAAGATCCTTAAGAAGGAGAGGGAACAAATGCTGAAGATGCACGAGGATTCCATGAAAGCCCTGCAGGACTCTGCCTCCGCTGAGATCAATCGCTTGAAGGAGGAGCTTGCGATCCTAAAGGATCAGAAGCAAGCTGCCGATGAGCAAAACCTTCGCCATAGCGAGGCGTTTAAGCTCCTCCAACAAGATAAAGAATCCTTGGCGGACGTCGTTTGGCAGGCTAAGGCCAGCATCTTCAGTAAGTGTCCTCCGCCTTGTAGCTCTGTAGTCTAGATACTTAGGATTTTTGAACTCATGTAATCCTTGTCGGAATTTTCAGCGCCCCTGGGTTTAACCCGCTCGCCTCCTTCGGACAAGGAATGCATGATTCTTGCCGGCAAATTCATAAACACCGCCATCACCCAAGCCAAAGAGATCGCCCAGCCCCTCCAAATTTATATCAAGTCCTCGGACTCCATGGTGAAGTACTCGGAGATTCTGCGCCGAGCCCCCGAGCGTGTCGCAAGCTGGAAAGCTTCATGTGCACGGGCTGGCGCAAGGATGGCGTTGTCCATGGTGAAGGCACACTATGAAGGTGCCGACATCGACACGGTGACATCTGGTATCCCCGACGTGGATGATGATGGCAAGGAGATTGATCATGAAGCCATCATGTCATCACTCGCGGGCTATGACACCAGGGTTGCCGAGTTGGTGGATGTCGACGTCTTCGTGCCCAGGAACTTTCTTGACAACGTCGACCCTGAATCCTCCGAGTCTCCTCACAGTGGTGACGCTGAGGGTGAATCTCCGGCTGGTGATGATGCGGCCTCCAAGTCCCCTGCACCCAAGGAGTGAAAAACACTTTGTAATTCTTGTTTCACCTCTGGAATGTGCATTGAAAAAACTTGGTGATGTAATCTTAAGGCGGAAAAACAATGGTTGTCATATCCTGCTACTTAAGAATTAATGCCCAGTATGTATATATTTTTTAAGCAAGTGCTGGCTTATCCATTACTTTGGTTTTTATGCTTGACTTTTCGTGAGTCGGAATACTCGTTGTCGGAACCATGCGCTTAGGTGATGATGCCCAATGGCACCGTCTATAACCTGAGCACAAAATCGCCGACAATGAGTGCCGAAAGTCACTACTCCAGAATCCACACAAAAACAACAAAGAACGTGTAGACCAAAAAACTTAAGCTAACGCCCGTAGGCGGAATTTTCACAAGTGCAATCGCAAAGCTTGTGCATAAAGGTTTATATGATCCAAAAATGAACACTAAAGGAGGTAGAAGACTCAGCAATATGAGTGAACCAAAGAGCTTTATTTCATTGATCATATAAGAGGTACACGATTAGATAAAAAATACTAAGTGTAGAAAGGACGTAGCTGTGCTATGTTCCATGGCCGATCAAGCTCCGGGTAGTCATCATCCGGGTCACGTCGCTTACGCTTATGATCCTCGTTGGGTCTATCCTTGAGCTCACGATTGTCGACAAGGTAGTAAGACCCATTGAGCAATGCCTTGCTTATGATGAACGGTCCTTCCCATGGCGGGGATAATTTGTGTGACTTCTTCTGCTTAAGTCGGAGCACTAAATCCCCCTCTTTAAACGAGCGATGCTGGACGCGGCGACTATGGTAGCTGCGTAGCTTCTGCTGGTAGATGGCGGATCTTTGGCATGCCAAAACGCGCTCCTCCTCGAGAAGGTCCACGTCTAGGCGTCTGGATTCTTCAGCATCATCTTCGTCGTAGGCGGCAACTCTTGGTGCATCGTGGAGGATGTCGGAAGGTAGGATGGCTTCTGCTCCATATACCATAAAATAGGGAGTGTAGCCGATGGATCTGTTGGGTGTAGTTCGTAAACTCCACAGCACAGATGGCAATTCTTCCGCCCAGGCTCCAGCTGCTCTATGTAGCGGTGCCTCAAGACGTGGCTTGATTCCCTGCAGAATTAATCCATTGGCTCGCTCAACTTGACCATTGGATTGTGGGTGTGCCACAGATGCAAGATCAAGTCGGATTCCTTTGTCCTAGCAATAGGCCTCCACTTCTCCGAGTGACAAGTTGTTTCCATTGTCGGTGATGATGCTATGCGGGAGACCAAATATCACCACTAGATCCCGGACAAACCTGAGGGCAGTTGCCCCATCAAGCTTTCTAATGGGTTTAGCTTCTATCCATTTGGTGAATTTGTCAACTGCTACAAGAAGATGCGTAAATCCACACGGTGCTGTTTGTAACGGTCCCACCATGTCTAGCCCCCAGACTGCAAACGGCCAAGTTATTGGTATTGTTCGCAATTCTTCAGCAGGAACATGTGGTTGTCGGGCATAATACTGGCATCCTGTGCACGTCTCAACCAGCTTGTCGGCGTCCGTCTTCGCGGTCAGCCAGTAGAACCCTTGCCGGAAGGCTTTCGCGACCAACGATCGAGGAGCGGCGTGATGCCCGCAATCTCGAGATGGATTTCGCGTAGGATTTCCATACCTTCTAGCTGGGAAACGCATTTTAGGTATACACCAGTAGTGCTCCTTTTTTAGAGTTGCCCATTGATTATGGTATAACCCTTTGCTCGTCATACTATCTGCCGTCTTTCAACCTCGTCGTCGGGCAAAGTTCCGTGTTCGAGATATTCCATGAACGGTTTAGTCCAAGCCGGAGGGGTCTTTGTCACCATGTTGACGAAAGAATCAGCTCTATCCGGGTTGTCGATGTCGGCGCCCTTCACGGATGGTGTGCGTAGATGCTCTAGGAAAACTCCTGGCGGAATTTGCTTGTGCCCTTATCCAAGCTTAGACAGTAAATCAGCCGCCTCGTTTTTCTCCCTAGGCACATACTTGACTTCGTAGCCCAAGAAGCTCTTGGCTATCTCGTCCACTTCGTCTCGATATGCCGCCATCATAGGGTTTCGCGCATTCCAGGTGCCAGCCACCTGCTGGGCAACCAAGTCGGAATCTCCATAGCAAACTATGCGCTTGATGCCAATATCCTTGGCTACACGCAGTCCGTGAATGAGTGCTTCATATTCCGCCATGTTGTTTGTAGCCTCGAAGTGGATCTGCAGAACGTAGTGTAGCTTGTCTCCTTTTGGTGACTGTAGCAATACACCAGCCCCCGAGCCATTGAGCAGCTTTGATCCGTCAAAGTGCATCACCCAGTACTCTGGTTCTGGCAACGGAGTGGCATCTGGCATCTCCGTCCAATCTGCAATAAAATCCGCCAAGGCTTGTGACTTGATAGCGTCGCGTCTTTTGTAGGTGATCTCGAAGGCGGCAAGTTCAATGCCCCACTTCGTGACCCTTCCTGTAGCGTCGTTGTTGTTGATAATGACGGATAGTGGAGTCTTGCTCACTACTGTGATTGGGTGCTCCTGAAAGTAATGCCTCAGCTTCCGTGAAGCAAGGAATACTCCATAAGCTATCTTTTGGTAGTGTGGGTAACGTTGCTTGGACTCCGTCAAGACCTCGCTTACGTAGTAAACTGGTCGTTGAACTCCGTGATCATAGCCTAGTTCCTTCCGCTCTACCACGACGACGATGATGATAACCCGGTTGGTTGCCGCCATGTAAATTAACAGGGGCTCGCCAGGCTCGGGTGTTGCAAGGATGGGCACTGAGGAAAGAATCTCCTTGAGCTGCTTCAATGCTGCATCTGCCTCGTCCGTCCACGTGAATTTGTTCGCCTTCTTCAGCAACTTGTACAGCGGCAGAGCCTTCTCTCCAAGTCGGCTGATGAACCGACTAACTGCTGCAACACAACCTGTTAGTCGTTGGATGTCCTTTAGGCATGTCGGACGGTTTATGTTTAAGATGGCCTTGATTTTCTCCGGGTTGACCTTGATTCCACGCTGGGAAATGATGAAGCCCAACAATTTTCCGGCTGGAACCCCGAAGACGCACTTCTTAGGGTTGAGCATCATGTTGTATTTCCGGAGATTATCAAAGGTTTATTTTAAGTCAGAGATTAAGTCATTTGAATTTTTAGACATCACCGCGATATCGTCCACATAGGCGTGAACATTCCGACCAATTTGGCCGTGAAGGCAACGTTGCATTGTCCGCTGGTAGGTAGCACCTGTGTTTTTCAGCCCAAAGGGCATCGTGACATAGCAAAACGTGTCGTACGGGGTAGTGAACGAAGTGGCCAATTGGTCCGACTTCCTCATTTTGATCTGGTGGTATCCTGAGTATGCATCGAGAAAACACAAAAGTTCCGAGCCAGTCGTCGAGTCAATGACTTGGTCAATGCGAGGCAAAGCAAACGGATCTTTGGGACATGCTTTGTTCAAGCCGGTGTAATCAACGCACATTCTTAATTCATTGGTTCCCTTTTTGGGGAAAAGTATAGGATTGGCCACCCATCGGGTGTGAAGGACTTCTCAGATAAACTCAGCTTTAAGTAACCTAGCTATCTCTTTGCCAATGGTGCGTCTCTTCTCATCTCCGAAGCGTCGTAGAGGTTGTTTCACTGGTTTACATTTTGGATATATGTTTAAGCTGTGCTCGGCAAGTTCCCTAGGTACACCTTTCATGTCGGCAGGTTGCCAGACGAAGATGTCCCTGTTCTCACAGAGGAACTCGACGAGCGCACTTTCCTATTTGGGATCCAGGTTCGTCCCAATGGCGATGGTCTTGGAGGCATCGCCTACCACAAGTTCCACCGGCTTGGTCTCGATGGCGGCCTTGAATGCAGGAGCGGAGTCGGAGATTTGCTTCTTTGACGCGGGCATCTCTGAGTCATTGTCCTTGCTTTGGATCTCTTTGAATTCTTCGCTGTAGAGGACAGCTTCTGCAACGGCTGCTTCATTGATCTTGCAGTCCCTTGCCTTGGTAAAGCTTATACGGTGATGACACCATTCGGTCCGGGTATCTTAAGTTTGTTGTAGACGAAGCATGGCTTGGCCATGAACGTGTGGAATATGTCGCGGCCGAATATGACGTGGTAGACGCTTTTGAAGGGGACCACCTCAAAGGTCATGCGCTCTTGGCGGTAATTATTAACGTCGCCAAAGGCTACCTGAAGTGTAATGCACCCAAAGGACTGAGCCTCCCGTCCAGGAACTACGCCATGGAACACGGTGTTAGTCCGCCTTAGGTTTGCCTCCGTCAAGTTCATATTTTGCAGTGTATCCAGGTACATGATGTTGATGCTGCTTCCACTGTCCACCATGCACTTGGTGAACTCCACGCCGTCAATCAATGGGTTGATGACCATGGCGTACTAGTTCTCCGTGGGCACAAGGTCTGGGTGGTCCGTCCTGTCCCAAGTTATTGGAACCTCCGACCAGCGCAGGTATTGGGGAACTAGGGGGAGAGTGGCCATCAGGATCCTCAGAGAGGTCTTCTATTGTCGGACGGTGGGGGTGCCAAGGAAAGTATGGTAGAGTGGGGCCTTCTTTGCGAAGGGGTTCTTGCCCTTGTCGTCGCTCTTGGCGGCGTGCTTGGGGTCAACATCCCCGTCCATGTCACTTGAATCCTTGGACTCCTCCTCCTTCTTCTTCCCCTTGCCCTTGCCTCGCGGTCTGTTCTTCCGACTTCGCTTTTAGCCGGGTCTTCCTTGAGGTCGTTGACGAGCTTGCAGTGTCGATTGGTATGGGTGGCCTTGCCGTTGACATCGAGGTGTACGAGGCACGACATATCGCGGTACTCTTCGTAGGTTTGGGGAACGCGGAGCGGCGCCGAGTTGGTTTCACTTCCTCGTTGCTGCCCACGGCCTTCTCCCTTTCCTCGGCCACGCTGTCCGCCTTCTCCTCGTCCTGCAAAAGTCATGGCGACCATGTCGGTAGATTGCTTTTCTTCTGGAGCGGTTTTCCGCTTTGTACTGTTGTTCCTCTGAGCTTGAGTTGGGACGGCCGTTGCTGGCAAAGAGCCACGAGCATTGTCGTCGGCAGCTGCGAACTCACTAGCTAACTGAATCATCTGATTCAAGTCAAGCTGATGATTGTCCTGCAAGCGCTTTAGCTTATGTCGAAGTAACGTGCCTCTTTCCAACCCATCGATGAAGGCGGTCATGGCGGTCTAGGCGTGCACTCCTGCGCAGGAATTCTTCATGTCCAGCCAGCGGGAGAGGTAGGCGCGAGATGTCTCGTCTTTCTCTTGCACGCACCGCTGTAGATCGCCCATCGTGCTGGGACGCTTGTATGTACCCTCAAATTTCTTGGTGAACGCTTCTTGCATGTCCAGCAAGTTGTAGATAGATTTCTTCGGCAAGTCGTCAATCCATTGACGGGCCCTGCTCGCCAACATTAACGGGAGGTACTTGACGGCGACGTTGGGGTTGCCTCCGGCAATCTCCACCGCGTTGCCGTAGTCCTGCAACCATGTGGCCGGCTTGGCGGTGCCGTCATAGGGTTTGACGGTCTTGTCAATCCGGAATCCTTTGGGGTAAGTTGCAGACCGTATTGCAGGTCCAAAGCAACGTGGTCCCAGGTATGGTCCTTCCCAGGGCTCGTGGATCTTATCGATCCGTGAACGTGCATCGTATGGCTCCGGGTTCTTCTTCTTGTTGTCAACAGGGGATGGGCTGCGTGAACGACGCGGGCCTCTTACGTCATGGTGACTGCTTGGTGGTGACGGAGGCGGAGGTGGCGGTGGGTTAGCTTTCTTGCTGTTACCCTCCTGCGACGCCCCACGCCTGTCACGGTTGCTTGCCGGACGCGGAGGGTCATGCTGTGACCTGCTAGATCAGCAGAGTGCTGGGTCAGACTCAAGCCTCTGGGAGGTGGCCTTTTCCTGCTGCTTTACCGCCTTGGCCACTAGGTCATAGACCTGCTCTACTGCCTTAGGCGATCTATCCTGTTCCAGAAGGGTCTTGGCGACGGTGAGGTTAAGGAGTGGGGTGGGCATCACCTGCTTGCCTTCACTATCAATGTATGGCTTGGCCTGTGCCGGCTTCGAGGGAGCCCATCCTAGGTTGCGCCGTATACCAGGATCGTTGATGACGCGAGCCGGAGCTTTCTTAGCCTTCTGCTGCTGGAGCAGAGTCTTGTACTCGGCCTCCATTGCTCTAGCTTTTTCTATGGACTTCTACGCGTTGACCAGATCTCGATCTAGTTTAGCGCCTTGCTCCGCGATGGCTTGTGCTTCCTCCAGCAGTTGCTGGCGCTTCTCGTCAAGCTGAGTCATGTTCCGGATATGATCAACAGTTAGTGGCTCAACGAGGAGGTTGCCGTACATCACTCTATCAGCTGGAGTAACATGGGCTGCTGCCGACGTAGATGCTGGAGGCGGCAAGTTTGCGGTGTTGTTGTTGCTCGGACCGGTGCCGAGTTCCTGCGACTGCTGCACTGGATTAGGCGGAGGAGGCATGACTTTTGCGTGATCATCGTTAGCAGCAATAAGTGGCCCCTTCCCCTTATCCAGCGCCGCAGGCGGAGCTTGCACGGGCTGGTCTTCATCCATGGCTGTCCCGAGGGTGACGAACACCCCTCGAGACATGACGGTGTTATTAGCTTGCTCGTCGCGCGAGTACTTTAAGGGGTTCGTAGCATGGAAAACAAAAAATTTCTATCGCATACAAACAAACAAGCCAAGATCTATCTACTAGATTGTAGCAACGAGTTGATAGGGGAACTTACCCTCGAAGATTCCAAAGCGGTTAACGAGAGCAGATTCTCGTGGGTGATGTAGTCGTACTCTTTCCGATCTCAAGATCGCGTAGACGATCCTTCCGGCGCTGCGTTCTGGCAGCGCTCCCGCAGTCGGTCACACGTTCGGTACTCAACGAAGACCTTCCTCTCCCTTGTTCCAGCAGGCAGCGGAGGTTGTAGCACTCTCCTCGCGATTCCGGCAGCACAACGGCGTGGTACCGGAAGTAGAG
Organism: Avena sativa; assembly: GCA_916181665.1. Taxonomy (NCBI): domain Eukaryota; kingdom Viridiplantae; phylum Streptophyta; class Magnoliopsida; order Poales; family Poaceae; genus Avena; species Avena sativa. The sequence continues at coordinate 25,373,047 of OV702283.1, forward strand.
GGGAGATCCCGCAGGGCTTCGCCTTAAGCCGGAGCGAGTATGGTGGATTATGAGAGAGGGCTATTAGTGGTCTAGAGATTAGACACACCAATTAGAAGGCTCTAAACCGCAGGCTAAAGCAATTAGAAGCTCTAAACCAGAACGGCTCTAAACCGGAGATTAGAGGTGGAAACTTGTGTGTCTCAAGGAGGAGCCCTGCCCCTCCTTTTATAGGTGGAGGGGCTAGGCGCGCCAGGGAGGGAGGGAGTCCCTCCCCAACTCGGCCTAGGTCTGGGCGCCGGCCAAGGAGGATAGGAACTCCTCCTCCAAGTTGGTTTCAACCTCCTCTTGCTTGTTTCCCACAGTTTCCTGTTTCCCACAGTTTCCTGTTTTCCACAGTTTCCTGTTTTAGCCGTTTGACTTTCAAACTGGCAATTTGACTTTCATGTTTTTGGAACAGCAAGAACACTTAGTACATGATGCAATCATTCAATGACACACTCATGTACCCTCCCCCCCCGGAGTGCCGGACAATCCGGACCCTTCTAGAACATTCCCGATGAAAACACCGGAATCATTCCCGAACTCCGAAACGGGACTTTCCTTATATGAATCTTATTCTCCGGACCATTCCGGATCACCTCGTGATATCCCGGATCCCATCCGAGACTCCGAACAACATTCGGTCTCTTTCTCATAATACCATAACTACTCAAACAACGTCGAATCCTTAAGTGTGTCTCCCTACGGTTCGTGAATTATGCGGACATGATCGAGACACTTCTCCGAACAATAACCAATAGAGGAATCTGGAAATTCATATGGCTCCCACATATTTCTACGATTACTTTGCGATCGAATGAACCACTTACATACGATACCAATTTCCCTTTGTCTCACGATAGTTTACTTATCCGAGGTTATGATCGTCGGTATCTCTGCATACCTAGTTCAACCTCGTTACTGATAAGTACTCTTTTCTCGTTCCCGTGATATGTGATCCCTTGTGAGCCAGTCACATGCTTGCAAGCTAATTGGATGACATTTCACCGAGAGGGCCCAGAGTATATCTATCCGTCATATGGATGGACAAATCCCACTCTTGATCCATGTGTTTCAACCAATACTTTCCGAACACTCAATGCCACCTTTATAGCCACCCAGTTACGGTGTGGTGTTTGATGTCATCAAAGAATCCATCCGGTAAAGGTGATATGCATGATCTCATGGTCGAAGGAATTAGGTTACTATGTATCAGAAAGCATATAGCAATTGAACTATTGAAATGACTTGATCTTTATGCTACGCTTATCTATAGGAGTATGTCCATCACATCATTCTCCTAATGATATGATCCTGTTGTTAATAACATCTCTATGTTCATGATCAGGAAACCATGATCATATATTAACCAACAAGCTAGTTTAACAAGAGGCTTTACTAGGGACTCTTACTTTAGTTTACAAATCACACAAGTATTAATGTTTCCGGTTAATACAATTATAGCATGGTATGTAAACATTTATCATAAGTGTGAAGATATGATAATAACCACTTTATTATTGCCTCTTGGGCATATCTCCAACAGTCTCCCACTTGCACTAGAGTCAATAATCTAGTTTCAAACCTTTGTGTATTCAACACCTATGGCTTTCAGGTGTTGTATGTACACGATTGCTAGTGGTCAACTGATCTCCGGATCTGACACTTCCAGGTCCGTGTGTAATTGCATGTCTTTGCGTCTCTACGCATCACTCATTCTCTAATGAGATGGCTTTGTATAAATTTGGTCTTTCGGTGTGACCTTTAGCTCTTTGGGGTTAAAACATGTTGATAATATTGTCGCACAATATATCTTCATAGTATTATCCCACTGTGAACTACACCTAGTTTGATAACAAACTACTTGACACAAATGCCCTCTTTTTGCTGCTAAAATAGCAGTCATATACTTAGCCTTTTGTTGTAGTATCTGTCACAATGTCTTAACTTTGGAACTCATCCAAATCCATTATGGAACTTACTTTCCATTATATTGTGCCACCCTTAGTTTAGATTGAGATAAACTTAATTTGTACTTTGTAACAAAACTAGTATCAATGTAGTACTTTTACAATGAACTAACCATCTATTTGTCACTTCTACAAATATTATACTCTTAGTTCTTCCAAAAGATCATAAGAATATCCTTACTATTGTCCAATGATCATCTTACGAATCATTCTGGTATATGCTCACAACATTTAGAGCATAGGACATATCTGGATTTGTACATATCACAGTATGATTGATATAAATACTCTTTGTGATTTCATACATCAAGTATCAATCTATACTTGATTATTTGTTTCACTTTACCAAATGTCAATACACTTGAATATATCATCAACATTGAACTCATTCAATCCTTTCTGTGCGACAAGAACCTCTTCTTGTAGTTTCTATATTGAACTCATTCAATATCTTGTCTATGTACTTCTGGCACAACCATATTAGCGTCTATTGATGCCAAATATTTGGGTTTTGCCTAAGTCTTTCATCGAGATGAAATTCTTAATATGTGTTAATAAAAGATACATTATTTCCAATCAACAATATGTCTTCCACATAATGTATTAGAAACATGTCTTAGCGCTCCCACTTAATTTCTTGCAAATGCAAGCATCTCCATCGTCTCTAATGAACTTTTAAACTCCTTTAACAGTTTCATCACAGTGAAGATTCCAACTCCGCTATGCTTACTTCAACCATTGAAGTTTGCATATGTTTTTAGCATCCCTTGAATTTTAACAAAACCCTTTGGACTGTGTCATGCACACGTCCTAGGTAACCCTTCTATTAGAAGAACTTGTTTTGTTTATTCAACTACCATATAACAAAATTATATGTAGTGGTTGCTACATCAATCCGTCTAGACTAAATATCACTATGACAGATCAAATCTTGTCATAGTCAACCTTTGAACATTGTTGTGAACTCTTTCCCAACATGTCGACTATTTCATAGATGTGAAACATCCATGTCTATTTCTTTATAGATCCAAATACGACTGTAAGGTCTTGTACCTTCCCAGAGGGTCTTTCAAGTTCAAATCTTTACCTCTCGTATATGGAACTATCACGGATTTTATGGCTTCAAGCCATTTGACGGAGTCAGGGCCCATCATCGCTTCTTTGCATGTAGTTGGTTCATTATTCTCAAATAATGATTCAACCCTCAAATCTTGGTATTTGATTGTTCATCCGATCTACTTGTTTCAATAGGAACTTAGATCTCCGTGACCACAACCTTTGAGGCACGTGAGCCATGAGCATTGTTGCTGCCTCCGAAACACTTTTCGGTGCTGCGCAACTCTGCACATATAGCTAAGGTTCTTTTAACCTTATCAAAGTTCTATTGTCCTCCCACTTAACTTTTCACGAAAAATTCCTTCTCAAAGAAACTTGACGTTTTAAGTGACAAACACTTTTGTCTCCGATGTTATGGAGGAGTACTTAACAGTTATTCGAAATAACATACAAAGACAGGTTCATCCGACTTTGGTTGCAAACATCTTTCTTATGCATAGCATACCAATGTTTAAGAAAGGACAACTTGGGTTTTATCCCAAACCATAACTTTATATGGTGTCATTTCAACGGATTATGATGGAGCTCTTTTCATTGGAAAAACAGTAATCTCTAAAGCTTTTAATCTTTAAAATATAATGGCAGTTTTATGAATTATACCTTTGATCTAACCATGTCAAACAAGGTTTAATTACATATCTCGGACGTTCCATACTCTTATGGTGTTTCGGGAAAATGCAAATCCATGGAACGATTCCTTAAATCTTAGGTATTATGCTAAACTTGTAACTCAAATATCTTCCTTTATGATCTTATCATAAACTATTTATATTCTTGTTACAATGATTTTGAACTTCATCTTGAAAGTCCTTGAACTTTTCAAATGTTTCACACTTCATCCTTATTAAGTAAATATTCATATATTCACTCAAATTTTCGGAGAAAGCATATGAAGTTGAAATCCATCGCTCTTGACTACACATAATGGACTTCGTACAACAATATGTACAAGTTCCAATAAGCTAGTCTTTCGTTCCCTTTTGGCCTATGAACGAAGTTTTAATTATCTCTAGGAAAGTTTCACAAGTGTCATTTGATCAAAATCAAATAGACTCCAAAATTCCATCCATATGGATTTTCTTCATGTTTTCTTTCCAATATAATTCAAATGGCGATGTCACTTCCTAAGTGATCTTTCAATCAATTTGTCTTTCGACATTTTTAGCACTAGTTTTATGGATGTGATTACTCCAACGAGATTTGTGAATCATCCATCTTTTATGAATTACGGAAATTATTTGAACAACCCTTTTGTTCTCATAATACCTGATAAAACAAATCTTTGAAGGCAAGCTTTGATGTTTAACGAGCAACACAACAACCCTTTATTTGTTCTCGATGAACATCATCACATATTCTTTTGCTAATTACTTAGGCCACTATAGTTCATGAATTCTGTTGTTTCGTATGACGATTCATACCAACAAATTCAGTATTAAATACTTAAGAACCACATTGTTTTAATAAGCAAAGAATATAGCCATAACATATATATCATCTATATACTTAAACTGAACAATTCTAGTCTTTTCCTTTCTGCCATATATTTATGTGATTTTCTTTCAATATTTCCTTTTCTGTTTGAAAGAATCTATCAACATCAATAGTGGAGTCATACATATGACATATAGTCCAAAAGCGTGTATAGTTAAATACCAATGTCTTTGGACTTGCACTTTGAAGTAGATCACCATCATCAAATGTTTGGTGTTCTTTCAAATTCCTTTCTTTAGTAATCTCTTGGTGTAGTAAACATTTTACCTACATCAAATATTCACCCTTATCATGGAATCGTCCATGATCAAGCTACTTTTAACTTATAACGATGAATTATGAGTATTATGTTGCTATCCAAAACCATTTGGAGGATTAGGACAACAAGTGTCTCCAACCTTTTGCAAATTCTCATCAAATATGAGAACATGACTTTAGCCATATTATACTCTATCATGTTGCAACCAAAACTTCGTTTCAGATATCACAATATCTTCCACACATCATGGTTTCTGAAACAACTCTTTCAGATCCTAGATAACCTTGATATTAAGATAATCCTTTGAATATCAAGAATCATGGAAACAAACATGATACTTATATACTAACACTTGGAATTGTTACTCTTGATTTAATACTAATTATTAAACTTCATGGAGTAACCGGAACTTACTGAAAGTTTGCAATAGGACTTTTAACTTTAGATTAACACTTCAAAACAATACGATACCAGTTCGTAAAGTAACTAACCAGAATTCTATAGTTCTATCATCTCAATTATAACTAAGCACAAGGTGGTAAACGGATGCCAATGACTACAACAACTATGCAAATTCACTTTGATTTAGTTTATGATAAATTGAGTTCTAATTAATAATTAAATTAATCTAGGTGAACTCCCACTCAAAACAATATCCCTCACATTGTTTTAGTGATCACACGAACCAAATCCACTATATCAACACCGATCATCACGAGAGTTGGTATAGTTTCAATGGCGAACAATCGTCATGTTCATCATATCTACTATATGATTCATGCTTTACCTTTCGGTGATCCGTGTTCCTGAGACCATGACTGTACATGCTAGGCTCGTCAAGATCAAACCTTAGCTACCGCATAAGCAAATCTGGCTTGCTTACGTTGTATACACTTGCGGAATCATCATCACGTGGTGCTTCGAAACAACAAGCATTAGCAACGGTGCATACTAAGGGTGAACACTTTAGAACTTGAAATTGTGTGCTTGAGGGATCATCTTATAATGCTACCGTCGTCTACTAAGCAATACAAGATGCATAAAGGATTAACATCACATGCAATTCATAATATGTGATATGATATGGCCTTTCTTCTTTGTGCTTCCGATATCCATCTTCAAGCACGAACATGATCTCCATCATCACCGACATTGCATCAAGGTCAATGACGCTTCTCCATGGTTGTCGTCCACCGGCTTCAACTATTACAACTACTTTGAATAGACACGCGGGTCTTAACAGAAATTAAAGACAACCATATGGCTCCTGCCGGTTGCCGACTTACAGTAAGGAACATTGCATACATCATATATAATCACAATCATGGCCATATCACATCACTGCACACCCCTGCAAAACAAAGTTAGACGCCTCTACTTTCTTTGCATGTTTTACGTGGTTTGGGGCTGTTAATAAGTGTCGTTCTAACTTACGAACATGAACCACAACATTGATACTAGTATTGTTAATCACCCGTTGTAAATTGGATCTTAACTATGCTAGGAGAAACAGGCACCCGCAAAGCCACTTATGCAATACAAGTTGCATGTCAAGCGTGGAGCAAGTCTCATGAACGATGTCATGTAAGGTTAGCCCGGGCCGCTTCATCCCAACATACCGCAAGATACAAAGTACACAAGAAGCAATCGACAATAAAAGCATCAACGCCCACAATGACCATTGTGTTCTACTCGTGCAACAGATCTACATATAGACACGGCTCTGATACCACTGTAAGGGGTTCGTAGCATGGAAAACAAAAATTTTCTATCGCATACAAACAAACAAGCCAAGATCTATCTACTAGATTGTAGCAACGAGTTGATAGGGGAACTTACCCTCGAAGATTCCAAAGCGGTTAACGAGAGCAGATTCTCGTGGGTGATGTAGTCGTACTCTTTCCGATCTCAAGATCGCGTAGACGATCCTTCCGGCGCTGCGTTCCGGCAGCGCTCCCGCAGTCGGTCACACGTTCGGTACTCAACGAAGACCTTCCTCTCCCTTGTTCCAGCAGGCAGCGGAGGTTGTAGCACTCTCCTCGCGATTCCGGCAGCACAACGGCGTGGTACCGGAAGTAGAGGGGAGATCCCGCAGGGCTTCGCCTTAAGCCGGAGCGAGTATGGTGGATTATGAGAGAGGGCTATTAGTGGTCTAGAGATTACACACACCAATTAGAAGGCTCTAAACCGCAGGCTAAAGCAATTAGAAGCTCTAAACCAGAACGGCTCTAAACCGGAGATTAGAGGTGGAAACTTGTGTGTCTCAAGGAGGAGCCCTGCCCCTCCTTTTATAGGTGGAGGGGCTAGGCGCGCCAGGGAGGGAGGGAGTCCCTCCCCAACTCGTCCTAGGGCTGGGCGCCGGCCAAGGAGGAGAGGAACTCCTCCTCCAAGTTGGTTTCAACCTCCTCTTGCTTGTTTCCCACAGTTTCCTGTTTCCCACAGTTTCCTGTTTTCCACAGTTTCCTGTTTTAGCCGTTTGACTTTCAAACTGGCAATTTGACTTTCATGTTTTTGGAACAGCAAGAACACTTAGTACATGATGCAATCATTCAATGACACACTCATGTACCCTCCCCCCCCCCCCCCCGGAGTGCCGGACAATCCGGACCCTTCTAGAACATTCCCGATGAAAACACCGGAATCATTCCCGAACTCCGAAACGGGACTTTCCTGATATGAATCTTATTCTCCGGACCATTCCGGATCACCTCGTGATATCCCGGATCCCATCCGAGACTCCGAACAACATTCAGTCTCTTTCTCATAATACCATAACTACTCAAACAACGTCGAATCCTTAAGTGTGTCTCCCTACGGTTCGTGAATTATGCGGACATGATCGAGACACTTCTCCGAACAATAACCAATAGAGGAATCTGGAAATTCATATGGCTCCCACATATTTCTACGATTACTTTGCGATCGAATGAACCACTTACATACGATACCAATTTCCCTTTGTCTCACGATAGTTTACTTATCCGAGGTTATGATCGTCGGTATCTCTGCATACCTAGTTCAACCTCGTTACTGATAAGTACTCTTTTCTCGTTCCCGTGATATGTGATCCCTTGTGAGCCAGTCACATGCTTGCAAGCTAATTGGATGACATTTCACCGAGAGGGCCCAGAGTATATCTATCCGTCATATGGATGGACAAATCCCACTCTTGATCCATGTGTTTCAACCAATACTTTCCGAACACTCAATGCCACCTTTATAGCCACCCAGTTACGGTGTGGTGTTTGATGTCATCAAAGAATCCATCCGGTAAAGGTGATATGCATGATCTCATGGTCGAAGGAATTAGGTTACTATGTATCAGAAAGCATATAGCAATTGAACTATTGAAATGACTTGATCTTTATGCTACGCTTATCTATAGGAGTATGTCCATCACATCATTCTCCTAATGATATGATCCTGTTGTTAATAACATCTCTATGTTCATGATCAGGAAACCATGATCATATATTAACCAACAAGCTAGTTTAACAAGAGGCTTTACTAGGGACTCTTACTTTAGTTTACAAATCACACAAGTATTAATGTTTCCGGTTAATACAATTATAGCATGGTATGTAAACATTTATCATAAGTGTGAAGATATGATAATAACCACTTTATTATTGCCTCTTGGGCATATCTCCAACAAGTACTCCTCCTCCATCTCCTGCATGGCGGAGTCTAGCTCTTCTGGACTAAAGTCTATCTCCTCGGAATCTGCACTGAAATCAGCATAAAGCGCGTCAATGACAGAGTCGGAGGGTGCCAGGACTTCCTCGATGACGGGCGGTGGAGGTGCAACGGCCTCGACGATGACTGGAGGTGGTGGTGCTGCTGCGACGATGGCGGCCAGAGGCGGTGGCGGCGGCTGCAGAACCGGAGGTTCTCCGCCTCTGAGTGCAAGCTCCATCTGGGCTGCCGCGTAGTTGTTGACAGTGCTCACCATCTCTTCGAGGGTAAGATGTCCTGTTGCCTGCTGTCGACGTAAAGAATGTCGGAGAAGTGTGTCGCGGTCCAGTCCTTCCACGAAGTGATACAAAGCGTTATCATCGGGGTAATTGGCCAGGTCGGCCCGTATACAGAGCCACCTGGCGAGGTAGTCGCGGGGGTTTTCGCCCTCTCTCTGAACGCAGCGCGCCAGGTCGAAGATGGTAACCACGCCGACGAACTTGGATCTCTGCTGTCCAGACGCACGGGCGAAGCCGGCGGATTTGCAGTGATCTTCCACCTTTATATCCTGCACAGGGGTGGTTTGGGTGGGTCTTGAATTTTTCGAATCTTTTCCGGCAAACTCCGAGGAGAGATCCGATATCGATCCTTCCGCAAACGTATCCTGCCCGTAGGCGGTCCGTGCGGGTCTTGAATTTTTCCGATCTTTGTCGGCAAACTCCGGGGAGAGATCCGACATCGATCCTTCCGCGAACGTATCCTGCCCGTAGGCGGTCCGTGCAGGTCTTGATGCTCCTCCGACTCCCAGGGAACTAGTGCCCGAGTTGGTTTCGCCAATGAAGAGGTGGATGTCTCCGATAGGAACGATCGAGCACCGCGTAGGGTTCGTCTTCGCCTGGATCCAGAACTCGTCGGGAGGGACGATCGGAACGTTGCTGGAGAAGAGAACGTGACCGATGGCGACGGTTTCACCGATTCCCGCGAAGATCTTGGTCCTCGCCCGCTGAAGAGCCTGAAGCGCCTCTTGCCCCACGGTGGGAGCCAACTGTCGTGGTATTGCCGACGAGTACGCCATGGAGGGGTCCTCACAGTGCGTGTTTAGAGACGTGGGGTAAGGCGGACGGTTGACGAGTACGAGGTAACACAGCTTACCCAGGTTCAGATCCCACAACGGTGGCGGAATCCTACTCCTGCTATAAATCACTATAATGGCAATACGCCGAGTTACAAAGATTAGGTTCGCTGTGCAAGGTGTATGTAAAACGATGCCCTAAAGGCTCCCATAGGCCCAGCTTATATAGTTGTCAGGTCCTAGGGTTACAGGGAAAAGTCCTAGCCGGACAGGTTACAGAGTTCTACACCGTCTATTACTAGTCTTGTGTATCTTGCACTCCAAGGCTCCGGGTACGCTGGTGACTCCACCGTAGCCTTCCTTTATCCGGCATGGGCCTCCCTTCTGGATCCACCTAACTGGGCCGCCCAGCAGGCCATAGGCCATGCTACCGACTATGGGCCACCCGGGTTAGTCGGATAAGAGACATGCTATGAGGATATCCATATAGCATATCCCCAACAATAGTTGGAAAGGAAAACTACTTTCCCTTGGTGGAAGACTTGTAATCATTAATTCAGTACTGACTAATATGGTACTATATATGATTTCATTCTTTCATATACCAAAAGGGGTTTTGAAGAAAGTGGATTATTTCCGCTCAAGATTCTTTTGGCAAGGGGATGAGGTGAAAAAGAAATATCTACTGGCCAAATGGACTGTGGTTTGCCGACCAAAGGAATACGGTGGACTTGGCATATGTAACACCCTCAGAATCGACCCTATGCAAGTTTCAGCGATTCCCGCCAAACCCGCATAGAAACGATTCAAAGGTGCCCACCAGGCACTTTCGTGCGGGTGGAAAACGAAGTAATAACATTACACAACAGTCCTCGATGGGACCCACAGAACAGATATATATACAACAGCGACTCAATGAGTCAAGAATACAGATATACAGTACAAAGATCCAAATCACCTTGAAAACGATAGAGCGTCCGACTACGGACAAGATGCAAATGGGGCTAAGAGCCCTGAAGAATAACCGATGGCGTCCATAATCCTGCCCAGGCCAAGCCGGAAGGGTAACCCTGCTAACGATGTCGATCTCAAAACCTGCTTAAACAAAAGGGGTGCCGACAAAGGGCAAAGGAAAAAGAGGAGCGTCAGTACTGAGGCCAGTACACGGCGAGACTAGAATTCGGCGGTCCTCGCCTACATAGGTATGGTGGACTGAAGCGGCAGCATGCACTAAACAACCTATAGAGACTTGGTACAACTGGCGGCTATCAGAGAGGGATAAGAAAGACCTATTCGGAACCAACCTGATACGACCATCAAACAAACCCATCCTGGTATTTCCCCCTCGAGACCAACGAGGAAGTCAACCGAGGAACGCACACAGTTGGCAGTTTTATTTATTCGGTTATCGTTGCAGCAATTACTAGTCAAATATAGATAGTCATCCTGATATAATAAGCAGTGGGCAGTTTAGTTAACCATTCCGTTGTAGTTGCGACACTTACTAGTCAGATACAAATAGCATGAGATAACCCAAAAACCCAGCAGTTGTTGGTACTTTTATTTAGCCATTCCGTTGTAGTTGCAATACTTACTAGTCAGGTACAATGGTCGCAAGCGACAACCCAAACAAGCAATTGTGGGCAGTTTTATTTAGCCATTCCGTTATAGTGAAGCTGATTACTAGTCATTATAAAGTCAGATTTATAGCACTACTTTAGTTATAGTTGTCTATGATCGAGATACTGTGCTCCAAGTCATCCATAACCGCGGACACGGCTTTCAAAAAGTTTTACCCGGCCGGGGTGCACAAATAGCAACACACACTCGATCAACCTCGGAAAAACCAAATCAAAACCCAACGAGTCTTTCACGACAAAGCAATCACAAGATTCAGAAATATTTCAGGGGGCCACCCCATTGAGTACACCCGCAACGAAGTTAGCTGACTCCGAAACGGACTCAAGGTTTGGGTGGACGGCTGTAAACGACTGGGAACCCGAAAGTGTGACTGGGCTTGTCGATACCGCGAAAACGTGTCCCGATCCTAAACAGTACAGGTGCTCCTCGCACAATCGTAAATAAAGCAGTAAAGCATGGCATAAGTACAGGAGAGTAAATAAAACCTCAAACTAGTTTGTGGCCCCAAGAAATAAGAATGAATCAAGCTCTGGCTCAGGGGGGTCCCATAATCCTCCCGGATGTGGATAGCGCGAATATTCAAGGAACAGGTATCAAGTACTCGGGGTCCTACGGGACACAAGTGGACGGTTAACAACCAAATAACATCTATTGCCCACCTGTGCCTCTGCTTACTTACTTCAATTTTAGTTGTTAAACAAGAATTAAAGTGAACGATAAGTAAAACCATGATCATCTCCAACATCAAACATGCGGCAATACACCAACAACTGTGTCACTTGACGACACGCAACAACACTTGAGCAAGCGACTACGACGCGCAAGTCCAACTATCTATCAAACATCAGGTAATAGGATGTGTCCAAGGCAATATAAGGCTGCAAGGGATATCACGGTACGAAAACTAGAGCATCGCAACACAGATAGCAATAGATCAACAGGAGGGAATAAATACGATAAAAGTAAGATAGGTAGAAAGGGGGGGAGATGCTCGCCTGAAAAACATTGCCGAAGATTCATCCGAAGATCGGGTCGACACTCGCATCAACTCAACGGCCTTATCCGCGAAGAACCAAAACACTAGAATAAAACACCGGATGCAATATTTAATACTACGACAGAAGATCGGGCATGATGCATGTATGATGCATGGCATGGCAAAGATGCGGTGCAATTAGGCCAGATTAAGCGGAACCGGGGTCCCGGCAATTAATTAGGTGGTTCATGTTATTTATCTACCCCGCAAATTAAATGTTGTAATAACAGGGCAAGATAAGTTACCGGTTCGCTACGCAAATTTAAATGAGGCCAATATAAGACTAGATTTGCCCGCATATGGGCCCCATATTTAATTATATGGTGAATCGGCATAATGCCCCCAAACCACATGAGATGCATGCGAGCATGCTCAATTAATATGCGACAAGTTGTATGATATTATAAGATAGGGTTTCGGGAAGGGGTTCACACATTAGGGTTCGGCAAACTTGGGCTCCGAGGGGTTCGGGGTTCGGTCTCAGGGTTTAAGGTTCGACGGGATCATTCTCGGATAACGGAGGTAGGTCTTGTCGCACGGTGTCCAGGTAGACGAACTTGGCGTATTCGCATCGGCGTTCTTGGCGTTCGGGTACTCGACGAACTTGGCGTAACCGGGATGGAGGGCTTGCCGTATCGGGGAGAAGATCTTGGAGGGTGCCGGTTTCAATTGTCGATGGCGAACTTTGCTCGGAGCCGGGAAGAAGTACTCGGTGCCCATGTAGAAGACCTTATCGGTCCGTCTTTGTCGGTGGCGAACTTGACCGATGGTCCTCGGGTCCGGGGGTTCGCCGCTCCGTGAGGTAGATCTTGGCGCTTCGTGAATCTTCAGGCATGTGTCAGCGGGTTCCAGGAGGAAGAGCTTGGCAAGGCGAGGGGAACTTGGTGTCTAGGGTCTCGGTGTTTTCGGGTTCCGAAGAAGGGCTTGGCGTATAAGAAGGGGATATCCGGGTTACATCGTCAGCTGCCGGTTCTCGGGCTTATCTCCACACGGTCACCACATCCCGGCATCTTCACTCAAGCAACCATGTACAAGCACATCACCGCAGGCGCGAGCAAGCAGGAACGGAGGCACGACGGCGAGCTCGCCGGGACGAGGCCGAGAGCGGGCTGCGCCAGGCGGAGGGGAGAGGGCCTGCAGGACGCCGGCGCTGGAGAGGAAGACCGGGGCGGCTCGCGGTGGGGTCCTGCGGCCAGAGGAGGAGGCGGCGGGCGCCCGGCGAGGATGGCGACCGAGCTTGATGGCGGCGACGTCGCGGGCCAGCGGCCACCGGAGGGGCCGACGAGCGCGATGGCGGCCAGGGAGGGGTAGCCGGCGCGGATGCGGTGCAGGGGGAGGTCGCCGGCGGCCGGCGGGACGCAGAGGAGGCGAGGCGGGCCTGCGGAGAGGCGGCCGCAGAGGGAAGGGGCGCGAGGACGGGCGGCCGGCGGGGAGCAGCTCGGGGCGAGGGAGGCGGCGACCGGCGGAAGGAGGGAGAAGGAGGCGAGCTCCGGCGAGCCGAGGAGGGTCCGCGGGCGAGAGGGGCAGGGCGGGGACCCGCGGCGGCGTGGCCGTGGCCCAGAGGAGGAGGCGCAGCCGGAGGTTGCCGAGGAATGAGGGAGCGCGAGACCGGCGCGGGGTCGCCGGCGAGGTGGCGGCTGGCGCTGTCGAGCTTGCGGGAAGGAGCGGAAGGAGGTGCGGGGCGCGGCGGCCGGCCGGGGGCGACGCAGGGTCGGCGGCAGGCGCTGGCGGTTGCAGACGCCAGGGAGAAGGGAGCGGGGTTGGTAGGGGGAACGGCTGAGGGAGAGAGAGGGAGCGGCCAGTGGGGCCGGGGCGTGGGGTTGCGCGTGGGTCCAGGGGCAGCGTGAGTGGGTTGGGTGCGGGTGTGTCCAGGGAGGAAGTGGGCAGTGGGGAGTGGGTCCAGGTGGGGCTGACGGGTGGGACCGGGGAGGTTGGGTGAGTGGGTGGGGGCCAGCTGTCGGGGAGAGAGAGAGAGGGGGTAGATGGGGCTGTGTGAGAGAGGGAGTGGAGGGAAAAGAAGAGGATTGGTGAGGTGGCAAGGTGGGTAGGGATTGGGTCCAGGGGTGAGGTGGCGAGCTGTGATTGGTGGATAGATTAGGATTGGGTGGGAATAGGATTTAGAGTTTGGGTGGACCGATTTTATTCCGGGGGTGGTCGACTGGGTCGAATCGGCCCGTTCGACTGCCCCACTAAAAATAATTAAATATTTTATTTATTTCAAACAGGGCTTTTGCAAACCGATAGCAGACAAAACAAAATAATCCGGAGCCCCGGGTTTGAGTTGAATTTAAAGACGGGCGTTTAGAAAACAAAAAAATAGGTTTTTCCGCAAATAGTTTTATGCGAACAAATGCAAGGTGATGGCGATGCTCAAATGCAATGTGACATGATGACATGAGCATGCGGTCATGATGATGCAATGCACAAAAACAACGCGATTTTCTAGTAGTGGTTTTGCGGGATGCCACAATTTGACACCACTAACAATGGATCTCGCCCTCGAGATCCGCCTCATGGTACCGGGAAGAAGGGCGGCGATCTGAATCTTCTCGCATCGTGTAGATCCTTGCGACACCACTAACAAGAGGGCGTTGTCCGTGATCGTCGAAGGAACACTCCGGGAACAAAAGGTCGAAGGTAGAGGTATCAACAATAAGGCCACCTCGAGCTTCCGTGGACGGAGTAAAATTGCTGGATCCACTGATTCGATGTACAAGAGAGAATGATAAGAGTAGTCGGATGGTGATCAGTCCATCGCGCACCCAAACCATTACTCTGCACACAGATAGGCGGGTTATGCAACCAACTCTCGGAAGCAGACTGAAGATCTCGACAAACGAGGTTCGGAACAAAGGAGTGATCCAGACTCTGCATCGGATCTGGCGTAGATGATGTCGTCTCGTCGGGAAACACCGGAAGGCACAAGAAGGAACAAAGAGAAGTCCACCAGACAAAGGATTCCTCGGATAGCATGAAGACCAGAAGTAGCAACACCGTTACCAAAGGAGGAAGCGAAACCCTGAAGGTACGACGGAAAACCCCACCACGAGAATTCTTGGACTCGAAGAAAAGATAAGAGAGCAGATTCAAAACACGCAGAGGTGAGGGGAGAGCAGCAGAGGGTAAGGAGTAAAATCAGACCTAATCAGAACTATCCAACCAATTTTTCAAAAAATAGTTTTGACACTCTACTTCGGCCGTTAGCTAGGTTATCCTACAGGCTGGACTTGTGGGGTATCGCAACTGCTGAGCTCTGATACCACTCTGTAACACCCTCAGAATCGACCCTATGCAAGTTTCAGCGATTCTCGCCAAACCCAAATAGAAACGATTCAAAGGTGCCCACCAGGCACTTTCGTGCGGGTGGAAAACGAAGTAATAACATTACACAACAGTCCTCGATGGGACCCACAGAACAGATATATATACAACAGCGACTCAATGAGTCAAGAATACAGATATACAGTACAAAGATCCAAATCACCTTGAAAACGATAGAGCGTTCGACTACGGACAAGATGCAAATGGGGCTAAGAGCCCTGAAGAATAACCGATGGCGTCCATAACCCTGCCCAGGCCAAGCCGGAAGGGTAACCCTGCTAACGACGTCGATCTCAAAACCTGCTTAAACAAAAGGGGTGCCGACAAAGGGCAAAGGAAAAAGAGGAGCGTCAGTACTGAGGCCAGTACACGGCGAGACTAGAATTCGGCGGTCCTCGCCTACATAGGTATGGTGGACTGAAGCGGCAGCATGCACTAAACAACCTATAGAGACTCGGTACAACTGGCGGCTATCAGAGAGGGATAAGAAAGACCTATTCGGAACCAACCTGATACGACCATCAAACAAACCCATCCTGGTATTTCCCCCTCGAGACCAACGAGGAAGTCAACCGAGGAACGCACACAGTTGGCAGTTTTATTTATTCGGTTATCGTTGCAGCAATTACTAGTCAAATATAGATAGTCATCCTGATATAATAAGCAGTGGGCAGTTTAGTTAACCATTCCGTTGTAGTTGCCACACTTACTAGTCAGATACAAATAGCATGAGATAACCCAAAAACCCAGAAGTTGTTGGTACTTTTATTTAGCCATTCCGTTGTAGTTGCAATACTTACTAGTCAGGTACAATGGTCGCAAGCGACAACCCAAACAAGCAATTGTGGGCAGTTTTATTTAGCCATTCCGTTATAGTGAAGCTGATTACTAGTCATTATAAAGTCAGATTTATAGCACTACTTTAGTTATAGTTGTCTATGATCGAGATACTGTGCTCCAAGTCGTCCATAACCGCGGACACGGCTTTCAGAAAGTTTTACCCGGCCGGGGTGCACAAATAGCAACACACACTCGATCAACCTCGGAAAAAACAAATCAAAACCCAACGAGGCTTTCACGACAAAGCAATCACAAGATTCAGAAATATTTCAGGGGGCCACCCCATTGAGTACACCCGCAACAAAGTTAGCTGACTCCGAAACGGACTCAAGGTTTGGGTGGATGGCTGTAAACGACTGGGAACCCGAAAGTGTGACTGGGCTTGTCGATACTGCGAAAACGTGTCCCGATCCTAAACAGTACAGGTGCTCCTCGCACAATCGTAAATAAAGCACTAAAGCATGGCATAAGTACAGGAGAGTAAATAAAACCTCAAACTAGTTTGTGGCCCCAAGAAATAAGAATGAATCAAGCTCTGGCTCAGGGGGGTCCCATAATCCTCCCGGATGTGGATAGCGCGAATATTCAAGGAACAGGTATCAAGTACTCGGGGTCCTACGGGACACAAGTGGACGGTTAACAACCAAATAACATCTATTGCCCACCTGTGCCTCTGCTTACTTACTTCAATTTTAGTTGTTAAACAGGAATTAAAGGGAACGATAAGTCAAACCATGATCATCTCCAACATCAAACATGCGGCAATACACCAACAACTGTGTCACTTGACGACACGCAACAACACTTGAGCAAGCGACTACGACGCGCAAGTCCAACTATCTATCAAACATCAGGTAATAGGATGTGTCCAAGGCAATATAAGGCTGCAAGGGATATCACGGTACGAAAACTAGAGCATCGCAACACAGATAGCAATAGATCAACAGGAGGGAATAAATACGATAAAAGTAAGATAGGTAGAAAGGGGGGGAGATGCTCGCCTGAAAAACATTGCCGAAGATTCATCCGAAGATCGGGTCGACACTCGCATCAACTCAACGGCCTTATCCGCGAAGAACCAAAACACTAGAATAAAACACCGGATGCAATATTTAATACTACGACAGAAGATCGGGCATGATTCATGTATGATGCATGGCATGGCAAAGATGCGGTGCAATTAGGCCAGATTAAGCGGAACCGGGGTCCCGACAATTAATTAGGTGGTTCATTATTTATCTACCCCGCAAATTAAATGTTGTAATAACAGGGCAAGATAAGTTACCGGTTCGCTACGCAAATTTAAATGAGGCCAATATAAGACTAGATTTGCCCGCATATGGGCCCCATATTTAATTATATGGTGAATCGGCATAATGCTCCCAAACCACATGAGATGCATGCGAGCATGCTCAATTAATATGTGACAAGTTGTATGATATTATAAGATAGGGTTTCGGGAAGGGGTTCACACATTAGAGTTCGGCGAACTTGGGCTCCGAGGGGTTCGGGGTTCGGTCTCAGGGTTTAAGGTTCGACGGGATCGTTCTCGGATAACGGAGGTAGGTCTTGTCGCACGGTGTCCAGGTAGACGAACTTGGCGTATTCGCATCGGCGTTCTTGGCGTTCGGGTACTCGACGAACTTGGCGTAACCGGGATGGAGGGCTTGCCGTATCAGGGAGAAGATCTTGGAGGGTGCCGGTTTCAATTGTCGATGGCGAACTTTGCTCGGAGCCGGGAAGAAGTACTCGGTGCCCATGTAGAAGACCTTATCGGTCTGTCTTTGTCGGTGGCGAACTTGACCGATGGTCCTCGGGTCCGGGGGTTCGCCGCTCCGTGAGGTAGATCTTGGCGCTTCGTGAATCTTCAGGCATGTGTCAGCGGGTTCCAGGAGGAAGAGCTTGGCAAGGCGAGGGGAACTTGGTGTCTAGGGTCTCGGCGTTTTCGGGTTCCGAAGAAGGGCTTGGCGTACAAGAAGGGGATATCCGGGTTACATCGTCAGCTGCCGGTTCTCGGGCTTATCTCCACACGGTCACCACATCCCGGCATCTTCACTCAAGCAACCATGTACAAGCACATCACCGCAGGCGCGAGCAAGCAGGAACGGAGGCACGACGGCGAGCTCGCCGGGACGAGGCCGAGAGCGGGCTGCGCCAGGCGGAGGGGAGAGGGCCTGCAGGACGCCGGCGCTGGAGAGGAAGACCGGGGCGGCTCGCGGTGGGGTCCTGCGGCCAGAGGAGGAGGCGTCCAGGGAACGGCGGCGGGCGCCCGGCGAGGATGGCGGCCGAGCTTGATGGCGGCGACGTCGCGGGCCAGCGGCCACCGGAGGGGCCGACGAGCGCGATGGCGGCCAGGGAGGGGTAGCCGGCGTGGATGCGATGCAGGGGGAGGTCGCCGGCGGCCGGCGGGACGCAGAGGAGGCGAGGCGGGCCTGCGGAGAGGCGGCCGCAGAGGGAAGGGGCGCGAGGACGGGCGGCCGGCGGGGAGCAGCTCGGGGCGAGGGAGGCGGCGACCGGCGGAAGGAGGGAGAAGGAGGCGAGCTCCGGCGAGCCGGGGAGGGTCCGCGGGCGAGAGGGGCAGGGCGGGGACCCGCGGCGGCGTGGC
This sequence comes from Avena sativa, assembly GCA_916181665.1. Classification (NCBI taxonomy): domain Eukaryota; kingdom Viridiplantae; phylum Streptophyta; class Magnoliopsida; order Poales; family Poaceae; genus Avena; species Avena sativa. Next base: position 25,392,097 of record OV702283.1, read on the forward strand.
CGTGGCCCAGAGGAGGAGGCGCGGCCGGAGGTTGCCGAGGGAGGAGGGAGCGCGAGACCGGCGCGGGGTCGCCGGCGAGGTGGCGGCTGGCGCTGTGGAGCTTGCGGGAAGGAGAGGAAGGAGGTGCGGGGCGCGGCGGCCGGCCGGGGGCGACGCAGGGTCGGCGGCAGGCGCTGGCGGTTGCAGACGCCAGGGAGAAGGGAGCGGGGTTGGTGGGGGGAACGGCTGAGGGAGAGAGAGGGAGCGGCCAGTGGGGCCGGGGCGTGGGGTTGCGTGTGGGTCCAGGGGGCAGCGTGAGTGGGTTGGGTGCGGGTGTGTCCAGGGAGGAAGTGGGCAGTGGGGAGTGGGTCCAGGTGGGGTTGACGGGTGGGACCGGGGAGATTGGGTGAGTGGGTGGGGGCCAGCTGTCGGGGAGAGAGAGAGGGGGGTAGATGGGGCTGTGTGAGAGAGGGAGTGGAGGGAAAAGAAGAGGATTGGTGAGGTGGCAAGGTGGGTAGGGATTGGGTCCAGGGGTGAGGTGGCGAGCTGTGATTGGTGGGTAGATTAGGATTGGGTGGGAATAGGATTTAGAGTTTGGGTGGACCGATTTTATTCCGGGGGTGGTCGACTGGGTCGAATCGGCCCGTTCGACTGCCCCACTAAAAATAATTAAATATTTTATTTATTTCAAACAGGGCTTTTGCAAACCGATAGCAGACAAAACAAAATAATCCGGAGCCCCGGGTTTGAGTTGAATTTAAAGACGAGCGTTTAGAAAACAAAAAAATAGGTTTTTCCGCAAATAGTTTTATGCGAACAAATGCAAGGTGATGGCGATGCTCAAATGCAATGTGACATGATGACATGAGCATGCGGTCATGATGATGCAATGCACAAAAACAACGCGATTTTCTAGTAGTGGTTTTGCGGGATGCCACAACATACATGATTTGCAAGTCAAGAACACTCCACTCCTAGGTAAATGGATGTTCAAACTTCTTTCTGAAGAAGGATTCTGGCAAACCATTTTGTGGAGGAAATATATTGGATCCAAAGCTTTGTCCCAAGTGGTCTGGAAGTCAGGAGACTCACACTTTTGGGCGGGGCTGATGGTAGCCAAAAAATAGTTTCTACGCTTTGGTTATTTTAATATTAAGGATGGATCACAGATTAGGTTCTAGGAACACAAATGGCTTGGCCAAATGCCCCTTAGAGAACAATATCCTGCTCTATATTCGATAGTTAGGCATAAAGGGGATACACTTTCTAGGGTAATGGAATATAATCCTCCTAATGTCACTTTCCGTAGAAGTCTAATTGGTCCTAGATTACTATCATGGAACAATCTCTTATTGAGACTGTCTATGATACAGTTGTCGGACGGTGTGGACGAATTTAAATGGAATTTATTACATAATGGTAAATTTTCTGTTGATTTGTTTTATAGAGCTTTGATCCAACCAAATATTCCAGTTGATGATAATAGTAGAATTTGGAAAATGAAAATACCCCTGAAAACGGAAGTATTTGCTTGGTATCTTTGTAAAGGGGTAATTCTTACAAAAGATAATATTGTTAAGAGGAATTGGCAAGGAAGCAAACAATGTGTCTTCTATAATCATAATGAGACAATTAGGCACTTATTCTTCCAGTGTAAATTTGCTCGTACTATATGGCCAATCACCCAAGTGGCCTCTGGTTTATCTCCCCCTTCATCGGTTGCTAATGTTTTTGGAAATTGGTTGAATGGGATTAATGATAAATATGGGACTGTTTTTAGGGTGGGAGCGCTTGCCATTATTTGGTCGCTATGGCTATGTAGGAATGACAAGATTTTTAATAATGTGATGTCTTCTCCATTGCAGGTTATCTTCCGGGCCACGACAATCCTACTATCATGGATAATTCTTCAACGGATGGAGTTCCGAGACTTCTTTGCGGAAGGGTGTAGGCATTTGGACGCTGTGGCGCGAGATATTTTTTCTAGACATGGATGGCAGCGTGACTTACGATTAGAGATATCATAGTCACAGCCCGTTGTGCCATGTATACGTTTGTACTTGTTTTTCGTTTACTTCTGGTTGTAACTTGAGAGGATTTTTGGCTGTGTGCATCCTAGTTATGCAGAGGCCGGGTGTAAACATTGCTTTGAGTAATAAAACGCCCATTTCCAAAAAAGTGAATGTCAATCTCAATATGTTTGGTGTGCCGATGTTGCACAAGACTGGATGACAAGTAGATGGCGGACACGTTGACATAAAAGACAAGTGTAGTAGAGTTGAGAGGCCGATGAAATTCCCGCATGAGTTATCAAAGCCAATAACACTCAGCAACATCATGCGCCACAACACGGTACTCGGCTTCTGCACTGGCGTGGGATACTATGGTTTGTCTCTTGGAAAACCAGGATATCAAACTGTCACCGTAGTAGACACAATAGCCATACCTAGAACGACGAGTGTCAGGACATCCAACCTAGTCAACATCAGAGTAGGCTATAAGGGCAGACGATGAGGAAGCACGAAGGTGTAGGCCAAATTCCAAAGTACCATGGACATAACGGAGAACACGCCTCACAAGAGTAGGATGAGGCTATCGTGGAGCATATGCATGTGAAGAAGAAAAAATGGCTGTACCACATATGAAATGTTCGAACACGTTAGTGTAAGGTACTGAAGTGCACCTGCAAGACTCCTGTAATCCTTAGCATTAGAGAAAAGCACACCATGTGAATCAGAGAGCTTAGATTGAGTATCAGTCGGTGTCGAAGAAGAATGACACTCAACCATGCCAGCGCACCGAAGAATATCTACAACATACTAACGCTGGGAGAGGAACAAGCCGTCACAGGATCTGCTCACAGCAATATCGAGGAAGAAGTGAAGATCTCCGAGATCAATAATAGAAAATCCACTGTGTAGTCTACCAAGAAGACGCTGCAGACAATTAGTAGAAGATGTAGTAACAATAATGTCATTGACATAAAGCAATATGTAAGTTGTGTTAGAACCAGACTGTATACCGAACATGGATGTATCCATCAAAGAAGCAACAAAACCTAGTGTAGCAAGATAGGCAGCAAACCGTTGTTACCAAGCATGCAAAGCTTGCTTCATACCATATAGGGATTTGTGAAGACGACAGACATGATAAGGCCATGATGTATCAACAAATCCAAGGGGCTATTGATAGTAGTCAACCTCGTCAAGATAGCCATTGAGAAAAGCATTCTTCGTATCGAGCTGTTGGAGATGTTGAATGGACCAAGAGTTAGAGATGGCAATCTCGAGGACAAGCCAAATCTTGGCTGGCTTTACAACAGGACTGAAAGTTTTATCGTAATCGAGGTCGGGATGCTGAGAGAACCCACGAACGACCCAACACGCATTGTAACGGGCGAGAGTCCCATATGAGTAGAATGTATGACCATAAATCCACTTACCAGTCACAACATTAGCATGAGGTGGATGAGGAACGAGATCATGCTTTGTTGTTGAGAAGTGGCTGGTGCTTATCCGCCATTTCTTGGCGCTAGATAGGGTCATGCATGGTCTACCGGAATGTCCTTGGTACAGGAGTAACAATAGTGACCATAGCCGAGAGATCAAGTCGATCAACATGACAGAGAACACGACCTGATCGTGTTGTCTTGGGAGCCAGAGCAGCAGGTGTGGACGAGGCAGGATTCACGCCAGTCGGTGCAGTGGAGGCACCCGACCATGTCGAAGAAGGAAGCGCAGTCACGCGTGGCCCTACCACGACAGAGGAAGTGGCCACGACAGACTGCCGGGGGCGCGCGACAAGTTGGTGTGGGGCGTGGCAGGCTCGCGAGTTGCCGTGGCATCTGACCCGACAATCGTGATGGTAGAGTCCTACGACGTCCGAGCAGGAGGGGCTGCTCGAGTAGCGACCGTCGTTGAGGCCACATGCGCAGGTGGATCTTGTATGTCAGTGAATAGGAAGTCTAGGCACCGTGGTGAGGTGGACATGGACGATGCCCATGTCGTAGTTGGCGTCTGGAATGAAAAAAACACCCTTGTCGAAAACAACATGTCATGAAATAATTATTTTCCCAAAGAACGGGTCAATGCAGTGGTAGCCACGGTGTTGTGATGGAAAACCGAGAAATACACAAGGCATGAAACGAGGTCGGAGCTTGTGCGTGGCCGTCGAAGCGACATTAGGATAGCAGAGACATCCAAAACCGCGCAACATGTCATAGCAACATGTCATACGTAGGAGAGGACCATGAAGACACATAAAGGGAATAAGCAAGGCAATGGCTTTGCATGGACGTGTGTTTAGAAGAAAAGTGGCAGCAACAAGAGCTTCGGCCCAAAAAGATTCAGAAAAATGGGCATGAAACATGAGATATGCACATAGTGTCATTGATGGTGCGAATAGTGCCCTCAGACTTCCTGTTCTGCTGAGAAGTATAGCGACATGAAAGGCGAAGTGTCGTGCCATATTCAGTAATAAGATTTTCAATGGTGGAATTAAGAAATTCGGTGCCATTGTCCATTTAAATAGAGTGTATGCTAGTGCCAAATTGAGTGCGAATCATATGTGATTTTTTTGAGAGTATGAGACACACAACATTTCTGACGCAGGGAGAGACCAATAAAAGTGAGAAAAATCATCAACAATTAAAATGTAATATTGAAAACCAGAGTTATTAATAATTGGTGATGTCCACAGGTCACAATGTATCAAATCAAACTTGACACTAAATGCAGAACTAGAAGAACTAAAAATTTAGACGTGGGTATTTGCCAAGTTGACAAGCATTTCAAACATGAGTACACCTAATTTTGTTACACTTTATGAAAGATGTTTTTTGAAAATTCGACATAGAATCTTGACCTGGATGTCCAACTCTTTTGTGGCAGATATCGGCATTGGTGGTGGCAAGTAGGGAAATCGGTGGTGCACGATGAGGAGTGCCAGGAAACGTGTAGAGATTCCCTTCACTATTGTAGCAAAGGATCACGAGACGAGTCTTCAGGTCTAAAAGGGCATTGATCTCTCTATGTGTTTGGGTCTAGATGGCAACCCTTTGTGTGGACCGATTGTTTCATGAAGTGGGCAGGTTCGCTTCTAGGCGATTTTGAGGAGGATGTGTTTCTTTCTTCTAGAAGCTTGAAGATGGTGTTTTCGGAGTTTTTGGTTAACTCATTGAGTGTTTATGAGGAAACCTGTACTATCAAGAGGTGGTCCATCTTGAAATGTTTGGGGGGAATCAATCATGTAGATAAACCATACTTTGCACCCCCTAGCCATCCTATTGGTCTGCCTCTCAATTTTTGTGCATGTCAAGCTGTTTTCATGTTTACCGATAGTACCGCTAGCTTTCCGGTATTTCTGTTGGTCCCTAAAGGACCTGCAACGCTTATGGATCAAGTCTAGCAGAAGGTGACCCGGTGGCAGCGGCTAGGGTCAGGGCCGGCGGTGGCTAGATGAGATTGGATCGATTTTTTGTAACATTCCAGCATTTAGGAACCAACGAATGGTAGAATTAGGATTTTATGCATATGCATGCATTCATCTGTAAAATCCGGGTAAATTTTTCGCCAAATAAAAAAACCTAAAGTGATCAGAGTTTCTTTCACTCTCTGTGTGTAGGAATAGCTATTGAGAGTGATTGTTATTAATTCTGACATGATCTTTATGAGAATGTGTTTTGGGAGGAGAATTTGAATTCAAATTTGAAATTTGAACTTATATTTAAAGGTTAAGATTTGGATATTGAAGTATTTTCAAATGATTCAGTAATATCATTTGTTATTATAATGAGATAATAAATAATAAATAGAATTTAATATAAAGTAATTCAAATAAGAAATGACTCTTTATTTCTTGTCTTTTTTTCATACACATTTTTGTTACAATGATGTACTCAACAAACCAATGAGAGGTTCAGTACGGTAAGGGAATTACAACAAATGGAATTCAAATAATAAACTATTACAAAATTGTTACAAAAAAGAATAAAATAGAAATTACAATGAGAATATGTCTATCTATCTAATCCTATTCTAAATCTTGCATATCCCAAATCTTGTACCTACAACAAAATTCAAAACAAACAAAAAAGAAAATAGAAGATTAGTTGTTAGGATTACTCTTAGTGGAGAGCAGTGAAGTGCACTGCTCATGTTACATCATTGAGTATTGTTAAGGGGCAAGTTTCACCAATATGAAAGAATTTTTTCTTTCATAATAAATAAGCCACAAGTCATATTTTAAGAGCAAGTAAGAGGGACAAGTTTCACCAGGTGAGTGAACTATAAAAGGTCAAATTGTGAAACACATCATCGAGCTGATCCACAACATGCACCAAGTAGCCAGGCAACACAATCACCTAAATGCATGGTGTGTGCTGTCAACACAGCAGCATCAGCCACACAAGCAAAAGGGGAAGAGCCAGCCGTGGCAAAGCTTCCAGCAAAGCTCATTCTCACTTTCCAACACCAAACCAGGAACACACCAAGCTTAGCAGAGCCAAGCAAACCATCAGCCCAACCACTCACCAGATCATCCCAGTACTCACCAGATGGTGACATAAGGAGGGGTGGATCAGGTGGATGGCAAGGTCAATACCAAGCTTACAGGAACCAGAAGGTGAAGGGCAAGGTCAAGGCCAAGTTTACAAGAACCAGAAGGTGAAGGACATGCTCAAGCCAGTAGTACCATCAGCAATATCTAGCCATCCAAATCAATCAGCCGCAACACCAGCAAAACTAACAGTTGTGGTGAGTAAGATAAAACCCTCACATGATCTTATCATCTTCTCCAGACTAAGATTCATGTGTTGTTTTATATCTAGATCTCTCAAAAATCACCCAAGTGGGGTGAATCCATCATAGATAATCTTTTAAATAAAGAGCATACTTAAATTTTACAAATCAAACCAGGATCTTAGACCAGCATCATAGATCCTGGATATGATAGCCAAATATTATATTGCAACATGACCATAGCTTAACTTATGAATTTTGGGCACATCTCCTAGTGGAGTAGCACCTCAGAATTCATAAATCCTATGAACCAATATAAAACCATGAGCACCCCAACCATCTTAGCCAAAAGGATTCAAGATCCAGTAACCAATGATAATATCAGAATATGTCTACGGGGGACAACATGAAAGGAATCTAATTCCTAAGCCTCAGACCAACATCATAGGCTATCAGGTTTAAAAATGAAGCTTTCAACTCATCTTTTACATTAGTTCAATCTTGAGCATCATTAGAATAAAGCGAGTAGTAGAACCTAAACTTGTGTGCCATTTTAAGATGGTGTCCTAAGAATAGATTCTAAATCAAGCAGATCCATTACTTAGCTTGCAGAAATAAACTTGACACTAAATATCATCTTCCTGGAATCAATCCAGGAACCATTACCAAGACTATATCCATCCACATAATCAGGGTATCACTATAATCACATTATTACCCTAATTCTGAGTATAATCTCACAAGTGAGAGATCAACAATTCAGTGGGTAATCACTGACAGTACTACTATTAGTACTAATATTTTGACAGTAGTGAACTCACAAATCACCAACACCACCAGTAAAAATCCACAGTAGCATTACCATTTTGGCCATGCTCAATTATCAATAGGAATCAATACTATAAGGCCACTAGCATCATATAATCAAATGAAAACAGTGATCAATTTAGTGTATTTGATCACAATCCTCACTAGTCATCACCACTAGTTCCAGTCATTATATATAACTAAAATAGAGGGAGGAACCCTAGAACAGGGCAAGAACCCTAATTAGGGATGCACACCAGAGACACACAACATAGATCAAGGGAGGCAGAGGACAACAAACACGAGGGGAAGATCAAGATCAAACTCACCATGGGTCCTCGCTGTAATTTAGAAGAGGAAGCAGAGGGGCCGACGAGCACATGGCGGCACGGGGAGCCCCCAAGGGGCGCTGCAACCCGCACCGAGCCGAGGCGGCAGCCACAGCAGCACTTGAGGGCAAGTAGCACCACCACCGCAACATACGAACACCCCACAACACCACTGGAGCAGCGGCGGCGGCATCACCCCAAGCCCTAGGGTTTGGGACGGAGCCAGCCTGGCCACAGGAGAGCCCCAAATCCAAATCAAATTGGACTAGATGAAGGAGCGGGGTCAACAACCATGCCATGCACCATGGTAGCGGCCAGAAAGGACCACAACGGTGTGAATCACACGGCGGCGGTGTCGGCAACCACGGGGTCGAGGAAGAAGAAGAGGTGAGGACGAGAGAGAGAGAGAGGAGGAAGTGTATTTTGTCGATAGGGCCAGTACCACTTCGGGAAGATATTTTGACCAGGCCAATTGGGCCAATATTGGCCCAAATAGCCCAATGGGTGGGCCCAAACCCTGAAAGGCTTTTAATAATTTAAGTAAAAGACCAAAATACCCCTATAATTCAATAAATCTTAGAAAATAAAATAAAAGCCTTAAAAATGCAAACAATATATTTTTAGATTCATAATAAAATAACCTATGAAACTGAATTAAGAAACCTATTTTTAATAAATGAATTTTAGGTTAAAGATTTTATAATATATATATTACTTATGGAATTTTATAAAAATCAAGAAAATACATAAAAATAAATAAAAATAACTTTTATTATATTTGGTTATGATAGTATTTGAGAAAAATACTAAATAAATACTTGAAGATACCAAAAAGAAATCTCCTTAATTAAAATGATTATTCTTAAAAGAATTATTAAGTAAATAAATACAAGAGTTAAAATTAAATAAAAAATAGTTTTTAACTCTATTAATAATATATTACATTATAAAAAAGTGAATATAATATTTATAAAATATTAAGGTTATCCCTTAAAATGAATTTATTAATTACCTAAAAGAAATTCTGAAAAACTAAAATATTGGGTAAAACACATAAAGAAAACAAATAATGCATTACATTACTTGGTGTTCCTAGGCCGAAAACTAGTTTCGTCCGGACCAAAATATGTCCGAATTTCAGCCTAGGAACGCCCAACGAGTGGGGATGCTCTTACATTTTCCATAGGAAAATGAAGTAGACCACTAGTAGAAAGCGGGCCTTTAGTCCCGGTTTATAAGGGCCTTTAGCCCCGGTTTCATACCCGGGACTACTGTTGGAGATATGCCCAAGAGGCAATAATAAAGTGGTTATTATCATATCTTCACACTTATGATAAATATTTACATACCATGCTATAATTGTATTAACCGGAAACATTAATACTTGTGTGATTTGTAAACTAAAATAAGAGTCCCTAGTAAAGCCTCTTGTTAAGCTAGCTTGTTGGTTAATATATGATCATGGTTTCCTGATCATGAACATAGAGATGTTATTAACAACAAGATCATATCGTTAGGAGAATGATATGGTGGACATACTCCTATAGATAAGCGTAGCATAAAGATCAAGTCATTTCAATAGTTCAATTGCTATATGCTTTCTGATACATAGTAACCTAATTCCTTCGACCATGAGATCATGCATATCACATTTGCCGGATGGATGCTTTGATGACATCAAACACCACACCGTAACTGGGTGGCTATAAAGGTGGCATTGAGTGTTCGGAAAGTATTGGTTGAGACACATGGATCAAGAGTGGGATTTGTCCATCCATATGACGGATAGATATACTCTGGGCCCTCTCGGTGGAATGTCATCCAATTAGCTTGCAAGCATGTGACTGGCTCACAAGGGATCACATATCACGGGAACGAGAAAAGAGTACTTATCAGTAACGAGGTTGAACTAGGTATGCAGAGATACCGACGATCATAACCTCGGATAAGTAAACTATCGTGAGACAAAGGGAAATTGGTATCGTATGTAAGTGGTTCATTCGATCGCAAAGTAATCATAGAAATATGTGGGAGCCATATGAATTTCCAGATTCCTCTATTGGTTATTGTTCGGAGAAGTGTCTCGATCATGTCCGCATAATTCACGAACCGTAGGGAGACACACTTAAGGATTCGACGTTGTTTGAGTAGTTATGGTATTATGAGAAAGAGACCGAATGTTGTTCGGAGTCTCGGATGGGATCCGGGATATCACGAGGTGATCCGGAATGGTCCGGAGAATAAGATTCATATAAGGAAAGTCCCGTTTCGGAGTTCGGGAATGATTCCGGTGTTTTCATCGGGAATATTCTAGAAGGTTCCGGATTGTCCGGCACTCCGGGGGGGAGGGTACATGAATGTGTCATTGAATGATTGCATCATGTACTAAGTGTTCTTGCTGTTCCAAATAAAGGATTAAATTGAATCTTAAAACAGAAAAGTCAAATGTCCAGTTTGAAAGTCAAACGGCTAAAACAAGAAACTGTGGGAAACAAGCAAGAGGAGGTTGAAACCAACTTGGAGGAGGAGTCTCTCTCCTCCAAGCCGGCGGCCAGCCTAGGCCGAGTTGGGGAGGGACTCCCCTCCCTCCCCTGGCGCGCCAGCACCTCCACCTATAAAAGGAGGGGCAGGGCCTCCTCCTCTAGACACACAAGTTCCTATCTTCTAATCTCCGGTTTAGAGCCGTTTTGGTTTAGAGCTTCTAATTGCTTTAGCCTGCGGTTTAGAGCCTTCTAATTGGTGTGTCTAATATCTAGACCACTAATAGCCCTCTCTCATACACCACCATACTCGCTCCGTCTTAAGGCGAAGCCCTGCGAGATCTCCCCTCTACTTCCGGTACCACGCCGTTGTGCTGCCGGAATCGCGAGGAGAGTGCTACAACCTCCGCTGCCTACTGGAACAAGGGAGAGGAAGGTCTTCGTCGAGTACCGAACGTGTGACCGACTGAGGAAGCGCTGCCGGAACGCAGCGCCGGAAGGATCGTCTACACGATCTTGAGATCGGAAAGAGTACGACTACATCACCCACGAGAATCTGCTCTCGTTAACCGCTTTGGAATCTTCGAGGGTAAGTTATTCCATCGACTCGTTGCTACAATCTAGTAGATAGATCTTGGCTTGTTTGTTTGTATGCGATAGAAATTTTTTGTTTTCCATGCTACGAACCCCTACAGTGGTATCAGAGCCGTGTCTATATGTAGATCTGTTGCACGAGTAGAACACAATGGTCATTGTGGGCGTTGATGCTTTTATTGTTGATTGCTTCTTGTGTACTTTGCATCTTGTGGTATGTTGGGATGAAGCGGCCCGGGCTAACCTTACATGACATCGTTCATGAGACTTGCTCCACGCTTGACATGCAACTTGTATTGCATAAGTGGCTTTGCGGGTGCCTGTTTCTCCTAGCATAGTTAAGATCCAATTTACAATGGGTGATTAACAATACTAGTATCAATGTTGTGGTTCTTGTTCGTAAGTTAGAACGACACTTATTGAAAGCCCCAAACCACGTAAAATATGCAAAGAAAGTAGAGGCGTCTAACTTTGTTTTGCAGGGGTGTGCTGTGATGTGATATGGCCATGATTGTGATTATATTTGATGTATGCAATGTTCCTTATTGTAAGTTGGCAACCGGCAGGAGCCATATGGTTGTCTTTAATTTATGTTAAGACCCGCGTGTCTATTCAAAGTAGTTGTAATAGTTGAAGCCGGTGGACGACAACCATGGAGAAGCGTCATTGACCTTGATGCAATGCCGGTGATGATGGAGATCATGTTCGTGCTTGAAGATGCAGATCGGAAGTACAAAGAAGAAAGGCCATATCATATCACATATTATGAATTGCATGTGATGTTAATCCTTTATGCATCTTGTATTGCTTAGTAGACGACGGTAGCATTATAAGATGATCCCTCATGCACATCAATTTCAAGTCATAAAGTGTTCACCCTTAGTTAGCACCGTTGCTAAAGCTTGTTGTTTTGAAGCACCACGTGATGATCGGGTGTGTTAGATTCTGCAAGTGTATACAACGTGAGCAAGCCAGATTTGCTCATGCGGAAACTAAGGTTTGATCTTGACGAGCCTAGCATGTACAGACATGGTCTCGGAACACGGATCACCGAAAGGTAGAGCATGAATCATATAGTAGATATGATGAACATGTCGATTGTTCGCCATTAAAACTATATCAATTCTCGTGATGATCGGTTTTGATATGGTGGATTTGGTTCGTGTGATCACTAAAACAATGTGAGGGATATTGTTTTGAGTGGGAGTTCACCTAGATTAATTTAATTATTAATTAGAACTCAATTTATCATAAACTAAATCAAAGTGAATTTGCATAGTTGTTGTAGTCATTGGCATCCGTTTACCACCTTGCGCTTAGTTATAATTGAGATGATAGAACTATAGAATTCTGGTTAGTTACTTTACGAACTGGTATCGTATTGTTTTGAAGTGTTAATCTAAAGTTTAAAAGTCCTATTGCAAACTTTCAGTAAGTTCCAGTTACTCCATGAAGTTTAATAATTAGTATTAAATCAAGAGTGACAATTCCAAGTGTTAGTATATAAGAATCATGTTTGTCTCCATGATTCTTGATATTCAAAGGATTCTCTTAATATCAAGGTTATCTAGGATCTGAAAGAGTTGTTTCAGAAACCGTGATGTGTGGAAGATATTGTGATATCTGAAACGAAGTTTTGGTTGCAACATGATAGAGTATAATATGGCAAAGTTCATGTTCTCATATTTTGATGAGAATTTGCAAAAGGTTGGAGACACTAGTTGTCCTAATCCTCCAAAAGGTTTTGGAGAGCAACATTATACTCGCAATTCACCATTACAAGCTAAAAGTAGCTTGATCATGGATAAATCCATGATGAGGGTGAATATTTGATGTAGGTAAAATGTTTACTACACCAAGAGATTACTAAAGAAAGAAATTTGAAAGAACACCAAACATTTGATAATGGTGATCTACTTCAAAGTGCAAGTCCAAAGACATTGGTATTTAACTATACACGCTTTGGACTATATGTCATATGTATGACTCCACTATTGATGTTGATAGATTCTTTCAAACAGAAAAGGAAATATTGAAAGAAAATCTCATAAGTATATGGCAGAAAGGAAAAGACTAGAATTGTTCAGCTTAAGTATATAGATGATATACATGTTATGGCTATATTCTTTGCTTATTAAACAATGTGGTTCTCAAGTATTTGATACTGAATTTGTTGGTGTGAATCGTCATACGAAACAACACAATTCATGAACTACAATGGCCTAAGTAACTAGCAAAAGAATATGTGATGATGTTCATTGAGAACAAATAAAGGGTTATTGTGTTGCTCGTTAAACATCAAAGCTTACCTTCAAGATTTGTTTTATCACGTATTATGAGAACAAAAGGGTTGTTCAAATAATTGCCGTAATCCATAAAAGATGGATGATTCACAAATCTCGTTGGAGAAATCACATCCATAAAACTAGTGCTAAAAATGTCGAAAGACAAATTGATTGAAATATCACTTAGGAAGTGATATCGCCGTTTAAATTATATTGGAAAGAAAACATGAAGAAACTCCATGTGGATGGAATTTTGGAGTCTTCTGATTTTTGGTCAAATGACGCTTGTGAAACTTTCCTAGAGATAATTGAAACTTCGTTCATAGGCCAAAAGGGAACGAATGACTAGCTTATTGGAACTTGTACCTATTGTTGTACAAAATCCATTATGTGTAGTCAAGAGCGATGGATTTCAACTTCATATGCTTTCTCCGAAAATTTGAGTGAATATATGAATATTTACTTAATAAGGATAAAGTATGAAACACTTGAAAAGTTCAAAGACTTTCAAGATGAAGTGCAAAATCATTGTAACAAGAATATAAATAGTTTATGATAAGATCATAAAGGAAGATATTTGAGTTACAAGTTTAGCATAATACCTAAGATTTAAGGAATCGTTCCGTGGATTTGCATTTTCGAAACACCATAAGAGTATGGAGCGTTCGAGATATGTAATTAAACCTTGTTTGACATGGTAAGATCGAAGGTGTAATTCATAAAACTGCCGTTATATTTTAAAGATTAAAAGCTTTAGAGATTACCGTTTTTCCACTGAAAAGAGCTCCATCATAATCCGTTGAAATGACACCATATAAAGCTATGGTTTGGGATAAAACCCAAGTTGTCCTTTCTTAAAACATTGGTATGCTATGCATAAGAAAGATGTGTGCAACCAAAGTCGGATGAACCTGTCTTTGTATTACTGTTAAGTATTCCTCCATAAACATCAGAGACAAAAGTGTTTGTCGCTTAGAACGTCAAGTTTCTTTGAGAAGGAATTTTTCGTGAAAAGTTAAGTGGGAGGACAATAGAACTTTGATAAGGTTAAAAGAACCTTAGCTATATGTGCAAAGTTGTGCAGCGCCGAAAAATGTTCCGGAGTTAGCAAACAATGCTCATGGCTCGAGTACTTCAAAGGTTGTGGTCACGAAGATCTAAGTTCCTATTGAAACAAGTAGGTCGGATGAACAATCAAATACCAAGATTTGAGAGTTAAATCATTATTTGACAATAATGATCCGACTACATGCAAAGAAGCGATGATGAGCCCTGACTCCGTCAAATGGCCTGAAGCCATAAAATCCGTGATAGTTCCATACACGAGAAATCAAGTTTTGAACTTAAAGGACCCTCGAGAAAGGTGTAAGACCTTACAGTTGTGTTTGGATCTATAAAGAAATAGACATGGATGTTTCACATCTATGAAGTAGTCAACATGTTGGGAAAGAGTTCACAACAATGTTCAAGGGTTGACTATGACAAGATTTGATCTTTCATAGTGATATTTAGTCTAGATGGATTAATGTAGCAACCACTACATATAATTTGTTATATGGTAGTTGAATAAACAAAACAAGTTCTTCTAATAGAATCGTTACCTAGGACATGTGCATAACACGGTCCATAGGGTTTTGTTAATTCAAAGGATTCTAAAAGCATATGCAAACTTCAATGGTTAAAGTGAGCATCGCGGAGTTGGAATCTTCACTGTGATGAAACTGTTAAAGGAGTTTAAAAGTTCATTAGAGATGATGAAGATGCTTGCATTTGCAAGAAATTAAGTGGGAGCGCTAAGACATGTTTCTAATACATTATGTGGAAGACATATTGTTGATTGGAAATAATGTATCTTTTATTAACACATATTAAGAATTTCATCCCGATGAAAGACTTAGGCAAAACCTAAATATTTGGCATCAATAGACGCTAATATGGTTGTGCCAGAAGTACATAGACGAGATATTGAATGAGTTCAATATAGAAACTACAAGAAAGTTTCTTGTCGCACAGAAAGGATTGAAAGAGTTCAAAGTTGATGATATATTCAAGTGTATTGACATTTGGTAAAGTGAAACAAATAATCAAGTATAGATTGATACTTGATGTATGAAATCACAAAGAGTATTTATATCAATCATAATGTGATATGTACAAATCCAGATATGTCCTATGCTCTAAATGTTGTGAGCATATACCAGAATGATTCGTAAGATGATCATTGGACAATAGTAAGGATATTCTTATGATCTTTTGGAAGAACTAAGAGTATAATATTTGTAGAAGTGACAAATAGATGGTTAGTTCATTGTAAAAGTACTACATTGATACTAGCTTTGTCACAAAGTACAAATTAAGTTTATCTCAATCTAAACTAAGGGTGGCACAATATAATGGAAAGTGAGTTCCATAATGGATTTGGATGAGTTCCAAAGTTAAGACATTGTGACAGATACTACAACAAAAGGCTAAGTATATGACGGCTATTTTAGCATCAAAAGAGGGCATTTGTGTCAAGTAGTTTGTTATCAAACTAGGTGTAGTTCACAGTGGGATAATACTATGAAGATATATTGTGCGACAATATTATCAACATGTTTTAACCCCAAAGAGCTAAAGGTCACACCGAAAGACCAAATTTATACAAAGCCATCTCATTAGAGAATGAGTGATGCGTAGAGACGCAAAGACATGCAATTACACACGGACCTGGAAGTGTCAGATCCGGAGATCAGTTGACCACTAGCAATCGTGTACATTCAACACCGGAAAGCCATAGGTGTTGAATACACAAAGATTTGAAACTAGATTATTGACTCTAGTGCAAGTGGGAGATTGTTGGAGATATGCCCAAGAGGCAATAATAAAGTGGTTATTATCATATCTTCACACTTATGATAAATATTTACATACCATGCTATAATTGTATTAACCGGAAACATTAATACTTGTGTGATTTGTAAACTAAAATAAGAGTCCCTAGTAAAGCCTCTTGTTAAACTAGCTTGTTGGTTAATATATGATCATGGTTTCCTGATCATGAACATAGAGATGTTATTAACAACAGGATCATATCGTTAGGAGAATGATATGGTGGACATACTCCTATAGATAAGCGTAGCATAAAGATCAAGTCATTTCAATAGTTCAATTGCTATATGCTTTCTGATACATAGTAACCTAATTCCTTCGACCATGAGATCATGCATATCACCTTTACCGGATGGATGCTTTGATGACATCAAACACCACACCGTAACTGGGTGGCTATAAATGTGGCATTGAGTGTTCGGAAAGTATTGGTTGAGACACATGGATCAAGAGTGGGATTTGTCCATCCATATGACGGATAGATATACTCTGGGCCCTCTCGGTGGAATGTCATCCAATTAGCTTGCAAGCATGTGACTGGCTCACAAGGGATCACATATCACGGGAACGAGAAAAGAGTACTTATCAGTAACGAGGTTGAACTAGGTATGCAGAGATACCGACGATCATAACCTCGGATAAGTAAACTATCGTGAGACAAAAGGAAATTGGTATCGTATGTAAGTGGTTCATTCGATCGCAAAGTAATCGTAGAAATATGTGGGAGCCATATGAATTTCCAAATTCCTCTATTGGTTATTGTTCGGAGAAGTGTCTCGATCATGTCCGCATAATTCACGAACCGTAGGGAGACACACTTAAGGATTCGACGTTGTTTGAGTAGTTATGGTATTATGAGAAAGAGACCGAATGTTGTTCGGAGTCTCGGATGGGATCCGGGATATCACGAGGTGATCCGGAATGGTCCGGAGAATAAGATTCATATAAGGAAAGTCCCGTTTCGGAGTTCAGGAATGATTCCGGTGTTTTCATCGGGAATATTCTAGAAGGTTCCGGATTGTCCGGCACTCCGGGGGGGGAGGGTACATGAATGTGTCATTGAATGATTGCATCATGTACTAAGTGTTCTTGCTGTTCCAAATAAAGGATTAAATTGAATCCTAAAACAGAAAAGTCAAATGTCCAGTTTGAAAGTCAAACGGCTAAAACAAGAAACTGTGGGAAACAAGCAAGAGGAGGTTGAAACCAACTTGGAGGAGGAGTCTCTCTCCTCCAAGCCGGCGGCCAGCCTAGGCCGAGTTGGGGAGGGACTCCCCTCCCTCCCCTGGCGCGCCAGCCCCTCCACCTATAAAAGGAGGGGCAGGGCCTCCTCCTCTAGACACACAAGTTCCTATCTTCTAATCTCCGGTTTAGAGCCGTTTTGGTTTAGAGCTTCTAATTGCTTTAGCCTGCGGTTTAGAGCCTTCTAATTGGTGTGTCTAATCTCTAGACCACTAATAGCCCTCTCTCATACTCCACCATACTCGCTCCGGCTTAAGGCGAAGCCCTGCGAGATCTCCCCTCTACTTCCGGTACCACGCCGTTGTGCTGCCGGAATCGCGAGGAGAGTGCTACAACCTCCGTTGCCTGCTGGAACAAGGGAGAGGAAGGTCTTCGTCGAGTACCTAACGTGTGACCGACTGCGGAAGCGCTGCCGGAACGCAGCGCCGGAAGGATCGTCTACACGATCTTGAGATCGGAAAGAGTACGACTACATCACCCACGAGAATCTGCTCTCGTTAACCGCTTTGGAATCTTCGAGGGTAAGTTATTCCATCGACTCATTGCTACAATCTAGTAGATAGATCTTGGCTTGTTTGTTTGTATACGATAGAAATTTTTTGTTTTCCATGCTACGAACCCCTACAACTACGCATTCGGGACTAAATGCCCATATCTTTAGTCCTAGTTTGCTACAAACTGTAAATAGAGGCCACCATGTGGCCGCTTTCCGGAGCGGGGGACGGAGGACCTTTAGTCCTAGGTCGTAATACGGCCTAGGTAGTAATACGGCCTAGGACTAGAGATCTTTAAAAAAAAAGTTTTGATTTTTTTTTCATTTTTTCATTTTTCGATTTTTTTTAATTTTTCCTTGAACTTTTGAATTATTTAACTGTTAATCCTCTAACTTGGAACAATTTTAACACTAACTATACTTAATATTATGTCAAATTACACTCGTGGTCAAATTTCTCGGCCGGTTATCCGTTCTAGCACTACTCCACCCTCAGCACGGTTAAGTTCTTTGTTCTATCAGGATGTCCTTGCGCGGAGAATATTGCACCTTGTTGTCAAGACTACCAAATCAATCCTATTAGCTCATATTAACATGTCACACGTCTTTATTTTTTGAAACCATAAATAACTATTTAAGTAAACAACAATAAATAAGTAATAATAAATATTTTATTCAGAAGAAAATAAAAAACTAAATAAAATAATATTTTATTCATTTTTTGTCATTTATTCATTTAATATGGCATAAATAATATATTTAGATCTATAAATCAAAATTCAACAAATAATATATCTATTATTATCAGAAAAACGTGAGGAATGCAAATATGGCATAAAAAATTGTTACAAAAAATATATTTTTAAAGAACTTTTTTCCTTTTCGAATTTTAAAAATCTAAAAGAATCCAAAATGGCCTAAGGCGGTTGAAATCGAGCTCGAATTTTTTTCGCACGTTTTGATAGGTTGTACGTGTTTTTCCGACATCGGATGCAAAAGTTATAGCCATTTAAAGTTTTCATGATAGTTTTTGGCAAAATATGTCAAAATTCAGTTTGTTAATATTCGTAACAACTAAATCACTTAATATAACTATAGTTTGAAGGATTTTATTTTAATTTTTTTATAATTTTGCGCATGCTTTTGAAACTAGAAAGGGCGATCCCCGGGTGTTTGTGTGGTGGACAGAAATCTCCTGCCACGGCAGGATTTTTGCCCGTTTTCCTACCGTGGAAAAACCCGCCAAAAACAATTGCCATATTTTTTAGTCCTGGTTGATATCTCAAATCGAGACTAGAGGGTGTTGCTTTAGTCCCGATTTAAGACACCTATCGGGACTAAAAGGTGTTGCCCACGTCTGCACCCCTTTAGTCATGGGTCGTATCACGAATTAGGACTAAAGGTCCGGAACGACTGATACGTTGGAAACGTATCTATAATTTTTTATGCTCCATGCTTGTTTTGTTTCTACTTTGCTTTGCTTGTCTACACTTTGAGGTGCTTTTTACATGTTTTCTGGTACTAACCTATTAACAAGTTGCAACAGTGCCAGATGCCTGTTTTCTGTTGTTTTTGGTTTCAAAAAAGTTAGTAAAGAAATATTCTTGGAATTGGACGGGACAAACGTCAAAGTCAATTACTTTCCGTGGGGAACAAGAAGTCTATAGGAGAGCCGGAGGGGCCAGCTAGGGGGGGCAGACCCACCCCAGGCATGGGTGGGCCCCACCCTACGCCTGGCTAGGGTTTGGCACCCCTGGCCGCCGCCTCGGTCTCCCCCTTCGCCTATAAGAAGCCCTCGATGCAGAAACCCTGAGTATCCGATCAAATATCCATGAAACCGTCTGTAGCCGCCGCCACCATCGTCCCTAGATCGGGGGATCTGAAGTTCTTCCCGGCACCCTGCCGGAGGGGATATCATCTTGGAGGCCTTCTCTCCGGTATGATACGTGAGTAGTTCCACCTTAGACTATGGGTCCATGTAGTAGCTAGATAGTTGTATCTCCTCCTTTGTGCTTTCACGTATAGATCTTGTGAGATCAGTTCATGATCAAGATCTAATCAATTTGTAATCATGCATGTTGTGTTTGCGGGGATCCGATGGATATTGATATCATTATGTTGGTTTGATTAATGGTTTTGTCTTTATGATTCTATCATGTCTGTGTTGTTTGTGATCTTGCATGCTCTCCGTTGTTAGTAGCTATCTTGGCCAAGTAGTTGCTAGTGACTCCAAGAGGGGGTATTTATGCTCGATAGTGGGTTCATGCCTCTAGTTTCCAAGGGAAGTGACAGAAATCTCTTCGGTTGTAGAAGTGATGTTGCTACTAGGGAGAAAACAATGGTCTCTTGTTCATGGAACATGTGGACTGTTTATCTTACACACTTTGCTTAAAGCAGTTGTCTGTTGCTTGCAACTTAATACTGTAGGGGGGTCGGATGATGACCTGAAGGTGGACTTCTAGTCATAGATGCAGTTGGATGGCGGTCTATGTATATTGTTGTATTTCCCAATCGAATCTCATAGGATCTTTCTGACTAGTAATTGCATTATTATGCCTTGCTCAGTTCCTGTCAATTGCCCTCCTATAATTTGTTTATCCTTCATGCCATGGTTTTTATCTAAGGAGAGCACCTCTAATGAACTATGGACCTCGGTCCAATCTTTACCATTGATACATCTTCCACTGTTACTTGTTTACTTGCTGCAAACCATTACCTTCCACATCATACGATTAATCCTTTGTTACAACAAATCGGTGAGCTTGACAACCTCATTGTTCATTGGGGCAAAGTCTTGAGTTTGTGTTGTGCAGGTCTCCGTGTTGCTTGCAACACCTGTGTGATGTTTCATTCCTCCTTCTGGTTCGATAACCTCGGTCTCAAGTGAGGGAAAACTTGTTGCTTGCTGCTTCACATCTTTCTCTTGGGGTTCCCAACAGGCTGTGCGTACCGTCAAGCTTTTCTGGCGCCGTTGCCGGGGAGGCTAAGGACGTCTTCACTAGGGGAGTCCTTCACTTCCTTTCTCTTTGCTTTGTTTTTAGTTTGCTTTGTTTCTTTTGCTTGGTTTTCTTTGCCTCTTTTCAAAAAACCCAAAAAAAATAGTCTAGTTTGGTTTGCTTTCTTTATTTAAAAACACAAAAAGTATTAGTTCCTACTCCTTCATGCCATGTTATTTATCTAAGGAGAGCACCTCTAGTGAACTATGGACCTCGGTCCAATCTTTACCATTGATACATCTTCCACTGTTACTTGTTTACTTGCTGCAAACCATTACCTTCCACATCATACATTTAATCCTTTGTTACAGCAAATCGGTGAGCTCGCAACCTCATTGATTCGTTGGGGGCAAAGTCTTGAGTTTGTGTTGTTCAGGTCTCCGCGTTTCTTGCAACACCTGTATGACGTTTCCTTCCTCCTTCTGGTTCGATAACCTCGGTCTCAACTGAGGGAAAACTTGCTGCTTCACACCTGAAGGGTTTCATAGCATAGTAAATCAAAAAAATTCTACGGATGCGAATGGGAAAGCCAAGATCTAATCTAGGAGATGCAAACAACGAGGGGGATAGATGAGATCTTCATACCCTTGAATATTCGCACAGCGGAACGTTCAACGGAACGTGGTTGATGTAGTCGTACTAGCTTCTCCTCCTCGCGATCCGATCCGATCCAACACCGCAAGTGGCGATGCCTCCGAGAGATGCACACGTACGACACCTCGATGTATCCTCCTTCCTCGGTCCGGCAAATGGGGTGTAGAGATAGATTGGATCAACAACACGACGGCGTGGTGCAAGTGGTGGAGAGTTTCTGCAGCAGGGCTTCGCCTACACGCAGTCGGGAGGGAGAGAGAGAGGAGGGCAGCAGGGCGGCCAGGCTTGAGGGGAAGGTCTAGGGGGTGGTGCGCCCCAGCCCTCTATATATAGAGGGGTGGGCGCCTGCCCTAACCCCTCCCCCAAGCCCTAGGCCGGCGGCCAAAGGAGGAAGGAGTGGGGGGCAAGGAACCCCCCCCCCCTTCTAGAAGCTCCAATTAGGGTTTATCCCTTGGTTGGCCGGCTGGGCCCTATGGGGCCTTGTGCCCCTGGCCCAATGTGGCCAGGGCACTCCCTCATAGGCCCATGCCCCCTCCCGGAAGGTGGGGCCACGTTGGTCCCCTTCCAGAAGGTTCTAGAAGCTTCAGGTACAATACCGATTAACCCGGAACAATTCCGAACTCCAAAAAATGCACTGCCTTATATGAATCTTATTTTCCGGACCACTCCGGAACCTCTCGTGATGTCCCGGATCCCATCCGACACTCCGAACAAAAACTCATAAACCAATTATCCAATCTATCCTAGCGTCGAGACACGTTAAGTGTGTGACCCTTCGGGTTCGAGAATATGCAGACATGATCTTCTATCAATAATCAACAGCGGGGTCTGGAAACCCATATTGACTCCCACACATTCATCGATGATCATATCGGATGAACCACGATGCCAGGATTCAATCAATCCCATATATATATTCCCTTCGTCTCGCGATATTTTACTTGCCCGAGATTTGATCGTCGGTACCGTCATACCTAGTTCAATCTCGTTCACAGCAAGTACTTTACTCGTTCTGTAATCCGATATCACTTTGTGATTAACTCCTTAACCACATGCTTGCAAGCGATGTTGATATCGATTACTGAGTGGGCCCGAAGTATATCTCTCCGACTTGGGAGGGACAAATCCCATCTCGATACATACAACCCAACAGATACTTTCCGATCACCTGAGAGACACCTTTATGATCACCCTCTCATAGGATGACGTTTGATGACCTCAAAGCTTTCTTCCGATACCAGGGAGTTGTATTATCTCATGGTCTAAGGAATACAATATTTGACATAAGAAAAGCTTCACAAAGATGAACACGATGACACGATCTAATTGCTTCGCTTAGTTTGGGTCTGTCCATCATATCATTCTCCCAATGATATGATCTCATTATTAATCGACAACTCATGTCCATGGTTAGGAAACCTTAACCATCATTAATCAATGAGCTAGTCCATAGAGGCGTACTAGGGACACGGTGTTGTTCACAAACCACACAAGTATTAAAGTTTCCGCTTAATACAATTCTAGCATGGAATATAAAAATTATCATGAACAAGAATTATAATAATAACATCTTTATTATTGCCTCTAGGGCATAATTCCAACATGATCTTCCATCAATAATCAACAGCGGGGTCTGGAAACCCATATTGACTCCCACACATTCATTGATGATCATATCGGATGAACCACGATGCCAGGATTCAATCAATCCCATATATATATTCCCGCGATCACGCTTTGCTTGCAGCTTCTCCAGCTCACAGCTCCTCCATTCAAAATATACACGTATCCTGTCTGAGATTTAGAATCATCCTTGTCGGTGTCGAAACTAGCGTTGACGTAACCTTTTACGACGAGTTGTTCATCACCCCCATAGACTAAGAACGTTTCTTTAGTCCCATTTAGGTACTTTAGGATGTTCTTCACGGCTGTCCAGTGTTCCACTCCTGGATCACTTTGATATCTGCTCGTCAAATTAAGAGCATTGGACACATCCGGTCTAGTACACAACATGGCATACATGATAGAACCTATGGCCGAGGCATAAGGCACTTTGCTCATAGCTTCCCTATCATTTACCGTAGCTGGACACTGAGCCTTGCTCAATATCTTACCTGACAACATAGGCACTGAACCTTTCTTTGCCTTATCCATTCTGAACCTTTTCAGAACTTTGTCTAGGTATGTACTCTGGCTTAAAGCTATCAGGCGTCTTTGTCTATCTCTATAGATTTTGATGCCCAATATATAAGCAGCTTCACCTAGGTCTTTCATTGAAAAACACTTGTTCAAATAACTCTTCACATCGTTAAGCATGTTAATGTCATTTCCAATAATCAATATGTCATCCACATATAGTACCAGAAATGTCACCGAGCTCCCACTCACTTTCTTGTAGATGCAAGCTTCGTAGCAATTTGGAACAAATCCAAAGCTCTTGATCACTTGATCAAAACAAAGGTTCCAACTCCGAGATGCTTGCTTCAGTCCATAAATGGAACTCTGAAGTTTGCATACTTTATCAGCATCCTTAGGATCGACAAAACCTTCGGGTTGCATCATATACAACTCTTCATCAATGTTTTCATTGAGGAACGCAGTCTTGACATCCATCTGCCATATTTCATAATCATGAAACGCAGCAATTGCTAATAAAATCCGAATGGACTTAAACATCGCTACGGGAGAGAAAGTCTCATCGTATTCAACTCCTTGAACTTGTCGAAAACCTTTCGCGACAAGCCGTGCTTTATAGACGGTAACATGACCATCCGCGTCCGTTTTCTTCTTGAAGATCCATTTGCACTCAACGGCCTTTCGGTCGCTAGGAGGGTCCACCAAAGTCCATACTTGGTTTTCGCTCATGGATCCCAATTCGGATTTCATGGCTTCTAGCCATTTCTCAGAGTCTGGGCTCATCATCGCTTCCTCATAGTTCGTAGGTTCACTGTCTTCTACTAACAAGACAGTCAAGACAGGGTTGCCGTACCACTTAGGAGGGGCACGCGACCTTGTCGACCTGCGACGTTCAGTAGCAGCATCGTCTGAAGCTTCATGATCCTTGTCATTAGCTTCCTCTATTGTTGGTGCAGACGGCACTGGAACAATTTCAGGTGCTACGCTACTCTCCAATTCAAGAGAAGGTTCAATAACCTCGTCTAGCTCTACTTTCCTCCCACTCACTTCTTTCGAGAGAAACTCCTTCTCAAGAAAGGAACCGTTCTTTGCGACAAACACTTTGCCTTCGGTTCTGTGATAGAAGGTATACCCAATAGTTTCCTTAGGGTATCCTATGAAGACGCATTTCTCCGCTTTGGGTTCGAGCTTGTCCGGCATCAACTTCTTGACGTAAGCTTCGCATCCCCAAACTTTAAGAAACGACAACTTAGGTTTAGCACCAAACCACAGTTCATACGGTGTCGTCTCAACGGATTTAGATGGAGCCCTATTTAAAGTGAATGCAGCGGTTTCTAATGCATAACCCCAAAATGATAACAGCAAATCAGTAAGAGACATCATCGATCGGACCATATCTAATAGGGTTCAATTCCGGCGTTCAGACACACCATTGCGTTGTGGTGTTCCAGGTGGCGTGAGTTGCGAAACGATTCCTGTCGTGGTGGTGGCACGGCAGATGCCATGGGTAGGCTAAAGTTTGGGGCCAATGGATGCTAGTGGGATCTGGGGAGGGAAGATGTAGTTAATTCTACACACAGAAGACTAATGCAAAGATCTTTATTTCTCCTTCCTTGGGTTACAGGTGCTCCTTGAGCTGTATACGAGGAGAAAGGGAGAACTTCTCCAGCCTAACAGTACTAAGAATGAGCCGATCCCCTCTTCAGGGTCCAAGCCTCCCCTTATAAAGGAGAGCCTTGGGTTCCTTTAGGTTTGACGTGGCAAGCATATTCGAAGAATATGCTTGTCCCTATTTAGTAGTTCGGCGCCTCCCTTTCCCTGTCGTTCCCCTAACGGCGGCAAGGTTCCAGAGGGCCCCTCCTGCACGCCTCGGGCTTCAGGATTGTCTCCTCCGTGACCTCTTCTGCCTCTCTGTCGCTCTGCGTCTTTGTCCGTAGTGCTTGGCTTTGCTCAGATTCTCCCTAGCCTGCAGCTAGGGTTTGACTTCAGCTTCTCCTTCTCATGCAAGCTTCGTATCATTCGGCCATGCCTCCCGTAGTTCGGCCTGTCCTTCATCTGTATTAAGATTACTCGGGCTAACCCAGCCGACTTACGAAGTATCTCGGCCGGGTAATGTCCTGCCATTATTACGAGGGTCCTGTACTTTCCTATCTCGGCCGACCTCTACATGATTCAGCCGGCTCAGACCGTAACTCGGAAACTAGACGGGGAACATCCTTTCGTCTCTCCCCGTCTTTACCCTATCCGGGGTTATCTCCCCAACATTAGTCCCCGAAGCTGGTAGGGCCCCGCCGATAACCTCGGCCGGGTCGTAACAGTTTCACGACACACGTCCTGTATATTTTCCGAGTTACTCCTTGCTTGTTCGAGGTATTGTCGTATCTTCTCGTATACGCCTCGTCCTACGTGTCATCCCCATCATTACTTTTCTGGATTTTTGTTCCTCTACAGTATTTACTGACAGGCTACAGTTACGACTATGCCTGTCGCGCCGGCGCTGCGTTGCCTCGTGCTCCGTTTCCGTTGGGGATCGTGATCTTCTCTGCTACCGTGTGGCCCTAGGTGTGGTTCCACTCAACGACGTGCGGTCCTGCCGCGCACACGATCCACGCTGCCAACCGCCTCACCCACGATCCCACTACCTTGCTTGCGGCTAGGTTATAAAGTGGGGCGCGGCGCTGGAGGATTCACTTTCCCCTTTTCGTTCGCCTGCGCCCTTCTTCTTCCTCTCGCTTCCGCGCCCGCTCGCAGCTCCGTCGCCGCGCGTTCATCAGAACCTCTGACGGCGAGGACTCCCCCGCGTCGCTCCGTCTGCCTCTTCCGCGTTCGCTAGCTTCGGCGTCGTCGCCGGTGAGTTCTTTCCGGCCGCGTCGCCTAGGCTTTATCCTAGATTTCTCTGTCTCGATTTTGTATTCGTGCGGCGGTTCCTCTGCTCCTCCGCCGCCATTCCTGTGCAAAATCACGACGGGGCCTCGTAGCTCTAAACTTTCCTCCTCTGCTAGTTCTTCCTCCGTCGATCTTTCCGGCGAACTCATGTCTAGATCCTTTAGTGGTGCCCTGGTAGAGGATGACGATGCTGGCTCTGGGCCCGAGCGAGACTCGTGGCAGGGATCCTCCGTTACACGCCGCGAGATCGAGTGTCTTATCCGTACTCCGAGGATTCCCGCCGAGGTCTCTTGTCGCTTACCCGGCAGCGAGTCCTCTCCGGATATTAGGGAGGGCGAGTATGTAGTTTTTATGTCGCATTTCTTGCGCGGCTTTGGTCTCGCTCTTAGCGACTTTGCTAGAGAGTTTCTCGACTACTTCGGCCTTCAGCCGCATCATCTTCCTGCAAATGCCATCGCTTCTCTTTCTGCTTTTATCTCCGCCTCGGAGGGATACTTCGGCCTATGGCCGTCCGTGCACGTCTGGTCGAAGTTCTTCCAGATTCGTTCTAACGTAGTCCCTGACAAGTCTCTGCACCCTTCCGAGAAACTGCTTACTCAATGTGGGGCAGCGTCCATCACACCTCGGAGGAAGTCCGTATTTCCTCGTGTCACCGGGTTAGAGTCGTGCAAGAAATGGCACATATCCTTCTTTTACGTCAAGAACAGAGGGACGGAGGACAAGATTCGGCTTCCTGCCTTCTCCATTGGTCCGCCTTCTAAGGTGAATTGGACTTATAATCCGAGGAAGAGTCATGCCTTGGCCGAGGCCTTTGAGATTCGTCTTAAAGATCTGATTCGTGTCGGGTTATGCGGCGAAGATCTGATGGCTACCTTTATCAGTAGCCGAATCTGCCCATTCCAGAAACTGACTCACAAACTGTGCTACATGAGCGGTCCTCTTGACCCTAACCGAGTCTCGACCGTGGAGCTGGACAACTATCTTATCTATAAGCGTGTCTGAGCTATCTTCAAAACGGAGATGCCTGAGGATTGGGCTTGGGGATTGAAACCGTTCACCCGTGATCGTCCGCCTCCCGAAGTAAGTTTAATCACTAACGCTTCGCTTTCCAACTGTTTCCGCAACTGTTTTCGCTAATTTTCCTCTTTTTGTATTACAGAGGTTCACAGAACAGAAGGGCGAAGATGCCGAGGTTCTGTCACTCTCGTGGTCTGCGGACCGGAATACCCTGGACGTTGGGGAGCCGGACTCGGAAGAATTCGTTCCCAAATCGGACCTCACCCCTGCTCGCGCTCGTGGCAAGACTTCGGCCCACGAGGAGGAAGGTGATTCGGATGAGGTCCAAGTTCTAGAGGTAGTTGCCGCAATGCCCATTTCTTATGCATTTCCGGCTTCTACTTTCCCAGCTAATCCGGCCGGTCAGGTTCACGACGCCGAGCCTATTGCTTCCCGGCCCCCTATTACCTTGGGGAAACGTGGTGCTCCTGCGAGTGCCTCTGAGGCGGTCCCTAAGAAACGAATGAAGAAATCCGCTCCGAACCCTCCCAGGCGTAAGACCATGCCTGGAGTCGCAGGGTAAGTTCCTTTTGCCCGTATTTCTTGTTTCTCTCTTTCTGCCTTTCCTCCTGACGCCCTTCTTTCTTTCTTATTCTTGCAGTGCTCCACTCTCTATTAAGCCCGGCGGTCCTAGCATGACTAGCCGCGTGACTCGGCAGCCATCTCCTCCTCCCGCTGAAGATATCAGGATTCCTAGTCCTGCACGTGTTGCATCTCCTTCAGCTCTGAATCAGTCGCCTCCTCGTCACGATGTGCCTGAGACTCCTCTCATTGACATCGATGCCACTCGTCCCTCCGAGTTTTCCGCCGAACCCGTTGCCCCCTCTGTGGATCCGAGCGCCTCTACTGAGCCTCTTTCTGCCCCCGCAGTCTCTACAGCAACTCCAGCCCCGGCCGAAGAGGTCGTTATCTCGGCGCCCTCTGCGACCGTGACCCCTTCTGCTCCTAAAGACACCGTTCCCATTACCGAGGTATCGGCTCCTGCTAATGCCTCTTCTAAAGCAAGAAAAACTGTTGCCACCAAGGCCTCCACTTCCCAGAAAGGCCTTGTCGGCTCTTCTCAGCCAAGTATTGCCGATGTGCTGGGCAAAGGAACTGCGCCTACCAAAGCCTCCGTTACTCCGGCAGCCGGCACCCAGCTTGCTCTTCATAAAAGCCCTGCGACAGCGGTGGTTACACAACATGTTCGGGGTAAAGTCCTAACTCGGACGGCTAGTGGGAACAGCCTCGGCTCGCTGGTGGAATATGCCAATAATTGGAATGCTGCCGATCAGTTTGAGGGTAATCCAATCAGTCAGCCCTTTCAGCTTTCCGACATTAGCGGCCGTTTCGATCAAGCTACCAAGTTCATCCTTGACACTAACAAGATGAATGAGGTAATCGTTGTTTTGCTATACGCCGAGTTTAGATTAATTCTCCAGATGTTACTATACGCTCTAGTCCCCGAAACTTGCAAGGAAATAACTTGTTATATGCTTGGAAGTTTAATAATGCTTCACTTAACCTAATTTTATCTCTAGGGTTCGAATTTATATCCGACTAGATCTGTCTTAAAGCTTGCTTGACTTTCGTTTAGTTGATCTTGGAATATCCAGCCACCTAAATTTGGTTTTAGTTTCGCTTGACTCGGATCTGTTTTAGCTTCGATTATCCAGCCACTTAGATTCGGGTTAAGTTTTGCTTGACTCGGATCTGGTTTAGCTTCGAATATCCAGCCACCTGGATCCGGGTTAAGTTTTGCTTGACTCGGATTTGGTTTAGCTTCGAATATCCAGCCACCTAGATCCGGATTAAGTTTTGCTTGACTCGGATCTGGTTTAGCTTCGATTATCCAGCCACCTAGATCCGGGTTAAGTTTTGCTTGACTCGGATCTGGTTTAGCTTCGAATATCCAGCCACCTAGATACGGGTTAAGTTTTGGTTGACTCGGATCTGGTTTAGCTTTGAATATTCATTCATCGTTTTGCTCCATTGTTCAGGTTGCACATGACCGGCGGACTGCCGAATTTCAAAGGTTGCTTTTTTCGCACCGCAAACTGGAAGAAAAGTATGAGAAAGTCCTTCCTGTGGTAAAAAAGGCTGGTAAGTCGATAGTTCCTTTTCGTCATTTTCGACGTTCTTATTGTTTTGTCCGCGAGATGTCGGCTCACTTTTTTGGTGAACAGGTAATATCAATAATCTCAACATTCGTCTTGAGAAAAAGGTCAAGAGTTTGGAAGGTTAGTTTCCCTTTTATCTTACACCTTTTCCCTCTTTAAAAGTTGCGCTAAGCTTCTCTTTTATTTCGTTTGGCTTTGGTAAAGCCGAGTTGCAAACCTTTGCAGCATCTCACCAAGATTGCACGCCCATGCCTGACGTGATGCTGCATTTTTTAAAACAAAGCGCTACTCATTCGGCGCAGCTAAAAGAAAAAGATGATGAAATAGCTCGCCTGCGGGCTGAGGTGGAGACCCTCAAGCTCTCTCAGAAATCCGAACTAGAAAAGGTCGATCAGGAATTCTTTGAAGAGAAGAATCGGCTGGCTCTGGAGCTGTAGAAGAATAAAGAACTCCTCGAGGCTGCCGAACTGAAAACTCGTGGAATGAGTGAGGAGATTGCTTGCTTTGAAAAGAGCAAGATCATCTGGACTAAAGACCTTCAGATAATGTTGAGTTATATTCATTGTAAGTTTCTTAGCACAGCCGGATCACGTTTTTCTCTTTATCCCTGCTGCCTCTTGACACATTCGTGTTTTGCGCAGGTCATTTTCCAGAAGCTAAGCCCGTGAGTTCGAAGGCGGTTCTTGCAGCTCGTGCACGCCGAGGTGTCCCTGCTGACGTTGACTCGGAATACTCGATGGAAGATTTCCTGGTCGCTGTCGGCGCTGCAGTTGGTCCGATGAAGATTATGGGCAGGGACTTGGTGCAGGCAGCTATCCGAGCCTACCATGTTCTCTGGCCGAATACCTCTGGGACTCCTAATATCAATGAGGTCAAATTGCTGGTGAAAAGATTGATGGCCTCTGAGAAGCAACTAAGTCTCTGGAGGGAATCAGCCGAGCGAGCTGGCGCTGATATGGCCCTCACTGTTATCATGTCATGGTATGAAGACATTTCTCTTGATATTCTGAGAAATTTGCGCACAGGTTCCCGTTGGGTTGAAGACCCCACTTTTGTTGCTCTTCGGCAAGCTCACGCCTTCCAGCTTGTTGAGTATGCCGACGTGCATACCTGGAATGAAGGTCCGAGCTTCCTCCCGAACTCGGACGATGAGGTTGTAGTTGAGGATGCATCGGACAATAACTCGGCTGAACAAGGTGAAGGTGAAGATGATTCGGCTTCCTCTGGTGACTCCAGTTCGAGCTCGGATGGCAATGGTGACGCGCGATCCTCCTCCAAAGGTACTGGGCATTCAACTGTGCAAACTGATGCCCCTCAGCAGCTTCAAGCTTCAGCCGAAGTTGCACCTGGGTCTGTAGAAGGCGAGGCAACCTCAGCCGACCCAACTATTGCGGCCCCTGACCCAACTATCTCGGAGCATCCGGCCCCTGACCCAACTATTGCCTTTCCAGCTGAAAATCTTTAAGTTATTTCTTGTCCCTGGTATGCCGGGCGTACGATGTACGTGGAACATTTGTCCGTTTCCTGTATGACCTGAATTTCTTTTGCCATGTACTGCTGCGACATATATGTTTGTAGTTGTTATAACTTTGTTTAAGTGGGTTTTCATCCGAATTCTTGCTTTGGTGACCTGCGATTTCCTGTTTCTAGGATGTATCTGTCTTTGTATTCTCGTGGTTTAGCCGAGTAATCTGGGTGTGATCTTCGAATATCATACGAGATTGATCTGCTCTTATTCTGAGTGTCGAAGTGTGATACCTTTCTTGCATCAAAGGTTGACTACTACTTTGGAACAATATATGGCAGTCCCCGAGTCGCTG
Organism: Avena sativa; assembly: GCA_916181665.1. Taxonomy (NCBI): domain Eukaryota; kingdom Viridiplantae; phylum Streptophyta; class Magnoliopsida; order Poales; family Poaceae; genus Avena; species Avena sativa. The sequence goes on from OV702283.1 coordinate 25,423,501, forward strand.
CTTTGGATGCCGAGGCTCAATACATAAGATGAAATTTGAAATAACATATGGCAGTCCCTGAGTTACTGCTCTGGATGCCGAGGTTCAAATACATAAGATGAAATTGAAATAACGTACGGCAGTCCCCGAGTCACTGCTCTGGATGCCGAGGTTTAATACATAAGATGAAATTGAAATAACATACGGCAGTCCCCGAGTCACTGCTCTGGATGCCGAGGTTCAATATATAAGATGAAATTTGAAATAACATATGGCAGTCCCCGAGTCACTACTCTAGATGTCGAGGTTTAATACATATGATGAAATTGAAATAACATACGGCAGTCCCCGAGTCACTGCTCTAGATGCCGAGGTTTAATACATAGGATGAAATTGAAATAACATACGGCAGTCCCCGAGTCACTGCTCTGGATGCCGAGGTTCAATACATAAGATGAAATTTGAAATAACATATGGCAGTCCCTGAGTTACTGCTCTGGATGCCGAGGTTTAATACATCATTGGTTCTTGACCTTGAGATACTATGCTACGAGTAAAATGGACGAAGCAAAGCTACATTCCATGGCCGCTTCGTTTCTTCGCCAGCTTTGTCTGCCTTGTTCCTTTCGGGGGATTGAGCGTCGATTAGATAATAGGCATCGTTATGCAATGTTTTGCTCACGATGAATGGTCCCTCCCATGGAGGTGACAGCTTGTGCATGTCAGCCGTGTGTTGCACCAGTCGGAGGACTAAATCTCCTTCTTTGAATACTCTTGGATTCACCTTCTTGCTGTGATATCGTCGCAAGTTCTGCTGATAAATAGCTGATCGTGACAGTGCCAGTTCTCTGGCTTCTTCTAGCAGGTCTACAGTATCTTGCCGAGCTATTTCATTTACCTCTGAGGTTGTGTACTGAGTAACCCTTGGCGAGTCATGTATTATGTCGGCTGGAAGCACGGCCTCTGCCCCGTATACCAGAAAGAATGGCGTATAACCTGTCGATCTATTCGAAGTAGTCCTGAGGCTCCATAATACGGCTGGGAGTTCCTCAATCCAACATCCTGCCGACCTTTGCAGTGGTTCAACAAGTCGTGGTTTTATTCCTGACAATACTAGTCCATTCGACCTTTCCACTTGCCCATTAGATGCTGGGTGAGCCACAGAGGCAACATCTAGTCTTATGTGTTTCTCTCTGCAAAACCTAGCGAAGGCTCCTTCTGCAAAGTTTGTGCCGTTATCTGTAATAACACTATGCGGATACCCATATCTTAAAATAATATCTTTGAGGAATTTCACTGCTGTGGGCCCATCGCATTTTTTTATTGGTTTCACTTCAATCCATTTTGTGAACTTGTCCACCATAACCAATATGTGGGTCATTCCCCCTCGGGCCGGCTTAAATGGTCCCACCATATCTAAGCCCCACACAGAAAATGGCCAAGTGATGGGTATTATTTTTAACTCGGCCGATGGCATATGTATTTTGGTTGCATATCTCTGATAACCATTGCATTTTTCAACCAACTCTTTGGCTTCTTTCAACGCCGTCGGCCAATAAAATCCATGCCTGAATGCTTTGGCTACCAAGGCGCGAGATGAGGCATGGTGTCCACATTCTCCTTGATGTATATCTAGGAGGATCTCCTGGCCTTCTGCCGAACTCACACACTTTTGCAATACGCTTGTGACGCTTCTTTTATATAGCTCATTGTTTATGATTGTATAAGCTTTTGCTCTCCTTACAGTTTGTCTTGCTAATACTTCATTGTTCGGCAACATCGAGTCTTTAAGGTAAGAGAATATGGGTTGCGCCCATAGCGGTGTGACTTTTTCTGGTGTGGTCTCACTGTCTATTTCCATGTTTTCTGCCGACATACCTACCTTGGCCTTCTCCATAATTGTGCTTACTTTTGCAGTCCTCCTCTTGGGGGGTTCCGAGTCATATTGCTGGTCTACTTCCATCGACGCATTATCTTCTGCTGAATTTGTCGGAATAAAGATAGATTCGGATTCTGGTGATGGGATTATTGATGGTTTCCTGAGGTGTTCCAGGGCTATACCCGGGGGAATTGACTACCGGGTTGATCCTAGTTTTGACAACGTGTCAGCGGCATCATTTTCTGCCCGAGGTATGTGGTGAAATTCACATCCTTCAAAGTATCCACAGATCTTTTGCACATGAAATCTGTATAAAGCCATATTAGCGTCTAATGCATCCCAATTGCCTGAGACCTGCTGTACTACTAGATCCGAGTACCCATAACATAAGATTCGGCGTATGCCAATCTCTTTTGCTACTTTCAATCCATGGACCAGTGCTTCATATTCGGCTACGTTGTTGGATGCGGCAAAATGTATTTGTAGCACATACTTCAGCTGATCTCTTTTAGGCGAGGTTAACACTATTCTTGCCCCCAAACCATTTCTTAGTTTGGAACCATCCAAATGCATCGTCCAATAATTTGGGTCTGGTAATGGTGGCTCATACTGCACTTCGGCCCAGTCTACGAAGAAGTCAGCGACCGCTTGAGATTTGATTGCATCTCTCCTATCAAATTGTGGAGCGTACGGTGACAACTCGATTGCCCATTTTGCTATTCGGCCACTTGCATCTTTGTTGCTCAATATGTCGGCTATGGGCGCTTCACAGATCACTTTGATGGGATGCTCTTTGAAGTAATGTTTAAGCTTTTTTGCCGACATGTACACTCCATAAGCCATCTTTTGATAATGTGGGTAATTCTGCTTTGAAGTGGATAACACCTCGCTTAAATAATACACTGGCCTCTGTACCGACTTATCATCTTCAAGTCGTTCTACTACGACTACAGCACTCACTACTCTGTTGGTAGCCGCTACATAGAGTAACATAGGCTCTTTTGATAATGGAGAAGCCAAAATGGGTGTTGTGACCAACATCTTTTTTAACTCATGAAATGCACTATCTGCTTGTGGAGTCCAAATGAATTTATCTGATTTCTTCATCAGCTGATAGAGTGGTAGCGCCTTCTCTCCTAGCCGACATACAAACCGGCTAAGCGAGGCTAGACAACCCGTGAATTTTTGTACATCATTTAGACATCTTGGCAACTCCATTCTTTCTACTGCCTTTATCTTTGTTGGGTTGGCCTCTATACCTCGGCTAGATACAAGAAAACCGAGTAACTTTCCTGCCGGCACGCCAAACGTGCATTTTTCCGGATTAAGCTTCATTCGGAACCTTCTCAGGTTTGCGAAGGTCTGCCGTATATCATCCAGTAACGTTTTGCTTTCCTTGGTTTTGATGACCACGTCATCTACATATACTTGTACATTTTTTCCTATCTGATCGTGTAGACATTTTTGCATGCATCTCTGATACGTTGCTCCTGTGTTTTGCAGGCCGAATGGCATTGTGCGATAGCAATAAGCCCCGTACGGGGTAATAAACGCAGTCTTTATTTGATCGGCCGGATTTAACGGTATCTGGTGAAAACCAGAATACGCGTCTACAAATGACAATAACTCACAACCAGCGGTCGAATCAATGACTTGGTCTATTCTAGGTAATGGAAACGGATCTTTTGGACACGCCTTGTTCAGGTTCGTGTAATCGATACACATTCGCCATACAATGGCTACATTCGGATCATCTTTCTTCTTTTCTACTAACACCGGATTCGACAACCAATCCGGATACAGCACCTCCATGATGAACCCGGCTGCAAGGAGCCGAGCTATTTCATCCCCTATTATTTTTCTCCTGTCTTCGGTGAAGCGGCGGAGAGGTTGCTTCACCGGCCTTGCTCCTGGCCTCACATTCAAAGAGTTCTCAGCCAACTCCCTCGGAACACCTTGCAGATCCTGAGTTGACCATGCAAATATGTCCCGATTCTCACGGAGGAAGTTGGTGAGCTCGCTTTCCTATTTAGCATCCAGGCCTGCACCAATAGTAACAGTACGCTCCGGGAATTGCTCATTTATCTGAAACTTCTTGGTCTCTTTAGTCGGCTGAAAGGAGACACTGCCATGCGGATTGGCTAGTGCCAGCATATTCAGCTGTGCCGACTGAGCGAGGGCTGCTACCTCCTGAATCCTTCTTTTTCTCTTGCTATAACCAATGATTCGGCCAAATTTGACCCGGCTGAAGCGCACTCCATTGACTTCTTGTAATCTCCTGCTACTGTTATCACCCCTTGTGGTCCAGGTAGCTTCATTTTCAGATAACTTATATGACAGCTACCCATGAATTTGGCCAACGCTGGCCGTCCGAGTAAAGCATGATAACAACTCTCTAGATCCACCACCTCAAACTCTAAGTTTTCTGCTCTGCAGTTATCTCTTGTGCCGAATAACACATCCACTCGGACCTTACCAATGGGTTCACATGAAAGCCCTAGCACTATCCCATGGAAAGTGGTCCTCGTGGATTGCAACATGTTCTGTGATATTCCGAGTTTATGCATGGTATCTTTGTACATGATGTTGATACTGCTTCCATTGTCAATGAGTACTTTTGAGAATTTCACATTGATGCTTGGTCCAACGAAAGTCGGATCCAACACGAGTGCATATGATCCAGGATTCGGCATTATCTTGGGGTGATCCTTTATGCTCCAAGTTACCTCCTGATCTGACCAAGGCACATATCTTGGTACTGCAGGCATAACTGCATTTACTTCCATATGCCGGCGTTGCACACTTTGCTTGTCTTGCTGTTCCGTTGTGAACACGCAATAAGACTGATGATGTTCTCTGTAATCATTGCGTCCAGTAGTCGCCGGATTTGTCCTTCCATCCTGTACTTGGTTCATCACTTGATGTACCGCATCTCTGCGATCCGAGTTATCGTACCTCGGGGGAGGGGGTGGTAACATCAGTTGCTGTGCATTTGCTCCAGTCAACTGTGGTTGATGCTGCTGATGCACTTGATGGGGTGCCTGAATACCTACAGGGTTTCCCATAGCATTTTTCATCCATGCACATTGGCGGGTCGTATGGTTGGCTGGCCTGGATGGGTTTGACGTGTGAAATTTGCATGGCTGATCTAACATAGATTCGAACGTGTACTTCGGCCTCTCCTGCCACTGTTTATTTTGCTCTGGGGTCCACTGCCTTTTTCCTTCATTCCTTGGTGTCCACTGCTGAGGACCATTCTTTTGCCGCTGAGTCGCTCCGTGACTGGCGGATCTTGCGCTACTGCCGCCACTTGAGCCGAATTATATCTATAATCCGGCCTTTCCTCTCTTCTTCTTCCTCTGAAATCACCGCGTCTGGATGACCCGGCCAAATCTCTTGCATAATGGTCCTGTTGCTCCCGATGATCCGCCGACATTAATTCTGGTTGCGTTGGGTCTCCTAACGCGTAGGAGTCCGCTATTCTGATAGTTTCTGCCAATGTGGTCGGCATATCTCTTTGCAGACGTTGCCACAATACGCTGGCATAACGGCATCCTTGTGCGAACCAAGCTATTGCTTGCGATTCTATAACTCCTTCACATGAGTTTCTCAGGTTACACCACCGAGTTAAAAACTCTCTATCTGTTTCATTCGGCCTCTGCTTGCACATGGCTAACTGTTGTGGCCTGTTTGGCCTCTTGTATGTGCTGGTAAAGTTGCTGACAAACATTTCTTCAAAATCCATCCAACAGTTGATACTGCCTGCTGGTAGATTATTCAGCCACACCCTAGCTGGTCTGTAGAGGTCCCAATCTTTAATAAGATAGAGCCCCCTGTGTTTACAATGCTAGTCCCTGGATCAATAGCTAGCATCCAAAGTTAAGATGTAATATCAAGATACAAAGGTCATAACATAACTTTATAACCAGGAATAACATAATTTTATTGCATCATACATAGCTCATTTGGCTATTACATTACATTGCAGCGGAATAATTATAAGAATGGGGTCCTTCATCTTCAAAGTGTCACAGGCAGATGTTGGTTGTAGACTTTGTAATCCTAATCAATCAATCCTCACTAAAATAAATCAAACCTGCAACATTACAAGTTACAGCCACAAAGGTCAATACATTTGAATTGTATTGGCAAGTGATACTATGGTAGTATAGTGGAGTCTATCATCTATATGCATTTGGCTAAGTGGAGTTGAGGCTTGCATTGCTCAAAATAGATTTTTCCTTAACATTTGAAAATACTAAGTTTTTGCTTTGATAAAATCATTTTTCTCAATCAGTGATTGAAGATCCTTTAACCAAGGCATATCTCAATCAAAGATTGAAGATTTCAAACAACCCTTGTTCAAACCACAAATTTTAACTTAGAAATTTGAATGATGATATTCTTGATTGCTTCCATGTCTTGATGCTCAAATTGTCCTTTACCAGGGACATGGCTAAGTACTTAGATTTTACACTCTGCAGAGGTGGTGCACTTTCCCCACAAGACTTGGTTTCCCAAGACAAGATCTTTCAGAAGCTTTCCCTTAGACCAAAATGGACGCGCTCCAACCTATCAAACACTACCACCCACTGTACATATGGCTAAGTTCTTGCAACCTATATGATCATGGAAGAGCCCATATTGCCAAGTGGTTGCACTTGAAGCTTCTCAACATTTGACATCTCAAATCCCTTTGTTCCTGGGTGGCCATCCACAAGTGAGATACACAAGGTAAACCATAAACATGGGCCTTGTGAACCACTCAACCAAAAACCACCAAGCAAGTCCCATTCCACCCAGGTGATTCATTAACTTAGTTGTTTTGTTACACAAAACACAAGTCCTCAGACTTAGAATATTTTTCCATAGTGTGAATATATATTCCACCCATGTTTTCTATTAGCTAGGCTAAGCTTGATAGTAGTAGGTATCTTAACTTAGGAAAATCCTACTAAGGATTCATCTACTAGGTTTTCCTATAGCAAGGTTCATACTTAGCAAAATTCCATGCAAGTTTTACTTAGAGTAAATCACTAATGCATAGTGAAAGTAATAGGACAAAAAGTATGAAGCATCACTTGCCTTTTTGGTAGAGTATGGGTTCACTCCTTGTCCTTGCAACAATCACACTCTTCAAGTCACTACAAATCAACCAAGCAAGGCACATACTCAATCTACCAATCAAGCAAAACATCACACATAAAATAACAAAGTCAAAGTAATGCATGCAAGCATGCCAAGCTTTGTTTTGTTTGAAAAGTGGTTCCTAATGGGTCATAAACATTTGAAAGCACCTAATGGTCATTTTGGTAAAGTGGCAAAGTCATTTGCAAAAAGGGTTTTGTTTCAAAAACTATTTTAAAATCCATCATCATTTTTATGTGGTGGAAAACATTTTTATCAAAGCAAAACTTTATGTTTTTCACCAAATGAGTTGCTATTGCAAAACTTGGTGTTTTGGGTCAGTAGGTTTGGTCTAAAGCATTTTCCCAAAGTTTTCTTTACAAAAACATTTTCATAATAAAATCAACAATTTTTAATTGGCTAGAAATTGGCTAAGTCAATTAATCCAACCTAAATTTTACCAAAATCATTTTTAACACCAAGGGTTGGTTCCTAGGGTCAGTAAGGTCACAACAAACCATTTTGCAAAAGTTTTAATCCAAACATCATTTTTAAACAATTTTTCTAATCTAAACAAGCAAACAAAAGAATCTTCAAAAACAAGCAAATTAACAGATACTATTTACTAAACCAAAGGCATGGTTGGCTAGGTATTGCTCTCCTGAATCCAACGACATAAAATTTGTAATTTTTGGACGTGTGGATCCAAAGTTACAAGGGTTTGAATTTCACAACTAAATCAGATTTCAAACTTCTGTTTTTAATCAAACTGGCCACGCGTCGCTTTCTAATTGGATGATACCGGTTCGGCCGGATCGGTTCTGTGACGCATTGGATCTAATTAGATCGCACGGTCCTTATCGCGTACCCCTTCGGTGCTAAGTGATCTAATCGTGAGCGCCGGATCTCGATCCTACGGTGCTGGTCTGCTTGACCATATGCGAGCGGCGCCGGCGGCGGCTAGCGGTGGCGCACGGCCAGGTGGTGGCGCTTCGGTGGTTCTAGGAAGCGAGGAAGACAGAGGGGGTGCTCACCGTGTTCGCGAGGACGAGGTGGTGCTCGGCGTGTGGTCGACGTGGCAAGGGGCGCACGGGGTCAGGTGGGATCTCTCGCCGGAGTTGGGAACGGCGTCGGATGGCTCTGTCCGTGGTCGAAGACGAGGCTACTGGTCACGAAAAGACAAACAGAGGTCAGGGTTAGTTGCGCAAGACCGAGGCGAGTGAGGGAGCGTGAACGAGGAGGCTCGGGGCGGTCAGCGTTTACCAGGGGAGGTCGTCGGAGAGGTTGCAGACGGCGGCGTCGTTCAGAGCTTGTCGTAGCCGGCGCTCTGGGGCGCCCGCGGTCGAATGGGTGGTACGAGGAGGAGTGTCTGGGAGTGGGGAGTCTGCTAGCGTGCTCAGGGAGGCAAGGGGTGGTGGAACTCGGCCGGAATTGGTCGGAGAGGGTGGTCGGAACTGGGAGTGTGTCGAGCCAAATTGAGGCAGCCTCGGGGCAGAGAGAAAGTGGCGACAGAGGGGAAAGGAGGAGAAGACGCAGGCGCTTAATAGCGTGCAGTCACGGCGAGGTTTAAGGCGCGGCATCAATGCGTAATCAAGCCGCGACATCAACGGCAGAAACGGCCAGCGCGGTCGTCGCGAGGAAGAAGGAGGAGTGGGGAAATGGGGTCTGCTGGTCAGTGGGAATAAGAGTGAGGGGAGGGTCCACTGGTCAGCCTCTGCCTCAGTTAGATTTTGAGTGCGAATCGTTTTTCTCCGGGGAGGGAAACTGGGCTGGTTACTAGGCCTTGTTGGGCTGGGTCCTTTGCACTATTTTTTTTCTGTCTGAAACATTTTTCTTTTTCTAAATCTAATTTCTGTTTTGAATTTCAAACTATCAAACAACATTCAAATTGATTCAAACAATCACCAAACTTCACAACTTTGAAATTGGTTCTCTTTAGTAACATAATCCAAAATTCCAAAATAAAATAATATTTTTATTTTTAGAGTCCATTTATAATTAAATAAAATGGACACTAGTTAATAAATTAAATGGGTTTTAATTTATTTAAAAACTCCATTTGAAATCCAAATATTTTCAAAACCAAATCAGTAGGTTTTATTTGAAAATAAAGGATATTTGGAAAACTTGTTTAAAACAAAATAACCATCTTTATTTTAGGATCCATTTAATAATTAAATAAAATGGACCTTAGTTATTAAATCAAATAGGATTTGTTTTATTAAAATATTTATTTTGAAATCTAAAATAAAACCAAAACACTTCAGTAGATTTTAATTAAGAAAATAAAATACTTTAGAAAACTTATTTAAAATAAATAAATAAGTTTTAGTGTTTTATTTAAAATGGGTAAAGCCTTTACTTTAATAAAATTTGGATATTAAATCCTTATTATTTTATTTAAATAAACCTTTGCTATTTTTATTCAAAAACAAAATCATTTTATTCCAAAAGATTGGCCAAGGTTTAATTTGGTTCTATAAAATAATCTTTATTTATAAACCTTCCTTTTCATTTTGAGAACCAAATCCTTTTATAAAAAGATTTCAAAATAGTAGTAAAATATTTTTTATTTTTTTCCTTTATTAAATGTTTTATCTTTTTAAATCCCTTTAGGATTTAATTGTTCAAAATAGTTTTGAAGATTCCCATTGGAATTCAAAAAGTTTCTTCTGGCCCTGAAAATCAAACAAAGTTTTATTTTATTCATTTATTTTTCACATTACAAGATTTGGAAAATCTTGGGATGTGACAAGCTACCACCCTTAAAATAAATCTCGTCCCGAGATTTGGGGAGGCTAGGGGTTACAAGCAGGTTCAAAACAACTAGGGTACTACCACCCTTAAAAAATTTCAAACAAAAATTACACATTGTCCTTCTTGGGATCCTGGGAAAACTTCTCTAAGTAAACATTTGCATGGTGTCCTTGGTTTCCATACTTGACTCAAGGCCAAGGTTGAGATCCTTCATAGACTTGTTTAACTTGTTCTTCATCTTTTCTGGACAATTGTTTGCATAGTGGCCTAGTTCCTTGCATTTGAAACACATCACAATTCACACAAACAATGTGCAAGCATTCACAAACCAAACATTTCACTCAAACAAAGTTCAAGCACATACTTAGGCAATAAAATATTTTTTTTGTTACACCACATAAGTTGGTGGTTTTGTCTTGACTAAAATATGGTGGTCCATCTATATGGTTCACTTGTGATTTTTCCTTCCTTTATGATTCTTCTTGTATGGGATCATGGTTTCCTTAGAAAAACTCTTGGTTACAATACTTCAAAGTTGTTGATGGCTCCTTCTTATTTTGCATTCCCTCAGTCTCTAAATCTTGAGTAAGATTTCCTTGTCTCACTTGTAGTCCTTAGTGGTATCCAAGTTGGAAGTCTTTGGAGAACATGCTGAAGGTGTTGAAGTCATTAGAGTTGAAGAAGTTGAAGTCATTAGAGTTGAAGAAGTTGAAGAAGTCCTTTGCACATGGGGTAGTCTTTGGCCATGGGTAGGTTTTTCCATCAAGTTGAAGTAGAAGAGGTGTAGAGTTGAAACCAAAATGGTTGAGGAAAGAGTTTACGAGTGTTTTTGTAAATAAGTTTTTGGAACAAGCAAAACTCCTATTTTCTAAGGGTTTTTGTCCAATCCTAGGTTTACAAATCCTACAGGCAAAACAATGCTCTGATACCATCTGTAGAGGTCCCAATCTTTAATAAGATAGAGCCCCCTGTGTTTACAATGCTAGTCCCTAGATCAATAGCTAGCATCCACAGTTAAGATGTAATATCAAGATACAAAGGTCATAACATAACTTTATAACCAGGAATAACATAATTTTATTGCATCATACATAGCTCATTTGGCTATTACATTACATTGCAGCGGAATAATTATAAGCATGGGGTCCTTCATCTTCAAAGTGTCACAGGCAGATGTTGGTTGTAGACTTTGTAATCCTAATCAATCAATCCTCACTAAAATAAATCAAACCTGCAACATTACAAGTTACAGCCACAAAGGTCAATACATTTGAATTGTATTGGCAAGTGATACTATGGTAGTATAGTGGAGTCTATCATCTATATGCATTTGGCTAAGTGGAGTTGAGGCTTGCAGTGCTCAAAATAGATTTTTCCTTAACATTTGAAAATACTAAGTTTTTGCTTTGATAAAATCATTTTTCTCAATCAGTGATTGAAGATCCTTTAACCAAGGCATCTCTCAATCAAAGATTGAAGATTTCAAACAACCCTTGTTCAAACCACAAAATTTTAACTTAGAAATTTGAATGATGAGATTCTTGATTGCTTCCATGTCTTGATGCTCAAATTGTCCTTTACCAGGGACATGGCTAAGTACTTAGATTTTACACTCTGCAGAGGTGGTGCACTTTCCCCACAAGACTTGGTTTCCCAAGACAAGATCTTTCAGAAGCTTTCCCTTAGACCAAAATGGACGCGCTCCAACCTATCAAACACTACCACCCACTGTACATATGGCTAAGTTCTTGCAACCTATATGATCATGGCAGAGCCCATATTGCCAAGTGGTTGCACTTGAAGCTTCTCAACATTTGACATCTCAAATCCCTTTGTTCCTGGGTGGCCATCCACAAGTGAGATACACAAGGTAAACCATAAACATGGGCCTTGTGAACCACTCAACCAAAAACCACCAAGCAAGTCCCATTCCACCTAGGTGATTCATTAACTTAGTTGTTTTGTTACACAAAACACAAGTCCTCAGACTTAGAATATTTTTCCATAGTGTGAATATATATTCCACCCATGTTTTCTATTAGCTAGGCTAAGCTTGATAGTAGTAGGTATCTTAACTTAGGAAAATCCTACTAAGATTCATCTACTAGGTTTTCCTATATCAAGGTTCATACTTAGCAAAATTCCATGCAAGTTTTACTTAGAGTAAATCACTAATGCATAGTGAAAGTAATAGGACAAAAAGTATGAAGCATCACTTGCCTTTTTGGTAGAGTATGGGTTCACTCCTTGTCCTTGCAACAATCACACTCTTCAAGTCACTACAAATCAACCAAGCAAGGCACATACTCAATCTACCAATCAAGCAAAACATCACACATAAAATAACAAAGTCAAAGTAATGCATGCAAGCATGCCAAGCTTTGTTTTGTTTGAAAAGTGGTTCCTAATGGGTCATAAACATTTGAAAGCACCTAATGGTCATTTTGGTAAAGTGGCAAAGTCATTTGCAAAAAGGGTTTTGTTTCAAAAACTATTTTAAAATCCATCATCATTTTTATGTGGTGGAAAACATTTTTATCAAAGAAAAACTTTATGTTTTTCACCAAATGAGTTGCTATTGCAAAACTTGGTGTTTTGGGTCAGTAGGTTTGGTCTAAAGCATTTTCCCAAAGTTTTCTTTACAAAAACATTTTCATAATAAAATCAACAATTTTTAATTGGCTAGAAATTGGCTAAGTCAATTAGTCCAACCTAAATTTTACCAAAATCATTTTTAACACCAAGGGTTGGTTCCTAGGGTCAGTAAGGTCACAACAAACCATTTTGCAAAAGTTTTAATCCAAACATCATTTTTAAACAATTTTTCTAATCTAAACAAGCAAACAAAAGAATCTGCAAAAACAAGCAAACTAACAGATACTATTTACTAAACCAAAGGCATGGTTGGCTAGGTATTGCTCTCCTGAATCCAACGACATAAAATTTGTAATTTTTGGACGTGTGGATCCAAAGTTACAAGGGTTTGAATTTCACAACTAAATCAGATTTCAAACTTCTGTTTTTAATCAAACTGGCCACGCGTCGCTTTCTAATTGGATGATACCGGTTCGGCCGGATAGGTTGTGTGACGCGTTGGATCTAGATCGCACGGTCCTTATCGCGTACCCCTTCGGTGCTAAGTGATCTAATCGTGAGCGCCAGATCTCGATCCTACGGTGCTGGTCTGCTTGACCATATGCGAGCGGCGCCGGCGGCGGCTAGCGGCGGCGCACGGCCAGGTGGTGGCGCTACGGTGGTTCTAGGAAGCGAGGAAGACAGAGGGGGTGCTCACCGTGTTCGCGAGGACGAGGTGGTGCTCGGCGTGTGGTCGATGTGGCAAGGGGCGCACGGGGTCAGGTGGGATCTCTCGCCGGAGTTGGGAACGGCGTCGGATGGCTCTGTCCATGGTCGAAGACGAGGCTACTGGTCACGAAAAGACAAACAAAGGTCAGGGTTAGTTGCGCAAGACCGAGGCGAGTGAGGGAGCGTGAACGAGGAGGCTCGGGGCGGTCAGCGTTTACCAGGGGAGGTCGTCGGAGAGGTTGCAGACGGCGGAGTCGTTCAGAGCTTGTCGTAGCTGGCGCTCTGGGGCGCCCGCGGTCGAATGGGTGGTACGGGGAGGAGTGTCTGGGAGTGGGGAGTCTGCTAGCGTGCTCAGGGAGGCAAGGGGTGGTGGAACTCGGCCGGAATTGGTCGGAGAGGGTGGTCGGAACTGGGAGTGTGTCGAGCCAAATTGAGGCAGCCTCGGGGCAGAGAGAAAGTGGCGACAGAGGGGAAAGGAGGAGAAGACGCAGGCGCTTAATAGCGTGCAGTCACGGCGAGGTTTAAGGTGCGACATCAATGCGTAATCAAGCCGCGACATCAACGGCAGAAACGGCCGGCGCGGTCGTCGCGAGGAAGAAGGAGGAGTGGGAAAATGGGGTCTGCTGGTCAGTGGGAATAAGAGTGAGGGGAGGGTCCACTGGTCAGCCTCTGTCTCAGTTAGATTCTGAGTGCGAATCGTTTTTCTCCGGGGAGGGAAACTGGGCTGGTTACTAGGCCTTGTTGGGCTAGGTCCTTTGCACTATTATTTTTTTCTGTCTGAAACATTTTTCTTTTTCTAAATCTAATTTCTGTTTTGAATTTCAAACTATCAAACAACATTCAAATTGATTCAAACAATCACCAAACTTCACAAATTTGAACTTGGTTTTGTTTAGTAACATAATCCAAAATTCCAAAATAAAATAATATTTTTATTTTTAGAGTCCATTTATAATTAAATAAAATGGACACTAGTTAATAAATTAAATGGGTTTTAATTTATTTAAAAACTCCATTTGAAATCCAAATATTTTCAAAACCAAATCAGTAGGTTTTATTTGAAAATAAAGGATATTTGGAAAACTTGTTTAAAACAAAATAACCATCTTTATTTTAGGATCCATTTAATAATTAAATAAAATGGACCTTAGTTATTAAATCAAATAGGATTTGTTTTATTAAAATATTTATTTTGAAATCTAAAATAAAACCAAAACACTTCAGTAGATTTTAATTAAGAAAATAAAATACTTTAGAAAACTTATTTAAAATAAATAAATAAGTTTTAGTGTTTTATTTAAAATGGGTAAAGCCTTTACTTTAATAAAATTTGGATATTAAATCCTTATTATTTTATTTAAATAAACCTTTTCTATTTTTATTCAAAAACAAAATCATTTTATTCCAAAAGATTGGCCAAGGTTTAATTTGGTTCTATAAAATAATCTTTATTTATAAACCTTCCTTTTCATTTTGAGAACCAAATCCTTTTATAAAAATATTTCAAAATAGTAATAAAATATTTTTTATTTTTTTTCCTTTATTAAATGTTTTATCTTTTTAAATCCCTTTAGGATTTAGTTGTTCAAAATAGGTTTGAAGATTCCCATTGGAATTTAAAAAGTTTCTTCTGGCCCTGAAAATCAAACAAAGTTTTATTTTATTCATTTATTTTTCACATTACAAGATTTGGAAAATCTTGGTATGTGACATGGTCCTTCCAGCATTTGTGGGACATATCGTACTGCCCATCGTAAGTTTCCACCCGCTATTTTCACAGCAGTGGCGTAGTCAATCAACCAGTCTTGTGGTTTGGTACTCCCATTATATGTTCTCGTGCCCCTTGCTAGCTGAAAGTTCGGCACAGGTGGTTCGCCCATGATCCGTGGTCCAAAGCAAGTCGGACCTGGTGGACCCTGTTCTTCCAACAACTCAGACATGTATAGCCGGTCCAGCTTCACTCTTGCATCATTTGATGGCAAATCTCTGTACAGAACTTTGTCTTGTACTCCATAGTGGTTATTTCCTCCATGAATCGCATATTCCATCTCGGAATAACCATCATTGTATCTTTCATTAACTTGATTGTGGCGAGCTGGCCTTGTTTCTCTTTCCTGTCGGGGTTCATGCCTTGGTTGCGGGTTGAGTGGCAGTTCTCTCCTTACTTCGACCGGGGTATTGTTCTCATGATTGCCTGTTCCGGGTTCTCTTCTGTCGAGATCTCCATTGCCTCGGCTTCCGCCGTCTTTCTCAATATGGCCGGGGTTCCTCTCCCCACTGTTACCCCGGCTTGCATTGCATCTGTTCTCATTTGCTTTTCCGGCCATTGCCGGATCATATGGAACAATTTGCTTGTTTCTCTTTCATGAGGTTACTGCGCTGTCCCTCCGTGCATTATTTCCGGGTGAAGATGCTGCTGCCACGGACAAGGCAGGTGCTGCTCCTGCCGAGTGAACCATTCGCGAGGCCCCCGGCCTCGCCGGGTCTGCTCTGAGCATTTCTTCGTTTTGCTGGTTCGCGATGCGCACCAGCTCGTTCACTCTTTCTTGATGTTTCTGCCGGGCTTCGCCGGTCAACCCCTCTAACTCCAATGCTGCGGCATTTGCCGCTCTTAGGTTTTTTGCCGGGGTACTGTACCTCGGCAAGCCCAAATCAACTGATTCTGCTTTATGAGCATCATGCTCTTTGTTGATATCATCTATGAGGTTTTTCCCTCTCAATCTTAATTCGTCCACCCGTTCGGGCGCGACGTCAAGCTTATTAGCTTTGGCATATTCTCGCAGAGTCCTGTTTAAGGACTCCCGCAAGGCCGACACCTTTTTGGCCTCTACCAGCACCTTTTGCCTGGTTTCTTCTAACTCTGCCTGAGCATTTGCCGGATCAAGTATCGGCGCTACAGGCGTAGTCAAGTTTTCTATGGTCGCCTGAAGAATGTTCTCTGGCCTTTCCAGAGGTGGCCCTCTTACTCTTGGTGCCTTTGGGGTGGTGTCCTGCACCTCGGTCGGGTTGGTCGCTGGCAGGATTACCTCGGTGGGTTGTGGTGCTGTCTGCCTGGGTGTGCCCTGTACACCGGTGGTGGGTTCTCTGGTTGACCCGGTAGCCGCTACTCCAGTTTGCACTCCGGCCGCGACCATCACCTCCACGCCTCCTACAGAATGCGCCCCGCGCGGACGGCTCGCAGCGTTAAGAGGTGGCTCTCCTGCAACAACAACTTGGTGAGGATAAATGCCGGAGATGTCGACGCCGATGTAGACCCTGTGCGCGCCCAGGTTGATGAAGACACCATTGCGCGGGGGAGTTTTTCCCCTGAAGCTGCCCGCATTGTCGCTGACGTCGTCACAGAGATCAAATCTCTGGACCAAGCCAGAAACTACGCGCTCGCCCGTGTTGATGAAGTTTCCCGTCCGGATCATAACTCCAGCTAGCACCGTTGCTGGCCCCACGGTGGGCGCCAACTATCGTGGTGGTGGCACGGCAGATGCCATGGGTAGGCTAAAGTTTGGGGCCAATGGATGCTAGTGGGATCTGGGGAGGGAAGATGTAGTTAATTCTACACACAGAAGACTAATGCAAAGATCTTTATTTCTCCTTCCTTGGGTTACAGGTGCTCCTTGAGCTGTATACGAGGAGAAAGGGAGAACTTCTCCAGCCTAACGGTACTAAGAATGAGCCAATCCCCTCTTCAGGGTCCAAGCCTCCCCTTATAAAGGAGAGCCTTGGGTTCCTTTAGGGCTGACGTGGCAAGCATATTCGAGGAATATGCTTGTCCCAATATAGTAGTTCGGCGCCTCCCTTTCCCCGTCGTTCCCCTAACGGCAGCAAGGTTCCAGAGGGCCCCTCCTGCACGCCTCGGGCTTCAGGATTGTCTCCTCCGTGACCTCTTTTGCCTCTCTGTCGCTCTGCGTCTTTGTCCGCAGTGCTTGGCTTTGCTCAGATTCTCCCTAGCCTGCAGCTAGGGTTTGACTTCAGCTTCTCCTTCTCCTACAAGCTTCGTATCATTCGGCCCTGCCTCCCGTAGTTCGGCCTTTCCTTCATCTGTATTAAGATTACTCGGGCTAACCCAGCCGACTTACGAAGTATCTCGGCCGGGTAATGTCCTGCCATTATTACGAGGGTCCTGTACTTTCCTATCTCGGTCGACCTCTACATGATTCGGCCGGCTCAGACCGTAACTCGGAAACTAGACGGGGAACATCCTTTCGTCTCTCCCCGTCTTTACCCTATCCGGGGTTATCTCCCCAACAATTCCGCTTGCTTTAAGATGCGTGAGAAAATCATAACTCAAATATTCACCTCCACGATCGGATCGTAGAAACTTAATCTTTCTGTTATGATGGTTCTCCACTTCATTCTGAAATTCTTTGAACTTTTCAAATGTTTCAGATTTATGTTTCATTAAATAGATATACCCATATCTACTTAAGTCATCGGTAAAAGTGAGAAAATAGCGATATCCACCGCGCGTCGAAACACTCATCGGTCCGCATACATCGGTATGTATGATTTCCAACAAGTCCGCTGCTCGCTCCATCATACCGGAGAACGGGGTTTTGATCATCTTGCCCATGAGGCATGGTTCGCATGTTTCAAATGATTCAAAATCAAGAGACTCCAAAAGTCCATCAGAATGGAGTTTCTTCATGCGCTTTACACCAATATGACCTAGACGACAGTGCCACAAATAAGTAGTATTATCACTATCTACTTTGCATCTCTTAGCCTCAATGTTATGCATGTGTGTTTCATCCCTTTCGAGATTTAGAAGAAATAAACCATTCACAATAGGTGCATGACCATAAAAGATGTTACTCATATAAATAGAACAACCATTATTCTCCGATTTAAATGAATAACCGTCTTGCAACAAACAAGATCCAGAAATAATGTTCATGCTCAACGCAGGCACATAATAACACTTATTAAGGTTTAAAACTAATCCCGAAGGTAAAACTAAGGAAAGCGTGCCGACGGCCATCACATCAACTCTTGATCCGTTGCCAACGCGCATCGTCACCTCATCCCTTGCAAGCCGCCGTCTATTCCGTAGCTCCTGTTTCGAGTTACAAATATTAGCAACTGAACCAGTATCAAATACCCAGGCACTACAACGAGGGCTAGTAAGGAAAACATCAATAACATGTATATCAAATATACCTTTGATGGTGCCAGCCTTCTTGTCCGCTAAGTACTTCGGACAGTTGCGCTTCCAGTGACCCTTGTCCTTGCAATAGAAGCACTTAGTGTCCGGCTTAGGACCAGACCTGAGCTTCTTCTCAACAGGGGTTCCAGTGTCGATCATATCATTCATATGACTCATGCTTAACCTTTTGGTTCATGTGTTCCGAGGCCATGTCTGTACATGCTAGGCTCATCAAGTTAGACCCAAGTATTTCCGCGTGTGCAAAACTGGCTTGCACCCGTTGTATGT
Organism: Avena sativa; assembly: GCA_916181665.1. Lineage (NCBI taxonomy): Eukaryota > Viridiplantae > Streptophyta > Magnoliopsida > Poales > Poaceae > Avena > Avena sativa. The sequence continues at coordinate 25,441,974 of OV702283.1, forward strand.
GAGCGTAGAGTCTATAGCACCCGATCATCATGTGATGCTTGGACACGACGAACTTTCGCAACGGTGCATACATGGGGAGAACACAGTTTTATCTTGATATTGAAGTGAGGAATCATCTTATAATGCTACCGTCGAGATCTAAGCATAATAAGATACATAAAAAGGATAAACATCACATGCATATAACTTTATGTGACATGGTATAGCCAATCTTCGCGCAATGATCTCCATCTTGTGCGTGCCGGCATGATCTCCATCACTCCACCATGATTGCCTCCACCACGAATAGCAACTACAACTATTGCTAACTACTTAGCGATAAAGTGAAACTATTACATGGCGTATAAGAAGTTGACACACAGGTCATACACAATTATAAAGACAACCATATGGCTCCTGCCGGTTGTGTACTCATCGACATGCAAGTCGTGAAATATTACAAAACATGATCATCGCATACATTATACACATCACATCTTGGGCCATACCATATCACAGAAAACACTCCCTGCAAAAACAAGTTAGACGCCTCTACTTTGTTGTTGCATGTTTTACGTGGCTTATGGGAGTAGCATGCTAAGAACGATTCTTACCTACGGAAAGCCACAACGGTGTTATTATGGTTGCCAAACTCCGGTGTTAATCCCATGACAACAATAGTGAGAGAAACTGGCATCCACCAGCCGCATGTGTGGAACAAGCCACACGTCAAGTGCGGAGCCGGTCTCGCGAACGAGGTCGCGTAAAGTTGGCCTGGACCGCTTCAATCTCACTATCCCGCGTCATAAGAAGAACAAAAACAAGAGGCTTGCAACAGAAAACATCAACGCCCGCAACAACCATGTTGCGTTCTACTCGTGAAACACATCTACGCATAGATCTAGCTCTGATACCACTGAAGGGTTTCGCAGCATAGTAAATCAAAAAAATTCTACGGATGCGAACGGGAAAGCCAAGATCTAATCTAGGAGATGCAAACAACGAGAGAGATTAGATGAGATCTTCATACCCTTGAAGATTCGCACAGCGGAACGTTCGTCGGAACATGGGTGATGTAGTCGTACTCGCTTCTCCTCCTCGCGATCTGATCCGATCTAGCACCGCAAGTGGCGATGCCTCCGAGAGATGCACACATGCAGCACCTCGACGTCTCCTCCTTCCTCGGTCCAGCAAGTATGGTGGAGATACGGATTGGATCTACAACGCGACGGTGCGGTGCAAGTGGTGGAGAGTTTCTGCAGTAGGGCTTCGCCTACACGCAGTCGGGAGGGAGAGAGAGAGGAGGGCAGCAGGGCGGCCAGGCTTGAGGGGAAGGTGTAGGGGGGTGGTGCGCCCCAGCCCTCTATATATAGAGGGGTGGGCGCCTGCCCTAACCCCTCCCCCAAGCCCTAGGCCGGCGGCCAAAGGAGGGAGGAGTGGGGGGCAAGGAAACCCCCCTTCTAGAAGCTCCAATTAGGGTTTATCCCTTGGTTGGCCGGCTGGGCCCTATGGGGCCTTGTGCCCCTGGCCCAATGCGGCCAGGGCACTCCCTCATAGACCCATGCCCCCTCCCGGAAGGTGGGGCCACGTTGGTCCCCTTCCGGAAGGTTCTAGAAGCTTCTGGTACAATACCGATTAACCCGGAACAATTCCGAACTCCAAAAACTGCACTGCCTTATATGAATCTTATTTTCCGGACCAATCCGGAACCTCTCATGATGTCCCGGATCCCATCTGAGACTCTGAACAAAAACTCATAAACCAATTATCCAATCTATCCTAGCGTCGAGACACGTTAAGTGTGTGACCCTTCGGGTTCGAGAATATGCAGACATGATCTTCTATCAATAATCAACAGCGGGGTCTGGAAACCCATATTGACTCCCACACATTCATCGATGATCATATCGTATGAACCATGATGCCAGGATTCAATTAATCCCATATATATATTCCCTTCGTCTCGCGATATTTTACTTGCCCGAGATTTGATCGTCGGTACCGTCATACCTAGTTCAATCTCGTTCACAGCAAGTACTTTACTCGTTCCGTAATCCGATATCACTTTGTGATTAACTCCTTAACCACATGCTTGCAAGCGGTGTTGATATCGATTACCGAGTGGGCCCGAAGTATATCCCTCCGACTTGGGAGGGACAAATCCCATCTCGATACATACAACCCAACAAATACTTTCCGATCACCTGAGAGACACCTTTATGATCACCCTCTCATAGGATGACGTTTGATGACCTCAAAGCTTTCTTCCGATACCAGGGAGTTGTATTATCTCATGGTCTAAGGAATACAATATTTGACATAAGAAAAGCTTCGCAAAGATGAACACGATGACACGATCTAATTGCTTCGCTTAGTTTGGGTCTGTCCATCATATCATTCTCCCAATGATATGATCTCATTATTAATCGACAACTCATGTCCATGGTTAGGAAACCTTAACCATCATTAATCAATGAGCTAGTCCATAGAGGCGTACTAGGGACACGGTGTTGTTCACAAACCACACAAGTATTAAAGTTTCCGCTTAATACAATTCTAGCATGGAATATAAACATTATCATGAACAAGAATTATAATAATAACATCTTTATTATTGCCTCTAGGGCATAATTCCAATATGATCTTCTATCAATAATCAACAACGGGGTCTGTAAACCCATATTGACTCCCACACATTCATTGATGATCATATCGGATGAACCACGATGCCATGATTCAATCAATCCCATATATATATTCCCTTCGTCACGCGATATTTTACTTGCCCGAGATTCGATCGTCGGTATCGGCATACCTAGTTCAATCTCGTTCACAGCAAATACTTTACTCGTTCCGTAATCCGATATCACTTTGTGATTAACTCCTTAACCACGTGCTTGCAAGCGGTGTTGATATCGATTACCGAGTGGGCCCGAAGTATATCTCTCCGACTTGGGAGGGACAAATCCCATCTCGATACATACAACTCAACAGATACTTTCCGACCACCTGAGAGACACCTTTATGATCACCCTCTCATAGGATGACGTTTGATGACCTCAAAGCTTTCTTCCGATACCAGGGAGTTGCATTATCTCATGGTCTAAGGAATACAATATTTGACATAAGAAAAAGCTTCGCAAAGATGAACACGATGACACGATCTAATTGCTCTTCTTGATTTGGGTCTGTCCATCATATCATTCTCCTAATGATATGATCTCATTATTAATCGACAACTCATGTCTATTGTTAGGAAACCTTAACCATCATTAATCAATGAGCCAGTCCATAGAGGCGTACTAGGGACACAGTGTTGTTCATAAACCACACAAGTATCAAAGTTTCCGCTTAATACAATTCTAGCATGGAATATAAACTTTATCATGAACAAGAACTATAATAATAACATCTTTATTATTGCCTCTAGGGCATAATTCCAACAGTCTCCCACTTGCACTAGAGTCAATAATCTAGTTTACATCTGGCAACAATCTAACACCCATGGCACTAAGGTGCTGATCATGTTTTGCTCGTGGAAGAGGTTTAGTCAACGGATCTGCAACATTCAGATCTGTATGTACTTTGCTAATCTTCAGATCTCCATATGTTATATAATCTCGAATTATATGAAACTTGCGGTTGATATGCTTGGTCTTTGGATGATATATTGGTTCCTTAGCCAGTGCTATGGCGCCAGTGTTGTCACACAATATCTCTAGTAGGTCCAAGGCACTTGGAACCACACCAAGCTCAGTGATGAAGTTCCTGATCCAAACTCCTTCCCTTGACGCTTCTGCAGCAGCCATGTATTCCGCTTCTACTGTAGATCCTGCGATCATGCTTTGCTTGCAGCTTCTCCAGCTCACAGCTCCTCCATTCAAAATATAAACGTATCATGTCTGAGATTTAGAATCATCCTTGTCGGTGTCGAAACTAGCGTCGACGTAACCTTTTACGACGAGCTTTTCATCACCTCCATAGACTAAGAACATTTCTTTAGTCCTATTTAAATACTTTAGGATGTTCTTCACGTCTGTCCAGTGTTCCACTCCTGGATCACTTTGGTATCTGCTCGTCAAACTAAGAGCATTGGACACATCCGGTCTAGTACACAGCATGGCATACATGATAGATCCTATGGCCGAGGCATAAGGCACTTTTCTCATAGCTTCTCTATCGTTTACCGTAGCTGGACACTGAGCCCTGCTCAATATCTTACCTGACAACATAGGCACTGAACCTTTCTTTGCCTTATCCATTCTGAACCTTTTCAGAACTTTGTCTAGGTATGTACTTTGGCTTAAAGCTATCAGGCGTCTTTGTCTATCTCTATAGATTTTGATGCCCAATATATAAGCAGCTTCCCCTAGGTCTTTCATTGAAAAACATTTGTTCAAATAACTCTTCACATCGTTAAGCATATCAATGTCATTTCCGATAATAAATATGTCATCCACATATAGTACCAAAAATTTCACTGAGCTCCCACTCACTTTCTTGTAGATACAAGCTTCGTAGCAATTTGGAACAAATCCAAAACTCCTGATCACTTGATCAAAACGAAGGTTCCAACTCCGAGATGCTTGCTTCAGTCCATAAATGGAACGCTGAAGTTTGCACACCTTATCAGCATCCTTAGGATCGACAAAACCTTCGGGTTGCATCATATACAACTCTTCATCAATGTTGCCATTGAGGAACACAGTCTTGACATCCATCTACCATATTTCATAATCATGAAACACAGTAATTGCTAATAAAATCCGAATGGACTTAAACATCGCTACGGGAGAGAAGGTCTCATCGTAGTCAACACCTTGAACTTGTCGAAAACCTTTCGCGACAAGTCATGCTTTATAGACAGTAACATTACCATCCGCGTCCGTTTTCTTCTTGAAAACCCATTTGCACTCAACGGCCTTTCGGTCGCTAGGAGGGTCCACCAAAGTCCATACTTGGTTTTCTCTCATGGATCCCAATTCGGATTTCATGGCCTCTAGCCATTTCTCAGAGCCTGGGCTCATCATTGCTTCCTCATAGTTCGCAGGTTCAATATTGTCTACTAACAAGACAGTTAAGATAGGTTTGCCGTACCACTCAGGAGGGGCACGCGACCTTGTCAACCTGCGATGTTGAGTAGTAGCATCGTCCGAAGCTTCATGATCCTTGTCATTAGCTTCCTCTATTGTTGGTCCAGACGGCACTGGAACAATTTCAGGTGTTGCGCTACTCTCCAACTCAAGAGAAGGTTCAATAACCTCGTCTAGCTCTACTTTCCTCCCACTCACTTCTTTCGAGAGAAACTCCTTCTCAAGAAAGGATCCGTTCTTTGCGACAAACACTTTGCCTTCGGATCTGTGATAGAAGGTATACCCAATAGTTTCCTTAGGGTATCCTATGAAGACGCATTTCTCCGCTTTGGGTTCGAGCTTGTCCGGCATCAACTTCTTGACGTAAGCTTCGCATCCCCAAACTTTAAGAAACGACAACTTAGGTTTAGAACCAAACCACAGTTCATACGGTGTCGTCTCAACGGATTTAGATGGTGCCCTATTTAAAGTGAATGCAGCGGTTTCTAATGCACAACCCCAAAATGATAACGACAAATCTGTAAGAGACATCATTGATCGCACCATATCTAATAGAGTTCGATTCCGGCGTTCAGACACACCATTGCGCTGTGGTGTTCTGGGTGGCGTGAGTTGCAAAACGATTCTGCTTGCTTTAAGATGCGTGAGAAAATCATAACTCAAATATTCACCTCCATGATCGGATCATAGAAATTTAATTTTCCTGTTACGATGGTTTTCCACTTCATTCTGAAATTCTTTGAACTTTTCAAATGTTTCAGATTTATGTTTCATTAAATAGATATACCCATATCTACTTAAGTCATCAGTAAAAGTGAGAAAATAGCGATAACCACCGCGCGTCGAAACACTCATTGGTCCGCATACATCGGTATGTATGATTTCCAACAATTCCGTTGCTCGCTCCATTATTCCGGAGAACGGGGTTTTGGTCATCTTGCCCATGAGGCATGGCTCGCACGTGTCAAATGATTCAAAATCAAGAGACTCCAAAAGTCCATCAGAATGGAGTTTCTTCATGCGTTTTACACCAATATGACCTAGACGGCAGTGCCACAAATAAGTCGTATTATCACTATCTACCTTGCATCTCTTAGCCTCAATGTTATGGATGTGTGTTTTATTGCTTTCGAGATTCAGAAGAAATAAACCATTCATAGCAGGTGCATGACCATAAAAGATGTTACTCATATAAATAGAACAACCATTATTCTCCGATTTAAATGAATAACCGTCTTGCAATAAACACGATCCAGATATGATGTTCATGCTCAACGCAGGCACATAATAACATTTATTGAGGTTTAAAACTAATCCTGAAGGTAAAACTAAGGAGAGCGTGCCGACGACCATCACATCAACTCTTGATCCGTTGCCAACGCGCATCGTCACCTCATCCCTCACTAGCTGCCGTCTATTCCGTAGCTCTTGTTTCGAGTTACGAATATTAGCAACTGAACCAGTATCAAATACCCAGGCACTACAACGAGGGCTAGTAAGGAAAACATCAATAACATGTATATAAAATATACCTTTGATGGTGCCAGCCTTCTTGTCCGCTAAGTACTTCGGACAGTTGCGCTTCCAGTGACCCTTGTCCTTGCAATAGAAGCACTCAGTGTCCGGCTTAGGTCTAGACTTAAGCTTCTTCTCTGCAGGGGCAACGCGCTTGCCGCTGCCTTTCTTGAAGGGCTTCTTTGCACCCTTACCTTTCTTAAAGCTGGGGGGCTTGTTGAACATCAACACATGATTATCTTTCTTGATGTCCACCTATGCAGCTTTCAGCTTAGCGAAGAGCTCAGTGATCGTATCAGTGGAACCAATCTGATTATGAGTAACTACAAAACCTTTGTAGCTAGGAGGGAGTGATCGCAGAACTCTGTCAATCTTGAGCTCCTCTGTAATCTTGAAGTCCAGTTGCTCAAGGCCTTGAATGTAGCCCGACATCTTAATGGCGTGCTCACTAACGGAACTCCCTTCCTCCATCTTGCAGTTAAAGAATTTCTCAGAGATCTCATATCTCTCAGAACAGGCCTGAGTCTGAAACATAGTTTTCAGTTCCTCAAGAATCTCAAAGGTCCCGGGGAACTCCTCAGAACGATTTTGAAGGTCCGATTCCATAGCAAACAACATGGTTCTCTTAATCACACCATAATCATCCTTGCGCGACTGATAAATAGCTTTCTCATCAGCCGGCGCATCTACAGCAGGGGCGTCACCTAGCGCTTTCTCAAGGACATAGTCCTTTTGTCCGCTAGAGAGAATGATTCTTAGATTGCGGAACCTAGTTAGTTGGTGAAGTTAGACCCATTGTTCTTAAGCTTTTCTTTCTCAGCAAAAACGTTGAAGTTGAAGTTGGCCTTAGCCATTTGATCTACAAAATTTGCAAGTACAATTTAGACTATGTTCATGATAACTAGTTCAACTTAATCAAATTACTAGATGAACTCCCACTAAATTCAACATCCCTCAAGTTTTTTAGTGAACATGATCCAAATTCACCACACCTAATCCAATCTTCACGAGAAGAGATGTGGTTTCAATGGTGGACAACAAAGTGTCGATCATATCATTCAAATGACTCATGTTTAACCTTTCGGTTCGTGTGTTCCGAGGCCATGTCTGTACATGCTAGGCTCGTCAAGTCAAACCCTAGTATTTCCGCGTGTGCAAAACTGGCTTGCACCCGTTGTATGTGAACGTAGAGTTTATAGCACCCGATCATCACGTGATGCTTGAACACGACGAACTTTCGCAACGGTGCATACATGGGGAGAACACAGTTTTATCTTGATCTTTAAGTGAAGAATCATCTTATAATGCTACCGTCGCGATCTAAGCATAATAAGATACATAAAAGGATAAACATCACATGCATATAATTTTATGTGACATGGTATAGCCAATCTCCGCGCAATGATCTCTATCTTGTGCGTGACAGCATGATCTCCATCACTACACCATGATTGCCTCCACCACGAATAGCAACTACAACTATTGCTAACTACTTAGCGATAAAGCAAAAGCTATTACATGGCGTATAAGAAGTTGACACACATGTCATACACAATTATAAAGACAACCATATGGCTCTTGCCGGTTGTGTACTCATCGACATGCAAGTCGTGAAACATTACAAAACATGATCATTGCATACAACATACACATCACATCTTGGGCCATACCATATCACAGAAACGCTCCCTGCAAAAACAAGTTAGACGCCTCTACTTTGTTGTTGCATGTTTTACGTGGCTTATGGGAGTAACAAGCTAAGAACGATTCTTACCTACGGAAAGCCACAACGGTGATATTATGGTTGCCAACATCCGGTGTAAATCCCATGACAACTATATTGAGAGAAACTGGCATCCACCAGCCGCATGTGTGGAACAAGCCACACGTCAAGTGCGGAGCCGGTCTCGCGAACGAGGTCGCGTAAAGTTGGCCTGGACCGCTTGGATCTCACTATCCCGCATCATAAGAAGTACACAAACAAGAGGCTTGCAACAGAAAACATCAACGCCCGCAACAAGCATGTTGCGTTCTACTCGTGAAACACATCTACGCATAGATCTAGCTCTAATACCACTGAAGGGTTTCGCAGCATAGTAAATCAAAAAATTCTACGGATGCGAACGGGAAAGCCAAGATCTAATCTAGGAGATGCAAACAACGAGGGGGGATAGATGAGATCTTCATACCCTTGAAGATTCGCATAGCGGAACGTTCAACGGAACGTGGTTGATGTAGTCGTACTAGCTTCTCCTCCTCGCGATCCGATCCGATCCAACACCGCAAGTGGCGATGCCTCCGAGAGATGCACACGTACGGCACCTCGACGTCTCCTCCTTCCTCGGTCCGGCAAGTGGGGTGGAGAGATAGATTGGATCTACAACACGACGGTGTGGTGCAAAGGTGGAGAGTTTCTGCGGTAGGGTTTCGCCTACGCGTAGTCGGGAGAGAGAGAGAGAGAGAGAGAGAGGAGGGCAGCAGGTAGGCGGCTAGGGTTTGAGGAGGTGTGGGGGGAGGGTGTGCCCCTGCCCTCTTTATATAGAGGGCTGGCCGGCTGCCCCCTTTCCCCTCCTCCAAGCCTAGGACCGACGACCACATGGGAGGAGTGGGGGGCAAGTTCCCCCCTTCTAGAAGCTCTCCCTAGGGTTTCCCCTAGGGCTTGGCCGGCTAGGCCTATGGGGCCTTGTGCCCCTGGCCCAATGCGGCCAGGGCACTCCCTCGTAGGCCCACACCCCCTCCCGACAAGTGGGGCCACGTTGGTACCACTCCGGAAGGTTCTAGAAGCTTCCGGTACAATACCGAACAATCCGAAACAATTTTGAAATCCAAAAACTGCTTTCCCTTATATGAATCTTATTCTTCGGACCATACCGGAACCTCTCGTGACATCCTGGATCTCATCCGAGACTCCGAACAAAAACTCATAAACCAATTATCCATTCTATCCTAGCGTCGAGACACGTTAAGTGTGTGACCCTACGGGTTCGAGAATATGCACACATGATCTTCTATCAATAATCAACAACGGGGTTTGGAAACCCATATTGACTCCCACACATTCATTGATGATCATATCGTATGAACCACGATGCCAGGATTCAATCAATCCCATATATATTCCCTTCGTCACGCGATATTTTACTTGCCCGAGATTCGATCGTCGGTATCGGCATACCTAGTTCAATCTCGTTCACAGCAAGTACTTTACTCGTTCCGTAATCTGATATCACTTTGTGATTAACTCCTTAACCACGTGCTTGCAAGCGGTTTTGATATCGATTACCGAGTGGGCCCGAAGTATATCTCTCCTACTTGGGAGGGACAAATCCCATCTCGATACATACAACTCAACAGATACTTTCCGATCACCTGAGAGACACCTTTATGATCACCCTCTCATAGGATGACGTTTGATGACCTCAAAGCTTTCTTCCGATACCAGGGAGTTGCATTATCTCATGGTCTAAGGAATACAATATTTTACATAAGAAAAATCTTCGCAAAAATTAACACGATGACACGATCTAATTGCTCTGCTTGATTTGGGTCTGTCCATCATATCATTCTCCTAATGATATGATCTCATTATTAATTGACAACTCATGTCTATGGTTAGGAAACCTTAACCATCATTAATCAATGAGCTAGTCCATAGAGGTGTACTAGGGACACGGTGTTGTTCATAAACCACACAAGTATCAAAGTTTCCGCTTAATACAATTCTAGCATGGAATATAAACTTTATCATGAACAAGAATTATAATAATAACATCTTTATTATTGCCTCTAGGGCATAATTCCAACAACACCTTGCTCTTGGGGTTCCCAACAGACTCCACATCAACTGAGCCAGTCATCAAGTTTTCTGGCGCCGTTGCCGGGGAGGCTAAGGACGTATTCACAAAGGGAGTCCTTCACTTTCTTTCTCTTTACTTTGTTTTTAGTTTGCTTTGTTTCTTGTGGCATCCCGCAAAACCACTACTAGAAAATCGCGTTGTTTTTGTGCATTGCATCATCATGACCGCATGCTCATGTCATCATGCCACATTGCATTTGAGCATCGTCATCATCTTGCTTTTGCTTGCATAAAACTATTTCGGAAAAAACTGTTCTTGTTTTCTAAACGCCCCATCTTTATTCAAACGCAAAACCCGGGTCTCCGGATTATTTTATTTTGTATGCTAGCGGTTTGCAAAAGCCATGTTTGAAATATATAAAACCTTTAATTATTTTTTTAGTGGGGCAGTCGAACGGGCCGATTCGACCCAGTCGACCACCCCCAGTATTAAAACGGTCCACCTAAACCAGACGCCCTAATTCCTATCCCTACCTAGTCCTAACCTACCCACCAACCGGAGCCCTCCACCTCACCGTCCCTCCACCTCATCCTCAGCTCCGCCACCTCATCAATCAGCCACCCAAAAATCTTTTCTTACCTAGTCCTAGTCTACCCCAAACCCTCCACATCACCCCAACCAATAGCCGGTCGCCACCTCATCCTCCCTCTCCCCCCAACCACTCCCACGCTGCCACCTCACCCCAACCCTCCCTCTCTCTCTCAGCCCCACTCCCTCCCAAACCGACCCACTCCCTGGTCAACCCCCTCCCTCTTCCCCTGTCCCGCGGGACCCGCCCCCGTCCCCACCTCTCTGGCCCACCCGACCCCGCCTGCTCCCTCCTCCCTCCTTCCTCCCGCTCGTCTCCCTCCCTCCTCTCTGCCGTCCTCTCCTCTCCCTCCCTCTCCTCCGGCGCCGCCCCGGCCGCCGCCCAGCGCCCTCCTCCGCGCGGTGCTGCGCCGGCGCGCCCCGCCCCTTCTCCCTCCGCCTCACCACCTCTGCTCCCCGTCCCCGCATCCGGCCTCCCCCACCAGAACCCTCTTCCTCCACCCGCTTCGCCCCGTCTGCCTCCTTCGCCGGACCGAGCCGCCGACGCGCCTCCCTGGCTCTCCACCTCCCCGTCTCTCCTCCTCCCCGGCGACCGCGTGAGCCCGCCCCTCGCCGGCCCTCCTCCCCTCTCCTGCCCCGCGACGGCCTCGGCCGGCCTCCCCTCTCCCCCCGGCCGCTCCTCCACGTCCTCCCTCGCCGCCGCCGGAGGTCCCCTGAGCCCGCCCCCAGAGCGCCGCCGCGCCCGGCTGCCCGCGTCTCTCCCTCGCGCGCCGACCCGAGCCGGCCACGTCCTCCCCGCCCTCTGCAAGCGCCTCCGGCCCCACCGTCGGCGATCTTCCGCGCGTCCGCGGGCGCGTCCCCAGACCCGCGTGTCCTCGTCCCCTCGTCGAGTGCCTCTCCGCGGCCACGCCCCTGGGGTTCCCGTCGCCCTCAGGTCTCGTGGTGGCCTTGACCTCCGCTGCCCGGTGCCCCAGCAGTCCGCTCCTCTTCGTCCCCATGCGGCGCCCCTGTCCTCCTCTCGGTAGCAGACCCCAAGGCGAACACCCGTGTTTGTGGCATGTGTGTGTGCTGCTGCAGATCCTCGAACCTGATGGTCGACAACACGGAACGCTGAGGCCTCCACCTCGGATCCACAAGATCTGCCACGCGGAGCCGAAGACCGCAGAACGCCAAGCTCTCCCGTAGGACCCCGAAGACCGAACTCGACATGCCATGTTCTCCCTCACGGATGCCATGATCTTCGTCACGGACGCCGAGACCCCTGAACCCCGGAGACCCGAACCTGAGATCATCGCCACAGATCGACAAGGATTCCACATGGGGCGACAAGTACTCCGTCATGGACCCGATTGGAGCAAACCCGAAGACGGCAGATGCGACAAGTACTTCTCCCCAGATCCGATGCCCGAGGACCCGGACGCCAAGGTCGCCAATGCGAATACGACAAGTACTTCATCCCGAACGCCATGACTGTCGACATGACCCGAAGACCACGGATGCGCCAAGACCTACTCTGTTGTCCGAGACCGATTCCGTCGAACCCTGAACCCTGTCGGACCCCGAAACCCGGAACCCCAAGATCTGCCGAACCCTAAATGTGTGAACCCCTTTCCGAAAACCCTATTTTATAATATAATCCAACTTGTCGCATATTAATTGTTCATGCATGCATACTTGTCTGTGGTTTGGGGGCCTTATGCCGATTCGCTTCCTAATTAAATATGGGGCCCATATGCGGACAAATCTAGTCTCATATTGGCCTCATTTAAATTTGTGTAGCGAACCGGTAACTTATCTTGCCCTGTTATTACAACATTTAATTTGCGGGGTAGATAAACAACTTGAACCATTTAATTATTGTCGGGACCCCCGGTTCCGCTTAATATTGCCTAATTGCATCGCATCTTTGCCTTGCCATGCATCATGCATGCATCATGCCCGATCTTCTGCTGTTGTATTAAATAGTACATTCGGTGTTTCTTCTAGTGTTTTGCTTCTTCGCGGATAAGGCCGTTGAGTTGATGTGAGCTTCGCCCCGATCTTCGGTTAAACCTTCGACAATATTTTCAGGCGAGCATCTCCCCCTTTCTACCTATCTTACTTTTATAGTATTTATTCCCTCCTGTTGATCTATTGCTATCCGTGTTGCGATGCTCTAGTTTTCCGTACCCGTGATATCCCTCGCAGCCTTATATTGCCTTGGACACTTCCTATTACCTGTTGTTTGGTAGATAGTTGGACTTGCGCGACGTAGTCGCTTGCTCAAGTGTTGTTGCGTGTCGTCAAGTACCACAGTTGTTGGAGCATTGCCGCATGTTTAATGTTGGAGATGATCATGGCTTTATTTTTTGCTCACTTTAATTATCGTTTAACAACTAAAATTGAAGTAGGTAAGCAGAGGCACAGGTGGGCAATAGATGTTATTTGGTTGTTAACCGTCCACTTGTGTCCCGTAGGACCCCGAGTGCTTGATACTTGTTCCTTGATTTATCGTGCTATCCACATACGGGGAATTATGGGCCCCCCTTAGCCAGAGCTTGATTCAGTCTTATTTCTTGGGGCCACAAACTAGTTTGAGGTTTTATTTACGATCCTGTACTTATGCCATGCTTTACTGCTTTATTTACGATTGTGCGAGGAGCACACTGTACTGTTTAGGATCGTGACCCGTTTTCGCGGTATCGACACCCCGAGTTTTCGGGTTCCCAGTCGTTTACAGCCGGCCCCACAAACCTTGAGTCCGTCTCGGAGCCGGCCAGTTTCGTTGCGGGTGTACTCCAAGGGGTGGCCCCCTGAAATATTTCTGAATCCTGTGATTGCTTTGTCGTGAAAGCCTCGTTGGGTTTTGATTTGGTTTTTCCGAGGTTGATCGTGTGTGTGTTGCTATTTGTGCACCCCGGCCGGGTTAAAACTTTCTGAAAGCCGTGTCCGCGGTTATGGACGACTTGGAGCACAGTATCTCGATCATAGACAACTATAACTAAAGTAGTGCTATAAATTTGACTTTATAATGACTAGTAATCAGCTTATAATGGAATGGCTACATAAAACTGCCCACAATTGCTTGTTTGAGTTGTCGCTTGCGACCATTGTATCTGACTAGTAAGTATTGCAACTACAACGGAATGGCTAAATAAAAGTACCAACAACTGCTGGGTTTTTGGGATATCTCATGCTAATTATATCTGACAAGTAAGTGTTGCCACTACAACGGAATGATTAACTAAAATGGCCCACTACTTACTTTATCAGGATCATTATCTATACTTGACTAGTAATTGCTGCAACGATAACTGAATAAATAAAACTGCCAACTGTGTGAGTTCCTCGGTTGACTTCCTCGTTTGGTCTCGAGGGGGAACACCAGGATGGGTTTGCTTGATGTTAGCTTCAGGTTGGATCCGAGTAGGTCATTCTTATCCCTCTCTGATAACCGCCAGTTGTATCGAGTCTCTATAGGTTTTTTAGTGCATGCTGCCGCTGCCGCTTCAGTCCACCATACCTATGTAGGCGAGGACCGCCGAATTCTAGTCTCGCCGTGTACTGGCCTCAGTACTGACGCTCATCTTTTTCCTTTGCCCTTTGTCGGCACCCCTTTTGTTTAAGCAGGTTTTGAGATCGACGTCGTTAGCAAGGTTACCCTTCCGGCTTGGCCTGGGCAGGGTTATGGACGCCATTGGTTATTCTTCAGGGCTCTTAGCCCATTTGCATCTTGTCCGTAGTCGGACGCTCTATCATTTTCAAGGTGATTTGGATCTTTGTATATTATATCTGTATTCTTGACTCATTGAGTCGCTGTTGTATATATATCTGTTCTGTGGGTCCCATCGAGGACTGTTGTGTAATGTTATTACTTCGTTTTCCACCCGCACGAAAGTGCCTGGTGGGCACCTTTGAATCGTTTCTATGCGGGTTTGGCGGGAAGCGCTGAACTTGCATAGGGTCGATTCTGGGGGTGTTACATTTCTTTTGCTTGGTTTTGTTTGCCTCTTTTCAAAAACACAAAAAAAATAGTTCCTACTCTAGTTGCTGGTCTGTTATTGCCTTGCTTGGTCATGCTTTGTATCACTGGATGCTTTCTTTGAAACTAGTTCTTATTGGCAAGGTGGGTTCACGGAAGAACAAAAGTATTATTATAAGGAACACCATTTGTCAAAAAAAGGGAAACACTTATGGGAGCAAATTGATAAGTTGAATACTATTGCTAGAGAGGCGTGCTCCACTTATAATGTTACTTATTGCTTTGATAAAGCTTGTTTCTGTAGGAGGTATAAACACCTCCCTTTTCAATGTGAGTATAATGATAATGTTACCATATCCTTTTATATTAAAGGAAATTATGACTTTTATGATGTGGAACAAATTGAAGAATTTATTGCCTTCAAGGGTGCATTTGAACTTGCTAGTTTGCTTGAAAATACTGATGATGCACCTTATGAATATGAGGTTTATGAGATACTTAAATTATGCTTTGATAATTACAAGGAAGCAAATGGCTATATTTTTGAATATTTTAACAGATGCTTTCCATAAATGGAAGAGACTAATGCCTTGCAGGAGCCTATGGAAGAAGAAATTGTTGAAACTGGAAGCTTATAAGATGAAAAAGAGGAGGAGAGTGATGAATAAAATGAGAAAGAATGGATTATTTACCCATGCCTACCTTCTAATGAGAGTAACTCTTTATCCCTTACATTATTTGATTGTCCTCCATGCTTACCAAAGGAGGATGAATGTTATGTTCCTGTGGATCCTTTTGAAATATCTACTTTGGATAAAACCTGTGGAGGTTTTAATCCCACTATTATTGAGCTTGATAGAAATTATGTGTTTGTAGCTCATGAAAAGCCTGCTTTATGTGATAGTTATATTGTTGAGTTTATTCATGAGGCTACTGAAAATTATTATGAGAGAGGAAAATATGGTTGTAAAAGTTTTCATGGTACTAAAACGCCTCTCTTTGTGCTGAAAGTTTTGAAGTTACTCTTGTTTTCTCTTCCTATGCATATCACTTTGTTCTTTGTGAACTTATTTGTGTACAAGATTCCTATGCATAGGAAGTGGGTTAGACTTAAAGGTGTTTCGAATTTGCTTCTTGATGCTCTCTTTTACTTCAACTCATAGTTCTTATGAGAGCATCTTCTCAAGCTATCAAGCCTAACTTAAAGGCGTTAAAGAAAAGTACTTGTTGGGAGATAACCCAAGAGTTTCCTTGAGTCTTGGAAGCTATTAATTCAGTAATGACCTCTCCTTATCCTTTGCTTTGCTTTTTGTGCCAATAATAACCTCTAATGAGAGGGAAGTAAGATTTGGGGAGTTGTTGTCATGAAACAGATTTCTGTCCTCCACCAAAAAAAATTCATGAGGAGTCTATGTAACTCGAATTGAGCTCAAAATTTACAAATAAATCCCCCATTATGTTAGATAACTTTTTTTAGTTCAACACCTTTTGATTTGAGCAACAGAAGATGTTCGAAAAAAATCGGTTTCTACCTGCTGGTCTGTTTTGATAGATTTCTGCCATTATTTGCATTTGCTTCTTATTGATTCCTTTTTGAGTTCTCTTTAGGTGAATTGAGCTTTTTGAAAGATTTAATACAGTAGCTTATGTTTTTAGTGAAAAGCCTTGCTGTTCCAAAGCTTTGCCAGAGGTCTAATATCTTTTGAATACACTAATGTTGCTAATGAAGATTGTGTAAAGTTGTGTATGAAGGAAAAATTTTAGGTGTAGAGAAAGAATGATGCAATGAGATGAAGAATGGACAAAATATCAAGCTTGGGGATGCCACCATGGTGTCACCCCAATAAATATCCAAGAGGTACAAGCGTCAAAGCTTGGGGATGCCCAAGGCATCCCCTTCTTCATCAATAAAAAGCTCAGGTTTGTCTAGACACTTCATTTGTATTGTTTCATGCACAGTTGTGTTGTTCTTGGAGCATCTTAGTTTTCGTTTGCTTTGCTTAGATTGTTTAGTTTGCTTGAATAAAGTAGTTTGAACCCTCGTTCTCGCTGTTTTGTTTTGCAAATAAGTTGCTTGGTGTTGGAAAGGAGTAGTAAGTTCTTGCTTGAAGTGCAAGAGGAGCTTGCATTGACTATGACTTAGAATTTAGCATGACATGCTAGGTGTTGTTTTGACCTTATGCTTAGTGATTATTGCTGTAGCATGTCTTGTTCCAAACAATTGGGATTGCTTAGTGTGCCTTGAAGAAATTATGCGTTGTTTTAGCATGCAAAAGCATAATATTGTGGTATTCTCCTTTGATGCATTGCTTGGGTTGACTTGGCATATGATCACACCATGTTATGACTATGAAAAGTCACCATTAGCCTCTATGATCATTTAGTCCTTGACTTGTAGTACCACTCTTTGCTTTGATTAGTATGCTTTGTTGCACTGCATGATTATGGCCATTATTGCTCTCTTAGTTGGTTGCTCCCAGTCTTTTGCTAGCCTCCACTTGTATGAGTAAGTTCTACTCATGCCTCCAATTCCCAAGAAACCAAGTTATTCCAAAGTGTCCACTATAAACTCCTATGCATGGTGTGTTACACCATTCCAAGTATATTCTTGTTTTCAACTATCTTCCAATTAAAAACTATTTTTTTATGTGAAAACTTAGTGATTAAAGCCCTCACGAACTTGATGACACACTTTATTCTTTGCCCCTAATAAACTTGAACCATTGTTACAACTTTGTTGTATATTCTTGCACTTATAAGTTGGAGTTAGTAGAACCGTGCTGTCACGGGGAACGTTTTCAACATTGCACTTATACCTTGCTGTACCCAGTTGATATCATGCTCTTTTGTCTATGGATGTCACCGGTGTGAAATAAAGAGGGAACTTGTAAGTCCATGGAGTTTGTATCCTGTGTTAGATAAACGTCTGGGCTGCTAGCCTAAGCCATGCCTAATCATGGTGGAAACTTGCAGCATCACCATAATGAGCTATCTATGAAGCATCCTCAATAAAAAGCTATGCATATGGTAAATAAAAAGATTGCTAAGATGCTCATTGTCTGCTTGCCTTGTCATTTTGGTTATGGGAAAGCTCCTGTACCATGTGCAAGGGGTACCCCGTTGGCGGTTCTCAATGATATGCAAATACTTACAGTGACAAGAACTTACCTGGACCCAAAGTTGAGTATGCATGAGGTGTGGCCCTCGTATTCAAGGGACATAAGATTGCCAACTTATACTTCGACAAGCATATACTCCAGCTTTGACACTTTAACCTTAACCACTTCAAGATGCTTATGATAGGGGCAATGAGGGCTGAAAGCTAACAAGTACCATAATTTTTGGAAGCTCTTTTTGAAACTTGTAATCCCTGCTTCCTTTATAAAAAGGCCTTTCTTCCACCACTATTGAGTCTCCACCTTCTACCTTTAGGCACCATTAAGAGAGCATAGTTGTCATTCTGTGTGCAGTGTTCCAAAGCTTATTAATTGATGCATATTGTGTTATTACTTGTTCTTGTGCTACTTGTTTATAGTCACCCTTGTAAACTTTGCAGGTGTCCTATGCATCTATTTGCTACTCTATGAGGGACAAGATGAATGCCACTATGTTATATTTTCTGCATGTGAAACAAACAAACATTTTTCAATGCATATTATTCATGATCTTTGTTTGTAGCTTGCCATGTTGCATGCATAGTTACTATGTCCTATTGTTAGAACTTCATCTTTCATGCACATGTTTAGAATTCTTTGATCCCAGCTTTTAATGCTAGCAAATGGTTGGATCTTTATTGTGAGGGTGCATGTCACCTCAAAATTATTCTGTTTATCACTTACCTACTCGAGGACGAGCAGGAGTTAAGCTTGGGGATGTTGATACGTTGGAAACGTATCTATAATTTTTGATGCTCCATGCTTGTTTTGTTTCTACTTTGCTTTGCCTGTCTACACTTTGAGGTGATTTTTACATATTTTCTGGTACTAACCTATTAACAAGTTGCAACAGTGCGAGATGATTGTTTTCTGCTGTTTTTGGTTTCAGAAAAGTTAGTAAATAAATATTCTCGGAATTGGACGGGACAAACGTTAAAGTCAATTACTCTCTGTGGGAAACAAGAAGTCCAGAGGAGAGCCGGAGGGGCCAGCCAGGGGGGGCCACCCCATCCCAGGCGCGGGTGGGCCCCACCCCGCGCCTGGCTAGGGTTTGGCGCCCCTGGCCGCCGCCTCGGTCTCCCCCTTTGCCTATAAGAAGCCCCCGATAAAAAAACCCTAAGTACCCAATCAAATATCCACGAAACCTTCTGTAGCAGCCGCCACCATCGTCCCTAGATCGGAAGTGACAGAAATCTCTTCGGTTGTAGATGTGCTGTTGCTACTAGGGAGAAAACAACGGTCTCTTGTTCATGGAACATGTGGACTGTTTACCTTACACACTTTGCTTAAAGCAGTTGTTTGTTGCTTGCAACTTAATACTGGAGGGGTTTCAGATGATAACCTGAAGGTGGACTTCTAGTTGTAGATGCAGTTGGATGGCGATCTATGTATATTGTTGTATTGCCCAATTGAATCTTATAGGATCTTTCTGACTAGTAATTGCATTGTTATGCCTTGCTTAGTTCCTGTCAATTGCCCTGTTGTAATTTGTTTACCCTTCATGCCATGTTATTTATCTAAGGAGAGCACTTCTAGTGAACTATGGACCCCGGTCCAATCTTTACCATTGATACATCTTCCACTATTACTTGTTTACTTGCTGCAAACCATTACCTTCCACACCATATGTTTAATCCTTTGTTACAGTAAACCGGTGAGCTTGGCAACCTCACTGTTCGTTGGGACAAAGTATTGAGTTTGTGTTGTGCACGTCTCCGCGTTGCTTGCAACACCTGTGTGACGTTTTCTTCCTCCTTCTGGTTCGATAACCTCGGTCTCAACTAAGGAAAAACTTGCTGCTTGCTCCTTCACACCTTGCTCTTGGGGTTCCCAACAGGCTGTGCGTAGACAGCCATCAACGACCAGAGACTAGAGCTTCCCAGCCTCCTAGCCGCTAAAAATGGGACGAACCGGGACTAGTTCTCATACTAGCCCCGGCCCAAGACACGTTCAAAACTAGAGCAAGAATTGGATGCGAACCAAAGCCCTTTTTTCTACTAATGGTCATGCAACACTCTAGTTGCACAGTAAATATAACAAGAGAATATATATTGGACATGGCTAAAATTAGTGCATAGAATTATCCCTTTCGTCACTCTTACGAAAGCCTAAATATGGTGGCGTGCTGAATCCAATCCCTACTTTTAGCACCCTTACTTTTTTGTGCCAGAATATTCTCCTCTGTATTCCACAAGATATTTTAAGGATGAAAGTGTCTAAAATAGATATTTTCTTTGGTTTCTGTTGTGACCTATGCAGCCTCATGTTTAGGCTCCAAGATTTAGGACATGTTCAAAGGTAGGTACATCCTTTGTACTCATTAATGATAATTACACTTAAAAAAATTATATAACAAGGTCTACTATGAGAAGTTTTGCCCGCCTCAGTTGATGGATGGCGAGGGTGGTGGCGCGACTTCATCTCACACTAATTTATGTAGTCATCTCTAGGTGGTTCATGAATCTATTTGTATTTTTATTACTTTTAAGTCTTTTTTATACTACAGTTGATGATTATTAATAGATCGGTGAAAAAAATCATAAGGACAATTAAACATGGGAGGACAAGACAAGAGTACCATTTCATAATGGTAGCAATGGATCATGTCACTTGTATCTATTGTTGTTGTTATTTAATTCTTACTTATGCAGCCTTTTACTCGCATGAAGTTGAGCTTTCTCAATGGGTTAGTTGGATAGATGCCACTGCAATTTCTGTAAAATTGAGAAACGCCACTGCAATTCTCAACTTTAGAAAAATACCACTAGAATTATGTGTACATTTG
Source organism: Avena sativa (assembly GCA_916181665.1). NCBI lineage: Eukaryota > Viridiplantae > Streptophyta > Magnoliopsida > Poales > Poaceae > Avena > Avena sativa. The sequence goes on from OV702283.1 coordinate 25,462,847, forward strand.
ACATATATGCCATTACACTCATTTACATAACATATACTAGTCAATATACTTTGTATTCTTTATTATATACGTACAGATGGTGAGGTCCACCAGAATCAGCGGAAAAAATATAAGTTGGTGACAAATATTAGAATAAAATTAAAAAATGGAAAAAGTTGAGCTTTCCCAATCCATATGATATGAGTTGTTTCTTCGTCTTTGCTCCTTGACAATATAGTGGAAAAAGTCCAAGTGACACAGCAAGATGTGGCTCACCTCACACTACTGCGCGACCTAACGGAAACAGTACAACAAAGTCAAAGTGTACAGTACTACTACTATCGGTGCATGGCGTAGATATTTGCCGTCGTTAAGATATTTCCATTTTTAGGAACCACTTGCGCGTCGATGAATCTAGACATCGCGCGGATACAGGGTAACCGTAAAAGCCCTAAATGGGGAAACCGACCAGCCCAACTGTTGTGAGGCGTACGAAACGGAGATAAGATTGGCCGGCTGGGAAAAAAATATCTCAGCCCCCGGGTCCCAGGTGTCAGCCGGGCCAGGCGGATCGGGTCGGCCACCCCCCATCCCCCGTTGGCGTCGCGAGCCGCAGTACAGTACCGGGACGGGCAGGGGGCCGCCCCCATCGCGCAGCCACACAACGCCGCCCGCAGAAAAGTGGAAAGCCTTCGCGATCGTCCGGGCGACCGGAAAGAAGCCCTTTAAATTTCCCAATCGGCATCCCACCCCCATCCCCTTTCCCCTTTCCCACTCCACAACCCCCACCCCCCACGCACCGCCCGCACGCGCGCCCACCACAAGCCTCATCCCCGCTCCCTCCCTCCCCGTTGAAATCCGCGCCGCGGAACAGATCGGAGACCCCCACGGCGATGGCTGCCGACAGCAGCGAGCGCAGACTAGCGAGGACCATAAGCTTCGGGATCCCGGACTTGGCGCTGGGGCTGGTGATGAATTGCGTCGAGGACCCCTGGGACCGGGACGCCATCTCGCTCGTCTGCCGCCACTGGTGGAAGCTCGACGCCCAGAGCCGCAAGCACGTCACCATCGCCATGGCCTACTCCACCACGCCCGACCGCCTCCTCCGACGCTTCCCCTGCCTCGAGTCGCTCAAGCTCAAGGCCAAGCCACGGGCCTCCATGTTCAACCTCATCCCGGAGGACTGGGGCGGCTCCGCCACGCCATGGATCCGGGAGCTCTCGGCCTCCTTCAGCTGCCTCAAGGTGCTGCACCTCCGCAGGATGATTGTCTCCGACCAAGACCTCTCCGTGCTCGTCGACGCCAAGGCCCACATGCTTGTCTCGCTCAAGCTCGACCGCTGCTCCGGGTTCTCCACCACAGCCCTCGCTCTCATCGCCCGCTCCTGCAAGTAATTTCTCGGTTCCCGTCTCCCCCATCCTTGTTCTCCTTCACAGATAAGCATGGATTTGCTCGGTTACAGTTTCTCCTTCTTCTCCTGCGAATGAATTACTAGTTTCATTCAAGCTTGTGTTTAGATGGATTTTCTCGTCGGAAATGGTGTTTTTCTTCTTGTCCTACAAATAAGTTCAAACTTGTTTTTAGGTGGATTTGCGGTTACGAAATGCTGTTTTCTTCCTCCTTAAGTTTTTATTTTATTTTCCTGAGAATAAGGGGAAAAGTGCGTGTAACGTCTTGTTACCTTTTTCATGCTGTGAAAAACATCTGGGGTACTCTTAGGAATTGGGGATGGACCCTATCTTTAGAATAGGGATTACGAAATGTGGACTTCAACTGCCTTGGTTTCTGGTTTGACAGTGAGGGCCTTACTTAACTTGTTTGTTTGGTTGATACTACTTCTTTAGAGAACTCGTTCATATGGTACAGCAGACTACGAAACAGAAGTACTAGTGTTGTAGTAACAGCATATGTTTGTAGGTTACTCGTTCTTGTCCTACAAATGAATTTGTAGTTTCAAACTTGTTTTTAGGTGCATTTTGTCTTAGGAAATGGTGTTTTCTTTCTCTTTGTAAAAGGTTGATGGATGGGATGCTTGTAAAAGGGGAAACGTGTTGCTACCTTTTCATGATGTAGAACATCTTGTTACTCTTAGGAATTGGGGATGAACCCTAGCTTTAGAATATGAATTGCGCAATGTGGACTTCTACTGCCTTGATTTCTGTTTTGACAGTGAGGGCCTAACTTGTTTGTTTGGTTGATACTAGTACTTCTTTAGAGAACTCGTTCATATGGTACTTTTGGCAGACTACGAAACAGAAGTACTAGTGTTGTAAATTTGTAGCAAGAGCCTACGTTTTCATGATGTAGAACATCTTGGTACTCTTGGGAGTTGGGGATGAACTCTAGCTTTAGAATATGAATTACGAAATGTGGACTTCAACTGCCTTGATTTCTGGTTTGACAGTGAGGGCCTAACTTGATTGTTTGGTTGATACTACTTCTTTAGAGAACTCGTTCATATGGTACTTGGCAGACTACGAAACAGAAGTAGTTTTGTAAATTTTTAGTAAGAGCCTACGTTTGTATGTTACTCTTGTCCTACATATGAATTAGTAGTTTCAAACTTGTTTTTAGGTGGATTTTGTCTTAGGAAATGGTGTTTTTCTTTCTCTTTGTAAAGGGTTGATGGATGGGATGCTTGTAGAAGGGGGAAGTGTGTGTAATGTGTTGCTACCTTTTCATGATGTAGAACATCTTGGTACTCTTAGGAATTGGGGATGAGCCCTAGCTTTAGAATATGAATTACGAAATGTGGACTTCAACTGCCTTGATTTCTGGTTTGGCAGTGAGGGCCTAACTTGATTGTTTGGTTGATACTACTTCTTTAGGGAACTCGTTCATATGGTACTTGGCAGACTACGAAACAGAAGTAGTGTTGTAAATTTTTAGAGCCTACATTTGTAGGTTACTCGTTCTTGTCCTACAAATGATTCAGTAGTTCTACACTTGTTTTTAGGTGGATTTTTTCTTAGGAAATGGTGTTTTCTTTCTCTTTGTAAAGGGTTGATGGATATGATGCTTGTGAAAGGGGAAAGTGTGTGTAACATGTTGCTACCTTTTCATGATGTAGAACATCTTGGCACTCTTAGGAATTGGGGATGAACCCTAGTTTTAGAATATGAATTACGAAATGCGGACTTTGAATGCCTTGATTTCTGGTTTGATAGTGAGTGCGTAAACTTGTTTCATACTACTTCTGTGGAGAACTCATTCGTATGATACTTGGCGGAGGTGGTTTTGGTAAAAAACACATTACAGAAACAGAAACGGTGTTGTAGATTTTTAGTAACATCATGCATTCATAGGTTACTGGCTTAAACAGTCATGTTTCTTTTCATGTGCAGGAAACTGGAAACATTCTTTCTTGAAGAAAGCTCAATTGATGAGAAAGAAAATGTTGAATGGCTTCGCGAGCTTGCTACCAACAATACTGTCCTTGAGACGCTGAATTTCTGTTTGACAGATATCAGTGTATCCCCCGCATATCTTGCCCTCGTTGTGCGCAATTGCCGAAGGCTGAAAACCCTGAAGATTAGCGACTGTTTCATGTCTGAGCTGGTTGATTTGTTCCGTACAACAGACACACTACAAGCCTTTGCTGGGGGTAACTTTGACGAACTGGTTCAGGGTGGGGGGAATAGAAAGTACGAAAACTACTATTTCCCTCCTTCGATACAGTGCTTGAGTTTTCTCTACATGGGAACAAATGAGATGCAGGTACTATTTCCATATGGGGCTGCACTCAAGAAGTTAGACCTTCAGTTTGCATTCCTTACCACAGAGGATCACTGTCAATTAGTCCAACGCTGCCCAAATCTGGAAGTTCTGGAGGTATTTCCTGACAAATTATCTTACATGTTTTTTTGCTATCTTTCCTGTTTGGAGGTTGGATAAGCTATCTCAAACATACTGTGTGTTTATAATTTGTTTTCCTTGCAAAAATGAACAGGTGAGAGATGTGATAGGAGATCGAGGATTACAAGTTATTGCACAGACCTGCAAGAAATTACAGAGACTCCGAGTAGAGAGGGGAGATGATGACCAAGGAGGCCTTGAGGACGAACAGGGTAGAGTCACACACGTGGGGTTGATGGCCATAGCTGAAGGCTGCCCTGATTTGCAGTACTGGGCGGTACATGTGTCTGACATTGCAAATGCAGCTCTAGAAGCCATCGGTACGCACAGCAAAAACCTGAATGACTTCCGACTTGTCCTGCTTGATAGAGAACTGCTTATAACCGATTTGCCCCTTGACAACGGGGTTCGTGCTTTGCTGAGCGGATGCACCAAACTCCGGAGGTTTGCATTTTATGTGAGACCTGGAGCTCTGTCAGATGCCGGCCTTTCCTATGTTGGTGAATTCAGCAAGACCGTCCGCTACATGTTGCTTGGAAATGTTGGGACTTCTGATAATGGACTGCTGGCACTCGTAAGAGGATGCCCAAGCTTGCAGAAATTGGAGCTAAGGAGTTGCTGCTTCAGTGAACATGCAATTGCCGTTGCTGCGTTACAGCTCAAGTCACTCAGATATCTATGGGTGCAGGGATACAGGGCATCTCGTACTGGTAGCGATCTCATGGCAATGGTACGCCCCTACTGGAACATTGAGTTCATTGCACCAGGTCAAGGTGATACTCAATCAGAGGGCCAGGCCCAGTTTCTGGCATACTACTCTCTGGCTGGGGCTAGGACAGATCGCCCTCCGTCAATTATTCCCCTCCATCCACCAGTTCGAATCTAAAAGGTCATCCAGTTCGAGTGTACATAAATGTTTGTTGCCAGGCTGTGAAACCCATGATGGGATAATAGGATGTTAGAAATGTCCGCAAAACTGGCAGGTCATATTATATGCTCTACAACGGTGATATTTCCACGGCACAGGGGCCAATTACAGAACTGAAAGCTCGAGGGTAACAGATCTACTCTGAACTGTCTTCATATCCGAGGGGCAACTCGTCTGTCTAATCTTCGCCCAATCTGGCCAACATGGATATTTGTACACCATTTTGACAAAGGACACATTTTTGTAATAATGTGACCATTTTGTAATGTTTCTGTGGCATTTTTGTAATAATGTGACCATTTTGCACACACTGTATCATTGATCTATGAAAAACCATGTCAGGTTAGTTGTACTGCACAATGTTTTGTATCATCCATGATTGTCTGGAATTCTGCTCTTATGCCTGCTGCTTTACTGATCACCGTTTTCTGACTTGTTATCTGGATCTGCATGGCTAGCACGCTGCGTGTTGCAGCATTACATAGTCTGAGAGGCTATGTAGAGCAACCGCAGAGCAAGCTTTAGGATCATTGTAGGAGGATTAAGAATTTAGGTTTAGAATTATTTCCTAGTATATAGGTCGCATGATCGAAGATCTTTTTTCATCTGCTCTGAAATTGCTGTAATCCATCTGTTCTTTCATGTGGTGTTGAACTATCTTCGATCCAAGTTCCTACCCTCACCATGTGCAGTATGAACCCATCTATCATCAGATCAAAATGATCCGTTTGGTCGAGCAACAACACTGCCAAAAGCATTACCGGATCAAAATGCTCAACCACAAGTACCACATCTGTACGAAATTAGCAAAACTAGCTGTATCCGGTATATAGCATAACAATACTAGTATACTACATGCATGGCTTGTGGGTCCAGAATTAAGACAAAATATAGTTGTCCATGGCGTACATAAACATAACATACATACTGGTGTACATGGCATTGTAAATCCAAAGGGTCGCAACAAAATACGGTGGCGGCGCTGCCTAAACCCATCAGGCGCTAGCTGAGCTGCTGGAGCGCTCACTAGAGACAGACCTGGAGTACGAGCTGCGGCTGTGAGCATAGCTTTCCCTAGAGCGCCGCCTCTTGCCAGACGACCTGCTGCGCGATGGTTTGTTTTCTTCGCCGTATCCTTTCCTTGGAGAACAGCTCCTTGATTCTTCTGATACTGGCGAGCAGCTGCGTGAGTAGCTCCTGCACGGTGACACACTGCGAGAATAGCTGCGTCTTCTGTTCCGTGGAGAATAGTGCCTGCTGTAGTATGGTGAAACAGGACGGTCATAGGAATGTGACCGCCCCCTTCTGTAACTGCATGGAGATCTCGAGCGGTAGCGATGACCATGGCGAGGTGAGTAGTATGACCTACGCCTGTCGTGGGGAGAGTATGATCTGCGCCTGTCGTAAGGTGAGTAGGATCTGCGCCTGTCGCAAGGAGAGTATGACCTGTCAGAGGGAGAGTATGATCGCCTCCTGTCATGTCGAGAGCGCGATCGCCCTCTGTTATAGGGAGAATAAGAACCCTCCCAGTCAGGCGAGTAGCGTGAGCTGTAACGGTCTCTCCTAACAGGTGACATGCTTGGGGAATTCCTCCGTCCTGGTATCACCATATATAATATATAAAGGTATGTCAATGATCAGTAATATAAAGAGAATCAAGGGTGCTTACTTTCTAGTAGCACATAATGGTGCTAAGCTGTGGAAGATAAATGAAGCCACAACTACTTACCACGCGATGATTTAGAGCCAAGATACCTTCCAGGAGTTGGGTTTCGACCTCGTCTTCTCTTTGCCTGTGGAGTAGGGGAGCATAATTAGTGCTTGTCTTTAACAACAAAAAGCAAAATCAAATAAACTATTTGGGAATCTGAAGAATACAGACAATATGGAAAAAATAATATAATGTTGGGCGTACAACCCTTTGGTTGAGGTAGCATGGTTTCTTTGTTAGGTTGTGTGTCTTTTGCATTTGATGGGGAGCAGCTGCGGGCATCTACCTGCTGCTGCCAACAAAAGCTTCAAACAAGAAGAGCACTAAAAAATTCAGCTGAGAAGGCTAATATGTACATACAAAATCCACCCCATATAGAAGGAAAAGTGAAAAGTATCCGCCGAGTAGCGATCTTGTGACAGTACCTTCTCAACAGTAATGACTCGACCTTCCAGCACTGAACGGTCCAGATATTTGATGCAGCGCTCCGCCTCCTTAAGTGTGGCCATGGTAACAAAACCAAATCCTCGTGATTCTCTCGTCCATGGATCAAGCACAATACTTGCGTCGACCACCTGTGGCGCAGCCAGCAAGACGAAGTCGTTAGCAATCTTTTCATATGTGTAACACTATTTTCACTCTGCAAATTTCTGTGAAGCGTACCTCTCCCTCGGTAGAGAAGTGCTTCTCCAGATCTCGATCTGTTATACGAGATGACAAACCAGTCACGTATAGATTGTTCCCAGGGTTTTCAACATCACTTGAATCCACGCTCCTACATAGATAGACAGCATAGAATTCGATAAAATTACAAGAGACTGAAATGCCTACACTACAAAACCCAGAACGAAGGGCACAAGAATATTAGTGTTACTGAGGATAAAAGCCGTACCGTGAACGACTCCTATACCTCGAATAGCTACTTTGCCTGCAAGGTAATGGAGAACATGAGCTCATTTTCTCTAATTACAACCAATCAGTGATCATAATAATACATCCGAACTTCAGAAAGAAAAAAAAGTGGAAAGTCATAATGCTTACCTTGATCCTCTCGAGTACGACATCTGCAAGACAAACAGATAAATGAATCAATACCCACCAGACAAAGTCACGTGTACGTAGTAACAAACTAAAGTAGAATGCAAATACAAAATTTTAAGTGCGTTGCAGCTGTGTAACATACTAGCCCCATAGTCTAACCTGACCACAAAAGTGTTTGTCAGTGATGTATTCGCATAGCCAACAAACTCATATAAATATCTGACCCGGATATAGAAGTTTTTATCAGTTGAACAGTTTTGATTTCAGGTGTGCAACAATTCATAGATTAGTTTCCAGGATCGAAGTTTTTTTTTTTTTGCAATACTGAATTTATTTGCTGCAGTCTTCCACAGACTTATTTCTTTAAGTGGCCGCAATCTTAATTCATCGTTAGTTTTTCTTTTTGCATTCGCATAGCCAACAAAATCATATAAATATCTGACCCGACCAGAGAAGTTTTTATCAGTTGAACAGTTTTGATTTCAGGTGTGCAACAATTCATAGATTAGTTTCCAGGATCGAAGTTTTTTTTTTTTTGCAATACTGAATTTATTTGCTGCAGTCTTCCACAGACTTATTTCTTTAAGTGGCCGCAATCTTAATTCATCGTTAGTTTTTCTTTTTGCATTCGCATAGCCAACAAAATCATATAAATATCTGACCCGACCAGAGAAGTTTTTATCAGTTGAACAGTTTTGATTTCAGGTGTGCAACAATTCATAGATTAGTTTCCAGGATCGAAGTTTTTTTTTTTTTGCAATACTGAATTTATTTGCTGCAGTCTTCCACAGACTTATTTCTTTAAGTGGCCGCAATCTTAATTCATCGTTAGTTTTTCTTTTTGCATTCGCATAGCCAACAAAATCATATAAATATCTGACCCGACCAGAGAAGTTTTTATCAGTTGAACAGTTTTGATTTCAGGTGTGCAACAATTCATAGATTAGTTTCCAGGATCGAAGTTTTTTTTTTTTTGCAATACTGAATTTATTTGCTGCAGTCTTCCACAGACTTATTTCTTTAAGTGGCCGCAATCTTAATTCATCGTTAGTTTTTCTTTTTGCATTCGCATAGCCAACAAAATCATATAAATATCTGACCCGACCAGAGAAGTTTTTATCAGTTGAACAGTTTTGATTTCAGGTGTGCAACAATTCATGGATCAGTTTCCAGGATCCGAAGGTATTCTTTTTTCTAAATGCTGAATTTATTTTCTGCAGTCTTCAACAAACTTATTTCTCTAGAGGAGGTGGCCGCAATCTTACTGTACATGTGCTTCCAAGTTATTCATCGTCAATGTTTGTTTTTGCACTGCATATGTGGGTACAAATTGCTGCAGTCTGGAGTATTACTCGGTTCATGGTTAGAGTATGTTCCAGAACAGTATTACCTTCCCAACAGTTCAAAGTTCCCGTATAAGTTAGTATGCTTATGCGGGTTCAGTAATTACCCATGAACTTGATTTATCGCGAGAACTGTAGCCCAAAAAATGAATCCACAACCCCCAGGCCACGGATGGGAAAAAGGAACTGCTACAACGTTTAACTTGCTTCGTGTGATACAGATCTACTGAAATTGCAAAACCATGATTTGGGATCAATCAACCCTGACACCTATGTTTTTCAAATGACATGTATGTGGCTCGTGGTTCTCTACAATCTGCAGGTTACGAGCTATGTGCAAAACAATCATCAAATTGCCTGATGAACTCGCAACAACATCAACATGTTTACATGGGAAGGGTTGGAGGAAATACCTTTCGTCGCCGCTGCGATCCAGACCGCCGAAGCCTCCCTCTGTCTTTCGCTTCGAGACTGCGTGAGTCGGTTATGACTTGCGACGCCGATCGCGCACGCGTGTTCTAAATAAAATAAATGGAGGTGGCTACGGGAAGGTTCTGGAGGAAGGCGGACGCCAAACTCTCTCAAATCCGGTTGAATCGGCTGAGTGCACGCACGCACCGCACGACACCGCCTTCCGTTTCAACACTTGGCACCTCTTTTGGCCATCGGTTTTTCCTCTTTTTACCTGTTTCCTGGGGTATAATCGTACGGCGTATTTTTTTTCGGGGTAAAATACCAACGAGCCCATATCGTTGACACACTTGTCACACAACTCCTGTTTGTTTCGCAAACTTTTTGGGCAGAACGGAATTCTCTATCCGGATAGTATAATTTTTTTTGAAGGCGGGGATCTCTCCGGCTTTTCTCTACGTCACTCGAGGTATATACACAAAACCGATACACGCGTTCAGCACATAACGAGAGAGACGGCGGTACTGTAGAACCCACTCCATTGGTGACGGTCTGTTTCAGCTGCGGTGGTTTTAGTTTCTTGTACTTACGGCGGATCATGCCTCTCGTCGGTGGGAAGATTTACACTCGTTGTTTAGACTGTTTTTATGTGTTTTTCAGAATGTTGGGACGATGGTTATGCTCTAAAATAAGAATAAGGTTTTGCTCGTCTTATTCTTACTCCGATGGTGTGGCTAGCGTCGGTGGAGGGTGCGTGTAGTCCTGTGTCCGACAGATTATTTAAGATCCGGTTGGTTTTCGTATTTTTGTGTGTGGTTTGAGGTCAGTTTCTTCCGATCTAAGATTCTCATCTTTGGCAATGATTACTTCTTTGGTGCACCGGTACTTCGGAGCCTTAGCACGATAACTTCCTGACCGTCTACTATAACAGACTCTACTATGACAAGCTTTACCGGCTCCGGTGATGGAGGGCGAGGATGGCGGCGCCCCTTCGGCTCGTACTAGTGTATATATTCGTCGCTAGGTGGTCCAATTACCTATATGTAATTTTTATTACTTTTAGTCTCCATTGTACCATTCTGGATGATTATGAATAGATGGGTGGAATTTCGAAAAGAAGTACCAAAAATGAAACGTCAAGAGGCGGCTAGAAACAAGCGATCAGAAGGCGACGACCATTGGATTCTGTCTCCATCGTCGGCGACATCAATGGGATGTTCCGTCTTCGTTAGCCTTAGGGACTTGGAAGCATGGTGAATCATAGACTCACACCAGAGGGAAAGTCCACGTTCTTTTTTGCATCATTTTTCAGTGTCTTTTTCGGGATGGTGAGGGGGGACAACATTTTGAAGTGAGAATAAGGTTTTCTTCGTCCTAATCTCGGTCCGATCAGAATAAGGTCGATGGAGTGGAATTAAGAAAGGCGTTCCATCTTGAGAAGGTCAAGATCGTCTACATCGCGTTCAAGTGGAATGTTAAAGACAAATGTATTCTTGATAGGTTTTCTCTTTTGCCGGTCTCATGTTGTTGGTTGGAATACCGGGTTTAGGATAGATAGCTGTACTATCAAGAGGGGATCTCGAGTGAGTAACTCGACCATATCGTTTAGAGAGAGCTCAAACCTTTGTATACTTAGCATCATCGTATTTGGTTGTTATTTGGATCTTATCCTTATGAGGCTCTAGAGCTTGTGGTAATATTCATGACAAGCTCTAGTTCATCAAAAATAGATTCCCCTTTATATCTTATTTTTTGATCTTGATGGTTTTCCGGTTTCTTGCTAAGGGAGGTATCTCATATTATAATACATAAAATATTCTCACTTAGTGGTAACCAATATTTTCACTTGTTGTTGGGTAGATCTTGTTGTCTTCTTTCCAACAAAATTGGTTTCATGTCAATCAGAGTTTCCTAGCTCTAGATATTGCATTTTGTATCTGCCTCATATTTGATTTTAAATTAAAAAAATAAAAAGCTTTGTTTTTGGTCGCGTTACTACCGCCTGCAGCTATCGCACGCACCAGTGTCGCGCGGCCTAGCTCTCTGCCCCGCCCAGTTGGGCCATCCGGTGCTAGCGTCTTAAACCGGTACTACCGCCTAGGCGGGCCGGTAGTACCAGGCCGCCTGCTCAGCTTCGGCCCAGCCGCCTTGCTCCCTGCTACTGCCGCCGCGTGCGCTTCTGCCTTGCGTCGCTCGCTCGCCCCTACTCCGCTCGTGCCTCCCCCCGATCCCCTTCTCTCTTCTTGTTCGCTCGCTTGTCGCGCTTGCTGCTCGCCCACTTGGCATGCTTCTCTAGCGCTACTAGGCCCTAGGCGGTAGTACTGGGCCTAAGCAGTACTACCAGCCGGCCCAGGTCGAAATAGCCCCAACGGGCAGAAATTCAGCCCCCCTATTTAAGCCTTTATCCTTCTTCTTTTGGGGCTAATTCCTCCTCCTCTTTTCTTCAAGCTTTGGCTATTATTTAACCCCTCTTTTGAGCTTGATTGAATCTTTCCCCTCCAATGGTTCTTGCCCATATTTTATAGGAATATAGAGGAGATCTAGATATACATTTTGACCAAACCAGATCACCTCTTTGTGAGTGAATCTTTAGGATCTAGATCTTGGGGGATTTTGTGTTCCTTTTTGATTCTTCCTCTCTTGTTACCCCAATTGTTTTAGTAGCTTTGTTGGAACTAGAGAGTGAAGGATTGGAGAATCTTTTTGGTGTTCTTGTCAGTTGCATTTGGTGCATCGGTTTGAGTTTTCCTTGGAGGATTGGTTTGGTGAAATCATAGAAGCGTGTACCTCTTGGGTTCTTGGAACCCTAGACAGTTGTGTGACCTTTATGGTGTGTTCTTGGGGCCTCCAATTAAGTTGTAGAGCTATCCTCAAGTTTGTGGCCTTGGTGGCGTTTATTGGGAATCTCCAATTAAGTTGGGGAGATTGCTCCAATATTTGCACGGGTTTGATGACCGCCCTCAAGTGTCCCATAGTGGATCAGGTGATTGCCATGCGGTGAGTGCTCGCTCGGGGGAATAGGGCGAGGCCTCTTGTGGCGTTGGTGTTAGTACCGCCCACCCCTCCAACGAGACGTACTTCCATGTTGGAAGGAACTCGGTAAAATATCATCGTCCCTGCGTGCCTCGGTTATCTCTATACCCGAGCTCTTTACTTATGCACTTTACATTGTGATAGCCTTCGTACTTAAAGTACTACATATTGCTGTCACATTATTGCTTGACTTGCTTAGCATAAGTTGTTGATGCACATAGGTGAATCTTAGTATATAGGCTTTATGTTTAACAAAAGAAAACGATAGTTTTATTCCGCCTTTATTAAGCCTATCTCGTAAAAGTTTTTATACTGCCTATTCACCCCCCTCTAGGCGGCATCCATGATCTTTCAGGTGAACTATGAGATACACTACGAATCATAAGGCAATGGGTAATAAGTCCAAAATTGAAGCATATTTAAGTATATAAATTATTCATAGTGTCACTCATTACATGCATGCTACATCTAGCTATAACTATGCCTATTGTGTATGATTACTAGTTCTCTTTCATTTTCACATGGGCTTTGCACATTAGTAGTTTTATTAGGATTTTATTACCTTTTTCTTGTCTTTCACTTGTGTGTAGGTGCTATGAAGAATCATGTATAAAAGGAGCCAAGAGGATGCAATATGGAGGAGCTGCAGGCACCAGACTTAGCCATTTGAGGAGAGGAAGAAGTGAATTTTTCCATCAACTCAAAATGAAGATCCAAGGACGTGGTGTTGTTGCCCTCCTCGATACGAATCCAACGAGTCAAACAACACCTCAATCGGAGTCCGTAAGAAATGGCGACCAAAACACTTCAAAATCCAGTAGACGTAATAACCACTAGTATGGGCGGAGTCCGCCCATGCCGTACAGTCGTACTGCCCTCCGACGGCTTCGTTTTGTCAAACGTACACATTTGTGAAGGCCTAATGGACATATTCTTCCCCCAGCTCCGTCGGTTCACAAAACCAACCTCCATATGTCTATTTAAAGAGGGGAAAACCCTAGATGAAGGGCATCTCTCTCCACATCCCTCCACGGAGCCCTGCCGCCTTGGAAACTCCATAGCCGTCGCATCTACAAGATCTCCACCATCACCATTGCTCAAGAGGATAAGGAACTTGGATCTTGAAGGCTTCAACACTGATGGCTGTGAAATATAGTCATCCACGTCCGCATTTAAACTAGATATTATTCATATTTTTTATGAAATATCTCTCTAAATCCTGCCACTAATGCCTAATGATCAAAAAGGTATGCAATCCTGTCTTTGTATTGTTACCTGCGTAGATAATGACGTTTGATGATGGGAATCACAACATTAAAGTCAAAGATACGAGATTTCCAACAACCCAAAGAAACCAAGGGTCGTGAAGAGGAGGCAGAAGCTTTAAGGACCAACTATACGGCAGGAATAAAATTCCGGCCGTATAGTTTCCACCGACACCGCTAGGTCAAACATAACAACTTTCGTGAAGGAACCCCTATATAAAGAGGCCTCGGGCGACAAGAAACCTGCCCTGCGCCCCACAAAACACAACACCGAAGAGCCGCCAGAGGAATAGATCTAGATCTAATCTCCAAACCCTTCTCCTCCATCATAGCCATATTCCACCACTTGTAATAGTATATCTCATCTTAAATTGGCGACATTGTAAGACTATTACTATCAATCTCATGATTTCCATTACAATATTTATGATTGTTAATTTCATCTCTATGTGTGAGTAATTCTCCTTAGTCTAAGGGCTTCGGCCTAGCCATGTAGCTTTGTGCATGTTATTTATCATAGATGGGATCATGTAATAGTTTGTATGACGTGATGATTATTGTACCCTCTCTTGCCTCAATCTAAGGACTTGTTAGGTACTTAAGACCCCAATGATTGATCCAGGTATAGGGAGTGTGAGTAATGACTAATCTGCAGGATGGGAACCCCAGTGACAGAAAAGGTAGTACGGTTGTATGTGAGGGATTTACTTGGGATTAATGGTGACGTCACTATGCATATCATTAGTTCTCTTTCTTCTATGGATGAGACTAGTAGGTTATTGCTATAAGCTGTCATGGGAATGACCACGGCAGATGCTGCAATCGGCAGCGAGTAGTAGAACATGGGGCAAGGGCGGCCAGCCATCTGCGGTGCGAGATGAGGGCGGAGACACAAGGATTTACCCAGGTTCGCCCCCCCGGAGGGTAAAGACCTACTCCTGCTAGATTGTATTATGGTGGAAGTACAATGGGGCGAGCTCGGCGGCTAGGCAGCGAGTCGCTTGGGTGGATGATGGAACGTATCCTCTACACGCCCTCTAGGGAGGTTTATATAGACTCACCCCCCTAGGGTTTACAGATCTCAACCGAATCAGTTAAGGTTTCAACAATCGTTTAACCTAATACGACTGGGCCTATCTACGCTTCTGGGCCTTTAGCTTCCAGTTGCTTGAGTCCATGCCAGGTCGTGATCCAATCGCCGTTACTGCAGGCCCAATCGCACGTGCCTGGGCCAGTCGGAATCGTCCTGCTGGGTATACCCCGGCAGGCATATCCCCATCAGTAGTCTCCGAGGCCATCGTTGATTGGTCGCAGGCGGTCGCTGACAGTCGCTGTATACGGCTCCAATGCGGACTCCCAGTCGAATCGGCGGCGGACTCCTGAATAAAGGAAAAACCAATTATTCTAGTCGCGCTAACATCGACCGATTTAGTCGCAGCTCGGCGAACGGGTCGGCGAATATTCAGTCACTGTTGTAGTGATCAGGTCGGCGGATAATCAAGTCGCGTAGAGCGACGAGTCGAGTGGATGAAGTTGGACCGTCAAGTGGGTAATCCAACGGTAACTTTTGGCGTAATCACCGCGTAGTAACGGCTCCCGAAATTGGCGGGTAACAACAGCTATATAAGGGGAATGACGGGCGAGCGGGGAAACACTCCTTCATCTTTCCTCCGACCTTTCCCATCTTTGTTTCCACTCCTCATCGTGATCCAACCGATCCAGAGAGCCCCGACCTCCACAAATCTTCCAACCAATGGCCCCCTCCACCGAATCATGGGGCCGATCCAAGTGCACCAGGGCGCTATTGGCGTCGTTCGAGGAGGCCGGGATCCTGCGCGCCGGCAGGTGGCGCATCCCCGCGGTCGGAGAGGTGACTCCGGACCCGCGCGAGGGAGAATTCGTTTGCTTCCCCAGCCACCTGGAGCGGGGGATGGGGTTTCCCACTTCTCTTTTCTTCCGGCGCTTCTGCGCCGTCTACGGGATCCAGCCATCGGACCTGGGCCCACATAGCATCGAGCAGCTCGCCATTTTCGTGGCGTTCTGCGAGTGCTATCTGGGCTGCATGCCCTACTTCCCCCTGTGGCAAGATCTATTCCATGGGAGGATTAGTCGCGAAGAATCAGGCGGCCCGATGTTGGCTGCGGGTGGCCTGACGTTTCAGCTGAAGTCGAAGGCGTCGTTCTTTGACCTGATGCTGCCGGCCAAGGCGGCAAACGAGTGGAAGAAATCCTGGTTCTACGTCACCGAGGCGACTTCAGATGGCGAGGTGGCGCTTCCAAGGTACTCCGCCAACCGACCCGAACCGCGTCGGCTCCAGGTCGGCAAGCTCCCGCTGGACCAGCGGATGGTTGTCGACGAAATGTTGTAAACCATCCGCGGCCTGAAGAAGAAGGGCCTCCAAACCATCAATCTTTACAATTGCTGGCTCGGGCAGCGGCTCGTGCCTTTGTCCCGCCGCGACCATTATATGTACGAGTACGCGGGTAGGGACGACCCGACAAAATCCTGCCTCGTCGAGTGGAAGCTCGAGGACTACATCCTAGCTCTGAAGAAGATCACCCAGGCGGCGTACCTGGACGCGAAGGCCGGGGTCGCCCCCTATACCGCAAGGCGCCCAGCTCCAACGGTAAGTCGCCATTTTTTTCACCATTCGCAGTCGCAGATGCAGCAATCGCGGTTATGCTGATGTTGTTTCATTTTTATTGTAGCTGTTCCAAGTGGTGGAAGGATGGCTCCCACCCGCAGACGACGAAAACTCGAGCTCGTCCGTTCGGGACGGGAGCGAGTCGCCACCCGCCAAAGGCGACGTTGGGAGCGACGCGGGTGATGACGACGATGATGACGAAGACGAGCCTGTGGAGGACGCCGCCCCGATGGTTCGCAAAACTCGCGGGCAGCATCAGCGCGAGCTTGAGGCGAGTAGGAGCCTCGAACGTCACGACGACGATGACGATGAGCTCCCCGAGCAGACCTCGCATCGTGAAGCTACGCCATCAAAGAAGAAGAAGGAGGAGGTGAAGGCTCCGCCAAGGAAAAAGACGAAGCCGGCGAAGCAAGCGTCTCTGCCTCGCTCTGCGACTAGTTATGACGCCAGTAGCTCAGCTAAGGGTGAAGCGGCGCACACGACGGCAGCACCGGAAGCCGCTGCCCTCCTGTATGAGGTACCTCTGGCCTCGCTTCCACCCCCATTCGCCCCGGTCTCTGGGTTGGGGGCTACTCCAGCCGCAACAGCTTCGCCTCCCAGGAGAGCTCCTGCAAACGTCATCACGGAAGCTCCTGTCGCGGCCTCGTCTTCGAAGAGGCCCTCCGTGTCTTGGGCACATGATGTGTTCGAGATGGGCCTCAGTCGGAAACTGGGCCCCGAGCTGGAGAAGCCGGCCAGCATCCGCACGGGACTGCGGTTCATACCAGTCGCCAAGTAAGTCTTGCTCGTCTGCTTGCCTCCCTTTGTAATCGGACAATTTTGCTCATATCGTTGTTTCACAGGACTAGAGTTAAAAAGATCGGCCACCCTTTCGTGGCCAAGGTTCCGCCAGTCGTCGCCGAGGAGGACCCCTCACGGAATAGGAAAGTTGATGAAGTCGCTGCCCCCGCAGACAGTGCTAAGAAGGCGAAGGGCAACGATGTCGTCACGGTCTCTGACGACACGACGGTTGCTCTGAGTGATCCTCCGACTGCGGCGGAGGTGGCCTTGAAGACCAAGGAGGCCGTTTCCTCGCCTGGAATGGCCGAGCCGGCTCCTAGTGGCGCTGGAGCATCCGCCGCGACCTTTCCCCGCTTTATGGCCAAAGCGGCTACAGCGAGTGGTACAACGCCATCGAGCCACACGCCTGGGGTTGCCGAAACGGAGGCCGAGCAGCGTCGCAGACACACTCCAGCTCTTCTCGCATCTGTGGACGCGCTACAGCTCCATGGCATGCTGGGCGTGGCCATCCAGGTATGTCCAGTCCCCGAGGATCGGGCCACTAAATTTCAGTGGTCGGATTCTTTTAGTGTTTGTTTTTATTTGTAGCACCCAGTCCCCGAGTGCCTACTCGCTGAATTTCAGCGGGTGGGCACTTAGGATTTTTTGATCTCCAGTCCCCGAGTGCCTAGTCGCTGGATTTCAGCGGGTGGGCACTTAGGATTTTTGATCTCCAGTCCCCGAGTGTCTAGTCGCTGAATTTCAGCGGGTGGGCACTTAGGATTCTATTGTTGTTGACTGTTTGATTTGTGCGCAGGGCTTGCAGCGTGAATCAGCCGATCGGCTTGCTGCGAAGTGTCGCGTGGAGAAGGAACTTGTTGCCGTCCAAGAAACGAACAAGGGACTCCAAGCAATCGCTGCCAAGGCAGAGGAGGTCCGCTAGGGCCTTGTCCCGGCGGGTGAGCTGACGGCGGCTCAGTCCGCGTTGAGTACGGCTGAGAAGCGGATCGCTGATCTGGAGCGCGAGCTCAAGGAAGCGAAGGCGGAGGCGAGCTCAGCGGATGGGCGAGCAAAAGCTGCTGTTACGGCTGCCGCTGAAGAGCGAAAGGTCTCTGACGCCCTCGTTGTTGGGCTGCAGAACGACTTCTCCTCGCTTCAAAGCTTCATCACGGGCCTCTGCCGTCCTTTAATTGGTAAACTTTCTGCCTCTGTCTGTAGTAGCTGCATTATGTAATCGTTGTTATACTCACTGCCGGCCTCTGCCACAGGTCGGATTATCGACAGCTCAAAGGAGGCGCAGTCGTACGATGCGCGGTAGTGTGTGACCACTCTGGTCGACTCGACCACGTTGTCCGCAGCTTGCATTCGGGCATATCTTTAGGAGATATCGCCTACGGAAGTGATTCCTAGTGACCTCGTCGAAGTATGGCGGTATCTGGAGAAGGCGCCGTCAGTCGTCGAGTTCATGACGCGGTCGGCGTTCCGGCGCGGGGCGGCAACGGCTCTCAGCCTTGGGCTTGCCCACTTCCTGGAGGACTTCGATCTTGACGACGTGACGAGTGGCTACCCCTCGTCGACGGGCTCGGTGGAGATCGCCGAGGTGCTGAAGCTGACGGACCGGGCCGCGGTGTACTCCGATCGCGTCTGGGCGATGGGCGACCTCCTTGCCTATCAGGAGACGACTGTCGCCCCCAGCGATCCCGAGCCGCCGCATCGGGACTTCAAGGTCGAGCAGCCCTTCCGTGCAGCGATGGCGGGTGAGTTGACGACGTACCCGTCGAACCCGTACACGCCCTTCATTCGCAACCGCATGGGTGGCGGCGAGTCACCGTCGAAACCTGCGGAGTAGAAACACTGTGCCCTGGGGCGTTAGTAGAGATTGGCCATTGGACTCAACTTGTATTTTGGAACGATGTTGTTCTGTTGTAATGAAACTTCGTGTTTTTTTGTGAATTGTTTCGTAATTTTGATTGCTTATTGGACGAGTCCCCGAGCGCGTCCGCCCTTTTTATGGGGTTTACCTCGTTTGTTATGTGTTTGTGGTTTTGAATGTTTTGTCAGTTGTTTTGCTATTGAGGTCGACTCGCCGAGCTCGAAGAGCCAGTCGCAAGGCGACTCCCGTGAGTGCTCTTTACTTGACCGTTTTCCCTTGCGCGAACGAGGTCGGGTGGTCGAGTCCCCGAGCGTGGTACTTGGTGGTTTTAGTCGCAGCTCCAGGGTGGGTGAGGACTGAGCGCGTTAAAGTAAGCGCATCACTCCTGCCTGACCCGTAGGGGCAGTCGCATGGCGAGTCCTGGGCACACTCTCGTACTTGGCGTTTTTCCCTAGTCGCTCGTGCTCGACTGGTCATCAGTCCCCGAGCGTGGTACTTGGCCGTTCGAGTCGCTGTGCCGAGGATGCGGAGGACCTTGGTCGTTGTGAGGAACGAGGGCAGTTGTCTTGGCTCGTTAAGCCAGTCGAGCTAGGCGACTCCAATGGGGCTCCGGGTTGGCGTTTTTCGTGGACGTTACGAGTCCTGGGGTAACCCAGTGCCCTCGGAACGCACTACTTGGCCGTGCCAGTCGCTGTACCAGAGGTTGACTTCTGCGGTTAGCTTGACGCTGTTATTACGAGTGCGAGTGGCACAAGGCACGGAGAGTAGACGCAATTTGCGGTAACCAATCTATTTTATTTCATAGCAGGTGGAGAGTACATGTATGGAATTCTAGGAGTAGAATTTCCGTAGGAGGTTTACATTCCACGGTCGCTTGACGTCGAGTTTCCCGTCTCCTCGGACATCGATGAGGTAGTAGGCGTCGTTGCCGAGGACTCACTCGATGGCGAATGGTCCCTCCCAAGGGGGAGATAGCTTGTGCATGCCCTTCTTGTCCTGGATGAGGCATAACACCAGATCACCTTCCTGGAATGTGCGGGTCCTTACTCGCCGGCTATGGTAGCGGCAGAGCCCTTGTTGGTAGATGGCGCTGTGGAAGCGATCTAGGTCGCGTGCCTCATCGAGTTGGTCGACTCCATTCTGGCGTGCGAGTTCGTTTGCGGTCTCCGTGTAGTTTACAACCCTGGGCGAGTCGTGCTCTAGGTCGGTGGGCATGACTGCCTCGGCACCATACACCATGAAGAAGGGGTGAACCCTGTCGAACTGTTGACGGAGGTGCGGATGCCCCAGATGACGGAGGGTAGCTCCTCGACCCAGCACCCGGCGGTGCGCTCGAGTGGTACTTGGAGCCGTGGCTTCAGGCCGTGGAGGATGCTCTGGTTGGCTCGCTCCGCCTGGTCGTTGGACTCCGGGTGAGCGACTGAGGCGAGGTCGAGTCGGATGTGATGTTCCTCGCAGAACACGTCCATGGCTCCTTTGGCGAAGTTGGTGCCATTGCCCGTGATGATGCTGTTTGGGAACCCGTAGCGATAGATGAGCTCGTGTAGGAACTTGGTGGCGGTCTTCCCGTCGTATTTCCGGACTGGCTTGGCCTCCACCCATTTTGTGAATTTGTCGACTGCGACCAGGAGGTGGGTGAAGACGGAGGGGGCCTTTTTGAAAGGTCCTACCATGTCCATACCCCACACGGCGAACGACCAGGTGATGGGGATTGTCTTGAGCGCCGAGCTCGGCACGTCGGTCTGGTTGGCGTACTTCTGGCACCCGACGCACCGCTGGACAATGTCGACAGCGTCTGCGTGTGTGGTGGGCCAGTAGAAACCGTGTCGCATAGCCTCTGCGACCAGAGAGCGGGCGCTGGCGTGGTGGCCGCAGTCGCCGGAGTGGATGTCGTGGAGGATTTTGCGTCCTTCAGTGGGTTGGACGCAGCGTTGGAACACGCCGGTCACGCTGCGCTTGTGGAGCTCGCCGTCGATGATGACGAAGGATTTGCAGCGGCGTGCTATCATCTGGGCGTCTGTTTCGTCTGCTCGCAAGGTGCCTCCCTCCAAGTAGGCGATGTACAGCGTAGTCCAGTCTTATGGCTCGGCGATGAGTGCGACCAGGGCTGCCTCTGGTTGCAGCGGGACTCCGATGTCGATCTCCCTTGGGGGAGAGACGGAAGGCTTGGTGATGGTGTCGAGGAAGACGCCGGCGGGTGGTGCGAGTCGAGCCGAGCCGATACGATAGAGTGCGTCGGCTTCCTCGTTTTTCCACCTGTCGATCCACTCGACGGAATAGCCTGTGAAGTGTCCGCCCAGCTTGTCCACTGCTTGGCGGTATGCCGCCATGGTGGGGGAGACGGCGTCGCAGGTGCCAGCGACTTGCCCAGCGGCGAGGTCGGAGTCTCCGTAGCAGCGTAGGCGGTTGACATTCATCTCCTTGGCGGCTCGCATGCCGTGGAGTAGTGCCTCGTACTCGGCCATGTTGTTGGTGCAGGGGGTGAAGTCGAGGCAGAGGACGTAGCGTAGCTTGTCGCCCTTCGGAGAGGTTAGCACGATCCCTGCTCCTGCACCGTCCGCATTCTTGGAGTCGTCGAAGTGTAAACTCCAGTAGTGGAGGTATGGCAGCTTTTCTGGCTGCTGGGCCTCCTCCCAGTCGGGATGAAGTCCGCGAGAGCCTGCGACTTGATTGCTTTGCGCGGCTCGTACTTGATGTTGTGGATGCTGATTTCGATGGCCCACTTGGCGACTCGCCCGGTCGCCTCGCGGTTGCGGATGATGTCCTGCAATGGTGCTGAGGAGACGACCGTTATCGGGTGCTCCTGGAAGTAGTGTGGCAGTCGCCGTTGTGCTCTGAAGACCGCGTATACCAGTTTCTGGTATTGCGGGTATCGCTGGCATGACTCAGTGAGGACCTCGCTGATATAGTACACTGGTCGCTGCACTGGGCGCTCCTTTCCTTCCTCTGGTCACTCGACGACCATGACGACGCGCTCGGAAGCCGCGATGTAGACCAGCATGGGTTCCTTGTCGACGGGGGCGGCGAGTAGCAGTGCTGCGAGTAGCACCTTCTTGAGGTCGCGGAGCGCATCGTCCGCCTCCTTGTCCCACTAGAAAGTGGGGTTCTTGCGCATCAGGCGGTATAGGGGCATCGCCTTTTCGCCCAATCGGGGGATGAAGCGACTGAGAGCCGCGACTCGCCCGGCCAGCTTATGGACGTCGCGCAGGCACTCGGGTTTGCCGAGTCGAGCGATCGTGTCGATCTTGGTGGGATTCGCCTCGATCCCGCGCTTGGAGACGACGTATCCCAGTAGCTGCCCTGCTGGTACACCGAAGGTGCATTTGCCTGGGTTTAGCTTTATCATGTATTTCCGCAGGTTGGCGAATGTTTCCGCCAGGTCGGCGAGTAGGTCGCCCTGGCGAGCGGACTTCACTGCCACGTCGTCGATGTAGACGTGGATATTGCAGCCAATTTGGCTCGCAAGGTACTCCTACATACACCGCTGGTAGGTCGCCTCGGCGTTCTTGAGGCCGAAGGTCATGGCAGTGTAGCAGAAGGCTCCCAATGGCGTGATGAACGCTGTCTTCTCTTCGTCCTCAATGGCCATTTTGATCTGGTTGTATCCAGAGTAGGCGTCGAGGAAGCATAGCGATTCCAAGCCCGCGGTGGAATCGATTATTTGGTCGATCCGCGGGAGGACGAATTGCTCCTTCGGGCAGGCACTGTTTAAGTTTGTGTAGTCGATACACATCCTCCAGGTCCCATTTTTCTTCTCGACCAGGACTGGGTTTGCCATCCACTTGGAGTATTTGATTGGCCGGATGAAGCCTTCAGCGAGTAGACGCTGCACCTCCTCGGCGATTGCCCGGCGGCGCTCTTCATTGAAGGGCCGCAACGACTGCTTGACAGGTCGCACTTTGGAGTCGGCGTTGAGTTTGTGCTCAGCGAGTTCCCTAGGGACACCAGGCATGTCAGAGGGATTCCATGCGAAGATGTCCCTGTTCTCACGGAGGAACTCGATGAGCGCGCCTTCCTATGCTGGGCTCATGCCCGTCCCGATCGTCACCGTCTGGCTGGAGTCGCCTGGGACCAGCTCGACGGTGCGGGTATGCGTCGTTGCCTCGAAGGCTGAGGTGTTGCCGCCCTCCGAGTTGGGCTTCTTGAGTATAGTGGGGTCGTCGTTGTTGACCCCGATCGCGTATTTGGCGAGCTCGTCGGCGTGGTTGGCCTCGGCCACGATGACGGCGTCGGCGAGTTCGGCTCATTTGGCCTCGCACTCGGCGGCCATGTCGGGATCGCCATGGATGGTGATGACGCCACGCGGTCCGGGGAGCTTCATCGCGTTGTACGCGTAGTGGGGCGCCGCCATGAACTTGGCGAACGCCTGGCGCCCCAAGACGCGGTGGTAGGGGCTGTCGAAGGGCACTAGCTCGAAGACGATCCGCTCGGTGCGGAAGTTTGCCGGTGTGCCAAAGGTGACTGGCAGCGTGACCTTGTCGATCGGGTACGCCTTCCGACCGGGGACGATGCCGTGGAACGTGGTGTAGGTCGTCTCGACCATCGACTGCGGGAGCCGCAGTCGCCTGAAGGTGTCCAGGTACAGGATGTTGATGGAGCTGCCTCCGTCCATCAATGTCTTGGGGAGCCAGTAGTCTCCCACTTTGGGCTTGACTACCAGGACGACTCGGCCTGGGTACTCGATGCGTGGCGAGTGGTCCTGGCGGCTCCAAGTGATTGGTTGCTCCGACCAGTTGAGGAACTGGGGAACGTCCACCTGGGCCACCGCGTTGACGGCGACGGCGCGGGCGATGACCTTCTTCTCGTGCTTCGTGTTGAAGCCTGTGAAGGTGTGGAGCGAGCCAGCCACGCTGCCGAATTTTCCGCCGTTTGGCGGGTTGTTGTCGGGGTCTTCCCGCGCTCGCCGTGCCTTCTCGATCTCCTTGAGAGAGTGGCAGTAGGCGATCATGTGCGTGGCGGGCTTTCCTTCCCTGCTGTGAAATGCACAAGGTTGGTTAAGGAGGGCCACGGGGTCGAACCTTGGTTTCGCCTTGTAGTTGCCGCCGTCGCGGCGGAAGCTCTTGGGCTCGCGCTGCGCGTGCCCAGCGTTGGCGACGAAGTCGACTCGCCCGTCACTGCGGCGCTTGCCGGTGAGGCGAGTGTTGTTGTAGCATAGATCGGATCGTCGTCCGTTGTCATTGCCGCTCATGCGGCGTTGTCCCCCCGACTCGTCGTCGGTTTCTTGGTTTGGGTCTTCCTCCGCGTATCTTTTGGCGATCTCAAGGAGGTCCGGTATGTTGTCGAGTTTGCGGTATGATCGTTTGAGCTTGGCGACCAGGGGCTCGTAACGACACGAGGTCTTGAAGCAGTGGATTACGGTGTCTGGGTGGATACCGACCGCGTTGTACGACAATTCTTGCCATCGTTGGACCCAGCTGCGGGTCGACTCGCCAGGTCCCTGGACGCATCGTTCCAGGTCCTCGATGGTGGTGGCGCGGGTGTATGAACCCTCGAAATGCCTGACGAAGGCGTCACGCATCTCTTCCCAGGAGTCGATGCTATCCGCGGGGAGAGTGTTGATCCACTGCCTGCACACCCCCTCCATCATCAGGGGGAGGTAGCGGGCGGCGAGTAGATCGGTGTGGCCGGCGATCCCCGTTGCCATGAGGTAAGTATCTAGCCACACGGAGGGATCGTACGTGTGGTCGTACTTCTCTATTTACTTCGGCGCTTTGAAGTATGCCGGGTATCTTTCGTCTCGGATCATCGGTCCGAAGCACCGGGGCCCGAGTCGGCTTCGCGACCCCCTCGGCTCGCCGTCGCGGCGGTTGGTTAGGGTATGCCGCAGGTCGTCGGGCTGGCGTGCGCGCCAGCTCTGGTTGTTGATGATGTGGGTGCAGGCGTCGACGGGCTGACCGTTGGCGGCGACGAAGTTGGTCGCTGGCCGGGGGTCGTTGGTGGAGAGTGCCATGTTCGCGGGTCGGTGTTGGAGCTGCAGTGGTTCAGGTGGCGGGCAGTTGAGGGTGTTTGCCGCCAATGGACGACCACTTGAGGCCGCTCTGCTGCGCGATGAACGCGAGTACATCCGACCCTGTGAGTCGACGTCTGCGTTTTGTTGCTCGACCGCCTTTGCGAGCAAGGCCTTGACGTACTGGATCTGTAGGGCGCCGTCACCGGTGGCCGTTATGTTGTCGGCTGATGCTCGGCCCGCGACGAGGTTGTCCATCGGGGTGGAGAACAGTGGTAGGCCATTAGCGTCTCGCTCCCGTGAGGAGACCACAATCCGCGGCTAGTCCCTAGGGGGTGCGCGGTTGGGTGGTGGTGGGGCGCCATTCGCCGTCGACCCTGGTGGGGCCAGGCGCTTCCTCCTGGTGGCGCATTTTCGCAGATCGCGCGTTCGGCCGCGCGGGCCGGGTCGCTCTCGTCGTCAAAATTCAGGGCGCGTCCCTGTACGGTGGGGTTCAGGCGCGACCTGATTCGTTGCTGGTGGTTGCGCGACAGCTCCTGCGCCGTCACCTGCTCGAGGCGAAATTTTCCGCGATCGGCTTGTTCCTTGCGGAGTGCTTCCGCTAGCTTCAGGCGGAGTTCCTCGACCTCTGTTACCGTTGCGTTGGGAGGGATCGGGGTGGAGAATGGATCCTCCGGCGGGTCGGCGCCAGTCGCCATGTAGGTCGCGGCGTGGCGACCGGTCCCGTCGCGGAGATCGGCGGAGTTTTCCGACCCGGAATCGAAGTCAAAGATCCCAAGGATGGAGGGATCCTCGAAGTCTCCGATGTTGGAGACCTGGGTGATGGAGCCCGCGGGCGACGCGGCGACGATGGATCCGGCGAGTGACGCCGGGGTCGCCGAGTCGGCGTCGTCGTTGAGGGCCGCTTCTTCCGCGGTCGTGGTGGTTTCAGCCACGTCGCTGTGGGCTGAGTCGTACTCGGAGGCGAGGCGGTGGATCGTGCGGACCTGACTCTCAGAGAGCCGGTCGCATGGAGGCGACTCGCGGATGCGAGCCGAGTCCTCCGAGACGATGACGTCGGTGAGGCCGACGAAGAGACTGATCGTGCCGACCTGCAGGATCATGCTATGCGTGACGGGTCGTGCCGCCGGGACGTAGCTGCTCAACAAGATTTGGAGCATCTCGCCGATCGCTATCATGCGGCCGGTGGCGATCGACTCGTTGATAGGCAGATTGGATCTCGCCGCAGAACACCGGCCAGACCGGCCAGGCCCCACGGTAGGCGCCACTGTCGTGGGAATGACCACGGCAGATGCTGCAATCGGCAACGAGTAGTAGAACATGGGGCAAGGGCGGCCAGCCATCTGCGGTGCGAGATGAGGGCGGAGACACAAGGATTTACCCAGGTTCGGCCCCCCGGAGGGTAAAGACCTACTCCTGCTAGATTGTATTATGGTGGAAGTACAATGGGGCGAGCTCGGCGGCTAGGTAGCGAGTCGCTTGGGTGGATGATGGAACGTATCCTCTACACGCCCTCTAGGGAGGTTTATATAGACTCACCCCCCTAGGGTTTACAGATCTCAACTGAATCAGTTAAGGTTTCAGCAATCGTTTAACCTAATCCGACTGGGCCTATCTATGCTTTTGGGCCTTCAGCTTCCAGTCGCTTGAGTCCACGCCAGGTCGTGATCCAATCACCGTTACTGCAGGCCCACTCGCAGGTGCCTGGGCCAGTCGGAATCGTCCTGCTGGGTATACCCCGGCAGGCATATCCCCATCATAAGCGGTTGTGGGGGCAATAGCAATTATGGATGCACTGACCACATAATTATCTTGCTCTAACAATTACATGCATACTTTATTATTATCTTTTATTCCCATCAGATGTTTTGCACAGCTATAGGTGAAACCGAAATCCCCAGACCCTCTATATCCATCATCGACAACAACAAAAGATTGCAAACTCTTGGTCTGGTAAAACACAAAAAGTATTCTTAAACTCCGGAAGGTCCGTCTTTACTACGCTTTCTAGTTCCCAAGGATTCGATAACCTAGGTCTACTAGGGAAAAAGAGCTATACTACATCCATAATCCGGATCGAAGGTATCAACCCTTCTTCTGGTGCCGTTACCACGGAAGCAATAGCTACCCTGGTAAGGTTAGTAGGAACCTTGCTAGTTTTAATTCTTGTTTTAAATTTTGTCAGTTTGCGTTCAGTCTTTATTTGAAAAACCAAAAAAATAGTTAGTCTTTAAATTCTTGTTTTTACTATCATAAGTTTTAGTTTAAGAAAATCCAAAAACATAGGAAATATGGCTGAAAAGAAGCTTGGGGAGTTTGCAACTCCCAAAAATGATTATTTGCATACTCCTATTACCCAGCCAACAATTACTGCTGATGACTAAAATTAAGCCCCACTATTTAAGTTCGTTTCAACGAAATCAATTTGGAGGCTCTGCTGTTGAGGACGCAGGGTATGCACTTGAACACTTTCACTGAAATATGTGATATGATGTGCATTAAAGATGTTGACCCTGATGGGGTCAAGTTGCGCTTATGTCCTTTCTCTCTTAGAGGAAGAGCAAAAGAATGGTTGCTATCTTTGCCTAGAAATAGTATTGCATTATGGGTGGAGTGTACTTTATTTATGACTAAATTTTTCCCACCTACAAAGACTATACAACTAAGATCTAATATTACTGGTTTTAGACAGGAAGAACGTGAGCCACTAGCGCATGCATGGGAGAGTATGAAAGAATGCATGAGAAACTGTCCCAGCCATGGGATGGAAGATTGGTTAATTATCCATCTATTTTATAATGCTCTTAACCCTGTGTCTAAGTCTATGCTTGATACTGCAGCTGGAGGAACATTCATGGGCAAACAAATTACCGAAGAAAAGCGGATGCTAGACAATATACAAGACAATCAGGCCCAATGTCATGTAGATATATCAAACACAAAGAAGGTGAACTCCGTCACACCTTACGAAAATGAATAACTCAATGCTAAGATGGATAAGCTCATATTATCCGTCAAAGGTAAGGAAACCCAGGTAATAGCTATACCAGAATCAAATATTGAAGAAATAGAATTCATAGATCGTAATGATTATAACCCTGCTTGGAAGAAAAACTATAATCCAAATTTCCAGAAACATTATTCTAGTCCTACAGGTAACTCTAATAATAATATGGGATCAAGTAATGGTAGTCTCCAAGAAACACTTAAGTCCTTTATGGACTCGCAAAATGAGCCAAACAATATCCTAGTTAAGATAACAGAGAACCATGATAATATGCTTGGAAAATTATCTAACCAAGTTGTGAGTTTAAGAAATGATTTGCAGGCACTCCAAGAAAGAACAAGAATTGTTGAGGCACAGCTAGGTAAGATAACCGAGAGTCAAACTCTCACTCTAACTAAATTTGTAGGAAAAGCTGAGCCTAATCCAGTTGAAGACCTCAAGATGATAAGAATCCAAAGGGAGGATGATGGCTGTGAAATATAGCTATCCACACTCACATTTAAACTGGATATTATTCATACATTTGATGAAATATCTCTCTAAATCCTGCCACTAATACCTAATGATCAAATGATTATGCAATCCTTTCTTCCTTTTTTTCCCTGCATAGACAATGATGCTTGATGATGGGAATCACTACATTAAAGTCAAAGATATGAAATTTCCAACACGTCAAAGAAACCAAGAGCTGTGAAGTGGATCCAGTGCCTTTAACGACCAACTATACGGCCGGAATAAAATTCCCGCCGTATAGTTCCAGCCATATAGTTGGCACCGACATCGCCAGGTCAAACAGAACAACTTTAGTGAAGGGGCCCCTATATAAAAAAAGGCTTTGGGCGATAAGAAAACTCTCTCTCCTTTCGACCTCAACTCTCCCTGCCACCAGAAGCCACCACTTCGGAGGAATAGATCTAGATCTAATCTCCAAACCCTTCTCCACCACCATAGCCATATTCCACCACTTGTAATAGTAGATCTCTTCTCCAATTGGCGACATTGTAAGACTATTTGCCATCAATCTTATGATCTCTATTACAATGTTTATGATTGTTGATTTCATCTCTATGCGTGAGTAATTCTCCTTGGGATAAGGGCTTCGGCCTAGACATGTAACTTTTTGTGCATGTTATTTATCATAGATGGGATCATGTATTAGTTTGTATGACATGATGATTATTATACTGTCTCTTGCCTCAATCTAAGGACTTGTCATGTACCCAAGACCCCAAGGATTGATCCAAGTATAGGGAATGTGAGTGATGACCGATCTGCAGGATGGGAACCCTAGTGACAGAAGGGGTAGTATGGTTGTATGTGAGGGATTTACTTGGTATTAACGGTGACGTCACTATGCATATCATTAGTTCTCTTTCTTCTATGGATGAGACTAGTAGGTTATTGTTATAAGCGGTTGCAGAGGCAATAGCAATTATGGATACACTGCCCACATATAATTATCTTGATCTAACATTTACATGCATACTTTATTATTATATTTTATTCCCATCAGGTGTTTTATACAGCTACTGGTGAAATCAAAAGCCCCAGGCCCTCTCTCTCCATCGTCAACAACAACAACAAAAAGATCGCAAACTCTTGGTCTGGTGAAAACACAAAAGGAATTCTAAAACTCCCGAAGGTCCGTTTAAGTAACTTCACTTTGCTTTCTGCTTCCCGAGGATTTGATAAACCTAGGTCTACTAGGGAAAAATAACTATACTACATCCGTAATCCGGATCAAAGGTATCAACCCTTTTTCTGGCGCCGTTGCCGGGGAAGCAATAGCTATCCTGGTGAGGTTAGTAGGAATCTTGCTAGTTTTAGTTCTTGTTTTTAATTTTGTTAGTTTGCTTTCAGTCTTTATTTGAAAAACCAAATAAATAGTTAGTATTTTAATTCGTGTTTTTACCATCATTAGTATTTTTTTAAGAAGATCCAAAAAAACATAGGAAATATGGCTAAAAAGAAGCTTGGGGAGTTTGCAACTCCCAACAATGATTATTTGCGTACTCCTATTACTCAGTCAGCAATTACTGCTGAGGAATATGAAATTAAACCCCACTTTTTAAGTTTGGTTCAACAGAATCAACTTGGAGGCTTTGTTGCTGAAGATGCAGGTATGCACTTAAAATACTTTTACTGAAATATGTGATATGATGTGCATTAAATATGTTGACCCTGACGCGGTCAAGTTGCGCTTATTTCCTTTCTTTCTTAGAGGAAGAGCAAAAGAATGGTTGCTATATTTGCCTAGAAATACTATTGCATCATGGGTGGAACGTACTTCTTTATGTATGACTAAATGATTTCCACCTGTAAATACTATGCAACTAAGATCTAATATTACTGGTTTTAGATAGGAAGAGCATGAGCCACTGACGCTTGCATGGAAAAGAATGAAAGAATGCATGATAAACTATCTTAGCCATGGGATGGAAGATTGGTTAATTCTCCATTTATTTTATAATGCTCTTAACCTTGTGTCTAAGTCTATGCTTGATACTGCAGCTGGAGTAATATTTATGGGTAAACAAATTACCGAAGCAAAGCAGCTGCTAGACAATATGCAAGGCAACCATGCCCAATGGCATGTGGAAAGATCAAACACGAAGAAGGTAAACTCCGTCACACCTCAAGAAAATGAAGAACTCAATGCTAAGTTGGATGAGCTCATATTAGCCTTCAAAGGTAAGGAAACCCAGGTAAGAGATACTCCCGAACCAAATATTTAAGAAATAGACTTCATAACTCATAATGATTATAACCCTTCTTGGAAGAAGAATTATAATCCAAATTTTCAGAAACACTATTCTAGTCCTGCAGGTAACTCTAATAATAATATGGCATCAAGTAATGGTAGTCTCCAAGAAACTCTTAAATCTTTTATGGACTCACAAAATGAGCAAAACAATATCCTAGTTAAAATAATGGAGAACCATGATGCTATGCTTGGTAAATTATCTAACAAAGTTGTTAGTTTGAGAAATGATTTGCAGGCCCTCTAAGAAAGAACAATGATTGTTGAGGCACAACTAGGTAAGATAACCGAGAGTCAAACTCTCGTTTTAGCTAAATTTACAGGTAAAGCTGAGCCCAATCCACTGGAAGACCTCAAGACGATAAGAATCCAAAGGGAAGAGCCTAAAAAACTTGACTATAGCAATGCTCCTTCACCGAATTACACAGTTAAAGATCTTGTAAAAAGGATCAATATAAAGATTCCAGTAAGTGAAGGAAATGAAGAAGCCATATATCAACACTTCGTTAATCAGGTAGCAATAAAGGTACGTGAGATTGAGGAAGAATATAAGAAAATTGCTGAAAAATTACCTGTTAAGCTTGATAATATATTTGAGCCTACTATTAGGATTAAAACTGGGACTAATGAAATAGCTGTACTTTGTGATCTAGGTGCGAGTGTTTCAACAATTCCAAAGATTATTTTTAATTAGTTAAATCTTGGCTCTTTTTAAATCACCGAGTTAAAATTGCATCTAGCAGATTCTACCTACAAACAAGTAGTAGGAATTAAAGATAATATCTTAGTATACATTAAAGGTTGTCCTGCTCTTATTGATTTTGTTATTGTTGACATGCCTGAAGATGCTACTGCTCCTATCATATTAGGTCGCCCTTTCTTAATAATTGTTAAGGCTTTGATTAATCTGCATGAAAGGAACGTGAAGCTCCAATTGCCTTGGGAGGATCCTTTTGTTATTCATTTTCCCAGGAAAAAGAAAGCCAAGCAATATGAGAAGGAGGCCAACTATTTTGGAGTGGGTGTTCCACTCATCTGGCCTAAGTAAGCAACATCAAGGTCAAACTATTGACCATAAAGGAGTGCTGCATGGGAGGCAACCCATGTAAAATAAAGGTTTTAGTAAAGTTTTTAAGTTTTATGTTGAATAAAGAGTGCTAGAACACTCAAGTGAGAAGGATAGATGCAGCGGTACTAAAATTCCCGTTTTATACATGCTAATGTTGGTCGACAATTTAGCCTGTCATTTTTCTGTCAAAACATGGTGTTTCGCTAAGTTTCAGTCTAAAAAGTAATTCTTGAAGAAATAGAATCTTTTTATGTATACAGTACCTTTAACGACTAGCTATACGGTGGGAATAAAAATTCCAGCCGTATAGTTCCGGCTGTATAGTTATTTGAGTCATCGATAATTTTTCTTCTCCAGATACAGAAGGTTTAACGACCAACTATACGGCGGGACCATTTTGTTCCGGCCGTATAGTTACAGCCGCCAGTAAAGAAACCCTAAAACCCTAATTTTTGCCGTCATACCAACTATATGGCGGGAACAAATTGTTCTGGCCATATAGTTGCAACCATATAGTTGCGTTCGACCACTTAAACGCACAGGAAGATACCCAAAACACCAAAACTTCAATCCTTTTTCTCTCTTC
The DNA here is from genome assembly GCA_916181665.1 of Avena sativa. Lineage (NCBI taxonomy): Eukaryota > Viridiplantae > Streptophyta > Magnoliopsida > Poales > Poaceae > Avena > Avena sativa. The sequence continues at coordinate 25,495,059 of OV702283.1, forward strand.
TACCTCCAAACTCTCTCAAAACCTCAAGGGATCTTCACCTCTACTCAATTTTGTTCGATTTCCTTGCACACAAGTGATCTACGATATGTTTCTCCTCCGATCCTCCAATTACTTTTTGCAAATTCATCTATGATCTATTGTCATTAGCAATCTAGGGTGAGACTTACTTTGAACTAGTTGCCATGATTCTCTTGCCTAGATTATTATGTTGAGGAGATTGTTTATTGTGCTATGATGAAGAATATGCTATGCTTATTATTGTTGGATCAAAAAGTTTTATTATTGTCTTTCTTATTTATTTTTAGAAGATGAACACAAGGATCCAAACACGTGCTCGTGTCGCTGCGAGTTCTTCTCAGGCTACTGCTGCAGGTCACGACCGCATGGGTATACGGTTTAGGAATGAACTCCACCGTGATCGCTTCAATAAGACCAAGAACCAAGAAGTGAAGGCAACCAAGTGGGCTTGCCCCATCATATTGAACCAACTTGGTATTTTATAACTTCAGTTTACTTTGTAATAGGGTTGGCCTGCAAAACTTTGTATTTCATGATGTGCCTACTTATCGTCGGTTAACTCTTGAATTTTTAAGTTCATTGCAAAGCACCGTTAAAACATGGCAAGGAGAGGACACTATTTCTTTCTGACTTATGAACCACAATTATACTTTGACACTTGATGAATGGTGCAATTGCCTTAGTTTACCAAACAATGATGCTAATGCTTTGCGTGTGTCTTATACCGACATGAACCCTTCCCCAGATCACTATTACAAGAGAATGAGTTTGACTTCTAGAGTCAATAGGGGGAAGAATATTCAACATCATGTCGACATGTTTGTGCTTTATTACTAAAAAAAGAGACAAAAGGTTAGCACAAATATCGACCGAAAAATTCAGCATGACCTTTGCTAATTTTTGGACCTACGAGTGTCCATTTCTCAACCGAAACGGAAGTGAATCAACACTTCGGGAGAAACGGGCAACTCAATTGAAATCCCTGCAAGAAAAAAAACCCTAGCCCCATTGACAACCCCATTGACCTCATCCATCATCATCCATCACAGATTCAAATGAGCATAACAGATTCAAATGATAAACAACAGATAAACGGTTCATAATTTTTGTCCCAGGCATGCTACTGCTGCTACTACCTGAAGAACCTTAGCATAATTTTTGTCCCATGCTGCTACTACTACCTGAAGAACCTTAGCATAATATACATAACTGAGAAGGCATATATAGTAACCTAATACAACCTATGTATCAAGCCAGCCAGAAAAAAAGCTGACATGCAAATCCAAAGAATAAAAGTAGAAGATACCATTAGATTTTACTAAAGAATGATCAAATTAAACCTGCCAGCAACAAGCAACAAGCCAGCAAGAAACATCTTCATAGGATCAAATTAAATGATTCAGTAGCATGCACCAAGCCAGCAGCAAGCCAGCAACAAGCAACAAGCCAGCAACAAGCAACAAGCCAGCAGCAAGCAACAAGTTAGCAGCATGCATATATGCATCACTTATATGCATCATGAACATGACATGACAGCAGTAGTAGCAATCTTAGCACTTAGCAGTAACAATCTTAGTAACTTAGTCAGTAGCAATCTTAGTAACTTAGTCAGTAGCAATCTTAGTAAACATTTAATTGTTTCTTAGCAACCTTTTTAAAGAAGAAACTGCTACTACTACTAGTATTTTAGCAAACATTGACATGGGTGACTTTTCTTCAGACTAGCTCTGTTCTTTGGCCAGTTTACAGATGTGTCAATGGCTGCATGGACAGATTTTCTCGAGAGTAGTATCTTTGAAATAATACTACGTTGGCATGAACAGTAGTGACTGATTTATGGGTTGGAAACAGAGCATTATCAGGTGGTTGGCATGAAACACAGTGTCCCCAAACAAGAATATGAGCAGGATAGGATTAAGGGATCCATTCCACCAGCACTACTGGAGCGGAGTGAATCAGCAGCAAGCATGGGGGATCCATCCACCATGGTGGTATGGTGGTGGGGACAAGGCAAGGCAATTCTGTGTTCAACTTTAATTGTGCACAGGGACATAAAGGCTAGTAGTGTGTTACTAGATGCTGATCTGAACCCTAAAATCTCGGATTTCGGCCTTGCCAAGCTTTATGATGACAAGAAGACTCATGTGAGCACAAAAGTTGCATGCACATTGTAAGTACATCTTGATCTCACCCACATGAATTTGTTTGCAAATGTCCTGATGGAAATCTTAACCCTAATCTTATCAGTCAAATCCTAACCCTAATCATTCAAGCAAGAACAGAGAGCATCCTAACCTAATCCTAACCATAATCAATCAGTAGCAATCTAATCCTAACCCTAATCTAACACAGAACATCCTAACCCTAATCAGTCAAGCAAGAACAGAGAGAAGCAAGAGCAGAGAGCATGTACCGCGGTGGCGAGATGGCTCGGGATGGGGAGGTTGTCGTGGCGGCGGTGCTCCTGCTGCGGGACGACCCTTCTCCTCCTAGGTCACGTGCGGGATGGGCTCCGACGGTGGCGACAACTCTGGCTTCCTCCTCCACGGGCTCCGATAGCGGCGACATGCTCCTCCTCCACGGGCTTCCTCCAGCAGCGACGGGCTCCTCCTCCAGCAGTGGGCTCCTCCTCCAGCGACGGGCTCCTCCTCCAGCGACGGGCTCCGACAGCGGCGACGACTGGCTCCGACGCGGGCGGCGCTAGGCTCGGGCGTGGGAAAATGTTGATTTGGGGAAGTGGGGGGAAGGGGAAGGCCGAACCGTGTATTTTGGCTAAGTGTGAAAATTTTGTGGCAGAAGTTCCAACTTCTGTGACGCATATTGGAGGAATGCGCCACAAAACATGTACGCTTAGTCCAAAAGCAGTGCGGCGTTGTAGTTTGCATCAAACAGCAGTCTAGCCTAGTGGTCAGTCTTGGTGCTCTAAATCTAGGCAGCCCAGGATCGAATCCTGGCTGTTTCAGACTTTTTTATTAATTAAAAAATATTTTTAATTATATGATACAAATATATTTAATTATGTTATATTAAAACAAGCAAGAACAAATATATATGTTACAAATATATTTAAAACTAAGAACATACACATGTATATATATATATATGAATATCACGATATATATTTTAGTCTCTAACTAATACAAAAAAGTCGCACGTCGTCATGTGATGTGTCGAGCTAGCCTCTCTTCACAATCTTCTTGCCTTTTTTCTTCGCGGTTGAATACTTTAGCCCGGGCACTATGAGATTTCTTCTCGTGAACGGACAACTTTTAGTAGGTAGTGTGGTCTTTCTTCTTACTGTAGTAGTAGTAGGCATGTTGAAGTACTTGTCGAACTTCTCTTCGATCTTCGGATCGCCATTCTTGTCGAAGTCTTGCTCGTTGGCGGATCCTTCCATTCCGATGATGCTCCTCTTGCCCCTCCTCACTACAACACGACTGGGCTTTGACGGGTCGGTAATAAAGAAACATTGATCAACTTGGCTAGCGAGTATCCACGGCTCATTTTTCGTGGAGGACTTCTTTGCCGACTTGGCATCTGGTATAACGCAGGTGGTGAAATATCGGCCTTCTTTTTCGACGTTCTTGGCCCATCTAACACGGAACATCGGTACCGTCTCTCCACAGTAGTCGAGATCCCATATCTCCTCGATCCTTCCGTAGAATCTTTCCATGACAGTAGTCTCGTCATCGGCGAAGGACATCATAGTAACTCCTGAGTTTTGATATTCGCTATTCATGTCCTTTTCCTCGGTGTAGAATCTGTAACCGTTGATGTCGTATGACTGATAAGTCTTTACGTTATGCGCTGGGCCCTGTGACAAGGAGAATATGAGTTGCTGATCTTTCGTAGAAGGCGTCTGCGGGGGATTGTCCAGCAGCCTTTTCTTGAACCAACCCGTGAAGGTGGAGTTGTGTTCTCTTGTTACGTCTCCTTTCTTCCTCGGGTGGGCCCGGTCCACGTACTCCTGCTCGATCAAGCTTTTGTGCTCTTCCACCCAATGCGTGCTACTCTGGTTGCCAAAAGGATTGAGTCCATCGGTGCTCATACCCAGCCTGACGTTCCTTGCATCGCCCCCGAACTTTTCGAACTCGATGTCCAATGCATTCCACTGGCTAGCGTCTGAAGGGTGTGTTAGGATCTTTCCCTTCTCTGGATCATCTTCGGGTTTCTCCCTTTCCGCGTGTCATTGCATTAGCTTTGCTTCCTTAGGATCTACGAAATATCTCTGTAGACGGGGAGTGATAGGAAAGTACCATACCACTTTTCTAGGAACTTTCTTGTTCCCTCTCTTGTACCGTCCATGGCCGCACACCGGACATGTGGTTCTCTCCGCGTACTTGTTACGATAAAGTGCGCAATCATTGATACATGCGTGGTATTTAACGTGCGGTAGGTCGAGAGGGCACACGATTTTCTTGGCCTCCTCTATACTTGTTGGCAATGTGTTCTCGTTAGGAAGACGATCGTGCCAGAATTCCATGTTAGCATTGAAGCTCACGTCGGTCCATTTGTGTTCCGCCTTCATCTCTAGAGCCTTGAGCGTTACACTCAGGCGTGTATCCTCGGGCCGACACCCAGGATACAATGGAGTCATCCCATCTAACTTCATTTGCACCAGCTTGGCTTTCTCTCTGGCTGCAGCTTTGGCGTTGCTCGTCTCCTTGAGAAGCAGTTCCTGAACATGAGGATCCCTTAACACCGAAGTTAGCAGCGTCTGGGTGTTCGTTTCTTCTCCTTCTTCATGATGGTCATGCCCGTTGACATCTCCTTCTTCGTCATGATGATCATGCCCGTCGCCGGTATATTCTTCGTCATCATTACCATGCCCGTCGGGAGACTCTTCGTCTTCTCGCTCGCCCAAGTCTTCATGATGACCAACACCATTTACTGCCAGCTCCTCATCGAAGTCGTCACGCATGAACCGCGCCTGAGTAGGTGATCCTCCAATTGTCCAGAATCAGGGTCGATCCAGCGTTGGAGTTTGCATGTTCGACATGGACATCTTATCTGGGTCTTGTTGTTTCGAATCATGTCCGCCTTGGCGTCTTTCTTATACCTAGTAACTCGACCTTCGCTCATGCTGACGACCATGGTAGCCTGCGCGGTATGCACATATAGAGCAAAAAGACAGAGAGTAGGTTAATTAGAAATACACACACAAAACACACATGCATGGTCGTCGTCGGAAAAATTTGGCATGACCTTTCCTAAAAGTAGGACATATGGGTGGTGCAAAAATTTGCCGAAATGGAAATAAATCAACATTTCGGCAAACATCCATGCACCACACCGGGAAAGACACAAGGAAAAACAAGAATCTTCTTCCCATGCAAGCATTCATGCACCACACAAGCTTCATGCACAAACATCATCTTCACGCCATGCATGCATCGCATATACACACCGCCCGCGCGACAAGCTTTACACCTACAAAACATGCATATTCATGGCCAATTACTCACCGGGTAGATAGAATACTGAGTCAAGAGCGCGATGTGAGAGAGTGTGGATCAATAGATCTATAGAGAGATAATAGTACACAAATAGAGATGTGGAGGAGAAAAGTAGGTGTGTTTTAGATCAACTAGTTGGAGAAAGGCTTTTCCTAGCCAATCTATCAACTATAGTAGATTTAAATACAACAAAATGTAGAAAAGTATAGACACAATGGGGTGGGAGAGAGGAGGAAGACGAGCTGGGAGGAGGGGGAATAAGGATGTGAAATGGATGGTGGGAGAGAGGAGGAAGCAAAGCTGCCACCTTTGTGCAGATCTGGTCGAAAGATTCTGTGACGCATACAGGCCGTATGCGCCACAGAAGATCCACAGAACCTTGGCCATAGGGTGCAGTGGGCCATGTGGGCCCCCTGACTCAATGTTCTGTGGCGCATGGCCAACGAATGCGCCATAGAACCTTGGCCAGTGGCCAAACACCGTGGGCCCGACCACAGAAGGTTAAACTTCTGTGGCACATATATGACCCATGCGCCACAGAACACTGAGGGCACAGATCTGCACCAAATAAAGGTGGCAGATAGAGCTCTTTAATGACACCCCTCTCTATATATGCCACACTCCCTGTCCAAAGCAACATACCTGCCCTCATGTCTTCTTCCCACAACTCGTCGGAAGACTCGCTAGAGAGCAAGCCCGCTCGCGTTCCCTGCAGCCTACTCGCAGTGGAGGGGCGAGGTCGAGGGACAGTGCTCGGAGTCAGCCGCCGCGAGATTTAGAGGTCAACCTAATCGAGGAGGAGGCCAGACTGCGGCACGAGGCCCTTTACAACAAGGCCATGAGGTTGTACGCCGTGCTCGCGTCTCCGGAGGAGAGGGCGCGCATAGCGGAACCAATTGGGTGGCGGCCGGTGCTCGACCCCAACGTGTCCATGGAGGACCACGTCCACAGGCTGCAGGCGCGCGTGAACAGGGAGGTTTGACATCTTCCACCGCCATCGTCCCCACCAGCTCTTTGAAGGGATTTGCAATGTTGTAGTTTGTGTATTTGCAATGATGTATGACATTGTTGTTTTGTTGTTTAAGGCTATGCGCATGTGCATTTTGCAACGATGTATGCCACTGCACATATCTATCTACTAGATTGTCTAGTATATTCTACCTATTCCACTGGTACTTGTTTAGTTGGGAAAAGCATAAGAGGAAAATGTGTGTACTAGGAAACAATAATCTGAGAAGCACGAAGCTTTCTGTGGTGCATACTACACACATGCACCACAGAAGCTTGTACATAGGTGTCCAGAGAGTGGGACCCACATAATTGTTCTGTGGCGCATATCGTAATATGCGCCACAGAAGATATAAACTTCTGTGGCGCATCTCCTTGTATGCGCCACAGAAGTTTGGTCAGAGCACAGTCAGACCCCGCCTGCTGTGGGTCCCACCAAACTTCTGTGGCGCATACGAAGTAATGCGTCACAGAAGATTCATGGTCCAACGGCTGGTGTGGGTCCCACCAAACTTCTGTGGCGCATGGCTCTGGAAGATGCGCCACAGAAGTTTGGTGGTTCTGTGGCGCATTTCTCCGGATGCGCCACTGGATAACTTTTGTGGCGCATGGTCAGGACCATGCGCTACAGAAGGTATGTCTATCTGTAGCTAGTTTCCTAGTAATGTTGTGCTCTTATAACACTAATATTTTAAATACACAACGATGACCCCGCGCATTTTGCGAGGGCCACTATGTGCTAGTTACAAAGAAAAAAAAATAGAAAAATGCAGTATGATACAACACTGATTTAGGATTCTATCCTCTGATCTTCCATGACAGCTTGAGGAATTTCAGGTCATGGATGCTTGTATTGCACGCAGCAGCTTGTCAAACAGATGGAAATAAGCAAGTCTGAATCTCTTACCAAACAAGAAGACAACAAAGACCACCCAAAGACCCATGACAAATCCTGCAGCCAGGCCAAGATAAAAATACCTCGTCTCTGCTTGATGCTCATCAAGATTCCTTCCAATTATCACCTCAGGTCCCGAACAGTTCCTAGAAAGAGGAGGCCCGCAGAGGTAGTCGTTGCCTATGTACGATGACGCAGGATCAATGAGCGCCTGGAGCTGGTTCCCGGAGGGAACTCTTCCTGATAGATTATTGTATGACAGGTTCAGCTTGCTTAACATTGTCATGTTTGAGAAACTGGAAGGAATTCCTCCGGAGAGTTCATTGTATGACAGGTCGAGAGATTCGAGAGATCCAAGAAAGCCGATCGTCTCTGGAATCTTACCATTGAACTGATTATGAGAGATGTTCAGGCTCTTCAGATTGACAAGAGATGTTATCTCAACTGGAATCTCTCCAACCAAACTGTTACAGGACAAGTCAAGGCCAACCACATAGATGAGACTACTGGTGTAATCAAGGTACTGACCTTTTGTTACCACCTCTAAGCTATCATCATAGTTTTGTGAGTAGAACGCCTCCGAGTGTCCGTCCGGTCTATCATAACTCGAATCCAAGGGGTTATTTAGCCCTTGTGTATGATCCTGAGTCATTGCTTTCATGTTGGCCACTGTATGAGGTACAAATCCTGATATTCTGTTGTATGCAAGGTCCAAGTATTGCAGGTATGCAAGCTGTGTGAGCTGAATTGGAATAGAGCCGGAGAACATATTATGCCGCAGCCGGAGATAAGATAAATCTGGCACTCTTTCGGCTATCCATGTTGGTAACCCTCCAGTAAACTTATTATGGGAAAGATCAAGTAGAATCAACTCAGGGCAGCTCTGCAGAAACGAAATATCGCCAGACAAATTATTTTCGTACAAGATTAGAGCCTCAGCTGAGAAGGTTGCATTCAGTTTTTTAGTTCCCACCGATACTTCTGCACAATCAGGAAATCCTCCTGTGAGACGGTTCTTTGCTAGATCCAAGACGTTCAGAAACTGCAGCTCGCAGATATGTATTGGGATAGTGCCATTGATACTGTTTTCCGAAAGCAATAAATCACCAAGGAACGGACCTCCAAAATTTTGTGGCAGTGGCCCTGATAACAAGTTTCTGGAAATGTCAAGTTCAACCAAAAGCCTTGGTAACTGTGGTAGACTTCCAGTGAGCATATTGGAGTTGAGGTCAAATACTGTAAGCATAGGTGAAGACATGAATTCCAGAGTGCTCGGTAACCTGCCACTGATGTTATTACAAGAAATGTTTAAATATTGAACATTTGAAAACACCACCCAAAACCAATCTGGCAGATGGTCAACTATGCCTGCATCAGAAATATCAAGACAAGTAACACCACTCTGCCCTTTAAGCCACAAAGGAAACTGGGGCCCAAGTTTGCTAGAAGGGAAATAAGCCAGCTGCAATTTAAAGGGAGGAGTCCAATTTGAGCTGATCACCATGTGCAGGGAGTTGTAAGACAGGTCTAATTCTTCCAGATTAACTAGACTGCCTAAGTGTTCCTCCGATATGGAACCACTGAACTGGTTGCCGTCTAGATACAGTTTGCTGAGTTTGTTGAGCACACCAATCTCACGAGGTATCGATCCTACAAGCCGATTAAAAGAGAGTTGAAGAATGCTCAAATCAGTCCACTGCTCTATCCACTTCGGAATTTCCCCACTGATATTAGTACGAGTTAGATCTAACAATTTCATCTTACTCCATGCACAGTGAGGCAACCCATCCAAGAATTCTGGCAAGTCTTGATCGATATGATTTCCTAACAGTACTAGCTCTCTCAAATTGCAAAGATTACTCAGCGCTCTGGGATTTAAACTTGTGAGGAAATTGTCTCCAAGACGAAGTGCCTCAAGGGAAGTCATGTTTCCCATTGCATCTGGAAATGGTTCAGCAATATAATTGTTACTAAGGTCAAGATGCCTGATGGTGCCAACATCCCAGAACCAGTAGCTTGGATTCAAGGTATCAACCCCACTGTCTGATAGATCAAGCATCTGAAGTGACGTGAGGTTGGAACGCACTACAGGGGTGTGTGGAAAAACAAGTTCACATTCACTGAGATGCAGGACCCTTAGATTAGACAGCATACTCACCACTTGTACCGAATTTCCAATAGTGCTGAGATTTACACTACTCATGTCAAGAAACCTTAGCAAACGGAGACGTGGTAACCACGATATATCCTCGGTGTGCAATTTGCTTTCATCACCATTAAGATACCGTGGGTTGTAGAGGTCAAGGTAGATCAATCTGGAGAGGTTACCGAGTTGAGGAGGCACTTTACCATCAAAACTCATGCAAGAGAGGTTGAGATATACCAAGCTCCCCAGGGAGCCCAAGAATCTCGGTATGGATATACCAACTCCCCCGAGAAAATTTCCGCTGAGATCTAGATACTCCAAATGATGCAGAGCAAGCAAAGAAGAACTTATCCTCCCATGCATCCCCAGATGCGGTCTAGGATACCCGGGAACCATCATATCATCAAAGAGGAAATTGTTGCGTAGGTCAAGCTTGACGACATGGCCTGTTCTGTTGTTGCACCGGACACTGCTCCAAAGGCAACAATCTTGGCCATTCCACGAGGCAAGGAGGCTATGTGGATCTTTTAGTATGCCATCTTTAAATGAAAGAAGTGCCTCCCTCTCCTTTGTGAAGCACCCACCATTGGCTTGTTGTGCATAGACAGAGGAGATAGTCGTGGTGGCTAGAACAAGGAGGAGACAGCAGGCTGCAGCTGCATCCATGGAGGATATCTGGGTTTGCGAAATGGGTTGGTATTTCGTGGCTTGCCAATCAGTGCTTATGTGAAGAAAGGTAGTAGGAAACCAGGAATAGCATATTAAAAAAGAGAGTCAAATCATGAGCCTAACAAAAGGAGAAATCATGTAACTTGATTTTTAAATTCATGATGGCAACGGCAAAAGCGGTCACTTACTTTGACTTGATATTATGTGGTCAGAGTTTATTTGATATTCTACAATTCTATGCACTGAAGACAATATTGTGACGTGAGGATTGCCGGTACGTACGTTTCTTCAGAGGAGTGAACTGCATTGGACCAACAATGCATTATGTGTACTTCTTTGAAATTAGACAAGTCAATTAATAGTTTTGTTTTTCTGAGGAAAAACGAATGGCCTATGGAAATTTAGAGCACTTAAATATCCAGATCCTGAACAGAGAAAAATCACAAGAGAAGTGTGCGAATTTGGGATACTGGTGTTTTGGACTTTGGAACACTAGTGCATAGTATTCTAGGCGAAACTTCCCCAATCGCCAGCCCCATATCAATTTCACAGGAAATGAGCTCTGTTTCCGTGTTGAAAGTCGGAATGAGGTGACGCGCACAAGTGGGAGAGGACCAAACCATCGATAGCTGCTGCCGCCGCGGGCCGGAGATGGCGCCGTCGAGGAGGGAGCCCATCGATGAGGACAGCTCGTGCTTGGCCGGCATGAGGAAGAGGCGGATCTGGGAGCTGTAGCAGAACCCACAACCAGAGGAGGAGGCGGCGGCGATCCTGTAGTCGTCGAGGAGCGTAGAACTCTTAGAAGGTCCAAGCGTTTCACATAACCACAGTTTATCAGGAAACCACAACAATTAGAAGGTCCAAGCGTAGAACTCTTAGAAGGCTCTTTTTTAAGACTTTTCACTCATGTTAGGTTTAGGGTCTAGGGTTTAGATTTTAGGGTTTTTTTTCTCTCGCGGCGATCAGCCGGCGTTAAGGTCCTGATTCCTGATCTCCTATCTCTGTCCGTACCTGCTGTGTTTGGGCTGATCTAGGGGCGACCCTTGCGTCGCTTCCCAGCCTTGACTCTCGGGTTTGTGACGACTAGGTTTCGCGCGAGTGTTCTACGGTGAGATCTACTCGCCACCATGGCTGAAGGATCATCTGGTTCTTCAAGTGGTGATATTGCTGGGATGATGAAGAAGCTTGGTATCTGGGAGGAAGACCTGGACGACGTGGTGTTTGAGGATGAGGGGCCGCCGCCTGCCGAAGCGACTAGGTGGTTGGCTATAGCCAGGGTATTTACGGAAGGTGAATATTCCAGCTTTTGGTTTTACAAGAACATGTGATCTACTTGGGATCTTACGCAGGAGGTGAAAACTAAAACCTTAGAAGGCAATCTACATACTTTCCAATTTTCATGTCTTGAAGATCGGGAGAGGGTGATGCAAGGAGGCCCATGGAAATTCCGAGGCAATCCTGTTCTGATTGCCCCATACGATGGTTTCACAAAACCAACTACGATTGAGCTGTTTCACTTTGATATATGGATTCAAATTCATGATTTGCCTATGGGGTATGCGCCGATGCTCAAATATCTTGCCTCCAAAGTGGGGGAGTGGGGTGCTACTGGAAAATCTTCAAACGATTTTGAAGGTAACTTCTATCGTGCAAGGGTTAGATTGGATGTGAGGAAACCTTTGGAGGTTGTTGTTTCTATGACTCGAGCTAGAAGAAGAGAATTATTTCTGGTGAAGTATGAAAATATTCCCAATTTGTGCAAGGTCTGCGGGTGATGACCCACAAGTATAGGGGATCGCAAGAGCCTCTGAGGGTAGTATTACTCAATTTATTGATTCGACATAAGGGGAGCCAAAGAATACTTGCAAGCCTTAACAACCGAGTTGTCAATTTGCTGCACCTAGAAATAGTTCTTGCTCACAGAAGTTTATCAGTAGCAACAGTTTGTAGTAGCAACAACAACAACAGTAAAGCATGAGCAATAGTAACAGTAGTAGAAAACAATAGGATATGAGCGCGGTAGGCATAGGGATGGATGGACGTGTGTGGTCTAAACATGTAACTTCAAGATATAAGACAATTGCAGATAAATAAGAATAAGCATCCAAGTACTAAACAATCATAGGCATGTGCTCCATATATAGTCATGCGTGCTCGCAATGAGAACTTGCACAACATCTTTTGTCCTGTCATCCCGTTGCAGCGGGGCCTCTAGGTAACTACTGGCAATTAAGGTGCTCCTTTTAATAGAGCACCGGAGCAAAGCATTAACACTCCATGAACACATGTGATCCTCATATCACATCCATCCCCTCCGGTTGTCCCAATTATTGCCAGTTCGGGGCCTTTGGATCCGGACAATGATATGTGTACACAACTTGCACATAAGATCACAAACAATACTATCATAATGATTCAATAATAAGTTCAGATCTGAGATCATGGCACTCGGGCCCTAGTGATAAGCATTAAGCACAACAAGTTGCAACAAAGTCAAATAGCACTAATAGAGATACTAGGCACCATGCCCTAACAATCTTATTCGACTACATGATATAACTCATCCAATCCCTACCATCCCCTTAGCCTACAGCGGGGGATTACTCATCATAGATGAGGGAAACATTGATTGTTGATGGAGAGGCGTTGGCGATGACGATGGCGACGATCCTCCCCAAATTCCTCGTCCCAGCAGGGTGCTAGAACGGATTTTCTGGATCCGAATCGCGGTTTCTGGTGGTGGCGGCGCAGCGAAACTCTTTCTGGAAAAACATCGAACCCCCCTCGGTTTTTAGGTCAGGGGGCTTCTTATAGGCGAAGAGGGAGGCCGAGGGGGTGCCTGGGCTGGCCACACCCCTCCCAGGCGCGGGGTGGGCCCACCCGTGCGGCAGGGGGTGTAGGCCACCCAGGGCTCCCCTCCGTCTCGTATTCTTGCTCCATGGATCTTCTGGGGAAATAGGATTTTTGGCATATTTTCTGGGATTTTTCCTGATAGTTGATTTTCTGCACAAAAACTAGACACCAAGGTAATTCTGCTGAAAACAGCGTTAGTCTGTGTTAGTTGTATCCAAATCACACAAGTTTAGAGGAGAAATAATAGCAAAAGTGTTCGGGAAAGTAGATATATTTTGGACGTATCAACTCCCCCAATCTTAGATTATTGCTTGTCCTCAAGCAATTCAGTTGAAAACTGAGTGCGATAAAAGAACTTTCACGAACACATTTGCTTCATATGATGTATATATTCTTAGCACAGGAGTAGATACTTAAACCATTCATAATAAGAAGTATGCAACTAAGTCTACTCAATAGTCATTGCAAACTATGAAGAGTTTCCAACTCAATAATAATAAGTAGCATGAAACATAAACATAAGCAACATTGCAATGCTCATAAGAAGGTATGATAGAGTGGTATCTCGCTTGACTTTGTTTGTAGATCACAATATAAATGCCAAGGCACCTCTGAAGTTCAAGTGAAGACTAGAAGTAAAGATATCAGAGATACAAGCATCAAATTCATGACATAGTTTACCAAGTTTTGGGACAAGCATAAGAATGACAACTATGCTCTCAAGAAGGTGCTCATAGAATAAGTGGTGACTCAATAAGGAAGTGAAAAGGTTTTGAAAAGTTTGAAAGGATTCCAAAGCTGAAAGTAAGGTACTCATTAGCTTTGATCTCTCATTGCCCCTACCAAAGGCATCTTTATGTGGTTAAGGTGAAAGTGAGGTCCAATATGAGTTATATGCTTGACAGACCATAAACAGGAAATCCCATGTCCCTTGAGTACGAGGGCCGCTCCTTGTGCTACTCAACTTTAGTTACCTGTAAGTTCTTGTCATCGTAAATACATGCATATCATAGAGAACCGCCAACGGAGTACCCCTTGCACATGATACATGAGCTATCCCATAATCAAAATTACAAGGCAAACAGACAATGAGCATCTCAATGATCTTTTTATTTGCTATTTGCATAGGTTTTTATTGAGGATGCCTCATAGATGCTCATTATGGTAATGCTGCAAGTTTCCACCATGATTAGGCATGGCTTAGGCTAGCAGCCCAGGCGTTTCTCTAACACATATATATAACTCCATGAACTCACAACCTCTCCTTTTATTTCACACCGACGACATCCGCAAACAAAAGAGCATGGTATCAACTGGATATGTATCCATAAGTGTTGAAAGCATTCCCCGTGATAGCACGGTTCTGCTAACTCCCAGCCTATAATTTGCAAGCATATAACTTTTATGGACAGTCACAATGGTTCAGGTTTATTAAGTGCAAGGAATAAAGTATGCCATCAAGTTCGTGAGAGCTTTACTAACTAACTTTCTCAAAATAGTCAAACATTTTATTTGGAGGAAAATAAGGCATAATGAATATGCACTGAATAGAAAATGATGCTAATAGGTAGGTATGGTGGACATTGTTGGCAATATTGTTTTGGGGGAGTTGGATGCACAAGTAGATGTAACACCCTCGGATCGACCCTATACAAGTTTCAGCGCTTCCCGCCAAACCCACATAGAAACGATTCAAAGGTGCCCACCAGGCACTTGCGTGCGGGTGGAAAATGAAGTAATATCATTACACAATAGTCCTCGATGGAACCTAGAAAACATATATACAACAGCGACTCAATGAGTCAAGAATACAGATATACAGTACAAAGATTCAAATCACCTTGAAAACGATACAGCGTCCGAGTACGGACAAGATGCAAATTGAGCTAAGAGCCCTAAATAATAACCAATGGAGTCCATAACCCTGCCCAGGCCAAGCCGGAAGGGTAACCCTGCTAACAACGTCGATCTCAAAACCTGCTTAAACAAAAGGGGTGCCGATAAAGGGTAAAGGAAAAAGAGAGCGGTCAGTACTGAGGCCAGTACACGGCGAGACTAGAATTCGACGGTCCTCGCCTACATAGGTATGGCGGACTGAAGCGGCAGCGCAGCATGCACTAAACAACCTATAGAGACTCGATATAACTGTCGGCTATCAGAGAGGGATAAGAAAGACCTATTCGGAACCAACCTGATACTACCACCAAACATACCCATCCTGGTATTTCCCCCTCGAGACCAAACGAGGAAGTCAACCGAGGAACTCACATAGTTGGCAGTTTTATTTATTCAGTTATCGTTGCAACAATTACTAGTCAGGTATAGATAGCCATCCTGATATAATAAGCAATGGGCACTTTTAGTTAACCATTCCGTTGTAGTTGTGACACTTACTAGTCAGATACAATTAGCATGAGATATCCCAAACCCAGCAGTTGTTGGTACTTTTATTTAGCCATTCCATTGTAGTGAAGCTCATTACTAGTCATATCAGATATAAGTCAAATTATAACAGTAAACTTTAGTTATAGTTGTCTATGATCGAGAACTGTGCTCCAAGTCATCCATAACCGCGGACACGGCTTCTCGAAAATATTTAACCCTGCAGGGGTGCACCAAAGTTTCCACACGCACCTACACCCTTGTTGTCAGATCAGGTAGGTACAAGATCACAAAACATACACCCAACGGTATGTCGACGGGGTTTCGGACACGGCGTTTCCCAGACCCAAAGCAAGCACATGGGGGCCACCCCACTAAGCTACCCGTAACAAAGTCGGCCGGTCTTCGAGACGGACCCAGGGTTTGTGACGACGGCTGTAAACGACTGGGAAACCGAAAGTGTGACTGGGCTTGTCGATACCGCGAAAACGTGGCACAGAGTTCCAAAACAGTACAGGCGCTCCACGCGCAATAGTAAATAAAGCAGTAAAGCATGGCATAAGTACAGGATAGTAATAAAGCCCCAAACTACTTTGTGGCCCCCGGTACAGTACTTTGAAATCAGGTACTAATCGATGGGGGTGCCCACACACCCTACCTGTGGTTAGCGCGCTCGATCTCGGAACAGGTGTCAAGAACTCGGGGTCCTACAGGATACAAGTGGACAGTTAAAAACCAAATAACATCTATTGCCCACCTGTGCCTCTGCATTATTTACCTACTTCAATTTTAGTTATTAAACGGTAATTAAAGCCATGATCATCTCCAACATTAAACATGCGGCATTCTTCCAACAACTGTGGTACTTGACGACACGCAATCGCACCTGAGCAAGCGACTATGACACGCAAGTACAACTATCTACCAAACAACAGGTAATAGGATGTGTCCAAGGCAATATAAGGCTGCAGGGAAGTATAACGCGGTACAGAATATATAGCATCGCAACACAGATAGCAATAGATCAGCAAGAGGAAGTAAAGACTAGAAATGTAAAATAGGTGGAAAGGGGGAGAATGCTCGCCTGAAAACATTGTTAAAGGTTCATCCGAAGATCGGGTCGACTCTCGCATCAACTCATCGGCCTAATCCGTGAAGAAGCGAAACACTAGAAGAAACACCGGATGCACTATTTAATACTACGGCAGAAGATAGGCATGATGCATGTATGATGTATGGCATGGCAAGGATGCGGTGTGATTAGGCAATATTAAACGGAACCAGAGTCCCGACAATTATTTAATAGGTTCATGTTGTTTAGATATTCTGGAATTTAAATGTTGTCTTGACAAGGCAAAATATAGCATCGGTTCGCTACACAAATTTAAATGGAGCAATTATAAGACTAGAAAAGCACGTATATGGTCTTCATATATAATTATGAGGCGAATCAACAAAATACCCTCAACCAAATGATTATGTATGCGAGAATGAACAATTTATATGCAACAATTATATAGCATTTATAAGATAGGGCTCGGATAGGGGTCACACATCGGATCGACGATCTTGGTTCCGAGGGGTTCGAGGATATCCCGGATCAGGCTTCAGGGTTTGAACTCGGGAAGGAGGAACAAAATGCCGAAGTTCGGTCTTCATGTCCGAGAGGAAGATCTTGCGGTTTCCATGAAGGAGAGCTTGGTGTTCGGGAAGAGGATGCTCGGTACTGGTTGTTCTTCAGAAAAGTTCGCATTGTGTTGGTCTTGTCGACGAGAAGATCTTGTCGCCGGGAAAACATGTGGTGGCAAACTTGGCTACAGCGTAACCCATTTGGCACGGAAGAAGCTTCCCAGGTACACAAGCGTACCCAAAGACAAGAAGCGTTGAAGGTCGTCCTTGTTCGGTGAGCAAAACCTTGGCAGACAGGGACACGCACTCGAGCAGCGTCACGCCTCGCAGACAGTGATGGAACGACATGGAGGAGGCCACAACATCACCACCGTTCCTGTCGCACCAATGGTAGCCTGCAAGGGAGAGAAACCACCACATCAAGGCGGCCACGAGAGGGGGCAGGGGCATCAGCCTGCGAGGGAATGCTGCAAGGAGAAGCTCGGTCCTGGGGGACCCTGGCAACGACGGGGCGCCGACAAGGGAAAGGAAGGCAATGTCCTGGTGGTCCTGGTGCTTGGGGTCAGAGGCGGTCGGTGTAGAGGCGAGGTGAGAGGCGGCGCGAGGCCACGGTGGAGAAGGCGGACGGCGGTCGGAGGAGCTTGGATGAGGTCGGTGGCGTCCTGCAGCGGGGTCAGGAGTAGGTGCTCGGCTGGTGGCGAGCAGCAGGGGAGGGGCCGGCGTCGCAGGCGGCCAAAGGCGCGGCGACGAGCTCGGGGGTCGGGGACGGGCGCTGTAGAGGGGCTCTTCGGAAGAGATCGAAGAAGGCAGCCGGAGGAGGCGGGGCACTCCGGTGGTAGGGAGTTGCAGAGACGAAGCCGGGGCGCGGGTGCAGAGAGGAGGCGGGACGAGCCGGGCGGCAGGGGAGGATGGCCGGAGAGGGAGGCAGATGCCAGGGCGAGGGGGAGTCGGGTCACGATGGGAAGGTGGAGGCGAAACTGGCGGCGGGGATGCGGGAGGTAGAGAGCAGAGGCGGGGCGATGGGGGTTCGTGGGCGGATCGAGCGGGGTGGACGGGTCCTCTGGTGGGGCCAGGGGAACAGCGTGCGTGCGGTTGGTGGGATCTGGGGATCGGGTGTGTGCGTGTGTCCGCTGTGTGGGGGTGGCGGCGACACAGGGGAAATGGTGGGATTGGGTAGGACTAGGTGGTAGATTAGGGTTAGGGTTTGATTTAGGTGGGCCGAGTTGGGCCTCTGGCCTGATCGGTCGGACTGTCTTCCCAGACAAAAACGTTTTATTTATTTTATTTAGTTTTAAAATATCTTTTTGTTAAAATAGTTTAGGCAAACAAAAGATCCGGACGGACCAAGGGTTTTACATTTGAAATAGAGAGGATATTTTAGAAAAAAAACGGGCTTTTAGAAAATACCTTTAGGCAAACAGATGCATGTTGATGTTATGATGATGCACATAATAAAAACAACAGCGATTTTCTAGTAGTGCTTTTAGCCGGGGTGCTACAGTAGATCTCATACTCAGTGCAAGTGAAGGCTAGCAATAGAGAGGGAGCATGGACAAATGAGAGAGAAATAATTGTCACAATCATGCTTGCAACAAAACATGACTAATTATGTCATGAAAGTGATACAAGAACTCTAAGGCAAAATAAATCATCGAGGCTTACTGACTATTGTTTAGTCATATGCATACGTGAGCATCTGCCAAGTCGATTCATATGAAACTTTCAGAGGAGGATACCACAATATCATACCAAGTTATGAATAGAACAGTGCAAGCAAACATTCATATAACATTCTACAAACTATTAGCAAGCTGGAGCTAATCACAAGAAAGCAAGAACTACTAAGCATCCATCAATAACATACACCTTACATGAACAGACTAAGCATGCTCACAATTATGAGTATATGTACAAAAATGAAAACAAATTGAGTTTGTTACCAGCCTGTTACCACACCTCAAGTTGTCTTAATCTTCATTACTGCCCTTCACTTGTGTGACTTGAATAATAACATGAAATTAAATCCACTGAGGATGGTTGAACCTGAAAAGAACTAAAAAACCAAAGAAGAACAACAAATATTTTTGGTGTTTTCGATTTTTCAAATAAGCAAACAAAGAAAAAACAAACAAAGCGAAATCTTTTTGGATTTTTCTTTAAGGCAAACCAAAGCTAAAAAGCAAAGAAACAAACCAAGAGAAATAACAAAAATATTTTTGGCATTTTTGTGTTTTGGGAAAGCAGAAACAAGAACCCAAAAGAAAGCAAAACAATGGATATACAAAGAACCGATGAAAAATGATATATAGATGAGTGTGATGTCGGTATACCTCCCCCAAGCTTAGGCTTTTGGCCTAAGTGGGGCTCAACTCCATGGTGACCAAGAAGGTGCACCTCTGTAATACGACGAGGAGGCCCCTTCGTCCTGGTACGAGCTCGAGGACTCCCTTGTGTAGTGCACATAGGGATTGTATGAGGGCGCATCCCTCTGATAGTGTCCATGGAAGCCAAGAATGCGCAGCTTCTCATCCATCTCCTCCTTGGAGCGTGACAAAGGTCCCTGGGAAATACTGAACAAAGTGGTTTGGGGTAGAGGGATCTCTCTCTCTTCCCCGTCAGTAAACAACATTCTATAAACCAAGATCTCAAGGGTAGAGTCAGCAGTGACAAAGTGATGCGCTTTTATGGAAGCAAGATCAAGCCTCTGAGGAGCAAAAACTGTATCATTTGGATCAACAACAAGGTCCAAGGCAGCAACAACATGTGCAGCAATAATTCCCCCATAAATAGATCCCTTAGCAGCTAAGCGACGAGCAATGAGAGAACCAAGGTTGTAGCTAGTTTCATTGTTGAGAGCAACAGCTATGAAGGCCAAATGATATTTGGAAATATTGCTAGTGTTATCCCTACCAAGAACACTAGTGGCAAGATAATAAGCAAAGTACCTGATGGCTGGGAGTTGAATATTTCTTATCTTTCCCCTTTGGGCTCTACGGTCATCATCATTAGTTATCCCGCGGTAGAGCTCCAAAAAATTAGTGGGTTGAGCTGAAATCTTCTTCACCGTACTAGCTGTACCAAGACCCAGGGCCTCACAAAATTTCTTCAATGTCATAGTGTAAGGCCTGCCATAAATTTTGAAAGACACATATGGCTTGAACAAGCTATTAGAAAAATAGAATCTCTCCACAAAGGTTTTAGTGAGCGTAGCATATTTCACGCTCTCATCCTGCATATAACTTGTTAGTCCAACCCTCCGAACCATGGTTAGAAAATCCTCAAGAATCCCAACAGTCTGCAAGAAGGTTGGGCAAGGAAAGGTGGAAGGGTGCGCACCCCCTCATCTCCCTCATCGCCAAATCGCGGTGTAATGAGATCCTCATTGTATGAGGGCCTAGCTCGTGAGGATGATCTTGAATGCCTTGCCCTCCTAGGTGCATCACTCTCAAATATTTCATCAAAGGTGTGGTTGTCCATGACCTCTTTTTTCTGAATTTTTTGGACAAACATCAAACCAAGTGATTTCCAAGTTGATAAATGATGAGAAACTACTATAGGAACTTGCTAGAGGTCTACACATGCATCAAAATGGAATATCTAAGCATAGAACAAGCATGCAAGCTCACACAACCTGTCACCTATAGCAGCAAAATACTCAAGATACAATCTACCAATCACAAATCTAATTAGACAAGTGGAGGAGGCACATACCAAGGAGCAATTCCTTCAAAAATCAGCAGCAAAGATGGGCTGAGCAAGGAGATCGAAAATCGGGAGCAAGAACATCAGGAACTCGAGCTTGAGAAAGTTTTCCGGTGTTTTCCGGGAGAGAGAAAGAAGATGGCTGGGAGGAGGCATCTTGGAGGGCCACACCCATGCCAGGCGCCACCTAGGGGCTGACCGCGCCACCCATGGGTGTGCTGGTCTGGGGTGGCCTCCTGGGTCACTCCAGGTGTCCCTCTGCCTCTTTTTCGATGAAAAAAATATTTTTAATTTTCTGGGATTTTTCGGGAAACTTTATTTTTGGCCAATTTTCAGGGTATGAAAATTGATTTTCTCGCAAAAAAGATTTTTTAGAAGAAGCAAAAGCAAACCAAAGCCAAACTACAAAAGTTCTAAGACACTCTAACAAGCAAACAAGCAAACAGCTAACAAAACCAAAGCTAACAAGAGAAAAGGCAAAGACTAGGAATGAGAAAAGTAAAAGAAAGCAAGAATAACCACAGTGAAAACATTGTTTTGTTCATTAAAATCCTTTTGTTAACAAGGTTGATCAAGTCTTGTTACCAAAACAATCTTATATGAAATAAAACTTTTCATTCCACAAGGTGATTATGTTACCTCAAACTTGATAGCAATGGTCCCAATCATAATACTTTCAAAAATTTCTTGTGGAATGGGACAATATATTTCTCCAACCTTGATGATCTCAATATTTTCAATGGAATTCAGACAATAGCTCTTACTTCTTGGGGAAATAAACAGTATGCTCTTTGTCATTAATATTGAATGTTACTTTTCCTTGATTGCAATTGATGACACACCTGCAGTATTAAGAAAAGGTCTCCCAAGAATAATAGACATATTATCATCTTTAGGCATTTCAAGCACAACAAAATCAGTTAAAACCAAGCAATTATGAGCCACCTGAACAGGAACATCCCCACTTATACCAACAGGAATAGTGGTTGACTAATTAGCCATTTGCAAAGATATATCAGTTGGTATCAACTTTTCTAGCTGGAGTCTCTTGTAGAGAGAAAAAGGCATAACACTAACTCCAGCTCCCAAATCACATAAAGCAGTTCTAACACAATTATTCTTAATAGAGCAAGGAATAGTTGGTATACTTGGATCACCAAGTTTCTTTGGAACCTTACCATTGAAGGAATAATTAGCAAGCAGAGTAGAAATTTCCTCATTAGGAATCTTCCTTTTATTAGAGACAATGTCCTTCATATACTTTGAATAAGGAGGCAACTTAATAGCATCAGTCAAAGGAATTTGCAAAAATAAAGGCTTCATCCACTCACAAAACTTGTTGTAGTGTTCTTCCTCCTTTAACTTGTGTTTCTTACCTGGAAAAGGCATAGGTTTCTACACCCAAGGTTCTCTCTCTTTACCATGTTTATTAGCAATAAAATCTTCCTTGGTGTACCTAGTATTATTAGTGTGCTCCTCAAGTTCTTCCTCAACTTCCTCCTTATCAGGAGCATCATTTTTATCATTACCACTCTCGGTTTCAGCATCAGAGACAGATATACTATTAGGATCTATAGCAGGTTCAAGTGGTTCCTCAACTATTTTATGTTTATTTTTCTTTCTCTTATGAGGACTATCACTACTTTCTCCTTGTTGAGAATCCTGCTCAATTCTTTTAGGGTGTCCTTCAGGATATAAAGGATCTTGAGTAGCTATACCACTCCTAGTTCTAATTCCATAAGCATGTTTATATCCTGAGGCATTAACTAGCATAACTTTTTGTATCTTAGTAAGTTGATCAATTTGGGTTTGAACCATTTGAAAGTGTTTCCAAAGCATTTTAGCATCATTAGCAGTTGTTTCCATAATATATTTCAACTCATTGATAGCTATAGAGTTTTCCAATAAATGATTCTGAACTTGTTTATTAAAATTACCTTGTTTAACAATAAATGTGTCAAGTTCCTCTAAGCATTGATCAGGAGGCTTACCATAAGGAATATATCCTTCATAAAAGTGGAGAGAGTGTACCTCAATAGTAGATGGGTGCGGAATTGGCTTACATAATTCTTCTATAGGAGGTAGATTCTTCACATCTCGGCTCTAATACCTTTCTCCTTTAGACATTTCTTAGCTTCTTTCATCACTTCATCATTTAATGCAATAACTCCCCTCTTCTTTGGTGTTGGTATTGGAACTTGTTCAGGCACAACTGATTCAGGAGTATGATGACCCACAAGTATAGGGGATCGCAATAGTTTTTGCGGGTACTACTATCTAATTTATTGATTCGACACAAGGGGAGCCAAAGAATACTTGCAAGCCTTAACAACTGAGTTGTCAATTCAGCTGCACATGGAAATAGTTCTTTCTCACAGAAGTTTATCAGTAGCAACAGTTTTTAATAGCAACAACAAAGTAACAGCAACAGTGAACAAGAGCAATAGTAACAGTAACGGTAACAGTGGGATTCGAGTGCGATAGGCATAGGGATGGATGGACGGGCGTTGCATGGACAAGTCTAAACATGTAACTTCAAGATCTAGGGTATTGCAGATAAATAATAACAAGCATCCAAGTACTAAACAATTCTAGGCATGTGCTCCAAATATAGTCATACGTGCTCGCAATAAGAACTTGCACAACATCTTCTGTCCAGCCAACCCGTGGTAGCGGAGCAAAGCATTAACACTCCATGAACACATGTGATCCTCATATCACAGCCATCCCCTCCGGTTGTCCCAATTATTGTCAGTTCGGGGCCTTTGGATCCGGACAATGATATGTGTACACAACTTGCAGATAAGATCACAAACAATACTATCATAATTATTCAATAATAAGTTCAGATCTGAGATCATGGCACTCGGGCCCTAGTGACAAGCATTAAGCACAACAAGTTGCAACAAAGTCAAATAGCACTAATAGAGATACTAGGCACTATGCCCTAACAATCTTATTCGATTACATGATAGAAATCATCCAATCCCTACCATCCCCATAGCCTACAGCGGGGGATTACTCACTCATGGATGAGGGAAACATTGATGGTTGATGGAGAGGCGTTGGTGATGATGATGGCGATGATCCTCTCCAAATTCCCCGTCCAGGCAGGGGGCCAGAACGGAGTTTCTGGATCCGAATCTTGGTTTCTGATGGTGGCGGTGAAGTGTAAGTCTTCTCTGGAAAACATCGAACCCCCCTCTATTTTTAGTTCAAAGGGTAACTTATAGGCGAAGAGGGAGCCCGAGGGGGTGCCTGGGGTGGCCGCACCCCCTAGGCGTGGGGCATGTCCCACCCGTGCCTGGCAGGGGTGTGGGCCCCTCAGGCCTCCACTCCGTTTCATCTTCTGGCTCCGTGGATCTTCTGGTGAAATATAATTTTTGGCATATTTTTCGGGATTTTTCCTGATAGTTGATTTTCTACACAAAAACTAGACACCAAGGTAATTTTGCTGAAAATAGCGTCAGTCCGTGTTAGTTGTATCCAAATCACACAATTTTAGAGGAGAAACAATAGCAAAAGTTTTCGGGAAAGTAGATACGTTTTGGACGTATCAACTCCCACCAAGCTTAGCTTATTGCTTGTCCTAGGGCAATTCAATTGAAAACTGAGTGCGATAAAAGAACTTTCACGAACACATTTTCTTCATATGATGTATATATTCTCAGCACAGGAGTAGATGCTTAAACCATTCATAATAAGAAGCATGCAACTAAGTCTACCCAATAGTCATTGCAAGCTATGAAGAGAAACCAACTCAATAATAATAAGTAGCATGGAACATAAACATAAGCAACATTGCAATGCTCATAGTAAGGTATGATAGAGTGGTATCTCGCTTGCCTTTGTTTGTAGAGCACAATATAAATGCCAAGGCACCTCTGAAGTTCAAGTGAAGACTAGAAGTAAAGATATCAGAGATACAAGCATCAAAGTCATGACATAATTAATCAAGTTTTGAGACAAACAGAAGAATGACAACTATGCTCTCAAGAAGGTGCTCATAGAATAAGTGGTGACTCAACAAGGGAGTGAAAATGGGTTTGAGTTTGAAAGGCTTCCAAATGCTGAAAGGAAGGTACTCACTAGCTTTGAGCTCTCATTGCCCCTATCATAGGCATCTTCAAGTGGTTAAGGTGAAAGTGAGGTCCAATCTGAGTTATATACTTGACAGACCATAAACTAGAAATCCCAAGTCCCTTGAGTACGAGGGTCGCACCGCATGCTACTCAACTTTGGTTACCTGTAAGTTATTGTCATTGTAAATACATCCATATCATAGAGAACCGCCAACGAGGTACCCCTTGCACATGATACACAAGTTATCCCGTGATCAAAATGACAAGGCAAGCAGACAATGAGCATCTCAGCGATCTTTTTTTACTATATGCATAGCTTTTTAATGAGGATGCTTCACAGAATGATCATTATGGTGATGCTGCAAGTTTCCACCATGATTAGGCATGGCTTAGGCTAGCGGCCCAGGCGTTTCTCTAACACAATGTATAGACTCCATGAACTCACAAGCTCCCCTTTTATTTCACACCGACGACATCCGCAAACAAAAGAGCAAGGTATCAACTGGATAGGATATCCAAAAAGTGTTGAAAGCGTTCGTCGTGACAACACGGTTATGCTGACTCTCAGCATATAATTTGCAAGCATATAACTTTCATGGACAGGTCACAATGGTTCAGGATTATTAAGTGCAAGGAATAAAGTGTGCCATCAAGTTCATGGGAGCTTTACTAACTAACTTTCTCTAAACATACAAACATTTTATTTGGAAGAAAACAAGGCATATAGAATATGCACTGAAATAGCAAATGATGCTAATAGATAGGTATGGTGGACACAGTTGGAAATATTGGTTTTTGGGAGTTGGAAACACAGGTGGAGCTCATAATCAGTGTAAGTGAAGGCTAGCAAAAGAGAGGGAGCGACAAACAAGAGAGCAATAATTTTTATAATCATGCTTGCAACAAAACAGGACTAATTATGGTATGAAAGTGATACTAGAACTGTGAGGCAAAATAAATCATCGAGGCTTACTGACTATTGTTTAGTCATATGCATGCGTGAGCATGTGCCAAGTCGATTCACATGAAACATTCAGATGAGGATACCACAATATCATACCAAAATATTAATAAAACAATGCAAGCAAACATTCATATGACATGCTACAAACTATTAGCAAGCTAGAGATAATCATAGACAAGCAAGAACTACTAAGCATCCATTAGTAACATACACCTTACAGGAACAGGCTAAGCATGCTCATAATGATGAGTATATGTACAAAAATGAAAAACAAATAGAGTTTGTTACCAGCCTCTTACCACTCCTCAAGTTGTCTTAATATTCATTATTGCCATTTACTTGTGTGACTTTAATAATAACAT
The DNA here is from genome assembly GCA_916181665.1 of Avena sativa. Classification (NCBI taxonomy): domain Eukaryota; kingdom Viridiplantae; phylum Streptophyta; class Magnoliopsida; order Poales; family Poaceae; genus Avena; species Avena sativa. Next base: position 25,521,225 of record OV702283.1, read on the forward strand.
GAAACCAAAATCCACTGAGGACGGCTGAATCCTGCAAAGAACTCACAAAACCAGAGAAGAACAACAATTTTTTTTGGTGTTTTTGATTTTTCAAACAAGCCAACAAAGCAAAAACAAGCAAAGCAAAAACAAACCAAACAAATCAAAATCTTTTTGGATTTTCTTTTAAGGCAAACCAAAGCAAAGAAACAAACCAAGAGAAACAACAAAAATATTTTTGGTATTTTTGAGAAAGCAGCAACAAAAACCAAAAAGAAAGCGAAACAATGGATATACAAAGAACCGACCGAATATGATATATAGATGAGTGTAATGTCGGTATACCTCCCCCCAAGCTTAGGCTTTTGGCCTAAGTGGGGCGCAATCCCATGGTGCCCAAGTAGGTCACCTCCGTAGTACGGCGAGGAGGCTCCCTCGTCCTGGTACGAGCTCGAGGACTCCCCCGTGTAGTGTACAACGGGGTCATATGAGGGTGCTTCCTTCTGATAGTGTCCATGGAAGGTAAGAGATCACAGCTTGTCATCCATCTCCTCCTTGGAGCGTGATAAAGGTCCCTGAGAAATACCGAACAAAGTAGTTTGGGGTAGAGGGATCTCTCTCTTCCCCGTCAATAAACAACATTTTATAGACCAAGTTCTCAAGGGTAGAGCTAGTGGTGACAAAGTGATGCGCCTTCATGTCAGCAAGATCAAGCCTCTAAGGAGCCAAAACTGTATCATTTGGATCAACAGCAATGTCCAAGGCAGTAGCAACACACATAGAAATAATTCCCCCATAAATGGGTCCCTTAGCAGTTAAGTGACGAGCAATGAGTGAACCAAGATTGTACTTAGTATCATTGTTGAGCGCAGCAGCTAAGAAGGCCAAATGATAGCTAGAAATATTACTAGCGTTCTCCCTACCAAGAACACAAGTGACAAGATAGTAAGTGAAGTACCTGATGGCTGGAAGATGAATGTTTCTTATCTTTCCCTGTTGAGCTCTACGGTTATCATCATTGGTTATTCCGCGGTAGAGCTCCAACAAATCAGCGGGTTGAGATAGAATCTTCTTTGCTGACCCAGCTGTACCAAGTCCTAGAGCCTCACAAAATTTCTTCAATGTCATATGGTAAGACCTGCCATAAATTTTGAAAGAAATATCTAGATTGAACATGATATTAGTAAAGGAGAATCTCTCCACAAATGTTTTAGCGAGAGTAGCATACTGCACGCTCTCATCCTGCATAAGGCTTGTTAGTCCAGCCCTCTGAACCAAGGTCATAAAATCATCAAGAATCCCAGCAGCCCGCAAGAAGGTTTGGCAAGGAAAGGCGGAGGGGTGCGCATCCCCTTCATCTCCCTCATCGCCGAATCACGGAGTGATGAGATCCTCGTTGTATGAGGACCTAGCACGGGAGGATGATCTTGAAGGCCTTGCCCTTCTAGGTGCATCTCTCTCAAATATCTCTCCAAATGTGTGGTTATCCATGACCACCTTATTTTTGAAATTTTTAGACAAACATCAAACCAAGTGATTTCCAAGTTGATAAATGATGAGCAACTACTATAGGAACTTGCTAGAGGGCTACACATGCATCAAAATTAGATCTCTAAGCATATAACATGCATGCAAGCTCACACAACCTGACACTTTAGTAGCAAAATACTCAAGATACAATCTACCAATCACAAATCTAATTGGACAAGTGGAGGAGGCACATACCAAGGAGCAATCCCTCCAAAAATCAGCAGCAAAGATGGGCAGAGCAAGGAGATCAAAAATCACGAGCAAGAACAACAAGAACTCGATCTTGAGCAAGTTTTCCGGTGTTTTTCAGGAGAGAGAAAGAAGATGGCTGTGAGGGGGCACCTTGGAGGGGCCCAGGTGGGCCAGACCCCCCCTAGGCGCCACCCATGGGCAGGACGCGCCTACCTGGGGTGTGGGCGCCTGGGGTGGCCCCCTAGGTCACTCTAGGTGTCCCTCTGCCCCTTTTTTCGAGGAAAATATTATTTTGAATTTTCTGGGATTTTTCGGGAAACTTTATTTTTGGCCAATTTTCAGGGAATGCAAATTGATTTTCTCGTAGAAACAGTTTTTTTAGAAGAAGAAAAAGCAAACCAAAAGCCAAACTACAGAAGCTCTAAGACACTCTAACAAGCAAACAACTAACAAAACCAAAGCTAGCAAAAGAAGGGCAAAGACTAGGAAGGAGAAAAATAAAATAAAGCAAGTATAACCATAGTGAAAACATTATTTTGTTCATTAAAATCCTTTTGTTAACAAGGTTGATCAAGTCTTGTTACCAAAACAATCTTATCTGAAACAAAACTTTGTAATCCACAAAGTGATTATGTTACCTCATACTTGATAGCAATGGTCCCAATCATAATAGTTTCAAAATTTTCTTGTTGAATGGGACAATATATTTCTCCAACCTTGATGCTCTCAATATTTTCAATGGAATTCAGGCAATAGCTCTGAGCAACCTTCTTGGGTAAATAGACAGTATGCTCTTTTTCATTATGTTACCTCTCCTTGATTACAATTGATAACAGCACCTGCAGTATTAAGAAAAGGTCTCCCAAGAATAATAGACATATTATCATCTTCAGGCATTTCAAGCACAACAAAATCAGTTAGAACCAAGCAATTATGAGCCACTTGCATAGGAACATCCTCACATATACCAACAGGAATAGTAGTTGACTTATCATCCATTTGCAAATATATATCAGTTGGTATCAACTTTTCTAGTTGGAGTCTCTTGTAGAGAGAAAAAGGCATAACACTAACTCCCGCTCCCAAATCACATAAAGCATTTCTAACATAATTATTCTTAATAGAGCAAGGAATAGTTGGTATACCTGGATCACCAAGTTTCTTTGGAACCTTACATTGAAGGAGTAGTTAGAAAGCAAAGTAGAAATCTCCTCATTAGGAATCTTCCTTTTATTAGAGACAATATCCTTCATATACTTTGAATAATGAGGCAACTTAATAGCATCAGTCAAAGGAATTTGCAAAAATAAAGGTTTCATCCACTCACAAAACTTGTTGTAGTGTTCTTACTCCTTTGACTTGTGTTTCTTACCTGGAAAAGGCATAGGTTTCTGCACCCAAGGTTCTCTCTCTTTACCATGTTTATTAGCAATTGTCACATCCCAAAATTTTCCAAATTTTGAAATGTGAAAAATAAATAAACAAAATAAATAATTGTTGAAATTTAGGGTGAAAAGAAACTTTTTGTTTCTAAATGGAAACATCAAAACCCTACTTGTACAAAATTTGAATAAAAAGGAACCCAACAAAATTTCAATCAAGTGAAATGCATTCATCAATGAATGTATCTTGAAATTTAAACATTTGAAAAAAGTAAACCAAAACCCTAAAACCCTAATGAAAGAAATCATTTCACAGATCACACTAAGACTATGGATTTGTTCCATATAAAATTTAGCAACAAACATTTATACATGATCAAAATTATAAACAAAAATATTATAAGATCATCGAAATTGGTTTCATTTAATTTGGAGCCATAGATAAAAACTTATGAATTTAATATGAGAAAAGTAATTAATTCCCAAAGATAATAAATCTCCTAGCTAAAAATCCATAATAAATTGTGAGCGAAATAATACTAAAGGGATTTAAAAAGGTAAACGAATATTAAAGAAAATCATACAAATTGGAATCACCAATTTTGGATCTATAAATAAAAAGATATGAATTTTATAAGGCAAAGAAAGAAAGAAAGAAATAAGGAATATTTAAAAGCCAAATTAAATCTTGGCCAAATCCATAAAAAATGAAAGTTATTGAATAATAAAAATGGGTAGAGATTATTTAAATAAAATCTTAAGGATTAACAATATTCAATTTTATCTAAATAAAGAGAAATTACCTAAACTAAACAATAAGTCCCAATAAAATTATTTAGAAGTCAATTTAAAATCTTGAATTATATCCATAAGCAAATGGAATAAAGATAATCCAAATCCAAATAAAATAAAATAAAGGGATAAAGAATATTCAAATAAAAGTATATGGGACTAAATCATATTCTAATTATATTTAAATGGAGACAAATCCCTAATGAAAATGACTAATTAAATCATGAGAAAATAATAAATTGTAATTTGACCAAGTGGAATAAAAGTTATTTAATTAACTTAAATGGAATAAAAGAATCATTCGAATAAAATTTATATGGAATTAAAACCATATTTGATTTTATTTGAATAAAGACAAATGCCCAATTTAAATGATTAATAAATCATATTGAAAATATTTCAAATAATTCAAAGTGAATTATTTGACACGCTATTGAAAAAATAAAACCTACTAAAAGGGTTTGATAAATATTTGAATTCAAAAAAGATGTTTAAATCATTTGAATTAAATAATATAGATTGAAAAACATATTTAAATGAAGACAAGTGCCTATTTTAAATAAATAGTAAGCCATAAAAGAATAAAATAATTTATTCTAAAATGGACTTTAAAACACATTTAAAAATAGTATAAAACCTACTGAAAAGTTTTGAAAAGATTTGATGAATAAATCTGATTCAAAATAAGAGTTTGAATTTGAAAATAGAAAAATAGAAATAGAAAAATATTAAGAGAAGAAAAAAATAGAAAACGAACCCAGACCCCAGCCCATCTGGCCTAGCGAATTCCACTCTCCCTATCCCACTAGAAGCGTTTTCCTTACCGCAAACCCTACCCGCGCAGCCACTGATGAGACGACCCCACCGAAACCCCCTCTCTTTCGCTGACTTGGCAACCCACTGCCCCGTCACCGTCTTCCCCACCGCGAAGACCACGCCCCATTTCCTCCCGGTCGTTTCTGCCATTCAATCGTGGCTTCAATTCGTTTGATTGCAGGAGTAAATCTCGCCAGCGACGACACCCTCTTAACCGCCACCCTCTCCTCTCCATTTCCCCTCAACCTCCCGCACCTCTATGCCCCCAGACTGCCTCTAATTTAGCTCGCCTCGCCACTGTCTCCGACGAGCTGCGGCAACAATTCCGGCCAGCCCACACCTCCCCTCGCTCCCTGGAATCCACGAGCGTTCTTGCCAGAACAGTGCACACCTGCCTGTAGCCCCAGTTCGCCCGTGCAAGCCCACAGCGTCGGCAACGTCAATGTCTAAGCGCCACCGACGATGAGCTCAACTCCGGCGAGCGATAGCCGACGAATCAGCGTGCCCCTTTCCCTCTGGTGAGTTCCTTCACAACCTATGCAAACTTGCGCACCCTCCTGACGTGTTTCCTTGATTGCTTGCGTCCCAGACACCCGCCTCCGACAATGACTGGCCGTGCCCGAGAAGAAATGAAGCTCCAACGAGCAATTTTCGTCGTCACCGTGCGCCCCTCGAGTAACAGAGACCACCTTGAGCTTCACTACGACCCTGCGAACACGGTGAGCACCCTCTTCCTCTCCCTTGCTTCCTATCTTCGCCGGAATGCTTCTGGCCGAGCGTTGCCGCCGCGCGCCACCGTCGAGCGCCGCCGGAACTTGGTCATAGTGCTAGGAGCCATTGGATGAGGATCTGATGGACACGTTAGATCCACTTAAGCGAAGGGCTATGTTAGATCTAAACCGTGCGATCTCACTTAAATCCTACGGTCTGTATTGATCGATCCACACGAACCGTTTTCAGCCAATAGAAACATGACGCGTGGCCAGTGTTTTGATTTAAAAAACAGAAACATTACTATTAGATGTTAGATTTTGCAAAAATCATAACTTTTAATCTACACGTCCAAATTTTGCAAATTTTATATCAATGGATTTATAAAAATGAAACCTTTGCAACCATGCCCTTTGTTTAGTGATTTGCTTCTGTAAAATTGGTTGTTTTTGCAGAAACATGTGTAGGCCTATTTTGGTTATAAAATTTATTCTAAAAATGTTTTTAGGGTAAAATCGTTGGAAAATGGTTTGTTTTTAACCTACTGACCATAAAAACCAACATTTGGATTTAAAAGTAAATTTTGTGACACTAAGGAATTAATCCTTGAATAAAAGCATTTCTAGTTAAATAAAAATAATGATTATGGTTTAAAAATGCTTTTTGAGTAAAACATTTTGAAAATGGTTTAATTTAAACTCTCTGACCCTAAACACTAAGTTTTGGATTTAAAAATATATTTGGTGAACCCTAGAAAATTATTACTTTGTTTAAAGGCATTTCTAGCAAAATAAAATGTTGCTTTGATTTAAAAATGATTTTGAGTGAAACCTTTTGTAAATGATTTTGTTTTAAACACTTTGACCATAAACACTAACATTTTGTGTTTAAAAATATATTTGTCAAACACTAGAAATTATTACTTTGATTTAAATCATTTCTAGCAAAACAAAAATGATTTAAATGGCCATTTTCACTAACTTGATTTAAAATGGTTTTGGCACTTTTATAAATGACCAATAGGTGTTTTAAATTTTTTATAGCCTATTAAAAACCACCTTTCCAAATAAAACAATCTTTTGCATGCATGCTTGCATGCATTGTTTTATTTTCTTTATTTTATGTGGTGAATTGTTTAAATTCTAGATTGAATTTGTGCCTTGATTGAATCGTAATGAAATTTGAAGATTGTGACTATTGCAAGATCAAGGAGTGAACTTATATTCTCTACCAAAAAGGCAAGTGGTGCTTCATACTTTTGCCCCATTATTTTCACTATGCATTAGTGATATTTCTAAGTAGGACTTGCATGGAATTGTTACTAAGTATGCTATGCCATGGGAAATCCTAGTAGATGATGCCTTAGTAGAATTTTCCCTAAGTTAAGATTATTTATACTATTATGATTAGCCTAGCTAGTAGAAAACAAGGGTGTCTTATATTCATGCTATGAAATAGTTCTAAGTCAATGACTTGTGTTTTGTTTAATAAAACAACTATGTGAATGAATCACCTGGGTGGAATGGTTGTGAATGGGTTATGTTGAGTGGTTACACAGGGACCCATATTTATGGCTTACCCTAGTGTATCTCACTTGTGGAATGCCACCCAGGAACAAAGAGATTTCAGATGTCAAGTGTTGAGAAGCTTCAAGTGCAGCCACTTGGCAATATGGGCTCTGCCTGGATCAAATAGGTTGCAATAACTTAGCCAAATGGACAGTAGGTGGTAGGGTGTGATAAGTTTGGGAACGCGTCCATTTTGGTCTAAGGGAAGGCTTCTGAAAGATCTTGTCTCGATGCATGTCGAGTCTTTTGGGGAAAGTGCACCACCTCTCGAGAGAGTAAAATCTAAGTACTTAGCCGTGTCCCCGGCAATGGAAAATTTGAGCATTAAGACATGGAATCTATCAAGGATCTCCTCATCCCAATTTCCAAGTTAAAAACTTGTTGTTGAACAAGGGTTAAAGGATCACCAATTTCTATTGGTAGATGCCTTGGGTGATTTTGACAAACAAAAACTTAGTGTTTTCAAATGATAAGGAAAAATCTATTTTGAGCAAAGCAAGCCTAAGCTCCATTTAGCCAAATGCATATAGATGATAGATACCACTATTCTATCATAGTATCACTTTCCAATACAATTCCAATGTATTGACCCTTATGGTTGTAACTTATTATGTTGCAGGTTTGTTTGATGTTAGTGAAGTGTGTTGAATAGGATTACAAGTCTACAACCAACATGATTGCCTGTGGCACTTTGAAGATGAAGGACTCCATGCTATAGTTATTTCTGCTGCATTGTAATGAGATAGCCAAATGAGCTATGTAAGATGTAATGAATTATTTTATTCCTAGTTATAAAGTTGTATTATGTGTAGGGGTTCGTAGCGTGGAAAACAAAAAAATTCTACCGCATGGAAACAAACAAGCCAAGATCTATCTACTAGATTGTAGCAACAAGTCGATAAAGGAACTCACCCTCGAAGATTCCAAAGCGGTTAACAAGAGCAGATTCTCGTGGGTGATGTAGTCGTACTCTTGCCGATCTCAAGATCGCATAGACGATCCTTCCGGCGCTGCATTCTGGCAGCGCTTCCGCAGTCGGTCACACGTTCGGTACTCGATGAAGACCTTCCTCTCCCTTGTTCCAGCAGGCAGCGGAGGTTGTAGCACTCTCCTCGTGATTCCGGCAGCACGACGGTGTGGTACCGGAAGTAGAGGGGAGATCTCGCAGGGCTTCGCCTTAAGCCAGAGCGAGTATGGTGGACTATGAGAGAGGCCTTGGCGATCTAGGGTTTAGAGGCACCAAGGGAGGAAGCTTGGCCGGCGGCTAGGTCTTGGGGAGAGCCCCAACTCGGCGGCTAGGAGGAAACCCTAGGGCGGCGGCGACTTGTGGTGGCCGGCGGCTAGGGCTAGGGTTTGGGTGGTGTTGGGTGTAGGGAAGAGGGGCAGCCCTGCCCCTCCTTTTATAGGTGGGAGGGCGCGGCCAAGGGGGAGGGAGTCCTCCCCCAAGTCGGCCTCCTTGGACGGCGGGTGGAGGGAGAGGAACTCCTCCCCAAGTAGGTTTCCTACTCTCCCTCCACCAAGCAAAACTGCCGTTTGACTTTTCAAATTGGCGTTTGACTTTTCAAACTAGGATTTGATTTCTCCCTTTATTTTGCCCAGCCATGATACCTAGTACATGATGCAACCATTCCACATTGTCATGAAACATTCATGTACCCTTTCCCTCGGAGTGTCGGACCTTCCGGAACCTTCTAGAACATTCCCGACGAAAATGCCGCAATCATTCCCCAACTCCGAAACAGGACTTTCCTTATATGAATCTTATTCTCCGGATCATTCCGGATCTCCTCGTGATATCCCGGATCCTATCCGAGACTCCAAACAACATTAAGTCTCTTACTCATCATTCCATAACTATTCAACAACATCGAATCCTTAAGTGTGTCTCCCTACGGTTCGTGAATTATGCGAACATGATCGAGACACTTCTCCGAAGAATAACCAATAGAGGAATCTGGAAATTCATATGGCTCCCACATATTTCTATGATTACTTTGCGATCGAATGAACCACTTACATACGATACCAATTTCCTTTTGTCTCACGATAGTTTACTTATCCGAGGTTTTGATCGTCGGTATCTCTGCATACCTAGTTTAACCTCGTTACCGATAAGTACTCTTTTCTCGTTCTCGTGATATGTGATCCCTTGTGAGCCAGTCACATGCTTGCAAGCTAATTGGATGACATTCCACCGAGAGGGCCTAGAGTATATCTATCCGTCATATGGATGGACAAATCCCACTCTTGATCCATGTGTTTCAACCCATACTTTCTGAACACTCAATGCCACCTTTATAGCCACCCAGTTACGGTGTGGTGGTTGATGTCATCAAAGCATCCTTCCGGTGATGGTGATAAGCATGATCTCATGGTCGAAGGAATTAGGTTACTATGTATCAGAAAGCTTATAGCAATTGAACTATTAAAATGACTTGATCTTTATGCTACGCTTATCTATAGGAGTATGTCCACCATACCATTCTCCTAATGATATGATCTTGTTATTAACAACATATCAAATGTTCATGATCAAGAAACCATGATCATCTATTAATCAACAAGCTAGTATTATGAAGAGGCTTTACTAGGGACTCTAATTTAGTTTACAAATCACACAAGTATTAATGTTTCTGGTTAATACTGTTATAGCATGAATGTAAACATTTATCATAAACACAAATATATAATAATAACTACATTTATTATTGCCTCTAGGGCATATCTCCAACATTATGACCTTTGTGTCTTGATATTACATCTTAAACTGTGGATGCTAGCTATTGATCCAGGTACTAGCATTGTAAACACAGGGATCTCTACCTCATTAGGTTGGGACCTCTACAGATGGTATCAGAGCACCGTGTTGCCTGTAGGATTGTAACCATAGGATTGGACAAAACCCCTTAGAAAAATAGGAGTTGTATTTGTTCCAAAACTTATTTACAAACAATCTTGTAAACTCTTTCCTCAACCTTTTTGGTTTTGATTCTACATCTCTTCCTTTTCAAACTTGATGGACAAAGACTTCAACATGAGCAAAGACTTCAACATCAAGGACTTCAACATCAGATTTTCACCAAGGACTTCAACCTAGATATCACTAAGGACTACAAGTGAGACAAGAAATATTACTCAAGACTTGAAGACTAAAGAAACACAACTTAGAAGGAACCATCATCACCTTTGAAGCTTTGTGACCAAGATGCAAGAATTTTCCCAAGGAAACCATGATCTCATTCAAGAAGAAACAACTAAGAAGAATGGAATGATCCCAAGTTATAATCATATTTGGACCACCATACTAGTGTTTAGTTTAGATCATATATTGATCACACCAACTTATGTGGTGTAGCAAAAATATTTTGTTGCCTAAAAATGTGCTTGAAACTTGTTGTTTGAGTGGAATGTTTGTTTGTGATTGCTTGCACATTGCTTTGTGTGAATTGTTGTGTGTGATTAGACTTCTTCCCTAGAAATATTTTGCCTATTCTAATCCCAATCCAACCCAAACATATGACTTCTCCAAAAAACTCCAACATCAAGGACGATGCCAACAATAACCAAGAGATGCACATAAGAGAACAACTTCTAGCAACCCAAGCCAAGTTGAATCAAGTGACAACTCAGTTTTTAGCCAACAACAATGAGTTAGACCCAACCATGCAAAAGTTTTTGGAAACCCAATCCCAATTGTTGCAAAGGATGACCAATCAAATGATCAACATGAGAAGCAACCTTTTCCAAGGAGATTGTGACAACAATGATATCAAGGATGATATTATAGAAGGAACTCAAGCTTACAATATTTTTGGAGACATAGGACACACTTATAAAGAGCATGTGGACCAATGTCCTAATTGTGAAGAGAAACATCCAACTAAAAAATGCCCCACATCTCAAGTGACTTGCTTCCTATGTGAATGAAATGATCATGTCCCTATCCAATGCCCCATCTATCCCATAATTGAACAAATGAAACAATATGGAATGGATCAAATGTTTGGAAAACTCCATGAAGGAACAACTTCTACCAAGAAGGGTAAAGACAAAGTCAGAACCATGCCTCATAGAGCCACATCCAAAGTAACCACAAAGTGTTGCTACTCATGTGGAGAAGAAGGTCATATCTCTAGTGACTGCCCCGAGAAGAGAGAAAGATTTCCCACCTTTGAGGTGAGATATGAAGAACATGAACTATAAGAACTCCTAGTTTTGGAGAGACCCAAAAAGAGGAAATGCCCCAAACCTATCAAGAAGGACAAAAGCCAAGTACAATGTTACAATTGTAAAGAGATGGGGCACTATGCCAATGATTGCCCAGAGAAGAAGAAGAACCAAGGAAACAAAGAAGAGGCAATGATACCAAAGGAAAATAAGAACATTAGCCAAGTGATGTGTTTCAAATGCAAAGGGCTAGGCCATTATGCAAACAAGTGCCCAGAGAAGATAAATCAAGATCCTAAGTAAGCCAAGATGTAATCTAGTTGAAAACCTTTTTAAGGGTGGTAGCACTCTAGTTGCCTTGAAGCCAACTTGTAACCTCTAGCCTTCCCAAATCTCGGGACGAGATTTCTTTTAAGGGTGGTAGCCTGTCACATCCCAAAATTTTCCAAATTTTGAAATGTGAAAAATAAATAAACAAAATAAACAATTGTTGAAATTTAGGGTGAAAAGAAACTTTTTGTTTCTAAATAGAAACATCAAAACCCTACTCGAACAAAATTGGAATAAAAAGGAACCCAACAAAATTTCAATCAATTGAAATGCATTCATCAATGAATGTATCTTGAAATTTAAACATTTGAAAAAAGTAAACCAAAACCCTAAAACCCTAATGAAAGCAATCATTTCCAAGATCACACTAAGACTATGGATTTATTCCATATAAAATTTAGCAACAAACATTTATACATGATCAAAATGATAAACAAAAATATTATAAGATCATAGGAATTGGTTTCTTTTAATCTGGAGCCATAGATAAAAACTTATGAATTTAATATGATAAAAGGAATTAATTCCCAAAGCTAATAAATCTCCTAGCTAAAAATCCATACTAAATTGTGAGCAAAATAATCCTAAAGGGATTTAAAAAGGTAAACAAATATTAAATAAAATCATACAAATTGGAATCACCAATTTTGGATCTATAAATAAAAAGATATGAATTTTATAAGGCAAAGAAAGAAAGAAAGAAATAAGGAATATTTAAAAGCCAAATTAAATTTTGGCCAAATCCATAAACAAATTAAAGTTATTGAATAATAAAAATGGGTAGAGATTATTTAAATAAAATCATAAGGATTAACAATATTCACTTTTATTTAAATAAAGAGAAATTGCCTAAACTAAATAATAAGTCCCAATAAAATTATTTAGAAGTCGATTTAAAATCTTGAATTAGATCCATAAGCAAATGGAATAAAGATAATCCAAATCCAAATAAAATAAAGGGATAAATAATATTCAAATAGAAGTATATGGGACTAAACCATATTCTAATTATATTTAAATGGAGACAAATCCCTAATGAAAATGATTAATTAAATCATGAGAAAATGATAAATTGTAATTTGCCCAGTGGAATAAAAGTTATTTAATTAACTTAAATGGAATAAAAGAATCATTTGAATAAAATTTATATGGAATTAAAACCATATTTGATTTTATTTGAATAAAGACAAATGCCCAATTTAAATGATTAATAAATCATATTAAAAATATTTCAAATAATTCAAAGTGATTTATTTAACACCATATTGAATAAATAAAACCTACTAAAAGGGTTTGATAAACATTTGAATTCAAAACAGATGTTTAAATCATTTGAATTAAATAATATAGATTGAAAAACATATTTAAAATCCTATTTAAATGAAGACAAGTGCCTATTTTAAATAAATAGTGAGCCATAAAAGAATAAAAGAATTTATTCTAAAATGGACTTTAAAACACATTTAAAAACAGTATAAAACCTAGTGAAAAGTTTTTAAAAGATTTGATGAATAAATGTGATTCAAATAAGAGTTTGAATTTGAAAACGGAATAATAGAAATAGAAAAAGAAAAAGATTAAGAGAAGGAAAAAAATAAGAAAACGAACCCAGACCCCAGCCCATCTGGCCCAGCGAAGCCCACTCTCCCTCTCCACGCGAAGCGTTTTCCTTACCGCAAACCCTACCCGCGCAGCCACTAACGAGACGACCCCACCGAAACCCCCTCTCTTTCGCTGACTTGGCGACCCCACTGCCCCGTCACCGTCTTCCCCACCGCGATGACCATGCCCCGTTTCCTCCCAGCCATTTCTGCCATTCAATCGCAGCTTCAATTCGTTTGATAGCAGGAGTAAATCTCACCAGCGACGATGCCCTCTTAACCGCCACCCTCTCCTCTCCATTTCCCCTCAACCTCCCGCACATCTACTCCCCCAGGCTGCCTCTAATTTAGTTCGCCTCGCTACTGTCTCCAACGAGCTGCGACAGCAATTCTGGCCAGCCCACACCTCCCCTCGCTCCCTGGACTCCTCGAGCGTTCTCGCCAGAACAGTGCGCACCTGCCCATAGCCCCAGTTCGCCCGTGCAAGCCCCACAACGTCGGCAACGTCAACGTCTGAGCGCCAGCGACGATGAGCTCGACTCCGGCGAGCGGTAGCCGACGAATCAACGCGCCCCTTTCCCTCTGGTTAGTTCCTTCACAACCTATGCAAACTTGCGCACCCTCCTGACGCGTTTCCTTGATCGATTGCATCCTAGACACCGCCTCCGACAACGACTGGCCGTGCCCGAAAAGAAGTGCAGCTCCGGCGAGCAATTTCCGTCGTCACCGTGCGCCCCTCCAGTAACGGAGACCACCTTGAGCTTCACTACGACCCTGCAAACAAGGTGAGCAACCTATTCCTCTCCCTCGCTTCCTATATTCCCCGGAATGCTTCTGGCCGAGCGTCGCCGCCGCGCGCCACCGTCGAGCGCCGCCAGAACTTGGTCGTAGTGCTAGGAGCCATTGGATGAGGATCTGATGGACACGTTAGATCCACTTAAGCGAAGGGGTATGTTAGATATAAACCGTGCCATCTCACTTAAAACCTACGGTCTGTATCGATCGATCCACACGAACCGTTTTCAGCCAATAGAAACATGACGCGAGGCCAGTGTTTTGATTTAAAAACAGAAACATTACTATTAGATGTTAGATTTTGCAAAAATCATAACTTTTAAACTACACGTCCAAATTTTGCAAATTTTATATCACTGGATTCAAGAAAATGAAACCTTTGCAACCATGCCCTTTTTTAGTGATTTTCTTCTGTAAAATTGGTTGTTTTTGCAGAAACATGTGTAGGACTATTTTGGTTATAAAATTTATTCTAAAAATGTTTTTAGGGTAAAATCTTTGGCAAATGGTTTGTTTTGAACCTACTGACCATAAAAAACAACATTTGGATTTAAAATTAAATTTTGGGACACTAAGGATTAATCCTTGAATAAAGTCATTTCTAGTTAAATAAAAATATTGATTATGGTTTAAAAATGCTTTTTGAGTAAAACCTTTTGAAAATGGTTTAATTTAAACTCTCTGACCCTAAACACTAAGTTTTGGATTTAAAAATATATTTGGTGAACCCTAGAAAATTATTACTTTGTTTAGGCATTTCTAGCAAAATAAAATGTTGCTTTGATTTAAAAATGATTTTGAGTGAAATCTTTTGTAAATGATTTTGTTTTTAAACACTTTGACCATAAACGCTAACATTTTGTGTTTAAAAATATATTTTCAAACACTAGAAATTATTACTTTGATTTAAATCATTTCTAGCAAAACAAAAATGATTTAAATGGCCATTTTCACTAACTTGATTTAAAATGGTTTTGCCACTTTTATAAATGACCAATAAGTGTTTTAAAATGTTTATAGCCTATTAAAAACCACCTTTCCAAATAAAACAATCTTTTGCATGCTTGCATGCATTGTTTTGTTTTCTTTATTTTATGTGGTGAATTGTTTGAATGCTAGATTGAATTTGTGCCTTGATTGAATTGTAGTGAAATTTGAAGATTGTGACTATCGCAAGATCAAGGAGTGAACTTATATTATCTACCAAAAAGGAAAGTGGTGCTTCATACTTTTGTGCCATTATTTTCACTATGCATTAGTGATATTTCTAAATAGGACCTGCATGGAATTTTTACTAAGTATGCTATGCCATGGGAAATCCTAGTAGATGATGTCTTAGTAGAATTTTCCCTAAGTTAATATTCTTGCTACTATTATGCTTAGCCTAGCTAGTAGAAAATAAGGGTGGATTATATTCATGCTATGAAATAGTTCTAAGTCAATGACTTGTGTTTTGTTTAATAAAACAACTATGTGAATGAATCACCTGGGTGGAATGGTTGTGAATGGGTTATGTTGAGTGGTTACACAGGGCCCCATATTTATGGCCTACCCTAGTGTATATCACTTGTGGAATGCCACCCAGGAACAAAGAGATTTGAGATGTCAAGTGTTGAGAAGCTTCAAGTGCAGCCACTTGGCAATATGGGCTCTGCCTGGATCATATAGGTTGCAATAACTTAGCCAAATGGAACGTTGGTGGTAGGGGGGTATAGGTTTGGGAAAGCGTCCATTTTGGTCTAAGGGAAGGCTTCTGAAAGATCTTGTCTCGATGCATGTCGAGTCTTGTGGGGAAAGTGCACCACCTCTCAAGAGAGTAAAATCTAAGTACTTAGGCGTGTCCCCGGCAATGGACAATTTGAGCATCAATACATGGAAGCTATCAAGGATCTCCTCATCCCAATTTCTAAGTTAAAAACTTGTGGTTGAACAAGGGTTAAAGGATCACCAATTTCTATTGGTAGATGCCTTGGGTGATTTTGACAAACAAAAACTTAGTGTTTTCAAATGATAAGAAAAATCTATTTTGAGCAAAGCAAGCCTAAGCTCCACTTAGCCAAATGCATATAGATGATAGATACCACTATTCTATCATATTATCACTTTCCAATACAATTCCAATGTATTGACCCTTGTGGCTGTAACTTATTATGTTGCGGGTTTGTTTGATGTTAGTGAAGTGTGTTGAATAGGATTACAAGTCTACAACCAATATGATTGCCTGTGGCACTTTGAATATGAAGGACTCCATGCTATAGTTATTTCTGCTGCATTGTAATGAGATAGCCAAATGAGCTATGTAAGATGTAATGAATTATTTTATTCCTAGTTATAAAGTTGTATTATGACCTTTGTTTCTTGATATTACATCTTAAACTGTGGATGCTAGCTATTGATCCAGGGACTAGCATTGTAAACACAGGGATCTCTACCTCATCAGGTTGGGACCTCTACAACAATAAAATCTTCCTTTGTGTACCTAGTGTTCTTAGTGTGCTTCTCAGGTTTTTCCGCACCTGCCTCCTTATCAGGAGCATCATTTTTATCATTACCACTCTCAGTTTCAGCATTAGAGACAGATATACTATTAGGATCTACAGCAGGTTCAAGGGGTTCCTCAACTATCTTATGTTTCTTTTTCTTTCTCTTACAAGGACTACCACTACTTTCACCTTGTTGAGAATCCTTCTCAATCCTTTTAGGGCGTCCTTCAGGATATAAAGGATTTTGAGTAGCTATACCGCTCCTAGTTCTAATTACATAAGCATGTTTATCTCCTGAGGCATTAACTAGCATATATTTTTGTACCTTAGCAAGTTGATGAAGTTGAGTTTGAACCATTTGAAAGTGTTTGCAAAGCATTTTAATATCATTAGAAGTTCTTTCCACAATATCTTTCAACTCTTTAATACCTCTAGAGTTTTCCAATCAATGATTCTGAACTTGTTTATTAAAATTACCTTGCTTAACAATAAAGATGTCAAATTCCTCCAAGCATTGATCAGGAGGCTTACCATAAGGAATATCACCTTCATCAAAGTGTTGGAGAGAGTGTACCTCAATAGTGGATGAGTGGGGAATTGGCTTACATATTTCTTCTATAGGAGGTAGATTCTTCACATCTTCAGCTCTAATACCTTTCTCCTTTAGACATTTCTTAGCTTCCTTCATCACTTCATCATTTAATGCAATAACTCCCCTCTTCTTTATTGTTGGTATTGGTACTGGTTCAGGAACATCTGGTTCAGGAATAATAGTCTCAGAAGTACTTAGCTCAGCTGAAGTCCAATCATCATAATTCTTGCTTATCTTAGCCATTAATTCTTCAGCATCTGTAGGAGTTTTTTTCCTGAAAACACAATCAGCAAAGCTATCTAGGTATGTCCTAGAATCATCAGTTATTCCATTATAATAAATATCAAGAAGCTCATTCTTAGGTAATGGACATCCAGGATGTGCATGAATCAAGTCACAAAACCTTGTCCATGACTCAGGCAATTTATCTTCTTCTCCCTGTTTAAAATCAAAAAGTCTCTCCAAAGCAGCATGTCTAGCACTGGGAAGAAAATATTTTTGGAAGAAAGAAGCAATCAAGCAATCAGGGCTATCAATGGAACCAGGAGGTAATCTATTAAACCAGGTGGCAAACTTAGGATCAGAGGACAGTTTAGAAATAATGGTACGTCTAGCAAGGAGACTCTTAATAGCACTAGTACCATGTGTGTTCTGGCACTCTTCAACAAATTCACCAGTGAACTCAATGTAACCATCATTAATATCATAACTCTCACTAGACTCAGGTGAGATAGCAGGTGTAATAGTGTCTTCACTAGGAGTTTTGGTATTTCCTAGACTAGCCATAGTAGCATCTAGGAAAGGACCTAGTGAACCACTCGCATCAAGCACAGTAGAGGTAACATCCTGAGTATCAAAAGCAGTTTCAGATTTAGCAGTAGTAGTAGTGTTGAAATGGATCATATGGGAACCTAGAGGGGGATGAATAGGTGCTACTCAATTTTTAGTTATTTTTCAATTTTAGGCTTGACACAAAGTAAATTCTCTAAAGATGCAACTAGGAGAATTTCCCTATATGCAAACCTAGCTACTAAGCACGTAAAGAGAGGAGCGAGGAAACTGTAGTGGAGCACGCGGAGACACAGGGATTTGTTTTACCGTAGTTCCTTCCTTGTTAAGGGAAGTACATCTGCGTTGGAGGGGTGGACGGTTCTAAGACCACCACTCCACAAAAGGCCTCACCCTATTCTCCAATTGATCTCACCACGAAAGGCCTGATCCACCTTCTCCACTATCGGTACCCTTCGAGGCGGGAACTGGTGCCTTTACAACTCTACCGGGGCACACACCCACAACTGAATTGGGGGCTCCCGAGATGACAACAAGCTATCACAAGAACAAGGTTTATCAATATAAACAAAACAAGGATCTAGATATTTGCAAGAAATACTAGATCGGTGATTCTCCAAATGAATGGAGAGGAGATGAAGCGCTTGATTGCAGTTGTTGAAGATCGAGATCTCCTCCTTCGATTCCCCAAGGGACGGAGCCTTTGGGTAGATGAAGGTGAAGCTCTCTTAGTTGAATAATGATGAACATATCTGACTTTTTCGAATGAATCAAGAGTTCTGGTCGAAGGGGAAAGGCAGGCTTAAATACCCCTGCCTAGAACAAGCCGTTGGAGGATTTTAGGGGCGGATTATTCGCCCCCCTTTGGGGCGGACTATCTGCCCTGGGGTGAAAATCCGCCCCCAAGGACGGATACTCTAGGGAAAACTCCGCCCCCCATGTAGAGAGCGACGCAGGCCTTGTCTTGAAGAAAATCCTTGGGGGGAGGGGGGGACTTTCCGCCCCCTCCAGGGGCGGACTATCCGGCCCAGCCGGAAAATCCGGCCGCAAAGTCCGCCCCCTCTCTGGGGGTTGCGCTCTTCAAAGAAAGGGGAGGGGCGGATTATCCGGCCCAGCCAGAAAATCCGGCCAGGAAACTCTGCCCCCTCTCTGGGGTTGCGCCCTTCTGGATATGGGGAGGGGCGGATTATCCGCCCCCAAAAGCAGAATTCCTTTTCCCTTTTCAATGAATATATGCGGCACTTCAACACACATTAAATAATCCTTGACATTGTTATCTAACACACAAAACACTATGGATTATGAAATGTTCTTTCAATCTCCCCCTTTTTGGTGTTAGATGACAATACTAGGATTTGCAAAAGACTACTAACGACACCTTAAACTAAATGAAAGAGGCTCCCCCTAGATGTGTGCATATTTAAAATTTGCAATTGAATACAAATGCACACACTAGAGAGAACGCAACTTTCATAGCAAAGATCAATGGTAAGGAAATCGGCAATCGTTAAATGCTTGGTTGGCTTGGGAGTAGCGACTAATCGGAATTTGGATGATTAACTGATTTAATCGGTCAGCTATTAATCGGTGTAGCCTACAAAAATTAGCACCTAAAATACGTATAAATCCTGTTGCACCTCAACCATCTACCCTATTAAAGGCGTCCTTAAGCTCCCGGATGAGATCCTCAAGGCGCCCGAGCTCTTGTATCTAAGTTCTGGTTGGCAACTACGAGGAACTGGTCAAAAATGACAAGAAACTGGTTGGTGATGGCGGAAATCAAGATCCTGGAGGCAGGGATCGATTAGGAGCTTCGCAGAACCTACTTCATTGGGGCGGGATAGCGGATGGATGTGCGATATGTGTTGATAATTTTTCAACTTTTTTGACCAAGTGTAGTGGTTTATCGGGAACATACCTAGTAATCGGAGTGTCAGGCCTATTAATATGCTAAACGATTAACACAAAGAATTAATGGTAATCGACACGGTCAGGTCCCTAGTAGCGAGTAATCGGCCTATTAATCGCTGATTCGGCCTATTTTTTCAACAGAGGCAAAGATAATTAAAACGAGGTGAATTAGGAAACAAGGTCATACCACCTGGATGTGAATATAGCCAAATAAAATAATGAGATTGTCAGGCTCCAAGCACATCCCACAAAATTTATGCATACACTAGATAATCTCATGATTCTATATGCCATCAAATAGAATGCCAGACTCCATAGATAAATCCAGAATTCTATGAGAGTAGATCCACAATATAAATCTAGAAATCCATAGGACCATACATAATAAAGCACGACAGAGTCTTACATTAACCAAGCACAAATAGCAAATAAGTTCACGCTAAAGGGGCACAAGCATGCAAATGAAACGAATAAAAAAGCAAGTGCTTGCGCCCGACCCATGCAAATCCATTGACCTAATAGAACTACTTCTCCCCCTTTGGCATCGAAACGACAAAAAGGAAGAAGAGCGATGCTAACAACCCAGAAGATCACGCCTCCTCATCCTCGTCGTAGTCATACCCGTCCCCTTCCTATTCATCATACTCTTCATCATCGTCATCAGCTGTAGGAGTAGGAGCCTGCGGAGGTGGAGGAAACAAGTGACTCTCAAGATCGCCATAGCTGAAACCAGAACTGTTCCACTGTGCATAGGGCTCCAGAGCAGTTGGAGAAGGAGGATGGCCAGAAGCACCGGACACGTGGTGAAGAATAACCTGCTGAGTATGAGCCATCTCATGGCTCCTCCGATACTCTTCATACTGGCGCTTGTGAGTATCTATGCCCATATGTGTCGCTGGAACCAATTGAGTTGTTTGACTTCACGAGCCATTGGGGACTCAGTGTGACGGCGACCACTAGCCCGAGCATCACGCATAAAGGAATCAGGGGCAGTGGAGGGGTGGGAGGTCTTCTGAGCTTTGTTGTAAATTTTCTTTGACTTGTGAAAACCATCCAGATCAGTGCCAAAGTCCTCATGTGGCAGCATATGCTTGATGCGCATCATGATAAAAGGAGCATATGGGATGGAGAGCCTGTTGAGCATCGCATCGGTCATCTCATGATAGATGAATTCCATCACATCCAACTTATATCTTGTAGACGAGCCAGCATTGGTGGCACACTCGTGAGCAAAGGCAAGAAGAGGAACCAGGTGACCGCGGATCTTGTCATTGTTGCCTCCACTAGGAGTAATGCTGTCCCAAAACATGCCTACAAGGGTGTCATACAATGGCGAGAGGCCAGCGAAGGTACCAGCAACGCCATTGGGTGACAGACATGGAGCAAGCACAGTATCCTTGGCTGGCCTGAGCGAAAAGATAATGCGGTGTCCTGAAGGGGTGTCCCGCCCATGAAAAGCATAGCCAAGAACCTGACCAAAGGTGCGGAAATCAGACTGGATCATTGATGTCCCCGTCATCCACTTCATAGTACGAAGCTCATCGCCGCAGATAACCAGAGTGGAGAAAAACTGCTTCACGATCTTGGAATCATAGTGACACTGCAGAGTCATGAGTGGATGAAGCCCCATCTTGTGAGTCACATCCAAAGCGTCACGAAGGCGAGCCTTGGATTGAGCCTCAGGCATATTCAGTGGGTGCATGGGGCGAATTTTGAGAGAAACATAGACATCATCATGGATATACCAAAAATGAGAGCACCAAAACATAGAATCCTCTGGCTCACCATCACTGTCAACATCTGCATAGTAATCCGTCTGGCGCATGGATGAGTAATTAGTGTTGTACATGGCCTTGTAATTAGGCCGAGCCTCCTTACCCTTACCCTTTCCCTTGCAAGATGCAACCCGCTTGGCTTTCTTTGTTGCCTCTGCCATCTGTTAAGCTTCTCTAGCTAACCTGCGAACCTCTGTTTCGTCAATAAATGTGCCCTCTGCAGTGGGCCTGAGATAACGGGCACGTGGACGACGCTTGTAGGTCTTAGAAGTGCGAGAAACACCTGTGAAAAGCATGGAGAGGTAGCATGGGGATAAGCACACACACAAGTCCAGGAGACATGTTAGAAATAGTAGGAAAACAGTCCATGAGCCAGAAGAGTGCAGGTGAGAAAATCGGAACCAAACCAGACCAGACAAGTAGTCTCGAGGCCGGAATTTCCAGCCATAGGGGCGGATAATCCACCCCTGGCGATTATTTTTTGGTTTGGCCCAGATTTACCAAGGCAACACAGATCAGGCACAAGGGGTGTATTTATACTGATTTTAACATGCAAGGGAAACACCAAGTATCATCTACCACGAGATTTCCACCACAACAATGAATCTCAAGAAAAAGAGATGGATGAGGGAGTTACCCTCACTCATTGGAGGAAGAGCTCGGAGGAGAAGGTACCCGGAGGCGAGGGGAAGAAGATCCGGGGAGGGCCCGGAGAATCCGGTGGTCAAATCGACTTGGGGAGGGGCGGAAGCTCCGGCGGCGGCTGGGGGCAGAGCTAAGGGTGGGGGAGGGATGGCTGCTCTGTTTGAGCCCGGCCTCTCCCGACCCAGCCCTTTAGAGGCTGAAAGCGCCCGGGGCGGATAATCCGCCCCCACTTAGGGCGGATAGTTCGCCCCCCTCTGATTTTTTTTGTAAAGACAGAATCAGGCCGGAGCATCCTAGCAAAACCCCTCGATTGTGTATTGAGGACTTGTGTGCAAAAATATATGGTTCAAGGAGAGAAAAAAAGGCTTGGGTGTAGATTAACAAACTGTGATGGTACTACACACCCAAAGTTGCAAGAACAAATCGAACAAGAGCCAAAGTTGGGTGTGTTTTCCATAAGAACAAGAGATATGCAAGAAAACCCAAAGAGATCCATTAGAAACCAACTCTTCACAAGGAAGAGGGCGGTGGCCGAAGCCACCATGTTGGAGCGCATGGCATGACACCGCGAAGATGTATCTTGAGTTCAAAACCAATGCTCATCAATAACCCACATATCACAAAATGATATTAAGGGAAATGATTTTTCTTGCTTTCGGCATTATGGGGGGAGGGTTAGCCCAATCAATTAGGACCACACTCCCCCTATGTCTATGCTCGCATCTAAACCAAATACGTGAATAAGAGTAAGTGGGTGTGCAAGGGTAGTCAAGCCAAGCTCCTTGAATCTATGATATTTAGCTCATTCCTCAAATAACAAAATCTCGCTTCATCAAGAGGCTTCGTGAAGATATCAGCAAGTTGGTTCTTCGTGCTCACAAAGGATAGTGCAATATCGCCACGAGCAACATGATCCCGAATAAAATGATTGCGAATCTCAATATGCTTTGTTCTTGTGTGTTGCACCGGATTGTAGGCAATTTTGATAGCACTTTCATTATCACACAGAAGAGGCACTTTGTCACAATTGACACCATATTCCTTTAAAGTTTGCCTCATCCATAATAACTGTGTACAAGCACTTGCAGCAGCAACATATTCAGCTTCGGTAGTTGAGAGTGATATGCAATTTTGCTTCTTTGAAGACCAACACACTAGAGACCTGCCCAAGAATTGACATGCACCAGAAGTTGATTTTCGATCATCTTTGTCACCAGCCCAATCTGAATCAGTGTAACCACATAGAGAGAAACTTGAACCTTTGGGATACCATAACCCAAAATTTGGGGAATGAACCAAATATCTAAAGATTCGTTTGACCGCCACTAAGTGGCTTTCTTTAGGAGCGGCTTGGTACCTTGCACACACTCCTACACTTAACATGATAGCGGGCCTAGATGAGCAAAGGTAAAGGAGAGAGCCGATCATGGATCGGTATACCTTTTGGTCCACGTTTTTACCCTTGGGATTGAGCTCAAGATGACACTTTGTTTGCATTGGAGTAGCAACACCATTGAGATCCGTCATCTTGAACCTCTTGAGCATGTCTTGGATGTACTTAGCTTGATTAATAAAAGTTCCCTCTCTAAGTTGTTTGATCTCGAATCCAAGAAAGAACCTCAATTCACCCATCATAGACATCTCAAACCTGTCAGTCATAAGCTTTGAAAATTCATCGTTAAAAGCTTGGTTAGTAGAGCCAAAAATAATGTCGTCTACATATAGTTGGCATACAAAAAGCTCCCCATTAACCTTCTTAGTAAAAAGAGTGGGATCGATTTGACCAACTTCGAATCCACGGTCTAACAAAAGCTCTTTAAGGTGCTCATACCACGCACGTGGGGCTTGTTTAAGGCCATAGAGCTCCTTATCGAGTTTGTAGACATGGTTCGGAAATTTGGGGTCCTCAAAACTCGGGGGTTGCTTTACGTATACCAACTCATGTAGTGGACCATTAAGAAACGCACTCTTAACATCTATTTGCTGTAATTTAAAATTATGATGGGCAGCATAGGCAAGGAGGATACGGATGGACTCAAGATGAGCCACAGGAGCATAAGTCTCGCCAAAATCAATTCCTTCCACTTGAGAGAATCCTTGAGCCACGAGTCTTGCTTTATTCCTCACAACAATGCCATTTTCATATTGTCTGTTCTTGAAAATCCACTTGGTTCTGATAACATTGCAGCATTCCTTGGGTTTCTCTACGAGCTTCCAAACTTTGTTGCACTCGAAGTTATTTAATTCTTCATGCATTGCAACAACCCAATCAAGATCTTCAAGAGCATCAAAGACCTTCTTCGGTTCAACTATAGAAATGTGAGCTTGATGATCACAGAAGCTTGCAAGTTCTCTTCTAGTAGACACCCTTCTTCGAAGATCACCGACAACCTTGTCAAGAGTGTGTCCTCTAAGCTCAAGGTTCCGATCAGCACGAGCCTTGCAACGAGTCTCAATATCCTTATTTTTTCTAGAAGGAGTTGATTCAGCATTTGTATCCTTGTCTTGTCCACTACCTTGCCCTTGATCTTGATCTTGCCCTTGATCCTGTTCTGAGTTGACAATAGGAGCTTGCTGCTGAACATTTTCTTCAGGGCCGGATAATCCTCTCCCTCACGGGGCCGGACTATCCGGCCTAGGTGAAGCAGCTGCAACATCCTCTTCCTGAGAGTGCCTGACAGAGCTGGGAGATCCAGGGACGGATAATCCGCCCTCGGGGGCCGGAGAATCCGACCTAGAGTCTTCTTGACTGATTTCTTCTTCTTCTGATCCCCTGGGACGAGTTGGAGTGCCAGGGGCGGACTGTCCGCCCCTTGAAGGGGCGGATAATACGGCCTGGGACTGCCATTTTTTCCAGGAGACTGATGAGCTTCAGAAAGTAGTGGTGTTGGTGCAGAGTTTTCTCTAGCAGTAGGAGCTTGTTGATCCTGTGAAGATGAGGGCTCCACTTGAGTGGAGCATTGTCCTTCCCGATCCGCCACAAGGGGTTCCTCAATGGGGCGAAAAAATCCCACGCCCATTCTTCATATGGCATCTTGGGGTATTTCAACATCTGCATCACAAACATCAACTTGCCCCACATAGGAGCCGTTATTTTCATCGAACTCCACACTACAAGATTCTACAACAGTCCCGGTGAGCTTGTTGTAGACTCTATAAGTGTGGTATTCGGCACCGTAACCAACAAAAATACCTTCTAAGGCCTTGGACTCAAATTTAGACAAGTGGACACCTTTAATAAGAAAGAAACACTTACAACCGAATACCCTGAAGTATGAGATGTTGGGTTTGTTACCGGTAAGTATTTCATATGGAGTCTTGTCCAAAATCTTTCGGAGGTAGATCCGATTAGATGAGTGACAAGCGGTGCATATGGATTCAGCCCAAAAGTTGTAAGGAGACTTGAATTCAGCCAACATTGATCTTACCATGTCCATCAAAGTCCGGCTCTTCCTCTCGGCTACACCATTTTGTTGAGGGGTGTACGCTGCGGAATATTGATGTATTATCCCCTCTTCACTTAGAAACTCATTCAAAGTGTAGTTCTTGAATTCGGAGCCGTTGTCACTTCTTATTGCCAATATAGGAACATTGTGTTAACGTTGAACTTCATTGGCAAAGTCAATGACCGTTTGTTGAGTCTCACTCTTTAGCTTGAAGAAATAGACCCATGTATATCTTGAGTAATCATCGAAAATGACCAAGCAATATTTCTTCCCACCGAGACTGGCATGAGATGGAGGACCAAATAAATCCACATGAAGTAATTCCAAGATCCTCTTTGAAGACACAATAGTCTTCCTCTTGTGGGGAGAGTCATGCATTTTGCCTTCAACACAAGCCCTGCAAACACGATCTTTGGCAAAGGAGACATTGTCTTTTAGTCCAAGGATGTGGCCACCCTTGTGGAGACTTTGCAAAGTTCTCATGTTGACATGGGCTAAACGGCGATGCCATAACAATCCCACGTCGGCCTTTCCGAATAGGCACATCGGACCCGAAGTGGTTTTCCCCGAAAAGTCCACCACATACAGGTCATTTTCAACGTACCCAACGAAAGCTACCTTTAGAGACTTGCTCCACAAGAGTACCACCAAATCATCATCAATGAAAACAGCAAAACCCATCTTGCCAAGGGCACGAACAAAAAAAAGGTTGTAACCGAGGGTCTCAACAAGCATGACGTCCACGAGAGAGATATCGCGGGCAACCACAACCTTGCCAAGACCCAATACCTGAGATTTAGACTTATCACCATAGGAGACTGTAAAATTATCGTGATTGGGATGCATCTCTGTGATGATCTCCTTGCTTCCGGTATATGACTAGTGCATCCACTATCCAACACCCATTTCGACCCACCGGAAGCATAGCCCTACAAGAGAATTACTTCTTGGTTTTAGGTACCCATTTTTTAATGGGTACTCTCATGTTAGTAACAAGGGTCTTTGGAACCCAAATAGACCAAGCAATATATTCATCAAAAGGACCCACATAATAAGCATAAACATTGCCATAATCATCACAAAAGAGTTCATAATTTGGATTGTGAGACCCTGCAAAACCAATATTGTTAGTTTTGCCTTTTGAGACATTCTTCTCAGCGGTGCTTGTCTTTCATTATACATTCTTGGTCTTGTTCTTCTTGTTTTTATTCTTCTTGGACTTGGTGACATACCCAAGTCCCTCTTTACCAATATTTGACTTTTGCTTGCCAAGAACTTCATCAAGAACACCCTTATCTTTGGGAGTGATGTCCTTGACAAATTCTTCTTCCATACTAGCATTTTCCTTGTGAATGTATGTTGACTTGGATGTGCTAGGAACATCATACTTGGTCAATCGAATTTGGAGTTGATCATGTGACTCATTGAGAATGGAGAAATCGCTTTTCAACGCCTTGTGGGCGATGTCAAGTTTCTCCAATTCCTCGGAGAGTTTATCATGAGCAGCCCCAAAGTCAATCTTTTCCTTCTTTAACTTCTTTGATTTGGCGATTGCATTGTCACGTTCCTTAACAAGTTTAGCCACTATTTCTTCATGTGACTCCTCAATGGACTCAAGTCTCTCTTCAAGGGAAACCCGAGCCTCTTCTTCTTCTAGAGCATATTTAAGGATGCAATTTCCATTGCATCCTCCCTTTCAATTCTGCCCTTTTCTTCTAGGAGGGCTTCATTTTTGGCCAGCTGGTCCATAAGAGACTCAAAACATATTTTGTGCTCACCTTGCAAGTTAGTGAAGAAATAGTCCAAAGCAATATTATCTTCTTTAACCTTAAGACTAGTATGATCATCCATGTCAATCATAGCCTTAGGAAAGGAAGAGTTAGAAGTAGTTACCTCAGAACTTCTTGCCGTGAGACAAGTAACTTCTTGTTGATGACATTTTCGTTCGGAGAGTCGAAGAGAGATGTTGATGTAGATGTGGTGACTATAGCAGCCACCTCTTGAGAGCTATCATCCTCGTCCTCAGCTTCACTTCCCGAAGAATATTCTTCTTGAGCCACTAGAACAATCTTTGGTTGCTTCTTGAAAGGAGCATTCTTCTTTACAATCTGTTTCTTGCGTGGAGCCTTTGTCTTGTCTTTGAAAATAAGTCTTCCTCCATTGATCTTCCCTGCTTTGATATGGACACTCAGCTACATAGTGCAGCCGGTCTCCACGGTTGTAACATGTTCTTAGCTTGGGACCATTTTCCTTTCTTCCATAAGCTCCACTCTTCCGTTCTAGTTCAACTTTAGCTTTGGCCGGGTCTTTCCAAAAGTTTCTAGCATAAAGATCCAGGTATTGTCCGTGGATCCTTTTTATATCCTCGGGACAGTCCATACCTTCTATGGCATATTCATCATGATCAATCACACTAGTCTTCAAGGCCATGTTAACCCCTTTTTGCATCCCCATAGCTCGTGCATGAGCATCTTCGGCATTCTTGGCAGCCACTTTGAAAGCGGCCATTTCTTGCATTACCTCATTGGATGTCATAAGGTGGTAGTTATGCCTACCTTGGAGACTTTTCAAATCTGTGGGCTCAAATGGCATGAGATCACTAACATACTTGCGCTTGATCCATGCATCATCAACGTGAGAGGCACCATGATTCCTGAAAGTGGTGGCTATTGCCTTGAGCCTCCTATACATGTCCTCGTGGTTTTCTCCATCCAACATATAAAATCCTTAAGCTTCATTGCTCAAAGCATCATATCTATTCCTTCTCATACTTTCATTTCCGATGAAGAGCTCAGTGAGAGCATCCCAAGATTCCTTATTTGTACTAAGATGCTGAATGTGTGGCATGTCTTTGTCACCCACACCAAGATGTATCATGTGTAGAGATGTAGCGTTGAGTTGACTATCGACAACCTCTCTTATTGTGAGATTGTTGGGATTTCCAACATGAAGACCATTCTCGATGATTTTCCACAACTCAATAGTGGAACTGCACACATGAGACTTCATCAAAAGTTGCCATTGAATAAAAGTAGATGCTGAAAGTTTGGGTGGATCACCCCTATTATGTATATGTGGGTGAGGGATAGGTGGATCAGGAGAATACACATGGGAAACCTCATTGTATCCTTCCTTACCACTATCCTTTTTCGAGGAGGATCTCTTTCTAGTGCCATCACCAACCACTTCGTTATCTTTGGAATCGGTTTTACCCGTTTCCTTGGATTGCGGAGTGGTAGCCTCAGAGTTAGATGGAGGTGATGCTGCGGATGTGGAGAGACGCATTATCAGTTGACGCATATCTTCCATCTTAACCTCCATTGAACTCACCAAGGTTGTTTCCAACATCTTGAGATCTTTCATGGTGACTACCTCCGGATCATCACCCCCAACTACCTTGGAACCCATACTTCTCTTAGGCGGTTAAGCCCTAATTAAGAGCCGGGGCTCTGATACCAATTGAAATGGATCGTATGGGCACCTAGAGGGGGGGTGAATAGGTGCTACTCAATTTTTAATTCTTTTTCAATTTTAGGCTTGACACAAAGTAAATTATCTAGAGATGCAACTACGAGAATTTCCCTATATGCAAACCTAGCTACTAAGCACGTAAAGAGAGGAGCGAGGAAACCATAGTGGAGCATGCGGAGACACATGGATTTGTTTTACCGAAGTTCCTTCCTTGTTAAGGGGAGTACATCTGCGTTGGAGGGGTGGGCGGTTCTAAGACCACCACGCCACAAAAGGCCTCACCATATTCTCCGATGGATCTCGCCACGAAAGGCCTGATCCACCTTCTCCACTATCGATACCCTTCGAGGCGGGAACCGGTGACTTTACAACTCTACCGGGGCACACACCCACATCTGAATTGGGGGCTCCCGAGATGATAACAAGCTGTCACAAGAACTAGGTTTATCAATATAAACAAAACAAGCATCTAGATATTTGCAAGAAATACTAGATCGGTGATTCTCCAAATGAATGGATAGGAGATGAAGCGCTTGATTGCAGTTGTTGAAGATCGAGATCTCCTCCTTCGATTCCCCAAGGGACGGAGCCTTTGGGTGGATGAAGTTGAAGCTCTCTTAGTTGAAGAAAGATGAATATGTCTGACTTTTTCGAATGAATCAAGAGTTCTGGTCGGAGGGGAAAGGCAGGCTTAAATACCCCTGCCCAGAACAAACCGTTGGAGGATTTTAGGGGCGGATTATCCGCCCCCCTTTAGGGCGGACTATCCGCCCTGGGGTGAAAATCCGCCCCCAAGGACGGATACTCCAGGGAAAACTCCGCCCCCCATGCAGAGAGCGAAGCGGGCCTTGTCTTGAAGAAAATCCTTGGGGCCGGACTTTCTGCCCCTCTAGGGACGGACTATCCGGCCCAGCCAGAAAATCCGGCCGCAAAGTCCGCCCCCTCTCTGGGGGTTGCGCTCTTCAAAGAAAGGGGAGGGGCGGATTATCCGGCCCAGCCATAAAATCCGGCCAGGAAACTCCGCCCCCTCTCTGGGGGTTGCACCCTACTGGATATGGGGAGGAGCGTGTGTAGCATGTGTATGTGGTGGTGGTGTAACAAGCTTACTTATAACAGACGATGAATCAAGAGCAATAAAGGTGTTTAGGACTGTACCTCTTCTTGTGGTGGATGGTAAAATAGGGAACTTTCCATCACGAGGCTTCCCCATGATGAAAGGAGTAGCAGTGAACAATAATAGATCCAAGTGAACTTACAAATAAAGCTATGCTCTCCGGCAACGGCGCCAGAAAATAGTCTTGATGACCCACAAGTATAGGGGATCTCAACAGTCTTCGCGGGTAGTATTACCCAATTTATTGATTCGACACAAGGGGAGCCAAAGAATACTTGCAAGCCTTAACAACTGAATTGTCAATTCAGATGCACCTATAAATAGTTCTTGCTCACAGAAGTTTATTAGTAGCAACAGTTTGTAATAGCAACAACAAAGAAACAGCAACAGTGAACAGGAGCAATAGTAACAGTAACGGTAACAGTGGGATTCGAGTGTGGTAGACATAGGGATGGATGGACGGGCGTTGCATGGACAAGTCTAAACATATAAATTCAAGATCTAGGGCATTGCAGATAAATAATAACAAGCATCCAAGTACTAAACAATCCTAGGCATGTGCTCCAAATATAGTCATATGTGCTCGCAATGAGAACTTGCACAACATTTTCTGTCCATCCAGCCCGTGGCAGCGGGGCCTCTAGGTAACTACTGGCAATTAAGGTGCTCGTTTTAATAGAGCACTGGAGCAAAGCATTAACACTCTATGAACACATGTGATCCTCATATCATAGCCATCCCCTCTGGTTGTCCCAATTATTGTCACTTCGGGGCCTTTGGATCCGGACAATGATATGTGTACACAATTTGCAGATAAGATCACAAACAATACTATCATAATGATTCAATAATAAGTTCAGATATGAGATCATGGCACTCGGGCTCTAGTGACAAGCATTAAGCACAACAAGTTGCAACAAAGTCAAATAGCACTAATAGAGATACTAGGCACTATGCCCTAACAATCTTATTCGATTACATGATAGAACTCATCCAATCCCTACCATCCCCATAGCCTACAGCAGGGGATTACTCACTCATGGATGAGGGAAACATTGATGGTTGATGGAGACGTGTTGGTGATGATGATGGCGATGATCCTCTCCAAATTCCTCGTCCCGGCAGGGTGCCAGAACGGAGTTTCTGGATCCGAATCTTGGTTTCTGATGGTGCCAGCGGAGCGGAACTCTTCTTTGGAAAATGTCGAACCCTCCTCTGTTTTTAGGTCAAAGGGTAACTTATAGGCGCAGAGGGAGCCCGAGGGGGTGCCTGGGGTGGCCACACCCCCTAGGCGCGGGGCAGGGCCCACCTGCGCTTGGCAGGGGTGTGGGCCCCCCAGGCCTCCACTCCGTTTCGTCTTCTGGCTCCGTGGATCTTTTGGTGAAATATAATTTTTGGCATATTTTCTGGGATTTTTCCTGATATTTGATTTTCTGCACAAAAACTAGACACCAAGGTAATTTTGCTGAAAACAGCATCAGTCCGTGTTAGTTGTATCCAAATCACACAAGTTTAGAGGAGAAACAATAGCAAAAGTGTTCGGGAAAGTAGATATGTTTTGGACGTATCAGAGTAATAGGCTCAGGTGTATTTAGCTCAGTTGATGTCCAATCATCATAATTCTTGCTTATTTTAGCCATTAATTCTTCAGCATCTGTAGGAGTTCTTTTCCTGAAAACCCAATCAGCAAATCTATCTAGGTATGTCCTAGACTCATCAGTTAGTCCATTATAATAAATATCAAGAAGCTCATTCTTTGGAAATGGACATCCAAGATGTGCATGAATCAAGGCACAGAACCCTGTCCATGACTCAAGCAATTTCTCTTCTTCTCCCTGTTTAAAATCAAAAAGTCTCTGCAAAGCAGCACGTCTAGCACTAGGAGGAAAATATTTCCGGAAGAAAGAAGCAATCAAGCAATCAGGGCTATCAAGGAAACTAGGAGATAATCTATTAAACCAAGCTTTGGCTTATCCTTTTAGTGAAAAAGGGAAGATCTTTGTAACAAAATACTTGCGCATCTTAAAATCATCAGAGAATAAAGCACTCATAGTGGAAAGCTCATTCATATGAGCTATAGCACTCTCATTTTCATTCCCACAAAAAGGTTCTTTCTCAACAATGTCTAAATAGGATAAATCAAGAGAGAAATCATAATCTTTATCTTTGATATCTATGGGAGAGGTGGTAAACTTAGGATCAGAGGACAATTTAGGAATAATGGTACATCTTGCAAGGAGACTCTTAATATCACTAGCACCACGTGTGTGTTGGCACTCTTCAATAAATTCATCAGTAAACTCAATGTAACCATCATTAATATCATCTCTCTCTCTAGACTTATGTGAGATAACAGTTGTAACAGTGTCTTCACTAGGAGTTTTAGTATTTCCTAGACTATCCATAGTAGCATCTCGGAAAGGACCTAGTGAACCACTCGCATCAAGCACAGTAGAAGTAACATCATGAGCATCAAAAGCAGTTTCAGATTCAGCAGTAGTAGCAGTGTGTGTAGCATGTGTATGTGGTGGTGGTGTAACAAGCTTACTTATAACAGACGGTGAATAAAGAGCAACAAAGGTGACTGTACCTCTTATTGTAGTGGATGGTAAAATAGGAAACTTTCCATCACGAGACTTCCCCATGATGAAAGGAGTAGCAGTGAACAATAATAGATCCAAGTGAACTTACAAATAAAGCTATGCTCCCCGGCAACAGCACCAGAAAATAGTCTTGATGACCCACAAGTATAGGGGATCGCAACAGTCTTCGAGGGTAGTATTACCCAATTTATTGATTCGACACAAGGGGAGCCAAAGAATACTTGCAAGCCTTAACAACTGAGTTGTCAATTCAGCTGCACCTGGAAATAGTTTTTGCTCATAGAAGTTTATCAGTAGCAACAGTTTGTAGTAGAAACAGCGAAGCAACAACAGCAGTAAAGCAGGAGCAATAGTAACAGTAGGATATGAGCACGGTAGGCATAGGGATGGATGGACGGGTGTTGCATGGACAAGTCTAAACACATAACTTCAAGATCTAGGGCAATTACAGATAAATAAGAATAAGCATCCAAGTACTAAACAATCATAGGCATGTGCTCGATATATAGTCATGCGTGCTCGCAATGAGAACTTGCACAACATCTTTTGTCCTGCCAGCCCATTGCAGCGGGGCCTCTAGGGAACTACTGGCAATTAAGGTGCTCCTTTTAATAGAGCACCGGAACAAAGCATTAACACTCCATGAACACATGCGATCCTCACATCACAGCCATGCCCTCCGGTTGTCCCAATTTCTGTCACTTTGGGGCCTTTGGATCCAGACAATGATATGTGTACACAACTTGTAGATAAGATCACAAACAATACTATCATAATGATTCAATAATAAGTTCAGATCTGAGATCATGGCACTCGGGCCCTAGTGACAAGCATTAAGCACAACAAGTTGCAATAAAGTCAAATAGCACTAATAGAGATACTAGGCACCATGCCCTAATAATCTTATTCGATTACATGATAGAACTCATCAAATCCCTACCATCCCCATAGCCTATGATACGCCCAATTTGCATCACCATTATATATCATAATTTACCTCTATTCATTGATATTTGTCTTATTATGAGGTATTACTTATGGTTTTTCATCTGTTTATGCATGTTGGATGATTCCTGGAGGATGGACTGCTGGAGTCTGGATTCTGATGGAAAAGAAGGCATTTCGGTGCAATTTCGGGAAGACCATAAAAATATGGAAACAAATTATTTCTCCAGAAGAATGAGGGAGCCAGAAGGAGGGACAGAGAAGGGCCTCACGGGGCCCACACCCCCCTAGGCGCGGGCCCACCTACCCCGCGCCTAGCGCAGGCGTGGCCCACCTACCCGGCCTCCGACTCCGCCCCTTTGCCTATATCTTCCCTATGGAACCCTAAGCCTCAGGGGTGACCACGGATAGATTTCCGCCGCCTCTGGGGGCGCAAAACACCGAGAGAGAAAGATCTCTCTGGCAGACAGATTTCTGGCGGGGGAATTCCTTCCCGAAGAGGGGAGACCGTCACCATCAACACCGTCATCAAGCTAGGCTTCATCGGGATCATCATCATCATCATCCACACCATCATCACCACTCCGTCCCGCTGTAATAATTGTGTTGGATATTGCTTTAGTTCATTAGGGGAAACTTTCCCGGTGTTGATTACTATTGTAGTTGATGCTTGTGAGTGGAACCATTGGATTATTGTTTATGTTCAGGTTGTTATCCATTACCATATCATGTTTGATCTTGATCCATATTATGTCTTGTGAGTAGTTCGTTTAGTTCTTGAGGACATGGGAGAAGTCATGTTGTTAGTAGTGAATCTGTGATGAGTTATTATTCAATGGTTTAGTATTTAAGTTGTGGTGCTATTCTTCTAGTGGTGTCATGTGAACGTCGAATACATGACATTTCACCATTTATGGGCCTAGGGGGATGCATTGTGTATTTTTCTACTAATTGTGGGGTTGCCGGAGTGACAGAAACCTGAACCCCCGTTAGGACACCTTTGCACAAGGGAGCATAGGATCTCAGAGTTTAAGGTTGTGGTTAGATTTATATCTTAATTACTTTCCTGTAGTTACGGATGTTTGCAGGGGGTTTAATCACAAGTATGTATTAGTCCTAGGAAGGGCGGTATGTTAGCATAGGTTCACCCACACAACACTTACAACACCAGAGAAGAGTACTTAGCTAAGTTAGTAAAGAAATATTTTCGGAATTGTACGGGACAAACATCAAAGTCAATTACTTTCCGTGGGGAACAAGAAGTCCAGAGGGGAGACGAGGAGGCATGCCAGGGCGGCTAAACCCCCCTAGGCGCGGGTGGGCCCTACCCCGTGCCTAGGTAGGGTTTGCCTCCTCTGGCCGCCGCCTCGGCCTCCCCCTTCGCCTATAAGAAGCCCCCGATGCATAAACCCTAAGCACCCGATCAAATCTCCATGAAACCGTCTGCATCCATCATCCCTAGATCGGGGGGATCTGAAGTTCTTCCTGGCATCCTGCCGGAGGGGAGATCGTCCCGGAGGCCTTCTCTCCGGTATGATGCGTGAGTAGTTCCACCTTGGAATATGGGTCCATGTAGTAGCTAGATGTTTGTATCTCCTCCTTTGTGCTTTCATGTATAGATCTTGTGAGCTCCGTTCATGATCAAGATCTAATCTATCTGTAATCATGCATGTTGTGTTTGCGGGGATCCGATGGATATTGAGATTATTATGTTGGTTTGATTAATGGTTTTGTCTTTATGATTCTATCATGTCTGTGTTGTTTGTGATCTTGCATGCTCTCCGTTGTTAGTAGCTATCTTGGCCAACTAGTTTCTAGTGACTCCAAGAGGGGGTATTTATGCTCGATAGTGGGTTCATGCCTCTAGTTTCCAAGGGAAGTGACAGAAATTTCTTCGGTTGTAGATGTGTTGTTGCCACTAGGGAGAAAACAACGGTCTCTTGTTCATGGAACATGTGGACTGTTTACCTTACACACTTTGCTTAAAGCAGTTGTCTGTTGCTTGCAACTTAATACTGGAGGGGGTTCGGATGATAACCTGAAGGTGGACTTCTAGTCATAGATGCAGTTGGATGGCGGTCTATGTATCTTGTTGTATTGCCCAATCGAATCTCATAGGATCTTTCTAACTAGTAATTGCATTGTTATGCCTTGCTCAGTTCCTGTCAATTGCCCTGCTGTAATTTGTTTACCCTTCATGCCATGTTGTTTATCTAAGGAGAGCACCTCTAGTGAACTATGGACCCCGGTACAATCTTTACCATTGATACATCTGCCATTGTTACTTGTTTACTTGCTGCAAACCATTATCTTCCACACCATACGTTTAATCCTTTGTTATAGCAACCGGTGAGATTGACAACCTCACTGTTAGTTGGGGCAAAGTCTTGAGTTTGTGTTGTGTAGGTCTCCGTGTTGCTTGCAACACTTGTGTGACTTTTCCTTCCTCCTACTGGTTCGATAACCTCGGTTTCTTACTGAGGGAAGACTTGCTGTTGTACTGCTTCACACCCTGCTCTTGGGGTTCCCAACAGGCTCAACATAAGCTATGCAAGCCATCAGTCAGGAGGCTTCTTAAAGGCGCAGAGGGAGGCCGAGGGGGTGCCTGGGCTGGCCACACCCCTCCCAGGAACGGGTTGGGCCCAGCTGCGCGGCAGGGGGTGTGGGCCAGCCAGGGCTCCCCTCCGTCTTGTATTCTGGATCCGTGGATCTTCTGGTGAAATAGGATTTTTGGCATATTTTCCGTGATTTTTCCTAATAGTTGATTTTCTGCACAAAAACTAGACACCAAGGTAATTCTGCTGAAAACCGCGTCAGTCCATGTTAGTTGTATCCAAATCACACAAGTTTAGAGGAGAAACAATAGCAAAAGTGTTCGGGAAAGTAGATACGTTTTGGACGTATCAGCGGGCACTTTGGGCATGAATTTAAAGGCCATGGAGATGGTATGCATTCCCCTAACCGTTCTGGTTTTTAAAGACCTCTGTGCAAGTTGGGCCATGTGCACAGGAGGTAGACCTGCTCGTGGTAGAGGAGGAGGACGTGGTTATGGAAGAGGGGGCTTCTCCTCTAGACGTGACTTCAATGGGCATGGTAGTGTTGAGCAGAAGGAACAATCTGATGGGGATGATAAAGACAATATGTCTGAAGATGAGACAAAGTTGAACAAAAATAAGAAGGCACTTGTTCGGACTAATGTGAAGGATGATGTGCAGATGAATAATGTAAGTTCTGGGACTGAAGTTGTGCCTTTGGACAAATCGGGTAAGGTCAGTAAGATAGTTATTGCACTTGAAACTGCAGCGCCACTAAGCCCTATTCCAACTCGAGACCAGAAGAGACCTCGCACTGGAGGTGATGTTACTACTACTGAAAACATAGGATCGGCGGGATCCTTCGAGGGGTACCACCGGGATCAATGAGGACATTAGGCCTGAACTGTCAGGGTTTGGGGAATGACCCGACAGTTCAATCGCTTCAGGATGTCCAGAGGCGTTACAACCCCGATGTGTTGTGTTTGTCAGAGACACACTTAGATAGCTATCCGGTGGACTGTCTTAAAAGGAGGTTAAAGATGGACTTCAAAATAGTAAATCCCAGCAATGGACGCAGTGGTGGAGTGATCTTATTTTGGAAGAAAGAGGTCAACGTCCAGCAGATTTTTCAGCACCAAAATATATTGATGTACGGGTTGTTGAGAGCCCAAATAAGGTTTGGAGATTAACAGGCATCTATGGCGAACCAAGATGGGATGATAAGTACAAAACTTGGGATATTATAGGTGACTTTAATGAGATTCTTTGGTCTCATGAAAAGGAAGGTGGGAATGCTCGACCTCAGGGGTATATGCAAGCTTTTTGGGATGCACTTTCAGACTGCAGCCTATCCGACCTAGGATATACCAGTGATCCATTCACTTGGAAGAGGGGCGGATTAGGGAACGGTTGGACCGTATGGTGGTAAATCAAAGTTGGAGAGCCATGCATCCTAATGCGGTTCTTCAGCACATGGAATTTGCAAGATTGGACCATAGGCCGATTATCTTCGATACCGAAGCGGTGGTACCTGTCTTGAATCAGCAGAAACAAATGCGGTTTGAAGCCAAATGCCTGCAAGAGGATAAATTATGTGAAGTTGTTCAGAATGCCTGGGTAAAAGCAAACACTAAAGTGAATGATGGTGGAGTCTTGGCTAAGCATAGTCACTTGCATGGTACCCTGCACGATTGGGATAGTAGGTTTTTGAAGCGCCCTAAAAAGTGTATTAGGAAGTCCCAACATGAGCTAGAGAAGGCCATGGATGGACCTATGAATGATGAAAATGATGCAAAAGCAAAGGAGATGGCTGAGCTGGTCGAAATTCTCTTGCAGCATGAGGAGATCCATTGGCTACAGCATGCTCGTGCTAATTGGCTGAGGGAAGGAGATAGGAATACTGCATTTTTCCATCAATTTGCATCAGCTCGGAGAAAGAAAAATATGATTAAAAAACTTCGGGATGAGAACAATGAGTGGGTGGAAGGTACTGCAATGCTTAAACCTCTCATTTATCAATACTTCTCAAGTTTGTTTACATCTGAGGTGCAGGAAGTTGATTCGGAATTTCTGGACAAAATTCACCCGAAGGTTTCTAGTAGTATGAATGAAAAGCTGCTATGTCCTTTCACTCCAGAGGAAGTCAAAAAGGCTGCTTTTAGCATTAGAGATTTTAAGGCCCTGGAGCCTGATGGTCTACATGCAGTTTTCTATAAGAAGTTCTGTGACCTTTGTGGGGTGGATATTACTCAGGAAATCCTACAAGCTATGAATACAAGGGTTATACCGGAGGGGTGGAATGATACCACTGTTGTTCTTATTCCAAAGGTTGAAAATCCTGAGCATGTGACCCAATTCCTCCCAATTAGTTTGTGCAATGTTATTTACAAAATCATATAAAAAATGTTGGCGCTTCGGCTAAAAGCTATTTTACCTGAAGTTATTTCCCCTATGCAAAGTGCATTTGTTCCTGGACGATTGATTACCGACAATGTGTTGGTGGCCTATGAGTCGGTGCATGCTATAAAGAAGAAGAGATCTGGTGTGGGCTTGTGCGGTAAAGATGGATATGCACAAGGATTATGATCGCGTGGAGTGGATATTTTTGGAGAATATGATGCGCAGATTAGGTTTCCATGAGAGATGGATCTCCCTTATGATGACATGTGTGAAGTCTGTTAGATATCGGGTGAGGTTTAATTTTGAAGAAACTAAGATGTTCAGTTATACTAGGGTCTTCATTAGGGGGACCCTTTTTCTCCATATTTGTTCCTATTATGTGCAGAAGGTTTATCCAGTTTACTGTTGTACGAAAAAGAAGTTGGTGGCATTGATGGGGTAAGGGTGTGCAGAAATGCACCGCCAGTCTCACATTTAATTTTTGCTGATGATTCTCGTATTCTCATGAAGGCGGATATGAATAATGCAACTTCCTTACAACGAGTTCTAGATACTTACTGCGCAAATTCGGGGAAATTGGTGAGTCTGGCAAAGTCAAGCATATTCTTATCTCCCAACACTCATGTGCTTTTGAGAGAAGAAATTTGTGAGACATTGCATATCGATATAGAAGCTCTTTCAGATAAATACCTTGGTCTCCCTGCACTGGTAGGAGCTGATAGAAGTGATTGCTTTGCTTACTTTATTGAGAGGATCATTCAGCGGATAAATAGGTGGAAGGAAAATTTCTTATCTATTGGAGGTAAAGAGATTCTTCTAAAGGTTGTTTCTTAAGCAATTCCTATTTATGCTATGTTTGTCTTCCTAATTTCAAAAGGAGTTTGTAAGAGGATGATGGATGCTATATCTAGCTTTTGGTGGGGTGATGATGAGAATAGTAATAAAATGCACTGGTTGGCTTGGTGGAAGTTGTGCTACCCTAAGAACGAAGGTGGGATGGGTTTAAAAGACTTTCATTCATTCAACTTAGCTATGCTAGCTAAACAAATACGTAGGTTGATTAATAACCCAGTTTCTCTATGTTCCACAGTTTTGAGGGCAAAGTATTACCCTCATGGGGATATCCTAAAAGCAGGCCCCAAATGTGGCTCTTATTTTACGTGGCAAAGTCTACTTCCTGATCTAACAACTTTTAAGAGAGGATATATTTGGAGAGTTGGCAATGGGGAGAGTATTAAAATTTATGACGATCCCTGGATACCCGCTAATCCAGACGCAAAATTATATCACCAAGAGGTGGTGTGGTGTTCTCCAAAGTGTCCGAGCTGATTGACCCCATTACAGGACAACGGGATGAGGTACTAATTCGGGATTTGTTCAGCCCTGTTGATGTGAACCGTATCCTTTGTATCCCCTAAACAATAATGGGTTTGAGGACTTCATTGCCTGTCAGCATATAAAACATGGCAGATATACGGTCAGGTCTGGGTATTACTTGCAATGGTGACACTTGTTTGGACAGCGTGAAGCTGCTCTTGCTTTGCCTTGGTCCTTGATGACCCACAAGTATAGGGGGTGTATCGTAGTACTTTCGATAAATAGGAGTGTTGATCCCAACGAGGAGAAGAAGGTGCTGACTAGTGGTAAGGAGCAGGAAATCTCTATAAATACTTAGCAAACTGATTTTTAGGGGTTTTCTGATAAAGCAACAAAAAAAAGTGCAAGTAATACAGACAACGAACAACTGCAGCAAGTGTCCCAATCATTTCTTAGCAAAGGACAAGCTGGTGAAAATACTTATAAGGACCAAACGTTCTCGAGGACACATGGGAATTCTGTCAAGTGCTTTCGCTTCAAATAGCTGAGTACCTTTCTTTGGTGTTGTAAGTGTTGTGTGGGTGAACCTATGCTAATGTACCGACCTTACTTGGACTAATACATACTTGTGATTAAACTCCCTGCAAGCATCCGCAACTACAGGAAAGCAATTAAGATATAAACCTAACCACATCCTTAAACTCTGAGATCCTACACTCCCTTGTGCAATGGTGTCCTAACGGGGGTTCAGGTTTCTGTCACTCCGGCAACCCCACAATTAGTAGTGAAATACACAATGCATTCCCCTAGGCCCATAAATGGTGAAGTATCATGTAGTCGACGTTCACATGACACCACTAGAAGAATAGCACCACAACTTAAATACTAAACCATTGAATAATATCTCAACACAAATCCACTACTAACAACATGACTTCTCCCATGTCCTCAAGAACTAAACGAACTACTCACAAGACATCATATGGATCAAGATCAAAGATGATATGGTGATGGATAACAATCTGAACATAAACAATAATCCAATGGTTCCACTCATAAGCATCAACTACAATAGTAATCAACACCGAGAAAGTTTCCCCTTAAATATATGCAAGTTTTCAACACAATTGTTACAGCGGGATGGAGTGGTGATGATGGTGCTGGTGGAGATGATGGTGTGGATGATGATGATGATGATCACGATGAATCCTAGCTTGATGATGGTGTTGATGGCAACGATCTCCCCTCTCCGGGAAGGATTTTCCCCGGTAGAAATCTGTCTGCCAGAGAGCTCTTTCTCTCTCGGTGTTTTCCGCCCCGCAGAAGCGGCAGAATCTTTTTGTGGTTGCTCCTTGGTATTAGGGTTCCGAGAGGAAGATATAGGCGAGAGGGCGGAGTCGGAGGCCGTCCAGGTGGGCCACACCCCTAGTAGGCACGGCCTAGGGGGGGCGCGCCTGGGGTGTGTGGGCCCCCTGTGGACCAACTCCGCCTCCCCTTCTGGCTTCTTTCGGCTTCTGGGAAAATATGATTTTCCATAATTTTTCTGGTATTTTTTTGATCTTCGCGAAATTGCATCAAAACACCTCTTTTTCCATCAGAATCCTGAATCCGGCAATTCATCCTCCAAGAATCATCCAACATGCAAAAACAGATGAAAAGACATAAGTAACACCTCTTAATAATAAATATATCAATGAATAGAGGCAAATTATGATATAGAATGGTGATGCAAAATGGACGTATCAACTCGCCCCAAGCTTAGAACTTCGCTTGTCCCCAAGCGAAAACTGAGCTCAGTAAACATGTCCACAGGTTTATGGAGCGAAGTGTCGATAAAATAATACGGACAAGAAGCATCACACTTACCATTACACAACTCATAGAAGAAAGCAACTCACCATTATATAACTTAGCTTGCAACAAGTACATGAGTCACAATAGATATGCATAAATATAAATGATAATTGGAATTGGCAAACTTTGTTCTTGGTCAGAGAACAGTTGGCAAATAGTTTCACAAAAGAGCTTTTGTAAAAGTTTTCACAACAAGAGTACTCTTTGCTCCAACATAAAAGGTTTTTTCATAATGATTGCTTTCAAAGTAATACTCAATAGATAAGAGTCTTGTACAAACAAGGAAGATAGATAACGTGATTGAATAAATCGTCATATCAATGCTTGAAACACAACAAATGCTTGCTGGAGATAGAGAGGAAAAAGGTTTACTGACTCAACTTATAAATAGGAGAAAGGCCCTTCATAGAGGGAAACAGGGATTTCAAGTCATAAAGAGCTTCCAAAATATTATGGTACTTACTAGCTTTGAGACCTCATTGCCCCTATCATAAGCATCTTGAGGTGTTTAAGGTTAAAGTGAACAAGGATGGAGTATATGCTTGACGAAATATAAGTTGGCAATCTCATGTCCCTTGAGTATGAGGGCCGCTCCTTATGCTACTCAACTTTAGTTACCGGTAAGTTCTTGTCATTGTAAGTACATGTGTATCATAAAGAACCGCCAACGGGGTACCCCTTTCACATGATACAGGAGCTATCCCATAATCAAAATGACAAGGCAAGCAGACAGTGAGCATCTCAACGATCTTTTTATTTGCTATTTGCATGGGTTTTTATTGAGGATGCTTCACAGATTGCTCACTATGGTTATGCTGCAAGTTTCCACCATGATTAGGCATGGCTTAGGCTAGTGGCCCAGGAGTTTCTCTAACACACATACATAACTCCATGGACTTACAAGCTCCCCGTTTATTTCACACCGACGACATCCGCAAACAAAAGAGCATGATATCAACTGGATAAGTATCCATAAGTGTTGAAAACTGTTCCCGTGACAGCACGGTTCTGCTAATCCCAATGTATAGATGCAAGCATATACAACTTCGATGACACAATGGTTCAAGATTATTAGGGGCAAGAAAATAAGATGTGCCATCAAGTTTGTGAGAGCTTTACTAACTAGTTTTCACATAACAAAATACTTTTTAATTCGAAAGATAGATGAAGCTTGAGAATTTGCTTGGAATAGTAATGATGCTAACAGGTAGATATGGTGGACGCAAATGGCACAAGTTTGGTTCAAATGGATTGGATGCATGAGAAGTATGCCTTCTCAAAATAGGTTTTTGGCTAGGAAGGCTGGGTAGCAAGCAAAAGAGTTGAAAGAAACAAGCAAACCTACAAGTGATAAATCTAAACATGCAATCTTCCTCGAAGACACAAAAGATCTTAAATAAAGAATACTAAGCTGATGAGCCAATCAAGAAAGAAAATAAATGATACAAAATACCTGTAAGCTTTTTCTCTTTTCCTTTCAAACCTCAAAAAGTGTTGCTAATTACCAGAGCTTGGTTTGCCAAAATCAATTTAGATCTACTTGATGCTCCCAAAGTGATACCAATACTGATCAACAAGATAAATCATATAATAGAGATTGCAAACTAAAATAAGAAGTGCAAAAGTAAAAGATGAAATTTCTCGTTAATATTCCATAAAGACACTCACACCAAGGTATACATAGATAATCAACTAAAGTAGAGATACTTCCACATGCAAACCAACCTATAAGATAACTTCTCTACCAAATATATGAATCTACTAAAAATGTAAAAGATAAAAGATAATGATGTGATACCGCGGCACTCCCCCAAGCTTGGAACAAGTCAAGGGGATGCCAAACCTGATGACGAATTACTCCTTCGGTGGTGGTGGTGAGTAGCATCCCAGATTTTATTATATGATGTTACTAGAAGCATGCATCATCCTTGCATCATTGCATCCCACAAAATTAAGTCGCATCAAAACTCTACACCAAACCCCCAGACAAAAACCCCGATATTAATTCCTACCTATGACCTTTAATAGGGGAATCTTGTTTTGAACCTTCCAAAACCAGGTAAAAATAATATCCTCTGGTCCTATGTTGATCACCTTATTTTTACAAAAATTTAGGAATTGGTTTCATAGTTTTTGGACTTGATATGCAAAAGTTATTAGAGAAATAGTTAAAACAAAAAGGAAAAAGAGAAGTATAAAAAAATCCTACTACCTAACCTATTGGGCCGGCTGCGCCAGCCCACTAACGCGCGCGCATCACCTAAGCGCTAAGCCAGCCCACCAGCGCAGCCCAGCGTCAGCGCCAGCCCACGCCCGCCGCTGCCACCGACAGGTGGGCCCACGCTGTCATCCCCCACCTCCAGCAGGAGTCCCTGATGAACACGAACCCGAGTTCAAATCCTCGTGATTCTCCGTCCTCCGTACGAATTCGTGCCCCCTACTCCAAGGAATCTCCCCCTCTTATACCGCTGCTTTGTCCCCCATCGTTGTTTTCGTGTTTCTCAAACCCTAGCTCCCGTTTCGCCACTTTCTGATCTCGCCGGAGCCGTCCGCCGTCGGAGCTCGAGGTTGGCGACCTTCCAGAGCACCTCGAGCCCTGGTCTACCTTCCATACTACTTGCCTCGACCTACCCGATCCTCCCATCTAACTCGCTTCTTCCGAATCGCAGGGGGTCGCCGGCAATTGCTCGCCGGAGCCCATCAGGACCGAGAGGAGGAACGGTCGACCGTGGGAGATAGAGGAGGAGAGGGACCGTGCCGAGGCCGTTGAGAGGTTCGCCGTCCCCGTACGCATTGAGGGGCCATCTTCGCCACCTTCCAAGACCACTGGAGCCGACGGGACTCCGACCACCGACGCCGTTCCACCACCGCCACCGTCGCCTTCATCGCCGCCACCGCCACAGGTCAGTCAGCCGCTCACGGCCGACTGATTGAAAGTATGCGGCCCAGATTAGAAGGGGGGCGAAGGGGTATGCTCCTATCGCATTACGCCGCGTCAGCACGCCGCCTCAGCGCGCCGCGTCAGCACCGCCTGCTTAGCTGGCCCAA
Organism: Avena sativa; assembly: GCA_916181665.1. Taxonomy (NCBI): domain Eukaryota; kingdom Viridiplantae; phylum Streptophyta; class Magnoliopsida; order Poales; family Poaceae; genus Avena; species Avena sativa. The sequence goes on from OV702283.1 coordinate 25,566,015, forward strand.
ACCAGATGCTGCCACGTGTCGCGTTCTCGCTAGGGTTAAATTTATTTGGCAGATTGAGGTTAAAACTTGTGAAATTCATAGAAAATTGAATACTTGGTCAAATTTAGCATATAATATACCGTTGGATTCACAAAATTATGTAGAACACAGATCTGCAATAAAATTTCAAGTTTACAGTAGGTTTTTCTGTGTATAAATTAATCATTAGATTAGAGTGTTTAATCCACAGAAAAATAATTAAAACCCCGTTTTAGTCGATTCTTGTTGCGTTGATTTTGTTTCTACAATACCTACTGAACAAAATTATAGAAACTTGCTTAAGAGCATTAGATCTGATTTGGGGCTAAATAGATGGTTGGATCTTCTAGTGAGTCTATGAATTAGAATAATGACCCAAATTAGTTTAAACCCGTGGGAAATCAATACTAATAACATCCCTAACACAATTGCAATCCAATTAGACTACCTTGGTCAGTTTAGAAAAAAACACAGGTCTTGCATAAGTACCATATTGCATACATGCATATTATCTCTGTGGCATATTTTCTGCAAGTTGTGATTAGAATTATGTCTGTGTTTCATTAGATTGTTCGGACTGTGCTGAGGAGTGGTATTGTGTAGAGTGCTGCTCGGATCAAGGCAAGTTACACCACTTGTTCATAACTTTTGTCCCAGTTTTGATTCTATGCATGTGACCTTCAAAATTCTGTAGTATGCATGTGTAGGATGTCCTAGTAGAATTTTTCCTTAGTATTATTTTGCAAGTGCGATGATTTTGTAGTATGCCATGAGTAGATCTATATTTAGGATTTACCCTCCTAATAGGTTCCCCTGTTTTGCTAAGTATTGCTTGATATGCTATATATATGTAAAGTACCGTTGGGGGGTTCGAAAGACAATGAATTTTCTAAGTATAAAGGCTCTCTTGAGCAAACTTTTCTTCTCAAATCCACTTCAAAATAAAACTAAGTTTTCTTCTAGGCGGAATGTTTGTCGGGTCAACGAGTGAGATTTTGGTGGAGGACGGCCGCCCAGGAATCAAAGAAGTCTGCCATGTTTCAGAATTCAGAAGCTTCCAGTGCAACCACAATACATATGGGCTCTGTCTTGGCCTAGTACTTAGTGGGAAATCTCACATGGGTACCAACATTTGGAGGTTCTTGGCACGGTTGGATCCAGAAGGTGGAGGGGCTACTAAGGGAAAGCCTCGCCATGGTCTTGTCTGTAAAAGGACTTGATCGTGGATTGTGGGTAAAGTGCACCAACTCTCGAGAGTATTGCAATCTGATCGATCAGCCGTGTTCACGGAAATAGAACAACATTGAGCATCTGAAGGATGGAGCCTCTGAAGGATCTTCCTCTCTCTCTCTCTCTTTCAAAACTTAAAGTTTTTCTAAAAAACCAAAGCGTGAGTCATGTCGCTATTGGGAGGATTTTGGGGAACTTGGTGAGTAATATCCAAGTGTTAGGTTGATTGGACACTTGGTGAGTAATATCCTCGGGCGCCATTCGACCATATATTACTTAAACAAAAGTTTACAAAGTAGGGAAAATCTTCTCTTCTTCTCTATACTTAAGAAAACTAGCTTTGAGCAAATGAACTCTACAGCCTAAATTAGCCTTGCATGTAGAGATAGTCCTTTCTTCCTTGGTGTAATTTGCCAATACATTCAAAGTATTGACCCAACTTGTTGGTTGCACGTCTTATGTGCAGAATCCGAAGATTGAAAGGTGCGTAGGGATCGCGAGTCTACACTCGACAAGACTGGGGCGTTGATGGACTCAAGCTGCTTTTATGTTTCCGCTGTTATTTCAGCTAGCTTAATGCTAAGCAAATTTGTAATAAATTCATACTCTGGATTCTCCGTGTAATAATGACTTTGTGTTTTACATGATATTCATCGACTGTGAGTGCTAGCTATTGATCCAGGGACTAGCATGTAAATCACAGGGACTTAGGATCTTTATTGATCCAAGGTCACTACAGATGGTATCAGAGCACATCGTTGCCTGTAGGACGTGACCCTAGGATTGGAACCACCTTTAACATATGTGCCTTACCTGCTTTTCTACTAAGTTATTTTCCGCACTTCTAGTATCTGCTTTCCTCTACTTGATTAAGTATCTAATTTTCATTCTTCTAACTTAAAGATGACAAGCTTCCTCTACGACACCGTCGCGGACATCGAGCCCCTTCGTTTTGGTGGATGCCTCATGGATCTCCTCACGCGTTTGGACCTTCCCCTACCAACAATCCAGGGAAGCACAATGAAGAAACTCCACAAAGACGGCTGCTGGGGAGTCAAAGTCATCCAGCCAGGACAGGAGCGAGGCAAGAACCCGGAAGAAGACATAGCAATCCACATCGTTAGCGACTCCAAGGAGAAGGCCCTTATCATCAGCTTGCAGCAGCTCATTGGTCGCCTATGTGGATGCCATCATGAGTCTCTCCAAGGACACTACGGCGGTCTTTTTGGAAGACGAGATGAGGAAGGAATTCCCATGGAGTTAACCTTTGAGGAAAGGACTTCTACAAAGCTCCGAAGGACCCAATATCAAGACTTGGAGTGCCACATCCATGACCTTGAAAAAAGTAGCTTCCTCGAGATATTAAGGAACAATGAGCTATGCGCCCTCATCAAGGAGAAGGAGGAAATGATCAAGAAGCAGGAGGAGGCAATGAAGCTCTAAGAGATAAAGTTCCAGGACCAAGAGAAGAAGTTCGCTAACCAAGAGAAGAGGGTGATAAATAAAAACAAGAGGATTAGGGAACTCAAGCAGGAGATCGATGGAACTGAAGTGCAAACCGAAGGCCTTTGCAAGATAATCAATGATGTGCGTGCTTCCAAGAGGGACTTGGCAAAACAACTTGAAGCCACAAAGAAGTCAAGTCTAGTGGAGGAGCTACAAAGTGACAAGGAGGGACTTCAGGAGTAGCTAGAAGCCACTACCAAGAAGCTGCAGGATGAGATAAAGAACCTCCAAGAGAAGCTTGAAGCCACCACAAAGGAGATGGACCTATACAAGACAACCGTAGAGCAGGAAGGCTACTCGTTCGAGGACGAGGAATTCATAGTAGACGTTATTCACAATTGTAATAAATACCAAGACAATTTTGGTTTAGTTAAACTTGGATGATTTCTGTGTTAAGTCTATGCTATTGTGTCAGGTGTGCCTTGTGTGCCTTGTGTGCCATGTGTGTTTTCATAAGGGTAGGAGTTTACTACTTATTCCTTCTGTCTATTTCTTAACTTGTCTCTCAAACCCCACAGATGCCGCCAAGACGTGCGAACACCGAAATTCCTCCAGAAATTGCACAACTTCTGGCCACTCAGAACCAGCTGATCCAACTGCTCACTCAGAACATGCAAAATAACAACAACAATGCGTCGCCACCGCCACCTCCACCACCACCTCAACAGGATCGCTCGTACAATTAACAAGAAGTTAGACACCATGCAAGTTGTCGGGGCCGACAGGGTACGATATGCCGCGCACCAGCTTGAAGGACCTGCTGCAGAATGGTGGGATAACTACCAAGTCACCCACCCGGATATTGATGCTATCACTTGGGATCAGTTCAAGTTAGCTTTTCGCACTCATCATGTGGCTGCTGGTGTCATGACTCTGAAAAGGTGCGAGTTTCGCGACCTACACCAGCTGCACCGCTCTGTCACTAAGTATGGTGAGATTTTCAACAAGCTAGCCCGTTATGCACCCGATGATGTTTCCACTGATGCCAAAAGGAGGGAGGAATTCTTAAGAGGACTCAATGATGAGATATCCATTCATCTTGTGGCACAGAAATTTGACAACTTTCAGGAACTCTTGGACAGAACCATTGTGGTTGAATCCAAAAGAAAGAGCATAGAAAACCGCAAGAGGAAGTCTAACCCTCACAAGCACTCTGTTCCATACCAGAAGCAGCGCACTTCCTCACCACCACCTTATAACAATAATGGACACAACCATAACGGTCATCACCATGGCGGCCACAAACACAATGGACATAAAAACCGCAATGGGAATGGCAGCAATGGAAAGGATCTCAGTGAGGTGACATGCTTTAAGTGCAACAAGACAGGGCACTATGCAACCACTTGCCCCGAGAAGAATAATGGCAATGGCAATGGGAACGGAAGTGGACACAACCATGGCAATGGAAACGGGAAGAAGCTAAATCCGTTTGTCAAAGCCACGGTGAATCATGTCTATGTGGAGGATGCTTGTGACGCACCGGACTCCGTTATTGGTAAGCTCAAGCTCAATTATACTCCCGCAGTTGTTCTTTTTGATACTGGTGCATCGCATTCATTCATATCAAGGGTATTTATGGATAGAGGCAAGATACCTACGGAGACTATAAACTCTCCTCTGAGGGTAAGTTCTCCTGGAGGAGATATAGTGACAAACTCTGGTTGCCGGGGTTTAGAACTAAGGATTGGGGCACACATCTTTCCCACAAGTCTAGTAGTTCTAGAATCGCAAGGATTAGACATAATCTTGGGCATGAATTGGATGACCGAATATGAAGGAGTCATAGATTGTGCCAAAAGGACTGTCACGCTCACAACGTCGGAAGGGAAGAGGATTCGTATCAAGTCAAATTTTGCACTTAAGGAAGTCATGGTGAACTCTTTTAAGGGGGTTAGATTGGAGGATGTATCTATTGTGAAAGAATACCCAGATGTCTTTCCAGAAGAGTTACCTGGGATGCCTCCTGACCGTGATATCGAGTTCCTCATTGACTTGATGCCGGGCACAGGGCCGATAGCTAAGAGACCATACAAGATGGATGTGGACGAGTTGAAGGAACTCAAGAAACAGCTTAGGGAACAATTGGACAAAGGATTCATTCAACCCAACGCGTCATCTTGGGGAGCACCTGTCCTATTCGTGGAAAAGAAGGATAAAACCAAGAGGCTGGTTGTGGGTTACCGCTCGTTGAATGAAGTGACGATCAAGAATAAGTACCCTATACCCAACATCAATAACTGTTTGACCAGTTAAAGGGAGCCAGTGTTTTCTCAAAGATCGATCTGCGATCAAGCTACTTTCAGCTAAAGATTCGAGAGCAGGATGTGCCCAAAACAGCCTTCACCATGAGATACGGATTGTATGAGTACACCGTGATGTCGTTTGGTCTAACCAATGCCCCGGCATACTTCATGACCATGATGAACAAGGTGTGTTGGAGATATGCCCTAGAGGCAATAATAAATGTAGTTATTATTATATCTTTGTGTTTATGATAAATGTTTACATTCATACTATAATAGTATTGACCAGGAAACATTAATACTTGTGTGATTTGTAAACTAAATTAGAGTCCCTAGTAAAGCCTCTTCATAATAATAGCTTGTTGGTTAATAGATGATTGTGGTTTCCCTATCATGAACATTGAGATGTTATTAACAACAAGATCATATCATTAGGAGAATGGTATGATGGACATACTCCTATAGATAAGCGTAGCATAAAGATCAAGTCATTTTAATAGTTCAATTGATATAAGCTTTCTGATACATAGTAACCTAATTCCTTCGACCATGAGATCATGCTTATCACCATCACCGGAAGGATGCTTTGATGACATCAAACACCACACTGTAACTGGGTGGCTATAAAGGTGGCATTGAGTGTTCGGAAAGTATGGGTTGAGACACATGGATCAAGAGTGGGATTTGTCCATCCATATGACAGATAGATATACTCTGGGCCCTCTAGGTGGAATGTCATCCAATTAGCTTGCAAGCATGTGACTGGCTCACAAGGGATCACATACCACGGGAACAATAAAAGAGTACTTATCGGTAACGAGGTTGAACTAGGTATGCAGAGATACCGACGATCAAAACCTCGGATAAGTAAATTATCGTGAGACAAAGGGAAATTGGTATCGTATGTAAGTGGTTCATTCGATCGCAAAGTAATCGTAGAAATATGTGGGAGCCATATGAATTTCCAGATTCCTCTATTGGTTATTGATCGGAGAAGTGTCTCGATCATGTCTGCATAATTCACGAACCGTAGGGAGACACGCTTAAGGATTCGATGTTGTTGAGTAGTTATGGAATGATGAGTAAGAGACTAAATGTTGTTCGGAGTCTCGGATGGGATCCGGGATATCACGAGGAGATCCGGAATGGTCCGGAGAATAAGATTCATATAAGGAAAGTCCTGTTTCGGAGTTGGGGAATGATTCTGGTGTTTTCATCGGGAATGTTCTAGAAGGTTCCGGAAGGTTCGGCACTCCGGAGGGGAAGGGTACATGAATGTGTCATGACAATGTGGAATGGTTGCATCATGTACTAGGTATCATGTCTGGGCAAAATAAAGGGAGAAATCAAATCCTAGTTTGAAAAGTCAAACGCCAATTTGAAAAGTCAAACGGCAGTTTTGCTTGGTGGAGGGAGAGTAGCAAACCTACTTGGGGAGGAGTTCCTCTTCCTCCACCCGCCGTCCAAGGAGGAAGACTTGGGGGAGGACTCCCTTCCCCTTGGCCGCGCCCTCCCACCTATAAAAGGAGGGGCATGGCTGCCCCTCTTCCCTACACCCAACACCACCCAAACCCTAGCCCTAGCCGCCGGCCACCACAAGTCGCCGCCGGCCACCACAAGTCGCCGCCGCCCTAGGGTTTCCTCCTAGCCGCCGAGTTGGGGCTCTCCCCAAGCCCTAGACGCCGGTCAAGATTCCTCCCTTGGTGCCTCTAAACCCTAGATCGCCAAGGCCTCTCTCATAGTTCACCATACTCGCTCTGGCTTAAGGCGAAGCCCTGCGAGATCTCCCCTCTACTTCTGGTACCACGCCGTCGTGCTGCCGGAATCGCGAGGAGAGTGCTACAACCTCCGCTGCCTGCTGGAACAAGGGAGAGGAAGGTCTTCATCGAGTACCGAACGTGTGACCGACTGCGGAAGCGCTGCCGGAACGCAGCGCCGGAAGGATCGTCTACGCGATCTTGAGATCGGCAAGAGTACGACTACATCACCCACAAGAATCTGCTCTTGTTAAACACTTTGGAATCTTCGAGGGTGAGTTCCTATATCGACTCGTTGATACAATCTAGTAGATAGATCTTGGCTTGTTTGTTTGCATGCGGTAGAAATTTTTTGTTTTCCATGCTACGAACCCCTACAGTGGTATCAGAGCCGTGTCTATATGTAGATCTGTTGCACGAGTAGAACACAATGGTCATTATGGGTGGTGGTGATTTTATTATCAATTGCCCTTTTGTACTTTGCATCTTGCGGTATGATGGGATGAAGCGGCCCGGGCTAACCTTACATGACATCGTTCATGAGACTTGCTCCACGCTCAACATGCAACTTGTATTGCATAAGTGGCTTTGCGGGTGCCTGTCTCTCCCATTATAGTATAGATCCAATTTACAACGGGCACTTGATAGTTCAAACATCAACGTTATGGTTCTTGTTCGTAAGTTAGAACGACACTTATTGAAAGCCCGAAACCATGTAAAATATGCAAATAAAATTAGAGGCGTCCAACTTTGTTTTGCAGGGGTGTGCTGTGATGTGATATGGCCATGATTGTGATTATATTTGATGTATGCAATGTTCCTTATTGTAAGTTGGCAACCGGCAGGAGCCATATGGTTGTCTTTAAATTCTGTTAAGACCCGCGTGTCTATTCAAAGTAGTTGTAATAGTTGGAGTTGGTGATGATGGAGATCATGTTCGTGCTTGAAGATGGAGATCGAAAGCACAAGAATAAAGGACATATCATATCACATATTATGAATTGCATGTGATGTTAATTCTTTATGCATCTTGTATTGCTTAGTTAACGACGGTAGCATTATAAGATGATCCCTCATGCACATAAATTTCAAGTTTTAAAGTGTTCATCCTTAGTAAGCACCGTTGCTAAAGCTTGTTGTTTCGAAGCACCACGTGATGATCGGGTGTGCCAGATTCCGCAAGTGTATACAACGTGAGCAAGCCAGATTTGCTCATGCAGAAGCTAAGGTTTGATCTTGACGAGCCTAGCATGTACAAACATGGTCTCGGAACACGGATCACCGAAAGGTAAAGCATGAATCATATAGTAGATATGATGAACATGTCGATTGTTCGCCATTGAAGCTACATCAACTCTCGTGATGATCGGTTTTGATGTGGTGGATTTGGTTCGTGTGATCACTAAAACAATGTGAGGGATATTGTTTTGAGTGGGAGTTCACCTAGATTAATTTAACTATTAATTAGAACTCAATTTGTCATAAACTTAGTCTAAACTATTGCAAATAAGTTGTAGATCAATGGCGGCCCCTACCATCAATTTTAATGCGTTCCTAGAGAAAGAAAAGTTGAAAAACAATGGAAGCAACTTCGCGGATTGGTTCCGCAATTTGAGGATTGTCCTCAATGCTGGTAATTTGACCTATGTGCTGGATGCACCGCTGGGTGACCCGCATGCAGCTGATGCTACCAATGAAGTAAAGAATGTTTACCTCGCTCGAAAGAATTAGTAGTCCACAGTTCAGTGTGCTATCTTGTATGGTTTGGAGTCGGAGCTTCAGAAAAGGTTTGAGAACCATGACCCACATGATATTGTCCGTGAACTCAAATTGATATTTGAGACTCACGCGGCAGTTGAGAGTTATGAGGCTTCTGAAAAGTTCTTTAACTGCAAGATGGAAGAGGGCAGCTCCGTCAGTGAGCACGTGCTTAAGATGTCTGGGCATGCAAACAAACTCCAAAGCTTGGGTATAGTGATTCCTAATGCTTTGGGGATTTACCGTGTCCTCCAATCATTGCCACCAAGTTACAAGAACTTTGTGATGAACTACAATATGCAAAGCATGAACAAGCAGTTGCCAGAACTCTTCTCCATGTTGCAAAGCATCAAGTGTTGTTGGTCAATAAGACCACCAAATTCAATAAAGGAAAGTCTAAGCAAAAGGGTAACTTCAAGAAGGGTGGTAAGAAAGTTACCGCACCGGAGAAGAAGACCAAGGCTGGGCCTAAGCCTGATACTGAGTGCTTTTACTACAAGGGAGAGGGTCACTGGAAGCGGAATTGCCCAAAGTACTTGGCGGATTTGAAGAACGGCAACATCAAGAAGAAAGGTATATCCGATATACATGTTATTGATGTGTATCTCACTAGTACTCGTAGTAGTGCCTGGGTATTTGATACTGGTTCGGTTGCTCATATTTGTAACTCGAAACAGGTACTGCAGAATAAACGGAAGCTAGCGAAGAACGAGGTGACGATGCGCGTTGGAAACGGATCAAAGGTTGATGTGATCGCGGTCGGCACGCTACCTCTTCATCTACCATCGGGATTAGTTTTATACTTAAATAATTGTTATTTGGTGCCTGCGTTGAGCATGAACATTATATCTGGATCATGTTTGTTGCGAGACGGTTACTTGTTTAAGTCCGAGAATAATGGTTGTTCGATTTATATGAGTAATATGTTTTATGCACATGCACCTTTGATAGATGGCCTATTCTTATTGAATCTCGTTAGTGGAAATACACATATTAATAACATTGAAGCTAAACGTTTGAAATTGAGCGATAACTCGACCTATATATGGCACTGTCGTCTTGGTCATATTGGAGTGAAGCGTATGAAGAAACTCCATTCCGATGGACTTCTTGAATCACTTGATTTCGAATCACTTGAAAGATGTGAAGCATGTCTGATGGGTAAAATGACTAAGACTCCATTTTCTGGTATGATGGAGCGAGCTACGGACTTATTGGAAATCATACATACCGATGTGTGTGGTCCAATGAGTGTAGCATCGCGCGGTGGTTATCGTTATGTTCTTACCTTCACAAATGACTTGAGTAGATATGGGTATATCTATTTCATGAAACATAAGTCCGAAACTTTTGAGAAGTTCAAGGAATTTCAAAGTGAGGTAGAGAATCAACGTAACAAGAAGATTAAATTTCTACGTTCTGATCGTGGAGGTGAATATCTAAGTTACGAGTTTGGCGAGCATTTAAAGAAATGCGGAATACTTTCACAATTGACATCGCCGGGAACACCACGGCGTAATGGTGTGTCCGAACGTCGTAATCGAACTCTCTTAGATATGGTTCGTTCTATGATGTCACTTACAGATTTACCGCTATCATTTTGGGGTTATGCATTAGAAATAGCCGCATTCACTTTAAATAGGGCACCATCTAAATCCGTTGAAATGACACCGTATGAATTATGGTTTGGGAAGAAACCTAAATTGTCGTTCCTTAAAGTTTGGGGTTGCGAGGCCTATGTAAAGAAGTTACAACCGGACAAGCTTGAACCCAAAGCGGAAAAATGCGTCTTCATAGGATACCCGAAGGAAACTATTGGGTATACCTTCTATCATAGATCCAAAGGAAAAATCTTCGTTGCCAAGAATGGATCCTTTCTAGAGAAGGAATTTCTCTTGAAAGAAGTGACTGGAAGGAAAGTAGAGCTCGACGAGGTTGTTGAACCTTCTCTCGAACTTGCGAGTAGCGCAGCACCGGAAGTAGTTCCTGTGGCGCCTACACCAATAAGAGAGGAAGATAATGATGAGGATCATGAAACTTCGGTTGAAGTTGATACAAAACCTCGCAGGTCAACGAGAACTCGTACCACCCCTGATTGGTATGATCCCGTTATGAGTGTCATGTTGGTAGACAACACCGATGACCCTGCGACATATGAGGAAGCAATGATGAGGCCAGATTCCAATAAATGGCAAGATGCCATGAAATCCGAGATTGGATCCATGTACAAAAACCAAGTATGGACTTTGGTGGACTTACCGGATGGCTGGAAGGCTGTCGAGAACAAATGGATTTTCAAGAAGAAAACAGATGCTGATGGTAATGTTATTGTCTATAAAGCTCGACTTGTCGCAAAAGGGTTTCGACAAATTCAAGGAGTTGACTACGATGAGACTTTCTCACCAGTAGCGAAGCTAAAGTCTGTGAGGATTATGTTAGCAATCCCTGCATATTATGATTATGAGATATGGCAGATGGATGTCAAAACAACATTCCTCAATGGAGACATTGATGAAGAGTTGTATATGATGCAACCCAAAGGTTTTGTCGATCCTAAAGATGCTAACAAGGTATGCAAACTTCAATGGTCCATATATGGGTTGAAGCAAGCATCCCGAAGTTGGAATCAACGTTTTGATAAGGTAATCAAAAGTTTTGGTTTTGTACAAACTTATGGAGAAGCTTGTATTTACAAGAAAGTGAGTGGGAGATCTGTAGCATTCTTAATACTATATGTAGATGACATATTGTTGATTGGGAATGATGTAGACCTTCTTAATAGTGTCAAAGAATATTTGAATAATAGTTTTTCAATGAAAGATCTTGGCGAAGCAGCTTACATATTAGGCATAAAGATTTATAGAGATAGATCGAGACACCTAATATCATTGTCACAAAGTACATATTTGGACAAAGTTCTAAAGAGGTTTGGAATGGAAGATAGCAAGAAAGGGTTCTTTCCCATGTTGCCCAATACGACCTTGAGTAAAACTCAAAGTCCAGCAACGACAGAAGATAGAGAAAGGATGAGTAAAACTCCCTATGCCTCAGCCATAGGATCTCTAATGTATGTCATGCTATGTACTAGACCCGACATTGAATATGCTGTTAGTTTGACTAGCAGATATCAAGGTGATCCAGGAGTGGATCATTGGTGTCACATCCCAAGATTTTCCAAATCTTGTTATGTGAAAAATAAATAAACAAAATAAATAATTGTTGAATTTTAGGGTGAAAAGAAACTTTTGTTTCTAAATGGAAACTTAAAATCCCATCTTGAACAAACTTTAATTAAAAGTTTGAATCCAACAAAATTCAAATCTAGAGAAATGCATTCCTCAATGAATGTATCTTGAAATTTAAACACTTGGAAAATAAATCCAAACCCTAAACCCTAATGGAATAAAATCATTTCCAAGTTATCTCCAAACCTATGGATTTGATTCATATAAAATTGGTCAAACAAACATTTCAAAATGATCAAGAATGACAAATAGAAATAATATTATAAGACCATATAAATTGGTTTCACTTAAATTGGAGCCATGAATAAAATCTTATAAATTTAATAAGATAAAGAAATTAAATTTCCAAAGTTAATAAAGCATCTATCAATAAATCCATACCAATTGGTGAGCAAATAATCCTAAATATATTTAAAGGGATAAATAAATATTAAATAAGATTTTACAAATTGGAATCACCAAGTTTGGATCTTTAAATAAAAGATATGGATTTTATAAGATGAAGAAAGAAATATTAAATAAGGATTATTTAAATACCAAATTAAAACTTGGCCTAATCCATTAAGCAAATGGAATGAATTTAATCCAAACCCAAATAAAATAACGGATAAGGAATTTTCCAAATAAAATAAAATGGCATGAACCAAATTCTATTTGAATAAAGAAAAATCTCTAATAAGAATAATTATATAATTCATGAGAAAATAGTATTTTGTAATTACCCAAGTGGAACAAAAGTTGTTTAATTAATTTAAATAAAATAAATATTCCAAATAAAATTTAGGGAATTAAAACTATATTTAATTCCATTGGAATTAAAACAAATATCCAATTCAAATGGTTTATGAATCATATTCAATACCTTCCAAATAATTCAAGATGAATTATTTGACACCCTATTAAACAAATAAAAAAGTACTGAAAAGATTTGGTAAGTATAAAGAATTTAAATGGTGTATGAAATATTATTAAATCTTATTTGATTTAAAACAAGGGCCTTTTTGAATAATTAAAAGACCCCAATAATAATAAAATTTTATTCCAAAATTGACTTCAGATTATATTACTAAACAGTATTTAAACCTACACAAATTTTGGTTGAGGTTTGAATTCAAATGGATGTTTGAAATAATTAAACAAAATCAAAACAGAATAAAAGAAAAGGAAAAAGGAAAAACAAAACAGATAGAAAAAATGAATCTGGCCAACCCAGCCCAGCTAGCCCACTAAGCCCAACTCGCAGCCCACCTGCACCCCCTCTGCCGAATCGTTTTTCCACAAAACCTTGCACCCGCAGAGACACCGACAGATGGACCCTGCCCCCACTCTCTTTCACTCGCTGACAACGGACCCCATCGCCACGTCGTCATCGTCTTCACCCACCCCGCTGACCACGCCCTCCCGGTCGTTTCCTGCCGTTAACTCCTCGGAGTAAATTCGCTGCAATGGCTCGACGATTACTCCTCGCGATCACGCCTGATAAATCCCGTCCCTCTCTTCTTCCTTTACCCTCAAACCCCGCTGCCAGAGAGCCACCAGGCTGCCTCCATTTTGCTTTGCACTGCCGTTGTCTCCGGCGAGCTCCGCGAGCGATTCCGGCTAGTCGACGTCGCTCCTCGCCTCCTCGAGCACACAAGCGTGACCCCCAGGCCCTGGCGCACCTCCCAGTGGCATCAACTCGTCCCCGCGCGCCCCAGAACCTCGGCAACAACGACGACCACCGCTGCCACCGTCTGCTATTTCTCCGACGACGCCTCCAGGTAGTCTCTAACCGCGCCATCTCTTCTCTGTGATGCTCCCGCACTCCCTAATCCTCTACGCATCTAACACTACCGTTATTTTGCCTTCTCGTGCGTTGTAGCCTCGCCCCTGACGACGTCTGACCGCACCCGACGCCAGGAGCATCTCCGGCGAGGAATTCCGACGACACCCGTGCGCCCCCTGCTACCCAAAGACCACCTTGAGCTTCGCCATACCCCTGCGATCACTGTGAGCCCTTCCCCTTCCTCCCTTGCTTCCTATAACCACCGTGACGCCGTAGGCAAAGCCAGCGCCGCCACCTGCCGCCGCCAGCACCGCCCATCTTTGGCAAACGTGTTGCGCGCCGTCCGATCTCGATCTAGCGGCTAGGAAAGAAACTAACCCGAAGGGGTACGTTTGATTCTGAGCCACACGATTTTCTTTAGATCCAATGCACCAGAGAGCGCGATCCAGCCGAAGCGGTACCGGCGAATAGGAACAAGCCACGTGGCCTGTGACTGTTTTAAAAACCAGAAACTTTCCTATTAGATGTTCAAATTTGTAAAATTCATAACTTTCAAACCACATGTCCAAATTTTGCAAATTTTATATCAATGGAATCAGCAAGACAAGTACTTTCTGACCATGCACTTTTTTTAGTAAATTGCTTCTGTTAAATTGATTGTTTTTGCCGAAACTTGTGTATGCATGTTTAGAATATAAAAATTGTTCTAAAATGATTTAAATCTTTGGCAAATGGTTTGTTTTGAACCTACTGACCATAGAAATCAATTTGTGGTTTCAAAAATATATTTGGTGAAGCAAAAGAATAAACTTTTGATTTAAACCATTTCTAGTCAAATAAAAATAATGTTTATTTAATTAAAAATGCTTTTGGGAGAAAATCTTTGGGAAATGTTTTGGAATGAACTCTCTGACCCTAAACACCAAGTTTTATGAATTTAAAATGTATTTGGTGAACTCCATAGAGATTATTACCTTGCTAAAGACATTTTTAACCACATAAAATAATGATTTGGTTTAAAAATGGTTTATAGATAAAATCTTTTGCAAATAGTTTTGCCACTTTATAAAATGACCAATAAAGTGTTTTAGAATGTTTATAACCTATTATAAACCACTTTTGTAAATAAAACAAAGTTTGGCATGCTTGCATGCATTGTTTTGTTTATATTATTTTATGTGATGTTGCTTGAACGGTAGATTGAAATATTGCTTGCTTGATTGAATTGTAGTGATTTGAAGTGTGTGAACATTGCAAGATCAAGGAGTGAACTTATATTATCTACCAAAAAGGCAAGTGATGCTTCATACTTTTGTCCCATTATTTTCACTATGCATTAGTGATATTTCTAAGTAGGACTTGCATGGAATTTTGCTAAGTATAACTATGCCATGGGAAATCCTAGTAGATGAAACCTTAGTAGAATTTCCTAAGTTCAGATTCCTACTACTATCATGCTTAGCTTAGCTAGTAGAAAACAAGGGTGGAATATATATTCATGCTATGAAATATTTCTAAGTCTGTGGACTTGTGTTTTGTTTAATAAAACAACTAAGTGAATGAATCACCTGGGTAGAATGGAAGGAATGGTTTGTGTTGAGTGGTTCACAAGGCCCATTTATATGGTTTACCTTGTGTATCTCACTTGTGGATGGCCACCCAGGAACAAAGAGATTTGAGATGTCAAATGTTGAGAAGCTTCAAGTGCAGCCACTTGGCATTATGGGCTCTGCCTGGATCATATAGGTTGCAATAACTTATCCAAATGGACAGTTGGTGGTAGGGGAATGATAGGTTGGAGCGCGTCCATTCTGGTCTAAGGGAAGGCTTCTGAAAGATCTTGTCTTGGTGAAACCAAGTCTTGTGGGGAAAGTGCACCACCTCTGAGAGTGAAAAATCTAAGTACTTAGCCATGTCCCTGGTAAAGGACAATTTGAGCATCAAGACATGGAAGCTATCAAGAATCTCCTCATCCCAATTTCTAAGTTAAAATCTTGTGGGTGAACAAGGGATTGAAGGATCACCAATTTCTATTGGGAGATGCCTTGGGAATGATTTTGTCAAGCAAAAACTTAGTGTTTTCAAATGATAAGAAAAAAACTATTTTGAGCAAAGCAAGCCTAAGCTCCACTTAGCCAAATGCATATAGATGATAGACTCCACTATACTACCATAGTATCACTTGCCAATACAATTCAAATGTATTGACCCTTGTGGCTGTAACTTGTTATGTTGCAGGTTTGTTTGATATTAGTGAAGTTTATTGATTAGGATTACAAGTCTACAACCAACATGTCTGCATGTGGCACTTTGAATATGAAGGACCCCATGGTATTGTTATATTCTGCTGCATTGTAATGAGATAGCCAAATGATCTATGTAAGATGTAATAAATTATTTTATTCCTGGTTATAAAGTTGTATTATGACCTTTGTTTCTTGATATTACATCTTAACTGTGGATGCTAGCTATTGATCCAGGGACTAGCATTGTAAACACAGGGATCTCTACCTTATTAAAGGTTGGGAACCTTACAGATGGTATCAGAGCATTGTGTTGCCTGTAGGATTTGTAACCCTAGGATTGGACAAAACCCCTTAGAAAAATAGGAGTTGTATTTGTTCCAAAACTTATTTACAAACAATCTTGTAAACTCTTTCCTCAACCATTTTGGTTTTGATTCTACATCTCTTCTATTTCAAACTTGATGGAAAAGCCTACCCCATGGCCAAAGACTTCACCATGAGCAAAGGACTTCATCAACTCTAATGATTTCAACATCTTCAAGTGATTTCAACCTTATTCTCAACAAGGACTTCAACCTTGGATATCACTAAGGACTACAAGTGAGACAAGAAATGTTACTCAAGACTTGAAGACTAAGGAAACCCAACTTACAAAGAACCATCATCACTTTGAAGTTTTGAGACCAAGATGCAAGAAATTCTCTAAGGATACAAACATCTTGTTCATGAAGAATCAACTAAGAAGGAAGGAATGATCTCAAGTGAACCATATAGTTGGACCACCATGTTTAGTTTAAAATTAAACACACCAACTTATGTGGTGTAACAAAAATATTTTGTTGCCTATAAGTGTGCTTGAAACTTGTTGTTTGAATGGAATGTTTGTTTGTGATTGCTTACACATTGCTTGAGTGAATTGTGATGTGTGTGATTAGAAATGATTCCTTAGAAATCTTTTGCCTATTCTAATCCCAATCCAACCCAAACAGATGACTACTCCAAGGAACTCCAACATCAAGAATGATGAGAACAACAACCAAGAGACCAACATGAGGGAACTCATAGTAACCCAAACCCAGTTGAACCAAGTGACAGCTCAATTTATAGCCAACACCAGTGAGGTAGATCCAACCATGCAAAGGTTTTTGGAAACCCAAACCCAATTGTTGCATAAGGTGACAGATCAAATGATCAACATGGGAAACAACTCTTCCAAAGGAGTTTGTGACAACAAGGATGACAAAGATGATATTCTAGAAGGAACCCAAGCTTGCAATATTTGTGGAGACAAGGATCACATTTCCAAGGAGCATGAAGATCAATGCCCCAATTGTGAAGAGAAACATCCAACTAATCAATGCCCCACAACCCAAGCTACTTGTTACTTATGTGAAGGAAATAATCATGTCCCTATCCAATGCCCCATCTATTCCATAGTTCAACAAAGGAAACAAGGTGGAGTGCAACAACTGATTGCAGACTACCATGAGAGAGCCAAGTCTACCAAGAAGGATGAAGACAAAGGAAAATCTCAGCTTGCACCTCCATGCAATATGACTCAATTTAAAGGACCAAAGAGGAGACATATGTATTATCCAAGGAATAAGAAAAGGTCAAGGAGACCAGGAAACATTCCTACCTTTGAGATAACATATGAAGAACATGAACTAGAAGCACTCCTAGCTTTGGAGAAACCCAAGAAGAAGAAGTATAAGGAAATTAGCCAAGTGTGGTGCAACAACTGCAAAGAGCTAGGCCATTATGTGTCAACTTGTCCACAAAAGATACATGAAGAACTCAATCTTATCACATGTTACAATTGTGGTAACCAAGGACATTATGCAAGCAACTGTCCAGAAAAGATGAAGCACAAGATAAAGCCTATGAAGGATCTCAGCCTGGTCACATGTTTCAAGTGTGGAAACAAAAGACACTATGCAGATGTTTGCCCAGAGATATTTCAACAAGATCCCAAGCAAGCCAAGAAGTAATCTAGTTGGAAAATTTTTAAGGGTGGTAGTACCCTAGTTGCTTTTGAGCCAACTTGTAACCCCTAGCCTTCCCAAATCTCGGGACGAGATTTATTTTAAGGGTGGTAGCCTGTCACATCCCAAGATTTTCCAAATCTTGTTATGTGAAAAATAAATAAACAAAATAAATAATTGTTGAATTTTAGGGTGAAAAGAAACTTTTGTTTCTAAATGGAAACTTAAAATCCCATCTTGAACAAACTTTAATTAAAAGTTTGAATCCAACAAAATTCAAATCTAGAGAAATGCATTCCTCAATGAATATATCTTGAAATTTAAACACTTGGAAAATAAATCCAAACCCTAAACCCTAATGGAATAAAATCATTTCCAAGTTATCTCCAAACCTATGGATTTGATTCATATAAAATTGGTCAAACAAACATTTAAAAATGATCAAGAATCACAAATAGAAATAATTTTATAAGACCATATAAATTGGTTTCACTTAAATTGGAGCCATGAATAAAATCTTATAAATTTAATAAGATAAAGAAATTAAATTTCCAAAGTTAATAAAGCATCTATCAATAAATCCATACCAATTGGTGAGCAAATAATCCTAAAGATATTTAAAGGGATAAATAAATATTAAATAAGATTTTACAAATTGGAATCACCAAGTTTGGATCTTTAAATAAAAGATATGGATTTTATAAGATGAAGAAAGAAATATTAAATAAGGATTATTTAAAGACCAAATTAAATCTTGGCCTAATCCATTAAGCAAATGGAATGAATTTAATCCAAACCCAAATAAAATAATGGACAAGGAATTTTCCAAATAAAATAAAATGGCATGAACCAAATTCTATTTGAATAAAGACAAATCTCTAATAAGAATAATTATAAAATTCATGAGAAAATAGTATTTTGGAATTACCCAAGTGGAATAAAAGTTGTTTAATTAATTTAAATAAAATAAATCTTCCAAATAAAATTTAGGGAATTAAAACTATATTTAATTCCATTGGAATTAAAACAAATATCCAATTCAAATGGTTTATGAATCATATTAAATACCTTCCAAATAATTCAAGATGAATTATTTGACACCCTATTAAACAAATAAAAACCTACTGAAAAGATTTGGTAAGTTTAAAGAATTTAAATGGTGTATGAATTATTATTAAATCTTATTTGATTTAAAACAAGGGCGTTTTTGAATAATTAAAAGACCCAAAAAAGAATAAAATTTTATTCCAAAATTGACTTCAGATTATATTACTAAACAGTATTTAAACCTACACAAATTTTGGTTGAGGTTTGAATTCAAATGGATGTTTGAAATAATTAAACAAAATCAAAACAGAATAAAAGAAAAGGAAAAAGGAAAAACAAAACGGATCAAAAAAAATGAATCTGGCCAACCCAGCCCAGCTAGCCCACTAAGCCCAACTCGCAGCCCACCTGCACCCCCTCTGCCGAATCGTTTTTCCACAAAACCTTGCACCCGTAGAGACACCGACAGATGGACCCTGCCCCCACTCTCTTTCACTCGCTGACAACGGACCCCATCGCCACGTCGTCATCGTCTTCAGCCACCTCGCTGACCACGCCCTCCCGGCCGTTTCCTGCCGTTAACACCTCGGAGTAAATTCGCTGCAATGGCTCGACGATTACTCCTAGCGATCACGCCTGATAAATCCCCTCCCTCTCTTCTTACTTTCCCCTCAAACCCCGCTGCCAGAGAGCCACCAGGCTGCCTCCATTTTGCTTTGCACTGTCGCTGTCTCCGGCGAGCTCCGCGAGCGATTCCGGCCAGTCGACGTCGCCCCTCGCCTCCTCGAGCACACAAGCGTGACCCCCAGACCCTGGCGCACCTCCCAGTGGCATCAACTCGTCCCCGCGCGCCCCAGGACCTCGGCAACGACGATGACCACCGCCGCCACCGTCTGCTTTTTCTCCGACAACGCCTCCAGGTAGTCTCTGACCGCGCCGTCTCTTCTCTGTGATGCTCCCGCACTCCCTAATCCTCTACGCACCTAACGCTACCATTATTTTGCCTTCTCGTGCATTGTAGCCTCGCCCCCGACGACATATGACCGCACCCGACGCCAGGAGCATCTCCGGCGAGGAATTCCGACGACACCCGTGCGCCCCCTGCTACCCGAAGACCACCTTGAGCTTCGCCATACCCCTGCGATCACTGTGAGCCCTTCCCCTTCCTCCCTTGCTTCCTGTAACCACCGCGACGCCGTAGGCAGAGCCAGCGCCGCCACCTGTCGCCGCCAGCGCCGCCCATCTTTGGCAAACGTGCTGCGCGCCGTCCGATCTCGATCTAGCGGCTAGGAAAGAAACTAACCTGAAGGGGTACGTTTGATTCTGAGCCACACAATCTGCTTTAGATCCAACGCACTAGAGAGCGCGATCCAGCCGAAGCGGTACCGGCGAATAGGACAAGCCACGTGGCCTGTGACTGTTTTAAAAACCAGAAACTTTCCTATTAGATGTTCAAATTTGTAAAATTCATAACTTTCAAACCACACGTCCAAATTTTGCAAATTTTATATCAATGGAATCAGCAAGACAAGTACTTTCTGACCATGCACTTTGTTTAGTAAATTGCTTCTGTTAAATTGATTGTTTTTGCAGAAACTTGTCTATGCATGTTTAGAATATAAAAATTGTTCTAAAATGATTTTTGAGATAAAATCTTTGGCAAATGGTTTGTTTTGAACCTATTGACCATAGAAATCAATTTGTGGTTTCAAAAATATATTTGGTGAAGCAAAATAATAAACTTTTGATTTAAACCATTTCTAGTCAAATAAAAATAATGTTTATTTAATTAAAAATGCTTTTGGGAGAAAATCTTTGGGAAATGTTTTGGAATAAACTCTCTGACCCTAAACACCAAGATTTATGAATTTAAAATGTATTTGGTGAACTCCATAGAGATTATTACCTTGATAAAGACATTTTTAACCACATAAAATAATGATTTGGTTTAAAAATGGTTTATAGATAAAATCTTTTGCAAATAGTTTTGCCACTTTATAAAATGACCAATAAAGTGTTTTAGAATGTTTATAACCTATTATAAACCACTTTTTTAAATAAAATAAAGTTTGGCATGCTTGGATGCATTGTTTTGTTTATATTATTTTATGTGATGTTGCTTGAACGGTAGATTGAAATATTGCTTGCTTGATTGAATTGTAGTGATTTGAAGTGTGTGAATATTGCAAGATCAAGGAGTGAACTTATATTCTCTACCAAAAAGGCAAGTGATGCTTCATACTTTTGTCCCATTATTTTCACTATGCATTAGTGATATTTCTAAGTAGGAGTTGCATGGAATTTTTCTAAGTATAACTATGCCATGGGAAAACCTAGTAGATGAAACCTTAGTAGAATTTCCTAAGTTAAGATTCCTAGTACTATCATGCTTAGCTTAGCTAGTAGAAAACAAGGGTGGAATATATATTCATGATATGAAATATTTCTAAGTTTGTGGACTTGTGTTTTGTTTAATAAAACAACTAAGTGATGAATCACCTCGGTGGAATGGAAGGAATGGTTTGTGTTGAGTGGTTCACAAGGCCCATTTCTATGGTTTACCTTGTGTATCTCACTTGTGGATGGCCACCCAGGAACAAAGAGATTTGAGATGTCAAATGTTGAGAAGCTTCAAGTGCAGCCACTTGGCATTATGGGCTCTGCCTGGATCATAAAGGTTGCAATAACTTAGCCAAATGGACAATTGGTGGTAGGGGAATGATAGGTTGGAGCGCGTCCATTCTGGTCTAAGGGAAGGCTTCTGAAAGATCTTGTCTTGGTGAAACCAAGTCTTGTGGTGAAAGTGCACCACCTCTGTAGAGTGAAAAATCTAAGTACTTAGCCATGTCCCTGGTAAAGGACAATTTGAGCATTAAGACATGGAAGCTATCAAGAATCTCCTCATCCCAATTTCTAAGTTAAAATCTTGTGGGTGAACAAGGGATTGAAGTATCACCAATTTCTATTGGGAGATGCCTTGGGAATGATTTTGTCAAGCAAAAACTTAGTGTTTTCAAATGATAAGGAAAAAAAACTATTTTGAGCAAAGCAAGCCTAAGATCCACTTAGCCAAATGCATATAGATGATAGACTCCACTATACTACCATAGTATCACTTGCCAATACAATTCAAATGTATTGACCCTTGTGGTTGTAACTTGTTATGTTGCAGGTTTGTTTGATATTAGTGAAGTTTATTGATTAGGATTACAAGTCTACAACCAACATGTCTGCCTGTGGCACTTTGAAGATGAAGGACCCCATGCTATTGTTATATTCTGCTACATTGTAATGGGATAGCCAAATGAGCTATGTAAGATGTAATAAATTATTTTATTCCTGGTTATAAAGTTGTATTATGACCTTTGTTTCTTGATATTACATCTTAACTATGGATGCTAGCTATTGATCCAGGGACTAACATTGTAAACACAGGGATCTCTACCTTATCAAAGGTTGGGAACCTTACAATTGGACAGCGGTCAAAAACATCCTTAAGTACTTGAGAAGAACTAAGGATATGGTTCTTTCTTATGGACGTGATGAACAGCTCGTTGTTAATGGTTACACCGATGCTAGTTGGAACACCGATCCGGATGATTCTAAATCACAATCTGGATACGTATTTACTTTGAATGGTGCAGCAGTTAGCTGGAGGAGTGCAAAGCAAAGCGTTGTGGCGAGATCTTCAACTGAATCGGAATATATAGCTGCTTCAGAGGCTTCACAAGAAGAGATATGGATGAAGGAGTTCATTAAAGAGCTCAGTGTGGTTCCAAGTGCGCTGGATCCAATATCTATCTACTGTGATAACATGGGCGCCATAGCCAATGCGCAAGACCAAGGTCACACAAGAAGCTGCAGCACATCAAGCTACGTTTTCACGTTATTCGAGAACATGTCCAAGATGGTGACATAAAGATTTGCAAAGTACACACAGATCTGAATGTGGCGGATCCGTTGACTAAACCTCTCCCGAGGGAAAAACATGATCAACACCAAACTGCCATGGGTGTTCGGTATATTACCATGTAATCTAGATTAGTTGACTCTAGTGCAAGTGGGAGACAGTTGGAGATATGCCCTAGAGGCAATAATAAATGTAGTTATTATTATATATTTGTGTTTATGATAAATGTTTACATTCATACTATAATAGTATTGACCAGGAAACATTAATACTTGTGTGATTTGTAAACTAAATTAGAGTCCCTAGTAAAGCCTCTTCATAATACTAGCTTGTTGGTTAATAGATGATTGTGGTTTCCCTATCATGAACATTGAGATGTTATTAACAACAAGATCATATCATTAGGAGAATGGTATGATGGACATACTCCTAAGATAAGCGTAGCATAAAGATCAAGTCATTTAATAGTTCAATTGCTATAAGCTTTCTGATACATAGACCTAATTCCTTTGACCATGAGATCATGATTATCACCATCACCAGAAGGATGCTTTGATGACATCAAACACCACACCGTAACTGGGTGGCTATAAAGGTGGCATTGAGTGTTCGGAAAGTATGGGTTGAGACACATGGATCAAGAGTGGGATTTGTCCATCCATATGACGGATAGATATACTCCGGGCCCTCTCGGTGGAATGTCATCCAATTAGCTTGCAAGCATGTGACTGGCTCACAAGGGATCACATACCATGGGAACGAGAAAAGAGTACTTATCGGTAATGAGGTTGAACTAGGTATGCAGAGATACCGATGATCAAAACCTCGGATAAGTAAACTATCGTGAGACAAAGGGAAATTGGTATCGTATGTAAGTGGTTCATTCGATCGCAAAGTAATCGTAGAAATATGTGGGAGCCGTATGAATTTCCAGATTCCTCTATTGGTTATTGATCGGAGAAGTGTCTCGATCATGTCTGCATAATTCACGAACCGTAGGGAGACACACTTAAGGATTCGATGTTGTTGAGTAGTTATGGAATGATGAGTAAGAGACTGAATGTTGTTCGGAGTCTCGGATGGGATCAGGGATATCACGAGGAGATCCGGAATGGTCCGGAGAATAAGATTCATATAAGGAAAGTCATGTTTCGGAGTTGGGGAATGATTCCGGTGTTTTCATCGGGAATGTTCTAGAAGGTTTCGGAAGGTCCGGCACTCCGGAGGGGAAGGGTACATGAATGTGTCATGACAATGTGGAATGGTTGCATCATGTACTAGGTATCATGGCTGGGCAAAATAAAGGGAGAAATCAAATCCTAGTTTGAAAAGTCAAACGGCAGTTTTGCTTGGTGGAGGGAGAGTAGGAAACCTACTTGGGGAGGAGTTCCTCTCCCTCCACCCACCGACCAAGGAGGCCGACTTGGGGGAGGACTCCCTTCCCCTTGGCCGCACCCTCCCACCTATAAAAGGAGGGGCATGGCTGGCCCTCTTCCCTACACCCAACACCACCCAAACCCTAGCCCTAGTCGTCGGCCACCACAAGTCGCCGCCGCCCTAGGGTTTCCTCCTAGCCACCGAGTTGGGGCTCTCCCCGAGACCTAGCCGCCGGTCAAGCTTCCTCCCTTGGTGCCTATAAACCCTAGATCGCCAAGGCCTCTCTCATAGTTCACCATACTCGCTTCGGCTTAAGGCGAAGCCCTGCGAGATCTCCCCTCTACTTCCGGTACCACGCCATAGTGCTGCCGGAATCGCGAGGAGAGTGCTACAACCTCCGCTGCCTGCTGGAACAAGGGAGAGGAAGGTCTTCATCGAGTACCAAACGTGTGACCGACTGCAGAAGCGCTGCCGAAACGCAGCGCTGGAAGGATCGTCTACGCGATCTTGAGATCGGCAAGAGTACGACTACATCACCCACGAGAATCTGCTCTCGTTAAACACTTTGGAATCTTCGAGGGTGAGTTCCTCTGTCGACTCGTTGCTACAATCTAGTAGATAGATCTTGGCTTGTTTGTTTGCATGCGGTATAATTTTTTTGTTTTCCATGCTACGAACCCCTACAAGGTGTTCATGGAATATTTGGACAAGTTTATCTTGGTATTCATAGACGATATACTCATATACTCCAAGGATGATATGGAACATGAGAAACATCTGCGCCTAATTATGGAGAAACTAAGAGAACACAGGTTGTATGCCAAATTCAGCAAATGCGAATTCTCGTTAAAGGAAGTGGGATTCCTTGGTCATGTTGTGTCGGCAAAAGGAGTTGTCGTAGATCCCAGTAAAGTAGCTTCCGTAACGGAATGGGAGTCACCCAAGAATGTGGGAGATATTAGGCGTTTGTTGGGCCTCGCAGGATATTACCAGAGGTTCATTGATTTTTTTTCCAAAATAGCAAAACCCATGACGGAACTGTTGAAGAAGGAAAAGAAATTCCTATGGACCGAGGCATGTGAAACAAGTTTTCAAGAGTTGAAGAAACGCCTTGTAACGGCACCCGTTCTGTGTCTGCCTGATATCCAAAAGGATTTTCAGGTCTATTGTGACGCTTCTCGACAAGGACTTGGAAGTGTATTAATGCAAGATGGGAAAGTGGTATCCTATGACTCTCGACAACTTAAGAACCACGAACACAATTACCCCACACATGATTTGGGACTTGCGTCTGTGGTACATGCACTCAAGGTATGGAGACACTACCTCATGGGCAAACATTGTGATGTGTTCACGGATCATAAAAGTTTGAAATACATCTTCACCCAAAAGGAGTTGAATATGAGGCAAAGAAGATGGCTTGAACTGATTAAGGATTATGACTTGGATTTACAGTATCACCCCGGAAAGGCAAACGTGGTGGCCGATGCCTTAAGTCGTAAGGTTTATGTGAACGGGCTTACCACAGGGGAACTTCCAGAGGATTTATGCAAGCAATTTAAGGATCTCAGGCTAGAAATAATTCCGAAAGGACACGTAGTGACTATGGAAATAGTGTCTACTTTCCAAAAGAGAATCAAGGAATCACAAAAGGGATATAAATAGTTGGAAGAAATAAGAGTCAAAATAAGTGAAGGAAAGACAAAAGAATTTCGTCTGGACGAACAAGGAACCCTTTGATATGGGAAGCGTTTGTGCGTTCCCAATGACCCCTATATCAGGAAGTTGATTTTACAAGAAGCTCACGATTCACCTTACTCAATTCATCCAGGTAACACGAAAATGTACATGGATGTGAAGGATAGATTTTGGTGGAATAACCTAAAAAGAGAAATTGCCGAGTACATTTCTCTATGTGACGTATGCAATAGAGTTAAGGCCGAGCATCAGAAACCGGCCAGATTACTTCAACCGCTACCTATACCCGACTGGAAGTGGGATAAGGTAGGCATGGATTTTATCACGGGGTTGCCCCTGACTCGTTCTGGATTTGATTCTATCTGGGTAGTGGTGGACCACTTTACCAAGGTGGCTCACTTCATCCCCGTAAAGACCACGTATAAAAGTGCTAAGCTTGCTAAGATATACATGTCAAGGATTGTAAGTCTGCATGGTGTTCCCAAGGGAATTATGTCAGATAGAGGCACCTAGTTTACTTCAAAGTTTTGGCGACAGCTACATGAGTCTCTTGGAACCCGACTAGAATTCAGTACTGCCTTCCACCCTTAGACAGATGGTCAAACGGAAAGGGTGAACCAGATTCTGGAATATATGTTGAGAGCTTGCGCACTAGACTATGGGTCTAGTTGGGACGATAACCTGCCATACGCTAAGTTCTCATACAAAAACAACTACCAGACAAGTATCAAGATGGCTTCGTTTGAAGTTCTGTATGGCAGGAAGTGTAGGACTCCGTTGTTATGGAGTGGAGTTGGTGAACGTAGTCTTTTTGGACCTGAATTGGTCAAGGATGCCGAAGAAAAGGTACGGCAGATTCAGGATAGGCTAAAGGTAGCCCAATCCCGACAAAAGAGTTATGCTGATTCCAAACGCAGAAATGTGGCTTATAAAATAGGGGACCGTGCGTACCTCCGAGTTTCACCACTACGAGGAGTTAAGAGGTTCGGAATCAAGGGTAAGTTAGCCCCACGATTCATAGGACCATATAAGGTTCTGGCCCGTAGAGGAGAAGTTGCTTACCAGTTGGAGTTACCGGAAGGACTGACTGTTCATGACGTGTTTCATGTGTCATAACTAAAGAAGTGTCACCCGGAGATGGCCGAAACACCGCTAAGAGATACAGTTCCCCTAGATGAGGTTCAATTGGAAAATGACCTTACCTATGAGGAAAAACCCATCAAAATACTGGAAACAGCCGAAAGGATTACCCATACCAAGACCATAAGATTCTGCAAAGTACAATGGAACCACCACTCCGAGGAAGAAGCCACGTGGGAGCGTGAAGAAGATATGAAGGCGGAGCATCCACACCTATTTGCTAGCCAACCCGAATCTCGAGGGCGAGATTATTCTTAAGGGGGGTAGGTTTGTAACATCACAGACTTTATTATATGATGTTACTAGAAGCATGCATCATCATTGCATCATTGCATCCCACAAAATTAAGTCGCATTAAAACTCTACCACCAAACCCCCAGACAAAAACCCCGATATTAATTCCTACCTATGACCTTTAATAGGGGAATCTTGTTTTGAACCTTCCAAAACCAGGTAAAAATAATATCCTCTGGTCCTATGTTGACCACCTCCTTTTTACAAAAATTTAGGAATTGGTTTCATAGTTTTTGGACTTGATATGCAAAAGTTATCAGAGAAATAGTTAAAAAAAGGAAAAAGAGAAGTATAAAAAAAATCCTACTACCTAACCTATTGGGCCGGCTGCGCCAGCCCACTAACGCGCGCGCGTCACCTAAGCGCTAAGCCAGCCCGCCAGTGCAGCCCAACGTCAGTGCCAGCCCGCGCCCGCCGCTGCCATCGACAGGTGGACCCGCGCTGTCATCCCCCACCTCCAGCAGGAGTCTCTGATGAACACGAACCCGAGTTCAAATCCTCGCGATTCTCCGTCCTCCGTACGAATCGGTTCCCCCTACTCCAAGGAATCTCCCCCTCTTATACTGCTGCTTCGGCACCCATCGTTGTTTTCGTGTTTCTCAAACCCTAGCTCCCGTTTTGCCACTTTCCGATCTCGCCGGAGCCGTCCGCCGTTGGAGCTCGAGGTTGGCGACCTTCCAGAGCAACTCGAGCCCTGGTCTACCTTCCATACTACTCGCCTCGACCTACCCGATCCTCCCATCTAACTCGCTTCTTCTGAATCGCAGGGGGTCGCCGACAATTGCTCGTCGGAGCCCATCGGGACTGAGAGGAGGAATGGCCGATCGTGGGAGATAGAGGAGGAGAGGGACCACACCGAGGCCGTTGAGAGGTTCGCCGTCCCCGTACGCATCGAGGGGCCATCTTCGCCACCTTCCAAGACCACTAGAGCCGCCGGGACTCCGACCACCGACGCCGTTCCACCACCACCACCGTCGCCTTCATCGCCGCCACCGCCACAGGTCAGTCAGCCGCTCACGGCCGTCCGATTGAAAGTATGCGGCCCAGATTAGAAGGGGGGCGAAGGGGTATGTGCCTATCGCATTACACCATGTGGCCGCTGCCTCAGCACGCCGCCTCAGCGTGCCACGTCAGCACCGCCTGCTTAGCTGGCCCAAACCAGATGCTGCCACGTGTCGCGTTCTCGCTAGGGTTAAATTTATTTGGCAGATTGAGGTTAAAACTTGTGAAATTCATAGAAAATTGAATACTTGGTCAAATTTAGCATATAATATACCGTTGGATTCACAAAATTATGTAGAACACAGATCTGCAATAAAATTTCAAGTTTACAGTAGGTTTTTCTGTGTATAAATTAATCATTAGATTAGAGTGTTTAATCCACAGAAAAATAATTAAAACCCCATTTTAGTCGATTCTTGTTGCGTTGATTTTGTTTCTACAATACCTACTGAACAAAATTATAGAAACTTGCTTAAGAGCATTAGATCTGATTTGGGGCTAAATAGATGGTTGGATCTTCTAGTGAGTCTATGAATTAGAATAATGACCCAAATTAGTTTAAACCCGTGGGAAATCAATACTAATAACATCCCTAACACAATTGCAATCCAATTAGACTACCTTGGTCAGTTTAGAAAAAAACACAGGTCTTGCATAAGTACCATATTGCATACATGCATATTATCTCTGTGGCATATTTTCTGCAAGTTGTGATTAGAATTATGTCTGTGTTTCATTAGATTGTTCGGACTGTGCTGAGGAGTGGTATTGTGTAGAGTGCTGCTCGGATCAAGGCAAGTTACACCACTTGTTCATAACTTTTGTCCCAGTTTTGATTCTATGCATGTGACCTTCAAAATTCTGTAGTATGCATGTGTAGGATGTCCTAGTAGAATTTTTCCTTAGTATTATTTTGCAAGTGCGATGATTTTGTAGTATGCCATGAGTAGATATATATTTAGGATTTACCCTCCTAATAGGTTCCCCTGTTTTGCTAAGTATTGCTTGATATGCTATATATATGTAAAGTACCGTTGGGGGGTTCGAAAGACAATGAATTTTCTAAGTATAAAGGCTCTCTTGAGCAAACTTTTCTTCTCAAATCCACTTCAAAATAAAACTAAGTTTTCTTCTAGGCGGAATGTTTGTCGGGTCAACGAGTGAGATTTTGGTGGAGGACGGCCGCCCAGGAATCAAAGAAGTCTGCCATGTTTCAGAATTCAGAAGCTTCCAGTGCAACCACAATACATATGGGCTCTGTCTTGGCCTAGTACTTAGTGGGAATTCTCACATGGGTACCAACATTTGGAGGTTCTTGGCACGGTTGGATCCAGAAGGTGGAGGGGCTACTAAGGGAAAGCCTCGCCATGGTCTTGTCTGTAAAAGGACTTGATCGTGGATTGTGGGTAAAGTGCACCAACTCTCGAGAGTATTGCAATCTGATCGATCAGCCGTGTTCACGGAAATAGAACAACATTGAGCATCTGAAGGATGGAGCCTCTGAAGGATCTTCCTCTCTCTCTCTCTCTTTCAAAACTTAAAGTTTTTCTAAAAAACCAAAGCGTGAGTCATGTCGCTATTGGGAGGATTTTGGGGAACTTGGTGAGTAATATCCAAGTGTTAGGTTGATTGGACACTTGGTGAGTAATATCCTCGGGCGCCATTCGACCATATATTACTTAAACAAAAGTTTACAAAGTAGGGAAAATCTTCTCTTCTTCTCTATACTTAAGAAAACTAGCTTTGAGCAAATGAACTCTACAGCCTAAATTAGCCTTGCATGTAGAGATAGTCCTTTCTTCCTTGGTGTAATTTGCCAATACATTCAAAGTATTGACCCAACTTGTTGGTTGCACGTCTTATGTGCAGAATCCGAAGATTGAAAGGTGCATAGGGATCGCGAGTCTACACTCGACAAAGTAGTTGAACTTGACACAAAAACTCCTCTACTTCTCACAAAAACTCCTCTACTTCTCACAAAAACTCCTCTACTTATCACAAGAATCCCAGGACAACCACTTTTCACAACTCCTCCACTTCTCAAAAGTAGTTGAACTTGACACAAAAACCAAAACAAAAAGGATAAGGAGCGGTTATTACTGAGGTAATAACTTCCAAGACTCGACCAAACTATTGTGTTATCTCCCAAGAAGTACTTTTCTTTAATGCCTTTAAGTTAGGCTTGATAGTTTCAAAAATGCTCACATGGGAGATAAATATCTAAAGTGAAAGAGAGCATTAAGAAGCAAATAACCAACACATTTGAGTCTAACCCACTTCCTATGCATGGGGGTATCATGAGAAAACAAATTGTTGAAACAAAAAGCCACTAGCATAGGAAGACAAAACAAATGCAACTTCAAAGCTTTCAACATAAAACGGGGAAACTTAACATTATTGAGATGCATAAAACCATGTTTCCCTCTCTCATAATAACTTTTAGTAGCACTCTGAATAAAGTTGACAATATAACTGTCACTGGCAACAACTTTACCATCAGAATGAGCATACTTAGAATCACCTAAAAGAGGCCCAAGGTCATAAACTGGATCAATAGAAGCAAGTTGCTCCATCCTGAAATCTTTATTAGGCAAGCTATTTTCACAAGGAGCTTTAGCAAATTTGGAAAAGTTAAACTCATAAGAATCTTCATCAAACTTAGTTAAAACTTTTTCCTTCTTACAATCTATAATAGCTCCACAAGTGTTCAAGAAGGGTCTACCAAAAATGATAGGACAAGTTTTGCTAGTTGCTGAATTAAGTACTAGAAAATCAGCAGGATACTTAATCTTACCGCAGAGAACCTCCACATCTCTTACAATACCAATAGGGCAAATGGTTTCCTTATTAGCAAGGTGAATGACCACATCAATGTCCTCAAGCTCACAAGGACCAATTTCATGCATAATTTCCCTATAAGGCTCATAAGGAATAGCACTAGAACTAGCATCAATATCACATAAACCATAATAGCTATGATCACCAATTTTAACAGAAAGCATAGGGATACTAGCTTTTCTAGGATGGGAGACAATATTAGAAGCGTCTTCACAGAAGACAATGTGCTCATCCTCTATATTTTTAGTGACAAGATCTTTCACAATAGCTACCACAGGTTCAGTATTCATTTGCTCATTAGGTTCTATAGTTTTCTTGTACCTTTGTTATTCGCACTAATCATCATAGAATACTCCGTTACCTTAGTTGTGAAAGGTATTTTCTCAACATAAGGTTTAGGCAAAATATGATCAATAGTACAAACTTCAGTGCTCCTAACAGGAACGTGACTAACAACATCTTTATAAGGTGCATGGTACTTGTTCCACTTCTTTTTGGGAATTTCTATGTAAGAGGAAAAGGCTTTAAAACAATTGGCAATACTTTGGGAGTCAAGACCAAACTCATTACTAATATCACGGAAGTCATCAGTTCTCATAAAAGATTTTATGCATTCATAATCATAATTTATACTTGACTTTCTCCCTTTGTCATTCTCCCAAGCTTCAGTGTTTTCTTGAATACGGTCTAGGAGATCCCATTTAGCTTCTTCCTTCATACGTGTGAATGATCCAACACAAGAATCATCTAGTAAATCTTTATCATAAAGAGAAAGCCTAGCATAAATTTATTGATAATAATATTGTTAAGGAGTTCATGAATAGGACATTTAAGCATTAGTAACTTCAATCTCTCCCAAGCTTGAGTTGTACTCTCTCCATCACGAGGCCAAAAGTTATATATCAGATTTCTATCCTTATGAATCTCACTGGGAGGATAGAATTTAGAATAAAAGAGAGGTACTATTTCCTCCCATTCCATGGATTGTCCATTCTTCAGCAGCTTATACCATTCTTCATCTCTCCCTTTCAAGGATATAGAGAGTAACTTCTTCTTTACCTATTTAGTTGTGATACCTACACACTTAAACAACCCGCATAATTCATGGATAAAAAGCAAGTGATCACCAGGATGGACAGTTCCATCCCCAAAATAATAATTATCCATAACATGATCAACAATACTTGTAGGTATCTTAAAAGGATCTATCTCAACAGGTGGTGGTTCATCTACTACCCTAACAATGGTAGTAGTTTTCCCAAATAGAAAACCAAGTGGGTTATCCATATTGGAAACAAAGTAACAAACAGAAATAAAAAGCAATACTCATAGTAGAAGTTTCCTTTACCAGTTCCACTCTTGAATAGCGCTTCACTCCCCGGCAACGGCGCCAGAAAATAGTCTTGATGACCCACAAGTATAGGGGGTGTATCATAGTACTTTCGATAAATAGGAGTGTCGATCCCAACAAGGAGCAGAAGGTGCTGACTAGTGGTAAGGAGCAGGAAATATCTGTAAATACTTTGCAAACGGATTTTAGGGGTTTTCTGATAAAGCAACAAAACAAAGTGCAAGTAATAAAGACAACAAACAACTGCAGCAAGTGGCCCAATCCTTTCTTAGCAAAGGACAAGCCGGTGGAAATACTTATAAGGACCAAACGTTCTCGAGGACACATGGGAATTCTGTCAAGTGCTTTCGCTTCAAATAGCTGAGTACCTTTCTTTGGTGTTGTAAGTGTTGTGTGGGTGAACCTGTGCTAATGTACCGACCTTACTTGGACTAATACATACTTGTGATTAAACCCCCTGCAAGCATCCGCAACTACAGGAAAGCAATTAAGATATAAACCTAACCACAGCCTTAAACTCTGAGATCCTACACTCCCTTGTGCAATGGTGTCCTAACGGGGGTTCAGGTTTCTATCACTCCGGCAACCCCACAATTAGTATCCAAATACACAATGCATTCCCCTAGGCCCATAAATGGTGAAGTATCATGTAGTCGACGTTGACATGACACCACTAGAAGAATAGCACCACAACTTAAATACTAAACCATTGAATAATATCTCAACACAAATCCACTACTAACAACATGAATTCTCCCATGTCCTCAAGAACTAAACGAACTACTCACAAGACATCATATGGATCAAGATCAAAGATGATATGGTGATGGATAACAATTTGAACATAAACAATAATCCAATGGTTCCACTCACAAGCATCAACTACAATAGTAATCAACACCGGGAAAGTTTCCCCTTAGATCTATGCAAGTATTCAACACAATTGTTACAGCGGGATGGAGTGGTGATGATGGTGCTGGTGGATATGATGGTGTGGATAATGATGATGATCCCGATGAAGCCTAGCTTGATGATGGTGTTGATGGCGACATCTCCCCTCTCCGGGAAGGAATTTCCCTGGCAGAAATCTGTCTGCCGGAGAGCTCTTTATCTCTTGGTGTTTTCCGCCTCGCAGAGGCGGCTGAATCTTTCTGTGGTCGCTCCCCTGGTATTAGGGCTCTGAGAGGAAGATATAGGTAAGAGGGCGGAGTCGAAGGCCGACCAGGTGGGCAACACCCCCTGTAGGCGCGGCCCAGGGGGGCCCGCGCCTAGGGTGTGTGGCCCCCCTGTGGCCCAACTCCGCCTCCCCTTCTGGCTTCCTTCGTCTTTTAGGAAAATATGATTTTCCATAATTTTTCTGGTATTTTTTTGATCTTCGCAAAATTGCATCA
Organism: Avena sativa; assembly: GCA_916181665.1. Classification (NCBI taxonomy): domain Eukaryota; kingdom Viridiplantae; phylum Streptophyta; class Magnoliopsida; order Poales; family Poaceae; genus Avena; species Avena sativa. The sequence goes on from OV702283.1 coordinate 25,599,819, forward strand.
AAACACCTCTTTTTTCATAAGAATCCTGACTCCGGCAGTTCATCCTCCAAGAATCACCCAACATGCAAAAACATATTAAAAGACATAAGTAACATCTCTTAATAAGAAATATATCAATGAATAGAGGCAAATTATGATATAGAATGGTGATGCAAAATGGACGTATTAGTCCTCGGCTAGTAACCCGGTGTGGAAAATACTATGGAAATTAAAGGTTCCTAGAAGGATTAAGATTTTTATTTGGCGAGCTCTGCATGGAGTCATACCATTGAAATCTATTTTGGTGAATAGGAACGTGGGTTCAAGCGGTGAGTGTCCAATATGCCATTTACATGCTGAAGATGTGCGTCACTTATTATTCTAGTGCCTTACTGCACTTGCGATGTGGAATGCGTTGGGCATATCAGCGATCATAGAGGATGCCCTTGCTACAAATCGATCTGGGACTGCTGTTCTGGAATGCCTGATTAGGCGTGATGACAACACCTTCCCAGGTATGTCTAATGTTGGGCTGAAGGAAACTATAGTTGTTGCTTGTTGGTACCTCTGGTGGATGCGGCGGTAGGTCACACATGATGAAGTTGTCCCTCCGATGAATCGATGCATGATGTCTGTCCTCTCTATTACTTCCAATGCCTGCAAGGCTTCTACGGCTACTAATATTGTTAAGCAGCGCTGGATCATGCCGGATCCTAGGCAAGTGAAGATTAATGTGGATGGTTCATTCCACTATGATGAATATGCAGGATCGGCTGGGGTAGTGGCGCGTGATTTTGAAGGAAGATTTTTATCAGCTTATGTATTGTATTTGCCTTTCATCAGCTGTAGCAGTGGAGGCTCTTGCTATGAGAGAGGGTTTATTATTGGGGGATGTAGTAATGTCATCATGGAATCGGATTCAACTGAAGTAGTTGAAGCATGCACGGGTGAACAAACGTGGTGGAGAGAATCTTCTGCTATCTATATGTATTGTGTGCACTTGGCGTCTATGATTGGAAGTGTTACATTCAAGCATATTTTGAGGGAGGCAAATGAGATGGTCCATGAATTAGCTAGACAGTGTTTTTCTGATGATATCTCTTGTAATTGGGACGATGATCTTCCTAACTTTATTCTTAGTAAACTCATAAACGATGTAACAATTGTGTGATATTAATAAAGCCTCGCAGCAGGACGGAATCCTGACTGCTTCCCTAAAAAAAAGGAAACCACAACAAATATGGGCATAAAAACCCGGTCCAGCCAAAAATGTCCCAATGGGTCGGGTCCGAGACTGGCATATGTGTCCCAGTGGAAAACTTGGACTAGGCTCGGGCCTAGAAATACGGAAGGCCCAACCCGACAACTTGATGTTTTCTTCATGTTTAGGTCGACCTGGGGTCAAAATTTTGGATCACCAGTCGGGTTAGGTCAGGCTTGGGCCTAGTTTTGTGCATTGGGCTTTTCCATTCTTGGCATGAAAAATGACCATCTATAACTAATAAGCGAATGAGCTTGTTGGTGACTGACCATGGGAACCATCAAAGTGGCCATGGCTATCGCATGTCGGCCCAAAAAACATGTGTGCCAATCACGGGCTTAGTCTGTCATGGCAAAAACTGAAACCGGTCAAACCGTCAAACCAGAAAGTTACAGACTAGTTCAGTTCATTTTCTTTCACAAATGAAATCCAAACTTTGTATATAGTATAAAGTTTTGAACTAGCTTAAATTGGCCAAACCAGCCAATCCATGTATGCATAGGTTTATCTGTCACGCCGCTTAATGTACCGATTGTGCCAGACCGTCACGGGCTTGGTCAAGTTGGGTTATGGTCCTATCACGTGGCACGACTAGAGCCTGTGTGTCAGCATTGGCTAGATCATTTAGTTTCTTTATTTTTTCTATTTTTCTAAAAAATTATCCTAGAATCGTCTAGGCATCGTCTAGGCATCGCGACCAGTTAAGTAATCAGGTAGTTCCATGGCCTCATGGCGAAGCCTATGCGCGGACATATCACAATCCATTTATAGATAGGTCTTTGTGGGTCATTCCATGTCGGACACGTTTACGCTAGACTGGTCGTGCCCCGTGTTGTGTATCGGCGTGTTAGCCAACTTGGGCACAATCAACACGTGACACGCCCTATTGTGTAACATCCCGTAGTTCAAGAGATTCAAAATGAATAGAAAATAGATGTATGTATTACATTCATGTATGTAAAATTTGAGGAAAAATAAAACTTTTTATATAACTTGTCAAAGTGATTAAAATTTCACTTAAGTGATGATTTAGAACTAGCTCATCAAGTTGCGCGCTAGACTTTGATATTACCTTTGCTAATCCTAGTTTTGGGTAGAGGAGGTTATTATCTCTAGGTGAGATTATAAGGGGAATACAACTAAAGTACAAACATACCATTTAGAAGAATGAGTATATCATTTCTTATCGTGATCATCATCTTATCTACCATCACATGTGCTAGGCAATTGTCTTGCGCATAACAAACTATAAAAAACTTCTAATAAAAATGTGTCTTTCCAAATATTGGTCTATTCTATTCTTATCTATCTAACTCCTTGAATCACAATAATCAGAGGGAAGAGATCTAGATGTTAGATATGTTAGAGTGCTACCATCATTTTAGGATTAAGGACATAGTGTTGAATAAAACCAACTTGGTAGTTGGAGTAATTAATTCAATCTTGAAAAGGCCTTGATTAGCCTATTGGAAACTACTTAAGATGTTATCACTTAATATAATAATTCTCTTAGGATGTGTTCAGTTCTACAATCAAGTGGGATGGAACAAAACAGTTTGATTCCAGAGGAACAAAATGGTACCGTCTCTGTGTTCGGTTGGGACCAAAAAATCAAATGAAATGGTTCCATATTGTGCTTGTTGGAGGAATTGGAGAGTATATAGCCATAATATTTGCTTAAATACTACTTAAAGTTCCAATAATTTGAGTTTAAACTGATACTTTGTCTCAAAAGTGTAATTAACGGTGGCAAATCATTTTTTGTCTCAAAATCTTTGCTAGCTGTAGAAAATCAGAGAAATTGCGGCACAAATCAGAGAAATTTTGTCTCAAATTGGCAAAATTAGAGACTAAATTGGCACACACATGCTTCATTCCGGCCGTCGCGGATGCTCCCCGCCATCGACGTGTGTGCTCCCCGCTACCGCCGCAGCCGATGTGCGTGTGCGTGTGCTCCCTGTCGCAACCACTATGAATGCTCCCCCTCCACCGCACGTGCTTGTTCGTGGCCGCGCGTGATCCCGCCGTGCCGCACGTGCTTCGCTCTGTCCTCACATAGCGACCCATTCCTCCACATTCCATCGGTTCGGTCGAATGGCTGGTTCCTCATCTGAAGGTAATATCCCCTTTTATGGAACTAGTTGGCTGTCCCATTCCAGAACCGAACACCGGAATGGCCTCTAGGCGTGGAATGGTTCCGTTCCATTCCACCTCATTCTGGAACCGAACACACCCTTAAATGTAAGTTCTATACACTTGATACCTAAGCCATAAGTAATAGCTTATGTATAGAAGTTTAATGATTGTTATTGATTAACCAGTATTTATTCCAAAGTGTATACCTAAGTTTGATATAGAAAGATAATCTTATTATATCATTCACTCACCTCAGGAGTTGATGATTACACATTCTTGACCATACCTATAGAAGCCTTACCTAGAATCCTTAGAGCTAATACAATGCCAACTTTAGTTAGGTAACCCTATCTCTATATTTGAAGTGGACCTTGTTAATAATGTACCCGTGTCTAGCTAGTGTATAGATTATCACTTGAAAAGTTACTCGAACTTAGTTGTTGATGCATGTAAAATGCATAAATGAACTTTGTAGTTTATTGTCACGTATTTCTACATATTTGCATCATTTATAATGGCATGTCCATGTGTTTTGTTGATTTATGTGGATTTACCAATGATCTCTTTTATTTGGGTTATAACTTTGAAGAACAAGAAAACCTTATTTTCGTATTTTAAGTTTTAGGAACCTAAACGAAGTTAAGTTAACCTGAGATTTTTCAAGGATTATTTTTTCGCTAAGACAATGACCTTTAACACCTGGACCTCAAAGAGAAGAGCCCGGAGGCCTGAAAGAGAACAGGTGGCGCGGCCCAGGAGGGTGGTCGCTCCACCTAGGCTCTTTCCCACCTGGAGATCGACAACCGTCCATCTTCAGCCCTAATTCTAAGTCTTGACCTAAAAACGCTTATAAAAAGATCCCCCGAGGCGATTGTTGGGGTTCGTAGCATGGAAAACAAAAATTTTCTATCGCATACAAACAAACAAGCCAAGATCTATCTACTAGATTGTAGCAACGAGTCGATGGAATAACTCACCCTCGAAGATTCCAAAGTGTTTAACGAGAGCAGATTCTCGTGGGTGATGTAGTCGTACTCTTTCCGATCTCAAGATCGCGTAGACGATCCTTCCGGCGCCGCGTTCCCGCAGCGCTCCCGCAGTCGGTCACACGTTCGGTACTCGACGAAGACCTTCCTCTCCCTTGTTCCAGCAGGCAGCGGAGGTTGTAGCACTCTCCTCGCGATTCCGGCAGCACAACGGCGTGGTACCGGAGGTAGAGGGGAAATCCCGCAGGGCTTCGCCTTAAGCCGGTGCGAGTATGGTGGAGCTTATGAGAGAGGCTATTAGTGGTCTAGTAATTAGACACACCAATTAGAGGGCTCTAAACCAATTAGAAGGCTCTAAACCGAATAGCTCTAAACCGGGGTCTAGATCTAGGGTTTAGTTTAGAGGATAGGAAACTTGTGTTGTGTAGAGAGGGGAGCCCTGCCCCTCCCTTTATAGGTGGGAGGGCCGGCGGCCAAGGGGAGGAGTTCCTCCCCAACTCGGCCTTGGGAGGTGCGCCGGCCAAGGGGAGGAACCCTCCTCCAACTCGGCCTCCACCTCTCCTCCTCTTTCTCCTCTTTCCGAAAACTGGCAGTTTGACCGAAAACTGGCAGTTTGACTTTTTCAATTTAGGATTTGAATTAACCCTTTATTTCGGACAGCGAGAACACTTAGTACATGATGCAATCATTCCAACATGCAATGACACATTCATGTACCCCCTTCCCCCTTCCGGAGTGCCGGACATTCCGGGACCTTCTAGAATGTTCCCGATGAAAACACCGGAACCATTCCCCAACTCCGAAACGGGACTTTCCTTATATGAATCTTATTCTCCGGACCATTCCGGATCACCTCGTGATATCTCGGATCCCATCCGAGACTCCGAACAACATTCGGTCTCTTTCTCATAATACCATAACTACTCAAAACAACGTCGAATCCTTAAGTGTGTCTCCCTACGGTTCGTGAATTATGCGGACATGATCGAGACACTTCTCCGAACAATAACCAATAGAGGAATCTGGAAATTCATATGGCTCCCACATATTTCTACGATTACTTTGCGATCGAATGAACCACTTACATACGACACCAATTTCCCTTTGTCTCACGATATGTTACTTATCCGAGGTTATGATCGTCGGTATCTCTGTATACCTAGTTCAACCTCGTTACTGATAAGTACTCTTTTCTCGTTCCCGTGATATGTGATCCCTTGTGACCCAGTCACATGCTTGCAAGCTAATTGGATGACATTTCACCGAGAGGGCCCAGAGAATATCTATCCGTCATATGGATGGACAAATCCCACTCTTGATCCATGTGTCTCAACCAATACTTTCCGAACACTCAATACCACCTTTATAGCCACCCTGTTACGGTGTGGTGTTTGATGACATCAAAGCATCCATCCAGTAAAGGTGATATGCATGATCTCATGGTCGAAGGAATTAGGTTACTATGTATCAGAAAGCATATAGCAATTGAACTATTGAAATGACTTGATCTTTATGCTACGCTTATCTATAGGAGTATGTCCACCATATCATTCTCCTAACGATATGATCTTGTTGTTAATAACATCTCAATGTTCATGATAGGGAAACCACAATCATCTATTAACCAACAAGCTAGTGAAGTATAGAGGCTATACTAGGGACTTCAATTTAAGTTTACAATTCACACAAGTATTAATGTTTCCTTGTTAATACTATTATAGCATGAATATAAACATTTATCATAAACACAAAGATATAATAATAACTATATTTATTATTGCCTCTAGGGCATATCTCCAACAGTCTCCCACTTGCACTAGAGTCATCTAATCTAGATTACATGGTAATATACCGAACACCCATGGCAGTTTGGTGTTGGTCATGTTTTGCCCTCGGTAGAGGTTTAGTCAACGGATCCGCCACATTCAGATCTGTGTGTACTTTGCAAATCTTTATATCCCCATCCTAGATATGTTCTCGAATAGCGTGAAAACGTAGCTTGATATGCTTCAGCTTCTTGTGTGACCTTGGTTCTTGCGCATTGGCTATGGCGCCCATGTTATCACAGTAGATAGACATTGGGTCCAGCGCACTAGGAACCACACCCAGCTCTGTAATGAACTCTTTCATCCATATCGCTTCTTGTGAAGCCTCCGAAGCAGCCATGTATTCCGATTCAGTTGAAGATCTCGCCACAACGCTTTGCTTTGCACTCCTCCAGCTAACTGCTGCACCATTCAAAATAAATACGTATCCAGATTGTGATTTAGAATCATCCAGATCGGTGTTCCAACTAGCATCGGTGTAACCATTAACAACGAGCTGTTCATCACCTCCATAAGAAAGAACCATATCCTTAGTTCTTCTCAAGTACTTAAGGATGTTTTTGACCGATGTCCAATGATCCACTCCTGGATCACTTTGATATCTGCTAGTTAAACTAACAGCATATGCAATGTCGGGTCTAGTACATAGCATGGCATACATTAGAGATCCTATGGCTGAAGCATAGGGAGTCTTACTCATTCTTTCTCTATCTTCTGCCGATGTCGGACTTTGAGTTTTACTCAAGGTCGTATTGGGCAACATGGGCAAGAACCCTTTCTTGCTATCTTCCATTCCAAACCTCTTTAGAACTTTGTCCAAATATGTACTTTGTGACAATGATATTTGGCGTTTCGATCTATCTCTATAAATCTTTATGCCTAATATGTAAGCTGCTTCGCCAAGATCCTTCATTGAAAAACTATTATTCAAATACTCTTTGACACTATTAAGAAGGTCTACATCATTCCCAATCAACAATATGTCATCCACATACAGTATTAAGAATGCTACAGAGCTCCCACTCACTTTCTTGTAAATACAAGCTTCTCCATAAGTTTGTATAAAACCAAAACTTTTGATTACCTTATCAAAACGTTGATTCCAACTTCGGGATGCCTGCTTCAATCCATAGATGGACCGTTGAAGCTTGCATACCTTGTTAGCATCTTTAGGATCGACAAAACCTTTGGGTTGTATCATATACAACTCTTCATCAATGTCTCCATTGAGGAATGCTGTTTTGACATCCATCTGCCATATCTCATAATCATAATATGCAGCGATTGCTAACATAATCCTCACAGACTTTAGCTTCGCTACCGGTGAGAAAGTCTCATCGTAGTCAACTCCTTGAATTTGTCGAAACCCTTTTGCGACAAGTCGAGCTTTATAGACAGTAACATTACCATCAGCATCTGTTTTCTTCTTGAAAATCCATTTGTTCTCGACAGCCTTCCGGCCATCCGGTAAGTCCACCAAAGTCCATACTTGGTTTTCGTACATGGATCCAATCTCGGATTTCATGGCTTCTTGCCATTTATTGGAATCTGGGCTCATCATCGCTTCCTCATATGTCTCGGGGTCATCGGTGTTGTCCACCAACATGACATTCATAACGGAATCATACCAATCTGGAGTGGTACGAGTTCTCGTTGACCTCCGAGGCTCTGTAGCAACTTCAACCGAAGTTTCATGATCACCATCATTAGCTTCCTCTCTTATTGGTGCAGGCACCACAGGAACTTCTTCCGGTGCTGCGCTACTCGCAATTTCGAGAGAAGGTTCGACAACCTCGTCGAGTTCTACTTTCCTTCCAGTCACTTCTTTCGAGAGAAATTCCTTCTCTAGAAAGGATCCATTCTTGGCAACAAAGATTTTGCCTTCGGATCTATGATAGAAGGTATACCCAATAGTTTCCTTCGGGTATCCTATGAAGACGCATTTTTCCGCTTTGGGTTCAAGCTTGTCCGGCTGTAACTTCTTTACATAGGCTTCGCATCCCCAAACTTTAAGGAACGACAATTTAGGTTTCTTCCCAAACCATAATTCAGACGGTGTCGTTTCAACGGATTTAGATGGTGCCCTATTTAAAGTGAATGCGGCTGTTTCTAATGCATAACCCCAAAATGATAGCGGTAAATCTGTAAGTGACATCATAGAACGAACCATATCTAAGAGAGTTCGATTACGACGTTCAGACACACCATTACGCTGTGGTGTTCCCGGCGGTGTCAACTGCGAAAGTATTCCACATTTCTTCAAATGCTCACCAAACTCGTAACTTAGATATTCACCTCCACGATCAGAACGTAGAAATTTAATCTTCTTGTTACGTTGATTCTCTACCTCACTTTGAAACTCCTTAAACTTCTCGAAAGTTTCGGACTTATGTTTCATGAAATAGATATACCCATATCTACTCAAGTCATCTGTGAAGGTAAGAACATAACGATAACCACTGCGCGATGCTACACTCATTGGACCACACACATCGGTATGTATGATTTCCAATAAGTCTGTAGCTCGCTCCATCATACCAGAAAATGGAGTCTTAGTCATTTTACCCATCAGACATGCTTCGCATCTTTCAAGTGATTCAAAATCAAGTGATTCAAGAAGTCCATCGAAATGGAGTTTCTTCATACGCTTCACTCCAATGTGACCAAGACGACAGTGCCACATATAGGTCAAGTTATCGCTTGATTTCAAACGTTTAGCTTCAATGTTATTAATATGTGTATTTCCACTATCGAGATTCAATATGAATAGACCATCTATCAAAGGTGCATGTGCATAAAACATATTACTCATATAAATCGAACAACCATTATTCTCGGATTTAAACAAGTAACCGTCTCGCAATAAACAAGATCCAGATATAATGTTCATGCTCAACGCAGGCACCAAATAACAATTATTTAAGTATAAAACTAATCCCGATGGTAGATGAAGAGGTAGCGTGCCGACCGCGATCACATCAACCTTTGATCCGTTTCCCACGCGCATCGTCACCTCGTTCTTCGCTAGCTTTCGTTTATTCTGCAGCTCCTGTTTCGAGTTACAAATATGAGCAACCGAACCAGTATCAAATACCCAGGCACTACTACGAATACTAGTGAAATACACATCAATAATATGTATATCAAATATACCTTTCTTCTTGATGTTGCCGTTCTTCAAATCCGCCAAGTACTTTGGGCAATTCCGTTTCCAGTGACCTTCCCCTTTGCAGTAAAAGCACTCAGTATCAGGCTTAGGTCCAGCCTTGGTCCTCTTCGTCGGCATGGTAACTTGCTTACCACCCTTCTTGAAGTGTCCCTTCTGCTTAGACTTGCCTTTCTTGAATTTGGTGGTCTTATTGACCATCAACACTTGGTGCTCTTTCTTGATCTCCACTTCTGCAGACTTTAACATAGCAAATAGTTCTGGCAACTCTTTGTTCATGTTCTGCATGTTGTAGTTCATCACAAAGTTCTTGTAACTTGGTGGTAGTGATTGGAGGATGCGGTAAACTCCCAAAGTATTAGGAATCACTATACCCAAGCTTTGAAGTTTGTTTGCGTGCCCAGACATTTTAAGCACATGCTCACTGACGGAGCTACCCTCTTCCATCTTGCAGTTAAAGAACTTTTCAGAAGCTTCATAACTTTCAATTGCCGCATGAGTCTCAAAAATTAATTTGAGATCCTCGACAATATCATATGGGTCTGACTCTTCAAACCTTTTCTGAAGCTCCGATTCTAAACCATACAAGATAGCACACTGAACTATGGAGTACTGATTCTTCCGAGCAAGGTAAACATTCTTTACTTCATCGGTAGCATCAGCTGCAGGTGGGTCACCTAGCGGTGCATCCAGCACATAGGTCAAATTACCAGCTGTGAGGACAATCCTCAAATTGCGGAACCAATCCGCGAAGTTGCTTCCATTGTTTTTCAACTTTTCTTTCTCTAGGAACGCATTAAAATTGATGGTAGGGGCTGCCATTGATCTACAACATATTTGCAATAGTTTAGACTAAGTTTATGACAAATTGAGTTCAAATTAATTAATGAAATTAAACTAGGTGAACTCCCACTCAAAACAACATCCCTCACATTGTTTTAGTGATCACATGAACCAAATCCACTACATCAACACCGATCATCACGAGAGTTGATATAGTTTTCAATGGCGAACAATCGACATGTTCATCATATCTGCTATATGATTCATGCTTTACCTTTCGGCGATCCGTGTTCCTGAGGCCATGTCTGTACATGCTAGGCTCGTCAAGATCAAACCTTAGCTACCGCATAAGCAAATCTGGCTTGCTTACGTTGTATTCACCCGTGGAATCAAAGACACCCGATCATCACGTGGTGCTTCGAAGCAACAAGCTTTAGCAACGGTGCTAACTAAGGGCGAACACTTTAGACTTGAAATTTATGTGCATGAGGGATCATCTTATAATGCTACCGTCGTCTACTAAGCAATACAAGATGCATAAAGGATTAACATCACATGCAATTCATAATATGTGATATGATATGGCCTTTCTTCTTTGTGCTTCCGATCTCCATCTTCAAGCACGAACATGATCTCCATCATCACCGGCATGGCATCAAGGTCAATGACGCTTCTTCATGGTTGTCGTCCACCAGCTTCAACTATTACAACTATTTTGAATAGACACGCAGGTCTTAACAGAAATTAAAGACAACCATATGGCTCCTGCCGGTTGCCAACTTACAATAAGGAACATTGCATACATCAAATATAATCACAATCATGGCCATATCACATCACTGCACACCCCTGCAAAACAAAGTTAGACGCTTCTACTTTCTTTGCATATTTTACGTGGTTTGGGGCTTTCCATAAGTGTCGTTCTAACTTACGAACAAGAACCACAACATTGATACTAGCATTGTTGATTACCCGTTGTAAATTGGATCTTTACTATGCTAGGAGAAACAGGCACCCGCAAAGCCACTTATGCAAAACGAGTTGCATGTCAAGCGTGGAGCAAGTCTCATGAACGATGTCATGTAAGGTTAGCCCGGGCCGCTTCATCCCAACATACCGCAAGATGCAAAGTACACAAAAAGCAATCTACAATAAAAGCATCAACGCCCACAATGACCATTGTGTTCTACTCGTGCAACAGATCTACATATAGACACGGCTCTGATACCACTGTTGGGGTTCGTAGCATGGAAAACAAAAATTTTCTATCGCATACAAACAAACAAGCCAAGATCTATCTACTAGATTGTAGCAACGAGTCGATGGAATAACTCACCCTCGAAGATTCCAAAGTGTTTAACGAGAGCAGATTCTCGTGGGTGATGTAGTCGTACTCTTTCCGATCTCAAGATCGCGTAGACGATCCTTCCGGCGCCGCGTTCCCGCAGCGCTCCCGCAGTCGGTCACACGTTCGGTACTCGACGAAGACCTTCCTCTCCCTTGTTCCAGCAGGCAGCGGAGGTTGTAGCACTCTCCTCGCGATTCCGGCAGCACAACGGCGTGGTACCGGAGGTAGAGGGGAAATCCCGCAGGGCTTCGCCTTAAGCCGGTGCGAGTATGGTGGAGCTTATGAGAGAGGCTATTAGTGGTCTAGTAATTAGACACACCAATTAGAGGGCTCTAAACCAATTAGAAGGCTCTAAACCGAATAGCTCTAAACCGGGGTCTAGATCTAGGGTTTAGTTTAGAGGATAGGAAACTTGTGTTGTGTAGAGAGGGGAGCCCTGCCCCTCCCTTTATAGGTGGGAGGGCCGGCGGCCAAGGGGAGGAGTTCCTCCCCAACTCGGCCTTGGGAGGTGCGCCGGCCAAGGGGAGGAACCCTCCTCCAACTCGGCCTCCACCTCTCCTCCTCTTTCTCCTCTTTCCGAAAACTGGCAGTTTGACCGAAAACTGGCAGTTTGACTTTTTCAATTTAGGATTTGAATTAACCCTTTATTTCGGACAGCGAGAACACTTAGTACATGATGCAATCATTCCAACATGCAATGACACATTCATGTACCCCCTTCCCCCTTCCGGAGTGCCGGACATTCCGGGACCTTCTAGAATGTTCCCGATGAAAACACCGGAACCATTCCCCAACTCCGAAACGGGACTTTCCTTATATGAATCTTATTCTCCGGACCATTCCGGATCACCTCGTGATATCTCGGATCCCATCCGAGACTCCGAACAACATTCGGTCTCTTTCTCATAATACCATAACTACTCAAAACAACGTCGAATCCTTAAGTGTGTCTCCCTACGGTTCGTGAATTATGCGGACATGATCGAGACACTTCTCCGAACAATAACCAATAGAGGAATCTGGAAATTCATATGGCTCCCACATATTTCTACGATTACTTTGCGATCGAATGAACCACTTACATACGACACCAATTTCCCTTTGTCTCACGATATGTTACTTATCCGAGGTTATGATCGTCGGTATCTCTGTATACCTAGTTCAACCTCGTTACTGATAAGTACTCTTTTCTCGTTCCCGTGATATGTGATCCCTTGTGACCCAGTCACATGCTTGCAAGCTAATTGGATGACATTTCACCGAGAGGGCCCAGAGAATATCTATCCGTCATATGGATGGACAAATCCCACTCTTGATCCATGTGTCTCAACCAATACTTTCCGAACACTCAATACCACCTTTATAGCCACCCTGTTACGGTGTGGTGTTTGATGACATCAAAGCATCCATCCAGTAAAGGTGATATGCATGATCTCATGGTCGAAGGAATTAGGTTACTATGTATCAGAAAGCATATAGCAATTGAACTATTGAAATGACTTGATCTTTATGCTACGCTTATCTATAGGAGTATGTCCACCATATCATTCTCCTAACGATATGATCTTGTTGTTAATAACATCTCAATGTTCATGATAGGGAAACCACAATCATCTATTAACCAACAAGCTAGTGAAGTATAGAGGCTATACTAGGGACTTCAATTTAAGTTTACAATTCACACAAGTATTAATGTTTCCTTGTTAATACTATTATAGCATGAATATAAACATTTATCATAAACACAAAGATATAATAATAACTATATTTATTATTGCCTCTAGGGCATATCTCCAACAGCGATCTCAAAGGAGGGGAGTGCAAACACAAAAATAACAAAAAAGCCAGATACTGCGAAGATTAGAGGGGGAAACGCCGCCAGAGCCACCACCGGTTGGATCTCCATCCTCTCCACGTCATCAACACAATATCGTTGATGAAGGGGGAGTAGTCCACCTATGGATTATGGGTTTGTGACAGTAGCTTGATCTACATCTCTCTCATCCCATCATTGTTTAGTACCACATGAGCTGCCCAACATGATTATGGTTATCTATGTAATCTCTATGTGATGGATCTTTGTTTATGAGATGATATTTGGGATTGGAATTCTATCATGTGTAAGATGTATTGGTAGATGCATATTATGTACCCCGTTATTAAGTACTTGTTTTGATCATACTTGTATGCAATGGAATGTGTAGGGGGGACATGTGTATTCTATGGAGTAACATGGTAGAGGAGATTGGATAGTGATAGAGAACTCGAGATCCATTACAGTTTTACCTTTCTTTTGTTACCTCACTAGGGATAAAGTGAATGTATGTGTGATATTCATATCACAACAATAAAGTTTTTCTTGTTTGGTCAACATAGCACATTTGCTATTCAAACATCATATCAAAGTACCTAAGGCTATACTCTGTTTATTTTTAATTCCAGATTGCATGAAGTTTTCTCTTTCTAGAGGAGTATAAGTGAGATGTGTTGCATCATATTTATATTAATACGTGATGCCCATATGAATGCTAGTTAAACACTGAAAGTTCCAAGTGATATTATATCATCCATAAGCATTTTTTATGTTCATTAAAACTTATGAAAGAATAGACAAGTGAACCCATAAACCCCGGTCCACTTTTGATTATAGAAACACCTTTTACACATTGTTTTTTCCTTTTATATTTTCTGCATTAATAGTTCCAAAAATACAAAAATATATTTCCTATTTGCATAAACAAACAAACATCAAAAAAATACTTTACTTATTATTTTTACTTTCTTTCCTAGTTATAGATGGTTTACTTATATTTATTTATAGTTTATTTCAGTTTTACGAATATGAAACCTTGTGCTTGACAACCACACGGTGGAGTTGTGGACACAAGACAAATACTTTGTTTTAAAGGTGATGAGTGGAATTTATGTACACTTTGTTAGAAGTATTTTATGCATATCAACCACCCATCTCATGCTTTATCTAGCTGCAGTTATGCCAAATATGCATGGTTTCTAGTTCATTCATTTTTATATGAGCTTTGCAAATTTAGTAGTTTAGGTAAAATTTTATCCCTCTTCATTGTCTTTGACATGTGTGTAGGTGTTGATGATGGTTATGGATAAAACAAAGGCAAAAGAAACAAAGAGATCATAGTATGTAAGAGCTGGAGGGACCAGACTTAGCCATTTGAGGTGTTGGAAAAAGTGAAATTTTCCAACTTCTCAAAATAAATATCCAAGATAACTAGGTTGTAGCCCTCGTTGATACGAATCCAACGAGCGTATGAAGAAACGGCGGCCAAAATACCGTGACACCCGAAAGTTTAACGACCAACTATACGACCGGAGCCATTTTTACGGATGTATAGTTTTGGTCGTATAGTTGGGAAAAAGGTAAAAGATGACTTGTTTTTACCCTAGACTGCTCCAGAACCTTCCCAAAGCAATATGACAGTATTGGGGATGACCTAGGGCACTTCTAAGGCCTATATAAAGGTGGGAGGAGTCAAGAAACAAGAGAGGAACACCATAGCTCTTCAGGGGCGGAGCCATGCCGCCGCTGCCATCCATCCGATCTCCACGGCGGCGGAGCTCTGCCTCAACCACACCTCCGAGATCTAGATCTCCCTCAACACCATCACCATCAAGGCATTCAAGCAACAAGAAGAGGAGGAGAAGGAAGATATCACCACCACCACACATCGATCTCCATCTCCATCATTATCCCCATCTCCCTCTCTCACTTGTGTTTAGTAATTGTAAGATTGACCACGGTTATGACATCATTATATATTTATATATGCTTTTTTGTTCATCCATGTGTGAGGTAGTGATTCAATTCTTGGTTGAGGTATGATCTAGTGCGCTAAGTTAGAATTTATTGTGATCTAAGATGATTTTATGTTATCCTTTGGTCTGGAAGTGCCTTTTTGCCTTGCGGTGACATGCGAGAATCATGCATAGTGCACATAGAGTGATAGACCGGTAATCAAATGGGGAACGCTTATTTGTCTGAGGAATCTCTTATAGATCACACATATATTTGTCCATCTAGTACTAGTGAGACCGAAGCCTAGAAGCCCTCTCTTATTCCATTCAATCCTACAACTACAATCTCTTTAATTTAGTTCATATTCCTGTTTACTTTTCATCTTAGTTTATTTTGTTCTTGTTAAAAGTTTTTTGTTATTAGATACTTTAAAGCTCTCTCAATTATTGCTGTTCTAGTAACTTATAGAATAGGATATTTCCAAACCACGGTTTGGGTGCGAAACATGGCCGCATTGACAACATGGCTGCGGGGTCATGTTGTTTCCGTTCGTCGATCTCCCATCGGGACAAACTCTTAAATATTTGCTGCTACAAGTACTGCAATAACCCCGTTGTCGATGCAAGAATTCAGCCATCAGAAGGTTGCTTGAAGAAGACAAGAAAATGAGATTCCCCTGTAATTCCCTGAGATTTCGATATGAACCCTCGAGTCACCCTTGTGGGTAAAGGCGATTGCTACAACACTCTTCACTTGGAGTCCCGACAAGTTGGTACACATATAGTTGTTCCCATCAGTTGCTATAGCCACTCAAAAATAGTGATTCCTTTAGGAAGACAAGGTTATGATCATTACAACCAAGTTATATAACAAAGATAAATTGGATTTGAAGATGAGACCCTAAAGTTAATAGAAGATATATAGTGGAGAAGTGAGACAATTATATCTAAGCCACAATTAGGAATATAGCAGAGATAGATGATTGAGTGATCTAGGAAAGTGTCACATGCTAAAAGGCCTAACTTTATGGATAAATGGAGAGTAGGAAAGCCTATCCAACATATCTCAAACTTAATCAAATCAAGCTATCCATATCAATTAGAGAATCATTTCTATCTTTCGAATATGTTGTTGAGTAAAGTCTCTACTTAATGTAAGATAGAAATCAAGTAGATGATACCACTCTATTCTAAACTAGGGAATACACCTCTATTATGCCTTAGTGACTTAGAGTACAAGTCCACTCTACGTCTCCGTTCATATCTTACTACTCATCTCTACCAACTCAATCAAAGGAATAATCCTACGGTTGTAAGCAAATCTCTCTTGGTAATCTAAAACCATGAACACAAGTATTGTGTTGATATGATTAATACCTCACGCCTTGTGAATCACTTACATAGATGTATCTATGGAATATACCCATTTCTAATATAATTCTAATGTTATTAAAATGACCTAAAACCCAAGGTGAAGTAAACCCAAAGTCAATAAATCTTATCTATCCAATGACCACTTGGATTTCTCATGTGTTCAAAACCGTAGCCCAACAAAACATTAAAAGAGATCTTTGGAAAATACAAGAATACTCCTATGAATACGAGCAAATATTCTGGCTTTACAAATCTAAATCCGAATCTTGTCTTAGTGTGGAAATACCCAAAGCCACATACCTAACTGAGAAACCAAATACAAAATCTTTTCATTACATTCAATTCTTTTCTAGAATTTATTCCCTCAAACAAAAGCTCTTAAATTCTTTATAAGGTAGTATTAAAATACAACATCTAAACCTATAGAAATTCTTTAGAGTTCAAATTATTTATTTTGTACTGAATTTCCATTCAAGGTTTTCATAAATATCTTCTCAACATTAAATAGATACTATTCAAAGTCGCGTGGATTTACCTTTTTCTCTAACTTTTTGGCGTTCCGGCTATTTTTTTCTGGCCAACCACGTGTCCCGTGACCTTATCTAACTTAATATCTTAATGAAGGGATTGTCTCATCTCATCCCTCACAGGACGTGTATACCTTTTTTTTTTGAATAACAATGTGTATACCTTTTAGTTTTTCAATTGGACTATTGAAATGTTTAATGCAACAATGTTGATATGGACCTACATTTTTTCTCTCATTTGTCATTGCACATGCATTTTTTATTCAAGTCAGGTTTTCCATGTGATCTTCTTCCTATGTGATCTTCTTCCTATCATAGTAGTTGTATCCAGTTTTTTCTCTTTTGCCTTCCGAACCATTGAACCTTGATAGTGTGATTAGTTAATTATTTCATGGTCCGGCTTCTATGGCCATAGCAACTCAGTTTTTGTTTGATGCATATGTTGGGATTGGCATGCCCAAACTTGTAATCTAAAAACATTATTGAATTGTTGTTGCATCTATTTAAAGTCGTCGATCTCCGGTGATACGTGACGAGGATATCACAGTTTTCTCATGATTACTATTACTGGCCTTGCACCTTGTTGATTTAAATATTTGGTGGTCTGTACTATAGGGGGTGTGATAAAGATTATACGAATCACTAAAAACCAACACTTAGATAGTAAGGGATCCTTAACTTTTTCTTGTGCGTTACCACACATTAAATATATATATGGAGCATTTCCTAAAAAATAGTTATATGTGTGAATCCCTCTTGCCATAAACGAGTGCATGGATTAGGGACACTATCATCGACCGTGGTCTTAGGTTAAACGCAACGGATGGACTCAGTGGCTCAATGACACTCCTTATTCTTCATCGCAACATGGAGCTCTAATTTTCTCTGAGTTTTTCTTTATGGTCATTGCATTAGAAAACTGTCAATATAGTTAATCCTATTCCTTTATCAAATGTGGAAAAGAAAACACACCCTGGAAGGTGTGTTGAATCTCAAGAACATTTTGCTCCACCTTAACATAGTTGTACATGTGGTAATTCCTGACTTGATTACGATGTTTTCTATGGCTTCACATTATACTGATGAGAGTGCCAACAGACTACTCTGACAAGCGAGAAGCTTAACATTGCACCTGGATTTAGAGCATACATGGATATTTTGGAAGTATATTATTATACCTTTCGTTAACTTTTTATATTAGTGTATTATGTATTATGACATCTTGTATTGATTTGTTTCAAATTTACATGTTAAATTAGGATGAGCAAAGAAATTTCTTAGATTACACGTGCACGATTACTAGTATATATAAACAGGACTCCCACCATAGAAAGCAAGAGAAACTACAAGACAAGTCGCATGCCCTGGGGCTTATAAACATTAAAACACATGCCTAGTCGTCGTGCTTGCGCTAGCGCGGCAAAACAAAGCCAATAGAGATAAGTGCGTAGGTAAAAGTTTTAGGCACCACTTTTTTTGGCTCGCCACATCGACATCCGCCGAGCTAGCGCTTCCGCGACGCCAAGGATGATGCGCACACTACATAAGGGTAAGACGACGGAACTTTAGTATCGTGTCACCTATATCGAGTGCCGTGTATTATATACCATTAGGTGATACTGCGAATTAATAACAATAACAATGATCAAATTAGATTTGCTAATTCCATTTATAACGAAAAACTGTATGACATTGAGATACAACTCCATTTCAATTACAAGATTTGAGTCTCTCTCTATTCATTACCACACGAACTCCAAAAGAATGCTACAAGACCAACCTGATCTAATCTAAGGACTAATACATATTTTTTTTGCATTAGTCCACTTTTCCACTTATCCCAATGATAAGTGGAGAAATCTACCTACACCTATTCTTGAGCCTATCTCTATTTTGATCGCACGCTATTGTGATGGTATTGGGATGACCGCATCCACAAGGCTACCATCCTGTGAGCGCCCCACGACAACAACGTTGTCGTGGATCTGAAAGAGAAATTAGATTGATTATAGAAAAAATAAGAAGGGCGGAGCTGGTCGATCGATAGATGAGATTAGTACAGAGGATGACGAACAAACCTGCAGGTCAGATACGACAATGGACGAGAAAATGCGGCTAGTGCATGCAAGATCTGGCTTGGCCAGGCCGCGTAAGATCTGGCGCGGCTAGGCCTCGCAACATCATGCCCAGCTAGGGATCTCTAGATCGTGTCCGTCTAGGGCCGCCCAAGATGCTACGCCCGGAGATCTAGGATTCGTTTTATGTTGCTCTTTGTGGAGGCGGAGTGTGGAGGAATAGATAGTAGGGACTAAGAATTAGTGAGATCAGTGGCTTAGGTTCCTCTATCATCTAAAGATGTAATTGGTGAGACCCCTAGGAGGCACCACAGCGCTTCACGCCTCTGAGCCGTCGGATGGGGTTCTCGAGAGGATCTGGACCGTCCACATGCGCTGAAACAAGACATGGAACAATGGTCATCTACCCGACTATGGCTGCAAGTGGCCCCCCAAACTGTTGGTCCCGTGTGTCAGTGACTATGGGCCAGTCTGGTACTGGTGTGGGGAGTCTGGACCGTCTATTTTTTTCAATGCTAGTGCCCGTTCCACCAGCCGGCTCGCCCAATCCCCTCTCGTGTCTCTCTCCCCAATCTCCTCCCTTTCTCTCCTCCCCAATCATCTCCTCCCAAACCCTAGCCTCCATCAGCCCAACACCTGCTTGCCCACGCTACGAGCGGGCGGCGATGTGAGGTGACGGCCATCCACGGCGGCGACGAGCAGGCGTCCATGGCGGCGGCAACAGGCGGGTGTCCATGGCAGTGACGGGCGGGTGGCCACGGCAACGGCGACGAGGTTAGGCCCTAGGCGGCCACACTCCCCACCAACGGGAAACCCTTCTGTAAGGCCAACCCTAGGCATGTCCTTGAGGTAGAAGAAGAGGGAACAACAAGGTGTGGAAATGGAAGAGAAGGAAGAAGAAGTGAAGATCCTTCTGTCCCCTGCTGATTTCCCTCGCTCCAGCTTAAAGAGTGAGTTCCCCCACTCTATGATTCTCTCATGTGATGTACATGGTGAGTTCCCCCACTCTATGATTCTCTCATGAGATGTACATAGTGTTTCTCATGTTCTTAGGGCAGGGGATTATCAAGATCAAGTGAAAATTAGAAGGAGCTTGTTTCAATATTCCCGTTTATGTACAAACATTGAAAAAAATCTTCATTTTCGAGTATCCAGATGGCTGAATCAGAGGATGTTTATTTAGAGTGTTTTATAGGTCTCTTTCCTGTGGTCATTTTGAGTGGTCATTCACTCAATTTGGTTCAGCCATTTAGTTGCAGCGGTGAAAACAAGTTGCTGGTCGGGACGTTGCTAAATGGGGCTGCTGACTCGTGGGTCTCTCTCTCAATCCATACATAAAAGGTTAATAGTTAGTCTTCTATAAGTTTGCAACATCAACCATTAATTTTACATTGCATCTGATATGTAGTTTACCTTGCAATATAAATATTTTGTATTAATCTAAGTCACAATGTGTTGCAGATGCTTTATGAACCAATGAAAAAGTACCGACCTTTTTGTTTCATCACACCAGGCTCCAAAAAGTCAATTTTGTGTGTCCATTGTGGAAGGGAAGCTTGAATCAGATGCTAGATAGTTCCAGTTTTGGTTACTACTATAAAATGAAATTCTTGAGTTACATGTATATATCCAAACTGAGTTTTTTATTTGTTTTTGTTTTGGATGTGCTTTCTACAGGTTCATAACATGGGCTAATATGTTTTCTCTAGTTGTGATGTAGTCTGCACGCGAGATTGAGAGTTCCCTCAAGGCCAGCATGAGCTTGCTATTCTCAAGTTGTTGGGCATACTTTGCTATGGATGAAGTTGATCCTGATTTCTACTAATCTGGTGTTCTTTGTGTTTAGTTTTTGTGTAGATTCATGGGATGTTTCGGGCTACTTCTTTGTTCTGCTGCTCTTCCTTTATTCAATGCTCGTGTGTTTGATTTAGTCCTATTTCCATTCTTCCTTTAGTTACTATCTGCATTACCTGGAGGTTAAGCATGAGAGGGACACGGGAACATTTTTTGTGCCATAGATCATTGTTTTGAGGCATGGCTAATGAAGTGGAAAGAGATAACTGAGGTAACCCCTCTCCCTGAGATCTTGCCTCGCAATGCCTATAACCTTAAATTGTTGTGCGTGCTAATGTGAATGATAGGACCTACCTTGCAGGTGATTATTCATAGATACGCTGTTTTTTATGTCATTTCAGTTTTTTGGCTGTTCTATATGTTGGTTAATATGGGAGGCTCTCTGTTTGTGTGATTACAGATGTGATAAGTATAGTCTCTCATGTATCTCCGGCTGTCACTAGCGTCATGAAAAGAAGTCTTCGTTTCTAAGCAGATATTCATCTCACGGATACACACGGTCTGGTTTCTTAGCATCACTCATATTAAGGAGGCTCATGGTTTCTTTTTCTGAACTTCTTTTACCTGACAGAGAGATGGCGACCATGGCACTGTGGATTGAAAACGCTGATGCCATTGATTTTGAGATGCTCATAGACGTCGGTTCTAGAGAGCATGTGATTTCCTTGGTCATGGGATGTGTTCATAGACGTCTTCGTTTCTAAGTAGATATTCATCTCACGGATACACACGGTATGGTTTGTTAGCATCAGTCATATTAAGGAGGCTCATGGTTTCTTTTTCTGAACTTTTTTTACCTGCCAGAGAGATGGCGATCGTGGCATTGTGGATTGAAAACGCTGATGCCATTGATTTTGAGATGCTCATAGACGTCGGTTCTAGAGAGCATGTGATTTCTGCTAGCTATGGGTCTCAAGTTTATGTTCATAATGATGTCCCTGGGATTGAGGCTCTATGTGACAGGTTCTTACTATCCTCTGTGTTCATAATGTTGTCCCTGGGATTGAGGCACTATGTGACAGGTTCTTACTATCCTCTGTTTTTGTGGGCTGTTATTTTTGTTGGGCTTGGATTATGATTGCTCATGGAGTTACATGGTTTAGCTGATAGATAGATGGTCTCACATTGTGTTGTCTATCTGTGCATGTCTTGCATATGAAGATGCCCGTGTAGATGTGAAGATTGCTTTGTTTGGATACACGATATTGTACTGTTATATTTTTCCAGAAGGGCCTGTTTTGCTCAGCGGGGCGGACAGGTTTAGGGATGTTAAACAAATTTGATAGATAATTGTTATATGTAGTTAAGATAGATAACTAACACACAATCTGAATATGGCAGTGAATAATCATATAATTTCTAAAAGTCCAAGAGATTGACAACATGTTCAGTATTGAATTTTGTCCAAAAAAATGAGATGATAAATCTAGAAAACATTGTGATGTTACCAGTTATAAGAGAGGTATCAGTTGATTCGCAAAAGATCGTGGCTTGATTCTTTTAATCATTGGGGGTTCCTTCAGAAAATAATACAATGCTCACTGAAGCTCTCTTCACTTGATGTAGTATATTGCAAATCGTGTTGAACACTATATCCACCCCCGAGAAATGAATCTGTTATATGTTCTGTCCTATTTGAGTTTTGATTTTTAGTATTAAGAAACTAAATTTAGTAGTCGTACTTTCTTTCTATTCAAAACAAAAACTGCAAGAATCTGAATTCGGTCGTATTTGTGTATTGATTTTCAGTTCAGTGTGCTTTTGCCTACCTTAACCATGAACTAGAAACAACCTAGATTAGTGAAGGCATGGGAAGGAGTGTAGAACAAGGATCAAGGGTGAGTTGGGCTTCATTGTCGTTGACCAACTGGTACCTTCTGAACATTCATAGATCCTGCTATTATGATTTACACACGATATGCATTCAGTTGGCTTGACCTGCTCATTCATTATCAATCAATGTTTACTCTATTTGTTTCTGCAATGTAACAAAGCAAAAATCTAGGTTTCAATCTATTGCATTGTTGCTTATTAACTGCACAATCAGATGCTTGATTCGGCTGTTGCCACCTGCACATGAAATGCATTTAATATAGTCGACTTGCTTATCC
Organism: Avena sativa; assembly: GCA_916181665.1. NCBI lineage: Eukaryota > Viridiplantae > Streptophyta > Magnoliopsida > Poales > Poaceae > Avena > Avena sativa. The sequence goes on from OV702283.1 coordinate 25,623,013, forward strand.
CGTTTTATTGGTTATCAATGTCCACTCTGCTTTTTTCCTGCAATGTAGTCGATCAGCAGTAAGTTTCAATTTATTACACCAATACTTATTAATATAACTGGTTTATGTTTGTAGATATGTTTTCTCTCCTATTTGGTTTACATTTTAGCTTCTCATGATGCCTTTTTTTTTCTTTTGTCAAGTTATTTATTGTTCACCTTTGTTATACAGAACAATGAAATTCTCTGCTGCAGTGCAATTCTAAGCTTATACTTGAACCAGTCTCTGCCTTTTTGCCACATGTAGAGTTACACTAAAATATTTATTTGTCACCTATCTATCTAATAAGTGTTTTTATCATGACTTATTTTTTAAACGCTAACTAGGTGTGAGACCCACGGGATCGTGCGCCAAGGAGCAACCAGGGTAACATGTTGGAGTAAAGATGTAGGTGTGAGGGCGTCATTGGAGGTTTCATCTACAGTTTGTTTCAGTTAGATTCTTAGGTCATTTAACAGGTGAAAGGGCATGTATGCCCACATGTGTGGTTTTGGTAATTAATGACAATCTCTTTGGACTAATGTGTAAATTGAGTTTCACTTGTAAGTTTGTCCATTGGCATCGCTTGGGCCATGTGTTGGTCTCAAGGTTGGAAGATGAAGAAATATCCAAGGGCTTTGTGCCCATTGGAATCATGAAAAAAGAAGGAGCTTGAAGGTCGATCAAGGCATGTGCAAAGAGTTGCATCAAGATGGATCAACCTCAAGTAGGGATGAAGAAGGGCGAGCTCAAGATGCGCCATCTCTAGAAGATCTCATGCTTGAAGCTTGCCATCCTCGTGATCATGGAATGATGAAGACAAGTTCAAAAAAAGAGGTTTCCCCATGGAATATGGGGGAGCAATTTGCAAGTCTTCATCTTTATCAAGCAAGAGCATCCAAGAAAAGTGTTCCCACTATAGAAGAACAAGACAGTCTACATCAAGTTCAAGTGGGATGCTCAAGGCAAAGGTATGTTCTTGATACGGCTTTTCTTTTGCCGGTCTCGTATTGTTAGTTGGGAGACCGGGTTTAGGATAGATAGCCGTGCTATCAAGAGGGGATCTCAAGCGGGTGTCTCGTATAGAGAGTAGGGAGTGGAGAGAGTGGGTTGTCTGGGCTATTTGGGCAAGCATGGTCCAGTCTTTCAGATTTTGGCCTGCGTTTACTCAAATGGCCCATAAAGGAAGCGTGTTCTGTCGGATGCGTAGTATTCAAAGTATCCACACTTTGTGCTCCGACCAAACTGTAAGGTCAATCTTTAATTGTGAGAGATTAAAAAACACTCACATCCAGCGGTTGCGCGGATAGTGCGACATATAAGTCAACGAGACATGCCTAGCCGGCCAGTAGAAGGTGTTTGACCAGTCACCCACAATTAAGGGCACAAGCATTGCATGACATAACGTCAAATGGATGTGTTGGCCAAGCACGACATTAAAAACCGCCGCTCTTGTGTACCACCTACCACGACACATATATCTACCGGTATTATGTCTGTCGAGGCGTATATGTGGCCGCCAGGACAAAATGGTGCCGCGGTTGCTTATCTGCCAGCTAACAAATGTTTGTAGCCTTTTTCAATTATGCCGCCTCAAAAAAGTGCCTGGGGATATTTTTTTAGTGAGAACCATTTGATCTATTTCAGGGTGGCTCTCACTTTTGTATTTTATTTTTGATAATCAATACCATGGTATATTCATAATAGCAAATACTAGATGGTAGTACATAATCTGACTCCAACAACTACAAAATAAAGTATAAAAAGCTATCAAATCTTTGAGGTTTTCAAACTCTTTCTTGTTCCATAATTTTTATTTCTCTCGAGCCCGTCAAAAACTAACATATACCAAACTACTATACAACTTAAATATAAATTAGAAAATGTGGCGCGGAAACATGCCGTGCGTGTGACGGGATGGCGGGTTCGAATACTCGGTTGAAAGTATTGCTAGAGATTACGCCATATGTAGTATAATATTGTTGTCTGAAGTTACTGTAGAAGACATCGGTACTATTTTTTTTAGAAAAAAGAAGTGGCGGATGTTGGAATTAGTGTCAAAAAATACAAAAGGTAAAAAGAATAAATTAGTGAGTTATAGCCAAAAGATGACTCATCATCAGAAAATCACAGGAAGATAGTTATTTATGGAAATTGCGAATCAGAAAGTGTGACTGAAAATTGTTGCCACTGAATAGGAAAGGAACATAAAAAATATTTTAGATGAAATATGGTTATAAAATTATTCACCGTCGAGGAGTTACCATGGGATAAATAGAGGTGAAAAAAATGGTCAAAAAGTTGCTTTGGAAAAATTACCGCCGAGTAGTTAAAAAAGGAGTTAAAAATATTGTCATAAACTTACAGTAATGACCAGCGGAAAATGACGGACATGATGGTGCGTCGAATAATTACCGTGGCATATTAAAAAATGATATAAAAATACTTGTGTAATGTAAGGTAATCACTGTCATAAATTGACTGTCATAAAGTTATGTCAAAAGTTATCATCAAGTAACCATAGACTACCACCGAAAGAATTACTATACCCTTAAAGAATTACTAAAGGATAACTATCGCCGAAAAACACGGCAAAAAGTTATGCCAAAACTACCACCGAAAATTTACGGCAGAAAAGTGTCCCAAATGTTACACTTGAAAAGTGTAAAAGGCAGAATATAAAAAAAAGTACACCGTAGCACGCGGACGTGGCAGCTCCTCCGCTGATTGGAAGAAATTCAATCGTGTACGTGGGTCATGGAGGAGTTGAAAAAATTATTATTAGGAGATAGTTATTGTAGCTTGGTGCCATGTGTCACGTGTTTATTGGCTAAAGTTAAAACATCTACAGTACATATAGGTAGTGAAGACGTGGAAACGTTGCAAGAGCTTGAAATCTTCATGCGTTAATATTTCTCTTAGCCGGTCAAAAACTGACGATACCAAACTACTATTCCCTCCTATCCATATTATTTGTCGTTCGAATGAATGTATCTAGCACTAAAACATGTCTAGATACATCCATTTTAGTGACAAGTAATATGGATCGGAGGAAGTATAATTTAAATATAAACTAGAAAAATGGCAGAGAACATGCCGCGCGTGTGACAGGACAGTGATTTTGAATACTCTGTTGAAAGTATTGCTGAAGATTACGCAATATGTAGTATAATATTGTTGTCCGAAGTTACAGTAGAAGACATCGGTACTATTTTTCCGGAAAAAAGAAGCGACAGATGTTGGAATTAGTGTCAAAAAATACAAAAGGTAAAAAGAATAAATTACTGAGTTACGTCCAAAAGATGACTCATCATCAGAAAATCACAGGAAGATAGTTATTTATGCAAATTGCGACTCATAAAGTGTGACTGGAAATTGTTGCCACAGAATAGGGAAGGAACACAAATAAAATACTTTAGATGAAATATGGTTATAGAATTATTCACCATGGAGGAGTTACCGTGGGATAAATAAAGGTGGAAAAAACTGTCGAAAAGTTGCTTTGGAAAAATTACCGCCGACCGCCGAGTAGTTAAAAAAGGAGTTAAAAATATTGTTATAAACTAAGGGTAATGACCATCGGAAAATGACGAACAGGAAAGTGCGTCAAATAATTACCGTGACATATTAAAAAGGATGTAAAAATACCTACGTAACATCAGGTAATTACTATCACAAATTCACTATCGTAAAGTTGTGTCAAAAAGTTACCATCAAGTATCTTAAAAATGAGCGAAGAAAATACTGCCGTAGACTACCGCCGAATGAATTACTATACCCTTAAAGAATTACTGAAGTATAACTATCACCGAAAAATACGGCAAAAAGTTGTGCCGAAACTACCACCAAAAAATTACGGCTGAAAAGTGTCCCAAAAGTTATAGTTGAAAAGTGTAAAAGGGAGAATATAAAGAAAAAAAGTGCACCGTAGCACGCCGACCTGGCAGCTGCTGATCGAAAGAAATTCAATCATATATCGTACCATGTACGTGGGTCATGGAGAGTTGAAAAATATATTATTAGGAGGTAGTTATTGTAGCTTGGTGCCATGTCTACGCATGTTTATTGGCTAAAATTAGGGCATCTACGGTACATATAGGTAGTGAGGATGTGGGCGGTTGTAGGAGCTTGAAATCTTCATGCTTTATTATATAGTTTTAGGGAATATGGTGCGGTCGTGACGCTGCGTTCGTGAGGACAATGTCGTGAATTAATCGTTTAAAATTATTGTTGAAGATTATTGTTTTCTAAAGTTATGGCAGAAGATAATGATAGCACTATTTATAGATAAAAGAGACAACGGATAGTGTGTTTAGTGTCGATGAATAAAAAGTATAACAAAATTGAATTGCTGATTATGAATTACAGCCAAAAACTTACTCACCCATGAAAAATTACCCAAGGATAACTACCATGTGAAAATCGCATATGGAAAAGTGTGACGAAATGAAATAACTCGTAAAGAAATACTGTTGTCAAAGTAAGATTAGACAATCACACACCATCGTAAAGTTACCTTGAGTTAATTACCGGCAGCAAATTATGCCTAGAAAGTTTTGTCGGAAAATTACCTTCAAATAATTAAGAAATAGAGCAAAAAATATTATCATAGATGTAGGATAACTACCGCTACAAAAATGAAACCGAGACATTGTGTCCAAAAGTTAAGTAAAAGTTTTCCGGCCGGAAAAGGTGGGCCAGAAAATCTAAGCCGAATAGTTAGAAACAATAAACGTTAAAAATATCGTTAAGACAAGAAAATTTTAGCTAAAAAGTTATATTGCGTCTACCTGACGTGACACACGATTGGACAAAACTAGATGAACAGTACGCGTGGACACGGGCCGCCGAATCGAACGGACGAAAAAGGTGAGCTAAAAAATTTAAGCCGAATAGTTAGAAAAAATAAACGTAAAAAAATATTGATTAGGACAAAAAAATTAGTCAAAAAGATGTGTTACGCTGGCCACCGGATTGAAGATGGACGACCAGGAAAGACCCATATAAACAGTGGGTGGCCTGCTGAGAGGCGCCGAAAGCCACACCCTTTAATATGTTTGCGAGAGTACCAACACGCAATTTAAGACTGGTTATAGTGCTAAAAAATTTAGACCAGCATGTTACTAGTTCATGTTATTATCTTTATAGTGAATAGTAACGTATGTGTGGTGTCATGCAATGACTAATTAACTAGATTATATAGATTCATATGATCTTGATATATTTGATGTTATTCGCTCTTTCTTCATTAATTATCATGCCATGTTATTTTTTTCTTTTTTCAATCAAACAGAACTTCATTAATTAGAAAGTTGGATTACAATCCTTCGACAGGACATTCTCTAAGAAGGGTGACTTATAATTTATCCACAAACATCTTCTATTGCTAATAGCATTCTTAGCACAAAGATGAGCCGCCTCATTTGCTAATCTATCCACAAACCTAAACTTAATGCTAGCAACAAACTTACTTAGCTCCTTGATTTCTTGGCAAATAGAAGCGATTTTAGACCTATTTCTTCCAAAAACACCCAACAAGTTTAGAACCACCTTGGCATCAATTTCAATCTCCACTGATGCATAGTTTCAATCAACTACTAGTTGAACCCGTTTCTCACCGCCAGGATCTCCGTAATTAGCGACCATGCGGCAATGTTCATATACATGCATATTACTACTCGCTCCGTTTTAAAATATAAGATATTTTAGGTTTATAAAGAAAATGTATTTAGACTTATTTTAGTGTGTAGGTTCATTCAGGTTTAAAATGAATCTACACACTAAAATAAGTCTAGATATATTTTCTTTACAAATCTAAAACATCTTATATTTTAAAACGGAGAGAGTACGTACTAAGTTATTTCCACTGTCACCAGCCTAAAGTCGGCAAGACGTCATCGGTCCTCGGTCGTTCGCAACAGCGGCCCGGTCGGACCGGCCCAGCCAGCTACACCAGCACAGCACCCACCAAACCCAAACTGGCGGTTGGATCCAGCGATCCAGCCACGGAGCCACCTCACCGCAGCACTTCACCGTTCCAATTGCTCCCCACCCCGACCGCAGTGCTCGCCGGAGATCTCACTAGCACACGGCCGCGAGCCCACCACGCCCGCGGCCATGTCTTCCGGGCAGGGCTCGTCCGGCTCGACGCTGATGGATCTCATCACCTCGGATCCATCGCCCCCTTCGGCTGCCGGGGCGTCGTCGCAGCAGCCGCCCTCGGGCGGCGGCGGCTCGCAGGCGAGGTCCGCGCCGGCGCCGGCGCCCGCGCCGGCGGATCGCAAGTCGAAGAGGGCGACCCTGATGCAGATCCAGAGCGACACCATCTCAGCAGCCAAGGCGTTCAACCCTGTCAAGAACCTCCCCCAGCGCAACAGGAAGAAGAAGGCCCGTCTCCTATGCCGCCGCCTCCCTCATTTCTTCTATCCATTCTGTACCCTGTTTCCAGTCTCACGCCGCATTCTCTGTTCCTCCTGCAGCCCGTCTCGTACTCGCAGCTGGCGCGAAGCATCCACGAGCTTGCAGCGACTTGCGACCAGGTTCGTTGTGCTGCTTCGGTTGGTTCGAATTGCGTGATGTGAGCTTGGATCTGTCGTCTTTAGCTACTCTCTCGTGCCATACCTTTCACAGAAAAGTTCTCAGAGGCAGCTCGTGAACAGTGTGTTTCCCAAGCTCGCGGTGTACAATTCTGTGGATCCTTCGGTGGCTCCATCGCTTCTCATGGTAAGTATGCCATCTGTTACTGCTCTGGCTCTCGCTATGCTTCCGTAGGTCTATACAGACATCCCTTTTGATTAGGACAAATGGAAATGTATGTGCCCATCCCAGAAAATTCAGCTATGATACTTAATTATGTGTTCTAAGTTGAAACTACGCATATATCAGTCTATGTTAACATTAGCCTAATATAGCCACCATTTCTCTTACACGGGTTTTATTTCTGTATTTACAGCTCCACCAGCAATGCGAGGACAAAAATGTTCTCCGCTACGTATACTATTATCTCGCCCGAATATTGTCAGATAATGGCTCCCCGGGTTCAAGTGCTACTGGTGGCATTCCCACACCAAATTGGGATGCTCTTGCGGACATTGATGTTGTTGGAGGAGTGACTCGAGCAGATGTCGTGCCCAGAATAGTTGATCAGCTTTCAGCAGAATCCACCAGCGATGATGTTGAGTGTAAGTTTCTATACTCTGATCTCAGTGTACATCAGATCATATTATGAAAATTCTGTGTTCTGATACAACTTCTAGCCACTGATTGGGACACCTAAATATTTCTTGGTGCTGTTCCCTGTTTACATCAAAATCATTCATGCTTATTTTTTCTCAAAACCTTAAAGATATGACCCCACCTTTTTTTAAAACTGATATCCCCCTGGAGGTATTTTTGCAGAGGCATTTTGAGAATTTTATTCCTGGCAATCATCTTGTCCTTACTAAAAATGACATCATATGACCAAGCAATTTTCTAAAATGTCTTAGTTTGTTTTGCATGGTCTGAAATGTCACAGTTGAAAGTCGAAACTAGGCATGCTGACAGCTGATCCTCTTTATGAACAAATGGGCATTTTAATTATCTTCATGCCAGGGTCCTCAAAAAACAAGAAAGTTTTATGTAAACCAAATGTCTTGAATCTCTTGCCTTCTCATTTCAAGTTGTGTAGCATGATTCTTCATCATGCTCAGTTAATAATTACGGATGCTGGTATTTGAAGTTCATGCACGGAGACTTGCGGCTCTGAAGGCCCTAACGTCCTCTTCCACAAGCAGTTCTGAAATGTTGGAAAAGCTCAGTGAGATTGTGTTTGGCATTTTGGAGAAGGTTCGTTATAGAGTCCCTGAACCGTCATGCTTGTACTACTTTGAGCTCCTTTTCAGTGCCTGTGGTTTCTGGCTAGAAAGTTTACAGTGTTCTGTTCATGATATATCCTAGATTCTTTCAGGTGGCAGATACTAAACAGAAACGAAAGAAAGGTATATTTACCAAACAAGGTGGTGATAAGGAGGTACTATTTTGATACAAGAGTGCATTTGATTTATACACTGCTTAGTACCTTTTGTGTGGGTATGACACCCAACTCTTTTTCTACGATGTATGGTTATACCAATTGCATACCTCGCTATTAACGAGCATTTAAACCTTAAAGTTAAAGTTATTATTACATTATACCTCATCTGACAGCTTTTCTACCTTATAAGTATCAAAAATAGCCAGCTACCATGGAGCATAGCTACACATATGGATCCATCTGTTAGATCATCTACAGGGGGCACAAATCCGAGACACGAGAGCACAGCATCTCAACGGAAACGCCGATGCCGTCACACCGAGAGCAACCTCCCTTCTCCTTCAGAATACTACCACAAACACAATAGTTTTCGCGTCTCGATGGAATCACGAAACCACATTCTCCTTTGGAGGCCACATCCTCTTCCCACAAAGAGCCATCCGTTTTATCTCCCAATCTAGCACTCCACAAGCAATGAAATATCCACAAATGGATGCGGTCGTGCTTTCGCTTAGCCGGATCACACCCAGTTAGCAAACGATGGAATCACGAAACCACGTTCTCCTTTCGAGACCACATCCTCTTCCACAAAGAGCCATCCGTTTTATCTCCCAATCTAGCACTCCACAAACAATGAAATCCACAAATGAACTCGGTCGTGTTTTCGCTTAGCCGGATCGCACCCAGTTAGCAAAACCAATGCTATCCCGTTAGCCCTGTGAACCAGCTGTAAAATCCATGAAACGAGGTACCACGGGTGACAGGCATGCAACTGCCACGGACGAGCATCACGGATAGCAGCAACGGTATTGCGAACAACAAAAATGCATCGACGAGAAAGGACGCGAACCGCATGACAGACACTGTCAAGGCTCGCTAACGCCAGCGTCGTTGCATCACAAACAGAGATATAAAATGCCCTCCATATCCAATGATCCATACCACATGTGGAGCTAGACACGTAGGTAGCAAATCCACGTTTATAAGTATATAACAACATAAATAATGGCATGAATTCAATTTTTGTGAGATTGTCAAGTACTATTATGACTGCGAGCTACCCTTATGTTTTTTTTTCTGTTTTTAATTAACTTCACAGTCTATTTTACGGAGTAACTTGCAATATGCTTCTCTAAGTGCTTTGAGAAGACTGCCACTTGATCTTGGAAATCCAGCATTTCTCCACCGAGCTGTCCAAGGGTGAGTATAAACCTTGTTGTCTCTAGAAAGCTAAATAGGCTTATTTCCCATCTTATAATTTATTTTGCACCTATGTTTATTTCACCAATTTCCAAGGGTTGTTATTTCACATATAAACAAATAGATTTGGTGATTTGGGGCCTTGTTCTATGGTTCGTTTCTATGATTGCAAATAGTAGCTCTTTGTGCGAGACAGAATAATACATGAACCATGTATTTACCCACTTCTATCAATTTCTTATATTCTGTTCAATTTCTCTATTGTTCTGTTACCTCTTTAACATTTGTGCCAACATGAACAGTCAAATTATTGACTGTCTTGGTGAAACTGTCTTCTTCTACAATGAATTTACAGATGTGATACTACTATTGCATCATTTACAGTAGTGGTAAATAGGATTATGCTGCTGCATAACTGTCATTATGTTTGTCATCTGGCTTGATACAACTGCAGGATTGAATTTTCTGACCCAGTGGCAGTAAGGCATGCCTTGTCAATAATCTCGGAGATCGCTGTTAGAGATCCATACTCTGCTGCAATGGCGCTGGGTCAGTTTCCACTGCTATTAATTGTTCAGAATTTCCATTTTTATTCTGTTAAGTGTAGCTTAGAATGATGTAGAATGATGTTGATCTTTTATGCTTAGAAACTGGGTAATACTAGAAATTTCAAAACGTGAATTGCAGTTAATATTTGCACATTTTGTAAATTTCACACATCTGGTTCCATGGTATCTCTATAGTTTCTTACCTTCATGTATGACTTGTGTTTTGCAGGAAAAAATGCACAGCCTGGTGGTATGTTTCGTCATCCTATCTTTTTTAGATCAGTTTTTTCCTTATTATTTGAACATAAATACTTTAGGGCTTTCAGCTTATCTACATAATTGATAACTTTTGTGTGCCTGACATATGATTCTAGAATTGCAGTAAATAGTTTGAATTGATTTGAGTTTGAGGAATCAAGTTTCCACTATCTATTTTCCTTTTTTGCGTAATATTTCTCCTTACTCCTTCTGTACTCGAAACACATATAGTGATAGGAGTTGTATTTTGTCAGTAACTGCATATATGTTAATGCCTATTCATATTATCCATACCCAAGCATATTTACTGCCACATCCACATATATAACTAGTAACCTGTGAGTCACCTTCTTGGCATTGATAACTGTATAACATTACATGTTCGAAATGATAACTTGAAATGACCGTCAAGTTTTGTTACCATATTTAATTCAGTGATGTTTGTGGACCTGGGGGTGCCTTAAGTGTATGAATATTGGGAGGCTTTAAATTTACCACTGGTATAAATGAGTATGAATAGCTTTAATTGTTTCCCATTCCACCTGAAGGGCATTACCTGCCTTTGTCTATAATTGCTTGCTTCCTGTTTTGTCAACATCGATGATGTGGGCATTTTCTCTTTCCACTTTGATGCATTGATTGTGTGAGGTGTCACATTGAAACAGGAGCCCTTCAGGACATCCTTCATTTGCATGATGTTCTTGCAAGAGTGTACCTTGCAAAGTTGTGTCATTCAATATCCAGGGCACGTGTATTGGATGGTAAGTGCAATTTGTTTTTTGTGTCTGCATGAATCAAGATGAGCACTTTGCTATTTCAGATTGAATGCATCTAATTGTGGTTCTGACCAAATATAATTTACACAGAGAGGCCTGACATAAAGTCACAGTACAGTTCTCTCCTTTATCAACTTCTTTTGGATCCAAGTGACAGAGTCTGTTTTGAGGCTATACTCTGTGTTCTGGGAAAAGTTGACAATGCAGAAAGGTGGCAATGATGTTAATTAAGCTATCTTTTTATTTATTGTGCTTCTGTACCTCAGATGGAGTTGTATGTTCTGTTGTTAATTATCAATTATCATGTCTTGCAGCACTGAGGACAGAGCTGGCGGATGGATTCGGTTAACTAGAGAAATTCTCAAATTGCCTGAGGCCCCTTCTGTAGCATCAAAGGGTATTCTGTCAAAAGCCAGTGAAAAATCTTCTAAAGCAAGGCGTCCTCAGCCCCTCATCAAACTTGTAATGAGAAGGTTAGTCAATCTTTTATGAATGTTCAAGTGTCTGATCTCTCCATTTTCCTCTATGCTGACTCTGGTTCATGGATGCTTACTGTTTGTTTCTTATCCTGTCAGGCTGGAGAGCTCTTTCCGTAGCTTCTCTCGCCCTGTTCTTCATGCTGCCGCAAGAGTAGTCCAGGAAATGGGTAAAAGTAGAGCAGCTGCCTACTCTTTGGGTGCTTATGATGAGGGAGCCAATCTTCAAGCTTATTCAGACAATGCTGATTCTCTTGATTCTGATCTTAATGAGAACTCACAACCTGAAGGTACTAGGATGTTATCATAGCTTTAGTAATTGAACTACGTTTATCATAGCTTTAGTAATTTAACCACGTATTACAAAAACATATGCACTTTAGGTTGATTAAATCATTCCTATTTTTTCTGTCAATTTGTTCTGGATTGAGTTTACTGGACAACTATGAAGTTAGTAAATATTATGTAAATATGCACCTCTTTTAATTAGAGAGAGCAATATCTCTTCTGTAAGCATGAAGCTGAGTGTATTCAGGCATGCTTACAGAGGTTCGCTAGTGAGTTACCTTACCCCCTCCCCTCGTATTTTGTTTGGCATCAAACTATGTGTCTCATGTTTTTATATTAAGTTCACTTTCTAATAAAATCATCTAATTCTGCATGTGCATGTTGTAGCTACCCGGAAAGCTAAACCACTATCGAATGGACATGGTGGATTGGACACAGTAGCAGGATTACTGGCATCACTAATGGAAGTAGTGCGGACAACTGTAGCGTGCGAGTGTGTATATGTTCGAGCGATGGTCGTCAAAGCTTTGATATGGATGCAAAATCCACATGAGTCTCTTGATGAACTAAAATCTATCATTGCGTGTGAACTATCAGACCCAGCCTGGCCTTCTTCTCTCCTGAATGATGTCCTACTAACCCTACATGCTAGGTTCAAGGTATTGTGTCCCCTTTCACTGCTAATATTATAGATGCTGCCTTGTTTTTTTATGTGAAGTTGCTCTTCTACCCCATTTTGATGCCTCACTATCAGCCGTATATGAAATCAGTCTGAAACTGGAAGCAACATTTATCTGTTCTCTATGTTCTTTGAGTTTCCAAGGTTTCAGTTATTTAAAATAACATTGTTTCCAAAAAAAAACAGCTATGCAACTTTCTTTGGGGGCTTTCCTTGCCTTCTTTAATACTCCCTCCGATCCAAATTAATGGACTCAGATTTGTCTAGATTCGATGTATCTAGTCATGTTTTAGTGCTAGATACATCCGAACCTAGAAAAATCTGAGTCTATTAATTTGGATCGGAGGGAGTAAATTTTTTATTGCTGTGACTAGCTAATGTTTGAACTATCTTTGTTTTAGCCCCTTGTTTATGTTTTCTACGATTGTAATGTATGCATTTTACTGCTATTATTTTGATAGCAGTAATATGTTCTCATTTACTTGATTTAATGTGTATTCTGGTTTGTTCTTACATGATAGGCAACCCCTGATATGGCTGTGACTCTGCTTGAGATTGCTAGAATTTTCGCTACGAAAGTTCCTGGAAAGATTGATGCTGATGTTCTACAACTGTTATGGAAGGTAGGTATTTTTTCCATAAAGTATTTTCCATTGTTCTTCCGAATCACCAAGGTTTACTTGACGAAAGGTGACCCAACCATTTGTAGTCATATGCAAAGCTGCAGCTAATTTTATCATGTAGCCCTTGGCTTTTTGCAGCATGTTTGTGTTATACTGTTATGCAATGGTTTGCATGACCTTTTTTGTACAATGGCAATAGTAACTTCTGCAAATGATAACAACTGTTGTCTTTCCAGACATGCCTTGTAGGAGCAGGACCAGATGGAAAACATACAGCCTTGGAAGCTGTGACAATAGTCCTTGATCTGCCACCACCTCAGCCTGGTTCAATGTCAGTACTCACGTCTGTTGATATGGTTTCTGCCTCGGATCCAAAATCTGCAATGGCACTGCAAAGATTAGTTCAAGCTGCTGTGAGCAAAACTTTAACTTGGTTAATTAGTTCATTGAACATGAAATCAAAATGTGCTGATGTTTTGGCCCTTCAATCTGTTCAACAGGTTTGGTTTCTGGGAGAAAATGCAAACTATGCTGCATCTGAGTATGCATGGGAATCTGCAACGCCTCCTGGCACTGCTCTAATGATGCTTGATGCTGATAAAATGGTTGCTGCAGCAAGCTCCCGTAATCCTACACTTGCTAGCGCGCTAACACGGCTCCAAAGATGTGCATTTAGTGGCAGCTGGGAGGTATGCGCCTAATAAAATGACACTTGCATACTTTTAACTTGACAATGTAGTGGGGTGAGACTGAGATGTACTGCATCTCCTTATACGTGCTTTTCCGTTTTCCTTACCCTATTGTTTACTTCTGTAGATCCGTATCGCTGCTGTTCAGGCCCTGACCACCATTGCTATAAGGTCTGGTGAACCTTATAGACTACAGATATATGAGTTTCTCCATGCTCTGAGCCTGGGTGGTGTGCAATCAAACTTTTCGGAATTACAGCTAAGTAATGGGGAAAATCAAGGTGCTAGTGGTACTGGTCTTGGATCTTTGATAAGCCCAATGCTGAAGGTCTTGGATGAAATGTATAGAGCTCAAGATGAGCTTGCTAGGTATGTTATCCAGAAAATTCCTCTTGCCTGCTCTAGAATAGTTCTTGAAATGATTGGTTTGTATGGATTTTTGCAGGGACATCCGTCAGCATGATAATAGCAAACAAGAATGGAGTGATGATGAACTGAAGAAACTTTATGAAACCCATGAGAGGCTTCTTGATTTTGTTTGTTTATTCTGTTTTGTTCCAAGGATTAAATACTTGCCTTTAGGTCCAACCAGGTATGTATTTGTGATATTTGGTGTTTAATCTCCTCGTATAGTTTAGTTGCTCTTGACTTGAAAGGTTACTTAATTGCAAAAATCATCTATGAAGTAAAGCTGTAAAATTCATGGCCCACATCATCGTTAGTGTTGTCTGGAGCCATGGGCCATATCATAGAATGGGATTGGGCTGTATTATCTTGGATGATCTGGATCATTTGCTCCATATAATGCATGAAGTATGTGTAGTCTTGGACCACCACCTGCTGGTTATGGTCCAAACTGTATATGGGTTCCACTGTTATACCATAGGGAACTTTTTTTCCCTTAATTGCAAGTGACGCCTTTAGCAATTCTCCTTTATTTCTAACCTTCTGTTTCAACCAACTTGGGATTCCATGGAACTGGTGTCATTCTGGAGATACTGAGAGGTCTCACATCCTATGATGTTTTGTAGTGATCATGGCACTAATACCGTTACCCATCAGCTTAAGCTTTCTTGTCCGCACCTACCGCACCATGGAAGATATAATATTTATAATTAATTTTTTAAGACCTGTTATATAAGCTATAATTATTCATTGGAGCTGCTTAGGGTGTAGGTAAAGTGTTATTTATTGCTGGCTTACACAGTTCATGTAATCTACTTGACTATCATATTTTGTCACAAGAGAAATGTTGTACTATCCCACAAGTTAACACTTGTAGCTGTTTCTCTACAGAGAGAAAAGGTCGAGTGTAAATAACCTGCATCTTTCCCTTTTTCGCTGGGATGCAGTATTGTAAATTATTAATGTTGAATCTTATGTACAGTGCCAAGCTCATTGAGATATACCGCAATAGGCATAACATCAATGCATCTGTCGGTCTAAGTGACCCTGCTGTTGCTACCGGAATATCTGACCTCATGTATGACTCCAAAGAAGTACATAAAGAGACCAGTACTATGCAGTCTGGAATCGACCCTGATTTAGCCATGGCCTGGGCAGCAGGTTTGGACGATGATGATTGGGCAAACAATGCCCCAGCTGTGGACAAAGTAAGAATCTTAAATTCGTTCTGCTGCTGATGCCCATAATTTCGTGATACCTAGCAGTTCAGCTAACAAAACTGCCTGCTGTTATCCCTGGCAGATAGCTTAGTTGCTTAATCATTTCCGCACCAGTTCTCCTTTTTGTCGCTGCTTGTGCTGAATTTGAGATTTTTTTAACTGTTGGCTTCTTTCTTATTTTATTGTATGATAGGTAAAGGACTTCCTTGCGGGTGCTGGAACTGATGCTCCCGATGTGGATGACGAGGAGTACATGAATTCTAGGCCGTCAGTCGGTTATGATGATATGTGGGCCAAGACAATTCTTGAAACATATGAGGTTGATGCAAGTGTTAGAATATTTGCTTAAACTACTTGACTCAAAATACTTATTCAAACTTATTTATAGATAAATTATCCATTCTATTTTTATATGTTTCAGGAAGATGATGGGAGGTCTTCTGGTGGGTCCTCTCCTGAGTCAACTGGTTCTGTGGAGACATCCATATCATCCCATTTTGGTGGCATGAACTATCCATCCTTGTTTAGTTCAAAACCACCAAGTTATGGAGCTTCACAACAAACGGTATTTTGTTTCATCCATTGTATAATTGCTACACTTTCTCTATACCATTCTGTTATTGGATCTTACAATGCAGGTATTTGTAATATTAACCTATTTTTCTTAAGAATAAGCACTATGCAACTGAAAAACTAATTTATTGAATACTGTGATTTAAACGTATTTGTTGGTGTGGGCATTGCATAAGATATGCTCTGCACCACCTGTGGCTTGAAACTAGAATGTATCTTGTTCTTCGGGGCTTGTTGGTCCATTGCTGTACCCTACTCCGGTAGCCTTCTAAAAGTTCTGAAATATCGGGAAAAAATGAGGACCGAGGCACAACATCTTTGTACTATGAGACAAAATTTTAAATCTTAACTTAAAATACTGCTTGATAAACAAAAATAAAGTAAAATCCCACTATGAGTAGTACCTAATCCAAATTGGATTGTGAATTTGATCAACACTTGATTTGTCTTCTCGTCTCTCGGTCTGTTGAATTAAAATTTTAATTTTGTAAAACGATAGATAGATGGGATGTCTGTCAACATATTTTGGAAACTCTCGGAAAATTTAGAGTGGGCTACCGGGATCAGTTGCAACACAAGCCCTGGTCACCAGATGCACTATCAGTTTGAAACACCATTTATTGCTGAAATCCCAGGCTCCAGAGGAGTATAGGAAACCACCCAGTTTGTGACTGAAATTCTGTATTCCCTTCACCCTATGGCGTATATAATCAATCTTCTCATTCCATTTTAACTGTTAGGAACTTAGAATGCTATTGGGCGTCTCACCACTGACTGAGAGAAATCTTAGTTACCCAGTCAGTTACTGTTTAACGGATACAAACTCCTGGGTTCATCCTTGGAACGGACTCATAAATTTTATGGCCAGCTTCACTAATACTGGACCAGATGAATTACCATAAAACCACTTCATATTTAATTATAATCGAACCTTAAACATATGAATATTAAAAGATATACTTTCCTGTTTTTCTGCAAGGAAAGTATGTCATCATATAGTAGCTATAGTGTGTTGGTGTAGTACTTCAGTTTGCTACCTCTACCCTGTGATTTTAAATGGCATCTGTATAAAAACACTGTTCCTGATATCCATTTATATTTTGTTTCAGATACGTGAAGAACCACCATCATATTCAACATCTGTCCTTCAGAAGCGTGAGTCGTTTGACAACTCCCTTTCAGGGCGTGGGAGTCGAAGTTCTGGATCCCACGATGATACTGAGAAGAGTACCGGGAATCCTCAGTCCGGTAAAGCATTGTATGATTTCACAGCAGGTGGTGATGATGAGGTACGAAGGCTGTAATTCCTGGCTAGTCCAATGCAAAGCCTTTTTCTAGTTTGATGGGGCATTGGTTATTCGAAAAACACTTATCTTCTATATAGATATAATTATTTATTTCCTGAAGCACAATTAGCTGGTGTTTCATTTGCTACTGCTTTTATACTTTAGTTAGTGAAAAATACTCTAATCATTTTTATTTTATTTTTTGCACTAAAACCGAACTGAAGTGAATGCCAAAATAATTGATCTATCTTTTTTTCGAAGCAAATGTCAAAATAATCTACTAGTTGTCTATTCTTTCTTGTGTTGGGATGCAAACAAATTAACACGTATTGTGTAACTGTTGTCAGCTGAGTTTAAACTCTGGAGAGGATGTCGATATTGAATATGAGGTTGATGGTTGGTACTATGTAAGTTTCTGTGACTTCACATATATTTACTTGTTGCCTGCCTATGAATGATACTTTTCACCTGGGTTAACTGTTACTATTTGCTCAGGTTAAGAAAAAGAGACCTGGAAGGGATGGGAAGGTAGCTGGTCTGGTCCCTGTTTTGTATGTGAGCTCGTGATAGCAATGATCCTTGTGATATGCTACTCTCAAGAGCTGGCTGGAGTAAATAGACCTAAGAAATGGCACACAGAAAAGTTTCATGATGGCCTTGCATGCGTATGGGAGCTCCGAACATTTTACAGGCACACAGCCTTGTGGAAGGACATCCGATCATCTTGATGGTTCTATGGTGCAGTTTTGTTTGCTTTTCGTACTGCCAGGTCATGCAATTCATTGTTTATGTGTGGATAAGCATTTGGATGAAGGATTCCGCTACTCTCTTCTCGAGTCATCATACAGCGGTTGTGCAACATATACCATTGTAATTGTAGAACTATTAGCTGTGAAGTAGTAAACTGTAGCTGCCTCGTTTCCCCACGATTCTTTTGGTCTTGTGTATGTTGTGAAGCGTGTGATTCAGTAGTCAGTAGTGTTGTATCAGTTTGTGTAAAATTTTGTGTCCTGGTGGAGCAAGGATACATGAGATATACCATAGCGAAGGGGCAGGCACCCAATTATGTTACTACAGTACTCTCTTTGCATTCTTTTCTTCACCTGCACTCTTTTGTGCTCTGATCTTGAATTGTTGGCATAATTTTGCTGATACGTTCCTACTGACGTCTGCAGCTATGCTGAAATGTGAGTGCATGAAGTCATCATGAGAAAACAAATCCTATCATCCATCTCTTCGGAGATATCGCCCACTCTGCTGCGTTCTTGCCGCCCAAAATTATTTACGCTCGTGGCACGTTAGATCGGGACTTGCATCAGATTTACCGGATCGTCATGACCTGTTCAGAAAAAATAACAAGTGAGCTCGCCCCTAGCCAGCGTGCCTGCATATGTTGAATTCTCATCATCAAATAAATAAAGTGCGTTCAGGTACACGTCTCTCTCATCCGTCACCATTTCAGCAATACAAGTAGCGCAGCGAGAGGCAGAGAAAGGCGACGCGGGCGATGGGGAGCAGCGGCGGCGCCGCCGAGGCAAGGAAATTCGGGAGCATGGAGGATTTCTGGGGCTTCTACCTGGGCCAGCACTCGAAGCCGGCCACACGGCGCTGGCACTTCGCCGGCACGCTGGCGTCGCTCATCTGCGCGTTCCTCGCGGCCGCCACCGGCCGCGCCGCGCTCCTGTGGCGTGCCCCGTGCTCGGGTACGGCATGGCGTGGTACAGCCACTTCTTCGTGGAGGGCAACCGGCCGGCCACGTTCGGCCACCCCGTCTGGTCCTTGCTCTGCGACTACCGCATGTTCGCCCTCATCGTCACCGGCCGCATCGACGCTGAGCTCGACCGCCTCCGCATCCGGCCCCGGAGCGACACCGCCGTGCACCAGGAGTGACCGGTCCGTCCCTTTGCGTTCCATGGTAACATCGATAAATAAAGGAAACTCTTCCCCGTGCACTTGCAGGTGCTAATTTATCTAGGTACTGTATGTATTTAGCGGGCTTCCTGGTGTATGTGCACTTGCTGAGTATGTCTTTGCTATTTGTGATTTCTTAGAGACCGAATCTTACTAGTACTACTGTTTATCATGTGTTTGGGTTGCAGTCATCATTCCTACACGAATCCGACATCAAGTTCTGCTTTATTTCCTGTAGTTCACTTCCACAACACAGCGGTTTCCAAATCGATGCACAAGCTTTACGAGTACAATGCCACAAGAATCTCATCTGAACAACGAATAGCTAGGAAAGACACGTATACGCGTCCTTAATTTTTGAGCGGCCAACCAATTTGACGGGAGTGGTTTCTTCTTTGTTGCCAGTGGAAATCATACACCGCTTCTGATGTCTGTTCCTCAGCTCAGCTGTCGCTTCTGTTGGGCTTGTCTGACGCCTCATACACCTGAAAGGAACAAACCGTTGCGTGATTACCGCTTACAGATGCAGGGTTCTCGAGCAGAAGGTAAAAAGGAAGAGACAACCAGCATCTGTGTGTCTGTCCTACCGTGTCGGCCGACGGGATCCACTCGTTGGTGGCAGGATTGCCTTTGCAGGAAGCGTGGCGCTCCGATGCGTCCGGGTCCTCGGAGAGCTCGAACGAGGCGCCGGTGGGCTTGTCCATCTTGATGAAGCCGGTCCCGGTCTGCAGGACACCAGAGCACCGGAGGTTAAATCAACAGCTTATCGTACTACTGTAATTCAGCACCCCGGCAGCAGGAGAAATGCGGAGACTGACCGTGTGGTGCTGCTTGTCGACGCCGCCGAGGTCCTTATAGTACTCCGTCTCCACGAACTCCTCCCCCGCCTTGCCGCCCTCGCACACCAGTTTCTGCAACAAACCAACCACACGCATCAGCTCTGGCAGTTTTGAAAGAGGGGGAAGGAGACGGCCGACGGACCTCGGTGTGGGCTTCGAGCTCGTGGAGCTTATCGAGCTCCGGGTGGGAGGAGTCGACGAGCGCGTCGTCGGTGTAGACGGCGGAGTGCTCGCTGCGGGAGGGCTTGGTGTGGCGCTTGGGCGCGGCGTCGTCGTAGTACTCCCGCACCTCGGCCACCCGCATCGCCTCGTCCACGGGGGACAGGTGAGCGTCGCTCCTGCTCGGCCTCGACATCGCCGATGTCTCCACTCCACTCACCAGCTCGCGCCGATGCTACGGCTACGGATACTTGTACTTGTGCCTGCCGCGTTATAGTTATTCCTCGCGCGGCAGCGGCAGCGCTCGTTAGCGGCGGTATTGATTCAGCGCGGTTGCGTGCCGGTGGCGGAGGCCGATCGAAAGCGCCGTGCTATTATGGTGCCGCGCGCGATGGTGGCGTGCACCGGCGCTGAGGCCAACGCGATATTTGTGAAGGGAAAATATCCCCGCGGGGGCTAGGTGGATTGGATGGAACGACGACGGACGAGACGTCAGGAATGCGCAGCCGCTCAACCGTCACGTCGGAGGCGGAGAGACCGGGGCCCAATTTGGCCGGAGTAGTGGTTTATCTACGCGAGGTTCCATGATACGGCGTCCTACAGATGCTGACGGCTTTTGAGTTTTTTTTTTGTATATACATTATTATCGGTGAGAAAATGTACTAGGTTCTTGACAGAAACCATGCAGTCCATATGTACACGACACATTCTCCTTAACTTATATACTTGAGCCCCCCCCCCCCCCCCCCCCCCGCCATTGCCGAAGGATGCCGCCGGTCAAAGGTCATGCGGTTGACGGCGGTGGCGGGCTCATCCCCTAACATGGCCGGTGGCGGCAGGGACCCTATCCTTCTTGTGTGGCAGGATCTCTGACCGGAGTCTCGTGGCTGTCCTGGACGGCACAACTCTTTCGACGGAGACATATGGCAGCCCTGGACTTCTTGGCTCAGCCTCTCATCTCTGCATGATGCGGGTGGTGGAGGCGGTGCCCACTAAGATCCGACCTGCAGTTGGAAGCCAGCGGGCGGTGGCGTGGGGCCTTGCTGATCTGTTTAATAAAGGAGGTGATCCTAGGATTTTTGTCGTGTCAAGACATAGCCTCATCGATCTGGCCACTAACGAGTTTGGTAAGGCTATGTCGAAGATCTTCATTGGACGCTTCATGCCTGTAGATTGCTATATCGAATGGGATTCGGTTGTGTGCACCCCTATTTCTGGTCGTGCGGCTCAAGAGGGTGTGACGCGAAGCTTCGCTATCTGTTGTCATCATGGGACCTGGCCTGTCAGTGTTTCGATTTTCATGGTGAAGACAGTGGCGGAGAGAATGTCATTGCAGTTGAGGTATGAGGTCTATTAATAGCGGATCGGGTCTTCGAGACAACGAGGACTTTGCTTGGTGATTGTTGATTTATAGTAGCAGCATCGGCAAGTGGTGGTGGCACTTTCATGATGAAAATCCAAGGTATGACGTTGATCGGTTGTGCATAGCAATGGCCTTGTCGGATATATTGTTTTGAGAGCGCGAACTTTATGCAGAGTGAAAACATAAGATGTATGATCGGGTGGCGATAACACTTGTGGACTATTTCCTTCTTGGAGGCATCGCTTTTGGAGAATTTAAACTTCGAGTGTTGTCTTGGCAGTGGTTTGTGATGGGTTCGTTGCATAGAAAACATAAATATTCCTACAAAACAGAAAGGAGAAAACCCAACAAGATCGTATCTACAAGATGTATGTAATGAGAAGATAGATCTAATCTACTTATCCTGAAAGAACATGAGTGGTTAACGATCTAGATATCGTGGATGATGTAGTCATTCACTTGTGTTGGTTCAAATCGATGAAGTCATTCGATCCAGTAGCATATCCGCGGTATCCACGAGTTCCTACTTGGTGGCGTCTCCTCCTTAATCCCGCGCGAGAGAGAAGAGTTCCACGAGATCCTGGCAGCACAACAACATTGCTTGTGGTTTGGTGTGGAGTTGCAGCAGGGCTTCGCTAAGAACTACACAATGTATGCGGAGATGGGAGAGGAAGAGAGAGGCTGCGTCTAGGAGGGAGGAGCGCTGCGCCTCCACTCCTGCCCCTCTTTATGTAGGCACGGGGGGAGGGAGCCTTGTCCCCTCCTCCAAGATCCTAGGGCTGATGACGGCCAATGGGGCGGGATTTGCCCCCCAAGTTTCTGTTGAAAATATGCCCTAGAAGAAAATAATAAAGGATGTTTATTATCATATTTCATTAGTTCATAATAGTTTTATGACATGCTATAACTGTATCAATCGACAACATTGGTACATGTGTGATATGTAAACAAACCAAGTCCCAGGTAGTCTCTATTCAACTAGTTCATTGGTCAACTGATGATCAAGGTTTCTGATCATGGGCATTTATATCAGTTGACAATGAGGTCATATCGTAGTACCCGAGGTAGGTGGAGATAACACTTCTCGGGAACTTGATGTGGTAATGATCGTAGGTCGGGCTATATCAAAATCATTCCTTTTGTAAGAGTAGATAGGTGCGTCCATTTTTTTTGCTCTGGGCCCCTAAAACCCGCTGACTGGAAATCGACATAAATATGCATGAGGCAAAACCTTTGTGAAGAGTTTGGGAAAACTTATGGAATTGCTTTAAATAGTCCCTATACAAGTAAATGGATGCTGGAACTAATAAGCAACAACACTACATTCACACACAAATTAGCAATAATGCAAATAAAGTATGCGCAAACTAACCTTATGCCTGACATAATTGTGTAATTACCAAACTTTCCAGATTCTCCAATGCAATACCTAAGTTGGGTTAAGAACCAAAGCCAGCTAGCATTTTCTTCCTTGTCAACTACACCAAAAGCAATGGGAAAGATGTTGTTCCCATCTCTCCCAGTTGTAGCTAGAATTTGATGGCTAGTTGTCAGTTTTATGAAAGACCTATCTACTCCTACAATGTATAATAGTGGATACATGGAAAGAAGAATTATGACCATGAAATATCACTGAATTATGTGAAAGAGAGGAATCTAGGAACAAATATTTATGTATGAATGGCCTACATCCATTGAGAAAACCCTAGAGTGAAGCATTGAAGCATATGCATAACCCATGGAATCTAGGATTTGGGCTAGGATGTTCCACCGGCTCCTTTGTTGTCACAGTACACCTGCTACCTGGGTTGGTCTCTAGAATAGCATTCAAATAATCCCTAATCCTAGTGTATTGTCACTTTTGATCTCCAATTACAGCAGTATATGCCTTCATTCTTGCTCTATAATATTTGCTCCTAGGCACTTCAGCTCCACACTTCAACTTGGCATTGTCTATCAAAGTGTCAACACATGTATTGGGGTTTGTTCTTATTGCCTGCTTAGACTGAGAAGATAGCCAGACAATGCTCACCTTTGTGTTCGCACCATGAGCTATGTAAGTTTGTCCACTTTGAAATTTTCTAATGCAGAAGGTCTTCTCATGTGCAATCTTAGAAGAAGTGATGAAGAAAGAACATCCATGTTTCTTGCCTTCTTCAGTGCACCAGACAATAATCCTTTCATTACAGTTCATATGATAATGGAAGTTCCTTAGCTGAGCAATGTGGTAATTTCTTAGTGCCACTCTAAACTGGTACATATATTTTAAGCAAAGCTTGAGGAAAAATTGGAAATGAGGATCAACCCTGCTAGGATCATACCACATCCTCTTCTTCAAATTTTCTAGCTTCCTTTTTCTACCACTAGCAAGTGTGAACTATGGGACCACCCCATCATCATCATTGTCCCCTAAATTATTTGGACACTTTTCCTCATCACTTGAGGTGATGAAATCACAAATTGGTGCGTCCACAATACCATGATGAGATATGCTAGTTAGGCCTAGCCTCAATGGCTTCTTATTTTTGTAAAAGTAGTCAATCTCAACAGGATCCTCAATGTCACTATCAACTTCAGCTTCTTGATCATCAAACAGCTGCTCCACATTAGTATCCCCTTCAAAATGAAGGAAAGGGTCCTCTCTCTGATTTTTCATTTGTTTGCAGCTTTTCCATTATTGTGGCAACCTCAAGGTCTACTTCTTTTTTCCTTCTATCTCTTCAATTTCTGAATTAGAGCTAGCTCCTCATCAACCATCCTATTGTGCTCTTATAGTCTATACTTACAAGGATATATAAAGTCATCATCACTTGAATCACCCTCATATATGACTTCAATGGGAACAATTTGTTTACCCTACGAAAAATGCAGCTTTGTTGGTTGCCAATGAACAGAACATCAGAGAAATCAACAACCACTAGAATAATGTTGTCATCATCATCATCATCAGAGATATAGTTGGCACCAACTGAGTCAACTAATTTTTTACTAGCTCTTTCATTAATTCTGCTTCTTCTTCCTCGATGTTCAAATCAATCAGTTGGCCATTCTGCATTCTTCTTCAACACAATGACTTCCATACATGGCAATCATATCCCTAACTTTGGCCATGTTGTCAATTACTTCCATCCCTTCATGTACTTTCCCCTTTTCTCTCACATAATACATGCTATCCCTTATTCCATAACCATGATACTCTATTAGGGCTAGCAAAGTCAACATTGTAATATCAGATTTAGTAGTGTTAATTATCTTCACCATAAAAATTAAATATTATCTCCCATATGTCATCATCTAGACTACACAACATAAAAAGGCAGATATTAACATTGGGTACTATACTGATGTAAAAATCTAGTTTAAAAAATGTCTAACAACACTGTTAACATATTCAGAGACACATTCTAAACTGCCAATGAAAAAAACAGTGAGCATTTACACATATCACTATAGAGACACAATGAGTTGCTAAAGATAAAATAAAAACACACAAAATCAGTAGCTAAAGAGTCACACACACTAGCTAAATCTAAACTATAAAATCTAAGCTACAGAGGCAGGATGAACTTACTCGATGCCGCAGAAGGAGGAAGCCTATCGATGGCTGCTCTTCGACGGGGAAGAGATCACCGCCTGCGCTAGTGCATTTGTGACCTTGCCTCTAGGGCCAGATCCACCGCTATCGGGAATCATCGCAGCCGATTGAGATGTTGCACATGCAGCCCACGCCGCCCATGGAGGAATCGGCACTGCCACCGCCATGCATGCAGCCAGCGCCACCCTCGGAGAATCTGCGCCGCTTCTTTCTCCACCGCCTTCGCCGCCGATACAAACAAAATGGATGGGAGGGTGGTCAAGAACGCGCGCGTGATGGAGAAACTAACTGGAACCTAACCCGTTACCCACAACTCGATAGGACCAATGCGGTAATAGATGGGTCCCACTGCTGCCATTGACGGGCATTGACGAGCGTGTTGACTGCCATCCCCAAGGTGCCACGTCAGTCCTGTAGGTGGGTCTGGTTAGTCAGAAACATCGTCTATTCGCGTCCAGAGCTGGTTCAGTGTTTTATGAGAAAACCTCATCCAAATGCGGTAGATTTTTGCTGCCATAATGTAAAGTAGTACTAAATCGATATTTTTCTCGTAACAACTCCCAGATGGTGTCGATTGGAAAGATGTAATGGGCCAGCTAAGTTCATAGTCTGATCTTGCAGGGTGAAAACCCAAGTTCTGACCTTAATTGGTTGTGCCTAGCAATGGCCTTGTTGAAGGTATTATTTTGTGAGTGATGACTTTTTTCCAGGGTGAAAACCTATGATTTTTTATTGGGCGATGATACGTCGTAAATGTATCTATAATTTTTGATGTTTCATCCTTGTTTAGTATCCATTTTGCTATGTTTTGTCTACACTTTGAGGTATTTTTATACACTTTATGGAACTAACCTATTGACAACATGCCATAGTGCCAGTTTCCTGTTTTCTGCTATTTTTGGTTTCAGAAAGCTAAAAAAATGAATATTCTTGGAATTGGACTAGCCAAAGCCAAAGTTCATATTCCCCCTGAACGATACGGAAAATAGAAGACGAGACGGAGGGGGACACCAGGGTGGCCACACCCTAGGTGGGCACGGGTCCCACCCTAGCCATGCCCACAGGGGGTGTGGGCCCTCCATCGACCTTGCCTTCTTCGTCTATAAGAAGCCCCCGACTCAGAAACCCTAAGGAATCGACCAGAAAGCCACGAAAACCTCTGTAGCGCCGCCACCACCAAAGGGGAGATTCGGGGGACAGAAAGTCTCTGTTCCGGCACCCTTCCGGGACGGGTAAGTGCCCCCGGAGCCATCTCCATCGATCTCCACCACCATCTCCATCACCGTTGCTGATTCCCATGATGAGGAGGGAGTAGTTCTTCCTCGAGGCTAAGGGCTCTACCGGTAGCTATGTGTTCATCTCTCTCTCTCTCTCTCTCTCTCTCTCTCTCTCTCTCTCTCTCTCTCTCTCTCTCTCTCTCTCTCTCTCTCTCTCTCTATGCATGATCTTGTTGTGGTCATGAGCTTTGTAATCAAGTAGATCTACTCTGTTACTCAAGTGCTTCAATAGATCTATGCCCTCCCCATGAGTGTGAAAGTGACAACGTGCACGCCATGGTGACACTTAGGCTAGAGTCTACATAAATACTCACCGTGCTTTAATAGATCTATGCTTTTCCCCTTGTGTGTGAAAGTGATAGCGTGCACGCCGTGTGTGGCACTTAAGCTAGGTTACATTTATATTTATCATGAGTATATTTGGAGTTGGATGTCTTTATGAAATTGTGGTGTTTGTTGGAACCATCTAGCGCTCAAGGTGACAGTGTGGGGTTATTTAGATTAGGGGGCGGACTTTGAAGAGTGCTTTTATATCCCTACCATGGATTAGAGTGTCCAACCAGAGAGTAGTTCAGGGTAGTATCATGAAGAGAATATATTTATATGAGAGTGTTCACTAGTGAAAGTATGATCCCTATGCCTTGTTTCTAAGCATTGAAACACCATTTGCAACTAGATTTGTTACGTCTTTGCTTGCTTCCACCTTTATTTTAGACTTACATTCAACCTTTTCCACCCGTCAAGCTCTTTTCTGGCACCGTTGTCTTATATCCATACCACTTGTATTTCACTATCTCTTCGCCAAACTAGTGCACCTATACACCTGATAAGTGTATTGGGTGTGTTAGGGACACAAGAGACTTCTTGTATCTTGATTGCAGGGTTGCTTGAGAGGGATACCTTTGACCACTTTCTCCCTGAGTTCGATAAACCTTGGGTAATCCACTTAAGGGAAACTTGTTGTTGTTCTACAAACTTCTACACTTGGAGGCCCAACAACTGTCTACAAGAATATAAGTGTGTAGACATCAAGCTATTTTCTGGCGCCGTTGTCGGGGAGGTAAGGTAAAAGGTACTCACATCCTCCGGTGTGAGTGCTCGAAGTTATTTCCTTTAGATTCTGCAATTTTGTCTTTTTGTTTCTTGTTTTCACTAGTTAGGCTTAATGGAAAACAACAAAATTAGACAGCTTTATAGTATCTATATTGAGTTAGGACATGAAGTGTTTGAAGAGAAAATTAAAAAACCTATGGAACTTCATTTGCATGCTAATAGCAATGTTATTAGTATGAATTCTTTGGACACCATTGTTGCTAATGCTATGTAAAATTCTAAGCTTGGGGAAGGTGGTTTTGATGAGTATGATATTTTTAGTCCCTTAAGCATAGAGGAGAAAATTTTCTTTGATGATAGTTTACCTCCAATATATGATGATTATAATGATGAATATGATATTTTCAGCCCACCTACTATTGAGGAGAATATTAATTATGATTACAATATGCCTCCTATATTTGATGATTACGGTGATGAGAATAACAATGATAGCTATTTTGTTGAATTTTCTCCCACTACAATTAATAAGGATGGCTATGCTTATGTGAAGAGTAATTATTATATGCATGTGGCTCATGATAAGAATGTTTTATGTGATAGTTATATTGTTCATTTTATTCATG
Source organism: Avena sativa (assembly GCA_916181665.1). Taxonomy (NCBI): domain Eukaryota; kingdom Viridiplantae; phylum Streptophyta; class Magnoliopsida; order Poales; family Poaceae; genus Avena; species Avena sativa. Next base: position 25,650,889 of record OV702283.1, read on the forward strand.
TTGCTACTGAAAGTTATTATGAGAGATAGGGAAACATGGTTTTATGTATCTCAACAATATTAAGTTTCCCCTTTTTATGTTGAAAATCTTGAAGTTGCACTTGTTTTGCTTTCCTATGATTGTTGCTTTGTGCTTTCATGACTTGTTTATTTACAATATTCCTATGCATAGGAAGTGGGTTAGACTTAAATGTGTTTGAATTTGCTTCTTGATGCTCTCTTTTACTTCAATTCATATTTCTTATGTGGGCATCTTCTCAAATTATCAAGCCTAACTTAAAGGCGGTAAAGAAAAGTACTTGTTGGGAGATAACCCAAGATTTTTCTTGAGTCTTGGAAGTTATTACTTCTGTAATGACCTCTCCTTATCCTTTTTATTTGCTTTTTTGTGCCAAGAATGACCTCTAATGAGAGGGAAGTAAGATTTGGGGAGTTGCTGTCCCGAAATAGATTTTTCCGCTCCATCGTAAAAATTCGTGAGGAATCTATGTAAGTTGTATTGAGATGATATTTTCTAAATAAATCCCCAGTATGTTAGCTAACTTTTTTTAGTTCAACACTTTTTGATTTGAGCAACAGAAGGTCTTTGAAAAAATCGGTTTCTACCTGTTGGTCTGTTTTGACAGATTTCTGCCATTATTTGCATTTGCTTCTTATTGATTCCTTTTTGGATTATTTTTGGGAATTTGATCTTTTTGAAGGAATTTCTACAGTGTCTTGTGTTTTTAGTGAAAAGTTTTGCTGTCCCAAAACAAAACCCAAAGGTTTATTATCTTTTGAATACACTAATGTTGCTAATGAAGATTGTGTGAAGTTTTGTATGAAGGAAAAATTTTAGGTGTAGAGAAAGAATGATGTAATGAGATGAAGAATGGACAAAAGATCAAGCTTGGGATGCCACCCCAAGACATATTCAAGAGGTACAAGCGTCAAAGCTTGGGGATGCCCAAGGCATCCCCTTCTTCATCAATAAAAAGCTCAGGTCTTTCTAGACACTTCGTTTTGATTGTTTCATGCACGGTTGTGTTGTTCTTGGAGCGTCTTAGTTTTCGTTTTTGGTTTTTGTTTTCTTAGTTTTCTTAAATAAGTTGGTTGGATCCCAGCACACTTATTTTTGAGAGAGACACACTCTGTTTTCATTGCCTAGAACACTCTAGTTTTCATTCTTATTGTCTTGTGAGTGTTCTCTTTTGCTAGCACTGTGTTTAGCCTTAGTTTTCTTGTGCTTTAAGCTTAGAACTTTTTAGTTATTCTTTGTGGATTTGTGAGATAAGCTCACTGATCTTTATTAATTATTATCTTTGTGAGTTGTTTCAAATATGTCGATTGGTGTTGGAAAAGAGTAGAAAGTTTCATGCTTATAGTGGTACAAAAGGTAGCTTGTTTTGACTGTGGCTTAGACTTTATCATGTCATGCTGGATGTTCTTTTGACCTTATGCTTAGTGATTATTGTTGTAGCATGACTTGTTCCAAACAATTGGGATTGCTTAGTGCGCCTTGAAGGAATCATGCGTTGTTTTAGCATACAAAAGCATAGTATTGTGGTATTCTCTTTTGATGCTTTATTTGGGTTGACTTGGCACATGCTCGCACCATGTTATGACTATGAACAAGTCACCGTAGCCTCTATGATCATTTAGCTTTTGACTTGTGATACCACTTTATGCTTTGATTGATAATGTTTTGTCGCTCTGCATGGTTATGGCCATTATTGCTCTCTTAGTTGGTCGCTCCCAGTCTTTTGCTAGCCTTCACTGTTGCCGAGTAAGCTCTACTCATCCATCCAACTCCCAAGAAACAAAGTTATTCCAAAGTGTCCACTATAAACTCCTATGCATGGTGTGTTACACCATTCCAAGGATATTCTTGTTTTCATCTATCTTCCAATTAAAAAGTACTTTGTTATGTGAAAATTAGTGATTAAAGCTCTCACAAACTTGATGGCACACTTTATTTTTCTTGACCCTAATAAACTTGAACCATTGTGTCATCTATGTTGTATATGCTTGCACTTATACGTTGGAATTAGCAAAACCATGATGTCATGGGGAACGCTTTCAACATTGCACTTGTACATTGTACACAGTTGATGTCATGCTCTTTTGTCTATGGATGTCGTCGGTGTGAAATGAAAGGGGAGCTTGTAAGTCCATGGAGTTATGTATGTGTGTTAGAGAAACGCCTGGGCCACTAGCCTAAGCCATACCTAATCATGGTGGAAACTTGCAGCATCACCATAATGACAGCTATGAAGCATTTTTCTTATAAAAAGAGAGACATATTGAAAAGAGGAAAGAGAGAAAAAAGCACCATATTCCCATGGTAAATAAGAAGAATGTGGAGATGCTCATTGTCTACTTGCCTGGTCATTTTGATTATGGGATAGCTCATGTATCATGTGCAAGGGGTACCCCATTGGCGGTTCTCTATGATACACATGTACTTACTATGACAAGAACTTGCAAGTAACTAAACTTGAGTAGCATGAGGAGCGACCCTCGTATTCAAGGGACATGAGATTACCAACTTATACTTTGCCAAGCATATACTCCATAGTTTGTTCACTTTAACCTTAATCGCTTCAAGATGCTTATGATAGGAGCAATGAGGGCTGAAAGCTAACAAGTACCATAATTTTTGGAAGCTCTTTTTGAAACTTGAAATCCCTGCTTCCCTTTTATGAAGGGCCTTTCTTCCACTATTATATTGAGTCTCCACCTTCTATCCATAGGCACCAATTATGAGAGCATAGTTGTCATTCTTAGTTCTATGTGCATTGTCCCAAGACTTACTGATTTATTCATATTGTTGATATTACTTGTTCTTGTGCTATTTGTATCTAGTCTCCCTTATGAACTTTGAAGGTGTCCTATGCATTTATGTTTTGCTACTCCATGAGGGACAAGCTGGATGCCACTATGCTATGTTTTCTGTGTGTGAAATAAAAAAACGTTTTTCAATGCATACTATTCATGATCTTTGTTTGTATCCTTTCATGTTGCAACAATAGTTGCTATGTATTATTGTTAGAACTCCGTCTTTCATGCTCATGTTTAGAGTTCTTTGATCCCAGCTTTCAATGCTTGCAAATGGTTTGATCTTGATTTTGATGGTGCATGTCACCTAAAAAATTATTCTTTTTATCACTTACCTACTCGAGGACGAGCATGAGTTAAGCTTGGGGATGCTTGATATGTCGTAAACGTACCTATAATTTTTTGTGTTCCATGCTTGTTTAGTATCCACTTTGCTATGTTTTGTCTACACTTTGAGGTATTTTTATACACTTTATGGAACTAACTTTTTGACAAGATGCCACAGTGCCAGTTGCCTGTTTTCTGCTGTTTTTGGTTTCAGAAAGCTAAAAAATGAATATTCTCGGAATTGGACGGGACAAAAGCCAAAGTTCATATTTTTCCCTGAACGATACAGAAAATCGAAGGCGAGACGGAGGAGGACACCAGGGTGGCCACACCCTAGGTGGGAGCGGGTCCCACCCTAGCCGCACCCACAGGGGGACCTTGCCTCCTTCGCCTATAAGAAGCCCCCGACTCAGAAACCCTAAGGAATCGACTAGAAAGCCACGAAAACCTCCGTAGCGCCACCGCCACTGAAGGGGAGATTTGGGGGACAGAAAGTCTCTATTCCGGCACCCTGCCGGGACGGGGAAGTGCCCCCGGAGCCATATCCATCGATATCCACCACCATCTCCATCACCGTTGCTGATTCCCATGATGAGGAGGGAGTAGTTCTTCCTCGAGGCTAAGGGATCTACCGATAGCTATGTGTTCATCTCTCTCTCTATGCATGATCTTGTTGTGGTCATGAGCTTTGTAATCAAGTAGATCTACTCTATTACTCAAGTGCTTCAATAGATATCTGCTCACCCCATGAGTGTGAAAGTGACAACGTGCACGCCATGGTGGCACTTAGGCTAGAGTCTACATAAATACTCATCGTGCTTTAATAGATCTATGCTTTTCCCCATATATGTGAAAGTGACAGCGTGCACGCCGTGTGTGGCACTTAAGCTAGGTTATATATATATATTTATCATGAGTATATTTGGAGTTGGATGTCTTTATGAAATTGTGGTGTTTGTTGGAACCATCTAGCGCTCAAGGTGACTGTGGGGTTATCTAGATTGGGGAAGGCAGACTTTGAGGAGTGCTTTTATAGCCCTACCATGGATTAGAGTGTCCAACTGAAGAGTAGTTCAGGGTAGTATCATGAAGAGAATATATTTATATGAGAGTGTTCACTAGTGAAAGTATGATCCCTAGGCCTTGTTTCTAAGCATTGAAACACCGTTTGCAACTAGATTTGTTACATGTTTGCTTGCTTCCACCTTTATTTCAGACTTGCATTCAACCTTTTCCACCCGTCAAGCTCTTTTCTGGGACCGTTGTCTTATATCCATACCACTTGTATTTCACTATCTCTTCGCCGAACTAGTGTACCTATACACCTGACAAGTGTATTGGGTGTGTTGGGGACACAAGATACTTCTTCTATATTGATTGCAGGGCTGCTTGAGAGGGATACCTTTGACCACTTCCTCCCTGAGTTTGATAAACCTTGGGTAATACACTTAAGGGAAACTTGTTGTTGTTCTACAAACCTCTGCACTTGGAGGCCCAACAACTGTCTACAAGAATAGAAGTGTGTAGACATTAGGCGACGATGGCGCTTATGCATTGTTTCCTTGAAGGCGTTGATACGTCCAAAACGTATCTACTTTATCGAACACTTTTTCTATTGTTTCTCCTCTAAACTTGTGTGATTTGGATGCAACTAACAGGACTGACGCTATTTTCAGCAGAATTACCTTGGTGTCTAGTTTTTGTGCAGAAAATCAACTATCAGAAAAAATCCGGGAAAATATGCCAAATATCCTATTTCACCAGAAGACACACGGAGCCGGAGTACGAGACGGAGAAGAGGCCTGGGGGGCCACACCCATGCCAAGCGCGAGTGGGCCTTGCCTGCACCTAGGGTGTGCAGCCACCCCAGGCACCCCCTCGGGCTTCCTCTGCGCCTATAAGTTACCCCTTGACCTAAAAACCGAGGGGGGTTCGACGTTTTTCCAGAAAGAGTTCCGCTGCGCCGCCACCACCAGAAACCAAGATTTGGATCCAGAAACTCCATTCTGGCACCCTACTGGGACGGGGAATTTGGAGAGGATCATCGCCATTGTCATCACCAACGCCTCTCCATCAAACATCCATGTTTCCCTCATCCATGAGTGACTAATCCCCCGCAGTAGGCTATGGGGATGGTAGGGATTGGATGAGTTCTATCATGTAATCAAATAAGATTGTTAGGGAATAGTGCCTAGTATCTCTATTAGTGCTATTTGACTTTGTTGCAACTTCTTGTGCTTAATGCTTGTCACTAGGGCCCGAGTGCCATGATGTCAGATCTGAACTTATTATTGAATCATTATGATAGTATTGTTTGTGATCTTATCTGCAAGTTGTGTACACATATCATTGTCCATATCCAAAGGCCCCGAAGTGACAAAAATTGGGACAACCAGAGGGGATGGCTGTGATGTGAGGATCACATGTGTTCACGGAGTGTTAATGCTTTGCTCCGGTGCTCTATTAAAAGGAGCACCTTAATTGCCAGTAGTTCCCTTGAGGCCCCGTTGCAACGGGCAGGCTGGACAGAAGATGTTGTGCAAGTTCTCATTGCGAGCACGCATGACTATATATGGAGCACATGCCTAGGATTGTTTAGTACTTGGATGCTTATTATTATTTATCTGCAATGCCCTATATCTTGAAGGTACATGCTTAGACTCGTCCATGCAATGCCCGTCCATCCATCCCTATGCCTACCGCACTCGAATCCCACTGTTTACTATTACTATTACTCTTACTATTGCTCTTGTCCTACTATTGCTATTGCTTTGTTGTTGCTACTACCAAACTATTGCTACTGATAAACTTCCGTGAGCAAGAACTATTTCCAGGTGCAGCTAAATTGACAACTCAGTTGTTAAGGCTTGCAAGTATTCTTTGGCTCCCCTTGTTTCGAATCAATAAATTGGGTAATACTACCCGCGAAGACTGTTGCGATCCCCTATACTTGTGGGCCATCAAGACTATTTTCTGGCGCCGTTGCCAGGGAGCATAGCTTTATTTGTAAGTTCACTTGGATCTATTATTGTTCACTTCTACTCCTTTCATCATGGGGAAGTATCGTGATGGAAAGTTTCCTATTTTACCATCCAATACAAGAATAGGTACAGTCCTAAACACCTCTGCTGCTCTTGATTCACCGTTGGTTATAAGTAAGGTTGTTACACCACCACATACTCATGCTACACACACTGCTACTACTGCTGAGTCTGAAACTGCTTTTGATACTCATGATGTTATTTCTACTGTGCTTGATGCGAGTGGTTCATTAGGTCCTTTCTTAGATGCTACTATAGCTAGTCTAAGAAATACTGAAACTCCTAGTGAAGACACTGTTACACCTGTTAGCTCACCTGAGTCTAGAGAGAGTTATGATATTAATGATGGCTACATTGAGTTCACTGATGAATTTGTTGAAGAGTTCCGAAACACATATGGTAATAGTGCTATTAAGAGTCTCCTTGCTAGACGCACCATTATTTCTAAGTTGTCCTCTGATCCTAAGTTTGCCACTTCTCCCATTGATATTAAAGATAAAGATTATGATTTCTGTCTTGATTTATCCTATTTGGATATTGTTGAGAAAGAACCTTTTAGTGGGACTAAAATGAGAGTGTTGTGGCTCATATGAATGAGATTTCTACTATGAGTGCTTTATTCTCTGATGATTTTAAGATGCACAAGTACTTTGTTACTAAGATCTTCCCTTTTTCACTAAAATGAGAAGCTAGGGATTGGTTTAATAGATTACCTCCTGGTTCCATTGATAGCCCTGATTGTTTGATTGCTTCTTTCTTCTAGAAATATTTTGCTCCCATTGCTAGACATGCTGCTTTGCAGAGACTTTTTGATTTTAAATAGGGAGAAGAAGAGAAATTGCCTAAGTCATGGACAAGGTTCTGTTCCTTGATTCATGCACATCCCGGATGTCCATTGCCTAAAAATGAGCTTATTGATATTTATTATAATGGACTAACTCATGATTCTAGGACATACCTAGATAGCTTTGCTGATTGTGTTTTCAGGAAAAGAACTCCTACAGATGTTGAAGAACTAATGGCTAAATAAGCAAGAATTATGATGATTGGACTTCAACTGAGCTAAATACACCTGAGCTTATTACTCCTGAACCAGTTGTGCCTGAACCAGTTCCAACACCAACACCAAAGAAGAGGGGAGTTATTGCATTAAATGATGAAGTGATGAAGGAAGCTAAGAAATGTCTAAAGGAGAAGGGTATTAGAGCCGAAGATGTGAAGAATCTACCTCCTATAGAAGAATTTGTAAGGGTTCGTAGCATGGAAAACAAAAACATTCTATCGCATGAACACACACAAGCCAAGATCTATCTACTAGATTGTAGCAACGAGTCGATAGAGTACTAACCCTTGAAGATCCAAAGCGGTTAACGAGAGCAGATTCTCGTGGGTGATGTAGTCGTTCATTTGCTGATCTCAAGATCGCGTAGGCGATCCTTCCGGCGCCGCGTTCTGACAGCGCTCCCATAGTCTGTCACATGTACGGTACTCAATGAAGACCTTCCTCTCCCTTGTTCCAGTAGGCAGTGGAGGTTGTAGCCCTCTCCTCGCGATTCCGGCAGCACGGCGGCGTGGTGTCGGAAGTAGAGGGGAGATCCCGTAGTGCTTCGCATAAGCCGGAGCGAGTATGGTGGAGTAGAGGGAGCCCCGGTGATCTATGGTTTAGAGGGCCGAGGTTTAGAGGTAGCTAGCAACTAGAGTTTAGCTAGTCGGTAGTGGTTTAGAGGAGATCTAGATTGGTCGCAACTAGAGAGTGGGGCGGCGGCCAACCTAGGGTTTCTTGGGCGCCTAGGGAAAGGGGGTACCTTGGGGTGCACCCCACCCCTCCTTATATAGGTGGGGGCGTCCAAGGGTGTTCACAACCCAGGTGCAAACCCTCCCTAACTTAGAAACCCTCCCTAACTCGGAAACCATGTTGGGATTTGACTTTTTCAAACTGCCTTTTTGACTTTCAAACTAGAGTTTGATTTATCTCTTCCAAGTGTCCAGCCAAGTGACCTAGGACATGATGCAACCATTACACTTTGTCATGACACATCCATGTACCCTTCCCCTTCCAGATCGGTGAACCTTCTATACCCTTCTAGAACATTCCGGTGAAAACACCGGAATCATTCCCGAACTCCGAAATTGGACTTTCCTTATATGAATCTTATTCTCCGGACCATTTCGGATATCCGCGCGATATCCTGGATCCCATCCGAGACTCCGAACAACATTCGGTCTCTTTACTCACATTCCATATCTACTAAACAACATCGAATCCTTAAGTGTGTCTCCCTACGGTTAGTGAATTATGCTGACATGATCGAGACTCTTCTCCGATCAATAACCAATAGAGGAATCTGGAAATTCATATGGCTCCCACTTATTTCTACGATTACTTTGCGATCAAATGAACCATTTACATACGGAACCAATTTCCCTTTGTATCGCTATATTTTACTTATCCGAGGTCTGATCGTCGGTATCTCTGCATACCTAGTTCAACCTCATTACCGATAAGTATTCTTTTATCGTTCTCATGATATGTGATCCCTTGTGAGCCATTCACATGCTTGCAAGCTAATTGGATGACATTCCACCGAGAGGGCCCAGAACATATCTATCCGTCATATGGATGGACAAATCCCACTCTTGATCCATGTGCCTCAACACATACTTTCCAAACACTCAATGCCACCTTTATAGCCACCCAGTTACGGTGTGGTGTTTGATGTCATCAAAGCATCCTTCCGGTGATGGTGATTAGCATGATCTCATGGTCGAAGGAATTAGGTTACTATGTATCAGAAAGCTTATAGCAAGTGAACTATTTGAATGACTTGATCTTATGCTACGCTTAACTATAGGAGTATGTCCATCACATCATTATCCTAATGATATGACCTTATTGTTAATAACATCTCAATGTTCATGACCAGGAAACCATGATCATATATTAACCAACAAGCTAGTTTAACAAGAGGCTTTACTAGGGACTCTTTTATGTTTACAAACCACACAAGTATTAATGTTTCCGGTTAATACAATTATAGCATGGTATGTAAAGATTTATTATAAGTATGAAGATATGATAATAACCACTTTATTATTGCCTCTTGGGCATATCTCCAACAGTCTCCCACTTGCACTAGAGACAATAATCTAGTTTCAAAACTTTGTGTATTCAACACCTATGGCTTTCTGGTGTTGTATTTACACGATTGCTAGTGGTCAACCGATCTTTAGATCCGACACTTACAGGTCCGTGTGAAATTGCATGTATTTGCGTCTCTACACATCACTCATTCTCTAATGAGATGACATTGTATAAATTTGGTCCTTTCGTGAGACCATTAGTTCCTTGAGGTTAAAACATGTTGATAATATTGTCGTATAATATATCTTCATAGTACTAGCCCATTGTGAACTACACCTAGTTTGAGAACAAACTACTTGACACAAATGCCCTCTTTTGCTGCTCTAATAGCAGTCATATACTCAGCTTTTGTTGTAGTATCTGTCACAATGTCTTAACTTTGGAACTCATCCAAATCCATTATGGAACTTGCTTTCCATTATATTGTGCCAGCCTTAGTTTAGATTGAGATAAACTTAATTTGTACTTTGTGACAAAACTAGTATCAATGTAGTACTTTTACAATGAACTAACCATCTATTTGTCACCTCTACAAAAATAATATATTCTTAGTTTTTCCAAAAGATCATAAGAATATCCTTACTATCGTCCAATGATTATCTTATGAATCATTATGGTATATGCTCATAACATTTAGAGCATATGACATATCTGGATTTGTACATATCATAGTATGATTGATATAAATGCTCTTTGTGATTTCATACATCAAGTATCAATCTATACTTGAATCTTTGTTTCACTTACCAAGTGTCAATACACTTGAATTTCGATTCAATCCTTTCCGTGCGACAAGAACCTTTCTTGTAGTTTCTATATTGAAATCATTCAATATATCATCTATGTACTTTCAGCACAACCATATTAGCGTCTCAATCTATCTATATAGATATTGATGCCAAATATTCGGGTTTTGCCGAAGTCTTTTCATCAAAATGAAATTCTTAACTTGTGTTAACAAAAGATACATCATTTCCAATAAACAATATGTCTTCCACATAATGTATTAGAAATATGTCTTAGCGCTCCCACTTAATTTCTTGCAAATGCAAGTATCTTCATCATCTCCGATGAGATTAAACTCTTTTAATAGTTTCATCATGGTGAAAATTCCACCGCGATGCTTATTTCAACCATTGAAGTTTGCATTCGCTATTAGCATCCTTTGTATTAACAAAACCCTTTGGATCATGTTATGTACATGTCCTAGGTAACAATTCTATTAAAAGAACTTTGTTTTGTTTGTTTAACCACCATATAACAGAATTATATGTAGTGGTTGCTACATTAATCCGTATAGACTAAATTTCTCTATGAAAGATCAAATATTCTCACCTTTGAACATTGTTGTGAACTCTTTCCCAACATGTCGACTATTTCATAGATGTGAAACATCCATGTCTATTTCTTTATAGATCCAAACGCGACTGTAAGGTCTTACACCTTTCTTGAGGGTCTTTCAAGTTCAAATCTTGATTTCTCGTGTATGGAACTACCACGGATTTTATGGATTCAAGCCATATGACGGAGTCAGGGCCCATCATCGCTTCTTTGCATGTAGTCCATTCATTATTGTCAAATAATGATTCAACCCTCAGATCTTGGTATTTGATTGTTTACCTGACCTACTTGGTTCAATAGGAACTTAGACCTCCATAACCACAACCTTTGAGGCACGTGAGTCATGAGCATTGTTGCTACCTCCGGAACACTTTTCTGCGCTGCACAACTTTGCACATATAGCTAAGGTTCTTTTAACCTTATCAAAGTTCTATCATCCTCCCACTTAAATTTTCACAGAAAATTCCTTCTCAAAGAAACTTGACGTTCCAAGCGACAAACATTTTTGTCTTTGGTATTATGGAGGAATACTCAACGGTTGTTCTAAATAACATACAAATACATGTTCATCCGACTTTGGTTGCAAACATCTCACTTATGCATAGCATACCAATGTTTAAGAAAGGACAACTTGGGTTTATCCCAAACCATAACTTTATATGGTGTCATTTCAACGGATCACGACGAAGCTCTTTTCAGTGTAAAAGCGGTAGTCTCTAAAGCTTTTATCTTTAAAATATAATGGACGTTTTATAAATGACACCTTTGATCTTACCATGTCAAACTAGGTTTTATTACATATTTTGATTATTCCATACTCATATGGTGTTTCGGGAAACGCAAATTCATGGAATGATCCCTGAAATCTTAGGTGTTATGCTAAACTTGTAACTCAAATATATCCCTTTATTATCCTATCATAAATTCTTTATTTTCTTGTTACATTGATTTTGCTAAAATAAGAAAAAATTATGATGATTGGAGTTCAACTGAGCTAAATACACCTGAGCCTATTACTCCTGAACCAGAGGTTCCTGAACCAGTCCCAATACCAACACCAAAGAAGAGAGGAGTTATTGCATTAAATGATGAAGTGATGAAGGAAGCTAAGAAGTGTCTAAAGGAGAAAGGTATTAGAGCTAAAGATGTGAAGAATCTACCTCCTATAGAAGAATTATGTAAGCCAATTCCCCACTCATCTACTATTGAGGTACACTCTCTCCAACACTTTGATGAAGGTGATATTCCTTATGGTAAGCCTCCTGATCAATGCTTAGAGGAACTTGACATTTTTATTGTTAAACCAGGTCATTTTAATAAACAAGTTTAGAATCATTTATTGGAAAACTCTAGAGCTATCAATGATTTGAAAGATATTGTGGAAATAACTTCAAATGATATTAAAATGCTTTGTAAACACTTTCAAATGGTTCAAACCCAACTTGATCAACTTGCTAAGGTACAAAAGGATATGCTAGTTAATGCTTCAGGAGATAAACATGCTTATGGAATTAGAACTAGGAGTGGTATAGCTACTCAAGATCCTTTATATCCTGAAGGACACCCTAAAAGAATTGAGCAGGATTCCCAACAAGGTGAATATAGTGGTAGTCCTCGTAAGAGAAAGAAAAATAAACACAAAATAGGTAAGGAACCACTTGAACCTGCTGTAGATCCTAATATAATATCTGTCTCTGATGCTGAAACTGAGAGTGGTAATGACAAAAATGATGCTCCTGATAAGGAGGAAGTTGAGGAAGAACATGAGAAGCACAGTAAGAACACTAGGTACACAAAGGAAGATTTTATTGCTAATAAACATGGTAAAGAGAGAGAACCTTGGGTGCAGAAACCTATGCCTTTTCCAGGTAAGAAACACAAGTCAAAGGAGGAAGAACACTACAACAAGTTTTGTGAGTGGATGAAACCTTTATTTTTGCAAATTCCTTTGACTGATGCTATTAAGTTGCCTCCTTATTCAAAGTATATGAAGGATATTGTCTCTAATAAAAGGAAGATTCCTAATGAGGAGATTTCTACTTTGCTTGCTAATTATTCCTTCAATGGTAAGGTTCCAAAGAAACTTGGTGATCTAGGTATACCAACTATTCCTTGCTCCATTAAGAATAATTATGTTAGAACTGCTTTATGTGATTTGGAAGATGGAGTTAGTGTTATGCCTTTTTCTCTCTACAAGAGACTCCAGCTAGAAAAGTTGATACCAACTGATATATCTTTGCAAATGGATGATAAATCAACTACTATTCCTGTTGGTATATGTGAGGATGTTCCTGTTTAAGTGGCTCATAATTGCTTGGTTTTAACTGATTTTGTTGTGCTTGAAATGCCTGAAGATGATAATATGTCTATTATTCTTGGGAGACCTTTTCTTAATACTGCAGGTGCTGTCATCAATTGTAATCAAGGAAAAGTAACATTCAATAATAATGAAAAAGAGCATACTGTCTATTTTCCCAAGAAGGTTGCTAAGATCTATTTCCTGGATTCCATTGAAAATATTGAGGGCTTCAAAGTTGGAGAAATATATTGTCCCATTCCACGAGAAAATTTTGAAACTATTATGATTGGGACCATTGCTATCAAGTATGAGGTAACATAATCACCTTCTGGATTGCAAAGTTTTGTTTCATATAAGATTGTTTTGGTAACAAGACCTGATCAACCTTGTTAAAAAAGGATTTTAATGAACAAAATAATGTTTCCACCGTGGTTATACTTGCTCACTTTTACTTTTCTCCTTCCTAGTCTTTGTTTTTGCTCTTGTTAGCTAGTTGTTTGCTTGTTAGAGTGTCTTAGAACTTCTGTAGTTTGGTTTTTGTTTGCCTTTTCTTCTAATGAAGAAAAAAATTCTGCGAGAAAATCAATTTTCATACCCTGAAAATTGACCAAAAATAAAGTTTCCCGAAAAATTCCAGAAAATTCAAAATAATTTTTTCCTTGAAAAAAGGGGCAGAGGGACACCTGGAGTGACTCAAGGGGCCACCCCAGGCTAGCACACCCCTGGTGGGCGCGGCCAGCCCCCAGGTGGTGCCTGGATGGGGTATGGCCCACCTGGGCCCCTTCAAGGTGCCTCCTCCCAGCCATCTTCTTTCTCTCTCCCGAAAAACACTGGAAAACTTTCTCAAGATTGAGTTCTTGCTATTCTTGCCCGAGATTTCGATCTCCTTGTTCAACCCATCTTTGCTGCTGATTTTTGGAGAGATTGCTCCTTGGTATGTGCCTCCTCCACTTGTCAAATTAGAGTTGTGATTGGTAGATTGTATCTTGAGTATTTTACTGCTATAGGTGTCAAGTTGTGTGAGATTGCATGTTTGTTCTATGTTTAGAAATTTCATTTTGATGCATGTGTATCCCTCTAGCAAGTTCCTATAGTAGTTGCTAATCATTTATCAACTTGGAAATCACTTGGTTTAATGTTTGTCTAAAAATTTCAGAAAAAAAGAGGTCATGGACAACCACACATTTGGTGAAATATTTGAGAGTGATGCACCTAGAAGGGCAAGGCCTTCGAGATCATCCTACCGTGCTAGGCCCTCATACAATGAGGATCTCATTACTCCGCGATTTGGCGATGAGGGAGATGAGGGGGATGCGCACCCCTCCACCTTTCCTTGCCAAACCTTCTTGCGGGCTGCTGGGATTCTTGATGATTTTATGACCTTGGTTCGGAGGGCTGGACTAACAAGTTATATGCAGGATGAGAGCGTGGAATATTCTACGCTCACTAAAACATTTGTGGAGAGCTTTTTTTACTAACAACATGTTCAAGCCAGATGTGTCTTTCAAAATTTATGGCAGGTCTTATAATTTGACATTGAAGAAATTTTGTGAAGCCCTAGGACTTGGTACAGCCAGGTCAGCGAAAAAGATTCCAGCTCAACCCACTGATTTGTTGGAGCTTTACCGCGGGATAACCAATGATGATGACCGTAGAGCTCAACGGGGTAAGATAAGAAATATTCAACTCCCAGCCATCAGGTACTTTGCTTACTATCTTGCCACTAGTGTTCTTGGTAGGGAGAACACTAGTAATATTTCCAACTATCAATTGGCCTTCATAGATGCTGCGCTCAACAATGAAACTAGGTACAATCTTGGTTCTCTCATTGCTCGTCGTTTAGCTGCTAAGGGACCCATTTATGGGGGAATTGTTGCTATACGTGTTGCTGCTGCCTTGGACCTTGCTGTTGATCCAAATTATATAGTTTTGGCTCCTCAGAGGCTTGATCTTGCTGCTATGAGCACATCACTTTGTCACCACTAGCTCTACCCTTGAGAGCTTGGTTTATAGAATGCTATTTATTGACGGGGAAGAGAGAGAGATCCCTCTACCCCAAACTACTTTGTTCAGTATTTCTCAGGGACCTTTTTTCACGCTCCAAGGTGGATATGGATGACAAGATGCGCGTTCTTGGATTCCATGGACACTATCAGGAGGAAGAACCCTCATATGACCCCTCTGTGTACTACACAGGGGAGTCCTCGAGCTCTTACCAGGAAGAGGGAGCCTCCTCGACGTACTACGGAGGTGCACCTTCTTGGGCACCTTGGGATTGAGCCCCACTTAGGCCAAAAGCCTAAGCTTGGGGGGAGGTATACCGACATCACACTCATCTATATATCATGTTTCGTCGGTTCTTTGTATATCCATTGTTTTGCTTTCTTTTTGGTTCTTGTTGCTACTTTCTCAAAAACACAAAAATACCTAAAATATTTTAGTTTTTTCTCTTGGTTTGTTTCTTTGCTTTTTAGATTTGGTTTGCCTTAAAGAAAAATCCAAAAAGATTTTGCTTTGTTTGCTTATTGTTTGGTTTGTGTTTGCTTTGTTTGGTTTTGTTTTGTTTGCTTGCTTTAAAAATAAAATCGAAAACACCAAAAATATTTCTTGTTCTTCTTTGGTTTTGTGAGTTCTTTGCAGGGTTCAGCCGTCCTCAGTGGAGTTTGGGTTCATGTTATTATTCAAGTCACACAAGTGAAGGGCAATAATGAAGATTAAGACAACTTGAGTGGTAAGAGGCTGGTAACAAACTCTATTTATTTTCATTTTTGTACATATACTCATCATTGTGAGCATGCTTAGTCTGTTCATGTAAGGTACATGTTACTATGGATGCCTAGTAGTTCTTGCCTGCTTGTGATTAGCTCCAGCTTGCTAACAGTTTGTAGTATGTCATATGAATGTTTGCTTGCATTGTTTTATTCATAATTTGGTATGATATTGTGGTATCCTCCTCTGAAAGTTTCATGTGAATCGACTTGGCACATGCTCACGCATGCATATGACTAAACAATAGTCAGTTAGCCTCGATGATTTATTTTTCCTCAGAGTTCTTGTATCACTTTCATGCCATAATTAGTCCTGTTTTGTTGCAAACATGATTATGACAATTATTGCTCTCTCATTTGTTGCTCCCTCTCTATTGCTAGCCTTTACTTGCACTGAGTATGAGCTCTACCTGTGCTTCCAACTCCCAAAACCAATATTGCCAACAGTGTCCACCATACCTACCTATTAGCATCATTTGCTATTTCAATGCATATTCATTATGCCTTGTTTTCTTCCAAATAAAATGTTTGACTGCCTTGAGAAAGTTAGTTAGTAAAGATCTCACAAACTTGATGGCACACTTTATTCCTTACACTTAATAATCCTGAACCATTGTGAGTTGTCCATGAAAGTTGTATGCTTGCAAATTATATGCTGAGAGTCAGCAGAACCGTGCTATCACGGGGAACTCTTTCAACACTTTTTGGATACATATCTAGTTAATATCTTGCTCTTTTGTTTGAGTTCATGGAGTCTATACATTGTGTTAGAGAAACGCCTAGGCCGCTAGCCTAAGCCATACCTAATCATGGTGGAAATTTGCAGCATCACCATAATGAGCATTTATGAAGCATCCTCAATAAAAAGCTATGCACATAATAAATAAAAAGATCATTGAGATGCTCATTGTCTGCTTGCCTTGTCATTTTGATCACGGGATAGCTCCTGTACCATGTGCAAGGGGTACCCTGTTGGCAGTTCTCTATGATATGCATGTATTTACAATGACAAGAACTTACAGGTAACCAAAGTTGAGTAGCATGCGGAGCGGCCCTCGTACTCAAGGGACTTGGGATTTCCAGTTTATGGTATGTCAAGCATATAACTCAGATTGGACCTCACTTTCACCTTAACCACATAAATATGCCTATGATAGGGGCAATGAGAGCTCAAAGCTAATGAGTACCTTACTTTCAGCATTTGGAAGCCTTTCAAACTTTTCGAAACCTTTTCACTTCCTTGTTAAGTCACCACTTATTCTATGAGTACCTTCTTGAGAGAATATTGTCATTCTTGTATTTGTTCCAAAACTTGGTTAATTATGTCATGACTTTGATGTTTATATATGTGATATCTTTACTTCTAGTCTTCACTTGAACTTCAGAGGTGCCTTGGCATTTATATTATGCTCTTCAAACAAAGGCTAGCGAGATACCACTCTATCATACCTTATTATGAGCATTGCAATGTTGCTTATGTTTATGTATCATGCTACTTATTATTATTGAGTTGGTTTCTCTTCATAGCTTGCATTGACTATTGGGTAGACTTAGTTGCATACTCTTTATTTTGAATTGTCTAAGCATCTACTCCTGTGTTGAGAATATATATATCATATGAAGCAAATGTGTTCGTGAAAGTTCTTTTATCGCACTCAGTTTTCAACTGAATTGCTTGAGGACAAGCAATAAGCTAAGCTTGGGGGAGTTGATACGTCCAAAACGTATCTACTTTCTCGAACACTTTTGCTATTGTTTCTCCTCTAAACTTGTGTAATTTGGATACAACTAACACGGACTGACGTTGTTTCAGCAGAATTACCTTGGTGTCTAGTTTTTGTGTACAAAATCAACTATCAGGAAAAATCCGGAAAAATATGCTAAAAATCCTATTTCACCAGAATACACACGGATCCGGAGTATGAGACGGAGAAGAGGCATGGGGGACCCACACCCATGCCAGGCGCTGATGGGCCCTGCCCGCGCCTAGGGGGGTGCAGCCACCCCAGGCACCCCCTCGGGATCCCTCTATGCCTATAAGTTACCCCTTGACCTAAAAACCGAGGTAGGTTCGATGTTTTTCTAGAAAGAGTTCCTCTGCGCCGCCACCACCAGAAACCAAGATTCGGATCCAAAAACTCCGTTCTGGCACCCTGTCGGGACGGGGAATTTGGAGAGGATCATCACCATCGTCATCACCAACGCTGTGGCATCCCGCAAAACCACTACTAGAAAATCGCGTTGTTTTTGTGCATTGCATCATCATGACCGCATGCTCATGTCATCATGCCACATTGCATTTGAGCATCGTCATCATCTTGCATTTGCTTGCATAAAACTATTTTCGGAAAAACCTATTTTTGTTTTTCTAAACGCCCCGTCTTTGTTCAAACACAAAACCCGGGTCTCCGGATTATTTTGTTTTGTTTGCCAACGATTTGCAAAAGCCCCGTTTGGAATAAATAAATTGCTTAATTATTTTTAGGGGGCAGCCGCACCGGGCCGATCCGACCCAGTCGGCCACCCCCAGAATAAAACCGGCCTACCCAAAAATCTATTCCTACCCAATCCTAGTCTACCCAAACCCCCTCCACCTCACCCCGACCAATCTCAAACCGCCACCTCCCCTTTTTTCCCAACTCCCTCCACTCCTAACCTGCCACCTCAACCACCCCCGCTCCACCCACCAAACCTGGCCCACCACTCCCTCACCCACACAGCCGCACACAACACGCAGCAGCCGGCCCCACCCGCAGACCCACGCACGCGACACCCACGCGCGACCGCTCCCCCACCCCGTCTCCTTCCTCTCTCCCCGCGTCTCCCTCCTCCCTCGGTCTCACCAACCTCCACCGCCGTCGTCCTGCCCCGGTCGTTCCTCCCCTCGCGACTGCCCCGCCTCTCTCCTCGTCTCCTTCCTTTCTCTGGCTCGCGAGAACCACCCCACCAACCATCCTCGCCGCCGCCTCCCCTCATACTCCCGTACCCGTCCGCCGCCTGGACCCCGCCTCCTTCCGGCACGCCCGCTGCTCCTCCGGTGCCACGCGACCCCGCCTCACCGGACTTCTCCACCTCCGCCGCCAGGCACCGCGCTGCCCCTGCGAGCAGCCTCCTCCTCCTCCCTTGACGCCCGGCCGTCGCCTTCCTCACCGCCTCCTCCGGAAGCGCGCGCGCCCGCCGCCGCAGGCCAGCGCCGCCGCGGCCTCTCCTTCCCCTCCGGCCAGGCGAGCTCGCCCCTCCACGGACCTGTGTCTCCTCGCCGACTCAACACCGCCCTCATCCGCCTTTGGCCGCCGTACGAGCCAGGGGCTCCCCGGCGATGGTGCTGCCGCCCCGGCTACCGTCCTGCCGCGTCCCAGTCGGCGCCCCTCTGTCGCTGCGAGCTCGTCGTCCTTCGCGCGCCGCCCCGAGCTCCGCCACCACCGCTGTCCTCCGACCGCCCGCGCTCGTCTTGCCCCGCGTCCCTGTCGCCGGACTCCGCCGCGTCCCGCCGTCCTCGTCTGCGCGGCCCCTTCTTCCCCGGACCCAAGCTCGGTCTCCCGTCTCGGCCACGAGCGTCGGGTAGTGCCGCCCGAAGCCCCCTTTTCCGCTGCTGCCGCTCCACGGTGAGGTCGCGAACCTCCTCTCGGTCGGCCGCCTTCCTGCCATCCTCCTTGCTGCACCTCGCGCAGGTCCTGGCCAGGCCCTCTCTGGCTGCCCGTCCTTCCTCCGATGGATGTTCATCAGGGTGTGTCCACCACGTGCAGCCAAGTTTCCTTTGTTTCCTTTGCTTCCTAACGGTATCAGTTAAGCACACGCGTGTAGCTTATGTGTTCCGTGGATGCTACAGTTAACCAGACCAGATGTACCATGTCACCAAGTTCACCGACGATCGAAGACGAAACACCAAGACCGTCAACATGGAACCGAATGACGACAAGTTCTTCGTCCCGGCACGCCAAGTTCTTCCTCTCGAACCCGAAGACGCCGAGATCCGGGATGCCAAGATCTCCGCCGTGAAACGACAAGACCAACGACACGACCCGAGGACCGCGGATGCGACAAGATCGTCTCTCTAACGCCAAGTTCTCCGACCTTCGAAGACCAATCCCGTCGAATCCTGAACCCTGAGTCCGATCCCGAACCCTTCGGAACCCCCAAGATCTTCCGAACCCTAATGTATGAACCTTTTCCCGAGCCCCTATTTTATAAATGCTAAATATAAAACCTGTTGCATAATAATCATTCATCTCGCATGCATATTTGTGTGGTTTGGGGGCCTTATGCCGATTCACATTATAATTAAATATGGGACC
Source organism: Avena sativa (assembly GCA_916181665.1). Classification (NCBI taxonomy): domain Eukaryota; kingdom Viridiplantae; phylum Streptophyta; class Magnoliopsida; order Poales; family Poaceae; genus Avena; species Avena sativa. The sequence goes on from OV702283.1 coordinate 25,670,918, forward strand.
CATATGCGGGCAAATCTAGTCTAATATTGGTCCCATTTAAATTTGTGTAGCGAACCGGAGATATATTTTGCCATGTTAAGACAACATTTAAAATGCGGGGTATCTAAACAACTAGAACCATATATTTAATTGTCGGGACCCCCGGTTCCGCTTAATATTGCCTAATTGCATCGCACCTTTGCCATGTCATACATCATACATGCATCATGCCCGATCTTCTGCCGTTGTATTAAATAGTGCATCCGGTGTTTCTTCTAGTGTTTTGCTTCTTCGCGGAGTAGGCCGATGAGTTGATGTGAGTGTCGACCCGATCTTCGGATGAACCTTCGGCAATGTTTTCAGGCGAGCACCTCCCCCTTTCTACCTATCTTACTTTTATAGTATTTATTCCCTCCTGTTGATCTATTGCTACCTGTGTTGCGTTGCTCTAGTTTTCGTACCCGTGATATCCCTTGCAGCCTTATACTGCCTTAGACACATCCTATTACCTGTTGTTTGGTAGATAGTTGGACCTGCGCGTCGTAGTCGCTTGCTCAAGTGCTGTTGCGTGTCGTCAAGTACCACAGTTGTTGGAGTATTGCCGCATGTTTAATGTTGGAGATGATCATGGCTTTAATTATCGTTTACTTTAATTACTGTTTAACAACTAAAATTGAAGTAGGTAAATGCAGAGGCACAGGTGGGCAATAGATGTTATTTGGTTGTTAACCGTCCACTTGTGTCCCGTAGGACCCCGAGTACTTGATACCTGTTCCTTGAATATTCGCGCTATCCACATCCGGGAGGATTATGGGACCCCCCTTAGCCAGAGCTTGATTCATTCTTATTTCTTGGGGCCACAAACTAGTTTGAGGTTTTATTTACTATCCTGTACTTATGCCATGCTTTACTGCTTTATTTACGATTGTGCGAGGAGCACCTGTACTGTTTAGGTAAGCAGAGTGTTTTCGCGGTATCGACAAGCCCAGTCACATTTTCGGGTTCCCAGTCGTTTACAGCCATTGACGCAAACCTTGAGTCCGTCTCGGAGTCAGCTAACTTTGTTGCGGGTGTACTCAATGGGGTGGCCCCCTGAAATATTTCTGAATCCTGTGATTGCTTTGTCGTGAAGGCCTCGTTTGGTTTTGATTTGGTTTTTCCGAGGTTGATCGAGTGTGTGTTGCTATTTGTGCACCCCTGCAGGGTAAAACTTTCTGAAAGCCGTGTCCGCGGTTATGGACGACTTGGAGCACAGTATCTCGATCATAGACAACTATAACTAAAGTAGTGCTATAAATTTGACTTTATAATGACTAGTAATCAGCTTCACTATAACGGAATGGCTAAATAAAATTGCCAACAATTGCTTGTTTGGGTTGACGCTTGCTACCATTGTATCTGACTAGTAAGTATTGCAACTATAACGGAATGGCTAAATAAAAGTACCAACAACTGCTGGGTTTTGGGATATCTCATGCTAATTGTATTTGACTAGTAAGTGTCGCAACTACAACGGAATGGTTAACTAAAATTGCCCACTGCTTATTATATCTGGATGATTATCTATACTTGACTAGTAATTGCTGCAACGATAACTGAATAAGTAAAACTGCCAACTGTGTGAGTTCCTCGGTTGACTTCCTCGTTTGGTCTCGAGGGGGAAATACCAGGATGGGTTTGTTTGGTGTTAGATTCAGTTTGGATCCGAATAGATCTTTCTTATTCCTCTCTGATAGCCGCTAGTTGTATCGAGTCTCTATAGGTTGTTTAGTGCATGCTGCCGCTGCCGCTTCAGTCCACCATACCTATGTAGGCGAGGACCGCCGAATTCTAGCCTCGCCGTGTACTGGCCTCAGTACTGACCGCTCTCTCTTTTTCCTTTGCCCTTTGTCGGCACCCCTTTTGTTTAAGCAGGTTGAGATCGACGTCGTTAGCAGGGTTACCCTTCCGGCTTGGCCTGGGCAGGGTTATGGATGCCATTGGTTATTCTTCAGGGCTCTTAGCCCCATTTGCATCTTGTCCGTAGTCGGACGCTCTATCATTTTCGAGGTGATTTGGATCTTTGTATATTATATCTGTATTCTTGACTCATTGAGTCATTGTTGTATATATATCTGTTCTGTGGGTCCCATCGAGGACTGTTGTGTAATGTTATTACTTCGTTTTCCACCCGCACGAAAGTGCCTGGTGGGCACCTTTGAATCGTTTCTATGCGGGTTTGGCGGTTTTCGCTAAACTTGCATAGGGCCGATTCTGAGGGTGTTACAAACGCCTCTCCATCAACCATCCATGTTTCCCTTATCCATGAGTGAGTAATACCCCGCAGTAGGCTATGGGGATGGTAGAGATTGGATGAGTTATATCATGTAATCGAATAAGATTGTTAGGGCATAGTGTCTAGTATCTCTATTAGTGCTATTTGACTTTGTTGCAACTTGTTATGCTTAATGATTGTCACTAGGGCCTGAGTGCAATGATCTCAGATCTGAACTTATTATTGAATCATTATCATAGTATTATTTGTGATCTTATCTGCAAGTTGTATACACATATCATTGTCCGGATACAAAGGCCCCGAAGTGACAAAAATTGGGACAACCGGAGGGGATGGACGTGATGTGAGGATCACATGTGTTCACGGAGTGTTAATTCTTTGCTCCGGTGCTCTATTAAAAGGAGCACCTTAATTGCCAGTAGTTCCCTTGAGGCCCCGCTGCAACGGGCTGGCTGGACAGAAGATGTTGTGCAAGTTCTTATTGCGAGCACGCATGACTATATATGGAGCACATGCCTAGGATTGTTTAGTACTTGGATGCTTATTATTATTTATCTGCAATGCCCTATATCTTGAAGGTACATGCTTAGACTCGTCCATGCAACTCCCGTCCATCCATCCCTATGTCTACCGCACTCGAATCTCACTGTTTACTGTTACTGTTACTATTGCTCTTGTTCTACTGTTGTTGCTACTACCAAACTGTTGCTACTAAGAAACTTCTGTGAGCAAGAACTATTTCCAGGTGCAGCTGAATTGACAACTCACTTGTTAAGGCTTGCAAGTATTCTTTGGCTCTCCTTGTGTCGAATCAATAAATTGGGTAATACTACCCACAAAGACTGTTGCGATTCCCTATACTTGTGGGTCATCAGGTGTCGCTATTGGAGAGGGTGGACTTATGGTGTAGTTCTTATGGTGTTAGCGTCGCTGTTGCAAAAAAAATGATCGCTATAGCGGGACTTTTCCTTTTTTTAATTCTTCTTTTTTTTTCTGAACCGTGTGCATCCGTAAGGCCGCTAGGGCATGCGTTGTTGCGGAGGCCGGGTGTAATTGGTATCTCCGTGATATTAATATATACTTATTTAAAAAACTATTAGGGTAATTATGTTAGAGCTGAGCCGCATAGCTTCTCACTTGTTATGGCTTGGGCCTTTTATGACGGATCTCGGCGCACATACCTCTTTTTCTATATATTTTAGAGAGAGAGAATTAATATACGATCTATTTGAAGCTTCAACAGGTATGTGAATGATGCACAATTACTTTCGCATCGAAGGAGTAGTCACGGATCTACCTTATGGATGTATTGATAAATGTTTGGATTTCTTTGATTATTTTTACACGGAGTTGTTGAATATCAACAACGTATTACACAGAATCCCATTTTTTAGATCGAGTTGAGGGAATAGCTTTTATTAGGGGAGAATAAGCAGTAGTAGGGTTTTCTCTCCGGAGGCCTGAACCTAGATAAATATCGTGTCCCGTGTTGTTTGTCTATTAGCAGAACGAGATCTCCAGTGTACCACTCTTCCTCAAACCCAAGTCCATAACAATGAACATTGATGAGTCTAACCCTCGTCAAATATCGACTAAATCAAAAAATTCAATTTCACTATGATATGATCACTGAACCCTTTGATGCAATATTTCTTGTTTCCAGAAGATCTCGGATGGTTTCTAAAGCTTCCATGATCTTGTAAAAGAAAGAGACCCTTTCTATAAGTCATGAAGACGTGGACCAAAAGACTGCACAATATATTGATTGACGAAAAACTCAAGCTGAGTAACTTGTTGAAATGATCGCTCCGGCTCTTGGCCGTTTGATCTTCAAGATGCAGAATAGGGGATCGTTTGCCAACCATTAGTTAGGACCAATGAAAACCCACGTTTGGTGAAGGCGAAGTTCAGTTTGAAGATCTAACAATTCCTTATGTCATGTATCCTGGATTGATGCATTGTACCATGAAAGAAGCGTGGGGGTCAACCCGCTTCAAATATGGAACATGGATTCTGGCAATGGAACAGAGTTGGGTCCTCATCATATCGATCTGATCCGAATGAATCAGTCTTTATACGGAGGTAAATCTTTGCCTATTAGGCAAGAGGATAACAAGTTCTAAATTTTGTCTCACTTTCCCTCCCATTGCATGGGAGCTCAGCACATTTTCACGTTCTATTTCTATTTTACTACCCACTGGGAGTTCTTTTCATCTTTTCCTCACAGTGCTACTTCGTTATCGGTCACCTAGAAGTATTTAGCCTTGCAAGGTGGTCATTGCCGATCCACACGGGATTCCACGTGGCCCATGCAACTCGGGTTAGAGCATAAGCTAGTGATGCTTTCGGCTATTGAACTTTAGCCATCTAGGATATGACACTCAATCACTTCGTCTAGCAGCACAACGCTTGTATATTGCTCAATCCTATTTTTATAATTTAGGCTGCTCCCATTTCACTCGCCGCTAGCTTTGTAGGGGCGTCCCAATATACACAATACAATCTCCTTAACTTTATACTCCTCGAGCCCACCGTTATCTGGCGAAAAAAATTCTTTTAAAGCCACCGCTATCTGGTGAGTTAAAACCTAGCGGGGATGGTCTGAAAAACAAGATTTCTAGACGGGTGGCCTTTGTAAACTCGCCCGTCGATCTACTGCAGCCGGCGGCGGCGCAACAGCACCTCGGATCGCACGCCGAAATCACTGCCACCGGACATGGCGATCACCGTCGGCCGCGACCGCATCAGCAAACTGCCGGACAGCATGCTGGTGACCATCCTCTCCAGCCTCCCGATCGATGAAGCGGCGAGGTGTTCAATCCTCGCCTCTCGCTGGCGCCACCTCTTCCCGTCCACCCTCCTCGACTTCAAAGCCACCCCTAGCAGCGGTCGGAATGTTGTCAGGGCCGTCACCTCCATCCTCGCCGCCCACCCCGATAAGCCCATACGCTCCTTCAGGACCCGCTTCCTCCCCGGGGACAAGGGCGCCGTCGACGGCTGGCTCCGGGATCTGTCGAGCCGCGGGATAGAAGAACTCTTCCTCCACTTCAACTTCAACTACGACGACGGGATCCCGGAATCCCTCTTCGCCTGCTCGTCCCTGAAACGCCTCCACGCGACCCATGGCACCTTTCCTGACACCATTGAGGCCGCCGCCGCGTCCCTCGCCCGCCTCACCGAGATCAACCTGTGCAGTGTCGTGATCTCCGAGGACTCGCTCAACTCCATATTCTCGCAGTGCACGGTGCTGGAACACCTGACCATCCGAATCATCGGCGAGTTCTCTAGCCTCTGTGTCCGGTCTCGGAGCCTCAAGGTCCTGAACAGCAGTGGCGACTTCAAGGAGCTCTTCATCGACGACGCTCCCAACCTGGAGCAGGTGCTCGGCACGTACATGCCCGAAAGAAAGTATCATATCAAGGTCGTCCACGCGCCCAAGCTTGAGTCCATAGGCTACCTCGGCATGTCCAACAAGATTGAGATAGGAGACACCAGCTTCACGGTAAGCTAACAAATCTAAATCGCCATTCAAGTAACTTATTAATCATTCAGATTAACGCATATCCAGAAAGAATCAATCCATGTTGAGACCCTCATGCCAAGCATAAAGACACTAGCCGTCAAGCTGAGCTACGATCAACAGGAGTACATCGAGGAGGGGTACATCGACTGGCTTATGCAACTGCTCAAGCTGTTCCCTCGCTTGGAGACGCTTTACATCAGAGTAAGTTGTTTTTGCTGGCCAACTGATCTGCTTAGTATATGCCACATTAACGCGTCACGCAATGTCTGCCCAAGTTAACATCTGAGTGTATCATGATTGAAATTCTTGTTACAGCCAAGCAATTGGTCCAGGGCTCGTGATGTCGCGTCTGGGTCGTGGGAGATGCAGAGATCCGTCCCTTGCATCGAAAACCACCTACAGAAGGTGGTGATCGAAGTTTACCGGGGGCATGAGTGGCAGAGGGATATGTCCAAGTTCTTTCTCGGGAGGAGCAAGTTCCTCAAGACCATGGAGTTCCACTGCACTGAGCGTCCGAGTGAAGAATGGGTCAGGGAGCACAAGGAGCTCCTGTTCCTCGACAGCAAGGCCGCCACAAACGCTAGTTTCCTCTTCTTCAAGGGACAGCTGGTGGTTAGCCATTTTGATGATTACCTGAGGACATATTATGATGGCCTCTATAACGAATCTGTGTTATGTGGTCAAAATTGGCGTGTTTAAGTTAGCTTCGTAGTTAGTGTGCTTCAGTTGTTCAATTTTTTCTAAAATGGTTTGGGTTTTGTTTGTAGAGACTTTAGTGTGCGAGGGTTAGAGCAGGGAAACCAATGTGTAACATCTCAAAGAATATGATACGATGAGGGATAGATTTTATGTTTGTGCATTTGCTTAGATATATTTGAAAAATTGGTAAATTTTCAGAAATTTTTTTGCTTAGGTCAACACTAGGATTTGAATTCAAATTTCAAAATGATCTTTATATTTTTTTAAATTAGGATTCAAAGTTATTCAACACAAATACAATGTGTCAATGACTCATACTGACTTACATAAAAATGTTGGAGATATGCCCTAGAGGCAATAATAAATGTAGTTATTATTATATCTTTGTGTTTATGATAAATGTTTACATTCATGCTATAATAGTATTAACAAGGAAACATTAATACTTGTGTGATTTGTAAACTTAAATTGAAGTCCCTAGTATAGTCTCTATACATCACTAGCTTGTTGGTTAATAAATGATTGTGGTTTCCCTATCATGAACATTGAGATGTTATTAACAACAAGATCATATCGTTAGGAGAATGATATGGTGGACATACTCCTATAGATAAGTGTAGCATAAAGATCAAGTCATTATAATAGTTCAATTGCTATATGCTTTCTGATACATAGTAACCTAATTCCTTCGACCATGAGATCATGCATATCACCTTTACCGGATGGATGCTTTGATGACATCAAACACCACACCATAACAGGGTGGCTATAAAGGTGGCATTGAGTGTTCGGAAAGTATTGGTTGAAACACATGGATCAAGAGTGGGATTTGTCCATCCATATGACGGATAGATATACTCTGGGTCCTCTCGGTGAAATGTCATCCAATTAGCTTGCAAGCATGTGACTGGCTCACAAGGGGATCACATATCACGGGAACGAGAAAAGAGTACTTATCAGTAACGAGGTTGAACTAGGTATGCGGAGATACCGACGATCATAACCTCGGATAAGTAAACTATCGTGAGACAAAGGGAAATTGGTATCGTATGTAAGTGGTTCATTCGATCGCAAAGTAATCGTAGAAATATGTGGGAGCCATATGAATTTCCAGATTCCTCTATTGGTTATTGATCGGAGAAGTGTCTCGATCATGTCCGCATAATTCACGAACCGTAGGGAGACACACTTAAGGATTCGACGTTGTTTGAGTAGTTATGGAATGATGAGAAAGAGTCCGAATGTTGTTCGGAGTCTCGAATGGGATTCGGGATATCACGAGGAGATCCGGAATGGTCCGGATAATAAGATTCATATAAGGAAAGTCCCGTTTCGGAGTTGGAGAATGATTCCGGTGTTTTCATCGGGAATGTTCTAGAAGGTTCCAGAATGTCCGGCACTCCAGAGGGGAAGGGTACATGAATGTGTTATATCAAGTTGGTATGATTGCATCATGTACTAAGTGTCATCGTTGAACAAAATAAAGGATTAAATCAAATCCTAGTTTGAAAAGTCAAACGGCTAGTTTGAAAGTCAAACGGCTAATTTTGGAAAGAGGAAAGGAGGAGGAAACCGAGTTGGGGAGGAGTCCCTCCTCCCCACCGCTGGCGCACCACCCAAGCCGAGTTGGGGAGGGACTCCTCTCCCTCCCCTTGGCCGGCCGGCCCCTCCACCTATATAAGGAGGGGCAGGGCTCCCTCCTAGAGACACACAAGATCCTCTCCTCCAAACCCTAGTACCAAGCCGCCGCCGCCTCCATAGCCGCCGCCGGCCCTAGGGAAAACCGCCGCCGTCGCCTAGCTAAACCCTAGCCGCCGTCGCCTAGCTAAACCCTAGCCGCCGGCTTGCTCCTCCTCAGCGTGTCTAAACTCTAGATCGTCGAGGAACTCTCTCATACACCACCATACTCGCTCCGGCTTAAGGCGAAGCCCTGCGAGATCTCCCCTCTACTTCCGGTACCACGCCGTTGTGCTGCCGGAATCACGAGGAGAGTGCTACAACCTCCGCTGCCTGCTGGAACAAGGGAGAGGAAGGTCTTCGTCGAGTACCGAACATGTGACCGACTGCGGGAGCGCTGCCGGAACGCAGCGCCGGAAGGATCGTCTACGCGATCTTGAGATCGGGAAGAGTACGACTACATCACCCACGAGAATCCGCTCTCGTTAAACACTTTGGAATCTTCGAGGGTGAGTTATTCCATCGACTCATTGCTATAATCTAGTAGATAGATCTTGGCTTGTTTGATTGTATGCGATAGAAATTTTTTGTTTTCCATGCTACGAATCCCTACAGTGGTATCAGAGCCGTGTCTATATGTAGATCTGTTGCACGAGTAGAACACAATGGTCATTGTGGGCATTGATGCCTTTATTGTCGATTGCTTCTTGTGTACTTTGCATCTTGCGGTATGTTGGGATGAAGCGGCCCGGGCTAACCTTACATGACATTGTTCATGAGACTTGCTCCACGCTTGACATGCAACTTGTATTGCATAAGTGGCTTTGTGGGTGCCTGTTTCTCCTAGCATAGTTAAGATCCAATTTACAACGGGTGATTAACAATACTAGTATCAATGTTGTGGTTCATGTTCGTAAGTTAGAACGACACTTATTGAAAGCCCCAAACCACGTAAAACATGCAAGGAAAGTAGAAGCGTCTAACTTTGTTTTGCAGGGGTGTGCAGTGATGTGATATGGCCATGATTGTGATTATATTTGATGTATGCAATGATCCTTATTGTAAGTTGGCAACCGGCAGGAGCCATATGGTTGTCTTTAATTTATGTTAAGACACGCGTGTCTATTCAAAGTAGTTGTAATAGTTGAAGCCGGTGGACGACAACCATGGAGAAGCGTCATTGACCTTGATGCAATGCCGGTGATGATGGAGATCATGTTCATGCTTGAAGATGGAGATCGGAAGCACGAAGAAGAAAGGCCATATCATATCACATATTATGAATTGCATGTGATGTTAATCCTTTATGCATCTTGTATTGCTTAGTAGACGACGATAGCATTATAAGATGATCCCTCATGCACATGAATTTCAAATCATAAAGTGTTCACCCTTAGTTAGCACCGTTGCTAAAGCTTGTTGTTTCGAAGCACCACGTGATGATCGGGTGTGTTAGATTCCGCAAGTGTATACAACGTGAGCAAGCCAGATTTGCTCATGCGGAAACTAAGGTTTGATCTTGACGAGCCTAGCATGTACAGACATGGTCTCGGAACACGGATCACCGAAAGGTAAAGCATGAATCATATAGTAGATATGATGAACATGTTGATTGTTCGCCATTGAAACTATATCAACTCTCATGATGATCGGTGTTGATGTGGTGGATTTGGTTCGTGTGATCACTAAAACAATGTGAGGGATGTTGTTTTGAGTGGGAGTTCACCTAGATTAATTTTATTATTAATTTGAACTCAATTTGTCATAAACTTAGTCTAAACTATTGTAAATATGTTGTAGATCAATGGCAGCCCCTACCATCAATTTTAATGCGTTCCTAGAGAAAGAAAAGTTGAAAAACAATGGAAGCAACTTCGCGGATTGGTTCCGCAATTTGAGGATTGTCCTCACAGCTGGTAATTTGACCTATGTGCTGGATGCACCGCTGGGTGACCCACCTGCAGCTACTGCTACCGATGAAGTAAAGAATGTTTACCTCACTCGGAAGACTTAGTACTCCACAGTTCAGTGTTCTATCTTGTATGGTTTAGAATCGTAGCTTCAGAAAAGGTTTGAGAATTCAGACCCACATGATATTGTCCGTGATCTCAAATTGATCTTTGAGACTCATGCGGCAATTGAGAGCTATGAGGCTTCTGAAAAGTTCTTTAACTGCAAGATGGAAGAGGGAAGCTCCGTCAGTGAGCATGTTGTAGGGTTCGCAGCATAGAAAACAAAAATTTTCCTACGATGTGAACTATATACCAAGATCTATCTACTAGATACAAACAACGGGCGGATGTATATCCGTAGAGAACATACCCTTGAAGACCGACAAAGCTTAATGAGTTCAACTCGTGGTTGATGTAGACAATCTCTTGCCGATCTCAAGATCGAGAGGAAGTCCTAGCGCCGCAAATCAGCAGCGCATCCGTGCTCGCACACACGTTCGAGACACTGAGCAACCTCCGCCTCCTCGCTCCAGCGATGCAGCGGAAGCACAACTCTTTCTTGCCGAATAGCCACCGGGAACATGTATCTCGCTAGTCCGAGACCATGGGGGATAAATTCTAGAGGGGGAGAGAGATCCTTCACGAGGAGGTGTGAGAGACAAGTGAGGAGGGGGGCTCCTTTTATAGGAGGAGGGGTTGACCCCAAGGGGTTGGCCGGCGCATGGGGGCTGCCCCCTTGCCCTCCCCTCTTCATGTGGGTGGACACTCCACTCACAAATCTCCTTTAAATTCCCTCCACTCAAAAGTCCACTCAAATTCCCATTAAATTTCCACCAAATTTAATGCAAACTCTCATTAAATAAAACTCTTTTATTTTATTCAGAATTTTGTCAATTACTTTAATGACAAACATTCACAAATAACCCCTTGCTAGAATTCTATTTCACATGCATAACCACTTTATGCAATTTCACCCGAAAACCTGTTTCGGTATCTAGTGAAATAAATTCCTGCGCTTGTTCATTCTTTCGGCATGAAACATTTGCTCCAATTGGATGTCGGTGTCTCTTAAGTGTGTCACCCTACGGTTCGTGAATAATGCGGACATGATCGAGACCCCTCTCGGATCAATAATCAGAAGCGGGATCTGGAGACCCATACTGACTCCCACACATTCAACGATGACTTTCTTGTGATCGTCGGAACCTTTTACGCTAGTATCTTAATCCCTTTGTTTCACGATATATTACATGTCCGAGATTCGATCATCGGTATCTCCATACCTAGTTTGATCTCGTTACCGACATGCACTCTTTTCTCGTTCCTGTGATATAACATTCTAGTGATCAAATCACTTGCTTGCTAGCTAATCAATGTGATATCACCGAGAGGGCCCAGAGTATATCTATCCGTCATCGGGATGAACAAATTCCACTCTCGATCCATGAGCCTCAACATAACACTTTATTAGTTCTGAATCCATCTTTATAATCACCCTGTTACGGTGTGACGTTTGATGTTATCAAGAAACTCTTCCGGTGTTAGTGATTGACATGATCTCATGGTCTAAGGATTAGGATCACTTCGTAAGTTGTTATAGCAATATAAACTCAATGACTTTGATCGTAATGCTATACTTCGGATGAATGTTCATCACACCATTACACTAATGTTGTGATCCCGTTATTAACAACATCCAATGTCCATGATCAGGAAACCTTGATCATCTTGTTAATCAACGAGCTAGTTTATGAGAGAGGCATAACTAGGAACTTTCTGTTTGTTTATTAAACACACATGTATTAATGTTTCCGTATTAATACAATTATAGCATGCAAAATAAACATCTATCATATACTTGGAATACACATAATAAACACTTTATTATTGCCTCTCAGGGCATATTCCCTTCACATGTGCTTAAGATGTCTGGGCACGCAAACAAACTTCAAAGCTTGGGTATAGTGATTCCTAATGCTTTGGGGATTTACCGTGTCCTCCAATCACTTCCACCAAGTTACAAGAACTTTGTGATGAACTACAACATGCAGAACATGAACAAGACGTTGCCAGAACTCTTTGCCATGTTGAAATCTGCAGAAGTGGAGATCAAGAAAGATCACCAAGTGTTGTTGGTCAATAAGACCACCAAATTCAAGAAAGGCAAGTCTAAGCAAAAGGGACACTTCAAGAAGGGTGGTAAGAAAGTTACCACGCCGACGAAGAAGACCAAGGCTGGACCTAAGCCTGATACTGAGTGCTTTTACTGCAAGGGAGAAGGTCACTGGAAGCGGAATTGCCCAAAGTACTTGGCGGATTTGAAGAACGGCAACATCAAGAAGAAAGGTATATCTGATATACATGTTATTGATGTGTATCTCACTAGTACTCGTAGTAGTGCCTGGGTATTTGATACTGGTTCGGTTGCTCATATTTGTAACTCGAAACAGGTGCTGCAGAATAAACGGAAGCTAGCGAAGAACGAGGTGACGATGCGCGTTGGAAACGGATCAAAGGTTGATGTGATCGCGGTCAGCACGCTACCCCTTCATCTACCATCGGGATTAGTTTTATACTTAAATAATTGTTATTTGGTGCCTGCATTAAGCATGAACATTATATCGGGATCTTGTTTATTGTGAGATGGTTACTTGTTTAAATCCGAGAATAACGGTTGTTCGATTTATATGAGTAATATGTTTTATGCACATGCACCTTTGATAGATGGCCTATTCTTGTTGAATCTCGATAGTGGAAATACACATATTAATAACATTGAGGCTAAACGTTTGAAATCGAGCGATAACTCGACCTTTATGTGGCACTGTCGTCTTGGTCACATTGGAGTGAAGCATATGAAGAAACTCCATTCTGATGGACTTCTTGAATCACTTGATTTCGAATCACTTGATAGATGCGAAGCATGTCTGATGGGTAAAATGACTAAGACTCCATTTTCAGGTATGATGGAGCAAGCTACGGACTTATTGGAAATCATACATACCGATGTGTGTGGTCCAATGAGTGTAGCATCGCGCGGTGGTTATTGTTATGTTCTTACCTTCACGGATGACTTGAGTAGATATGGGTATATCTATTTCATGAAACATAAGTCCGAAACTTTCGAGAAGTTTAAGGAGTTTCAAAGTGAGGTAGAGAATCAACGTAACAAGAAGATTAAATTTCTACGTTCTGATCGTGGAGGTGAATATCTAAGTTACGAGTTTGGCGAGCATTTGAAGAAATGCGGAATACTTTCACAATTTACACCGCCGGGAACATCACAGCGTAATGGTGTGTCCGAACGTCGTAATCGAACTCTCTTAGATATGGTTCGTTCTATGATGTCACTTACAGATTTACCGCTATCATTTTGGGGTTATGCATTAGAAACAGCCGCATTCACTTTAAATAGGGCACCATCTAAATCCGTTGAAACGACACCGTATGAATTATGGTTTGGGAAGAAACCTAAATTGTCGTTCCTTAAAGTTTGGGGATGCGAAGCCTATGTAAAGAAGTTACAGCCGGACAAGCTTGAACCCAAAGCGGAAAAATGCGTCTTCATAGGATACCCAAAGGAAACTATTGGGTATACCTTCTATCATAGATCCAAAGGCAAAATCTTCGTTGCCAAGAATGGATCCTTTCTAGAGAAGTAATTTCTCTCAAAAGAAGTGACTGGAAGGAAAGTAGAACTCGACGAGGTTGTTGAACCTTCTCTCGCACTTGCGAGTAGCGCAGCACCGGAAGTAGTTCCTGTGACGCCTGCACCAGTAAGAGAGGAAGCTAATGATGATGATCATGAAACTTCGGTTGTAGTTGCTACAGAGCCTCGCAGGTCAACGAGAACTCGTACCACTCCAGATTGGTATGATCCTGTTATGAATGTCATGTTGGTGGATAACACCGATGACCCTGAGACATATGAGGAAGCAATGATGAGCCCAGATTCCAATAAATGGCAAGAAGCCATGAAATCCTAGATTGGATCCATGTACGAAAACCAAGTATGGACTTTGGTGGACTTACCAGATGGCCGGAAGGCTGTCGAGAACAAATGGATTTTCAAGAAGAAAACAGATGCTGATGGTAATGTTACTGTCTATAAAGCTTGACTTGTCGCAAAGGGGTTTCGACAAATTCAAGGAGTTGACTACGATGAGACTTTCTCACCAGTAGTGAAGCTAAAGTCTGTGAGGATTATGTTAGCAATCGCTGCATGTTACGATTATGAGATATGGCAGATGGACGTCAAAACAACATTCCTCAATGGAGACATTGATGAAGAGTTGTATATGATGCAACCCAAAGGTTTTGTCGATCCTAAAGATGCTAACAAGGTATGCAAACTTCAACGGTCCATCTATGGATTGAAGCAAGCATCCCAAAGTTGGAATCAACGTTTTGATAAGGTAATCAAAAGTTTTGGTTTTATACAAACTTATGGAGAAGCTTGTATTTGCAAGAAAGTGAGTGGGAGCTCTGTAGCATTCTTAATACTATATGTAGATGACATATTGTTGATTGGGAATGATGTAGACCTTCTTAATAGTGTCAAGGAATATTTGAATAATAGTTTTTCAATGAAGGATCTTGGCGAAGCAGCTTACATATTAGGCATAAAGATTTATAGAGATAGATCAAGACGCCTAATATCATTGTCACAAAGTACATATTTGGACAAAGTTCTAAAGAGGTTTGGAATGGAAGATAGCAAGAAAGGGTTCTTGCCCATGTTGCCCAATACGACCTTGAGTAAAACTCAAAGTCCGACAACGGTAGAAGATAGAGAAAGGATGAGTAAGACTCCCTATGCCTCAGCCATAGGATCTCTAATGTATGCCATGCTATGTACCAGACCCGACATTGCATATGCTGTTAGTTTAACTAGCAGATATCAAAGTGATCCAGGAGTGGATCATTGGACAGCGGTCAAAAACATCCTTAAGTACTTGAGAAGAACTAAGGATATGGTTCTTTCTTATGGAGGTGATGAACAGCTCGTTGTTAATGGTTACACCGATGCTAGTTGGAACACCGATCCGGATGATTCTAAATCACAATCTTGATACGTATTTATTTTGAATGGTGCAGCAGTTAGCTGGAGGAGTGCAAAGCAAAGCGTTGTGGCGAGATCTTCAACTGAATCGGAATACATGGCTGCTTCGGAGGCTTCACAAGAAGCGATATGGATGAAAGAGTTCATTACAGAGCTGGGTGTGGTTCCTAGTGCGCTGGACCCAATGTCTATCTACTGTGATAACATGGGCGCCATAGCCAATGCGCAAGAACCAAGGTCACACAAGAAGCTGAAGCATATCAAGCTACGTTTTCACGCTACTCGAGAGCATGTCCAAGATGGGGACATAAAGATTTGCAAAGTACACACAGATCTGAATGTGGCGGATCCGTTGACTAAACCTCTCCCAAGGGCAAAACATGACCAGCACCAAACTTCCATGGGTGTTCGGTATATTACCATGTAATCTAGATTAGATGACTCTAGTGCAAGTGGGAGACTGTTGGAGATATGCCCTAGAGGCAATAATAAATGTAGTTATTATTATATCTTTGTGTTTATAATAAATGTTTACATTCATGCTATAATAGTATTAACAAGGAAACATTAATACTTGTGTGATTTGTAAACTTAAATTGAAGTCCCTAGTATAGCCTCTATACATCACTAGCTTGTTGGTTAATAAATGATTGTGGTTTCCCTATCATGAACATTGAGATGTTATTAACAACAAGATCATATCGTTAGGAGAATGATATGGTGGACATACTCCTATAGATAAGCGTAGCATAAAGATCAATTCATTATAATAGTTCAATTGCTATATGCTTTCTGATACATAGTAACCTAATTCCTTCGACCATGAGATCATGCATATCACCTTTACCGGATGGATGCTTTGATGACATCAAACACCACACCGTAACAGGGTGGCTATAAAGGTGGCATTGAGTGTTCGGAAAGTATTGGTTGAAACACATGGATCAAGAGTGGGATTTGTCCATCCATATGACGGATATATATACTCTGGGCCCTCTCGGTGAAATGTCATCCAATTAGCTTGCAAGCATGTGAATGGCTCACAAGGGATCACATATCACGGGAACGAGAAAATAGTACTTATCAGTAACGAGGTTGAACTAGGTATGCAGAGATACCGACGATCATAACCTCGGATAAGTAAACTATCGTGAGACAAAGGGAAATTGGTATCGTATGTAAGTGGTTCATTCGATCGCAAAGTAATCGTAGAAATATGTGGGAGCCATATGAATTTCCAGATTCCTCTATTGGTTATTGATCGGAGAAGTGTCTCGATCATGTCCGCATAATTCACGAACCGTAGGGAGACACACTTAAGGATTCGACGTTGTTTGAGTAGTTATGGAATGATGAGAAAGAGTCCAAATGTTGTTCGGAGTCTCGAATGGGATTCAGGATATCACGAGGAGATCCGGAATGGTCCGGATAATAAGATTCATATAAGGAAAGTCCCGTTTCGGAGTTGGAGAATGATTCCGGTGTTTTCATCGGGAATGTTCTAGAAGGTTCCGGAATGTCCGGCACTCCGGAGGGGAAGGGTACATGAATGTGTTATATCAAGTTGGTATGATTGCATCATGTACTAAGTGTCATCGCTGAACAAAATAAAGGATTAAATCAAATCCTAGTTTGAAAGTCAAACGGCTAATTTTGGAAAGAGGAAAGGAGGAGGAAACCGAGTTGGAGAGGAGTCCCTCCTCCCCACCGCCGGCGCACCACCCAAGCCAAGTTGGGGAGGGACTCCTCTCCATCCCCTTGGCCGGACGGCCCCTCCACCTATATAAGGAGGGGCAGGGCTCCCTCCTAGAGACACACAAGATCCTCTCCTCCAAACCCTAGTACCAAGCCGCCGCCGACTCCATAGCCGCCGCCGGCCCTAGGGCAAACCGCCGCCGCCGCCTAGCTAAACCCTAGCCGCCAGCTTGCTCCTCCTTAGCGTGTCTAAACTCTAGATCGTCGAGGAACTCTCTCATACACCACCATACTCGCTCCGGCTTAAGGCGAAGCCCTGCGAGATCTCCCCTCTACTTCCGGTACCACGCCGTTGTGCTGCCGGAATCGCGAGGAGAGTGCTACAACCTCCGCTGCCTGCTGGAACAAGGGAGAGGAAGGTCTTCGTCGAGTACCGAACGTTTGACCGACTGCGGGAGCGCTGCCGGAACGCGGCGCCGGAAGGATCGTCTACGCGATCTTGAGATCGGGAAGAGTACGACTACATCACCCACGAGAATCCGCTCTCGTTAAACACTTTGGAATCTTCGAGGGTGAGTTATTCCATCGACTCGTTGCTACAATCTAGTAGATAGATCTTGGCTTGTTTGATTGTATGCGATAGAAAATTTTTGTTTTCCATGCTACGAATCCCTACAGTGGTATCAGAGCCGTGTCTATATGTAGATCTGTTGCACGAGTAGAACACAATGGTCATTGTGGGCGTTGATGCCTTTATTGTCGATTGCTTCTTGTGTACTTTGCATCTTGCGGTATGTTGGGATGAAGCGGCCCGGGCTAACCTTACATGACATCGTTCATGAGACTTGCTCCACGCTTGACATGCAACTTGTATTGCATAAGTGGCTTTGCGGGTGCCTGTTTCTCCTAGCATAGTTAAGATCCAATTTACAACGGGTGATTAACAATACTAGTATCAATGTTGTGGTTCATGTTCGTAAGTTAGAACGATACTTATTGAAAGCCCCAAACCACGTAAAACATGCAAGGAAAGTAGAAGCGTCTAACTTTGTTTTGCAGGGGTGTGCAGTGATGTGATATGGCCATGATTGTGATTATATTTGATGTATGCAATGATCCTTATTGTAAGTTGGCAACCGGCAGGAGCCATATGGTTGTCTTTAATTTATGTTAAGACCCGCGTGTCTATTCAAAGTAGTTGTAATAGTTGAAGCCGGTGGATGACAACCATGGAGAAGCGTCATTGACCTTGATGCAATGCCGGTGATGATGGAGATCATGTTCGTGCTTGAAGATGGAGATCGGAAGCACGAAGAAGAAATGCCATATCATATCACATATTATGAATTGCATGTGATGTTAATCCTTTATGCATCTTGTATTGCTTAGTAGACGACGGTAGCATTATAAGATGATCCCTCATGCATATGAATTTCAAATCATAAAGTGTTCACCCTTAGTTAGCACCGTTGCTAAAGCTTGTTGTTTCGAAGCACCACGTGATGATCGGGTGTGTTAGATTCCGCAAGTGTATACAACGTGAGCAAGCCAGATTTGCTCATGCGGAAACTAAGGTTTGATCTTGACGAGCCTAGCATGTACATCGATGTGTAGCCGGGAGTGCGCCATGGGTGCGACATGTTGCCTACGTGATGGCACACTGAGCCGAAACGAACGTCACCCGGGCAGGGAGACGAGGCATCTAACGCAGAGAGGAGCCAAAAGGGCGCACATGGTTGGCGTGCAAAAATCGCCGGAACGCCCAAGAATCAGAGAAAAAAATCAAATCCACGTGACTTAGAATAGTGTCTATGGATCACAAATGTTGCATCTATCCCTTATTTGCTTTCTTGATCCATATTGCCTAATGTTGCCTAAGGTATGACCTATTCCTTTATTAACCGTTTGTATGTTTGTTTTGTTGGTGAAGGAAGAAAGAAAAGATAAGAAGATGAAAAAGGGAATAAGATAAGAAGATGAGAAGATCGGGATGATTCCAAGATCAACTTAGTTTAGGATTTTTATTTCTTATTTGTGATCTTTTTTTATTCGTTTGTGAGGTTGTAGTATTCTTATGAGACTTGTAACTATTCCTATTTGATCTGGAGTGTGTTGGATGTATAGGGTGTGGTTGCTTTAGAAGTTTTCTTCGAAACTTTGAATTCTTTTGTTCATGTTCTTGTGATTTATGCACCATATGATATATAATTGCTATATATTATAAATTATGCTCGGAATGTCCAAAAATTATTAAAGGTCATGTCAAATTTTCTAGCACTCAAGTGATCATTCAAACAATCAATCTCATAGTCACATAATCAAGCATTAATCAAACAACAATGCACACAAGCAAGCAATGCTTCAAATAAGCATTCATCTCTTCGAGAGAAACATTGTCCACTTCTACTTCTAAACTAGAAGTTTTAAAATTTCCCCTGTCTTTTGAGATGCATAAGATGCAGTTATGGACAAAAAACTTTCCAAAAACATTTTATTTTGTGCTAATAAACCACGTGATGTTACAAGTAGGAACACTATTCAGTACCACTTCCATCTCGTCGGTCCCCTTAGACATGTAGAAATCACGATTAAAAGCATTAGTAGCACTGGCCATGAGATTCGGATTCTCAGTCCCTTCCAACGTTCAAAAAAGTGTACGCCTAGGTGCGCTTAAGCGCCAAGTGACGGCATTCCTCTTCACTTTTGGCCTGAGCGCTCGATTAAGTGGGAGAGGAAATCTGGTCGTGTTGGTGTTAGATTCTGGTTGAGGAAAGATAGCAGGGAAGGAGGAGGAGAAGGAAGGGAGGGAGGGGCGAAGGTAGAAAATCCATGAAAGAGGAGCTGCACCAAGGCCATTGCGGATGTTGATGCGTGCCTGGAAGGGAGCAGGTGAGAGAATGAGGTAGAAGAGAGTAGAGGGAAAGTGGAGATCAGACAATATAGATGGTTTAGATTGAGATGGGCAGGCTAGGGCTTCATATGGGTCTTACTGGGCCAATAATGAAGAAAGATTAGAGCTTATATGATCTGAGAAAAGCAACGGCCTGTCCCTCTTGCGTATGTGTGTCCATTTTGCCTTTCATGTAGGACCGGCGGTTCAATCGGAAAAAACCGAAACCGAAGGTCCATCCGGTTGGTTAAGTGCAGTGGACCGGACACGCCAGCGAGCCGGAGTAGACCGGCTGAACCACTGGTTCGTCGGCAGGACTCGAACCTTGCACCTGCCCAGCTGCACATGAAGAAACGTTGAGGTAACCATCTGAACAGGTTGTGTTAGTTGTAAATAGAAGAGACAGTATCCTTTTCTAATTGCTCTTCAAGCTAGCAGTACTAATTTTTGCACTCCATGTTTTCAAACTTGGCCGTGATCTTTGACGATTTGTCATAACAGATTTTGGACTTTTTTATTTACTTGATCGGGAGTATTCTCATGTGAGTGAGACGTACATAGTGGTCTCGTTTCAGACACACCATGTTAGAACTTGATCGGTAGTATTTTTTTTCTTGATCGGCAATGTATATTATTATATATTTATGATTTTGTAATTTTAAAAACCAGACAATGAGCCAGTGAACCGGCGGTCCGACCAGTAAAAACCTAAACCGATGGCCTCACCGGTTCAATCACCGGTCCGCGTTCGGATTGTTACAACCTCTAGCAGATGGTTTGAAATTGATTATAAAAGAACGGTTTTTTAAACTATGCCCATACGTGACCCTTGTCGCCACATTCACATTACCTCCTCTCTTTGGTCAAGCTCAACTAGGCGCTCAACCATTTTTTACTCCGTCTAGGAAAGCCCAACTCTCAACGGATCCTCGCGCATCCTATTCAGATCATCGTGCAGCTTATGTGTTTATTTTCTGACACTCCAAGCGTATTGGATCCCCAACTACGCAAACTTTAGAGCTCTGCTAAAGTTGTAGCTTTTCCATACTGATTCCACACGCTATGCAACACTGGCTTAAAATCATCATGTCGCTACCACATGAGCTTGTAAGGAAAAAGTTTACTCTTCTAGCCTTCGCGGTGAGAGTACATGTTCCTTCCATGTAAGTAAGATTGGAGTAGCTGTAAGATGGCAAACACAACTGCGCGAGAGAAGCTGTCACACCAATATGACTTAGCCAAAGCATGGTCGATCCTGACACAGCCGTCGGCGAAGTCCAACTCGGACCTTCAAACCATAGATCATGTAATCCACCGCATTACGGAAGCCAACAATTTGCACATGACTCCTTTCGCTACGGGAATAACTAAATAGGCCGACGGTCTTTTTATACGCCGACGGCAAAATGTTGGGGCCGTCGGCGTAGCTTGACGGGCCGTCGGCCCAGTTTTGCCGTCGGTGTAGAATAAATAGGCCGACGGCTGCCGTCGGCGTAAACATGACCGTCGGCGTAGCTCATTGGGCTAACGGCAGAGCAACGGCGTCAAGTCTACGCCGACGGCCGTTTCAGACCTATGCCGACGGCTTTGCCGTCGGCGTAGCTATTTTTCTTTTTTTTTGTCACATTAATCTTAGAAAAATCATAACTAAATCATTTAAATTCAGAAAAATACATATAATATATCAAAATTTGCAGAAAAATAAGATATATCTATATAAACTCAAATATTATATATTTTTATTCAAAAAATACATAAAAAATACAAATACTTTCGTATAACATATTTTTCATTTTCCAAGTGCAAAAAACGGGGTGTTTTGTGAAGCAACCACCAAAAGAAAGTTTTAAAATGATAATACCATATTTTTCAAAAATACTAGACCATATTGAATGGAAAATTTCCTAACCTAGGAATCTCAAACATTTCCGTTCACCTCTCGTGAAAAAGACAAATTCCTGCTGAATCGGCAGGAAATAAGTTAGATTTGAACTACAGGTACATGATATATTGCTCATGATTTTTTGTAAAAATCATTTTTAGGTTCACAATATGCTATTTCATTAGAGATCTAGTACAAGTTTAGTGAGACTCGTCCCCGAGCTAAGAATCATCATGCCCCTCGATTTAGGAAGTTTGATAATAGTTTGAAATGGGCATAAAAAATTAAAAAATGATCGAAACAATGCAAAACCTTCGTGTGGTGTCATATTATATGACATAGTTCCATGGAAAAATACCAGACTTGGTATATTTATTAAGTCTTAAAAAAACCTTCACAAAATGGCCTATCTCAATCGAGGTTTTCTGGATTTCAGGTCAAATGACCAATGTTATTGCTAGAATCGCGGTACAGTTTGCGATAATGTGTCCATATTATGAATGCATGTGTATCATGGGATGGTGAACAATGTTGCAGGAGGAAGTTTTCCTTTTCGTCGCACCAAAAAGCCATTTTTCATTTTCTGAGTGCAAAAAACGGGGTGTTTTTGTAAAGCAACCACCAAAAGAAAGTTTCAAAATGATAATACCATATTTTAAAAAAATACTAGACCATATTGAATGGACAATTTCCCAACCTAGGAATCCCAAACCTGAAAAAGACAAATTCCTGCTGAATCGGTAGGAAATGAGTTAGATTTGAACTACACGTACATGATATATTGCTCATAATTTTTTGTAAAAATCATTTTTAGGTTCACAATATGCTATTTTATCAGAGATCTAATGCAAGTTTAGTGAGACTCGTCCCCGAGCTAAGAATCATCATGCCCCTCGATTTAGAAAGTTTGATGATAGTTTGAAATGGACATAAAAAATTAAAAAAGATCGAAACAATGCAAAACCTTCGTGTGGTGTCATAATATATGACATAGTTCCATGGAAAAATACCAGACTTGGTATATTCATTGAGTCTTAAAAAAACCTTCACAAAATGGCCTATCTTAATCGAGGTTTTCTGGATTTCAGGTCAAATGATCAATGTTATTGCTAGAACGCGGTATAGTTTGCGATAATGTGTCTATATTATACACACATGTGTATCATGGGATGGTGAACAATATTGCAGGAGGAAGTTTTCCTTTTCGTCGCACCGAAAAGCCATTTTTCATTTTCCGAGTGCAAAAAACGGGGTGTTTTTGTGAAGCAACCACCAAATGAAAGTTTCAAAATGATAATACCACATTTTTTAAAAATACTAGACCATATTGAATGGACAATTTCCCAACCTAGGAATCTCAAATCTTTCCGTTCACCTCTCATAAAAAAGACAAATTCCTGCTGAATCGGTAGGAAATGAGTTAGATTTGAACTACATGTATATGATATGATGCTCATGATTTTTTGCAAAAATCATTTTTAAGTTCACAATATGCTATTTCATTAGATATCTAATGCAACTTTAGTGAGACTCAGTCCCGAGCTAAGAATTTTCATGTCCCTCGATTTAGAAAGTTTCACGATAGTTTGAAACGGACATAAAAAATTCAAAAACGATCGAAACAATGCAAAACCTTCGCGTGGTGTCATATCATGTGACATAGTTGCATGAAAAAATATAAAACTTGATATATTGATCGTGTCTCAAAAACCCCTTCACAAAATGACCTATCTTAATCGAGGTTTTCTGGATTTCAGGTCAAATGACCAATGTTATTGCTAGAATCGTGATATATTTTGCGCTAATGTGCCCATATTATGCACTCGTGTATATCATGAGATGGCGAACAATGTTGTAGGAGGAAGTTTTCCTTTTCGTCGCACCAAAAAGCCATTTTTTATTTTTCAAGTGCCAAAAACGGGGTGTTTCATGAATCTTGACATAGTTTCAGTTGGTCTAATATTTAAAATTTATGATATATAATTAAATAGATGATAGGGATGTCATATTTGGATTCCTCTCATTTTTCTGATCGATTTGGATATATTATTTGTTGAATTTTGATTTACGGATTTGTAGATATGAATTATTCAAACTTAAATAAAAAAAGCAAAATAAACAAAATTTATTTTATTTTTATTTAAATTCAAGATTATTATTACTTATTTATTGTTGTTTACTCAAAAAATTGTATGGAATGTAAAAAAACAAATATGTCTAACATTATAGTGTAATGGTTAATAGGTTTGATATGATAATATTCACAACAAGTTCTAATTTCTTTGTCGGAAGCTCATGTGGAAGGAACGAAGAAGTTAAGCGTGCTGGGGCTGGAGTAGTATTAGGATGGGTGACCGGTTGGAAAGTTTGACTAATTGTGCAATTTAACTTGAGACTAAGTATACTTAAAATTAAAAATGTCCATGTGAGATTAACAAGTTAAACAATACAAAAATGTTAAAAAAAATTGAAAAAAAATTGAAAAAAAAATTGGAAAAAAAAATTGGAAAAATCTAGGCCGACGGTAAAGCCGTCGGCGTAGCCAAACGGCCGTTAGTCATCTAGGTGGGCCCCATATAGTCTACACCGACGGCTTTTCTACGCCGACGGGAGAAGAGGCTACGCCTACGGGGCTGTACGCCGACGGCAGCCGTCGGGCCAGCCTACGCCGACGGCATTTAGGGCCTACGCCGACGGGACCGGCCGTCGGCGTATTCAGCTTCTCCTGTAGTGTTTCATGCACCCCTACATGCTCGTGGTGATGCAATACTTCGTTAAAATCCCATAGGCAAATTCAGAGTAAGTGTGAAGATAAGCGAATAAACTTGATCATGTCCCAAGTTTTAAAATGCCCGTTCGTCTTTTTCTGATTCATTAGAATTTTTTTCTGGTGGTATCAAACAGCCACCTAATACCTTATTAATTATAACATTTTGAACTATTCTATTGTTGCTTTCACAATCAATCACTAATCGCATTCTTGCAATTCATGTGCGTTTGGCATTTATTGTCGATTTTGCAAGAGTTGACTCGTCGGGCATGCTTGGCCATGGAGCGACTGTAGAAAACACTCTATTTGAGGACGGTGAAGGTGCAAATACCATCCGCGCTTTTAACCCAACTCAAGCTGAAGAAACTTATTCAATGGTTACTGCTAGCCGTTTTTGGATTCTTAATTTCCTTGCCAGCTACTCCCTCTGTTTAGAAATATAAGATATTTTAGGTTTGTGAAGGAGATGTATCTAGACATCTTTTAGTGTCTAGATTTATTTGAACCTATACATTAAAAGTTGTCTAGATACATCATCTTCACAAACCTAAAACATCTTATATTTCTAAACGGAGGGAGTACATGGAACAGATTTTCGGACGTCCATAAAAAGATTATTGTTAAAAGCCCAAAGTGAGAATTCTAGTTAACGGTTCCAATTCATATTGAATTTTGCAGCATGTGACTAGAAATTCACTTTATTCTCGTTTCCATTCTAATAGAAATAAACAAAAATATTTATTGTATTAGTAGTATCCGTCTTAAGATAGAATCTATTAGAGAGAATAATAGAAACGAGATAAAAAAGCAGGAATATTTTTTAAAGATTGGAAAAGTAAGAGGAATTAATGCCTCCACATAGACCCCTGTCAGACACCACAAGTCATTTCCAACTTGTGGATAAGGTAAAATCTCCATAGGTACATCATTGTTCTAAAACAAAGCTAGACCACCAATGCGACCAGAGATACTTACATCAGAGCACCTAACAAAACCTATAGATTGAGCTAATCCGTCCATGTGCATCTTCTGCAATTGTGTTTCCAAGACGCGTAACACCATGGGGGTTTATTCGTAAAATCACAAAGCTCCCTTATTGTCATAGCACCGCCCAAGCCATGATAGACACTCATTGTTCTCAGTGGTTCTCGTCCCTAGAGGCAGCCTGATCAGTCTTGTTTGTCTCCTTTTCCTTCTCTTCATCACCAACCGAGGTAGCCCATTTTTCCTTCCATGCGACCTCTCTGCTCATCTTATTTGTCTCCTTTGGTAGGATATAAGAGGAGGCGGTGGTGAAACCCTATTACGATCCACACCCACGTTCCAGT
This sequence comes from Avena sativa, assembly GCA_916181665.1. Classification (NCBI taxonomy): domain Eukaryota; kingdom Viridiplantae; phylum Streptophyta; class Magnoliopsida; order Poales; family Poaceae; genus Avena; species Avena sativa. The sequence continues at coordinate 25,696,650 of OV702283.1, forward strand.
TCATGTTCCGCTCATTCCTAGCCCTTGTAACCGGCGCACTTTCAACATATGCAGCATGCGACTGTTTAACATGGCTAGTCGTTGTGTCAGGAAAAACATCTTTAGGCTCATCACCAAAACCTGCTTCTGCTAAATTTCTCTTACGAGTGTTATTGTTATTTTTTGTAACCCAGTTGCGCCATCCTCACTCCCTAGTTGCACCTCCGTCATGTCCTACTCATGGTCCATGCCCACGTCTCCCTTTCAGGACATGAGCATCATTCCATGATTTGACCCCCCCCCCCCCCCCCCCCGGAGTACCTGGCCTCCGGTACATCTCATCAGATATAATCCATAGGCAAAATTGCAGCTCCCATTCATCAAACTCCCTAGAACCACACTCAAGATATGGATGTCCCACCACTCCACATAATTCACAATGTTTTGGAATTTTCTCGTACTTGGTATGCAAGAACATACAGTCACTTCCCTCCAACGCAAGCGGAATAAAGTGAGTTAATGACTTAGTTGGCTCCAGCTTCACCCGCACACACGATGAAACACCCTGAACTAGTTTGCACCGGTGCGAGATCAACTGGAATGACCTCCTCTACTCTATGCGCCAACTAAGTTAATACCTCCCTGTTGCTGAAGAGAGGGGCAATTTTTGTATATGCACTCACGCTTGGATGCCCCTCGAGATGACAATAGGAGATGATGTCACTCCATAGAAGGGTTTGACCACGAGTTCACATCCTCTGAACAACCATGGTCATGGCTCCATTATCCTTTTCTAATCCCCCAAACAAAAAGCCTGAAGCACGAAAATGTTTGATTCCACCTCATGGAAGATGACATCTTGTGCAAGGTTCCAGGCTGCCAGCATGTTGTTCTTCAGAGATTGGGTACTATACATCTTCCTCGTCAAGATCTTTCCCGTTGATAGCCACTTCACCGTTGGCCATAGTACTACTCTCCTTGCCAAGAACCACCTTGTTTAGTTCATCCCCATGAAGCTTTAGGTTCTCTAGAAGCTCATCCATATCCACATTGTTCCTCGTCTTCCCTTCCCTCGCCTTGAGAGCTCTCCACCATGGCGAAGCGCGAGTTTCGTCCGTTGCATCACTTAAACCCTAGCCATCGATCCAATCTTCCAAGACCAGGAAGCTATGCTTGCTAGCCCCATAGTTAGTCGAGTCGATGGAGAGGAGGCATGAAGCATATGCAGATGGCGCCGAAAAACTTCCGCTGGCAAGATTGGATTGACGCCGGAATCGTCCAACCCTAGAGAAACCCTAGGTATTTCTATATTGAAAAAACTGTTTTATGGGAATGAAACAAAACTACCAGCCGAAGTTGAATGGGGCCTCCTATACACCGCTTTAAGCGATGTATCCTGGAGGCACCGCACACCTTGGGAGTATAATATGGGCTTGGCTCATACTTTGTTTTGGTTCCTTCTTGGCTTCGTTTCGTTGTTGGGTTGCTACACCCCTACTTTTCCATCCGTTCATGCTCCACTGTGGTGTTCTAGTGATATTTTTTTGAAAACCGAACAAATCCGAAATCATTTTTTAAAATTTAAACAAAATTCAAAATATGAACAAATTTTAATCTAGACAAATTTCAAATTTGAACAAATTCAAAATATGAAAGAATTTCATATCTAAACAAATTCAAAATTTGAACATTCTTAGAATCTGAACAAATTTTAATTTGAACACATTTGAATATGTGAACATTTTCAAAACTGAATTTTAAAAATCTGAACATTTTCAAAAAAAATAAAAACGAAAAAACAAAAATTAAAGAAACAGGACAAGAAAATGAAAAAGAAAGAAAAAAAGAAAAAACACCTGGGAAGAAAATCGTACAGAGGTTAAAACCAACTAAAAATCATTTAAGAAAATTAAAACCAACTTTTTTTTTTGAGTGGAAAATTAAAACCAACTGAAAACGTATCCGCTATATGGGCCGGCCGAATACATCGATCGGGGGCATTCCCTGTACGAAGGCCCAAAAAAGCCCGTTTGAACGCAGGGCCACGTCTCTAACACCTTCGTCATCCCCTTTCTCCTGCCTTCCGCAGTTCCGCTCTTCTCCGCTGCGTACAGATTGCAGCCGAATGGCGCCGGCGACGCGGCCATCCAATGGTAGGTAGTGCGTACCCTACCTGACGCCCTTGCCTTGCAGGCCTCTCCCCCTGGTACTATATGGCTTCCCAATCCCCAGCCGTTTCACTGATTCGGTGGCTGTTGTCACAGCCACACTTCTGGCGCGGCTCGGTGATGGCACGGCCAGGTTCGAGCTCCTCGAGGACCCCGCGCCTGCTCCCGCGCCGCCCGTTTGGCCACATCTCCACTGCTTCGCCAGGATTGGCTCCTCCCTGTACGTGCGCTCCTTCTCTGTCCCCATCTATTTTTCTTTCTGAATCAATCGAAGCGCGAGCGGAGTTGAGTTATGATGACTGGTTCGCGGCCCAGGAGGGGCGGGTGGTCCGCGGCGCTGAACAAGGTGGAGCACTACGGGGTCCAGAGGGTCACGGGCGACGGCCGGTGCATGTTTCGGGCGTTGGTAAGCCGGCGGACTTCTTGCTGATGTGGGCTTCGTGCATGTTTAAAAGACAGTTAAATTGTGAATATGCTTCGAATATATACTTCAGTATATTTTCTGTTAAAACCCTGGTGTGTTTCGTTGTAGGCTAAAGGAATGGCAAATACCAGGGGAATTCCACTGACCCCAAGGGAAGAGGTACAAGATGCAGGTATTCTGAAATAATGCCTTGTTCGTGGATAAATCTTTGCATTATACTTTATTTTCTTCCTTTATATAGCCTTAAGTAGTCAGCTCTTTTACAGTCAGTCTGGAGATAGTTTGTGCTATGTGTAGGTCTTGTAGGGCTTTGATTTACATTTTGGTACATCGCAATAAAATCTATTATTTATCTTAAAAATAACATGCATTACTTTGGGGGAAAATGTTCCTTAGATGTTTCTGTAGAAGTTCGTTTTCCCTGATTACAAACTAGCTCCCTGTCTCCACCAAATTTGTCGCTAGATGTTACTATAGAAGACACTCCCCCTTTAACTACAAAAGTTCTAATCACAAAAGGAGAACATCCACTAAAAAGCAGTATCATTGTCAATATAAACATATCAGAGAAATTATGATTTATAATTATGAGATTTGAGGACTACATGGTAGATAGCTTCAGATGTGTTTTGCTTGACTGATAGACCTGCAAGTCAATTTAGGTGTAATTATTAGACTACAAAAGATAACCTACCACCGCAATCTGGACTCCACGCATTTATGGCCAGGATTCGTGAAGAAATGGACATTCTTTCAGTCTGGGGTACTTTAGTTACATCACATGTTCCTACAACTAACCCTTTCTAATTGTATTTAACATTTATTTGGAATTGAACTAACCTGAAAATTGGTTTAGGTGTTACTGTTAAAAGATAGCCCTCCACCCCCACCACAATCCTGAGTGGAGACAATTTTGTATTCATCTAGTCATAGAACATGCTTTAAAGTTTCCATTGCACGTTCCTTGCAACCACCCCTTACTAGAACTAGCTTTAGTAACACAATAGTCTCTTTAGCCATCATCCACAAAATAGATTTTTATATTGTTAATGCGTTAACCGCCCCGATAAACCAATGAACACCCATCTCTCACTCATTGTGTTGTTATTGTACTGGAAATTTACCAGGTCTTCATTGAAAGACAACTTAATATTGATATATATTTTTCTGATGAAATTTACCTTCAATTTTGCTAGATGATTTACGGCTGGCAGTGAAAGAAGTTATATGTGACAACCAAACCGAGCGTCAAAAATATGAAGAGGCAATTATAGCCATTACAGTGGATGAATCTTTGAAACGGTTAGGGACTCCTGTAGCTTCTGATTTGCTTTGATGTCATGAATTTATGGAGATGCTAATGGGTATACCTGGTTTTGTAGCTACTGTCAAAGGATAAGGCGGTCGGATTTCTGGGGTGGAGAGTCAGAACTCTTGGTATGCATTTCAAGGTTCTAAAAGTTAACATGCATAATTAATACAAGGATCAACCATTCATCTAATTAGATCTAGAGAACATCGGTTTCACGTGTATCAATCATGCCATGTCTTCAGTAGTACATTCATGCATCATTCATCCTTTTAGTGTGGCAAAGTCAAAAGATTTACCTTTCTTTACACTCTAGCTAAAGTAGGCTACCATTTTCAGAGAGTATATTGATATTGTATTTGTTGCTGTAATTTTCATCTGGCATCTCTTCTTTTCAGGTCTTGTCTAGACTGTGCCGTCAACCAATTATTATCTACATTCCGGAGCGTGAGGTAAATTCAACCACCCTAGTTGAAAATAAACCTATACATGTAGGGAATATATATGGATAGTAGAACTTCATGTTTATACGTAAATATGGTTCTGACTTTTCAAAAGTGGATTCACAGAAACAATCTTAGAATGGTTGTTCTAATCTGCTTGACTTTATTGTTTGAGAGAAAAACTAAACATCAATTTTTGAGGAATAGTGAATTTTATGACCCATCATCACTGTGGGCCTTGCATTGTGGCGTGATAAAATGTGATGAAATGAGAAGACATACAACAGGAACCAACAATATTTAGCCTAGATTGCTTAATACTTTAATAAAAAAAATGGAAGAAAGCTTGGAACCTGATGATCTGTCTAAAGTTCCCTCCATAATGATGTTGAAAGTTTAGGTTCCATTTTGTCTTTCTGTTTCTTTGATCCAATTATCTGAACCCTGGTATTCTATATTCTGGACACTTGTTAAAAAATCATAGTTGATAAAAGAAAATGGAAGCGCACTAAAGTGTAAATAATTGAACTGTTTAAAAGACTGGTGGGTACTTTTCTCTTGCATTTTCTTGATGCTTAAATCCTATGTGTCTTCAAATCTGGAACCACCGTTATGATTTATTGAACCCATCTCTTTGTCTCACTGCAAGCTATCATGTATTTTTGTTTGAATGACATGCTTTGATAGCCTCATATGTTATTTTGCTTCACTCAGTGCTTCTCACCATGCTCCTCACTTCATCTCCTGAATTTAACCAGTCCTTTTTTTTTGTAACAGTACCGTGGACGGGGTAATGGTTTTATTCCCATTGCTGAATATGGACTGGAGTTCAGCAAAGACTCAAAACAGGGGAAGAAAAGGGTGCCTGTGAGACTACTATACAGTGGGAAGAACCATTATGATTTGCTGATATAAAAATGGTTGCATAACATTTGTCCTGGTTCAAGTATCAGAATATCAGCAGTCACTACCCATCTCTGGCACATATATAAATTCCTGTTTTCTTTCCTTGTCGCCTAAAGTTCCTGTGATGATATAACAACTGTTACATCGATCTGATCGAAATCGTAGCCATGGGCGTTTTGTGAGGGCATTGGCAGGTGGAACACTAACCTGATAGCGTCACACGAGCTAACTACCTGTTGCCCCTGATTTGGTTGGCGCCATGCCGCCAGAGTTGTTGATTGCATTTCCGGTTGGTGCCGGGCATAATAATGGTGTGTTCGTCGGACTCAGTGGTTGATGATGGGACATGCTCCAAGCCGAATTATATAAGTCCAGATATATCATCTGGTTGGCCTACTAATATTATCCTTGGATGGACTGTACGATTGCGATGCATCTGATGTACGTACATGGTTGTGTTTGCTTTAAATCTCTCTCTTTCTTGGTGCAAAGCTGTTATAAGCACAACAAGAAGATAAGGAATACTTGCTACGTAGAGTCGCTCCTCCCTCCTCCCTCTCTACTGTAGCTGAGCGTTCTCCCTCCTATCTCTGGCCGAGCGAAAGCCCTCTCCGGCGGCGCGCTGCCGCCGGAGAGCGGTGGAGGCGAGGCCCTCTCCGTAGTCTAGGTTGTTGGCTTCTCGCCGTAGATGTCGTAGGTCTAGGTTTAGGGTTCCGTGTGTTTGCCCATGTGGCGATTGGCGAGATGCCGTCTGGTCTGTACCCGTCATCGTTCCTGCACGACGCCGGTCGGCCGTCTTCGCGGTGGTTCTGCGAACTCCAATGGTTGGAGCGAGCGGCTACTACTGCCGTGGGCGGAGGCCAACTCAATAAGTGCTGCTGCCCCCAGATCTGGCAGTCTTGGGCTGTTCTTCTCTCCCTGGCCGGCCATGGTGGCGAGGAGTGGGAGAAGGTCGTGCTGGTGGTCGCTGTTTCTGGGAGGCGGTCTGGGTGCTCGACATGCGGCTGGTCTGACCACAGCTGCTGTCTTCTAGCGTGGATCTTCTCCGCCGCCGTGCTCCCTTGGTCGGAGCCAACCGATGTGGTCAGCTCCGAGCTTTTGCGGTTCAGCTGGCTTGCTCTGCGATGGTCTGCTCCGAGCTTTTGCGGTTCTTCTCTGGCCGGCCGAGGTGGCGAGGAGAGTAGGGACGACGTGCCCTGGAGTGGATCTGCTGCATCGGCAAGCCTGCAGCATCTGGATGCTGCGGTTCGTGAAGCTGCGTTCCCAGATCTTCCTCAACGTCGGTGAGATTGCGTCGCCGTTATCTGTGGCCAGGGGCCACATCTTCGCTCGGATGAAGCCAAGCATCTTCTTCCGCGTGTGGCGGAAGCTTGTCGTCGCCCTGCGTGTGTGCTCCATAGTCTGCATCGTCCCATGTGGCAAGTTCCCCGACGACGATGTGGGCTCCAGGGCGCCGACGATGACCGGATGCGGTGGAGAAGGACGAGGACCTGATTGCTTTTTCTTCTATCTTTTTAGGGTCCTTTCTGCTTATGTGTTGTCCTTATATTTTTTATTCACCCCTTGTTTTCGGGTGTCTCTGTAATTGTACCCACCGCCTGTTTTAATTAAGCAGCTTCTGGGGCCTTCTGGCCGTTTTAAAAAAATAAATAAGAAAAAACGAAAAGAAAATCATAGCAAGGGGAGACGGATTGAGAAAAAAGCCATAGACGTCAGCAAGTAAAACTTTAATATAAATGTTTACACAACATCGGTGATTTCACAAACTTGTCTAAGCTGACGGCTTATAATAGGTATATAGTGATGAAAGGCTAGGTCTCATCGGAAGTTAGTCTCGTCAATAAATTTGGATTGAAATCTAACAACAGCAACCACATCCCGTGACGTGAGCTTGAAACCTGTAATCATCGCGGTAGCCGGTAGGTGTTGGCAAACTGCCCGCCGAGTCGCCGTCCAGGCTCTAGAGTCAAGATATAGCACTATGATAAGAGCATTTTCAGCCAGTCCACCCAGACCTTTTTTTACGTCGGCAACGAAAAAGGTTACTAGCCAGTCCTCCAAGAACCCGTTTTGAAGTCATAACGTGATCTTAGAAGAATCGAGAACCCCCCTCATGTGGCGATCCCCAGTCGCCGCCAGAACCCCCAGATTTCGTCGTCGCCGATCTCCCTCCTACAAATCCCATCCCTTCGCCGCTGCTGCTGGCGTCGGCCGCGGTGGCGGCGGCCCCCTAGTACCCAAGGTGCTAGGGGTGGAGGCTGTGGCGGTCTTCTTCGGAGGGACGGAGCGGGTCGGGGACGGTGGTCGAGGCGGCAATCTCGGCCAGGTGGCGGCGGGTGCTCCTATAGCCGCGTTGTAGGCGACGGCATCACGTTGTGGGCCTAGGGCGTCCGCCTAGGCTCGTCGTCTTCTTGGGCGGCACTGATCGAGGGCTTGGGAAGGAGAAGGTGTCATTGTGGCAGCATTGGAGGCGATCTTGCGAAGACATCCTCGGCGACGCTGACGTGCGGCCACCATGGCGGGCGGCTGTTGCATCGGGTCTGGCCCGGATCTGATCTAGACCTCTGGCTGCGGGGCAGCTGCACGCTGGGTTCTGGCGAGCCGCTTCGGTGGCATGCTGGACTGTCTTCTTCTCTACCTCCGGGTGGTGGCGAGGGGGCTGCTGGCTCGGTTTGAATAAAAGGATGGTCCTAGGGTTCATCTCACACCAACACCAAGACGAAGACCCGCTTGATATTTGTCTCCATTGATCTGGTTGTAGTGGCGTGTTCCGGAAGGCTCCGCCGGCGAAGTCCACGGTGCACATATGCCGAGAGATTGCTGGATCAGGTGGGATTCGGTCGTGCGCACCCATATTTTTACTCTAGCCATTTGGGTTCAGAGAGAACGCTTCGAAGCTCTGTTGCCTGTTAATATCATGGGGCATGTTCTCGTCCCATGGTGCCGACAGAGAATGTCATGAAGACCGAGATCTGAGGATTCACAATGGTGGTTCGAGTCCAGGTGGTGATGAGGAATTGAGTTGGTGACTCATGACTTGGAGCAGTGGTATGCAAGCGGGGGAGTTCATAGTCCTATCTTTTAGGGTGAAAACCCATGGTTTTGCCTTAATTGGTTGTGCTTGGCAATGGTCTTGTTGAAGGTATTATTTTGAGAGCGTGGACTTTTTTTAGGATGAAAACCTAGATCTTTGATCGGACGATGACGGTGTTTGTGCACTGATCTCTTTTTTAAGGCGTCGTTTTTGGAGAAGATGGACTTCTGGTGCTGTCTTGGTGGTGCTAGTACTATTATTTCAATGAATGAGAAACTCTATCAGGACTTTTCTTTTTTTATTCTTCTTTCTTTTTTGGCTGTGTGCATCTGTATGGCCGGTAGGGCAATGCGTTGTTACAGAGGCTGGATGTAATTGGTATCCTCTGATATTAATATATGCTCCTTTCAAAAAAAAACCATTTTTCCGGTAAAGAGCCAATCTACATCCGGCGCCCTGAGTCCCAACGTACAGGAGGGCAACCGGGGGGCTGGCATTATTTATTTTTCATGCTTGCCCCACCAGGCATCCTTTTTTCTCCCCTTTTTTTCTCCCTTGTCTTCCATCGACCTTCGGCGGCGCACCCCTCCCTGCAGGCCTCCGTTACAACTCCATGGCCACACCCCTCTTCTGCGAGCTCGAGCTCCAACGTCGCCTCGTAGTCTAGCACAAACACCTCACTGCCCATCGCAGCCTCCACATCCACCTTCCGGGATTTTTTTGAAGTAACCATATATTCCATTAAACAAAACGTTTATAGAGATTACATATCTGGTCATCATATGAAATAAAGTTGCATGTCAAGAAACTTTGAACAAAGAACCCCACAAGGAGTAAAACTACAAGTCCACCCTTGAAGAAACTTGTGCCTTGCCGAAACTTCGTCCACCGTCGTCCTCCACCGCCACCATGGCCGCGCCGGAAAAAATAGGTGAATAGCCGCCATACCAAGATCTAAGAGAGCACCTTCGCATACAATGATGCTTTTTGAGCCGATGAATCGGACAGCCGCAAGCAACGAGACCGAGACTTTGTGGCACGTCGGCCGGGGATCTTCCCCGTGATCACCAGATCCTGACGCCGTCAACTTCATCTGATGTAGTCGAAGAAGAGGAACACTGTCGCCTTCCATCATCCGTGTACCCAACTGCAAGACAACAAACACAACTATATAAGCCAAAAAGACTGCCACCCGCGAGGGTGCCAACCGCCGACGACCAGCACGAATCTCGTCAGATCTAGAGATCTGCGAGACGACTGGGCCACCTGCCCCCCAACGCCACTGGTTAGGGGAACGTCGAGATGGAGGAGGAGCAGAGGCAAATTATTCTGACGCGATGCCTTATACTCCATGGAAACAACGCCTCAAGGGAGCACTAGGCCAACTCTAACTACAGGAGCCGAAGCACCAGGGTCCCCGTCACCGGAGCGACAGACAGAGGAGGTAGGGATCGGCGGCTTGGCTTATCGCTGGGGGTAGATGTGATTGTCGATCCGCTTATTACGGAGTGAAATGGTTTGCGTCCCACCTCCCGCGATATTGGGTGGGGGCACAGCTGGGTAAATTCCTCCCCACTAGTCAAAATACGGACGGTGACACCCTAATCGGCAGAGAAAAAAAAGTCTCCCATGGACGCAACGGCTAGAGATGCTCCACCAGCCCAACTCAAACTGCCGACCAAATGGTTCGTTTCTGTCCGATTGGGTCGGACTATGGTCACTTTTGGATCGTGGTCTGGCCAGCCACACACAGCGGCACGACCCATCTGTCCATCCTGGCATTTCTTGGTGCCATCACTGGCCAATGCTTTGCCAATCAGCTCAAACACTCAAATTGACAAGCAAATAACACACAAAGTAACTATCAAATAATATGAAAGACGTGTGCCATCGCCCTTTGGGCATCGCCAACAAGTGGCCGGTGAATCTGAAATGTGTAAAAAAGGGCAATATCATACACAATGTCCAAACAATGGCAGCTTCTGTCCAAAAAGTGGCATTCACCGTCGCCATTGTCGTTCAAGCATCGCTAGCCTGGATGGTCTGATGTCGCCTCGTGACCCAAGCCCTGCGATTAGGGTCGGCGATGGTATCCAGGTCGGTGAGCATGATGGCATTCTCCTCGGCCATGATCTTGGCTTTGGCCTCCTTGGCACTGGCCTCTGTCTCCAACACCCTATACCCGGCCTCGGCCACCTTGGCCTTGGCTTCGTCCTCCTTGGCCTTTGCCTTGGCCTGGATCTCCATTATCCTAGCTTTGGTGTTGGCCTCCTCCATCTCGATAGACCTCGTCTAGAGCTCGACAAAGGTATTGATGGTGGCCTCTTTCTCTTTGCACCGCCTCTCTTCCCTCTCGGCGATGGTTCCCTCCCTTCTTTTCCAAGATTTTCCTCAAGGTCTCCTAGAATGCCAAGGAACCAGCCTGGCAGGCGTGTCGGCCTTCGTAGCCTTGTGTCCTCCAGGCCGACGGGCACAGGCGCTAGTCCTGTCGCCTGTAGGGTTGACAAAGCATTCGTCATTGCCGTCGTCTAGGTCGATGACACCTCCTGTCGAAGCATTGCTCTTGCCCTTCTTGTTGTTGTTAAGTTCTTTCTAAAGGGCATAGCTAGTCTCCCATTTTTTGTAGTCCTTGATCAACGTCCAACAATGGGACAACGTGAAGGCCTTGTTATCATTCACCTTATTGAAGCGCTCCATTGCTTTCATGGCCTACACGTATGGATGCCAACAGTGGCTCAATGCATATGCAAGACATCGATAAAGATAGGAAAAGGTTTTACCATGTCAACCGACATCATGCTGCTTATTTTCCTTTTCAGCACCATCTCGTAGGAGCCTTGGAACTTGCTACACTTGGCATGGATGGTTCCCCATCGCTTGGAGATGGAGAGATCATTTCGATCGCTATAGAAGGCGTTCTTCCCGAATTTCCTATGCTTATGGAAGAACTTGTCCACCTTTTTCCAATAGGCAAAGCCCTTTTGCTCGGTGTCTCATAGTGGATATTGTGAAATCTCCATCCATGCCTTGCATATGATCGTGTCCTCGTCGGTGGTGTGGCTTGAGGTTCGTTGGCTCAACTTATTGCTATCGACAAGTGATGCCGCAAGTGAAGCAGCCAATGACGCGGCCATGTGTCACATCCCAAATTTTAGATTTGGTACTGCATAGCATTCATGTCATTGCATCATGATCATTATTGCAAAAATTCAGTTTGAAAAAGTTTTGGCAAAACAAATCACTTGCAATTGCATTTTGACACCTACATTTGAATGCTCGGTTTTACCATGCCTCTATTAAAAACAGTATATTTTGGTTGTTTGGAAGGCACGGCTGCGTAGAGAGTTCCGTCACGAACCCGTAGCACTTTGAATCGCCTCGATCGGAGATTCGTAGCAAATTTTATGGCAATCTGAATATTTTTGCTTCTATTAGCCATTTGCTGTCAGCTAAATTCAGTTAAGGAAATTCATCGGGAAAAGTAAAAAAAAAAAAGGAAAACAGGCAAGCCAGCGCAGCCAACCCGCCGCGGCCAGCCCCACAGCTCGCAGCAGCAACGCTCGCGCGGTGGATAGTAAGCACCGCCCGCCGCCTGCCAACCGCTGACGAGCGGGCCCGCGCTATCAGCCACCGCGCGTCACTGACGCGTGGGCCCCACGCATCAGCGCGTTCTTCTCCAACTCGTAGACAGCACCGATTCCTCCGGAATCGGGCCGTTTTCGTACTGATTTCTCCGCGATTTTTTGTCTATATCAATCCTTTAGTTCTCCTCTTCCAAACCCCCCAAGATTCTCCATCTATCGCACCGCCATCGTCGAGAAATTTCTCGCCGGAGTTTGCGACCGCCGCCGCTGCCTCCGAGCTCGGTGAGCCCGACGCCGCCGCGCGCCCCCCCTCGCCTCGCTCGCCCGCTGGGGGATCACCGCCGGCACCAGCTGACCCGCCTCCCTCTCTTTCCCCGCAGGCCGACGCCACCGCGAGCCATCGCCGTCGCCACCGACGCCGCCCGCCACTCCAGCCGCCAACCACCGTCGCCGGCGCACACGCCGACCTGCGCCGCCACCTCGCCCCCGACACTGTCTCACCTCTCGCCACCGCCGAGGACCGCCACCGCCGCCGCCCGACCATCGCCGACGGCGCTGCAAACTGCTCCAGTGAGCCTCCCCCTCGCGCGCCTCCTATGCCGCTCGATCGGCATCCAATGGTCTAGAGGGACCATTGACTAGTCAGCCCAGTCCGCGCCACGTCGGTGTAGTCAAACGGTCACGTTGACTATTTATTTTTAATTCGATTTATTTTGTCAGATTTTAGATGGAACTTGTAAAATTCATAGAAAATAATCTACTAGGCCAAAAATTGCAAATAAAATATGTATGAAATCAGTGTCTCGCGTAGAATATTGTTGTACAGTTGTTTTATGCTTTTGCAGTAAGGTTTTGTCTTGGTTAATTAAATGAGTTAATATTCTTTTTAGAGTATTAAATTCATAGAAAAAGTTCTGCAACTCCAAAAATTGCAAATAAGATGTCCCTGGAATCAGTAGAACAAGAGGAATCTTACAATGAATTAAAAAGGTAGACTTACAGTATTGGAATTTGTAGAATCTATATAAAGGCTTAATGGAGTATTTTAATTACTTAGGGAATTATATAAATTATTTTTGAGTAATTCCAATTGGTACTGGTTCTATTTTAGGTTGCCTACACAGTGGATATTTTTCCAAGATTTTACAAATAGTTTATTAGCAGTGGCTAAATAATTGGATTCTAGCTCAATTGTTTGGGCATTTAAAATTGCATTCTTTGTTTGCTATGCATTTAAAATGTTTTCCATGCATACATATAGTAGGTATACTGAATAAGAATATATGAAGCTACCGTAGCAATGGTAAACTTGTCATGCATGCATCTTGCATTGTCATTGTTTGTATATGATTTTGTATGGTTTGTTTATGTGATTGCAATTGTATCGTGTAGATTGTGACGGGTGCAACACTTGCTCGTGTGTGGATTGTTCGTTCGACCGCTACAGCCAAGGCAAGTAGATGCTACTTTGTTGATGATATTGTCCTACTATTTTCAATTCATTGTTGTGTAATTTGTAGATGCATGTGTAGGAAAGTACTATCGTTATGCTATGTCCTATTATGTGGTAGGGTTTTCCTGTAGATGAGCCACCGTTGGTAGATGTGCTTAGCCATGCTATAATGAACGAGGGATGGGTTACATCACTGAGAGTTGTTTCTAAATATGTTGGTTTGCGAAAACCAAAAATAACTTAATCAATAAATGTGGCATCCCGCAAAACCACTACTAGAAAATCGCGTTGATTTTGTGCATTGCATCATCATGACCGCATGCTCATGTCATCTTGCCACATTGCATTTGAGCATCGTCATCATCTTGCATGTGCTTGTATAAAACTATCTTCGGAAAAACCGGTTTCTGTTTTCTAAATGCCCCGTCTTTATTCAAACGCAAACCCGGGTCGCCGGTATATTTTGTTTTGACTAAATCTGTTTTGCAAACGATCCGTTTAAATAAATAAAATATTGCATTATTTTTTTTAGTGGGGCAGTCGAACGGGCCGAATCGACCCGAACGACCACCCCAGTTTAAATCGGTCCACCCCGTTTTCTTTTCCTACCAACCTATCTACCCATCCCTCTGGCCACATCACCCCGGCCAACCCCGTCGCGCCACCACACCCTCTTCCCCCCCCCTCTACCAATCCCGTGCCGCCACATCACCCCCTGGCCTCTCCTCTCTCTCCCCCTCAGCTCACACCACACACACTCCACGCCACAACCACCCTGCGCACAACACACACAAACGCACGCACCCACACCTGCCTGTCCCGCTGCCACCTGGGCCCCACGTTCCCCCTGCCCCACCTGGCCCCGCAGATCCCGGCCCACGCGCCCGAGTCCCCCGTCCCCGCTCCTCCCCTGTGCTTCTTCCCCACGATCCCGCACCCCTCCTCCCCAACGTGCCCGTCCGCCCCGCCGCCTGGGCGACCTCGCCGCCGGACGCCTCCGCCTCGCCGTCCTCCGCATGCTCCGGCCCGACCCCGCGCCGCCGCGCCTCGCCCCGAGCTCCCTCGCCGCCAGCTCCGGCCGCGGCCTCCGTCCCGCTCCCCCGTCGACCTCCGCCGCACCTCCACCGAGCTCGTCGAGCCACCCTTTCCAAGCCCGCCTCCGCCGCTGTTCTCTGACCTCGCCGACCCTGCCGTCTGCCTCCTCCGGCGAGCTGCCGCCGCCAGCGGGCCCCGCGTCGCCTGCTCCGCCGGCCCACCGCAGCACCTCGCCAGCGCGCGCCCGCCGCTCGCCTCGGTTCCGCCGCCGCCTCCAGCGCCTCGCCGCCGACCCGCAGACCCCCCCTCGCCGCCAGTACCCCGGCTTCCCGCGCCGCCCAGGGCCTCCTCCTTCCGCCGCCGGGCCCTGCCGTCCTCGGCCACCGCCTCTTCCCGCCGTCGTCGTCCGAGCTCGCCCCGAGCCCCTGCGCCGCCCCGCGTTCTGCCTCCAGCGCGTGGGCCCGCCGCCCAGTGCTCGTCTGTAGCATGTTCGACACAAGTTGGCATCTCAGAGACCTTCGTTAGACCCCAAGTACCGCCAAGTCGCTCGCGACCACCTAACAGGACCGCATCGACAAGTTCGCCTCGAGGAGCCGCATGAACCCGAGGATCCATAGACAAGATCTCCTCCGCGGACCGAAGACCGATCCCGAAGAGCCATGTTAGCCAAGACCGTCCACTTGGAATTTAAAGACCGATCCCGTACCCGGTGCCGCGCCAAGATCTCCTTCTTGGACCCCGATGACGCTAAGTTATTCGCCGTAGAGCAACAAGGCCTTCGACAAGACAAGGAACGCCAAGAACTTCACCCCGAATGCCAAGACCGAACCGACACGAGGACCCGACAAGTTCGACACCGGCCAGGGCGAGTCCGATGCCCTGACGCCAGACCAAGTACGCCCTCCCGGAACGCCAAGGTCCCCGCGAGAGACGACAAGACCGACAACATGACCTGAAGACCACGGATGCGCCAAGACCTACCTCTGTTATCCGAGAACGTTTCCGTCGAACCCCGGACCCCGAGACCGAACCCCGAATCCCCCGGAACCCAAGATCGTCGAACCCTAATGTGTGAACCCCTTCCTGAAACCCTATTTTATAATATAATACAACTTGTCGCATATTAAATTGTTCATGCATGCATCCTTGTCTGTGGTTTGGGGGCACTATGCCGATTCACTGCATAATTAAATATGGGGCCCGTATGCGGGCAAATCTAGTCTCATATCGGCCTCATTTAAATTTGTGTAGCGAGCCGGTATCTTATCTTGCCATGTTAAGACAACATTTAATTTGCGGGGTAGATAAATAACATGAGCCATCTAATTAATTGTCGGGACCCCGGTTCCGCTTAATATGACCTAATTGCATTGCACCTTTGCCATGCCATGCATCATACATGCATCATGCCGATCTTCTGCCGTTGTATTAAATATTGCATCCGGTGTTTATTCTAGTGTTTTGGTTCTTCGCGGATAAGGCCGTTGAGTTGATGTGAGCTTCGCCCCGATCTTCGGATAAACCCTTCGGCAATGTTTTCAGGCGAGCATCTCCCCCTTTCTACCTATCTTACTTTTATAGTATTTATTCCCTCCTGTTGATCTATTGCTATCTGTGTTGCGATGCTCTAGTTTCCGTACCCTTGATATTACTTGCAGCCTTATATTGCCTTGTACACATCCTATTACCTGTTGTTTGGTAGATAGTTGGACTTGCGCGTCGTAGTCGCTTGCTCAAGTGCTGTTGCGTGTCGTCAAGTGCCACAGTTGTTGATGTATTGCCGCATGTTGATGTTGGAGAAGATCATAGTTTTACTTATCGTTCACTTTAATTTTCTGTTTAACAACTAAAATTGAAGTAAGCAGAGGCATCGGTGGGTGATAGAAAATATTTGGTTTCCGAACGCCCACTTGTGTCCCGTAGGACCCCGAGTACTTGATACCTGTTCCTTGATTTATCGCGCTATCCACATCCGGGAGGTATATGGGACCCCCCTTAGCCAGAGCTTGATTCAGTCTTATTTCTTGGGGCCACAAACTAGTTTGAGGTTTTATTTATGATCCTGTACTTATGCCATGCTTTACTGCTTTATTTACGATTGTGCGAGGAGCACACTGTACTGTTTAGGTAAGCGGAGTGTTTTCGCGGTATCGACAAGCCCAGCCACACTTTCGGGTTCCCAGTCGTTTACAGCCTCTGGCGCAAACCTTGAGTCCGTCTCGGAGCTAGCTTACTTCGTTGCGGATCTACTCAATGGGGTGGCCCCCTGAAATATTTCTGAATCCTGTGATTGCTTTGTAGTGAAAGCCTCGTTGGGTTTTGATTTGGTTTTTCCGAGGTTGATCTAGTGTGTGTTGCTATTTGTGCACCCCGGCCGGGTTAAAACTTTCTGAAAGCCGTGTCCGCGGTTATGGACGACTTGGAGCACAGTATCTCGACAATAGACAAGCATAACTAAAGTTTATTGCTATAAATTTAACTTTATAATGACTAGTAATCAGCTTCACTATAACGGAATGGCTAAATAATACTGCCCACAATTGCTTGTTTGGAGTGTCGCTTGCGACCATTGTACCTGACTAGTAATTATGGCAACTACAACGGAATGGCTGAATAAAAGTACCAACAACTGCTGGGTTTTTGGGTTATCTCATGCTAATGGTATCTGATTAGTAAGTGTTGCAACTACAACGGAAGGGTTAACTAAAACGACCCACTGCTTATTTTATCAGGATGATTATCCAAAACTGATTAGTAATTGCTGCAACGATAACTGAATAAATAAACGGCCAACTGTGTGAGTTCCTCGGTTGACTTTCTCGTTTGGTATCGAGGGGGAAACACCAGGATGGGTTTGTTTGGTGTTAGCTTCAGGTTGGATCCGGATAGGTCATTCTTATCCCTCTCTGATAACCGCCAGTCGTATCGAGTCTCTATAGGTTGTTTAGTGCATGCTGCCGCTGCCGCTCAGTCCACCATACCTTTGTAGGCGAGGACCGCCGAATTCTAGTCTCACCGTGTACTGGCCTCAGTACTGACGCTCCTCTTTTTCCTTTGCCCTTTGTCGGCACCCCTTTTTGTTTAAGCAGGTTTTGAGATCGACGTCGTTAGCAGGGTTACCCTTCCGGCTTGGCTTGGGCAGGGTTATGGACGCCATTGGTTATTCTTCAGGGCTCTTAGCCCCATTTGCCTCTTGTCCGTAGCTGGACGCTCTATCGTTTCCAAGGTGATTTGGATCTTTGTATATTATATCTGTATTCTTGACTCATTGAGTCGCTGTTATATATATATCTGTTCTGTGGGTCCCATCGAGGACTGTTGTGTAATGTTATTACTTTGTTTTCCACCCGCACGAAAGTGCCTGGTGGGCACCTTTGAATCGTTTCTATGCGGGTTTTGGCGGGTTTTTCGCTAAAACTTGCATAGGTCCGATTCTGAGGGTGTTACAATAAACCTCCTGGGTGTGATGGGATTGATAATTTTTGGTGGTATCATTGCAGAAAGGCACCCAGGTATCAAGAGAAAATGATTGGCTTCTTTATTTGGTAGCTTGCGTGTACAACCTGAAGGGAATATGCCTGAGAGGCAATAATAAAGTGGTTATTATCGTATTCCTTATTTATGATAAATGTTTATTTTGCATGCTATAATTGTATTAATACGGAAACGTTAATACATGTGTGTTTAATAAACAAAAAGGAAGTTCCTAGTTATGCCTCTCTTATAAACTAGCTCGTTGATTAACAAGATGATCAAAGTTTCCTGATCATGGACATTGGATGTTGTTAATAACGAGGTCACAACATTAGTGTAATGATGTGATGAACATTCATCCGAAGTATAGCATTACGATCAAAGTCATTGAGTTTATATTGCTATAACAACTTACGAAGTGATCCTAATCCTTAGACCATGAGATCATGTCAATCACTAACACCGGAAGAGTTTCTTGATAACATCAAACGTCACACCGTAACAGGGTGATTATAAAGATGGATTCAGAACTAATAAAGTGTTATGTTGAGGCTCATGGATCGAGAGTGGAATTTGTTCATCCCGATGACGGATAGATATACTCTGGGCCCTCTTGGTGATATCACATTGATTAGCTTGCAAGCAAGTGATTTGATCACTAGAATGTTATATCACAAGAACGAGAAAAGAGTGCATGTCGGTAACGAGATCAAACTAGGTATGGAGATACCGATGATCGAATCTCGGACATGTAATATATCGTGAAACAAAGGGATTAAGATACTAGCGTAAAAGGTTCCGACGATCACAAGAAAGTCATCGTTGAATGTGTGGGAGTCAGTATGCGTCTCCAGATCCCGCTTCTGATTATTGATCCGAGAGGGGTCTCGATCATGTCCGCATTATTCACGAACTGTAGGGTGACACACTTAAGAGACACCGACATCCAATTGGAGCAAAATTTTCATGCCGAAAGAATGAACAAGCGCAGGAATTTATTTCACTAGATACCGAAACAGGTTTTCGGGTGAAATTGCATAAAGTGGTTATGCAGGTGAAATAGAATTCTAGCAAGGGGTTATTTGTGAATGTTTGTCATTAAAGTAATTGACAAAATTCTGAATAAAATAAAAGAGTTTTATTTAATGAGAGTTTGCATTAAATTTGGTGGAAATTTAATGGGAATTTGAGTGGGTTTTTGAGTGGAGAAAATTGAAGGGCCATTTTGTGAGTGTAGTGTCCACCCACATGAATGAGGGAGAGGTGGGGGCACCCTCCATGGCCGGCGGCCATGCCCCCTTGGGCTGCCCCCTCCCCTATATAAGGAGCCCCTCCTCTCACTTCTCACTCACACCTCCTCGTGAAGGATCTCTCTTCCCCTCTAGAATTTATTCCCCCTGGTCTCGAACTAGCAAGATACATGTTCTCGGTGGCTATTCGGCAAGAAAGAGTTGTGCTTACGCTGCATCGCTAGAGCGAGGAGGCGGAGGTTGCTCGGTGCCTCGAACGTGTGTGTGAGCACGGATGCGCTGCTGATTTGCGGCGCTAGGACTTCCTCTCGATCTTGAGATCGGCAAGAGATCGTATACATCAACCACGAGTTGAACTCGTTAAGTTTTGTTGGTCTTCAAGGGTATGTTCTCTACGGATATACATCCGCCCGTTGTTTGTATCTAATAGATAGATCTTGGTACATAGTTCACATCGTAGGAAATTTTTTGTTTTCTATGCTGCGAACCCTACAGTGGTATCAGAGCCGGATTTATGCGTAGATGCTTTGTACGGGTAGTACACATATGTGTATGTGGGCGATGATGATCATTTTATTGCTTCTTAGTTGTACTTTGGATATTGGTGGCATAGTGGGATGAAGCGGCCCGGACAAACTTTACATGTCCTCGCACATGAGACCTGTTCCACGCTTGACATGCAACTAGTTTTGCATAAGTGGCTAGCGGGTGTCTGTCTCTCCTACTATAGTCAATATCTAATTTGCAACGAGTTGTCAACAATTTGGTTATCCTCGTTGTGGTTCATGTTCGTAGGTAAGAACGGTTCTATCTTCGAAAGCCCTAATCCACGTAAAACTTGCAATGGATAAATTAGAGGCGTCTAGTTTAGATTGTTGCTGGGCTAGTGTTATGATATGGTGATGTTGTAAGTAGAAGTATGGAATGATACTCTTACAACACACATAGCCTGTAAGTTCCATAGACCTTGGCCTTACACATAAAGGTATGATAGAGATCATACCACGGTGCACATGCTGGAGATCATATGCGGAAACCATATCATTTATAAACATGTGATGTTTTGATTGCATCTTATATTGCTTGTTTGGCATTTTATTAGCATAATAAGATGATCCCTCATTTAGATATAAAGATAAGAATGTGTTCTTCCTTAAGTATGCACCGACAATGTTTCGTCGCTTCAAGACATCACGTGATGATCGGTGTACTTGAATCCACGAGCATATCTCGGGTGTAAGACAGTTACACACGCGAATACTAAGGTTCTTACTTGGCGAGCCTAGCATGTACAGACATGGCCTCGGAACACGGACCGAAAGGTTAAGCATGAGTCATATGTTTTGATATGATGACCATATGGATGCTCGCCTTTGAAGCTACACCGACTCACGTGATGATCATACTTGGTGTAGTGGATTTGGTTCATGTAATCACCAAAAAGACACGAGGGATGTCGTTTTTGAGTGGGAGTTCATTTCTAATTTGGATTAGTAGAACTCAATTTATCATAAAATTAAATCAG
Organism: Avena sativa; assembly: GCA_916181665.1. Taxonomy (NCBI): domain Eukaryota; kingdom Viridiplantae; phylum Streptophyta; class Magnoliopsida; order Poales; family Poaceae; genus Avena; species Avena sativa. The sequence goes on from OV702283.1 coordinate 25,717,234, forward strand.
AGTGAATTTTCATAATTTTTTGTAGTCATTGGCATTCGTTCACTACCTTATGCATAGTTGTAATTGAGATAATAAAACTATAGAATTCTGGATATTTACTTTACGAACTGGTATCGTATTGTGTTGAGTGTCAATCAAAGTTTAAAGTCCTATTGCAAACTTTCAGCAAACTCTATTTACTCCGTGAAATTTAATAGTTGGTATTAAATCAAGAGTAACAATTCCAGTGTTCGTATCTTAAGTATCATGTTTGCCTCCATGATTCTTGATTGTTTTAATATCAAGTTTATCTAGGAGCTGAAAGAATTGTTTCAGAAACCATCATGTGTGGCAGATATAACGATATCTGAAACAATTTTTTGGTTGCAATATGATAGAGTATAATATATGTTCTCATATTGGATGAGAATTTACGAAGGTTGGAGATGCTAGACATCCTAATCATCCAAAGGGGTTTTGGAAAGTAATGTTATACTCACGATTCACCTTTATAAGCTAAAGTAGATTGATCATGAAAGTCGTCATGATAAGGGTAAATAGAATATGTATGTAAAATGTTTACTACACTAAAAGATTACTAAAGAATGAATTTTGAAAGAATACCGATCATTTTGATGATGGTGATCTACTTCAAAGTGCAAGTCCAAAGGTATTATTATTTGAATATACACACTTTGGACTATGTGTCATGTATATGGCGCCACTGTTGATGTTGATAGATTCTTTAAAAGAAAAAATAAATGCTGAAAGAGAATCTATAAAATATATTTGGCAGAAAAGAAAAGATTGGAAATATCCAATTTAAGTATATGGATGATATACATGTTATGGTTGTATTCTTTGCTTGTTAAACAATGTGGTTCTTGGGTATTGGATACCGAATTGGTTGGTATGAAATTTCATACGGAACGACGCAATTCATAAACCACAATGGCCTAAATAACCAGCAAGAGAATATGTGATGATGTTCATCGAAAACAAACAAACCGTTGTTTGTATTTCTTGTTGACATCAAAGCTTGACTTCAAGATTTGTTTTAATAATTGTTATTTAAATCAGGTATTATGAGAACAAAGGTTGTTCAAATAATTACCGTATTCCATATAAGATGGATGATTTACAAATCTAGTTGGAGAAATCACATCCATAAAACATAATGCTAAAATGTCGCAAGACAAATGATTGAAAGATCACTTATGAAGTGACATCGCTATTTAAATTATATTGGAAATAAAACATGAAGAAACTCCATTTTCATGGATTTTTGGAGTCTTTGATTTGATCAAGTGACACTTGTGAGACTTTCCTAGGGATAATTAAAACTTCGTTCAAAGGCCAAAGGAGAACGAACGACTAAAATATTGGAATTTATACATATCGATGTATGTAGTCCATTATGTGTAGTCGTAAGCGATGGGTTTCAACTTCATATGCTTTCTCCGGAAATTTGAGTGAATATTCACTTAATGAGAAAGAAGTATGAAATATTTGAAAAAAGTTTCAAAGACTTTCAAGATGAAGTGGAAAATCATTGTAACAAGAAAATAAATGGTTTATGATTTTATGATAAGGGATTTGTTTGAGTTACAAGTGTAACAAGAAAATAAATGAATTATGATTTTATCATAAAGGGATTTTACTCATTCCAAGGGCACGAGCACGGGCATCTTTGGCATTCTTGGCGGCAACCTTGAAAGCGGCCATCTCTTGCATAACTTCATTTGAGGTCATGAGATGGTAGTTGTGTCTTCCTTGTAGACTCTTCAAGTCGGTGCGCTCAAAAGGCATGAGTGCACTCACATACTTCCTTTTTATCCATGCATCATCCACATGTGAGGCACCCATATTTCTAAAGGCGTTGGCGGTGGTCTTGAGCCTTCGGTACATGTATTCATGATCTTCACCTTCTTTCATGTAGAAGCCTTCGGCTTCATTGCTTAGAGCATCATATCGATTCCTCCTCATACTCTCATTGCCAATAAACAACACAGTGAGAGCATCCCAAGCTTCCTTGGCAATGCTAAAATGCTCAATGTGTGGGTAATCCTTTGTTCCCAATCCTTGTTGAATCATATGCAAAGCAGTGGCATTGAGTTGACTATTGACAATCTCTCTTCTTGTCAAGTTGTTTGGATCCCCAATAAAGAGTCCATGCTCGATGATGTTCCATAGTTCAATGCAAGAGCTGCGCATATGAGTTCTCATTAGTGATTGCCATTGAGCAAAAGTAGCGGATTCTTCAAGCTTAGGTGGGTCACCTCTATTGTATACATAAGGGTGAGGGATTGGAGGGTCGAGAGAGTACCATGAGTCACGGTGCTCACCCTTCCCACCATTATTGTGTGTGGAGGAATTAGCGTTGTCTGGTTTACCCCCTACCAATGCACCCTACTGACGTATTCCCTTTAGGTAAAATGGATGGTTGATCCTCTTGAGGAGATGGGGGTGGTGAGCCTTCTTTGTCTTTAAGAAGTTGCTCAAGCATCTTCTTGACTTTGTTGACCAAGGAAGAGCTCAATCTTGTTTCCAAGTTTTTGAGATCTTCCATGGTCACCGTGGTCGGCTCACCATCACCATCCCCTTCAGGGCTACCCATATTCTCTTAGGCAGTAAAGCCCAAATAAAGAGCCGAGGCTCTTATACCAATTGAAAGGATCGTATGGGCACCTAGAGGGGGGGGGTGAATAGGTGCTACTTCAAATTTTCTTCTTTTTCAAATTAAGGTTTGACAATAAGGTAAATTCTCTAGATAATGCAACTATGGTGAATTTACCTATATGAAAATTATGCAAGGGATACCACAACACAAAAGTAGTAACAAGTAAGTAAGGTGCAGTAAAGGATAGAAGTAACCAAAAAGTGGACGCGGAGACACAAGGATTTGTTTCCCGTAGTTCCTTCCTTTTGAGGGGAAGTACGTCTACGTTTGGAGAGGGGGTGGTTTCAAACCACCAACGCCACGAGAGGCCTCCCTTGTTCTCCGATGAATCTCACCCCAACGGGATCGATTCACCTTCCACTATATCGGCAACCTTCAAGGTGGAAGCTGGCACCGTTACAAGTTTGGGGCACACATCCACAACTTAATCGGAGGCTCCCAAATACAAGCAAGCTGTCAAAGCAACCAAAGACAAGCTTGTAAGAACCAAAACAAGAACTAGGGTTTCCAAGAAAACACTAGAGCAAAGGGGCCCTCAATGGAATGAGGGGGAAATGAAGATCTCTTTTGGTGAAGTAGTAGATCGGGGACTCCTCCTTCGATTCCCCAAAGATCAAGGACTTTGGGTGGTGGGATGAGGAGATCTTGAAGATTTGGGTGGCTCCAATGGACTCCAATGGTGGTCTTTGACTTTAATGAACTGAGCAATTTGTCCCAAGGTAGGTGGAGGGGTATTTATACCCCTCCACGAAATATGGCCGTTGGAGCATTTAATGTACCGGCAGTACCGGTACACAAGTGGTAGTACCGCTGGCAAGCGGTACTACCCGTTTAGTACCAGACCAGGTACCGGAGGTGCCCCAGTTCTTCAGCGTTCTTCAGCTTTGGGCGGTATCGCCCTTGCGGTACTACCCCCAAGCGGTAGTACCGGTGGTAGGAAGCGGTACTACCGGTTTGGGCGGTAGTATCGGTCCAAAGTACCGCTTGGTACTGACCAAAATGGAGAGGGGTGAGTGCTAGTCAGTATGCCACGGTACTGCCGAGCGGTACGACCACCTCAAGCGGTAGTACCGCTTGTACCAAGCGGTACTACCGGTTGGACCGGTAGTGCCGCTCCGTGGTACCGGGGGGTACTGACTAGCACGCACCTTTATCACCTTTGATCAGTGCCAACCGGTACTGGAACCGGTAGTACCGGTGTCAAGCGGTAGTACCGGTTGTAGTTCCGGTACTACCGGTTGACACAGAGGTTTTTTGCAAGGGGAATTGATATGCCATTAATTGTGCCTCCTCTTATCAATCCTGTGATAAACTTAGCACACAGTTAAAACGATAAGTGTATTGTTATCAAACATCAAAATCAGAGGGATAGGAAAATGCTCTTTCAATCTCCCCCTTTTTGGTGTTTGATGACAATACACTTCTGCAGGATGATTTTAATAATAAGCATATGATATTTGTAAAATAGAGAAGAGACTCCCCCTTGATGTGTAGAAACAAACCTCCCCCTCTATTTTACAAACCCAACATGGGTGCACAAATATGGATACTAGCGTTTGAAAACATACCTTTGCACAAAACATGTGATGAGGAATATATAGACAATAGATACCGCATAACATCACAAGATGGATCCAATGAAATAAACCACATAGTCTCATAAGATGGATCCAACCACATAGTCTCACACGACATAAACACATAGTCTCACACATAAATAGAGGGAAATCGAAGTTCACAAGCAATAAAAGGATCAAAGAGAAAAACGAGCTTGTGACTTCCCATGCAACACCCGTGCCTAAAGTGCAACTTCTCCCCCTTTGGCATCAAGACGCCAAAAAGGGACAAGTGCAAAGCTACTGTCCCAAAGGTCAACCATCCTCCTCCTCCTCCTCATCTTCAAGGTCCTCCTCATCCTCGTAAGTGGGGGGGGGGGGTCGCGGTGCGAGGAAGAGACATCATCGTCCCAACGGCTGTGCTGAGAAATCCACTGATCTTCTGGAGTGATGTTGTTCTCGGATCCCTCGGAGATGGTCAAACCTTGAGCAGACATCATTTCCTTCTGCCGAGCACAGGCTTTCTTTGCATACACATGCGCCTCATACATGCGCTTCTGGTTGTCAACCTGGAAGCAGAAGATCTTCTTGAGCTTGACCTCCATCCTTTTGGCCCAAGAGGGCTTGGCATTATTGCGACGAGAGACAACATAGTCAGTGTCATGACCACTGTCAGCATCCTCAGAGTCATCCTCATCATCCTCACCTGCCGCAACGCGAGGTTTAGCATGTTTCTTGATCTTGAGTGCCTTTGTCCTGTGCACAATGAGAGAGCGAGTGGAGAGAGTCCTAGCAATGATGGGGCACTTTGACACAATGAGGGCCATAATATAAGGAGAAAATGGTGGAACCCTCCGAGTGTATGCAGCAACAACCATTTCATTCCATATGAAGTCTGTCACATCAAGAGGATTGCCTGATTCTCGGTTGAGGAAGGTGTTGAACAGCAAGTCAACAAAGAACCCATGTATCTCATCCTTGTTGCCCGCACGAGGAGCAACAGTCTCACGGAAAATGCGATGGAGAATGTCATATGTGGGGAGTAGATCCTTGATCTTGCCAGCAACCCCACGGCCTCAAATATACAAAGGTGTAAGAACATACTTTTTGGAGGGATGCTCCCGCATGTGACAGCGAAAACCACAAGGAACGTGCCGACCGCGATCTTCATACCCCAAGATTGCAGCAAACTCCGCAAGTGTAGCTTCCTTGACATCACCTTGAGTCATCCAGGTAATCTTCCTAGTGCGGCCAGTGTGAAAATGTGCAGTGGCATAAAACCGGCAGATAAGGAGGGGATCATAGTCATACTGAAACTCCATAATGGGGAACAAGCCAAGGTGAGAGCAGATTTCCTTAGCTTCAGCAAAGTAGTCAAGGTTCTTGTCAATGTGTCCCATGTCAATCCACTGCTGAGGCACCACCATCTGGATGTTGGTCAAAAGAACCTCATGATAAACACGCTCTTGGAAATAATCATAGAAGAGACTGTCTTCCCTTGCTTCCTTCCGGTTGCGGGAGTATGCATTTTCAATCCGGAGAGCCCTAAAATCTGAATCAGAGATATCTGACAGTTTCTTTGGCCCAGATGGCCCAGAGCTGAGACTTTTGGTACGCCCAGTGGAAGGGGGCGAGAGGGAGGGGCACTACCACGACCAGCTGAGCGCTTGGTAACCCCTTCACGACCCCCACGACCACCTCGAGTGGCAGGCAGCTTGGAACGGTGTCTTGGCTGTGGCATAACTTCTTCCTCAGACTTTGTCTCTTCCTCAACAATCTCACGGTCAGACTTGGAGCGCTTGCGTGCACCCCGAGAACCACCTGCATCTGTGAAAGCACGAGGGAGGATATCAAGGAGATAAGGGCACAAGAATCAAAAAGGAGCAAACGAAAGAATCTACAATTTGGGCAGAAAAATGTGGTCAGAGTGGACCGGTACTACCGGACCTGACGATCGGTAGTACCGCTTGCAAGCGGTAGTACCGGAAAAAGTTCCGGTACTACCGGTTGAGCGGCACACACGCGTCAGATCTGATGGAAATGGCCCAACATGACGGCATAAAACTGCAAAATCGAAGATTCTACTCGGTATCAAGGAATCATATGGCAGTACAACCTTGCAAATAGTCAAGTTCTCCATAGATATAAGCCAAAACCTAGATCTAATGGGGAAATCAAACGGGAAGAGAGAAAGGGCGGTTGTACCGGGATCCATGGCGGTGGAAAGGAGTGGGAGCCCGCCAAGAGGCCGAATCCAAGGAGAATCCGGAGAGAGGAGGGCGCGGCAGGGCTCCGGTGGCTTCAAGATCTCCGGTGGCAGCGCAGGTTTGAGTGGAGGGTGTGGGAAATAATGAGGCACTGAGGGGTGCCTCTCTCCATGCGTCCAATATATACCTGGAAACCGTCAACCGGTAGTACCGGTTGTTGGAGCGGTACTACCGCTTGTAAGCGGTAGTACCGGTTCCACAACCGGTAGTACCGGTGGCCGGTAGGACCGGACATGTGGGCGGTAGTACCGTTCCTGGAGCAGTTCTTCCAGGAGACGACCTGGGAACTTCCCAGGTCCGGTAGTACCGCTCGCACATCCGGTAGTACCGGTCCCATCTGATTCCAAAGCCAGGTATCAAGGATGATTCTTGTGCGGATAGAGAGAGGGTTTTCGTGAGGGAGTACGGAGGCTTGGGTTAAGACAAGTGAGCTGAGAAGCACATGCACTCTAAAAAATTGAAGAAACAAATAAATACCAAACTAGAGTGCATGAGACTAAGAACGATGATGACAATTCAAATAGATGACAATCATGAGTGAAAACCAATTCAACTAGGTGACAAACACGAGTAAGCACATCAACCTCTCGATTGAGAGGGGGCGGTGGCCTAGGCCACCATATTTGAGTATACTCGGCTTGGCACCACGGAGATATATCTTGGGTCCATTACCAAAACTCATCATTGAGCTCACATATCACAAAATGATATTAAGAGGAATGATTTTGTTTACTTTGCGCATAATGGGGGGAGGGATAGTCCAATCAATTAGGATCGCACTCCCCCTATGTCCATGCCTACACCTAAACCTAACATGGGTCGAGTATTAGGTGAGAGTGCAAGATAATCAAGTCAAACTCCTTGAATCTACGATATTTAGTTCATTCCTCAAGTAGCAAAACCTTGCTTCATCAAGTGGCTTCGTGAAGATATCGGCAAGTTGATCTTTGGTTGATACATAGGATAGATCAATATCACCTCTAGCAACATGATCTCTAATGAAGTGATGTTGAATCTCAATATGCTTTGTCCTTGTGTGATCCACCGGGTTGTATGCAATTTTGATGGCACTTTCATTGTCACATAGAAGAGGCACTTTGTCACAATGGACACCGTATTCCTTTAAAGTTTGCCTCATCCATAGCAATTGGGTGCAAGCACTAGCAGCAGCAACATACTCGGCTTCGGCGGTGGAGAGAGATATACAATTTTGCTTCTTAGAAGACCAACATACCAAGGACCTACCAAGGAATTGGCAAGCCCCGGATGTTGATTTTCTATCATCCTTGTCTCCCGCCCAATCCGAATCCATGTATCCACACAGAGCGAATGTTGAGCCTTGAGGGTACCAAAGACCATAAAATGGGGTATGAACTAAATATCGAAAGATTCTCTTGACCGCCATTAAATGGCTTTCCTTAGGAGCCGCTTGATATCTTGCACACACACCTACACTCAACACAATATCGGGTCTAGATGCACAAAGGTAAAGCAAAGAACCAATCATAGACCGGTATACCTTTTGATCCACATCTTTACCATTTGGATTTTGTTCTAGATGAGTCTTTGTAGCCATGGGAGTAGGAGCTCCATTCAAATCTTGCATTTTGAATCTCTTGAGCATATCTTGAGTATACTTGGCTTGGTTGAAGAATGTTCCTCCTCTAACTTGCTTGATCTCAAAGCCAAGAAATACTTTCAACTCCCCCATCAAAGACATCCGGAACCTACTAGTCATAAGCTTTGAGAATTCATCATTAAAAGCTTTGTTAGATGAGCCAAAGATAATATCATCAACATACATTTGACATACAAAAAGCTCCCCATTGACCCTCTTAGTAAAAAGAGTGGGATCGATTTTCCCAACCTCAAAGCCACGGTCAAACAATAACTCTCTAAGGTGCTCATACCACGTGCGTGGGGCTTGCTTGAGCCCATAGAGCGCCTTATCAAGTTTGTAGACATGGTTTGGGAAGTTGGGGTCCTCAAATCCCGGGGGTTGCTTAACATATACCAATTCATTTAAAGGACCATAAAGGAATGCACTTTCTACATCCATTTGTTGCAACTTGAAGTTGTGATGTGCCGCATAGGCAAGAAGGATACAGATGGACTCAAGGCGAGCCACGGGTGCATAAGTCTCTCCATAATCAATGCCTTCAATTTGAGAATACCCTTGTGCAACCAATCTAGCCTTGTTCCTTACTATAATTCCATGCTCATCTTGCTTGTTCTTGAATATCCACTTTGTTCCAATAACATTGCGGCAATCCTTTGGCTTCTCAACTAACTTCCACACTTTGTTTCTCTCAAAGTTGTTGAGCTCTTTGTGCATAGCTTCTAACCAATCCGAATCTTCAAGAGCTTCCCACACTTTCTTTGGTTCAATCATGGAGATGTGTGATTGGTGTTCACTGAACCTCTTCAATTGTGCTCTTGTGGAAATTCCTTTCCTTAGATCTCCAACAACATTTTGGAGGGTGTGGTCTCTTATTTCCAACATTCTTTCCATTCTAGCTTCGCGACGAGCGTGGATCTCTTCATTGTTTCTTGGGGGACCCTCTTCATCATTTTGATCCTCGTCTTGACCATCAACTTGACCTTGATCATCATTGGAGTCATCCTCTATATTGGGAGGCAAGGATTGACCTTGGTCTTGATCAAGTGCTTTTCTAGCATAAATTTGAGCACGTCTCAAAACAGCTTGGATGGATCTTCCTTGACAAATTGACTTGGCACAACTTGACACCCCATCGAATGGACCAAGCTCCCTTTGACTAGAGTTCACACATTAATCACTATGTTGAGGGTCCACATCTTGTCTTTGGCTTGAGCCAATGTCCTCTTCGGTAGATGGAGCATGTTGAGGTTGTGAAGATGAGGGCTCCACTCGAGTGGAGCATAGTTCTTCTCGATCCGCCATAAGGGGTTCCTCAACGGGGCGGATATAACCCACACCCATTCTTCCTATGGCATCCTAAGGCATTTCATCATCTGCATCACAAGCATCAACACTCCCCCCTTGGGGACCATCATATTCTTCGAAGTTCACACTACAAGATTCTATGACGGCTTCAGAGAGCTTGTCATAGATTCTATAAGTGTGAGATTCGAGACCATAGCCAACAAAAATACCCTCTAATGCTTTAGACTCGAATTTAGACAAACGAACACCTTTTATGAGATAGAAACACTTACAACCAAACACCCAGAAATAAGATATGTTGGGCTTGTTACCAGTAAGTATCTCATATGGAGTCTTGTTGATTTTCTTGCGGAGGTAGAGCCGGTTTGAAGCATGGCAAGCGGTGGAGACGGCTTCGGCCCAGAAGTTGTATAGATATTTAAACTCCGCCAACATGGTCCTAGCCATCTCAATAAGAGTCCGGTTCTTCCTTTCGGCCACACCATTTTGTTGAGGGGTGTATGCAGCGGAATATTGATGTTTAATCCCCTCATCACTAAGAAAATCATTCAAGGTGTAGTTCTTGAACTCGGTGCCATTGTCACTTCTTATAATCAACATGGGAACATTGTGTTGCCGTTGAACCAAGTTGAGGAAGTCGATAAAAGTCCTTTGAGTTTCACTCTTCAAGTTGAAGAAATAAACCCAAGAGTATCTTGAAAAGTCGTCAACAATCACCAAACAATATTTCTTCCCTCCAAGACTTGCATGAGATGGAGGACCAAATAGGTCCACATGGAGGAGTTCCAAGATCTTGTTAGACTTGATTTGGTTCGTGGGCTTGTGAGGAGCGTCATGCATCTTCCCAAGAACACATGCCCTGCAAACACGATCTTTGGCAAAGGAAACATTTTCTTTTAGTCCAATAATATGGCCCTCTTTATGGAGACTTTGCAAAGTTCTCATATTGTCATGGGCTAGTCGGCGGTGCCATAGCCAACCCACATCGGCCTTTCCGTATAAGCACATCGGACCTGAAGTGGCTTTCCCCGAAAAGTCCACCACATACAAGTCATTTTCGACGTACCCAACGAAAGCGACCTTGAGAGACTTGCTCCACATGAGGACCACAATATCATAATCAATAAAGACGACAAAGCCCATCTTTCCAAGAGCACAGACAGAAAGTAAATTGTATCCAAGGGTTTCAACAAGCATGACGTTCACGAGTGTAATGTCGTGAGCCACCACTACCTTGTCGAAACCCATTACCTTAGACTTTGACTTGTCGGCATATGTGACGGTGATTTGATCTTCATTTGACACAAAGTCCTTGACAAAAGACGAGATTCCGGTCATATGACTTGTGCAACCACTATCGATCACCCATTTTGACCCTCCGGAAGCATAAGTCTACAAAAGATCAAGCTAGTTTTTAGGTACCCATTTTTCAATGGGTCCTCTTTTGTTAGCAACAAGGGTCTTGGGAACCCAAATAGACCAAGCAATATAACCATCATAAGGAGCAACATATTGTGCATACACATCACCATAATAATCACGCATTAGAACATAGTGAGGGTTAGCACTTCCCGCAAAATCATCATGAGACATAGTTTTACCATTTGTGGTCTTACTCTCCACAATGGTCTTGTTGGTCTCTTGTGCAGGCATGTCCTTCTTCTTCTTGTTGTTCTTCTTCTTTGTTTTGGAGACAAAACCAATGCCCCCTTTATCACCACTACGCCTTTGCTTGCTCAAAAGATCATCAATAGACTTGTTGCCTTGTGGAAATGTGGCCTTAGCAAGCTCCCCCTTCAACCTAGCATTCTCTTCAAGAATAGTTGTGCTACTAAATGGAATGAAGTTACTAGGTGAAGGAATATTGGCCAATTGAGTTTGAAGCATTTCATGGGACTTTGTGAGAGACAAGATTTCACTCTCCAAGGCCTTGTGGGCCTTGTTAAGCAAGCTAAAGTCCTCGGCAAGTTTTTCATGAACCACACAAAACTCAATCTTGTCCTTTTTAGCTCTTTTGTATTTAGCAATAGCATGATCACGCTCTTTGATGAGTTTGTTAACAATAATGTCATTGGCCTCATCAAGCCCTTCAAGTTTTAATTCAAGTGACAACCTAGTTTCTTGTTCTTCTTCTAGAGCATTGTTTAGGGCCTCTAGCTCGATCATATGTTCATGCCCAAGTTTACATATTACATCTAGAAGCTCTTGAGTATGTGATAGTTGATCTAAGATGTTTCCAAAATGTAGCTTAGCATCACCTTCTAGGTTAGTCATAAACTCATCAAAGGCAATTAATTCCTTTTTAACATCAAGAGACATCTCATCATCAACTTCATCATTATCTAAGTGAGTAGAGCGGGATGATGAAGATACCTCCGTTACTCTTGCCATAAGGCAAGTGGAGTTCTTGGTGGAGGAGTTCTCATTTGGAGAATCGAAGAGTGAGAATATCGGAGTAGATGTGGTGGCAAGAGAAGCCACACCATGAGAAGTTTCCTCTTCGTCATCTTCATTATCGGAGGAGTACTCTTCATGAGTGATCAAGACAATTTCTCCCGGCTTCTTGTTGATGGGATTCTTTTTGATGAAAGGTTTCTTGTACGGTCCCTTGAGAGTCTTCTTCAACACAAGCTTTCCACCATGATCTTATCTCTTCTCATAGGGGCAACTAGCCACAAAGTGGTAGCGGTCACCACAATTGAAACAAGTTCTCAATCTTGTGGTATTCTCTCTTTTCCCATTTGGATTGCTTCTCTGTTCCATTTCCATCTTGGCCTTGGCAGGGTTCTTCCAAAAGTTCTTTGCATAGAAAGCCATATATTGACCATGAGCAATCTTCACTTCATCGGGATGGTCCATGGAAAGCCCTTCATCACTATCATCTTCATCCCCATGGTCCACAACTTTGGCCTTCAAAGCAACATTGACAACATTACTCATACCAAGGGCACGAGCACGGGCATCTTTGGCATTCTTGGCGGCAACCTTGAAAGCGGCCATCTCTTGCATAACTTCATTTGAGGTCATGAGATGGTAGTTGTGTCTTCCTTGTAGACTCTTCAAGTCGGTGGGCTCAAAAGGCATGAGTGCACTCACATACTTCCTTTTTATCCATGCATCATCCACATGTGAGGCACCCACATTTCTAAAGGCGGTGGCGGTGGTCTTGAGCCTTCGGTACATGTCTTCATGATCTTCACCTTCTTTCATGTAGAAGCCTTCGGCTTCATTGCTTAGAGCATCATATCGATTCCTCCTCATACTCTCATTGCCAATAAACAACACAGTGAGAGCATCCCAAGCTTCCTTGGCAATGCTAAAATGCTCAATGTGTGGGTAATCCTTTGTTCCCAATCCTTGTTGAATCATATGCAAAGCAGTGGCATTGAGTTGACTATTAACAATCTCTCTTCTTGTCAAGTTGTTTGGATCCCCAATAAAGAGTCCATGCTCGATGATGTTCCATAGTTCAATGCAAGAGCTGCGCATATGAGTTCTCATTAGTGATTGCCATTGAGCAAAAGTAGCGGATTCTTCAAGCTTAGGTGTGTCACCTCTATTGTATACATGAGGGTGAGGGATTGGAGGGTCGGGAGAGTACCATGAGTCACGGTGCTCACCCTTCCCACCATTATTGTGTGTGGAGGAATTAGCGTTGTCTGGTTTACCCCCTACCAATGCACCCTCGGGGGATACTGACGTATTCCCTTTAGGTAAAATGGATGGTTGATCCTCTTGAGGATATGGGGGTGGTGAGCCTTCTTTGTCTTTAAGAAGTTGCTCAAGCATCTTCTTGACTTCGTTGACCAAGGAAGAGCTCAATCTTGTTTCCAAGTTTTTGAGATCTTCCATGGTCACCGTGGTCGGCTCACCATCACCATCCCCTTCGCGGCTACCCATATTATCTTAGGCGGTAAAGCCCAAATAAAGAGCCGAGGCTCTGATACCAATTGAAAGGATCGTATGGGCACCTAGAGGTGGGGTGAATAGGTGCTACTTCAAATTTTCTTCTTTTTCAAATTAAGGTTTGACAATAAGGTAAATTCTCTAGATAATGCAACTATGGTGAATTTACCTATATGACAATTATGCAAGGGCTACCACAACACAAAAGTAGTAACAAGTAAGTAAGGTACGGTAAAGGATAGAAGTAACCTAAAAGTGGACGCGGAGACACAAGGATTTGTTTCCCGTAGTTCCTTCCTTTTGAGAGGAAGTACGTCTATGTTTGGAGAGGGGGTGGTTTCAAATCACCAACGCCACGAGAGGCCTCCCTTGTTCTCCGATGAATCTCACCCCAACGGGATCGATTCACCTTCCACTATATCGGCAACCTTCAAGGTGGAAGTTGGCACCGTTACAAGTTTGGGGCACACATCCACAACTTAATCGGAGGCTCCCAAATACAAGCAAGCTGTCAAAGCAACCAAAGACAAGCTTGTAAGAACCAAAACAAGAAATAGGGTTTCCAAGAAAACACTAGAGCAAAGGGGCCCTCAATGGAATGAGGGGGAAATGAAGATCTCTTTTGGTGAAGTAGTAGATCGGGGACTCCTCCTTCGATTCCCCAAAGATCAAGTACTTTGGGTGGTGGGATGAGGAGATCTTGAAGATTTGGGTGGCTCCAATGGACTCCAATGGTGGTCTTTGACTTTAATGAACTGAGCAATTTGTCCCAAGGTAGGTGGAGGGGTATTTATACCCCTCCACGAAATATGGCCATTGGAGCATTTAATGTACCGGTAGTACCGGTACACAAGTGGTAGTACTGCTGGCAAGCGGTACTACCGGTTCAGTACCAGACCAGGTACCGGAGGTGCCCCAGTTCTTCAGCGTTCTTCAGCTTTGGGCGGTATCGCCCTTGCGGTACTACCCCCAAGCGGTAGTACCGGTGGTAGGAAGCGGTACTACCGGTTTAGGCGGTAGTACCGGTCCCAAGTACCGCTTGGTACTGACCAAAATGGAGAGGGGTGAGTGCTAGTCAGTATGCCATGGTACTGCCGAGCGGTACGGCCGCCTCAAGCGGTCGTACCGCTTGTACCAAGCGGTACTACCGGTTGGACCGGTAGTGCCGCTCCGTGGTACCGGGGGGTACTGACTAGCACGCACCATTATCACCTTTGATCAGTGCCAACCGGTACTGGAACCGGTAGTACCGGTGTCAAGCGGTAGTACCGGTTGTAGTTCCGGTACTACCGGTTGACACAGAGGTTTTTTGCAAGGGGAATTGATATGCCATTAATTGTGCCTCCTCTTATCAATCCTGTGATAAACTTAGCACACAGTTAAAACGATAAGTGTATTGTTATCAAACATCAAAATCAGAGGGATAGGAAAATGCTCTTTATGAAGCGATGATGGGCCCTGACTCCGTCAAATGGCTTGAAGCCATAAAATCCGTGATAGTTCCATACACGAGAAATCAAGTTTTGAACTTGGAAGACCCTCCGGAAAGGTGTAAAAAGCTATCGGCCGTATTTGGATCTATAAAGAAACAGACATGGATGTTTCACATCTATGAAATAGTGGACATGTCGTAAAGTATTTTACGACAATGTTCAAGGAGTTGACTATGACAAGATTTGATCTTTCATAGCGATATTTAGTCTGGACGAATTAAAGTAGCAACCACTACATATAATTTGGTATATGGTAGATGAATAAACAAAACAAAATTCTTCTAATAGAATGGTTACCTAGGACGTGTACATTGCACGGTTCAAAGGGTTTTGTTAAAATTCAAAGGATGCTAAAAGGGCATGCAAACTTCAATGGTTGAAGTAAGCATCGCGGAGTTGGAATCTTCACCTTAATGAAAAGGAGTTTTCATCAGGAGACGATGAAGATGCTTGCATTTGCAAGAAATTAAGTGGGAGCGCTGAGACATATTTCTAATACATTATGTGGATGACATCTTGTTGATTAGAAATGATGTATCTTTTATTGAAAAAGGTTAAGAATTTCATTTCAATGAAATACTTAGGCAAAACCCGAATATTTAGCGTGAATGTATATAGTGGATAGACTGTGACGCTAATATGGTTGTGCCAAACGTACATATATAAGATATTGAAGGAGTTAAATAAACGACAAGAAAAGATTCTTGTCGCATGGAAAGGAATTGAATCAAGATTCAAGTGTATCGACACTTGATAAGTGAAACAATATTCAAGTGCTTTGACACTTGATGAGTGAAATCACGAGAATGTTTTGATCAATCATACCATGATATGTACACATCCAGATATGTCCTATGCTCTAAGTGTTATGAGCATATACCAGAATGAATCATAAAATGATCATTGGACGATAGTGAGGACATTCTTATGATCTTTTCGAAAGAACTAAGAATATATTTGTGTAGAGGTAACAAACAATTACAAATAGTTCATTGTAAAGCTTTACATTGACAATAGGTTTGTCACAAGATACAAATTAAGTTTATCTCAATTTAAACTATGGGTGGCACACATGTAATGGAAAGGAGATTCCATGATGGATTTATATGAAATCCATAGTTAATACATTGTGACGAATACTACAACAAAAAGGCTAAGTATATGACAGCTATAGTAGCAGCAAAGGAGGGAATTTGTGTCAAGAAGTTTGTTATCAAACTAAGGTGTGGTTGGCAACGGGCTAACACTAAAGATATATTGTATGACAATAGTATCGACATGGTTTAACCCCAAGGAACTAAAGGTCCCACCGAAAGACCAAATTTATACAATGCCATCTCATTGGAGAATGAGTGATGCGTGGAGACGCAAATATATGCAAATACACACGGACCTGAAAGTGTCAGATCCGTAGATTATGTTAACCACTTACAATCGCGTATATGGAACACCGGAAAGCCATAAGTGTTCAATATGCAAAGTTTTCAAACTAGATTATTGTCTCTAATGCAAGTGGGAGACTGAAGGGAATATGCCCGAGAGGCAATAATAAAGTGGTTATTATCGTATTACTTATTTATGATAAATGTTTATTTTGCATGCTATAATTATATTAATACGGAAACGTTAATACATGTGTGTTTAATAAACAAAAAGGAAGTTCCTAGTTATGCCTCTCTTATAAACTAGCTCGTTGATTAACAAGATGATCAAAGTTTCCTAATCATGGACATTGGATGTTGTTAATAACGAGGTCACAACATTAGTGTAATGATGTGATGAACATTCATCCGAAGTATAGCATTACGATCAAAGTCATTGAGTTTATATTGCTATAACAACTTACGAAGTGATCCTAATCCTTAGACCATGAGATCATGTCAATCACTAACACCGGAAGAGTTTCTTGATAACATCAAACGTCACACCGTAACAGGGTGATTATAAAGATGGATTCAGAACTAATAAAGTGTTATGTTGAGGCTCATGGATCGAGAGTGGAATTTGTTCATCCCGATAACGGATAGATATACTCTGGGCCCTCTCGGTGATATCACATTGATTAGCTTGCAGGCAAGTGATTTGATCACTAGAATGTTATATCACGGGAACGAGAAAAGAGTGCATGTCAGTAACGAGATCAAACTAGGTATGGAGATACCGATGATCGAATCTCGGACATGTAATATATCATGAAACAAAGGGATTAAGATACTAGCGTAAAAGGTTCCGACGATCACAAGAAAGTCATCGTTGAATGTGTGGGAGTCAGTATGGGTCTCCAGATCCCGCTTCTGATTATTGATCCGAGAGGGGTCTCGATCATGTCCGCATTATTCACGAACCGTAGGGTGACACACTTAAGAGACACCGACATCCAATTGGAGCAAAATTTTCATGCCGAAAGAATGAACAAGCGCAGGAATTTATTTCACTAGATACCGAAACAGGTTTTCGGGTGAAATTGCATAAAGTGGTTATGCATGTGAAATAGAATTCTAGCAAGGGGTTATTTGTGAATGTTTGTCATTAAAGTAATTGACAAAATTCTGAATAAAATAAAAGAGTTTTATTTAATGAGAGTTTGCATTAAATTTGGTGGAAATTTAATGGGAATTTGAGTGGGTTTTTGAGTGGAGAAAATTGAAGGGCCATTTTGTGAGTGGAGTGTCCACCCACATGAATGAGGGAGAGGTGGGGGAACCCTCCATGGCCGGCGGCCATGCCCCCTTGGGCTGCCCCCCTCCCCTATATAAGGAGCCCCTTCTCTCACTTCTCACTCACACCTCCTCGTGAAGGATCTCTCTCCCCCTCTAGAATTTATCCCCCATGGTCTCGGACTAGCGAGATACATGTTCCCGGTGGCTATTCGGCAAGAAAGAGTTGTGCTTCCGCTGCATCGCTAGAGCGAGGAGGTGGAGGTTGCTCGGTGCCTCGAACGTGTGTGCGAGCACGGATGCGCTGCTGATTTGCGGTGCTAGGACTTCCTCTCGATCTTGAGATCGGCAAGAGATCGTCTACATCAAGTTTTGTCGGTCTTCAAGGGTATGTTCTCTACGGATAAACATCCGCCAGTTGTTTGTATCTAATAGATAGATCTTGGTACATAGTTCACATCGTAGGATTTTTTTTGTTTTCTATGCTGCGAACCCTACACAACCATGTGCCAATAATGAAATGGGCGGTTGGTTGGACTCAGTAGGTTGTATTGACTCGAACCCACGTATCCAGAGATGTAGAATTTTGGTAGGTTGGACCGGTGCGTGTCAGGTTTGGGGAGCTACTTCCCGAACGGTCTATTCTTGGACTTCTCCCTATCATCACCCAATATAAGAGTGATGGTACGAGCTGGGCTGGCCAAGTCACATGGGTAAAGTGTACTAATCCATGCAGGGTGTATAAACTAATTGATTAGCCGTGTTCCCGGTTATGGACGTCTGAGTTGCTTGATATTGATTCCATGACATGTTTCTCGCTCATTCAAATTTCATAATTGCTTTAATGTTGATGGGTTAACTTACTTGGGATCTTTTTAAAGAAAATCAAAAAAACGGTTTATGAAAGTAGGACAAAGGTATTTGCAAATGCAAGCTAGCCACAACTCCACTTGCCTGATATACATGTAGATGTTAGCACTATTGTCTCCTTTAACAGCTCTACTTGCCATACATTCCATGTATTGACCCTTCAGGGCTGCTACGTTTCATGTTACAGGATATTCCGATTCTGAGTGATCGATTTAGGCCACGGTACTCCACTCAGCACTTGTTCACTTGTGGGAAATTTGAATAATGGAGGATTTACTATATTTATGTTGCTACTTGAATAAGTTGAGCTAGCCTTGAGCTAAGCTTTTATTGTAATAATGATACTCTGGATCTCCGTTATTTATGATGCACGGATATTTGCTATGTTATTCATCTTTATTCTATTGTGGGCCAATGAACCGATCCAGGGATTGGCATGTCACATAGAAGCTACGGTCTTTTTAGAACCGTAGTGTTACAAGATGGTATCAGATCCCGTGTGTCGACTGTAGGATCGTGACCTAGGTTTGGATTAGGAAGCCTTAGAATTATTAAAGCTTATATTAACTCTGTCTTTCATCTTATGCCTTTCACTCTCGTAAATCTTTACCATATGCTATTCTCACACTTTCCTCTTTTAATTGATAGATGGGAGAAGTCAGGACTGAGTATGCGACGATGGAGTCACCAAGGCCCTTTGCAAGGCAGTTGGCACAACTCTCGCAGTCATTGGGATTGTCACTGCCCATGTTCAAGGGAAGAAGGTTGTACACCTATGGATATGGCGAGGATGCATGGGAGATCACCACTTCCATCTTCAGGGATGCCGCCTTGCCAAACCCTGTGCATCTAATCTACACCAAGACATACTACAACTGGGGACTTGGAATAAACTTGGCCCTGCATGAAGCCCTGTCACGCCAGTGCCATCTTGTCCGACACCTGCTGCCAGAAGACTCACCCTACCGTGACTACGGAAGGCGTGATGAGAATGGGAACGTTGTGGTTACCCCGGGCGACAGGAACAACATGCCGCCCCGTCGGAGGCACATAGAGGACATGGAGAGGGAGAATGGAGCTCTAGCTGAGAAAGTGGTGATGGTAAAGGAGATAGCAGATTTTGCCAGCAACGGTATGGTGGTCCATGGACAGGAGATTGAGACCTTGCATGAAGCTGTGGATGTTTTGAATAATGCACTGATAGGCAGGGATGCAACCATAGCACAGCTTAATGGGACCGTGCAGGAAAACAATCAGACCATACAACAGCTGCAAGGGACCGTCCAGGAAAGGGACCAGACTATTGAAGATATGGCAGCCCAGATTGCCGCTCTCCAAGCACAGTTGAATCCACCCTCCGATGACAACAATGGAGATGATGGCAACAATGATGACAATGATGACAGTGGGAACGATGATGATGATGATGAGGATGAGGATGATGATGATGGAGACTATGATGGTGGAGGAGATGAAGCTATTGCAGCCGCAGCAGAGGATGAAGAAGAAGAGGAGGATCCAGAAGAGGTGGAATTTGAGATTTCAAGTGATGATTCAGGAGAGGTGTATACTCCGCCGCCATGGTTGGTTCATGGACAGAAGCGCCAACGCATGAGTGCGAGGACCTACTGCAACCTCTTCATGAAGTAGATAGATGCCCACCAACTAGTCTTCGTTAGGTTAAATCGTTAGATTAAGTCTCGATCAATGTAAAACTTAAATTACTATTAGTTTTAAAGCGTTTAGTTGCTCCTATATGTACTCCAATGTTCCAGGATTATTTGTGCGAATTTTATAGAAGAATTATGACAAGTTTTGGTTGATATCTGAGTTTTTCCTGATGCAGTTTTCTGCTGACACAACTGTACCGCACGATTTTTCATATTTTATTGGTAACTGGGACAAATCTGAAAAAAATAGGGTTGGTTCGAAACTCTCTGTACTGTATACAAAAGAATCAGAAAAATTTCCTGACGAGTTTAAGTCAGGTAGAAAAATTCGTGAACACTGCTGGACTGTTCTAGCAGATTCCTGTTTTTAATGCTTTGTTGGCCAATTGGTGTTGATAACTGTTGCCAACTCTTCTAAAGCTATTTCAGTAGATAACCCCTGGGATATTGCTGGATCGTTTGTTTGCTGATGTGCTGCTTGCTTGAGATTGTCTGTGATTGCCTTGTTGTTGTTTGATCATAATGCATGGGTAGAATCCTGTTTTCGTAATCGATTCTATCTAAGCTTACCTGTGCTGAACCGCAGATGCCTCCCCGCCGTCAACCTACTGAGTTGGAGAAGCTCATGGCGGCTCAGGCACAGCTGACCCAAGTGATGACCCAGTTCATGGAAGCTCAGAACAACAACAACAACAACAATAACAACAACAACAACAACAACAACAACAACAACAACAATGGGAACAACCAGCCTCAGGGAGATGCACTTACAAGGTTCCTGAGGCTAAGGCCAGCGAAGTTCTCTACTGCAACGGAGCCGATGGTTGCTCTCGACTGGTTGCGTTCAGTGAATAAGGATCTGGTAACTGTTGGGTGCACAGATGCTGAGAAGGTGAGATTTGCTGCTCACCTACTGGAGGGACCAGCCGCTTCGTGGTGGGACACTTTTCAGATCACCCACCCGCTAGACACTGTGACTTGGGCAATGTTTGAGGAAGGTTTCAGGACCAACCATGTTTCTTCAGGAGTTTTGAGCCTGAAGAGGAAGAAATTTCGCAACTTGCACCAAACCAACCGCACCGTGGCTGAGTATATTGAGGAGTTCAACAACCTGTCTCGTTATGCACCTGAGGATGTTGACACTGATGACAAAAGGAGAGAGAGGTTCCTGGATGGCCTCAGTGATGAGCTTTCAGTGCAGCTGCTAGTGGTCTATTGTCCCACTTTCCAGGAGCTTATGGACAAGGCCAGAATCTTGGAGGGAAAGCACAAGCAGGTGGAAAACCGCAAGAGAAAGAGCAGCAATCACCACTCTGGCTCTCACCACAAGTCTCGCACTTCTTATGATGGATACTCCAAGCATGGGGGAAGTGACCATGGGCACCATGGAAGCCATGACCGCCACAACCATGGAGGCGATGGACATCGCCATGATAGCCACAAGAGCAACCGCCACAGCCACAAGGGAGGACACACTCACCATTCTGGAGGACACAGTGGACATGACCGCAACCGTGACCGCAACTTTGTGAAGAAGGACCTGAGTGAGGTGACATGCTTCAAGTGTGGCCAGAAGGGGCATTATGCAGACAACTGTCTGGAGAAGAAGGGAATAGAGCCAGGCAACAACCAGAAGGCCACAGTGAACCACATGAATGTGGAGGAGATCCCAGATGAGCCTGAGCTTGTGGTTGGTAAGTTTCCAATCAACACTCACCCTGCACTTATACTTTTCGATACTGGTGCATCGCATTCGTTTATATCAAGGGCATTTGTGGATAAGTATAAGTTACCCATGGAGTCTCTGAAAGGGTCTATTAGAGTAAGCTCAACTGGAGGGGATATGATAGCTAGCGCCGGATGCCGCGACTTAACTGTGAGGATTGGAGCACACAATTTCATTGCACATCTGGTAGTATTAGAGTCACAAGGTTTAGATGTAATATTGGGCATGGATTGGATGTATATGCATGGGGGACACATAGATTGTGCACAGCGAGCGGTTTCGCTCAAAACCCCGGATGGTAAGAGGATTAGGTTCAAGTCGGCTGTGTGACCGGGAAGGTGTAAGCTGAATTCTCTTAAGGGGGTTAGCATGGATACTGTGCCTATGATTAAGGAGTACCCCGACGTGTTTCCGGAAGAGCTGCCAGGGATGCCACCTGACAGGGATGTGAAGTTTCTCATCGATCTGATGCCGGGAACAAGACCTATAGCAAAGAGACCATATAAGATGGATGTGGATGAGCTGAAGGAATTAAAGAAACAGCTAAAGGAGTAGTTGGATAAGGGATTTATTCAGCCTAGTTCGTCGTCATGGGGTGCACCTGTTCTGTTTGTGGAGAAGAAGGACAGCAGCAAGAGGTTAGTGGTGGACTATCGCTTGCTAAATGAAGTAACCATCAAGAACAAATACCCCCTGCCAAACATAAATGATTTGTTTGATCAACTGGAAGGAGCAAAGGTGTTTAGCAAAATTGATCTGCGATCGGGCTATTTCCAATTAAAGATCCGGGAGGAGGACATACCAAAAACTGCTTTCACTACTAGGTATGGTTTATATGAGTATACAGTTATGTCTTTTGGACTAACGAATGCTCCGGTATATTTCATGACCATGATGAACAAGGTGTTTATGGAGTACTTGGACAAGTTCGTGGTTGTGTTCATCGATGACATACTGATATATTCCAAGGACGATGTTGAGCATGAGAAACATCTGCGACTAATTATGGAGAAGCTGAGGGAACACAAGCTATATGCCAAATTCAGCAAGTGTGGATTCTGGCTTAACATTGTTGGGTTTCTTGGACACGTGGTGTCAGGAGAAGGAGTCGCTGTTGATCCAAGCAAAGTGACTGCAGTAACTGAGTGGGAAGCGCCCAAGAATGTGGGCGATATTCGGAGATTTTTGGGACTTGCTGGATATTACAGGAGGTTCATAGAAAATTTCTCCAAGATTGCTAAGCCGATGACGGAACTTCTGAAGAAGGAAAGGAAGTTTGAGTGGACAGATGCGTGTGAAGCCAGCTTTCAGGAACTGAAGCGTCGACTAGTGACCGCACATGTTCTGTGTTCACCTGACCTTCAGAAGGATTTCCAAGTGTACTGTGATGCTTCTCGACCGGGACTTGGAATTGTGCTGATGCAAGATGGGAGAGTGGTGTCATATGCCTCATGGCAACTCAAACACCATGAGAGGAATTATCCCACGCATGACCTGGAATTAGCATCGGTTGTGCATGCGCTCAAGGTATGGAGGCACTACCTAATGGGAAAGCACTGCGATGTATACACCGACCACAAGATCCTGAAGTACATATTTACACAGAAGGAACTGAACATGAGGCAAAGGAGATGGTTGGATCTTATTTAAGATTATGATATGAATTTGCAATACCACCCGGGAAAAGCCAATGTAGTAGAGGATGCTCTAAGCCAGAAGGTCTATGCCAATGGATTGACTGTTGGGGAATTACCCGAGGATTTGTGCAAGCAATTCAAAGACCTTAGACTGGAGGTAGTGTTAGAAGGATATTTGGCAGCAATGGAGGTCCAACCAACGCTACAGGACATGATCAGGAAGGCTCAAATAGGAGACAAGGAGATAGAGGAGATAAAGGAAAATATGAAGGAGAATCGAGAAAAAGAAATTCGCGAGGATGAGCAAGGAACCTTGTGGTATGGAGATTGTTTGTGTGTGCCCAGCGACCCAGAGATGAGGAAGATGATTCTGCAGGAAGCTCATGACTCGCCATACTCCATACATCCGGGCAATACAAAGATGTATATGGATCTGAAGGACAGATTTTGGTGGAACAACATGAAGGGAGACATTGCCAAGCATATTGCCCTATGTGATGTATGTAGCCAAGTGAAGGCGGAACACCAGAAGCCAGCAGGACTGCTACAGCCATTTCCCGTGCCGGATTGGAAGTGGGATAGAGTGGGAGTGGACTTTATCACAAGATTGCCCAGGACCAGGTCGGGATACGACTCTATTTGGGTAGTGGTCGACCATTTGACCAAGGTAGCCCACTTCATACCGGTGAAGACAACCTACACGAGTGCAAGGTTGTCCAAGATTTATATGGACATAATTGTGTGCCTACATGGAGTTCCCAAGAGCATTGTATCAGACAGAGGCACCCAATTTACATCGCACTTTTGGCTCCAGCTGCACGAATCATTGGGAACTAGGTTGGAGTTTAGCACAGCGTTCCACCCCCAGACCGATGGACAGACCGAGAGGGTAAATCAGATTTTGGAGGATATGTTGAGAGCTTGCGCTTTGGCTCATGGTTCTAGTTGGGATGAGAATTTTCCGTATGCTGAGTTTTTCTACAACAACAGCTACCAAATCAGCATCAAGACGTCACCGTTCGATGTGCTATATGGGAAAAGATGCCGGACACCATTGCTATGGGATGGAGTAGGAGAGCGTTAGCTATTTGGACCTGATTTGATCAAGGACGCCGAGGAGAAGGTTGCTTTGGTTAGAGACAGGCTGAAGATAGCACAGTCGAGGCAGAAGAGCTACGCTGACGCCAAGCGCAAGGAAGTGGTGTATGAGATAGATGATAGAGCATACCTCAGAGTGTCTCCACTGCGTGGAATTAAGAGGTTTGGAATCAAGGGTAGGCTGGCACCTCGGTTTATAGGACCGTATCGGGTCTTAGCCCGCAAAGGAGAGGTTGCCTATCAGCCGGAGTTGCCAGAGGCTCTGTCCGCCGTCCACAATGTGTTCCACGTGTCCCAGCCGAAGAAGTGTCATCCGTAGATGGTGGATACACCATTGAGAGACACGGTGCCACTAGAGGAGGTTCAGCTTGAGAGTGACTTGACCTATGAAGAGAAGCCGGTCAAGATACTGGAGACGGCGGAGAGGATTACCCGTACCAAGACGATCAGGTTTTGCAAGGTGCAATGGAGCCACCACACCAAAGAGGAAGCCACTTGGGAGCGTGAGGATGACATCCGAGAGGACCACCCACACCTATTTGCTAGCCACGCCGAATCTCGGGGATGAGATTCATCTTAAGGGGGTTAGTCTTGTCACATCCCAATTTTTGATTTGGTATTGCATAGCATTCATGTCATTGCATCATGATCATCATTGCAAAAATTCAGTTTGAAAAAGTTTTGTCAAAACAAATCACTTGCAATTGCATTTTGACACCTACTTGAATGCTCGGTTTTACCAAGCCTCTGTTAAAAACAGTATATTTTGGTTGTTTAGAAGGCACCGGTGTGTAGAGGGTTCCGTCACGAACCCGTAGCACTTTGAATCGCCTCAATCGGAGCTTCGTAGCAAATTTTATGGCAATCTGAATATTTTTGCTTCTATTAGGCATTTGCTGTCAGCTAAATTCAGTTAAGGAAATTCATCAGGAAAAGTAAAAAAAAAAAGGAAAACCGGCGAGCCAGCGCAGCCAGCCCACCGTGGCCAGCCGGCCCAGCCGGGGCCTGCCAGCCCCGCAGCCCGCAACAGCAGCACCGCCCGCGCGGCGGATAGTAAGCACCGCCCGCCGCCTGCCAGCCGCTGACGAGCGGGCCCACGCTGTCAGCCACCGCGCGTCACTGACGCGTGGGCCCCACGCGTCAGCGCGTTCTTCTCCAACTCGTAGACAGCACCGATTCCTCCGAAATCGGGCCGTTTTTGAACTGATTTCTCCGAGATTTTTTGTCTATAACAATCCCCTAGTTCTCCTCTTCCAAACCCCCCAAGATTTCGCCATCTATCGCGCCGCCATTGTCGAGAAATTTCTCGCCGGAGTTTGCGATCGCCGCCTCCGAGCTCGGTGAGCCCGACGCCGCCGCGCCCCCCTCGCCCGCTGGGGATCACCGCCGCCACCCGCTGACCCGCCTCCCTCTCTTTCCCCGCAGGACGACGCCACCGCGAGCCGTCGCCGTCGCCACCGACGCCGCCCGCCACTCCAGCCGCCGACTGCCTTCACCGGCGCACACGCCGACCCGCGCCGCCACCTCGAGGAACTCCGCCACCTCGCCCCCGACACCGTCTCACCTCTCGCCGCCGCCGAGGACCGCCACCGCCGCTGCCAACTGCTCCGGTGAGCCTCCCCCTCGCGCGCCTCCTCTGCCGCTCGATAGGCATCCAATGGTCTAGAGGGACCATTGACTAGTCAGCCCAGGGCGCTGACTGGTCAGCGCCACGTCAGCGCCACGTCGGCATAGTCAAACGGTCACGTTGACTATTTATTTTTAATTCGATTTATTTTGTCAGATTTTAGATGGAACTTGTAAAATTCATAGAAAATAATCTAATGAGCAAAAATTGCAAATAAAATATGTATGGAATCAGTGTCTCACTTAGAATATTGCTGTACAGTTGTTTTATGCTTTTGCAGCAAGTTTTTGTATTGGTTAATTAAATGAGTTAATGTTCTTTTTAGAGTATTAAATTCATAGAAAAAGTTATGCAACTCCAAAAATTACAAATAAGATGTCCCTGGAATCAGTAGAACAAGAGGAATCTTACAATGAATTAAAAAGGTAGACTTATAGTATTGGAATTTGCAGAATCTATATAAAGGCTTACTGGAGTATTTTAATTACTCAGCGAATTATATAAATTATTTTTGAGTAATTCCAATTAGTACTGGTTCTATTTTAGGTTGCCTACACAGTGGATATTTTTCCAAGATTTTACAAACAGTTTATTAGCAGTGGCTAAATAATTGGGTTCTAGCTCAATTGTTTGGGCATTTAAAATTGCATGCTTTGTTTTCTATGCATTTAAAATATTTTCCATGCATACATACAGTAGGTATACTGAATAATAATATATGAAGCTACTGTAGCAATGTTCAACTTGTCATGCATGCATCTTGCATTGTCATTGTTTGTATATGATTGTGTATGGTTTGTTTATGTGATTGCAATTGTATCGTGTAGATTGTGACGAGTGCAACGCTTGATCGTGTGTGGATTGTTCGTTCGACCGCTACAGCCAAGGCAAGTAGATGATACTTTGTTCATGATATTGTCCTACTATTTTTAATGCATTGTTGTGTATTTTGTAGATGCATGTGTAGGAAAGTACTATCGCTATGCTATGTCCTATTATGTGGTAGGGTTTTCCTGTAGATGAGCCACCGTTGGTAGATGTGCTTAGCCATGCTATGATGAACGAGGGCTGGGTTACATCACTGAGAGTTGTTTCTAAATATGTTGGTTTGCGAAAACTAAAAACAACTTAATCAATGAACCTCCTGGGTGTGATGGGATTGATAATTTTTGATGGTATCATTGTGGAAAGGCACCCAGGTATCAAGAGAAAATAATTGCCTTTTTTATTTGGTAGCTTACGTGTACAACCATGTGCCAATAATGGAATGGGCGGTTGGTTGGACTCAGTAGGTTGTGGTGACTCGAACCCACGTATCCAGATATGTAGAATTTTGGTAGGTTGGACCGGTGCGTGTCGGGTTTGAGGAGCTACTTTCCGAACGGTCTCTTCTTGGACTTCTCCCTATCATCACCTAATATAAGAGTGATGGTACAAGCTGGGCTGGCCAAGTCACATGGGTAAAGTGTACTAACCCCTACAGGGTGTATAAACTAATCGATTAGTCGTGTCCCCGGTTATGGACGTCTGGGTTGCTTGATATTGATTCCATGACATGTTTCTCGCTCATTCAAATTTCATAATTGATTTAATATTGATGGGTTAACTTAATTGGGATATTTTCAAAGAAAATCAAAAAAACTGTTTATGAAAGTAGGACAAAAGTATTTACAAATGCAAGCTAGCCATAACTCCACTTGCCATATATACATGTAGATGTTAGCACTATTGTCTCCTTTAACAGCTCTACTTGCCATACATTCCATATATTGACCCTTCGGGGCTGTTACGTTTCATGTTGCAGAATATTCCGATTCTGAGTGATCGATTTAGGTCACGGTACTCCACTCGGCACTTGTTCACTTGTGGGCAATTTAAAGAATGGAGGATTTACTATATTTATGTTGCTACTTAAATAAGTTGAGCTAGCCTTGAGCTAAGCTTTTATTGTAATAATGATACTCTGGATCTCCGTTATTTATGATGCACGGATATTTGCTATATTATTCATCTTTATTCTATTGTGGGCCAATGAACCGATCCAGTGATTGGCATGTCACATAGAAGCTACGGTCTTTTCAGAACCGTAGTGTTACACCATGACCCCCTCGCCCATGGAAGTGTTATTGTTTCCAAACAATGGCTCATCCGCAATGTTGTAGGCATCTTGTTGAGTGTCTTGTTGAGTCTCTCCATCGTCGGCATAGCCATCGCCACCCTTATTGATCATGTCGTGCATGACGTCCTAACATCGTTGGCCACGAAATCCTACACCCAATTTTTCCATGATAAAGCGGCTGGAGCAGTAAACTGGCAATGCAAAGAAATATTGCGACCATACCGTGTCGACGGCTCGTCGGACATTCCATCGAACAGGTTGACTGGCACTGGTACGTTCACGACGGAGATGGATCGCCGCTTCTTCGACGCTTCTAGGGTTGTGTCCACGTCCGTTGGAGTGCGATTGAGGTCGATGGAGAGCTCTCCCGCCTCCGACGACGTCATGTAGGGATGGACGAACTGGGGAAGTGAGGCCACGATCCTACTATGGCCTCCAAGCGAAGGTGTGTAGGCCCGGCGTCCTGGGCTGACCTAGTGGCCGGCCACTAGGCATGGAAGTGAGGGAACTGGTAGAGGACGCGCCGGCCATGGCCAGGCCAGGAAGACCGACAATGCCACCGAGAGCGACAGTGACACCGAAAGCACGGTTAGCGTCTCCTGCTTCATCATGTTGACAGCGTGCTTGGCGGCATTCACTGCCAGCTCGTCGGTGTTGACCATGTTCTGTGCGACGAGGAAGCGCTTGTTCTCCTCTCGGCGCTCCGCGTAGAGCTTGGCAGCGACGAGTCGAGCTCTCGTCGCTACCCGCCGGCCAGCGCGCTTGTCCGACTCAACTTTCCGCTCCTTCGCCATCTGATCCTTGCCCGACTTCTTGGCGACAGGACCGCCGGAGAGCGCAATATTGGACGTGGCGGCGGGATCCATCGCCTCCGCTCACGCTTCCGCTAGTGAAAATTTGGAAGAGGGTTTTTGGAGGAAGTAGTAAAGTGGTCTGTGTGCCAGTGACGGGAGGGACCGCCAAAGGTAAAGAGAGGATGTGCGATAACAAACGCGTTTTCCGGACCGACCCAACCAAGACCTAAATTTGGTGTTTGACTAGATCGGTCCGTACGAGTTTATTCGAAAATATCGTCCTGCTAAGCCGACGTGCAGCTGTCCACCAATCCGATCGAACGAGTTCAAACGCCAGCGGACTCGTTGAGTCGAGATGCACTAAGGAACAAGTGTCACCACTCTTACGGACAACATGTACGATTCTGGCCAGTAATCATGCTTGAACCAAGCGTTACGAAAATGAGCTGTAGCCGGTATAACACAAAGGTCGTATATGAGTAAATGATATAGTGCCATTACCACTAACCCGTTTGCTAAGCCAGAGCTGGTCACTGTCGTACTTGCTGGCGCAGTTGGCACCACCCTACTCGCCCCGCGCGGCCCCCACGGCTCAGCCACTCCCCTTCGTCGTCGCAGGCCGAGTTTAGCCAGTGTCCTCTCTGCTGCAATAAAAATTTGGAGAAAAAGGAGAAGGAAGGAATTAATGCCTCCTCCGCAGTGCGCTGTTGCATGCTTGCGCATTTGCAATTGCAAGCAGACAGGTCCGACGAGGCAGCAGCGAAAGAGCTGGCCGGACGGACGTGGGCCGCACCCCGCACTGGCCTGCAGCGGCAGGCAATAATATCTCTCTTCCTCCGCATACATAACTCCGGCAGAATAATTAATAATTGGTACTGTACTATTAAATCGTCAAAAAGAATATATCTCTCATCCCTCCCGTCACAGACCCTGGCGACTGGACCCCACACATCGTCGTCGTTGCTTCACCGTTGCTTCTTCTGCCCTTCTTGCGCCACTCAGAAGCCGTGGTCTCGTCTCTCGTGCAATGGCCAGCAAACGTCTCATGTACAGGTGGTCCCGGCGTATCTCTCGGGCCTACTCGCAGCGACACCGGCGGCCGTCTCGCCGGAAGCACGTTCAAGCAGCACACTAATAATAATAAATGTGTATATTCTGCAACGAGCACCTCTCCCTTTCCCCTCCCTCGTTGGCTTTTTCTTTCCGCCGCGGCAACCGTGAGACGACCCACCCGCCCGCCCCGCCCGATCGAGCCATAATTCCATCCATTCATTGCTGCTCCCTCGCGCGCCTGCGCGTATATAAGCGCGGCCACTGGGGCGCTCGTGGAGGTGTTGTTGGTCACCGTCTCCTCTCGGCTACTAGCCAGGCGCGCGGCGAGATCAGATCGGCGGCGAGGCCACCATGTTCAGCGGGACGCAGCAGAAGTGCAAGGTGTGCACCAAGACGGTGTACCCCATGGACCAGCTCTCCACCGACGGCGCCGTCTTCCACCGCGCGTGCTTCAAGTGCCACCACTGCAAGTCCACCCTCTCGGTATGCGTCGCTCTCTTATCCCAGTTTCCTCTCTGCCCCCCATCCGTCTTCTTCTATTTTTAGTCTGGATGGAAGACATCAAGAGAAAACGATTGTAGTAGATGCCAATAGATGGTGGATCTGTAGAATAATGCGATGTCTCCCGTACTAGTAGTAGATCTGCGAATTGCTCCGCGGGACGGATCTGGTGCTCAGATTTTCTTACGGAATCATCATGTTTTTAGGAGATGTTTGTTTCGACTATTTCACATTTGATGATGGCTTTGATAGTAAGTACTAAAAGAGGACTAGGAGAGAGAATTCATGGAAATTTACATGTTGACCTTTTTCTAGTAGGCAGGCAAAGGTGTTCCTCTGTCTTAACAATCTATCTGGTTCTCTTGTTTCTGTGATGATTCCACAGTTTAGCAGCTACTCCTCCTTTGAAGGAGTGCCCTACTGCAAGCCCCATTTCGCGCAGCTCTTCAAGGAGACAGGGAGCTACAACAAGAGTTTCCAATCACAATCACGTATGCTTTGATTCAGTGCCACACAACTTGTTTTTTTATATATTCTTGATCAGTTGTGTTCTCATGAAGGATTCTTCTTCTTCCTTTTTCCAGCCGCAAAGTCTACGACGGAGAAGTTGACTCCTGAGCTGGTCTGTACTATGGGCTGCTTGCTTGCATTTATGGCTTGCCTGTTTGCATCCCCAATTATGCAATTCAGCTAATTTGTGTGGAACATGCTGTTTCAGACTAGATCGCCAAGCAAAGCCGCGGGTATGTTTTCGGGGACGCAGGACAAATGTGCCACTTGTGGTAAAACTGCATACCCTCTTGAGAAGGTATTGTTGTCACAGAATATTCTATTTGTTACCTTATCAATATTTTGAGACCTAGACGTCTAGCTGGCTAAGATGTAAATTCTAGTCAACTTTATCAGTTCACAAAAGAATTTTTTCGAAATGGAGTTCACAAAAGAATGGAAGGTTAAAATTATAGACAAATCATTTTGTGGTCGAATCCAAGGGGTTATATTACTTGTACACATGGACATATTTGTGCTGTCAGCCTTCACTTCACTCCGTATAATAATGACTTGTCCCATTTAGGCTGCAAAAAATCATCACAATTTCCTCTAAAAAAAACATCACAATTGTCTTTGAATCATCAGTTTCCTTTTCAGTTATACACTAAAGCCTCCAGAACATACAACACTTGATGACTCATGCCTAGCTGTTAAATTAAATCTTGCAGGTGACAGTTGAAGAGAAATCCTACCACAAGTCCTGCTTCAAATGCTCTCATGGAGGCTGCGCCCTTTCGCCGTCCAATTACGCAGCTTTGGAGGGCATTCTCTACTGCAAGCACCATTTCTCCCAGCTTTTCAAGGAGAAGGGCAGCTACAACCATCTGATCAAGTGCGCGTCGGTCAAGCGGGCAGAGGCACAAACAGCACTCGACGCACAAGCAGCGCAGGCGGCCACTGATGCCTCTTCCTGATCTATTTGCGTATCTCCAAAGTGGGCTTTGAGACCAAAAATTCTGAGGCGTTACGTTTTTCTTACTTGTGCCCTGTTGTATGCTGTGTTCTAGCTCCGGGGGTACCAGGACCTATCTATTTCGTATCCCCTTGTGTGCTAGCTCGATCACATTGTTGAACAATGGAATTGATGCCATTTGGAAAGTGGTTTGTTGAGATTGTTGTGTATCATGTACTGGGCACTTTCCTCTGCACGCTTCAATAATGAGTTCGGTTGCCTTGTCGAACATCATTCTGTTGTCTGGTTTGATATTTGCTCGATTCATCCACAATTTCCATTAAGGCGAACTTGTAAACTGCCTCACCGACATGAACTTTCAAACAGAAGAAAGAAGAAACACCTGAAGATTAACTAGATTTCCAGCATTTCAAACGCAAGATTTGTGTACAATTGTCTTGGGGTATACATAGTAAAAGCGAAAATTCCTACCACCATAAAATCCTTTCCAAACTCATGTATCATGTCCCCAATCCTGCAATTCATCCCATATCAAACACTATTACACTAACGGAAAAACAAACAGAGTAGAACATTGCAAGTAAAGACCCAGCAGTTCAACCACTTCATGTACGACAGCAATCTGGGTCTGGAAAATACAAGGTGTTCCCCAATTCGTCAACCCGTCCCTTTTTCCGTGTCTTTGCTGAGCCAGAACAGGAACACCATTCTACAGAGCCAATGAAGTTTAGTAGCCCATAAGTCAACTTGCAGCTGTTCTCCAATTTTCCCCTGCATAAAGACCTCCACTTCCAAGTTCTTCCTCTATTCTTAGCAGCTGCAAAGAGGATGTTCGAAGCTGTGAGAGATCATTCAAGACAGAGCAAGAGGCTATTGGAAGTACAATGCATAAAGGATTGGACAGAAAACCTGATTGTATTTAGTGAGACACTCTCCACGGCAGGGGGCACCAGCTTTGATCTGGCCAGCTGCTGCGCCAACAGCCAGGTCGGCGATGAAAGAATCGTCAGTGTCCCCAGACCTATGTGACACCATCACACTCCAGTGAGCATCCTTTGCCTGTTTCACAACCTCTATGGCCTCGGTGACAGTGCCCACTTGATTTGCCTACAAGACATACATGTCAGCTATACAAAACAGAGGAACCCTCTGGGTAGTGAAACAGATAAAGAGAGCAGTGAAGAATCAAGGATGCAAATACTACATTTGCAAGCAAGTGGCTCTTGCAACCTTATGCTGCCTGCAATAGTTCAATTACAAAATGCTAGTCTTCCAGTGAATTCAAGTAACAAATGGATGGCTACTTGTAGGACTATCACAGGTTGATATCATGCTAATGTCAATGTCTGTAAATGCCATTAGACCTCAACTCATGCCATGTAAAATATTGCATTCAAAGTTTCAAAACGAAGGAGTGGCATTAAGGTAAAGAATCACACTCGGTACCACACAAATGTGACTGATTGACTGTCATTAGTCTCTGACTGCAAATAACTTGCACAAAGCAACACTAATCAGTTTAGAGAGATCGATAAGCAAATTAGTGATTCAAAATTTACCTTGAGAGTAAGAGCATCGCAAGTATACTCATTCACCGCCCGCTTAATGCGCTCAGGATCTGACATCAACAAATCATCTCCTACAACCTGCACATGTATTATGGAATGAGCTCCTGAGTCCTTACAAAAATACAAAACAGAATTACAGAGTACAAAAGAACAGTAATGCACCTGACATAGCTCTAGGGTGGTAAACTTTTTCGAGTGTTCCCAGTCATCTTTGTCAAAGGGCTGTTCAATGGAGACAATTGGGTACTCTAGTGTAGTATAAAAAAGAGAGGAAACTTAAGGTTCATGAAATCAACAAATTTATCCCTCAAAAGATGTCAATCAGAAAACAAGTAATACCTGAACAAAGCTGACTATACATCTCAATCATATCGTCTCCAGTTTTAAAATTCTGCCCTGATTTCTTTGCAGACTTAAACTCCAGGTCATATTTCTTTCCTGTGGAGAGATGCAAGAGCAAGCAGAGAAGTTAACTCACTAACATAGTAAGAGTAACTAACAATAGCCTACAATATACATCTCATTGCTACTCAAGCTCACTGTTTCCATGTATCACGAATTCACGATGCAAGTACAAAAGGTAAGAATATCAATGCAATAGATTGGTCCTGATTGGAAAAGAGGCAATGCTGATCAAAATGGTACTTCCTTCGTTCACTATTATAAGACCTTGTAGATATTTCAATGTGGACTAGATACTGACCAAAAATGCATATATCTAGACGCGTTCTTGTGTGTAGAACTGTAAATTCATTCATTTTGATCCGTATCTAGTCCACAATGAAATATGTACAAAGTCTTATAGTGAATGGAGGGAGCATGATTTAACTTGACTAGCATGATAAGTTACAGGCAGCAGTGAAAGCTGTAAAAAAAGAAATAATGCAACAAAAACGAAGTTGGAGAACACGATAAGCACTAGCCATGAGTTTCTTCTGACACAGCAACAATGTGAACTATCTGTGTGATGGATGCTACTGCTTACATTTTTGTTGGGTATAGCCATGTAGGTGCACAAGATTTTACTCTTAGGGGCACATTAAACATTGTGTTAACTACTAAAGATACATGGTAGATAGAAATATCACTGTTTCACTCTTACCTATGCAAAAATCAGTAGCAGAAGCATCAATTGCTAACTTGATCCTTCCATTATATCCAGCTCTATCTATTGCCGCAATGACAAGATCCAGGCCTTCAGTTATACTGAACATTGATCCGACATAGAATATGTTGAATCCATATGTAGGTGCCATAAGGGGAAAATAAGAACGAAAGCACATGAGGAAAAGGTAAAATCAATTCCTTACTTGCCTGGAAATATTTGGAGCAAATCCACCATCATCACCAATGTTGCAACTGTTTGCACCATACTTCTCCCATATAATATCCTAAAAAATCATTGGCAAGAAATTAGTTGATGAAATCAGCAAACTACAAACGTTGGAACAGCTGGACAGCCCATGTTTTAAGATGTTCAGTGCTTTGCCTTGGGAATAATCTACCGACATAAATTAGTCCAAGCGAGCTAAGAATACGGAAAGAGCGTTAGAAAGCTGGCATTAGGACGCAAGGTTTAGTACAAACACAATGTTTCCAACACTGTTTGATGGGCAGGTATCAGGTTGGTCCAAATATGGGACCAGATAACATGCATATACCCACGAAAGTATGCACGGTATTATTATCTACAGATATATGTGAAGCAGTTTCTAGAAATAAAAGGTTACCTTCAGATGATGATATGTTTCTGAACCCATCTGCAGTGCTTCTTCAAAGTTTTTTGCACCAACTGGAAGGATCATAATTTCCTACAGATATTAAACTTCAACTGAAGGTATGACACAAAAAACATACTACAGTATATTGGCATGTCGATCTACATGGACATCTTAATATGTGCTCATTAAAAAATGAACCAATAGGAAGAAACAAGGGAGTAACAATCTGAAACTTTGCAAAGGTTTGTGGTTTGTTGTTTTTTAGCAGTCCGCAAAGAAAATTTTGGTACAAAAAGTAATTATACATGTAAAGTGGAAATACTTGAATTGGAAGACTATTTCCAGCATGGGTGCCACCATTAATGACTGTAATTGCAGGGACAGGAAGCGTTGTAGCGCTTTTACCAACAAGATCTGCTATATGCTTGTACAGCGGAACCTGAGCAGAAAATAGGCAAACAACTATAAGAATTTGTGTTATCATGGCAGGGTCATTTGTTACCTCAAACTCAGATAAAGAAGATAAGTGAAACCTCTTTCTCAGCAGCACCAGCTTTACAAGCTGCAATTGATACGGCCAGCATAGCATTCGCTCCAACCTCAGTCTACATAACATAGTTATCAAAGTTAATTAGTTACCGTCTCAGCAGACCACATTACATGGTAAACTGGTATGCATTCAATCTATCGAAAATGACACATCATAATTTCCAGCAGGGATGCCTAAAATGGAGCAAGCAAGTGCCAAAGTGTAGCAGAGTATATAATTCTTTGTTGTGAAGGGAAAGCACCTATGCACGGTATAGCACACTCCTCCTGCAATCATTCAATATCTACCTAACCTAATAGAGCTTCAATGTCGAAGCCGATTAACAACAGAGAATTATAAGAGGAATGGATCAGGTTTTGGGCGATGTACCTTGTGGTGTGCCTTGTCCAGGTCCATGATGGCCTGGTCGATCTGCGCCTGCTGCTGCGGATCCATCCCCACGAGCGCCTCCGACACCTTGCCGTTGATCAACCGCACCGCGTCGGCGACCGCCTTGGCGAGGAGCCTCCGCTTCTCGGCATCCCTCGTGGCGTCGACCGCGGCGCCCTCGGGGGCGCCCGCCCCGGCCGCGGACGCGCGGTGCACGGCCTTGTTAGTGTGCAGGTCGACCTCCACCGCGGGCGCGCCGCGGCTGTCCAGGATCTGCCTCGCACGCACTTGGGTGATCACGGCCGGCGCCGCCCGCCGCATGTGGGTAGAGATGAAGAGCACCGGGTCGGCGGCCTTGGCGCGGACCGCCGCGTTTACGGCCTCCTCGATCTTGCGGGGGAGCAGGTGCTTCTCGAGGTACTCCTGCACCGACATGGCTGCGGCGGAGTCTGCTCCAGTCACCGCGCCGTGATTCTCCTCGGCTTTGCTAGGAATTGTGACGACTTGCTGAAACTGTTGAGGCGTCGACATTTTTTTTTTTGACTTGAGAGACGTGGACATTGGCCTGGGCAGGCAGGGGAAGACCGAAATGATGTGGGTTGAAGGGATTGATTAGACTTCCAGAAGTGGGCTAATTTCAAGCTGGGCCGAGTGACATCTTAATTTTCTTTCGCGGAAAGTGAGAAGCGAGTTTCTTTTTCAAAATTCCATCCATCTATTAAAAGTTCAAAAGAGTTCTAAATAAAAATAATAAAAATAATAAATAAATTATTGGACCACCACCTAGCGACAATGACTACTAACACTAACGTGAACCAAAGGCGTGTAATAGCCCAAAAAATAGGAGATGGGGAAGGGTAGATTTAAATTTATGCATTCATGTAAAAAAATTCACTTTTAAACCTAAAGGATTAAAGTGTTAAAGTTTAGTTCACTAT
Source organism: Avena sativa (assembly GCA_916181665.1). NCBI lineage: Eukaryota > Viridiplantae > Streptophyta > Magnoliopsida > Poales > Poaceae > Avena > Avena sativa. The sequence continues at coordinate 25,754,404 of OV702283.1, forward strand.
TGAGTTACAAGTAGGTCAATACTGGGAATTGATCTAAATTTGAACATGAACTAATTGAAAATTCAAAGTTGAATAATTCAAATTTGAACAAGATAAGAAAAGAGTCTTAAGACTCGAACACAAACATACATCATCTTATACCTTCACACTAGGTCTCGGGAGAGTCCGATTCTTCGCCCGTCGGACCGTGTAACCCCGGATTCCAAGCAAGCGACAACAATAAATGCTAACACAACGGGTATGATATTCTATTTCACGCAAATAGCGAACACCGACATGGTGGAATAAATTCTCATTCCCATTCTATGCATTGGACGCATACAACGAACACCGACATGGTAGAATCGATTCTCAATTCCATTACAGACATACAATGGTGTTAAAAAATGACTACGCACAAGGAAAATAGGAGAAACACACACCTACACTACTAAAGTAGAAATACACGTACACTAAGGTGGAAAGTCGACCCCGCCATGGAGAAACCCCGTGTAGATCTTCTCGCCGAAACACTGACCTCCGGCAAAAGCGCGGGCAGGAACATCGCGAGCCTCAACGAAGAGGTGACCTATCACGCTTTGCAGATCGTCGGAAAAATGCACAATGCCACGAACATCATGGACGTGGAGCGACATTAGATCCGCGGAGAGCTCGCTTGCGGAGGTAGGAGAAAACACCGCTCCTAAGAAGTGATAGAACAAGGGGTGTCGAGGGATAACCCCCGGTAGGGTTATAAGGGGTAAAACATTACCTAACTTGGCTTATGCCGAGTCAAAGAAATCATTAGCCGGGACTAGCGGCCGGGATACGAAGCTTATGTATGGCCGAATAAGAAATATGCCTACCCGCATAGGACAAAGTTGTTTACCTTGCAGGTAGCAACGAGCCGAGTCTCACGAGGGAAGTCCAAGTCGGGAAGGACGCGTGGCAGCTTTCCGAGTGAGATTCAGGAGGGACCATGGTAAAGCATGGTCAAAAGAGAAGGGCGATGCCGGGTGACATAAAAGGAGCCGAGTGAGCAAGGGCTGACGTACAAAAGCATTACGTGACGCCCAAGAGCTGGCATCTACGTACGGAAAGACCGTTGGCTGTACAGCTTTGTGGACTAGGTCAAGGGCTTAGGGCTAGCCCGTGACCCGGCCCGTGTAGTAAGGACAAAAATTCAAACAGTAACCCTAGGACCCAAGGCTGTAACCTAGCTACCCCATCGCCTATATAAGGAGGGGCATAGCTAGGGTTCAAGGGGGTCCAAGTAGAAAACTAGTGCCTAGAGGTTATGCCCGAACAGCTCTAGGAGCACTTGTAAACATCAGGGAGGAATAAAATCCTAAGTTTGGAGAGTTCAACGTGCGCGGCAAGACCGTGCAATCCCTCCCCGGTTGCCTCAAGCGTCCATTCGGCCTCCAACTTAAGTCTACCCATGGCATCTTTCGTGACACCACCACGATAGTTGGCGCCCACCGTGGGGCAGAAGCAGACGCTTGCTGGAGTTTTCATCCAGACGGGCAACATCATCGCCACAACGGGCGAGCGCGTCTACTCCAGCCTCATCTAGAGGTTTGGGGTGCTCAACTTCATTAGCGACAACACGGGATGCTTCGGGACCAAGCCGTTCCAAATGGGCGGTCGCTTCATCAAGTTTGGCGAGCACCAAGTCTACGTCACGGTGCGTGTGGAGCGCACATACCCGGAGCACGTCGTCTTGGCGTCGGATCCACCTGTGGTTCGCGCCGCAGGAAAGCTTCATCAGCTCGTCTCCGCCGAGGTAATGATGACTGCCTCTGATCCATTGCGTCCCCCAGCACCTCCAGTAGCTCCTATAGTGAATGAGAATGCTGAGGAAGAAAACCTAGACGCGACGCCAAGGGCAACAAGAACTGCGAAGGCACCACTAGAAAAGCCAGAGAACATAGCTAGGAGCAAAAGAGCCAATGAGTTGCAGGAAGCAATAGAAAAATTAGCAGAGCCAGTGGCATCAGCGGCTGACCCGGCGCACATGCAAGCCGAGTTAGAGGAAACCCGGAAAACAGTGTTGGAAAAAGCCAAGAAATTAGCTCAGCTGCAGAAGGACATGGATATCAAGATCTGAGAATATAACTCGGCAAACCAAGTCAAGGGCGCTAAGACCCGGCTCGAAGCGACAAGAATAAGAGGAAGGAACCTCAATGAAGAACTGGCGGATGCAACATCCAAAATAACCCCATAATGTAGCAACGAGACTGCCATTCGACCGACATATAATACTGCAACAACAAACTTGAGAGCCGCAGAAGCGGCGATGGCCGAGTTACCCCACTTGACGGGTGAGGCTAGGAAAAAAACAACAGGAACGAGTAAACGGGTTAATGAGAGAAGCAAGAAAACTGAATGAAGCATACTACAGGGCAAATCCGGGTGTGGCAGGAAGGTCACAGCTCGTTCACTCGGCAATCCCCATCCCGACCAGGTCTGCAGGGCATACAGTTCCTCACCAGGGGTGGCGCCGAGACAGAGAAAAGAAAAAAGTGTGGACTCCGGAAAAAATAAACAAATGGTTGCCTATGATCCGGCGATAGCTTAAGGAAACCCGGCTCGTGCCCAAGGCACAAGGAGAAATGCTGCTCAAGGAAACGAAAGCCAAGAAAACGCTGGCCGAGAAAGGCAAGGTGGACAGAAAAATGATAATGGAGGCCAGAACTTCACGCCTCAACCTAGGCGTGGGGCTCACTTGGCAGGAGGAGTAAACCCAGCTCTGAATCCTCCGCCAGCCCAACCCGAAAGAAGACAGCAAAGTGCAGGAAAGCAGTGCAGCAGCCCGCAGACCCGAATGCCAACAGATACAATGATGGTTACTCGGCGATGGTGAATGATGGATATGAATTTCCGGATCACGCGTATCAAGCTATGGGGTTAATGCTAGAAGGCAGAAATCTCCAATCGGATGACGCAAGGCTAAAGCTAGACCGAATAAAAATGACAGATCTTGTCGAGTCACAAGGTCCTCAGGGTCCACCATGTTTTGGCCCAAGGATCATGAGTGAGCCTCCAGTGCCAAACTTTCAGATGGCAAGAGGAACGAAGACGTATGATGGAAGCACAAAGCCAGAAGACTGGCTCATCGATTACAGAACTGCGGTAAAAATCGCACTGGGTAATCTGAGATGGGCAGTGGGATACATGTCATAGATGCTGGAAGGACCAACATGGGTATGGCTCAATAACTTGCCACCAGGAAGCATCAACAGCTGGATCAATTTCCAAGAAGCTTTTGTGAGTAATTTCACAAGCACCTATAAGAGGCCAAATTTCCCACGACAACTGGCTATGTGCAAACAGAGGCCAGATGAAACAGATAGAGTTTCTCACTAGATGGTGCACTATGCGCAACTCTTATGAAGGAGTAATTTAATCTCAGACCATTGCGTGGTTTGCACAAGGATGCAGACACGACAGTATGCTATGGGAAAGGTTACAGAGAGATATGCCGACAAGCTTAGCCAAAACAATAAGAATTGCTGACTCGTATGCATTAGGAGATCCGACTCAGCCTTTGCTCATGTCGGCAGATGGGACGACTCAGATCTACGACGCAGCCGGGTCACAAAGGCGCCAGGAAAGAGGCGAGTACATAAGCAAACGACGAGATGAGAGGCCAGATTACAGATATGGTTCGACTCAGGTTGCAGCTGTAAGTCAAGATCATCCTGATGCTGGAAGCAGCCAGTGTTAAAGGACAAGTGGGCAACAACAATGGATACCGAAAAATGATGGCAAAAAGCCATATGAACAGAGAAAGCCATATCAAGAAAGGAAAAAAGTACACTTATGAAATGATGTTGGATCAGCCGTACAAGTTTCACACACCGAGTCCAAGTAAGCCGGCAAACCATATAACTAGACAATGCACCTGGTTCCAGAAAGGTGAAAGAGTAGATTCGCCAACTCAGCAGCTACCACCACCTCCCCCACCACCACTCATAGGAGGAAATGCTCAGGTTGTTGGAACTAAGCATAGATACGAGAATCGACAGCCGATATATCATAACCAAGAAAGAAGAGAGGATGTGCTAAGAGGTGATGGCGCTCATGTTGGCCATGGGACCAGAAACGAGTACATAGGACATCACCAGAGTTATGTAGTGTTTGTCACAAAACCAACTGACAATAAAAGTCAACAAAGACGAATGATGGAAGTAAACGTGACTATGCCATCAATACCAAAGTACATGCATTGGTCTGAGCAGGAAATAACCTGGAGCATAAAAGATCACCCCAAGATCATGCCGACACCAGGAGGATATGCTTTGGTATTGGATCCAACTTTCATGGGCCCAGATATCAATATGAAGTTTTCCAAGGTACTGATAGACGATGATAGTAGCATCAACATCATGTACAAAGATACCATGCTCAAGCTAGGCATCACCATGAACATGCTGGAGTCAACTAAGACAACCTTCCATGGCATTGTGTCGGGATTGTCATGTGAGCCAATTGGGAAGATCTGGGTTGACGTCTTCTTCGGAAATAGAGAAAATTGTCATACTGAGGCCATAGAGTTTGAAGTGGTTGATATTGTTAGCTCATACCATGCCCTACTCAGCAGACCAGCTATGGAAAAGTTTATGGCCACTCCTCATATTTCTTATCTAAAAATTAAGTTGCCAGGTCCATGTGGAGTTAGCATAGTTGAGGGTGACTACAAGCGATTTATCGCATGCGCCTCAGCCGGATCTTCGCTGGCCGAGTCACTGGTGATAGCACAGGAGAAGCAGCAAATGATGGAGGTTGCAGCGCTGGCTAAGGCGGCGCAAATGTCTATGCCCGCACTCACTAACCCGCATGGCAGTGTGTCTTTACAAGCTACTAAGGAGATAAAAAAGATACAGGTTGATGAGGCTTTCTCGGAGCGCACAGTGACTATTGGCGCCGGGTTATCCGACAAATAGGAAAGCGATCTCACCAGATTCCTCCGTGAGAATCGGGATATCTTTGCATGGTCCACACAAGATTTGTAGGGAGTTCCGAGGGAGCTGGCTGAGCACTCTCTTCATGTAAGGCCATATGCCAAGCCGGTGAAGCAACCCCTCCGCCGCTTCGCCGAAGATAGGAGGAAAGTAATAGCTGCCGAGATAGCCAGACTCTTGGCTGCCAGGTTTATCATAGAAGTACTACATCCAGATTGGTTCTCGAATCCAGTCCTGGTCGAAAAGAAAAAGGATGACCTGAATGTGGCAGTGGTGTGGCACATGTGTATTGACTACACGAACCTCAATAAGGCGTGTCCAACAGATCCAATTCCACTGCCACGGATCGATTAAGTCATTGACTCCACTGCAGGATGTGAGTTGTTATCATTTGTGGATGCATATTCTGGTTTCCACTAGATACCATTGAATCTGGATGATCAAATAAAGACAACTTTTATCACCCCGTATGAGGCTTATTGCTATCGTACTATGCCGTTCGGGTTAAGAAATGCAGGTGCAACATATCAAAGGTGCATGCAAAAATGCTTGCAAGATCAACTTGACAAAAACGTTCAAGTATACGTACATGACGTGGTAATAAAAACCAAACAAAGTTATACTCTAATTGAGGACTTGCATCAAACATTCACAAACTTAAGAAGATTCCTGGTGAAACTTAACCCGGAAAAATGCACCTTTGGTGTCCCGGCTGGCAACTTACTCGGATTCCTTGTATCCAGCTGAGAAATTGAGGTTAACCTGACAAAGATCGGGGCCATCGAAAGAATGGAATTGCCAAAACCCTCAACGATGTCCAGAAGTTTACAGGGTGCCTGACCTCGTTGAGTAGGTTTGTAAGTCGGCTAGGTGAAAAAGCCTTACCATTATATCAACTAATAAAAAAATCAAATAAATTTACATGGACGCACCAAGTTGATAGAGCTTTCCATGAACTTAAAAAGATGTTGGCAACAACACCAATATTAGCCTCACCACTGTCCAAAGAGCTAATGCTGCTCTATGTCGCAGCAACCAATAGAGTTGTCAGTGCGGTAATAGTGGTAGAGCGCGAAGAAGAGGGCAAATCAGTCCAAAGACTAGTTTATTACTTGAGCTAAGTGCTCTTTATATCAAAACAGAACTATCCCCACTATCAAAAAATGACATATGGGGTGTACATTGCAGCAAAGAAGCCGAAGCACTATTTTCAAGAACACCCAATTCGGGTAATATGTGAGGCACCTATCTCGGACATATTAGGAAATAAAGATGCCAGCGGCCGAGTGGCAAAATGGGACATAGAGCTAACACCATATACTCCACAATATGATAGGCGAGATGCAATTAAATCTCATGTTGTGGCAGATTTTTTCGTAGACTGGATGGAAATGCAGTATGAGCCACCATTGCCAGACCCAAAATTACTGGAAAATGCACTTTGACGGATCCAAGACGAAAATGGGCCTGGGTGCCGGGATATTTCTTACCTCACCTAAGAAGGACCAGCTCAAATATGTGTTGCAAATCCACTTCACTGCATCCAATAATGTTGCCGAGTATGAAGCACTTGTCCATGGGATAAAAGTGGCTAAGGAAATTGGCATCAAAAGGCGACTCGGACTTGGTTATTCAGCAAGTATCTGGGCAATGGGACGCACTGGATGAAAATATGGCACTCTATCATTTCCATGTGCAGCAGATTTCGGGATACCTTGATGGTTGTGAATTTCATCACATACCCAGAGCGGAAAATGAGGCAGCTGATGTGTTATCCAAGTGAGGATCATCTCGGCAAGCAATCCTGCCAAGAGTAGCATTGGAACATCTCAGGAAGCCATCAATCAAGCCATCACCCGAATCCAAATCAATCTTCATCCCGACAAGCCAGGAGTCAGATGCTATTCCAATGGACATTGACACAGGGGCATGTTCGAGTAACTCGGGGACTATCCTGCCTAACCCATGGGTTGCCGAATCACACTCGGGGACTCCTCAGGTTATGCCGGCAGAAATTATGTCGGTTGAGCAAATGGAAATCGATGGAGAAACAGATCCGGCGCCAGTAATACCAATATGGGCACAACCAATATTCAATTACTTAAAGGCTAGAACTTTGCTTGATGATGAGATATTGGCAAGACAAAACAGAAAGAAGAGCAAAAGCATACACCATAGTTAACAAGTAGTTGTACAAGAGGAGTGTGACAAGTGTGTTACAACGTTGCATAAGTCCATAGCAAGGCCAAGAGATACTGTTGGATATATATTCACCAAGGAGAATGTGGGCATCATGCCTCGTCAAGAGCATTGGTAGCCAAGGCATTACAGCATGGATTCTATTAGCCAAGTGCACTAATGGAAGCACAAGACCTAGTGAGAACATGCAACGGGTGCCAACGGTACGCAGCAAAATCACACTTTCCTGCATCCGAGTTAAAGACTATACCAATCACTTGGCCATTTGTGGTATAGTGTCTGGATATGGTAGGACCAATCAAACCATCACGTGGCGGCATGACCCACATATTAGTGATGGTCGACAAGTTCACAAAATGGATAGGAGTGAAGACCATCAAGAAACTTGATGGAAAAACAGCTGTCACATTCCTAAAGGATATAATCCTAAGATATGGTCATCCGCATAGCGTGATCACAGACAATGGCACAAACTTTGCCAAAGGAGATTTTGCTCGATTTTGCAGGGAAAGTCAAATAAGACTTGACGTGGCATCAATCGCTCATCCAGAATCAAATGGACAAGTTGAACGAGCTAATGACTTAGTTCTATCCGGGATAAAAACCCCGCCTAATGGAACCACTCCATAGATCACCTGGTTGTTGGATAGAGGAACTACCCTTAGTGATATGGAGCTTAAGAACAACTCTGAATCAGTCAACAGGCTATATGCCGCTCTTCCTTGTGTATGGGGCAGAAGCAATTTTGCCTGCCGACATAGAACATGACTCGCCAAGAGTAAGGCAATACTCGGAAGCCGAGGTAAAAGAGGCTCGAGAAGATGGAGTTGATCTACTCGAAGAAGCTAGAGAACTGGCATTGTCCAGATCAGCCATTTACCAACAAAACCTCTGACGCTATCATAGCCGAAAAGTCCAACCTCGTGTTTTCCAAGAAGGGGATTTGGTGCTCAGACTAGTGCAACACACAGCTGGGATGCACAAACTATCACACCCATGGGAAGGACCTTTCATTGTAAGCAAAGCGTTGCACAGTGATTCATATTATTTAATAGATGCCCGCGAAGCAAAAAAGAACAAGGCGGACATGTCGGGTGATGAAACCAAAAGGCCATAGAATGTGGCATTGCTTCGTCCTTTCTACACTTAGGGAAAGCAATGTATGTATCTCTCAAACTCTCATATGTCGGACACTTATGCCGGCTGTGTGCTAATAATAAAATAGTATGACTCGAAATACTGACTGGGGGACTCCCCCTCATGTTTACTCTTACATATTTTATGTTGACTGGCGTTGACACCTAAACTTATCTCGGAGTAGTAATGTATACACGTATGAGGTCAACTCTTCGACTATGCCGTTGTCCGAAAACACGGCTTCATGGCAAGCAAGAGAAAAAGACCAAGGACGGGTAAACATGAACAACGGATAAGTAAAGGAAGAAACACGAGCCGGCCCTATGTATGCTTATAGCTAACCCATTGCAGGATGAAGGGAATATGCCCTGAGAGGCAATAATAAAGTGTTTATTATGTATATTCCAAGTATATGATAGATGTTTATTTTGCATGCTATAATTGTATTAATACGGAAACATTAATACATGTGTGTTTAATAAACAAACAGAAAGTTCCTAGTTATGCCTCTCTCATAAACTAGCTCGTTGATTAACAAGATGATCAAGGTTTCCTGATCATGGACATTGGATGTTGTTAATAACGAGATCACAACATTAGTGTAATGGTGTGATGAACATTCATCCGAAGTATAGCATTACGATCAAAGTCATTGAGTTTATATTGCTATAACAACTTACGAAGTGATCCTAATCCTTAGACCATGAGATCATGTCAATCACTAACACCGGAAGAGTTTCTTGATAACATCAAACGTCACACCGTAACAGGGTGATTATAAAGATGGATTTAGAACTAATAAAGTGTTATGTTGAGGCTCATGGATCGAGAGTGGAATTTGTTCATCCCGATGACGGATAGATATACTCTGGACCCTCTCGGTGATATCACATTGATTAGCTTGCAAGCAAGTGATTTGATCACTAGAATGTTATATCACAGGAACGAGAAAAGAGTGCATGTCGGTAACGAGATAAAACTAGGTATGGAGATACCGATGATCGAATCTCGGACATGTAATATATCGTGAAACAAAGGGATTAAGATACTAGCGTAAAAGGTTCCGACGATCACAAGAAATTCATCGTTGAATGTGTGGGAGTCAGTATGGGTCTCCAGATCCCGCTTCTGATTATTGATCCGAGAGGGGTCTCGATCATGTCTGCATTATTCACGAACCGTAGGGTGACACACTTAAGAGACACCGACATCCAATTGGAGCAAATGTTTCGTGCCGAAAGAATGAACAAGCGCAGGAATTTATTTCACTAGATACTGAAACAGGTTTTCGGGTGAAATTGCATAAAGTGGTTATGCATGTGAAATAGAATTTAGCAAGGGGTTATTTGTGAATGTTTGTCATTAAAGTAATTGACAAAATTCTGAATAAAATAAAAGAGTTTTATTTAATGAGAGTTTGCATTAAATTTGGTGGAAATTTAATGGGAATTTGAGTGGACTTTTGAGTGGAGGGAATTTAAAGGAGATTTGTGAGTGGAGTGTCCACCCACATGAAGAGGGGAGGGCAAGGGGGCATCCCCATGCGCCGGCCACCCCCTTGGGGTTCCCCCCTCCTCCTATAAAAGGAGCCCCCCTCCTCACTTGTCTCTCACACCTCCTCGTGAAGGATCTCTCTCCCCCTCTAGAATTTATCCCCCATGGTCTCGGACTAGCGAGATACATGTTCCCGGTGGCTATTCGGCAAGAAAGAGTTGTGCTTCCGTTGCATCGCTGGAGCAAGGAGGCGGAGGTTGCTCGGTGCCTCGAACGTGTGTGCGAGCACGGATGCGCTGCTGATTTGCGGCGCTAGGATTTCCTCTCGATCTTGAGATCGGCAAGAGATCGTCTACATCAACCACGAGTTGAACTCGTTAAGCTTTGTCGGTCTTCAAGGGTATGTTCTCTACGGATATACATCCGCCCGTTGTTTGTATCTAGTAGATAGATCTTGGTATATAGTTCACATCGTAGGAAAATTTTTGTTTTCTATGCTGCGAACCCTATAGTGGTATCAGAGCCGGATCTATGCGTAGATACTTTACACGGGTAGTACACATATGAGTATGTGGGCGATGATGATCATGTTGTTGCTCCTTTGTTGTAATTTTGGATATTGGTGGCATAGTGGGATGAAGCGGCCCGGACAAACTTTACATGTCCTCGCACATGAGACCTGTTCCACGCTTGACATGCAACTAGTTTGCATAAGTGGCTAGCGGGTGTCTGTCTCTCCTACTATAGTCAATATCTATTTTGCAAGCGAGTTGTCAACAATTTGATTATCCTCGTTGTGGTTCATGTTCGTAGGTAAGAACGGTTCTATCTCGAAAGCCCTAAGCCACGTAAAACTTGCAATGGATAAATTAGAGGCGTCTAGTTTAGATTGTTGCTGGGCTAGTGTTATGATATGGTAGTGTTGTAAGTAGAAGTATGAGATGATACTCTTACAACACACATAGCGTGTAAAATCCACAGACCTTGGATTTACACATATAGGTATGATAGTGATCATACCACGATGCACATGATAGAGATCATCTGCGGGAACCATATCATTTCACTAATAAACATATGATGTTTGATAGCATCTTATATTGCTTGTTTAGCGCTTTGTTGGCATAATAAGATGATCCCTCATTTAAATATCAAGATAAGAATGTGTTCTTCCTTTAGTATGCACCGATTATGTTTTCGTCGCTCCAAGACATCACGTGATGATCGGGTGTTCTTGGATCCACGACCATATTTCGGGTGTAAAACAGTTACACACGCGAATACTAAGGTTCTAACTTGGCGAGCCTAGCATGTACAGACATGGCCTCGGAACACGGACCAAAAGGTTAAGCATGAGTCATATAGTTGATATGATTCCTATTTGATGCTCGCGTTTGAAGCTATACCGACTCACGTGATGATCGGACTTGGTATAGTGGATTTGGTTCATGTAATCACCAAAAAGGCACGAGGGATGTCGTTTTTGAGTGGGAGTTCATTCGTAATATAGATTAGTTGAACTCAATCTATCATACACTTAGTCTAAACTTTACAAATTCTGTTGTAGATGGCACCACCTGCTTTTAATTTCAATGTGTTCATGGAGAAAGAGAAACTAGCAACGAACGGTAGCAACTTTACCGAATGGGCCATGAATTTGAGGATTCTCCTCTCTGCTGCACAAAAGCAATATGTGCTAGAAGCGCCGTTAGGCCCCCCACCTTTAGATGATGCCCCTGACGAGGAGAAGAATGTCTATCAGACTCGTCAGGAGGACCACAACTTAGTTCATTGCGGCATATTGTATGGGCTAGAGCCGGAACTTCGAAAGCGTTTCGAAAACGGCAATGCATTTGATACAATGGGTGAGTTGAAAATGATTTTCGACACACATGCTGCTGTAGATAGCTACAATGCTTCAAAAAAGTTCTTTAGCTGTATGATGGAAGAGCACTGCTCCGTTAGTGAGCATACTCAAGATGTCGGGTTACGCCGATAAGCTTGTGTCCTTGGGAATATCGATTCCCATTGACTTAGGCATCCATCGTGTTCTGCAGTCTCTGCCACCTAGCTATAAGAGCTTCGTGATGAACTATAATATGCAAGGCATGAAGAAGTCTCTCCCCGAGCTTCTGTCAATGCTTAAAACTGCAGAAGTGGAGATCAAAAAGGAACATCAAGTGTTGATGATCAATAGGAACACTGGTTTCAAGAAAGACAAGAAGGGAAAACGGAAGGGAAGTAAGGGCGGCAAGCTGGTTGCCGCGCCTGAAAAGAAACCCCGAGTTGGACCTAAGTCTGATTCCGAGTGCTACTATTGTAGGGGGACTGGCCACTGGAAGCGCAACTGCCCCAAGTATCTGGCAGACAAGAAGGCCGGCAAGGAAAACAAAGGTATATATGATATACATGTTATTGATGTGTACTTGACTAGTGCTCGCAGTAGCACCTGGGTATTTGATACCGGTTCAGTTGCTAATATTTGTAACTCGAATCAGGGGCTGCGAAACAAGCGACCGCTAGCAAGGGGTGAGGTCAAGATGCGTGTCGGCAATGGATCAAGCGTTGATGTGATCGCCGTCGAAACGCTGCCTCTCCACTTGCCGTCGGGATTAGTTATAAACTTGAATAAATGTTATCTGGTGCCTGCACTGAGCATGAACATTGTATCTGGATCGTGTTTGATGCGAAGTGGTTATTCATTTAAATCCGAGAACAATGGTTGTTCCATTTATATGAATGAAATCTTTTATGGTCATGCACCGATGATGAATGGTTTATTTCTATTAGATCTCGATGATAATGTTACACATATTCATAATGTTAATGCTAAAAGGATTAAACTTAATGATGATATATCCGCATATATGTGGCACTGCCGTCTAGGTCATATTGGCGTTAAACGCATGAAGAAGCTCCATTCGGATGGACTTTTGGAATCACTTGATTATGAATCATTTGATACATGTGAGCCATGCCTTATGGGCAAGATGACTAGAACGCCGTTTTCCGGTTCAATGGAACGGGCGGCAGATTTATTGGAAATCATACATTCTGATGTATGTGGTCCAATGAGTGTGTCGGCGCGAGGTGGATATCGTTATTTTGTTACTTTCACGGATGATTTGAGTAGATACGGTTATATCTACTTGATGAAACACAAGTTTGAAACCTTTGAAAAGTTCAAGGAATTTCAGAATGAAGTGGAAAATCATCGTAATAGAAAGATCAAATTTCTACGGTCCGACCGTGGAGGTGAGTATCTAAGTTACGAGTTTAGCACTCACATGAAAGAGTGTGGAATTGTTTCACAACTCATACCTGCCGGAACACCACAAAGAAATGGTGTGTCGGAACGTCGTAATCGTACTTTATTAGATATGGTTCGATCTAAGATGTCTCTGACGGACTTGCCGTTGTCATTTTGGGGTTATGCACTAGAAACTGCTGGATTCACTTTAAATCGGACACCATCTAAATCCGTTGAAAAGACACCGTATGAATTGTGGTTTGGAAACAAACCTAAGCTGTCATTTCTTAAAGTTTGGGGATGCGATGTTTATGTGAAGAAACTTCAACCGGATAAACTCGAACCCAAAGCGGAAAAATGCGTCTTCATTGGATACCCTAAATAAACTATTGGGTATTCCTTCTATCACAGATCCGAGGGCAAGGTTTTTGTTGCCAAGAATGGATCCTTTCTAGAGAAAGAGTTTCTCGCGAAAGGTGTGAGTAGTCGGAAGGTAGAACTCGAAGAGGTTGTGGAACCTTCTCTTCAAAGTATGGCGAGTAGCGCAGCGCCGGAAGTTGTTCCGGAGTTGGCTCCACCTGTTGAAGAGGGAACTAATGATAATGATCATGAAACTCCGAAAGAGAGTACTACCAAACCTCGCAGGTCAAACAGGACGCGTGCAGCTCCCGAGCTATACGGAAATCCTGTCATGAATTTCATGGTTGATGAAAATGATGACCCTGCGACGTATGAAGAAGCGATGATGAGCCCGGATTCCAACAAATGGTTAGAAGCCATGAAATCCGAGATGGAATCCATGTATGAAAATCAAGTTTGGAACTTTGTGGAATTACCTCACGACCGAAAGGCCGTGGAGAACAAATGGATTTTCAAAAGGAAAACTGATGCTGATGGTAATGTGACCGTCTATAAAGCTCGACTTGTCGCAAAGGGGTTTCGACAAATTCAAGGAGTTGACTACGATGAGACTTTCTCTCCCATAGCGATGCTAAAGTCAGTTAGGATTATGTTAGCAATTGCTGCATATTTCGATTATGAGATATGGCAGATGGATGTCAAAACCGCGTTTCTCAATGGTAATATTGAAGAAGAGTTGTATATGATACAACCAAAGGGTTTTGTCGATCCTAAGGATGCTAACAAGGTGTGCAAGCTTCAGCGATCCATCTATGGATTGAAGCAAGCATCACGAAGTTGGAATCTCCGCTTTGATGAGGTGATCAAAGAGTTTGGAATTGTCCAAACTTATGGAGAAGCTTGTATTTACAAGAAAGTGAGTGGGAGCAATGTGGCATTTCTGATATTATATGTGGATGACATATTATTGATCGGAAATGATATAGATCTTTTAAACAGTGTTAAAAGTTATCTAAACAGCAAATTTTCAATGAAGGACCTAGGTGAAGCGTCATACATATTAGGCATAAAGATCTATAGAGATAGATCTAGGCGCCTAATAGGGCTATCGCAAAGTACATACCTTAATAAGATTTTAAAGAAGTTTAAAATGGACGGAAGTAAGAAGGGGTTCTTACCTATGTTGCAAGGCAAGACATTGAGTAAGACTCAAAGTCCGGCTTCGGCGGAAGAAAGAGAGATAATGGACAAAGTCCCCTATGCTTCAGCCATAGGCTCTATAATGTACGCCATGCTATGTACAAGACCGGATGTGGCACATGCTATTAGTTTGACTAGTAGGTACCAATCGGATCCAGGTTCGGAACACTGGATAGCGGTCAAGAATATCCTTAAGTACTTACAAAGAACTAAGGATATGTTTCTTGTATACGGAGGTGAAGAAGAGCTCGTCGCTAAGTGTTATGTCGACGCTAGCTTTGACACCGATCCGGATGACTCTAAGTCTCAATCCGGATACATATTTCTCATGAATGGTGGAGCGGTTAGTTGGAGGAGCTCCAAACAACCTGTGGTAGCGGGATCGACAACGGAGGCCGAATATGTTGCTGCTTCAGAAGCGGCTCAGGAAGCAGTTTGGATGAAGGAGTTCATATCCGAACTAGGAGTGGTGGCAAACGCGTTGGACCCAATGGTGATCTATTGTGACAACAATGGTGCCATTGCCAATGCCAAAGAGCCAAGGTCTCACAAGCATTCCAAGCATATTAAGCGCCGGTTTCACTCCATCTGCGAGCATGTCAAGGATGGAGATATAAAGATTTGTAAAGTACAGACGGATCTCAATGTAGCAGATCCGTTGACTAAAACTCTCCCTAGAGCAAAACATGATCAACACCAGAACTCAATGGGTGTTAGATTTATCACTATGTAACTAGATTATTGTCTCTAGTGCAAGTGGGATACTGAAGGGAATATGCCCTGAGAGGCAATAATAAAGTGTTTATTATGTATATTCCAAGTATATGATAGATGTTTATTTTGCATGCTATAATTGTATTAATACGGAAACGTTAATACATGTGTGTTTAATAAACAAACAGAAAGTTCCTAGTTATGCCTCTCTCATAAACTAGCTCGTTGATTAACAAGATGATCAAGGTTTCCTGATCATGGACATTGGATGTTGTTAATAACGGGATCACAACATTAGTGTAATGGTGTGATGAACATTCATCCGAAGTATAGCATTACGATCAAAGTCATTGAGTTTATATTGCTATAACAACTTACGAAGTGATCCTAATCCTTAGACCATGAGATCATGTCAATCACTAACACCGGAAGAGTTTCTTGATAACATCAAACGTCACACCGTAACAGGGTGATTATAAAGATGGATTTAGAACTAATAAAGTGTTATGTTGAGGCTCATGGATCGAGAGTGGAATTTGTTCATCCCGATGACGGATAGATATACTCTGGGCCCTCTCGGTGATATCACATTGATTAGCTTGCAAGCAAGTGATTTGATCACTAGAATGTTATATCACAGGAACGAGAAAAGAGTGCATGTCGGTAACGAGATCAAACTAGGTATGGAGATACCGATGATCGAATCTCGGACATGTAATATATCGTGAAACAAAGGGATTAAGATACTAGCGTAAAAGGTTCCGACGATCACAAGAAAGTCATCGTTGAATGTGTGGGAGTCAGTATGGGTCTCCAGATCCCGCTTCTGATTATTGATCCGAGAGGGGTCTCGATCATGTCCGCATTATTCACGAACCGTAGGGTGACACACTTAAGAGACACCGACATCCAATTGGAGCAAATGTTTCATACCGAAAGAATGAACAAGCGCAGGAATTTATTTCACTAGATACCAAAACAGGTTTTCGGGTGAAATTGCATAAAGTGGTTATGCATGTGAAATAGAATTCTAGCAAGGGGTTATTTGTGAATGTTTGTCATTAAAGTAATTGACAAAATTCTGAATAAAATAAAAGAGTTTTATTTAATGAGAGTTTGCATTAAATTTGGTGGAAATTTAATGGGAATTTGAGTGGACTTTTGAGTGGAGGGAATTTAAAGGAGATTTGTGAGTGGAGTGTCCACCCACATGAAGAGGGGAGGGCAAGGGGGCAGCCCCATGCGCCGGCCACCCCCTTGGGGTACCCCCTCCTCCTATAAAAGGAGCCCCCCTCCTCACTTGTCTCTCACACCTCCTCGTGAAGGATCTCTCTCCCCCTCTAGAATTTATCCCCCATGGTCTCGGACTAGCGAGATACATGTTCCCGGTGGCTATTCGGCAAGAAAGAGTTTTGCTTCCGCTGCATCGCTGGAGCGAGGAGGCGGAGGTTGCTCGGTGCCTCGAACGTGTGTGCGAGCACGGATGCGCTGCTGATTTGCGGCGCTAGGACTTCCTCTCGATCTTGAGATCGGCAAGAGATCGTCTACATCAACCACTAGTTGAACTCGTTAAGCTTTGTCGGTCTTCAAGGGTATGTTCTCTACGGATATACATCCGCCCGTTGTTTGTATCTAGTAGATAGATCCTCGTATATAGTTCACATCGTAGGAAATTTTTTGTTTTCTATGCTGCGAACCCTACACAGGATGTGTCGGCTTGTATGTCGAATGGCCCTAGGTGAAGTTGTCTAGTTTCATATCCGCTAACTTAATCCTTAGAACTTTGAGACTCTAATGTCGAACGCCAAAAAAGGTAGACAAGAGCCAAATTCAAGGATAGGGAAAACGACAAATGGAACTCGGGGACTTTCCCCTAGATGATTCGCATTTTCAAGCATAATAAAAGTTTAGGACTTCACAAAGGCACACACCCAAAAGAGCTGCAGTATTTCTTACATCTACACCCGGCATACCGGGGATCTCATGAGATTCAAGTGTTTTTCTTAAACCAGCCTAAGAGGCAGCTGGACTCGAAGGAGCTTCGGCGGGCTTGGAGCTAGGAGCATCATCAGGGTCTGCCGAGTCATGTACGTCGGCTGAGTTTGCCACATATGACTCGGTGGCCTCGCTATCAGCAACATCATCATCGGCAGTCTCAGCAGCGGGATCAGCGACATCAAGAAAGCTTGGCCCGTCGCACCAGGCATGCACACGAGCCTACTCCACCATTGCGTATGAACGCTCTTGGTGCCTCTTGATGAGCTCCGGCTCATGAATCCACTTCCCTTCGGCCCTCATGTGCTGAAGAACATCAAGATTGATGTCCTCATACCATGAGAGCACGAAGGACAGGGCTTTGTCCATTGCAACACGGCCAACTGAACCGCGCCATTGATCAAGCCTTTCCTTGGCGAGTAAGAGTTTAGCAGTCAGGGGCTCAACAAGTATGGGCACATCTTCATCCGGCCAGAGCGTCATGAATGCATAGATAGACGACTTAAGTAAGTCGACACCACATGACTTCAAGGTAGTCACGCGCTCTGTTAGGGAAGCCATACGCTCGTCGATGGTGACTTCGCCATCTGCTGGGCTTCGGCTCGCACATTCTTCATGGCTCTTAAGGCGAACATGACAGCCTCAGGAAAGTTCTCTGCGAAAATAAAGGGGATCATCAAAAAACAGCGAAAATAAGTGAAGAGTAAGGATAAGAGCACAGTGAAAAGAGTAAGAACTCACTACCGATGAAAGTGTTGATCATGCCAAGCTTGGTCAGCCAGATCTTCGCCTTGGCCCGAAGGGCATCTAGATCTTGGTGAGCCGACTCCACCGCGGACTCGGCATCCTTGAGCAACTAGTTTGTCTTCTTAGATCTAGCAGCATACTGCCCATATTTCTCGGGGAGCTCCTGGCGCAGACCCTCCAACTCGGACTTGTGCTTCTGCTCCATGTCCACCATTTGCTGTTTTAGCCGAGTCACCTCGTCTCGCTCTTTTTGGAGCTCGACCTGGTGCTGACCTGCTTATTCGGAACATGTGTTTCGTCAATAACATCAAAGCATCTCGGCCTCGCCGAGATAGAAATGGAAAATAAGGAAACACAAATACTAGGCAGTTACAAAATTCCAAAGGAGAAGGTGACGAGGTTCAATCTTGTCAATGCCCATTGTTATGGACTTGGGTTTTGGAGAAGATGGGGATACTGGAAGTCGCGGAACAGTTAACAGACAAGCAACACAGGGACACGATATTTACCTAGGTTTAGTCCCCAGAGGGAAAACCCTACTCCTGCTTGTCTGGTCTTGATTACGACGGAACCAAAGGTTACAGGGGTGCGCAGATGCAATCTGACGTGGGTGTGTGTATGTGGTGAGTTGAGAGATACTCCTCGCCGTACCCTCCTGGCCTTTATATAGATAGGCAGGTCCCGAGATAGGTCGAGTCGGTTACAAATTAGGGTTGATACCCTTTGAAATTCTATCTACTCTAGACTTGTCCTCCAAGAAGTCGAAATCGCCACGGGCTTGGGCCACCCAAAATCTTCATGGGCTGTGTGTCCTTACGTGGGACTTCCTTGGGCTGGACCAGGTATACCAATGTCGTGTACCCATGGGGTATATCCATGTCAATAGCCCCCGAGTGTTCAGTCAAATCGTAGATTCGGCTGGAGACTCTTCAATCCTTCAGATGCTTTTGTAGTTGACCCTGTTATTTCAAGGATAAATGTTTTAGTTCGTAGGGATTGTTGATGCGTGTGCCTGGCTCACCCGACGGATCAGGGCCAGTTAACTATCATAGGCAAAACAACACGATCTTCATCAAATTCGAGTCCCCGGACTCGAATTCAGAACGATTGCTGGTGTGATTCGACTTAGGCCGTTGTGGTCTTACAGGAGTCGAATCCTAGTGATTTTCAAGTAATGTACCCAACGTGTCCATCGGGATTTTCATCGTGTCTGCTGACACGGAAAGTTACTGGCAGAGCGCAGTCTGGTGCGTTACCAGGCCATCAGATGATATCTGTAGGGCTTATCTTTGCATCATAGACACAACATCCGAAACTTTATCACCACGGAGGTGTTTCGGGTGTCCAAGGAGACTGCTTCTCACTTAGCATTGGTTTGGACAAAGTTGCCAAAAAGATTTTGTCATATTTGATCCGAAGGATCTCAGCCGAATAATTCATAGGGTGCGCGACCAGCGCTCCCTATGGGAGTAGCCCCCGAGTGTCTAGTCGAGTAGGAGACTCGAGTGGAGACTCATGCGAGGAGAAACCACTGATCCGGAAATGCATCGAGTCAGCACCTCATGCATAAGGATCCAAGAGTCGACATAGCGGAGTCGTGCGACGTTTAGCCGGAAGGACTCGACATTGCGGATGAAGTCAACAATGTTGCTTATGTCGGGTGCGCGACCAGCGTCGCATCTTTGTAAGCTGCAGAAAACATAAAAAATTGTGAAGTACTTGTATCTTGTAAAGAATATTTGCCTGTTGACTTGTAAGGTAAAATTCCGGTGCCGATCGAGTCGACACTTTTGCACTGTATGCTAGGCCTTTTCGTTAGCCTAATTACTCTTAGTCTCAGTACCTTGCCGAGGCACTCGAAGTTTAAGGATTCGACGATCAGGTAAAATCAACTACTTGGGCTGTCGCGTATGAGGTGCTCGAGTGCGTGGAGCTGATGGCACATTAGGTTACTCGAAGAGGGCGCAACCCCCGAGTGTTTTGAGTGCGAGTTAAAAAGGAAATCGGCTCTAAGTAGAGGGAAATTTAGCTTTGTTGGTTGTCGTGGCGAAGTTGACACGGTAGCGGGTCACGCGAGTCGAACACTACACCGGTCCAACGCATCCGAAGGATGCAGCAGGTCACCGCAGCCGAAGGCCATAATGGGTCGCCGATGCCGAGGGAGCCTCCGAGTCGCCAGAGCCAAAGACTGCAACGAGTTATCGCAGCCGAAGACTGTAGAGGGTCGTGCGGCGGAGTCGAAGACTCAGCAAGATGCACAACGCGGCGGTTGGGAGTCGACACGACATACATGTGGTTGAGGCAGCGTTTGAGAGACGATGTGACGAACCGAATTCAATGCAGCAGCGGGTCGCCGAGGACGATGGTGGCAGCAGTTTGCCGCAATCGAAGGTCGTAGAAGGTCGACGTAGCAAAGAGTGCAGCAGGTCGTCGGGGTCGAGGACCACAACGGGTCACGCGACGGAGGGAGCCCTCGAGCCCCCAAGTCGTTGGAGCCGAAGACCACAACGGGTCGAAGGATCTGAAGGAGCCGATACGACCTGCGGGTCGCATGAGCCGATGCGATCGGTGGATCACGGGAGTCGAAGTAATCTGCGGGTCACCGCAGTCGAAGATTGTAGTGGATCACCATAGTCGAAGACCGCAGCGGGTTGCAAGATCGACGCCAGATGAGTGGCGGTCGAGAATTGTGCACCGGACATGTAATTGACGTGGCAGCGGGCCATCGGCAGACGAGAATCGACACGGCTGTGGATCGGCGCAACCCCCCGAGTACCGAGCTCGTAGTAGGCCGTTGAGGGGCACACGTATAGGAAGCTACTCCCTCTATCCCAGTTTATAAGACTTACGCATATATCTAGGTCGTCCGCGTGAGCTATATAATATAATTATATCATTAGAAAATATAACATTTAAGATTTCTAATAATATACTCCCTCCGTTTCAAAATATAAGATGTTTTAGCTTTGTGAATGAAATGTATCTAAACTACTTTTAGTGTGTAGGTTAATTCATATTTAGATTGAACCTACACACTAAAAATAGTCTAGATTCATTTACTTCACAATAAAACGAAGGGAGTAGTTTTTTTGATGCTAAGTTGGTTAATTTGTTAACTTAGAAATACGCGAGACGGAAGGAGTAGCTGATTTCGAGTCGATGTGTAACTTTTTGACCTAGAAAAACAAATTGTTGCTCGTGCTGATTTTCAATCTAACTTGACCTTACGTATACTCAAATCCAGCTATCTCATTATACACAGCTGATTAAATTATCTTTGTCATCGGTACTTGATCCATGATGGCTTTCTACATGCTTTTTCTGCCTGCTGTCCTAGTCCCGTGTCAAAGTATATTCACGCGATTACTTGTTTTTTCTTTGGTAAATACTATCTATCAGGGTCTGGGTCTGATGGGAAACAATCCGTCGGGCCTCTCTAGGGACGTCCATCTCAGTGCGATCGAAGGGACTGGGTTTCCAGTTCCACCTCCAAAAAATTTCCCCATTAATTACGTGCTGGCCAAAATCACGAAATTTCTGATCGTCATTAATGCCTCTCGGCGTTTCTCCTTTCCTCCCCATCCGATCCCCAAATCGTGCTGCACCATAGACCTTCCCTCCTTGTTGCTATGGTCCTTGATCTCCCCCATCACCCAATATCTCCACCGTTCTGCTTCCTCCCCTCCAGGTCGTCACCTCCACATGGTTCTTCTCGTGCGCCGGCGACACACATGACGCTCCGCCGCGCGGAGACATCATGGGAGCATCAATGTTCTCCCTCCGTTGCCTCCAGCACGCCAGACTTCCCACCCCCAGCAACAGCTTACTCCCCAAAAGGAACTGTCGATGAGGCCTTGTCTGCCTGTCCGTGTGGCCATTGTGGCGACTGGCCTTCACTGCTTCCTCCACACTGCAGATCAAGAAGAAAGATAACTACGACTACAAGCTTAGGACAAGTCCAATTCTTTTTTTCCTTCTAATGGATTTCTTATGTTGTTCTACTGTTTATTTCAAAGATCAAATTTCACGTAATATAGGAGCATATCTTTGTACCCCAATCCTGGTGGCAGGCTTTCAAATTTGCGAACTCAAATTTCATGTAATATAGGAGCACATCTTTGTACCCCAATGCATGTCTATGTTTCATGTGCCTTCATATTTGATGTGTTATACTAGCACACTATATCCGTTTGATACCTCTACATGCTTCCTTTCCTTGTGATATTTGTTTCTATTGCAATTGAACTATGCTTCAACCATTAGTATCCACACGTCGTTACTTTTAATTTTTTGCATCACACAATATTAGTTTTTTTTCTTATATTTTCCATTGTTGTTTCAAACTGGCCGTGTTATGTATTTTGTTTCATGCTAGGAATGCTTCAGATTTTATCATTGGTTTTGAATAATAATTGTGACTACTAACCTGGCCATGGTCATCTCTTGGCTTCAACACGATAGGTCCTTGATTCATTTGGAAGCGATGGTGATGACAACAACCGTGGCATTGTAGCTTGAGAAGGTGCCTAGCCTCATCTGGTAGCTTTATTGTGGCATGAATAGTTCAACGTTCCTACAGGTCTCGTATCGCCTTCGACCACCACAAGTCTGCCCTGGGAGCTGCCATCAAGTTCTTTTCCTACTGTCCCACCTTGTGTCCACTGTCATCATGCGTAGTTGTGTGGCCAGCATGACTCGCCATTTTATCCGTGACACGGAAACAAAGGACTTGAGTGTTTGTAACATATTGTAAGTTACATATGAACATGTAAGGAAGCATATTGGCCACTGGACGGAAACATAGATTTAGCCTATAGGAAGCATGTGTTATGAGCACATGAAGCTCTATTGTATTGGTGAATCAAAAGAACAAAATGTTTTAGTTGTGGGAAACATGTAATATGGATGTATGAAGCATTGTAGTGTCAATAATATAAACTTACATTGGACTTTGTTTCATATTTTATACTGAAACAATCTTTGGTTGCCATGGAAGCAAATTCTCTAGTCGAAGCAAGCAAATATTTTCCTTGCGTCATACAGCCCATAACTGCCAATTATCCTCTCTACAAAAGGCCGACAATTATGCACGGTGACTACTATAATATTGGTGCCATTCCCCCACAAAACCGTCACCACCTCCTCGTTTGTATGATTTTCAGTTTACTCCTACACCTTGATCCACGGCGTACTTTCAAATTGAAGCAAATTCAGTGATGAAGAAAGTATCTGGTTGGCAGAAGCATGGTTTTAATATTTTTGAAACAAGTCATTCCAACTATTTTCAGATTGAAGCAAACATTAATTACATTAAAAGAAAATTTTAGTAGCATTGGAAACACAAAGATCTCGTCGGAAGCAAATATACTCCACAGTTAATAGCATTGGAAATTTTAGTAGCATGACTCTAATATTTTTAAAACAAGCGGTTCGAACTATTTTCAGATGGAAGCAAATTTTAGTGGCATTGGAAACACAAATTTTGATCCCATAAAAATAAAATATACCTGGTATTGAAAACATAATTTGTTTTATAAGAAAGTAAATCAAATGGGATGGAGACTAATTTTGCTTATATTATTAATTAATTATTTTCCTAGAAAATAGAAACGAGGAGTACATACCCGTTCAGAGTAGCGACAATAACATATGTGCATTAATTACGAGATCTGTTTTTATGAAAGCATGCAAATCGGTCTTGATTCACCGAAATAGACGCACGAGTCTGGTTGCAAATCAAACAGTCCAGCTGCTTCTAATCGTACGGCCATGCATTAGTCCGATCTGAAACCAATATCGGCTTCCGATTCCTAGTGGTGGTCACGGGTCACCTCAATCTGGTCGTTGATTAAGATGAAGTTTTTCCCTGTCAATCGGCGTAGCGATCTTTCGTCGAGGATGCACGCGAAGCCAGAGTTTTGACGAAGTCTCTACCTCCAGCGTAGGCCACCGAATACTAGATCCATTCGGCGTTCGGGCACGTGGCCGACGAGTGGATGGTAAAATCGAAAGCGCCGAAGAGGAGGTGATTCTTCGTCGCCGAGGAATCGTAGATCGCTCCGTATGGGACCGTCACGACCGCACGATCAGTGTCCCCAGTTTCCACATACGGCATCAATTGACGAGGTTCAATCTCGTCAATGTCCATTGTTATGGACTTGGGTTTTGAAGAAGATGAGAATGCTGGAAGTCACGAAATGGTTAACAGACAAACAACACAAGGGCACGAGATTTACCCAGGTTCAGGCCCCCGGAGGGAAAACCCTACTCATGCTTATCTGCTCTTGATTACGGCGGAACCGAAGGTTACAGGGATGCGCAGATGCAATCCGGCGTGGAGGTATGTATGTGGTGAGTTGAGAGATCCTCCTCACCGTACCCTCCGGGCCTTTACATAGATAGGCAGGTCCCGGGATAGGTCGAGTCGGTTACAAATTAGGGTTGATACCCTTTGAAATTCTATCTACTCTAGACTTCTCCTCAAGGAAGTCGAAATCGCCATGGGCTTGGGCCACTCAAAATCTTCATGGACTGCATGTCCTTACGTGGGTCTTCCTTGGGCTGGACCAGGTATATCAATATCGTGTACCCGTGAGGTATATCCATGTCAGAAGGGCGTTATTTTCAGCGTCATTGATTTACTTGTGCAGCGTGTCAATGGTGGATTGGGAAGAAGCTATGGAAAGAAATAGCAAGAAAAAAAATCAAGATGACAGAATAAAAAGGATCTTCTAGTAAAAAGCAAGCCGAGTAAGATAATGTACCTTGGCCCTGAGCCTTAGCCTTCAGATTTTGACGAGCAGCCTCGAGTTTTTGATACTCCCAAAGCAGAGCCTGGTATACCTTGGTACGTTCATTATGTGTAAGCTACAAGAAAGAATTAATCAGAGAATGCTCACCAGGTCAAGTGACTCTATCCCGGCAGAAAGTGAAAAAGATGTGTGCAATTTTTTGAGCTTACAGCCGAGTAACTCCGTTACTCGACAGTAACCTCGGGGACTAGGGAATACGTATGGATATGAAAATACTCAGAACACAAAAGAGTAATATGGTCACATACCTCGTTTACCCGATCTGCTTGGGCCATTATCGCGATGGCCTGCTGGGTCATTTCAGATATTGTCTTGGGCCCAATTGTAGTTGTTGACCAGAACCCGAGCTGGCCTCTTGGTCGCCTGCAGCGTTCCAATCCAAGCAGGGGCGGAGCTGTGGAGCTTGAAGAACCCTGATGCACCCCTTTATAAGGGCATAATTTTTTTCGACCAACAATCTACTACATAAAAATATGGTGCGTAATTCCTAGCATAGATAAAATCACATAATAAAAGTGAACATATAAATACGAAAACCATTAATAAGAAATTAAAATGCCTACTATGTTGATGAAACAAAGGACAAAGTTATTTGGAAAAAAGGTCTTGTATTTCATATTCCAAAATACATAATCTAACACCAAGGCTCAATAACCTTCCAAAAAACATAGATTTAATTTTGAAGTAGTTGAAGTTTACACATTACCTCTTATTATTTTAGTACATTCGATTCATATAATACAATTACCACTAGTGCAGAACACCACCTCTAACACCGGTTCAGAACACCCTCTAACAGCGGTTGTAGAACCGCTGTTGAGAGTTCGGTGTTAGAGGCCCCCCCTTTAACACCGGTTCTTATACGAATTGGTGTTAAAGGGTAGCGCACGTGGGTCTGCCGCAGCGCTCAGCCCCCCTTTAACACTGGTTTAAAGGTTCTGTGCCGCGGCAGGAAAAAGAGATGAATCTCTGCCGCGGCAGGAAAACGGCCTAAATCTCTGCCGCGACAGAGTTCTGCCGCGGCAGGAAAATAGCCTAAATCTCTGCCGCGGCAGAGTTCTGCCGCCGCCCGTTCTGGGCGTATTTCTATGGCGCGACGGGGACGGGGAGGGGGGAATCGACCGGGAGCGGTATATACACATACACCATCGTCGGTACATACGAGTACATGAATAATTAAGCAACTATTATTATACACAAACATCGTCATTGTGTCGTATTCTACGTAAACGTTGAAGCATCAAGTACAGGAAAAACACGTTCAAGCATCTAAAGAGTTTTTGGATATCTAAAGAGTTCTCCGCCAGGCGTGACGACCTCATCAAGTATGAACCCCGCCAATTCCTCTTGAATGGCTCGTAATGCGGTTGGTAGGAGTTGGTCCCGCATCCGTTCGATCTAAATATATATGAAGAATGGGGTCAATATATATAAGAATAAAACTTAACACAATTGATGGTAATAAAATAATGTTGTGTACTTTGTTTACTTACTCTAAGTTGTTCTAGTGCGGCTTGGCCCGTCGCACATATCGTGTTGCGAATGAACTCGCAAACATAGTATCCACATAAGTTATTGCCGGGTCCCTGATACGCGCACTTTACGAGAATAGAGAGTTCAATCAAAATAATAATCAATAAAGCATGATATAAAGGAATTGGAAGCAGAATCAAAGAGATACGCAGACCTAGCTAGCTAGTATTACTTACATTTTGGTCTACAAATTTTAGTTCTTCTGACCATTCACCCACGGCCCTGCCCGTGAACCTTTTCCAAACCCTGTCCGGCAAAGAAAATGGATAAAGGAGTAATTAATTACTTGTTGTCACGAAAGTTGCCGATCTAGTGCGATAATATGATTGAAATTACCTCTGGAGCATCTCTCTAAAGTCTGCCCATAGCTCTTTTTCTTTTCGTAACGAGTCCATGACAAGGACTTTTCCTGAGTCAGGTTGAACGACTAGCAGAATAAAGTGGAACCTACGCACGCATAACTCATCATCAGTTACACTTAACATCGAGTAAGCCGAAATAGAATGTGTACAAGAGAGGGTAACAGTACTCACGAGAAGTTGTAAGGCAATAGTATTTCCCTTTTGGTTTGTTGTCTCAGTAAAGACCTTAGCAAGTAATCTTCTGTTTTCCCGGGTTTGGTTCTTACCACTTCTTCATGAACTCTATTTGGGTCAACGAACCCAATGTCAAAAGGGTCTCCTTTCATGCATTCCATAACCTTTTTCGTGAATAATAGTATATACATATATGGTGAGCATATATATATACATGCAATTAATGAAGTGAATGAGATGAGATAAAAATTACAGAAATAGTACTTACACACAATAAAGGCTGATGGCAGCTTTGTCGAGTTCCTTCTGATTGAATAGAAAATGCAAGTCTTGAATGTTGAAGTCGATCTCGTCGTCTCCGCACAAGAAAATCTGATCTCTTATATGTGCCGTGATCCATTCTTCCTTTCTCGTCTTGCAGAAATCAAGGTACCACTTGTGCAATCTTCGCATCTTTGTTGGTAGATTCTTGAGCTCCTCTTTCTTAACGAGATTCTTCCCATACTTCCATGGCTGTATGGGGTTGACATCGCCTGTGGGAATGTTGTCTCCCATGAGGTTCAAGTATGCAATGTAAGTCATCCCCATCTCATTTGCCTTTCTTTGTAGCTCTGCCTCGTAATCATTTACAGGAGGAGCGTTCCGTGTGTCGAACACTTGGAGCGGGGCACATGATTGCTTTTCTTGCTCTCCGAGCATGGGAACTGTTTTCTGGGGTGCCGCACGACTGCTACTTTCAGTCTCCCTCCGCCTTGCATCCCCCTTCAAAATCTGGCACTCGTAGTCCGGCACAAGTGGGGTTTCAGGTTTAAAAAGATTATTGTAAAACTTCTCCACCACCGCCGGATCTATTTTCTCCTTTGGCTCGGCCCGTCTAGGTGCAAATAATTTCTTGACCTCTTCTTCCGAGATCCTATTGGTCTCCTCGTCGCTGCGATTCCACGGTAAAACCGGCAATGGCTTGGCGGAAGGCTGCGGGACTTAGTTTCTTGAACTCTTTGGTGTACGGTTTCCTGCGGATTTCTTCGTGGCAGTGCTAGTGATGCTCTTCGTGGCAGTGATCTTCCGCTTACGCTGAGATGGCTGGCGTGCGGGAGATGGCTGGCGCGCAGGAGATGGCTGAAGCGCCGGAGATGGCTGCCGCGCAGGAGATGGATGAAGCGCCGGAGACGACAGGGGAGTATTCTGATGACTTGGAGATGGCTGAGGCGACTCAGACTGCTGACGCTGCAGAGACGGCGGGGGTGCCAGTGGCCTCCAATTTGGAAGCACGATGTGTTCCTTCTTCCAAAGAATGGTTGTTTTCACTGCAAATTTGAGTTGAGTTTCCCCTTCACCTATAGCATGGTAAGCTGTGCTTCCTTAAATTCCTTCACAACCTCATCCACCCCGACAATAGCATAGCCATCTGGAATCGGTCGGCAGTGGTAAGTTCCACTAGCTACAGGAGGTAAGGCATAGCCGACAGCCACCTTAATGGATAAACCCATTAATCTCACATGCAGCTCAGCGTGTTCGCTCTCCGTGATCTCATCCACGGGGTATCGAGGACCCGCCATTTCAAGCGTGGGCTGCACGTTCTCCGTGGAAGCCACGCTGCTTTTCCGCGCAGAGTCTGGGCCACCGGCAGCTTCCAATGCAGGCTCTTCGTGCCGCTGAGATGGGCCGGTAGCTTGCTGGCTCTGTTGTGCATTCACTTGCGTCTGCAGCGCCACAAGTGCATGTTCTATCTGTGTCATCCGCTCTGTATGCTCTTTTTCTTTTCTGCCGCGCCATCTGTAAGAGCCGCCCCACTCGGCAAACCCATCCTTCCACGTCATACCCCCTGTGCCTCGTGCATGTCCAGGGTGTTCTTTTTTACCGATGGCGCGTGTGAGCTGGTCATTCTCTTTGTCGGGATGGAAGGTCCTGGCGGTTGTTTCCTCGTATGCCGTGATGAGTTCAGTGACGGGTTTGGCAAGGAGGGCGGGAAGATACACAATCCTGTTTCTGGGTCCAACGTTGCCCCGATTCCGTAGAACCAAGTCTTTGCACGTAGGTCCCACCCATCTGTCTGGGGTGTGATCCCTCTAGCGCGCAGGGCCTTCTCAGCTTCCTCCCACTCAGGCCCCTGAGATATGTAGCCACCTGACCCCGTCCTCTAGTGATATTCCTTCTTCTGGGCATTTAGCGTATTGGTTTCTGACCTCTTTTTAGCTATAGCACGTTCCTTATATGCCACAAATTCGGGCCAGTGAGGTCTTATTTTCGCATAATATGCGTCTTCGAAATCTGGAGTCTCGCGAGCTTTGACAAATTTGTTAATTTTGTCTTCCAATTGCGGAAAGCGCCGGCCATCTTCTTTAGAGTCCACTGTTTGACCTTTTTCTTTATAACCGGTTTGTTTTCATCCTCCTATGGCGGAAGGGTGAAATTTACCAACAGCGAATTCCAAAGCGTTTCTTTGGATCTTTCATCGACAAAGGTACCGTCGCCCTTCTTTGACTTATTCCAATTTTCAATTATGATTGGGATTTGGTCCCTAACAAGAACTCCAGCCTGACGTACAGATTTGTCTGCGGCCTTCTTGGGCTCCATCAGCCTACCATCAACACAGACTGCTTCGATCGTGAACTTTGCACGTTCTTTCAACCGATGGCTCGCGCCTCGCTTGATCTTTTTCGTAGAAGAAGATTGTTGTTGGCTGGTCGATCCAGAGGGCTAAAAGAAGAAAGAAGCGTTAATTAATACATTTACATATATACAAATCAATCGGTGCAAGTCAGCAGAGGCTTAATCCATGCATATACCTCGACAGACTTTGTAATCACTAAAGTGCGTTCACCGGAGTCGTCATCTTCTCCATGACTACTTGAGCTGTCATCATGTCCCTCCAAGTTCAGATATTGTGAGGTGTCCTCGTGGATCATGTTCTCCATTATTTCTTCATCTTCAAGGTTTCTACTGAGTGGATCCATACTTTCTAAAACAAAATATGACACACAAATATCAGTAATACATCTATTGAAATGCTTAAGCAAAGATGATGATATGACAGGTTAAAAGTATTGAAATGTAACCCTAATACATGCTTGGTCATTCCAAACCCTAATTCGGAGAAACCCCGGATTCATATGAGAGGGTACATTTACTTCTTCTAATTAACTTGTCATGAAAGTTGATTAACATAACATGGTTATTATAATGCTATATTGACAACGAGAGATGGCGGCGCTAGGGCGAGAGCGGGGCCGGGATGCGTAGGGGTGTGCGTTCGAACCAGCACGACGTGGGCTCGGCGAGAACAGAGGAGGTCAGGGTCGACGACATAATGGTGGCGGTGGTCGTCGGCGTGGCACAAAATATACACATGCATATACAATACACATACAATACAATATACATACACACATACAAATATACATACACATATGCCACTTGTTCTACTGAATTCAATATACATATATACATACACACATACAAATTCATATTAGGTAAACATATATTTAGTTAAGTAAATCTTCTAGATATCAATCTGCTGAGCTAAACAAATTATTACAGGGTAAATTGTACACCTTCTATACAAAATTCACCACTGGGCAATTTAGACGGGGTTCCGAGGGTTGAAAACCCTAACTCGGAAAACTCCGGAAACACATGAGAGGGGTTGATTTAGTTCTCTAATTAAACTTGTCATTAAAGTTGTTGATCAATGTATTATTATAGCTTAAATAGGTAGAACTCATTTTTCTGAACATTTTGATATATTATTTGTAATTTTCTGACTTATCATGTATTAGTTATTGAATTTACAATATTTAAACCTTTTCTGAAATTATTTAAAACAATGTAAATCGAAATAATACATTAGGCTGACATCAGCACAAGAGCCAGAACTTTTGTTACCACATCCTATCCTACCCACAGCAACTGACTAGTGGGGCCGAAGCCACATCAGCAGCCATACGCGCAAAATGGGGCAGGGCATTTCTCACCGGGGCTGGCTCTAGCCACTGCGGCTGCCAGGTGGGGCCTGGGCCAGGTTGGCTGCCACCGTGGCGCCACACGGGCCTCGCCGGAGAACGGCCAGACGGCAGCGTCTGGCGGCGCTAGGATGTGAACGGGGACACGCGGATGTTTGAATCAGTGGAGCGAGACAAACTCAAAAGAGGCGGCACCGCCCGCGGATGGTCACTAGAGCTTGGTCAACGGCGGCGATGTTCTCTGATCTACGGCGCGGGAGCGACACAGAGGGCTAGAGGGGAAAAAGAGGGTGCCTTGAGCACCAGGAGCTCACCCCCAAGGCGTGACGGCGAGGGCGTGGACACGGCGACGGAAGGCGACGGCTCACGCACGGCGAGGGGGGCGACGGCGCTCCCGCGGGATGGCGATGCGAGGACGGCGACGGCGAGGGCTGGACGGCGCTCCCGCGGGATGGCAACGGCGAGGGCGGCGACGGCGACAGCGCGGCTCTCCTCTGCTTCCTCTGCGCGCGCGATTTTCGATCTTGCTGGGGGGAAGAAGGAAGAGAGGAAGGCGCGCATTAGAAATGCCCCCCCTTTAACAGCGGTTCATGGCACCAACCGGTGTTAAAAGGGGGCATTTATTCCATGCATTAAAGCGGTGGGGCATTTTTAACTCAAAAAATAGGATATGAATTTATAAAATTCATATATTTTTCATTTTAACTCAGAAAAATATGAATAATATATCATAATTTTCAGAAAAATAATATCTATCTATTCATGTAAAAATATTTTATATTTACTTTAGATGAAAATTTTCAAAATAATTAAAACACTTACTTATAAATTTTGATTATTCAATTCAAACAAAAATAAAACAGACAAACCCTAAAACTTTGAACATAAGAAATATTAAGCATCTAAAAAGGAATCTAATCCGATCTTTTTTTATTTTTTTATCCCCGTTTTAAACTATCGTCAAACTTTGTCGAACAACGGGCATGAAGATTCTTAGCTCGGGGCCAGGCCTCGCTCAACTTGCATTGGATTTTTGATAAAATAGCATATTGTGAACCTAAAATGATTTTTGTAAAAAATCATGAGCATCGTATCATGTACCTGTAGTTCATATCTGACCCACTTCCTACCGATTTGGCAGGATTTTGTCTTTTTCACCAGAGGTCGACGGAAAGGTTTCAGATCCCGCTGTTGGTACATTGTCCATATAAGGTGGTCTAGTATTTTTGTAAAATGTGGTGGTGGTTTTTTGAATTAGCCATTAGGTGGTTGCTTCACAAAACCATCCGTTTTTATGCTCGGAAAATAGAAAATGCCTTTTTGGTGCGATAAAAAGGAAAACTTCCTCTTGCAACATTGTTTGCCATGCCATGATACACATGTATGCACAATATGGCCACATTATCACAAACTATGCCTTGATTCTAGCCATAACATTGGTCATTTGATCCGAAAGCCAAACAACCTCGAATGAGATAGGTCATTTTGTGAAGGTTTTTCGAGACATAATCAATATACCAAGTTTGAGATTTTTTCTTCTAACTATGTCACACAATATAACACCACGCAAAGGTTTCGCACTGTTTAGATCTTTTTTTATTTTTTTATCCCCGTTTTAAACTATCGTCAAACTTTGTCGAACAACGGGCATGAAGATTCTTAGATCGGGGCCAAGTCTCGCTCAACTTGCATTGGATTTTTGATAAAATAGCATATTGTGAACCTAAAAATGATTTTTGTAAAAAATCATGAACATCATATCATGTACCTGTTGTTCATATCTGACCCACTTCCTACCGATTCGGCAGGAATTTGTATTTTTCACCAGAGGTGGAAGGAAAGGTTTTAGATCCCCCTGTTGGTACATTGTCCATATAAGGTGGTCTAGTATTTTTGTAAAATGTGGTGGTGGTTTTTTGAATTATCCATTTGGTGGTTGCTTCACAAAACCGTCCGTTTTTATGCTCGGAAAATGGAAAATGCCTTTTTGGTGCGATAAAAAGGAAAACTTCCTCTTGCAACATTGTTTGCCATGCCATGATGCACATGTATGCACAATATGGCCATATTATCACAAACTATACCTTGATTCTAGCCATAACATTGGTCATTTGACCCGAAAGCCAAGAAACCTTGAATGAGATAGGTCATTTTGTGAAGGGTTTTTTGAGACATAATCAATATACCAAGTTTGAGATTTTTCCTTCTAACTATGTCACATAATATAACACCACACGAAGGTTTCGCACTGTTTCGATCTTTTTTTATTTTTTATCCCCATTTTAAACTATCGTCAAACTTTGTCGAACAACAGGCATGAAGATTCTTAGCTCGGGGCCAAGCCTCGCTCAACTTGCATTGGATTTTTGATAAAATAGCATATTGTGAACCTAAAAATGATTTTTGTAAAAAAATCATGAGCATCGTATCATGTACCTGTAGTTCATATCTGACCCACTTCCTACCGATTCGGCATGAATTTGTCTTTTTTACCAGAGGTGGACGGAAAGGTTTCAGATCCCCGTGTTGGTACATTGTCCATATAAGGTGGTCTAGTATTTTTGTAAAATGTGGTGGTGGTTTTTTGAATTAGCCATTTGGTGGTTGCTTCACAAAACCGTCCGTTTTTTATGCTCGGAAAATGGAAAATGCCTTTTTGGTGCGATAAAAAGGAAAACTTCCTCTTGCAACATTGTTTGCCATGCCATGATGCATATGTATGCATAATATGGCCACATTATCACAAACTATGCCTTGATTCTAGCCATAACATTGGTCATTTGATCCGAAAGCCAAGAAACCTTGAATGAGATAGGTCATTTTGTGAAGGTTTTTCGAGACATAATCAATATACCAAGTTTGAGATTTTTTCTTCTAACTATGTCACATAATATAACACCACGCGAAGGTTTCGCACTGTTTCGATCTTTTTTTATTTTTTATCCCCGTTTTAAACTATCGTCAAACTTTGTCGAACAACGGGCATGAAGATTCTTAGCTCGAGGCCAAGCCTCGCTCAACTTGCATTGGATTTTTGATAAAATAGCATATTGTGAACCTAAAAATGATTTAAAAAAAAAATCTTGAGCATTGTATCATGTACCTGTAGTTCATATCTGACCCACTTCCTACCGATTCGGCAGGAATTTATCTTTTTCACCAGAGGTGGACGGAAAGGTTTCAGATCCCCCTGTTGGTACATTGTCCATATAAGGTGGTCTAGTATTTTTGTAAAATGTGGTGGTGGTTTTGTGAATTAGCCATTTGGTGGTTGCTTCACAAAACCGTCCGTTTTTATGCTCGGAAAATGGAAAATGCCTTTTTGGTGCGATAAAAAGGAAAACTTCCTCTTGCAACATTGTTTGCCATGACATGATGCACATGTACGCACAATATGGCCATATTATCACAAACTATGCCTTGATTCTAGCCATAACATTGGTCATTTGACCCGAAAGCCAAGAAACCTCGAATGAGATAGGTCATTTTGTGAAGGAGATAGAACTGGAATTAAAATACAGAATGCAACTAATAGTAAGTTACATAAAGCACGACTGAAAATTAAGATACATAAAAGAACTGAAAATTAAGATACATGGCCAGATTAAGTAACAATTGGCCGAACTTGTTTCAGAATGTTGGAGTGATCCAGTCATGCTCCTGCCTACACCTGTAATACTCGCCACTATATTCGTCGTACTCACCGCCGCCGTCATCGCTGTCGTCGTCAGGGTCGCCGTAATTGAACCTTGAAGGCTGAGTACGCGTGGGCTGGACTTGAGGGTAGCGCAGACGGGGGTTAGAGTCGGCGGCAGTGTCATAGGCCATGACGCTCTGGAGAGTCCTACCGCGCCACCATAGCTGACGGCCGGCCTCGTTGAAGTTCGTAGGAGGTGGGCCGTCCTTCTCGTGCCTGGCGAGCGCCCTCTCACGCCGATCCACGTAGAAGGCTTCCCAAGTAGGTAAATAGTCGGGATTCCATCTGGGATTCCTCCGCTGTCCCGGCGTGAGCTCGAAGTAGTAGTGGTTCGTGATGGCCATCCGGTGCGCCACACCTAGAGGGACAGGAGGAACCGGCACGCCTCCGGCGCTCAGCATCCAGCCGACGGGGACACAGTAGCCCGGCGGGCAGGGGTAGTTCGAGGCGCAAAGCGCCTCCGCCTCCCTGGGGGTTAGTGCTACGGTGGAAGCCATGTGAAAGACTGATGAGGTTGCAGATATGAGTCTAGAGATGTGCAATGACAATGGAGGCCAACCCTACATATATATATATAGTGAGAAATGGCTGGAGGTAAGAACTGGCGGGAAGAACTGTCGGGAAAAAATGGCGGGAAGAAAAATGGCGGGACAAAATGGCGGGAAGAAAAATGGAGGGAAGAAATGGCAGGAAGAAAAATGGCTCATTTAATACATATACTGTTAACAGAAGAAATATGACATTGATTTCCATGTTGAGATACATATGTGTGCCAAAAATGGCTCAATTAATACATATAGTCAATCTTATGATCGTGTCGGCCGTAACCATGGAGTATCAGCACCGTTTAACAGGATGGTTGGGTCAGTCTTCACTCTGAAGGGCGGAATTTCATCAAACTTATTATAATCTTCTGACATGTCTGTCTTGTCCTCCACTCCTACGATATTTCTTTTCCCTGAAAGAACTATGTGACGCTTTGGCTCATCGTGTGATGTATCTGTTTGCTTTTTTTTTCTTTTTTTTTCAGTTTGGTAGACATGTCCTTCACATAGAAAACCTGAGCCACATCATTGGCTAAGACGAATGGTTCGTCTAAGTTCTTGTCTACCTTCATAAGATTGTTGAGATCCACTATTGTCATTCCGTACTTCTTGTCTACCTCAACCCCTCCTCCTGTTAGCTTGACCCAATTGCGTCGAAACAAGGGGACCTTAAAATTAGGTCCATAGTCAAGTTCCCATATCTCCTCTATGAACCCATAATACGTGGTCTTTTGCCCATTGTCTTCTGCTGCATCGAAGCGGACACCACTATTTTGGTTGGTGCTCTTTTTATCATGGCCTATCGTGTAAAATGTATTCCCATTTATCTCGTAGCCTTGGAAAGTACATACAGTCGAAGATGGTGTCCTGGCCAACAAGTACAGCTGATCCCCAACAGTGGTGTTATTCGTGAGAAGTCTTTGCAGCCAGCCACCAAAACTCGCCATGTGTTCACTTATAATCCATTCATCAGACTGCCCCGGGTGTTTGAAGCGTATTAAATTCTTGTGTTCATTGATATACGGGGCAACCGAGATAGATCTTTGTAAAACCGTGTAGTGTGCTTGATTGAGAGAATGCCCGTCCCTACATATCATTGCTTTACATCCTAGGGTGCCTTTTACACGCAGTCTCCCCTCATGTCGTGATTCTGGAACACCAATCGTCTTAAGGTCAGGAATAAAATCAACACAGAACTCAATGACCTCCTCTGTTACATAGACCTTGGAGATGCTTCCTTCTGGCCTATCACGGTTATGAACATATTTCTTTAAGACTCCCATGTACCTCTCAAAGGGGAACATATTGTGTAGAAATACAGGACCGAGAATGGCAATATCTTCTACTAGGTGAACCAGGAGATGCGTCATAATATTGAAGAAGGATGGTGGGAACACCAACTCAAAGCTGACAAGACATTGGGCCACATCTGTCTGTAACCCTGGTAGGCTTTCTGGATCGATTACCTTCTGAGATATTGCATTGAGGAATGCACATAGCTTCACAAAGGTACTCGAACATTTTCAGGTAGAATCCCCCTCAATGCAATCGGAAGCAATTGTGTCATAATCACGTGGCAGTCATGAGGCTTCAAGTTTTGGAATTTTTTCTCTGCCATATTTATTATTCCCTTTATATTCGACGAGAAGCCAGACGGGACCTTCATACTGTAGGGATTCGTAGCATGGAAAACAAAAATTTTCTATCGCATACAAACAAACAAGCCAAGATCTATCTACTAGATTGTAGCAACGAGTCGATGGAATAACTCACCCTCGAAGATTCCAAAGTGTTTAACGAGAGCGGATTCTCGTGGGTGATGTAGTCGTACTCTTCCCGATCTCAAGATCGCGTAGACGATCCTTCCGGCGCTGCGTTCCGGTAGCGCTCCCGCAGTCGGTCACACGTTCGGTACTCGACGAAGATCTTCCTCTCCCTTGTTCCAGCAGGCAGCGGAGGTTGTAGCACTCTCCTCGTGATTCTGGCAGCACAACGGCGTGGTACCGGAAGTAGAGGGGAGATCTCGCAGGGCTTCGCCTTAAGCCGGAGCGAGTATGGTGGACTATGAGAGAGCCCTCGACGATCTAGGGTTTAGACACGCCAAGGAGGGGGCAAGCCGGCAGCTAGGTTGAGCTAGGCGGCGGCGGCGGTTTGCCCTAGGGCGGCGGCGGCGGCAGTGGAGGTGGCGGCGCCGGCGGCTAGGGTTTAGAGGCGGAGGAGTTATGTATAAGGAGGGGCAGCCCTGCCCCTCCCTTTATAGGTGGGAGGCGCGGCCAAGGGGAGGGGAGTCCCTCCCCAACTCGGCTTGGAGGTGGGCCAGCGGTGGAGGGGAGGAACTCCTCCCCAACTCGGTTTCCACCTCCCTCTCCACTTTCCAAAATAGCCGTTTGACTTTCAAATTGGCGTTTGACTTTTTCAAACTAGGATTTGATTAAACCCTTTATTTTATTCAGCGATGACACCTAGTACATGATGCAATCATACCAACTTGATATAACACATTCATGTACCCTTCCCCTCCGGAGTGCCGGACATTCCGGAACCTTCTAGAACATTCCCGATGAAAACACCGGAACCATTCCCCAACTCCGAAACAGGACTTTCCTTATAAGAATCTTATTCTCCGGACCATTCCGGATCTCCTCATGATATCCCGAATCCCATTTGAGACTCAGAACAACATTCGAACTCTTTCTCATCATTCCATAACTACTCAAACAACGTCGAATCCTTAAGTGTGTCTCCCTACGGTTAGTGAATTATGCGGACATGATCGAGACACTTCTCTGAACAATAACCAATAGAGGAATCTGGAAATTCATATGGCTCCCACATATTTCTGCGATTACTTTGCGATCGGATGAACCACTTACATACGATACCAATTTCCCTTTGTCTCACGATAGTTTACTTATCCGAGGTTATGATCGTCGGTATCTCTGCATACGTAGTTCAACCTCGTTACCGATAAGTACTCTTTTCTCGTTCCCGTGATATGTGATCCCTTGTGAGCCAGTCACATGCTTGCAAGCTAATTGGATGACATTTCACCGAGAGGGCCCAGAGTATATCTATCCGTCATATGGATGGACAAATCCCACTCTTGTTCTATGTGTTTCAACCAATACTTTCCAAACACTCAATGCCACCTTTATAGCCATCCAGTTACGGTGTGGTGTTTCATGTCATCAAAGCATCCATCCGGTAAAGGTGATATGCATGATCTCATGGTCGAAGGAATTAGGTTACTATGTATCAGAAAGCATATAGCAAT
Organism: Avena sativa; assembly: GCA_916181665.1. Taxonomy (NCBI): domain Eukaryota; kingdom Viridiplantae; phylum Streptophyta; class Magnoliopsida; order Poales; family Poaceae; genus Avena; species Avena sativa. The sequence goes on from OV702283.1 coordinate 25,792,805, forward strand.
TGAACTATTAAAATGACTTGATCTTTATGCTACGCTTATCTATAGGAGTATGTCCATCATATCATTCTCCTAACGATATGATCTTGTTGTTAATAAAATCTCAATGTTCATGATAGGGAAACCACAATCATTCATTAACCAACAAGCTAGTGATGTATAGAGGCTTTACTAGGGACTTCAATATAAGTTTACAAATCACACAAGTATTAATGTTTCCTTGTTAATACTATTATAGCATGAATGTAAACATTTATCATAAACACAAAGATATAATAATAACTACATTTATTATTGCCTCTAGGGCATATCTCCAACAGTCTCCCACTTGCACTAGAGTCATCTAATCTAGATTACATGGTAATATACCGAACACCCATGGCAGTTTGGTGCTGGTCATGTTTTGCCCTCGGGAGAGGTTTAGTCAACAGATCCGCCACATTCAGATCTGTGTGTACTTTGCAAATCTTTATGTCCCCATCTTGGACATGTTCTCGAATAGCGTGAAAACGTAGCTTGATGTGCTTTAGCTTCTTGTGTGACCTTGGTTCTTGTGCATTGGCTATGGCACCCATGTTATCACAGTAGATAGACATTGGGTCCAGGGCACTAGGAACCACACCCAGCTCTGTAATGAACTCTTTTATCCATATAGCTTCTTGTGAAGCCTCCAAAGCAGCCATGTATTCCGATTCAGTTGAAGATCTCGCCACAACGCTTTGCTTTGCACTCCTCCAGCTAATTGCTGCACCATTCAAAATAAATACGTATCCAGATTGTGATTTAGAATCATCCAGATCGGTGTTCCAACTAGCATCGGTGTAACCATTAACAACGAGCTGTTCATCACCTCCATAAGAAAGAACCATATCCTTAGTTCTTCTCAAGTACTTAAGGATGTTTTTGACCGCTGTCCAATGATCCACTCCTGGATCACTTTGATATCTGCTAGTTAAACTAACAGCATATGCAATGATATTTGGCGTCTTGATCTATCTCTATAAATCTTTATGCCTAATATGTAAGCTGCTTCGCCAAGATCTTTCATTGAAAAACTATTATTCAAATATTCCTTGACACTATTAAGAAGGTCTACATCATTCCCAATCAACAATATGTTATCTACATATAGTATTAAGAATGCTACAGAGCTCCCACTCACTTTCTTGTAAATACAAGCTTCTCCATAAGTTTGTATAAAACCAAAACTTTTGATCACCTTATCAAAACGTTGATTCCAACTTCGAGATTCCTGCTTCAATCCATAGATGGACCGTTGAAGTTTGCATACCTTGTCAGCATCTTTAGGATCGACAAAACCTTTGGGTTGCATCATATACAACTCTTCATCAATGTCTCCATTGAGGAATGCTGTTTTGACATCCATCTACCATATCTCATAATCATAATATGCAGCGATTGCTAACATAATCCTCACAGACTTTAGCTTCGCTACTGGTGAGAAAGTATCATCGTAGTCAACTCCTTGAATTTGTCGAAACCCCTTTGCGACAAGTCGAGATTTATAGACAGTAACATTACCATCAGCATCTGTTTTCTTCTTGAAAATCCATTTGTTCTCGACAGCCTTCCGGCCATCCGGTAAGTCCACCAAAGTCCATACTTGGTTTTCGTACATGTATCCAAGCTCGGATTTCATGGCTTCTTGCCATTTATTGGAATCTGGGCTCATCATCGCCTCCTCATATGTCTCAGGGTCATCGGTGTTGTCCACCAACATGACACTCATAACGGGATCATACCAATCTGAAGTGGTACGAGTTCTCGTTGACCTGCGAGGCTCTGTAGCAACTACAACCGAAGTTTCATGATCATCATCATTAGCTTACTCTCTTATTGGTGCAGGCACCACAGGAATTTCTTCCGGTGCTGCGCTACTCGCAATTTCGAGAGAAGGTTCGACAACCTCGTCGAGTTCTACTTTCCTTCCAGTCACTTCTTTCGAGAGAAATTCCTTCTCTAGAAAGGATCCATTCTTGGCAACGAAGATTTTGCCTTCGGATCTATGATAGAAGGTATACCCAATAGTTTCCTTCGGGTATCCAATGAAGACGCATTTTTCCTCTTTGGGTTCAAGCTTGTCCGGCTGTAACTTCTTTACATAGGCTTCGCAACCCCAAACTTTAAGGAACGACAATCTAGGTTTCTTCCCAAACCATAATTCATATGGTGTCGTTTCAACGGATTTAGATGGTGCCCTATTTAAAGTGAATGCGGCTGTTTCTAATGCATAACCCCAAAATGATAGCGGTAAATCTGTAAGTGACATCATAGAACGAACCATATCTAAGAGAGTTCGATTATGACGTTCGGACACACCATTACGCTGTGGTGTTCCTGGCGGTGTCAATTGTGAAAGTATTACGCATTTCTTTAAATGCTCGCCAAACTCGTAACTTAGATATTCACCTCCACGATCAGAACGTAGAAATTTAATCTTCTTGTTACATTGATTCTCTACCTCACTTTGAAATTCCTTAAACTTCTCAAAAGTTTCGGACTTATGTTTCATGAAATAGATATACCCATATCTACTCAAATCATCCGTGAAGGTAAGAACATAACGATAACCACCGCGCGATGCTACACTCATTGGACCACACACATTGGTATGTATGATTTCCAATAAGTCCGTAGCTCGCTCCATCATACCAGAGAATGGAGTCTTAGTCATTTTACCCATCAGACATGCTTCGCATCTTTCAAGTGATTCGAAATCAAGTGATTCAAGAAGTCCATCGGAATAAAGTTTCTTCATACGCTTCACTCCAATGTGACCAAGACGACAGTGCCACATATAGGTCGAGTTATCGCTCGATTTCAAACGTTTAGCCTCAATGTTATTAATATGTGTATTTCCACTATCGAGATTCAATAAGAATAAACCATCTATCAAAGGTGCATGTGCATAAAACATATTACTCATATAAATCGAACAACCATTATTCTCGGACTTAAACAAGTAACCGTCTCGCAATAAACAAGATCCCGATATAATGTTCATGCTTAACGCAGGCACCAAATAACAATTATTTAAGTATAAAACTAATCCCGATGGTAGATGAAGGGGTAGAGTGCTGACCGTGATCACATCAACCTTTGATCCGTTTCCCACGCGCATCGTCACCTTGTTCTTCGCTAGCTTCCGTTTATTCTGCAACACCTGTTTCGAGTTACAAATATGAGCAACCGAACCAGTATCAAATACCCAGGCACTACTACGAGTACTAGTGAGATACACATCAATAACATGTATATCAGATATACCTTTCTTCTTGATGTTGTCGTTCTTCAAATCCGCCAAGTACTTTGGGCAATTCCGCTTCCAGTGACCTTCTCCCTTGCAGTAAAAGCACTCAGTATCAGGCTTAGGTCCATCCTTGGTCTTCTTCGTTGGCGTGGTAACTTTCTTACCACCCTTCTTGAAGTGTCCCTTCTGCTTAGACTTGCCTTTCTTGAATTTGGTGGTCTTATTGACCAACAACACTTGGTGCTCTTTCTTGATCTCCACTTCTGCAGATTTCAACATGGCAAAGAGTTCTGGCAACGTCTTGTTCATGTTTTGCATGTTGTAGTTCATCACAAAGTTCTTGTAACTTGGTGGTAGTGATTGGAGGACGCGGTAAATCCCCAAAGCATTAGGAATCACTATACCCAAGCTTTGAAGTTTGTTTGCGTGCCTAGACATCTTAAGCACATGCTCACTGACGGAGCTGCCCTCTTCCATCTTGCAGTTAAAGAACTTTTCAGAAGCATCATAACTTTCAATTGTCGCATGAGTCTCAAAGATCAATTTGAGATCCTCGACAATATCATATGGGTCTGAATTCTCAAACCTTTTCTGAAGCTCCGATTCTAAACCATACAAGATAGCACACTGAACTGTGGAGTACTGAGTCTTCCGAGTGAGGTAAACATTCTTTACTTCATCGGCAGCATCAGCTGCAGGTGGGTCACCCAGCGATGCATCCAGCACATAGGTCAAATTACCAGCTGTGAGGACAATCCTCAAATTGCGGAACCAATCCGCGAAGTTGCTTCCATTGTTTTTCAACTTTTCTTTCTCTAGGAACGCATTAAAATTGATGGTAGGGGCTGCCATTGATCTACAACATATTTGCAATAGTTTAGACTAAGTTTATGACAAATTGAGTTCAAATTAATAATAAAATTAATCTAGGTGAACTCCCACTCAAAACAATATCCCTCACATTGTTTTAGTGATCACACGAACCAAATCTACCACATCAACACCGATCATCACGAGAGTTGATATAGTTTCAATGGCGAACAATCGACATGTTCATCATATCTACTATATGATTCATGCTTTACCTTTAGGTGATCCGTGTTCCGAGACCATGTCTGTACATGCTAGGCTCGTCAAGATCAAACCTTAGTTTCTGCATGAGCAAATCTGGCTTGCTCACGTTGTATACACTTGCAGAATCTAACACACCCGATCATCACGTGGTGCTTCGAAACAACAAGCTTTAGCAACGGTGCTAACTAAGGGTGAACACTTTATGACTTGAAATTCATGTGCATGAGGGATCATCTTATAATGCTACCGTCGTCTACTAAGCAATACAAGATGCATAAAGGATTAACATCACATGCAATTCATAATATGTGATATGATATGGCCTTTTCTTCTTTGTGCTTCTGATCTCCATCTTCAAGCACGAACATGATCTCCATCATCACCGGCATTGCATCAAGGTCAATGACGCTTCTTCATGGTTGTCGTCCACCGGCTTCAACTATTACAACTACTTTAAATAGACACGCGGGTCTTAACATAAATTAAAGACAACCATATGGCTCCTTCCGGTTGCCAACTTACAATAAGGAACATTGCATACATCAAATATAATCACAATCATGGCCATATCACATCACTGCACACCCCTGCAAAACAAAGTTAGACGCCTCTACTTTCTTTGCATATTTTACGTGGTTTGGGGCTTTCAATAAGTGTCGTTCTAACTTACGAACATGAACCACAACATTGATACTAGTATTGTTAATCACCCGTTGTAAATTGGATCTTAACTATGCTAGGAGAAACAGGCACCCGCAAAGCCACTTATGCAATACAAGTTGCATGTCAAGCGTGGAGCAAGTCTCATGAACGATGTCATGTAAGGTTAGCCCGGGCCGCTTCATCCCAACATCCGGAAGATGCAAAGTACACAAGAAGCAATCGACAATAAAAGCATCAACGCCCACAATGACCATTGTGTTCTACTCGTGCAACAGATCTACATATAGACACGGCTCTGATACCACTGTAGGGATTCGTAGCATGGAAAACAAAAATTTTCTATCGCATACAAACAAACAATCCAAGATCTATCTACTAGATTGTAGCAACGAGTCGATGGAATAACTCACCCTCGAAGATTCCAAAGTGTTTAACGAGAGCGGATTCTCGTGGGTGATGTAGTCGTACTCTTCCCGATCTCAAGATCGCGTAGACGATCCTTCCGGCGCTTCAGCGCTCCTGCAGTCGGTCACACGTTCGGTACTCGACGAAGACCTTCCTCTCCCTTGTTCCAGCAGGCAGCGGAGGTTGTAGCACTCTCCTCGTGATTCCGGCAGCACAACGGCGTGGTACCGGAAGTAGAGGGGAGATCTCGCAGGGCTTCGCCTTAAGCCGGAGCGAGTATGGTGGACTATGAGAGAACCCTCGACGATCTAGGGTTTAGACACGCCGAGGAGGGGGCAAGCCGGCGGCTAGGGTTAGCTAGGCGACGGCGGCGGTTTGCCCTAGGGCGGCGGCGGCAGTGGAGGTGGCGGCGCCGGCGGCTAGGGTTTAGAGGCGGAGGAGTTGTGTACTAGGAGGGGCAGCCCTGCCCCTCCCTTTATAGGTGGGAGGCGCGGCCAAGGGGAGGGGAGTCCCTCCCCAACTCGGCTTGGAGGTGGGCCGGCGATGGAGGGGAGGAACTCCTCCCCAACTCGGTTTCCACCTCCCTCTCCACTTTCCAAAATAGCCGTTTGACTTTCAAATTGGCGTTTGAATTTTTCAAACTAGGATTTGATTAAACCCTTTATTTTGTTCAGCGATGACACCTAGTACATGATGCAATCATACCAACTTGATATAACACATTCATATACCCTTCCCCTCCGGAGTGCCGGACATTCCGGAACCTTCTAGAACATTCCCGATGAAAACACCGGAACCATTCCCCAACTCCGAAACAGTACTTTCCTTATAAGAATCTTATTCTCCGGATCATTCCGGATCTCCTCGTGATATCCCGAATCCTATTCGAGACTCCGAACAACATTCGGACTCTTTCTCATCATTCCATAACTACTCAAACAACGTCGAATCCTTAAGTGTGTCTCCCTACGGTTCGTGAATTATGCGGACATGATCGAGACACTTCTCCGAGCAATAACCAATAGAGGAATCTGGAAATTCATATGGATCCCACATATTTCTACGATTACTTTGCGATCGAATGAACCACTTACATACAATACCAATTTCCCTTTGTCTCACGATAGTTTACTTATCGAGGTTATGATCGTCGGTATCTCTGCATACCTAGTTCAACCCCGTTACCGATAAGTACTCTTTTCTCGTTCCCGTGATATGTGATCCCTTGTGAGCCAGTCACATGCTTGCAAGCTAATTGGATGACATTTCACCGAGAGGGCCCAGAGTATATCTATCCGTCATATGGATGGACAAATCCCACTCTTGATCTATGTGTTTCAACCAATACTTTCCGAACACTCATGCCACCTTTATAGCCATCCAGTTACGGTGTGGTGTTTCATGTCATCAAAGCATCCATCCGGTAAAGGTGATATGCATGATCTCATGGTCGAAGGAATTAGGTTACTATGTATCAGAAAGCATATAGCAATTTAACTATTAAAATGACTTGATCTTTATGCTACGCTTATCTATAGGAGTATGTCCATCATATCATTCTCCTAACGATATGATCTTGTTGTTAATAACATCTCAATGTTCATGATAGGGAAACCACAATCATTCATTAACCAACAAGCTAGTGATGTATAGAGGCTTTACTAGGGACTTCAATATAAGTTTACAAATCACACAAGTATTAATGTTTCCTTGTTAATACTATTATAGCATGAATGTAAACATTTATCATAAACACAAAGATATAATAATAACTACATTTATTATTGCCTCTATGGCATATCTCCAACAGATACTGCTCAGGCATTCAAAAAAGATTTCCTTCTCTGCTTTGGTAAGAGCGTAGCTGGCAGGAGTTAAGTGGCATCGTTTACCCTTCTTGTTCTCAGGATGCATAGGCTCTTCAGGGTCTTTCAGACGTTGCTGGTCCTGCCGTGCTTCCGGTGTATCTTTTGTCTTCCCATACACTCCTAGGAAGCCTAGCAGGTTCACGCAAACATTCTTCATCACGTGCATCACGTCGATTGAAGAGCGGACTTCTAAGACTTTCCAATAGGGTAGGTCCCAAAATATAGATTGCTTCTTCTACATGGGCGCATGTCCAGCATCGTCATTCAGAACAGATAGACTGCTAGGACCTTTTCCAAAGATTACTTCTAGGTCCTTGACCATACCAAATACCTCCTCACCGGTATGGAGGACAGGCTTCCTCCGGGGTTCTGCCAGACGTTTGAAATGCTTGCCTTTATTTCTTACTGGATACAGGTTTGGAAGAAATCGACGATACCCTAGGTACACAACCTTCTTACATTTATCCAAATATACACTTTCAGTCTCATCCAAACAGTGTGTGCATGCATTGTATCCCTTGTTTGTCTGCCCTGAAATGTTACTAAGATCAGGCCAATCATTGATGGTTACGAAAAGCAATGCTCGTAGGTCAAATGGCTCCCCTTTATGCTCATCCCACATACGTACACCTGGTTTGGCCCACAGCTGTAGAAGTTCTTCAACTAATGGCCTTAGGTACACATCAATGTCGTTGCCAGGTTGCCTCGGGCCTTGGATGAGCACTGGCATCATAATGAACTTCCTCTTCATACACAACCAAGGAGGAAGGTTATAGATACATAGAGTCACATGCCAGGTGTTGTGACTGCAGCTCTGCTCACCAAAAGGATTCATGCCATCTGTACTTAGACCAAACCTTAAGTTCCTTGCGTCACGTGCGAAGTCCGGGTACTCTCACTCGACTTTTCTCCACTGTGACCCATCATCGGGGTATCTTAACATCGCGTCTTTCTTACGGTCTTCCATGTGCCATCGCAACAACTTGGCATGCTCTTTATTTCTAAAGAGACGTTTTAACCGTGGTATTATAGGAGCATACCACATAACCTTGGCAGGAACCTTCTTCCTAGGGGCCTCGCCCTCAACATCGCCAGGATTGTCTCGTCTGATCTTATACCGCAGTGCAGTGCATACCGGGCATGCATCCAAATTCTCGTACTTCTCACCGCGGTAGAGGATGCAGTCATTAATGCAGACATGTATCTTCTGCACGTCTAATCATAGAGGGCAGACAACCTTCTTTGCCTGGTATGTACTGTCGGGCAACTCATTATTTCTTGGAAGAAGATTCTTCATTTTTACCAACAACTTTGAAAATGCGCTGTCACTCACACCGTTCTCTGCCTTCCATTGCAGCAAATCTAGTGTGGTACCTAGATTTTTGTGGCCATCTTTGCAAGTTGGGTACAACAATGTTTTGTGATCCTTTAACATCTTCTCTAGCTTCTCCTTCTCCTTTTTAGTTTCACATTATTCCTTTGCATCAGTAATGGCCCGACCAAGATCGTCATCAGCGGCTCATCTGCTGCCTCTTGATCTTCATTATCTACCCCCGTTGCAGTATCATCATATTCAGGATACATATTATGATAGTTGTCATCATCCTCTTCTTCTTCGTTGTCTTCCATCACAACCCCTTTTTCTCCATGCTTGGTCCAACAATTATAGCTGGGCATGAAACCGGATCGAAGTAGGTGGGCGTGAATGGTTCTGGTATTTGAGTAGTCTTTCTTGTTCTAACAGTGAACACACGGGCATCACATAAAACCATTGTGACCACGGTTTGCATTAGCCACAACGATGAAATTTTGGAGGACCGTAATGTACTCGGAAGTGCGTCGGTCACCGTACATCCATTGCCGATTCATCTGCATTAATATATAGTATATATCAAAAATTAATAGGGATATGACCATTTATATATATAGTACATCAATGACACATGAAAGGATAGTTGCCGACCTCGACCGAGAAGGAAAGAGCAACGAAAAAACTTATTTTGAGCTCTCGGGCATTTCACCGAACACCTCTTGTGTATTCGAAAAAAACACAAACTATCACACCTCACACCCTCTTGCTAGTCTCCAAAATGAGAGAGTGAAAAAATGGAAGAGAGGGGTGGGCTGTGGTGTCTTATATAGCACCCCTTTAACACTGGTTCAAGCCACGAAACGGTGTTAAAGGAGGGAGACTCCTTTTTTGCTGCACGTGCCACGCTGGTATGAACCGGTGTTAAAGCCCATTTCTAGGCTCAACCAAAGGCCTCGTTTCCACTAGTGTACGTTCCATAAATAAATATACACCTCATACATGGAATATTGTCTAAGAACATCTGGATATTAAATATTTGTATGCCTTGCATAAACCCTAGGTACAATTTTCATAAGATTTCATCTACTGGCCACAATTTTCGCAATAGGATAGAGAAAAATTTAAAGCATTACCGACAAGAGGAGTCGGATCTACAGAATTTATGATCGACCAGGGTCAACGGTTGGGCCATCGGAACGGAGACTAGGAAGACTAGCAGACATAAGCGAACTTAGAGAAAAAGAAAGAGATCGCTTGAATCTGATAACCTGGTGGGAGGTGCTGCCGAGCTGCACGCCTGCCGTCAGTGTCCGCATGTTGGGGGATTGCCGAGGGGCAGAGGGACTACTACTTGCGTGCCTTGCCCCTGCGTGGCGCCGCCGGGAGGCTGGAGTTCTAGTTTGGGTCTGTGATGTCCGTCCCCTGCGTATGAGAACGACGCGCCGACTACTCCTCATTTTCCCCTTTGAAGTTTAATCGATCGATTAAAGCCAGACGTGCGTGTACACGAGAGTAGCTAGCGACAACTACTTCATGGGAAGGCCACGTGCGCGTGCAGTACCTAGCGACACATGCTAGCTGGAAGGATTGGGCATTTCCCTGATGCACCACGTCTGGCCCAGCCTGATGCACCGGCTCTATTTAGATGGTAATCAAAGGCAAAGCGCTCAGCGGAACCAAGGCCCTGCCCGCCGAGTGTCCGAGTAAGGACTTGCCTTTTCAGGGTAGCTCCCACTCCAGCACGGGTAGCAGCCGAGCTGGCATGCAAACTGCTCGCCCTGGGAACGTCGCCACACCCGACAGCAGCAGATCCATCCAACTGACCCGCCGAAGCAGGTGTCTTTGTTGGTAATGTTTGCCTAATCTGCGGAGCGGAACCAGGAGCAAAGACCAAGGTCTGTTGCTTGGAGCCTGGCGGCTTGACGGACGCAGAGTGGGTCTGGCCTTGCGGAGCGGGCTGGGTCTTGTTGTTGGTCGTAGATGCTGAAGGAGCAGGTCTGGTGCTGGGTTGTGAAGACGTGGGGGCCGAATGAGCAGGCTCAACAATAGGCCGGGGAGTAGAAACTGGATTCACCGGTTGATCAACAATAGAACATAGACAATAGGAGTGTTCTGGGTGGACTTGGCACCGATGCTGCTGGCGCCGGGTCCCAGGTTTGGGTCAACAAAGGCAACAAGAGGAGGCTGAGTCTCCTCTGATGAACGTGCTACCGGATCGGCCTCACGCTGAGGTTCGGAAACCTCAACGTGTGTGCGGTGGCCCGAACGGGGATCTGCAAAACTGGATCATCACGAGGAGGAGAAACATGTTTCGGGATAGGATATGCCATGTGGAAGCTGCTTGGTTAGCAGACAAGGCAGCACTGAAAATAAAAGCAAAGACCTATAAGGAAACAAATACAGAAGAGAAAAACGTAAGGTAACAAGCATCGAAAGTTACTCGGAAATCGTGGGGTCGCACGGGATGCGTCGACCAAACCGGCGTGGAGCCTTGCGAGGCTGCGAAGACGTGGCCTCAGGGGCTGTAGCGGTCTCGACCCGACGTTTCTTGGAGGGCTGACTACTGGAGGAGGTCCCGCGTCGCTTACTCGGCTTGGCGGTAGGGATCTTGCCATAACCACCGGTAGCAAGAGGAGGATCCTCGTGTACCTGACCAGCTGTATCAGTAAATGCAAAGCTCATCGGGACAAGCCAAAAGGTTAGGACAAATGACAAGTACCTCCAGGACCTCACAATCGTCATCATCATCATATGGCCAATCCCACAAAGGATTTCGAGTGAAATTCTTACCCGGAGATGGAGCGGCAGTAGCGTGCGGAATCATCATAAAGCACTCCAAGTCGAATTCGCCCTCGTCTTCATCAGAGCAATCCTCGAAGTAATGGCCGGGAGGGACAGTGTTGTCATCGGCCTGGTCCATGAGATTCTGCAAAAAGAAAAGGGAAAGAAATCAATACAATGAACAAATGACAGGTATCTGTCGGGTAAAGTATGTCGGCAAGGTACGGTTACTCGGAAGCTTACCCAAGGAACAAGCTTATCCCGGCTGAAGGAAGGGCAACTCCAAGCCCAGTCTTCCGCCAAGTTCTGCTTGAAAATGGAGTTGACTCGGCGGGCCACAGAATCATTGGGGAGCTCTAGGGTGGAGTGCCGAGTGGGGTCGCGTGGACCACTCATAAAACATATCTTGTGGCACCGGGCCTTAATGGGGCTGACCCGGCAAGAGATAAAGGTGCACATCAAGTCTCCCTCAGTGAGGTTAAACCCCTCCTCCGGGTTAAGGAGCCACTCAATAACGGCGTGGGCCTCATTCACCACCGGGTTTCGATCCCGCGGGTCAAGTTTCCAAAGCTCTTTGCTGGGAACTTCATCCTTGAAGGGGGGAGGGAGACGGATGTAGTCGTTGGACCCGCTGTACTTGACATAGAAAAAGGTCCTATTCCATTTTTTGCAAGATTCGATGCCAGTTACGTGAGGAAAAACAGAGTCCCTCCTCGGTGTGATGCTAGCAGCAACACACCGTGTAGGCCTCTTCTGAGAAGAGGGAACGCCGGGATCAGGAACGACCTGGATCCGGAAGTTGAGATATTTGGCCCAAAGTAGAACGGTGGGCCAAAGACCAAGAAAGCCCTCGTAGGCAGAGATAAAGCAAGAGAGGGAGCCAATAGCATTGGCAGGAAGATGATGTGTTTGCAAATGAAAGGTAGAAAGAAAAGACTTGAAGAAGTTGCTAACAGGAAGAGCAAAACCGCGCTCAAAGTGAGAAAGTAAAACCACCCGCTCGTTGGGCTCGGGTTTAGGAGAAATCTCACCTAGAGGGAAGCGACAATCGACCTCAAGAGGGATGCGCCTGGTAGAGCCCAGCCACTCGATCTCCTCCATAGTAACCTCCAAGCCCTCCCAAGCACCGCGCTCGCCGGCGGTCTCGTGCTCCTCCACCTCCCCACTGCCATCGCGCGCATCCATGATCTCTCGTGGCTCAGGATCTCCCTCCGTCAGAAGAGGCCTAGAATGACGAGGACCCGTCGGGGAATTGGAGGAAGGAGGAGAGAATTGCTGGACCAATGAAGCAAGAGGGAAGAAGAACAAAGGGGCAGTTGCAGATTGGGAGGCGCAAGGAAGAGGAAGACTTGGGGGGAAACTGAACCAGCGGGGGCAGTTAAGTTCCCCACGCCCCTACTTAAGTGGAGTAAAACCCCCAGGAGTGGGATCCCTTTGCGCTGTGTGGCCGCGGTGTGGCCGAGTAAACGCGTCAGCGGGCACCACGCGTACACGATACACGGAAAATCCTAAGCCACGTCACGCTGTGCGAGACACGAGGCGCTGAGCGATGGGAGTGCCATAGTGACGGGAGTAACTGCGCCGCCGTCACTGTGCGGTCAGGATTTGAGACAAAATTTGAGGCAAGAAATCATGATTACAACCTGTCAGTGACTAAGGCAAATATAAAAAGCCCAGAGTGACTCGACAACGCCAAAAATGACTCGGCATAGGGCAAGAAGACCGCACAAAGTCAAAAACGAGACTCAGAAAGAGCAAGATAGACTCGGCAAAGATCGAGATTACACCAAAGAGAACGTCCTACATGAGAAGTGAAAAGAGAAAACAGGTGTTTCAAATACGTTAAAGAAACTTGGAGATGCCTAACAGCAAAAACTGCTAGGCCTCACCAGCTTCGGGGACTAATGTCGGGGGCAATAACCCCCGGTAGGGTCATAAGGGGTAAAACATTACCCAGATTGGCTTATGCCGAGTCAAAGAAATCATTGGTCGGGACTAGTGGCCGAGATACGAAGCTTATGTATGGCCGAATAAGAAATATGTCGGCCCGCATAAGACAAAGCTGTTTACCTTGCAGGTAGCGACGAGCCGAGTCTCACGAGGGAAGGCCGAGTCAGGAAGGACGCGTGGCAGCTTTCCGAGTGAGATTCAGGAGGGACCATAGTAAAGCATGGTCAAAAGAGAAGGGCGATGCTGGGTGACATAAAAGGAGCCGAGTGACGCCAAAAGCAAGGGCTGACGTACAAAAGCACTGCGTGACGCCCAAGAGCTGGCATCTACGTATGGAAAGACCGTTGGCTGTACAGCTTTGTGGACTGGGTCAAGGGCTTAGGGCTAGCCCGTGACCCATCCCGTGTAGTAAGGACAAATATCCAAACAGTAACCCTAGGGCCCAAGGCTGTAACCTAGCTACCCCATCGCCTATATAAGGAGGGGCATAGCTAGGGTTCAAGGGAGAGGGGGTCCAAGTAGAAAACTAGTGCCTAGAGGTTATGCTCGAACAACTCTAAGAGCACTTGTAAACATCAGGGAGGAATAAAATCCTAAGTCTGGAGAGTTCATCGTGTTCATCATGCGCAGCAAGACCGTGCACTCCCTCTCCGGTTACCTCAAGCGTCCATTCGGCTCCCAACATAAGCCTGCCCATAGCATCTATCGTGACACCACCATGACAAGGGGTGGAAATGGATCGCATGATGCCCTTCTCACATCCATTTTCATATTTTTAAAACAAATACGAATGCAAATATGAATGTTGGTGGAATACGAATGTAGTGCAGATGTTATTTGGATACAATGCGGATCAGATGTTTTACCAATTCGGAACTGGTACAAATAAAAGAACTAGTAGACTCATATCTTATAGTGCATGAACTGTATAACGATAATGAGCTAAACATATTTGTATAGTACACAATAGTTTCAAGTTCAATCACATAAAACATTTTGTTTATCTTTTAGGTTGGATACTTTCCATATCAGGCTACAGTTACTAGAATAGTCTAATTTTAATTTATTGGATACTTCAATATCCACATTTTTCTTAAAGTTCAAAACCACATTCATATTTGTATTTGCAAAACGAATCTAGATATTTACCATATTCATATTTGTGTTTGTCCGAATTTGAATATTACCATAACCATTTTTGAATATGAATGTCGGATAATTCAGTTTATCCAACCAACGTGGAGGAGAAGCATCACGTACACGTGCCTAAGCATGCACTGCTCCCTGTCGTCAGCATCCCAGTGTATAAACTACGACCTAACGTGGAATATCTATATATATACTATATAAAAAGTCTCGAGGAGGTGGTTTTCGCTTGTCATAGTTTTCGTTCGTCGCTTTTCTTCCGATATGCCGGTCGAAAAGAATCAGTCTCTGTTTCCTTACCGACAACAGCTCAGGTCGATCAGGTTTGACATCGGTAGCGGCCTCGTTTCCTAGCTGTCATCCTGGTTTCCTATGTAAAAGGGGACACCTAAAGATCGAGAAGTCGCCCCGTCGGTTTAGGCCCGGTCGTTTCCAGGAATTTTTAAATTTGCCACACTTTTTATCTGAAATTTGCATATTTGCCATATGACTACCACATGTCAGTGACACAGAAAATGACAAATATGCAAAGTGCAAAGAAAAGTGTGGCAAATGTGCAAATCCCCCGGTCGTTTCCGTCGCGTTCAGGCTGGGTGCGCTGCCATGGCGCGCGAGATAACGGTTCCTCGGAATTTTTCTCTGGCCTATACAGCACATGTTGAGGATGCGCCCAAAGAGCATGATTGATCTTCCACTATCGCAGCATGGTGACAGCCAAAGAACATGTCGATGCTGCAGGAGCCGATCATGGATGATTCTTAGGCAGAGGGACAAGAAGGACTCGTGCTCCGGTCCTTCTTACCGTCGACGGGTCTCCTCGAAGAGATGCATTGGTGGAGCGCATCGCACGGGGGCTCAACAGCCTCCTCGGCAGGATCGTCCTGCTGGATGAGGCAAAAGCGGAGACCGCGGGCCGTTCAAAGCCCTCGCCCGATGCCCCCACCTCCCGATACACAATGACACATCGTTATATCCATCGACTGAACCTTCATCTATCTGTGGTTGGCGGCGCGCACGTGGATCATCCGAGCGGAAGCAGACATGAGGTGAGGATTATGGCAAACCAGAGGTTGACGGGGATGCGAATCTTAGCATTCTGATCCAGATGATTCTTCTGCTACTTTAATCTCTCCACTGGGCCTCTGATTCTCCCTAACGACCACCACAACGCGCCTCCTAGGTTCTTTGCATCATGATTGTCGCTGATTTGATTGAGTTCGAGGGTGGCATTAGTACCCAGGTGCAGATCAGCACCTCACAATACAGAGTGGCGCTGCTACAACACCTGCTTGGTGAATACTGAATAAGCAAATTTTATCCTTAACGTAGTCTGTTATGATGTCAGATGTGGGCAATACAATTGTACTTCTATAGCGCATCTCCTTCAGAAAAAAGATGCCCAAGATTTTTTTATCTAGATTCACATGTACATATATACTAAAACACGTCATATTTTTGACAAATCTTCGACATCCTATTTGAATGAATGGAGTAGTTTTTCATGCAATCCTAATAAGCATTCAAAATCGTTTGATGTTCTTCATGTGAATCTTTAGGGGGTTTAGGTTTTAGAGTTTTGTAGAAATCAACCATGAAATTTAACTGATTGTGATCATAGTAACCAAATAAGTTTTTTATTATTGGTTAGAAGGGAACACACCAAACTTTATTTGCATGTGTACCAAGACAACCGTAGGCATCGGCAAGGAAAGATGATATTGTTGTTCTTTTTAACAAAAAAAAAAGATATTTGGTGTTTGTTATGACACCATGAGACCGTCAAATACTCATGCATAAAAGAGAACAACTTTTTAAATTATTTTTATGTTCTCTATTATTATCCGTAGCAACGCACGGACATTCAACTAGTCAAACATAATTACAATGGGGAAAGAGAGAGGACACCTAAGGCGTTGTGGATGGAAGAGTCGACGCAACTTTTATAAGCGAACAAGAGAGCAAGATAGCATAACATGCTAGCTAAATGGTAAGCATATGCATGTCGCCGGTTTCACGCGCTCACCCGTGTAGGGGAGGTTAGGGCGTATAACAGGATTTGCGCGCGTCAAAACCGTATGTGAGAGCGCATCTCCAGTGAAAATAGGACCCACAACACAGCCTCACCGCGAGGATCCGCGAGCGGCGAGGGTTCCCGCTGCCACCTTGGCTCTCGGCCACGGGAACCCGTGGAGGCGAGGGTTTCAGCCGCCAGCTCGACTCTCGGCTACGAGAACCCGCGGAGGCCATGGGTTTCCGTCTGCTGTCGTTTGGCCCCACAACCTGGCGGGTGAGGAGCGCATGTCTCCCTCCATATATCTATCACCAAGAGCATCATCGCCCATAGCTGATGCATGGCCCACAAGACGGGTCATGGCCCACGTCCGACGATTCAGGGTAGGAAAGGGCGCACAAGCTCTCCACGGGAGAAAATCCTAAGTTGCAGGCCCCGTCTCCCCGGGAGAGCCAGGCTCCAGCGTGATGGCGTCGCATGTCCTTCTAGGCATCCATTCGAAAGAATCCGGCGACGTGGATAGCATAACCAGCCAAAACCTTCATGCACTATTACTTACTCTCATTTGGGTTTTGCTAATCCTTTGTCGATTGAGTATGAAGTTTGATCACACTTGGATAATAAACCATTGGATTTGCATCGCGATTCAGTTGCAACTCAGATATTTCAGCTGCATGTGGGGTTACAACCGAGAACTTATGGTGTTGCAAGTAAGTTGCAACCAAGATTTAAAGTGATAACTAGGTGAATACCCATGCGTAGACTCCTTAAATTATTTTCACATACCACATACATAAAGATAATACTTTACATTTTTTATTTCACGAATATGCACGGAGATGAATTTTCCGTCGCCACCTCCACGCACATTCAACAACGGCAAGGTATCCTCCACCCCATTCAACAATAGTGAGAAAGGTGCAACCGAATTTGCATCTGGTTGCTACATGGTCCACTCGGTCACAACTTATGTTGTTACACACCAGACATCGGAACTACATTTTTTGATCGTGGCAACTACTTAGTTAGACATGGCGTTTTGGATCCCTAATCTCACTAGTGCAGAGCCCCCCCTTTAACTCCGGTTGGGAGGGCCCTCTAACAGCGGTTCCCCAACCGCTGTTGAGGGTTCGGTGTTAGAGGGGGGGCCCTTTAACACCGGTTCTTATACGAACCAGTGTTAAAGGGTGGCGCACGTGGGGCTGCCGCAGGCCTCAGGCCCCCCCCTTTAACACCGGTTCGTATCTGCAACCGGTGTTAAAGGTTCTTGCCGCGGCAGGAAAACGGCCTAAATCTCTGCCGCGGCAGACTTCTGCCTCTGCCCCGTTCTGGGCGTATTTCTGCGGGAGGGGGGGGGGGGGAGCGAGGGGGAATCGATCGGGAGCGGTATACACATAAATCGTCATCGGTACATACGAGTACATGAATAATTAAGCAACTATTATTATACACATACATCATCATCGGCACATACATCGTCATCGGCACATACATCGTCATCGTTCATTTTGGTGGATATCTAAAGAGTTCTCCGCCAGGCGTGACGACCTCATCAAGTATGAACCCCGTCAATTCCTCTTGAATGGCTCATATGCGTTCAAATGGTAGGAGTTGGTCCCGCATCCGTTCGATCTGAATATATATGAAGAATGAGCCGTCAATATATATATAAGAATAAAACTCAACACAATTGATGGTAATAAAATAATGTTGTGGACTTTGTTTACTTACTCTAAGTTGTTCTAGTGCGGCTTGGCCCGTCGCACATATCGTGTTGCGAATGAATTCGCAAACATAGTACCCACATAAGTTATTGCCGTGTCCCTGATGCGCGCACTTTACGAGAATAGAGAGTTCAATCAAAATAATAATCAATAAAGCATGATATAATGGAATTGGAAGCTAGCTAGTATTACTTACATTTTGGTCTACAAATTTTAGTTCTTCTGACCATTCACCCACGGCCCTGCCCGTGAACCTTTTCCAAACCCTGTCCAACAAAGAAAATGGATAAATGAGTAATTAATTACTTATTGTCACGAAAGTTGCCGATCTAGTGCGATAATATGATTGAAATTACCTCTGGAGCATCTCTCTAAAGTCTGCCCATAGCTCTTTTTCTTTTCGTAACGAGTCCATGACAAGGACTTTTCCTGAGTCGGGTTGAATGACTAGCAGAATAAAGTGGAACCTACGCACGCATAACTCATCATCAATTACACTTAACATCGAGTAAGCCGACACATAATGTCTACAAGAGAGAGGGTAACAGTACTCATGAGAAGTTGTAAGGCAATAGTATTTCCCTTTTGGTTTGTTGTCTCAGTAAAGACTTTAGCAAGTAATCTTCTGTTTGCCCGGGTTTGTCTCTTACCACTTGTTCATGAACTCTATTTGGGTCAACGAACCCAATGTCAAAAGGGCCTCCTTTCATGCATTCCATAACCTTTTTCCTGCATAATAGTATATACATATATGGTGAGCATATATATATATATACATGCAATTAATGAAGTGAATGAGATGAGATAAAAATTACTGAAATAGTACTTACACACAATAAAGGCTGATGGCAGATTTGTCAAGTTCCTTCTGATTGAATAGAAAATGCAAGTCTTGAATGTTGAAGTCGATTGCGTCGTGTCTGCACAAGAAAATCTGATCTCTTATATGCGCCGTGATCCATTCTACCTTTCTCGTCTTGCAGAAATGAAGGTACCACTTGTGCAATTTTCGCATCTTTGTTGGTAGAGTCTTGAGCTCCTCTTTCTTGGCGAGATTCTTCCCATACTTCCATGGCTGTATGGGGTTGGCATCGCATTTGGGCAAGTTGTCTCCCATGACGTTCAAGTATGCAATGTAAGTCATCCCCATCTCATTGGCCTTTCTTTGTAGCTCTGCGTCGTAATCATTTACGGGAGGAGCGTCTCGTGTGTCGAACATTTGGAGCGGGGCACATGATTGGTTTTCCTGCTCTCCGAGCATGGGAACTGTTTTCTGGGGTGCCTCACGACTGCTACTTTCAGTCTCCCTACGGCGCCTTGCATCCGCCTTCAAAATCTAGCGCTCGTAGTCCGGCACAAGTGGGGTTTCAAGTTTCAAAAGATTATTGTAAAACTTCTCCACCACCGCCGGATCTATTTTCTCCTTTGGCTCGGCCCGTCTAGGTGCAAAGAATTTCTTGACCTGTTCTTCCGAGATCCTATTGGTCTCCTCGTCGCTGCGATTCCACGGTAAAACCGGCAATGGCTTGGCGGAAGGCTGCGGGACGTAGTTTTTTGAACTCTTTGGCGTACGGTTTCCTGCGGATTTCTTTGTGGAAGTGCTACTGATGCTCCTCGTGGCAGTGCTCTTCCGCTTACGCTGAGGAGATGGATGAAGCACCGGAGATGGCTGACGGGCCGGAGATGGCTGCCGCGCAGGAGATGGCTGACGGGCCGGAGATGGCTGCCGCGCAGGAGATGGCTGACGGGCCGGAGATGGCTGCCGCGCCGGAGATGGCTGCCGCGCAGGAGATAGCTGAAGCGGCTCAGACTGCTGATGCTGCGGAGACGGCGGGGGTGCCAGTGACCTCCAATTTGGAAGCACAATGTGTTCCTTCTTCGAAAGAATGGTTGTTTTCACTGCAAATTTGAGTTGAGTTTCCCCTTCACCTGTAGCATGGTCAAGCTGTGCTTCCTCATATTCCTTCACAACCTCATCCACCCCGACAATAGCATAGCCATCTGGAATCGGTCGGCAGTGGTAAGTTCCACCAGCTACAGGAGGTAAGGCATAGCCGACAGCCACCTTAATGGATAAGCCCATTAATCTCACATGCAGCTCAGCGTGTTCGCTCTCCGTGATCTCATCCACGGGGTATCGAGGACCCGTCATTTCAAGCGTGGGCTGCACGTTCTCCGTGGAAGCCACACTGCTTTTCCGCGCAGAGTCTGGGCCGCGGGAAGCTTCCAATGCAGGCTCTTCGTGCCGCTGAGATGGGCCGGTAGCTTGATGGCTCTGTTGTGCATTCACTTGCGCCTGCAGCGCCGCAAGTGCATGTTCTATCTGTGTCATCCGCTCTGTACACTCTTTTTCTTTTCTGCCGCGCCATCTGTAAGAGTCGCTCCAGTCGGGATGGAAGGTCCTGGCGGATGTTTTCTCGTATGCCGTGATGAGTTCAGTGACGGGTTTGGCAAGGATGGTTGGGAAGATACACAATCCTGTTTCTGGGTCCAACCTTGCCCCGATTCCGTAGAACCAAGTCTTTGCACGTAGGTCCCACCCATCTGTCTGGGGTGTGATCCCTCTCTCGCGCAGGGCCTTCTCAGCTTCCTCCCACTTAGGCCTCTGAGATATGTAGCCACCTGACCCCGTCCTCTGGTGATATTCCTTCTTCAGGGCATTAAGCGTATTGGTTTCTGACCTCTTTTTAGCTATAGCACTTTTTTATATGTCTCAAATTCGGGCCAGTGAGGTCTTATCTTCGCATAATATGCGTCTTCGAAATTTGGAGTCTCGCCAAATTTGACAAATTTGTTCAATTTTGTCTTCCAGTTGCGGAAAGCGTCAGCCATCTTCTTTAGAGTCCACTCTTTGACCTTTTCCTTTATAACCGGATTGTTTTCATCCTCCTCTGGCGGAAGGGTGAAATTTACCAACAACGAATTCCAAAGCGTTTCTTTGGATCTGTCATCGACAAAGGTACCGTCGCCCTTCTTTGGCTTATTCCAATTTTCAATTGTGATTGGGATTTGGTCCCTAACAAGAACTCCAGCCTGACGTACAAATTTGTTTGCGGCCTTCTTGGGCTCCATCGGCCTGCCATCAACACGGACTGCTTCGATCGTGAACTTTGCACGATCTTTCAACCGCTGGCTCGCACCTCGCTTGCTCTTTTTCGTAGAAGAAGATGGTTGCGCGCTGGTCGATCTAGAGGGCTAAAAGAAGAAAGAAGCGTTAATTAATACATGTAGAAGAAGATTGTTGGTGGAAGTCAGCAGAGGCTTAATCAATGCATATACCTCGCCGGACTTTGTAACCATTAAATTGCGTTCACCGGAGTCTTCATCTTCTCCATGACTAGTACTTGAGCTGTCGTCATCATGTCCCTCCAAGTTCAGATATTGTGAGGTGTCCTCATCAATAATGTTCTCCATTATTTCTTCTTCTTCAAGGTTTCTACTAACTGGATCCATAGTTTCTAAAACAATAATATTATCTAGAGTAAGAGTGTAAACATTTAAGTGGACTTGGATTCATACACAAATATACATATTATTCATACCAAAATACACAAATAAATATACAAATGAAATTAAAACCCTAAGGATTCTTGATCATTTTAAACGAGTTCCGAGGGGTCCAAACCCTAATCAGGATGAGTCAGAGGTCCAATTTGTATACAAGTTTTAATCTATGCATGTAGTACAATTTATATTAGCCGGTGAAACTACGTTGCCCGCGAACCCGCCCCGCTTGACACCCTATCTATACTACTACTCCCTCCATAATTACATGTCATCTTAGTTTCGAGTTTCCCAATTTTGACCATCAAGTTCACCACCAACACTAAGTAAACAATATTATCGATGTTACAACATCAGAAACTTTACTCAAATATGAATACACGACTACATCTTTTATACGTCACACATATTCCCCACATTGTTCACATTGTTCACATTGTGCCGCCAACTTTGACACATTGTTCACATTGTGCCGCCGCCGACTGCCAGACGCAGAGGCGTGGACGGCGGCTCCGACGGCGAGGGCGAGGGCGGCCGCTCCGAGGGCGAGGGCGGCGGCTCCGACGGCGAGGGCTGGACGCGGTGCCGGCGCGGCTGCTCTCTGCTCTCTGCGCACGGATGCATTATAAAATAATTGCATTTTCAATTATTTCATTTTAAATTATTTTTTGGAATATTATAAAACCATTTGCATTTTTGGAATTTACATAAACAATTTTCTTAATTAGAAAACATTTATGGAAATGTTTTTGTCGCTTACAGATAGGGCCCACATGTCAGGTATTTTCTTCACTGAAATAATTACAGAAATAATAAAATAAAAAGAAAACGAATATTGCATCACGCTGACGTCAGCAATGGAGCTCCTCTCAGGTCGATCTTGCTCCCGTCGATCTGCTACACGCGGGGACTTGTGGTTGGGCTGGTTGGAAAGAGGAGGTCGAGGCGGACCTAGTAGTGGCGGCGCCTCCCCTTTTTGGTCGCCGGAGAACAGAGAACGACGAGGAACTGCGGCGGTTGGCGGCGGTTACACGATGCGGAGGCGATATAGACCGTGAGGGAGGAAGAGAAGATGTGCCTGAGCACCAGAGGCTCACCAGGAAGCTGATGGTGGGGTCGACGAGGCCGGGGAAGGTCGGGGACGCCGGCGTTGTCGATGGCGAGCGGCGGACAGAGGTGGGTGACAGGTCCGACGATTCAGGGCACCCACGAATGATTCCTCCCTCACTCTCCGAGGGCGGTGGCGGCCGGCGGTGGCTTCTCTCTGCTCCGATGGGCGGTGGCGGTGGCGGCGCTTCTCTCTGCTCCGATGGCGCGCGCGCGGTGGCGGTACGGTGGCGGTGGCGATCTGGCTGCTCTGGGGGGAAGAAAGGAAGGGGAAGGTGAATTTAATACCCCCCTTTAACACCGGTTCGTGGCAGGAACCGGTGTTAAAGGGGGGGGGAATTCGTTTGCGCGCGTATTTATTACCCCCCCCCTTTAACACCGGTTCCAGCCACGAACCGGTGTTAAAGGGGGGGGGGAGGGGTGCGCGCGGGAAACGAAATAAATGCCCCCCCCCTTTAACACCGGTTCCTGTCTGGAACCGGTGTTAAAGGGGGGGGCATTTATTTCATGCATTAAAGGGGCTTTTTTAATTCAAAAAATATGATATGAATTTAGAAAATTCATATTTTTTTCATTTCAACTCAGAAAAATATGAATAATATATCATAATTTTCAGAAAAATAATATCTATCCATTCATGTAAATCATTTTATATTTACTTTACATGAATTTTTTTAAAATAATTAAAACACTTACATATAAATTTTGATTATTCAATTCAAACAAAAATAAATTGTTAAATCCTAAAACTTTGAACATAAGAAATATTAAGCATCTAAAAAATGATTTTTATTAGATCAAATCATATTTTAATGCCGCATCTTTTGTATTAACATTTTTGAATTGATTGGATATTTAAATGTCGCATCTTTTGTATACACTTGAATCTCACCAAGCCTCGCTCAACTTGCATTGTTTTTTGATAAAATAGCATATTGTGAACCTAAAAATATGTTGGTGGTTTTTTGAATTATCCATTTGGTGGTTGCTTCACAAAACCGTCCGTTTTTTATGCTCGGAAAATGGAAAATGCCTTTTTGGTGCGATAAAAAGGAAAACTCCTCTTGCAAACTATGCCTTGATTCTAGCCATAACATTGGTCATTTGACCTGAAAGCCAAGAAACCTCGAATGAGATAGGTCATTTTGAGACAGTTACATAAAGCCGAACTGGAACTGAAAATTAAGATACATAAAAGAACTGAAAATTAAGATACATGGCCAGATTAAGTAACAATCGGCCGAACTGGAACTGAAAATTAAGATACATAAAAGAACTGAAAATTAAGATACATGGCCAGATTAAGTAACAATCGGCCGAACTTGTTTCGGAATGTTTGAGTGATTCAGTCATGCTCCTGCCTACACCTGTAATACTCGCCACTGTAGTCGTTGTACTCGCCGCCGCCATCATCGCTGTCGTCGTCGGGGTCACCATAATTGAACCTCTGGAGAGTACGCGTGGGCTGGACTTGAGGGTAGCGCGTGGGCTGGACTTGAGGGTAGCGCAGACGGGGGTTAGAGTCGGCGGCAGTGTCATAGGCCATGACGCTCTGGAGAGTCCGACCGCGCCACCATAGCCGACGGCCGGCCTCGTTGAAGTTAGGAGGAGGTGGGCCGTCCTCCTCGTGCCTGGAGAGCGCCCTCTCATGCCGATCCACGAAGAAGGCTTCCCAAGTAGGGAAATAGTCGGGATGCCATCTGGGATTCCTCCGCTGCTCCGGCGTGAGCTCGAAGTAGTAGTGGTTCGTGATGGCCATCCGGCGCGCCACACCTAGAGGGACAGGAGGAACCGGCACGCCTCCGACGCTCAGCATCTAGCTGACGGGGACACAGTAGCCCGGCGGGCAGGGGTAGTTCGAGGCGCAAAGCGCCTCCGCCTCCCTGGGGGTTAGTGTAGGGGTTCGTAGCATGGAAAACAAAAAATTTCTATCGCATACAAACAAACAAGCCAAGATCTATCTACTAGATTGTAGCAACGAGTCGTTTGGAATAACTTACCCTCGAAGATTCCAAAGCGGTTAACGAGAGTAGATTCTCGTGGGTGATGTAGTCGTACTCTTTCCGATCTCAAGATCGCGTAGACGATCCTTCCGGCGCTGCGTTCCGGCAGCGCTCCCGCAGTCGGTCACACGTTCGGTACTCGACGAAGACCTTCCTCTCCCTTGTTCCAGCAGGCAGCGGAGGTTGTAGCACTCTCCTCGTGATTCCGGCAGCACAACGGCGTGGTACCGGAAGTAGAGGGGAAATCCCGCAGGGCTTCGCCTTAAGCCGGTGCGAGTATGGTGGAGCTTATGAGAGAGGCTATTAGTGGTCTAGTAATTAGACACACCAATTAGAAGGCTCTAAACCAATTAGAAGGCTCTAAACCGCTGGCTAAAGCAATTAGAAGCTCTAAACCAAAACGGCTCTAAACCGGAGGTAGAAGATAGGAACTTGTGTGTTCTAGGAGGGGAGCCCTGCCCCTCCTTATATATATGGGAGGGGGCTGGCGCGCCAGGGGAGGGAGGGAGTCCCTCCCCAACTCGGCCTAGGGCTGGCCGCCGGCTTGGAGGAGAGAAACTCCTCCTCCAAGTCAGTTCCAACTCCTCTTGCTTGTTTCCCACAGTTTCTTGTTTTAGCCGTTTGACTTTCAAACTGGACATTTGACTTTTCTGTTTTAGGATTCAATTTAATCCTTTATTTGGGACAGCAAGAACACTTAGTAAATGATGCAATCATTCCAATATGTAATGACACATTCATGTACCCTTCCCCCCCGGAGTGCCGGACAATCCGGACCCTTCTAGAACATTCCCGATGAAAACACCGGAATCATTCCCGAACTCCGAAACGGGACTTTCCTTATATGAATCTTATTCTCCGGACCATTCCGGATCACCTCGTGATATCCCGGATCCCATCCGAGACTCCGAACAATATTCGGTCTCTTTCTCATAATACCATAACTACTCAAACAACGTCGAATCCTTAAGTGTGTCTCCCTACGGTTCGTGAATTATGCGGACATGATCGAGACACTTCTCCGAACAATAACCAATAGAGGAATCTGGAAATTCATATGGCTCCCACATATTTCTACGATTACTTTGCGATCGAATGAACCAGTTACATACGATACCAATTTCCCTTTGTCTCACGATAGTTTACTTATCCGAGGTTATGATCGTCGGTATCTCTGCATACCTAGTTCAACCTCGTTACCGATAAGTACTCTTTTCTCGTTCCCGTGATATGTGATCCCTTGTGACCTAGTCACATGCTTGCAAGCTAATTGGATGACATTCCACCGAGAGGGCCCAGAGTATATCTATCCGTCATGTGGATGGACAAATCCCACTCTTGATCCATGTGTTTCAACCAATACTTTCCGAACACTTAATGCCACCTTTATAGCCACCCAGTTACGGTGTGGTGTTTGATGTCATCAAAGCATCCATCCGGTAAAGGTGATATGCATGATCTCATGGTCGAAGGAATTAGGTTACTATGTATCAGAAAGCATATAGCAATTGAACTATTGAAATGACTTGATCTTTATGCTACGCTTATCAATAGGAGTATGTCCACCATATCATTCTCCTAACGATATGATCTTGTTGTTGATAACATCTCAATGTTCATGATATGGAAACCACAATCATTTAATCAACCAACAAGCTAGTGAAGTATAGAGGCTATACTAGGGACTTTAATTTTAAGTTTACAATTCACACAAGTATTAATGTTTCCTTGTTAATACTATTATAGCATGAATATAAACATTTATCATAAACACAAAGATATAATAATAACTATATTTATTATTGCCTCTAGGGTATATCTCCAACAGTCTCCCACTTGCACTAGAGTCAATAATCTAGTTTCAAACCTTTGTGTATATAACACCTATGGCTTTCCGGTGTTGTATGTACACGATTGCTAGTGGTCAACTGATCTCCGGATCTGACACTTCCAGGTCCGTGTGTAATTGCATGTCTTTGCGTCTCTACGCATCACTCATTCTCTAATGAGATGGCTTTGTATAAATTTGGTCTTTCGGTGTGACCTTTAGCTCTTTGGGGTTAAAACATGTTGATAATATTGTCGCACAATATATCTTCATAGTATTATACCTCTGTGAACTACACCTAGTTTGATAACAAACTACTTGACACAAATGCCCTCTTTTGCTGCTATAATAGCAGTCATATACTTAGCCTTTTGTTGTAGTATCTGTCACAATGTCTTAACTTTGGAACTCATCCAAATCCATTATGGAACTCACCTTCCATTATATTGTGCCACCCTTAGTTTTAGATTGAGATAAACTTAATTTGTACTTTGTGACAAAGCTAGTATCAATGTAGTACTTTTACAATGAACTAACCATCTATTTGTCACTTCTACAAATATTATACTCTTAGTTCTTCCAAAAGATCATAAGAATATCCTTACTATTGTCCAATGATCATCTTACGAATCATTCTGGTATATGCTCACAACATTTAGAGCATAGGACATATCTGGATTTGTACATATCACAGTATGATTGATATAAATACTCTTTGTGATTTCATACATCAAGTATCAATCTATACTTGATTATTTGTTTCACTTTACCAAATGTCAATACACTTGAATATATCATCAACATTGAACTCTTTCAATCCTTTCTGTGCGACAAGAACCTTTCTTGTAGTTTCTATATTGAACTCATTCAATATCTCGTCTATGTACTTCTGGCACAACCATATTAGCGTCTATTGATGCCAAATATTTAGGTTTTGCCTAAGTCTTTCATCGGGATGAAATTCTTAATATGTGTTAATAAAAGATACATTATTTCCAATCAACAATATGTCTTCCACATAATGTATTAGAAACATGTCTTAGCGCTCCCACTTAATTTCTTGCAAATGCAAGCATCTTCATTGTCTCTAATGAACTTTTAAACTCCTTTAACAGTTTCATCATAGTGAAGATTCCAACTCCGCGATGCTCACTTTAACCATTGAAGTTTGCATATGTTTTTAGCATCCTTTGAATTAACAAAACCCTATGGACCGTGTTATGCACATGCCCTAGGTAACGATTCTATTAGAAGAACTTGTTTTGTTTATTCAACTACCATATAACAAAATTATATGTAGTGGTTGCTACATTAATCCGTCTAGACTAAATATCACTATGACAGATCAAATCTTGTCATAGTCAACCTTTGAACATTGTTGTGAACTATTTCTCAACATGTCGACTATTTCATAGATGTAAAACATCCATGTCTATTTCTTTATAGATCCAGACACAACTGTAAGGTCTTACACCTTTCTCGAGGGTCCTTCAAGTTCAAAACTTGATTTCTCGTGTATGGAACTATCACGGATTTTATGTCTTCAAGCCATTTGACGGAGTCAGGGCCCATCATCGCTTCTTTGCATGTAGTCGGTTCATTATTCTCAAATAATGATTCAACCCTCAAATCTTGGTATTTGATTGTTTACCCGATCTACTTGTTTCAATAGGAACTTAGATCTCCGTGACCACAACCTTTGAGGCACGTGAGCCATGAGCATTGTTGCCGCCTCCGGAACACTTTTCGGCGCTGCGCAACTCTGCACATACAGCTAAGGTTCTTTTAACCTTATCAAAGTTCTATTGTCCTCCCACTTAACTTTTCACGAAAAATTCCTTCTCAAAGAAACTTGACGTTTTAAGTGACAAACACTTTTGTCTCCAATGTTATGGAGGAGTACTTAACAGTTATTCGAAATAACATACAAAGACAGGTTCATCCGATTTTGGTTGCAAACATCTTTCTTATGCATAGCATACCAATGTTTAAGAAAGGACAACTTGGGTTTTATCCCAAACCATAACTTTATATGGTGTCATTTCAACGGATTATGATGGAGCTCTTTTCAGTGGAAAAACAGTAATCTCTAAAGCTTTTAATCTTTAAAATATAATGGCAGTTTTATGAATTATACCTTTGATCTAACCATGTCAAACAAGGTTTAATTACATATCTCGAACGTTCCATACTCTTATGGTGTTTCGGGAAAATGCAAATTCATGGAACGATTCCTTAAATCTTAGGTATTATGCTAAACTTGTAACTCAAATATCTTCCTTTATGATCTTATCATAAACTATTTATATTCTTGTTACAATGATTTTGCACTTCATCTTGAAAGTCCTTGAACTTTTCAAATGTTTCACACTTCATCCTTATTAAGTAAATATTCATATATTCACTCAAATTTTCGGAGAAAGCATATGAAGTTGAAATCCATCGCTCTTGACTACACATAATGGACTTCGTACAACAATATGTACAAGTTCCAATAAGCTAGTCTTTCGTTCCCTTTTGGCCTATGAACGAAGTTTTAATTATCTCTAGGAAAGTTTCACAAGCGTCATTTGATCAAAAATCAGAAGACTCCAAAATTCCATCAACATGGAGTTTCTTCATGTTTTCTTTCCATTATAATTCAAACGGCGATGTCACTTCCTAAGTGATCTTTCAATCAATTTGTCTTTCGACATTTTTAGCACTAGTTTTATGGATGTGATTTCTCCAACGAGATTTGTGAATCATCCATCTTTTATGGATCACGGTAATTTATTTGAACAACTCTTTTGTTCTCATAATACCTGATAAAACAAATCTTGAAGGCAAGCTTTGATGTTTAACGAGCAACACAACAACCCTTTATTTGTTCTCGATGAACATCATCACATATTCTTTTGCTAGTTACTTAGGGCATTGTAGTTCATGAATTGTGTTGTTTCGTATGACGATTCACACCAACAAATTCAGTATCAAATACTTAAGAACCACATTGTTTAATAAGCAAAGAATATAGCCATAACATGTATATCATCTATATACTTAAACTGAACAATTCTAGTCTTTTCTTTTCTGCCATATATTTATGAGATTCTCTTTCAATATTTCCTTTTCTGTTTGAAAGAATCTATCAACATCAATAGTGGAGTCATACATATGACACATAGTCCAAAGCGTGTATAGTTAAATACCAGTGTCTTTGGACTTGCACTTTGAAGTAGATCACCATCATCAAATGTTTGGTGTTCTTTCAAATTCCTTTCTTTAGTAATCTCTTGGTGTAGTAAACATTTCACCTACATGAAATATTCACCCTTATCATGTAATTGTCCATGATCAAGCTACTGTTAGCTTGTAACGATGAATTTATGAGTATAATGTTGCTATCCAAAACCTTTTGGAGGATTAGGACAACTAGTGTCTCCAACCTTTTGCAAATTCTCATCAAATATGAGAACATGACTTTAGACATATTATACTCTATCATGTTGCAACCAAAACTTCGTTTCAGATATCACAATATCTTCCACACATCATGGTTTCTGAAACAACTCTTTCAGATCCTAGATAACCTTGATATTAAGACAATCCTTTGAATATCAAGAATCATGGATACAAACATGATACTAACACTTGGAATTGTTACTCTTGATTTAATACTAATTATTAAACTTCATGGAGTAACCGGAACTTACTGAAAGTTTGCAATAGGACTTTTAAACTTTAGATTAACACTTCAAAACAATATGATACCAGTTCGTAAAGTAACTAACCAGAATTCTATAGTTCTATCATCTCAATTATAACTAAGCGCAAGGTGGTAAACGGATGCCAATGACTACAACAACTATGCAAATTCACTTTGATTTAGTTTATGATAAATTGAGTTCTAATTAAATTAATCTAGGTGAACTCCCACTCAAAACAATATCCCTCACATTGTTTTAGTGATCACACGAACCAAATCCACCACATCAAAACCGATCATCACGAGAGTTGATATAGCTTCAATGGCGAACAATCAACATGTTCATCATATCTACTATATGACTCATGCTCTACCTTTCGGTAATCCGTGTTCCTGAGGCCATGTCTGTACATGCTAGGCTCGTCAAGATCAAACCTTAGCCACCGCATAAGCAAATCTGGCTTGCTTACGTTGTATACACTTGCGGAATCTAACACACCCGATCATCACGTGGTGCTTCGAAACAACAAGCTTTAGCAACGGTGCTAACTAAGGGCGAACACTTTATGATTTGAAATTCATGTGCATGAGGGATCATATTATAATGCTACCGTCGTCTACTAAGCAATACAAGATTCATAAAGGATTAACATCACATGCAATTCATAATTTGTGATATGATATGGCCTTTCTTCTTTGTGCTTCCGATCTCCATCTTCTAGCAGGAACATGATCTCCATCATCACCGGCATTGCATCAAGGTCAATGACGCCTCTCCATGGTTGTCGTCCACCGGCTTCAACTATTACAACTACTTTGAATAGACACGCGGGTCTTAACATAAATTAAAGACAACCATATGGCTCCTGCCGGTTGCCAACTTACAATAAGGAACATTGCATACATCAAATATAATCACAATCATGGCCATATCACATCACTGCACACCCCTGCAAAACAAAGTTAGACGCCTCTACTTTCTTTGCATATTTTACGTGGTTTGGGGCTTTCAATAAGTGTTGTTCTAACTTACGAACAAGAACCACAACATTGATACTAGCATTGTTGATCACCCGTTGTAAATTGGATCTTAACTATGCTAGGAGAAACAGGCACCCGCAAAGCCACTTATGCAATACAAGTTGCATGTCAAGCGTGGAGCAAGTCTCATGAACGATGTCATGTAAGGTTAGCCCGGGCCGCTTCATCCCAACATACCGCAAGATGCAAAGTACACAAAAAGCAATCTACAATAAAAGCATCAACGCCCACAATGACCATTGTGTTCTACTCGTGCAACAGATCTACATATAGACACGGCTCTGATACCACTGTAGGGGTTCGTAGCATGGAAAACAAAAATTTTCTATCGCATACAAACAAACAAGCCAAGATCTATCTACTAGATTGTAGCAACGAGTCGTTTGGAATAACTTACCCTCGAAGATTCCAAAGCGGTTAACGAGAGCAGATTCTCGTGGGTGATGTAGTCGTACTCTTTCCGATCTCAAGATCGCGTAGACGATCCTTCCGGCGCTGCGTTCCGGCGGTGCTCCCGCAGTCGGTCACACGTTCGGTACTCGACGAAGACCTTCCTCTCCCTTGTTCCAGCAGGCAGCGGAGGTTGTAGGACTCTCCTCGTGATTCCGGCAGCACAACGGCGTGGTACCGGAAGTAGAGGGGAAATCCCGCAGGGCTTCGCCTTAAGCCGGTGCGAGTATGGTGGAGCTTATGAGAGAGGCTATTAGTGGTCTAGTAATTAGACACACCAATTAGAAGGCTCTAAACCAATTAGAAGGCTCTAAACCGCTGGCTAAAGCAATTAGAAGCTCTAAACCAAAACGGCTCTAAACCGGAGGTAGAAGATAGGAACTTGTGTGTTCTAGGAGGGGAGCCCTGCCCCTCCTTATATAGATGGGAGGGGGCTGGCGCGCCAGGGGAGGGAGGGAGTCCCTCCCCAACTCGGCCTAGGGCTGGCCGCCGGCTTGGAGGAGAGAAACTCCTCCTCCAAGTCAGTTCCAACTCCTCTTGCTTGTTTCCCACAGTTTCTTGTTTTAGCCGTTTGACTTTCAAACTGGACATTTGACTTTTCTGTTTTAGGATTCAATTTAATCCTTTATTTGGGACAGCAAGAACACTTAGTAAATGATGCAATCATTCCAATATGTAATGACACATTCATGTACCCTTCCCCCCCGGAGTGCCGGACAATCCGGACCCTTCTAGAACATTCCCGATGAAAACACCGGAATCATTCCCGAACTCCGAAACGGGACTTTCCTTATATGAATCTTATTCTCCGGACCATTCCGGATCACCTCGTGATATCCCGGATCCCATCCGAGACTCCGAACAATATTCGGTCTCTTTCTCATAATACCATAACTACTCAAACAACGTCGAATCCTTAAGTGTGTCTCCCTACGGTTCGTGAATTATGCGGACATGATCGAGACACTTCTCCGAACAATAACCAATAGAGGAATCTGGAAATTCATATGGCTCCCACATATTTCTACGATTACTTTGCGATCGAATGAACCAGTTACATATGATACCAATTTCCCTTTGTCTCACGATAGTTTACTTATCCGAGGTTATGATCGTCGGTATCTCTGCATACCTAGTTCAACCTCGTTACCGATAAGTACTCTTTTCTCGTTCCCGTGATATGTGATCCCTTGTGACCTAGTCACATGCTTGCAAGCTAATTGGATGACATTCCACCGAGAGGGCCCAGAGTATATCTATCCGTCATGTGGATGGACAAATCCCACTCTTGATCCATGTGTTTCAACCAATACTTTCCGAACACTTAATGCCACCTTTATAGCCACCCAGTTACGGTGTGGTGTTTGATGTCATCAAAGCATCCATCCGGTAAAGGTGATATGCATGATCTCATGGTCGAAGGAATTAGGTTACTATGTATCAGAAAGCATATAGCAATTGAACTATTGAAATGACTTGATCTTTATGCTACGCTTATCAATAGGAGTATGTCCACCATATCATTCTCCTAACGATATGATCTTGTTGTTGATAACATCTCAATGTTCATGATATGGAAACCACAATCATTTAATCAACCAACAAGCTAGTGAAGTATAGAGGCTATACTAGGGACTTTAATTTTAAGTTTACAATTCACACAAGTATTAATGTTTCCTTGTTAATACTATTATAGCATGAATATAAACATTTATCATAAACACAAAGATATAATAATAACTATATTTATTATTGCCTCTAGGGTATATCTCCAACAGTTAGTGCTACGGTGGAAGCCATGGGAAAGAGTGATGAGGTTGCAGATATGAGTCTAGAGATGTGCAATGACAATGGAGGCCAACCCCCTACATATATATAGTGAACTAGCGGGAAGAACTGGAGGTAAGAACTGGCGGGAAGAAAAATGGCGGGAAAAAATGGCGGGATGAACCTTTAGTCCCGGTTGGAGACACCAACCGGGACTAAAGATGAACCTTTAGTCCCGGTTGGAGACACCAACCGGGACAAAACACGAGTCATCACTAATAATAGGGTGAGTGCATGTCGACATTATGTCGTGCGGCGTGTACCTTATCCCGGATGGTGTCACCAACCGGGGCTAAAGATGAACCTTTAGTCCCGGTTGGAGACACCAACCGGGACTAAAGATGAACCTTTAGTCCCGGTTGTAGACACCATCTGACACAAAACACGAGTCAGCACTAATAATAGGGGTGAGTGTCGACATTATTTTGTAAGTGTCAACACTATGTCGAGCTGCTTGTACTATAAATAGGCATCCTTGTGAGTCCAGTCCTCCAGCCAGTTTGAGGCAGGGACACCACTACGGCCAGTTTCAGGGAGATGCCGACGGAGCCCAGTCCTCCAGCATCTCCGATAAACTGGTCATAGAGGCACTCCCTAATATGTGAAATTAGTTAGCTCCCTGGTGTATTGATCTAGTTAGCGAAGTTACAAAGCTGCAAGATGGTTTTCGAGAGCAGGGACACCACTAGGCCAGTTTCAGGGAGATGCCGACGGAGCCTAGTCCTCCGGCATCTCCACGAAACTGGTCATAGAGGCACTCCCTAATATGTGACCGCGTGCGTTTGGAGATCAGATCTTAATGGTAAGTACGAATCGGGACAACTTCTTCTCATAGTCCCGGTCCATCCACAAAACATGACTAACACTCAAGACATGTATTAATATTAAAAACATGAACTAGAGTTACATAATATGAGCATGAACTTCTTGGCATATGCCCTTCCTTATGATCGCTTCAGACGTAACCATGGAGCATCTTCTTTACTTAACGGAATGCTTGGGTCAGTTTTCACTGTGAAGGGCGGAATTTCATCAAACTTATTATAATCTTCTGACATGTCTGTCTTGTCCTCGATTCCCACGATGTTTCTTTTCCCTGAAAGAACTATGTGACGCTTTGGCTCATCATATGATGTATTCGTTTGCATATTTTTCTTTTTTTTGGTCTGGAGGACATGTCCTTCACATAGAAAACCTGAGCCACATCATTGGCTAGGACGAATGGTTCGTCTAAGTTCTTCATAAGATTGTTGAGATCCACCGTTGTCATTCCGTACTTCTTGTCTACCTCAACCCCTCCTCCTGTTAGCTTTACCCATTTGCATCGAAACAAGGGGACCTTAAAATTAGGTCCATAGTCAAGTTCCCATATCTCCTCTATGAACCCATAATACGTGGTCTTTTGCCCATTGTCTTCTGCTGCATCGAAGCGGACACCACTGTTTTGGTTGGTGCTCTTTTTATCTTGGCCTATCATGTAAAATGTATTCCCATTTATCTCGTACCCTTGGAAAGTACATACAGTCGAAGACGGTGTCCTGGCCAACAAGTACAGCTGATCCCCAACAGTGGTGTTATTCGTGAGAAGTCTTTGCAGCCAGCCGCCAAAACTCGCCATGTGTTCACTTATAATCCATTCATCAGACTTCCCTGGGTGTTTGAGGCGTATTAAATTCTTGTGTTCATTGATATACGGGGCAACCAAGATAGATCTTTGTAAAACCGTGTAGTGTGGTTGATTGAGAGAATGCCCGTCCCTACATATCATTGCTTTACATCCTAGGGTGCCTTTTCCACGTAGTCTCCCCTCATGTCGTGATTCTGGAACACCAATCGCCTTAAGGTCAGGAATAAAATCAACACAGAACTCAATGACCTCCTCTGTTACATAGCCCTTGGAGATGCTTCCTTCTGGCCTAGCACGGTTATGAACATATTTCTTTAAGACTCCCATGTACCTCTCAAAGGGGAACATATTGTGTAGAAATACAGGACCGAGAATGGCAATCTCTTCTACTAGGTGAACCAGGAGATGCGTCATAATATTGAAGAAGGATGGTGGGAACACCAACTCAAAGCTGACAAGACATTGGGCCACATTTGTTTGTAACCCTGGTAGGCTTTCTGGATCGATTACCTTCTGAGATATTGCATTGAGGAATGCACATAGCTTCACAATGGGTACTCGAACATTTTCAGGTAGAAGCCCCCTCAATGCAATCGGAAGCAATTGTGTCATAATCACGTGGCAGTCATGAGACTTCAGGTTTTGGAATTTTTTCTCTGCCATATTTATTATTCCCTTTATATCTGACGAGAAGCCAGACGGGACCTTGATACTGCTCAGACATTCAAAAAAGATTTCCTTCTCTGCTTTGGTAAGAGCGTAGCTGGCAGGAGTTAAGTGGCATCGTTTACCCTTCTCGTTCTCAGGATGCATAGGCTCTTCAGGGGCCTTCAGACGTTGCTGGTCCTGTCGTGCTTCCGGTGTATCTTTTGTCTTCCCATACACTCCTAGAAAGCCTAGCAGGTTCACGCAAACATTCTTCGTCACGTGCATCACGTCGATTGAAGAGCGGACCTCTAAGACTTTCCAATAGGGTAGGTCCCAAAATATAGATTGCTTCTTCCACATGGGCGCGTGTCCGGCATCGTCATTCGGAACAGATAGACTGCCAGGACCTTTTCCAAAGATTACTTCTAGGTCCTTGACCATACCAAATACCTCCTCACTGGTACGGAGGACAGGCTTCCTCCGGGGTTCTGCCAGATGTTTGAAATGCTTGCCTTTCTTTCTTACTGGATCCAGGTTCGGAAGAAATCGGCGATACCCTAGGTACACAACCTTCTTACATTTATCCAAATATACACTTTCAGTATCATCTAAATAGTGTGTGCATGCATTGTATCCCTTGTTTGTCTGCCCTGAAATGTTACTAAGAGCAGGCCAATCATTGATGGTTACGAAATGCAATGCTCGTAGGTCAAATGGCTCCCCTTTGTGCTCATCCCACATACGTACACCTGGTTTGGCCCACAGCTGTAAAAGTTCTTCAACTAATGGCCTTAGGTACACATCAATGTCGTTGCCGGGTTGCCTCGGGCCTTGGATGAGCACTGGCATCATAATGAACTTCCTCTTCATACACAACCAAGGAGGAAGGTTATAGATACATAGGGTCACAGGCCAGGTGCTGTGACTGCAGCTCTGCTCACCAAAAGGATTCATGTCGTCTGTACTTAGACCAAACCTTAAGTTCCTTGCGTCACGTGCGAAGTCCGGGTACTCTCGCTCGACTTTTCTCCACTGTGACCCATCAGCGGGGTGTCTCAACATCGCGTCTTTCTTACGGTCTTCCATGTGCCATCGCAATAACTCGGCATGCTCTTTATTTCTGAAGAGACGTTTTAACCGTGGTATTGTAGGAGCATACCACATAACCTTGGCGGGAACCTTCTTCCTAGGGGCCTCTCCCTCAACATCGCCAGGATCGTCTCGTCTGATCTTATACCGCAGTGTAGTGCATACCGGGCATGCATCCAAATTCTCGTACTTCTCACCGCGGTAGAGGATGCAGTCATTAATGCAGGCATGTATCTTCTGCATGTCTAATCCTAGAGGGCAGACAACCTTCTTTGCTTGGTATGTACTGTCAGGCAACTCATTATTTCTTGGAAGAAGATTCTTCATTTTTACCAACAACTTTGAAAATGCGCTGTCAGTCACACCATTCTCTGCCTTCCATTGCAGCAAATCCAGTGTGGCACCTAGCTTTTTGTGGCCATCTTCGCAAGTTGGATACAACAATGTTTTGTGATCCTTTAACATCTGATCCAGCTTCTCCTTCTCATTTTCAGTTTCACATTCTTCCTTTGCATCAGTAATGGCCCGACCAAGATCGTCATCAGCGGGCCCATCTGCTCCCTCTTGATCTTCATTATCTACCTCCGTTGCATTATCATCATATTCAGGATACATATTATGATAGTTTTCATCATCCTCTTCTTCTTCGTTGTCTTCCATCACAACCCCTTTTTCACCGTGCTTGGTCCAACAATTATAGCTGGGCATGAAACCGGATCGAAGTAGGTGGGCATGAATGGTTCTATTATTTGAGTAGTCTTTCTTGTTCTGACAGTGAACACACGGACAACACATAAAACCATTGTGACCACGGTTTGCATTAGCCACAACGATGAAATTTTGGAGGCCCGTAATGTACTCGGAAGTGCGGCGGTCACCGTACATCCATTGCCGATTCATCTGCATTAATATGTAGTATATATCAAAAAATAATAGGGAGATGACCATTTATATATATAGTACATCAATGACACATGAAACTATAGTTGCCGACCTCGACCGAGACGAAAAGAACAACAAGAAAGCTTATTTTGAGCTCTCGGGCATTTCACCAAACACCTCTAGTGCATATGAAAAAAACACAAACTAGCACTCTTCACACCCTCTTGCTAGGCTCCAAAATGTGAAAGAATGGAAGAGTGGGGTGTGTGTGGGCTGGGGTGATGTCTTATATAGCCCCCCCTTTAACACCGGTTCATGCCACCAACCGGTGTTAAAGGGGGGGAGGGTGCGCGGGCCACTGGTGCTGGGACCTTTAACACCGGTTCGTGGCACGAACCGGTGTTAAAGGGGGGCTCCTTTAATGCCGCAGGGGCCACGCTGGTACGGCCCCCCCTTTAACACCGGTTCGTAGAAGAACCGGTGTTAAAGCCCCTTTTCGGGATCAACAAAAGACCTCGTTTCCACTAGTGTCTAGATGAACCTATTATGAAAAATATATTTTATATGGATTTCAAAATGTTGAAAAAAGTCTGAAACAAAATTCTGGGTGTACATCTTGATATGCTATGTTCTCACGTAAAGTTTTTGCGGTGAAAATACAATTTTTGTGGACTGTGTAAAAAGACAAAAATATGTCTTGTAAACAGCTATTTTACAACATAGAAAATTGTCTTTTTTTATACAAGCCATATAAAATGTATTTTTCATGAAATTTCGTGTACGAACATAGAATGTCGTGGTGTACACCCTGGTATTTTTTTCTAATTTTTTAAACATTTTGACGGTGGGTGCATCTGTCTTATATTAGTGGCATACATTACTTGAGTACAAACTGAGCTATGCATAGGAGAAGGAAAGATAAATACATAAGAAGAAAAATTGCACAATACAGTAATTTCTCCTGCCGTTACACCTATGTCTTTCTGACTCCCATGATCCAACCTGCAGAATCAAGAGTAGAAGGGTGGAAAAGAAGGGAAAAGAACCAAAGATAACTCAATGTCCCGTCTGGCTAGGGGCTTTCTTGCTCGATCAACATACTCTTTCTGTGATGGTGTCTAGCGCGATATGCACTAGTGGAAACAGCCACATGTGTCCCGGTTGGTAAGGGGCTTTAGTCCCGGTTCCCCAACCGGGACGGGGCAATCGCAACTAAAACCCCAACCTTCAGTCCCGGTTGCCCCACCAATCGGGACAAAAGGGCGTACACGTGGCCGTGACAGAGGGCGAGGGGGGAGGAGCAACCGTCCCGGTTCGTAATACGAACCGGAACAAATAACCCTCTGTCGCGGCAGAGATTTGAAATATTTCTCTGCCGCAACAGAGAATTCATTTTGGCCACTTTTTGTGCCGCGACAGAGAATTCATTTATGTTGTTTTATTATTTATTTAGTGTTTTGCACTCATCAATGAAGAAACCATTATATTACACAAGATCATCATGACAATATAGATCCAAGTGTCGAACATATTATATTCGATACACGGATCGAGTTCATGCACTACATACAAAATAAGCTCTTTATACAATCCCTATTGTTTATACACACCCGAATAGTATTCCCCTTTTAGGTTTAGGACTTCTGCATCCAAGAATCTCGCCAATTCCTCCTGAATTGCTCGTACGCGATCCTTTGGCAGAAGACCGTCCCGTAGACGTTCGATCTGATTTAAAAAGGAGTCAACCTATATGAATGAAACTAAACACAATTTGATGGTAATTAAAACTATAGAAATTGTTTACGTACTTTAAGTTGCTCTAAATTTCTCCCCTTCTCACAGCACGTCTGACGGATGAACTCGCAAACCTAGTATCCACATAAATTGTTCCCTGGTTCCTGCGTCAGGCACTTTACGAGAACATAGTTCAATCAAAATAATAATCAAGCATGATAATAACGGTATCAAAACTAGAATCAAAGAGATACGCGGATATAGCTAGTAGTGCTTATATCTAGTGGTTGAAATGTAAGCTCCTCTTTCCAAACACCCCTAGCCTTGTTGGTGAACCGTTTCCAAGCGTTGCCCGGCGAAGAAAACGAATAAAAGAAGTTATTAATTACTTGATATCATAAAATTCATGAACGTTGCCGATATAGTGTCGTAATGATTAGAATTACCGCTGGAGAAGCATCTGCATGTCCTTCCACTGCTCAAGGGGTTTATGTTTCGAGTCCATGACTAGTACACGCCCTTTGTCAAGTTGAATGATTAACATAATATAGTGGAAGCTGCACATGCATAACTAATCAATTATATACTTAACATCGAGTAAGCGAAATAGAAAGTGTATACAAGACAATAACACTCACTCGAAGTTGTAAGGAAATAGTATTTCCCTTCTGGTTTCTTGAAACCTTAACGCGTGTACGATATTATCCTCTGTATCCTGGGGGTTTGTTTTGAGATTAGCTTGATGAACCCAATATGGGTCAATGAACCCAATGTCATAGATTTGTCCTCTGCTGCATCCGAGAATCTTCATTCTGCATATTACATATAGTATGATTATATACATGCAATAAACAAGGTGAGATAGCTAGGGACTAAATTAATTACAGAATTAGTACTTACAGACAATAGGCACTGATGATCAATTTGTCCAAGGCGTCTTGATTGAATAATTGAAATAGTTCATCAAATTCAATGGATATCATGTCATCTATTTCTTTCCCATAATGCTTTTTTGTAACCCTCAGCACTATCCAGTTAGCCCCGGTCTTTGTGGCATGCATGTACCAGTTATGCAATCTTCGCATTTTTGTTGGAAGATTATTTACCTCCTCAGGTTTGACGAGAGGTTTTCCGTATTGGTATTTATATGCTACTTCACACACGGGGAGGTACTCTAACTAGGGTAAGTACTGGGAATACTCATACCTTGAGCAGCGGCAGCTTCTCCGTATTGTGCAACTACCTCTGGATCATACTGCTCTTCGGCCGCATATTTGCTTGACCCCACATTGGTATGGGAAATCACCTTAAGAGGGGCGCAAGACTGTTTTTCTTGTTCTCTGAGCTGGGCAACAGATTTCTCGCTTGCATCAGTACTGCTCTTCGAGGCTTGTTGTGCCGCATGTGACTTGAAAATAGAACGCTCATAGTCTGATGACATCTTTGGCTCGGGTTGATGAAGAGTCTTTAGCATTTTGAACACTCTGTCTTTTTCTTCTTTGGTGCTGGGGAACTCTGGCTCTTTCGGCCGCCTCAGCTTAGCGAAAAACGTTGTCGTTTCCGCATCAACGATAGCCGTAGTCTCCTCTTCAGTAC
The DNA here is from genome assembly GCA_916181665.1 of Avena sativa. Lineage (NCBI taxonomy): Eukaryota > Viridiplantae > Streptophyta > Magnoliopsida > Poales > Poaceae > Avena > Avena sativa. The sequence goes on from OV702283.1 coordinate 25,834,031, forward strand.
AGTCATAAGCTCTCTTAGGAGGAACCTTTGGTACTTTTGGAAGAGGCTCTTGTTGACGTTTCGGCAATTGCTTACCACGACGCAGAGTAGCGGTGGTACACTTACGCTTTTTATCCTGAGGCGTTGGCGATGGTGAAGGGAATATGCCCTGAGAGGCAATAATAAAGTGTTTATTATGTATATTCCAAGTATATGATAGATGTTTATTTTGCATGCTATAATTGTATTAATACGGAAACGTTAATACATGTGTGTTTAATAAACAAACAGAAAGTTCCTAGTTATGCCTCTCTCATAAACTAGCTCGTTGATTAACAAGATGATCAAGGTTTCCTGATCATGGACATTGGATGTTGTTAATAACGGGATCACAACATTAGTGTAATGGTGTGATGAACATTCATCCGAAGTATAGCATTACGATCAAAGTCATTGAGTTTATATTGCTATAACAACTTACGAAGTGATCCTAATCCTTAGACCATGAGATCATGTCAATCACTAACACCGGAAGAGTTTCTTGATAACATCAAACGTCACACCGTAACAGGGTGATTATAAAGATGGATTCAGAACTAATAAAGTGTTATGTTGAGGCTCATGGATCGAGAGTGGAATTTGTTCATCCCGATGACGGATAGATATACTCTGGGCCCTCTCGGTGATATCACATTGATTAGCTTGCAAGCAAGTGATTTGATCACTAGAATGTTATATCACGGGAACGAGAAAAGAGTGCATGTCGGTAACGAGATCAAACTAGGTATGGAGATACTGATGATCGAATATCGGACATGTAATATATCGTGAAACAAAGGGATTAAGATACTAGCGTAAAAGGTTCCGACGATCACAAGAAAGTCATCGTTGAATGTGTGGGAGTCAGTATGGGTCTCCAGATCCCGCTTCTGATTATTGATCCGAGAGGGGTCTCGATCATGTCCGCATTATTCACGAACCGTAGGGTGACACACTTAAGAGACACCGACATCCAATTGGAGCAAATGTTTCATGCCGAAAGAATGAACAAGCGCAGGAATTTATTTCACTAGATACCGAAACAGGTTTTCGGGTGAAATTGCATAAAGTGGTTATGCATGTGAAATAGAATTCTAGCAAGGGGTTATTTGTGAATGTTTGTCATTAAAGTAATTGACAAAATTCTGAATAAAAATAAAAGAGTTTTATTTAATGAGAGTTTGCATTAAATTTGGTGGAAATTTAATGGGAATTTGAGTGGACTTTTGAGTGGAGGGAATTTAAAGAGCATTTTGTGAGTGGAGTGTCCACCCACATGAATGAAGGAGGGGAGGGGGCAGCCCCATGGCCGGCGGCCACCCCCTTGGGTGCCCCCCCTCCTCCTATAAAAGGAGCCCCCCTCCTCACTTGTCTCACACACCTCCTCGTGAAGGATCTCTCTCCCCCTCTAGAATTTATCCCCCATGGTCTCGGACTAGCGAGATACATGTTCCCGGTGGCTATTCGGCAAGAAAGAGTTGTGCTTCCGCTGCATCGCTGGAGCGAGGAGGTGGAGGTTGCTCGGTGCCTTGAACGTGTGTGCGAGCACGGATGCGCTGCTGATTGCGGCGCTAGGACTTCCTCTCGATCTTGAGATCGGCAAGAGATCGTCTACATCAACCACGAGTTGAACTCGTTAAGCTTTGTCGGTCTTCAAGGGTATGTTCTCTACGGATATACATCCGCCCGTTGTTTGTATCTAGTAGATAGATCTTGGTATATAGTTCACATCGTAGGAAATTTTTTGTTTTCTATGCTGCGAACCCTACAGATGGCTGTCGCGGCGATGGCTGCACCGGAGATTGGTGAGGCGATGGAGCCGGGTCAGGCGACGGAGCCGGGTGAGGCGAAGAAGACGGCTGCCACGGCGGCGACGACCTCGCTGGAGACGGGTGAGGCGGCGGCGAAGATGGCCTTGGCGTGTGATTTCGAAGCACGATACATTCCTTTGGCCATAGAATGGTGACGTTTGTTGCGTCTCCCAGTTCAGTCACATCCCCTTCACCTGCAGGGTAGTCAAGCTTCAAAACTTCAAAGGTGGGCATGATTTCATCCACCCTGACAACAGCGTAGCCCTGTGGAACCGGATGATAGAGGTAAGTTTGTGTGGGTCCAATTGGTAAGGCATAGCCAACCGCCACCTTCATTGATATGTTCACAACTTTGACATGTAGCTCACAGTGTGTCATCTGTGTGATATCATCCACCGGGTAGCCAATAGGACCCATCGTTGGTGCACCGTCGTCATCGTCATTGTCATCACCCGGGACCTCGGTGGAAGCCACACTGATTTTTTGATTATTCGATAGGCCGGTAGCATCGAATGCAGGTTCTACCACCATGTGCTGCTGAGATGGGCCGGTAGTACTTTGCTCTTTAAGTGCGTTAATTTCATCTTGTTGTTGCTTTATTCGTTCTTCAATTATACGCATTCGCTCTTTCTGAATATCTGCTTCAACTTCCGCCTTGTCCTTTCTCCTCTGACGGCTTCTATCAGGATATTTCTTACTCTCTTCGGGAAACCCAGTCCTCCATGGTTTGGAGCCGCTTGTGCCTCGTGTTCGTCCATCATGTTCCTTATTTCCAAGGGCGAGTGTGAGCTCATCATTCTCTCTATCGGGAATGAAGTCCCCATCTTTAACAACCTTTACTGCTTTTCTCATCTTCTCGATTGGCAAGGGGTCTTCTTTATGTCGTATGTTATATATACACTTCCCTTCCGAGTCCAACGTGCCCCCATGCCCGTAAAACCAATTCCTTGCACGTTCGATCCAATCGTCTGTTTCTGGAATGATCTTTTTAGCACGCAGTTCATCCTCAAGTTTCTCCCACTTAGGAATGCCAGCCCTGTAGCCACCTTGCCCCATAGTATGGTGATACTTCTTGTTAGCAGCATTCAGCTTATTCGTTGCAGACATTTTCTTTGCTTTTTGTGATGTCTTGCAATTCACAAACTCAGCCCAGAATGGTTTTATCTTCTCAAACTGAATCTTCTTGAAATCCAGAGTCTTCTCTTTCACGACATAGTCAAGGTGCAATCTTTTCTTCCAGTTGGTGAAACACTGGGCCATCTTCTTCATAGACCACTCCCTGACCTTAGCCTCCATGGCTCTCCCATGTTCTAAGGCGTCCTCAACTGGATCCTCCGCATTTGGGTCCAGCTCTATCTTCGGTAGTTTGAAATTAACCATGAGCCTCTTCCACAGTAAATCTTTGGACATGTTAGGGACAAATAAACATGTTCCCTCTTCTTCCGCATCAGCATGCCTATTCCAATTTCGAATGGTGATCGGGATTAAGTCCCTAACGATTACTCCGCATTGTGCCACAAATTTGTTTGCGACAACTTCGGGAGCCGTCGGTTTGCCGTCTTCACCGAGATCTTCGATCATGAACCTCTCATGGTCTTCCAACTTTTTGGTTGGGCCTCGTCTGCTCTTTTCAGTAGATTTCTTCGATCCGGAGGGCTAAAAGAAGAAAGATCGTCGTTACTATTTCTATATAGATAGAAGATGATTAATTAATGAATTATTTATATTACATGCACCTCGCCGGAGCGGTCGTCTTCTCGATCACACAAGGCATTGCCTTCTCCCTCGCAGAAGGCATCACCTTCAACCTCAAACAAGTCGTCTCTTCCGGCAAAAATAGGATCACCCTCACCGGAGTTGTTCAGAAACGTCGATACATCTAAATTTTCTTCCCCGCGGATCACACCTTGGATCAACTCTTCCTTTTCTTCGTCTCTGTCGTGTGGGTCCATATTTTCTGCATAGGTGGAAAAACGGATAAGTCAAAGCGGCTAAGGGAGAATGTTAGGTACGGTGTTGAGAGATATAAACCCTAATTCGGAGAAACCCTAATATATACATACACAATAATAAAAATAAATTTACAATATCAGAAACCCTAATTCGGAGAAACCCTCGGGCTCAGACCCACATGTATACATAAGGGGTGTCGATGTTTCTTTACCTAAGCTAGGGTTTTTAAGTTGCTTGATAATGTATGATGATTGCTTAGACAAATAGCTCTTAATTTTCTGAATATTTTGATATATTATTTGTATTTTTCTGACCATTTTAAAATAGTTACTGCGTCACTTTACATCAGCACAGGGGGTAGTTTTTCACTAGGTCTAGGGCTACCCACAATGACTGACCAGTGGGGATACCCACAACTCGGGCAGCCTGCCGACGTCGTGGGGCGGCGTCTCCTGTGCGCGCGTCGATGAAGCAAAACAATATAATGGAATGTATGCAAGCATGCAACAAGATCATTTTATTGAACAAGTTGTTCCAACAAGGATCTGAACATTATAAACACCTACCCGGTCCTTTTTATAAAGGTGGAATTCGAATTGGAACCAAGTTAGAAATTGCATTGGATCTGTGAAGAAACCACATATTGCGAGTCTAAAAATGTTTTTTTCAAAAAATCACGGGCGTTAGATCATGCACCTGTAGTACAAACCGGACCCACTTCCTGCCGATTCGGCACATTTGTCCTTTTTACTCGGGATGGACGAAAAGGTTCCCGGTTGGGAGATAGTCCATGTAAGGTGGTCTAATATTTTAGAAAAATGGGACGGTAGCATCCTGAAACAGCATTTTGGTGGTTACTTCACAAAACGACCCATTTTTTGCGCTCGGAAAATGGAAAAGGGCTTTTCCGTGCGACGAAAAGGAAAACTTCCTCCTGGAACATTGTTCTCCATACCAATGTCCACATGCACAACATCACAAATTATGCCGTGATTCAGCACATAACATCGGTCATTTGGACCGAAAGCCATGAAACCTCGAACATGATAGGTCATTTTGTGAAGGTTTTTTCGAGACATGATCAATATACCAAGTCTGGTATTTTTCCTTTCAACTATGTCACATAATATGACACCACGCGAAGGATTTTTATCTTTCAGACTTTTTGAATTTCTTTTGCCCGTTTTGAATTTTTTGAATTTCTAACTATGGTCGAACCGGCGTGCATGAAGATAGGGGACGATCATCGTTAGAAATTGCATTGGATATCTGAAGAAACCACATATTGCGAGTCTAAAAATGATTTTTTCAAAAAATCACGGGCGTTAGATTATGTACCTGTAGTACAAACCGGACCCACTTCCTACCGATTCAGCAGACATTTGTCCTTTTTACCCGGGATGGATGAAAATGTTTGAGATATCCCGGTTGGGAGATAGTCCATGTAAGGTGGTCTAGTATTTTATAAAAATGGGACGGTAGCATTCTGAAACAGCATTTTGGTGGTTACTTCACAAAACGACCCGTTTTTTGCGCTTGGAAAATGGAAAAGGGCTTTTCCGTGCGACGAAAAGGAAAACTTCCTCCTACAACATTGTTCTCCATGCCAATGTACACATGCATGCATAATATGGACACAGCATCACAAACTATGTCGTGATTCAGCATATAACATCGGTCATTTGGACCGAAAGTCATGAAACCTCGAACATGATAGGTCATTTTGTGAAGGTTTTTTCGAGACATGATCAATATACCAAGTCTGGTATTTTTCCTTTCAACTATGTACATAATATGACACCATGCGAAGGATTTTCATTGTTCAGATTTTTTTGAATTTCTTATGCCCATTTTGAATTTTTTGAATTTCTAACTATGGTCGAACCGGCGTGCATGAAGATAGGGGACGAGCATCGTTAGAAATTGCACTGGATCTCTGAAGAAACCACATATTGCGAGTCTAAAAATGATTTTTTCAAAAAATCACGGGCGTTAGATCATGTACCCGTAGTACAAACCGGACCCACTTCCTACCGATTCGGCAGACATTTGTCCTTTTTACCCGGGATGGACGAAAAGGTTTGAGATGTCCCAGTTGGGAGATAGTGCATGTAAGGTGGTCTAGTATTTTAGAAAAATGGGACGGTAGCATTCTGAAACAGCATTTTGGTGGTTACTTCACAAAACGACCCTTTTTTGCGCTCGGAAAATGGAAAAGGGCTTTTCCGTGCGACGAAAAGGAAAACTTCCTCCCGCAACATTGTTCTCCATACCAATGTCCACATGCATGCATAATATGGGCACAACAACATTGATAGGTTCATATTTAGTCCCGGTTGGAGGGATTTCAGCAGGCTGGGCCAGGCAGCACTAATGATAGGGGTGAGTGTCGATATTATGCCATGCGATGTGTACCTTGTCCCGGATGGTGTCACCAACCGGGACTAAAGATGAACCTTTAGTCCCGGTTGGAGACACCAACCGGGACAAAACACGAGTCAGCACTAATAATAGAGGTGAGTGTCGACATTATGTCGTAAGTGTCGACACTATGCCGAGCTGCTTGTACTATAAATAGGCATCCTTGTGAGTCAAGTCCTCCAGCCAGATTGAGGCATCTCCAATATTGTTTTCGAGAGTAGGGACACCACTACGACCAGTTTCAGGGAGATGCCGCCGGATCCTAGTCCTCTGGCATCTCCAAGAAACTGGTCATAGAGGCACTCCCTAATATGTGAAATTAGTTAGCTCCCAGGTGTATTGATCTAGTTAGAGAAGTTACAAGCTGCAAGATGGTGTGCGAGAGAAGGGACACCACTACGACCAATTTCAGGGAGATGCCGCCGGATCCCAGTCCTCCGGCATCTCCAAAAAACTGGTCATAGAGGCACTCCCTAATATGTGACCATGCGCGTTTGGAGATCAGATCTTAATGGTAAGTACGAATCGGGACAGCTTCTTCATAGTTCGGGAAAGTCGTTCTACGAATCGGGACTAAAGGCCCCCTTTAGTCCCGGTCCAGCCACAAAATAGGACTAACACTCAAGACATTTATTAATATTAAAAACCAAGACTACAAAACCGGGACTAAAGGCCCCCCTATATATAGTCCCAGTCAAGCCACAAACCGGGACTAACACTCAATACATTTATTGAACTTGGAAAATTGCAAACATCATAAGATATCCCGGCCAGACATGAACTAGAGTTACACAATATGAGCATGAACTTCTTGGCATATGTCCTTCCTTATGATCGCTTCAGACGTAACCATGGAGCATCTTCTTTACTTAACGGAATGCTTGGGTCAGTTTTCACTGTGAAGGGCGGAATTTCATCAAAATTATTATAATCTTCTGACATGTCTGTCTTGTCCTTGATTCCCACGATGTTTCTTTTCCCTGAAAGAACTATGTGACGCTTTGGCTCATCATATGATGTATTCGTTTGCATATTTTTTATTTTTTTCGGTCTGGAGGACATGTCCTTCACATAGAAAATCTGAGACACATCATTGGCTAGGACGAATGGTTCATCTCTATAACCAAGATTGTTGAGATCCACTGTTGTCATTCCGTACAACTGGTCTATCTTTACCCCTTCCTCATTCAGGTTAACCCATTTGTAGCGAAACAAAGGGACCTTAAAAGAGATTCCATAGTATAGTTCCCATATCTCCTCTATGTAACCATAGTATGTGTCCTTTTGTCCATTCTCGTCTGTTGCATCAAAGCGGACACCACTATTTTGGTTGGTGCTCTTTTTATCTTGGGCGATCGTGTAGAATGTATTCCCATTTATTTCGTACCCTTGGAAATTCAATATAGTAGAAGATGGTGACGCGGCCAACAAGTATAGCTGATCTCCAACAGTGGTGTCATTCAAGAGATGTGTCCGCATCCAACCACCGAAAGACTTCATGTGTTCATCTGTAATCCATGATTCAGGCTTCCCCGGGTTTTTGGAGCGTACAATATTCTTGTGTTCCTCGATATATGGAGCTACCAAGGTGGAATTATGTAGAACTGTGTAGTGTGATTTAGTGAAAGAATCCCCGTCCCTAGATATCATTGCTTTCTTTCCCAGCGTGCCTTTTCCACTTAGTCTTCCCTCATGCCGCGAGTCAGAAATACCAATCGGCTTAAGGTCAGGAATAAAGTCAACACAAAACTCAATGAACTCCTCTGTTCCATATCCCTTGGAGATGCTTCCTTCTGGTCTAGCACAGTTATGAACATATTTCTTTAAGACTCCCATGAACCTCTCAAAGGGGAACATATTGTGCAGAAATACAGGACCGAGAATGGCAATCTCTTCCACTAGGTGAACTAGGAGATGCGTCATAATATTGAAGAAGGATGGTGGGAACACCAACTCAAAACTAACAAGACATTGTACCACATCCTTCTGTAACCTTGGCAGAATATCTGGATTGATTACCTTCTGAGATATTGCATTGAGGAATGCACACAACTTCACAATGGGTACTCGAACATTTTCCGGTAGAAGCCCCCTCAATGCAATCGGAAGCAACTGCGTCATAATCACGTGAAAGTCATGAGACTTCAGGTTTTGGAACTTTTTCTCTACCATATTTATTATCCCCTTTATATTATATGAGAAGCCAGACGACACCTTGATACTATAAAGGACTTCAAAAAAGATTTCCTTCTCTGCTTTGGTAAGAGCATAGCTGGCACAACTTAAGTGACGCCCTTTATCCGTCTTGTTCTGTATATGCATGTTATTTGGGTCTTTCATAATTTGTTGGTCCTCCCGTGCTTCTGGTGTATCTTTTGTCTTCCCATACACGCCTAGGAATCCTAGCAGGTTCACGCAAAGATTCTTCGTCACGTGCATCACGTCGATTGAAGAGCGGACACGTAGGACTTTCTAATATGGCATCTCCCAAAATATAGATTTCTTCTTCCACATGGGTGCGTGTCCTGTAGCGACGTCGTTCGGAACTGATTGACCGCCGGGACCCTTTCCAAAGATTACTTCTTTTCCTTGACCATACCAAATACATAATCACCAGCAGGGAGTTCAGGCTTCTTCCGGTGATCTGCCTCACCTTTGAAATGCTTGCCTTTCTTTCTTACGGGATGATTGGTCGGAAGAAATCGTCGATTCGCCAGGTACACAACCTTCTCGCATTTATGCAAATATGTACCTTCAGTCTTATCTAAACAGTGCGTGCATGCCTTATATCCCTTGTTTGTCTGTCTTAAAAGGTTACTAAGAGCAGGCCAATCATTGATGGTTACGAAAATCAACCCTTGTAGATCAAATGGCTCCTGTTTGTTCTCATCCCACGCATGTACACCTGGTTTTCCCCACAGCTGTAAGAGTTCTTCAACTAATGGCCTAAGGTACACATCAATGTCGTTGCCTGGTTGCTTCGGGCCTTGGATGAGCACTGGCATCATAATAAACTTACGCTTCATGCACAACCAAGGAGGAAGGTTGTAGATATATAGAGTCACGGGCCAGGTGCTGTGACTGCAGCTCTGCTCCCCCAAAGGATTCATACCATCTGTACTTAGACCAAACCATAAGTTCCTTGCGTCACCTGCAAAGTCCGGGAAAGTCTCTCTCGATTTTTCTCCACTGTGACCCATCAGCAGGGTGTCTCAACTTCCCGTCTTTCTTACGGTCTTCTTTGTGCCATCGCAACAACCTGGCATGCTCTTTGTTTCTGAACATGCGTTTCAACCTTGGTATTATAGGAGCATACCACATAACCTTAGCAGGAACCCTCTTCCGGAGGGGCTCTCCCTCAACATCACCAGGGTCATCTCGTGTGATCTTATACCGCAATGCATTGCATACCGGGCACTTATCTAAATTCTCATACTCCTTACCGTGGTAGAGGATGCAGTCATTAATGCATGCATGTATCTTTTGCACATCTAATCCTAGAGGAGAGAGAGTCTTCTTTGCTTTGTAGGTACTCTCGGGAAGTTCGTTATGTTTTGGAAACTTCGGCTTCATTATTTTCAGCATATTTTCAAATGAGGAGTCAGTTAGACCACACTATGCCTTCCATCGCAGCAATTCCAGTGTGGTACCGAGCTTTGTGCTGCCATCTTCAAAATTTGGATACAACAATTTCTTGTGATCTTCTAACATGCCCTCTAACTTCAACTTCTCATTTTCTGTTTCACAGTCTCGCTTTGAATCAGAAATGACCCTACCAAGTTCATCAGCGGGCTCATCTGATGCCCGTTATTCACCTCCTTCCTCTTCATTGTCTTCCATTATAGTATCACTGTATTCAGGAAACATATGATGATAGTTGTTATCATCATCTTCTTCTTCACTGTCTTCCCTCATAACCCCTCTTTCCCCGTGCTTGGTCCAGCAATTATAGTTGGGCATGAAACCTTTCATAATCAGGTGGCCGTGAATGATTTTCGAGGAAGATTACTCCTTGTTGTTCCGACATTGAACACATGGACAACGTATAAAACCATTCTCTTTGTTTGCCGTAGCCACATCGATAAATTTATCCACGCCTTTAATGTACCCGGGTACACGCCGGTCACCGTACATCCATTCCCGACCGTTCAACTGCATCATATAAGTAAGTTTATCAAAAACAGGACATCATAAATAGTGAAATGACCAATTCACATCGACACATGCATTGTATCAATGACAGAGAAAAGATAAGATTACTAACCTCGATCGAGGGAAATAAAGAGGAGAAAGCTCAAGTGTGTCTCGGACACCTTCTATATTTTTGTTCTATGAGAAATTGAACGGGATCATTCACTCAAACATTTCATCAAACACCTTGAATGCATGCATAGGAAAAAAACTAGCACACCTCTCACACCTTTCACCAAGAAAAAACAGAGGGGAGACAGAGGGCTGAGGTGTCGCATTTATAGAGGGCGGGATCGTACGTCCCGGTTTGTAAAACAAACCAGGACTAAAGGTGTGTGCCACGCCACGTGGCTGACGCCCAACCTTTAGTCCCGGTTTGTGTTATAAACCAGGACGTATGACCCCTTACCAACCGGAACTCATGCCTCCGGCCACCATGCCCGCTCGAACCGGGACGCGTGCCAGCATTTGTCCTGGTTCGTGGCGTAACCGGGACTAATGCTGTTAGGGGGCACGAACGGATAGCCTGTTTTCTACTAGTGATGGTGAAGTTTGGGCGATCAAGCACTTGAACAATGTATGTTTTGGTTAAAAGGGAATGGCATTTAGGCGTGCGTCAAGGGAAGAAAACCAAATATGGTGCCAGTCATGATGAGCACCATTATTCTATGGATCCACCCAAAATATTTTGCCCTAAGGTATGCAAAGAACATATGAATATATATTTAAAATAAAGTATAGTTAACGATAAGATAAAAAATTAATTTCTTATCATTAATTCATGTTATCTACAGCTAAATAATTTTGGGGAAGCATTTTTGGTGTTTATGGATTAAAGTCAAAGCACATGACATAATCTGAAGCACACACACGTTAAACATGAATTATTTCTCAACATGGACCTAACCGGAAATCATGGCAATGGATATCTGAAAGAGTATAGCAGTGCACACAATCGCGATGATTCAGAGCACAACAAATCTGCTCCCGACAGATAATGATCAAATAAATAATAATAGTCTTATCGATCTCCTTCATCACACCAAATACCTCAAGGGTAGAAAATTCTTCTCAACCACCTTCAGATAAAGAGACAGAGTCCAATGTTCCTAGAACAAGTTGTTAGCATATAAACCTACCACATTACAAGTCAAATATCCCAAATGGTACCAGTCGACCTCCAAATCGCAAAAACTACCATATTGAAAATGAGTTGTCACAAAATGTACCAATTGTCGTCTGATCACGAATTGACATGCTATCTAGCAGTGGGCCCACCTGCTAGGGCCATGTGGCACACATTAGATGCCTCTTTGACACACCCGTTAATGACCTTTAGCCGGCGCCACATCTAAGTGGGCCCTACCAGGGAGTGGACCTCTCTCTCTCCATTCTTCCCCCACTTCTAATCTTCTTCTTCCTCGACCTTCATGCTGCGCCGCTGATGCTGCTTGCCCACCGCCACCTGTCTGCGCCTCGCCACCGCCGTCGCCATGCCTAGCTAGCATGACAGGTCCTCCTCGAGCAGGAGCATTTTAGGGGTAAGAGCAACAATTCCTTATCTCTGTGTTAGGGTTAGGGTGTCGGCCGATTTGGGATTTCTTCGATTTCTCCTAGACCCCCTGGATTAAAGTGGATTTCTTCTTCGATTAGGACTTCACTTCACTTGACCATGCTCCTTATATGGTTGATGACCCAAAATTCTGTGGAATTACTGTGGGTTGTAATGAGCTCTATCGCGGCAACAAGTTGGAGTCGTGCAAATGTGTTGCATTTGAAGGGGTGAACACATGCATGAAGTTCTAACTGTGTCAAGTGGGAGATGTAAGTTTTCTTAGCTCAGTTAATATGAAATGTGTTGATGTGACCATCATCTTACTTGTGTCTAGTATAATTGTTGTTTATGGTACAACAAGAAGGTCATGAACTCATTTATGTAGATTAAATTGTCTCTCCTTAATGGCTAGAACTATATGAGATGTAGATTAAATTGTCTCTGCTTATATGAAATGTTGTGACCATCATCTTAGTAGTGACCTTAATCTTAGCTTTGAACATAGAGGAAGTATAAGTCAATTATAATTGTTGTTTGTGGTAAAGAATGAAGTCATGAACTTATTTATGTAGATTAATTTGAATAACTGTTTTCATCCTTGTACAACAGGTCATGAACTGTGGATTTCAGAGTTAGATAGATCCAGAGTGGCCTGACACTCTGAAAAATGCATTGGGTTGGTTGTGGGAAATGTACAATGAAAGCAATAGGCAAGAATTGAAGAGAGGTATGAGAGTTCCAAGATGATGAAGATTCTTGCTGTAGAGAAGGAGAAAGCTGTGAAGAAACATGCATGCCTTATAGCAGAAGCTAACAAGTGGTTTGATCAGAATGAGAAGAAGGTGTTAGCAGAAAACCTCAGGAGGATTAACAGTGAGGCTGAGGAAAAAGAACATATGGAGAAATACATAGCATAATTGAAGAATGAAGTGGAGGTCTACAAGAAAGCTAATTAAGAATTGAAGAATGTGCTGAACAACAGAAGTTTTTAAGGAGAAACAAAAGAAGTGGGAGGATGAAAAACATACTATGGAAAAGGAGAATAAAAAATTAGAGTACAATCTGTTTTACCTTTTCAATGCTACTGATAGTAACAAGGAGAAGATTAAGAGGATCAAAGAAATATGTGTTGAGAAGTGATGGAGTACTTAGCTAGTTTGTTGCCCATTTATTTAATGCATGTCTAAGAACCCTTTTCTACGTGTTGTGTAAGATCACTACTGTATGTGTTGTGTAAGAACCCTATATATGTGTTGAATAAGGACCTATGTGTGCAATGTATGTGCTCGACCATTGTTAGAATGGTTGTCAAACTAATTGTGGTAATGGATGTCAAGATTTCTTTATGTGCACTACTTATTTGTGCAATGCAATGTATGTGCTGGACCATTTAAACACCATTGTATGCGCTGGATCAGTTATTATGTCAAGAGTTGATGTAAATGCACACTTTAATGGAACATATTTAAACACCAATCACAACATCACCATCTTGAATAGATTGAAAGATAGTCTTAAACAACTAGAACTGACAAATATTCATACATAGTTTTGCAGACAATCAGGTTCTTAAAACTACAGAGATCTTGAACACACACTCAAGTTCTTCCCAGGACATTAATACATAGTCTTACACATACTCAATTATTTAGAACAACACAGTTCCAAAATAAGATTGTTTCAAATGGACATGCCCACATTTCAAGCACCCTTGACAACATCACCATCTTGCACAGAATCATATTTCTTCTTATAGATTGAATGCTTCCCAACATTAAGGGACCCTACCATCCTTTCTATGAGTTTGGTTGGATTTTTGCCAGGCCTTGTTGGTGCAGAACTAGAACCATCTTGAGTGGAAATCCTAGGTGTAGAACTGGTACCATCTTGAGCAGAACTCCTAGGTGCAGAGAAGGGTCTTGGGGCTCTTGGAGGTGCATTACCTGGTGAAGTTGAAGACCTTGGAGGAGCTGGTGCTATTGGAGGGGTTGGTGCAGTTCTTGCTGGACTAGAATGCGGTGACCCAGTATACCACTACATGATGTAGTATACTATAGTCATTGCCATAACACCAATAAAACACCATTCCACCAGTATTACATCCCTCAAGCGGTACAACATAAGCATAGCAAGTCCAAGACACGACTGTAGATTACAACTCGACTCTTTACAAAAGATCCAAAGAACACTCCAGATTATATAGAGAGAAAGAAACTTATTACAAAGAAGAACTAGAAATAGCAACCCAAAAGTATCATACTAGTAGACTAGCATCTAAACTATCTGGCTTGCAAATGTTTCTATTGCATTGATCTACAGAAATAAGTTCTATGTCTACATCTTATACTCCTATCTAATCAGCAAATTTGTCTTCACTTTAGTTGATGTATATGTTGACTTCCTTGACTTTATAAAAGAACTTGAGTTTTTTATGACACTTCCTTTGAGCATGAGTTGATGTAGACATCATATTTATTGGCTTCGTAATCTAGTAAGGGTTAAGAAGGTATGGTTGAGTACGAGCGTACTCAGCAATCTCACTAGGAAGGAGTGTATGATACACTATCTACAGCCACAAACCATAGGATGCTCCGGTCTAGTGGTGACGGCTTATATTTTTAACCGTCTCCTAACACCTGGAGTAGGTTCGTTGTAGAAACCGACTCCAACCTTGCCGGGACGTCTGTAGAAATGTGTACGCCCCGACCTACTGGAGCCGGTTCATATATATGAGCGACCATCTCCTAGGCCACCGGCGGTTCATTATTTTAACCGTCCGCGTAAATCATATTAACAAAGGTGGCCCTTTATATGAACCATCTGGTGTCTACTTCTGGATATGGTTCGGCCAACAACTTTGGAAAAACCCGATTTATCAGTAACTGTTGCCGGGAGTAGGAAGCCAAAACCTTCGCCTCCCCATGGTGGAGAACCGTTGCCAGAAGTTGATTCTGTTGTAGTTCCCACTACCAGTTAGCGTGTCAATTCATGACCATACAACAATAAATGCATTTTGCGACAACTCATTTCCAATCTGGTAGTTTTTTGCTATTTGGAGGTCGACTGGTACCATTTGAAAATTTTGACTTGCAATGTGGTAGTTTTACGCTAACAACTCTCTTAGGACAAAAGTGAGCGTGCAAGATCTCCGAAGAGTCCCTTGCTCCTGAAACTAAGCCTGTGCATAGACAGTTGAGCAGGTTTATCTACTGGTTATTCTATAGTTTTGAACAGGCTGGGTTAGTTTCTATTGGCGAGGTCGGGTTGGTTCCATATTTTGTACAGTTTGGCACAATAGAACTATTGGACTTGGAACACTATGAGCAATGTCGCCAAGAACATACAGGGGAGGTCGGGGGATTAGCCGATGACGGGCGTAGTAGAACGATGCACTGAGTGCATATTGCTGCTCCTCAGACCGGGTTATCCTAGGACAACGCAAGCCTCGTGTATGTTGCTCCATACCGACTGCCAAGGGACCACTTTCAGATGTTACTTGCTAATGGTGTTGTCTCATAGGCATCCCCATCATCAGTGGGTAGAATGGAAAAAATAACCCTTTTTGGTAAGGATTTCACAAAATGACCCCTCTATGTAACAATTTCACTGGCACTAACCCTTTGGGTAATGCCTAACAGCAAGGAACTATACTCTACAGTGTAGCGCCTTTCTGTTAGGCGCTATGCCCCTGCCAGCGTGGCACCGTCTGGCCTCGCTCTGGCCCCACCCGGTCGTGTGATGCCTAGGCCCTAAGCCTGGGGCGAGTAACGCCCATGCGCTATGCTCTAATGTGTAGCGCCTATCAGAAAGGCACTACACTTTGAGACTTAACTTGTCGCGCCCAGCCCCCCTCCCCATTCACTACCCAGCTCGAAGCAGCCAAGAAGAACAGCAAGGAGGCGCCCCCTTCTCCCCTCTCTCCCCCCTCAAATATCTCACATTGGAAGCTTCATTTGGTGGATTTGTGCCCCTCCCCAGCTGCTAGAGGTACCCTCCCTCATTCCCCTCCGTTTTGACCTCTTGAAATCTTTCATTTTGGTTGGACTTAGCTTGAAACCCTAGAAATTTGATTTGGGGAGAAATGTTTGGAAATTTGTTAGATTCATTGGCCAATGTTGTGTAGAAAGATGTGTATGAAGCATTTAGTTAGGTTTAGGGTTTTCGAAATATAATTGTTTGGTTGATGGAATGTTATGGCTAGGGTTAGGGTTAGAGTTTGCTTATGTAAGAGTGTGTGTTCTTGTTAGCTTTATGGTTTGGTAATGTGTCTAGTATATTTTTGTTTATCTTGTCATGGTTAGTTAATGATCATATTCTCCTATGTGTTAAGGATGGCAAGAATTGTTCATGTTCATCATGTGGACAAGGATGCCATTTTGAAAGGCAACATAGAACCGGACCCAGATGAGCTAGATATTGTGTTTGAGCGTAGTCCCACCTATGCCGAGGTCTTGGAGCAAGTGAGGATTGAATTGAAATGGATGGACCCAAGTGATGTTGTTGAGTTGGAGGGAAGATATAATGTGGGTTTTGGAATGCATATCCATTGGAAGACCATGCGTATCTTCTCCGAGGCCCGTTGGCTTACATACAAGGAGGTGGTGGCCGAATCACTAGACAAGGCTCTTGAGCTATTTACCACCAAGAAGGTTGATAGTTCATTGCCTTTGGACTTGAACCATCTTGCCTCCCCATTGGATAGTAGGAGTCATCCACCCGTAGAGCAAGAGCTATGGAGTGAACCTCCCTTGACCCAAACATTGAGCCTGATTTCAAGACACTAAGATGAAGTGTTGGAAGAGAACAATGATGATTGTGAGGGTGAAGATGATGATGATGTTGAACTCCACGACAACAATGTTGGAGATTTGGAGAAATATATCACTGAAGGTGACATGGACCGTGACCTCCCGTATTCTTGAGGCTATGCATCGGACTCAGATGATGATGGTCCCGAAGAAGAAGTTGACAAGGAGGGGTTCACGGATAGAGAGTCCTAAATCCACGATACCGTATTGGGGCGGGACCATCGGGTGCCTTTGTTTCGTGATCTTAGTCTCTTGGATGAAGCCACAGTTGATGGTGGCAAAGGCATAGTGCTTGGACCAAGGACAAGTTCTTACCGAGATGATAATGATGTGAATAATGGCTTTTGCAAAGGATCAAGGTTTAAAACCTTGTTGGAATTTAAGCAATGGATAAAGGACTTCTCGGTGAAGCATCATCGTCCTTACACAGTCGTGCACTCGGACATCAAGAAGCGTTACACGGTGAAGTGTGAGGAGGAAGGATGTCCTTGGATTGTGCGTGCAAGACCATTCAAGGGAGGTCCCGATTGGCACATATCTAGTTGTGTATCAACTCACATGTTCTGAGGCCCGGTGGTGGATGGCAAGGATGCGAAGCACGAGCACCGACAACTCACCTCCGAGTTCCTCGCTTATAGGCTTTCCAATGACATTGCGTCATTTCCAATAATGAGCATCAAGATGGTCATGGAGCTTGTGAAATCCCTCTTTCACTATGAGGTGAAGTACGGGAAGGCATGGAAGGCTAAGCAAGCCGCATTCAAGATGTTGTATGGTGATTGGGAGGAATCTTATAACCGAATGTCAAGGTTGTTGGGAGAGATGGCTGATGCTAACCCATGCATGGTTCATGTGGTTGAACCTTATGGGAACAAGACAAGGATTGTAAATGGAAGAACCGTTCGAGTTTTTGGCCGTGCATTTTGGGGTTTCGAGCAATGTGTTCAGGCATTTGAACATTGTAGGCCGATCATCTCCGTTGATGTCACCTTTATGACCGGTAATTCAAGGGCACTATCTTGATTGCAATAGCCAATGATGCCAACAACCGGTTGATTCCTTTGGCGTTTGCTTTGGTAGAAGTGGAAAGCAATGATAATTGGGAGTGATTGTTCCATCTTTTGAGAACCAAGATATTAACCCCTCATAGGGAAATATGTGTCATATCGGACCGTCATCAAGGAATTCTTAATGTGGTGAACCAAGATATTCCTGGCCATGCTCCGCTGCACCATCGTTGGTGCATGAGACAATTTTGTGCAAACTTCTATAGGGCATGCAAGAGCAAGGATTTGGCCGATGATCTACAAGATTGTTGCCTCGCTTTCACGGAACATCGTTTCTCAAACTTGTACAACAAATTGCTCTTCAACAAAGATCTCAATGCGGGTGGTCGAGAGTTTCTCAATAGGAACATCGAAGAAAGGACAAAGTGGGCACGAGCTTTCGATGATATTGGCAAGAGGTACGAAAAAATGACAAGCAATATGGCAGAGGCCTTCAACAAGTTGCTCAAAGGTGTCCGTGCATTGCCCGTCACGGCAATAGTCCGATATACATTTGACATGATGAATGGGTATTTTCTGAAATACTCACATGAAATGGACCGACAGATTGCGGGGGACAACAAGAACAAGTACAAATACAAGTACTCACCTAAGGTTGATGATTGGATGCAATTTCAGTCAAAGAAAGCGGATGCCCAAGTTGTCATGGAATATGATAATGACGAGCTAATTTACCAAGTTACAGAGCCCGGAGGTACAACGGCTGATGGTGTCCAACACGGAGGCCGAGATTTCAATGTCTCGCTCAAGACTTGTGAGTTCACATGCGGAAGGCCATCATTGCTTCATCTTGCATGCTCGCACTTGCTCGTGACGTCTCGCAGGCAACACTTGGATTACAATAATCCGCTCACGGTGAGAGAGTCTGAGTTCTCTATTGAGACCACTAAGAAGACATGGGCTCCTAGATTTCATCCATACTTAGACCAATCACAATGGCCGGAGTACCATGGAATTTAACTATGTACCGATCTGAAATGGAAGGTGATTAAACGTGGAAGACGCAAGAAAAAGCGCTTTAGGAGCGACATGGATGGATGGGGCCGTAGTGGTGCTCGAGAAACGGGCAATGACCAATTCCAAGAGCCTCGTGAGATAGCCCGGTGTGGAACGTGCAATGGTGAAGGGCACAATCCAAGAAAGTGTTCCCAAAGGAAAAAAAGCAAAAGGAAACGAAGCAAGCACTAGTCAACCAAGTGGTAGCCAACAAGACCCAAGCTAACCAAGAACTAGCCAACAAGTTCCAAGCCAACCTAGTGGTAGCCAACAAGACCCAAGCCAACCAAGAACTAGCCAACAAGTCCCAAGCCAACCAAGAACTAGCCAACAAGTTCCAAGACAAATGCTCCTAGACAACAAGCTCCTAGACAAAGAGGTCGATCACTTTGAAATGGATCGTATGGGCACCTAGAGGGGGGGGAGTGAATAGGTGCTACTCAATTTTTTAGTTCTTTTTCAATTTTAGGCTTGACACAAAGTAAATTCTCTAGATATGCAACTACGAGAATTTCCCTATATGCAAACCTAGCTACTAAGCACGTAAAGAGAGGAGCGAGGAAACCGTAGTGGAGCACGCGGAGACACAGGAATTTGTTTTACCGCAGTTCCTTCCTTGTTAAGGGAAGTACATCTGCGTTGGAGGGGTGGGCGGTTCTAAGACCACCACGCCACAATAGGCCTCACCCTATTCTCTGATGGATATCGCCACGAAATGCCTGATCCACCTTCTCCACTATTGGTACCCTTTGAGGCGGGAACCAGTGCCTTTACAACTCTACCGGGGCACACACCCACAACTGAATTGGGGGATCCCGTAATGATAACAAGCTATCACAAGAACAAGGATTATCAATATAATCAAAAGCAAGGATCTAGATATTTGCAAGAAATACTAGATCGGCGATTCTCCAAATGAATGGAGAGGAGATGAAGTGCATGATTGCAGTTGTTGAAGATCGAGTCCTCCTCCTTTGATTCCCCAAGGAACTGGGCCTTTGGGTGTATCAAGGTGGAGCTCTCTTGGATCAAGCTTGAAGAACAGATCTTGACTTTTTCGAATGAACCAAGAGTTCTGGCAGGAGGGGTAAGGCTGACTTACATACCCTGCACAGATCTAGGCGTTGGTGAAGTTTGGGGGTGGATAATCTGCCCCCACTAGGGGCGAACTATCCGCCCTAGGGGGAAAATCCGACCCCTGGACGGAGAGTCCGGGGGA
This sequence comes from Avena sativa, assembly GCA_916181665.1. Lineage (NCBI taxonomy): Eukaryota > Viridiplantae > Streptophyta > Magnoliopsida > Poales > Poaceae > Avena > Avena sativa. The sequence continues at coordinate 25,854,070 of OV702283.1, forward strand.
AAGTCCGCCCCCACACAGAAGGTCACGCCGGTATTGACTTGGTGAAAATCCTCGAGGGGGCGGATACCGCCCCCTCAAGAGGCGGACTATCCGCCCCTAGGGAAAACCCGCCCCAGAGACGGAAAGTTTGGGGGAAACTCCGTCCCTCCCTAAGCGATGCACCTTGGCAACCTTTGAGACATATCCTGGGGGGCAGACTATCCGGCCCCCTGGAGGGGCGGATTATTCGGCCTGGGCAAAAACTCTGGCCCTGGCCGGAAAATCCATGGGATATTCCGCCCCCATTCTGAGGGTTGTGCTCTTTTGAGTTTGGGGTGGGGTGGATTTTCCGCCCCCCAAAAACAGTTTCCAACTCCTTCTCAAGGTAGAGATCTGCAGCACTTCAACACACATTAAATAATCCTTGGTATTTTTATCTAACACACAAAACACCAGGGATCATGAAATGTTCTTTCAATCTCCCCCTTTTTGGTGTTAGATGACAATACTAGGATTTACAATGAAACCTACTAACAACACCTTAAGGAAATGAAAGAGGCTCCCCATAAATGTGTGCATATTTATAATTTGCATTTGAATACAAATGCACACACTAAAGAGCAAGCCAATTTCATAACAATGACAACTAAAACAAGGTGAGTTAGGAAACATAGTCATACCACCGGGATGTGAAAATAGCCAATGTGAATAATGAGAGTATTAGACTTCAAACACATCCCATCATATTGATGCAAACAATAGATAACTCCAAATTTCCATATGCCTTCAACAGAATACCATACTCCATAGATAAATCCATAATTCCATATAAATAGTTCCACAAGATAAATCCAGAATTCCAGAAATCCACACACGAGCACAAATAGTATCACACGACATAGTCTTATACAAACCAAGCACAAATAAGTTCAACACTAAAAGGGGCAGAAGCAAGCAAATGGAGAAAACAAATGATAAAGAGGCAAGTGCTTGCGCCCAACCCATGCAAATCCGGGACCTAATAGAACTACTTCCCCCCTTTGGCATTGAAACGCCAAAAAGGAAGAAGAGCAATGCTAGCGCCCCAGAAGATCACTCCTCCTCGTCCTCGTCCTCGTTGTAGTCATCCCCGCCCCCTTCCTCGTCATCATACTCATCATCATCATCAACCGAAGGAGTAGGCGCCCGTGGAGGAAACAGGTGACTCTCGAGCTCTCCATAGTTGATCCCTGATGTGTTCCACTGAGCATACGGTTCTGGAGCTGTAGGAGGTGGTGGATGACCAGTTGCCCCAGACATATGATGGAGAATGAGCTGCTGGGTGTGGGCCATCTCCTGGATCGTCCTGTACTCATCATACTGTCCCTTGTGAGTATCAATGCCCATGCAAAGTATGTGCCGCTGAAACCAGTTGAGCTACTTGACCTCACGTGCCATTGGGGACACCGCGGGATGACGACCACTAGCCCTTGCATGACGCATGAAGGACTCAAGGGCAGTGGAAGGGTGAGAGGTCTTCTGAGCCTTGTTGTAGATCTTCTTGGGCTTGTGAAGACCATCCAAACCAATACCAAAATCCTCATGTGGCAACATGTGCTTGATGCACATCATAATAAAGGGAGCATACAGGATGGAGAGCTGGTTGGACATAGCATCAGTCATCTCATGATATATATAATCCATAACATCCAACTTGTAACCTACAGACGAACCAACATTGGTGGCACACTCATGTGCAAAAGCAAGCAAGGGAACTAGGTGACCACAAATCTTATCATTGTTTCCCCCACTTTGAGAGATGTTGTCCCGAAACAAGCCAACAAGAGTGGCATACAAAGGAGAAAGGCCAGCAAAGGTACCAGCAATGCCATCAGATGTTAGGCACGGAGAAAGAACAATGTCCTTGGATGGCCTGAGCGGAGAAATGATGCGGTGGCCAGAAGCTGTGTCACGCCCATGAAAGGCATACCCAAGGACCTGACCAAAGATATGGAAGTCTGACTGAATCATAGTTGTCCCGGTCATCCACTTCATGGTGCAAAGCTCATCTCCGCAGATCACAAGAGTAGAGAAAAACTGCTTCACCACAGAGGAGTCATAGTGGCACTAAAGTGTCATAAGGTGATGCAGCCCATCTTATTCGTCACATCCAAGGCTTCACGAAGTCTTGCATTGGTTTGAGCCCCAGTCATATTCAGAGGATGCATAGGGCGAATCTTGAGAGTAGCATAAACATCATCATGAATGGACCGAAAGTGAGAGCACCAAAACATGGGATCCTCCGAAGGACCATCACTGTCAGCATCGGCATAATAATTGGTGTGGCGAATGGAGGAGTACTCAACACTGTCCATGGCCTTGTAGTTCGGCCGGGACTTCTTGCCCTTTCCCTTGCCCTTGCGAGATACAACGCTCTTCGATTTATTTGCTGCCTCGGCCATCCGTTCATACTCTCTTGCCAACCTGCGGACCTCAGTTTCATCAACAAACTTACCCTCTGTAGTGGGCCTGAGATAACGGGCACGTGGAGGACGCTTGTAGGTCTTAGGAGCACTTGAACCACCTGTGAAAAGCATGGGAGAGGTAGCATGGGGATACGCATACACACAAGTCCAAGAGGAATATTAGAAATAGTAGGAAAACAATCCACGGTCCAGAGATGTGCATTGTGGAAATCTGAACCAAACCAGAACAGACAGTGAATCTCCAGGTCGGATTATCCGGCCCTGGCAGGGGCGGATAATCCACCCCCCGCAAAAAAATTCTGGTTCGGCCCAGATTCACCAAGGCAACACAGATCGGGCACTAGGGTTGCAATACTACTGAATCTAACAAGCACAAGAAACACAAAGTAGCTTCTACAACGCGATTTCCACCAAAACAATGACTTCCATACAAAGGAGATGGATGAGGGAGTTACTCTCACTCATTGGAGGAAAAGCTCGGAGGAGAAGGTACCCGGAGGCGTGGGGAAGAAGATCCGGGGAGAGCCCAGAGAATCCGGTGGTCGAATCGACTCCGGGGAGGGGCGGAGGCTCTGGCGGCGGATTGGGGCAGAGCACAGGTTGGGGGAGGACTGGCTGCTCTGTTTGAGCCCTTCCTCCCTGAGCCCAGCCCTTAAAGGGCAGATTTCTCCCAGGGCAGATAATCCGGCCCCCACTTGGGGCGGATAGTCCGCCCCTCTGAATTTCTGTAAACACAGATTCAGGATGGAGCATTCCTTGCAAAACCCCTCGAAAGTGTATAAAGGACCTATGCGCAAGAATAGATGGTTCAAGGAGGGAAAAGGCATGGGTTTAGAGCAACAAACTGATATGGTACTACACACCCAAATTTGCAAGAACAAATCAATCAAAAGCCAAAATTGGGTGTGTTTTCCATAAGAACAAGAGAAATGCGAGAAAAACCAAAGAGAGCCAATAGAAACCAACTCTTCTCAAGGAAGAGGGAGGTGGACGAAGCCACCATGTTGGAGCGCATGGCATGACACCGCGAAGATGTATCTTGAGTTCAAAACCAATGCTCATCGATGACCCACATATCACAAAATGATATTAAGGGAAATGATTTTTCTTGCTTTCGGCATTATGGGGGGAGGGTTAGCCCAATCAATTAGGACCACACTCCCCCTATGTCTATGCCCGCATCTAAACCAAATACATGAAGAAGAGTGAGTATGCAAGGGTAGTCAAGCCAAGCTCCTTGAATATATGATATTTAGCTCATTCCTCAAATAACAAAATCTTTCTTCATCAAGAGGCTTCGTGAAGATATCAGCAAGTTGGTTCTTAGTGCTCACAAAAGATAATGCAATATTGCCACAAGCAACATGATCCCGAATGAAATGATTGCGAATCTCATTATGTTTTGTTCTTGTATGCTGCACCGGATTGTAAGAAGTTTTGATAACACTTTCATTATCACATAAAAGAGGCACTTTGTCACAATTGACACCATATTCCTTTAAAGTTTTCCTCATCCATAATAATTGTGTACAAGCACTTGCAGCAACAACATATTCAGCTTCAGCGGTTGAGAGTGATATGCAATTTTGTTTCTTCGAAGACCAACACACTAGAGACCTGCCCAAGAATTGGCATGCACCAGAAGTTGATTTTCGATCATCTTTGTCACCAGCCCAATCTAAATCAGTGTAACCACATAGAGAGAAACTGGATCCTTTAGGATACCATAAACCAAAATTTGGGGAATGAACCAAATATCTGAAGATTCTCTTGAACACCAGTAAGTGGCTTTCTTTAGGAGCGGCTTGGTACCTTGCACACACTCCTACACTCAACACGATATCGGGCCTAGATGCGCAAAGGTAAAGGAGAGAGCCGATCATGGATCGGTATACCTTTTGGTCCACGTCTTTACCCTTTGGATTAAGCTCAAGATGACACTTAGTTTGCATTGGAGTAGCAACGCCATTGAGATCCATCATCTTGAACCTCTTGAGCATGTCTTGGATGTACTTAGCTTGATTAATGAAAGTTCCCTCTCTAAGTTGTTTGATCTTGAATCCAAGAAAGAACCTCAATTCTCCTATCACAGACATCTCAAACCTGTCAGTCATAAGCTTTGAAAATTCATCATTAAAAGCTTGGTTAGTAGAGCCAAAAATAATGCCGTCTACATATAGTTGGCATACAAAAAACTTCGAATCCATGGTCTTACAAAAGCTCGCTCATACCACGCACGTGGGGCTTGTTTAAGGCCATAGAGTGCCTTATCGAGTTTGTATACATGGTTCGGAAATGTGGGATCCTCAAATCCCGGGGGTGGCTTGACGTATACCAACTCATGTAGTGGACCATTAAGAAAAGCACTCTTAACATCCATTTGCTGTGATTTAAAATTATGATTGATACGTATATCTACTTTCTCGAACACTTTGCTATTGTTTCTTCTCTAAACTTGTGTTATTTGGATACAACTAACATGGACCGACACTGTTTTCAGCAGAATTACCTTGGTGCCTTGTTTTTGTGCAGAAAATCAACTATCAGGAAAAATCCCGGAAAATATGCCAAAAACTATTTTCACTAGATGATCCAAAGAGCCAGAACGGGAGACAGAGGGGAGGCCTGGGGGGCCCAGACCCACCCCAGGCGCGATCCCACCTGAACCCATGCCTGGAGGGGGTGCGGCCACCCCAGGCAGCTCCTCGGCCTCCCTCTACGCCTATAAGTTGCCTTTCGACCTAAAATCCGAGGGGGTTCGATAGTTTTCCAGAAAGAGTTTCGATCCTCCGCCGCCACCAGAAACCAAGATTCGGCTCCAGAAACTCCGTTCTGGCACCCTACCGGGATGGGGAATTTGGAGAGGATCATTGCCATCATCATCACCAACGCATCTCCATCAACCACCGATGTTTCCCTCATCCATGAGTGAGTAATCCCCCGCTGTAGGCTTGGGGATGGTAGGGATTGGATGAGTTCTATCATGTAATCGAATAAGATCTGTTAGGTCATAGTGCCTAGTATCTCTATTAGTGCTATTTGACTTTGTTGCAACTTGTTGTGCTTAATGCTTGTCACTAGGGCCCGAGTGCCATGATCTCAGATCTAAACTTATTATTGAATCATTATGATAGTATTGTTTGTGATCTTATCTACAAGTTGTGTACACATATCATTGTCCGGATCCAAAGGCCCCAAAGTGATAATAATTGGGACAACCGGAGGGGATGGCTATGGTGTGAGGATACATGTGTTCATAGAGTGTTAATGCTTTGCTCCGGTGCTCTATTAAAAGGAGCACCTTAATTGCCAGTAGTTCCCTAGAGGCCCCGCTGCCACGGGCTGGATGGACAGAAGATGTTGTGCAAGTTCTCATTGCAAGCACGTATGACTATATTTGGAGCACATGCCTAGGATTGTTTAGTACTTGGATGCTTGTTATTATTTATCTGCAATGCCCTAGTTCTTGAAGTTACATGTTTAGACTCGTCCATGCAATGCCCGTCCATCCATCCCTATGCCTACCGCACTCGAATCCTACTATTACTGTTACTGTTACTGTTACTATTGCTACTATTTCACTGTTGCTGTTACTACTGTTGTTGCTACTACAAATTGTTACTACTGATAAACTTTTGTGAGTAAGAACTATTTCCAGGTGCAGCTGAACTGACAACTCAGTTGTTATGGCTTGCAAGTATTCTTTGGCTCCCCTTGTGTCGAATCAATAAATTGGGTAATACTACCCGCGAAGACTATTGTGATCCCGTACACTTGTGGGTCATCAAGACTATTTTCTAGCGCCATTGCCGGGGAGCATAGCTTTATTTGTAAGTTCACTTGGATCTATTATTGTTCACTGCTACTCGTTTCATCACGGGGAAGTCTCGTGATGGAAAGTTACGTATTTTACCATCCACTACAAGAAGAGGTACAGTTCTAAACACCTATGTTGCTCTTGATTCACCCTCTATTATAAGTAAGCTTGTCACACCACCACCACATACTCATGCTACACACACTGCTACTACTGCTGAATCTGAAACTGCTTTTGATGCTCATGATGTTACTTCTACTGTGCTTGATGCGAGTGGTTCATTAGGTCCTTTTCTAGATGCTACTATGGCTAGTCTAGGAAATACTGAAACTCCTAGTGAAGACATTGTTACACCTGTTAGCTCACCTGAGTCTAGTGAGAGTTATGATATTAATGATGGTTACATTGAGTTCACTGATGAATTTGTTGAAGAGTGCCGAAACACACATGGTACTAGTGCTATTAAGAGTCTCCTTGCTAGACGCACCATTATGCCTAAACTGTCCTCTAATCCTAAGTTTGCCACCTCTCCCATAGATATTAAAGATAAAGATTATAATTTCTCTCTTGATTTATCCTACTTGGACATTGTTGAGAAAGAACCTTTCTGTGGGACTGAAAATGAGAGTGCTGTGGCTCATATGAATGAGCTTTCTACTATGAGTGCTTTATTCTCTGATGATTTTAAGATGCGCAAGTACTTTGTTACTAAGATCTTCTCTTTTTCACTAAAAGGAGAAGCTAGGGCTTGGTTTAATATATTACCTCCTGGTTCCATTGATAGCCCTGATTGCTTGATTGCTTCTTTCTTCCATAAATATTTTCCTCCCAGTGCTAGACATGCTGCTTTGCAGAGACTTTTTGATTTTAAACAGGGAGAAGAAGAGAAATTGCCTGAGTCATGGATAAGGTTCTGTGCCTTGATATTTATTATAATGGACTAACTAATGATTCTAGGACATACCTAGATAGCTTCGCTGATTGTGTTTTCAGGAAAAGGACTCCTACGCTGAAGAATTAATGACCAAGATAAGCAAGAATTATGATGATTGGACTTCAACTGAGTTGAATACACCTGAGCTTATTACTCCTGAACCAATTGTTCCTGAACCAATTCCAACACCAACAACAAATAAGAGGGGAGTTATTGCATTAAATGATGAAGTGATGAAGGAAGCTAAGAAGTGTCTAAAGGAGAAAGGTATTAGATCTGAAGATGTGAAGAATCTACCTCCTATAGAAGAATTATGTAAGCCAATTCCCCACTCATCTACTATTGAGGTGCACTCTCTCCAAATTAATTAAGGTGATATTCCCTATGGTAAGCCTCCTGATCAATGCTTAGAGGAACTTGACACATTTATTGTTAAACAGGGTAATTTTAATAAACAAGTTCAGAATCATTTATTGGAAAACTCTAGATCTATCCATGAGTTGAAAGATATTGTGGAAAGAACTTCTAATGATATTAAAATGCTTTGTAAACACTTTAAAATGGTTCAAACCCAACTTGATCAACTTGCTAAGGTACAAAAGGATATGCTAGTTAATGCTTTAGGAGATAAACATGCTTATGGAATTAGAACTAGGAGTGGTATAGCTACTCAAGATCCTTTGTATCCTGAAGGACACCCTAAAAGAATAGAGCAGGATTCCCAACAAGGTGAAGATAGTGGTAGTCCTCATAAGAGGAAGAAAAAGAAACATAAGATAGTCGAGGAACCACTTGAACCTGCTATAGATCCTAATAGTATATCCGTCTCTGATGCTAAAACTAAGAGTGGTAATAATAATGAGTCTCCTGATAAGGAGGAAGGTGAGTAAGAACCTGAGAAGGACACTAAGAACATTAGGTACAAAAAGGAAGATTTTATTGCTAATAAACATGGTGAAGAGAGAGAACCTTGGGTGCAGAAACCTATGCCTTTTCCAGGTAAGAAACACAAGTCAAAGGAGGAAGAACACTACAACAAGTTTTGTGAGTGGATGAAACCCTTATTCTTGCAAATTCCTTTGACTGATGATATTAAGTTGCCTCCTTATTCAAAGTATATGAAGGATATTGTCTCTAATAAAGGAAGATTCCTAATGAGGAGATTTCTACTCTACTTGCTAATTATTCCTCCAATGGTAAGGTTCCAAAGAAACTTGGTGATCCAGGTATACCAACTATTCCCTGCTCTATTAAGAACAATTATGTTAGAACTGCTTTATGTGATTTGGGAGCTGGAGTTAGTGTTATGCCTTTTTCTCTCTACAAGAGACTCCAGCTAGAAAAGTTGATACCAATTGATATATCTTTGAAAATGGCTGATAAGTCAACTACTATTCCTGTTGGTATATGTGAGGATGTTCCTGTTCAAGTTGCTCATAATTGCATGGTTTTAACTGATTTTTTTGTGCTTGAAATGCCTGAAGATGATAATATGTCTATTATTCTTGGGAGACCTTTTCTTAATACTACAGGTGCTGTCATCAATTGAAATCAAGGAAAAGTGACATTTAATATTAATGACAAAGAGCACACTGTCTATTTCCCCAAGAAGGTTGTTAGAAGCTATTGCCTGAATTCCATTGAAAATATTGAGAGCATCAAGGTTGGAGAAATATATTGTCCCATTCCACAAGAAAATTTTGAAACTATTATGATTGGGACCATTTCTATCAAGTATGAGGTAACATAATCACCTTGTGGAATGCAAAGTTTTGTTTCATATAAGATTGTTTTGGTAACAAGACTTGATCAACCTTGTTAACAAAAGAATTTTAATGAACAAAATAATGTTTCCGCTGTGGTTATACTTGCTTTCTTTTACTTTTCTCCTTCCTAGTCTTTGCTTTAGCTTTAATTTTGCTAGTAGTTTCCTTATTTGAGTTTCTTAAAGCTGTTGTAGTTTGGCTTTTGGTTTGCTTTTGCTTCTTCTGAAAAAACTATTTCTGCGAGAAAATCAATTTTCATACCCTGAAAATTGGCCAAAAATAAAGTTTCCCAAAAAATACCAGAAAATTCTAAATAAATTTTTCCTCGAAAAAAGGGGAAGAGAGGCACCAGAGGTGACCCAGGGGGACACCCCAGGCCACCACACCTATGGTAGGCACGGGCCCACCACTGGTGGCGCCTGGGGGGGGGGGGTTGGCCCACCTAGGCCCCTCCAGGCTGCCTCCTCAAAGCCACCTTCTTTCTCTCTCCCGAAAAACACCGGAAAACTTTCTCAAGCTCGAGTTCTTGCTGTTCTTGCTCGCGATTTTCGATCTCCTTGTTCAGCCCATCTCAATTGCTGATTTTTGGAGGGTTTCCTCCTTGGTATGTGCCTCCTCCACTTGTCCAATTAGATTTGTGATTGGTAGATTGTATCTTGAGTATTTTGCTTCTATAGGTGACAGGTCGTTTGAGCTTGCATGCTTGTTCTATGCTTAGAAACTTTGTTTTGATGCTTGTGTAGTCCTCTAGCAAGTTCCTATAGTAGTTTCTCATCATTTATCAACTTATAAATCACTTGGTTTGATGGTTGTCTAAAAATTTCAGCTAAGTGAAGTCATGGACCACCACACATTTGGTGATATATTTGAGAGTGATGCACCTATAAGGGCAAAGGCTTCCAAGGTCATCTACCAGTACTAGACCCTCATACAATAAGGATCTCATCACTCCGCGATTTGGTGACGAGGGAGATGAAGGGGATGCACACCCCTCCACCTTTCCTTGCCAAGCTTTCTTGCGAGCTGCTGGGATTCTTAACGATTTCATGACTTTGATTGAGAGGGCTGGTCTAACAAGTTTCATGCAGGATGAGAGTGCAAAATATGATGTGCTTACTAAAACATTTGTGGAAAGTTTCTCCTTTACTAACAGCTTGTTCAATCCCTCTGTGTCTTTCAAAATTTATGATAGGGCTCATTCAATGTCTTTGAAGAAATTTTTCAAAGCCCTGGGACTTGGTACAGCTGGATCATCAAAGAAGATTCCAGCCCTTCCCGCTAATTTGTTGGATCTTCACCGAGGAATAACCAATGATGATGACCGCAGAGCTCAACGAGGGAAGATAAAGAATATTCAACTTCTAGCCATCAAGTACTTTGCCTACTATCTTACCACCAGTGTTCTTGGTAGGGAGAACACTAGTAATATATCCAGCTATCAATTGGCCTTCTTAGCTGCTGCGCTCTATGGTGAGGATAAGTATAATCTTGGTTCCCTCATTGCTCGTCGTTTAGCTGCTAAGGGACCCATTTATGGGAGAATTATTGCTACTCGTATTGCTGCTACCTTGTAAATTGATGTTGATCCACATGATACAGTTTTGGCTCCTCTGAGGCTTGATCTTGCTGCCATGAAGGCGCACCACTTTGTCACCTCTAGCTCTACTCTTGAGAACTTGGTTTATAGAATGCTGTTTACTGACGGGGAAGAGAGAGTGATCTCTCTACCCCAAACCACTTTGTTCAGTATTTCTCAGGGACCTTGCTCACGCTCGAAGGCAGAGATGGATGACAACCTGCGTTCTCTTAACTTCCATGGGCGCTATCAGGGGGAAGCGCCCTCATATGACCCTGCAGTACACTATACCGGGGAGTCCTCGAGCTCGTACCAGGACGAGGGAGCCTCCTCAACATACTATGGAGGTGCATCTACTTGGGCACCATGGGATTGAGCCCCACTTAGGCCAAAAGCCTAAGCTTGGGGGGAGGTATACCGACGTCACACTCATATATATATCATGTTCGGTCGGTTCTTTGTATATCCATTGTTTCGCTTTCTTTTTGGTTCTTGTTGCTTCTTTCTCAAAAACACAAAAATACCAAAAATATTTTCGTTGTTTCTCTTGGTTTTTTTCTTTGTTTCTTTTCTTTGGTTTGCCTTAAAAGAAAATACAAAAAGATTTTGCTTTGTTTGGTTTGCTTTGTTCTTGCCTGCTTGTGATTACCTCCAGCTTGCTAATAGTTTGTAGCATGTCATATGAATGTTTGCTTGCATTGTTTTATTCAACTTTGGTATGAAATTGTGGTATCCTCCTCTGACTGTTCATGTGAATCGACTTGGCACATGCTCACACATGCATATGAGTAATCAATAGTCAGTAATCCTCGGTGGTTTATTTTGCCTTAGAGTTCTTGTATCACTTTCATGCCATAATTAGTCCTGTTTTGTTGCAAGCATGATTATGGCAGTTATTGCTCTCTCGTTTTTTGCTCTCTCTCTATTGCTAGCCTTCACTTACACTGAGTATGTGATCTACCTGTGTTTCCAACTCCTCAAAACCAATATTGCCAGCTGTGTCCACCATACCTACCTATTAGCATCATTTGCTACTTCAGTGCATATTTTATATATGCCGTGTTTTCTTCCAAAATAAAATGTTTGTCTGTTTTGAGAAAGTTAGTTAGTAAAGCTCTCACGAACTTGATGGCACACTTTATTCCTTGCGCTTAATAATCTTGAACCATTGTGACTAGTCTATGAAAGTTATATGCTTGCTTATTATATGTCGGGAGTCAGCAGAACCGTGATGTCACGGGGAACGCTTTCAACACATTTTGGATATCTTATCCAGTTGATACTTTGCTCTTTTTTTACGGATGTCGACGATGTGAAATAAAAGGGGAGTTTGTGAGTTCATGGAGTTTATACATTGTGTTAGAGAAACGCCTGGGCCGCTAGCCTAAGCCATGCCTAATCATGGTGGAAACTTGCAGCATCACCATATTGAGCATCTATGAAGCATCCTCAATAAAAAGCTATGCATATGGTAAATAAAAAGATTGTTGAGATGCTCATTGTCTGCTTGCCTTGTCATTTTGGTTATAGGAATGCTCCTGTACCATATGCAAGGGGTACCCCGTTGGCGGTTCTCGATGATATGCATGTATTTACAATGACAAGAAATTTCAGGTGACCAAATTTGAGTAGCATGCGGAGCGACCCTCGTACTCAAGGGACTTGGGATTTTCAGCCTATGTTCTGTCAAGCATATGATTCAGAGTGGAGCTCACTTTCACCTTAACCACATGAAGATGCCTATGATAGGGGCAATGAGAGCTCAAAGCTAACGAGTAACTTCCTTTCAGCATTAGGAAGCCTTTCAAACCTTCACAAAACCGTTTTCACAAATTTGTTGAGTCACCACTTCTTATATGAGCACCTTCTTGAGAGCATAGTTGTCATTCTTGTGTTTGTTCCAAAACTTGGTTAATTATGTCATGACTTTGATGCATGTATATCTGATATCTTTACCTCTAGTCTTCACTTGAACTTCAGAGGTGCCTTGGCATTCATATTGTGCTCTTCAAACAAAGGCAAGCGAGATACCACTCTATAATACCTTACTATGATCATTGCAATGTTGCTTAGGTTTATGTTCCATGCTACTTATTATTATTGAGTTGGTTTCTCTTCATAGCTTGCAATGACTATTGAGTAGACTTAGTTGCATACTTCTTATTATGAATTGTCTAAGCATCTACTCCTGTGCTGAGAATATATACATCATATGAAGCAAAGTGTTCATGAAAGTTCTTTTATCGCACTCAGTTTTCAACTGATTGCTTGAGGACAAGCAATAAGCTAAGCTTGGGGGGAGTTGATACGTCCAAAATGTATCTACTTTCTCGAACACTTTGCTATTGTTTCTTCTCTAAACTTGTGTGATTTGGATACAACTAACATGGACCAACACTGTTTTTAGCATAATTACGTTGGTGCCTTGTTTTTGTGCAGAAAATCAACTATCAAGAAAAATCCCAGAAATATGCCAAAAACTATTTTTCACCAGAAGATCCACAGAGCCAGAAGGGGAGACAGATGGGAGGCCTGGGGGCCCAGACCAACCCCAGGTGCAGGCCCACCTGACCCCGTGTCTGGAGGGGGTGCGGCCACCCCAGGAAGCTCCTCGGCCTCCCTCTGCGCCTATAAGTTGCCTTTCGACCTAAAACCGAGCGGGGTTCGATAGTTTTCCAGAAAGAGTTCTGCTCCGCCGCCGCCACCAGAAACCAAGGTTAGGATCCAGAAACTCCGTTTTAGCACCCTGTCGGGATGGGGAATTTGGAGAGGATCATCGCCATCATCATCACCAACGCATCTCCATCAACCACCAATGTTTCCCTCATCCATGAGTGAGTAATCCCCCGCTGTAGGCTTGGGGATGGTAGGGATTGGATGAGTTCTATCATGTAATTGAATCAGATCTATTAGGGCATAGTGACTAGTATCTCTATTAGTGCTATTTGACTTTGTTGCAACTTGTTGTGCTTAATGCTTGTCACTAGGGCCCGAGTGCCTTGATCTCAAATCTGAACTTTTTATTGAATCATTATGATAGTATTGTTTGTGATCTTATCTACAAGTTGTGTACACATATCATTGTCCGGATCCAAAGGCCCCAAAGTGACAATAATTGGGACAACCGGAGGGGATGGACGTGGTGTGAGGATCACATGTGTTCATGGAGTGTTAATGCTTTGCTCCGGTGCTCTATTAAAAGGAGCACCTTAATTGCCAGTAGTTCCCTAGAGGCCCCGCTGCCACGGGCTGGCTGGACAGAAGATGTTGTGCAAGTTCTCATAGCGAGCACGTATGACTATATTTGGAGCACATGCCTAGGATTGTTTAGTACTTGGATGTTTGTTATTATTTATCTGCAATTCCCTAGTTCTTGAAGTTACATGTTTAGACTCGTCCATGCAACACCCGTCCATCCATCCCTATGCCTACCACACTCGAATCCTACTGTTACCATTACTGTTACTATTGCTACTGTTTCACTGTTGCTGTTAATGTTGCTGTTGCTACTACAAATTGTTACTACTGATAAACTTATGTGAGAAAGAACTATTTCCAGGTGCAGCTGAACTGACAACTCAGTTGTTAAGGCTTGCAAGTATTCTTTGGCTGCCCTTGTGTCGAATCAATAAATTAGTTAATACTACCCGCGAAGACTGTTGCGATCCCCTACACTTGTGGGTCATCAATGATGAGCGGCATAGGCAAGAAGGATACAGATGGACTCAAGACGAGCCACATGAGCATAAGTTTCGCCAAAATTAATGCCTTCCACTTGAGAGAATCCTTGAGCCACTAGCCTTGCTTTAATTTATTACTTACAACAATGTCATTTTCATCTTGTTTGTTCTTGAAAATCCACTTGGTGCCGATAACATTGCGGCATTCTTTGGGTCTCTCTACGAGCTTCCAAACCTTGTTGCGCTCAAAGTTATTTAGTTATTCGTGCATTGCAACCACCCAATCGGGATCTTCAAGAGCATCAAAGACCTTCTTTGGTTCAACCATTGAAATGTGTGCTTGATGATCACAGAAGCAAGCAAGTTCTCTTCTAGTAGACACTCTTATTCTTAGATCACCTACAACTTTGTCAAGAATGTGGCCCCTTAACTCAAGATTCCAATAAGCGCGAGCTTTACGACGAGCCTCAATTTCCTTATTGTTTCTTGATGGATTTGATTCAGCACTTGGATCCTTGTCTTGGCCACTACCCTGCCCTTGATCTTGATCTGAGCTAATAATAGGAGACTGTTGCTGAACTGGTTCTTCAGGGCTGGACAATCCGCCCCTATGTGGGGACGGACTATCCGGCCTGGGAGGTGTGACTGCATTTTCTTCTTCCTGAGTGTCCCTGGCAGAACTTGGAGTGCCAGGGTCGGATAATTCGCCCCTCGGGGCCGGAGAATCCGGCCTGGGATTTCCAGGCCTTGTTTTCTCTTCATGATGTCCCATGGAGCGAGTTGGAGTGCCAGGGGCGGACTGTCCGCCCCTTGGAGGGGGCGAATAGTCCGGCCTGGTACTACCATTTTGCCCAGAAGACGGGTGATCTTCAGGAGGTTGTGGTGTTGGTGCAGAGGTATCTCCAGCAGTAGGGGCTTGTTGATCTTGTGTATATGAGGGCTCCACTTGAGTGGAGCATTGTCCTTCCCGATCCGCCACAAGGGGTTCCTCAATGGGGCGGAAAAATCCCACGCCCATTCTTCTTATGGCATCTTGGGGTATTTCAACATCTGCATCACAAACATCAACTTTCACCACACGGGAGCCATCATTTTCATCGAATTCCACACTACAAGATTCTACAACAATTCTGGAGAGCTTGTTTTAGACTCTAAAAGTGTGGGATTCAGCACCATAACCAACAAAAATACCTTCTAAAGCCTTAGACTCAAATTTAGACAAGCGGACTCCTTTGATGAGAAAGAAACACTTACAACCGAATACCCGGAAGTATGAAATGTTGGGATTGTTACTGGTAAGTATTTCATACGGAGTTTTGTCCAAGATCTTGCGGAGGTAGAGCCGATTTGATGAGTGACAAGCGGTGGATATGGCTTCAGCCCAAAAGTTGTAAGGAGACTTGAATTTAGCCAACATTGATCTAGCCATATCCATCAAAGTGTGGTTCTTCCTCTCGGCTACACCATTTTGTTGAGGGATGTACGTAGCGGAATATTGATGTCTTATCCCCTCTTCACTTAGAAATTCATTTAATGTGTAGTTCTTGAACTCGGAGCCGCTGTCACTTCTTATTGCCAAAATGGGAACATTGTGTTGACGCTGAACCTCATTGGCGAAGCCAATGACAGTTTGTGGAGTCTCACTCTTTATCTTGAAGAAATAGACCCATGTGTATCTTGAGTAATAATCGATAATCACCAAGCAATATTTCTTACCACCGAGGATAGCATGAGATGGATGACCAAATAAGTCCAGATCTTGCCCGACCGGTCCGCCAGAAAAACTCAAAAGAGAAAGCCCGGCTCATACGGGCGGACAATATTCACCCAGAGCCCCGTTGTGACCGCAATGCTGTTCTTGAACGACCTTACCTTCCCTTTGACCACCGAAAATACAACTTCTAATAGTTTTTGTTTCAAACAAGTGATTTGACACTTTTCTCCTTCCTGTCTTTCCCCGATAGAGGAGTTGCCACAGTGCCCGGGCACGCTCCAGGAGCAATCGGACTTTATTTATCAAGGAAATGAATGACCAAATATACATGAAGTAATTCCAAGATCCTCTTTGAATAAACAATAGTTTTCCTCTTGTGGGGAGAGTCTGCATCTCGCCTTCAACACCAGCCCTGCAAACACGATCTTTGGCAAAGGAAAATTGTCTTTTAGTCCAAGGATGTGGCCACCCTTGTGAAGACTTTGCAAAGTTCTCATATTGACATGGGCTAAACGGCGGTGCTATATCCAGCCCACGTCGGCCTTTTCGAATAGGCACATCGGACCCGAAGTGGTTTTCCCTGAAAAGTTCACCACATACAGGTCATTTTCGACATACCCAACAAAAGCGTCCTTTAGAGAATCACCATCAATGAAAACAGCAAAGCCCATCTTACCAAGGGCATGAATAGAAAGTAAATTGTAGGCGAGGGTCTCAACAAGCATGACGTCCACGAGAGAGATATCGTGGGCGACCACAACCTTGCCAAGACCCAATACCTCAGATTTAGACTTATCACCATAGGAGACTGTAATATGATCATGATTGGGTCGCATCTCTGTGATGATCTCCTTGATTCCGATCATATGACTAGTGCACCCACTATCCAGCACCCATTTAGACCCACCGGAAGCATAGCCCTGCAAGAGAATTACTTCTTGATTTTAGGTACCCATTTTTCAATGGTTCCTCTCATGTTAGTAACAAGGGTCTTTGGAACCCAAATAGACCAAGCAACATATTCATCAAAAGTACCAACATAATAAGCATACACATCGCCATAATAATCACAAAAGAGTTCATAATTTGGATTGTGAGACCCTACAAAACCAATATGGTCAGTTTGTCTTTTGTGAAATTCTTCTCAATAGTGTTTGTATTTTCTTGTTTAATATTGGTCTTCTTCTTCTTGTTCTTCTTCTTCTTGTACTTGGTGACATATCCAAGTTCCTATTTTCCAAGATTTGATCTTTGCTTGCCAAGAATATCATCAAGTACACCCTTACCTTTGGGTGTGGTGTCATTGAGAAGCTCATCTTCCACCCTAGCATTTTCCTTGTGAATATATGTTGATTTAGATGTGCTAGGAACATCATACTTGGACAATCGAATTTGGAGCTGATCACGCGACTCATTGAGAATAGAGAATTCACTTTTCAAAGCTTTGTGAGCAATGTCAATTTTCTCCAATTCCTCGGAGAGTCTAGCATGAGCATCCCCAAAGTCAACCTTTTCTTTCTTTAGCTTATTTGCTTTTGCTACATCATTGTCATGTTCCTTAACAAGCTTTGCCATCATTTCTTCACGTGACTCCTCAATATAATCAAGCCTCTCTTCAAGAGAAACCCGAGCCTCTTCTTCTTCTAGAGCATTTTTAAGGATGCAATTTCCATTGCATCCTCCCTTTCAATCCTGCCCTTTTCTTCAAGAAGCACTTCATTTTTGGGCCAGCTGGTCCATAAGAGCCTCAAAATGAATTTTGTGCTCACCTTTCAAGTTAGTGAAGAAATAGTCCAAAGCAATAATCTCTTCTTTAACCTTAAGACTAGTAGGATCATCCATGTCAATCATAGCCTTAGGAATAAAAGTGTTAGTAGTTGATACCTCGAAACCTCTTACCATGAGACAAGTAGCGTTCTTGTTGATGACATTTTCATTCGGAGAGTCGAAGAGAGATGTTGGTGTAGATGTGGTGACTATAGCAGTCACCTCTCGAGAGCTATCATCCTTGTGTTCATCTTCACTTCCCGAAGAATATTCTTCTTGAGCCACTAGAACAATCTTTGGTTGCTTCTTGAAAGGAGCATTCTTCTTCACAAATTGTTTATTTCATGGAGCCTTTGACTTTTCCTTGAGAATGAGTCTTCCTCCATTATCTTCCCTACTTTGGTACGGACACTCGGCTACAAAGTGTAGCCAGTATCCATAGTTGAAACAAGTTCTTAGCTTGGGACCATTTTCCCTTCTTCCATATGCTCCACTCTTGCATTCTGGTTCAGATTTGGCTTTGGCTGGATCCTTCCAAAAGTTTCTAGCATAGAAGGCCATGTATTGTCCATGTATTCTTTTTACATCCTTGGGATAGTCCATATCTTCTATGTCATCTTCATCATGATCAGCCACACTTGTCTTCAAGTCCATGTTGAATCCCTTTTGCATCCCAATGGCTGGTGCACGAGCATCTTCGACATTCTTGGTAGCCACTTTGAAAGCTGACATCTCTTGCATTACCTCATTAGATGTCACTAGGTGGTAGTTATGACTTCCTTGGAGACTCTTCAAATCTGTGGGCTCAAATGGCATAAGAGCACTAACATACTTGCGCTTGATCCAAGCATCATCAACATGAGAGGCACCATGATTTCCGAAAGTGGCGGCTATTGACTTGAGCCTTCTATACATGTCCTCGTGGTATTATCCATCCAACATATAGAATCCTTCAGCTTCATTACTCAAAGAATCATATCTGTTTCTTCTCATGCTTTCATTTCCAATGAAGAGCTCGGTGAGCGCATCCCAAGCTTCCTTAGTTGTGTTAAGATGCTGAATGTGTGGCATGTCTTTGTCACCCACACCAAGCTGAATCATGTGTAGAGCCGTAGCGTTGAGTTGACTATCAACAACCTCTCTTCTTGTTAGGTTGTTGGGATCTCCAACATGAAGACCATTCTCTATGATTTTCCACAACTCAATGGAGGAGCTGCACACATGAGACTTCATCAAAAATTTCCATTGATTAAAAGTAGATGCTGAAAGTTTGGGTGGATCACCCCTATTATGTATATGTGGGTGTGGGATAGGTGGATCAGGGGAATACACATGGGAAACCTCATTGTATCCTTCCTTACCACTATCCTTTTTCGCGGAGGAGCTCTTGCTAGTGCCATCACCAACCACTTCGTTATCTTTGGAATCGGTTTTACCCGTTTCCTTGGATTGCGGAGTGGTAGCCTCTGAGGCAGATGGAGGTGATGCTATGGATGGGGAGAGACACATTATCATTTGACGCATCTCTTCCATCTTAGTTTCCATAAAACTAATCAAAGGTTGTTTCCAACGTCTTGAGATTTTTCATGGTGACTACCTCCGGAGCATCACTCCCATATCCCTTGGAACCCATACTTCTCTTAGGCGGTTAAGCCCGAATTAAGAGCCGGGGCTCTGATACCAATTGAAATGGATCGTATGGGTACCTAGAGGGTGGGGGTGAATAGGTGCTACTCAATTTTTTAGTTATTTTTCAATTTTAGGCTTGACACAAAGTAAATTCTCTAGATATGCAACTACGAGAATTTCCCTATATGCAAACCTAGCTACTAAGCAAGTAAAGAGAGGAGCGAGGAAATCATAGTGGAGCACGCGGAGACACATGAATTTTTTTATCGCAGTTCCTTCCTTGTTAAGGGAAGTACATCTGCGTTGGAGGGGTGGGTGGTTCTAAGACCACCATGCCACAATAGGCCTCACTCTATTCTCTGATGCATCTCGCCACGAAAGGCCTGATCCACCTTCTCCACTACTGGTACCCTTCAAGGCGGGAACCGGTGCCTTTACAACTCTATCGGGGCACACACCCACAACTGAATTAGGGGCTCCCGTAATGACAACAAGCTGTCACAAGAACAAGGATTATCAATATAATCAAAAGCAAGGATCTAGATATTTGCAAGAAATACTAGATCGGCGATTCTCCAAATGAATGGAGAGGAGATGAAGTGCTTGATTGCACTTGTTGAAGATCGAGTCCTCCTCCTTCGGTTCCCCAAGGAACGGGGCCTTTGGGTGGATTAAGGTGGAGCTCTCTTGGATCAAGCTTGAAGAACATATCTTGAACTTTTCGAATGAACGAAGAGTTCTGGAAGGAGGGGGAAGGCTGGCTTAAATACCCCCCTGCACAGATCTGGCCGTTGGTGAAGTTTGGGGGCGGATTATCCGCCTCCACTAGGGGAGGACTATCTGCCCTGGGGGGAAAATCCGCCCCCTGTACGGAGAGCCCGGGGGAAAGTCCGCCCCACACAGAAGGTCACGCCGGTCTTGACTTGGTGAAAATCCTCGAGGGGCGGATTATCCGCCCCTGGGGAAAATCCGTCCCAGAGATGGAAAGTCCGGAGGAAACTCCGCCCCCTCTATAAGTGATGCGCCTTGGCAACCTTTGAGACAGATCCTGGGGGCGGACTATCCGGTCCCCTGGAGGGGCGGATTATCCGTCCTGGGCAAAAACTCCGGCCCTGGCCAAAAAATCTGTGGGATATTTCGCCCCCATTCCGAGGGTTGCGCCCTTTTGAATTTGACCAGGGGCGGATAACCCCCCCCCCCCAAAACAATTTCCAACTCCTTTTCAAGGTAGAGATCTGCAGCACTTCAACACACATTAAATAATCCTTGGTATTGTTATCTAACACACAAAACACTAGGGATCATGAAATGTTCTTTCACACTTGGGTTTTAACCCGGCTAGTATGTTAGGTTACTTGGCATGACCAAATCCTTATGTTAATAGGTACAGCTGAAATGTTCATACTTGCATGCTTATGTTACTATCTACTATGCTTATTTCATTGAATCAACTATTGTTCACATTCATGCACCTTTACTAACTTATACCTTTCATTCTTATAATAGGTATGACGAGTTGACGACTCAACCCAACAAGGACAATGATGGGGAAGGTCTGAACTACTCGAAGTACTAGGCGGACGCTATGGAGGTGGTGAGGAAGAGGAAGGAAGCTGAGGAAGAGGAAGGAAGTTGAGGAAGAGGTGAATAGGAAGGCATTTGATTTGGTAGTTCAACTTGCTCGTGACTTAGCTAAAAAGAAGGATGAAGAGGACAATGTGAAGAGGAAGAAGGAAGAGGAGGAGAGGAAGAGGAAAAAGAGAAGGAAGAGGAAGAGGCAAAAGGAGAAGGAAGATGAAGAGAGGAGGAGGAGGGACAATGCTAGGACACCTTGCACCAACCAAGAGGAAAGGCCACGAAAGACGTTTCGTACTTCTGAGGACCACAGAAAGGAGGTTCCTATTTGTTGGTCTAAAATCAATTGCATTGTTAAGGAGTCCCAAGACTACAATTCCGATAGTTGCGGAAAGAAGTTCTTCATGTGTGCCAACTACTCTCGCTCTCCCGTGCGTAGCCGCAACCCGTACGTGACTCCACCGGTATGCACAAAGCTTTTTAGTTCTTCATGTGTCCCAACTATTCCATATCATAGTACTAACATGCACTATTTTCTTGTAGTCTCCCCCTTCGGTATGCAGGCACTACACTTGTATAGATCTCGACCAACCTCAATCCACGAAGAGTATCCAAGAGATTGATCATGCCATAATAAGAAGGCGGTACCATGAATGCGTGATGAGGAGATGGAGAAGAAGTGAAGGGAATATGCCCTGAGAGGCAATAATAAAGTGTTTATTATGTGTATTCCAAGTATATGATAGATGTTTATTTTGCATGCTATAATTGTATTAATACGGAAAAATTAATACATGTGTGTTTAATAAACAAACAGAAAGTTCCTAGTTATGCCTCTCTCATAAACTAGCTCGTTGATTAACAAGATGATCAAGGTTTCCTGATCATGGACATTGGATGTTGTTAATAACGGGATCACAACATTAGTGTAATGGTGTGATGAACATTCATCCGAAGTATAGCATTACGATCAAAGTCATTGAGTTTATATTGCTATAACAACTTACGAAGTGATCCTAATCCTTAGACCATGAGATCATGTCAATCACTAACACCGGAAGAGTTTCTTGATAACATCAAACGTCACACCGTAACAGGGTGATTATAAAGATGGATTCAGAACTAATAAAGTGTTATGTTGAGGCTCATGGATCGAGAGTGGAATTTGTTCATCCCGATGACGGATAGATATACTCTGGGCCCTCTCGGTGATATCACATTGATTAGCTTGAAAGCAAGTGATTTGATCACTAGAATGTTATATCACAGGAACGAGAAAAGAGTGCATGTCGGTAACGAGATCAAACTAGGTATGGAGATACCGATGATCGAATCTCGGACATGTAATATATCGTGAAACAAAGGGGTTAAGATACTAGCATAAAAGGTTCCGACGATCACAAGAAAGTCATCGTTGAATATGTGGGAGTCAGTATGGGTCTCCAGATCCCGCTTCTGATTATTGATCCGAGAGGGGTCTCGATCATGTCCGCATTATTCATGAACCGTAGGGTGACACACTTAAGAGACACCGACATCCAATTGGAGCAAATGTTTCATTCCGAAAGAATGAACAAGCGCAGGAATTTATTTCACTAGATACCGAAACAGGTTTTCGGGTGAAATTGCATAAAGTGGTTATGCATGTGAAATAGAATTCTAGCAAGGGGTTATTTTTGAATGTTTGTCATTAAAGTAATTGACAAAATTCTGAATAAAATAAAAGAGTTTTATTTAATGAGAGTTTGCATTAAATTTGGTGGAAATTTAATGGGAATTTGAGTGGACTTTTGAGTGGAGGGAATTTAAAGGAGATTTGTGAGTGGAGTGTCCACCCACATGAAGAGGGTAGGGCAAGGGGGCAGCCCCCATGCGCCGGCCACCCCCTTGGGGTTCCCCCCTCCTCCTATAAAAGGAGCCCCCCTCCTCACTTGTCTCTCACACCTCCTCGTGAAGGATCTCTCTCCCCCTCTAGAATTTATCCCCCATGGTCTTGGACTAGCGAGATACATGTTCCCGGTGGCTATTCGGCAAGAAAGAGTTGTGCTTCCGCTGCATCGCTGGAGCGAGGAGGCGGAGGTTGCTCGGTGCCTCGAACGTGTGTGCGAGCACGGATGCGCTGCTGATTTGCGGCGCTAGGACTTCCTCTCAATCTTGAGATCGGCAAGAGATCGTCTACATCAACCACGAGTTGAACTCGTTAAGCTTTGTCGGTCTTCAAGGGTATGTTCTCTACGGATATACATCCGCCCGTTTTTTGTATCTAGTAGATAGATCTTGGTATATAGTTCACATCGTAGGAAAATTTTTGTTTTCTATGCTGCGAACCCTACAGTGGTATCAGAGCCGGATCTATGCGTAGATACTTTACACGGGTAGTACACATATGAGTATGTGGGCGATGATGATCATGTTGTTGCTCCTTTGTTGTAATTTTGGATATTGGTGGCATAGTGGGATGAAGCGGCCCGGACAAACTTTACATGTCCTCGCACATGAGACCTGTTCCACGCTTGACATGCAACTAGTTTGCATAAGTGGCTAGCGGGTGTCTGTCTCTCCTACTATAGTCAATATCTATTTTGCAAGCGAGTTGTCAACAATTTGATTATCCTCGTTGTGGTTCATGTTCGTAGGTAAGAACGGTTCTATCTCGAAAGCCCTAAGCCACGTAAAACTTGCAATGGATAAATTAGAGGCGTCTAGTTTAGATTGTTGCTGGGCTAGTGTTATGATATGGTAGTGTTGTAAGTAGAAGTATGAGATGATACTCTTACAGCACACATAGCGTGTAAAATCCATAGACCTTGGATTTACACATATAGGTATGATAGTGATCATACCACGATGCACATGATAGAGATCATCTGCGGGAACCATATCATTTCACTAATAAACATATGATGTTTGATAGCATCTTATATTGCTTGTTTAGCGCTTTGTTAGCATAATAAGATGATCCCTCATTTAAATATCAAGATAAGAATGTGTTCTTCCTTTAGTATGCACCGATTATGTTTTCTTCGCTCCAAGACATCACGTGATGATCGGGTGTTCTTGGATCCACGACCATATTTCGGGTGTAAAACAGTTACACACGCGAATACTAAGGTTCTAACTTGGCGAGCCTAGCATGTACAGACATGGCCTCGGAACACGGACCGAAAGTTTAAGCATGAGTCATATAGTTGATATGATGCCCATTTGATGCTCGCCTTTGAAGCTATACCGACTCACGTGATGATCGGACTTGGTGTAGTGGATTTGGTTCATGTAATCACCAAAAAGGCACGAGGGATGTCGTTTTTGAGTGGGAGTTCATTCGTAATATAGATTAGTTGAACTCAATCTATCATACACTTAGTCTAAACTTTACAAATTCTGTTGTAGATGGCACCACCTGCTTTTAATTTCAATGTGTTCATGGAGAAAGAGAAACTAGCAACGAACGGTAGCAACTTTACCGAATGGGCCATGAATTTGAGGATTCTCCTCTCTGCTGCACAAAAGCAATATGTGCTAGAAGCGCCGTTAGGCCCCCCACCTTTTGATGATTCCCCTGACGAGGAGAAGAATGTCTATCAGACTCGTCAGGAGGACCACAACTTAGTTCATTGCGGCATATTGTATGGGCTAGAGCCGAAACTTCGAAAGCGTTTCGAAAACGGCAATGAATTTGATACAATGGGTGAGTTGAAAATGATTTTCGACACACATGTTGCTGTAGAGAGCTACAACGCTTCAGAAAAGTTCTTTAGCTGCATGATGGAAGAGCACAGCTCCGTTAGTGAGCATGTACTCAAGATGTCGGGTTACGCCGATAAGCTTGTGTCCTTGGGAATATCGATTCCCATTGACTTAGGCATCCATCGTGTTCTGCAGTCTCTGCCACCTAGCTATAAGAGCTTCGTGATGAACTATAATATGCAAGGCATGAAGAAGTCTCTCCCCGAGCTTCTGTCAATGCTTAAAACTGCAGAAGTGGAGATCAAAAAGGAACATCAAGTGTTGATGATCAATAGGAACACTGGTTTCAAGAAAGACAAGGAGGGAACACGGAAGGGAAGTAAGGGCGGCAAGCCGGTTGCCGCGCCTGAAAAGAAACCCCGAGTTGGACCTAAGTCTGATTCCGAGTGCTACTATTGTAAGGGGACTGGCCACTGGAAGCGCAACTGCCCCAAGTATCTGGCAGACAAGAAGGCCGGCAAGGCAAACAAAGGTATATATGATATACATGTTATTGATGTGTACTTGACTAGTGCTCGTAGTAGCACCTGGGTATTTTATACCGGTTCAGTTGCTAATATTTGTAACTCGAATCAGGGGCTGCGGAACAAGCGACCGCTAGCAAGGGGTGAGGTCAAGATGCGTGTCGGCAATGGATCAAGCGTTGATGTGATCGCCGTCGAAACGCTGCCTCTCCACTTGCCGTCGGGATTAGTTATAAACTTGAATAAATGTTATCTGGTGCCAGCACTGAGCATGAACATTGTATCTGGATCGTGTTTGATGCGAAGTGGTTATTCATTTAAATTCGAGAACAATGGTTGTTCCATTTATATGAATGAAATCTTTTATGGTCATGCACCGATGATGAATGGTTTATTTCTATTAGATCTCGATGATAATGTTACACATATTCATAATGTTGATGCTAAAAGGATTAAACTTAATGATGATATATCCGCATATATGTGGCACTGCCGTCTAGGTCATATTGGCGTTAAACGCATGAAGAAGCTCCATTCGGATGGACTTTTGGAATCACTTGATTATGAATCATTTGATACATGTGAGCCATGCCTTATGGGCAAGATGACTAGAACGCCGTTTTCCGGTTCAATGGAACGGGCGACAGATTTATTGGAAATCATACATTCTGATGTATGTGGTCCAATGAGTGTGTCGGCGCGAGGTGGATATCGTTATTTTGTTACTTTCACGGATGATTTGAGTAGATACGGTTATATCTACTTGATGAAACACAAGTCTGAAACCTTTGAAAAGTTCAAGGAATTTCAGAATGAAGTGGAAAATCATCGTAATAGAAAGATCAAATTTCTACGGTCCGACCGTGGAGGTGAGTATCTAAGTTACGAGTTTAGCACTCACATGAAAGAGTGTGGAATTGTTTCACAACTCACACCTGCCGGAACACCACAGCGAAATGGTGTGTCGGAACGTCGTAATCGTACTTTATTAGATATGGTTCGATCTATGATGTCTCTGACGGACTTGCCGTTGTCATTTTGGGGTTATGCACTAGAAACTGCTGCATTCACTTTAAATCGGGCACCATCTAAATCTGTTGAAAAGACACCGTATGAATTGTGGTTTGGAAACAAACCTAAGCTGTCATTTCTTAAAGTTTGGGGATGCGATGTTTATGTGAAGAAACTTCAACCGGATAAACTCGAACCCAAAGCGGAAAAATGCGTCTTCATAGGATACCCTAAAGAAACTATTGGGTATTCCTTCTATCACAGATCCGAGGGCAAGGTTTTTGTTGCCAAGAATGGATCCTTTCTAGAGAAAGAGTTTCTCGCGAAAGGTGTGAGTAGTCGGAAGGTAGAACTCGAAGAGGTTGTGGAACCTTCTCTTCAAAGTATGGCGAGTAGCATAGCGCCGAAAATTGTTCCGGAGTTGGCTCCACCTGTTGAAGAGGGAACTAATGATAATGATCATGAAACTCCGAAAGAGAGTACTACCGAACCTCGCAGGTCAAACAGGACGCGTGCAGCTCCCGAGCTATACGGAAATCCTGTCATGAATTTCATGGTTGATGAAAATGATGACCCTGCGACGTATGAAGAAGCGATGATGAGCCCGGATTCCAACAAATGGTTAGAATCCATGAAATCCGAGATGGAATCCATGTATGAAAATCAAGTTTGGAACTTGGTGGAATTACCTCACGACCGAAAGGCCGTGGAGAACAAATGGATTTTCAAAAGGAAAACTGATGCTGATGGTAATGTGACCGTCTATAAAGCTCGACTTGTCGCAAAGGGGTTTCGACAAATTCAAGGAGTTGACTACGATGAGACTTTCTCTCCCGTAGCGATGCTAAAGTCAGTTAGGATTATGTTAGCAATTGCTGCATATTTTGATTATGAGATATGGCAGATGGATGTCAAAACCGCGTTTCTTAATGGTAATATTGAAGAAGAGTTGTATATGATACAACCAAAGGGTTTTGTCGATCCTAAGTATGCTAACAAGGTGTGCAAGCTTCAGCGATCCATCTATGGATTGAAGCAAGCATCACGAAGTTGGAATCTCTGCTTTGATGAGGTGATCAAAGAGTTTGGAATTGTCCAAACTTATGGAGAAGCTTGTATTTACAAGAAAGTGAGTGGGAGCAATGTGGCATTTCTGATATTATATGTGGATGACATATTATTGATCGGAAATGATATAGATCTTTTAAACAGTGTTAAAAGTTATCTAAACAGCAAATTTTCAATGAAGGACCTAGGTGAAGCGTCATACATATTAGGCATAAAGATCTATAGAGATAGATCTAGGCGCCTAATA
Organism: Avena sativa; assembly: GCA_916181665.1. Taxonomy (NCBI): domain Eukaryota; kingdom Viridiplantae; phylum Streptophyta; class Magnoliopsida; order Poales; family Poaceae; genus Avena; species Avena sativa. The sequence continues at coordinate 25,881,509 of OV702283.1, forward strand.
GGGCTATCGCAAAGTACATACCTTGATATTTAAAGAAATTTAAAATGGACGGAAGTAAGAAGGGGTTCTTACCTATGTTGCAAGGCAAGACATTGAGTAAGACTCAAAGTCCGGCTTCGGCGGAAGAAAGAGAGATAATGGACAAAGTCCCCTATGCTTCAGCCATAGGCTCTATAATGTACGCCATGCTATGTACAAGACCGGATGTGGCACATGTTATTAGTTTGACTAGTAGATACCAATCGGATCCAGATTCGGAACACTAGATAGCGGTCAAGAATATCCTTAAGTACTTACGAAGATCTAAGGATATGTTTCTTGTATACGGAGGTGAAGAAGAGCTCATCGCTAAGTGTTATGTCGACGCTAGCTTTGACACTGATCCGGATGACTCTAAGTCTCAATCCGGATACGTATTTCTCATGAATGGCGGAGCGGTTAGTTGGAGGAGCTCCAAACAACCTGTGGTAGCGGGATCAACAACGGAGGCCGAATATGTTGCTGCTTCAGAAGCGGCTCAGGAAGCAGTTTGGATGAAGGAGTTCATATCCGAACTAGGAGTGGTGGCAAACGCGTTGGACCCAATGGTGATATATTGTGACAACAATGGTGCCATTGCCAATGCCAAAGAGCCAAGGTCTCACAAGCATTCCAAGCATATTAAGCGCCTGTTTCACTCCATCCGCGAGCATGTCAAGGATGGAGATATAAAGATTTGTAAAGTACATACGGATCTCAATGTAGCAGATCCGTTGACTAAAACTCTCCCTAGAGCAAAACATGATCAACACCAGAACTCAATGGGTGTTAGATTTATCACTATGTAACTAGATTATTGTCTCTAGTGCAAGTGGGAGACTGAAGGGAATATGCCCTGAGAGGCAATAATAAAGTGTTTATTATGTGTATTCCAAGTATATGATAGATGTTTATTTTGCATGCTATAATTGTATTAATACGGAAACATTAATACATGTGTGTTTAATAAACAAACAGAAAGTTCCTAGTTATGCCTCTCTCATAAACTAGCTCGTTGATTAACAAGATGATCAAGGTTTCCTGATCATGGACATTGGATGTTGTTAATAACGGGATCACAGCATTAGTGTAATGGTGTGATGAACATTCATCCGAAGTATAGCATTACGATCAAATTCATTGAGTTTATATTGATATAACAACTTACGAAGTGATCCTAATCCTTAGACCATGAGATCATGTCAATCACTAACACCGGAAGAGTTTCTTGATAACATCAAACGTCACACCGTAACAGGGTGATTATAAAGATGGATTCAGAACTAATAAAGTGTTATGTTGAGGCTCATGGATCGAGAGTGGAATTTGTTCATCCCGATGACGGATAGATATACTCTGGGCCCTCTCGGTGATATCACATTGATTAGCTTGCAAGCAAGTGATTTGATCACTAGAATGTTATATCACAGGAACGAGAAAAGAGTGCATGTAGGTAACGAGATCAAACTAGGTATGGAGATACCGATGATCGAATCTTGTACATGTAATATATCGTGTAACAAAGGGGTTAAGATACTAGCGTAAAAGGTTCCGACGATCACAAGAAAGTCATCGTTGAATATGTGGGAGTCAGTATGGGTCTCCAGATCCCGCTTCTGATTATTGATCCGAGAGGGGTCTCGATCATGTCCGCATTATTCATGAACCGTAGGGTGACACACTTAAGAGACACCGACATCCAATTGGAGCAAATGTTTCATGCCGAAAGAATGAACAAGCGCAGGAATTTATTTCACTAGATACCGAAACAGGTTTTCGGGTGAAATTGCATAAAGTGGTTATGCATGTGAAATAGAATTCTAGCAAGGGGTTATTTGTGAATGTTTGTCATTAAAGTAATTGACAAAATTCTGAATAAAATAAAAGAGTTTTATTTAATGAGAGTTTGCATTAAATTTGGTGGAAATTTAATGGGAATTTGAGTGGACTTTTGAGTGGAGGGAATTTAAAGGAGATTTGTGAGTGGAGTGTCCACCCACATGAAGAGGGGAGGGCAAGGGGGCAGCCCCCATGCGCCGGCCACCCGCTTGGGGTTCCCCCTCCTCCTATAAAAGGAGCCCCCCTCCTCACTTGTCTCTCACACCTCCTCGTGAAGGATCTCTCTCCCCCTCTAGAATTTATCCCCCATGGTCTCGGACTAGCGAGATACATGTTCCCGGTGGCTATTCGGCAAGAAAGAGTTGTGCTTCCGCTGCATCGCCGGAGCGAGGAGGCGGAGGTTGCTCGGTGCCTCGAACGTGTGTGCGAGCACGGATGCGCTGGTGATTTGCGGCGCTAGGACTTCCTCTCGATCTTGAGATCGGCAAGAGATCGTCTACATCAACCACGAGTTGAACTCGTTAAGCTTTGTCGGTCTTCAAGGGTATGTTCTCTACGGATATACATCCGCCCGTTGTTTGTATCTAGTAGATAGATCTTGGTATATAGTTCACATCGTAGGAAAATTTTTGTTTTCTATGTTGCGAACCCTACAAGAAGCGCAAGCAACATGAGGACGAGAGCCACAAGAAAGAGGAGGAAGAGGAGCACCTCAAGAAGGAGGCTCGTGCTACGGAGAGGGAAAGGCTGCATCGAACGGCATGCCGCTACGTGGAGGAGGACGAAGAGAAGAAGAAGAAGGGCAAAGGTCCTATGCTTTAGACTTGTAGACGGAGCCTCGTGGCCCATTGAGCTTGTCGAACTTGAAACATGTTGACAATGTTGTGAACTTTGAGCACTGTCGAACTATTAGTATGTAAAGCCCCTTAAGGGAATAAACATCATGTTTGAGGTTCTTTTATTAGAGTATGTCATGAACTGCTATCCCTTGTGTTATATTTGTCTTGTGTCATATTTGTAAACATGTCATGTCAGTCTCAAAACAGAGAAATGTATGAACTAAATATAGTTTTGAGGCATAGCGCCTGTCTGATAGGCGCTATGCATGTGTGTAGCACTTGTCTGCTAGGCGCTATACTTGCATATTCCACCTGTCCAAAAACAACAGAGAGCAAACCGAGCAGTGCAGGCGAGGGAAATCCTCTAAGTCAGAGTGCAGCGTCTTTCTGATAGGCACTACATGCAGGGGCATAGCACCTATCGGACATGCGCTACACTCTAACTTAGAGGATTTCCCTCGCCTGCGCTGCTCGGTTAGCTCTCTATATGCTCCTGTTGTATATGGATCAGTCAAAATCTGCTAGTATAGCGCCTAGCAGATAGGCGCTACACTTTGACTTAGAGGATTTCCCTCGCCTGCGCTGCTCGGTTTGCTCTTTGTATGCTCCTGTTGTTTTTGGAGCAGTTGAAATTAGCTAGTATAGCGCCTATCAGACAAGCGCTACACTGCTGAACTGGACTGAGTTCAGCTGTTTCACAGCACAAGTGCACATATGTCAATATATTAAGTTTCATAATACACTCCACAACAACATAGTGTCTAAACATCAACATAGTCTCAATCATAAACATAGTCTCAAACATAAACATAGTGGCATACATCAACATAGTATCAAACATCAACATAGTGCCATACATCAACCCATACATAGTCTAAAACATAGTGCATCATCATCAACATTGTTCCATACATGACCTACTTCCGTCCACACGTCCTTGGGCCTCGACCCCTCCTTGGAGGTATCTTCTTTGTCACCTCCTCTTCTTTTGCGAATCGTCACCATCATCATACCATAGGCCTCTCGTCCTCCTAGTCTCTCTTGACCTCCGTGGCGGCTCGTCTTTGACAACATTGGCATTTCCTTTGTTACGTAAGTCGTCCAGCGTCCAGCGATGGAACTCTTTCCTTGGCTTTAGCTGGTATGCAGAATGAATCAGGTACTCCTCCTCCGTATCATTATCCATACGAGGCATCTACTTGTAAGATTGTATGGCTATGAAAATGCATGGTAAACAGAAAGCACTAAATGAAGTTAAGAAATAAGGTTGTCCCATACCTCATCTTCCGAATGAATCGCCGAAGTGGTCTCATCCTCAACGTCATCCTGAAGATGGGCCGACGGATCAATAGTCGACTTGGACCTAGAATTGGACGGGGTTGTGTACTCCGGATAGCGGCAACCTAGCAGGTTAGATAACCGACGCATCTTTTGGGCCGAGCGCTGTAACAAATAACAAGAGAAGTCAAAACTGGTAAAACAACAGTCCTATAAGAGTACTCGTCTCACATTCATACCTTAAGAAAGTATCTCATCATGCCTTCTCCCTTTTTCCCCTTAGGGGCATCATAAAGAACCGCCTCGGCATTGTCTTCGTATTTCTTTATCTCCGTTCGCTACAGAGTCAAGAACAAGAACATGTTAGGCAAGAAGAGATGAGAGGGCAAGGAAAGTAATGTAAGGGAAACGATAACTTTACCGCAAAGTTGAGCAAGGAGGAAATCGGGATGTTGGTCCCCTCCTCAACCTTACGGTTGTACTCGTGGTAGGCAAGGTCATCGAACACACACGGATCTTGCAATATTTCTTCCTGAAAGGACGACGAGCAAATGGAGACACGGGTACTAGAAAGAAACCACCGAATGTAGTTGTTGAATGCAACTCCGGAATGAGGTCTTCCACTATTCCATTCTGTTTGTGGAGCCTGCTCCACACAAATGTGGAAGTCCATGACGTGCCTCCTATGATGGTGATCCCAATTCTTGATCTTCCTCTGCCTCTTCCTGTCCAACCTGCATAACAACAAAGAGCACACAATGTGGAAGTCCATGTTAGTACCATCCACAGCAATTGAGCACAAGTTCTCATGCTAACTAACCTATGAGGCTCCTTGTCCGTGTCCTTCCATACGGGAGGGTTGCACTGAAACAACCCGAACTGCCTCATCACCCGGTGTGGCATATGAAACTCAACCGCCCAATTGCAAATCAATGGGAAACCCATGAGCCATAGACATTGTTCATCCAAGCACTTCGGGTTAATATCAAACCCGGGAGCAGCACCGAGATTGTCCCCATAACCATAAGTCTCCCACTCCACCTACAACATATCATAAGGACATGTTTGCTATCGATTTTGACTCGTGAGGTAAATATTATGGGTAGTGATGTAGAGACAAACATCTACCTGCTCGACCGTAATCACATCGAACTCGTTCATGTACTTCAGGTACATGGCATCGACATCGCTTGTCATCTCCGATACCACGCCCCACTTGTAAGCCCAAGTTGGGAGGCGTAGAGGGTTTCTATTACACAATGGCCAGGATGGGAGCCCACCTCTTTCGGGCGCCCAATTGGTAAGCGTTCCCAGCTCCATATCGAGAAAAGAACCATAGCACCACCTATTCCGGCATTTTTTCCTGCCCTACGACAGGCATCATCCAACTACAAGTGAACAAAAAAGAGGTCAGGATAGCATATGTGTGGACTCGACATAAAATGAATGTAGAGTGCACAAGTGATTACCTGCTGGTACAAGTAGGCAAGAGCCACCGAACACCAGCTGATATTGTTATCCCAGTTTGCTAGTGCCTTCATCCACATCCACTGAGCGGTCCTACCTCCGCTGTCAGCAAACAGAGTCCTAGAAAGGACATACCACGTGTACACACGAGCATGTGTCTCGATCACCTCAACCTCGGCGGGCTCCGGATAATGCGCAAAGTTCTCCACAATCCACGCGTATGTCACGCCTGCTGGGATTCTATCTTTGCTCCTATCTTCAAGTTCTTAAGGAGCCATGCCAATAAGTAGCTGCATCTCATTGCGCCACCCATCAGAATATGTGCTCATATAGAGAGGCTCGCCCATGATAGGAAGTCCAAAGATCATGGAAACATCCTGAAGAGTAGGGGTGATCTCGCCGGTCCTGAGGTGGAAAGTGTGCGTCTCCGGCCTCCACCGGTCGACAAGTGTGGTGATAGCAGCCGCGTTGAGGTTTGGCGTCGACCGGCTCACAAGCGTGATGAAAGGGAGGAGGCACAGCCGCTTGATGTACCCAGTGTACCGCTCGTCATACGGCATGTCATTCGAAGACACACCATGAGACCGAAGCTTGAGGAGACGAAGCCTCTGCATACATACAAGATAAAGCATTATGCTTCTTCCAACACAATTGAATCAATAGAAAAATAAAAACAAACAAGTTCAACCATGGTTTTATTACCATATGCTTCTCCACCAACAAGTATGCCCGGTGTTCGCTATCATAATAATCCTCAAGTAGCCACACCATCCTACATATATATTCCAAACATCAATAAATATGTGAGTGGTTCATCCTATGTGGTCATTGTTTCAATTTCTACAAGAAACTACAAAGGATATGGGAGCATATTCACACATCCATACAAATCCATATACAACCATCATATACAATGCAAATCAACAAGACACTTCCATTCCCCATCAAATACAACTAATATATAACTACCAAGTAACCAATAACATGCACAAATAGGCCATATTATGAATCTAACTAGACCTAGGGTTTCAAACAACTTAGAAGATAATGTGCAAGATTTATTGGATGAAAGAGAGGGAAAAGGAGGGGATTACCTTGAGGGAGGGATTGGGGAGCAAATCCATGGTGAAATCTCTCATATCTGATTGATTTGAGGAGGGGATTTGAGAGAGAGGGGAGGAGTAACCATCGATTGCCTCCTTGCAGTTCTTCTGTCGGCTTGGGGAGTGAAGGGGAGGGGTTGGGAGGGGGCTGCGCGCTGGCAGCTAAGTCTCAATGTGTAGCGCCTTTCTGATAGGCGCTACACATTAGAGCATAGCGCCTATCTGATAGGCGCTACACATTGAGCATAGCGCCTGGGCGTTACTCGCCCCAGGCTTAGAGCCTAGGCGTCACACAACCGGGTGGGGCCAGGACCGGGCCATGCGGTTCCATGCTGGCAGGGGGCATAACGCCTAACAGAAAGACACTACACTGTAGAGTATAGCGCCTTGATGTTAGGCGTTACCCAAAGGGTTAGTACAGTGAAATTTTTACGCAGAGGGGTCAGTTTGTGAAATCCTTACCAAAAAAGGTTATTTTTGTCCATTCTACCGCATCGGTGCCCAATGGCTTGCCTCCCGCTTCAAATTCTGCGTCGGTCATTCCCTCCTCTGCGCCGCCCCATAGACTGATCCCTTGGTCTGTGGTGTGTTGTTGCTGCCCACTTCTCCATCTCAACTGCATGCCCTCCATATTCTCTGTGGCCTCACTGTGTGCACCCTCCACCTCCACTGCAGCTGCATCGTCGCGTGACCTGCTAGACAAGTACTCGATGATTTGTTTTGTTGGATGTAATTAGGACTGGTTTGAATGTTTTCCTCAGGTTCAAGCCGTCTCATCCCAATTACGATCAACATATATCTTTCTTCCAAGAGACAAAGGAGGAAGGATATGGATGGAGAGGTTCAGACCTGGACGCGAAGAACTCAGGAGGGAGGCATGAATCAGGACGCGACTGTTGTATGAGGACCCTGGATGCGAAAGACCTTGCAGGCTTGTCGTCAGCTCCGTCCTGCATACAGCCGCTTGAATCATTCGCCCAATGTCCAGGCAGAGCCACCGCTAGAGAGAGGGTGAGAGACGAAGGTAAGGGTAAGGGTTATCGAGAGGGGAAGGGAAAAATCTTGAATCATGAGAAAGGGTTGCGGTAATTGGGGACAGACGGGATCCCACACAAAACCTTTGGCTCTCGTGTCGCTCCCATGAGCGACCAAGAGCCCCTGGCGGTGTCCCCTACTAGCTCCTCCCTACCTCCTCCCTTTATCCTCGTCGCCGCTAGAGAGCGTTGTTGGGCAAAGCCCGCGCGCACCGGTGGAGGCAGGGCCTCTCTTCCCCCTCGCAGGGTGGTGGCGATGCGAGCCCCTATGGCTTGTGAGGGTGCCGTGCTGTCCGTGGGGCGCGGAGCTCCGCCCTTGGCGTGGCGGATTCGTGGTCTGTGAGTGCTTGCGGTGGCGGTGGCTCACCGGAGTAGTGTCGACGGTGGGCGGTACGAGCTCTACCCTTGGTGCACAGGTGGAGATCGCAGGAATGGACGGGCGCGGCGAGCGAAGGTGCGACGCATGCTCAGCTAGTGGCAGAAGGATCCAGGCGTGGGGATGGTGCTTCCCTTGAGTTCGGACCAGGGCAAGGGCCTTTGGGGCCGTTCAAGCCCATCATCCATGCCCCAGATCTGTGGGCCTTGGAAGCCAAGGGGGCTGCTGGATGTCGATCTGGCTCTACTAGAGCTCCCTCCCATCTGGTTGCAATAGTGCTGGGTGCGGCGACCGGCCTGTGCCTCCTTGTTGTTGTCCGTTGTCCTCGCAATAGTTCCCTTAGGTGGCAGGGTGTATGTAGCATCCGAGTTGTCTAACACCTGTAATGCTACTTGTTCTAGTAATAAAAGGGCCACTTCCTACTTATAATTGTTGCATCATCATCATGTCATGCCCATGTCATCATGCCATCTTGCATTTGAGCATCATATAAAACCCTTTCTTGTTTGGCTCTTAGCTCATGTGCATTATTAATTGTAGTTGCCGCTTGATATTGTATTTTGTTCTTAATACATTGTTAAATGCCCAAGTTGATTTGGGGGCATATCTCTTAATAACTCCACCACCTTTCTTTCACCACCTTATAATTCCACCATCCAATTAATATGAGCTTGGCTTTTATGGGTTACTTCTAGCTCATGTGGGTTGGGATGGATCCATTTCTTTTCCACATGCTCTCATCTTGGCATCTTTTTGTTTTCACATTATTGATATATTAGAGCCACATGGCCACCTTTGCATGCCTTGTGAGTGGAACCTTTTCCTAGCTTCCATATGGGTTGATTTGGGGTTATTGTCATGTTGGGATATTTTTGGGCTTACTAAATACCTAGTGGCACATACACACTAGCAAGTCCCATTTCTATTCAAATATGGTCATCTCCATCTATTCCACATGTGGCATCATTTTAAATTCTTTTGCTTGGCTTAATCCACATTTTTGGAATGCATATGAATAAATGCCATGGACATTTATTTTGTTTTCACAAAATAAAACCTAGCATTATTGGTTATGCATGGGCCATGCAACCATAACCCTTGGCCTTCTTCTTTTGGTTTGTTTTATTTGCTTGGTAGGAGCTTGGTTTTAAATTCAACTAGATGCTCCTTGTTTTGGATCTCTTAGACCATAATTAAAAACTACCTCTTTGTTTTGGCTAAACCCAAATCCTTATCTCCCCCTCTCTCTAACCCTAAGCTAGATCTAACCTTACCCCTATCTCTAAACCCTAACCCTAGCATATCACACCTTCCTCTCCCTCGGCCTCTCTCCCTTCCTCTAAACCATGCATGCCCCACCTACCTACCCCATCCCTAGCAAAACCTAAACCACCCCATCTACCTAGACCGAGCCCATGCCATCTTCCCTTCCCTCTCGGTTACCCTCTCTTCTCCTGCCCTCACCTTGGTCCACCAGCACCACAACGTCACCCCCCCTTATCTGCCCCTCACCACTCTTTCTTTGGCTTCAAGACAAAGAGAAGAGAGGGAGAAACCTACCCCACCCGAGCCTCCTCTTGCTTTGCAAAAAGTAGAGACCACCCCCATGTGATCCTCTCCCTCCCCTCTTATCTGTAGCACCAGCTCCCCACGTGCCTACTCCCCTATCAGTTCAAGATCCAGGAGGCCCCAGACCCTCTCCTTCCTCCCCTCAGCCTCCTAGCCATGGCCATGGTGTTTCCAAACCCTAGCTCTGGCCAGATCGTTTGGAGGCGGATGTAGCCAGGCAAGAGGGAGTCTTGGGGGTCCAGGAACCGTTGCCGCCCTCCTCAGCATCACCCCGAACCAGGAGCTGCCCCGGAGCGCGCCGGAGAAGCCCCGCCGCCGCCGTGCCCGCGAGCAGCAGGAGTGCTCCGACCCTCTGCTACCCCGACGATCGACGCGACCCCGAGCCCGCTAGCTGCACCGTACGGTCGCTGGTGAGCTCCTTTTCCCCCTAGACATCGTCTCCCTCCCCCTCTCGCCGTGCATCGCCGCTGCTTTCCGTCGAGCGCTCTGCGCGCGCGCCGAGCGTCGCGTTCTGGCGACAGCAGACGCTGCAGCAGTTAGTTCCGGCGCTGTTCGACGCCCCGCCCTGCGCGTTGTAGTCCTCCGCTGCGTTAGACCACCGAACGAATCTTGTAGCCCATCTTCCCCTCTTCATCTTTCGTTTTAGCCGCTTCGTGTTTCCTCCGGCGGATTCGTCGCCATCGTCGACGAAGAACGGCCAGATCCGCCGCCGTCAGGGTTGTCGTCGTCAGCAGACAGCGACAGCCGGTGATGTTTTGCGGTTAGGTCCCTGAAGTTTCTCCCGCCTAAACCCGCCGTCCCCGTAGCCCCACCAGTCAGCGTCGGTGGCGATTTTATAAAAAGACTCCCTGCGTTTTCTCAAATCAACCCGCGGTCCCAAGCCCCCCACCTGTCAGTTCCTGGCCCGCTCGCCTCTGTCTCGTGGGCCTGCTGGGCCTGGACCCGCCTGTCAGCCTCGCTGACTAGAGTGAGCCTGGGTGAGAAAGTCTGGCGCGTGTGTGTGTGTCTGCCCAGTCAGCCTGGTGACCCCACCTGTCATTCTCTGGTGTAGCTTCTGCTGAGTGACAAAAGACCAAGAGTTTGCTGATTCAAAATGTCAAACTTTTTTTTAAATCAATTCAAAACAGTTCAAATTCAAATCTGTTCAAATTTAATTGAATTCATAACTTATTCCTGGTTTGGAATTTGGATTCAAACCTTATATGAAAAATGTTTAGTTTTTGAATTACAATTCAAATCCTTATTCAAATATTTTCAGAATTATTTTATTTAGTCAACCTTTGACTTTGACCTAATTAATTAATTTTTGACTTAAAATAAATTTAAAATTCATATTTTCAAATAATACAAATAATATATGTTTTTGAATCAGAAAAATGTGAGGATTTCAAATATTCTATTCAAATTGCCTTTTGAACACTTTAAATTCCAAGTTGAGTAAATTACAACAAATGCCACTGGAACTTAGTAAATTAATAACTTTTGATCTATAACTCCGAATTTAACAAATGATATGTCTAAAATGATCAGCGCGACGAGACCTTTCTGTTTATGCTATCCTTGACTTCAATTGCAGCATGCATCATGTAAATATATAATAAACAGCAACTAATATGACAATAAAATGTGGCCAAACCTTAATAAAATGACTTATTCTTGTATACCACACCTCACCCATGCCATGCTACTTTATTGCCATGCAACTTGTGCATCATTCATCATGGCATGATTGTTTGCTTGTCGCATTTTATTCCTATGCTTGTGCACTTTATTTATGTTGGCCCTTGTTTGTTTGGTTCTTCTTCGAATAGACTCTGAGCAGGGGGTATATCAAGAGAACCAGGAGCACTACCCAGATCCGTCTCTCGCTTCAACTGAGTTGCCAGGCAAGCACTACCACATGCTCGCATACATACAGTACCTATTGCCTCTATCTTATTCTTGCATCATTGAGTCGCGATTGCATTAAATTGAATCCCAAGTATTGCATAGCCTTTACTTTAAACCCCACCAAGCTTGTTCCTCCATCCCATGAGCCATTACTACAGGAGTTGTTTTGAGCCATGCGAGTCGTAGAACAGCATGTGTAGGGTATGTGAGAGTCTGGTGGATAACGAGGTACCTAAACAACTTAACCTGAGTAGTAATGGGATAACTAATGAAAGTGGCACCGGTGAGCAACATCTGCTATTTGGTTTTTCCTGCTCACTTGTGTCCCGTAAGACCCCGAGTACTTGATTCCTGTTCCAAGATTATTCGCGCTATCCACATCCGGGAGGTATATGGGACCCCCCCCTGAGCCAGAGCTTGATTCCGTCTTATTTCTTGGGGCCACAAACTAGTTTGAGGATTTATTTACGATCCTGTACTTATGCCATGCCTTACTGCTTTATTTACGATTGTGCGACAGATAGAACCTGTACTGTTTAGGATCGGGACACGATTCCGCGGTGTCGACAAGCCCAGTTTTGGGTTCCCAGTCGTTCATAGCCGTATACCCAGACCTTGAGTCCGTCTCGGAGCTAGCTTACTTCGTTGCGGGTAGCTTAATGGGGTGGCCCCCTGAAATATTTCTGAATCCTGTGATTGCTTTGTCGTGAAGGCCTCGTTGGGTTTTGATTTGGTTTTTCCGAGGTTGATCGAGTGTGTGTTGCTATTTGTGCACCCCTGCAGGGTAAAACTTTCTGAAAGCCGTGTCCGCGATTATGGACGACTTGGAGCACAGTTTCTCGATCATAGACAAGCATAACTAAAGTACCGCTTTTAACTTGACTAAACAACTGACTAGTAAATAGTGCAACACTCATGGAATGGTTAATAAAATTGCCAATGGATGGGGGTTGTTCGTCCGCTTTCTCGTTGGTAAGCGAGGAGGAGGATGGATCTGATGAAATTACCGTTATAACTGTTGTCTTTAATTCACGGACATCCGTCTATCTTTGGTTAGGCGGATGGTTAGCGAGTATCTATAGAACTGCTAGGGTTTATCTTTTGCTGCAAATGCGTCACCCCAGGTTGTGTCCCCTTTAGAGGCATTAAGACTTGCTGAGTACCCTTAGGGTCTCACACGATAAATTATTGGTTCAGATGAACAGGTACCCTCGCAGGACGGATACTGGGTGGAAGAGGCTGATGATGTGGGCAACGATCGTTCGGTGTAGAGAATCCGGGAACGGGGATCCGTGAGATCTGTGGTTGGGATGTGCTTATTTCTATGGCATCTTATGCCGATTTGCTTCTTATCCGTACTCGGACTTTGTTTTGCCGCTTCCGCTTGATACTCTGATGTGTGATGTATGAGGAATTATCCTAAAATATTATACCTATCTAGGTCATTTGAATCTTGCCGTATGGCGTTGCTATATTTCCTTTCTTTCTAGATGGTATGGCTCTGATGTACTCTTGCATGGTGGCTTGCATACATACCCACTTGTGTATGTAGTTGATCCCTTCGCCTGCCGATTACGCCGCCCGTACAGGTCCCGTTGAGTTGGAAGTGGTTGGGACGGCCGAAAGGTCTACCCGTGAGTGGCTTTTGGGGCCCCACCGTACTATTTCAACCACTACCGCTCATCCAGGCTTGTATCTAGGAGCGTAATTCACCGAGGTAGTTACAATTGGTAGATAAGGGGGGGTGACGTGGTGGTGCTGGTGGACCAAGGTGAGGGCAGGAGAAGAGAGGGTAACCGAGAGGGAAGGGAAGATGGCATGGGCTCGGTCTAGGTAGATGGGGTGGTTTAGGTTTTGCTAGGGATGGGGTAGGTAGGTGGGGCATGCATGGTTTAGAGGAAGGGAGAGAGGCCGAGGGAGAGGAAGGTGTGATATGCTAGGGTTAGGGTTTAGAGATAGGGGTAAGGTTAGATCTAGCTTAGGGTTAGAGAGAGGGGGAGATAAGGATTTGGGTTTAGCCAAAACAAAGAGGTAGTTTTTAATTATGGTCTAAGAGATCCAAAACAAGGAGCATCTAGTTGAATTTAAAACCAAGCTCCTACCAAGCAAATAAAACAAACCAAAAGAAGAAGGCCAAGGGTTATGGTTGCATGGCCCATGCATAACCAATAATGCTAGGTTTTATTTTGTGAAAACAAAATAAATGTCCATGGCATTTATTCATATGCATTCCAAAAATGTGGATTAAGCCAAGCAAAAGAATTTAAAAGGATGCCACATGTGGAATAGATGGAGATGACCATATTTGAATAGAAATGGGACTTGCTAGTGTGTATGTGCCACTAGGTATTTAGTAAGCCCAAAAATATCCCAACATGACAATAACCCCAAATCAACCCATATGGAAGCTAGGAAAAGGTTCCACTCACAAGGCATGCAAAGGTGGCCATGTGGCTCTAATATATCAATAATGTGAAAACAAAAAGATGCCAAGATGAGAGCATGTGGAAAAGAAATGGATCCATCCCAACCCACATGAGCTAGAAGTAACCCATAAAAGCCAAGCTCATATTAATTGGATGGTGGAATTATAAGGTGGTGAAAGAAAGGTGGTGGAGTTATTAAGAGATATGCCCCCAAATCAACTTGGGCATTTAACAATGTATTAAGAACAAAATACAATATCAAGCGGCAACTACAATTAATAATGCACATGAGCTAAGAGCCAAACAAGAAAGGGTTTTATATGATGCTCAAATGCAAGATGGCATGATGACATGGGCATGACATGATGATGATGCAACAATTATAAGTAGGAAGTGGCCCTTTTATTACTAGAACAAGTAGCATTACAGGTGTTAGACAACTGGGATGCTACAGTGTAGAGTTGGGTATGCCTGGATGGAGGGAGTCCTCTTGGTTGACGGGCGAGTCAGGGACTCAGGTGCTGGCCGGAGACCACGATCATGAGGATGGTATGGTGGCCGGTGCGATCTGCGTGCTATGAAGGCGATCCGGGTGTCGTTTGCAGCGGTTTGGTAACCTGTGTAGGGGACAAAGATATTTGGCCGAGGGGAAACACTCGCTCGTTTGGGCCACAACGGCGACGTTTGTGGAAGTCATCCCCTTCCCGAAGGTGTCGTTGGGGCCTCTCTTGATCTAGCACATGCTCCAGGTGAAAACCCTAAATCTTTGGATTGGGTGGTGGCGGCGCTGCTGCATCATGCTCTTCTTGAAGACACCTTGTAACACCCTGGCCTCTCCGGACCAGCGGCTTTCACTTCTGGCAGCTTAATAGGATCTCTAGACTAACCCCACAGACCAACACTAGTCTTTTCTGCGCACTTTGTCCTCACTCGTGCGCACCCAGTACCCACTTCCTGGTCGGTCACCCATCCTAGAATTGCTCTAGGCCAAACACGCTTAACCTAGAGTTCTTTTCGAATGAGATTCCGGAAAAGAAGTTACAACTTGTTGGTATGGGTATACTATCAATCCTATTAAGTCATGCGCTAGGGTCTCACATACACCCACCCTTAGAATATCGACGTCCTCGTCGATCAATCACAAGCCAAGAACGTCCCCTCTTTGTCTCGCCTTGCACTTCCGGCGACCTGGCGCCGAACCACCACGCTTCGGCTTCGCCATCTGCATGTACAGCTGGGCGAGTGGTGCGAGGATCTGCAAGTGATCTTCACCTTCGGTGACCTCGGCGCTTTCCTCCTCCAGGAGTACGGCGAGCATCTCCTCGTCGTCGGATTCCATGGCGAGTATCTCGTCCTCGTCGGAGTCAATGGCGAGTATCTCGTCGTCGGAGTCCATGGTCGAATCCGGCCAAATGCCGAACACTTGGCGGGCGTGGTGGTGGGAGCACGTAGAGAAGCAGAGCTATGACGAGGCTAGGTCGGCGAGAGCGGCGGCGGAGAAGGCGTCGTGGTGGGCGGCAACTACGGCGAGTGTATCTAGAGGCGTGGCCGTGTTTCGGCGCGGTGGAGCTCCGCCGACGAAGTCTTCGCCGCAGCCTGGGCGAGTGGAGTGGGTGGGAATGAGGGCCTGTTTGTTTGGGCTGTGGCTGGCTGGCTGTGGCTGGCTGTGCAGCTGTGCAGGGAAAGCTGCTGTGCAGGAAAAGCTACTTTTCTGAGTTTGACTGTTTGGCAACTTGGCTGGCTGTCTGGCTGTGTGCTAAGGAATTGTCTGTAATGCCCCTGTAATTAATATAACACGTAAACTTCACTATTCAAGTACATAAACGCATATGTTTATATTACATACCATATGTCACATATTGGTTTGTCCAAAATACATATCCAACCATTAAACAAATAAAGATAGTCGCATAATGAATATAGATACATCCACACCGATCAAACTGATCATCTTCTTCTAGCATTGTACAATGCAGTAGCGATGCGATCATGCGTTGAGTTCATGTCTACCGTGTGTAGTCCACTCGGAGCAGTATCACCGACTGATGTTACTGATTGCCTTTGGACCTTAGGAAGGTAGTCCTCATCTGCATCACACCGATCAAACTGCTTGTCGCGTAAGTTGGAGTCTCTAATAAAATTATAAAGTGCTATGCAAGCAAGAATAATTCTTTTCTGAGTAACTAGACCGTAAGAAGGAATATACTTCAATATGCGGCACTTGTTTTTCAAGATACCGAAGACACGCTCGATAGCATTCCGGAGCGATGAGTGTAGATAGTTGAAAATCTCTTCCCTATTTGTTGGTCCCTTCTCGACGAAAATCTGGTATGTGGTATGTCTTCTGCTTGTAAGGAGCTAAGAACCCTTTTCTATTTGGATAACCAGAATCAACAAGGTAATATGTATCTGCACATGAACAAAAAAAATCAAACATCAACAACAATGCATTTGTAACTATGTGTGTAGCATGTAGACAAAGATATAGAATATTACCACCAGGAGGGGTCGGAAACTCTATTGGATACTTCTCAATGGAGCGTTGTAGAATGCGTGTATCATGCGCCGAACCAGGCCATCCAGCAACAACAAAGGTGAATCTCAAATCGAAGTCACATATCGCTAGAATATTCTGTGATGTGTAACCATGCCTTCCTGTATGGTTAACCACCTCTTCTGTAGGTACTTCAACTGGAATATGCGAGCCATCTATGGCGCCAATGGCATCTTTGAAATGAGGCCAGAAGCGTGCATCTTGAAGTCTTGGATGCACATCCTTGAACTCTCGATCTACTGGCTTTATGTTATCCTTACCCAACTTGTACAAGCAATCCAAAACCATGTGAAACTTCCTATGAATGGTTTCAGTTGAACGACAAAAATGGTTATCAACTTGGCTAAATGACTGTGGTCCTCCAACCATCCATAGAAACATAGCTAGGCATTCAACAGATGACATGTCTCTAGTTGACTTCAACCCATAGCTTGAAACTAGAAGATCGTGCAATGCATGAAACACATCAGGATACATTCTAAACATTTTGTAGCATCTTTTCCTATTTCCAAGTCGTTCATTCACCCATTCAAGACCACTTTGTTCCGGAACCCTCCTAGGTTCTTTATTCAAGTACTTCTGACTATAGAGATTACCATAATATCCCAACACGGCAAGGTCATGCACCATTCCGAGCAACTGCAGTGTCTTTTCTAGTTCATAGTCACGATCATCACCACCACCATCCATCTACAAAATAATTAGAACATTTCAAAATCAGCAAATGCTTCACAAAATAATTACTAGACATGCAACAATCAGCAAATGCTTCACAAAATAATGACTAGACATGCAACAATCATCAAATGTTTCACACAACAATCAGCAAATGTTTTACAATGATCATAAATAGTCTCGACAAAAATAGAGAAAGAATAATAACAAGTAGTCTCCAACGGATACATAGTAGCCACAAGTTCTGTAATGACAACAAAGCAATTATACATCTACTTGTTCATCTCATCATGTGTCCTCTGGAGCCAATCGAGCCTCCCTGCAGTTGTTGCAAATGCTGCGAACACCTCTCTATGATCCTTGTTCATAGCTAGCTTGCCAGCAGTGTACATGATAGCAGTTCCTTCACTCACTCCACAATCTCGAACCATTCCTAAAAACTCTTTCATAGTTGGGACCTGATCATCCTTACTGCTAGAACTTCCTTCAGTGTGCCTTGATACAATTGTGTTCAGTGCATTGTTGTAAGCCGAGAAAAAATCCGAGCCCACATGCTTGCGTTTCCTAGTTCCCATTTCATTCTCTACATGCTTGCGTTTTGCTATTGCATTGTTGGAAGGCGAGGTATCATCATCAAGCATTATTGGAGCCTCATTGCCATTTCCTTCTTACTGACCTGCAATGGCAGCTGATTGTCCTGTGACATGTGCCTTCCTAAACATAACATCCTGTTGTTGCAAGTTGGGAGGTGGCCCATTCCTAAATTTTGCATGGTCAGGACGAATCTGTAAATAAGAACATAATAGAGAGATCAGTCCGATGATCATAATACCAAATACAAAGGAAAGATGAGTATAAAAGATAGTAACTTACAGCTATGTGATTCTTCCACCAATCATCATCTGCATCCATAGTTTTTGTTATAGGATCCCAACCAAGCCCGGTCGCATTTTGCAGTTCCATCCACCCCGTGTAATCCTTCTTTAAAGAATCCCATTTGTTCTTGAATTGTTTTTGCGTTAATCTTTCCCCTGTTTTTTCGGCAAATTTGTCTCCAAGATTTTTGTACCCCTTTCTACTCAAGCAACCCCCATCCCTATTGTTGCAGTTCACTTCCTCCATACAAATGTCACAGAAAACTCTAGTATGGTATGGATCCCAAATCATCTTCGACATTTCAGCAAGACCAACACGTAGCAATACTACAACAAGCAACATAATTTCAGCAAGACCAACACATTATTAGCAGCAAATAACCTCACATTACTAGCAGAAAACATCATCAAATTGTACATCAGTACCACAAATGACATCAAATTTTCATGCAGAACCACATCAAGAAATACATGTATGAAATTATATGGCAGTACTACATCAAACAATACCAAATTTCATACCACAGATTAGAAGTACCGCATGCATCCGAAATCAATAAAAAATTGCTAGAACTATGGCATCTCACATCAAAACAGTGCCTCACCTTGGACTGGAACTGCCAGGGGCGAGATAATGCGTCTTGGCGGCGGGCAGCAGGTTCGGCGGCGGCGAGTACCAGGTCCGGCGGCGGGTTGCAGGGCACGGGAGGTCCGCCGGCGAGCAGGGGAGGTCCGGCGGCAGGCTGCAGGGCACGGGAGGTCCGGGGCGAGCAGGGGAGGAAGGGAACATGGAGGAGGGCAGCGGGGTACCAGGTCCGGCGGAGGCCGGGAGGTGGGCTGGCGGCGGCGCTGACGGGGAGTAGGGCGGCTGGAGGGGCGGCGCTGACGGGGAGTACGGCGCTGGAGGGGCGGCGCTGGAGAGGAGTGGGCTGGCGGCGCGGGAGGGGAGTAGGGCGCTGGAGGGGAGTAGGGCGCTGACGGGGAGCAGTTTTTTTTACTAGGTTGGGATGTTTATCGGTGGCATATGCTGTAAATATCGCTCCAAACTAGAAAACGGTTCGCTGGCCTTTGCGGGAAGCTGCGGGAAGCACCTAGCGACGTGCTTTGGCCTCGATGCCTATTTTGTAGAAGTACTTTGTCAAAAGCCTGACCCACAGCTGGCCGTTTGTTTCGTTTTTCTGGCTTTTTCCATGGAAAAGTGGTCAAAAGCCGAAACAAACAGGCCCTGAGACTGTCTCGCCGACAGAGCTGGCCCACGCCCTTTTTTGCGGCGTCCGGCGTCCCCAGGGCGTACCCGGAAACCTGGGTTTGGCCTGGGTAGGCCGGACCAAAACACGCCGAAATCCGGACGAAAACAGGTCCCTGGGTACGCGACTGGACCGATTTTCGGCGTCCGAACCTAATTTCGGCGTCCGGATCGGCGTCCTAGGTAGGCGAGTGGAGATGATCTGAGAGCCTTCATGAAGGAGAATCAATTTGGATAGTGAGAAATACAAATGCATGTGCATTACCATCATTAAAGGAAAAGAAAAGCAATACAGATCGATTCCCTCCAAAGAAAATTATTCCTTCAAAAACACAGACGATAAGAATAATTTGGTAGCAAGACTAGCTCTGAATCACACCTCTGTACCGGTGCCGACAGACAAACCCATTCTTCCATCCATCTGTGGTTGCTCGTTCATCTCCGGGCGTTGTGGTATGTATCTCGTGTACACTATATTCAGACCTTCAACTTCATTTTTAAATGCAAAAGTCCCATAGTTTTATAAAAGTATGTTCAGCGTCTGGTTTTTCTGATTATATATGTTTTAGGGGCCTTTTAGGATTTCATATTGCAATTATATTTTCAATCTAAAACTATAAATAGTGTCGGGGGTCTTTCTTTATGTTTCAGTGACGACATGAAAGTAACATAACCAGCCACATACGCTCAATCATGTCCTGAAGGCACAGTTTCCTTGAAAGGCCTATCAGGTTGATAGTTTCATAACCTGAAGCTGCAATTCTGACCAGCCATGTGCAAAGGAGACGAGGTGGCGCCTATCACATCACATCCTGTTTATTAATTTTGGTTAATTATATGCAAATGGAGAGAGGTGTTAGGAGATGATGGTACGAGGATAGAGGATAGGACTACAGGAGGAGTACTACGCCAGTTTCGCACCTTGTAGATGCTGTTTTTATGGTGACTTCTCCATTTCCACTTGTTGTAGATTAAGATTTGAAGATTGCAGTAAAGATAAGGATATGCACAATGTGAAATAATGTTAAACTTAGGGAAACGTGAGTGTTATTTTTAGATAAGCTACCTAGATTAGTCCCCCATTTAAAGAATTTTAGCATAGCTCATGTACTTCTTAGGCCAGTAAGCCGAGATTAGGTGTACGCTAACATTATATTCTACTTATAAATCTAGGTAATTATTTGTTTTACAAAAAAAATTCGGTTGCTGTTGTTGGTCTAATTTTGGGATAGCCATGTAGATTATTAGTGCTACACCGAGTGAATCGAATTTCAGCTGTACCTCTTAAAGCTTATAGTTTAGCGTGGACGCACAGATTGAGAATCGAAATATTATGGGAAGACACCCGACTGGTGTCGCAACACCTATTGATGAAGGGAGTGGCCACCTCAGAGCCATGTGCCCTGACCTCACACTTACGCACATCATCTTAAAACCGAAAGCCTCATCAAACCGTTCAACGGTGAGCTGGGAGCACAAACTGGTCTAGCAGACCATCGGGACGCACCATTGCACATGCTCTAAAATTCGTCGCGTCATCTTTCGCCAACCTAGCTTCAGGAAATGTATAAAAACATTGACCCTGCCAGGCCTGCTCTCAGCTCCTCCATGTTGCCAAATAGTGCCATCGCCCTGTGCGCGTCCATCATCATGTCCCGCCGCCAAGGTCCAGCTACACCACACCGCTTTGACTCGTCATCTTCGACGCGAAAGAAAACAAGCCGCTCCACCTTAGTTTCCTTCGAGCAGGCACCTGCTACAAAACGATGCCCCCAGAGGGAAAAAGGTGTTGCGCTGCCATCGTTGATCCAGGAGACCTAGATCTGGAGTGTCCCCCGGAGCAGTCCAAATGATAAGACAAGACCTACAACAAAGATGTGTTCAACATGGGTAACGACGCAAAGATGTCGCCATCCTCTGCCATGACCGTTGTCGGCGTGGTTTTCACCAGCAGCCTCGCATCCTGAACTCGAAGCCATGTAGATCGGCAACAACAATGAGGTCGATGCCACGACCATCTCTGATCTATAGGACCCAAAGGGCTATAGTTCTCCCACATCCAGCATCATCGATGCTAGAGAAAGCTCTAGTCACCACGTGCCTCCTACGATGAACCTGGGCTCGGGATCTCGTGATCTACCTCTCCAGGCACCCCCACATGGAGCCGCATCTTGGGAAAACATCCTTGGCAAAGAGGACGTCGTTGCCTCCATGTCCAGTGCCGCTGCTCCGGAGTCCTTGTGCTGCAGATCTGTTGGTGCCCCTTTACACAACCGCCATCCCCGCGAAGCCGCTGAAGCAATGCTGGGAGAAGTAGCAGGAGGAGGTCGTGCTGCCTCTCTAAGCAGCCACTGAGTACTGCCACTCGAGCCGTGACACGTGAGGGCCCCGCCATCCTCTTCACCGACGGTGTGTGGGGTTTCCTGTGGCCATCTACATGGATGACAAGGGGAGAGGGGAGGCATGAGGGGGTGGCGGTTGGGGAGCTAGGGTTTCTCCCTTGGTCACCTGACACATGGCATCTAGTGAGCTTCATAGTATTAAAATATTAAAATTTGGGATCACCGCAATAGGAACGTCATAATTAGCTAGATTTTAGGCATTGAATGTTGTTTATCGCTCGAGATTGGTTTTTATAAGTACGGATTGACTTGTATACCCTATTTGTACTATTTATGCCTGCACCAAGATCCGTTCCAGCTAGCTCACTATTGTAGCGACTTATTGTTTTTGTTTCTCTTAAATAAAACAACATATTTACCTAGAACTTTGCAGTTTAAAGATTGAAACTAAAGTGTGGAGATAGCATGTAAATATATATAATGATATATTATTTGAACAAAATAATCAGTACACAATTATAATGTATTTCAGGGATTAATTGGAGAAATGGAGGTTGCGATTACGACACTGTTGGTGGACCTTCGGAATGAATGGGCAGTGCAAAGTCTGGTCCTTTTTAGCTTCATACTGCAAGTATTTCTGCTCATGTTCGCTTGGATCCGTCGGCACAGCGGCTCTAATTTGTCAAGGTTTTTCCTGTAGCTGGCTTACCAGCTGGCCGACTCCACAGCACTCTTCACCCTTGGCCACCTTTCAATTACTACGAAGCTGCCGGAGCACCAGCTGGTGGCGTTCTGGGCCCCATTCCTCCTGGTGCATCTTGGCGGGCAGGACACCATCAGCGCATACTCCTTGGAGGACAACCGGCTGTGCTTGCGTTGCGCCACCTTCAGACTCTGGTCCTGCAGGTGTTGGGAGCTGCCTATGTCCTCTACAAGTATATGCCCAGCAGCGAGACCTTGGTGTTAGTTGCTGCCATCCTAATTTTCGTTGTGGGCGTTCTCAAGTATGGGGAGAGGATATGGGCGCTGAGGTGCGCCAGCTTAGACAACATGTGGAT
Source organism: Avena sativa (assembly GCA_916181665.1). Taxonomy (NCBI): domain Eukaryota; kingdom Viridiplantae; phylum Streptophyta; class Magnoliopsida; order Poales; family Poaceae; genus Avena; species Avena sativa. The sequence continues at coordinate 25,904,101 of OV702283.1, forward strand.
CTCTTTTGACCAGTCGGATGTTGTTAAAAACAGGGAAAGTGAAAGTAAAAGTGAAAGTGGAAGTGGAAGTGAAAGTGATTTCCTCCTCTCCCAAGTACTGGAAAAAAGGTACTTACTGGGACTGGATAGAGAGGCCATTCTGGTGGGAGCTCACGGCATGTTCCATGTATGCAAGGGACTATTCATCGGCACCCGGAGAGATCAACACAAGTATATGCGCCATGTCTTGCAGTCCTTCCAGATGTATGGCTGCCTGAATAAGTTGATGGAGATGGAGCTGTCCCTCATGTATGACATCCTCTACACAAAGGCGAGCGTGATCCACACATGGTACGGATGGTGCATCCGTGTCATTTCGCTGGCTGCCACGGTTGCCGCATGCTGTCTTTTTCAGCTCAGCGACAAACACAGGCACCACAGGAATGACGTGGCCATCACCTACGTCTTGTTAGTTGGGGCCTTGATCCTGGAGGTGATATCCATGGTGGGCGCGCTCATGTCGACCTGGACACATGTCCGGTTGTTGAACAGTAAGAACTATAGCAGGTGGCGCTGGCTTTGCGACGAGCTTCAGTCTGTCCGCCGCATTGTTAGGGCTGCAAGGCATAGGAGGTGGTCAGGTTATCTTGGGCAGTACAACTTGTTCCAGTCCGTCGCCCGTGACACAGTGAAGCCCATGACTGGCCTGTCAACGGCGTGGTCGCTGGGGCTGGGGCTCTTGGTGGAGAAATGGTGGGACGCACTGCACCACTCTGGGTCCGCCAAGCTTTCGGAGTCTAGCGAGGAGATTATCCTGAGAGAGATACTTGCAACGAGAACTCGTGGTGAAGACATTGTTGGCTCGATCAAGCTTTGCAAGCGTTCAGGATTGTGAAGATGGCAGCTGAGGTGGAGTCCGAGGCAAAGTTGAAGGCCCTCCGTACCGATCGGGGTGGGGAGTTCAAATCCAATGAATTCAAGGCGTTTTGTGAAGCTCATGGGATCCGGCGGTATCTCACCGCACCATATTCACCGCAGCAAAACGGTGTTGTGGAAAGAAGGAACCAAACCGTGGTGGCCATGGCACGCAGCATGATGAAGAGCAAAGGCATGCCAGGCAGGTTTTGGGTGAGGCAGTTAGTACAGCTGTCTATTTGCTGAACAGGGCACCAACTAAGAGTGTAGTTGGTATGACGCCGTACGAAGCATGGTACGGGCGCAAGCCCTCGGTTGATCATCTTCGCACTTTCGGGTGCGTGGCGCATGTGAAGACGGTGACCGGGCATACTAGCAAGTTGGCAGATCGAAGTACTCCAATGGTCATGATCGGCTATGAATACGGTTCGAAGGCGTATCGCGCGTACAATCCAGTGAACAAAAAGTTGGTGGTGACACGTGACGTCGTCTTCGAGGAGGAGAAATCATGGAATTGGGGCTCTGCGGAACCGGTACAATCAATTTCTGATGAAATATTTACTGTAGTCTACAGTGATTCGCATGCAGATGATCAAGAAACAGCGTCCCGTGGCGTTACGGATTTAGGCGCTGGTTCAGAAGATGGAGGTCTGGAAGTGAGCAGCAGCAGCGCTACGCCTGGAGAGGTATCTCCGCGTGGGAGTCCCGGCACGAGCAGCAGCTCACGCGCTGCACCTGGAGGCTCGGCGTCGCCATCCAGTCCACGCGCGGAAGAGAGCCCTGGCGCAAGTGGCCCATCAGCTGCACACTCCCGTCCAGGAGGGACTAGCGGCAGTCCAGAAGTGGACGCGGACGACGATGTCACGTCGCCAACATGCAGTACACCGACAGAAACTGCAGAAAATTCAGTAGACGCTGAAACAAGTACTACGTCAGCTTCCACGTCTCCTCCAAGTGCACGGGAAGAAAGGAGACGGCCACCTACTCCAGAAAAATTCCGAAGTGTACTGGAGTTGTATCCGCCGGAGACCCTTCGTACAGCGCGTGCGCGAGGGAGAGGACAAGGTCGGTGTTTACTCACCGAGGAGCCGACGAAATTCGAGGATGCTAATACGGAGGAGTATTGGCGTCGGGCTATGGATGAGGAGTTGGGGTCGATCCGCGACAACGATACATGGGAGCTTGTTGATCTACCCAACAATCACAAGGCCATAGGGCTCAAGTGGGTGTACAAGATCAAGAAGGATGCCGAAGGGAAGTTGGTGAAACACAAAGCTCGGCTAGTTGCCAAGGGATACGTGCAAGAGCAAGGTGTGTATTTCGAAGAAGTGTTTGCTCCCGTTGCAAGGATGGAATCGGTGAGATTACTTATCGCTCTCGCAGCTCAAGAATCTTGGAAATTGCATCACATGGATGTGAAATCCGCGTTTTTGAATGGGAAGTTAGAAGAAGAAGTTTATGTGAAGCAACCACCGGGATACATCAAAGAGGGAGAAGAACACAAGGTTTTGAAGCTACACAAGGCGTTGTACGGGCTACGGCAAGCCCCTCGGGCGTGGAACATCAAGCTTGATCGTACATTGATCTCTCTCGGATTCGAGAAGAGCCCACTGGAGCATGCGATGTATAAGCGAGGTAAAGGAAGGGATCATCTACTAGTTGGCATCTATGTTGATGATCTATTGATAACAGGAGCGGATGAGAAGGAGATTGCAAAGTTCAAGCTACAGATGAAGGAGTCATTCAAGATGAGTGATCTAGGCTTATTGAGCTAATACCTTGGGATCGAGGTACATCAAAAGCTGGGTGAGATCACGCTATGCCAAGAGGCATATGCAAAGAAGATACTCGAGAAGTGTGGCATGGAAGAATGCTATCCAACTCATGTTCCGATGGAACCTCGTCTTAAACTGAGCAAAAGGAGTGAAGCACCTGCGGTTGATGCAACGGAGTATAGGAGTGTGGTCGGAAGTTTGAGGTATCTCATTAACACAAGACCCGACTTGGCCTATTCCGTTGGCTATGTGAGTCGCTTCATGGAAGCACCCACAATGGAGCATTGGACAGCCATGAAACATATACTCAGGTATATCAAAGGTACTACAAACTTTGGTATTGTCTACTCGAAAGAGAAGGAGGAGGTGAAGCTACTTGGCTACAGTGATAGCGACATGGCAGGAGATATAGACGACTGTAAGAGTACCTCGGACGTGGCATATTTCTTGGGAAGAAGCATAGTAAGTTGGCTATCACAAAAGCAAAAAGTGGTGGCACAGTCATCCTGTGAAGCTGAGTATATTGCAGCTGCAACTGCGGCGTGTCAGGGTGTGTGGCTAAGGAGTCTACTTGGTGATCTCACCAATCGGGAGGCGGAACAAGTGGTGCTCAATATTGACAACAAGTCTGCAATTTCATTGTGTAAGAATCCGGTGCATCATGACAGGAGTAAGCACATTGATACGAAGTATCACTACATATGGCAGTGTGTAGAGGAGAGCAAGATTGAAGTCAACTATGTTTGCACCAAAGATCAGCTTGCGGATATCCTAACTAAATCTTTGGGACGAGTGAAGTTTGCGGAGATGCGAGAAAGGATCGGCGTCCAAGCTGTGAAGATGGGCACATCGTGCTTAGGGGGGTGATTGTTAGGAATAATAATCCCGATAGGACACGGAACGGTGTCGTGTGCGTGTGTGTTCCGTGTAGGACTAGTAGTCCAACACCTATTCGTATTGACGCAGCGTCTTGCCGGGTATATATACACCCATATAGTAGCCTTGTAAGACAACCGTGAGATTCAATACAAAAAACTGAGCCTTGTCGCCGGTCATGTGGTTGCTAGCGCCTGTGTCGAGGTACCAAACGTCGTGAGCCGTCTACATCCTCCGCGGGAAGACCTTCTCTTCCACGAGCGTGACGATCTTCGTAGCGGACTCCTGAGGAGTTGATTCCTTGGTGGTCATTAACTCGCAAGCTTCGAGCATGAGCATCATCGGTCCATCATCTCCTTCCTTCGCCATGAGAGTCTTCTCCTTTGAACGGTTAGGACACTCCGATTTGAAGTGCCCGAGCTGATTGCACTTATGGCAGCGAAGATTCTTCTTGTCGAATTTCTTCTTTGGCTTCTTCGGCTTGCTATCCGACTTCTTCGCCGGGACCGAACCATCGCCACTGCCAGATGCCTTATCGCTCCTCTCCTTGGCGACCATTGCCTGCCACTGGGCACGTGTAAGCCTGAGGTGCTCATCTTGTTTCGCGTCTCCGTATGTGATCTTCATCCGCTCGTCATGCGTCTTGAACCGTCCAACCAGGTCATCCATCGTGAGGGTGGTGAGATCAACGCATTGCTCGATTGCCGACACCACAGATATGTACCGCGGCGGCGCCGCGCGAAGGAAACGCATTACGACTGAGATATCTTTCAGCTTCTCACCTTGCGCGCGAATCCCATTGACAATTGTGGCTACCCTCGAGGCAAAAGCGTCCAGCGTCTCATCTCCTTCCATCTCCAGGTTCTCGTACTTCTTCTGCAAGGTTTGTAGGGTCGCCCTGCGGACGCGCTCGTGCCCAAGATTCAACGTCTTGAGTGTCTCCCACGCCGCCTTTGCAGAATCCTTCGAGATCAGGTGCTGCATCACGTCCGCCGGCACCACGGAGCCGATGGCCGTGAGTGCCTGTCGGTCCTTGCGGTACTTCGGCGCGCCCTTCTTGAACTCGTCGCCGCCGGGATCGACAGCCTCCCAGATGTCGTTGCCCTCCATGGCCCACTCCATCCGTTTCGCCCACGTCGTGTAGTTGCCGCGATCATACCGCGGGTACTGCGACGACACCGATGCACCCGCAGCCGCACCGGAGTACTCGCCTAGCTCCTTGTCCGTCATGGCCTCCCGTTACTAGGAGATCCTCCGCGAGGCTCTGATACCAATTGTTGGCCCAGCCCCAAATGCCGAGTGCAGTCCAGCGTGACGACAACGAAGTATTTCGGCGAGTTACGCGCACGTATAAGAACCAGCTAACAACGATCAGCAAGCTAGCTATCTAGCCTGATCAAAAGAACTAGCTCTCTCAACTCACACGAGTACGTACGGGAAAAACAATGTTGATGGCTACAGGGCCCTCTCGGTCCTGTTGTTTGTATTGAATCTCACGGTTGTCTTACAAGGCTACTATATGGGTGTATATATACCCGGCAAGACGCTGCGTCAATACGAATAGGTGTTGGACTACCAGTCCTACACGGAACACACACGCACACGACACCGTTCCGTGTCCTATCGGGATTATTATTCCTAAGAGACATTGGCTCAATGCCGGGCCTGGTCACGCTGCAACGTTTAATGCTGGACGAGTGCGTCAGCTGGAGCATCCAAGACATGGAGTTTGAGGACAGCATCATGGCCTGGCATATCGCCAGCGAGATTTGCATATTCAGTGACCACGGGAACAAGGCAGATTTGCTAGAGGCCATCAGGGTGCTCTCCAACTACATGATGTTTCTCCTTGTGCTACGACCTTACATGCTGCCCGGACCTGTGTCCGGCGCAGCCGTTATGTCAATCTCCGCGACGAGCTGCGTCTGGTGATGGAAATTGCCAAGGGCGGAGCCTCAGCCGCCGGTTATCAAAAAGAGGGAGCCGCCTCAGCCGAAGAGCGAGTTAGTTGGGTACTGCGGAATGAGTTACCTGCTCATATGAAATCCTTGGATGCTCATGCTCATCCTAGACATTACGACACCGGAGTAAGACTCGGCGATGTGCTTTGCCGCCGACAGGACAGGTTGGAAGTGATCTTTCAAGTCTGGGTGGAGATGTTGTGCTATGTAGCCAACAATTGCAGCAGAGAGTCCCATGGCAGCCAGCTAAGTTGTGGTGGTGAACTTGTTACCATAGTGTGGCTCATGGCAACGCATGCTAAGTTGTCTTAAGATTCTTGTAAGTCATGATAATTAAGTTATTTTGTCACCATACTGTGACTTGTGGGCTTATTTGCTAGCACACATATATAATTATTTATTTTTGCAAAATAAGAAAGATGACCGATTTTAGCATTAATTTAAGTTGCAAGCTTCTGGAGACACTACATGAATAACAAGAAACGCCGACGGCGCCGACGGCTAAAGGTCGGGCCCGTCGGCGTAACAGGGCGGGCTCGTCAGCTGGGCCAGGTGGCCGTCGGCGTAGAAAACCCGTCGGTGTAGGGCGAAATCCCCCGACGGCCGCCGTCGGCGTAGATAAAACCGTCGACGTCCATCGACCTACTTCTGACGGTGACCGTCGGCGTAAACATACCGTTCGCGTATGGGGCCGCGTGTCCCTACCACCCGTCCCACCTGACGGGCGCGGGCAACGGCGTTAGGCGCGTCGATACGCCGACGGCCAGGCCGTCGGCCTATCTGGCCAGCACGTTTACGCTGACGGCAATGCCGTCGGCCTAGGTAGGTAGGTACTTTACTCCAAATTATAAAATTCAAATAGCTGCATAATTTATTTCCCACTATAATTTAATGTAGATGTAATTTATAAATAACTTGGTGATTGTAAGATAACAACGCGTATCCCACCACCCGCATTGAATAACGACGCGAATCTTCCGGAACCCGATGCTAAGCATAAATGTGAAATAGAAAAAACAAAATACACATATAGTGCACAACTACAACAAAAATATTAAAGATATGTCTCATTTTTTATGGACCACGGGGAACCGAACCCTCTCTATTGGGGAAGCCCTAGAAACCCCTCTCTTTTGGGGACCCTCGGGCATCGAACCCACTATTTGGAGAAACCCTCCACCGAGTGAAGGTTATCGCATGTACGCTTGTAAAGGCCAAAAAAGTATATTTGTATGACATAAACAAACCTAAACTACCAAAAAAGTATATTGGTAAACCCTCGTACATGCGATAACACTTAGAGAAGAGGCTCCCGCCGCGGATCAAACGAGGGTAGACCGGTGGAACCTTGGGCATAACCTTGGTTTTCCATGTAGATATGACCTAAACAAACCTAAACCACCAAGAGAGTGCGTTGTTCAACCCTCGTACGGAGAATTTTATGGGGGTAGACCCGCGGGTCCCTCGGATTAGGGTTTCGTCGGAAAAGGACCGCCCGAGTGCCGGGATGCCACGGGAACATGCGTGTGGCCCTAGCATACATGCACAAGGGTGGTGGATTGCCCCTAGATGGAAAACCTAGCTCCCAGTGTGACCGTCCATGTTGCATGCGATAACACTTAGAGAAGTGTGCTGGACATGTAGGAGTAGGCTCCCGCCGCGGGTCAAACGGTGGAACCTTGGGCCTATCCTTGGTTTTCCATGTAGATATGACCTAAAAAAACCTAAACCACCAAGAGAGTGCGTTGTTCAACCCTCGTACGGAGAATGCTACAGGGATAGACCCGCGGGTCCCTCGGATTAGGGTTTCATCAAAAAAGGACCGCCCGAGTGCCGGGATGCCACAGGAACATGCGTGTGGCCCTAGCATACATGCACAAGGGTGGTGGATTGCCCCTAGATGGAAAACCTAGCTCCCGGGTGTGACCGTCCACGTTGCATGCGATAACACTTAGAGAAGTCTGCTGGACATGTAGGAGTAGGCTCCCGCCGCGGGTCAAACGGTGGAACCTTGGGCCTATCCTTGGTTTTCCATGTAGATATGACCTAAGCAAACCTAAACCACCAAGAGAGTGTGTTGTTCAACCCTCGTATGGAGAATGCTACGGGGGTAGACCCGCGGGTCCCTTGGAATAGGGTTTCGTCGGAAAAGGACCGCCCGAAATTCTGGCTCGGAACGGGGTAGAGCATGAAGAACCTACTCAATCTACGGATCCGGCGGATGCTAGGACCCTCTATACCTATTAGAGATGTAGGTCATGCGTTTTTCTCGGTAGATAAATAGAAAATATGATGCATTTAGTTTCATGCTATTATTTGATATGAAATGCTATGTTTATTGTTTGGTTCCCAATAAAAACAGAGGATGGCTGATAATGGGTGGATGTACAGTGGCCGTACTAGTGCTGTTGACAGAACAGATGAGTGGACATGGAAGACTGATCTGTTAGTGAAGGAGTTAGCGCGTGGTTCAAAGGCAGGCATTTGTCCAACTTGCCCTTGCGCTCATTGCAATAAGCGTCATCGTCAGTCAAAGGAGGAAATGAAAAAACACCTTTGGAGATATTGTTATATGCGGGACTTCGTCACGACGGTTGACTTTACTCAGTACGAACGTGATAGAGGTGAGGTGATGCGGAAATGGATCAATGGCAATGAGGGCGATGGGATTAGAAATTTGCTAGATGATTTCCATGATGCCGACATGCCAGATTCGCCACCTTCACATGAACCACATGAACCGCCAGAACTGGAGGAACCTCGTGAACCAGAGGATCCGGAGCCAAGCGCGAAGGACTTCTATGATTTTATGGCCTCGGCTAAGAGGCCTCTGTACGAGGGTTCAAAGATTTATCAACTCGATGCCATCTCGCAAGCACTAGCCAAAAAGCTCCAGTACGGCAACACCCGTTCATGCTTTGAAGACCATCTGCAAACATATAGTAACATGTGTTGGAGATATGCCCAAGAGGCAATAATAAAGTGGTTATTATCATATCTTCATACTTATGATAAAAGTTTACATACCATGCTATAATTGTATTAACCGGAAACATTAATACTCGTGTGATTTGTAAACATAAAAGAGTCCCTAGTAAAGCCTCTTGTTAAACTAGCTTGTTGGTTAATATATGATCATGGTTTCCTGATCATGAACATAGAGATGTTATTAACAACAGGGTCATATCATTAGGAGAATGATGTGATGGACATACTCCTATAGTTAAGCGTAGCATAAAGATCAAGTCATTTAATATAGTTCATTTGCTATAAGCTTTCTGATACATAGTAACCTAATTCCTTCGACCATGAGATCATGTTAATCAGCATCACCGGAAGGATGCTTTGATGACATCAAACACCACACCATAACTGGGTGGCTATAAAGGTGGCATTGAGTGTTTGGAAAGTATGGGTTGAGGCACATGGATCAAGAGTGGGATTTGTCCATCCATATGACGGATAGATATACTCTAGGCCCTCTCGGTGGAATGTCATCCAATTAGCTTGCAAGCATGTGACTGGCTCACAAGGGATCACATATCACGGGAACGAGAAAAGAGTACTTATCGGTAACGAGGTTGAACTAGGTATGCAGAGATACCGACGATCAAAACCTCGGATAAGTAAACTATCGTGAGACAAAGGGAAATTGGTATCGTATGTAAGTGGTTCATTCAATCACAAAGTAATCGTAGAAATATGTGGGAGCCATATGAATTTCTAGATTCCTCTATTGGTTATTGATCGGAGAAGTGTCTCGGTCATGTCCGCATAATTCACGAACCGTAGGGAGACACACTTAAGGATTCGATGTTGTTGAGTAGTTATGGAATGATTAGTAAGAGACCAAATGTTGTTCGGAGGCTCGGATGGGATCCGGGATATCACGAGGAGATCCGGAATGGTCCGGAGAATAAGATTCATATAAGGAAAGTCCTATTTCGGAGTTCGGAAAAGTTTCCGATGATTTCATCGGAGAGGTTCTAGAAGGGTCTAGAAGGTTCACTGGTCCTAAAGGAGAATGGTCCATGAATGTGTCATGGGTAAGTGGAATGATTGGATCATGTCCAAGGTCACTTGGTGTTGGCATATGCAAGAGAGACATAAAACTCTAAATTGAAAGTCAAACAGGAAGTTTGAAAAGTCAAACTGGAACAATGGTTTCCTAGTGGGAGAAGAAACAAGTCCTTCTCTCAATCCAACTTGGGTTTGGGTTTGGATTCAAACCCACCCCTCCCAAGGCTGCCCCTCCCTCTCATAAATAGAAGGGGAGGGCTGCCCCAAAGAACACAAGTTCCAAGCCCACTCCACGAGCCGCCGCCGCCAGCGCCGCCGCTCACCGCCGCCGCCGCGTCGCCTCGCCTCGCCGCCGCCGGTCTGTCGCCGCCGCCTTAGCCGCCGTCGACACCTCCTCCTCCTCTCGGATCTCTAAACCCTAGTTTTCCGGGAAACCCTCATCCAACATACTCGCTTCGGCTTAAGGCGAAGCCCTGCGAGATCTCCCCTCTACTTCCGATACCACACCGTCGTGCTGCCGGAATCGCGAGGAGAGTTCTACAACCTCCGCTGTCTGCTAGAACAAGGGAGAGGAAGGTCTTCATCGAGTACCGAACGTGTGACCGACTGCGGAAGCGCTGCCGGAACGCTGCGCCAGAAGGATCGTCTACGCGATCTTGAGATCGGCAAATGTACGACTACATCACCCACGAGAATCTGCTCTCGTTAGCCGCTTTGGAATCTTCGAGGGTGAGTTCCTCTATCGACTCGTTTCTAAAATCTAGTAGATAGATCTTGGCTTGTTTGTGTGCATGCGGTAGAATTTTTTTGTTTTCCATGCTACGAACCCCTACAGTGGTATCGGAGCCGTGTCTATATGTAGATCTGTTGCACGAGTAGAACGCAATGGTCATTGTGGGCGTTGATGCTTTTGTTGTCGATTGCTTCTTGTGTACTTTGCATCTTGCGGGATGGTGGGATGAAGCGGCCCGGGCTAACCTTACATGACATCGTTCATGAGACTTTCTCCACGCTTGACATGCAACTTGTATTTCATAAGTGGCTTTGCGGGTGCCTGTTTCTCCCAACATAGTTAAGATTCAATTTACAACGGATGATTGACAATACTAGTATCAATGTTGTGGTTCTTGTTCATAAGTTAGAACGACACTTATTGAAAGCCCCAAACCACGTAAAACATGCAAAGAAAATTAGAGGCGTCTAACTTTGTTTTGCAGGGGTGTGCTATGATGTGATATGGCCATGATTGTGATTATATATGATGTATGCAATGTTCCTTATTGTAAGTTGGCAACCGGCAGGAGCCATATGGTTGTCTTTAAATTCTGTTAAGACCCGCGTGTCTATTCAAAGTATTTGTAATAGTTGAAGCTGGTGGAAGACAACCATGGAGCGGCATCATTGACCTTGATGCGATGCCGGTGATGATGGAGATCATGTTCGTGCTTGAAGATGGAGATCGAAAGCACAAAGAAGAAAGGCCATATCATATCATATTATGAATTGCATGTGATGTTAATCCTTTTATGCATCTTGTATTGCTTAGTTCACGACGGTAGCATTATAAGATGATCCCTCAAGCACACAATTTCAAGTTTTGAAGTTTTCATCCTTAGTAAGCACCGTTGCTAAAGCTCGTTGTTTCGAAGCACCACGTGATGATCGGGTGTGTTAGATTCCGCGAGTGTATACAACGTGAGCAAGCCATATTTGCTCATGCAGAAGCTAAGGTTTGATCTTGACGAGCCTAGCATGTACAGACATGGTCTCGGAACACGAATCACCGAAAGGTAAAGCATGAGTCATATAGTAGATATGATGAACATGTTGATTGTTCGCCATTGAAGCTACATCAACTCTCGTGATGATCGGTTTTGATGTGGTGGATTTGGTTCGTGTGATCACTAAAACAATGTGAGGGATATTGTTTTGAGTGGGAGTTCAATAGCAATATGATTAAAAGTTGAACATTATTTATCATAAATTAAATCAAAGTGAATTTGCATAGTTGTTGTAGTCATTGGCATCCGTTTACCACCTTGCGCTTAGTTATAATTGAGATGATAGAACTATAGATTTCTGGTTAGTAACTTTACGAACTGGTATCATATTGTTTTGAAGTGTTAATCTAAAGTTTAAAAATCCTGTTGCAAACTTTCAGTAAGTTCCGGTTACTCCATGAAGTTTAATAATTGGTATTAAATCAAGAGTGACAATTCCAAGTGTTAGTGTATGAGTATCATGTTTGTCTCCATGATTCTTGATATTCAAAGGATTGTATTAATATCAAGGTTATCTAGGATCTGAAAGAGTTGTTTCAGAAACCATGATGTGTGGAAGTTATTGTGATATCTGAAACGAAGTTTTGGTTGCAACATGATAGAGTATAATATGGCAAAAGTCATGTTTTCATATTTGATGAGAATTTGCAAAAGGTTGGAGACACTAGTTGTCATAATCCTCCAAAAGGTTTTGGAGAGCAACATTATACTCGCGATTCACCGTTATAAGCTAAAAGTAGCTTGATCATGGATAATTCCATGATAAGGATGAATAATTGATGTAGGTAAAATGTTTACTACACCAAGAGATTACTAAAGAAAGGAATTTGAAAGAACACCAAACATTTGATGATAATGATCTACTTCAAAGTGCAAGTCCAAAGACATTGGTATTTTACTATACATGCTTTGGACTATGTGTCATGTATATGGCTCCACTATTGATGTTGATAGATTCTTTCAAATAGAAAAGGAAATACTGAAAGAGAATCTCATAAGTATATGGAAGAAAAGAAAAGACTAGAATTGTTCAGCTTAAGTATATAGATGATATACATGTTATGGCTATATTATTTACTTATTAAACAATGTGGTTCTTAAGTATTTGATACTGAATTTGTTGGTGTGAATCGTCATACGAAACAACACAATTCATGAACTACAATGGCCTAAGTAACTAGCAAAAGAATATGTGATGATGTTCATCGAGAACAAATAAAGGGTTATTGTGCTGCTTGTTAAACATCAAATCTTGCCTTCAAGATTTGTTTTATCAGGTGTTATGAGAACAAAAGGGTTGTTCAAATAATTGCTGTAATCCATAAAAGATGGATGATTCACAAATCTCGTTGGAGAAATCACATCCATAAAACTAGTGCTAAAAATGTCGAAAGACAAATTGATTGAAAGATCACTTAGGAAGTGACATCGCCGTTTAAATTATGTTGGAAAGAAAACATGAAGAAACTCCATGTGGATGGAATTTTGGAGTCTTTTTGATTTTTGATCAAATGACGCTTGTGAAACTTTCCTAGAGATAATTAAAACTTCGCTCATAGGCCAAAAGGGAACGAATGACTAGCTTATTGGAACTTGTACATATTGTTGTATGAAATCCATTATGAGTAGTCAAGAGCGATGTATTTCAACTTCATATGCTTTCTCCGAAAATTTGAGTGAATATATGAATATTTACTTAATAAGGATGAAGTATGAAACATTTGAAAAGTTCAAAGATTTTAAGATGAAGTGCAAAATCATTGTAACAAGAATATAAATAGTTTATGATAAGATTATAAAGGAAGATATTTGAGTTACAAGTTTAGCATAATACCTAAGATTTAAGGAATCGTTCCGTGGATTTACATTTCCCGAAACACCATAAGAGTATGGAGCGTTCGAGATATGTGATTAAACCTTGTTTGACATGGTAAGATCAAAGGTGTAATTCATAAAACTGTCATTATATTTTAAAGATTAAAATCTTGAGAGACTATCGTTTTTCCACTGAAAAGAGCTCCATCATAATCCATTGAATTGACACCATATAAAGTTATGGTTTGGGATAAAACCCAAGTTGTCCTTTCTTAAATATTGGTATGCTATGCATAAGAAAGATGTTTGCAACCAAAATCGGATGAACATGTCTTTGTATGTTATTTTCGAATAACTGTTAATAATTCTTCCAAAAACACCAAAGACAAAAAATGTTTGTCGCTTAGAACGTCAAGTTTCTTTGAGAAGGAATTTTCCGTGAAAAGTTGAGTGGGAGGACAATAGAACTTTGACAAGGTTAAAAGAACCTTAGCTATATATGATCAAAGTTGCGCAGCGCCGAAAAGTGTTCCGGAGGCAACAACAATGCTCATGGCTCACGTGCCTCAAAGGTTGTGGTCACTGAGGTCTAAGTTCCTATTGAAACAAGTAGGTCGGGTAAACAATCAAATACCAAGATTTGAGGGTTGAATCATTATTTGAGAATAATGAACTGACTACATGCAAAGAAGCGATGATGGGCCCTGACTCCGTCAAATGGCTTGAAGCCATAAAATCCGTGATAGTTCCATATACAAGAAATCAAGCTTTGAGCTTGAAAGACCCTCTGGAAAGGTACAAGACCTTACAGTCGTATTTGGATCTATAAAGAAATAGACATGGATGTTTCACATCTATAAAATTATCGACATGTCGGGAAAGAGTTCACGACAATGTTCAAAGAGTTGACTATGACAAGATCTGATCTTTCATAGCGATATTTAGTCTAGAAGGATTAATGCAGCAACCACTACATATAATTTTGTTATGTGGTAGTTGAATAAACAAAACAAGTTCTTCTAATAGAATTGTTACCTAGGACATGTGCATAACACGGTCCATAGGGTTTTGTTAATTCAAAGGATGCTAAAAGCATATGCAAACTTCAATGGTTGAAGTGAGCATCGCGGAGTTGGAATCTTCACTATGATGAAACTGTTAAAAGAGTTTAATTTCATCAGAGACAATGAACATGCTTGCATTTGCAAGAAATTAAGTGGGAGCGCTAAGACATGTTTCTAATACATTATGTGGAAGACATATTGTTGATTAAAAATGATGTATCTTTTATTAACACATATTAAGAATTTCATCCCGATGAAAGACTTAGGCAAAACCCAAATATTTGGCATCAATAGACGCTAATATTGTTGTGCCGAAAGTACATAGATAATGTATTGAATAAGTTCAATATAGAAACTACAAAGGTTCTTGTCGCACAGAAAAGGATTGAATGATTTCAATATTGATGATATATTCAAGTGTATTGACACTTGGTAAGTGAAACAAAGATTCAAGTATAGATTGATACTTGATGTATGAAATCACAAAGAGTATTTATATCAATCATACTGTGATATGTACAAAATCCAGATATGTCCTATTCTCTAAATGTTATGAGCATATACCAGAATGATTCATAAGATAATCATTGGACGATAGTAAAGATATTCTTATGATCTTGTAAAAGAACTAAGAATATATTATTTTGTAGAAATGACAAATAGATGGTTAGTTCATTGTAAATGAATTACATTGATACTAGTTTTGTCACAAAGTACAAATTAAGTTTATCTCAATCTAAACTAACGGTGGCACAATATGATGGAAAGTAAGTTCCATAATGAATTTGGATGAATTCCAAAGTTAAGACATTGTGACAGATACTACAACAAAAGGCTAAGTATATGACTGCTATTATAGCAGCAAAAAAGGGCATTTGTGTCAAGTAGTTTGTTATCAAACTAGGTGTAGTTCACAGTGGGATAGTACTATGAAGATATATTGTACGACAATATTATCAACATGTTTTAACCCCAAAGAACTAAAGGTCACACCAAAGGACCAAATTTGTACGAAGCCATCTCATTAGAGAATGAGTGATGCGTAGAGACGCAAAGACATGCAATTACACACGGACCTGGAAGTGTTAGATCCGGCCCACTAGCAATCGTGTACAGACGACACCAGAAAGCCATAGGTGTTGAATACACAAAGGTTTGAAACTAGATTATTGACTCTAGTGCAAGTGGGAGACTGTTTGAGATATGCCCAAGAGGCAATAATAAAGTGGTTATTATCATATCTTCATACTTATGATAAAAGTTTACATACCATGCTATAATTGTATTAACCGGAAACATTAATACTTGTGTGATTTGTAAACATAAAAGAGTCCCTAGTAAAGCCTCTTGTTAAACTAGCTTGTTGGTTAATATATGATCATGGTTTCCTGATCATGAACATAGAGATGTTATTAACAACAGGGTCATATCATTAGGAGAATGATGTGATGGACATACTCCTATAGTTAAGCGTAGCATAAAGATCAAGTCATTTAATATAGTTCATTTGCTATAAGCTTTCTGATACATAGTAACCTAATTCCTTCGACCATGAGATCATGTTAATCACCATCACCGGAAGGATGCTTTGATGACATCAAACACCACACCGTAACTGGGTGGCTATAAAGGTGGCATTGAGTGTTTGGAAAGTATGGGTTGAGGCACATGGATGAAGAGTGGGATTTGTCCATCCATATGACGGATAGATATACTCTGGGCCCTCTCGGTGGAATGTCATCCAATTAGCTTGCAATCATGTGACTGGATCACAAGGGATCACATATCACGGGAACAAGAAAAGAGTACTTATCGGTAACGAGGTTGAACTAGGTATGCAGAGATACCGACGATCAAAACCTCGGATAAGTAAACTATCATGAGACAAAGGGAAATTGGTATCGTATGTAAGTGGTTCATTCGATCACAAAGTAATCGTAGAAATATGTGGGAGCCATATGAATTTCCAGATTCCTCTATTGGTTATTGATCGGAGAAGTGTCTCGGTCATGTCCGCATAATTCACGAACCGTAGGGAGACACACTTAAGGATTCGATGTTGTTGAGTAGTTATGGAATGATTAGTAAGAGACCGAATGTTGTTCGGAGTCTCGGATGGGATCCGGGATATCACGAGGAGATCCGGAATGGTACGGAGAATAATATTCATATAAGGAAAGTCCTATTTCGGAGTTCGGGAAAGTTTCCGATGATTTCATCGGAGAGGTTCTAGAAGGGTCTAGAAGGTTCACCGGTCCGAAAGGAGAATGGTCCATGAATGTGTCATGGGTAAGTGGAATGATTGGATCATGTCCAAGGTCACTTGGTGTTGGCATATGCCAGAGAGAAATAAAACTCTAAATTGAAAGTCAAACGGGAAGTTTGAAAAGTCAAACTGGAACAATGGTTTCCTAGTGGGAGAAGAAACAATTCCTTCTATCAATCCAACTTGGTTTTGGGTTTGGATTCAAACCCACCCCTCCCAAGGCCGCCCCTCCCTCTCATAAATAGAAGGGGAGGGCTGCCCCAAACAACACAAGTTCCAAGCCCTCTCCATGAGCCGCCGCCGCTCGCCGCCGCCGCCGTGCCGCCTCGCCGCGCCGCCGCCGGTCTGTCGCCGCCGCCTTAGCCGCCGTCGACACCTCCTCCTCCTCTCGGATCTCTAAACTCTAGTTTTCTGGGAAACCCTAATCCAACATACTCGCTTCGTATTAAGGCGAAGCCCTGCGAGATCTCCCCTCTACTTCCGGTACCACACCGTCGTGCTGCCGGAATCGTGAGGAGAGTGCTACAACCTCCGCTGCCTGCTGGAACAAGGGAGAGGAAGGTCTTCATCGAGTACCGAACGTGTGACCGACTGCGGAAGCGCTGTCGGAACGCAGCGCCGGAAGGATCGTCTACGCGATCTTGAGATCGGCAAATGTACGACTACATCACCCTCGAGAATCTGCTCTCGTTAACCGCTTTGGAATCTTCGAGGGTGAGTTCCTCTATCGACTCGTTGCTATAATCTAGTAGATAGATCTTGGCTTGTTTGTGTGCATGCGGTAGAATTTTTTTGTTTTCCATGCTACGAACCCCTACAACATGTTTCCTGAAGGGTATTGTTTGCCTAAAACCATGTACGAAGCAAAGAAAATCATGCGAGCGCTCAGCATGGAAGACCAAAAGATAGATTGTTGTCCAAAAGGTTGCCTCTTGTTTTGGAAACAGTTTGCGGATGACAATTACTGTAGCAAGTGTGGGGCCTCGAGGTATCATGAGGTACAGGGAGACGATGGCCAGAAGACGCAGACAAAAGTCGCCATGAAGATTCTTCGTTATCTCCCATTCATAAAAATAATCCAGCGGCTTTACATGACTAAGGAGTCTGCCACACAGATGACATGGCACAAGACGGGGAAGAGATATGAGGATGAGCAAGGTCGGGTAAAGATGGGACATCCATCTGATGGTAAGGCATGGAAGAACTTTGATAGAGACCACCCCGATGAGGCAGGAGAGGCTCGAAACATTAGAATTGCTATAGCAACAGATGGATTCAATCCATATGGTATGCCGACCGCCTCGTATAGCTGCTGGCCCGTGTTTGTGATGCCGCTCAATCTCCCTCCCGGAGCCCTAATGCAAAGGAAGACCATATTCCTGTCGCTGATCATTCCAGGGCCTGAGTACCCGGGGAAGAATTTGAGTGTGTACATGCAACCGCTTGTGTAAGATCTGAACCACTCTTGGCACCACGGGACATTGACATACGACCGTGCATCAAAGACAAACTTCTACATGAAAGTTTGGTTCCACTATTCCATGCACGACATGCCCGGGTACGCCCTATTTTGCGGATGGTGTACAGCTGGTAAGTGGCCATGCCCAGTGTGCAGGCATCTACTTGAGTTCCTTTGGCTAAAGGTGGGTAAAAAGTATTCCGCATTTGACACGCATCGACCATACCTCAAAGGAGACCATCCGTTCAGACAAGACAAAAAGAACTTCATCAAGGGCAAAGTTGTGCTTAAAGAAAAAGATATACCAACGTTCGATGGTGCTGCTGTTGATGCCGAGTTACGTGCTCTCGTGCGTACCGAATATGGTTTCCCACAGTTTGAGGAATATGGAAAAACACACAACTGGACACACGAGGCAGGCATAACAAAGCTCAAGTATTACAAGGAATGCGAACTTCCCCATAACATCGATGTGATGCACACTGAAAATAATGTCGCAGAGTCTCTCTTTTACACAATTCTGAACATTCCTGAAAAGTCAAAGGATAATGTCAATGCTAGAGTCGATGTTGAGGAGCTATGTGATAGGAAGAGACTATGCATGCAACCTCCTGAACGCAATCGAAAAAATTGGGTCAAGCCACATGCCTACTACTGCCTTGATAGCCTCCAAAAGAAGCAGTCATTGGGGTGGCTCAAATTCGTCGTGATGTTCCCAGATGGTTATTGTTCGAATATGAGCAAGGGAGTCAATTTGGCAACTGGAAAAGTCATTGGGCTCAAGAGTCACGACTATCATATATAGATTGAATGGCTGATGCCGGTGATGGTTCGAGGGTATCTCCCTGAGCATATCTGGCGAGTGCTTGCGGAGTTGAGTCATTTCTTCCGCACGCTCTGTGCCAAGCAGATATGTCCCTTGATGATTGAGAAGCTGCATGATCTAGTGCCAGAGTTGCTATGAAAGTTAGAGACGATCTTTCCGCCAGGATTCTTTACTCTGATGTTACATCTCATTGTGCATCTCGCGAACGAGGCACTCTTGGGTGGACCAGTGCAGTTTCGTTGGCAGTTTTGTATTGAGAGAGAGTTTAAGTATATTCGAACCAAATGTGGAAACAAAAATAAGATTGAATCATGCATAGCTGAGGCAAATCTCCTCCAGGAGATAACAGACGCCACGACAACATACTATGGCGATGATGTTCCCACTATGCATAACCAGGTCTGTCGGTACAATGTCGACGAGCCGAAGCATGACCCCAAGCTCCTCCTCTTCCAGGGTCCCGGTGGCAAGGCCGGTGGCGCAACAAGTTATACCTTGAAAAAGGAAGAGAAGGATTGCATAATGCTCTATGTGCTTATGAACATGAAGGAAGTTGTCCGCGGTGAGAATGAAGAGGGGGAAGAAAATCAAGTGCCCAGTTTCCTTAGGTAAAATGGTGAACAAATTCATTTGCAACTAGTAACTCGGTTTTGATATAATACGTATTTTCTCCTTTTAGCCAATTCACGGATGAAATGTGGTCGGGAACGACGGATCCCGATGATGCGGAGTTGGAAACCCTTCTGAAAGTGGGTGCCCCTAGAAAGAAAAATTTCACGTCTTGGTTCTATGAAAAGGTAATTTATAACCTGTCCCTCTTACCTGGCAATCCGTGACTTGTCCCTCTTATTACACGTAACTAATGCACAATTTGTACGCAACTTGTAGGGAGCCGATCCCAATGTTGAGATGTCGGATGAGTTGATATGTGTCTCCCAGGGTTGTAACCGTAAAGTCGATATGTATGAGAAGTATGATGTGAATGGTTATCGATTCCATACAGAGTCTTACCAGAACCGTCGGCCAAATGCAAAAACTGTAAATACCGGGGTATTCACCAGAGGAGCCGATGACTTTGATTACTATGGAAGGTTACAAAATGTATACAAGCTGATGTTCAATAATACGCCCCTAGAACTCAAGCTTGTTGTGTTCAAATGCCACTGGTTTGACCCACGCGGTGGATATATAAGTACCCCTTCCATTGGGTTAGTTGAAGTTAGGCCTTCAACCACCTATAGTGGATCCGATGTCTTTATTGTGGCCCACCAAGCCAAACAAGTTTATTATTTACCCTACCCATGTCAGAAAGAGGAACTCAAGGGCTGGGAAGTCGTGTTCCAAGTATCGCCACGTGGTAAGCTACCCATGCCCTCCGACGATGATACAACAACATTGACCCTAAAACATACGAGGGAGTTTTCTATCAAGAACAAGAGAACTTTGGGGACTTTGACTTACAAGATCTTGAGAACCTCAAGAACAATGCACATACTCGTGGTGAGGTAGTCACGGATATAAAGGACATTGATATGATCACCAAGTTATATTCGGACAATGGCAACGATGAGCCTCCACCCTGCGATGAACCTCCAACTTACTTCTCACGTGATAGTGATGTTTATAGTGCTGATGAGAACCCAAGACATACACATGAGAGTGATGATGATGAGTGGTGAGGGTCTTTTATGTCTTTTATGCCTCGACTATGCTTAGTATCTTTATTATGCTTAGTATTTATGCTTAGTATCTTTATTATGCTTAGTATATATGCTTAGTATCTTTATTATGCTTAGTATATTTATTATGCTTAGTATTTTTATTATGCTTGACTAAATTGTTTACCTCTTCTCTATGTAGGTGATTGACCAATATGAGCCAACGCAAGGAATCACCGTCCTCTATCCTTAAGTGTTTGAAGCAGAAGAAGGTTACCAAAAGTGGAAGAGCACCCATTCCCAACTCGCGTTACAATGACGACAATGCGGGAGACGGAGGACGAGGTGAGGGAGGAGGAGGTGGACTTCCTCCGAGGCCAGGACGAGGTGCAGGACGAGGTGAGGGAGGAGGCGGACTTCCCCCGAGTGCAGGACGAGGTGAGGGAGGAGGCGGACTTCCCTCGAGGGCAGGACGAGGCGCAGGACGAGGCGCAGGACAAGGACGAGGTGGAGTACGACGTTTACGCCTTCTGAGTGACCTACCCTCCGCTTCTGGCGACGTGGCTTTCGAGTCTGCTTACTCGGAGTCTCCTGACGAGGAGGAGGAGTCTCGAGACTTGGAGGAGGAGTCTCGATACCAGGAGGGGTGGTCTCGAGACCAGGAGGGGAAGTCTCGAGACACGGAGGGGGAGCCCCGAGACCAGGAGTCGGGGCCGGCGACGCAGCCGAAGAAGCCAAAGATTCGTGGGGAATCGGGTGTCCCAGTGGACAAACCTGCTTCTAAGGAGGAGAAACCCATCATTACGCCTAACGACATTGAGTAAGTGGCTATACTAATTTTGAACATGTAATTTCATTTTGGTCATAACAATTTGGCATGTACTAATGTTTTACTATTGTGCAGCAACTGGACATTTCCTCCAGGTACCCGTGCGCCTAACACCTTGGATGGAGCTCTTATTAGGAAATTTTGGCCAGGCTTTTACACTCCCGTCCCCAACGGCGAGAGGAAGCTAGCCACCATTTGGGTGAACTATGAGGCCGCCGAAAACTCGGGCTATGCTGGGAAAGCTTCTGAAGCCGTCATCACCAAGTTTTGGGTAAGGAAAAGTTTTTGAGTTTTGTTCATAGTTGATGACCCCACCATGCTAACTTATGAGCCTCACAATATTTTTTATGTATGATTACAGAGATTCTATAGGGTGCTTCCGGAGGACCAGGAGAAGGCGGACAAGACTTTGCGGGGATCTTGCAGAGGTTGACACGGCAGCAGTTTTACAATCAGAAGCATACCACCACCAGTCTATACAGCTCCGAGAAGTTGGGCAAGAGGGCGTCGAAGCATTTGAATGTGAAGGCCCAACCAAAAATGACCGAGGAAGATTATGCCGGGGTAAGTAAATTGTCAATCAGATTCTATGTTGGTGCTAATTGCATTATCCATTCTTTAAATGAGTATTGTTTTTTCAGTTTATGCCCACGTGGGCTGATGGTAAGGAGGACGCATGGCTGGCGTTGTCGGCGAGGTGGCGCGGGGAAGACGCCGAGTTCAACGCCTTGAGCGAGCGGAACAAGGCAAACCGTGGCTCCCGAGGGACACACTGTGCGGGAAACCGCAACCATGGTCGCTTCAAGGCCCATATGGTATACATGTATACATGGAACAATCTGTATTTATTTCCCTTCGTGATCCTACTTGATACGCATAACATTTTTTTGGCCATGCAGGAGACACATCTAGAGAGGCCTTGTTCTGACTATGAAGTATGGGAGAGGATGAAGCAGAAGAAGCCTGATATGTCCCAGCCTCAGCCCTCGCTTCCAGAGTTCTATGGCACGGCCAAGGAGGATGGTGCTAACTACCTCGAGGCGTTCACTGGTTTTCATCCGGAGGTGGAAGATCCTAGAGCAGAGGAGACCGACGAGAGAGCGGTGGTCGTGGCGGGGCGCGGCCGGGAGCACGGCCGTTTCAAGATTCTCGATAGGGTGATCCCGTGAACTCCTGCTTTGAGCCTCACGCAGATCAAGGCTACCCTCACCGCCGACGACCCCACTATCCCGCCTCGACGGCCTTCCCGAGCGAACGACGATGTAAGTTTTTCTCATTTCCATCATATTTGCGAAAATTGTTCGTGAGTGGCTAAGTTGACGAGATTCATTGTTTTTGAAATTGTAGCCTATTTTGGACGCGGCCTACAAGGCCGCTTTTGTGGAACACTTGGTGACGCTCAAGACGTGGTCCCAGACCCGAGCGGCCTACGAGCAGTGGGCAGAGTTACGCGATGATGTAAGTTTCCACCTTTATTTTTGCAAAATATGACAAGTCTCGCATTCCCTAGTTTGAATCTTTATTTCTGCAACGCCTCACATCTAAACTATCTTGCAGCTTTTGGAGAGGTTTTATGGCACTGGAGAGCGAGCCACTCTACCGCCACGGGCCACCTAGGACAGGGCCGCAGCCAATCTTCCCATCAAAGGACGAATATGCTTTGACCTTCTACTTAGGGACCCGGTAAGTTATTTGCCAAACCGGTTGTTACAACAAACCTGTGCCTTGGTGGTTGCTAACTCTGCCTCAAACATGTAGGGACCGGGATGCTCCGTCAATACACACTTTGTTCGTCCTGATGCCTAGCCGACTATCTCGCGCGCGATGACACCGGTTCATACCGGCCGTGCTTCTCCTGGTGCTTCCGTTGGTGGTGGTGGTGGCGGTGGCGGTGGCGGTGATTCTCCTTCTTTCCATCGTGAGGGTGGCAGTGCTTCTCCTTCTACCGATGGTGGTGGTCATGGCGGTACTTCTCCTTCTTCCGGTGCTAGTTCGACGGCGGCTACTCGACTTCATGCTTCACCTTTCTTCGCGCGGGGAGACATGGGTCTCTCGAGCAGCTCTCCGGAGGTGTAGGGATGTGCATGTGTTAGGATGCACTTAGAGATGTACCTATGTGTGGATGTACTAGCTATATATGTTGTTTGGATGAGGATGTACCTATGTATGGATGATCTAGTTATGTTCTTTTGACGATGATGATCTTATGTTTGTGCATGTGTTGTGTCTGAAATTTGTGTCTGGAATCTGGGAATATATAATTTACAGGAAATGAATAAAACAAAATGAAAAAAAAACAAAAATAACCAAGGCCATTGTCGTCGGCGTAGACCAGACCATATGGCACATATAATGTTTGCTCGATGGCGTTGCCGTCGGCGTCACTGCACGTGTGGCCTAGAGAGCACCCTTTGCCCGACGATGATGCAGTCGGCGTCAGTGCTGAGCGGCCCAGCTGGCAGAGTAGGGCCGACGGCCAGGCCGTCGGCGTATCCCACTCGTAGACAGCCACAAGGGAGACACGTGTCCCCTTAGGCCGACCGCTTAACTATCGGCGTATAGATCACTGTGCTAACGGTCGTTACCTGCTCTAGGTGGGCCCCAGGTGGGCCTAGGCCGACGGGAATCTATACGCCGACGGCTTATTGGCATACGCCTACGGCCTACTACACCGACGGGCATATGCCGACGGCCCCCGTCGGGCAAGCCTACGCCGACGGGCGCCAGCCGTCGGCCTATTTAGCATTTCCTGTAGTAAGACGGGGTGCCCCGCGATTCGAAAAAGTTTGTCATGGCTGTTGAAGCTAGGAGCTGCGTCGGTACACGTCTGTAGCTGCATGCGTGTGATGCATACCCTAACGGCAGGTTGCAAAAATAATATAAAAAATATATTTTTTATTTTTTTAACTTTTTTAATCTTTGAATTGTTTGACTCGTTAATCTCTCACTATGAACATTTTTAACACTACTTACACTTCCACCTCCAGTATGCTTAAATTTTCTATTCCTCAGAATCTGTTTTTGCAAAGCAATTTATATATTGTTGTCAATACTATGATATCAATCCGATTAACTCTTATATCATCATGTCATATATTTGTATTTTTTGAAATTACAAACAATTATATTTAAGTAAAAAACAATGAATAAATAAAAATGTAATAATTTTTTTATATTTTTCTATTTAATATTGAATAATTAATATCTTTAAATCCGTAAACCAAAATTCGACAAATAATATGTCTACATTGATAAAACATGAAAAAAATCCAAATATGATAACTTATCAAAAACTATGCCGTGATTCTAGCAATAATTTTATTTTCCTGTTTAAAACGACACGCATAAAGATTCTTCACTCGGGGCTGAGACTGCTAAACTTAAAGAGGATCTCTGATAAAATATCATATTGTGAACCTAAAATTGAATTTTGTAAAAAATATGAGCATCAGATCATATACCTGTAGTTCATATCCGACCCACTTCCTACTAATTCGGTAGGAATTATTTTCACCAGGGATAGACAGAAAGGTTTGAGATCCTCCTATTAGGACACTGTCCATGTAACGTGGTCTAGTATTTTTTTTAAAATGTGGTGGTAGAATTTTGAATTAGCCATTTGGTGGTTTCTTCATAAAACTGTCTGTTTTTGCACTCGGAAAATAGAAAATGGCTTTTTGGCATGACAAAAAAAGAAAACTTTCTTCCGCAACATTGTTCGCCATTCCATGATGCACATGTATGCATAATATGGACACATTATCACAAACTATGCCTTTATTCTAGTCATAACATTGGTCATTTGACCCGAAAGCCACGAAACCTCGAATCAGTTAGGTCATTTTGTGAAGGTTTTTTGAGACATAATTAATATACCAAGTTTGATATATTTATTTCTAATATGTCACATAATATGACACCACACAAAGGTTTCGCATTGTTTGGATCGTTTTTGAATTTCTTATGCCCGTTTTAAACTATCGTCAAACTTTGTCGAACGGAGGGCATGAAGATTCTTAGCTCGAGGCTGAGCCTCGATAAACATGAAGTGGATCTCTGATGAAATAACATATTTTGAACCTAAATATGATTTTTGTAAAAAATCATGAGCATTAGATCATGTACCTATAGTTCATATCTGACCCACTTCCCGCTAATTCAACGGGAATTTGTCTTTTTCGCCAGGGATAGAAGGAAAGGTTTGAGATCCCCCTGTTAGGAAATTTACCATGTAATGTGGCATAGTATGTTTGAAAAATGTGGCGGTAGAATTTTGAATTATCCATTTGGTGGTTGCTTCACAAAACTGCCCCTTTTTTGCACTTGGAAAATAGAAAATGGTTTTTTGGTGCAACGAAAAGGAAAACTTTATCCTGCAATATTGTTCACCATCCCATGATGCACATGTATACACAATATGGACATATTATCACAAACTATGCCTTGATTCTAGCCATAACATTGGTCATTTGACCCGAAAGCCAGGAAAGCTCGAATGAGATAGGTCATTTTGTGAAGTTTTTTTGATACATAATCAATATACCAACATTGATATTTTTTCTTCTAACTATGTCACATAATATGACACCACGCGAAGGTTTCACATTGTTTGGATCGTTTTTTGAATTTCCGATGCCTGTTTTAAACTATCGTCAAAATTTGTCGAACGACGGGCATGAAGATTCTTAGCTCGGGACTGAGCCTCGATAAACTTGAAGTGGATCTCTGATGAAATAGCATATTGTGAACCTAAAAATAATTTTTGTAAAAAATCATGAGCGTCAAATCATGTACCTATAGTTCATATCTGACCCACTTCCTGCTAATTCGGCAGGAATTTGTCTTTTTCACCAGGGATAAACGGAAAGGTTTGAGATCCCCTGTTAGGACATTCTCCATGTAAGGTGGTCTAGTATTTTTGAAAAATGTGGTGGTGGCATTTTTGAATTAGCCATTTGGTGGTTGCTTCATAAAACCGCCCATTTTTTGCACTCTGAAAATGGAAAATAGCTTTTTGGCGCGACGAAAAGGAAAACTTCCTCCTGCAACATTGTTCTCCATCTCATGATGCACATATATGCACAATATGAACATATTATCACAAACTATGTCGATTCTATATCAATCACACTGGACCTTTCAACCGCTGGGACGTGGCACCCCGGTCGCCAGGTCCTGATAGTATCCCTTGGGCGCTTGGCTTGCATGTGTCCTTTGGTGGACTCAACGGGGCAAGCGGCCTAGGATGGTTCCGATGCCCATTTGGTCAACATGGGCCTGACACACCCTTATTGTATCCGTGGATTCGAAACGGCCATGCACTCTTGGCCGCAGATCTTGGGCATGTTGCCCTTGCCCCGGGAGTTTCTCCCACGATGCGATGGCGCGTGGATCCCTGCAGTTAGTGTCATGTGTCGGGCACAGCGATACACCTTTTCAACTAGACCTGTTATATCGGGGCATGGGTGCGTGATCTTTTCACTCCACACTGCTATTCTTCTTCCTCCTTCTTGTGCACCCGAGCCAAAGCTTTGTCCTCCTCGATGGTGTCCCCTCCCCTTCCCATCATAGAGACAGGCGAGGCTACCATGGTCGAGGCGGAGGGGGCCCCTGCTCCGATTGAGGTGGAGGAGGCCCCTCCCATGAAGCGCGGTTATGGGCGCCCGCGCGGGAGCGGCCGAGAAAAGCGTGGAGGCCGTGGTTCCGCCCTTGCAGTTGCCTTGCCCTCGTGAGGGGAAGCTACTACCGGGAGGATTCGACCAGGTGTGGGCGCGGTCGCCCTCACGGGAGCAGCCGTGGTCGCCGCGGGAGTCATGGGGGAGGATCCGACGTTGAACCAAGTCTTTACCGTCTGTCGTTGCCCTTCCCCCTCCCATGGTGATCAAGATAAAATATGACCCCAGGCCTGCCCGGGGGATCGACTTCGTCATCATCCTCGAGAATTCCCACTGGTTCACCAGGTTGAGGCTCCCCTCACGCTTTGCCCTTAGAGTTATGGCGGACCTTCCTCAGGAGGTGGAGCTGCGTCACTCTGGCGGGCACGAGAGGTGGAGGGTGAGCGTCGAGACCCTTCCACCTAATGATATGTATCTATGTGATGGCTGGGACCGCTTCCTCATTGCCCATCGCATCTAGCACGGCTCCATGTTGTGGTTTCACTATACTAGCAAATGAAAATTCTTCATCTCGGTGTTCGATACTCAGTTGTGTCAGGTCACCTATCCTCCGTACCTATGAGGGGGCGGATATGGGTCCTTGCCGTGGACGTCGCTAAGCTGTTGATATTTTGCTAGTGTAGGAGATGTAGTATTCTTTAGTTTCCTTTTTCATAGTCGGACTGTAAGGAAGACTGTCAGGATCTCTTAAGAGGATCTTCACGCTTGTATTTTCTCCTTTTGCATGTTTTTGTTGTGATGCTTGGAGTTTTGTGTGCGTGGTCATGACGTGGATCCGGCTCCCGGAGTTCGCGGCGGCCATCCGTATGACCTTTCTAGGCAGCGGACCACGCGAGCCCCATATGCACCTGCCAAGAGGGTGAAGTGCCCTGGGATGGCATCCGGGAAAGGGGAGGCTTGTAGAGGCTACGCACGATTAAGTGGCCTCCACAAGTGGCGCCAAGGAGATGCCGCTTGTGCCGAGCTCTTTTGGCCGATGGCCTTGACTGTCGTGCTACGGGTCCTTCGTAGTGGCTTGCGAGGAGCTTCCGCGTGTTTTTGGGGTGTAGCCCTATCGTGGTGGTGGCACGGCAGATGCCATGGGTAGGCTAAAGTATGGGGCCAATGGATGCTAGAGGGATCCAGGGAGGGAAGATGTAGTGACTGTAGGGTTCGCAGCATAGAAAACAAAAATTTTCCTACGATGTGAACTATATACCAAGATCTATCTACTAGATACAAACAACGGGTGGATGTATATCCATAGAGAACATACCCTTGAAGGCCGACAAAGCTTAACGAGTTCAACTCGTGGTTGATGTAGACGATCTCTTGCCGATCTCAAGATCGAGAGGAAGTCCTAGCGCCGCAAAACAGCAGCGCATCCGTGCTCGCACACATGTTCGAGGCACCGAGCAACCTCCGCCTCCTCGCTCCAGCGATGCAGCGGAAGCACAACTCTTTCTTGCCGAATATCCACCGGGAACATGTATCTCGCTAGTCCGAGACCATGGGGGATAAATTCTAGAGGGGGAGAGAGATCCTTCACGAGGAGGTGTGAGAGACAAGTGAGGAGGGGGGCTCCTTTTATAGGAGGAGGGGGGGGCACCCAAGGGGGTGGCCGCCGGCCATGGGGGCTGCCCCCTCCCCTCCTTCATTCATGTGGGTGGACACTCCACTCACAAAATGCCCTTTAAATTTCCTCCACTCAAAAGTCCACTCAAATTCCCATTAAATTTCCACCAAATTTAATGCAAACTCTCATTAAATAAAACTCTTTTATTTTATTCAGAATTTTGTCAATTAGTTTAATGACAAACATTCACAAATAACCCCTTGCTAGAATTCTATTTCACATGCATAACCACTTTATGCAATTTCACCCGAAAACCTGTTTCGGTATCTAGTGAAATAAATTCCTGTGCTTGTTCATTCTTTCGGCATGAAACATTTGCTCCAATTGGATGTCGGTGTCTCTTAAGTGTGTCACCCTACGGTTCGTGAATAATGCGGACATGATCGAGACCCCTCTCGGATCAATAATCAGAAGCGGGATCTGGAGACCCATACTGACTCCCACACATTCAACGATGACTTTCTTGTGATCGTCGGAACCTTTTACGCTAGTATCTTAATCCCTTTGTTTCACGATATATTACATGTCCGAGATTCGATCATCGGTATCTCCATACCTAGTTTGATCTCGTTACCGACATGCACTCTTTTCTCGTTCCTGTGATATAACATTCTAGTGATCAAATCACTTGCTTGCAAGCTAATCAATGTGATATCACCGAGAGGGCCCAGAGTATATCTATCCATCATCGGGATGAACAAATTCCACTCTCGATCCATGAGCCTCAACATAACACTTTATTAGTTCTGAATCCATCTTTATAATCACCCTGTTACGGTGTGACGTTTGATGTTATCAAGAAACTCTTCCGGTGTTAGTGATTGACATGATCTCATGGTCTAAGGATTAGGATCACTTCGTAAGTTGTTATAGCAATATAAACTCAATGACTTTGATCGTAATGCTATACTTCGGATGAATGTTCATCACACCATTACACTAATGTTGTGATCCCGTTATTAACAACATCCAATGTCCATGATCAGGAAACCTTGATCATCTTATTAATCAACGAGCTAGTTTATGAGAGAGGCATAACTAGGAACTTTCTGTTTGTTTATTAAACACACATGTATTAACGTTTCCGTATTAATACAATTATAGCATGCAAAATAAACATCTATCATATACTTGGAATACACATAATAAACACTTTATTATTGCCTCTCAGGGCATATTTGTCGGGGCTGTACCCCCGAATACCCCAGAGTTGGTGTATGAAGTGATTTGATAGTGTTGAATTAGTCAATTAAGAAAAGGAGAAGAAAAATACAATCAGGCCGAATCAGCATGGACTCGGCCCAAGTAGGAAAGTTCCAAAGACAGGTTTGCCCAGGATGGGCCGAATTATATTTAAAGGGGCCGAATCAATCAACACAAAGGCTCCCCACCGAATTATTCAAGACAGGTGGGCCGAACTTACCGCGTCGCCCCACAGCGAGCGACCCTTCTCCCGCCAGGATCTCCCGCCCGCGTCGCCAGGATCGCTAGCAGCTCCCGCCAGCGTCGTCTAAGTCACCAGGACTCCCTCGCCCGACAAGCTCAACGCCCACATGCGCCATGTCTCGCCCGGGTGGGCCGGAGTAAAGAGTACTCGGCCCACCGCGGGAGCTCGTCTCCGCGCTGTAGCAGAATCACCCGGGTGGGCCGGCATCTCCTTCGACCCGGCCGGCCCACCACGGGCCAGCGCACTGCTGTCGGCTGGACCTCCTTCTATGACCCGGCTGGGCTGAGAAGATAGGCCGGATGGGCTGCAACCAGCCCAGGCCGAATAAGGGGGAACCCAGCTGGGCTGCCACCAGCTCGGGCCGAATAAGGGGAAACCCAGTTGGGCCACGACCAGACTTCGGCCGGGCCAGCAGTAATTCGGCTGGGCCGTTTTCTCTCCCTAGGCCGAATTAATTCCTTCCCAGGCCGAATTCCCTCTATGCCCTAAGCACTTGGGCCGAGTTATAATGACCTAGACGCCCCATTATTTATCTCCAGGTGCCTCCACGGTCTCCACAAGAACACGTCATCGGATCAAGACAAGACGAACAAGTATCATGCCAGTCTTGGAACGCTCATGGCTCAGACTAGCACCTGGGCATATGGAATATGCCCTTGGCATCAAGAAGATGCCAGAGAATATGCCCTTGGCATTAAGAATATGCTAAGGAATATGCCTTGGCATCTCCAAAGATGCCAAGGCATATGCTGAGCATCTAAGAAGATGCCAGGAATATGCTATATAGATGCTAAGCGTGGAGAACAAGTTTTGTCCCCTGGGCTCCCCTTTATAAGGAGCACCAGGGGGATCGTTCTAGGAGAGGCCCCGAAGGGCTCCTCTCCTTTCTGCTCACTAGGAGCACTCCTTCTTCCTCTTCCTCCACTCTCACAGAGAGCTTAGATAGAAGCATAGGGGAAACAGCTCGAGGAGCAGGATTGTAGCCACAAGTATGGCCAAGTTATAAGAGATTAGATGTAGAGAATGAGGTGTTATCTCCACTTGAGAGCTTCAATCCAATATACATTGTATTTCTCTTTGTTCATATGAGTGTGGTCTTCACTGCATCATCCCTCCCCGGATTCCACCACGTCCATCGGCCCCAACTTTAGCCTACCCATGGCATATGCCGTGATACCACCATGACATTTGGCGCCCACCGTGGGGCCTTTAGTGGCGTTGGTTGGGTTTCCATCCGGACGGGAACATCTTCATCAACTTCTTCCTCATAGGGCTCATTCAGCTTCACCAAGTCAACAGGGAACAAAGAGGTAAGCCCAGAGGCTCTCCAAGTCTAACTCATCAAAGCTGGTAAGACTCAGCAAGGACTCAAGCACTACACCAAGCTTACTGTAAATACCAAGTAACTCAGCAGGGCAGGTATGACCTAGCAAAACTCACCCAAACACTTCTCCAAGCATGTAAGTGACAAGTAACTCAGCCACCTACACTCAATCCTTCATCCCAGGGAGAAAATAACACAACCCGGGGACTAGTCAACTTATCCGAAAAGTCACCTTTAGATTAAGAGAGCATTATGTTGATTTGGATCTATACTCCAGCCAGCTTATCTGTTAACTCGGCCATAAGTTGAATCATCTTATTTTGTGATTCGGATAGATTTTGAGTCAGTTAGTTTATGTTTTGGATTACCCATTAACTCAGCTCGTCAGCCAGCTTATCTGTTAACTCGGCCATAAGTTGAATCATCTTATTTTGTGATTCAGATAGATTTTGAGTCAGTTAGTTTATGTTTTGGATTGTCCTCGGCCAGCTTATTTATAACTCGGACAGAATTTGAATTAACTCATTTATGTTCCAGATAGAATTTGAGTAAGCTTACTTATGATTCGGATATAACTTGGAGTCAATTTGTTTATGCTTCGAATTAACCTTTAATTCAGCTCAGTAGATTGTCTCTGATTCGGACTAACATTTGATTCAGCTTGCCAGGGTATATTATAATTCGGATTGGTATTCAGACTCGGCGTACTAATCATATCTCTGATTCGGGTCGAAGCTCTATTTAGTTCACCAGATTGCCAGGTTATGTTATGACTCGGATTGATATCTCACCATCTTGCCAGATTATCCCATATCTCGGATGTCTATTGGCCAGCTTATCATATCTCGAATCTATATCTCATATCTACATCTCGAATCAAATCTCTCAGCGGTTAGCCCTATTATCATATCCCAGAGCTTAATCTCGGATCTATATCTCGGATCCATATCAAAGACAAATTATCGTCATCACGCCAAATCAAGCTATATCATGGCGAGTAGATAACTCGGATTTAGGATGAGTTAACTCGGATTTGAGTCAGATGACTCAGATTCGGGATACAAATCAAAATTGAGTAAAGTAACTCGGATTTAGGATGAGTTAACTCGGATTTGAGTCAGATGACTTAGATTCGGGATACAAATCAAAATTGAGTAAAGTAACTCGGATTTAGGATGAGTTAACTCGGATTTGAGTCAGATGACTCAGATTCGGGATACAAATCAAAATTGAGTAAAGTAACTCGGATTTAGGATGAGTTAACTCGGATTTGAGTCAGATGGCTCAGATTCGGGATACAAGTCAAAATCGAGTAAGGTAACTCGGATTTAGGATGAGTTAACTCGGATTTGAGTCAGATGACTCAGATTCGGGATGCAAGTCGAAATTGAGTAAAGTAACTCGGATTTGAGTCATATAACTCGGATTTGAGTCAGATGACTCAAGACGTAAAGTCAGAATCGAGTAAAGTAACTCGGATTTGGGATAAGTTAACCCGGATTTAATCATGTAACTCGGATTTGAGTCAAATGACTCAGACTTAGCATAAAGTCAATTTGGAGTAAGGAAACTCGGATTTGGAATCAAATGACTCGGATAAAAACTTACCCAATGAGGTTAAAAGAGCAAAGCCCAAGAAGGCAAGAGCTCATAACTTACCCAATGGGGTTAAAATAGCAAAGCCCAAGAAGGCAAGAGCGCATAACTTACCCAAAAAGGTTAAAAGAGCAGTGCCAAAGAAGGCCAAGACTCATAACTTACCCAATGGGGTTAAAATAGCAAAGCCCAAGAAGGCAAGAGCGCATAACTTACCCAAAAAAGGTTAAAAGAGCAGTGCCAAAGAAGGCCAAGACTCATAACTTACCCAATGGGGTTAAAAGAGCAGTGCCAAAGAAGGAAGACTCATAACTTACCCAAAGAGGTTAAAAGAGCAGTGCCAAAGAAGGCCAAGACTCATAACTTACCCAAAGAGGTTAAAAGAGCAGTGCCAAAGAAGGCCAAGACTCATAACTTACCCAAAGGGGTTATAAGACCAGTGCCAAAAATGGCCAGAAGTCATAACTTACCCAAAGAGATTATAAGACCAGTGCGGAAAATGGCCAGAAGTCGTGACTTACCGAAAGGAGTTAAAAGACCAGTGCCAAAAAATGGCCAGAAGTCATAACTTACCCAAAGGGGTTAAAAGACCAGTGCCAAAAATGGCCAGAAGTCATATCTTGCCCAAAGAGGCAAAAAGACCAGAGCCAAAGCAGGCCAGAAGTCAAAAAACTTACCCAAAAGGGTTAAGACCAGAGCCAAAGCAGGCGAGAAGTCGAAAACTTACCTAAAAGGGTTATGACCCAGTGCCCTAGAGGGCCAGGAGTCGGTGATATATGAAAAATACTAAAGGCCGAATAAACAACTCTGGAGATATTTTATATAAAGCCTATGCACGACTCTACGAGTCCCCCATAGCCTCGGGGACTAATGTCGGGGGTGTACCCCCGAATACCCCAGAGTTGGTGTATGAAGTGGTTTGATAGTGTTGAATTAGTCAATTAAGAAAAGGAGAAGAAAAATACAATCAGGCCGAATCAGCATGGACTCGGCCCAAATAGGAAAGTTCCAAAGACAGGTTTGCCCAGGATGGGCCGAATTATATTTAAAGGGGCCGAATCAATCAACACAAAGGCTCCCCACCGAATTATTCAAGACAGGTGGGCCGAACTTACCGCGTCGCCCCACAGCGAGCGACCCTTCTCCCGCCAGGATCTCCCGCCCGCGTCGCCAGGATCGCTAGCAGCTCCCGCCAGCGTCGTCTAAGTCACCAGGACTCCCTCGCCCGACAAGCTCAACGCCCACATGCGCCATGTCTCGCCCGGGTGGGCCGGAGTAAAGAGTACTCGGCCCACCGCGGGAGCTCGTCTCCGCGCTGTAGCAGAATCACCCGGGTGGGCCGGCATCTCCTTCGACCCGGCCGGCCCACCACGGGCCAGCGCACTGCTGCCGGCTGGACCTCCTTCTATGACCCGGCTGGGCTGAGAAGATAGGCCGGATGGGCTGCAACCAGCCCAGGCCGAATAAGGGGGAACCCGGCTGGGCTGCCACCAGCTCGGGCCGAATAAGGGGAAACCCAGTTGGACCACGACCAGACTTCGGCCGGGCCAGCAGTAATTCGGCTGGGCCGTTTTCTCTCCCTAGGCCGAATTAATTCCTTCCCAGGCCGAATTCCCTCTACGCCCTAAGCACTTGGGCCGAGTTATAATGACCTAGACGCCCCATTATTTATCTCCAGGTGCCTCCACGGTCTCCACAAGAACACGTCATCGGATCAAGACAAGACCAACAAGTATCATGCCAGTCTTGGAACGCTCATGGCTCAGACTAGCACCTGGGCATATGGAATATGCCATTGGCATCAAGAAGATGCCAGAGAATATGCCCTTGGCATTAAGAATATGCTAAGGAATATGCCTTGGCATCTCCAAAGATGCCAAGGCATATGCTGAGCATCTAAGAAGATGCCAGGAATATGCTATATAGATGCTAAGCGTGGAGAACAAGTTTTGTCCCCTGGGCTCCCCTTTATAAGGAGCACCAGGGGGATCGTTCTAGGAGAGGCCCCGAAGGGCTCCTCTCCTTTCTGCTCACTAGGAGCACTCCTTCTTCCTCTTCCTCCACTCTCACAGAGAGCTTAGATAGAAGCATAGGGGAAACAGCTCGAGGAGCAGGATTGTAGCCACAAGTATGGCCAGGTTATAAGAGATTAGATGTAGAGAATGAGGTGTTATCTCCACTTGAGAGCTTCAATCCAATATACATTGTATTTCTCTTTGTTCATATGAGTGTGGTCTTCACTGCATCATCCCTCCCCGGATTCCACCACGTCCATCGGCCCCAACTTTAGCCTACCCATGGCATATGCCGTGATACCACCACGACAATATTCCTTTCAGTCTCCCACTTGCACTAGAGACAATAATCTAGTTACATAGTGATAAATCTAACACCCATTGAGTTCTGGTGTTGATCATGTTTTGCTCTAGGGAGAATTTTAGTCAACGGATCTGCTACATTGAGATCCGTATGTACTTTACAAATCTTTATATCTCCATCCTTGACATGCTCGCGGATCGAGTGAAACCGGCGCTTAATATGCTTGGAATGCTTGTGAGACCTTGGCTCTTTGGCATTGGCAATGGCACCATTGTTGTCACAATAGATCACCATTGGGTCCAACGCGTTTGCCACCACTCCTAGTTCGGATATGAACTCCTTCATCCAAACTGCTTCCTGAGCCGCTTCTGAAGCAGCAACATATTCGGCCTCCGTTGTTGATCCCGCTACCACAGGTTGTTTGGAGCTCCTCCAACTAACCGCTCCGCCATTCATGAGAAATACGTATCCGGATTGAGACTTAGAGTCATCCGGATCGGTGTCAAAGCTAGCGTCGACATAACACTTAGCGACGAGCTCTTCTTCACCTCCATATACAAGAAACATATCCTTAGTTCTTCGTAAGTACTTAAGGATATTCTTGACCGCTATCCAGTGTTCCGAACCTGGATCCGATTGGTACCTACTAGTCAAACTAATAGCATGTGCCACATCCGGTCTTGTACATAGCATGGCGTACATTATAGAGCCTATGGCTGAAGCATAGGGGACTTTGTCCATTATCTCTCTTTCTTCCGCCGAAGCCGGACTTTGAGTCTTACTCAATGTCTTGCCTTGCAACATAGGTAAGAAACCCTTCTTACTTCTGTCCATTTTAAACTTCTTTAAAATCTTATCAAGGTATGTACTTTGCGATAGCCCTATTAGGCGCCTAGATCTATCTCTATAGATCTTTATGCCTAATATGTATGACGCTTCACCTAGGGCCTTCATTGAAAATTTGCTATTTAGATAACTTTTAGCACTGTTTAAAAGATCTATATCATTTCCGATCAATAATATGTCATCCACATATAATATCAGAAATGCCACATTGCTCCCACTCACTTTCTTGTAAATACAAGCTTCTCCATAAGTTTGGACAAATCCAAACTCTTTGATCACCTCATCAAAGCGGAGATTCCAATTTCGTGATGCTTGCTTCAATCCATAGATGGATCGCTGAAGCTTGCACACCTTGTTAGCACCCTTAGGATCGATAAAACCCTTTGGTTGTATCATATACAACTCTTCTTCAATATTACCATTGAGAAACGCGGTTTTGACATCCATCTGCCATATCTCATAATCGAAATATGCAGCAATTGCTAACATAATCCTAACTGACTTTAGCATCGCTATGGGAGAGAAAGTCTCATCGTAGTCAACTCCTTGAATTTGTCGAAACCCCTTTGCGACAAGTCGAGCTTTATAGATGGTCACATTACCATCAGCATCAGTTTTCCTTTTGAAAATCCATTTGTTCTCCACGGCCTTTCGGTCGTGAGGTAATTCCACCAAGTTCCAAACTTGATTTTCATACATGGACTCCATCTCGGATTTCATGGCTTCTAACCATTTGTTGGAATCCGGGCTCATCATCGCTTCTTCATACGTCGCAGGGTCATCATTTTCATCAACCATGAAATTCATGACAGGATTTACGTACAGCTCGGGAGCTGCACGCGTCCTGTTTGACCTGCGAGGTTCGGTAGTACTCTCTTTCGGAGTTTCATGATCATTATCATTAGTTCCCTCTTCAACAGGTGGAGCCAACTCCGCAACAACTTTCGGCGCTGCGCTACTCGCCATACTTTGAAGAGAAGGTTCCACAACATCTTCGAGTTCTACCTTCCGACTACTCACACCTTTCGCGAGAAACTCTTTCTCTAGAAAGGATCCATTCTTGGCAACAAAAACCTTGCCCTCGGATCTGTGATAGAAGGAATACCCAATAGTTTCTTTAGGGTATCCTATGAAGACGCATTTTTCCGCTTTGGGTTCGAGTTTATCCGGTTGAAGTTTCTT
This sequence comes from Avena sativa, assembly GCA_916181665.1. Taxonomy (NCBI): domain Eukaryota; kingdom Viridiplantae; phylum Streptophyta; class Magnoliopsida; order Poales; family Poaceae; genus Avena; species Avena sativa. The sequence goes on from OV702283.1 coordinate 25,941,329, forward strand.
CACATAAACATCGCATCCCCAAACTTTAAGAAATGACAGCTTAGGTTTGTTTCCAAACCACAATTCATACGGTGTCTTTTCAACGGATTTAGATGGTGCCCGATTTAAAGTGAATGCAGCAGTTTCTAGTGCATAACCCCAAAATGACAACGGCAAGTCCATCAGAGACATCATAGATCGAACCATATCTAATAAAGTACGATTACGACATTCCGACACACCATTTCGCTGTGGTGTTCCGGCAGGTGTGAGTTGTGAAACAATTCCACACTCTTTCATGTGAGTGCTAAACTCGTAACTTAGATACTCACCTCCACGGTCGGACCGTAGAAATTTGATCTTTCTATTACGATGATTTTCCACTTCATTCTGAAATTCCTTGAATTTTTCAAATGTTTCAGACTTGTGTTTCATCAAGTAGATATAACCATATCTACTCAAATCATCCGTGAAAGTAACAAAATAACGATATCCACCTCGCGCCGACACACTCATTGGACCACATACATCAGAATGTATGATTTCCAATAAATCTGTCGCCCGTTCCATTGAACCGGAAAACGGCGTTCTAGTCATCTTGCCCATAAGGCATGGCTCACATGTATCAAATGATTCATAATCAAGTGATTCCAAAAGTCCATCCGAATGGAGCTTCTTCATGCGTTTAACGCCAATATGACCTAGACGGCAGTGCCACATATATGCGGATATATCATCATTAAGTTTAATCCTTTTAGCATCAACATTATGAATATGTGTAACATTATCATCGAGATCTAATAGAAATAAACCATTCATCATCGGTGCATGACCATAAAAGATTTCATTCATATAAATGGAACAACCATTGTTCTCGGATTTAAATGAATAACCACTTCGCATCAAACACGATCCAGATACAATGTTCATGCCCAGTGCAGGCACCAGATAACATTTATTCAAGTTTATAACTAATCCCGACGGCAAGTGGAGAGGCAGCGTTCCGACGGCGATCACATCAACGCTTGATCCATTGCCGACACGCATCTTGACCTCACCCCTTGCTAGCGGTCGCTTGTTCCGCAGCCCCTGATTCGAGTTACAAATATTAGCAACTGAACCGGTATCAAATACCCAGGTGCTACTGCGAGCACTATTCAAGTACACATCAATAACATGTATATCATATATACCTTTGTTTGCCTTGCCGGCCTTCTTGTCTGCCAGATACTTGGGGCAGTTGCACTTCCAGTGGCCAGTCCCCTTACAATAGTAGCACTCGGAATCAGACTTAGGTCCAACTCGGGGTTTCTTTTCAGGCGCGGCAACAGGCTTGCCGCCCTTACTTCCCTTCCGTTTTCCCTTCTTGTCTTTCTTGAAACCAGTGTTCCTATTGATCATCAACACTTGATGTTCCTTTTTGATCTCCACTTCTGCAGTTTTAAGCATTGACAGAAGCTCGGGGAGAGACTTCTTCATGCCTTGCATATTATAGTTCATCATGAAGCTCTTATAGCTAGGTGGCAGAGACTGCAGAACACGATGGATGCCTAAATCAATGGGAATCGTTATTCCCAAGGACACAAGCTTATCGGCGTAACCCGACATCTTGAGTACATGCTCACTAACGGAGCTGTGCTCTTCCATCATGCAGCTAAAGAACTTTTCTGAAGCGTTGTAGCTCTCTACAGCAGCATGTGTGTCGAAAATCATTTTCAACTCACCCATTGTATCAAATGCATTGCCGTTTTCGAAACGCTTTCGAAGTTCTGGCTCTAGCCCATACAATATGCCGCAATGAACTAAGTTGTGGTCCTCCTGACGAGTCTGATAGACATTATTCTCCTCGTCAGGGGCATCATCAAAAAGTGGGGGGCCTAACGGCGCTTCTAGCACATATTGCTTTTGTGCAGCAGAGAGGAGAATCCTCAAATTCATGGCCCATTCGGTAAATTTGCTACCGTTCGTTGCTAGTTTCTCTTTCTCCATGAACACATTGAAATTAAAAGCAGGTGGTGCCATCTACAACATAATTTGTAAAGTTTAGACTAAGTGTATGATAGATTGGGTTCAACTAATCTATATTATGAATGAACTCCCACTCAAAAACGACATCCCTCGTGCCTTTTTGGTGATTACATGAACCAAATCCACTACACCAAGTCCGATCATCACGTGAGTCGGTATAGCTTCAAAGGCGAGCATCAAATGGGCATCATATCAACTATATGACTCATGCTTAACCTTTCGGTCCGTGTTCCGAGGCCATGTCTGTACATGCTAGGCTCGCCAAGTTAGAACCTTAGTATTCGCGTGTGTAACTGTTTTACACCCGAAATATGGTCGTGGATCCAAGAACACCCGATCATCACGTGATGTCTTGGAGCGACGAAAACATAATCGGTGCATACTAAAGGAAGAACACATTCTTATCTTGATATTTAAATGAGGGATCATCTTATTATGCTAACAAAGCGCTAAACAAGCAATATAAGATGCTATCAAACATCATATGTTTATTAGTGAAATGATATGGTTCCCGCAGATGATCTCTATCATGTGCATCGTGGTATGATCACTATCATACCTATATGTGTAAATCCAAGGTCTATGGATTTTACACGCTATGTGTGTTGTAAGAGTATCATCTCATACTTCTACTTACAACACTACCATATCATAACACTAGCCCAGCAACAATCTAAACTAGACGCCTCTAATTTATCAATTGCAAGTTTTACGTGGCTTAGGGCTTTCGAGATAGAACCGTTCTTACCTACGAACATGAACCACAACGAGGATAATCAAATTGTTGACAACTCGCTTGCAAAATAGATATTGACTATAGTAGGAGAGACAGACACCCGCTAGCCACTTATGCAAACTAGTTGCATGTCAAGCGTGGAACATGTTTAATGTGCGAGGACATGTAAAGTTTGTCCGGGCCGCTTTATCCCACTATGCCACCAATATCCAAAATTACAACAAAGGAGCAACAACATGATCATCATCGCCCACATACTCATATGTGTACTACCCGTGTAAAGTATCTACGCATAGATCCGGCTCTGATACCACTGTAGGGTTCGCAGCATAGAAAACAAAAATTTTCCTACGATGTGAACTATATACCAAGATCTATCTACTAGATACAAACAACGGGCGGATGTATATCCGTAGAGAACATACCCTTGAAGACCGACAAAGCTTAACGAGTTCAACTCGTGGTTGATGTAGACGATCTCTTGCCGATCTCAAGATCGAGAGGAAGTCCTAGCGCCGCAAAACAGCAGCGCATCCGTGCTCGCACACACGTTCGAGGCACCGAGCAACCTCCGCCTCCTCGCTCCAGCGATGCAGCGGAAGCACAACTCTTTCTTGCCGAATAGCCACCGGGAACATGTATCTCGCTAGTTCGAGACCATGGGGGATAAATTCTAGAGGGGGAGAGAGATCCTTCACGAGGAGGTGTGAGAGACAAGTGAGGAGGGGGGATCCTTTTATAGGAGGAGGGGGGGCACCCAAGGGGGTGGCCGCCGGCCATGGGGGCTGCCCCCTCCCCTCCTTCATTCATGTGGGTGGACACTCCACTCACAAAATGCCCTTTAAATTTCCTCCACTCAAAAGTCCACTCAAATTCCCATTAAATTTCCACCAAATTTAATGCAAACTCTCATTAAATAAAACTCTTTTATTTTATTCATAATTTTGTCAATTAGTTTAATGACAAACATTCACAAATAACCCCTGGCTAGAATTCTATTTCACATGCATAACCACTTTATGCAATTTCACCCGAAAACCTGTTTCGGTATCTAGTGAAATAAATTCCTGCGCTTGTTCATTCTTTCAGCATGAAACATTTGCTCCAATTGGATGTCGGTGTCTCTTAAGTGTGTCACCCTACGGTTCGTGAATAATGCGGACATGATCGAGACCCCTCTCGGATCAATAATCAGAAGCCGGATCTGGAGACCCATACTGACTCCCACACATTCAACGATGACTTTCTTGTGATCGTCGGAACCTTTTACGCTAGTATCTTAATCCCTTTGTTTCACGATATATTACATGTCCGAGATTCGATCATCGTTATCTCCATACCTAGTTTGATCTCGTTACCGACATGCACTCTTTTCTCGTTCCTGTGATATAACATTCTAGTGATCAAATCACTTGCTTGCAAGCTAATCAATGTGATATCACCGAGAGGGCCCAGAGTATATCTATCCGTCATCGGGATGAACAAATTCCACTCTCGATCCATGAGCCTCAACATAACACTTTATTAGTTCTGAATCCATCTTTATAATCACCCTGTTACGGTGTGACGTTTGATGTTATCAAGAAACTCTTCCGGTGTTAGTGATTGACATGATCTCATGGTCTAAGGATTAGGATCACTTCGTAAGTTGTTATAGCAATATAAAATCAATGACTTTGATCGTAATGCTATACTTCGGATGAATGTTCATCACACCATTACACTAATGTTGTGATCCCGTTATTAACAACATCCAATGTCCATGATCAGGAAACCTTGATCATCTTGTTAATCAACGAGCTAGTTTATGAGAGAGGCATAACTAGGAACTTTCTGTTTGTTTATTAAACACACATGTATTAACGTTTCCGTATTAATACAATTATAGCATGCAAAATAAACATCTATCATATACTTGGAATACACATAATAAACACTTTATTATTGCCTCTCAGGGCATATTCCCTTCAGTGACTTCTACACTCAAATGACTAACATGTAGATCTTTATTTCTCTTCTTCAGGACTACAAGTGCTCCTTGAGCTATTTGCAGGAAGAAGAGAGCTATTACACGAGCCTTATGGCGTAGAATGAATCGATCCCCTCTTAGGAGCCCGCGTCTCCTCTTATAAAGGGGTGCCTTGGTTCCTCCTAGGGCTGACGTGGTAAGCATATTCGAGGAATATGCTTGTCCCAATATGGTAACTCGGCGACCTCCTTTCCGTGTCCCCCTTATATCGACGACAATGTTCCAGAGAGCCCCACATGCGCGCCTCGGGCTCCCTGACTGTCACCTCCGTGACCTTCTTCTACCCTTCTACTGCTCTGCTCCTTGTCCTTTATGCTTGGCTCTGTTCAGATTCCCCCCTAGCTAGTGACTAGGGTTTGACTATAGGCACATCCTTCTCCTGCAAGCTTCATGTTACTCGGCCCTAGGTAAAGGAAAAGGATCTTTGGGACACGCCTTGTTTAGGTTCGTGTAATCGATACACATTCGCCATACGACGACTACATTTGGGTCATCCTTTTTCTTTTGTACTAACACCGGATTTGATAGCCAATCCGGATGAAGCACTTCCATGATGAACCCAGCCGCAAGGATCCGAGCTATCTCATCCCCTATTATTTTTCTCCTTTCTTTAGCGAAGCGGCGAAGAGGTTGCTTCACCGGCCTTTCTCCTGGCCTTACATGCAAAGAGTGCTCAGCCAACTCCCTCGGCACACCTTTCAGGTCTTGAGTTGACCATGCAAAGATATCCCAATTCTCACAGAGGAAGTTGGTGAGCTCTCCTTCCTATTTGGCATCTAGGACGGCACCAATCGTGAGGGTGCGCTCTGGGAATTGCTCATCTATCTGGACCTTTCTTGTCTCTTTAGTCGGCTGAAAAGAAACACTTCCATGTGGGTTGGCTAATGCCGGCATATTCAGCTGTGCCGACTGAGCGAGAGCCGCTACCTCCTGAATCCTTCTTTTTTCACTTGCAATTACCAATGAATCGGCCAGGTTTGATCCGGCCGAAGCACATTCCATCGACTTCCTGTAATCTTCGGCTACTGTTATCACCCCTTGTGGTCCGGGTAACTTCATTTTCAAGTAAGTAATGTGGAAGATGCTCATGAATTTGGCCAATGCTGGCCGTCCGAGTAAAGCATGATAGCACCTTTCTAGGTCCACCACTTCAAACTCCAAATTTTCCGCTCTGCAATTCTCCCTTGTGCCGAATATACATCTACTCGGACTTTCCCAATGGGTTCGCACGAAAGTCCCGACACTATTCCCGACGTTATTCCGAGTTTATGCATCGTATATTTGTACATGATATTGATACTGCTCCCATTGTCAATGAGTACTTTTGAAAATTTCACATTAATTATGGGCCCGACAAATGTTGGATCTAGTACGAGTGCGTACGACCCTGGATTCGGCATTATTTTCGGGTGATCCTTTATGCTCCAGGTTATTTCCTGATCTGACCAAGGCACATATCTTGGTACCGCCGGCATAACCGCATTTACCTCCATATGCCGGCGTTGTACACTTTTCCTGTCTTGTTGTTCTGTTGTGAACACACAATATGTTTGATGATGCTCCCTGTAATCATTACGTCCATTATTTCCAGGGTTTGCCCTTCCATCCTGACCTTGATTTATCACTTGATGCACTACATCTCTCCAGTCCGAGTTGTCATACCTCGGAGGGGGTGGGGATAACATTAACTGTTGTGCATTTGCTCCAGTTAACTATGGCTGCTGCTGTTGATGCACTTGATGAGGAGACGCTTGCATGCTCGCTGGGTTCCCCATTGCGTTTTTCATCCAAGCACATTGCCGAGTCGTATGATTAGCCGGCTTGGCCGGGTTTGGAGTATGGAACTTACATGGTTGATCCTGCCGCTGCTTCTTCTGTTCTGTGTCCACTGTCTCTTTCCTTTGTTCCTCGGTGTCCACTGCTGAGGACCATTTTTCTGCCGCTGACTGTTTCCATGACTCGACTGATCTTGCACTACTGCTGCCACCTGATTGGATGCATATCTGTAATCCGGTCTTTCCTCTCTTCTTCTACCCCTGAACTCGTTGCGCCTCGATGATCTGGCTGCATCTCTTGCATATTGATCTTGATGCTCCCGATGCTCTGCCGACATTAGTTCTGGTTGTGTCGGATCCCCCAATGCATACGAATCTGCTATCCTGATGGTTTCTGCCAAGGTGGTCGGCATATCTCTTTGCAGCCTCTGCCACAATACACTGGCGTATCAGCAGCCTTGAGCAAACCAAGCTATCGCTTGAGATTCTATAACACCTTCACATGAGTTTCTAAGGTTACACCACCGAGTCAAGAATTCTCTATCTGTTTCATTCGGCCTCTGTTTGCACATAGCGAGCTGTTGTGTCATGTTTGGCCTTTTGTAGGTACTCGTGAAGTTGCTGACAAACATATCTTCAAAATCTAGCCAACAGTTGATATTGCCTGCTGGCAGATTGTTCAGCCATACTCTGGCTGGTCCTTCCAGCATTTGCGGGACATATCTTACCGCCCATCGCAAGTTTCCACTAGCTATTTTTACTGCAGTGGCATAGTCAATCAACCAATCCTGTGGTTTTGTGCTCCCATTGTATTTTCGTGCCCCTTGGCAGTTGAAAGTTTGGCACTGGTGGCTCGCCCATGATCCATGGTCCGAAACACGCCGGACCAGGCGGACCCTGTTCCTCTAACAACTCAGACCGATACAACCTGTCTAGTTTTAATCTTGCATCATTTGATGGCAAGTTTCTATAAATGATTCTCTCCTGCGTTCCATAATGGTTGTTCCCACCATGTCCTGCATACTCCATATCCGTGTAACCATCATTGTACCTCTCGTTTGCCTGATTATGGTGAGCTGGTCTCAATTCTCGCTCTTGCCGCGGCTCATATCTCGGCTGAGGATCGGGCGGTGGGTCTCTCCTTCCCTCTGCTGGGTTATTGTTCTCGTGATTTCCTCTTCCGAGGTCTCCATTACCTCGGCTTCCGTTTCCTTTGTTGGCACGGCTGGGGTTTCTTTCGCCACTGTTACCTCGGCTTCCGTTGCCTCTATTTTCATTGACCTTTTCGGCTACTGCCGGATCATACGGAACAATTTGCTTATTTATTTTTCCTGAAGTTACTGCTCTATCTTTTCGCGCGTTGTTTACGGGTGAGGATGCAGCTGCCACGGATAGTGCAGGCGCTACTCCAGCCGAATGAACCATACGCGAGGCTCCCGGTCTTGCCGGGTCAGCCCTGAGCATTTCTTCATTCTGCTGGTTCGCAATGCTTACCAGCTCATTCACTCTTTCTTGCTGTTTCTGCCGGGCTTCGCCGGTTAATCCTTCTAACTCCAATGTAGCGGCATTTGCCGCCCTTAGGTTCTTTGCCGGGGTGCTATACCTCGGCAAGCCTAGATCAACTGAATCTGCCTTATGAGTCTCATGCTCTTTGTTGATATCATTCATGAGGTTTTTTCCTCTTAATCTTAATTCATCTACCCGCTCGGGGGCAACATCTACTTTATTTGCCTTAGCATACTCTCGCAGGGTCCTGTTCAAGGACTCCCGCAATGCCGACACCTTTTTTGCCTCTACCAGTACTTTCTGCCTAGTCTCTTCTAACTCAGCCTGAGCATTAGCCGGATCAAGTATCGGGGCCACAGGCGTGGTCAGATTATCTATAGTTTCCTAGAGAATGTTTTCTGGTCTTTCCAGAGGTGGCCATCTTATCCTTGCTGCCTTTGGGGTTGTCTCCTGCACCTCGGCTGACTTGGCTGCCGACGGATCTACCTCGGTGGGATGTGGAGCTGCTTGCTTCGCGGTCACCTGCCCCCCGGCCGCCGGGTCCTTGCTTGATCCGGTGCCTGCTCCTGCCGCCTGCACTGCGGCTGTGACCATCACCTCGACGCTGCCGACGTGGCGTGCCCAACGCGGACCGTTAGCAGCACTAAGGGGAGGTTCTCCTGCATCAATGACTTGGTGAGGATAAACGCAGGAGGTGTCGATGCCGACGTAGACCTTGTGCACGCCCAAGTTGATGAAGACGCTGTTACGTGGAGGCGCTTTCCTCTAGAAGTTGCCTGCGTTATCGCTGACATAGTCCCAGAGATCGAATCTCTCGACTAAGCCAGAGACAACGCGCTCGCCGGTGTGGATGAAGTTTCCCGTCCAGATCTTGACTCCACCTAGCACCGCTGCTAGCCCCACGGTGGGCGCCAACTGTCGTGGTGGTGGCACGAAAGAGGCCATGGGTAGGCTAAAGTATGGGGCCAATGGATGCTAGAGGGATCCGGGGAGGGAAGATGTAGTGACTTCAACACTCAAATGACTAACATGCAGATCTTTATTTCTCCTCTTCAGGACTACAAGTGCTCCTTGAGCTGTTTGCAGGAAGAAGAGAGCTATTACACGAGCCTTACAGCGTAGAATGAATCGATCCCCTCTCAGGAGCCCGCGTCTCCCCTTATAAAGGGATGCCTTGGTTCCTCCTAGGGCTGACGTGGTAAGCATATTCGAGGAATATGCTTGTCCCAATATGGTAACTCGGCGACCTCCTTTCCGTGTCCCCCTTCTATCGACGACAATGTTCCAGAGAGCCCCACATGCGCGCCTCGGGCTCCCTGACTGTCACCTCCATGACCTTCTTCTGCCCTTCTACTGCTCTGCTCCTTGTCCTTTATGCTTGGCTCTGTTCAGATTCCCCCCTAGCTAGTGACTAGGGTTTGACTATAGGCACATCCTTCTCCTGCAAGCTTCATGTTACTCGGCCCTTTCTCGCATAACTCGGCTCGACCTTCACCTGCATTCAGGTTAGTCAGACTCGCTCGGCCGACTTAACTCATACGTCGGCCGGATAAGGTGTTACTCCTTCTGTAGCTGTCATGGCCTTGCTTATCTCGGCCGACGCTTACATGACTCGACCGATATAAACAGTAACTCGGCTCATGACAAGGGAGACTCCTTTCATCTTTCCCCTGTCTTAACCCTATCCGGGGTCACCTCCCCAACAAGCCCCTGCCCTCGTGAAGGGTTTTTGGCATTTCGGCCATAAGATGTTCTGGCACGTGCTCCTACGTGGGAGAATTATACTGGTCTCTGGCCCAGCTGTTTGAGCGGTACTAACCTTGCGAGGCTTGGGCATGCCCTTGATTTGTGATCCCTCTCTCGAGGAAAAGGGGTGCGAGCTCCGGTGTTTGCTGTGGCTGATGGTGCTGCCGATTTCTAGGCTCATGACAAGGATTTGTCTCATGAACTTCTCCACAAGCTTCCTGAGGGGAGTGCCGTAGGTCAGGCACCATACCATGGATGAGGGGCTTTGCCTCGCGCGCCCTCCGTAGAGCCTCTCGTGGAGATTACTATGGAGGAAACACGCATGCCATGGTGGACCTGAAATGCACTTGCGAGAAGAGTTTTTTGAGCGCCAGGAAACATGGGTGAGGTGACTTAATGCCGAAACTAGATCATAAGTTTAGAGCCCAGCAGTTTAGGCCCTGCAAAGCTTTGGCCGCTTGAGGGGTGTGCCTCACGAGCCGCCATGTAAGCCTATCGAGGAGAGGGCCGTAGGGCAAATGCTTATCCTGTTGGCCCCTTGCAGAGGGGTTATAGGATTAGCATGAGGGTTTTTAAATATCATTAACCATGGGTGAGGTGCTTACTACCGAAATCGGTCAGCAAGTTCAGAGCTCGACACTCTAGTTCCTGGGAGCTTGGCCGTGGAGGGGCAGTGCCTCATGAGCCGTCACAACGATGTCTTTTTAAATATTAGGAACCGCGGGTGAGGTGACTTACCATCGAATCCGGTCAGCAATTTTAGAGCTCAACAGTTTAGGTCCTGAAGACTTGGGCCACTAGAGGGGCAATGCCTCACAAGCCACCCCGTGGGGCAAAAAACACACACCAGTGAAATCCTGTGCACATGACATGAGAGGACTCCAGGTGCCAGGAACCGTGGGTAAGGTGAATCATTGCCGGATCTAGTCTATAAGTTTAGAGCTCGACACTTTAGGTCCTGAAGGCTTGGGCCGCTAGAGGGAATGTGCCTTGCAAGCCGCCCATAGACCTTACTAGGAGAGGGCCATATGACAAAGACGCGTGCTGCCGCACGAGGTTCTCAAGAACCAGAAACCATGGGTGGGGTGACTTATGGCCGAAACTAGTCCGTAAGTTCAGAGCTCGACACTTTAGGCTCTGATGTTGACAGGGAGTGACTCGGTGATGAGTACCATGCCTACCCCCTACTCATGTGGTGTATGTGATGGAACTCAAGTGGCATGGTTTTTGGAGAAATTCTTTTCCGAGAGAAAACCAAATAGCAAGACATGCGCATAGCACAAGTTAAAAAAATCGCGAAAGGTCCAAGGTTATTACAATGCCGCCGTGGCCCACACGGGTCTTACAGGAGATAAAGCTGTACGAGATAATGATTTTCGGGGGTCACCTTCAAAAATTCGAGGTTTCAGGCATGCCGCAAGAAGAGGTTTGTCCACCTTCCAGCAGCCAGATTCCCCTGCTCAGCTGGTAGCTTAGATACCATCGGGGAGGCATTCGATGTTGTATGTGCACTAAATGTAGTCCACCGAGAAGTCCGGATCCCCGGGGTCAACGCAGGCTATGGTGGCCTGGGTCCTTCTTGAGTGCGGGGGCACCGATCACGCTCTGCTCCTCGCAAGGCGGGAACAGAGCGGCTGCCGCCCTCTTCGCCATGGCGTTTTCCTAGGCCACCATTTGCTTCTTCCTCGTGGAGCCACTGACATAGTCCAGGGCATCCACATATTCCAGGTAGGTGGCGACTGCGGTCTTGTAAGCGTGCTCGAGGGAGCACAAGGCTTCTACCTCGTCACATTGGACCGTGATGACCCCACCGTTACCTCCATGCATCTTGACGATGTTGCAGGCATGGTGAGTGGCCGCCATGAACTTGGCCAGCACAGGGTATCCGAGGATGATGTTGTACGGAAGACCAATGTGTGCCAAGTCGATGAGCTCGGTGTAGTAGTTGTCACGCGTCCCGAACATTATGGAGAGGCGCACCTTCCCGATGGTTATGGTGGTCCCGTTGGTCACTCCAGAGAACTACATGGTCGGCATTAGCCTGTCGTATGGCACCTGCTTTTTTGTGTTTCTCGCGTGCCTCGCGGGGGTACAATGGAGGATGAAAGTATAGGGTTTTAGATCTCTGGGATCAACCCGTCCTAAGGTAGGAGAATGGCTCCTTATATAGCGGCAATGGGCCTCTTCCCCCAATATCTAGGCGGGAAGGGCTTCCACAGTGCCGCTCCTCGAGGTCCCGGTCTACAAGACTACTTTTGGTGAACTAAGTCTTGGATGCCGGATGCTCCTCCATCCTCCTGTAAAGCGGCCTTCTTTAGCTTCATTTGTCCCTGTCCGGTGCTGCTTGTTGTCCCCCTTCCACCAAAATGGAAAAAAGGGTTGCCTGCCATGCTGAGGTCGTTCGTCCTTCCCTTGCAGAAAAGGTGGCAGACCGGGGCTTCCTTTACCGAGGCGAATATGGAGCACAGGGCTGCTGCGCTCCTTATCGGGACCCGCCTCGCCAGCTGGCTGCATGGTGAGACTACCAAACAGGCCCTAGGCACGCTCCAAGGCATCCAAAGCTTGGCAGCATATTCGGCGCCACAGAGGGGCTCTTCTCTCGGACGCATCCACTGGAGGCCGTCTCCTCATGAAGGCGAGGCCTCGCGAGGGATCGCCCCACCGGGCTGCCTCTAGACGCTCTTCAGCCTCTTGAGGGCGCGCCTGCTCACGCACTGGACCTGTCAACCGCTGGGACGTGGCACCCTGGTTGCCAGCGTCCTGACAGTTTGTAGTGAATCCTGCCATATGTATGGCTTCAGTCCAGCAGTGTGGAACATTCTTCTTTTGTAGTTCGTAACTCAGAAGTTTGAATATTATATGCTTTCTATCGAATACTTTCCTGAGTTTTTTCTTCGGAAATCTCATGATGATTTGCTTAATCATTCGGTTGCTCCTGGTCCTTCGGGTCAACAACTATCATGAAGAGACAAGTGCACCCAAAAATTTAATATCGTTAATCGATTTATTGATCCTCCATTGTATGATGACAAGATCCAACATATCAAACAATTGGAGCTTGAGCTTCGAGTTGTAAAGGCTCATGTAAATGTGTCCAACTCACAAAATCAAAAGGCCACGGTACACGAGTCATATTTGCTGGAACAAATTTCAATGGCGAGTGAGAGCATGCTATGTAAGTTCCTAGAAAAGCCTTCGAGTTCATTGTTTTACTGAAAACTGACCCCTTTCCACTTTTTGTAGGCATTCGCTTGAACACTGTGGACGATACCCAACACATGAAGACTTGGATGAACGCCCTGATGGATGCTTCTTTGGTCGAGAACACTGATTTCTAGATAAACCACTGGCGAGCATATACATTGACGCTCCCTTTAAGATCGAGTTTTAGAGGTGGAGAAGTTCGTCGAGTGCTGCCATTCTGTGCTAGCATTGGTGTATAATGCGATGTTTCCTAGGAATCTCCAGCCTCAAGGGCTGGCCACATTGATGTAGAAATTTCGACGATGTGAGGCGATCCACCACTTTGTGAAGTTGCAACTTATCGCGGGTGCTAAGGTTTCCTTTTCTTGGGTGCACATGCACCACCCGACAATAAATTTGGATGTGGTGTCGCAAGTTCTGCCTTCTCCTCCGGGGGTGGTTTGATACCCATGGATCCTCATTACGAGGCTGCTTATAAGCCAGCTATCCGGATAATCTGTAGGTGCCGTGATGAGGACCAAGATTTCTTCCTGAACTTTCCTGTGTAATTATTGAATTGGTCCTATAAAGAAACATATGTAAATTTTGTAAAGTTTTCATAAATGTAAGCCGATAATATTGTCTGTTGCGGAATCAAATATTATGATATTGGTTGTTCTATTTGCACCCTACGTGAGCCATTTTCGTTAGCCTGATGCCCGTTTGGCCGAATCAGCTATTTAGGTCAGGGTGTGTATGAGTGTTTGATGACGAAGTCGATAGTTATATATATTGTGCTGATTAGCATAGCCCCCGAGTATCGGGTGATGTTTCTATAATGAGCTAATTAGCTTTTCCCCCGAGTATCAGGTGTGATGAAAGTAAAGAATTGAAATTAAGACTCGGTTGAGAGAACTTAGGTTTATTCATATAGGGTACAAAGGTACATTGTTTGGCATAGTCGCCTGGTTATAGACCTTACTGGAAGTAAATGCGAGTTTCAGTTGAATAGCCTGGCTATAGGCCCTATTGAAAGTAAATTGCTGAAAGTAAATGTCCTAAGCTTAAAAGCATCGCAGCTACACAACATTCCATGAATTGGAGTACTTGACTCATGTTGTCTTGTCTTGGAGAAGATATGCTCGGCCAGGGATCACTTCTGTGATGATGTACGGTCCTTCCCATGGCAACTCTATCTTGGGATGTCCATCTTGCTCGAGGCGAAGGACAGGTCCTCCCGCTGAAGGACCTGGGACGCAGTTGATGACTGTGATAGTGATGTCTCGCGCTTTGTCGAGTGCGTCGACGTCATCTTTGAGTGCCTCTGTAGAGGTGGCTTCGTCGTATGCGACGACTTTTGGAGCTTTGTTAGTTATCTCCACTGGAAGCATGACTTCGACTCTGTGGACCAGGAAGAATGGTGTTTCCTGTGTAGAAGTATTTGGAGTTGTGCGTAGGATCCATAGGATATATGATAGCTCATCTACCCAAGCGCCTTTTTCTCTTTTGAGTGGTACCATGAGCCTTTTCTTGATGTTGTTGTAGATAAGTACGTTGGCTTTTTCCAACTGACCATTGGTTTGCGGGTGGGCAACTGAAGCATAGTTCAGTTGGATGCCCATCTCTTTGCAATAGTCCTGAAATTCCCTTGGAAGTGAAGTTGGATCAATTATCTTTGATGATGCTACCCCGAAGCAGAAAACTATTGACTTGATGAAGTTTACAGTCAATGTAGCATCTTGGCTGGTGACATGCATTGCTTCAATACACTTGGTAAATTTGTCGACTCCGACGAGAAGAAAGACGTATATGCCATGAGTTGATCTATGGATCTTGCCAACTATCTCGAATCCCCATTGGGCGAAAGGCCAAGCCAAAGGTATAGGGGCCAATTCTGTCATTGGTGCATGGGATTTTGTAGAGAATCGCTGGCATGCTTCGCATGTGCGTACGATGTTCTTGGGGTCTTGCACCGTGGTGAGCTTGTAGAAACCTACCCGGAAGGCCTTTGCTTCTGTTGCTCGGATGCTGGCGTGGTGACCACATATGCCTTCATGGATGTCCTTGAGGATAACTTTTCCTTCCTCGGGTGTCATGGACCGCTGTATCATGCCCGAGATGCTTCGTTTGTAGAGTTTTCCCTTTATTCCTATGAAGACTTTGGTTCAGCAGGTGATCCATCGTGCTTTGAATGTGTCATCTAGGAGTTCTCAATTTACCATGTACGCCAAGTATGGTTGCATCCTTGTGCGTTCAACCATCATCACATCCTCGGGTTCTTCCTTGTCCTCTAGTGCAGATGCGTAGGGTTCAAGGGTGGGCGCACCTCGAGTTAGCTTGTGCCTTAGCCCCATTGCATTCTTTTGGTGTTGTGGGTTTAGCGGATTTTTTTGAATTTGATGGAGTACCCGCTGATTTCTTCCCAAAATACTCTGGGTGGTACGGGCAGACAGAGGGACCAGATATTTGCAAGATTGTCAACTTCCTCGTTGCTTGCTCTGCTGATGTAGGAGACCTTGCATCCATCTAAATGTCCCTCCATGATGTTTGTATATGTCACGGTACTCGGTCATGTTGTCACTGGTGGCATCACACTTGTTTATTGTTTGTTGTGCGATGAAATTCGAATACCCGAATAATTTGAGGTGAGTTTCACATAGGCTATGGCCATACGCATGACATGTAACAAGGCCTCGAATTCTTCTTCATTGTTGGATGCGTTCAGGAATCTCATCCAAAGTATGTACCGCAACTTATCTCCTTGGGATGATATCAATATGACACTTGCTCCCGCTCCTTCAACTCTTTTGGATCCATCAAAATAGGTCTAGGCACTCAATAGATCTAGAGGACCCGCGCTTTGTAGTTCCTTCCATTCCATGATGAAGTCAGGTAGAACCCGTGACTTGATAGTTTTGTTCTTCTCGTACATGATGTCCCGAGGGGATAATTCGATTCCCATGAGAGAGACACGCCTAGTTGCCTCGGGATTGTTAAGGATGTTGGATAGAGGGGTCTCATTGACCACCACTATCGGATGCTCCATGAAATATTGATGTAGTTTGCATGCTTTCATAAAGACACCATATGCGAGCTTCTGATAATACGGGTACCGCTGTTTGGACGGACATACTACCTCGCCAACCACTTGAAAACGTCACTGTTTAGACGAGTAGGCCGGCCGTTGGACACCATATGTTTTCCCTTCTTCGGGTCACTTGACGACCAACACTGTGCTAACCACTTGATAGTGGTGGTGATGTACACTAGTAGAAAAAGAGTCATTCGTCCATCTCAGTTCGGAGCATTAGTCCCGGTTATAGTTGGACCCGGGACTAATGTGAGCATTAGTCCCGGTTCCAACGGCTAGAACGCCAGCAATCTTTAGTCCCGGGTCAAACGGGACCTTTAGTCCCGGTTCGTATCACCAACCGGGACTAAAAGGGGTGCCCCGGTGTCAATCCCTTTAGTCCCGGTTCGTATCACCAACCGGGACTAAAGGTGTGACCTTTAGTCCCGGTTCATATTACCAACCCGGACTAAAGGGATTGGCACCGGGGCACCCCTTTTAGTCCCGGTTGGTGATACGAACCGGGACTAAAGGTTATAAAAAATTTTAAAAATAAAATCCTTCGAACTGTAGTTAGGCCATGTACACTGCTAGACATTTAGATAGACGTTTAACTGATTAAAAATAATACGTATGAAAAAGAAAATTAGGCAAGCGTCTTTGTCCCTCATCGCGTGGCGTTAAACCCGGGCGCTAAATAGAGTTTGTTTTTCGCGTCCGTACAGTCCGCCGCAGGAAAAATTAGACGTGCCCTTATATTAAGTGATTTAGTTGTTACAAAAATTAACAAATATAAATTTCAACATAATTTACAAAAAATGTTATAAAAATTCAAATGGCCATAACTTTTGTATACCATGTAAAAAAAGTACAACCTATCAAAACGTGCAGAAAAAATTATTTCAGAAATTAAATTATTTTAGTATTTTTATGTCATATTTGAATTTCTCGCATTTTTCTGATAATAATGGATATATTATTTGTTAAATTTCGATTTACAGATTTGAAGATATTGTTTATGTCATATTAAATGAATAAATGGCAAAAATGAATAAAATGTTAATTTAATTAGTTTTTACTTTCATTAGAATAAAATGTTATTATTAATTATTTATTGTTGTTTACTAAAAATAGTTGTTCTTAATTTCAAAAAATAAAAACGTGTCACATATCGATATGAGTTAATAAGATTGATATACTAGTCTTGACAACAAGATATAATGGTTCTTCGCGCAGGTAGGAGAGATGGAATGAAGAAGTTAAGCGTGCTGGGGATGGAGTAGTGCTAGGATGGGTGACCGGATGAGAAGTTTGACTGTAAGTACGATTTGAACTAAGATTAAGTATAATTAGTGTTAAAAATGAGAGATGTGAGAGATTAACGAGTCAAATAATTCAAAGGTTTAAGAAAAAATTGAAAAAAAAAATCAAATTTTTTTTTTAAAAAAAAATTAAAAAAACTTTTAGTCCCGGTTCGTATTACAAACCGGGACTAAAGGTCCTGCACACTCGACGCGGCCCCATGAGTGCCTTTAGTCCCGGTTTGTGACCGAACCGGGACTAAAGGGGTAGGCCTTTAGTCCCGATTTCTTTGTTCCGGTTAGGAAACCGGGACTAAAGGCCTTTACAAACCGGGACCGATGGCACGTTTTCCACTAGTGGTACAAATGAGAGATGTGAGAGATTAACGAGTCAAATAATTCAAAGGTTTAAGAAAAAATTGAAAAAAAAAATCAAATTTTTTTTTTTAAAAAAAATTAAAAAAACTTTTAGTCCCGGTTCGTATTACAAACCGGGACTAAAGGTCCTGCACACTCGACGCGGCCCCATGAGTGCCTTTAGTCCCGGTTTGTGACCGAACCGGGACTAAAGGGGTAGGCCTTTAGTCCCGATTTCTTTGTTCCGGTTAGGAAACCGGGACTAAAGGCCTTTACAAACCGGGACCGATGGCACGTTTTCCACTAGTGGTACAACAACGGTGGATCTCTTTCTTTGGGTGACACTAGGACGGACGATATCGATAGAGTTTTCTTTAGTTTTCAAAGGCTCTCTGGTCGGTCCACTCGAAAGTATCTAATTTCTTCAGCAATGCGTAAAATGGTAGTGCTTTTTCGCCCAGCCAAGCAATGAACCGACTTAGTTTCGCCACACGCCTAGCTAGCTTCTGGATGCCTCGTAGATTCCTCGGATTCTTCATCTTCAAGACCGCCAAGATTTTTTGGGGGTTTGCCTCAATCCCCCTAGCCGACACAAGGTACCAGAGTAGTAGCCCCGCGGGTACTCCAAAGGAGCACTTTGTCGGGTTAAGCTTGATGCAGTACTTGTCGATTATCAAATGTCTCACGGAGATCATCGATAAAATTCAGTTCTTGCCTTATCATGATTATTACATCGTTGATGTAAACTTGAATGTTTCTTCCAATTTGATGTCCAAGGCAATTTTGCATCATCTGGTGGTATGTGGCACCCGGGTTTTTTAACCCGAAAGGCATTTCTCGTAGCAGAATATACCATAAGGTGTGATAAATGTTGTATTGTCTTGTTCCTCGAGTTTCATCCTGATTTGGTTGTAGAGAGAATACGCATCTAAGAAGGACATCCGCTCACACCCCGCGGCTGAGTTGATGTTTTGATCGATTCGCATGAGCGGGAAGTGATCCTTTGGATATTGTTTGGTTAACATAGTGAAGTCGATATACATGCGGAGCACATCCATATATATTTTCTCCAGGACACACATTCGATTAGTGACCTAGGTTGCCCTCTAGATCTCTCAGATGAACTTGGCGTCAAGGAGGCGATGGATCGCCTTTCCAATGGGCTTGCATTTTGGCTCTATGAAGCGGTGAAGTGACTGCTTGACTGGACTTGCATCAGGGTATATGTTGAGTGCATGCTCAACGAGTTCCCTGGAAATTCCTAGCATGTCCGCTGGACACCATGCAAAAATTTCCCAACGCTCACGGAGGAACTCGACGAGCGTGCTTTCCTATACGGGACCAAGGTTGGAAGCCACAAAGGTTGTTTTCTTCGGATCAGTGGGGTGGACCTGGACCTCTCATGTATCCTTGGCAGAGTCGAAGGATTCGTTGGGTATGGACCTCGTTGCTTCCAGCTAAACATCGTGATCAGTGGAGATCTTGAGTTGGACGAACACTTTTCCATGCCGAAGGACTCAAAGATTTTGTTGAATTCTGGTACATATTGTCTGAGTGAGCAAAGCTTCCTATAACACTTATGATCCCATTGGGTCCCATCATTTTCATCACGAGAAAAACGTAGTGCGGACCCACCATGAACCGCGCGAATGCGGGTTACCAAGGATACCTCGATGATCCATTTGTCGCTTAGTGGCACAATCTCCACCAGCTCGCGACCAAGGCTACTGAAGACCCGCTTGAGGGCCTCTGGTTCCCAGACATCTAAAAGGAGGCCATCAAAGCCGAGTTTAGAGAAGAAAAAAAGCTGCCCCAAGTGATCATACCACCCACGGGCGTGATGCCAACACATGAAGCTCATTTTCTCCCCACATCACTCAAATGAACAGGAAGAGTGCAGAACATGCTCACTGTCTGAGCTGTGGGCGAACCGGACGAAGCAATCGAATGAAGGTGTGCATAACTCAATATTGACCACTTTTCATCTGATCCCAAAACGAGACCTGAAAGCCGACAGCAAGTCTACCGGCGACACAGCGGGACACGTGCCCAACACTGTGTCCATGAGAGCATTGTCGTCGAACTCCTCTACCAAGGCTACCATGACTGCGGTGCGCGACAACACACAACCGCCCGAGGCCGGTCACCGGTGCGGATTTCCTGACTAGACGCCCTCCATCGTGCGAGAAGGTCTAGGTAGTGGCGAGAGGCTAGGCTAGGGACGCGAAGCTCCGACACAACGACTAGGAAAAACGAGGCGAGGGTGACGACGACGAGGTTCGGTTAAGGGTGTGGGAGGTTGACCGCATGGCAAGGACACAAGGAGGGAAACGGAAAGCTCCGATCTGGAAACCAGTAGCCAGCGCTAAGGAAGGTAATGGAGAGGGGAATAATAGGGGAGAAGAGCAGAGAAGAGAAGAAGATCTAGTCCTCGCAGGGGTAAACCAGTCCACGACCGCAAAGGATAACGGGGAATACTGACAAGGCGGGGCAAGAAGAGTTGACCTAATGGTGGGATTGAGTTCAACCATTATTTGACTGTTTCAAACGATTGTTTGGCCATTAGATTTGTATTCACCCCAATTTGGACCCTCTCAACAATTGGTGAAGCTACTACAGCCGCTCCACGAGATTACACGCAACTCAGACCCTGTGATGCCTTGGCGTCTGAACTTTCGGGCCGCATATTAAAAACCTCATATGAAAGTGTACTATTAAGCTGTATCTTTTACACATCTATAAATATGTTAAACAATAAGTAATGGTGTGATAAAACAAATTATGAACAAAAAACCTTCAAGCACACTTTGATGAACCTATAGAATAAGATACTCTTTTCATGATTGGCATTGGTGTTTTATGCCTTTATTTTTGGGCTACTTCTTAGTTTCATGACCGACTAGAAGACTCCCTTCTTAGTTTTATGTCTTCCCTTGAGATGTTTTGCATATCAAACCGAAAGTAAGCATTGAATACATATGTTAATCCTCCATAAAGAATGTAAAATAAATTTTGAGCTATGTAGTTCATGTCAACAGTACTAATAAGGATGGGGTTCCAAGTATCTTTTATTTCAAAGCTTCATCTGGTTTATGTGCTAAACATCTTACAAGTTGATTGTTTCATGAACCATACCTATGACCTTGCACTCCTCATGCTACTCAACTTAGGTCTGTCATTGTATGCTCATGTTGGTCTTAGAAACCGCATAACTGAAGTACCTCTTGCTCCCTGTGTAGCTATATGCCCCCATTTTTGTATTTATTGGTTATGTTCAAGGTGGGAGGGGGCAGTATCTCTACTCTAGAAGAACAAGAAAAAAAGACATATGAATCATATCAACAAGGATAATCATGCTGTAAGTTTCCACCATGAGTTATCGCACGACACATGGATTTAACTAGCGGTTCAGGAGCGTTTTCTCTCAACATTCCTACTCTAGTATGCACACTTTATTTCACATCGATGCAATCCATAGGAAGAACTTAAACATGATTAATTATCAATATTCAACATTGAAAGCTTGTGCCATTCCAACATGGTTTAGCCAATAACAACTAATAAGATGTAAAGCACAAAAATTTCCATAGTGGTATCACCCCATACCTTAATTTCTTATGATCTTTAAAATACATGAAAGAGGTGTATTTAATAATGTTTGGAGGATTAACATACATACTATACTTGAAAGTAGCTTTTGCAACAAATAGGTGGATATGCCTAGTCTAGTTTATGGGGTTTGGAACAAGTCTTAGCTTGTATTGTGAAGGCTTAGCAAAAGAAGATCTAAAGAGTGTTCCATCTAGTTCAGAATGCCAACATTTATTTTCTCACCTTGCTCCATAATGTTGAACATAAATATACACAATCAAAGGATACAAATTAATAGTTATAAAACAAATCATACTCCATATAAAGTACTTGAGCTTAAGAACTAGATACAACATGAATTTTAGCTTTTTGTTTTTATCTCCCCTTTTATTTTATTCCAAGGCATTCTTATTCATTTCAATTTTTATCATGTCCAAGTTTACTTTCAGTAGCGTGATCATAAACATTACCATGCGGTCTTTTTAATGCAAAACAAAAATAAAATGACAAAACAGACGCTCCAAGTTTCTACGATAGTTTTATGTTGCTCGGAAAATAAAATTTAGAGGTTTGCAAACTGAGAGTTTAGTAGGTCCGGTGGGGTCCCTTGGGAATCCCCAAGATTATGGTTTTTAACATCCTTGGATTTCTCTTGGTGTGATGTTCCTCTATTCCCTGTCAAAAAACATCAACACAAAACTTGTTCTCCCATCTCTTTTATGAGTGGTGACATTAGTCGCACAAAAGCATAATAGTTGCTGCATATATATCAAAGACAAAAATCTTTATAAATGTTACAGCAAGCATATAATGTTTCTACACATCCCTAGAATATAATATGACTCATGATAATCATTTTAAGACACTTGGTAATGGTTAAAACAAAACATGGCAGAATCTGTCCAGATTTTCAGCAGCAGCAAAACAAACAATTTCACCCACTTAGACATGTCAGGAATTTTATCCAATTTTTGTGCATATAGATGATGAAAAGTTGTAAATTCTGAATAAATTTTAGCGCAATCCAAGTTACATAAAAAAATAGAAAATACTTGCACTGAAAACTATTCTTCAAACATTTATTATACCATATGTTTAACAACCTTTTAACATCCAAAATGGGTTCCACTTGGTACTTTATTAAAAAATATAGAAAGAAAACCAAAAGAAAAATATCTTTCTACAGTAATAGTTCAAAACAAAAATATAAAATAAAATAATCGGGTTGCCTCCCGCAAAGTGCTTTCTTTATAGCCACATAGCTAGGCTTTACTTACTTGGTTTAGATGATATGGAATTTGTGGGATCTCTTGTGCTTATTTGCTACTTCCTTCCTTGGAAAGTGTTCCATACACTTGTTGTGAGAAAACTTAAACTTCACATTTCCTTATTGTGTATCAATGACTGCAACTGTGGTTCTCAAAAAAGGTCTACCAAGTATTATAGGACTTGAGGTATTGCTCCCCATGCTCATGACAATAAATCAACAGGTACAAATGTCATATGCAATTCAACCATGATATCTTTAACTTTTCCTAAATCATGTTTAGTTGAATCATCAACAAGTAAAAGATCTATAAAGAATTTTCCCATAGGGTTCAAATCTAGTGAATCATACAGATCTTTAGATAAAACTAAGACACTAGATCTTTGCATCTTTCATTAAAAGTTCTCAAATGTTGCACAGGGTTTTCATTAGGATTCTTATAAAAACATTAGGGTTTTCATTAGGTTTGCAAGTGAATATGGAAATTTTTTAACTTTAATTATACTATTGTTTTTATTACTCATGTTTAGATCTTTGCATCTTTCATTAAAAGTTCTCAAATGCTACACAAGGTTTTCATTAGGCTTCTTATAAAAACAGTTTTCATAAATGGCTTTTGTGTCTGTAGAGTATATTTCAAATGGTTGAAATGGTATCTCACTTTATTTTGGTAAATTCTTTACGCTAAAGGGCCAATAAGCTCTATTTTCTATTTTTATGTGTTTTTATGTTTTAAGGAAAACTTAAAAAGACTAAAAACAAGACAAAATAAAATACTTTAAAAATATAGAAGGAGAAGAAAAAGCTCATAGTGGTGCAACTTACCCAAGCTTCGGTTGTTGCACAAGTTGATGAAGATGATGGCGCCAGAAAATAGTCTGGCAGTTGCATTGGGAAATACCTTGCTCCTCAAACTTGATGAGGATGCAGTTGTGGTGTACCTTCGCCAAATTCCCCGGAAATGTCGCCAGAAAATAGTCTTGATGGCAACAATCGTGGCCACTTTTCGTTGGGAATCCAAGTGCAGAGTATTGTAGCAAGCTTCTTTTCCCCACAAGGGTGACTCGAGGGTTTATATCAAACTCTCGGTGAGTTGGTTATGGAAGGATTTTTGTCTTCTCCTCTTCAAGCAACCTATAATGTAAACTAATTTGTCTTGTGTCCCCAACTCCACCAAGTGGTTGTCAAGCACAAGGTTTCAAGTTTGTAATATAAAATAAATTATAATATAAAGTAAAGTAAATAAAGTAAAGTAATGGAAACCTGATGATATGGAAGATAGTAGATTTGTTTTTGGGATTTTATGAGTGATTTCATGTAGGGAAAGTATTTTTGTATTTTCGAAATAATAAATTACAGAAAATATAAATGATAGTAGATGCAATGGAAAGGTGTTTCTTATGATAAAAATCGGACTGGGGTTCATGGGTTCACTTTTCTACTCTCTTTTTAAGTTGTAGTGATCACAAAATAATTCATTAGTGATAAATATTCATGGAACTTCAATCTGTGCTTGATAAAGAAATCAATATGGGCATCATGTTCTAACATAGATATGAAATACATATCTCTTATACTACTGAAGAAAGGGAAACTCCATGCAATATTGAATTAAGAACAAATCAACGTATAGATTTAAGTAATATAGCATGATGTTTGAAATACAAATATGCTACCTTGATCTAACAAGATTATCACACTGTCACATGATAACTATAGCACATGATTTCACTTTATCCCTAGTGAGGTAGAAAAAGAAAGGTAAAAACTAAAGTAGATCTTGAATATTGTTTGTCACAATTCAATCTGTACCACAATGCTACTCCATCTAATACACACTTCTCCCTCTACAAGTTGGATCAAAACAAGAAATTAAGAACGGGGTGCATGATATGCATCTATCAATACATCTTACACAAAATATATTCCAATATCAAATATCAAATCATATAACAAAGATCCACCACATAGGAATTACAAATATGACCATAATCATGTAGGGCAGCTTATATGGTACTAGATATAAGAAGAACAAGAGATAAATATATCAATCTACTGCCATAAACCCATAACACAGAGGTGGACTACTCCCTCTTCATCATGGTGATGATGCTGGAGATGTTGGAGAGGGTGGAGATCTCCCTGGAGGTGGCTCCGATGGAGTTTCCCCCTCCAATCTTTGCTGGATCTGACTCTAGTGGTGTTTTCAGTTCTGGTGTGCTCCATCTCGAGGACTCCCTGGGGGATCCTTATATAGGGTTTTTTAGGTCAAGAGAACTCTGTGGGAGAAAGAATCAATGTGATCAGATGGCCGAGGAGGGAGAGAGCATGGGTGGCACACCCACCTAGGCTAGGCACGCCACATAGGGTCTTTTGGGCCTCCTGGCCCTCTTGGTGGGATTCTTGTGCTGTAGATGCTTCTCATGGATTAATATTGGCATTCCCAAAAGTGCAGGTACATTTCGTATAGGTCCTGAGACATCAAAAATATTGAAAACAAGGTTTTTCTGCCCTGCTGGGTTATAGCAAAAATAAAGGGTATCATTAGTAAATACCCAAAAATCAATATAAAACATGGATATAACATTATATATGATGCAAATATGTGGGAAAACATGTTAACAAACTACAAGGTTCATGTATGCATTTCACATGCGTCACCCTTCCTGTTGGATCCTCCTAGCCTTTATATAAGATGTCGGGTCCTAGTGCCAGTACGGGTCGGATTACAATACGAGATACAACTCCATGACTACGTCTGTTTGGGCTTCTGCCTTGATCAGCACATCTGGTTCTTGGGCTTCAGATGCTTCTAGGATCCTTCATTTTCTTTAGGCCTGATGGGCCTAGATTCAGATCCGCACCAGGTATGCCAATCATGGGAACCCAATAAGTCATGCCCATGTCAATTACATCTAATGATCCAGAACTTTATATAGTCATGTACAGGTTGCATAGTAGAAGGGCTAGCTTCTCATAAACAAAGATCAACAACAGAAGAATAATAACTATAAAGAGCTCTATCAAGAGCCACATGCGAAAACTTTTAATGTATTGGCAAATTCAGCTATTTGGTGGAATATAAATCTCAACCTATACTTGGCTAAGTGGAGGTTTGGCTGAATTTGCGTAAAGAAATGGCTTTATCCTATAATTTTGAAATATAGTTCTCCTTTAAATAATAATGGTACCACTAATGGAAATCAATGAACCTGGGTACCATCGATTGATATCGATGAACCCTAAACAAAAAACATTCACTAATGGTGGTAATATCGATAGATATTAGTGAACCATGGGTATCGCCGATAGATATCAATGAACCCTTCTGCCCTTTTGTTCACCCATCAAAATTTTAATTTATGAAATTGGAATGAGGATATCTTCCAAATAGTTCCAGGCAAAGTCATTCATAGCTAGTTATCGATAACCAGGGACACGACTAAGTACTTAGCTTGACACTCTCGATAGGTTGCATAGATTACCCACATGTCATGAACCATCCTTTTGGGACGAATCATGACGAAGTATTTACAAAGAATTCCACATATACCCAAATTATCCAAAGGTGATCCCAATGTAAGGGGAAATCTCCAATACAAGGTCCAGACCTCCTAAGGGGTACGAATGTAATGGTTTTCTTCTAAGTATTTGACCAAGCCATAGTCCATTTAGCAGGTGTTTGTACTGGAATCTATATTAAACAAGAAACCTATCCAATCCCCTTTGGTCCTGAGTGGTCTAATACTAGTGAACACACGAGAGGAGCAAGCCGTTGATACATTCCCATATGAATATGGTGGAGAAACCATATATATGGCCCCAACATTGACACTAATAATTGAACATCATCGAGAGGAGCAAGCCATGTATATGGTCCCATAGATATGGCCACCTTAGATCTGGTGGTGCGACCATAGATATGGCCCGATTGATATGTTCCCAATGGTCCATTCAACCTAGGTGGTTCATTAAGTTATGTTGTTTTCATTACACAAAAGAATATCCTTTCAACATCACATAACTTGGTACAAATCCACCCACGGAATCTATAGCATGGCTAAGTATTCAACTCCTACGTTGTTTTCTACTCATCAGTCGAGATACATGTGGCTATCCTATCTGGATTGCATGACATAGCATAACTACTATAGATATTCCTACACACGAAATGTTTGAAAATATCTAGGTGCATAGGAAAATAGTAGGATATTTATGTAGTGAACTTGCCTTTTGTGAAGTTGTTGGACTCAATCTCTTCACAAAAACTATCATTAATCTCCAGGAAATCTACATGTTTCACAAACATCAAAGAATACACAACTCAAGCAACCACACAAATCAATACCACACAAGAGTAAATAAATAAGGCATGCTAAAAGGGTTCTACTCAAGTTGTAAACTGTTTTATAAAATAAAACCTGATTCACATAGCACTAGGTATTATGCACCTAACTTTGATTTAGGTAGGCTTGTAAATCTTTTTGCTTAGTCCTATTGGACAAACAAAACATTTCTGAACATTTTGCAAAAGCATTTCGTTTTAAAACCATTTCCTTAATTTTAATAATGTCCAAAATAGCATATGAAAGAGGTAAGGCTTCATATTTTAATAACATTATTATAAACCTATAAAATACTTTTACTCTCTGGTCCTATTGGACATAGGACTAAAATATGAGCATTTTGCAAAAAGATTCATTTCAAAATCTTTTTTAGAAATAAAAATATGCCCTAATTAGCTAAATGGTATTTCTAAAATATTTTTCACTTTAAAATGTTTAAATTTGAAAACTAACAACGGGGTACTATAGTACTGATACGTTGTAAACATATCTATAATTTTTTATGCTCCATGCTTGTTTTGTATCGATTTTCTTATGTTTTGTCTACATTTTGAGACATTTTTATATACTTTCTTAAACTAACCTATTAACAACTGTCGCAGTGCGAGTTGCCTGTTTTCTGCTGTTTTTGGTTTCAGAAAAGCCAGAAAATAAATATTCTCGGAATTGGACGGGACAAAAGCCAACGTCAATATTTTACCCAACACGACACGGATCCCGAAGGAGAGACGGAGGAGGGCACCAGGGTGGACACACCATACGGTGGCGCGGGCCCATCCTGGCCGCGCGGACACATGGTGTGGCCCCCTGGCCCTCCACCGACCTTGCCATTTTGCCTACTTATATGTCTCCCTGAGACGTAACCCTAACGCGGATCAGATCTCCACAAAAAGTTTCGCAGCGCTGCCGCCACCGAAGGGGAGATTCGGGGGACAGAAGTCTCTGTTCCGGCACCTTGTCGGGACATGGAATTTCCCCTAGATCCATCTCCATCACCGTTTCTAACTCCCATGATGAGGAGGGACTAGTTCTCCCTCGAGGCTAAGGGCTCTACCGGTAGCTATGTGTTCATCTCTCTCTCTATGCGTGATCATATTGTGGTTATGAGCTTTTTAATAAAGTAGATCTACTCTTCTACTCAAGTTCTTTAATAGATCTCTGCTTTTCCCCACGTGTGTGAAGGTGACAATGTGCACACCGTGTGGAACTTAGGCTAAAGATTAGATAAATACTTATCATGAGTTATATTTTGATTTGGATGTCTCTATGAAATTGTGGTGTTTATTGGAACCATCTAGCGCTCAAAGTGACAGGGTGATACGTCATAAACGTATCTATAATTTTTGATGTTTCATGCTTGTTTAGTATCCACTTTGCTTTACTTTGTCTACACTTTGAGGTATTTTATACGTTTTCTGGAACTAACCTATTAACAAGATGCCACAGTTCCAGTTGCCCATTTTGTGTTGTTTTTGGTTCCAGAAAAGCCAGAAAATGAATATTATCGGAATTGGACGGGACAAAAGCCAAAGTCAATATTTCACCGAGGAGAACACGGAACCAGAAGACAGGAACGAGGAGGGCCACGAGGGTCCCACACCCCTGGCCGCGCGGCCAGGCCTAGCCCGCGCCTGGGGGGTGAAAGTACCGACTTTGAATCGACTAGAGGGGGTGAATAGGCGACTACCAATTTTTAATTTGTTTCACACTTTTAGGCTTGGGAAGAAATTTATCTAGATGTGCAACTAGGTGAACAACCTATATGCAAGATAACTTACAACAACCACAAGAACGGTAAAGAGCAAGAAGTAAAGGTAGGGAATGAGATAACCGGAGCGGGGAAACGGAGATGTAATTCCCGTAGTTCACTCCCAAGGGAGCTACATCTATGTTGGAGAGGTGTCGGGGCCACACAAGGTCACCCGAACGCCACAAAGGCCTCACCTTCTTCTCCGGTGAGCTCCCCCACAAAGGAGGCCTCACAATCCACTAAACGGTGACCTTGAAGGCGCCAACCGAAACCTTTACAACAAGGTTGAGGGGGAAGCTCCACAACTCAACTGGAGGCCCTCAACGACACCACGGAGCTTTACAACACAAGACCTTAGCTTTGAGGATGCCCTACACCGTCTAGGGTTTCAAGAAACCCAAGAGCAACAAGATCCACAAAGGATAGGTGGGGGAAATCAAATCTTCTTTGGTGGAAGTGTAGATATAGGTCACCTCCCTCACCTCTCAAAAGATCAAGTGATTTGAGTGGCTAGGGAGAGAGATCTAGTGAGGTGATGCTCGAGTATTAATGGAGGAGAGAAAATTTAAGAGTTAGGTAGGAGGAAGAAGGAGGGCGCCTTAAATAGGTTCCCTCCAAACTAAACCGTTGGAGCCTCGGCGACCTCACCGGAACTTCCGGTGAGCGGGAGGAAGTTCCACCCAGCATAACTCCAAAGGTCATCAGCCCGTTGACGCACGCTCCAAAAGCCTGACCAGAAGTTCCGGTCAAAATGACCGGAAGTTCCGGTGAAACTTTCGAGCAAGTTCCGACCCAAGTTCTATCAAATAGAACACTTCCAAACAGAAGTATACTGATTTTGAGCGGAACTTGGAGCGGAACTAGGGGCGGAACATCTGGGTCGCGAAACTTGTCTGACCGGAAGTTTTGGCGCCTGGGCGGAAGTTCCGCTCAGGATCTCAGTGGAAGAAGCAACGGAAGTCCCTGACCAGCACTTCCGATGCAACTTCCGGTGGAAGTTCCGGCAAATAGAACATATGAAAACAGTAGGTTCTGGGAGCTAGCCGGAACTTCCATCAGAAGATGGATCGGAACTTAGTCCCTGATTCTCCCCACTGAAAGCCCTGAGCAACTTCCGCGCCTGGCCGGAAGTTCCGATCAGACAAAAATTGCTCCAATGTTCAGAACTTCGCTCTCTCGTAGAAGAGTAGGATGGCTGTGGCAGTGCATTTGGGGTTTGTGCAAGAACAAGTGATTTCCCACAGCCTTCCGAGATGGACCCCTCTTGATAGTACGGCGATCTAAAGCAGTAAAAAGAGAGAAATAGAAAAACTAAAGGCCGCCATCTTCACGAGATCCCAAAGAGAGCATCCACACAATTCAGGAATCATCAAAAGCAATTTGCCTGAAAACTCAAGCACACAGTTAGATCACAAGTGGGATTGTCATCATCACCAAAATAGCATGGGAAAATATAGTCCTTTCAATATCCCCCTTTTTTGTGTTTGATGACAATCCCAAATATTTGCATAAGATAGAATCAATCTTTGCAATGGATGGAACAAGCTCCCCCTATATGTGTGCAAGGTAGAGATAATGCTCTAAGAACAAGACTAGAACACATACAAGGAGGCTCCCCCTTTCTATTGCAAAGATAGCCCAAGTGCAAGGGAAAGATAAGATAGAGATAATACGGTTGCACCAACCAAATGTGGCGGAGACAATAGAAGAAATATCAAGGGAGACTAAAAATGCTCCACCACCATATACATATTCCCATAAGCCAACAACAATAGTATCAAACACTAGGCATAACATAGCATAACATACCACGTAGTCTCATACAAATAACATGGTCCACAAGCACAGATAGGTTCACAAGCACAAAGAGGTCGACAAGAACACACGAATAAACTAGAGAGTTCGCGAGCTAGAAAAGATCAAAGACAAGAACGAGCTCGCGACTCAGCCCATGCAAATCCCGTGAGCAATCTAATAGACATCTTTCTCCCTCTTTAGCATCGAGACACAAAAAAGGAAGAAAGGTCACTCTAATCGCCCCAACCATGAACATGAGGAGGAGAAGGCTCGGGGTCCCAAGAGGCATTGTTCCAGTCAGGCGGGGGACCGATGACTTCCTCCTTAGACTCATCCTTAGACCAATGGCAGTTGTCGCGAATCCATTCATCCCTACGAGTAGTGATGGAGCTAGTGATAGGAGAGCGGGGAATGTTGAGAGCTGACATGCTAGCCTTCTGGCGCCGAACAATGTGTCGATGATCGACATAAGACTGATACTCGCGATTCTGCAGAAAGCAAAAAGTCTTCTTCACCTTTCCGAGCAGCTTCTTGGCCCAAGATGGCCTCCTCTGAAGAGAAGGACCACCAGCACTAGAGCCACCATGAGCAGAAGAGGGACCACCAGCTTCATCACGAGCCTTTCGGAGAGCTTCTTCCTTTTCTTCTTGGGATCGAGGCTTATTGTGTTTGCTCACACGCAGCTTCTTCTCCTCATGAATGGTGATGGCGTCCTCAGAGAAGCGCGTACCAGTCACCTGAAGCCACTAGTGATTGATGAGAGTCTGAACATATGGAGCATAAGGGCAGGAGCGCTTGTTTATGATGGCTTGCCACATCTCAGTGTAGAGGAAATGCATGACATCCAGCTTCCTGTCAGATTCACGACGAAGGTAAGTCTGATACATGAGATCAACTTGATAGGCATGAAACTGATCAAAGTTGCCGGCCTTTGGAGAGATGGTGTTCAAGTACACCCTGCGCATGATGTCATAAACTGGCTGAAGATGGTTCACTAAACCACAAGTTCCCCATCCTTCAATATAAAGAGGCTCCAAGACTTCGGGTTCAACAACTTGAGCGGTATGAACACGCCATCCATTGGCCCCTTTGCCAGGAAGAATGGGATAGCGAAGGATATCAGCAAACTCGGACCATTGGGCGGTAAGCAGCACGCCATTAGTCATCCACTTCATAACCCCTTCAGTAGAAGAACTCATATTCAAGTGAAGAGTGGTGTAGAATGAGCAATAGCATTCTCATCATAGTTCTAACGATGCTCCATGAGGGGAATTAGCTCAAACCTTCTTCAAATGTCAAGAGCTTCGCCAAACTACGCATGCTTTTCTTCCATGTGAGCCATGTTGATGTATTTCTGAGGAGCAACGACAAACTTTGTCTTGGTAGCATAAATTTCAGCAAAGATATGTTCTTGACGACAGTTGTGGAAGAGAGGATCCAAGCAGAGACGATCACGAGGAACAAGGTAAGGATCCACACGCCTAAAAGCAGAGTAGGCCTTCTGAGTCCACTTAGAGATCTTGGCCTTGGAATTGTCAGGCCCAGTGGCAGTGGCCTTCTGAGAGGTAAGAACATGACGCTTTCCCTCAGCAGCAGCGGCACGAAGAGCAGCAGCAGACTTCTGACGGGCAGTCTGAGTGGATGGATGCACAACCTCAACATCGTCTTCATCAATCTCAGGAGGAATATTGGAGGATGGTCGACGGGTGCATTTGCCTTTGCGGGTACCACCTTGCCCTGAGAAGAAAGCAAAAGAGTAGGAGGGAAGGTGGGGTAAGTGCACGAGTTCGAAAGAAGGCACAAAAGGAGATTGGAGAAATACAGTTAGGAATTTTTTTTGCTGGCGTCGGAACTTCCGGTGAAAATGGTCCACCGGAAGTTCCGGTCGTGGCTCACCGGAAGTTCCGGTGAGACCACGAACTTGGCGTTCAAGCAGGAATTTCCATAGATCTAGATCTACTTGCACAAGTACAAATTTTCCATGAATGTATTGGACCAATCTACTCTAGTAAGATTCCCTAGGCCTACCAAGATCTCCCAACACGTTCTAGCCAAAGAACTAGCCTAGACAAGGTGAGCCCTAACTCAAGCAATGGTGAGAAAGCAAGATCTTCATTAATGGAGGGAGTTGAGGGCAAATACTGAAGTCCATGGCGGGAGATCGAGGTGGGGAAGGTTCCCATGGAGAAGATCTAAGGAAGGGTGGCCCGAGACGGAGGGGCCGGAGCACCTCCACGGAGTCGTCTTCGCCGGTGGTTGCTCCAAATAAGAAGTGGGTCTTGGGGAAAAGAGGAAGAAGATCCTGTTTTCCCCAGGGCCCACTTTATATAGTACAGAGAGCCTAACCAGAAGTTCCGGTCAATGACCAGAAGTTTCGGTGAACCGGAATTTCCGAGCTAGGCAGAAACTATCCAGGTTAGCAGGTGGTACCTAAGAACTACGCGCTGACCGGAAGTTTCGGCAGCTGGACGGAAGTTCCGGTGATGCCAGAAAAACTTTCTTAGGATAGGAAGATAACAAGGAAGATATTATGCAGGGAATAGAGAGGGCTTGAGGAAAGGAAAGGCTTGGGATAGAGAGCTCAAAGTGTGAAGAACCAAAAACAACAAAGACCAAGAAAACACAAGAACAACCAAGCACAAAAACACAAGGGAAAAACCAAAACAAGAAACACACGAGGGTCGGTGGCCGAGGCCACCTTATATAAGAGTAAATGGCTTGACACCGCGAAGATATATCTTGGGTTCAGTACCAACACTCATCATGAAGATCAAATAGTCTCCTTTAGAGACTATAGAGTATGAAAACTTTAATGTGCGCATAATAGGGATAGTGTTTGTTCATAAGAGGAACTACACTCCCCCTAAGTCCATGCCTACATCCAAACAAATATACACATTGAGACATGGGTAGGTGTGCAAGGTACTCAAGCAACATTGCTTGAATATATGATATTTAGCTCATGCCTTAATTTTCGGAACCTTGCTTTATCAAGAGGCTTCGTGAAAAGATCCGTAAGATTTTCCTTGGTGGGAACATACTCCAAAGAAATGTCTCCTCTTGCAACATGGTCCCGAATGAAATGATGATGAATCTCAATGTGCTTAGTCCGGTTGTGTTGCACGGGGTTGTGAGCAATAGCAATATAACTCTCATTGTCACAAAGAAGAGGCACCTTGTCAAAAGAGAGTCCAAGATCCTTCAAGGTTTGCTTCATCCATAGCAATTGAGCACAACAACTTGCGGCGGAGATGTATTCAGCTTCGGCAGTGGACATAGACACACAGTTTTGCTTCTTCGAGGACCAACAAACCAAGGATCTTCCAAGAAACTAACAAGCTCCGGAGGTTGACTTCCTTCCCAATTTGTCACCAGCCCAATCCGAGTCCATGTATCCAAAAAGGTCAAAGATGGCTCCCTTGGGGTACCACAGCCCAAAGTTTGGGGTATGAAAAAAATATCGAAAGATTCTCTTGACCGCCACCATGTGGCTTTATTTTGGTGCGGCTTGAAATCTTGCACACATACCCACACTCAACATAATATCCGGTCAGGATGCACAAAGATAGAGCAAAGAACCAATCATCGAGCGATAGAGTTTTTGATCCACATCCTTACCCTTGGGATCGAGATCAAGATTAACCTTAGTTGGCATGGGAGTCTTGGCACATTTGACTTGATCAAACTTGAACTTCTTGAGCATGTCTTGGATGTATTTGGCTTGGTTGATGAAAGTCCCTTTCCTCAATTGCTTGACTTCAAACCCAAGGAAAAACTTCAACTCCCCCATCATGGACATCTCGAAGCGATCGGTCATGAGCTTGGCAAAATCCTCACTAAAAGATTTGTTAATAGACCCAAAGATAATGTCATGAACATAGATTTGGCATACGAACAAGTGGCCTCCAACTTTCTTAGTAAAAATAGTGGGATCAATGAGCCCCACTTCGAAGCCACAGTCTAACAAGAGCTCTCTAAGGTAATCATACCACGCACGTGGGGCTTGTTTGAGGCCATAGAGTGCCTTATTGAGTTAGTAGACATGGTTCGGGAAAATTAGATCCTCAAATCCTAGAGGTTGCTTGACGTATACCAACTCTTTCAAAGGACCATTAAGAAAATCACTATTAACATCCATTTGATGCAACTTGAAGTTATGATGAGTAGAAAAAGCAAGAAGCATACGAATGTATTCAAGGCGAGCAACAGGGGCATAAGTCTCACCGTAGTCAATGCCCTCAACTTGTGAGTATCCTTGGGCAACTAACCTTGCCTTGTTGCGCACAACTATCCCATTTGCATCACACTTTTTCTGGAAAACCCATTTGGTACCGATGACGTTTTGACAATCTTTGGGCCTCTCAACCAAGGTCCATACTTTGTTCCTCTTGAAGTTGTGAAGTTCTTCATTCATAGTGTCAAGCCAATCATCATCTTCAAGAGCCTCAAAGACTTTCTGCGGTTCCACAAGAGAGATACAAGCATGGTGAGAGCTAAAGGAGGCTAGTTGCCTCCTAGTAGTGGAACCTTTATTGAAATCTCCATAAACATTATCAATGATATGGCCATATTAGACAAGCTTGGCAAGGCAATAGGCTTGACGGTGAGCTTGAGCTTCAATACGAGATTCTTGAGCAACCGCTTGATCATCTCCACCATTGGAGTTCCCGCCTTGACTATAAGCATGAACAAGAGGATCATCTTCATTAATTTCCACTTTGGGAGAGTCATCATTTGGAGTAGAGCCTTGATTATCATTAGCTTGCCCTTGATCTTGACGAGCTTGATCTTGGGAAGAGCCTTGAGGAGGAGCCCCATCTTGGGGAGGTTGAT
Source organism: Avena sativa (assembly GCA_916181665.1). NCBI lineage: Eukaryota > Viridiplantae > Streptophyta > Magnoliopsida > Poales > Poaceae > Avena > Avena sativa. Next base: position 25,976,623 of record OV702283.1, read on the forward strand.
GTTGTTGATGAAGAGCTTGACCTTGGGAGGTGCCTTGAGGAGGAGCCCCATTGACATGGTTATATGTAACGCCCCCGAATCGGGTCTATGCAGATCTCAGCATTTCCCGCCAAAATCCGCATAGAAGCGATTCAAAGACGCCCACGAGACACTTTCGTGTGGGTGGGATTTGAATACAAGTAGTTACATCACAGTAGTTTACAACAGAGTCCACAAGAACTTTTATATACAACAACGACTCCACGAGTCAAGAATACAAAAGATACAATACGAAGATACAACTCAAGAAGAAAGCAAAATAGTATCCGAGTACGGACAAGATCCAAATGGGACTAAGAGTCCTGAAGAATAACCAAGCGGTGTCCAACCCTGCCCAGGCCAAGCCTGAAGGGTAACCTTGCTAACGTCGTCAATCACATACCTGTCAAGCCAAAAGGGTGCCGACAAAGGGCAAAGGAAAACAGAAAGAGAGCGGTCAGTACTGAGGCCAGTACACGGTGAGACTAGAATTCGGCGGTCCTCGCCTACATAGGTATGGTGGGCTCAGCGGCAGCAAAGCTTGCACTATCTAACTTATAGAGACACGCTACAACTTCGACTATTAGAGCGAGATAAGAGAGCACTACACGATAACTATATATAACACCAAGCATAACCCATCCGAAGATTTCCCCCTCGAAGACCAGTCGAGGAAGTCCCCTTGCAGAACACACACGGTGGTAATTTTAGTTAAGAAGGTGTTTAGTTGTTAAGGCTAATTACTAATCATATTATTAGGAGCAAAACATTAGTGGCGTTGTCTATGATCATGATACTGTACTCCTGAGGCGTCCATAACCGTGGACACACGGCTTCTCGAAAAGATTTACCCTGCAGGGATGCACTACTGTACCCAAACGCATGCTCAACCCTTTAGGCAACATATAACGTGTGCCTTCCGAATCTCACAACAAGAACTGTCCCATAACTACGCGCATATCCAGAGGCATCACCTACTGTGTTTTACCCACACAAGATATACAGCTGATTCTCTAGGTGACACAGCGTTTGAGTCTACGGCCGGGCGATGATCGGAAGATAACTTGTAGAGCTCCATCCCACCTCCGACATGATATCCTGATTTTATGCAATGCAAGCCATGGCAGTCCACCAAAATCATATCACAACTCAACCCATGTCTGAGGACATATTATGCGTATGCACCAAATGGAAAACCAATTTTGTAACCCTCTGGATATATGAATAGCGCCGGTAGTTGAGGGGGGGATCCCAGAGGCCCCCACGTTTGGTTAGCGCGATCAACTCAGAACTGGTATCCTAGAACGAACGGGTCCTAGGTCGGCTCAAGCAGTTCCCAAAGGTGGTCCCTGCCGGGGCCTTATCATTAGGTGAAACCATAACCAACAACATCAGATTAATTATCTTATCATCAACCATATCCAAGTATCATGTTTCACCTGTATGAGAGCGATACTAAGCATGCCTACGACTCGCAAGGACAAAGCTAGCTAGTCAAACAAGGCAATAGGATAACCAAGGCAATATAGTGAAGAAGGTAATTAAAGGAACGGTACTATAGCATCGACAATAAGGATAGAAATAGATCAATTGGAAGAAGTAAAAACTAGAAATGCAAAATAGGTAGAAGGGGGAGAATGCTCGCCTGTGAGACAAAGTCGATAACCGAAGGCTTGTCGTATCTCGCATCGGCTCATCGTCCTATCCGATGAAGAAGCAAAGCACTAGAAAGAACACCCCGTGCAATATTTAATACTAGTGCGAAAGATCCAGCATGCTTATGATATGATGCATGGCATGCCAATATGCGGTCCCACTTAGTAATATTAAGCGGAATCGGGATCCCGACATTTATTATTAGGTTGAAGTTATTTAACTACCTGGCAATTTAAATGTTGACTTAACAAGATAAATCATGGCATCGGTTCACTACTCAATTTTAAATGGAACCAATACTAGACTAGATTTGCCTGCATATGCGCTCCATATTTAATTTAGGTGAATCGATAAAGTACCTCTAAACAAATAAACATGTATGCGAGTATGAATGATTTATTGCAATAAGATAGATGGCATATTTAGAAAATATTGTTTGGAAGAGAGGTCTCACGGTTTGGTTTGATGAGATGAAGATAAAGTATCCAGGTCCCTGAAGAAGAACTTGGGTTCTAGCTCCAACCGGTCGATGGCAGACTCCAGGCTTGATCTTAGCATCGGTATGAAAGGAGATGACAGAGATGAGACAGAGTAGCTGCGTTATGTGTTGTCGCCGGCTTGAAGTACATGGTTATCACACGGACCATGCAGGGAATGCTGCTGATTTTCTAGCAGTAGATCGTAGGCTTACACCACCTGGTATTGGGATTTAGTCAAACATCTTGCAGGCATGGGTCGACGTGCAGAGCAACGCGGGGAGGCTCGGTTGGCAGCAGGCACACGAGGAACACGATGCTATCTGGTGGCGGTGGAGTGCGTGCGGACGGGCGACAGACACAAGCACGCGTGCGGGCAGCAAGACCAAGGTGAGATGGAGCCGGCAATGCTGCTCCATGCGTACGGGGACAATCGGCAGCGAGCGAGCGCAGGCGCGCTCACGCGCAAGCCCCAAAGCTTCCTGGGACTTGGTCTCCCGGTCGAGGCTGCGGTGGATTTGGATGGCGTGTGGGATGGTGATCTGGTGGTGGTGTTGAGGTGTGGAGCTGGGGCAGGCTCATGAGGATTTGGTGTGGTGCGTGGAGCTTGGTGACATGCCCGATCTTGTTGTGGTTTGGATTTAGATCGGGTTGGTGGTACACACATAAGGGATCCAAGCCTTGGTCAGCTTAGAGTTGATTCAAAGAAGTGACTACACAATGAAGAATAAGATTAGAGAGAAAGAGTTGTGGAGAAGAACAGATCACATGGGTGGCGGCGCTGAGAACAGGAAAGAGGTGGGGAATTTGACTCAGATTTGGAGGCTAGGGTTTGGGAGGCAAAAGAGGAGAATGGACTATTTATCTAGTCCAAAATAGACTAGATGGGGCTAGTTTTAGACCAAAATTTTAGATAGCTTTTAGCCTAATTTTATTTATAAAACAAGAAAAACTTGTTTGTGGGAAATATTTTTTTTTTAATTTTAAAATAAGGACGAGAGGCGGGTTTAATAAAACCACATAAATATTTAGTAAAACAAAATATGGTTTGATAAAATAATTTTACGGACAAAATATGCATGATGATGCATAATATAAAATAACAATTAATTTATAATTTTTAATATTTTCCGGGCATTACATTATACCCCGCGGGTACATGATCTCAGCATACCCGGTCCAGCCCAAGAAAGGCCCACAGCAAATATACGCCGGCCCATGAAGATTTTCGGGTGGCCAAGGCCCACAGCAAATATACGCCGGCCCATGAAGATTTTCGGGTGGCCAAGGCCCATGACGCCTTCGGAACCTTGAAGAGCAAGACTAGAGTAGATAGGAAATTCAAAGGGGTAAACCCTAGAATTTGTAACTGACTAGATCTGTGTCTGGGACCTTCCTAAGTCTATATAAAGGCCAGGAGGGCACGACCTAGATCTCGCTTCCGCATACTTTTGCATACGCACCTCCACGCCAGATTGCATCTGCGCACCCTTGTAATCACCGGTTCCGCCGTAATCAAGAGCAGACAAGCAGGAGTAGGGTTTTCCCTCCCGGGGCCTGAACCTGGGTAAACCTCGTGTCCCGGTGTTGCTTTTTTGCTAACCGTTCCGTGATCTCCAACATCCCCATCTTCTCCAAAACCCAAGTCCATAACAATGGGCATTGACGAGATCAAACCTCGTCAATTGGGGCCGTCTGTGGGAACTAGGGACGCTGATTGTGCGATCGTGACGGTCCCAACCCGAGCGATCTACAACTCTGCGGCAACGAAGAGTCACCTCCTCTTCGGCGCTTTCGACTTCACCGCCCACTCACCGGCCACCATGAAGGACTTCGAGCCCGTAGGCGACGGACTCGAGATCCTGTTCGGGAGCTTCTACTTCCAAGTGCGGCAAACCGGCACCCTCCGCCTCCCAGAGCGGGTGCCCTTACATTCAATCAGGCCCGCTTCATGGGCCCCACACCCTGTGCTACGCACATCTGTAGGGTTCGCAGCATAGAAAACAAAAAAATTCCTACGATGTGAACTATATACCAAGATCTATCTACTAGATACAAACAACGGGCGGATGTATATCCATAGAGAACATACCCTTGAAGACCGACAAAGCTTAACGAGTTCAACTCGTGGTTGATGTAGACGATCTCTTGCCGATCTCAAGATCGAGAGGAAGTCCTAGCGCCACAAGTCAGCAGCGCATCCGTTCTCGCACACACGTTCGAGGCACCGAGCAACCTCCGACTCCTCGCTCCAGCGATGCAGCGGAAGCACAACTCTTTCTTGCCGAATATCCATCGGGAAGATGTATCTCGCTAGTCCGAGACCATGGGGGATAAATTCTAGAGGGGGAGAGAGATCCTTCACGAGGAGGTGTGAGAGACAAGTGAGGAGGGGGGCTCCTTTTATAGGAGGAGGGGGGGCACCCAAGGGGGTGGCCACCGGCCATGGGGGCTGCCCCCTCCCCTCCTTCATTCATGTGGGTGGACACTCCACTCACAAAATGCCCTTTAAATTTCCTCCACTCAAAAGTCCACTCAAATTCCCATTAAATTTCCACCAAATTTAATGCAAACTCTCATTAAATAAAACTCTTTTATTTTATTCAGAATTTTGTCAATTAGTTTAATGACAAACATTCACAAATAACCCCTTGCTAGAATTCTATTTCACATGCATAACCACTTTATGCAATTTCACCCGAAAACCTGTTTCGGTATCTAGTGAAATAAATTCCTGCGCTTGTTCATTCTTTCGGCATGAAACATTTGCTCCAATTGGATGTCGGTGTCTCTTAAGTGTGTCACCCTACGGTTCGTGAATAACGCGGACATGATCGAGACCCCTCTCGGATCAATAATCAGAAGCGGGATCTGGAGACCCATACTGACTCCCACACATTCAACGATGACTTTCTTGTGATCGTCGAAACCTTTTACGCTAGTATCTTAATCCCTTTGTTTCACGATATATTACATGTCCGATATTCGATCATCGGTATCTCCATACCTAGTTTGATCTCGTTACCGACATGCACTCTTTTCTCGTTCCCGTGATATAACATTCTAGTGATCAAATCACTTGCTTGCAAGCTAATCAATGTGATATCACCGAGAGGGCCCAGAGTATATCTATCCGTCATCGGGATGAACAAATTCCACTCTCGATCCATGAGCCTCAACATAACACTTTATTAGTTCTGAATCCATCTTTATAATCACCCTGTTACGGTGTGACGTTTGATGTTATCAAGAAACTCTTCCGGTGTTAGTGATTGACATGATCTCATGGTCTAAGGATTAGGATCACTTCGTAAGTTGTTATAGCAATATAAACTCAATGACTTTGATCGTAATGCTATACTTCGGATGAATGTTCATCACACCATTACACTAATGTTGTGATCCCGTTATTAACAACATCCAATGTCCATGATCAGGAAACCTTGATCATCTTGTTAATCAACGAGCTAGTTTATGAGAGAGGCATAACTAGGAACTTTCTGTTTGTTTATTAAACACACATGTATTAACGTTTCCATATTAATACAATTATAGCATGCAAAATAAACATCTATCATATACTTGGAATACACATAATAAACACTTTATTATTGCCTCTCAGGGCATATTCCCTTCAACATCATCATCAACAGATGAGTCATACGACAACAACAGCTGCAACTCCGATTTATGTGATCCGCCTTCGGATGAAGGGACCTACGGTTCCGGATCCGAAAGCTGCGGCAGCAGAGGACCAATCTACGAGCGCTACCAATGCACCATAGTCATCCAGAGCGACGTGGAGCAGCAAACACCCAACCCGCTACCCAACCCGACACCTAACCCGCAAGACCGAAACGGCAGGAACAGAAGAAGCCAGTCCCCCCCCACCCGAAGGGAACAACACCGGCCATGTCATCCACCTTAGCAAAGAAGGATGGGCCCAGGCACGCGCTGCCGTGGCGAGCAGCATAGTCCTGCCTGCAGATTCCTCACGGGACCTGCTGATGGCATACCATTTGCTCCTGATCGAGGAGCACAAGAAGCAGGTCAAGATGCAAGAGGTTCTCGACAAACGCAAGAAAGCAACCTCAGAGTCCAGCGCGCGACGAGCTGCGCTCTCCGCCATGGGCATCGGCTCCAGCTCGAACGGCAACCACGGCAACAAGCACCGCTCCCGAACGGAGAACATGGACCCCAAGGAGCGCCGTGAGGTGACCCGAACCCTCAACACATCCTTCATGGAGATGGATGCCGACGGCAACATCATCTCGAAGACATCGCAAGCTGCGATCATAGCAGCCACTGCATACCTCGCGGCCCACCCACCTCCGGAGGGGGACCCGAAGAGAGCCATGCACAAGTCTGCACTCACCGGACTCGGCCTCGTCGGAGCTGCGCTCCATAAAGAAACTCCTACGGAGCCAAAAAAGAAAGCTACGGTCAGGTTCAACCGCAACCCCACTCCTTCATCCGAAGAAGAAGACCATGACCTTCCTTGAAGGCAGAAGAGCTCGCGTCATCGCAGCCGCGATTACGACGCCAGAGACGCGCTAACACAACGCAAAATTGACAAAGCGCGAGCCAAGCGCGCATGCTCGTCCGAATCCGAGATGGACGAAGACGAAGGAGAACTCTGCGGAGCCCGGTGCTTTAGCAGATCTGTCCGACGGACACGGATGTCGCGAAATTTCAAGCTTCCTTCGGATACTCCGAAGTTCGACGACACACAAGACCCCAAGGCATGGCTCAGCGACCACCTATCATCCGTCAAGCTGCACGGTGGAAACAAGTAAACCGCCATGCAATGCCTTCAGCTGCAGCTGACAGGCGCATCTCGGATCTGTCTTAGCAGCCTATCCTCAGGATCCATCCGAAGCTGGGAGGAGTTGGCTTACAGTTTCATCCGAAACTTCAAAGGCACCAGTAAGAGGCCCGCCTCGATCGAGGAGTTGCGAGCCTGCACTCAACGAATGGGCGAATCCATTTGCTCGTACATACTACGCTGGTCCAACACCAAGAACTCCGCAGCGCACATCTCCGAAGAGAGGGCCATCGACACCTTCAAGGACGGAATCAAGCGCTAGGACTTCAAGGAGGAACTTGGGCACGTCAAGCCCAAGACACTCGACCACCTCATGGACATCGCCAACAGGTGGGCCAACGGCGAAGATTCCGTCCACCGGGCGCACTCGGAGGAAGAGGACGATTACGGCCGACGACGGGAACGCCGTAACAAGAGGAGACCGCGCGTCTACGATGATCGCGATGGACCTGACATGGTCGCGACCGGCTACGCCGATAGCCACAACGATGCTAACCGCAACAGTGGCGGATACCACGGAGGCAACTTCTGCGATGGAGGACTCCAAGCACAGTCGTGGCAGCGCCGCAATCGCGATAACGAACCCTCAGCATACGAAAAACTTTCGGGTCCATGCACCATCCACTTCTACATCGACAAGCAGGATGGTAAGAAGAAGGCAAGCCACATGCTCAAGGACTGCCGCGAGTTCCAGAAGCTCAGCGAAAGCATGGCTCAGATGAGGCAGCAAGCTCCACCCCCTGCGTTTAGAAACGCACCCGCACCAGGTGAAATAACGCATGGAGCTCCTCCACCGCCACCTGCAGGAGGCCCGAACCAACCAGTCGCACCAACATAGAACAACGCTGGGCACGGGTATCCCCCGCCGAAAGGAGCACTGATGATCCAGAAGGGGCGCCCCACGAATAGGGTGCAGAAGAAAATCACCCATCAGATCAACCTGGCCGTGACAACTCCACCCGCCATCCCTGAGTACCTCAGCGGATCGGAGTCCTGCATCACGTTCAGTCGCTCGGATCATCCTTGCCAGATCCCTCGCCCAGGTCATGCTGCCCTGGTGCTGGAGGCGCAGATCGGAGGTTTCGAGATGAGCCGCGTCTTCATGGACGGCGGCAGCGGCATCAACCTGATGTTCGCAAGCACTCTAGCAGCAATGCGGATCCCGCTGTGCAGCCTGGAACAGTCAGACACAACGTTCCACGACATCGTCCCAGGAAAGGTAATATTCCCCCTGGGAAAATATGGCTTGACGTCATCTTCGGCAAGCCGGACAACTTACGATGCGAGCGGCTCGAATTCAAAGTGGTGGACTGGCCATCAGAATACCACGCCATCCTCGGGCGTGTAGCATTTGCAAGGTTCTTGGTTGTCCCACATTACGCATACCTGCTACTCAAGATGCTAGGACTCAGGGGCGTCATCACGGTCCACGGGAGCTTCACCCGATCGGACCACTGCGACATGGACTTCAACAGAATCTCCCAGTCATTCGGCATGCAGGATGATCTCGTAAGGCTCCGCGAGTTGACGGACAATGGGGCACCCCCAGTCGATCAACAAAATGCACCTGACATGTCCTTTGACTCCACCGTCAACACAAAGAAGGTGCAGGTCCACCCGACGGATGCCTCCAATACGGCGCTGATCGCCAACGACCTCAGCCCCGCATAGGAAAGCGCGCTCGTCGAATTCCTCCATGAGCGCTGGGGAATCTTCGCCTGGTGTCCTGCGGACATGCCAGGAGTTCCCAGGGAATTCGCCGAGCACGCACTCAACGTCTTTCCAGACACCAAGCCCGTCAAACAGTCCATCCGGAGACTGTCCGATCCATGGGCCGAAGCCATTGGAAGGGAAATCAACAGACTACTCGCTGCAGACTTCATCAGGGATATCAAAGAAAGCGAGTGGCTAGCAAATACAGTGATGGTCCCCAAGAAGGACACGGACATCTTGCGGATGTGCATAGACTTCAAGTCACTGAACAAGCACTGCCCAAATGACCACTTCCCTCTTCCTCGGATCGATCAGATCATCGATTCGACTGCAGGATGCGAGAAACTCTCCTTCCTCGACGCATACTCCGGCTACAACCAGATTCGACTCAAGGTCGAAGATCAAGAGAAAACGGCGTTTATTACACCGTTCGGAGTGTTCTGCTACAACACAATGCCCTTCGGGCTAAAGAACGCAGGTGCCACGTACCAGCGATGCATGCAGGCATGCCTGAAGGACCAGATCGGTCGCAACGTCCAAGTCTATGTCAACGACATAGTCATCAAAGCCAGGGAGGCAAGAACGCTCATCGACGATCTCCGTGAGACGTTCGATAACCTCGACCGCTACAGGATCAAGCTCAATCCCGAAAAGTGCACCTTCGGCGTCCCATCGGGTCAGCTGCTTGGGTACTTCATCTCCCAACGAGGGATCGAGGCGAACCCGAAGTAAATCTGGGCCATCATGGCCATGGAGAAGCCGAAAAACCTCAAGGGTGTCCAGCAGCTCGCAGGACGAATAGCGGCATTGAGCAGGTTCATCAGCCGCATGGGCGAGAAGGCCCTACTATTCTACCAACTGCTACGCAAGGCAGATACATTCGAGTGGACACCTGAAGCGGACGACGCATTCGAAGATTTAAGTGACTGCTCTCCACCTCGCCCGTCTTGGTTACGCCAAAGGAGCGCGAGCCCCTACTGCTGTACATAGCAGCCACACACCAGGTGGTAAGCACCGTGCTGGTGGTCGAGCGACCCGAAGAAGGCAAGACCCATGGGGTACAACGCCCAATATACTACCTCAGCGAGGTATTGACGCCAACAAAGCAGAGGTACCCTCACTACCAGAAACTCTCCTACGGCGTGTTCATGACGGCTCGATGGTTGAGCCATTACTTCCAGGAGCACCAGGTGATGGTCGTCAACGAAGCACCCCTGAACAGCATCTTAAACAATCCGGAGGCCACAGGACGCGTGGCCCTGTGGGACATCGAGCTATCACCCCTAGACATCATCTACGAGAAGCGACTCGCAATCAAGTCTCAGGTCCTCCCGGACTTCCTGGTACACTGGATGGAGCTGCAGCTGCCAGACACCCTAGACATGTCGCAGTCATGGACGATGCACTTCGACGGCTCCAAGCGTGAAGCTGGAGCAGGAGCCGGGGTCATACTGACCTCCCCGCAGGGCGACAAGATGAAGTACGTCCCTCGGATGAAATTCCGAGCTTCCAACAACAAGGTCGAATACGAAGCCCTCATCCACGGCATGAGGATGGCAAAGATCTGCGGCGCAACGCGCCTGGTCATCTACGGTGACTCCAACCTCGTCGTCCAACAGATGATGAATGAGTGCGACGCACACGCCGAAAACATGATCGCGTACCGCGCACTCTACAACGCACTCGAAGGAGAATTTCGACGGCTGCGAGCTTCGACACGTTGGAAGAGAAAGCAATGAGGAGGCCGACAGACTCACCAACATCGGCTCCACCTGCGCAAGGCGGCCACCAGGTGTGTTCCTCGAGAAGATCTGCGTGCCATCCATCAAGCGGAAATTCCCCAAGGGATCACCCGAAGAAGCAGAACACTCGGGGGCTACGCTACCCGAAGGACATGAAGGACCCAAAAAACTGGACACAGAGGTCGCCACTGTCAACCTGATGCAGGTCATGGCAGTCGAAGAAACCTGGACACGACCGTAACTCCAGTACTTGATAGATGGAGAACTACCTGATAGCCCGACAGATGCCCGACGCATATCTCGCCGGTCAAAAGCCTTCACCATCATCAATGGCGAGCTGTACAAGCGCAACATTTCAGGTGTACTACAAAGGTGCGTCACGATCGGTGACGGGAAAACCATACTTCAAGACATCCATGAGGGCATCTGCGGCCATCACGCAGGCAGTCGCTCCCTTGTCGCCAAAGCTCTACGAGCTGGATTCTACTGGCCAACGGCCATGAATGACGCAAAAGACATCGTCCGAAGATGCAAAGGGTGCCAAAGGTTCGCTGACAAACCACACGCACCCGGGTCAGAGCTCAGGCCCATACCCTTGGCCTGGCCCTTCGCCCAATGGGGCCTCGACATGATCGGCAAACTGCCAAGGTCCTCGACAGGAGGGCACGTCTATCTCCTGGTCGCAGTCGACAAATTCACCAAGTGGATCGAAGCCATGCCGGTCACTAACCAAAAGGGCAAGACCGCCGTCAAGTTCTTTGAATCCATTTTCTACAGGTTCGGTGTACCGCATAGCATCATCACCGACAATGGATCGAACTTCATCTCCAAAGAATTCCAAGACTTCTGCGAAGCCCTCGGAATCAACATCACATACGCCTCTGTGGCGCACCCGCAAACGAACGGGCAGGTGGAAAAGGCCAACGGCCTAATCGGCGCCGGCATCAAGAAGCGCCTCATGAGCCCACTCGAGCGACTCGCCGGAGCCTGGACGAAAGAGCTACCCTCCGTCCTATGGAGCTTGAGTACCACGCCAAATAGCTCCACTGGCTACACGCCGTTCTTCATGGTGCACGGAGCCGAAGCCGTGCTACCAGCTGAAGTACGCCACCAGGCCCCACGGGTCATCTCTTATAGCGAAGACGAATCCACGGCTGCACTCGAAGACGCCGTCGACACACTCGACGAAGCACGCGACATAGCAGCAGCTCGAGCAGCGGTGTACCAGCAGAGTCTCTGCAACTACCACAGCCGACGGCTACGCCCAAGGTCCTTCGTCGAAGGAGACCTCGTCTTGCGACTCAAGCAAGAGCGACCGAAGAAATTCGAGTCACCATGGGAAGGACCCTACATCATCACCGAAGTCATCCCAGGTGGCGCCTATCGCCTCAAGCACGTGGAGTCTAGAGTCGCATACTCCAACCCATGGAACATCGCACACCTACGATGATTCTACCCCTAGCTACCTACCCCTTTACTTTCAATAAGGCTATTCAGCCAAGGCTACTCAGCCGAACAATGTACCTCCTCCATTACGATATAAATAAAGCTAAGTGCCTCGCCCCAAAAACTTTGTCGTTCTATCCGAACTTTTACTTCATGCTACAAACGCACTCGGGGGCTTCCCCCACCTCACAATTTCGTCGACTGAGGATAACACGTGTACGCCTAAGTAGCTGACCACGCCAGGCTAACGAAAAGGACACGTATGCGAACAAAGAACTACGTGCTCAAACAACAACCAAACCTTTATAACAAAGGGCAAAACACGCCCAGTCAAATATATACAAATTTTACATTTATCTCTTTTTACAGGCACTACCTATTCTGAAGAATAACCTGAGCATGCTGCTCAAATAGATCTACAATCTCTTCGGCATACTGCCCTACAGCCGTGTAATGAGGACACATATCCCACACACCACCATCTGGTCGAGGGGGTGGTCCAGCCGCTACAACGGACAGATCTACATCAGGGCGATGCAGCCTCACAAGGGACAACGCAGCCTTCACTCCTGCGACGAGCTGATGCCGCACCAACTCCTTGACACGATTCATGTTCTGAAACTTCGACAGAAGACCAGAAAGGGTTGTCGGTGCAGCATCCAACGGAAACATCACATGCAGAATCGACACGAGCGAAGTCTGCACCTGACGAAGCACCCGCGATACTTGGTGAACGCGATCTTGCACCGTCACAAGGACCATAGCACGGTCACGGTCCATCCAGAAGAACCCGTCGGCTTCCATGTCCTGTTGAGTCAAACAATTGACCCGAACAGCAACACACTCCTTCTCCTCCCTTGGATCAAGGTTAGCACCTGCAATACTTGCACAAAAGTAAGATGCAATGCCAGCAGGAGCATCCGAAGGAAAGGGCAACATCTCGAAAAACTTACATTGAAGCTGCTCGGATAATCGAAGCAATTCCGCCATCAAGTACTCCTCTCTAGAAGCACCGCGATCCGCCTTGGACTTCCAAACGTTGGCATGGCCAGGCACCCCAAGCAACTCTTTCTCGAGACTACGAACACAGTCTCGAAGAAACGCAAGCTGCGACAAATCATCCAAGGATGGTCGCAGCCGCGCTGCAGGCGAGGTGTCAACAGGATCATCACCCGAAGGACCCTAGATCAACAGAAAGGCAAAGACATGAACACGCAGACGAAGGATCACATAACTCAACAAATTCATTAAGAGCATCAAAAGCCACTACGTGGCACAAGGATTTGTTCATCAAAATAATTACAACAAAAGAGACTACAACTATCCTACAGCTACAGCGCCTAAGACGCAGCACCCTGAGTAGCCTCGGAGCCGGATTGCCTCGCCTTGGCTTCCCCTGCTGCCGTAGTGCACACTCGGCACCAGCAGATCAATTAGCTTCGGCCCATAACGCTTACAGCGAGCAGAATAGGTAGCGAAGGCTACCTCGGATCCATCAGCAGGCGTCGGCATCCGGTAAGTGACCTGGGGAAGGTCCATCTCCGCTCCAGCCGCCAAAGCCATCGCCAGCCCGACAGATGCGCCGATGCCCTTCTACTTGCGCTTGTACGCCACAGGTGCTTCGGCTGACAGTGCCTCCGCCAGAGCGTCAACATCATGAAGGGCCACGTCCTTGGGGACAAGCTCCTTGTAGAAGCGCCCAAGGACCTCCTTGGCCTTGGCGAGCGAGCTGACGACGGTGCTGCAGCGATCTTCGACCGCTGCAGTAGCATCATCCAAAGCACTCCCGTGCTCCAGAGCACCGCGGTCAAACTCGATGCCCGCGGCATCTGAGACAATAAAGACGAGGAATGAACAAAAGCACCGCAGAAGAAAGACAAGAAAACCAAAAAAGACGAAGGTGAAGATACTCACCCGAAACAGCCTTGGCAGCCGCCATAAGCTTGCTGGACACCTCTCTCTTGTGCGAAGCCGTGGTGGTAGCAAGCTGCTCCTCGCGGTCCGTGGCCTCCCGCTGCAGGCGCTCCTTAGCCTCGGTCGCAGTGGTCAGCTCCAGCTCGAGGCGCTCCTTCGCACCAACGGCGGCCTCGGCCTTCTTCTCCGCTTGACCGAGGCTCTTTTTGAGAGCATCAATCTCACGAAGGGAGGTGTTGTGCTCCTCTGTATTCAAATAATACAAGCATCAGATAACAGGACAAGAATACAAGAAGAAGCAAACATCAAGGCATAAAAGTACATTGAAGCTGTTTGAGGCTGGCCTCCAGCACCAGTCGTTTGGCATCCTGCACAAAAGGCTGCAGGAAAAAGACCTACTATTCAAGAGAAGGACTCGGGGGCTACGCCCAAAAGAAAGAGCAGAAACAAATTACACACACGAAAATGCTCGGGGGCTCCCCCCGAGACTCAAAAGAAGAACACGCAACAAAAAATCCTTCACAGACGCTCGGGGGCTTCCCCCATGGAAGGAGGCAGGGCTACTCACATGATTCGATGGCGACTCCGAGGGTCCGCCGGCAAAATTCTGAGGCGCAACCACCTGAACCTCCTGCGGAGAAGGGTTCGGAGCGACGCCCTCAGAGGTAGCCACCGTATGAGGAGGAGGAGACGCGACGTTCGACTCCCCCATCATCTCCCGAGCACCATCGCTGGAGGAGTCGTTGGAAGAGTGCCTACACAAGGACAAATTAGCACAAGTATAAAGTAAACAGGCAAGAAAAAGCAATGCAGGACAAAGGAAACTTACGAGTCAAGATCGCTCAGGTTGAAGACAGGAGGGGTCCTCCGGACCTTCTTCTCCTCTTTCTTCTCTTCCTTCTTTTCTTCCTTCTTCCGCTTTGCCGGTGGGTGCAGCGCTACAGCCCGCACGGGAAGGGCAGGAATCGGAGAGGAAGAGCCTCCATGCCCACCACTGTGTCGTTCAAGACACAGCGGGTTCCTAGGAGTCGGCGGAGTCGAGGCATCTAAAGACTCGCTGGAGCTCCGTGATCGTTTGCGAGTGTGGTCCTTGCTCGACTCGTTGGCCTCTTCAGCCGGAGACCATGCCGATGGCAGCTCGGACATGGAATCCACCACATCATTATCTGGAGCATCCGGAAATACTTCAGGTAATGGAGGCGACATGCCTGACACTTTGAAGCTCTACACAAAGAAAAGAAAATTAGTTAGCAAACAAATGCAAATACAATGCAGTCAAAAATAGCGCTACGTGCACGGATCTACACCTGTGGAACAGGAAGCGAAGAAGAAAACGGAGGAGTCAGCGACTTCCCCGGGATATCCTCTCCAGCCTTGAACTTCAGCAGCAAATGAAGGGCCCTGTCGAGATCTCCCTGGGAGAATTTCTCAGTCGAAACCCTCGTCGGATCACGGCGGCCAGCATAAAGGAACATCGGGTGCGCCCTAGCCTGGAGTGGCTGCACCCGACGCTCAAGAAAAGTGCGGATGATATCCGCACCGTTCACTTCCTTCTCCGGAATCAACTGGAGATCCTCCACTCGACGATAGAGAGCCTCTATCTCCGCCACCTCGCCATCCAAGATCTGGTTTTTCCAGGACCTTTTCGGCTCGATCTTTTGGGAGGGGTCGAAAGGAACAAGACCAAAATCCTGCCCAGGCACTATGGAGTCGCGGATATAAAACCATCGCCTCCGCTAGTACTGGACAGATTCGGACATGGAAAAAGAAAAGAAAAGCAGATTGGGTTTGAGGGAGATGATGCAACCCCAATGGGATAAACACCATCCGAACCAGATTGCCTCTTCACGAAATAGAGTTTCCGGAAGAGGCCAAAGTGCGGCTCGATACCGAGCCAGCACTCGCAGAAATTGATAAAACAAGCAATGTGAAGAAGAGAATTAGGGGAAAGATGGTGCAATTGGACACCGTACAGAAAAAGCAGTCCATGAAGGAAGTCGTGGACTAGGAAGGAAAATCCGCGAATGACGAAGGCAAGGAACATAACCCGAAACCCAGCAGGGGGACAGGGGATTACCTTGTTGCCTGGGAGTTTGACGGCCTCCCTATCCTGCGGGATCGAGCCCCGCTCACGAAGCTTGCGGAGATCACTCTCCCGCGTCTCTGATCACCGCCTTTATACGACTTCTTCGACTTCTTCGACTTCCCCATCGCGATACGGCGGCGCCGGCGGCGAGAGCACAAGATGGAAGAAGGAAATGTGGAAGGATATTCCAGCGCGCAGCAAGAACTCTCAGAGAACAAGGAAGCAGTGAAACGAGAATAGCTGCGGTGAAAACAAACTAAAGTTTTCCCCAATGATTATAAAGACGAAGACGATGCACGACAACCGTCCATCAAGAAGACCTAACGCCAACGGCAGGATCTGGCCATACACGTGTCAGCATCACAACGAACCATCGCTAACACGCCGTCCAATACGCGCGGAAATCAAGGCGACACCGTAATTATCTCCACGCCGCGTGTGACCGGTCAATTCAAGGTCAGAAAGTGGGACCCATGTTCGTCCAGTCAAATCATCTCTGGTGCAGCAGACGCTTGAGGTCATCGATCGTCAGCACTGACGTCATCAAAAGCTACACTATCTTCGGCTTCAAAGCTAAGAGTACTCACTCGAATCTACGATTCGACCAATTACTCGGGGGCTACTCCTATAAGGAGCGCTAGCCGCGCACCCAAAAAAGTATAACACGTTACAGCACTGAATTGTTTCTTCGAGTCTTACGTTGAGTCTATGACTCCACTACGGACTCGGGGGCTACTCCCATAGGGAGGATGGATTCAAGCATCCGAAAAATTTGTGTCCTACGGACCTAAAGCCGAACAACGGCTGAATTAAAGTCTCTGCTCGAGTCTACGACTCGAACAACCACTCGGGGGCTACTCCCATAGGGAGCGCTAGTCGCGCGCCCTATGAATTCTTCGACTGCGAACCTTTGGATCAGCGTGCAAAAATTTTCAGCAACTCTGCCCCATTTAAAGCTAAGTGAGCAATGTCCTCCTTGTCCACCCAAAACACCTCCGCGGTGATAAACATTCAGATGTTGTGTCTGCGACACAAAGATAAGACCTAAAGATATCATCTAATGGCCTGGTAACGCACATGGCTGCGTTCTGCTAGTAAGAATCCGTACCAACAGGCGCGATGAAAAATCACGACGGACGCGTTGGGTACATCATTTAAATTCACTGGAATTCCACTCCTGTAAGTCCTCCGCGGCCTGAGTCGAATTAAGCCAGCATATGTTCCGGGTTCGAGTCGAGGGACTCGAACCTGAAGAAGATCATGTTGTTTTGTCCTAAGACAGTTAACTGACCCTGATCCGTCGGGAGAGTCAGGCACACGCATCAACAATCCCTACACATTCTCTTGAAAGACAGAGTTGCACCCGAAGGATTGAAGAGTCCTCAGCCGAATCTACGATTCGACTGAACACTCGGGGGCTACTGACATGGTTATACCCCGCGGGTACACGATCTCAGCATACCTGGTCCAGCCCAAGGAAGGCCCACGGCAAATATATGCCGGCCCATGAAGATTTTCGGGTGGCTAAGGCCCATGACGCCTTCGGAACCTTGAAGAGCAAGACTAGAGTAGATAGGAAATTCAAAGGGGTAAACCCTAGAAGTTGTAACCGACTAGATCTGTGCTTGGGACCTGCCTAAGTCTATATAAAGGCCAGGAGGGCACGACCTAGATCTCTCTTCCCCATAATTTTGCATACGCACCTCTACGCCAGATTGCATCTACGCACCCCTGTAATCACCGGTTCCGCCGTAATCAAGAGCAGACAAGCAGGAGTAGGGTTTTCCCTTCGGGGGCCTGAACCTGGGTAAACCTCATGTCCCCGTGTTGCTTGTTTGCTAACCGGTCCGCGATCTCCAGCATCCCCATCTTCTCCAAAACCCAAGTCCATAACAATGGGCATTGACGAGATCAAACCTCGTCACCCATCTTGGGGAGGTTGATGTTGTTGATGAAGACCTTGACCTCCAGGGCTTGGAGAGTCATGAGCATGAGAAGCTTCGGATGAGCTTGAGGGAGCTTGTGCCAAAATAGTAGGTCCTTGAGAAGCAAGATGGTCTTGTGAGAGTGAGGGCTCCACTTGAGTAGAGCTTTGGTCCTTCTCCTTCATCCAAAACGGGATCCTCAATGGGGAGGTGGAAACCTACACCCATTCTTCTTATGGCCTTAGGAGGAATTTCATCATTTGGATCACAAACACCGTCTTGCTTAACAAGGGCATCATGGTCTTCATCAAACTTCACATTGCTCATCTCTTCAACTCTTCCATTGGCTTTTTTGTAGACTCTATAAGCATGGGACTGATTTTAGTATCCGACAAAGATCCCTTCATGAGCCTTGGATTCAAACTTGGACAAACGAACTCCTTTCTTGAGAATATAACACTTGCAACCCAACACTCGAAAGTAGCTAACATTTGGCTTTTTCCCGGTGAGTAGCTCATAGGGGGTCTTGTTCTTTTTCTTGAGAAGGTAGAGCCGGTTGGTTGCATGACAAGCGGTGGAGATGGCCTCGGCCCAAAAGTTGTATGGAGACTTGAATTCAGCTAACATAGACCGATTTGCATCCATCACAGTGCGATTATTCCTTTCGGCAACACCATTTTGTTGAGGGGTATAAGGAGTGGAGTATTGATGCTTGATTCCTTCATCACTAAGAAACTCATCCAAGGTATAGTTCTTGAACTCGGTGCCATTGTCACTTCGAATGGAGAGAATGGTTGCATTGTGTTTCCGTTGAACTTCATTGGCAAAATCGATGACGGTTTGTTGAGTCTCACTCTTGTACTTGAAGAAGAACACCCAAGTGTATCTTGAGAAATCATCCACCATAACCAAGCAATACTTCTTGCCTCCAAGACTATCATGAGAAGGAGGGCCAAAGAGGTCCATGTGCAAGAGATCCAAGCATCTTTATGTGGTGATTTGATTGAGCACTTTGTGAGGAGTTTCATGCATCTCACCTTCAATACAAGCCCTACAAACACGATCTTTGGCAAAAGAAACATCGTTAAGACCAAGGATGTGGCCCTCGGAGTGAAGTCTTTGCAAAGTTCTCATGTTAACATGGGCTAGGCGGCGATGCCATAACCAGCCCTTGTCGGCTTTAGCATAGAGACATAGAGCATGAGGAGTAGTGGTCCCCGAAAAGTCCACCACATACAAGTCATGCTCTATATACCCTACGAAAGCCACCTTGAGAGACTTGCTCCACATGAGGACCATAGAGTGCTCATTAAAGGAGAAGAGAGACCCATAATGGCAAGAGCATGAATGGAAATTAAATTGTAACCAAGGGTTTTGACAAGCATGACGTCAACCAAGGATACATCCGGGGTTACCACCACTTTGCCAAAACCCAAAACCTGAGAACTTGTTTTATCACTGTAGGAGACCATGGTGTTGGAAATATTTGGTCTTATCTCCATCATGATAGACTTGCTTCCGGTCATATGACTTGTGGCACCACTATCAAGCACCCATTTTGAACCTCCGGAAGAATAGTCCTACAAGAAAATCAAGCTTTTGTTTTAGGTACCCATTTTGCAATGGGTCCCCTTTTGTTAGTAACAAGAGTCTTTGGCACCCAAATGGCCCAATGATAATCATGTGTGTAAGAAGTTCCAACATATCTAGCATATACATGACCATCATAAGACTTGCAAAGAATATAAGAGGGATTGTTCTCTCTGGCAAAGTTGTCACTTTGCAAGATGGTTGGACCATTAGAAGGTCCTTGAGTCATGCCCTTGTTCTTTTTATTCTTCTTCTTGTTCTTCCTCTTCTTCTTCTTAGTCTTGGCAAGTTGATCCTTCAACGCCTTGTTCTCCTCAATGAGATGCTCATGCTTGCAACAAGGGTTAGGAGTGCTAGACAAGTCTATAATTTGCACAGCCGAAGACTTAGCATGTTCACAAGTTAGTTGAGTTTGAAGTTGTTCATGGGATTCAAAAAGACTTGAGAATTTGCTCTCCAAGGCTTTGTGTTCCTCTTTGAGTTTCTCAAGAACTTCTTGAGTCCTATCATGACCAACCCCAAACTCAACCTTTTCTTTCTTAAGCACCTTAACCAAAGCAAGAGCATGATCACGTTCTTTAATTATGGAGGACATGGTGTTGTTATGGTCATAAACAAGTTTAGACACACTTTCCTCAAGATTAATTCTCATATTTTGTTAATCCTCAAGACTTTGAGTGAGAGAGGCAATTTCATCGGCGGCATCTCTTTCATTTTTACTTAACAAGTCAAGAAGTTCTTCCTTTTCATCTAAAGCATCCCTAGCATTGTCAAGTTGTGCAAGCAAGGAATCAAAGAAAGTTTTAGTTTCTTCATCCAAGGTAGCAATAAACTCACACATGTCTATCATCTCTTTCTTTATCTCTAGACCAACAAGATCAAGAGAAGAAGGATCACTAGAGATGGGTTGAGGAGCGGGTTTAGATGTTACCTCGGTGGCCTTGGCCATAAGAAACTTTTGGTTGGAGGAGATGACGTTCTCATTAGGTGAGTCGAAGAGGGACAATCATGGAGTAGAGGTAGTAGCAATAGCAGCAACTCCCACAATCTCTCCACCTTGGACTTCATCATCATCATAATCTTCATCTATGCCCGAAAGGTATTCTTCATGGACCACTATAGCTCTTTCCTTGTTGGCGACATTATTGACGGTGTAGTTCTTGTCCAAAGGATGAGGAGGCCTTGACTTGATCTTGCGAATGAGACGACCACCGTTGTCTTCATGGTTCTCAAAGGGACACTTGGCCACAAAGTGACTCTTGTCATTGCAATTATAGCATGACCTTGCCTTGGGAGACTTGTTGGGTGAGTTGAATCTTGAGTTGTCCCTTGACCTTGACTTGAACCCGGACTTGTTCCAAAAGGCCCTTGAAACGAGAGCAAGATGTTCGTTGAAGGCACACTTGAGGTCCTCTTGAGACCACTCACTTGATGTATCATCATCATCAACTTCAATAGCCTTGGCCTTCAAAGCAAGATTCACTTTTGTTGATCCAATGGCCCTAGCACGGGCGGACTCCACATTCTTCTTGGCAATGGTCATGGCAATTACTTCACTCAAGACTTCTTGGGAGGTCATTAGGTGAAAGTTGGTTATTTCCTTGATAGCTTTGAGCTTTTGTTCTTCAAACGTAAGGAGAGCTTGAATGAACTTGTCATCAACATAGGTGGCACCAAGATCCCTCATAGTGCAACAAAGGACCTTGAGCCACCTATACATGTCTTCGGGGGTCTCATCATCTTGCATAGCGAAACCATCGCACTCGCTGTTGACTTCATCAAACTTGGAGCTTTGGATGCTTGCATTCCTAAAAAATAGCTCAGTGAGTCGATCCCATGCTTCCTTGGTAGTGTTGAATTGGTGAATGTGAGCAAAGTCCTTGGGAGTCAAAGCCTTTTGAATCATCCCCAAAGTCGTGGTATTGAGTTTCTTTTCCACCACTTCACCTCGAGTCAACTTCTTTGGGTCATATGGAGAGAACCCATCCTCCACAATCCTCATTAACTCAATAGAAGAGCTAGAAATATGTGAGCGCGTTAGATATTTCCAATTGGCAAAATTTGAAGTATCTATCATAGGTGGTGCTCCTTGAGGAATGATGTGTGGCATGTGGATGGGTGGATTCGGAGTGTACTTCGGCGGTGGGGGCACCGCCGAGTAGTCCTTTCCTCCACTTTCCTCTTTGGAAGTAGAATCTTCGGGCTCCTCAATGTTTTCACTTGGAACCTTGGTAGATGTTTGTGCAACAAGACCAAGTCCCAAGTGAGTGGTGACAGCCGCGGGATTTCCCCGGTGGTGGTCACAGGAATGGTGGGAGGAAGCTCGGTGGTTTGGGGTGTGGCAAGAGCAACCATGGGGTTTGGCTTGAGAGACTGCAAAATAGTCATCATTTCCTCAAACTTGGACATCACGGATGTCTCCAATTGATTGAGGTCATCCATGGTGTCCAAGTTCTTGGGGTTTTCAGTTTCACTACCCCCTTCGTCGGCCACCGTCTCTTAGGCGGTAAATCCTGAAATAAGAGCCTTGGCTCTGATACCAATTGAAAGTACCGACTTTGAATCGACTAGAGAGAGGGTGAATAGGCGACTACCAATTTTTAATTTGTTTCACACTTTTAGGCTTGGCGAGAAATAAAGTTATCTAGATGTGCAACTAGGAGAACAACAAATATGCAAGATAACTTAAAACAACCACAATGTAAGATCCCTCCTTTATAAAGGAAAAGGATCCCTGTGATTGCAATACTAGTCCCTGGATCAATAGCTAGCATCCACAGTTTAAGATGTAATATCAAGAAACAAAGGTCATAATACAACTTTATAACCAGGAATAAAATAATACATTACATCTTACATAGCTCATTTGGCTATCTCATTACAATGCAGCAGAAATAACTATATAGCATGGAGTCCTTCATCTTCAAAGTGCCACAGGCAGTCATGTTGGTTGTAGAGTTGTAATCCTATTTAACACACTTCACTAACATCAAACAAACCTGCAACATAATAAGTTACAGCCACAAGGGTCAATACATTTGAATTGTATTGGCAAGTTTCACTACTATGTAGAAATAAGTGGATCCTATCATTACATGCATATTTGGCTAAGTAGGGTTTAGGCTCATTTGCAGAAAGCAGTATAATTTATCCTATCTTTTCAAAATAGTTTTGATCTTTTGTCAAATCTTTCTGAACTCCTTGGAAAACTCCAAGTGCTTCAATCCCTTGTTGTCACCCTCAAGTTTTTAACTTTGAGAAATTGGAATGTCGAGATCTTCCATAGCTTCAGGCCTTAGTTGCTCAGTATTGTCCATAACCGGGGACACGGCTAAGTACTTAGAATTTGATCTTCTGCAGAAGTTGTACACTTTACCCACATGACACAATCTCATCTTGATGCCACCAGTGGCCGCTGGATAAGTACTCACCAAGATGGAGTACTGGCAGATTGAGAATGTGACAAAGTCTTTCCATAGAACTCCTCCCAATACACAGTGCTAGCTTGTCATCCAGGCACCAATGTAGGGTTCCAAGTTCCCTTACACAATTCTAGTTAACCTGAAGATGCCAATGCATGGGTCTTCCACTATGTAGTTGACTAAGCCAGAGCCCATTTAGCATGTGGCTGTACACGGAAGCCACTGTACGAGAAACATGTTCAATCTCTAAGTCCCTGGGTGGTTTTATTCTAGTGCACATACAAAAAGAGATAGCCATATAAACATGGTTCCTTTTGTTGCCACCTTGTCCAAAACTTGAGTATCCTTGTCCACCCAGGTGGTTCATTGAGTACTTGTTTTATTATATAAAATATATAACTTTTCAACTCTTCATATAATCATATCATGTATCCCATCCCAAATATATAGCAGGGCTAAGCATACTACAACTACAGTGTTTCCACTAAGGAATATATAAGGTTATCCTATTAGGGTTTAGCATAGCATAAAATATAGTAGTCCTTTCCATGCATGTTACAAAAATCCACTAAGTGTAATGAAAATAGTAGGACTTGGATGATAGTGTCACTTGCCTTTTTGGTAGAGAAAGATGGTTCACTTCTTGATCTTGCCAATATCACACTCTTCTAATTCCACTACAATTCAATCAAGCAAACACAATTTCAACTAGCATTCCAACCAGTATTCAAACAATTTAACACACATAAGATAATAGAAGCATAGTCATGCATGCAAGCATGCAAAAGATAGTTTTATTTGCAAAGGTGGTTTCTACTAGGCTCTAAACATTGTAAGGTTCAAAGTGGTCATTTACTAAACTGGTAAAACCATTTCTTAAATCAAATCATTATTTCATGTCGTGGAAAATGCTTTTAGCAAAGCAATAATTTTATATTGTTCATCAAATAAGTTATTAATTCACAAAATTTGGTGTTTTAGGGTCAGAAGGTTTGAATCAACACATTTCCCACAGGTTTTACTCAAAAATCATTTCCATATCAAAATCAATGTTTTTATTTGACTAGAAATGAGCTAACTCAAGTATTTATTCCTAAACTTCACAAAATTCATTTTTAAATCCATGAGTTGGTTCCTAGGGTCAGTAAGTTCACAACAAACCATTTTTCAAAGATTTCAATCCCAAAATCATTATGGAATAAATTTTATATCCTTAACAAGCATACACAAGTTTCTGCAAAAACAAACATTTTACCAGACACTTTTTACTAAACAAAGTGCATGGTTGGCTAGGGCTTGTTTTTCTGAATCCATTGATATAAAGTTTGCAAAATTTGGACGTGTAGAACTAAAGTTATGATTTTTACAAGTTTGCAACTTAATCAGATTCAAAATTCTGTTTTAAACAGAACCAGTGCCACGTGGCGTGATCTAATTGGTCGGTACCGCTTCGTGCGGATCAGCCTCTCTGGACCGCAGGATCTAACTTAAAACGAACTACGCTGATCAGCTCGTACCTCTTCATCTAGTTCTAATCTCAGCCATCAGATCGTGATCTAACGGACACAGTCACGCGGTCAAACTCTGGCGGCGCACGCTCTTGCGGCGAGCTTGCCGATGATACAGGAAGCAAGGAAGAGGGGAAAACAGCTCACCGGAGTTCGTGGTGATGCTCGGCGTGGTCGTGAGGAGGCAAGGGGCGCACGGGGACAGGAGGAATCGCTCACCGGAGTTAGTGGCGGCGTCAGGCACGCTCAGGTGTCGTCGGGGATGGGGTTGTAGATCATTCCGAAGCAAAATAAGCGCACGGTTAGTTGCGGGCTGGTCTGGGGATGTTGTGAGCGTCAACAGGAGGTGCTGGGGCGGTCGAGGCTTACAAGGGGAAGGTCGCCGGAGAAAGACAGTCGCGGCGGTGCTCAGGTGAAGTCGAAGTCGACGTTTTGAAACGCGCGCGAGTGAACGAAGCACACGGGCAGATGCGCCAGGAGGTGGGGAAGGTGCTAGCGTGCAGAGGGAGGTGAGGGGTGGCAGGGTGTGGCCGAAATCGCACGGAGACGTCGTCGGACCAGTGTTGGTGTGGGGGCGAATTGGGGCAGCCTAGGGGCAGAGGGGAGGAGCTGCTTGGGGGGAAATGGCGAGGAGGAATGGGCGGTTTAACGAGCGTGGTCGCAGGCAAGATTAACGCAGGCAGTAACTCGCATTCATCGCCGCATTCAAAGGCAGCAGCGGCGAGGAAGAACGGTCGCGAGGGAGACGACGCTGAGGTGGCGCTGCGGGACCTGCCTGTCAGCGAGGAAGAGAGAGAGGGAGAGGGGGCCACTCATCAGTGTCTCTGTGGGTGCGTTCGCGCGTAGGAAAACGTTTCGCTGAGGGTTATGCCGGGTGGGCTCTTGCTGGGCTTAGTGGGCTGGCCAGTTGGGTTTGGTCCGATTCATTTTTTTTATACTGATTGCCTTTTTCTTTTTCTATTTGATTTTCTGTTCTGAATTTTAATCGAACAATTAAACACTCAAATGAAATCAAACTTCCACCAAACGTTGTATCCTTTTTAGTTCTGTTTATCAACACAATTCAAAAGTCCAAAATAATACTTTTATTCTTTTAGGATCTATTTAATAATTAAATAAAATAGACCTTAGTTATTAATTCAAATAGGATTTGTTTTATTAAAATCTCCATTTGAAATCTAAATAATACCAAAATCATTTCAGTAGGTTTTATTTGAAAATATAAAACACTTGGAAATCTTATTTAAAATAAATTAATAAGTTTTAGTGTTTATTTAAAAAAATGGAAAAGCCTTTACTTAAATAAAATTGGATATTAAATCCTCATTATTTTATTTTATTAAACCTTTACTCTTTTTATCAAATAGGAATGTTTTATTTCAAAAGCTTGGACAAGATTTTAATTTGGCTTTAAGAAATAATCTTTATTTATAATTCTACTTTTTTCTTTTGAAAAACAAATCTTTTTTTAAAAGATCTAAAATAGTAATTCCAACTATCAAAACTTTCTTTATTATTTGTTTATCTTTTTAAATCCCTTTAGGATTTATTTGATCAAAATAGGTTTGAAAGTTTCCAATTGGATTCAAAAAGTTTCTTCTCACCCTGAATTTCAACAAAGTTTTATTTTGTTTATTTATTTTTCACATTTCAAAATTTGGAAAATTTTGGGATATGACAGGCTACCACCCTTAAAATAAATCTCGTCCCGAGATTTGGGAAGGCTAGGGTTACAAGTTGGCTTCAAGGCAACTAGGGCACTACCACCCTTAAAAATAAGGTCTCATAGGGTTACAATGACGGTTCACTTGACTATAGGTTCAACACTTAATATCCAGACAAGGAATCCTTATTTGACTCTTCTGAGTTAACTAGTTTCTGACATCCACTTCTTCTATCTCTTCAAAGTTTCCATCCATAACAATGTGGTTCACATGTCCTTTCTGGGTCACATTGGAGTCATCTCCATTGGCTTTTCAAGCATCCTTTTTCTTTTTCTTCTCAGGACAGTCTGATGCATAGTGTCCAAGATCCTTACAATTATAGCACTGCAACTGGCTAATATCTTTCTTCCTGGAGTTTCCATGTTGGTTCTGACCAAGGTCATCTCCATTTTCAGTATCATTTCCATTATTCTCACTTCCATTGTTGTTGTGGTGATCTTGATGTGGTTCAGAATCTTCATTGCTCTTTCTGAATGAATGCTTCTTCTTTGATGATCTTGAGTGATTCTTGAGTTTATGCTTCCTCTTTCTATTCTCAACTTGATTCATCTTGTTTTCCAAAATAGTGGCTTTCTCACAGAGTGATTGATAAGTTGGGACATAAGCAACAGCTAGCTGCAGGTTCAACTCATCCTTAAGTCCTTCAAGAAATTTTCTTTTCTCTTAGCATCTGTATCAACTTCATCTGGTGCATAGCGTGCCAGATTGTTGAATTCTTCAATATACTCAGCCACACTGAGGTGACGCTGTTTCATATTGTGAAATTACTTTTTCTTCAAGTACATCACTCCAGGTGAGATGTGAGTTGTTCTGAATCCATCCTCAAAAATAGCCCAAGTTACATCTTCAAGGGGAGTGGTGATCTGAAAGTTGTCCCACCATGTTGCTGCTGGTCCTTCAAGCAGAAATGCTGCAAACCTAACTTTTTCTTCATCGGTGCAGCCAATAGTCCCTAGGTCTTTGTTCACTGAACGTAACCAATCATCAGCTTCCATTGGATCAGTTGTTCCAGAGAATCTTGCGGGCCTAAGTTTCAGAAACTTGGTGAGCATGTCAAGTGCTGGAGGATTATTCTGATTGTTGTTGTTGTTTTTGTTGTTTTTGTTGTTGTTGTTGTTGTTGTTGTTGTTCTGATTCTGTATGAGTGTGTTCATCTCCTGCATCAACTGTGTCTGAACTGCCAACATCTGTTGTATCTCAGGGGGAATGTTGTTGTTTTGGTTGGGGTTGGCACGACGAGGAGGCATCTGTTGGTTTGATAGGGATAAGTATTGGTGGATAGGTTTTTATGAAGTTTTTACACACAAATCAAAAACAACCAAGTTCAATCAAACCATCAAACAATCAACAAGCAACTATTCACTTAACAACTTATGCTTAACTCATGAGTTGAAGGAAACAACAAGTTTTCTTGAAATATAAAACTTAGTATAATCATACCTCGTAGGTTAATATGATTCATACTCTAACTTGATATCAATATCTTTGGTGGGCAATCTAATGTCTCTTGGTTCTCACTTGTAGTCCTTAGTGACATCCAAGGTTGAAATCCTTGGTGAAAATGTTGAAGATGTTGAAGTCATTAGAGTTGAAGATGTTGAAGTCATTAGAGTTGAAGATGTTCCTTAGCTCATGGTGAAGTCTTTGGCCATGGGGTAGGTTTTGTCCATCAAGTTTGAAATAGGAGAGATGTAGAATCAAAATCAAAATGGTCGAGGAAAGAGTTTACAAGATTGTTTGTAAATAAGTTTTTGGAACAAAAACAACTCCTATTTTTCTAAGGGGTTTTGTCCAATCCTAGGGTTACAAATCCTACAGGCAACACAGTGCTCTGATACCATCTGCAAGATCCCTCCTTTATAAAGTAAAAGGATCCCTGTGATTGCAATGCTAGTCCCTGGATCAATAGCTAGCATCCACAGTTTAAGATGTAATATCAAGAAACAAAGGTCATAATACAACTTTATAACCAGGAATAAAATAATACATTACATCTTACATAGCTCATTTGGCTATCTCATTACAATGCAGCAGAAATAACTATATAGCATGGAGTCCTTCATCTTCAAAGTGCCACAGGCAGTCATGTTGGTTGTAGAGTTGTAATCCTATTTAACACACTTCACTAACATCAAACAAACCTGCAACATAATAAGTTACAGCCACAAGGGTCAATACATTTGAATTGTATTGGCAAGTTTCACTACTATGTAGAAATAAGTGGATCCTATCATTACATGCATATTTGTCTAAGTAGGGTTTAGGCTCATTTGCAGAAAGCAGTATAATTTATCCTATCTTTTCAAAATAGTTTTGATCTTTTGTCAAATCTTTTTGAACTCCTTGGAAAACTCCAAGTGCTTCAATCCCTTGTTGTCACCCTCAAGTTTTTAACTTTGAGAAATTGGAATGTCGAGATCTTCCATAGCTTCAGGCCTTAGTTGCTCAGTATTGTCCATAACCGGGGACACGGCTAAGTACTTAGAATTTGATCTTCTGCAGAAGTTGTACACTTTACCCACATGACACAATCTCATCTTGATGCCACTAGTGGCCGCTGGATAAGTACTCACCAAGATGGAGTACTGGCAGATTGAGAATGTGACAAAGTCTTTCCATAGAAGTCCTCCCAATACACAATGCTAGCTTGTCATCCAGGCACCAATGTAGGGTTCCAAGTTCCCTTACACAATTCTAGTTAACCTGAAGATGCCAATGCATGGGTCTTCCACTATGTAGTTGACTAAGCCAGAGCCCATTTAGCATGTGGCTGTACACGGAAGCCACTGTACGAGAAACATGTTCAATCTCTAAGTCCCTGGGTGGTTTTCTTCTAGTGCACATACAAAAAGAGATAGCCATATAAACATGGTTCCTTTTGTTGCCACCTTGTCCAAAACTTGAGTATCCTTGTTCACCCAGGTGGTTCATTGAGTACTTGTTTTATTATATAAAATATATAACTTTTCAACTCTTCATATAATCATATCATGTATCCCATCCCAAATATATAGCAGGGCTAAGCATACTACAACTACAGTGTTTCCACTAAGGAATATATAAGGTTATCCTATTAGGGTTTAGCATAGCATAAAATATAGTAGTCCTTTCCATGCATGTTACAAAAATCCACTAAGTGTAATGAAAATAGTAGGACTTGGATGATAGTGTCACTTGCCTTTTTGGTAGAGAAAGATGGTTCACTTCTTGATCTTGCCAATATCACACTCTTCTAATTCCACTACAATTCAATCAAGCAAACACAATTTCAACTAGCATTCCAACCAATATTCAAACAATTTAACACACATAAGATAATAGAAGCATAGTCATGCATGAAAGCATGCAAAAGATAGTTTTATTTGCAAAGGTGGTTTCTACTAGGCTCTAAACATTGTAAGGTTCAAAGTGGTCATTTACTAAACTGGTAAAACCATTTCTTAAATCAAATCATTATTTCATGTGGTGGAAAATGCTTTTAGCAAAGCAATAATTTTATATTGTTCATCAAATAAGTTATTAATTCACAAAACTTGGTGTTTTAGGGTCAGAAGGTTTGAATCAAAACATTTCCCATAGGTTTTACTCAAAAATCATTTCGAGCTAATTCAAGTATTTATTCCTAAACTTCACAAAATTCATTTTTAAATCCATGAGTTGGTTCCTAGGGTCAGTAAGTTCATAACAAACCATTTTGCAAAGATTTCAATCCCAAAATCATTATGGAATAAATTTTATATCCTTAACAAGCATACACAAGTTTCTGCAAAACCAAACATTTTACCAGAAGCTTTTTACTAAACAAAGTGCATGGTTGGCTAGGGCTTGTTTTTATGAATCCATTGATATAAAGTTTGCAAAATTTGGACGTGTAGAACTAAAGTTATGATTTTTACAAGTTTGCAACTTAATCAGATTCAAAATTCTGTTTTAAACAGAACCAGTGCCACGCGGCGTGATCTAATTGGTCGGTACTGCTTCATGCGGATCGGCCTCTCTGGACCGCAGGATCTAACTTAAAACAAACGACGCTGATCAGCTCGTACCTCTTCATCGAGTTCTAATCTCAGCCATCAGATCGTGATCTAACGGACACAGTCACGCGGTCAAACTCTGGCGGCGCTGCGCGGCGGCAGTCGGCGGCGCACGCTCTGGCGGCGAGCTTGCCGACGATACAGGAAGCAAGGAAGAGGGGAAAACAGCTCACCATGCTCAGGGGATAATGGCGATGCTCGGTGTGGTCGTGAGGAGGCAAGGGGCGCACGGGGACAGGAGGAATCGCTCACCGGAGTTGGTGGCGGCGTCAGGAACGCTCAGGTGTCGTCGGGGATGGGGCTGTAGATCATTCCGAAGCAAAATAAGCGCACGGTTAGTTGCGGGCTGGTCTGGGGATGTTGTGAGCGTCAACAGGAGGTGCTGGGGCGGTCGAGGCTTACCAGGGGAAGGTCGCTGGAGAAAGACAGTCGCGGCGGTGCTCATGTGAAGTCGAAGTCGACGTTTTGGAGCGCGCGCGAGTGAACGAAGCACACGGGCAGATGCGCCAGGAGGTGGGGAAGGTGCTAGCATGCAGAGGGAGGTGAGGGGTGGCAGGGTGTGGCCGAAATCGCACGGAGACGTCGTCGGAGCAGTGTTGGTGTGGGGGCGAATTGGGGTAGCCTAGGGGCAGAGGGGAGGAGCTGCTTGGGGGGGAATGGCGAGGAGGAATGGGCGGTTTAACGAGCGTGGTCGCAGGCAATATTAACGCAGGCAGTAACTCGCATTCATCGCCGCATTCAAAGGCAGCAACGGCGAGGAAGAACGGTCGCGAGGGAGACGACGCTGAGGTGGCGCTATGGGACCTGCCTGTCAGCGAGGAAGAGAGAGAGGGAGAGGGGGCCACTCGTCAGTGTCTCTGTGGGTGCGTTCGCTCATAGGAAAACGTTTCGCTAAGGGTTATACCGGGTGGGCTCTTGCTGGGCTTAGTGGGCTGGCCAGTTGGGTTTGGTCCGATTCATTTTTTTATACTGATTTCCTTTTTTCTTTTTCTATTTGATTTTCTGTTTTGAATTTCAATCAAACAATTAAACACTCAAATGAAATCAAACTTCCACCAAACTTTGTATCCTTTTTAGTTCTGTTTATCAACACAATTCAAAATTCCAAAATAATACTTTTATTCTTTTAGGATCTATTTAATAATTAAATAAAATAGACCTTAGTTATTAATTCAAATAGGATTTGTTTTATTAATATCTCCATTTGAAATCTAAATAATACCAAAATCATTTTAGTAGGTTTTATTTGAAAATATAAAACACTTGGAAATCTTATTTAAAATAAATTAATAAGTTTTAGTGTTTATTTAAAAAAAAATGGAAAAGCCTTTACTTAAATAAAATTGGATATTAAATCCTCATTATTTTATTTAATTAAACCTTTACTCTTTTTATCAAATAGGAATGTTTTATTTCAAAAGCTTGGCCAAGATTTTAATTTGGCTTTAAGAAATAATCTTTATTTATAATTCTACTTTTTGCTTTTGAAAAACAAATCTTTTTATTAAAATATCTAAAATAGTAATTCCAACTATCAAAACTTTCTTTATTATTTGTTTATCTTTTTAAATCCCTTTAGGATTTATTTGATCAAAATATGTTTGAAAGTTTCCAATTGGATTCAAAAAGTTTCTTCTCACCCTGAATTTCAACAAAGTTTTATTTTGTTTATTTATTTTTCACATTTCAAAATTTGGAAAATTTTGGGATGTGACAGATTTAGAACTTCCAGAGAATTCTTTGGACAATAACATGCTTCATATGTTGTCTTGTTAGTATGTCTTTCCCATTATAAATTACAGCGTGAGGATAGTTTTATAGTAAATATTTCCTTTTGTAAATAAATATTTCACATTATAGATTATGAATTTATCAGATTATGGTATTAGCATGTGTCGCCTTAAATTTTTCCATACAAGGTCTAGACATGCTTTGTCCTGATCTTGCCATACAAGGTAATTTTGTCAATTACTTCCCAATCAGGGTAGGAATGCATCAATGGTCATCTTTGAGCCCTTACATTTCTAACTTAGTGATGGATGAGCTCACAAAGGATATATATAAGGATATTTTACTTGTTGTATGCTCTTTGCTAACGATGTGGTGCTAGTAGATGAAAGTAGGGTAGGCGTCACTACGAAACTAAAATTGCGGTGATAAACTTTTAAGACCAAGGGGTTAGACTTAGTAGGACCATGACGGAGTATATGAAGTCCAACTTTTTGTGTTTTGGAGGTTAGGAGAGAGAGAGGTTAGTCTAGAAGGACAAATAGTTACAAAGAGAGACACCTTTTGATTCTTGGGATCGATGCTTCAAAACAATGTTGGTATCTACGAGGATATTAGCCACAAGATCAAAGCAGGGTGTATGAAGTGGCAGCAAGCATTCTTTGTGACAAGAAGGTCCCTCATATGGTAACAGGTAAGTTCTGTAGGACGGAAATCAGACCTGCGATGCAATATGGAGTAGAATGTTGGACCACTAAAAGGCAACAAATGGAACAACGAGTGGCGTCGAGATGCGCATTTTAAGGTGCACGTGTGGCCAAACAAGAAATAACCGACTGAAGAGAAGCTTGTCCAACATCTACTAAGGTTGTCTGGGCATATTCAATGAAGGTGTTCTGAAGCACTAGTAAACACTGAAATTCTAAAGGGTAGCAAAAATACTAAGAGGATCAAGGGCCAACCAAAGTTGATAGGGGAGGAGGCGGTAAAAAGGAGACTTGAAGGACTAGAATGTACCTATAGTTTTTGCACTTGGTAGGACTACATGGAAATCAGTAATCCATGTGCCAAACCTTAATTTGATTTTCTTGTGGCATTGAGAGGTTTTGATGGGTGGTTGAGTGTGCTTGTTGGCACGGCTTGTCAACTTCGATTCTCACCAAAACCAGAGTTGTAATGTCATCTTTGTAGTCCATGTCTTTGGTAGAATTGTGGTTTTGGGCTTGTTGTCTCCGTTGTGTATCTCGATGGTTTGGAGGCTAAAGGCCAGTCGGAGTCAGTAGGTCGCTAGCACGATGGTGAGAAATATGAAGTTGTGTCCTACATCATGAGATTTCCATTGGTTCTTGTTTGTTGCCTTTGCTCGGTAGATTGAAAGTGCTTGCGGCCTAGATCTTGAGCTTGTTGTTTTCTCCTAGCTTCCCCTAATTTATTAAGCAACTCTTTCTAATATTGCAATGTGGGAACTCTCTACGCTTTGTTGGAAGAAAAATGAGGTGGTAAAATTATTTTGACTTGTGAAGTCGCGGCTAAGTCGCAGCTATGCAACAAAAAAAGAAAAAATGAGGAAGGGACTAACAAGCTAGTCAGCCCATTTGGCCAGTGGGAGGGAACCTAGGGTTCCTCTCTTTCGTTGTTTTCCTTTTTTCCTTTCCTCTTAGCTTTCTCTTCTTCATTTCTAACCATCCACTCTCTTCTTCAAAACAATTTAATAAAAAGGGTTTATAAAAACTCAAGCATTTTGTTATATAAATAACATTTATATAAAACCCTTTTGTTAACCAATTTCCATTAAGGCCTCATGGAAAATATTTAAAGTTAAATACTTTTATATTTGGCTCAAAAACAAATCATTTAAAAGGTGGAAGAGGAATATTCAACAAACTATGTTCTAATGAAATTTTCATAAATAATATATTTTTATTAAGATTGGTTTTATGCAAAAAGGGTCTTGTTGGGAAAATTATTTGACAATTATGATTTTGTATTTTGATAAAACCAAATTTAAATGCTTTTGTTTTCGTAAAACCAAATGACTCTAATAGTTTTGGAAAATAGTTTTTCCCTCTCATTTGAACCAATTTAATTTTGTTTGGAAGAAGAATTCCTATTATTTTATAAATCTTCATAAGTTTCTTTTCTTTTGAAAAATCAAAATAGGGAAAATATATTTTTATCAAACTATTTAAATAACTTTAACATTACATAATGTGAAAAGTTTTGGGATGGTACATTAGCATTATGGGTCAAATGACTCCTTTTTACATAACCATTGCTCCTCTGTTTCTGTATTGAAACACAATCATTAAAGGAAAAACTTCACTAAGATCATACGCAACAACATGAACTATGCTATATACGACAAGGATGCCAATTTGTAGCGAAGAAGAAAAACAATGATGGAAGGGAGATATTGATGTTTTTAAGGACATATAATAAATAAGGACACTAGAAAATATTATAGAATAAAATATTACTATTATATCCATTGATGGAAAACACCATATAAAATCAGCAATATGTATCATTTATACATGCTCTAATAATGCATTAATGCACAAGAAGATACGAATATGTGATAAGAAGAAATGGCACAATATTTTTCAAAAAAGTTATGAAGATTTAAATCCTACTATGTACTCACTGTCCCACTAAGGATGGATATCAATTTTTATTGGAAAGTCAAACTATTTTAATGTTTGGCTAAGTTGAGTTTTTACAAAAATATACATATACTTATGGCGCAAAATGATATATGATGCAAATATTTTTCATGATGAATTTAACTAATTTGGTGACATAAATTATTGTGTTTATTAGAATAAAAATAGTGAAATTTGAAACAGTTTGATTTTCCAAGAAAGTTAGAAATGTATCCTTTGTGGGATGGAGGAAATGTCAAGCCTGGCATTGCCTATCAGGTCAAAGCTATTTCCTTTATGTGCCTTCCTCTACCTCTGTGTGCTCTATGATCAAGAATATACCACATAAATTTGATTCTTTTAAATTAGGATCAACAAAAAGTTGACATATGTGTTGTATAAAGTATTATTACCTAATAACATTCAACATAAGTTTTTGCCCATTTGTTTTGGCTGAGTATCAAATATTTGTTTCGCACAATAATATCACATATATCACACAATAGTATTCATAAGAGAAATAATATAAACATCACATTTTGTCATAAGAAACTGGTTAAGGAAGCTACGCAAGTTTATAGCTAGCACCGGAGCTCTTACTTTATCCAGATTCAGAGGGACCATGCTGCAGACCACTACTTCATCAAGCTTTGTCATGAGTGAACCTTTCACTTAATTGCACCGTACCTCGTAATCAATTTTAATGGAAGAGCAGTACTGCTTACTAAATCATTTGGATGTACCTATTGTATCGGTGGGTGCTCACACAGTCCTTGAAATGTTTGCCACGAGAGCTTGTGCGATAGAATATCCACATCCATATGCATGTTGGCCACCATAGTCTGAATCTCCCTCACCAATCTTGAGTTACCATGGCAAATATTTTGTAGCTTGCGAGCTACAACTTCTTTCTTGTAATTGGGATTAGTAACCTTCTGGATGATTTTGACTGCCTCGATACGGACAATAATATCCATCATGGCTTCCCTAGATTCATTAGTTCCATCCCTCACAATGACCACTTGTCCTTCTAGCATCTCCTTCTTTCTGTTGAACTCACTGAACCATTCGATATGAATCTTGAATAACTTGGAGAAGTTGGCATAGTCCTCCTCATGAAGCATGTCAACCTTGTCCACATACACTATGAAATTCCTCACCGCACCAGCATACAGAGCACCAACAAATATAGAACCATCATCCTCGTACTTCCCGATATCAGATTTGAATTTTCCAGAATCAATGCTGGACAAAGCTACCTTACTTGAGGAATTGTTGCACAATATAGAAATCTCTGTATCAACGACAATTCTGGAGGTGATTTTGGTGATACAGTCCATGAAGGCATGGGTGACCTGATTCCTGTTATCGACGATGGCATAAATGCCATCACTGGAGCTGTTGGAAATGTAGTGCATGGCCCTAATGTTGTGACTACCACACTCACGGAAGCCAAAAGCATGCACAGTGTATTTCAACATCAGAGCTTCCTGGCGGATGAAGTCACCATTGCTGTCAGAGATGACGACGATGAAGCCGAGACGATCCTTTTCTTGACGGTTATCCAATATCTACAGAGAGCGACACATTATTATTTTTTAAAAAGTATAAACCAATTATTTATTTTATTTTTGAAATGATCATGGTCTGAGCTATTGGTAAGGACCATGTGTAGCTTAACTATATGTTTGATTTGGTAGTGTATAAATGCTTGAGTTCGATCGGTAGAGCATCGCTTATACTACTTGGATGCATGGGCATATACCCACCTCCAATGGATTTTCTTTGGCATGCTTAATTGCCGTCTAAATATGCCAGCTCCGTTTTACATATTCCATACCTTATCAGTTGGACATGTCAAACCATAATTAAAATCTACTTATATATTCATCCAAATTTACTAAACAATTCACTACAGAACACTAAAGCCTTCCAGGAAAACATTTTTCTAAAGACACTTCTTAATTTGTATCTTTTCAATTGTTGTAGAGACACTTTGTAGATTCTTGACACACTGTGCTAAGACACTAACACTCTAAAATATGTCTGAAGTGTAGAGACACTACTTGAGGCAAATGTATAAGGAACGGAATTTTAATTATAAAGAAAATATCTAAGGCATTTCCAAGTTACTAGAGAAAATTATGCACGGGCATTCGACTTCATAAATTCTATTTAAATTTTATCAAGAGACACGATGTTGGTCATGTTGTATTCTTTGAAGACATTTATTGAATGTTTTGAGTCATCTTGCGTAGTCTTTATGTAAAGACACTGCATATAGTGACATTTTTATCCGTCTCTATGTAAAAGCATTTTAAGTGTCTTTATGACAAAAATATTACCTCTAGATGCTTGTACTCTTGTAGTGACATCGTCTCACAATAAACGATATAGTTAATTCCACTTTTTAAACCCTCGATAGTTATGCATTTGTGACACTAATTGCCCTATTGGGTAAAAATTCGTCCAACTTGCGCATTTTAGAAGCTTTGAATTCATGTTTTATGATGTGTGTCCATTCGTTAAGGTGTATAGGTGGTAATAATTGGGGCTAAAAATATATCATGACAAAGACAAGGAATGGAATAGATGGAGTGAAGTCTGAACATGATCGTTGTTGACACCCTCCAATCTTCACACATTTTCCACGCCATAACGACGTAACATACCATCTTTGTCTAATAAAAGAGAAAATCCTAAATTGGGATACAACTATGTTTAATGTCTCCTAGGCGGAATATTTTGGCAAGATTTCTACTATATGCGATATTATGTGCCACAAATGCACAAATACGGGGTGAAAATGGAATTTACTCTAAAAATACGATGTCTCTAGTGATTCTTATATTTAAGATTACTTTGAAAGTATTAAAACTTATTCAAACATCTAATATGGAATGTTCATGACGATCATGCCAAATTAGACACATGCCAAATAAATAATTTATTAGCAAACAAGAATAAAAATATTATTAACTAATAAATATAAAATCCTTATTTATGTAGCAATGCCTTTTTCATTTGATTGTAGAAAGTTATTCATGCTTGTCTTAAAAACAATCATTGGAAAAATTCAAAAGAAGAAGTATAAATACCATATGTCTACATGCAATAAAATTTTGTTTCCAAAATATAGCTGTGATGAATCAAATGTATCAACCATGAATGGAAAATTACTATACAAGTGAAAAACTAATCGATCTATGTTAAACAAAAACAAATTAAAATGATATGCGCTGAGAAAAATATTATATCGCAAGACGAATTCACTCTAACAAAAAACATGAGATAGGTGAAAAAAATTATCACTTGTGAATTATTTTAATGAGAACACATCCTACAAATGACCAAATTGAAAAATATATATATAAGGGAACAAAAAACCTTTGTCAATGTTGAGAAAAATTGAAACAAATTTATGTGCATAATGAAGTCTTCCAGGCCCAACACTGAAGGTATGTTGGTCATGATTTGTTTTATAGAAAGGCAAAGAGATCTTGAGGTTACAGGAGATAAATATGAAGTGCAATAAAATAGGTTTTGTGCCACTAGCATAAGTCTACACAATGTTTTTTTGATAAATGTATTATTTTATTATATTAAAGCTGTTAGGAATGGTGTCCAACAGGCTCCACTTTCCAACTTGTATTCGTAACTTTAGTCCCATCTAAACTGATTGTACTATACCACTGGATATGATCCGGCTTATGGAACCTTGTTTAATTCAGTTTATGCACTTTCGTCCTTAGTTATATAAGGTTGTGCTGGACACATAACCAAGACTAATGTGTAAGTCAGATGATTTCAAGGTTCCACCTGACATGGGATGCCATGCGACTAACACTAGCAATGGAAAAGAGTTATGCTAGCTGGATTGACTAAAGGCTTTTCCGCCGTAAGTATAATGTCATACGGTCCGACTAAGGCAATGGCTTTCTTAGACCTAAGATAATTGCACGATCTTGGTTATGGAGTATCCGACTTTGAGTCCACCTAATGCTAGCCTTAACGAAAACTAGTAGGAAAACCCAATAGCAGTGGCGTGCTAAAAAAAATTACACGCCACCACTTCCAAGAATTTTTTTAATTCGTTTAGAAAATCACGAACACCCACTAGTAGAAACAGGCCATCCGTTCGCGCGCCCTCAGAGCATTAGTCCCGGTTGCGCCACCAACCGGGACTAATGCTGGCATGCGTCCCGGTTCGAGCGGACACGGGGCCCGGAGGCATGCGTCCCGGTTGGTAACGGGGCATACGTCCCGGTTGGAGCCAGCAACCGGGACTAAAGGTTTGGCCACAGCCACGTGGCGTGACACACACCTTTAGTCCCGGTTGGTGGCTCCAACCGGGACGTATGCTCCCGCCCTATATAAATGCAACGTCCCAGCCCTCTCTGCCTCCACTCTGTTTTTTCTCTTGATGGAAGGTGTGAGGGGTGTGCTAGTTTTTTCTCTCCTATGCATGCATTCAAGGTGTTTGATGAAAAGTTTGAGTGAATAATCCCGTTCAATTTCTCATAGAATAAAAATATAGAAGGTGTCCAAGACGCACTTGAGCTTTCTCCTCTTTATTTCCCTCGATCGAGGTTAGCAATCTTATCTTTTCTCTGTCATTGATGCAATGCATGTGTCAATGTGAATTGGTCATTTCACTATTTATGATATCCTGTTTTTTGATAAACTTACTTATATGATGCAGATGAAAGGTCGGGAATGGATGTACGGTGACCGGCGCGTAGCCGGATATATGAAAGGCGTGGATAAATTTATCGATGTGGCTACGGCAAACAAAAAGAATGGTTTTATACGTTGTCCATGTGTTCAATGTCGGAACAACAAGGAGTACTCTTCCTCGAAAATCATTCGCGGCCACCTGATTATGAAAGGTTTCATGCCCAACTATAATTGTTGGACCAAGCACGGGAAAAGAGGGGTTATGATGGAAGATGGTGAAGAAGAAGATGATGATAACAACTATCATCATATGTTTCCTGAATACAGTGATACTGCAATGGAAGACAATGGAGAGGAAAGAGGTGAAGAACGGGCATCAGATGAGCCGACTGATGAACTTGGTAGGGTCATTTCTTCGCCGCCGCCTCACCCGTCTCCAGCGAGGTCGTCGCCGCCGCGGCAGCTGTCTTCGTCGCCTCACCCGGCTCCGTCACCTCACCCGGCTCCGTCGCCTCACCAATATCGGGCGCAGCCATCGCCGACGCCTCAGGTTAAAAAGCGTAAGCGTACCGCTACTCTGCGTCGTGGTAAGCGATCGCCGAAACGTAAACAAGAGCCTCTTCCAAAAGTACCAAAGGTTCCTCCCAAGAGAGCTTATGACTGTACTGAAGAGGAGACTGCGGCGATCGTTGATGCGGAAACGACAGCGTTTTTCGCTAAGCTGAGGCGGCCGAAAGAGCCAGAGTTCCCCAGCACCAAAGAAGAAAAAGCCAAAGTGTTGAAAATGCTAAAGTCTCTTCATCAACCCGAGCTAAAGCTGTCATCAGACTATGAGCGTTCTATTCTCAAGTCACATGCGGCACAAAAAGCCTCGAAGAGCAGTACTGATGCAAGCGAGAAATATGTTGCCCAGCTCGGAGAACAAGCAAAACAGTCTTGCGCCCCTCTCAAGGTGATTTCCCAAACCAATGTGGGGTCGAGCAAATATGGGGCCGAAGAGCAGTATGATCCAGAGGTAGTTGCACAATACGGAGAAGCTGCCGCTGCTCAAGGTATGAGTATTGCCCAGTACTTATCCCAGTTAGAGTACTTTCCCGTGAGTGAAGTAGCATACAAATAACAGTACGGCAAACCTCTCGTCAAACCTGAGGAGGTAAATAATCTTCCAACAAAAATGCGAAGATTGCATAACTGGTACTTGCATGCCACAAAGGCCGGGGCTAACCGGATAGTGCTGAAGGTTACAAAAAAGCATTATGGGAAAGATATGGATAACATGATATCCATTGAATTTGATGAACTATTTCAATTATTCAATCAAGACGCCTTGGACAAATCGATCATCAGTGCCTATTGTCTGTAAGTACTAATTCTGTAATTAATTTAGTCTCCAGCTATCTCACCTTGTTTATTGCATGTATATAATCATACTGTAATATGCAGAATGAAGATTCTCGAATGCAGCAGAGGACAAATCTATGACATTGGCTTCATTGACCCATATTGGGTTCATCAAGCTAATCTCAAAACAAACCCCCAGGATACGGAGGATAATATAGTACACGCGTTATGGTTTCAAGAAACCAGAAGGGAAATACTATTTCCTTACAACTTCGAGTGAGTGTTATTGTCTTGTATACACTTTTTATTTCGCT
The DNA here is from genome assembly GCA_916181665.1 of Avena sativa. Classification (NCBI taxonomy): domain Eukaryota; kingdom Viridiplantae; phylum Streptophyta; class Magnoliopsida; order Poales; family Poaceae; genus Avena; species Avena sativa. The sequence continues at coordinate 26,017,404 of OV702283.1, forward strand.
TACTCGATGTTAAGTATATAATTGATTAGTTATGCATTTGCAGCTACCACTATATTCTGTTAATCATTCAACTTGACAAAGGGCGTGTAATAGTCATGGACTCGAAACATAAACCCCTTGAGACGTGGAAGGACATGCAGATACTTCTCCAGCGGTAATTCTAATCATTACGACACTATATCGGCAACGTTCGTGAATTTTATGATGTAAAGTCATTAATAACTTATTTTATTCGTTTTCTTCGCCGGGCAGCGCTTGGAAAAGGTTCACCAAAAAGGCTAGGGGTGTTTGGAAAGAGGAGCTTATATTTGAAGCACTAGATGTAAGCGCCACTAGCTATATCCGTGCATCTCTTTGATTCTAGTTTTGATACAGTTATTATCATGCTTGATTATTATTTTGATTGAACTATGTTCTCGTAAAGTGCCTGACGCAGGGACCAGGTAACAATATATGTGGATACTATGTTTGCGAGTTCATCCGGCAGACGTGCGATGAAAAGGGCAGAAATTTAGAGCAACTCCACGTACGTAAACAATTTCCATAGTTTTTAATTACAATCAAATTGTGTTTAGTTTCATTCATATAGGCTGACTTCTTTTTTAAATCAGATCGAACGTCTACGAGACGGTCTTCTGCCAAAGGATAGCGTACGAGCAATTCAGGAGGAATTGGCGGGATTCTTGGATGCAGAAGTCCTAAACCCAAAAAGGGAATACTATTCGGCTGTATATAGACAATAGGGATTGTACAAAGAGCAACTTTTGTATGTAGTGCATGAACTCGATCCGTGTATCGAATGTAATATTGTCATGATGATCTTGTGTAATATAATGGTTCCTTCATTAATGAGTGCAAAACACTAAATAAACAATAAATCGACCTAAATGAATTCTCTGCCGCGGCACAAAAAGTGGCGAAAATGCTGCCGCGGCAACAAAATGTGCCAAAATGAATTCTCTGCCGCGGCAGAGAAATGGGCCAAATCTCTGCCGCGGCAGAAGGTTATTTGTCCCGGTTCGTGTTACGAACCGGGACTAATGCTCCACCCCCCTCGCGCTCTGACGCCGCCACGTGTGCCCTCATTTGTCCCGGTTGGTGGGGCAACCGAGACTAAAGGTTGGGGCTTTAGTCCCGCTTGCCCCGTCCCGGTTGGGTAACCGGGACTAAAGCCCCTTACCAACCGGGACCAATGGGCCTCTCTGCACTAGTGACCACTACTTAAACCTAGTGGTGACATTTAGGAATATAGAAACGCAAATAGTAAATGGGTCACATGGCTGTAGCCGGACGAACCTAGTGGTGACGTTCCGAACGAATAAACGCTGCCAACGGTTACTTTATGAACGGCGTTCAAAGAAAATGAATGCCAAGGCTAAATAATACCCGAGGTACACACATACATGACCTTTTCCCCTCCTATCTCACAAACTCACTAGATCCCCCACCAACCCTCCTCCTCTGCCTCTAGCCACAATTCTAGATCTGTTGTCCCCTCTCCCTCTCCACAATGCTTGATCCGCCAGCCACCGCGTTCATTGAGACGCCTCTGCCCTGATCTTATCCCTGATCCACCAGCCCCATCCCTGAGTCATCGGCCCCGTCCTGGAGCCGCCACAACCGCCCCGTCCCCGAGCCACCGCAACCGCGCTGCACCCGACTCCCAGAGCCACCGAAATCGTCATTTCCCTGACGTCGGTAAGCTACCCGCCATGCCTCCCTTTTTAATAGCAATCACTCAAACTCTAGATAGACATATTGATAGTGCTTTATATATTGAACTTAGGCTCAAATTCTAGAAAGATATGTTAGATAGTGCATTAGCGATAGTAAACTTGGGCTCCAAATCTAGATTACTATGTTAGATAGTCTCATAGATATTAAACTTGGGCTCAGATTCTAGATAACTATGTTAGATAGTCCTTTAGATATTAAACTTGGGCTCAAATTCTAGATAGATATATGTTAGATAGTGATGCTAAAGGCCATATGCCATAGTATATGCAAATATCTCCTCGTAGCCCCAAACTCTAAAGGAGAAGGTAATTTCACAATTCATATAGCATGGTTGGGGCAAAATTGTGCTAGTTCAATGAAGTAACACACTGTTGCCCTTAGCCATGCTATATCGATTGTGACATTATCTTGCTTATTTAGACTTTGGCGAGAATGATAGGACATTTGCATTATGAAAATATCTCATCCCCTAGCCCTAAAGTCGATAGATAATTTCACGAATCATATAGCATGGCTGGGAAATTTTTTTGCTGGTTTAGTCCAATGCACAATGTTGCCCTCAGCCATGCTACCTAAATCGTGACAATATCTCTTTTCTTCAAACTTTGTGGAGATATCTGAATCGTGGCCATACCTTAGTCGATGATTATTGACGAGGTTTCGACTTGTCAATGCACATTGTTATGGGCTTGGGTTTTGGAGAAGAGGGGAACGCTGGAGAGCGTGGAACAGATAAAGAATAAGCAATGCGGTACACGAGATTAACCCAGGTTCGGGCCCCTAGAGGGAAACCTTACTCTTGCTTGTATGTTCTTGATTGATAGCGAAACCGAAGGTTACAGGTGATGCATAGATGAGATCTGGTGGGTGTGGATGCTAGGGTTGTGGATTGTCCTCCTCGTCGTGCCCTCCTGGCCTTTATATGGGGAGGCCAGGTATCGGGGGTAGGTCGAGACGGTTACAAATTAGGGTTTTTCCCTTTAACTTTCTATCTAGAACTACTCGTGTTCTCCAGTCGCATCCTTCATGGGCTTAGGCCACCTGAAATCCTCCTGGACTTCGTCATCAAGGGTGCATCATTGCATGGGCTTCTGTTAGTAGCCCCCGAGTGTTCAGTTGAAGACTGGAGACTCTGAAGTCTTCAAGTGCCTTCATCTAAACATGCTTTTGGTTCATAATGTGAGTTCATAAGGATAGTTGATACGCGTTCCTGACTCTCCTGACGGATCAGTGTTAGTTATCTTCCTTTGGGGAAAACGCTATCTACTCATACTTCGACTCACTTGACTCGGATCTGGAATATTTCTGGTGTAATTTGACTCAGGTCACGGAGGTCTTACAGGAGTCGAATTCCAGTGTTTTAAGTATGTACCCAACGCATTCGTCGGGATTTTTCATCGTGCCTATTGACACGGAATATTACTGGCAGAGTGCATTTGGGTGCGTTACTAGGTCACCAGACTGTGTCTGTAGGTCTTATCTTTGCGTCGCAGACACATCATTCGAATGTTTGTCGTCGTGGAGACGTTTCAGGTGGCCAAGGAGATGCTATCTCTTAGCATATTTTTTTGGGCAGAGTCGCCAATTTTGTTGAATGTATGTCGTTTTTATTCAGAGGATCCGAAGGGTCATAATTAGCTGATTCATACGATGCGCGACCAGCACTCCCTATGGGAGTAGCCCCCGAGTGTCTGCTCGAGTCATAGAATCGAACGGAGACTTTAATTTTGCTAATGTCGTTGATGACTCAAGTTAACGCTCCCTATGAGAGTAGCCCCCGAATCCGTAATCAAATTAGGGAATAGAATGAGTCGTGGCGTCAAGTCGTGTTGAAAGTTATCTTCGCGTGCCTCAGGGACCTGTCCAATTCATCAGGTACATGAACAACGCTCCTAATAGGAGTAGCCCCCGAGTATTTGGTCGAGTCTTAGACTTGAGTAAGTACGTTGTCCTAATTCGAACGATTGGAGCCATTGCATTGCCTCTGCTTTTGTGATTGATGGCGTCGTTACTGATGATTGGTGAGCTCAACCATCTGCGACGTCAGTGTTGATGGGACGATATGATCGTGGGTCCCACATTATAATTTGAATTTGAATAGTCACGCGTAGCTTACATGATTTTAACTGCGTCTCCTCGATTTCCGTGTATAGTGGAGAGTGTGCTAGAGACGGTTCGAGCAGCAACTGCCACGTGTACGTAGTGATGCGTGACACGTGTTACGTTCCGCATATCAACAACTCTGCATCGTCGTCTTCATCTTTTTATACGATCGGGGGCCTGGTAATTTTTCCCTTCGTCTTCGTTGTTTGTCCTCGTTTCCTTGTTCTTCCAGCGCGCACCGCTCGGGCCTCCATTGATCCTCCTTGCGCTAGAAAACTTCCGTCTTTTTCCTTCCTCTCTCATCTGAGCGCAACGCATGGCACTTCGCGCCAAGATGGGAAGGCCGAAGAAATCCACCGGAGCCGAAGAAATCCGCCGGCGCCTCCAAGAAAACCACCACGGGCCACGTCACCAACGGCAACTGGAGGCGATGGACGATTCGACCGGTGGAGCTGTGCCATCTGCGTGAGGCCCACCTGATCTCCCAAAATGAGGGAGATGTCAAAATTCCTGGCCCAGAGGTAACCCCTGACCATCGCGGTTAGGTTCATCGCTTTTGTCCTTAGGGGTTTGTCTCTTCCCTACCAAAATTTTGTTCGTGGGATTCTCTTCCTTTACAGGCTTCAACTTCATCAGTTGACGCCCAACTCTTTCCTCCATATCGCCTGGCTCGGCATCGCACCGCACTTTGGTCTCTTCAAGAAGCTCGATGCCTTGAAGAGGCAGTACGGCTACGGCGACGCAGTCTATGAACTTGGTGGGTGTGGGATATATATCCGCCGAACCAACAGTACTTCTCCTTCAGCCTCGTCGAGTCCATGCAAGCATGGAGGAATAAGTGGTTCTATATCCGCGATGAGAAGCTAGCCAGCCAGCTCTACGCCCTTCCTCCTTTCGACGCTGGCACGCAAATCTCCAGGAGCACTTGTGGGCAAACGACGTCTCCTCGGGTGAAACCGAGGTCGTCGAGGAGCTATACAAGCGTGTGGAGGCCCTGCAGCTGCAACGCAGCCAAGAGGTGACCAGCATCGATATCATCCACACCTTCCTCAAATGTTGGGTATAGCCCCTCCAGGTCAGGGTGTACCCGATGTTTTTTGTATGCTAGCGTCAACGGTCGAATGAGGATGGCATCCGAGGAGATGTCATCGTCAGACCTCGACAGGTCCGTTAGGCCATTGCTGTGCCTCAAGGGCAATGAAGCCTTGCCACTAGAGACATCAATTGAGCCCTTTAGAACGCTCAAGGAGGTTCCTCAAGTCAGTTCCTTACTTGCATGCAATGCGTCTTCTATCATTGTGTCTCTATGTTTGAATCTGACCCGATTTTTTTTGGCTTCTAGTATTTGAAGGTGGAGGAGATGATGCCTCCTCTTCCAGAATAGTACATGAAGGCTCTGGATGGCGGGGACGTGGATAAGTCAGAGTCGACCATCGTTGCTGCTCATTCTCCCATGGAGGAAGCCCCCAAGCATAGCGATGGAAACTTCCACAAGAGGAGCCGAAGCAAAGCTTCAAAATGCTTCAATGTCGGCGATGCCAAAGGGGCCTGCATTCCTGTAGGAGCACGCCATTTTTGAGGGTGCTACATCGCCAATTCTGATCTTCGAACTCTCCGACATTGCCTCGTAGGTGACTTCTACATTTGCCTTTGACATGTGATGCTATGTTCCGCGACTGATGATTGTTTTGTTGCTGTTGTGTTAGGGGGTCCACACCAGATGAGTCCGTGAAGGAAAAACTGATGAGTTCGTCGTGGACTCGAAGGCGGTGAGCGTCGAAGTTGCAGCTCCCCCCCCCCCCCCGAAGATAGTGGTCAACTCCGGGTCCTCCAAGATGAGGACTCGTCAAGTTGCTACCCGGACGGTAACTGCCAGCCCTCGGAGTCTTCGGTTGAACACGTAAGTGATCTTTACTTTTCTTTGAGGAGCCCTCGAGTCCTTCTTGTTTATGACTTAGTCCTTTCTATGTATCCCTTTATTCAGGAGTTGAACCGTCTGGGGCAGCAACATCTGGGCCTGGAGGTAGAGTTTCGTCAGCTCTGTGGTGAGTACCTTGTTGCCAGTGCTCTTCAGGCGCTTCCCTTTTTTTAGGATCTTGGATTGAACTTCGTGCTTTGGTTTGTATAGGAGAACAACGACACACTCTGTCAACTCCACTTAGTTGAGAAGAGTTGCAGCCAGGCGGAGACCAAGGCAAAAATCGCCGTGGAGGCCCTCGAGCGCTTCAAGCGAGAAGCAAAAGAACTCGAGGAGAAGCGGGCGGCGGATGCAGCTAAGCGGGAGAAGGCACTGGCTGAACAGCTTATGGCTTCTACTCAGGCATTGATAGGTGAGTGACTCATGCCCTACGAGCTTTATTCTTCTTGTCCTGTGCTTTATGTTTTCGTGAGTTGACAAGATTTGGTTGTTGCAGAGGCAACTGGCGTTGGTTTCGTCTGCCAGTTCTTGGAGCATGGGGACCTGAGATACCTTGGCCAGGGTCAAGGAGGTTCTCAGCCATTTTCATCGGGATATTTTCCCGAAGATCATGACCCTCGAATATGTCGAATCTCTAGCAAAGGCCCTGGCAGGGGATGCACCTGCTGAGTACAAGAAGGCGCAAAAGGGCACGAGTGCCTTCCTTGGCCTGGAGATGCCGTTGGCATGTGGTGCACAACTGGACCCCAACAGAGCTACCTCCAAGATGCCAGTGGAGGCCGACGACACCGAGGTAGTGTTTGCTCACCTGATTCACACTGCAAAAAAATGTGGCTCGTGGCTCATCGAGCTGCTCGCGAGTTATTCGGCTGAGCAATAGTGATTGGCCGCAGCGCAGGCCGTGGGGACGGGGTCTACCTCGGGTGCCGCGAATCCCTAGGGTGCCTTGTTTAGCCGCCGGCCTAGCTTTTGTATCTGCTCTGTAATGCCGGCATGTGATGCCTTCTATTGAATGATATTTTGAACTTCTCATAGTAGCTTCGGTGTAAATATATGTTATATTTTTCGCTTGTGCAATTTATCTTGCTCTTATTGTTCTGCTGCTTGATGCCTTATAGGGCTCTCGAGTGTTGTTCCGGTGACTGCTCATGTTCCCATGGCTACTGCTCAACCAAGAGGGAATGAGGCCTCGTAGCTGCCACTGCTATGCGATCGCATCCAGAGCTTGGATAAGGATGTTACCATCATTCGTGGTCACGCCGACGTCTGGAAGTCGAAGGCAGAGCAGGATGTCAAAAGGGAGAAGTATATCCTTGTAGAATTTCAGAAAGTTGGCGAGCAACTACAGTGTAAGTAGCATTCGAATGTCCTCTCGCCGTGCTGGATGCTGGGTGCTTGGCTGATAAGCTGTTGCTCTTTGCAGTTGTCAATCTCATTCCGCATGAAGAGAAAGAACGCATCGATATTCGACTGAACTTCCATACCCAGTAGGAGCTAGAGTTTGGAGGGTTCTTCTGGATAGATCTCCACCGGACGGTCGTGTTGGCAACGGTACAGGACCATGTCCACCAGGTGCTCAGGGTCTTGAAGTGTGCAAGATCAGCTTTTGTGTTGATCTTCACCGCCATGTTTCCCTTGGACGAAGCTTCGTACAACTTCCTGGGTCTTCTATAGAAGTTTCAGAGCGTGGTTTCCATGAAGGAGCTTGTGCGGACGCAGCTAATTGCGGGTGCGAAGGCAGCACTGGCCCTTGTTCAATTGCACCACCTAGACATTGACCTGGCGGACATAGCGGCAGGGCTGCCTATTCCTCCTGATGGCACGGTGTGGGATATGCGTCTGCACTACCAGGTGGTTGCCCAGAATGCCGAAGACATTGTTCGCTTGTTTTATGAGCTCATTAACATGATGCTTCAACGTTAGTAGTGATGGGTGTTTCCTGAGAGTGCAATGTAAAACAATGTAAAATGTGTATAATTTCTATTGGGGCATTGTTTCCCTTGTATAGTTTGTATAAAGTAGTTCATGTAATGCTTTTATTGTGTGAGTATGCATATCCAACCTGTCAGTTGGGTTGCAACTGGGTTGGAGTTTTCAAGGGTTTGATGACGTAGTCAGCTACTTAGGTGAATGCAATCGTATGAGGCCGAAGAGGTCGTCTGGTGAGGCGCTGCCCCCGAGTATAATTTGTAAATTCAAATTTGTGGAAGAAGTAAAACATATTGGCCAAGGAACTTAGCTTTTATTCATCATATAGGGAGAGGTACATGATTTGGCTAAATAGCCTCGCTAAGAAGCCTTATTGTAAGTAAAAAGATCTAAGGGTAGAAGCATTCGTAGCTACGCAACGTTCCAAGGATTGGAGTATGCTACTCTAGACTCGACATCCTTGAGGCACTAGGAGCCACCTGGAATCACCTCTATGACCACATAGGGTCCTTACCATGGGGACTCGAGATTCAGATGCCCCTTTTGCTTGAGTCGGAGGACTAGGTCGCCTTCGACAAAGGACCTTGGTCGCAGCCGTTAGTTGTGGTAGTTGACGAGACTTTGTTGATACACCGTTGAACAGGCGGCGGCAATGTCGCATGCGTCATCCAGCAGGTCGACGAAATCCTCGAGTGCAGCCATTGATTTGGCCACGCTGTAAGCGATGACCCATTGGGCCTTGTAGTGTAGCTTGGATGGCACCATTGCTTCGGCGCCGTGCACCATGAAGAATGGCATGTAGTCGGTGGCATTGTTCGGTGTTGTGCGCAAGCTCCAGAGGACAGACGACAATTCATCTTCCCAGGCTCTCGACACACGTTCAAGTGGTTGTAGGAGTCTCTTCTTGATCCCCGTTGCAGATGAGGCCATTGGCCTTTTCGACTTGGCCATTGGTATGTGGATGCACGACCGATGCATAGGTGATGTTGATGCCGAGGTCGTCGCGGAAGCCCTGGAACTCCTTCAAGGTGAAGTTCATTCCATTGTCGGTGATGATGTTGTGCGGCACCCCTAACCTGTAAACAATGGACTGGAAGAACTTGACGATGGTGGCGCTAGCTTGGTTGGTGACCGGCGTGGCCTCGATCAACTTGGTGAATTTGTCGACTATGACAAGGAGGAAAACATAGCCTCCAGGTGAAGACTTTTGCAACTTGCTGACCATGTCGAGTCCCTATTGCGTGAATGGCCAGGACAACAATACTTGACACGGATATACCCTACGGGTGCACAACATTGGTATACCCGGTCCAGCCTAAGGAAGACCCACACGAGGATTTGCAACCCAGGAAGATTTCGGGTGGCCTAATCCCGTGGGGAATTCGACTCCCTGGAGAACAAGTCTAGATTAGATATAATTTCAAAGGGTATGAACCCTAATCTGTAACCGACTTGACCTATCCCGGGACCTGGCCTATCTATATAAAGGCCAGGAGGGTACGGCGAGAAGGATCTCAACACTTCATAACACACCTCCACGCTAGATTGCATCTGCACACCCCTGTAACCTTCGATTCCGCCATAACCAAGAGCAGACAAGCAGGAGTAGGGTTTTCTCTCCGAGGGCCTGAACCTGGGTAAACCTTGTTCCTCCGTGTTGTTTGCCTGTTAATCGTTCTACGACTTCCAGCATCCTCATCTTCTCCAAAACCCAAGTCCATAACAATGGGCATTGACGAGTCGAACCCTCGTCAATTGGTGCCGTCTGTTCAACAGTGTATCAAGGTCACCCGAACACATCTCCTCAGGCGAGACCCTTGTCGGATCGTTGCGGCCAGCATACAGGAATATCGGGTGCGCCCTCGCTTGGATTGGCTGCACTCAACGCTTGAGGAAGATGCGGATGATGTCGACACCATTAACCTCTTTGCCGGCCACCAGCTAGAGAGCCTCCACCCTCTTGTAGAGCTTCTCCATCTCCTCGGATTCACCCTTCAAGATGTCTTTCCCCCACGACCTATTTCGGGTGATCTCTTGTTTGGAGTCAAAAAGGGCGAGACCAAAATGCTGACGTCCAGCTTGATGTCGCGGATGTAGAACCACTTCCTGCGCCAGTATTGACGGACTCGCAAATGAAGAAAGAAAAGAATTGGATGGTGGAGCGTATGGTTTTAGGCCTGCCGCCTAAAGTCTAAGGCCAACGCGTAGGTTTCCAAATTGTAAACTGCTCACATTGTGCGACCGATTAGACAAGGACTAGGACTCGATCACTCGCTGTGACTTGATTTTCAGGCGCCCGATCGCCCGGATCAAAGGGAGCTAAACCTGGCCAGCGGGGACAGACGAACGCACAGGTAGGCCACACCACTGGCTTCTCAAATTCTGAACCTTGCCTGGTTTCTCAAATTCTGAACTGTTATCCGTAGCAGACTCCAATGGTCTTCTAAACTGTAATGGGCAGCAAGCCTATCCACACTTCGGCTTTGAAATTGGTTTTTTTTATGAGCAGTTGAGCAAGATTAAAGATGGACAGAAAGGGAAAGAGGCCAAAGGAAGGGAGAGGTAAATTTTTGCAATCCGGTAAAATACTAGTGTCTTATTTGATAAATTTGCAATTTGTGAATTATGAATTACAGGTTTGACAAGGTATTTTGTGCCAATTTCTAGTGAAACTAACTCTACACCAAGCACACATGAGATTGATAATATGACCATACATCAAGAGCAAGAGCAAGGAGTGAAAAAAAGAGACAGAAAATTTCATGGTTGCCGGACAAGTGGAAGAAGATATTGGAGATACCGTCTAAATGGTTGTCAATGAGAATGTTGATGGTCAAGAGACAAAGGTATATAACTCATTTCTAGATGACATAAAATATGATCCAAGATTTCGCATTCCAATTGATCGATTTTACCCCAATATTAGAGATGATATTATATCTGCTTACCTAGAGAAGGGCCCAACTCAACCTACTTGTCATAATTTACCCAAATATAGAGATGCTAGAAGTTTTGGGCCACAATGGTTAAGAAATTTAATTGGTTGGAATATAGCGTGTCTAGAAAATTTTGTTTTTTGCATCAATTTTGTTCATGTGTTTAGAGTTTGCCCGACCTTAATTTTGTTTCGTCCTTCGCCACTGTTGGCAGTTTGACCCAGGTAATGTGTTGATCATATGTGCGTGAGCTAACTGAGCGTGCGTACACAGTTTTTTTAACGGACACCTCTATAGTCAACGTCTTCGACAATAGTTAAGCGTGCCGAAGAAGATTACACACCTAAAGTACTTTCTCTGTTCGCAAATAAGTGTACTTTTATCTTTGTCTTAAGTAAAATTTTGTAAAGTTTGACCAATTATTTTGAAAAACGTAGTAATATTTATGATACCAAAATAGTATCACTAGATCAGTTTTGAAGTGGAATTTCATAATATATCAATTTGATATTATATATGTTGCTACTATATACAATAAAGTTAGTCAGATTTTAAAATTAAACTTAAAACAATCCTAAAATAAAGTACACTTATTTGCATTGCAAACGGAGGGAGTAACATACCTTATTAAATCATAGCCATAAATTTTAGATCTAATTATCATAATAATTTAGATAATGTGGCTTAACATGCCGAAGAAGATTACACACCTAATATAACTATTAATACCTTGCTAAATTCTAGCCACAAATTTTAGATCTAACTATCATAATAATTTGGATATCATAATAATTTGGATGATGTAGTTTAACTTGATGGATCTATTAGACTTCCGTATATTGTTTTTAGTATATAAGACCTTTCACAATGAGAGTATCTTAGCGCTTTATCCTAGATAAAATGCTTATGTGGCACCCTATTTAATGATGAAAGAGAAGGGTGTTGTATCTTAGCTACTCGCCTAGCATAGACAAAAAACTTCGTGTCTCTTGACCATCAACATTCTCATTGACAAAAAACTTGGCTAATCCAATCACACACATGCACAAGCACAAAATCATTAAATACAACATCTCCATAAAACACCATCTAAGATACACTCTATTATGATAGTTGTTTTTTAAACTTTAATAGCTTTTATAAAACGTGCTAAAATACACCTCATTGGAAAAGGCCTAATAGATTGCATGCAGAACAAAACTTTTTAAAAGCTAAAGTGTGCGTCCGACATACCTTCGCCGCATCCTTCAATGCCTTCCACAGCTTGGTGCCGTCATTGGTAACAACATCAGTGGACATAGGGTCGTTGGTGGGTGCAATGTGGAGGCAGTTCGGTATGAACTTGATGAGTTTACTGAGCTGGTGTCTCCAGTGCGACGTCTAGAAGAGCAAATACGCACTGTTAACATCGATCACTTCTAGAAGAGGCAAAAACTTGCGTCAACCCTACTTCTATGCACTAGCTAACTTTTACCAAAAGAAAGATCTGATGAAAAAATTACGCAATATATTTATATAAAATACTAGTCCTAAACTTGAAACCTCTTGACTTTGATATCATAAAAAATTTCTGCACTAGCCAACTTTGTCGATGAAAACAAGTTGGCAATATATTTATATTCAATAATGTTTTCACTGCTTTCTCAACAAATAGAATCAAATAAACACCTTTGAAAAGTACTATTATGCATGCTCTTTAGTAAGGAAAAAAAGTATCTATTTTCTTGACAAAAAGAATATATTAACGTCGCGAAGATACCAATTACATCCGGGCTCTGCACCAACAAAATATCAACTAGACATTAGGATACACACAACCAAAAAGAGAAAAAGGCAAAAAGCCCCGCCATAATGATCAATCATGATGCAAGGAAAAAAAGAAAAAAGACATTGACCCAGGTCAATAACCACCACGTCGCCAACCCACGGGATCATGATGCCCTGATCTCACCCACCGGAAACCGGAGCCACAAGGCTAAGCCGGAGCGGTAGGAGATGACGGCACACGTCTTCCACTGGTAGAAAAGGGCCCATGCGTCCCGGTTGGTAAGGGCCATTAGTCCCGGTTGCCCAACCGGGACGGGGCAATCGGGACTAAAGCTCTAACCATTAGTCCCGGTTGCCCCACCAACCGGGACAAGTGGGGCACACGTGGCGGCATCAGAGCGCGAGGGGGTTGGAGCATTAGTCCCGGTTCGTAACACGAACCGGGACTAATAACCTGCTGCCGCGGCAGAGATTTGGCCCATTTCTCTGCCGCGGCAAAGAATTCATTTTGGCACATTTTGTTGCCGCGGCAGCATTTTTGCCACTTTTTGTGCCACGGCAGAGAATTCATTTAGGTTGTTTTATTGTTTATTTAGTGTTTTGCACTTATCAACGAAGGAACCTTATATTACACAAGATCATCATGACAATATTACATTCAATACACGGATCGAGTTCATGCACTACATACAAAAGTTGCTATTCGATGCTACCGGCCAGTTCCTTCAAAGTTGCTATTTTTACAATCCCTATTGTCTATACACAGCAGAATAGTATTCCCCTTTCGGGTCTAGGACTTCTGCATCCAAGAATCCCGCCAATTCCTCCTGAATTGCTCGAACGCGATCCTTTGGCAGAAGACCGTCCCGTAGACGTTCGATCTGATTTAAAAAAGGAGTCAGCCTATATGAATATGAAACTAAACACAATTTGTTTGAAATTAAAAACTATAGAAATTGTTTACGTACGTGGAGTTGCTCTAAATTTCTGCCCTTCTCATCGCACGTCTGCCGGATGAACTCGCATACATAGTATCCACATAGATTGTTACCTGGTCCCTGCGTCAGGCACTTTACGAGAACAGAGTTCAATCAAAATAATAATCAAGCATGATAATAACTGTATCAAAACTAGAATCAAAGAGATGCGCGGATATAGCTAGTGGTGCTTACATCTAGTGGTTGAAATGTAAGCTCCTCTTTCCAAACACCCCTAGCCTTGTTGGTGAACCGTTTCCAAGCGCTGCCCGGCGAAGAAAACGAATAAAAGAAGTTATTAAGTACTTGATATCATTAAATTTACGAACGTTGCCGATATAGTGTCGTAATGATTAGAATTACCGCTGGAGAAGTATCTGCATGTCCTTCCACGTCTCAAGGGGTTTATGTTTCGAGTCCATGACTAGTACACGCCCTTTGTCAAGTTGAATGATTAACATAATATAGTGGAAGCTGCAAATGCATAACTAATCAATTATATACTTAACATCGAGTAAGCGAAATAGAAAGTGTATACAAGACAATAACACTCACTCGAAGTTGTAAGGAAATAGTATTTCCCTTTTGGTTTCTTGAAACCTTAACGCGTGTACTATATTATCCTCTGTATCCTGGGGGCTTATTTTGAGATTAGCTTCATGAACCCAATATGGGTCAATGAAGCCAATGTCATAGATTTGTCCTCTGCTGCATTCGAGAATCTTCATTCTGCATATTACAGTATGATTATATACATGCAATAAACAAAATAATATAGCTGGAGACTAAATTAATTATAGAATTAGTACTTACAGACAATAGGCACTGATGATCGATTTGTCTAAGGCATCTTGATTGAATAATTGAAATAGTTCATCAAATTCAATGGATATCATGTCATCCCTTTCTTTCCCATGATGCTTTTTTGTAACCCTCAGCACTGTCCAGTTAGCCCCGGCCTTTGTGGCATGCAAGTACCAGTTATGCAATCTTCGCATTTTTGTTGGAAGATTGTTTACCTCCTCAGGTTTGACGAGAGGTTTGCCGTACTGGTATTTGTATGCTACTTCACTCACGGGGAAGAACTCTAACTGGGATAAGTACTGGGCAATACTCATACCTTGAGCAGCGGCAGCTTCTCCGTATTGTGCAACTACCTCTGGATCATACTGCTCTTCGGCCCCATATTTGCTCGACCCCACATTGGTTTGAGAAATCACCTTGAGAGGGGCGCAAGTCTGTTTTGCTCGTTCTCCGAGCTGGGCAACAGATTTCCCGCTTGCATCAGTACTGCTCTTCGAGGCTTTTTGTGTCGCATGTGACTTGAGAATAGAACGCTCATAGTCTGATGACAGCTTTGGCTCGGGTTGATGAAGATTCTTTAGCATTTTCAACACTTTGGCTTTTTCTTCTTTGGTGCTGGGGAACTCTGGCTCTTTCGGCCGCCTCAGCTTAGCGAAAAACGCTGCCGTTTCCGCATCAACGATCGCCGCAGTCTCCTCTTCAGTACAGTCATAAGCTCTCTTGGGAGGAACCGTTGGTACTTTTGGAAGAGGCTCTTGTTTACGTTTCGGCGATCGCTTACGACGCACAGTAGCGGTACGCTTACGCTTTTTATCCTGAGGCGCCGGCGATGGCTCCCGCGGCGATGGCTGCACCAGAGATTGGTGAGGCGACGGAGCCGGGTGAGGCGACGAAGACGGCTGCCGCGGCGGCGACGACCTCGCTGGAGATGGGTGAGGCGGCGGCGAAGATGGCCTTGGCGTGTGATTTCGAAGCACGATACAATCCTTCGGCCATAGAATGGTGACGTTTTTTGCGTCACCCAGCACAGTCACATCCCCTTCACTAGCAGGGTAGTGAAGATCCAAAACCTCAAAGGTGGGCATGATTTCATCCACGCCGACAACAGCGTAGCCCTCTGGAACCGGACGACAGTGGTAAGTTGGTGTGGGTCCAATTGGTAAGGCATAGCCGACCGCCACCTTCATTGATATGTTCACAACTTTGACATGTAGCTCGCAGTGTGTCATCTCTGTGATATCATCCACTGGGTAGCCAACAGGAGCCATCGTCGGTGCATCATCGGCATCGCCATTGTCATCACCCGGGACCTCGGTGGAAGCCACACTGCTTTTTCGATTATTCGATAGGCCGGTAGCATCGAATGCAGTGTGCTGCTGAGATGGGCCGGTGGTACTTTGCTCTTTAAGTGTGTTAATTTCATCTTGTTGTTGCTTTAATCGTTCTTCAATTAAACGCATTCGCTCTTTCTGACTTTCTGCTTCAACTGTCGCCCTATCCTTACTCCTTTAACGGCTTCTATCAGGATATTTCTTCCTCTCTTCGGGAAACCCAGTCCTGCATGATTGGGAGCCTATTGTGCCTCGTGTTCGTCCATCATGTTCCTTATTTCCAAGGGCGAGTGTGAGCTCATCATTCTCTCTATCGGGAATGAAGTCCCCATCTTTAACAGCCTTTACTGCTTTTCTGATCCTCTCGATTGGCAAGGGGTCTTCTTTATTTCGTATGTTATATATACACCTCCCTTACGAGTCCAACGTACCCCCATGCCCGTAAAACCAATTACTTGCACGTTCTACCCAATCGTCTGTCTCTGGGGTGATATTTTTATCACGCAGTTCCTGCTCAAGTTTCTCCCACTTAGGAATGCCAACCCTGTAGCCACCTTGCCCCATAGTATGGTGATACTTCTTCTTAGCAGCATTCAGCTTATTCGTTTCAGACATTTTCTTAGCTTTTTCTGATTTCTTGTATTCCACAAACTCATCCCAGAATGGTTTTATCTTCTCAAACTGAATATTCTTGAAATCGGGAGTCTTCTTTTTCACGACATAGTCAAGGTGCAATCTTTTCTTCCAGTTGGTGAAACACTGGGCCATCTTCTTCAAAGCCCACTCCCTGACCTTAGCCTCCATGGCTCTCCCATATTGTAAGGCGTCCTCAACTGGATCCTCCGCATTTGGATCCAGCTCTATCTTCGGTAGTTTGAAATTAACCATGAGCCTCTTCCACAGTAAATCTTTGGCCTGGTTAGGGACAAATAAACATGTTCCCTCTTCATCCGCATTAGCAGGCCTATTCCAATTTCTAATGGTGATCGGGATTAAGTCCCTAACGATTACTCCGCATTGTGCCACAAATTTGGTTGCGACAACTTTGGGAGCTGTCGGTCTGCCGTCTTCAGCGACATCTTCGATCCTGAACCTCTCATGGTCTTGCAACTTTTTGGTTGGGCCTCGTCTGCTCTTTTCAGTAGATTCCTTCGATCCGGAGGGCTAAAAGAAGAAAGATCGCCGTTACTATTTCTATATAGATAGCAGATGATTAATTAATGAATTGATTTATATTACATGCACCTCGCCGGAGCGGTCGTCTTCTCGATTACACAAGGCATCGCCTTCTCCCTCGCGGAAGGCAACACCTTCAACCTCAAACAAGTTGTCTACTCCGGTAAAAAGAGGATCACCCTCACCGGAGTTGTTCAGAAACGTTGATACGTCTAAATTATCTTCCCCACGGATCACACCTTGGATCAACTCTTCCTTTTCTTCGTCTCTGACGTGTGGGTCCATATTTTCTGCATAGGTGGAAAACCGAATAAGTCAAAGCGGCTAAAGGAGAAAGTTAAGAATAAGTCAAAGCGGCTAACGAATATTTTCCGGATCAAAGGTGAAACCCTAATATATACATACACAATAATAAAAATGAAGAGAAACCCTAAACCCTAAGGCTATGAGAGGGGAACATGAGTATAAGGCTACAAAAGGTCTTCGATCTATCTATGGTCTTGATCTCGGTCTTCGATCTTGATCTCGATATCTTATTCTACCGAGAAGAACCAAATCACCGGAAACAAAGGAAACAATCAACACATGGCATCGATGCAATGCTCAAGCAATGATGATGATACGACAAGTTAATGTGCATTCGAATGTAACCCTAAAGCATGCTCGACAAGTTAATCGGGGTTCCGAGGGGCGCAAACCCTAACTCAAGGAACTCCGGAATCACCTGTTAGGGTTACTAGGGTGTTCTAATTAAACTTGTCATTTAATTAGATCTATCTATGGTCTTGATCTCGATCTTCGATCTCGATCTCGATATCGTATTCTACCGAGAAGAACCAAATCACCGGAAAGAAAGGGAAACAATCAACACATGGAATCGATGCAATGCTCAAGCAATGATGATGATACGACAAGTTAATGTGCATTGGAATGTAACCCTAAAGCATGCTCGACAAGTTAATCGGGGTTCCGAGGGGCGCAAACCCTAACTCAAGGAACTCCGGAATCACCTGTTAGGGTTACTAGGGTGTTCTAATTAAACTTGTCATTTAAGTTGTTGAACAATGCATGATTATAGCATAGATAGATAGTTCTCATTTTTCTGAACATTTTGGTATATTATTTGTATTTTTCTGTATTACAGATTAAAAGTTATTGAATTTACAAGTTTTATTCAAATTCTGAAATTATTAAATCAAATGTTTAAACCTTTTGCACCATAGTAACAACTAGCCATAGTAGCTGACAGGTGGGGCCCGGAGCCACCTCAGCAGCCACGCAAGCAAAGGGGAAACAGAGGACGCTGACAGGTGGGGCCGTGGCCGTGGACAAGGACGACGCGGCGATGGAGGAAACGGCGCCGGCGACGATGCACCACCCGATCGAAGCCGCCGCGCCCACCACCAGCAGCAGAGGGAGGGGGAGGACAGAGAGGCAGGGAGGGGCGGCGCCGTACCTGACGCGCGGCGGTGGGGGACGGGCGCGGTCGTCAGCGGGAAGCAGAGACGCGGGCGGACGGCGGTCGTCGGGGGAAGGAGACGCGCGGGCGGCGCGGTCGTCGGCGCGCGGGAAGAGACGCGGGTGGCGGCCGGAGGCGGAGGCGTTGACGACGGAGCCGCTACGGGGAGCGCGCGGCGGTGGCGGGGGCAGCCTGGCGGCGTCGTCGGCGGCAAGGGCACGAGCAGAGGCAGAGGCAGAGAAGTGAGTGGGGAAGGGAAGAAGAAGAGGAGGCACGCGCTGTTATAACTAAAGGGCCTTTAGTCCCGGTTCGTGGCTCCAACCGGGACTAAAGGTGCATACGTCCCGGTTGGAGCCACACCAACCGGGACCTATAGTCCAATTTTCAGCAGCTGAAGGGGCGCGCGCGCAGGGGGCTCTTTCGTCCCGGTTGGTGGCTCCAACCGGGACGTATTCCCCTGTTATCAAATTTTTTCAGTTATTTTCTCTCTGTTCCCGCCTTATTTTTTATTTTGGGGTTTAAATTTGTAATGTTTTTTAAATGATAATTACTTTGGAATTTAGAAAAACTTTAAACATAAAAAGTGTTTGGATTTGAATAACTAATTCGAAACCATTTTCTGTTTTGAAAAATAATTAATGTAACCATTTAAACTACGAACCATTTAAAATTAATAATGAAATAACTTATATTTTTTAAATATTAATTTGGAATTTAGAAAAACTTTAAACATAAGAAGTGTATGGATTTGAATAAATAATCCAAAACCAATTTCTATTTTTAAAAAATAATTAATGAAACCATTTAAAATTAATTAACTTATATTTTTGAATATTAATTTGGAATTTAGAAAAACTTTAAACATAAAAAGTGTTTGGATTTGAATAAATAATTCAAAACCATTTTCTGTTTTAAAAAACAATTAATGTAACCATTTAAAATATGAACCATTTACAATTAAAAATGAATTAACTTATATTTTTTTAATATCAATTTGGAATTTAGAAAAACTTTAAACATAAGAAGTGTATGGATTTGAATAAATAATCCAAAACCATTTTCTATTTCTAAAAAATAATTAATGTAACCTTTTAAAATGAATTAACTTATATTTTTGAATATTAATTTGGAATTTAGAAAAACTTTAAACATAAGAAGTGTATGGATTTGAATAAATAATCCAAAACCATTTTCTATTTCTAAAAAATAATTAATGTAACCTTTTAAAATATGAACCATTTACAATTAAAAATGAATTAATGTAACCTTTTAAAATAACGACCCGTTTTTTGCGCTCGAAAAATGGAAAAGGGCTTTTCCGTGCGACAAAAAGGAAAACTTCCTCCTGCAACATTGTTCTCCATACCAATGTCCACACACATGCATAATATGGGCATTTCCCACCTCTTCCCGCCAAGTTTTCCCGCCCTTTCCTTTCTACTAGAGCTTTTAGTCCCGGATGTAGTCACTAACCGGGACTAAAGATATTTCCCGCCATTTCCCAAAGCTTCACGCCAAGTTTTCCCGCCCTTTCCCTCTATATTTAGGATGATCGTGTCATGGCTATCCACACATCCACACCTTCCTCTCTTAGAACAATAGACAACGCCTACTGGGCCATTCTGACCCTCGAGCAGACCGAGGTGCTGTGCGCCTCCAACTACCCTTGTCCACCGGGGTACCGGCCGCCCGCCGGCTGGATGCTGAGCGCTGGAGGGGTTCCTGTCCCTCCTGTCCCTCAAGGATCCGCACGCCAGGCGGCCATCACAAACCACTTCTACCACGAGCTCACGCCGGAGCAGCGGATGGATCCCCAGTGGGATCCCGACAACTATGACACCTGGAATGCCTTCTTCGCTAATAGGCGGGAAAGGGAGCTCGCCAGGTACGAGGGTGATGGCCCGCCACCGGTGAACCACAACAAAGTCGGCCGTCGTCTGTGGTGGGCGAACCGTACTATCATCGAAGTGATGCGCTACATCGCCGGGGGAGACCATCCTCGCCTACGGTGCCCACGAGTCCACCCGCCACAGGCCCCACACTGTCCCAGCGGTAGCGGCATCGTCTTCCAGGAGACCCCTCTCCCATCCTCGCCTACGATGCCGACGGAGCCCAGTCTTCCGGCATCTCCAAGAAACTGGTCATAGAGGCACTCCCGGTCCAGCCACAAAACGGGACTAACACTCAAGACATTTATTAATATTAAAAACTGAGACTACAAAACCGGGACTAAAGGCCACAAACCGCGAAAGATATCCTTCGGTCAAGCCACAAACCGCGAAAGACATGAAGTAGAGTTACATAATATGAGCATGAACTTCTTGGCATATGTCATTCCTTATGGCCGCTTCAGACGTAACCATGGAGCATCTTCTTTACTTAACGGAATGCTTGGGTCAGTTTTCACTGTGAAGGGCGGAATTTCATCAAACTTATTATAATCTTCTGACATGTCTGTCTTGTCCTCAATTCCCACGATGTTTCTTTTCCCTGAAAGAACTATGTGACGCTTTGGCTCATTATATGATGTATTCGTTTGCATATTTTTTCTTTTTTTCGGTCTGGAGGACATGTCCTTCACATAGAAAACCTGAGACACATCATTGGCTAGGACGAATGGTTCATCTCTATAACCAAGATTGTTGAGATCCACTGTTGTCATTCCGTACAACTGGTCTATCTTTACCCCTTCCCCATTCAGGTTGACCCATTTGCAGCGAAACAAAGGGACCTTAAAAGAGACTCCATAGTCTAGTTCCCATATCTCCTCTATGTAACCATAATATGTGTCCTTTTGTCCATTCTCGTCTATTGCATCAAAGCGGACACCACTATTTTGGTTGGTGCTCTTTTTATCTTGGGCGATCGTGTAGAATGTATTCCCATTTATTTCGTACCCTTGGAAATTCAATACAGTAGAAGATGGTGACGCGGCCAACAAGTATAGCTGATCTCCAACAGTGGTGTCATTTAAGAGATGTGTCCGCATCCAACCACCGAAAGACTTCATGTGTTCATCTGTAATCCATGATTCAGGCTTCCCCGGGTTTTTGGAGCGTACAATATTCTTGTGTTCCTCGATATACGGAGCTGCCAAGGTGGAATTATGTAGAACTGTGTAGTGTGCTTTAGTGAAAGAATCCCCGTCCCTACATATCATTGCTTTCTTTCCCAGCGTGCCTTTTCCACTTAGTCTTCCCTCATGCCGCGAGTCAGAAACACCAATCGACTTAAGGTCAGGAATAAAGTCAACACAAAACTCAATGACCTCCTCTGTTCCATATCCCTTGGAGATGCTTCCTTCTGGTCTAGAACGGTTATGAACATATTTCTTCAAGACTCCCATGAACCTCTCAAAGGGGAACATATTGTGCAGAAATACCGGACCGAGAATGGCAATCTCTTCCACTAGATGAACCAGGAGATGCGTCATAATATTGAAGAAGGATGGTGGGAACACCAATTCAAAACTAACAAGACATTGTACCACATCCTTCTGTAACCTTTGCAGAATATCTGGATTGATTACCTTCTGAGATATTGCATTGAGGAATGCACACAGCTTCACAATGGGTACTCGAACATTTTCCGGTAGAAGCCCCCTCAATGCAATCGGAAGCAACTGCGTCATAATCACGTGACAGTCATGAGACTTCAGGTTTTGGAACTTTTTCTCTGCCATATTTATTATCCCCTTTATATTAGATGAGAAGCCCGACGGCACCTTGATACTGTAAAGGACTTCAAAAAAGATTTCCTTCTCTGCTTTGGTAAGAGCATAGCTGGCACGACTTAAGTGACGCCCTTTATCCGTCTTATTATCTGTATGCATGTTCTTTGGGTCTTTCATAATTTGTTGGTCCTCTCGTGCTTCAGGTGTAT
The DNA here is from genome assembly GCA_916181665.1 of Avena sativa. Taxonomy (NCBI): domain Eukaryota; kingdom Viridiplantae; phylum Streptophyta; class Magnoliopsida; order Poales; family Poaceae; genus Avena; species Avena sativa. The sequence goes on from OV702283.1 coordinate 26,039,423, forward strand.
CTTTTGTCTTCCCATACACGCCTAGGAATCCTAGCAGGTTCACGCAGAGATTCTTCGTCACGTGCATCACGTCGATTGAAGAGCGGACACGTAGGACTTTCCAATATGACAGCTCCCAAAATATAGATTTCTTCTTCCACATGGGTGCGTGTCCTGTAGCGACGTCGTTCGGAATTGATTGACCGCCGGGACCCTTTCCAAAGATTACTTCTATGTCCTTGACCATACCAAATACATCATCACCAGCAGGGAGTTCAGGCTTCTTCCGGTGATCTGCCTCACCTTTGAAATGCTTGCCTTTCTTTCTTACGGGATGATTGGTCGGAAGAAATCGTCGATTCGCCAGGTACACAACCTTCTTGCATTTATGCAAATATGTACCTTCAGTCTTATCTAAACAGTGCGTGCATGCCTTATATCCTTTGTTTGTCTGTCCTGAAAGGTTACTAAGAGCAGGCCAATCATTGATGGTTACGAATAACAACCCTCGTAGATTAAATGGCTCCTGTTTGTTCTCATCCCACGCACGTACACCTGGTTTGCCCCACAACTGTAAGAGTTCTTCAACTAATGGCCTAAGGTACACATCAATGTTGTTGCCCGGTTGCTTAGGGCCTTGGATGAGCACTGGCATCATAATGAACTTACGCTTCATGCACAACCAAGGAGGCAGGTTGTAGATACATAGAGTCACGGGCCAGGTGCTGTGACTGCAGCTCTGCTCCCCAAAAGGATTCATGCCATCCGTACTTAGACCAAACCATAAGTTCCTTGCGTCACCTGCAAAGTCTGGGAAGTCTCTCTCGATTTTTCTCCACTGTGACCCATCAGCAGGGTGTCTCAACTCCCCGTCTTTCTTACAGTCTTCTTTGTGCCATCGCAACAACCTGGCATGCTCTTTGTTTCTGAACATGCGTTTCAACCTTGGTATTATAGGAGCATACCACATAACCTTAGCAGGAACCCTCTTCCGGAGGGGCTCTCCCTCAACATCACCAGGGTCATCTCGTCTGATCTTATACCGCAACGCGTTGTATACCGGGCATTTATCTAAATTCTCATACTCCTTACCGCGGTAGAGGATGCAGTCATTAATGCATGCATGTATCTTTTGCACATCTAATCCCAGAGGACAGAGAGTCTTCTTTGCTTCGTAGGTACTCTCGGGAAGTTCGTTATGTTTTAGAAACTTCGGCTTCATTATTTTCAGCATCTTTTCAAATGAGGAGTCAGTTAGACCACACTCTGCCTTCCATCGCAACAATTCCAGTGTGGTACCGAGCTTTGTGCTGCCATCTTCACAATTTGGGTACAACAATTTCTTGTGATCTTCTAACATGCCCTCTAACTTCAACTTCTCATTTTGTGTTTCACAGTCTCGCTTTGCATCAGAAATGACCCTACCAAGTTCATCAGCCGGCTCATCTGATGCCCGTTCTTCACCTTTTTCCTCTCCATTGTCTTCCATTGCAGTATCACTGTATTCAGGAAACATATGATGATAGTTGTTATCATCATCTTCTTCTTCACCATCTTCCATCATAACCCCTCTTTCCCCGTGCTTGGTCCAGCAATTATAGTTGGGCATGAAACCTTTCATAATCAGGTGGCCGCGAATGATTTTCGAGGAAGAGTACTTCTTGTTGTTCCGACATTGAACACATGGACAACGTATAAATCCATTCTCTTTGTTTGCCGTAGCCACATCGATAAATTTATCCACGCCTTTGATATACCCGGCTACCCGCCGGTCACCGTACATCCATTCCCGACCGTTCATCTGCATCATATAAGTAAGTTTATCAAAAAACAGGACATCATAAATAGTGAAATAACCAATTCACACCGACACATGAATTGTATCAATGACCTAGAAAAGATAAGATTGCTAACCTCGATCGAGGGGAATAAAGAGGAGAAAGCTCAAGTGCGTCTCGGACACCTTCTATATTTTTGTTCTATGAGAAATTCAACGGGATTTTTCACTCAAACATTTCAACAAACACCTTCAATGCATGCATGAGAAAAAACTAGCACACACCCTCACACCTTACACCATTCGAAAAAACAGAGTGGAGGCAGAGGGGGCTGGGGCGTTGCATTTATAGAGGGCAAGGGGTCTTTAGTCCCGGTTGTAGCCAGCAACCGGGACTAAAGGTGCGTGCCACGCCACGTGGCTGTGGCCAAACCTTTAGTCCCGGTTGGTGGCTCCAACCGGGACGCATGCCCCCTTACCAACCGGGACCCATGCCCCCTGGCCCCGTGCCCGCTCCAACCGGGACGCGTGCCAGCATTAGTCCCGGTTGGTGGCGCAACCGGGACTAATGCTCCGAGGGGTCGCGAACGGATGGCCCTTTTTCCTCTAGTGTTCCAAGGTTTGATTCAGAAGGACGTGAACGCCTCGAGCACGTGTCGATGTCAAGCCACCGTTGAGTCGTACGTGAGAGGTCACGACTTCGTGCCTCTGCTGCAAGACCACGCCGATGCGCCTCTCGCCTAGCGCCACCGAGTACTTGCTGGTAATCGCGCCCCGTGCGGCAACAGCCGTACAACAAGGAGAGGGAATCCCGCTGCCGCCGACCGGGCTTTGCCCGACGACACTCTTTGGTGGCGGCGGTGGGAAAAGGGGTGAACTATGAGGGGGCTGCGGTAGGAGGGCTCCCGAGTTCTCACATGAGCCACTAAGGAGCTATAAGATCTTTAAGAAAAGGCAGCATGTGTCCTCGCAGATTTTTCTATATAAAATGTGACCTTCTCATTTAGTACATCATTAATTATTAATTTGCCTCATAAAATTCTTTACAGGATTTCCTATTCGACTCTCCGCATTAATAGCTTTTAGACTAATCAGGGGAGAGAGAAAATGTGTCGACTGTAAGTTAAAAGACAGCTCTAGCGCGTGCTCCTATGCGCCTTTGTGAGAGGGAGAGATGTGCTATGTAACAATAAAATAGTACATCTCTATAGTTAATAATTGTACATGTTACCTAAATGGCTGGCTATAGATGACATGGCAATGTCTTATAGCTGTTGGCTACACTATTAGGTAGCATCCTAAGGTGTATCATGCATATCATCTTGGCAAAATGACGATGTGACACAACAATTAATGAAGAGATAGTGCTAGTGGTATCAAAATATCATAATATGATACTAGCACATGTAACAAAAAAACTTAATGTCAAATACATATCGTACATCAAATTGCATTAAGATTCTACAAATATAATTAAATAACATGAGACTACGATACAACTAGATGATACTAACCACCACTATGTACTAGGTAGTATCATACCACTAATATCATATGCACTAGTAACATGATACTTCCACTATGACCAACCTTGAACTTGCTCTTAGATGGCTTTTCTTACATTATATGTTGGCAGAAGAGCTATAGCACCATACCTGCGTGGCTCTGGTGTCAGGTGAGGCCGTGGCCGGTTCCTTGACGACGATGGACTTCAACTTGATGGAGGTCTGGCTCCGCCCTTGTTTAGACATGTTCATGAAGGTAGCTGCAGGTTGGGTGGTGGCGGTTTGGAAGGGTATTATTATGGCGATGCGGTCCTGGTGCCCAAGCTTGTCCATGATGACGTCCATGGCCTTGATGAGCAGCTCCAGCTTCTTCTTAGTTTTCTCCTCGGTGTCGAGCACGGCGACGACATCAACCGGTGCACGCTTCACCTTGGCCAGCCCCACCTCTGGCGCCACGACGCGCACGAGAACCGGGAAGCCTTTCTTGTGCTTTGGGACATAATCGACCTTTGCGGTGTTACTCAGCCGCAGAAGAGGATCATCATCAGTGTGTAGCTTGTCCATGAAGAGTGGTGGCAGAGGCATTTGCCACCACTGGTGTGACTTCCACGACAGTAGGTACTCAGGCCACATGTAGTTATTGTATAGCCTTATCTCCATCTCTTGCATCTCCGAGGAGAGCCTGGAAATCAGCTCTCCCGCCGCACGACCGCACGGCGAATCCTTGAGTGCGGTCCATCCTTCTCTCAGCTTGTCTGCCGCCGCACCGAGCTTTTCCCAGTCAGTTTTATTCTCTACAATTATCTCAGCGACGACCTCTTGTATCTCCAGATTTTTCTTCTCGTCCTCGTCACCGTAATCGTAATTCTCTAGTTTGGTCCATCGATGGCGCTGTTTTTTAGCGGCGTCCAGGAGCTGATCCCAGTCTGGTTTATTCTCTTCAATGATTGCACTGATGATTTTAAGAGCCTCTAACCGGACGATCTCTGCGGCCACCTCCTTGGAGCCGTACATGCCCTCTGTGACGGTGACCACCTCCACCTTCCCGTCCAGCACTTCCCCGACAATGCCGCCGTGTTGGCCTTGGGGGATGATGTTTGTTTTTGCCGCCGGCGTCGTGCGGGATGATGCTCCCGGATTCTGGTAGCACTTGGCATGAACGGTGAGCTCCCAGGACAAATCTTTGTATTCGTGGGGACTAAGAGAGTCGGTGTTGAGGTGGACGATGAAGTTGGTGGGCACGCCAGCCAAGTGAGCCCGGGGCCAGATGGTAGCATCCCTCTTGTTTTCGGAGATGGAGTATCTGATGCGAGGGGAACCAATTCCAGATATTTTCACCTTCTTGGTGCACCTAAGCTGAATCTCTATTGGCATGACGGCTACGGCGGATGTGATCCTGTCGATGGTGGCGACGAAGGCTTGAGTGATCCGGCCGAGCTCGTCGTCCAAGATAGCGTAATTGCAATCCCGGCAGCTGGCAATGGTGTGAATGGTCCACGCATTGCGCGCGTCGCGGAAGCCGAAGGCGTGGACACTGAGGAACCTCCAGGTGATGAGGGAGCTCATGTCGTCCTTGCTGTTGGAGATGACCACGATATAGCCAGCGCGCGTCTTCTTATCCTCGTATGCCCGCCCATTGAAAATCTACAAACACGTAGTACGTACACGGGAAGCTAGCTTTCAGTACAATAATTCATGCAGCAACAATAATGAAAAATGATGCATATATATGATAGCTACTAGCTAGGGGATGATATATAGAGGCTTAAAAAATTTACATACTGATTCGGCGGATTCCAGAGCTGTCACAAGCGAGGAGTCGGTTTTGATGCTATCTCGTTCATATTGACTTAATAGCGCAGAGGCATTTTCTTTGGACATCGGCAATAAGTTTGGCATGCAGGGAACGACAGCCAGGCAGTCCTTGGTGTCGAGCTTCCCAGTGACGACCTCCAGGGCCACTTTGAGCAGCTCCTGCCACTTCTCCGGGACATTATTGAGGCCGTTGCGGACGTGGAGTACGACGACGAGGTCCACGGGCTCCCGCTGCGCTTCCATTCCGGACGGCGCCGTGATGCTCACCATCACAGGGATAGGGATATTGTCGCCCGTGTGGCGTTGGATCATCTCCGCCGGCAGCTTGGCTTTCTCGGGATCGACCTTCGCATAAGCTTTCACCTGTAGCTTCTTTTCGGACGTCGACGGCCCCTGCATTTAGTTGAGCTGCTGCTTAAATTCTGCTATCCGGACGTATAAAAAACAAAAACAGTGTGTCGCACTTATGATCGAACGCCAAAGAGGCCTTCGGTTTACCTGATGCATCTCCATCTGGTCGCCGACGAGTTTGCAAGTAAACTAACTAACACAACCAAATAAAACAAAAGTATGTGCGTGTGTTCTTGTCTTGTGCAACTGATAAAATCAGGGATGCCGTAGCTTTTGTTTAGAATGGTATGCTATCTTGTAGCGAGTACTACGTTACCTTTAAGCATTGCACCACTGGCCTTGTCGTCTTCGATCCTCAAGAATTAATTCTTCATCCACAGGACAAGGAAGGGATCGAATATTTGCTCCCCAAAAGCAAAAGGTGAAATTCATTGCTTTGTGTGCAAATACCCAGTTACAAAGACTAGCGTACAGACATCGCACTCTACATGAACACATATGGTAGAATGGACTGATAACATGCTATACCAGTTAATAACCTTAGTCAGAGCTTTCTGCCCGAGTGGGCGATAAGTACGACCACCTTGTTAGACATAAGATAGTTTCATGTACCAATACGATTCATATACGTAGTATATCCGGCTGTACATGTTGTACCCGGGTCGGAGTCATGTAAGCCTTGTACGGCAAAGTATTTATAAACGAGAGATTCTGGTGTCTCGGTTTATCCGAGTACACGCTACCTGATCGAAATTTTACATGGTATCAGGCCGGCTCCTCAGCCGACGAAACTGATCGCCCGAATCAATCTGTCCCCGACGTTGCTCTCGCTGCCGTCGCTCCGATCGCCATGGCTACCTCAAGCAGTTCCTCTCCGATCCATCTCGGCGAGCCTCCCTCTGAGAAGTTGACCCGGACCAATTACCCCCACTGGCGCGCCCAGGTCCTGCCTGCCATCCGCGGCGCTCAGCTCGTGGGTCTCCTCGATGGGACGGATGCGGCACCAGCCAAGACGCTGGCCCTCGCTCCAGCGGACACCGACAAGGACAGGGCCCCGAAGACGGTGCCTAACCCCGATTATGCGGCCTGGCTCTCACGAGATCAGATCGTTCTCAGCTATTTGCTCAAATCGCTCTCCCGTGAGATTCTTACTCATGTCCTCCGGATTGAGCACACCGCCGGCGTTTGGGCTGCGGTGGAAGAGATGTTTGCCTCTTAGAATCAATCTAAGATTACCAATCTTCGAATTGCTCTGGCGAATACAAAGAGGATCCAATTCCCCTCAACTACAGAGTTCCTGTCCCAGATGCAGAGTATCGCGGACGAACTCGCCGCTGCCGCGCGCCCTGTCCCAGATGATGAGCTCGTGTCATTCATCCTGGCCGGCCTCGGTGGAGGATACAATTCCATGGTTGCTGCCCTTGGCGTGATTGCAAATAAGTTGACTCTCAGCGAGCTATTTTCCCATCTTCATGCCTTTGATCAGCGCCAAGAGATGCTTGCCGGGCCAAACGCTGGCGGCTTCGAGACTACTGCTAATGCTGCCTCCCGTCAACGCGGACGCCCACGGTCCTATGGCAATAAAGGTGGGCGTGGAGATTATCGAGAGGATGATCGGCGTCCTGATCGTGGTGACTATCGCCGCGGTGCTGACAGACGTGATGACCGTCGTGATGATCGCCCACGCCAAGGGCGGGGCGGTGGCCGTGGAGCAACCCCAGGAGGGGGGGCGCGGCCATGGACGTGGACGTCGCCGGAACACTCCCTGGGTCGACGTCACATGCCAAATATGCAACAAAGAAGGCCACGCTGCCAAGGACTGTTGGTGGCGTTTCGAGGATGACGATGATGACTCCTTTGGTGATAAGGAGGCTCATGGCGCAGCATATGGTGTCGATACCAACTGGTACTCAGATACCGGTGCTACACACCACGTCACTGGCGAGTTGAACAACCTGACCGTTCGTGACACCTACAAGGGCTATGACAGGGTCAACACCGCTAGCGGACAAGGTATGACTATTTCTCGTGTTGGTCACTCAATTGTTCGTAACCCTGTTCAGAATTTTCACCTTCGCAATATTTTACATGTCCCTAATGCTTCAAAAAATCTTCTATCTGTTCATCGATTCACATATGACAACCGCGTCTTTATAGAATTGCATCCTTTCTTCTTTTTGATTAAGGACCAGGTCACGCGGAAAACAATTCATAGAGGACGATGTGTCGGTGGTCTTTACCCACTTATTTCATCCTTGGTGTCGTCCCCTTCATCACAAAAGCATGCGTTGGTTGCCGCCAAGCCCTCTCAATCAAAATGGCATAGTCGTCTTGGTCATCCTTCCTTCACTATTGTTAATCAAGTACTTAGTAAAAATAGACTTCCCTACGTTAGAGATTCTAGCATTGAGTCCGTATGTGATTCATGTCAACAAGCCAAGAGTCATCAGCTTCCATATCCCATATCCACTAGCGTCGATACAGCTCCTCTACAATTAGTCTTTTCTGATGTATGGGGTCCTGCTCCCACCTCTGTTGGTAGACATGATTATTATGTAAGCTTTATTGATGACTATAGAAAGTTTACTTGGATATATTTACTTAAGAGAAAATCTGATGTTTTTCTGCCTTTGTGAATTTCCAAAAACTTGTTGAAAGAAAACTTGACAAGAAAATCATTACTATATAATCTGACTGGGGAGGCGAGTACGTCAAACTCAATTCTTTGTTCCAACAACAAGGCATCTCCCATCATGTCTCTTGTCCGCATGCACACCAACAGAATGGCGCTGCTGAAAGAAAGCATCGCCACATTGTCGAAATAGGCCTTGCCCTCCTTGCCAATGCACACATGCCTCTCAAATTCTGGGATGAAGCATTTATGACAGCCACTTACCTTATTAATATGCTTCCTAGCAAAGTTATAAATAATGACACACCTATCCATCGTCTTTTTGGTACTCGGCCTGACTATAATTCCCTTCGATTTTTTTGGCTGTGCCTGTTGGCCCAATCTTCGCCCATACAACAAACAAAAACTCGCTTTCCGCTCCAAACAATGTGTTTTCTTGGGCTATAGTCCTCGCCATAAGGGAGTTAAGTGCCTTGAAGTATCTACTGGTCGAGTATATGTGTCTCGCGATGTTGTGTTTGACGAAGCTGTTTTTCCGTTCCAAGCTCTGCATCCCAAGGCCGGTGCACTTCTTCGCCAACAGATTCTCTTACTTGATCCGTCTCTTCAAAATTCTGAACATGGGGACGTATCAATTGATGATTTCTACATGACAAATACTCATGCTACTAACCTTGCTCCAAGCCCTGTTGGTGTTGTCTTGCAGGATGAACCACGACCACATACTGAAAATACCGGTGCCACTTCCATGCAAAACAGTGCTACAATCAGCTTACAACGTACACATGAAATAGCAGACCAAAGCGACACGGACACCACACACGGAGCTAATTCCTTGTCCTGCTCATCTGCGGGATCTGCGCGCCAATTCGCCTCGGAGCCGCGCATTGATCCTGTCGTGTCCCTGACCAGCTCTGCGCAGTCGCACTCAGTCCGGTCCCCGCTCAGATCTTCTGCGGCCGCGACCCGGTCTGTCAGTCCTCTAGTCACGGAATCGTCCACACCGGAGGCCACAGGATCTCCTGTGCAGTCCGCTGCCTCCTCTACAGCGCGCACAGACGACACGTCGTCCACGGATGACAGCGACGGGCGGCAAGGATCCTCTCTAGCACGACGTCCTGTGGCACATCCCGTGGCATCTGAGCCTCGTCTAGGTACACGGGCTTCTAAAGGCATACATAAACCAAAAACCTACACCGATGGTACAGTTCGGTGGTGTCTCTCTGTTGCTACCGATGAACCTGTTAATTTACAAGCGGCACTCAAAGATACAAAGTGGAGAGAGGCTATGGATGAAGAATATGATGCACTCATCAAAAATAAAACCTGAAAATTGGTACCTTCCAGACATGGTAAAAATGTCATTGACTGTCGATGGATTTACAAAGTCAAAAGAAGAGCTGATGGTTCAATCGATAGGTACAAGGCAAGACTTGTAGCTAAGGGCTTCAAGCAGAGATATGGTATAGATTATGAAGATACCTTCAGTCCCGTTGTCAAGATTGCTACTGTTCGGCTTGTCCTTGCAATTGCTGTTTCTAGGGGATGGAGTTTGCGACAGTTGGATGTAAAGAATGCGTTCTTACATGATGTTCTTGAGGAGGAGGTTTACATGAGACAACCACCTGGCTATGAGGACAAGAGAAGACCATCCTACATTTGCAAACTTGACAAGGCTATATATGGACTAAAACAAGCACCTCGAGCATGGTATTCAAGGTTGAGTTCACAGTTGATTCGCCTTGGGTTTGTTGCCTCAAAATCTGACACGTCTCTATTCATTTATCACAAGTCCAATGTCACCATCTATATGCTCATTTATGTTGATGACATTATAGTTGTTAGCTCATCAAAAGCTGCAACAGATGCTCTATTAGAGGACTTAAGAAAGGAGTTTGCCTTGAAGGATTTGGGAGATCTTCACTTCTTTCTTGGAATAGAAGTGCAACGAACTAGAGATGGTATAGTTCTCAGTCAAGCAAAATATGCTCGAGACATTTTGACACGTGTTGGTATGACAAACTGTAAGGGTTCACCTACTCCGTTATCTACTTCAGAAAAGATTACAGCACGCGAAGGGGAATTGTTAGGTCCAGAGGATAGCACCAAGTACAGGAGTATGATAGGTGCGCTACAGTATCTTACCCTCACAAGACCTGATATTTCCTTTGCTGTCAACAAAGTCTGTCAGTATCTACATGCTCCCACTACATTGCACTGGACAGCAGCTAAACGTATTTTGAGATATGTTAAGCATACAGTTGATCTTGGACTAAATTTCACAAAGTCCACCTCTACTCTTGTTAGTGCCTTTTCAGATGCTGACTGGGCAGGATGTGTAGATGATCGTCGATCAACTGGAGGTTTTGCTGTTTTCTTTGGTTCTAATCTCATCTCTTGGAGTGCTAAAAAGCAAGCCACAGTCTCTAGGTCTAGTACCGAGGCAGAGTATAAATCTGTGGCAAATGCAACAGCAGAAATAATATGGGTACAGTCACTTCTTGTTGAACTTGGAGTTAAGACTACACAGCCACCTTGTTTGTGGTGTGATAATATGGGTGCAACATATCTGTCAGCAAATCCTGTGTTTCATGCAAGAGCTAAACACATTGAGATAGATTTTCACTTTGTCCGAGAGAGAGTTCTCAATAAGGAATTGGAGATTCGGTTTGTTCCTTCTAAAGACCAAGTTGCTGATGGGTTCACTAAGCCCCTTCCTGTAAGTACCTTAATCTCAACTTAACTAAAGTTGTGATTAAGGGAGGGTGTTAGACATAAGATAGTTTCATGTACCAATACGATTCATATACGTAGTATATCCGGCTGTACATGTTGTACCCGGGTCGGAGTCATGTAAGCCTTGTACGGCAAAGTATTTATAAACGAGAGATTCTGGTGTCTCGGTTTATCCGAGTACACGCTACCTGATCGAAATTTTACACACCTCAATATCATCCTAGCACGGTCCAGTTCTGAAAAATGTATACACTTGCTGTTTTGCAACATTAGTGCAAATAATTTCTGATATTTGGAATTTCTTTTTTACCATACAGATTTTATTTTTTCTTACGTTGTTTGAATTTCTAAGTTTTTTGGGTGTTTAGAGCAATGCACCCCCCCCCCCTCTCTCCGGTCGGGGGCAAGGCCCAACGATGCCCCGCAAAATAGACCGCGCGCCCCGGACCGGTCCAGTTTTCTCCATTTTTAGCCCAAATTTGTTTGGCTCTACGGAGACGTGAATAGTCTGCGCGTCTGCGTGTATTTGTCCCCTAGTTCAATACGAACACGGCGGGGATCGCGCGCCAGCGAGACACCCGGTCCTTCTTACATGGGGTCACGTCCTCTCCATTGTTTTCCCCTCTCCTACTCTCACCTAGATGCCACCCCCTGTGCGCACCACACCAACCCTAGATCTATGGATGATACGCCGCCCCAGGAAGCGCCCCTGACACTGCTTCACGCCTTCCCCGGTGCAGCACCCACGACGCAGAGTCCGGGTGCTCCGTTCCGGAATGGCAGCAAGGACCAGTTTGTCATGATATTATCAACGAGTATGCCATAGAGGAGTCCTCACATCGTGTTTAGGGAGACATGGGGACATGGAGGAGAGTTGGCGGGTATGAGATAATTAACAAAGCTTACCAAGGTTCAGATCCCACGACGTTGTGGAATCCTACTCTCGCTTTCAATCACTATAATGGCAATATGCCGAGTTATAGAGATTATGCGGTTCGCTAAGTGAGATTGTCTATTGCTCTAAAGGCTCCCTTAGGTTCGGCTTACAAAGGCGTTAGAACCTAGGGTTACAGGGTAAAGTCCATACCATACAGGTTACAAAGTTCTATACGAATACTAACTAGTATTCGTGTCTTGTACTCTAAGTCTCCAGCTTCGTCTATGTCGGTACTGTAGCCTTCCTATTATTCGGTATTGGTCTCCCCTCTAGATTCCTCTAACTAGGCCGTCCAGCGGGCCTTAGGCCATGCTACCATATGCGGGCCCCTCGGGTTAGCCGGAATAAGGCTATGCTATGGTAATACCCATAACACATATCTCCAAGTGTAGCCCCCAGAGAACTTTAAGACCCGCGTCGTCTTCTCATTGGGAATGAATGCTCCGTCTAGGTGATGTCGGCAATCTTGGCAAGCACCATCTTGATGTCCTCCCGAAAAGCATTGCAAGCTTCTTCTCCATCTTTAATATGTAAGTTGGAGAAATGTTGAGTCTTCGATCACCTTCTCACAGATGGAGAATCTCTAGCTATCTTCAAAGAATCTTGAGATGTGAATGCTCATATGCATCTGTCGGGAGGATGACGTCGGCCTCAGTCTAGTGTCGCCTCGAAACTCACAAACATGCACAAAGATTATGATGACGATTTTCCCGCGTGTTATATCCAAAGAGTTGGAGGCAAACATGGAGACATGGCGAAATTACCGTGCACGTTCGTCGACACGTAGTCCCCGCTCTCTCCGCTGGATTTACATTTCCATGATTCTTGATGCCTAGTCTATAAATAACTTAGGTGGTCAATTTTTACCATTTACTAGTTCTTCACCTCCACTTCTTCCTTATGTTACCCACCGCTTCGAGCTCCCGAGGACAAAGCCCTAGGCCTTGAATTATCCATCAACACAAAATTCATCCGATGATGAGCCCAAGCACACCAATAGAAATGGCGTTGTCTAGGGCCCCAACTGAGCCCTCTCCAATGATGGTACCACCACCAGAATCTGAGATTCTTTTCTCAAAAAAAAGAATCTGATATTATGTCGGTCACCGTTGTGGCGGAACAAACCTTCATCTGTGACCATAAAGTGGAGGCGCCAGAGGCAGATGGCGGTGGCGCTAATGCGTACATGGAGGCGAAAGTGGAGCCATTGCATAGGGGCCTATGGAGAGGCTCCACCTTCGAGTAGTAAGACCTCAATGGCCTCGTCATCGAAGGGCTATTTCCATTGACGGAGGGGATGCAGTGGCGCTTGGCACCGGCGGACGAGGTGATGCTTCAACCCGAAGCTAGGGAAAAGGTGTACATAAAGCCCACCTCGACTGTGATGTCTCCCTGCCGATCTCTGACTTCTTTTTGGAGGTACCCAACCACTTCCATGTTCACCCCTAGAATCTGCCGTCTAATAGAATCTTAGTGTAGGGGTTCGTAGCATGGAAAACAAAAAAATTCTACGCATGCACACAAACAAGCCAAGATCTATCTACTAGATTGTAGTAACGAGTCGATAGAAGAACTCACCCTCGAAGATTCCAAAGCGGTTAACGAGAGCAGATTCTCGTGGGTGATGTAGTCGTACACTTGCTGATCTCAAGATCGCATAGGCGATCCTCCTGGCGCTGCGTTCCGGCAGCGCTTCCGCAGTCGGTCACACGTTCGGTACTCGATGAAGACCTTCCTCTCCCTTGTTCCAGCAGACAGCGGAGGTTGTAGCACTCTCCTCGTGATTCCGGCAGCACGACGACATGGTGTCGGGCGTAGAGGGGAGATCTCGCAGGGCTTCGCCTTAAGCCGGAGCGAGTATGGTGGAGTATGAGAGAGGCCTTGGCGATCTACGGTTTAGAGGGCACCAAGGGGAGGGTGTGGCCGGCGGCTAGGGCTTGGGGAAGCCCCAAGTCGCCGACTTGGAGGAGGCCCTAGGCGGCAGCAGCACTTGGAGGTGGTGGCGCCAAGGAGCTAGGGTTTTGGGTGTGAGGGGTAGGGGGCGCCCTACCCCTCCTTATATAGGTGGGAGGGAGGAGGTTGGGAGGAGGGAGTCCTCCTCCAACTCCTCCTCCTTGGCCGACGGGTGGAGGGAGTGGTACTCCTACCCTAGGTAGGTTTCCTACTCTCCCTCCACCAAGCAAACTTCGGATTTGACTTTTCAAATTGGCATTTGACTTTCAAACTTGGATTTGATTTCTCTCATCATATTGCCCAGCCAAGTGACCTAGTACATGATGCAACCATTCCACATTGTCATGACACATCCATGTACCCTTCCCCTCCGGAGTGCCAGACCTTCGAGACCATTCTAGAACATTCCTGGTGAAAACACCGGAATCATTTCCGAACTCCGAAACAAGACTTTCCTTATATGAATCTTATTCTTCGGACCATTCCGGATCTCCTCGTGATATCCCGGATCCCATCCAAGACTCTGAACAACATTCGTTCTCTTACTCATTATTCCATAACTACACAACAACATCGAATCCTTAAGTGTGTCTCCCTACGGTTCGTGAATTATGCGGACATGACCGAGACACTTCTCCGATCAATAAACAATAGAGGAATCTGGAAATTCATATGGTTCCCACATATTTCTACGATTACTTTGCGATCAAATGAACCACTTACATACGATACCAATTTCCCTTTGTCTCACGATGTTTTACTTATCCGAGGTTTTGATCGTCGGTATCTCTGCATACCTAGTTCAACCTCGTTACTGATAAGTACTCTTTTCTCGTTCTCGTGGTATGTGATACCTTGTGAGCTAGTCACATGCTTGCAAGCTAATTGGATGAAATTCCACCGAGAGGGCCCATAGTATATCTATCTGTCATATGGATGGACAAATCCCACTCTTGATCCATGTGCCTCAACCCATACTTTCCGAACACTCAATGCCACCTTTATAGCCACCCAGTTACTGTTGGAGATATGCCCAAGAGGCAATAATAAAGTGGTTATTATCATATCTTCACACTTATGATAAATGTTTACATACCATGCTAAAATTGTATTAACCGGAAACATTAATACTTGTGTGATTTGTAAACTAAAATAAGAGTCCCTAGTAAAGCCTCTTGTTAAACTAGCTTGTTGGTTAATATATGATCATGGTTTCCTGATCATGAACATAGAGATGTTATTAACAACAGGATCATATCATTAGGAGAATGATGTGATGGACATACTCCTATAGATAAGCGTAGCATAAAGATCAAGTCATTTCAATAGTTCAATTGCTATATGCTTTCTGATACATAGTAACCTAATTCCTTCGACCATGAGATCATGCATATCACCTTTTCCGGATGGATGCTTTGATGTCATCAAACACCACATCGTAACAGGGTGGCTATAAAGGTGGCATTGAGTGTTCAGAAAGTATTGGTTGAAACACATGGATCAAGAGTGGGATTTGTCCATCCATATGACGGATAGATATACTCTGGGCCCTCTCGGTGAAATGTCATCCAATTAGCTTGCAAGCATGTGACTGGATCACAAGGGATCACATATCACGGGAACGAGAAAAGAGTACTTATCAGTAACGAGGTTGAACTAGGTATGCAGAGATACCGACGATCAAAACCTCGGATAAGTAAACTATCGTGAGACAAAGGGAAATTGGTATCGTATGTAAGTGGTTCATTCGATCGCAAAGTAATCGTAGAAATATGTGGGAGCCATATGAATTTCCAGATTCCTCTATTGGTTATTGTTCGGAGAAGTGTCTCGATCATGTCCGCATAATTCACGAACCGTAGGGAGACACACTTAAGGATTCGACGTTGTTTGAGTAGTTATGGTATTATGAGAAAGAGACCGAATGTTGTTCGGAGTCTCGGATGGGATCCAGGATATCACGAGGTGATCCGGAATGGTCCGGAGAATAATATTCATATAAGGAAAGTCCCGTTTCGGAGTTCAGAAATGATTCCGGTGAATGTTCTAGAAGGTTCCGGAATGTCCGGCACTCCGGGAGGGGGGAGGGGTACATGAATGTGTCATTACATATTGGAATGATTGCATCATGTACTAAGTGTTCTTGCTGTTCCAAATAAAGGATTAAATTGAATCCTAAAACAGAAAAGTCAAATGTCCAGTTTGAAAGTCAAACGGCTAAAACAAGAAACTGTGGGAAACAAGCAAGAGGAGTTGGGAACCGACTTTGGGGCGGAGTCTCCTCCCCAAGCCGGCGCGCCAACCAAGTCCGACTTGGGGAGGGACTCCCCTCCCCTTGGCCGCACCCTCCACCCATAAAAGGAGGGGCAGGGCCTCCTCCTCTAAACACACAAGTTCCTATCCTCTAATCTCCGGTTTAGAGCCGTTTTGGTTTAGAGCTTCTAATTGCCCTAGCCTTCGGTTTAGAGCCTTCTAATTGGTGTGTCTAAACCCTAGACCACTAATAGTTCTCTCTCATACTCCACCATACTCGCTCCGGCTTAAGGCGAAGCCCTGCGAGATCTCCCCTCTACTTCCGGTACCACGCCGTTGTGCTGCCGGAATCTCGAGGAGAGTGCTACAACCTCCGCTGCCTGCTGGAACAAGGGAGAGGAAGGTCTTCGTCGAGTACCGAACGTGTGACCGACTGCGGGAGCGCTGCCGGAACGTGGCGCCGGAAGGATCGTCTACGCGATCTTGAGATCGGAAAGAGTACGACTACATCACCCACGAGAATCTGCTCTCGTTAACCGCTTTGGAATCTTCGAGGGTAAGCTCCCCTATCAACTCGTTGCTACAATCTAGTAGATAGATCTTGGCTTGTTTGTTTGTATGCGATAGAAAAATTTTGTTTTCCATGCTACGAACCCCTACAGTGGTATCAGAGCCGTGTCTATATGTAGATCTGTTGCACGAGTAGAACACAATGGTCATTGTGGGCGTTGATGCTTTTATTGTTGATTGCTTCTTGTGTACTTTGCATCTTGCGGTATGTTGGGATGAAGCGGCCCGGGCTAACCTTACATGACATCGTTCATGAGACTTGCTCCACGCTTGACAAGCAACTTGTATTGCATAAGTGGCTTTGCGGTTGCCTGTTTCTCCTAGCATAGTTAAGATCCAATTTACAATGGGTGATTAAAAATACTAGTATCAATGTTGTGGTACTTGTTCGTAAGTTAGAACGACACTTATTGAAAGCCCCAAACCACGTAAAATATGCAAAGAAAGTAGAGGCGTCTAACTTTGTTTTGCAGGGGTGTGCAGTGATGTGATATGGCCATGATTGTGATTATATATGATGTATGCAATGTTCCTTATTGTAAGTTGGCAACCGGCAGGAGCCATATGGTTGTCTTTAATTTCTGTTAAGACCCGCGTGTCTATTCAAAGTAGTTGTAATAGTTGAAGCCGGCGGACGACAACCATGGAGAGGCGTCATTGACCTTGATGCAATGCCGGTGATGATGGAGATCATGTTCGTGCTAGAAGATGGAGATCGGAAGCACAAAGAAGAAAGGCCATATCATATCACATATTATGAATTGCATGTGATGTTAATCCTTTATGCATCTTGTATTGCTTAGTAGACGACGGTAGCATTATAAGATGATCCCTCATGCACATGAATTTCAAGTCATAAAGTGTTCACCCTTAGTTAGCACCGTTGCTAAAGCTTGTTGTTTCGAAGCACCACGTGATGATCGGGTGTGTTAGATTCCGCAAGTGTATACAACGTGGGCAAGCCAGATTTGCTCATGCGGAAGCTAAGGTTTGATCTTGACGAGCCTAGCATGTACAGACATGGCCTCAGGAACACGGATTACCGAAAGGTAGAGCATGAGTCATATAGTAGATATGATGAACATGTTGATTGTTCGCCATTGAAGCTATATCAACTCTTGTGATGATCGGTTTTGATGTGGTGGATTTGGTTCGTGTGATCACTAAAACAATGTGAGGGATATTGTTTTGAGTGGGAGTTCACCTAGATTAATTTAATTATTAATTAGAACTCAATTTATCATAAACTAAATCAAAGTGAATTTGCATAGTTGTTGTAGTCATTGGCATCCGTTTACCACCTTGCGCTTAGTTATAATTGAGATGATAGAACTATAGAATTCTGGTTAGTTACTTTACGAACTGGTATCGTATTGTTTTGAAGTGTTAATCTAAAGTTTAAAAGTCCTATTGCAAACTTTCAGTAAGTTCCGGTTACTCCATGAAGTTTAATAATTAGTATTAAATCAAGAGTAACAATTCCAAGTGTTAGTATATAAGTATCATGTTTGTCTCCATGATTCTTGATATTCAAAGGATTCTCTTAATATCAAGGTTATCTAGCATCTGAAAGAGTTGTTTCAGAAACCATGATGTGTGGAAGATATTGTGATATCTGAAACGAAGTTTTGGTTACAACATGATAGAGTATAATATGGCAAAGTTCATGTTCTCATATTTTGATGAGAATTTGCAAAAGGTTGGAGACACTAGTTGTCCTAAACTTCCAAAAGGTTTTGGAGAGCAACATTATACTCGCGATTCACCGTTACAAGCTAAAAGTAGCTTGATCATGGATAAATCCATGATGAGGGTGAAAAATTTGATGTAGGTAAAATGTTTACTACACCAAGAGATTACTAAAGAAAGGAATTTGAAAGAACACCAAACATTTGATGATGGTGATCTACTTCAAAGTGCAAGTCCAAAGACATTGGTATTTAATTATACACGCTTTGGATTATGTGTCATATGTATGACTCCACTATTGATGTTGATAGATTCTTTCAAACAGAAAAGGAAATACTGAAAGAGAATCTCATAAATATATGGCAGAAAAGAAAAGACTAGAATTGTTCAGTTTAAGTATATAGATGTTATACACGTTATGGCTATATTCTTTGCTTATTAAACAATGTGGTTCTTAAGTATTTGATACTGAATTTGTTGGTGTGAATCGTCATACGAAACAACACAATTCATGAACTGCAATGGCCTAAGTAACTAGCAAAAGAATATGTGATGATGTTCATCGAAAACAAATAAAGGGTTATTGTGTTGCTCGTTAAACATCAAAGCTTGCCTTCAAAGATTTGTTTTATCAGGTATTATGAGAACAAAAGGGTTGTTCAAATAATTGCCGTAATCCATAAAAGATGGATTCACAAATCTCGTTGGAGGCATCACATCCATAAAACTAGTGCTAAGGATGTCGAAAGACAAATTGATTGAAAGATCACTTAGGAAGTCACATCGCCGTTTAAATTATATTGGAAAGAAAACATGAAGAAACTCCATGTGGATGGAATTTTGGAGTCTTTTGATTTTTGATCAAATGACGCTTGTGAAACTTTCCTAGAGATAATTAAAACTTCGTTCATAGGCCAAAAGGGAACGAATGACTAGCTTATTGGAACTTGTACATATTGTTGTACGAAATCCATTATGTGTAGTCAAGAGCGATGGATTTCAACTTCATATGCTTTCTCCGAAAATTTGAGTGAATATATGAATATTTACTTAATAAGGATGAAGTGTGAAATATTTGAAAAGTTCAAAAACTTTCAAGATGAAGTGCAAAATCATTGTAACAAGAATATAAATAGTTTATGATAAGATCATAAAGGAAGATATTTGAGTTACAAGTTTAGCATAATACCTAAGATTTAAGGAATCGTTCCGTGGATTTGCATTTCCCGAAACACCATAAGGGTATGGAACGTTCGAGATATGTAATTAAACCTTGTTTGACATGGTTAGATCAAAGGTATAATTCATAAAACTGCCATTATATTTTAAAGATTAAAAGCTTTAGAGATTACCGTTTTTCCACTGAAAAGAGCTCCATCATAATCCGTTGAAATGACACCATATAAAGTTATGGTTTGGGATAAAACCCAAGTTGTCCTTTCTTAAAACATTGGTATGCTATGCATAAGAAAGATGTTTGCAACCAAAGTCGGATGAACCTGTCTTTGTATGTTATTTCGAATAACTGTTAAGTAATCCTCCATAACATCGGAGACAAAAGTGTTTGTCGCTAGAACGTCAAGTTTCTTTGAGAAGGAATTTTTCGTGAAAAGTTAAGTGGGAGGACAATAGAACTTTGATAAGGTTAAAAGAACCTTAGCTATATGTGCAAAGTTGCGTAGCGCCGAAAAGTGTTCCGGAGGCAGCAACAAAGCTCATGGCTCACGTGCCTCAAAGATTGTGGTTACGGAGATCTAAGTTCCTATTAAAACAAGTAGGTCGGATGAACAATCAAATACCAAGATTTGAGAGTTAAATCATTATTTGACAATAATGATCCGACTACATGCAAAGAAGTGATGATGAGCCCTGACTCCGTCTAATGGCTTGAAGCCATAAAATCCGTGATAGTTCCATACACGAGAAATCAAGTTTTGAACTTGAAGGACCCTCGAGAAAGGTGTAAGACCTTACAGTTGTGTCTGGATCTATAAAGAAATAGACATGGATGTTTCACATCTATGAAATAGTCGACATGTTGGGAAAGAGTTCACAACAATGTTCAAAGGTTGACTATGACAAGATTTGATCTGTCATAGTGATATTTAGTCTAGACGGATTAATGTAGCAACCACTACATATAATTTTGTTATATGGTAGTTGAATAAACAAAACAAGTTCTTCTAATAGAATCGTTACCTAGGACATGTGCATAACACGGTCCATAGGGTTTTGTTAATTCAAAGGATGC
Source organism: Avena sativa (assembly GCA_916181665.1). Classification (NCBI taxonomy): domain Eukaryota; kingdom Viridiplantae; phylum Streptophyta; class Magnoliopsida; order Poales; family Poaceae; genus Avena; species Avena sativa. The sequence continues at coordinate 26,059,871 of OV702283.1, forward strand.
TAAAAGCATATGCAAACTTCAATGGTTGAAGTGAGCATCGCGGAGTTGGAATCTTCACTATGATGAAACTGTTAAAGGAGTTTAAAAGTTCATTAGAGATAATGAAGATGCTTGCATTTGCAAGAAATTAAGTGGGAGCGCTAAGACATGTTTCTAATACATTATGTAGAAGACATATTGTTGATTGGAAATAATGTATCTTTTATTAACACATATTAAGAATTTCATCCCAATGAAAGACTTAGGCAAAACCCAAATATTTGGCATCAATAGACGCTAATATGGTTGTGCCAGAAGTACATAGACAAGATATTGAATGAGTTCAATATAGAAACTACAAGAGAGGTTCTTGTCGCACAGAAAGGATTGAATGAGTTCAATGTTGATGATATATTCAAGTGTATTGAAATTTGGTAAAGTGAAACAAATAATCAAGTATAGATTGATACTTGATGTATGAAATCACAAAGAGTATTTATATCAATCATACTGTGATATGTACAAATCCAGATATGTCCTATGCTCTAAATGTTGTGAGCATATACCAGAATGATTCGTAAGATGATCATTGGACAATAGTAAGGATATTCTTATGATCTTTTGGAAGAACTAAGAGTATAATATTTGTAGAAGTGACAAATAGATGGTTAGTTCATTGTAAAAGTACTACATTGATACTAGTTTTGTCATAAAGTACAAATTAAGTTTATCTCAATCTAAACTAAGGATGGCACAATATAATGGAAAGTGAGTTCCATAATGGATTTGGATGAGTTCCAAAGTTAAGACATTGTGACAGATACTACAACAAAAGGCTAAGTATATGACTGCTATTTTAGCAGCAAAAGAGGGCATTTGTGTCAAGTAGTTTGTTATCAAACTAGGTGTAGTTCACAGTGGGATAATACTATGAAGATATATTGTGCGACAATATTATCAACATGTTTTAACCCCAAAGAGCTAAAGGTCACACCGAAAGACCAAATTTATACAAAGCCATCTCATTAGAGAATGAGTGATGCGTAGAGACGCAAAGACATGCAATTACACACGGACCTGGAAGTGTCAGATCCAGAGATCAGTTGACCACTAGCAATCGTGTACATACAACACCGGAAAGCCATAGGTGTTGAATACACAAAGGTTTGAAACTAGATTATTGACTCTAGTGCAAGTGGGAGACTGTTGGAGATATGCCCAAGAGGCAATAATAAAGTGGTTATTATCATATCTTCACACTTATGATAAATGTTTACATACCATGCTAAAATTGTATTAACCGGAAACATTAATACTTGTGTGATTTGTAAACTAAAATAAGAGTCCCTAGTAAAGCCTCTTGTTAAACTAGCTTGTTGGTTAATATATGATCATGGTTTCCTGATCATGAACATAGAGATGTTATTAACAACAGGATCATATCATTAGGAGAATGATGTGATGGACATACTCCTATAGATAAGCGTAGCATAAAGATCAAGTCATTTCAATAGTTCAATTGCTATATGCTTTCTGATACATAGTAACCTAATTCCTTCGACCATGAGATCATGCATATCACCTTTTCCGGATGGATGCTTTGATGTCATCAAACACCACATCGTAACAGGGTGGCTATAAAGGTGGCATTGAGTGTTCAGAAAGTATTGGTTGAAACACATGGATCAAGAGTGGGATTTGTCCATCCATATGACGGATAGATATACTCTGGGCCCTCTCGGTGAAATGTCATCCAATTAGCTTGCAAGCATGTGACTGGCTCACAAGGGATCACATATCACGGGAACGAGAAAAGAGTACTTATCAGTAACGAGGTTGAACTAGGTATGCAGAGATACCGACGATCAAAACCTCGGATAAGTAAACTATCGTGAGACAAAGGGAAATTGGTATCGTATGTAAGTGGTTCATTCGATCGCAAAGTAATCGTAGAAATATGTGGGAGCCATATGAATTTCCAGATTCCTCTATTGCTTATTGTTCGGAGAAGTGTCTCGATCATGTCCGCATAATTCACGAACCGTAGGGAGACACACTTAAGGATTCGACGTTGTTTGAGTAGTTATGGTATTATGAGAAAGAGACCGAATGTTGTTCGGAGTCTCGGATGGGATCCAGGATATCACGAGGTGATCCGGAATGGTCCGGAGAATCAGATTCATATAAGGAAAGTCCCGTTTCGGAGTTCAGAAATGATTCCGGTGAATGTTCTAGAAGGTTCCGGAATGTCCGGCACTCCGGGAGGGGGGAGGGGTACATGAATGTGTCATTACATATTGGAATGATTGCATCATGTACTAAGTGTTCTTGCTGTTCCAAATAAAGGATTAAATTGAATCCTAAAACAGAAAAGTCAAATGTCCAGTTTGAAAGTCAAACGGCTAAAACAAGAAACTGTGGGAAACAAGCAAGAGGAGTTGGGAACCGACTTTGGGGAGGAGTCTCCTCCCCAAGCCGGCGCGCCAACCAAGGCCGACTTGGGGAGGGACTCCCCTCCCCTTGGCCGCACCCTCCACCCATAAAAGGAGGGGCAGGGCCTCCTCCTCTAAACACACAAGTTCCTATCCTCTAATCTCCGGTTTAGAGCCGTTTTGGTTTAGAGCTTCTAATTGCCCTAGCCTTCGGTTTAGAGCCTTCTAATTGGTGTGTCTAAACCCTAGACCACTAATAGTTCTCTCTCATACTCCACCATACTCGCTCCGGCTTAAGGCGAAGCCCTGCGAGATCTCTCCTCTACTTCCGGTACCACGCCGTTGTGCTGCCGGAATCTCGAGGAGAGTGCTACAACCTCCGCTGCCTGCTGGAACAAGGGAGAGGAAGGTCTTCGTCGAGTACCGAACGTGTGACCGACTGCGGGAGCGCTGCCAGAACGTGGCGCCGGAAGGATCGTCTACGCGATCTTGAGATCGGAAGGAGTACGACTACATCACCCACGAGAATCTGCTCTCGTTAACCGCTTTGGAATCTTCGAGGGTAAGTTCCCCTATCAACTCGTTGCTACAATCTAGTAGATAGATCTTGGCTTGTTTGTTTGTATGCGATAGAAAATTTTTGTTTTCCATGCTACGAACCCCTACAGTTACGGTGTGGTGTTTGATGTCATCAAAGCATCCTTCCTGTGATGGTGATTAACATGATCTCATGGTCGAAGGAATTAGGTTACTATGTATCAGAAAGCTTATAGCAAACAAACTATTAAAATTACTTGATCTTTATGCTACGCTTATCTATAGGAGTATGTCCATCACACAATTATCCTAATGATATGATCTTGTTGTTAACAACATCTCAATGTTCATGATCGGGAAACCACAATCATCTATTAACCACCAAGCTAGTATTATAAAGAGGCTTTACTAGGGACTCTAATTTAGTTTACAAATCACACAAGTATTAATGTTTCCGGTTAATACTATTATAGGATGAATGTAAACATTTATCATAAACACAAAGATATAATAATAACCACTTTTATTATTGCCTCTAGGGCATATCTCCAACAATCTCCCACTTGCACTAGAGTCAACTAATCTAGATTACATGGTAATATACCGAACACCCATGGTGGTTTGGTGCTGGTCATGTTTTGCCCTCGGGAGAGGTTTAGTCAACGGATCCGCCACATTCAGATCTGTGTGTACTTTGCAAATCTTGATGTCACCATCTTGGACATGCTCTCGAATAGCGTGAAAACGTAGCTTAATGTGCTTCAGCTTCTTGTGTGACCTTGGTTCTTGCGCATTGGCTATGGCGCCCATGTTATCACAGTAGATAGACATTGGGTACAGCGCACTTGGAAACACACCAAGCTCTGTAATGAACTCCTTCATCCATATCGCCTCTTGTGAAGCCTCCGAAGCAGTTATGTATTCCGATTCAGTTGAAGATCTCGCCACAATGCTTTGCTTTGCACTCCTCCAGCTAATTGTTGCACCATTCAAAGTAAATACGTATCCAGATTGAGATTTTGAATCATCCAGATCGGTGTTCCAACTAGCATAGGTGTAACCATTAACAACGAGTTGTTCATCACCTCCATAAGAAAGAACCATATCCTTATTTCTTCTCAAGTACTTAAGGATGTTTTTGACCGCTGTCCAATGATCCACTCCCGGATCACTTTGATATCTGCTAGTCAAACTAACAGCATATGCAATGCCGGGTCTAGTACATAGCATGGCATACATTAGAGATCCTATGGCTGAGGCATAGGGAGTCTTACTCATCCTTTCTCTATCTTCTGCCGTTGCTGGACTTTGAGTTTTACTCAAGGTCGTATTGGGCAACATGGGCAAGAACCATTTCTTGCTATCTTCCATTCCAAACCTCTTTAGAACTTTGTCCAAATATGTACTTTGTGACAATGATATTAGGCGCCTTGATCTATCTCTATAAATCTTTATGCCTAATATGTAAGCTGCTTCGCCAAGATCTTTCATTGAAAAACTATTATTCAAATAATCCTTGACACTATTAAGAAGGTCTACATCATTCCCAATCAACAATATGTCATCTACATATAGTATTAAGAATGCTACAGAGCTCCCACTCACTTTCTTGTAAATACAAGCTTCTCCATAAGTTTGTATAAAACCAAAAACTTTGATTACCTTATCAAAATGTTGATTCCAACTTCGGGATGCTTGCTTCAATCCATATATGGACCGTTGAAGTTTGCATACCTTGTTAGCATCTTTAGGATCTACAAAACCTTTGGGTTGCATCATATACAACTCTTCATCAATGTCTCCATTGAGGAACGCCGTTTTGACATCCATCTACCATATCTCATAATCATAATATGCAGCGATTGCTAACATAATCCTCACAGACTTTAGCTTCGCTACTGGTGAGAAAGTCTCATTGTAGTCAACTCCTTGAATTTGTCGAAACCCTTTTGCGACAAGTCGAGCTTTATAGACAGTTACATTACCATCAACATATGTTTTCTTCTTGAAAATCCATTTGTTCTCGACAGCCTTCCTGCCATCCGGTAAGTCCACCAAAGTCCATACTTCGTTTTCGTACATGGATCCAATCTCGGATTTCATGGCTTCTTGCCATTTATTGGAATCTGGGCTCATCATCGCTTCCTCATATGTCGCAGGGTCATCGGTGTTGTCTACCAACATGACACTCATAACGGGATCATACCAATCAAGAGTGGTACGAGTTCTCGTCGACCTGCGAGGTTCCGTAGCAACTTCAACCGAATTTTCATGATCAACATCATTAGCTTCCTCTCTTATTGGTGTAGGCGCCACAGGAACTACTTCCGGTGCTGCGCTACTCGCAAGTTCGAGAGAAGGTTCAACAACCTCGTCGAGTTCTACTTTCCTTCCATTCACTTCTTTCGAGAGAAACTCGTTCTCTAGAAAGGATCCATTCTTGGCAACGAAGACTTTGCCCTCAGATCTATGATAGAAGGTATACCCAATAGTTTCCTTCGGGTATCCTATGAAGACGCATTTTTCCGCTTTGGGTTCAAGCTTGTCCGGCTGTAACTTCTTTACATAGGCTTCGCAACCCCAGACTTTAAGGAATGGCAATTTAGGTTTCTTCCCAAACCATAATTCATACGGTGTCGTTTCAGCGGATTTAGATGGTGCCCTATTTAAAGTGAATGCGGCTGTTTCTAATGCATAACCCCAAAATGATAGGGGTAAATCTGTAAGTGACATCATAGAACGAACCATATCTAAGAGAGTTTGATTACAACGTTCGGACACACCATTACGCTGTGGTGTTCCCGGCGGTGTCAATTGTGAAACTATTCCGCATTTCTTCAAATGCTCGCCAAACTCGTAACTTAGATATTCTCCTCCACGATCAGATCGTAGAAATTTAATCTTCTTGTTACGTTGATTCTCTACCTCACTTTGAAATTCCTTAAACTTCTCGAAAGTTTCGGACTTATGTTTCATGAAATAGATATACCCATATCTACTCAAGTCATCCGTGAAGGTAAGAACATAACGATAACCACCACGCGATGCTACACTCATTGGGCCACACACATCGGTATGTATGATTTCCAATAAGTCCGTAGCTTGCTCCATCATACCAAAAAATGGAGTCTTAGTCATTTTACCCATCAGACATGCTTCGCATCTTTCAAGTGATTCGAAATCAAGTGATTCAAGAAGTCCATCGGAATGGAGTTTCTTCATACGCTTCACTCCAATGTGACCAAGATGACAGTGCCACATATAGGTCGAGTTATCGCTCAATTTCAAACGTTTAGCTTCAATGTTTTTAATGTGTGTAGTACCACAATCGAGATTCAATAAGAATAGACCATCTATCAAAGGTGCATGTGCATAAAACATATTACTCATATAAATCGAACAACCATTATTCTCGGACTTAAACAAGTAACCGTCTCGCAATAAACACGATCCAGATATAATGTCCATGCTCAACGCAGGCACCAAATAACAATTATTTAAGTATAAAACTGTAGGGTTTCGTAGCATGGAAAACAAAAAAATTCTATCGCATACAAACAAACAAGCCAAGATCTATCTACTAGATTGTAGCAACGAGTCGATGGAATAACTCACTCTCGAAGATTCCAAAGTGTTTAACGAGAGCGGATTCTCGTGGGTGATGTAGTCGTACTCTTCCCGATCTCAAGATCGCGTAGACGATCCTTCCGGTGCTGCGTTCCGGCAGCGCTCCCGCAGTTGGTCACACGTTCGGTACTCGACGAAGACCTTCCTCTCCCTTGTTCCAGCAGGCAGCGGAGGTTGTAGCACTCTCCTCGCAATTCTGGCAGCACAACGGCGTGGTACCGGAAGTAGAGGGGAGATCTCGCAGGGCTTCCCCTTAAGCCGGAGCGAGTATGGTGGACTATGAGAGAGCTCCTCGGCGATCTAGGGTTTAGACACACCAAGGAGGAGGTGCTAGGGCCGGTGGCTAGGGCTTGGGGCTTGCCCGAGTCGGCGGCCCGGGGATCCCTAGGCGGCGGCAACAGGAGGTGGCGGTGCCGGGCTAGGGTTTTAGGGTGGAGAACTTGTTTGCTAGGAGGGGCAGCCCTGCCCCTCCCTTTATAGGTGGGAGGCGCCGGCCAAGGGGAGGGACTCCCTCCCCAACTCGGATCCCTAGTGGGCCGGCGGTGGAGGAGGAACTCCTCCCCAACTCGGTTTCCCACTTCCCCTCCACTTCCCAAAATAGCCGTTTGACTTTTCAAATTGGCGTTTGACTTTTCAAACTAGGATTTGATTAAACCCTTTATTTTGTTCAGCGATGACACCTAGTACATGATGCAATCATTCCAACTTGGTATGACACATTCATGTACCCTTCCCCTTCGGAGTGCCAGACATTCCGGAACCTTCTAGAACATTCCTGATGAAAACACCGGAACCATTCTCCAACCCCGAAACAGGACTTTCCTTATATGAATCTTATTCTCCGGACCATTCCGGATCTCATCGTGATATCACGGATCCCATCCGAGACTCCGAACAACATTCGGTCTCTTACTCATCATTCCATAACTACTCAAACAACGTCGAATCCTTAAGTGTGTCTCCCTACGGTTCGTGAATTATGCGGACATGATCGAGACACTTCTCCGAACAATAACCAATAGAGGAATCTGGAAATTCATATGGCTCCCACATATTTCTACGATTACTTTGCGATTGAATGAACCACTTATATACGATACCAATTTCCCTTTGTCTCACGATAGTTTACTTATCCGAGGTTATGATCGTCGGTATCTCTGCATACCTAGTTCAACCTCGTTACTGATAAGTACTCTTTTCTCGTTCCCGTGATATGTGATCCCTTGTGATACAGTCACATGCTTGCAAGCTAATTGGATGACATTTCACCGAGAGGGCCCAGAGTATATCTATCCGTCATATGGATGGACAAATCCCACTCTTGATCCATGTGTCTCAACCAATACTTTCCGAACACTCAATGCCACCTTTATAGCCACCCAGTTACGGTGTGGTGTTTGATGTCATCAAAGCATCCATCCGGTAAAGGTGATATGCATGATCTCATGGTCGAAGGAATTAGGTTACTATGTATCAGAAAGCATATAGCAATTGAACTATTAAAATGACTTGATCTTTATGCTACGCTTATCTATAGGAGTATGTCCACCATATCATTCTCCTAACGATATGATCTTGTTGTTAATAACATCTCAATGTTCATGATAGGGAAACCACAATCATTTATTAACCAACAAGCTAGTATTATAAAGAGGCTTTACTAGGGACTCTAATTTAGTTTACAAATCACACAAGTATTAATGTTTCCTTGTTAATACTATTATAGCATGAATGTAAACATGTATCATAAACACAAAGATATAATAATAACTACATTTATTATTGCCTCTAGGGCATATCTCCAACAGTCTCCCACTTGCACTAGAGTCATCTAATCTAGATTACATGGTAATATACCGAACACCCATGGAAGTTTGGTGCTGCTCATGTTTTGCCCTCGGGAGAGGTTTAGTCAACGGATCCGCCACATTCAGATCTGTGTGTACTTTGCAAATCTTTATGTCCCCATCTTGGACATGTTCTCGAATAGCGTGAAAACGCAGCTTGATGTGCTTCAGCTTCTTGTGTGACCTTGGTTCTTGCGCATTGGCTATGGCGCTCATGTTATCACAGTAGATAGACATTGGGTCCAGCGCACTAGGAACCACACCCAGCTCTGTAATGAACTCTTTCATCCATATCGCTTCTTGTGAAGCCTTCGAAGCAGCCATGTATTCCGATTCAGTTGAAGATCTCGCCATAACGCTTTGCTTTGCACTCCTCCAGCTAACTGCTGCACCATTCAATGTAAATACGTATCCAGATTGTGATTTAGAATCATCCGGATCGGTGTTCCAACTAGCATCGGTGTAACCATTAACAACGAGTTGTTCATCACCTCCATAAGAAAGAACCATATCCTTAGTTCTTCTCAAGTACTTAAGGATGTTTTTGACCGTTGTCCAATGATCCACTCCTGGATCACTTTGATATCTGCTAGTTAAACTAACAGCATATGCAATGTCAGGTCTATTACATAGCATGGCATACATTAGAGATCCTATGCTTTCTCTATCTTCTGTCGTTGTCGGACTTTGAGTTTTACTCAAGGTCGTATTGGGCAACATGGGCAAGAACCCTTTCTTGCTATCTTCCATTCCAAACCTCTTTAGAACTTTGTCCAAATATGTACTTTGTCACAATGATATTAGGCGTCTCGATCTATCTCTATAAATCTTTATGCCTAATATGTAAGCTGCTTCGCCAAGATCCTTCATTGAAAAACTATTATTCAAATATTCCTTGACACTATTAAGAAGGTCTACATCATTCCCAATCAACAATATGTCATCTACATATAGTATTAAGAATGCTACAGAGCTCCCACTCACTTTCTTGTAAATACAAGCTTCTCCATAAGTTTGTATAAAATCAAATTTTTTGATTACCTTATCAAAACGTTGATTCCAACTTCGGGATGCTTGCTTCAATCCATAGATGGACCGTTGAAGTTTGCATACCTAGTTAGCATCTTTAGGATCGACAAAACCTTTGGGTTGCATCATACAACTCTTCATCAATGTCTCCATTGAGGAATGCTGTTTTGACATCCATCTTCCATATCTCATAATCATAATATGCAGCGATTGCTAACATAATCCTCACAGACTTTAGCTTCGCTACTGGTGAGAAAGTCTCATCGTAGTCAACTCCTTGAATTTGTAGAAACCCTTTTGCGACAAGTCGAGCTTTATAGACAGTAACATTACCATCAGCATCTGTTTTATTCTTGAAAATCCATTTGTTCTCGACAGCCTTCCGGCCATCCGGTAAGTCCACCAAAGTCCATACTTGGTTTTCGTACATGGATCCAATCTCGGATTTCATGGCTTCTTGCCATTTATTGTAATCTTGGCTCATCATCGCTTCCTCATATGTCACAGGGTCATCGGTGTTGTCCACCAACATGACACTCATAACGGGATCATACCAATCTAGAGTGGTACGAGTTCTCGTTGACCTGCGAGGCTCTGTAGCAACTACAACCGAAGTTTCATGATCATCATCATTAGCTTCCTCTCTTATTGGTGCAGGCACCACATGAACTTCTTCCGGTGCTGCGCTACTCGCAATTTCGAGAGAAGGTTCGACAACCTTGTCGAGTTCTACTTTCCTTCCAGTCACTTCTTTCGAGAGAAATTCCTTCTCTAGAAAGGATCCATTCTTGGCAACGAAGATTTTTCCTTTGGATCTATGATAGAAGGTATACCCTATAGTTTCCTTCGGGTATCCTATGAAGACGCATTTTTCCGCTTTGGGTTCAAGCTTGTCCGGCTGTAACTTCTTTACATAGGCTTCGCAACCCCAAACTTTAAGGAACGACAATTTAGGTTTCTTTCCAAACCATAATTCATACGGTGTCGTTTCAACGGATTTAGATGGTGCCCTATTTAAAGTGAATGCGGTTGTTTCTAATGCATAACCCCAAAATGATAGCGGTAAATCTGTAAGTGACATCATAGAATTAACCATATCTAAGAGAGTTCGATTAGAACGTTCGGACACACCATTACGCTGTGGTGTTCACGGCGGTGTCAATTGTGAAAGTATTCCGCATTTCTTCAAATGCTCGCAAAACTCGTAACTTAGATATTCACCTCCACGATCAGAACGTAGAAATTTAATCTTATTGTTACGTTGATTCTCTACCTCACTTTGAAATTCCTTAAACTTCTCGAAAGTTTCAGACTTATGTTTCATGAAATAGATATACCCATATCTAATCAAGTCATCTGTGAAGGTAAGAACATAACGATAACCACCGCGCGATGCTACACTCATTGGACCACATACATCGGTATGTATGATTTCCAATAAGTCTGTAGCTCGCTCCATCATACCAGAAAATGGAGTCTTAGTCATTTTACCCATCAGACATGCTTCGCATCTATCAAGTGATTCGAAATCAAGTGATTCGAGAAGTCCATCGGAATGGAGTTTCTTCATACGCTTCACTCCAATGTGACCAAGACGACAGTGCCACATATAGGTCGAGTTATCGCTCGATTTCAAACGTTTAGCCTCAATGTTATTAATATGTGTATTTCCACTATCGAGATTCAATAAGAATAGACCATCTATCAAAGGTGCATGTGCATAAAACATATTACTCATATAAATCGAACAACCATTATTATCGGATTTAAACAAGTAACCGTCTCGCAATAAACAAGATCCCGATATAATGTTCATGCTTAACGCAGGCACCAAATAACAATTATTTAAGTATAAAACTAATCCCGATGGTAGATGAAGGGGTAGCGTGCCGACCGCGATCACATCAACCTTTGATCTGTTTCCCACGCGCATCGTCACCTCGTTCTTCGCTAACTTCCGTTTATTCTGCAGCACCTGTTTCGAGTTACAAATATGAGCAACCGAACCAGTATCAAATACCCAGGCACTACTACGAGTACTAGTGAGATACACATCAATAACATGTATATCGGATATACCTTTTTCTTGATGTTGCCGTTCTTCAAATCCGCCAAGTACTTTGGGCAATTCCGCTTCCAGTGACCTTCTCCCTTGCAGTAAAAGCACTCTGTATCAGGCTTAGGTCCAGCCTTGGTCTTCTTCGTCGGCGCGGTAACTTTCTTACCACCCGTCTTGAAGTGTCCCTTTTGCTTAGACTTGCCTTTCTTGAATTTGGTGGTCTTATTGACCATCAACACTTGGTGCTCTTTCTTGATCTCCACTTCTGCAGATTTTAGCATGGCAAAGAGTTCTGGCAACTGTTTGTTCATGTTTTGCATATTGTAGTTCATCACAAAGTTCTTGTAACTTGGTGACAGTGATTGGAGGACACGATAAATCCCCAAAGCATTAGGAATCACTATGCCCAAGTTTTGAAGTTTGTTTGCGTGCCCAGACATCTTAAGCACATGCTCACTGACGGAGCTGTCCTCTTCCATCTTGCAGTTAAAGAACTTTTCAGAAGCCTCATAGCTCTCAATCGCCGCATGAGTCTCAAAGATCAATTTGAGATCACAGACAATATCATGTGGGTCTAAATTCTCAAACCTTTTCTGAAGCTCCGATTCTAAACCATACAAGATAGCACACTGAACTATGGAGTACTGAGTCTTCCGAGCGAGGTAAACATTCTTTACTTCATCTGTAGCAGTAGCTGCAGGTGGGTCACCCAGCGGTGCATCCAGCACATAGGTCAAATTACCAGCTGTGAGGAAAATCCTCAAATTGCGGAACCAATCCGCGAAGTTGCTTCCATTGTTTTTCAACTTTTCTTTCTCTAGGAACGCATTAAAATTGATGGTAGGGGCTGCCATTGATCTACAACATATTTGCAATAGTTTAGACTAAGTTTATGACAAATTGAGTTCTAATTAATAGTTAAATTAATCTAGGTGAACTCCCACTCAAAACAATATCCCTCACATTGTTTTAGTGCTCACACGAACCAAATCCACCACATCAACACCGATCATCACGAGAGTTGATGTAACTTCAATGGCGAACAATCGACATGTTCATCATATCTACTATATGATTCATGCGTTACCTTTCGGTGATCCGTGTTCCGAGACCATGTTTATACATTCTAGGCTCGTCAAGATCAAACCTTAGCTTCCGCATGAGCAAATCTGGCTTGCTCATGTTGTATACACTTGCGGAATCTAACACACCCGATCATCACGTGGTGCTTCGAAACAACAAGCTTTAGCAACGGTGCTTACTAAGGGTGAACTATTTAGAACTTGAAATTTATGTGCATGAGATATCATCTTATAATGCTACCGTCGTTAACTAAGAAATACAAGATGCATAAAGGATTAACATCACATGCAATTCATAATATGTGATATGATATGGCCTTTCTTCTTTGTGCTTCCGATCTCCATCTTCAAGCACGAACATGATCTCCATCATCACCGGCATTGCATCAAGGTCAATGACGCTTCTCCATGGTTGTCGTCCACCGGATTCAACTATTACAACTACTTTGAATAGACACGCGGGTCTTAACAGAATTTAAAGACAACCATATGGCTCCTGCCGGTTGCCAACTTACAATAAGGAACATTGCATACATCAAATATAATCACAATCATGGCCATATCACATCACAGCACACCCCTGCAAAACAAAGTTAGACGCCTCTACTTTCTTTGCAGGTTTTACGTTGTTTGGGGCTTTCAATAAGTGTCATTCTAACTTACGAACATGAACCACTACATTGATACTAGTATTGACAATCACCCGTTGTAAATTGAATCTTAACTATGCTGGGAGAAACAGGCACCCGCAAAGCCACTTATGCAATACAAGTTGCATCTCAAGTGTGGAGCAAGACTCATGAACGATGTCATGTAAGGTTAGCCCGGGCCGCTTCATCCCAACATCCCTCAAGATGCAAAGTACACAAGAAGCAATCGACAATAAAAGCATCAACGCCCACAATGACCATTGTGTTCTACTCGTGCAACAGATCTACATATAGACACGGCTCTGATACCACTGTAGGGTTTCGTAGCATGACAGCAAAAAAATTCTATCACATACAAACAAACAAGCCAAGATCTATCTACTAGATTGTAGCAACGAGTCGATGGAATAACTCACCCTCGAAGATTCCAAAGTGTTTAACGAGAGCGGATTCTCATGGGTGATGTAGTCGTACTCTTCCCGATCTCAAGATCGCGTAGACGATCCTTCCGGCGCTGCGTTCCGGCAGCGCTCCCGTAGTCGGTCACACGTTCGGTACTCGACGAAGACCTTCTTCTCCCTTGTTCCAGCAGGCAGCGGAGATTGTAGCACTCTCCTCGTGATTCCGGCAGCACAACGGCGTGGTACCGGAAGTAGAGGGGAGATCTCGCAGGGCTTCGCCTTAAGCCGGAGCGAGTATGGTGGACTATGAGAGAGCTCCTCGGCGATCTAGGGTTTAGACACACCAAGGAGGAGGTTCTAGGGCTGGCGGCTAGGGCTTGGGGCTTGCCCGAGTCGGCGGATAGGGGAGCCCTAGGCGGCGGCAACAGGAGGTGGCGGCGTCGGGCTAGGGTTCTGGGGTGGAGAACTTGTGTGCTAGGAGGGGCAGCCCTGCCCCTCCCTTTATAGGTGGGAGGCGCCGGCCAAGGGGAGGGAGTCCCTCCCCAACTCGGATCCCTAGTGGGCCGGCGGTGGAGGAGGAACTCCTCCCCAACTCGGTTTCCCACTTCCCCTCCACTTCCCAAAATAGCCGTTTGACTTTTCAAATTGGCGTTTGACTTTTCAAACTAGGATTTGATTAAACCCTTTATTTTGTTCAGCGATGACACCTAGTACATGATGCAATCATTCCAACTTGGTATGACACATTCATGTACCCTTCCCCTTCGGAGTGCCGGACATTCCGGAACCTTCTAGAACATTCCTGATGAAAACACCGGAACCATTCTCCAACCCCGAAACAGGACTTTCCTTATATGAATCTTATTCTCCGGACCATTCCGGATCTCCTCGTGATATCCCGGATCCCATCCGAGACTCCGAACAACATTCGGTATCTTACTCATCATTCCATAACTACTCAAACAACGTCGAATCCTTAAGTGTGTCTCCCTACGGTTCGTGAATTATGCGGACATGATCGAGACACTTCTCTGAACAATAACCAATAGAGGAATCTGGAAATTCATATGGCTCCCACATATTTCTACGATTACTTTGCGATCGAATGAACCACTTACATACGATACCAATTTCCCTTTGTCTCACGATAGTTTACTTATCCGAGGTTATGATCGTCGGTATCTCTGCATACCTAGTTCAACCTCGTTACTGATAAGTACTCTTTTCTCGTTCCCGTGATATGTGATCCCTTGTGAGCCAGTCACATATTGCAAGCTAATTGGATGACATTTCACCGAGAGGGCCCAGAGTATATCTATCCGTCATATGGATGGACAAATCCCACTCTTGATCCATGTGTCTCAACCAATACTTTCCGAACACTCAATGCCACCTTTATAGCCACCCAGTTATGGTGTGGTGTTTGATGTCATCAAAGCATCCATCCGGTAAAGGTGATATGCATGATCTCATGGTCGAAGGAATTAGGTTACTATGTATCAGAAAGCATATAGCAATTGAACTATTAAAATGACTTGATCTTTATGCTACGCTTATCTATAGGAGTATGTCCACCATATCACTCTCCTAACGATATGATCTTGTTGTTAATAACATCTCAATGTTCATGATAGGGAAACCACAATCATTTATTAACCAACAAGCTAGTATTATAAAGAGGCTTTACTAGGGACTCTATTTTAGTTTACAAATCACACAAGTATTAATGTTTCCTTGTTAATACTATTATAGCATGAATGTAAACATGTATCATAAACACAAAGATATAATAATAACTACATTTATTATTGCCTCTAGGGCATATCTCCAACAAAAACTAATCCCGATGGTAGATGAAGAGGTAGTGTGCCGACCGCGATCACATCAACCTTTGATCCATTTCCAACGCGCATCGTCACCTCGTTCTTCGTTAGCTTTCGTTTATTCTGTAGCACCTGTTTCGACTTACAAATGTGAGCAACCGAACCAGTATCAAATACCCAGGCACTACTACGAGTACTAGTGAGATACACATCAATAACATGTATATCGGATATACCTTTCTTCTTGATGTAGCCGTTCTTCAAATCTGCCAAGTACTTTGGGCAATTCCGCTTCCAGTGACCCTCTCCCTTGTAGTAAAAGCACTCAGTATCAGGCTTAGGCCTAGCCTTGGTCTTCTTCGCCGGTGCGGCAACTTTCTTACTGCCCTTCTTTAAGTTTCCCTTTTGCTTAGACTTGCCTTGCTTCTTGAATTTGGTGGTCTTATTGACCAACAACACTTGGTGCTCTTTCTTGATCTCCACTTCTGCAGATTTCAACATGGAGAAGAGTTCTGGTAATGTCTTATCCATGTTTTGCATATTGTAGTTCATCACAAAGTTCTTGTAACTTGGTGGTAGTGATTGGAGGACACGGTGAATCCCCAAAGAATTAGGAACCACTATGCCCAAGCTTTGGAGTTTGTTTGCGTGCCCAGACATCTTAAGCACGTGCTCACTGACGGAGCTGCCCTCTTCCATCTTGCAGTTAAAGAACTTTTCAAAAGCCTCATAACTCTCAACTGCCGCGTGAGCCTCAAATATCATTTTGAGTTCACGGACAATATCATGTGGGTCATGGTTCTCAAACATTTTCTGAAGCTCCGATTCCAAACCATACAACATAGCACACTGAACTGTGGAGTACTGATTCTTCCGAGTGAGGTAAACATTCTTTACTTCATCGGTAGTAGTAGCTGCAGGTGGGTCACCCAGCGGTGCATCCAACACATAGGTCAAATTACCAGCATTGAGGACAATCCTCAAATTGCGGAACCAATCCGTGAAGTTGCTTCCATTGTTTTTCAACTTTTCTTTCTCTAGGAACGCATTAAAATTGATGGTAGGGGCCGCCATTGATCTACAACATATTTGCAATATTTTAGACTAAGTTTATGATAAATTGAGTTCTAATTAATATTTAAATTAATCTAGGTGAACTACCACTCAAAACAATATCCCTCAAATTGTTTTAGTGATCACACGAACCAAATCCACCACATCAAAACCGATCATCACGAGAGTTGATGTAGCTTCAATGGCGAACAATCAACATGTTCATCATATCTACTATATGACTCATGCTTTATCTTTCGGTGATCCGTGTTCCGGGACCATGTCTGTACATGCTAGGCTCGTTAAGATCAAACCTTAGCTTCCGCATGAGAAAATCTTGCTTGCTCACGTTGTATACACTCGCAGAATCTAACACACCTGATCATCACGTGGTGCTTCGAAACAACGAGCTTTAGCAACGGTGCTTACTAAGGATGAACACTTTGAAACTTGAAATTGTGTGGTTGAAGGATCATCTTATAATGCTACCATCGCAAACTAAGCATTACAAGATGCATAAAGGATTAACATCACATGCAATTCATAATATGTGATATGATATGGCCTTTCTTCTTATGCTTCCAATCTCCATATTCAAGCACGAACATGATCTCCATCATCACCGGTATGGCGTCAAGGTCAATGGCGTCGTTTCATGGTTGTCGTCCACCAGCTTCAACTATTACAACTACTTTGAATAGACATGCAGGTCTTAACGGAATTTAAATACAACCATATGGCTCCAGCCGGTTGCCAACTTACAATAAGGAACATTGCATACATCATATATAATCACAATCATGGCCATATCACATCACACCAAACCCCTGCAAAACAAAGTTAGACGCCTCTAATTTTCTTTGCATATTTTACGTGTTTTGGGGATTTCAATAAGTGTCATTCTAACTTACGAACAAGAACCACAACATTGATGTTTGAACTATCAAGTGCCCGTTGTAAATTGAATCTATACTATAATGGGAGAGACAGACACCCGCAAAGCCACTTATGCAATACAAGTTGCATGTTGAGCGTGGAGCAAGTCTCATGAACGATGTCATGTAAGGTTAGCCCGGGCCGCTTCATCCCATCATACCGCAAGATGCAAAGTACACAAAAAGCAATTGATAATAAAAGCACCACCGCCCATAATGACCATTGTGTTCTACTCGTGCAACAGATATACATATAGACACGGCTCTGATACCACTCTAGGGGTTCATAGCATGGAAAACAAAAAAATTCTACCGCATGCACACAAACAAGCCAAGATCTATCTACTATATTGTAGCAACGAGTCGATAGAAGAACTCACCCTCGAAGATTCCAAAGCGGTTAACGAGAGCAGATTCTCGTGGGTGATGTAGTCATACACTTGCCGATCTCAAGATCGCATAGATGATCCTTCCGGCGCTGTGTTCCGGCAGCACTTCCGCAGTCGGTCACACGTTCGATACTCGATGAAGACCTTCCTCTCCCTTGTTCCAGCAGGCAGCGGAGGTTGTAGCACACTCCTCGTGATTCCAGCAGCACGACGGCGTGGTGTCGGGAGTAGAGGGGAGATCTCGCAGGGCTTCGCCTTAAGCCGGAGCGAGTATGGTGGAGTATGTGAGAGGCCTTGGCGATCTACAGTTTAGAGGGCACCAAGGGGAGGGTGTGGCCGGCGGCTAGGGCTTGGGGAAGCCCCAAGTCGCCGACTTGGAGGAGGCCCTAGGCGGAGGCAGCACTTGGAGGTGCTGGCGCCAAAGAGCTAGGGTTTTGGGTGTGAGGGGTAGGGGAGCCCTACCCCTCCTTATATAGGTGGGAGGGAGGCGGTTGGGAGGAGGGAGTCCTCCTCCAACTCTTACTCCTTGGCCGGCGGGTGGAGGGAGTGGGACTCCTACCCTAGGTAGGTTTCCTACTCTCCCTCCACGAAGCAAACTTCGGATTTGACTTTTCAAATTGGCGTTTGACTTTCAAACTTTGATTTGATTTCTCTCATCATATTGCCCAGACAAGTGACCTAGCACATGATGCAACCATTCCACATTGTCATGACACATCCATGTACCCTTCCCCTCCGGAGTGCCGGACCTTCCAGACCCTTCTAGAACATTCCTGGTGAAAACACCAGAATCATTTCCGAACTCCGAAACAGGAATTTCCTTATATGAATCTTATTATCCGGACCATTACGGATCTCCTCGTGATATCCCGGATCCCATCCGAGACTCCGAACAACATTCAGTCTCTTACTCATTATTCCATAACTACACAACAACATCGAATCCTTAAGTGTGTCTCCCTACGGTTTGTGAATTATGCGGATATGACCGAGACACTTCTCCGATCAATAACCAATAGATGAATCTGGAAATTCATATGGTTCCCACATATTTCTACGATTACTTTGCGATCGAATGAACCACTTACATACGATACCAATTTCCCTTTGTCTCACGATGTTTTACTTATCCGAGGTTTTGATCGTAGGTATCTCTGCATACCTAGTTCAACCTCGTTACTGATAAGTAATCTTTTCTCGTTCCCGTGATATGTGATCCCTTGTGAGCCAGTCACATGATTGCAAGCTAATTGGATGACATTCCACCGAGAGCGCCCAGAGTATATCTATCTGTCATATGGATGGACAAATCCCACTCTTGATCCATGTGCCTCAACCCATACTTTCCGAACACTCAATGCCACCTTTATAGCCACCCAGTTACGGTGTGGTGTTTGATGTCATCAAAGCATCCTTCCTATGATGGTGATTAACATGATCTCATGGTCGAAGGGAATTAGGTTACTATGTATTAGAAAGCTTATAGAAAACGAACTATTAAAATGACTTGATATTTATGCTACGCTTATCTATAGGAGTATGTCCATCACACCATTCTCCTAATGATATGATCTTGTTGTTAACAACATCTCAATGTTCATGGTCGAGAAACCACAATCATATATTAACCAATAAGCTAGTATTATAAAGAGGCTTTACTAGGGACTCTAATTTAGTTTACAAATCACACAAGTATTAATGTTTCCGGTTAATACTATTATAGCATGAATGTAAATATTTATCATAAACACAAAAATATAATAATAACCACTTTTATTATTGCCTCTAGGGCATATCTGCAACACTTAGTTCTTAGCAACTACGTAGCACTTTCTGAGGGATACCTAGGAACAAAGCCTAGGTTAGATATCTTCACATAGTTTTTTACCGTCAAGAGAGAGACGGCTAGCCAATTGTGGAATAATTAGCATCAAGATCCACCCAAACCGTAAATTCCCCGACATTGCCAGGCATGAATCTATCAAAAACTGGCAGCGATCATATTTTTAAGGGACATATGTATATCTAGCAGGCTAGGAAGCCTACTACCCTGAGTTTGTCGATGGAGCCGCCACTGAATGCCCCAACTAGCGGTCCAAAGGCCTTATCCCCTACGACCAAGAAATGACTCGTGTCGTGAGGCATATCGAGCGGCTGATGGACATGGGGTTGACGTGCCTCGACCTAGCCATATGCTAGTTCACTAGGCGGATCCAGCCCATGCAGCACCGCGCTGGCCTGATGCACAATCAGAAGTAGGGGGAGATCCTCTAAGGATTTCTCCTGACAAATTGTCCAACGATACCATCAACAACTGTATTTAGGACATGGTGAAGCTGACCAGAAATGGGGCTTCAACATCACCTTCGACATGTTCGTCAAAGGCGGATGTCCTGAGGTAATGATTACATTCTACTTTTCATACTCCAAATATTTGCTTTAGTGTTATCATTGTATCACTTACTTGGACCCGAATTTGCCAGCTCATGGGTTTACCTAAGGACGACATGGCTCCTCAAGTATAGAACTCAAAGCTTAAGTAATTTTTTTAGCCGACCGTGGAGAGTAATGCTGCAACTAGAACGAGATTGCCGCGATCTGTAGGAACTCACCACCCAACTTTTTCTTCTTGCAGTAAAAGAGCTCTAGCTAGAGAGGGATGGACAGCAGGATGCCGAGAAAGCACATCATATTTTGTAAGCCATGACATGGAGGATTGAATTGGCGGCGATGTCGAACCACCGCAAGTGGTAGTGGCGAAGAAGTCTCTGAGTGAAGGCATCACCTGGAAGCACGAGGCCACGATCGATGTGGGAGACGAACGCAATTGCCTTGCCCGGCTCCAGCGCCAGAACAATTTCTCCCAGTGCCACCACCCTCCAATTGATAACCTCCATTTTAGGGAGGCGACCCTCATCCTCGAGCCCCTAGAGTAATGCTTCAGTGGCGGTGGAGCTGGCCCATCGAATGGGTGGCGATGTCGAATCACCACACATGGTAGTGCCGAAGAAGTCTCCGGGTGAAGGCATCACCTAGAAGCACGAGGCCACGGTTGATGTGGGAGACGAACGCAATCGGCTCACCTACCTCCAGCACCGGAACAATTTTTTCCAATGGCGTCGCCCTCCAGTTTTGGGTAATTCTTTGGTGGTGGCGGCGGTGGTGCCTCCCTAGTCATAGTTAATCCTCTGCCCTCGCGTCACGGCCGCTGCCGCTACCACTGGTGGTGTCTCTTCCCCTTCTACGGGCCATCCCATCAATGGCGGCTGTGGAAGTGGTCGAGAACCCTCCTATCCTCCTCTATGAGCGATGTGGAGATGGATTGGGAGCTGGGACGTGAAGGGGGTGGCACGGTAGAAGCAAGAAGGAGATAAATGGAGATGAGGAATGTGATCTCATGGCTCCCCACCTCCGCTACTTATAGCCCAGGTTTTGGAAACCGATTAGCGAATGCTCCGGGTATTAACAGCCTAATCAAAGTGATTAGTAGAAAAATCTCTGTTGGTTTACAACGAAACCCAGAAATCGAGAAAGCCTACTGTTAAGTGCTAGCGGAATACTTTTTTTTTTTAACAAGGATCGGGCCCCGAAGGACCCAGAAGCTGCCATTAATTAAGCGATGGGATTACAATGTTGTAGAGAAGCCCAGAAAACACAGCAAATACACACAGGCCCTGCACTTTTACAAAAAAGGAACCCCAACCGAAAATAAAAAACGCAATCCAATACCTGGGATCCTTCTCCACCGCATCACACCAAGAACTCGACAGCCGGAGCGTCGATGCAGTCATCGGGGACGAACCACTTGGGACAGCACCTCCGGTGAGCCTTCAGCCAGAGTAGAAAGGCCTCCAAAGTGGCATGCAGCCAGGAGGTTGAAGAGCCACCAGAACGTGGCCAGGGAGAGCCGCCATTCGGCCATGAAGAACAGAGGAAAGATGGATACCATCGCATGTCCTCTGTTGATGAACTCCAAAGAGAGGCAGCAGCAGATCCTTGCCGAACAACCCATCACCTCGGTGGCTAGCAGCAAGAAGAAGGAGCAACAGATCGAGGCCAGTTGCACAGCCGAAAGCCCCTAGATCAAGATCTAGAGGGGTCACGGGCTTATTTATGGAGATCCTGATGATGACGCCCAACTCCACCTCCGACTCTGGCCACCAGAGCGCCACAGAGAGAACGACGAGCACCAGCAGCCCCCGTATCCGGCCCACGCGACCCGGAGACCTACTCCAAACTACGGGCATAGAGCCCAGACGCCATCGAGGCAAACCGAACCTACCATCTACCTTAGTATGTACAGAGGGAGCCAAACCCACTAGACCATCTTCTCGCCGGCCAGCCTCGCCGTCGGAGAGAGAGAAGGCTAGGGGCGGCGGAGAGAGAGGATGGGGGCGACTCTCAACGGGGGGGGAGAGGAGAGGGAACTTTCCTAGTACTGAAAGCTAGTAGCGGAATACTTATTTCTTGTGTCGAAGAACAAACAGATGTTAGATACATCATCGAGAACTGTACCGGAGAAGAAACCGATGAGATGTGCATGACAAATCATCATGATGATTTCTTGCCTCGCCACCCGCGATTGTTAGTCGATGGCATTGAAACGTCTCATCGGTCACATCCCACAGGACAAGCACTAGGCTCCAAATTGAAAAAGAGCAAATTGAAAAAGATGCTCTAACAGCGGGACGTTGAAACTATTAGTCGTACAAAGGAGAAATGTTCCATAGAGGGGATCATAACTGGCACAACATAGAGTTGATAGTATTGCTGGACATTTTACTTAGCCGTGTAACATCTCAGCATTTAGGAACCAATGAAGGGTAGAAATAAGATTTTGATCATGTGTATGTATTCATCTGTAAAATACGGGTAATTTTTTCACCAAACAAAAACCTTAAGTGATCAGAGTTTCTTTCACTATCAAGAGGGTATGAATAGCTTTTTATAGTGATGGTTATAAATTTTGACATGACCTTTATAAATTAATGTGTTTTGGAGGAAAATAATTTGAATTCAAACTTGGAATTTGAATCATTTGGAAATATTTAAAATTTAAAAGTTAGTAATTTTAAAATGTTTTCCAAAATGATTCTATTTATATTAAAGATATATTAAACAATAATAAGAATTTAAGACAAAGAAATTTAAATAAGAAATGAGTTCTTATTTCTTTTCTTTATTCCATAAGCATTTTACAATATAAGAATGATACAACAAATAAAGTAATTATACAGTAAGAGAATTACAAGAAATGAAACTCTATTATAAAAAATTATTACAAGATTCTTTATAAAAGAATAAAATGAAAATTACAATAAAAATCTAGACTACCTATCTATTCGTAAACTAAATTTTGAGTATCCAGATCTTGTACCTGCAAAACACAAAGAAAACAACTAAAAATAAAATAAAGGGTTAGTTAATTATTTTATCTCAGTAGAGAACAGTGAAGTACACTGTTCAAATTTACATCATTGAGTAGTTAAAGGGGCAAATTTCACCAATATATATATATATATATATTCTTTTTAAATAAAAAGCTTCAAATCCACATCATCAGGAGAGTAAAGGGGCAAGTTTCACAAGAATAGTTGATTGTAAAAGAATAAAAGGGGCAAATCCATTCTCATGTTTAATACTAGTTACAAAAATAATGGGGCGGGGTTCAAACTCGACACCAAGCGATAGATCCTTCCCTCTCTAACCATCGGATCACCATTCATTGTGTAAATATAGTATCCCGGCCTCTTTTATACGTTTCTTGACCACGGCGTGTCTAACGGGCTGAATCTCTCGCGTGTCTAACGAGTCAACGTGTCGGCCCGGTAGATCCTGGGGCCATGCTCGGGCCTCGGGACCAGGTCCCGTGCCGGTCCGACACAACACGTTTGCTTGGCGGGCCACGGCGGGCCGTGCCGGCCCAGGCCCGTTTAGCGTGTGTCAAGCTTGGACCATGCTTGGCCAGGTTTGGGATCCACACGGGCAGGCCCAGGCGCAGAGCTGCGGAACTCAGGATCACTCACATCACGTCCTCACCACCACGCTTAAGTTATACTTTTCCGTTTTAAAATTTAAAATGTCGGGTTTGATGTAAATCTACACACTAAAAAAAGTCTAGATATATTTTTTTTATGAATCTAAAACATCTTATATTTCGACCTCCTCCTGCCCCTACGGAATAAAAAATTGGCTATTTGTGCTTTTTAATTTATACAACGAAACAAAGTAGATCTGGAAATATGCAGGACCCTCGCATTAGCATAAGCCTAATCGAGAAGTTTCCGGTGTTATCGTGGCTCTTCTTCATGATACCGGACGAAGCTAGTGCCGGCCCAACACACCAACGAAATCTAGTACCGTCTTCTTCCTCAAAAGGAAAAGAAAAATCCAGTGTCCTCCAGTCCTTTCTTGAAGACGAGGGAATGCTCGAGAAGACTCACTCCCGAAATAACTCTTCCCAGGGATCTATAAATTCTCCCCGTTCCTGGTCGACAGGGCCCAACCAAGTTTTGAAGAAAGAATCCACACCGAGAAGCTCCTGTAAATCGCTAAGCCTCCCGATTCCAACACCAAACAAAGCTCGCGTGCCCCCGATCCGACCGACAATGTCGCTGATCCGCCGCAGCAATGTGTTCGATCCCTTCTCCCTCGACCTCTTCGACCCCTTCGACAGCTTCCCCTTCGGCTCAGGGAGCAGCAGCGGCGGCAGCCTCGTCCCCCGCGCCTCCTCTGACGCGGCGGCCTTCGCCGGGGCGCGCATCGACTGGAAGGAAACCTCCGAGGCGCACGTGTTCAAGGCGGACGTGCCGGGGCTGAAGAAGGATGAGGTGAAGGTGGAGGTGGAGGACGGCAACATCCTCCAGATCAGCGGCGAGAGGAACAAAGAGCAGGAGGAGAAGACCGACACCTGGCACCGGGTGGAGCGCAGCAGCGGCAAGTTCCTGCGCAGGTTCAAGTTGCCGGACAACGCCAAGGCGGAGCAGGTGAAGGCGTCCATGGAGAACGGCGTGCTCACCGTCACCGTGCCCAAGGAGGAGGTCAAGAAGCCCGAGGTGAAATCCATCCGGATCTCCGGCTAGACGTTTTGGTGGCTGCTGCCCAATGAGGTGGACTACACAACACTGGTGTGGAGTTTTGCCCCCGGTCCTCGTTATCCTGCTCGTGAGGAAATAAAAAGCATGTCCGTGTGCGTGAGCGGTGTGTTAGTGTACTGTGCAAATGGTCTGATGTCTGCGTCCGTGTTGATGTGTTGTGCTCTGTTTTGAGTCCAGTTGTATTCGATTGCCAAACTGAGTAACTATGTTGTCTTTTATCTCTAATTTGAATGGTGAATGGCAATGAGTACCGTAGAGCGTACTAATTTCTGATCCTAACGCAAGAAACAACACCATCACTGCGTTTGGGGGTGCCTAGATCTCAGGCTAAAAATCCATCGTTTCAACTCATAATATTTGTACTAGTTCTCAGTTGCAACCTAGTTATAATTTATTAAATTCTTAGTTATATTTTAGTTGCAATTCATGTGTAACACA
Organism: Avena sativa; assembly: GCA_916181665.1. NCBI lineage: Eukaryota > Viridiplantae > Streptophyta > Magnoliopsida > Poales > Poaceae > Avena > Avena sativa. Next base: position 26,085,249 of record OV702283.1, read on the forward strand.
AATCACGAGGTAAATCGAACCGTGAAAGAGGTGACTAAGACCCAAGAAATTCTGAGACCTAAGAAGTTCTAGCAAAACCGTTTAATTTTATACAATAGTGTTTAAGCATGCCGAAACCAATTCTGATCGACCCATAGTACGACTCGTCCGAAGATTCCATACAATAGTGTTTATTGCAAATATGTTCGGTGACCTTCTCATCAGCCAATGCCCACACTGGTCTTGTCACAATACAATCGATCAACGGATGTCTCCAAAAGTTCTCTACTCAGTAACTAACACAGTTATAGCATAAATCAGTCCCATCGATGGGCAGGTGTGATTCGGTCCCCCCCCCCCCCCCCTAAGCTGCATGGTCCGTTTTATTTTTTTGATCAGTTGAAACCCATATCGAGGCTATGTATATCTCCGTATATGTGTACTCGGTCGAACTGGTATAATCCACGTTCCGGTCGGCTAATCCCACCTCTCATTATCGCGATTTATGTCTTTGCATGTCATATTTTAATTTTTTTATTGCTGTTATATAACTTCCGATTTTCGTCTTCCGCTGGCACATGAGTATACGTATCCGGTGAGTATACGTCTAAGAGGACCATACGGACTTTGTGTGAGTTCATACGGTCCTCTAAACAATCATATCGAGTTTTTGTTTGTCAAAGTTTAAAAGAGGGGGGAGGGGGAGAGAGGGGGGACCGAAGCAAAAGTGATGTTCCATAAGCTCGACTGAAAAGGCCTCCAATTTCCAGGGACCCCAAATAGGTCAAGCCCATTACTATTCCTCAACCTAGCTAGGATGTCCTGTTCGCTCTGGTGGTCGACGATGATTTCCTTGATCCATTAGATTGTCCAATTGAACCGACTCCCGATCTCGTGCAGATCGATTTGTGTCCTAGTCATGTTTCGTCGTTGTTCGACCGCCTTGCGCTCGTGTGCTCCAAGCCTTGCACCCGAATCCCCGATCGATGTGAGCAACCATTGTTTTGATTTTAGATGCAGCCGGCAGTGAGCATCCCAGACGCGCCCAGTCGTTGTGTTTTACCCTTTAATCTTAGGAACTTTGTTGTTTTGCTGGTTGTGGCCACATTCGGTGATTCTGATCTTATATTGAAATGTCACAGTTGTTATATTTTTTTTCAAGAATATGCCAATGGCGTATCTTAATTTTATAAAAGGTAAGAGTTTTTAGTATAAGAAGACTACCACTCGCTGCAAGCAACAAGTGTAGTACGACTCCACCACCGGCATAACAACTACTCCCTCCATTTCAAAATATAAGATGTTTTAGATTTGTGAAGAAAATGAATCTAGACTTCTTTTAGTATGTAGACTCATCCTAAAGTTAAGTGAACCTATATACTAAAACAAGTCTAGATTCATTTTCTTCACAAACCTAAAACATCTTATATTTTAAAACAGAGGGAGTATAATAAAGAAGAGCTTGTCCTAAAACAAAGTCGCGTCACGACCATCTCCGAAGATAGAATCTTTATCTTGACACTCCTTGTCGACGCACCATCCATCAAGAAGAGTAGATGGAGGGACTTGGAAGGCCTCGAGAAAGGCGCCGTCTTAGATATGCTGACAATGGTGTGAGTAGCGCCTCTGAAAGATGGGTCTACAGCAACAAGCACCGAAGGAAGGACAACCGGAAACTCCACGCCATGTCTCCAAATGCGATGCTCCCAATAGAGTGACGATGTAGAGGATGCCGCCATCACGCCGGTCCAACTCCGGACCTAGGCTTTCGCCCAGAGACTTCTACCAGCCGTGGCGAGCATGATGGCTCACCTCAACGACGCCTCCAAGGAGGGGAACGACGCCCATAGGCGTCGTCGCCACTGGCACCGACAAGGCGGGCAAGTATTTCATCCAGAAAGCTGAACCTCCCTCCCCACCCAGTGGACTGCAGCGGCCATCCGAGTTGTACACATCGCCGTTGCCGCTGCACTTCATGGATTTAGCTGTAATATCGTGGTCATCCCGAGGCCCACACGATGAGAGCAATCTTCATGTAGCAAAATGGCAGAGGAACTGCAGCCTCCGCTCTGGCATGGGGCAGGACCGCTAGGTTGTCACCTCTCTGGGCGACATCCATGCAACGCTCTGCGATGACCCAGCATACCATTGCATGATGTAGTACACTATAGTCGTTGACATAACACCAATAAAACACCGTTCACTAGTATTACATCCCTCAGAGTGGTACAACAGAAACATAGCAGGTCCAAGACATGACTATATGTTACAACTTGACTCTTTACAAAAGATCCAGAGAACACTCTAGGTTAAAGAGAAAGAAAGGAACTTCTTACAAAGAAGAATCAGAAATAATCAACTCATAACTATTATGCTAATAAGATTAGCATCTAACTATTTGGCTTGTATTGCTGCTATTGCAATACTCTACAGAAGTAGGTTCTATGGCTAGAGATTATATTCCTACCTAATCAACAACTTCGTCTTCACTTGAGTTGATGTATATGTTGACTTTCTTGACTTTATTGAAAAGCTTGAGCTTTTGATGATGATTCTTGGAGCATAACTTGATGTAGAAGCCATCTGTATTGGCTTCAGGATCTAGCAAGGGTTAAGAAGATACGTTGAGTACGAGCGTACTCAGCAAGTTCACTAAAAAGGAGTGTTTGATGCACTATATCTATAGCCATAGACCATAGGTCGTAGGCTATGCAGGTTTTCGTAAACATTTCTTCAAAGGTTGCTTTTATTCTGAAAAGCTATGTCCGTCAGTCTTCATAGATTTACCAGAACTTTCATGGAGTTTCTTTCCTGCCGCGTTCATAGCTCCTTCCCGGAACAGGGAGTAACAAGTTAGAGTTCCTACACTCTTCAGAGATGCGTTACTGTACCCATGAAAGATCTTATCTTTTTTGCACATCCGAGCCATGAATCCGTTCATACTTCCTTAGAATGAGGCCCAGACTAAGATCCAAGCCAATCATTGTCTTTTATCGTGACCCCACATAGAACACGACCCCCTAAGCAGAATGACCTTTGTTATTCCGCATAGCGAAAATAACTATGGTTGACTCCTTGAGGACTCCACTGAGCGGACAGGAACCTGGTCGTCCCCATCAATATGAGGACATACCTATGACGGTCGGCTCAGGGATAGTCTAGACACCAATATCGCGGGGAACTAAGGGGTCCCACCCATGCCAAGTCTCTCATTTACATCAGCGTCATGAGATGGACATCTTGTTCATGTGAAAGGAGGAAGATCCAACTGACTTCTTCGTCCCATTCCAAATCTCATGGTTAACGAGTGATATACGACGCAAGAATCACTCGCGACATTAGTTATCAAGTCCTAGATAATATGTTCCTTTACCACCGGAACTTTCATAGTAGGTTATTACCTTATGGTAAATAACCTATAATCATATTATTATGAAAATAGTGTTTTCTGACCCTTTTGAAATGCAGGTAATGACAACACTGGATTTGCAAAATACTTTACAGAAAATAATCAAAGGACATGATCAAGTGTGAACTTGCCTTTTGTGATTGCAAGATTATGCACTCACGGTCTTCAAGACAATATAAGATCCAATATCTGAAAACAACATCATTGGTCCGGTAAGGACTAATGTTTAAAGAAGCAAGATGCTATTATGCATAAGTAAGGTAATGCAATTTGGTAAACTTGAATCCCCGGAATAACGTTGTTCTAGGGTTTGGATACTGGAAATGATTTCTTTGTAATGTGTTGTCCTTTTTAGATAAGTTTCACACTTGTGCTTCTTATTAAGGCTTGTGAGTGTGTGTGGAACAACATGTAATTATAATATCATACAACAATAAGATACACAATTATGGGATGTTACTCAAAGACTGCTTATATAAGAATTGTCTTATCTTCAAATTTTACTTTACAAGTAATGGCATTTATAAGGAACTTAAGTGTTAACAATCCAAAATATACAAGTAAGGTATAAAGTAATGTGATTATGATTAATTGTCATTTGGTGACTAAGATAAAAGTCCTTGGTTTTAGTTGTTAAGAGTTGGAGATATTATTATAAGATTTGATGTTTGAAGTGGCAAAAGAATATCCTTCGAAGAAAAGGTTTCTTTTCTAAGGTTTAAACAATCTTGATGGTTAATATAATATGGTTGATGTCTCTTGGTGTTTACTTGGTTAGTTTGGTCTTGAGATGCATTAGTTCTTAATTGAGACAGACCAAAGTAAACTATAAAAACACGAATAACTTCAAAGAAGATGTTTATGATTGTTTAAACCAAAGTTAACTATAAATATAGAAGTGAATAATAAAGTGTAATTTTTTTAAGAACCTTATCAAATTTTAAGGTATGCCCTCCTCTGCTAGTGATAATAGCATTACACTAAATGATTCCTTGCCCATTAGCTAGGAAAATGATTTGAATTTATTTGCAAGTGAGATTTGGTGGTTATATATGTATGTTGTCAACATGACAATAATTGATCACATGATTCCTAACTATGGCTTGTAGGAAAATGACATGAATTTAATTGGTTTCCATTCTCAAATGGAACTGTGATACTATATGAGTATTGTCCACATGTTAGTACATGTTGATCTGCTCTTCTAGTGGTTAAAACTGATGGTATATATATTGTATTCGTTGCTAGGTAGTTTCTACTTGGTTTGGTTACATAAGTACCATCTGGCTACTAGTGATGTTACTGTTGTGATACCTCAATTGAGGATACATAATTATTTTAGAAACCTTGACTAGCCAGATCTGGTGTTGTGGCTAACCATGTCAGGTTTTAGTTGCAAGCAGGTATTCTTTGTTATAACCAAATGATGGATTTACTTGGATGGGCCAATGATGTATGAACTGAGGCACTGATACTGATGCAATTTCCTTAAATAGAAATTGCTTTAATGATGTGGCTGTTGAATATTCTGTGATGAATATCTATATAACTTATATGGAGATCTGAGAATAGCCCCTCTTTGACTTAGATGCAAACTAAGATTTTAAAAGTTCTAGGCCAATGAGTTAAAAGACTCAGGCCTGGATGTGAATAAGAAAAGATGCTAAATTTGATCATAGGAATGGATAATTAACTGATACTGCACATGTTGCCGAATTGTGTTGTGGATGTGTTTGGATTTGATCAGCTTGCTATACCAGGTTTTTACACTTGAACTACTATTTGTTGTTGCTGATGGTTCCTCCTCCTGATACTTGTGTATGACCAACTACTCCTTGCTATTGCTGGTCTGGCCTTCTTTTCCTGGAGCCGCTGCCTGTCCTTTACTTTCCCCTTGTTCTAGCTCTTGGATGGCTCCAGGGAGCAACCAAAGACTGAATATATGGTGGATTTGATCGGTATGATTATTTGGGTACTAAATAAGGTAGTTCTTGGTGGTGTGCTAAGAATCAGTGTGTTCTTGAGATGGTACTATGGCTAAGCACTGCTGTTGAGAAGTTGAAGTTTGTAAGTGCAGATATGTACTATAAGTTGTGCTGCGGCTGGCCCTCTTGTGCATTTCCTAGGCTGGCTGTGGTGTTGACAACACACCACTACATGCTGCTGACTGAGCTACTAGTGTGCATGCCTCTCCTGGGTGGATCAGATCAAGTAAAAACTTGATATTTCCTGATATTCTACCCCTTTTAACTTTTTATCTCTCCTTGGTGAAACTTGCCCCTGTCTAATGCCAATGATGTTGTGCTGAGGCAATTATCTGATAAGAACAGTTATGATTTGGCCCCTCGATAAAAAGCTCAATGATGTGACTAAACAGTGCACAACATTGTTATAACTGAGAGTATCAGTAACCCCTCTAATCCCTTTTATTTTGTTTGTCTCTTCCTCTTTATTGTTTTATGTTACAGGGATCACTAAGAAGAGATGAAGATGTTCGAGATGAAGGAATATAGTTAGGGAATAGTTTTGGGTTTTCTTTTTTATATTGTTGTAATTTCTTTTTTGATTGAATAATGTTGAGACATTGTATTTATGTATTTCATTTGATCAAGTTTACTTGTTTCCTTTTTCTTTTATAATTCATTTGCAAATAATGTAATATATATCTTATTGTAATAAAGAATTCTTTTAGTTATTCCATTTAAGTAATTCCTTTTTTTTATTTATTTGTTTTCTGTAATATACTTTCAGTCTTCTTTTGTAAAAGAACAACAATACTATATATATATATAAAGATTATTATTGTAATAATTTCATTTTATTGAATTGTTTCCATTTACTCAACTTTAATTATGATTATATATCCATATTATATTATAGACTAATTCTTTTCTTTTCTTTATTTTAATACTTGTGATTTAATTATATCTCAATCATAAATAATCTCTCAAGGATGTGATTATAATTGTAACACTATTTCTAATTATAATTTTATTCTTTTGCAATTTAAATATAGGTTTTGAATATTCAAATTTGAATTGCTATTCCCTCAAACACAGAAATACTGTAGAGGTCATGTCGAAATCCATTGCACCTGCCCTGATGTTTCCATCAGAACAAGAGAGATCCCAATCCCTCTATAGCTTCTTTAGTTTTGCGCGAAAATTCTCCGGACTTCCTTATGCATGAATGCAATGAACACACATGTGTCCTATCTATTTCTAGCTGCTAATCCTGGGATGTTACACGCTTCCAGCCCCGAAGGCCCAGATCAGGCCTGCCCCTGCAGCTCCCATCATGCCGACACCACAGGGACAGGAAGCGCATGCTGGCAGAATGGAGGAAGGATGGCCGATGCACGCCAGGACCCTCCTGGACGACCTCCTTGCTGCCGCCTCCCTTGCTGCAAGCTCGCACCGCCACATCCAGGTCGCGCCGTCGTGCCCCCTGCGCCCCATCGTCGCTGCTGTCCAAGAGAAGAATCGCTGCTCCTCCCAAGCTCCCCGCCGTGCGCCGACGAAGCCACCGAGGCCCCACACTGCTGACCGCTCCTCCATCCTCGTGGCCCATGTGACGGCCCACCTCCACGCAAAGGGGCCCCGCCAGGGTGCGCCTCCCACGCCTTCGACGGCCAGGCGCGTGCGCACGGCCGCCAGGGGAGGAGATCACACTGCCCTAAAAGGTTTGGGTGCTTCATCGTTTGGGAGGAGAAAAGGGGATAACTGTTGTTATTTCATCTCTAAGGAAGTCAGTACCGAAGAAAGTTTCCACTTTTGTGCCCCATCATTGTTCTTGTTCACCTTTTCCTGGTCCTTGGTGTAACACCCTCAGAATCGGCCCTATGCAAGTTTTAGCGAAACCCGCCAAACCCGCATAGAAACGATTCAAAGGTGCCCACCAGGCACTTTCGTGCGGGTGGAAAACGAAGTAATAACATTACACAACAGTCCTCGATGGGACCCACAGAACAGATATATATATAACAGCGACTCAATGAGTCAAGAATACAGATATAATATACAAAGATCCAAATCACCTTGAAAATGATAGAGCGTCCGACTACGGACAAGATGCAAATGGGGCTAAGAGCCCTGAAGAATAACCAATGGCATCCATAACCCTGCCCAGGCCAAGTCGGAAGGGTAACCCCGCTAACGACGTCGATCTCAAAACCTGCTTAAACAAAAGGGGTGCCGACAAAGGGCAAAAGAAAAAGAGAGAGCGGTCAGTACTGAGGCCAGTACACGGCGAGGCTAGAATTCGGCGGTCCTCGCCTACATAGGTATGGTGGACTGAGCGGCAGCGCAGCATGCACTGAACAACCTATAGAGACTCGATATAACTGTCGGTTATCAGAGAGGGATAAGAAAGACCTACTCGGTACCAATCTGATACTACCATCAAACAAACCCATCCTGGTGTTTCCCCCTCGAGACCAAACGAGGAAGTCAACCGAGGAACTCACACAGTTGGCAGTTTTATTTATTCAGTTATCGTTGCAGCAATTACTAGTCAGGTGTTGATAATCATCCTGATAAAATAAGCAGTGGGCCGTTTTAGTTAACCATTCCGTTGTAGTTGCAACACTTACTAGTCAGATACAATTAGCATGAGATAACCCAAAACCCAGCAGTTGTTGGTACTTTTATTTAGCCATTCCGTTATAGTGAAGCTGATTACTAGTCATTATAAAGTCAAATTTATAGCACTACTTTAGTTTTAGTTGTCTATGATCGAGATATTGTGCTCCAAGTCGTCCATAACCGCGGACACGGCTTTCAGAAAGTTTTACCCTGCAGGGGTGCACAAATAGCGACACACACTCGATAAACCTCGGAAAAACCAAATCAAAACCCAACGAGGCCTTCACGACAAAGCAATCACAGGATTCAGAAATATTTCAGGGGGCCACCCCATTGAGTACACCCGCAACGAAGTTAGCTGACTCCGAGACGGACTCAAGGTTTGCGTCAATGGCTATAAACTACTGGGAACCCGAAAATGTGACTGGGCTTGTCGATACCGCGAAAACACTCCGCTTACCTAAACAGTATAGGTGCTCCTCGCACAATCGTAATAAAGCAGTAAAGCATGGCATAGGTACAGGATAGTAAATAAAACCTCAAACTAGTTTGTGGCCCCAAGAAATAAGAATGAATCAAGCTCTGGCTCAGGGGGGTCCCATAATCCTCCCGGATGTGGATAGCGCGAATATTCAAGGAACAGGTATCAAGTACTCGGGGTCCTACGGGACACAAGTGGACGGTTAACAACCAACAAACATCTATTGCCCACCTGTGCCTCTGCTTACCTACTTCAATTTTAGTTGTTAAACAGTAATTAAAGTCTTGATCAACTCCAACAATAAACACATGGCAATACTCCAACAACTGTGGTACTTGACGACACGCAACAGCACTTGAGCAAGCGACTACGACACGCAGGTCCAACTATCTACCAAACAACAGGTAATAGGAGGTGTCCATGGCAATATAAGGCTGCAAGGGATTTCACGGGTACGAAAACTAGAGCATCGCAACACAGATAGCAATAGATCAACAGGAGGGAATAAATACTATAAAAGTAAGATAGGTAGAAAGGGGGAGATGCTCGCCTGAAAAACATTGTCGAAGGTTCATCCGAAGATCGGGTCGATACTCGCATCAACTCATCGGCCTAATCCGCGAAGAAGCAAAACACTAGCACAAACACCGGATGCACTATTTAATACTATGACAGAAGATCGGGCATGATGCGTGCATGATGTATGACATGGCAAGATGCGATGCAATTAGGCCATATTAGGCGGAACCCGGGGTCCCGACAATTAATTAAACGGTTCAAGTGATTTAGATACCCCGCAATTTAAATGTTGTAATAACAGGGCAAAATATATCATCGGTTCGGTGCGCAAATTTAAATGCGACCAATATAAGACTAGATTTGCCCGCATATGGGCCCCATATTTAATTATGAGGTGAATCGGCATAATGCCCCCAAACCCACATGATATGCATGCGAGATGAACAATTAATATGCAACAAGTTTATATTTCATTTTATAAAATAGGGCTCGGGAAGGAATCACACATCGGGGTTCGGAAGATCTTGGTTCCGGGGTTCGGGGTTCGGTCTCAGGGTTCGACGGGGAAACGACGAAGTTCGGACTCGCGATGGCGAACTTGGGTGGATCGGGTACCGGGGTCTTCGGATCTGTGAAGTAGATCTTGTCGCACGAGCGTCAATGCTTCCGGGAAGGAGAACTTGTCGTTCAGGGTCTCGGTGTCCGGGGTGAAGTACTCGGCGTCCTCGAGGGAGTACTTGTCGTATCCGTGAAGGGGATCATGTCGGTCCACGGGGTCGGGCTTCGAAGCCAGGAAGGAGTACTTGGCGTTGCCGAGCGGAAGTCTTGATGATCCTCGGGTCCGAGAAGATCTTGTCGCACGGTTTCCGGTTAGGCGAACTTGTCGGTTCCGCGGTTTCGATCGTCGGTGGCGAACTTGGACTTGGCGTGTTGTTTGTTGGCTCGACGACACAGAGAATAACCAAGCTTGATTTCCCATGGGCACGGACACAGATCCTCTTCTCAGCACACTTGAAAATGTTGGACTTGTGAATAAACGGGCAAACACAGACACGAAGGACCATGGGGTGGCCTCCAACGCCAGGAACAGGACAGAGAGGGCTTGCGCCCTGTGCACCGAGGAGGCAGAGGCGAGAAGGACCCGATGAGGAGGGGACTCGACAGAGGCGTCATCCGCGGAGAGCGACGACAGCGGTGGCGGCCGGAACAGAGAGGAAGGCGGCGACGTTCTTCGGCGGGGCCGGCAGGGCGGCGACCCGAGCGGGAGGAGGGGACCACGGGGAGGCACGCAGACGGTGACAGAGACGCGGGCAGAGCCTCGCGGGCCCAGGGCTCGGTCGGCAGAGCTCCTGGCGAGCTGGCGGTGATGGAGTGGAGGGCGAGGGCGCGGGTCGAGGGAGGTCGAGGCGGCCAGCGAGGACTTGGGCGCGCCGCCGGAGAAGTGCTGCACGTGGCTCAAAGAGGACGGGGAAGGTGCGACGCGGGCGGCCAGAGGACGTCTGCGGAAGGCGGCCGGGCTCGCGGAGAGGGGCGGCCCCGGCGGGGAGGACGCGCCGGCGGCGGGGTCACGCGGCCGGAGCAGAGCTTGGCGAGGAGGAGGCGGATGCGCGGCCGACGTCGACGACTTGCCGAGGACGCGCGGCCGACGGTAGCCGCGGTAGGGAGAGCTCGGGCTCGGGATGGAGGAAGGCGGCCAGCGAGGAGCTCACGGGGTGGCAGGGAACTTGGTCGGCGGAGCCCGAGAGGCGCCGAGGAGGGCGGTGGAGGCGAGCCCGCATGCGGCGACCGGTGAGCGCAGGAGGACGCGGGGCTCGGCGGCCACGACGGCGAGGGGAGCGGAGCATCGCGGGATGGGCGCCGGCGGCGGTTAGGAGAACGAGGGAGGAGGGAGTCGCGGGGAGAGAGGAAGGAGACGGGGTGGGGGAGCGGGATTAGGTGGTGGGGCCGCGCGGGGCATGGGGATCGGGCCAGGGGTTGGTGGGGTGTGGAGGGAACGTGTGGGGTGGGGCTGACGGGTGGGACCAGGCGGCGGGGATGGTGTTGAGTTAGGTGGAGAGAGAGGGTGGGGGTGGCTGTGTGGGGTGATGTGGCAGGCTTGGAGTGGGTGGAGTGAGGAAAGAGAGGTGAGGTGGCATTGTTTGGTTGGATGGGGATTGGGGTAGGGTGACGTGTCGTGCCGTGGTTGGCCGGGGTGATGTGGAGGGAGGCTGGGTAGAATAGGACTGGGTAGGAAAAGATTTTGGGTAGGCTGATTTGTACTGGGGGTGGCCAACTGGGTCGGATCGGTCCGGTATGGCTGCCCCCTAAAATAATTAAACAATTTATTTATTTTAAACGGGCCTTTTGAAAACCGAGGTTAGTCAAAACAAAATATTCCGGAGACCCGGGTTTTAATTTGAAATCAAGACGGAGCGTTTAGAAAACAAAATCAGGCTTTTCGAAAATAGTTTTATGCAAACAAATGCAAGATGACATGACGATGCTCAAATGCAATGTGGCATGATGACATGAGCATGCGGTCATGATGATGCAATGCACAAAATCAACGCGATTTTCTAGTAGTGGTTTTTGCGGGATGCCACAATTCGACACCACTAACAATGGATCTCGCCCTCGAGATCCGCCTCATGGTACCGGGAAGAAGGTCGGTGATCTGCATCTTCTCGCTTCGTGTAGATCTTCGCGACACCACTAACAAGAGGTCGTTGTCTGTGATCGTCGAGAGAACACTCCGGAAGCAAAAGGTTGAAGGTAGAGGTATCGACAAATAAAGCCACCTCTAGCTTCCGTGGACGGAGTAAAATTGTTGGATCCACTGATTCGATGTACAAGAGCGAATGATAAGAGTAGTCGGATGGTGATCAGTCCATCGCGCACCCAAACCATTACTCTGCACATGAATAGGAAATTATGCAACCAACTCTCAGAATTCAGATTGTAGATCTCGACAAGCGAGGTTCGGAAACAAAGGAGTGATGCAGACTCTGCATCGGATCTGGCGTAGATGATGTCGTCGCGTCGGAAAACACCGGAAGACACAAACAAGGAACAAAGAATGGTACCACAGTAGACGGATTCCTCAGACAGCATGAACACCGGATGGTAGAACACCGTTATCAAAGGAGGAAGCGAAACCCTGAAGGTACGACGGAACCCAACCACGAGAAATCCTGGACTCGAAGAGAGAGAAGAGAGCGGAGTCAAAACACGCAGAGGTGAGAGGAGAGCAGCAGAGGCATAAGGAGTAAAATCAGACCTAATCAGAACTATCCAACCGATTTTGCAAAAATAGTTTTGACACTCTACTTCGGCCGTTAGCTAGGTTATCCTACAGGCTGGACTTGTGGGGTATCGCAACTGCTGGGCTCTGATACCACTCGGTAACACCCTCAGAATCGGCCCTATGCAAGTTTTAGCGAAACCCGCCAAACCCACATAGAAACGATTCAAAGGTGCCCACCAGGCACTTTCGTGCGGGTGGAAAACGAAGTAATAACATTACACAACAGTCTTCGATGGGACCCACAGAACAGATATATATACAACAGCGACTCAATGAGTCAAGAATACAGATATAATATACAAAGATCCAAATCACCTTGAAAATGATAGAGCGTCCGACTACGGACAAGATGCAAATGGGGCTAAGAGCCCTGAAGAATAACCAATGGCATCCATAACCCTGCCCAGGCCAAACCGGAAGGGTAACCCTGCTAACGACGTCGATCTCAAAACCTGCTTAAACAAAAGGGGTGCCGACGAAGGGCAAAAGAAAAAGAGAGAGCGGTCAGTACTGAGGCCAGTACACGGCGAGGCTAGAATTCGGCGGTCCTCGCCTACATAGGTATGGTGGACTGAGCGGCAGCGCAGCATGCACTGAACAACCTACAGAGACTCGATATAACTGTCGGTTATCAGAGAGGGATAAGAAAGACCTACTCGGTACCAATCTGATACTACCATCAAACAAACCCATCCTGGTGTTTCCCCCTCGAGACCAAACGAGGAAGTCAACCGAGGAACTCACACAATTGGCAGTTTTATTTATTCAGTTATCGTTGCAGCAATTACTAGTCAGGTGTTGATAATCATCCTGATAAAATAAGCAGTGGGCCGTTTTAGTTAACCATTCCGTTGTAGTTGCAACACTTACTAGTCAGATACAATTAGCATGAGATAACCCAAAACCCAGCAGTTGTTGGTACTTTTATTTAGCCATTCCGTTATAGTGAAGCTGATTACTAGTCATTATAAAGTCAAATTTATAGCACTACTTTAGTTTTAGTTGTCTATGATCGAGATACTGTGCTCCAAGTCGTCCATAACCGCGGACACGGCTTTCAGAAAGTTTTACCCTGCAGGGGTGCACAAATAGCAACACACACTCGATCAACCTCGGAAAAACCAAATCAAAACCCAACGAGGCCTTCACGACAAAGCAATCACAGGATTCAGAAATATTTCAGGGGGCCACCCCATTGAGTACACCCGCAACGAAGTTAGCTGACTCCGAGACAGACTCAAGGTTTGCGTCAATGGCTGTAAACGACTGGGAACCCGAAAATGTGACTGGGCTTGTCGATACCGCGAAAACACTCCGCTTACCTAAACAGTACAGGTGCTCCTCGCACAATCGTAATAAAGCAGTAAAGCATGGCATAGGTACAGGATAGTAAATAAAACCTCAAACTAGTTTGTGGCCCCAAGAAATAAGAATGAATCAAGCTCTGGCTCAGGGGGGGTCCCATAATCCTCCTGGATGTGGATAGCGCGAATATTCAAGGAACAGGTATCAAGTACTCGGGGTCCTACGGGACACAAGTGGACGGTTAACAACCAGAAAACATCTATTGCCCACCTGTGCCTCTGCTTACCTACTTCAATTTTAGTTGTTAAACAGTAATTAAAGTCTTGATCAACTCCAACAATAAACACATGGCAATACTCCAACAACTGTGGTACTTGACGACACGCAACAGCACTTGAGCAAGCGACTACGACACGCAGGTCCAACTATCTACCAAACAACAGGTAATAGGAGGTGTCCATGGCAATATAAGGCTGCAAGGGATTTCACGGGTACGAAAACTAGAGCATCGCAACACAGATAGCAATAGATCAACAGGAGGGAATAAATACTATAAAAGTAAGATAGGTAGAAAGGGGGAGATGCTCGCCTGAAAAACATTATCGAAGGTTCATCCGAAGATCGGGTCGATACTCGCATCAACTCATCGGCCTAATCCGCAAAGAAGCAAAACACTAGCACAAACACCGGATGCACTATTTAATACTATGACAGAAGATCGGGCATGATGCGTGCATGATGTATGACATGGCAAGATGCGATGCAATTAGGCCATATTAGGCGGAACCCGGGGTCCCGACAATTAATTAAACAGTTCAAGTGATTTAGATACCCCGCAATTTAAATGTTGTAATAACAGGGCAAAATATATCATCGGTTCGGTGCGCAAATTTAAATGCGACCAATATAAGACTAGATTTGCCCGCATATGGGCCCTATATTTAATTATGAGGTGAATCGGCATAATGCCCCCAAACCCACATGATATGCATGCGAGATGAACAATTAATATGCAACAAGTTTATATTTCATTTTATAAAATAGGGCTCGGGAAGGAATCACACATCGGGGTTCGGAAGATCTTGGTTCCGGGGTTCGGGGTTCGGTCTCAGGGTTCGACGGGGAAACGACGAAGTTCGGACTCGCGATGGCGAACTTGGGTGGATCGGGTACCGGGGTCTTCGGATCTGTGAAGTAGATCTTGTCGCACGAGCGTCAATGCTTCCGGGAAGGAGAACTTGTCGTTCAGGGTCTCGGTGTCCGGGGTGAAGTACTCGGCGTCCTCGAGGGAGTACTTGTCGTATCCGTGAAGGGGATCATGTCGGTCCACGGGGTCGGGCTTCGAAGCCAGGAAGGAGTACTTGGCGTTGCCGAGCGGAAGTCTTGATGATCCTCGGGTCCGAGAAGATCTTGTCGCACAGTGTCCGGTTAGGCGAACTTGTCGGTTCCGCGGTTTCGATCGTCAGTGGCGAACTTGGACTTGGCGTGTTGTTTGTTGGCTCGACGACACAGAGAATAACCAAGCTTGATTTCCCATGGGCACGGACACAGATCCTCTTCTCAGCACACTTGAAATGTTGGACTTGTGAATAAACGAGCAAACACAGACACGAAGGACCATGGGGTGGCCTCCAACGCCAGGAACAGGACAGAGAGGGCTTGCGCCCTATTCACCGAGGAGGCAGAGGCGAGGATGACCCGATGAGGAGGGGACTCGACAGAGGTGGCATCCGCGGAGAGCGACGACAGCGGTGGCGGCCGGAACAGAGAGGAAGGTGGCGACGTTCTTCGGCGGGGCCGGCAGGGCGGCGACTCGAGCGGGAGGAGGGGACCACGGGGAGGCACGCGGACGATGACAGAGACGCGGGCAGAGCCTCGCGGGCCCAGGGCTCGGTCGGCGGAGCTCCTGGCGAGTCGGCGGTGATGGAGTGGAGGGCGAGGGCGCGGGTCGAGGGAGGTCGAGGCGGCCGGCGAGGACTTGGGCGCGCCGCCGGAGAAGTGCTGCACGCGGCTCAAAGAGGACGGGGAAGGTGCGACGCGGGCGGCCAGAGGACGTCTGCGGAAGGCGGCCGGGATCGCGGAGAGGGGCGGCCCCGGCGGGGAGGACGCGCCGGCGGCGGGGTCACGCGGCCGGAGCAGAGCTTGGCGAGGAGGAGGCGGATGCGCGGCCGACGTCGACGACCTGCCGAGGACGCGCGGCCGACGGTAGCCGCGGTGGCGAGAGCTCGGGCTCGGGATGGAGGAAGGCGGCCAGCGAGGAGTTCACGGGGTGGCGGGGAACTTGGTCGGCGGAGCCCGAGAGGCGCCGAGGAGGGCGGTGGAGGCGAGCCCGCATGCGGCGACCGGTGAGCGCAGGAGGACGCGGGGCTCGGCGGCCACGACGGCGAGGGGAGCGGAGCGTCGCGGGATGGGCGCCGGCGGCGGTTGGGAGAACGAGGGAGGAGGGAGTCGCGGGGAGAGAGGAAGGAGACGGGGTGGGGGAGCGGGATCAGGTGGTGGGGCCGCGCGGGGCATGGGGATCGGGCCAGGGGTTGGTGGGGTGTGGAGGGAACGTGTGGGGTGGGGCTGACGGGTGGGACCAGGCGGCGGGGCTGGTGTTGAGTTAGGTGGAGAGAGAGAGGGTGGGGGTGGCTGTGTGGGGTGATGTGGCAGGCTGGGAGTGGGTGGAGTGAGGAAAGAGAGGTGAGGTGGCATTGTTTGGTTGGATGGGGATTGGGGCAGGGTGACATGTCGTGCCGTGGTTGGCCGGGGTGATGTGGAGGGAGGCTGGGTAGAATAGGACTGGGTAGGCTGATTTGTACTGGGGGTGGCTAACTGGGTCGGATCGGTCCGGTACGGCTGCACCCTAAAATAATTAAACAATTTATTTATTTTAAACGGGCCTTTTGCAAACCGAGGTTAGTCAAAACAAAATATTCCGGAGACCCGGGTTTTAATTTGAAATCAAGACGGGGCGTTTAGAAAACAAAATCAGGCTTTTCGAAAATAGTTTTATGCAAACAAATGCAAGATGACATGACGATGCTCAAATGCAATGTGGCATGATGACATGAGCATGCGGTCATGATGATGCAATGCACAAAATCAACGCGATTTTCTAGTAGTGGTTTTTGCGGGATGCCACACTTGGCTCCTTGCCTGTCCTAGGCCCTAGCTTTGTCGTTTGCTCGACGAGCCTCTTGAATCCCGATCAGAGATTACCTTCACGCGTTAAGGTATGACTACTGCAACTTTTCTTTTCACTTTGAACTTTTTTAATTACTTGTTAATCTATTGAAGTATTAGTTTATCAAACAAGATGAATTATGAGAAAAACAAAATGTCAATCTGTTTCTGAAAAGAAAAATAACATGAGGTTTTGTTTATTACGTTAGTGCTATATTTACTATTTTATAATGAATACTTGATATATTTTCAAATATTGTTTGAAATAGCACATTTTAAAGTTATGTAATTAAGTAAACATATGATTTTGCTTTACTAGTTATAGAGTATGAACTGAAATTAGGGCCTCATTTTATAAGTCACACCGGGGCCTCCAAATCCTGGAGATGGGATGCATAGAATATAAACTTAATCATAACAATGGAAATAATAATAACTCATTTATTATTGCTTCTAGGACATATTTTTAAAATTGCTTACTATGGTAAAGTCTGCAAGGCCTTTGAGCATATCTTCATTCTGAAGAACTAGTACATCACGACGGGGGTGGAATATTTGCACGGTGGTGCAAATGACCTCACTACTGACATGATCACCATCTTTAGCACGATGGATTTGACAACACTGATGACCTCGTTGCGTATATAAAAAAAAGAGGCGCGATTAATAAAGAGAAAGAAGAATTTCACTAAACTCCGTCAATAGATGAGATGAAGCCCAAACCCGCAAGTCGTGGGCGCCGGTGGAGGACCCCGGAGCGGTTTTAATTTCAATCTAGATCAGTTGAGTACCTATCTGACCAATATGTGTACATCTGGTTGTCCTTTGCTGGCAGAACATCTCATGGGCAAGCTTAGGATATGGGGAGGGAAATGCGGTGATCTATGGTTTCACGTGGAGACTAGGCAGTGTGACGACATGGATATCGGGGAATTGAGAGTAGAAATTGCAGCAAGGGTTTGTTGTATTATTATTTTGAACCACATTACTATAGGGAAGCCCCTATATATGGTGTAAATTGTATATTAAGAAAAAAAATGTATTATACAGATATTGGGAGTGGGGAAGGAGGGTTAGGGTTTTTATTGCTTGAGTACCTGCTACACAACATTTGCGGTTGCTCAAGGGGTACATATAGTTGGTCAATCTGGTGGTCATTGATGTTGGCACACACTTGTCAGCATCGGAATGGCCATAAGCTTGTAAAGTACTAAATTAGAATTAATCAAATTTTAGCCTTGTTCGATTCCTAGGATAACTAGATCATCCATGGAAAATTGAACAGCGAGAACTAAAATACCGGTCTATATATAATTACATTGCTTATTATAATTAATTAAGCAAGAACACGTAAGTGGACTACTCATAAATAAAGTGATATAGAATTTTTGAAAGTGGCTCAAGCGCGTCCCACACAGCGGTGCACGTCTGATTGACTGCGCTTATTGCAGGAGCCGCCTCTTTTTCAGATTATTTCTTTGCTTTATGGATGGTTTCTTTGTAGTCAGATTCGGACAACTCATACAAGTTGTCGACGATGTTCCTCCACATCATCCCAACACATCTGCATCATCGGCAGGTGCTCTTCATCAAAAAATAAAATTTTCATCAAAAAAGAAAATGTACCCCGCGGCTAGTGTCCACACCCTGAAATGCGATAAAAAAAGCGGATGTACGACACACTCGCAACACTACAGGAGAAGCTGAATACGCCGACGGCCGAATCCCGTCGGCGTAGACCCTAAATGCCGTCGGCGTAGGCTGGCCCGACGGTTGCCCTCGGCGTATGGCCGTCGATGTACAACACCGTAGGCGACCATATGGGACCCACCTAGATGACTAACGGCCGTTTGGCTACGCCGACGGCTTTACCGCCGGCCTAGATTTTTTCAAAAAAAAAATTTCAAAATTTTTTTTCAAATTTTTTTTAACATTTTTGTATTATTTAACTTGTTAATCTCACATGGACATTTTTAATTCTAAGTATACTTAGTCTTAAGTCAAATTGCACAATTAGTCAAACTTTCCAACCGGTCACTCATCCTAATACTACTCCAGCCCCAGCACGCTTAACTTCTTCGTTCCTTCCACATGAGCTTCCGACAAACAAACTAAAACTTGTTGTGAATATTATCATATCAAACCTATTAACCATTATACTATAATGTTAGACATATTTGTTTTTTTACATTCCATACAATTTTTTGAGTAAACAACAATAAATAAGTAATAATAATCTTGAATTCAAATAAAAATAAAATAAATTTTATCTATTTTGCTTTTTTTATTTAAATTTGAATAATTCATATCTACAAATCCGTAAATCACAATTCGACAAATAATATATCCAAATCGATCATAAAAATGAGAGAAATCCAAATATGACATCCCTATCATCTATTTAATTATATATTATAAATTATAAATATTAGACCAACTGAAACTATGTCAAGATTCATAAAACACCCCGTTTTTTGCACTCGAAAAATAAAAAATGGCTTTTTAGTGCGACGAAAAGGAAAACTTCCTCCTGCAATATTGTTCGCCATCCCATGATATACACGAGTGCATAATATGGGCACATTAGCGCAAACTATATCGCAATTCTAGCAATAACATTGGTCATTTGACCTGAAATCCAGAAAACCTCGATTGAGATAGGTCATTTTGTGAAGGGTTTTTTGAGACACGATCAATATATCAAGTTTTATATTTTTCCATGCAACTATGTCATATAATATGACACCAGCGAAGGTTTTGCATTGTTTCGATCGTTTTTGAATTTTTTTATGCCCGTTTCAAACTATCGTCAAACTTTCTAAATCGAGGGGCATGAAAATTCTTAGCTCGGGGCTGAGCCTCACTAAAATTGCATTAGATATCTGATGAAATAGCATATTTTGAACCTAAAAATGAATTTTGCAAAAAATCATGAGCATCATATCATGTACATGTAGTTCAAATCTAACTCATTTCCTACTGATTCGGCATGAATTTGTCTTTTTCACGAGAGGTGAACGGAAAGGTTTGAGATACCCCGGTTGGGAAATTGTCCATTCAATATGGTCTAGTATTTTTTAAAAATGTGGTATTATCATTTTGAAACTTTCATTTGGTGGTTGCTTCACAAAAACACCCCGTTTTTTGCACTCGGAAAATAAAAAATGGCTTTTCGGTGCGACGAAAAGAAAAACTTCCTCCTGCAACATTGTTCACCATCCCATGATACACATGTGTGCACAATATGGACACATTATCGCAAACTATACCGCGATTATAGCAATAATATTGGTCATTTGACCTGAAATCCAGAAAACCTCGATTGAGATAGGCCATTTTGTGAAGGTTTTTTTAAGACTCAATGAATATATCAAGTTTTATATTTTTCCATGGAACTATGTCATATAATATGACACCACGCGAACGTTTTGCATTGTTTCGATCATTTTTTAATTTTTTATGCCCGTTTCAAACTATCGTCAAACTTCCTAAATCGAGGGGCATGATGATTCTTAGCTCGGGGACGAGTCTCACTAAACTTGCATTAGATCTCTGATGAAATGGCATATTGTGAACCTAAAAATGATTTTTACAAAAAATCATGAGTAATATATCATGTAACTGTAGTTCAAATCTAACTCAATTCCTACCGATTCAGCAGGAATTTGTCTTTTTCACGAGAGATGAACGGAAAGATTTGATATTCCTAGGTTGGGAAATTATCCATTCAATATGGTCTAGTATTTTTGAAAAATGTGGTATTATCATTTTGAAACTTTTATTTGGTGGTTGCTTTACAAAAACACCCCTTTTTTGCACTCGGAAAATGAAAAATGGCTTTTCGGTGCGACGAAAAGGAAACTTCCTCCTGTAACATTGTTCACCATCCCATGATACACATGTGTGCACAATATGGACATATTATAGCAAACTATACCGCGATTATAGCAATAATATTGGTCATTTGACCTGAAATCCAGAAAACCTCGATTGAGATAGGCCATTTTGTGTAGGTTTTTTTAAGACTCAATGAATATACCAAGTATGGTATTTTTCCATGGAACTATGTCATATAATATGACACCACGCGAAGTTTGCATTGTTTCGATCGTTTTTTAAATTTTTATGCATATTTCAAACTATCATCAAACTTCCTAAATTGAGGGGCATGATGATTCTTAGCTCGGGGACGAGTCTCACTAAACTTGCATTAGATCTCTGATGAAATAGCATATTGTGAACCTAAAAATGATTTTTACAAAAAATCATGAGCAATATATCATGTACCTGTAGTTCAAATCTAACTCATTTCCTACCGATTCAGCAGGAATTTGTCTTTTTCACGAGAGGTGAACGGAAAGGTTTGAGATTCCTTGGTTGGGAAATTGTCCATTCAATATGGTCTAGTATTTTTGAAAAATATGGTATTATCATTTTGGAACTTTCTTTTGGTGGTTGCTTCACAAAACACCCTGTTTTTTGTACTTGGAAAATGAAAAATATGTTATACGAAAGTATTTGTATTTTTTATGTATTTTTTGAATAAAAATATATAATATTTGAGTTTATATAGATATATCTTATTTTTCTGCAAATTTTGATATATTATATGTATTTTTCTGAATTTAAATGATTTAGTTATGATTTTTCTAAGATTAATGTGGCAAAAAAAGAAAAATAGCTACACCGAAGGCAAAGCCGTCGGCATAGGTCTAAAACCTTTGCCGTCGGCGTAGACTTGACGCCGTTGCTTTGCCGTTAGCCCAATGGGCTACGCCGACGGTCATGTTTACGCCCGTCGGCGTGGCCCGTCAAGCTACGCCGACGGCCCCGACATTTTGCCGTCAGTGTATAAAAAGGCCGTCGGCCTATTTAGTTATTCCCGTAGTGCAATGTATGTATTCGATTTGAGAAAGATGCTCCACCCTCTAAGTGTAAATTGATCTAGGTCGGCACCATGCCCTGATCCAGAATGAAAACCGTAAATTATAGTTTTCCAAGATTCACATAAAACTGCAAATGCATAAGGAGCTACTTTGGTACCGTCATACTCAACATGTTTAAGATCCTCCATCAGGATGTCACCGCCATGCTCATCACCTCCAGGGTTCTACATTTGATGTTGCCACGGGCGGCCACCTCTATAGTTCCCGCAACTATGATGGTGAGGGAGAGCAGTTGGGAGAGGTTGGGGGAGCGAGAGAAATATAGTGATGCAAAACATGCATGGAATGCAAGATAACTAGGTAAGTAGGCGCGGCCACATGCCGCGCCCGTGGCGCATGTATATTGGCTTAAATTGGTATATTATAAGGACTGGATCTTTGTGTATCCTTGCTTTGATATAACTGGTTGTTTCAGTTTACACATTTATTTAATTATATTTTTCCAACAGAAAATGATGTAAATGTTCAGCCCAATAGACTCGACTGAAGTTAGGTCTTCATTGAAGTATATTGCCTTCCCGGTAAATTTTTCGACAAAGCAAAGACAGAACTATGTGCCAGCGTGATACAAAATCGAATAAGACTCCTACTCAGACTATCAGAAGTAGCCATGGTCCATAATCTAGGTACGTGGCCTGAATTTTTTGGAAAGTGATGAACTGATGGTCAAACTTGATGATACTCAAACTCTCATTACAAAGTTACCTTGACTGTCAGAAGTTGCTGGGATATCTTAGGAACCGCTATCTACTACAATGATTGGTTGCTCCTGCCTCCTGGTGGTACTCCATGAGATAGAAATGGACAGAAATATGGTGCAGCAAACTGCGCTATATGGCATCGTCACCTTCTCGCTCTTTGTTAAACCAATAATGTTTGGAAGTGAACATCGACAGTAATTTGTGTGACCTCATATGAAGGACATGACTTCTTTCCCTCGATCTCGAGACAGTCCATCAGCATCACGCTACCTGGAACCATCTCACCTGCCATAAAATCAACACTCATTTAACTCAACTCTTTGGTCATGTACATATGAATTTTGTATATGCAGTAAGCAGTAAGCATACACAATTTTGTATATGCTATTCAGAGATGCTACATTCCAGGATGTGAAACAAAATAAAAAAGTATATTTCAAGTAATTGCATTACGAATGAAGCATAAATACCATCATTTTATCTCTATCGTTTAAAGATTTAAGATACAAAGAATAAAGAATTCTGTATCTCCAATTTGGTAGAAGACAGTAACAACACAGTTTGAAGTGTGTGCATATATCTCCGAACACAAGTCTAAATTGGGACTGAGCAGTGGAGGAAAATGAACACATAAAAAAATCCAATGCTAGGATAGTAGATTCAGAAATGAAGTGGTGCATATGAAGAAAACCAAACAAACGACTTGTACATTCATTCGCTTGTCACCTGAACATTTACCGAACTCAATTCTTCGATGTGTCCAGCATGTTAGGCAATGCATGGCAAGACAGAACCATCTCAGATTCATCTAAATATTACGTTCGTTGGAACATATTTCGAAACCCAAAAAAGTTGAGCAAAATTAGAACATAGAAAAGCAATTCGTCTTGAAGAAGGTTTTCAGGTACCACTATGTGAGCTAAGAAAGTAAGAGAAACACATATATTGTGAGAAAAACAATTTTAATAGTGTAGGCTTCTACTTCCTCTATCTCGAAGGAGAAATGAGGATGAGCAGGCATACCACTGGTCTCTTGGTTTTTGTGTTTCTCCTGCCACGTTACCTGCCATGCCTGAGGACATCGGTACTTCAGACTTTGGCAACCTCGCAGCCGTCCTTATGTACCTTAAATGCATCTTAAAACAGTCTAGTTAGTAGAGTGATCATAATTTTGTTCCAACATACAGAATAGACTATAGTGTATGTTAATGCCTGGCTGTAGTATTTACGAAATATATTTATAGCATAATACATGCTACAAAGGGATCGTAAAATTGTCCGTAACATGAAAAAACTTAGAAAATATTGTCTAAATTTGTTTGCAGATTTGTTCCTAGAAGAACAAAATCTTCG
Source organism: Avena sativa (assembly GCA_916181665.1). NCBI lineage: Eukaryota > Viridiplantae > Streptophyta > Magnoliopsida > Poales > Poaceae > Avena > Avena sativa. Next base: position 26,108,973 of record OV702283.1, read on the forward strand.
TGAAAGCTGAACATGTCTAGATAGGTACTTCTTCTTTAACAATGTTGGCATCTAAATAAAGGAATTGGCACTATAAGCAACTGAGTTTCCAAAACCTTACAATGTGCAGTATGGAACTAACTTACCTGTACTGTCTCCATGAAGATCCAGGCTCAGCCTAACAGATCAAATAGTGAATTCAATGATCAGGTACGAAGCCTCATACACTCTCACGTTAACACTTTAAAGATCTAAAACTAATATGTACAATCTTTCTTACTGTGATCTATGACTGAGCTTAACAGGTGGGAAGAAAGAAATAGGTAATCTTGCAAGTTGAACTACAGTGGGAATTGAGCATAGTAGGTCATGACAAAATTATGTGGATCGCCAACAAATGAGCAAACATAAAAGTAACCTTGAGCCAAAAAAAAGAAGAAGTGATTGGTGATTTAGCCGGTCAAATTAAGACTAATCATAAACTCCAAAGGGGACCAACATATTCTTGAAATGTGTAGTGCAGAATTCGTGGTAGAGCAATATGACTGTCAGACCAAACAATACATGTAGCCCTTCATAAAAAATATGATACACCTTATAATTAGTGTATGATGTGATCGTTATGATTATATGTAGACTGAAATTTTATCCTTGAGAAAGCACATACAGGCATCCTAGGATGAAAGATGTAGTAACTAAACAGAAACTTCCTTAGAAAGAGTCATGAGTAAACATGTGTGAACATAGCTAGTGGGGTATCTTGATCAGCATCCAATAATAATAACAATGTTTGCCTAGATGGAAAGTCCATGCGCGTGTTTACCTCAGTACTGCTAGTGTCACCCTGCAACAGAACAAAACCATCAGTTGGCCATCAAAACAGGTACTTCCAAGTCTGGTTCTTTTCATTCCATTTACTTAACTAACAGTGTAAATGGTCAGTTCTCACATCGTCACCAACTTCTATATTTTTTGCAGAGCATTATGAAGGTTTTTTCAGTGTTTGAGACCATTTATCAACAATCCATTCAACAAAAGTGCATTCAGTTTCTTCCTGAAGGATTAGAACAAAAAGCAATACTCCCTCCGGCCCATATTAATTGACTCAAATTTGTCTAGATTTAAATGAATCTAGACACTATTTAGTATATAGGTTCATTCAAATTTTGACAAATCAAAGTTAATTAATATGAATCGGAGGGAGTACCTTTTTTCACTACCATCTACAATTGCAGAAATAAGCCAGGTGCAATACCTACTTTCACGGGCTCCTCTTTGCAGGCATACATGCTGCCGGCACAAGTGGCGTAGACCCTCTGGTCCCTCCCGTCTCGCCGACGGTGCGCAGCCTGTTCCTCGGCCCTGCAGATGTAGTCCTCCAAGCCCAGCTCCCCACATCTGAACGGCTTCACGCATTTGCTCTGCTACAGGTGGAACGGCTTCACGCGTTTGCTCTAATCCAGGTGGCATCAGTCACTGCGGACGCACATGCGCCGTCTAGGTTAGACTAAAATTACCAAGAGGAACAAGAGGAGGGAGGAGGGGTCGTACAGGAAGATCTGACCGTCGCCGCGGTCGAGAAGAACGATGGAGGTCGTGGACGACCTAGGCGGCCTGCGCTGCTGTTCTGGACGTCGAGCGGCGAGTCGGGCACCCACAACCCCGCTTGGACCGTGGACCCACACCAGCGTCGCCACCGTCGGCACATCCACGGCGGGAGGCTCTCCGTCATCCGGGAGGACACACCCCCAAAGGTCCTCGATGCCGCTATTGCAAGGCTCCCCGCTGCCGTCCCTGAGGAAGAACACAAAGAGCAGCAGGCAGTGGAGATCTAAACAAATAAATTGGGGAGAATCACACGATCCTTCTAGAGAGAACAAGAAAAAAAGGCGCTGGTGCGGGAGAGAGATGAGAACGGTGGTGGAGGGGGTTGGAGCTGTGGTGGAGGTGGATGTTGGGGCAGCGGCGATAGAGAGGAAGATGAGCGACCTCGGCGGGTGGGGAAGAAAGGAATAGCGACGTCGGCGAGGTCCACCGCTTTGAGCGAACAGTCCAGAAGACACGGGATAAGTGGGGAAAAACTGCACTGTAGATGTTAGTCACTGTAGATGTTAGTAACTGTAGATGCGATCTACAGTATAAATCGCTGATTTGGCAGCGTTGAACGATGGCTGAAGTGCATGACTTTCATATACGTAGTAATAATAGGAAAGCAAAGGCCTCGGTGGTGGTGGGTCACACTACTCAACAACACTAGCCTGACCAGTCGACATGAGGTTCTTGACCGGTCTCCAGCATGGAACCGACTAGAGATGCCGCGTACAATCCACGTTGCACTAATTTGTGCCACCCTCCGTCTATCATGACATTACAATGTGTCAGTCTTGTCATCCACCTTCCACAACGCTATTATATTTCTGTATGGACTGTCATGGCACACACGTCCTTCCCCTTGTTAGCCATGCATGGGAACATCCACCGGATAAAAAACTTTCGCAGGTACTTGTCTTAAGCCTTGAAAAATAGTGTCGGGTATAACGTACGTTCTTGTAGTGGTAGCGAGGGAAACACATTTGGAACTATGGAAGCTCAGCCGCAAATAACACCATAGGAAGTGTATGACAATGTGTGGTTTACGTGAGGGATAACTCATGTTGTTATAAATCACTTTTGGTATTGGCTTTTCTTACCGCATCGTGCTTGTGTTGTGGGTTTAGTCTAGGACGACATATACGATTGGTGGAAAAATGTTCTTCTATTATCACTACAGGAATGGAAAGCTACGCCGACGGCCAAATGTCGGGATCGTCGGCGTAGCCATCGTCTAGGCCTGCCCCGCCAAGCAACGCCGACGGCTGCCCTCGGCGTAGCTATTTTTTATTTTATCTCATTAAACTTTGAAAAATCATAACTAAATTATTCTAATTCGAAAAAATATAAATAATATATCAAAATTTGCAGAAAAATAAGACCTATCTATCTACACTCAAACATTACACATTTATAAATAAAAATTAAGTAAAACATAAAGCATTATATATAGTTTAAAACAGGCATAAAAAATTCAAAAATGATCGAAACAATGCGAAACCTTCGCGTGGTGTTATATTATGTGACATAGTTAGAAGGAAAAATATCAAACTTGGTATATTGATGATGTCTCAAAGAAACCTTCACAAAATGATCTATCTCATTCGAGGTTTCTTGGCTTTCAGGTCAAATGACCAATGTTATGGCTAGAATCAAGGCATAGTTTGTGATAATGTGTCCATATTGTGCATACATGTGCATCATAGGATAGCGAACAATGTTGCAGGAGGAAGCTTTCCTTTTTGTCGCATCAAAAAGCCATTTTCCATTTTCTGAGCATAAAATACAGACGGTTTTGTGAAGCAACCACCAAATGGCTAATTCAAAATACTACCACCATATTTTACAAAAATACTAAAACACCTTATATGGACAATGTCCCAACAGGGGGATACGAAACCTTTTCGTCCACCTTTGGTGAAAAAGACAAATTCCTGCCGAATCGGTAGGAAGTGGGTCAGATATGAACTACGGGCACATGATTCGATGCTCATGTTTTTTTACAAAATTCATTTTTAGGTTCACAATATGCTATTTTATCAAAGATCCAATGCAAGTTTAGCGAGGCTCGGCCCCGAGCTAAGAATCTTCATGCCCGCCGTTTGACAAAGTTTGACGATAGTTTAAAACGGGCTAAAAAAATTCAAAAACGATCGAAACAATGCGAAACCTTCGTGTGGTGTCATATTATGTGACATAGTTATAAGTAAAAATATCAAACTTGATATATTGATTATGTCTTAAAAAACCTTCACAAAATGACCTATCTCATTCGAGGTTTTTTGGCTTTCGGGTCAAATGACCAATGTTATGGCTAGAATCAAGGCATAGTTTGTGATAATGTGCCCATATTGTGCATACACATGCATCATGGGATGATGAACAATGTTGCAGAAGGAAGTTTTCCTTTTCGTCGCACCAAAAAGCCATTTTCCATTTTCCAAGCACAAAAAACGGACGGTTTTGTGAAGCAACCACCAAATGGCTAATTCAAAATGCTACCACCATATTTTACAAAAATACTGTACCACCTTATATGGACAATGTCCCAACAAGGGGATCCGAAACCTTTCTGTCCACCTCTGGTGAAAAAGACAAATTCCTGCCGAATCAGTAGGAAGTGGGTCAAATATGAACTACAGGTACATGATCCGATGCTCATGTTTTTTACAAAAATCATTTTTAGGTTCACAATATGCTATTTTATCAAAGATCCAATGCAAGTTTAGCGAGGCTCGGCCCCGAGCTAAGAATCTTCATGCCAGACGTTCGACAAAGTTTGACGATAGTTTAAAACGGGCATAAAAAATTCAAAAACAATCGAAACAATGCGAAACCTTCGCGTGGTGTCATATTATGTGACATAGTTATAAGGAAAATATCAAACTTGATATATTAATTATGTCTTAAAAAAACCTCCACAAAATGACCTATCCCATTCGAGGTTTCTTGGCTTTCGGGTCAAATGACCATTGTTATGGCTAGAATCAAGGCATAGTTTGTGATAATATGCCCATATTGTGCATACACATGCATCATGGGATAGCAAACAATGTTGCAGGAGGAAGTTTTCCTTTTCGTCGCACCAAAAAGCCATTTCCCATTTTCCGGGCATAAAAAGCGGACGGTTTTGTGAAGCAACCATCAAATGGCTAATTCAAAATGCTACCACCATATTTTAAAAAAATACTACACCACCTTATATGGACAATGTCCCAACAGGGGGATCCGAAACCTTTCCGTCCAACTCTGGTGAAAAAGACAAATTCCTGCCGAATCGACAGGAAGTGGGTCAGATATGAACTACAGGTACATGATCCGATGCTCATATTTTTTTTTACAAAAATCATTTTTAGGTTCACCATATGCTATTTTATCAAAGATCCAATGTAAGTTTAGCGAGGCTCGGCCCTGAGCTAAGAATCTTCATGTCCGCCGTTCGACAAAGTTTGACGGTAGTTTAAAACGGGCATAAAAAATTCAAAAACAATCGAAACAATGCGAAACCTTCGCGTGGTGTCATATTATGTGACATAGTTATAAGGAAAAATATCAAACTTGATATATTGATTATGTCTCAAAAAAACCTTCACAAAATGACCTATCCCATTCGAGGTTTCTTGACTTTCGGGTCAAATGACCAATGTTATGGCTAGAATCAAGGCATAGTTTGTGATAATGTTCCCATATTGTTCATATACATGCATCATGGGATGGCGAACAATGTTGCAGGAGGAAGTTTTCCTTTTCTTCGCACCAAAAAGCCATTACCCATTTTCCGTGCATAAAAAACGGACGGTTTTGTGAAGCAACCACCAAATGGATAATTCAAAATTCTACCACCACATTTTACAAAAATACTATACCACCTTATATGGACAATTTCCCAACAAGGGGATCCAAAACCTTTCTGTCCACCTCTGGTGAAAAAGACAAATTCCTACCGAATCGGTAGGAAGTGGGTCAGATATGAACGACAGGTACATGATCTGATGCTCATGTTTTTTTACAAAATTCATTTTTAGGTTCAAAATATGCTATTTTATCAAAGATCCAATGCAAGTTTAGCGAGGCTCGGCCCCGAGCTAAGAATCTTCATGCCCGCCGTTCGACAAAGTTGGACGGTAGTTTAAAACGGGCATAAAAAATTCAAAAACAATCGAAACAATGCGAAACCTTCGCGTGGTTTCATATTATGTGACATAGTTATAAGGGAAAATATCAAACTTGATATATTGATTATGTCTCAAAAAACCTTCACAAAATGACCTATCCCATTCGAGCTTTCTTGGCTTTCGGGTCAAATGACCAATGTTATGGCTAGAATCAAGGCATAGTTTGTGATAATGTGCTCATATTGTGCATATACATGCATCATGGGATGGCGAACAATGTTACAGGAGGAAGTTTTCCTTTTCGTCGCACCAAAAAGCTATTTCCCATTTTCCAAGCATAAAAAACGGACGGTTTTGTGAAGCAACCACCAAATAGCTAATTCAAAATGCTACCACCATATTTTACAAAAATACTATACCACCTTATATGGACAATGTCCCAACCAGGGGATCCAAAACCTTTTCGTCCACCTCTGGTGAAAAAGACAAATTCCTGCCGAATCGGTAGGAAGTGGGTCAGATATGAACTACAGGTACATGATCCGATGCTCATATTTTTTTAAAAAAATCATTTTTAGGTTCACAATATGCTATTTTATCAAAGATCCAATGCAAGTTTCCTTTTGATCGTACCAAAAAGGCATTTTTCATTATCCGAGCGCAAAAAGAGAATTTTCTAAAGGAACCACCAAATAGCTAATTCAAAAATGGAAGGTTTGTGATTAGTTGATATGGATATCATATTTGGATTCCTCTCATTTTTCTGACCAATTTAGACATATTATTTGTTAAATTCCGATTTACAGATTTAAAGATATTAATTATTCCATATTAAATAGAAAAATACAAAAAAGTAAAATTATTATATTTTTATTTGAATTCAATAATATTTGTACTTATTCATTAATGTTTATTTAAATAATTGTTTGTAATTTCAAAAAATACAAACATGTGACATGATGATATAAGAGTTAATAGGATTGATATCATAGTATTGACAACAATGTATAAATTACTTTGCAGAAATAGATTACGAAGGAACGAGGAAGTTAAGCGTGCTGGAGCTGGAGTAGTATTAGGATGGATGACCGGCTGGGAAGTTTGACCAAGTCAAATAATCAAAGATTAAAAAATTGAGAAAAAATAAAAAATATTAATTTTTTTTACAAAAATGTTTTTACAACATGTCGACAGGCTATGCCGACGGCCGCTACGCCGACGGTATTTTGATACGCCGACGGCCTATATATGCTCCGCTGAGGGAGGTCTTTGCCGAGGAGGCTACGCCGAGGGCAGCCATCGGCGTATCATACGCCGAGGGCATTTTGGCCTACGCCGACGGCTTTTTGCCCTCGGCGTAGCGCGCGCATCCTGTAGTGTATAGACAAGTTTTTGCATTTTCATCCCTTTGTCATCATATATATAGTCCCTGATGTCCTCCGTGTCATGTATTTTCATTGTCTATGGAAACTATTCAATCTTTGTAGGTTGCCTATTCGAGAACCTAAAGTTAAACATAGAACATCTTTGTTGGGTGTATCAAAGAACTAAAGTGTTCCATAAGGGCAAGTTGAACACGGGAACAAGGAATGTGATCTTGTTTAAAAAGTAGAGATAATGCCAAAAAACTCACAAAAATAGGTATATCTTCACTACGTTTTTCATAAGTCAAAGTCGATTTTGATACACCCTCCGATCCAATAGATGTCGCTGATTTAGATTTAAAGTTATACTAAATCAGAGACACTTGGAGTAATACAAACTTTAGTTTTAGTGATCTTGTGCTTTTAATTTAATAGCACTTTCACTTTTCACTAAACTGAAGTTGCGCTTTTCTTAATTGAACTAGCACGGGGATCCTGTCAAATGCCATTTTGTCCTCTTTAGTGCGTTATAAATTGACCAAGAAATATATGTATTGCTTAATGGATATTCATGTTAAAGAAATAATATGGTTCCACAACCATTGTAACACTAATGCTAAGTAAGATATCACATGTGTAGGAATGGAATTCAATTATTTAATGATTTTATGGGTGAAGATGATTGTCATTTCAAAAGCACCACATTAATTCCCAGATGTACTGCTTGTATGTTACTCTGCGATAGAAAATAAATTTTATGTAATGTTATATCATATGAATTAATTGTTTCTAGACCCCTAGTATTAGAAGTACATTTATGAGAATCTATAATCTCATGGTTCAGTTAATGATTAGGATCCACCCGAGCAATTGGTCGATCATGTTGAGATGACCTCTTCTGAATGGGTAGCGAGATCATTTAGCCTCATAGAGATGAACTGAATCGATCATGTTTGAAAAGCAGCTAATTAATAAGAATTTCAATTTTACTTTATCTGGACATTTCTTCTCATGTGCTTCCTCCGTTTTAATGTACATGATGTTCTCTCAATTTTGTAAAATGCACAATGATTTTTATCATGGATCGAAGATGCAACTATGACCATTAAACATAAAATATGTTTTAGCACTAACTAAAAGATATGATTTTTCATTTTTCATATTTTAACATGTGTTTATATACCTATAATCATAGCTAGAGAAGTTTGAGTGCAATTTTTTAGTGACATTTGTTTTGAATTGGAGGTAAGATCATATTTACATATTTACTTAATTTCTCTATGTGATTATGCGATATTTTATTTTAATAATTCAGATATGATGGAAGTTATATGTACAAATGGGGTTATAAAGATCTACTTCTCACTATTTTTCAGATATAATTATGAAGATATATCCGTAATGAATCACCTTAAGAAGGGGTCCAGCAGATTAACTGCATATTATTTCTCGTGAGTGATCTTTTTTCACTATTACCATGTCCTTTTTTCTACTTCCTCCATTCCGAAATCAATATCACAAATTTGTCAAAAATTGAATTAAACTCCAGCATTGAGATTTTTTTTAACTGCTCCATCGTCCAGTTAATTTTTTTACTTTGCATCGTAAGCTAGATAGGTTCCTCCAAACGGATATCATAAAACCGACTTGTGCATGCACGTGCCATAGTCTTCCTAAATTGTAATGATCATAAATTGTAGAAATCTAATGTTCAAAACAACTACTATGATGATTAGGATCAACGTGACCTCTAGTTTTTGTTGGTAAGTGGGTGACTCGTGTGGATTATGGTGTCGGGCCGGAGGCAATCGTGAACGATATATAGTGGGGCGGTGGCTACCCAAGGGGATGCATGGTTGGATTAGTCCATGCGTTGGAAACCCTAATCACCGCTTCCACAAGTCTCAGAGCCGACGTACTGGACCCAGCAGTCTGTCGCCGGTGCTCCACCTTATACGTATGGATACCAGCAGAGGTATTGCATCATTAGCACTAGGACGTATTGTTCCTAGGACGGATGAGATCATGATCTGCACTGCCCGACGCGCTACACCGAATTTCTCACCTGGGCATGCATCTAGTGGCAATCCATGTGTCTTAAACCTTCGGCTAAGATCTTGGGAGATGCATATAAAAGTTGTGTTTTCTATAGCATCATATCTACGCGACCCAACATTTATATCCTCCTATCCATCATATTATTTTCCATTTCTCTTTTCTTTCATGCCTGATATGCCCCTCGACCTCTGTCACATGATACCTCCCATGAGGAGGTGGTGAATGTAACAAAGTGAGACATGTAGAAGGGTGCACCCAGGAGGGGGTTTTGCAACTTCCAGAGATGGGTTTAATCACGTGCTTTAGATAACGACATTATCTACTATTTGCTATTGCAATGCTATAACAACCATGGCTCGAGACATGTATATTTCCAACTTAAGTATTTTCATATAAGGTATGTACTTCCTCTATTATGGAGGGCCTTTTTGGTGTGTTAGGTCTGAATAGTGTTTGTTGCCTTAGCTCTATAGAAAGACATTTATTGATGACTTATTTTTTAGCTTGATGTTCCTGTAGGGGTTCTTAGCATGAAAAACAAAAATTTTCTATCGCATACAAACAAACAAGCCAAGATCTATCTACTAGATTGTAGCAACGAGTCGATGGAACAACTTACCCTCGAAGATTCCAAAGCGGTTAACGAGAGCAGATTCTCGTGGGTGATGTAGTCGTACTCTTTCCGATCTCAAGATCGCGTAGACGATCCTTCCGGCGCTGCGTTCCGGCAGCGCTCCCGCAGTCGGTCACACGTTCGGTACTCGACGAAGACCTTCCTCTCCCTTGTTCCAGCAGGAAGCGGAGGTTGTAGCACTCTCCTCGCGATTCCGGCAGCACAACGGCGTGGTACCGGAAGTAGAGGGGAGATCCCGCAGGGCTTCTCCTTAAGCCGGAGCGAGTATGGTGGAGTATGAGAGAGGGCTATTAGTGGTCTAGGGATTAGACACACCAATTAGAAGGCTCTAAACCGAAGGCTAGAGCAATTAGAAGCTCTAAACCAAAACGGCTCTAAACCGGAGATTAGAGGATAGGAACTTGTGTGTCTAGAGGAGGAGGCCCTGCCCCTCCTTTTATGGGTGGAGGGTGCGGCCAAGGGGAGGGGAGTCCCTCCCCAAGTCGGCCTTGGTTGGTGCGCCGGCTTGGGGAGGAGACTCCTCCCCAAAGTCGGTTCCCAACTCCTCTTGCTTGTTTCCCACAGTTTCTTGTTTTAGCCGTTTGACTTTCAAACTGGACATTTGACTTTTCTGTTTTAGGATTCAATTTAATCCTTTATTTGGAACAGCAAGAACACTTAGTACATGATGCAATCATTCCAATATGTAATGACACATTCATGTACCCCTTCCCCCCCGGAGTGCCGGACATTCCGGAACCTTCTAGAACATTCCCGATGAAAACACCGGAATCATTTCCGAACTCCGAAACGGGACTTTCCTTATATGAATCTTATTCTCCGGACCATTCTGGATCACCTCGTGATATCCCGGATCCCATCCGAGACTCCGAACAACATTCGGTCTCTTTCTCATAATACCATAACTACTCAAACAACGTCGAATCCTTAAGTGTGTCTCCCTACGGTTCGTGAATTATGCGGACATGATCGAGACACTTCTCCGAACAATAACCAATAGAGGAATCTGGAAATTCATATGGCTCCCACATATTTCTACGATTACTTTGCGATCGAATGAACCACTTACATACGATACCAATTTCCCTTTGTCTCACGATAGTTTACTTATCCGAGGTTTTGATCGTCGGTATCTCTGCATACCTAGTTCAACCTCGTTACTGATAAGCACTCTTTTCTCGTTCCCGTGATATGTGATCCCTTGTGAGCCAGTCACATGCTTGCAAGCTAATTGGATGACATTCCACCAAGAGGGCCCAGAGTATATCTATCCGTCATATGGATGGACAAATCCCACTCTTGATCCATGTGTTTCAACCAATACTTTCCGAACACTCAATGCCACCTTTATAGCCACCCAGTTACGGTGTGGTGTTTGATGTCATCAAAGCATCCATCCGGCAAAGGTGATATGCATGATCTCATGGTCGAAGGAATTAGGTTACTATGTATCAGAAAGCATATAGCAATTGAACTATTTAAAATGACTTGATCTTTATGCTACGCTTATCTATAGGAGTATGTCCATCACATCATTCTCCTAATGATATGATCCTGTTGTTAATAACATCTCTATGTTCATGATCAGGAAACCATGATCATATATTAACCAACAAGCTAGTTTAACAAGAGGCTTTACTAGGGACTCTTATTTTAGTTTACAAATCACACAAGTATTAATGTTTCCGGTTAATACAGTTATAGCATGATATGTAAACATTTATCATAAGTGTGAAGATATGATAATAACCACTTTATTATTGCCTCTTGGGCATATCTCCAACAGTCTCCCACTTGCACTAGAGTCAATAATCTAGTTTCAAACCTTTGTGTATTCAACACCTATGGCTTTCCGGTGTTGTATGTACACGATTGCTAGTGGTCAACTGATCTCCGGATCTGACACTTCCAGGTCCGTGTGTAATTGCATGTCTTTGCGTCTCTACGCATCACTCATTCTATAATGAGATGACTTTGTATAAATTTGGTCTTTCGGTGTGACCTTTAGCTCTTTGGGGTTAAAACATGTTGATAATATTGTCGCACAATATATCTTCATAGTATTATCCCGCTGTGAACTACACCTAGTTTGATAACAAACTACTTGACACAAATGCCCTCTTTAGCTGCTATTATAGCAGTCAAATACTTAGCCTTTTGTTGTAGTATCTGTCACAATGTCTTAACTTTGGAACCCATCCAAATCCATTATGGAACTCACTTTCCATTATATTGTGCCACCCTTAGTTTAGATTGAGATAAACTTAATTTGTACTTTGTGACAAAGCTAGTATCAATGTAGTACTTTTACAATGAACTAACCATCTATTTGTCACTTCTACAAATATTATACTCTTAGTTCTTCCAAAAGATCATAAGAATATCCTTACTATTGTCCAATGATCATCTTACGAATCATTCTGGTATATGCTCACAACATTTAGAGCATAGGACATATCTGGATTTGTACATATCACAGTATGATTGATATAAATATTCTTTGTGATTTCATACATCAAGTATCAATCTATACTTGATTATTTGTTTCACTTTACCAAATGTCAATACACTTGAATATATCATCAACATTGAACTCATTCAATCCTTTCTGTGCGACAAGAACCTCTCTTGTAGTTTCTATATTGAACTCATTCAATATCTTGTCTATGTACTTCTGGCACAACCATATTAGCGTCTATTGATGCCAAATATTTGGGTTTTGCCTAAGTCTTTCATTGGGATGAAATTCTTAATATGTGTTAATAAAAGATACATTATTTCCAATCAACAATATGTCTTCCACATAATGTATTAGAAACATGTCTTAGCGCTCCCACTTAATTTCTTGCAAATGCAAGCATCTTCATTGTCTCTAATGAACTTTTAAACTCCTTTAACAGTTTCATCATAGTGAAGATTCCAACTCCGCGATGCTCACTTTAACCATTGAAGTTTGCATATGCTTTTAGCATCCTTTGAATTAACAAAACCCTATGGACCGTGTTATGCACATGTCCTAGGTAACGATTCTATTAGAAGAACTTGTTTTGTTTATTCAACTACCATATAACAAAATTATATGTAGTGGTTGCTACATTAATCCGTCTAGACTAAATATCACTATGACAGATCAAATCTTGTCATAGTCAACCTTTGAACATTGTTGTGAACTCTTTCCCAACATGTCGACTATTTCATAGATGTGAAACATCCATGTCTATTTCTTTATAGATCCAAATACGACTGTAAGGTCTTGTACCTTTTCAGAGGGTCTTTCAAGTTCAAATCTTGATCTCTCGTATATGGAACTATCACGGATTTTATGGCTTCAAGCCATTTTACGGAGTCAGGGCCCATCATCGCTTCTTTGCATGTAGTCGGTTCATTATTCTCAAATAATGATTCAACCCTCAAATCTTGGTATTTGATTGTTCATCCGACCTACTTGTTTCAATAGGAACTTAGATCTCCGTGACCACAACCTTTGAGGTACATGAGCCATGAGCTTTGTTGCTGCCTCCGGAACACTTTTCGGTGCTGCGCAACTCTGCACATACAGCTAAGGTTCTTTTAACCTTATCAAAGTTCTATTGTCCTCCCACTTAACTTTTCACGAAAAATTCCTTCTCAAAGAAACTTGACGTTTTTAAGTGACAAACACTTTTGTCTCCGATGTTATGGAGGATTACTTAACAGTTATTCGAAATAACATACAAAGACAGGTTCATCCGACTTTGGTTGCAAACATCTTTCTTATGCATAGCATACCAATGTTTTAAGAAAGGACAACTTGGGTTTTATCCCAAACCATAACTTTATATGGTGTCATTTCAACGGATTATGATGGAGCTCTTTTCAGTGGAAAAACGGTAATCTCTAAAGCTTTTAATCTTTAAAATATAATGGAATTTTTATGAATTATACCTTTGATCTTACCATGTCAAACAAGGTTTAATTACATATCTCGAACGTTCCATACTCTTATGGTGTTTCGGGAAAATGCAAATCCACGGAACGATTCCTTAAATCTTAGGTATTATGCTAAACTCTGTAACTCAAATATCTTCCTTTATGATCTTATCATAAACTATTTATATTCTTGTTACAATGATTTTGTACTTCATCTTGAAAGTCTTTGAACTCTTCAAATATTTTACACTTCATCCTTATTAAGTAAATATTCATATATTCACTCAAATTTTCGGAGAAAGCATATGAAGTTGAAATTCATCGCTCTTGACTACACATAATGGACTTTGTACAACAATATGTACAAGTTCAAATAAGCTAGTCATTCGTTCCCTTTTGGCCTATGAACGAAGTTTTAATTATCTCTAGGAAAGTTTCACAAGCGTCATTTGATCAAAAATCAAAAGACTCCAAAATTCCATCCACATGGAGTTTCTTCATGTTTTCTTTCCAATATAATTTAAACGGCGATATCACTTCCTAAGTGATATTTCAATCAATTTGTCTTTCGACATTTTTAGTACTAGTTTTATGGATGTGATTTCTCCAACGAGATTTGTGAATCATCCATCTTTTATGGATTACGACAATTATTTGAACAACCCTTTTGTTCTCATAATACCTGATAAAACAAATCTTGAAGGTAAGCTTTGATGTTTAACGAGCAACACAATAACCCTTTATTTGTTCTCAATGAACATCATCACATATTCTTTTGCTAGTTACTTAGGCCATTGTAGTTCATGAATTGTGTTGTTTCGTATGACGATTCACACCAACAAATTCAGTATCAAATACTTGAGAACCACATTGTTTAATAAGCAAAGAATATAGCATAACATGTATATCATCTATATACTTAAGCTGAACAATTCTAGTCTTTTCTTTTCTGCCATATATTTATGAGATTCTCTTTCAGTATTTCCTTTTCTGTTTGAAAGAATCTATCAACATCAATAGTGGAGTCATACATATGACACATAATCCAAAGCGTGTATAATTAAATACCAATGTCTTTGGACTTGCACTTTGAAGTAGATCACCATCATCAAATGTTTGGTGTTCTTCCAAATTCCTTTCTTTAGTAATCTCTTGGTGTAGTAAATATTTTACCTACATCAAATATTCACCCTTATCATGGAATCGTCCATGATCAAGCTACTTTTAGCTTATAAAGATGAATCGTGAGTATAATGTTGCTATCCAAAACCTTTTGGTGGATTAGGACAACAAGTGTCTCCAACCTTTTGCAAATTCTCATCAAAATATGAGAACATGAACTTTGCCATATTATACTCTATCATGTTGTAACCAAAACTTCGTTTCAGATATCACAATATCTTCCACACATCATGGTTTCTGAAACAACTCTTTCAGATCCTAGATAACCTTGATATTAAGAGAAACCTTTGAATATCAAAAATCATGGAGATAAACATGATACTTATATACTAACACTTGGAATTGTTACTCTTGATTTAATACTAATTATTAAACTTCATGGAGTAACCGGAACTTACTGAAAGTTTGCAATAGGACTTTTAAACTTTAGATTAACACTTCAAAACAATACGATACCAGTTCGTAAAGTAACTAACCAGAATTCTATAGTTCTATCATCTCAATTATAACTAAGCGCAAGGTGGTAAACGGATGCCAATGACTACAACAACTATGCAAATTCACTTTGATTTAGTTTATGATAAATTGAGTTCTAATTAATAATTAAATTAATCTAGGTGAACTCCCACTCAAAACAATATCCCTCACATTGTTTTAGTGATCACACGAACCAAATCGACCACATCAAAACCGATCATCACGAGAGTTGATATAGATTCAATGGCGAACAATCAACATGTTCATCATATCTACTATATGACTCATGCTCTACCTTTCGGTAATCCGTGTTCCTGAGGCCATGTCTGTACATGCTAGGCTCGTCAAGATCAAACCTTAGTTTCTGCATGAGCAAATCTGGCTTGCTCACGTTGTATACACTTGCAGAATCTAACACACCCGATCATCACGTGGTGCTTCGAAACAACAAGCTTTAGCAACGGTGCTAACTAAGGGTGAACACTTTATGACTTGAAATTCATGTGCATGAGGGATCATCTTATAATGGTACCGTCGTCTACTAAGCAATACAAGATGCATAAAGGATTAACATCACATGCAATTCATAATATGTGATATGATATGGACTTTCTTCTTTGTGCTTCCGATCTCCATCTTCAAGAACGAACATGATCTCCATCATCATCGGCATTGCATCAAGGTCAATGACGCTTCTCCATGGTTGTCGTCCACCGGCTTCAACTATTACAACTACTTTGAATAGACACGCGGGTCTTAACAGAATTTCAAGACAACCATATGGCTCCTGCCGGTTGCCAACTTACAATAAGGAACATTGCATATATCATATATAATCACAATCATGGCCATATCACATCACAGCACACCCCTGCAAAACAAAGTTAGACGCCTCTAATTTTCTTTGCATGTTTTACGTGGTTTGGGGCTTTCAATAAGTGTCGTTCTAACTTACGAACAAGAACCACAACATTGATACTAGTATTGTCAATCACCCGTTGTAAATTGGATCTTAACTATGCTAGGAGAAACAGGCACCCGCAAAGCCACTTATGCAATACAAGTTGCATGTCAAGCGTGGAGCAAGTCTCATGAACGATGTCATGTAAAGTTAGCCCGGGCCGCTTCATCCCAACATACCGCAAGATGCAAAGTACACAAGAAGCAATCGACAATAAAAGCATCAACGCCCACAATGACCATTGTGTTCTACTCGTGCAAACATATCTACATATAGACACGGCTCTGATACCACTGTAGGGGTTCGTAGCATGGAAAACAAAAATTTTCTATCGCATACAAACAAACAAGCCAAGATCTATCTACTAGATTGTAGCAACGAGTCGATGGAACAACTTACCCTCGAAGATTCCAAAGCGGTTAACGAGAGCAGATTCTCGTGGGTGATGTAGTCGTACTCTTTCCGATCTCAAGATCGCGTAGACGATCCTTCCGGCGCTGCGTTCCGGCAGCGCTCCCGCAGTCGGTCACACGTTCGGTACTCGACGAAGACCTTCCTCTCCCTTGTTCCAGCAGGCAGCGGAGGTTGTAGCACTCTCCTCGCGATTCCGGCAGCACAACGGCGTGGTACCGGAAGTAGAGGGGAGATCCCGCAGGGCTTCGCCTTAAGCCGGAGCGAGTATGGTGGAGTATGAGAGAGGGCTATTAGTGGTCTAGGGATTAGACACACCAATTAGAAGGCTCTAAACCGAAGGCTAGGGCAATTAGAAGCTCTAAACCAAAACGGCTCTAAACCGGAGATTAGAGGATAGGAACTTGTGTGTCTAGAGGAGGAGGCCCTGCCCCTCCTTTTATGGGTGGAGGGTGCGGCCAAGGGGAGGGGAGTCCCTCCCCAAGTCGGCCTTGGTTGGCGCGCCGGCTTGGGGAGGAGACTCCTCCCCAAAGTCGGTTCCCAACTCCTCTTGCTTGTTTCCCACAGTTTCTTGTTTTAGCCGTTTGACTTTCAAACTGGACATTTGACTTTTCTGTTTTAGGATTCAATTTAATCCTTTATTTGGAACAGCAAGAACACTTAGTACATGATGCAATCATTCCAATATGTAATGACACATTCATGTACCCCTTCCCCCCCCGGAGTGCCGGACATTCCGGAACCTTCTAGAACATTCCCGATGAAAACACCGGAATCATTTCCGAACTCCGAAACGGGACTTTCCTTATATGAATCTTATTCTCCGGACCATTCCGGATGACCTCGTGATATCCCGGATCCCATCCGAGACTCCTAACAACATTCGGTCTCTTTCTCATAATACCATAACTACTCAAACAACGTCGAATCCTTAAGTGTGTCTCCCTACGGTTCGTGAATTATGCGGACATGATCGAGACACTTCTCCGAACAATAACCAATAGAGGAATCTGGAAATTCATATGGCTCCCACATATTTCTACGATTACTTTGCGATCGAATGAACCACTTACATACGATACCAATTTCCCTTTGTCTCACGATAGTTTACTTATCCGAGGTTTTGATCGTCGGTATCTCTGCATACCTAGTTCAACCTCGTTACTGATAAGCACTCTTTTCTCGTTCCCGTGATATGTGATCCCTTGTGAGCCAGTCACATGCTTGCAAGCTAATTGGATGACATTCCACCGAGAGGGCCCAGAGTATATCTATCCGTCATATGGATGGACAAATCCCACTCTTGATCCATGTGTTTCAACCAATACTTTCCGAACACTCAATGCCACCTTTATAGCCACCCAGTTACGGTGTGGTGTTTGATGTCATCAAAGCATCCATCCGGCAAAGGTGATATGCATGATCTCATGGTCGAAGGAATTAGGTTACTATGTATCAGAAAGCATATAGCAATTGAACTATTTAAAATGACTTGATCTTTATGCTACGCTTATCTATAGGAGTATGTCCATCACATCATTCTCCTAATGATATGATCCTGTTGTTAATAACATCTCTATGTTCATGATCAGGAAACCATGATCATATATTAACCAACAAGCTAGTTTAACAAGAGGCTTTACTAGGGACTCTTATTTTAGTTTACAAATCACACAAGTATTAATGTTTCCGGTTAATACAATTATAGCATGATATGTAAACATTTATCATAAGTGTGAAGATATGATAATAACCACTTTATTATTGCCTCTTGGGCATATCTCCAACAGTTCCAATATTTACTTTGTTTTACCTAATTAACCAGGCAACTTTTTATTACAATGCGATGAAAGGAATCCATGCACTTGGTTGAAAAAATGATGAGGTGGTAACAATTATTTCTGAATAGGAAAGACCTAATTATGCAAATACGAATAAGTAAAAGATAAAAGAGAGGAAGGAAACTAACAACCCAGTCACCAATTTTTACCTAGGGAGAGGAGCCTAGTGATCGTCTCCTTTCTTCATTTTCCTTTCTCCTCCTTATTAGTTGTGTCTTTATCCTTCTTGTTGTACCCTCTTTGGATTCTTCGTCAATCTTTCCTCCACCACCTCCTTTGTATTTTGTCGCCTTCCTCCTTATTGTATCTTGGTTTGTACGTTTACATCCCTTTATCCTCTCTCCCCTCCCCTTGTTGGTTCCTATTTACCCCTCCTCTCCCCATGTGCCTTTTCTCCCTCTATTTTCTCTCTCAATTATCCTCCTCCTATTCCTCTACACCTATCAAATGATAACTAATATCGAGGAAACGAATGAATGTCAAAGCGATTAGCCAAAATATATATGTGGCAGGCCTAGAGGGGGGTTGTGCCTTCCAAACAATGTAGAGGGAAATAATGTGCTTCATACATTTGCATTGCCTAGTCATTGCCAACCCAATGATATGGAAACCATGGTTGAAGCTAAAGATCTACTTCCGTAAGTGGATCTATCCCATTATATATTTTAACGCCAAGACAACTTTGTGGTAAAAACTTCTCTTTCATAAATAGCTAGTTCTAATTAATATGATGAATTTATTAGATTATAGTGAGACATGCAGCCAACTTAATTGTTTTCACACAAGGTCAAAACATGCTTTGTCATGGTCCTGTCATCGAGTAGTTGTCCACTCGGCCTTAATGTGGTTGGCTTGGTTCATTATGGGGCTGGTTGGTTGCCAGCCACATGTGCCAAGCCAAATTTTGGCAAGCCACACTTTAATAGACATGTGTTTGGTTTGTGCCACACTTTGGCTTGCTATATTTTATTATCCATATGGCCCATTTGTCGTAGTCATAATTTTGGCCAATTTTTACCAAAGTTTCGCTTCAAAATTTGCAGCCACACTTTTTGTGGCTGGCACACTTTTATGGATTGCCACACTTTGGCTTGGCAAAATGTGATTGCGAACCAAACAAGACCTATATATGTACATATTTAATGTTTGCTCAGCACAAATGGATTTTTGTGCTATCTTTCACCACTCAATCTATACTAAAACTACAATGTTTTGATACCTAAAAAGTAATGTAGCAACGACATGTTAAAGTATAGATTGAACAATATTTTACTATGCATTGAATGAATTCTAAACAAGCCTCTTGATATATCCCAACATGTTAAAGGTCAGCTGGCATGCTCGATGGAAAAAATAGAAAAACATTTTAGTATGATGTTAAGGAGGTCGGCTCCCCTAGAAATGGCGAGACCTTTATGTTCCATTTTGGTAAAAGCCCCTTATGTATGTACTTTTTTTAGTGTATGTAATGTACTGAACTTTTCCTTACAATATATGTACTCCATGATTAACGTTTTTGTTTTTTCCAGGTCTAATTCGAGTGAGATTTTACTAAATTCTAGTCAATTAAGAAAGTCCAACTTCAGCCCAGTAAAAAATAGGTTGTACAGAGAAAACAACAGGAAAGAAAAAACAGAAAAAAGGGGGACGCCTGAGCAGACCACCATGGGGCGAGCGGGGTGAGCGGCGCCCCCGCATAGCACCACTGGAAGAAGCATATAGGTGCCCTAGCTGATCCCCACCATATTTGTCAGTAGCATAGGGACTTGGAAAACGGAAAAGGCGCCCTAAAATATTGTTTGGAAATTCTCGCACATGTCTTCTTAGGATCGATTAACCCTGAGGAAGGTTGGTCATCCATTGACATACCACCACTTTAGTGCAGTCTTTGAGTACTTGGCCATAACCTGACACTAATAGAAAAGAGGGCTTCATTTGCATCCAACTTTTGCTCTAGTCTCAGACGTGTCTTAGGCCACACTAGTCCCGGTTCATCCTTTTTTCAGCGGCTAGGAGGCTTCCAAACCTCTAATCCCGGGTCGTTTTGGACCTTTAGTCCCGATTCGTGATACGGTCCGGGACTAAAGAATGCGGACGCGGGAAACACCTTTAGTCCCGGTTGGTGTCTCCAACTAGGACTAAAGATAGACCCTTTAGTTCCGGTTGGTGTCTCCATCTAGGACTAAAGATAGACCATTTAGTCCCGGTTTGAGACATCAACCGAAACTGAAAAAACCTGGCAAAAATAATTACGCGGGTTCTGCCACGACAGGAAAACGGGCAAAAATCCTGCCGAGGCAGGAGATTTCTGTCCACCACCACCACCACCCGGACCGCCTTTTCTAGTTTTAAAAGCATGCCACAAAATTACAAAATTATAAAAAATTCGAAAAATAAAATCCTTTAAACTATAGTTATATTAAGTAATTTTGTTGTTACGAAAATAAAAAAACATGAATTTCGACATATATTGCCAAAAACTGTCATGAAAACTTTAAATGGCTATAACTTTTGCGTATGATGTTGAAAAAAACGTAAAACCTATCAAAATATGTGGAAAAAAATCGAGTTTGATTTCAACGGCCTAAGGCCGTTTTGGATTCTTTTATATTTTTAAAATTCAAAAATGAAAAAGAAGTTATTTAAAAATTTATTTTTTTAGCAAAAAAATTTATGCCATATTTGGATTCCTCAAATTTTTCTGATAATAATTGATATATTATTTGTCGAATTTGATTTACATATTTAAAGATATTATTTATTCCATATTAAATTAATAAATGGCAAAAATTTGAATAAAATATTATTTTAATTAGTTTTTTACTATAATTGGATTAAAATATTATCATTACTTATTTATTGTTGTTACTTAAATAGTTGTTTATAATTTTGAAAAATAAAGACGTGTGACATATTGATATGAGCTAATAGGATTAATATGGTAGCCTTGACAATAAGGTACAAATGGGCTTCGCGCTAGGACATCCTGATGAAACAGGGAAGTTAAGCGTGCTAGGGGTAGAGTAGTGCTAGATGGATGACCGACCGGGAAGTTTGACCAAGACGCCTGAGTCCACCAAATGCAATCAGATCAATATGAAATCTGAATTGCCAAGTTCGGTTTACATCATGCAAAGATAAATACAAATGATCAGGTAAGATATTAAGTTGTTGGTTGATATTATTTTCGGAGCATAGATTGGATCTTATGCACGATGGGTAATTACGAAGTTTTTGATGTTAATGTGCTGGAATCCTTGGGGTTTATTGCCTTACATGGTGATCTAACCCAATTGTTTAGCCCATTTCTATGTTATCTTGCCCTGTTTTCTCGAATTATAACAGCACAAATATTTCTTGTTATAATGCAATGTCAGAACTTTGTGAACTTTGCATGGGAAAATAGAGGGGTGGTGATAATTATTTTGGGAGGTGAAGGCTTGATTATGAAGATAATAAAAAGATGGATGGACAAAACGAGGGACTAGATTCACATGCCCAGGGATCCTCTCCTTTTTTCCATTTCCCCTTGATATCTTCTTTTTAGTTACCGTTTTCCTCCTTTGCATGCCCCTTGTCTTTCTTTTCACCAGCATTCTGGTGGCCGCCTTCGCATTCCCTATTGTCGCAATCTCCATCAATGTTCTTGCAAATAATATTGCCACTTTCCTTTTTGGATTAATCTCACTCATTGTTCTCATTATTCATTTTTCTTTATCACACCCATAAAAGTTCCTTCCCTCCCTCCTTTTGTGATTGCTTCCTTGTGCCCTTACTCTCGCTTCCTACCTTTTCCCCCATATATATTTTATCGCTTCCTACCTTTTCCCCCATATATATTTTATCGCTTCCTACCTTTTCCCCCATATATATTTTATCTCTCTCATGCCCTGTCCATCCACCTTTGTCACACTTTATTCTCCCATAAGGGTGTAGTGAATCTTATAATGTGAATTGCATAGACAAGAATGCTTAAAGGGGGTATTTGGAAATTCTAGCAAAGACAGGATATCACGTACTTCTAATATAGTTACATTGGCTAAGTTTTACCAACATAATTCCATAAATAACCATGGCTTGAGGTATATATATTTTCAACATAATTACTACCATATAAGGTATGCCCATTTTCTATTACTGTGGGTCCCGTATTTGCGTGTGTCCAGTTTGATTCATGTTTGTTGCCTTAGCTTTTTATTTTTGAGGGAAATCACGAGCTTTATTAACTTAACAAGAAATTGTTAAAATCGGTTATAAGACTGAACTAAGAAAGCATGTGGCTCAGCATCCCATGAAAACTACCCTCTTGTAAAATTGCATACTTCGCACAAGAATGAGCCGCATGGTTAGCCTCACAACGAGCAAAAACCACACTACTATACATAAAAGAACAAACTAGCTCGCTACATCTAAAATGGGCTTGATCACCAACCGATCACCGAGGCGGTTAGTCCAGTGACGCACTAGCTCCAAACAATCCACTTCGAAGATTACCTTCTGAAAACCCCTCGCCACTACATAAGACATCGCATCACGAAGAGAAAGAGCTTCTGCAACTAGCGGGTTTGTGATATCTGAAACAACCTTCCAGGTCACACCACGAAAGGACTGAGTGTCTTGAGCTACCACTCCCGACGACGCCATGCATATCTCCAGCAGGAGAGCAACATCTGAATTCAACTTGACTGTGTCATCAAGTGGCTTGATCCACTTGCAAGGTCATCTCGGTGATTTCACAGGTCCTTTCCCCAAAGGAAGCTCGATCAGCTATAAAGTATCTTGGATAAACTCCATAGATTTAGTTGGGTTGAATCGAACTTCACCATCCGGGAGATCCATATCGAATACATCACCATGATGATCATCTCCCTCTCCCTTTGCGTGAATAACGGATCACACAAAATGTCTTCCACCCACATCAAAGGATAGAGTATTGGTGTTTAATTTGAACTACTTATTTGGTCGATGTCCAAAACAATCTTGCATTGTTGAAATCAATGAGTGCATGCATTAGTGTTTCAGACTCCCACTTGCAAATTGCATAGGTGCTATTATCACTAATATGCTGCCATGTAAGAGTCCCATAATTTGGTCAAATACCATGAAGGAATCTCCACCAGAAAGCCTACACCTTGGGTTGCACTGACAATTTCCATAATATCTTCCATTTATCCTTACTGTTAGAGGAAGAAGGAGCTTCATTCTTTACCATATCCTCATCTTGCAGTTTCATCGCCATCGCTCTATATGCAGACCAAACTGAATAGATACCTGACTTCTCATGAGTCCACGCTAGGAGGTCATCTCCAACACTTCTGCTTAGAGGAATCTTCAAAATAGCATCAGCATCAGGACCCAATAACATCCCTCGGATCAACGGAACATTCCATTGACGCTTTGGAGTAATCAGCTCATTAACCGTGTTGAGGTATGAGCTTCGAAGTCGGCCCATGGGCCATAGTCCAGGATCCAGTGGTCTTCCCAAATAGAGATGGACTCTCCTGAGCCCACTCGCTTTACCAGCCCTGCTTTTAAAGCTTCCCTTCCCGCTAGAATTGATCTCCAAGTCCTTGATGCTGCTCTGGGCGCGGTAGCTTCCATGAAGCTTTGGTTATGCAAATACCTGGTAGTTCGGACTTGAGAACAGAGAGACTGATGTTTCATAATAATTCTCCAAGCTTGCTTGCCTAATAAGGAAATATTAAAAACATGCATATCCCTAAAACCCATTCCTACTTGGCATTTGGAAATAGCCAATTTCTCCAAAGAAATCCAATGCATAGATCTTCTGTCTAGATTTCCACCCCACCAAAATTTTCCTGAAATAGGCATCAACTTCTTGGAGGACCCCTTGGAGAGGAGAAAACAACTCATACTGTAATTTGATTTAGCTTGAATGATAGACTTAATTAGAGCTTATTTACATGGATAAGTCAAGTTCTTTTCATCATAGCCATTCACACTCCCTCTAGCACTGTCATCTATATACTCAAAGGCTTCACTAGTGAGTCTTCCCACAACCATAGGTAAATCCAGATATTTCTCAGAAAAAGCTTCAGTTTGGATATCCAAACAGTTCTTCACCGACTTCCTGTGAGCATCCGAGGTACATGGACTAAATAATAAAGCACGTTTCTCCTTATTAACCCTCTTACTGGATGCTTCATCATAAATTTGGAGGATCTCCTCCAATCTCCTTGCACTTTGACTATTTGCATTAGTGACAATTAGACAGTCATCCGCAAATAGCAGATGTGAAATCCAAGGCGAACTGTTGTACAAATTATTACCTCTGTCAATAAAACCGGTGTTGTAGTGGTGTAAGAGCGTTGTTAAGCCTTCTGCACAATAAAAGAATAAGTAAGGTGACATGTGGTCCCCTTGTCTAATACCTCGGTCAGTGTAAAAGGATCTAGGAGCCCACCATTCACTTTAACCGAAAACCTGACAGTGGAAACACACTTCAGGACCAGCTGAACAAAATGATGTGGAAAATAAAGCTTCAACATCATAGCCTCAATAAAAGGCCATTCCACTCGATCGTAGGATTTCATCATATCAAGTTTAGCAGCACAGTTTCCCTTCTTCCCCTTCTTCTTCCTTTTCATTGAGTGGATACACTAAAAAAACACTAAGGCATCATCGGATATTAGTCTCCCAGCGACAAATGCACTTTGTTCCTATCCAATAGTATACTCCAAAGTAGGCCTCATTCTGTTAGCAACTATTTTGGTAGCAATTTTGTATAACACGGTGCATAATGAAATAGGACTATATTGTTTAATGGATTGACGATATCGAACCTTTGTAATGAAAGTAATTGAGTATTTTTCATTGAGTACGGAAGCTCCCTACCATTAAGCAAACCAAGAACCGCAGCACAAAGGTCTTGTCCAATTAGATCCCAATGTCGCTAATAAAATTCAGGGGTAAAACCATCGACTCCTGATACTTTAGAAGGATGCATTTTTTTCCACACATGTTGATATGTCGTACGTTTTCTTCCGACATCGTACGCAAAAGTTATAGACATTTGAAGTTTTCATGGCAGTTTTTGGTAAAATATGTCAAAATTCATGTTTGTTATTTTTTGTAACAACTAAATCACTTAATATAACTACAGTTTTAAATAATTTATTTTTAGAATTTTTTATAATTCTGTTTCATGCTTTTGAAACTAGAAAAGGCGATCTCTGGGGTGTGTGTGTGGGGGGGGGGTCCACCTGCCATGGCTGGATTTTTGCCTATTTTCCTACCATGACAGAATCCGTCAACTTATTTTTGCCAAATTCTTTAGTCCCGGTTGATATCTTAAACCGGGACTAAAGGGTATATCTTTGTCCCGGTTCGAGACACCAACCGGGACAAAAGGGTTGTTGCCCGCGCCCGCACTCGTTCCACCCCTTTAGTATCGGGTCGTATCACGAGCCGAGACTAAAGGTCTGAAACAACCCGGGACTAAAGGTTGTCGGCGTCCTAGCTATTGGAACCGGGACTAATGTGAGCATTAGTCCCGGTTCCTAACACATCCGGGACTAATGCTCCAGAGGTCTCTAGACGAAAGCCCTGTTTTCTACTAGTGGATACACCTAGTTCTAGTGTTTGTCGTCGCCACTACTAGAAGAAGAATCGATAATGAACCTAGGAAAATTAGTAAGCCACATGAGATGAGTACATGGAATTTATTTGCAAGTTAAACAAGAAATAATACGATAAGAGGATTGTTTTGGCCTTAGTATAAACATATGCAAGACATGTTGAACCACTACTATGCAAATTATACCCAAAGGGCTCATCTTGTATATTAGCTACACTTTACCTTTGCCAAAGATATCGATACAGTTATATCATGACCATACACTAGTCATTCACATGATTGCCATTTATCAGCAGTCATACCAAGGCCATAATTCTATAGGCCATTTCCACCAGCATATCAAGATCATAACATTTGTTAGCTTAGGTTATTTTATGTTACCTCTATGACACAAACCTTATAGTATGATCATACTGTGTTGTATAGATAACTGAGGATGCAACTATTCGAGTAGGTTTGTACTTGGAGGTTGTACACATTTTCCCCTTTAACCTATGCGACTATCACCCATCAATGTGGTAGCCAGAGTCACTTCAACAATACTTCCTAATCATCACAACACCCTTACCACCCTGCAAGAATAACTCCTTGGGAGTGGAAACGATTGGAACGTCAAGTTATTACCATGAGGGGGATACTGAACTACCACTATATTAATAAAATCCCCATAGGGTGTTGAAGTTTCTATTAACCAAACACGTTTAAGGCCTCACAAGTTAACTGACCCTCCACTAGTAGTTTATGAGGGAATACTGAATGTGGTAGGAGCATAAGGCACAGACAACTCACAGAGAGACTTACGTCCTACTTAGGACCGCCCCTCCTTGAAGGGCTTATGCAAGGAAGGCTATATAACTTGTGCCTAAGCTGGAGCCAATGGGAGTTCATATCCAGGATGGCGTATGGTACCTCTTCTACAAGGAAAAGAAACATAGTCGGATCCTTCTAGAACTCGACCCAAACTAACTTGAGATAGATATGTAAACCTTGAGTAGGCCATCTATATAAGGTCGAAAGGGATCACCCCTAGAGGGCACTCAATCTTGTAATTGTAACTCACAATATCAATAAAATAAACCAGGGGTAGGTATTTACCACCAAAGCGAGGGGCCGAACCTCCATACATCGTCTCGTACGAATATTGTCCCTGCTATATTACATGATGCCATGGTCCACCATGCGTTAGACATCCTTGATGGCTACTGGCCTACTATCATGAAGACACCACGATAGTTTGCAGCCACCACGGGGCCTATACAATCCGTAGTTGCGTTCTAGGTGTGACATCTCAGCGAAGTCGGCAAGATGGTTGCCATTGGCCACCACCTCGTCTTCGGCAACATTCGCTACATTTCCAATTACTCTAGATAGAAACCGACAACCATACCAAGGCTTGCCTTTCAACGACTTCGATGCATTCACCAGCTTCATTGACACATCGACAATGGTGTTGGCTACAACGGAGAGGTTGTTTCCTCGAGGACGTCATAAAGTCAACTCGTGATGACGAGTCCATCTTCCCATCCTCGATGGAGGGTTGGATGAAGGATCTAATGATGACTCGATCATCAACGGGTCCTCTAAGTCCATGGGGGTCTTCATGGTGGTTCTCCTCAACCCGAAAGCATCTGCATCCACTCTAAGCACCTGATTTAAACACCCGTCTCGAGGAACAACCTTGAGACTCGAGGCACCAAAATCGACATGGCTAGCATGGCATTAGCGGCAGAGAAACAGTGCATCGCTGGTGAGAAGGAGCTCCCCACGTGGGAAACGAAGCTTATCGCTCGCGAATAGGAGGCTACCTAGAGTCGCCAGAAGGAGTTTGTGGCTATCTCATATTTTTGTAGGAAATCACACAAATTGCAACCTATCGACCTAGAACCAAAGAAGCTCTTTGTTTAGGACATCAGAGCAACTTGAACTCGTGATCCAACACCAAGAGCAGACAGAGCGACATGAGCCGACACAACACTTGGGGATCGCGTTGCGATGGGAGCCACTACAACACTTGGGAATCGACAAAGCATATCAACTTTGATCCTTAATAGGGCACGCTAATAAGTGGTATTAACATAAGCATTGACATGGCTATATTAAAGCAAACATACAATTCATGTCTTGTATGTGATATTACAAGCCTATACACAATCAAAAAATGCAAACTAGCACATGAATGGTACCAAAATATAGGTATAGATTGACTTGTCTAGGAGGAATGGGTAGGAAACTTTAATTATCCGCGAATCAACAAGAACGATATCCACCGAAAAAACACATCCATACAAGAAAGTAGGGAAGGTATCTCATGCAACGTGGTTACATGAGATAGTAGTTGTTGAAATCAAACAATGTTAAAGTAGGAGCTTTCTCAAGCAATGTGGTTGTTAGAGAAAGTAGTAACTAGTAAGGGGTTTGTACGATGGCGCTATAACAAAGGTCATCATACACTATGCGAGAATTGACATGTCAATGTTTTTTGAATAGTTTTTTAAAGGATTGGTCTCCTTGTTTGAATGCGGCTTCTTCCTATGTTGAGAGAGTGTTGTAAGTTGAGGCCGACACATAAGAGTTCGTATTGAACTTCCCAAGTGTTGGCTCTAAGCACTCTCACCAATGTTAGTCCGACTCATCATGAATTCCATGGATCTGGCACTAGAGCCACATCGTGTGGCATTGAGCGGTTTTGATGGGTGGTTGAGTGTGCTTTTTGGAACGGCTCGTTAGCTTTGATTCTCACCAAAATTAGATTTTTCATGTCATCTTTGCAGTTGATGGCTTTGGTAGCATTGTGGTATTGGGTTTATTTTTGCAATTGTGATGTTCGATGATTTAGAGGCTAAAGGCAAGTCGGAGTCGCCAGGTCGCTAGCGCGATGGAGGAAGACGAAGTTTTGAACTACATCATGAGATTTAGGTTTTTCATGTTTGTTGCCTTTGTTCAGTAGACTAAAAGTTTTTGCGGCCTAGATATTGATCCAGTTGTTCAGGTTTTCACCTGGTTTACCCTAATTGACCGGGAAAATCTCTCTAATATTGCAATGTGGGCACTCTCTACACTTTGTTGGACAAAATGAGGTGGTAACATTATTTTTACATATGAAGTCACAGTTATGCAACTGTGAAAAAAAGGAAAGAACAAAAATAGGAATAGACTAATAAGCTAGTCTGCCATTTGGACCATGGGAGGGAACCTAGGGCTCCTCTCTTTCGCCGTTTTACTTTTTTTCCTCTTAGCCATCTCTTTGTCGTTTCTAGTCACCCCCTCTTGTCTCCACCACCTCCTACCTTCTAGTCCTCGTCTCCGTCCTTTGCCTCTCTGTTGGTACCTCTATTACCCCCTTGTCCCTTCTCCCATTCCTTTGTTTGCACCTCTATGCACCCCTCCTCTCATTCCCTTCCTTTCTCCATCTCTCCTTTCTCCCTTTCACTCCTCCTGATTCTCTACCCTGTCAAACAATATCTCCCATGGAGGCAGCAACGAATGTCACAACAGTGAGCCAAAATATGGAGGCGACATGGTTGGAGAGGGATTTAGAACTTCCAGAGAATTTTTTGGACAATAACATGCTTCATATGTTGTCTTATTAGTATGTATTTCCCATTATAAATTATAGCGTGAGGATAGTTTTATAGTAAATATTTCCTTTTGTAAATAAATATTTCACATTATAGATTATGAATTTATCAGATTATGGTATTAGCATGCGCCCCCCTCAGATTTTTCCATACAAGGTCTAGACATGCTTTGTCCTGATCTTGCCATACAAGGTAATTTTGTCAATTACTTCCCAATCAGGGTAGGAATACATCAATGATCATCTTTGAGCCCTTACATTTCTAACTTAGAGATGGATGAGCTCACAAAGGATATATATATATAAGGAGATTTTACTTGTTGTTTGCTCTTTGCTAACGATGTGGTGCTAGTAGATGAAAGTAGGGTAGGCGTCACTAAGAAACTAAAATTGTGGCGGTAAACTTTTAAGTCCAAGGGGTTAGACTTAGTAGGACCATGACGAAGTATATGAAGTGCAACTTTTTGTGTTGTGGAGATTAGGAGAGAGAGAGAGAGGCTAGTCTAGAAGGATAAATAGTTACAAAGAGGGACACGTTTTGATTCTTGGGATCGATGCTTCAAAACAATGTTGGTATCTACGAGGATATTAGCCACAAGTTCAAAGCAGGGTGTATGAAGTGGCAGCAATCATTCTTTGTGACAAGAAGGTCCCTCATATGGTAACAGGTAAGTTCTATAGGACAGAAATCAGACCTGCGATGCAATATGGAGTAGAATGTTGGCCAACTAAAAGGCAACAAATGGAACAACGAGTGGTGCAGAGATGCGCATTTTAAGGTGCACATGTGGCCAAACAAGAAATAACCGACTGAAGATAAGCTTGTCCAACATCTACTAATTTTGTCTGGGCATATTCAATGAAGGTGTTCTAAAGCACCAGTAAACAGTGAAACTCTAAAGGGTAGCAAAAATACTAAGAGGATCAAGGGCCAACCAAAGTTGACAATGGAGGAGGCGGTAAAAAGGAGAATTGAAGGACTAGAATGTACCTATAGATTTTGCACTTGGTAGGACTGCATGTAAATCAGTAATCCATGTGCCAAACCTTAATTTGATTTTCTTGTGGCATTGAGAGGTTTTGATGGGTGGTTGAGTGTGCTTGTTGGCACGGCTTATCAAGTTTTATTCTCACCAAAACCAGAGTTGTAATGTCATTTATAGTCGATGCATTTGGTAGAATTGCGGTTTTGGGCTTGTTGTCTCCGTTGTGTGTCTCGATGGTTTGGAGGCTAAAGGCCAGTCGGAGTCTCTAGGTCGCTAGCACGATGGTGAGAAAGATGAAGTTGTGGCCTACATCATGAGATTTCCATTGGTTCTTGTTTTTTGCCTTTGCTCGGTAGATTAAAAGTGCTTGCGGCCTAGATATTGAGCCTGTTGTTTTCTCCTGGTTTCCCCTAATTTACTAAGCAACTCTTTCTAATATTGCAATGTGGGAACTCTCTACGTTTTTTTGGAAGAAAAATGAGGTGGTAACATTATTTTGACATGTGAAGTCGCAGCTATGCAACAAAAAAAGAAAAAAAGAGGAAGGGACTAACAATCTAGTCGACCCATTTGGCCAGTGGGAGGGAACCTAGGGTTCCTCTCTTTTCCCTTTTCCTTTCCTCTTAGCTTTCTCTTCTTCATTTCTAACCATCCACTCTTGCCGCTACCATTGCCTACATTCTTGTCGTTGTCTCCCTCCTTTGCCTCCTTGTTGGTACCTCTATTACCCCTTGTCCTCTCTCCCCTTCCTTTATCAGTACCTCTACGTCCCCCTCCTCTCCCTCCCTTCCTTCCCTCCATCTGTGATTTCTCTCCCTCCTCTCGACTCTCTGCCCCTGTCACACAATATCTCTCATGGAGGCGGCAACGAATGTCATAGTGAGCCAAAATATGGAGGCAACATGGCAGAAGGGGGATCTAGAACTTCCAAAGAATGCATTAGGTGATAGTGTGCTTCATATGTTGGCTCATAAGTATCTCTTTCCCATTATAAATTATAGCATGAGAATAGTTTTCTAGTAAAATATCTCCTTTTGTAAATAGCTCCTTTACATTATATATTATGAATTTATTAGATTGTAGCATGAGTATGCGCCCGTTTAATTGTTTCCATACAAGGTATATACATGATTTGTCACGGTCTTGCCCTACAAGGTAATTTTGTTGATTAGTTTTCCAATCGGGGTAGGACTACATCAAGGGTCATCTTTGAGCCCTTACATTTTTCCCTCGGTGATGCATGAGGTCACAGTGGATATATACAAGGATATATTACTTGTTGTATGCTCTTTGCTGATGATGTGGTGCTAGTAGATGAAATTAGGTTAGGAGACACTAGGAAACTAAAATTGTGGGGATAAACTTTGAAATTTCACTTAGTAGGACTTCATGGAAATCAGTAATCCATGTGCCAAACCTTAATTTGCCTTTCTTGTACTTTTCTGTTTGTTATTATTTTATCTCCCTACTCTTTGGTTTCTACACTTTCTTGTTGTGTTTCATCTCTAGCCTACCACAACTAGCTCGGGAAAAAAGACTCTAAAGCAATGTCAACAGGATGTATCTACCATGATTGATAATCTTGGTACAAATTTCATGTTTGGTCACATGATGTGGAGTTTGATGTTAAATTTTTTATTCTCTCTAGCCTATAACTACAACTATGATGCATGTAAACTAATTTAGCATTGCTTATGCTACAAGAAATAACATACTGAAAGACATTGTTTATAATATTGACAAAGCATTCCTTTAAACATATGGAAGTACATACTTTGTACTTTACCCAACGCTCATTTGAGGATAGTAAAAATGATCATTGCAGGATTTTACTTTCATGTTCTTGGATTTATTAAGATAAATTTTTGGAGGCTACCATCAAACAATAGGGGAGATCTTTCCCAAATCCTTGCAATCATGATAAAATGGTCGGTATAATCTCATTTGTTGGTACCTATCTTACTAGAAATGGAGTTTATGTATAGGAAAATGACTTTTCTTTGCTTTTTGCTGAGTTGATATGATAAAGTATCTATCATTACATGTTCATAAAAAATGGGTGATAGTGGTTTCTTTGAAAGAAAAACATATGATAAAAATTGAGATGATGATCCCAACCGTGAATCCTTTATTTTGTTTTTGTATCCATTTCTTGTTCATTTCCTATAGCATGAACCCAAACATACACTATTTTGTTTTATTATGTTTTCCACATAAACACCAAGCTTTATCTTTTGCATATTATTATCCCTTTGTTCCAAACATGCCCTAAGGATGTATCGAGTGATTGCGCTGTCGAAGCTGCCATAGAGGAGGATTATAGAGTGAGGATAGGTTTTGTGGTAAAGACATATCATTTCGCAAATAGCTCTTTCACGTTATGGATTATGAATTTCTTGGGTACATGCTAATGTTACAAAGCTCTCTAAACAATTATAGTTCTATCACCTAGATCTAATTATTATGAAAATGCATTGTTTGGTACTCGTAATGATGTCACGGGGGGTCGACATAGGTCTCTGAGAAATCCTAATGATGTTTGACCACACACTTGCAGCTTTGACTGAGCTAGACAGTTTGTGACCCCTACCTGATTGAGGCCTAGCCTAAGTGGACCATTATCATCTATGTATGTCTCCATTGATTGAGGTAGTCTAACATTGCTAGTTTAAGTGGAGCAATACCAACAATTAAACCGTTATGATTCATAGGGACATTTTTTTTGCACATCAAGGTATATTTTGTAATAGTTCAACGCTCAAGTTTTAGTTTTGTTTCTTACTTGTGGTAGAACTGTTCATCTTGTTTCAATGTGTATAACGAAAATGACATTCTTGTGTAGGACGATTATGTTTGTGCATTTTGTGACGAGGGCGCCAACTTACTATGGTAGGTCTACTCATTTTTCTAGGACCTTTTTTGATGTAGGGTGATATTTTTTGTTATTAGGTTAATATGAGAATTTATAGATTTTTGCCACTACTCCACATATAAATACTAGATTGGTTGAAACATTTTTTTACTTTGTAGGGTGGTCGTAATCCTTTACCTAATTATTCAGTATATACTAATTTTTTTATATTTGCATTCAGTATCATCATCTAACTTTTCCTAGGCTTGAATTATATTGGAACTATCCAAGTTTCTATGCAAGAATTGTGAGTATAAGCATCACCAATGTGTTATTTGCGGATGTTTGGGTTTGTCTGATATATCATCAGATTTTAAATATGTTGAGTTCTTTCCTTTCCATCCCTTTGTCGTATGATAGTCCCAAATGTTACTATTTCATTTATTTTAACTGTTTGTGGAAAATATTCAATCTTTGCATGTTTCCTAACATGGTCAAAAGTCTTATAGGTGCAACAAGGGACCATCTAATTTTTTGGAAATTAAAGTTGAAAAATAGACAACTTCGTAGGGTGCATCTAAGAACTTAAATGTTTGATAAGGATAATTTGAGCATAAGAACCGTAAAAGCAATCATATTCAAGAAAATAGACAAGATACCAGAAAACTCACAATGGTAGATCATACGTCACACTATGTTTTTATAAGTCCTAGTCAATTTAAAAGAAGTAAAACATAAGTTTAGTGCAAATTGCATCTTACACTTTTCCACCTAATTACACTTCCAATTTTCTAGAAAAGTGCCCCACTTGCATTTTTCACTAAACCGAAGTGTTTTTTTCTTAATTACCAAGACTTTAGAAAACCACATGATTCATAACATCAACTTGATCTTTGCTTACACGGTATAAAATTAGGTATGTGTTAGTGTAGATGCCCTTATTTGGGTATCTGAGTAGATGTTTCCTAGTTTTAAGTATTTGATCTGCACATTTGTGATAATCAAATATAGTAGGTACTATCTATTGTTGTATGTTGATCTATTGGTCATATACGAGTCAATGTGGTTGATATTTTTTGGTGTTCAAAATGCGTTTATTGTCTATGTTTCCTGATCATGCAATCAGATCAATATGAAATCTGAATTGCCAAGTTTGGTTTACATCATGCAAAGATAAATACAAATGATCAGGTAAGATATTAAGTTGTTGGGTTATATCATTTTCGGAGCATAGATTGGATCTTGCGCACGACGGGTAATTACGAAGTTTTTTATGTTAATGTGCTGGAATCCTTGGGGTTTATTGCCTTAGCTAGATCAATATGTGCATGGTGATCTAGCGCAATTATTTAGCCCATTTCTATGTTATTTGGCCTGTTTTCTTGAATTATAACAGGACAAATATTTCTTGTTATAATGCAATGTCAGAACTTTGTGAACTTTGCAAGGAAAAATGGAGGGGTGGTGATAATTATTTTGGGAGGTGAAGGCTTGATTATGAAGATAATAAAAAGATGGATGGACAAAACGATGGACTAGATTCACAGCCCACGGATCCTCTCCTTTTTTCCTATTTTCCCTTGATCTCTCCTTTTTAGTTACCGTTTTTCCTCCTTTGCATGCCCCTTGTCTTTATTTTCACCAGCATTCTGGTCGCCGCCTTCGCAGTCCTTATTGTCACAATCTCCATCAAGGTTCTTGCAAATAATATTGCCACTTTCCTTTTTGGATTAATCTCACTCATTGTTCTCATTATTCATTTTTATTTATCACACCCATGAACGTTTCTTCCCTCCCTCCCTTTGTGATTACTTCCTTCTGCCTTACTCTCACTTCCTACCTTTTCCCCATATATATTTTATCTCTCTCATGGACTGTCCATCCACCTCTATTACACTATATTCTCCCATAAGGGTGTAGTGAATCTTACAATGTGAATTGTATAGAAAAGAATGCTTAAAGAGGGTATTTGTAAATTCTAGCAAAGACGGGGATATCATGTACTTCTAATAGTTACATTGGATAAGTGTTGCCAACATAATGCCATAAATAACCATGGATTGAGGTATGTATATTTCCAACATAATTACTACAAATACGATATGCCCATTTTCTATTATGGTGGGTCCCCTATTTGCGTTTGTCCAGTTTGATTCATGTTTGTTGCCTTAGCTTTTTATTTTTTAAGAAAATCACGAGCTTTATTATCTTAACAACAAATTGTTAAAATCGGTCATACGACTATGAACTAAGAAAGCAGGTGGCTCAGTGTCCCATGAAAATGACCCTCTTGTAAAATTGCATACTTCACACAAGAATGAGCCGCATGGTTAGCCTCGCAACGAGCAAAAACCACACTACTACACATAAAAGAACAAACTAGCTCGCTACATCTAAAATGGGATTCATCACCAACCGATCACCGAGGCGGTAGTCCAGTGATGCACCAGCTCCAAACAATACACTTCAAAGATTACCTTCTAAAAACCCCTCTCCACTACATAATACACCGCATCACGGAAGAGCAAGAGCTTCTGCAACTAGCGGGTTTGTGATACCTGAAACAACCTTGCATGTCGCCCCACGAAAGGACTGGGTGTCTTGAGCTACCACACACGACGACGCCATGCATGTCTCCAGCAGGAGAGCAACATCTGAATTTGACTTGACTGTGTCTTCAGGTGGCTTGATCCACTTGCAAGGTCATCTCGGAGATTTCACAGGTCCTTTCCCCTTAGGAAGCTCGATCAGCTGTAAAGTATCTTGGATAATCTCCATAAATTTAGTTGGGTTGAATCCAACTTCACCATCCGGGATATCCATATCGAATACATCACCATGATGATCATCTCCCTCTCCCTTTGCGTGAATAACGGATCACACAAAATGTCTTCCGCCCACGTCAAATGATAGAGTCTTGGTGTTTAATTAGAAGTACCTTTTTGGTTGATGTCCAAAATAATCTTGCATTGTTGAAATCAATCAGTGCGTGCATTAGTGTTTCAGACTCCCACTTGCAAATTCCACAGGTGCTATTATTACTGATATGCCGCCATGTAAGAGTCCCATAATTCGGTAAAATACCTCGAAGGACTCTCCACCTGAAATCCTGCACCTTGGGTTGCACTGACAATTTCCATAATATCTTCCATTTCTCCTTACTGTTAGAGGAAGAAGGAGCTTAATTATTCACCATCTCCTCATCTTGTAGTTTCATCGCCATCGCTCTATATGCATACCGAACTTAATAGATACCTGACTTCTCATGAGTCCATGCCAGGAGGTCATCTCCAACACTTCTGCTTAGAGGAATCTTCAAAATAGCATCCGCATCAGGACCCAATAACATCTCTCGGATCAACGGAACATACCATTGATGCTTTGGAGTAATCGGCTCATTAACCGTCTTGAGGTATGAGCTTCGAAGTTGGCCCATGGGCCACATAGTGGCAGTGTCTAGGATCTAGTGGTCTTCCCAAATAGAGATGGACTCTCCTGAGCCCACTAGCTTTACCATACCAGCTTTTAAAGCTTCCCTTCCCGCCAGAATTGATCTCCAAGTCCTTGATGCTCCTCTGGGCGCTGTAGCTTCCTTGACGCTTTGGTTATGCAAATACCTGGTAGTTTGGACTTGAAAACAAAGAGACTGAGGTTTCATAATAATTCTCCAAGCTTGCTTGCCTAATAAGGGAATATTAAAAGAACGCACATCCCTAAAACCCATTCCACCTTGGCATTTGGGAATAGCCAATTTCTCCCAAAAAATCCAATGCATAGATCTTCTGTCCAGATTTCCACCCCACCAGAATTTTCCTGAAATAGACATCAACTTCTTGGAGGACCCCTTGGAGAGGAGAAAACAACTCATACTATAATTTGATTTAGCTTGAATGAGATACTTAATTAGAGCTTCTTTACCTTGGAGTTCCGTTCATCCTAGCCATTCACACTCCCTCTAGCACTGTCATCTATATACTCAAAGGCTTCACTAGTGAGTCTTCCCACAACCATAGGTAAATCCAGATATTTCTCGAAAAAAGCTACAGTTTAGATATCCAAACAGTTCTTCACCGACTCCCTGTGAGCATCAGAGGTACAAGGACTAAATAATAAAGCACTTTTCTCCTTATTAACCCTCTTACCAGACGCTTCATCATAAATTTGGAGGATCTCCTCCAATCGCCTTGCACTCTAACTATTTGCATTAATAAAAATTACACAGTCATCCGCAAATAGCAGATGCGAAATCCAAGGCGACCGGCTGTACACACGCACACCTCTATCAATAAAACCGGTGTTGTAGTGGTGTAAGAGTGTTGTTAAGCTTTCTGCACAATAAAATAATAAGTAAGGTGACATGGGGTTCCCTTGTCTAATACCCCGGGTCGGTGTAAAAGGATCTAGGAGCCCACCATTCACTTTAACTGAGAACCTGACAGTGGAAACACACTTCAGGATCAGCTGAAACAAAATGATATGGAAAATAAAGCTTCAACATCATGGCCTATGTAAAAGGCCATTC
Organism: Avena sativa; assembly: GCA_916181665.1. Classification (NCBI taxonomy): domain Eukaryota; kingdom Viridiplantae; phylum Streptophyta; class Magnoliopsida; order Poales; family Poaceae; genus Avena; species Avena sativa. Next base: position 26,147,027 of record OV702283.1, read on the forward strand.
CACTCGATCGTAGGCTTTCATCATATAAAGTTTAGTAGCACAGTTTCCCTTCTTCCCCTTCTTCTTCCTTTTCATTGAGTGGATACACTCAAAAAACACTAAGGCATTATCTGATATTAGTCTCCCAGCAACAAATGCACTTTGTTCCTGTCCAATAGTATACTCCAAAGTAGGCCTCATTCTTTTAGCAACTATTTTGGTAGCAATTTTGTATAACACAATGCATAATGAAATAGGACTATATTGTTTAATGGATTGATGATATCGAACCTTTGGAATCAAAGTAATTGAGTATTGTTCAATGAGTCTGTAAGCTCCCTACCATTAAGCAAACCCACAAAGGTCTTGGCCAATTAGATCCTAATCTCGCTGATAAAATCCAATGGTACAACCATCGACTCCTGATGCTTTAGAAGGATGCATTTTTTCGTGCATTTTGATAGGTCGTACGTTTTTTCTAACATCGTACGCAAAAGTTATAGCCATTTAAAGTTTTCATGATAGTTTTTGGCAAAATATGTCGAAATTCATGTTTGTTATTTTTCGTAACAACTAAGTCACTTAATATAACTACAGTTTTAAAGATTTTATTTTTAGAATTTTCTATAATTTTTTGGCATGATTTTGAATCTAGAAAAGGCGATCTCTGGGGGGGGTGTTATGTGGTGGACAAAAAAGTTCTGCCGCGCCAGGATTTTTGCCTGTTTTACTGCCGTGGCAGAACCTGCCAAATTATTTTTGTCAATTTTTTAGTCTCAGTTGATGTCTCAAACCGGGACTAAAGGGTCTATCTTTTGTCCCGTTGGAGACACCAACCGGGACTAAAGGGTTGTTGCCCGCGCCCGCACCCGTTCCACCCCTTTAGTCCCGGGTCGTATCACGAACCGGGACTAAATGTCCGAAACGACCCGGGACTAAAGGTTGTCAGCATCCTAGCTATTGGAACCGGGTCTAATATGAGAATTAGTCCCGGTTCCTAACACATCCTGGACTAATGCTCCGGAGGGCTCTGTAAGAAATCCATGTTTTCTACTAGTGGATACACCTAGTTCTGGTGTTTGTCGTCGCCACTACTAGAAGAAGAATCGATAATGCACCTAGGAAAATTAGTAAGCTAGATGAGATGAGTACATGGGATTTATTTGCAAGCTAAACAAGAAATAATACGATAAGAGGATTGATTTGGCCTTAGTATAAACATATGCAAGACAAGTTGAACCACTACTATACAAAATATACCCAAAGGGCTCATCTTGTATATTAGCTGCACTTTACCTTTGCCAAAGATATCGATATAGTTATATCATGACCATACACTAGTCATTCACATGATTGCCATTTATCAGCATAGTCATACCAAGGCCATAATTCTATAGGCCATTTCCACCAACATCTCAAGATCATAACATCGGTTAGCTTAGGTTATTTTATGTTACCTCTATGACACAAACCTTATAGTGTGATCATATTGTGTTGTGTACATAACTGAGGATGCAACTATTCAAGTAGGTTTGTACTTGGAGGTTGTACACATTTTCCTCACGATGAAGTTTCCCCTTTCACCTATGTGACTATCACCCATCAATGTGGTAGCCAAAGTAACTTCAACAATATTGTCTAATCATCACAACACCCTTACCGACCCGCAAGAATAACTCCTTGGGAGTGGAAAAGATTTGAACCTCAAGTGCTTACCATGAGAGGGATACTGAACTACCACTATATTGATAAAATCCCCATAGGGTGTTGAAGTTTCTATTAATCAAACACGTTCAAGGCCTCACAAGTTAACTGACCCTCCACCGGTAGTTTATGAGGGAATACTGAATGGGGTAGGAACATAAGGCAGAGACGACTCATAGAGAGACTTACGGCCTACTTAGGACCGCCCCTCCTTGAAGGGCTTACACAAGGAAGGCTAGGTAAACTTGTGCCAAAGCTGGAGCCAATGGGAGTTCATATCCAGGACAGCGTATGGTACCTGTCTACAAGGAAAAGAAACATAGTCGGCTCCTTCTAGAACTTGACCCAAACTAACTCGAGATAGATATGTAAACCCTGAGTAGGCCATCTATATAAGGTCAAAAGTGATCACCCCTAGAGGGCACTCAATCTTGTAATCGCAACTCACAATATGAATAAAACAAACCAGGGGTAGGTATTTACCACCAAAGCGAGGGGTCGAACCTCCATACATCATCTCGTACCAATCTTGTCCCTGCTATATTACACGACGCCTTGGTCCAACATTCATTAGCCATCCTTGATGGCTACTGTCCTACTATCGTGAAGACACCACGATAGTTTGCAGCCACCGTGGGGCCTACACCATCCAGAGTTGCGTTCCAGGCGAGACCTCTCAGCGAAGTCAGCAAGATAGTTTCCATTGGCCACCACCTCGTCTTCGGCAACATTCGCTAAATTTCCAATTACTCTAGATGGAAGCCGACAACCAGACCAATGCATGCCTTTCAATGACTTCGACGCATTCACCAGCTTTGTTGACACATCGACAATACTGTTGGCTCCAAAGGAGAGGTTGTTTCCTCGAGGACATCATAAAGTCAATTCGTGATGACGAGTCCATCTTCCCATCCTTGATGGCTGTTTGGATGAAGGATCTAATGATCACTCCATCATCAACGGGTCCTCTAAGCCCATGGGGGTCTTCATGGTGGGTCTCCTCAACCCCAACGCATCTCCATCGACTCCAAGCACCTGATTTAAACACCCGTCTCGAGGTTGTGAATCAAGGCACCTAAATCAACATGGATATCATGGCATTAGCGGCAGAGAAACAATGCATCGCTGGTGAGCAGGAGCTCCCCACGTGGGAAGCGAAGCCGATCGCTCGCGAATAGGAGGCTACCTAGAGTCGCCAGAAGGAGTTCAAGGCTATCTCTTATTTTTGTAGGAAATCACACAAATTGCAACCTATCGACCTAGACCCAAAGAAGCTCTTTGTTTAGGACATCAGAGCAACTTGAACTCGTGACCCAACACCAAGAGCAGACAGAGTGACATGAGCCGACACAACACATGGGGATCGCGTTGCGACGGGAGCCAGTACAACACTTGGGAATCAACAAAGCATATCAACTTTGATACTTAACAGGGCATGCTAATAAGTGGTATTAACATAAGCATTTATATGGATTTATTAAAGAAAACATACAATTCATGTCTTGTATGTGATATTACAAGCCTATACACAATCCAAAAATGCAAACTAGCACAACAATGGTACCAAAATATAGGGATAGATTGATTTGGCTAGGAGGAATGGGTAGGACACTTTAATTCTCCGCGAATCAACAAGAACGATATCCACCGAAAAAACACATCCATACAAGAAAGTAGGGAGGGTATCTCATGCAACGTGGTTACATGAGATAGTAGTTGTTGTAATCAAACAATGTTAAAGTAGGAGCTTTCTCGAACAATGTGGTTGTTAGAGAAAGTAGTAACTAGTAAGGGGTCTGTAATATGGCGCTATAACAACGGTCATCATACACTATGCGAGAATTGACATGTCAATGTTTTTTGAATAGCTTTTTAAAGGATCGGTCTCTTTGTTTGAATGCGGATTTTTCCTATGTTGAGAGAGTGTTGTAAGTTGAGGCCGAGACATAAGAGGCCGTCTTAAACTTCCCAAGTGTTGGATCTAAGCACTCTCGCCAATGTTAGTCCGGTTCATCACGAATTCCATGGATCTGACACTAGAGCCACATCGTGTGGCATTGAGCGGTTTTTATGGGTGGTTGAGTGTGCTTGTTGGCACGACTCGTTAGCTTTGATTCTCACCAAAATTAGATTTATCATGTCCTCTTTGCAGTTAATGGCTTTGGTAGCATTGCGGTCTTGGGCTTGTTTTTGCAATTGTGTTGTTCAATGATTTAGAGGCTAAAGGCAAGTCGGAGTCGCCAGGTCACTAGCGCGATGGAGGAAGATGTAGTTTGGACCTACATCATGAGATTTCTGTTTTTCGCGTTTGTTGCCTTTGATCGGTAGACTAAAAGTTCTTATGGCCTAGATCTTGATCCCGTTGTTCAGGTTTTCTCCTGGTTTCCCCTAATTGACCGAGCAACTCTTTCTAATATTGCAATGTGGGCACTCTCTACACTTTGTTGGAAAACATGAGGTGGTAATATTATTTTTACATGTGAAGTCACAGTTATGCAACTTTGAAAAAAAAGGAAAGAACAAAAATAAGAATAGAATAACAAGCTAGTCGGACCATTTGGACCGTGGGAGGGCACCTAGGGCTCCTCTCTTTCGCCGTTTTCCTTTTTACTCTTAACCATCTCTTTGTCGTTTCTAGTCACCCCCTCTTGTCGCCACCACCACCTACCTTCTTGTCCTCATCTCCGTCCTTTGCCTCTCTGTTGGTACCTCTACTACCCCCTTGTCCCTTCTCCCATTCCTTTGTTTGTACCTCTATGCACCCCTCCTCTCATTCCCTTCCTTTCCTCCATCTCTCCTTTATCCCTCTCACTCCTCCTAATTCTCTACACTTTTAAACGATATCTCCCATGGAGGGGCAACGAATGTCACAACAGTGAGCCGAAATGGTCGGAGAGGGATTTAGAACTTCCAGAGAATTCTTTGAACCATAACGTGCTTCATATGTTGGCTTGTTAGTATGTCTTTCCCATTATAAATTATAGCGTGAGGTTAGTTTTATAGTAAATAATTTCGTTTGTAAATAAATATTTCACATTATAGATTATGAATTTATCATATTATGGTATTAGCATGCGCCCACTTAAATTTTGCCATACAAGGTCTAGACATGCTTTGTCCTGATCTTGCCATACAAGGTAATTTTGTCAATTACTTCTATAAGACCCCTCCTTTATAAGGTAAAGGATCCCTATGATTGCAATGCTAGTCCTTGTATCAATTGCTAGCATCCACAGTTTAAGATGAAGTACACAGATACAAAGGTCTTTATTACATCGTCATTCCAGAGATAACATAGTCTTTTACAACTCCATAGCCAAAGTCTAGTACAAGAGTTCATAACATAAGTAAAATAAAGTAATTTTTTCATCTTCATGTGCCACAGGCAAGCATGTTGAGTGTAGACTCATAACCCTAATCCTCATCAAAGTATCCTGCAACATCATAAGTTACAGCCGCAGTGGGTCAATACATTAGAATAGCATTGGCAAGTGATACCATAGTAGAATAGTAGTTTCTAACTTTTATATGGATTTGGCTAAGTGTAGCTTAGGCTTGCTTTGCTCAAAATAGGTTTTTCCTATCAGTTGAAAATACTAAGTTTTTGTTTGTCAAAAACTCCCAAGTAACCACCAATGAATATTGAGGAACCTTTAACCCTTGTTCAACCACAAGTTTTTAACTTAGAAATTGGGATGAGGAGATCCTCGATAGCTTTAATGTCTTGATGCTCAAATTGTCCATTTTCGGGGACATGGCTAAGTACTTAGATTTTTCCTTCTCGAGAGGTGTCGCACTTTCCCCACAAGACTCGACATGCATCGAGACAAGATCTTTCAGAAGCCTTCCCTTTGACCAAATGGACGCGTTCCAACCTATCACCCCCTACCACCTTCTGTCCATCTAGCTAAGTTATTGCAACCTATATGATCCAGGCAGAGCCCATATGCCATGTGGCTGCACTAGAAGCTTCTAAGCACTAAGTATCTCAAATCCCTTTGTTCCTGGGTGGCTTTCCACAAGTGAGATACACCAGGGAGGCCATAAAAATGGTCCCTGGGTAACCACTCAACATAACCCATTCTTTCCATTCCACCTAGGTGATTCATTCACTTAGTTGTTTTATTAAGGAAAAACATAAGTCAAAAGACTTAGTAAATTTCCATAGCAGTGTATATAATCCATCCTTGTTTAGTAATAGCTAGGCTAAGCATGATATCAACAAGTATCTTAACTTAGAGAATATTTCTACCAAGACTACATCTACTAGGATTTCCCATAGCATAGCATATAGATACTTAGCAAAATTTCATGCAAGCCCTATACAAAATATCACTAGTGCATATTCAAAATAATGGGACAAATACACGAAGAACCACTTGCCTTGGTAGTTGGGGGAGTAAAAACAATCTTCACAATCACAATCACCACTAGCACCAAAATCTACACATAAAATAATAGCACCAAATTCACATTCCAATATTCAAGCAAAAATATTATGAATGCATGCAAATGCCATGTGATGATTTTTCTAAACTAAACAAGACAAGTCAAACAGTACTGAACACAAAACCAACTAAATATAATCTAAATAAACTAAATTTTTCCTTATAAACATTTTCAAAATAATTTATATAGTCAAAATAAGCCTATATTTGTTTCTGCACAAAATTCCATTTCTACAGAATCAAATTACAAAAATAAACCCACAGTAGTGTAGGATTTATTTTTCTGAATCCAATGATATCTTATTTGTATTTTTGGATAAACAGAACAAAAGTTATAGATTTTACAAGTTTCATCATTCAAATTCATTTTCTGGATTTTTAAACAGACAGGACAGGCCACGTGGAAAGATTCTATTGGCTGATACCGATTCGCACGGATCGAGCTCTGTGGACCGTAGGAGTAAAAGTGAATCGCACGACACAAATCAATTGATACCCTTTCGCTAAGACAATCTATCCTATCACTTGGATCTAAATAGAACGGCTCACAGCACACTGCCAGGAACTGGCGGCACTGGCTCGATGGTGAGCGGCGGCGGTTCTCTGTCAGCATGGTTCCGGCGAAAATAGGAAGCAAGCAAGGAAGGGAAGATGCTCACCGAGTTCGCAGGGACATGGCGAAGCTCAAGGTTGTCGTGGGATGGCCAGGGGCGCACGGTCGTGTTGGCAATTGCTCGCTGAAGAAGCTCCTGGAGTCGCGCACGCTCGGTCGTCGACATTGGCGAGGCTACGGAGCACGCCAAGGCAAGACAAAGGATGCGTCAGATGCGTGAGAGAGGAGTTTGTAAGGGCATCAACCAGAGAGGAGGGGGCGGTCAGTAGTTACCAGTAGAGGTCGCCGGAGTTGATGCAGACGACGGCGACGCTCAGACTTGGTTGTTGCCGAGGCTGTAGGGCACGCGCGGCCAAGCTAGGGCTACTAGCAGGTGCGTACGGGGTTGCTGGTCAAGCTCGTGGAAGCTAGGGGCAGAGGGGTGGCCAGAGTTGGCCAGAATCGGCGTTGCAGCTCGTCGGAGAAGAGGAGGTTTGGGCGAGGAATTCTTGTAGCCTGGAGGCATTCAGGGCATGGGGTCTGAGGGAAAATGGGGAGGAGAGGTGGGCGATTATGTACGCGTGGTCGGGGGAGGAATTAACACAGCCATCAAGCAAATTTACGAGGAGGAATCAACGCTGGTAACGACGAGGAGGAATTTGGGGGTGGGTCTCGCGGCGAAGACGACATGCACGCGTGGCAGTGGGTCCGCAGGGTCAGTGAGTGAGGGGGTAGGTGCGTGAGTGAGAAAGAGTGGAGAGAGGGAGATGGCCGGGAGGGCTTTGTGGGCTGCATTTGTTGCTGGGCTGAAATGGTGGCGCCGGCCCTTTTCCTTTCCTTCTCTCCTTTTCTTTTTCTATTTTGATTTTTCAGGAAACAAATCAAACCAATTTTAAATGGATTTGAATTCAAACCACCTCCAGGTTTTTATAGTGCAAACCTTGTACTTGTTTGTGTATAAAACACTACTATTTAGTCAAAAGCACTTTGTCACTTTGAAAATAAAATAAAACCTTGCCTTATTGATATATAGATAATAGGCATATAAATGGTTTTGTTTTGAAATTTTTTGTGCAAGCCAAGGATGCTATGAATGTATGAATGAAATGCAAAGTTTTACAAATCATGATTTTTGGGATGTTATAACATCCCAATCAGGGTAGGACTACATCAAGGGTCATCTTTGAGCCCTTATGTTTCTAACTTAGTGATGGATGAGCTCAGAAAGGATATATATAAGGAGATTTTACTTGTTGTATGCTCTTTGCTGACGATGTGGTCCAAGTAGATGAAAGTAGGGTGGGCGTCACTAGGAAACTAAAATTGTGGCGATAAACTTTTAAGTCCAAGGGGTTAGACTTAGTAGGACCATGACGGAGTATATGAAGTGCAACTTTTTGTGTTTTGGAGGTTAGGAGAGAGAGAGAGGCTAGTCTAGAAGGACAAATAGTTACAAAGAGGGACACCTTTTGGTTCTTGGGATCGATGCTTCAAAACAATATTGGTATCTACGAGGGTATTAGCCACAAGTTCAAAGCAGGGTGTATGAAGTGGCAGCAAGCATTCTTTGTGATAATAAGGTCCCTCATATGGTAACAGGTAAGTTCTGTAGGACGGAAATCAGACCTGCGATGCAATATGGAGTAGAATGCTGGCCCACTAAAAGGCAACAAATGGAACAACGAGTGGCGTAGAGATGCGCATTTTAAGTTGCACGTGTGGCCAAACAAGAAATAATCGACTGAAGAGAAGCTTGCCCAACATCTACTAATGTTGTCTGGGCATATTCAATGAAGGTGTTCTAAAGCACCAGTAAACAATGAAATTCTAAAGGGTAGCAAAAAATACTAAGATGAGCAAGGGCCAACTAAAGTTGACAGGGGAGGAGGCAGTAAAAAGAAGTCTTGAAGGACTGGAATGTACCTATAGATTTTGCACTTGTTAGGACTTCATGGAAATCAGTAATCCATGTGCCAAACCTTAATTTGTTTTTCTCCTACTTTTCTGTTCATTATTATTTTATCTCCCTACTCTTTGGTTTCTACACTTTCTTGCTGGGTTTCATCTCTAGCCTACCACAACTTGCTCAGGACAAAAGACTCTAAATCAATGTCAACAGGATGTATCTAACATGATTGATAATCTTGGTATAGATTTCATGTTTGGTCACATGGTATGGAGTTTGATGTTATATTTCTTTATTCTCTGTAGCCTACAACTACAACTATGATGCATGTAAACAAATTTAGCATTCTTTATGCTACAAGAAATAACATATTGAAAGACATCGTTTATAAGATTGACAAAGCATTCCTTTAAACATATGGAAGTACGTACTTTGTACTTTACCCAATGCTCATTTGAGGATAGGCAAAATGAAAATTGCAGGATTTTACTTTCAGGTTCTTGTATTTATTAAGATAATGTTTTGGAGGCTACCATCAAACAATAGGGGAGATCTTTCCCAAATCCATGCCATCATGATAAAATGGTCGGTATAATCTCATTTTTTGGTACCTATCTTACTGGAAATGGAGTTTATGTATAGCAAAATGACTTTTCTTTGCTTTTTGCTGAGTTGATATGATAAAGGATCCATCATTACATGTTCATTAAAAATGGGTGATAGTGATTTCTTTTAAAGAAAACATATGGTAAAATTTGAGATGATGATCCCAACCATGAATCCTTTATTTTGTTTTCGTATCCATTTCTTGTTCATTTCCTATATCTTGAACCCAAACATACACTATATTGTTTTATTATGTCTTCCACATAAACACCAAGCTTGCTCTTTTGCATATTATTATCCCTTTGTTCCAAACATGCCCTAAGGATGTATCGAGTGATTGCGTTGTCGAAGCTGCCATGGAGGACGATTATAGAGTGAGGATGGGTTTTGTGGTAAAGACATCTCCTTTCTCAAATATCTCTTTCACATTATGGATTATGAATTTCTTGGTTACATGCTAATGTTACAAAGCTCTCTAAACAATTATAGTTCTATCACTTAGATCCAATTATTATGAAAATGCATTATTTGGTACTCATAATGATGTCACATGGGGTCGACCTAGGTCTCAGACCAATCCTAATGATGTTTGACTACACGCTTGCTGCTTTGACTGAGCTTGACAGTTTGTGACCCCAGCCTGATTGAGACCTAGCCTAAGTAGACCATGATCATCTATGTATGTCTCCATTGATTGGGATAGTCTCACATTGATAGTTTAAGTGGAGAAATACCAACAAGTAAACTGATAGGATTCATAAGGAAATTTGTTTTTTGCACGTCAAGGTATAATTTGTAATAGTCCAACGCTCAAGTTTTAGTTTTGTTTCTTACTTGTGATAGAATGGTTCATCTTGTTTCAATATGTATAACCAAAATGACTTGCTTGTGTAGGACGATTATGTTTGTGCATTTTGTGATGAGGGCGCCAACTTACTATGGTAGGTCTCCTCATTTGTCTAGGACATTTTTTGATGTAGGGTAATATTTTTGTTTTTAGGTTAATATGAGAATTGTTAGAGATTTTTGCCACTAGTCCACACATTAATACTAGATTAGTTGAAACATTTTTTTACTTTGTAGGGTGGTCGTAATCCTTTACCTAATTATTCAGTATATACTATTTTTTATATTTGAATTAGGTATCATCATCTAACTTTTCCTAGGCTTGAATTATATTGGAACTATCCAAGTTTCTGTGTAATAATTGTGAGTATAAGCATCACCAATGTGTTGTTTGCGGATGTTTGGGTTCGTCTGACATATCATCAGATTTTAAATATGCTAAGTTCTTTCCTTTACATCGCTTTGTCGTATGATAGTCCCAATGTTCCCATTTCATTTACTTTTAGTTTTTGTGGAAAATATTCAATCTTTGCAGGTTGCCTAACATGGTCAAAAGTCTTATAGGTGCAACAAGGGACCATCTAATTTTTTGAAAATTAAAGTTAAAAAATAGACAAATTTTTAGGGTGCATCTAAGAACTTAAATGTTCAATAAGGATAATTTGAACATAAGAAACGTAAAAGTAATCATATTCAAGAAAATAGACAAGATACCAGAAAACTCACAATGGTAGATCATACGTCACACTATGTTTTTACAAGTCCTAGTCAATTTAAAAGAAGTAAAACATAAGTTTAGTGCAAAGTGCATCTTAGACTTTTCCACCTAATCACACTTCCAATTTTCTAGAGAAGTGCCCCACTTGCATTTTTCACTAAACCGAAGTGTTGCTTTTCTTACTCGACCAAGACTTTAGAAAACCACATGATTCATAACATCAACTTGATCTTTGCTTACACGGTATAAACTTAGGTATGTGCTAGTGTAGATACCCTTATGGGGTATCTGAGTAGATGTTTCCTAGTTTTAATTTTTTGCTCTACACATTTGTGATAATCAAATATAGTAGGTATTATCTATTGTTGTATGTTGATTCTATTGGTTATATATGAGTCAATGTGGTCGATATTTTTTGGTGTTCAAAATGCGTTTATTGTCTATGTTTCCTGATCATGCAATCAGATAAATATGAAATCTGAATTGCCAAATTTGGTTTACATCCCGCAATTCACATCATGCAAAGATAACTACAAATGATAAGGTACGATATTAAGTTGTTGGTTGATATCATTTTCGGAGCATAGATTGGATCCTATGCATGATGGGTAATTACGATGTTTTTGATGTTAATGTGCTGGAATCCTTGGGGTTTATTGCCTTAGCTAGATCAATAGGCACATGGTGATCTAACCCAATTGTTTAGCCCATTTCTACGTTATTTTGCCCTGTTTTCTCGAATTATAACAGGAAAAATATTTCTTGTTATAATGCAATGTCAGAACTTTGTGAACTTTGCATGGAAAAATTGAGGGGTGGTGATAATTATTTTGGGAGGTGAAGGCTTGATTATGAAGATAATAAAAATATGGATGGACAAAACGAGGGAATAGATTCACATTCCCAGGGATCCTCTCCTTTTTTCCATTTCCCCTTGATCTCTTCTTTTTAGTTACCGTTTTCCTCCTTAGCGTTCCCCTTGTCTTTCTTTTCACCAGCATTCTGGTCGCCGCCTTATTGTCGCAATCTCCATCAAGGTTCTCGCAAATAATATTGCCACTTTCCTTTTTGGATTAATCTCACTCATTGTTCTCATTATTCGTTTTTCTTTATCACACCATGAACGTTCATTCCCTCCCTACCTCCCTTTATGATTACTTCCTTGTGCCCTTACTCTTACTTCCTACCTTTTCCCCATATATATTTTATCTCTCTCTTGCCATGTCCATCCACCTCTGTCACACTTTATTCTCCTATAAGGGTGTAGTGAATCTTACAATATGAATTGCATAGACAAGAATGCTTAAAGGGGTATTTGGAAATTCTAGCAAATACGAGGATATCATGTACTTCTAATAGTTACATTCGCTAAGTTTTGCCAACATAATGCCGTAAATAACCATGGCTTGAGGTATGCATATTTTCAACATAATTACTACCATATAAGGTATGCCCATTTTCTATTATGGTGGGTCCCCTATTTGCGTGTGTCCAGTTTGATTCATGTTTGTTGCCTTAGCTTTTTATTTTTGAGGGAAATCACGAGCTTTATTAACTTAACAACAAATTGTTAAAATCGGTCATAAGACTGTGAACTAAGAAAGCAGGTGGCTCAGCATCCCATGAAAACGACCCTCTTGTAAAATTGCGTACTTCGCACAAGAATGAGCCGCATGGTTAGCCTTGCAACGAGTAAAAATCACACTACTACACATAAAAGAACAAACTAGCTCGCTACGTCTAAAATGGGCTTAACCACCAACCGATCACCGAGGCGGTAGTCTAGTGACGCACTAGCTCCAAACAATCCACTTCAAAGATTACCTTCTGAAAACCCCTCTCCACTACATAAGACACCGCATCACGGAAGAGCAAGAGCTTCTGCAACTAGCGGGTTTGTGATACCTGAAACAACCTTGCATGTCGCCCCACGAAAGGACTGGGTGTCTCGAGCTACCACACACGACGACGCCATGCATGTCTCCAGCAGGAGAGCAACATCTGAATTTAACTTGACTGTGTCATCTGGTGGCTTGATCCACTTGCAAGGTCATCTCAGAGATTTCACAGGTCCTTTCCCCTTAGGAATCTCGATCAGTTATAAAGTATCTTGGATAATCTCCATAAATTTAGTTGGGTTGAATCCAACTTCACCATCCAGGAGATCCATATAGAATACATCACCATGATGATCATTTCCCTCTCCCTTTGCGTGAATAACGGATCACACAAAATTCTTCCACCCACGTCAAAGGATGGAATCTTGGTGTTTAATTAGAAGTACTTATTTTGTTGATGTCCAAAACAATCTTGCATGGTTGAAATCAATGAGCGCATGCCTCAGTGTTCCAGACTCCCACTTGCAAATTCCACAGGTGCTATTATCGTTGATATGCCGTCGTGTAAGAGTCTCATAATTCGGTAAAATACCACGAAGGACTCTCCACCAGAAAGCCTGCACCTTGGGTTGCACTTACAATTTCCATAATATCTTCCATTTCTCCTTACTGTTAGAGGAAGAAGGAGCTTCATTCTTCACCATCTCCTCATCTTGTAGTTTCATCGCCATCGTTTTATATGTAGACCGAACTAAATAGATACCTGACTTCTCATGAGTCCACGCCAGGAGGTCATCTCCAACACTTCTGCTTAGAGTAATCTTCAAAATAGCATCCGCATCAGGACCCAAGAACATCCCTCGGATCAGCGGAACATTCCATTGACGCTTTGGAGTAATCAGATCATTAACCGTGTTGAGGTATGAGCTTGGAAGTCGGCCAATGGGCCGCATAGTGGCAGTGTCCAGGAGCCAGTGGTCTTCCCAAATAGATATGGACTCTCCTGAGACCACTCGCTTAACTAGCCCAGCTTATAAAGCTTCCCTTCCCGCCAGAATTGATCTCCAAGTACTTGATGCTGCTCTGGGCGCGGTAGCTTCTATGAAGATTTGGTTATGCAAATACCTGGTAGTTTGGACTTGAGAACAAAGATACTAAGGTTTCATAATAATTCTCCAAGCTTGCTTGGATAATAAGGAAATATTAAAAGCATGCATATCAATAAAACCCATTCCACCTTGGCATTTGGGAATAGCCAATTTCTCCCAAGAAATCCAATGCATAGATCTTCTGTCCATATTTCCACCCCACCAGAATTTTCCTGAAATAGACATCAACTTCTTGGAGGACCCCTTGGAGAGGATAAAACAACTCATACTGTAATTTGATTTAGCTTGAATGTGATACTTAATTAGAGCTTCTTTACCTGGATAAGTCAAGTTCTGTTCAGCCTAGCCATTCACACTCCCTCTAGAACTGTCATCTATATACTCAAAGGCTTCACTAGTGAGTCTTCCCACAACCATAGGTAAATCCAGATATTTCTCGGAAAAAGCTTCAGTTTGGATATCCAAACAGTTCTTCACTGACTCCCTGTGAGCATCAGAGCTACAGGGACTAAATAATAAAGCACTTTTCTCCTTATTAACCCTCTTACCGGACGCTTCATCATAAATTTGGAGGATCTCCTCCAATCTCCTTGCACTCTAACTATTTGCATTAATAAAAATTAGACAGTCATCCGCAAATAGCAGATGCGAAATCCAAGGCGACCTGCTGCACACACGCACACCTCTATCAATAAAACCGGTGTTGTAGTGGTGTAAGAGGGTTGTTAAGCCTTCTGCACAATAATAGAATAAGTAAGGTAACATGGGGTACCCTTGTCTAATACCCCGGGTCGGTGTAAAAGGATCTAGGAGCCCACCATTCACTTTAACTGAAAACCTGACATTGGAAACACACTTCAGGATCAGCTGAACAAAATGATGTGGAAAATAAAGCTTTAACATCATGGCCTATATAAAAGGCCATTCCACTCGATCGTAGGATTTCATCATATCAAGTTTAGTAGCACAGTTTCCCTTCTTCCCCTTCTTCTTCCTTTTCATTGAGTGGATACACTCAAAAAACACTGAGGCATTATCTGATATTAGTCTCCCTGCGACAGATGCACTTTGTTCCTGTCCAATAGTATACTCCAAAGTAGGCTCATTCTATTAGCAACTGTTTTGGTAGCAATTTTGTATAACACGGTGCATAATGAAATAGGACTATATCTTTTAATGGATTGGTGATATCTACCTTTGGAATCAAAGTAATTGAGTATTGTTCAATTAGTTCGGAAGCTCCCTACCATTAAGCAAACCCACAAAGGTCTTGGCCAATTAGATCCAAATCTCACTGATAAAATCCAGTGGTAAAACCATTGTTCAATTTTGTGGCATGATTTTGAATCTAGAAAAGGCGATCTCGGGGGGGGGGGGGGGGGGTTATGTGGTGGACAAAAAAGTCATGCCACTCTAGGATTTTTCCCTATTTTCCTGCCGTGACAGAACCCGCCAAATTATTTTGGCCAATTTTTTAGTCCCAGTTGATGTCTCAATCCGGGACTAAAGGGTCTATCTTTAGTCCCGGTTGGAGACACCAACCAGGACTAAAGGGTTTTTGCCCGCGCCCGCACCCGTTTCACCCCTTTAGTCCTGGCTCGAATCACGAACCAGGACTAAAGGTCCGAAACAACCCGGGACTAAAGGTTGTCAGCGTCCTAGCTATTGGAACCGGGTCTAATGTGAGAATTAGTCCCGGTTCCTAACACATCCTGGACTAATGCTCCGGAGGGCTCTAGACGAAATTCCTGTTTTCAATTAGTGGATACACCTAGTTCTGGTGTTTGTTGTCGCCACTACTAGAAGAAGAATCGATAATGCACCTAGGAAAATTAGTAAGCTAGATGAGATGAGTACATGGGATTTATTTGCAAGTTAACCAAGAAATAATACGATAAGAGGATTGATTTGGCCTTAGTATAAACATATGCAAGACAAGTTGAACCACTACTATACAAAATATACCCAAAGGGCTCATCTTGTAAATTAGCTACACTTTACCTTTGCCAAAGATATCGATATAGTTATATCATGACCATACACTAGTCATTCACATGATTGCCATTTATCAGCATAGTCATACCAAGGCCATAATTCTATAAGCCATTTGCACCAACATCTCAAGATCATAACATCCTTAGCTTAGGTTATTTTATGTTACCTCTATGACACAAACCTTATAGTATGATCATACTGTGTTGTGTACATAACTGAGGATGCAACTATTCAAGTAGGTTTGTACTTGGAGGTTGTACACATTTTCCACACGATGAAGTTTCCCCTTTAACCTATGTGACTATCACCCATCAATGTGGTAGCCAAAGTCACTTCAACAATATTGTCTAAACATCACAACACCCTTACCACCCCGCAAGAATAACTCCTTGGGAGTGGAAAAGATTTGAACCTCAAGTGCTTACCATGAGAGGGATACTGAACTACCACTATATTGATAAAATCCCCATAGGGTGTTGAAGTTTCTATTAACCAAACACGTTCAAGGCCTCACAAGTTAACTGACCCTCCACTGGTAGTTTATGAGGGAATAATGAATGGGGTAGGAACATAAGGCAGAGACAACTCACAGAGAGACTTACGGCCTACTTAGGACCACCCCTCCTTGAAGGGCTTACACAAGGAAGGCTAGGTAAACTTGTGCTTAAGCTGGAGCCAATGGGAGTTCATATCCAGGACGGCGTACGATACCTCTCTAAAAGGAAAAGAAACATAGTCGGCTCCTTCTAGAACTCGACCCAAACTAACTCGAGATAGATATGTAAACCCTGAGTAGGACATCTATATAAGGTTAAAAGGGATCACCCCTAGAGGGCACTCAATCTTGTAATCGCAACTCACAATATCAATAAAACAAACTAGGGGTAGGTATTTACCACCAAAGCGAGGGGCCGAACCTCCATACATCGTCTCGTACCAATCTTGTCCCTGCTATATTACACGACGCCTTGGTCCACCATTCATTAGCCATCCTTAATGGCTACTGGCCTACTATAGTGAAGACACCACGATAGTTTGCATCCACCGTGGGGCCTACACCATCCAGAGTTGCGTTCTAGGCGTGACCTCTCAGCAAAGTTAGCAAGATGGTTTACATTGGCCACCACCTCGTCTTCGGCAACATTCGCTACATTTCGAATTACTCTAGATGGAAGCCGACAACCAGACCAAGGCATGCCTTTCAATGACTTCGACGCATTCACCAGCTTCGTTGACACATCGACAACGGTCTTGGCTCCAAACGAGAGGTTGTTTCCTCGAGGACATCATAAAGTCAATTCGTGATGACGAGTCCATCTTCCCATCCTCGATGGCGGTTTGGATGAAGGGTCTAATGATGACTCGATCATCAACGGGTCCTCTAAGCCAATGGGGGTCTTTATGGTGGGTCTCCTCAACCCCAACACATCTACATCGACTCCAAGCACCTGATTTAAACACCCGTCTCGAGGTTGCGACTCAAGGCACCTAAATCAACATGGCTAGCATGGCATTAGCGACAGATAAACAATGCATCGCTGGTGAGCAGGAGCTCCCCGCGTGGGAAGCGAAGCCGATCGCTCGCGAATAGGAGGCTACCTAGAGTCACCAGAAGGAGTTCAAGGCTATCTCTTATTTTTGTAGGAAATCACACAAATTGCAACCTATCGACCTAGACCCAAAGAAGCTCTTTGTTTAGGACATCAGAGCAACTTGAACTCGTGACCCAACACCAAGAGCAGACAGAGAAACATGAGCCGATACAACACCTGGGGACCGCGTTGCGACGGGAGCCAGTACAACACTTGGGAATCGACAAAGCATATCAACTTTGATCCTTAACAGGGCATGCTAATAAGTGCTATTAACATAAGCATTGATACGGATTTATTAAAGAAAACATACAATTCATGTCTTGCATGTGATATTACAAGCCTATAGACAATCCAAAAATGCAAACTAGCACATCAATGGTACCAAAATATAGGGATAGATTGACTTGGCTAGGAGGAATGGGTAGGAAACTTTAATTCTCCGCGAATCAACAAGAACGATATCCACCAAAAACACACATCCATACAAGAAAGTAGGGAGGGTATCTCATGCAACGTGGTTACATGAGATAGTAGTTGTTGTAATCAAACAATGTTAAAGTAGGAGCTTTCTCGAACAATGTGGTTGTTAGAGAAAGTAGTAACTAGTAAGGGGTCTGTACGATGGCGCTATAACAAAGGTCATCATACACTATGCGAGAATTGACATGTCAATGTTTTTTTGAATAGCTTTTTAAAGGATCAGTCTCCTTGTTTGAATGCGGATTTTTCCTATGTTGAGAGAGTGTTGTAAGTTGAGGCCGGGACATAAGAGGCCGTATTGAACTTCCCAAGTGTTGGATCTAAGCACTCTCGCCAATGTTAGTCCGATTCATCACGAATTCCATGGATCTGACACTAGAGCCACATCGTGTGGCATTAAGCGGTTTTGATGGGTGGTTGGGTGTTCTTGTTGGCACGGCTCGTTAGCTTTGATTCTCACCATAATTAGATTTATCATGTCCTCTTTGCAGTTGATGGCTTTGGTAGCATTGCGGTATTCGGCTTATTTTTGCAATTGTGTTGTTCGATGGTTTAGAGGCTAAAGGCAATTCGGAGTCGCCAGGTCGCTAGCGTGATGGAGGAAGATGAATTTTTGACCTACATCATGAGATTTCCATTTTTTGCGTTTGTTGCCTTTGCTCGGTAGATTAAAAGTTCTTATGGCCTAGATCTTGATCCCATTGTTTAGGTTTTCTCATGGTTTTCCCTAATTGACCGAGCAACTCTTTCTAATATTGCAATGTGGTCACTCGCTACACTTTGTTGGAAAAAATGAGGTGGTAACATTATTTTTACATGTGAAGTCACAATTCTGCAACTGCGAAAAAAAGGAAAGAACAAAAATAGGAATAGATTAACAAGCTAGTCGGCCCATTTGGACCGTGGGAGGGAACCTAGGGCTCCTCTCTTTCGCCATTTTACTTTTTTCCTCTTAGCCATCTCTTTATCATTTCTAGTCACCCCCTCTTGTCGCCACCACCTCCTACCTTCTAGTCCTCATCTCCGTCCTTTGCCTCTCTATTGGTACATCTATTACCCCCTTGTCCCTTCTCCCATTCCTTTGTTTGTACCTCTGTGCACCCCTCCTGTCATTCCCTTCCTTTCCTCCATCTCTCATTTATCCCTCTCACTCCTAATTCTCTACCCTATTAAACGATATCTCCCATGGATGGGGCAACGAATGTCACAACAGTGAGCCAAAATATGGAGGCGACATGGTCGGTGTGGGATTTAGAACTTCCAGAGAATTCTTTGGACAATAACGTGCTTCATATGTTGGCTTGTTAGTATGTCTTTCCCATTATAAATTATAGCGTGAGGATAGTTTTATAGTAAATAATTCCTTTTTGTAAATAAACATTTTACATTATAGATTATGAATTTATCATATTATGGTATTAGCATGCGCCCACTTAAATTTTGCCATACAAGGTCTAGACATGCTTTGTCCTGATCTTGCCATACAAGGTAATTTTGTTGATTACTTCCCAATCAGGGTAGGACTACATCAAGGGTCATCTTTGAGCCCTTACGTTTCTAACTTAGTGATGGATGAGCTCAGAAAGGATATATATATATATATATATATATAAGGAGATTTTATGTTTTATGCTCTTTGCTGACGATGTGGTCCTAGTAGATGAAAGTAGGGTGGGCGTCACTAGGAAACTTAAATTGTGGCGATAAACTTTTAAGTCCAAGGGGTTAGACTTAGTAGGACCGTGACGGAGTAAATGAAGTGCAACTTTTTGTGTTTTGGAGGTTAGGAGAGAGAGAGAGGGGCTAGTCTAGAAGGACAAATAGTTACAAAGAGGGACACCTTTTGATTCTTGGGATCGATGCTTCAAAATAATGTTGGTATCTACGAGGATATTAGCCACAAGTTCAAAACAGGGTGTATGAAGTGGCAGCAAGCATTCTTTGTGACAAGAAGGTCCCACATATGGTGACAGGTAAGTTCAATAGGACTGAAATTAGACCTGCGATGCAATATGGAGTAGAATGCTGGCCCACTAAAAGGCAACAAATGGAACAACAAGTGGCACCGAGATGCGTATTTTAAGGTGCACGTGTGGCTAGACAAGAAATAACCGACTGAAGAGAAGCTTGCCCAACATCTACTAAGGTTGTCTGGGCATATTCAATGAAGGTGTTCTAAAGCACCAGTAAACAGTGAAATTCTAAAGGGTAGCAATAATACTAAGAGGATCAAGGGCTAACCAAAGTTGACAGGGGAGGAGGCAGTAAAAAGGAGACTTGAAGGACTAGAATGTACCTATAGATTTTGCACTTGGTAGGACTGCATGGAAATCAGTAATCCATGTTCCAAACCTTAATTTGATTTTCTTGTGGCATTGAGAGGTTTTGATGGGTGGTTGAGTGTGCTTGTTGGCACGGCTTGTCAACTTCGATTCTCACCAAAACTAGAGTTGTAATGTCATCTTTGTGGTCGATGCCTTTGGTAGCATTGCAGTCTTGGGCTTGTTGTATCCATTATGTGTCTTGATGGTTTGGAGGCTAAAGGTTAGTCGAAGTCACTAGGTCACTAGCACGATGGTGAGAAAGATGAAGTTGTGGCCTACATCATGATATTTCCATTGGTTCGTGTTTGTTTCCTTTACTTGGTAGATTGAAAGTGCTTGTGGCCTAGATTTTGAGTTTGTTGTTTTCTCCTGGTTTCCCCTAATTGACCGAGCAACTCTTTCTAATATTTCAATGTGGGAACTGTGTGTGCTTTGTTGGAAGAAAAATGAGGTGGTAACATTATTTTGACATGTGAAGTCGCGGCTATGCAACCAAAAAAGGAAAAAAAGAGGAAGGGACTAACAAGCTAGTCGGCCCATTTGGCCAGTGGGAGGGAACCTAGGGTTCCTCTCTTTCGTTGTTTTCCTTTTACTTTCCTCTTAGCTTTCTCTTCTTCATTTCTAACCATCCACTCTTGCCGCTAAGATCGCCTACCTTCTTGTCATTGTCTCCCTCCTTTGCCTCCTTGTTGGTACCTCTATTACCCCCTTGTCCTCTCTCCCATTCCATTATCAGTACCTCTATGCACCCCTCCTCTCCCTCCCTTCCTTTCCTCCATCTGTGATTTCTCTCCCTCCTCTCGACTCTCTGCCCCTGTCACACGATATCTCCCATGGAGGCGGCAACGAGTGTCATAGTGAGCCAAAATATGGAGGCAACATGGCCGAAGGGGGATCTAGAACTTCCAAAGAATGCATTGGGTGATAGTGTGCTTCATATGTGGGCTCATAAGTATCTCTTTCCCATTATAAATTATATCATGAGGATAGTTTTCTAGTAAATTATCGCCTTTTGTAAATAGCTATTTACATTATAGTTTATGAATTTATTATATTGTAGCATGAGTATGCGCATGTTTATTTGTTTCCATACAAGGTATATACATGCTTTGTCATGGTCTTGCCATACAAGGTAATTTTGTTGATTAGTTTTCCAATCAGGGTATAGGACTACATCAAGGGTCATCTTTGAGCCCTTACATTTTTCCCTCGGTGATGGATGAGGTCACAAAGGATATATAAAAGGATATATTACTTGTGTACGCTCTTTGATGATGATGTGGTGATAGTAGATGAAAGTAGGGTAGGAGACACTAGGAAACTAAAATTGTGGAGATAAACTTTATAGTTCAAGGGGATAGACTTAGTAGGACCAAGATGGAGTATATGAAGTGTGACTTTAGGGGTGTTAGAGGTGAGGAGGGAGAGGCTAGTCTAGAAGGACCAATAGGTCCTAAGAGGGGAACCTTTTGATACTTGGGACCGATGCTTCAAAATGATGTTGGTATCTACGAGGATATTAGCCACAAGTTCGAAGCAGGGTGTATGAAGTGGAAACAAGCATCCTTTGTGACAAGAAGGTCCCTCAGAAGGTAACAGGTAAGTTCCATAGGATGGAAATTAGACCTGTAATACAATATGGAGTAAAATGTTGCATGGCTCACTAAAAGATAACAAAGGGAACAAAGAGTCATGCAAAGATGCGCATTCTAAGGTGGATGTGTGGCCAAACAAGAAATAACCGATTGAAGGGAAGCTTATCCAACATCTACTAAGGTTGTCTGGGCATATTCAATGAAGGTGTCCTGAAGCACCAGTAAACAATGAAATTCTAAAGGGTAGCAAAAAATACTAAGAGGAGCAAGGCCAACTAAAGTTGACAGGGGAGGAGGTAGTAAAAAGAAGTCTTGAAGGACTGGAATGTATCTATATATTTTGTACTTGGTAGAACTTCATGGAAATCAGTAATCCATGTGCCAAACCTCAATTTGATTTTTTCATACTTTTCTGTTCATTATTATTTTATATCCCTACTCTTTGGTTTCTACACTTTCTTTGGGTTTCATCTCTAGCCTACCACAACTTGCTCGGGACAAAAGACTCTAAATCAACGTCAACAGGATGTATCTAACATGATTCATAATCTTGGTATAGATTTCATGTTTGGTCACATGGTATGGAGTTTGATGTTATATTTGTTTATTCTTTGTAGCCTACAACTACAACTATGATGCATGTAAACAAATGTAGCATTGTTTATGCTACAAGAAATAACATATTGAAAGACATTGTATATAAGATTGACAAAGCATTCCTTTAAACATATGGAAGTACATACTTTGTACTTTACCCAATGCTCATTTGAGGATAGTAAAAATGAACATTGCAGGATTTTACTTTCATGTTCTTGTATTTATTAAGATAAAGTTTTGGAGGCTACCATCAAACAATAGGGGAGATCTTTCCTAAATGGTCGGTATAATCTCATTTGTTGGTACCTATATTACTGGAAATGGAGTTTATGTATAGGAAAATGACTTTTCTTTGCTTTTTGCTAAGTTGATATGATAAAGGATCTATCATTACATGTTCATAAAAAATGGGTGATAATCCTTTATTTTAAAGAAAACATATGGTAAAAATTGAGATGATTATCCCAACCATGAATCCTTTATTTTGTTTTCATATCCATTTCTTGTTCATTTCCTATAGCATGAACCCAAACATACAATATTTTGTTTTATTATGGTTTCCACATAAACACCAAGCTTGCTCTTTTGCATATTATTATCCCTTTGTTCCAAACATGCCCTAAGGATGTATCGAGTGATTGCACTGTCGAAGCTGCCATGGAGGACGATTATAGAGTGAGGATGGGTTTTGTGGTAAAGACATCTCTTTTCGCAAATAGCTCTTTCACATTATGGATTATGAATTTATTGGTTACATGCTAATGTTACAAAGCTCTCTAAACAATTATAGTTCTATCACCTAGATCCAATTATTATGAAAATGCATTATTTGGTACTCATAATGATGTCACATGGGGTTGACCTAGGTCTCTGACCAATCCTAATGATGTTTGACTACACACTTGCTGCTTTGACTGAGCTAGACAGTTTGTTACCCCAGCCTGATTGAGGCCTAGCCTAAGTGGACCATGATCATCTATGTATGTCTCCACTGATTGGGATAGTCTCACATTGCTAGTTTAAGTGGAGCAATACCAACAAGTAAACCGATAGGATTCATAAGGACAATTTTTTTTTGCACGTCAAGGTATATTTTGTTTCAATATGTATAACCAAAATGATTTGTTTGTGTAGGACGATTATGTTTGTGCATTTTGTGATGAGGGCGCCAACTTACTATGGTAGGTCTACTCATTTGTCTAGGACATTTTGTGATGTAGGGTAATATTTTTGTTCTTAGGTTAATCTGAGAATTGTTAGAGATTTTTGCCACTAGTCCACATATCAATACTATATTGGTTGAAACATTTTTTTACTTTGTAGGGTGGTCGTAATCCTTTACCTAATTATTCAGTATATACTATTTTTTTATATTTGCATTCGGTATCATCATCTAACTTTTCCTAGGCTTGAATTATATTGAAACTATCCATGTTTCTGTGTAATAATTGTGAGTATAAGCATCACCAATGTATTGTTTGCGGATGTTTGGGTTCGTCTGACATAACATCAGATTTTCAATATGCTGAGTTCTTTCCTTTCCATCCCTTTGTTGTATGACAGTCCCAAATGTTCCCATTTCATTAATTTTTAGTGTATGTGGAAAATATTTAATATTTGCAGGTTGCCTAAGATGGCCAAAAGTATTATAGGTGCAACAAGGGACCATCTATTTTTTTGGAAATTAAAGTTGAAAATACACAACTTTGTAGGGTGCATCTAAGAACTTAAATGTTCGATAATTATAATTTGAAAATAAGTACCGTAAAAGTAATCATATTCAAGAAAATAGACAAGATATCAGAAACTCACAATGGTAGATCATATGTCACACTATGTTTTTACAAGTCCTAGTCAATTTAAAAGAAGTAAAACATAAGTTTAGTGCAAAGTGCATCTTACACTTATCCACCTAATCACACTTCCAATTTTCTAGAGAAGTGCCCCACTTGAATTTTTCACTAAACCGAAGTGTTTCTTTTCTTAATCGACCAAGACTTTAGAAAACCACATGATTCATAACATCAACTTGATCTTTGCTTACACGGTATAAACTTAGGTCTGTGCTAGTGTAGATACCCTTATTGGGGTATCTGAGTAGATGTTTCCTAGTATTAATTTTTTGCTCTGCACATTTGTGATAATCAAATATAGTAGGTATTATCTATTGTTGTATGTTGATTCTATTGGTTATATACGAGTCAATGTGGTCGATTTTTTTGGTGTTCAAAATGCGTTTATTGTCTATGTTTCCCGATCGTGCAATCAGATCAATATGAAATCTGAATTGCCAAGTTTGGTTTACATCCTGCAATTCACATCATGCAAAGATAAATGCAAATGATCAGGTACGATATTAAGTTGTTGGTAGATATCATTTTCGGACCATAGATTGGATCTTCTGCATGATGGGTAATTACGAAGTTTTTGATGTTAATGTGCTGGAATCCTTGGGGTTTATTGCCTTAGCTAGATCAATAGGCGCATGGTGATCTAACCCAATTGTTTAGTCCATTTATACATTATTTTGCTATGTTTTCTCGAATTATAACAGGAAAAATATTTCTTGTTGTAATGCAATGTCGGAACTTTGTGAACTTTGAATGGAAAAATTGAGGGGTGGTGATAATTATTTTGGTAGGTGAAGGCTTGATTATGAAGATAATAAAAAGATGGATGGACAAAATGAGGGACTAGATTCACATGCCCAGGGATCCTCTCCTTTTTTACATTTCCCCTTGATCTCTTCTTTTTAATTATCATTTTTCCTCCTTTGCATTCCCCTTGTCTTTCTTTTCATCAGCATTCTGGTCGCTGCCTTCACATTCCTTATTGTCGCAATCTCCATCAAGGTTCTTGCAAATAATATTGCCACTTTCCTTTTTGGATTAATCTCACTCATTGTTCTCATTATTCGTTTTTTTATCACACCATGAACGTTCCTTCCCTCCCTAACCCTCCCTTTATGATTAATTCCTTGTGCCATTACTCTCACTTCCTACCTTTTCCCCATATATATTTTATCTCTCTCATGCCATGTCCATCCACCTATGTCACACTTTATTCTCCCATAAGGGTGTAGTGAATCTTATAATATGAATTGCATAGACAAGAATGCTTAAAGGGGTATTCGGAAATTCTAGCAAATACGAGGATATCACGTACTTCTAATAGTTACATTCGCTAAGTTTTGCCAACATAATGCCATAAATAACCATGGCTTGAGGTATGTATATTTTCAACATAATTACTACCATATAAGGTATGCCCATTTTCTATTACGGTGGGTCCCCTATTTGCGTTTGTCCATTTTGATTCATGTTTGTTGCCTTAGCTTTTTATTTTGGAGGGAAATCACGAGCTTTATTAACTTAACAACAAATTGTTAAAATCGGTCATAAGATTGTGAACTAAGAAAGCAGGTGGCTCAGCATCCCATAAAAACGACCCTCTTGTAAAATTGCGTACTTCGCACAAGAATGAGCTGCATGGTTAGCCTCACAACGAGCAAAAACCACATTACTACACATAAAAGAACAAACTAGCTCGCTACATCTAAAATGGGCTTGATCACCAACCGATCACTGAGGCGGTCAGTCCAGTGACGACTAGCTCTAAACAATCCACTTCAAAGATTACCTTCTGAAAACCCCTCACCACTACATAAGACACCGCATCACGAATAGCAAGATCTTCTGCAACTAGCAGGTTTGTGATACCTGAAACAACCTTCCAGGTCGCACCACGAAAGGACTGAGTGTCTCGAGCTACCACTCCCGACGATGCCATGCATGTCTCCAGTAGGAGAGCATCATCTGAATTTAACTTGACTGTGTCATCTGGTGGCTTGATCAACTTGCAAGGTCATCTCGGTGATTTCATAGGTCCTTTCCCCTAAGGAAGCTCGATCAGCTGTAAAGTATCTTGGATAAACTCCCTAGATTTAGTTGGGTTGAATCCAACTTCACCATCCGGGAGATCCATATCGAATACATCACCATGATGATCATCTCCCTATCCCTTTGCGTGAATAACGGATCACACAAAATGTCTTCCGCCCACGTCAAAGGATAGAGTCTTGGTGTTTAATTAGAAGTACCTTTTTGGTTGATGTCCAAAATAATCTTGCATTGTTAAAATCAATGAGCGCCTGCATTAGAGTTTCAGACTCCCACTTGCAAATTCCACAGGTGCTATTATTACTGATATGCCGCCATGTAAGAGTCCCATAATTCGATAAAATACCTCGAAGGACTCTCCACCTGAAATCCTGCACCTTGGGTTGCACTGACAATTTCCATAATATCTTCCATTTCTCCTTACTGTTAGAGGAAGAAGGAGCTTAATTCTTCACCATCTCCTCATCTTATAGTTTCATCGCCATCGCTCTATATGCAGACCGAACTGAATAGATACCTGACTTCTCATGAGTCCATGCCAGGAGGTCATCTCCAACACTTCTGCTTAGAGGAATCTTCAAAATAGCATCCGCATCAGGACCCAATAACATCTCTCGGATCAGCGGAACATTCCATTGATGCTTTGGAGTAATCGGCTCATTAACTGTGTTAAGGTATGAGCTTCGAAGTCGGCCCATGGGCCACATAGTGGCAGTTTCTAGGATCTAGTGGTCTTCCCAAATAGATATGGACTCTCCTGAGCCCACTAGCTTTACCAGACCAGCTTTTAAAGCTTCCCTTACCGCCAGAATTGATCTCCAAGTCCTTGATGCTGCTCTGGGCGCTGTAGCTTCCTTGACGCTTTGGTTATGCAAATACCTGGTAGTTTGGACTTGAGAACAGAGAGACTAAGGTTTCATAATAATTCTCCAAGATTGCTTGCCTAATAAGGAAAAATTAAAAGCATGCATATCCCTAAAATCCATTCCAACTTGGCATTTGGTAATAGCCAATTTCTCCTAAGAAATCCAATGCATAGATCTTCTGTCTAGATTTCCACCCCACCAGAATTTTCCTGAAATAGACATCAACTTCTTGCAGGACCCCTTGGAGAGGAGAAAACAACTGATACTATAATTTGATTTAGCTTGAATGATAGACTTAATTAGAGCTTCTTTACCTGGAAAAGTCAAGTTCTTTTCATCCTAGCCATTCACACCTCCTCTAGCACTGTCATCTATATACTCAAAGGCTTCACTAGTGAGTCTTCCCACAACCATAGGTAAATCCAGATATTTCTCTAAAAAATCTTCAGTTTGGATATCCAAACAGTTCTTCACGGACTCCCTGTGAGCATCAGAGGTACATGGACTAAATAATAAAGCACATTTCTCCTTATTAACCCTCTTACCGGATGCTTCATCATAAATTTGGAGGATCTTCGTGCACTTTGACTATTTGCATTAGTGAAAATTAGACAGTCATCCGCAAATAGCAGATGCGAAATCCAAGGCGAACTGCTGCACAAATGCACACCTCTATCAATAAAACCAGTGTTGTAGTGGTGTAAGAGCGTTGTTAAGCCTTCTACACAATAAAAGAATAAGTAAGGTGACATGGGGTCCCCTTGTCTAATACCCCGGTCAGTGTAAATGGATCTAGGAGCCCACCATTCACTTTAACCGAAAACCTGACAGTGGAAACACACTTCAGGATCAGCGGAACAAAACGATGTACAAAATAAAGCTTCAACACTAGGTAACTTGTTCCTAAGCTGGAGCCAATGGGAGTTCATACCCAGGACGGCATATGGTACCTCTTCTACAAGGAAAAGAAACATAGTCGAATCCTTCTAAAACTCGACCCAAACTAACTTGAGATAGATATGTAAACCCTGAGTGGGCCATCTATATAAGGTCGAAAGGGATTATCCCTAGAGGGCACTCAATATTGTAATCGCAAATCGCGATATCAATAAAACAAACCAGGGGTAGGTATTTACCACCAAAGCGAGGGGCCGAACCTCCATACATCGTCTCGTATGAATCTTGTCCCTGCTATATTACATGACACCTTGGTCCACCATTCATTAGCCATCCTTGATGGCTACTGGCCTACTACCGTGAACACACCATGATAGTTTGCAGCCACCATGGGGCCTATACCATCCGTATTTGCGTTCCAGATGTGACGTCTCAGCGAAGTCGGCAAGATGGTTGCCATTGGCCACCACCTCGTCTTCAGCAACATTCGCTACATTTACAATTACTCTAGATGGCAACCGACAACCAGACCAAGGCATGCCTTTCCACGACTTCGACTCATTCACTAGCTTCGTTGACACATCGAAAACGGTGTTGGCTCCAACGGAGAGGCTGTTTCCTCGAGGACGTCATAAAGTCAATTCGTGATGACGACTCCATCTTCCCATCCTTGATGGCGGGTTGGATGAAGAATCTAATGATGACTCGATCATCAACGGGTCCTCTAAGCCCATGGGGGTCTTCATGGTGGGTCTCCTCAACCCCAACGCATCTACATCGACTCCAAGCACCTGATTTAAACACCCGTCTCGAGGAACAACCTTGCGACTCGAGGCACCTAAATCGACATGGCTAGCATGGCATTAGAGGTAGAGAAATAGTGCATCGTTGGTGAGCAGGAGCTCCCCACGTGGGAAACGAAGCCGATCGCTCGCAAATAGGAGGCTACCTAGAGTCGCCAGTAGGAGTTTGTGGCTATCTCATATTTTTGTAGGAAATCACACAAATTGCAACCTATCGACCTAGAACCAAAGAAGCTCTTTGTTTAGGACATCAGAGCAACTTGAACTCGTGACCCAACACCAAGAGCAGACAGAGCGACATGAGCCGATACAACACCTGGGGACCGCGTTGCGACGGGAGCCAGTACAACACTTGGGAATCGACAAAGCATATCAACTTTGATCCTTAACAGGGCATGCTAATAAGTGTTATTAACATAAGCATTGATACAGATTTATTAAAGAAAACATACAATTCATGTCTTTCATGTGATATTACAAGCCTATACACAATCCAAAAATGCAAACTAGCACATCAATGGTACCAAAATATAGGGATAGATTGACTTGTCTAGTAGGAATGGGTAGGAAACTTTAATTCTCCACGAATCAACAAGAACGATATCCACCGAAAAAACACATCCATACAAGAAAGTAGAGATGGTATCTCATGCAACGTGGTTACATGATATAGTAGTTGTTGAAATCAAACAATGTTAAAGTAGGAGCTTTCTCGAGCAATGTGGTTGTTAGATAAAGTAGTAACTAGTAAGGGGTTTGTACGATGGCGCTATAACAAAGGTCATCATACCCTATGCGAGAATTAACATATCAATGTTTTTTGAATAGTTTTTTAAGGACCGGTCTCCTTGTTTGAATGCGGCTTCTTCCTATGTTGAGGGAGTGTTGTAAGTTGAGGCCGACACATAAGAGGCCGTATTGAACTTCCCAAGTGTTGGCTTTAAGCACTCTCGCCAATGTTAGTCCGATTCATCACGAATTCCATGGATCTGGCACTAGAGCCACATCGTGTGGCATTGAGCGGTTTTGATAGGTGGTTGAGTGTGTTGTTGGCACGGCTCATTATCTTTGATTCTCACCAAAATTAGATTTGTCATGTCATCTTTGCAGTTGATGGCTTTGGTAGCATTGTGGTCTTGGGCTTATTTTTGCAATTGTGATGTTCGATGATTTAGGCTAAAGGCAAGTCAGAGTCGCCAGGTTGCTAGCGCGATGGAGGAAGATGAAGTTTTGACCTACATCATGAGATTTACGTTTTTCATGTTTGTTGAATTTGTTTAGTAGACTACAAGTTTATTGCGGCCTAGATCTTGATCTAGTTGTTCAGGTTTTCGCCAGGTTTCCCCTAATTGACCGAGAAACTCTTTCTAATATTGCAATGTGGGCACTCTCTACACTGTGTTGGAAAAAATGAGGTGGTAACATTATTTGTACATGTGAAGTCACAGTTATGCAACTGTGAAAAAAAGGAAAGAACAAAAATAAGAATAGACTAACAAGCTAGTCTGCCATTTGGACCGTGGGAGGGAACCTAGCGCTCCTCTCTTTCGTCGTTTTACTTTTTTCCTCTTAGCCATCTCTTTGTCGTTTCTAGTCACCCCCTCTTGTCGCCACCACCTTATACCTTCTTGTACTCCTCTCCAACCTTTTCCTCTTTGTTGGTACTGTTGGAGATATGCCCTAGAGGCAATAATAAATGTAGTTATTATTATATCTTTGTGTTTATGATAAATGTTTACATTCATGCTATAATAGTATTAACAAGGAAACATTGATACTTGTGTGATTTGTAAACTTAATTTGAAGTCCCTAGTATAGCCTCTATACATCACTAGCTTGTTGGTTGATAAATGATTGTGGTTTCCCTATCATGAACATTGAGATGTTATCAACAACAAGATCATATCGTTAGGAGAATGATATGATGGACATACTCCTATAGATAAGCGTAGCATAAAGATCAAGTCATTTCAATAGTTCAATTGCTATATGCTTTCTGATACATAGTAACCTAATTCCTTCGACCATGAGATCATGCATATCACCTTTACCGGATGGATGCTTTGATGACATCAAACACCACACCGTAACTGGGTGGCTATAAAGGTGGCATTGAGTGTTCGGAAAGTATTGGTTGCGACACATGGATCAAGAGTGGGATTTGTCCATCCATATGACGGATAGATATATTCTGGGCCCTCTCGGTGGAATGTTATCCAATTAGCTTGCAAGCATGTGACTGGCTCACAAGGGATCACATATCACGGGAACGAGAAAAGAGTACTTATCGGTAACGAGGTTGAACTAGGTATGCAGAGATACCGACGATCATAACCTCGGATAAGTAAACTATCGTGAGACAAAGGGAAATTGGTATCGTATGTAAGTAGTTCATTCGATCGCAAAGTAATCGTAGAAATATGTGGGAGCCATATGAATTTCCAGATTTCTCTATTGGTTATTGTTCGGAGAAGTGTCTCGATCATGTCCGCATAATTCACGAACCGTAGGGAGACACACTTAAGGATTCGACGTTGTTTGAGTAGTTATGGTATTATGAGAAAGAGACCGAATGTTGTTCGGAGTCTCGGATGGGATCCGGGATATCACGAGGAGATCCGGAATGGTCCGGAGAATAAGATTCGTATAAGGAAAGTCCCTTTTCGGAGTTCGGGAATGATTCCGGTGTTTTCATCGGGAATGTTCTAGAAGGTTCCGGAATGTCCGGCACTCCGGAGGGGAAGGGTACATGAATGTGTTGTATCAAAGTTGGTATGATTGCATCATGTACTAAGTGTCATCGCTGTTCCAAATAAAGGATTAATTCAAATCCTAGTTTGAAAAGTCAAATAGCTAAATTGAAAAGTCAAACGGCTAAATTTGGAAAGAGGAAAAGAGGAGGAAGTGGGAAACCGAGTTGGGGAGGGAATCCCTCCTCCAACCGGCGGCACCCCTCCAAGCCGAGTTGGGGAGGGACTCCCCTCCCTCCCCCTTGGCCGCCGGCCCCTCCACCTATATAAGGAGGGGCAGGGCTCCCTCCTAGCACACACAAGTACCTCTCCTCAAACCATAGATTGGCGCCTACCACCATAGCCGCCGCCGCCCCCTAGGGTTTTGCCCTAGCCGCCGACTTGGGGGTCCCCGGAACCCTATCCGCCGGCTCTAGCCTCTCCTCCTTGGTGTGTCTAAAACCTAGATCGCCGAGGAGCTCTCTCATACTCCACCATACTCGCTCCGGCTTAAGGCGAAGCCCTGCGAGATCTCCCCTCTACTTCCGGTACCACGCCGTTGTGCTGCCGGAATCGCGAGGAGAGTGCTACAACCTCTGCTGCCTGCTGGAACAAGGGAGAGGAAGGTCTTCGTCGAGTACCGAACGTGTGACCGACTGCGGGAGCGCTGCCGGAATGCAGCGCCGGAAGGATCGTCTACGCGATCTTGAGATCGGGAAGAGTACGACTACATCACCCACGAGAATCCGCTCTCGTTAAACACTTTGGAATCTTCGAGGGTAAGTTATTCCATCGACTCGTTGCTACAATCTAGTAGATAGATCTTGGCTTGTTTGTTTGTATGCGATAGAAATTTTTTGTTTTCCATGCTACGAAACCCTACAGGTACCTCTATTACCCCCTTGTCCCTTCTCTCATTCCTTTGTTTGTAACTCTGTGCACCCCTCCTCTCATTCCCTTCCTTTCCACCATCTCTCCTTTCTCCCTCTCACTCCTCCTGATTGCCTACCCTGTCAAACGATATCTCCCATGGAGGCAGCAACGAATGTCACAACTGTGAGCCAAAATATGGAGGCGACATGGTCAGTAAGGGATTTTGAACTTCCAGAGAATTCTTTGGACAATAACATGCTTCATATGTTGTCTTATTAGTATGTCTTTCCCATTATAAATTATAGCGTGAGGATAGTTTACAGTAAATATTTCCTTTTGTACATAAATATTTCACATTATAGATTGTGAATTTATCAGATTATGGTATTAGCATGCGCCCACTTATATTTTTCCATACAAGGTCTAGACGTGCTTTGTCCTGATCTTTCCATACAAGGTAATTTTGTCAATTACTTCTCAATCAGGGTAGGAATACATCAATGGTCATCTTTGAGCCCTTACATTTCTAACTTAGTGATGGATGAGCTCACAAAGTATATATAAGGAGATTTTACTTGTTGTATGCTCTTTGCTAACGATGTGGTGCTAGTAGATGAAAGTAGGGTAGGCGTCACTAGGAAACTTAAATTGTGGCGATAAACTTTTAAGTCCAAGGGGTTAGACTTAGTAGGACCATGACGGAGTATATGAAGTGCAATTGTTTATGTTTTGGAGGTTAGGAGAGAGAGAGAGAGAGAGAGGATAGTCTATAAGGACAAATAGTTACAAATAGGGACACCTTTTGATTCTTGGGATCGATGCTTCAAAACAATGTTTGTATCTATGAGGATATTAGCCACACGTTCAATGCAGGGTGTGGCAACAAGCATTCTTTGTGACTAGAAGGTCCCTCATATGGTAACAGGTAAGTTCTATAGGATGGAAATCAGACCTGTGATGCAATATGGAGTAGAATGCTGGCCCACTAAAAGGCAACAAATGGAACAATGAGTGGCTCAGAGATGCGCATTTTAAGGTGCACGTGTGGCCAAACAATAAATAACCAATTGAAGAGAAACTTGTCCAACATCTACTAAGGTTGTCTGGGCATATTCAATGAAGGTGTTCTGAAGCACCAGTAAACAATGAAATTCTAAAGGGTAGCAAAAATACTAAGAGGATCAAGGGCCAACCAAAGTTGACAGGGGAGGAGGCAGTAAAAAGGAGACTTGAAGGACTAGAATGTACCTATAGATTTTGCACTTGGTAGGACTGCATGGAAATCTGTAATCCATGTGCCAAACCTTAATTTGATTTTCTTGTGGCATTGAGAGGTTTTGATGGGTGGTTGAGTGTGCTTGTTGGCGCGGTTTGTCAACTTCGATTCTCACAAAAACTAGAGTTGACATGTCATCTTTGTGGTCAATGCCTTTGGTAGCATTGCAGTCTTGGGCTTGTTGTCTCCATTGTGTGTCTCGATGGTCTGGAGGCTAAAGGCCAGTTAGAGTCTCTAGGTCGCTAGTACGATGGTGAGAAAGATGAAGTTGTGGCCTACATCATGAGATTTCCATTGGTTCTTGTTTGTTGCCTTTACTTGGTAGATTGAAAGTGCTTGCGGCCTAGATCTTGAGCTTGTTGTTTTCTCCTGGTTTCCCCTAATTGACCGAGCAACTCTTTCTAATATTTCAATGTGGGAACTCTCTGCGCTTTGTTGGAAGAAAATGAGGTGGTAACATTATTTTGACATGTGAAGTCGCAGCTATGCAACAAAAAAAGGAAAAAAAGAGGAAGGGACTAACAAGCTAGTCGGCCCATTTGGCCAGTGGGAGGGAACCTAGGGTTCCACTCTTTTGTTGTTTTCCTTTTACTTTCCTCTTAGCTTTCTCTTCTTCATTTCTAACCATCCACTCTTGCCTCTAAGATCGCCTACCTTCTTGTCGTTGTCTCCCTCCTTTGCCTCCTTGTTGGTACCTCTATTACCCCCTTGTCCTCTCTCTCATTCCATTATCAGTACCTCTATGCGCCCCTCCTCTCCCTCCCTTCCTTTCCTCCATCTGTGATTTCTCTCCCTCCTCTCGACTCTATGCCCCTGTCACACGATATCTCCCATGGAGGCAGCAACGAATGTCATAGTGAGCCAAAATATGGAGGCAACATGGCCTAAGGGGGATCTAGAACTTCCAAAGAATGCATTGGGTGATAGTGTGCTTCATATGTTGGCTCATAAGTATCTCTTTCCCATTATAAATTATAGCATGAGAATAGTTTTCTAGTAAAATATCTCCTTTTGTAAATAGCTCCTTTACATAATATATATGAATTTATTAGATTGTAGCATGATTATGTGCCCGTTTAATTGTTTCCATACAAGGTATATACATGCTTTGTCACGGTCTTGCCATACAAGGTAATTTTGTTGATTAGTTTTCCAATCGGGGTAGGACTACATCAAGGGTCATCTTTGAGCCCTTACATTTTAACCTCGGTGATGCATGAGGTCACAAAGGATATATACAAGGATATATTACTTGTTGTATGCTCTTTGCTGATGATATGGTGCTAGTATATAAAATTAGGTTAGAAGACACTAGGAAACTAAAATTGTGGCGATAAACTTTGAAATTCAAGGGATTAGACTTAGTAGGACCAAGATAGAGTATATGAAGTGTGACTTTAGGGGTGTTAGAGGTGAGGAGGGAGAGGCTAGTCTAGAAGGACCAATAGGTCCTAAGAGGGGCACCTGTTGATACTTGGGACCGATGCTTCAAAATGATGTTGGTATCTACGAGGATATTAGCCACAAGTTCAAAGCAGGGTGGATGAAGTGGAAACAAGCATCCTTTGTGACAAGAAGGTCCCTCGGAAGGTAACAGGTAAGCTCTATAGGATGGAAATCAGACATGCGATACAATATGGAGTAGAATGTTGCATGGATCACTAAAAGATAACAAATGGAACAAAGAGTAATGCAAAGATGCGCATTCTAAGGTGGATGTGTGGCCAAACAAGAAATAACCGATTGAAGAGAAGCTTGTCCAACATATACTAAGGTTGTCTGGGCATATTCAATGAAGGTGTCCTCAAGCACCAGTAAACAATGAAATTCTAAAGGGTAGAAAAAAATACTAAGTGGAGCAAGGGCCAACTAAAGTTGACAGGGGAGGAGGCAGTAAAAAGAAGACTTGAAGGACTGGAATGTACCTATAGTTTTGCACTTAGTAGGACTTTATGGAAATCAGTAATCCATGTGCCAAACCTTAATTTGCTTTTTTTGTACTTTTCTGTTCATTATTATCTTATCTCCCTACTCGTTGGTTTCTACACTTTCTTGTTGTGTTTCATCTCTAGCCTACCACAACTTGCTCGGGACAAAAGACTCTAAAGCAACGTCAACAGGATGTATCTAACATGATTGATAATCTTGGTACAAATTTCATGTTTGGTCACATGCTGTGGAGTTTGATGTTATATTTGTTTATTCTCTGTAGCCTATAACTACAACTATGATGCATGTAAAGTAATGTACCATTGTTTATGCTACAAGAAATAACATATTGAAAGACATTGTTTATAAGATTGACAAAGAATTCCTTTAAACATATGGAAGTACATACTTTGTACTTTACCCAACGCTCATTTGAGGATAGTAAAAATGATCATTGCAGGATTTTACTTTCATGTTCTTAGATTTATTAAGATAATTTTTTGGAGGCTACCATCAAACAATAGGGGAGATCTTTCCCAAATCCTTGCCATCATGATAAAATGGTTGGTATAATCTCATTTGTTGGTACCTATCTTACTGGAATGGAGTTTATGTATAGGAAAATGACTTTTCTTTGCTTTTTGCTGAGTTGATATGATAAAGGATCTAACATTACATGTTCATAAAAAATGGGTGATAGTGGTTTCTTTGAAAGAAAAACATATGGTAAAAATTGAGATGATAATCCCAACCGTGAATCCTTTATTTAGTTTTCGTATCCATTTCTTGTTCATTTCCTATAGCATGAACCCAAACATACACTATTTTGTTTTATTATGGTTTCCACATAAACACCAAGCTTGCTCTTTTGCATATTATTATCCCTTTGTTCCAATCATGCCCTAAGGATGTATCGAGTGATTACTCTGTTCAAGCTGCCATGGAGGAGGATTATAGAGTGAGGACGGGTTTTGTGGTAAAGACATCTCCTTTCGCAAATAGCTCTTTCACATTATGGATTATGAATTTCTTGGGTACATGCTAATGTTACAAATCTCTCTAAACAATTATAGTTCTATCACCTAGATCTAATTATTATGAAAATGTATTGTTTGGTACTCGTAATGAAGTCATAGGGGGTCGACATAGGTCTTCGACCTATCCTAATGATATTTGGCCACACACTTGCTGCTTTGACTGAGCTAGACAGTTTGTGACCCCTGCCTGATTGAGGCCTAGCCTAAGTGGACCATGATCATCTATGTATGTCTCCATTGATTGGGATAGTCTCACATTGCAAGTTTAAGTGGAGTAATACCAACAAGTAAACCGATATGATTCATAGGGACATTTGTGTTTTGCATGTCAAGGTATATTTTGTAATAGTTCAACGCTCAAGTTTTAGTTTTGTTTCTTACTTGTGGTAGAACTGTTCATCTTGTTTCAATATGTATAACCAAAATGACATGCTTGTGTAGGATGATTATGTTTGTACATTTTGTGACGAGGGCGCCAACTTACTATGGTAGGTCTACTCATTTTTCTTCGACCTTTTTTGATGCAGGGTAATATTTTTTGTTCTTAGGTTAATATGAGAATTGTTAGAGATTTTTGCCACTACTCCACATATAAATACTAGATTGATTGAAACATTTTTTTACTTTGTAGGATGGTCGTAATCCTTTACCTAATTATTCAGTATATACTAATTTTTTATATTTGCATTCGGTGTCATCATCTAACTTTTCCTAGGCTTGAATTATATTGGAACTATCCAAGTTTCTATGCAAGAATTGTGAGTATAAGCATCACCAATGTGTTGTTTGCGGATGTTTGGGTTTGTCTGACATATCATCAGATTTTAAATATGATGAGTTCTTTCCTTTCCATCGCTCTATCGTATGATAGTCCCAAATGTTCCCATTTCATTTATTTTAAC
Organism: Avena sativa; assembly: GCA_916181665.1. NCBI lineage: Eukaryota > Viridiplantae > Streptophyta > Magnoliopsida > Poales > Poaceae > Avena > Avena sativa. The sequence continues at coordinate 26,184,570 of OV702283.1, forward strand.
TGTTTGTGGAAAATATTCAATGTTTGCAGGTTGCCTAGCATGGTCAAAAGTCTTATAGGTGCAACAAGGGACCATCTAATTTTAGTGCAAAGTGCATCTTACACTTTTCCACCTAATTACACTTCCAATTTTCTAGAAAAGTGCCCCACTTGCATTTTTCACTAAACCGAAGTGTTTCTTTTCTTAATCGACCAAGACTTTAGAAAACCACATGATTCATAACATCAACTTGATCTTTGCTTACATGGTGTAAAATTAGGTATGTGCTAGTGTAGATACCCTTATTGGGGTATCTGAGTAGATGTTTCCTAGTTTTAAGTATTTTCTTTGCACATTTGTGATAATCAAATATAGTAGGTACTATCTATTATTGTATGTTGATCTATTGGTTATATACAAGTCAATGTGGTCGATATTTTTTGGTGTTCAAAATGCGTTTATTGTCCATGTTTCCTGATCATGCAATCAGATCAATATGAAATCTGAATTGCGAAGTTCGGTTTACATCCTGCAATTCACATCATGCAAAGATAAATACAAATGATCAGGTAAGATATTAAGTTGTTGGGTTATATCATTTTCGGAGCATATATTGGATCTTATGCACGATGGGTAATTACGAAGTTTTTGATGTTAATGTGTTGGAATCCTTAGGGTTTATTGCTTTAGCTAGATCAATATGTTCATGGTGATCTAGCCCAATTGTTTAGCCCATTTCTATGTTATTTTGCCCTGTTTTCTCGAATTATAATAGGACAAATATTTCTTGTTATAATGCAATGTCGGAACTTTGTGAACTTTGCATGGAAATATAGAGGGGTGGTGATAATTATTTTGGGAGGTGAAGGCTTGATTATGAAGATAATAAAAAAGATGAATGGACAAAACGATGGACTAGATTCATAGGCCCAGGGATCCTCTCCTTTTTTCCATTTCCCCTTGATCTCTACTTTTTAGTTACCGTTTTTCCTCCTTTGCATTCCCCTTGTCTTTCTTTTCACCAGCATTCTGGTCGACGCCTTTGTCGCAATCTCCATCAAGGTTCTTGCAAATAATATTGCCACTTTCCTTTTTGGATTAATCTCACTCATTGTTCTCATTAATTATTCGTTTTTCTTTATCACACCCATGAACGTTCCTTCCCTCCCTCCCTTTGTGATTACTTCCTTGTGCCCTTACTCTATCTTCCTACCTTTTCCCCATATATATTTTATCTTTCTCATGCACTGTCCATCCACCTCTGTCACACTTTATTCTCCCATAAGGTTGTAGTGAATCTTACAATGTGAATTGCATAGAAAAGAATGCTTAAAGAGGGTATTTGGAAATTCTAGCAAAGACGGGGATATCACGTACTTCTAATAGTTACATTGGCTAAGTTTTGCCAACATAATGCCATAAATAACCATGGATTAAGGTATGTATATTTCCAACATAATTACTACCATATAAGGTATGCCCATTTTCTATTACGGTGGGTCCTCTATTTGCGTCTGTCTAGTATGATTCATGTTTGTTGCCTTAGATTTTTTATTTTTGAGGGAAATCACGAGCTTTATTAACTTAACAACAAATTGTTAAGATCGGTCATAAGACTATGAACTAAGAAAGCTGGTGGCTTAGCATCCCATGAAAACGACCCTCTTGTAAAATTGCGTACGTCGCACAAGAATGAGTCGCAGGGTTAGCCTCGCAACGAGCAAAAACCACACTACTACACATAAAAGAACAAAATAGCTCGCTACATATAAAATGGGCTTCATCACCAACCGATCACCGAGGCGGTAGTCTAGTGACGCACTATCTCCAAACAATCCACTTCAAACATTACCTTCTGAAAGCCCCTCTCCACTACATAAGACACCGCATCACGGAAGAGCAAGAGCTTCTGCAACTAGCGGGTTTGTGATACCTGAAACAACCTTGCAGGTCGCCCCACGAAAGGAATGGGTGTCTCGAGCTACCACTCCTGACGACGCCATGCATGTCTCCAGCAGGAGAGCAGCATCTGAATTTAACTTGTGTGTGTCGTCTGGTGGCTTGATCCACTTGCAAGGTCATCTCGGAGATTTCACAGGTCCTTTCCCCTTAGGAAGCTCGATCAGCTGTGAAGTATCTTGGATAATCTCCATAAATTTAGTTAGGTTGAATCCAACTTCACCATCCGGGAGATCCATATCGAATACACCACCATGATGATCATCTCCCTCTCCCTTTGTGTGAATAACGGATCACACAAAATGTCTTCTGTCCACGTCAAAGGATGGAGTCTTGGTGTTTAATTAGAAGTACTTATTTGGTTGATGTCGAAAACAATCTTGCATGGTTGAAATCAACGAGTGCATGCATCAGTGTTTCAGACTCCCACTTGCAAATTCCACAGGTGCTATTATCACTGATATGTCGCCGTGTAAGAGTCCCATAATTCGGTAAAATACCATGAAGGACTCTCCACCAGAAAGCCCGCACCTTGGGTTGCACTTACAATTTCCATAATATCTTCCATTTCTCCTTACTGTTAGAGGAAGAAGACGCTTCATTCTCCACCATCTCCTCATCTTGTAGTTTCATTGCCATCGCTCTATATGCAGACCGAACTAAATAGATACCTGACTGCTCATGAGTCTATGCCAGGAGGTCATCTCCAACACTTCTGCTTAGAGGAATCTTCAAAATAGCATCCGCATCAGGACCCAAGAACATCCCTTGGATCAGTGGAACATTCCATTGACGCTCTGGAGTAATTAGCTCATTAACCGTGTTGAGGTATGAGCTTGGAAGTCGGCCAATGGGCCGCATAGTGGCAGTGTCCGAGAGCCAGTGGTCTTCCCAAATAGAGATGGAGTCTCCTGAGCCCACTCACTTTACCAGCCCAGCTTATAAAGCTTCCCTTCCCGCCAAAATTGATCTCCAAGTACTTGATGCTGCTCTGGGTGTGGTAGCTTCCATGAAGCTTTGGTTATGCAAATACCTGGTAGTTTGGACTTGAGAACAGATATACTGAGGTTTCATAATAATTCTCCAAGCTTGTTTGCCTAATAAGGAAATATTAAAAGCATGCATGTCCCTAAAACCCATTCCACCTTGGCATTTCGGAATAGCCAATTTCTCCCAAGAAATCCAATGCATAGATCTTCTATCCAGATTTCCACCCCACCAGAATTTTCCTGAAATAAACATCAACTTCTTGGAGGACCCCTTGGAGAGGAGAAAACAAATCATACTGTATTTTGATTTAGCATGAATGAGAGAGTTAATTAGAGCTTCTTTACCTGGATAAGTCAAGTTCTGTTCAGCCTAGCCATTCACACTCCCTCTAGCACCGTCATCTATATACTCAAAGGCTTCACTAGTGAGTCTTCCCACAACCATAGGTAAATCCAGATATTTCTCAGAAAAAGCTTCAGTTTGCATATCCAATTTTTTCTTCACCGACTCCCTGTGAGCATCAGAGGTACAGGGACTAAATAATAAAGCACTTTTCTCCTTATTAACCCTCTTACCTGACGCTTCATAATAAATTTGGAGGATCTCCTCCAATCTCCTTACACTCTAACTATTTGCATTAATGAAAATTAGACAGTCATCCGCAAATAGCAGATGCGAAATCCAAGGCGACCTGATGCACACACACACACACACCTCTATCAATAAAACCGGTGTTGTGGTGGTGTAAGAGCATTGTTAAGCCTTATGCACAATAAAAGAATAAGTAAGGTGACATGGGGTCCCCTTGTATAATACCCCGAGTCGGTGTAAAAGGATCTCGGATCCCACCATTCACTTTAACCGAAATCCTGACAGTGGAAACACACTTCAGGATCAGCTGAAAAAATGATGTGGAAAATAAAGCTTCAACATCGTGGCCTCAATAAAAGGCCATTCCACTCGATCGTAGGCTTTCATCATATCAAGTTTAGCAGAATAATTTCCCTTCTTCCCCTTCTTCTTCCTTTTCATTGAGTGGATACACTCAAAAAACACTAAGGCATTATCTGATATTAGTCTCCCAGCGACAAATGCACTTTGTTCTTGTCCAATAGTAAACTCCAAAGTAGGCCTCATTCTGTTAGCAACTGTTTTGGTAGCAATTTTGTATAACACGATGCATAATGAAATAGGACTATATTGTTTAACGGATTGACGATATCGAACCTTTGGAATCAAAGTAATTGAGTATTGTTCAATGAGTCCGGAAGCTCCCTACCATTACGCAAACCCACAAAGGTCTTGGCTAATTAGATCCTAAACTCGCTGATAAAATCCAGTGGTAAAACCATCGACTCCGGATGCTTTAGAAGGATGCATTTTTTCCGTGCATTTTGATAGGACGTACGTTTTTTTCCGACATCGTACGCAAAAGTTATAGCCATTTGAATTTTTCATGAAAGTTTTTGGCAAAATATGTCGGAATTCATGTTTGTTATTTTTTATAACAACTAAATCACTTAATAATACTACAGTTTTAAAGATCTTATTTTTAGAATTTTCTATAATTTTGTGTCATGATTTTGAATCTAGAAAAGGCAATCTCGGGGGGGGGGGGGGGGGGGGTATGTGGTGGACAAAAAGGTCCTACCGCGGCAAGATTTTTGCCTGTTTTCCTGCCGTGGCAGAAACCGCCAAATTATTTTTGCCAATTTTTTGTGCCCCAGTTGATGTCTCAAACCGGGACTAAAGGGTCTATATTTAGTCCCGGTTGGAGACACCAACCGGGACTAAATGGTTGTTATCCGTGCCCGCACCCGTTCCTCCCCTTTAGTCCCGGGTCGTATCACGAACCGGGACTAAAGGTCCGAAACAACCCGGGACTAAAGGTTGTCGGCGTCCTAGCTATTGGAACCGGGTCTAATGTGAGAATTAGTCCCAGTTCCTAACACGTCCTGGACTAATGCTCCGGGGGGCTCTAGACGAAAGCCATGTTTTCTACTAGTGGATACACCTAGTTCTGGTGTTCGTCGTCGCCACTACTAGAAGAAGAATCGATAATGCACCTAGGAAAATTAGTAAGCTTGATGAGATGAGTACATGGGATTTATTTGCAAGTTAACCAAGAAATAATACGATAAGAGGATTGATTTTGCCTTAGTATAAACATATGCAAGACAAGTTGAACCACTACTATACAAAATATACCCAAAGATCTCATCTTGTATATTAGCTACACTTTACCTTTGCCAAAGATATCGATATAGTTATATCATGACCATACACTAGTCATTCACATGATTGCCATTTATCAGCATAGTTATACCAAGGACATAATTCTATAGGCCATTTCCACCAACATCTCAAGATCATAACATCGGTTAGCTTAGGTTATTTTATGTTACCTCTATGACACAAACCTTATAGTATGATCATACTGTGTATTGTACATAACTGAGGATGCAACTATTCAAGTAGGTTTGTACTTGGAGGTTGTACACATTTTCCTCACGATGAAGTTTCCCCTTTAACCTATGTGACTATCACCCATGAATGTGGTAGCCAAAGTCACTTCAACAATATTGTCTAATCATCACAACACCATTACCACCCCGCAATAATAACTCCTTGGGAGTGGAAAAGATTTGAACCTCAAGTGCTTGCCATGAGAGGGATAATAAACTACCATTATATTGATAAAATCCCCATAGGGTGTTGAAATTTCTATTAACCAAACACGTTCAAGGCCTCACAAGTTAACTGACCCTCCACTGGTAATTTATGAGGGAATACTGAATGGGGTAGAAACATAAGGCAGAGACGACTCATAGAGAGACTTACGACCTACTTAGGACCGCCCCTCCTTGAAGGGCTTACACAAGGAAGGCTAGGTCAACTTGTGCCTAAGCTAGAGCCAATGGGATTTCATATCCAGGACGGCGTACAGTACCTCTCTACAAGGAAAAGAAACATAGTCGGCTCCTTCTAGACCTCGACCCAAACTAACTTGATATAGATATGTAAACCTTGAGTAGGCCATCTATATAAGGTCAAAAGGGATCACCCCTAGAGGGCACTCAATCTTGTAATCGCAACTCACAATATCAATAAAACAAACCATGGGTAGGTATTTACCACCAAAGCGAGGGGCCGAACCTTCATACATCGTCTCATACCAATCTTGTCCCTGCTATATTACACGACACCTTGGTCCACGATTCGTTAGCCATCCTTGATGGCTACTTGCCTACTATCGTGAAGACACCACGATAGTTTGCAGCCATCATGGGGCCTACACCATCCAGAGTTGCGTTCCAGGCGTGACCTCTCAGCGAAGTCGGCAAGATGGTTTCCATTGGCCACCACCTCATCTTCGGCAACATTCGCTACATTTCCAATTACTCTAGATGGAAGCCGACAACCAGACCAAGGCATGCCTTTCAACGACTTCGACGCATTCACCAGCTTCGTTGACACATCGACAACGGTGTTGGCTCCAAAGGAGAGGTTGTTTCCTCGAGGACGTCATAAAGTCAATTCGTGATGACGAGTCCATCTTCCCATCCTCGATGGCGGTTTGGATGAAGGATCTAATGATGACTCGATCATCAACAGGTCCTCTAAGCCCATGGGAGTCTTCATGGTGGGTCTCCTCAACCCCAACGCATCTACATCGACTCCAAGCACCTGATTTAAACACCCGTCTCGAGGTTGCGACTCAAGGCACCTAAATCGACATGTCTAGCATGGCATTAGCGGCAGAGAAACAATGCATCGTGCTAGTGAGCAGGAGCTCCCCATGTGGGAAGCGAAGCCGATCGCTCACGAATAGGAGGCTACCTAGAGTCGCCCGAAGGAGTTCAAGGCTATCTCATATTTTTGTAGGAGATCACACAAATTGCAACCTATCGACCTAGACCCAAAGAAGCTCTTTGTTTAGTACATCAGAGCAACTTGAACTCGTGACCCAACACCAAGAGTAGATAGAGCGACATGAGCCGATACAACACCTGGGGATCGCGTTGCGACGGGAGCCAGTACAACACTTGGAATCGACAAAGCATATCAACTTTGATCCTTAACAGGGCATGCTAATAAGTGGTATTATCATAAGCATTGATATGGATATATTAAAGTAAACATACAATTCATGTCTTGTATGTGATATTACAAGCCTATACACAATCCAAAAATGCAAACTAGCACATCAATGGTACCAAAATATAGGGATAGATTGACTTGGCTAGGAGAAATGGGTAGGACACTTTAATTCTCCACGAATCAACAAGAAGGATATCCACCGAAAAAACACATCCATACAAGAAAGTAGGGAGGGTATCTCATGCAACGTGGTTACATGAGATAGTAGTTGTTGTAATCAAACAATGTTAAAGTAGGAGCTTTCTCGAACAATGTGGTTGTTAGAGAAAGTAGTAACTATTAAGGGGTCTGTACGATGGCGCTATAACAAAGGTGATCATACACTATGCGATAATTGACATGTCAATGTTTTTTGAATAGCTTTTTAAAGGATCGGTCTCCTTGTTTGAATGCGCATTTTTCCTATGTTGAGAGAGTGTTGTAAGTTGAGGCCGAGACATAAGAGGCCGTATTGAACTTTCCAAGTGTTGGATCTAAGCACTCTCGCCAATGTTTGTCCGATTCATCACGAATTCCATGGATTTGACACTAGAGCCACATCGTGTGGCATTGAGCGGTTTTGATGGGTGGTTGAGTGTGCTTGTTGGCACGGCTCGTTATCTTTGATTCTCACCAAAATTAGATTTGTCATGTCCTCTTTGCAGTTGATGGCTTTGGTAGCATTGCGGTCTTGGACTTATTTTTGCAATTGTGTTGTTCGATGATTTAGAGGCTAAAGGCAAGTCGGAGTCGCCAGGTCGCTAGCGCGATGGAGGAAGATGAAGTTTTGACCTACATCATGAGATTTCCGTTTTCGCGTTTGTTTCCTTCCTCGGTAGACTAAAAGTTCTTACGGCCTAGATCTTGATCCCGTTGTTCAGGTTTTCTCCTGGTTTCCCCTAATTGACCGAGCAACTCTTTCTAATATTCCAATGTGGGCACTCTCTACACTTTGTTGGAAAAAATGAGGTGGTAACATTATTTTTACATGTGAAGTCACGGTTATGCAACTGTGAAAAAAAAAAGGAAAGAACAAAAATAGGAATAGACTAACAAGCTAGTCTTCCCATTTGGACCGTGGGAGGGAACCTAGGGCTCCTCTCTTTCGTCATTTTCCTTTTTTCCTCTTAGCCATCTCTTTGTCGTTTCTAGTCACCCCCTCTTGTCGCCACTACCACCTACCTTCTTGTCCTCGTCTCCGTCCTTTGTCTCTCTGTTGGTACCTCTATTACCCTCTTGTCCCTTCTCCCATTCCTTTGTTTGTACCTTTGTGCACCCCTCCTCTCATTCCCTTCATTTTCTCCATCTCTCCTTTATCCCTCTCACTCCTCATAATTCTCTACCCTGTTAAACGATATCTCCCATGGAGGCGGCAACGAATGTCACAAAAGTGAGCCAAAATATGGAGGGCGACATGGTCGGTGAGGGATTTAGAACTTCCAGAGAATTCTTTGGACAATAACGTGCTTCATATGTTGGCTTGTTAGTATGTCTTTCCCATTATAAATTAAAGAGTGAGGATAGTTTTATAGTAAATAATTCCTTTTGTAAATAAATATTTCACATTATATATTACGAATTTATCATATTATGGTATTAGCATGCGCCCACTTAAATTTTGCCATACAAGGTCTAGACATGCTTTGTTCTGATCTTGCCATACAAGGTAATTTTGTCGATTACTTCCCAATCAGGGTAGGACTACATCAAGGGTCATATTTGAGCCCTTACGTTTCTAACTTAGTGATGGATGAGCTCAGAAAGGATATATATATAAGGAGATTTTACTTGTATGCTCTTTGCGGACGATGTGGTCCTAGTAGATAAAAGTAGGGTGGGCGTCACTAGGAAACTAAAATTGTGGCGATAAACTTTTAAATCCAAGGGGTTAGACTTAGTACGACCATGACATAGTATATGAAGTGCAACTTTTTGTGTTTTGGAGGTTAGGAGAGAGAGAGAGGCTAGTCTAGAAGGACAAATAGTTACTAAGAGGGCCACCTTTTGATTCTTGGGATCGATGCTTCAAAACAATGTTGGTATCTACGAGGATATTAGTCACAAGTTCAAAGAAAGGTGTATGAAGTGGCAGCAAGCATCCTTTGTGACAAGAAGGTTCCTTATATGGTAACAGGTAAGTTCTATAGGACGAAAATCAGACCTGCGATGCAATAAGGAGTAGAATGTTGGTCCACTAAAACGCAACAAATGGAACAACGAGTGGCGTAGAGATGCGCATTCTAAGTTGCATGTGTGGCCAAACAAGAAATAACCGACTGAAGAGAAGCTTGTCCAACATCTACTAAGGCTATCTAGGCATATTCAATGAAGGTGTGCTGAAGTACCAGTAAACAGTGAAATTCTAAAGGGTAGCAAAAATACTAAGAGGAGCAAGGGCCAACCAAAGTTGACAGGGGAGGATGCATTAAAAAAGAGACTTAAAAGACTAGAATGAACCTATAGATTTTGCACTTGGTAGGACTGCATGGAAATCAGTAACCCATGTGCCAAACCTTAATTTGCTTTTCTTGTGTCATTGAGAGGTTTTGATGGGTGGTTGAGTGTGCTTGTTGGCACAGCTTGGGGAACTTCGATTATCACCAAAACCAGAGTTGTAATGTCATCTTTGTGGTCGATGCCTTTGGTAGCATTGCAGTCTTGGGCTTGTTGTCTCCATTGTGTGTCTCGATGGTTTGGAGGCTAAAGGCCAGTCGGAGTCACTAAGTCACTAGCACGATGGTGAGAAAGATGAAGTTGTGGCCTACATCATGAGATTTCCATTGGTTCTTGTTTGTAGCCTTTACTTGGTAGATTGAAAGTGCTTGCGACCTAGATCTTGAGCTTGTTGTTTTCTCCTGGTTTCCCCTAATTGACCGAGCAACTCTTTCAAATATTTCAATGTGGGAACTCTTTGCTCTTTGTTGGAAGACAAATGAGGTGGTAACATTATTTTGACATGTGAAGTCGCAGTTATGCAACAAAAAATGAAAAAAAGAGGAAGGGACTAACAAGCTAGTCGGCCCATTTGGCCAGCGGGAGGGAACCTAGGGTTCCTCTCTTTCGCTGTTTTACTTTTACTTTCCTCTTAGATTTCTCTTCTCCATTTCTAACCATTCACTCTTGCCGCTACCATCGCCTACCTTCTTGTCGTTGTGTCCCTCCTTTGCCTCCTTGTTGGTACCTCTATTACCCCCTTGTCCTCTCTCCCCTTCCTTTATCAGTACCTCTATGCGCCCCTCCTCTCCCTCCCTTCCTTTCCGCCATCTGTGATTTCTCTCCCTCCTTTCGAATCTCTACCCCTGTCACACGATATCTCCCATGGAGGCGGCAACGAATGTCATAGTGAGCCAAAATATGGAGGAAACATGGCCAAAGGGGGATCTAGAACTTCCAAAGAATGCATTGGGTGATAGTGTGCTTCATATGTTGGCTCATAAGTATCTCTTTCCCATTATAAATTATAGCATGATGATAGTTTTCTAGTAAATATCTCCTTTTGTAAATATCTCTTTACATTATAGATTATGAATTTATTAGATTGTAGCATGAGTATGCGCACATTTAATTGTTTCCATACAAGGTCTATACATGCTTTGTCACGGTCTTGCCATACAAGGTAATTTTGTTGATTATTTTTCCAATCAGGGTAGGACTACATCAAGGTTCATCTTTGAGCCCTTACATTTTTCCCTCAGTGATGGATGAGGTCACAAAGGGTATATACAAGGATATATTACTTGTTGTATGCTCTTTGCTGATGATGTGGTGATAGTAGATGAAAGTAGGGTAGGAGACACTAGGAAACTAAAATTATGAGGATAAACTTTGAAATTCAAGGGATTAGACTTAGTAGGACCAAGATGGAGTATATGAAGTGTGACTTTAGGGGTGTTAGAGGTGAGGAGGGAGAGGCTATTCTAGAAGGACCAATATGTCCTAAGAGGGGCACCTTTTGATACTTGGGACCGATGCTTCAAAATGATGTTGGTATCTATGAGGATATTATCCACAAGTTCAAAGCAGGGTGGATGAAGTGGAAACAAGCATGCTTTGTGACAAGAAGATCCCTCAGAAGGTAATAGTTAAGTTCTATAGGATGTAAATTAGACCTGCGATACAATATGGAGTAGAATGTTGCATGGACCACTAAAAGATAACAAAGGGAACAAAGAGTCATGCAAAGATGCGCATTCTAAGGTCGATGTGTGGCCAAACAAGAAATAACCGATTGAAGAGAAGCTTGTCCAACATCTACTAAGGTTGTCTGGGTATATTCAATGAAGGTGTCCTAAAGCACCAGTAAACAATGAAATTCTAAAGGGTACCAAAAAATACTGAGAGGAGCAAGGGCCAACTAAAGTTTTCAGGGGAGGAGGCAGTAAAAAGAAGTCTTGAAGGACTGGAATGTACCTATATATTTTGCACTTGGTAGGACTTCATGGAAATCAGTAATCCATGTGCCAAACTTTAATTTGCTTTTCTTGTAATTTTCTGTTCATTATTATTTTATCTCCCTACTGTTTGTTTTCTACACTTTCTTGTTGGGTATCATCTCTAGCCTACCACAACTTTCTCGGGACAAAAGACTCAAAATCAATGTCAACAGGATGCATGATTGATAATCTTGGTATAAATTTCATGTTTGGTCACATGGTATGGAGTTTGATGTTATATTTGTTTATTCTCTATAGCCTACAACTACAACTATGATGCATGTAAACAAATGTAGCATTGTTTATGCTACAAGAAATATCATATTGAAAGACATTGTTTATAAGATTGACAAAGCATTCTTTTAAACATATGGAAGTACATACTTTGTACTTTACCCAATGCTCATTTGAGGATAGTAAAAATGAACATTGCAATATTTTACTTTCATGTTCTTGTATTATTAAGATAAATTTTTGGAGGCTACCATCAAAAAATAGGGGAGATCTTTCCGAAATCCTTGCCATCATGATAAAATGGTCGGTATAATCTCATTTGTTGGTACCTGTCTTACTGGAAATGGAGTTTATGTATAGCAAAATGACTTTTCTTTGCTTTTTGATGAGTTGATATGATAAAGGATCTATCATTACATGTTCATAAAAAATGGGTGATAGTGCTTTCTTTTAAAGAAAACATATGGTAAAAATTGAGATGATGATCCCAACCATGAATCCTTTATTTTGTTTTTGTATCCATTTCTTGTTCATTTCCTATAGCATAAACCCAAACATACACTATTTTGTTTTATTATGGTTTCCACATAAACACCAAGCTTGCTCTTTTGCATATTATTATCCCTTTGTTCCAAACATGCCCTAAGGATGTATCGAGTGATTGTGTTGTCGAAGCTTCCATGGAGGAGGATTATAGAGTGAGAATGGGTTTTGTGGTAAATACATCTCCTTTCGCAAATAGCTCTTTCACATTATGGATTATGAATTTCTTGGGTACATGCTAATGTTACAAAGATCTATAAATAATTATAGTTCTATCACCTAGATCTAATTATTATGAAAATGCATTGGTTGGTACTGATAATGATGTCACATGGGGTCGACCTATGTCTCTGAGCAATCCTAATGATGTTTGACCACACACTTGCTGCTTTGACTGAGCTAGACAGTTTGTGACCCCTTCCTAATTGAGGCCTAGCCTAAGTGGTCCATGATCATCTATGTATGTCTCCATTGATTGGGATAGTCTCACATTGCTAGTTTAAGTGGAGCAATACCAACAAGTAAACCAATATGATTCATAGGGACATTTGTTTTTTGCACGTCAAGGTATATTTTGTAATAGTTCAATGCTCAAGTTTTAGTTTTGTTTCTTACTTTTGGTAGAACTGTTCATCTTCTTTCAATATGTATAACCAAAATGACATGCTTGTGCAGGACGGTTATGTTTGTGCATTTTGTGACGAGGGCGCCAACTTACTATGGCAGGTCTACTCATTTTTATAGGAACTTTTTTGATGCAGGGTAATATTTTTTGTTCTTAGGTTAATATGAGAATTGTTAGAGATTTTTGCCACTACTCCACATATAAATACTAGATTGATTGAAACATTTTTTACTTTGTAGGGTGGTCGTAATCCTTTACCTAATTATTCAGTATATACTAAATTTTTTATATTTGCATTCGGTATCATCATCTAACTTTTCCTAGGCTTGAATTATGTTGGAACTATCCAAGTTTCTATGCAAGAATTGTGAGTATAAGCATCACCAATATGTTGTTTGCGGATGTTTGGGTTTGTCTGACATATCATCAGATTTTAAATATGTTGAGTTCTTTCCTTTCCATCCCTTTGTCGTATGATAGTCCCAAATGTTCACATTTCATTTATTTTAACTGTTTGTGGAAAATATTCAATGTTTGCAGGTTGCCTAACATGGTCAAAAGTCTTATCGGTGCAACAAGGGACCATCTAAATTTTTGGAAATTAAAGTTGAAAAATAGACAACTTTGTAGGGTGCATCTAAGAACTTAAATGTTCGATAAGGATAATTTGAACATAAGAACCGTAAAAGCAATCATATTCAAGAAAGTAGACAAGATACCAGAAAACTCACAATGGTAGATCATACGTCACACTATGTTTTTACAAGACCTAGTCAATTTCAAAGAAGTAAAACATAAGTTTAGTGCAAAGTGCATCTTACACTTTTCCACCTAATTACACTTCTAATTTTCTAGAGAAGTGCCCTACTTGCATTTTTCACTAAACTGAAGTGTTTCTTTTCTTAATCGACCAAGACTTTAGAAAACCACATGATTCATAACATCAACTTGACCTTTGCTTACACAGTATAAAATTAGGTTTGTGCTAGTGTAGATACCCTTATTGGGGTATATGAGTAGATGTTTCCTAGTTTTAAGTATTTGCTCTGCACATTTGTGATAATAAAATATAGTAGGTGCTATCTATTGTTGTAAGTTGATCTATTGGTTATATACGAGTCAATGTGGTCGATATTTTTTGGTGTTCAAAATACGTTTATTGTCCATGTTTCCTGATCATGGAATCAGATCAATATGAAATCTGAATTGCCAAGTTCGGTTTACATCCTGCAATTCACATCATGCAAAGATAAATATAAATGATCAGGTAAGATATTAAGTTTTTGGGTTATATCATTTTCGGAGCATAGGTTGGATCTTATGCACGATGGGTAATTACAAAGTTTTTTATGTTAATGTGCTGGAATCGTTGGGGTTTATTGCTTTAGCTAGATCAATATGTGTATGGTGATCTAGCCCAATTGTTTAGCCCATTTCTATGTTTTTTTGCCCTGTTTTCTCGAATTATAATAGGACAAATATTTCTTGTTATAATGCAAAGTCGGAACTTTGTGAACTTTGCATGGAAATATAGAGGGGTGGTGATAATTATTTTGGGAGGTGAAGGCTTGATTATGAAGATAACAAAAATATGGATGGACAAAACGATGGACTAGATTCACAGGCCCAGGGATCCTCTCCTTTTTTCCATTTCCCCTTGATCTCTCCTTTTTAGTTACCGTTTTTCCTCCTTTGCATTTCCCTTGTCTTTCTTTTCACCGGCATTCTGGTCGCCGCCTTCACATTCCTTATTGTCGCAATCTCCATCAAGGTTCTTGCAAATAATATTGCCACTTTCCTTTTTGGATTAATCTCACTCATTGTTCTCATTAAATATTCTTTTTCTTTATCACACCCATGAACGTTCCTTCCCTCCCTCCCTTTGTGATTACTTCCTTGTGCCCTTACTCTCACTTCCTACCTTTTCTCCATATATATTTTATCTTTCTCATGCACTGTCCATGCACCTCTGTCACACTTTATTCTTCCATAAGGCTGTAGTGAATCTTACGATGTGAATTGCATAGAAAAGAATGCTTAAAGAGGGTATTTGGAAATTCTAGCAAAGACGAGGATATCACGTACTTCTATAGTTACATTGGCTAAGTTTTGCTATCATAATGCCATAAATAACCATGGATTGAGGTATGTATATTTCCAACATAATTACTACCATATAAGGTATGCCCATTTTCTATTACGGTGGGTCCCCTATTTGCGTCTGTCCAGTGTGATTCATGTTTGTTGCCTTAGCTTTTTATTTTTGAGGGAAATCACGAGCTTTATTAACTTAACAATAAATTGTTAAAATCGGTCATAAGACTATGAACTAAGAAAGCAGGTGGCTCAGCATCCCATGAAAACGACCCCGTTGTAAAATTGCGTACTTCGCACAAGAATGAGCCGCATGGTTAGCCTCGCTACATCTAAAATGGGCTTCATCACCAACCGATCACCGAGGCGGTAGTCCAGTGACGCACTAGCTCCAAACAATCCACTTCAAAAATTACCTTCTGAAAACCCCTCTCCACTACATAAGACACCGCATCACGGAAGAGCAAGAGCTTCTGCAACTAGCGGGTTTGTGATACCTGAAACAACCTTGCAGGTCACCCCACGAAAGGACTGAGTGTCTCGAGCTACCACTCCCGACGACGCCATGCATGTCTCCAGCAGGAGTGCGGCATATGAATTTAACTTGAATGTGTCATCTGGTGGCTTGATCCACTTGTAAGGTCATCTCGGAGATTTCACATGTCCTTTCCCCTTAGGAAGCTCGATCAGCTATAAAGTATCTTGGCTAAACTCCATAAATTTGTTGGGTTGAATCCAACTTCACCATCCGGGAGATCCATATCGAATACATCACCATGATGATCATCTCCCTCTCCCTTTGCGTGAATAATGGATCACACAAAATGTCTTCCACACACGTCAAAGGATGGAGTCTTGGTGTTTAATTAGAAGTACTTATTTGGTTGATGTCCAAAATGCATGCACCCTAAAGAAGATCTTGTTTTATCCCAACATTCTACGTGATGGTGAAATTTTGGTGTGATGTTGAGGAGGATGCTTAGGAAGATTATTGAAATGTGCCTAGCATGCCATAGCAAAGCATGTGTAGCACCACCACGGCACCGCCACACATACTACAAGAATATATATAGACAGGTGCACTACAGTATACTAGCTTACATTTGTTTGCACCGATAAAGTAACCGTGTACGAAACTATTTTATATACATTATCGATGCAAACTTTTTTCAAGAACACGTGCGAGTCTCACGTGTCTTTATTCATTGAGATAGAAAGGGAATTTGAATTTCATAAGAATTGGCCAATAAAGACCGATCCACTCCACTGACCCACGCACTCTCTATGTTACTCCTCCTATATGCCCACACAATTTTGCCAACTTCCACTGCTCAAACTCTACTCTAATACGACGGCATAGCTCTAACGGCATCACCGCAACTTTGTTGAAGATATGAGCGTTGCGCTCCAGCCACAATGCTCTTGCAACCAACACCACCATGGAATTCAGCTCCCTTCTATCTTCCTTCCTGACCACCTCTGACAACGCCGGCCACCACGAATCCAGCCTAGGCGTGAATCTCTGCAAAGTGCAGGCTACCAACATATTACACCATACCTCCCTGGAGTATGAACACTGTAGAGTTAGGTGCTCCATCATTTCTTGCTCCTGACAACATAGTGCACAGTGAGGGTGGTGATCCATTCCCCTCGCTTCTAACCTATCCGCAGTCCATAGCCTGTTCTTCAGAACGAGCAACATGTGCAATTTGACTTTGAGTGGCGCTTTGCTAGACCAGAGCTCTTTCATCCTTGGAACCTCTTGCCTTGCCATGAAGAACATGCCATATGTTGATTTTGTATAATAAATCCCGCTGACAAAAGGCTTCCAATACACCGACTCATTGGCCCCCTCTTCAAGTTCCACCCCTCTCAATCTGTTCCACAGCCCTAAGAATTGGACTATAGCAGGAATGGATGGTGTACCCTTAAAGGATCTTGCACACACATTATTGTCCAGCGCTTGCGCCACACTATCATTTAACCGAGCAAGTTTGACACACTCGAAGAGCTTAGGCGCCAGGTCCTCGATGCTGCCACTGTCCAGCCATCTGTCAGTCCAATACCTCAACTTCTTTCCATTGCCTAACACACACCGCGTGGCTGCCTTGAACAGTTGCTCAGTTTCCTCTCGCAGCTCAAACATGATGTCTTGTCATGGCTTGCTATCCTCATGGTGCTCCATCAATCTCCACCTCACCTCCATTGCTAAGCTCAACAGCTTCAGATTTTTCACACCCAACTCGCCCAACAACTTGGGTTAACAGACCATATCCCAAGCCACTTTGCACTGCCCAGCTCGTGCTTGCTCTGCCCTAGCCGAAAAAACCCTCTGAAGCTTTGACAAGGTTCCAAAGAACCACTGTGGTAACTCCAGCGAGAGCATAGGGTAGATAGGCGTTGCATTTAGTGTTGAATTCAGCAGAATTAGGTGTCCACTCTGCTCCAGCATGCCGGCTTTCCATGTCGAAATGTGCCTTGCAACCTTATATACCAAAGGCTGCAAATCCTTCTTCGGTAGCTGCAGCGGCGATAATGGAAGGCCTAGGTATTGAACAGGAAAAGGTTCCAAAGGGCAATTCATCAACCTCGCCATGATTTATTGCAAATCCACCTCCTCACAACGAATGGGGGAGGCCGAGCTATTGGCCAGATTACACCTCAGGATAGATGCTTTCCCAAACATAGCCAGCAGCTGAAGCACTCTCTCTCTCTCTCTCTCTCTCTCTCTCTCTCTCTCTCTCTCTCTCTCTCTCTCTCTCTCTCTCTCTCTCTCTCTCATCGGCAGCACCACATCATCCACAAATAGCGACAAACGGTGCTTCAAGCCTAGCGCACCGAAACCGCCAAACAACCCTGCATCCTCTACCAACTTGAAGATTGTGTTCATCACCTCCATAACCAGAATGAACAATGAAGGCGATGCAGGATTCCTTGCCTCAGGCCCCTAGCATGCCAAAAATTTGCACATGCGTTCCCATAGACCAAAACACGAGTGTTTGCTGTTGAAAGCATGGCCACTGTCCTCGTGATCCACTTCGGGCCAAAGCCCCTACGCCTCATCACTTGAATGAGAAAAGGCCAGGACACCGAGTCAAAAGCCTTCGCCATATCCAACTTGAGCGTGATCGCAGGCACCTTTTTTATGTGCATGGTGCGGATTGATTTCTGAATCATGAAGAAGTTGTCCTGAATCGTTCTCCCTTTCACGAAAGCCGTTTGATTCGATGCCACCAATTTGGGCAAAGTCTTAGCTAGCCGTAGTGCCATTGCCTTTGAAACAATTTTTGCCACACTATGAATTAAGCTGACAGGCCCGAAATCCCCCATAGAAACATCATCCTCCTTCTTTGGCAGCAGCGTAATGTAGGCCTCGTTCAGCCTCGCAAAACCCCTGTAATCACCGGAGTCTAGCTGTGATACAGCTCGCATAACTGCCTCCTTCACCATCGACCAGCAAGTCTGATAGAACTTGGCTGTGAATCCATCCGGCCCCGGGGACTTTTCTGACGGCAAGCCCCGTATCGCCTCCCAAATGTCTGCTTCAGAAAAGGGCCGCTCCAGGTCATAAAAATCAATTGGTTGCAAGTTTAAAGCTGAAAGATTGAACCAGTGCTCCCTCAGACCCTCACCTCCACCGTGCCCAACACATCAGCGAAATGTTCAGTCGCGATTCTCCCCATCTCTGCAGGCTTAGTGGCCGTTTTGTCCCCTTTCCTTAGGCGGAACACATGATTTCTTCTTCTCCTGGTGCTCGCGTGCACGTGGAAGAAGGCAGTATTGGCATCCCCCTCTTGCAACCACACAATACGACGACGGCTGCCTATCAATAATTCTCTCCAGAGACGCCAAGCCCAAGACCTTTCTCTTTAACTGTCTTCTTAGCCAATGCTCGTCCTCATTCAGTTGGCGCCTTCCCATGTCCTTGTCCAACTGGAGAATCACCTCGTTTGCAAGGAGAATCTGCTCCTTGATATTCCCCACTCTCCGCTGGCTCCATCAACTCAGCACTCTTGCTGTAGATCTCAGCCTCCGCTGCAAGTCCAAGAACGGATCCCGATGCTCTTTCCTCCGCAAACCAACCAACCGCCACCGCCTCTCTGAACCCAGGAATCGAAGGCCGGAAGGATTGGAAATGGAAACGCGACTTCCGCAAGAACAAAACATTCGTCGAGAGCATGATTGGGCAGTGATCCGTGAGGGAGGAGGATAGAGCTTGCAGGAGGCAGTCAGGGTGATTTACATCCCAATCCATCGATGTGAACCAGCGGTCGAGCCTCTCCGTGGTAGGCTCCCGCCTCTCGTTGCTCCAGGTATACATCCTCCCCACTAGCGGCTGCTCCTTCAGCTCCACATCATTCAGGAATTTCCGGAACCTCCACATCAATCTACGATTCAGTCTGTCGTTGTTCTTGTCTGCCGCCTCCAAGATGTGAAACATGATGCCTGCCCTTCCTCCCTCCTTTTGTGATTACTTCCTTGTGTCCCTACTCTCCCTTCCTACCTTTTTCCATATATATTTTATCTCTCCCATGTCATGTTCGTCCACCTCTGTCACAAGATATTCTACCCAAGAAGATAGAATGCTTAGACTAGAATGCTTATTCTATAGTATAAGGGAGTAGTGAATGTTACAACGTGAATAGCTTAGACGAGAATGCTTAAAGGGGTATTTGGAAATTCTACCAAAAACAAGGGTAATCACGTACTTCCAATAGTTACATTGGATACGTTTTGCCAACATAATGCCATAAACAACCATGGCTTGAGGTATGTATATTTTCAAATTAATTACTACCATATAAGGTATTCCCCATTTTCTATTACCGCGGGGACCCTACTTGTGTAAGTTGGGTTTTATTCATGTTTGTTGCCTTAGCAAATAGTGCTTGAGAACTTGTTTTTGAGCGTATTGGTTAGGTTTTTTCTTACTTTACAATAATTAACGTGGAAACTCTTTCCTATAAAGTGGTAACGATAATTTTTATAGGTGAAGGCACAATTACAAAAATATGAAAAAAAAGGAAGGAAACTAATAGGATAAAACGACGTATTTGCATTGGCCCTGGGGTCCTTTGTTTTCGCCATTTTAATTTCTCCTCCATATTATCCATCTCTTTGTCCTTATTTACATCCCACTTTGGAGTCATTTCCGTTCTTGCTACCATCACCAACTTCCTTCTTGTCGTGAACTCCTGCTTTCACTATCTCGATGTTGGTACCTTCACCCCTTGCCATCCTCTTTCCACTCCCTCTGCTCTACCTAAACGTTCCCCTCGTCTCCCTCTACACTTTTCCTCCAACTTCGGCTTCTCTATTCTCTCTCCTCACATGTCCACCTCCTTTATCTAACGATATCTCCAAGCACACATGAATTCCACAATGGTGAGCCAAAATGTAGAGGTAGTGGGATCGTAGGGGAATATAGAAATTACAAAGAATGTAGGGAAATAATGTGCTTCTTTCATTACCATTATCTAGGTTTTGCCAACACAATAATGTAGAATCCATGGTTGGAGGTAAATATCTACTTTTGTAAGTAGTCTTTCCCATTACAAATTATAGGGTGAGGATAATTTTGTGGTAAAAACATATGATATCGTGAATATATTTTTCACATTATAGACGGTGACTTTATTATATTACATCGCAAGAATGCACCTAAATTAATTATTTCCATACAAGGTTTGTGGATGCATTTCCAGATTCATTATCCAAATAAGACATGGAAGTATTGGTTAATACTTTTTAAAATGTATGCATCAACATCCAATCTCTAAGACTATGCTCAATTCCATAAGCAAGTCCCCTAAATCTCTCCCAATCTTTTACAAGAAGTTCATCCTCCATTTGTTTAAAATAAAATATTATTTCTCTAAGATGACTTAATATTTCAGGAGAACCATACCTTCCAATGAATGCAGCTTTACTATTGAACCAAGAACTTAAGTTTCCAATTGGCCATTTTAATACCCAATCTAGGGCTTTTTTCCTACAAGTGAATAGGGAAAAGATTATCTTTGATTATGTTGTTATTGGTATTAGTTATTTTCAAAGCCCTACATCTTTTAGTAAATTTATTTAAATGTAACACGGGGTCTTCTTTAAGCTTTCCACAAAAAGATCTTCATGGACTATTTTTATTATAGCAGGATCAATCTCAAAAGGTTACATAGGGAAATCATCTTTTTGAGGACAATTTTTAACACTAAAAGGGCAAAAAGTTCTTTTCTCCATGTTTGCAAGATAAGTAAAGTTACACTAATTTTTATGGATTTTTGTGGATAGTAGAAAGGTAAAAACATACTAAAGGAAAACAAACAAAAGAAAAAAACAAGACAGAATAAAATTGCTTTGCAAATCTAAAGGAAAAGAAAATCTCAAAATGGTGCAACCTCCCCAAGCTTAGGTGTTTGCACAAAGATGATGATGGCGCCAAGAAGATGCTCTTCACTCCAAACTTGAAGGCAAACGACGCCAGAAAAGATTTGAGCTATTGTGGTGTAGTTGAAGATGTGCTCCTAGCTTGATGATCATGCGGTTGTGATGTAGCTCTTGAATTCCCCGACAATGATGCTATGTTCTGGAAATTGCAGTGGGAATTCAATTGTTCTTCAAACTTGGTGAGGTGGCGATTGTGATGTAGTTCTTGATAACTCCCTAGCAATGGCGCCAGAAAATATTCTTGATGGGAACACCTCCGTGTGTACCTACTCATTGGGACTCCAAGTGGAGAGTGTTGTAGCAAACATCTTTTCTCCACAAGGGCGACTCGAGGGTTCATATCGAACTCTCGTAGAATTGTGAAGAACCTCTTTTCTTGTCCTCTTATATCGACCTAGAAAACAAAGTATTTGCCTTGTGTCCTAAATCTATGTGTGGTTGTCAAGCACAAGGTTTCTTATTAATAAAGCTAAAATAAACTTGTAAATAGATAATGGTAAAAACAACCTATAACTAGACAAGAAAGTAAAAAACAATAAGGTAAAGGTCTTTTGGTTTTTTTGTGTGTTTGCTAATAGTAAAAGTTTTTTTGTATTTTCGAATTTAATTAATGCATAAAATATAAAAGACAATAAAAGTGTTGGAAAGTTATTTCTTATAATAAAAAGTTGACAGGAGGTTCATGCGTCCACTTGTCTATTCTCTCATAAGGTGTAATGGATATAAAACAATTCATAAACAATATAATATTGATGAAACATCATTATGTGTATGATAAGAATTCATATGGTCATCACGTCCTATTTTAATGATGATGCAACATATCTCACTTATACTCCTCTAGAAAGAGAAAACCCTATGCAATCTAGAATTAAGAATATAGTAAACCGCACTAGCGGTCCTAAAAAATTTGTCGGCACCTTTAATTTGGTCCTAAATCTTTGAAATTGCACATCCAAATTCTAAATCTTTCGTAAGTGATTCATAGGAGGTCCTGTTTTACTCTGACTGCTCTGACCTGCCTATGTGACGCTTTGACAACTACCACATCAGCAGTATGGACACAGTAGAAGTACTAGCTAGCTTTTGGTCGGGGACATGGATAAAACACGCGGTAATCAAACCTTTTTGGCCCAAGACTCTAGCACCAAACGGGTTTTCAGGAAAATTAATTGGGGATTCTGCTTTGGGCTGGGATAATACTCGCTAATCCACGTGAATACTCCACTACCAAACGAGGCCTTAGTGGAAACGTGCTAGTAGAGTGTCCCCTTTTAGTGAAAGTCTCCACGTTTTCACCCATTCTATGTCAACAGTGTCAAACGGAAGTTTCGTCGTATTTGGAATTTCTCGTCCCAAACTGTTATATATCAGCAAAAATAATGAGTACAAGTTGTACTAATGAGTAGGCAACAAAATTTAATTTAAATCCAATGACTAACGAGTAGGCGATTATATTATACACTTTTCAGTTACTATTGACAATACGGCGGAAAAATAACGGTTTCATACATATGATAATGTAGTTGCTACTAATGTGAACATGGACATATTCGTCTGTTCTGAAAAAGATAACTATCCGAGCCTTATATTTATGCCTAACAGTAATTATTTTTTAACCTAAATTTGTGGGTGTACCTCCCAGAGGTATATATCCATTATATTTACGTGAACTTCCCCAATTCCCTCACGGCGAGTTTTTTCTATCTCGAGTGACATATGTCTGCCAAGAATCGTAGATGATGAAGCTTTGCTCTGCGTGCATCACCAATCTGCCTAACAATTTTTCCTTGCTTCAGAGCTAGAATCTGGATATATTGTATACCATTACTTTACTTAATAGGGAAGACATATTTCTGCGTAGTCAGCATTGAACCCTTAAATATATGGGATTTCACATGGTAACCTTCAATACATACATAGGAATTTTTTACTCGCCTTCAGCTTGGTCTAGCCTTCGCTGCCATAGCCGCCGTGTGAAGACCTCGAACGACCGATCAATGAAAATCGTGTCACCCATTGATCTGGACCCGTGTAGTCGGTGTTGATAAACTACGTACATGTAATTGTATATTAGCTGTACCTATACCGGTTTAGGTATTGTAAAATATAAATCGTGTCCGTGCCTAACTTATGTAACCTGTACGTTTGTTATATAATTCCAAGGAGCCGGCCCGTGTTGGGTATCGAGCACTACCTTACAACGATACTTGTTATGGTATCAGAGCCTACGTACCGCTAATCGCTTCCGCAACTTGCTGTTCCGATCTCCTACAAGATCGCCGCCACATCATGGCTACCAGCGCCAGCTCCATGGCGTTCAGCGCCGGCTCTTCCGTCTCCCTAAACTCCTCCTCGTCCATGATGGCAGGAGTGACTGCGACGGCAGCGTCCGTCATACCCTCGTCGCCGATTAATATTACCAATCAGATTACAATCAAGTTTCATACAGACAACTACCTATACTGGCGGGCTCAGATCGTTCCGATTCTCCGGAGCAATCTCCTGTACGGCTTCGTCGACGGTACGCTACCTTGCCCGTCTCCTATGACCGCCAATCCGGAGAAGGGTACCGCTGATGCACCTGCTCCTCCAATGATCGCCAATCCTCTCTACTCGGCCTGGCACCAGCAAGATCAGGCGATCCTTTCCGCTATCGTGTGCTCTCTCACTGAAAACGTGATCGGCATGGTTATGCTCATCACGAACTCTAAGGATGCCTTCGAAACTCTGGCCGCAAGCTTCTCCTCTCAGTCGACGGCGCGGATGATGCAGATCCGTGACGCACTCTCCAAGGTCAAGAAGCTGGATACAAGCATCACCACATACTTCAACAAGGTCAAATCATTGTCCGACGTGCTTACCTCCATCGGCGAGCCACTTCGCCCTCAGGAGTTCTCGGCCTACCTCATGGCCGGCCTTGATGCAGACTACGACGCTCTTGTTGCTCTCGTTGGTGCTCGTGCCTCCACTGATCCGATGCCGGTCCGAGACATCTATGCCCAGCTCCTCAGCACTGAACAACGCGTCGAAGCTCGGCGTGCGGAAATCAGCGCTGACATGCAGCACTCTGCACACTACGCACGTACAGGAGGAAATAGGCTGACCCAAGGTGCTCCATCGGGTTTTCAGCCTAACTACCGTCCAGATCAGCGCCAAATGAAGCCCACCTACCAGCCTAACTACCAACAGCCGTATCATCCCAACAAGCCAGGTGGTGACCGTGGCGATGGACGTCGTCCTTCCTCTGGCAGTTCATCCAGCGGAAGTCGCCCGATATGTCAAATATGCGAAAAAGTTGGGCATGTTGCGTCTTGCTGTTTCAAGCGTTTTAATCGAAATTTCCTCGGTGCTGGAAATGATGGGCGCTACATGGAGAAACAGGTGGCCGCGTTCTCGGTCACTCATGGATCACAGGGGTCTACTTCATCCTACCCCGTCGATCCTGCCTGGTATGCTGATACTGGCGCTACAGACCACCTCACCAACGAGCTAAACAAGCTCACTACCGTGGAGCAGTATCATGGTAACGACCATGTCCACACCGCCAATGGCGGAGGTATGCGCATTACTCATATTGGTCAATCCACTATTCCTACTTCATCATATCCATTTACTACTAAAAAATGTCCTTCATGTTCCATCAGTCTCTCGCAATCTCCTATCCGTTAAAAAATTTAGCTTAGACAATAATGTATTCTTTGAGTTTCACCCTTGGCATTTTTTTGTTAAGGACCGAGATACGAGAGAGGTTCTTCTTAGAGGAGGGACGCGTGGCAATCTCTATAATCTTGATGTCTCCTCCGTTAAGCGAGTCTTCAGCAGTATCAAGGTGTCGCGTGAGAGGTGGCATTCACGCTTAGGTCATCCAGCTACCCAGATTGTTCAACATGTTCTACATCGTCATGAGCTTCCCTTAGTGTCAAATAATAATAATAGTGTAATTTGTGATGCTTGCCAACAAGGCAAAAGTCACCAGTTGCCATTTTCTTTGTCTACTAGAGTCACTACTACACCTCTTGAGATTATTTACTCTGATGTATGGGGTCCTGCCCAAACCTCTGTCAGTGGACATCAGTTTTATGTAAGTTTTATTGATGCATATAGTCGCTTTACATGGCTTTATTTACTCAAGCATAAGTCCGATGTCTTCCAAATTTTTCTTCAGTTTCAACATGTTGAACGTCTCTTGGGTAGGAAAATTTTACATGTTCAAACTGATTGGGGTGGTGAGTATCATAGATTAAATAAATTCTTTTTGGATATTGGTGTCTCACATCGTGTCTCATGTCCACATACTCACCAACAAAACGGTACTGCTGAGCGTAAACACCGTCATATAGTAGAAACTGGTCTCACTCTTTTAGCACATGCCTCTGTCCCATATCGCTTTTGGAGTGATGCGTTTTTAACCGCATGTTTTCTTATTAATCGACTTCCTAGTCGTGTTATATCCATGCAAACTCCTCTTGAGCGTCTTCTTGGAGAGGTTCCGGACTATACCTTTCTCAAAGTGTTTGGGTGTGCTTGTTGGCCCCATCTACGTCCGTATAACAAACGCAAACTTGAGTTTCGCTCTAAAAAATGTGTTTTCCTTGGCTACAACTCATTACACAAAGGCTATAAGTGTCTTCATGTACCCACCAATCGCATATATATCTCTCGTGATGTCATCTTCGATGAGAACGTTTTTCCGTTTTCTAACATATCATCCGATTCTACACAACCTTCTTCTTCTAATCTTCCATTACATCCTGACCAATTTGATGATGCTGCAAATACACCTCCGTTGTTAGCTAACCATGGTGCAGGTTTGGGGCGTGGCGTACGGCTGGAATTATTGGATGACCCTGTTGATGATTCGGCTAGTGTTTCTGTTCAAGAACACGTTCAAGAGCATGTTGATCGTGATCATTTGCATGCAGCTGATATGGAGCATGCAGATGGGACCCCACCTATGCATGCGGCTGCTCCCTCCAGTCCAACATGCACCTATCAGCTGGCAGCCTCCGATCATGATGCAATGTCCCCTGGCACAACCGCGTCTACTACTGCCCCTGTCTCCTCCGTTCGCTCTATCGGCGCGTTTCCGCCTGGCCCGACTGAAATACAACAGTCACCTGCTCTCGCTACTCCGCCTCCTGTACCGTGTGTGGTTACGCGTTTGCAGCGTGGAATTCGAAATCCTAAGCAGAGAACAGACGGGACTGTTGCCTGGGAAGCTGTTCGTTCTGCGCATACTGCTGATCTACTTTGGACCGAGCCACGCAATCACACTGAGGCACTGGCTTGTCCGCACTGGCGTGCTGCAATGGAAACTGAATTTTCAGCTTTACAGTCTAATAAGACTTGGCGTCTTGTTCCTCCGGTTCCTGGTGTTAATATTATAGAC
Organism: Avena sativa; assembly: GCA_916181665.1. NCBI lineage: Eukaryota > Viridiplantae > Streptophyta > Magnoliopsida > Poales > Poaceae > Avena > Avena sativa. The sequence continues at coordinate 26,211,403 of OV702283.1, forward strand.
TCCAAGTGGGTTTTTAAGATCAAGCAAAAGTCTGATGGCTCTATTGAGAGGTATAAAGCACGTCTTGTGGCTAAAGGGTTCAAACAACGATACGGCTTGGATTATGAGGACACGTTCAGTCCAGTTGTTAAACCCACTACTATTCGTTTGTTACTGTCTATGGCACTGACTCATAATTGGCACATCCGACAACTTGATATACAAAATGCTTTTCTTCATGGGGTTTTGGAAGAAGAAGTGTTCATGCGCCAGCCTCCTGGTTTTGAGGATCCTCATCAACCTACTCACCTATGTCGCCTTGATAAAGCGCTTTATGGACTAAAACAAGCACCTCGTGCGTGGCATGCTCGTCTCAGTACTGTTCTCGCCAGTCTTGGCTTCACTGCATCTACTGCTGACACGTCTCTTTTCATACTTCGTCAACCTGATGTTACCCTATACTTATTGGTCTACGTCGATGATATTATTGTGGTGAGTTCTTCCTCTACTGCTACGGATCGCCTTATCCATCAGCTTCGTGATTCTTTTTCACTCAAGGATCTTGGCACATTGCATTATTTTCTTGGGATTGAGGTTCAACACTCACCTGGTTCTCTGCATCTTAGTCAAAAGAAGTATGCGTCTGAGCTTTTGCGTCGTGCTGGTTTGTTGAAGTGTACTCCCGTTTCAACACCTATGATGTCCTCAGAAAAACTTAATGCTACTGATGGTGTTTCTCTCTGCTGAAGAGTCTACACGTTACCGCAGTATTGTTGGAGGCTTACAATACCTTACTATGACACGGCCTGATTTGTCCTTTGCGGTTAACAAGGTGTGTCAGTTCCTTCATGATCCTCATTGTGTACATTGGTCGGCGGTTAAACGTATCCTCAGATATGTCAAGGCCACTTTTTCACATGGTTTGTTATTACGACGTCCTACAACGTCTTCTGGTCTCTTATCTGCATTTTCTGATGCGGATTGGGCTGGAAGTGCTGATGATCGGCGATCCACGGGGGGTTATGCTATCTTCTATGATGGTAACTTGGTTGCTTGGAGTGCTCGTAAACAAGCGACTGTCTCCCGTTCCAGTACAGAGTCTGAATATAAAGCTCTTGCCAATGCCACTGCAGAACTTATATGGATACAAGCTCTACTTGGCGAACTTGGAGTATCTCAGAGTAATCCACCTGTTCTATGGTGTGACAATATTGGAGCAACGTTTCTTTCCTCCAACCCTGTGTTTCATGCCCGTACAAAACACATAGAGGTTGACTTTCACTTCGTCCGGGAACGAGTTGCTCAAAAGTTGCTCCAAATACGGTTTATCTCTTCCAAAGATCAGTTGGCAGATATTTTCACTAAGCCACTACCTTTGCCTTTATTTCAAAATTGTGTACGCAATCTCAATCTTTGTGCCTCGGTTGAGATTGAGGGAGGATGATAAACTACGTACATGTAATTGTATATTAGCTGTACCTATACCGGTTTAGGTATTGTAAAATATAAACCGTGTCCGTGCCTAACTCATGTAACCTGTACGTTTGTTATATAATTCCAAGGAGCCGGCCCGTGTTGGGTATCGAGCACTACCTTACAACGATACTTGTTAGGTGTGCTGGCTTCCGGGAGCTTAACCGGACAGTGGGTAGGCCTGGTAGAAAGAATCCTAGTTTCTGTAATTTAATTCAATTGGCAGGAACAAATACATGTTTCTAACTCCTCACTGTCTTTGATAACTAACAATGTTGGATCATGAAGATATCACATCAGCAATGAACTTGCGTTTACATGCATTGTACCAGTGGACCGCGGCGGTCGGGCGCGGATGGATGATTGTCTAGAGATAGTGTGTACCTGTAGTGGATCGTGGCATGCGGTCGGCACGACAGCAATGATGGGATCAGCTTGGTCAAGCAGCGTTGTGGTAGCGACTGGCATCATTTACGAGCTCCCTTGGACCTGCCGGAAGGCGTTCCGTTCTTGTGTGGCCTGTTGGGCGACGTTTAGGATTTGTATTTGGAGGCACCTGGATAGCGTTTTAGGGGTCAGGGGATTTATTTTTTATATGGACGAGCGGGTGGACGTATGTATTCCTAGGAGTAGGAGATTTGAATTGTTTTTTTAACCATGATATATTAGATATACAAGCCGCCTCATTAAAATCTTTCAGTCCCATTAGGTATCCTAGATAGAAAAAAAAGTGCGTCTGGAACCTGCAGCCTCTAACTCAAAGTAGTTACATCATTCGCGATCTTGCTAAGGATAAAGAGAGGGGTTCATCAAGCCAAGTACAAGAATTTCACGAGCTAAAAGAAACCCTAGCAAGCTCATGAGCTACCTGATTTGCTTCCCTATTACAATGATCAACAGAAACATTATCAAATCCTGACCATAAAATGTTGCAGTCGTCATAGATCGTCGTGGATGAAGTAGCAGAAAAGCCCCCGTTGTTCATAGTGTCCACCACCTGCACACAATCAGTTTGTAGAATGAAATTGTTACTCCCAATATATTGTGCCAGGACTAGACCTTCTCGTAGAGCATAAGCCTCTACCATCGGGGCATCCACCACATGAGGAAGAAACTTCTGCGCCACAGCAATACATTGTCCTGTATAATCTCTAATGACTACACCGGTGGCACCTCTTCCTGTTTCCACATCAAAAGATGCATCAACGTTAATCATCAGTTTCCCTTCTATTGGCCTCTTCCATCCTTGTCTTTGTTTTGCTTCAGGTTTCCTAGCTGCAATCATATAATTTTTTGACAAAATAGCTATAGACACGGCCGACCGAGAAGGATTATGAACATTCTCCCCATGCACAAACTGTCGGTGCTTCCACCATATGTACCAACCTGTAGTAAGAACGATTTCAGCAAAGCCAACATTACCAAGCATAGCAATTCGGTTATTTCTCATAATCATATCTTCCATTAAGACTGGTCCCGACCGATCCATATGCAACACTTCTTCTATATAATTCTATAATCCAAGGCAGCGCCAGATCTCCTTTGCCCTATCATATTTGAACAACATATGTTTCATATCCTCACACCCTGCTGAACAAACATGACAACCACCTTGATTACCAATGTGTTTATTAGCCAGAATTCCTCGACATGGTATCATGGTATCACACCTTGCTGAACAAATAGGAGGTTTGAATTGTTTGTTGGGATAAGGAAAGTTTGTTAGTCAATTAGTTATATGCAAAGCATGTATAAGCTAAAAAGTAGTGGTGTTTTGTTATTGCAGTGGCACTTTACCATTAATAATAGATACCAAATATGCGGAACATGTATAAGATAAAAGGTAGTGGTGTTTTGGTTTTGCGGTGGCACTTTACCGGTAATAATAGATGCCAAATGGGTGTATCCACAATATGGAATAATATAGCAAGTAAGGGTGGCACACCGGTGGCATTACCATCTAGGTATGTCAGGCAGCCGAGTTACCAAAGATTAAAATAGAGGCCCAACTGATATAAGGAAATCCTAAGTTAGAGTCCGCTATGATGGAAGATTGAGAACCATGGAGTACAAGACATGGTAGAGTTGCCGCCTTAGTCTACCACTCTGCAACCGTAATCACCTAGGATTCCTATGTAAGTCTTAGGTCTGGACGCCTATAAAATTCAGTCTACTGGCACCCTTGGGACAAAAACTTTACGCACAACCGATCTCATTGTAACATGTATGTGCACTTGTTGCCATCATATAAAGTGAATTATAGTAGGAGGAGTAGGATTTTGCCACCATCGTGGAGTCTGACCTTGATAACTCGTGTCGCGCTATTCCGTGTGTTCCACCACCTTACGCACCCCCGTTTCTCCCTTCTCCATGAAGCACCCCTCACGGTTCACCTTCGACGATACCACGGTAGTATGAGTACTGTATGCGCCACGACGTCGACGGTCTCGACTTGTACCTACTGAAATCTAAAACATCTTCTTTTCATATTATTCCCTCCAGTTCATAGTAATGGCCTCAATATTATCTAATTTCGTATGTATGTAGTTAAGTATTTAGACTAAATGTATTTGTATTTAGACAAAGTTAAGGCCATTAATATGGACCCGAGGGAGTACTGAAAATTCAAATATTCAACTTATGAGTGATAAATGCAATTCTTGTGAGTAAAGATGCGCAACTCCACCCTTTGTTTGCTTTGAGGACCCAGATGCCGCAAATCCATATATTGGGAGAACATCACTCCTCTATTTTGCTACCCCATGCACTAACTAAGGTTCCTAGATTATATCAACTTTCTATAAGGTAAATACTATACAACATAGTCCGATAGGACTGTATTCATCGGCGCACTCCAACAACGTCGGTCTAGTTTCCGATTGAATGGCTCCTTGAGTCTTTCTCTAAACCTGACCAAAATCCAGTAGTTATTGCTAGTTAGCTATCTGCTCCCATAACGCCTCCCAAATCGACGCCCCTCATGTCGATGCCTCCAGAGATCGATCCCCTAAGCCAAGAGCGACCCTCTCATCCGGGTCAGCCTGCTCCCCGGTGACCCCTGGTCTCCTCCCCTCGCCGCAATTTTTTAACCACAACACTCAATCCCCGTCGAGCACGGGGGCAGCGTCTGGTTTGTGTCATGCACCGACATGATGGATGTTTCTATGCCGCCATTACCGACCAGCTAGTTGTGCGATGCGGTGGCTCAATCCCATTGCTAGTTCCACAACACACAATTACTTGGATCTCTCCCTTCAACAGTGCGATCCATGGAGAAGGTAATAGCTAGACCTAGATCTCCATATGTGTTTCTATTTTGTGAAATTTATGTATCCTTCTAGTCATCTACCATTTGGACAAGTGAAATTAATTTTTCCACCGACCGAATCATATAACCAATTTGAGATCGTACATTACATATGCTAGTTTTTAAATATTTATGGGGTAATATTAGTAATTTTTCATGCTTCCATGTACTTATTGTTCATGCTTCGTGTGTCAAGAATTATGAACAGATGATGATGAAGGTGGTACATATTTTGCACAATTGATCTGAACCATTGTTATATTATACATTTAAATTTTGTTTGCTTCTACATAGATTGCAATCTGCTGCATACAGAAGTACTAATTCTTCTATGTTTCTATGCTTCCAAATTTTACTACTGATTCATATATCTATATGTTCTCCTATAGGTAGTAGTGTTTCTCCGGTACATACATTTTGCTTCCACGTCATTTTCATTTTGCTTTTTTATAGAGGTAGTAGTGTTTCTCCGGTGCATAAATTTTGCTTCCATGTTATTTAAATTTTGCTTTCCATGTTATACCTCTAGTTATTTGTAGGTGTTATGAAGGAGACTGATTCCGAGCATATGTCGAAGAGTCAATTTGCAACAGGAAGGCTGGATGATGTATCGTATGAGTAGTCAATGTATTGCTTCGTTATAGAGATAGTAGCGTTTCTTAGCTACATATATTTTTCTACATATTCTCATTTTTTTTGCTTCCACATCATGTTCATTTTTGTTTGCATGTTATGTCTCTTGTATCATGGAGGGGGCTTATTCTAAGCGTATGTGGAAGAGTTGATTTGCAGAAGATGGTTGAATGATGTATGGTAGTTGGTACAAGTAAACAATGCATTGCCTCGTGGAAGCAAGGATCACTGTTATGAATTAGTGAAACGGTGACAGAGTAGTCAACGAGTGGTCAACCGGTGTATCAGCGACCGAGCAAATTGTACTTGTCCAGCAACAACGTATGCTCACGTTTTTTATCTTGGGTCAATAGTCCTTGTCGAAACTATGTAATTTGTTTGTTGGGAGCATATTTATATTCGTAAATCTGACATTACAGTGATCAGGCGTGTAGGAAGCAAACGTAACAAATAATGGAAACTTATGAAATTATCAGTTGAGATATAAATATTGTTAATATGAGGCACCTATGTGTAGAAACATTCCCTAGTTGGTTGGAAGCATTTGCAGAGAATCTCTATTTGCCCACTCACCAAAAACAAAACAAAATCCTATTCGCTGGGAAGGTATTTTTGACATAGTATTGTGATGTTGCTTCTGTTTGTAATAAAATATAGAGTACACCAGTCTCATTGGACAATTATACATATTAAACAAAAACAAGTTGTTTTTAGCATGGAAACAAATTATCAAAGAAATGGAAACATAATTTTTCCATGGTTCAATAAACCAGTACTTTCAAATCAGTTTATAAACATGGAAGCAAAATTGAGATATGCGGGAAGCAAATTTGATAAACAGCTAGAGCGCAATTAGAAAAAATTAGTTTCCTAAAAATCTGCTTCTAAATTATTTTTGAAATTAGTTTCCTAAAAAATCAGCAACTCATGTAGGATACCAGAAGCATCAAGCGGATGAATATAAAAGAATAAATAGGAGAGCCAATTCAGCGGACGTGCATTAGAGAAACAGTAAATACAGAAGCATGCAATCGGAACATTCAAGACGGAAGCAATCAATCTTCCACAAATTTTGGGAATTAGACATGGGAATCCATTCAGTCAATCTACTGCAGATCCAACGGATGAACTATGGTCCGATGCGGCATCTGATTCCTAGCGGTGCCCTACTTTCTATAATAGCCTCTGTTATGTAGATGAGAAGGAAGTTTGTACTGGCCTCCAATGATGAGGTTTGTAAAAGTGCCACAAAAATGCACTAGTTGTGACACTTACTAATAAAGCCTTCCTTAATTTTCTTTGTTAGGGATTTCCTAGACATGTTGAGAAAGATTTGCAAGGGAAATTTTACTATAGTGCCTATAATATCATTGTTTTTTTATAGAAAACCCCTAAAATGTTTTAAGTTTCATGTACCAATTTCTCTACTTGTCACCGATTAGTCCTAGTTTAGAAAACGATTTAAAAAAATACCCGCTCCTCACCCAGAACTAGCGCACCGCACACTCTCCCCTCACCCCAATTTCTCGCGCCACGCACTCTAACCCCACCTATAGAACACTCTTCCTCTCTGTGTGCCTCTTCATCACGGTCTTTTCCACCCATGGCTCGTTGTTCCCTTCACAAAGATGGTGCGTCTCTTCCTCGATGTTCTTCTCATGGAGATGGCGTCGTACGAGAGCATGTGAATCTTCTCTCCTTGTCGTGGTCGCAGACATATGTGCGTCCACCTCGTCTTTCCTAGGCCACACTGGTGGAGGCACACAACTTGCTAGTCATGGATCCAAGGGACTCCATCCTCCGCCGCCCCCAAACCATTGCGGCTACAAGAAACAATAGGCACCACGCTGGTTAGTTCCCATCTCATTCCCTATTTTAATTTCTGCCAAATTTGTTTGGATTTCTAATTTAGTCAATCAGATGTAGGTAACTTCTATGATATTTGTACTAGATTGTGAATGTTTGTACGGTGCATGAAAAGTGTTTGCGCTACTTTTACCGGCTAGAGAAAATTGTCATCTATGAAAAATTGATCTAGTAAATTTTGATTTGTTTAGAATTACTTACCCAACTCGATGCAACATATTCGTCTAATGTAAAAAACAATGAGGAATAGTTTTGATCATGCGATGCATCGTTATATACATGGATGTGTTCAGTTTATATACTAAATGCATCATTTTTCTGCCCTCTAATAAATTTGGAGGCACCTTTCGAACTGTAGGAGGCACTTTCAAGTGCCTTTGGTAAATGAATGTGACCCTCCTTCCGAATGCACAATAGGATTTATTTTTGGATCTAAAAAAATACAAATTCCAATATCTTTCAAAGCAATTGTCGTATTAATACATTTTATGAAATAGCCAGTTCACTGAGACAAAAATTTCCAAACAAGCCCAATATTTAATATGTTTAAACAAAAACTTATGTTCGAGTATTAGAACTAAGTGAAATTGTCACGAAACTTGTGCACAGAATATGTGAAAGACAAATGCACTGAAACATGTACAAAACAAGTGTAAAAAATATATCCATCTACGACTACGAGAATGCCTCTAATAGTTATTATAAATAGATTTATTGAGATATACTCATGGTAGATCATAGGTCACACTACGTTTTTATAAGTCCTAGGCAATTGAAAAATAGTCAAGCATAAGTTTAGTGCAAAGTGCATCTTGCACTTATCCACACAATTACACTTCTACTTTTCTAGAGAAGTGCCCCACTTGCATTTTGTCTAAACCGAAGTGTTGCTTTTATTAATTGACCTGGACTTTAGAAAACCACATGATTCATAACATCAACTTGATCTTTGTTTACACGGTATAAACTTAGGTATGTGCTAGTGTAGCATACCCTAATAGGGTATCTGAGTCGGTGTTACCTAGTTTTAAATTTTGTTTGTGCATTCGTGATATGCAAATGTAGTAGGTATGATCTATTGTTGTATGTGTTGATCTATTGGTTAAATACGAGTCAATGTGGTCGATATTACTTGGTGTTCAAAAATGCGTTTGTTGTTGATGTCTCCTGATCATGCAATCGTATCAATGTGAAATCTAAATTGTCAAATTCGGTTTACATCTCTCCATTCACATCACGCAAAGATAAATACAAGTGATCAGGTAAGCAATAAAGTTAATGGTTGGTATCATTGTCAGAGCTTAGATTGGATCTCATGCATGATGGGTAATAACGAAATTTTGGAGGTTGTGTTGGATTCCTTGGTGTTTATTGTCTTGGCTAGCTCGGTATGCCACATGGTGATCTAGCCCAATTGTTTAGTCCATTTTACGTTATTTCACCCTATTTCTCGAATTATAATAGGAGAAATATTTCATGTTATAATGCAACGGTACCTTTTGAACTTTGTATGGAAAAAAGAGAAGTGGTTAGAGTTATTGGGAGGTGAAGGCTTGATTGTGAAAATAATAAAAATATGGAAGGACAAAATGAGCGACCCCGGGGCTCCTCTCCTTTTGATATTTCCCCTTGATCTCTTCTCCTTTGTTACTGTCTGTCCTTTTCGTGCCCCTCATCTTTCTTTTCACCAGCATCTTGGTTGCCACCATCGCATTCCTTATTGTCGCAATATCCACCATGTTTCTTATAAACAGTATTGCCACCTTCCTTTTTGGATCAATCTCACTTATTCTTATCATCATTATTTGTTCTTTTTATACATGTGAACATCCATGCCCTCTCTCCCTTTGTGATTACTTCCTTGTGCCTCTACTCTCCCTTCCTACCTTTTCCCATATATATTTTATCTCTCTCATGCCATGTTCGTCCACCTCTGTCACACGATATTCTCCTAGAAGGGAGCATTGACTGTTATACAATGTGAATCACATAGACCAGAATGCTTAGAGGGATATTTGGAAAATCTGGAGAAGATGCGGATAATCATGTACTTCTGATAGTTACATTGGCTAAGTGTTACCAATACAATCCCATAAACAACCATGGCTTGAGGTATGTATATCTCCAACTTAATTACTACCATATAAGGAACCCCCCATTTTATATTACGGTGGAGCCCCTATATGTGTGTGTTGGGTTTGATTCATCTTTTCTGTCTTATCTTGATAGATGAATAGTGCTCGAGGACTAGTTTTCGATCCCATTGGTCAGGTTTTTTATGGATTTTGTTTAATCATTTTCCTATAAAGTGGTAACGATTATTTTTATACTGAAGGTGCAATTAAAAAATAAGAGAAAAACTTAAGAGGAAGGAAACTAACAGGAGAAAAGGATGCATTTGGTCTCGGGATCCTCTATTTTAGTCATTTCCATTTGTCGTCCATATTAGCCGTCTGTTTGTCCATTTTATATCCCATTTTGGATTAATTTATCCTCCATAAAAAAATTCGGTCTTGTCGTCATCTCCCACTTTCACTATCTCTCCGGTGGTACCTTCGCCCCTCATCACCTTCTCTCCACTCCCTCTGTATCTACCTCCATGTGCCCCTACTCTCCCTCTAGACCTTTCCACCAACTTTGTCTTCTCTATTCTCTCTCCTCACATGTCCACCTCCTTTATCTAACGATATCTCCAATCGAATCATACACGAATGCTACAATGGTGAGCCAAAATATAGAGGTGGTGATCGGAGGGCGTTATAGAAATTACAAATAATGAAGGACAATAATGTGCTTCTTTCATTACCATTATGTAGGATTTGCCAACCCAATACTATAGAATCCATGGTTGGAGGTAAAAAATCTACTTTTTTAAGTTCTCTTTCCCATAAAAAATTATAGGGCGAGGATACTTTTGTGGTAGAAACATACCATCTCATGAATAACTATTTCACATTATAGATGGTGAGTTTATTATATTAATGGCATACAACGTTTGTGAATGCTTTTTATGGTCCTGCCATGCAAGGTAATTTTGTCGAATATTTTTCCAATCATCCTCAATGGGATTTGGATGGCTTGATTGATAACCTATGTATATATTCTATGTTTGGTCACTTGAAGGATTTTTGTGGAATATATAATTCTATGTAGCCTAAAACTACAATTAGTGCGATACTTATAAACTAATGTATCACCGATATATTATGGTATAGCTCGAACACTCTTTTATCTTGCATTACATGCACTCTAAAGAAGCTCTTGTTTTATCCCAACGTTATGCATGAAGGTGAAATATTGGTGTGGATGTTGAGGAGGATGATGGCTCCATTAAAAATGAAGGAATTTTCATGTTCCATTCTAGGGAAGTCCCTTATATATGTACTTTTTTGTGTAGTATATATACTAAACTTTGTTTCCATTATATGCACTCGATTTTTATATTTGTGGTTTTATAAGTATGACTTTTTTTTGGAAAAGAGTATATATTAATATCACAGGGATACCAATTACACCCAGCCTCTGCAACAACGTATGCTCTAGCGGCCCTAAGGATGCACACAGCCAGAAAAAAGAATTATAAAAAAAAAGTCCCGCTACAGAGAACTAATCCTCAAAGCAACGATACTGACACCATCAGAACAACACCCGTAGTTCCACTCCAATAACAACGCCTTCAAGAAGGAAACAGTGCTCAAGCGTCGTCGTTGCCCGATCAAAGATCACAGGTTTTCACCCTGGAGAAAATCCTTGCTCACAAAACAATACCTTCAACAAGGTCATTGCCAGGCTAAACCAGTTAAGGCTAGACCTTGTATTTTCATCCTGCAAGGTAAGGCTGAGAACTCCCCCCGTGTTGTCTTCCCGCACCAACAGTCGCTGCAACGAGTCCCAGATCACGCAGCCATATCTCTGTCGCCACAAGAACTAAAATCACCATCGCTACCCTCATATTTCCGCTTTCCTGACATTCTCCGCATCTGACTTCACCATGGCTCTAAGAATGGCACTTGGTGGGAACAAACAACAGAGCTTCGCAACGCTCCCGCTGAAACCAAACAGCCAGAAAACAAGGTGCGCACGACCGAATACCTTCCGATCCAGCAATCTCCATGCATGATACACCCATGGGAGTTCGCCGACGGAGCCTTTCGAAACTCGCCTCTCCAGTCCAGATCAACAAGGGCAGACATCAAGAAGATCTTCATCTTTGTGCGAAAGAAACCAAATGACCACCTCCATCCTGCAGCACCGCCGCTACCCCCAGATCCCGGCCAACGCCGCACATGACCCTCGCCGCCATGGACCAGCAGCCGCCGCCCCGAGCATGAAACCACCGCTCCACGCATCCCTCCTCACCACAACATGGTTTCGCCACCGCGGCGAGCCGCGCCACCAAGCCGGACACCGCCGCGCCCCGCGCACGCGCGCCGCCGCCGGTCGCCGATCTTGGCCCGCGCCTAGATCAGGTGAACCAGGGGGAGAAGAGGGCCCCGACGCCACCGACACCGAGCGGCTTTGCCGCTGGCGCGTCTCGGCGGCGTTGAGGAGGGAGGAGCGGAAGGGGGCAGGCGGCCCGGCGGTGGCACTAGGGTTCCCCGGTCGCTCGCGGGAGCGACGCGGGAGGGGTACGGAGGGGTACAGGAGGGCGAATCCTAGCCGCACCAGGAGTTATTGATGGATCACCGGAATTGCAACATCCATGTAGAATCTCACTGCACCGTAGTACCTCTATGTCCTACTCAGAAACCTTGGATATTCTTCCTTTGTTGACTTGACTGACATTTTCTTAATATCAGTTCATTCATAAAAGTGAAACTTACACTCTTTTGAAAACTGTTTTTAGGTGTTAAAGTGCAAGTTACACTTTGCACTAAAATGGAGCTGCACTCCTCAGAATCAACGGGAACAAAGTTTTTCCAACAAAGACTTTTTTGTGTGGCTTGTATAAAAAACAATTTTTGGTGCTACAAAATAGATTTCCATGAGACTTTTTTTTCTTTCTCTACATGCTATAGAAAATATACTTTTACTGCAAGACTTAGTTTGAGAAAGTAGGATGTCTGGATGTACAACCAAAGATTTTAATTTAGAATATTTTAACTTTTTCAAATGCATTTAGAAACCAGTGAGTCAAAACCGCATGTCCACATATATATAGTACAATAGCTAACAATAAGGAGATCGTGCACATATGTCTCTATTGCGAACAGAAAAGCATATGCATGCACCATTAATGTGTGTGTCACAACTTCTCGTTTCGTTGACATCCCATGAGCAGAGTGCATGCTATTTTATGAGGTATATATATTTTTAGTCCCACAACTTGCACCCCAAAACCATTTTATTCCATTATAATTGAATTTCTATGATTTTGACCAAATTCATCCATAAAGATGACATGTGGCATTGCAGTTTTTGCAAATGACCCTTGTATTTTTTCTCTACAGCTTACAGCCCTGAGTACAGCCTGTCTATCTGTGTTGTACTACATTATGATAAATTGAAAAGCGATCATCTAAGCTTCTAGAGAAAAAGACTTACCACCAAAGTATATACTACATTATGATAAATTGAAGAGCGATCATCTATTATACATTATTTTGAGGCTGATTAGCCCTAGCTCACCATCACAGACACACGAAGCACATAAAGGAAAAGTTAGCTTAAAGTCACGCAACAAGCTAGCTAAATCTAGATGCCACACACGGACGTGAAACGCAGAAAAAATAGCACACACGTAGGGAAGCTCAATTGATTGAGTGTATACACATGGATACATATAAGCCTTTATTTTAGACATTAAAAAATACGTGTTCTACAGTTGTGATTTTTTTTTAAATAATACAAATTTTCAATTGAAATAATTTATGTTCTAGACTACATAGAAAAAGCTTACATTATTGCCCCCATGTACATATTTTTTGAAGGTGTTTTTGATAATTTTGAATTTTATTTTTTAAATGTTTAAAACATAGGCCTCCACGTAACAAGACATTGGATATACATGATACGCAAGATTATGCTGACGGCAAACACAGTCATTTTTAAGTACGTGTGTATGCTTTTGTACCATATAAATAATACGTTCTCAAATGCACCACCTAGCATTTGTTGGCCTAGTGGCTTGTCCGTTTATGTATACATATGAAGGTACCAGGATCAAATCCCATCACTTCCTATAGTTTTAACTAATATATTTGTAGACTACTGACAGGTGGGTCTGTCTTTTTAGTCCGCACCAAGGACATAAATATTAGATAAAAACACATAGGGGTTATTTTGAAAAAAATCGACGCCATAGCTATACAAATTTAGTCAAACTTGCTGAAATTCAATTAAATTGGACTAAAATGCTCTAGGGATGCAAGTTATGGGACTAGTATTGCTCACTTTGCAAGATGTGAGACTAAAACGCTCTCTCGATACAAGATGTGGGACTAAAAATGTATATACCTCTATTTTATTCATATGCACACCGAGACAAGGCAGCCTTGGTGGTTGCACACTTGCACCTCCAGCACTGTCCATGTATGCTTGTCACTGAGTTCTCGTTGTACCATTGTGTCATCCCATCACCAGATATTCATGTATTTCATGTTCATGTTCCTAAAGATCGCAACATCAAAAAATATGTATTTAGGCATTTATTTAAATAAAGTGAAATTTTAAATAAAAATGAACAAATAACTAAATACAAAATAAATAAAACCAAATGATCAAAAGACAATAAGTCATGAAAATAACAATAATTGAAAAAACCAAACTAAAAACTTAAAAATAAATAAAAAATAAAACCTCTTTTCTTTATTGGCCAGGTGTAATACCAATTACCAACTCTTACACACTTTCCTAACATGCCAACCCTTGAAGCAGGTATACTAACAGCAACCATGATAGGATTTTCTTCATTATGTTGCAACCTTCTTGTCACAAGTTTGACTACGCCAGTATTCCTTCACCATTCAATTGTTTTATTCCTTTAGTTTGTTCTATTTTTCTATTTTTAGTTTATTATGTTTTTGCTTCATATTTTTAATTTGCGAGCCTACTCTAGTTTACTATTTTTATTTTATTTTTTATTCACTCCTAGAAGAGAGCTCCTAATGATCTAGATTAAAATACATAAGGACATGTACAAAGTATGAAAATATTTTTTGATTTTTTTATGATATACGCTTTTCCCCATCTACCTTTCGTTGATGATTTTAGTAATCTCGTATATGGAATGATTTTTATTTGCATGCACATTTTATGACACGTGTGATCCAATTTTTAAAATTGCATGAAGAGTTATTTTATGTAATGCACATTTTTGGACAACATGATACATGTTTTATAATACTTTATATAGGTACATAACATTTTTAATAAGATATCGGACCAAGTCATTGAGCTAAAGCAATAGTGTTCATGGAACCTTATTAGCTATAAAAAAATTGTAATCTAACAATTTTGTTGAGGTGTATGAACATTTTCTTTGATCAATATGATTTTTTACGCACTATGAATCACATTATACAATTTACTGTTACAGAACATTAGTCAGAACAATTTTGTAAAGTTGCATGAATATTTGTTTTTAAATTCATGAACATGTTTTGACCATGAAAACCGTAGAGGAGAGCCCTACGGTATTTTCCTACTATAAAGGAGAACAAAGAATAGGAGTTATACATGGTGTAAGTGGCAAGCAAATAAAAAATAATTTAATATCAAGCATCAATTATTAGCATCCATGTTCATACTGTTAATTCAAGAACACTTTTATGTGGGTTTTCTTCAAGCAGAAGTATACTTGTCTTTTCTTTACTTTTTAGATGCTAAGGTTGGATACAGAATGCTATGAATTTCCATTACTTATAAATCGGTCAGGGCCAAGCCGACTGAAAAAACAATCAACTTTAAAATGGACTAGTTTATACAGAACCTATACATTAAAAGAAAGGAGTAGACAAAATGAAAATAAATAGGGAAAATGAAAACAGGAAAAACAAAAAAAGAAAAGGAATATGAAAACTGGAACCTGGGACAAGGCCAGTCATCAAAATGCCTCAGGCCCAAAGGGTGTATGGACAAGCATCTAGTCGTGTGTCGCGGACACAGTTTGTGGGTTGGCCCGAAGAGAGTGGTGCCAAGCCTTTTCCATAAGCTGCTCCTGTTGTTATCGAGCCTCTACTCGACGACGACGGTACCAAATTCACGAACAATCCAGT
This sequence comes from Avena sativa, assembly GCA_916181665.1. Lineage (NCBI taxonomy): Eukaryota > Viridiplantae > Streptophyta > Magnoliopsida > Poales > Poaceae > Avena > Avena sativa. Next base: position 26,226,877 of record OV702283.1, read on the forward strand.
GACCTCGACTCTCTACGAGAAAACCTGCAGAAGGGCTTACTCCTTGTGTAATCTCTATCCTCTTCCCCTCTATAAATTCTCCTCGCTCCCCGTTGGCAGGAACTCAAGAAAGCCTAAAGAAAGCAATCGATCAAAAAGCTCCAAGAAATCGCTCAACCTTCCGCTTCCAAGTTCCAACACTCAGCCAAATCGTCCATCTGATCCATAATGTCGCTGATCCTCCGTAGCAACGTGTTCGATCCCTTCTCCCTCGACCTCTTCGACCCCTTCGACGGGTTCCCCTTCGGCTCCGGCAGCAGCACTGGCGGCGACCTCGTACCACACACGTCTGAGACGGCGGCATTCGCCGGCGCGCGCATCGACTGGAAGGAGACGCCCGAGGCGCACGTGTTCAAGGCGGATGTGCCGGGGCTGAAGAAGGAGGAGGTGAAGGTGGAGGTGGAGGACGGCAACATCCTGCAGATCAGTGGCGAACGGAACAAGGAGCAAGAGGAGAAGACGGACACCTGGCACCGCGTAGAGCGCAGCAGCGGCAAGTTCCTGCGCAGGTTCAGGCTGCCGGACAATGCCAAGGCGGAGCAGGTGAAGGCATCCATAGAGAACGGCGTGCTCACCGTCACCGTGCCGAAGGAGGAGATCAAGAAGCCAAAGCTCAAGTCCACTCAGATTTCCGGCTAGAAGTCTGCGTGACTGATGCGCGATGGATTAGAGATGCAGAGAAGTGTCGTTGAGTTTCTTCTCGAGTACTATTTCTGATCTGATGTATTCCTAATAAAGTGAGTCTGGTCTAATGTAAGAGCATCTCCACTCGTTGGGTGAATCCGGGCCGAAAACTGGACCAATTTCTGACCGAACGAAACATGTTTTTGGCCTGGGTAAGTCCAGTTTTCCACTCGCGTATCCAGACTGAGCTCCCAAGTTCGGCTAAATTCAGTTAAACTCGGCGAAATATGGCGAATATAGGCGGATTTTATTAAGTAGGGCAAGGGCGCACATAGTATATCTGATTTCATAACTAGGAAAAGGCCACCGCCGTGGTCGACGCCGGACGCCGCAACTACAGGCCGAGGCGGGGGTGGTTGCCGGCCTGGATATGCTCCATGACGTCGGCGAGAGTCTGTCCTGGAACGCTCCACCAGCGGCGGCGGTAAGCCGCATTGTGCCGCGGCGGTGGCGGCGAGCCCGGCGGTCCGTCGTGCCGGGCGAGTTCCTCGAGGCGCCTGTCAGCGAAGAACTGCCTCCAGAAGACCAGGTCGCCAGGATCCTCGGCGAGATCCGGGTCTTGCATGGCGGCTATCGCCGCCTGGATCTCTCCCGCGAGGTCCCCTTCGGCTGGCACCGGCGGAACAGGAATCCCGCCGGCGCTGAGTTGCCAGCCTAAGGGGAGACGAGTGTTCGACGGCGCCGTATAGCGCGTCTCCCGGAGAAGCCGGGCTTCTCACGGCGGCATCGTGCGTCGGCCCTCGGCCATGGATTCTCGGTGGAGTTGAGGAGGAAGAAAGGTGCGAACGTCCGAAGTTCGCCGGAGTTGGGGATGGTGTGAGAGACTGTGAAGAGAGACGGCGAGATGTACGCCTTTTATAGACGGAGTTCGGCGGCGATGGCGGGAGGGGTGTAGCGGCGAGGGCGGGAAAAGGAAAACGGCGAGAAGGATGGCGGCGACTCGGCTTCTGTCGCCGACAGGCTGGTCCACTCGGTCAATTCACTGTGTCTGGCGTACACGGGAACCTAGGTTCGGCCTGAATAGTCTGGACTAAAGTTAGCTCAAATCAGGCCGAAAAAAGATCCCTAATTTTTGGCATCCGGACGTAATTTAGACGTTCAGATCGGCTTCTGGGTAGGAGTGTGGAGATGCTCTAAGCCTGGACGAGTGCGTGCGTGAGGTGTCGTGTAATGGTCAGTAACCGGAGTCGGTGAGTCGCTCTTCCTGATGTTTTGAGTCTACAACTTCATTGTGCTGTAATCAGCGCCTGTACTCGATGCTCCTCTCAGTAGTAACTTGGAAATAGTACTAGTTGTTGCCAATTGGTGCTACTGAACTAAATTTGCTCAGTTGGTTGGCCGACGCGGATAAGAATGGAGTACGGGACAGAGCTTAACATTAACGGATGAGAGTTGTTTCTGTTATCATGGTTTTGTTTTGGCACAATGTTGATTAATCTAGAAACAAAGAAAAATACTAGCATTTTCTATACTGCTACATATCGACAATTTGTATTAATCGACTCATTTTCAGCGGACATATGATAATTTACGTAGTTGCTAGTAATGTAAACATGGACATATTCGTCTCTTTTGGAAAAGATAATTATCCGAGTCTTCTATCTATGGCCTGACAACAATTATCCTTCCAACTTAAATTTGTAGGTGTACCTCCCGAAGGTATATCCATTATATTTACGTGAACTTCTCCAATTTCTTTGTTGCGATTTTTTTCCATCTCGAGTGACAGATGCCTGCTAAGAATCAAAGATGATGAAAGCTTTGCTCACCAATCTCCGTAACAATTTCTCCTCGCTTCAGAGCTAGAATCTGTGAACATATTGATACTACTAAGTTGTACTCCCTCCGTTCGGAAATATAAGACATTCTAGCTTTATGAAACGAATGTATCTAGACACCTTTTAGGGTATAGGTTCACTCCGAACCTCTACGAACCTATACACTAAAAGACGTCTAGATACATTCGATTCACAAAGCTAAAACGTCTTATATTTCCGAACAGAGGGAGTACGTTCTATGCACGTTGAAACAGAGTTATGAACTCATAAGACTCGTTTTATCTGCTTCTCCAATTCCCTTCTTGCGATTTTTTTCCATCTCGAGTGACAGATGCCTGCTAAGAATCGAAGATGATGGAAGCTTTGCTCACCAATCTGCATAACAATTTCTCCTCGCTTCAGAGCTAGAATCTGTGAACATATTGATACTACTAAGTTGTACATCCTATGCACGTTTTTTTTTGAACGGTAAAAAGGTCTCGATGATCTAGAAGCTGCGATTTATGACGTTGCAGGTACAAGGATTAGGAAGGCCTCTAGCAAAAAGCATCCTAGCTAGGCTAGAAAATAAGAATATGGGCCTCCACTTTATACAAAGCACCTCAAACCAAAAAGAAAGATTACAATCCAGTCTTTGGGTGTCTAAGCCACCGAACTCCGGCGATCTCCAGCCGAGAAACGGCGAGATCAAGGTCTCTTGCTCGTGACGCCTATCAAACCGGAGAAGAAGCAAGCAACCAGGCATCTTGGCGCCGACGGGGACAAACCACTTGCTAGCATCGAGACGTCGAGCTCTGGATCCAAGCTTCGAAAAGGGGCCTCCAATGGAGGTTGGAACCCTCGGCCACCCTTCGGCCAGAACAGGCAGAGGCCTGGCAGACTCACCACTGTCCATGGGCCACTGCGGAGAAGCACAGACGGGCGCAGCTTCGAACGGCTTCAGAGTCAACAACGGCAGCGGCCTAACCTGCTCTCCCTTCCTTGCCACCACGGCCGGCCAAAGGAGAGAAGAAGAAGCACGCGTCGATGGAGAACCCGAAGCCTAGAGATGGCAACGCTTATTGAAGTAGGGGCTCGCCACATCAAGAAAGCTAAAATCCCCCTCCCTCAATGGGAGCACAGCCAGCCCTTCAATCGATGACCGCCTGCCGCCCACCGGAGCGGCAGAGCAGAAGACCCCCAGCCTCCTATCCCATCAGTGGCACCACCACTTCTCTTCCATGACCCCCCGCCACCACGGCCGGCCAGAAGTGGAAGAAGAAGCAGAGCACCGCCTCTGAGGAGAAGAGGAACGCTGACCTTATGAGCGGAGATCCCCAGCCTCAGGATAGCCACCGCTGACTCTGACCACCGTCGAAACAAGAGCCACCACCGCCACCTGATGTACCAGATATGGCCAGAAAGATCTGGTACCCTACTCCAAACTACAGGAAAAGGGCTCAAAAACCTAAAACTACTCCTAAGGACTACTCCGGCACCTCTCCTCCACCCTCTCCGGCCGGTGAGGCCGGCGGAGAGGGCTCGGGATCGACCCGGCACTTGATTGTCGACTCTCAAAGCTCATGGGAGGGAGAGGGGTATGTTAGAGTTTCGTATTATGCACGTTGAAACAGAGTTATGAATTCATAAGACTCGTTTTATCCGCGTGATTATTTGAGAAAATTTGATAATTATTTTAGTATACCATTCTGTCTTGGTAACTTATGGAGTAATGGAAATGTTTGGTGTAAACCGCCGCATGCATAGTCAAAACATATGGCCATCCCTAACTGGGAGGAGCATTTAATACATCAAATATGTTGCATTTAATACATCAAATATGTCTAATTCCATTTGGGATGTGTGAAGAACACAAATACGTCCGTTCCATTTGGGACATGGGGAGAACATGCAGGGACGCATTGTCCTCCCCATGTCTGCGTGTGTCTTCAACGATATACCCCATTGGAATCCTCCTCATGTTCGTGTGTGCCCCCAACGATGTACCCCATTTATACCGGACATGTTTGGCGAGCTCACACGCGTCAGCATCTCAAGCACCAACATTTGTGCATCATGGGGCAACTTCCCCATGGCGACGACGACGAACCGGAGGCCCGAGGGGATGGCTATCCCACGCCAACTCCAGCAATGGAGCTCCCCGCTGGCGAGCATCCCACAGATGCAGTACTAGCTGAAGTCAAGCGTCTATTGCGGCAAGTCGAGGTAGATCTGCTAGGGGATCCCCAAGTTCTTGGACATGTCCCGCCAACGCATGTCGATAGGGTCGACGGCTCAGATAACGAGCCCACGACACATAGGAAGTCGTCCTCATCGGCCAGCATAGAGAAGGGGTGTGTGGATGGGTACATCTCCTACCACCTGTGGTCCCCGCCAGCTATCGTATAGTTCAGGTCAACCAACTCCTACAATGACGGCGATTTCAGCAGCCGCACAACCGCACGCGGATTTTACGCGCCTCTGCACTAACTCAGATCGTAGATTGAACTAGCTTTCCATAATAGCCTTTATTATGTAGATGAGAAGGCAGTTTGTACTTGCCTCCAAAAATGATGATGGTTTGTAAAAGTGCCACATAAAAACACTAGCTGCGACACTTATTAGAAAAATCCTTTCTTAATTTTTCTTTCTTAAGGACTGCGTAGACATGTTGAGAAAGATTTGCAAGAAAAATTTCATGTAACAACCCCTCTACCTGTCACCAATCAATCCTAGATCTAAAAAATAATTTAAAAAATACCCGGTCCTTACCTGGATCTAGCGCACCGCACACTCTCCCCTCACCTTGATATAGTGCACCACACACTAACCCCACCTATAGAACACTCGTCGTCACCACGCGCCTCTTCCTCATGGTCTTTTCCACCCATGGCTCGTCGTTCCCTTCACGAAGATAGCGTGTCTCTTCCTCGATGTTTTTCTCACAGAGATGGGCCCCTACAAGAGCATGCTAACATTCTCTTCTCGATGTGGTCGTAGTCGTATGCGCGACCACCTCGTCATCGCCAGGCCACGCTGATGGAGGCGCACAACTTTCTAACTATGGATCTGAGGGTATATATATCCTTCCTCTGCCACCCCCAAGCCATTACCGCAACAAGAAACGACAGGCAGCGCGCCGGTTAGTTTCCATCTCCTTCCATGTTTTAATTTCTGCCAAAATTGTTTCGATTTCCAATCTAGTCAATTAGATGTAGTTAGCTTCTAGGATATTTGTACAAGATTGTGAATGTTTGTACGAAAATGTGCATGAGAAGTGTTTGCATTATTTTTCAACCGGCTAGAAAAATTTGTCATCTATGAAAATTTGATCTAGTAAATTTTGATTTGATTAGAATTGCTTACCCAACTAGATATTAGTTAGTCTTCAAATCTAGCATGTACAACATGTTCGTTCTAATGTAAAAAACGACCATCCATGGTTCTGATCATATGATGCATCGCCTATTATATGCATGCATGTGTTCAGTTTATATATTAAATAAATCATTGTTTTTTCTTCTAATACATTTGGAGGCACCTTTGAACTATTTGAGTCACTTTCAAGTGCCTTTCATAAACGTGTGGGACCTTCCTTCTGAATACGCAACAAGATTTTACTTTGAATCTAAAAAATACAAATCTGAATATCTTTGAAAGTAATTATCATATTTACAATTTCTTTGAACTGGCTAGTTCGCTAAGAGAAAATTTTTAAAACAAGCCATACATTTAATATGCTTGAACAAAATTGATTTTCAAGTATTAAAAATAAGTGAATTTGTAATGAAACATGTGCATAAAATATGTGGAAGTCATATGCACTAAAACATGTACAAAACAAGTGCAAAAACTATATACATTTATGAAAACACCTCTGTTATAGTTCATTATAAATGGGTTTATTGAGATATACTCATGGTAGATCATAGGTCATACTACATTTTTATAAGTCATGGTCCATTCAAACAAAGTCAAACATAAGTGTATTGAAAAGTGTATCTTGCACTTATTCACCTAATTACACTTCTACTTTTCTAGAAAGTTCCCCAGTTGCATTTTTTCTAAACCGAAGTGTTGCTTTCATTAATCGACCAAGACTTTAGAAAAGCACATGATTCATAACATAAACTTGATCTTTTTTTACACGGTATGAGCTTAGGTATGTGCTAGTGTAGCATACCCTAATAGGGGTATCTGAGTTGATTCTGCCTAGTTTTAAATTTTGGCTTCATTTCTGATATGCAAATGTATTAGGTGTGATCTATTGTTGTACGTTGATCTATTTGTTATATACGAGTCAATGTGGTCGATATTACTTGGAGTTCAAAAAGTGTTAGTTGTCGATGTTTACTAATCCTACAACCGGATCAATGTGAAATCTTGACAAGTTTGGTTCAAATTTTCCAATTCACATCATGCAAAGATAAATACAAATGATTAGGTAAGCAATAAATTTAACGATCATTGTCGGAGCATAGATTGGGTCTCATGCACGATCGGTAATAATGAAGTTTTGGATGTTATTGTGTTGGATTCCTTGGTGTTTATTTTCTTGGCTAGCTTGTTAGGCGCGTGGTGATCTAGCCCAATTGCTTAGTCCATTTTTATTTTATTTCTCCTTGTTTTCTCGAATTATAATAGGACAACTATTTCTTGTTATAATGCAATGATGGAACTTTTTGAACTTTGCATGGAAAAAGATAGAGGTGGTGATAGTTATTTGGGAGGTGAAGTCTTGATTATGAAAATAATAAAAAGATGGAAGGTCAAAAGGAGGATCCCTGGGCTCCTCTCCTTTTGCCATTTCCCCTTGATCTCTCCTTCTTTGTTATTGTTTGTCCTTTTTGTGCTCCTCATATTTATTTTCACCAGCATTCTGGTGGCCACCTTCACATTTTTTATTGTTGCAATCACCATCATGTTTGTTGCGATCAGTATTGCCACCTTCCTTTTTGGATCAATCTCACTTGTTCTTCTCATACCTATGAACGTCCCTGCCCTCCCTCCCTTTGTGATTACTTCATTGTTCCCCTACTCTCCCTTCCTACCCTTTCCCATATATATTTTATCTCTCTCCTTCCATGTCTTTCCATATCCTTCACACAATATTCCTCCATAAGGGAGCACTGAATGTTACAAAGTGAACTGCATAGACAAAAAAATTAGAGGGGTATTTTGAAATTCTAGAGAATACGAGGGTATCACGTACTTTTGATTGTTACATTGGCCAAGTGTTTCCAACATAATGCCACAAACAACCATGGCTTGAGGTATGTAAAGTACCAACTTAATTACTACCATATAAGATACACCCATTTTCTATTATGGTGGGGCCCTTATTTGTGTGTGTTGGGTTTGATTCATGTTTGTTGTCTTAGCTTGATAGATAAATAGTGCTTGAGGCCTGGTTTTCGAGCCATTAGTCAAGTTTTCTTGATTTTCCCTAATTAACTCACAAATTCATTCCTATAAAGTGGTAAAGATTATTTTTATAGGTGATGGCGTAATTACAAAAATATGAAAATACTTAAGAGGAAGGAAACTAACAGGAGAAAACCACATTGGCCCGGGGCTCCTCTAGTTTCATTATTTCCATTTCTCCTCAATATTAGTCGTCCCTTTGTCATTACTTACATCCCATTTTGGAGTCATCGTCGTTCTTACTACCATCACCAACTTCCTTCTTGTCTTCATATCCCGCTTTCACTGTCTTTCCATTGGTACCTTCGCCCCCTTGTCATGCTCTCTCCACTCCCTCTGTCTCTAAATCCATGTGCCCCTCTCCCTCCACACCTTTCCTCCATCTTTGTTTTCTCTATTCTCTCTCCTCACATGTCCACCTCCTTTGTCTGACAATGTCTCCCATGGAAGCATACCTAAATGCCACAATCGTGAGCCAAATTTAGACGCGGTGGGATTGGAGGGGCTTATAGAGATTACAAAGAATAGAAGTCAATAATGTGCTTCTTTCATTACCATTATCTAGGCTTCGCCAACACAATACTATAGAATTCATGGTTGGGGCTAAAAAATCTACCTTTGCAAGTCCTATTTCCCATAAAAATTATACGGTGAGGATACTTTTGTGGTAAAAACATATCATCTCATGAATAACTATTTCACATTATAGATGGTGAGTTTATTATATTACATCACGAGAATGCACCTAAATTAAGTATTTGCATACAAGCTTTGTGGATGCTTTTTATGGTCTTGCCATACAAGGTAACTTTGTCGAATATTTTTCCAATCATCCTCAATGGGATTTAGCTGGCTTGATTGATAATCCATGTATATATTCTATGTTTGGTCACTTGAATAATTGTGGTGAAATATCTAATTCTATGTAGCCTAAAACTACAATTATTGCGATACTTATATACTAATGTATCACTTGTATATTATAGTATATCTCGAACACTCGTTTATCTTGCATTGTGTGCACTCCAAAGAAGCGCTTGTTTTCTTCCAACATTGAACGTTAAGGTGAAATTTTTAGTGTGATTTTGAGGAGGATGTTGGCTCCATTAAAAATGAAGGGGTTAACATGTTGCATTTTAGGTAAGTCCCTTATATATGTACTTGTTTTGTGTAGTGTATATAATAAACTTTGTTTCCATTATATGCACTCAATTTTTATATTTTTGGTTTTATAAGTCTCACTCGAGTGATATATTTTTAATATCAGTCGATTCATAAAAGTGCAACTTCGTGGAAAGTGCAACTTACACTTTATCAAAGTGTGTTTAGGTGTTAAAGTGCAAGTTACACTTTTCACTAAAATGGAGTTGCACTCTTCAGAGTCAACCGAGACGTAAGAAAATCTCAGTACACCGACACATAAATGGACCATACTATTTTTGGTTGACCCAAAAAAGGTTAACATGTATTCTTATTGGAGTGTGAATTTGATGTCACCAGGGATAGCTTCCCCACAAGTATCCATTGTCAATTATTTCTAGAGGTATGGGCCTGTAAGTATCAGTGGTACTATATCAAACAAAACTATGGCTAGTAATCTGCAGTCAGATGCATTGCTTCTATGTGATTAAGGCTCACATAAGCCCCGACTCTTGGCAGACATTCAAACAAGGCATCACGAGCCCTAAAAAAAGATGCACTACAGTACTTGTTGTAGGACCGGATCAACCATTGACTATATTTTTGTCGGCCTAACTTATGTAGGTTATTTTCATGTGTCTAGCATGCCATAGCAAAGCAAGCATCACCACAGCACCTCTGACATTCAACGAGTATACCCCGCAGCCCTCTCCTCCCCTCCCCTCTAACTCCTCCCCTTAAGAGTCCACTCCCAGAGAACATGCCTTCCCCAAGCCCTATCCAGCAGCGCCGCCGGCCAGAGATGGGGAAGGGGAGGAGCTGGAGTAGATAGGTTTAGGTGTAGCTTCCGCCGTGTGCCGGTGGTCGGAATTTTCCCGGTAGTGGATGGGTAGCTGCAGATCTTGGCGCCCAGATTCTACTAGCTCTAGGGTTCTTCCTCCCTTTGGTTCTTCTCCGGTGGTCGGAGGAGGAAGTAGTGGAGAAGACCACCACATCTGTTAATAAAGCTGGTGTCGTTGTCCACCGTTTGAAGATCTGGCTCTGTGTGCACCAGTCCATCCTAGCCTTCCATGGTGGCGAGGGGGAGGGCGGCATGCTGGCAGTGTGTGACGTGTTGGTGAAGCCCCTGGCCGACCGAGGAGGCGAGGGGGAGCTGGCTGGCAGCGTGGCGACCTTGTCTTCGATCTGGTGGTTGGGATACCCTGTGGTGGGGGATGGTTTGTTGGAGCTTTGGAGAAGTAAGAAGGAGTCTTCTCTGCCTCGTCTGGCTCGTCGTGGAGGTGATGCGGCGGGGGCAGGACGTCCTCCTTTTTGCCTTGCCTCCGGATATCCGAGGGAAGTGGTGGGATGTTCCAGGCATCTCGCCAAAGTTGCATTTGTCCAAGAGCTACCCAAACGACGGCATCTTGTTGCCGCCGTTATCCATGGACATCGAGGCCATACTGTCGCTCGCCTGAAGCTGAGCTTCTACTTCTGTGTGGCCTACTCGGTGCGACCCTGTGCCTAACAGCCTTCGCGGAAGCAATTCGACTACCTCAAGACGGGCTACATAGCCGTCACCGCCCCAAGTGGCTCCTTTCCCGATGGCGGCGCTATCTCCCGGTCGGCGAGGTTCATCAGATGTCATGGAGGAGTGATACATCAGAAACGTATCTATAATTTTTGATGTTCCATGCTTGTTAGTATCTACTTGCTTTGCTTTGTCCACACTTTGAGGTGCTTTTTACATGTTTTCTGGTACTAACCTATTGACAAGTTGCCACGGTGCCAGTTGCCTGTTTCTTTTTTGGTTTCAGAAAAGCTAGTAAAGAAATATTCTCAGAATTGGATGGTACAAACGCCAAAGTCAATAAATTTTCATGGGGAACAAAAAGTCCAGAGGGGAGACGGAGAAGCAAACCAGGGCGGCCAGACCCCCCTAGGCGTGGCCAGGGGTGGGCCCGCGCCTAGGTGGGGTGTGGGCCCCCTGGTCGCCTCCTCGGCCTCCCCCTTCGCCTATAAGAAGCCCCCGATGCCTAAACCCTAAGCACCCTATCAAATCTCCACGAAACCGTCTGTAGCCGCCACCACCATCGTCCCTAGGTCGGGGGATCTGAAGTTCTTCCCGGCACCCTGCCGGAGGGGAGATCATCCCAGAGTCCTTCTTCTCTGATATGATGCGTGAGTAGTTCCACCTGGGACTATGGGTCCATGTAGTAGCTAGATGGTTGTATCTCCTCCTTTGTGCTTTCATGTATAGATCTTGTGAGCTCCGTTCATGATCAAGATCTAATCTATTTGTAATCATGCATGTTGTGTTTGTGGGGATCCGATGGATATTGAGATTATTATGTTGGTTTGATTAATGGTTTTGTATTTATGATTCTATCATGTCTGTGTTGTTTGTGATCTTGCATGCTCTCCGTTGTTAGTGGCTATCTTGGCCAAGTAGTTGCTAGTGACTCCAAGAGGGAGTATTGATGCTCGATAGTGGGTTCATGCCTCTAGTTTCCAAGGGAAGTGACAATAATCTCTTCGGTTGTAGATGTGTTGTTGCTACTAGGGAGAAAACAACGGTCTCTTGTTTATGGAACATGTGGACCGTTTACCTTACACACTTTGCTTAAAGCAGCTGTCTATTGCTTGCAACTTAATACTGGAGGGGGTTCGGATGATAACCTGAAGGTGGACTTCTAGTCATAGATGCAGTTGGATGGCGGTCTATGTATATTGTTGTATTGCCCAATCGAATCTCATAGGATCTTTCTGACTAGTATTGCATTGTTATGCCTTGCTCAGTTCCTATCAATTGCCCTGCTATAATTTGTTTACCTTCATGCCATGTTGTTTACCTAAGGAGAGCACCTCTAGTCAACTATGGACCCCGGTCCAATCTTTACCATTGATACATCTTCGACTGTTACTTCTTTACTTGCTGCAAACCATTACCTTCCACACCATACGTTTAATCCTTTGTTACATCAAACCGATGAGCTTGACAACCTCACTTTCTATTTGAGGAAAAGTCTTGAGTTTGTGTTGTGCAGGTCTTCGCGTTTCTTGCAACACCTGTGTGACGTTTCCTTCCTCCTACTGGTTCAATAACCTTGGTTTCTTACTGAGGGAAAACTGCTGTTGTGCTGCTTCACACCTTCCTCTTGGGGTTCCCAACGAAGTGCTAAACCAGCACCATCAAGCCTTTTTTTCTAGCGCCGTTGCCGGGGAGGCTAAGGACGTCTTCACAAGGGGAGTCCTCCACTTCCTTTCTCTTTACTTTGTTTTTAGTTTGCTTTGTTTCTTTTGCTTGGTTTTGTTTGCCTCTTTCCAAAAAAAACACAAAAAAATTAGTTCCTACTATAGTTGCTACCATGTCTGGTTTTGGACCAACCTTTATTTCCCCTATGGTAGAAATCTCCACTTTTAAGCAAAAAAATGAAGAAAGTTTTAAAGAAGCTTGGTCCAGAATCTCTGCTTTACAGAGGGAAACTGGGCCTAAGGTGAGCCTTAGCTTGGTTATTGATAGTTTCTACCGCGGTATTGCTCTTCGTTATAGATATGCTTTGGATGTTGTGGATGAAAAAGATTTTTTGCTATGTACTGAGGATGAAGCTTTTGATGCCATAAAGAAATTGATCATGATTTATGGTACACCTGGCAAGTCTGATTCCTCTTTCACAAATATTTTTGCCAGGTTAAACACTATTGAGACCGGTATTGCTGCTATGAGTAGTTGCTATCACACGCTTAGGGATTACCATGATTATGTTCCCATAAACTCTGAGCCTTCAAAGTGATTTTCCACAATCAAAGTCTCAATAAACACTACACTTTTTGATGCTCGTTGTGATATCATGTCTGAATTTTGCCTCATGCCTAAAGATATTTATGATTCCTTGAGTCTTTGGGGGCTTACTGAAGAAGGAGAGGAAATATCTCTTACTAACAATGTCACTCTTTCACCCATTGGAATAGCTGAAGGTGTGTTTACAAAAATCTTAGGTAAAATGGTGACTACTAATTATCTTGTTATTGAATGTGTAGGCAAAGGACAAATTATACTTGGAAGATCCCTACTGAAACACCTTGGAGCAGTTATAGATGTGGGGAAAGGTATTATGCATTTTGCTCCTCCAGTGAGCAACCATATTTTCCCTAAATAAAATAAGAAAGGTAAGAAAGGAAAGAACAAGAGGGGTAATGCTTCATCATTTGAAAATACTTGATTCTTCTTGTGTCTAACTTAAAGGCGTTAAAGAAAAGTACTTGTTAGGAGATAACCCAAGAGTTTCCTTCAGTCTTGGAAGTTATTACTTCAGTAATGACCTCTCCTTATCCTTTTGTTTGTTTTTTGTGCCAAGAATGACCTCTAATGAGAGGGAAGTAAGATTTGGGGAGTTGCTGTCCCGAAACAGATTTATGTCCTCCACCATAAAAATTCGTGAGGAGTCTCTGTAACTCGTATTGATCTCAAATTTTACTAATAAATCCCCCAGGATGTTAGCTAACTTTCGTTAGTTCAACACTTTTTGATTTAAGCAACAGAAGATTTCCAAAAAACGGTTTCTGCCTGCTAGTCTGTTTTGACAGATTTCTACCATTATTTGCATTTGCTTCTTATTGATTCCCTTTTGAGTTCTCTTTTGGGGAATTGAGCTTTTTGAAGGAGTTACTACAGTATCTTGTGTTTTTAGTGAAAAGTCTTGCTGTTCCAAAGCTTTTCCAGAGGTCTAATATCTTTTGAATAAACTAATGTTGTTAATGAAGATTGTGTGAATTTTTGTATGAAGGAAAAATTTCAGGTGTAGAGAGAGAATGATGCAATGAGATGAAGAATGGACAAAAGCTCAAGCTTGGGGATGCCACCATGGTTTCACCCCAAGAAATATCCAAGAGATACAAGCGTCAAAGCTTAGGTATGCCCAAGGCATCCCCTTTCTTCATCAATACAAAGCTCAGGTCTGTCTAGACACTTCACTTTTATTGTTTCATGCATAGTTGTGTTGTTCTTGGAGCGTCTTAATTTTCGTTTGCTTTGCTTAGTTTGTTTACTTTGCTTGAGTAATTTGTGAAGGGTTTCGTGGCATAGTAAATCAAAAATTTCTACGGATGCGAACAGAGGGAAAGCCAAGATCTAATCTAGGAGATGCAAACAACGAGAGAGATTGGATTAGATCTTCATACCCTTGAAGATTCGCACAGCGGAACGTTCGTCGGAACGTGGGTGATGTAGTCGTACTCGCTTCTCCTCCTCGCGATCCGATCCGATCTAGCACCACAAGTGGCGGTGCCTCCTTGAGATGCACACGTGCAGCACCTCGACGTCTCCTCCTTCCTCGGACCAGCAAGTATGGTGGAGAGACGGATTGGATCTACAACACGACGGCGTGGTGTATATGGTGGAGAATTTCTGCAGCAGGGCTTCGCCTACAAACAGTTGGGAGGGAGAGAGGAGGGCAGCAGGGCGGCTAGGGTTGGAGGGGAAGGTGTAGGGGGTTGGTGCGCCCCCAGCCCTCTATATATAGAGGGGTGGGCGCAGCCCTAGCCCCTCCCCCAAGCCAAGGCCGGCGGCCCCAAGGAGGAAGAGTGGGGGCAAGGAAACCCCCCCTTCTAGAAGCTCTATCTAGAGTTTAAACCTCTCTTGGCCGGCTAGGCCCTATGGGGCCTTGTGCCCCTGGCCCAATGCGGCCAGGGCACTCCCTCATAGGCCCATGCCCCCTCCCGGAAGGTGGGGCCACGTTGGTCCCCTTCCGGAAGGTTCTAGAAGCTTCCGGTACAATACCGATTAACCCGGAACAATTCCGAACTCCAAAAACTGCACTGCCTTATATGAATCTTATTCTCTGGACCACTCCGGAACCTCTCGTGATGTCCCGGATCCCATCCAAGACTCCGAACAAAAACTCATAAACCAATTATCCAATCTATCCTAGCGTCGAGACACGTTAAGTGTGTGACCCTGCGGGTTCGAGAATATGCAGACATGATCTTCTATCAATAATCAACAACAGGGTCTAGAAACCCATATTGACTCCCACACATTCATCGATGATCATATCGGATGAACCACGATGCCAGGATTCAATCAATCCCATATATATATTCCCTTCGTCTCGCGATATTTTACTTGCCCGAGATTTGATCGTCGGTACCGTCATACCTAGTTCAATCTCGTTCACAGCAAGTACTTTACTCGTTCCGTAATCCGATATCACTTTGTGATTAACTCCTTAACCACATGCTTGCAAGCGGTGTTGATATCGATTACCGAGTGGGCCCGAAGTATATCTCTCCGACTTGGGAGGGACAAATCCCATCTCGATACATACAACCCAACAGATACTTTCCGATCACCTGAGAGACACCTTTATGATCACCCTCTCATAGGATGACGTTTGATGACCTCAAAGCTTTCTTCCGATACCAGGGAGTTGCATTATCTCATGGTCTAAGGAATACAATATTTGACATAAGAAAAGCTTCGCAAAGACGAACACGATGACACGATCTAATTGCTTCGCTTCGTTTGGGTCTGTCCACCATATCATTCTCCCAATGATATGATCTCATTATCAATTGACAACTCATGTCTATGGTTAGGAAACCTTAACCATCATTGATCAATGAGCTAGTCCATAGAGGCGTACTAGGGACACGGTGTTGTTCACAAACCACACAAGTATTAAAGTTTCCGCTTAATACAATTCTAGCATGGAATATAAACATTATCATGAACAAGAATTATAATAATAACATCTTTATTATTGCCTCTAGGGCATAATTCCAACAGTATCCCACTTGCACTAGAGTCAATAATCTAGTTTACATTTGGCAACAATCTCACACCCATGGCACTGAGGTGCTGATCATGTTTTGCACGCGTAAGAGGTTTAGTCAACGGATCTACGACATTCAGATCTGTATGTACTTTGCTAATCTTCAGATCTCCATCTGTTATATAATCTCGGATTATATGAAACTTGCGGTTGATATGCTTGGTCTTTGGATGATATCTTGGTTCCTTAGCGAGTGCTATGGCGCCAGTGTTGTCACACAATATCTCCAGTGGGTCCAATGCACTTGGAACCACGCCAAGCTCAGTGATGAAGTTCCTGATCCAAACTCCTTCACTTGACGCTTCTGCAGCAGCCATGTATTCCGCTTCTACTGTAGATCCCGTGATCACGCTTTTCTTGCAGCTTCTCCTGCTCACAGCTCCTCCATTCAAAATATAAACGTATCCTGTCTGAGATTTAGAATCATCCTTGTCGGTGTCGAAACTAGCGTCAACGTAACCTTTTACGACGAGTTGTTCATCACCCCCATAGACTAAGAACATTTCTTTAGTCCTATTTAGGTACTTTAGGGTGTTCTTCACGGCTGTCGAGTGTTCCACTCCTGGATCACTTTGATATCTGCTCGTCAAACTAAGAGCATTGGACACATCCGGTCTAGTACACATCATGGCATACATGATAGAACCTATGGCCGAGTCATAAGGCACTTTGCTCATAGCTTACCTATCATTTACCGTAGCTGGACACTGAGCCTTGCTCAATATCTTACTTGACAACATAGGCACTGAACCTTTCTTTGCCTTATCCATTATGAACCTTTTCAGAACTTTGTCTAGGTATGTACTCTGGCTTAAAGCTATCAGGCGTCTTTGTCTATCTCTATAGATTTTGATGCCCAATATATAAGCAGCTTCACCTAGGTCTTTCATTGAAAAACACTTGTTCAAATAACTCTTCACATCGTTAAGCATGTTGATGTCATTTCCAATAATCAATATGTCATCCACATATAGTACCAGAAACGTCACCGAGCTCCCACTCACTTTCTTGTAGATGCAAGCTTCGTAGCAATTTGGAACAAATCCAAAGCTCTTGATCACTTGATCAAAACGAAGGTTCCAACTCCGAGATGCTTGCTTCAGTCCATAAATGGAACGCTGAAGTTTGCATACTTTATCAGCATCCTTAGGATCGACAAAACCTTCGGGTTGCATCATATACAACTCTTCATCAATGTTGCCATTGAGGAATGCAGTCTTGACATCCATCTGCCATATTTCATATCATGAAACGCAGCAATTGCTAAAAAAATCCGAATGGACTTAAACATCGCTACGGGAGAGAAAGTCTCATCGTAGTCAACACCTTGAACTTGTCGAAAACCTTTCGCGACAAGCCGTGCTTTATAGACGGTAACATTACCATCCGCGTCCGTTTTCTTCTTGAAGATCCATTTGCACTCAACGGCCTTTCGGTCGCTAGGAGGGTCCACCAAAGTCCACACTTGGTTTTCGCTCATGGATCCCAATTCGGATTTCATGGCTTCTAGCCATTTATCAGAGTCTGGGCTCATCATCGCTTCCTCATAGTTCGTAGGTTCACTGTCTTCTACTAACAAGATAGTCAAGACAGGGTTGCCGTACCACTCAGGAGGGGCACGCGACCTTGTCGACCTGCGACGTTCAGTAGCAGCATCGTCCGAAGCTTCATGATCCTTGTCATTAGCTTCCTCTATTGTTGGTGTAGGCGGCACTGGAACAATTTTAGGTGCTGCGCTACTCTCCAATTCAAGAGAAGGTTCAATAACCTCGTCTAGCTCTACTTTCCTCCCACTCACTTCTTTCGAGAGAAACTCCTTCTCAAGAAAGGAACCGTTCTTTGCGACAAACACTTTGCCTTCGGTTCTGTGACAGAAGGTATACCCAATAGTTTCCTTAGGGTATCCTATGAAGACGCATTTCTCCGCTTTGGGTTCGAGCTTGTCCGGCATCAACTTCTTGACGTAAGCTTCGCATCCCCAAACTTTAAGAAACGACAACTTAGGTTTAGCACCAAACCACAGTTCATACGGTGTCGTCTCAACGGATTTAGATGGAGCCCTATTTAAAGTGAATGCAGCGGTTTATAATGCATAACCCCAAAATGATAACGGCAAATCAGTAAGAGACATCATTGATCGGACCATATCTAATAGGGTTCGATTCCGGCGTTCAGACACACCATTGCGCTGTGGTGTTCCGGGTGGCGTGAGTTGTGAAACGGTTCCACTTGCTTTAAGATGCGTGAGAAAATCATAACTCAAATATTCACCTCCACGATCGGATCGTAGAAACTTAATCTTTCTGTTACGATGGTTCTCCACTTCATTCTGAAATTCTTTGAACTTTTCAAACGTTTCAGATTTATGTTTCATTAAATAGATATACCCATATCTACTTAAGTCATCTGTAAAAGTGAGAAAATAGCGATATCCACCGCGCGTCGAAACACTCATCGGTCCGCATACATCGGTATGTATGATTTCCAACAAGTCCGTTGCTCGCTCCATCATACCGGAGAACGGGGTTTTGATCATCTTGCCCATGAGGCATGGTTCGCATGTGTCAAATGATTCAAAATCAAGAGACTCCAAAAGTCCATCAGAATGGAGTTTCTTCATGCGTTTTACACCAATATGACCTAGACGACAGTGCCACAAATAAGTAGTATTATCACTATCTACTTTGCATCTCTTAGCCTCAATGTTATGGATGTGTGTTTCATCCCTTTCGAGATTTAGAAGAAATAAACCATTCACAATAGGTGCATGACCATAAAAGATGTTACTCATATAAATAGAACAACCATTATTCTCCGATTTAAATGAATAACCGTCTTGCAATAAACACGATCCAGAAATAATGTTCATGCTCAACGCAGGCACATAATAACATTTATTAAGGTTTAAAACTAATCCTGAAGGTAAAACTAAGGAGAGCGTGCCGACGGCCATCACATAAACTCTTGATCCGTTGCCAACGCGCATCGTCACCTCATCCCTCGCAAGCCGCCGTCTATTCCGTAGCTCCTGTTTCGAGTTACAAATATTAGCAACTGAACCGGTATCAAATACCCAGGCACTACAACGAAGGCTAGTAAGGAAAACATCAATAACATGTATATCAAATATACCTTTGATGGTGCCAGCCTTCTTGTCCGCTAAGTACTTCGGACAATTGCGCTTCCATTGACCCTTGTTCTTGCAATAGAAGCACTCAGTGTCCGGCTTAGGACCAGACTTGAGCTTCTTCTCAGCAGGAGCAACGCACTTGCCTCCGCCCTTCTTGAAGGGATTCTTTGCACCCTTACCTTTCTTAAAGGTGGGCTTGTTGACCATCAACACATGATTATCCTTTTTGATGTCCACTTCCGCGGCCTTCAGCTTTGCGAAGAGCTCGGTGATTGTATCAGTGGAACCAATTTGATTGTGAGTCACTACAAAACTTTTGTAGCTGGGAGGGAGTGATTGCAGAACCCTGTCAATCTTGAGCTCCTCTGGAATCGTGCATTCCAGTTGCTCAAGGCGTTGAGTGTAGCCCGTCATCTTAATGGCGTGCTCACTAACGGAACTCCGTTCCTCCATCTTGCAGTTAAAGAACTTCTCAGAGATCTCATATCTCTCAGAACGGGCCTGAGTCTGAAACATGGTTTTCAGCTCTTCGAGAATATCAAAGGGCCCGGGATAGTCTTCAAAACGATTTTGAAGTTCCGGTTCCATAGCAAACAACATGGTGCTCTTAATCACACCATAATCATCTTTGCGCGACTGATAGACAGTTTTCTCATCAGCCGACGCAGTTGCAGCAGGGGGGTCACCTAACGCTTTCCCAAGGACATAGTCCTTTTGACCGCCAGAGAAAATGATTCTTAGATTGCGGAACCAATTGGTGAAGTTAGACCCATTGTTTCTAAGCTTTTCCTTCTCAGCAAAAACGTTGAAGTTGAAGTTGGACTTAGCCATGTGATCTACAATATTTGCAAGTACAAATTAGACTATGTTCATGATAACTAGTTCAACTTTTAATCAAATTACTAGATGAACTCCCACTAAATTCAACATCCCTCAAGTTGTTTAGTGAACACGATCCAAATTCACCACACCTAATCCGATCTTCACGAGAAGAGATGTGGTTTCAATGGTGGACAACGAAGTGTCGATCATATCATTCATATGACTCGTGCTTAACCTTTCGGTTCATGTGTTCTGAGGCCATGTCTGTACATGCTAGGCTCGTCAAGTTAGACCCAAGTATTTCCGCGTGTGCAAAAACTGGCTTGCACCCGTTGTATGTGAGCGTAGAGTCTATAGCACCCGATCATCACGTGATGCTTGGACACGACGAACTTTCGCAACGGTGCATACTCGGGGAGAACACAGTTTTTATCTTGATCTTTAAGTGAGGAATCATCTTATAATGCTACTGTCGCGATCTAAGCATGATAAGATACATAAAGGGATAAACATCACATGCATATAACTTTAATGTGACATGGTATAGCCAATCTTCGCGCAATGATCTCCATCTTGTGCGTGTCGGCATGATCTCCATCACTCCACAATGATTGCCTCCACCACGAATAGCAACTACAACTATTGCTAACTATTTAGCGATAAAGTGAAACTATTACATGGCGCATAAGAAGTTGACACACAGGTCATACACAATTATAAAGACAACCATATGGCTCCTGCCGGTTGTGTACTCATCGACATGCAAGTCGTGAAACATTACAAAACATGATCATCGCATACATTATACACATCACATCTTGGGCCATACCATATCACAGAAAACACTCCCTGCAAAAACAAGTTAGACGCCTCTACTTTGTTGTTGCATGTTTTACGTGGCTTATGGGAGTAGATGCTAAGAACGATTCTTACCTACGGAAAGCCACAACGGTGATATTATGGTTGCCAAACTCCGGTGTTAATCCCATGACAACTATAGTGAGAGAAACTGACATCCACCAGCCGCATGTGTGGAACAAGCCACACGTCAAGTGCGGAGCCGGTCTCGTGAACGACGTCGCGTAAGGTTGGCCTGGACCGCTTCAATCTCACTATCCCGCATCATAAGAAGAACACAAACAAGAGGCTTGCAACAGAAAACATCAACGCGCGCAACAACAATGTTGCGTTCTACTCGTGAAACACATCTACGCATAGATCTAGCTCTGATACCACTGAAGGGTTTCGCGGCATAGTAAATCAAAATTTTCTACGGATGCAAACAGAGGGAAAGCCAAAATCTAATCTAGGAGATGCAAACAACGAGAGAGATTGGATTAGATCTTCATACCCTTGAAGATTCGCACAGCGGAACGTTCGTCGGAACGTGGGTGATGTAGTCGTACTCGCTTCTCCTCCTCGCGATCTGATCCGATCTAGCACCACAAGTGGTGGTGCCTCCGTGAGATGCACACGTGCAGCACCTCGACGTCTCCTCCTTCCTCGGACCAGCAAGTATGGTGGAGAGACGGATTGGATCTACAACACGACGGCGTGGTGTATATGGTGGAGAATTTCTGCAGCAGGGCTTCGCCTACAAACAGTCGGGAGGGAGAGAGGAGGGCAGCAGGGCGGCTAGGGTTGGAGGGGAAGGTGTAGGGGGTTGGTGCGCCCCCAGCCCTCTATATATAGAGGGGTGGGCGCAGCCCTAGACCCTCCCCCAAGCCAAGGTCGGCGGCCCCAAGGAGGAAGAGTGGGGGGCAAGGAAACCCCCCTTCTAGAAGCTCTATCTAGAGTTTAAACCTCTCTTGGCCGGCTGGGCCCTATGGGGCCTTGTTCCCCTGGCCCAATGCAGCCAGGGCACTCCCACATAGGCCCATGCCCCCTCCCGGAAGGTGGGGCCACGTTGGTCCCTTCCGGAAGGTTCTAGAAGCTTCCGGTACAATACCGATTAACCCGGAACAATTCCGAACTCCAAAAACTGCACTGCCTTATATGAATCTTATTCTCCGGACCACTCCGGAACCTCTCGTGATGTCCCGGATCCCATCCGAGACTCCGAACAAAAACTCATAAACCAATTATCCAATCTATCCTAGCGTCGAGACACGTTAAGTGTGTGACCCTACGGGTTCGAGAATATGCAGACATGATCTTCTATCAATAATCAACAGCGGGGTCTGGAAACCCATATTGACTCCCACACATTCATCGATGATCATATCGGATGAACCACGATGCCAGGATTCAATCAATCCCATATATATATTCCCTTCGTCTCGCGATATTTTACTTGCCCGAGATTTGATCGTCGGTACCGTCATACCTAGTTCAATCTCGTTCACAGCAAGTACTTTACTCGTTCCGTAATCCGATATCACTTTGTGATTAACTCCTTAACCACATGCTTGCAAGCGGTGTTTATATCGATTACCGAGTGGGCCCGAAGTATATCTCTCCAACTTGGGAGGGACAAATCCCATCTCGATACATACAACCCAACAGATACTTTCCGATCACCTGAGAGACACCTTTATGATCACCCTCTCATAGGATGACGTTTGATGACCTCGAAGCTTTCTTCCGATACCAGGGAGTTGCATTATCTCATGGTCTAAGGAATACAATATTTGACATAAGAAAAGCTTCGCAAAGACGAACACGATGACACGATCTAATTGCTTCGCTTAGTTTGGGTCTGTCCACCATATCATTCTCCCAATGATATGATCTCATTATCAATTGACAACTCATGTCTATGGTTAGGAAACCTTAACCATCATTGATCAATGAGCTAGTCCATAGAGGCGTACTAGGGACACGGTGTTGTTCACAAACCACACAAGTATTAAAGTTTCCGCTTAATACAATTCTAGCATGAAATATAAACATTATCATGAACAAGAATTATAATAATAACATCTTTATTATTGCCTCTAGGGCATAATTCCAACAGTTTGGACCCCCGCTTTCGCTGTGTTGTTGCAAATAAGTTTGCTTGGTGTTGGAAAGGAGTAATAATTTCTTGCTTGGAAGTGCAAGAGGAGCTTGCATTGACTGTGAATTAGACTTTATCATGCCATGTTAGGTGTTGTTTTGACCTTATGTTTAGTAGTTATTGTTGTAGCATGGCTTGCTCCAAGTCATTGGGATTGCTTAGTGTGCCTTGAAGAAATTATGTGTTGTCTTAGCATGCAAAATCTTAGTATTGTGGTATTCTCCTTTGAGGTTTGTTTGGGTTGACTTGGCACATGATCACACCATGTTATGACTCTCACAAGTCACCATTAGCCTCTATGATCATTTAGTCCTTGACTTGTAGTACCCCTCTATGCTTTGATTAGTAATGCTTTGTTGCTCTGCATGATTATGGCCACTATTGCTCTCTTATTTGGTTGCTCCCAGTCTTTTGCTAGCCTCCACCTATATGAGTAAGCTCTACCTATGCTTCCAACTCCCAAGAAACCAAGTTATTCCGAAGTGTCCACTATAAACTCCTGTGCATGGTGTGTTACACCATTGCAAATATATTCTTGTTTTCAGCTATCTTCCAATTAAGAACTATTTTGTTATGTGAAAACTTAGTGATTAAAGCCCTCACAAACTTGATGGCACACTTTATATTTTTTGACCCTAATAAACTTGAACCATTGTGTCTCTATGTTGTATATGCTTGCACTTATACGTTGGAATTAGCAGAACCATGCTGTCCTGGGGAACGTTTTCAACATTGCACTTGTACTCTGTAATCAGTTGATATCATGCTCTTTTGTCTGTGGATGTCACCGCTTGGACATAAAGAGGGAACTTGTAAGTCCATGGAGTTTGTATTTTGTGTTAGAGAAACACCTGGGCCGCTAGCCTAAGCCATGCCTAATCATGGTGGAAACTTGCAGCATCACCATAGTGAGCTATCTATGAAGCATCCTCAATAAAAAGCTATGCATATAGTAAATAAAAAGATCGCTGATATGCTCATTGTCTGCTTGCCTTGTCATTTTGGTTATGGGATAGCTCCTGTACCATGTGCAAGGGGTATCCCGTTGGCGGTTCTCTATGATATGCATGTACTTACAATGACAAGAACTTACAGGTGACTGAAGTTGAGTAGCATAAGGTGTGGCCCTCATATTCAAGGGACTTGAGATTTCCAACTTATACTTTGTCAAGCATATACTCCATAGTTTGTTCACTTTAACCTTAATCACTTCAAGATGCTTATGATAGGGGCAATGAGGGCTGAAAGCTAACAAGTACCATAATTTCGGAAGCTCTTTTTGAAACTTGAAATCCCTGCTTCCTTTTTGAAAAGGTCTTTCTTACACCACTATTGAGTCTCCACCTTCTACCTTTAGGCACCATTAAGAGATCATAGTTGCCATTCTTAGTTCTATGTGCAGTGTCCCAAAGCTTATTGATTGATGCATATTGTGATATTACTTGTTCTTGTGCTACTTATTTCTAGTCACCCTTGTGAACTTTGAAGGTGTCCTATGCATCTATTTGCTACTCCATGAGGGACAAGTTGTTTACCACTATGCTATGTTTTCTGTATGTGAAACAAACAAACGTTTTTCAATGCATGTTATTCATGGTCTTTGTTTGTATCTTGTCTTGTTGCAACAATAGTTGCTCTATCTTACTGTTAGAACTCCATTCTTTCATGTTCATGTTTAGAGCTCTTTGATCCCAGCTTTCAATGCTTGCAAATGGTTAGATATTTATTGTGAGGGTGCATGTCACCTCAAAAATTATTCTTTTTATCACTTACCTACTTGAGGACGAGCAGGAGTTAAGCTTGGGGATGCTTGATACGTCGGAAATGTATCTATAATTTTTGATATTCCATGCTTGTTAGTATATACTTTGCTTTGCTTTGTCCACACTTTGAGGT
Source organism: Avena sativa (assembly GCA_916181665.1). Classification (NCBI taxonomy): domain Eukaryota; kingdom Viridiplantae; phylum Streptophyta; class Magnoliopsida; order Poales; family Poaceae; genus Avena; species Avena sativa. The sequence goes on from OV702283.1 coordinate 26,251,579, forward strand.
GCTTTTGACATGTTTTCTAGTACTAACCTATTACAAGTTGCCACAGTGCCAATTGCCTGTTTTCTGCTGTTTTTGGTTTCAGAAAAGCTAGTAAAGAAATATTCTCGGAATTGGACGGGACAAACGCCAAAGTCAATAACTTCCCGTGGGGAACAAGTCCAGAGGGGAGACGGAGAAGCAAACCAGGGCGTCCAGACACCCCCTAGGCGCGGCCAGGGGTGGGCCCGCGCCTAGGTGGGGTGTGGGCCCCCTGGTCGCCTCCTCGGCCTCCCCCTTCGCCTATAAGAAGCTTCGATGCCTAAACCTTAAGCACCGATCAAATCTCCATGAAACCATCTATAGCCGCCGCCACCATCATCCCTAGATTGGGGGGATCCGAAGTTCCTCCCGGCGCCCTACCGAAGGGGAGATCATCCCGGAGGCCTTCTTATCCGGTATGATGCGTGAGTAGTTCCACCTTGGACTATGGGTCCATGTAGTAGCTAGATGTTTGTATCTCCTACTTTGTGCTTTCATGTATAGATCTTGTGAGCCCCGTTCATGATCAAGATCTAATGTATTTATAATCATGCATGTTGTGTTTGTGGGGATCCGATGGATATTGTGATTATTATGTTGGTTTGATTAATGGTTTTGTCTTTATGATTCTATCATGTCTGTGTTGTTTGTGATCTTGCATGCTCTCCGTTGTTAGTGGCTATCTTGGTCAAGTAATTGCTAGTGACTCCAAGAGGGAGTATTGATGCTCAATAGTGGGTTCATGCTCTAGTTTCCAAGGGAAGTTACAATAATCTCTTCGGTTGTAGATGTGTTGTTTCTACTAGGGAGAAAACAACGGTCTCTTGTTCATGGAACATGTGGACTGTTTACCTTACACACTTTGCTTAAAGCAGTTGTCTGTTGCTTGCAACTTAATACTGGAGGGGGTTCGGATGATCACCTTCAGGTGGACTTCTAGTCATAGATGCAGTTGGATGGCGGTCTATGTATATTGTTGTATTGCCCAATCAAATCTCATAGGATCTTTCTGACTAGTATTGCGTTGTTATGCCTTGCTCAGTTCCTTTCAATTGCCCTGTTGTAATTTGTTTACCCTTCATGTCATGTTGTTTATCTAAGGAGAGCACCTCTAGTGAACTATGGACCCCGGTCCAATCTTTACCATTGATACATCTTCCACTGTTACTGTTGTTTACTTGCTACAAACCATTACCTTCCATACCATACGTTTAATCCTTTGTTACAGCAAACCGATGAGTTTGACAACCTCACTGTCTAGTTGGGGCAAAGTCTTGAGTTTGTATTGTGCAGGTCTCTGTGTTGCTTGCAATACCTATGTGACGTTTCCTTCCTCCTACTGATTGGATAACCTTGGTTTCTTACTGAGGTAAAACTACTGCTGTGCTGCTTCACACCTTCCTCTTGGGGTTCCCATCAAGGAGGCCGAGGACCTGATCGCTTTTCGAACTTTTTTATTAGGGTCCTTTATGCATAAATTGTGGCCTTATCTTCAGAAACCCCTTCTCTTAGGGGCCTTGTTGTAACTTGTACCCACCGTTGTATTAACACGAGCAGCTTCTAGGGCCTTCGGGTCTTTTTTCCGTTCAAAAAAAACATGGCACCGCTGCACATGCTATGTATAAACAGATGTTGAATTATAGTATACTAGCTTGATTTTGTTTGCACGGGCAAACCAACCATGTACAAAACTACTTTGTAGACATTCCCGAAGAAAATTGTAGATGTGAAACATGATGCCATCTCTAAAGAGGAAAACATTTGATCTACTTTGACTGATTTTTGAACACGCATTGAAGGGTTTTCATCTCATTTCATTGGTCCAATGGAAATGTCATGCAAATATGTAGCAAAATTTATATTTGAAAAATTACTCATCTACACATAGATTTTAGGCGATTTATTTTGGATAGCTACACTTCGTTTTTGATTAGTCATTGTAGGTGAATGTTTGCATGTAGAACACGTGCATCATGAATGTATGTTTAGCGATTGTATAATAAAAACTAGTCACATGTGTTGATTTTTTTCGAAGACAGTGCATTTCTTATACCCACACAACTGAACAAACTAAAATTCATGGTAGCCCAACACATATATAAATGCTAAACGAGAGTCAAACAAAGGAAATAATTTGTCCACACTCCCACACTATTATCAATGAAAATACATAGTGTGTCAGATGTAATCTTTATTACTTACGAGTTGATCATGCACCATAGTGTTATGCAAATCTAAACAAGTTGGCACATATCTCAACAAGCATGATCTCATGGTAGACATAGGATCGGGGGGAGTACCTGCGGTGACCCAGCATACCACTGCATGATGTAGTACACTATAGTCGTTGACATAGCACCAATGAAACACCGTTCACTAGTATTACATCCCTTAGAGTGGTACAATAGAAACACAGCAGGTTCAAGACATGACTATAGGTTACAAATCAACTTTTTACACAAGATCCAGAGAACACTCTAGGTTAAAGAGAGAGAAAGAAACTTCTTACAAAGAAGAATCAGAAATAAATCACTCAAAAACTATCATACTATTAAGACTAGTATTTTAACTAATGGTCTGGCATTGCTGCTATTGCAATACACTAAAGAAATAGGTTCTATGGCTATAGATTATATTCCTATCTAATCAATAACTTCGTTTTCACTGGAGTTGATGTATGTGTTGACTTTCTTGACTTCATTGAAGAACTTTAGCTTTCTGGTGATGATTCCTGGAGCATAACTTGATGTAGACGGCGTCTGTACTAGATTTAGAACCTAGCAAGGGTTAAGAAGATACATTGAGTACGAGCGTACTCATCAAGTTCACTAGAAAAAGAGTATTTGATGCACTATATCTATAGCCACAGACTGTAGGTCGTAGGCAATGCAGGTTTTCGTAAACATTTCTTCAAAGATTGCTTTTATTCTGAAAAGCTATGTCCGTCAGCCTTCATGGGTTCACCATAACTTTCATGGAGTTACTTTCCCACCACGTTCGCAGCTCCTTCCCGGAACAGGGAGTAACAAGTTACAGTTCTTACACTCTGCAGAGGTGCGTCACTTTACCCATGAGAGATCAAATCCTTGTTGCACAACCGGGCGATCTTTCCCATCCACACTTCCTATGGTGTGGGGCCCAGTAGATGATCTAAGCCAATCACTGCCCTCTCCGCGACCCCATATGTATGCACGATCCTTCGGGGCCGGCTCACCTCCGTTAAGCCCCCTTTCGGGCAGGCTAAAACCCTGATGAGTTCTCGAAGACTCTACGACCTGGTGATGCCCTGTCAAGTACCATATTAAATGGACTATACCACTAAACACCATTCATAGATAATCTAGACACCAAAAGTGTGGGGCGTAAGTGTGCTCACCCATATGTTGGATCCGCACAAGGAATCACAACGTCACGTTAAGGTCGTCTTGCCTCCATATGAGAGGAAAAGGATACAGCTAACTTCTTCGTCCCATTCCAAATCTCATGGTTAACACGTGATATACGGCGCAAGAATCACTGGAGACATTGGTTGTTAGGTCCTAGATAATATGTTCCTTTACCACCAAAACTCTCATAGTAGGTTATTACCTCATGGTAAATAACCTATAATCATATTATTATGAAAATAGTGTTTTCTGACCTTTTTCAAATGCAGGTGATGACAACACTGGATTTTCAAAATACTTTACAGAAAATAATCAAAGGACATGAGCAAGTGTGAACTTGCCTTTTGTGATTGCAAGATTATGCACTCACGGTCTTCGAGGCAATATAAGATCCAATATCTGAAATCAGCATCATTGGTCTGGTAAGGACTAACGTTTAAAGAAGCAAAATGCTATTATGCATAAGTAATGTAATGCACTTGATAAATGTGAATCCCCGGAATAACGTTGTTCTAGGGTTTGGAAACTGGAAATGGTTCCTGTTAGAATGTGTTGTCCTTTTAGATAAGTTTCATATTTGTTCTTCTTATTAAGGCTTGTGATTGTGTGTGAAACAACATGTAATTATAATATCATAGAACAATGAGATACACACAAATGTGAAATGCTACTCAAGATTGCTTATACTATAATTGTTCATCTTTAAATTTTTACCTTACAAGTAATGTCACTTATAAAAAACTTAGGTGTTATCAATTCTAAGTATAAAAGTAAAGTATAAAGTAATGTGATTATGATTAATTTTCATATGTTGATTGAAGTGGAAAAACGAATAACTTTTGAGAAAAGATTTCTTTATTAAGGTTTAAAACAATTCTGGTAGTTTTTAGAGAATGGTTGATAGAATGTGATTGATGTTGTTTATGCTTGCTTGAATAGTCTGGACTTGATATGCTTTATGACTTAATTATAACAGACCAAAGTTAACTATAAATCATATAATAAAGTCTTTAGCATTATATTTAAAGTCTTGTGGACTAAAGTTAACTTTAAGAACATGGATGGATTTAAGGTGTAATGCTTATGATATTGTACTTGCTCATCTGATAATATTTCCTTAAAGTTGTTTAATAATGGCATTACTTTTATTTGGGTAGTGGTTTCTTTTCATTATAAATGTATAAAAGGATTTATCTCCTTATAAGGGTGTGGTTATGGTTTGTGAATAAGTAAACAATATTATTTACTACTTATAAATTATCTTTGGATTTAGTCCATTATAAAATTGTGAGTGAAACAATAATAAAAGGTTTTATTTGGTTGAAAGTATCATTCTTGAAGGTTTTATATTTGATAAGGATCTTTTTAGAAATTAATCTACACTTATGGCTGAATGATAATTCAATAAGATTATTTTTTAAACGTGTTGAACCAATTTTACTTCATATTATCAATATTGAAGACTAATACTATTTATTAGACTTTAATTGGTTAATTTTAGAATACTAGCGATTTTTATTTACCCTTTTACGAATTATCAATTAAGGAAATTAGATTTAAATTCAAGTTATTAGGGTATTAAGTTTTTATTTACTTCAAAGGTAGAATGTTATATTTTTAACATATAGGTATTATTTTTGTGATCATTTTGGTATATTATATGTATTTTTATGAATTTTAAATAATAATATATGATTTTTATAAGATTTATTACTTTATAAATACTTAATAAATAATAAATATTTAACTAGGTGAAATAATAATGCATGATTATAGTTTTAAATTATAGTTCGTATTTTTCTAAGACTTTTGGTATTTTATTTATATTTTATCATTTACCATTATTAAATTATGTATTATCAAAGTTTTATTACTTATAAAATCCTTATTAAATAATATTTATTTAATTAATTAACATAATAATGTTTGATAATAGTTTTAAGTTGAAGATTTTATTTTTCTTAAAATTTTCATATATTACATGTATTTTTCTGAATTATAAAAACAGAAGTTATTGAATTCTAAAGTTTATCTTTTTCTAAAATTATTAAAATAGAATAAATAAACTATTGACTACGTCACTGCTGATGTCATTGTAAGGATAGGTTATTTTTTTCACCGGGGTGGATTCTAGCCATGGTCACTAACCATTGGGCCCTGGGCCATGTCACACTTCACCTCAACGAAGACTGGTCAAACTGTCTGACTAGGCAGGGGATGATGTCATCGTGACGTCACATGAGGTTGATCCTCTCAGATCGAAGCTCGATCGAGCGATTGGGTGCATGCGCGCGGCCGAGGCTGGGCTTGCTGGAAAGAGGCTGCGATGGGGAACCCAATAGTGGCGGCGCGGCTAGTTTTTGGTCACCGGAGAAGGGTTGGCGGCGAGCTTTCACGGCAGCGCTTGCACGCGATCATGTGGGCATTGATATAGGAAGCAATTGAAGCATTGGGGCATACTGGGAGACTCAGTAACTCACCAGGAGAGTGACGGTGCAGTCGGTGGTGCGAGTGGTTGCCGGAATCGATGGGAATCGATGGTGACTAACGATGGTAGTGAGGTGTCGATTAGCTCGACAGAAGATCTACGGGCTTCCATGACCTGGCTTGAGAGAAGATGATGAGGTGAGTCCAACGACACCCCCAGAGAGACCAGGGGAGCTCGGGGACGACAGCGATGAGCAGCTCCGGCGAGGCTAGGTTTTCGGGCAGATAAAAAAATGAGGAGAGAGAGAGGATAAGGATTGCCGGTGCGGCAAGGTTCTTCTTATAGTCACTGAACAGCGGCGGCACGAATCTGGATTGAGGCGGACATCACGGCGCGGAGGTGATGCCGCCAGGCAGCTGCTTGTGACATTGGGAGGAAGACAACAACATGCATTTTGCGGAAAAACCCCTGGCAAAACTTCAAACTCAACCCGTAGTCCTTCAGCTGGCCCACTTGTCAGTCAGAGAGATTTACTGAGTGCTGCCCTTGCTGGGCCGCTACTGGGCTGCTATGAGTTGCTCGTGAGCAGCAGATAGAGAGAGAGGAAATGGGCCACGACCATAAACAATTTCCTTTTGTTTTTTCCTTGTTCCTTTTCTTTTTCTATATTCTATTTTCTTTTCTTTCAAACTTTTGTATTTAAACACTTGTTTTGAATTTTTCTTTATGGAAGTTCTTTGCTGAATAATTGTGGTAATATTGAAATGTATTTAGTATCAATTTGTGAACTTTTATTATATAATGTTATATTTCTTTATTTTCTCTAAATAGATCTTTTTCTCTTTAATTTATTTTGAGGGACCTTGGTTATAAATTTGATTTACCTAATAAACCATATCTTCTTGAAGGATATATTATTACTCATTCATAAAACTTGTTCCTCATTAACTTATAGTTTTTAGGGTACTTTTACATGGTGATCCTTTTCTTATTATATGATACATAAAGTTCTAGGAAATTGATATGGTTAATATTATTCTCATGAATCTGGGAAACAACAATGTGTATATTTTAATATAACTAACATAGGAGTTAGGGTTTGAATTATAAATGCTTACCCTAGGGTTTTAGAGTTCTTAATAAACTTATATTCTTTTGTTGATGTGAGTAAAGATTAATGGCTAAACATATTGTCTTTAGGTTTGTGATCTTTAATGATATCACCCTTTAAAATAAAAAGTTATTATCTGGAATGTCTGATGGAAAAGAGTTGATAAAGATAACTCCTAAGCACATATGGTTATGATAATTGGAAATGATAAAGATGTGCTTAAGTGATTTGCTATAGGAAAATATTCCTATAAAGCTTTATGGAAGTCAGATGATAGATCAATCAGATGAAATGGATATTATGTTTGGTTAATGATTTAGGGTTTAGTGTTTACCAAGAATTCCTATCTTCCATAATTCACAATCCTGGACTTCTAATTAAGGAATTCCTTTCCTAGATATACTACTTCTTCCTATCCATCATCATGTGTTAACATGATGAGCTTTTCTTCACAAGGATATTCTTATCCACCTTTTATTCTTATAAATTCATTATAAATCCCATGAGCTTGACACTAAAGCTTTCATAATCTTCTCATATCCATACTTGGTAATCAAATTATTCTAGTACTAATAATCTCCAATCCAACAGATGGTTACAGCTACCTCCATTCATACTCTTCCTTTATCATCCTTCACTAATACTACTTTAGCAGATGTATATATCAAACTTTACCTCACCTCAAGTGTTTAGTATTTCCCAAGAGGAAACTACTACTTCTATAATCCAATGTTGCTCTAGCATCATCTTAATCATACTATCTTGTCTCTACTTAACTCCGGTAACTAATACTCCAACCTCACATTATATTAATGTGACCTGTCATGGCTAACCTAGAATAACATATCTATACTAGGGTTGAATCATGTTCTATACACCAATGTCACTTATACATGATATAAGCATTCAATCTTGGTGACTAAAGCATGATCATTATAATCCTTTGATCATTTATGGTTTAGGTTTCCAGTTGGCTAATCAAGGATTTCATCCATACAGCATTACAGTTGTATTATAATTATCTTCTTAGTATCTCTACCTAACTATGAGATATTACTCATTTACTATACCTACTTGACCCAATAGGATTACTCCTTGGTAACTATCTTCAGAATTCATCCTTATAATCCTCTTTATTACCACATAGAATTATATCTTCCAGATAACTCTTCTATCCATTCAGGAGTGAGTTAACTCCATCAATTATCACATTGATATTATTCTCTTCCAACACTCCCATCCTATAGGTGATATCTAAATCTAGCATTACCACCTACCTCTTCTTACCTCCTTCTCTAAAGGATTTACAGTGAATGTTATGATAAAGATAAGAGTTGATAGATCAAGAATTGATAGGTTACGGATTGGTGAATCAATAGTTGATTACTGAACATTGATGAACAACAGATATTAGAATAAGATTCAATAGGGATGATAAGGATTGATATGGGAAGAAAGATATATGATGAATGATCTTGACTTGGTTTCTTTCCTACTCAATCTCACTAAAGAGTTAAGGTTAGATATTACCATGATATTCATGGTAGGAATGGATAAGAATGATATAGGTCAAGTCTTAGTCACTGAATTCTTGTTACTTGGTATTCATGAGTTATTGTAATGAATACTAGGATGTGATCACTTAAGGATCAAATTATAATCATTAACCAATGTGTAATGGTTTAGTTTCATTACCTTTGATCTACCCTTAGATCAAATCATGTTTACCCAAAATAAGGTTTTAGCAAAGGTCATATTGAAACTTATCGCAGTCAACTTGATGATCTACTTCAATTCCATCAAGTTAAGAGAAGCTTCAATCACTTTGACAAGTTTTGTTCAAAAGCGCGAAAATTATTTGGATTTTCTATGCATGAATGCAATGCACACTTCTAGGTTCAGCTTATTTCTAAGATCTAATGTTGGGATGTTAAAGACTCACCCTCTTAAAATAAACTTCATCCCCGAAGTTCGTAAACTCTCATGTTTCGGAGTAAGGAATTGACTTGTGTTGGTTACGACACATCTCAGCTCCATGGTAACCTCAAATGGGAATAATTGTAGTATTCCATATCCAAATCTTTTCCTTGAATTCTCATCATACTTGATAATATCCAACTTGTTGTCGCTAATATCCCAATGTTCCTTTTACTTTCTTCCCTTAGGGATATGTCCTTATTAATAAATCCTTAAATTTGGGTCTCTTCGTTCGTTCCTTATCTTGATTAGGTATCCTAATCCAACTCCTTAACTTGATTATCGATCTTCTTTACTATACTGTGTAAGGCCTAGGAAGTCTTACTAAAATAGGGTTTTAACTCTATTAAACAATAACTATGGTCAAAATACTAACCTTTGATTTGTGATGGTATGGTTTATACTGATAGTCCTTCTGAAGATTGGATTTGAACTCATTTAGTCCATACCCATTGGAATTTTTTTATTTCTCTATCCATGACCAATTGGATGTGTTTTATTCCCTCTTAAGGATCACTTAAGAGTTGTTTCCTTTAGAATTAGTCTATTAGGACTATTCTGTTTTATTACTTCAAGCTTTTACCTTATCAAGCTTTAGACAATCTATTATTATCACCTTAAGTACTTCTTCAACTTCCTTATATTAATTGCCTTAAAGTTGGAGTCCTACTATCTTGGTTTAACTTCAATCTTCCATCCAGACATACTTCAGAGAATACTTTTATGATGATTTTATTTTAACCTTATGAAAATAAGGCTTGTTGTTGTTGTAGGTTAGTACTTCTTCTCCAACCTTATGAAAATAAGGCTTATGAAAATAAGGTTTGAACTGCGTGATGAACGCCGTTTTCTACTGATCTTTGACCTTCAGTCGAATTTGGTTGTAGCCTGAGTAGGTGTCAAGGAAGCAGAGTTTCTCGCAACCTGCAGTGGAGTCGATGATTTGACCGATCCTTGGTAGGGGTAAGTGGTCCTTTGGATAGTGCTTATTGAGCGATGTGAAGTCCACGCACATCCGCATGATGTCTGTGTCCTTTTTAGGGACCAACACGGTGTTGGCCAGCCACTCGATTTCTTTGATTTCCCTGATGAAGTTGGCATCGAGCAGTCTGTTGACTTTGATTCCAATGGCTTTGGCTCTTGGCTCGGACAGTCGATGAATCGACTTCTTGAATGGCTTCGCATCCGGAAACACATTGAGTGCATGCTCGGCAAATTCCCTGGGAACTCCTGGCATGTCCACAAGACACCAGGCAAAAATTTCCCAGTGCTCACGAAGGAATTCGACAAGCGCGCTTTCCTATGCAGGACTGAGGTCGTTGACGATCCACGCCGTCTTGGAGGCTTTCGTCGGGTGGACATGTACCTTCTTCGTGTTGACCGTGGAGTCGAACGACATATCAGGTGCGTTTTGTCTGGTGACTGGTGGTGCCCCATTGTCTGTCACCTCTCTGAGCCTCATGAGCTCCTCATGCATGCCGAATGACTGGGAGATTCTGTTGAAGTCTCTGTCGTAGCTGTCAGACTGGGTGAAGCTTCCCTGGACGGTGATGACGCCCCTAGGTCCTGGCATCTTCAGTAGCAGGTACGCATAGTGTGATACTGCCAAGAATCTTGCGAATGCCACACGACCAAGGATAGCGTGGTATTGTGATGGCCAATCCACCACTTCGAACTCTAGCCGCTCGCGACTGAAGTTTTCGGGCTGGCCGAAGATGACGTCGAGCCATATCTTGCCCAAGGGATATATGCCATTCCCTGGGACTATGCCGTGGAACGTCGTGTCTGACTGCTCCAGGTTGCATAGCGGGATGCGCATCGCTGCGAGTGTGTTGGCGAATATCAGGTTGATGCTGCTACTATCGTCCATGAAGACGCGGCTCATCTCAAATCCGTCGATCTGCGCCTCGAGCACCAGGGCAGCATGACCTGGGCGAGGTACCTGGCATCGGTGATCCGAACGGTCGAACGTGATGCAGGATTTTGAGCCGCTGAGGTACTCAGGTATGGCTGGTGGAGAGGTCACAGCCAGGCTAACTTGGTGGGTGATCTTCTGCACCATATTGGTTGGGCGCCCTTTCTGGATCATCAAAGACCCTTTTGGTGGTGTGTACCCACCTGCGTCGTTATTTGGCGCTGGTGCGACCGGTGGCTGCGATGGTCCGACGGGTGGTGGTGGAGGAGCTCCGTGGGCGATGACACCTGGTGCGGGTGTGGGTCCGAATCCAGGGTTTACGGTCTGGCGCCGCATTTGGGTGAGGCCCTCGCTGAGCTTCTGGAATTCTCGACAGTCCTTAAGTATGTGGCTGGCCTTCTTATTACCATCTTGCTTGTCCATGTAGAAGTGGATGGTGCAGAAACCAGACAACTTATCGTATGCCGAAGGCTCGTCGTCGCGGCTGCGATGTTGCCATGCTTGCATGGGTCGTCCGTCGTCGCGGTAGTTGCTACTGCGGTATCCACTGTTGCAGTTGCCGTCATCGTGTCGATCGACGTACCCGTCTGCAACCATGTCGACTCCGTCGCGATCGTCGTAGACGCGCGATCTTATCTTGCTGCGGCGTTCGTGCCTACGGCCATAGTCGTCTTCGTAATCCGAATGCGCTCGGTTGACGGAATCCTCGCCATCTACCCAACGATTGGCGATGTCCATGAGGTGGTCGAGTGTCTTGGGCTTGACGTGCCCAAGCTCCTTCTTGAAATCTAGGCGCCTGGCGCCGTTCTTGAAGGCGTTGATTGCTCTTTCTTCGGAGATGTGCGCGGTGGAGTTCTTTATGTGGGACTAGCGGAGTATGTACGAGTGGATGGACTCGTTGGTCCGTTGGGTGCACGCTCACAGCTCCTCAATTGAGGCTGGCCTCTTGCTGGTGCCCTTGAAGTTGCGGATGAAGCTATACGCCAGCTCTTCCCAGCTTCGGATGGAGCCGGAGGATAGGCTGCTGAGCCAGACCCTGGCCGCGCCTGTCAGCTGCAGCTAAAGGCATTGTAAGGAGGTGTTGTTGTTTCCGCCGTGGAGCTTGACCGACGACAGGTGATCATCGAGCCAAGCCTTTGGCTCCTGCGTGCCGTTGAACTGCGGATTGTCCGAAAGAAGCTTGAAATTTTTTGGCATCCAAGTTCGCCGGACGGATCTGCTGAAGTATCTGGCTCCGCACAGCTCTCCGTTGTCTTCCTCTTAGGACTCAGTTGAGCACGCGCGGTTAGCACATCCTTTGTCGAACTTGCGTTGGGTGAGCTCGTTGCGAGCGTCATAGTTGCTGCTGCGGTGTCGTGGGCTCTTGTGGCGCTAGGGCAGGTCGTGCTCGTCCTCCTCGGAAGAGGGTGTAGGGCTTCGAGTGAACTTGACCGCAGCTTTTTTCTTCGGCTCTGCAGGAGTTTTGTCGTGGAGCGCAGCTCCGAAGAGTCCGAGGCCTGCTAGCACGGACTTGTGCATGGCGTTCTTCGGGTCGCCCGCCGGAGGCGGATTGGACGCGACATAGGTGGTGGCTGCCATGATTGCAGCCTGCAGTGTTTTCGGCATGATGTTGCCGTGCGAGTCAATCATCATGAAGGATGTATTGAGGGCCCTGGTGACCTCGCGTCGTGCGGTAGGGTCCATGCGCTCCATGCAGGAGCGGTACTTGTTGGCATTGTTGCCATGTGAGGTGGAGCCGTCAGCGGCGGAGAGAGCAGCTTGCCGCGCGCTGGATTCCGCAGCTGCCTTCTGACGCTTTTCGAGCTCCTCCTGCAGCTTCATCTGCCGGTTGTGCTCGTCGATCAGGAGGAGGTGGTAGGCCATCAGCAAATCTCGGGAGGCATTCACAGGCAGGATTTTGTTGCCTGCCATGGCCTCGCGTGCTTGGCGCCAGCCTTACTCGTTGAGGTTGATCTGGTTATAGGCATGACCGTCGCCCTCGTTGGATTTGTTAGGCGGATCTCCCCCGTTTCCTCCGTTCCCAGTTTGTGGGTTAGGAGGGGGATTTGGTGTTTGCTATGCACTCGAACCCGATGGTGGGTCCGCTTCGCTGTTGATGACGACGACGCATAGGTAGCGCTCACGGAGTGGGTTGCTGCTGTCGCAGCTTTCAGGTCCGGAACCGTAGGTTCCTTCATCCGAAAGGGGGGCCGCAAAGATCAGAGTTACAGTTGTTGCTGTCATTCGAGTCGTCTGTCAGCGTCGACGCGTGCAACACGCCGATGGGTGGGACCCATGAAGCGGGCCTGATGGATGGTAGTGGTACACTCTCTGGGAGGTGGAAGGTGCCGTTCTACCCCACCTGGAAGCAGAAACTCCCGAACAGCATCTCGAGCCCGTCCCCGACAGACTCGAAATCCTTCAGGGTGGCCGGCGAGTGGGCGGTGAAGTCAAAGGCGCCGAAGAGGAGATGACTCTCTGTTGCCAATGAATCATAGATCGCTCTGGATGGAACCGTCACGACCGCACGATCATCGTCCCCGTTTCGCACAGACGGCGTCAATTGACGAGGTTCGATCTTGTCAATGCGCATTGTTACGGACTTGGGTTTTGGAGAAGATGGGGATGCTGAAAGTCGTGAAACGGTTAACAGGCAAGAAACGCGGGGACACGAGGTGTACCCAGGTTCAGGCCCGCGGAGGGAAAATCCTACTCCTGCTTGTCTACTCTTGATTACGGCAAAACCTAAGGTTACAGGGGTGCGCAAATACAATTTGACGTGAGGTGTGTATGAGGTGTTGAGATATCCTTCCCGTCGTACCCTCCTGGCCTTTATATAGATAGGCCAGGTCTTGGGACAGGTCAAGTCGATTACAAATTAGGGCTGATACCCTTTGAAATTCTATCTAATCTAGACTTGTCCTCCAAGAAGTCAAAAACGTCATGGACTTGGACCACCCGAAGTCTTTATGGGCTGTGTGTCCTGACGTGGGTCTTCTTTGGGCTAGACCAGATATACTAATGTTGTGCACCCGTAGGGTACATCCATGTCATTACCCTAACCCTGTTTTGGTAGTAAAGTGTAATTTACTCAAAGAAACTACTAATAACAACAAATGAAGGCCATTTTATATGAGCATTTCTCTTGCGTGAACCGATTTTTCAATCTAAACATCGATTTTTTTTTCAATCTAAACATCTATTTTATTTGAACAAGGAAAATTAGTAATATTTTTTCACAATATATAAATAATATTTTAGTATAAAATACTTTCTCTGTTCACTAAAGTAAGACCATTTAAATATTTTTAAGATAGACTAGTTTATACAGAACCTTTTTTTGCAAGGAAATTCCGGGCTTTTATTCAAATAACCACAGCTCCATCCCGATCATCCAGAAGACTGGAAACGAGGAAGCTTGGGGGAAGTTCCATCCAACAACTTGTGACCGCCAGAGTGCAAGCGTGCTTGGCACAAAGGTGGGCAAGTGTGTTAGCTGATCTAGAAATATGTCGTATTACAAAATCATCAAAAGAAGAAGACATCCCTTCTATTTCTAGTAAAATTGGTGCAATAACAGCGCGAGAACCCAGTCGTGAGTCTCAGAGATCAACGACCTCCTTGCAATCTGCTTCAAGAACCACTCGCGAGAAACCATGGAACTTTGCGAAGATCACCCCATCCCTCAACGCCATTTCCTCGGCAATCATCGGATCAGTGATTCCAGGATACGGCTTGCTCCAAGCTCCAATAAAGCCGGAAGAATCTCTAGCCACACCTCCCGCTCCAGCTTTCCTAGCTTCAGATGCTATACCAGCGTCAGTATTAATTTTGACCCAGCCAATCTCAGGCGGTCTCCAACCATGTCCCGGGAGGATACTAGCAAGTTGTCTCGGCACCTCCAGCAAGGCCAACGTGTCTCTAATCCTCAGCACATAATTAGCAGGACTTAGACCCTCCCGGTCATGCGTTATATTATTTCGTGAAGTCCAAATTGCCCACATAACCGTGATGATTTTCGCCCTGTCTTCATCAGGAACAATCGGGTCACATAGGATATCCCACGACCACGTCGAGGGATGTAGCTCCGGTACCCTGATCTGGAGCGACCCCTTCGCCTCCAACCAGAATTTTTTCGCATGCGAGCAATATAGCAGTGCATGCCTTAGATCTTCGTCTGCTGCGCGGCAGACTTTACATTGAGCAAGCGTGGCAATGTGTCGGTGCTGCAGCGTCTGTTCAACTGGCAGAATACCACGAAGAACACGCCACCAAAACACCCGAATTTTTGGGACCACCTGCAGCTTCCACAGTCTCGACCATAATCCAGCTTCAGAAGATGAAGTACCCGAAACCGTCCCTTCCGCTAGAGCGAGGTGCTCGTTACACGTCATGAGAGCCCGGTACGCTGATTTCACCGAATATGATCCTGACTTTTCCAGGTTCCATGCCCACTGATCATCACCCCCACCAGAAGCCAATGGGATATTTAATATATCATCCGCCTCGGGTGTAGTAAAATTCCTCCTCACGGTGTCAGATTTCCATGACCAATTTTCCTTGTCAATAAGATCCGCCACTAAGTTTAGATCGTCATCTCCAGTTTGCGCAGATGCCATCATCGATCTTGTCCCGGGGATCCACTTATCATTCCAGATGGACACTGGTAGGCCATCCCCAATATGTTTCAGCAAACCCCCTGCCAATGCTTCTCGACCTGCAACGATAGCCCGCCAAGTCGAGGAAGAACTCCGAGGCACAGTGGCTTGCATAAAATCAACCTCAGGAAAGTACTTGGATTTGAGCACTCTGCAACACAGAGACTCGGGTTGAGTCACCAACCTCCACCCATGCTTCCCGAGGAGAGCCAAATTGAAATTCTCCAGGTCTCTAAAGGCCATACCTCCTTGGCACTTGGGTTTAACCAGAGAATCCCAAGCTAACCAGTGCAGCGCCCGTCTATCTAGAGAGCTGCTCCACCAGTAATGGGATTCATACGATGCAATCAGCTTGCAAGCCTTCTTTGTAAGCTTGAAACAAGACATACTTTAAGTCGGAATTGCTTGAATTACCGCCTTCTGAAACACTTCTCCGCCCGCACACGACACCATCCTTTTGTTGGACTTATGCCCTAGAGGCAATAATAAAGATGTTATTATTATAATTCTTGTTCATGATAATGTTTATATTCCATTCTAGAATTGGATTAAGCGGAAACTTTAATACTTGTATGGTTTGTGAACAACACCGTGTCCCTAGTACGCCTCTATGGACTAGCTCATTGATTAATGATGGTTAAGGTTTCCTAACCATGGACATGAGTTGTCGATTAATAATGAGATCATATCATTGGGAGAATGATATGATGGACAGACCCAAACTAAGCGAAGAAATTAGATCGTGTCATCGTGTTCATCTTTGCGAAGCTTTTCTTATGTCAAATATTGTATTCCTTAGACCATGAGATAATACAACTCTCTGGTATCGGAAGAAAGCTTTGAGGTCATCAAACGTCATCCTATGAGAGGGTGATCATAAAGGTGTCTCTCAGGTGATCGGAAAGTACCTGTTGGGTTGTATGTATCGAGATGGGATTTGTCCCTCCCAAGTCGGAGAGATATACTTCGGGCCCACTCGGTAATCGATATCAACACCGCTTGCAAGCATGTGGTTAAGGAGTTAATCACAAAGTGATATCGGATTACGGAACGAGTAAAGTACTTGCTGTGAACGAGATTGAACTAGGTATAACGGTACCGACGATCAAATCTCGGGCAAGTAAAATATCGCGAGACGAAGGGAATATATATATGGGATTGATTGAATCCTGGCATCGTGGTTCATCCGATATGATCATCGATGAATGTTGGGAGTCAATATGGGTTTCCAGACCCCGCTATTGATTATTGATAGAAGATCATGTCTGCATGTTCTCGAACCCGAAGGGTCACACAGTTAACGTGTCTCGACGCTAGGATAGATTGGATAATTGGTTTATGAGTTTTTCTTCGGAGTCTCGTATGGGATCCGGGACATCACGAGAGGTTCCGGAGTGGTCCGGAGAATAAGATTCATATAAGGCAATGCAGTTTTTGGAGTTCGGAATTGTTTCGGGTTAATCGGTATTGTACCGGAAGCTTCTAGAACCTTCCGGAGGGGGACCAACGTGGCCCCACCTGCCGGGAGGGGGCATGGGCCTATGAGGGAGTTCCCTGGCTGCATTGGTCCAGGGGCACAAGGCCCCATAGGGCCTAGCCGGCCAAACAAGGGGAAACCCTAATGGAGCTTCTAGAAGGAGGGGGGAAACTTGCCCCCCACTCTTCACTCCTTGGCCGCCGGCCTAGGCTTGGGGGAGGGGCTAGGGTTGGCTTCCACCCCTCTATATAAAGAGGGCTGGGGGAACACCACCCCCACACCTCCTCCTCAACCCTAGCCGCCCTGCTGCCCTCCTCTCTCTCTCCCTCCCGACTGCGTGTAGGCGAAGCCCTGCTGAAGAAACTCTCCACCACTTGCACCGCGCCTTCGCGTTGTAGATCCAATCCGTCTCTCCATCATACTTGCTGGACCAAGGAAGGAGGAGACGTCAATGTGCTTCACGTGTGCATCTCTCGGAGGCATCGCCACTTGTGGTGCTAGATCGGATCGGATCGCGAGGAGGAGAAGCGAGTACGACTACATCACCCACGTTCCGACGAACGTTCCGCTGTGCGAATCTTCAAGGGTATGAAGATCTCATCTAATCTCTCTCGTTGTTTGCATCTCCTAGATTAGATCTTGGCTTTCTCATTCGCATCTGTAGAATTTTTTTGATTTACTATGCTGCGAAATCCATCAGTGGTATCAGAGCTAGATCTATGCGTAGATGTGTTTCACGAGTAGAACGCAACATGGTTGTTGCGGGCGTTGATGTTTTCTGTTGCAAGCCTCTTGTTTGTGTTCTTCTTATGACGCGGGATAGTGAGATTGAAGCAGTCCAGGCCAACCTTACGCGACGTCGTTCGCGAGACCGGCTCCGCACTTGACGTGTGGCTTGTTCCACACATGCGGCTGGTGGATGCCAGTTTCTCTCACTATAGTTGTCATGGGATTTACACCTGAGTTTGGCAACCATAATATCACCGTTGTGGATTTCCGTAGGTAAGAATCGTTCTTAGCTTGTTACTCCCATAAGCCACGTAAAACATGCAACAACAAAGTAGAGGCATCTAACTTGTTTTTGTAGGGAGTGTTTTCTGTGATATGGTATGGCCCAAGATGTGATGTGTATATTGTATGCGATGATCATGTTTTGTAATGTTTCACGACTTGCAGGTCGATGAGTACACAACAGGAGCCATATGGTTGTCTTTATAATTGTGTATGACCTGTGTGTCAACTTCTTATATGCCATGTAATAGTTTCACTTTATCGCTAAGTAGTTAGCAATAGTTGTAGTTGCTATTCGTGGTGTAGGCAATCATGGTGGAGTGATGGAGATCATGTCGGCACGCACAAGATGGATATCATTGCGCGAAGATTGGCTATACCATGTCACATAAATTTATCCTTTTATGTACCTTATTATGCTTAGATCGCGACGGTAGCATTATAAGATGATTCCTCACTTAAAGATCAAGATAAAATTGTGTTCTCCCCAAGTATGCACCGTTGCGAAAGTTCGTCGTGTCCAAGCATCACGTGATGATCGGGTGCTATAGACTCTACGTTCACATACAACGGGTGCAAGCCAGTTTTGCACACGCGGAAATACTTGGGTCTAACTTGACGAGCCTAGCATGTACAGACATGGCCTCGGAACACATGAACCGAAAGGTTAAACATGAGTCATATGAATGATATGATCGACACTTCGTTGTCCACCATTGAAACCACATCTCTTCTCGTGAAGATCGGATTAGGTGTGGTGAATTTGGATCATGTTCACTAAACAACTTGAGGGATGTTGAATTTAGTGGGAGTTCATCTAGTAATTTGATTAAAAGTTGAACTAGTTATCATGAACATAGTCTAATTTGTACTTGCAAATATTGTAGATCAAATGGCTAAGTCCAACTTCAACTTCAACGTTTTTGCTGAGAAGGAAAAGCTTAGAAACAATGGGTCTAACTTCACCAATTGGTTCCGCAATCTGAGAATCATTCTCTCTGGTGGTCAAAAGGACTATGTCCTTGAAAATGCGCTAGGTGACGCCCCTGCTGTAGATGCGCCGGCTGATGAGAAAGCTGTCTATCAGTCGCGCAAAGATGATTATGGTGTGATTAAGAGCACCATGTTGTTTGCTATGGAATCGGACCTTCAAAATCGTTTTGAAGACTATCCCGGGCCCTTTGAGATTCTCGAGGAGCTGAAAACCATGTTTTAGACTCAGGCCCGTCCTGAGAGATATGAGATCTCTGAGAAGTTCTTTAACTGCAAGATGGAGGAAGGGAGTTCCGTTAGTGAGCACGCCATTAAGATGCCGGGCTAAACTCAACGCCTTGAGCAACTGGACTGCAAGATTCCAGAGGAGCTCAAGATTGACAGGGTTCTGCAATCACTCCCTCCCAGCTACAAAAGTTTTGTAGTGACTCACAATCAGATTGGTTCCACTGATACGATCACCGAGCTCTTCGCAAAGCTGAAGGCTGCGAAGGTGGACATCAAAAAGGATAATCATGTGTTGATGGTCAACAAGCCCCCCACCTTCAAGAAAGGTAAGGGTGCAAAGAAGCCCTTCAAGAAAGGCGGCTGCAAGCGCGTTGCCCCTGCTGAGAAGAAGCTCAAGTCTGGTCCTAAGCCGGACACTGAGTGCTTCTATTGCAAGAACAAGGGTCACTGGAAGCGCAACTGTCCGAAGTACTTACCAGACAAGAAGGCTGGCACCATCAAAGGTATATTTGATATACATGTTATTGATGTTTTCCTTACTAGCCCTCGTTGTAGTGCCTGGGTATTTGATACTAGTTCAGTTGCTAATATTTGTAACTCGAAACAGGAGCTACGGAATAGACGGCGGCTTGCGAGGGATGAGGTGACGATGCGCGTTGGCAACGGATCAAGAGTTGATGTGATGGCCGTCGGCACGCTCTCCTTAGTTTTACCTTTGGGATTGGTTTTAAACCTCAATAAATTTTATTATGTGTCTGCGTTGAGCATGAACATTATTTCTGGATCTTGTTTATTGCAAGACGGTTATTCATTTAAATCGAAGAATAATGGTTGTTCTATTTATATGAGTAACATCTTTTATGGTCATGCACCTGTTGTGACTGGTTTATTTCTTCTAAATCTCGAAAGGTATGAAACACACATCCATAACATTACGGCTAAGAGATGCAAAGTAGATAGTGATAATACTACTTATTTGTGGCACTGTCGTCTAGGTCATATTGGTGTAAAGCGCATGAAGAAACTCCATTCTGATGGACTTTTGGAGTCTCTTGATTTTGAATCATTTGACACATGCGAACCATGCCTCATGGGCAAGATGATCAAAACCCCGTTCTCCGGTATGATGGAGCGAGCAACGGACTTGTTGGAAATCATACATACCGATGTGTGCGGACCGATGAGTGTTTCGACGCGCGGTGGATATCGCTATTTTCTCACTTTTACCGATGACTTAAGTAGATATGGGTATATCTATTTAATGAAACATAAATATGAAACATTTGAAAAGTTCAAGGAATTTCAGAATGGAGTTGAGAACCATCGTAATAGAAAGATTAAGTTTCTACGATCCGATCGTGGAGGTGAATATTTGAGTTATGATTTTCTCACGCATCTTAAAGAAAGCGGAATCGTTTCGCAACTCACGCCACCCGGAACACCACAGCGCAATGGTGTGTCTGAACACCGGAATCGAACCCTATTAGATATGGTCCGATCGATGATGTCTCTCACTGATTTGCCGTTATCATTTTGGGGTTATGCATTAGAAACCGCTGCATTCACTTTAAATAGGGCACCATCTAAATCCGTTGAGACGACACCGTATGAACTGTGGTTTGGTGCTAAACCTAAGTTGTCGTTTCTTAAAGTTTGGGGATGTGAAGCTTACGTCAAGAAGTTGATGCCGGACAAGCTCGAACCCAAAGCGGAGAAATGCATCTTCATAGGATACCCTAAGGAAACTATTGGGTATACCTTCTATCACAGAACCGAAGGAAAAGTGTTTGTCGCAAAGAACGGTTCCTTTCTTGAGAAGGAGTTTCTCTCGAAAGAAGTGAGTGGGAGGAAAGTAGAGCTAGGCGAGGTTGTTGAACCTTCTCTTGAATTGGAGAGTAGCGCAGCACCTGAAATTGTTCCAGTGCCGCCTGCACCAACAATAGAGGAAGCTAATGACAAGGGCCATGAAGCTTCGGACGATGCTGCTACTGAACATCGTAGGTCGACAAGGTCGCGTGCCCCTCCTGAGTGGTACGGCAACCCTGTCTTGACTGTCTTGTTGGTAGAAGACAGTGAACCTACGAACTATGAGGAAGCGATGATGAGCCCAGACTCTGAGAAATGGCTAGAAGCCATGAAACCCGAACTGGGATCGATGAGCGAAAACCAAGTGTGGACTTTGGTGGACCCTCCTAGCGACCGAAAGGCCGTTGAGTCCAAATGGATCTTCAAGAAGAAAACGGACGCGGATGGTAATGTTACCGTCTATAAAGCACGACTTGTCGCGAAAGGTTTTCGACAAGTTCAAGGTGTTGACTACGATGAGACTTTCTCTCCCGTAGCGATGTTTAAGTCCATTCGGATTTTTTTAGCAATTGCTGCGTTTCATGATATGAAATATGGCAGATGGATGTCAAGACTGCATTCCTCAATGGCAACATTGATGAAGAGTTGTATATGATGCAACCCGAAGGTTTTGTCGATCCTAAGGATGCTGATAAAGTATGCAAACTTCAGCGTTCCATTTATGGACTGAAGCAAGCATCTCGGAGTTGGAACCTTCGTTTTGATCAAGTGATCAAGAGCTTTGGATTTGTTCCAAATTGCTACGAAGCTTGCATCTACAAGAAAGTGAGTGGGAGCTCGGTGACGTTTCTGGTACTATATGTGGATGACATATTGATTATTGGAAATGACATCAACATGCTTAACGATGTGAAGAGTTATTTGAACAAGTGTTTTTCAATGAAAGACCTAGGTGCAGCTGCTTATATATTGGGCATCAAAATCTATAGAGATAGACAAAGACGCCTGATAGCTTTAAGCCAGAGTACATACCTAGACAAAGTTCTGAAAAGGTTCAGAATGGATAAGGCAAAGAAAGGTTCAGTGCCTATGTTGTCAGGTAAGATATTGAGCAAGGCTCAGTGTCCAGCTACGGTAAATGATAGGTAAGCTATGAGCAAAGTGCCTTATGCCTCGGCCATAGGTTCTATCATGTATGCCATGATGTGTACTAGACCGGATGTGTCCAATGCTCTTAGTTTGACGAGCAGATATCAAAGTGATCCAGGAGTGGAACACTCGACAGCCGTGAAGAACACCCTAAAGTACCTAAATAGGACTAAAGAAATGTTCTTAGTCTATGGGGGTGATGAACAGCTCGTCGTAAAAGGTTACGTTGACGCTAGTTTCGACACCGACAAGGATGATTCTAAATCTCAGACAGGATACGTTTATATTTTGAATGGAGGAGCTGTGAGCAGGAGAAGCTGCAAGAAAAGCGTGATCACGAGATCTACAGTAGAAGCGGAATACATGGCTGCTGCAGAAGCGTCAAGTGAAGGAGTTTGGATCAGGAACTTCATCACTGAGCTTGGCGTGGTTCCAAGTGCATTGGATCCACTGGAGATATTGTGTGACAACACTAGCGCCATAGCACTCGCTAAGGAACCAAGATATCATCCAAAGACCAAGCATATCAACCGCAAGTTTCATATAATCCGAGATTATATAGCAGATGGAGATCTGAAGATTAGCAAAGTACATACAGATCTGAATGTCGCAGATCCATTGACTAAACCTCTTCCACGTGTAAAACATGATCAGCACCTTAGTGCCATGGGTGTGAGATTGTTGCCAAATGTAAACTAGATTATTGACTCTAGTGCAAGTGGGAGACTGTTAGAATTATGCCCTAGAGGCAATAATAAAGATGTTATTATTATAATTCTTGTCCATGATAATGTTTATATTCCATGCTAGAATTGTATTAAGCGGAAACTTTAATACTTGTGTGGTTTGTGAACAACACCGTGTCCCTAGTACGCCTCTATGGACTAGCTCATTGATTAATGATGGTTAAGGTTTCCTAACCATGGACATGAGTTGTCGATTAATAATGAGATCATATCATTGGGAGAATGATATGATGGACAGACCCAAACTAAGCGAAGCAATTAGATTGTGTCATCGTGTTCATCTTTGCGAAGATTTTCTTATGTCAAATATTGTATTCCTTAGACCATGAGATAATACAACTCCCTGGTATCGGAAGAAAGCTTTGAGGTCATCAAACGTCATCCTATGAGAGGGTGATCATAAAGGTGTCTCTCAGGTGATCGGAAAGTACCTGTTGGGTTGTATGTATCGATATGGGATTTGTCCCTCCCAAGTCGGAGAGATATACTTCGGGCCCACTCGGTAATCGATATCAACACCGCTTGCAAGCATGTGGTTAAGGAGTTAATCACAAAGTGATATCGGATTACGGAACGAGTAAAGTACTTGTTGTGAACGAGATTGAACTAGGTATGACGGTACCGACGATCAAATCTCGGGCAAGTAAAATATCGCGAGACGAAGGGAATATTTATATGGGATTGATTGAATCCTGGCATCGTGGTTCATCTGATATGATCATCGATGAATGTGTGGGAGTCAATATGGGTTTCCAGACCCCGCTATTGATTATTGATAGAAGATCATGTCTGCATGTTCTCGAACCCGAAGGGTCACACACTTAACGTGTCTCGACACTAGGATAGATTGTATAATTGGTTTATGAGTTTTAATTCGCTCGGATGGGATCCGGGACATCAAGAGAGGTTCCGGAGTGGTCCGGAGAATAAGATTCATATAAGGCAATGCAGTTTTTGGAGTTCGGAATTGTTTCGGGTTAATCGGTATTGTACCGGAAGCTTCTAGAACCTTCCGGAGGGGGACCAACGTGGCCCCACCTGCCGGGAGGGGGCATGGGCCTATGAGGGAGTGCCCTGGCCGCATTGGGCCAGGGGCACAAGGCCCATAGGGCCCAGCCGGCCAGACAAGGGGAAACCCTAATGGACCTTCTAGAAGGAGGGGGGAAACTTGCCCCCCACTCTTCCCTCCTTGGCCGCCGGCCTAGGCTTGGGGGAGGGGCTAGGGTTGGCGCCCACTCCTCTATATAAATAGGGTTGGGGGTGCACCAGCCCCCCCCACACACACACCTCCTCCTCAACCCTAGCCGCCCTGCTGCCCTCCTCTCTCTCTCTCTCCCTCCCGACTGCATGTAGGCGAAGCCCTGCTGCAGAAACTCTCCACCACTTGCACCGCGCCGTCGCGTTGTAGATCCAATCCATCTCTCCACCATACTTGCTGGACCGAGGAAGGAGGAGACGTCGAGGTGCTGCACGTGTGCATCTCTCGGAGGCATCGCCACTTGCGGTGCTAGATCGGATCGGATCGCGAGGAGGAGAAGCGAGTACGACTACATCACCCACGTTCCGACGAACGTTCCGCTGTGCGAATCTTCAAGGGTATGAAGATCTCATCTAATCTCTCTTGTTGTTTGCATCTCCTAGATTAGATCTTGGCTTTCTCGTTTGCATCCATAGAATTTTTTTGATTTACTATGCTGCCAAACCCATCACCTTTCTGATCCCCCATGCAGCTTACTATGAATTCTTTCTCCGATATGATCGAAGGTGCCACTTGTGATGCGACCCACAGCTATAGGCAGCCCTAGATATCTCTCACTGAAAGCTTCCACATCAATTCCCAAAAGGGCTTTCAACGACTGCCTGGAAGAGAGCTGAGTATTTGGGCTAAAGAAAATAGAGCTCTTCTCCCTGTTCACTCGTTGCCCCGAGCAGTCTTCATAAATATTAAGAATCTCATTAATTCTCTGCGCGCTCTGTCCGTTTGCTTTCAAAAAAATTAAACTGTCATCAACAAAAAGCAAATGGTTTATCCACGGTGATCTGATGCTTACCCTGATGCCCCTATCAACAGATGCCCCGCCGAAATGGTTCAACAAGGAAGTAAAACCTTCTCCACATAGCAGGAATAGATACGGTGACATCGGATCCCCCTGACGTAGCCCTCTGGATGGTGTAAAGAAAGGCAACAATTCACTGTTAACCTTCACTGTAAACCTAACAGAGGCCACACACTTCAGAATCAATCTAACATAGCTAGAACTGAACCCCAATTTTAACATAATGGCTCGTAAATAGTGCCACTCAACCCGGTCATCAGCTTTCATCATGTCCAACTTTACCGCACAAACACAATTCCTCCCCTTCTTTCTCCTCTTCATCGCATGCACACTCTCATGTGAAATTAAAACATTATCCGTAATGAGGCGTCCAGGGACAAAGGCGCTCTGCTCCTCCCCAATAATATCCCCTAAAAACCTTCTCATTCTGTTGGCAATGCATTTCGCCGCCACCTTATACAAGACCGGACAGAAAGAAATAGGCCGATACTGGGTAACATGTTGTGGATGGTTTACCTTTGGAATGAGAGTAATTGAAGTGTCGTTCATTCCTTGGGGAAGCTCTCCACCATTCAAAAAATCCAAGATAGCAGGACCAATATCCTCCCCCAACAAGGACCAATGCCGCTGAAAAAAACCTGCTGTGAAACCATCCACTCCTGGTGCCTTGGACGGTGCCATCTGGAATAAAGCTGTCTTTACCTCGGCAGCTGAATATATTTTATCCAGTTTCGAATTCATCTTGGAAGTCACCCTATTAGGTACCAAGTTCAGCAGCTCATCCATTGGCCTATACCCTTGCGACGTGTATAGCTCCTGATAGAAGCCCTGAATTTCAACACAATTATCTTCCCATGAATCACACTTCGTACCGTCGGCACGCTCCAGGTTACTTATATTATTAATCCGCTTCCTATGGGCGGCTTGAGCATGAAAGTAAGCCGTGTTGTGATCACCCTCTTTCAGCCATTGCACTCTAGAGTGTTGCCGCATCCATATCTCCTCTTGATGAAGTGCCTCCCGCGGTTGTTTGACCACTGCCTTCTCCTCATCATTGGGACCACGTCCAACTGAGCGTACTGGGACCTCAAGTTTACGAACCTTCTGAGCCAGACAACCAAACTCTTTTGCACCCCAAACACTGAGACTTGTATGTACATTATTTAGTGCCTGCACCACACCACACAAGCCCCGCTGACCCGATCCTTTCTGCCATTTGTCTAGAACCAGCTTATCATAATCTGCATGTGTCTTCCATACATCCTCATACCTGAATTGTTTAGCACCCCTTCTCCTCACATCAGCCACACGTTCGTGAAATTTGACCAAAACGAAGCAATGATCAGATTCCGTAGAAACTATGTGTCGTACTCGCGCGCTTGCAAATTTATTCAGGAACTGGTCGTCTCCAAAGGCACGGTCCAGTCGCCTTAACATTTGCATCACCCATCTGGCCGTTGTCCCAGGTGTACTCCACACCCGACCAGCCAAGATCATGTAGAGAGCAGTCCTCAACTGCCTCCCGAAAGGCACGCATCTGCCACTCCGGCCTTGCAGCCCGAGAGAAATGTTCAGAAGCGAATAAGGTCTCATTAAAATCTCCGACGCACAACCACGCTGGGTGGTCAATATCAGCAAGGGTACGCAGTGCACGCCAACTATAGTGCCGATCGCCCGCCTTTGGCGCACCATAAAAACCTGAGAATCTCCACTCGATCTCCACACAATTACATCTCGTCACCATCGCATCGATATGGCATGCACTGAAGTTCTTGACATCAACATCTAGATCAGCTGACCAGAACAGTCCAATGCCGCCGCTCAACCCCACAGTATC
This sequence comes from Avena sativa, assembly GCA_916181665.1. Classification (NCBI taxonomy): domain Eukaryota; kingdom Viridiplantae; phylum Streptophyta; class Magnoliopsida; order Poales; family Poaceae; genus Avena; species Avena sativa. The sequence goes on from OV702283.1 coordinate 26,278,355, forward strand.
AACCACAAAGCAACCAGCGAACCCCAACAATAGCTTCAAATCTTCCACACGCTGTGCAGAAATTTTCGTCTCCATCACAAACAGGAGACCAGGCACTTCCTGCTTCACAACATTGTGAAGCTCACGAACGGCCGCCGGGTTCCCAAGCCCCCGACCGTTCTAGCTCATGCAACTCATTTCTCCAGGCAGGGCTGACTCGCAGCCACTGCCGAATCCGAGTTTGACGGGGTCGCTTTCTTCTTCTTTGAATCACGCTCATTATTCTCCCCATCCTCCAAGCCGGTAACAGCAGCGCCCAAGGGTAGTACTTCCTTAGATGCTACAACCGATCCCTCCACACCAACAGTTCCATCAGTGATTTGCAGCACTGGCGGGACAATCTTCCTATAGACCTGATTCTGAGCCCCAGCTTTGCGCTTGATCGCATTGCTCTTCTTCAGCGACGATGTAGCCTCTGGACCTGCCTCAGTAGCACAATTCGAGTCTCGCGAATCAGCTTTATGTGACTTAGAAAAGGAACCCGCCCCTCCCGACGAGCCCTCACTGTAGGCCGTCTTTTTCCATTCATCCGGCGCACGCAAATTCTTCCCGAAAGGAAGAATTCCGTTTGCATCTCTTGTGCCAGGCGTGGGGCACATCAAATCACCATGACCAAAGCAGCCGCAAGAAAAACAAAAATGAGGTGCATGCTCATACTGAATATCATACAGATCAGTACTCTGTCTCCTTGCCGATTCAATCAGGACCCATCTCCTTAACGGGCTCGAAACCTCAACATAGACTCTAGCCCTAAGGTAGCCACCAGCATGATCGAAGTGAATATCTTTTGCCTGCTTATCGATCTGCTGTGCAATCGGCTTCCACCACTTCTGATCCCTTAGATGGAACGAAAGATTAACAACTCTCACCCATATAGACAGCTGATCAAATCTCAACTCAGAAGGTTTCATGTGATCCTCAAACACCGAGAGAACCACCGCATTCTTACTCACATGCCATGGCGGACCATCCCAAACTTGCTACCAATCTCGCTAGGTCGCGAATTCAGCAACAAACATGTTCTGACCCACAGATCGGAACTTTAACCCCTTGGGTTACCCCAGGCTGGACGCAAGGCGCTCTCGATCGTCTGGATGTGGAAGACATTACGATACAGCACCTTGCCTACCAGCATCCACTTCTGTTTGTCCTGCTTCTCCCGATCATCAATGACCAGAGGCGTCGCCTCCTCCTCCGATATGTCCAGTCTCCCTAGCTGTTCCTCCAGCCACGCTCTCGCCGCCCTCGACGACATCGCGTTCTTCCCTGTCTCCCTGCCGCGCTCGGACGAAGCCATGGTGAGCCGACACCTCCCCCTTGCGCCCCGCCGATCAGATCGACGAGCGCCGCCAAAGTCCCTAAACCCTAATCGCCTCTAGAGAGGGCTCCGAGAGTTACGGGAAAAACGGATTTGTAAAGTAATTCAAGTGAACACTTAGTTTATACAGAACCTATACAGTAATATATATGCATTTACGAGAAAGCTAAAAGGTTTTACAATGGTAAATGAAAGCAGTATAAAAAATTAAAAATAAAAATGAAAACAGGAAAACAAAAAAAAACTAAAACAGAAAGAAAAGAGAAAAGGAATATGAAAACTGGAACCTGTAAATGGACGTGGCCCGTCATCAAAATGCTTCATGCGGGAACGACACATTTGCCCAAATGGTGTATGGACAAGCGTTAGTCATGTGTAGCGGACACGGTTCATGGGCTGGCCCAAAGTAAGTGGTACCCCGCTAAGGCCTGCTTCAAGCATTATATAGCCGATGCCAAGCCTATTCCAGAAGCTGCTCCTGTTATCGAGCCTCTACTCGACGACGACGGTTCCAAATTCACGAACAATCCAGTGACCCCGACTCTCTACGAGAAAACCATGGAACCCTGTGGAAGGGCTTTCTCCGTATATAATCTCTATCCTCTTCCCCTCTATAAATTCTCCTCTCCAGTCGGCAGAAAGACTGAAGAAAGCAATCGATCAAAAAGCTCCCAGAAATCGCTCAACCTTCCGCTTCCAAGTTCCAACACTCGGCAAATCGTCCATCTGATCGATAATGTCGCTGATCCGCCGTAGCAACGTGTTCGATCCCTTCTCCCTCGACCTCTTCGACCCCTTCGACGGCTTCCCCTTCGGCTCCGGCAGCAGCAGCGGCAGCGGCAGCCTCGTACCCCGCACATCCTCTGAGACCGCGGCCTTCGCCGGCGCGCGTATCGACTGGAAGGAGACCCCCGAGGCGCACGTGTTCAAGGCGGATGTGCCGGGGCTGAAGAAGGAGGAGGTGAAGGTGGAGGTGGAAGATGGCAACATCCTGCAGATCAGTGGCGAGCGGAACAGGGACCAAGAGGAGAAGACAGACACCTGGCACCGCGTGGAGCGCAGCAGCGGCAAGTTCCTGCGCAGGTTCAGGCTGCCAGACAATGCCAAGGCAGAGCAGGTGAAGGCATCCATGGAGAACGGCGTGCTCACCGTCACCGTTCCGAAGGAGGAGGTCAAGAAGCCAGAAGTTAAGTCCATTCAGATCTCCGGCTAGAAGTCTGCGTGACTGATGCGCGATGAATTGGAGGTGCAGAGAAGTGCCGTTTGAGTTTCTTCTCGAGTACTAGTTCTGATCTGATGTAGTACTCCTAATAAAGTGAGTCTGGGTTGGGTTCTCATCTGATGTAAGCCCGGACGAGTGCGTGCGTGAGTTGTTTTGAGTCTACAACTTCATTGTGCTGTAATCAGCGCCTGTACCCCATGCTCCTCTCAGTAGTAACTTGGATATAGTACTAGTTGTTGCTTGTTGCCCACTGGTGTTTAATGGTACTGAACTAAATTTGCTCATTTGGTTGGTCGATGCGGATAAGAATGTACTACCTCCTCTGTTTGGGATTATAAGTCCCGCGCGGATAACTAAGTTGCCAATTTAAACAACAAAATATATATATTATAGTATAAAAATTATACCAATGTTCTAATGGTATAATTTTTATACTATAATATGTATATTTTGTTGTTCAAATTGGCAACTTAGTTATTCGCGCGATATTTTCTAATAGTATAATTTTATAATATATAAGTTATATTTTGTTGGTTAAATTAACAACCTAGGCATGCGCATAGGACCTATAATCCCGAACAGAGAGTACTAAGCATACACGCTTTCGATTTTGTAATCGGAAGAAATTATCCAGGGGTTCGCTGTAGCCAAACAAAAATTGCGGAGATTTTTTTTTTCGACAGCTCTAGTCAATTTCTTTTTTTTTAACAAGGCGAGGCGCCGGAGGCGCTAAATTTTATTCAAATCATAGGCAGTGTAGACATTGCATCTGTTGAAATGTAGAAATAAGGGGACAAGGAACATTTATATAAGCTGAATTAGAGCAATGTTGAACTGCAGAAATAATGGGACAAGGAAGATTTCTATGAGCTTGTGAAACAATAGAATTGGAGAAACCGGCTCAACTCTTAAGGGTGACCTATTATATATATATAATTATTACAATTGGTACAATACATGTACACAATAACAGAAGCTATACACAGTCTAACACCCTCAGCAAAGACTACCCAAATAATTTTTGCAGTAGCATTAACCACAGTCTTATACTCGGTTTCAGTACTGCTACGTGAGACAGTAGCATGTTTCCGAGCACTCCAGGCGATTAAATTAGAGCCAAAGAACACAACATAGCCTCCCGTGGATCGCCTGTCAACCGGACTGCCAGTCCAGTCCGCATCAGAATACGTCGAGAGGACCCCAGAGGGGTTTGGCCGTATATGCTGCCCATGAGACACTGTCAGACGGACATAGCGTAAGATACGCTTAACAGCTGACCAATGAGTGTCGCGAGACGTCTGGAGCTGACCAATGAGTGTCGCGAGACGTCTGGAGATACTGACAAACTCGGTTGACAGCATAAGATATATCTGGTCTCGTGATCGTCAAATACTGGAGACCACCAACAATACTTCTGTACTCCGTGCATGAGCAGAAGACATAAGCTCACCATCAACAACAATGATCTTGTCAGTGGTAGACATATGCGTAGTAGTCGTCTTGCACTTAAGCATCCCGGCCAGCTGCAACAAGTCCAATAAATACTTCTTTTGCGTCAGAACAAGTCCATCAACACGAGAAGCAACCTCCACACCAAGAAAGTAATGGAGCTTCCCAAGATCCTTGACAACAAAATCAGTACCAAGAGAGTGAACAAGAGCATCGGTGGCTGACTGAGAGGAGCTGACCAAAATAATATCATCCACATAGACCAACAAGTACATAGTGACCTCAGGCTTCTGTAGAAGAAACAATGATGAATCAGCGGTGGACGGTGCAAAACCATGAGCACGAAGAGTTGTAGCAAGACGGGCATGCCAGGCACGAGGAGCTTGCTTCAAGCCATATAGTGCTTTGGTAAGACGATAGATATGATCAGAATGGTCGGGATCAGAAAACCCAGGCGGCTATCGCATATAAACTTCCTCCTCCAACACACCATGAAGGAAGGCATTCTGCACATCAAGCTGATGAAGAGACCAACCTCGAGTGACAGCAATAGATAGAAGAAGCCTGATGGTAGTAGGCTTGACCACTGGACTGAAGGTGTCTTCATAATCAAGACCATAACGTTGCCGAAATCCTCTAGCAACAAGACGCACTTTGTAATGCTCAATAGACCCATCAGAATGCTTCTTCACTTTGAATACCCATTTAGAATCAATCACATTAACTCGCGATGGTGGAGGAACAAGAGTCCACGTCTCATTGCGAATAAGAGCGTGAGCTGTTCGCGATGGTGGTGCTCAATAGACCCATCAGAATGCTTCTTCACTTTGAATACCCATTTAGAATCAATCACATTAACTCGCGATGGTACATGGGCATGATGTCCAAGGCCATGCAGGAGCACTGGCGAATCGACGTGGGCGTCGGATAATGCCGGCGATGGAGGTGCCGGTGTCTCCAAAATTTCCAAACGAGCCCCGCGTCAAGTGCATGTACCATGGTTAGGCAACAATACAGGAGAGTATGCAACATCATCAAATTGGTCAGAGGCAATGGAGGATGAATGCATGGATAGAGTTCATCGGTAGACACATGGAGTTTGGCAAAGGAAAAAACATGCTCATCAAAGACGACATCCCGAGATATATAGACACGATTAGTGGGAACATGAAGACATTTGTAGCCTTTATGAAGGGAACTATAGACAAGAAAGACACACTTTTTTGGACCAAAATTCCAGCTTGCGTTTATTCTATGAGCGAAGATGCGGCCAGCAAGCGCACCCAAATACTTTAAAAAGGTATAATCAGGCTATTCATTAAGAAGGAGTTCAATAAGAGTCTTCATGTCTAGAACACGTGTGGGAGTACGATTGATGAGAAAACATGCAGTGGTAAAGACATCACTCCAAAATCGAAACGGAACCGATGCATGGGCTAAAAGAGTAAGACCAATTTCAACGATATGACGATGCTTACGTTCTACGGAGCCATTCTGCTGATGTGTATGTGGACATGATAAACGGTGAGCGATCCCAAGCGACTGGAAAAAGGAGTTGAGGTTGCGATATTCAGCACCCTAATCTGATTGAACATGGACAATTTTATGCTTGAGAAGGCGTTCAACATGTTTTTGAAACTGAACAAAAATATCAAACACATCAGATTTATGCTTAATAAAATAAAGCCAGGTAAAGCGATTGTAAGCATCAACGAAACTGATATAATAATTATGACCACTAATACAGGTTTGGGCAGGGCCCAGACATCGGAAAACACAAGTTCTAGAGGATGTGTCACCTCACGAGTAGACTCTGAAAAAGGAAGTTGATGACTCTTCCCCTGCTGACAAGCATCACACACTGCTACATCTTTATTACTAGGCATGATAGGAAGCTCATGACGACGCAAAACATGAAGAACGATAGGAGTGTCAGGTTGACCAAGGTGAGCATGCCACTATGACGACGAAACGCGAACTCCACTGAAAACGCGAGAGACTCCAGGATGCTCCAGACGATAGAGGCCCTGACACAGACGCTCACTAAGGAGCACGTCCCTCGTGTCCCGATCCTTAATAAAAAGATCAAACAGATGAAATTCACAAAATACATTATTGTCATGGGTAAGTCTAGGAATTGAAAGAAGATTACACGTCACAAATGGTACTCGAAGAATATTGCAAAGTTGGAGACTCCTATTGGCAAGACTAGTGAGAAGAGATGCTTGACCAATATGGAAGATGTGCATACCTGCTCTGTTGGCGGTGCAGACCTTGTCAGACCCATGATATGGCTCGTGGGTGTGGAGCTTCCCCATCTCGTTCGTCATGTGCTCCGTTGCCCCGAGTCCATGTACCAATATGGGTCAACGGAGTAGGACTGAGTTTGTCCAAGGTTCACCTGGGGCTTCGGAGGTGGCGCCGGACGATCGGCCATAGCCGCTTGGCACGCATTATTACGCGCATGCTTGTCGTCATTACTGAGATCGAGGAAACTTTTCTGGAAGCGGCGGTGGCACTTGGAGGCCCAATGTCCCTCAATACCACACAACTGGCAGCGTCGACCCCCGCTGGAAGACAACGTAGAAGGGGGGCCGATCGGAGATGGGGTCGACGGTGTGGGCCCCTTGCCCGAGGCGGATGACGGGGCACCCGAGGAGGGCCGGCTGCCCCTGTAGACAGCATTCGCGGAGGATCCCCCTCCACGACTGCGGTTGGCGCGACGCGCCTCGACGCGCTGCTCGGTGAGGAGAAGGCGGGAGTAGACCTCGTGTGCCATCATGGGCGTCGAGTTGCCCCGCTCATTGATGATCTCGACCAAGCCATCTTACTCCTCGTCGAGGCAATTGACGATGAAGAAGTTGAACTCGAAGTCGGCGAGCGGCTGTCCAATAGACGCCAGCGTGTCAGCGAGGGCCTTGACCTTGTTGTAGAACTCCGTGGCGGTGGTGTCGAGCTTCTCACACTCGCCTAGCTGACGACGGAGAGCGCTGGTACGGGCCTGCGACTGCGATGTGAAGGAGCGCTCAAGGATTGTCCATGCATCATGAGACGTCTTGGCAAAGATGATAAGCCTGGCAACACCTGGGGTGAGCGACCCCTGGATGGAGGAGAGGTTCGCCTGGTCCTGCCCCGTCCACACACGGTGCGCCAGATTATAAACCGGGTCATTCACGCTGTCCACCAGCGCGGGGGGGGCAAGGAAGAGTCTCGTCGACGTAACCGAGCAGGTAGTGACTCCTAAGGAGCGGAAGGACCTGCGCGTGCTACAAGATGTAGTTATCCGGTGATAGCTTGACGGTGATGAGGTTCTCGAAGTGAAACGGCGGAGGCAGCGAGCCTGTCGAGAAGACTGCTGGAGGCGCGTACGCCATAGGGGCAGAGACGGGCGGCGCGACCATTGGTGCCGGGGGAGAACCCACGTGCGGAGCGGGGTGAGACCCTGCAGGAGGCGCGGACGCCATGAGAGCAGGGTGCATCGGCACGAGATCCGACGCAGAGGGCCCGACGGTCTAGGCCGCCGAGGAGGCCGCGGGCGCGAAGGCGAGCGGTGAGACGGCGGCGACCGTGGAGGTGGGCGAGGAGGCGCTGGACGTGTGGACCGTCAGCGAGTGCCCCGGCGACGAAGAGGCCGGCGGATGGTTGGAGAAGAAGGAGCCGACGCTCCTCGTCCCGATTGGGGGCGGCCGGATGGCGGCGGCGTCGATGGGGCGGGAGAGGAGGGCGGTGAGGGAGGCGGGCAAGTAGCCCACGTTGGTGGAGCTGGAGGCGGCGGCGGCGATCGGTGATGCGATCGGCGACGGCGGCGGGTGCGGCGGCGCGGCTAGGGTTTGGTGGAGACGGCGGAAGCGTAGGACGTAATCAAGTCTGATACCATGTGAAACAATAGAATTGGGAGAACCGGCTCAACTCTTAAAGGGGTGACCTATCACATATATATATATATAATGAGTGTGTTATAATTGGTACAATACACGCTATATAATTATAGAAGAGCTGAATTAGAGCAACTGTAGATAGGCTGAGACAAAGATTGTCTTAGAGCCTGGTGAGCGCAGTTGTGGGCAACGCCGTTCAAGTCTCCTTTTGATGTGGTACACACTTACCATATTAGATTTCTTGGAATTTATAAATTTGACGCCTGATCTTCCAGGTAACTTGGATTGGCAAGTGATGCCGCAGCTGCAGCCTTTGCCAAAGTGATATTGTCCATCAAAAACGGCCTTTGCCAAAGTGATATTGTCCATCAAAAACGTTTGTTGTTGCAATTGAAGTTGTAGCCATTTGGAAACCAAAAAGCAGAGCTCAACTTCGGCCAGGAGAACAGAGTTTGTCGTTGGAGTGGAGGCCTGGATCATGACTCTCGCGCGGGATTTTTCTTCTTCAGGCTTTGTTCGGTTGCAGTGGGTTAAATCCACTAGCGAGTCAAACCCCTGCAGGGATTGGGTGATCCCCAGTCGTCACCCCAATCCCCACTATTCCTGTCCCCACATTTCCTACCAATTCGTGACGTCCGGTGTCATTCGTTGCATCCACGCACACAGCAAGAATCACATGGGACGGCAGGTAGGAAGCAGCATACGCTAGCAGCCAGCAACATACATGCAGAAAAAATGAAAGCACCTTTAAATCTAAATAATATCCTTTTTGTCATCAGTTTTGAGCATGGCTGAATGCTTAAATCAAACATATCAAGATATTGAACAAACTATAGGATATAATTGGAACACAAGTATCTAAAAAATCTTGATTATTTCAAGGTACAGTTGATTCTTCTCACAAAAATAGTGACAACAAAATACAGTGAATAATATGCAATCCTTCCGCTCTAAAGCACACACCAATCACCCTTGCCTTTCTTTTTCTTGAACTTGATCATGTAGAAGTCTTTGCATCTAGCTATGTATAGCAATGAAAAGGCATAACTATTAAAGCCAGTTTAGTTCAACTAAAGAAAAAAAGACAACATAGAAGGCTGGATGGGACATAATTTGTGATATATATGTAGGAAAATATCTAAGAAACCAATACTTTGCTCTATGATGAAGACACGCGTAAGTGGCAGTCAAGATATTCTTTGCTAGTTAGTAAAAGTGGACCCTAATCTTTAGATATTCCCAATCCTAATTTTCTCTCTTCCTAATAAAACGATCCCTAATTATCAAATCCATTCCAAGACTAAAACTTGCAGGATCATATATTCAAACCAGTATCAGCAGTTTTACATCCGAATCTAAACAAATTTAAGTCAACTAATATGGGTCGGAGGGAGTACCTGTTTGTTCCGCCACTTCAGTAGATGTATGGTGCCCGGGTGCACTTCTGTCGGCTTTGGCTCTCCATTTTCCTGCATATATTGAAGACAGGCTCTATGTGCACTTTTGGTATTACATTTACGTGAAGGTGTTAGTTTCTAGCAGAGCAAGTCATCATCATGTGAGTTAAGAATTGGTGTGTTCTTGATTGTGTTAGCCATAGGAAGCTGGAACAGAGAGTCAACCAATGGATTATTCCAAGCTTGCTAATTGGGCAGTCATAAATCTTTTACTTTGGTTGTGTAAGAAAAGTCACTAGATTGAATAATAAGAGAATCATATATATGTGAGTCTAGTCATTGCACCATGGAGAGCTCCAGATTGAAACCTGCCCCTGGGATATCTGATAGAAAGAATGAGACATGAAAGTAGGAAGAATTTTGATGATGGAGGACCAAAAGGACGATTCGAACATTTGAATTTGGGCGTCAAATGCAGGAGTCTGGGAAGTATTTAGATTTTAGCACCGCATGCAGGATGTCGTTTGGTTGTTCTACAATTCTCCAGGCAGCAATGAGGATTAGAGCTTGATTCATCGCCTGAAGATTACTAATGCCAAGCCCCCCTTCCTCTTTTGGTTCACAAATATCTTTTCAGGCTCTAAGGCATTAGCTTCATCCCTAACTTTGGTCCACCAAAATTTCTGATAATGGCAGTAAGTTTTGCAATGAATTTTTGGGAAAAAGAATATTGGACATGTAGTAAACCGGGATGGAGGCCAAGACAGATTTTATAATTTCTAGTCTAGCAGCATGGGAAAGTTTGACGGCCTTGTAAGTAGTGAGTTTTATTTAAATTTATCAAAAACATAGTTGTAGGATGAGGCTCTATCTTTACCAGGAAGAATGAGTGGATGGCCAAGATGGATGATATTGTGATCAATTTTTGGCACTGGGAAGATCTGGTTAATAGCTTGGCTGATATCTGAAGTGACATGCTTGCTGAAAATGATTCCTGATTTGCTTTAATTAGGTGTTTGTCTTGATCTTTGACAAAATTCCTGCAAAATATGATTCATTCGAGTAGCCTCTTGAACTGTAGCTTAACCACAAACAAGGAGATCATCTACAAAAAAAGGTGAGTGGATCAGAGGGCAATTTGTTCCTAAATTTAACATGGCATGCTGCAAAGCAATGGACAACTCATTTACTGCAAGCACAAACAAACATGGCGAAAGGGGGCAACCCTGTCTAATGCCTCTGTTTCCATGGAACTTCGCAAATGGTTAAACATTAATGATAACAGAAAAGGTCGAAGAAGAAACATAAGAGTGGATTAAATTTATAAAGTGAGCATGCAACCCTTCACGAGCAAGCCACAAATCCATATATTGGGAGTACATGTCTCCTCTATTTTGCTCGCCCATGCACTAACTCAGGTGTAGCACCCTGGGTAAAATCAATCCCGGAATATCTCTCGTGTTTGTGCATCATCATGACTGAATGCTCATGTCATCATGCCATATTGTATTTGAGCAACTTCATGTTTGCATGCATATAATTTGCCTAAAAAGTATTTCTCTAAAAGCCTATATTTGTTTTACATTTACCTCCCTTTTATTTCAAATCAAAACTCCGTCCTCTTCCAGATATTTTGGTTTGTCTATAGACATATTTACAAATGTTTTGTTTAAACAAATAAATTGAATACTAATAATAAAACCTATTTTATAAACCCTCCGGGGGAGGCAGACAATTGTCCAGACCTAAAGGTCCAACCGAAGTCCACCTACTACCCTATTAGTCAAACCCTAGACAAAAACCCTAATCCACATACCCCGCCAAGTCCCCAGCTATTAGAGATATGCCCAAGAGGAAATAATAAAGTGGTTATTATTATATCTTTGTGTTTATGATAAATGTTTACATCTCATGCTATAATTGTATTAAGAGGAAACATTAATACTTGTGTGTTTTGTAAACATAAAAGAGTCCCGAGTAAGCCTATTGTTGAATCTAGCTTGTTTATTAATAGATGATCATGGTTTCCTGGTCATGGACATTGGATGTTATTAATAACAAGATCATGTCATTAGGAGAATGATGTGGTGGACACACACCCATAGTAATCATAGCATAAGATCAAGTCATTAAGTTCATTTTGCTACAAGCTTTCAGATACATTGTAACCTAATCCTTCGACAATGAGGTCATGTTAATTATCATCACCGGATGAATGCTTTAATGACATAAAACACCACTTTCGTAACTGGGTGGTTATAAAGGTGGCATTGGGTGTTCTGAAAGTATGTGTTGAAGCGCATGGATCATGAGTGGGATTTGTCCATCCATATGATAGATAGATATACTCTGGGCCCTCTCGGTGGAATGTCATCAAATTGGCTTGCAATCATGTGACTAGGTCACAAGGGATGTCATATCACAGAACGAGTAAAGAGTACTTATCGGTAATGAGGTTGAACTAGGTATGAAGCTACCGACGATCTAACCTCGTATAGGTAAAGTATCGCGTGACAAAGGGAATCAGTATCGTATGTTAATGGTTTATTCAATCACGAAGTCATCGTTGAATATGTGGGAGCCACTATGGATCTCCGGGTCCTGCTATTGGTTATTGACCGGAGAGGTGTCTCGATCATGTCTGCATAGTTCATGAACCGTAGGGTGACACACTTAAGGAATCAATGTTGTTTAAGTAGATATGGAATATGAGTTGGAGACCGAATGTTGTTCGGAGTCTCGGATTGGATCCATGACATCACGAGGAGATCCAGAATGGTTTGGAGAATACGATTCATATAAGGAAAGTCATTTTCTGGGGTTTGGTAATGTTTTCAGTATTTTGATCGGAAGCTTCTAGAATGTTCTAGAGGGGCCACCAGTGGGACCACCACCCCGGGAGGGGCCACTTGGGCTGAGGCGTGTCGCGGGGGACCATAGTTCTTGCCGCACCAAATCCCAAGGGGCAAATTCGGCCACCAAAGGAATTGGGGACAAACCCTAGTTTGTCAAACCCTAAATAAGGAAATAGGAAAGTTTCCCATCTCCCCTTGGCCGAGTTGGGGAAGGAGTGGGCCAAGGGCTGGGAATCCTTGGCCGCACTCCCCCTCCATATAAGGAGGGGTGGGTCTCACCCCCCCTTGTCCCCTGCCCTTGGCTCTAAACCCTAGTTGCCACCTCTCTCCCTCCTCCGTCTTCCTGCTCCAGCTTAGGCGAAGCCCTGCAGGGATTCTCCTCCATCACCACCACCACCACGCCATCGTGCTACTGGGATTCCAAGGGTATCTACTACCCCCACTGCCCGCTGGAACAGGGAGATGAAGGTATTCATCGACTCCGTACGTGTGACCGAGGGCGGAAGCGCTGCCGGAACGCAGCGCCGAAAGGGTCGTCTACGCGATCTTGAGATCAACAAGTGATGGACTACATCAACCATAAGATCCGATATCATTAAACGCTTTTGATCTACGAGGGTTAGTTCTCTTCAATCTCGTTGCTCTGATCTCGTAGATTAGATCTTGGCTTTGCCATAGATTAGATCTTGGTTTTATGTGTTCTTGCGATATAATATTTTTGTTTTCCATGCAACAAACCCTACACCACCCGCCGCCGCAGCTCAGACTGAGAATGGAGTCAAATCCAGCCTGAACCCAGTACATGCCAAATAATTTTAACCTAACTAACCAACCCAGTCCGACCCAAAATAATATTTCACAAATCCGCACCACACCGTCCCACAGGAGTTTTAAACCTGCACCCACACCACACTCCACGTAGATTGCGGGTTGAACCCGTGGATTAAGAGTGGTGTACGCATGGTTTTGAATGCATGCTTCGTGAGGACCGTACTCTGGTTGGTGGGATACTAACAAACTGCGTGGCCACGGGGAGGCGTTGGAGGAGCCACGGGAATCTCGAGTGCTGCACTCGTGTCCCCGAACAGCTAGTGCGGGTGTAACCAACGGTTTTCAGCCCGTTTATAAACTTTTTTCTGATACCAAACCACACTGACCTGGTCCATGATCCTGCTAAACCTGCACCGCTCCAACCCACTCAGTTGTTGCAACCATTGCAATCCAACCCGATTGAGGCCACAACAGATCCCACATGCCCATTCCAATCCGCACCATTCTTAGCTTGAGCCGTAGTTGTAAACCACACCTGCCCTTCGCCCACACGCATGCGACCCTGTGACCCAGACCCCTCCCTGAAGCCACAACACCGACCTGAACCCGCGCCCGTCTTCCGCATGATCCCCTCGCGCACACCCCGCGTCGCAGCCACGCTCGCCGCACGCAAGACCTCCCACCCCGATCTCGCGGGTACACCACCACTCTATACACACGCAAATACACACACGCAACCACCCTAAACCCCGGGCCTACCCCCGCCTTGCATCCCCTGCTCCCTCGACCCCCCACCGTTGCTCCCTCCCTCTTGTGATGCCCTCCTTCCTCTCCCTCCCGACATCGCCTCCCTACATGTGACACCCCTCCCTCGCCTCTTCAAAACCCCGATGCCCTGCCAAGCACCGCCGCAGCAAGTGCTGCTCACCGCCTACCTCTCGGGCACCCCGCCTTCGGCCTTCCTCCCTCCTTGCACCACCCCCTCCCACGTCGACCCTGAGCCTAGTGGCACCGCCACCTACACCTCACCCCCCCGCCCTATTGCATGCGCCCCTCTACACTGCCATGGGGTCCGACCCTCCTCTACAACATCTCAAGCGAGCGCCCTTGTCCCTATTCTGCGTGGCCCCCGGCTCTACATCGAGCCTGCCACCTCTGCCCTCTCTCGATCGCGCCTTGCAGGAGCCGCTCCACCTCGACGCCGTCCCTGCAACCCGACCCGCGTCCGGTCCGCCCTCCGCCACCAAGCCGCCTCATCTCCAGCACCTCTCCCACCGTCGTGCTCTGCCCTCCTCTCGAGCTCGATGTCCGTCCTCCCACGCATGGTTGCCGTCTGCGCCCTCTTCCACTCCAGGAGGCTCTGCCTATGATTGGTGTTTTTTTCTCACTATGTGGTGATACCACTTGCATACATGTGTGTGCTCACTGGTCCACCTCACCATCTATAGCTGTCCAACACAAAGTTGTGCCAAGTTCGACGACATGTACAAGTGATCATCCACGCTGCTACTAGATGCCAAGTTCATCATGGCTTGTTGATGCAAAATGTTCAGGAAGGGAGAAAGTCGATAAGATTCACCAAGTTGTCCTCGTCGACAAGGAAAAACCCGTTAACAAGTTCACGACTGACACTCGAGCTTGAACCCGAGGGTGATGATGCCCAACCCGGAGAATCCCTGACAAAGACCGTTCGATGACAAGACCTCCATCATGTAACATCAAGTTCTTCCTCACGGACGTCAAGATCCCAGATCCGAATCTCAAAGACCAATCCCGTACCCTGAACCAAGATCTTCGAACCCCCTAAGTGTAACCCCTATCCGAGAGCCCTAATTTATAAATTCCATCTATACACTTGTTGCATATTAAATTGTTCATGATCGCATACATGCTTGTCATTTGGGGGTATTTTGTTGACTCACCTAATAATTAAATATGGAGACCATATGCGGGCTTTTCTAGTATTATATTGTCTCCATTTAAATTTGTGTTTAGGCCGATGAGTTGATGCGAGTGTGGACCCGATCTTCAGATGTACATTCGGCGGTGTTTTCCTAGGCGAGCATTCTCCCCCTTTCTACCTGTTTTGCATTTATAGTCTTTACTTCCTCCCGTTTATCTATTGATATCCGTGTTGTGATGCTTTAGTTTCCGTATACCTGTTATATTCCTTGTAGCCTCTATATTGCCTTGGACACCTCCTATTACCTATTTTGGTAGATAGTTGGCCTTGCGAGTCGTAGTTTCTTGCTCAGGTATTCCTTCGCTTCGTCGTTGTCCCACTGATTTTGGGGGTTGACACATACTTAATGGTGAAGATGATCATAGCTTTAATTATAGTTGAATAATTAATATTGGAATTAATGCAGAGGCATAGAGGGGTAATAGTTGAGATATGGTTATTATCCCGCCCCCTGTGTCCACCAAGGACCCGAGTTCTTGACACCTGTTTCGAGACTGAGGGTGCTAACCACATGTGGGGTGTATGGGCACCCTGATGGCTCAGTTGATGTGGAGCCTGTTGGGAACCCCAAGACCAAGGTGTGAAGCAGCACAGCAGCAAGTCTTCCCTCAGTAAGAAACTGAGGTTATCGAACCAGTAGGAGGAAGGAAACGTCACACATGTGTTGCAAGCAACGCGGACACCTGCACAACACAAACTCAAGACTTTGCCCCAACTAATAGTGAGGTTGTCAATATCACCGGTTGCTGTAACAAAGGATTAAATGTATGGTGTGGAAGGTAATGGTGGTTTGCAGCAAGTAAATAAGTAAAAGTGGAAGATGTATCAATGGTAAAGATTGGACTAGGGTCCATATTTCACTAGAGGTGCTCTCCTTAGATAAACAACATGGCATGAAGGGTAAACAAATTACAGTAGGGAAATTGACAGGAACTGATAAAGGCATAACAATGCAATAATAGTCAGAACGATCCTATGAGATTCGATTAGGCAATACAACAAAATACATAGACCGCCATCCAACTGCACCTATGACTAGAAGTCCACCTTCGGGTTATCATCCGAACCCCCTCCAGTATTAAGTTGTAAGCAACAAACAACTGCTATAAGCAAAGTGTGTAAGGTAAACAGTCCACATGTTCCATGAACAAGAGACCGCTGTTTTCTCCCTAGTAGCAACAACACATCTACAACCGAAGAGATTTCTGTCACTTCCCTTGGAAACTAGAGGCATGAACCCACTATCGAGCATAAATACCCCCTCTTGGAGTCACTAGCAACTACTTGGCCAAGATAGCTACTAACAACGGAGAGCATGCAAGATCACAAACAACACAGACATGATAGAATCATAAAGACAAAACCATTGATCAAACCAACATAATAATCTCAATATCCATCGGATCCCCGCAAACACAACATGCATGATTACAAATAGATTAGATCTTGATTATGAACGGAGCTCACAAGATTTATACATGAAAGCACAATAA
This sequence comes from Avena sativa, assembly GCA_916181665.1. NCBI lineage: Eukaryota > Viridiplantae > Streptophyta > Magnoliopsida > Poales > Poaceae > Avena > Avena sativa. Next base: position 26,294,740 of record OV702283.1, read on the forward strand.
GGAGATACAACCATCTAGCTACTACATGGACCCATAGTCCAAGGGGGAACTATTCACACATCATACCGGAGAGAAGGCCTCCGGGATGATCTCCCCTCCGGAAGGGTGTCAGGAAGAACTTTAGATCCCCCCGATCTAGGGACGACGGCGGCGGTGGCTACAGAAGGTTTCGTGGAATGTTGATCGGGCACTTAGGGTTTCTGCATCGGGGGCTTCTTATAGGTGAAGGGGGAGGCCTATGCGGTGGCCAGGGGCCCCACACCCTGCCTAGGCGCAGGGCAGGGCACACCCGCGCCTAGGGGGTGTGGCTGCCCTGGCACGCCTCTCTGTCTCCCCTATGGACTTCTTGTTCCCCACGGGAAGTTATTGACTTTGACATTTGTCCCATCCAATTCCGAGAATATTTCCTTACTAGCTTTTCTGGAACCAAAAACAGCAGAAAACAGGCAACTGGCACTGTGGCAACTTGTTAATAGGTTAGTACCAGAAAACATGTAAAAAAGCACCTCAAAGTGCAGACAAAGCAAAGCAAAGTAGATACTAAACAAGCATGGAGCATCAAAAATTATAGATACGTTTCTGATGTATCATGCATCTCCAAGCTTAACTCCTGCTCGTCCTCGAGTAGGTAAGTGATAAAAAGAATAATTTTTGAGGTGACATGCACCCTCACAAGAAAGATCTAACCATTTGCAAGCATTGAAAGCTGGGATCAAAGAACTCTAAACATGTGCATGAAAGATGGAGTTCTAACAATAGGACATGGTAACTATGCATGCAACATGACAAGCTACAGACAAAGATCATGAATAACATGCATTGAAAAATGTTTGTTTGTGTCACATACAGAAAACATAGCATAGTGGTAACCAGCTTGTCCCTCTTAGAGTAGCAAATACATGCATATGACACCTTCAAAGTTCACAAGGGTGACTAGAAACAAGTAGCACGAGAACAAGTAATATCACAATATGCATCAATCAATAAGCTTTGGGACACTGCACACAGAATGACAACTATGCTCTCTTAATTGTGCCTAAAGGTAGAAGGTGGAGACTCAAATAATGGTGGAAGAAAGGCCTTTTATAAAGGAAGCGGGGATTTCAAGTTTCAAAAAGAACTTCCAAAAATTATGGTACTTGTTAGCTTTCAGCCCTCATTGCCCCTATCATAAGCATCTTGAAGTGAAAGTGAACAAACTATGGAGTATATGCTTGACAAAGTATAAGTTGGCAACCTTAAGTCCCTTGAATACGAGGGCCACACCTCATGCTACTCAACTTTCGTCACTTATAAGTTCTTGTCATTGTAAGTATTTACATATCATTGAGAACCTCCAACGGGGTACCCCTTGCACATGGTACAGGAGCTATCCCATAACCAAAATGACAAGGCAAGCAGACAATGAGCATATTAGCAATCTTTTTATTTACCATATGCATATATTTTTATTGAGGATGCTTCATAGATAGCTCACTATGGTGATGTTGCAAGTTTCCACCATGATTAGGCATGGCTTAGGCTAGCGGCCCAGGCGTTTCTCTAACACAGAATACAAACTCCATGGACTTACAAGTTCCCTCTTTATTTTACACCGGTGACATCCTAGACAAAAGAGCATGATATCAACTAAGTACAAAGTACAAGTGCAATGTTGAAAACATTCATCGTGACTGCACGGTTCTGCTAATTCCAACGTATAAGTGCAAGCATATACAACATAGATGACACAATGGTTAAAGTTTATTAGGGGCAAAGAATATAAAGTGTGCCATCAAGTTTGTGAGGGCTTTAATCACTAAGTTTTCACATAACAAAATAGTTTTTAATTTTAAGATAGCTGAAAACAAGAATATACTTGGAATGGTGTAACACACCATTAGGAGTTTATAGTGGACACTTTGGAATAACTTGGTTTCTTGGGAGTTTGAAGTATGAGTAGAGATTACTCATACAAGTGAAGGCTAGCAAAAGACTGGGAGCAACCAACTAAGAGAGCGATAATGGCCATAATCATGCAGAGCAACAAAGCATTATTAATCAAAGCATAGAGTGGTACTACAAGTCAAGGACTAAATGATCATAGAGGCTATGGTGACTTGTTCATAGTCATAACATGGTGTGAGCATGTGCCAAGTCAACCCAAGCAAAGCATCAAAGGAGAATACCACAATACTATGCTTTTTGCATGCTAAAAACCACATAATTTCTTCAAGGCACACTAAGCAATCCCTATTGTTTGGAACAATACATGCTACAGAAATAATCACTAAGCATAAGGTCAAAGCAACACCTAACATGTCATGCTAAAGTCTAAGTCACTATCAATGCAATCTCCTCTTGCACTTCCAAGCAAGAACTTACTATTCCTTTCCAACACCAAGCAACTTATTTGCAAAACAACACAGCAAGAACGGGGGTCCAAACTACTTTATTCAAGCAAACTAAACAACCTAATCAAAGCAAATGAAAACTAAGACGCTCCAAGAACAACACAACTATGCATGAAACAATAAAAACGAAGTGTCTAAACAGACCTGAGCTTTTTATTGATGAAGAAGGGGATGCCTTGGGAATACCCAAGATTTGACGCTTGTACCTCTTGGATATTTCTTGGGGTGACACCGGGATGGCATCCCCAAGCTTGAGCTTTTTTCCATTCTTCATCTCATGGCATCATTCTCTCTCTACACCTGAAATTTTTCCTTCATACAAAACTTCACACAATCTTCATTAGCAACATTAGTTTATTCAAAAGATATTAGACCTCTGAACAGAAAGGTTTTTCACTAAAAACACAAGATATTGTAGCAACTCCTTAAAAAAGATCAACTCCCCAAAAGAGAACTCAAAAAGGAACCAATAAGAAGCAAATGCAAATAATGGCAGAAATCTGTCAAAACAGACCGGCAGGTAGAAACTGATTTTTTAGAAAATTTTCTGTTACTCAAATCAAAAAGTGTTCAACTAAAGAAAGTTAGATAACATACTGGGAGATTTACTCGTAAATTTTGAGATCAATCTGAGGTACAGAGACTTCTCACAAATTTTTATGGTGGAGGACATAAATCTGTTTCGGGACAGCAACTCCCCAAATCTTACTTCCCTCTCATTAGATTTCATTCTTGGCATAAAAAGCAAACAAAAAGGATAATGAGAGGTCATTACTGAAGTAATAACTTCCAAAAGTCAAGGAAACTCTTGGGTTATCTCTCAACAAGTACTTTTCTTTAACGCCTTTAAGTTAGGCACAAGAAGCAAGAGGAATCAAGTATTTTCAAATGAGGAAGCATTAACATCCATACTTGCAAAATCTTCAACTATGAAAGGTATCTCATGCAAATTGGTTTTGGAGGATCCCTTCTCATTTCTATTTGGTTTACTACTTTCATCAAAAGGATTTTCAGGAACAATCCAATCAAAATTCTTTTCAAAGGCCTCACATGCATCCCAACAAACTTAAAGGGTATGTGTATCTTAAATTCATCTCTAGGATTTGTTTTATCTGAAGTACCCACCACATCTACACATGAGCCTATCATATTAAAACGCTCAAAGACCTTTTTGGCTTCCCTAGCAACATCATGGAACTCTCTAAGTAAAGTTTCAAGAATAAATTCTCTCTTTTCAGCATTCTTTTCTTCTTTTAGTTTTAGGAACAAAATTTGCATCATGGGGTTAAGGCTAACAAACCTAGCCTCCAGCATATGAACTAAAGAAGATGAAGCAATCTCATAATTAGGAGCAAGCCCTGCTATAGATTTATCCTCAATATCCTCATGCTTGCTAACATAATTAAAGAATTCTTCAATATTATCTTTTCCAATTATGGAGCCACTACCTATAGAAAGGTCCTTCAGGGTGAACTTGGGGAGCAACATGGTGAGCTAGAAGGAGGTGGAAACTAGAGTAGGAACTAATTTTTTGTGTTTTTTTAATAAAGAAAGCAAACCAAACTAGACTACTTTTTGGTTTTTTTTAAAGAAACAAACAAAACCAAGCAAAAGAAACAAAACAAACTAAAAGCAAAGTAAAGAGAAAGTAAGTGGAGAACTCCCCTAGTGAAGACGTCCTTAGCCTCCCCGGCAACGGCACCAGAAAACTTTGTTGATGGCTCAGTTGATGTGGAGCCTGTTGGGAACCCCAAGAGCAAGGTATGAAGCATCACAGCACCAAGTCTTCCCTCAGTAAAAATCGAGGTTATCGAACCAGTAGGAGGAAGGAAACGTCACGCAGGTGTTGCAAGCAACGCAGAGACCTGCACAACACAAACTCAAGACTTTGCCCCAACTAACAGTGAGGTTGTCAATCTCACCGGCTGCTATAACAAAGGATTAAGCGTATGGTGTGGAAGGTAATGGTGGTTTGCAGCAAGTAAACAAGTAATAGTGGAAGATGTATCAATGGTAAAGATTGGACCGGGGTCCATAGTTCACTAGAGGTGCTCTCCTTAGATAAACAACATGGCGTGAAGGGTAAACAAATTACAGCAGGGCAATTGACAGGAACTGAGCAAGGCATAACAATGCAATACTAGTCAGAAAGATCCTATGAGATTCGATTGGGCAATACAACAAGATACATAGACCTCCATCCAACTGCATCTATGACTAGAAGTCCACCTTCAGGTTATCATCCGAACCCCCTCCAGTATTAAGTTGCAAGAAACAGACAACTGCTTTAAGCAAAGTGTGTAAGGTAAACAGTCCACATGTTCCATGAACAAGAGACCGTTGTTTTCTCCCTAGTAGCAACAACACATCTACAACCGAAGAGGTTTCTGTCACTTTCCTTGGAAACTAGAGGCATGAAACCACTATCGAGCATAAATACCCCCTCCTGGAGTCACTAGCAACTACTTGGCCAAGATAGCTACTAACAACGGGGAGCATGCAAGATCACAAACAACACAGACATGATAGTATCATAAACACAAAACCATTAATCAAACCAACATAATAATCTCAATATCCATCGGATCCCTGCAAACACAACATGCATGATTATAAATAGATTAGATCTTGATTATGAACGGAGCTCACAAGATCTATACATGAAAGCACAAGGAGGAGATACAACCATATAGCTACTACATGGACCCATAGTCCAAGGTGGAACTTGTAACATCCCGAAAATATCAAACTTAGATCATCAAAACACTAATCATCAAGTTTAGGGTTAACAAAAACTTTTCTAAATGAATTCATGAATGCATGTATATGTGTATGCATGGATTTTGAATTTCTTTAAAAACCACCTTGTTTGTGTGAACCATTGCTTGTAAAATGTTTCTTAGGTGAAAAGAACATCATCTAAAACATTTCCCACACTTTTCCTTAAGACAAGTAAATCAAAACAAATATATTAAGTGAATGGTCATTTTGACCAATTTAACTCCCATGCCTACTTTGGCTGTCTCAAACTTTCAAAACCTAACAGAAACTTTTCTAGATCTTTGCACCCCTTGAATGTACTCATAACAGAGTATCAAGGCCCACTTTGTGATCATCTAGAAACTTTCAAATGCATAGTTTAAATGACAATTCAAAATTGAATCTTCTTCATATGGGAAGATCCCACTTTTTCAAAACCCACTCAAACAAGCTCAACTTTCAAAACCCAAGCATCTGCAGACTCACCAGAACCAATCTAGCAAACCCACCAAAATTCATTTCAAAATTCAAAACTTGATTTCATGCGGCCATTTCATCAAACAGGTTGCAGACACAAATCAAACAAAACATCAAACACTATAGTGTGCAGTGTTTTGAGCCTAACTTGTTCCCTAGTTAGCTCACACACAACCTAGTAGATCATCTAGAAATATTAGCCCAACACTAACACCCCTGTGAGCTTGCCATTGTCATTAATGGTGAACAGCCGAGCACCCCCATGTCAACCCATTGTGGATAGCAGGCTAGAGGAATAACTAGCCGTGCCAACCTTGTTTGGGAGGCAGCCCACCGTCCACCGCCACTGCCTGTTCCAGCCGCGAGCGTTGCCAAGCCCTGGACCACGCGCACGAGACACGCCCAGACCATGTCGAGCGTGCGCCAGAGCGCCACCCTCGACCATCACCCACAGACCGCACGCCGCCCTCACCGCGTGCATACACGATCACCACCGACCCAGGAGACCGCCAGACACCCCCGTTTGCCCCCCCGTGCCATACAGCCACCGCCCGCCGTCGAAGACGCCGCCTCTGCCGCGCAGAGCGCCGCCCGTTCCAGACCAAACCGCACCGCCCCATGCCTCGCGATCATGTCGTTGAGCATCGCCAGGAGACACAGCACCGTCCCCTACCCTTGCCCATGCCTATAGCCGCCTGTAACGTCGCCCCCGACGAGCTCACCGTGCGCCCCGACGGTCCCCTCGCTCGACTATAAATAGAGGCCACCCCCGCACGATTTCTTCACACCATCTCACTCTCCTCTCCCCACTGACCATGCCACACCATCCTCAGAGCAAGCCGAGCACCACCTCGCCGGAATTTCACTGGAGCCTGCCGCTGCCGGAGAAGAAGGGAGCCAGCGATTGGAGCCGCCCCAGGAGAAGCCACCGGTACCAGGAGGTTCGCCGTCGTCGACTTCGTCGTTCGCCCGCCTCGCCGACCCTCGCCTGTACCCCGGTGAGCCCCCAGCACCCCTCACTGGCCGCGCTAGGTTTCGTTCTCGCCGGAGCTGTCTCGCGTCGACGATGACCCTCAGCCGTTGGATTAGAACTAGATCGAACGATCCACGTTGCCCCATACCGCTTCGCCCAGCCCCGTGTCACTGACGAGTGGGGACACCCACTTAAGCAGCCCGCGGGAGCACTGTGCTTAGCAGGCCGGCCCGTTAGAATTTCCCGCGCAGCCCAGCAATTCAAATTAAACCTTTTTCTTTTTAAATTCAAACACACTTCTGTACCCAACTTCAAAAATCAACCCAGATCGATTCAGTACACCAAATTGAATAAAACCAATTTTGTTGGAAAGGTCTGTGAATGCTTAATCCAAGCCCGTTGGATTCAAGTCATTTGGATCTGTAGATCACCCATAGTAAAAATAACAAGGCCGAAGCTTTTCTGCATTCAAACATTTTTCAAATTCAAACCATAAAAGCTTTTGAGTTTATTCCAACTCTCAAAAATCACATTTAACCATACCTTTCAGAATATATAAAAATATATAGGTTTACTTGCAGAAATAATGTTCAAGTAATAAAAGAATGCTTCATAAGCATTTCTAGCCACTTTAATTAATTAAAATAAAAGGGTAAAACCTTATTAAATTGTGACACCACTTTAAATCACATTCCCATGGACTACAATATGTGGTGATGACATGTGTCAAAATGATCCCATGTTTAGTTTGGAGAATATTAAATCTTAAGTAGTTTTTCAATGAGTAGAAATTACTTTTCTAAAAATAAGAAGTTCTAAACCAAGCTTTAACCTTGTAACGTTAGAGATGGTGCTAGATCATCTATAGGACCCTTGTGTGTGATGATTGCAAGTAGTTAAGTATTGTTTGGTGATTGTGTACCTCGTATTTATTCATAGACGCTAGTACCGACCAAGGATACTACGAGGAGGAAGGAGGATACTACGAAGAGGAAGCCGAGGAGAACTTCAACCACTGCTCTGCACAAGGCAAGATAACACTTGCAAGATACTATACCTATGCAAGCTAATTACTATGCAAGCCTGATACTACTAGCGAATGTGCAAGCTAACACTTGCAAGATACCTTACTAATGCCACAAACCCATACCTGTGAGATGACTACTTTATGCCTTAAGCATATGTGATCATACCTACTTGCTAAACCAATCCTAGTTTTATGGCAAGCTTCTTACTTTATTTCTTTATCAAAGCTTACTTAGAGTCTACCTAAGAGTTTGGTAGATACTAGACAGTTGTGCTGAAGGTTGCTTAAAGAGCATAAAATTTGGCCTAAGCTAGAAACCTTGATCTCAGCCTAAGACATAAGATTGAACTTAGTAAAACTCCACCAGTTACCACCCCTCATTATTACTACCCCCACCTGTAGATGCTAGTGCTAAGCATAAAACTTGATCAACTTTAGATGGGAATACTTGGTGGAAAAATGGTTATGAAAACCTTGGAATGATGGATCATTATATTGAAATGTTTTCGACATGTGTTTCCAAACACTTGATGATTTTGGTGATGAAAATGTTGAGGCATGAGCCTTAGCCCTTTATAAAACTGATGGTTGTCTGGATGCGATACCATTCCAATTTTAGCGCACAACCACAATACCCGAATATTGGGTAGGGCTTGACTGGAAACTTATATACCTTAGTATTAGTTCCCTCACGGCCAAGGTCTGAGCTGAGGCTACCTTGTGAAGATTGTCCACCTGTGCAGTACCCAAGATGACAGTGGTCATGGTTGGGAGGCCAAACTCACAGGAGAGGTGCTTATACTAGGGCGTGTAATTGAAAGGTTAGGATTGATTATCCGCATACTGAGTATGGTGAGTTCAGGATTTGTTCCTGACGGATGTATCGAATGTTGTGGTGAAAGTGTACAATCTCTGCAGAGTGTCAAACTATTCGAATAGCCGCGTCCACGGTTATGGACAGTTGGAGTGGCCATACTGTTCCCCCGTCAGACTTTTAAAATGAATTGTGAAATGAATTGAGACTTTGACTTGAACACAACGGAGTTGGGACCTGAATTACAAGATCCCACTTAGGAGTTATAAAATTGTGACTAGCTTTGGAACTTAGTAAAGATAAACCTGGCTTTTTGCAAAACAACCCTAGAGCCTAGTGTCCTATTATCCAAAAAACCCTTACCTGTTAGTATTAGTTTGCGAGTACTTAAAGAGTACTCATGGCTTTGTCCCTGGCTATTCCCATGACCAGACTATGAAGAGGAGTACCTGGAGGATGGACCCCAGGAAGGTTACGACAACTAGGATCATCTCCCATCATCAGCATTGCATGTGACCCCGAAGATGGAGCTTCGCCTACGCTACCGTTATTATTACGTATTCCGCTGCTTGATGTTGTATTAAGAACTGGATCATGAGATCCCCATTTGTGTAAGAACTTATGTATCGTTTGTAATGGATGAAGTACTATGGTATCCAATTCTGTTATGTCTCGCAAAAATGGTAATCCTGGGATTGCGATGTATGGCATAACAGGCATCTAGGATTGAAAAATCCGGGTGTTGACAAGTTGGTATCAGAGCCATCCTGACCCTAGGAGACCCTAGTTAGGTTGGACGTTGAACCAAAAACTTAGTTTCAAAACCACAGAACAAAAATATTTACAAAAACTTATTCTCATTCTTACCTCTTTAATTCTTTAATAAAACTTCATGTTCCCCAAAAACTCTTGCAAAATTGATAAAATTTTGACACACTTGATCACTCTGCTAATCTACTCATCCTCTATTTTTATAGATGGACATGAAGTACAGCAAGTTTTATCAACTAGGTAATGGAGGAGACCTTATCTTTGAGAGGGATCTGGATCAGCTTTCGGAACTTCTGGAGCGTCCGCATCCCGAGTTCTTCGGAGCTCAGCTCAATGATCAAGGAGGAGAAGATCTGCAGTGGCTAATTGTTGCAAGTCTCCGAGGAAAGATTGAACCTCCCACTGCGGAGGGAATTCAGTTTACCTTGAGGGAAAACAACTGGCTCGATGGACTTGCCAGAGCAATGCAGGAAGCTCTTTCCCGTCTGTGTGGGCAGAGCATCAATCAGATCAAGGGTACTCGCTTTGAGTTTTGCCCAAGGCGTGATGCAAATGGACAACCACTGGAAGCCCCATACCACCCCGAGCTGAAGACTCAATTGGACCACCTTAGCTTCATGATGTATGATCGTCAACAAGAGTTGGACAACTGCCGTGACTATTGCAACCACAAGTCTGCCATCATGAAGACGAAGGATCAGACCATCGCCATGCTAGCAAAGGATCGCAAGTCTCGCCGCCGTTAGCTCGACAAGAAGGAGCGCATTATTGCCCGTCTTCGCCATCGCATCTCATCTCTGGAAGAGACCATCCACGAGAGAGACATGCAGTTAGAGGAAAGGGAGAATGCCGGAGAGGATCTTCGTGGAGACCCTTACTCCTATCTCAGCGATGACGATGATTTTCTGGAGGATCAGGCCATGGACTTCTTCACTGATGAGGATGATTTCGCCTTCATCGATGATGCGGAAGATGATGAAGCCACAGACTCCGAGCAGTAGTAGCACTGAGCACTAGCGTAGTGAGTAGTAGTCGGTCCCACTGTATCGTAGATTCCAGAATGGTTCTTAAAACCATCTGTTTTTCCTTGTTGTGGTGTGTGTTGTACTGTGTGCTATGAGTGAATGAATGAAAAAGCAAGTTGCTAGAAAACTTGAGTCAAACTCCAAAAACTTTTCAAAAAGCCAAAACCTTAGCAATTTCCCTCTTTTCTCATGATCTATATCAATCTTCAGATGCCACATGGAGGAAGTGGTTCAGCCCCGGACCCGATGTTGCAGATCCTGCAAATGTTGACTTCTGACCGCGAAGCTGAAAGAGCCGAACGTCAATCCAACCTAGCCACTCTGCAACAGATAGCCCAGCTAGCCCACAACAATCAAGGCCATGGAAATCAGGACAACCACGGATCTAAGCTCAAGAATTTCCAGAATACCAACCCACCCGTTTTCACCAAGTCGGAAGAACCCCTAGACGCCGATGATTGGCTGCAAACCATGGAAAATAACTTAGAAGTAGCCGGAGTGGAAGCCAGCGAGAAAGTCTTGTTCGCCACCCATTATCTAGCCGGAGATGCCAGGGCATGGTGGAACAGTGTTCGTGCAATGACCGGAGGCCAGATGATGACCTGGGAGGAATTCAAGGTCAAGTTTAGCAGAACCCATGTGCCACCAGGTTTAATCAAGAGAATGAGAGACGAGTTCAGAGAGTTGAAGCAAGGAAGGATGACTGTAGTGGAATACCGTGACAAATTTTTGTCATTAGCTAGGTATGCCCCGGACGGAATAGACACCGAAGCCAAGAAGAAAGAAAGATTCCTGAATGGTCTGCATGACGAGATGCAGACGGTGTTAGTCAATATCCCCTTTGTTGATATTGAAGCCCTTGTAGACTCTGTTATCCAGATGGAAGGAAAGATCAACCAGGCCAATGAAAACCGCAAGCGTCGCATGATGCATCAACCAGGAACCCATCAGACCCCAAAGTATCGCCCCAACCCATCTCCAGGATTTGCCCCAAAAACCAACAGACCCCCTATGACCCGTCCAACCTATCCCAACCGTGGAAACCCTAGACCCGGAGGAAATCACAACAACCCCGGTAACTCTAGCAATTTCACCTGTGCCCCACCCAAATTCAACACCAACAATACTACCACCAACCCCAACACTGCCCCGAGGACTGGAAGCAATGTTGTGCCTGTCGCAGCCAAGGACAAGTCACAAGTGACCTGTTATGACTGTGGAAATAAAGGCCACTATTCTAATGAGTGCCCCAACAAGAAGAATGCTACAGCCCCCAACGCCAATGTCCCAGCTCAGCAGCAGCGTCGTGTCCAGCCAGGGAGAAGATTTGCCCCAGGGAATTCACTCAACCGCAATGGCCGTCTTTTTCTCATGCATGCTGAAGAACCTCAGGAAGCGCCAGACGTCGTGCTGGGTATGTTTTCTGTTAATTCAGTACTTGCAAGAGTGTTGTTTGATTCTGGTGCATCGCATTCATTTGTCACCGAAGAATTTGCCTGCACTAGTAAAATTCAACCAACCAAATTGAAGCATGTGATGATTGTACAAATTCCCGGATCAACCACCAAGGCTAGGCAAATTTGCAAAGCCGTCCCTATCCGAATCCATGGCATAGATTTTTATGCTAATCTAATAGTACTCGGAACTAAAGGTTTGGAAGTAGTACTAGGAATGGATTGGATGTCCAAACATAAAGGATTGATTGACTGTGCCAAGAAAGCCATCACCATGACCAGTACCACCGGAATATCAGTCGAGCATATATCTGAAACCTTACCTCGCCAATTCAAGTGTAACAAGAGTATAGCCCAAACTACCATTGACCAAGTTCGGATAGTCTGCGAATACCCCGATGTATTTCCAGATGTTTTGCTCGGTATGCCCCCAGATCGGGATATCGAGTTTATCATCGAACTAATCCCCGGAACAGGACCCATAGCCCAGAGACCCTATAGTATGAACACGTCAGAACTAGAAGAACTGAAGAAGCAACTGGATTCCATGTTAGAAATCGGATTGATTCAACCGAGTGCGTCCCCATGGAGATCACCTGTCTTGTTTGTGGACAAGAAGGATGGAGGTAACCGTTTGTGTACGGATTATAGGAAGTTGAATGATGTTACCATCAAGAACAAGTACCCCTTGCCTAATATAGAATATTTGTTTGATCAGTTGACCGGTGCCCAGGTGTTTTCTAAGATTGATCTTAGAACTGGCTATCATCAACTCAAAATTCATGCAGAGGATATTCCAAAGACTGCCTTTACCACCAGATATGGATTGTATGAGTATACAGTCATGTCTTTTGGATTAACCAACGCCCCCGCTTATTTCATGAATCTCATGAATAAGATTTTTATGGACTTCCTGGATAAGTTTGTCGTTGTTTTCATCGATGACATTCTGATTTATTCCAAATCAGAAGAAGAAGATGAGCTACACCTAAGGACCATTCTTGGAACCCTTAGAGAGCATCAGTTGTATGCAAAATTTAGCAAATGTGAATTCTGGTTACAGGAAGTAGGATTCCTCGGTCACATTGTATCAGCCGGAGGAATTGCCGTTGACCCTGCCAAAGTGAAAGATGTAGAAGATTGGCAAGCCCCAACCACTCAAACCCAAGTTCGTGCTTTTCTCGGATTGGCGGGATATTACCGCAAATTCGTAGAAGGATTCTCGAGTATCGCCCGACCCATGACCCAATTGCTAAAGAAGGACAAGAAGTTTGAATGGACCGACAAATGTGAAGCGAGTTTTCAAGAACTCAAAGGAGATTGATTTCAGCCCCAATCTTGATCATGCCGGATATCACGAAGCCCTTCGATGTGTATTGTGACGCATCCAAGATTGGTCTCGGATGTGTGCTAATGCAAGAAGGCAAAGTTATATCTTATCTATCGCGACAATTGAAGCGACATGAACAAAATTACCCAACCCATGACCTCGAACTCGCAGCCGTAGTTCTAGCCCTAAAGACATGGAGACATTACCTGATGGGAAACCGTTGTGAGATTTATTCGGATCACAAGAGCCTAAAGTATATATTCACTCAGAAGGAGCTGAATATGAGGCAGAGAAGATGGATTGAGCTAATCAAGGATTATGACCTGGACATTCACTATCACCCTGGAAAAGCCAATGTGGTAGCCGATGCCCTTAGCAGATTGCCGTGCCGCTTGAACTCCATGATTTTGAAGGAGCAACCAAGTTTGCACAAAGAGATGGAAGATTTTCGAGTGGAATTAGTAAGTGAAGGATTTTTGGCTAGCATAGAACTTCAGCCCACTTTGATCAGTCAGATTAAAGAGGCGCAGAAGGGAAATGCCAGTATCGACGGAATCAAGCGTCGTATCGGTACAGGCAAAGTACCCGGATTCACCGAGGACGAAGAAGGAGTTCTGTGGTACAAAGGACGCCTTTGTGTACTAGCAGATTCGGAGTTGAAAGAAGTTATCTTGAAGGAGGCTCACGATACTCTTTATTCTATCCATCCCGGAGGAACTAAGATGTATCAAGATTTGAAAGAGCAATTTTGGTGGCATAAGATGAAGAGAGAAATCGGAAGCTATATCGCCAAGTGTGATATATGTCAGTGAGTCAAGGCAGGACATCAAAGACCCGCTGGATTGTTGCAACCTTTGCAAATTCCGGAATGGAAATGGGATTCTGTAGGAATGGACTTTATCACTGGACTACCTACTTCTAGTAGGGGAAATGACTCTATTTGGGTCATAGTGGACAGATTGTCCAAAGTCGCCCATTTCTTGCCCGTCAAAACTACCTATCAGAGTTCGAAGCTAGCGGGGTTGTACATCGCTAGGATCGTTAGTTTGCATGGAGTCCCCAAGAATATAGTATCGGATCAAGGAACTCAGTTTACCTCGAGATTCTGGAAGAAAGTCCAAGAAGGTTTAGGAACCCGCCTAGATTTCAGTACCGCGTATCACCCTCAGACTGATGGACAAACGGAGCGAGTAAACCAAATACTCGAAGATATGCTTAGAGCATGTGTGTTAGAATATGGATCCAAGTGGGAAGACTGTCTGCCGTTTGCAGAATTTTCATACAACAATAGTTACCAAGCCAGTTTGCAAATGGCCCCATTTGAATTTATGTACGGAAGAAAGTGCCGCACCCCTTTGAACTGGTCGAAAGTAGGAGAGAGTCAGATTTTCGGACCCGACATCCTACGAGAAGCAGAAGAGAAGGTTCACAAGATTCGTGAACACCTCAAGACAGCCCAATCCCGACAAAAGAGTTACGCCGACAAGAGACGTCGAGACCTCGCCTTCAACATCGGAGATTTTGTTTATCTGAAAGTGTCGCCATTGAAGGGAATGCAACGTTTCCAACTCAAAGGAAAGTTAGCCCCCAGATATATCGGACCTTTCAAAATTCTGAACCGTCGAGGAGAAGTATCGTATCAACTGGAACTACCTAAAGAGATGTCAGCGGTGCACAATGTGTTCCATATCTCGTTACTTCGCAAATGTCTCGAAGTCCCCGAGAAGACCGAAGTGTTCAAGAATATCGATCACCGGACCATAGAGATCAACGATGATCTGACCTATCCTGAAGTACCCATCCGTATATTGGAAGAAGCCTTTCGAACTACCAGAACCCGAAGCATCAAGTTTCTCAAGATTCAGTGGAGCAACCACACAGAAGAGGAGGCTACCTGGGAACGCGAAGATCACATCAGAACGGAGTTTCCAGATCTCTTCAAATCCTAGGTAATCTTTTCGTACTTTTTCAAATCTCGGGACGAGATTTTGTTTAAGGGGGGAAGGTTTGTAACATCCCAAAAATATCAAACTTAGATCATCAAAACACTAATCATCAAGTTTAGGGTTAACAAAAACTTTTCTAAATGAATTCATGAATGCATGTATATGTGTATGCATGGATTTTGAATTTCTTTAAAAACCACCTTGTTTGTGTGAACCATTGCTTGTAAAATGTTTCTTAGGTGAAAAGAACATCATCTAAAACATTTCCCACACTTTTCCTTAAGACAAGTAAATCAAAACAAATATATTAAGTGAATGGTCATTTTGACCAATTTAACTCCCATGCCTACTTTGGCTGTCTCAAACTTTCAAAACCTAACAAAAAAAATTATGGATCTTTGCACCCCTTGAATATACTCATAACAGAGTATCAAGGCCCACTTTGTGATCATCCAGAAACTTTCAAATGCATAGTTTAAATGACAATTCAAAATTGAATCTTCTTCATATGGGAAGATCCCACTTTTTCAAAACCCACTCAAACAAGCTCAACTTTCAAAACCCAAGCATCTGCAGACTCACCAGAACCAATCTAGCAAACCCACCAAAATTCATTCCAAAATTCAAAACTTGATTTCATGCGGCCATTTCATCAAATAGGTTGCAGACACAAATCAAACAAAACATCAAACACTATAGTGTGCAGTGTTTTGAGCCTAACTTGTTCCCTAGTTAGCTCACACACAACCTAGTAGATCATCTAGAAAGATTAGCCCAACACTAGCACCCCTGTGAGCTTGCCATTGTCATTAATGGTGAACAGCCGAGCACCCCCATGTCACCCCATTGTGGACAGCAGGCTAGAGGAAGAACTAGTCGTGCCAAACCTTGTCTGGGAGGCAGCCCACCGTCCACCGCCACTGCCTGTCCCAGCCGCGAGCGTTGCCAAGCCCTGGACCACGCGCACGAGACACGCCCAGACCATGCCGAGCGTGCGCCAGAGCGCCACCCTCGACCATCACCCACAGACCGCGCGCCGCCCTCACCGCGTGCATACACGATCACCACCGACCCAGGAGACCGCCAGACACCCCCGTTTGCCGCCCAGTGCCATACAGCCACCGCCCGCCGTCGAAGACGCCGCCTCTTCCGCGTAGAGCGCCGCCCGTTCCAGACCAAACCGCACCGCCCCATGCCTCGCGATCATGTCGTTGAGCATCGCCAGGAGACACAGCACCGTCCCCTACCCTTGCCCATGCCTATAGCCGCCTGTAACGTCGCCCCCGACGAGCTCACCATGCGCCCCGATGGTCCCCTCGCTCGACTATAAATAGAGGCCACCCCCGCACGATTTCTTCACACCATCTCACTCTCCTCTCCCCACTAACCATGCCACACCATCCTCAGAGCAAGCCGAGCACCACCTCGCCGGAATTTTCACTGGAGCCTGCCGCTGCCGGAGAAGAAGGGAGCCAGCGATTGGAGCCGCCCCAGGAGAAGCCACCGGTACCAGGAGGTTCGCCATCGTCGACTTCGTCGTTCGCCCGCCTCGCCGACCCTCGCTCGTACCCCGGTGAGCCCCCAGCACCCCTCACTGGCCGCGCTAGGTTTCGTTCTCGCCGGAGCTGTCTCGCGTCGACGATGACCCTTAGCCGTTGGATTAGAACTAGATCGAACGATCCACGTTGCCCCATACCGCTTCGCCCAGCCCCGTGTCACTGACGAGTGGGGACACCCACTTAAGCAGCCCGCGGGAGCACTGCGCTTAGCAGGCCGGCCCGTTAGAATTTCCCGCACAGCCCAGCAATTCAAATTAAACCTTTTTCTTTTTAAATTCAAACACACTTCTATACCCAACTTCAAAAATCAACCCAGATCGATTCAGTACACCAAATTGAATGAAACCAATTTTGTTGGAAAGGTCTGTGAATGCTTAATCCAAGCCCGTTGGATTCAAGTCATTCGGATCTGTAGATCACCCATAGTAAAAATAACAAGGCCGAAGATTTTCTGCATTCAAACATTTTTCAAATTCAAACCATAAAAGATTTTGAGTTGATTCCAACTCTCAAAAATCACATTTAACCATACCTTTCAGAATATATAAAAATATATAGGTTTACTTGCAGAAATAATGTTCAAGTAATAAAAGAATGCTTCATAAGCATTTCTAGCCACTTTAATTAATTAAAATAAAAGGGTAAAACCTTATTAAATTGTGACACCACTTTAAATCACATTCCCATGGACTACAATATGTGGTGATGACATGTGTCAAAATGATCCCATGTTTAGTTTGGAGAATATTAAATCTTAAGTAGTTTTTCAATGAGTAGAAATTACTTTTCTAAAAATAATAAGTTTTAAACCAAGCTTTAACCTTGTAATGTTAGAGATGATGCTAGATAATCTATAGGACCCTTGTGTGTGATGATTGCAAGTAGTTAAGTATTGTTTGGTGATTGTGTACCTCGTATTTATTCATAGACGCTAGTACCGACCAAGGATACTACGAGGAGGAAGGAGGATACTACGAAGAGGAATCCGAGGAGAACTTTAACCACTGCTCTGCACAAGGCAAGCTAACACTTGCAAGATACTATACCTATGCAAGCTAATTACTATGCAAGCCTAATACTACTAGCGAATGTGTAAGCTAACACTTGCAAGATACCTTACTGATGCCACAAACCCATACCTGTGAGATGACTACTTTATGCCTTAAGCATATGTGATCATACCTACTTGCTAAACCAATCCTAGTTTTATGGCAAGCTTCTTACTTTATTTCTTTATCAAAGCTTACTTAGAGTCTACCTAAGAGTTTGGTAGATAGTAGACAGTTATGCTGAAGGTTGCTTAAAGAGCATAAAATTTGGCCTAAGCTAGAAACCTTGATCTCAGCCTAAGACATAAGATTGAACTTATTAAAACTCCACCAGTTACCACCCCTCATTATTACTACCCCCACCTGTAGATGCTAGTGCTAAGCATAAAACTTGATCAACTTTAGATGGGAATACTTGGTGGAAAAATGGTTATGAAAACCTTGGAATGATGGATCATTCTATTGAAATGTTTTGGACATGTGTTTCCAAACACTTGATGATTTTGGTGATGAAAATGTTGAGTCATGAGCCTTAGCCCTTTATAAAACTGATGGTTGTCTGGATGCGATACCATTCCAATTTTAGCGCACAACCACAATACCCGAATATTGGGTAGGGCTTGACTGGAAACTTATATACCTTAGTATTAGTTCCCTCACGGCCAAGGTCTGAGCTGAGGCTACCTTGTGAAGATTGTCCACCTGTGCAGTACCCAAGATGACAGTGGTCATGGTTGGGAGGCCAAACTCACAGGAGAGGTGCTTATACTAGGGCGTGTAATTGAAAGGTTAGGATTGATTATCCGCATACCGAGTATGGTGAGTTCAGGATTTGTTCCTGACGGATGTATCGAATGTTGTGGTGAAAGTGTACAATCTCTGCAGAGTGTCAAACTATTCGAATAGCCGCGTCCGCGGTTATGGACAGTTGGAGTGGCCATACTGTTCCCCCGTCAGACTTTTAAAATGACTTGTGAAATGAATTGAGACTTTGACTTGAACACAACGGAGTTGTGACCTGAATTACAAGATCCCACTTAGGAGTTATAAAATTGTGACTAGCTTTGGAACTTAGTAAAGATAAACCTGGCTTTTTGCAAAACAACCCTAGAGCCTAGTGTCTTATTATCCAAAAAAAACCTTACCTATTAGTATTAGTTTGCGAGTACTTAAAGAGTACTCATGGCTTTGTCCCTGGCTATTCCCATGGCCAGACTATGAAGAGGAGTACCTGGAGGATGGACCCCAGGAAGGTTACGACAACTAGGATCATCTCCCATCGTCAGCATTGCCTGTGACCCCGAAGATGGAGCTTCGCCTACGCTACCGTTATTATTACGTATTCCGCTGCTTGATGTTGTATTAAGAACTGGATCATGAGATCCCCATTTGTGTAAGAACTTATGTATCGTTTGTAATGGATGAAGTACTATGATATCCAATTCTGTTATGTCTCGCAAAAATGGTAATCCTGGGATTGCGATGTATGGCATAACAGGCATCTAGGATTGAAAAATCCGGGTGTTGACAGAACTACTCACGCATCATACCGGAGAGAAGGCCTCTGGGATGATATCCCCTCCGGCAGGGTGCCGGGAAGAACTTTAGACCCCCTCCCCCCCCTCCCGATCTAGGGACCACGGTGGCGGCGGCTACAGAAGGTTTCGTGGAATATTGATCGGGTACTTAGGGTTTCTACATCGGGGACTTCTTATAGGCGAAGGGGGAGGCCGAGGCGTGGCCAGGATCCCCACACCCTGCCTAGGCGCGGGGAAGGTCCCACCCGCGCCTAGGGGGTGTGGCTGCCCTGGCACGCCTCTCCGTCTCCCCTCTAGACTTCTTGTTCCCCACGGAAAATTATTGATTTTGACATTTGTCCCGTCCAATTCCGAGAATATTTCCTTACTAGCTTTTCTGGAACCAAAAATAGCAGAAAACAGGCAACTGGCACTGTGGCAACTTGTTAATAGGTTAGTACAAGAAAACATGTAAAAAGCACCTCAAAGTGTAGACAAAGAAAAGCAAATTAGATACTAAACAAGCATGGAGCATCAAAAATTATAGATACGTTTCCGACGTATCACACCCCTATCGACTTAGTACCTGATTTCAAATTAATATACTAGGGGCCACAATCTAGTTTGAAGTTTTCATGCCATGTATGCCATGTTTATTATTTGTTGCTCGATGAGAATTTACTAATGTACCATTAAGGATGTGTGATGCAGCGCTGAGTTAATGTAGGAGCGCTTCGTTGGGAACCCCAAGAGCAAGGTGTGAAGCAGCACAACAGCAAGTTTTCCCTCAGTAATAAACCGAGGTTATCGAACCAGTAGGAGGAAGGAAACGTCACACAGGTGTTGCAAGCAACGCGGAAACCTACACAACACAAACTCAAGACTTTGCCCCAACGAATCAGTGAGGTTGTCAAGCTCACCGGTTTGCTGTAACAAAGGATTAAATGTATGGTGTGGCAGGTAATGGTGGTTTGCAGCAAGTAAACAAGTAATAGTGGAAGATGTATCAATGGTAAAGATTGGATCGGGGTCCATAGTTCACTAGAGGTGCTCTCCTTAGATAAACAACATGGCATGAAGGGTAAACAAATTACAGCAGGGCAATTGACAGGAACTGAGCAAGGCATAACAATGCAATTACTAGTCAGAAAGATCCTATGAGATTCGATTGGGCAATACAACAATATACATAGACCTCCATCCAACTGCATCTATGACTGGAAGTCCACCTTCAGGTTATCATCCGAACCCCCTCCAGTATTAAGTTGCAAGCAACATACAACTTCTTTAAGCAAAGTGTGTAAGGTAAACAGTCCACATGTTCCATGAACAAGAACCTTTGTTTTCTCCCTAGTGGCAACAACACATCTACAACCGAAGAGATTTCTGTCACTTCCCTTGGAAACTAGAGGCATGAACCCACTATCGAGCATAAATACCCCCTCTTGGTGTCACTAGCAACTACTTGTCCAAGATAGCTACTAACAACGGAGAGCATGCAAGATCACGAACAACACAGACATGATAGAATCATAAAGACAAAACCATTAATCAAACCAACATAATAATCTCAATATCCATCGGATCCCTGCAAACACAACTTGCATGGTTACAAATAGATTAGATCTTGATCATGAACGGAGTTCACAAGATCTATACATGAAAGCACAAAGGAGGAGATACAACCATATAACTACTACATGGACCCATAGTCCAAGGTGGAACTACTCACGCATCATACCGGAGAGAAGGCCTCTAGGATGATCTCCCCTCCGACAGGGTGCCGGGAAGGACTTCAGATCCCCCGATCTAGGGATGATGGTGGCGGCGGCTACATACGGTTTCGTGGAGATTTGATCGGGTGCTTAGGGTTTCTACATCGGGGGCTTCTTATAGGCGAAGGGGGAGGCCGAGGCTATGGCCAGGGTGCCAAACCCTCGCCAGTCGCGGGGCAGGGCCCACCCGCGCCTGGGGGAGGTTTGGTGGCCCTGACCGGCCCCTCTGTATCCCTACTGGACTTCTTGTTCCCCACGAAAAGTAATTGAATTTGATGTTTGTCCCATCCAATTCCGAGATTATTTCTTTACTAACTTTTATGAAACCAAAAACAGCAGAAAACAGGCAACTGGCAATGTGGCAACTTGTTAATAGGTTAGTACAAGAAAACATGTAAAAAGCACCTCAAAGTGTGGACAAGTAAAGCAAAGTAGATACTAAACAAACATGGAGCATAAAAAATTATAGATACATTTCCAACGTATCAATGTGGGTCACTATGTTAAGGATTATACATATGGCCTATGATCTCTTGGACGATCTCGCAATCTCTAGGTCCGTCTTCGGAACTGGCCGACTTTGTTTCTGGTAGCTTAGTGGGGTGGCCTCCATGTACTTGCTTTGGGTCTAGGAAAGCATTGTGTCCGAGACCCCCACCGACATACCGATGGGTGTATGTTAATTGATCTGGCAACAAAGGGTTGAAGTGCATGTGGAAACTTTGGTGCACCCCTTGTAAGATCCCACCTTTATAAAGGTAAAGATCCCTGTGATTGCAATGCTAGTCCCTGGATCAATTGCTAGCATCCACAGTTTAAGATGAAGTACACAGAAACAAAGGTCATTATTACAACGTCATTCCAAAGATAACATAGTCTTTTACAACTCCATAGCCATAGGCTAGTACAAGAGTTTAACTTAACAATATAAAATAGAAGTTTTCATCTTCATGTGCCACAGGCAAGCATGTTGAGTGTAGACTCATAACCCCTAATCATCATCAGAGTATCCTGCAACATCACAAGTTACAGCCACAGTGGGTCAATACATTGGAATAGTATTGGCAAGTGAGACCTTAGTAGAATATTAACATCTAGTTACTACATGAATTTGGCTAAGTGTATCTTATGCTTGCTTTGCTCAAAATAAGTTTTACCTATCAGTTGAAAACACTAGTTTTTCTTTGACAAAACTTTCCCAAGGAACCACCAATAGAAATTGGTGAACCTTCACCCTTGTTCAACCACAAGTTTTAACTTAGAAAAATTGGGATGAGGAGATTCTTAATAGCTTCCATGTCTTGATGCTCAAGTTGTCCATTACCGGGGACACGGCTAAGTACTTAGATTCTTCCATCTGCAGAGGTTGTGCACTTTCCCCACAAGACTTGATTTTCACCAAGACAGGACCTTTCAGAAGCCTTCCCTTAGACCAAAATGGACGCGCTCCAAACCTATCATTCCCCTACCACCAACTGTCCATTTGGCTAAGTTATTGCAACCTATATGATCCAGACAGAGCCCATAATGCCATGTGGCTGCACTAGAAGCTTCTTAACATTTGGCATCTCAAATCCCTTTGTTCCTGGGTGGCAATCCACAAGTGAGATACACAAGGTAAACCATAGAAATGGGCCTTGTGTAACCACTCAAACAAAAACCACCAAGCAATTACCAATCCACCCAGGTGTTTCATTCACTTAGTTGTTTTATTAAGCAAAAACATAGGTCAAAGACTTAGCAATATTTTTCCATAGCATGTATATAATCCACCCTTGGTTGCTACTAGCTAGGCTAAGCATGGCAATAGCAAGTATCTTAACTTAGAGAAAATTCTAACAATTCTACAACTACTAGGATTTCCCAAGCATAGCATATAGATACTCAAAATGTTCATGCAAGCCCTATACAAAATATTTCTAATGTATAGTCAAACTAATGGGATAAAAATATGAAGCACCACTTGCCTTGGTAGTTTGGGGAGTAGCAACAATCTTCACAACCACAATCACTATTAGCACCAAAATCTACACATAAAATAATGGCACCAAATTCACATATCAAAGTATACAATCAAAAATATATGAATGCATGCAAATGCTATGTGATGATTTTTCTAAATCAAACAAGACAAGTGAAACAATACTGAATCATAAACAAGACAAATACACACTACGCAAACTTCATTTAGTCTCTAAATCATTTTCCAAATAATTTCTATACTCAAAATAAGCCTATAAATGTCTCTGCAAAAATAATCAATTTTACAGAAGCAAAACATTAAACACAATGCATAAATGGATAGAATTCTTTCTCCTGATTCCAATGATATAAAATTTGCAAAATTTGAACGTGTGGATCAAAAGTTATGAATTTTGCAAGTTTGAATATCTAATAGATCTAAATCAGATTTTTAAAACAAATAACAAGCCACGCGGCAGCGTATGATTGGACGATACCGCTTCGCACTGGATCACGCTCGCGGGCCGTTGGATCTAACTAACTGCGTACGGTCCAGATCAAAACATACCGCTTCGCTACAGATCTAATCCTAAGCGCTGGATTCAGATCTGACGGCTGTCGAGCACGCGACCATGGATGGGCGGCGCTAGCAACGGCGGCGCGGTGGCGTGGCTCTGCCAGTGGTGTTATGGTGGCTACGGAGGGGGCTGGGGTCAGCAAAGGAGCTTACCAGACTCGTGAGGTCGTGTTGATGCTCAACTACTTGCTGGTGTGTATGGGGCGTGCTGTGTAGGTTACTAGGGCTCGTCGGAGTTGCGGGCGACGTCGGGTTCTTGCAGACGAAGACGTGTCCGAGGCTCTGGATCGCCCTAGCACGAATCAGATGGGTCAGGAGGTGCGCAAGGCCATGGCGAACATGATAGCATCAAAGGGAAGGCAATGGGCGGTCGGGTTTTACCTGGATTGCACGTCGGAGTCGAGCGGTGGTTCTGTCACTTGCGGACGCGAACAGGGACGGCGACCTGGGTCATGAGAAAGCAAATGAAAGGCATCAGGGGATGCGAAAGGACATGCTGGTCACGCTCATTTGAATCAGAGGCAAAGGGGCGGTCGAGGCTCACCGGAATCAGTCGCCGGAAGTCGTCGGTACAGCGGCGGTTTGAGCTCGAATGCGCGCAGCCTGGTGGCGGAGTGAGCGAGGAAAGTGGGGGGAAATGGCCGCGGTGGCGAGGTGATTAAGTAGCCAGGAGCGGGGCGAGAATTACGCACGCAATCAACGGCAATCAATCGATTTTAAACACGGTAGTGAAGGAGGAAACGGCCGGCGACGACGTGTTCATCGCGCGGTTCTGGGGAGGACGATGACGACGTGGCGTTGGGACCACTGGTCAGTCTTTGGTGGGTTGGTTCGACGGGGGTGAGAGAGAGGGGGAGGGAATGGCCCGGGTGGGCTGTTTTGGCTACTAGGCCG
This sequence comes from Avena sativa, assembly GCA_916181665.1. NCBI lineage: Eukaryota > Viridiplantae > Streptophyta > Magnoliopsida > Poales > Poaceae > Avena > Avena sativa. The sequence goes on from OV702283.1 coordinate 26,319,043, forward strand.
AAAGGGTGGCGCCGGCCCAATTCTAATTCTTTTATCCTTTTCTATTTCTGTTTGACTTTCCAGGAAACATTTTCAAATGAGTTTCAAATATGTTTGAATTCAAACCACTTCTGGATTTTTGTAAAGTGAAATTTGTACACCATTGGTTGCAGAACAATGTTGTACACTTGAAAATAATTTGGCACTTTGGAATTTTAAAATAAACAATGTTCTTACTCATTGCTTAATAAAGACATGGAAATGGTTTTAAATTTGTTTCTTTGTTTTGAAATCTTTGTCCAAGCTTTGGAAATTATCAAACAAACCTATGATCAAACATCTTTGGTTTAAAACAAATAATCTCTTTACTAGAGAGTAGCATTGGATCAATGCCTTGCTTACATAAAATAATAGGCATTCAAAATGCTTCTATTTTTGTAATGACTTTGAAAATGATCCTAAAATGATTATGAATACATGGATGATATGCAAAGTTTGAAATCATGATTTTAGGGATGTTACACTCCTGCAGGGTTAAATCTTTTCAAAAAGTTGAGTCCGTGGTTATGGATGACTTGGAGCACAGTTTCTCGATCATAGACAACTATAACTAAAGTTCGCCGTTATAATTTGACTTGTATCTGATATGACTAGTAAGTTGGACAACCGCCATGGAAAGAATGAACAAAACTGCCAATCGTGTGAGTTTCCTGGGCAGGACTTCCTCGTTTGGTCTCAAGGGGGAAAATCAGGATGGGTAGGTTTGGTGTTAATATCAGGTTGGTTCCGAATAGGTCTTTTTCATCTCTCTCTGATAGCTAACAATTGTATCAAGTCTCTATAGGTTGTTTAGTGCATGTTGCGGTGCCGCTTGAGTCCACCATACCTATGTAGGCAAGAGCCGCTGAATTCTAAGTCTCTCCGGCTACTGACCTCAGTACTGACCGCTCTCTTTTTTCCTTTGCCCTTTGTCGACACCCCCATTTTGTTTTAGCATGTTTGAGATCAACGTCATTAGCAGGGATACCCTTCCGGCTTGGCTTGGGCAGGGCTATGGACATCATTGGTTATTCTTCAGGGCTCTTCGCCCATTTGCATCTTGTCCATAGTCGGATGTTGTATCATTTTCAAGGTGACTTGGATCTTTGTTCTGTATATCTGTATTCTTGACTCGTTGAGTCGTTGTTGTATATATATATGTTCTGTGGGTTCCATCATGGACTATTGTGTAATAATATTACTTCATTTTCCACCCGCACGCAAGTCCCTGGTGGGCACCTTCCAATCGTTTCTATGCGGGTTTGGCGAGAATCACAAAAACTCACATAGGGATGATTCAAGGGTGTTACAATGTGGTATCAGAGCTTAGCAGCTGCGATGCCCCATTGGTCCAGCCAGTTGGATACCTAGCTAACAAACGATGTAGAGTGTTAAAACTATTTTTGCAAAATCAGTTGGATAGATCTAATTAGTTCTGCTTTTATTCCTTACCCCTATGCTATTATCCTATTACCTCTGCGTGTTTTGAATCTGTTCTCTTACCTCTCTTCTAGTCTAGGATTTCTCGTGGCTGGGTTTCCGTCGTACCTTTAGTGTTTCGCTTCCTTTCTCTTGTAACGGTGTGCTACATCCAGTGTTCATGTTATCTCATGAATCTTTCATCTGGTGTACCTTTCAGTAGACCAAAATTCACTAACTTTCTTTATTTATATCCTTCGGTGTTTCACGTCATATACACTAGATCCGACGAAGAGCCTGCATCACTCCTTTGTTTCCGAACATCGCTTGTGAAGATCTTTAGTCTAAATCCGAGAATGGGTTGCACACTTTTCTATTGCATGTGTGGAGTAATAGTTCGGGTGCATGATGGATTGGCCCCCATGCAGACTACTCATTCTATTCGCTCTTGTACATTGCAGTGGATTAAGTTGTACCTTTTCTCTCCTTGTATCAAAGTTAGAGGTGGCCTTATCTTTTGATACCTTCACCTTCGTCCTTTATTTGTCCGGAGTGTTCTCGACGAACATGGACAATAACCCCTTGTTGGTGGTGTCACCGATTTCAACATGGAGAAAAAATCTTTGTTAGTGGTGTCGCGAGGATCTACACGAAGCCAGAAGATTCAGATCATTGGCCTTCTTCCCCGTACCATGAGGCAGATCTCGAGGGCGAGATCACCCCGGGTAAAACCACTACCAGAAAATTGCTCGTGTTTGTGCATCATCATGACTACATGCTCATGTCATCATGCCACAGTGCATTTGAGCATCTTCATGTTTGCATGCATATAATTTGCCTAAAAAGTATTTCTCTAAAAGCCTATCTTTGTTTTCTATTTACCTCCCTCTTTATTTCAAATCAAAACCCCGGCATCTTCCGGATATTTTGGTTTGTCTATGAACCTATTACAAATGTTTTGTTTAAATGAAATAAAATGAATACTAGTAATAAAACCTATTTTATAAACCCTACGGAGAAGGCAAACAACCGTCCAGATCCAAAGGCCCAACCGAAGTCCACCTACTACCCCAGTAATCAAACCCTAGACAAAAACCCTCATCCCCACAACCCACCTAGTACCCACTCGCCGCCGCAAACCACACCTGCCCGTCACCCACATGCATGCGACCCTGTGACCCAGACCCCTCCCTGGCGCCACAATACCGACCCGACCCCACACTCGTCTTCCGCACAATCCCCTCGCGTGCACCCTGCGTCACAGCCATGCTCGCCGCATGCAAGACCTCCCGCGCTGATCTCGCGGGGTATACCACCACCCCGTATGCATGCAAGTACACGCACGCAACCACCCCAAGCCCCGGGCCTACCCTCTCCTTGCATCCCCACCATCCCCCGCTCCCTCGATCCCCCACAGACGCTCCCACGTGGACTGCACCCGGCTAATCATGTGTCTCCCTCCCTCTCGTGATGCAACCTCCTTCCTCTCCCTCCCAACACCGCCTCCCCGCACACGATACCCCTTCATCATCTCTTCAGCACCCCCGCCACCCTGCCAAGCACCACCAGCGCAAGCGCCACGCCTCTGGCCTTTCTCAATCCTCGCGCCACCCATCTACGTTGACCCTGAGCCCAGGGGCACCGCCACCTACGCCTCACCCCCACCCCATTGCATCCGCCCCTCTATACTGCTGTGGGGCCCGACCCTCCTCTGCGGTAGCTCAAGCAAGCGCCCTCGTCCCCGTTTTGCGCGGCTCCTAGCTCTACATCGACCCTGCCGCCTCTGCCCTCTCTCGGCTATGCCTTGCAGGCGCCGGTCTACTGATGTCTACGAACTTCTATTCTTGTAGATAGTTGTTGGGCCTCCAAGTGCAGAGGTTTGTAGAACAGCAGCAAGTTTCCCTTAAGTGGATTACCCAAGGTTTATCAAAATCAGGGAGGAAATGGTCAAATGTATCCCTCTCAATCAACCCTACAATCAAGATACAAGAAGTCTCTTGTGTCCCCAACACACCAAATACACTTGTCAGGTGTATGATACGTTGGAAACGTATCTATAATTTTTGATGCTCCATGCTTGTTTAGTATCTACTTTGCTTTACTTGTCCACACTTTGAGGTGTTTTTTACATGTTTTCTGGTACTAACCTATTAACAAGTTGCCACAGTGCCAGTTGCCTGTTTTCTGCTGTTTTTGGTTTCAGAAAAGTTAGTAAAGAAATATTCTCGGAATTGGACGGGACAAACGTCAAAGTCAATTACTTTTCGTGGGGAACAAGAAGTCCAGAAGGGAGACGGAGGGGCCGGCCAGGGCCGCCAAACCTCCCCCAGGCACGGGTGGGCCCTGCCCCGTGCCTGACTAGGGTTTGGCACCCCTGGCCACCGCCTCGGCTTCCCCCTTCGCCTATAAGAATCCCCCGATGCAGAAACCCTAGGCACCCGATCAAATCTCCACGAAACCGTCTGTAGCCGCCGCCACCATCGTCCCTAGATCGGGGGGATCTGAAGTTCTTCTCGGCACCCTGCCGGAGGGGAGATCATCCTGGAGGCCTTCTCTCCGGTATGATGCGTGAGTAGTTACACCTTGGACTATGGGTCCATGTAGTAGCTAGATGGTTGTATCTCCTCCTTTTTGCTTTCATGTATAGATCTTGTGAGCTCCGTTCATGATAAAGATCTAATCTATTTGTAATCATGCATGTTGTGTTTGCGGGGATCCGATGGATATTGAGATTATTATGTTGGTTTGATTAATGGTTTTGTCTTTATGATTCTATCATGTATGTGTTGTTTGTGATCTTGCATGCTCTCCGTTGTTAGTAGCTATCTTGGCCAAGTAGTTGCTAGTGACTCCAAGAGGGGGTATTTATGCTCGATAGTGGGTTCATGCCTCTAGTTTCCAAGGGAAGTGACAGAAATCTATTCAGTTGTAGATGTGTTGTTGGCACTTGGGAAAAAACAACAGTCTCTTGTTCATGGAACATGTGGACTATTTACCTTACACACTTTGCTTAAAGCAGTTGTCTGTTGCTTGCAACTTAATACTAGAGGGGGTTCGGATGATAACCTGAAGGTGGACTTCTAGTCATAGATGCAGTTGGATGGCGGTCTATGTATCTTGTTGTATTTACCAATCGAATCTCATAGGATCTTCTAACTAGTAATTGCCTTGTTATGCCTTGCTCAGTTCCTGTCAATTTCCTTGCTGTAATTTGTTTACCCTTCATGCCATGTTGTTTATCTAAGGAGAGCACCTCTAGTGAACTATGGACCTCGGTCCAATCTTTACCATTGATACATCCTCCACTATTACTTGTTTACTTGCTACAAACCACCATTACCTGCCACACCATACATTTAATCCTTTGTTACAGCAAACCGGTGAGCTTGACAACCTCACTGATTCGTTGGGGCAAAGTCTTGAGTTTGTGTTGTGCAGGTCTCCGTGTTGCGGGCAACACCTGTGTGACATTTCCTTCCTCCTACCTGGTTCGACAACCTCGGTTTCTTACTGAGGGAAAACTTGCAGTTGTGCTACTTCACACCTTGCTCTTGGGGTTCCCAACGAAGCGCTCCTACATCAACTCAGCGCTACATCAGTGTATATGTGCACTAGTTTGGCGAAGAGATAGTGAAACACAAGCGGTAACGGTGCCAGAAAATAGTTTGACGGTGAGGTAAAGACTAAAGGCAACAAGAAAGAAGCAAGCAAACATGCAACAGATCTAGATGCAAACGGTGTTTGAATGTTTAGAAACAAGGCCTAGGGATCATACTTTCACTAGTGAACACTCTCTCATATAAATATCTTCTCTTTATGATACTACTCTTAACTACTCTTCGGTTGGATACTCTAATCCATGGTAGGGCTATAACATCACACCTCAAAGTCTGCCTTTCCCAATCTAGATAACCCCACACTGTCACTTTGAGCGCTAGATGGTTCCAACAAACACCACAATTTCATAAAGACATTCAATTCCAAATATAACTCATGATAAATATATATGTAACCTATCTTAAGTGCCACACACGGTATGCACGCTGTCACTGTCACACACGTGGGGAAAAGCATAGATCTATTAAAGCACAATGAGTATTTATGTAGACTCTAGCCTAAGTGCCACCATGGCGTGCACGCTATCACTTTCACACACATGGGGAGAGTCGGAGATATATTGAAGCACTTGAGTAGCAAGGTAGATCTACTTGATTACAAAGCTCATGATCACAACATGATCATGCATAGGGAGAGAGATGAACACATAGCTACCGGTAGAGCCCTTAGCCTCGAGGAAGAACTACTCCCTCCTCATCATGGGAATCAACAACGATGATGGAGATGGTCATGGAGATCGATGGATATGGCTCCGGGGGCACTTCCTCGTCCCGGCAGGGTGCCGGAACAGAGACTTTCTGTCCCAAGAATCTTCCCTTCGCTGGCGGCGGCGCTACAGAGGTTTTCATGGATTTCTTCTTGATGATTTAGGGTTTTCTCCCCGGGGGCTTCTTATAGGCGCAGGAGGCAAGGACGGTGGAGGTCCAGGGGGCCCACACCCCCTGTGGGCGCCACCAGGGCTGGGCTGCCCCTAGGGGTGCGGCCACCCTGGTGTCCTCCTCCAACTCTGCTTCGTGGTTCCGTGTTGCTCCGGGAAAATAATGACTTTGGCTTTTGTCCCATCCAATTCCGAGAATATTGATTTTCTGCCTTTTCTAGAACCAAAAACAGAAGAAAACAGACAACTGGCACTGTGGCATCTTGTTAATAGGTTAGTCCAGAAAAACATATAAAAACACCTCAAAGTGTAGACAAAGCAAAGCAAAGTAGATACTAAACAAGCATAGAACATCAAAAATTATACATATGTTTCTGACGTATCATCTACCTCGATGTTGTCCCTTGCAACCCATCCTGCGTCTGGTTCGCCCTCCGTCACTGAGCCACCTTGTCTCCAGCACCTCTCCCACCGCCGTACTCTGCCCTCCTCTCGAGATTGACGTTCGCGGCATGTGGCCGCCGTCTGCACCCTCTTCCACTCCAAGAGGCTCTACGTATGATTGGCATTTTTGTTTTTCTCACTGTGTGGTGATACCACTGGCATACATGTGTGTGCTCACTGGTCCACCTCACCATATGTATATGTCCAACAAGAAGTTGTACCAAGTTCGACGATAAGTACAAGTGACCCTCCACGCTGCTACTCGATGCCAAGTTCATCGGGACTTGTCGATGCAAGATATTTAGGAAGGGAGAAAGTCGATAAGATTCACCAAGTTCTCCTTGTCGACAAGGAAAACCTCGTTGACAAGTTCGCGACCGACACTCGAGCCGGAACCCGAGAGTGATGACGCCCAACCTGGAGAATCCCTGACAAAGACTATTCGATGACAAGACCTCCATCATGTAACATCAAGTTCTTCCTCACGTACATCGATACCCCAGATCCGAACCCCGAAGACTGATCCCGAACCCCAAACCAAGTTCGTCGAACCCCCTAAGTGTGACCCCTATCCGAGAGCCCTATTTTATAAATGCCATCATTTGGGGGTATTTTATCGACTCACCTAATAATTAAATATGGAGACCAGATGCGGGATTTTCTAGTCTTATATTGGCTCCATTTAACTTTGTGTATCAAACCTATGACATGATCTGCCTTGCTAAGATAACATTTAAATTGCGGGGTATTTAAAACAACATGAACCATCTAATTAATTGTCAGGGCCCCGGTTCCGCTTAATACTGCATAGTCGCATCGCATCTTCGCCATGTCATGCATCATACATGCATCATGATCGATCGTCTATCGTAGTATTAAATAGTGCATTCGGTGTTTATTCTAATGCTTTGCTTCTTCACGGATTAGGACGATGTGTTGATGCGAGTGTCGACCCGATCTTCGGATGTACCTTTGACAGTGTTTCCCCAGGCGAGCATTCTCCCCATTTCTACCTATTTTGCATTTATAGTCTTTACTTTCTCTTGTTGATCTATTGCTATCCGTGTTGCGATGCTTTATTTTCCATATACCTGTTATATTCCTTGCAGCCTCTATATTGCCTTATACACCTTCTATTACCTATTATTTGGTAGATAGTCGGCCTTGCGAGTCGTAGTTGCTTGCTCAGGTGTTGCTTCGCTTCGCCGTTGCCCACTGATGTTGGGGGTTGACACATACTTCATGGTGGAGATGATCATGGCTTTAATTACAGTTGAATAATTAATATTGAAAGTAGGTATAATTAATGCAGAGGCACAGAGGGGTAATAGTTGAGATCTGGTTATTTTCCCGCCCCCTTGTGTCCATCTAGGACCCGAGTTCTTGACACATGTTCCGAGACTGAGCGCACTAACCACATGTGGGGTGTATGGGCACCCCTATCGTCTACTATACTGGGGCCATAATCTAGTTTGAAGTTTTCATGCCATATTATGCCATGTTTATTATATGTTGCTCGCTGAGCATTTACTACTGTACTGTTTAGTATGTGGGTCATTGTGTTGAGGATTATACCTATGGCCTATGATCTCTTGGACGATCTCACAACCTTTGGGTCCATCTTTGGAGCCGGCTGATACGTCGGAAACGTACCTATAATTTTTGATGCTCCATGCTTATTTTATGCCACTTGTCTTATATTTGTCTACACTTTGAGGTATTTTTATACACTTTATGGAACTAACCTATTGACAAAATGCCACAGTGTCAGTTGCCTGTTATCTGTTGTTTTTGGTTTTAGAAAAGCTAAAAAATGAATATTCTCGGAATTGGATGGGACAAAAGCCAAAGTTCATATTTTCCCTGAACGATACAGAAAATCGAAGAAGAGACAGAGGAGGACACCAGAGTGGCCACACCCTAGGTGGGCGCGGGCCAGCCCTGGTGGCGCCCACAGGGGGTGTGGGCCCCCTGGCCCTCCACCGACCTTGCCTCCTTCGCCTATAAGAAGCCTCCAACCCAAAAACCCTAGATAATCTGGGAGAAAGCCACAAAAAGTTCCGCTACGCCGCCGCCACCGAAGGGGAGATTCGGGGGGACAGAAAGTCTCTGTTCCGGCACCCTGCCGGGACGAGGAAGTGCCCCAGGAGCCATCTCCATCGATCTCCACCACCATCTCCATCACCGTTGCTGATTCCCATGATGAGGAGGGAGTAGTTCTTCCTCGAGGCTAAGGGCTTTATCGGTAGCTATGTGTTCATATCTCTCTATGCATGATCTTGTTGTGGTCATGAGCTTTGTAATCAAGTAGATCTACCTTGCTGCTCAAGTGCTTCACATCTCTGCTCTCTCCATGTGTGTGAAAGTGACAGCGTGCACGCCATGGTGGCACTTAGGCTAGAGTCTACATAAATACTCATCGTGCTTTAATAGATCTATGCTTTTCCCCACGTGTGTGAAAGTGACAGCGTGCAGACCGTGTGTGGCACTTAAGCTAGGTTACATATATATTTATCATGAGTTATATTTGGAGTTGAATGTCTTTATGAAATTGTGGTGTTTGTTGGAACCATCTAGCGCTCAAGGTTATAGTATGGGGTTATATAGATTGGGAAAGGCGGACTTTGAGGTGTGTTGTTATAGCCCTACCATGGATTAGAGTGTCCAACCGGAGAGTAGTTCAGGGTAGTATCATGAAGAGAGGATATTTATATGAGAGTGTTTACTAGTGAAAGTATGATCCCTAGGCCTTGTTTCTAAGCATTGAAACACCATTTGCATCTAGATCTGTTGCATGTTTGCTTGCTTCCATCTTTATTTCAGTTTTCCTTTAGTCTCTCCCACGTCAACAACAAGTCAGAAGCTCTTTCCTGGCACCGCTACCACTTGTATTTTACTATCTATTTGCCGAACTAGTGCACCTATACACCTGACAAGTGTATTGGGTGTGTTGGGGACACAAGAGACTTCTTGTATCTTGATTGTAGGATTGCTTGAGAGGGATACCTTTGTCCACTTCCTCCCTGAGTTCGATAAACCTTGGGTAATCCACTTAAGGGAAACTTGTTGCTGTTCTACAAACCTCTACACTTGGAGGCCCAACAACTGTCTACAAGAATAGAAGTGCGTAGACATCAAGCTATTTTTTGGTGCCATCGCCGGGGATCTACATGACACTTCAACATGTTCCTCCCCGACAAAAGCTATTTTCTGGCGCCGTTGCCAGGGAGGTAAGGTAAAAGGTACTCACATCCTCCTGTGTGAGTGATCAAAGTTATTTCCTTTAGATTCTGCAATTTTGTCTTTCTGTTTCTTGTTTTCACTAGTTAGGCTTAATGGAAAACAACAACAAAATTAGAGAGCTTTATGGCCTAGTTCTTTTGATGGCTTCTCCGAGAAGCTGCCCTACCCCCAACTTCCTGGGGAAGCCGGTTCAAAAAAATTGTGAGGCTTCTAAATCAGTTTAGTCTTAGTCACTTTCGAAGCCTCGTAATTTTTTTGAACTGGCTTCCCTAGGAAGTTGGGGGTAGGGCAGCTTCTCAGAGAAGCCGCCAAAAGAACTGGGCCTAGTATTTATCTTGAGTTAGGACATGAAGTGTTTGAAGATAAAATTAAAAAACCTATGGAACTTTTTTTGCATGCTAATAGCAATGTTATTAGGATGAATTCTTTGAACACCATTATTGCTAATGCTATGGAAACGTCTAAGCTTGGGGAAGCTAGTTTTGATGAAAATGATCTTTTTAGTTCCCCAGCTTTGGAAGATAGCTATTCTATTGCTTATGATGATACCAAACCTCCAATATATGATGAATATGAAGATTCCTATGCATAGGAAGTGGGTTAGACTTAAATTTGTTTTGAATTTGCTTCTTTATGCTCTCTTTTACTTCAATTCATATTTCTTATGTGAGCATCTTCTCAAACTATCATGTCTAACTTAAAGGCGTTAAAGAAAATTACTTCTTAGAAGATAATCCAATAGTTTTCTTGAGTCTTGGAAGTTATTACTTCAGTAATAACCTCTATTTATCCTTTTTTGTTTGCCTTTTGTGCCAATAATAACCTCTAATGAGAGGGAAGTAAGATTTGGGGAAGTTGCTGTCCCGAAACAGATTTTTGTGCTCCACCGTAAAAATTCGTGTAAAATCTCTGTAAGTCGGATTGAGCTGATATTTTGTGAATAAATCCCCCAGTATGTTATATAACTTTCGTTAGTCCAACACTTTTTTATTTGAGCAACATAATGTTTTCGAAAAAATCGTTATCTACCCGCTGGTCTGTTTTGACATATTTCTGCCATTATTTGCATTTGCTTCTTATTGATTCCTTTTTGGGTTCTTTTTGGGGAATTGAGATTTTTGAAGGAATTTATACAGTAGCTTGTGTTTTTAGTGAAAGTTTTTCTGTTCTAAAACTAAAACCCAAAAGTCTATTATCTTTTGAATGCACTAATGTTGCTAATGAAAATTGTGTGAAGTTTTGTATGAAGTAAAATTTTCAGGTGTAGAGAGAGAATGATGTAATGAGATGAATAATGGACAAAAGCTCAAGCTTGGGGATTCCACCCCGGTGTCACCCCAAGAAATATTCAACAGGTACAAGCGTCAAAGCTTGGGGATGTCCAAGGCATCCCCTTCTTCATCAATAAAAAGCTCAGGTCTTTCTAGACACTTCGTTTTTATTGTTGCATGCATAGTTGTGTTGTTCTTGGAGCGTATTAGTTTTAGTTTTTGGTTTTATTTTGCTTAGTTTGCTTGAATAAGTTTGTTGGAATACAACACACTTCTTTTGGAGAGAGACACACTCTGTTTTCATTGCCTAGAACACTCTAGTTTTCATTCTTATTGTCTTGTGAGTGTTCTCTTTTCCTAGCACTGTGTTTAGCCTTAGTTTTCTTGTGCTTTAAGCTTAGAACTTTTTAGTTCTTCTTTGTGGATTTGTGATACAAGCTCACTGATCTTTGTTGATTATTATCCTTGTGAGTTGTTTCAAATGAGTTGATTGGTGTTGGAAAAGAGTAGAAATATTTCATGCTTAAGTGGTATAAAAAGGAGCTTTCTTTGACTGTGACTTAGACTTTATCATGTCATGCTAGATGTTGTTTTGACCTTATGTTTAGTGAGTATTGTTGTAGCATGACTTGTTCCAAACAATTGATATTGCTTAATGTGCCTAGAAAGAATCATGCGTTGTTTTAGCATACAAAAGCATAGTATTGTGGTATTCTCCTTTGATGCTTTGTTTGGGTTGACTTGGCACATGCTCACACCATGTTATGACTATGAACAAGTCACCATAGACTCTATGATCATTTAGTCCTTGACTTGTAGTACCACTTTATGCTTTGATTAGTAATGTTTTGTCGCTCTGCATGATTATGGCCATTATTGCTCTCTTAGTTGGTCGCTCCCGGTCTTTTGATAGCCTCCACTTGTATGAGTAAGCTCTACTCATGCATCCAACTCCCAAGAAACCAAGTTATTCCAAAGTGTCCACTATAAATTCCTATGCATGGTGTGTTACACCATTTCAAGTATATTCTTGTTTTCTTCTATCTTCCAATTAAAAAGTATTTTGTTATGTGAAAACTTAGCGATTAAAGCTCTCACGAACTTGATGGCACACTTTATTTTTATTGCCCCTAATAAACTTGAACCATTGTGTCATTTATGTTGTATATTCTTGCACTTATACGTTGGAATTAGCAGAACCATGTTGTCATGGGGAACGCTTTCAACATTGCACTTGTACATTGTACACATTTGATATCATGCTCTTTTGTTTATGGATGTCGCCGGTGTGAAATGAAAGGGGAGCTTGTAAGTCCATGGAGTTATGTATGTGTGTTAGATAAACGCGTGGGCCGCTAGCCTAAGGTATTCCCAAGGTTTATTGAACTCAGGGAGGAAGTGGTCAAAGGTATTCCCTCTCAAGCAATCCTACAATCAAGATACAAGAAGTATCTTGTGCCCCAACACACCCAATACACTTGTCAGGTGTATAGGTGCACTAGTTCGGCGAAGATATAGTGAAATACAAGTGGTAGCGGTGCCAGAAAATAGCTTGACGGTGAGGTACTAAAGCAAGCAAACATGCAACAGATCTAGTAGCAAACGGTGTTTCAATGTTTAGAAACAAGGCCTAGGGATCATACTTTCACTAGTGAACAATCTCTCATATAAATATCCTCTCTTCATGATACTACTCTTAACTACTCTCCGGTTGGACACTGTAATCATTGGTAGGGCTATAACAGCACTCCTCAAAGTCCGCCTTCCCCAATCTAGATAACCCCACACTATCACCTTGAGCGCTAGATGGTTCCAACAAACACCACAATTTCATAAAGACATCCAACTCTAATTATAACTCATAACAAATATTCAATCTAGCCAAAGTGCCACACACGGTATGCCTGCTGTCACTTTCACACACGTGGGGAAAAGCATAGATCTATTAAAGCACAAAGAGTATTTATGTAGACTCAAACCTAAGTGCCACCATGGCGTGCATGCTATCACTTTCACACACATGGGGAGAGCAGAGATCTAATGAAGCACTTGAGTAGCAAGGTAGATCTACTTGATTACAAAGCTCGTGATCACAATATTACCATGCATAGAGAGAGGGATGAACACATAGCTACCGGTAGAGCCCTTAGCCTTGAGGAAGAACTACTCCCTCATCATCATGGGAATCAGCAACGGCGATAAAGATGGCGGTGGAGATCGATGGTGATAGCTCCGAGGGCACTTCCCCGTCCCAGCAGGGTGCTGGAACAGAGACTTTCTGTCCCCCGAATCTCCATTTAGGTGGCGGCGGAGCTACGGAGGTTTTTCTAGAAGTATGATGGATTATTTAGGGTTTTCTCCCCGGGGGCTTCTTATAGGCGAAGGAGGCAAGGTCGATGGAGGTCCAAGGGGCCCACACCCCCTGTGGGCGCGGCCTAGGGTGGGCACGTGCCCACCTAGGGTGTGGCCACCCTGGTGTCCTCCTTCGTCTCGTCTTCGATTTTCCGTATCGCTCAGGGAAAAATATGAACTTTGGCTTTTGTCCCATCCAATTCTGAGGATATTTATTTTTTAGCTTTCTGAAACCAAAAACAACAGAAAATAGGCAACTGGCACTGTGGCATCTTGTCAATAGGTTAGTTCCAGAAAGTGAATAAAAATAACTCAAAGTGTAAACAAAACAAAGCAAAGTGGATATAAAACAAGCATGGAGCATCAAAAATTATAGATACGTTTCCGACGTATCACTCATGTATCATGTGAAAGGGGTACCCCGTTGGCGGTTCTCTATGATACACATGTACTTACTATGACAAGAACTTGCAAGTGACTAAACTTGAGTAGCATAAGGAGCGGCCCTCGTATTCAAGGGACATGAGGTTGCCAACTTATACTTTTTCAAGCATATACTCCATAGTTTGTTCACTTTAACCTTAATCACTTCAAGATGCTTATGATAGGGGCAATGAGGGCTAAAAGCTAACAAGTACCATAATTTTTGGAAGCTCTTTTTGAGACTTGAAATCCCTGCTTTCCTTTATGAAGGGCCTTTCTTTCACTTTTATATTGAGTCTCCACCTTCTATCCTTAGGCACCAATTAAGAGAGTATAGTTACCATTCTTAGTTCTATGTGCATTGTCCCAAAACTTATTGATTGATTCATAATGTTGATATTTCTTGCTCATGAACTATTTGTATATAGTCACTCTTATGAACTTTGAAGGTGTCCTATGCATCTATTTGACAATCCATGAGGGACAAGCTGAATGTCACTATGCTATGTTTTCTATATGTGAAACAAACAAACGTCTTTCAATGCATTGTTATTCATGAATCTTTGTTTATATCTTTTCATGTTGCAACATAGTTGCTATGTCTTATTATTAGAACTTCATCTTTCATGCTCATATTTAGAGTAATTTGATACCATCTTTCAATGCTTGCAAATGGTTTGATCTTGATTATGATGGTGCATGTCACCTCAAAAATTATTCTTTTTATCACTTACCTACTCGAGGACGAGCAGGAGTTAAGCTTGGGGATGCTTGATACGTCGAAAACGTATCTATAATTTTTTATGCTCCATGCTTGTTTTATGTCACTTGTCTTATGTTTTGTCTATACTTTTAGGTATTTTTATACACTTTCTGGAACTAACCTATTGACAAGATGCCATAGTGCCAGTTCCGGCTGCGCATTCGGTTAATATGGTTAATTCGGTTCGGTTAATATGGTTATACGGTAGATACGGTTTTAATACTTAGGTTAATACGGTTTTATATGAAGATACGGTTCGGTTTCGGTAATAACCACTAAATTTCGGTTTGGTTTTGGTAATAACCAAACTAACCATAGTTGACGCGATTTTTTAAATAACGCCTAACATGAATGGTCATATATTTAAATTTAGCATTTCATATGACCGAAGTAGATGTGTTGGAAGAAAGAAGCAAAAAAGAAAACATGAATTTTAGCCAAAACAAAATAGTTTGTATGTTGTCTGACCAATCTGGGTGTGTTGCAAGTCCAGAGAAAAAAAAACATCGGTAAAATACAAAAATATGCACTTACCAATGATTGAACTCTCAACATGTACATAGGAAACAGTGTATTGCACGTCCAAGCCACTAGGTTCACAAGACGTTTGTGAAATTGTATCACTTTGGGCCCTATATTAGCGGTATGACCGAAGTTGGGCTGGTCCTATGACGAGTTTTTTGCAACAGACTGCATGTTCGATTAATTTCGGTAAAAACCACGGTTTTTCGGTTTAAAACCGAAATAACCGAGGGTCATTCGGTTTGCATTTTTGCTAACTGTAACCTAACCACAAAACTGAAAAAACTGAAATTTCGGTTGCGGTTAGGTTTTTCTCGGTTCGGTTTTTGGTTTCGGTTCGGTTATGTGCAGCCGGAGTGCCAGTTGCCTGTTTTCTGCTGTTTTTGGTTTCAGAAAAGCTAAAAAATGAATATTCTCGGAATTGGACGAGACAAAAGTCAAAGTTCATATTTTCCCTGAACGATACGGAAAATCGAAGACGAGACAGAGGAGGACACCAGGGTGGCCACACCCTAGGTGGGCGCGGGCCAGCCCTGGTGGCGCCCACAAGGGGTGTGGGCCCCCTGGCCCTCCACCGACCTTGCCTCCTTCGCCTATAAGAAGCCTCTGACCCAAAAACCCTAGATAATCTGGGAGAAAGCCACAATAAGTTCCGCTACGCCGCCGCCACCTAAGGGGAGATTCGGGGGACAAAAAGTCTCTGTTCCGGCACCCTGCCGGGACGGGGAAGTGCCCCCGGAGCCATCTCCATCGATCTCCACCACCATCTCCATCACCGTTGCTGATTCCCATGATAAGGAGGGAGTAGTTCTTCCTCGAGGCTAAGGGCTCTGCCGGTAGCTATGTGTTTATCTCTCTCTCTCTATGCAAGATCTTGTTCTGGTCATGAGCTTTGTAATCAAGTAGATCTACCTTGTTGCTCAAGTGCTTCAATAGATCTCTGCTCTCCCCATGTGTGTGAAAGTGACAGCGTGCACGCCATGGTGGCACTTAGGCTAGAGTCTACATAAATACTCATCGTGCTTTAATAGATCTATGCTTTTCCCCACGTGTGTGAAAGTGACAGCGCGTACACCGTGTGTGGCACTTAAGCTAGGTTACATATATATTTATCATGAGTTATATTTGGAGTTGGATGTCTTTATGAAATTGTGGTGTTTGTTGGAACCATCTAGCGCTCAAGGTGACAGTGTGGGGTTATATAGACTAGGAAAAGCGGACTTTGAGGTGTGTTGTTATAGCCCTACCATGGATTAGAGTGTCCAACCGGAGAGTAGTTCAGGGTAGTATCATGAAGAGAGGATATTTATATGAGAGTGTTCACTAGTGAAAATATGACCCCTTGTTTTTAAGCATTGAAACACGGTTTGCATCTAGATCTGTTGCATGTTTGCTTGCTTTCATCTTTATTTCAGTT
Source organism: Avena sativa (assembly GCA_916181665.1). NCBI lineage: Eukaryota > Viridiplantae > Streptophyta > Magnoliopsida > Poales > Poaceae > Avena > Avena sativa. The sequence goes on from OV702283.1 coordinate 26,335,410, forward strand.
TGCCTTTATTCTCTCTCACGTCAACAACAAGTCAGAAACTCTTTTCTGGCACCTCTACCACTTGTATTTTACTATCTCTTCGCCGAACTAGTGCACCTATACACCTGACAAGTGTATTGGGTGTGTTGGGGACACAAGAGAGTTCCTGTATCCGTATTGCATGGTTGCTTGAGAGGGATACGTTTGACCACTTCCTCCCTGAGTTCGATAAACCTTGGGGTAATCCATTTAAGGTAAACTTGCTGATGTTCTACAAACCTCTGTACTTGGAGGCCCAACAATTGTCTACAAGAATAGAAGTACGTAGACATCACCGGCTGACTATGTTACGGGTAGCTTAGTGGGGTGGCCCCCCATGTACTTGCTTTGGGTCTGGGAAAGCATCGTGTTCGAGGCCCCGCCGGCATACCAATGGGTGTATGTTAATTGATATGGCAACAAAGGGTTGAAGTGCATGTGGAAACTTTGATGCACCCCTGCAGGGTTAAATCTTTTCGAAAAGCCATGTCTGCGGCTATGGACGATTTGGAGCACGGTTTCTCGATCATAGACATCTATAACTAAAGTTTATCGTTATAATTTGACTTGTATCTAATATGACTAGTAAGTTGGACAACCACCATGAAAAGAATGAATAAAGATGACAACAGTGTGAGTTTCCTTGGCAGAACTTTCTCGTTTGGTCTCGAGGGGAAAATATCAGGATGGGTATGTTTGGTGTTAGTATCAGGCTGGTTCCGAATAGGTCTTTTTCATCTCTCTCTGATAGCCGATAGTTGTATCGAGTCTCTATAGGTTGTTTAGTGTATGATGCGCTGCCGCTTCAGTCCATCATACCTATGTAGGCGAGAGCCACTGAATTCTAAGTCTCGCCGTGTACTGGCCTCAGTACTGACCGCTCTCTTTTTCCATTGCCCTTTGTCGGTACCCCGTTTTGTTTTAGCAGGTTTGAGATCAACGTTGTTAGAAGGGATACCCTTCCGTCTTGGCCTGGGCCTGATTATGGACGTCATTGGTTATTCTTCAGGGCTCTTAGCCCCATTTGCATCTTGTCTGTAGTCGGATATTGTATCATTTTCAAGGTGATTTGGATCTTTGTTCTGTATATCTGTATTCTTGACTCGTTGAATCGTTGTATATATTATGTGGGTACCATCATGGATTATTGTGTATTGATATTACTTCTTTTTCCACCCGCACGCAAGTGCCTGGTGGAAACCTATCTTTTCCATGCGGGTTCGGCGAGAATCACAAAAACTTGCATAGAGTTGATTCGAGGGTGTTACATCAGGTCCCCGGATTAGAGCAACTTTTCATAATATTCTCTATTATGTAGATGAGAAGGTAGTACGTATTTGCCTCCAATGATGACAGTTTGTAAAAGTGCACAAAATGTCTTCATTGACATGTTGGGAAAGATTTATAAGGGAATTATACTATACTGCCTATAATGTCGCTATTTTTCTTGGTAAGTCCCTAAAATGTTTTAATTTTCATGTACCAATCCCTCTACCTATCACTCCACGCCACTCCTAGATCTATAAAACGATTTTAGAAAATACCCGCTCATCACCCAGATCTAGCGCACAACATACTCTCCCCTCAACCGGATCTAGCGCACCACGCACTCCCTCCTCACCTATAGAACACTCATCGCCGCCACACGCACCTATAGAACACTCGTCGTCCCCAGGCCACGCTAGTGGAGGCGCACAACTTGATAATTATGGATCCGAGGGTCTCCTTCCTCCGCCGCCCCCGAGCCATTACCACTACAAGAGACGACATGCAGAGCGCTGGTTAGTTTCCATATCCTTTCTTGCTTTAATTTTTGCCAAATTTGTTTGGATCTCTAATCTAGTCAACTAGATGTAGTTAAGTTCTAGGATATTTGTAATAGATTGTGAATGTTTGTATGCAAATGTGCCTAAGAAGTGTTTGTATTATTTTTAAAACCGGATAGAGACGGTTGTCATTAATAAAAAAATTGTGAGTAGGACTCTATCATTAAAAGAAACATCGAACAGTACAAAACATCTCAACAAAAATGAAAATTAAATTGAAATCCTTGAGAACCCCATCATCTTCAACCTCCAGACCATGTCGACTGCGCGCTGCCACTGCCGCTCCTCCTTGAGTTGGTATGACGTTGTTGGTTGAGGACGGAAAGTTGTCGAACGGGTCAAAATGACCACATCCATCACGAAAACGAAGAAAAAGGATGAATTGACAATGAAATGAAGCTCCTTGATGGTCCAAAGATCCCCATAGACATAAGAAGTCCTCAAGGACCACACCACACCCACAAGCTCCTCGATGTTTCTGTCGAGATGGGGCTGGAGCCGAGAAGACCTTATTGGAAGAGACACCGCAGCCACCACCTAAGCGCCGCTCCACCAAACATGAAACCTAAAACAGGAAAACTAAGCCCTCCCGCCGGCGGGGGCCTAGATTTTCCCCATATCCATGGCCTGAAGGCCGCAGAAGCGAGGCATATCGGCGGCGGCACCGACGGGAGGTGACGAAACTCTAGCCGCCTTGGCAGGGAGGAGGAGAGGGAGGGGAAGTGTTCGCAGTGAAATTTTGATCTAGTAAATTTGATTTGTTTAGAATTGCTTACCCAACTCGATATGAGTTTTTTTTTAAAGTGGGACGGGTCTAGAAGGCCCAGCGCTTCATTGAAACACGTGGCAGGTACATCTTCCAAAGAGGACCTTGACAAGAAAGTAAGGCTTCAGATTATGTGGAAAAATACCCTACTACATGTTATTTCTAATGTCTAAAGCGATGAGGCATAGTTCTTATCATGTGATGCATCGCCTATTATATACATGGACGTGTTTAGTTTATATACTAAATGCATGATTTTTCTTCCTTCTAATATATTTGGAGGCACCTTTTGAACTATTTGAGGAACTTTCATGTGTCTTTGATCAACGTATGTGACCCTCCTTCCAAATACTGAATAAGATTTTAGTTTGCGTATAAAAATACAAATCCCAATATGTTTCAAAGTAATTATCATATTAACAATTTGTTTGAATTGGATGGTTCACTGAGACAAAATTTCAAAACAAGCACAATATTTAATATGTTGAACAAAAATTGATTTTCGAGTATTAAAACTAAGTGAAATTGTCATGAAACATGTGCAGAAAATATGTAGAAGTTCATTTACATGCGCTGAAATGCGTACAAAAAAGTTTAAAATATATACATCTATGAGAACACCTATGTAATAGTTCATTATAAATGGATTCATTGAGGTATACTCAAATGCAAACAAGAGTGAAAAAGTGAAACATTTGGTGTGCTTATCTGAAACACATTTAGCATTTGGAACATGTCAAACATGATAAAACAATCCATAAATAGTTTGTTAAGTTTGCTACGGATCCCAAGCAAAATACTTGACCCTAAGCAAAAACATTTGGAAACTCACGTAGCAATCTTGATTTGTCCTCCCATGTTGTCCAAGGAGACGTCCCGCCTAGTGCACCTACACCAGAGTAGTAGATGTTTTCCTGGTTGCAATGATCTTAGTATCTAATACTTGAAGAGGAATGAGTGGCATATCCAACATGGAGCACTAAGATGGTAAATCATGTTCAACAATACTTTGGGTAGGCAATGCTTGTTTCAGAAGTGAGACATGAACTACTAGATGGATCTTACTTCCATGTGGGAGATCCAACTTAAACTCTACGACACCAATCTTCTATATAACTATGTAAGGACCAAAATATTCGTAACAGAGCTTTTGATTGGAATGTCCAACCATTGTTTTTTGAATGTAGGGATGCAATTTGAGATACAATACTTTATCATCAACCGAGAATTGTCTTTTTGCTATTTTCTTGTCATCTTGATTGACTCTTCATTCTCTATTGCGCAAGCATCAGACCATTCTATTGAATGTGACATTGCATATCATCCTTATCTTTCAACCATGTTGTCAATCAAGTATAGCATCACTAGCTGTGTTAAAAATATCTTGTGAGATAAAATGATTTGGTTTGAATACATAATAGACTTCAAATGGAGAGTTTCCTAGTGCCGAGTGAAAGGCGGTGTTGTACCAAAACTATGTTGAAGACAATCACTTAGACCATTTTGCTGGACAAGTCTCAGTCATGCACCTCAAATATGTTTCCAAGCATTGGTTGAAATGTTTGGTTTGACCATCTATTTGGGGACGGTAGCTAGAGATCATGTTTAGTCTAGTATCTGTAACTTTAAACAATTGTTGCCACAATACAATAGTGAACACTTTATCTTTGTCAGATATTATAATCTTTGGCAGGCCATGCAACTTGTACACATGGTCCACATACAATTGTGTTATGGCTATAGCATTGTAAGGATGAGACAAGCATATGAAGTGACCGTGCTCAACAAATTTGTCAATGTCACTAGTATATCTAGCTGTTTTGGGTAATCCTTCAATAAAGTCCAAATTGACAATATCCCAATTTTTTCTGGAATAGGCAGTAGTTGTAACAATTCTGGCTTCCCCACAAGTTCGGTCTTTGCATGTTGACAAACTACAAAATGAGTAGCATACGTCTTTATATCTTCTTTTAGTTTGTGGCCAAGAAAATAATTCTCTAAGTTTGTGATATGTGGTTGTGAATCCACTGGGTCCTCATATACCACTAGAATTAAGTGCTAATAAAGTGGCATGCTTAGCTTCTGTATGATTGCCTAACCAAATTCTATTTTTATACTTTATGATACCATCGTGCAAGGAGTACCCTTGATTATTAGGACCGTGAATACTTAACTATGTCAGTAATTCTTTTGCTTAAGGATAAGTGAGATAGCTTTCTACAACAATATCTAGCCACCTTGGTTTGCCGACAGAAATGGCTGCCAATTCTGATATACCACGACACCTAGATAAGGCATCTACCACTGTATTTGATTTTCCTTCTTTGTACTTCGTCTAATAATTCATACGTAACAACTTACATAATACCTTGGGTTGAATGGAATTTGTGAGCTGAGATTCCAAGCTATTGAGACATTTGAGGTCAACATAAATGGTGAATTATTTATGTTGCAGATAATATTTGCATTTTTTTAGAAAGGAGCATATATTAATATTAATAAACATACCAATTATACCTAGCCTCTGCAATAATGCAGTGTCCAAGCGGCATTATGGATGCACACAACTAAAAAAAAGAAAAGGATAAATTACAAAAAAGAAAAGCCCTGCTACAACAATTTATTCCTTGTAACAACAGTACTAACACCACCAGAAGTCTAGCTTCTCCAAAAGCGACGCCTCCAATAAGAGAACAGTGCACAAGCGTCATCGTCGCCCGATCATAGATCTTAGGTTTTCACCCTAAAGAAAGTCCTTACTCGCAAAATAATATCTTCAACAAGGCCATTGCCAGGCACAACAAATTAAGGCCAGACCTTGGATTTTCACCCTGCAAGATCAGGCACTGAACGTCTCCAATGCTGCCGTCCCCACTAACAAGCCGCTGCTACAAATCACGGATCACCAAGCTAGTTACTCAGCGCCGAAGACTCGAGCCAACTGTGCTAGCCCTCAAATCTCTGCTTTCATGACATTCTCCACCAGTGACTTCACCATGGACCGACAAAGAAAATGTCCAATGATGGTAACAGGCAGTAGAGCTTCGCAACGCTCCCTCTGAAACCAAACGGTCAAAAAATGCACGGGTGTGCACGACCAAACCCCATCCGACCAGCATTATCCAGGCATGAGTGTCCATGGGAGATTGCTAGCAGAGCATTTCAGAACCCGACAATCCTCACAGATCAGCAACGGCACGCAACCAACATTTATTCGTCTTTGCGCATGAGAAACCAAGGGCCACCGCCATTATTCTCGAGACTTGCAAGCCCCCACGCCACCAACCTCCTCCAGCACGACGGCAACACAAAGAAGCAACAAGAAATATGAGTCAAAGGGGACAAACCCTCCCGCAACAGCAGCCCTACTGGGATCCAACAACATCGAACATGGCCCAAGGCCTAGATCACAATCCACCGGAAACCTAGATCACCGCCGCCAGTGACCATAGCCGCTACCGGCAGCCACCATGGCGGCGCCTTGCCACCTCTACGTTGTCGCCCCGGCCAACAAGCCGCACCACACAGTGCACTCTGTTGCTGCCACGTAACCCCCCAAGCGACATGGCCGAGGCCACCTCTCTAGCCCACCATCGTTTGATGCGGTAGGCACCGCCACCACTGCCGTCGCCGATGGCAGGGGTGGCTGCTGCTTGCAGATCGACCTCGAGAGAAGGGATTGAAGGGAGGGTCCTCCGGAGCCGCCAGGGAGGGAGGCGGCCCGGGAGGAGTTTTTCTACTATCAGGATTACCGCAAAACACACATTTTCATATGTTGATAAGGCTTGTGATCTTGGACTTAGTGCTTTGTTGAGGTAAGCAATAGGATTCCAACTCCTAATGCATCACTGTGCACATCAAATGCACAAATGAAGTCTAGCAAGGATAACACATGATCTGCTAAAAGAGCACACTTGAGAGTTAAAAAATGCTTCTTGAGCTTCGTGTATCCAAACAAATGGACATGCTTCTTTAACTACTATGCCAATGGTCTGCTAATTACACCATAGTGTTGGATGAACATTCTATAGTTACCAATAATGCCTAGGAAGTCTCTTGTCTTCTTGTTTATTTTTGGCATAGGTCGTTGCTCAATAGACTTGACATTTGCTGGGTCAACAACTACACCTTCAACATTGATGACATGACCAGGATATTCCATACTTGTTTGAGCAAAAGAACATTTAAACTGCTTGATATACAACTAGTTAGTTATCAACATCTAGAACACCTATTGCGGCAATTTTTCATGTTTCTTCAAGGTAGCAATTAAGATGTCATCCATGAATATCAAGACACATTTCCTTAAAAAGTCGAACAAAATTGCATTAGTAGCTACCTAGAAGGTAGCTAGGGCATTTGTAAGTCCAAATGGCATGATTTTAAATTCCCAATGTACATGATGAGTTCTGAAAGTTGTTTTAAATTCTTCTCCTTCCGCAAGTATAATCTGATGATAACCAGTGCGCAGATCTAATTTTGTGAAAAATGGGCACCACCCAGTTCATTTAGTAACTCATATGTTATTGGCAATGGGTACTTGTTTTTCACATTGAGTGCTTTCAAATACCTACAATCTACACACATTCTCTAGCATCCATATTACTTTCTTACCAAAAATAACATGAGATGCATATGGGCTATTGCTTTCTTGTATAACACCTTTTTTAAACATCCTTGAAATTTTCTTCTCTAGTTCATCTTTATTAGTTGGTGCATATCTAAAAGGCCTCTTTTGTACCGGAACATCACCTGGAATCAGTGGGATTTGATGATTAAATTTCCTAAGAAGGTAAATATGTTGGATAAGTGAATAAGGTTTGATGTTGTGAAATTATCCGTTGAACACTAATAGGAGTAGTGCATGTACTTGGTTCTATAGGCCTGTCTTCCAATGTTACCAACTGAGCCACCACTCCTTATTCAATTAACAAGTTCAACAGTTGAGTAGAAATAAGTGGACATTACTTGTTGTTGGAGCTAATGCCTCTGAGTGTGATTCTCTAGCCCTCATGCTTGAATCTCATTTTATTTCTTGCATAATAAACAAACATTTCCCCCATTACAAGTTTCTAGCCAGCCCATTCCCAGTATGATATCACATCATATCATGTCATTTCAAGGGTAATACCCTTGGAGGTGTAACAAACTTGTTCCATTGCACTCCCCACTCCAGCTCATGTGAGCCTGAATCACTAAGCATTTGCTCTCCATTTGCTAATGTAATCTACACTGGTTGAATATGATGGACTGGTAACTAAAAGGCCTTGACCACTATAGTACTAATAAAGTTCCCTAAACTACCAGAATCAATAAGAATAGGAATTTTGGTTGTACCAATATGCCCTAATAGTCCCATTGTCTTCTTTCTAGTTGTTCATTCAACAACTATCATAGAAGAGCTCATGGCTTGTTCTTCTTCGGTATCACTGCTGGTGGCACTGTTGTTCTCTTCCGCATCTGACCCATTGTCACCTTCCATATATAGAGCCTCACAGATTTGATCATAACAACCAGTTCTACTTGCTTAGGATATTTATGACTAGGTCCATATTTCCCTCCACACTTTAAACATTACACTCTGGCATGTCCTTGAGCTCTAAGAGTATCTATTTTGGCAGGAATATGTGGCGCCCCTGCTTTTACAACTTCTTGTTCAATAAGACATTACCCCAATTTGCCAGGTCCATCTTGATTGTGACACTTCTTATACTAATATTTTCCCCTCTTATATTTATTTAATTGTTCTTCATATAAGAGAGCCAAAGAAATGGAAGCATCAACCATTCGAGGTTTATGCAAAATGATAGCAAATATATTTTTAGCCCTTTAACATACTTTTCTACAAATGAATTATCATCTAGAACATGATTTATGAGCTAGGAGTTGATGCATTAATGTCCCAAAATCTTTAGAATAACTCTCCACATCAATATGTTGCCTAATGCTCAAGGTTTTACTCATGTCAACATAATATAGGTCCTTGGAAAACTTCTACACATAGCTACACAGATATGTGCCCACCCATTTATGTCATGTGTGTTCTGTATGTTTGCATCCACAATACTGCAGACCAAGTGAAATGTAAGGTAGCATAGTCTACCTTATACTCATCACGCACATGGAATATGTTAAAACATTTCTTGGCCTTTTGTTTCCACGGCTTGGGGTTGGTTTTAGGCATGCATAATTTATGACGGTTAGATTCTCTACCCCCTCCACTATGATGAAATTGCACATGATGAGATGAACTGGGATCAAAGTGAATACTAGTACAAGAGTCATGAAACACACCATTGAATAGAGCATGCTCGGAAGCAGTTCACTGGTCTTAAATGTCTTCGCGGCGCCCATCTAGGCTTGAGAATGTGCCCAACACCATGGTGAGAAAACCCTTGAGTGAAGTAAGGCGTGTACCCATGCACAACATTTGTGTTTCAACCACTCGACCTTGCTCGCTAAATTGCCTTTGCAATTTGAGCAGGTGCCCAGTTGTAACGCGCAAATCTTGAAAACTTGTCATGTTCTTTTGCGTCATATCTGCAGCAGATGCCAATCTAGAGAGCACGTTTCTCATATGAGATGCTAGATCATCCATACTGAGCGCCATGTTCGCTAAGTCGATCTCTACCACACTGACACACCATCAAGGTAGGAGGGCGCGCCGTGATGAAGCTTCAACACTTCTCGAGATCTACCTCCACCGGACCAACAAGTACTTGGAGAACCTTCCTCTACAACTGGCCACCTAATTCGCCTCCTGAACCACACCAAATTTAACAAATCGACTAGAATTTTACCCTAGCATTGATGGTGTGTGAGGAACCTTTGTTTTCGTCAATCCTGTGGCAGAACAGACACCGCCACCAATTCAAGCCACCACCAGTGTGATCTAAAGACGAAATCACCACACACCACCACTGTAGGCGAGATTGGTGATTCTGTGAGAGATCCCAACCCAAGCAAGTCATACCTGAATAGCCTCCCGAGGCAAAAACTTGGGAAAAATGTTTTTGTGGAATTTTTCGTGGATAGGATGTCGTTCTCCTCAATCGAGTGGCTTAGAATACCAACTGTAAATATCCAACTAGTGGTAACACACCGGATAATATGAATTCGCTTATCACTAATACAGATCTAGACAAGAATCTTAGGAGGGGGAGATGAAGGGGAAATGATAAGCGCACAGCTTGCACAATGCAATTACACTAATGATCGGTGATGCCCTTCTCTCACATCTCTCTGGATACAGGGGAGATGCCCTTTAGTTTGCTGGACACAGCCAAATCATTCTCTAATGGGCTTGGGCTCAATGGACCTTCTGTATGTGACGGTCTGATTCACAACCGTGACACTTTCACTGTAAAAAATTCATATTCGTTATAAGTTTTCTACAGCAATATTATCATCAACATTGAGAAAGCTCTTCCATAGTTTTCTAATTAACTAGACACTATTTTACTCATCATGAGATGAGACAAAGCTGTCCAAAGATTTTGCCTCTAGTTTATTTTCAAATCATCAAATACCATAAAGTCGGACCGAACCACTCCTGGCCCAAGTGCCCAACCCAACATTACTGGTAGTGACTGGCTCCGCCCGTGGCGGCCCGTTGCTATGCATCGCCTGACCATACATTCTCATCGCGCTCCCGCCCCTCTTTGCCGCCGCCACCTCCAGTCTGGCAACTTGAGCCTCATCGCCGCCGTCATTGGCATTTGGCACCCTTGGCTGCTCGCCCGGAACCGCTAGACGCTCTCGCTAAAGAGATATCGCTCCTTCTCTTCAGTGGAGATGCAACAGGGCAGGTGGCCGGTCGAGCTTACGCGGACGATGCCAGGTCGTGTCCGCAAGGTGCTCGGTGTATTGTATGACCGTGGGCTCGAGCAAACATCTCCATCTTCAGCACACTCATCGGTAGGTAACAGTATAAACCAAGCACGGATATCCGGTTACCTGGAGCAACGCATGAGTTGCAGCTGGAATCCTGGCGAGCTGGGTCGGGTGTGCTATCAGAGTGTCAGTTGACATCCGGATCAATGTGATCACCTGATCTGACCATACATGATTTGCCTGGTCATGTATGGTAGTAGTACTTTTGCCATCGTGCATTTACAACGAAAGGGTATTTCAGAAGCTGAAGTGAGGAAAAACAAATCAGAAAAGTGTTTCGAGGCATGGACTCTGGTTGACAGTTGAACCCGCAGGCCACGGCTACATACAGGTAGACGCCCCCCCCTACTTGCTAGTTTTTGTTGATTGGCTAATGCATATATCCAGCTATATAGTCCTCTAATTGTCCATGTTAGGGTGCACATGAAGCTGCTGGATGGCACACGGGAGATCTCTGTTTCCTGCATCCATCCAGGGTTAGTGTTCCCACCTGAAGTTTTCTGCCTAAATGTTATGAGTTCACTCGCATTCTTATTTACAACATCGAGAAGAGAGGCGCACACATCATGAAGCTGCAGAGCCAGGTTAACTCCCTCGGTAGGTTGCTCAAGGCAGGAGAGGCCGAGAGGAGACCCGCCAACTTCTGCTCCGGCTGCGGGTGGTGGACCTGGCATTGGAGCATGGGAAGTTTCACAACCAGACCGCAGAGGAGTCGGTTAAGGCGGAGTTTGACGTACACAGGGCCACAAAATATGTAGTATAATAAAGTTTCAACACGATAAAAGTCGACCAAGATATGTAGTATAACCCCTCTAGGCAGGTACATCCTCAAGAGGCTACAACGCCTCCAGAAGCGGCTCGGTTGGATGAACCCTCGTGAGGCCCCGCCTCGCGATGGTGCAGCCTTAAGAGGGTGCGTCGGGAAGAGGGACCTAGCGCGGTATCCCGCTACGCCGCGGGGCTTTGGATGCCTTGGAGCGTGCCCGAGGTCAGATTGGTAATCTCGCCATGGAAGTCGCATGTGAGGCGAATACTGACAAGGGGTGCAGCGGCCCTGCACTGTCCGCCTCGGTAAAGAAAGGTCCAATCCGCCTCCTTTTTTGTAAGGAGAGGACAGACGATCTCAACGTATGCAGGCCTTCCCTTAGCCGTTTTGGTGCAAGGTAGACAGCAGGTAGTGCCGGATGAAGACAAGCAGCGCTAAAGAAGCTCACTTTACAGAAGGAGGGAGAAGCCCCCTGCACCCAAGACTTGGTCCACGGAAAGTAGCCTTGTAGACCGGGATCTCGAGTAGCGGCATTGTGGTAGCCCTTCTCTCCCAAGGATTGGGGGAAGAAGCCCGGCGTCGCTATATAAGGATCCCTTCTCCTACCTTAGAATGGGTCGATCCCAGAGATCTAAAACCCTAGACGTATCACCTCCATTGTACCCTCACGAAGCACGCGAGCAATACAACAAAGCAGGAGTAGGGGCTTTACCTCCTCACGAGGGTCCCGAACCTGGGTAAAAAAACTCGTGTCTACTATCTATCTTGCTCTTGCTTCACCGCTGCCGCCGTTGCCGAGATTCCTTGAATCGCATGGTCAGCCCCCTCTCGAACCAAGGGCTCGTTGGACCCTAGTTCCTTCGTGGGACACAATCTCCGACATTTGGCGCGCCAGGTAGGGGACGAGGCGCGCTTTCAAGACCTTCATTAACCCCGTCGACATGTTGGCTCGCAACAAGACCCGAGCCGAGCGCGCCCTCCGCCGCGCAGAAAGTAAGGCTCAGACGGAGCCAGCCCCACGACGAATCGCCTCCAAGCAAGCCCCGTGGACAGAGGACAAAAGGGGATCTTCCTACCGCCCGTCGCGGGAGCCCCAATCCTCCTCGCGCGGCGCCGCGGCGCTCTCCCGTACCGCGCCTTTTCGTGGCCACACCGAGCGCCTCACGCAGGAGGCCGCAAAGCGCATGGTGCACGAGCTCTTGGAACATTCGCCGGCCGAACCAGGCCAAGGGAGGTGGTGCGACCGGCTCGCCGAGCTCCTCGGCATCACCACCCTCTCCCGGAGGGGCAGGGGCTCGGGCGGAGGACAAGGCACTGGGGGCTGGGGGCTCGCACCCAGCGCAGCGCCTCGGCGCCGTCCCCAAGCCCGGCGATGCCGCTCCGCCACAGGCCAACAGCTGCCAGATTGTCTCTCCCCCCGCGGGCGCGAAGATCACCTCGTCGAGGAAATCCCCTGCGCGGGTCAGCAGAATCGCGCGGCCCTCGCAAACGGCAAGGAGGTGCAAGCCAACGGCTGCCTCGCCTTCACCATGGAGCTTCGTCGAGCGGTATGGCCGCACAAGTTTTGCACAGAGATACCGTCGCGCTACGACGGGACGGCCAACCCATGCGAGTTCCTACAACTCTACACCACGGGCATCGAGGCCGCGGGAGGCGACGACTGCGTCATGGCGAACTGGTTTCCCCTGTGCCTGAAGGACACGGCCTGCACTTGGCTGATGAAACTTCCCGAGGAGTCCATCGGCTCATGGTCGGCCCTCTGCTCCCTCTTCATCGCCAACTTTAAGAGGACCTACAAGCGCCCACTCGCCTACTACGACCTTCGCCAGGTACGCCAGCAACCTGGAGAAACCCTCTTGAAGTTCCCGGAGAGGTTCAGCCAAGTCCGCAACAAGATCCCCAAGATCTCGGACTCCAACTTCATGACCGCCTTCTCCGAGGGTGTCAAGGACGTCAGGATGAGGGAGAAGATCGGCATCCGAGGTGAAAACCTCACTACGGTGGCCGAACTCTTCGTCATGGCAGAAAAGTGTGCCAAGGCGGAGGCGGGGCGGATGTTCGGCCTCGCTGAGGAAGAGACCACCCCAAGTCCTCGAATTCGTCCAGGAGCAAGGGCAAGGATCCCAAGCGCAAGACCGCCCTTGTCCTTACTGTGGATCCAGACCGGAAGAGCCCTCGTGAGGGGGACGGCGGAAGGGAGCGGGAAGACCACCCATACTGCTTCCTCCACAAGAAGCATGGGCACCCCACTGATGACTGCTACGAGCTCAAGAAGCTTCGCGACATGCGCCGCAACCAAAGGAGGGAAAGGCAAAGCGGCAAGCCAGGCAACTCGTGAGGCAGATACTAGGGGAGCGGACGCTAGAACAACAACTCCAGCGGCCACGGCACCTCCCAGACGGGCCACCAGGCCAACGCCGTGCAGCATCGTCATCCTCAGGAAAAAGGTCGCATAGAGGAGAACACTAGGGCTGGCGAGAGCCGAAGGGCGCCATAGCCCGTACCCTTTGCGGTTCTCAGGCTCCAGCGTCCAACTGGCACTTCAAGATGCTCACTCGTGTGGTCGTCGTCGCCAGGCCTGGGGTTCCGCCCCCGAAGCTCAAGTGGTCACAGTGCGCCATCAACTTCGACGCCGGCGACCACCCCACTTCTACCCGGGCCGTGGACACTCTACCCATGATCTGCACCCCCACCATCAACAACATCGCAGTCGCGAAGACCCTCATCGATGGAGGCGCAGGCCTAAACATGATCTCTAGCGAGACGTTCGCCAAGCTGCAGGTACCATACGACAGACTGATGCCGACCATGCCGTTCTCCGGAGTGACCAACGGGACCACCATACCCATAGGGCAGGTGCGCCTCTCTGTCACCTTCGGGACGCGCGACAACTACGAGATCATCGAATTTGACGTGGCGCACATTGGTCTCCCTTACAACGGCATCCTCGGCTACCCTGCACTGGCCAAGTTCATGGCGGCCACTCACCATGCCTACAACGTCGTCAGGATGCCAGGGGGTAGCGGCGGAGTCATCACGATATGCTGCGACGAGGTGGAGGCCCTGCGCTCCCTCGAGCGCGCCTACAAAACTACGGCTGCTACCTACCTAGAGGACGTGGATGCCTTGGACTACGTCGGGGGCTCCACGAGGGGGAGGCAAATGGTGGCCTAGGAAAATTCCATGGCAAAAAGGGCGGTTGCCGCTTTGTACCTGCCTCGCGAGAAACAGGCCGCATTCGGCACCCGCGCTCTCGAGAGGGTCGGGAGGCCACCACTGCCCACCCTCGCGAGTGCCGGAGAAGCTCACGAGGGCAGCGCGACCCGGGGGCTCCAGACTTCCCGGTGGATTGCACCCAGCGAGCGTACAACGTCGACCGCCTTTCCGACGGCACCTAAGCTACCAGCTGAGCAGCAAAATCAGGTTGCTGAAAGGTGGACAAACCTCTTCATACAGCGCGACTGACTTATCGAATTTTTGAAGGTGATCTCCAAAACTCTCATCCCTTACAACTTTATCTCCTATAAGACCCTGTGTGAGCCATGGCGGCATTGTAATAAGCTTGAACTTCTGGCGGTTATTTGGATCTTGTGCTTCGGGCACGTTCTGCTATTTGGTTTTCCCTCGGAAAAACAGTTCTCAAAAAACGTGCACGACAGGAGTTCCCTTACATACGCCGCACGAGCGGGGGGCTAGGCACAGTGTCTATCACCGGGTCACTCCCCGTCAACATCAGAGCCTAAAGTATCGAACTCTGAACTTACGGACCAGCTCCGGTAATAAGTCACCTCATCCACGGTTCCTGGTGCTTGAGACCCTCGCGCGACGCATGTACGGAATCCCAGCAGCACGCGTCTTTTCCCTACGGTTTTCTCCTCGAGAGGCCTCCGGGGCGGCTCGTGAGGCACATTCCCTCCAGCGGCCAAAAAAGTACAGGACCTAAAGTGTCGAGCTCTGAACTTACGGACTAGTTCCGGCGACAAGTCACCTCCCCCATGGTTCCTGGTGCCCTCGCATGGCACATGCGTGGGGTTTCAGCGGTGCTTGTTTTTTCCCTACGGGACGGCTCGTGAGGCACAGCCCCTCCAGTTGCCAAAGTCTCAGGACCTAAAGTGTCGAGCTCTGAACTTGCTGATCGATTTCGGTGGCAAGTCACCTCACCCACGGTTCCTGGTATTTAAAAACCCTCGTGCTGAACCTATAACCCCTCTACAAGGGGCCAACAGGATAAGCATTTGCCCTACAGCATTCTCCTCGAGAGGCGTACGGGGCGGCTCGTGAGGCACACTCCCTCCAGCGACAAAAACTCTTCAGGACCTAAAGTGTCGAGCTCTGAACTTACGGTCTAGTCTTGGCAGTAAGTCACCTCACCCACGATTCCTGACGCTTAAAAAACCTTTTGCGCAAATGCATATCGAGGCCTCTGCGGCGCATGTGTTCTCTCAACAGGTCTTTCCTCCAGAGGCTCACGAGGCGATGCGTGAGGCAAAGCCCCTCTGACGCTGCAATCCCTGAACCTACGGTCCGAAAGGGACTACCAGGAGAAGCGCCTGCCCTACGGTACTCCCCTTGGGAGGCTTACAGGGCGACCCACGGGATAAATCCCCGCCACAGGCCTAAACACCGGCAGCGCTGGCATTCGCGGCAAACACCTGAACTTGTACCCCTTTCCATCGAGAGGTGGCTCGCGAAATCCGCTCCCTGACCAAGGAACAAGAGCGCGCGCAAGGCCTGCGAGGATAGCGCCACTCAAACTGTTGGGTCCTGAGCCCATAAACAACCCCCTCCTCGGGGACGGGAGCATATGATTCAGGCGCCCTCGACATGGGGATCAGCGTCAGGATCTCTCGTAAGAGCACGCGCCAGAACTATCCATGGCTCAAGAGGCCTCGCTGGGATCGTTGCGCCAGCAACCCAAAAGTCCTACACGAAGACAGGGGCTACCCCCCACTTTGAAACGCGTGGAAACTCCTCGTGAACCACCGCGCGGTACCCGCTGCACGACAGTCAAGGCCATCAGCCGGAAGAACTCCTCGCGAGCAGCGTCTCCCTGACATCTCCTCAGGCAGCAAACTAGTTGGGTGCGGCCTCCACGAGCCCCCCCTCACGAAGGCATCTCCCCAGAACATCTCTGCCCCTCAGCAGGTATGCAGGGGCCTCGCGAGGTCAATCACCTGGGAAGCCATACAGACGGACACCGCCAGCTCCGTCGAGTTGGTGCCGCGCCACGGCTACTCTCAAACTCCAGCATTACAACAAAACATGCAGAAAGAAAGGCAACAAGCGCGAAGATCTGCTTAAAGATATCCATTACAGTCTTGCCCGCGAGACAGGAAACTAGGAGGCACTACAACTCCATGGCTACACTAGCAAAAGGCCCACGACCTCGCCGACGCAGCAACATGCCACGGCAAGGACCCCGCCCCGACCTACGCAGAGGTGCGGCGGGTAGTTGACTCGACACATCAAGGTGTCAAACAACGAGACGGAGAAGTTTCCTCCACTGGTGTAGCGGAATCGCAACATAGAGCCGCGCCGGATGTGGTGTGCGATGAGAAAGCGGTCCTAGCCGTCATAGAGATACATATCGTCAGGCAGAAGGGTCTCAACGCTCACCTTTCGTGACCACGGGAATGGCACAGCTCCACCTCCTGGGGAAGATCCTATAGGACCCCAAGGACGAAGCATGAGGGGGAGCCTTACCTTGGCGAACCAGCCTGAGTTCCCAAAGATGACGACGAAGTCGATCACTTGAGCAGGCTCAGGGTCATCTATGATCTTGATCACGACTGGAGGGGGAGAAGTGACCGCGGGCAATATAGGCCCCAGCTCGACGCTGGATCTTCCGCCACGTCCCCTGCGGTGACCACGACCGCGCCCGTGTTTGGCTGGCGTCTCCCCGGTATCCGCTGCTACTCCCGAGGGGGAAACAACAACAGGGGCAGCGTCGTGACCTCCGCGCCTCCCGCGACCCCTCCCACGCGGACGCCCGTGGTCGTGCTTCGCCGGAGGAGCCTCCTCCGCCTCGACCATGGTGGGCTCGCCCGCCTCATTGGCGGAGAGGCGTGGGGATGTCATCAAGGAAGACAAGGCCTTGGCTCGGGCGCCTAAGGAGGAAGAAGGGGATGGCAGCATGGAGTGAAGGGATAGTGCGCCCGTGCCTCGATATAACAAGACCAGTTGAAAAGACGCGTCGCTACGCCAAGCACGCAGTATTAACTGCCGGGTCCCATGCGCCACCGCTTCGCCGGAACAACTCCTGGGTCGGAGAGGACGTGTCTGCGATCAACGGTGGAAGGCGCCCGGTCGTGTCGAAGCCACGGCCAGCATAAGTGCATGGCAGACCCATGTTGACCAAACGGGCACTGGGACCCATCAACTATCCTAGGCCCCTTGCCCCTTCGCGTCTACCGAAGGACACGTGCGAGCCAAGCGCCCGGGGGCTAATATCGGGGGCCTGGCAACCAGGATGCCACGTCCTGGCGGTCGATGGGCCCGTCCTCTAGGAAGGTACATCCTCAAGAGGCTATGACGCCTCTAGAAGCGGCTGGGTCGGATGACCCCTCGCGAGGCCCCACCTCGCGATGGTGCAACCTCAAGAGGGTGCGTCGGGAAGAGGGACCCCAGCGCGGTATCCCGCTACGCCGCGGGGCTTTGGATGCCCTGGAGTGTGCCCGAGGTCAGATTGGTAATCTCGTCATGGAAGTCGCAGGTGAGGCAAATACCGACAAGGGGTGTAGTGGCCCTGCACACCCCGTCCACCTTGGTAAAGAAAGGTCCGATCCGCCTCCTTTTCTATAAGGAGAGGATGGACGATCTCAGCGTATGCAGGCCTTCCCTTTGCCGTTTGGTGCATGGTAGACAGCGAGCAACGCCGGATGAAGACAAGCAGCCTAAAGAAGCTCACTTTACAAAAGGAGGGAGAAGCCAACAGCGCCCAAGACTCAGTCCACAGAAAGTAGCCTTGTAGACCGGGATCTCGAGGAGCGGCATTGTGGTATCCCTTCTCGCCCAAGGATTGGGGGAAGAGGTCTGACGCCGCTATATAAGGAGGCCTTATCCTTCCTTAGAACGGGTCGATCCCAGAGATCTAAAACCCTAGACATATCACCTCCATTGTACCCTCGCGAAGCACGCGAGCAATACAACAAAGCAGGAGTAGGGGCTTTATCTCCTCACGAGGGTCCCGAACCTGGGTAAAAAAACTGTGTCTACCCTTTGTCATGCTCTTACTTCGACGCCGTTGTCGCTGAGATTTCTTGAATCGCGTGGTCAGCTCCCTCTCGAACCAAGGGCTCGTTGGACCCTAGTTCCTTCACGGGACACAATCTCCGACAAATTCAATAGTGCTTGTAAATGCGTGATTAGGGAAACATTAAGTATGTTAGAATATTAATGAAACTCACTTGTCAAAAAAGAATTGGAGTACATCACTGTAGTTCAGTCATGGAGTACTTGTCCATAACCTGGTATTGCCACCGGTGTCGTTGAATATGCTAATATTCAGTATAACATATGATATACATGTCCAAGATACAACCTAACTATGTATGAGTACAAGGATTTCTTTTAGAACACCTGATCCCTATCGTTGAGGGAAAGGACTCATGCATGGATAAGAAATCAGACCTCGTGGGATCTCGAGTTTAAATTGACTAAGGATTATTTCTCCTTAGTTCGACATGATCTTTGTTCCAATCAGATTGCTATCAACTGGGAGATCAAGACAAGGCGCATATAAAAAGACCTTGAGCCCACGACAAAGACATGAGCACACCTAAAGCCACATAAATCCTAGAGGCTCGTGAGATCACTTTCCAACCCCGAAGTCGGCTAGGGTTTGTAGTTTAGCCACCATATACACCATTGTAATCCTCTATGACATTTTAAGAAAACACTGCAAAGCAGAAGTAGTGTTGTTAGCCGCGTTGGAGGTTGGGTAAATCGTGTCACTCCGCTCTATGCTTCCATCGAATCCCTTTTATGAGATCCTTATTTCGCCGTACTTATGTACGATTACCATGAGTATATGACCATATACACGGCGTAAGTAACTTGTGCTCCGACAACCTCACGTCACGACTTTTGTTTTGTATAGGTCGACTCGCGGGGTCATGTCATGAAGCCCTTCGGCCATGGAGCAGAGTGCAACATCTCCGACAAGGTCAAGTAGCACCCGGTGAAGTCTAGCACAGGGATCGGTCCCATTAATGGTGTAGTCGTTGTAGTAGTCAAAGTCACGCTGTTGGAGGGAGGGGTTGCCAAGTGATGTCGGTTGTTTAACTAGCCGTGCAGCTCATAGGTGTCGCACCCCCTAACCTATACCGTTACTATCCACAGTCAAAGTTGCTCCACCTTTAGGAATTACGCCTAGGCAGAGTGAAGTGTCAGACTTAGCGCCTAGGTGGCATGAAGTCTCTTGAGCTTTCTTGTGGGGTGGGTGGGGGCTGCCAGGATGGCCGGACCGCCGTTTGTGCTACCAACATCAACCCAAAATCACTCTACTCTCATGCTCAAAGAGATTGGACATCACAACCAAACTACACTTCAAATAATTAGGTTATATGGACACTGTTGACAAGAACCAACTTATTTCTCATCACCGCTAGACTAGCAAGTTCAATGTGCAATGGACAACACAAAACACATAAGAAAGCAGGATAATAAGGGGCACAAAGATATGAAGGGACGCCAAGCTCCATGGGGACGCTGGCTGGGCTACAACTAGTTCTCATGTTCACCGTCGCCACTACTAGAAGATGAATCAATAATGCACCTAGGAATATCAGTAAGCCAGATGAGTAAATATAATTTATTTGCAAGTTAACCAAGAAATAATATGACAAGACAATTGGTTTGGCCTACATATGCGAGACAAGTGGAACCACTACTATGCAGCATATATCCAAAGGGCTCACCTTGTCAGCATATATCCAAAGGGCTCACCTTGTATCTTAGCTACACTTTACCTTTGCCAAAGATATCGATATAGTTATATCATGGCCATACACTGGTCATTCACATGATTGCCATTGATCATCAGTCATACCAAGGCCATAATTCTCAAGGCCATTTCTAGACCAACATATCAAGATCATAACATCAATTAGCTTAGGTTATTTTATGATACCTCCATGACACAAACATTATAGTATGATCATACTGTGTTGTGTCCATAACTGAGGACGCATCTATTTGAGTAGGTTTGTACTCAGAGGCCGTACACTTTTTCCTCAAGATGAAGTTTCCCCTTTAACCTAGGCGAGTAACACCCATCCATGTGCTATCCAGAGTCACTTCGGCAAGACCGTCCAATCATCACATCACCCTTACCACCCTACCGGCATAACTCCTTTGGATTGGAAAAGACTTGAACCTCAAGTGCTTATTGTGAGAGGGATACTCAACTACCACTGTAGTGACAAAAGCCCCATAGGGTAGTGAACCTCACAAGTTAACTGACCCTCCACTGGTATTTGATGAGGGAATGAACCGGGTAGGCACATAAGGCAGAGACGACTCACGGAACCAAGGAGACTTATGGCCTACTTATAGCCGCCCCTCTCGGATGGGCTTACACAAGGAAGGTTGGGTAGACTTGTGCCTAAGCTGGAGCCAGCGGGAGTTCTTATCCAAAACGGCATACAATAGCTCTTTGTCTCTTATACAAGGAAAGAAGCGTAGTCGGTTCCTTCTAGGACTCGAACTCCGAACTGACTCGAGATAGATATGTAAGCCCTAAGCAAGATTTGTATATAAGGCCGACAGGGATCACCCCTAGAGGGCACTCAATCTTGTAATCGCAACTCGAATATCAATACAACAAAGTAGGGTAGGTTTTTACCTCTAGAGTGAGGGGCCGAACCTAGGTACATCATCTCATACCAATCTCGTCCCTGGTAGATTCCATGACGCATTGATCCACCATTCGTTAGCCATGAAGATACCACGACAGTTGGCGCCCACCATGGGGCCTACGCCGTCCGGAGTTGCATTCCAGGTATGATCTCTCGGTGAAGTCGGCAAGATGGTCGTCATTGGCCACTACCTCGTCTTTGGCAACATTGGTTATGTTCCCAACGACTCTAGCTAGCAGCCGGCAACCCGACCAAGTCGTGCCTTTCAGCGACATCGACACATTCATCAGCTTCGTTGACACATAAACAACGATGTTGGCTCCAGCATCTGCGTTGTTGCCTCGACGATGGCATCAAGTCGACCCGCGACGACAAGTCCATCTTCCCCGTCCTCAACGGCGGGTTGGATGAAGGATCGAGTGATGACATCGCCAGTGGGTCCTCAAAGCCCATGGGGGTCTTTATGGTGGGTCTCCTTGACCCCAACGCATCTACATCGACTCTAAGCTACCACATTCAAACACCCGTCCCGAGGAACAACGTTGTGACTCGAGCCATCGAAATCAAGACGGCTAGCATGGTGTTAGCGGTAGAGCAACAGTGCATCGCTAGTGAGCAGGAGCGCTTGACATGGGAAACGGAGCGCATCGTTGGCAAATAGGAGGCTATCCAGAGTCGCCAGAAGGAGTTTGAGGCCTTCCATCTTTCCATAGGAAATCGCACAAATTGCAACCTATCGACCTAGACCCATAGAAGATCTTCACTCGGGACATCACAACAACTTGAACTCATGACCAGACATCAGGAGCTGGCAGAGCGACGGGAGCTAGTAAGAGGTTTGTACGACGGTGTTATAGGGAAAATAGTAGCTAGTAAGAGGTTTGTACGACGGTGTTATAGGGAAGGTCGTTGTACACTATGCGGGATTTAACACATCAATGTTTTTTGAATAGTTTTTCTAAAGGATCGGTCTCCTCGTTTGAGCACGTATTTGTCCTATGTTGAGAGAGTGTCGTATGATGAGGCCGACAAATAAGAGGTTGTCTTGAACTTCCCAAGTGTCGGCTCTAAGCACTATCGCCGATGTTAGTCTGATTCATCACGAATTCCATGAATCTGACACTGGAGCCGCATCGTTTGGCATTGTGCGGTTTTGATGGGTGGTTTGAGTGTGCTTGTTGGCACGGTCGCCAGCTTCGGTTCTCACAAAAATCAGAGTTCTCATGTCATCTTTGCGGTCGATGGCTTTGGTAGCATTGCGGTCTTGGTCTTGTTGTCACAATTGTGTGGTTCGATGGTTTGGAGGCTATAGGCCAGTCAGACTCACTAGGTCGCTAGCACGATTTGCGAGGAAGATGAAGTTGTGGCCTACATCATGATATTTCCATTGTTTCGTGTTTGTTGCTTTGCTCGGTAGACTGAAAGTGCTTGCGGCCTAGATCTTGAGCTTGCTGTTCAGGTTTTCACCCGGTTTCCCCTAATTGACCGGGCAACTCTTTCTAATATTGCAATGTGGGAACTCTATGCTTTGTTGGCAGAAAAAAGAGGTGGGAACATTATTTTGACATGTGAAGTTGCAGCTAAGGAACTACGAAAAAAAAGGAAAGAACAAACAGAGGAAGGGTCTAACAAGCTAGTCGGCCCATTTGGCCCGTGGGAGGGAACCTAGGGTTCTCTCTTTCGCCGTTTTCCTCTTCCTTACCTCTTAGCCATCTCTTCGTCGTTTCTAGACGCCCCTCTTGCGCCGCCATCGCCTACCTTCTTGTCGTCTCCCTCCTTTGCCTCCGTGTTGGTACCTCTATTACCCCATTTTCCTCTCTCCCCTTCATTCGTCTGTACCTTCGTGCGCCCCTCCTCTCCCTCCCTTGCTTTCCTCCATTTGTGCTTTCTCTCTCTTCCTCCTCCTCCCGAGTCTCTGCCCTTGTCATACGGTATCTCCCATGGAGGCGGCATGGCCGGAGGGGGATCTAGAACTTCCAAAGAATGCATCGGGCGATAACATGCTTCATATGTTGGCTTGTAAGTATTTCTTTCCAATTATAAATTATAGTGTGAGGATAGTTTTTTATCTCCTTTTGTAAATAGCTCTTTCACATTATAGATTATGAATTTATTAGATTATGCATTAGCATGAGCCCATTTAATTGTTGCCATAAAAGTTTTATACATGCTTTGTCATGGTCTTGCCAAACAAGGTAATTTTGTTGATTAGTTTTCCAATCAGGGTAGGACTGCATCAAGGGTCATCTTTGAGCCCTTACATTTTTTTCCTTAGTGATGGATGAGGTCAGAGGATATATACAAGGAGATATTACTTGTTGTATGCTCTTTGCTGATGATGTGGTGCTAGTAGATGAAAGTAGGGTAGGAATCACTAGGAAACTAAAATTGTGGGGATAAACTTTAAAATACAAGGAGTTAGACTTAGTAGGACCAAGACGGAGTATATGAAGTGCGACTTTAGTGGTGTTGGAGGCGAGGAGGGAGAGGCCAGTCTAGAAGGACAAATAGTTCCTAAGTGGGACACCTTTTGATACTTGGGATCGATGCTTCAAAACAATGTTGGTATCTACGAGGATATTAACCACAAGTTCAAAGCAGGGTGGATGAAGTGGCGGCAAGCATCCTTTGTGACAAGAAGGTCCCCCAGAAGCTAACAGTTAAGTTTTATAGGACGGAAATCAGACCTGCGATGCAATATGGAGCAGAATGTTGGCCCACTAAAAGACAACAGGAACAAAGAGTGACGCAGAGATGCGCATTCTAAGGTGGATGTGTGGCCAAACAAGAAAGAACCGATTGAAGAGAAGCTTGTCCAACATCTACTAAGGTTGTCTGTGCATATTCAACGAAGGTGTCCTGAAGCACCAGGAGTCCAGGAGCAATGGCCAACCAAAGTTGAGAGGGGAGGAGGTAGTAAAAAGGAGACTTGAAGGACTTGAATGTACCTATAGATTTTGCAGTTGGTAGGATTGCCTAGAAATTAGTATCCATGTGCCAAACCTTAATGTGCTTTTCTTGTACTTTGTTTATTTTTTATTATTTTCTCTTCCCATTCTTTGGTTGCTACACTTTCTTGTTGGGTTATATCTCTAGCCTACCCCAACTTTCTCTGGACGAAAGAATGTGAATCAACGTCAACAGGATGTGGCTAGCCCGATTGATAATCTTGGTATAGATTTCATGTTTGGTCACTTGTAGTGGTGAATCAACTACAACTATGATGCATGTAAACTAATGTAGCATTCTTATTGTACAAGAAATAACATATTGAAAGACATTGTTTATAACATTGACAGCATTCATTTGAACATATGGAAGTACATACTTTGTACTTAACCAACGTTCATTTGTGATAGTAAAAATGAATTGCACGATTTTCCTTTCATGTTCTTGGACTTCTCAAGATTATTTTTTGGTCGCTACCATGAGACAATAGGGGAGATCTTGCCCAAATCCTTGCCATCTTTAGTTGTTCAAACAACTGAGACGATTGCGAACATTACTCTCACCATCGTTTGGCTTGTTGAGAAACAAAGGTAAAGTAGGAACCAAAAATAGGGGGGAAGAAAATGGTCGATAGAATTTCATTCATTGGTGCCTACCTTACTGGAAATGGGGTTTATGTGTAGGAACACGACTTTTTCTTTGCTTTGCTGAGTTGATACGATAAAGGATCTATCATAACATGCTCATAAAAATGGGTGACAGTGGTTTCTTTGAAAGAAAAATAGATGGTGCCAATTTAGAGGAAGGTCCCAACCGTGAATCCTTTATTTTGATTTCCTATTCATTTCTTGTCTCTTCCTGTATCATGAACCCAAACGTACATTCTTTGGTTTTCTTATGGTTTCCACATAAACACCAAGCTTGCTCTTTTTTCATCTTATTATCCCTTTATTCCAAACAGGTCCTAAGGATGTATCGAGTGATTGTGCTGTCGAAGCAGCCATGGAGGAGGATTATAGACTGAGGATGGGTTTTGTGGTAAAAACATCTCCTTTCGCAAATAGCTCTTTCACATTATGGATTATGAATTTGTTGGGTACATGCTAATGTTACAAAGTTCTCTAAACAGTTATAGTTTTGTCACCTAGGTCCAATTATTATGAAAATGCACCTTTTGGTACTGGTAACGTCACAAGGGGTCATCCCAGGTCTATGACGAATTCTAATGGTGTTTGACCACACACTTGCTGCTTTGACTGGTGTTAGCTAGACAGTTTGTGACCCCAGCCTGATTGGGACCTAGCCTAAGTGGACCATGATCATCTATGTATGGCTCCAATGATTGGGTTAATCTCACGTTGCTAGTTTAAGTGGAGCAACACCAACATGTAAACCTGTAGGATTCATAGGGACATTTTTTTTGCACGTCAAGGTACATTTTTGTAATAATTCAACGCCCAGGTTTTACTTTTGTTTTGTACTTGTGACAGCACAGTTCATCTTGTTTCAATATGTATAACAAAAATGACATGCTTGTGCAGGATGATTATGTTTGTGCAATTTGCGATGAGGGTGGCAACTTAATATGGTAGGTCTACTCATTTGTCTAGGATTTTTTTGATGCAGGGTAATATTTTTTATTCTTAGGTTAATCTGAGAATTGTTAGAGATTTTTACCAGTCCCATATCTGTTACTTTCTTGTACAAATAGTTAATATTGAATTCATTTATTCTAAATCATGCATTTTGGTCTAATATTTCCTCCATGTTCGAAGTCCTCACTGTTCTAGCTTGCCGTTTACTATTCTATAAATATATCTTTTTGAGTAACCTAGTTGTGTAGCTTGTCTAGCTTGCATTGCATGAAAGCAAGGCTCTTGTTATCGATCGAAGTTCTGTATCCAGGGGGGCTGGCGTGATCCCTGACTGAAAATCACCAAAACATTGTGGTCTTATGTTGAGGAGCATGCCGGCTCCTATGTGTTCTAAGGGATTTTCCTATTCCATTTTTGGGAAAGTACCTTGTGTATGTATTTCAATATTTTTGGAAGTGTACGCACTGAACCTTTGTTTCCAGTATATTGCTCAACTGTTAATCTTCTTGTTGTCCTAGAAAAGCATCAACGCATATTATTATTGTAGGTGTGAAGGTGACTGTGGAAGGTTATTCCACCCAACCAAACCTGACGGTGTACATTCTAAATGTCAAACTCTTGGTCTGAGTAAAGAACAAGTTGAACAAGTGGTGGGTAATCCTTTACCTAATTATTCAGTATTTAATCTTGTTTTTGTACTTTCAGTATCATCATCTAACTTTTTGTATGACTTGAATTATATTGCAACTATCCAAGTTTCTGTGCAAAAATTGTGAGTATAAGCAGCACCAGTGCGTTGTTTGCGGACATTTGGGTTCGTCCGACATATCATCAGATTTTAAATATACTGAGGTATGTAAACTTGTATTTTTATTTCATCAGATACATTACCTTATGTTTCTGATGAATCTTTTACTCATTTCTTAATTTCCTTATGTAGTTGGTATTGATATAATACCAGCAACATTGTTTAAGCATAAATTACGGGGACAGTATAGTCATAGGAAGCAAGTGCGTAAATATCTACAACTGATACTTGATCTCATACGGGCTCTAAAATATTCCAGAACTTTTTGGCTATGCAATTGCTCATCACGAGAAACCGCATTCATTTAGTTTTGCATCTCCTTGTTTACATTATTTCTACCAGGTCTTTCAATGCAATAAGAAGGGTTGTAAGCGCTTTTACCACCCTGATTGTATGGAACGGGACTACAATAAAAGACCTCAAGACTTTGAATGCCCCATGCATGAATGCTGGTCGTGCAAGAACAAAGGGAGGAATGTAGCAGGGAAACATGCAACACCAGAGGGTAATAATGAAAGAACAACACAAAAAAGGGGTAGAAAACCAAGGGGAATGCATTTGGTACAATGCAGGCGCTGTTCCAAAGCATACCATCAGAAGTGCTTACCAAGGTGAGGTTTACATGCTGGATACCTCATGGTGTTACTGACCACTTGTGGTATTGAATTTTGTTGACACATTGTGCTTGTGTTGTAGGCGTATTGCCTACAGGAAATGGACGACGACCGGTGGCCGGATGTTGTTCTATTGCAAGTAAGCTATCACCCTTCCACCTCTTTGTCATCATATAGTCCTTGATGTTTCCTCTCTCCATTATTTTCAGCGTTTGCGGTAAACTGTTAAATCTTTTCAGGGATCATAAGATGGCGAAAGGTCTCAGAAGCGCAAAGAGGGACCATCTCAAATTTCCGGAAATTGCAGTCGAAAACGGAACGTCTTCCCAGGGTGCATCTGAGAAACGAAGTGTTCCAGAAGGACAAGCTGGTCATGTGAACAAGGAGAGCGATCCTGCTTCTGAGAACAGAGACAAAATACCAAAGAAGACTCACAAGGGCAACCTTGATGACTGATCATCCAACAACTGGAAGAAGAAAAAGCCTGTCTTAGGTTTCTTGCGAACTCCAAAGAAAACAAAAAACTTCAGTGTCTGTCTGTGACAGATAGCATTATCTGCAGTCTGTTGAACCATCTTTTTAATTGCTTAGTTCTGAGACAGATGTTGCATCGTGTGTCGATGTAAGTGGTGAGTGGTGTCCGGTGAACGTAGAACCGTTTCAGGTGTCGCGACATTGATACCTCCTATATTTCCAGAAACTTGACATTAATCAAGTACTATTATGAACCTCCATTAAGACGATGCCGATCTTCCGAGGTGAAGAATGATTATCTGGTTGGTACTTGTCTTGTACTAGTTTCCCTCTGGTTGGCCCTGGGCTGTGCCCGTGATGATGGTGAATGCAGCTCACAATCACAGGTACGCATTGCATTTCGGCCAGCGCAGCCTGAGGGCGACACACTGCCGGGCTGCATTGTTTACAGTTGAGCAAAATTCTGCTTATAATTTTCTGCTTGGCTATTGCGTTGCTGAATGTGTCGTGACCGCGATGGCCTGCTTCCTTCCTGTGGAAAAGAAAAGGTCAGTGAGTGGACTATGTCCATCGGCCATCGCAACCTGGCGAGTCCAGTACTGTAACTGAAAGCTTAGCTCAGGAAGCATTCGGGTCGAGATGGCATGACGATCCCAAATATTTTACTGACGGGATTAGATTAGATGACGCGACAGCCTTGACCTCGCGTAGCCTGCACCGACGCGAAAGCGACCAAGGAGGGGTTCGCTGGCACCAATCAAAAAGCCAATTGGCGGTCGTGCTGTCATCAGGAGAGTGGCCAGCGTCTTCATCAGAAAGAAAAAAAAAAGACGAGCGGAATAGAGGCGGAAACTGCAGGGATTTTGACTGAAACGAGGATCACAGATAGGAGTACTAGTCAGTCGGGGCGAGGATGGCCGACGGCGGTTGGGCGAGGGAGACGGCACCACCGAGTCCACGTCTTCCGCCACTTTCGGTTCATTCGCTCGTACGCTCCGAGTCGCGTCGCTCTCCGACGTGCACCCCTAGTCGGCCAGTCCACGCACGCACGCACCCCCGATGGCCAATGCCAATGGCGTGGGAGCAACGCGCGGCCTTGACGCTCCCAGTCGACCCCGTTATTCTCGGCGTTAATCCCGTCACACGTCCATCGCGACGTTTTCCTCCCTCTAGTCTAGTCTAGTCAAGAAATGGAAACACCATCTAGAAACACCGACCCGTCTCTGCGGTTCAGGTTAGCAGTTCTCTACAGTCCGGAGTTTCCTTCGCATCTGCCCGTTGGACCCGTCTCGGCGCCGTCGTCGGCCGGCGCGCTCCGTGCCCGGCCCGCGGCTGTTTTGACCAGTTACCGCCCGCGCGACAACGGCAGCACCTACAGCTACTACAGCCAAGCCCCCTCCTCCCCCTCCTCCACCCCCACGCACCAACCCCACCACCACCGCCACCGCAGCAAACCCAACGACAACACGCGGAGAGGCGAGGGGAGGCGGTTGGTTTACTGCTGCTCCTAGCGCCGCGCGAGTGCGCTGCTACTGTTGCTGTGCGAGCGTCGATCCGAACAGCCGCCGCCGCCGCCGCTTTCTAGCGGCTTCGCGTCGTGTCGTGCGTAGGAGAGTGCTACCAGTGAGCAGCCCTGCTTTCCCCCCCTCTGGGATTCGTTATTTTCCGGCCTGCGCCGCCCAAATCCTATCTGCCGCCCGATAGGCGCCGTTCGCTTGCCAATCGTACCGGTCGGGAGCGCGCGTATGGAGGCGCTCAAGAAGCAGGCCAGCAAGCTCCGGGAGCACGTCGCCAAGCAACAACAGGTACGGGGATTCCTCACCCGAATTCCACCAATTCAGTCGCCCACCGAGCACACCCGCGTAGCCGGCCAGGATGCGGAGATAGGGTTCGTCCTTCCGATGTTGCTCCCCAAATTAATTCCGCATATAGAGTTATTAGTATAATAAGAATTCCGATGTTTTGGGTGGTGAACACTGGATTGGGAGAACAGAACACCAACTGGAAGGGAGTGAATTGCGTATGTGCTCTTTAGGTTTCTGGCAGTTCCACCACTAATCTGGACCTACTGTGGTTACCCACTTGTTTGGCAGCTGGGCCTAATTTCAGTTGGTCCGGTATAATGCGTGCAATCACCGTATGCCATATGCTTCATCCCTGACAGACTTATGTGTGGTCATGCAGGCTGTTCGCAAGACATTCAGTGCACGCTACAATCAGGACACTTCTCTTGTCGATGAAGCTGAACTCGAGTGCCATCAGAACCTCCAGAGACTGTATAATACTACGAGAGCAGCTAAAGTATGTGTTCCTTCTGTTCGTTACCTGCGATAACTAGCCTAACTGCTGTTTCTAAAGTAAACTGGTTATGTCTCGTTTTGCAGCAATTCCAACGGACCATTGTGCGGGGTGTGGAGGGTTTTGTCGCTGTTAGCACCAAACAGATGGAGATAGGTTAACTTCACCTTTTCTTGTTGTTGTTGATGATATGTGTGTATGCTTCTGTTTTCAGATGTTCTGAAGCTATGTTGATTAAGTTTAATCCTGTAGTGAAAAAGCTTGCTGAAGATTGTTGCAAATATGGAAACAACAATCAAAATCTTGGTTTTGTTCTTGGAAAGGCTTCAGTTGAGTTTGGTAAATCCCACAGCCAAATGGAGATAGAGCGGGAGAAACTTCTTAAACTTCTTGGAGAGCAGGTGATGGCTATTACCGCCCTCAGTTTCACTATGTCATAAGTTTTTCAATATCACACCTTCATGCTTACATATTTTAGTCGAAAAGTGGGTCGCGATATATTTTTCCTTTTACGCTTGAACAAAGGTCATCCGAAACCAGGTGAGGTTTATTATGGTGAAATTGACAAAATAGTGTCAAAGCAAGTGGTGAATTCTACATGTCATACGGTGATTTGCATACTCCAAAGTACACGTATAACTT
This sequence comes from Avena sativa, assembly GCA_916181665.1. NCBI lineage: Eukaryota > Viridiplantae > Streptophyta > Magnoliopsida > Poales > Poaceae > Avena > Avena sativa. Next base: position 26,365,916 of record OV702283.1, read on the forward strand.
CTGTATGGTTATATCTGGCTGATGGCAGCTGAGGAGACACATTTCCTGATTCAGCCGCCTTACTATTTTTAACCATTGGGCTTTTGCTATCCATAGGTTTTTGAGCCTCTTCGGGAAATGATAATGAGTGCCCCTCTTGAAGATGCTCGCTTGTTAACTTACCGTTATCAGCGGATAAGACAAGATATGGAGTCTCAGGTAATTATCACAAATGAAATTTTCTCTACTTCAGAGCAGTGGCAATGCCAGGAGCTAGTTACCTGTGATGTCACTCATGTTAGCTTCCATGGACTAATACCTAAAAGTTATGAAAAACAAAGGGTGCCAGTTGACTACACAGCTACCACCTAACGCCGCCACCGCTTCAGAGATGCCTGCCAAAAATACTAAATAGACAAAAGTTTTTTTCTTATTAGATAGCTGATGTGATGAGAAAGCAACTGAAGTCCAAGGAGAGTAGTGGTAATGCAGATTCAGTGAAACTGCAACATGCAGAATCAAAATTATCAGAGCTCCGAACTACGCTAGCAGCATTAGGAAGAGAAGCAACTGCAGCTATGGAGGCTGTTGAGGCTCAGCAACAGCAGGTTACCTTCGACCGTCTCCTTGCAATGGTATGATACGCCTCGATGTTATTTCAAAACCTGTACCTATCACTTAATCTTGATCCATTTTTTTGATGGATAAGATTTCCTGTACATTGCCACTGAAGCTTTACAGCTCAACTTTTGATAACTCATCTTTACCTTTTCTTTAGAATAGGGTGTACCAGAGGTGGGAAAGAGTGTACAATATAACACAGAGGCCAAATATATAGACAGCAAAGTCATAAATTGCCTTTTGGTTCCGCTGATCAGAAACTTCTTTCTAGGATGTAGCTAGAAAAATTTCAGTGGATATCTTCTCTTTCAATATTATGATAAGATGTGCGTGTGTGTGGTCATATGGGAACATTGCTTTTATTCTCAACCCCAATGTGTGGGTGCCGTAGTTTTATTGATTAGTAGGAGAACACATCTTCTCAGGTAAGTTTTGGCATATAAACAGTTGTTCTTATAGTATGCTCAATTCTATGAAAGTTTATCCTGGAAATATTTTTCTAATTACCAGGCCTCTGATTGTTTTAACATAGTTTGGATTTCTTAGCCGTTTGGTGTGATCGGAAATTTGTGTGCTTCAGCTGATGAAACTTCCTACTTAAAGTTTCTCGCTCCTGTATTTTCGGACACTCATGAATTTAAGTACTGGAGCCAGATATGCATAGACTTCGATGATTTTGATGGTACAAAAATAAACATAAATATTAAATGGGCTTTATCTTATTGTGTGACCCATTTACAGGTTGATGCCGAGAGAACTTATCATCAGACTGTTGCTGATATTCTGAACAAACTCTATGATGAGGTGCATAACTATTGATTCTTTGACCATATAGGCAGTTTTTAGTGCCATAAACCTTGTAAGCAGATCTGAGTGTTTCCTGCTGATGGCTATTTTCTTTTTTCTGCTAATTTTTGCAGATGCTCCTTGCAAAACATCATGAAGAGTCAGAGAGCAACTATGATGAGCCATCATCAGAACCATCACCGGAGCCTAAAATATCCTCAACACCGGAGCCTAAAATATCCTCAACACTGGAGCCTAACATATCCTCAACACTTGCGCACTCAAATAGCACGCTAGAAGATCCAGCAGTGCCTGAAACTAGCGAACCGACAAGGAATGGTCAGGAAGTGCATTATGTTGGGGAGGTACGTACGCCTTTTGCACCGCATATTGGGTAGATAATAGAGATGTAGTGTGTCATCTCTATTATTATCCACTCTGTTATCTTGTTGCAGTACACGGTACTATGTTAGACTTTATTTCTGTACTTGCATGGACTGTTTAGATTGACTGATGAAGGCTTTAGAAGCCCCCACAAAGTTGTCTCCGGAACTGCTCCACATTTTTTTTGAGCTAGATTATAAATATGCACTTCTACAAATACTGTGCTCTGACAGCTGAATTTTATAATGTGAAATTTACTTGATTGATTCGCAAAAGAAGTTCTCTAGAAAGCATAGAAGTGAAGAATGGAATTGTTTCATAGCTTAAGAAAGCCAGAAATTATGCCGGTGGTAACACAATGAGGCTGAAATCATTTGAAAATTTGATTGCAGTCCCCATTTTTTCTATTGAACTGGAACTCTCTGGTGATGGATATGATTAATGAATAGATCGTGCTACTACTTGAACAAAAGCTCCTCACCTACCTTGTTTTTCATCTTGTTCTTCTTTTATTACACCTGCTAAATGGTAAATACTACAATGAAAATGTTGGCATGTAAGTTGCATGTGGGTCCGTTCGTCCAAAAGACGGATGTAAGTTGCCATATAAGAGTGACAGGTACCATTGGCTATAGAGAACATATTAGTAGTTCAGCAACTGCGCAATGGCGCAATGGCTATAGAGAACATATACCATTGAATTATGCAACAAGCTGAACACTCCATGACTTCCTTGTCAAGCAGGTGATCCATCCGTTTGATGCCCAGGCTGATGGTGAGCTCAGTATTTCCGTGGGCGATTTCGTTGTGGTCCGCCAGGTACACACATGGTTTGCGCATCAGCATTAACTGCTGCTCCAGATCTTATCCGTTCATTAATTCATGGGACATTATCTCATGTCCAAAATTCTGAAGTAGTAGAACCACCTCTTAATAATTAGTAAATTCAGTAACTGCTGCTGCAAGAAGATGATCGGATGAACTTATATAATTGCCCACTTTGTCGCTTATAAGTGGGAACACATGGGGCCAGGCATGGCTAACAAAGCAATCTCTGTCTGTCTTCACAGGTGTCCCGAAACGGGTGGTCGGAAGGGGAGTGCAAAGGAAAGGCTGGCTGGTTCCCATCCGCCTACGTAGAGCAGAGGGACAAAGCCCCGGCAAGCAAGGTGATAGAGCCCGGACGTCTGACCGCTTGATCCCCCATCTCGTACTGATGGTTGCTGTTCATCGTCCTTTTTTTTTCCGCTGTACATGAGGTGCCTCGGGAGTGGTTAGCACTTTGTAGAACTCTTGCTTTTCTGTGCAGATTCTTGTGCTTATATTTATACTAGTAGTAAAAGATATATAGTGTTTTGCGTTTAGGATCTTTTTTTTTTCCGGTTCAACGGTGTATATAGAGCTATTGGTCATGGGATGCTGTATTCTTCTCCTTGTTATTACGTGGGAAGAGCGTGCTTCGTGCCGAATTTGAGCTATCGAGACCAGAACGGTGATATTATCACTATTCTTGTTTGTCTTTTTTTTTTTGGTTCTGAAGGCTTCTTTTCTTCTCTATTGGATCGAGATTCGACCAGTGGCCCTTCCCTTTTATTGCCGTTGTTGATCAAAATAGCAAGAGGAAACGACAGGACTGGAGCATCCAGTGCATCCGATTGGGCAAAAGAGGGTCGGGAACTTCCCTTGGATTCTTCGATCCAGCTTTCTCTGAAAAGCGTGAACCTTAACTGCAATAGAAACACTTGCTTTCTTTTCCCCTCATCGTCTCACTGGCTCGCCCTGCTGCAACAGAGACAGATTCGGCTCTGAATTTATTGGCCCGTCCCTTTTGCTGCTGGTCCGGCCGGCCAGTGTAGCTCTATCTCTAGGCAGAGGATACGCTACCAGCCTGCCTGCGACCATTGCCGCTTCTTGCGCCGGCACGCACATGGAGCTCGGAAAGTTCGCGAGTGGAAAGAAACTCAAGCGGAGGCAGCAGCAGCGGCGTGGCGAGAGCTGGAGGAGACCGACATGGTTGAATGCGCAAGTGGCCGTTTGTGGTGTCCACGGATTGATTGGCCCCGATCCTCCCTGCCGATCCCAGCCCAGCCCGCCGCTGGGGGCCTCCGGCAGTTATGACGCCCTCCTCTCCTCGTCGCTGCCGTTTCCATTCCCGATCCAGTTTGATCAGTTTGGGGTTGGAGTTTTACTCCTACACTGCCTTGGGCAGGGGCCAGGGCCACGCAGAAAAGTCATGGATGCCGGCCGGAGTTCCGTTCGAGCGTTTTGCGTATCCGGTGTCGGGTCGTGTGGAAAATGCTTCTCGCTGGCCATTGGCCGAACCCTAGCAAGAGTGCAGTTGGTGTTCATTACTGCCAGAGAGGGACCTTGGGTTAGAGTATCTAAGCTAGTATGGTTTCAGCTCTTTTGCTCTGTGTTAAGGGCAAGTACTAGTACGGAATATTGATTTTTGGTACTCTATGTGCTCGACATTTACGAGCTAGCTGCTGGTACAAGCGGTACATTGCATTTTTGGCCACAAGAGAGAGAGAGAGAGAGGGGCAGTGCCATCCGCCATGGCCCAGATCTAGAGGCAGTACGTGTTTTTACTGCTGGATCGAGGAGGTGGCAGTGGCTCGGCAGGGTAAAAACAGGCAAAAGCTGCTGGCCTGGGCAGACGGACGGCGAGGGAGGGGAGGAAGGGTCACATCGGAGGAGAGGACACCGGCTATGAGACACGGAGACAGTGCAGCTAAGCAACTGACCTCTGGGTACCCTACCCTCGTCGCTCAGAGAACCGGGCCCACCACCGGCGACACCTCCTCCGATCTCCTAGCTTTACGAGGCTGTATTTGGCTACACCCATTCAATATGCTTGACCTAATACTCCCCGTAGGCTGTACGCCTCGATGCTTCGTCTCGCCGTGGCGCACTCAGCACAGCTCGTCTTGCTGCCGATTCGACACACGGAAAGGTTTTCTACGAGAATACTTCCACGCAGTGGCGCTAGCAGTATTACCGTGAAGATGATTGAGGAGACGGGCAAATTAAATACAGATGCAGAATTCATGCGTTCAGCCATGTGGAACACTTCTTTATTATAAGTTCCGAGCTTAGACAACTCGCAAAAAAAAAGATACCTATGCCCCGGACGACCATAGTCCGGGTCGCCAGGGCCGGTCCATACATATCGGAGGCCCGGGGGCAAGACAACAAAAAGGTTCTTTTTCACAAATCCATATTTAAAATGCATTGTATTTCGAAAGCATTTCAGTAAGTACATATGATAGAATGATGGTCTTTGAACTACAAAACTTACACTGGAATTATTTATTTGGAACCGTATAAGGAATTGCATCATATTAGTAAATAATATCGGAAAAAGACCGATCTTCTAAGAAGTGGTGGAGCGTGACAAGGAAATCGGGCTGGAGAGACAAAATGCTCTAAATTTTCTAATTTATACCTTATAAAAAAATTCTTTCATTGATTATCTAAAAATTGGTGGGGCCGCAGCCCACTTTGCCTGCACCACGCGTGGCAAAATTCATCTGCAAAACAAATAAGCCAGTCAACACTAATTGCTATGTAAAGCTTTTGTCCTATCCTAAGATATATAATTAGGAAAGCAAACTTAGGACTTCTTTTTATACTATGATGATCATTTTCCATCCGGCCACCTCCTTCTCTTCTCCTAATATGCTTAGGAATCACATCCAATGAAGGCTTGAAGAAAGACCTTAGAAAGAAGAGTAGAATTGGAGATGTGGAGCAGTCGCCATGAAGTCGAGCTATTTAACAACGAATCAAATTAGGAACAGGTTTAGTGGAGGGAGGGAGACATACCATCTTGCGGTGATGCCTCCAAGGCTCCAACATCTAGGGAAACGGTTATACAGTAACATTGAGGATGGAAAGAAAGAAGATTGAGAAGAAAAATAGCGCAATAGGTCTTTATTAATGGATGCGGCGATCTGGGAATTATAAAAGCACCGGGACGGTAGCGTTGTTCTCTGAGAGTGGAGAATTTAGGGAGAAGAAGAGCCGGCGAGTAAATACACAGAGGAGAAAGATGTGAGTGCTGAATCGCTGACTCACAGAGATAAGAGATAGATTGATTTAATTCTTTTTAGCATTACCGATCGATCTATGGTGTGTTGTTTCGTGAGTTGTAGCTATGTGGTGGGCTTGGGCCATTTTTTCTTTCTCTTTCTTGGACCTAACTAATACATAAATACAATAACTAGTATACTGGAAAGCTACCTGGGCAGGGGCCCCTGCCTCCTAGGGCCCCTGGGCGGGCGCCCGCTGCCCCCCCTCATGGGCCGGCCCTGCGGGTCGCCTTCCCCTCGTCTCCACCCCGTCATCTCGCCTTGTTTCCCTCGCGTGCCCCGCCCCGCCCCACCATCCCCCCCACTCCCTTCCCACGTCCACCCCACCGTGATGGCGACCGCCGATCCCGGACCGAGCCCATCGCCCCAAGCCCCGTGAAAGCCCGCCCGCGTCTTCACCTTCGGCCGCTCCACATCCCCGACTGCCACCTCGCCGCCGCACTCACCGCCTCCTGCCGTTGGTCCGCCGTCGCGGTCCTCGACCCATCCCCGCCACCCGTCCCCACGCCATCGGCCGCGTCCCTCTCCCACGTCGCCCTCGACCTCTCCGACCCTGCGGCGCCCCTCGCTCGCGCTCTCGACGACGTCGTGGCCGTCTTCCACGTGGACCCCACCTAACGGCGAGGAGGGCGATGTTGCTCCCTAACGGCGACGGCCTTTGCTTCTTGCGGAGAGAGGCTTTGCTCCATGTGGGGGGCGACGTTGCTACAAGCGGTGGCCAGAGTTGCTCCCTGCTAAGGGCGGCGCTGCTCCATGCTAGGACCAACCTTGCTTTTGATTTTGCTACATTGATATATGTTTTTTTGCTATCTCTGTTTTTTTTGTTTTGCTACAATACCATAAAAAATTTGCTACAAGTTCTCCGATGAGGTTTTCCGGCTAAATTCTCCGACGATGTCTTCGGTGAAGTAGGATTTTTGCTACATTAGAAGAACTTTGTTGCTATAACCGTCTCGTGGTTTTGCTACAATAGTGTCAACTTTTTGCTACCAGGTATCCGACGAGAGTCAGCGGCGAGTTTTTTCCGACGATGTCTCCGACAAAATCGGTTTTGCTGTATTAGAACAATTTTTTTGATGCATGGTCTTCGGCGGGGTCTCCGGTAGACATTCTATTCCTGAAACGAACCGTTTTTTTTTTGCTTCGAAAGCAAAAACAGAAACATATGTAGCGAACATGAAATGTTTGCAGCAAATGGACACGTGTCAGCACAGAAATCAGGACGATAAAAGCTCTCCATCGTCTCGATGATGCATAGCACTTGCAAAAAAAATAAAGTTCCGAGCTTCGAGTGGTTCCCCGTGAAACTCAGTAATGCTAGCACGCTCTATCCACCGAATAGTCTCTATCTTTCTCGTCCAAGTGACATGTCGTTTTCGTTCCGTTAAGCATACACGCCCTTAACAACATAATAATAATAAATGTAACAGCAATACGGATCACGGGCTAGCCTTCCACATTAGGACAGAGCAAATGTTTATGATAGCTTATAACAAGCGCGTTTTAGTATTCTATTATCCTAAAATATCCTGTATTTTTGATTTAGTCAAGGTCAAATTTTATAAAGTTTAACTAAATATATTGAAAAATTTATATACACCTATAATACAACATAAGTATCATTAGAATCATCATAAAATATATTTTCATAATATATACATTCGGTGTTGTAGATATTTATAGTTTTTTCTATATATTCTACCAAACTTTATAGAGTTTGACTTTGACTAAACCCAAAATGCAGAGTATTTACACCCTGTGTGGTACAAACCGTCGATTTAGCGTGCCAACACTTGATTATGTTACCCCAGCAGTCGATAATATTTTTGTGCGCGCGGCATATCACAACATCATGCACGCCATATTTGGTGTGTCCAGGTTACAGTGTGCTGGAAATCGCGAGCTCGCACATGGAGAACCAACTACTCTCCTGATTCTTTCGCGTGCTCGCGCAGTCGGCCCCTTCATTTTCACCTCAAACTCGTCCATCGCCAGCCTTGCGAAATAGCAGCCGTTGCCGCTCGCAAACATCTTGCTGCCGCTGTTCCCCAGCGCCCTGTCGTTGCCCTAGCTTGCGCGGCCATCTAGCAGCCTCATCCATGCTCAAACTGAACCCCGCTCCGTTCCACGCCACCCCCGTTGTCGCTCCGTTCTGCACCGTCGTCGTCGCCTCTGATCCGTCGATTTGAACTATGGCGACCGCCGATTCACAGCGCCCAGCAGGCGGCGCGCACAAGTTGTTCGGTCAAATTATTGCAAAGATATGCATCGCCGTCGATTTGAGCTTTTTTGAGTGTTTTGCTAGTTCATCAAATTTATTTAGATTAGTCTAAATGTTGTAGATGAGTTCGACATATGATTCGTCCAACGGAGAATGGGACCTAGAAGACGAAGACATAGCCTTGCTATTGGCTATCCATGAGAATAAAAGGACGAAGTACGGTGTTTCGTGTTTGGTCGAGAGAAATTGTGGAGAGAAAGGATTGAAAGTCATGACAAGTTGATGCAGAGCTACTTTGTGGAGAAACCAATATATCCCGAGCTCTATTTTCGTTGTCGTTTTATGATGAGCATCAAAATTTTCAAGTGTATTGCGGAGAGTGTGATGAAGCATGATCGATTGTTTGAGCAAAGGAGGAATAACGCGGGAGAAATTGGGCATCACACTTAACCAAAGGTGACTGTCGTCTTGCGTATGATGATATACGGTATTTCGGCGAATCTAGTTGATGACCACTCTACAATGGATGAGATTCAATCCATCAAGTGTGTCAAGCGCTTTGCAGTTATAGTGGTCAAAAAGTTTGGCGAGAAATACTTGAGAGCCTCTAATGCTCAAGACACAATAATGATTTTCGAGTTCAACAAAGCTCGGGGTTTCCAGGTATGCTGGGCTCAATTGATTGCATGCATTGGAGGTGGAAAATTGTCATGCGGCATGGCACAAATAGTTCAGGGGGCAGAAAAAGGATTCAACTACCATCCTTGAAGCTATGGCCAATTACGAGACTTGGATTTGACATGCTTTCTTCGAAAGGCCTGATTCTTACAATTATATCAATGTTTTTTAATGGTCACCACTCATGACAAGAATTACAATGGATGCACCGGTGGAGTTTGTAGCAAACGTCCACACATACAAGTATGGTCATTACCTTGCCGATGGCATCTATATCTACCCAAGGTGTCAAACATTTGTGAAGCCAATACACAAACCGCAAGATAAGAAGAAACTTGATTTTCATAATGCTCAATCCACGGCTAGGAAAGATGTGGAGAGAACATTTGAGATTTTGTAAACCCAATTTTCTATTATGAGAGGATTGACTAGAATTTGGGATGAAAAGATCCTTTGGTATATCATGCACGTTTGTGTGATCATGCATAACATGATCATTAAAGATGAATATGGTCTTGATTAGACTACCCGTACTACGATTTGATGGGACAATCTGTGCGAGTGCATAGGAGAGAAGAGAGGGTGGCCCGCTTCATTGCCTCGTACCATTCGATGCGAGAAACTAATGTGCGTGATGATATTCAAAAAGATCTCATCAAGGAGTGGTGGTCATGGAACGGTCGCCAAAGCAATTAGTTCCATCTTTGTTTGTTTGAGGTATTGTTGTAGAATTGTTTGTTGTGTTGTTATAGAATTGTTTGTTGTATCGTTGAGAAACTGATTGTTGTATTCAGAAACTATTTGTTTGTGCTGTAAGAATAATAAAACTATTTATTGATGGTTTGGGGGGTGTTTGATCCGAAATTGTTATATATTTGTGTGTGTTTGGTGTTTATGCCGCTGCGCGCTTCATTATATAGCATCTCGCAACACGCTAGTTTTCACGCGTTTCATTGTACATCGCCTGTAAAATCTGAGCGGCAGCCACACACGCTAATTGACAAAAGTGACGCTGCAAACCAGTTTTAGCACGCATGATTTTAAGACGCGTCTTGAAGATGCTTTAGGGTTTATTCGGATTGCAAGAATCCATAGACATGCATAGAATAGGAACACTGCACATAGAGATGTTACGTGCTTTGAATTTCTACAAGCTTTTTATACGTGTGAATTCTGAGATGTGCCTTTGGATGATTCATAGGAAATAAACACAAAATATTATAGGATTGGGATAGAGAGAGTAGGTAGAGAAAGAGTGTAATAAGTGTATTGCACTTCTCAAAGAAAAGAAAAAAAAGCGAGCTCATGTAGAAAATTTATAGGAATAGATATGAAAGTAGTATAATCCACATGAGTCTTTAGAGGTGTCTCTACATAGTATTACATAATTTCGTGATAAGTATAGTTGGATTATGACCAAACTACATATCCTTACTCCCTTCATCCTAAATAGGTGGCATATATATTCAGTCAAAAGGTCAATCATTTCAATTTTTGACCAAACCTATAAAAAATATACCAACAACTACAATGTGGATGTAGCAACCCGGGTAAAACCGTTACTAGAAAATTGCTTGTTGTATTACTTTCTACATCATCATGACATCATTATCATCATGGTCATCATGCCACATTGCATGGATCATCTTTGTGCATTGTAATTATATTGTGGCCTTTGTATTTGATCTTGCTTGGCCCTATCCTCCCCTCCATTTTACCTCTCTATTTTTTTTCTACACTTAGGGTCCTTCTTGATGTGAAACCAATATTTGACAAATGCTTTTCTTCTATTTTCTTAAACCCTAAACCCTACCTCTAGTATAAATGCCCAAATTGAAATTACACGGGGGCATACTTCTCTTCCACTTTATTTTTCCCTCTTTGGTTTTTGTTTGGCCTCAAATATCTATTGAAATTCCTACAAAAGTTTAAAAAGGTTTGAGTTAATAAACCTGCTTAAATTTGGAACAAACAAATAAATAAGAGAAATCATAACAGGATATAAAAAAACAAGAGAGAGGGAGAAGCAGACCTGGCCTAGCCGCAGTTTCATGCCCAACCTGAATCCCTCCTCCCTGGCCCAAGAAGCCCTCTTCCCGGCCCATCCCGCTTCAGCGAGGATTACACCGTGTCTGATGTCTTCTTCCTCCGAGAGCATCCTCCTTATTTCTACCTATTTTATATTTCTAATCTTTACTTCCCCCGTTGATCTATTGTTGTCTGTGTTGCGTTGCTATAGATTTTGCACCCCTCTATATTTCATGCAGCCCATATATTGTCATGGACACATCCTATTACCTGTTGTTTGGTAGATAGTCGGCCTTGCGAGTCGTAGTTGCTGGCGCAGGTGATGTGTCGTGCCGTCGATGTTCCACAGTTGTTGGAGTAATGCCTCATGCTTTATGTTGGAGATGATCATGGCTTCAATTATAGTTTAACAACTAATATTGAAAGTAGGTAAATAATGTAGAGGCACGCGTGGGCAATATATGTTATTTGATTTTTAACCGTGCACTTGTGTCCCGTAGGACCCCGAGTACTTGATACCTGTTCCTTGACTATTCGCACTATTCGCATGTGGGACCATGAATCCCCTTAGCATGAGCTTGAGTCATATCTTATTTCTTGAAGCCACAAAGTAGTTTGGGGCTTTATTACTATCATGTACTTATGCCATGATTATGTCATGCTTTACTGCTTTATTTAACATTGCGCGTGGAGCGCCTATACTGTTTTGGAACCCCGTACCACATTTTCGTGGTATTGACAAGCCCAATCACACTTTTGGGTTCCCAGTCATTTACAGCCGTCGTCACAAACCTCTGGGTCCGTCTCGGAGTCGGCCAACTTCGTAGTGGGTAGCTTGGTGGGGTGCCCCCCTGAAATATTATATGAATCTTGTGATTTATTTGTTGTGATGCCTCATTGGGTTTTCATTTGGTTTTTCTGAGGTTGATCGTGCGTGTGTTGCTATTTATGTCCCCCTGCAGGGTAAAACTTTCTGAAAGCCGTGTCCGCGGTTATGGATGACTTGGAGCATAATATCTCGATCATAGACAATTATAACTAAAGTAGTGCTATGAATTTGACTTTATAATGACTAGTAATCAGCTTCACTATAACGGAATGGCTAAATAAAAGTAACAACAACTGCTGGTTTTGGGATGCCTCATGCTATATGTATCTAACTAGTAAGTATTGCAACTACAACGGAATGGTTAATTAAAACTGCCCACTGTTTATAATATCAGGATGCCTCATGCTATCTATATCTGACTAGTAATTGCCGCAACTATAACGGAATGAATAAAACTGCCAACTGTGTGAGTTCCTCGGTTGACTTCCTCGTTTGGTCTCGAGGGGGAAAGACGAGGATGGGTATGCTTGGTGATAGTTTTAGGTTGGATCCGAATAGGTCTTTCTAATCTCTCTCTGATAGCCACCAGTTGTATTGAGTCTCTATAGGTTGTTTAGTGCATGTTGTGCTGCCGCTTCAGTCCACCATACCTATGTAGGCTAGGACCGCCGAATTCTAAGACTCGCCGTGTACTGGCATCAGTACTGACCGCTCTCTTTTTCCTTTGCCCTTTGTCGGCACCCCTTTTGTTTAAACAGGTTTGAGAACGGCGTCGTTAGCAGGGTTATCCTTCCGGCTTGGCCTGGGCAGGGTTATGGACACCATTGGTTATTCTTCAGGGCTCTTAGCCTAATTTACTTCTTGTCCGTACTCGGACGATGTATCGTTTTCAAGGTGATTTGAATCTTTGTATTGTATATCTGTATTCTTGACTCATGGAGTCATTGTTGTATATATTTGTTTCTGTGGGTTCCATCGCGGACTATTGTGTAATGATATTACTTCGTTTTCCACCCGCACGCAAGTGCCTGGTGGGTACCTTTGAATTGTTTCTATGCGGATTTAGCGGGAATAGCTAAACTTGCATAGGGTCGATCAGAGGGTGTTACAGAGTGGTATCAGAGCTCAGCAGTTATGATACCCCACTGGTCCAGCCTATAGGATAACCTAGTTAACAGACGTTGTAGAGTGTCAAAACTATCTTAGAAAATTGGTTGGATATATCTGATTAGGTATGCTTTTACTCCTTACCCATCTGCTATTCTCCTCTTACCTTTGTGTGTTTTGAATCTACCCTTTATATTTTCTTCGAGTCCAGGACTTCTCATGTTTGGGTTTCAGTCATACCTTTAGGGTTTCGCTTCCTTCCTCTTGTAACAGTGCTTCGACATCCTGTCTTCATGTTATCCGATGAAGTTTTCATCTATTGTACCTTTCAGTGGACTAAAATTCACTAAAAAAAATTCTTTGTATCCTCCGGTGTTTTCTGATACGACGAAGTCATCCACATCAGATCCGATCAAGAGTCTACATCACTCTGTTTTTTTCCAAATGTTGTTTGTTAAGATCTTCAGTATGAATTCCGAGAGTTGGTTGCATAAACCTTCTATTCATATATAGAGTAATGCTTTGAGTGCGGGATGGAGTCGCGACCATACCACTACTCTTATCATCGCTTTTGTATATTGAATGGTGGGTCAATGCAATTCTACTCTTTCCACGGAAGTTAGAGGTGGCCTCATCTTTTGGTACCTTTACCTTCGTCCTTTGTTCCTTGGAGTGTTTCTCGACAAACGTGAACAACAACCCTTGTTGGTGTTGTCGACAATGTCAAGATGGAGTAAGAATCCTTGTTAGTGGTGTCGTGAATATCTACACCAAGCGAAAGATTCAGACCATCGGCCTTTTCCCTGTACCATGAGGCGGATCTCGAGGGCGAGATCCATTGTTAGTGGTGTCGAATTGTAGCACCCCGGATAAAACCGTACTAGAAAATTGCTTGTTGTATTACTTTCTGCATCATCATGACATCATCATCATCATCATGGTCATCATGCCACATTCATGGATCATCTTTGTGCATTGTAATTATGTTGTGGCCTTTGTATTTGATCTTGCTTGGCCCTATCCTCCCCTCCATTTTATCTCTCTATTTTGTTTTCTACACTTAGGGTCCTTCTTGATGTGGACCCAATATTTGACAAATGCTTTTCTTCTATTTTATTAAACCCTAAACCCTACCTCTAGTAGAAATGCCCAAATTAAAATTACACGGGGGCATACTTCTCTTCCACTTTATTTTTCCCTCTTTGCTTTTTATTTGGCCTCAAATATCTCTTCAGATTCCTACAAAAGTTTCAAAAGGTTTGAGTTAATAAACCTGCTTAAATTTGGAACAAACAAATAAATAAGAGAAATCATAACAGGATATAAAAACAAGAGAGAGGGAGAAGCAGACCTGGCCCACTCGCAGTTTCATGCCCAACCTGAATCTCTCCTCCCTGGCCCAAGAAGCCCTCTTCCCGGCCCATCCCGCTTCAGCGAGGATTACACGGTGTCTGTTGTCTTCTTCCTCTGCGAGCATCCTCCTTATTTCTACCTATTTTACATTTCTAGTCTTTACTTCCTCCTGTCGATCTATTGCTATATATGTTGCGATGCTATAGATTTCGTACCCCTCTATACTTTCCTGCAGCCCATATATTGCCATGGACACATCCTATTACCTGTTGTTTGGTAGATAGTCGGCCTTGCAAGTCGTAGTTGCAGGCACAGGTGATGTGTCGCGCCGTCGATGTTCCACAGTTGTTGGAGTAATGCCTCATGATTTATGTTGGAGATGATCATGGCTTCAATTACAGTTTAACAACTAATATTGAAAGTAGGTAAATAATACAGAGGCACAGGTGAGCAATAGATGTTATTTGATTTTTAACCGTCCACTTGTGTCCCGTAGGATCCCGAGTACTTGATACATGTTCCTTGACTATTCACACTATCCGCATGTGGGACCATGAATCTCCTTAGCACGACCTTGAGTCATATCTTATTTTTTGGGGCCACAAAGTAGTTTCGGGCTTTATTACTATCATGTACTTATGCCATGCTTTACTGTTTTACTTACCATTGCGTGTGGAGCGTTTGTACTGTTTAGGAACCCCGTGCCATGTTTTCGCAGTATCGACAAGTCCAGTCACACTTTCGGGTTCCCAGTCGTTTACAGCCGTCGTCACAAACATGTGGGTCCGTCTCGGAGTCGGCCAACTTCGTAGCGGGTAGCTTGGTGGGGTGGCCCCCTGAAATATTATATGAATCTTGCGATTTCTTTGTCGTGATGCCTCTCAAGGAAATATGCACTGAGAGGCAATAATAAAGTGTTTATTATGTGTATTCCAAGCATATGATAGATGTTTATTTTGCATGCTATAATTGTATTAATACGGAAACATTAATACATGTATGTTTAATAAACAAACAGAAAGTTCCTAGTTATGCCTCTCTCATAAACTAGCTCGTTGATTAACAAGATGATCAAGGTTTCCTAATCATGGACATTGGATGTTGTTAATAACGGGATCACAACATTAATGTAATGATGTGATGAACATTCATCCGAAGTATAGCATTACGATCAAAGTCATTGAGTTTATATTGCTATAACAACTTACGAGGTGATCCTAATCCTTAGACCATGAGATCATGTCAATCACTAACACCGGAAGAGTTTCTTGATAACATCAAACGTCACACCGTAACAGGGTGATTATAAAGATGGATTCGGAACTAATAAAGTGTTATGTTGAGGCCCATGGATCGAGAGTGGAATTTGTTCATCCCTATGACGGATAGATATACTCTGGGCCCTCTCGGTGATATCACATTGGTTAGCTTGCAAGCAAGTGATTTGATCACTAGAATGTTATATCACGGGAACGAGAAAAGAGTGCATGTCAGTAACGATATCAAACTAGGTATGGAGATCCCGATGATCAAATCTCAGACATGTAATATATCGCGAAACAAAGGGATTAAGATACTAGCATAAAAGGTTCCGATGATCACAAGAAAGTCATCGTTGAATGTGTGGGAGTCAGTATGGGTCTCCAGATCCCGCTTCTGATTATTGATCCGAGAGGGGTCTCGATCATGTTCGCATTATTCACGAACCGTAGGATTACACACTTAAGATACACCGACATCCAATTGGAGCAAAAGTTTCATGCCGGAAAGAATAACAAGGGCAGGAATTTATTTCACTAGATATCAAAACAGGTTTTCGGGTGAAATTGCATAAAGTGGTTATGCATGTGAAATAGAATTCTAGCAAGGGGTTATATGTGAATGTTTGTCATTAAAGTAATTGACAAAATTCTGAATAAATAAAAGAGTTTTATTTAATGAGAGTTTGCATTAAATTTGCTGGAAATTTAATGGCAAGTTTGAGTGGGATTTTGAGTGGAGGGAATTTAAAGGAATTTTGTGAGTGGAGTGTCCACCCACATGAAGAGGGGAGGGCAACGGGGCAGCCCCATGCACCGGCCACCCCCTTGGGGTTCCCTCCCTCTCCTATAAAAGGCACCCCTTTCCTCACTTCTCACTCACACCTCCTCGTGAAGGATCTCTCCCCCCCTCTAGAATTTATCCCCCATGGTCTCGGACTAGCGAGATACATGTTCCTGGTGGCTATTCGGCAAGAAAGAGTTGTGTTTCCGCTGCATCGCTGGAGCGAGGAGGCGGAGGTTGCTCGGTGCCTCGAACGTGTGTGCGAGCACGGATGCGCTGCTGATTTGCGGCGCTAGGACTTCCTCTCAATCTTGAGATCGACAAGAGATTGTCTACATCAACCACGAGTCGAACTCGTTAAGCTTTGTCGGTCTTCAAGGGTATGTTCTCTACGGATATACATCCGCCCGTTGTTTGTATCTAGTAGATAGATCTTGTTACATAGTTCCTATCGTAGGAAATTTTTTGTTTTCTATGCTGCGAACCCTACAATGGTATCAGAGCCGGATCTATGCGTAGATACTTTACACGGGTAGTACACATATGAGTATGTGGGCGATGATGATCATGTTGTTGCTCCTTAGTTGTAATTTTGGATATTGGTGGCATAGTGGGATGAAGCGGCCCGGACAAACTTTACATGTCCTCGCACATGAGACCTGTTCCACGCTTGACATGCAACTAGTTTGCATAAGTGGCTAACGGGTGTCTGTCTCTCCTACTATGGTCAATATCTATTTTGCAACGAGTTGTCAACAATTTGGTTATCCTCGTTGTGGTTCATGTTCGTAGGTATGAACGGTTCTATCTCGAAAGCCCTAAGCCACGTAAAATTTGCAATGGATAAATTAGGGGCGTCTAGTTTAGATTGTTGCTGGGCTAGTGTTATGATATGGTGATGTTGTAAGTAAAAGTATGAGATGATACTCTTACAACACATATAACGTGTAATCTACATAGACCTTGGACTTACACATATAGGTATGATAGTGATCATACCACGGTGCACATGATAGAGATCATATGCGGGAACCATATCATTCTACTAATAAACATGTGATGTTTGATAGCATCTTATATTGCTTGTTTGGCGTTTTATTAGCATAATAAGATGACCCCTCATTTAAAATATCAAGATAAGAATATGTTCTTCCTTTAGTATGTACCGATTATGTTCTCGTCGCTCCAAGACATCACGTGATGATCGGGTGTTCTTGGATCCACGACCATATTTCGGGTGTAAGACAGTTACACACGCGAATACTAAGGTTCTTACTTGGCGAGCCTAGCATGTACAGACATGGCCTCGGAACACGGACCGAAAGGTTAAGCATGAGTCATATAGTTGATATGATGCCCATTTGATGCTCGCCTTTGAAGCTATACCGACTCCCGTGATGATCGGACTTGGTGTAGTGGATTTGGTTCATGTAATCACCAAAAAGGCACGAGGGATGTCGTTTTTGAGTGGGAGTTCATTCGTAATAAAGATTAGTTGGACTCAATCTATCATAAACTTAGTCTAAACTTTACAAATTCTGTTGTAGATGGCACCACCTGCTTTTAATTTCAATGTGTTCATGGAGAAAGATAAACTTGCAACGAACGGTAGCAACTTTACCGAATGGGCCATGAATTTGAGGATTCTCCTATGTGCTGCACAAAAGCAATATGTGCTAGAAGCGCCGCTAGGCCCCCCACCTTTTGAGGATGCCCCTAACAAGGAGAAGAATGTCTATCAGACTCATCAGGAGGACCACAACTTAGTTCATTGCGGCATATTGTATGGGCTAGAGCCGGAACTTCGAAAGCGTTTCGAAAACGGCAATGCATTTGATACAATGGGTGAGTTGAAAATGATTTTCGACACACATGCTGCTGTAGAGAGCTACAATGCTTCAGAAAATTTCTTTAGCTGCATGATGGGAGAGCACAACTCCGTTAGTGAGCATGTACTCAAGATGTCGGGTTACACCGATAAGCTTGTGTCCTTGGGAATATAGATTCCCATTGACTTAGGAATCCATCGTGTTCTGCAGTCTCTACCACCTAGCTATAAGAGCTTTGTGATGAACTATAATATGCAAGGCATGAAGAAGTCTCTCCCCGAGCTTCTGACAATGCTTAAAACTGCAGAAGTGGAGATAAAAAAGGAACATCAAGTGTTGATGATCAATCGGAACACTGGTTTCAAGAAAGACAAGAAGGGAAAACGGAAGGGAAGTAAGGGCGGCAAGCCGGTTGCCGTGCCTGAAAAGAAACCCCAAGTTGGACCTAAGTCTGATACCGAGTGCTACTATTGTAAGGGGACTGGCCACTGGAAGCGCAACTGCCCCAAGTATTTGGCAGACAAGAAGGCCGGCAAGGCAAACAGAGGTATATATGATATACATGTTATTGATGTGTACTTGACTAGTGCTCGCAGTAGCACCTGGGTATTTGATACCGGTTCAGTTGCTAATATTTGTAACTCGAATCAGGGGCTGCGGAACAAGCGACCGCTGGCAAGGGGTGAGGTCAAGATGCGTGTCGGCAATGGATCAAGCGTTGATGTGATCGCCGTCGGAACACTACCTCTCCATTTGTCGTCAGGATTAGTTATAAACTTGAATAATTGTTATCTGGTGCCTGCACTGAGCATGA
The DNA here is from genome assembly GCA_916181665.1 of Avena sativa. Lineage (NCBI taxonomy): Eukaryota > Viridiplantae > Streptophyta > Magnoliopsida > Poales > Poaceae > Avena > Avena sativa. The sequence goes on from OV702283.1 coordinate 26,384,679, forward strand.
ACATTGTATCTGGATTGTGTTTAATGCAAAGTGGTTATTCATTTAAATCCGAGAACAATGGTTGTTCTATTTATATGAATGAAATATTTTATGGTCATGCACCAATGATGAATGGTTTATTTCTATTAGATCTCGATGATAATGTTACACATATTCATAATGTTGATGATAAAAGGATTAAACTTAATGATGATATATCCGCATATATGTGGCACTGTCGTCTTGGTCATATTGGCGTTACACGCATGAAGAAGCTCCATTCGTATGGACTTTTGGAATAACTTGATTTTGAATCATTTGATACATGTGAGCCATGCCTTATGGGCAAGACGACTAGAACGTCGTTTTCCGGTTCAATGGAACGAGCGACAGATTTATTGGAAATCATACATTCTAATGTATGTGGTCCAATGAGTGTGTCGGCGCGAGGTGGATATCGTTATTTTGTTACTTTCACGGATGATTTGATTAGATACAGTTATATCTACTTGATGAAACACAAGTCTGAAACCTTTGAAAAGTTCAAGGAATTTCAGAATGAAGTGGAAAATCATCGTAATAGAAAGATCAAATTTCTACAGTCCGGCTGTGAAGGTGAGTATCTAAGTTACGAGTTTAGCACTCACATAAAAGAGTATGGAATTGTTTCACAACTCACACCTGCCGGAACACCACAGCAAAATGGTGTGTCGGAACGTCGTAATCATACTTTATTGGATATGGTTCGATCTATGATGTCTCTAACAGACTTGCCGTTGTCATTTTGGGGTTATGCACTAGAAACTGCTGCATTCACTTTAAATCGGGCACCATCTAAATCCGTTGAAAAGACACCGTATGAATTGTGGTTTGGAAACAAACCTAAGCTGTCATTTCTTAAAGTTTGGGGATGCGATGTTTATGTGAAGAAACTTCAACCGGATAAACTCGTACCCAAAGCGGAAAAATGCGTCTTCATAGGATACCCTAAGGAAACTATTGGGTATTCCTTCTATCACAGATCCGAGGGCAAGGTTTTTGTTGCCAAGAATGGATCCTTTCTAGAGAAAGAGTTTCTCGCGAAATGTGTGAGTAGTCGGAAGGTAGAACTCGAAGAGGTTATTGAACCTTCTCTTCAAAGTATGGCGAGTAGCGCAACGCCGAAAGTTGTTCCGGAGTTGGCTTCACCTGTTGAAGAGGGAACTAATGATAATGATCATGAAACTCCGAAAGATAGTACTACCGAACCTCGCAGGTCTAGCAGGACGCGTGCAGCTCCCGAGCTGTACGGAAATCCTGTCATGAATTTCATGGTTGATGAAAATGATGACCCTGCGACGTATGAAAAAGCGATGATGATCCCGGATTCCAACAGATGGTTAGAGGCCATGAAATCCGAGATGGAATCCATGTATGAAAATCAAGTTTAAACTTGGTGGAATTACCTCCCGACCGAAAGGCCGTGGAGAACAAATGGATTTTCAAAAGAAAAACTGATGCTGATGGTAATGTGACCCTCTATACAGCTCGACTTGTCGCAAAGGGGTTTCGACAAATTTAAGGAGTTGACTACGATGAGACATTCTCTCCCGTAGCGATGCTAAAGTCAGTTAGGATTATGTTAGCAATTGCTGCATATTTCAATTATGAGATATGGCAGATGGATGTCAAAACCGCGTTTCTCAATGGTAATATTGAAGAAGAGTTGTATATGATACAACCAAAGGGTTTTGTCGATCCTAAGGATGCTAACAAGGTGTGCAAGCTTCAGCGATCCATCTATGGATTTAAGCAAGCATCACGAAGTTGGAATCTCCGCTTTGATGAGGTGATCAAAGAGTTTGGATTTGTCCAAACTTATGGAGAAGCTTGTATTTACAAGAAAGTGAGTGGGAGCAATGTGGCATTTCTGATATTATATGTGGATGACATATTATTGATCGGAAATGATATAGATCTTTTAAACAGTGTTAAAAGTTATAAAACATAAAATTTTCAACGAAGGACCTAGGTGAAGCGTCATACATATTAGGCATAAAGATCTATAGAGATAGATCTATGCGCCTAATAGGGCTATCGCAAAGTACATACCTTGATAAGATTTTAAAGAAGTTTAAAATGGACGGAAGTAAGAAGGGGTTCTTACCTATGTTGCAAGGCAAGATATTGAGTAAGACTCAAAGTCCGGCTACGGCGGAAGAAAGAGAGATAATGGACAAAGTCCCCTATGATTCAGCCATAGGCTCTATAATGTACGCCATGCTATGTACAAGACCGGATGTGGCACATGCTATTAGTTTGACTAGTAGGTACCAATCGAATCCAGGTTCGGAACACTGGATAGCGGTCAAGAATATCCTTAAGTACTTACGAAGAACTAAGGATATGTTTCTTGTGTACGGAGGTGAAGAAGAGCTAGTCGCTAAGTGTTATGTCGACGCTAGCTTTGACACCGATCCGGATGACTCTAAGTCTCAATCTGGATACGTATTTCTCATGAATGGCGGAGCGGTTAGTTGGAGGAGTTCCAAACAACCTGTGGTGGCGGGATCAATAACGGAGGCCGAATATGTTGCTGCTTCGGAAGCGGCTCAGGAAGCGGTTTGGATTAAGGAGTTCATATCCGAACTAGGAGTGGTTATAAACGCGTTGGACCCAATGGTGATCTATTGTGACAACAATGGTGCCATTGCCAATGCCAAAGAACCAAGGTCTCACAAGCATTCCAAGCATATTAAGCGCCGGTTTCACTCTATCCGCGAGCATGTCAAGGATGGAGATATTAAGATTTGTAAAGTACACACGGATCTCAATGTAGCAGATCCGTTGACTAAAACTCTCCCTAGAGGAAAACATGATCAACACCAGAACTCAATGGGTGTTAGATTCATCACTATGTAACTAGATTATTGTCTTTAGTACAAGTGGGAGTCTGAAGGGAATATGCCCTGAGAGGCAATAATAAAGTGTTTATTATGTGTATTCCAAGTATATGATAGCTGTTTATTTTGCATACTATAATTGTATTAGTACGGAAACATTAATACATGTGTGTTTAATAAATAAACAGAAAGTTCCTAGTTATACCTCTCTCATAAACTAGCTCGTTGATTAACAAGATGATCAAGGTTTCCTGATCATGGACATTGGATGTTGTTAATAACGGGATCATAACATTAATGTTATGATGTGATGAACATTCATCCGAAGTATAGCATTATGATCAAAGTCATTGACTTTATATTGCTATAACAACTTACGAGGTGATCCTAATCTTTAGACCATGAGATCATGTCAATCACTAACATCGGAAGAGTTTCTTGATAACATAAAACGTCACACCGTAATAGGGTGATTATAAAGATGGATTCAGAACTAATAAAGTGTTAAGTTGAGGCCCATGGATCAAGAGTGGAATTTTTTCATCCCGATGACAGATAGATATACTCTAGGCCCTCTCGGTGATATCACATTGGTTAGCTTGCAAGCAAGTGATTTGATCACTAGAGTGTTATATCACGGGAACGAGAAAAGAGTGCATGTCAGTAACGAGATCAAACTAGGTATGGAGATACCGATGATCGAATCTCGGACATGTAATATATCGCGAAACAAAGGGATTAAGATACTAGCGTAAAAGGTTCCGATGATCGCAAGAAAGTCATCGTTGAATGTGTGGGAGTCAGTATGGGTCTCCAGATCCCGCTTCTGATTATTGATCCGAGAGGGGTCTCGATCATGTCCGCATTATTCACGAACCGTAGGGTGACACACTTAAGAGACACCGACATCCAATTGGAGCAAAAGTTTCATGCCGGAAAGAATAACAAGCGCAGGAATTTTTTTCACTAGATACCGAAATAGGTTTTCGGGTGAAATTGCATAAAGTGGTTATGCATGTGAAATAGAATTCTAGCAAGGGGTTATATGTGAATGTTTGTCATTAAAGTAATTGACAAAATTCTGAATAAATAAAAGAGTTTTATTTAATGAGAGTTTGCATTAAATTTGGTGAAAATTTAATGGCAAGTTTGAGTGGAGGGAATTTAAAGGAATTTTGTGAGTGGAGTGTCCACCCACATGAAGAGGGGAGGGCAAGGGGGCAGCCCCATGCGCCGACCACCCCCTTGGGGTTCCCCCTTTCCTATAAAAGTCACCCCTCTCCTCACTTCTCACTCACACCTCCTCGCGAAGGATCTCTCCCCCTCTAGAATTTATCCCCCATGGTCTCAGACTAGTGAGATACATGTCCCCGGTGGCTATTCGGCAAGAAAAAGTTGTTGTTCCGCTGCATCGCTGGAGCGAGGAGGCGGAGGTTGCTCGGTGCCTCGAACGTGTGTGCGAGCACGAACGCGCTGCTGATTTGCGGCGCTAGGACTTCCTCTCGATCTTGAGATCAACAAGAGATCGTCTACATCAACCATGAGTCGAACTCGTTAAGCTTTGTCGGTCTTTAAGGGTATGTTCTTTATGGATATACATCCGCCCGTTGTTTGTATCTAGTAGATAGATCTTGGTACATTAGTTCCCATCGTAGGAATTTTTTTGTTTTCTATGCTGCGAACCCTATAGCCTCGTTGAGTTTTCATTTGGTTTTTCCGAGGTTGATCGTGCGTGTGTTGCTATTTGTGCCCCCTGCAGGGTAAAACTTTCTAAAAGCCGTGTCCGCGGTTATGGACAACTTGGAGCACAGTATCTCGATCATAGACAACTATAACTAAAGTAGTGCTATAAATTTAACTTTGTAATGACTAGTAATCAGCTTCACTACAACGGAATGGCTAAATAAAAGTACCAACAACTGCTGGTTTTGGGATGCCTCATGCTATATGTATCTGACTAGTAAGTATTGCAACTACAATGGAATGGTTAACTAAACTGCCCACTGTTTATAATATCAGGATGCCTCATGCTATCTATATATGACTAGTAATTGCCGCAACTATAACGGAATGAATAAAACTGCCAACTGTGTGAGTTCCTCGGTTGACTTCCTCGTTTGGTCTCGAGGGGGAAAGATCAGGATGGGTATGCTTGGTGATAGTTTCAGGTTGGATCCGAATATGTCTTTCTTATCTCTCTCTGATAGCCGCCAGTTGTATTGAGTTTCTATAGGTTGTTTAGTGTATGTTGTGCTGCCGCTTCATTCCATCATACCTATGTAGGTGCGGACCGCCGAATTCTAAGACTCGCCGTGTACTGGCCTCAGTACTGACCGATCTCTTTTTCCTTTCCTCTCTGCCGGCACCCCTTTTGTTTAAGCAGGTTTGAGAACGACGTCGTTAGCAGGGTTACCCTTCCGGCTTGGCCTGAGCAGGGTTATGGACACCATTGGTTATTCTTCAGGGCTCTTAGCCTAATTTGCTTCTTGTCCGTACTCGGACGCTGTATCGTTTTTAAGGTGATTTGGATCTTTGTATTGTATATCTGTATTCTTGACTCATGGAGTCGTTGTTGTATATATTTGTTTCTGTGGGTTCCATCGTGGACTATTGTGTAATGATATTACTTCGTGGTGGGCACCTTTGAATATTTTCTATGCGGATTTGACGGGAATCGCTAAACTTGTATAGGGCCGATCAGAGGGTGTTACAGTGGAATAAATATATCTTATGGTGAATTTATTTATATTTGTTTAGGGTTCATTTTTTGTATATATACGCCACCTACTTGACTGTTTAGGGTTCATTTTTTGTATATATAAAACAGTCAAACATAAAAAATATTGACTATTTTACTCTATTTATACGCCACCTACTTGAGGACAGAGAGAGTACCAATTTATTAGCTATGAAAAAAATTTGATGTATGTTTGGATGGTCGCCAATTTTTTGGCATGTCAATACTCCACTACCAAAGTACCAACTGTAGCTCGATTTTGTAGCTAATGTTGGCTAATTCATAAACAAGCAAAACATCAACCAATTTTTGATGGTGCAAGACTAGTCAAAAACCAAACACACACATATAGACAATATGTGAGCCTGTGCCTATAGGCATGTACCGACTCTACTTTAGTGGGTTATCCAACTCTAAAATATCTAGCCATCTAGGGCACTTAGTGGTAATAGGCTTTAATAATTTTGTGTGGCTATGTTGACTCGGGGATAGCATTTTTTCCCCATGAATTAAGAGGGTACATGCAAGTTTAAGTGAGTCACTTAGGTTAGCATAGACTATTTATTAAAACAAGACAATGACTATTATGATTGCGTTGCTAGACTTTGATATAAACTTATTTGCTTTGTTAGAAAGAGACAATCATTTGAACATATCAAATTTGATCATCTAAAGGTCGAAGAGCAAAAAAAGTTAAGCAAACATAATTATCACAATCGGCAACACATGGTGGAAAAACATACACAAGCAACAATATTTTTAATCGGGGACAGTCCCGAAAGAGAGCTTTATCAATTTTCGTCGATGGAAGTACAATTTACATATAGGGTCTCAAGAAAGAAGAAAGTTACAACCAAGCCCTTACATTTTTCACAAAGAACCTTCGAAGAAAAATTGGTAATGTAATCAGGTCCTGCTCCTTCTTCACCGCGATTCAGCAGATCTATTCAGTCAAACTCGACGTCGCTGGGGACAAAACCACTTGGGACTGGGAGGCGACAACCCATTATGCCATAGCCAAAGGGCATTCGATTTGGCATAATAGTCTAAAGATTGAAGATGACAATCGGACGTCAGACATAAGAAGCAACCGCTGGCCATCTTTCGACCTTGAAGGACGACTACCGATTAGTCATCGTGATGAACCTCCTGAGAGAAACACCATTGCTCCCCTGCTGCAACTCTGGCCACTAAAAGTCGTAGTCCGCATGCACCAAAACTCTCTCCTTCCTCGCCTATGTGATGAATAAGAAGATGAATTTTTGAACCTCGACGTTGTTCCCTCCGGTCAGGTGCATCACCTCGTCGCCACCGCTACCAGGAGCACCACCGCAAGCCACCATGTGTAGCTCAAAAACGGCATCGACACGCGAGGTGTTCCTAGCCCACCTAAACCCCGACGCCGGAGAGGGGAAGGGGTATGCAACCGACCTAGATCTGGTGGGGAAACAAAGAAGTGCGGGGAGGGGGATGCGGTATGATATACGCGGGGAATCGTAACAACACATAAAATTTGTGAGCTTAATAGGACAAATTTCGCAATCTAGTAGATATAGATGATTAGATCGATGTTTCACCTTTTTCTTGAAAATTCTACTCATTTATTAATAATCATCAACAACAGTAAAAAAACACCAAAAGTTATATAGATTACAAATAGGTCTTGACCACACGGCGACAACTACAAAACTAGTGCGAGTTGAAGGCCTAAAGCTTATCGTAATAGAGTTTGTTATAGTAGACATATATGAACTCATCACGCTAAGACCTAAAAAGACTAGCGCAACAACCATCGCCAATTATGAAAGGAAAATGACACTATTCCCCCAGGGGATCGAACGATTCGATCCACCGGGTCGGTGTCGCTAACCTTATCCCCCTCCGTCTTCTCTCCTAGAACCAAAACCAACACCGCCGCCGCTCGTTCCGCGCAGTCGCTCGTCCCACGCCCCACTGTCGCTGCAGCCTGGCCTCGCCATGTCACCGCTGCCTCGGGGCACCTCATCCGCGACGCCTCCTCCGATGCCCTCCTCTGCTGCACCTCCTCCACGCCGCCCTCCGTTGCCGGATCAAGCCACCGCCGCTGGCGAGATCCTCCACCCGCTGCCGGATCTCCGCCGTGTCCACTTCGCGCGCCGCCGAGCTCCGTCTCGAGCCATGCCTCGCCGCCCCCGTTGCTACCTCCACGAGCGGGCCCCCACCTCCATGAGAGCCCACGTGCCGCTCCACGTGTGACATCCCGTCGGCTTCCCACCTCACGGCACTGCCTGGCTGCCGGCCCCATCTCATGTGCACCTACACGTCTAGCCCACCGTCGGACGCTACTTCTCCGGACATGCCTGCCATGTGTGGTGGTGATAACATGGGGTTTGCTACATCGGGTTAACGACACTGCTACCTACTGGCACTGACGCTGCTACCTATGGCATCGAGGTTTGCTATATGGGGTTAGCGGAGCTGCTATCTACTGCCACCACCGCGGCTACCTACGGTGTCAAGATTTGCTATGTCCGGACGAGCGGCGGTGCAAGTGTATCTTGTGTTTTGCTACAATGTCTTCGGCAAGATCTCCGGCAATGTCGGATTTGCTACAATATAATATTTTTTTGCTACCACTGTTTTATGATTTTGCTACAATAGTATAAAGTTTATGCTACACGGTTTCCGGTGAGGTCTACCGGCGGAAGTCTCCGGCGATGTCGGATATGCTACATTGGTACAAAATTTTGCTATAAGGTCGCCGACGAGGTCTCCGGCAAACTCTACGGCGAGGTTTAGTCTGTTTGTTCTATTTTCTGGATCGAACCGTTTTCTGCTACATATAGCAAAAGCATGACTAGTTGTAGCAAAAGCGGGATGAACCGATAGGAAAAAGATCTGACCATATATCTAGGCGATCCGACGGCCGGAGATCGGGGATGGAAAATTTCCATCGACGGGGAACGCGTAGCACTACACATTAAAAAAGACTGAACTAGAAACCACACCACCGAACATGAAAAATGGCCAGATCCTAGGAGATAGATAGCCGTGAAATTAGATAAAGCTGATTAGCTAAATGATCCAATAATGGAAACTAGTCAAGCAGACTGTATTACTACAATCCACCACAGTAACGAACAGAGGAAGGAACACATACAAATGAGCATGTGAACATATAAAATCAGTACTACCAACCAGACAAAATCCGTAGATTATGCAGGGCAATCAGGTAAGCAGTTAGCAATAACCGAGCTTATTAGCTGTTCGTCCCGTGTCCCGTCGCTTACACCGCACGCGGACAAAACCGCTCACTGCCTCACTCTACTCGCTAGCTCGCTCCGCTTGCGCTCACTCCCACAGTCCCACTGTATACCACCACCGCCACCAGCTGCGGCCTAATCTCTTCGGAGTTCGGACCCATTTACCCCTCCCCCCTCACTCTGCTCACCACCACAGTGACCACACCACTGCCGCTTCTTCGCAGCTCGCATCCTCCCACCCTCTCTCTCCCCACCCCCCCACCGCTAATCGTCGGCCCCATTCGCCATCTCGTACGCACCCCGAGCTCGCCGCAGATCACCGCCGCGCTTCCTGCGGGCGAGAGCGCAGGTATGCCGTCTCGCGCCGGATCTGCACCGTTTCCGCTGATTCGTGCTGGGTTTCGTGTGCAGCCGCACCGAGTAGTAGCCGGATGCGGCGACTGCGGGGGGCACCAAATTGGCGTGCGCATTTGGTGTCGATAGCGCCGCGGCACTGGATGTAGCTATGCCGGACTTTTGTTGAGTTGCGTCGGTTGTTGGAGTGGCGCTTGGTAGCTTTGCGAGCAGGAGCTAGTAACTGCTTTGTTGTTTCTTCAGCTAGTGCCACTGGTTTTGTTCCCCTTCTGCATGGATGTAGGTAGCTGAAGGGGGTAGTGGATTACTGGGGGCTGGGGCTTTGTCTGGCTCCGGATTTAAGCAATGAGAGTGCCTAATGCTTTTGCCCCGTAGATTTGCTTCGATTGATTTGGGGAAATTAGATGTTTGAAGCTTGGTCAGTTCATTCGGAAAAAAAAAAGGAAGCTTGTTCAGTTAACCTGAAACACTCATCTGGACAAAAAGATAGTATGAAAATGTTGCATCATAAATTGTCCTAGCTCCTATATGTTGCCCTCTATGTGTTTCGATAGAGGGAAGTTATGGCCGCTAGTGGGTTAATGCGTTTCTGAGTGTGTCTTCAGTTTGTTGTTATAATTGTTGATATGTTTCCGTTGTCATCATTGCAGGGTCGTGTTCATATCTGCCTAGCAAGATGCACAACGTATTTCTTCACCTATGACCTCTGGAATATGCTCTAGCTATCTTTATATGCTTCACCAGGTGGCCATCAATGGGCTATTTTCTGAGAAAACAGCCCAGTTTCCTCTTCTTTTTGGTAATTCTTCACTGTGTGGCTCGTGAAGCAAGAACGCTAAGTTCAGATGGTACGTGATGGTTGTGGCTGGTATTCATGTGAACCATTTGAGTATATTGTTCTTATCCGATGGTGATGTTCCACGAATTGTTTCCTACAGGTGAAGCACTTATTGCCTTTAAGAAGGCAGTTACAAATTCAGATGGGATCTTTATAAACTGGCGCGAACAAGATGTGGATCCATGCAACTGGAAGGGTGTTAGATGCGATAATCAGAGCAAAAGAGTGATTTACCTGTAAGAGTTGAAGAACCACTATGTACATTAACCGGGTTTACTGTGTTTTTCCCAATTTCAGAACCTAGCTACTCACCATTTTGCTTCGGTTATTTGATGTTCCTTTTAGGATAGCATTTTATAATTTGAGAGAATCACATTCAGTATTTTGAATTGCATTACCATAAATGTTAGGCCACTAACTGCCTTCTGTTTAGGATTCTTGCATATCGCAAGTTGGTTGGGCCCATACCACCTGAAATTGGGAGGCTAAATCAGTTGCAGACTTTGTAAGTGTGTTCATGTTTTTTTTTTCTTGCATTCTTAACCATTCTACTGTTAATTTCCACCTCAGACAGGGGAACAGTTTGTGGTCTTTGATTAAATGTGATTTTATGTCATTAGATCACTACAGGGGAACAGTTTGTATGGTTCACTCCCTCCTGAACTAGGGAATTGTACCAGGTTGCAACAACTGTAAGTTTTATAGTGACTCTGATTACTAGTAATTTTTTTTCCATCATATGAAATATTAGATGGTAACTAATAATTAGTGATCATGAGGATGCTCTGTCATTGTAGTTTTGGTTGGAAGCTCCGTTTATGTGTGCCAGAAAACTTCTAGTGTGTAGTGATGGCTTCTATTTCTTCTGTTGTGAAATCACTTGCAGGTATCTACAAGGAAATTATATAAGTGGATACATCCCTTCAGAGTTTGGTGATCTTGTAGAACTTGAGACATTGTGAGTCCACTGGTGCAGTTTTAGCTGTTTTTTTTTTTCAATAGATCTGATCGTCAATTCTGTATGAGATTGATATTCCATGTTAGATTAATGAGATGGATATCTATACAGTATTGAGTGATATAAGAAAGCTGGAACATGAGTTAATGTATTGGAATGTTGATCAATCCCTCTGTTATGTAATTTAAAGATTAACAGCCATTACTAAATTCTTTTTATTTTATCCTACAGGGACTTATCCAGTAATACGTTGAGGGGATCAATCCCACATTCTCTTGATAAGCTGACCAAACTTTCATCATTGTAAGTTCTTTTATTTATCTGCATAAACATGTCAAACTTCTATAATAAGCCATGTGCAATGAGCCTTATTTCTGTATTATCTTCACAACCTATGCAGCAACGTATCCATGAACTTTCTGACAGGAGCAATACCATCAGATGGTTCACTTGCCAATTTTAACGAAACTTCGTGAGTTTTCTTTCCCTGTGTCATTTGCATTTATCTAGTTCAATCTGTATATTTTTATTGAGTAAAGACGAAGGACAAAGGCATTGTGAAATATGCTTCTTCTTCTGGTTACCTCTCCAAAATGAGGCCATTATTTATATCATTTCATCTGAATTTTCACATAATAATGCAGCTTCATTGGTAACCGCGATTTATGTGGGAAGCAGATTAATTCAGTGTGCAAAGATGCACTTCAATCCCCATCAGATGGCACTCAGCTACCTTCTGCAGGTATCAGGACAGACTACTCTGGCATCTATTGTTCCATGCTTCTAACATCTTTTATCGTAGAAAGGTTGAATGTGCATATACTCATTGATGTCCATAGTAGACTAACAAGTGTTTATATTCCACCGAGAAACACACTTATGGAAGTTTTAGGTTCTGTAAATTGATCTTTTGTTTCAGTTCACCACAATGGGCCTATAACCTGAGATGTATTTTGCTGTTTTCTTATGTCAGATGACGCGAATAAAAGTTCCTCTACCAGGCTTGTTATAAGTGCAGTAGCAACAGTAGGAGCTCTGCTATTGGTGGCTTTGATGTGTTTCTGGGGTTGTTTTCTGTACAAGAATTTCGGAAAGAAAGATATCCATGGCTTTGGGGTGGAGCTATGTGGAGGTAACTATGCGATGCAAGTACTTTGCATGTTTTAAAGAAAAATGATTGTAACCTTGCTTGTCATTTCAGGCTCTTCCGTTGTGATGTTCCACGGGGACCTCCCTTACGCCACGAAAGATATCCTAAAGAAACTAGAGACCATGGGTGAGGAAAGTGTCATTGGATCAGGGGGCTTTGGAACTGTTTATAAACTTGCAATGGATGACGGTAACGTCTTTGCATTGAAAAGGATAGTGAAAACAAATGAAGGGCGTGACCGGTTCTTTGATAGAGAACTTGAGATATTGGGAAGTGTTAAGCATCGTAATTTGGTCAATCTACGTGGCTATTGCAATTCGCCTTCATCAAAACTGTTGATATATGACTACCTTCCAGGTGGAAGCCTGGATGGAGTGCTACATGTACCTGGTGAGTGTCATGTTTTTCTTGTCTGCATACATCTTAATTATTGAACTCTTCCTATTGTTCATAGTTACAGTTGAATGAACATGGTAATATAAACTGGTATTTGTTTTGCTTTCTTATGGGCTAGGTAGTTGATGCCTGAAACTCAACATGACATCAAAACTCGTATATCCTGAATTTGAGATACGCTTGGTGCATCGCTATAACTACAAATGAAAATAGTAACAGTAACAGTTGCTATTACCGGAGATCCAGTGTTGAAACCAACAGGATCCTCGGAGCAGATCTTTTCCTTGTCTAGGGGAAGATCCTGCCAAGGAAAACGTTCAGACAACTGTGCCCTGGTACTCCCTCCGATCCATATTCACTGGATTGGATGTATCTAGCACTAAAACATGTCTAGATACATCCATTTCTGCGACAAGTAATATGGATCGGAGGGAGTAGTAGATTTGTGTTTTAGCCAACATCAAGTTCACACCATATCTTTCTAAGCTCAGATATGAGGGGAGCCTTTGAACATACTGTATATTCTGAAGTTGGGTTCTGTAACTAAAGAAGCACACTCTTTGTGCGTGGAGTAGGTATGGAGATCAATGCAGTTACTTAACTTCGGTTTCATTTATCTACTGTATCCATGCTATTTTCTATTTTAAATTTGAACCAATTGACCGGCAACAACTTTTGTTCAGGTTTTCCATGAGCACTGGTATATTACTGTACATAAATGATCTTTTTATGCCCAAGACTAACGTCTCATCTGTTCATCGGTCTTGACAGAAAAAAAAGCTGACCCAGCTGACCCAGCCGAACAAGCTGATCCTGCTGAACCGGCCGAGCCATTGGATTGGGATACGCGCATTAACATAATACTTGGAGCTGCAAAAGGCCTGGCTTACTTGCATCATGATTGTTCACCTCGAATAATACATCGTGATATTAAGTCGAGCAATATCTTGCTTGATGCCAATTTTGAAGCCCGTGTATCAGACTTTGGACTAGCAAAATTACTGGAGGATGAACAATCTCATATTACTACAATAGTTGCAGGAACATTTGGATATCTTGCGCCAGGTATGTGGAAGCTGTTCATCTCACCAATAAGGTGAAAAAATGCAGAATTGCGTTTCCAGCTAGTTCTGAAAATTAGTTCTTGCTTTAGATTTTAGTTATTAATGTATCATTCTGTAGTGCTCTGAGCTAATATTCGCAAAACCACACATCCAGAGTATATGCAGAGTGGCAGGGCTACGGAGACGACCGACGTCTACAGTTTTGGAGTTTTGGTTCTTGAGATATTAAATGGAAAACGGCCTACTGATGCATCCTTCATTGAGAAGGGGTTGAACATTGTTGGATGGGTATGCCATTTTATGTCCTTCTGTTTCACGTGAGCTGCCTTCTTTTTCCGTGGATTTACCACATAACTTAAGGACCAACTTGCCCTATATTGCAGCTAAATTTCCTGGTTGGCGAGAACCGGGAGCGGGAAATCGTTGATCCAAACTGTGAAGGCGTGCAGACCGAGACGCTGGATGCCCTGCTTTCTCTTGCCAAACAATGTGTAAGCTCTTTGCCAGAGGAGCGGCCGACGATGCATAGGGTGGTACAGATGCTGGAGTCGGATGTAATTACGCCATGCCCTAGTGATTTCTACGATTCGGAATAGGCTACGAAGTACGGTTGCTGCTGCTGCTGCTGCTGCTGGACAGGAGGTTTCCCCTGTGGAGGCACATTCCATTTATTCTTTGCAGATTATGTAAATGCATTGCCACGGTGTTGGGTTCCACAGGGGCTGGTTCTACGGGGAGAAACATTTTTGTGATTTGTATGTATCTATGCCACGCTACAGATTGCTGTATGTTTATTTAATAAGAAAACTTGGCTGGAGCTGGCTGTGCTTGTATTTGATCGTCGGTAGAGAGCGTGAGATTATGGGTAGGCTAAGTTGACAAAGTTGAAGATTCGTCGTTAGAAGTGTGATGTCTAAGATTGACATGTCATACTGCTGATTTGGTTCAGTCCACAGGGTGTATTAACTGGCTAACTGGCCCAGGATGAACATTATTGTGTCTGCACAGCTGTTGGTACCAGCGATGAACAAAATGAGGAACAGTGACGTGGATCTCTACGGAACTGAATAGATCACAAGCATCTGGTAATGGCTGTCCCTACAGTTCAGAGAAGAACTGGAGCAAATAGTGCCCAAGTGGGAAGGAAAGCTAGTTGATCTATAGAAACAGCACAGCAAATTGAAAGGGAAACCACTGACCAGCCAAGATCTCCAGGAGTCAGAGATCTTCCAGACGATGTATACAAGCAACAAAACAGACAAGATTATGGCCTCAATGTTTTGAGCACACTGAACTTGATCATACTCCAATAAACTAGTCAGCTTACTAGCAGTTTGCGGGACGTCCCAGCAAACAATACACCTCCGTAGCGTCTTGGATCTCTACACCGGTGTCGAACTCGACCTCTTCTAAGGCTTTATGGGGCCAAAGATGGACTTATGGCACAACCACGCCAAAGGAGGTCAAATCCAATTGCTTGCTGGAAGTCTCTGGCATCTCAACTCTCAAGCGGCAAGATGACATTGTGTTGCCTAGGTCAAGACAGGAGGGGCTGGTGGCATTGGCATCCCAAAAAGAGTCAAGATGACACTAGGAGGCCCAACATACTGTTGAAAATATAAGCAAATTACCATAATATTTAATCCGAAACAAGTAATAATAAATCATGACTATAAGTGCTGGAATTAATCTAATCATGCATACTAGCAGAATAGACGAACAGATCATATTCAACCAGAATAAGCAGATCACATCTATTCGAAGAGCTAGTACAAGAAACTGCAACAGAGACTGAACTAGATAGGAACAGATTACGTACGGTGCTGGAGGAGGAATCGGGTTCGTGTTCAGGTTGGGGTTGAGGTTCGCGTTGACACCAGCGTCGTGAGCCATGGCGTCGATGTAGAGGCTGCTGATGTCCGGGAAGAAGTCCTCGTCGGGGAAGGAGTGGTCGGTCGACGTAATGCCGTCAGTAGTCGCGCAGACGTGCTCCCCAAAAACCTGATCGCCCCTCACCCATACAGGTTCACGAGAGGCGGTGGTTCCAGAGGCCTACTGTCCCGTCGTCCGGTGCACGCCGGAAGAGGGGATGGAGAAGGTGTAGCGGCGACGCAAGGTTCTGGAGGCAGAGAGATGTGTATTTTCTCGTATTAGGGTTTTCGCCTAAGGCCGTTTATATATAGGCGCCGGTCGGGTAAGACGTGGGGCGAGCCCACGTCCGAGTACAATAATTTTCCCGAGCAGCAAAAAGATAAGATCGGCACCGAGGCACAATTCCGCAAACCGCGGCGCGCGCGCGTCGTGGCGAGGCGGGCGGCGGAGGAGGAGGAGCGCGCGTGTATGCCACTCCTCTTCACTCTCTTTAGGAGGTAGTGAAACACTCCACTATATATATTGGTCCAACTCCCTCTAAACTAGCAAGGTGGGACTAAACTTTGGTGCCACCCCTTGCTAGGCATGAATGGGCCAAGAGAATTTCAGAATTTGTATTAGGCTATGGGCCAAGGCCCACACCCAAATTCCAACAATCCCCCACAAATTCTCATAGGCACATCTCATCACATCACATCAGTCAGTTCCAGAGCATTGTTTATATACCGGTGCGAGGTGGAGACTGTTAAGTTGAACTTCCACTTAGAACTTCATGCTACACTAGATTGCAACTTGAATAGTGGACTATGCCTTGAACTACAAGTTTGGTGCGCACTAGTTTCACATAAGGTCTAGACCGATACAGGGCTGCCGCGAAGCTTCTCCGCGGTTTGGAGCTTATGCGTCATACTCCATGGCCTTTCATGAGTTTATTAGAGAGTACCCAACTCTCACGGACTGCGACGTTTGACAGTCAGACTCATATAGGTGTGTTCTTTAAAAGATGTTCTGCAGGATAACATATTTGCTTAAACAAGCCACTCAGAACACATTAAGGTAAATACCAACCTGCCATGCAGAATAGGAGAGTATTGCATCTATACGGAGTGGTAGTGTGCTGTAAGGATACTCTCCTCCCAGTTGACCAACAGCTTGTCTCCCAACTCTACTTCACGGGATCTCCGATCACATAGAGCGGGTTGCCACTGTGAGCAACTCAAAAAGTGGGTCTCAAACCCATCTCCCTCGATGCATTATCTATCACATTACGTGATAGACCCTTTGTGAAGGGATCTGCCAGATTTTTAGATGTTTGGATATAGTCCAATGCAATAACTCCGGAGTTTCTCATTTTTCTGACAGATTTCAATCTCCTCTTCACATGTCTTGATGACTTCATATTGTCCTTAGAACTGTTTATTTTTATGATCACAGTTTGATTATCACAGTTCATAAGGATTGCGGGTATTGGTTTTTCAACCACAGGTAAGTTCATCAAGAGTTCACGAAGCCACTCTGCTTCAACAGTGGCTGTGTCTAATGCTGTGAGTTCTGCTTCCATAGTTGACCTCGTTAAGATGGTCTGCTTGCAAGACTTCCAAGAAACAGCGCCACCACCAAGTGTAAACACATAACCACTCGTGGCCTTAGTCTCATCAGCATCAGAAATCCAGTTTGAGTCACTATACCCTTCAAGTACCCTTGGATACCCGGAGTAGTGAATCCCATAGCTCGCAGTGCCTTTCAAATAACGCAAAACCCTTTCAAGGGCCTGCCAATGAACATCTCCAGGATTTGAGACAAATCGACTTAACTTGCTTACAGCAAAGGAGATGTCAGGCCTCGTAGCGCTGGCTAAATACATAAGCGAGCCAATAATCTGAGAATATCTCAGCTGATCTTTAGCATCCTTAGGATCTCCCTGATTCTTTTGAACCAACACGCTAGGATCGTATGGTGTAGGAGAGGATCTACATTCGCTATACCCAAAACGACTCAAGATCTTTTCCACATAGTGAGACTGAAGCAGTGTTATCCCACCATCACCATCTTTCAGCAGCTTGATGTTCAATATCACATCAGCCACTCCTAGATCTTTCATCTCAAAACAACGAGATAGAAAGTCTTTGACCTCATTGATAACATTAAGATTGGTCCCGAATATCAGTATATCATCAACATACAGACATAAGATGACTCCCTCGCCCCCACCATGGCGATAGTACACACACTTTTCAGCTTCGTTTACAATAAAGCCTTCATCAGTTAAAGTCCTTTCAAACTTCTCATGCCACTGCTTAGGTGCTTGCTTAAGACCATACAGAGACTTCAGTAACTTGCACACCTTGCCTTGTTGACCATCTATCACGAATCCATCCGGCTGATCCATATAAATTTCCTCATCTAACTCTCCATTTAGGAAAGCTGTCTTAACGTCCATTTGATGAACAAGAAGATCATGCGAGGCAACCAAGGATAGCAGTACTCGAATGGTGGTCAATCTAGCCACAGGTGAATAAGTATCAAAGAAGTCTTCGCCTTCTTTCTAGGTATAACCCTTGGCAACAAGGCGTGCCTGTAACACCCTCGGAATCGAACCTATGCAAGTTTGAGCGAAACCCGCCAAACCCGCATAGAAACGATTCAAAGGTGCCCACCAGGCACTTTCGTGCGGGTGGAAAACGAAGTAATAACATTACACAACAGTCCTCGATGGGACCCACAGAACAGATATATATACAACAGCGACTCAAAGAGTCAAGAATACAGATATACAGTACAAGATCCAAATCACCTTGAAAACGATAGAGCGTCCAGCTACGGACAAGATGCAAATGGGGCTAAGAGCCCTGAAGAATAACCAATGGCGTCCATAACCCTGCCCAGGCCAAGCCGGAAGGGTAACCCTGCTAACGGCGTCGATCTCAAAACCTGTTTAAAACAAAAGGGGTGCCGACAAAGGGCAAAGGAAAAAGAGGAGCGTCAGTACTGAGGCCAGTACACGGCGAGACTAGAATTCGGCGGTCCTCGCCTACATAGGTATGGTGGACTGAAGCGGCAGCGGCAGCAAGCGCTGAACACCCTATAGAGACTCGATACAACTGGCGGCAAACAGAGAGGGGTGAGAAAGACCTATTCGGAACCAACCTGATACTACCACCAAACAAACCCATCCTGGTGTTTCCCCCTCGAGACCAAACGAGGAAGTCAACCGAGGAACTCACACAGTTGGCAGTTTTAATTATTCAGTTATAGTTGCGGCACTTTACTAGTCAGGTTTAGATAATCATCCTGATAAAGTAAGCAGTGGGCACTTTTAGTTAACCATTCCGTTATAGTGGCAACACTTACTAGTCAGATACAATTAGCATGAGATAACCCCAAAAACCCAGCAGTTGTTGGTACTTTTATTCAGCCATTCCGTTGTAGTTGCAATACTTACTAGTCAGGTACAATGGTCACAAGCGACACTCCAAACAAGCAATTGTGGGCAGTATTATTTAGCCATTCCATTATAGTGAAGCTGATTACTAGTCATTATAAAGTCAAATTTATAGCAATAAACTTTAGTTATGCTTGTCTATGGTCGAGATACTGTGTTCCAAGTCGTCCATAACCGCGGACACGGCTTTCAGAAAGTTTTACCCGACCGGGATGCACCAATAGCAACACACACTCGATCAACCTCGGAAAAACCAAATCAAAACCCAACGAGGCCTTCACGACAAAGCAATCACAGGATTCAGAAATATTTCAGGGGGCCACCCCTTGGAGTAGACCCGCAACGAAGTAAGCAAGCTCCGAGACGGACTCAAGGTTTGGGTAGACGGCTGTGAACGACTGGGAACCCCAAACGAGGCTTGTCGACACCGCGGAATCGTGTCCCGCTCCTAAACAGTATAGTGTGCTATACATCGCACAATCGTAAATAAAGCAGTAAAGCATGGCATAAGTACAGGATAGTAATAAAACCTCAAACTAGTTTGTGGCCCCAAGAAATAAGACTGAATCAAGCTCTGGCTAAGGGGGGTCCCATATACCTCCCGGATGTGGATAGCGCGATAAATCAAGGAACAGGTATCAAGTACTCGGGGTCCTACGGGACACAAGTGGGCGTTCGGAAACCAAATATTATCTATCACCCACCGATGCCTCTGCTTACTTCAATTTTAGTTGTTAAACAGGAATTAAAGTGAGCGATAAGTAAAACCAGGATCATCTCCAACAACAACATGCGGCAATACGTCAACAACTGTGGCATATGACGACGCACAACAGCACTTGAGCAAGCGACTACGACACGCAAGTCCCACTATCTACCAAACAACAGGTAATAGGATGTGTCCAAGGCAATATAGGGCTGCACGGTATATCACAGGTACGGAAACTAAAGCATCGCAACACAGATAGCAATAGATCAACAGGAGGGAATAAATACTATAAAAGTAAGATAGGTAGAAAGGGGGAGATGCTCGCCTGAAAACATTGCCGAAGGTTCAACCGAAGATCGGGGCGAAGCTCACATCAACTCAACGGCCTTATCCGCGAAGAAGCAAAACACTAGAATAAACACCGGATGCAATATTTAATACAACGGCAGAAGATCGGCATGATGCATGTATGATGCATGGCATGGCAAGGGTGCGATGCGATTAGACCAGATTAAGCGGAACCGGGGTTCCGACAGATAATTAAATGGTTCATGTTATTTATCTACCCCGCAAATTACATGTTGTTTAACAGGGCAGAATACATCACCGGTTCGCTACACAAGTTTAAATGAGGCCAATATGAGACTAGGATTGCCCGCATATGGGCCCCATATTTAATTATATGGTGAATCGGCATAAGGCCCCCAAACCACAGACAAGTATGCATGCAAGTAGGGCAAATTAATATGCAACAGGTTTTATATTTAGCATTTATAAAATAGGGGCTCGGGAAAAGGTTCACACATTGAGGGGGCTCGACGATCTTGGGGTTCCGGGGTTCGGGGTCGGTCTCAGGGTCCAGGGTTCGACGGATCGGTCTCGACGGGATCGTTCTCGGACTCTGGGGTTAGGGTCTTCGGATCGGGGTAGATCTTATCGGTCTTGGCGGTCGGAAGCAGTTCTTGGCGTTCGGGTAGATGAACTTGGCGTGGCGTCGGGGTGCATCGGGTTCATTTTGGTCGGTGCCGTACTTGTCGGAGGTTCGTCGAGGTTCACCGGTCCGGTACGATCTTCATATGGTAGATCTTGCCGGGTCCCACGGGGTCGATCTTGTCGTTGCGAGGGTCTTGTCGGGCCCGCGCCATCGAGTCGGTCTTGGCGTCCGGGAAGCGATACTTGTCGCACCGGTGGTCTTCGGGTGTTATGACGACGATCTTGTCGTTTCGATGTCGGTGATCTTGGCGTCTTGGCGTCACCGGATGCATGTCGGCGCACTCGGGTCTTGGCGTCCTCGGGGCATAGGGCTTCGAATCGGGGGAGGCGATCTTGGGGTACCGCGTCTTCGGTTGCCGGGATGGAGAACTTGGTGGTTCCGAGGAAGTACTTGTCGTCGAGGCCTCGAGTACCCTTCGCCACACAACATCACATGGTCGGAGGCGGATGGCAGGGCGGCGGCCGGTTGTCACAGACCCGCTCGCCCAAGGAGGGACGGCCTGCAGCAACGCGGGACAGAGGTCGCCCGCGACGGCGCGTCTCCTGGGCACGCACGGCCAGGCCGGCGCAGACGAGGGGCGCACGGCGACGCGCACGCGGGGCAGGCGGGCTCGAGGCAGAGGGGGGGGGGGGGGTTGAGGCGGACACGGGACGAGGGCGACGGAGCTCCTGGGCCCGGGGCAGAGGACGGCACGGCGCCTGGAGGCGGGCTGCACGGTGAGGAGGCGACGCCGGCGAGGTCGCGGCCGGGGACGACAGGGGCCCGCGACGGCGCGGCCGGAGGAGGGTCGGAGGCGGTTGGCCGAGGGGGAGGTCCGGTGGCGGTGCAGAGCCGCGGGTCGAGCGGTGCAGGGGCGCGGCGGGCGAGCGGAGCCGGTGGCGGCGGACGCGGGTCAGGGCGACGCGACGCGGAGGCGGTGAGGGGCGCCGTCGGCGGTGACCGGCAGAGGCGGGGAGACGGCGCGCGGGGCCGGCTCGGGGGTCGCGGCGAGGAGGAGATGCGGGCGGGGTGAGGCGAGCTGGCCTGAGGCGGAGGGTGCGGCTCGTCGGAGGCGGCGCTGCGGAAGGAGGGGCCCGACGAGGTGGCGCAGAGCGGCGGGCGCGGGATCCTGCGGGCGACGGGAGTGGAGCTTGCAGGGGAGGGCTAGCCGGGGCGGTGAGGAGCTGCGGGGGTTGCCGGAGGGCACGGGGAGGCGAGGCACCAGAGAGAGGGAAGGTGGAGGGAGGTGGTCGGGGCAGGCGAGCCAGGCGGGTGGGCGGCGGCGCATGGGGAGGAGCGGGGTCGCTGCGGGGCGCGCGCGCGGGGAGGGAGACGATGGGGAAGGAGAGAGGAGGGAGTGGCGGGCCCGGGGTGGGACGTGGGGTCAGTGGGACCCAGGGGCAGCGGCAGGGGCGGGTAGTTGTGTGGCTGGCGCGTGGAGTGCGCGTGGTGTGCGTGTGTGTGCTGCTGTGTACTGGGCCAGGTGGGGCCAGAGCGGCCAGGGGCGCTGTGTGCGTGTAGTGTAGGGTGTGTTTGGTGGGTGGGAAGGGTGAGAGAGAGAGAGAGGGTCTAGGTGGAGGGCTATGATTGGTTAGGGGAGAGAGGGTAGCTGAGGTGGCGTTCAGGGATTGGAGGGGGTGAGGTGGAGGCTGGGTGTGGGTAGTTTTCTGGGTAGCTGTAGGAATAAGGGGTGGGCCGAACTGAAATATGGGGGTGGTCGTTCGGGTTGATACGGCCCGTTCGACTGCCCCCGCTAAAAATAATATAATTTTTATTTGTTTTGTTAACACCGTTTGCAAACCGATAGCACTCAAACAAAAATAATCCGGAGACCGGGCTTTGCATTTGAATTAAGATGGGGCGTTTGGAAAATAAATCGGGCTTTGCGAAAATAGTTTTATGCAAACAACATATGATGATGACGATGCAATGCACAAATTCAACGCGATTTTCTAGTAGTGGTTTTTGCGGGATGCCACAATTCGACACCACTAACAATGGATCTCGCCCTCGAGATCCGCCTCATGGTACCGGAAGGAAGGTCGGCGTTCTCCGTCTTCTCGCTTTGTGCAGATCCTCGCGACACCACTAACAATGAGGTCGTTTTCCGTGATCGTCGAGAGAACTCTCCGGGAACAAAAGGTCGAAGGTAGAGGTATCCACAAATAAAGCCACCTCTATCTTCGATGGAAAAAGGGAACCGATGCATTCTCATCAACTTCAATGTACAAAAGCGAATAGAAAGGGTAGTCGGCATGGGGGCCAATCCATCACGCACCCAAACTATTACTCCGCACAATCAGTGGAAAAGCGTGCAACCATTCTCGGAATCAGACTGAAGATATCGACAAGCGAGGTTCGGAAACAAAGGAGGGATGCAGACTCTGCATCGGATCTAGCGTAGATGAGGTCGTCGCGTCGGAAAACACCGGAAGGCACTAACAAGAACAAAGAATGGTACCGCAGTAGACGGATTCCTCAGGCAGCTTGAACACCGGATGATAGATCACCGTTATCAGAGGAGGAAGCGAAACCCTGAAGGTACGACGAAAACCCAACCACGAGAATTCCTGGACTCGAAGAGAGAGAAGAGAGCGGATTCAAAACACGCAGAGGTAAGAGGAGAATAGCAGAGGGGTAAGGAGTAAAATCAGACCTAATCAGAACTATCCAACCGTTTTTGCAAAAATAGTTTTGACACTCTACTTCGGCCGTTAGCTAGGTTATCCTACAGGCTGGACTTGTGGGGTATCGCAACTGCTGAGCTCTGATACCACTCTGTAACACCCTCAGAATCGAACCTATGCAAGTTTGAGCGAAACCCGCCAAACCCGCATAGAAACGATTCAAAGGTGCCCACCAGGCACTTTCGTGCGGGTGGAAAACGAAGTAATAACATTACACAACAGTCCTCGATGGGACCCACAGAACAGATATATATACAACAGCGACTCAAAGAGTCAAGAATACAGATATACAGTACAAGATCCAAATCACCTTGAAAACGATAGAGCGTCCAGCTACGGACAAGATGCAAATGGGGCTAAGAGCCCTGAAGAATAACCAATGGCGTCCATAACCCTGCCCAGGCCAAGCCGGAAGGGTAACCCTGCTAACGGCGTCGATCTCAAAACCTGTTTAAAACAAAAGGGGTGCCGACAAAGGGCAAAGGAAAAAGAGGAGCGTCAGTACTGAGGCCAGTACACGGCGAGACTAGAATTCGGCGGTCCTCGCCTACATAGGTATGGTGGACTGAAGCGGCAGCGGCAGCAAGCACTGAACACCCTATAGAGACTCGATACAACTGGCGGCAAACAGAGAGGGGTGAGAAAGACCTATTCGGAACCAACCTGATACTACCACCAAACAAACCCATCCTGGTGTTTCCCCCTCGAGACCAAACGAGGAAGTCAACCGAGGAACTCACACAGTTGGCAGTTTTAATTATTCAGTTATAGTTGCGGCACTTTACTAGTCAGGTTTAGATAATCATCCTGATAAAGTAAGCAGTGGGCACTTTTAGTTAACCATTCCGTTATAGTGGCAACACTTACTAGTTAGATACAATTAGCATGAGATAACCCCAAAAACCCAGCAGTTGTTGGTACTTTTATTCAACCATTCCGTTGTAGTTGCAATACTTACTAGTCAGGTACAATGGTCACAAGCGACACTCCAAACAAGCAATTGTGGGCAGTATTATTTAGCCATTCCATTATAGTGAAGCTGATTACTAGTCATTATAAAGTCAAATTTATAGCAATAAACTTTAGTTATGCTTGTCTATGGTCGAGATACTGTGTTCCAAGTCGTCCATAACCGCGGACACGGCTTTCAGAAAGTTTTACCCGGCCGGGATGCACCAATAGCAACACACACTCGATCAACCTCGGAAAAACCAAATCAAAACCCAACGAGGCCTTCACGACAAAGCAATCACAGGATTCAGAAATATTTCAGGGGGCCACCCCTTGGAGTAGACCCGCAACGAAGTAAGCAAGCTCCGAGACGGACTCAAGGTTTGGGTAGACGGCTGTGAACGACTAAGAACCCCAAACGAGGCTTGTCGACACCGCGGAATCGTGTCCCGCTCCTAAACAGTACAGTGTGCTATACATCGCACAATCGTAAATAAAGCAGTAAAGCATGGCATAAGTACAGGATAGTAATAAAACCTCAAACTAGTTTGTGGCCCCAAGAAATAAGACTGAATCAAGCTCTGGCTAAGGGGGGTCCCATATACCTCCCGGATGTGGATAGCGCGATAAATCAAGGAACAGGTATCAAGTACTCGGGGTCCTACGGGACACAAGTGGGCGTTCGGAAACCAAATATTATCTATCACCCACCGATGCCTCTGCTTACTTCAATTTTAGTTGTTAAATAGGAATTAAAGTGAGCGATAAGTAAAACCAGGATCATCTCCAACAACAACATGCGGCAATACGTCAACAACTGTGGCATATGACGACGCACAACAGCACTTGAGCAAGCGACTACGACACGCAAGTCCCACTATCTACCAAACAACAGGTAATAGGATGTGTCCAAGGCAATATAGGGCTGCACGGTATATCACAGGTACGGAAACTAAAGCATCGCAACACAGATAGCAATAGATCAACAGGAGGGAATAAATACTATAAAAGTAAGATAGGTAGAAAGGGGGAGATGCTCGCCTGAAAACATTGCCGAAGGTTCAACCGAAGATCGGGGCGAAGCTCACATCAACTCAACGGCCTTATCCGCGAAGAAGCAAAACACTAGAATAAACACCGGATGCAATATTTAATACAACGGCACAAGATCGGCATGATGCATGTATGATGCATGGCATGGCAAGGGTGCGATGCGATTAGACCAGATTAAGCGGAACCGGGGTTTCGACAGATAATTAAATGGTTCATGTTATTTATCTACCCCGCAAATTACATGTTGTTTAACAGGGCAGAATACATCACCGGTTCGCTACACAAGTTTAAATGAGGCCAATATGAGACTAGGATTGCCCGCATATGGGCCCCATATTTAATTATATGGTGAATCGGCATAAGGCCCCCAAACCACAGACAAGTATGCATGCAAGTAGGGCAAATTAATATGCAACAGGTTTTATATTTAGCATTTATAAAATAGGGGCTCGGGAAAAGGTTCACACATTGAGGGGGCTCGACGATCTTGGGGTTCCGGGGTTCGGGGTCGGTCTCAGGGTCCAGGGTTCGACGGATCGGTCTCGACGGGATCGTTCTCGGACTCCGGGGTTAGGGTCTTCGGATCGGGGTAGATCTTATCGGTCTTGGCGGTCGGAAGCAGTTCTTGGCGTTCGGGTAGATGAACTTGGCGTGGCGTCGGGGTGCATCGGGTTCATTTTGGTCGGTGCCGTACTTGTCGGAGGTTCGTCGAGGTTCACCGGTCCGGTACGATCTTCATATGGTAGATCTTGCCGGGTCCCACGGGGTCGATCTTGTCGTTGCGAGGGTCTTGTCGGGCCCGCGCCATCGAGTCGGTCTTGGCGTCCGGGAAGCGATACTTGTCGCACCGGTGGTCTTCGGGTGTTACGACGACGATCTTGTCGTTTCGATGTCGGTGATCTTGGCGTCTTGGCGTCACCGGATGCATGTCGGCGCACTCGGGTCTTGGCGTCCTCGGGGCATAGGGCTTCGAATCGGGGGAGGCGATCTTGGGGTACCGCGTCTTCGGTTGCCGGGATGGAGAACTTGGTGGTTCCGAGGAAGTACTTGTCGTCGAGGCCTCGAGTTCCCTTCGCCACACAACATCAGATGGTCGGAGGCGGATGGCAGGGCGGCGGCCGGTTGTCACAGACCCGCTCGCCCAAGGAGGGACGGCCTGCAGCGACGCGGGACAGAGGTCGCCCGCGACGGCGCGTCTCCTGGGCACGCACGGCCAGGCCGGCGCAGACGAGGGGCGCACGGCGACGCGCACGCGGGGCAGGCGGGCTCGAGGCAGAGGGGGGGGGGGGTTGAGGCGGACGCGGGACGAGGGCGACAGAGCTCCTGGGCCCGGGGCAGAGGACGGCACGGCGCCTGGAGGCGGGCTGCACGGTGAGGAGGCGATGCCGGCGAGGTCGCGGCCGGGGACGACAGGGGCCCGCGACGGCGCGGCCGGAGGAGGGTCGGAGGCGGTTGGCCGAGGGGGAGGTCCGGTGGCGGTGCAGAGCCGCGGGTCGAGCGGTGCAGGGGCGCGGCGGGCGAGCGGAGCCGGTGGCGGCGGACGCGGGTCAGGGCGACGCGACGCGGAGGCGGTGAGGGGCGCCGTCGGCGGTGACCGGTAGAGGCGGGGAGACGGCGCGCGGGGCCGGCTCGGGGGTCGCGGCGAGGAGGAGATGCGGGCGGGGTGAGGCGAGCTGGCCTGAGGCGGAGGGTGCGGCTCGTCGGAGGCGGCGCTGCGGAAGGAGGGGCCCGACGAGGTGGCGCAGAGCGGCGGGCGCGGGATCCTGCGGGCGACGGGAGCGGAGCTTGCAGGGGAGGGCTAGCCGGGGCGGTGAGGAGCTGCGGGGGTTGCCGGAGGGCACGGGGAGGCGAGGCACCAGAGAGAGGGAAGGTGGAGGGAGGTGGTCGGGGCAGGCGAGCCAGGCGGGTGGGCGGCGGCGCATGGGGAGGAGCGGGGTCGCTGCGGGGCGCGCGCGCGGGGAGGGAGACGATGGGGAAGGAGAGAGGAGGGAGTGGCGGGCCCGGGGTGGGACGTGGGGTCAGTGGGACCCAGGGGCAGCGGCAGGGGCGGGTAGTTGTGTGGCTGGCGCGTGGAGTGCGCGTGGTGTGCGTGTGTGTGCTGCTGTGTACTGGGCCAGGTGGGGCCAGAGCGGCCAGGGGCGCTGTGTGCGTGTAGTGTAGGGTGTGTTTGGTGGGTGGGAAGGGTGAGAGAGAGAGAGGGTCTAGGTGGAGGGCTATGATTGGTTAGGGGAGAGAGGGTAGCTGAGGTGGCGTTCAGGGATTGGAGGGGGTGAGGTGGAGGCTAGGTGTGGGTAGTTTTCTGGGTAGCTGTAGGAATAAGGGGTGGGTCGAACTGAAATATGGGGGTGGTCGTTCGGGTCGATACGGCCCGTTCGACTGCCCCCGCTAAAAATAATATAATTTTTATTTGTTTTGTTAACACCGTTTGCAAACCGATAGCACTCAAACAAAAATAATCCGGAGACCGGGCTTTGCATTTGAATTAAGATGGGGCGTTTGGAAAATAAATCGGGCTTTGCGAAAATAGTTTTATGCAAACAACATATGATGATGACGATGCAATGCACAAATTCAACGCGATTTTCTAGTAGTGGTTTTTGCGGGATGCCACAGTGCCTTATACTTCTCAATAGTACCATCAGGTCTAAGCTTCTTCTTAAACACCCACTTACATCCTACAGGTTTGCACCCATAAGGACGATCAGTAATTTCCCAAGTTCCGTTTGCTATGATGGAATCCATCTCACTGCGAACGGCTTCTTTCCAGTAGTCAGCATCTTGAGATGCATAAGCTTCTGAAATAGAAGTGGGAGTATCATCCACGAGGTATACAATGAAATCATCACCAAAGGACTTCGCAGTCCTTTGTCTCTTACTTCTGGTAGGAGCTTCACTGTTATCCTCCACAGGATTATCCGGGTGTTCTATCGAAATGGTGGGTTCAGGAATTGTGATTAATGCTTGACTAGATAAACTAGGCATCTCCTGATTTGATGAACTAGACGAATCTTTCATGGGAAAGATGTCTTCAAAGAAAGTCGCATCATTTGACTCCATGATTGTACCAACATGCATGTCAGATACCTGAGATTTCACTATAAAAAATCTATAGCCAATGCTATGAAATGCATATCCCAGAAAGACACAATCCACGGTTTTTGGTCCAAGCTTGCGCTTCTTGGGTATCGGCACATTCACTTCCGCCAAACAACCCCAAGTTCGTAAGTAGGAGAGTTTCAGCCTTTTCCTTTCCCATTCCTCAAATGGAGTAATGGTTTTGTTCTTTTTGGGAACACGGTTTAGGACATGACACGCAGTCTTTATCGCCTCCCCCACCATTCCTTGGATAGACCCGATGTATCTAACATGGCATTAACCAAATCAGTTAGAGTACGGTTCTTTCTTTCGGCCACCCCATTTGACTGAGGTGAGTAGGGAGGCGTCCTCTCATGGATAATACCATGCTCCGCACAAAAAGGATCAAATTCGTTGGAAAAATACTCTCCACCACGATCAGACCGAAGTCGCTTAATCTTTTGATCAAGTTGGTTTTCTGATTCAGCTTTATAGATTTTGAAGTGATTAAAAGCTTCATCTTTAGATTTCAGAAGATACACATAACAGTATCGAGTGGAATCATCAATTAAAGATCTGAATGTATTAGTTCCAGTGGTGCCAAATCTCGTACCTCGACAGTCTTGTGAGACTTGCGAGGTTGCTTAGCTTGCACACATACTTGACACTTGGAAATTTTGACAGTAGTAAATTTCGGAATTAAATTCATATCGGCAAGCCGCGTCATGCACCCAAAATTAATATGACAAAGTTGTGAATGCCAAATATTGGATTCACTATCATTGCAAACATGATTAATAACTTGAGTACATAAGTCTGACAAAGATAAGCGGAACAAGCCTCCGCACTCATAACCCTTTCCAACAAATTGTCCACACTTAGAAATTACAACTTTATTGGACTCAAAGACTAACTTAAAACCATCTCGACACAGAAGAGATCCGCTGACGAGATTCTTATTGATTGAGGGAACGTGCTGCACATTCTTCAGCTGTACGATCTTCCCCAAAGTAAACTTCAGATCCACCGTACCAACACCTTGAACAGAAGCACGTGAGCCGTTTCCCATCAGCACGGAGCCAGCCCGTTCAACCTGATAAGAAGAGAACATGGAAATATCAGCACATACATGTATATTTGCACCAGTGTCTATCCACCAATCAGGTGAATTACAAACTGAAAGAACAGTGGGAAATATACCGTACCCAGCATCCTTCATCTCAATATCACCAAGGACAAAATTAGTGGACTTGCCACTATTTCCATGTGAACGCTTGTCAAAGCGATTGGGGCAGCTAGGAGCCCAATGATTAGGATCACCACAGACATGGCAGGATCCTTTCTTCTTATACTCAGTCTTCTTCTTGAAGTTGGTAGTCTGTGCGGCCTTGTTTTTGCCATCAAACTTTCCTTTGCCATCAGACCTGTTCTTATTCTTGAACTTGTGGGACTGGAAATTGTTTTTCTGCACTACATGTGCGCTAGAACTTCCATCAAAGCCTCGAGGACGTGTATCTTTTGCTCTCGCCTTTTCTTCAACATGAAGAGATCCGATGAGATCCGAAACAGAAAACTCCTGTCTCTTATGTTTCAGAGAGGTAGCAAAGTTCCTCCAAGAAGGAGGAAGCTTGGCAATAATGCCTCCGGCCACGAACTTGTCCGGTAAGTTACACTTGAACTGCTCGAGTTCTTTGGCAAGGGACTGTATCTCATGAGCCTGATCCACGATGGGACGGTCATCAGTCATCTTGTAGTCATAGAATTGCTCCATGATATACAGTTCAGTGCCAGCATCCGAAACACCAAACTTGGAGTCCAGTGCATCCCACGCATCCTTGCCATTATCAAATGACATATAGGTGTCAACAATGTTGTCACCAAGAATATTGAACAAAGCCCCCATAAACATGGTGTCGACTTTCTGAAACGCTTCCTCCTGAATAGGAGAAAGGTCTCCCTCAGGTTTGCCAAGAGTGGCGCTATAGCAGCCTAGGTTTTTCAACCATAGAACTGCTCTCGTGCGCCATCTCTTATAATTGACACCGTCAAAAGGAGGCGGCCTTGTAGCCGCGGCTAAACCAGTTGAATTCAGTTGCCTATAATCAGGTTTTTGGATTGAAAATATAAGCAAATTACCATAATATTTAATCCGAAACAAATAATAATAAATCATGACTATAAGTGCTGGAATTAATCTAATCATGCATACTAGCAGAATAGACGAACAGATCATATTCAACCAGAATAAGCAGATCACATCTATTCGAAGAGCTAGTACAAGAAACTGCAACAGAAACTGAACTAGATAGGAACAGATTATGTACGGTGCTGGAGGAGGAATCGGGTTCGTGTTCAGGTTGGGGTTGAGGTTCGTGTTGACACCAACGTCGTCAGCCATGGCGTCGATGTAGAGGCTGCTGATGTCCGGGAAGAAGTCCTCGTCGGGGAAGGAGTGGTCGGTCGACGTGATGCCGTTAGTAGTCGCGCAGACGCGCTCCCCAAAAACCTGATCGCCCCTCACCCATACAGGTTCACGAGAGGCGGTGGTTCCGGAGGCCTAATGTCCCGTCGTCCGGTGCACGCCGGAAGAGGGGATGGAGAAGGTGTAGCGGCGGCGCAAGGTTCTGGAGGCAGAGAGATGTGTATTTTCTCGTATTAGGGTTTTCTCCTAAGGCCGTTTATATATAGGCGCCGGTAGGGTAAGACGTGGGGCGTAGCCCACGTCCGAGTAGTAACAGCCCACGTTTCCGGAAAGACCGGAAACGGCTGACAGAAAAATAACTCGCACAATAATTTTCCCGAGCAGCAAAAAGATAAGATCGGCACCGAGGCACAATTCCGCAAACCGGGGCACGCGCGCGTCGTGACGAGGCGAGGCGAGGCGTGGCGAGGCGGGCGACAGAGGAGGAGGAGCGCGCGTGTATGCCACTCCTCTTCACTCTCTTTAGGAGGTAGTGAAACACTCCACTATATATATTGGTCCAACTCCCTCTAAACTAGCAAGGTGGGACTAAACTTTGCTGCCACCCCTTGCTAGGCATGAATGGGCCAAGAGAATTTCAGAATTTGTATTAGGCTATGGGCCAAGGCCCACACCCAAATTCCAACACATACGGCTAGGGCTCTTAGGGCGCTTGCTGACACTAGATGGCAACTGGTAGGGCTGGACGGCAGCATGCACTGGCTCTAGCTTCTCAGGCGGTTTTTGAGATCATATTTAGCAGAACAGAGCTTTTGAAAGGGTCCCTAAAAAAGGGCTTCTGAAAGGGATTAGGATCGACCAATACTTTAATCTTTGTCTCTTTTACACATGTCATCTGTTTGCGGTTGGAGCTTCTTACTCCTCGAAATAGGCTTTCGCCCCGTACAAAGTCACAACACGACCAACGGATACGAAGTGACAAGAGAACCCTCTTACAAAGCAGATCAAAGATAAACAAAAAAATACAGGAGTATTCACACCCGGGCAAAACACTATAGACAACTAACTAGAGGAACCACAACGCCTACTTGTGAAACCACCGGACCTAGTCACACTAAACCCTCCAAGTCATCGCCGGAGAGGGCCGCCTGCGCTCTCGCTCCGAGCCGTGGAGCGCCGATCCTGCCTAAAGGCAACGAGGATGGAGAGTGCTGATGACATAGTCACAAGATCTGATCGAGGAGGCGAGTATTTGAGTTACGAGTTTGGAATGCATCTTAAGAGCTGTGGTATCGTACCACAACTTACACCAGCTAGAATACCACAATGTAATGGTGTGTCTGAGCGACGTAATCGTACTTTATCGGATAGTGTGAAATCTATGATGTCTCTTACCGACTTACATGTTTCATTCTAGGGATACATGTTAGAAACTGCCGCATTCCTTTTAAATAGGACGCCATCCAAGTCCGTGGAGACAACGCCGTATGAGATATGGCATGGCTCGAAACCAAAGTTGTCATTCCCGAAAATTGGGGATGTGAGCCTTATGTTAAAAAACTATAGCCTGGAAAACTCAAACCAAAAGAGGAAAAGTGTATCTTTGTAGGGTATCCAAAGGAAACTATTGGATACACCTTCTACAATAAGACCGAGGGCAAAACATTTGTCGCTAAAAATGGTACCTTCCTCGAGAAAGAGTTCCTCACGAAAGGTGTGAGTGGAAGGAAAGTAGAGCTCGATGAGATTATTGATCCTGACTCTAAATACCGAATGGCGCAGCGGAAGATGTCCTGGAACCATCTTCATCAATTGGAATGGGAGCAATGATGATGATCATGACACTCACATCGAGGCGCCTACTGAACCTCGCAGGTCGACAAGGGTGCGTGATGCTCCTAAGTGTTATGGTAACCTTGTTAACATGGGCATGTTAGTTGAATATGACGAGCCTGTAACCTATAGGGATGCGATGGAAGGCACCGAATCTGAGAAATGTCTTGAAGCCATAAATTTCAGAATGGGATCCATGTATGACAACCAAGTATGGGTTTTGGTGGATATTCTTGAAGGCCGCAAGGCTATTGAGAATAGATGGATCTTTAAGAAAAAGACTGATGCTAATGGAAACGTCACCGTCTACAAAGCTCAACTTGTCGCAAAAGGTTTTCGACAAATTTAAGGAGTTGACTACGACGAGACATTCTCTCCCGTAGAGAAGCTTAAGACTATTCGGGTTTTACTAGCAGTTGCTACACATTTCGATTACGAAATGTGGTAGATGAATGTGAAAACTGCGCTCTTGAATGACAACATTGAGGAAGAGTTGTATATGATACAACCGGAAGGTTTATCCAAAGGATGTTGGAAAAGTATGCAAACTTCAGTGTTTCATTTATGGATTAAAGCAAGCATCTCAGAGCTGGAATCTTCGTTTGATGAAGTCATCAAAGGTTCTGAATTTGTCCAAAATTAATAAGAAGTCTGCATTTATAAGAAAGTGAGCGGGAGTTCAATGACATTTATGGTGCTATATGTGGATGACATATTGCTTATTGGGAATGATGTGGATCTTCTAAATAGCGTGAAAGATTATTTAAACAGTGAATTTTACATGAAGGACATGGGTGAAGCTACATATATATTATGCATTAAGATTTATAGAGATAGATC
Organism: Avena sativa; assembly: GCA_916181665.1. NCBI lineage: Eukaryota > Viridiplantae > Streptophyta > Magnoliopsida > Poales > Poaceae > Avena > Avena sativa. The sequence continues at coordinate 26,418,136 of OV702283.1, forward strand.
AAAGCGCTTGTTAGCACTAAGTCAGAGTACTTGCCTAGAGAAAGTTTTGAAAAGGTTCGGAATGGATGAGGCAAAGAAAGTATTCTTGCTCATAGTGAAAGGTAAACCATTGAGTGCGACTCAATGTCCAGAAACAGATCATGATAAGGAAGCGATGGGTATCATTCCCTATGCTTCAGCCATATGTTCTATCATGTATGCCATGCTGATTACTCGATCAGATGTGGCTCTGACTCTTAGTTTGACGAGCCGTTTCTAAAGTAACCCTGTGATGGTTCATTGGACAGTAGTTAAGAATATCCTCAAGTATTTGAAAATAACTAAGGATATGGTTTTTGTCTTTGGAGGACGTGAAGGAACTTGCCTTAACTGGTTATGTGGATGCAAGTTTCAACACTTATCCAGACGACTCGAAATCTCAAACATGGTATGTGTTTTTGGTAAATAATGGTGCGGTCAGTTGGAGGAGTGGGAAGCAATCCTCGATGGCTCAATCTAGAATGAAATCAGAGTACATTCCTGCTTCGGAAGCCGCGAATGAAACTGTGTGGCTAATGAATTTTATCATCGAACTTGGAGTGTTCCAAGCATGCATGACACTATGTGCATCTACTGCGAAAACATGGGGTTCATTGCAAACACTACTAGGAAACTAGCTATAGGTAGAAAAGATTTATATGGCCCATATAAAAGGATATGCTATATAAAATTAATTATGTGGCGCATATAGATACAAGCGCCATATGTGCCATAGAAATGTGTGTTTCCGTGGCGCATATTTTTCTGTGTGCCACAAAAATATGTGTTTCTGTGGCGCATATTTTCCTGTGCTTCACATAAATGTGATGGGACCCACAACCAACTATGATGGATGAAATTCTGTGGCGTATATGCAGAAAGTGATGATTATGTGGTGCATATAGACATATGCGTCACAGAAAGTAGAAAACAGATCTCACCTCCCGTGGATCACCTTTTAAGTTTTGTAAACAATAAACGAAAATGATAAGAATTTTAAAAAAATAATTCCTTTGAGATGTGTTATATTTTGGGGTATAGTTGTAGGGGAGATTGAAAAACATGAATTTCGATGCATTTTGTAAAAAAAAAGCTCATGGCACGGTAAAACGGCCGTAACTTTTGCATACGATGTCAAAAAAAAGTTTAACTAAAACGAGTGTCTCAAAGTTTTCGATCTGAATTCAAAAACAAAATGTTGTTCTGGGTTTTACAGAATCTCCAAATTCAAAAAGAGTAAAAATTTATTTCAAAAATAATATTTTTTCCTAAAAAAAGGGGAGACTATTTTGTGGCACATATTTCCAATAAGCGCCACATAATTTTTAGGCGAGATTCGAATTTTGAATCCCACCGGCGCCCCTTCTCGCTCTCTTTTCTCCTTCTCTCCTCCCCTTCTCTTCTCCCCTTCTCTTCTCCCCTTCTCTCCTCCCCTTCTCTTCTCCCCTTCTCTCCTCTCCTTTACTCCTCCACTCTTCGCTACCTCCTCCTCCACCTCCGGCCATGGCCTCCTCCACCACCCCGGTGACCTCCTTCTTCAGCGAACTCCTCCTCCACCATCACCTCCGGTGACCCCCTCCTCCACCTCCGGCGACCCCCTCCTTCTCCTTCGGCCACCACATCCTCCTTTGGCCACCACCTCCGGTGGCCTCCTTCTTCTCCGACCACCACTTCTGGTGGCCTCCTTCTCCTCAAGCCACCACCTCCGGCGGCCTCCTCATCCTCCTCCTCCTCTGACGACTCCCTCCTCCATCCACCTTTGGCCTATCCCTCCTCCGTCGACCTCCTTCGGACACCACAATCTCCGGCCCGCTTTTTTTTGAAATTTGAAAAAAAATCCATGGCGCAATATGCGCCACAAAAAGTTTAAGATCTGGCCCGCTTTTTTTAAATTAGAAAAAACAATTCTATGACGCATATCAGTATGCGCCACGTAAATAAAATTTAGTGGCGAGGTAACAGTGGCGCATCCAATATGCGCCATAGAGTTCCAAAAACGTGCGCCACTGATAAGCTTTTTTCTAGTAGTGAAACGTGAAGGATCAGAGGTTCCACTCCACTACCAAGCACATACTCCGGTGTTACCATGTAATAATAGAGTTTGTTAACTAGTGATGGTAACATTAGGATTTGTAAAGTGCATACGGATTTGAATGTCAACAGATCCATTCACAAAGACTCTACCACGAGCAAAGCATGATCAACATCACAAAGCTATTGGTGTTAGATTATTGACAAATGTAAACTAGTTTATTTGTACTCTAGTGCAAGTGGGAGACTGTTGGAGATATGCCCTAGAGGCCAATTGGCAATAATCTAACACCAATAGCTATTGGGGGTCTTGGCCCCACTCAAATTTTGAATCTTCAATAAAATTTGGTCATTTTTAGTAGAGAAATATTCAAAATATGTGAACTTATATAAGAAATACCCCCAGTCAAATCATTTGCCCCCCTCTTAAACTATTTTCTGGGTCCACCCCTGATGGGAGGTACCTCCTTCCAATCCCATCCAATTGGCATTCACCTTCTTTCTCACTCTTTATCTCTCGCCCTCTCCTGAGTGTTCCCCTAGTTTAGAACGTGCGTTGCGAGGTAGAGCTTTCTCCACCATACGCACACCGTCGTGCAATTGGAGTCGGTCTGTATCTTCTTCTTCCGTTGTTTTGCTGGATGTAACATCCCAAAAATACTAAACTTGGATCATCAAACTCTAATCATCAAATTTAGGGTTAACAAAAACTTTTCTAATTAAAAATATGAAAGCATTCATATGTGTGGGTATTAAAATTTGGATTCTTTTGAATTGCCATGATTCTGTGTTGCTTTGCTTGTAAAATGATTATTAGGTGAAATAAACATCATCTAAACAATCCCCAAACTTTTCCCAAAGACAAACAAATCAAAACAAACAAATTAAGTGAATGGTCACTTTGGCCAATTTAACTCCCATGCCTACTTTGGCTATCTCTAACTTTCAGAACTTAACAGAAACATGTATGGATCTTTGCACCCCTTGATAGTACTCATAACAAGGTACCAAGGCCCACTTTGTGATCATCCAAAAACATTCAAATGCTTAGTTTAAATGACAGTTTAAAATTGAATCTATTTCATATGGGAAGATCCCACTATTTCAAAAACCACTCAAACAAGCTCAATTTTCAAAACCCAAGCATCCACAGTATCACCAACACATGCCTAGCACACCCACCCAAAAATCTTTTCAAAATTCAAAACTTAAGTTCTTGCGGCCATTTCATCTTGGAGACAACAAATCAAACTGGCCAAACTTCACTGTTTTGAGCAGTAATTTGGCTAAGCAATGTTCACCATTGATCACACTTGTCTCCCCCTGTGCCAACCAGTGCCTTGACCACCCCTAGCCCCTAACCCTTGCACCATGCCATGCCAACCCGAAGGAACCCTTGCCAGCCGACCATGGCCAGCTAGCCAGAGCAAGCACCAAGCCTAAACACCATGTCTAGGACACAGGCCACCGTCCACCGCCACCCCATGTCCAGCGCTCGAACCCTGCCAGCCACTAGACCACACGCCCAAGCCATGCCAAGCCGCTCTGCAAGCGTGCCGAGAGCGCGCCAGAGCGCCACCCTCAACACACGCCCACAGACCACGCGCCGCCCTCGCCGCGTGCATGCGTGATCACCACCACCCTAGCAACCTCGCAGACACCCCCGTTCGCCGCCCCATGCCTCACAGCCACCGCTCGCCGTCGAGGAAGCTGAAGGGAATATGCCCTGAGAGGCAATAATAAAGTGTTTATTATGTGTATTCCAAGTATATGATAGATGTTTATTTTGCATGCTATAATTGTATTAATACGGAAACGTTAATACATGTGTGTTTAATAAACAAACAGAAAGTTCCTAGTTATGCCTCTCTCATAAACTAGCTCGTTGATTAACAAGATGATCAAGGTTTCCTGATCATGGACATTGGATGTTGTTAATAACGGGATCACAACACTAGTGTAATGGTGTGATGAACATTCATCCGAAGTATAGCATTACGATCAAAGTCATTGAGTTTATATTGCGATAACAACTTACGAAGTGATCCTAATCCTTAGACCATGAGATCATGTCAATTACTAACACCGGAAGAGTTTCTTGATAACATCAAACGTCACACCGTAACAGGGTGATTATAAAGATGGATTCAGAACTAATAAAGTGTTATGTTGAGGCTCATGGATCGAGAGTGGAATTTGTTCATCCCGATGACGGATAGATATACTCTGGGCCCTCTCGGTGATATCACATTGATTAGCTTGCAAGCAAGTGATTTGATCACTAGAATGTTATATCACAGGAACAGGAAAAGAGTGCATGTCGGTAACGAGATCAAACTAGGTATGGAGATACCGATGATCGAATCTCGTACATGTAATATATCGTGAAACAAAGGGATTAAGATACTAGCGTAAAAGGTTCCGACGATCACAAGAAAGTCATCGTGGAATGTGTGGGAGTCAGTATGGGTCTCCAGATCCCGCTTCTAATTATTGATCCGAGAGGGGTCTCGATCATGTCCGCATTATTCACGAACCGTAGGGTGACACACTTAAGAGACACCGACATCCAATTGGAGAAAATGTTTCATGCCGAAAGAATGAACAAGCGCAGGAATTTATTTCACTAGATACCGAAACAGGTTTTCGGGTGAAATTGCATAAAGTGGTTATGCATGTGAAATAGAATTCTAGCAAGGGGTTATTTGTGAATGTTTTTCATTAAAGTAATTGAAAAAATTCTGAATAAAATAAAAGAGTTTTATTTAATGAGAGTTTGCATTAAATTTGGTGGAAATTTAATGGGAATTTGAGTGGACTTTTGAGTGGAGGGATTTTAAAGGGCATTTTGTGAGTGGAGTGTCCACCCACATGAATGAAGGAGGGGAGGGGGCAGCCCCCATGGCCGGCGGCCACCCCCTTGGGTGCCCCCCTCCTCCTATAAAAGGAGCCCCCTCCTCACTTGTCTCTCACACCTCCTCGTGAAGGATCTCTCTCCCCCTCTAGAATTTATCCCCCATGGTCTCGGACTAGCGAGATACATGTTCCCGGTGGCTATTCGGCAAGAAAGAGTTGTGCTTCCGCTGCATCGCTGGAGCGAGGAGGTGGAGGTTTCTCGGTGCCTCGAACGTGTGTGCGAGCACGGATGCGCTGCTGATTTGCGGCGCTAGGACTTCCTCTCGATCTTGAGATCGGCAAGAGATCGTCTACATCAACCACGAGTTGAACTCGTTAAGCTTTGTCGGTCTTCAAGGGTATGTTCTCTACGGATATACATCCGCCCGTTGTTTGTTCTAGTAGATAGATCTTGGTATATAGTTCACATCGTAGGAAAATTTTTGTTTTCTATGCTGCGAACCCTACAGTGGTATCAGAGCCAGGTTTATGCGTAGATACTTTACACGGGTAGTACACATATGAGTATGTGGGTGATGATGATCATGTTGTTGCTCCTTTGTTGTAATTTTGGATATTGGTGGCATAGTGGGATGAAGCGGCCCGGACAAACTTTACATGTCCTCGCACATGAGACCTGTTCCACGCTTGACATGCAACTAGTTTGCATAAGTGGCTAGCGGGTGTCTGTCTCTCCTACTATAGTCAATATCTATTTTGCAAGCGAGTTGTCAACAATTTGATTATCCTCGTTGTGGTTCATGTTCGTAGGTAAGAACGGTTCTATCTCGAAAGCCCTAAGCCACGTAAAACTTGCAATGGATAAATTAGAGGCGTCTAGTTTAGATTGTTGCTGGGCTAGTGTTATGATATGGTAGTGTTGTAAGTAGAAGTATGAGATGATACTCTTACAACACACATAGCGTGTAAAATCCATAGACCTTGGATTTACACATATAGGTATGATAGTGATCATACCACGATGCACATGATAGAGATCATCTGCGGGAACCATATAATTTCACTAATAAACATATGATGTTTGATAGCATCTTATATTGCTTGTTTAGCGCTTTGTTAGCATAATAAGATGATCCCTCATTTAAATATCAAGATAAGAATGTGTTCTTCCTTTAGTATGCACCGATTATGTTTTCGTTGCTCCAATACATCACGTGATGATTGGGTGTTCTTGGATCCACGACCATATTTCGGGTGTAAGACAGTTACACACGCGAATACTAAGGTTCTAACTTGGCGAGCCTAGCATGTACAGACATGGCCTCGGAACACGCACCGAAAGGTTAAGCATGAGTCATATAGTTGATATGATGCCCATTTGATGCTCGCCTTTGAAGCTATACCGACTCACGTGATGATCGGACTTGGTGTAGTGGATTTGGTTCATGTAATCACCAAAAAGGCACGAGGGATGTCGTTTTTGAGTGGGAGTTCATTCGATTAGTTGAACTCAATCTATCATACACTTAGTCTAAACTTTACAAATTCTGTTGTAGATGGCACCACCTGCTTTTTATTTCAATGTGTTCATGGAGAAAGAGAAACTAGCAACGAACGGTAGCAACTTTACCGAATGGGCCATGAATTTGAGGATTCTCCTCTCTGCTGCACAAAAGCAATATGTGCTAGAAGCGCCGTTAGGCCCCCCACCTTTAGATGGTGCCCCTGACGAGGAGAAGAATGTCTATCAGACTCGTCAGGAGGACCACAACTTAGTTCATTGCGGCAAATTGTATGGGCTAGAGCCGGAACTTCGAAAGCGTTTCGAAAACGGCAATGCATTTGATACAATGGGTGAGTTGAAAATGATTTTCGACACACATGCTGCTGTAGAGAGCTACAACGCTTCAGAAAATTTCTTTAGCTGCATGATGGAAGAGCACAACTCCGTTAGTGAGCATGTACTCAAGATGTCGGGTTACGCCGATAAGCTTGTGTCCTTGGGAATATCGATTCCCATTGACTTAGGCATCCATCGTGTTCTGCAGTCTCTGCCACCTAGCTATAAGAGCTTCGTGATGAACTATAATATGCAAGGCATGAAGAAGTCTCTCCCCGAGCTTCTGTCAATGCTTAAAACTGCAGAAGTGGAGATCAAAAAGGAACATCAAGTGTTGATGATCAATAGGAACACTGGTTTCAAGAAAGACAAGAAGGGAAAACGGAAGGGAAGTAACGGCGGCAAGCCTGTTGCCACGCCTGAAAAGAAACCCCGAGTTGGACCTAAGTCTGATTCCGAGTGCTACTATTGTAAGGGGACTGGCCACTGGAAGCGCAACTGCCCCAAGTATCTGGCAGACAAGAAGGCCGGCAAGGCAAACAAAGGTATATATGATATACATGTTATTGATGTGTACTTGACTAGTGCTCGCAGTAGCACCTGGGTATTTGATACCGGTTCAGTTGCTAATATTTGTAACTCGAATCAGGGGCTGCGGAACAAGCGACCGCTAGCAAGGGGTGAGGTCAAGATGCGTGTCGGCAATGGATCAAGCGTTGATGTGATCGCCGTCGGAACGCTGCCTCTCCACTTACCGTCGGGATTAGTTATAAACTTGAATAAATGTTATCTGGTGCCTGCACTGAGCATGAACATTGCATCTGGATCGTGTTTGATGCGAAGTGGTTATTCATTTAAATCCGAGAACAATGGTTGTTCCATTTATATGAATGAAATCTTTTATGGTCATGCATCGATGATGAATGGTTTATTTCTATTAGATCTCGATGATAATGTTACACATATTCATAATGTTGATGCTAAAAGGATTAAACTTAATGATGATATATCCGCATATATGTGGCACTGCCGTCTAGGTCATATTGGCGTTAAACGCATGAAGAAGATCCATTCGGATGGACTTTTGGAATCACTTGATTATGAATCATTTGATACATGTGAGCCATGCCTTATGGGCAATATGACTAGAACGCCGTTTTTCGGTTCAATGGAACGGGCGACAGATTTATTGGAAATCATACATTCTGATGTATGTGGTCCAATGAGTGTGTTGGCGCGAGGTGGATATCGTTATTTTGTTACTTTCACGGATGATTTGAGTAGATACGGTTATATCTACTTGATGAAACACAAGTCTGAAACCTTTGAAAAGTTCAAGGAATTTCAGAATGAAGTGGAAAATCATCGTAATAGAAAGATCAAATTTCTACGGTCCGACCGTGGAGGTGAGTATCTAAGTTACGAGTTTAGCACTCACATGAAAGAGTGTGGAATTTTTTCACAACTCACACCTGCCGGAACACCACAACGAAATGGTGTGTCGGAACGTCGTAATCGTACTTTATTAGATATGGTTCGATCTATGATGTCTCTGATGGACTTGCCGTTGTCATTTTGGGGTTATGCACTAGAAACTGCTGCATTCACTTTAAATCGGGCACCATCTAAATCCGTTGAAAAGACATCGTATGAATTGTGGTTTGGAAACAAACCTAAGCTGTCATTTCTTAAAGTTTGGGGATGCGATGTTTATGTGAAGAAACTTCAACCGGATAAACTCGAACCCAAAGCTGAAAAATGCGTCTTCATAGGATACCCTAAAGAAACTATTGGGTATTCTTTCTATCACAAATCCTAGGGCAAGGTTTTTGTTGCCAAGAATGGATCCTTTCTAGAGAAAGAGTTTCTCGCGAAAGGTGTGAGTAGTCGGATGGTAGAACTCGAAGAGGTTGTGGAACCTTCTCTTCAAAGTATGGCGAGTAGCGCAGCGCCAGAAGTTGTTCCGGAGTTGGCTCCACCTGTTGAAGAGGGAACTAATGATAATGATCATGAAACTCCGAAAGAGAGTACTACCGAACCTCGCAGGTCAAACAGGACGCGTGCAACTCCCGAGCTGTACGGAAATCCTGTCATGAATTTCATGGTTGATGAAAATGATGACCCTGCGACGTATGAAGAAGCGATGATGAGCCCGGATTCCAACAAATGGTTAGAAGCCATGAAATCCGAGATGGAATCCATGTATGAAAATCAAGTTTGGAACTTGGTGGAATTACCTCACGACCGAAAGGCCGTGGAGAACAAATGGATTTTCAAAAGGAAAACTGATGCTGATGGTAATGTGACCGTCTATAAAGCTCGACTTGTCGCAAAGGGGTTTCGACAAATTCAAGGAGTTGACTATGATGAGACTTTCTCTCCCGTAGCGATGCTAAAGTCAGTTAGGATTATGTTAGCAATTGCTGCATATTTCGATTATGAGATATGGCAGATGGATGTCAAAACCGCGTTTCTCAATGGTAATATTGAAGAAGAGTTGTATATGATACAACCAAAGGGTTTTGTCGATCCTAAGGATGCTAACAAGGTGTGCAAGCTTCAGCGATCCATCTATGGATTGAAGCAAGCATCACGAAGTTGGAATCTCTGCTTTGATGAGGTGATCAAAGAGTTTGGATTTGTCCAAACTTATGGAGAAGCTTGTATTTACAAGAAAGTGAGTGGGAGCAATGTGGCATTTCTGATATTATATGTGGATGACATATTATTGATCGGAAATGATATAGATCTTTTAAACAGTGTTAAAAGTTATCTAAACAGCAAATTTTCAATGAAGGACCTAGGTGAAGCGTCATACATATTAGGCATAAAGATCTATAGAGATAGATCTAGGCGCCTAATAGGGCTATCGCAAAGTACATACCTTGATAAGATTTTAAAGAAGTTTAAAATGGACGGAAGTAAGAAGGGGTTCTTACCTATGTTGCAAGGCAAGACATTGAGTAAGACTCAAAGTCCGGCTTCGGCGGAAGAAAGAGAGATAATGGACAAAGTCCCCTATGCTTCAGCCATAGGCTCTATAATGTACGCCATGCTATGTACAAGACCGGATGTGGCACATGCTATTAGTTTGACTAGTAGGTACCAATCGGATCCAGGTTCGGAACACTGGATAGCGGTCAAGAATATCCTTAAGTACTTACGAAGAACTAAGGATATGTTTCTTGTATACGGAGGTGAAGAAGAGATCGTCGCTAAGTGTTATGTCGACGCTAGCTTTGACACCAATCCGGATGACTCTAAGTCTCAATCCGGATACGTATTTCTCATGAATGGCGGAGCGGTTAGTTGGAGGAGCTCCAAACAACCTGTGGTAGCGGGATCAACAACGGAGGCCGAATATGTTGTTGCTTCAGAAGCGGCTCAGGAAGCAGTTTGGATGAAGGAGTTCATATCCGAACTAGGAGTGGTGGAAAACGCGTTGGACCCAATGGTGATCTATTGTGACAACAATGGTGCCATTGCCAATGCCAAAGACCCAAGGTCTCACAAGCATTCCAAGCATATTAGCGCCGGTTTCACTCCATCCGCGAGCATGTCAAGGATGGAGATATAAAGATTTGTAAAGTACATACGGATCTCAATGTAGCAGATCCGTTGACTAAAACTCTCCCTAGAGCAAAACATGATCAACACCAGAACTCAATGGGTGTTAGATTTATCACTATGTAACTAGATTATTGTCTCTAGTGCAAGTGGGAGACTGAAGGGAATATGCCCTGAGAGGCAATAATAAAGTGTTTATTATGTGTATTCCAAGTATATGATAGATGTTTATTTTGCATGCTATAATTGTATTAATACGGAAACGTTAATACATGTGTGTTTAATAAACAAACAGAAAGTTCCTAGTTATGCCTCTCTCATAAACTAGCTCGTTGATTAACAAGATGATCAAGGTTTCCTGATCATGGACATTGGATGTTGTTAATAACGGGATCACAACATTAGTGTAATGGTGTGATGAACATTCATCCGAAGTATAGCATTACGATCAAAGTCATTGAGTTTATATTGCTATAACAACTTACGAAGTGATCCTAATCCTTAGACCATGAGATCATGTCAATCACTAACACCGGAAGAGTTTCTTGATAACATCAAACGTCACACCGTAACAGGGTGATTATAAAGATGGATTCAGAACTAATAAAGTGTTATGTTGAGGCTCATGGATCGAGAGTGGAATTTGTTCATCCCGATGACGGATAGATATACTCTGGGCCCTCTTGGTGATATCACATTGATTAGCTTGCAAGCAAGTGATTTAATCACTAGAATGTTATATCACAGGAACGAGAAAAGAGTGCATGTCGGTAACGAGATCAAACTAGGTATGGAGATACCGATGATCGAATCTCGGACATGTAATATATCGTGAAACAAAGGGATTAAGATACTAGCGTAAAAGGTTCCGACGATCACAAGAAAGTCATCGTTGAATGTGTGGGAGTCAGTATGGGTCTCCAGATCCCGCTTCTGATTATTGATCCGAGAGGGGTCTCGATCATGTCCGCATTATTCACGAACCGTAGGGTGACACACTTAAGAGACACCGACATCCAATTGGAGCAAATGTTTCATGCCGAAAGAATGAACAAGCGCAGGAATTTATTTCACTAGATACCGAAACAGGTCTTCGGGTGAAATTGCATAAAGTGGTTATGCATGTGAAATAGAATTCTAGCAAGGGGTTACTTGTGAATGTTTGTCATTAAAGTAATTGACAAAATTCTGAATAAAATAAAAGAGTTTTATTTAATGAGAGTTTGCATTAAATTTGGTGGAAATTTAATGGGAATTTGAGTGGAGGGATTTTAAAGGGAATTTTGTGAGTGGAGTGTCCACCCACATGAATGAAGGAGGGGAGGGGGCAGCCCCCATGGCCGGCGGCCACCCCCTTGGGTGCCCCCTCCTCCTATAAAATGAGCCCCCCTCCTCACTTGTCTCTCACACCTCCTCGTGAAGGATCTCTCTCCCCCTCTAGAATTTATCCCCCATGGTCTCGGACTAGCGAGATACATGTTCCCGGTGGCTATTCGGCAAGAAAGAGTTGCGCTTCCGCTGCATCGCTGGAGAGAGGAGGCGGAGGTTGCTCGGTGCCTCGAACGTGTGTGCGAGCACGGATGCGCTGCTGATTTGCGGCGCTAGGACTTCCTCTCGATCTTGAGATCGGCAAGAGATCGTCTACATCAACCACGAGTTGAACTCGTTAAGCTTTGTCGGTCTTCAAGGGTATGTTCTCTACGGATATACATCCGCCCGTTGTTTGTATCTAGTAGATAGATCTTGGTATATAGTTCACATCGTAGGAAAATTTTTGTTTTCTATGCTACGAACCCTACAGACGCCGCCTCTGCCGCGCAGAGCACCGCGCGTTCCCAACCGTTTGCCACCGCCCCTACACGTGCATTTAAACCATAGAGCATCGCCAGGAGACCACCCGTCGATCGCCAACCTCGGCCATGCCTCTAGCCGCCCGTAGCCGTGTCGCCACCGTCGCCTGCCCATCCCTCTCGGTCTCGCCATCGGGCCTATAAAAGGAGACAATCCCATCTCGATTTATTCACACCATCTCACTCCCCTCACCTCACTGATTGTTCCACACCTTAGCCGGAGCAAGGCGAGCAGCGCATTGCCGGAATTTGGCCGGAGCTCGCCGCCGCAGAGGAGAAGAGGAGCCGTTGATTTTGTCCATCCCAGGAGCTGCCGTGACCATCCCTGAGTTCGCCATCGTCGACTTCGTCGTTTGCCCGCCTCGCCGTCGTCACTGGAGCCTCGGTATGCCTCCTATGCACCCCCACTGAGCCGCTAGGGCTCGAGCTCGCCGGTGACCTGTTCATCGTCGACGACGACCCTCAGCCGTCGATCTTCATTCTAATCCAACGCACCACATCGCCCCGTACCGCTTCACGTTTAAAGAGTCACTGACCAGTAGACCCCCCTGTCAGTTGCGCCGCGCGCTGCGGAGTGACACTGGGCCGGCCCATTACCCCTTCCTGCGCAGCCCACTCGTTTGAACTTAGCTTTTTCTATTTATATTCAAACTTAGTTCTGTACCTAGTTTCAAAAATCAACCCATCTCGATTCAGTGAACCAAATTGAATGAAACCAATTTTGTTAGAAAGGTATTGAAATGCTTAATCCAAGACCGTTGGATTCCAATCATTTGGACCTATAGATCAACCTTGGTAAAAATAACAAGGCAGAAGCTTTTCTGCATTCAAACATTTTTCAAATTTAAACCATAATAGATTTTGAGTTGATTCCAACTCTCAAAAATCATATTTGATCATACCTTTCAGAATATATAAAAATATATGGGTTTACTTACAGAAATAATGTTCAAGTAATAAAATAATTCCACATAGACATTTCTAGTCACTTTAATTATTTAAAATAAAAAGGTTAAACCTTATTAAATTGTGACACCGCTTTAAATCACATTCCCATGTACTGAAATATGTGGTGAGGACATGTGTCAACATGATCCCATTTTTGAGTTGGAGAATATTAAATCTTAAGTAGTTTTTCAATGAGTAGAAATTAATTTTATAAAAATAAATCACTAAGACAAATGCTTTAATCTTGTAATATTAGTGATGATGCTAAATCATCTATAGAAACCTTTTGTATGATGATTGAAAGTAGTTAAGTATTTTTTGGTGATTGTGTACCTCGTATTTATTCATAGACGCTAGTACCGACCAAGGATACGAGGAGGAAGGAGGACACTACGAAGAAGAAGCTGAGGAGAACTTCAAACACTGCTCTGCACAAGGCAAGCCTAATACTACCAGTTGATTAAGCAAGCTAACACTTGCAAGCTACTCTACTTTAGCAAGCCTATACTGATACTGATGCAAGCTAATACTTGCTTGTTACCATGACCACTAGATGCCTTAAGCATATGTGATCATACCCACTTGATACCCCCTCCTAGTTTTACTTGCAAGCCTTCTACTTAATTGCTTTATCAAAGCTATTACTTAGTGTCTACTTAAGTGACTTGTAGATTCTAGGAGGATAACTGAAGGTTGCATAAAGAGCATTAAATTTGGCCTAAGTTAGATAATCTTGATGTCATCCTAAGGCATGAGAGTGAACTTAGTTAAACCCCACTTGTTCACCACCCCTCATTAGTACTTACCCCCACTTGTAGATGCTAGTGCTAAGCATAAAACTTGATCAACTTTAGATGGGAATACTTGGTGGAAAATGGTTATGAAAACCTTAGAATGATGGATCATTCTACTGAGATGTTTTGACATGTGTTTCCGAACACCAGATGATTTTGTTGATGAAAATGTTAAGGCATTTAGCCCTTTATAAAACTGATGGTTGTCTGGATGGGATACTATTCCAATTTTACCGTACAACCACAATACCCGAAAATATGGGTAGGGCTTGACTGGAAACTTATATACCTTAGTATTGGTTCCCTCATGGCCAAGGTCTGAGCTGAGGCTACCTTGTGAAGATTGTCCACCTGTGCAGTACCCAAGATGACAGTTGGTCATGGTTGAGAGGCCAAACTCACATGAGAGGTGCTTATACTAGGGCGTGTAATTGAAAGGTTAGGATTGATTATCCGCATACTGAGTATGGTGAATTCAGGATTTGTTCCTGACGGATGTATCGAATGTTGTGGTGAAAGTGTACAATCTCTGCAGAGTGTCAAACTATTCGAATAGCCGCGTCCGCGGTTATGGACAGTTGGAGTGGCCATACTGTTTCCCCCGTCAGATGTTTTCAAAATGACTTGTGAAATGGATTGATATTTTGACTTAACCACAACAGAGTTGTGATATGAAATACAAGTTCCCACTTAGGTGTTATAAAATTTCAACTAGCTTTTCTTGCTTCTGAACTTAGTAGAGGTAAATCTAGCTTTTTTGCAAAACAACCCTAGAGCTTAGTATCCTATTACAAAAACCCCCTTCACTTGTTAGTATTATTTTGCGAGTACTTAAAGAGTACTCATGGCTTTATCCCTGGCTATTCCCGTGGCCAGACTATGAAGAGGTGTATCAGGACGAAGGACCCCAAGAAGGTTACGACAACTAGGATCATCTCCCATCGTCAGCATTGCCTGTGACCCCGAAGATGGAGCTTCGCCTACGCTACCGTTATTATTACGTATTTCCGCTGCCTGAGTTGTATTAAGAACTGGATCATGAGATCCTTATTTGTGTAAAACCTTATGTATGGTTTGTAATGGATGATGTACTGTGGTATCCAATTCTGTTATGTCTCGCAAAAATGGTAATCCTGGGATTGCGATGTATGGCATAACAGGCATCTGAGATTAAAAATCCGGGTGTTGACAAGTTGGTATCAGAGCCATCCTGACCATAGGAGACCCTAGTTAGACTGGACGTTTGAATCAAAAACTTAGTTTCAAAACCAAAGGAAGCAAATATTTATAAAAACTTATTCCCATTCTTATCACCTTGATTCTTTCATAAAAAACCATGTTCCTCAAAAACTCTTGCAAAATACATAAAATTTGACACACTTGATCACTCTACTAACTTACTCATCCTATATTATTATAGATGGACGTGAAGTACAACAAGTTTTATCAGTTGGGGAATGGAGGAGACCTTATCTTTGAGCGGGATTTGGACCAGCTTTCGGAACTTCTGGAGCGTCCGCACCCCGAGTTCTTCGGAGCTCAGCTCAATGATCAAGGAGGAGAAGATCTACAGTGGCTAATTGTTGCAAGTCTCCGAGGAAAGATTGATCCTCCCACTGCCGAGGGAATTCAGTTCACCTTGCGAGAAAACAACTGGCTCGATGGACTTGCCAGGGCCATGCAGGAAGCTCTTGCCCGTCTGTGTGGGCAGAGTATCAACCAGATCAAGGGCACCCGCTTTGAGTTTTGTCCAAGGCGTGATGCTATGGGACAGCCACTGGAAGCCCCATACCACCACGAGCTGAAGACTCAGTTGGACCACCTTAGCTTCCTGATGTATGATCGTCAGCAGGAATTGGATAATTGCCGTGGCTACTCCAACCACAAGTACGCCATCATCAAGACGAAGGATCAGACCATCTCCATGCTAGCGAAGGATAGCAAGTCTCGCCGCCGTCAGCTCGACAAGAAGGAGCGCATCATTGCCCGTCTTTGCCACCATATCTCGGATTTGGAGGAGACCATCCACGAGAGAGACATGCAGTTGGAGGAAAGGCAGAATGCCGGAGAAGATCTTCTTGGAGACCCCTACTCCTATCTCAGCGATGATGATGATTTTATGGAGGATCAGGCTATGGACTTCTTCACTGATGAGGATGATTTCGCCTTCATCGATGACGATGAGGATGATGAGGATGACAACTACACCGACTCCGAGGAGTAGTAGCGCTTGAGCACTAGCGTAGTGAGTAATATTCGGTCCCACTGTATCGTAGTTTCCATAATGGTTCTTAAAACCATCTGTTTACCTTTGTTTTGGTGTGTGTTTGTATCGTGTGCTATGAATGAATGAATGAAAAGCAAGTTGCTAGAAAACCTGAGTCAAACTTTAAACACTTTTCAAAGTCCCGGAACCTTAGAAATTTCCCTCTTTTCTCATGATCTATCTAAATCTTCAGATGCCACACGGAGGAAGTGGTTCATCCCCAGACCCGATGGTGCGGATCCTGCAAATGTTGGTTTATAACCGCGAAGCTGAAAGAGCTGAACGTCAAGCCAACCTAGCCACCCTTCAGCAGATAGCTCAGCTAGCCCACAACAATCAAGGCCACGGAAACCAGGACAACCATGGATCTAAGCTCAAAAATTTCCAGAACACCAACCCACCTATTTTCGCTAAGTCGGAAGAACCCTTAGACGCAGATGATTGGCTGCAAACCATGGAAAACAACCTAGAAGTCGCGGGAGTGGAAGCTAACGAGAAAGTTCTGTTCGCCACCCACTATCTAGCCAGAGATGCAAGAGCATGGTGGAACAGCGTTCGTGCAATGACCGGAGGACAGATGATGACCTGGGAGGAATTCAAGGTCAAGTTCAGCAGAACCCATGTGCCACCAGGTTTGATCAAGAGAATGAGAGATGAGTTCAGAGAACTGAAGCAAGGATGGATGACCGTAGTGGAATACCGTGACAAATTCTTGTCATTATCTAGGTATGCCTCGGATGAGATCGACACCGAAGCCAAGAAGAAAGAACGATTCTTGAATGGTCTGCATGATGAGATGCAGACTGTGTTGGTCAATATCCCCTTTGCTGATATTGAAGCCCTTGTCGACTCTACCATCCAGATGGAAGGAAAGATCAACCAAGCCAATGAGAACCGCAAGCGTCGCATGATGCATCAGCTAGGAACCCATCAGACCCCAAAGTATCGCCCTAACCCATCTCCAGGGTTTGCCCCAAGAACCAACAGACCCCCAATGAACCGTCCGACCTATCCCAACCGTGGAAACCCGAGGCCCGGAGGAAATCACAACAACCCCGGCAACTCTAGCAATTTCAACCGTGCACCACCCAAGTTCAACAACAACAATGCTGCCACCAACACCAACACTGCCCCGAGGACTGGAAGCAATGCCGTGCCTGTTGCAGCAAAGGACAAGTCGTAAGTGACTTGTTATGACTATGGAAATAAGGGTCACTACTCCAACGAGTGTCCCAAGAAGAATGCCGCAGCCCCCAATACAAATGCCCCAGCTCAGCAGCAGCGTCGTGTTCATCCCGGAAGAAGATTTGCCCCAGGAAATTCACTCAACTGCAACGGCCGTATTTTTCTCATGCATGCTGAAGAAGCCCAGGAAGCGCCAGACGTCGTGATGGGTATGTTTCCTGTTAATTCAGTACTTGCTCGAGTGTTGTTTGATTCTGGTGCATCGCACTCATTTGTCACTGAAGAATGCATGCACTAGTAAGATTCAACCAACCAAACTGAAGCATGTTATGATTGTTCAAATCCCCGGTTCAACCACCAAAGCTAGGAAAATTTGCAAGGACGTCCCTATTCGAATCCATGGCATAGATTTTTATGCTAATCTGATAGTACTCGGAACTAAAGGTTTGGAAGTAGTACTAGGAATGGATTGGATGTCCAAACATTAAGGATTGATCGACTGTGCCAAGAAAGCCATAACCATGACCAATACAGCCGGAATATTAGTCGAGCATATATCTGAAACCTTACCTCGTCAATTCAAGTGCAACAAGAGTATAGACAAACCTACCATTGACCAAGTCCGGATAGTCTGTGAATACCCCGATGTATTTCCAGATGTTTTGCCCGGTATGCTTCCAGATCGAGATATCGAGTTTATCATTGAACTAATCCCCGAAACCGGACCCATAGCCCAGAGACCCTATAGTATGAACCCGTCTGAAATAGCAGAACTGAAGAAGCAACTAGATGCCATGTTGGAAATTGGATTGATTCAACCAAGTGCGTCACCATGGAGATCACCTGTCTTGTTCGTAGACAAGAAGGATGGAGGTAACCGTTTGTGTACGGATTATCGGAAGTTGAATGACGTCACTATCAAGAACAAGTACCCATTGCCCAAGATAGAAGATTTGTTTGATCAGTTGATCGGTGCCAAAGTGTTTTCTAAGATTGATCTTAGAACAGGCTATCATCAACTCAAGATTCGCGCAGAGGATATTCCAAAGACTGCCTTTACCACCAGATATGGATTATACGAGTATACCGTCATGTCTTTTGGATTAACCAATGCCCCTGCTTATTTCATGAATCTCATGAATAAGATTTTTATGGACTTCCTGGATAAGTTTGTCGTTGTTTTCATCGATGACATTCTGATTTATTCCAAATCGGAAGAAGAACATGAGCTACATCTAAGGACCATTCTTGGAACCCTTAGAGAGCATCAGTTGTATGCCAAGTTTAGCAAATGTGAATTCTGGTTACAAGAGGTAGGATTCCTCGGCCACATTATATCAGCCGGAGGAATTGCTGTTGACCCTGCAAAAGTGAAAGATGTCAAATATTGGCAAGCCCCAACCACTCAAACCCAAGTTCGTGCATTGCTCGGATTGGCGGGATATTACCGCAAGTTCGTAGAAGGATTCTCGAGTATCGCCAGACCCATGACCCAATTGCTGAAGAAGGACAAGAAGTTTGAATGGACCGACAAATGTGAAGCGAGTTTTCAGGAACTCAAGAGGAGATTGATTTCAGCCCCAATCTTAATCATGTCGGATATCACGGAGCCCTTCGACGTGTATTGTGACGCATCCAAGATTGGTCTCGAATGTGTGCTAATGCAAGAAGGCAAAGTCATATCTTATCTATCTCGACAAATGAAACAACATGAGCAGAATTACCCAACCCATGACCTAGAACTCGCAGCCGTAGTTCTAGCCCTGAAGACATGGAGGCACTACCTGATGGGAAATTGTTGTGAGATTTATTCGGATCACAAGAGTCTGAAGTATATATTCACTCAGAAGGATCTGAATATGAGACAGAGAAGATGGATTGAGCTAATCAAGGATTACGATCTGGACATTCACTATCACCCTGGTAAAGCCAACGTGGTAGTAGATGCCCTTAGCAGATTGCCGTGCCGCTTGAACTCCATGATTTTTAAGGAGCAACCAAGCATGACAAAGAGATGGAAGATTTCTGAATGGAATTAGTGAGTGAAGGATTTTTGGCTAGCGTAGAACTTCAACCCACTTTGATCAGCCAGATCAAAGAGGCGCAGAAAGGAAATGCTAGTATCGACAAAATCAAACGTCGCATCGGTACAGGCAAAGTACCCGGATTCACCGAAGACGAAGGAGTTCTGTGGTACAAAGGACGCCTTTGTGTACTAGCAGATTCTGAGTTGAAAGAAGTTATTCTGAAGGAAGCTCATGATACGCTTTATTCTATCCACCCCGGAGGAACAAAGATGTATCAAGATTTGAAAGAGCAATTTTGGTGGCATAAGATGAAGAGAGAAATCGGAAGCTATATCGCCAAGTGTGATATATGTCAGCGAGTCAAGGCGGGACATCAAAGACCCGCTGGATTGTTGCAACCATTGCAGATTCCGGAATGGAAATGGGATTCAGTTGGAATGGACTTTATCACCGGATTACCTACTTCTAGTAGGGGAAATGACTCTATCTGGGTCATAGTGGACAGATTGTCCAAAGTCGCCCATTTCTTACCAGTCAAGACCACATATCAGAGTTCGAAGCTAGCGGAGTTATACATCGCTAGAAACGTCAGTTTGCATGGAGTCCCCAAGAACATCGTATCGGATTGAGGAACTTAGTTTACCTCGAGATTCTAGAAGAAAGTCCAAGAAGGTTTAGGAACCCGCCTAGATTTCAACACAGCTTATCACCCTCAGACCGATGGACAAACGGAGCGAGTAAACCAAATACTCGAAGATATGTTGAGAGCATGTGTGTTAGAGTATGGATCTAAGTGGGAAGACTGTCTGCCGTTTGCAGAATTTTTGTACAACAACAGTTATCAAGCTAGTTTGCAAATGGCCCCATTTGAATTCATGTATGGAAGAAAGTGTCGCACCCCTTTGAATTGGTCAGAAGTAGGAGAGAGTCAGATTTTCGTACCCGATATCCTACGAGAAGCAGAAGAGAAGGTTCACAAGATTCGTGAGCACCTCAAGACAGCCCAGTCAAGACAGAAGAGTTACGACGACAAGAGACGTCGAGACCTCGCCTTCAACATAGGAGATTTTGTGTATCTGAAAGTGTCGCCATTGAAAGGAATGCAGCGTTTCCAGCTGAAAGGAAAGTTAGCCCCCAGATATATCGGACCCTTCAAGATTCTAAACCGTCGAGGAGAAGTGTCGTATCAATTGGAACTACCCGAAGATATGTCAGCCGTGCACAATGTGTTCCATATCTCATTACTTCGCAAGTGTCTCGAAGTTCCAGAGAAGACCGAAGTGTTCAAGAATATTGATCACCGGACCATAGAAATCAATGATGACCTGACCTATCCCGAAGTACCCATCCGTATTTTGGAAGAAGCTTTCAGAACTACCAGAACCCGAAGCATCAAGTTTCTCAAAATTCAGTGGAGCAACCACACAAAAGAGGAAGCTACCTGGGAGCGCGAAGATCACATCAGGACGGAGTTTCCCGATCTCTTCAAATCATAGGTAATCTTTTTGTCCTTTTTCAAATCTCGGGACGATATTTTATTTAAGGGGGGAAGGTTTGTAACATCCCAAAAATACTAAACTTGGATCATCAAACTCTAATCATCAAATTTAGGGTTAACAAAAACTTTTCTAATTAAAAATATGAAAGCATTCATATGTGTGGGTATTAAAATTTGGATTCTTTTGAATTGCCATGATTCTGTGTTGCTTTGCTTGTAAAATGATTATTAGGTGAAATAAACATCATCTAAACAATCCCCAAACTTTTCCCAAAGACAAACAAATTAAGTGAATGGTCACTTTGGCCAATTTAACTCCCATGCCTACTTTGGCTATCTCTAACTTTCAGAACTTAACAGAAACATGTATGGATCTTTGCACCCCTTGATAGTACTCATAACAAGGTACCAAGGCCCACTTTGTGATCATCCAAAAACATTCAAATGCTTAGTTTAAATGACAGTTTAAAATTGAATCTATTTCATATGGGAAGATCCCACTATTTCAAAAACCACTCAAACAAGCTCAATTTTCAAAACCCAAGCATCCACAGTATCACCAACACATGCCTAGCACACCCACCCAAAAATCTTTTCAAAATTCAAAACTTAAGTTCTTGCGGCCATTTCATTTTGGAGACAACAAATCAAACTGGCCAAACTTCACTGTTTTGAGCAGTAATTTGGCTAAGCAATGTTCACCATTGATCACACTTGTCTCCCCCTGTGCCAACCAGTGCCTTGACCACCCCTAGCCCCTACCCCTTGCACCATGCCATGCCAACCCGAAGGAACCCTTGCCAGCCGACCATGGCCAGCTAGCCAGAGCAAGCACCAAGCCTAAACACCATGTCTAGGACACAGGCCACCGTCCACCGCCACCCCATGTCCAGCGCTCGAACCCTGCCAGCCACTGGACCACACGCCCAAGCCATGCCAAGCCGCTCTGCAAGCGTGCCGAGAGCGCATCAGAGCGCCACCCTCGACACACGCCCACAGACCACACGCCGCCCTCGCCGCGTGCACGCGTGATCACCACCGCCCTAGCAACCTCGCACACACCCCCGTTCGCCGCCCCATGACTCACAGCCACCGCTCGCCGTCGAGGACGCCGCCTCTGCCGCGCAGAGCACCGCGCGTTCCCGACCGTTTGCCACTGCCCCTACACGCACATTTAAACCATAGAGCATCGCTAGGAGACCACCCGTCGATCGCCAACCTCGGCCATGCCTCTAGCCGCCCGTAGCCGTGTCGCCACCGTCGCCTGCCCATCCCTCTCGGTCTCGCCGTCGGGCCTATAAAAGGAGACGATCCCAGCTCGATTTCTTCACACCATCTCACTCCCCTCACCTCACTGATCGTTCCACCCCTTAGCCAGAGCAAGGCGAGCAGCGCATAGCCGGAATTTGGCCGGAGCTCGCCACTGCAGAGGAGAAGAGGAGCCGTTGATTTCGTCCACCCCAGGAACTGTCGCGACCACCCCTGAGTTCGCCGTCGTCGACTACGTCGTTTGCCCGCCTCGTCGTCGTCACTGGAGCCCCGGTATGCCCCCTATGCACCCCTACTGAGCCGCTAGGGTCCAAGCTCGCCGGTGACCTGTTCATCGTCGATGATGACCCTCAGCCGTCGATCTTCATTCTAATCCAACGCACCACATCGCCCCATACCCCTTCGCATTTAAAGAGTCACTGACCAGTAGACCCCCCTGTCAGTTGCGCCCCGCGCTGCAGAGTGACACTGGGCCGGCCCATTACCCCTTCCCACGCAGCCCACTCGTTTGAACTTAGCTTTTTCTATTTATATTCAAACTTAGTTCTGTACCTAGTTTAAAAAATTAATCCAGCTCGATTTAGTGAACCAAATTGAATGAAACCAATTTTGTTAGAAAGGTATTGAAATGCTTAATCCAAGCCCGTTGGATTCCAATCATTTGGACCTATAGATCAACCTTGGTAAAAATAAGAAGGCAGAAGCTTTTCTGCATTGAAACATTTTCAAATTTAAACCATAATAGCTTTTGAGTTGATTCCAACTCTCAAAAATCATATTTGATCATACCTTTCAGAATATATAGAAATATATGGGTTTACTTATAGAAATAATGTTTAAGTAAGAAAAGAATGCCACATAGGCATTTCTAGTCACTTTAATTATTTAAAATAAAAAGTTTAAACCTTATTAAATTGTGACATCACTTTAAATCACATTCCCATGTACTGAAATATGTGGTGAGGACATGTGTCAACATGATCCCATTTTTGAGTTGGAGAATATTAAATCTTAAGTAGTTTTTCAATGAGTAGAAATTACTTTTCTAAAAATAAAATCAATATGACAAATTCTTTATTCTTGTAATATTAGTGATGATGCTAAATCATCTATAGAACCCTTTTGTGTGATGATTGAAAGTAGTTAAGTATTTTTTGGTGATTGTGTACCTCGTATTTATTCATAGACGCTAGTACCGACCAAGGATACGAGGAGGAAGGAGGATACTACGAAGAAGAAGCCGAGGAGAACTTCAACCACTCCTCTGCACAAGGCAAGCCTAATACTACCAGTTGATTAAGCAAGCTAACACTTGCAAGCTACTCTACTTTAGCAAGCCTATACTGATACTGATGCAAGCTAATACTTGCTTGTTACCATGACCACTAGATGCCTTAAGCATATGTGATCATACCCACTTGATACCCCCTCATAGTTTTACTTGCAAGCCTTCTACTTTATTGCTTTATCAAAGCTATTACTTAGAGTTTACTTAAGTGACTTGTAGATTCTAGGAGGATAACTGAATGTTGCATAAAGAGCATTAAATTTGGCCTAAGTTAGATAATCTTGATGTCATCCTAAGGCATGAGAGTGAACTTAGTTAAACCCCACTTGTTCACCACCCCTCATTAGTACTTACCCCCACTTGTAGATGCTAGTGCTAAGCATAAAACTTGATCAACTTTAGATGGGAATACTTGGTGGAAAATGGTTATGAAAACCTTAGAATGATGGATCATTCTACTGAGATGTTTTGACATGTGTTTCCGAACACCAGATGATTTTGTTGATGAAAATTTTAAGGCATGAGCCTTAGCCCTTTATAAAACTAATGGTTGTCTGGATAGGATACCATTCCAATTTTACCGTACAACCACAATACCCGAAAATTTGGGTAGGGCTTGACTGGAAACTTATATACCTTAGTATGGGTTCCCTCACGGCCAAGGTCTGAGCTGAGGCTACCTTGTGAAGATTGTCCACCTGTGTAGTACCCAAGATGACAGTTGGTCATGGTTGGGAGGCCAAACTCACAGGAGAGGTGCTTATACTAGGGCGTGTAATTGAAAGGTTAGGATTGATTATCCGCATACTGAGTATGGTGAATTCAGGATTTGTTCCTGATGGATGTATCAAATGTTGTGGTAAAAGTGTACAATCTCTGCAGAATGTCAAACTATTTGAATAGCCGCGTTCGCGGTTATGGACAGTTGGAGTGGCCATACTATTTCCCCCGTCAGATGTTTTCAAAATTACTTGTGAAATGGATTGAGATTTTGACTTGACCATAACCGAGTTGTGATATGAAATAAAAGTTCCCACTTAGGTGTTATAAAATTTCAACTAGCTTTTCTTGCTTCTGAACTTAGTAGAGGTAAATCTGGCTTTTTTGCAAAACAACCCTAGAGCTTAGTATCCTATTACAAAAACCACCTTCACTTGTTAGTATTAGTTTGCGAGTACTTAAAGAGTACTCATGGCTTTGTCCCTGGCTATTCCCGTGGCCAGACTATGAAGAGGAGTATCAGGACGAAGGACCCCAAGAAGGTTACGACAACTAGGATCATCTCCCATCGTCAGCATTGCCTGTGACCTCGAAGATGGAGCTTCGCCTATGCTACCGTTATTATTACGTATTTCCGCTGCCTGAGTTGTATTAAGAACTGGATCATGAGATCCTTATTTGTGTAAAACCTTATGTATGGTTTGTAATGGATGATGTACTGTGGTATCCAATTCTGTTATGTCTCGCAAAAATGGTA
The DNA here is from genome assembly GCA_916181665.1 of Avena sativa. Lineage (NCBI taxonomy): Eukaryota > Viridiplantae > Streptophyta > Magnoliopsida > Poales > Poaceae > Avena > Avena sativa. The sequence goes on from OV702283.1 coordinate 26,443,050, forward strand.
ATCCTGGGATTGCGATGTATGGCATAACAGGCATCTAGGATTAAAAATCCGGGTGTTGACACTGGACCAGAGCTCAGGAGACGTCTCTACACCGGACGTGCGTAGTACTTCAAGGCACCGCTAGTTGTGGTGTTGGTCACTTGGACGCCTACTCGACCTTGAGATCGGCTATGCTTCGGCTACATCAACAACATTTGAACGAGAACGTAATCCCGTTTTCGGTCTTCAAAGGTATGAATACTGAATCCCTTTCGTTACTATACATTTGCATAAATATACTCTTAGCTATGGTGTTCTTGTCGTTAGGATTTTTTTTGGTTTTGTCATGAAACCCCTTCAGAGACTTGTGCATCCGACGGATGATCCATGATCATCTGACCATGCAAATTTGATTTTGGCTACAGTCACATGCCTTGCTCGCGGGAGTAGATAGTGGATCACGATAGGCCGTGGAGGGAAGGAGAAGGTATTCACTGGCGCCGATCACAATCACAATGTTACAAAATAGAAAGGTAAAGTTGAAAATTATTTCTTAATGCAATTCAAAAAGTTCTAATATTTGTGTGTGCTTGCATCGGGCCAATTTTGCATTGCTGCAAATTCTAGATCCTATAGTCCACAAATAGAAACATTATCCCTGCAAAAAAATAGAAACATTATCTACAATGTAAGTCCGATAAGTTCATGCTGATTTCACATTGCAGCAAATTCTAGATACATCCAACGATTGTCTACAACAACAATGGTAAACAACTAGAACTAATAATATACTCTGTCCGTCCTAAAAAGGATGTCGTAAATTTATATAAATCTGAATAAATTTAGATACGTTTTAGTATGTATATACATCTAAATTTTAACAAATCTAAGATATGAAGAGAGTACTGATAATAAATTCTATTAATAACAATGCTTAATATATCTCAGGTGAATTTGTAACTCATCGTGAGGGACCGTCCCGAGCATCCAAAAATCTTCACCTCAGGCCAAAGCATCCTTCGCCGGTCTTAACTTACATAACTTTAGATAGACTAGAGATGTGTTCCGTTGACGTTGTAACAAAGTTCCTTCTCCGGTCCTGGTCATGGTCAGGGCACAAGTACACTAGTGGAAAAAGGGCCATCCGTTCGCGACCCCTCAGAGCATTAGTCCCGGTTGCGCCACCAACCGGGACTAATGCTGACACGCGTCCCGGTTCGAGCGGGCACGGGGCCAAGGGGCATGCGTCCCGGTTGGTAAGGGGGCATACGTCCCGGTTGGAGCCACCAACCAGGACTAAAGGTTTGGCCACAGCCACGTGGCGTGGCACACACCTTTAGTCCCGGTTGCTGGCTCCAACCGGGACGTATTCTCCCACCCTATATAAATGCAACGCCCCAGCCCCCTCTGCCTCCACTCTGTTTTTTCTCTTGGTGGAAGGTGTGAGGGGTGTGCTAGTTTTTTCTCTTCTATGCATGCATTGAAGGTGTTTGATGAAATGTTTGAGTGAATAATCCCGTTCAATTTCTCATAGAACAAAAATATAGAAGGTGTCCGAGACGCACTTGAGCTTTCTCCTCTTTATTTCCCTCGATCGAGGTTAGCAATCTTATCTTTCCTCTGTCATTGATACAATTCATGTGTCGATGTGAATTGGTTATTTCACTATTTATGATGTCCTGTTTTTTGATAAACTTACTTATATGATGCAGATGAACGGTCGAGAATGGATGTACGGTGACCGGCGCGTAACCGGGTATATGAAAGGCGTGGATAAATTTACCGATGTGGCTACGACAAACAAAGAGAATGGTTTTATACGTTGTCCATGTGTTCAATGTCGGAACAACAAGGAGTACTCTTCCTCGAAAATCATTCGCTGCCACCTGATTATGAAAGGTTTCATGCCTAACTATAATTGCTGGACCAAGCACGGGGAAAGAGGGGTTATGATGGAAGATGGTGAAGAAGAATATGATGATAACAACTATCATCATATGTTTCCTAAATACAGTGATACTGCAATGGAAGACAATGGAGAGGAAAGAGGTGAAGAACGGGCATCAGATGAGCCAGCTGATGAACTTGGTAGGGTCATTTCTGATGCAAAGCGAGACTGTGAAACAGAAAATGAGAAGTTGAAGTTAGATGGCATGTTAGAAGATCACAAGAAATTGTTGTACCCAAATTGTGAAGATGGCAGCACAAAGCTCGGTACCACACTGGAATTGTTGCGATAGAAGGCAGAGTGTGGTCTAACTGACTCCTCATTTGAAAAGATGCTGAAAATAATGAAGCCGAAGTTTCCAAAACATAACGAACTTCCCGAGAGTACCTACGAAGAAAAGAAGACTCTCTGTCCTCTGGGATTAGATGTGCAAAAGATACATGCATGCATTAATGACTGCATCCTCTACCGCGGTAAGGAGTATGAGAATTTAGATAAATGCCCGGTATGCAATGCGTTGCGGTATAAGATCAGACGAGATGACCCTGGTGATGTTGAGGGAGAGCCCCTCCGGAAGAGGGTTCCTGCTAAGGTTATGTGGTATGCTCCTATAATACCAAGGTTGAAACACATGTTCAGAAACAAAGAGCATGCCAGGTTGTTGCGATGGCACAAAGAAGACCGTAAGAAAGACGGGAAGTTGAGACACCCTGCTGATGGGTCACAGTGGAGAAAAATCGAGAGAGACTTCCCAGACTTTGCAGGTGACGCAAGGAACTTATGGTTTGGTCTAAGTACGGATGGCATGAATCCTTTTGGGGAGCAGAGCTGCAGTCACAGCACCTGGCCCGTGACTCTATGTATCTACAACCTGCCTCCTTGGTTGTGCATGAAGCGTAAGTTCATTATGATGCCAGTGCTCATCCAAGGCCCGAAGCAACCGGGCAACGACATTGATGTGTACCTTAGGCCATTAGTTGAAGAACTCTTACAGTTGTGGGGAAAACCAGGTGTACGTGCGTGGGATGAGAAGAAACAGGAGCCATTTGATCTACGAGGGTTGTTATTCGTAACCATCAATGATTGGCCTGCTCTTAGTAACCTTTCAGGACAGACAAACAAGGTATATAAGGCATGCACCCACTGTTTAGATAAGTCTGAAGGTACATATTTGCATAAATTCAAGAAGGTTGTGTACCTGGCGAATCGACGATTTCTTCCGACCAATCATCCGGTAAGAAAGAAAGGCAAGCATTTCAAAGGTGAGGCAAATCACCAGAAGAAGCCTGAACTCCCTGCTGGTGATGATGTATTTGGTATGGTCAAGGACATAGAAGTAATCTTTGGAAAGGGTCCCAGCGGTCAATCAGTTCCGAACGACGTCGCTACAAGACACGCACCCATGTGGAAGAAGAAATCTATATTTTAGGAGCTGCCATATTGGAAAGTCCTGCGTGTCCGCTCTTCAATCGACGTGATGCATGTGACGAAGAATCTCTGCGTGAACCTGCTAGGATTCCTAGGCGTGTATGGGAAGACAAAAGATACACCTGAAGCACGGGAGGACCAACAAATTATGAAAGACCCAAAGAACATGCATACACATAACAAGACGGATAAAGGGCGTCACTTAAGTCGTGCCAGCTATGCTCTTACCAAAGCAGAGAGGGAAATCTTTTTTGAAGTCCTTTACAGTATCAAGGTGCCGTCGGGCTTCTCATCTAATATAAAGGGGATAATAAATATGGCAGAGAAAAAGTTCCAAAACCTGAAGTCTCATGACTGTCACGTGATTATGACACAGTTGCTTCCGATTGCATTGAGGGGGCTTCTACCGGAAAATGTTCGAGTACCCATTGTGAAGCTGTGTGCATTCCTCAATGCAATATCTCAGAAGGTAATCAATCCAGATATTCTGCCAAGGTTACAGAAGGATGTGGTACAATGTCTTGTTAGTTTTGAATTGGTGTTCCCACCATCCTTCTTCAATATTATGACGCATCTCCTGGTTCATCTAGTGGAAGAGATTGCCATTCTCGGTCCGGTATTTCTACACAATATGTTCCCCTTTGAGAGGTTCATGGGAGTCTTAAAGAAATATGTTCATAACCGTGCTAGACCAGAAGGAAGCATCTCCAAGGGATATGGAACAGAGGAGGTCATTGAGTTTTGTGTTGACTTTATTCCTGACCTTAAGCCAATTGGTGTTTCTGACTCGCGGCATGAGGGAATACTAAGTGGAAAAGGCACACTGGGAAAGAAAGCAATGATATGTAGGGACGGGGATTCTTTCACTAAAGCACACTACACGGTTCTACATAATTCCACCTTGGCAGCTCCGTATATCGAGGAACACAAGAATATTGTACGCTCCAAAAACCCGGGGAAGCCTGAATCATGGATTACAGATGAACACATGAAGTCTTTTGGTGGTTGGATGCAGACACATCTCTTGAATGACACCACTCTTGGAGATCAGCTATACTTGTTGGCCGCGTCACCATCTTCTACTGTATTGAATTTCCAAGGGTACAAAATAAATGGGAATACATTCTACACGATCGCCCAAGATAAAAAAGAGCACCAACCAAAATAGTGGTGTCCGCTTTGATGCAATAGACGAGAATGGACAAAAGGACACATATTATGGTTACATAGAGGATATATGGGAACTAGACTATGGCGTCTCTTTTAAGGTCCCTTTGTTTCGCTGCAAATGGGTCAACCTGAATGGGGAAGGGGTAAAGATAGACCAGTTGTACGGAATGACAACAGTGGATCTCAACAATCTTGGTTATAGAGATGAACCATTCGTCCTAGCCAATGATGTGTCTCAGGTTTTCTATGTGAAGGACATGTCCTCCAGACCGAAAAAAATAAAAAATATGCAAACGAATACATCATATGATGAGCCAAAGCGTCACATAGTTCTTTCAGGGAAAAGAAACATCTTGGGAATCGAGGAAAAGACAGACATGTCAGAAGATTATAATAAGTTTGATGAAATTCCGCCCTTCACAGTGAAAACTGACCCAAGCATTCCGTTAAGTAAAGAAGATGCTCCATGGTTACGTCTGAAGCGATCATAAGGAAGGACATATGCCAAGAAGTTTATGCTCATATTATGTAACTCTAGTTCATGTCTTTCGCGGTTTGTGGCTTGACCAAAGGATATCTTTCGCGGTTTGTGGCCTTTAGTCCCGGTTTTGTAGTCTCAGTTTTTAATATTAATAAATGTCTTGAGTGTTAGTCCCGTTTTGTGGCTGGACCGGGACTATGAAGAAGTTGTCCCGATTCGTACTTACCATTAAGATCTGATCTCCAAACGCGCGCAGTCACATATTAGGGAGTGCCTCTATGACCAGTTTCTTGGAGATGCCGGAGGACTGGGATCCGGCGGCATCTCCCTGAAACTGGTCGTAGTGGCGTCCCTGCTCTCGAAAACCATCTTGCAGCTTGTAACTTCTCTAACTAGATCAATACGCCTCGGAGCTAACTAATTTCACATATTAGGGAGTGCCTCTATGACCAGTTTCTCGGAGATGCCGGAGGACTGGGCTCCGTCGGCATCTCCCTGAAACTGGCCGCAGTGGTGTCCCAGCTCTTGAAAACCATCTTGCAGCTTGTAACTTCTCTAACTAGATCAATACGCCTCGGAGCTAACTAATTTCACATATTAGGGAGTGCCTCTATGACCAGTTTCTCAGAGATGCCTGAGGACTGGGCTCCGTCGGCATCTCCCTAAAACTGGTCGCAGTGGTGTCCCTGCTCTCGAAAACCATCTTGGAGATGCCTCAAACTGGCTGGAGGACTGGACTCGCAAGGATGCCTATTTATAGTACAAGCAGCTCGGCATAGTGTCGACACTTACGAAATAATGTCGACACTCACCCCTATCATTAGTGCTGACTCGTGTTTTGTCCCGGTTGGTGTCTCCAACCGGGACTACAAGTTGATCTTTAGTCTCGGTTGGTGACACCATCCGGGACAAGGTACACGCCGCACGACATAATGTCGACATAATGTTGTGACCATATTATGCATGTGTCGCACGACATAATGTCCCGGTTGGTGACACCATCCTTTTTGTCGCACGGAAAAGCCCTTTTCCATTTTTCGAGCGCAAAAAAGGGTCGTTTTGTGAAGTAACCACCAAAATGCCGTTTCAGAATGCTACCGTCCCATTTTCCTAAAATACTAGACCACCTTACATGGACTATCTCCCAACAGGGACATCTCAAACGTTTTCGTCCATCCCGGGTAAAAAGGACAAATGTCTGCCGAATCGGCAGGAAGTGGGTCCGGATTGTAATACAGGTACATGATCTATCACCCGTGATTTTTTGAAAAAATCATTTTTAGACTCGCAATATGTGGTTTCTTCAGAGATCCAATGCAAGTTCTAATGATGCTCGTCCCCTATCTTCATGCACACCGGTTCGACCATAGTTAGAAATTCAGATAATTCAAAACGGGCATAATAAATTGAAAAAAAATCCGAACAATGAAAATCCTTCGCGTGGTGTCATATTATGTTACATAGTTGAAAGGAAAAATACCAGACTTGGTATATTGATCATGTTTCGAAAAAACCTTCACAAAATGACCGAACATGTTCGAGGTTTCATGGCTTTCGGTCCAAATGACCGATGTTATGTGCTGAATCACGGCATAGTTTGTGATGTTGTGCCCATATTATGCATGTGTGTGTACATTGGTATGAAGAACAATGTTGCAGGAGGAAGTTTTCCTTTTTGTTCGACGGAAAAGCCCTTTTCCATTTTCCGACACTCACCCCTATTATTAGTGCTGACTCGTGTTTTGTCCCGGTTGGTGTCTCCAACCGGGACTAAAGGTTCATCTTTAGTCCCGGTTGGTGACACCATCCGGGACAAGGTACACGCCGCACGACATAATGTCGACACGCCATTTTTCCCGTTATTTTTCTTCCCGCCATTTTTCCCCGCCAGTTCTTCCCTCCAGTTGTTCCCGCCAGTTCTTCACTATATATATATGTAGGGTTGGCCTCCATTGTCATTGCACATCTCTAGACTCATATCTGCAACCTCATCACTCTTTCCCATGGCTTCCACCGTAGCACTAACTCCCAGGGAGGCGGAGGCGCTTTGCGCCTCGAACTACCCCTGCCCGCCGGGCTACTGTGTCCCCGTCGGCTGGATGCTGAGCGCCGGAGGCGTGCCGGTTCCTCCTGTCCCTCTAGGTGTGGCGCGTCGGATGGCCATCACGAACCACTACTACTTCGAGCTCACGCCGGAGCAGCGGAGGAATCCCAGATGGCATCCCGACTATTTCCCGACTTGGGAAGCCTTCTTCGTGGATCGGCGTGAGACGGCACTCGCCAGGCACGAGGAGAAGGGCCCACCTCCTCCGAACTTCAACAAGGCCGGCCGTCGGCTGTGGTGGCGCGACCTGACTCTCCAGAGCGTCATGGCCTACGACACGGCCGCCGACTCTAGCCCCCGCCTGCGCTACCCTCAAGTCCAGCCCACTCGTACTCAACCTTCAAGGTTCAACTACGGCGACCCCGACGACGATAGCGACGACGGCCGCGGCGAGTACGACGACTACAGTGGCGAGTATTACAGGTGTAGGCAGGAGCATGACTGAATTATTCCAACATTGCAAAACAAGTTCGGCCGATTGTGGCTTAATCTGGCCATGTATCTTAATTTTCAGTTCTTCTATGTAACTTTGTGTTAGTTGCGTTATGTACTTTAATTCCAGTTCTATCCTAATCAAATTTTCTTTCCGCCCATTATTTTCCGTCCTTTTTTTTCCGCCCATTAAAAACAGAAAATGGTTTTGAATTACTTATTCAAATCCAAACATTTTTTATGTTTAAAGTTTTTCTAAATTCCAAAATGATATTAAAAAAATATAAGTTAATTCATTTTAAATTGTAAATGGTTCATATTTTAAATGGTTACATTAATTATTTTTTAAAACAGAAAATGGTTTTGAATTATTTATTCAAGTCCAAACACTTTTTATGTTTAAAGTTTTTCTAAATTCCAAATTAATATTCAAAAATATAAGTTAATTCATTTTAAATGGTTACATTAATTATTTTTTTAAAATAGAAAATGGTTTTGTATTATTTATTCAAATCCATACACTTTTTATGTTTAAAGTTTTTCTAAATTCCAAATTGATATTAAAAAATTATAAGTTAATTCATTTTTAATTGTAAATGGTTCATATTTTAAATGGTTACATTAATTATTTTTAAAACAGAAAATAGTTTTGAATTATTTATTCAAATCCAAACACTTTTTATGTTTAAAGTTTTTCTAAATTCCAAATTAATATTAAAAAATATAAGTTAATTCATTTTAAATGGTTACATTAATTATTTTTGAAAAATAGAAAATGGTTTTGGATTATTTATTCAAATCCATACACTTTTTATGTTTAAAGTTTTTCTAAATTCCAAATTGATATTAAAAAAATATAACTTAATTCATTTTTAATTGTAAATGGTTCATATTTTAAATGGTTACATTAATTATTTTTTAAAACAGAAAATGGTTTTAAATTTTTTATTCAAATCCAAACACTTTTTATGTTTAAAGTTTTTCTAAATTCCAAATTAATTATCATTTAAAAAACAATACAAATTTAAACCCCAAAATAAAAAATAAGGCGGGAACAGAGAGAAAATACGTGAAAAAATTTAAAAACAGGGGAATATGTCCCGGTTGGAGCCACCAACCGGGACTAAAGACCCCTTGCGCGCCAACCCTTGGTCTGCTGAAAAAATTGGAGTATAAGTCCCGGTTGGTGGCTCCAACCGGGACGTATAACCCTTTAGTCCCGGTTGGAGCCACCAACCGGGACTAAAGGTCCTTTGGTTATAACTGACGCCCCTCCTCTTCTTCTTCCCCATCTCACTTCTCTGCTTCACCGACGCGCGCACAACCGCCCCCGACGCCGGCAGGCTGCCCGAGCCCGCGCGTTCCGTCCGCCAGCACCGCCGCCTCCGTCCGTGCGCGCACCACCTACTTCCCCCTGCCCGACACCGCCGCCGCTCGAGCTCGACGGTGGCGACGCTCCGGTGACCAAGAAGGAGCGGCGCCGCCTCTCTCTAACGCGCGGTGAGCCTCTGCACCCAGTGCCCTCCGTTTGCCTGCTTGCTTGTTGTAGCCGCCACACGTCGTGTCGCTGCAAGCACCGCCGCCGCTGCCCGCCGTGCGCCCAGCTCCGGTGAGCTTCTTCGAGCGGCGCCGCCACTTCATTGCCTACCGCGACGCGCTGCTTCGATCAAGCCTAGCCCCGTCGCCCCGCACGCCTCACAGCGCCGTCCCCGGGTGAGCACCCGACGGTGGTCGCCGAGATGACGTCACCCCGGCGTCACGCTGGCGTGGCCCATGGGCCCGCTGACCTTTGACCACCACGGTGGCTTGCTGATGTGGCCTAGGGCCCAACACTCAGTCACAGTGGCTAGGTTCTGTCTGGGTAAAAAAAACCCAACCCTTTGCTAATGTCATATTGACACAGTAATTCAATTTTAAATGATTTAATAATTCCAGAAATTGATATAAACTTGTAAATTCAATATCTTTTTATTTATAAGTCAGAAAAATACAAATAATATATCAAATTGTTCAGAAAAATGAAACCTATCTATTTAACCTATAATCATGCATTGTTCAACAACTTAAATGACAAGTATAATTAGAAGAACAAATGCACCCCTCTCATATGTTCCGGAGTTTCCCTGAGTTAGGGTTTTCACCCCTCGGAACCCCGATTAAATCGTCGAGCATGTCTTAGGGTTACATTCCAATGCAAATTAACTTGTCATATCATCATACTTGCTTGAGCATTGCATCGATGCCATGTGTTGATTGTTTCCCTTTCTTTTCGGTGTTTGGATTATTAGGTTTATTATTAGTTAGGTATTATTAGGTTTATTAATTAGTTTGGTATTATTGGTCTTTGGCCCCACTGGTCAGTCACTGTGGGTAGCCCCATACCCGATTCACATTGTCAAGCAACTTAAAAGCCCTATCTTAGATAAGGAATCATTAATACCCCTTAGGTGCATGTGGGTTCGACGATGTGCCTTCGCCAGGGCATTCCGAACCCTCTTAAATCGATTCCAATATGGTATTTTGTTAGTATCTAGTGTTACCTATCTGCTGGATAGTTTCCCTTTTGTAGCATTATACTCATGGTCCCCTCTCATATGCATCCGAGGTTTCTCCGAACTAGGTTTTACACCCCTCGGAACTCCGGAATATTGATTTTAGTTGATTTTAGCTAGAGTTACCTATATACTACACGGTTTCCTTTTTGTAGCTAGGTTTAGGGTTTAGGGTTTCTCTTCATTTTTATTATTGTGTATGTATATATTAGGGTTTCTCTGAATTAGGGTTTATATCTCTCAACACCGTACCTAACTTTCTCCTTTAGCCGCTTTGACTTATTCGTTTTTCCACCTATGCAGAAAATATGGACCCACACGTCAGAGACGAAAAAAATGAAGAGTTGATCCAAGGTGTGATCCGTGGGGAAGAAAATTTAGACGTATCAACGTTTCTGAACAACTCCGGTGAGGGTGATCCTCTTTTTACCGGAATAGACGACTTGTTTGAGGTTGAAGGTGTTGCCTTCCGCGAGGGAGAAGGCGATGCCTTGTGTAATCGAGAAGACGACCGCTCCGGCGAGGTGCATGTAATATAATCAATTCATTAATTAATCATCTGCTATCTATATAGAAATAGTAACAACGATCTTTCTTCTTTTAGCCCTCCGGATCGAAGGAATCTACTGAAAAGAGCAGATGAGGCCCAACCAAAAAGTTGCAAGACCATGAGAGGTTCAGGATCGAAGATGTCGCTGAAGACGGCAAACCGACGGCTCCCGAAGTTGTCGCAAACAAATTTGTGGCACAATGCGGAGTAATCGTTAGGGACTTAACCCCGATCACCATTAGAAATTGGAATAGGCCTGCTAATGCGGATGAAGAGGGAACATGTTTATTTGTCCCTAACCACGCCAAAGATTTACTGTGGAAGAGGCTCATGGTTAATTTCAAACTACTGAAGATAGAGATGGATCCAAATGCGGAGGATCCAGGTGAGGACGCCTTACAACATGGGAGAGCCATGGAGGCTAAGGTCAGGGAGTGGGCTTTGAAGAAGATGGCCTAGTGTTTCACCAACTGGAAGAAAAGATTGCACCTTGACTATGTCGTGAAAGAGAAGACTCCCGATTTCAAGAATATTCAGTTTGAGAAGATAAAACCATTCTGGGCTGAGTTTGTGGAATACAAGACATCAGAAAAAGCTAAGAAAATGTCTGCAACGAATAAGCTGAATGCTGCTAACAAGAAGTATCACCATACTATGGGGCAAGGTGGCGACATGGATGGCATTCCTAAGTGGGAGAAACTTGAGAATGAACTGCGTGCTAAAAAGATCACCCCAGAGACAAACGATTGGGTAGAACGTGCAAGGAATTGGTTTTACGGGCATGGGGCACGTTGGACTCGGAAGGGAGGTGTATATATAACATACGACATAAAGAAGACCCCTTGCCAATCGAGAGGATGAGAAAAGCAGTAAAGGCTGGTAAAGATGGGGACTTCATTCCCGATAGAGAGAATGCTGAGCTCACACTCGCCCTTGGAAATAAGGAACATGATGGATGAACACGAGGCACAAGAGGCTCCCAACCATGGAGGACTGGGTTTCCCTAAGAGAGGAAGAAATATCCTGATAGAAGCCGTCAGAGGAGAAAGGACAGGGCGGAAGTTGAAGCAGATAGTCAGAAAGAGCGAATGCGTTTAATTGAAGAACGATTAAAGCAACAACAAGATGAAATTAACGCACTTAAAGAGCAAAGTACTACCGGCCCATCTCAGCAGCACACTGCATTCGATGCTACCGGCCTATCGAATAATCGAAAAAGCAGTGTGGCTTCCACCGAGGTCCCGGGTGATGACAATGGCGATGACGATGGTGCACCGACGATGGCTGTAACACCCTCAGAATCGGACCTATGCAAGTTTTAGCGAAACCCGCCAAACCCGCATAGAAACGATTCAAAGGTGCCCACCAGGCACTTTCGTGCGGGTGGAAAACGAAGTAATAACATTACACAACAGTCCTCGATGGGACCCACAGAACAGATATATATACAACAGCGACTCAACGAGACAAGATTACAGATACAATATACAAAGATCCAAAACACCTTTGAAACGATAGAGCGTCCGACTACGGACAAGATGCAAATGGGGCTAAGAGCCCTGAAGAACAACCGATGGCGTCCATAACCCTGCCCAGGCCAAGCCGGAAGGGTAACCCTGCTAACGGCGTCGATCTCAAAACCTGCTTAAACAAAAGGGGTGCCGACAAAGGGCAAAGGAAAAAGAGGAGCGTCAGTACTGAGGCCAGTACACGGCGAGACTAGAATTCGGCGGTCCTCGCCTACATAGGTATGGTGGACTGAAGCGGCAGCGGCAGCATGCACTGAACAACCTATAGAGACTCGATACAACTAGCGGCAATCAGAGAGGGGTAAGAAATACCTATTCGGATCCAACCTGATTCTAACACCAAACAAACCCATCCTGGTGTTTCCCCCTCGAGACCAAACGAGGAAGTCAACTGAGGAACTCACACCGTTGGCAGTTTTATTTATTCCGTTATCGTGGCAGCAATTACTAGTCAGGTGTAGATAATCGTCCTGATAAAATAAGCAGTGGGCCATTTTAGTTACCCATTCCGTTGTAGTTGCAACACTTACTAGTCAGATACCAATAGCATGAGATATCCCAAAACCCAGCAGTTGTTGGTACTTTTATTTAGCCATTCCGTTGTGATGAAGCTGATTACTAGTCATATCGGATACAAGTCAATTTATAACAGTAAACTTTAGTTATAGTTGTCTATGATCAAGCACTGTGCTCCAAGTCGTCCATAACCGCGGACACGGCTTCTCGAAAAGATTAAACCCTGCAGGGGTGCACCAAAGTATCCACACGCACTTCGACCCTTTTTGCCAGATCAGTTAACATACACCCATCGGTATGTCGGCGGGGCCTAATTCATGACGTTTCCCAGACCCAAAGCAAGCACGGGGGGCCACCCCACTAAGTACACCCGCAACGAAGTCGGCCGGTCTCCGAGACGGACTCAGGGTTTGCGACAGTGGCTGTAAACGACAGCAAATCCCCAAACGGGGACTGTCGATACCGCGAAAACACTCCGCTTCCAAAACAGTACAGCGTGCTTCTCACACAATCGTAAATAAAGCAGTAAAGCATGGCATAAGTACAGGATAGTAATAAAGCCCCAAACTACTTGTGGCCCCCAGTACAATACTTTGAAATCAGGTACTAAATATATGGGGGGCCCATATCTCCCCACATGTGATTAGCGCGCTCGATCTCGGAACATGTGTCAAGAACTCGGGGTCCTACGGGACACAAGTGGGCGGTCGGAAACCAAATATTATCTATCACCCACCGGTGCCTCTGCTTACCTACTTCAATTTTAGTTATTAAACAATAATTAAAGTGAACAATAATTAAAGCCATGTTCATCTCCAACCTTAAACATGCGGCAATTCTCCAACAACTGTGGTACTTGACGACACGCGACGGCACTTGAGCAAGCGACTACGACGCGCAGGTCCAACTATCTACCAAACAACAGGTAATTGGATGTGTCCAAGGCAATATACGGCTGCAAGGGATTTCACGGGTACGAAAGCTAGAGCATCGCAACACAGATAGCAATAGATCAACAGGAGGGAATAAATACTATAAAGTAAGATAGGTAGAAAGGGGAAGATGCTCGCCTAAAAACATTGTCGAAGGTTCATCCGAAGATCGGGTCGACACTCGCATCAACTCAACGGCCTTATCCGCGAAGAAGCAAAACACTAGAATAAACACCGGATGCAATATTTAATACTACGGCACAAGATCGGGCATGATGCATGTATGATGTATGACATGGCAAAGGTGCGATCAATTAGGCAATATTAAGCAGAACCAGGGTCCCGACAATTAATCAAACGGTTCAAGTTATTTAACTACCCCACAATTTAAATGTTGTATTAACATGGCAAGGTAAGTTACCGGTTCGCTACACAAATTTAAATGAGGCCATTATGAGACTAGATTTGCCCGCATATGGGCCCCATATTTAATTATATGGTGAATCGGCATAAGGCCCCCAAACCACAGACAAGGATGCATGCATGAACAAGTAATATGCGACAAGTTGTATTATATTATAAAATAGGGTTTCGGGAAGGGGTTCACACATTAGGGTCTCGACGAACTTGGGGTTCCGGGGTTCGGGGTCGGTCTCAGGGTTCGGATCTGGGGTTCGGTCTCGGCGGGAGCGTTCTCGGATTACTGGGGTAGATCTTGTTGCATCCGGGTTCTCAGCGAGATCGGCGTCCGGAAAGGAGTACTTGGTTCGGTGTCGGGGGCGCATCGGTCTCGCCCTGGACGGTGTCGAACTGGTCGGGCCCGCGCAGTTGATCTTGGTGTGTCCGGATGATCTTGCCGACTCCATGCGAAGGCCTTGGCGCTCTAGATCGGTCTTCAGGGTCTCGGCCATCGGATCCTTGAAGGAGGTCATGGCGTCCGGGAACGAGTACTTGTCGCATCTACCGTCTTCGGGTCATGTCGACGGCCGTGGCGTTCGGGATGAAGTACTTGTCACGCCGGGTTCTCGGGTCGAAGAACTTAGCGCGCCCGGCGTCTTCGGGTCGGGGGTCTCGACGTCTTTGGGTCCGGGAGCCGCTTCGGAATCCGTGAGGCGATCTTGGCGCTCGATGTCCGGGAGGCAGATCTTGGAGTCCAGGACGGAGATCTTGTCGGTGGTCTTCGGGTCCGTCCTGGTCATCAATCGGACAGATCCGCACATCTGTTCTTGGAGCATTTTTCGTCTTGTCAGCATCAGGGCGAAGGCAGACGATGTACGTGTCCAAACTCTCGAATGGTTGTGGCCACGCGGTGTCGATAGCAGAGAGCGGACAAGGAGGGCTCGGGTGGCACCGGTGCCGGTCTCTGAGCTCGACGAGGGGTGGGGCGGGGCTGACGAGGGGCGGGCCGGCGAGGTGCTCTGCGTGGGGAGGACGACGCCGGGGAAGGAGGGGCGCGGGGCCGGGGACGCTGGCGAGGCCCGGCGGGCGAGCTGGGGATGGGACGCGCCGGAGACGCGGGGCCGGGCCAGAGCAGGAGCTCGAGGTCGGGGCCTGCACGGCGGTGGCGGGGCTTGGTGCAGAGGTGGCCGGCCGCAGAGGAGGGTCGCCGGGGAGGCGCGGTTGAGAGAGGGCCGGCGATGGCGGGCGAGGCCGGCGGAGGGTCGGAGGCGGTTGGCCGAGGGAGGGTCGGAGGCGGCGACGTGGGCGAGGGCGGACGCAGGCGCGGCGGCTCCGCGGGCTCCGCGGGCGAGGACGGTGGTGAGGCGAGGCGGCGCGCGGGGCGGACGGTGGCGCGCGAGGTCGGGGAGGCTCGGCGGGGAGGTGGCGTGGCTCTATGGTGGGAGGGCGGCCTGCGACGGCGCGGCCGGCTAGGTCGGCGGCGGATCGGAGCGGGGCGCCTGGGCGACGGCCGGGGCGGCGGACGCGGCCGTCTGCGTCGGGGAGGAGCTTGGGAGCGGGAGGCGCGGCGCTGCAGAGAGGCCGGAGGAGGGCGAAGGGGAGAGCGGCGGTTGGGGGCGGAGCTGAGGAGAGCCGGCGAGCGGCGGCGGTGGAGGAACCAGAGGAGAGGGAGGGTGGTCGCCGGGGTGGGGTGGTCACGTGGGGCGAGCGGGGAGAGCCAGGCGGGGAGGAGGAGGAAGAAGATGGGAAGGGAGAAGGAGGCGGGGAGCGCGCGGAGGTCAGAGGAGGGCCAGGGGTGGCGCGCTGGCTCGGGAGAGAGATGGCCGGACGGGGAAGAGGGAGGGAGGAGCGGCGCTGCGTCGGGTGGGGAGCGAGGCTGCGCGGCTGGTGGGGGAAGAGGAACAGGGGGCGGCAGGGGTGGACCGGGGGGTGGGGCCGGGGGTTGGTGGGGATCGGGTGTGGCGGTGGGTGTGTGTGGCCAGGGTGTGTGCGTGGGTGTTGGGTGCTGGTGGGTTGAGAGAGAGTGGGGGTGGGGGGGTTGGTCTAGGTGGCAGCATGTGAGTGGTGGAGGGTTTGGGGAGGGGTGAGGTGGCGACATAGGATAGGCTGGGGTGAGGTGGCCAGAGGGGTGGGTAGACTAGGTTGGGTAGTTTTAGGATTTCGTTGGACCGTTTTAAATTCCTGGGGGTGGTCGTTCGGGTCGAATCGGTCCGTTCGACTGCTCCCCTAAAAATAATTCAAAATTTTATTTATTTTAAATCCACCGTTTGCAAACCGATAGCAGACAAACAAAATAATCCGGAGCCCCGGGTTTTTGCGTTTGAATAAAGACGGGGCGTTTAGAAAACAAATTGGGTTTTTCCGCAAATAGTTTTATGCAAGCAAATGCAAGATGATGACGATGCTCAAATGCAATGTGGCATGATGACATGAGCATGCGGTCATGACGATGCAATGCACAAAAACAACGCGATTTTCTAGTAGTGGTTTTGCGGGATGCCACAATGGCTCCTGTTGGCTACCCAGTGGATGATATCACAGAGATGACACACTGCGAGCTACATGTCAAAGTTGTGAACATATCAATGAAGGTGGCGGTCGGCTATGCCTTACCAATTGGACCCACACCAACTTACCACTGTCGTCCGGTTCCAGAGGGCTACACTGTTGTCGGGGTGGATGAAATCATGCCCACCTTTGAAGTTTTGGATCTTCACTACCCTGCAGGTGAAGGGGATGTGACTGTACTGGGGGACGCAAAAAACGTCACCATTCTATGGCCGAAGGAATGTATCGTGCTTCGAAATCACACGCCAAGGCCATCTTCGTCGCCGCTCACCCGTCTCCAGCGAGGTCGTCGCCACCGCGGCAGCCGTCTTCGTCGCCTCACCCGGCTACGTCGCCTCACCAATCTCCGGCGCAGCCATCGCCGCGGGAGCCATCGCCGGCGCCTCAGGATAAAAAGCGTAAGCGTACCGCTACTGTGCGTCGTGGTAAGCGATCGCCGAAACGTAAACAAGAGCCTCTTCCAAAAGTACCAAAGGTTCCTCCCAAGAGAGCTTATGACTGTACTGAAGAGGAGACTGCGGCGATCGTTGATGCGGAAACGACAGCGTTTTTCGCTAAGCTGAGGCGGCCAAAAGAGCCAGAGTTCCCCAGCACCAAAGAAGAAAAAGCCAAAGTGTTGAAAATGCTAAAGACTCTTCATCAACCCGAGCCAAAGCTGTCATCAGACTATGAGCATTCTATTCTCAAGTCACATGCGGCACAAAAAGCCTCGAAGAGCAGTACTGATGCAAGCGAGAAATCTGTTGCCCAGCTCGGAGAACAAGCAAAACAGACTTGCGCCCCTCTCAAGGTGATTTCCCAAACCAATGTGGGGTCGAGCAAATATGGGGCCGAAGAGCAGTATGATCCAGAGGTAGTTGCACAATACGGAGAAGCTGCCGCTGCTCAAGGTATGAGTATTGCCCAGTACTTATCCCAGTTAGAGTTCTTCCCCGTGAGTGAAGTAGCATACAAATACCAGTACGGTAAACCTCTCGTCAAACCTGAGGAGGTAAACAATCTTCCAACAAAAATGCGAAGATTGTATAACTGGTACATGCATGCCACAAAGGCCGGGGCTAACTGGATAGTGCTGAGGGTTACAAAAAAGCATCATGGGAAAGAAAAGGATGACATGATATCCATTGAATTTGATGAACTATTTCAATTATTCAATCAAGACGCCTTGGACAAATCGATCGTCAGTGCCTATTGTCTGTAAGTACTAATTCTATAATTAATTTAGTCTCCAACTATCTCACCTTGTTTATTGCATGTATATAATCATACTGTAATATGCAAAATGAAGATTCTCGAATGCAGCAGAGGACAAATCTATGACATTGGCTTCATTGACCCATATTGGGTTCACGAAGCTAATCTCAAAACAAGCCCCCAGGATACGGAGGATAATATAGTACATGCGTAAAGGTTTCAAGAAACCAGAAGGGAAATACTTTTTCCTTACAACTTCGAGTGAGTGTTATTGTCTTGTATACACTTTATATTTCGCTTACTCGATGTTAAGTATATAATTGATTAGTTATGCATTCGCAGCTTCCACTATATTCTGTTAATCATTCAACTTGACAAAGGGCGTGTACTAATCATGGACTCGAAACATAAACCCCTTGAAACGTGGAAGGACATGCAGATGCTTCTCCAGCGGTAATTCTAATCATTACGACACTATATCGGCAACGTTCGTGAATTTTATGATATGAAGTAATTAATAACTTCTTTTATTCGTTTTCTACGCCGGGCAGCGCTTGGAAATGGTTCACCAACAAGGCTAGGGGTGTTTGGAAAGAGGAGCTTACATTTCAACCACTAAATGTAAGCACCACTAGCTATATCCGCGCATCTCTTTGATTCTAGTTTTGATACAGTTATTATCATGATTGATTATTATTTTTGATTGAACTCTGTTCTCGTAAAGTGTCTGACGCAGGGACCAGGTAACAATTTATGTGGATACTATGTTTGTGAGTTCATCCGGCAGACGTGCGATGAGAAGGGCAGAAATTTAGAGCAACTCCACGTACGTAAACAATTTCTATAGTTTTTAATTACAATCAAATTGTGTTTAGTTTCATTCATATAGACTGACTCCTTTTTTAAATATTAGATCGAACGTCTATGAGACGGTCTTCTGCCAAAGGATCGCGTACGAGCAATTCAGGAGGAATTGGCGGGATTCTTGGATGCAGAAGTCCTAAACTCAAAAGGGGAATATTATTCGGCTGTGTATAGACAATAGGAATTGACCGGTAGCATCGAATAGCAACTTTTGTATGTAGTGCATGAACTCGATCCGTGTATTGAATGTAATATTGTCATGATGATCTTGTGTAATATAAGGTTCCTTCATTGATAAGTGCAAAACACTAAATAAATAATAAAACAACCTAAATGAATTCTCTGCCGCGGCACAAAAAGTGGCGAAAATGCTGCCGCGGCAACAAAATGTGCCAAAATGAATTCTCTGCCGCGGCAGAGAAATGGGCCAAATCTCTGCCGCGGCAGAAGATTATTAGTCCCGGTTCGTGCTCTATGCCGCTGCCACGTGTGCACCCTTTTGTCCCGGTTGGTGGGGCAACCGGGACTAAAGGTTAGGGCTTTAGTCCCGATTGCTCTGTCCCGGTTGGGCAACCGAGACTAAAGCCCCGTACCAACCGGGACCTATAGGCCTGTTTCCACCAGTGGTATGACCAATGGCACGCAGTCTCCAAGGCAGCTGCAGTGTCTCCGCCGACCTGCCTGCCCCCACAGGACGCCATCATGGCGTTGCTGAAGTCATCGTTGGATAGTCTGACGGTGATCTCGAAGTCGTGAGCCCCGTTCCGCAGATCCGCCGCGAGACCGTCCATCATGTACCCTGGCAAGCGCACGCCGGCCCCTCTCGCGACGACGGACACGTCCCGCGGGTTAGACGGGCCGGCGCAGATCCGCTCGGGTGCGGCGCCGCTGGCGGCGAGCATGACGCAGCGGTAGGACACCTCCAGGTACGCACCGGCCTCCATGCACCCGCTGCGACCGAGGCTCTGGGAGGCGACGCGGAGGGTGAGGTTGAACTGCGGGTTCAGCGGGCGATCCGGCGCGGAGACGTCGAGGCCCGAGACGGAGTCGATGGCGACGGAGTAGAGTGGGCCAAGGGGCGTGTAGAACAAGATCCAGAGGGCAAATAGTAGAACCGCCACGGCCACGCCTAGTATAGTGCGTAGATTGGTGTAGTCAGGTGCACCGTCACGAGCTGTGGCAGCCATCGTGGACGTGGGTATTATTTGGGGGGCGTGTCGCAGGGTGTCCTTGGGAGTGTGTTTATATAGGTGGTATGTTGGCCAGCTAGCTTGATTGCGTTTGGGTGACCGGAAGGAAGACGATCGATCACGTTTGACAAGTCCAAACAACACCTTGCCTGTTATATACCAATTTAAAAGCTTTTTTAAACAGAGGGCCAGGGAAGATAACTTGGGGCGATCTCTACCATCCAAGTTTAAAGTGTCTCTCTATGGTCACTACAGGATCATGCAGCGTTATCGTGTGTCTGAAATGCATGGCAAAGAACGAGTTACACATGGCATGGGCTTTGCCGTGAGCTAACGCACGGCAAAAGCGGGACGGCAGCGCTGGCAACGGCAAAACCTTTTTGCCATGGACTTTGCGCAATACTCACGGTATAGACACTTTTCCGTGAGTTTTTAACAACACCCGACAAAGTAAAGCAGTTAATAGGCATCCAGTGCCTAAACATCGTGTCTGGTCTGTGTCGTGCGTGCGTTTTTGTCGTGCGCTAGACTCGTTGCCGTGCGCTGCTCGTTGCCGTGAGCTAGAACCTTTGCCATGAGCTGCTAGTTGCCGTGAGCAACCCTTTGCCATGCGCTGTGCATTGCCGTGTGCTAGACTCGTTGCCATGTGTCAGCCTTTGCCGTACAGTCACACTTTGCCGTGTGCCCTCTGCACGGAGCCCACGGCAAAGTGGACTGTGGATGCACATCTAGGAGCCACGTGGCTTTCTTTGCCATGTGTCTGCGCACGGCAAGGTGACCATATGTCCTTTGCCGTGTGTATACACATGACAAAGGCCATGTTGCATTTTTTATTTAATTTTTATATATTTCCTGCATTTGCAAATTGGATATACAATATATATATATATATATATATATATATATATATATATATATATATATATAGGTAAAATGACTGGTGCACCTTGGTGCTCAGACACCGTACATAATACACGTATGTTTTACTTTGAACCATACATACCTGAAGGTATACGTACTCTATATATTTGGCCAACAATTATGGCACCACAACAACATATATGCATACATATAGCCACAAATACATGAAACACAAATACACCATAAAATAGTCCACAAATACATCAAACACACCACAAAATAGTCCACAAATACATCAAAACACCACAAAATAGCTCTAAGTTCACATATAGTTCACAAGTTGATCTAGCAATATTACAAGTTTACCAAGCTAACTTACAGCATACAAGATCATTCATCCACCTCCGGAGTGATTACTCCTACAAAATCCAAAGCAAATACTTGAGATTCACAAGCCACACTAGATATGAAGATGTATGATATGAAATTGTACAAGTTTAGGACGAAAAGGTCAAAATTTGGACAAGTAAGGGATACATGCTCTATATTATGACAAGTCGAGTAAATTTTAAGGAATAAGGATCATGATCAAACGAGAAACTTAGAAACCTCTACAAGTCGAGTAAAGTTCATGTTTTCCTCTATGGTTATGTTTCTCTATGGCTAAGTTTCTCTAGGGCTAAGTTTTTTCTATGGCTAAGTGGCATGGCATACTTCTATGAACAAGTGACAAATTTAGGAGAATTAACCATGATGATAGCTAGCCATGTCCTTCTTCGTCTCCTTCGTGTCCTCCGTGTCCGCCGTGTCCTCCGTCTCCTCTGTGTCCGCCGTGTCCTCCATCTCCTCCGTGTCCTCTGTGTCCTCCGGGCGGTTCCTGGAAGGGTGGCACGTTTGATCTACTCGTCGACCCACCTGGTAAGTACTCGGGCAACTACAACATGCGAAATATATTGCAAGCATTAAACACTAAGACAAGAGAACATAAGATGGAGATATTAAGTTAACCACTTACCCATGAGAAGGCGAAAGGAGGAGTAGGAATAGTCCCCGATGGAGCATTCAAAATCTGCTGGTTCTCAAACCAGCTCATCATCTGGTGCTTCTGCTGCATCTGCTCCTTCATCCGCCTCTGCTGCTCCTCCAGCTGCGCCTGCCGCTGCTCGTACTCCTCTCGGATACTCTGTTCCATTGCTTCCATCTCCGCCTACATTGTGTTGCCATGATGTCATTAATATTGTAATATAAAACATGTAATTAAGCGTAGAGGACCAAGGAAGAACATACCCATAAGCGTTCAATAGCTATATTCGAAGCCCGTGGGCGGGTCTGTACCTGAGGCCCACCACTCGTATAACCACGACGGTGTTGGAGATATGCCCTAGAGGTAATAATAAATGTAGTTATTATTATATCTTTGTGTTTATGATAAATGTTTACATTCATGCTATAATAGTATTAACCAGGCAACATTAATACTTGTGTGATTTGTAAACTAAATTAGAGTCCCTGGTAAAGCCGCTTCATAATACTAGCTTGTTGGTTAATAAATGATTGTGGTTTCCCTATCATGAACCTTGAGATGTTATTAACAACAATATCATATCATTAGGAGAATGGTATGATGGACATACTTCTATACATAAGCGTAGCATAAAGATCAAGTCATTTTAATAGTTCAATTGCTATAAGCTTTCTGATACATAGTAACCTAATTCCTTCGACCATGAGATCATGCTTATCACCATCATCGGAAGAATTCTTTGATGACATCAAACACCACACCGTAACTGGGTGGCTATAAACGTGGCATTGAGTGTTCGGAAAGTATGGGTTGAGACACATGGATCAAGAGTGGGATTTTTCCATCCATATGACTGATAGATATACTCTAGGTCCTCCCGGTGGAATGTCATCCAATTAGCTTGCAAGCATGTTACTGGCTCACAAGGGATCAGATATCATGGGAACGAGAAAATAGTACTTATCGGTAACGAGGTTGAACTAGGTATGCAGAGATACCGACGATCAAAACCTCGGATAAGTAAACTATCGTGAGACAAAGGGAAATTGGTATCATATGTAAGTGGTTCATTCGATCGCAAAGTAATCGTAGAAATATGTGGGAGCCATATGAATTTCCAGATTCCTCTATTGGTTATTTTTCGGAGAAGTGTCTCGATCATGTCCGCATAATTCACGAACCGTAGGGAGACACACTTAAGGATTCGATGTTGTTGAGTAGTTATGGAATGATGAGTAAGAGAACGAATGTTGTTCGGAGTCTCGGATGGGATCCGGAATATCACGAGGAGATCCGGAATGGTCCTGAGAATAAGATTCATACAAGGAAAGTCCTGTTTCGGAGTTGGAGAATGATTCCGGTGTTTTCATCGGGAATGTTCTAGAAGGGTACGAAAGGTCCGACACTCCGGAGGGGAAGGGTACATGAATGTGTCATAACAAGTTGGAATGGTTGCATCATGTACTAGGTATCATGGCTGGGCAAAATAAAGGGATAAATCAAATCCTAGTTTGAAAAAGTGAAACGGCAGTTTTGCTTGGTGGAGGGAGAGTAGGAAACCTACTTGGGGAGGAGTTCCTCTCCCTCCACCCGCCGGCCAAGGAGGCCGACTTGGGGGAGGACTCCCTCCCCTTGGCCGGCGCCCTCCCACCTATAAAAGGAGGGGCAGGGGTGCCCCTCTAGACCTACACCTCTCCACCCAAAAACCCTAGCCGCCGGCCTCCTGCAGCCGCCACCACCCTAGGGTTTCCTCCCAAGCCGCCGAGTTGGGGCTTATCCAAGCCCTAGCCGCCGTCCAAGCTCCGCCCCTTGGTGCCTCTAAACCCTAGATCGCCAAGGCCTCTCTCATAGTACACCATACTCGCTCCGGCTTAAGGCAAAGCCCAGCGAGATCTCCCCTCTACTTCCGGTACCACGCCGTCATGCTGCCGAAATCGCGAGGAGAGTGCTACAACCTCCGCTGCCTGCTGGAACAAGGGAGAGGAAGGTCTTCATCGAGTACCGAACGTGTGATCGACTGCGGGAGCGCTGCCGGAACGCGGCGCCGAAAGGATCGTCTACGCGATCTTGAGATCGGCAAGAGTACGACTACATCATCCACGAGAATATGCTCTCGTTAAACACTTTGGAATCTTCGAGGGTGAGTTCCTCTATCGACTCATTGCTACAATCTAGTAGATAGATCTTGGCTTGTTTGTTTGCATGCGGTAGAATTTTTTTGTTTTCCATGCAACGAACCCCTACAGTGGTATCAGAGCCGTGTCTATATGTAGATCTGTTGCGCGAGTAGAACACAATGGTCATTATGGGCGGTGGTGCTTTTATTATCAATTGCTTCTTGTGTACTTTGCATCTTGCGGTATGATGGGATGAAGCGGCCCGGGCTAACCTTACATGACATCGTTCATGAGACTTGCTCCACGCTCAACATGCAACTTGTATTGCATAAGTGGCTTTGCGGGTGTCTGTCTCTCCCATTATAGTATAGATCCAATTTACAACAGGCACTTGATAGTTCAAACATCAACGTTGTGGTTCTTGTTCGTAAGTTAGAGAGACACTTATTGAAAGCCCCAAACCACGTAAAATATGCAAAGAAAATTAGAGGCGTCTAACTTTGTTTTGCAGGGGTGTGCTGTGATGTGATATGGCCATGATTGTGATTATATTTGATGTATACAATGTTCCTTATTGTAAGTTGGCAACCGGCAGGAGCCATATGGTTGTCTTTAATTTCTGTTAAGACTCGCGTGTCTATTCAAAGTAGTTGTAATAGTTGGAGCTGGTGGACGACAACCATGGAACGGCGTCATTGACCTTGATGCAATGCCGGTGATGATGGAGATCATGTTCGTGCTTGAAGATGGAGATCGGAAGCACAAAGAAGAAAGGCCATATCATATCACATATTATGAATTGCATGTGATGTTAATCCTTTTATGCATCTTGTATTGCTTAGTTCACGACGGTAGCATTATAAGATGATCCCTCATGCACATAAATTTCAAGTTCTAAAGTGTTCATCCTTAGTAAGCACCGTTGCTAAAGCTTGTTGTTTCGAAGCACCACGTGATGATCGGGTGTGTTAGATTCTGCAAGTGTATACAACGTGAGCAAGCCAGATTTGCTCATGCGGAAGCTAAGGTTTGATCTTGACGAGCCTAGCATGTACAGACATGGTCTCGGAACACGGATCACTGAAAGGTAAAGCATGAATCATATAGAAGATATGATGAACATGTCGATTGTTCGCCATTGAAGCTACATCAACTCTCGTGATGATCGGTTTTGATGTGGTGGATTTGGTTCATGTGATCACTAAAAAAATGTGAGGGATATTGTTTTGAGTGGGAGTTCACCTAGATTAATTTAACTATTAATTAGTACTCAATTTGTCATAAACTTAGTCTAAACTATTGCAAATATGTTGTAGATCAATGGCGACCCCTACCATCAATTTTAATGCGTTCCTAGAGAAAGAAAAGTTGAAAAACAATGGAAGCAACTTCGCGGATTGGTTCTGCAATTTGAGGATTGTCCTCAATGCTGGTAATTTGACCTATGTGCTGGATGCACCGCTGGGTGACCCGCCTGCAGCTGATGCTACCGATGAAGTAAAGAATGTTTACCTCGCTCGGAAGAATCAGTACTCCACAGTTCAGTGTGCTATCTTGTATGGTTTGGAATCGGAGCTTCAGAAAAGGTTTGAGAACTCAAACCCACATGATATTGTCCGTGAACTCAAATTGATATTTGAGATTCACGCGGCAGTTGAGAGTTATGAGGCTTCTGAAAAGTTCTTTAACTGCAAGATGGAAGAGGGCAGCTCCGTCAGTGAGCATGTGCTTAAGATGTCTGGGCACGCAAAAAAACTCCAAAGCTTGGGTATAGTGATTCCTAATGCTTTGGGGATTTACCGTGTCCTCCAATCACTGCCACCAAGTTACAAGAACTTTGTGATGAACTACAATATGCAAAGCATGAACAAGCAGTTGCCAGAACTCTTCTCCATGTTGAAATCTACAGAAGTGGAGATCAAGAAAGAGCACCAAGTGTTGATGGTCAATGAGACCACCAAATTCAAGAAAGGCAAGTCTAAGCAAAAGGGACACTTCAAGAAGGGTGGTAAGAAAGTTGTCGCACCGACGAAGAAGACCAAGGCTAGACCTAAGCCTGATAGTGAGTGCTTTTACTCTTGGAGATATGCCCAAGAGGCAATAATAAAGTGGTTATTATCATATCTTCATACTTATGATAAATGTTTACATACCATGCTATAATTGTATTAACCGGAAACATTAATACTTGTGTGATTTGTAAACATAAAAGAGTCCCTAGTAAAGCCTCTTGTTAAACTAGCTTGTTGGTTAATATATGATCATGGTTTCCTGATCATGAACATAGAGATGTTATTAACAACAGGGTCATATCATTAGGAGAATGATGTGATGGACATACTCCTATAGTTAAGCGTAGCATAAAGATCAAGTCATTTAATATAGTTCATTTCCTATAAGCTTTCTGATACATAGTAACCTAATTCCTTCGACCATGAGATCATGTTAATCACCATCACCGGAAGGATGCTTTGATGACATCAAACACCACACCGTAACTGGGTGGCTATAAAGGTGGCATTGAGTGTTCAGAAAGTATGGGTTGAGGCACATGGATCAAGAGTGGGATTTGTCCATCCATATGACGGATAGATATACTTTGGGCCCTCTCAGTGGAATGCCATCCAATTAGCTTGCAAGCATGTGACTGGCTCACAAGGGATCACATATCACGGGAACGAGAAAAGAGTACTTATCGGTAACGAGGTTGAACTAGGTATGCAGAGATACCGACGATCAAAACCTCGGATAAGTAAACTATCGTGAGACAAAGGGAAATTGGTATCGTATGTAAGTGGTTCATTCGATCGCAAATTAATCGTAGAAATATGTGGGAGCCATATGAATTTCCAGATTCCTCTATTGGTTATTGATCGGAGAAGTGTCTCGGTCATGTCCGCATAATTCACGAACCGTAGGGAGACACACTTAAGGATTCGATGTTGTTGAGTAGTTATGGAATGATTAGTAAAAAACCGAATGTTGTTTGGAGTCTCGGATGGGATCCGGGATATCACGAGGAGATCCGGAATGGTCCGGAGAATAAGATTCATATAAGGAAAGTCCTATTTCGGAGTTCAGGAATGTTTCCGATGATTTCATCGGAGAGGTTCTAGAAGGGTCTAGAAGTTTCACCGGTCCGAAAGGAGAATGGTCCATGAATGTGTCATGGGTAAGTGGAATGATTGGATCATGTCCAAGGTCACTTGGTGTTGGCATATGCAAGAGAGAAATAAAACTCTAAATTGAAAGTCAAACGGGAAGTTTGAAAAGTCAAACTGGAACAATGGTTTCCTAGTGGGAGAAGAAACAAGTCCTTCTCTCAATCTAACTTGGGTTTGGGTTTGGATTCAAACCCACCCCTCCCAAGGCTGCCCCTGCCTCTCATAAATAGAGGAGGAGGGCTGCCCCAAACAACACAAGTTCCAAGCCCTCTCCACGAGCCGCCGCCGCCGGTCTGTCGCCGCCGCCTTAGCCACCGCCGACACCTCCTCCTCCTCCCGGATCTCTAAACCCTAGTTTTCCGGGAAACCCTAATCCAACATACTCGCTTTGGCTTAAGGCGAAGCCCTGCGAGATCTCCCCTCTACTTCCGGTACCACGCCGTCGTGCTGCCGAAATCGCGAGGAGAGTGCTACAACCTCCGCTGCCTGCTGGAACAAGGGAGAGGAAGGTCTTCATCGAGTACCGAACGTGTGACCGACTACGGGAGCGCTGCCGGAACGCAGCGCCGGAAGGATCGTCTACGCGATCTTGAGATCGGCAAGTGTACGACTACATCACCCACGAGAATCTGCTCTCGTTAACCGCTTTGGAATCTTCGAGGGTGAGTTCCTCTATCGACTCGTTGCTACAATCTAGTAGATAGATCTTGGCTTGTTTGTGTGCATGCGGTAGAATTTTTTTGTTTTCCATGCTACGAACCCCTACAGTGGTATCAGAGCCGTGTCTATATGTAGATATGTTGCACGAGTAGAACACAATGGTCATTGTGGGCGTTGATGCTTTTGTTGTCGATTGCTTCTTGTGTACTTTGCATCTTGCGGGATGGTGGGATGAAGCGGCCCGGGCTAACCTTACATGACATCGTTCATGAGACTTGCTCCACGCTTAACATGCAACTTGTATTGCATAAGTGGCTTTGCGGGTGCCTGTTTGTCCCAACATAGTTAAGATTCAATTTACAACGGGTGATTGACAATACTAGTATCAATGTTGTGGTTCTTGTTCGTAAGTTAGAACGACACTTATTGAAAGCCCAAAACCACGTAAAACATGCAAAGAAAATTAGAGGCGTCTAATTTTGTTTTGCAGGGGTGTGCTGTGATGTGATATGGCCATGATTGTGATTATATATGATGTATGCAATGTTCCTTATTGTAAGTTGGCAATCGGCAGGAGCCATATGGTTGTTTCCATTAAGTCCTGCGTGTCTATTATTCAAAGTAGTTGTAATAGTTGATGCTGGTGGAAGACAATCATGAAACGGCGCCATTGACCTTGACGCCACACCGGTGATGATGGAGATCATGTTCGTGCTTGAAGATGGAGATCGGAAGCACAAGAAGAAAGGCCATATCATATCACAAATTATGAATTGCATGTGATGTTAATCCTTTATGCATCTTGTATTGCTTAGTAGACGACGGTAGCATTATAAGATGATCCCTCATGCACATGAATTTCAAGTCATAAAGTGTTCACCCTTAGTTAGCACCGTTGCTAAAGCTTGTTGTTTCGAAGCACCACGTGATGATCGGGTGTGTTAGATTCTACGAGTGTATACAACGTGAGCAAGCCAGATTTGCTCATGCGGAATCTAAGGTTTGATCTTGACGAGCCTAGCATGTACAGATATGGTCTCGGAACACGGATCACCGAAAGGTAAAGCATGAGTCATATAGTAGATATGATGAACATGTTGATTGTTTGCCATTGAAGCTACATCAACTCTCGTGATGATCGGTTTTGATGTGGTGGATTTGGTTCGTGTGATCACTAAAACAATGTGAGGGATATTGTTTTGAGTGGGAGTTCAATAGCAATATGATTAAAAGTTGAACACTATTTATCATAAATTAAATCAAAGTGAATTTGCATAATTGTTGTAGTCATTGGCATCCGTTTACCACCTTGCGCTTAGTTATAATTGAGATGATAGAACTATAGAATTCTGGTTAGTTACTTTACGAACTGGTATCGTATTGTTTTGAAGTGTTAATCTAAAGTTTAAAAGTCCTATTGCAAACTTTCAGTAAGTTCTGGTTACTCCATGAAGTTTAATAATTGGTATTAAATCAAGAGTGACAATTCCAAGTGTTAGTGTATGAGTATCATGTTTGTCTCCATGATTCTTGATATTCAAAGGATTGTCTTAATATCAAGGTTATCTAGGATCTGAAAGAGTTGTTTCAGAAACCATGATGTGTGGAAGATATTGTGATATCTGAAACAAAGTTTTGGTTGCAACATGATAGAGTATAATATGGCAAAGGTCATGTTCTCATATTTGATGAGAATTTGCAAAAGGTTGGAGACACTAGTTGTCCTAATCCACCAAAAGGTTTTGGAGAGCAACATTATACTCGCGATTCATCGTTATAAGATAAAAGTAGCTTGATCATGGATAATTCCATGATAAGGGTGAATATTTGATGTAGGTAAAATGTTTACTACACCAAGAGATTACTAAATAAAGGAATTTGAAAGAACACCAAACATTTGATGATGGTGATCTACTTCAAAGTGCAAGTCCAAAGACATTGGTATTTAACTATACATGCTTTGGACTATGTGTCATGTATATGGCTCCACTATTGATGTTGATAGATTCTTTCAAACAGAAAAGGAAATACTGAAAGAGAATCTCATAAATATATGGCAGAAAAGAAAAGACTAGAATTGTTCAGCTTAAGTATATAGATGATATACATGTTATGGCCATATTCTTTGCTTATTAAACAATGTGGTTCTTAAGTATTTGATACTGAATTTGTTGGTGTGAATCGTCATACGAAACAACACAATTCATGAACTACAATGGCCTAAGTAACTAGCAAAAGAATATGTGATGATGTTTATCGAGAACAAATAGGGTTATTGTGCTGCTTGTTAAACATCAAAGCTTGCCTTCAAGATTTGTTTTATCAGGTATTATGAGAATAAAAGGGTTGTTCAAATAATTGCCGTAATCCATAAAAGATGGATGATTCACAAATCTCGTTGGAGAAATCACATCCATAAAACTAGTGCTAAAAATGTCGAAAGACAAATTGATTGAAAGATCACTTAGGAAGTGACATCGCCGTTTAAATTATATTGGAAAGAAAACATGAAGAAACTCCATGTGGATGGAATTTTGGAGTCTTTTTGATTTTTGATCAAATGACGCTTGTGAAACTTTTCTAGAGATAATTAAAACTTTGTTCATAGGCCAAAAGGGAACGAATGACTAGCTTATTGGAAATTGTACATATTGTTGTACGAAGTCCATTATGTGTAGTCAAGAGCGATGGGTTTCAACTTCATATGCTTTCTCCGAAAATTTGAGTGAATATATTAATATTTACTTAATAAGGATGAAGTATGAAACATTTGAAAAGTTCAAAGACTTTCAAGATGAAGTGCAATATCATTGTAACAAGAATATAAATAGTTTATGATAAGATCATAAAGGAAGATATTTGAGTTACAAGTTTAGCATAATACCTAAGATTTAAGGAATCGTTCTGTGGATTTGCATTTTTCGAAACACCATAAGAGTATGTAGCGTTCGAAATATGTAATTAAACCTTGTTTGACATGGTAAGATCAAAGGTGTAATTCATAAAACTGCCATTATATTTTAAAGATTAAAATCTTCAGAGACTACCTTTTTTCCACTAAAAAGAGCTTCATCATAATCCGTTGAAATGACACCATATAAAGTTATGGTTTGGGATAAAACCCAAGTAGTCCTTTCTTAAACATTGGTATGCTATGCATAAGAAAGATGTTTGCAACCAAAGTCAGATGAACCTGTCTTTGTATAACTGTTAAGTATTCCTCCATAACACCGGAGACAAAAGTGTTTGTCGCTTAGAATGTCAAGTTTCTTTGAGAAGGAATTTTTTCGTGAAAAGATAAGTGGGAGGACAATAGAACTTTGATAAGGTTAAAAGAACCTTAGCTATATATGCAAAGTTGCGCAGTGCCTAAAAGTGTTCCGGAGGCAGCAACAATGCTCATGGCTCACGTGCCTCAAAGGTTGCGGTCACATGGGTCTAAGTTCCTATTGAAACAAGTAGGTCGGGTAAACAATCAAATACCAAGATTTGAGAGTTAAATCATTATTTGACAATAATGATCCGACTACATGCAAAGAAGCAATGATGAGCCCTGACTCCGTCAAATGGCTTGAAGCCATAAAATCCGTGATAGTTCCATACACGAGAAATCAAGTTTTGAACTTGAAGGACCCTCGAGAAAGGTGTAAGACCTTACAGTTGTGTTTGGATCTATAAAGAAATAGACATGGATGTTTCGCATCTATGAAATGGTCGACATGTTGGGAAAGAGTTCACAACAATGTTCAAAGGTTGACTATGACAAGATTTGATCTTTCATAGCGATATTTAGTCTAGATGGATTAATATAGCAACCACTACATATAATTTTGTTATGTGGTAGTTAAATAAACAAAACAAGTTCTTCTAATATAATTGTTACCTAGGACATGTGCATAACACGGTCCATAGGGTTTTGTTAATTCAAAGGATGATAAAAGCATATGCAAACTTCAATGGTTGAAGTGAGCATCGCGGAGTTGGAATCTTCACTATGATGAAACTGTTAAAAGAGTTTAATTTCATCAGAGACAATGAAGATGCTTGCATTTGCAAGAAATTAAGTGGGAGCGCTAAGACATGTTTCTAATACATTATGTGGAAGACATATTGTTGATTAAAAATGATATATCTTTTATTAACACATATTAAGAATTTCATCCCGATGAAAGACTTAGGCAAAATCCAAATATTTGGCATCAATAGACGCTAATATGGTTGTGCAAAAGTACATAGATGATGTATTGAATAAGTTCAATATAGAAACTACAAGAAAGGTTCTTGTCGCACAGAAAGGATTGAATGAGTTCAATATTGATGATATATTAAAGTGTATTGACACTTGGTAAGTGAAACAAAGATTCAAGTATAGATTGATACTTGATGTATGAAATCACAAAGAGTATTTATATCAATCATACTATGATATGTACAAATCCAGATATGTCCTATGCTCTAAATGTTATGAGCATATATCAGAATGATTCATAAGATAATCATTGGACGATAGTAAAGATATTCTTATGATCTTGTAAAAGAACTAAGAATATATTATTTTGTAGAAATGACAAATAGATGGTTAGTTCATTGTAAATGAATTACATTGACACTAGTTTTGTCACAAAGTACAAATTAAGTTTATCTCAATCTAAACTAACGGTGGCACAATATGATGGAAAATAAGTTCCATAATGAATTTGGATGAATTCCAAAGTTAAGACATTATGACAGATACTACAACAAAAGGCTAAGTATATGACTGCTATTATAGCAGCAAAAGAGGGCATTTGTGTCAAGTAGTTTGTTATGAAACTAGGTGTAGTTCACAGTGGGATAGTACTATGAAGATATGTTGTACGACAATATTATCAACATGTTTTAACCCCAAAGAACTAAAGGTCACACCAAAGGACCAAATTTGTATGAAGCCAACTCATTAGAGAATGAGTGATGCGTAGAGACGCAAAAACATGCAATTACACACGGACCTGGAAGTGTCAGATCCGGAGATCAGTTGACCACTAGCAATCGTGTACATACGACACCAGAAAGCCATAGGTGTTGAATACACAAAGGTTTGAAACTAGATTATTGACTCTAGTGCAAGTGGGAGACTGTTGGAGATATGCCCAAGAGGCAATAATAAAGTGGTTATTATCATATGTTCATACTTATGATAAATGTTTACATACCCTGCTATAATTGTATTAACCGGAAACATTAATACTTATGTGATTTTTAAACATAAAAGAGTCCCTAGTAAAGCCTCTTGTTAAACTAGCTTGTTGGTTAATATATGATCATGGTTTCCTGATCATGAACATAGAGATGTTATTAACAACAGGGTCATATCATTAGGAGAATGATGTGACGGACATACTCCTATAGTTAAGCGTAGCATAAAGATCAAGTCATTTAATATAGTTCATTTGCTATAAGCTTTCCAATACATAGTAACCTAATTCCTTCGACCATGAGATCATGTTAATCACCATCACCGGAAGGATGCTTTGATGACATCAAACACCACACCATAACTGGGTGGCTATAAAGGTGGCATTGAGTGTTCAGAAATTATGGGTTGAGGCACATGGATCAAGAGTGGGATTTGTCCATCCATATGACGGATAGATATACTCTGGGCCCTCTCGGTGGAATGTCATCCAATTAGCTTGCAAGCATGTGACTGGCTCACAAGGGATCACATATCACGGGAACGAGAAAAGAGTACTTATCGGTAACGAGGTTGAACTAGGTATGCAGAGATACCGACGATCAAAACCTCAGATAAGTAAACTATCGCGAGAAAGGGAAATTGGTATCGTATGTAAGTGGTTCGTTCGATCGCAAAGTAATCGTAGAAATATGTGGGAGCCATATGAATTTCCAGATTCCTCTATTGGTTATTGATCGGAGAAGTGTCTCGGTCATGTCCGCATAATTCACGAACCGTAGGGAGACACACTTAAGGATTCGATGTTGTTGAGTAGTTATGGAATGATTAGTAAGAAACCGAATGTTGTTCGAAGTCTCGAATGGGATCCGGGATATCACGAGGAGATCCGGAATGGTCCGGAGAATAAGATTCATATAAGGAAAGTCCTATTTCAGAGTTCAGGAAAGTTTCCGATGATTTCATCGGAGAGGTTCTAGAAGGGTCTAGAAGGTTCACCGGTCCGAAAGGAGAATGGTCCATGAATGTGTCATGAGTAAGTGGAATGATTGGATCATGTCCAAGGTCACTTGGTGTTGGCATATGCAAGAGAGAAATAAAACTCTAAATTGAAAGTCAAACTGGAACAATGGTTTCCTAGTGGGAGAAGAAACAAGTCCTTCTCTCAATCCAACTTGGGTTTGGGTTTGGATTCAAACCCACCCCTCCCAAGGCTGCCCCTCCCTCTCATAAATAGAGGAGGAGGGATGCCCCAAACAACACAAGTTCCAAGCCCTCTCCATGAGCCGCCGCCGCCCGCCGCCGCCGCCACCGCGCCGCCTCGCCGCGCCGCCGCCGGTCTGTCGCTGCCGCCTTAGCTGCTGCCGACACCTCCTCCTCCTCCCGGATCTCTAAACACTAGTTTTCCGGGAAACCCTAATCCAACATACTCGCTTCGGCTTAAGGCGAAGCCCTGCGAGATCTCCCCTCTACTTCCGGTACCACGCCGTCGTGCTGCCGGAATCGCGAGGAGAGTGCTACAACCTCCGCTGCCTGCTGGAACAAGGGAAAGGAAGGTCTTCATCGAGTACCGAACGTGTGACCGACTGCGGGAGCGCTGCCGGAACGAAGCGCTGGAAGGATCGTCTACGCGATCTTGAGATCGACAAGTGTATGACTACATCACCCACGAGAATCTGCTCTCGTTAACCGCTTTGGAATCTTCGAGGGTGAGTTCCTCTATCGACTCGTTGCTACAATCTAGTAGATAGATCTTGGCTTGTTTGTGTGCATGCGGTAGAAATTTTTTGTTTTCCATGCTACGAACCCCTACATTTACTGCAAGGGAGAAGGTCACTGGAAGCGGAATTGCCCAAAGTACTTGGCGGATTTGAAGAACGGCAACATCAAGAAGAAAGGTATATCCGATATACATGTTATTGATGTGTATCTCACTAGTACTCGTAGTAGTGCCTGGGTATTTGATACTGGTTCGGTTCCTCATATTTGTAACTCGAAACAGGTGCTGCAGAATAAACGGAAGCTAGCGAAGAACGAGGTGACGATGCGCGTTGGAAATGGATCAAAGGTTGATGTGATCGCGGTCGGCATGCTACCTCTTCATCTACCATCGAGATTAGTTTTATACTTAAATAATTGTTATTTGGTGTCTGCGTTAAGCATGAACATTATATCGGGATCTTGTTTATTGCGAGACGGTTACTTGTTTAAGTCCGAGAATAATGGTTGTTCGATTTATATGAGTAATATGTTTTATGCACATGCACCTTTGATAGATGGTCTATTCTTATTGAATCTCGATAGTGGAAATACACATATTAATAACATTGAAGCTAAACGTTTGAAATTGAGCGATAACTCGACCTATATGTGGCACTATCGTCTTCGTCACATTGGAGTGAAGCGTATGAACAAACTCCATTCCGATGGACTTCTTGAATCACTTGATTTCGAATCACTTGAAAGATGCGAAGCATGTCTGATGGGTAAAATGACTAAGACTCCATTTTCTGGTATGATGGAGCGAGCTACGGACTTATTGGAAATCATACATACCGATGTGTGTGGTCCAATGAGTGTAGCATCGCGCGGTGGTTATCGTTATGTTCTTACCTTCACGGATGACTTGAGTAGATATGGGTATATCTATTTCATGAAACATAAGTCCGAAAATTTCGAGAAGTTTAAGGAATTTCAAAGTGAGGTGGAGAATCAACGTAACAAGAAGATTAAATTTGTACGTTCTGATCGTGGAGGTGAATATCTAAGTTACGAGTTTGGCGAGCATTTAAAGAAATGCGGAATACTTTCACAATTGACACCGCAGGGAACACCACAGCATAATGGTGTGTCCGAATGTCGTAATCGAACTCTCTTAGATATGGTTCGTTCTATGATGTCACTTACAGATTTACCGCTATCATTTTGGGCTTATGCATTAGAAACAACCGCATTCACTTTAAATAGGGCACCATCTAAATCCGTTGAAACGACACCGTATGAATTATGGTTTGGGAAGAAACCTAAATTGTTGTTCCTTAAAGTTTGGGGTTGCGAAGCCTATGTAAATAAGTTACAGCCGGACAAGCTTGAACCCAAAGCGGAAAAATGCGTCTTCATAGGATACCCAAAGGAAACTATTGGGTATAACTTCTATCATAGATCCGAAGGCAAAATCTTCGTTGCCAAGAATGGATCCTTTCTAGAGAAGGAATTTCTCTCAAAAGAAGTGACTGGAAGGAAAGTAGAACTCGACGAGGTTGTTGAACCTTCTCTCGAACTTGCAAATAGCGCAGCACCGGAAGAAGTTTCTGTGGTGCCTGGACCAATAAGAGAGGAAGCTAATGATGATGATCATGAAACTTCGGTTGAAGTTGCTACAGAGCCTCGCAAGTCAACGAGAACTCGTACCACTCCTGATTGGTATTATCCTGTTATGAGTGTCATGTTGGTGGACAACACCGATGACCCTGCGACATATGAGGAAGCGATGATGAGCCCAGATTCCAATAAATAGCAAGAAGCCATGAAATCCGAGATTGGATCCATGTACGAAAACCAAGTATGGACTTTGGTGGACTTACCGGATGGCCGAAAGGCTGTCGAGAACAAATGGATTTTCAAGAATAAAACAGATGCTGATGGAATGTTACTGTCTATAAAGCTCGACTTGTCACAAAAGGGTTTCGACAAATTCAAGGAGTTGACTACGATGAGACTTTCTCACCAGTAGCGAAGCTAAAGTCTGTGAGGATTTTGTTAGCAATCGCTGCATATTACGATTATGAGATATGGCAGATGGATGTCAAAACAGTGTTCCTCAAAGGAGACATTGATGAAGAGTTGTATATGATGCAACCCAAAGGTTTCGTCGATCCTAAAGATGCAAACAAGGTATGCAAACTTCAACGGTCCATATATGGGTTGAAGCAAGCATCCCGAAGTTGGAAACAACGTTTTGATAAGGTAATCAAAAGTTTTGGTTTTATACAAACTTATGGAGAAGCTTGTATTTACAAGAAAGTGAGTGGGAGCTCTGTAGCATTCTTAATACTATATGTAGATGACATATTGTTGATTGGGAATGATGTAGACCTTATTAATAGTGTCAAGGAATAATTGAATAATAGTTTTTCAATGAAAGATCTTGGCGAAGCAGCTTACATATTAGGCATAAAGATTTATAGAGATAGATCAAGACGCCTAATATCATTGTCACAAAGTACATATTTGGACAAAGTTCTAAAGTAGTTTGGAATGGAAGATAGCAAGAAAGGGTTCTTGCCCATGTTGCCCAATAAGACCTTGAGTAAAACTCAAATTCCAGCAACGGCAAAAGATAAAGGATGAGTAAGACTCCCTATGCCTCAGCCATAGGATCTCTAATGTATGCCATGCTATGTACTAGACCCGACATTGCATATTACGCTGCATATTACGATTATGAGATATGGCAGATGGATGTCAAAACAGTGTTCCTCAATGGAGACATTGATGAAGAGTTGTATATGATGCAACCCAAAGGTTTCGTCGATCCTAAAGATGCAAACAAGGTATGCAAACTTCAACGGTCCATATATGGGTTGAAGCAAGCATCCCGAAGTTGGAAACAACGTTTTGATAAGGTAATCAAAAGTTTTGGTTTTATACAAACTTATGGAGAAGCTTGTATTTACAAGAAAGTGAGTGGGAGCTCTGTAGCATTCTTAATACTATATGTAGATGACATATTGTTGATTGGGAATGATGTAGACCTTATTAATAGTGTCAAGGAATAATTGAATAATAGTTTTTCAATGAAAGATCTTGGCGAAGCAGCTTACATATTAGGCATAAAGATTTATAGAGATAGATCAAGACGCCTAATATCATTGTCACAAAGTACATATTTGGACAAAGTTCTAAAGTAGTTTGGAATGGAAGATAGCAAGAAAGGGTTCTTGCCCATGTTCCCCAATAAGACCTTGAGTAAAACTCAAAGTCCAGCAACGGCAGAAGATAGAGAAAGGATGAGTAAGACTCCCTATGCCTCAGCCATAGGATCTCTAATGTATGCCATGCTATGTACTAGACCCGACATTGCATATGCTATTAGTTTGACTAGCAGATATCAAAGTGATCCATGAGTGGATCATTGGACAGCGGTCAAAAACATCCTTAAGTACTTGAGAAGAACTAAGGATATGGTTCTTTCTTATGGAGGTGATGAACAGATCGTTGTTAATGGTTACACCGATGCTAGTTGGAACACCGATCCGGATGATTCTAAATCACAATCTGGATACGTATTTACTTTGAATGGTGCAGCAGTTAGCTGGAGGAGTGCAAAGAAAAGCGTTGTGGCGAGATCTTCAACTGAATCGGAATACATAGCTGCTTCGGAGGCTTCACAAGAAGCGATATGGATGAAAGAGTTCATTACAGAGCTCGGTGTGGTTCCAAGTGCGCTGGACCCAATGTCTATCTACTGTGATAACATGGGCGCCATAGCCAATGCGCAAGAACCAAGGTCACACAAGAAGCTGAAGCACATCAAGCTACGTTTTCACGCTATTCGAGAACATGTCCAAGATGGTGACATAAAGATTTGCAAAATACACACAGATCTGAATGTGGCGGATCCGTTGACTAAACCTCTCCCAAGGGCAAAATATGACCAACACCAAACTGCCATGGGTGTTCGGTATATTACCATGTAATCTAGATAAGTTGACTCTAGTGCAAGTGGGAGACTGTTGGAGATATGCCCTAGAGGCAATAATAAATGTAGTTATTATTATATCTTTGTTTTTATGATAAATGTTTACATTCATGCTATAATAGTATTAACCAGGCAACATTAATACTTGTGTGATTTGTAAACTAAATTAGAGTCCCTGGTAAAGCCTCTTCATAATACTAGCTTGTTGGTTAATAAATGATTGTGGTTTCCCTATCATGAACATTGAGATGTTATTAACAACAAGATCATATCATTAGGAGAATGGTATGATGGACATACTCCTATAGATAAGCGTAGCATAAAGATCAAGTCATTTTAATAGTTCAATTGCTATAAGCTTTCTGATACATAGTAACCTAATTCCTTCGACCATGAGATCATGCTTATCACCATCACCGGAAGAATGCTTTGATGACATCAAACACCACACCGTAACTGGGTGGCTATAAAGGTGGCATTGAGTGTTCGGAAAGTATGGGTTGAGACACATGGATCAAGAGTGGGATTTGTCCATCCATATGACGGATAGTTATACTCTGGGCCCTCTCGGTGGAATGTCATCCAATTAGCTTGCAAGCATGTGACTGGCTCACAAGGTATCACATATCATGGGAACGAGAAAAGAGTACTTATCGGTAACGAGGTTGAACTAGGTATGCAGAGATACCGACGATCAAAACCTCGGATAAGTAAACTATCGTGAGACAAAGGGAAATTGGTATCGTATGTAAGTGGTTCATTCGATCGCAAAGTAATCGTAGAAATATGTGGGAGCCATATGAATTTCTAGATTCCTCTATTGGTTATTGTTCGGAGAAGTGTCTCGATCATGTCCGCATAATTCACGAACAGTAGGGAGACACACTTAAGGATTCAATGTTGTTGAGTAGTTATGGAATGATGAGTAAGAGACCAAATGTTGTTCGGAGTCTCGGATGGGATCCGGGATATCACGAGGATATCCGGAATGGTCCTGAGAATAAGATTCATATAAGTAAAGTCCTGTTTCGGAGTTGGAGAATGATTCCGGTGTTTTCATCGGGAATGTTCTAGAAGGGTCCGGAAGGTCTGGCACTCCGGAGGGGAAGGGTACATGAATGTGTCATAACAAGTTGGAATGGTTGCATCATGTAGTAGGTATCATGGCTGGGCAAAATAAAGGGATAAATCAAATCCTAGTTTGAAAAGGTCAAACGCCAATTTGAAAAGTCAAACGGCAGTTTTGCTTGGTGGAGGGAGAGTAGGAAACCTACTTGGGGAGGAGTTCCTCTCCCTCCACCCGCCGGCCAAGGAGGCCGACTTGGGGGAGGACTCCCTCCCCTTGGACGGCGCCCTCCCACCTATAAAAGTAGGGGCAGGGGTGCCCCTCTATACCTACACCTCTCCACCCAAAAACCCTAACCCTAACCGCCGGCCTCCTGCTGCCGCCGCCGCCCTAGGGTTTCCTCCCAAGCCGCCGAGTTGGGGCTTCTCCAAGCCCTAGCATCCGGCCAAGCCTCCTCCCTTGGTGCCTCTAAACCCTAGATCGCCAAGGCCTCTCTCATAGTCCACCATACTCGCTCTGGCTTAAGGCGAAGCCCTGCGAGATCTCCCCTCTTCTTCCGGTACCATGCCGCCGTGCTGCCAGAATCGCGAGGAGAGTGCTACAACCTCCGCTGCCTGCTGGAACAAGGGAGAGGAAGGTCTTCATCGAGTACCGAACGTGTGACCGACTGCGGGAGCGCTGCCGGAACGCGGTGCCGGAAGGATCGTCTACGCGATCTTGAGATCGGCAAGAGTACGACTACATCACCCACGAGAATCTGCTCTCGTTAAACACTTTGGAATCTTCGAGGGTGAGTTCCTCTATCGACTCGTTGCTACAATATAGTAGATAGATCTTGGCTTGTTTGTTTGCATGCGGTAGAAATTTTTTGTTTTCCATGCTACGAACCCCTACAGACGGGCCTGGCGCAGAGATGGAATGGTCATTGTGTCGACGGATCCGTCACCAATCCATATGCGTCCATGCTTCAGGCCTTCTCCCGCCAGCACCACAACCTCGGGTTCAAACTCCTCGGTGACTGGATCGGAGTTCTCGCCGTGCTTCTCCTTGTACCCCGTGATGTACTTCGTACACTTGACCTCAGATACATCGTTGATCCACATGGACCCTGTCTTAGGATGCG
This sequence comes from Avena sativa, assembly GCA_916181665.1. NCBI lineage: Eukaryota > Viridiplantae > Streptophyta > Magnoliopsida > Poales > Poaceae > Avena > Avena sativa. The sequence goes on from OV702283.1 coordinate 26,483,775, forward strand.
GGGTCTTCCTGCTCTTCATCTTTCCTTATATGAATTCCCTAACCATTCCCGAACTCCGGAATTGGACTTTCCTTATATGAATCTTATTCTCCGGAATTGGACTTTCCTTATATGAATCTTATTCTCCGGACCGTTCCGGATCTCCTCGTGATATCTGATACATCGGAAACGTATCTATAATTTTTGATGCTCCATGCTTGTTTAGTATCTACTTTGCTTTGCTTTGTCTACACTTTGAGGTGCTTTTTACATGCTTTCTGGTACTAACCTATTAACAAGTTGCCACAGTGCCAGTTGCCTGTTTTCTGCTGTTTTTGGTTCCAGAAAAGCTAGTAAGGAAATATTTTCGGAATTAGACGGGACAAACATCAAAGTCAATAACTTTCCGTGGGGAACAAGAAGTCCAGATGGGAGCTGGAGAGGCGGGCCAGGGCGCCAAGACCTCCCCTAGGCGCGGGTGGGCCCTGCCCCACACCTAGGCAGGGTGTGGGGCCCCTGGCCACCGCCTCGGCCTCCCCCTTCGCCTATAAGAAGCCCCTGATGCAGAAACCCTAAGAATCCGATCAAATATCCACGAAAACTTTTGTAGTCGCCGCCACCGTCGTCCCTAGATCGGGGGGATCTGAAGTTCTTCCCGGCACCCTGTCGGAGGGGAGATCATCCCGGAGGCCTTCTCTCTGGTATGATGCGTGATTAGTTCCACCTTGGACTATGGGTCCATGTAGTAGCTAGATGGTTGTATCTCCTCCTTTGTGCTTACGTGTATAGACCTTGTGAGCTCCATTCATGATCAAGATCTAATCTATTTGTAATTATGCATGTTGTGTTTGCGGGGATCCAATGGATATTGAGATTATTATGTTGGTTTGATTAATGGTTTTGTCTTTATGATTCTATCATGTCTGTGTTGTTTGTGATCTTGCATGCTCTCCGTTGTTAGTAGCTATCTTGGCCAAGTAGTTGCTAGTGACTTCAAGAGGGGGTATTTATGCTCGATAGTGGGTTCATGCCTCTAGTTTCCAAGAGAAGTGACAATAATCTCTTTGGTTGTAGATGTGCTGTTGCTACTAGGGAGAAAACAACGATCTCTTGTTCATGGAACATTGATGACTCCTTGGTGGCGCCAGATAATTTGGTGCTTGATGTGGAGTCTTGTTGGGAACCCCAAGAGCAAGGTGTGAAGCAGCATAGCAGCAAGTTTTCCCTCAGTAGAGACCGAGGTTATCGAACCAGGAGGAGGATGGAAACGTCACACAGGTGTTGCAAGCAACGCGGAGACCTGCACAACACAAACTCAAGACTTTGCCCCAACGAATTAGTGAGGTTGTCAAGCTCACCGGTTTGCTGTAACAAATGATTAAATGTATGGTGTGGAAGGTAATGGTTTGCAGCAAGTAAACAAGTAACAGTGGAAGATGTATCAATGGTAAAGATTGGACCGAGGTCCATAGTTCACTAGAGATGCTCTCCTTAGATAAACAACATGGCATGAAGGGTAAACAAATTACAGCAGGGCAATTGACATGAACTGAGCAAGGCATAACAATGCAATTACTAGTCAAAAAGATCCTATGATATTCGATTGGGCAATACAACAAGATACATAGACCGCCATCCAACTGCATCTATGACTAGAAGTCCACCTTCAGGTTATCATCCGAACCCCCTCCAGTATTAAGTTGCAAGCAACAGACAACTGCTTTAAGCAAAGTGTGTAAGGTAAATAGTCCACATGTTCCATGAACAAGAGACCGTCGTTTTCTCCCTAGTGGCAACAACACATCTACAACCGAAGAGATTTCTATTATTTCCCTTGGAAACTAGAGGCATGAACCCACTATCGAGCATAAATACCCCCTCTTGAAGTCACTAGCAACTACTTGGCCAAGATAGCTACTAACAACGGAGAGCATGCAAGATCACAAACAACACAGACATGATAGAATCATAAAGACAAAACCATTAATCAAACCAACATAATAATCTCAATATCCATCGGATCCCTGCAAACACAACATGCATGATTAAAAATAGATTAGATCTTGATCATGAACGGAGCTCACAAGATCTATACATGAAAGCACAAAGGAGGAGATACAACCATCTAGCTACTACATGGACCCATAGTCCAAGGTGGAAATACTCACGCATCATACTGGAGAGAAGGCCTCCGGGGTGATCTCCCCTCCGGCAGGGTGCCGGGAATAACTTCAGATCCCCCCGATCTAGGGACGATGGTGGCGGCGGCTACAGACGGTTTCGTGGAGATTTGATTGGGTGCTTAGGGTTTCTGTATCGGGGGCTTCTTATAGGCGAAGGGGGAGGCCAAAGAGGTGGCCAAGGTAGCCAAACCCTAGATAGGCGCGGGGCAGGGCCCACCCGTGCCTGGGGTGGGTCTGTCTCCCCTCTGGACTTCTTGTTCCCCACGGAAAGTAATTGACTTTGACGTTTGTCTCGTCCAATTCCGAGGATATGTCTTTACTAACTTTTCTGAAACCAAAAACAGCAAAAAACATGCATCTGGCACTGTTGCAACTTGTTAATAGGTTAGTACCGGAAAACATGTAAAAAGCACCTGAAAGTGTAGACAAGTAAAGCAAAGTAGATACTAAACAAGCATGGAGCATCAAAAATTATAGATATGTTTCCAACGTATCAACATACCCAAGCTTAACTCTTGCTCGTCCTCAAGTAGGTAAGTGATAAAAATAATATTTTTTGAGGTGACATTCACCCTTACAATAAAGATCCAACCATTTGCAAGCATTGAAAGCTGGGATCAAAGAACTCTAAACATGTGCATGAAAGATGGAGTTCTAACAATAGGACATAGTAACTATGCATGCAACATGACAAGCTACAAACAAAGATCATGAATAACATGCATTGAAAAACGTTTGTTTGTTTCACATGCAGAAAACATAGCATAGTGGCAATCAGCTTGTCCCTCATAGAGTGGCAAATAGATGCATAGGACACCTGCAAAGTTCACAAGGGTGACTAGAAACAAGTAGCACAAGAACAAGTAATAACACAATATGCATCAATTAATAAGCTTTGGAACACTGCACACAGAATGACAACTATGCTCTCTTAATGGTGCCTAAAGTTAGAAGGTGGAGATTCAATAGTGGTGGAAGAAAGGCCTTTTTGTAAAGGAAGCAGGGATTACAAGTTTCAAGAAGAGCTTCCAAAAATTATGGTACTTGTTAGCTTTCAGCCCTCATTGCCCCTATCATAAGCATCTTGAAGTGGTTAAGGTTAAAGTGGCAAAGCTGGAGTATATGCTTGACGAAGTATAAGTTGGCAATCTCAAGTCCCTTGAATACGAGGGCCACACCTCATGCGTACTCAACTTTGGGTCCAGGTAAGTTCTTTTCATTGTAAGTATTTGCATATCATTGAGAACCGCCAACGGGGTACCCCTTGTACATGGTACAGGAGCTTTCCCATAACCAAAATGACAAGGCAAGCAGACAATGAGCATCTCAGCAATCTTTTTATTTACCATATGCATAGCTTTTTATTGAGGATGCTTCATAGATAGCTCATTATGGTGATGCTACAAGTTTCCACCATGATTAGGCATGGCTTAGGCTAGCGGCCCAAGCATTTCTCTAACACAGGATACAAACTCCATGGACTTACAAGTTCCCTCTTTATTTCACATCGGTGACATCCATAGACAAAAGAACATGATATCAACTGAGTACAGAGTACAAGTGCAATGTTGTAAACGTTCCCCGTGACAGCACGGTTCTGCTAATTCTAACTTATAAGTGCAAGCATATACAACAAAGTTGTCACAATGGTTCAAGTTTATTAGGGGCAAATAATAAAGTGTGCCATCAACATCGTGAGGGCTTTAATCACTAAGTTTGTACATAAAAAAATAGTTTTTAATTGAAAGATAGATGAAAACAATAATATACTTAGAATGGTGTAACACACCATGCATAGGAGTTTATAGTGGACACTCTGGAATAACTTGGTTTCTTGGGAGTCGGAGGCATGAGTAGAACTTACTCATACAAGTGGAGGCTAGCAAAAGACTGGGAACAACCAACTAAGAGAGCAATAATGGCCAAAATCATGCAGTCCAACAAAGCATACTAATCAAAGCAAAGAGTGGTACTACAAGTCAAGGACTAAATGATCATAGAGGCTAATGGCGACTTGTCATAGTCATAACATGGTGTGAGCATGTGCCAAGTCAAACCAAGCAAAGCATCAAAGGAGAATACCACAATACTATGCTTTTGCATGCTAAAACAACGCATAATTTCTTTAAGGCACACTAAGCAATCCCAATTGTTTGGAACAAGACATGCTACAGCAATAATCACTAAGCATAAGGTCAAAACAACACCTAGCATGTCATGCTAAAGTCTAAGTCATAGTCAATGCAAGCTCCTCTTGCACTTCAAGCAAGAACTTACTACTACTTTCCAAACACCAAGTAAACTTATTTGCAAAAAAACACAGCGAGAACGGGGTCCAAACTACTTTATTCAAGCAAACTAAACAACCTAAGAAAAGCAAACAAAAACTAAGACGCTCCAAGGACAACACAACTGTGCATGAAACAATAAAAACAAAATGTCTAGACAGACCAGAGCTTTTTATTGATGAAAAAGGGGATACCTTGGGCATCCCCAAGCTTTGACGCTTGTACCTCTTGGATATTTCTTGGGGTGACACCACGGTGGCATCCCCAAGCTTGAGATTTTGTCCATTCTTCATCTCATTGCATCATTATCTCTTTACACCTAAAATTTTTCGTTCATACAAAACTTCACACAATCTTCATTAGCAACATTAGTGTATTCAAAAGATATTAGACCTCTGGCAAAGCTTTGGAACAACAAGGCTTTTCAATAAAAACACAAGCTACTATAGTAACTCATTCAAAAATCTCAATTCACCTAAAGAGAACTCAAAAAGGAATCAATAAGAAGCAAATGCAAATAATGGCAGAAATTTATCAAAACAGACCAGTAGGTAGAAACTGATTTTTTCAAACATATTCTGTTGCTCAAATCAAACATTTTTGAACTAACGAAAGTTAGCTAACATACTAAGGGATTTATTCGTAAATTTTTAGCTCAATCCGAGTTACAGAGCCTCCTCACGAATGTTCTTGGTGGAGGACATAAATCTGTTTCGGGACAGCAACTCCCCAAATCTTACTTCCCTCTCATTAGAGGTCATTCTTGGCACAAAAGTCAAACAAAAAGGATAAGTAGAGGTCATTACTCAAGTAATAACTTCCAAGACTCAAGGAAACTCTTGAGTTATCTCCCAACAAGTACTTTTCTTTAACGCCTTTAAGTTAGGCACAAGAAGCAAGAAGAATCAAGTATTTTCAAATGAAGAAGCATTAACATCCATACTTGCAAAATATTCAACTATGAAAGGTATCTCATCCAAATAGGTTTTGGAGGATCCCTTCTCATCTCTCTTTGGTCTACTACCTTCATCAAAAAGATTTTCAGGAGCAATCCAATCAAAATTCTTTTCAAAGGCTTCATGCATTCCAACAAGCTTAAAGGGTATGGGTATCTTAAATTCTTCTCTAGGCTTAGTTTTATAAGAAATACCCACAACATCTACACTTGAGCCTAGCATATTGAAACGCTCAAAGACCTTTTTGGCTTCCCTAGCAACATCATGGAATTCTTTTGATAAAGTTTCAAGGATGAATTCCCTCTTTTCAACATTCTTCTCTTCTTTTAGTTTTAGGAACAAAAATTGTATGAAGGGGTTAAGGCTAACAAAACTAGCCTCCAACATATGAACTAAAAAATCTGCATCAATCTCATAATTAGGAGCAAGCTCTGCTATAGATTTATCCTTAATATCCTCATTCTTGCTAACATAATTAAAGAATTCTTCAATATTATCTTTCCCAATTATAGAGACACTACCTATTGCAAGATCTTTCAGGGCAAACTTGGGGAAAAACATGGTGGGCTAGTGCAAGGTGGCAACTAGAGCAGGAACTATTTTTTTGTGTTTTTTGAATAAAGCAAGCAAACCAAACTAGACTAATTTTTTTGGTTTTTTTTTTGAAAAGAGGCAAACAAAACCAAGCAAAAGAAACAAAGCAAACTAAAAACAAAGTAAATAGAAAGGAAGTGAAGGACTCCCCTAGTGAATACGTCCTTGGCCTCCCCAGAAACGGCGCCAAAAAACTTGTTGATGACTCCTTGGAGGCGCCAGAGAACTTGGTGCTTGATGTGGAGTCTTGTTGGGAACCCCAAGAGCAAGGTGTGAAGCAGCACAACAACAAGTTTTCCCTCGGTAGAGACCGAGGTTATCGAACCGGAAGGAGGAAGGAACCGTCACACAGGTGTTGCAAGCAACGCAGAGACCTACACAACACAAACTCAAGACTTTGCCCCAACAAATCAGTGAGGTTGTCAAGATCACCGGTTTGCTGTAACAAAGGATTAAACATATTGTGTGGAAGGTAATGGTTTGCAGTAAGTAAACAAGTAACAGTGGAAGATGTATCAATGGTAAAGATTGGACTGGGGTCCATAGTTCACTAGAGGTGCTCTCCTTAGATAAACAACATGGCATGAAGGGTAAACAAATTACAGCAGGGCAATTAACAGGAACTGAGCAAGACATAACAATGCAATTACTAGTCAGAAAGATCCTATGAGATTCGATTGGGCAATACAACAAGATACATAGACCGCCATCCAACTGCATCTATGACTAGAAGTCCACCTTCAGGTTATCATCCGAACCCCTCTAGTATTAAGTTGCAAGCAATAGACAACTTCTTTAAGCAAAGTATGTAAGGTAAACGGTCCACATGTTCCATGAACAAGAGACCGTCGTTTTCTCCCTAGTGGCAACAACACATCTACAACCAAAGAGATTTCCGTCACTTCCCTTGGAAACTAGAGGCATGAACCCACTATCGAGCATAAATACCCCCTCTTGGAGTCACTAGCAATTACTTGGCCAAGATAGCTACTAACAACGGAGAGCATGCAAGATCACAAACAACACAGACATGATAGAATCATAAAGACAAAACCATTAATCAAACCAACATAATAATCTCAATATCCATCGGATCCCCGCAAACACAACATGCATGATTACAAATAGATTAGATCTTGATCATGAATGGAGCTCACAAGATCTATACATGAAAGCACAAAGGAGGAGATACAACCATCTAGCTACTACATGGAGCCATAGTACAAGGTGGAACTACTCACGCATCATACCGGAGAGAAGGCCTCCAGGATGATCTCCCCTCTGGCAGGGTGCCGGGAAGAAACTCATACCCCCCTGATCTAGGGACGATGGTGGCGGCGGCTACAGACGGTTTCGTGGAGATTTGATCGGGTGCTTAGGGTTTCTGCATCGGGGGCTTCTTATAGGCGAAGGGGGAGGCCGAGGAGGCGGCCAGGGTAGCCAAACCCTAGCCAGGCACGGGGCTGGGCCCACCCACGCCTGGGTGGGTCTGGCCCCCCTGGCTGTCCCCTCCGGCTCCCCTCTGGACTTCTTGTTCCCCATGGAAAGTAATTGACTTTGATGTTTGTCCCGTCCAATTCCGAGAATATTTCTTTACTAACTTTTCTGAAACCAAAAACAGCAGAAAACATGCATCTGCCACTATTGCAACTTGTCAATAGGTTGTAGGGTTTCGTAGCATGGAAAAAAAAATTCTATCGCATACAAACAAACAAGCCAAGATCTATCTACTAGATTGTAGCAACGAGTCGATGGAATAACTTACCCTCGAAGATTCCAAAGTGTTTAACGAGAGCGGATTCTCGTGGGTGATGTAGTCGTACTCTTCCTGATCTCAAGATCGCGTAGACGATCCTTCCGGCGCTGCGTTCCGGCAGCGCTCCCGCAGTCGGTCACACGTTCGGTACTCGACGAAGACCTTCCTCTCCCTTGTTCCAGCAGGCAGCGGAGGTTGTAGCACTCTCCTCATGATTCCGGCAGCACAACGGCGTGGTACCGAAAGTAGAGGGGAGATCTCGCAGGGCTTCGCCTTAAGCCGGAGCGAGTATGGTGGAGTATGAGAGAGATCCTCGGCGATCTAGGGTTTAGACACACCAAGGAGGAGAGGCTAGAGCCGGTGGCTAGGGTTCCGGGATACCCAAAGTCGGCGTCTAGGGCAAAACCCTAGGGGGCGGCGGCGGCTATGGTGGTAGGCGCCAAGCTAGGGTTTGGAGGAGAGGTACTTGTGTGTGCTAGGAGGGAGCCCTGCCCCTCCTTATATAGGTGGAGGGGCCGGCGGCCAAGGGGAGGGAGGGGAGTCCCTCCCCAACTCGGCTTGGAGGGGGCGCCGCCGGTTGGAGGAGGGAACTCCTCCCCAACTCGGTTTCCCCCTTCCTCCTCTTTTCCACTTTCCAAATTTAGCCGTTTGACTTTTCAATTTAGCTATTTGACTTTTCAAACTAGGATTCGATTAATCCTTTATTTGGAACAGCGATGATACTTAGTACATGATGCAATCATTCCAACTTGCAATGACACATTCATGTACCCCTTCCCTTCCGGAGTGCCGGACATTCCGGAACCTTCTAGAACATTCCCGATGAAAACACCGGAATCATTTCCCAACTCCGAAACGGGACTTTCCTTATATGAATCTTATTCTCCGGACCATTCCGGATCTCCTCGTGATATCCCGGATCCCATCCGAGACTCCGAACAACATTCGGTATCTTTCTCATTCATTCCATAACTACTCAAACAACGTCGAATCCTTAAGTGTGTCTCCCTACGGTTCGTGAATTATGCGGACATGATCAAGACACTTCTCCGAACAATAACCAATAGAGGAATCTGGAAATTCATATGGCTCCCACATATTTCTACGATTACTTTGCGATCGAATGAACCACTTACATACGATACCAATTTCCCTTTGTCTCACGATAGTTTACTTATCCGAGGTTATGATCGTCGGTATCTCTGCATACCTAGTTCAACCTCGTTACCGATAAGTACTCTTTTCTCATTCCCGTGATATGTGATCCCTTGTGAGCCAGTCACATGCTTGCAAGCTAATTGGATGACATTCCACCGAGAGGGCCCAGAGTATATCTATCCGTCATATGGATGGACAAATCCCACTCTTGATCCATGTGTCTCAACCAATACTTTCCGAACACTCAATGCCACCTTTATAGCCACCCAGTTACGGTGTGGTGTTTGATGTCATCAAAGAATCCATCCGGTAAAGGTGATATGCATGATCTCATGGTCGAAGGAATTAGGTTACTATGTATCAGAAAGCATATAGCAATTGAACTATTGAAATGACTTGATCTTTATGCTACGCTTATCTATAGGAGTATGTCCATCATATCATTCTCCTAACGATATGATCTTGTTGTTGATAACATCTCAATGTTCATGATAGGGAAACCACAATCATTTATCAACCAACAAGCTAGTGATGTATAGAGGCTATACTAGGGACTTCAAATTAAGTTTACAAATCACACAAGTATCAATGTTTCCTTGTTAATACTATTATAGCATGAATGTAAACATTTATCATAAACACAAAGATATAATAATAACCACATTTATTATTGCCTCTAGGGCATATCTCCAACAGTCTCCCACTTGCACTAGAGTCATCTAATCTAGATTACATGGTAATATACCGAACACCCATGGCAGTTTGGTGCTGGTCATGTTTTGCCCTCGGGAGAGGTTTAGTCAACGGATCCGCCACATTCAGATCTGTGTGTACTTTGCAAATCTTTATATCCCCATCTTGGATATGTTCTCGAATAGCGTGAAAACGTAGCTTGATGTGCTTCAGCTTCTTGTGTGACCTTGGTTCTTGCGCATTGGCTATGGCGCCCATGTTATCACAGTAGATAGACATTGGGTCCAGCGCTCTAGGAACCACACCCAGCTCTGTAATGAACTCTTTCATCCATATCGCTTCTTGTGAAGCCTCCGAAGCAGCCATGTATTCCGATTCAGTTGAAGATCTCGCCACAACGCTTTGCTTTGCACTCCTCCAGCTAACTGCTGCACCATTCAAAATAAATACGTATCCAGATTGTGATTTAGAATCATCTGGATCGGTGTTCCAACTAGCATCGGTGTAACCATTAACAACGATCTGTTCATCACCTCCATAAGAAAGAACCATATCCTTAGTTCTTCTCAAGTACTTAAGGATGTTTTTGACCGCTGTCCAATGATCCACTCCTGGATCACTTTGATATCTGCTAGTCAAACTAACAGCATATGCAATGTCGGGTCTAGTACATAGCATGGCATACATTAGAGATCCTATGGCTGAGGCATAGGGAGTCTTACTCATCCTTTCTCTATCTTCTGCCGATGTCGGACTTTGAGTTTTACTCAAGGTCGTATTGGGCAACATGGGCAAGAACCCTTTCTTGCTATCTTCCATTCCAAACCTCTTTAGAACTTTGTCCAAATATGTACTCTGTGACAATGATATTTGGTGTTTCGATCTATCTCTATAAATCTTTATGCCTAATATGTAAGCTGCTTCGCCAAGATCCTTCATTGAAAAACTATTATTCAAATATTCCTTGACACTATTAAGTAGGTCTACATCATTCCCAATCAATAATATGTCATCCACATATAGTATTAAGAATGCTACAGATCTCCCACTCACTTTCTTGTAAATACAAGCTTCTCCATAAGTTTGTATAAAACCAAAACTTTTGATCACCTTATCAAAACGTTGATTCCAACTTCGGGATGCTTGCTTCAATCCATAGATGGACCGTTGAAGTTTGCATACCTTGTTAGCATCTTTAGGATCAACAAAACCTTTGGGTTGCATCATATACAACTCTTCATCAATATCTCCATTGAGGAATGCTGTTTTGACATCCATATGCCATATCTCATAATCATAATATGCAGCGATTGCTAACATAATCCTCACAGATTTTAGCTTCGCTACTGGTGAGAAAGTCTCATCTTAGTCAACTCCTTGAATTTGTCGAAACCCTTTTGCGACAAGTCGAGCTTTATAGACAGTAACATTACCATCAGCATCTGTTTTCTTCTTGAAGATCCATTTGTTCTCGACAGCCTTCCGGCCATCTAGTAAGTCCACCAAAGTCCATACTTGGTTTTCGTACATGGATCCAATCTCGGATTTCATGGCTTCCTGCCATTTATTGGAATCTAGGCTCATCATTGCTTCCTCATATGTCTCAGGGTCATCGGTGTTGTCTACCAACATGACACTCATAACGGGATCATACCAATCTGGAGTGGTACGAGTTCTCGTTGACCTCCGAGGCTCTGTAGCAACTTCAACCGAAGTTTCATGATCATCATCATTAGCTTCCTCTCTAATTGGTGCAGGCACCGCATGAACTTCTTCCGGTGCTGCGCTACTCGCAATTTCGAGAGAAGGTTCGACAACCTCGTTGAGTTCTACTTTCCTTCCAGTCACTTCTTTCGAGAGAAATTCCTTCTCTAGAAAGGATCCATTCTTAGCAACGAAGACTTTGCTTTCGGATCTGTGATAGAAGGTATACCCAATAGTTTCCTTCGGGTATCCTATGAAGACGCATTTTTCTGCTTTGGGTTCAAGCTTGTCCGGCTGTAACTTCTTTACATAGGCTTCGCATCCCCAAACTTTAAGGAACGACAATCTAGGTTTCTTCCCAAACCATAATTCATACGGTGTCGTTTCAACGGATTTAGATGGTGCCCTATTTAAAGTGAATGCGGCTGTTTCTAATGCATAACCCCAAAATGATAGCGGTAAATTTGTAAGTGACATCATAGAACGAACCATATCTAAGAGAGTTCGATTACGACGTTCGGACACACCATTACGCTGTGGTGTTCCCGGCGGTGTCAACTGTGAAAGTATTCCGCATTTCTTCAAATGCTCGCCAAACTCGTAACTTAGATATTCACCTCCACGATCAGAACGCAGAAATTTAATCTTCTTGTTACGTTGATTCTCTACCTCACTTTGAAACTCCTTAAACTTCTCGAAAGTTTCGGACTTATGTTTCATGAAATAGATATACCCATATCTACTCAAGTCATCCGTGAAGGTAAGAACATAACGATAACCACCGCGCGATGCTATACTCATTGGACCACACACATCGGTATGTATGATTTCTAATAAGTCCGTAGCTCGCTCCATCATACCAGAAAATGGAGTCTTAGTCATTTTACCCATCAGACATGCTTCGCATCTATCAAGTGATTCGAAATCAAGTGATTCAAGAAGTCCATCGGAATGGAGTTTCTTCATACGCTTCACTCCAATGTGACCAAGACGACAGTGCCACATATAGGTCGAATTATCGCTTGATTTCAAACGTTTAGCCTCAATGTTATTAATATGTGTATTTCCACTATCGAGATTCAACAAGTATAGACCATCTATCGAAGGTGCATGTGCATAAAAGATATTACTCATATAAATCGAACAACCATTATTCTCGGACTTAAACAAGTAACCGTCTCGCAATAAACAAGATCCCGATATAATGTTCATGCTCAACGCAGGCACCAAATAACAATTATTTAAGTATAAAACTAATCCCGATGGTAGATGAAGGGGTAGCGTGCCGACTGCGATCACATCAACCTTTGATCCGTTTCCCACGCGCATCGTCACCTCGTTCTTCGCTAGCTTCCTTTATTCTGCAGCACCTGTTTCGAGTTACAAATATGAGCAACCGAACCAGTATCAAATACCCAGGCACTACTACGAGTACTAGTGAGATACACATCAATAACATGTATATCAGATATACCTTTCTTCTTGATGTTGCCATTCTTCAAATCCGCCAAGTACTTTGGGCAATTCCGCTTCCAGTGACCTTCTCCCTTGCAGTAAAAGCACTCAGTTTTAGGCTTAGGTCCAGCCTTGGTCTTCTTCGCCGGCGTGGTAACCTTCTTACCACCCTTCTTGAAGTGTCCCTTCTGCTTAGACTTGCCTTTCTTGAATTTGGTGGTCTTATTGACCAACAACACTTGGTGCTCTTTCTTGATCTCCACTTCTGCAGACTTTAACATAGCAAACAGTTCTGGCAACTGCTTGTTCATGTTCTGCATGTTGTAGTTCATCACAAAGTTCTTGTAACTTGGTGGTAGTGATTGGAGGACACGGTAAATCCCCAAAGCATTAGGAATCACTATACCCAAGCTTTGAAGTTTGTTTGCGTGCCCAGACATCTTAAGCACATGTTCACTGACGGAGCTGCCCTCTTCCATCTTGCAGTTAAAGAACTTTTCAGAAGCCTCATAACTTTCAATTGCCGCATGAGTCTCAAAGATCAATTTGAGATCCTCGACAATATCATATGGGTCTGAATTCTCAAACCTTTTCTGAAGCTCCGATTCCAAACCATACAAGATAGCACACTGAACTATGGAGTACTGATTCTTCCGAGCGAGGTAAACATTCTTTACTACATCGGAAGCATCAGCTGCAGGTGGGTCACCCAGCGGTGCATCCAGCACATAGGTCAAATTACCAGCTGTGAGGACAATCCTCAAATTGCGGAACCAATCCGCGAAGTTGCTTCCATTGTTTTTCAACTTTTCTTTCTCTAGGAACGCATTAAAATTGATGGTAGGGGCTGCCATTGATCTACAACATATTTGCAATAGTTTAGACTAAGTTTATGACAAATTGAGTTCAAATTAATGATAAAGTTAATCTAGGTGAACTCCCACTCAAAACAATATCCCTCACATTGTTTCAGTGATCACACGAACCAAATCCACCACATCAACACCGATCATCACGAGAGTTGATATAGTTTCAATGGCGAACAATCGTCATGTTCATCATATCTACTATATGATTCATGCTTTACCTTTCGGTGATCCGTGTTCCGAGACCATGTTTGTACATGCTAGGCTTGTCAAGATCAAACCTTAGTTTCCGCATGAGCAAATCTGGCTTGCTCACGTTGTATACACTTGCAGAATATAACACACCCGATCATCACGTGGTGCTTCGAAACAACAAGCTTTAGCAACGGTGCTAACTAAGGGTGAACACTTTATGACTTGAAATTCATGTGCATGAGGGATCATCTTATAATGCTACCGTCGTCTACTAAGCAATACAAGATGCATAAAGGATTAACATCACATGCAATTCAAAATATGTGATATGATATGGCCTTTCTTCTTTGTGCTTCCGATCTCCATCTTCAAGCACGAACATGATCTCCATCATCACCGGCATTGCATCAAGGTCAATGACGCTTCTCCATGGTTGTCGTCCACCGGCTTCAACTATTACAACTACTTTGAATAGACACGCGGGTCTTAACATAAATTAAAGACAACCATATGGCTCCTGCCGGTTGCCAACTTACAATAAGGAACATTGCATACATCAAATATAATCACAATCATGGCCATATCACATCACTGCACACCCCTGCAAAACAAAGTTAGACGCCTCTACTTTCTTTGCATGTTTTACGTGGTTTGGGGCTTTCAATAAGTGTCGTTCTAACTTACGAACATGAACCACAACATTGATACTAGTATTGTTAATCACCCGTTGTAAATTGGATCTTAACTATGCTAGGAGAAACAGGCACCCGCAAAGCCACTTATGCAATACAAGTTGCATGTCAAGCGTGGAGCAAGTCTCATGAACGATGTCATGTAAGGTTAGCCTGGGCCGCTTCATCCCAACATACCGCAAGATGCAAAGTACACAAGAAGCAATCGACAATAAAAGCATCAACGCCCACAATGACCATTGTGTTCTACTCGTGCAACAGATCTACATATAGACACGGCTCTGATACCACTGTAGGGTTTCGTAGCATGGAAAACAAAAAATTTCTATTGCATACAAACAAACAAGCCAAGATCTATCTACTAGATTGTAGAAACGAGTCGATGGAATAACTTACCCTCGAAGATTCCAAAGTGTTTAACGAGAGCGGATTCTCGTGGGTGATGTAGTCGTACTCTTCCCGATCTCAAGATCGCGTAGACGATCCTTCCGGCGCTGCGTTCCGGCAGCGCTCCCGCAGTCGGTCACACGTTCGGTACTCGAAGAAGACCTTCCTCTCCCTTGTTCCAGCAGGCAGCGGAGGTTGTAGCACTCTCCTCGCGATTCCGGCAGCACAACGGCGTGGTACCGGAAGTAGAGGGGAGATCTCGCAGGGCTTCGCCTTAAGCCGGAGCGAGTATGGTGGAGTATGAGAGAGCTCCTCGACAATCTAGGGTTTAGACACACCAAGGAGGAGAGGCTAGAGCCGGCGTCTAGGGTTCCGGGACACCCAAAGTTGGCGGCTAGGGCAAAACCCTAGGGGGCGGCGTCGGCGGCTATGCTGGTAGGCGCCAAGCTAGGGTTTGGAGGAGAGGTACTTGTGTGTGCTAGGAGGGAGCCCTGCCCCTCCTTATATAGGTGGAGGGGCCGGCGGCCAAGGGGAGGGAGGGGAGTCCCTCCCCGACTCGGCTTGGAGGGGGTGCCGCCGGTTGGAGGAGGGAACTCCTCCCCAACTCGGTTTCCCCCTTCCTCCTCTTTTCCACTTTCCAAATTTAGCCGTTTGACTTTTCAATTTAGCTATTTGACTTTTCAAACTAGGATTCGATTAATCCTTTATTTGGAACAGCGATGATACTTAGTACATGATGCAATCATGCCAACTTGCAATGACACATTCATGTACCCCTTCCCTTCCGGAGTGCCGGACATTCCGGAACCTTCTAGAACATTCCCGATGAAAACACCGGAATCATTTCCCAACTCCGAAACGGGACTTTCCTTATATGAATCTTATTCTCCGGACCATTCCGGATCTCCTCGTGATATCCCGGATCCCATCCGAGACTCCGAACAACATTCGGTCTCTTTCTCATTCATTCCATAACTACTCAAACAACGTCGAATCCTTAAGTGTGTCTCCCTACGGTTCGTGAATTATGCGGACATGATCGAGACACTTCTCCGAACAAAAACCAATAGAGGAATCTGGAAATTCATATGGCTCCCACATATTTCTACGATTACTTTGCGATCGAATGAACCACTTACATACGATACCAATTTCCCTTTGTCTCACGATAGTTTACTTATCCAAGGTTATGATCGTCGGTATCTCTGCATACCTAGTTCAACCTCGTTACCGATAAGTACTCTTTTCTCGTTCCTGTGATATGTGATCCCTTGTGAGCCAGTCACATGCTTGCAAGCTAATTGGATGACATTCCACCGAGAGGGCCCAGAGTATATCTATCCGTCATATGGATGGACAAATCCCACTCTTGATCCATGTGTCTCAACCAATACTTTCCGAACACTCAATGCCACCTTTATAGCCACCCAGTTACGGTGTGGTGTTTGATGTCATCAAAGAATCCATCCGGTAAAGGTGATATGCATGATCTCATGGTCGAAGGAATTAGGTTACTATGTATCAGAAAGCATATAGCAATTGAACTATTGAAATGACTTGATCTTTATGCTACGCTTATCTATAGGAGTATGTCCATCATATCATTCTCCTAACGATATGATCTTGTTGTTGATAACATCTCAATGTTCATGATAGGGAAACCACAATCATTTATCAACCAACAAGCTAGTGATGTATAGAGGCTATACTAGGGACTTCAAATTAAGTTTACAAATCACACAAGTATCAATGTTTCCTTGTTAATACTATTATAGCATGAATGTAAACATTTATCATAAACACAAAGATATAATAATAACCACATTTATTATTGCCTCTAGGGCATATCTCCAACATAGGTTAGTACCAGAAAACATGTAAAAAGCACTTCAAAGTGTAGACAAGTAAAGCAAAGTAGATACTAAACAATCATGGAGCATCAAAAATTATAGATACGTTTCCAACGTATCAAACATGTGGACTGTTTACCTTACACACTTTACTTAAAGCAGTTGTCTGTTGCTTGCAACTTAATATTGGAGGGGGTTCGGATGATAACCTGAAGGTGGACTTCTAGTCATAGATGCAGTTGGATGGCGGTCTATGTATATTGTTGTATTACCCAATCGAATCTCATAGGATCTTCCTAACTAGTAATTGCATTGTTATGCCTTGCTCAGTTCCTGTCAATTGCCCTGCTATAATTTGTTTACCCTTCATGCCATGTTGTGTATCTAAGGAGAGCACCTGTAGTGAACTATGGACCCCGGTCCAATCTTTACCATCGATACATATTGCATTGTTACTTGTTTACTTGCTGCAAACCATTACCTTCCACACCATATGTTTAATCCTTTGTTACAGCAAACCGGTGAGCTTGACAACCTCACTGATTCGTTGGGGCAAAGTCTTGAGTTTGTGTTGTGCAGGTCTCCGTGTTGCTTCCAACACCTATGTGACGTTTAGTTCCTCCTATTGGTTCGATAACCTCGGTCTCTACTGAGGGAAAACTTGCTGTGCTGCTTCACACCTTGCTCTTGGGGTTCCCAACAAGACTCCACATCAAGCACCAAGTTCTCTGGCGCCACCAAGGAGTCATCAATATCCCGGATCCCATCCGAGACTCCAAACAACATTTGGTCTTCTCACTCACATTCCATATCTACTAAAAAACATCGAATCCTTAAGTGTGTCTTCCTATGGTTCGTGAATTATGTAGACATGAACGAGACTCTTCTCCGATCAATAACCAACAGATGAATCTGGAAATTCATATGGCTCCCCCATATTTCTACGATTACTTCGTGATCGAATGAATCATTTACATATGATACCAATTTCCCTTTGTCTCACAATACTTTACCTATCTGAGGTCTGATCGTCGGTATCTCTGCATACCTAGTTCAACCTCGTTACCGATAAGTACTCTTTACTCGTTCCTGTGATATGTGATCCCTTATGATCCAGTCACATGCTTGCAAGCTAATTGGATGACACTCCACCGAGAGGGACCAGAGTATATCTATCCGTCATATGGATGGACAAATCCCACTCTTGATCCATGTGTCTCAACACATACTTTCTGAACACTCAATGCCACCTTTATAACTACCCAGTTACAAAGTGGTGTTTGATGCCATCAAAGCATCCATTCGATGATGGTGATTATCATGATCTCATGGTCGAAGAATTTAGGTTACTATGTATCTGAAAGCTTATAGCAAACGAACTATTGAAATGACTTGATATTTATGCTACGCTTAACTATAGGAGTATGTCCATCACACCGTTCTCTTAATGATATGATCTTGTTGTTAATAACATCTCAATATTCATGATCAGGAAACCATGATCATCTATTAACCAACAAGCTAGTATTATAAAGAGAGGCTTTACTATAGACTCTAACAAGTTTAAAAATCACACAAGTATTAATGTTTCCGGTTAATACAATTATATCATGAATGTAAACATTCATCATAAACACAAATATATAGTAATAACTACTTTTATTATTGCCTCTTGGGCATATCTCCAACAAAAGGCTGAGCACAAAAAGTTGAGGTACAAGATCGACGACATGATGAAGCACGAGGAGCTAGTTGCGCAACAACAAATGGATACCAAGCTCAAGTTGGCTGACAAGAGAGAAGAGACCAAGATGAAAATGTGGCTTGCAACTCATGAAGATGAGAAGCGCAAAGCTGAGTTTGAGGAGTGGAGAATTAGTCTCGAAGAGGACAAGGCTAGGGAAACAATGATTGCCGATGAAACACGAGTGATGACTATGGATCCTGACAAGATGGATCCAATCACAAAAGATTGGTGGGACGATAAAAGGTTAGAGATCATCGAGGCAAGGAAAACTCGCAGAGCTGCTGCAAGTGCTGCTGTGAACAGTGGAGGTGATCATCATGGTCATAAGAGAGCCTAGTATGTTTATTTTCAATTTGTTTGTGTTGCTGTAAAATTTTGAAATTTATGTATTGGTTTGAGTTGTTGAGGGTATAATCTGTTTTGCGATATACGCTATTTTGCAGTACACGCGATGGGTATAACTATTTTGCATATGTGCCCCGTCCTTTCTCGCACCACAAAGATGAGTTGCGGTTTACCGCATACGCATTTTACGGTATGACCAGATGCGATATCTGCTAGAGTCTAGAGATGCTCTAAAGTGCTATCGACTCCCATAAATTAATTTTTAAATCGCACTTCACATCCTGGCCCAAGTTCTGCTCCCGTCCCACGTCGCCCCCCGCGCGGGCGACGGGGACAAACTCTAATCGCCGCCGCCAGCCCCTATCACCCTCCCTCCTCCTCCCCGCCGCCGTCGGATGGCGTCGCCAGGAAAAGCCTGGGCTCTGGTGGCGGGGGGGGGGCTCCTTCCCCCGCCCATGGACACGAAGGCGCGGGCCGAGAGGCCATGGCGGGCGGCGTGCTTGGCCAGGGGCACGCTGGCGCGACGGCTGCTGCGCAGAGTCCTTGCTCCGGCGGGCTGGCGGTTGTGGTCCCTGACGGCGGTGGTTCCATGGAGGCGGAGCTTCGGTGGACCGCCGGTGGTGAGGGCTGGAGATCTGCTAGGGTGTTGGGAGTCGTCGTCGGGATGGCGGAGGCAGCGTCGCGTCAGAATAAGGGTGCCGGAGCTCGATCCCCATCTTGGCAAGGCCACTTGTGGCGGAGCCGGCGAGCTGCTGGCCAGCTTTCCTCTCAGATCGGAAGATCTGGGGAGGGTGGTCTCTTCGGGCGTGGTCGTTTTTCGACTCTGCCGTGGATCTTCGGGAGTCGGAAGGATGCTGCTGCTGTTGTCTTCCCCTCGGCCGGCCGTGGTGGCGAGGGAGGGGAAGAGGATGGTACAACCGCCTTCCTCGTTAGGGTTGTTTTGGGTCTTTTTTTGAGATGTGACTGTCGCGTCTTGCAATTTCCTCCGGCCGGCCATGGTGGTGAGGGGAGGAGGAGGCTAGGTGTGGCGTCGATGGTTGGGACCTACTGCTCGGGGACCTTGGATTGGAGAAACTGCTTGGTCTCCACCATCTCCTTCCTGCCCGATGGTCTGGAAAAGATTATTAGCTCTCATCCCTCGGGGTGGGCACTCCTGCGGTGTTCAAAGCCCAATGCGGCGAAGGTGGCGGCGGTGACTCGATGGTGTCTGAAGATGGGCGGCCTCCGGATCCGGTCCCTGTATCTGGGTGGTGACGATGAGGACGAAGGGCTTGATTGCGATTTGGGAGTACGGTGTCGGGTCTTCTGGGTCCATATTGTATTTTCCTTTTTTTTTGTTGTCGTTTGTAATCGGTTTCGCCATGATTGAATGCCATTAGTTGTTATCTCAAAAAAAAAGACTCCCATAAATTAGATGTGTGACATCGATTAGCTAGCTCTTTCATAAGTTACTTAAACGCCAGGCTTGCCACGCTCTTGCCGGTTTCTACTACAAGCTAGGGCTATGGCTGCCGGGCGCCGCTGTCAATTTCACTACGTGTGTTATTAATTCTTTTTTAGAATAGATGCTCATAATATGAACATGTACTCATCCTTATAAACGTATGCATGCACACTCTATCTTATGAGCACCTTCGAGAGACTGAGCCGGCGAATTGGGTCTTAAGATTGATGGAGTCACTATAAACGTCTCGTTGTCGATGAAAACGTTGCCCACTAAAACAATATTTCGTCTACATTGTTAAATTTAGGGTTTAAACTCTGTTGGACTGGATACAACCACTCTCCTGGTCACCCGTTGGTTTGCGTATGTTGTTGATTCCAGAATGGTCATCGTCATGACCTTCTAAGTGCTATTAGCCGTACGACTTAGATTAGTATTTTCTTTCATAGGTTGTGATGCAAGCTGCACACAGAACTTACAAGAAACTTTGATTAGTAACTTAGATGTGTTACTACTTATTTTCTGAGAATATTCGCTCTCACTCTCAGTAGAACCAGTCTGATCCGTCTCCAGCGGAAAAAACGGAGGAGTATACGATATCAAGGTCCAAAGCACGTACTCAATTAAGAGTACTCTCTTGTCGCGGTTTTGAACTCAACACTTATTACGGATCGGAGGCAGTATTTGCTGTCAAAAAAAACTTGATCCAATCTATTAGTGCATAAAATAAAATTTAGAAAAAAACAATACTAAGCACTGTCCACCGTAACCATCGTTGTAATGCATCACCTAGACAAGGCAAGGCTTCAAAGTCTTCTCAAGGCGACCCCCTTCCTCTTCTCCCGCACGAATAAAGAGGCACCGCTTGAGAGTTCCCTCCCCGAGACCGGGCCCCTCCCATGGCGCCCTTGCCGGAATAGCCACTGAGTGGTGGCCGGGAGTCGGCGCCGGAGTAGCTAGAGTAGTTAGGTGTAGTTCTGGCCTTCTGCCAGGCTTGGGCTCCATGCCCGTTAGTCGAAGCAAGATGCGAGATCTGGCCGCCCAGATCCTGCAACTAGGGTTCCATCGTCACCAGTGGCTGCTCCTGTGGTCGAAGCTGAGCGGGCGGAGAGGGAGCGTTGCTTCCCCAAATAAACTAGAGGCGGCTTGTTTCCATTCGTTCTGGGTGAGCCTGGCGTTGCTGGTTCTCCTGGACGGCCGTGGCGGTAGGGGGGGGGAGATCTGCGGCGACGAGGTGTACGGATTGGTGGTGCCCCTCCCGGTCGGCCGTGGTGGCGAGGAGGAGGTGGTCTGCTATTCGGCGATCGCCGGTCTGGATTGGAAGTAGTTTATCAGTGTTGTGGTTCGAGTCGATCTGGAAGATTCGAAGCCATTTCTCGTCGTATTGGTCGCGGGGAGAAGGGGTGGCGGCGATTTCTTCCTCGATCTGATGTCATCTGGAGCGGGCAGGGTAGTTGTTGGGATGACGTCGAGCTGTTCGAAGTGGGGCTCTCAAGCAGCAATGGTGGGCTGCATCTGGAGCATCTGGAGCGGCGTGGTTCCTGGGAGTACTCTCTCGGCGGTGGTGTCCGACTTCTTCGGCCGAAGGACGGCCACTCCCTCCCTCTTTGCTGGTGCCTCAAGGCTGGCGCAAGGGCGATCTCAACCTCCTTTGACGGAGGCCTCTTTGCTTCATCTTGTTTGGCTCCCGCTGCGGTGATCCAAGTGGTCATGTCCCCGGCGTCGCCGCGGTTGAACAAGAAGAACAGTTTCTTGCGTGTGGTGGAAGTGGAGCTGGATCCGATAGCGTTTCTGGCAATAGATCTAGGGTTCTTGGTGCTTATTGTATGGACCTTGTTGTAATTTCTCCTTTCTTTCTGGTCCTATTTGTAATTTGTACCGTCACGGCTGAAAGTTAATGAAAGTTTTCGTTAAATTTTTTTGCATCACGTACGTACTCGTAGTGTCAGGTAGGAGTACGTTTTCTCGGGAAATACTATCCTACCTACTTCTCTCTATTTTCCTATCCAACGATCGGTTAGGAATCCTAGAGGGAAACTACCCGTGTATATATCCCATCTAGGAGTATATATCAACCGGTGGACTCTCCTTTTTTTTCCCGATAAACCAAGATCGCCCCTGTTATTATAGCTGGAACGACAAACTAATCCAATCCCTCAGCAAGCTTCAGAGAAAATCGGAACCTGAAACCCATGGGCAGGCAGGCGATGACCGGGATGGACGACGTGGAGAGGCAGGCAATCCATGGAGATCCGGAGATCCTAGAGAAGAAGAACAAGGCCAAGAAAGACTGCCGCACTAGTTGCATCGTCTGGACCCTTATCATCGGGTTCTCCTTGGGCATGACCGTCCTGTACATAATCTACCATCTCGACGCGCATTACTACGTCACGATAGACTCCGTCTCCGGCCTCGACGATCCGGCGGGGGGTCTCGCGTTCAACCTTACGCTCGGCGTCGGCTCATGGAGCTACGGGTACAAGGCGTGCATCGAGCCCGGCACATACGTCGAGGTTTCCCGCCATGGTTTCCAGCTCGCCGCAAGTGAGCCAGAGGCGCGGCAGGTCTGCGCTGGGCCGATGAAGACAGCCGCGCAGCGTGTCGTCGCGAGGGTGACAGGGATTCCCACGGGGCAAGTGCTGGAGAGCCTCGCCGCCGACGCGAAGGCGGGGGCTCTGTACGACATCACGCTGCACCTCCCCGCAGGGTCCTACGGTGATTTGGAACGGAAGAAGTGGGTGACGGAGTGCGGCGGCAAGCAGGTCGGTGCCGCCGCCGCATGGTGCGATGCCCCCAACCAGATTAATAAGGTAACTGGCTAGGATATCAATTGATGCCGGTAATTTTTTTTATTCAGTTAATCAAACTAATATATATGTGCAAGATGTAAAAGCTCTCGGACTCATCGATTAGTAGCCTAAGAAGTTCTAGCTAGCCTGTTTCTGCATCAGGGAACGCCTGTGTACCGAGCAACCGTACCTTTTATTTTCTCTTCGAATTTCCCACTAGACATCGCGTGCCGTTGTGCGCTTGGCGTTTGTTCACCTGGTAGTTTTTCGCTAGTGTTATTCTTCGTGCCATTAATGTCTTTGTTCTCCTGTTCATGTTTGCAAATGAGCTGGCCGTCACTATAAATCTTTTTTTAACCAAAAAATTATATTGATATCACGAATATACTAATTATATATAGCCTCTGTACCAACAAAGTATCTAAAGACATCGGATGCTAAATAGGAGAGAGATGGAAGATTTTAGGAAAGGTATCCCAATCTCAATCCCAAATTATTGAGATTGGATTAGAGATTCTCTAACTATGTACTAATGCAAGATGAATGTTGTCTGCAAAACCACTAATGCTAGAGAAAATCACGAGCACATGGTAATGACTATTCCTGCCATTCAGAGAAGAAGGGAAGCAACTTGATTTTATAGAAACAGAAGCAATGGGGAGAGCAGATGCCTTCGTCCTCCCTCGCTGTCTCAAACTAGCCGTTAATGTTCAAAACCCTGAAGCAAAGCACAAACGCTCTGCCACTACGAGTTTCTTTCTGGACTTTGCTAGATAATGACGACTGTTCTAGAAATATTAAATTCCAGCGGGCATGACACCTTGTGTTTCGACAACAGCACGCGCGTCACTAACAAACATAATATGCAATCAATAGTTAGCGGCTCGGTTCATTGCCCGCCGCTGCTATCACGCATACGGATATGAGGCCTCGAAAAATGTTAGGGTACAAAGCCTTCATGCTAACACATCATCATGGACGACAATAAGTCTTGGTACCTTAACATGTCCCAATTAAACTTACTCAATATGTATACGAGAACATCTTTACCCAATATATTTATACGATGAATAACTTACATATTATGGCATATATAACTTATATTTTATAGGTGAATAACTTTTTAGTCCGATTTTTTTGTTGAAATATATCAACATGGTATCTGGTTTTAAAGATCTCGTCGTGTGACTAGTCCAACAATAAAAAAAAATCTTAAATTAGACAAATGGTTTGATCTACAAGACATTTTGAATTATCTATATGATTTTACTTTGAATACAACACGTCGTTTATACTTCCTGCCAGATTTTGCAAACTAGTGACCGAGCTGAGAATGAATTTCTGTTCCTTCTTTCAAGTTTTAGAGTGGTTGACATTCCAAATAACCGTTTATATGTCTTGATCTAACGGTGAAAAAAGTGATGCAACACGCCGATAAAAAGTCGGGAAAAAATAGTGTGGGACCAGAACCAAATTAAGATGAAACCAAAACAAAAAAAAGTATGTTATTTTGGTTGATTAGAGGTCGATTATTTTAATGCACACGGTCTAAAATCCATATATTTTTAAAACCTATACCTCCCAAGGCCAGCGCCGTTCCTCACGTATCTCCACTGATCCCGACTCCACCCCAACGCCGCTCGATCACCTTCCCAACGCCGCTCGATCACCTCCCAAAAATGACTCCAACGCCCGTCGATCACCTCCCGAAAACGACCGTCGTCCTATTCCCCGCTCTGCTCGACCGCCACGCCACCGCCTCGATCTACTTTAAAGGCGAGAGGTGTGCGGTATGCACACACGTCATCTGTATTCTAAAATCTGAATTAGAGGTCAATGAATTCTTTGTCAAACTTGAAAGAATTAATCATCAGTTTTAGTTACCTGTATCCTAAAATCTGAATTAAAGACCAATAGATTCTATGTCAAATCTTGATAAAAGTAAATCAAAAGTTAGAAAAAATCACAGCCAACGGAGGCAGAACGCCGTCCCAATCACCATAAAATAACTTCTATTTTACGAGACTTCCAGTAGTTAGTTATTAGTACACCAGGGTAAGACGCGAGGCTCAGGAGGAATTTCTCGGGTTGGAATCATGGCGCAGCATCCGTCGCCGAGTGAACTCGGCCAAAATATGGTGGTCTTTTTTACAGTATATAAATAACTCAAGGAAAGATAGGTATACTTAAACAATGCTTCTCTGCTCAACATAGAACATTATCCATGGTACAAAGCTTTTTATGCTCACAGTTTGGAAAGACACAATAAAAGATCACGCAAACTTGGGACCAAAGATGCAGTTTTACACAGCGAGCCCCATACTTCACTCAAACGCAACAGAAACAGAACCCACACCCGCAGAACCCATATCAAAGCTGATTTATTTTGGCTGTGAGCAAAGAGCAGGTAAGCCGGAGGGCTTCTAGCCGGTGATCTGGACGGGCTTGACGTCAGGCTTCTTTGCCTCCTCCTTGGGCACGGTGACAGTGAGCACACCGTTCTCCATGGACGCCTTGATCTGCTCCGTCTTGGCGTTGTCCGGGAGCCTGAACCTGCGCAGAAACTTCCCGCTGCTGCGCTCGACGCGGTGCCACGTGTCGGACTTCTCCTCCTGCTCCTTGTTCCTCTCGCCGCTGATCTGCAGCACGTTGCCGTCGTCGACCTCCACCTTCACCTCCTCCTTCTTGAGCCCGGGCACGTCCGCCACGAACACGTGCGCCTCGGGCGTCTCCTTCCAGTCGATCCGCGCGCCGGCGAAGGCCGCGGTGTCGGAGCTGGTGCGAGGGACGATGCTGCCGCTGCCGGAGCCGAAGGGGAAGCCGTGGAAGGGGTCCCAGAGATCGAGAGAGAAGGGGTCGAACACGTCGGCGCGGCGAATCAGCGACATCGTCGGCGAGTGGGCGATGACCTGCTGAAAAATTTTAGTCGAGTGGTTGGTGTGTGAGAGCGAATTGGTTTGGACGACCGATCAAGATGTTTTCCTCTGTTTATCTTGGACCTGTATCGATGCAGGAGGGGTGAATTTATAGGGGTGCAGACGTGCACTGGAGACGAGGTTCTTGAGGGTTCTTCTTTCTTCCAGCGGCTACCGGTAGGAGCCAGATTTGTGTAGCTGGGCCGGGCATGTCTATCCATTCGCTGGACCCTTCGACTGCAGTGCAGAAACTAGATTGTTCTCGTAGGCACTCACGTAATGCCAAGCTGGGCCTAAACTTTAGCCCATAAATTTTCATGTGAGGTTTGATCCACTAGTACTATTTTACCCGCAAACCAAGGAAGAACTAAGAAGAATGACGGTGGCTACTATTTCTGTCTTATATAAGGCACTGGACTTTTTTTCATAAAAATTAGATTTTTTCTGAAATGGAGGTTGCAACCCCCTAGCATATGTATCAAAGTGATGTACACAACCTTCGTCTAGATGACCGAGAAGGTCGGAGTCCCCCCTCTCTCACCCCGTCGCCTTCCTGAATTGGCGACCATGGGCCCCTCCCTCTCCAGTGGCCAAGCCCCTCCTCACCGCACCCTTCCCTCTAGTCGCTGTTGGCGAGCTCCGCTAGGCATTGCCCACGCGACGACTGTTCTTCTTCTCGCACGCGAGGGCTGCTGCTCGGGCGAGCGCTTCTATCGGCGGTGTGGCCAGGCCGGCGAGCCCTTCTGGCCTAGATATGAGCCTGCTAGGCTCCATCTGGGCTAGGGAGGGCCGACTCTAGCCTGGTTCAGGTGATGGTTCTTGCAGGATGGAGATGGCGTCTGAGTGGACTAGGGGCGGCACCGGCAGCATGCCTATCGCAGTGTGGCGGAAACGGCTTTATGGGACCGATCTTCTGGCCGGGCCTGTTTAGGACTAGTGTGCCCTTGCTGCTGCGTCCGATCGACTATTGCCACAAAGGTTGTGGAGGTCGGTCCCTCCCGTGAGGCTGTTGTAGTGCCCTTCGTCTCCTATGGTGCCTATTCTCTGTCTTGCAGGCCTTGCATCGTTGGCCACGTCGAGACAACGGTGATGGCGGAAATACCATGTTGGCGCGTGTTGATGAATGGCAAGTAGATTGATTGGGGTGGTGGTTTTTTGGGGGTCAGGAGAAATCCCTATCGGCTCGTACAACACCAATGTAGTGATATCTGCGGGTGCCACCTTCCTTCCTGAAGGGCGTCAGGTGTATCTCTTCCCCACTCCCCTCAGTGTACCAGGGGAAACCCTAGGACAAGCCTGGGCAACAACGCCGTCGGTGTTGCACTCCTTATTGAAGGTATTTCTTGATACACTGCGATTCCAAGCTCTAGTAGTGGGGTGGTACAACTCTGAAGGGCTCAGTGATTGCAGGTCATCTTTGTTTCATCGATCTGCCGAAGTCGGCATTTGTTTCTCTTTACTTTCTCTTTTTTTTTATTATTTGGTTGGATTCTGCTGCTACCCCAACAATGTCGATGGTTGTATTGTGGTTGCTATATTGACATAGAGGGGCAAAATCCCGTTTCAACGAGGATGATCGAGAGTATCTTAAATCTCGAGAAATCTGCATCCATATTCAGTAAAAAACTAAGATACCCCAAAAAAGAGAAGTAATGAAAATCCTACAGTAATCAAACAAGACACGGATGAGAACTACTTGAACTGACATGTGTATATGATCTTTTCAAAAGTAAACGTCACTAAGTTTAAGAAAATATATAAAATAAAATATTAGCACCGACGACGACACTATAAAATTACGCTTTGTAATAAAATATTGTAAATTTTTACTTATATAATTTTGGTCAAACCTAGAAGATATTCAATTTCAACTAAAATGAGTGGGTACTTCGAAGATATTGAATTCCAACAAATATATCTTTGTTGCAAGAAAAAATAGCTTCTATACCATTGGCGATCGTTGGAATGGCTCATTTGCCATTCAACAAAGATTTAGTGATAATATACCAAACATGAACAAATTTAGTGCTCATTTTCTATCGTTAGACTGTTGTCGCTCTTTCTCCGTTTCTCTGTCAACAGAAAAATAAAATCATGCACATGCTCCAGACATTCTCTATGCACGCAACCTAGTTTCCATGCACCCACACAACCAAGGATCATGCAAGGATGGCCGACCTGTTTTCGGTGCTCCCAAACCCCTGACGTCATAGGGTCACTAGCCATCTCGTCCAGTGCGCCTTCAAAGCCTTCCATTGACCAACACATCGCCACTTTACCCTCTCACCCCTTCGAGACCCCTTGAGAGTCGTATCTTATCTTCCGCCGCTGCCCCTCTCCTCCCCTCTCTGGTAGCTTTGGCGGCCAACGAAAGGGGGGATCAGGGGGGCTGGCGTCCTCTGTACATAGTAGATTTAGGATTAGAGGTAGAGCGTTGCTTCTTGAGTGTTCTCATATATGGAGACTGAGGGTAGAGTGGTGAACCTTGGCGGCCAGATCCTCCACGCCTTGAGCTCCCTCTCCTTCACTTCTCACTATCGCTGGTAGGTGGTGACGCTATGGAGGATGAGGGGCTTGAGCATCCCTCTAAATAAGGTGCGCATCGGGGAGCGGAGTGAGTCTGTTGGCCTGACTTTGCTCTATGGGGCGAGCTCCTTCTCCACCGTTTGGCTTCCATGGTGGAAGACAAAGGCAACGATAATCTCATCCGCAGCTCCTCCATACAAGGTCTCTGGCGATTTCTTGGACCGCCATTGTTGCGGTATTCTGCTCTGCCCTCTCTGTCTGCGTGGTGCTCAGGGAAAGGACGGAGATGCTGATGTCCATGGCGTGCTCCATAAGTTGCTAGGAAGATGAGGAACTAGCATTGGTGTCTGCGTCTTATCCTCTTCCGATGCATTGACCTCATCTTGCTGATGGGGCTTCAGTACCTGATACGTCGGAAACGTATCTATAATTTTTTATGTTCCATGCTTGTTTAGTATCTACTTTGCTTTGCTTTGTCCACACTTTGAGGTGATTTTCATATATTTTCTGGTACTAACCTATTAACAAGTTGTCATAGTGTCAGTTGCTTGGTTTCTGCTGTTTTTGGTTCTAGAAAACCTAGTAAGGAAATATTCTTGGAATTGGACGGGACAAAAGACAAAGTCAATATTTTATCAATGAGAACACGGAGTCCAGAGGAGAGACGGAGGGGCGCCACAGGGAGGCCGCACCCCCCAAGCGCGGGACCACCCTAGGTCACGCCTAGGCAGGGTGTGGGCCTCCTAGTCGCCTCCCAGCCTCGCCTCTTCGCCTATAAGAAGCCCCCGATGCCTAAACCCTAAGCACCCGATCAATATTCCACGAAACCGTTTGTGGCCGCCGCCACCATTGTCCCTAAATCGGGGGATCTGAAGCTCTTCCCGGCACCCTGCCGTAGGGGAGATCATACCGGAGGCCTTCTTCTTCATCATGTCAGCCTCCGGTACGAAGCGTGAGTAGTTCCACCTTAGAATACGGGTCCATGTAGTAGCTAGATGGTTGTATCTCCTCCTTGTGCTTTCATGTCCAG
Organism: Avena sativa; assembly: GCA_916181665.1. Classification (NCBI taxonomy): domain Eukaryota; kingdom Viridiplantae; phylum Streptophyta; class Magnoliopsida; order Poales; family Poaceae; genus Avena; species Avena sativa. Next base: position 26,513,327 of record OV702283.1, read on the forward strand.
ATCTTGTGAGCTCCGTTCATAATCAATATCTCATCTACTTGTAATCATGCATGTTGTGTTTGCGGGGATCCGATGGATATTGAGATTACTATGTTAGATTGATTAATGGTTTTGTCTTATTGATTCTATCATGTTTGTGTTGTTTGTGATCTTGCATGCTAACCGTTGTTAGTAGCTATCTTGGCCAAGTAGTTGCTAGTGACTCCAAGAGGGGGTATTTATGCTCGATAGTGGGTTCATGCCTCTATTTAATCAAGGGAAGTGACATAAATCTCTAAGGTTGTAGATGTGCTATTGCCACTAGGGAAAACAACGGTCTCTTGTTCATGGAACAAGTGGATTGTTTACCTTACACGCTTTGCTTAAAGCAGTTGTCTGTTGCTTGCAACTTAATACTGGAGGGGGTTCGGATGATAACCCAAAGGTGGATTTCTAGTCATAGATGTAGTTAGATGGCGGTCTATGTATCTTGTTGTAATTTCCCAATCGAATCTCATAGGATCTTTGTAACATCCCAGTATTTAGGACCTAACAAAGGGTATATTTAGGAATATGTATTGTTGCATGCATTCATTTGTAAAAATGTGGGTAAATGTTTTGCCAAATAAGAACTTAAGTGATCAATGTTTATTGCTTACTTTAAGATTAGGTTTAGACTTAAAGAAAGATTGTTATAAACTTTGATGTGATCTTAAAGGATTTATGGGTGTTTTGAAATGGGTTTGAATTTAAAACTCAAGTGTTTGAATAATCATTTAAATGATTTAGATATAAGATTTGAATCTTAAATTAATTAAGAGAAAAGTATTAAAACTTAAATCTTATCTAAAAAACAATATTGTATATGAAATTCATTTCATATACATAAACAAGATACAAAGAATGAACTTACTGAAGTTATTCCAAAATTCACAATTTACATAAGAGTAAAGAATAAGAAAATTATTTATTAATATATATAAACTTTATTCCGAATGAACCAAATAAACATTACAAGAATTATAAAATAAAAATTACAAAAGAATAAGAAAACTACATTTGTATATCCACTAACTATCTTATATCTAAAACTACACTAAATCTTCATCTTTATCTTTGTACCTACAAAACAAAGATTAACTAGAAAACAAAATAGGATCAGTGTTAGTAAATTTCTCTCAGATATGTCAGTGAGGTGCACTTGACAATCTCATCATTGAGAAATGTGGTAAAAGGGGCAAGTTTTACCAATCTGAAAGATTTCATCCTTCATAAATTCAAAGCCAGAATTCAAATGACAGCCAAAAAGGAACCAATTCACCAGCCAGGTAAAAGTAGACTGGTAATAGTAAGTTCAAACTTTCTGAACTTATCCACATATGCATAGCAGGCACACAAGCTGCACACACAAAAGCATGCAAAGGGGTGTGCTGTCGACCTCACAAGCATAGCCATTATCACAAAACCACAGCCCAGCCGTGGAGGAGCACCTCAGTGCATCTCTCCACTACACAACACACCAGCACAGCCAGGATGAACAACAGCTAAACCAAGAACAACAACCAAACTCAACCACCCAAATCAACCCAAACATCACCAGAATGGTGACATAAGGAGGGGAATGGATCTGGTGGACAACAAGGTCAAGCCCAGGAGCTAGGAGGAGCAGGCAAACTCAAGAGCAAGCTCAGGAGCCCAGCAAAAGCAGATCAAGATCAAGATAATCATCAATCTACCACATCCACATCAGAATCTATGGTAAGCATCATAAAACCATCACATGATTTCATCATATTATCTAAATAAAAGCATGTGTTGTTTTATGAGATAATCTCTCAATAAACACCCAAGAGGAGTGCATCTATCCTAGAGATTTCAAGTATAAGGATAAGAAATCTAGCTCAACCACAAACACTAAACCCTCAGACCAGCATCACTGGGTTCAGTATTACTTTTGAAAGAGCATTTCCTATCCCTAGTGATTTTGGTGTTTTATAACCACACACATATCGGACTAATTATTTGCCAAGTGTATCGCAGGTGCATTGAAAATGATTTACAATGTTCAAAAAATTGTCTGCCTGGCGCGGTACCAAAAAGCGGTAGTACCGCTTTTTGCTACCGGATGCGACAGAAGGTTTTGACTAACTGTCAAAAAGCCTCTGCCGGGCTAGGTACTAAAAAGCGGTAGTACCGCATTTTAGTACCTAGCGCGACAGTAGCTTTTTGACCACTTGTCAAAAGCTTCTGCCTGCTCCGGTACTAAAATACGGTAGTACCGCATTTTAGTACCGCACGGGGCAGAGACTTTTTGTATGTTCGCAAAAAGCTTCTGTCTTCCTAGGTAGTAAAATGCGGTAGTACCGCATTTTACTACCTGGCATGACAGAGAGTTTTTTCGTCTGAACTGCTAATTCCACTGCACGTCCGGTAGTACCGGTTGCCATTTGCGGTACTACCGCTTTACGGTAGCATCAAGGGTAGTACCGATGTGTCCAGGGCTTATGAAGTTTGAAAGATGGTCGTCTGGTACCAGGTCCGGTAGTACCGGAGTTCTCCGGTAGTACCGCTTGAACTTCCGGTACTACCGCTGCATTAAAGGCTCCAACGGCCAGATTTCTTGGAGGGGTATAAATACCCCTCCACGTACCTTGGGACAAGATGCTCATACACATTAAAGTCAAGACCACCATTGGAGCCACCAAATCTCAAGATCTCATTCCACCACCCAAAGTCTTTGATCTTTGGGGAATCAAAGGAGGAGGCCCCGATCTACTACTTCACCAAAAGAGATCTTCATTTCCCCCTCATTTCATTGAGGGCCCCTCTGCTCTAGTGTTTTCTTGGAAACCCTAGTTCTTGTTTTGGTTCTTACAAGCTTGTCTTTGATTGCTTTGACAACTTGCTTGTATTTGGGAGCCTCCGATTAAGTTGTGGATGTGTGCCCCAAACTTGTAAAGGTGTCGGCTTCCACCTTGAAGGTTGCCGATATAGTGGAAGGTGAATCGATCCCGTTGGGGTGAGATTCATCGGAGAACAAGGGAGGCCTTTCGTGGCGTTGGTGGTTTGAAACCACCCCCTCTCCAAACGTAGACGTACTTCCCCTCAAAAGGAAGGAACTACAGGAAACAAATCCTTGTGTCTCCGCGTCCACCATTTTGGTTACTTCTATCCTTTACCGCACCTTACTTACTTGTTCCTACTTACTTGTCTCCGCATAATTGTCATATAGGTAAATTCACCATAGTTGCATTATCTAGAGAATTTACCTTATTGTCAAACCTTAATTTGAAAAATAAGAAAATTTTAAGTAGCACCTATTCACCCCCCCTCTAGGTGCCCATACGATCCTTTCAATTGGTATCAGAGCCTAGGCTCTTTATTTGGGCTTTACCTCCTAAGAGAATATGGGTAGCCAAGAAGGGGATGGTGGTAGTGAGCCGACTCCGGTGACCATGGAAGATCTCAGAAACTTGGAAACAAGATTGAGCTCTTCCTTGGTCAACGAAGTCAAGAAGATGCTTGAGCAACTTCTTAAAGACAAAGATGGCTCATCACCCCCATCTCCTCAAGAGGATCTACCATCCGTTGTACCTAAAGGGAATACTTCGGTATCCCCCGAGGGTATGGTGGGGGGGTAAACTAGACAACGCTAATTCCTCCACACAACTTGATGGGGGGAAGGGTGAGCACCGTGATTCTTGGTACTCTCCCGATCCTCCCATCCCTCACCTCATGTGTACAATAGGGGTGACCCACCTAAGCTTGAAGAGTCTGCTACTTTTGCTTAATGGCAATCACTAATGAGAACTCATGTGCGCAGCTCTTGCATTGAACTATGGAACATCATCGAGCATGGACTCTTTATTGGGGATCCAAACAACTTGACAAGAAGAGAGATTGTCAATAGTCAACTCAATGCCACTGCTTTGCACATGATTCAACAAGGATTGGGGACAAAGGATTATCCACACATTGAGCACTTTAGCATTGCCAAGGAAGCTTGGGATGCTCTCACTGTGTTGTTTGTTAGAAATGAGAGTATGAGGAGGAATCGATATGATGCTCTAAGCAATGAAGCCGAAGGCTTCTACATGAAAGAAGGTGAAGATCACGAAGACATGTACCGAAGGCTCAAGACCACCGCCACCGCTTTTAGAAATGTGGGTGCCTCACATGTGGATGATGCATGGATAAAAAGGAAATATGTGAGTGCACTCATGCCTTTTGAGCCCACCGACTTGAAGATCCTAACTAGGAAGACACAACTACCATCTCATGACCTCAAATGAAGTTATGCAAGAGATGGCCGCTTTCAAGGTTGCCGCCAAGAATGCCAAAGATGTCCGTGCTCGTGCCCTTGGTATGAGCAATGTTGTCAATGTTGCTTTGAAGGACAAAGTTGTGGGTCATGGGGATGAAGATGATAGTGATGAAGAGCTCTCCATGGACCACCCCGATGAAGTCAAGATTGCTCATAGTCAATATATGTCCTTCTATGCTAAGAACTTTTGGAAGAACCCCGCCAAGGACAAGATGGAAATGCAAAGAAAAAGCAACCCAGATGGGAAAAGATAAAATACAACGAGATTGAGAACTTTCTTCAATTGTGGTGACCGCTATCACTTTGTAGAGAGTTATCCCTATGAGAAGAGAGAAGATCATGGTGGTAAGCTTGTGTTGAAGAAGACTCTCAAGGCACCTTACAAGAAACCTTTCATCAAGAAGAATGCCATCAACAAGAAGTCGAGAGAAATTGTCTTGATCACTCATGAAGAATACTCCTCCGACAATGAAGATGAGGAAGAGGAAACTTCTCATGGTGTGGCTGCTCTAGCCACCATCTCTACTCCGACATTATCACTCTTCGATTCTCCAAATGAAAACTCTCCCACCAAGAATGTCACTTGCCTTATGGCAAGAGGAACGGAGGTATCCTCATCATGCCGCTCTACTCCCTTAGATAATGATGAAATTGATGATGAGATGTCTCTTGATGTTAAAAAGGAATTAATTGCCTTTGATGAGTTTATGACTAACCTAGAAGGAGATGCTAAGTTACATTTTGGAAACATCCTAGATCAACTTTCACATACTCAAGAGCTTCTAGATGTAAGATGTAAACTTGTACATGAACACATGATTGATCTAGAGGCTTTAAACAATGATCTAGAAGAAGAACAAGAAACTAGGTTGTCACTTGAATTAAAACTTGAAGGGCTTGATGAGGCCAATGACATTATTGTTAACAAACTTATCAAAGAGCGTGATCATGCTATTGCTAAATACAAAAGTGCTAAAAAGGACAAGATTGAGTTTGGTGTGGTTCATGAAAAACTTGTCGAGGACTTCAGGTTGCTTAACAAGGCCCACAAGGCTTTGGAGAGTGAACTCTTGTCACTCACAAAGTCCCATGAAACGCTTCAAACTCAATTGGCCAATATTCTTTCACCTAGTAACTTCATTCCATCTAGTAGTACAACTATTCTTGAAGAAAATTCTAGGTTGAAGGGGGAGCTTGCTAAGGCCACATTTCCACAAGGCAACAAGTCCACTGATGATCTTTTGAGTAAGCAAAGGCCTAGTGGTGATAAAGGGGGCATTGTATTCGTCTCCAATTATAAGAAGAAGAAGAACAACAAGAATAAGAAGGCCAACCTCACACAAGAAACTAACAAGGCCATTGTGGGTAGTAAGACCACAAGTGGTAAAACTCTGTCTCATGATGACTTTGCGGGTAGTGCTAACCCTCACTATGTTCTAATGCGTGATTATTATGGTGATGTGTATGCACAATATGTTGGTCCATTTGATGGTTATATTGCTTGGTCTATTTGGGTTCCCAAGACCCTTGTTGCTAACAAAAGAGGACCCATTGAAAAATGGGTACCTAAAAATTAGCTTGATCTTTTGTAGACTTATGCTTCCGGAGGGTCAAAGTGGGTGCTTGATAGTGGTTGCACAAGTCATATGACCGGAAGCTCATCTATTGTCAAGTACTTAAAGACAAATGATGATCTAATCACCGTGACTTATGCCGACAAGTCAAAATCTAAGGTATTGGGTTTTGGCAAAGTTGTGGTTGCTCACGACATTACACTCGTGAACGTCATGCTTGTTGAGACCCTTGGGTACAATTTACTTTCAGTCTGTGCTCTTGGAAAGATGGGTTTTTCCGTCTTTATACATAATGATCTTGTGGTCCTCATGTGGAGCAAGTCTCTCAAGGTCGCTTTCGTTGGGTATGTCGAACATGACTTGTATGTGGTGGACTTTTCGGGGCAAGCCACTACAAGTGCGATGTGCTTATTCGGAAAGGCCGATGTGGGTTGGTTATGGCATCGCCGACTGGCCCATGTCAATATGAGAACTTTGCAAAGTCTCTACAAGGAGGGCCATATTGTTGGACTAAAAGAAAATGTTTCCTTTGCCAAAGATCGTGTTTGCAGGGCATGTGTTCTAGGGAAGATGCATGATTCTCCTCATAAGCCTAAGAACCGCATCAAGTCCACCAAGATCTTGGATCTCCTCCACGTGGACCTCTTTGGTCCTCCATCTCAGGCAAGTCTTGGTGGGAAGAAATATTGCTTGGTGATTGTTGATGACTTTTCAAGATACTCTTGGGTTTACTTCTTCAAATTGAAGAGTGAAACTCAAAAGACCTTCATCGACTTCATCAATTTGGTCCAAAGGCAATACAATGTTCCCGTGTTGATCATTAGAAGTGACAACGACACCGAGTTCAAGAACTACACCTTGAATGATTTCCTTAGTGATGAGGGGATTAAACATCAATATTCCGCTGCATACACCCCTCAACAAAATGGCGTGGCCGAAAGGAAGAACCGGACTCTTATTGAGATGGCTAGGACCATGTTGGTGGAGTTTAAATCTCCATACAACTTTTGGGCCGAAGCCATTTCCACTGCTTGCCATGCTTCAAATCGGCTCTACCTCCGCAAAGAAATCAACAAGACTCCATATGAAATTCTTAACGGTAACAAGCCCAACATATCTTACTTCCGGGTGTTCGGTTGTAAGTGTTTCTATCTCATAAAAGGTGTTCGTTTGTCTAAATTCGAGTCTAAAGCATTAGAGGGTATTTTTGTTGGCTATGGTCTCGAATCTCACACTTACTGAATCTATGATAAGCTCTCCGGAGCCGTCATAGAATCTTGTAGTTTGACCTTCGAAGAATATGATGGTCCCCAAGGGGGGCGTGTTGATGCTTGTGATGCAGATGATGAAATGCCTCAGGATGCCATAGGAAGAATGGGTGTGGGATATATCCGCCCCGTTGAGGAACCCCTTATGGCGGATCGAGAATAACTATGCTCCACTCAAGTGGAGCCCTCATCTTCACAACCTCAACATGCTCCATCCACCGAAGAGGACATTGACTCAAGCCAAAGACAAGATGTGGACCCTCAACATGGTGATCAAAGTTTCAACTCTAGTCAAGGGGAGCTTGGTCCATTCGACGGATTGTCAAGTGGTGCCAAGTCAATTTGTCAAGGAAGATCCATACAAGCTGCTTTGAGACAAGCTCAAATTGATGCTAGAAGAGCACTTGATCAAGACCAAGGTCAATCTTTGCCTCCCAATGTAGAGGATGACTCCAAGGATGATCAAGGTCAAGATGATGGTCAAGACGAGGATGAAAATGATGAAGAGGGTCCTCCAAGAAACAACACGGAGATCCACGCTCGTTGCGAAGCTAGAAAGGAAAGAATGTTGGAATTAAGAGATCACACTCTACAAAATGTAGTTGGTGATCTAAGGAAAGGTATTTCCACAAGAGCACAATTGAAGAGGTTCAGTGAACACCAATCTCACTTCTCCATGATTGAACCAAAGAAAGTGTGGGAATCTCTTGAAGATTCGGATTGGTTAGAAGCTATGCACAAAGAGCTCAACAACTTTGAGAGAAACAAAGTATGGAAGTTAGTTGAGAAGCCAAAGGATTGACGCAATGTTATTGGAACAAATTGGATATTCAAGAACAAGAAAGATGAGCATGGAATTATAGTAAGGAACAAGGCTAGATTGGTTTCACAAGGGTATTCTCAAATTGAAGGCATTGATTATGGAGAGACTTATGCGCCCGTGCCTCGCCTTGAGTCCATCCGTATTCTTCTTGCTTATGCGGCACATCATAACTTTAAGTTGCAACAAATGGATGTAGAAAGTGCATTTCTTTATGGTCCATTAAATGAATTGGTATATGTTAAGCAACCCCCGGGATTTGAGGACCCCAACTTCCCAAACCATGTCTACAAACTTGATAAGGCGCTCTATGGGCTCAAGCAAGCTCCACGCACGTGGTATGAGCACCTTAGAGAGTTATTGTTTGACCGTGGCTTTGAGGTTGGGAAAATCGATCCTACTCTTTTTACTAAGAGGTTCAATGGGGAGCTTTTTGTATGCCAAATATATGTTGATGATATTATATTTGGCTCATCTAACAAAGCTTTTAATGATGAATTCTCAAAGCTTATGACTAGTAGGTTCCGGATGTCTTTGATGGGAGAGTTGAGAGTATTTCTTGGCTTTGAGATCAAGCAAGTTAGAGGAGGGACATTCTTCAATCAAGCCAAGTATACTCAAGATATGCTCAAGAGATTCAAAATGCAAGATTTAAATGGAGCTCCCACTCCCATGGCTACAAAGACTCATCTAGAACAAAATCCCAATGGTAAAGATGTGGATCAAAAGGTATACCGGTCCATGATTGGTTCTTTGCTTTACCTTTGTGCATCTAGACCCGATATTGTGTTTAGTGTAGGTGTGTGTGCAAGATATCAAGCGTCTCCTAAAGAAAGCCATTTGATGGCGGTCAAGAGAATCTTTCGCTATTTGGTTCATACCCCATTTTATGGTCTTTGGTATCCTCAAGGCTCAACATTTGCTCTTTGTGGATACACGGATTCAGATTGGACGGGTGATAAGGATGATAGAAAATCAACATCCGGGGCTTGCCAATTTCTTGGTAGGTCCTTGGTATGTTGGTCTTCTAAGAAGCAAAATTGTATATCTCTCTCTACCGTCGAAGCCGAGTATGTGGCTGCCGCTAGTGCTTGTACTCAATTGCTATGTATGAGGCAAACTTTAAAGGAATATGGTGTCCATTGTGGCAAAGTGCCTCTTTTATGTGACAATGAAAGTGCCATCAAGATTGCATACAACCCGGTGGATCACACAAGGACAAAGCATATTGAGATTCGTCATCACTTCATTAGAGATCATGTTGCTCGAGGTGATATTGATCTATCCTATGTATCAACCAAAGATCAACTTGCCGATATCTTCACGAAGCCACTTGATGAAGCAAGGTTTTGCTACTTGAGGAATGAACTAAATATCGTAGATTCAAGGAGCTTGACTTGATTATCTTGCACTCTCACCTAATACTCGACCCATATTTGGTTTAGGTGTAGGCATGGACATAGGGGGAGTGCGGTCCTAATTGATTGGACCATCCCTCCCCCCATTATGCGTAAAGTAAAACAAAATCATTCCTCTTAATATCATTTTGTGATATGTGAGCTTAATGATGAGTTTCGGTAATGGACCCAAGATATATCTTCGTGGTGCCAAGCCGAGTATACTCAAACATGGTGTCCTAGGCCACCGCCCCCTCTCAATGGAGAGGTTGATGTGCGTACTCGTGTTTGTCATCTTTGAATTGGTTCTTACTTATGTTTGTCATCCTCTATTTGGTTTTGTTCTTTTGTTCGTGCACTCACATTTGGCTCTCCATATGTTTTTAGTAATTTTTGAGTGCATTGGCCCATATCAGTGTGACTCTCTAAACCCATACCATTCTTATCCCCCAACAAAACTCATCTACTCTGCACAAGAACCTTCCATTTTATGTATCTTGGCTCTCTGTCCTGATGGTTACGGTACTACCGGGTCTCATAAGCGGTACTACCGCCAAACGGTACTACCGGAAATTGCTAGCGGTACTATCGCGTCTGGTTCAGTTTCGAGGGTCCTGTCTGGAAACTTCCCAGGTGCGGTACTACCGGTTGGTAGTTCCGGTACTACCGCATAGCGGTACTATCGCCCTTGGCTCCGGTACTACCACTTGTGCGTGTCGGATAAGATTGGAGACGTGGGAGAGGCACCCCTCAGTGCCTCATTCATCCCTCGTATCCACTCCTCACCAGCGCCACCGTAGGAGCAAGAGGACGCCACATGAGCCCCGCCCTTCTCTCCTTCTCCCGGATCCACACCGGATCCGGCCTCCCCGCGGGCTCCTCCTTCTTCTCCACCGCCATGGACACCGGTACTACCGCCCTCCTCATCTTCTCACTTGTTTTCTCCATTGAATCTAGGGTAACTTTGATTCTCAGCTAAAACATGTATTCTTGAGGTTGTATCGTGTGCTATTTACCAGATCTACCACTTTGTCCGATGGAATTCGTGTTTTACAACAAATTTACTGCCCGTACATGGATTTCTGGTTCAGATCTGCACTGTGGTCGTGGGCCGGTAGTACCGGGAATCTTTCTCCGGTACTACCGCTTGGCGGTACTACCGCCAGTGCAGATCCGGTACTACCGCCCTGTACTGGCCGCAAATTGTTTTTATAACACCAAGAGTTCCATCCTCTGTTTGTCTCAGGTTCTTGTGCCCTTACCCCTATGCTATCTCCCTCGTTCTTTCACAGGTGCAGGGGGTTCCCGGGGATCGCGCAAACGCTCAAAATCTCACTATGAGATCGAGGACTATGAGTCAGAATCAGAGACTGAGTCAGAAGAGGAGGTCATGCCTCAACCTAGTGCCCGTCTGAAACTGCAAACAACTCGTGGTCGTCGAGGTGGGGGGTCAAGCAAAGTGCTAGTCGTGGTAAAGCTCCTCCACCCCCTCCTCCCTCCGGCCCTCGCAAGAGCTACAGTTCCGGGCCATCTGGGCCAAAGCTGCTGTCTGATTTGTCTGAGACAGAATTCCATGACCTGCGCGTTGTCAATCCATATGGGACTGCTCACTCTCATACTCGGTAAGGTAGCCTCTTCTTTACCGAGTTCCAGGAGCGGGTGTTCCATGAGATCCTCATGAAAGATGACAAAATTGTGGTTCCTAAAAAATGGATCGAGATGAATCATGTGAGGAAGAACCTGAACTAATTTGGTGAGGCCCTTGACATTTGCACCAACATTGGCTTGCTTCCCATTATGGAGTTCCGGTGCAACTATGATCCAATGCTCATTGCTCAGTTCTATGCAACCGTTCACTTTGCCAAGAATTAGACTCGAACTCTCACCTAGATGACCAAGGGTGTTGTGAAGCAAGCAACGTTGGCTGAGTTCAGGGCTATTCTCGGGTACGAAGACCGTGGCAAAGACACTCCTGTTGGCTTTCGGTGCCACGTCAATGATCGTCCCATGAAGAAGGATGTTCTTGCACCACTGTACATCCGGGGGCGCGGCATCCCTGGAAAGATCAAAGGGCTTCTCCCTACATATGACATCTTGCATCGCATCTTTCGTGAGACCGTCGCCCCTCGTGCTGGGAATGTTGATGAGATACATGCCTTCATGGTGGATATTATGATGTCCAACTATCACCACCGTGACTCTGGCCTACCTATGGATGTGATGGATGTCATTTGGAATGGAATGGTCTGTGCCACTTTTCAAAGGAGGGTGCCTCCTTTTGCTCTGTACATCATGGCTCTCATTATTAGCAAGTGCCCTGTGATTTCCCGTGACTTGCCTTCTCTTCGTCTTGCCACCCACCGTCACAAGAATCTATTGATCAAGACCCATCTCAAACCACGCAATGTCGATGGTCAGATCGTTGATGAGGATGGGAACCCTGTTGTGGAGGAATCCGGTGATGCTGCTGATGAGCAGCAGGATGCTGCCTTTGTGGTCTCACGTCGCAAGTCTGCTCAGCCATCTTGGGCCAAGAGGTTTGAGGCCAAACTCAAGAAGATATTCTGCTTCCAAGTGGACAATCAGAAACGCATGTACGAGGCCCATGTCTATGCCAAGAAGTCATGTGCTCGTCAGAAGGAAATGATGGAGGCTCAAGGCTTGACCGTCTCCAAGGGCTCTGAGAACAACATTACCCCAGAAGACCAATGGATCTCCAAGCACAGCCACTGGGAAGATGATGCCACCTCCTCCTTCCGTGCCCCGCCACCTCATGATGATGCATGGGAAGACTGGGTTGATGATGATGACGAGTGATCTCTGGGATGTTAGTGTTGCTCTTGTCCCTTTTTGGCGTCTTGATGCCAAAGGGGGAGAAGTTGCACATTAGGTATGCGGGATTTGCGAGGGAAAAGTCACAAGCTCGTTCTTGCCATTGATTTTTATTCGCTTGTGAACTTTATATGCTTGCCTCTTATTATGTGTGACTTACTATGTGTGAACTAACTATTTGTGCTATGTATGGTGAGACTATGTGGTTATCGTATGGATCCATCTTGTGTGTAATATGGCTATTCTCATTTGGATCCATCCTATGTGACGACCTTCTCCATTCCTAATCAATATTGGTCATCACATGTTATTTAGCAAAGGTATGTGCTCTATGTGCAACTTCTACTCCTAGGTAACTTGTTAGAGAGTATGGGGCTTGTTTCTACATATCTAGGGGGAGCCCCATATATATCTTGTCATCACTAGATTTCCCTGCAAAATGTGTGTTGTCATCAAACACCAAAAAGGGGGAGATTGAAAGAGCATTTCCTATCCCTAGTGATTTTGGTGTTTTATAACAACACACATATCAGACTAATTATTTGCCAAGTGTATCGCAGGTGCATTGAAAATGATTTACAATGTTCAAAAAACTGTCTGCCTGGCGCGGTACCAAAAAGCGGCAGTACCGCTTTTTGCTACCGGATGCGACAGAAGGTTTTGACTAACTGTCAAAAAGCCTCTGCCGGGATAGGTATTAAAAACGGCAGTACCGCATTTTAGTACCTAGCACGACAGTAGCTTTTTTGACCACTTGTCAAAAGCTTCTGCCTGCTCCGGTACTAAAATGCGGTAGTACCGCATTTTAGTACCGCACGGGGCAGAGACTTTTATTATGTTGGCAAAAAGCTTCTGTCTACCCAGGTAGTAAATCCACTGCACGTCCGGTAGTACCGGTTTCCATTTGCGGTACTACCGCTTTACGGTAGCATCAAGGGTAGTACCGTTGTGGCCAGGGCTTATGAAGTTTGAAAGATGGTCGTCCGGTACCAGGTCCGGTAGTACCGGAGTTCTCCGGTAGTATCGCTTGAACTTCCGGTACTACCGCTGCATTAAAGGCTCCAACGGCCAGATTTCTTGGAGGGGTATAAATACCCCTCCACCTACCTTGGGACAAGATGCTCATACACATTAAAGTCAAGACCACCATTGGAGACACCAAATCTCAAGATCTCCTCATTCCACCACCCAAAGGCTTTGATCTTTGGGGAATCGAAGGAGGAGGCCCCGATCTACTACTTCACCAAAAGAGATCTTCATTTCCCCCTCATTTCATTGAGGGGCCCCTTTGCTCTAGTGTTTTCTTGGAAACCCTAGTTCTTGTTTTGGTTCTTACAAGCTTGTCTTTGATTGCTTTGACAGCTTGCTTGTATTTGGGAGCCTCCGATTAAGTTGTGGATGTGTGCCCCAAACTTGTAAAGGTGTCGGCTTCCACCTTGAAGGTTGCTGATATAGTGGAAGGTGAATCGATCCCGTTGGGGTGAGATTCATCGGAGAACAAGGGAGGCCTTTCGTGGCGTTGGTGGTTTGAAACCACCCCCTCTCCAAACGTAGACGTACTTCCCCTCAAAGGGAAGGAACTACGGGAAACAAATCCTTGTGTCTCCGCGTCCACCATTTTGGTTACTTCTATCCTTTACCGCACCTTACTTACTTGTTCCTACTTTGTGTTGTGTTAGATCTTGCATAATTGTCATATAGGTAAATTCACCATAGTTGCATTATCTAGAGAATTTACCTTATTGTCAAACCTTAATTTGAAAAAGAAGAAAATTTGAAGTAGCACCTATTAACCCCCCCTCTAGGTGCCCATACGATCCTTTCAACTTTTGCAACTTAGATCATTTTCATTTGATCTTATCAGATCAGGGCACATCTCTCAGAGTAAGGATGGCAATGGGCAGGGTAGAGCAATACCATACCCATACCCATGTAGTCAATGGTACAAAACCTTACCCATACCCGTACCCGTGGGTAGAAAACTTTACACATACCCATACCCGTCAGGTACCAATAACCATTGGGTACCCGTTGGGTAGATCCAATAGTACACAATTATTCACAAGTTTACGCTTATCAATAACATATATTTGGAAAAAAAGACAATTATATTGACTTAATAATAGGGAGACGAGTACATGAAAGTACCGAAGTTTAGAATTCACAATCACATACTTGTTCCTAGGCTTCTTGACTGCATAGGTTGACACTCTACAAGTAAATTTGACATGTTAGTTTAAATGAGCAGGGTATGGGTATACCCATGGGTACAAGTCTATACCTGTACCCGTACTCGTCACTTAACGGGTAGGGTATGGATATTACCCGTGGGTATAAAAGTGTGCCCATACCCTACCCATGCGGGTACGATACCCACGGATACCCGTACCCATGGGTAAAATTTCCATCCTTATCTCAGAGAGAGAGTAGCACCTCTAATCCTATAAGTTTCAAACAAATTATTGCCCAACTAACTAGGAATCAAATCCTAGAGCCTCAGACCAACATCATAGGCAGGCAAGATAAGAAAGCTTTCATATCATCTTATCAGTTTAAATCACAAGCATGATCAAGCTAAGCCAAAAAGAAAAACCCAATCACCTGTGTGCCAGAATACAATGGTATCACAAGGACAAGTTCTTAATGAGCTAAAATCATCTTTGCTTAGTTCCCACAGGAAAAGGGACAAACCATTACATATCATTTTCCTGAAGCCAAGTGCCAGGAATCAATCTTAAATTCATACATCAACAAAAATTATTACATGTAATGATTTGATTCAGTGTGTATAATCTTATACAAACTAACACTATAATTACAGTAAGCAACCACTGAAAGAAACTATTGTCAGTATGAGCATTCTGACAGTAGAGTACACTCTCAGATCAACAACATAATTCAATCAAGGATTTCATTAAAACATTAGCATGAATCATGGTGGATTACCACTAGAACTAATCTGACAAGCAATTAGCATCACCAAAACTATTACCAATCATCAACCACAGCAGACAATCCTTTTCCATGATCAAATATGATCAACACTAGATCTAAAGCATCATAGATATGATCAACAGGGGTTATGAATCCTAATCAGAGCAAGAACCCTAATCCAGAGATGAACTCAACCAGCACATAGTCACTCAGCATGCAAGCCACTAGATACACACATAACATGGCAGTAGCAGGGACAAACACCACCACGACAACTTACTCGAGGTCCTTGCTGATGAATCGAAGAGGAAGCAAAGGGGCCGACGAACCGCGGCGGCACAGGGAGCACCCAGAGGGGCGCTGCAACCTGCACCTGCCACGGCGGCGACCGCAGCAGCGCACGAAACCAGCACACCACCGCAGGCGGGATCGCGGCGACGATGACAACATCTTTTCGGAACCCTAGGGTTCAGGAATGGGGAGGAACTGACCACGGGGAAGCCTCGGAGTCAAATCCAAGTGGATAGCACGAACGAGCATCATCAACAACCCCAACTCGCACCACGGCGGCGGCCAGAACGGCCGACCGCGGCAGGAATCGACGGTGGTGGCATCACCGGCCACGGGGTCGAGGCAGAGGAGGAGGGTGTGGCATCCCGCAAAACCACTACTAGAAAATCGCGTTGAATTTGTGCATTGCATCGTCATCATCATATGTTATTTGTCTAAAACTATTTTCGCAAAGCCCGTTTTGTTTTCTAAAACGCCCCATCTTTATTCAAATATCAAAACCCGGGTCGCGGGAATATTTTGTTTTGATTAAATAGGTTTTGCAAACGGTCCATTTAAATAAATAAATTATTGCATTATTTTAGTGGGGCAGTCGAACGGGCCGAATGACCCGAACGACCACCCCAGAAAAATATAATCGGTCCACCTAAACCGCCCTTCTAAAACCTACAGCTACCCACCTATCTACCCACACACCCCCTCCACCTCACCCTGGCCAATGCCCTCTCTCCACCTCACCTCTCCTCTCTCCCCCAACCAATCCCACTCTGCCACGTCACCTAACCCTCTCCACCCCCTCAACCAGCCAACACACCCCACCCCAGCCCACTCTCACACACACACGCGCCACGCACACACCGACACACACCGCCCACCCGCCTGGCCCTGCCGCTGCCCTGGGTCCCACCCCCTGGCCCCTGTCCCGCCCCTCTCTCTCTCTTCTTTTCTCTCACCCGACGCCCCCGTCTTCTCCCTCCACCGCGCGCAGCCTCCCTCTCCTCCTCCACCGCCTGCCTCCTCCCCCTCGCCGGAGCTTCCTCCGCCGCCCTTCCCCGCCTCCCCGTCTCGGAGCCGCGCCGCCAGGACCCGACCTCGCCGCGGCCGCGAGCTCCGGCCGGCCCGCCCCCCTCCGCCTCCACCTTGTCTCCGGCCGGCTTCGCCCTTCCCCGGGAGCGCCGCCGGACCGCCTCCCGTCGACCCCGTCGCCTCCCCGCGGCCGCTCCCGCCTCAGGCCGCGCATCCCCGCCGCTCCTCCCCGTCGTCTGCGCCCGGCCCGAGCTCTCCCCGGCCGCCGCCCGAGCTCGCCGGAGCCGCGCCCTCCACCCCGCCTTCCCGCCGTTCCGCCGGCCGCCTCCCCCTCTCGTCTGTGTCGGCCTCGCCGGGCCCGCCTCGTCGCCGTCGGCCCGCACACCGCCTCACCTGCCGCTCCGCCTCCGCCCCAGCGTGCGCCGGTCGCCCTCCAGCGCCCCTGGGCCCGAGCCGGCCCATGTCCTCGTCGCCATCGCCCCGTGCAGCCCGTCGCCAAGCCTCCCCGGGCCCGCGCCTTCTGCTACCGCCGGCCTCTGTCTGTTTTCTGTCCCTGGTACAGGTGCGTGCCCGCAGGAGCCCAGCAAGGATCTCTGTCTCCGCAAGTTCGTCCAGGTGTCGCCTTGGAATTGCTTGAACGTGACAAGTTGTAACCCCAGACTTTTGTCCTGGAACCGACAAGATCGTCCAACACCGAACCCAGAACTGCTCCGAGACCCCGAGATCGTCATCTGCCGCGTGAACAGGGAAACGCCAAGACCTTCGACTCGTACCTGATGGTCGAGACTGCAAAGTGGAGACATCGCCGAGACCTTCCGATGAACCGAAGATCGTCGCCGCGGATCGACAAGGACTCCTACGTGGGACGACAAGTACTTCGTCAGGGATCCGATCGAAGCAACCTCGAAGACCACAGATGCGACAAGCACTTCTTCCCGAATGCGATGCCCAAGAACCCGGACGCCAAGGTCGCCGACACAGAACAACAAGATCTATTACGCAGGCGCCGTGCGCCAAGATCTACCCCGATATCCGAGAATGACCCCGGAGTCCGAGAACGCTTCCATCGAACCCTGAACCCTGAGACCGACCCCGAACCCCGGAACCCCAAGATCGTCGAACCCTAACGTGTGTGACCCCTTTTTTTCTCGAACCCTATTTTATAAAAGTAATAACAACCTGTTGCATAGTAATCATTCATCTTGCACGCATCCTTGTCTGTGGTTTGGGGGCCTTATGCCGATTCACCTAATAATTAAATATGGGGCCATATGCGGGCAAATCCAGTCTCATATCGGCCTCATTTAAATTGGTGTAGCGAACCTGGTACTATCTTCTGCCATGTTATGACAACATTTAATTTGTGGGGTAGCTAAACAACGTGAACCACCTAATTACTTGTCGGGACCCCCGGTTCCGCTTAATATGACCTAATTGCATCGCACCTTTGCCATGCCATACATCATATATGCATCATGCCGATCTTCTGCCGTTGTATTAAATATTGCATCCGGTGTTTATTCTAGTGTTTTGCTTCTTCGCGGATAAGGCCGTTGAGTTGATGTGAGCGTCGCCCCGATCTTCGGTTGAACCTTCGACAATGTTTTCAGGCGAGCATCTTCCCCCTTTTCTACCTATCTTACTTTTATAGTATTTATTTCCCTCCTGTTGATCTATTGCTATCTGTGTTGCGATGCTCTAGTTTCCGTACCCTTGATATTACTTGCAGCCTTATATTGCCTTGGACACATCCTATTACCTGTTGTTTGGTAGATAGTTGGACTTGCGCGTCGTAGTCGCTTGCTCAAGTGATGTTTCGTGTCGTCAAGCGCCACAGTTGTTGATGTATTGCCGCATGTTGTTGTTGAAGAGGATCATGGTTTTACTTATCGTTCACTTTAATTCCTGTCTAACAACTAAAATTGAAGTAAGCAGAGGCATCGGTGGGTGATAGATAATATTTGGTTTCCGAACGCCCACTTGTGTCTCGTAGGACCCCGAGTACTTGATACCTGTTCCTTGATTTATCGCGCTATCCACATCCGGGAGGTATATGGGACCCCCCTGAGCCAGAGCTTGATTCAGTCTTATTTCTTGGGGCCACAAACTAGTTTGAGGTTTTATTTACGATCCTGTACTTATGCCATGCTTTACTGCTTTATTTACGATTGTGCGATGTATAGCACACTGTACTGTTTAGGATCGGGACACGTTTTCGCGGTGTCGACAAGCCCAGTTTTGGGTTCCCAGTCGCTCACAGCCGTCTACCCAGACCTTGAGTCCGTCTCGGAGCTAGCTTACTTCGTTGCGGGTAGCTTAATGGGGTGGCCCCCTGAAATAATTCTGAATCCTGTGATTGCTTTGTCGTGAAGGCCTCGTTGGGTTTTGATTTGGTTTTTCCGAGGTTGATCGAGTGTGTGTTGCTATTGGTGCACCCCGGCCGGGTTAAAACTTTCTGAAAGCCGTGTCCGCGGTTATGGACGACTTGGAGCACAGTATCTCGACCATAGACAAGCATAACTAAAGTTTATTGCTATAAACTTGACTTTATAATGACTAGTAATCAGCTTCACTATAATGGAATGGCTAAATAATACTGCCCACAATTGCTTGTTGGAAGTGTCGCTTGCGACCTTTGTACCTGACTAGTAAGTATGGCAACTACAACGGAATGGTAAATAAAAGTACCAACAACTGCTGGGTTTTGGGTTATCTCATGCTAATTGTATCTGACTAGTAAGTGTTGCAACTATCACGGAATGGTTAACTAAAAGTGCCCACTGCCTATTTTATCAGGACGATTATCTACACCTGACTAGTAAAGTGCCGCAACTATAACTGAATAAGTAAAACTGCCAACCGTGTGAGTTCCTCGGTTGACTTCCTCGTTTGGTCTCGAGGGGGAAACGCCAGGATGGGTTTGTTTGATGGTAGCATCAGGTTGGGTCCGGATAGGTCTTTCTTCCCCTCTCTGATAGTCGCCAGTTGTATCGAGTCTCTATAGGTTGTTTAGTGCATGCTGCCGCTGCCGCTTCAGTCCACCATACCTATGTAGGCGAGGACCGCCGAATTCTAGTCTCGCCGTGTACTGGCCTCAGTACTGACGCTCCTCTTTTTCCTTTGACCTTTGTCGGCGCCCCTTTTGTGTAAGCAGGTTTCGAGATCAACGTCGTTAGCAGGGTTACCCTTCCGGCTTGGCCTGGGCAGGGTTATGGACGCCATTGGTTATTCTTCAGGGCTCTTAGCCCCATTTGCATATTGTCCATAGTCGGACGCTCTAACGTTTTCAAGGTGATTTGGACCTTTGTATATTATATCTGTATTCTTGACTCGATGAGTCGCTGTTGTATATATCTGTTCTGTGGGTCCCATCAAGGACTGTTGTGTAATGTTATTACTTCGTTTTCCACCCGCACGAAAGTGCCTGGTGGGCACCTTTGAATCGTTTCTATGCGGGTTTGGCGGGTTTCGCTAAAACTTGCATAGGTCCGATTCTGAGGGTGTTATAGAGTGGTATCAGAGCTCAGCAGTTGCGATACCCCACAAGTCCAGCCTGTAGGATAACCTAGCTAACGGCCGAAGTAGAGTGCCAAACTATTTTTGCAAAATCGGTTGGATAGTTCTGATTAGGTCTGATTTTACTCCTTACCCCCTGCTATTCTCCTCTTACCTCTACGTGTTTTGAATCCGCTCTCTTCTCTTTCTTCGAGTCCAGGATTTCTCGTGGTTGGGATTCCGTCGTACCTTCAGGGTTTCGCTTCCTTCTTTGATAACGGTGTTCTACCGTCCGGTGTTCAAGCTGTCTGATGAATCCGTCTACGGTGTTATCATTCTTTGTTCCTTGTTTGTGCCTTCCGGTGTTTCCGATGCGACGACATCATCTACGCCAGATCCGATGCAGAACCTGCATCATCCTTTGTTCCGAACCTCGCTTGTCAAGATCTTCAGTCTAATTCCGAGAGTTGATTGCATAATCCGCCTATTCGTGTGCAGAGTAATGGTTTGAGTGCGGGATGGAGTAGCTACCATACCACTACTCTTATCATTCGCTCTTGTACGTCGAATCAGTGGATCCAGCAGTTTTACTCCGTCCACGGAAGTTAGGGGTGGCTTTATTTGCGATACCTCTACCTTCAACCTTTTGTTCCGGAGTGCTCTCTCGACGATCAGGAACAACGAACCTTGTTGGTGGTGTCGCCGATTCCAAGATGGAGGATGAACCCTCGTTAGTGGTGTCGCGAGGATCTACACGAAGCGAGAAGACGCAGATCGCCGACCATCCTTCCGGTACCATGAGGCGGATCTCGAGGGCGAGATCCATTGTTAGTGGTGTCGAATTGTGGCATCCCGCAAAACCACTACTAGAAAATCGCGTTGAATTTGTGCATTGCATCGTCATCATCATATGTTGTTTGTCTAAAACTATTTTCCCAAAGCCCGTTTTGTTTTCTAAAACGCCCCATCTTTATTCAAATATCAAAACCCGGGTCGCCGGAATATTTTGTTTTGATTAAATAGGTTTTGCAAACGGTCCATTTAAATAAATAAATTATTGCATTATTTTAGTGGGGCAGTCGAACGGGCCGAATGACCCGAACGACCACCCCAGAAAAATATAATCGGTCCACCTAAACCGCCCTTCTAAAACCTACAGCTACCCACCTATCTACCCACACACCCCCTCCACCTCACCCTGGCCAATGCCCTCTCTCCACCTCACCTCTCCTCTCTCCCCCAACCAATCCCACTCTGCCACGTCACCTAACCCTCTCCACCCCCTCAACCAGCCAACACACCCCACCCCAGCCCACTCTCACACACACACGCGCCACGCACACACCGACACACACCGCCCACCCGCCTGGCCCTGCCGCTGCCCTGGGTCCCACCCCCTGGCCCCTGTCCCGCCCCTCTCTCTCTCTCTCTCTCTTCTTTTCTCTCACCCGACGCCCCCGTCTTCTCCCTCCACCGCGCGCAGCCTCCCTCTCCTCCTCCACCGCCTGCCTCCTCCCCCTCGCCGGAGCTTCCTCCGCCGCCCTTCCCCGCCTCCCCGTCTCGGAGCCGCGCCGCCAGGACCCGACCTCGCCGCGGCCGCGAGCTCCGGCCAGCCCGCCCCCCTCCGCCTCCACCTTGTCTCCGGCCGGCTCCGCCCTTCCCCGGGAGCGCCGCCGGACCGCCTCCCGTCGACCCCGTCGCCTCCCCGCGGCCGCTCCCGCCTCAGGCCGCGCATCCCCGCCGCTCCTCCCCGTCGTCTGCGCCCGGCCCGAGCTCTCCCCGGCCGCCGCCCGAGCTCGCCGGAGCCGCGCCCTCCACCCCGCCTTCCCGCCGTTCCGCCGGCCGCCTCCCCCTCTCGTCCGTGTCGGCCTCGCCGGGCCCGCCTCGTCGCCGTCGGCCCGCACACCGCCTCACCTGCCGCTCCGCCTCCGCCCCAGCGTGCGCCGGTCGCCCTCCAGCGCCCCCGGGCCCGAGCCGGCCCGTGTCCTCGTCGCCATCGCCCCGTGCAGCCCGTCGCCAAGCCTCCCCGGGCCCGCGCCTTCTGCTACCGCCGGCCTCTGTCTGTTTTCTGTCCCTGGTACAGGTGCGTGCCCGCAGGAGCCCAGCAAGGATCTCTGTCTCCGCAAGTTCGTCCAGGTGTCGCCTTGGAATTGCTTGAACGTGACAAGTTGTAACCCCAGACTTTTGTCCTGGAACCGACAAGATCGTCCAACACCGAACCCAGAACTGCTCCGAGACCCCGAGATCGTCATCTGCCGCGTGAACAGGGAAACGCCAAGACCTTCGACTCGTACCTGATGGTCGAGACTGCAAAGTGGAGACATCGCCGAGACCTTCCGATGAACCGAAGATCGTCGCCGCGGATCGACAAGGACTCCTACGTGGGACGACAAGTACTTCGTCAGGGATCCGATCGAAGCAACCTCGAAGACCACAGATGCGACAAGCACTTCTTCCCGAATGCGATGCCCAAGAACCCGGACGCCAAGGTCGCCGACACAGAACAACAAGATCTATTACGCAGGCGCCGTGCGCCAAGATCTACCCCGATATCCGAGAATGACCCCGGAGTCCGAGAACGCTTCCGTCGAACCCTGAACCCTGAGACCGACCCCGAACCCCGGAACCCCAAGATCGTCGAACCCTAACGTGTGTGACCCCTTTTTTTCTCGAACCCTATTTTATAAAAGTAATAACAACCTGTTGCATAGTAATCATTCATCTTGCACGCATCCTTGTCTGTGGTTTGGGGGCCTTATGCTGATTCACCTAATAATTAAATATGGGGCCATATGCGGGCAAATCCAGTCTCATATCGGCCTCATTTAAATTGGTGTAGCGAACCTGGTACTATCTTCTGCCATGTTATGACAACATTTAATTTGTGGGGTAGCTAAACAACGTGAACCACCTAATTACTTGTCGGGACCCCCGGTTCCGCTTAATATGACCTAATTGCATCGCACCTTTGCCATGCCATACATCATACATGCATCATGCCGATCTTCTGCCGTTGTATTAAATATTGCATCCGGTGTTTATTCTAGTGTTTTGCTTCTTCGCGGATAAGGTCGTTGAGTTGATGTGAGCGTCGCCCCGATCTTCGGTTGAACCTTCGACAATGTTTTCAGGCGAGCATCTTCCCCCTTTTCTACCTATCTTACTTTTATAGTATTTATTTCCCTCCTGTTGATCTATTGCTATCTGTGTTGCGATGCTCTAGTTTCCGTACCCTTGATATTACTTGCAGCCTTATATTGCCTTGGACACATCCTATTACCTGTTGTTTGGTAGATAGTTGGACTTGCGCGTCGTAGTCGCTTGCTCAAGTGATGTTTCGTGTCGTCAAGCGCCACAGTTGTTGATGTATTGCCGCATGTTGTTGTTGAAGAGGATCATGGTTTTACTTATCGTTCACTTTAATTCCTGTCTAACAACTAAAATTGAAGTAAGCAGAGGCATCGGTGGGTGATAGATAATATTTGGTTTCCGAACGCCCACTTGTGTCCCGTAGGACCCCGAGTACTTGATACCTGTTCCTTGATTTATCGCGCTATCCACATCCGGGAGGTATATGGGACCCCCCTGAGCCAGAGCTTGATTCAGTCTTATTTCTTGGGGCCACAAACTAGTTTGAGGTTTTATTTACGATCCTGTACTTATGCCATGCTTTACTGCTTTATTTACGATTGTGCGATGTATAGCACACTGTACTGTTTAGGATCGGGACACGTTTTCGCGGTGTCGACAAGCCCAGTTTTGGGTTCCCAGTCGCTCACAGCCGTCTACCCAGACCTTGAGTCCGTCTCGGAGCTAGCTTACTTCGTTGCGGGTAGCTTAATGGGGTGGCCCCCTGAAATAATTCTGAATCCTGTGATTGCTTTGTCGTGAAGGCCTCGTTGGGTTTTGATTTGGTTTTTCCGAGGTTGATCGAGTGTGTGTTGCTATTGGTGCACCCCGGCCGGGTTAAAACTTTCTGAAAGCCGTGTCCGCGGTTATGGACGACTTGGAGCACAGTATCTCGACCATAGACAAGCATAACTAAAGTTTATTGCTATAAACTTGACTTTATAATGACTAGTAATCAGCTTCACTATAATGGAATGGCTAAATAATACTGCCCACAATTGCTTGTTGGAAGTGTCGCTTGCGACCTTTGTACCTGACTAGTAAGTATGGCAACTACAACGGAATGGTAAATAAAAGTACCAACAACTGCTGGGTTTTGGGTTATCTCATGCTAATTGTATCTGACTAGTAAGTGTTGCAACTATCACGGAATGGTTAACTAAAAGTGCCCACTGCCTATTTTATCAGGACGATTATCTACACCTGACTAGTAAAGTGCCGCAACTATAACTGAATAAGTAAAACTGCCAACCGTGTGAGTTCCTCGGTTGACTTCCTTGTTTGGTCTCGAGGGGGAAACGCCAGGATGGGTTTGTTTGATGGTAGCATCAGGTTGGGTCCGGATAGGTCTTTCTTCCCCTCTCTGATAGTCGCCAGTTGTATCGAGTCTCTATAGGTTGTTTAGTGCATGCTGCCGCTGCCGCTTCAGTCCACCATACCTATGTAGGCGAGGACCGCCGAATTCTAGTCTCGCCGTGTACTGGCCTCAGTACTGACGCTCCTCTTTTTCCTTTGCCCTTTGTCGGCGCCCCTTTTGTGTAAGCAGGTTTCGAGATCGACGTCGTTAGCAGGGTTACCCTTCCGGCTTGGCCTGGGCAGGGTTATGGACGCCATTGGTTATTCTTCAGGGCTCTTAGCCCCATTTGCATCTTGTCCGTAGTCGGACGCTCTAACGTTTTCAAGGTGATTTGGACCTTTGTATATTATATCTGTATTCTTGACTCGATGAGTCGCTGTTGTATATATCTGTTCTGTGGGTCCCATCGAGGACTGTTGTGTAATGTTATTACTTCGTTTTCCACCCGCACGAAAGTGCCTGGTGGGCACCTTTGAATCGTTTCTATGCGGGTTTGGCGGGTTTCGCTAAAACTTGCATAGGTCCGATTCTGAGGGTGTTATAGAGGGGATAAGGTCGAGGGAGAGAGGGAGACAGAGTGGGCTGGGTGGGCCAAAACCCTTCGGGGTAGTCATTTGACCCTGCCCTATTGGGCCACTCTGGCCCAATAAGCCCAATGGGCCAGCCCAAGTTATTTAATAAAATTTTGGTCAATTAGAAAAGACCAAAATACCCCTGACCTCAATAAAATTATAGAAAATAAATTAAAGTCCAAAAATTATAAATAAAATATTTTTGGATTCACAATAATCCACTCTGTTCAAATAAAATAAAATATAAAGTTTTGAACACTTAAACTTTTATAAGAATTTTGTAATTTATATATTACTTATGGAATTTTTACAAAATTATTGAAAGGTGATAAAAATAAATAAAATTCACTTTAATTATTTATTAATATTATAGTATTTTTTTAAAATACTAAATAAATATTTAGCAATAAAAAAATAATAATCCTATAAGGATAAATGTTTATAATATAAGTAAAATACAAAAATCTTAGAAAAATAAGAATTAAAATTTAAATTATAATCATGTATTATTTATTAAATAATTATAGAGTAATAATCATTATAAAAAAATCATATCTTGTTATTTATAAAAATACATGTAATATACCAAAATGATCACAAAAAATAACATGTACATATTAAAAATCTAATATTCTACTTTTGAGTTAAATAAATATTTAAATATTTTAACAACTCAAATATAAACTTATTTACTTCATTAATAATTCATAAAAGGATAAGCTACATTTATTAATATCCTTAAAATAAGTAAAATAAGTTTAATATATAGTACAAATCTTAAATATTAATGAAATGAAATTCTAATGGTTTAAAAACATTATAAACATCTTTATATTAAACTATCTTCAACTCTAAGTGAAGATTATATTCTGAAAGGATTCCAATTCATGATAAAAACCTTAAAGAACATCTTGTGAATAAATCAGATCCTTTCCATTTACTTTAAATTATCAAATTTCAACAATTACCACAACACTATAGAAAGTTCAAGGGTAGTTAAATAAAAATATATCTAGAATTATAAACTCTACTCACTTATCTATAAAAGATAAATGGTACTACTCTATCATAGAATTAAGAAACCATTATCTCAACTAACGGAACAAACATTCTTAAAGAAAACATTTCAGATATACAAGATACCAAGGTGTAAGTATCATACTTTCAAAACTATCTATATTTTAAAGTTAACTTTAGTCTCCAAAAGTCTAAAGATAATACCATACGCATTACTACATGTTTTATAGTTAACTTTGGTCTGAAGTAGTTAATCTATAAAGCATCTCAAGCTCAAACCATTTGATCAAAACAAATAACATCAACCATCACTAATTAACCACAAGGTTTATTTAGATCTTAGAAGAGAAACCTTTTCTTCGAAGGTTATCCTTTTTGCCACTTAAAATAAGAAACCTTGTATAAGTAATCCTAAACAGTATGCCATAAGTATGTATACTTTATTCCTACATATGTGTTGACTCCAACCACTCATAAACTCTAATAAAAATACAACTATGAAATTTATCCAAAAGGACCACACATTCCAAAGTAACCACTTTCGAAATCTAAATCTCAGGACAACGTTGTTTCCGGGATTTACGCTTAAAACGTGCATCACACTACTTATGCATAAAAGCATATTGCTTCTTTAAACATTAGTCCTTACCGGACCAATGATGCTGATTTCAGATTTTTGGATCTTATATTGACTCGAAGACCATGAGTGCATAATCTTGCAACCACAAAAGGCAAGTTCACACTTGCTCATGTCCTTTGTTTATTTTCTGTAAAGTATTTTACAAATACAGTGTTGTCTTCACCTGCATTTGAAAAAGGTTAGAAAACACTATTTTCATTAATAATGAGAACTATTGATTACTGATCCAGGGTGATCAGTTAATCTATTAAGTCTAACAGTTGGAATACCACTATTCAGAACTATATCACCTAGGACTTAACAACCAATGTCGCCAGTGATTCTTGCACCGTATATTACGCGTTGACCATGAGATTTGGAATGGGACGGAGAAGTCAGCTGTATCTTCTTCCTCTCGCATGAAGCCGGATGTGCAGGTCGTGGCTGTTATCCTCGTAGCATGCATATTAATTGGTAATTCGTAGAGGATACACAGCATATGAGTGGGAACCCTCAACGTCCCATGATAGTTCTGACATCTAACGCTTTGTACAAACCATTGCCGTAATTCTTTATGTGGGCATGGTGTACACCAAGGAGGCATGCGAGGTCGCGAAGGGGGCAGTGATTGGCTTGGATCATCTTCTGGGCCCTACATCATGGAATTGTGGACGGGAATAAGCTGCTCGGTTGTGCAACAAAGAGTTGATCTCTCATGGGTAAAGTGATGCACCTCTGCAGAGTGTAAGAACTGTAACTTGTTACTCCCTATTCCGGGAAGGAGCTGCGAACGCGGCGGGAAAGGAACCCCATGAAGGTTCTGGTAAACCCGTGAAGGCTGATGGACATAGATTTTCAGAATAAAAGCAACCTTTGAAGAAATGTTTATGAAAACTTGCATTACCTATGACCTATGGTCTGTGGCTGTAGATATAGTGCATCAAACACTCCTTTTCTAGTGAATTTGCTGAGTACGCTCGTACTCAAAGTATCTTCTTAACCCTTGCTAGATTCTGAAGCCATTAAAACGATGTCTACATCAAGATATGCTCCAGGACTTATCAAGACCAGCTAAAGCTCTTCAATGAAGACAAGGAAGTCAACATATACCTCAACTCAAGTGAAGACAAAGTTACTGATTAGATAGAAATAAAATCTCTAGCCAAAGAACCTATCTCTATAGTGCGTTGCAATAGCAGCAATGCCAATTCCTTAATTAAATACTAGTTTGAATAGTATAATAGTTTTGCGTTATTTATCTTTGATTCTTCTTCGTAAAGAAGTTTTTTCTTTCTTTTAAACCTAGACTGTTCTCTGGATCTTATGTAAAGAGTGAGTTGTAACCTTTAGCCATGTATTGGTCCTGCTATGTTTCTGTTGTGCCATTCTGAGGGATGTAATACTAGTGAACGGTGTTTCATTGGTGTTAGGTCAATGACTATAGTATACTACATCATGCAGTGGTATGCTGGGTCACCGCAATCTTTATGTCTAGTATTGCATTGTTATGCCTTGCTCAGTCCTATCAGTTGCCCTGCTGTAATTTGTTTACCCAACATGCCATGTTTGTTTATCTAAGGAGAGCACCTCTAGTAAACTATGGACCCCGGTCCAATCTTTACCATTGATACATCTTCCACTATTACTATTTACTTGTTGCAAACCATCATCACCTTCCACACCATACAATTAATCCTTTGTTACAGCAACTAGTGAGATTGACAACCTCACTGTTAGTTGGAGCAAAGTCTTGAGTTTGTGTTGTGCAGGTTTCCACATTGCTTGCAACACCTTTGAGACGTTTTCTTCCTCCTACTGGTTCGATAACCTCGGTTTCTTACTAAGGGAAGACTTGCTTCTATGCTGCATCACACCTTGCTCTTGGGGTTTCCCGACGAATCGCTTCCAGGCGCCATCGACAAGTTTTCTGGAGCCGTTGTCGGGGAGGCTAAGGACGTCTTCACAAGGGGAGTCCTCCTCAACCTTTCTCTTTACTTTGTTTTTAGTTTGCTTAGTTTCTTTTGCTTGGTTTTGTTTGCCTCTTTTTATCAAAAACTCCAAAAAAATTAGTTTAGTTTGGTTTGCTTTCTCTTATCAAAAACACAACAAAATTAGCTCCTACTCTAGTTGCCACCTTGCTCTAGCTCACCATGTTGTTCCCTAAGTTCACCCTGAAGGACCTTTCGATAGGTAGTGGCTCTATAATTGGGAAAGAAAATATTGAAGAATTCTTTAATCATGTTAGCAAGCATGATGATATTGAGAATAGATCTATAGAAGAACTTGCTCCTAATAATGAAATTGCTGCAGCTTATTTAGTTCATATGTTGGAGGCTAGGTTTGTTAGCCTTAACCCCATGATGCAAATTTTGTTCCTCAAACTAAAAGAAGAAAAGAATGCTGAAAAGAGAGAATTTATCCTTGAGACTTTACTAAAAGAGTCCCATGATGTTGCTAAGGAAGCAAAAAGGTCTTTGAGCATTTCAATATGCTAGGCTCATGTGTAGATGTTGTGGGTACTTCAGATAAAACCAAACCTAGAGAGGAATTTAAGATACCCATACCCTTTAAGCTTGTTGGAATGCATGAAGCCTTTGAAAAGAATTTTGATTGGATTGTTCATGAAAATCCTTTTGATGAAAGCAGTGAACCAAAAAGAGATGAGAAGGGATCCTCCAAAACTCATTTGGATGAGATACATTCATAGTTGAAGACTTTGCAAGTATTGATGTTAATGCTTCTTCATTTGAAAATACTTGATTTCTTGCTTCTTGAGCCTAACTTAAAGGCGTTAAAGAAAAGTACTTGTTGGGAGATAACCCAAGAGTTTTATTGAGTCTTGGAAGTTATTACTTTAGTAATAACCTCTCCTTATCCTTTTTGTTTACTTTTTGTGCCACGAATAACCTCTAATGAGAGGGAAGTAAGATTTGGGGAGTTGCTGTCCCGATACATATTTCGGCCCTCCACCATAAAAAATGTGAGGAGTCTTTGTAAGTTGGATTGAGCTGAAAATTTTAGAATAAATCCCCCCATATGTTATCTAACTTTCGTTAGTTCAACACTTTTTTATTTGAGCAACAGAAGGTCTTCTAAAAAATTGGTTTCTACCTGCTGGTCTGTTTTGGCAGATTTCTGCCATTATTTGCATTTGCTTCTTATTGATTCCTTTTTGGGTTCTTTTTAGGAAATTAAGATTTTTGAAGGATTTGCTATAGTATCTTGTGTTTTAGTGAAAGTTTTGATGTTCTAAAGCTAAACCCAAGGGTCTATTATCTTTTGAATACACTAATGTTGCTAATGAAGATTGTGTGAAGTTTTGTACGAAGGAAAAATTTCAGGTGTAGAGAGAGAATGATGTAATGGGATGAAGAATGGACAAAAGCTCAAGCTTGGGGATGTCACCCGGTGTCACCCAAGAAATATCCAAGAGGTGTAAGCGTCAAAGCTTGGGGATGCCCAAGGTATCCCCTTCTTCATCAATAAAAAGCTCAGGTCTTTCAAGACACTTCGTTTTTATTGTTTCATGCACTATTGTGTTGTTATTGGATCGTCTTAGTTTTCGTTTGTTTTTCTTAGTTTGTTTAGTTTGCTTGAATAAAGTAGTTTGGACCCCCGTTCTCGCTGTGTTGTTTCAAATAAGTTGATTGGTGTTGGAAAGGAGTAGAAAGTTTTTGCTTGAAAGTGCAAGAGGATCTTGCATTGACTGTGACTTAGACTTTAGTATGTCATCCTAGGTGTTGTTTTGACCTTATTCTTAGTGATTATTGATGTATCATGACTTGTTCCAAACAATTGGGATTGCTTAGTATGACTTGAAGGAATCGTGCGTTGTTTTAGCATACAAAAGCATAGTATTGTGGTATTCTCCTTTGATGATTTGTTTGAGTTGACTTGGCACATGCTCACACCATGTTATGACTATGAACAAGTCACCATTGCCTCTATGATCATTTAGTCCTTGACTTGTAGTACCACTCTATGCTTTGATTAGTAATGTTTTGTCTCTCTGCATGATTATGGCCATTATTGCTCTCTTAGTTGGTTGCTCATAGTCTTTTGTTAGCCTCCACTTGTATGAGTAAGCTCTACTCATGCTTCCAACTTTCAAGAAACCAAGTTATTCCAAAATGTCCACTATAAATTCCTATGCATGGTGTGTTACACCATTTCAAGTATATTCTTGTTCTCAACTATCTTCCAATTTAAAGAGTATTTTGTTATGTGAAAACTTAGTGATTAAAGCTCTCACGAACTTGATGACACACTTTATATTCCTTGCCCCTAATAAACTTGAACCATTGTGTCATCTATGTTGTATATGCTTGCACTTATACGTTGGAATTAGCAGAACCATGTTTTCATGGGTAATGTTTTCAACATTGCACTTGTACTTTGTATACAGTTGATATCTTGCTCTTTTGTATATGGATGTCGCCGGTGTGAAATTAAAAGGGAGCTTGTAAGTACATGGAGTTATTTATTTTGTGTTCGAGAAACGCCTGGGCCGCTAGCCTAAGCCATGCCTAATCATGGTGGAAACTTGCAGCATCGCCATAATGAGCAATCTGTGAAGCATCCTCAATAAAAACCTATGCAAATAGCAAATAAAAAGATCGCTGAGATGGTCATTGTCTGCTTGCCTTGTCATTTTGGTTATGGTATAGCTCATGTACCATGTGCAAGGGGTACCCCGTTGGCGGTTCTCTATGATACACATGTACTTACTATGACAAGAACTTACATGTGACTAAAGTTGAGTAGCATGATGTGCGGCCCTCGTATTCAAGGGACATGAGATTGTAAACTTATACTTTGTCAAGCATATACTCCATAGTTTGTTCACTTTAACCTTAATCACTTCAAGATGCTTATGATAGGGGCAATGAGGGCTGAAAGCTAACAAGTACCATAATTTTTGGAAGCTCTTTTTGAAACTTGAAATCCCTACTTCCCTTTATGAAGGGCCTTTCTTCCACTATTATATTGAGTCTCCACTTTCTACCTTTAGGAACTAGTTAAGAGAGCATAGTTGACATTCTTAGTTCTATGTGCATTGTCCCAAAACTTTTTGATTGATTCATATTGTTGATATTTCTTGTTCTTGTGGTATTTCTATCTAGTCACTCTTATAAACTTTGAAGATGTCCTATGCATCTATTTGCTACTCCATGAGGGACAAGCTGATTGCCACTATGCCATGTTTTATGTATGTGAAACAAACAAACGTTTTTCAATGCATGCTATTCATGATATTTGTTTGTATCCTTTCATGTTACATGCATAGTTCCTTTGTCTTACTGTTAGAACTCCATCTTTCATGCACATGTTTAGTGTTCTTTGATCCCAGCTTTCAATTCTTGCAAATGGTTTTATATTTGTTTTGATGGTGCATCTCACCTCAAAAATTATTCTTTTATCACTTACCTACTCGAGGACGAGTAGGAGTTAAGCTTGGGGATACTTGATACGTCGGAAACATATCTATAATTTTTTATGTTCCATGCTTGTTTAGTATCTACTTTGCTTTGCTTTGTCCATAGTTTTAGGTGCTTTTCATATGTTTTCTGGTACTAACCTATTAACAAGTTGCCATAGTGCCAGTTGCATGTTTTCTGTTGTTTTTGGTTCCAGAAAAGCTAGTAAGGAAATATTCTCGGAATTGGACGGGACAAAAGACAAATTCAATATTTTATCGAGGAGAACACGGAGTCCAGAGGAGAGACGGAGGGGCGCCATAGGGAGGCCGCATCCCCCTAGGCGAGGGCCCACCCTGGGCCACGCCTGGGTAGGGTGTGGGCCCACTGGCCGCCTCCCAGCATTGCCTCTTCGCCTATAAGAAGCCCTCGATGCCTAAATCCTAAGCACCCGATCAATATTCCACGAAACTGTTTGTAGCCGCCGCCACCATCGTCCCTAGATCGGGGGATCTGAAGCTCTTCTCGGCACCTTGCCGGAGGGGACATCAACCCCGAGGCCTTCTTCTTCATCATGCCAGCCTCCAGTATGAAGCGTGAGTAGTTCCACCTTGGACTACGGATCCATGTAGTAGGTAGATGGTTGTATCTCCTCCTTGTGCTTTCATGTCTAGATCTTGTGAGCTCCGTTCATAATCAAGATCTCCACCTTGGATATTGAGATTACTATGTCAGATTGATTAATGGTTTTGCCTTATTGATTCTATCATGTCTGTGTTGTTTGTGATCTTGCATGCTCTCCGTTGTTAGTAGCTATCTTGGTGACTCCAAGAGGGGGTATTTATGCTCGATAGTGGGTTCATGCCTCTATTTAATCAAGGGAAGTGACATAAATCTCTAAGGTTGTAGATGTGTTGTTGCCACTAGGGAGAAAACAATGGTCTCTTGTTCATGGAACAAGTGGATTTTTTACCTTACACACTTTGCTTAAAGCAGTTGTCTGTTGCTTGCAACTTAATACTGGAGGGGGTTCGGATGATAACCCAAAGGTGGACTTCTAATCATAGATGCGGTTGGATGGCGGTCTATGTATCTTGTTGTATTTCCCAATCGAATATCATAGGATCTTTATGTCTAGTATTGCATTGTTATGCCTTGCTCAGTCCTGTCAATTGCCCTGCTGTAATTTGTTTACCCAGCATGCCATGTTTGTTTATCTAAGGAGAGCACCTCTATTGAACTATGGACACCGGTCCAATCTTTACCATTGATACATCTTCCGTTGTTACTGTTTACTTGCTGCAAACCATCATCACCTTCCACACCATACAGTTAATCCTTTGTTACAGCAACCGATGAGATTGACAACCTCACTGTTAGTTGGGGAAAAGTCTTGAGTTTGTGTTGTGCAGGTTTCCACGTTGCTTGCAACACCTTTAAGACGTTTTCTTCCTCCTACTGGTTCGATAACCTCAGTTTCTTACTGAGGGAAGACTTGCTGTTGTGCTGCATCACACCTTGCTCTTGGGGTTTTCCGACGAAGCGCTTCCAGGCGCTATCAGTACCAAAGATCAAATCTCAGGAGTATGCTCTTGGGTGGCTAGGGTGGTTCTCCGGCCTTAGTCGGCTTTGCTGGAATTTTCCGACGCCCCCCTCCTTCAACCTCTGCTGAGAGGCCCTTTCAACCTTGCCCGATGGCGGGGACGCGGATAGCGATGGTCGAAATCGCATCACCGGTGAGGTCGAAGATTGCACAAGGACTCGATGGCTTTTCTATGTTTTATTCTGGGGTACTTTCTATAATCTGGACGGGCACATTTGTATTTTCACTTATCCTTTAGGTCCTTTCTGCAGTGTATTATCACTTTTGTTATATTAATGCCAGTTCTGGAACCTTCGGGTCCCTTCCCTCGTTCAAAGCCTTCCATTCAACACCTAATGGAGTAACTACTGTCGGCGCTCCCCCAACCCCTGACCTAGGTTCTCTCCATTGGTACCGTGCCTCTAGCTCTCTCATCCACTGCACATTCATCAACTTCTACCTGCACACTAGTAGTGCCACTGACATGGGTATGCCCAACGGGCACACGACTACATCCTACCTGGTGCGGCCCAACGGAAGGCCCACTCGACAACCTGCCAAGGTTAATGACGCCTATGATGGTCCGGTTGGTACGAAGCCCATATGGACACAAACTCCAAGCACATGGCAAGGAAAGCTCAAGACTAGAGTTCGAATCTATTTGTAACCAACTCGTATTGGTACCTGAGACCTAGTCTCTCCATATTAAAGGCTAGGAGGGTCCAACAAGGAGGGCAGCCGCCACAATAGACAACATATCTACACAAACTCCCACAATATATCTAGACACAACATCCAAACCCTAGCATATACACCCGCCAGATTGCAGCTGCGCATCATCGCCATCAAGTCACCCATGTAACCTTTGGTTCCTTCAATAATTAAGAGGAGACAAGCAAAAGTAGGATTTTCCCTCGGGAGGCCTAAACCTGGGTAAACATCTTGTCCCCATGTTGCTTGTATGTTAGTCAAACGAGATCTCCAGTGCACCCCTCTTCCTCAAACCCAAGTCTTACTGAGCATGGTGGCTACACCCGTGAGCTCTCTGACCTCTATGTTCCTTGGGATAGCATGGTATGATTTCAATAGTCCGAATACATATTTTCAGATATTGTTAAAGCAAGTCAATGTAACCGAATACTATAGAAAAATAATCTTTGGTGCAAATGCCTAGCATAACATTCAGTGATCGATTGCTCCGTAGGCAAAACATAAAATTCATTCATCTGAAGGTTCTCTAGAGATGAGTTTCAGTCATGTTCACAAAATGCTTTCTGTATTGCTGAACCAATGGATTCCCTTGGCATTTTGTATATATTTCAAGGTTAGATCTCAAGGTTAGATCGTTGATGTATTGTAAGAACATAATTATTCGATACATAGCAGCTTCTAGGTTGGTCCAAATTCTCTCAACCGCTCCATGTTTTCAAGTTACCCTAGCCTTTAGTCAGTTTTTGTGAAAACCAGTTCGTATGTGTAGCACTACTGATAGAAGACTTTGTTGACGACAATTCTTCCTGACCTAACCAGCACGTCTCAATGGCCAACCGTGAACGAAGAATTCTTTTTGACCCCCTCCCCATGCCCAAATCTTCTGGAGGGCCTCTGTAAGGACAAAGGAATAGAGGCTTAAAAGTGGTTTTGAGAATATCAAGGGTAAGGGAAAGAAAGGCTAGCACAATGTCTGATTTAAATGACCTATGGACATAGATGACAAAGCTATAAAGATGTTGCTCTTAAAGCACTAGAAGGCTATGCTGAAATAGCAAAGCAAAAAAGGTACTTGTTTAAATGTTTATGTTCCACCTTACGCTTTTATTTATCTATATCTATACTCCTATATAGTGTGCTAATAGGCATACATAATAGCCGTTGGATTATTTCAATCATACAGTTCACAATTCAAAGACGCTTGTTTGGAATATCTAAAGCCGTTGGATCATGTTTATCCGACGACTAGAATTGCAGGGATTCGTCCCACTCCCTTGCTCTACCCATACCTGGTGCGTGGGACCCAGCAATAGAAAAATGGGCATTCTCTGGTTGGCTCTAGTGCATCGTTGCTCTTCGCCACTGATCTTTACACAAACCTTGTACTACTGAATATGAAATGTACACTAGATATTTATCACCCTTATATTATATCTCCATATACACGTTAGTATCCTGTAGTTGTATGTATTTCACTCTTCCCTAATATCTAACGTGCTTTTGCACGTACTAATTACTAGTATGAAGCTAATATTTGAAATTCATGCATGGACAAAAGAAAGAAAAAATCCATTACAAAAGCTATTTCTACGAACAACGGATCAACCAATTGAAGTTATGATACCTCTACTTGCATGTCCAACCGAAACTAGAACTACCTCTAGTAGAGTGAAGCAATTAAAGACAACGTTGCCAAGTCTGACATCATCGAAGACTACCTCTAAAGTTACAAGGTACAAAATAAAGTGCACTACCTCTACTTATATTCTACAAGTCTATCATGATATGTAATATAAAATTTCGATGTAGATCAAAGGCCATACTTTTTACGATTAGCTCCTTGGAATGAGCACTTAGAGCAAGAAGAGAGCCGCGCCTAATGGCCAAGCAATGGACACACAACTTTTTTTATTTATTATTTAATAAGGTTTATAAAAAGATATAGAGATCAAACCAAATCCCCATTAATGATAGGTGGCACTAAGCGGTGGCTACTTCAGGGTCATGCGACAAATCATGAAAACTAGAGACCTCACCAAACCGTCTAATGATAAGCCGGAAGCACAAAATGGTCCAACAGAGCCTTAGCGCGGTCCATCGCACGTGTTTAAA
Source organism: Avena sativa (assembly GCA_916181665.1). Lineage (NCBI taxonomy): Eukaryota > Viridiplantae > Streptophyta > Magnoliopsida > Poales > Poaceae > Avena > Avena sativa. The sequence continues at coordinate 26,549,783 of OV702283.1, forward strand.
AAGTCACGGCCAGCATCTTTGGCCGACCAATCTTCTGCCCACTACAATGCCACCCCGTTTGTTCGCGTCTCGTTACTAGAGAAAAGCCTATGCGAGACGCACCTAAAAGCTTATGCGAGGCGCATATCATATGTGCCTCTAGTTTCAAGCCTCGGTTATTTTTTATGCGAGGCGCATATAATATGCGCCTCCTATACTTCACATATGCGAGGCGCATATCGATATGCGCCTCGTATATTTATAGTATATGCGTCTCCTATAGTATCCTATATGCGCCTCCGGTAATATTTTCGAAATTCAAGTTTTACAGACCACTATAAATAATAATATACAGATATTCAAATATACAATATAGTCCAGAATACAGTATAAAGAGCACAGAATTTTTCAGAAACTTGCAATTTGCCAAAGCATAATAGAACCAACATAAATACAATACATTACACATCAATCATGACATACAAGTTTATACATCAAGTGTTTGTGCCACAAGTTCACACCTCCGAGTACAAGTTCACAATCACATTACACCTCCGAGTACAAGTTTACAATCACATTACAACTCCAACGACATAGCTCTACCTAGATGAAGTAGAACACATAACCTACCATGAAGAGCAACAAGGTGGTGATCACGAGGAAGTTCCTCCACTTCTTCCTTCCATGCCTCCTCCACTTCTCTTCCGCCACCTCTCTACTCTCATAGCCTTGGTAGTTGTTGCCCGAGAAGTTGTTCACTTGCTTCTGACAGTCTTTCCACTCCTCGTACACACCTGGAACCCGACCGACGTACACGACATAACACCTCGCCATCTCCTACACATAATAAAGATGATATTACTTATGTCAGTGGAAAGCAATAGCTAGCAGTTCACAAGATAGAATCATGCATATATATATATATATATATATGGGTGCAACAAAATGTAAGAAATCACGTTCTAATCATCGGCATTTCGAAGAAAGACCAAAAAAAGCAAACCAAGAATGACTTGGATTAGTGCCTCATACTTAGATTGGGCACGGAAATGACAATGCTCGCTGTTCGATCTCATGCGGCAAGTAGAGTATATGCCCAAATTACTAGTCTACTTGGCACACAAGATCGAACAGCGGCATAGTCATACACGTGACACCACAACACGTTCTAATCATCGGCATTTCGAAGAAAGACAAAGAAAGCAAACCACAAGAAGTAGGGAAGCAATGACAAATGAAAAGCAACAAGCACTTAAAATAGTTCGTAACACAAATAACTAGCTAGTGTCTCTCACAATCAAGTTCAACGGTTGACGAAACATATTCTAGAGGTTTTGCTAGGCAAGTTTAACATAGTGATAAGAGGTTACAACACGAGTTCGGAACTAACAGCTAGGTACCCAGGCAATGCAATCATGAAGTCTTCTTCGGCTCTTGAGTCGGCTTTGGGGGGGGGCATTGATGAAGCCCGACCAAGTTTTCGCCATTTGCATGAACATCCTGCCGTCACCCTGCTGCGTTAAGCGTTCGTCTATCTCCCTGTTGGACGGTGTATAGCCGCCGTAGAAGGTGCCTCCGGTTTTTATGACTCCCTGGTACACGATTGTCGCGATCTCCTCCTAGATGTTGAAGAAGTGTTGCCTGAGGTTGCGAGCCTGTATGCATGCAAGCTTTTCAGCCCACTTCACGAGGTCAGATGGCAGCGTTTTGGTCTCCATGTCATTGAAGAACGCCTTCATGTGGTAAATGGCGTAGAAGGCATCCTTCCCACTGCCAGGCGGCTGCTTGACGCAGGCAAACTTCGTCGTGTGGCGGAACACGTGCGCGCCGAACTTTACATGTGGCCTTGCCAGTTTGACGCCTCCCGCTGCGACGTAGCCGGTGAGAGCGCCATCAAGAATTTTCTTGATATTGGTGTAGTTTTTTTGGATCGCACTATTTGAGTCGAGGTAAAAGGCTGTTGAGTGTTTCAAATTCAAGCTTATGAGCACACAGCCTGTCCGATCATCCTCCGTGATGGGATGGTAGGGAAGGAGAATCACATCCTTGTCCGAGTATGTTTGCAGGAAGTTTGAGAGGTAGTCGGTTGCCAGATCTATGGCCTCAGCATCTTTCAGGACAGCATCACGCATGAAGTAGGGATCCACTATCTGGATGCCCGGGATCTTGTCTCTGGTGATCTCCATGGCCATATTGAGGGAGAACAGCCGGACCAGAGTATTGTGCAGTCGAAACCCGTTCAACATGTCAAACAGGTCGGTATGTCGCACGTAGAAGATATCCCCGGGGGGTACAGTGACGAAGCACGGCATATGAGAAGACACCTTAGCCTTGAAAACGAGGTACGACTGATCGTTGTCGCGAATGCGGCACTGCTCAATTGTGAGACAGCCATAATGAATACTACGCATATGCGAGACTGCGACCTCGAGCATCGATTTACACATCATCGGTACACCTGCCACGTGCTGCTGATTCCTGGCTTGCCCCACAGCGCCGTCCCGGAAAAGAGGATTTGGATCCTGGCCCCGATCACCCTTAGGCTTCCTTTTGCGACCCTTCTTGCTCTTTACGGCTTCGGCCACTGCGTTCACCTCACCGACCGTCTTATGGAGGGTGCCGGGGCTGATCAAAGGAACTACTGGCCTTGGAGGCTCGGTGAAGGGGACAGGTGGCGGCGTCTCCTGACTAGTTGGGAAGAGACGCACCTTGCAAGGGGGTTTCGCTAGTGCTGGTTGGGTCTCGGCAACTTGATGTGTGACTGATGGTCCCGGCTCATACAAATCAGAAAACCTTGTGTTAACAAACTGGTCACCGTAGTTCGGGTCAATTTCTTCATCATCATCGAGATTCTGTGCCATGTTGTCCAAGTCTCCCATCTCGAAGTCTTCATCATGTGCTGGTTGTGCTGCCTCTAGGGTGATGTTGAGCTGGTCCTCTGTCCCCAAACGGATCTGGCTCTTCGGCCATAGGTACAAGTAGCCGAAGCCGGTATTGAGGACCACTGCCGTGTCCTCATCATCCCATCCTTGAGGTTGAGAGGGAGGTTCCACTTGCTCGTAGCCCGGAAGCACCATACTGTATTTGACCCTCATCATGTCAGGTGGCATTGTGACATTGTGCATTTTGCAGTTCTCTGGTTGAACAATAGTACCCTTGGCAACATCCATCAACTGGCCGCCCACCCAGTGCATTAGAGTGCAAGGAGTGTCTCCCTACGGAAGATCGACATGTAGGTCGAGCGTTAGAAAAACAGAGATCAAGTCATCGGTGTGGTTAAGCCTCCCAACTCTCGCTTTAATTAGTTAGTTACCTTGAGGGCGTCAAACTCGGCCAATATCGAGGCACCGACGCCGACAGGCTTGACCACGCAAGTGGCGGAGTGGCTGCCTGATGGCACGGTGGTGCGGGCCAGCGCCTTCGCTGCAGTGGGCAAGTTAAGCTCCGGAGCTAGACGAGTCTCCACCACCACCGGCCCTGCTGGAGGAGTCACCAACGCCTCCGGCCGCGCCACATTGTCCGATTGGGCGTTGTTGAGGTTGGGAACCGGTGGCGGCCCCCATTTACCACCCTTCTGCCACTTGTTGTACTTTTCCATGTAGACGGGAAGGATGGTGTTGAGCTTCTCGTTCACTTGTGAATGGACTTGTGACTGGACTTGTGTCTGGACTTGTTCTTGGAACTTTGTCTCGGCAGCCGACACAGCCTTGTTCACGGCATCTTGGACTATATTTGGAAAGGCTTCCACCTGTTCCCTTAGGAGTTTTACCTCGGCGCTTTCGGCCTTCTTGCCCTTCCGCTCCGGGGTGCCATAGTACTCGGACCATGATATGCCGCCAAAGCCGACCACACGACCAGCCGACGGGGCTGCCAGGGGATCGACACTCTTGGTCCGGTTCAGCGCCCTATTAAAAGTGGTGTCCCACTTGGCGACTGGCGGTGGCGCTGACCCCTGGGATGAGGATCTCCTACACTCCTCGTCCTGCGCACAAGGAACACGAAGCATTTGATCAGAAAACTGGACTTCATTGATTAATCATGAATGCAATTAATCGACTTGCATGCAAACTACTTACATATTTTTGCATGAAGTCCTTCACCCTCGGAGCAAAGGGGCTGGCGGGCTCCAAAGAATAATCATAACCCCCTTTTGGCGGGGCAAACCGGGCCCTGACGAAGTTCTTTGCCTGCTCCTCCTTTATGTCGTCAAAGGGACGTGTCAACCCCTTTGCACGAGCGTCGGCGTCCTCCTTATCCCATTTGGGCCTCGCGGCTCTATAACCGCCGGAGCCGAGATGGTGGGTACCAATGTTTCGGGATCTCATATTCTTGCCCTTCTCAGTCCTGGCCTTGCCCAAGGCGGAGTTACATCTGGCCTTGAACACATTGTAGTCTTCTTCCTTGACCAGAGGCTCCTTCTTGACGAGCTCTGGATAACTTAGCTTCTCCTCGAAAATCAGATTCTTCACCCGAGCCTTCCAATTTGACAAGGCCTTGGTCATCCTCCCGAGGGCATACTTGTTCACCGGATTCCCTTTGAGATTTTCATTATTATACTTGTTTTCCTCATCACCCGGGAACGCGTATCTTGCGTGCAGCTTCCGGAAAAGCTGGATGAGGAAACCCTTGTTCTCTTCGGCCTTCAGGTTCTCCATGTTGATCGTGACGGTGTTCCGGAGGATTGCCGCGAGCTGGTTAGAGTAACCCCCAACAAATTCTTCTGGCTCCAAAGGCGCACCTTTAGGGCTCACGCTTGTGATGATGGACCTTTTGAGGTCGACAACGATCGGGGTCTGATCCTTCCGAGACTTCTTCGATGCGCTACCACCGTCTGTAGTAGCTTCACCGCCGCCATCAGTGGTAGTGGCGTCGCCATTGGCGTCCCCCATCTCCTCATTGCCCGACGAGGTATCCTCGTCCTCCTCCATCTCGTCGTCCCGCGGAACAAATTCCGGGGCCTCTAGGGATTCCATCTCCGCCTGCTGCTCCCAAAAGGGCTTCTGGATAGAAGGGCCCGGATCCGACATTTCTAAACACACAAATAAATGAAACTAATAAGCACAAAAATTCACAGAAAATTTTGGCATGACCTTTGCTAATTTTCTATGTCTAGGAGTGCCAGAAATTCGCCGGAACAGAAATGAATCAACATTCCGGCGAAACATTGGCAACTCAAAAACAAAAACCTGCACAAAAAGGATCAACTGCCATCATCACAGCCATTTTGCTGCCAGCATACACAAACACAGCCATTTTTCTGCCAGCATACACAAACACATACATATATCGGATCAGTGCCATACATACAGTATCCTGGTGCAGTTTAACATACATCATGGTCTGATGGACGGTAGGAAACATTAAGCAGACTACAACACAGAACTTGGAGAATTCTCATACAACAGCCACAAAATGTCAGTTTCTGGCATGCAGCCCTTGACGCTACATACAGATATGACGCAAAGATTGAAACGCAAATAAAACATAGAATAATCAACTTCCAGTTTTTCTAGGAAAAAAAATACCAACATATCATGATTCTCTATAACCTAACATACTGGAACTAGCAGGGATATCCTCGAGAGTCTGCTTTCCATGTAGGAGATGAGTACATGTTGGAGTATAATCAATTTAACACCAAAGGTTATTTGCCAGTAGCACTGATTAGTTCACTGGCCAAAATAACTAAATGAATATTGACAGTAGCACTGATTAGTTCAATTTAGCAGGGATCTTGTGTGGAATAACTAAATGAATATTGACAGTAGCACTGATTAAGCAGACTGATGTTAAGACAGACCTTGCATTGTGCAGATATAGCAAGTTACAGGAGTCTAAATTCAGTTAAGAGAGTTGCAACTTTAGTACCTCTATTTCATTTAAAACAGAAGCAAGATGTCAATAAGATCACAAGAACTAATGTAAATGACAGTGAGAACATATATTTCTAAAAGTACAGACATGCATTTAGCTTCAGATGATGCTTAGACTGACAGGCATGTTAGCCTCCTACTCCAAATCAATGCTTAGACTGACATGCATTTAGCTTCAGATGATGCTTAGAATGACAGTGAGAACTAATGTAGATGAGTGACATTTAGCTTCAGATGATGCTTAGACTGACAGGCATGTTAGCCTTCTACTCCAAATCAATGCTGGATGTTTTAGTACTCTAAATCAGTGTCCTTACAGAGCTAATCCAAATCAGTGCCGAATATTTTAACTTGAACTAGTGCCACCACACTAATGAAAGTACTACCATTGGATTTACAAACCAGCGTGCTATCATCATTTATACTCCAAATCAGTGTACAAATGAGTACTCCGTTGAATCAATTGATAGCCTGAACTAACTATAGGGTTGCTCAGATTGGTTGAGAAGCCCTAGCGATAGGGAGAGGGAATCCTATCCATGTTCAAATGCAGACATTAGACTTGTTTACAGAGCGAAGCAAACCCTCAATCAAACCCTTGGACCGAAGCAACCGAAGAAATCATCTGGAAGAAGGGGGATTGGTGCTCACCTTGGGGTGCTGAGGACGGAGCGCAGCAACAGTCGGTCCTCCACGAGCGCCGCAGCAACAGCAGGTCCTCCACGAGGCGGGGCGGCGGCGAGCTCCTCCTTCACGGGGACGGCGGCGTCGGGCTCCTCCTCCACGGGACGGCAACGTCGGGCTCCTCCTTCGAGGTTGCAGGTCCGGCGGGTGGGCTGCTCCGGGCGCGGACGGCGGGCTGCTCTGGGCGCGGACGGCCGGCGGCGGTGGCGGCGGCTTCGATCTGAGATGTGAGACGCGGCGCGCGCGCGTGAGATGTAAAGAAAGGTTCCGGGCGTGCGCGTGGCGGCTTTGATCTATACCGGATTATGCGAGGCCCAAATCGCAAAGTGCGCCTCGTATAATATTACACGAGGCGCATCTGGGCTAAATGTGCCTCGCATAATATGCAATCCTAGACAAATAGGGCAGTGTGCAGGTTTCTATCAACAAACACACAACAGCCTAGTGGTAACATGCCTTGTCCTATTTCACTGCTGACCACCCAGGTTCGAATCCTAAGGTTAACAATTTTTTGGAAATTTTTTTAAAGGCCATTTTTCATGTAAAAGCATTGTCCAAACACAATATGAACTTAAAATATACTACAAATATTTTAAATATTCAAATATTGCTAAAACAACAAAAGTGAGTATTCTCAATGAATGTGTCTTGTGGATACATAATATTCTCAATGCAATATTATTATAACACACACATAATGAAAATTAAGAATGTTTTGATACATAATAGTAGGCCACACACACGACGGTTCTTGACAATGGTCGGAGCGCGCTAGCGTTTCTTGACAATGGTCGTCTTTTTGCCCTTATTTGTCGCGGTTGCATAGGTTAGGTCCGGGACGTCTTCACTACTTCTCTTGAACGGAAGTCCTTTCTTAGGTAGGGTTGTGGTGTACGGTGTTTGGTTGCCATACCCGTCTTCTATCTTCGGGTCGCCGTTCTGGTCAAAGTCTTGCTTGTTGGCGACTCCGTCCATTCCGATAATGTTCCTTTTGCCTCTCCTGACGACAACCCGGCTATGCTTTGACGGGTCTTTGATGTACCAGCATTGGTCGACTTTGCTAGCCAAAACCCAAGGCTCATTTCTTGCGGGTGCGTTCGCGCTGGTGGTCTTTGACGGTATAACCATCGTGGTGAAATACCGGTCTTCCTTCTCGACGCTCTTGGCCCACCTGACACGGAACATCGGCACCTTCTCCGTAACATAGTCGAGCTCCCAAATCTCCTCGATCCTTCCGTAGTATCTTTCTGGGATGTCGCCGGTGTAGAATATCCCTGTTACCCCTGAGTTCTGGTAATCGCAGTTATTGTCTTTTTCCTCTGTGTAGAACGTGTATCCGTTGATATCGTAAGCCTGATAGGTCATGAGGTTGTGCGAGGCGCCCTGTGACAATGAGAATATGAGTTTATCTTCCTCCGAGTACTCGCCCTGCGGTGGATTAGCTATGACCTTCTCCCTAAACCACCGCGTGAAACCGGAGTTGTGCTCCTTGATAACATCTTCCTCCCTCGGGACCTGGCGCCCCTGATCAGCGTAATTCTTCTTGATAAACTCTTTGTGCTCATGTGTGTATGGATCAACCACCTGCAGGTGTTGCAGCGCGACCAGGTTTGCTCTTTCAAAGTCCTTGGTTCGGCCCTCCATGTCTACATGCTTTGCACGTCGACCCTCGCGGTGACCCCATCCAGCGAGCCTCCCGAGGTGCTTATTGAATGGCATACCAAGAGGGGTCTCGGTTTGTAGAAAGTTCGAGCAGAAAGAGATGCACTCTTCGGCCAGGAAGCCGTTTTCTATGCTTCCATCTGGACGGGACTTGTTCTTAACGTATCCCTTGATGTGTCCATTGAGCCTTTCGAACGGCATCATGCTTCGCAGAAACGCAGGACCGAGCTGGACGATATCCTCCACGACATGGAGAAGCAGATGAAGCATGATGTCGAAGAAAACGGGAGGGGGGGGAATAGATCTCGAGCTCACACATTATCACCACGATCTCGTCATGTAGCCTCGTGAGCTGCTTAATGCCTATCGACTTCCGAGAGATGACGTCAAAAAAGTTGCAGAGGCCAAACAGTGTTTCACGGATGTGCTTGTCCATTATACCTCGGATCGCGACCGGGAGTACCTGCGTCATTAGCACGGCGACGTCGTGAGACTTCATCCCGCTGAAGCGCTGCTTCGCCTCGTCTAGCCATCTGCTTATCTTCCCCACGTAGCCGTTCGGAAATTTGACTCCGAGGAGGCACTTCATAAACTGTATGGCCTCCTTCTTACTCAGAGTGAAGCATGAGGCCTTGAGCTTGACCTCTCCCTTCTTAACCTTTTTCCCCTTGCGACGACGGCTATTCTGTGTTTCTGTCTCCTCCACCTCGTCCTCCTCCTCATCATCGCTAGGTGGTGGTTGAAGTTCATCCCTGATGCCCATATGCTTCAAGTCGTTCCTTGCCTTCGGCCCATCTTTGGTCTTGTCGGTGTTAAGGAGGGTGGCAAGCAGACTCTCGCCCACGTTCTTCGTGATATGCATGAGATCAAGGCTATGAGGCACGCGGAGGATCTTCCAGTATGGCAAGTCCCAGAAAACAGACCTCGCCTTCCATACCTTCAGCAACGGCTCTGGCTTCTTCTGGGTCTTTCCTGGCGCAGGGCACTCCTTCCAGTTATTCAACAGCTTGTAGATTTCCGCGCCACTCTTCTGGTGTGGGATTCCTCGGAGCTCAATCGTCCCATCGAACAGATGTCCTAGCTTTCTCCAGGCGTGATTCTTGGGAAGCCACCTCCGAGCCCCAAGGAACACGGTTTTCCCGGACCCGGGATCTTTCTGTAGCTGGCGGTACGTTGTATTATCCTTTGCACCTAACGCACCCATAGAATCCTTGGACCACCTGCCCCGATAAGTATCTGTAACCGGGATAGTCTTGCACCGTCGTGATCACCGCCGCTCTCATGTCAAAGTACTCTTGTCTCTAGGCGTCCCATGTACGGTCTCCTTCTTCCCATAACGTGGCCAACTCCTCTTTCAACAACGTGAGATACAGATTTATGTCTATACCAGGTTGTTTTGGCCCTTGAACGAGCATACTCATGGTTACGTACTTCTTCTTCATGCACAAACAGGGGGGAGGTTGTAGATCCATACAAACACGGGTCAGGTGCTGTGTGTGCTGCTCTGGCTTCCAAACGGATTGAGTCCGTCAGTGCTCACGCCCAGCCTGAGGTTCCTTGACTCTTTCCCAAAATGTTGGTAATATTGGAGGTCCAACGCCTTCCACTGGCAAGCATCCGAAGGGTGCCTCAACATTTCCTCATTCTCCGGATCATCGTCTTCCGACCTCTTTCTTTCCGCGTGCCAGCGCATGAGCTGTGCTTCCTTAGGGTCTGCGAAATACCGCTGCAAACGAGGAGTTAGAGGAAAGTACCATACCACCTTCCTAGGAGCTTTCTTGGTCCCTCTCTTGTATCGAGAGGTCTTGCACACCGGACACGTGGTCTTCTCCGCGTGCTCGCCCCGGTAGATGATGCAATCATTTATGCAGACGTGGTATTTCACGTGCGGTAGATTGAGAGGGCACACGACTTTCTTCGCCTCAGCGATACTAGTCGGACATGTGTTCCCCTTCTTGGGAAGAATATCGTGCCAGAATACAATGTTGTCGTCGAAACATTCGTCGGTCATTTTGTGTTACGCCTTCATCTCCAGAGCCCTAAGCGTTACATTTAGACGGGTATCCCCGTCGTTGCATTCGTCAAACAATGGAGTGACCGCGTCTTTCTCCATTTGCTCCAGTTTAGCCTTCTCTCTACCGGCGGCTCTGGCGTTACTCGTCTCCTTGAGAAGCAGATCTTGGACATGAGGGTCTCGCAACCAGCTCGAATCATGGTCGGCACCACCTTGATCATCTTTGTGTCCATGCCCGACGCCACCTTGATCATCTCCGTGTCCATGTCCAGTGCCACCACCCTGATCTTCGTGATCGTGACTGGCGTCTTGATCTTCGTGATCATCACTGGCATCTTGATCTTCACCATTATTGACATCCTCATCATCATATTCGTCATCACGTATCCATCGAGTGTAGCCATCCATGAAACTACGTCGAAGCAGGTGCGACTCCAGCATTCCGGAATCATGCCTTATCAGATACATCAGCTTGCAGTCCCGACATGGACATCTTATCTCTGTCTTGTTTGCACGTTCCATGTCGGCCCTCGCGCATGTCATCCACCTATCCACGCGGCTTTGTTGATCAGTGGTCGGACCATGGCCGCCTGCGTGGTACAAAGAGCAAGAGAATAATTAGAGCATATATGGACGTGGATCGCCGGAAAAATTCGGCATGACCTCCCCTAAAAAGAGGACATCCGCGAGTGCCAGAAATTCGCCGGAAAAGAAATAAATCGACATTCCGGCGAAACATTGGAATCTCAAATGAAATCCCTGCACAAAAAGTAGCACCACAACACAATCATATAGTCGGTGTCTCCGACAACGCGCATACATGCAAGCAACGCCTTCACGCTTCCTCCAACAACGACTTGCGCAAGAGAGCCGGAGGAGAAGTAAATGGACATGTTGTAGATCTAGAGGAGCAAGAGACTTCACTTACATATGTGTGTCAACCAATGGATGTTGAGCAAGCTTCTATGGTGAATCAATGGGGGAAATGAGGTGGGGAGGAGGAGGGGGGCGACCAGATTTGTCTTGGTGGAGGAGGAAGAAGTGACACAAATGAGTGGGGTGGTAGTTGCCTCCATGTGCAAAAAGCTGGAAAGAAGTGGTGCCAGGTTATGCGAGACGCATATTGCACAATATGCGCCTCCTATAATTCAAACTATAGGCGGCGCATATAGCAATATGCGCCTCGCATATGCGGCCACCTACCATCGCCCGGGCCCGCAGGAGTTACTTGAGGCGCATATGACCATATGCGCCTCGCATATTATCAAATATAGGAGGCGCATATAACCATATGCGCCTCGCATATTCGTGCACCTACCAACACGCTGGCCCACACAGATTATGCGAGGCGCATTCTGTCCATATGCGCCTCTTATCTGATATATAGGAGGCGCATATGACTAGAATGCGCCTCGCATAATATGGGGCTGCTAGATTCCGTCCGTACAAGGATTATAGGAGGCGCATTCTTATCATATGCGCCTCGCAAATTTTTATACTAGAGGCGCATGGAGAAGGAGTGTGCCTCGCCTATTATATAGGAGGCATATATGGTCTAAATGTACCTCGCATAAGCATGTCTCCTATAGTCTTTTCTCTAGTAGTGTCTAAGCAATTGTTATATAAGCACTATTATTTACTAGCCAATTGTAATGACATCTATATGTATATCATACCACAAAAGTACTCACAGTTAATTATAAAATATTTAGGACAAACTCTAACTTTTTTGAACCTCGACGGTCGCTCGCAAAAGAAAAATGAACCTCCTCAATCTTTAAAAATGAACCTCCAACTTTTTTTAACCTTCTCGTACTACTGTCTGATATATATTTTGCTAGTTTTCAGACGCCCAGTCACCTCTCTCGCCATTAAATTTACCTCGTGATTCGTGCAACGTGAAACTTCTATATGAGTTGCAACTAGGTTGTAACTGGAATTTTAATGAGTTACAACTGAATTGCAAGTGTATAAGTGGATTACACTAGCCCTTTCTATCAGTTCGGACTTTTGGTTGCGTTGGCTAGTGCATGAAGCTTGACATGGTATCAGAGCCTAAAGTCTCGAATTCGAGTTTTGGCTTTCGCAATTTATCCTAAAATTGTTGTTGGCCCCTCTGTGTCCATTTATAGGCCTCTTGAGTCACACGTGAGTTTCGCGCGCCGTCGCTCTCTTCCGGTTGCATGTACTGACTTCTCCCCGCCACACGTAAGAGGGGGTGTTGAAGTGTATAAGTGGATTGCACTAGTCCTTTCCATCAGTTTGGACTTTTGGTTGCGTTGACTAGTGCATGAAGCTTGACAAGAATTAGTACAAAATATATAAGTTATAACTACATTGCAACCGAAATTAACACAAATAGTACTCCCTCCGGTCCATATTGGTTGACTTTAATTTAGATGTATCTAGATATATTTTTGTGATAAATACATTTAAATTGGAGTCAACTAATATGGGTTGGAAGGAGTAAAATAATGTCAAAGACCTAGACGTAAGAAGTTCTGAGACTGAGATACAGGCACTCCCGTATATGTATACAGTAAAAAACAGAGCTGAGATATTGCATCGGTTGTCTTTGTAACGTGTACGTGGTCACGTGGAGAAAATCCCGAAGAAGTTGAACCTCCCGGTCCGCATAAACAAAATATATCCATGAGGCTCGTACAGGCATTGTTATCCTCAGCAAAACTACATCACACGTGTATCCACGGCGCGAGCGGCACCAAGAATCTCACCGATCAAACGCTGCAAAGCAATAGGATCCGAGACAACACCAAGGTGAGACATATTGGCGATCCTGACGGACTTGTAGTACTCCTGCCTCGGGTCTCCACCGATCACCTCGTCAAGCGCCAGGATGCTTGCCAAGTTCACGACCCCGTCGCCGTCTCCGTACACCACCTCCGGGGCGTTCCCGTGGCCGCCCCGGTACACCAGCATCTCCGGCGTCGGCACGCCAACGCCATTGACGCACGTCACGGGCACCACCGGCGCTCCGAGGTTCAGCGCCACGGGGAGCGCACGCGTCTCATATAGCCGCACCGCGTACGGCGGCAGCCCGGCCGCCGCAAGGAACGCCGGCATGTCACGCGCGGCGTAGCTCTTGTTCCGAGTGACCACCAGCGGTGTGTCTTCGCCGAAAGCTACGGGCGACGGCAGCGCCGTGAACGTGCTGGCGAAGGTCCTGCCAACGCTCGGCATCGACAGCACGTCGGCCGGCGACGGCGAGGAGTAGGATGCGCTGGAGGAGGCAATACTGGTGGCGAGGCGCTGCATTGACAGCACGAACCCGCCGGCGCCCGTGGAGGCCATTACGTAATGCTTGATGAACCTCCTGCGCCACGGTAGCGGGCTTCGTCTGAGGAAGTCCAGGGCGAAGTAGCCGCCCTGGCTGTGCGAGACAAGGATGACCGGCATGTCCCCGTTAACCCTGCTCGCGTACTCCACGAGTGCTCGGAGCCGCCGCCGGAACAGATGGAGCTCCCTATTCGCCTGCCCCGCCGGGGCCGGCGCGTGCCGGAAGTCGTACGGAGCGCCGAAGAGGGTCTCGCCGTCGCGGTATCCCTCTCGCTCCAACGCCTCCACCAGCTTCCCCGTGCAGAGCTCCCTGATCAACGAAACCGTTAACAAAATCGATTATTGGCGTGACAGCGTATAGCGATCGTGATGAACTGACGACATGAGAGATTAACTAGTAGGATAATTACTTGTCGGCAGCGTTGTCAGCGAGGAAGCCGCGGGTGGAGCCGAAGGAGAGGGCGCGGGTCTCGACGCCCGGCGCATTGCGGTAGTCGCCGGCGGCGTGGTCATAGACCAGGCGGAGCTGGTCGGCGAAGCACGGGACTTCAGCATCAGGAGCACTGTTGTTCTTCCATAGTAGGGACCACCGGCCGTCGCCCTTGCGGGCCGCGCAGAGCGGCGACAGCGGCTCGTAGGCGTCGGTGAGGCGGACCTCAATCTGGCTGCAGGTGTTGCCTGGCAGCAGCACGACAGGGTGGACGCCGGAGGCGTGTTTGATGTACCGTTGGTGCGACTCAGTTGATGACAGGACGGCGGTCTGCCCGACGAGGAAGAAAGCGGAGAGGATGAGCAGGAGCCGTGGCAACCATCGGAGCTTTGCGGCCATGGAGAATTTTTTTTGCTTGTGCGTCAGGGGCGCTGTTTTTTGTTTTCGTACAAGGACGAAAATCAGAATGGATAGCATGCGCAGCAGGGTTGAGTGGTCGGCACTTGGTAGGACTGTAGGACGTTAGCTATATGTGGCTCGAAATAGCGCGTGTCAAAACGGTATTCGGACCACAAAGTGCAATCATTTTGGCATGTACAGTACATAATTCATTTTTTTTTCCAGGACATATGATCGATTTATTCAGGATACACGTGAACATTGAATCCATGATAGAAATTTGAGAGAATTACTTTGTTGGCTCTGGTTAAACTTTGCCTTCCTTTCTTAGCCTTTCTTAGCCTCAGGCAAACTTTTTTTTCTTCTTGACAAGAAAACTTCACTCATTCCTTATTGGCCCTCTAGTACATTTTGGACACTAACGATGTTAATTTGGTACGTAAGGTTACGCTTTTGCCCCTGATGCAATATGTGACCAATATAGCGAACCAAAAATTCAGTCATATAACTGATTTGAATTGAAAAACTTAGGCTCAATATTGGGTGCATGATTTGGCCCTTGTACCTCCTCATCCTCCTCTACTTCGGCCTCATCCTCGATATGGTCCTCTCTCGTCGTCACAAACATTGTCTTTTTCCTTCTCTTTATCATAAAGTACCAAATTTAGAGGTATATGTTCTTTCTCTGAATACATGCCCTTTTCATCAATACCAACATGCTCATTCTCGAGTAGTGGGTTCCGAAGGTAACTATCCTCACCTTGTGATGGTTTGTTGTTTGGTTGGACATGCACATCAGTATAACGCTCGGTGATAGGCTCATATGTTTCAAATGGATCGCAATATGCAATGAAAATTTGAACAGACTTTGTCTTGGCGTGTTTCTCAAATATTATCGTCAATTCTTGATCAGATTTTACTTCTAGGAATGTTTTAGAACCTTGACATGATAGTGAAGATGTACAACTTCCAAATATTTTGGTTGGTACTGCTCTACAATTGATGCAACCAAATTATTATAGTTTGCCAAATCAGAGTCAATAACCTTCTCAAAATAAAAGCCGTTGATGTCTTTTCTAGCTGCTTTGGGTTGCCAAGCAAAGTTATTTTCAGACAATAACTTGAATTGGGATCCATCCTGTAAACAAATTATGCATCCATAAGCACTATTATACTTGCAATTAGACATCACACAAGTAGACAAGATATGGTCGATTCTAAGTATTTTGCTTCTATTAAATTTGATTATCCTTCTGGAGATCAACACCAACTAGTGAAGGAAGGTGTGGAGAATGCTTACCCTTCTGGCCATGTCGATTATCCCGCTCCTGAAGCCACGCCCGTCGCTATGCTCACCGACATTTGCCCCTCCACGGGACCTTCTCCCTTCACCGCAGCATCTTCCGTCGATGTTCCTAGGTCGTCGTCGACTCCCTCTTCCCTGCCGCCCTGGTCAGCCCCACCTCCGACCGGGACAGCCCCACCGCCGTCCTCTTGTCCCATAGTTGTGCCCCTGCCGCCGCTGTCGCTCTCGCCTAGGGTTAGCTGCCGCCGGTAGGAATCGAAGATAGGAGGGCCAGGACGAGAGAGGAGGGTCGGGACGGGGGTATGGGACTGGGTCGCTATCGCTAGCATGGTAGTTTTCTTTTTTTCCTTTCCCATGTGAATTAAACCAGGGGTATAATTGTCCAGGAAAACAAAACTTAACGGAGGGAGCAAAAGGATTCGACGGCAGGGCCAAATAAGGAACCGAGTGAAGTTTTCTTGTCAAAAGGGGGAGAAAAGTTTGTCCGAGGCCAAAAAAGTAAGCCAAATTTTAACCAAGGCCAATAAAGGAATTCTCTCTAGAAATTTGTTAGCTATGGTACCTACTGGTAATGTTTTCATTGTTGATTCATATATACTCCCTCCGTTTCAAAATATAAGATGTTTTAGCTTTATGAGCAAATGTGAAAGTACAAAGGAAGTCACCTAGAGGGAGGTGAATAGGCTTTTAAAAATATTACGATATAGGCTCAAGTAAATGCAGAATAAACTAACGTTTAACTTATTGAACATAAAACCTTGCCACTAAGATCACCTAAGTGCACCAACAACCTATGCTAAGCAATACAAGAAACAAGGTGATAGCAATAAATAAATACTTCAAGCACGATGGCTATCACAATGTATAGTGCATAAGTAAAGGGCTCGGTTGAGAGATAACTGATGGACGCGAAGACGAAGATTTGTTTCCCGAAGTTCACTTCCAAAGAAGCTACGTCTCCGTTGGAGAGGTGCGATGGCGCAATGCTCTCCGAATGCCACAAATGGCTCACCTCAAGGTGTGGTGGCTCGATGCTCACCCAACACCACACAAGCCCTCACCCCGGATGCGGAAGCACGCAACTCACCGACTCCACAAAAGGCTCACCCTATTCTCCCGAGTGCGCACCAGAAAAGGCGGGCACTCGCTCCACTATGGGACGCTTGAGGGCGGTCACCGAACCCGTACAAGATTGAGGCTAACTCCACAACTCAATTGGAGGCTCCCAACAACAAAGCCACAAGAGGCTACAATGTCGTGGTATTGCCGACGAGTACGCCATGGAGGGGTCCTCACAGTGTGTGTTTAGAGATGTGGGGGAAGGCGAACGGTTGACGGGTACGAGGTAACACAGCTTACCCAGGTTCAGATCCCACGACGGTGGCGGAATCCTACTCCTGCTATAAATCACTATAAGGGCAATACGCCGAGTTACAGGGATTGGTTCGCTGTGCGAGGTGTGACTAGAGAGTCTAAGTTATCGTGCCCTAAAGGCTCCCATAGGCCCGACTTATATAGTCGCCAGGTCCTAGGGTTACAGGGAAAAGTCCTAACCGGACAGGTTACAGAGTCCTACACCGTCTATTACTAGTCTTGTGTGTCTTGTACTCCAAGGCTCCGGGTATGTCGGTGACTCCAACCGTAGCCTTCCTTTATCCAGCATGGGCCTCCCTTCTGGATCCATCTAACTGGGCCGCCCAGAAGGCCATAGGCCATGCTACCAACTGTGGACCACCCGGGTTAGCCGGATAAGAGACATGCTATAAGGATACCCATATAGCATATCCCCAACAGTAGCCCCCGGAGAACTTCGAGATCTTGCGCCGTCTTGCCTCCTTGTGTGGAATGCTCCGTCTAGATGGATGTCGGCAAATCGTCAAGCAATATCTTGTAGTCCTCCCAAAGAACCCTGCAAGGTTTTCTCCGTCTTCAACTTGTAAGTCGGAGAAATGCTAAATCTTCCATCGTACTCTTCCGTAGCCGGACTAGATCCGTCCATACCAGAATCTTCGATGTGACGGCTCATCTGCCTGTGTCAGCTAGGGCGACATAGGCTTAGGTCAGCGACGCCTCGTAACTCACACATGCAGAGAACGCAATCATGTCCGATTTTCCTGCGCGAGCGATACGAACCGTTGGCGGTGACGGTTGGAGACGTGGCGAAATTTCCGCACACGTTCGCGAACACGTTGTCCACGCGGCAACCGTTCGATCAAGCTGCACGAATCTTGACGCTGGAGATGATAAATAGTAACAGCGGTGGAATTTTCACCTTTTACCTCATTCTCCTCGCATCGTCTTCTTCCTCCAGTGCGTGCCTCCTCGAGTTCTCCGCGAAAACTCTCGAAAAACCCTAGCCCCAATCCACACCAGTGACCTCCGTACTTACTCCATGGCCAGCAGCAACACTTCCCCTTCCATCGTGGCGTCGAGTGAAGCCGCGGCGAAGCCGGCGAGCTCCGTCGTCGTGCCCCCAGAGGGTTTGGTTATCCCCGTCTCAGCGGTGGTCGAATCCACCGGCGGCGACCATAATCCAGCGGCGCTGGAGCCGTTGGAGGAGGAATTGGACTCGCACAAGGGCGACTGGCGTGGCTCAGACATCACTGACCGTGATATCCAAGAGCTGATCGCTGAAGGCTACCTCCCTGCGATGGAGGGGCTCGCCTGGCGGGCGGCGCCGACCGGTGAGGTGACACCTTCTCCCCAAGCCGGAGAAAAGGTGTACCTCAAAGCGCAGCTGGTACGCGGTGACTCCCTGCCCATCTCCAACTTCTTTCTCTCCGTCTTGAATCACTATAGAGTCCAGCCCCAGAACCTCTCCCCCAATAGTATCTTAGCCCTTAGCAACTACGCGGCGCTCTGCGAAGGTTACTTAGGAATAAGGACTAGGCTAGACCTCTTCGTGTACTTCTTCACCATCAAACGTGAAGCCAGATCTAGCAAGGATGAACTTAGGAATTTTGGCACCATAAGCTTCAAGATCCGTCCTGGCCGGCGGTTCCCCGACATCGTCGGCCACGAGTCCTGCAAGAATTGGCAGCGTACCTACTTCTACGGCCCAGATATCCCTCTGGCTAACCGAGAAGTAACGTATCCGGACTTTGTTGATGGAGCCGCCGCTGAATCCTCGTCATGGAGATCCCAAGCCTCCCTTCCTTCCGACCTTGATGCTTCCCGCGCTATAAGGCGGATAGAGTGGCTTGTAGACACGGGTTTGACCGGCTTGGACCTAGCCATGTGCTGGTTCATCAGGCGAATCCAACCTCTGCAGCACCACGCGAAGCTCATGCACGAGTATACCAGCGACAGAAGGGATAGCCTCCGCATCTCCGTGGACAACTTCTCGAGTGACTCCGTCAAGCTCCGTCTTAAGGACATCGTCAAGGTGAAGGACAAGAAGCGTGGCTTCGCCATCACCTACGACATGTTCATAGACGGCAAGTGCCCGAAGGTAATTGTATATTTTCCATGTATGACATATACTCCAGTTCTTCCGTCTAACAACTGCCATCTCATCTAACAGGATGGTTCTTCACTTAACAGCTTTGCGACATAGATGAGGACAGCATGGCTCCCAAAATCTATGTACCAAAGATGAAGGAAGTCACCGTCGTGTCCGACGACGATGTTTTGGCAGCGCGAAAGCGGATGAGCTCCACCTCTGACGCTGCCGACGGAGTCAAGAAGAAGAAGATGGAGGGTGGAGCCTCCAAAAAGACTACCGTCGCCCTGGAGGCGGAGAAAAGAAAAACTATCGGGATCCCTTTTGCCAAAGCACCCCCACTTGTGTAAGTGTCGTGGTATTGCCGATGAGTACGCCATGGAGGGGTCCTCACAGTGCGTGTTTAGAGATGTGGGGTAAGGCGGACGGTTGACGGATACGAGGTAACACAGCTTACCCAGGTTCAGATCCCACAACGGTGGCGGAATCCTACTCCTGCTATAAATCACTATAATGGCAATACGCCGAGTTACAGAGATAGGTTCGCTGTGCGAGGTGTGTGTAAATGATACTGGGTTGTATGAATCGATGCCCTAAAGGCTCCCATAGGCCCGACTTATATAGTCGCCAGGTCCTAGGGTTACAGGGAAAAGTCCTAGCCGGACAGGTTACAGAGTTCTACACCGTCTATTACTAGTCTTGTGTATCTTGCACTCCAAGGCTCCGGGTACGCTGGTGACTCCACCGTAGCCTTCCTTTATCCGGCATGGGCCTCCCTTATGGATCCACCTAATTGGGCCGCCCAGCAGGCCACAGTACATGCTACCGACTATGGGCCACCCGGGTTAGTCGGATAAGAGACATGCTATGAGGATACCCATATAGCATATCCCCAACAGTAGCCCCCGGAGAACTCCGAGATCTTGCGCCATCTTGCCTCTTCCCGTGGAATGCTCCGTCTAGATGGATGTCGGCAAATCGTCAAGCAACATCTTGTAGTCCTCCCAAAGAACCCTGCAAAGGTTTCTCCGTCTTATATGAGTAAGTCGGAGAAATGATGAATCTTCCATCGTACGCTCCCGTTGTCGGATTAAATCCGTCCATGCCGGAATCTTCGATGGGACGGCTCGTCTACCATGTCAGTTATGGCGACGTAGGCTGTAGGTCAGCGACGCCTCGTAACTCACACATGCATAGAACATAATCATATCCGATTTTCCCGCGCGAGCGATACGAACCGTTGGCGGCGGCGGTTGGAGACGTGGCGAAGTTACCGCGCACGTTCACGAACACGTTGTCTACGCGGCAACCGTCTGATTAGCTGCACGAATATTGACGCGGAGTAAGATAAATAGTAACCGTGGGACACTTGCCACTTTTTCACCCCATTCTCTCGCGTTGTCGTCTTATTCCTCCAGCCGCACGCCTCCTCGAGCTTTCCGCGGAAAACCTCGAGAAACCCTAGCCTCTCTCTGCACCAGTTGCTTCCTTCCATTCCTTCCATGGCTAGCAGCAGCTCCTCCCCGTCGATGGCGGCGTCGAGCAAAGCCACGACGAAGCCGGCGAGCTCCGTCGTCGTGCCCCCAAAGGGCCTGGTCATCCCCGCGTCAGCGGTGATTAAAACCACCGGCGGCGACCATAATCTGGCGGCGCTGGAGCCCCTGGAAGAGGAGCCAGACTCGCACAAAGGCGACTGGCGCGGCTCGGACATCACCGGCCGTGACATCCAAGAGATGGTTGCTGAGGGTTACCTCCCTGCGATGGAGGGGCTCGCCTGGCGGGCGGCGCCGGCCGGCGAGGTGACCCCTTCGCCCCAAGCCGGAGAGAAAGTGTACCTCAAGGCGCAATTGGTACGTGGCGTTTATCTGCCCATCTCTCACTTCTTTCTGTCCGTCTTGAATCACTTCAAGGTCCAACCCCATAACCTCTCCCCCAATAGTATCTTAGTGCTTAGCAACTTCGCGGCACTTTATGAGGGTTACCTAGGGATTAAGCCTAGGTTAGACTTGTTTGTGTACTTCTTCACCGTCAAACACCATAAGCTTCAAGATCCGACCTGGCCGGCGGTTCCCCGACATCGTCGGCCACGAGTCGTGCAAAAACTGGCAGCAGACGTACTTCTACGGTCCCGACATTCCTTTGGCGGGCCGAGAAGTGACGTACCCGGACTTCGTGGATGGAGCCGCCGCTGAAGTTTCCACATGGAGATCCCATGCCTCCCTTCCTTCCGACCTCAACGCTTCTCGCGCAATAAGGCGGATCGAGTGGTTCGTAGAGGCGGATTTGACCGGCTTGGACCTATCCATGTGCTGGTTCATCAGGCGAATCCAACCCCTGCAGCACCACGCGAAGTTCATGCACGAGTACACGGGTGACCGAAAGGATTCCCTTCGGATCTCCGTGGATAACTTCTTGAGCGACTCCGTCAAGCTCCGTCTGAAGGACATCGTCAAGGTGAAGGATAAGAAGCGTGGCTTTACCATCACCTGCGACATGTAAGTACACGGCAAATGCCCAAAGGTAGGTATTTATTTTCCGTGTATGACATTAATTGCTCCAGTTTCTCCGTCTTATCATAGCCATCTTGTCTAACACGGTGATTTCTTACTTAACAGCTTAGCGATCTAGATGAGGACAACCTGGCTGCCCAAATCTACGATCCAAAGATGAAGGAAGTCACGGTCGTGTCCGACGACGATGCCCCGTTGGCGTGAAAGCGGAAGAGATCCACCTCTGATGCTGCCGACGGAGGTAAGAAGAAGAAGACGGAGGGTGGAGCCTCCAAAAAGAGTACTGCCGCCCTGGAGGCGGAAAAGAAGAAAGCCACCGGGATGTTTGCCAAAGCGCCCCCCTAGTGTAAGCTTCTTATTCTCCGACATTGTCTTATTTTATCTGTCTTATTCCTGTACTTATGCATTTTGCACGTTTCAGGAAGAAAGCAACAACCAGCCTCAAGAAGTCCTCCAAGACTCTTGGGGCTTCTAGAAATATCAAAAATATGCTGCATCATGACTCCTCCCCCGCCATCGCCCCTGCTACTCCTGCCGTCAAGCCCTCCGCTGCTCCGACAAGCTCCCCAGTCCAAGAGGCACCAGGCCCTTCCGCCATGGAAGTGGACTCTGGCGCCTCTACCGAACTAGCTGTTGTCGGCGAGCAGGCAATGCAAGAGAGCGCTGCTCTTCAAATGGCTGAAGCTCCGGCTAAGGATGCCATCGGTAGCGGCAAGGCGGTGGTGGGAGCTGGTACTTCTGCCGAAGGCGGCGCCTCTGCTCCCCAGAAACCCTTCGAGTTCCCAAAGATTGTTTACCCGGTGCTTATGCCAAGTAACACAACTATGGTTCCTGGAGGAGTGTTGTCATCTTCGACGTGCGGTCTTGAGGAGCTACTCCGACAAGCAGACATCTTGTGAGGAAATAGCATTTCCTTTGGCAAGCTGCTGGCCGAGAGCGCTACAAACCTCAAGATCATCGCACTTGTAAGTTTTACTTTACCTTTTGCATTTCGTATGAGTATCCCACTGTAGCCCCCGAGGATGTAGACGGAAAACCATAGGTTTTTGCATCTACATGCTCTAAGAGTGACTAAGTTAGAAAAAACTCTCATTGTAGCCCCCAAGCATTTAGATGGAATGAATTATTCCGACTAGATGCTTTAAGAGTAGCACAAGCAGTGTTCATGATTTTCAATGCTGTAGCACCCAAGCCTCTAGGTGTAACTGAATTTAGCTCCGACTAGATGCTTAAAGAAGAGCTAAGCATTTTATGAGTTAAAAACTTTATACTGTAGCCCCCAAGCCTCTAGTTGAGAACTGAATTTAGTTCCGACTAGATGCTTAAAGAAGAGCTAAGCATAGAGCTAAGCATCTAGGTGGAAAATCTCCGACTAGAAGCTCCAAGCAGACTAAACAACAACGTGACTTTGTATTTGTTTCCACAGAACGAGAATGCTCGGAGGGGCATGGCCAACAACAAGTACCAGAAGATGCGCGTAGACCTTGAAGCTGAAAAGGGTAAAACTGCCATCTTGAAGGAACAGATCATCAAAAACAAGAGTCTATTTTCTTTTTGCGCATTTCCGTCTTACTTTTGTGCCCATAATCTCCGAGTACTCAATGTGTACTTTGTTTTTCTCCGACTTGCAGAGCATGTTGCCAAGGCCAAGGATATTGTCGAGCAGTCCAAGCACATCCAGCAGCTGGACAGCGAAAACAAGATCCTTAAGAAGGAGAGGGAAGAAATGCTGAAGATGCACGAGGATTCCATGAAGGCCCTGCAGGACTCTGCCTCCACGGAGATCAATCGCTTGAAGGAGGAGCTTGCGATCCTAAAGGATCAGAAGCAAGCTGCTGATGAGCAAAACCTTCGTCATAACGAAGCGTTTAAGCTCCTCCAACAAGAGAAGGAATCCTTGGCGGACACCGTCTGGCAGGCTAAGGCCACCATCTTTAGTAAGTGTCCTCTGCCTTGTAGTTATGTAGTCTGGATACTTAGAATTTATTGAACTCATGCAATCCTTGTCGGAATTTTCAGCGCCCATGGGTTTAACCCGCTCGCCTCCTTCGGACAAGGAATGCATGGTTCTTGCCGGCAAGTTCATCAATACCGCCATCGCCCAAGCCAAGGAGATTTCCAAGCCCCTCCAGATTTATATCAAGGCCTCGGACTCCGTGACGAAGTACTCGGAGATTCTCTGCCGAGCCCCCGAGCGTGTCGCAAGCTAGAAAGCTTCATGCGCACGGGCTGGCGCAAGGATGGCGTTGTCTATGGTGAAGGCACACTATGAAGATGCCGACATCGACACGGTGACATCTGGTATCCCCGACGTGGATGATGACGGCAAGGCGATCGATCACGAAGCCATCCTGTCATCACTCGCGGGTTATGACACCAGGGTTGCCGAATTGGTGGATGTTGACGTCTTCGTGCCCAGGAACTTCATCGACAACGTCACCCAGGACTCCTCCGAGTCTCATCACAGTGCCGATGTTGAGGGTGATTCTCTGGCTGGCGATGATGCGGCCTCCAAGTCTCCTGCGCCCAAAGAATAAAAAACACTTTGTAATTTCTGTTTCACCTCTGGAGTGTGCACGGGAAAAACTTGTTGATGTAATCTTAAGGCGGAAAACAATGGTTGTCGTATCCTGCTACTTAAGAATTAAGTCCCAGCATGTATATATTTTTTAAGCAAGTGCTGGCTTATCCATTACTCTGGTTCTTATGCTTGACTTTTCGTGAGTCGGAAGACTCGTTGTCGAAACCATGCGCTTGGGTGATGATGCCCAATGGCACCATCAATAACCTAAGCACAAAATCGCCGACAATGAGTGCCGAAAGTCACTACTCCAGAATCCACATAAAAACGACAAAGAATGTGTAGACCAGAAAACTTAAGCTAACGCCCATAGGCAGAATTTTCACAAGTGCAATCGCAAGGCTTGTGCATAAAGGTTTATATGATCCAAAAATGAACACTAAAGGAGGTAAAAGACTCAGCAATATGAGTGAACCAAAGAGCTTTATTTCATTGATCATATAAGAGGTACACGATTAGATAAAAAGTGGTAAGTGTAGAAAGGACGTAGCTGTGCTATGTTCCATGGCCGATCAAGCTCCGGGTAGTCATCATCCGGGTCACGTCGCTTACGCTTATGATCCTTGTTGGGTCTATCCTTGAGCTCACGATTGTCGACAAGGTAGTAAGACCCATTGAGCAGTGCCTTGCTTATGATGAACGGTCCTTCCCATGGCGGGGATAATTTGTGTGACTTCTTCTGCTTAAGTCGGAGCACTAAATCCCCCTCTTTAAATGAGCGATGCCGAACGCGGCGACTATGGTAGCTGCGTAGCTTCTGCTGGTAGATGGCGGATCTTTGGCATGCCAAAACGCGCTCCTCCTCGAGAAGGTCCACATCAAGGCGTCTGGATTCTTCAGCGTCATCTTCGTCGTAGGCGGCAACTCTTGGTGCATCGTGGAGGATGTCGGAGGGTAGGATGGCTTCTGCTCCATATAACATGAAGTAAGGGGTGTAGCCGGTGGATCTGTTGGGTGTGGTTTGTAAACTCCACAGCACAGATGGCAATTCTTCCGCCCAGGCTCTAGTTGCTCTATGTAGCAGTGGCTCAAGACGTGGCTTGATTCCCTGCAGAATTAATCCATTGGCTCGCTTAACTTAACCATTGGATTGTGGGTGTGCCACAGATGCAAGGTCAAGTCAGATGCCTTTGTCCCAGCAATAGGCCTCCACTTCTCCGAGTGACAAATTGCTTCCGTTGTCAGTGATCATGCTATGTGGGAGACCAAATCTTACCACTAGATCCTGGACAAACCTGAGGACAGTTGCCCCATCAAGCTTTCTAATGGGTTTAGCTTCTATCCATTTGGTGAATTTTTCGACTGCTACCAGCAGATGTGTAAATCCACACGGTGCTGTTTGTAATGGTCCCACCATGTATAGCCCCCAGACTGCAAACGACCAAGTTATTGGTATTGTTCGCAATTCTTCAGCAGGAACATGTGGTTGTCGGGCATAATACTGGCATCCCGTGCATGTCTCAACTAGCTTGTCGGCGTCCGCCTTCGCGGTTAGCGAGTAGAATCCTTGCCGGAAGGCTTTTGCGACCAATGATCGAGGAGCGGCGTGATGCCCGCAATCTCCGAGATGGATCTCGCGCAGGATCTCCGTACCTTCTAGCTAGGAAACGCACTTTAGGTATACACCAGTAGTGCTCCTTTTATAGAGTTGCCCATTGATTATGGTATAACCCTTTGCTCGTCATACTATTTGCCGTCGTTCGACTTCATCGTCGGGCAAAGTTCCGTGTTCGAGATATTCCATGAACGGTTTTGTCCAAGCCGGAGGGATCTTTGTCACCATGTTGACGAAAGAGTCAGCTCTATCCGGATTGTCGATGTCGGCGCCCTTCACGGATGGTGTGCGTAGATGCTCTAGGAAAACTCCAAGCGGAATTTGCTTGCGCCCTGATCCAAGTTTAGACAGTAGATCAGCCGCCTCGTTTGCTCCCTAGGGACATACTTGACTTCGTATCCCAAGAAGCTCTTGGCTATCTCGTCCACTTCGTCGCGATATGCCGCATTCATAGGGTTCCGCGCATTCCAGGTGCCAGCACCTGCTGGGCAACCAAGTCGGAATCTCCACAGCAAACTATGCGCTTGATGCCAATATCCTTGGCTACACGTAGTCCGTGAATGAGTGCTTCGTACTCCGCCATGTTGTTTGGAGCCTCGAAGTGGATCTGCAGAACGTAGTGCAGCTTATCTCCTTTTGGTGACTGTAGTAGTACACCAGCCCCCGATCCGTTGAGCAACTTTGATCCGTCAAAGTGCATCACCCAGTACTCTGGTTCTGGCAGTGGAGTAGCATCTGGCATCTCCGTCCAATCTGCAATAAAATCCGCCAAAGCTTGTGACTTGATAGCGTCGCGTCTCTTGTAGGTGATCTCGAAGGCGGCAAGTTCAATGCCCCACTTCGCGACCATTCCTGTAGCGTTGCTGTTGTTGATAATGTCGGACAGTGGAGTCTTGCTCACTACTGTGATTGGGTGCTCCTGAAAGTAATGCCTCAACTTCCGAGAAGCAAGGAATACTCCATAAGCTATCTTTTGGTAGTGCGGGTAACGCTGCTTGGACTCCGTCAAGACCTCGCTTACATAGTAAACTGGTCGTTGAACTCCGTGCTCATAGCCTGGTTCCTTCCGCTCTACCACGACGACGATGCTAATAACCCGGTTGGTTGCCGCCATGTAAATTAACAGGGGCTCCCCAAGCTCGGGTGCTGCAAGGCTAGGCGCTGAGGAAAGAATCCCCTTGAGCTGCTTCAATGCTGCGTCTGCTTCGTCTGTCCATGTGAATTTGTCCGCCTTCTTCAGCAACTTGTACAGCAGCAGGGCCTTCTCTCCAAGTCGGCTGACGAACCGACTAACTGCTGCAACGCAACCTCTTAGTCGGTGGATGTCCTTTAGGCATGTCGGACGGTTTATGTTTAAGATGGCCTTGATTTTCTCCGGGTTGACCTGGATTCCGCGCTGGGAAACGATGAAGCCCAACAGTTTGCCGGCTGGAACCCCGAAGACGCACTTCCTAGGGTTGAGCATCATGTTGTATTTCCGGAGATTATTAAAGGTTTCTTTTAAGTCAGAGATTAAGTCATTTAACTTTTTAGACATCACCGCGATATCGTCCACATAGGCGTGAATGTTCCGACCAATTTGGTCGTGAAGGCAATGTTGCATTGTCCGCTGGTAGGTAGCAACTGCGTTTTTCAGCCCAAAGGGCATTATGACATAGCAAAACGTGTCGTATGGGGTAGTGAACGAAGTGGCCAATTGGTCTGACTTCCTCATCTTGATCTGGTGGTATCCTGAGTATGCATCAAGAAAACACAAAAGTTCTGAGCCAGCCGTCGACTCAATGACTTGGTCAATGCGAGGCAAAGCAAACGGATCTTTGGGACATGCTTTGTTCAAGCCGGTGTAATCAACGCACATTCTTAATTCATTGGTTCCCTTTTTGTGGACAAGTACAGGATTGGCCACCCATCGGGTGTGAAGGACTTCTCGGATAAACCCAGCCTTAAGTAACCTAGCTATCTCTTTGCCAATGGCGCGTCTCTTCTCATCCCCGAAGCGTCGTAGAGGTTGTTTCACTGGTTTATACTTTGGATCTATGTTTAAGCTGTGCTCGGCAAGTTCCCTAGGTACACCTTTCATGTCGGCAGGTTGCCAGGAAAAGATGTCCCTATTCTCACGGAGGAACTCGACGAGCGCTTTCCTATTTGGGATCCAGGTTCGTCCCAATGGCGACGGTCTTGGAGGCATCGCCTACCACAAGTTCCACCGGCTTGGTCTCGATGGCGGCCTTGAACGCAGGAGCGGAGTCGGATATCTGCTTCTTCGACGCGGGCATCTCTGAGTCATTGACCTTGCTCTGGATCTCCTTGAATTCTTCGCTGTAGAGGACAGCTTCTGCAACGGCTGCTTCATTGATCTCACAGTCCCTTGCCTTGGTAAAGCTTCCGGATACGGTAATGACACCGTTTGGTCCGGGTATCTTGAGTTTGTTGTAGACGAAGTATGGTTTGGCCATGAACGTGTGGAATATATCACGGCCGAATATGACGTGGTACACGCTCTTGAAGGGGACCACCTCAAAGTTCATGTGCTCTTGGCGGTAATTATTAACGTCGCCAAAGGCTACCTGAAGCGTAATGCACCCAAGGGACCGAGCCTCCCGTCCAGGAACTACGCCATGGAACACGGTGTTGGTCCGCCTTAGGTTTGCCTCCGTCAAGTTCATCTTCTGCAGTGTATCCAGGTACATGATGTTGATGCTGCTTCCACTATCCACCATGCACTTGGTGAACTCCACGCCGTCAATCAATGGGTTGATGACCATGGCGTACTGGTTCTCCGTGGGCACAAGGTCTGGGTGGTCCGTCCTGTCCCAAGTGATTGGAACCTCCGACCAGCGCAGGTATTGGGGAACTGGGGGGAGAGTGGCCATCAGGATCCTTATAGAGGTCTTCTGTTGTCGGACGGTGGGGGTGCCAAGGAAAGTGTGGTAGACTGGGGCCTTCTTTGCGAAGGGGTTCTTGCCCTTGTCGTCGCTCTTGGCGGCGTGCTTTGGGTCAACGTCCTCGTCCATGTCACTTGAATCCTTGGACTCCTCCTCCTTCTTCTTCCCCTTGCCCTTGCCTCGCGGTCTGTTCTTTCGACTTTGCTTGTAGCCGGACTCCGGGTCTTCCTTGAGGTCGTTGACGAACTTGCAGTGTCGATTGGTATGGGTGGCCTTGCCGTTGACATCGAGGTGTACGAGGCATGGCATATCGCGGTACTCCTCGTACGTTTGGGGAACGCGGAGCGGCGCCGAGTTGGTTTCACTTCCTCGTTGCTGCCCGCGGCCTGCTCCCCTTCCTCGGCCACGTTGTCCGCCTTCTGCTCGTCCTGCAAAAGTCATGGCGACCATGTCGGTAGATTGCTTTTCTTCTGGAGCGGTTTTCCGCTTTGTACTGTTGTTCCTCCGAGCTTGGGTTGGAACGGCCGTTGCCGGCAAAGAGCCACGAGCATCATCGTCGGCAGCTGCGAACTCACTAGCTAACTGAATCATCTGATTCAAGTCAAGCTGATGATTGTCCTGCAAGCGCTTTAGTTTATGTCGGAGTAACGTGCCCCTTTCCAATCCATCAATGAAGGCGGCCATAGCGGTCTGAGCGTGTACTCCTGCGCAGGAATTCTTCATGTCCAGCCAGCGGGAGAGGTAGGCACGAGATGTCTTGTCTTTCTCTTGCATGCATCGCTGTAGATCGCCCACAGTGCAGGGATGCTTGTATGTACCCTCAAAGTTCTTGGTGAATGCTTCTTGCATATCCAGCCAGTTGTAGATAGATTTTTCCGGCAAGTCGTCGATCCATTGACGGGCCATTCCTGCCAACATTAACGGGAGGTAGTTGGGGTTGCCTCCGGCAATTTCCACCGCGTTGCCGTAGTCCTGCAACCATGTGGCGGGCTTGGCGGTGCCGTCATAGGGCTTGATGGTCTTGTCTATCCGAAAACCCTTGGGGTAAGTTGCGGACCGTAATGCAGGTCCGAAGCAACGTGGTCCCAGGTATGGTCCTTCCCGGGCCTCGTGGATCTTATCGATCCGCGAACGTGCATCGTATGGCTCCGGGTTCTTCTTGTTGTTGTCAACAGGGGATGGGCTGCGTGAACGACGCGAGCCTCTTCCGCCATGGTGACTGCTTGGCGGTGATGGAGGCGGAGGTGGCGGTGGGTTAGCCTTCTTGCTGTTACCCTCCTGCGACGCCCCACGCCTGTCACGGTTGCTTGTCGGACGCGGAGGGTCATGGTGTGACCTGCTCTTATGTCCTTGGTGGCGCTCTTCATCATGACGGGTCTATGTTGCGTTGTCGCGGATGACGATACCACACTGCTTTGGAGGGGGCATATCCGTATGATGGTGAGCCTTGTAGTCTTCCTGACGTCGGGGGAGGGATCAGGGCGGTGGCGATGGGCGACGAGGTCGGGCTTTTTCTCCATGGTCGGAGGATATGGGGATAGCATCCTTCCTGTTGCGCGCATTCCTCCGTCTTTGTTCTGATGAACCCGTCCGTGATCCGACATCCTGAGGAGATCTGTCCCTTGGCGGTTTGTGCTGGCTAGATCGGCAGAGTGCTGGGTCAGACTCAAGCCTCTGAGAGGTGGCCTTTTCCTGCTGCTTTACCGCCTTGGCCACTAGGTCATAGACCTGTTCTACTGCCTCAGGCGATCTATCCTGCTCTAGAAGGGTCTTGGCGACGGCGAGGTTAAGGAGTGGGGTGGGCATCACCTGCTTGCCTTCACTATCAATGTATGGCTTGGCCTGTGCCATCTTCGAGGGAGCTCATCCTAGGTTGCGCCGTACACCGGGATCGTTGATGACGCGAGCCGGAGCATTGTTAGCCTTCTGCTGCAGCAGCAGAGTCTTGTACTCGGCTTCCATTGCTCTAGCTTTCTCTATGGACTTCTGCGTGTTGACCAGATCTCGATCTAGTTTAGCGCCTTGCTCTGCGATGGCTTGCGCCTCCTCCAGCAGCTGCTGGCGCTTCTCGTCAAGCTGAGTCACGTTCCGGATATGATCGACGGTTAGTGGCTCAACGAGGAGATTGCCGTACATCACTCTATCAGCTGGAGTAACATGGGCTGCTGCCGACGTGGATGCTGGAGGCGGCAAGTTTGCGGTGTTGTTGTTGCTCGGACCGGTGCCGAGTTCCTGCGGCTGCTGCACCGGTTTAGGCGGAGGAGGCATGACCTTTGCACGATCATCGTCGACAGCAATAAGTGGCCCCTTCCCCTTTTCCAGCGCCGTAGGCGGAGCTTGCCCGGGTTGATCTTCATCCATCGCTGCCCCAATGGTGACGAACACCCCTCGAGACATGACGGTGTTATTAGCTTGCTCGTCGCGCGAGTACTCCCCCTCCATCTCCTGCATAGCGGAGTCTAGCTCTTCTGGACTGAAGTCTATTTCCTCTGAATCTGCACTGAAATCAGCATAAAGCGCGTCAATGACAGAGTAGGAGGGTGGCAGGACTTCCTCGATGACGGGCGGTGGAGGTGCAACGGCCTCGACGATGACTGGAAGTGGTGGTGGTGCTGCTGCGACGATGGCGGCCGGAGGCGGTGGTGGTGGTGGTGGCTGAATCGGAGGGGCTCCGTCAATTAGCGCAAGCGCTGTCTGAGCTGCCGCTTCAGCATCCGCGCAGTTGTTGACGGTGTTCACCATGCCTTCGAAGATAAGGCGTCCCGACGCATGTTGCCGTCTTAGAGAGTGTCGGAGAAGCGTGCCATGGTCCAGACCTTCCACAAAGTGATAGATGGCATCATCATTGGGGTAGTGGGCCAGATCGGCTCGTATACGGAGCCACCTGGCCAGGTAATCGCGGGGGTTTTCGCCCTCTCTCTGAATGCAGCGTGCCAGATCGAATATGGTAACCACGCCGACGAACTTGGATCTCTGTTGTCCAGACGCACGGATGAAGCCGGCGGATTTGCAGTGATCTTCCACCTTTATATCCTGCACAGGGGCGGTTTGGGTGGGTCTTGAATTTTCCCGATCTTTGCCGGCGAACTCCGAGGAGAGATCCGACATCGATCCTTCCACGAGCGTATCCTGCCTGTAGGCGGTCCGTGCGGGTCTTGATGCTTTCCGATCTTTGCCGGAAAACTCCGAAGAGAGATCCGACATTGATCCTTCCACGAACGTATCCTGCCCGTAGGCGGTCCGTGCGGGTCTTGATGCTCCTCCGACTCCCAGGGAACTAGTGCCCGAGTCGGTTTCGCCGATGAAGAGGTGGATATCTCCGATAGGAACGATCGAACACCGTGTAGGGTTCGTCTTTGTCAGGATCCAGAACTCGTCAAGGGGGACGATCGGAACGTTGCCGGAGAAGAGAACGCGACCGATGGCTACGGTTTCGCCGATTCCCGCGAAGATCTTGGTCCTCGCCCGCTGAAGAGCCTGAAGCGCCTCTTGCCCCACGGTGGGCGCCAACTGTCGTGGTATTGCCGACGAGTATGCCATGGAGGGGTCCTCACAGTGCGTGTTTAGAGACGTGGGGTAAGGCGGACGGTTGATGTGTACGAGGTAACACAGCTTACCCAGGTTCAGATCCCACAACGGTGGCGGAATCCTACTCCTGCTATGAATCACTATAATGGCAATACGCCGAGTTACAGAGATAGGTTCGCTGTGCGAGGGGTGTGTAAACGATACTAGGTTGTATGAATCGATGCCCTAAAGGCTCCCATAGGCCCGACTTATATAGTCGCCAGGTCCTAGGGTTACAGGGAAAAGTCCTAGCCGGACAGGTTACAGAGTTCTACACCGTCTATTACTAGTCTTGTGTATCTTGCACTCCAAGGCTCCGGGTACGCTGGTGACTCCACCGTAGCCTTCCTGTATCCAGCATGGGCCTCCCTTCTGGATCCACCTAACTGGGCCGCCCAGCAGGCCACAGGCCATGCTACCGACTATGGGCCACCCGGGTTAGTCGGATAAGAGACATGCTATGAGGATACCCATATAGCATATCCCCAACAGGTTGTATGAATCGATGCCCTAAAGGCTCCCATAGGCCCGACTTATATAGTCGCAGGTCCTAGGGTTACAGGGAAAAGTCCTAGCCGGACAGGTTACAGAGTTCTACACCGTCTATTACTAGTCTTGTGTATCTTGCACTCCAAGGCTCCGGGTACGCTGGTGACTCCACCGTAGCCTTCCTTTATCCGGCATGGGCCTCCCTTCTGGATCCACCTAACTGGGCCGCCCAGCAGGCCACAGGCCATGATACCGACTATGGGCCACCCGGGTTAGTCGGATAAGAGACATACTATGAGGATACCCATATAGCATATCCCCAACAGTAAGATTCTTTTCTTCCGACATTGTCTATTTATCTGTATTGCTCCTGTACTTATGCAGTTTGCACGTTTCAGGAAGAAAGCCACAACCAGCCTGAAGAAGACCTCCAAATCATTGGGGGATTCTAAAACCGTGAAGGACATACTGCATCGCGACGCATCTCCCGCCATCGCCCCTGCCACTCCTTCTGTCAAGCCCTCGTCTGCCCCGACAAGATCACAATCTAAGGAGGCATCTGGCCCTTCCGCCATGGAAGTGGACTCAGGTGCCTCTACCGAGGTCGCTATTGTCGGCGAGCAGGCGACGCAGGAGAGTACCGCCCAACAAATGGCTGAAGCTCCGGCTAAGTATGCCATCGGTGGCGGCAAGGCAGTGGTGGAAGCTGGTACTTCTGCCGAAGGCGGCGCCCTTGCTCCCAGAAACCTTTTGAGTTCCCGAAGATAGTCTACCCGGCACCGACATCTCCGACGTGCGGTCTTGAGGAGCTTCTCCGACAAGCAGACATCTTGCGAGGAAACAACATCTCCTTTGGCAAGCTGCTGGCCGAGAGCGCTACCAATCTTAAGATCATTGCACTTGTAAGTTTTATTTGCCTTTTGCATTTTATATGAGTATCCCACTGTAGCCCCCGAGATGTAGACGGAAAACCTTAGGTCTTTGCGTCTAGATGCTCTAAGAGTGACTAAGCTAGAAAACTTCTCACTCTAGCCCCCAAGCATTTAGATGGAATGAAATATTCCGACTAGATGCTTTAAGAGTAGCATACGCAGTGTTTATAAATTTTAGTACTGTAGCCCGCAAGCTTCTAGTTGTAACTGAACTAGTTCCGACTAGATGCTTAAAGAAAAGCTAAGCATATATCCGAGTTAAAAACTTTATACTGTATCCCCCAATCTTCTAGTTGTAACGGAATTAGTTCCGACTAGATGCTTAAAGAAAATCTAAGCATATTGTTAAGTCAAAAACTCTCGCTGTAGCCCCCGAGCGTCTAGGTGGAAAATTTCCGGCTAGAGGCTCCAAGTAGACCAAACAACGTTTAACTTTTTCCCTTGTTTCCATAGAACGAGAATGCTCGGAGGGGCATGGCCAACGACAAGTACCAGAAGATGCGCGCAGACCTTGAAGCCGAAAAGGGTAAAACTGCCATCTTGAAGGAACAGATCATCAAAAACAAGAGTCTGTTTTCTTTTTGCGCATTCCGTCTTGGTTTTGTGCTTATATTCTTCGAGTACTCACTATGTACTTTGAATTCTATGACTTGTAGAACATGTTGCAGAGGCCAAGGACATTATCGAGCAATCCAAGCACATTCAGCAGCTGGATAGCGAAAACAAGATCCTTAAGGAGGAGAGGTAGGACATGCTGAAAATGCATGAGGAGTCAATGAAGTCCCTGCAGGACTCCGCCACCGAGGAAATCAATCGCTTGAAGGAGGAGATTGCGATCTTAAAAGATCAGAAGCAAGCTGCCGATGAGCGGAATCAACGCCATAATGAGGCGTATAAGCTCCTCCAACAACAGAAAGAATCCTTGGCGGAAACCCTCTGGCAGGCCGAGGCCAGCATTTTCAGTAAGCTTTCTCCGCCTTGGAGTTCTGTAGTCTGGATACTCTGAATTGTTGAACTCATGTGTTCCTTGTAGGATTTTGTAGCTCCTATGGGTTTGACCCGTTCGCCTCCTCCGGCCAAGGAATGCATGGTTCTTGCAGGCAACTTCATCAACACCGCCATCACGCAATCCAAGGAGATCGCCAAGCCCCTCCAGATCAACATTAAAGCATCAGACTCTGTGGCGAAGTACTCGGAGATCCTGCGCCGAGCCCCCGAGCGTATCACAAGCTAGAAAGCTTCATGTGCACGGGCTGGTGCAAGGATGGCGCTGTCAATGGTAAAGGCACACTATGAAGATGCCGACATCGACACGGTGACCTCTGGGATTCCCGACATGGATGACGATGGCAAGCTATTAATCATGAGTCCATATTGTCGTCACTCGCGGGATATGACACCAGACTCGCCGAGTTGGTTGACGTCAATGTCTTTGTGCCTACGAATACCATCGATGACGGCGACCAAAGCTCCTCTGAGTCTCTTCACACAGCCGACTTCGAGGGTGGCTCTCATGTTGCTGATGACGCTGTGTCCAAGTCGCATGCGCCAAAGGAATGAAGAACAACTTTGTAATATTTGTTTCACCTTTGGTGCATATGCGGAAAAAACTTATTCATGTAATCCTAAGGCGGAAAACAATGGTTGTTATCTCCTGCTACCCAAGAACTAATTTCCAGCATGTATATATTTTAAGCAAGTGCTAGCTTATCCATTACTTTGGTTCTTATGCTTGACCTTTCATGAGTCGAAAGACTCGTTGTCGGAACCATGCGCTCAGGTGATGATGCCCAATGGCACCGTCAATAACCTAAACACAAAATCGCCGACAACAAGTGCCAAAAGTCACTACTCCAGAATCCACATAAAAACGACAAAGAATGTGTAGACCAGAAAACTTAAGGTAACGCACGTAGGTGAAATTTTCACAAGTGCAATCGCAAAACTTGTGCATAAAGGTTTTACATGATCCAAAAATGAACACTAAAGGAGGTAAAAGACTCAGAAATATGAGTCAACCAGAGAGCTTTATTTCATTGATGATATAAGAGGTACACAATTAGATAAAAAATGCTAAGTGTAAAAAGGACGTAGATGTGCTATGTTCCATGGCCGATCAAGCTCCGGGTAGTCATTATCCGAGTCACGTCGCTTATGCTTATAATTCTCGTTGGGTCTATCCTTCAGTTCACGGTTGTCAACGAGGTAGTAAGACCCATTGAGTAGTGCCTTGCTTATGATGAACGGTCCTTCCCATGGCGGGGATAACTTGTGTTACTTATTCTGCTTAAGTCAGAGCAACAAATACCCCTCTTTAAACGAGCGATGCCGGACGCGGCGACTATGGTAGCTGCGTAGCTTCTGCTGGTAGATGGCAGATCTTTGGCATGCCAAAATGCGCTCCTCCTCGAGAAGGTCCACATCGAGGCATCTGGATTCTTCAGCATCATCCTAATCGTAGGCGGCGACTCTCGGTGCATCGTGAAGTATGTCGGAAGGTAGAATAGCTTCTGATCCATATACCATGAAGTAAGGGGTGTAGCCGGTGGATCTGTTGGGTGTAGTTCGTAAACTCCACAACAAAGATGGTAGTTCCTCCGCCCAGGCTCTAGCTGCTCTGTGTAGCGGTGCCTCAAGACGCGGCTTGATTCCCTGCAGAATTAATCCATTGGCTCGCTTGACCTGACCATTGGATTGTGGATGACCCACAGATGCAAGGTCAAGTCGGATGCCTTTCTCCCAACAATAAGCTTCCACTTCTCCGAGTGATAAGTTGCTGCCGTTGTCGGTGATAATGCTGTGTGGGAGACCAAATCTCACCACTAGATCCCGGACAAACCTGAGGGCAGTTGCCCCATCAAGCTTTCTAATGGGTTTAGCTTCTATCCATTTAGTGAATTTATCAACTGCTACAAGCAGATGTGTAAATCCACATGGTGCCGTTTGTAACGGTCCCACCATGTCTAGCCCCCAGACTGCAAACGTCCAAGTTATTGGTATTGTTCGCAATTCTTCAGCAGGAACATGTGGTTGTCGGGCATAATACTGGCATCCCATGCATGTCTCAACCAGCTTGTCGGCGTCCGCCTTCGCGGTCAGCCAGTAGAATCCTTGCCGGAAGGCTTTTGCGACCAACGATCGAGGAGCGGCGTGATGCCCGCAATCTCCGAGATGGATTTCGCGTAGGATTTCCATACCTTCTAGCTGGGAAACACATTTTAGGAATATACGAGTAGTGCTCCTTTTGTAGAGTTGTCCATTGATTATGGTATAACCCTTTGCTCGTCGTACTATTTGCCGTCTTTCGACCTTGTCGTCGGGCAAAGTTCCGTGTTCGATATATTCTATGAATGGTTTTGTCCAAGCCGGAGGGACCTTTGTCACCATGTTGACGAAAGAGTCCGGGTTGTCAATGTCGGCTCCCTTTACGGATGGTGTGCGCAGATGCTCTAGGAAAACTCCTGGCGGAATTTGCTTGCACCCTGATCCAAGCTTAGATAGCAGATCAGCCGCCTCATTTTGCTCCCTAGGCACATACTTGACTTTGTAGCCCAAGAAGCTCTTGGCTATCTCGTCCACTTCGTCTCAGTATGCCGCCATCATAGGGTTCCGCGCATTCCAGGTGCCAGCCACCTGCTGGGCAACCAAGTCGGAATCTCCACAGCAAACTATGCGCTTGATGCCAATATCCTTGGCTACACGTAGTCCGTGAATGAGTGCTTCATATTCCGCCATGTTATTTGTAGCCTCGAAGTGGATCTACAGAACGTAGTGTAGCTTGTCTCCTGTTGGTGATTGTAGCAATACACCAGCCCCCGAGCCATTGAGCAGCTTTGATCCGTCAAAGTGCATCACCCAGTAATCCGGTTCTGGCAACGGAGTAGCATCTGGCATCTCCGTCCAATCTGCAACAAAATTCGCAAGGCTTGTGACTTGATAGCGTCGCGTCTCTTG
Organism: Avena sativa; assembly: GCA_916181665.1. Classification (NCBI taxonomy): domain Eukaryota; kingdom Viridiplantae; phylum Streptophyta; class Magnoliopsida; order Poales; family Poaceae; genus Avena; species Avena sativa. The sequence goes on from OV702283.1 coordinate 26,587,342, forward strand.
TAGGTGATCTCGAAGGCGGCAAGTTCAATGCCCCACTTTGCAACCCTTCCTGTAGCGTCGTTGTTGTTCATTATGTCGGACAGTGGAGTTTTGCTCACCACTGTGATTGGGTGCTCCTGAAAATAATGCCTCAGCTTACAAGAAGCAAGGAATACTCCATAAGCTATCTTCTGGTAGTGCGGATAACGCTGCTTGGACTCCGTCAAGACCTCGTTTACATAGTAAACTGGTCGCTGAACTCCATACTCATAGCCTGGTTCCTTCCGCTCTACCACGACGACGGTGCTAATTACCCGGTTGGTTGTCGCCATGTAGATTAATAGGGGCTCTCCAGGCTCGGGCGCTGCAAGGATGGGCGCCGAGGAAAGAGTTTACTTGAGCTTCTTCAATGCTGCATCTGCTTCGTCCGTCCACGTGAATTTGTCCGCCTTCTTCAGCAACTTATACAGCGGCAGAGCCTTCTCTCCAAGTCGGCTAACGAACCGGCTAAGTGCTGCAACACAACATGTTAGTCGTTGGATGTCCTTTAGGCATGTCGGACGGTTTATGTTTAAGATGGACTTGATTTTCTCCGGGTTGACCTCGATTCCGTGCTGGGAAACGATGAATCCCAACAATTTGCCTGCTGGAACCCGAAGACGCACTTCCTTAGGGTTAAGCATCATGTTGTATTTCCGGAGATTATCAAAGGTTTCTTTCAAGTCGGAGGATAAGTCATTTGACTTTTTAGACATCACCGTAATGTCGTCCACATAAGTGTGAACATTCCGACCAATTTGGTCGTGAAGGCAACGTTGCATTGTCCGCTGGTACGTAGCACCTGCGTTTTTCAGCCCAAAGGGCATCGTAACATAGCAAAATGTGCCGTATGGGGTAGTGAATGAAGTGGCCAATTGGTCCGACTTCCTCATCTTGATCTGATGGTATCCTGAATATGCATCGATAAAACAAAAAAAATTCGAGCCAGCCGTCGAGTCAATGACTTGGTCAATGCGAGGCAAAGCAAACGGATCTTTGGGACATGATTTGTTCAAGCCGGTGTAATCAACGCACATTCTTAATTCATTGGTTCCCTTTTTGGGGACAATTAAAGGATTGGCCACCCATTGGGTGTGAAGGACTTCTCGAATAAAAATAGCCTTAAGTAACCTAGCTATCTCTTTGCCAATGGCGCGTCTCTTCTCATCTCCAAAGCGTCGTAGAGGTTGCTTCACTGGTTTGGATTTTGGATCAATGTTTCAGCTGTGCTCGGCATGTTCCCTAGGTACACCTTTCATGTCGGCAGGTTGCCAGGCAAAGATGTCCCTATTCTCACGGAGGAACTCGACGAGCGCGCTTTCCTATTTGGGATCCAGGTTCGTTCCAATGGCGGTGGTCTTGGAGGCATCGCCTACCACAAGTTCCACCGGCTTGGTCTCGATGGCGGCCTTGAACGCAGGAGCGGAGTCGGAGATCTGCTTCTTCGACGCGGGCATCTCTGAGTCATCGACCTTGCTCTGGATCTCTTTGAATTCTTAGCTGTAGAGGACAGCTTCTGCAATGGCTGCTTCATTGATCTCGCAGTCCCTTGCCTTGGTAAAGCTTCCGGATACGGTGATGGCACCGTTTGGTCCGGGTATCTTGAGTTTGTTGTAGACGAAGCATGGCTTGGCCATGAACGTGTGGAATATATCGCGGCCGAATATGACGTGGTACACGCTCTTGAAGGGGACCATCTCGAAGGTCATGCGCTCTTGGCGGTAGTTGTTAACATCGCCAAAGGCAACCTGAAGTGTAATACACCCAAGGGACCGAGCCTCCCGACCAGGAACTACGCCATGGAAGATGGTGTTGGTCCACCTTAGGTTTGCCTCCGTCAAGTTCATCTTCTGCAGTGTATCCAGGTACATGATGTTGATGCTGCTTCCACTATCCATCATACACTTGGTGAACTCCACGCCGTCAATCAAGGGGTTGATGACCATGGCATACTGGTTCTCCGTAGGGATAAGGTCTGGGTGGTCCGTACTGTCCCAAGTTATTGGAACCTCCGACCAGCGCAGGTACTGGGGAACTGGGGGTAGGTTAGCCATCAGGATCCTCAAAGAGGTCTTCTGTTGTCGGACGGTGGGGGTGCCAAGGAAAGTGTGATAGACTGGCGCCTTCTTTGCGAAGGGGTTCTTGCCCTTGTCGTCGCTCTTGGCGGCCTGTTTAGGGTCAACGTCCTCGTCCATGTCACTTGAATCCTTGGACTCCTCCTCTTTCTTCTTTCCCTTGCCCTTGCCTCGCGGTCTGTTCTTCCGACTTTGCTTGTAGCCGGACTCCGGGTCTTCCTTGAGGTTGTTGACGAAATTGCAGTGTCGATTGGTGTGAGTGGCTTTACCGTTGGCGTCGAGGTGTACGAGGCACGGCATATCACGGTACTCTTCGTATGTTTGGGGAACGCGGTGTGCTGTCGAGGTGGTTTCACTTCCTCGCTGCTGTCCACGACCAGCTCCCCTTCCTCGGCCACGTTGTCCGCCATCACCTCGTCCTGCAAAAGTCATAGCGACCATGTCGGTAGATTGCTTTTCTTCTGGAGCGGTTTTCCGCTTTGTGATGTTGTTCCTCCGAGGTTGAGTTGGAACGGACGTTGCCGGCAAAGAGTCGCGAGCATCGTCATCGGCAGCTGCGAACTCACTGGCTAACTTAATCATTTGATTCAAGTCAAGCTGGTGATTGTCCTGCAAGCGCTTCAGCTTATGTCGGAGCAGCGTGCCCCTTTCCAACCCATCGATGAAGGCGGCCATGGCGGTCTGAGCGTGCACTCCTGCGCAGGAATTTTTCATGTCCAGCCAGCGGGAGAGGTAGGCGCGAGATGTCTCGTCTTTCTCTTGCACGCACCGCTGTAGATCGCCAATAGTGCAGGGACGCTTGTATGTAACCTCAAAGTTCTTGGTGAATGCTTCTTGCATGTCCAACCAGTTGTAAATGGATTTATCCGGCAAGTCGTCGATCCATTGACGGGCAGTGCCCGCCAACATTAACGGGAGGTACTTGACGGAGACGTTGGGGTTGCCACCGGCAATCTCCACCGCGTTGTCGTAGTCCTGCAACCATGTGGCTGGCTTGGCGGTGCCGTCATAGGGCTTGATGGTCTTGTCAATCCGGAAACCTTTGGGGTAAGTTGCGGACCGTATTGCAGGTCCAAAGCAACGTGGTCCCAGGTATGGTCCTTCCCGGGCCTCGTGGATCTTATCAATCCGTGAACGTGCATCGTATGGCTCCGGGTTTTTCTTCTTCTTGTCAACAGGGGATGGGCTGCGTGAACGACGCGGGCCTCCTCCGCCATGGTGACTGCTTGGTGGTGACGGAGGCGGAGCTGGCGGTGGGTTTGCCTTCTTGATTTTACCCTCCTGCGACGCCCTCGCGCCTGTCATGGTTGCTTGTTGGACGTGAAAAGTCATGGTGTGACCTGCTCCTGTGTCCTTGGTTGCGCTCTCCGTCATGACGGGTCTGCTCCGCGTTGTCGCGGATGACGATGTCGCACTGCTTTGGCGGGGGCATATCCGTATGATGGTGAGCCTTGTGATCTTCGCGATTCCAGGGGGACCGGGGCGGTGGCTATGGGCGACGAGGTCGGGCCTTTTATCCGTGGTTGGAGGATATGGGGATGGCATCCTTCCTGTTGTGTGCATCTCTCCGTCTTTGTTCTGATGAACCCGTCTGGGACCCGACATCAAGAGGAGATCTGTTCCTTGGCGGTTTATACTGGCTAGATCGGCAGAGCGTTGGGTCGGACTCAAGCCTCTGAGAGGTGGCCTTTTTCCTGCTGCTTTACCGCTTTGGCCACTAGGTCATAGACCTGTTCCACTGCCTCGGGCGATCTATCCTGCTCCAGAAGGGTCTTGGAGACGGCGAAGTTAAGGAGTGGGGTGGGCATCACCTGCTTGCCTTCACTGTTAATGTATGGCTTGGCCTGTGCCGACTTCGAGGGAGCCCATCCTAAGTTTCGCCGTACACCAGGATCGTTGATGACGCGAACCGAAGCTTTCTTGGACTTTTGTTGTTGCAACAAAGTCTTGTACTCGGCCTCCTTTGTTCTAGCTTTCTCTATGGACTTCTGCGTGTTGACCAGATCTTGATCTAGCTTAGCGCCTTGCTCCGCGATAGCCTGCGCCTCCTCCAGCAGCTGCTGGCGCTTCTCGTCAAGCTGGGTCACGTTCCAGATATGAGCAACGGTCAGTGGCTCGATGAGGAGATTGCCGTACATCACTCTATCAGCTGGAGTAACTTGGGAGGCCGCAGACGTAGATGCCGGAGGTGGCAAGTTTGCGGTGTTGTTGCTCGGACCGGTGTCGAGTTCCTGCGGCTGCTGCACTAGGTTAGGCGGAGGAGGCATGACCTTTGCGCGATCATCGTCAACAGCAATAAGTGGCCCCTTCCACTTGTCCAGCGCTGTAGGCGGATCTCGTCCGGGTTGATCTTCATCCATCGCCGTCCCAATGGTGACGAACACCTCTCGAGATATGACGACGTTGTTGGCTTGCTCGTCGCGCGCGTACTCCTCCTCCATCTCCTGCATGGCGGAGTCTAGCTCTTCTGGGCTGAAATATATATCCTCTGAATCTGCACTGAAGTCAGCATCAAGTGCGTCAATGAAAGAGTCGAAGGGCGCCAGGACTTCCTCGATGACGTGCGGTGGAGGTGCAATGGCAGCGACGATGGCTGGAGGTGGCGGTGCTGCTGCGACGATGGCGGCCGGAGGCGGTGGTGGCGGTGGATGAATCGGAGGGGCTCCGTCAGCGAGTGAGAGCGCTAACTGAGCTGCCGCGTCAGCCTCCGCATAGCTGTTGATGGTGCTCACCATGCCTTCGAAGGTAAGGAGACCTGCCACTTGTTGTCTCCTCAGAGAATGTCGGAGAAGCGTGCCCCGATCCAGTCCTTCCACGAAGTGATACATAGCGTCCTCATTGGGGTAGTGGGCCAGATCGCTCGTACATAGAGCCACCTGGCCAGGTAATCGCGGGGGTTTTCGCCTTCTCTCTAAACGCAATGCGCCAGATCGAAGATGGTAACCACGCCGACGAACTTGGATCTCTGCTGTCCAGACGCTAAGGCGAAGCCGGCGGATTTGCAGCGATCTTCCACCTTTATATCCTGCACAGGGGCGGTTTGGGTGGGTCTTGAATTTTTCCGATCTTTGCCGGTAAACCCCGAAAAGATATACGACATCGATCCTTCCGCGAATGTATCCTGCCTGTAGGCGGTCCGTGCGGACCTTGAATTTTTCCGATCTTTGCTAGCAAACTCCGAAGAGAGATCCAACATCGATCCTTCTGCGAACGTATCCTGCCCGTAGGCAGTCCGTGCGGGTCTTGATGCTCCTCCGACTCCCAGGGAACTAGTGCCCGAGTCGGTTTCGCCGATGAAGAGGTGGATGTATCCGATAGGAACGATCAAACACCACGTAGGGTTCGTCTTCGCCGGGATCCAGAACTCGTCAGGAGGGACGATCGGAACGTTGCCGGAGAAGAGAACGCGACCGATGGCTACGGTTTCGCCGATTCGTGCGAAGATCTTGGTCCTCGCCCACTGAAGAGCCTGAAGCGCCTCTTACCCCACGGTGGGCGCCAACTGTCGTGGTATTGCCGACAAATACGCCATGGAGGGGTCCTCACAGTGCTTGTTTAGAGATGTGGGGGAAGGCGGACGGTTGACGGGTACGAGGTAACACAGCTTACCCAGGTTCAGATCCCACGACGGTGGCGAAATCCTACTCCTGCTATAAATCACTATAAGGGCAATACGCCGAGTTACAGGGATTGGTTCGCTGTGCGAGGTGTGACTAGAGAGTCTAAGTTATCGTGCCCTAAAGGCTCCCATAGGCCCGACTTATATAGTCGCCAGGTCCTAGGATTACAGGGAAAATTCCTAGCCGGACAGGTTACAGAGTCCTACACCGTCTATTACTAGTCTTGTGTATCTTGCACTCCAAGGCTCCGGGTACGTCGGTGACTCCAACCGTAGCCTTCCTTTATCCGGCATGGGCCTCCCTTCTGGATCCATCTAACTGGGCCGCCTAGCAGGCCATAGGCCATGCTACCAACTGTGGGCCATCCGGGTTAGCCGGATAAGAGACACGCTAAGGATACCCATATAGCATATCCCCAACATACAATGCCACAAAAGGCCAATAAATCCACAAAAGGTCAACAAGACCACAAAAGGTCAACAATCCAACCACACAACCGTCTAGGGTTCCAAGAACCCAAGAGAAACAAGCCCACAAGCTTGTACTCGCCGAATCTCCGAGGAGAACTCAAAACTATGCAACAAATACAAGGGCAAGTCCTTCACTCCCAAATTCCAACAAAGCTACAAAAGCTATTGGGGGAATAAGGGAGAAAGAACACAAGAGGAGAACACAAAACTCTCCAAGATCTAGATCCCAATAATTCCTTCACAAAGAAGGGATTTGGCTTGGGGGGATTGTAGATCTAGATCTCCTCTCTCAAATCCCTCAAAAAGATGCAAGAATCATAGGAAGGGAAAGGGGAGAGCGAAAGCCAAGAACCAAGAAAAAAAGCTAGTACCCACGAAGGGGGAGAGGAGCCCCTTTTAAAGGGCTCCCAGATCTGCCCGTTATGGGCATTCGCGACCCTGGTCGGACTTCCAGTGGGAGTCCGGAAGTTCCGGTGGGAGGCCGGAAGTTCCGGTGGCACACATCCAATGGTCAAAAACTGCGAAGCGAGAATCTGAAAACGCGAGTCCTGGTCGGAACTTCCACCGGTCCACCGGAACTTTCGGTGGGAGCGGAACTTCCGGTGGAAGTTCCGACTAAAGTTCCGTCAAATAGACACATCCAAAACAGAAGGTTACTGAACGTGAGCGAGCGAAACAAGAGCCAGATTTTCAATCGGTACTTCCGATGGCAACTAGGCCCGAGCGGAACTTCCGGTGGGGGTGGTATTACCGTTGTAACTTCCGGCCCAAATTCCGTCAAAACAACAAACCAAATAGAAAGGATACAGCACGTGAGCAAAAGAATAATCGGAACTTCCGGCGGCAAAAGGCCCTAGCGGAACTTTCGATGAGAAGCCGGAACTTCCGGTCAAGGAAATTCCAGAAACCAGAAATGCAATAACTTTTGCATCCGAACTCCAAACGAGATGAAACCAATTTTGTTGAAAAGATAACGACGAATAGAATCCAACAAAAACCGGGAGTCGAAATATTGGGTATCACCTTGGGAGAAAATATCATAAATATATATGTGAAGTATCTCCCAAGGTGTGGAGCCGGAAAACTCGCAAGATCAAAAACCGCAATAAGATATGCAAGTGAAATCCTTATTTGATGAACTAGAGCTTGTTATGATGATGACCACAAGCTTTAGATCCTCTCATGGACAAGAACCAAATAACAACCAAGAAAGATAATGCTATGAATGCAAAGGTATAACAGTTTTTAAATTTGAAAGATGATGTTATGAACAGTTTTCGAATTTCAATAGTTTTTAAATTTGAATGGTTTTTGAATTTGAACAAATTTTAGATATGAACAATTTTTGAATTTGCATAGTTTTAGAATTTGAATATTTTAAACATCTGCGAAAACTGTTCAAACTTTAAAACTATTTAAGCTTGAAAACTATTCAAATTTAAAAAAATTAAAAACAGTGTACTTGTTAGTTTGGGCTGGTTTGGGGCGGCCCACTAAGAGAAAGCTGCATGCGGAGCTAGCATAACGCGCGCGTTAGGCGGAAAATAGCAGCTCGCCGAGGCTACGAGAACAATCTAGTTCGTGCAATGCAGTAGAAGGGCTCAGTGAATGGATAGACATGCCCAGCCCGGCTACACAAATCTGAATCCCACCGGTACCCGCTCGAAGAAACGAGAACTCTGAAGAACCTCGTCTCCAGCGCTTGTTCGCACCCCTATAAATTCACCCCTCCTGCATGGAAATAGGTCCAAGACAAATTGAGGAAAACATCTTGGTCGGTCGTCCAAACCAATTCGCTCTCACACACCAGCCACTCGACTAAAATTTCAGCAGGTTATCCGACTACCCGCCGACGACGATGTCGCTGATTCGCCGCGCCGACGTGTTCGACCCCTTCTCTCTCGATCTCTGGGACCCCTTCCACGGCTTCCCCTTCGGCTCCGGCAGCGGAAGCATCGTCCCTCGCACCAACTCCGACACCGCGGCCTTCGCCGGCGCGCGGATCGACTGGAAGGAGACGCCCGAGGCGCACGTGTTCGTGGCGGACGTACCCGGGCTCAAGAAGGAGGAGGTGAAGGTGGAGGTCGACGACGGCAACGTGCTGCAGATCAGCGGCGAGAGGAACAAGGAGCAGGAGGAGAAGTCCGACACCTGGCACCGCGTCGAGCGCAGCAGCGGCAAGTTCCTGCGCAGGTTCAGGCTCCCGGACAACGCCAAGACGGAGCAGATCAAGGCGTCCATGGAGAACGGTGTGCTCACCGTCACCGTGCCCAAGGAGGAGGTCAAGAAGCCCGACGTCAAGCCCGTCCAGATCACCGGCTAGAAGCTCTCCGGCTTACCTGCTCTCTGCTCACAGCCTAAATAAATCAGCTTTGATATGGGTTCCGCCTGTGTTGCGTTTGCGTGCAATGTTGGGCTCGCCGTGTAAAACTGCATCTTTGGTCCTAATTAATTTCAGCAACGAGAGTCCGGTGTACCGTATAGACTGTAGCTGCTGATTTCCAAGAGTTTTCTTGTGTCTTTCTGTATCACAGATAATGTGCTATGTTGAGCAGAGAAGCATGGTTTAAGTGTTCCTTTGTACTTTTTGCTCTGTTTGTGCCTATCTTTTCTCGAGTTATTTATATCTAACTAGCTGAATGCCCGTGCGTTGCCACGGTTTAATTTTTTTATCATCACGGTATAAACCTATAATACACATAAATATACATATATATGGAAAATATAGCTATGTTTTTTCACGCTGATTATACATGGTCGTCAGAAGCTATGGGCCTTATCACTCCTCCTAGCCCAACCAACGTAAAGCAGACAAGCGAGCCCAACCCGAACGACACGGGATTCAATCGCATCTTCAGATCTTCCTATCGACAAGCACGGGAAATTCTCAAATCACATCGTCTCCTCCTCTGACGCTGGCAGAAACCCTCCTCCACCTTTATCTTGTCGGTCGTTGCTGCCTCACTCCTATATCCGGCACTCTCGTTCCCCTCCCTCTCTCAATCCCTGCAGCTACATGGACCAAGTCCTGCAACCACCGCCGCGTCCTCACTGCGAGGATGCATGGCTCCCTTGCCCCTCTACCTCAGCACGGACATGCTCGTCCGACTGCAACCTCCCGCCACGCCATTCTCGGCGGCGCTGCTCTGTCCCACACGATGCATCCATTGACTCTGCATCAGGCATGTCCGGCTCCGTCAAGAAGACTTGCCCAACCGCACCTATCAAACGAATCCCTCAGCCCCCGATGCCCTCCTCTTCTCCATACCCAGCGGCAGCCGTCGCCATGCATGCTGCCTCCTCACCTCGCCGACGCAAGCTCGCCGGAGACCTCATCTCAGGTCGGCCCGCGCCTCTCTCCGCAGGCGCTGGACCTCCATCGCGAGCGTCGGAGACCCCATCTCAGGTCGGCCCGCGCCTCTCTCAGCATGCGCTGCACCTCCACTACGAGCTCCTGCTCTGTCCGGACGTCCTCGGCCACCGCTCCACTCTGGCCTCTGCTTTTCCGAACGCTAGAGGTGCTCCACGCCTCGCAGGTCACCTACAGGGGAAGGACAACAGAACACTGAATCACTTTGCTGCTTCAGCGCCTGAAGACTCACTGGCAAGTTATGGAAAAAAGAGGGAACATGGGAACGGTGGTCTTGCAACCTATGCCCATAAATCCGCAGCATCTTGCAGGCGCCTAATCCACTTCCATTTTCTCCTCTAAACCAAGAATCCCAAGGGGAATCGCCGGCCTCGGGTGCAAGATCTTTGAAAAATCGAACCAGCTGTCAGCCCCGTCAGAATACGACACGACGGCCATGTCAAGCCCACGTTGCTTCCTACCATCCTCACCGTGAAGGCCTGATGGCGGCCAATGGCCATACCCTGCAAGGCGAAGGTGCTCAAACAGTTCCACGATAAAGGCCATGCGACCACGGATCCCTCCTGCGCGGGATCATGCGGACGGGAGCTGCGAAGGCGCTTGGCCCTATGGTCGCGGATGGCGGATCCATCCTGTGCAGGATCGTGCGGGCGGGAGCTTCGGGACTCGGCGAACACGGTGAAGGCCAGCCGTGGGCGACGGAGCCTGTGGTCGGTGGGTCGGTGATGGTGTAGGCAGGTAGGCGCCAACATGATTTGCAGGGGGAGAAAGACGGGGAGGGTGCGGTTTGCTCCGCTCGATCTGTTCGTTTCTCGCGAGGAAACCAAAGTCACTTGGCGGTGGCAACTCCAGTAATTACGATCAAAAGCCGGGGCAAAACGGTCATTTACAGGCAGACGAAAAAATTCTGGAGGTGATGAACGGTCCCAATCTTTTTAATAGTATAGACTAGCTGAATGCCCGTGCGTTGCTACGGCTAAATAAATTTAAAGATGGATAATAAATTTAACCGACGTACTAAGTGGCTAATCTTCATTAGCGGAATTAAGATAGTGCACATCTCCCAAATAAATTTAAAGGTGGATAATAAATTTAACCGACATACTTAGTGACTAATCTTCATTAGTGCAATGTGCACATCTCCATCTATCTTCATTAGAGGAAACCTGGTTAACACCGCTAGGTCGGACCGAGATATCGATCACACAAAGCGCAAATCACATATTATTAGCGTCACATTTATATTCTGAACGATGCCACTAATGAGAGGTATATAATGATCATACTTGCTAAAATATGGTCTAGTGAGTCCAATTGCGAAGGACTTTTCTATAGACTGGCTTTGTTTTGTATGGTTCTTACTAAATTGTTGATCGAGTGGATGGAATTGTATTGGTTAAATTGGATGATTCTATAGTCTGAACTAAGCAGCGTGCCTAGACAGTGAAAATAGTACTTTCATTTCGGAAATAGATGGTGAGTATGTCAGTATCATGACTGCATCTTCCAGTTATTAGTAATTTCATTTGTCAAAAAATAGCAGTAATGTTTTAGTGGGTAACACTGAACGCTTAAATCCAAGGCCACTATGAAATGATGATAATTGACAGAGTAGTTTTAGAAGTATAAAATTTTGTCCTAAACCATTACTGTGGCTGCATCTTGAGATCAGAAACGTCTGTATTTAGATAAAATTTAATCGATTACAATTGCTACAATATGCTCCTGTTTATTTTCTATAAATATAGTTGCGTTGGATTTTACCCCAAAGCACCTTGGGGTTTTCATGGAATATGCTGCCGTTGGAGAACTCTTGGAAAGAATATGCACAACATGGCGATTCAGCTAAGATGATTTTGCTCTTGCTCACATCCGCTGACACATGTAATCTGTTAAGTATGATCCAAGGCAGATATGAGTACAATTTGGTAGTCATCTGAAATTTTAACTGTATTAATTTTGTAAACAAAGCTAACAGTCTTAATGATCTTGTGCCTCCTATTTATTCAGTCCCTTTCTGGTGGTCGACTCATACCAGCGAGCTCTGGTTGGCACGGCGTCCAGCCTGAACCGGCCACCTCCACATTCAGCCGAACCCTCCAGCGCCGGCTCTCGGCGGGTCTCCTGTAGTGCTGGGTTGTGGCGCGCATGGTGTTCTCCAGGGGTGCATGTCTCGTGCTCCAACAACGAGACATTCGGAGAGAGGGGGAGTCAAGTTCAGATTGATGGACACGTGAAGTTCAATAAAAATTTGTTGTCGGTGGTGTACTCTAAACTGCTGCTGGTACCGCTTCTGGACAGATGCTGCTTACAAGTGTGAGACACAGATAATTGCATAACTGAAACTTATAAATGTATTGGTTACACATGCAGATAGCGTCAGTTTAGAAGATATGGTTGCGTAGCATAAGCATGTGAATTACTAACTGAATGTTGCTAATACAGTGGCCTCCATCTCCTGGTCAACGCACCTGCCGCGGGAGGCAGAGCTCAGGGCGTACATGCGCAGGCTGGATGCGGCAGGCCAACTGGCCAACCAGCGGCGAACTGACACAAACAGATCATCACCTTCTTCTTCTCTCACCTCAGCAGCACCACCACACAACCACACCACCGGTACCGACAAAGCCCACCTCGTCCCATCTCCCACGGTGCCGGACGAGCACAAGCTGGGTTACCTGCGCAACGCAACGTCTCGATGTGCACCGCACTCAAGTCCAATGCGGCGGCTAGGCTGATTCTTCTCCATAGGCGAGTGTGCCTCCGCCCTCCACCCCCGCGCTCGGCTCGGGGAGCTGGTCGACGCGCTCCGCCTCGTGGCTGTCGATCTAGTCGCACGTGGGGTGGAGGGAAGAGGGAAAGGGGAGGAAAAGAGGGGCGGCCAGAGCACCAGTGCGCCACCGGCGGGTAGGCCATGCCGCTCGAGCCCGCGAGCTATTTACCGCGCTCACCTTCCCAGCGAAGCACCGCCTCCCTCCTCCGGTTCGTGATCCGCCGCCGTTCGGCCTCCTCTGCTCTGGCCGCAAGCCAAGGAAAGTAAACTAAGGCAGTGACGTCTCACGCGCTGTGCTAGCTCGCCATTGCCCGTCATAATTGTGAGATGGATCGACGGGCGAGCGGGAAGACGCGAGGGCAGCACACGGGAGTTCGTACCGGAGATGTGTTGGAGTAGAACACGAGGGGAGTCGCTATGGCAGAGCGTGAACGCGCGCGGCATGATCCCCCGGGAATGGGGGATGACATCGACCAGAACGCGCTCGCTGCAGAGGCGGCGTCCACGCCCTGCAGAGGAGCACGCTCGTCCGTGAATTGGCCACGCTCGAGCGGCGGCGGCGTCCTCGCCCTGCAGAGGCTCACGCTCCTCTGCGACATAGCCACCGGAGCCGCTGCGACCATGCCGAGGTGGAGCATGCAGATCAGGTCGCGGACTCGGGCCAGCGGCGTACTTTGGGCCCCTAGACGGCGCCACAGAAGGAGGTCACGGCGACGGCGTCCACGCCCTGCAGAGGCTCACGCCCCTCTGTGACCTGGCCACCGGAGCCGTTGCGACCAGGACGAGGCAGAGCATGCATATCAGGTCGCGGGGAGAGAGAGAGCATCGGTAGAAAACGGAGATGGCCCTCGGTTGCCGGTGACGACGCCGTTGTGGTAGAGGAGAAGGCTCGCGAGGTCGAGCTTAGGGCTCAGGGTTGGAGGGGACCGGAGGGCAGCTGGAGGCGGTACTGGAGGGAGGAGGGGAGCTCTTAGCGGCGAGGATGCGAAGGCAGTGTACGGAGGGTGCGGCGGAGGGAGAAGGGCCGCACAGGGCGAGGATGCGATGGAGGCGGTTGGCTTGGGATGGAGAAGATCCCCGCCTCCGGGTCTGGGGATGATTTTTTTTCTTTCGTTGACTCGTTACTTAGCAGATCCACTCGACGGTGGCATGCCTTGTAATTACTACGAACTACCAGGGGTAAATTAGTCCAGCGAAAAATCGGAACCAAAAAAGTGGCGGACGAACCTACCTCTGTGTAAATTACTAGATAGATACTAGCAAAGGCACGTGCCCTGCACGTGTGGCTTTGTGTGTCCGAATAAACATCATAAATTGAAGAATATAATTCTTTTTTCTTAGAGATGAAGGTCATAATTCAAGTAAATTTATATAATAGGAGTTATCTTCACGAAAGATTGGATGGATAGAAAAATATGTGATTTCTGATATATCATATTTTTCTAGCATTCATTAAATTATCATAATCAAAAAAATTGTGTTGCTCATGTTTGGAAAATATATAGTTATCTAATAGTTAAGGGCTCAGACTTGATAAGATAAACAAAATACATTAAGATCGGAGTATTTTAAAAAAATGCATAATCGTATTGTAGCATTCTGATCTGCGAAAGGGATTTCTCGAACAACTAACACCTTAAAGAAATGACTTATCAACTCGTTTTCTATTGTATTCACTTTTATAGACATCTTTCCATAATAGGCATCACCAATTCTATGGAGATTTGCAATGCCGATAGTTAGGAACTTGATTAGAATTATAATCATTGGTAAATTTTGATATACAAATTTTCTATATTAATATAGTGAGGCTCAAATCTAAAAAATATATATAGTGAGGCTCAAGCCTATTTCTAGGAATCTCGGTCATTCCTCACACCGTTGGAACTGCCCTTGTGATTTGTGCGATGAGAGTTGCATGCAGACTATACAGGATAAAAAATGTACACGGCAATACAATTCTATTGATAACGCGGTAAATTTTTGTGATTTGTGCGATGAGAGTTGCATGCAGACTATACAGGATAAAAAATGTACACGGCAATACAATTCTATTGATAACGCGGTAAATTTGTATTGTTTATGTACAATTCTATTGATAAGGTGTCACAAAAAAATACGATGATGTGAGCCAAAATCTCAGTCGATTGAATTCTAGGCCCACCCAATTAAATTCACACGGAAGATAACTTGTCTATGCAGAATTAGCATGTGGATGTTTTTTTTTTTCAATTTAAGATTATGTACTCTCTCTGATCCATATTACTTGTTGCTGAAATGGATATATCTAGCACTAAAACATGTCTAGATGCATCCATTTTAATAACAAGTAATATGGATCGGAGAGGATAACATTTATTTTTTGGATGTCCTCTGGTCCTAGTAGTAGAAATGTGTCTAGTGAGTACGAAAGCCATCCCCATGGACTAGACCTAGCACCCTCCTCCCCTGGGACCGAGCCGCCACTTCTGGCTAGTGGTCTTCCTGATATTCCCAACCTCCTACCACACCCACCTCCACCCCACCCCCTCACCCCTTGACCCCCATATCGCCCTCCTAGGACGACTCGGGAGAGAGAACTCTACAGCCACGGGCCCACTCATGCACCCCTGCTTTCCGCTGATACTGCTATTTCTAGCCACAGTGGCAGCGAGCTCCCATCCCAAAGGGATGGGCTGACCGAGCCGCCACTTCTGGCTAGTGGTCTTCCCAACATTCCCAACCTCCTACCACACCCACCTCCACCCCACCCCTCACCCCTTGACCCCCATATCGCCCTCCTAGGACGACTTGGGAGAGAGAACTCTACAGCCACATGCCCCACTCATGCACCCCTGCTTTCCGCTGATACTGCTATTTCTAGCCACGGTGGCAGCAAGCTCCCATCCCAAAGGGACGAGCTCCTTCGTCTGTCTTCTCCAGGAGGAACATAGATCGGAGCCGGTCAGCATCTCGGTTGGTGTTGATGGTGACTATGCCCTAGAGGAAATCATGTATGATGATATTCCCTAATGTATTTATAAAGTAATTAAGTTGTCCATGTATGAACATCATATATGTATCACTGAATACGTGATTCAGTTGTGGAACTATATATTCATGTTGTTCATACTAATTGTCCTTGGTCATCGAGGTTGTGATGGACACACAACTTAGACCAATGTGCAAGTCGGTTGATGACACGGTTCCACTTGGCATGGGCATAGTGATGTTATTCCGACTTACACTGATTCGGCTAAAGTGTTTAGCAAATCGGACTAACCCATAGTTGAGATGTAACGAGCATGTTGTCATTTGTAGTCTTAAGCAATGGAATCCTTTGACCTGAGATGACCGCACGATCCGAGTTGTGGGTCGGCCGACTTAGATTCTATCACACGTTGTTTCATAAAAGGGCAGTTATAAATGTAGATTTCGAGTCGATTGTGAATCAAGCTATGTCACATGGACAACCAAGATGGGATTTGTCCCTCCGTAATGGAGATATATTCTCTAGGCCCTCTCGTGTGATATAATTCGGAAGCATGGCCATGCGCTACTCAGCTAAGTGTTAACTGAGGAGTAGGACTAAGTGTTAGTCTAGTGAATCGTATATCACGAAACAAGAAGAGAGTTAAGCTATTAAAGGAATGGAAACTACTTGCCTATAGCTTGACAAGACATATCGTGTGGCAAAGGGACTTGGACGAAAGTCACATTAAAGCTTGTATTCTAGACTTTATGGCACTTAGGAGTTGAACGTCTTGCTAGAGGCCGCTACCATCTATCGACTTGAGACCAAGTGTTCATGGGAGTGAATTGGACTTAAAGCCATAACATGATACTTGGAGGTGTAGCTCATGTCGTATCCAGGCGTACGTGAACCTACATGGTCACACACTTAAGGATAAGGAGCACATGTGAATTAGATCAATATGGTAACTGGGGTACAACCTTAGGGCAAGGGGTGGGAGGCTACCACCACCTGTGTCGCCCTAGGTGGCCCCCACGCGAGGGGGGGGACCCTAGGCGTCGCTCGCCGGAGCCTTCCTCTCCTAGGCGCCTTGCCCTATGGGCCTTTCCCTCTAGGGAATGGCCCAATAGGTATAGTCTGCGCAAAAATAAATAAATATTTATGTTTTTAATATTAATTCAACCAATTAATATATAAAACACATATACTATTATATCTTTCACTCTGGAACACCTTCTGGACCCCTCCGATCAACATCGGGTGTTTCCCGGAACCTTTCCGGTTTCTCTCTCTCATTTCTCCTGCGTTGTCAGTTCTATTCCTAAGCTTCCCCACCCTTAAGTGTGCCACCCTTCAGTCCAGAAATGCTCCGGACATGACCGATAATCCCCGGGCGTCAATGATCATCAGTTGGACCTGGATGCACATAATGACCAACCGTGCATTCACGAATCTCATTGCTTGAACCTTCAACTTCGTGTCCTATTCATGTAACATCCCAAAAATATTGAACTTGAATCATCAAACTCTAAGCATCAAAATTAGGGTTAACAAAAACTTTTCTAATTAAAATTATGAAAGCATGCATATGTGTATGCATTTAATTTGAAATTATTTTGAACCAACTTGTTTATGTGTTTCTTTGCTTGTAAAATGTTTCTTAGGTGAATTAAGCATCATCTAAAACATTTCCCACACTTTTCCTAAAGACAAGTAAATCAAAACAAATAAAATAAAGGAATGGTCATTTTGACCAATTTAACTCCCATGCCTACTTTGGCTGCCTCAAACTTTCAGAACCTAATAGAAACTTTTCTGGATCTTTGCACCCTTTGAATGTACTCATAACAAAGTATCAAGGCCCACTTTGTGATCATCCAGAAACTTTCAAATGCATAGTTTAAATGACAATTCAAAATTGAATCTTTATCATATGGGAAGATCCCACTTTTTCAAAAACCACTCAAACAAGCCCAACTTTCAAAACCCAAGCATCTGCAGACTCACCAGCACCAATCTAGCACACCCACCAAAAATCTTTTCAAAATTCAAAACTTGAATTCATGCGGCCATTTCATCAAACAGGTTGCAGACAGAAATCATCGAAATCCTAAACACTATAGTGAGCAGTGATTCAAGCCTAACTTGTTCCCTCTTTAGCTCACAACCATCTCAGTAGATCATCTAGTAAGTTAAACCAAGCACTAGCCTCACTGTAAGCTTGGCATTGTCATCAATGGTGAACAGCCGAGCACACCCATGCCACCACAGTGGAGACAGCAAGCTAGGAGGAGAAACAAGCATAGCCAGCATGTCTGGGAGGCAGCCCACCGTCCACCGCCACTCCCTGTCCACCGCTCGAACCTTGCCAACCCCTGGACCACACGCACGGATCGCGCCCAGACCACCAGCGACCATGCCAAGCGTGCGCCAGAGCGCCACCCTCGACCGAAGCCCACCGACCGCGCGCCGCCCTCGCTGCGCATACACGATCACCACCGACCCAGGAGACCGCCAGACATCCCCGTTCGCCGCCCCATGACGCACAGCCACCGCTCGCTGTCGAAGACGCCGCCTCTGCCGCGCAGAGCGTCGCATGTTCCAGACCAAGCCGCACCGCCCCACGCCTCGAAACCATGTCGTTGAGCATCGCCAGGGAACACCGCACCGTCCCCTACCTTCGCCCATGCCAATAGCCGCCTGTACATCGCCCCCGACGAGCTCACCGTGCGCCTCGTCGGTCCCCTCGCTCGACTATAAATAGAGGCCACCCCCGCTCGAATTCTTCACACCATTCTACTCTTCTCTCCTCACTGATCGTGCCACACCGTTCCCGGAGCAAAGCGAATAGCACATCGCCGGAATTTCACCGGAGCCCGCCGCCTCTGGAGAAGAAGGGCGCAATCGATTTCGTCCACCCCAGGAGCTGCCGCGACCACCCCTGAATTCGCCGTCATCGACTTCGTCGTTCGCCCGCCTCGCCGACCCTCGCCAGCACCCCGGTGAGCCCCCAGCAACCCCCACTGGCCGCGCTAGGTTTCTTTCTCGCCGGCGTTGCTCAACGTTGACGATGACTCTCAGCCTTCGGATTAGAATCAGATCGAACGCACCACGTTGCCCCGTACCGCTTCGCACCCCCTGTCTCACTGAAGAGTGGGGACACCCACTTAAGAAGCCCGCGGGAGCACTGCGCTTAGCAGGCCGGCACAGTATCGTTTCCCGCGCAGCCCAGTTATTTGAATTAAACCTTTTCCATTTTATTTCAAACTCACTTCTGTACCCAATTTCAAAAATCAACCCAGATCGATTCATTGCATCAAATTGAATGAAACTATTTTTTTAGAAAGGTCTGGGAATGCTGAATCCAAGCCCGTTGGATTCAAGTCATTTGGATCTATAGATCACCCATGGTAAAAATAACAAGGCAGAAGCTTTTCTGTATTCAAACATTTTTCAAATTTAAACCATAATAGCTTTTGAGTTGATTCCAACTCTCAAAAATCACATTTAACCATATCTTTCAGAATATATAAAAATATATAGGTTTACTTGCATAAATAATGTTCAAGTAATAAAAGAATGCTACAAATAGGCATTTCTAGCCACTTTAATTAATTAAAATAAAAGGGTAAAACCTTATTAAATTGTGACACCACTTTAAATCATATTCCCATGGACTAAAATATGTGGTGATGACATGTGTCAACATGATCCCATGTTTGGTTTGGAGAATATTAAATCTTAAGT
This sequence comes from Avena sativa, assembly GCA_916181665.1. Taxonomy (NCBI): domain Eukaryota; kingdom Viridiplantae; phylum Streptophyta; class Magnoliopsida; order Poales; family Poaceae; genus Avena; species Avena sativa. The sequence continues at coordinate 26,606,368 of OV702283.1, forward strand.
AGTTTTTCAATGAGTAGAAATTACTTTTCTAAAAATAAAAGGAATTAAACCAAGCCTTAATCTTGTAAAGTTAGAGATGATGTTAGATCATCTATAGGACCCTTGTGTGTGATGATTGCAAGTAATTAAGTATTGTTTGGTGATTGTGTACCTCGTATTTATTCATAGACGATAGTACCGACCAAGGATACGAGGAAGAAGGAGGATTCTACGAAGAAGAAGCCGAGGAGAACTTCAACCACTGCTCTGCACAAGGCAAGCTTACATTGACACTAATGCAAGCCTGATACTACTAGTGAATGTGCAAGCTAACCCTTGCAAGATACCCTACTGATGCCACAAACCACTACTTGTTACTATGACCACTATATGCCTTAAGTATATGTGATCATATCCACTTGATAAACCAATCCTAGTTTTTACTTACAAGCTTTATACTTTATTTCTTTATCAAAGCTCTTACTTAGAGTTTACTGGAATAAATGGTAGATACTAGAAGGATATGTGAAGGTTGCATAAAGAGCATAAAATTTGGCCTAAGCTAGATAATCCTGATGTCATCTTAAGGCATGAGATTAAACTTAGCTGAAACTCCACTAGTTTACCACCCCTCATTAGTGCTTACCCCCACTTGTAGATGCTAGTGCTAAGCATAAAACTTGATCAACATTAGATGGGAATACTTGGTGAAAATGGTTATGAAAAACTTGGAATGATGGATCATTCTATTGAAATGTTTTGGACATGTGTTTCCGAACACCTGATGATTTTGGTGATGAAAATGTTGAGGCATGAGCCTTAGCCCTTTATAAAACTGATGGTTGTCTGGATGCGATACCATTCCAATTTTATCGTATAACCACAATACCCGAAGATTGGGTAGGGCTTGACTGAAAACTTATATACCTTAGTATTAGTTCCCTCGCGTCCAAGGTCTGAGCTGAGGCTACCTTGTGAAGATTGTCCACCTGTGCAGTACCCAAGATGACAGTTGGTCATGGTTGGGAGGCCAAACTCACAGGAGAGGTGCTTATACTAGGACGTGTAATCGAAAGGTTAGGATTGATTATGCGCATACTGAGTATGGTGAATTCAGGATTTGTTCCTGAAGGATGTATCGAATGTTGTGGTGAAAGTGTACAATCTCTGCAGAGTGTCAAACTATTCGAATAGCCGCGTCCGCGGTTATGGACAGTTGGAGTGGCCATATTGTTCCCCCGTCAAACTTTTCAAAATGACTTGTGAAATGAATTGAGACTTTGACTAGACCACAACAGGGTTGTGACATGAGTTACAAGATCCCACTTAGGAGTTATAAAATTGTGATTAGCCTTGGAACTTCGTAGAGATAAATCTGGCTTTTGCAAAACAACCCTAGAGCCTAGTGTCCTATTATCGAAAAACCCCTTTACCTGTTAGTATTAGTTTGCGAGTACTTAAAGAGTACTCATGGCTTTGTCCCTGGCTATTCCCATGGCCAGACTATGAAGAGGAGTACCTGGAGGATGGATCCCAGGAAGGTTACGACAACTAGGATCATCTCCCATCGTCAGCATTGCCTGTGACCCCGAAGATGGAGCCTCGCCTACGCTACCGTTATTATTACGTATTCCGCTGCTTGATGTTGTATTAAGAACTGGATCATGAGATCCCTATTTGTGTAAGAACTTATGTACGTTTTGTAATGGATGATGTACTATGGTATCCAATTCTGTTATGTCTCGCAAAAATGGTAATCCTGGGATTGCGATGTATGGCATAACAGGCATCTGGGATTAAAAATCCGGGTGTTGACAATTCATTTTGCCATTCGATACCTAGGTCATCCGAGATTTGATCTTCGGTATCTCCATACCTCTGTTCGATCTCGTTTTCGATGAAATTGTTTAGTTGTTCTCGTGTCGTTGCATTTCATGACCTAGTCATACACTTGCAAGCTTTGTTAATGCAACGTCATCGAGTTGGTCACGTGTATCTATCCGTTGGATTGGCAAATCCTGGTCTTAATAAATACTCCTCAACTGGAAACCCGACGGTACCTTTATGATCACCTTTTTACAGCTTGATACTTGGTACCATCAAAGTCTCCTTCCAATAACGGTGAGTATGCATTATCTCATAGTCAACGAGATTAGGTTACGAGGTTTGTGCGTTATCATCAGTGATGAACGTTAAGTAACTGGATCTCATTATAATTTACTTTGGGTGTATGTATATCATATTATTCAACTAATGATATGACCTCATTGTCAATTGGCACTATCACCCATGATCTCGAAACCATAGATCATCAGTTGACTAATAAGCTAGTTCATTAGAGGTAACTAGAGACACGGTTTGTTTATATACCACACATGTATTAACGTTTCATATTCACACAATTATAGCACGTTAAAAAATGTATTATGAATGAGATACATCAAATAAAACACTTTATTATTGCCTCTAGGGCATATCGCCTTTATTATGGGGATCTGGCGAAGGAGTTCGTGGGATCCGGAGAAGCTGTTCATAAAATCGATCGGCACTGCATTGACACGCTACATAAAATTATGCATCTACGTGTTCAACAGTAATATCGTGGCCTTTTACCTAAGATGGATCTTGGAAGTATCATGTAGGATAAAAGTTTTATTTATCTCTACGTGGCCCAACAGACTACGGGTTGTGGCCATGGTGGATGGCATGATGGCTGGAGCCAGACATCAGGAAGTGACGATGGATCATGGGTTGGCGCGCCTGGATCTCATCCCTGATGTCAGTGTCCTGTTTAGTTCCGGCGAGGTCGTTCCTTATGCGTTGGTGGGCGTCTCCAACGAGTTTTCCTCATGTGCATCCAGATCTCCTGGTTCACGGGACTATTGACAAGGAGAAAATCATTTGTCTAGCTCTAACGTTGCGAATGATGCGGTGATGTTTGCATACATCACTAACCTCCTTCAACGCCACTGACACCGTAGTGGCGGTCTTGTCGAGTTTGGAGGGAAACCTCGTGTTTGGCTCGCAGGATTTGATAGTGGCGATGTGTGGCGTCTACTCCCTAGAGGAACTATTTGGAGATCACTAAAGAAGGGACTCCACGGCGTGGTAGTGTTGGGCCACTCCGTACACTCGACAGCCTGTTGGGGAACTTGTTTTGGAGCATATGCTGGCTGGAGGGGTCCATAGATGGAGCGGTGTGGCTTCTTTCATGTCGAAGACGAAAAGTCTCGGTGTGTGGTGTGTGGCAAGGTCTCGGTGGCAGACGCGTGATACGCGAGCGTAGGACGGATGCGTTGTCTGGTGTCATGGGGTGTCGACGACAAGCCTAGTTGGGATTTTGTGGATCTCAGCTCTGAAGATGGATCGATGCATGCAGAGGGCCTGCTGGAACGGAAGTGTACTCGCGAAAGGGATGAACATTTCTTTTCGTTCGTTACCTTGTTAGCGAAAATTATTTTTAGCGGTGCTCCTGTTTTTCAAAAGAATTAAATTTTATATGTTTGGATCTCAAAAAAATTCTGAAAATAAATATACAACTAGATACATATATCCAGAATGTACGCCAAAATTTTCATTTTAAAAATGTTGTATTTTGGATTACACAAAAGGACAAATTTCTGACAAAAATACACATTTCTAGTCTTATATATCGTTAGAATTTTTCCTGTAGCCTAAAATAAAACGATTATTTTACTAAAATTTCGCAAAAATACATGGACGATGTACGTGTATTCCAAAGCTTTTTTTTTTTTTGAAACTTGATAGTAACTTTTTTTTCAAAACGAAGGAAGCACCTGTGCCCACGCGTAACAAATCTAGGACGATAATCCTCCGGTTGCTGAAAGAAAGAAGCTTGTGTATCCTCTTTCAAAACGAAGGAAGCACCTATACCATCTAGCGCCGCGCAGCATCTGTGCCAGTCGACGGCAGCGCTGTGGCATTGCAGCGTTTGGAACAGAACGACTCTGGTCCGGTAGTGTTTCCGTGTGCCTTGGAGGCAGATCTGAGGTGCAGGTGATCCAGACGACCAGATTTGCCTGGCAACGTGCTCTTGGTTCAGAGATCAGTGTAAATTGTGATAATCAAAATTCAGTACTAGTATAAACATCTGGCAAAATTTTAATATACATTGCCAAAACGGAAGAAACACAAAAACTTGCAGTCATATGAGGAACGCATTTGTAAGGTCCAAAAAAAGAGGAACACATTTGAGCGTCGTATGATTTTATCGGCAACTGATGTCGTGTTGTAAGCACACCAGAATGTAATAATAGAGGACTAATCTAGAAATCTGAAGAGGAATCAGTACCAAGTAGCTCAAAGAGAACCGATCACCCACTCGTTAAATCAGACTTCACTAGTACCGTACATAAGATGAACATAAAATACTCCACATTCCAGACTCGATGCTCGCATTACGTACGCTGAACATAGCAACAGGGAACGACTCAAAACACATTCAACAGTCGAAACAGACCGAAATCCACACTTATTTCATGCTCTGACCAGAGGTATCAATCCAAGTAGCAAACTGAACCCATGTTCCAAGCAGCAGCTGCCTAGCCGGAGATCTGGATGGACTCGACCTCGGTCTTCTTGGCCTCCTCCTTGGGCACGGTAACGGTGAGCACGCCGTTCTCCATGGACGCCTTGATCTGCTCCGCCCTAGCGTTCTCGGGAAGCCTGAACCTGCGCAGGAACCTGCCGCTGCTGCGCTCCACGCGGTGCCAGGTGTCCGTCTTCTCCTCCTGCTCCTTGTTCCTCTCGCCGCTGATCTGGAGGATGTTGCCGTCCTCCACCTCCACCTTCACCTCCTCCTTCTTCAGCCCCGGCACGTCCGCCTTGAACACGTGCGCCTCGGGGGTCTCCTTCCAGTCGATCCGTGCGCCGGCGAAGGCCGCGGTCTCGGACGAGGAGGTGCGCCGGAACGAGGGGAAGAGGCTGCTCCCGTTGCAGCTGCCGGAGCCGAAGGGGAAGCCGTCGAAGGGGTCAAAGAGGTCGAGGGAGAAGGGGTCGAACACGTTGCTGTGACGGATCATCGACATGGTTGCTCGATTGGGGCAAGGACTGAGCGAGATTAGGAAAGTTTTTCAATTGCTTCTTCGGATGGGTGTACCAGATATTTCGTTTCGTTCTGGGCCGTGGCAGCGAGATTTTATACAGCGACGTGGGCGCCAGCGGGAGGAGAGCGTCCTCGTTTGTTCTGGAATGCACTGGAACTGCGACCGGAAGCAGATAATTTTGGAACATTGGTATGGCTGGGATCGAATCGGCATGCTATGGGAACTTCTCGTGGTTTCCAGTGTACTTTCTAGGCTTGTTGGTTCGGGTCAAATTCTATTAGTATTAAAATCATCTGGTACTTTCTATTTGTTCTACTCCCTCCGACCATCAAAAGATGTCGCAAGTTCTCTTTCACCCAGTTCAATTTTAATTTTGCAAAAACTCCCTAATTTTGTAAAATCTTTTCAAATTCGACTGGTTCAAACTCAAATCTTGTCGCTGCATGCACTCCGCTGCCCCCCTAGTCCCCGGCGTCCGCTGCTCCGGTCACCGTCCTAGGGATCCCGCGGGGGTCGCCCTGCTCCCTGTCCCTGCTCGCCATCGAAGGGATCCTACGGGGGTCGCCCCGCTCCCTAACCCTCCTCGCCATTGAAGGGATCCCGCGGGGGTCGCCCTACTCCGTGGTCGCCGCCCAAAATCACGGGGGTCGAACTCGGGCATGACGGAGGCCTCCCTTGACGCCCTCATACGCTTCCCTCGTCAATCTCGGGCCTGACGCGCCTCCTCGTCGAGCTTGGGCCTGACGGTCGCGTCTCCCTCGACGAGCTCGGCTCTGACGACCCTTTCCTCTGACTCTGAGCTCGGTATAGCTCGCTGATGAGCGAGATTGGGCAAGCACCAGCTGAGAAGGAGAGGCAGCACACCAGCGGCCGGCCAGCCTAGCCTTGGTAAGCATCGGCAATTCGACACATCGAGCAGCACTCCAGGCAGGGCCGGTCCATAGAATTTAGGGGCCCTAGGGTAATATGAAATTAAGGACCTCTTGTTTAAAGTGTCAGAGCTTCTCTAGGATCAGGGGGCAATGGCCCCTTTACTATATAAAATATTAGGTGTATATTTAATATTTATTCTAAATTTTTAAATATTACTCAAAATTTATGTATGGTTAGTGTTCTTGGACGTCTCAACTATGCATCTCAAGTTCTATCACTTGTTCACTTTTAAAAGACTTAAAAATATTAGTATCCAGTAAAAAAAATTACTGTAATGCATAAAAAATCAAGTAATTTGTATATTTAATAGATCCATGATCTTTAATATCGTGGTGAAGACATTCAAAACCACTTATTTCTATTGATCAAGCGAACTATATACCATCGTACTTATTTTAGCAATTGATGCTTGTGTATATAGACTTGTGCAAAAAAATGATTAGATGAGTAAATATATTAGGCATTAAATTAATAAAATGATGAAAATAGTCTCACATGTATGACATAAACAAATATAATCATTGGAAATCAGACAAGAGTTGCTTGTGGAATGGCTTAGCTATGTGATTGCGTCCTTAATCTAGACTAATGAATACATACAACCTTGTAAAGGCATATGATGGATCGTGTTATTCTGCATATTTGTAGAGGCCACCGAAATTATGGCATCAAGAAAAAATATTTGAAAATATTAAGAGTATTTTTTATAAGAGCGGAGTCATGATAGTTATAGCTTGAACCATCTATTTTTTTAGACAATATTTTCTCTAGAATTATTTTAGAGTGTTAGACGTTAAAGTAGACTAATAACAAACAAGTGGGCTGAGGCCCCTCGTCCATGGGCCCCGGGGCAAGTGCCCCCTCTGCCCCACCCCATGGGTCGGCCCCGACTCTAGGAGCAGCAACGCAGTGGTTCTTATTTAGTCAATGCAATAGCATCTGTTTTATGTCAATGCACTTCTAGTTTTTATTCTAGTTGGCGTTACTTTTGTTGTAGAATTATCAAAAATAAAGAGAAAAATTGGTGACCTTTTTTTCCTTTTTCACTATTCTTTTCGGTGAGATTGTGTATTACATGTGGTGCAAAAAATGAATTCAGCGAAGTTATCTCTTTGGGAGCTAAGTGTTTTGATTTCTCCATCATACACTAAATCAACACCTCTGAATCTACCATCAGAGGCTTGCAGATCGATCTATGCAGATCGATGAGAATTTCTGTCATCTGTCTACGTATTTTTGCCAGTGTGAAACTTTTTATCTTTGTTGTTGCCTAGTGTATTCTGCTAGCTTGGTGGTAAGGGTAAGCATCTCGTTATGATTCTCTTTCTTTTAATTTGTTTTCAGCTTTTGGATGTGTTGTTTTGCACTGCAATAGCCGCTTAAGAAATTTCCAGATGAAGTTTACAATACTAGAAACAGTTCAATGTTCTCGGTTGCTATTTATAGCATGAGCAGAACTGATAAGAATGCTAGAGGCCAAACTACTTTTATTAAAATAGTGCACTAGTTCTAGAATTTATGTCATCTATTATGCTGGCTGTAAATTCAGAGACAGGGCCGGTCCATAGAATTTAGGATCCCTAGGGTAATATGAAATTAAGGACCTCTTGTTTAAAGTGTCAGAGCTTCCCTAGGATCAGGGGGCAATGGCCCCTTTACTATATAAAATATTAGGTGTATATTTAATATTTTTTTAAGTTTTTAAATATTACTCAAAATTTATGTATGGTTAGCGTTCTTGGGCGTCTCAACTATGCATCTCAAGTTCTATCACTTGTTCACTTTTAAAAGACTTAAAAATATTAGTATTTAGTAAAAAAAGTGTTACTGTAATGCATAAAAAATCAAGTAATCTGTACATTTAATAGATCCATGATCTTTAATATCATGGTAAAGACATTCAAAACCACTTATTTCTATTGATCAAGCGAACTATATACCATCGTACTTATTTTACCAATTGATGCTTGTGTATATAGACTTGTGCAAAAAAATGATTAGATGAGTAAATATATTAGACATTAAATTAATAAAATGATGAAAATGGTCTCACATGTATGACATGGACAAATATAATCATTGGAAATCAGATAAGAGTTGCTTGTGGAATGGCATAGCTATGTGATCGCGTCCTTAATCTACACTAATGAATACGTACAACCTTGTAAAGGCATATGATGGATGGTGTTATTCTGCACATTTGTAGAGGCCACCGAAATTATGGCATCAAGAAAAAATATTTGAAAATATTAGAGTATTTTTTATAAGAGTAGAGTCATGATAGTTATAGCTTAAACCATCTATTTTTTTAGACAATATTTTATCTAGAATTATTTTAGAGTGTTAGACGTCAAAGTAGACTAATAACAAACAAGTGGACTGAGGCCCCTCGACCATGGGCCCCGGGGCAAGTGCCCCCCTCTGCCCCACCCTATGAGCCGGCCTGTTCAGAGACAAACTAATCACAAATGTGCTGGATATCCACAATTAGAGAACTTGCGATTTTTTCGAGAGGGCCACCTTCGTTATTTATTTAGACAACAATATTCTGAATAGTTACATGTTGTTAAAAAATCTACTCTATTACAATAGAAGCCACATCTATACACCACCCTATTACATGAAAAACAGAGCAAAACATTTCCTCCAAGGCTACCTCAACACTAGCTATCTTATTGACAGTGGCTGCCTGCTTCTTGACTTTGCTTTGTGATTTTGTATCGCCTTTTGCATCTTCACCAAACAATTAATATTGCACACAAGACAAAGTGATAAAACTGATGGATCATGGCACACTACTCCAAACAGCATCTCTTGCTTGGTATTTGTTGCTCCTGCTGCCGACAAAATGTAAAAGGGTAATTTCATTCAGAATAAAATGAAAAAGGGTAATCATTGGTTGCGCATTAGTACTAGAATGATGATATTCATATATAATAAAATCAACATGATTAAAGTCAAATGAATTTAGAGATTAATTTGACAGCTTGACTGACTAACATAAGCAAAGAACAATGCTTAAATGTCAAAGGAAAAAAATTGGTCGACCTTTTTAGTTATATTGTGTTCTGAATATTACTACATACCCTTAAAAATATCAGAAAAGAGTATCGACTAGTAACTCAATTCCTAAATATTTACATAAAATAGTATGGATCATATTTAGCTAACTAAAAGCAAGTGAATCATCTGCTCATGTCTAGTGTAATACCAGATAGAGTCGTTTCAGTTAACAACAAGTACCGCTGAGCTTTAGAAACTAGTTCTCACTAAACACTAGTGCATTGTTCAAAATAACCTCACAAATAACTGCAGATTTTTCCAAAAATATCGGTGCATTGTCCCAACTCCTTTTTGTTTCAAAATATCAGTTGAGCTCTAGAAACTAGTGCTCAATAATCTCTTTTTTGTTCAACATAAAACTAGGCAACAAACTAGGAGATCGTCAACATAAAACTAAATTCTGCATAATTATATGCTTAGTACATTCTCTCAGTCTAAGAAAACTAAGTTCTGCAAAATTATATGTTGTTGTTGTTTGCAGTCCTAGTGTAATTAAGGATATGTATTACCAGATTTATGTAGAAAAGCAAGCTAGATCAAAGAACACCTGAAACAGAGAAACACTACAGCAGTTTTTAGTTTCAGGAGCACAGATAATTTTCTAGCTCACAACCATGACACGTCACAAGATGAAAGAGGGAGCAATAAGTTGACAAGCAAAGTGCAGTTGTTTTTGTTAAACACAACTTTGTAATGGATCTAGTCTAGATGTATCAGTAGCACTGCACTTTACCTTTCTAGATCGAGAGAGAGAGAGAGAGAGAGAGAGAGAGAGAGAACCGAGATGAGAACTACCTGCTCCCTGGCTCGACAGACATGAGCCAGAGGGGATGCCGGAGCTGGTGCCGGAGCTGGAACCTCCGTCATTGGCCATGGGTGGTAAAGGGGTTTGGGTGTGTTGGCGGTGGAGCTTCCCGTCGGCGCAGCGCTAGCCTAAATCGGGTAGGGATTGTAGGTGGGGCGGCTAGGGCACGGCTAACCTCGTGAGGCGTGCTGCCGGCCCCCCACCTCTTTATATAGCGCTGGCGAAAGGGGCCCACCAACCAGATAGGGTTGGGACGCCCCCGATCAGGGCACAGATAGGGGCGTCCTAGGCCGTTGGGCCCAGTCACGTTGAGATCTATCTAACATTCTCCCCCTAGATCTCGACTTTACTTTTAACTTTGTTCTTTACTTATTCCATCACAGAATGATACATAGAGCATGTTTCATCGTCTCAGATCAATTGCCGATAGAATCAGACAGCCACTATATACCTTCATGTTTAAAAACAAATCCTGTTACTTTTGGGCCTCTTTAGTCCAGGAATCATAGGCTTCCCGTTAAACCCATGCCGGCTATGTGTTCCTTGAACACATTGGGTGGTAAGCCTTTTGTTAGCGGATCCGCAAGCATATCCTTTGTCCTTATATGCTCGAGTCTTATAGTTTGATCCTGGACTTTGTCCTTCACAACATAATACTTTATATCTATAGACTTCGTAGCATTACTCGACTTGTTGTTGTGAGCATAGAATACTGCGGGCTTGTTGTCACAGTACATCTTTAGTGGCCTGCTGATGCAGTCAACCACTTTCAAGTCGGGTAAGAATTTCTTTAACCATAATGCCTGTCCCATGGCGTCATAACATGCTATAAATTCTGCATACATCGTAGATGATGCAACTATCGACTGTTTGGCGCTTCTCCACGAAATAGAACCTCCTGCGAGAGTAAAGACATACCCTGTCGTGGACTTTCGGTCGTCTTTATCTCCCGCAAAATCCGCATCTGAATACCCTTTTATCTCTAGGGAATCAGATCTTCTATATGTTAGCATGAGGCCTTTTGTGCCTTGCACATAACGCAAAGCTTTCTTTACCATCTTCCAGTGTTTCATGCCTGGATTCTCTTGATATCTACCGAGTACCCCGGTGATAAATGCTAAGTCAGGGCGAGTGCACACTTGTGCATACTGTAAGCTTCCAACAGCCGAAGCATATGGTACTGACTTCATTTGATCGATCTCATATTGATTCTTTGGACATTGGGATTTCCCAAAACTATCGCCCTTGACTATGGGAGCAGGTGTTGAATTACTCGCATGCATATTGTACTTTTTTAAAATATTTTCACAATACGCTTTCTGCGACAGTCCTAACACTCCATTCTTTCTATCTCGGTGAATTTCTATGCCCAAAACATAAGAAGCTTCACCAAGGTCTTTCATGTAAAAATTTGATGACAAGAACTTCTTTGTCTCTAGTAGTAGACTAACATCACTGCTGGCAAGCAGAATGTCATCCACATACAGAATTAGGAAAATATATTTCCCACTTTTGAACTTTGCATAAATGCAGTTGTCCTCAACATTTTCTTTGAATCCAAATCTTTTAATGGTATCATTAAACTTTAAATACCACTGCCTAGAGGCTTGCTTTAACCCATAAATGGATTTTTTTAGGCGGCATCCCATATGTTCCTTCCCCTCCATGAAAAAACCCTTGGGTTGTTTCATGTAAACATTTTCTTCTAAATCTCCATTTAGAAATGCCGTCTTGACATCCATTTGATGCAACTCTAAATCAAAATGTGCAACTAGTGCCATGATGATTCTGAAGGAGTCCTTACATGAGACCGGAGAAAAAGTCTCATTGTAATCTACGCCTTCTCTTTGCGTAAAGACTTTTGCCACGAGTCTAGCTTTGTATTTTTCTACATTCCCATTGGAGTCATACTTTGTTTTGTAGACCCATTTGCATCCTACTGTTTTGGCTCCTTTAGGAATTTCCTCTAAGTCCCAAACATTGTTGGAACTCATTGATTTCATTTCATCTTCCATTGCCTCCACCCACTTGGCTGAGTGAGGACTACTCATGGCTTCTTCATATGAGGTAGGATCGCCCTCCATATGAACTACATTGTAGACTTTGTAAATTTCTTTGGAAATGGCTGGTCTTCGTTCTCTTTTAGACCTTCTGAGTTCATCAGACTCTTGCTCATTTCTTGCCTCGGGTTCAGGCACATTTACAGTAGGTGGCTGTTCTGGCTCCCTTTCGTGCTCAATTGTGGGTTCAGGTGGCTCCTGATGGACAGGTTCCGAACTTTCGCCCATTATTGTCACGTGTGGAGTCACAACAGGTGCCGGCACCACAACCTCAGGGGTTGTGTAGGGGTTCGTAGCATGGAAAACAAAAATTTTCTATCGCATACAAACAAACAAGCCAAGATCTATCTACTAGATTGTAGCAACGAGTCGATGGAATAACTCACCCTCGAAGATTCCAAAGTGTTTAACGAGAGCAGATTCTCGTGGGTGATGTAGTCGTACTCTTTCCGATCTCAAGATCGCGTAGACGATCCTTCCGGCGCCGCGTTCCCGCAGCGCTCCCGCAGTCGGTCACACGTTCGGTACTCGACGAAGACCTTCCTCTCCCTTGTTCCAGCAGGCAGCGGAGGTTGTAGCACTCTCCTCGCGATTCCGGCAGCACAACGGCGTGGTACCGGAGGTAGAGGGGAAATCCCGCAGGGCTTCGCCTTAAGCCGGTGCGAGTATGGTGGAGCTTATGAGAGAGGCTATTAGTGGTCTAGTAATTAGACACACCAATTAGAGGGCTCTAAACCAATTAGAAGGCTCTAAACCGAATAGCTCTAAACCGGGGTCTAGATCTAGGGTTTAGTTTAGAGGATAGGAAACTTGTGTTGTGTAGAGAGGGGAGCCCTGCCCCTCCCTTTATAGGTGGGAGGGCCGGCGGCCAAGGGGAGGAGTTCCTCCCCAACTCGGCCTTGGGAGGTGCGCCGGCCAAGGGGAGGAACCCTCCTCCAACTCGGCCTCCACCTCTCCTCCTCTTTCTCCTCTTTCCGAAAACTGGCAGTTTGACCGAAAACTGGCAGTTTGACTTTTTCAATTTAGGATTTGAATTAACCCTTTATTTCGGACAGCGAGAACACTTAGTACATGATGCAATCATTCCAACATGCAATGACACATTCATGTACCCCCTTCCCCCTTCCGGAGTGCCGGACATTCCGGGACCTTCTAGAATGTTCCCGATGAAAACACCGGAACCATTCCCCAACTCCGAAACGGGACTTTCCTTATATGAATCTTATTCTCCGGACCATTCCGGATCACCTCGTGATATCTCGGATCCCATCCGAGACTCCGAACAACATTCGGTCTCTTTCTCATAATACCATAACTACTCAAAACAACGTCGAATCCTTAAGTGTGTCTCCCTACGGTTCGTGAATTATGCGGACATGATCGAGACACTTCTCCGAACAATAACCAATAGAGGAATCTGGAAATTCATATGGCTCCCACATATTTCTACGATTACTTTGCGATCGAATGAACCACTTACATACGACACCAATTTCCCTTTGTCTCACGATATGTTACTTATCCGAGGTTATGATCGTCGGTATCTCTGTATACCTAGTTCAACCTCGTTACTGATAAGTACTCTTTTCTCGTTCCCGTGATATGTGATCCCTTGTGACCCAGTCACATGCTTGCAAGCTAATTGGATGACATTTCACCGAGAGGGCCCAGAGAATATCTATCCGTCATATGGATGGACAAATCCCACTCTTGATCCATGTGTCTCAACCAATACTTTCCGAACACTCAATACCACCTTTATAGCCACCCTGTTACGGTGTGGTGTTTGATGACATCAAAGCATCCATCCAGTAAAGGTGATATGCATGATCTCATGGTCGAAGGAATTAGGTTACTATGTATCAGAAAGCATATAGCAATTGAACTATTGAAATGACTTGATCTTTATGCTACGCTTATCTATAGGAGTATGTCCACCATATCATTCTCCTAACGATATGATCTTGTTGTTAATAACATCTCAATGTTCATGATAGGGAAACCACAATCATCTATTAACCAACAAGCTAGTGAAGTATAGAGGCTATACTAGGGACTTCAATTTAAGTTTACAATTCACACAAGTATTAATGTTTCCTTGTTAATACTATTATAGCATGAATATAAACATTTATCATAAACACAAAGATATAATAATAACTATATTTATTATTGCCTCTAGGGCATATCTCCAACAGTCTCCCACTTGCACTAGAGTCATCTAATCTAGATTACATGGTAATATACCGAACACCCATGGCAGTTTGGTGTTGGTCATGTTTTGCCCTCGGGAGAGGTTTAGTCAACGGATCCGCCACATTCAGATCTGTGTGTACTTTGCAAATCTTTATATCCCCATCCTGGATATGTTCTCGAATAGCGTGAAAACGTAGCTTGATATGCTTCAGCTTCTTGTGTGACCTTGGTTCTTGCGCATTGGCTATGGCGCCCATGTTATCACAGTAGATAGACATTGGGTCCAGCGCACTAGGAACCACACCCAGCTCTGTAATGAACTCTTTCATCCATATCGCTTCTTGTGAAGCCTCCGAAGCAGCCATGTATTCCGATTCAGTTGAAGATCTCGCCACAACGCTTTGCTTTGCACTCCTCCAGCTAACTGCTGCACCATTCAAAATAAATACGTATCCAGATTGTGATTTAGAATCATCCAGATCGGTGTTCCAACTAGCATCGGTGTAACCATTAACAACGAGCTGTTCATCACCTCCATAAGAAAGAACCATATCCTTAGTTCTTCTCAAGTACTTAAGGATGTTTTTGACCGCTGTCCAATGATCCACTCCTGGATCACTTTGATATCTGCTAGTTAAACTAACAGCATATGCAATGTCGGGTCTGGTACATAGCATGGCATACATTAGAGATCCTATGGCTGAAGCATAGGGAGTCTTACTCATTCTTTCTCTATCTTCTGCCGATGTCGGACTTTGAGTTTTACTCAAGGTCGTATTGGGCAACATGGGCAAGAACCCTTTCTTGCTATCTTCCATTCCAAACCTCTTTAGAACTTTGTCCAAATATGTACTTTGTGACAATGATATTTGGCGTTTCGATCTATCTCTATAAATCTTTATGCCTAATATGTAAGCTGCTTCGCCAAGATCCTTCATTGAAAAACTATTATTCAAATACTCTTTGACACTATTAAGAAGGTCTACATCATTCCCAATCAACAATATGTCATCCACATACAGTATTAAGAATGCTACAGAGCTCCCACTCACTTTCTTGTAAATACAAGCTTCTCCATAAGTTTGTATAAAACCAAAACTTTTGATTACCTTATCAAAACGTTGATTCCAACTTCGGGATGCTTGCTTCAATCCATAGATGGACCGTTGAAGCTTGCATACCTTGTTAGCATCTTTAGGATCGACAAAACCTTTGGGTTGTATCATATACAACTCTTCATCAATGTCTCCATTGAGGAATGCTGTTTTGACATCCATCTGCCATATCTCATAATCATAATATGCAGCGATTGCTAACATAATCCTCACAGACTTTAGCTTCGCTACCGGTGAGAAAGTCTCATCGTAGTCAACTCCTTGAATTTGTCGAAACCCTTTTGCGACAAGTCGAGCTTTATAGACAGTAACATTACCATCAGCATCTGTTTTCTTCTTGAAAATCCATTTGTTCTCGACAGCCTTCCGGCCATCCGGTAAGTCCACCAAAGTCCATACTTGGTTTTCGTACATGGATCCAATCTCGGATTTCATGGCTTCTTGCCATTTATTGGAATCTGGGCTCATCATCGCTTCCTCATATGTCTCGGGGTCATCGGTGTTGTCTACCAACATGACATTCATAACGGAATCATACCAATCTGGAGTGGTACGAGTTCTCGTTGACCTCCGAGGCTCTGTAGCAACTTCAACCGAAGTTTCATGATCACTATCATTAGCTTCCTCTCTTATTGGTGCAGGCACCACAGGAACTTCTTCCGGTGCTGCGCTACTTGCAATTTCGAGAGAAGGTTCGACAACCTCGTCGAGTTCTACTTTCCTTCCAGTCACTTCTTTCGAGAGAAATTCCTTCTCTAGAAAGGATCCATTCTTGGCAACAAAGATTTTGCCTTCGGATCTATGATAGAAGGTATACCCAATAGTTTCCTTCGGGTATCCTATGAAGACGCATTTTTCCGCTTTGGGTTCAAGCTTGTCCGGCTGTAACTTCTTTACATAGGCTTCGCATCCCCAAACTTTAAGGAACGACAATTTAGGTTTCTTCCCAAACCATAATTCATACGGTGTCGTTTCAACGGATTTAGATGGTGCCCTATTTAAAGTGAATGCGGCTGTTTCTAATGCATAACCCCAAAATGATAGCGGTAAATCTGTAAGTGACATCATAGAACGAACCATATCTAAGAGAGTTCGATTACGACGTTCAGACACACCATTACGCTGTGGTGTTCCCGGCGGTGTCAACTGCGAAAGTATTCCACATTTCTTCAAATGCTCACCAAACTCGTAACTTAGATATTCACCTCCACGATCAGAACGTAGAAATTTAATCTTCTTGTTACGTTGATTCTCTACCTCACTTTGAAACTCCTTAAACTTCTCGAAAGTTTCAGACTTATGTTTCATGAAATAGATATACCCATATCTACTCAAGTCATCTGTGAAGGTAAGAACATAACGATAACCACTGCGCGATGCTACACTCATTGGACCACACACATCGGTATGTATGATTTCCAATAAGTCTGTAGCTCGCTCCATCATACCAGAAAATGGAGTCTTAGTCATTTTACCCATCAGACATGCTTCGCATCTTTCAAGTGATTCAAAATCAAGTGATTCAAGAAGTCCATCGGAATGGAGTTTCTTCATACGCTTCACTCCAATGTGACCAAGACGACAGTGCCACATATAGGTCAAGTTATCGCTTGATTTCAAACGTTTAGCTTCAATGTTATTAATATGTGTATTTCCACTATCGAGATTCAATATGAATAGACCATCTATCAAAGGTGCATGTGCATAAAACATATTACTCATATAAATCGAACAACCATTATTCTCGGATTTAAACAAGTAACCGTCTCGCAATAAACAAGATCCAGATATAATGTTCATGCTCAACGCAGGCACCAAATAACAATTATTTAAGTATAAAACTAATCCCGATGGTAGATGAAGAGGTAGCGTGCCGACCGCGATCACATCAACCTTTGATCCGTTTCCCACGCGCATCGTCACCTCGTTCTTCGCTAGCTTTCGTTTATTCTGCAGCTCCTGTTTCGAGTTACAAATATGAGCAACCGAACCAGTATCAAATACCCAGGCACTACTACGAATACTAGTGAAATACACATCAATAATATGTATATCAAATATACCTTTCTTCTTGATGTTGCCGTTCTTCAAATCCGCCAAGTACTTTGGGCAATTCCGTTTCCAGTGACCTTCCCCTTTGCAGTAAAAGCACTCAGTATCAGGCTTAGGTCCAGCCTTGGTCCTCTTCGTCGGCATGGTAACTTGCTTACCACCCTTCTTGAAGTGTCCCTTCTGCTTAGACTTGCCTTTCTTGAATTTGGTGGTCTTATTGACCATCAACACTTGGTGCTCTTTCTTGATCTCCACTTCTGCAGACTTTAACATAGCAAATAGTTCTGGCAACTCTTTGTTCATGTTCTGCATGTTGTAGTTCATCACAAAGTTCTTGTAACTTGGTGGTAGTGATTGGAGGATGCGGTAAACTCCCAAAGTATTAGGAATCACTATACCCAAGCTTTGAAGTTTGTTTGCGTGCCCAGACATTTTAAGCACATGCTCACTGACGGAGCTACCCTCTTCCATCTTGCAGTTAAAGAACTTTTCAGAAGCTTCATAACTTTCAATTGCCGCATGAGTCTCAAAAATTAATTTGAGATCCTCGACAATATCATATGGGTCTGACTCTTCAAACCTTTTCTGAAGCTCCGATTCTAAACCATACAAGATAGCACACTGAACTATGGAGTACTGATTCTTCCGAGCAAGGTAAACATTCTTTACTTCATCGGTAGCATCAGCTGCAGGTGGGTCACCTAGCGGTGCATCCAGCACATAGGTCAAATTACCAGCTGTGAGGACAATCCTCAAATTGCGGAACCAATCCGCGAAGTTGCTTCCATTGTTTTTCAACTTTTCTTTCTCTAGGAACGCATTAAAATTGATGGTAGGGGCTGCCATTGATCTACAACATATTTGCAATAGTTTAGACTAAGTTTATGACAAATTGAGTTCAAATTAATTAATGAAATTAAACTAGGTGAACTCCCACTCAAAACAACATCCCTCACATTGTTTTAGTGATCACATGAACCAAATCCACTACATCAACACCGATCATCACGAGAGTTGATATAGTTTTCAATGGCGAACAATCGACATGTTCATCATATCTGCTATATGATTCATGCTTTACCTTTCGGCGATCCGTGTTCCTGAGGCCATGTCTGTACATGCTAGGCTCGTCAAGATCAAACCTTAGCTACCGCATAAGCAAATCTGGCTTGCTTACGTTGTATTCACCCGTGGAATCAAAGACACCCGATCATCACGTGGTGCTTCGAAGCAACAAGCTTTAGCAACGGTGCTAACTAAGGGCGAACACTTTAGACTTGAAATTTATGTGCATGAGGGATCATCTTATAATGCTACCGTCGTCTACTAAGCAATACAAGATGCATAAAGGATTAACATCACATGCAATTCATAATATGTGATATGATATGGCCTTTCTTCTTTGTGCTTCCGATCTCCATCTTCAAGCACGAACATGATCTCCATCATCACCGGCATGGCATCAAGGTCAATGACGCTTCTTCATGGTTGTCGTCCACCAGCTTCAACTATTACAACTATTTTGAATAGACACGCAGGTCTTAACAGAAATTAAAGACAACCATATGGCTCCTGCCGGTTGCCAACTTACAATAAGGAACATTGCATACATCAAATATAATCACAATCATGGCCATATCACATCACTGCACACCCCTGCAAAACAAAGTTAGACGCTTCTACTTTCTTTGCATATTTTACGTGGTTTGGGGCTTTCCATAAGTGTCGTTCTAACTTACGAACAAGAACCACAACATTGATACTAGCATTGTTGATTACCCGTTGTAAATTGGATCTTTACTATGCTAGGAGAAACAGGCACCCGCAAAGCCACTTATGCAAAACGAGTTGCATGTCAAGCGTGGAGCAAGTCTCATGAACGATGTCATGTAAGGTTAGCCCGGGCCGCTTCATCCCAACATACCGCAAGATGCAAAGTACACAAAAAGCAATCTACAATAAAAGCATCAACGCCCACAATGACCATTGTGTTCTACTCGTGCAACAGATCTACATATAGACACGGCTCTGATACCACTGTAGGGGTTCGTAGCATGGAAAACAAAAATTTTCTATCGCATACAAACAAACAAGCCAAGATCTATCTACTAGATTGTAGCAACGAGTCGATGGAATAACTCACCCTCGAAGATTCCAAAGTGTTTAACGAGAGCAGATTCTCGTGGGTGATGTAGTCGTACTCTTTCCGATCTCAAGATCGCGTAGACGATCCTTCCGGCGCCGCGTTCCCGCAGCGCTCCCGCAGTCGGTCACACGTTCGGTACTCGACGAAGACCTTCCTCTCCCTTGTTCCAGCAGGCAGCGGAGGTTGTAGCACTCTCCTCGCGATTCCGGCAGCACAACGGCGTGGTACCGGAGGTAGAGGGGAAATCCCGCAGGGCTTCGCCTTAAGCCGGTGCGAGTATGGTGGAGCTTATGAGAGAGGCTATTAGTGGTCTAGTAATTAGACACACCAATTAGAGGGCTCTAAACCAATTAGAAGGCTCTAAACCGAATAGCTCTAAACCGGGGTCTAGATCTAGGGTTTAGTTTAGAGGATAGGAAACTTGTGTTGTGTAGAGAGGGGAGCCCTGCCCCTCCCTTTATAGGTGGGAGGGCCGGCGGCCAAGGGGAGGAGTTCCTCCCCAACTCGGCCTTGGGAGGTGCGCCGGCCAAGGGGAGGAACCCTCCTCCAACTCGGCCTCCACCTCTCCTCCTCTTTCTCCTCTTTCCGAAAACTGGCAGTTTGACCGAAAACTGGCAGTTTGACTTTTTCAATTTAGGATTTGAATTAACCCTTTATTTCGGACAGCGAGAACACTTAGTACATGATGCAATCATTCCAACATGCAATGACACATTCATGTACCCCCTTCCCCCTTCCGGAGTGCCGGACATTCCGGGACCTTCTAGAATGTTCCCGATGAAAACACCGGAACCATTCCCCAACTCCGAAACGGGACTTTCCTTATATGAATCTTATTCTCCGGACCATTCCGGATCACCTCGTGATATCTCGGATCCCATCCGAGACTCCGAACAACATTCGGTCTCTTTCTCATAATACCATAACTACTCAAAACAACGTCGAATCCTTAAGTGTGTCTCCCTACGGTTCGTGAATTATGCGGACATGATCGAGACACTTCTCCGAACAATAACCAATAGAGGAATCTGGAAATTCATATGGCTCCCACATATTTCTACGATTACTTTGCGATCGAATGAACCACTTACATACGACACCAATTTCCCTTTGTCTCACGATATGTTACTTATCCGAGGTTATGATCGTCGGTATCTCTGTATACCTAGTTCAACCTCGTTACTGATAAGTACTCTTTTCTCGTTCCCGTGATATGTGATCCCTTGTGACCCAGTCACATGCTTGCAAGCTAATTGGATGACATTTCACCGAGAGGGCCCAGAGAATATCTATCCGTCATATGGATGGACAAATCCCACTCTTGATCCATGTGTCTCAACCAATACTTTCCGAACACTCAATACCACCTTTATAGCCACCCTGTTACGGTGTGGTGTTTGATGACATCAAAGCATCCATCCAGTAAAGGTGATATGCATGATCTCATGGTCGAAGGAATTAGGTTACTATGTATCAGAAAGCATATAGCAATTGAACTATTGAAATGACTTGATCTTTATGCTACGCTTATCTATAGGAGTATGTCCACCATATCATTCTCCTAACGATATGATCTTGTTGTTAATAACATCTCAATGTTCATGATAGGGAAACCACAATCATCTATTAACCAACAAGCTAGTGAAGTATAGAGGCTATACTAGGGACTTCAATTTAAGTTTACAATTCACACAAGTATTAATGTTTCCTTGTTAATACTATTATAGCATGAATATAAACATTTATCATAAACACAAAGATATAATAATAACTATATTTATTATTGCCTCTAGGGCATATCTCCAACAGGTTGTAGATGGTGGCATAACAGGTAGCAAGAAAAATGTCTCCTGAGTCATCGGATTAGGTGCATGCACCCTCTTCTCCTCAAGATCAATTTTCCTAGCTACCGTGCCCCCCCTCATCAATTCGTCCTCCAAGAAGACTGCATGTCTCGTTTCTACAAACTTTGTATATCTGTCGGGACAGTAGAAACGATAGCCTTTGGACTTATCTGGATAGCAATAAGATGGCAAGAGACTGTTTTGGGGTCTAACTTTGCAATGTTTGGATTGAAAACTTTTGCCTCAGCTGGGCTCCCCCAGACCCTCAAGTGGTGCAGAGAGGGGACTCTGCCTGTCCACAATTCATACGGTGTTTTGGGCACCGACTTACTTGGTACTCTGTTGAGAATGTGAATGGCGGTTTTAAGCGCCTCCATCCACAATCCCAATGGGAGGGTGGAATAGCTCATCATGCTGCGCACCATATCCATAAGGGTACGGTTGCGCCTTTCAGCTACTCCATTTTGCTGAGGTTCGCCCGGCATAGAATACTGGGCGATTATTCCATTTTCTTCCAGGAACCTTGCAAAGGGTCCTGGTACTTGACCATATGGAGTATGCCTACTGTAGTACTCCCCCCCACGATCGGACCGAACTATCTTAATTCTTTTATCATGCTGATTTTCGACTTCAACTTTGAAAATTTTAAATTTATCCAATGCTTCAGATCTTTCTTTAATTGGATAAATATAACCATATCGGGAGTGATCATCCGTGAATGTTATGAATGAATCATATCCATCCACACTTTTCACCGGAAACGGTCCACAAATGTCCGTGTGGATTATTTCTAGTGTAGTTATGCTTCGGTTTGCACCCTTTTTAATTTGTTTGACATACTTTCCTTTAATGCAATCTATGCATTGTTCTATGTCGGAGAACTCTAACGGAGGAAGAACGTCATTTTTAACGAGGCTTTCTATTCTTCCCCTCGAAATATGGCCTAGTCTGCAGTGCCATAGTTTCGATGAGTCAAGAGTTCGCTTTCTTTTCTTTTGTTCTTTGTTCGACAAGGGAACTTTTTCATTCACATCACACACAGAAAATATTTTCTCATGCAAAGATAATAAATATAACTTATCATGTAAGGTAGCAACACCCACACAAATATCTTTTAACCAAATGGCACATTTGCCATTTCCAAAATAACACTCATAAGAATCTTTGTCCAAGCACGACACACTTATTAAATTTCTATGAATTGAAGGAACAAAAAGAACATCCTTGAGCAAAAGAGAAGATCCATCAGCCAGCTCCAGAGGGACGTCACCAATGGCCTCCACTTCTGCTTCAATCCCATTCACCACTTCAATGAGTCTTTCTCTTTTTGGCATGATCCTTATTGAATGGAACCCCTGTAAAGAGTTGGCAATATGAACAGTTGCACCAGAATCAATCCACCAAGTAGATCTAGTAAACTTTTCATACAGAGATTCATTAACAAAATAAACTATATCTTTACCATTTTTGGCCATGATGTACTTCAGCCAAACTGGACAGACCTTCTTGTAGTGGACAGTCTTTTTACAGTGATGGCACTGGTCTTTCTCCCCAGGGGTGGACTGCTGGTGCTGGTACTAGTGCTGCATTGGGCCCTTGCCATGTGGCTTGGAGCGTGAGCCACCATGGTTGCCGTTTGTGAAGCTTCTCTTCCTATTGTCCTTCACGAAGTTCAAGGAACCACCGTGAAGGGCCTTCAACCTTTCCTCCTCTTGGGAGCACATCCCAATGGTCTTTTCTATGTCCCACTTTTCAGGGGACATATTATAGTTTATTACAAAATTCTCGAATGGCTGTGGAAGAGAGGCCATCACCAGGTGCACCAAGAGTGCAGGCTTTAGCTTCGCTGCCATGTTTGACATCCTCAAGATGTGCTCTCTTATTCCGTGGGGTACTCCCGTGTACTTTTCAGTCACCAGTTGTTTTAACAGCTGGGTCGCATACATCTTTAAAGAGCCAGTAAACTGGCTCTTTATCTTGGCAAGGTATTCGCCCACGGAGGCGCACTCTCCAATTGAGCCCACTATGGCGTTCTCAATTGTGTTCTTTATGAAGGCCAAACATTTCTTGTTGGCGTTCACCCATTTTTGATTATCAATCGAGTAGGCCAGCTCCAATGGAGCATGGTCCATCTTCCTTTTCTCAAACGCAGCACTTTCCTCAGCATCTCCCCTGACGGGGTCAGCAGGCTTGACTGGTTGCTTGGTGTCAACCACCCAATCCACTTCGGCGCATACAAACGCCAAATCGACCTTTTTCCTCCATTCGGATTAGTTGTCCCCCCTTAGCAGCGGGATGTCCTTCAAACAGGCCATGAGGTTGAGACCTCCTGAAAACCACAAAAGATGTGAGATCACCAAGGAAAAACAACTGTATGCATTAACTTAACGTTGGTATAAATTATACATGCAATTGTTTGTGCTATTTAAAATTACATCACCGTTGGGTAGAAATAAAGTTAAATGCACCTTTTAATACTCAATGGAAAAGATCATGATCATGTTTATTAACAACGTTGGTCAATTAATAACATGGGACACAATCATCTTTAATCACTTTATCACATCTTTATAACAAAATTTATACAACTTTTATTGCATTATTGCAATTTAAATCATCTATTTTCAGCGGAAACATTAAAATTAACTTTCATAAACTTTAAACTTTACAGAAAAAATTCTGCCTCTTTCATATTCTCTAGTCAAATATTCTCTGAAATAAAAGACTAGAAACAACTATGTTGAAAAAATGATTAAAACTAAGCAGAAAACAGATAAAACAGCTTCTGTAAAAAAACAGAAACAAAACTGTGAAAAGGCTAGGTTTTGGCCCAGCGCTATCAGTCGCCCGCGCGGTGGACAGCGTCTAAGCGCTAACTCGGCAGTGGCCCGCGACGGCCCACGCGGCCTGCCTGACCGCGCCACCCCCCGCGCGTCACACACACGCTCCCCGCGACCGGCTGGAGCCCAGCGGCTGGCCACTTGCCCCACCTAGCCCAGCCACGGGCCGGCCTGCCTGGCCTGCCACCGCCCGCGCCTCCCGCAGCCGCTCGATCTCGTCCGTCCGTTGGCGTCGCCCTAAATCGGACGGCCGCGCGCGCGTTTCGGCCGCATAAAAGCCCCAGGCCACCGCCCCCCACAAACCCTAGCTCATTTCCCCCTCCCCCCCCCCGCGTCTGCCCCGCGCTCCCCCCGTGGCGGCGCCGCGTCCAACCCGCGGCAGCCCCACGTCTTCTCCGCGGCGGCGGCGCGTTGATCCACGCGTGCACCCCGCCGCGCGGCGGCACTGTGGAGGAGCGAACGAGGCGGCTGCGGCCCCTTCCCTCCCCACGCCTCTCTCTCTATGGCGCACCCCCGCGGTGCCGAGGCGAGGCGGCCGCCCACGGCGCGCCCCTTCCTCTAGCTCCGGCGGCGTAGCCCGCGCGAGGCTGAGGCGAGGCGGCCGCCCTCCGGCGCGCCCCTCCCTTTCCTTTGCTCCGGCGAGCCATGGCCCCTCCGCCCTCCTTGCCGGCGGTGCGTCCACCCGAGGGTGGGCGAACCACCGTCAAGAGGGGTGGCGGTGGAGCCTTTGGCGCTGCGGTGGAGCCCTTTTTTTTGTTACTTTGTCCGTAGGGAAACGGCGGCGGCCCCCCTTGCTCCTTGCCGATGTGTGCATCCACCCGAGGGTGGGTGCACCGTCGTCAAGTGGCCGAGGTGTGGGGGGCAGAAACTTTCCCGGCGATGGCCGGAGTGATCCCTTTTTTTATTGACTTTTCTTTGGGGATCTATGGGGTTAGATCTTGAGTTTGGGATCCTTTTTGGGGCTTAGATCTAGGGTTTTGCTTTGCCCCGAAGGGTATGTTCTTCTTCTAGATGTCTCCACTATGGATGCCCATCTAGATCGAGAGGAACAGCGCGGACATAGGGCAGGCGCACTTTAGATCTAGTTCTTTTCTCTTCTTTTGGACTTTTGCTTTCTACCTTTGCACCGAAAAATCTAGCAACTAAAACTTGCTCTGATACCAATGTTAAACACAACTTTGTAATGGATCTAGTCTAGATCTATCAGTAGCACTGCACTTTACCTTTCTAGATCGAGAGAGAGAGAGACAAAGAGAGAGAGAGAGAGAGAGAGAGAGAGAGAGAGAGAGAGAGAGAGAGAGAACCGAGATGAGAACTACCTGCTCCCTGCC
The DNA here is from genome assembly GCA_916181665.1 of Avena sativa. NCBI lineage: Eukaryota > Viridiplantae > Streptophyta > Magnoliopsida > Poales > Poaceae > Avena > Avena sativa. The sequence goes on from OV702283.1 coordinate 26,631,798, forward strand.
TCAACAGACATGAGCCAGAGGGGATGCCCGAGCTGGTGCCAGAGCTGGAACCTCCGTCATTGGCCATGGGTGGTAAAGGGGTTTGGGTGTGTTGGCGGTGGAGCTTCCCGTCGGCGCAGTGACGAGGTTTAATCTCGTCAATGCCCATTGTTATGGACTTGGGTTTTGGAGAAGATGGGGATGCTGGAGATCGGGGCACGGTTAACAGACAAGCAACCCGCAGGGAAACCCAGGTTCAGGCCCCCGGAGGAAAAACCCTACTCCTGCTTGTCTGCTCTTGATTACGGCGGAACCGAAGGTTACAGGGTGCGCAGATTCAATCTGGCGTGGAGGTGTGTGCGAAAGTATGAGTCGAGAGATCTAGGACGTGCCCTCCTGGCCTTTATATAGACTTAGGCAGGTCTCGGGCATAGTCCTAGTCGGTTACAAGTTTCAGGGTTTTACCCCTTTGAATTTCCTATCTAGGCTAGTCTTGCTCTCCAAGGATCCGAAGGCGTTATGGGCCTTGGCCACCCGAAAATCGTCGTGGGCCAGCGTATATCCGCTGTGGGCCTTCCTTGGGCTGGACCAGGTATGCTGAAGTTACGTACCCGTAGGGTATAACCATGTCACGCAGCGCTAGCCTAGATCGGGTAGGGCTTGTAGGTGGGGCGGCTAGGACACGGCTAACCTCGTGAGGCGGCTGCCGCCCCCACCTCTTTATATAGAGCTGACGACAGGGGCTCACCAACCAGATAGGGTTGGGACGCCCCTGATCAGGGCACGGATAGGGGTGTGCTGGGCCGTTGGCCCAGTCACGTTAAGATCTATCTAACAGTTTTGTATCTCATAATTAAACTGATCAAAGTGCAGTTGCTACTGCTACTGAATATTAATACTTCTTCAATGTTTAGAGGATAGGATCGACTATTGAGTAATGCAATAGTAACAGAACAGAGATTAGAGGATATGTCGATTTTATACCTGTAGATCTCAGTGTCTGAGCTGACGCAGAGGATGAAATTAGCGGCGCCCCGAGAACACAGAAAGCTTCATCCCCACGTGGCAACCTACCTCGCCACCACCCACTGCCGCGTCGCAGCTCGCCATGGTGGACAAAGGTCAAAGCTTCTATGCAGTACGCCGCCGCCACTGGATCCAACACTTCCTCCTGCCATGGAAGACAAAGATCGAAGATTCCGTGCAGTACGCCGCCAACTCCACCGGATACAGCACCACTGGACGCAAATGCAGTGATTCATCGCCGCTTTGAACAAAAAAAGGAGCTTTTGCAGCTGGGTAATGCCGGGGTACGTCGGAGACGGAGGACGGTGAGTCGGGGAACGCCGGGCGATGGTGGATCCGGGGAACGCCGGGCGATGGTGGAGCCGGGGGACAGCAGAGCCGAGAGCGATGGCGAAGAAGCACCGGGGACGGTGAGGACGACGCGGAGGAGATGGAGGATCGAGTTACTGCCGGTGGACTCGAGTCCAGTCTGATGCAGTGAAGAACTGCGGGTTTGTTCGGAGAAACTTGAAGGGCTTTTTTGCAAAAAGGGGGACGCAACATCCTTTGTTGGACGGAGGGAGTAATTTGTTTTATTTGGTGCTTTCACTACGACGGTGTCCGTGTGGTGAAATTCTAATCTTCAATTCTTCCTCCAAATAAAATTGACGTTGAAGTCGCTACAAAAATAATTTAATATTATTGGATTAACGTAAGAACTGGATCGATACCTGGGAATCGAGCTCGTAACTGGGATTTTATGGGTCGAGTGGGTCGATTCCCAGGGGCCCAAAAAATTTTCCCGGGTCGGGCCAGATTTTGCGGCCCAGCCCGAAAAACAACCGAAATTTTCTGGGTCCGTCATTTTTTTGGTGTCTGCTAGATATGCTCTAAGAGCAAGCACAGTAGAGCCATGTCAGCTGGCTATAATTAGTAAAATGTAGTATTTATGTTGAGTTGGAAAAGAGAGGAGAGGAGAGAAAGATAAGACGAATGTAAGTTAAGAGTCAACTCTATCACATGCTCCTAGGTGTTTTGTGATTGAAATATTGGTCACACTTTAATAAAATAGTACATCTGTTTGTCCAACTATTATACATGTTAGCTATACGACTGACTATAGATGGCGTGGCAACTGATACGTTGAAAACGTATCTATAATTTTTTATGTTCCATGCTTGTATAGTATCTATTTTGCTTTGCTTTGTCTTTACTTTAAGGTGTTTTTATATGTTTTTCTAGACTAACCTATTAACAATATGTTACAGTGCCAGTTGCCTGTTTTCTTCTGTTTTTGGTTCCAAAAAAGGCAGAAAATCAATTTTTCTGGAATTGGACGGGACAAAAGACAAAATCAATATTTTACCGTGGGGAACACAGAGCCAGAATACGAGACAGAGGGGAGCAACCAGGGGGCCACACCCCCTAGTCGCGCGGCCAGCCCTGGCCCGCGCCTAGGGAGGGTGCGGACGCCCTGGGTTCCCCTGCCTCGCCTCTTCGCCTATAATAATCCCCCGATAACAAAATCCTAAGTACCCGATCAATCTTCCACAAAACAGTCTATAGCCGCCGCCACCAACGTCCCTAGATCGAGGGGATCTAAAGCTCTTCCCGGCACCCTGCCAGAGGGGAGATCATCCAGGAGGCCTTCTTCATCACCATGTCAGCCTCCGGTATGATGCGTGAGTAGTTCCACCTTGAACTATGGGTCCATGTAATAGCTAGATGGTTGTATCTTCTCCTTTGTGCTACCATGTTTAGATCTTGTGAGCTCCGTTCATGATGAAGATCATCTATTTGTAATCATGCATGTTGTGTTTGCGGGGATCCGATGGATATAGAGATTACTATGTCAGATTGATTAGTGGTTATATCTTATTGATTCTATCATGTATGTGTTGTTTGTGATCTTGCATGCTCTCCGTTTCTAGTAGCTCTCTTGGCAAGTACATGATAGTGACTCCAAGAGGGAGTATTTATGCTCGATAGTGGGTTCATGCCTCTATTTAATCTAAGGGAAGTGACATAAATCTCTAAGGTTGTAGATATAATGTTGCTACTAGGGAGAAAACAATGGTCTCTTATTCATGAAACAAGTGGATTGTTTATCTTACACACTTTTCTTAAAGTAGTAATTTGTTGCTTGCAACTTAATACTGGAGGAGGTCTCGGGCATAGTCCTAGTCGGTTACAAGTTCCAGGGTTTTACCCCTTTGAATTTCCTATCTAGGCTAGTCTTGCTCTTCAAGGATCCGAAGGCGTTATGGGCCTTGGCCACCCGAAAATCGTCATGGGCCAGCGTATATCCGCTGTGGGCCTTCCTTGGGCTGGACCAGGTATGCTGAAGTTACGTACCCGTAGGGTATAACCATGTCAGTAGCCCCTGAGTGATCAGTCGAATTGTAGATTCGATTGAGGACTCTTCCATCTTTCAGGTGCAACTATGTATTAATAGTATATGTGTGCAGGGATTGTTGACGCGTGTGCCTGACTCACCCGACGGATCAGGGTCAGTTAACTGTCTTAGGACGAAACAACACGATCTTCTTCAAGTTCGAGTCCCTCAACTCGGACCTGGAACATATGCTAGCGTAACTCGACTCAGGCCGTGGAGGACTTACAGGAGTGGAATTCCAGTGATTTTAATTAACGTACCTAACGCGTCCGTCGGGATTTTTCATCACGCCTGTTGACATGGATTTGTACTAGCAGAGCGTAGTCATGTGCGTTGCCAGGCCGTCAGATGATATCTGCAGGTCTTATCTTTGCGTCGCAGACGCAGCATCTGAACATTTGTCACCGCAGAGGTGTTTCGGGTGGCCAAGGAGATTGTCGCACACTCAGCGTTTGTTGGGTCAGAGATGCCAAAAAGTTTTTTGCGTGCTGATCCGAAAGATCGCAGTCGAAAAATTCATAGGGTGCGCGACCAGCGCTCCCTATGGGAGTAGCCCCCGAGTGTCTGTTCGAGTCGTAGACTCGAGGTGAGACTTTAGTTCAATCATTGTTCAGCTGTTAAGTCCGTAAGACTCAAAATTTTCGGGTGCTTGAATCCACCCTCCCTATGGGAGTAGCCCCCGAGTCCGTAGTGGAGTCGTAGACTCGACGTAGGACTCGAAGAAATACTTTGTCATTATTCATCTTCCGGGTGCGCGGACAGCGCTCTTGATAGGAGTAGCCCCCGAGTATTTAGTCGAACCAAAGATTCGAGTGAGTACTCTTTAGCTGTGGAGCCGAAGAAAGTGCTACTATAGCTTTTGATGACATCAGTGCTGACGATCGATGACCTCAAGCGTCTGCTACGCCAGAGATGACTTGACTGGACGAACGTGGGTCCCACTTGCTGACTTTGATTTGACCGGTCACGCGCGGCGTGGAGATAATTACGGCGTCTCCTCGATTTCCACGCGTAGTGGACGGCGTGGTAACGATGGTTCGTTGTGATGTTGACACGTGTACGGTCAGATCTTCCGTTGGCGTTAGGTCTTCTGGATGAACGGCTGCCGTGCATCGTCTTCGCTGTTATAATCATTGAGGGAAACCGTGGTTTGTTTTCACCGCACTAGTTCTTGTGTTCACTGCCTCCTTGCGCTCGAGCGATTCTTGCTTCGCGCTGGGATTTCCTTCCACATTTCCGTCGTTCTTTCTACGTTTGCACCGCCGGTGCCGTCGTAGCGCAATGGGGAAACCCAAGAAATCTTCATCTGCGGTTGGGACCAGCGCCGCCGGAGGAAAGAAGGGCACCGCCGCTACTCGTGTCACCGATGGTGGCTGGCGGCGATCAGAGACGCGGGAGAGCGATCTCCGCAAGCTTCACGAGCGGGGCCTGATCCCGCAAGATACGGAGGCCGTCAAACTACCCGGCAATGAGGTAAACCCCCATCCCCCATCTGGGTACCGTGTTATGTTTCTCTCCTTCGTTTTGCGTGGATTTTCGTATCCAGTCCATGACTTCCTTCGTGGACTGCTCTTCTTCTATGGGATTCAGCTGCATCATCTGTCTCCCAATTCTCTTCTCCACATTGCTTGTTTTATCACTTTTTGCGAGTGCTGGCTTGGTGTCGAGCCGCACTTTGGCCTCTTCCGAAAGCTTTATTCCGTGAAGAGGCAATCTGGTTCGGATGGTGTGTATCCCATTGGGGGTTTCATCATCTCTCTTAGTCCCAATCTGCTCTTCTTTTCCTTTTCCATGTCCGAATCTGTCCAGTACTGGCGGAGGCGATGGTTTTATATCCGCGACTCCGTAGTGCATGGGCAAGATTTTGGTCTTGTTCCCTTTGACCCCTCCCAAATGATTGAGCGAAAAAGGTCTTGGAAAAACCAAATCTTGGACGGTGAGGTGGAGGAGATAGAGGCCCTTTACCGTCGGGTGGAGGATCTCCAGCTGATTCCAGAGAAGGAGGTGAACAGTGTGGACATCATCCGGATGTTTCTTGAGCGTCAGGTGCAGCCTCTCCAAGCGAGGGCGCACCCGATGTTTCTTTATTTTGGGCGCCGTGATCCGACGAGGGTTTCGAGTGAGAAAATCTCCGAGGGGGATCTTGACAGGGCCCTTCGCGCGCTGCTGAAGTTCAAGGTCGGAGAAGAAATCCCGGGGAAGTCGCTGACTCCTCCCTTTTCTTCGACGTTGGTCGTACCGCAGGTGTAGATTTGTGCACGTAGTGCTCTCTTTTTTTTGTCAGCTGTGTATTTGTTTCCTTTGTTTGCTAACAAAGTTCCTTCTGTTCTTGCAGAGCTTCAAAGTGCCGGGCATGGTACCACCGTTGCCCGAAAGGTATCCGAATGCCCCGGATAATGAAGTGGTTGATTCCGTGTCCGAACTACCGTCGGCGCGATCTCCTGCGGAGGATGCCGACGAGTCGAGTGAGGACCATACGCGAAAACGGTCACGGAGCTCCAGCGAATCTTCGGATGCCTCTACTCCTCCGACTCCCAGAAACCCTCTAGGCCTTGAGCGCCATAGTGATGGTCATGGAGGCTCTTCCTCTCTCATTCCTGCCATTCCTGTGCGGGCTGTAGCGCCGCACCCACCAGCGAAGCGGAAGAAGGAAGAAAAGAAGGAGGAGAAGAAGGAAGAGAAGAAGAAGGAGAAGAGAGCCCGAAGGTCTCCTCCTGTCTTTGACCTGAGCTCACTGGGCTCGTAAGTTTCTTGCTGTACTTTTGTCCTTTTTCCTTCATGATTGTTGTGCTTGTGCTAATTAGTTCATATGCAGGCATTCCTCCCGTGATTCCTCTAGTGGTGGCGCGCGGGAGATGATGGGGGAGTCGAAGATTGCGTCGCCTCCCCCTTAGACGGTGGCGCGCCTCCGGATCCTCTGTTGCAGGAGGTGCAGGTGGTTGCGCCTCAGAATTTCGCAGGCGGTCCTTCGGAGTCACCATCAGAGCATGTAAGTTTTCTGCTTCATATCACGGGGGGAGCCCCCGAGTATCTTCGGGTGCGAATTTTGTTTTTACTCCTTTGTGTTGGGCGCAGCCCCCAAGTCCTTTTCTTACTGCTATCTTTTTCTTCAGCCTTTTGTGCAGGAGGCCAAGCGACTGGTGCAGGAGCGCTTGGCGTTGGAAGCGAAACTTCGGCAGCTTCAAGGTACCTGTCTGCCTCTTGACACCTCTCTTATGTATCCTGCTTCTGTTGTTTGACACTTGCTTGTTTTAAATGCAGAGTAGCATAACGATTCCCTCAGTGAGGTCGATGCTCTCAAAAAGAGCCTTGGTCAATCGGAGCAGAAGGCCGGAGCCGCTGTTGGCGCGAAAGAACGCCTCGAGCTAGAGCTGACTAAGGCAGCCGAAGCGAAGGAGCGTCTGCAGCAGGAGGCCGCAGATCGTGAGGAGCAGCTGGCCACCGTTGCGGCTGCTCGTGAAAAGGAGGTGGCGACGAAGCTCATGGCTGCTTCCAAGGCTATTTCGGGTGAGTGATAGTTTTGTACTTGTTTCTTTTTCTTCGGGTCTTCTTCTATGCTGCTTTTCTTCATTTTGTCCTTCTTGTTTTTTCTCTCAGATGCAGCAGGCATCGAGTTCGACCGAGGTGCTCTGGAGCACGGCAGTGCTCTAGATGATGCCACTGTGGCGGTCGAAGACTGCTGCAGCACCGTCGTCAACTCCCTCGCCAAGGCAAAAGAGGTCCTTGGACGCTTCTACAAGGAGCTTGTCCCGAAGGGCGCGGCCCTTGATGATGTGGATGCTCTGGCGGAGGCTCTGTCAGCCGAAGCGCCTGCGGCGTACAAGCGCAAGCAGAAGGGCATCGGCGCGTCCGTCGGGCTGGCGATGGCCATGGCGGCTGGAGCGGAGCTGGATCTGCCCCAGATCACTTCTCAGATGCCGATGGCTGCGGATGGATCCGAGGTAGCCTTTGCTGCCTATTCTGCTCGCTGCAAGCGATATGGGCCCAAGCTCATTGCTTTGCTGTCTGAGTATGTACTGCGGCAGCAGGGCGGGGCCAAAGCTAGGCAGTCTGGCCCTGAGGCGACTCAGTGCCCCGCATCTTAGGCGTAGTAGACGTAGGGTAGTTTGTAGTCTACTTTTGTTGTAAATATCTTGAAGAACACCATCCTTGTGCCACGTAGTGGCCTTATATGTTTAATGAATTCTTCTGAGTTGTGCTCTATCATTGTCTGAAATGTGTTTGTCCCTTTCTTTTCCTGCTGCTCTAGGTTCCTTCGGGTGCTGACCCTGTAGAGGCCCCATCCGCAATGTCGTTGCGACCATCCTTGGATGATTCCTCGCAGCTCACTTTCCTTCGGGATCGTGTGCGTAGTCTGGAGAGGGAGTTTCTCGGGTTACGCGGTCATGCCGACGTTTGGAAGTCCAAGGCTGATCATGGTGCAGCCAGAGAGGAGTACTTGATGGCGGAGTTGGTCCGGCTGTCCGAGCAGCTGCAATGTAAGTTGTTCTTTGGTTGAGCTGTAGCTCTGTTCTTCGGATGAGCCTGCTGGCCTTACTCTTATGTTGCCCGATTGTTGCAGGTGCAAATCTTGCTCCGAGGGAAGAAAAATAGCGTGTCGCTGTTCGGGTCAATTGCTTGACTCAACAGGACATGGAGGCCGGCGGCTTCTTCTGGATGGATCGTGATCACGCCATAGCCCTGGCGACGGTGCAGGATCGTGTTCATCAAGTTGCGCGGGTGCTCTGCCAAGTGCAGACATCGCTTTCCTCGGTGCTGCACGTCATGTTCCCTTTGGATGCCGTGCCGACAAGCCTTGCGGGTCTTCTGTCAAAATTTCGGAACGTAGGCAATGTCAAGGAGTTGGTGTGGCAGCAGCTTGTCGCAGGAGTTAAAGCTGCGTTGTCTCTTGTGAGGATGCACCGGCCTGACGTGGATTTGGCTGTCGTGGCTGCTGGGCCACCTCTTCGCCCTGATGGTGGCGAGTGGGACATGCGTCCGCATTGCACGGCTGTAAGGCAGTATGCCGAATAGATTGTAGATTTGTTTTAGCAGCGTGCCTAGATTATTCTTCAACATAGGTAGTACCTGTAAAAAGAGAGAGATGTAAAATTTGTATATTTCGGCTGGGCGTGTTGTGCCCTTTGTTGTAAAGGTTTGTTTGTTTGTTTGTGAGCACGCAGTGCTTTAATTAGATACGTGTCCTTTTCGTTTGCCTGACGTTGTCAGCTACTCAGGTGTACACGTTTGGCCCTCGGTCGATGAAATCGTGAGGTGGGGGGAGCCCTCGAGTGCGTTTGTAGCATGTAGTACAGTTGCAGAAAATAGTGAACCGAAGTTTTGGGGCGAGACACTTAGCTTTATTTATATCGTAATGGAGGAGGTACATTGTTCGACTGAGTAGCCTTGGCTGGAAGCCTTATTGAAAGTAAAAAAGGGGGTAGGTTGCTCGGATAGAATCGTCGCAGGTGCGAGATATTCCATGGGTTGGAGTATGCGACTCCAGATTCCACGTGCTTGAGGCGATAGGCGCCACCTGGGATGACTTCGGTGATGACGTAGGGTCCTTCCCATGGCGACTCGAATTTATTCGGTCGCTTTTGCTTGAGACGCAGGACGAGGTCTCCTTCGACGAAGGACCTTGGGCGTAGCCGGCGGCTGTGGTAGTTGCGGAGACTCTGCTGGTACACCGCTGATCGAGCTGCTGCTATATCCCGTGCTTCATCGAGTGTATCGACAGCGTCTTTGAGTGCAGTCGTGGATTCGGGTTCACTCACTGTAGGCGACGACCCGTGGGGCCTGGTGGCGTACTTCGGCTGGTAGCACGGCTTCGGCTCCGTGTACCATGAAGAACGGTGTGTAGCCGGTGGAGCTGTTTGGCGTAGTTCGTAAGATCCACAGGACGGAGGGTAGCTCCTTTGTCCAATTTCCAGCTTTGTGTTCGAGTGAGCTCATGAGGCGCTTCTTGATGCCGGCTCCGATTAGGCCGTTGGCCTTTTCCACTTGCCCGTTCGTTTGCCGGTGTGCCACTGAGGCATATGTGATGTTGATCCCAAGGCCTTCGCAGAAGTCCTGGAATTCTTCGGAGATGAAATTCGATCCGTTCTCGATGATGATGCTGTGTGGTACGCCGAACCTGTAGACAATGGACTCGAAGAACTTGACGGCAGTTTTGCCTTTGTGGTTGGTGACCGGCATGGCCTCGATCCACTTGGTGAATTTGTCGACTGCAACCATGGGGAAAACGTGTCCTCCTTTCGAGGATTTTGGCAATTTGCCGATCATGTCGAGGCCCCATTGAGCGAAAGGCCAAGCTATAGGTATGGGCCTGAGCTCGGACCCGGGTGCGTGCGGTTTGTCGGCGAATCGTTGGCATCCGTTGCATCTTCGGACGATGTCCTTTGCGTCGCTCATGGCCGCTGGCCAGTAGAATCCTGCTCGTAGAGCTTTAGCGACAAGGCAGCGGCTGCCTGCGTGGTGGCCGCAAATGCCTTCATGGATGTCTTGGAGTATGGCCTTGCCGTCGTCGATGGTGACGCACCGTTGAAGTACACCCGTGATGCTGCGCTTGTACAGCTCGCCGTTGATGATGGTGAAGGCTTTTGACCGGCGAGATATGCGCCGGGCGTCTGTTGGGCTGTCAGGCAATTCTCCGGTTATCAAGAACTGGAGGTATGGTCGTGTCCAAGATTCTTCGACTGCCATGACTTGCATTAGGTTGACCATGGCTACCTCTGTGTCCAGTTTTTCGGGTCCTTCGTGTCCTTCAGGTAGCATAGCTCCCGAGTGCTCTGTTTCTTCGGGTGATCCCTTGGGGAATTTCCGCTTGATGGATGGCACGCAGATTTGTTCGAGGAACACACCTGGTGGCACCTTTGTGCAAGTGGAGCCGATGTTGGCGAGTCTATCGGCTTCCTCGTTGCTCTCTCTTCCAACGTGCCGAAGTTCGCAACCGTCGAATTCTCCTTCGAGTGCGTTGTATAGCGCGCGGTACGCGATCATGTTTTCGGCGTGTGCGTCACACTCATTCATCGTCTGCTGGACGACGAGGTTGGAGTCGCCGTAGATGACCAGGCGCGTTGCGCCGCATATCTTTGCCATCCTCATGCCATGGATGAGGGCTTCGTATTCGGCTTCGTTGTTGGAGGCTCTGAATTTCATCCGAAGAACGTACTTCATCTTGTCACCTTGTGGGGAGGTCAGTATGACCCCTGCCCCTGCTCCGGCTTCGCGCTTGGAGCCGTCGAAATGCATTGTCCAGGACTGCGACATGTCTGGGGTGTCTGGCAGCTGCAGCTCCATCCAGTGTACCAGGAAGTCCGGAAGGACTTGAGATTTGATTGCGTGTCGCTTCTCGTAGACGATGTCCAAGGGTGATAGTTCGATGCCCCACAGGGCCACCCGTCCTGTGGCCTCTGGATTATTCAGGATGCTGTTTAGGGTTGCTTCGTTGACGACCATCACTTGGTGCTCCTGGAAGTAATGGCTCAGCCGTCGAGCCGTCATGAATACGCCGTAGGCTAGATTCTGGTAGTGAGGGTACCTCTGCTTTGTTGGTGTCAGTACCTCGCTGAGGTAGTAAATTGGGCGCTGGACCCCGTGGGTCTTGCCTTCTTCGGGTCGTTCGACCACGAGTACGGTGCTGACCACCTGATGTGTGGCTGCTATGTACAGCAGCAGGGGCTCGCGCTCCTTTGGCGTGACCAAAACAGGCGAGGTGGAGAGGAGCCGCTTGAGGCTTTCGAATGCGTCGTTGTCTTCTGGCGTCCACTCGAACTTGTCTGCTTTACGCAGCAGCTGGTAGAATGGTAGGGCCTTCTCGCCCATACGGCTGATGAACCTGCTTAGCGCCGCTACCCGTCCTGCGAGCTGCTGGACGCCCTTTAGGTTTTTCGGCTTCTCCATTGTCATGATGGCTTTGATTTTCTTCGGGTTCGCCTCGATCCCTCGTTGAGAGATGAAGTACCCGAACAGCTGACCTGATGGGACGCCGAAGGCGCACTTTTCGGGATTGAGCTTGATCCTGTAGCGATCAAGGTTGTCGAACATCTCGCGGAGATCGTCGATAAGTGTCCTTGCCTCCCTGGTTTTTATTACTATGTCATCGACATAAACTTGGACGTTGCGACCAATCTGGTCCTTGAGGCAGGCCTACATGCATCGCTGGTACGTGGCACCCGCGTTTTTTAGCTCGAAGGGCATTGTGTTGTAACAGAATACTTCGAGCGGTGTAATAAACGCCGTTTTCTCCTGATCTTCGACCTTGAGCTGAATCTGGTTATAGCCTGAGTAGGCGTCGAGGAAGGAGAGTTTCTCGCAACCTGCAGTCGAATCGATAATCTGGTCGATCCGTGGAAGAGGGAAGTGGTCCTTTGGGCAGTGCTTATTTAGTGACGTGAAGTCCACGCACATCCGCAGGATGTCCGTGTCCTTCTTCGGGACCATCACTGTGTTTGCAAGCCACTTGCTTTCTTTGATTTCCCTGATGAAGTCTGCAGCGAGTAGTCTATTGATTTCCTTGTCGATGGCTTCGGCTCGTGGCTCCGACAATCTTCGGATGGACTGCTTGACTGGCTTGGTGTCTGGAAAGACATTGAGTGCGTGCTCGGCGAATTCCCTGGGAACTCCTGGCATGTCCGCAGGACACCAGGCGAAGATCTCCCAGTGCTCACGGAGGAATTCGACGAGCGCGCCTTCCTATGCGGTGCTGAGGTCATTGGCGATCAAGGCCGTCTTGGAGGCATCTGTTGGATGGACCTGTACTTTCTTGGTGTTGACGGTGGAGTCGAAGGACATGTCAGGTGCGTTCTGCCTTGTGACTGGGGGTAGCCCATTGTCCGTCACCTCGCGGAGCCTTACAAGCTCGTCTTGCATGCCGCAAGACTGGGAGATTTTATTGAAATCCCTGTCGCATTGGTCCGATCGGGTGAAGATCCCATGGACTATGATGATGCCCCTTGGTCCTGGCATCTTGAGTAGTAGGTATGCGTAGTGTGGGACGGCCAGGAACCTTGCAAATGCTACACGCCCCAGGATGGCGTGGTATTGTGACGGCCAGTCCACCACTTCGAATTCGAGCCGCTCCTGTCGAAAGTTGTCCGGCTTCCCGAAGATGACGTCGAGTCCTATTTTGCCCAGGGGGAATATGCCCTTTCCTGGGACAATGTCGTGGAACGTTGTGTCTGATTGTTCCAGGCTGCATTCCGGGATCCGCATAGCTGCTAGGGTGCTTGCGAACATTAGGTTGATACCGCTGCCACCGTCCATGAAGACGCGACTCATCTCGAAGCCTCCGATCTGCGCCTCCAGTACCAGGGCAGCATGACCTGGGCGGGGAATCTGGCAAGGGTGATCTGCGCGAGTGAACGTGATGCAGGACTCCGATCCGCTGAGGTACTCAGGGATTGCAGGCGGAGTTGCCACGGACAAGTTGATTTGTCGGGTGATTTTCTTCTGCACCCTGTTTGTGGGGCGTCCCTTCTGGATCATATTTAGTGCTCCCTTTGGTGGGGGGTATACGACCCCGGCGTTGTTTTGCGCTGGTGCGAATGGTTGGTTTGGGCCTCCTATAGGTGGCGGTGGAGGAGCTCCGTGTGCTATTTCTCCTGGCGCGGGTGCGTTTCCGAACGCAGGGATTGGGGCTTGTTGCCTCATCTGCGCCATGCTTTCGCTGAGTTTCTGGAACTCGTGGCAGTCCTTGAGCATGTGACTGGCTTTCTTTTTGCCATCTTGTTTGTCGATGTAGAAGTGGATGGTGCATGGACCCGAAAGTTTTTCGAATGCTGAGGGTCCGTTGTCGCGATCGCGACGTTGCCACGACTGTGCTGATCGTCCGTTGTCACGGAGATTTCCTCTGCGGTATCCTCCGCTGTTGCGGCTGTTGTCGTTGCGGCGGTCGGCGTAGCCGGCCGCGACCATGTCTGGTCCGTCGCGGTCTTCGTAGACACGCGATCTCCTCTTGCTGCGGCGTTCTCGCCTTCGGCCGTAGTCGTCCTCTTCATCTGATTGCGCTCGCTGGATGCAATCTTCGCCGTCTGCCCAGCTGTTGGCAATTTCCATGAGGTGGTCGAGTGTCTTGGGCTTGACACGCCCAAGTTCTTCCTTGAAATCTTGGCGTTTGACGCCGTCTCTGAAGGCGTCGATGGCCCTCTCCTCGGAGATATGCGCTGCGGAGTTCTTGGTGGTAGACCAGCGTAATATGTACGAGCGAATAGATTCCCCTATTCTCTGAGTGTAGGCTCGCAACTCTTCGATTGAGGCGGGCCTATTGCTGGTGCCCTTGAAATTTCGGATGAAGCTGTAAGCTAGCTCCTCCCAACTTCGGATGGATCCTGATGATAGGCTGCTGAGCCAGACCCGCGCCGCGCCTGTCAGCTGCAGCTGGAGGCATTGCATGGCGGTTTCTTTGTTACCGCCGTGCAGCTTGACGGATGACAGATGATCGCTGAGCCAAGATTTTGGATCTTGCGTGCCGTTGAACTTTGGAGTATCCGAAGGAAGCTTGAAATTGCGTGGCATCTTTGTTCGCCGAACAGATCTGCTGAAGCATCGAGCTCCATAGGGTTATCCTTCATCTTCATCCATCTCGGACTCGAACGAGCATGCGCGTTTGGCTCGCGCTTTGTCAATTTTGCGCTGTGTAAGCGCGTCTCTGGCGTCGTAGTCGCGTTTATGGCGATGCGAGCTCTTCTTCCTTCGAGGAAGGTCGTGCTCCTCCTCCTCTTCGGATGAAGGGGTGGGGCTACGGTCGCGCCTGACCGGAGCTTTCTTCTTCGGCTCCGCAGGAGCGTCTTCGTGGAGCGCAGCTCGGACGAGTCTGAGTTTGGTGAGTGCGGACTTATGCATGGCTCTTTTCGGGTCCCCTTCCGGAGGTTGGTGGGCTGCGAGATACGCAGTGGGTGCCAGGATCGCAGCTTGCGGTGTCTTCGGGATGATGTTGCCGTCGGCATCCATATCCATGAACGACGTCTGGAGAGTTCGGGTCACATCACGGTGTTCCTTGGGATCCATGTTCTCCACCCGCGAACGATGCTTGTTTCCCTGATTACCATTCGTGCTAGAGCCGGGTGCCATGGCGGAGAGCATAGCTCGTCGCGCGCTGGACTCAGAGGCTGCTTGCTTGCGTTTGTCGAGCGTCTCCTGCATCTTGACTTGCTTCTTGTGCTCCTCGATGAGGAGGTAGTGATACGTCATCAGTAGGTCACGCGGGGAGTCCACATGTAGGACTATGTCGCCTGTGACAGCACGGCGTGCCTGGACCCATCCTTCTTTGCTAAGTTGGATGACGTGGCCATTGTTTTCCCCTTCGGGTGGGGGGGACTGGCTTCTTCTGTTCCCGCCGTTTCTGCCGTTTCCGTCCTGCGGGTTGGGGTTCGTGTTGGGCGGCGGGTTAGGCATTTGTTGATCCTGGATGACCGCGGCGCATAGGTAGCGCTCGTAGATCGGTTCGCTGCTGCCGCAGCTTTCAGATCCGGAACCGTAGGTCCCTTCGTCCGAAGGTGGATTGCACAGATCGGAGATGCAGCTGCTGCTGTTGTAGAACTCATCTGTCGATGGTGACGTGCGTAGCACGGGGTGCGGAGCCCACGAGGCGGGCCTGATTGATGGCACGGGCACCCGCTCAGGAAGGCGGATGGTGCCAGTTTGTCCCACCTGGAAGCAGAAGCTCCCGAACAAAATTTCGAGTCCGTCGCCTACGGGCTCGAAATCCTTTATGGTGGCCGGCGAGTGGGCGGTGAAGTCGAAAGTCCCGAAGAGGAGGTGATTCTCCGTCGCCGCGAAGTTGTAGATCGGTCGGGTCGGAACCGTCACGATCGTACAATCAGCAGCCCCGATTCCCACAGACGGCGCCAATTGACGAGGTTTAATCTCGTCAATGCCCATTGTTATGGACTTGGGTTTTGGAGAAGATGGGGATGCTGGAGATCGTGGCACGGTTAACAGACAAGCAACCCGCAGGGAAAACCCACGTTCAGGCCCCTGGAGAGAAAACCCTACTCCTGCTTGTCTGCTCTTGATTACGGCGGAACCGAAGGTTACAGGGTGCGCAGATTCAATCTGGCATGGAGGTGTGTGCGAAAGTATGAGTCAAGAGATCTAGGACGTGCCTTCCTGGCCTTTATATAGACTTAGGCAGGTCTCGGGCATAGTCCTAGTCGGTTACAAGTTTCAGGGTTTTACCCCTTTGAATTTCCTATCTAGGCTAGTCTTGCTCTCCAAGGATCCGAAGGCGTTATGGGCCTTGGCCACCCGAAAATCGTCGTGGGCCAGCGTATATCCGCTGTGGGCCTTCCTTGGGCTGGACCAGGTATGCTGAAGTTACGTACTCGTAGGGTATAACCATGTCACGCAGCGCTAGCCTAGATCGGGTAGGGCTTGTAGGTGGGGCGGCTAGGACACGGCTAACCTCGTGAGGCGTGCTGCCGCCCCCCACCTCTTTATATAGCGCTGACGACAGGGGCCCACCAACCAGATAGGGTTGGGACGCCCCCGATCAGGACACGGATAGGGGTGTGTTGGGCCGTTGGCCCAGTCACGTTAAGATCTATCTAACAGTTTTGTATCTCATAATTAAACTGATCAAAGTGCAGTTGCTACTGCTACTGAATATTAATACTTCTTCAATGTTTAGAGGATAGGATCGACTATTGAGTAATGCAATAGTAACAGAACAGAGATTAGAGGATATGTCGATTTCATACCTGTAGATCTCAGTGTCTGAGCTGACGCAGAGGATGAAATTAGCGGCGCCCCGAGAACACAGAAAGCTTCATCCCCACGTGGCAACCTACCTCGCCACCACCCACTGCCGCGTCGCAGCTCGCCATGGTGGACAAAGGTCAAAGCTTCTATGCAGTACGCCGCCGCCGCCACTGGATCCAACACTGCCTCCTGCCATGGAAGACAAATATCGAAGATTCCGTGCAGTACGCCGCCAACTCCACCGGATACAGCACCACTGGACGCAAATGCAGTGATTCATCGCCGCTTTGAACAAAAAAAGGAGCTTTTGCAGCTGGGTAATGCCGGGGTACGTCGGAGACGGAGGACAGTGAGTCGGGAACGCTGGGCGATGGTGGATCCGGGGAACGCCGGGCGATGGTGGAGCCGGGGGACAGCAGAGCCGAGAGCGATGGCGAAGAAGCACCGGGGACGGTGAGGACGACGCGGAGGAGATGGATGATCGAGTTACTGCCGGTGGACTCGAGTCCAGTCTGATGCAGTGAAGAACTGCGGGTTTGTTCGGAGAAACTTGAAGGGCTTTTTTGCAAAAAGGGGGACGCAACATCCTTTGTTGGACGGAGGGAGTAATTTTTAATATTATTGGATTAACGTAAGAACTGGATCGATACCTGGGAATCGAGCTCGTAACTGGGATTTTATGGGTCGAGTGGGTCGATTCCCAGGGGCCCAAAAAAATTTCCCGGGTCGGGCCAGATTTTGCGGCCCAGCCCGAAAAACAACCGAAATTTTCTGGGTCCAGTCATTTTTTCGGTGTCTGCTAGATATGCTCTAAGAGCAAGCACAGTAGAGCCATGTCAGCTGGCTATAATTAGTAAAATGTAGTATTTATGTTGAGTTGGAAAAGAGAGGAGAGGAGAGAAAGATAAGACCAATGTAAGTTAAGAGTCAACTCTATCACATGCTCTATGTGTTTTGTGATTGAAATATTGGTCACACTTTAATAAAATAGTACATCTGTTTGTCCAACTATTATATATGTTAGCTATACGACTGACTATAGATGGCATGGCAACTGATACGTTGAAAACGTATCTATAATTTTTTATGTTCCATGGTTGTATAGTATCTATTTTGCTTTGCTTTGTCTTTACTTTGAGGTGTTTTTATATGTTTTTCTAGACTAACCTATTAACAATATGTTACAGTGCCAGTTGCCTGTTTTCTTCTGTTTTTGGTTCAAAAAAAGGCAGAAAATCAAATTTTCTGGAATTGGACGGGACAAAAGACAAAATCAATATTTTACCGTGGGGAACACAGAGCCAGAATACGAGACAGAGGGGAGCAACCAGGGGGCCACACCCCCTAGTCGCGCGGCCAGCCCTGGCCCGCGCCTAGGGAGGGTGCGGACGCCCTGGGTGCCCCTGCCTCGCCTCTTCGCCTATAATAATCCCCCGATAACAAAATCCTAAGTACCCGATCAATCTTCCACAAAACAGTCTATAGCCGCCGCCACCAACGTCCCTAGATCGAGGGGATCTAAAGCTCTTCCCGGCACCCTGCCGGAGGGGAGATCATCCAGGAGGCCTTCTTCATCACCATGTCAGCCTCCGGTATGATGCGTGAGTAGTTCCACCTTGAACTATGGGTCCATGTAATAGCTAGATGGTTGTATCTTCTCCTTTGTGCTACCATGTTTAGATCTTGTGAGCTCCGTTCATGATGAAGATCATCTATTTGTAAACATGCATGTTGTGTTTGCGGGGATCCGATGGATATAGAGATTACTATGTCAGATTGATTAGTGGTTCTATCTTATTGATTCTATCATGTCTGTGTTGTTTGTGATCTTGCATGCTCTCCGTTTCTAGTAGCTCTCTTGGCAAGTACATGCTAGTGACTCCAAGAGGGAGTATTTATGCTCGATAGTGGGTTCATGCCTCTATTTAATCTAAGGGAAGTGACATAAATCTCTAAGGTTGTAGATATAATGTTGCTACTAGGGAGAAAACAATGGTCTCTTATTTATGGAACAAGTGGATTGTTTATCTTACACACTTTTCTTAAAGTAGTAATTTGTTGCTTGCAACTTAATACTGGAGGAGGTTCGGATGATAACCTGAAGGTGGATTACTGGTCATAGATGCAGTTGGATGGCCGTCTATGTATCTTGTTTTATTTCCCACTCAAATCTCGTAGGATCATGAATGTCTAGTAATGTATTGTTATGCCTTGCTCAGTCCTGTCAATTGCCCTGCTATAATTTGTTTACCCAGCATGTCATGTTTTTTTTATCTTAAGGAGAACACCTCTAGTGAACTATGGACCCCGGTCCAATCTTTACCATTGATACATCTTCCATTGTTACTGTTACTTTTTGCAAACCACTATTACCTTCCACACCATACAATTAAGCCTTTGTTTTCAGCAAACCGGTGAGATTGACAACCTCACTGTTCGTTGGGGCAAAGTCTTGAGTTTGTGTTGTGCAGGTTTCCAAGTTGCTAGCAACACCTTTGGGTCGTTTCCTTCCTCCTGATGGTTCGATAACCTTGGTTTTTTACTAAGGGAAAATTTGCTGCTGTGATCATCATACCTTCCTCTTGGGGTCTCCCAACGAAGCTCTGCGTTCAACCACGCACCATCAAGATTTTTTGGTGCCGTTGCCGGGGAGGCTAAGGACGGTTTCACAAGGGGAGTCCTTCACAACCTTTCTCTTCACTTTGTTTTTGTTTTACTTAGTTTCTTTTGCTTGGTTTTGTTTTCCTCTTTTTATCAAAAACTCCAAAAAAAATTAGTTTCGTTTGGTTTTCTTTCTCTTATAAAAAACACAAAAAAAATTAGTTCCTGCTCTAGCTGCTGCTGTTGTTGGCTTGCTCCACTTTTGCCAAAGTGAACTCTGTTGAGAACACCAAGTTGTGTGACTTCACTAGCACAAACAACAATGATTTCCTAAGTACACCTATTGCTCCACCTACTCCTGATGCTACCTTTTATGAAATTAAGCCTGCTTTGTTGAATATTGTTATGCGAGAGCAATTTTCTGGTGCTAGTTCTGATGTTGCTGCTGCCCACCTCAATAACTTTGTTGAACTTTGTGAGATGGAAAAGTATAAGGATGTAGATGGAGATATTATTAAGCTCAAGTTGTATGGTTTCTCCTTGAGAGGAAAATCTAAAAAATGGTTGATATCCTTGCCTAGAAATAGTATTGACTCTTGGATTAACTGCAAAGATGCTTTTATATGAAAATACTATCCTCCTGCTAAGATCATATCTATGAGAAGTGAAATAATGAAATTTAAACAACTTGATAATGAACATGTTGCTCAAGCTTGGGAAAGAATGAAATATTTGGTTAAGAATTGTCCCACTCATGGACTTGCTGCTTGGATGATTATCCAGACTTTTTATGCAGGTTTAAACTTCTCTTCAAGAAACCTGTTGGATTTAGCTGCTGGAGGTACCTTTATGACCATTACCTTGGGTGCTGCAACAAAGCTCCCTGATAATATGATGGTCAACTATTCTGAATGGCACACTGAGAGAGCTCCACAAGGTAAGAAGGTAAATCTCTCTCAAAAAAGGTAAGAAGGTAAATTATGTTCAAGAAACCTCCTCTTTGATTGATAAGAAGGTAAATTAAGAGGCAACCAGGGGGGCCACACCCTGCCTAGGCGCGGGCCCACCCCTGGCTGCGCCTAGGGGGTTTGGCCGCCCTAGATTGCCTCTCTGTCTCGTCTTCTAGATTTGTGTCGCCCACAGTAAAATATTGACTTTGGATTTTTTCCCGTCGAATTCCGAGAATATTGATTTTCTGCCTTTCTGGAATCAAAAACAGAAGAAAACAGGCAACTGACACTGTGGCAACTTGTTAATAGGTTAGTTCCTGAAAAGATATAAAAACACCTCAAAGTGTAGACAAAGCAAAGCAAAGTAGATACTAAACAAGCATGGAACATCAAAAATTATAGATACGTTTCCGACGTATCAGTTCTCTATGATACACATGTACTTATTATGACAAGAACTTACCGGTAACTAAACTTGAGTAGCATGAGGAGAGGCCCTCGTATTTAAGGGACATGAGATTGGCAACTTATACTTTGTCAAGCATATACTCGATAGTTTGTTCACTTTAACCTTAATCACTTCAAGATGCTTATGATAGGGGCAATGAGAGCTGAAAGCTAACAAGTACCATAATTTTTGGAAGCTCTTTTTAAGACTTTAAATCCCTGCTTCCCTTTTATGAAGGGTCTTTCTTCCACTATTATATTGAGTCTCCACCATAGGCACAAATTATGAGAGCATAGTTGTCATTCTTAGTTCTATGTGCATTGTCCTAAAACTTATTGATTGATTCATATTGTTGGTATTGCTTGTTCATGAACTATTTCTATCTAGTCACTCTTATGAACTTTCAAGGTGTCATATGCATCTATTTGCTACTCCATAAGGGACAAGTTGAATGACACTATGCTATGTTTTCTATATGTGAAACAAACAAATGTCTTTCAATGCATGTTATTCATGATATTTGTTTGTAACCTTTCATGTTGCATGCATAGTTACTTGCTCTTATTGTTGAACTTCATCTTTCATGCTCATGTTTAGAGTTTTTTTTATCCTAGCTTTATTCTTGCAAATGGTTTGATCTTGATTTTGATGGTGCATGTCACCTCAAAAATTATTCTTTTTATCACTTACTTACTCGAGGACGAGCAGGAGTTAAGCTTGGGGATGCTTGATACGTTGAAAACGTATCTATAATTTTTGATGTTCCATGCTTGTTTAGTATCTATTTTGCTTTGCTTTATCTTTACTTTGAGGTGTTTTTATATGTTTTTCTGGACTAACCTATTAACAAGATGCCATAGTGCCAGTTGTTGTTTTTTTTTGTTTTTGGTTCCAGAAAAGGCAGAAAATTAATATTCTCGGAATTGGACGGGACAAAAGCCAAAGTCAATATTTTACCGTGGGGAACACGGAGCCAGAATACGAGACGGGGGGAGCCACCAGGGGACCACACCTCCTGGCCGCATGACCAGCCCTGGCCCGCACCTGGGAGGGCGTGACCGCCCTGGGCGCCCCCTGCCTCGCCTCTTCGCCTATAATAATCCCCCGATACCAAAACCCTAAGTACCCGATCAATATTCCACGAAACAGTCTATAGCCGCTGCCACCATCGTCCCTAGATCGGGGGGGGGGGGGATCTAGAGCTCTTCCCGACACCCTGCCGAAGGGGAGATAATCCCGGAGGCCTTCTTCATCACCATGCCAGCCTCCGGTATGATGCATGAGTAGTTCCACCTTGGACTACGGTTCCATGTAATAGCTTGATGGTTGTATCTCCTCCTTTGTGCTACCATGTTTAGATCTTGTGAGCTTCGTTCATGATCAAGATCATCTATTTGTAATCATGCATGTTGTGTTTGTAGGGATCCGATGGATATTGATATTGCTATGTTAGATTGATTAGTGGTTTTGTCTTATTGATTCTATCATGTCTGTGCTGTTTGTGATCTTGCATGCTCTCCATTTCTAGTAGCTATCTTGGCCAAGTAGATGCTAGTGACTCCAAGAGGGAGTATTTATGCTCGATAGTGGGTTCATGCCTCTATTTAATCTAAGGGAAGTGATAGAAATCTCTAAGGTTGTAGATGTGTTGTTGCTACTAGGGAGAAAACAACGGTCTCTTGTTCATGAAACAAGTCGATTGTTTACCTTACACACTTTGCTTAAAGCAGTAATCTGTTGCTTGCAACTTAATACTGGAGGGGGTTCAAATGATAACCTGAAGGTGGATTACTAGTGATAGATGCAGTTGGATGGCGGTCTATGTATCTTGTTTTATTGCCCAATCGAATCTCATAGGATTATGAATGTCTAGTTTGCATTGTTATGCCTTGCTCAGTCCTATCAATTGCCCTGATGTAATTTGTTTACCCAGCATGCCATGTTTGTTTATCTTAAGGAGAACACCTCTAGTGAACTATGGACTCCGGTCCAATCTTTACCATTGGTACACCTTTCACTGTTACTTTTAATTTCTGCAAACCACTATTACCTTTCACACCATACAGTTAACCCTTTGTTTTCAGCAAACCGGTGAGATTGACAACCTCACTGTTTGTTGGGGCAAAGTCTTGAATTTGTGTTGTGCAGGTTTCCAAGTTGCTAGCAACACCTTTGGGTCGTTTCCTTCCTCCTGGTGGTTCGATAATCTTGGTTTCTTATTGAGGGAAAACTTTTTGATGTGCTCATCACACCTTCCTCTTGGGGTCTCCCAACGAAGCTCTGCATTGAACCACGCACCATCAGCAACACCTTAAAGCAACAACCAGCCACACTATTAAACTTGTTCTAGCGAACATACTTAAGACACGACCCTTTTTCTCGTGGCACTTTTGTAGCCAAACCCTCCAATTATAAAGAATTGACCTGTAGTCCACTTGTCCCAATCGCCCGTGTTTCAGCGTGGTTCACTTCGCTCCCACGCGGGCACTGACACGGTGGCCCACCGAGCAGATAGGGTGGCAGAGACAGAGCTGCATCGACGAACGACGGGGTTGCAAGAGCTACATGGATGGCGTGAGCGAGGGCGACATGGACGAAGTGGCTAGCATATGACAAGGCTGGCGACCAATGTGAGCTCGGGAGGTTCCCATGTCGGTTTTGAGTAGGAGGCGGGGAATCAACGGTTGGCCGAGTGAGGGAGAGAGCTAAGGAAGACAAAGAGGAGGCCAACGAGAGGGACTCAATGGAGAAGAAATGAGCACTCGGGGTCATGGATGGAGAGCTAGGAGAGATGGGAGAGAACGGGGTACCTGAGCGCGTTTTGGCAGAAGTCGGCGCAGAGCGGAATGCAAAAATGCCAGGGGTATCTAGGACTTTGGTGCTGGGCTAGGTGGCTGCCCTGGGTGGGTCTCTAAAATATACATCGTTCGTCCCAAAGTGTAAGGCGCCTAAGGTTTAGTCAAAAGTCAACGTTTTCTAAGTTTCTCCAAGATTATACATAAAAATATAAATATTTTTAGAATACCAAATCAATATCAATAGATTTATCATAAAATATATTTTCTTAATGTATATATTACATAAAGTAGATGTATATTTTTTTTCTAAATATCTTTCTATATTAACATGAAAATAAAATACATGCACAAATATATAAACAACAACGTGTGGCTAGTAAGCCTCTTATGTACTAGCTCATTGATGATTAGGGCTTCTTAACTATGAACATTTAATATCACTTGATAACGAGGTCATATCACTAGAAAAATTGTGTGATACATACCTAAAACTAAGCATATCATCTTATCATGTTACTAAGTTTAATTGTTGTAGATTTCTAAAAGTTGAGTATCATTTGTTAGACCATGAGATCATGTAACTCTACAGTACCGGAAGAATATTTTATGGACATCAACCGGTATTGCATAATTGGGTGGGCATAAATATGTTCTTCAAATATCTCCAAAGTCGTTTATTGGATTGCATGGATCAAAGACTACGATTTGTCAGCCTATGATGGAAAGATATCACTGCTCCACTCGGTAACACAACATCTTAAAGGTAGGATGATGATCCTCCAATTGCTAAAATAAAGAGGCATGTATGACAACGCCCGTACATTGTAGTGCAGCACTACTTATGTGCTATTACACGGTAGTGTGGTTTCATTGCAGCTTTAGTAAAAACTGAACGGTCCGGTAGCATTTTCGTGTGCCGGCTTGAAGGCAGATTTCTGAGGTATCGGTGATCCAGATTTTTTTTAACAAAGTGAATATATTAATGTAACATCTCAAAAATATTAATCAAGATTATCAAGTTCCAATCACCCAAGTTTAGGGTTAACAAAAAGTTTTGTTATTAAAATCAATATGAATGCATGTGTATGAGTAATGCATGAATGCTTGCGATT
The DNA here is from genome assembly GCA_916181665.1 of Avena sativa. Taxonomy (NCBI): domain Eukaryota; kingdom Viridiplantae; phylum Streptophyta; class Magnoliopsida; order Poales; family Poaceae; genus Avena; species Avena sativa. The sequence continues at coordinate 26,655,767 of OV702283.1, forward strand.
GCCATGTTTGATTGCTATGAATGCTAATGATTGGTTTAAAGATGAATACAATATCATCTAGATCATTTCCAAGCAGAATCAAATAAAGCGAAAATCAAATATAAAACATATAAGCAAATGGCTATTTTGGCCAAACTTGTTCACTAGACCACTTTGGGTGTTTCTAGTCCAAGTTTTCTAACAGAAACCAATCCAATTCTTTTCACCCCTTGCCAGACCAAGTAACAATGAACCCAATCCCACTTTGCAAACCAACAGAAACAAATTCCAAATTTGTTTAAAGGACAATTCAAAATTGAATCAAGTGTATGTACTAAGATCACCATTTTTCAAAAACCACTCAAACCACTTCACCTTGCCAAACCCAAGCAACCTCAGACTATCAACCATGTGACCATAGCACTTACCAAAATTCAGCCAAAAATTCAAATATAAATTTTATGCGGCCATTTCATCAAACAGTTGGTGAGCTCAGATTAAACTGCCTAACCTCTACTGTTTTGAGCAGTGTTTGATCAAACCATTATCCTCAACTTACTCCCCTTGTCACCCCCATCACCCAACACGACATTGAACCAGCCCCCTCTTCACTGCCCGCACCAGTGCCATGCCGACCCGAAGCTCACTCGCCATGCCCGTAGCTCGCTGTGCCGACGTCGCTAGAGGAGCCTGGCCATGTCGCACTGCCCCTCTCGCCGGTGTATAAATAGAGGCCACCCCCGCCTCAATTATTCACACCACCTCACTCCCCTCTCTCTCAGAACCACCCCTGACCCTTTCCTGTAGCAAGGCGTGCACCAACCCACCGCAATTTGGCCGGAGTCCGCCGCTGCAGAGGAGAAAAGGACCCGTCGATTGGAGCCACCCCAGGAGCCGCCGCGACCACCGTTTGAACCGCTGTCATCGACAACGTCGTTCGCCCCTATCGCCGACCCTAGTTGGAGCCCAGGTGATCCACCGTGTACCCCCACCGTCGTCGTTAGGGTTCAGTCTCGTCGGAGCTGTGCGACGGAGACAACGAACGTGAGCCGTAGATCTTGTTCTAATCGTAGGGTCTAGATTGAAACTTACCGCTTCATTTAGACTGAGCCGCTGACTAGTAGGACCCCCCTGTCAGCCGCCCGCTGCGCGCGCTGTGCAGCTGGGTCGGCCCAGTAGCATTCCCGCCCGTAGCCCAGAGATTTAAACAATCTTTTTCCATTTAATTCAAACTCTAGTTTAGTCAGTAGATTCAAAAATTAATTCAAAGAGTTTTACTAAACCAAATTGCATGAAACCAATTTTGCTAGAAAGGTACTGAAATTATTAATCCAAGTCCGTTGGATTCAAACCATTTGAAATTATAGATCACCTATACCAAAAACAACAAGACAAAGCCTTTTCCACATTCAAACATTTTTCAAAAATAAACCATAAATGCTTTTGAGTTGATTCCAACTCTCAAAAATCACATTTGGAAAATCTTACTGAATATGTAAAAATATTTAGGTTTGCATGCAGTAATTTTGGAATAGTACTAAAATAATGCCCCATAGGAATTTGTAGTCCCTTTAATTATTTAAAATAGTAATGTTAAACTTTATAAAATGTGACCACCACTTTAAATCACATTCCCAAGTATTAGAATATATGGTGATGAGATGTGCCAACATGATCCCATATTTTAATTGGAGAATATTAAATCTTAAGTAGTTTTCAATGAGCAGAAATTACTTTTCGAAAATAAAATAAATAAGACTAGGTCGTTATTTCATGTGATGATTGTGATGATGTTAGATCATCTAGGTGAGCCCTTGTGTGTGGTAAGTAGAGGTAGTTAAGTATTGTTTGGTGATTGTGTACCTCGTATTCATTTTATAGACGCTAGTACCGACCAAGGCTACGAGGAGGAGGAGTACTATGAAGAAGAAGAATACTTCAACCACTATACTAAGCTACCGTTTGCAAGCTAAGCTAAACCATGCAAGTCCTACTTGCAAGACTAACCCTACAATATAACATATGCAATGTATTAGGCATGTTTTGGTTATGCAACCTTGATTATACCAAATCCAAGTTTTACTTACAAGCTTTATTCTTTTATTTCTTTAAGTTATTTATTATTCTAGTTAGTAATTTGTGAGTTTTGGAAAGATAGTAGAGGTAGCATAAAGAACATAAAACTTGGCCTAAGTAGTTATAACTAGATGTCATACTGAGGCATGAGATTTGATTTGGATAGTCACACTTGATTAGCACCCTTCATTAGTGATTACCCTCAACTTTAGTGGCTAGTGCTAAGCATAAAATTTGATCATTTTAGATGGGAATACTTGGTGAAAATGATTATGAAAACCTTGGAATGAAGATTCATTCTATTGAAATGTTTTGACATGTGTTGTGAACACAAGATGATTTGATGGTGAAAATGTTGAGGCATGAGCCTTAGCCCTTTATAAAACCGATGGTTGGGTTCGGATGCGATACCATTCCAATTTTACCGTACAACCACAATACCCGAATTTGGGTAGGGCTTGACTGGAAGTTTATATATATTAGTATGGGTTCCCTTGCGGAAGAGGTATGAGCTGAGACTACCTCGTGATGATTGTCCACCTATGCAGTTCCCAAGGTGACAGATGGTCATGGTTGGGAGGCCAAACTCATAGGAAAGGTGCCTATACTAGGGTGTGTAATTGAAATGTTAGGATTGATTATCCGCATACTAAGTATGATGATTCAGGGTTATGCCTGACGGATGTATCGAATGTTGTGGTGAAAGTGTACAATTTCTGCAGAGTGTCAAACTATTCGAATAGCCGCGTCCGCGATTATGTACAGTAACTATGACTTTGACTTGACCACAACAGGGTTGTGAACATGAAAACTAAATTCCCACTTAGGTGTTGTAAAACATTAGACTAGTTTTCTTTACTTCTAAACTCAATTAGAGGTAAACCTGACTTTTTGCAAATAAACCTAGAGCTTAGGATTCCTGCTCGAATTACTTTACTCGTTAGTGATAGTTTGCAAGTAGTTAAAGAGTACTCATGGCTTTGTCCCTGGCTATTACTATGGCCAGACTATGAGGAGGACTACCAGGATGATGGACAACAGGAAGTCTATGACAACTAGGATCATCTCTCATCGTCAGCATTGCCTATGATCCTGAAGATGGAGTCGTGACCACGCTATCCTTATTATTATTCCGCTGCGTTGATTGTATTAGACTGGATCATAAAATCCTATATTTGTAAGACCTTTATTATGGTTTGTAATAGATGATGAACTATGGTACCAATCTGTTATGTCTCGCAAAAATGGCAATCCTGAGATTGCGATGTATGACATAACAGATATCTGGGATTAAAAAATCGGGTGTTGACAATTAATATTGTGAAAATACCTACTACACCCAATTTATGTAATAATACAGTGTCCTAACAAAAAACGATGCATACGGCTTAAGATAATAAATACAAAAAATAATTCTACTACAATGATCTACGTTTTGTATTAGCAGACCAAGCAGCAGATAATACCATAAATCCTATTTCTCCAAAAACGATGCTCCAAGAAGAAAAAAGTGCACAATCATTCATTCTTCAATCATAGATCATAGATTTCCATCCTGACAAAAATCGGCTCTCTCAAAACAATGTCATTGTCAGACAAAACCAATTAAAGCTAGAACTTAGATTTTTTATTCTAAAAAATTAGACACTTAGCTTAACATGTGCTATTGCTCCCATTTTTCGATGCAGCTCCTACGGTCACAAATCACCAAGTCAATTCCTTATCATCACCAGGACACGAATTACCATTGCTAATTCTCAGATCTCAGCTTCAATGACATTCTCCGCATACTTATTCCACCTTGGAACTAAATACACGTCTCACGATCGCAACATACCGCAGAGTGTCACTTCGTTCCCTCTAAATCCAAACGGTCAGAAGAAACACGGTTGCGCAATTGAATTCCACCCGAGCTGGAACCTCCATGCATGATTCGCTCAGCGGAGTTCACGCGCGGAACCTTCCAAAAGTAGACACTTCGGCCAGATCAATTAACACATGCATCAAGCAGATTGACGCTTTGACGTGAGAGAACCTCTATGGCCACCGTCTTTATTGTGTTCAAGCCAGCAGCCCCACACGCCCAATTAGCCTCCACCAAGACTGACCGTCACCAAAGCCGACCGGCAGCCCGAAGGCATGACCGGTTGCCTTTACATCCAAGCCGGCAGCCCCACGTGCCCCACTAGACTCCACCAGGACCGGCCACGCCAAACCACACCGGCACCCCGAAGGCTCACGATTTCGAGCACGCTGGAGACAAGCCACCATCATGCCGTATATACAGGGCTACATGTCCGCGCCTCGCCAAGCGTCGCGTCCCAGTCAGCAAACGCAACCCCGCCACCATTCGCCAGAGAGAACCAACCGGCGCCGCCGTCCCGGTTCCCAACCTCCACCGTCGTGAGCGCCGTGCAAACTTGAATAAAAGCTGGGAATATAGCTAAAAAGGAATAGAAGCTGGGATGCATAGGCTAATGCAAACTTCCATCTTCCGAAAAGATTTAAACAGCGCCGTGCAGCTCGTGCCTATGTTTGAATGGCAAGACAGTACGATTTGTATACATCTAGCTTAAGGATGAACATGTATTTTCGTCACTACCTTGGTAGGATGATTTTTTTTTTGTGAACTACCTTGGTAGGATGATAATCCTCAAGTTGCTGAAAGAGGCCTGTATCCGAGTAAATTGCACTGAGAGTCACACAACCTGTTCCGCATGTGCATTTAAGTCACAGAACTTACAAACTGAACTAACAAGTCACATAACTTGCAAACCCGTGTACCTGTGGTCACAAAACCGGTCAACTGGGTGGTTTTGACCAAAACCGATCATATTTAGACTAAAACTTTACAGTAACCATATTTTATTATCAAATACTATGTATGCATTCGGGAGCATGAGAGAGAATTTGTGGCTCCTAGCTTGGTATTTGAACATCAAAATCTGTACCTTTTCATTAAAAAAATTCAAAATTTATTTCGTGAATACATATGTGTGGGCTGAATGACTATGGCAAGTTTTGGTGAAAAAATCGTTTTATTTTGGGCTATAGAAGAAAAAAGAAATTCCCAGCTATATATCGTATAAAAAACCACGTATTTCTGTTAGAGGTTTGTCTTTTCTATATTTCATTCACAAAATAAAACGTATTTTTGTCTGAATTTTTTTGCGTACCTTAGGAATGTATAAATATTTATGCGTAATTGTTTTCATATTTTTTGGAGTCTTATAAACTATTTTTTAATTCTTTTTTTGAAAAACAAGCTCCAGTTAGCGGTTTTAGTCAAATACCACTCAGTTGACCGGTTTTATGATCATGAGTGCACGGGTTTGCAAGTCATGTGAGACAAGTTGTATGACTTCTGGTGCCATTTACTCCCTGTATCCCAATGCTCCGTGCCTTCTAGTGCCGTGCAGCTTCTGTGCCAGTCCACGGCGGCGCGGTGGCATTGCAGTGTTTGGGGAGAACATAACAACGCTGGTGCGGTTGCGTTTCCGTGTGCCGAGCTTGGAGGCAGATTTCTGAGGTGTTTCTTGTTGATCCAGATGACCAGATTTGCCTGACAACGTGCTCTAGGTTCAAAAATCGTGTAAATTCTGACTATCAAAATTCAGTACTAGAACACACCAATGGAGGACTAATCTAGAAATCTGATCAGAGATTACTCCAGAGTCCAGACTCGATACTTACCAGACTTTAGTACAGTACATAAGATGGTCACAAGATTACTCACATAGTCCAGACTCGATACTCACATAACTCGGACACCAAAGCTGAACAAAGTAACAGGGAACGACTCAACACATTGATAGTCGACACAGACCGAAATCCACACTTATTTCATGCTCTGACCAAAGGCATCAGTCGAAGCAGCAAACCGAGCCCCATGTTCCAAGCAGGAGACGCCTAGCCGGAGATCTGGATAGACTTCACCTCGGGCTTCTTGGCCTCCTCCTTGGGCACGGTGACAGTGAGCACGCCGTTCTCCATGGACGCCTTGATCTGCTCCGCCCTGGCGTTCTCGGGAAGCCTGAACCTGCGCAGGAACCTGCCGTTGCTGCGCTCGACGCGGTGCCAGGTGTCCGTCTTCTCCTCCTGCTCCTTGTTCCGCTCGCCGCTGATCTGGAGCACGTTGCCGTCCTCCACCTCCACCTTCACCTCCTCCTTCTTCAGCCCCGGCACGTCCGCCTTGAACACGTGCGCCTCGGGGGTCTCCTTCCAGTCGATCCGCGCGCCGGCGAAGGCCGCGGTCTCGGACGAGGAGGTGCGCGGGAACGACGGGAAGATACTGCTGCTCCCGCTGCTGCTGCCGGAGCCGAAGGGGAAGCCGTCGAAGGGGTCGAAGAGGTCGAGGGAGAAGGGGTCGAACACGTTGCTGCGGCGGATCATCGACATGGTTGCTCGATTGGGGCGAGGACTGAGCGAGATTAGGAAAGTTTTTCAGCTGAGGGATGCTTCTTCGTTCTGGGCCGGGGCGACGAGGGGAGGAGAGATTTTATACTGCGCCGGTGGACGCCGGTGCGAGGAGGGTCCGGAGCGTGCTCATCTGTTCTGGAAGGCTCTGGAATTGGAAACGGAACTACGGAAGAAGCAGCTAATTTTGGAACATCGGTCCTACTGCTGGGATGGTATCGGCCTGCTATGGGGAACGAACTTCTCTAGTGGTTTCTAGTAGCTTCACGCGGTAGTACTCCCTCCTTTTGAAAATATAAAATGTTTTAGAAGTAATATTGAAGACATCTGGTGCTCAGTTATTAAAAGATAGGACATCTGATGCTCTCCGACAGATTTTAGTGATATAAACGAATCTAGACAAATAGAAGTTAGTTATTTCTAAATAAAGAAAATAGAAAGAGTAATAAAACTCGTTCTGAAAAGGACACTACTAGGCGTCTTTCCATCCCTGGGTCCTAGCCGTCCGATCGAGCGAGATCAACGATTAGATCTTCTTTCCATGCCTTCATCCCGCTTTTGCTACAAATACACCGTTTTTGCTATAGATAGTCCCGTTTTTGCTACATGTAACAGAAAACGGTTCGGTCCAGAAAATAGAAAAACAGACTGAACCTCGCCCGAGATTTCACCGAAGATCTCGCCGGTGATCGTGTAGAAAAAAAGTTATGCTAATGTAACAAACCCGACCTCGCCAGAGACCTCGCCGGAGACTTTTGCCGGGATAACTCGTCGGGGACCTTGTAGCAAAAAAATTGGGCTATTGTAGCAAAACCACTAAATGGTTATAGCAAACCAAAATGTCCTATGTAGCAAGTCCAACTTCTCCGCGGATCTCGCTGGAGATCTCGTCAGAGACCTTGTAGCAAATATTTTCTGCATTGTAGCAAGAGCACAAAACAGTTGTAGCAAAAAATGTGATAATGTGCAAAACTCAACTTCGCCGAAGACTCGCCAGGGGATCTCGCCGGAGACCATGTAGCAAAAAATTTAGCCCCGCGAGAATAGTGAAAGTAGAAAAATAAATACGACTAGAGAGCTAAAATGTTATACAAATATAGCAAAGAAAAAACTGATGTAGCAAAAGGCACGTGAGGAGGGCAACCGCCAAGTCCGCGATGGCCGGACCCTATTTCTCTGACATCGGCAGCTGCAGAACCGCGCTGCAAAGGTGAGCACGGGCGGGAGGAGACGCGGTGGCGGTGCAAGGAGGCGGAAGCGCCGAGGAAGTGGTCGATTTAGCCCAGCTCGAAGGGGCGCAACACAGATGCAGGAGGAGGAGGAGCAGAGGAGGTTGGTGTGCGGCGGCCGGAGTTCGTCGGCACTCGGAGCGGGCGGAGAAGAACTCATCCGCCGGGGGATGGGTGCGCAGGGCAGCACGCTGATGACTCCTTGTTGACGTGGGATCTTCTTTCTTTATTCCCCGATAACGGCGCCAGAAAGCTGGATGGCGCTCAACACTTGTCGTGAAACGCTTCGTTGGAAACCCCAAGAGCAAGGTGTGAAGCAGCAAGCAACAAGTTTTCCCTTAGTTGAGACCGAGGTTATCGAACCAGAAGGGGGAAGGGAATGTCATATAGGTGTTGCAAGCAACGCGGAGACCTGTACAACACAAACTCAAGACTTTGCCCCAACGAATCAGTGAGGTTGCCAAGCTCACCGGTTTGTTGTAACAAAGGATTAAACGTATGGTGTGGAAGGTAATGGTTTGCAGCAAGTAAACAAGTAACAGTGGAAGATGTATCAATTGTAAAGATTAGACCGGGGTCCATAGTTCACTAGAGGTGCTCTCCTTAGATAAACAACATGGCATGAAGGGTAAACAAATTACAGCAGGGCAATTGACAGGAACTGAGCAAGGCATAACAATGCAATTACTAGTCAGAAAGATTCTATGAGATTCTTTTGGGAAATACAACAAGATACATAGACCGCCATCCAACTGCATCTATGACTAGAAGTCCACCTTCAGGTTATCATCCGAACCCCTCCAGTATTAAGTTGTAAGCAACAGACAACTGCTTTAAGCAAAGTGTGTAAGGTAAACAGTCCACATATTCCATGAACAAGAGACCGTTGTTTTCGCCCTAGTAGCAACAACACATCTACAACCGAAGAGATTTCTGTCACTTCCCTTGAAAACTAGAGGCATGAACCCATTATCGAGCATAAATACCCCTCTTGGAGTCACTAGCAACTACTTGGCCAAGATAGCTACTAACAACGGAGAGCATGCAAGATCACAAACAACACAGACATGATAGAATCATAAAGACAAAATCATTAATCAAACCAACATAATAATCTCAATATCTATCGGATCCCCATAAACACAACATGCATGATTACAAATATATTAGATCTTGATCATGAACGGATCTCACAAGATCTATACATGAATGCACAAAGGAGGAGATACAACCATCTAGCTACTACATGGACCCATAGTCCAAGGTGGAACTACTCACGCATCATACTGGAGAGAAGGCCTCCGGGATGATCTCCCCTCTGGCAGGGTGCCGGAAAGAACTTCAGATCCCCCGATCTATGGAAGATGGTGGCGGCGGCTATAGACGGTTTCGTGAAGATTTGATCAGGTGCTCAGGATTTCTGCATCGGAGGCTTTTTATAGGCGAAGGGGGAGACCGAGGAGGCGGCCAGGGGTGGAAAACCCTAGCTAGGCGCGGGGCTGGGCCCACCCGCTCCTAGGGTGGGTCTGCCCCCCCTGGCTGGCCCCTCCGGCTCTCCTCTAGACTTCTTGTTCCCCACGGAAAGTAATTTACTTTGGCGTTTGTCCCGTTCAATTCCGAGAATATTTCTTTACTAACTTTTCTGAAACCAAAGACAGCAGAAAACAGGCATCTGACACTGTTGCAACTTGTTAATAGGTTAGTACTAGAAAACATGTAAAAAGCACCTCAAAGTGTAGACAAGTAAAGCAAAGTAGATACTAAACAAGCATGGATCATCAAAAATTATTGATACGTTTCCGACGTATCAAGCACCCCCAAGCTTAACTCCTGCTCGTCCTCGAGTAGGTAAGTGATAAAAAGAATAATTTTTTAGGTGACATGCACCCTTAAAATAAAGATACAACCATTTGCAAGCATTGAAAGCTGGGATCAAAAAACTCTAAACATGTGCATGAAAGATGGAGTTCTAACAATAGGACATAGTAACTATGCATGCAACATGGCAAGCTACAAACAAAGATCATGAATAACATGCATTGAAAAACGTTTGTTTGTTTCACATACAGAAAACATGGCATAGTGGCAATCAGCTTGTCCCTCATAGAGTAGCAATATAGATGCATATGACACCTTCAAAGTTCACAAGGTGACTAGAAACAAATAGCACAAGAACAAGTAATATCACAATATGCATCAACCAATAAGCTTTGGAACACTGCACACGGAATGACAACTATGCTCTCTTAATGGTGCCTAAAGGTAGAAGGTGGAGACTCAATAATGGTGGAAGAAAGGCCTTTTTGTAAAGGAAGCAGTGATTACAAGTTTCAAAAAGAGCTTTCAAAAATTATGGTACTTGTTAGCTTTCAGCCCTCATTTCCCCTATCATAAGCATCTTGAAGTGGTTAAGGTTAAAGTGGCAAAGATGGAGTATATGCTTGACGAAGTATAAGTTGGCAATCTCAAGTCCCTTGAATACGAGGGCCACACCTCATGCATACTCAACTTTGGGTCCACGTAAGTTCTTGTCACTGTAATTATTTGCATATCATTGAGAACCGCCAACGGGGTACCCCTTGCACATGGTACAAGAGCTTTCCAATAACCAAAATGACAAGGCAAGTAGACAATGAGCATCTCAGCAATCATTTTAGTTACCATATGCATAGATTTTTATTGAGAATCCTTCATAGATAGCTCACTATGGTGGCTGTTGTAGGGTTCGCAGCATAGAAAACAAAAAATTTCCTACGATGGGAACTATGTACCAAGATCTATCTACTAGATACAAACAACGGGCGGATGTATATCCGTAGAGAACATACCTTTGAAGACCGACAAAGCTTAACGAGTTCAACTCGTGGTTGATGTAGACGATCTCTTGCCGATCTCAAGATAGAGAGGAAGTCCTAGCGCCGCAAAGCAGCAGCGCATCCGTGCTCGCACACACGTACAAGACACCGAGCAACCTCCGCCTCCTCGCTCCAGCGATGCAGCGGAAGCACAACCCTTTCTTGTCGAATAGCCATCGGGAGCATGTATCTCGCTAGTCCGAGACCATGGGGGATAAATTCTAGAGGGGGAGAGAGATCCTTCACGAGGAGGTGTGAGAGACAAGTGAGAGGAGGGGCTCCTTTTATAGGAGGAGGGGGGCACCCAAGGGGGTGGCCGCCGGCCATGGGGGCTGCCCCCTCCCCTCCTTCATTCATGTGGGTGGACACTCCACTCACAAAATGTCCCTTCAAATTTCTCCACTCAAAAGTCCACTCAAATTCCCATTAAATTTCCACCAAATTTAATGCAAACTCTCATTAAATAAAACTCTTTTATTTTTTATTCAGAATTTTGTCAATTAATTTAATGACAAACATTCACAAATAACCCCTTGCTAGAATTCCATTTCACATGCATAACCTCTTTATGCAATTTCACCCGAAAACCTGTTTCGGTATCTAGTGAAATAAATTCCTGCGCTTGTTTATTCTTTCGGCATGAAACATTTGCTCCAACTGGATGCCAGTGTCCCTTAAGTGTGTCACCCTACGGTTCGCGAATAATGCGGACATGATCGAGACCCTTCTCCGATCAATAATCAGTAGCGGGACCTGGAGATCCATACTGACTCCCACACATTCAACGATGACTTTTCCTGTGATCGTCGGAACCTTTTACGCTTGTCCGAGATTAGATCATCGGTATCTCCATACCTAGTTTGATCTCGTTACTGACATGCACTCTTTTCTCGTTCCCGCGATATAACATTCTAGTGATCAAATCACTTGCTTGCAAGCTAACCAATGTGATATCACCGAGAGGGTCCAGAGCATATCTATCCGTCATCGGGATGAAAAAATTCCACTCTTGATCCATGATTCTCAACATAACACTTTAGTAGCTTTGAAGCCATCTTTATAATCACCCAGTTACGGAGTGACGTTTGAGGTCAACAAGAAACTCTTCCAGTGTTAGTGATTGGCATGATCTCATGGTCTAAGGATTAGGACTACTTCGTAGTTTGTTTATAGCAATATAAACTCAATGACTTGGATCGTAATGCTATACTTCGGATGAATGTTCATCACACCATTACACTAATGTTGTGATCTCGTTATTAACAACATCCAATGTCTATGATCAGGAAACCGTGATCATCTTGTTAATCAACGAACTAGTTTATGAGAGAGGCATAACTAGGAACTTTCTGTTTGTTTATTAAACACACATGTATTAACGTTTCTGTATTAATACAATTATAGCATGCAAAATAAACATCTATCATATACTTGGAATACACATAATAAACATTTTATTATTGCCTCTCAGGGCATATTCCCTTCAGTCTCCCACTTGTACTAGAGACAATAATCTAGTTACATTGTGATGTATCTAACACCCATGTAGTTCTGGTGTAGATAATGTTTTGCTCTAGGGAGAGTTTTAGTCAACGGATCTGCTACATTGAGATCCGTATGTACTTTACAAATCTTTATATCTCCATCCTTGACATGCTCTTTGGCATTGGCAATGGCACCATTGTCGTCACAATAGATCACCATTGGGTCCAACGCGTTTGCAACCACACCTAGTTCGGATATGAACTTCTTCATCCAAACTGCTTCCTGAGCCGCTTCTGAAGCAGCAACATATTCGGCCTCCATTGTTGATCCCGCCACCACAGGTTGTTTGGAGCTCCTCCAACTAACCGCTCCGCCATTCATGAGAAATACGTATCCGGATTGAGACTTAGAGTTATCCGGATCGGTGTCAAAGCTAGCGTCAACATAACACTTAGCGACGAGCTCTTCTTCACCTCCGTATACAAGAAACATATCCTTAGTTCTTCGCAAGTACTTAAGGATATTCTTGACCGCTTTCCAGTGTTCTGAACCTGGATCCGATTGGTACCTACTAGTCAAACTAATAGCATGTGCCACATCCGGTCTTGTACATAGCATGGCGTACATTATAGAGCCTATGGCTGAAGCATAGGGGACCTTGTCCATTATCTCTCTTTCTTCCGCCGAAGCCGGACTTTGAGTCTTACTCAATGTCGTGCCCTATGTCATAGGTAAGAACCCCTTCTTACTATCTTCCATTTTAAACTTCTTTAAAATCTTATCAAGGTATGTACTTTGCGATAGCCCTATTAGGCGCCTATCTCTATCTCTATAGATCTTTATGCCTAATATGTATGACGCTTCACCTAGGTCCTTCATTGAAAATTTGCTGTTTAGATAACTTTTAACACTGTTTAAAAGATCTATATCATTTCCGATCAATAATATGTCATCCACATATAATATCAGAAATGCCACATTGCTCCCACTCACTTTCTTGTAAATACTAGCTTCTCCATAAGTTTGGACAAATCCAAACTCTTTGATCACCTCATCAAAGCGGAGATTCCAACTTCGTGATGCTTGCTTCAATCCATAGATGGATCGCTGAAGCTTGCACACCTTGTTAGCATCCTTAGGATCGACAAAACCCTTTGGTTGTATCATATACAACTCTTCTTCAATATTACCATTGAGAAACGCGGTTTTGACATCCATCTGCCATATCTCATAATCGAAATATGCAGCAATTGCTAACATAATCCTAACTGACTTTAGCATCGCTACGGGAGAGAATGTCTCATCGTAGTCAACTCCTTGAATTTGTCGAAACCCCTTTGCGACAAGTCGAGCTTTATAGACGGTTACACTACCATCAGCATCAGTTTTCCTTTTGAAAATCCATTTGTTCTCCACGACCTTTCGGTCGTGAGGTAAGTCCACCAAGTTCCAAACTTGATTTTCATACATGGATTCCATCTCGGATTTCATGGCTTCTAACCATTTGTTGGAATCCGGGCTCATCATCGCTTCTTCATACGTCGCAGGGTCATCATTTTCATCAACCATGAAATTCATGACAGGATTTCCGTACAGCTCGGGAGCTGCACGCGTCCTTCTTGACCTGCGAGGTTCGGTTGTACTCTCTTTCGGAGTTTCATGATCATTATCATTAGTTCCCTCTTCAACAGGTGGAGCCAACTCCGGAACAACTTCCGGCGCTGCGCTACTCGCCATACTTTGAAGAGAAGGTTCAATAACCTCTTCGAGTTCTACCTTCCGACTACTCAGACCTTTCGCGAGAAACTCTTTCCCTAGAAAGGATCCATTCTTGGCAAAAAAAACCTTGCCCTCGGATCTGTGATAGAAGGAATACCCAATAGTTTCCTTAGGGTATCCTATGAAGACGCATTTTTCCGCTTTGGGTTCGAGTTTATCCGGTTGAAGTTTCTTCACATAAACATCGCATCCCCAAACTTTAAGAAATGACAGCTTAGGTTTGTTTCCAAACCACAATTTAGATGGTGCCTGATTTAAAGTGAATGCAACAGTTTCTAGTGCATAGCCCCAAAATGATAATGGCAAGTCCGTCAGAGACATCATAGATCGAACCATATCTAATAAAGTACGATTACGACATTCTGACACACCATTTCGCTGTGGTGTTCCGACAGGTGTGAGTTGTGAAACAATTCCACACTCTTTCATGTGAGTGCTAAACTCGTAACTTAGATACTCACCTCCACGGTCGGACCGTAGAAATTTGATCTTTCTATTACGATCATTTTCCACTTCATTCTGAAATTCCTTGAACTTTTCAAAGGTTTCAGACTTGCGTTTCATCAAGTAGATATAACCGTATCTACTCAAATCATCCGTGAAAGTAACAAAATAACGATATCCACCTCGCGCCGACACACTCATTGGACCACATACATCAGAATGTATGATTTCCAATAAATCTGTCGCCCGTTCCATTGAACCGGAAAACGGCGTTCTAGTCATCTTGCCCATAAGGCATGGCTCACATGTATCAAATGATTCATAATCAAGTGATTCCAAAAGTCCATCCGAATGGAGCTTCTTCATGCGTTTAACGCCAATATGACCTAGACGGCAGTGCCACATATATGCGGATATATCATCATTTAGTTTAATTCTTTTAGCATCAACATTATGAATATGTGTAACATTATTATCGAGATCCAAAAGAAATAAACCATTCATCATCGGTGCATGACCATAAAAGATTTCATTCATATAAATGGAACAACCATTGTTCTCGGATTTAAATGAATAACCACTTCACATCAAACACGGTCCAGATACAATGTTCATGCTCAGTGCAGGCACCAGATAACAATTATTCAAGTTTATAACTAATCCTGACGGCAAGTGGAGAGGCAGCATTCCAACGGCGATCACATCAACGCTTGATCCATTGCCGGCACGCATCCTGACCTCACCCCTTGCTAGCGGTCGCTTGTTCCGCAGCCCCTGATTCGAGTTACAAATATTAGCAACTGAACCGGTATCAAATACCCAGGTGCTACTGCAAGCACTAGTCAAGTACACATCAATAACATTATATCATATATACCTTTGTTTGCCTTGTCGGCTTTCTTGTCTGCCAAATACTTGGGGCAGTTGCGCTTCCAGTGGCCATCCCCCTTACAATAGTAGCACTCGGTATCAGACTTAGGTCCAACTCGGGGTTTCTTTTCAGGCACGGCAACAGGCTTGCCGCCCTTACTTCCCTTCCATTTTCCCTTCTTGTCTTTCTTGAAACCAGTGTTCCTATTGATCATCAACACTTGATGTTCCTTTTTGATCTCCACTTCTGCAGTTTTAAGCATTGACAGAAGCTCGGGGAGAGACTTCTTCATGCCTTGCATATTATAGTTCATCACGAAGCTCTTATAGCTAGGTGGCAGAGACTGCAGAACACGATGGATGCCTAAGACAATGGGAATCGATATTCCCAAGGACACAAGCTTATCGGCGTAACCCGACATCTTGAGAACATGCTCACTAACGGAGTTGTGCTCTTCCATCATGCAGCTAAAGAACTTTTCTGAAGCGTTGTAGCTCTCTACAGCAGCATGTGTGTCGAAAATTATTTTCAACTCACCCATTGTATCAAAAGCATTGCCATTTTCGAAACGCTTTCGAAGTTCCGGCTCTAGCCCATACAATATGCCGCAATGAACTAAGTTGTGGTCCTCCTGACGAGTCTGATAGACATTCTTCTCCTCGTCAAGGGCATCATCTAAAGGTGGGGGGCCTAACGGCGCTTCTAGCACATATTGCTTTTGTGCAGCAGAGAGGATAATCCTCAAATTCATGGCCCATTCGGTAAAGTTGCTACCGTTCGTTGCAAGTTTCTCTTTCTCCATGAACACATTGAAATTAAAAGCAGGTGGTGCCATCTACAACAGAATTTGTAAAGTTTAGACTAAGTGTATGATAGATTGAGTTCAACTAATCCATATTACGAATGAACTCCCACTCAAAAACGACATCCCTCATGCCTTTTTGGTGATTACATGAACCAAATCCACTACACCAAGTCCGATCATCACGTGAGTCGGTGTAGCTTCAAAGGTGAGCATCAAATGGGCATCATATCAACTATATGACTCATGCTTAACCTTTCGGTCCGTGTTCCGAGGCCATGTCTGTACATGCTAGGCTCGCCAAGTTAGAACCTTAGTATTCGCGTGTGTAACTGTTTTACACCCGAAATATGGTCGTGGATCCAAGAACACCCGATCATCACGTGATGTCTTGGAGCGACGAAAACATAATCGGTGCATACTAAAGGAAGAACACATTCTTATCTTGATATTTAAATGAGGGATCATCTTATTATGCTAACAAAGCGCTAAACAAGCAATATAAGATGCTATCAAACATGAAATGATATGGTTCCCGCATATGATCTCTATCATGTGCACCGTGGTATGATCACTATCATACCTATATGTGTAAATCCAAGGCCTATGGAGTTTACATGCTATGTGTGTTGTAAGAGTATCATCTCATACTTCTACTTACAACATTACCATATCATAACACTAGCCCAACAACAATCTAAACTAGACGCCTCTAATTTATCCGTTGCAAGTTTTACGTGGCTTAGGGCTTTCGAGATAGAATCGTTCTTACCTACGAACATGAACCACAACGAGGATAACCAAATTGTTGACAACTCGTTTGCAAAATAGATATTGACTATAGTAGGAGAGACAGACACCCGCTAGCCACTTATGCAAACTAGTTGCATGTCAAGCGTGGAACAGGTCTCATGTGCGAGGACATGTAAAGTTTGTCCGGGCCGCTTCATCCCACTATGCCACCAATATCCAAAATTACAACAAAGGAGAAAAAACATGATCATCATCGCCCACATACTCATATGTGTACTACCCATGTAAAGTATCTACGCATAGATCCGGCTCTGATACCACTGTAGGGTTCGCAGCATAGAAAACAAAAAAATTCCTATGATGGGAACTATGTACCAAGATCTATCTACTAGATACAAATAACGGGCGGATGTATATCCGTAGAGAACATACTTTTGAAGACCGACAAAGCTTAACGAGTTCAACTCGTGGTTGATGTAGACGATCTCTTGCCGATCTCAAGATCGAGAGGAAGTCCTAGCGCCGCAAAGCAGCAGCGCATCCGTGCTCGCACACACGTACAAGACACCGGGCAACCTCCGCCTCCTCGCTCCAGCGATGCAGCGGAAGCATAACCCTTTCGTGCCGAATAGCCACCGGGAACATGTATCTTGCTAGTCCGACACCATGGGGGTAAATTCTAGAGGGGGAGAGAGATCCTTCACGAGGAGGTGTGAGAGACAACTGAGAGGAGGGGCTCCTTTTATAGGAGGAGGGGGGCACCCAAGGGGGTGGCCGCCGGCCATGGTGGCTGCCCCCTCCCCTCCTTCATTCATGTGGGTGGACACTCCACGCACAAAATGTCCCTTCAATTTTCTCCACTCAAAAGTCCACTCAAATTCCCATTAAATTTGCACCAAATTTAATGCAAACTTCATTAAAATAAAACTCTTTTATTTTTTATTCAGAATTTTGTCAATTACTTTAATGACAAACATTCACAAATAACCCCTTGCTAGAATTCCATTTCACATGCATAACCTCTTTATGCAATTTCACCCGAAAACCTGTTTCGGTATCTAGTGAAATAAATTCCTACGCTTGTTTATTCTTTCGGCATGAAACATTTGCTCCAACTGGATGCCAGTGTCCCTTAAGTGTGTCACCCTACGGTTCGCGAATAATGCGGACATGATCGAGACCCTTCTCCGATCAATAATCAGTAGAGGGACCTGGAGATCCATACGGACTCCCACACATTCAGCAATGACTTTTCCTGTGATCGTCGGAACCTTTTATGCTTGTATCTTAATCCCTTTGTTTCACGATATATTACATGTCCGAGATTCGATCATCGGTATCTCCATACCTAGTTTGATCTCGTTACTTACATGCACTATTTTCTCGTTCCCGTGATATAACATTCTAGTGATCAAATCACTTGCTTGCAAGCTAACCAATGTGATATCACCGAGAGGGCCCAGAGCATATCTATCCGTCATCGGGATGAACAAATTCCACTCTTGGTCCATGATTCTCAACATAACACTTTAGTAGCTTTGAATCCATCTTTATAATCACCCAGTTACGGAGTGACGTTTGATGTCAACAAGAAACTCTTCCAGTGTTAGTGATTGGCATGATCTCATGGTCTAAGGATTAGGACTACTTCGTAGTTTGTTTATAGCAATATAAACTCAATGAATTTGATCGTAATGCTATACTTCGGATGAATGTTCATCACACCATTACACTAATGTTGTGATCTCGTTATTAACAACATCCAATGTCTATGATCAGGAAACCGTGATCATCTTGTTAATCAACGAACTAGTTTATGAGAGAGGCATAACTAGGAACTTTCTGTTTGTTTATTAAACACACATGTATTAACGTTTCCGTATTAATACAATTATAGCATGCAAAATAAACATCTATAATATACTTGGAATACACATAATAAACATTTTATTATTGCCTCTCAGGGCATATTCCCTTCAGCTGCAAGTTTCCACCATGATTAGGCATGGCTTAGGCTAGCTGTGGCATCCAGCAAAACCACTACTAGAAAATCGCGTTGTTTTTGTGCATTGCATCATCATGACCGCATGCTCATGTCATCATGACACATTGCATTTGAGCATCGTCATCATCTTGCATTTGATTGCATAAAACTATTTGCGGAAAAACCTATTCTTGTTTTCTAAAACGCCCCGTCTTTAATTCAACTCAAAACCGGGTCTCCGGAATATTTTGTTTTGGCTGCTATCGGTTTGCAAACGGCCCGTTTAAAACAAATAAAATGTTTAATTATTTTTAGTGGGGGCAGTCGAACGGGCCGACCCGACCCGAACGACCACCCCCAGAACCAAAAACGGTCCACCTAATCAGCCCCCTCTAAATCCTAAAGCTACCAACCTATCTACCCACCCTTGCCTCCACATCACCCTGGCTAATCACCATATGCCACCTCAACCTCATCCCAATCCCCACCCAATCAGACCCTGCCACCTCACCTACCCCTCTCCCCTCCCCACTCTCTCTCCACCTCTCTCACTCAGCCGTACCCCACCTCACCCAGCAGCCCCACCCCCTGGCCCCACCCAGCTCTCACTCACGCACGCCACGCGCACCCATCTCCCTCCACCCGCGGCTCCCACCCTGGGACCCACGCCTTGGCCCTACCTCCACTCGCGCACACAGCCCCTTCCCCCACACCCGCTGCCAAGCCTGGTCCACCCCCTGGCCCCGCCTGTCCCATCCTCCCTCTCCCCCCACACGTTCTTCTCCCCGCGCGCTCGCGTCGCTCTCCTCCCTTCCGCCGCGCGTTCGCCCGCTCTCCTCCCGAGCCCCGCACGCCCCCCGGAGCGCCGCCCTCAGCCTTCCTCTCCCTCCCAGGCCTCCGCCGGCCGCTCCCTCGCAGTGTCCCTCCGCCGCCTCGCCCCCGTCGCGCCGGCCTCGCCGTCCGCTGCCCCTTCCTTCGATCCCAACCGCCACCGACGCTCCCCGTCGGCTCCCCTCCGGCCGAGCACGCCCTCGCCTCCGAGCGCCGCCCCGACGACCTCCCTCCTGCGGCCCCGCCGCCTGCGCCCGCTGCCGCCGGGCCCTCTCTCCGGCGCCGCCCCCTCCTCCGGCCGCCGGCGCCGCCTCCTGCAGTCGCCTCACCGCCGCCGCCCTTCCCTCCTTCATCCCCAGCGCCGGCCCTGCCCCGGTCCCGACCGCCTTCTCCCCGGCTCCTCTCCGGCCCCGCAACCGACGCGCCGCCCCGCGAGCTTCCTCCGTTTGCCGTCTGCCTGCTCCTCGCCCTCGACCCCACGATCCCCTGCGGCACCGGCAGCTCCCGTCAAGGACGACACCCCTTGGAGCCTCGACCGTGGGCTGGAGTTCGCGCTCCCTGCTTCTCTGGCGCTGTCGTCTTCCTGCAGGTCTCTATGCGCGCCTACGACCTCTGCGCGTGATCGGTTGACCAGACCAAGGCCAAGCTCTTCCGTTTGACAAGCGCGACAAGTCGGACAAGGCCATCGGTGTTGAACAAGTCTTCACCACACTGAACCTAGTGAAAATACAAGTCCATCCTCGACACCGATAATTTAAGTTAACCGCCAGGGTCTTCATCTCGGAACGCCATAATCACCTTCACGGACAACCGAAGCCGGGAACCCCGACAAGATCTTCCGGTGCCATAACCGAAGACCGATCCCGAAGTTCGAAGACCGACCCTGCCGAAGACCGAACCCTAGCGCGCCAAGTTCTTCGACCCCGAGGACCGATCCATAGATGCGTGAAGTACTGCCTCGAGGACGCCAAGTACTTCGCCCCGGACGCCGAGACCCCGGCCCCCGGAGACCCCATGATCTTCGCCATAGAACAACAAGGCCGTTGAAATGGTATCGACAAGATCTACCGCCGGACGACAAGTTCTGCTTCATGGGCACGGAGCGTCAAGATCGCCTCACGGAATCCAAAGCGCGGACCTGACAAGATCTTCGCGACGATAAGAATGACACCGACCCAAGTCCTGCTACCCGGATGCGCCAAGATCTACTCCGTTATCTGAGAACGATCCCGCCGAGACCGAACCCCAGATCCGGACCCTGAGACCGACCCCGAACCCCGGAACCCCAAGTTCGTCGATACCCCGATGTGTGAACCTTTTCCCGAGCCCTATTTTATAAATGCTATATATAAACTTGTTGCATACTAAATTGATCATGCATGCATATTTGTGTGGTTTGGGGGCCTTATGCCGATTCACCTAATAATTAAATATGGGGCCCATATGCGGGCAAATCTAGTCTCGTATTGGCCTCATTTAAATTTGTGTAGCGAACCGGTACTATCTTTTGTCTTGATAATGCAACATTTAAAATGCGGGGTAGCTAAACAACTGGAACCTATGAAGTAATTGTCGGAACCCCGGTTCCGCTTAATATGACCTAATTGCATCGCATCTTTGCCACGTCATACATCATGCATGCATCATGCCGATCTTCTGCCGTTGTATTAAATATTGCATCCGGTGTTTCTTCTAGTGTTTTGCTTCTTCGCGGATAAGGCCGTTGAGTTGATGTGAGCTTCGACCCGATCTTCGAATAACCCTTCGGCAATGTTTTCAGGCGAGCATCTCCCCCTTTCTACCTATCTTACTTTTATAGTATTTATTCCCTCCTGTTGATCTTTTGCTATCTGTGTTTGCGATGCTCTAGTTCCCGTACCTGCGATATCCCGTGCAGCCCTATATTGCCTTGGACACACCCTATTACCTGTTGTTTGGTAGATAGTTGGACTTGCGCGTCGTAGTCGCTTGCTCAAATGCTGTTGCGTGTCGTCCAGTGCCACAGTTGTTGATGTATTGCCGCATGTTGTTGTTGGAGATGATCATAGTTTTACTTATCGTTCACTTTAATTCCTGTTTAACAACTAAAATTGAAGTAAGCAGAGGCATCGGTGGGTGATAGATAATATTTGGTTTCCGAACGCCCACTTGTGTCCCGTAGGACCCCGAGTACTTGATACCAGTTCCTTGATTTATCGCGCTATCCACATCCGGGAGGTATATGGGACCCCCCTGAGCCAGAGCTTGATTCAGTCTTATTTCTTGGGGCCACAAACTAGTTTGCGGTTTTATTTACGATCCTATACTTATGCCATGTTTTACTGCTTTATTTAAATTGTGCGACAGATAGCACCTGTACTGTTTAGGTAAGCGGAATGTTTTCGCGGTATCGACAATCCCAGTTTTGGGTTCCCAGTCGTTTACAGCCATTGTCGCAAACCTTGAGTCCGTCTCGGAGTCACCTGGCTTCGTTGCGGGTCTACTCAATGGGGTGGCCCCCTGAAATATTTCTGAATCCTGTGATTGCTTTGTCGTGAAGGCCTCGTTGGGTTTTGATTTGGTTTTTCCGAGGTTGATCGAGTGTGTGTTGCTATTGGTGCACCTCGGCCGGGTAAAACTTTCTGAAAGCCGTGTCCGCGGTTATGGACGACTTGGAGCACAGTATCTCGACCATAGACAAGCATAACTAAAGTTTATTGCTACAAATTTGACTTTATAATGACTAGTAATCAGCTTCACTATAATGGAATGGCTAATTAATACTGCCCACAATTGCTTGTTTGGAGTGTCGCTTGCGACCATTGTACCTGACTAGTAAGTATGAAAACTACAACGGAATGGCTAAATAAAAGTGCCAACAACTGCTGGGTTTTGGGTTATCTCATGCTAAATGAATTTGACTAGTAAGTGTTGCCACTATCACGGAATGGTTAACTAAAAGTGCCCACTGCTTATTTATCAGGATGATTATCTATACCTGACTAGTAATTGCTGCAACGATAACTGAATAAATAAAACCGCCAACTGTGTGAGTTCCTCGGTTGACTTCCTCGTTTGGTCTCGAGGGGGAAATACCAGGATGGGTTTGTTTGGTGTTAGCTTCAGGTTGGAACCGGATAAGTCATTCTTACCCCTCTCTGATAACCGCCAGTTGTATCGAGTCTCTATAGGTTGTTTAGTGCATGCTGCCGCTGCCGCTCAGTCCACCATACCTATGTAGGCGAGGACCGCCGAATTCTAGTCTCGCCGTGTACTGGCCTCAGTACTGACGCTCCTCTTTTTCCTTTGCCCTTTGTCGGCACCCCTTTTGTTTAAGCAGGTTTTAAGATCGACGTCGTTAGCAAGGTTACCCTTCCGGCTTGGCCTGGGCAGGGTTATGGACGCCATTGGTTATTCTGCAGGGCTCTTAGCCCCATTTGCATCTTGTCCGTAGTCGGACGCTCTATCATTTTCAAGGTGATTTGGATCTTTGTATATTATATCTGTGTTCTTGACTCATGGAGTCGTTGTTGTATATATCTGTTCTGTGGGTCCCATCGAGGACTGTTGTGTAATGTTATTACTTCGTTTTCCACCCGCACGAAAGTGCCTGGTGGGCACCTTTGAATCGTTTCTATGCGGGTTTGGCGGGTTGTCGTTAAAACTTGCATAGGTCCGATTCCGAGGGTGTTACAGAGTGGTATCAGAGCTCAGCAGTTGCGATACCCCACAAGTCCAGCCTGTAGGATAACCTAGCTAACGGCCGAAGTAGAGTGTCAAAACTATTTTTGAAAAAATCGGTTGGATAGTTCTGATTAGGTCTGATTTTACTCCTTACCCCTCTGCTATTCTCCTCTTACCTCTACGTGTTTTGAAACCCGCTCTCTTCTCTTTCTTCGAGTCCAGGACTTCTCGTGGTTGGGTTTTCCGTCGTATCTTTAGGGTTTCGCTTCCTCCTCTGATCACGGTGTTCTACCAGCCGGTGTTCAAGCTGCCTGATGAATCCGTCTACTGTGGTACCATTCCTTGTTCTTTGTTTGTGCCTTCCGGTGTTTTCCGACGCAACGACATCATCCACGCCGGATCCGATGCAGAGTCTGCATCACTCCTTTGTTCCGAACCTCGATTGTCGAGATCTTCAGTCTGATTCCGAGAGTTGGTTGCATAATCCGCCTATTTGTGTGCAGAGTAATGGTTTGGGTGCGCGATGGACTGATCACCATCCGACTACTCTTATCATTCGCTCTTGAACATCGAATCAGTGGGTCCAGCAATTTTACTCCGTCCACGAAAGCTAGAGGTGGCTTTAATTGTTGATACCTCTGCCTTCGACCTTTGTTAACGAAGAGTTCTCTCGACGATCACGGACAACGACCTCTTGTTAGTGGTGTCGCGAGGACCTACACGAAGCGCGAAGGTTCAGGTCGCCGCTCTTCTTCCGGTACCATGAGGCGGATCTCGAGGGCGAGATCCATTGTTAGTGGTGTCGAATTGTGGCATCCCGCAAAACCACTACTAGAAAATCGCGTTGTTTTTGTGCATTGCATCATCATGACCGCATGCTCATGTCATCATGCCACATTGCATTTGAGCATCGTCATCATCTTGCATTTGATTGCATAAAACTATTTGCGGAAAAACCTATTCTTGTTTTCTAAAACGCCCCGTCTTTAATTCAACTCAAAACCGGGTCTCCGGAATATTTTGTTTTGGCTGCTATCGGTTTGCAAACGGCCCGTTTAAAACAAATAAAATGTTTAATTATTTTTAGTGGGGGCAGTCGAACGGGCCGACCCGACCCGAACGACCACCCCCAGAACCAAAAACGGTCCACCTAATCAGCCCCCTCTAAATCCTAAAGCTACCAACCTATCTACCCACCCTTGCCTCCACATCACCCTGGCCAATCACCATATGCCACCTCAACCTCATCCCAATCCCCACCCAATCAGACCCTGCCACCTCACCTACCCCTCTCCCTCCCCACTCTCTCTCCACCTCTCTCACTCAGCCGTACCCCACCTCACCCAGCAGCCCCACCCCCTGGCCCCACCCAGCTCTCACTCACGCACGCCACGCGCACCCATCTCCCTCCACCCGCGGCTCCCACCCTGGGCCCCACGCCTTGGCCCTACCTCCACTCGCTCACACAGCCCCTTCCCCCACACCCGCTGCCAAGCCTGGCCCACCCCCTGGCCCCGCCTGTCCCATCCTCCCTCTCCCCCCACGCGTTCTTCTCCCCGCGCGCTCGCGTCGCTCTCCTCCCTTCCGCCGCGCGTTCGCCCGCTCTCCTCTCGAGCCCCGCACGCCCCCCGGAGCGCCGCCCTCAGCCTTCCTCTCCCTCCCAGGCCTCCACCAGCCGCTCCCTCGCAGTGTCCCTCCGCCGCCTCGCCCCCGTCGCGCCGGCCTCGCCGTCCGCTGCCCCTTCCTTCGATCCCAACCGCCACCGACGCTCCCCGTCGTCTCCCCTCCGGCCGAGCACGCCCTCGCCTCCGAGCGCCGCCCCGACGACCTCCCTCCTGCGGCCCCGCCGCCACCGGGCCCTCTCTCCGGCGCCGCCCCCTCCTCCGGCCGCCGGCGCCACCTCCTGCAGTCGCCTCACCGCCGCCGCCCTTCCCTCCTTCATCCCCAGCGCCGGCCCTGCCCCGGTCCCGATCGCCTTCTCCCCGACTCCTCTTCGGCCCCGCAACCGACGCGTCGCCCCGCGAGCTTCCTCCGTTTGCCGTCTGCCTGCTCCTCGCCCTCGACCCCACGATCCCCTGCGGCACCGGCAGCTCCCGTCAAGGACGACACCCCTTGGAGCCTCGACCGTGGGCTGGAGTTCGCGCTCCCTGCTTCTCTGGCGCTGTCGTCTTCCTGCAGGTCTATGCGCGCCTACGACCTCTGCGCGTGATCGGTTGACCAGACCAAGGCCAAGCTCTTCCGTTTGACAAGCGCGACAAGTCGGACAAGGCCATCGGTGTTGAACAAGTCTTCACCACACTGAACCTAGTGAAAATACAAGTCCATCCTCGACACCGATAATTGAAGTTAACCGCCAGGGTCTTCATCTCGGAACGCCATAATCACCTTCACGGACAACCGAAGCCGGGAACCCCGACAAGATCTTCCGGTGCCATAACCGAAGACCGATCCCGAAGTTCGAAGACCGACCCTGCCGAAGACCGAACCCTAGCGCGCCAAGTTCTTCGACCCCGAGGACCGATCCATAGATGCGTGAAGTACTGCCTCGAGGACGCCAAGTACTTCGCCCCGGACGCCGAGACCCCGGCCCCCGGAGACCCCATGATCTTCGCCACAGAATAACAAGGCCGTTGAAATGGTATCGACAAGATCTACCGCCGGACGACAAGTTCTGCTTCATGGGCACGGAGCGTCAAGATCGCCTCACGGAATCCGAAGCGCGGACCCGACAAGATCTTCGCGACGATAAGAATGACACCGACCCAAGTCCTGCTACCCGGATGCGCCAAGATCTACTCCGTTATCTGAGAACGATCCCGCCGAGACCGAACCCCAGATCCGGACCCTGAGACCGACCCCGAACCCCGGAACCCCAAGTTCGTCGAGACCCCGATGTGTGAACCTTTTCCCGAGCCCTATTTTATAAATGCTATATATAAACTTGTTGCATACTAAATTGATCATGCATGCATATTTGTGTGGTTTGGGGGCCTTATGCCGATTCACCTAATAATTAAATATGGGGCCCATATGCGGGCAAATCTAGTCTCGTATTGGCCTCATTTAAATTTGTGTAGCGAACCGGTACTATCTTTTGTCTTGATAATGCAACATTTAAAATGCGGGGTAGCTAAACAACTGGAACCTATGAAGTAATTGTCGGAACCCCGGTTCCGCTTAATATGACCTAATTGCATCGCATCTTTGCCACGTCATACATCATGCATGCATCATGCCGATCTTCTGCCGTTGTATTAAATATTGCATCCGGTGTTTCTTCTAGTGTTTTGCTTCTTCGCGGATAAGGCCGTTGAGTTGATGTGAGCTTCGACCCGATCTTCGAATAACCCTTCGGCAATGTTTTCAGGCGAGCATCTCCCCCTTTCTACCTATCTTACTTTTATAGTATTTATTCCCTCCTGTTGATCTTTTGCTATCTGTGTTTGCGATGCTCTAGTTCCCGTACCTGCGATATCCCGTGCAGCCCTATATTGCCTTGGACACACCCTATTACCTGTTGTTTGGTAGATAGTTGGACTTGCGCGTTGTAGTCGCTTGCTCAAATGCTGTTGCGTGTCGTCCAGTGCCACAGTTGTTGATGTATTGCCGCATGTTGCTGTTGGAGATGATCATAGTTTTACTTATCGTTCACTTTAATTCCTGTTTAACAACTAAAATTGAAGTAAGCAGAGGCATCGGTGGGTGATAGATAATATTTGGTTTCCGAACGCCCACTTGTGTCCCGTAGGACCCCGAGTACTTGATACCTGTTCCTTGATTTATCGCGCTATCCACATCCGGGAGGTATATGGGACCCCCCTGAGCCAGAGCTTGATTCAGTCTTATTTCTTGGGGCCACAAACTAGTTTGAGGTTTTATTTACGATCCTGTACTTATGCCATGTTTTACTGCTTTATTTAAATTGTGCGACAGATAGCACCTGTACTGTTTAGGTAAGCGGAATGTTTTCGCGGTATCGACAATCCCAGTTTTGGGTTCCCAGTCGTTTACAGCCATTGTCGCAAACCTTGAGTCCGTCTCGGAGTCACCTGGCTTCGTTGCGGGTCTACTCAATGGGGTGGCCCCCTGAAATATTTCTGAATCCTGTGATTGCTTTGTCGTGAAGGCCTCGTTGGGTTTTGATTTGGTTTTTCCGAGGTTGATCGAGTGTGTGTTGCTATTGGTGCACCCCGACCGGGTAAAACTTTCTGAAAGCCGTGTCCGCGGTTATGGACGACTTGGAGCACAGTATCTCGACCATAGACAAGCATAACTAAAGTTTATTGCTATAAATTTGACTTTATAATGACTAGTAATCAGCTTCACTATAATGGAATGGCTAATTAATACTGCCCACAATTGCTTGTTTGGAGTGTCGCTTGCGACCATTGTACCTGACTAGTAAGTATGACAACTACAACGGAATGGCTAAATAAAAGTGCCAACAACTGCTGGGTTTTGGGTTATCTCATGCTAAATGAATCTGACTAGTAAGTGTTGCCACTATCACGGAATGGTTAACTAAAAGTGCCCACTGCTTATTTATCAGGATGATTATCTATACCTGACTAGTAATTGCTGCAACGATAATTGAATAAATAAAACCGCCAACTGTGTGAGTTCCTCGGTTGACTTCCTCGTTTGGTCTCGAGGGGGAAATACCAGGATGGGTTTGTTTGGTGTTAGCTTCAGGTTGGAACCGGATAGGTCATTCTTACCCCTCTCTGATAACCGCCAGTTGTATCGAGTCTCTATAGGTTGTTTAGTGCATGCTGCCGCTGCCGCTCAGTCCACCATACCTATGTAGGCGAGGACCGCCGAATTCTAGTCTCGCCGTGTACTGGCCTCAGTACTGACGCTCCTGTTTTTCCTTTGCCCTTTGTCGGCACCCCTTTTGTTTAAGCAGGTTTTAAGATCGACGTCGTTAGCAAGGTTACCCTTCCGGCTTGGCCTGGGCAGGGTTATGGACGCCATTGGTTATTCTGCAGGGCTCTTAGCCCCATTTGCATCTTGTCCGTAGTCGGACGCTCTATCATTTTCAAGGTGATTTGGATCTTTGTATATTATATCTGTGTTCTTGACTCATGGAGTCGCTGTTGTATATATCTGTTCTGTGGGTCCCATCGAGGACTGTTGTGTAATGTTATTACTTCGTTTTCCACCCACACGAAAGTGCCTGGTGGGCACCTTTGAATCGTTTCTATGCGGGTTTGGCGGGTTGTCGCTAAAACTTGCATAGGTCCGATTCTGAGGGTGTTACACTAGCGGCCTAGGCGTTTCTGTAACACAGGATACAAACTCCATGGACTTACAAGTTCCCTCTTTATTTCACACCGATGACATCCATAGACAAAAGAACATGATATCAACTGAGTACAAAGTACAAGTGCAATGTTGAAAACGTTCCCCGTGACAACACGGTTCTGCTAATTCCAACTTATAAGTGCAAGCATATACAACAAAGTTGTCATAATGGTTCAAGTTTCTTAGGGGCAAAGAATATAAAGTGTGCCATCAAGTTCGTGAGGGCTTTAATCACTAAGTTTTCACATAACAAAATAGTTTTTAATTGGAAGATAGTTGAAAACAAGAATATACTTGGAATGGTGTAACACACCATACATAGGCGTTTATACTGGACACTTTAGAATAACTTGGTTTCTTGGGAGTTGGAAGATGAATAGAGCTTACTCATACAAGTGTAGGATAGCAAAAGACTAGGAATAACCAACTAAGAGAGCATAATGGCCATAATCATGCAGTGCAACAAAGCATACTAATCAAAGCAAAGAGTGGTACTGCAAGTCAAGGACAAAATGATCATAGAGTCTAATGGTGACTTGTCATAGTCATAACATGGTGTGAGCATGTGCCAAGTCAACCCAAGCAAAGCATCAAAGGAGAATACCACAATACTATGCTTTTGCATGCTAAAACAACGCATAATTTCTTTAAGGCACACTAAGAAATCCTAATTGTTTGGAATAATACATGCTACAGCAATAATCACTAAGCGCATGTCATGCTAAAGTCTAAGTCACAGTCAATGCAAGCTCCTCTTGCACTTCTAGCAAGAACTTACTACTCCTTTCCAAACACCAAGCAAACTTATTTGCAAAATAACACAGCGACAACGGGGGTACAAACTACTTAAGAAAACTAAACAAACTAAGCAAAGCAAACGAAAACTAAGACGCTCCAAGAACAACACAACTGTGCATGAAACAATAAAAACAAAGTGTCTAGACAGACCTGAGCTTTTTATTGATGAAGAAGGGGATGCCTTGGGCATCCCCAAGCTTTGACGCTTGTACCTCTTGGATATTTCTTGGGGTGACACCATGGTGTCATCCCCAAGCTTGATCTTTTTTCCATTATTCATCTCATTGCATCATTCTTTCTCTACACCTGAAATTTTTCCTTCATACAAAACTTCATACAATCTTCATTAGCAACATTAGTGTATTCAAAAGATATTAGACCTCTGGCAAAGCTTTGAAACATCAAGGCTTTTCACTAAAAACACAAGCTACTGTAGTAACTCGTTCAGAAAGCTCAATTCACCTAAAGATAACTCAAAAAGGAATCAATAAGAAGCAAATGCAAATAATGGCAGAAATCTGTCAAAACAGACCAGCAGGTAGAAACCGATTTTTTTGAACATCTTATGTTGATCAAATCAAAAAGTGTTGAACTAAAGAAAGTTATCTAACATACTGGGAGATTTATTCGTAAATATTCAGCTCAATCTGAGTTACAGAGACTCCTCACGATTTTTTTGGTGGAGGACATAAATCTGTTTCGGGACAACAACAACTCCCCAAATCTTACTTCCCTCTCATTAGAGGTCATTCTTGACACAAAAAGCAAACAAAAAGGATAAGGAGAGGTCATTACAGAAGTAATAACTTCCAAGACTCAAGGAAACTCTTGGGTTATCTTCCAACAAGTACATTTTTCTTTAACACCTTTAATTTAGGCACAAGAAGCAAGAAGAATCAAGTATTTTCAAATGAAGAAGCATTAACATCAAACCTTGCTTTCAAAGGAGGAGAAAAAAGTAACTTTTCTCTCCTCATAGGGAAGTGTTCAATACCTTTCTTGAATGGAAAATGATATTTAATGGTGCCTTCTTTCATATCAATGATGGCACCAACTGTTCTAAGAAAAGGTATTCCCAAAGTAATAGGACAAGAAGCATTGTATTCAACATCCAAAACATAGAAATCAACAGGGACATAAGCATTGTTAACCATAATGAGAACATCATTAACACTCCCCATGAGTTTCTTCTTAGCATTAGCATTGAGTGGGACATCCAAATAACAATCTTCTAATGGTGGCAAATCAAGCATTTCATAAATCTTCCTAGGCATAATAGCGACACTAGAACCAAGATCACATGAAGCTTTGAGATCAAAGTCATTCACTTGCATATTAATAATGGGTTCCCAACTATCTTATATTTTCCTAGGAATAGAAGCTTTGCGTTTTAGCTTCTCTTCCTTAATCTTAACAAGAGCATTTGTAATGTGTTTGGTGAAGGCAACATGCATATCACTAGCATCAGGACTTCTAGCAAGCTTTTGCAAGAACATAATCACTTCAGAAATATTGCAACCATCAATATCAAAGTCAAACTTAGCATCACTAGTAGTAGGCATAGTAGGAGTAGGAATAGGGGCTACTTGAGGTTTAGTGGTGATGGTGCACACACTATTATTTCTATCAATTTCAGCTTCCCTTTCCCACTTAGCATGAATTTGACCTAAAAGCCTAACATTTTCATCAATAGTAACTTGTAATGTATGAGCAGTAGCAAAGGTGTTTTCCATAGTTTCAGGTTTAGCAGCCATTTTGTTAACCAAGGAAGTTTGAGCTTCAGACAAAGAGGATATATTTTTCTTAACAGTTAAAATCTTTTCCTCTATAGTCTTATTGAAAGTGGTTTGTTTACTAATAAATTCTTTGAGCATGACTTCAAGTTTAGAGGGGGCACTTGTAACATT
The DNA here is from genome assembly GCA_916181665.1 of Avena sativa. Classification (NCBI taxonomy): domain Eukaryota; kingdom Viridiplantae; phylum Streptophyta; class Magnoliopsida; order Poales; family Poaceae; genus Avena; species Avena sativa. The sequence continues at coordinate 26,686,943 of OV702283.1, forward strand.
CTTGTAAGAGCTTCTATAGGAATTGCCATTATTAGGAGGATAAGGCCTATAATTGTTGTTGCTACCAAAATTATTCCTTTAGGCATTGTTGTTGAAATTGTTGTTTCTAATGAAGTTCACACCAACTTGTTCTTCTTGAGCAACCAAAGAGGCTAAGGGAACACTATTAGGATCTAGAGGAGCTTTCCCATTAACAAGCATAGCCATAATAACATCAATCTTTTCACTCAAAGAGGAAGTTTCCTCAACAGAATTTACCTTCTTACCATGTGGAGCTCTCTCAACATGCCATTCAGAGTAGTCAACCATCATATTATCAAGGAGCCTTGTTGCAGCACCCAAAGTGAGGCCCATAAAGGTACCTCTAGCAGCAGAATCCAACAGGTTTCTTGAGGAGAAGTTCAAACCTGCATAAAAAGTCTATATAATCATCCAAGCAGTGAGTCTATGAGTAGGGCACTTTTTAACCAAGGATTTCATTCTTTCCCAAGCAGGAGCAACATGTTCATTATCAAGCTGTTTAAATTTCATAATGTCACTTCTCATAGATATAATCTTAGCAGGAGGATAGTACTTTCCAATAAAAAGCATCTTTGCACTTAGTCCAAGAATCAATACTATTTTTAGGTAAAGAAAGCAACCATTTTTTAGCTTTTCCCCTCAAGGAGAAAGGAAAAAGCTTGAGCTTAATAATATCTCCATCTACATCCTTATACTTTTGCATCTCACAGAGTTCAACAAAGCTATTGAGATAAGCAGCCGTATCATCACAACCAGCACCAGAAAATTGCTCTCTCATCACAAGATTCAACAAAGCAGGTTTAATTTCATAAAAGGTAGCATCAGGAGCAGGTGGAGCAATAGGAGTGCTTAGGAAATCATTGTTGTTGGTGCTAGTGAAGTCACACAACTTGGTGTTCTCAGCAGAGTTCATTTTGGCAAAGGTGGGCAAGCCAAAAATAGCAGCAACAGCTAGAGCAGGAACTAATTTTTTTGTGTTTTTGAATAAAGAAATCAAACAAAACTAGACTAAATTATTTTTTTGGTTTTTTTGAAAAGAGGCAAACAAAACCAAGCAAAAGAAACAAAGTAAAGAGAAAGGAAGTGAAGGACTCCCCTTGAGAAGACGTCCTTAGCATCCCCAGCAACGGTGCCAGAAACCTTGTTGATGACTCCTTGTTGACGTGGGAGATTCTTTCTTTATTCCCTGGCAACGGCGCTAGAAAGCTTGATGGCGCCCAACACTTGTCGTGGAACGCTTCGTTGGAAACCCTAAGAGCAAGGTGTGAAGCAGCAAGTTTTCCCTTAGTTGAGACCGAGGTTATCGAACCAGAAGAAGGAAGGAAACGTCACACAGGTGTTGCACGCAATGCGGAGACCTGCACAACACAAACTTAAGACTTTGCCCCAACGAATCAGTGAGGTTGTCAAACTCACCGGTTTGCTGTAACAAAGGATTAAACGTATGGTGTGGAAGGTAATGGTTTGCAGCAAGTAAACAAGTAACAGTGGAAGATGTATCAATGGTAAAGATTGGACCGGGGTCCATAGTTCACTAGAGGTGCTCTCTTTAGATAAACAACATGGCATGAAGGGTAAACAAATTACAGCAGGGCAACTGACAGGAACTGAGCAAGGCATAATAATACAATTAGTAGTCAGAAAGATCCTATGAGATTCGTTTGGGCAATACAACAATATACATAGACCGCCATCCAACTGCATCTATGACTAGAAGTCCACCTTCAGGTTATCATCCGAACCCCCTCCAGTATTAAGTTGCAAGCAACAGACAACTGCTTTAAGCAAAGTGTGTAAGGTAAACAGTCCACATGTTCCATGAACAAGATACCATTGTTTTCTCCCTAGTAGCAACAACACATCTACAACCGAAGAGATTTCTGTCACTTCCCTTGGAAACTAGAGGCATGAACCCATTATCGAGCATAAATACCCCCTCTTGGAGTCACTAGCAACTATTTGGCCAAGATAGCTACTAACAATGGAGAGCATGCAAGATCACAAACAACACAGACATGATAGAATCATAAAGACAAAACTATTAATCAAACCAACATAATAATCTCAATATCCATCGGATCCCCATAAACACAACATGCATGATTATAAATAGATTAGATCTTGATCATGAACGGAGCTTACAAGATCTATACATGAAAGCACAAAGGAGGAGATACAGCCATCTAGCTACTACATGGACCCATAGTCCAAGGTGGAACTACTCACGCATTATACCGGAGAGAAAGCCTCCGGGATGATCTCCCCTCCGACAGGGTGCCGGGAAGAACTTCAGATCCCCCGATCTAGGGACGATGGTGGCGGCGGCTATAGACGGTTTCGTGGAGATTTGATCGGGTGCTCAGGGTTTCTGCATCGGGTGCTTTTTATAGGCGAAGGGGGAGACCGAGGAGGCGGCCAGGAGTGGCAAACCCTAGCCAGGCGCGGGGTTGGGCCCACCCGCGCCTAGGATGGGTCTGGCACCCCTGGCTGGCCCCTCCGGCTCTTCTCTGGACTTCTTGTTTTCCACGGTAAGCAGTGATGTGTTTTATTATAACAGTAAATGATATAGGGATGATGATCCCGACATGCCGTAAATTATTTTCTCAAATATTTTTTTATCCTCTGTTGATTCCAATGATCATTCTATTACTCTGTGCAGTTCATACTTGCATTTGATGTAGGAGAGAAGTGATGATTTCCTAGCACAATAATATGTCATGATGTCCTATCGTTATTGGCTTTTCTCAGACCATCATCTGCAGCTCTCATGTCAAGTATTGAAATATTTTACTAGGAGGTTTCTATATGATTTTCCAGTCATTAAATCACACAGTGCATATACACATAGAAGATTGCCAATGCGCCATTATGGTGCTTTGCCAAAGTATATAAATCATAATACTGGTTAACTGTATCTCGAGGAGATGATTCAAGTATAGACTAGAAGTACAAGCTCGAGGAGCATCAGGTAATAAAATTACAACCACCATATTTTCCCGTCTTAAATCGTTTGTGTTATAATTTGTGAGACTTTGCTTTCTGTCATTTACAAGATTGAGTAAAATGACATCTGGCTTGATTTTAACAAGGATGTCCTGGACAGTATTGATACAAATCTATTTCTTCTGGATCTATTTTAATTAAGGTTTGTATGGCTTTCTAGATTGATGGGAGCATATTATATGGTTGACATCATCACACGGCCGACAATGCCATACCATAAGCATAGGCAGAGGTTTGACAACCATATTTCCTAAAGGCATATTTCATTTTTCAGTATTTTTTATTTTTTTCTTATTTAGGCACCTAATTTGTTACAAAGTTAAACTCTAATTCCTAACGTGGAATTTTTTGTGCAACAACTTCCAGTATTTTGCTAAGCTTAAACAGGTGATTCCTTACATCAGAAGCATGCACCTGCTGAAACTGTGACAAGTTGCATATGCAACCTGGTTGATGGCAACCAGCTCTCTACCAAAGTTTTATTTTTAACACGTACTCTACATGAAAAACTACACATATTTGGATAATATCACTGAGCATAAGGACCAGGCCGCTTGGGAGGATCTAGCGTTGAATCCTGATTCCCCACCTGCTCCCGTGCTGTAGGTGGACTCTATGTCGCTGGTTGTGAGGGGCTTCTTCAAGATGCTTCAGTGAATTAAAGATGTGATTTGGGTGTATTGCCTCCATTTCTTCTTTGCTAGGCCACCAGCTTCTGATCCAATATATTATGAATATAGTTAATGTGCGACTTTGTTCTCAGTTCAAGATCCTCAAAACTTAGGTGCTATGGTTTGCTTGTGTTCATGTCATTTAAGTAGTCTTCTACTCTTTCTTTTATCTTCGCTGCTGTTACCATGTACTGAAGTACGTGCAGTTCTAATAAGCAAGTATCCGGGGTTCTCCATATTTAATATTTAGTATGTATATTGCCTTTTGATTCGTGATTCCTCTTATTGTTCACATGTATGCCTTTTTTTCTTCTACTTGTTGGCGTGTATTTTATCTCATGATCTCAAAAGAAAGGGCGTAGCAGTGTAAGATTGTCGTACCTCATTGACTTTAGAGATTCCTATAAGTTAGGAGTTCACATTCTATTTTTTTGCGGGTTGCTTGAGAAGAAGATGGTAGAGCAGTGTATTTGCAGCTGCATGCAAGTTATAGTTTGGAATAGGATTGCTTGGTTAAAGGTTGATTGATATACACACCTGAGCATCAGTACTAACATATCAAATATTAATTCAACACCGTAGTCCTGCATACTTACAATTTCAGGTACATGGCCAACATACACAAATCGAGATTGGCGAGCGCATGAACAGTTTTCTCTCTCTCAGTTTTCAAATGAATCTGCATTGACCCAAATTCCAAATGCATTAGGTTTATTTATAAGATGTGCAACATATATGGATCTATTTTGACTCAAATTTCAATTGCATTAAGCTGGTTAATTTATAAGACGTGCGTTGCACGTGCATGCTTACTAGTATATTATGAAGAAATCCGGTCCTCTTGTTTAAAAAAAATCTGTCCTCAGTTATTATTAAGAAAAAAGGAGAAGGATTCTAAAACAAAATTAAGAAAAAAAAAGACATCTGGTTCTCTCTAGTTCTATAAAAATCTATATCTATACCTAACTAGTTGAATGCCTGTGCGTTATCACGGACGTATAATTATATGGGTTACCATCTTATTTCGGAATGCCTTAGACTTTCACCTCTCGTCTTATAAAAATTAAACATCTAAAGAAATAAATATAAATAATTAACCATTAAGTATAAATAAATTTATTAATCAGAATGAGTCACGTGATGCCTTAAATCCTGCCCATCCATGTCGTCTGCACCTCTACCATCTCTTTTACGCTCGGCCTCATGCGCGCACCACCTGAACTCGCCAACATGGCGAATGATAACTTACGTATGAGATAAAGCATGTCGTATCGAATAGAATTGGAGTATGTAGCAATAAAAAAAGCGCACTATTTCACACTATTTAGCATGCTATAGTATGTATAGAAGGACCACACTAACATAAATATCATGATATATAGTGTCAAGTAGAGCCTTAGTAGGAACATGTCAACATGTGAGAAGATTGTAGCCGAAATGGCAGCGGTGTGAGACTTGTCAGTGAGAACGGTGAGAGGGTAAGAGTTCGAACTATTAATGCTAGATTAGCAATTTATTTTAATAGGCATCTTCGAAAATAAAGGCTATATGCATCAGTCGATACAGAGGTCGGGGTTTTCTCCCCTTTTCAAAAGAAAAAAGTACGTGTTTTTTTACTATATTTTTGTGTTTTTGTTTACTCTATTTTCGTAACTTAGATGGAAAGAATTCTTTAAAATTATACAATTACAACCACCATGTTTCTAAAACTTATTTTTTAGGAAAAATATCTGCTAGAGTTTCTGAACATTGCGTTGCGATGCCCTTCTGGTCCTCCATGTGAATCTACCGAATGAGTAAGAAAAACAAACTTGTGAAGTCACCCTGCACGGTCAAGAAGAAAAAGGAAATTCGTCAAGCTAGCTTGCACGCAGCAGCACTCTGACGTGATGGGCTAATCCTCAACCAAAATGTCACAGGACGTCAGACAGAAGTGTGGCGTGCACCCACACGAGCGAGCGGGACGCTAACGCCGTCACCGGCGCCATGGCACAACTCGTCGCTCCGGGCGCCTGACCGCCGACAACCTGGTTTGAGGGTAAGCCTACACGACTATCGGGAAGAACCGCTTCAGGGCAGCTACCATAGGGACCCGCCATTGACGGGCCAGTCATCTCCTTGCCGATGAAAATAGGGACACCTTGACTTATACAAAACTTTCTCGTATCTCATTAATAAGGAAAACCTAGAACTGTTGAAAAACAAATGAGAGATGGCCGAACCTCCATCCCCTCACCTTCGGCCGGATCAGATGAGGGTGCGTCGTTCCGACCGGCCGCCTCACCTTCCTCCGCTGCCAAGCAACCGCCGCTCCTCTGTTTTAGCATGGCTTGTTCCTGTCTGAACCTCAGCCGCCGCCGCCCTCGCGTCATGCATCTATGGCCACCTGTGCACCGGCCTCCTTAACCTCCAGAAGGCGCAAGCGTTGCGACCATGCCCGCTTGCGCCCGATCAACCTGTACGTGAACGGCGGACCTCATCCAAGTAGCCGTCTCTTCTCTCCCTGAGCACCGTCGCTTCTGCCCGGTCAACCTGTACATGAACGGCAGAAGAAAACCAAGGTAAGACTTTTTATATAGTAGAGATAATAAAAACAGCAATGTTAACATGTCTTATTTGGACTATTTTACCCTCCTACAAAACTGTTTATTACCCACCGCTGCCCTCCTTAAGTCAGATATCGGTTTTTTTCCTTCCTCTATCAATCCCGACCGACACATCCCCCTCCCTTTTCTTCCTCGGGCGCGCACGTGCTCACCCCGGTTCGCTCGGTAGCAGCGCCCGACACGGAGGCGGGCGAGCGGGACCATGAGACTGGGACCAGGAGGCGGGGCGGCGCAGGAAAGCGGGAAGGAAAGGGGATCTGACCTTGATCTTGAACTTTGTGTCGGGGGCGTTGTTAGTCGAGGCACAGCGGGTACAAAGAGTTTGGGGAATCGCTATCCGAGTCCTTGCTCCAGCGCCGACGCATCATCTCAGGACTCCGATTGGTCGTTGACTTTAGCTGCATGTTAGGTTCCAAATACTCAAATCCACTCAATCATCGGTAGATACAAAGATTTCCTAACTAAACAGAAGAACAAGCATGAAGAGGACTAGGAATTTAGAGCCGAGATGGGAAAGAAGAGCCGCCGCCGTTCACCTGATCCTCTTGGATGCCATGTTCATCGCCTCCTGAAGTGTATATGTAGTGGCACTAGTTCTTGGTGGATCAGTTGGGCTGAGCCCATCGTTTCTGGCCCATGACGGCAGCCCGGCTAGTTGTACGCAGGCGAGGTTCCTAACATCCCCCTCTCCTTGAAATTCGGCTTGTCCCCAAGCCGGAGCTTTTGAAGGATATCGAGGGGCTGTATTGCCGGGATCCCATGGCGTGTGAACTTCCTTGAGCGTGTTGCAATTACGACGGTATTCTTCATCAAGGTAGGGGTCATAGTTGTCGGCGACCCAACTGAAGGAGGCATCATGGTAGTAGTTGGTGTTGATATGGACTTGCTTTAAATGGAGGCAGTACTTGTGGACGACAGACACTTGCTCGAAGAAGGTGGTTACCGCTATGACATCGCTCCCTCCTTGAAAAGATATTGAGTTATGTTGTAGCCCTGGGCAATGTTGTAGAAGTTGTTCACAATTCCCATGGGACAAGCCAAGAAGTTCCCGGAGACCAAGATCCCCTGAAAACTGTGTGTACTTTACGGGTTGTGAAACTGAGAATTGAACAAGACAGAGCTCGTGGAAATTACTGCCTTGTTCACTGCCATTGAGTAGTACCATGAACTGACTTAACCATATCAGAATGATCATTGTGCCAAATTGACTCCACCTTCCAAGACCAATCAAACCAGTGACGTCAAGGAATGCTAGAATTAGAGTCTGGGAAGATCTCGTACTGTTGTTGTGCTTCATTTCATCAAGAAGAGGATATGACCCTGCTGTCCTAAATCTTGTAATGGACCCCAAACCAGCAACAATTTCAGAGCACCCCCACTGATATGAACATACGGTCTTCCATTGGAGAAGTCCAAAACCACACTTATTAATATGTCCAATAAACCAGGAGACAAGCCGATTGTGCAAGAGAATATTGTTCAACAACCTCACTTCAAAGAAATTCCAAGTTTGAAAGCAATTGTACCTTTGCAGCAATGTTAACATGTCTTTTATTTGGACTATTTTACCCTCCCACAAAATTGTTTATTACCCACCGCTGCCCTCCTTAAGTCAGATATCGGTTTTTTTCCTTCCTCTATCAATCCCGACCGACACATCCCCCTCCCTTTTCTTCCTCGGGCGCGCACGTGCTCACCCCGGTTCGCTCGGTAGCAGCGCCCGACACGAAGGCGGGCGAGCGGGACCATGAGACTGGGACCAGGAGGCGGGGCGGCGCAGGAAAGCGGGAAGGAAAGGGGATCTGACCTTGATCTTGAACTTTGTGTCGGGGGCGTTGTTAGTCGAGGCGCAGCGGGTACAAAGAGTTTGGGGAATCGCTATCCGAGTCCTTGCTCCAGCGCCGACGCATCATCTCTGGACTCCGATTGGTCGTTGACTTTAGCTGCATGTTAGGTTCCAAATACTCAAATCCACTCAATCATCGGTAGATACAAAGATTTCCTAACTAAACAGAAGAACAAGCATGAAGAGGACTAGGAATTTAGAGCCGAGATGGGAAAGAAGAGCCGCCGCCGTTCACCTGATCCTCTTGGATGCCATGTTCATCGCCTCCTGAAGTGTATATGTAGTGGCACTAGTTCTTGGTGGATCAGTTGGGCTGAGCCCATCGTTTCTGGCCCATGACGGCAGCCCGGCTAGTTGTACGCAGGCGAGGTTCCTAACACTGCATCGGCCGTTCTTGGTCTCGATTTTGTTTGCCAGCAGCAGGAGAGCAACAGATGGATCCAAGAAAGAAATCAAGCCGACCTAACTACAAGAATCGATTCATCTCTTCCCTGCCCACCTAAAGAAATTTGGAGCTATGAGAGATGCGAGAATGGAGATGCTGGGTAATTGGTAGGGGCGGCCGGCCGGCAGATGGCTTGCTGCTGCTGTGCTGTCTGTGCCGCCCTTTTCTCCCCTCACACAAGATCAGCACCAGGGACTCAGGGGACTCAGGGAGGCAGACAGCGAGGGAGGGAGGGCCTTCCTACAACAAAAATAATCTCTCACAGTTTTGTTGCTTCTCATTGATTTCTTCCGTGCCGGTGACGCCCTTGGTTGAGGCAGAACATCCACCCCGAGTACCCGACAAAATCGCGTGCAGGGGAGGTAGGTTCCCATAGCATACTTCCCGAAGACATAGGCTCCGACGGCAGGGGAGGCGGATTCCTGATTCAGAGAAAGAAGCACGTCGGGCGGCGCCGCTCACTGGATGGTCGGAGATGATGCGGACCTTGGAAGGGAGCTGGTCAGGATAGTGGCGAGAATGCCAGTCTGGACGACGAAGACTCGCCGGAGCAGCAGGGGGCGGTCACGAGAGTGAGCAGAGTGGTGAGAGGTGCCACGTCCCGCGCATGTTTTTTCGATGTGCGTCCCTTTAATACATCGGAAACGTATCTATAATTTTTTGATGCTACATGCTTTTTTAGTATCTATTTTGTTTTGCTTTGTTTTTCTTTAAGGTTTTTATATCGTTTCTGCAACTAACCTATTAACAAGCTGTCATAGTGCTAGTTGTCTGTTTCTTCTGTTTTTTGTTCCAGAAAAGCAGAAAATCAATATTCTCGAAATTGGACGGGACAAAAGCCAAAGTCAATAACTTTCTGTGGGGGAAAAGAATCCAGAAGACGAGACGGAGACGCGAGCCAGGGCGGCCAGACCCCCCTAGGTGCGGGTGGGCCCTGCCCCGTGCCTGGGTAGGATGTGGGCCCCCTGGCCGCCTTCCAACCTCGCCACTTCGCCTATAAGAAGCCCCCGATGCAGAAACCCTAAGTACCCGATCAATATTCTACGAAACTCTCTATAGCCGCCGCCACCGTCGTCCCTAGATCGGGGGATCTGAAGTTCTTCCCGGCACCCTGCCGGAGGGGAGATCATCCCGGAGGCTTCTCTCCGGTATGAAGCGTGAGTAGTTCCACCTTGGACTACGGGTCCATATAGTTGCTAGATGGTTGTATCTCCTCCTTGTGCTTTCATGTATAGATCTTGTGAGCTCCGTTCATGATTAAGATCTAATCTATTTGTAATCATGCATGTTGTGTTTGCGGGGATCCGGTGGATATTGAGATTACTATGTCAGATTGATTAATGGTTTTGTCTTTATGATTCTATCATGTCTGTGTTGTTTGTGATCTTGCATGCTCTCCGTTGTTAGTAGCTATCTTGGCCGAGTAGTTGCTAGTGACTCCAAGAGGGGGTATTTATGCTCGATAGTGGGTTCATGCCTCTAGTTTCCAAGGGAAGTGACATAAATCTCTTCGGTTATAGATGTGATGTTGCTACTAGGGAGAAAACAACGGTCTTTTGTTCATGGAACAAGTGGATTGTTTACCTTACACACTTTGCTTAAAGCAGTTGTCTATTGCTTGCAACTTAATACTGGAGGGGGTTCGGATGATAACCTGAAGGTGGACTTCAGTCATAGATGCAGTTGGATGGCGGTCTATGTATATTGTTGTATTGCCCAATCGAATCTCATAGGATCTTTTTGTCTGGTATTGCATTATTATGCCTTGCTCAGTTCCTGTCAATTGTCCTGCTGTAATTTGTTTACCCTTCATGCCATGTTGTTTATCTAAGGAGAGCACCTCTAGTGAACTATAGACCCCGGTCCAATCTTTACCATTGATACATCTTCCACTGTTACTTGTTTACTTGCTGCAAACCATTACCTTACACACAATACGTTTAATCCTTTGTTACAGCAAATTGTTAAGCTTGACAACCTCACTATTTGTTGGGGCAAAGTCTTGAGTTTGTGTTGTGCAGGTCTCTGTGTTGCTTGCAACACCTGTGTGATGTTTCCTTCCTCCTTCTGGTTCGATAACCTCGATTTCTTACTGAGGGAAAACTTGTTGTTGTGCTGCCTCACACCTTGCTCTTGGGGTTCCCAACATGCTTCATGTTAGCCATCAAGCTTTTCTGGCGCCGTTGTCGGGGAGGCTAAGGACGTCTTCACAAGGGGAGTCCTCCACTTCCTTTCTCTTTACTTTGTTTTTAGTTTGCTTAGTTTATTTTGCTTGGTTTTGTTTTCATATTTTTAAAAACTCCAAAAAAAATAGTTTAGTTTGATTAGCTTTTTCTTATAAAAAACACACAAAAAATTAGTTTCCGCTCTAGTTGCTGGTCTGCTATTGCCTTTCTTGGTCATGCTTTCTATCAATGGATGGTTTCTTTGAAACTAGTTCTTATTGGCAAGGTGGGTTCACGGGAGAACAAAAGTAGTATTATAAAGAACACCGTTTGTCATAAAAGGGAAACACTTATGGGAACAAATTGATAAGTTGAATACTATTGCTAGAGACGTGTGCTCTACTTATAATGTTACTTATTGCTTTGATAAAGCTTGTTGCTTTAGGAGGTATAAACACCTCCCTTTTCAATGTGAGTACAATGATAATGTTACCATTTCCTCTTATGTTAAAGGAAATTATGACTCTTATGATGTGGAACAGATTGAAGAATTTATTGCCTTCAAGGGTGCATTTGAACTTGCCAGTTTGCTTGAAAATACTGATGATGCACCTTATGAATCTGGGGTTTATGAGATACTTAAATTTTGCTTTGATAATTACAGGCAAGAAAATGGCTATATTCTTGAATATTTTAATAGGCGTTTTCCACAAATGGAAGAGACTAATGCCTTGCAGCAGCCTATGGAAGAAGAAATTGTTAAAACTGAAAGCTCATTAGATGAAAAAGAGGGGGAGAGTGATGAACAAAAGGAGGAAGAATGGATTATCTTCCCATGTCTACCTTCTAATGAGAGTAACTCTTTATCCCTTACATTACTTGATTGTCCCCCATGCTTACCAAAGGAGGATGAATGTTATGTTCCTGTTGATCCTTTTGAAATATCTACTTTGGGTAAAACCTCTGAAGGTTTTAATCCCACTATTTTTGAGCTTGATAGAGATTATGTGTTTGTAGATCATGAAAATCATGCTTTATGTGATAGCTATATTGTTGAGTTTATTCATGAGGCTACTGAAAATTATTATGAGAGAGGAAAATATGGTTGTAGAATTTTTCATGGTACTGAAACACCTCTCTATGTGCTGAAAGTTTTGAAGTTACTCTTGTTTTATCTTCCTATGTTTGTCACTTTGTTCTTTGTGAATTTATTTGTGTACAAGATTCCGATGCATAGGAAGATGGTTAGACTTAAATGTGTTTTGAATTTGCTTATTGATGCTCTCTTTTACTTCAATTCTTATTTCTTATGTGAGCATCTTCTCAAACTATCAGGTCTAACTTAAAGGCGTTAAAGAAAAGTACTTGTTGGGATATAACCCAAGAGTTTCTTTGAGTCTTGAAGTTATTACTTCTGTAATGGCCTCTCCTTATCCTTTTTGTTTGCCTTTTGTGCCAAAAATGACCTCTAATGAGAGGGAAGTAAGATTTGGGGAGTTGCTGTCCCGAAACAGATTTCTGTCCTCCATCAAAAAAATTCGTGAGGAGTCTCTATAACTCGGTTTGAACTAAAAATTTATGAATAAATCCCCCAGTATGTTATCTAACTTTCGTTAGTTCAACACTTTTTGATTTGAGCAACAGAAAATGTTCGAAAAAATTGGTTTCTACCTGCTGGTCTGTTTTGACAGATTTCTGCCATTATTTGCATTTGCTTCTTATTGATTCCTTTTTGAGTTCTTATTAGGTGAATTGAGCTCTTTGAAGGAGTTGATACAGTATCTTGTGTTTTTAGTGAAAAGTCTTGCTGTTCCAAAGCTTTGCCAGAGGTCTAATATCTTTTGAATACACTAATGTTGCTAATGAAGATTGTGTGAAGTTTTGTATGAAGGAAAATTTTAGGTGTAAAGAGAGAATGATGTAATGAGATAAAGAATGGACAAAGGCTCAAGATTGGGGATACCACCCCGATGTCACCCTAAGAAATATCCAAGAGGTACAAGCGTCAATGCTTGGGGATGCCCAAGGCATCCTCTTCTTCATCAATAAAAAGCTCAGGTCTATCTAGACACTTCATTTTTATTGTTTTATGCACGGTTGTGTTATTCTTGGAGAGTCTTAGTTTTTGTTTGCTTTGCTTAGGTTGTTTAGTTTGCTTGAATAAAGAAGTTTGGACCCCCGTTCTCGCTGTGTTGTTTTGCAAATAAGTTGCTTGGTGTTGGAAAGGAGTAGGAAGTTCTTGCTTGATAAGTGCAAGAGGAGCTTGCATTGACTGTGACTTAGACCTTAGCATGACATGCTAGGTGTTGTTTTGACCTTATGATTAGTGATTATTGATGTAGCATGTCTGTTTCAAACAATTGGGATTGCTTAGTGTGCCTTGAAGAAATTATGCGTTGTTTTAGCATGCAAAAAGCATAGTATTGTTTGGGTTGACTTGGCACATGCTCACACCATGTTATGACTATCACAAGTCACCATAGTCTCTATGATAATTTAGTCCTTGACTTATAGTACCACTCTATGCTTTGATTAGTAATGTTTTGTTGCTCTGCATGATTTTGGCCTTTATGCTCTCTTAGTTGGTTGCTCCCAGTCTTTTGCTAGCCCCCACTTGTATGAGTAAGCTCTACTCATGCTTCCAAGTCCCAAGAAACCCAGTTTTTCCAAAGTGTCCACTATAATTTCCAATGCATGGTGTGTTACACCATTCCAAGTATATTCTTGTTTTTTAGCTATCTTCCAATTAAAAACTATTTTGTTATGTGAAAACTTAGTGATTAAAGCCCTCACAAACTTGATGGCACACTTTATATTCTTTTCCCCTAATAAACTTGAACCATTGTGTCGTCTATGTTGTATATGCTTGCACTTATACGTTGGAATTAGCAGAACCGTGCTGACACGGGGAACGTTTTCAACATTGCACTTGTACTTTGTACTCAGTTGATATCATGCTCTTTTGTCTATGGATGTCACCGGTGTGAAATAAAGAGGGAACTTGTAAGTCCATGGAGTTTGTATTTTGTGTTAGAGAAACGCCTGGGCCGCTAGCCTAAGCCATGCCTAATCATGGTGGAAACTTGCAGCAGCACCATAGTGAGCTAATCTATGAAGCATCCTCAATAAAAATCTATGCATATAGTAAATAAAAAGATCACTGAGATGCTCATAGTCTTCTTGCCTTGTCATTTTGGTTATGGGATAGCTCCTGTACCATGTTCAAGGGGTACCCCATTGGCGGTTCTCTATGATATGCAAATACTTACAATGAGAAGAACTTACAAGTGACTGAAGTTGAGTAGCATGAGGTGTGGCCCTCGTATTCAAGGGACTTGAGATTTCCAACTTATACTTCGTCAAGCATATACTCCATAGTTTGTTCACTTTAGCCTTAATCACTTCAAGATGCTTACGATAGGGGCAATGAGGGCTGAAAGCTAACAAGTACCATAATTTTTGGAAGCACTTTTTGAAACTTGAAATACCTGCCTCCCTTTGTGAAGGGCCTTTCTTCCACCATTATTTGAGTCTCCACCTTCTACCCTTAGGCACCATTAAGAGAGCATAGTTGTCATTCTGTGTGTAGTGTCCCAAAGCTTATTGATTGATGCATATTATGATATTAATTGTTCTTGTGTTATTTGTTTCTAGTCACCCTTGTGAACCTTGAAGGTGTCCTATGCATCTATTTGCTACTCTTTGAGGGACAAGCTGATTGCCACTATGCTATGTTTTCTATATGTGAAACAAACAAATATTTTTCAATGCATGTTATTCATGATCTTTGTTTGTAGCCTCTCATGTTGCATGCATAGTTACTTTGTCCTATTGTTAGAATTCCATCTTTCATGCATATGTTTAGAGTTCTTTGATACCAGCTTCCAATGCTTGCAATTTTTTAGATCTTCATTGTGAAGGTGCATGTCACCTAAAAAATTATTCTTTTTATCACTTACCTATTCGGAGACGAGCAGGAGTTAAGCCTGGGGATGCTTGATACGTCGGAAATGTATCTATAATTTTTTATGCTCCATGCTTGTTTAGTATCTACTTTGCTTTGCTTTGTCTTTCTTTGAGGTGTTTTTATATCTTTTCTGGAACTAACCTATTAACAAATTGCCACAGTGCCAGTTGCCTGTTTTCTTCTGTTTTTGGTTCCAGAAAGGCAGAAAATCAATATTCTCGGAATTGGACGGGACAAAAGCTGTAGGGTTCGTAGCATAGAAAACAAAAAAATTACTACGATGGGAACTAAGTACCAAGATCTATATACTAGATACAAACAACCGGCGGATGTATATCCGTAGAGAACATACCCTTGAAGACCGACAAAGCTTAACGAGTTGAACTCGTGGTTGACGTAGACGATCTCTTGCCGATCTCAAGATCTAGAGGAAGTCCTAGCACCGCAAAGCAGCAGCGCATCCGTGCTGGCACACACGTACAAGACACCGAGCAACCTCCGCCTCCTCGCTCCAGCGATGCAGCAGAAGCACAACCCTTTCTTGCCGAATAGCCACCGGGAACATGTATCTCGCTAGTCCGAGATCATGGGGATAAATTCTAGAGCGGGAGAGGGATCTTTCACGAGGAGGTGTGAGTGAGAAGTAAGGAGGGGGTGCCTTTTATAGGAGAGGGGGGAACCCCAAGGGGTGGCCGGCGCATGGGGGCTGCCCCCTTGCCCTCCCCTCATTCATGTGGGTGGACACTCCACTCACAAAATCCTTTCAATTCCCTCCACTCAAAATCCCACTCAAAATTGCTATTAAATTTCCACCAAATTTAATGCAAACTCTCATTAAATAAAACTTATTTTATTTATTCAGAATTTTGTCAATTACTTTAATGAAAAACATTCACATATAACCCCTTGCTAGTATTCCATTTCACATGCAAAAACACTTTATGCAATTTCACCCGAAAACCTGTTTCGGTATCTAGTGAAATAAATTCTTGCGCTTGTTATTCTTTCCGGCATGAAATTTTTGCTCCAATTGGATGTAAGTGTCCCTTAAGTGTGTCCTGGAGATCCATACTGACTCCCACACATTCAACGATGACTTTCCTGTGATCGTCGGAACTTTTTACGCTAGTATCTTAATCCCTTTGTTTCACGATATATTACATGTCTGAGATTCGATCATCGGTATCTCCATACCTAGTTTGATCTCGTTACCGACATGCACTCTTTTCTCGTTCCCGTGATATAACATTCTAGTGATCAAATCACTTGCTTGCAAGCTAACCAATGTGATATCACCGAGAGGGCCCAGAGTATATCTATCTGTCATCGGGATGAACAAATTCCACTCTTGATCCATGAGCCTCAAAATAACACTTTAGTAGTTCTGAAGCCATCTTTATAATCACCCAGTTACGGTGTGACGTTTGATGTCATCAAGAAAACTCTTCCGGTGTTAGTGATTGACATGATCTCATGGTCTAAGGATTAGGACCACTTCGTAAGTTGTTATAGCAATATAAACTCAATGACTTTGATCGTAATGCTATACTTCGGATGAATGTTGATCACATCATTACACTAATGTTGTGATCTCGTTATTAACAACATCCAATGTCTATGATCAGGAAACTGTGATCATCTTGTTAATCAACGAGCTAGTTTATGAGAGAGGCTTAACTAGGAACTTTCTATTTGTTTATTAAACACACATGTATTAACTTTTCCGTATTAATACAATTATATCATGCAAAATAAACATCTATCATATACTTGGAATACACATAATAAACACTTCATTATTGCCTCTCAGGGCATATTCCCTTCAGTCTCCCACTTGCACTAGAGACAATAATCTAGTTACATAGTGATGTATCTAACACCCATGGAGTTCTGGTGTAGATCATGTTTTGCTCTAGGGAGAGTTTTAGTCAACGGATCTGCTACATTGAGATCCGTATGTACTTTACAAATCTTTATATCTCCATCCTTGACATGCTCACGGATGGAGTGAAACCGACGCTTAATATGCTTGGAATGCTTGTGAGACCTTGGTTCTTTGGCATTGGCAATGGCACCATTGTTGTCACAATAGATCACCATTGGGTCCAACGCGTTTGCAACCACACCTAGTTCGGATATGAACTCCTTCATCCAAACTGCTTCCTGAGCCGCTTTCGAAGCAGCAACATATTCGGTCTCCGTTGTTGATCCCGCCACCACAGGTTGTTTGGAGCT
Organism: Avena sativa; assembly: GCA_916181665.1. Lineage (NCBI taxonomy): Eukaryota > Viridiplantae > Streptophyta > Magnoliopsida > Poales > Poaceae > Avena > Avena sativa. The sequence goes on from OV702283.1 coordinate 26,703,902, forward strand.
CCTCCAACTAACCGCTCTGCCATTCATGAGAAATACGTATCCGGATTTAGACTTAGTGTCATCCGGATCGGTGTCAAATCTAGCGTCGACATAACACTTAGCGACGAGCTCTTCTTCACCTCCGTATACAAGAAACATATCCTTAGTTCTTCGCAAGTACTTAAGGATATTCTTGACCGCTTTCCAGTGTTCCAAACCTGGATCCGATTGGTACCTACTAGTCAAACTAATAGCATGTGCCACATCCGGTCTTGTACATATCATGGCGTACATTATAGAGCCTATGGCTGAAGCATAGGGGAGTTTGTCCATTATCTCTCTTTCTTCCGCTGTAGCCGGACTTTGAGTCTTACTCAATGTCGTGCCTTGTAACATAGGTAAGAACCCCTTCTTACTTTCGTCCATTTTAAACTTCTTTAAAATCTTATCAAGGTATGTACTTTGCGATAGCCCTATTAGGCGCCTAGATCTATCTCTATAGATATTTATGCCTAATATGTATGACGCTTCACCTAGGTCCTTCATTGAAAATTTGCTGTTTAGATAACTTTTAACACTGTTTAAAAGATCTATATCATTTCCGATCAATAATATGTCATCCACATATAGTATCAGAAATGCCACATTGCTCCCACTCACTTTCTTGTAAATACAAGCTTCTCCATAAGTTTGTACAAATCCAAACTCTTTGATCACCTCATTAAAGCGGAGATTCCAACTTCGTGATGCTTGCTTCAATCCATAGATGGATCGCTGAAGCTTGCACACCTTGTTAGCATCCTTAGGATCGACAAAACCCTTTGGTTGTATCATATACAACTCTTCTTAAATATTACCATTGAGAAACGCGGTTTTGACAAAACCCTTTGGTTGTATCATATCCATACTTCATAATCGAAATATGCAGCATTTGCTAACATAATCTTAACTTATTTTAGCATCACTACGGGAGAGAATGTCTCATCGTAGTCAACTCCTTGAATTTGTCGAAACCCCTTTGCGACAAGTCGAGCTTTATAGACGGTCACATTACCATCAGCATCAGTTTTCCTTTTGAAAATCCATTTATCCTCCATGGCCTTTGGGTCGTGAGGTAAGTCCACCAAGTTCCAAACTTGATTTTCATACTGAAGGGAATATGCCCGAGAGGCAATAATAAAGTGGTTATTATCGTATTCCTTGTTTATGATAAATGTTTATTTTACATGCTATAATTGTATTAATACGGAAACGTTAATACATGTGTGTTTAATAAACAAAAGGTAGTTCCTAGTTATGCCTCTCTTATAAACTAGCTCGTTGATTAACAAGATGATCATAGGTTTCCTGATCATGGACATTGGATGTTGTTAATAACGAGGTCACAACATTAGTGTAATGATGTGATGAACATTCATCCGAAGTATAGCATTACGATCAAAGTCATTGAGTTTATATTGCTATAACAACTTACGAAGTGATCCTAATCCTTAGACCATGAGATCATGTCAATCACTAACACCGGAAGAGTTTCTCGATGACATCAAACGTCACACCGTAACAGGATGATTATAAAGATGGCTTCAGAACTACTAAAGTGTTATGTTGAGACCCATGGATCAAGAGTGGAATTTGTTCATCCCGATGACGGATAGATATGCTCTGGGCCCTCTCGGTGATGTCACATTGATTAGCTTGCAAGCAAGTGATTTGATCACTAGAATGTTATATCACGGGAACGAGAAAAGAGTGCATGTCGGTAACGAGATCAAACTAGGTATGGAGATACCGATGATCGAATCTCGGACATGTAATATATCATGAAACAAAGGGATTAAAATACTAGCGTAAAAGGTTCACACGATCACAGAAGTCATCGTTGAATGTGTGGGAGTCAGTACGGATCTCCAGGTCCCGCTGCTGATTATTGATCGGAGAGGGGTCTCGATCATGTCTGCATTATTCGCGAACCGTAGGGTGACAAACTTAAGGGATACCGACACCATTCGGAGCAAATGATATGCCAGAGAAAGAAAAAGGAAAGCGCAGGAATTTATTTCACTAGACATCGAAACTGTTTCGGTTGAAATTGCTGAAACTGGTTCTGCATGTGAAATTGAAATGTTTTAAGGGGTTTTATGTGAATGTTTGTTAATTAAAGTAGTTAACAAAATTCTGAATAAATAAATAAAAGAGTTTTATTTATATGAGAGCTTGCATTAAATTTGGTGGAAATTTAATGCATGTGAGTGGATTTTTGAGTGGAGGCTTTTTAATGGGAGTGGAGGCTTTTCATTTTGAGTGGGAGCTCCACCCACATGAATGTGGAAGAGGTGGGGGAAGACCCCATGGCTGGGCTCCATGCCCCTTGGGTGCCCCCCTCTCCCCTATAAAAGGCCCCCCTCTCCTCCTCTCAAAGTACACCTCCTCGCGAAGGATCTCTCTCCCCCCTTTAGAATTTCCCCATGGTCTCGGATCAGCGAGATACATGTTCCCGGTGCCTTTTTCTGTAAGTATTTGTTGCTTCCACTGCTTCGCTGGAGCGAGGGCGCGGAGGTTGTCGGGGTACCCGTACGTGTGTGCGATCACGGATGCACCACTGCTTTGAGGTGCTGGACTTGATCGTGCTGGACCGGCTGGACCAGATGGACTTCATCACGATCTTGAGATCGGCAAGCGTTCGTCTACATCATCCACGAGTACAACCTCGTTAACGCTATTCGGTCTTTGAGGGTATGTATTCTATGGATGTATATCCACCCGTTGCTTGTATCTAGTAGATAGATCTTGGTACATATATGTTCCCATCGTAGGAAATTTTTTGTTTTCTATGCTGCAAAGCCTATAGTGGTATCAGAGCCGGATCTATGCGTAGATAGTTTGCACGGGTAGTACACATATGAGTATGTGGGCGATGATGATCATTTTATTGCTTCTTAGTTGTACTTTGGATATTGGTGGCATAGTGGGATGAAGCGGCCCGGACAAACTTTACATGTCCTCGCACATGAGACCTGTTCCACGCTTGACATGCAACTAGTTTTGCATAAGTGGCTAGCGGGTGTCTGTCTCTCCTGCTATAGTCAATATCTAATTTGCAACGAGTTGTCAACAATTTGGTTATCCTCGTTGTGGTTCATGTTCGTAGGTAAGAACGGTTCTATCTTCGAAAGCCCTAAGCCACGTAAAACTTGCAATGGATAAATTAGAGGCGTCTATTTTAGATTGTTGTTGGGCTAGTGTTATGATATGGTGATGTTGTAAGTATAAGTATGAGATGATAATCTTACAACACACATAACGTGTAAGTTCCATAGACCTTGGCCTTACACATAAAGGTATGATAGTGATCATACCACGGTGCACATGATAGAGATCATATGCGGGAACCATATCATTTCAACTAATAAACATGTGATGTTTGATTGCATCTTATATTGCTTGTTTGGCGTTTTATTAGCATAATAAGATGATCCCCCATTTAGATATCAAGATAAAAATGTGTTCTTCCTTAAGTATGCACCAACAATGTATCGCCGCTTCAAGGCATCACGTGATGATCGGGTGTACTTGAATCCACGAGCATATATCGGGTGTAAGACAGTTACACACGCGAATACTAAGGTTCTTACTTGGCGAGCCTAGCATGTACAGACATGGCCTCGGAACACGGACCGAAAGGTTAAGCATGAGTCATATGTTTTGATATGATGACCATATGGATGCTCGCCTTTGAAGCTACACCGACTCACGTGATGATCGGACTTGGTGTAGTGGATTTGGTTCATGTAATCACCAAAAGGCACGAGGGATGTCATTTTTGAGTGGGAGTTCATTTCTAATTTGGATTAGTAGAACTCAATTTATCATAAATTAAATCAAAGTGAATTTGCATAATTTTTTGTAGTCATTGGCATTCGTTCACCACCTTATGCATAATTGTAATTGAGATAATAGAGCTACAGAATTCTGGATATATACTTTACGAACTGGTATCGTATTGTGTTGAGTGTCAATCTAAAGTTTAAAGTCCTATTGCAAACTTTCAGCAAACTTTGTTTACTCCGTGAAATTTAATAGTTAGTATTAAATCGAGAGTAAAAATTCCAGTGTTAGTATCTAAAGTATCATGTTTGCCTCCATGGTTCTTGATTTAAATATCAAGGTTTTCTAGGAGCTGAAAGAATTTTTTTAGAAACCATCATGTGTGGCAGATATAACGATATCTGAAACAATGTTTTGGCTACAGTATGATAGAGTATAATATATGTTCTTATATTGGATGAGAATTTGCAAAGGTTGGAGATGCTAGACATCCTAATCATCCAAAAGGGTTTTGGAAAGTAATGTTATACTCACGATTCGCCTTTATAAGCTACAGTAGCTTGATCGTGAAAGTCGTCATGATAAGGATGAATAGAAGATGTATTGTAAAGTGTTTACTATACTAAAAGATTACTAAAGAATGGATTTTGAAAGAACGCCGATCATTTGATGATGGTGATCTACTTCAAAGTGCAAGTCCAAAGGTATTATTATTTGAATATACACGTTTTGGACTATGTGTCATGTATATGGCGCCACTTTTGATGTTGATAGATTCTTTTAAAAAGTAAAAGGAAATGCTGAAAGAGAATCTATAAAAAAAATATTTCGCAGAAAATAAAAGATTGGAAATATCCAATTTAGCTATATATATGATATACATGTTATGGTTGTATTCTTTGCTTGTTAAACAATGTGGTTCTTAGGTATTGGATACCGAATTGGTTGGTATGAAATTTCATACAGAACGACGCAATTCATGAACCACAATGGCCTAAGTAACTAGCAAGAGAATATGTGATGATGTTCATCGAAAACAAATAAACCGTTGTTTGTATTTCTCGTTGACATCAAGGCTTGACTTCAAGATTTGTTTTAATAATTGTTATTTGAATCAGGTATTATGAGAACAAAGGTTGTTCAAATAATTACCTTGTTCCATATAAGATGGATGATTTACAAATCTAGTTGGAGAAATCACATCCATAAAACCTAATGCTAAAATGTCGCAAGACAAATGATTGGAAGATCACTTACGAAGTGACATCGCCGTTTAAATTATATTGGAAAGAAAACATGAAGAAACTCCATTTTCATGGATTTTTGGAGTCTTTGATTTGATCAAGTGACGCTTGTGAGACTTTCCTCGGGATAATTAAAACTTCGTTCAAAGGCCAAAGAAGAACGAACGACTAAATTATTGGAATTTATACATATCGATGTATGTAGTCCATTAAGTATAGTCGTAAGCGATGGGTTTCAACTTCATATACTTTCTCCGGAAATTTGAGTGAATATTCACTTAATGAGAAAGAAGTGTGAAATATTTGAAAATGTTCAAAGACTTTCAAGATGAAGTGAAAATCATTGTGACAAGAAAATAAATGGTTTATAATTTTATCATAAGGGATTTATTTGAGTTACAAGTGTAACAAGAAAATAAATGAATTATGATTTTATCATAAGGGATTTATTTGAGTTGCAAGTTTAGCAAAACACCTAGATTTACATATCCCGAAACACCATAGGAATATGGAGTGTTTGAGATTTGTAATGCAACCTTGTTTGACATGGTTGGATCAAAGGTGTTATTGATAAAACTGCCATTATGTTTTAAAAAGATTAAAGCTTTAGAGACTATCGCTTTTACACTGAAAAGAGCTCCATCTTGATCCGTTGAAATGACACCATATGAGTTATGGTTTGGGGTAAAACCCAAGTTGTCATTTCTTAAATTTTGGTATGCTAAACATAAGTAAGATGTTTACAACCGAAGTCAGATGAGCATGTCTTTGTAGGTTATTTCGAATAACAATTGGGTATTCCTCCATAACACCGAGGACAAAAGGGTTTGTCGCTTGAAATGTGAAGTTTCTTGAAAAAGGAATTTTTCACAAAAGTTAAGTGGGAGGAGAATAGAACTTTGATAAGGTTAACGAACCTTAGCTATATGTGATGAGTTGTGCAGCGCCGGAAATCGTTCCGGAGGCAGCCATAATGCTCATGGTTTATGTGCCTCAAAGGTTGTGGTCACGGAGATCTAAGTTCCTATTGAACCAAGTAGGTCGGATAAACAATCAAATACTAAGATTTGAGAGTAAATCATTATTGTTTGACAATGATGAACCGATTATATACAAAGAAGCGATGATGGGCCTTGACTCCGTCAAATGGCTTGAAGCCATAAAATCCGTGATAGTTCCATATACGAGAAATCAAGTTTTGAACTTGGAAGACCCTCCGGAAAGGTGTAAAAACCTATCAGTCGTATTTGGATCTATAAAGAAACAGACATGGATGTTTCACATCTATGAAATAGTTGACATGTCGGTAAAGTATTTTACGACAATATTCAAGGAGTTGACTATGACAAGATTTGATCTTTCATAGCGATATTTAGTCTGGACGGATTAAAGTAGCAACCACTACATATAATTTGGTATATGGTAGATGAATAAACAAAACAAAATTCTTCTAATAGAATGGTTACCTAGGACGTGTACATGACACGGTCCAAAGGGTTTTGTTAATTCAAAGTATGCTAAAAAGGGCATGCAAACTTCAATGGTTGAAGTAAGCATCGCGGAGTTGGAATCTTCACCTTAATGAAAAGGAGTTTTCATCTAGAGACGATGAAGATGCTTGCATTTGCAAGAAATTAAGTGGGGGCGCTGAGACATATTTCTAATATATTATGTGGATGACATCTTGTTGATTAGAAATGATGTATCTTTTATTGACAAAGGTTAAGAATTTCATTTCGATGAAAAACTTAGGCAAAACCCGAATATTTAGCGTGAATGTCTATAGTGGATAGACTATGACGCCAATATGGTTGTGCCAAACGTACATATATGAGATATTGAAGGAGTTCAATATAGAAACGAAAAGAAACAGTTCTTGTTGCATGGAAAGGAATTGAATCAAGATTCAAGTGTATTGACACTTGATAAGTGAAACAAGATTCAAGTTCTTTGACACTTGATGAGTGAAATCACGAGAATGTTTTGATCAATCATACCATGATATGTACACATCCAGATATGTCCTATGCTCTAAGTGTTATGAGCATATACCAGAATGAATCATAAAATGATCATTGGACGATAGTGAGGATATTCTTATGATCTTTTGGAAGAACTAAGAATATATTTGTGTAGAGGTGACAAACAATTACAAATAGTTCATTGTAAAGCGTTACATTGACACTAGGTTTGTCACAAGATACAAATTAAGTTTATCTCAATTTAAACTATGAGTGGCACAGTGTAATGGAAAGAAGATTCCATGATGGATTTGGAAGAAATCCATAGTTAAGACATTGTGACGAATACTACAATAAAAAGGCTAAGTATATGACTGCTATAGTAGTAGCAAAGGAGGAAATTTGTGTCAAGTAGTTTGTTATCAAACTAAGGTGTGGTTCGCAATGGGCTAACACTAAAGATTGTTATCAAACTAAGGTGTGGTTCGCAACGGGCTAACACTAAAGATATATTGTACAACAATAGTATCGACATGATTTAACCCCAAGGAACTAAAGGTCTCACCAAAAGACCAAATTTATACAATGCCATCTCATTGGAGAATGAGTGATTCGTGGAGACGCAAAGACATGCAAATACACACGGACCTGAAAGCGTCAGATCCGTAGATTATGTTAACCACTTGCAATTGCGTATATGGAACACCAGAAAGCCATAGGTGTTCAATACGCAAAGTTTTCAAACTAGATTATTGTCTCTAGTGCAAGTAGGAGACTGAAGGGAATATGCCCGAGAGGCAATAATAAAGTGGTTATTATTGTATTCCTTGTTTATGATAAATGTTTATTTTACATGCTATAATTGTATTAATACGGAAACGTTAATAAATGTGTGTTTAGTAAACAAAAGGTAGTTCCTAGTTATGCCTCTCTTATAAACTAGCTCGTTGATTAACAAGATGATCATAGGTTTCCTGATCATGGACATTGGCTGTTGTTAATAACGAGGTCACAACATTAGTGTAATGATGTGATGAACATTCATCCGAAGTATAGCACTACGATCAAAGTCATTGAGTTTATATTGCTATAACAACTTACGAAGTGATCCTAATCCTTAGACCATGAGATCATGTCAATCACTAACACCGGAAGAGTTTCTCGATGACATCAAATGTCACACCTCACTGGATGATTATAAAGATGGCTTCAGAACTACTAAAGTGTTATGTTGAGACCCATGGATCAAGAGTGGAATTTGTTCATCCCGATGACAGATAGATATGCCCTAGAGGCAATAATAAATATAGTTATTATTATATCTTTGTGTTTATGATAAATGTTTACATTCATGCTATAATAGTATTAACAAGGAAACATTAATACTTGTGTGATTTGTAAACTTAAATTGAAGTCCCTAGTAAAGCCTCTATACATCACTAGCTTGTTGGTTAATAAATGATTGTGGTTTCCCTATCATGAACATTGAGATGTTATTAACAACAAGATCATATCATTAGGAGAATGATATGGTGGACATACTCCTATAGATAAGCGTAGCATAAAGATCAAGTCATTTTAATAGTTCAATTGCTATATGCTTTCTGATACATAGTAACCTAATTCCTTCGACCATGAGATCATGCATATCACCTTTACCGGATGGATGCTTTGATGACATCAAACACCACACCGTAACTAGGTGGCTATAAAGGTGGCATTGAGTGTTCGGAAAGTATTGGTTGAGACACATGGATCAAGAGTGGGATTTGTCCATCCATATGACGGATAGATATACTCTGGGCCCTCTCAGTGGAATGTCATCCAATTAGCTTGCAAGCATGTGACTGGCTCACAAGGGATCACATATCACGGGAACGAGAAAAGAGTACTTATCGGTAACGAGGTTGAACTAGGTATGCAGAGATACCGACGATCATAACCTCGGATAAGTAAACTATCGTGAGACAAAGGGAAATTGGTATCGTATGTAAGTGGTTCATTGATCGCAAGGTAATCGTAGAAATATGTGGGAGCCATATGAATTTCCAGATTCCTCTATTGGTTATTGTTCGGAGAAGTGTCTCGATCATGTCCGCATAATTCACGAACCGTAGGGAGACACACTTAAGGATTCGACGTTGTTTGAGTAGTTATGGAATGATGAGAAAGAGACCGAATGTTGTTCGGAGTCTCGGATGGGATCCGGGATATCACGAGGAGATCCGGAATGGTCCGGAGAATAAGATTCATATAAGGAAAGTCCTGTTTCGGAGTTGGGGAATGGTTCTGGTGTTTTCATCGGGAATGTTCTAGAAGGTTCCGGAATGTCCGGCACTCCGGAGGGGAAGGGTACATGAATGTGTTATATCAAGTTGGTATGATTGCATCATGTACTAGGTGTCATCGCTGAACAAAATAGAGGGTTTAATCAAATCCTTGTTTGAAAAGTCAAACGCCAATTTGAAAGTCAAACGGCTATTTTTGGGAAGTGGAGAGGAAGGTGGAAACCGAGTTGGGGAGGAGTCCCTCCTCCACCGCCGGCCCACTTGGGATCCGAGTTGGGGAGGGAATCCCCTCCCCTTGGCCGGCGCCTCCCTCCTATAAGAGGAGGGGCAGGGCTCCCCTCCTAACACACAAGATCCCCACCTCTAAACCCTAGCAGCCGCCGCCCTCCATAGCCGCCGCCGCCCCCTAGGGTTTCTCCCCTAGCCGCCAACTTGGGCACCTCCAAGCCCTAGCCACCGGCCCTAGCACCTCTTCCTCGGTGTGTCTAAACCCTAGATCATCGAGGGCTCTCTCATAGTCCACCATACTCGCTCCGGCTTAAGGCGAAGCCCTGCGAGATCTCCCATCTACTTCCGGTACCACGCCGTTGTGCTGCCGAAATCGCGAGGAGAGTGCTACAACCTCCGCTGACTGCTGGAACAAGGGAGAGGAAGGTCTTCGTCGAGTACCGAACGTGTGACCGACTGCGGGAGCGCTGCCGGAACGCAGCGCCGGAAGGATCGTCTATGCGATCTTGAGATCGGGAAGAGTACGACTACATCACCCACGAGAATCCGCTCTCGTTAAACACTTTGGAATCTTCGAGGGTGAGTTATTCCATCGACTCGTTGCTTCAATCTAGTAGATAGATCTTGGCTTGTTTGTTTGTATGCGGTAGAAATTTTTTGTTTTCCATGCTACAAAACCCTACAATGCTGTGGGCCCTCTCGGTGATATCACATTGATTAGCTTGCAAGCAAGTGATTTGATCACTAGAATGTTATATCACGGGAACAAGAAAAGAGTGCATGTTGGTAACGAGATCAAACTAGGTATGGAGATACCGGTGATCGAATCTCGGACATGTAATATATCGTGAAACAAAGGGATTAAAATACTAGCGTAAAAGGTTCACACGATCACAGAAGTCATTGTTGAATGTGTGGGAGTCAGTACGGATCTCCAGGTCTCGCCGCTGATTATTGATCGGAGAGGGGTCTCGATCATGTATGCATTATTCGTGAACCGTAGGGTGACACACTTAAGGGATACCGACACCATTCGGAGCAAATGATATGCCAGAGAAAGAAAAAGGAAAGCGCAGGAATTTATTTCACTAGACACCGAAACTGTTTCGGTTGAAATTGCTGAAACTGGTTCTGCATGTGAAATTGAAATTGTAGGGTTTCGTAGCATGGTAAACAAAAAATTTCTATCGCATACAAACAAACAAGCCAAGATCTATCTACTAGATTGTAGCAACGAGTCGATGGAATAACTCACCCACGAAGATTCCAAAGTGTTTAACGAGAGCGGATTCTCGTGGGTGATGTAGTCGTACTCTTCCCGATCTCAAGATCGCGCAGACGATCCTTCCGGCGCTGCGTTCCGGCAGCGCTCCCGCAGTCGGTCACACATTCGGTACTCGACGAAGACCTTCCTCTCCCTTGTTCCAGCAGGCAGCGGAGGTTGTAGCACTCTCCTCGCGATTCCGGCAGCACAACGGCGTGATACCGGAAGTAGAGGGGAGATCTCGCAGGGCTTCGCCTTAAGACGGAGCGAGTATGGTGGACTATGAGAGAGCCCTCGACGATCTAGGGTTTAGACATGCCGAGGAGGAGGCTTGACCGACGGCTAGGGTTGCTAGGCGGCGGCGGCGGTTTGCCCTAGGGCGGCGGCGGCGGCAGGAGGTGGCGACGCCGGCGGCTAGGGTTTAGAGGTGGAGGTGTTGGGTGTCTAGGAGGGGAGCCCTGCCCCTACTTTTATAGGTGGACGGGGCCGGCCAAGGGGAGGGGAGTCCCTCCCCAACTCGGCTTCAAGGTGGGCCGGCGGTGGAGGGGAGGAACTCCTCCCCAACTCGGTTTCCACCTCCCTCTCCACTTCCCAAAATTAGCCGTTTGACTTTCAAATTGGCGTTTGACTTTTTCAAACTAGGATTTGATTAAACCCTTTATTTTGTTCAGCGATGACACCTAGTACATGATGCAATCATACCAACTTGATATAACACATTCATGTACCCTTCCCCTCCGGAGTGCCGGACATTCGGGAACCTTCTAGAACATTCCCGATGAAAACACCGGAACCATTCCCCAACTCCGAAACAGGACTTTCCTTATATGAATCTTATTCTCCGGACCATTCCGGATCTCCTCGTGATATCCCGGATCCCATCCGAGACTCCGAACAACATTCGGTCTCTTTCTCATTATTCCATAACTACTCAAACAACGTCGAATCCTTAAGTGTGTCTCCCTACGGTTCGTGAATTATGCGGACATGATCGAGACACTTCTCCGAACAATAACCAATAGAGGAATCTGGAAATTCATATGGCTCCCACATATTTCTACGATTACTTTGCGATCGAATGAACCACTTACATACGATACCAATTTCCCTTTGTCTCACGATAGTTTACTTATCTGAGGTTATGATCGTCGGTATCTCTACATACCTAGTTCAACCTCGTTACCGATAAGTACTCTTTTCTCGTTCCCATGATATGTGATCCCTTGTGAGCCAGTCACATGCTTGCAAGCTAATTGGATGACATTTCATCGAGAGGGCCCAGAGTATATCTATCCGTCATATGGATGGACAAATCCCACTCTTGATCCATGTGTCTCAACCAATACTTTCCGAACACTCAATGCCACCTTTATAGCCACCCAGTTACGGTGTGGTGTTTGATGTCATCAAAGCATCCATCCGGCAAAGGTGATATGCATGATCTCATGGTCGAAGGAATTAGGTTACTATGTATCAGAAAGCATATAGCAATTAAACTATAAAATAACTTGATCTTTATGCTATGCTTATCTATAGGAGTATGTCCACCATATCATTCTCCTAACGATATGATCTTGTTGTTAATAACATCTCAATGTTCATGATAGGGAAACCACAATCATTTATTAACCAACAAGCTAGTGATGTATAGAGGCTTTACTAGGGACTTCAATTTTAGTTTACAAATCACACAAGTATTAATGTTTCCTTGTTAATACTATTATAGCATGAATGTAAACATTTATCATAAACACAAAGATATAATAATAACTACATTTATTATTGCCTCTAGGGCATATCTCCAACAGAAATGTTGTAAGGGGTTTTATGTGAATGTTTGTGAATTAAAGTAATTAACAAAATTCTAAATAAATAAATATAAGAGTTTTATTTAAATGAGAGCTTGCATTAAATTTGGTGGAAATTTATTGCATGTGAGTGGATTTTTGAGTGGAGGCTTTTTAATGGGAGTGGAGGCTTTTCATTTTGAGTGGGAGCTCCACCCACATGAATGTGGAAGAGGTGGGGGCAGCCCCCATGGCTGGGCGCCATGCCCCTTGGGTGCCCTCCCTCTCCCCTATAAAAGCCCCCCTCTCCTCCTCTCAAAGTACACCTCCTCGCGAAGGATCTCTCTCCCCCCTTTAGAATTTCCCCATGGTCTCGGATCAGCGAGATACATGTTCTCGGTGGCTTTTTCTGGAAGGATTTGTTGCTTCCGCTGCTTCGCTGGAGCGAGGGTGCGGAGGTTATCGGGGTACCCGTACGTGTGTGCGATCACGGATGCACCACTTCTTTGAGGTGGTGGACTTGATCGTGCTGGACCGGCTGGACCAAATGGACTTTATCATGATCTTGAGATCGCCAAGCGTTCGTCTACATCATCCACGAGTACAACCTCGTTAACGCTATTCGGTCTTCGAGGGTATGTATTCTATGGATGTATATCCACCCGTTGCTTGTATCTAGTAGATAGATCTTGGTACATAGATGTTCCCATCGTAGGAAATTTTTTGTTTTCTATGCTGTGAACCCTACACATACATGGATTCCATCTCGGATTTCATGTCTTCTAACAATTTGTTGGAATCCGGGCTCATAATCGCTTCTTCATACGTCGCAAGATCATCATTTTCATCAACCATGAAATTCATGACAGGATTTCCGTACAGCTCTGGAGTTGCACGCGTCCTGCTAGACCTGCGAGGTTCAGTAGTACTCTCTTTTGGAGTTTCATGATCATTATCATTAGTTCCCTCTTCAACTGGTGAATCCAACTCCGGAACGACTTCTGGCGTTGCGCTCCTCGCCATACTTTGAAGATAAGGTTCAATAACCTCTTCAAGTTCTACCTTCTGACTATCACACCTTTCATGAGAAACTCTTTCTCTAGAAAGGATCCATTCTTGGCAACAAAAACCTTGCCCTCGGATATGTGATAGAAGGAATACCCAATAGTTTTCTTAGGGTATCCTATGAAGACGCATTTTTCCTCTTTGGGTTCGAGTTTTCCGGTTGAAGTTTCTTCACATAAACATCGCATCCCCAAACTTTAAGAAATGACAGCTTAGGTTTGTTTCCAAACCATAATTCATATGGTGTCTTTTCAACGGATTTAAATGGTGCCCGATTTAAAGTGAATGCAGCAGTTTCTAGTGCATAACCCCAAAATGACAACGGCAAGTCCGTCAGAGACATCATAGATCGAACCATATCCAATAAAGTACGATTACGATGTTACGACACACCATTTCGCTGTGGTGTTCCGGTAGGTGTGAGTTGTGAAACAATTCCATACTCTTTCATGTGAGTGCTAAACTCGTAACTTAGATACTCACCTCCACGGTCGGACCCTAGAAATTTGATCTTTCTATTACGATGATTTTCCACTTCACTCTGAAATTCCTTGAACTTTTCAAAGGTTTCAGACTTGTGTTTCATCAAGTAGATATAACCGTATCTACTCAAATCATCCGTGAAAGTAACAAAATAACGATATGCACCTCGCGCCGACACACTCATTGGACCACATACATCAGAATGTATGATTTCCAATAAATCTGTCGCCCGTTCCATTGAACCGGAAAATGGAGTTCTAGTCATCTTGCCCATAAGGCATGGCTCACATGTATCAAATGATTCAAAATCAAGTGATTCCAAAAGTCCATCCGAATGGAGCTTCTTCATGCGTTTAACACCAATATGACCTAGACGGCAGTGCCACATATATGCGGATATATCATCATTAAGTTTAATACTTTTAGCATCAACATTATGAATATGTGTAACATTATTATCGAGATTGAAAAGAAATAAACCATTCATCATCGGTGCATGACCATAAAGGATTTTATTCATATAAATAGAACAACCATTGTTCTCAGATTTAAATAAATAACCACTTCACATCAAACACGATCCAGATACAATGTTCATGCTCAGTGCTGGCACCAGATAACAATTATTCAAGTTTATTACTAATCCCGACGGCAAGTGGAGAGGTAGTGTTTCGACGGCGATCACATCAACACTTGATCCATTGCCGACATGCATCTTGACCTCACCCCTTGCTAGCGGTCGCTTGTTCCGCAACCCCTGATTTGAGTTACAAATATTAGCAACTGAACCGGTATCAAATACCCAGGTGCTACTGCGAGCACTAGTCAAGTACACATCAATAACATGTATATCATATATACCTTTGTTTGCATTGTTGGCTTTCTTGTCTGCCAAATACTTGGGGAAGTTGCGCTTCTAGTGGTCAGTCCCCATACAATAGTAGCACTCGATATCAGACTTAGGGCTAACTCGGGGTTTCTTTTCAGGCACAGCAACCGGCTTGCCGCCCTTACTTCCCTTCCGTTTTCCCTTCTTGTCTTTCTTGAAACCTGTGTTCTTATTGATCATCAACACTTGATGTTCCTTCTTGATCTCCACTTCTGCAGTTTTAAGCATTGATAGAAGCTCGGGGAGAGACTTCTTCATGCCTTGCATATTATAGTTCATCACAAAGCTCTTATAGCTAGGTGGCAGAGACTGCAGAACACGATGGATGCCTAAGTCAATGGGAATCGTTATCCCAAGGACACAAGCTTATTGGCGTAACCCGACATCTTGAGTACATACTCACTTACGGAGTTGTGCTCTTCCATCATGCAGCTAAAGAACTTTCCTGAAGCATTGTAGCTCTCTACCGCATCATGTGTGTCGAAAATCATTTTCAACTCACCCATTGTATCAAATGCATTGCCATTTTCGAAACGCTTTCGAAGTTCCGGCTCTAGCCCATACAATATGCCGCAATGAACTAAGTTGTGGTCCTCCTGACGAGTCTGATAGACATTCTTATCCTCGCCAGGGGCATCATCGAAAGGTGGGGGGCCTAGCGGCACTTCTAGCACATATTGCTTTTCTGTAGCAGAGAGGAGAATCCTCAAATTCATGGCCCATTCGGTAAAGTTGCTACCGTTCGTTGCAAGTTTATCTTTCTCCATGAACACATTGAAATAAAAGCAGGTGGTGCCATCTACAACAGAATTTGTAAAGTTTAGACTAAGTTTATGATAGATTGAGTTCAACTAATCCACATTACGAATGAACTCCCACTCAAAAACGACATCCCTCGTGCCTTTTTGGTGATTACATGAACCAAATCCACTACACCAAGTCCGATCACCACGTGAGTCAGTGTAGCTTCAAAGGCAAGCATCAAATGGGCATCATATCTACTATATGACTCATGCTTAACCTTTCGGTCCGTGTTCCGAGGCCATGTCTGTACATGCTAGGCTCGACAAGTTAGAACCTTAGTATTCGCGTGTGTAACTGTCTTACACCCGAAATATGGTCGTGGATCCAAGAACACCTGATCATCACGTGATGTCTTAGAGCGACGAGAACATAATCGGTGCATACTAAAGTAAGAACACATTCTTGTCTTGATATTTAAATGAGGGAATGCTAATAAAACGCCAAACAAGCAATATAAGATGCTATCAAACATCACATGTTGATTAGTGAAATGATATGGTTCCCGCATATGATCTCTATCATGTGCACCGTGATATGATCACTATCATACCTTTATGTGTAAGGCCAAGGTCTATGGAACTTACACGTTATGTGTGTTGTCAGAGTATCATCTCATATTTCTACTTACAACATCACCATATCATAACACTAGCCCAGCAACAATCTAAACTAGACGCCTCTAATTTATCCATTGCAAGTTTTACGTGGCTTAGGGTTTTCGAAGATAGAACCGTTCTTACCTACGAACATGAACCGCAACGAGGATAACCAAATTGTTGACAACTCGTTGCAAAATAGATATTGACTATAGTAGGAGAGACATACACCCGCTAGCCACTTATGCAAACTAGTTGCATGTCAAGCGTGGAACAGGTCTCATGTGCGAGGATATGTAAAGTTTGTCCGGGCCGCTTCATCCCACTATGCCACCAATATCCAAACTTACAACTAAGAAACAACAACATGATCATCATTGCCCACATACTCATATGTGTACTACCCGTGTAAAGCATCTACTCATAGATCCGGATCTGATACCACTGTAGGGTTCGCAGCATAGAAAACAAAAAATTTCCTATGATGGGAACTAAGTACCAAGATATATCTACTAGATACAAACAATGGGCGGATGTTTATCCGTAGAGAACTAACCCTTGAAGACCGACAAAGCTTAACAAGTTGAACTCGTGGTTGATGTAGACGATCTCTTGCCGATCTCAAGATCGAGAGGAAGTCCTAGCGCCGCAAAGCAGCAGCGCATCCATGCTCGCACACACGTACAAGACACCGAGCAACCTCCGCCTCCTCGCTCCAGGGATGCAGCGGAAGCACAACCCTTTCTTGCCTAATAGCCACCGGGAACATGTATCTCGCTAGTCCGAGACCATGGGGGATAAATTCTAGAGAGGGAGAGAGATCCTTCACGAGGAGGTGTGAGTGAGAAGTGAGGAGGGGTGCCTTTTATAGGAGAAAGGGGGAACCCCAAGGGGGAACCCCAAGGGGGTGGTCGGCGCATGGGGGCTGCCCCTTGCCCTCCCCTCATTCATGTGGGTGGACACTCCACTCACAAAATCCTTTCAATTCCCTCCACTCAAAATCCCACTCAAAATTGCTATTGAATTTCCACCAAATTTAATGCAAACTCTCATTAAATAAAACTTCTTTTATTTATTCAGAATTTTGTAATTACTTTAATGACAAACATTCACATATAACCCCTTGCTAGTATTCCATTTCAAATGCAAAAACACTTTCTGCATTTTCACCCGAAAACATGTTTCGGTATCTAGTGAAATAAATTCATGCGCTTGTTATTCTTTCCGGCATGAAACTTTTGCTCCAATTTGATGTCAGTGTCCCTTAAGTGTGTCACCCTATGGTTCGCGAATAATGCGGACATGATCGAGACCCTTCTCCGATCAATAATCAGAATCGGGACCTGGAGATCCATACTGACTCCCACACATTCAACGATGACTTTCCTATGATCGTCGGAACCTTTTATGCTAGTATCTTAATCTCTTTGTTTCACGATATATTACATGTCCGAGATTTGATCATCGGTATCTTCATACCTAGTTTGATCTCGTTACTGACATGCACTCTTTTCTCGTTCCCGTGATATAACATTCTAGTGATCAAATCACTTGCTTGCAAGCTAACCAATGTGATATCACCGAGAGGGCCCAGAGTATATCAATCCGTCATCGGGATGAACAAATTCCACTCTTGATCCATGAGCCTCAACATAACACTTTAGTAGTTCTGAGGCCATCTTTATAATCACCCAGCTATGGTGTGACGTTTGATGTCATCAAGGAAACTCTTCCGGTGTTAGTGATTGACATGATCTCATGGTCTAAGGATTAGGACCACTTCATAAGTTGTTATAGCAATATAAACTCAATGACTTTGATCGTAATGCTTTATTTCGGATGAATGTTCATCATATCATTACACTAATGTGGTGATCTCGTTATTAACAACATCCAATGTCTATGATCAGGAAACTGTGATCATCTTGTTAATCAACGAGCTAGTTTATGAGAGAGGCTTAACTAGAAACTTTCTGTTTGTTTATTAAACACACATGTATTAAAGTTTCCGTATTAATACAATTATAGCATGCAAAATAAACATCTATCATATACATGGAATACACATAATAAACACTTTATTATTGCCTCTCAGGGCATATTCCCTTCAAAAGCCAAAGTCAATAACTTTCCGTGGGGGACAAGAATCCAGAAGACGAGACGGAGACGCGAGCCAGGGCGGCCAGAACCCCCCTAGGCGTGGGTGAGCCCTGCCCCGCGCCTGGGTAGGGTGTGGGGCCCCTGGACGCCTCGCCTCTTCGCCTATAAGAAGCCCCTGATTCAGAAACCCTAAGTACCCGATCAATATTCCAAGAAACCCTCTGTAGCCGCCGCCACCATCGTCCCTAGATCGGGAGAGATCTGAAGTTCTTCCTGGCACCCTGCCAGAGGGGAGATCATCCCGGAGGCCTTCTCTCCGACATCAAGCGTGAGTAGTTCCACGTTGGACTATGGTTCCATGTAGTAGCTACATGGTTGTATCTCCTCCTTGTGCTTTCATGTATAGATCTTGTGAGCTCCATTCATAATAAAGATCTAATCTATTTGTAATCATGCATGTTGTGTTTACGGGGATTCGATGGATATTGAGATTACTATGTCAGATTGATTAATGGTTTTGTCTTTATAATTCTATCATGTTTGTGTTGTTTGTGATCTTTCATGCTCTCCGTTGTTAGTAGCTATCTTGGCCGAGTAGTTTCTAGTGACTCCTAGAGGGGGGGGTATTTATGCTCGATAGTGGGTTTATGTCTCTAGTTTCCAAGGGAAGTGACATAAATCTCTTCGGTTGTAGATGTGTTGTTGCTACTAGGGAGAAAACAATGGTCACTTATTCATGGAACAAGTGGATTGTTTACCTTACACACTTTGCCTAAAGCAGTTGTCTGTTGCTTGTAGCTTAATACTGGAGGGGGTTCGGATGATAACCTGAAGGTGGACTTCTAGTCATAGATACAGTTGGATGGCGGTCTATGTATATTGTTGTATTGTCCAATCGAATCTCGTAGGATCTTTTTGTCTGGTATTGCATTATTATGCTTTGCTCAGTTCTTGTCAATTGCCCTGATGTAATTAGTTTATCCTTCATGTCATGTTGTTTATCTAAGGAGAGCACCTCTAGTGAACTATGGATCCCGGTCCAATCTTTACATTGATACATCTTCCACTGTTATTTGTTTACTTGCTGCAAACCATTACCTTCTACACAATATGTTTAATCCTTTGTTACAGCAAACCGGTGAGCTTGACAACTTCACTATTCGTTAGGGAAAAGTCTTGAGTTTGTGTTGTGCAGGTCTCCGCGTTGCTTGCAACACTTATGTGACGTTTCCTTTCTCCTTCTGGTTCGATAACTTCGGTTTCTTACTGAGGGAAAACTTGCTGCTGTGCTGCCTCACACCTTATTCTTAGGGTTTTTAAAAGGCTTCACGTTAGCCATCATCTGTGTCCAGTGGTTCGATGGGGAATAAGACAACAACAAAATTATTTAGGAGGAAAAAATTAGGAATTTTATAACCCACCCGTTGTGCTATGAGCTGGACGCCATCAGGCAATCAGGCCACCCACACTGCTGGTCGGTCTGGTTATGAAGGGGTTGTGTTCTGCTGCTTTTGTTTTGGGCAATAAGATTAGACCGAGCGGGTTAGCTGACCGCTAGAGAGAGAAAGAGAAATGAGTTTTGTTGGTATTTGATAGAGAGATTTGAGAGAGATAGACGCTGTTGGTATTTGTTAATGCATTACAACCTTTTTTATTCAAATTGGTACTTGTGAATGCACTAGAATATACGTGTACAATAGGGAATATTTTTATAATTATGGATGTAATTACTTGTTAGTTTGATTGGAGTCCACTAAGTACTGGGGAATCTTCGTTTAATTCAAATGTCAATATAACACAACAATTTATATTGAAAAATAGATTTTCTATGTTTTCTTCCAAAACAACTTTTTTCTCCCATTGGAACATATGGAAATATTTGCTATGAAATATAAAAGAGTATATCAAACAAATAAGGATTAAGAAAAATATGAGAGCTGGTTACGGTCGACCGATTTCGGGGCAAAATTTTGATCTGTCGATTTTTTTGATCAAAATTTTTTTCACCCGGTTGCTACGCACGGGCATTTGTGCTAGTATTATGAAGAAATCTGGTCCTCTTGTTTTAAAAAAATCTGTCCTCAGTTATTATTAAGAAAATAGGAGGATTGTCAAAACAAAATTAAGAAAAAAGGACATCTGGTTCTCTCTAGTTCTATAAAAATAAAAATAAAAATAAAACTAGTTCTAAAATAAACAATCCGGTGCTTTTACCACAAGAGTTTGCATGCCGTGAAATTCTAATTTTCAAAGTATTCAACTAAACAAAATTTGTGTCTAGAAAATTTGATATCTATCCTTTAAATAAAAATGTTTTCTCAATTTCATTAACGAAACTGAAAACTACGAAGTTTCTTACAACACCACACCACCTGTCAAACCACCCAAACCAGCTCAATAAGTATACATTTTCTTTATTACTTGAGTCAGACAACTAAAACAAAGAAATCAAAGAGGAAAACAGCAGATTAAATATTAGAGTGTGTTTGGATTGTGGCTACAGTGTACCCTACTAATATTTTGATCATGACCAAAATGTTGTTTCTTGTTTGGATTGTTGCCAACTTTTTAACATGTCAATGCTCTACTACTAACTCTAGTTTAATTTTTTAGCCTATATTGGCCAACTTGTGGGCAAGAAAAGACTCAACCAAAATTTTAGCTAGCCAAATATTTAGTAGGATAATCTTGTACACAAACCAAACACAGCCTTAGAACATCTCCAGTGCTCCGTGTGCAACGGTTGCAATTTTGTGTCATATGGGGGTGCCAGCGCTCTTGTGAGGCTTGGTACTTTGTGTCCTGAAAATTGAGAGGCCAAGCCATAGTGGGTCCAAGTTGCTTATAATCTTGTGAAAGGACTGTAGTACCGTGGAACTTATGTGCCAGTACACGGCAGCGCGGGGTGGCATTGCGACGTTTTAGGGAAAATAGAACAACGATGGTCCAGTAGCATTTCCGTGTGCCAGCTTAGAAGCGGATTTCCGAGGTGTTAGTGATAAAGATTTTTTTCCGACAAAAGAAATATATTAATATCATGAAGATATCTATTTGCTATCTTTTTTAAATAATATATTTTTAAATCAATTTCACGAATAGTGCATGAAATTGTTAATTTCGAAAACTAGCATGGCCTCGAGGTTTGAACTACCGACGAGGACCTTTCGGGAGTTTAACTCCCAACCAGTTGGTCAGAGCCAGGCGTAGGGTGGTGCATGGCGAGTGCTTGTCGGTGGTTCAAACATCGATAAGTGCTTGTCAGTGGTTCAACTACCGA
The DNA here is from genome assembly GCA_916181665.1 of Avena sativa. Lineage (NCBI taxonomy): Eukaryota > Viridiplantae > Streptophyta > Magnoliopsida > Poales > Poaceae > Avena > Avena sativa. Next base: position 26,725,692 of record OV702283.1, read on the forward strand.
CGGGTTTTGGTCGGTGTTTAAGACCCCAAGACCGCGCTACTTTTTAAATTTTTTATTTTTGAGTATTATTCATGAAATTGATTTAAAAAATATATTACTTTTTAAAATAGCTATCTATTACATCCACCCTCGTTAATAATGTGGTGTCCTAATGAAAATACGGATGCACAGAGCAAAAATAAAAAAAATACCAAAAAATAAATATCCCGTTATAATGATTTATTCTTGTATTAGCAACCGAACATCACCAAGATAGCACTAGAAATCTAACTGTTTTAAAATGACACCTCTAAAAAGGAAAAAAATGCACAAACGCCATTGTCATACAATCATAGATCATATGTTTTCATCTTGAAGAAAAATCCACTTCACTCAATAAATGCCGCAACACTTTGAGTTTTCACTCTGGAAGCTTAGGCACCGAACTTGACTTATGCTATTGACCCACTTTCAGATGCCTATAAATCACAGATCACCAAGTCAATTTCTCATCGTCACCAATACCAAACTACCGTTGCTAGTTCTCAGATCTCGTCTTTAATAACATTTTTTGCGGAACTAAAGACATCTCTTACGATGACAAGAGTTTTTCCTTGCTCCCCTTGAACTCAAATGTCAGAAAAAACATAATTGCGTGACCGAATTCCATATGGTCTGGAATCTCCATGATTGATTCGCTCAAGCGGAGTTCGCCCGCAAAGCCTTGCAAAACTCTACAATTCGGTTAATAGGCATCAAGTAGATCGACGTTTTGACGTGAGAGGAATCCTATGACCACCGTCTTTATTAAATCCAAGCCGGTAGCTTCCACGCCGCCCGCCGGCCTCCACCAGGACTGGCCGTGCCAAACTCTACCGGCAGCCCGAAGGCACGACCGGCAGCTAAGGTGAACCATGTCTCCCGAAGCCTCTGGTAGATGGCCTCACGACTTCAAGCATGCCGTAGACGAGCCAGCACCACGCTATTGATGCAGGGCGCACGTCCACGCCGCCACCATAGGACCACGCCGCAGCGCCCCTCGCAAAGCGTCGCGTCCCAGTCGGCAAACACGACCCCTGCCGCCAGAGAGAACCAACACCGCCTCCCAGGGTCGTCGTCCCGGTTCCCAACCTTCATCGTCATGAGTGCGCCGTCCGAAACGATGCACAAGTGCGACCCGGCCTGATTCCCAACCGGTGTCGTCACGAGCGTGCCGTTTGGGATGATACACCATGCGACCGAAGGGCTCCCCGCGGGGAGAGGCCGCCACGCGGGCAGGCCACCCTGTCGCCGCCATCGATCAAAGGCCTTTGACCACCGGTGTCCTCCGGCAATCGGAGAAGAGTGTGAGGGAGGAGGCGACATCTAGTGATCCATATGACCAGATTTGCCTGACAACATACTCTTAGTTCAGAAATAAGAAATCAGTATGACTTGTACTAGTATAAACATCTGGCAAAATTTTAATACACATCGCCAAAGCAGGAGAAACCCCAAAACTTGTAGCCAATACAGTCTGAAGAACAGAGTTCTAAACCTTCGCTGCCACACTAAACAGAGTTTCCACACACGGAATGGCTGAATGAAGGACTACTCTAGAAACCTGAAGAGGAATCAGAACCAAGTGAAAAACTCAGAGCTAAAAGAGAACGGACGACTCACTCGTTAAATCAGACTTGACTAGTACCGTACATAAGATGAACACAAAATACTCCATATCTCAGACTCGATGCACATTACAGGACTAAGTCGGACACGTACGCTGACCATAGCAACAGGGAGCGACTCACATTTGACAGTCAACACAGAACCAAATCAACACTTATTACATGCTCTGATCAAAGGCATCAATCGAAGCAGCAAACCGAGCCCCATGTTCCAAGCAGGAGACGCCTAGCCGGAGATCTGGATGGACTTCACCTCGGGCTTCTTGGCCTCCTCCTTGGGCACGGTAACGGTGAGCACGCCGTTCTCCATGGACGCTTTGATCTGCTCCGTCCTGGCGTTCTCGGGAAGCCTGAACCTGCGGAGGAACTTGCCGCCGCTGCGCTCCACACGGTGCCAGGTGTCCGTCTTCTCTTCATGCTCCTTGTTCCGCTCGCCGCTGATCTGGAGCACGTTGCCGTCCTCCACCTCCACCTTCACCTCCTCCTTCATCAGCCCCGGCACGTCCGCCTTGAACACGTGCGCCTCGGGGGTCTCCTTCCAGTCGATCCGCGCGCCGGCGAAGGCCGCGGTCTCAGACGAGGAGGTGCGCGGGAACGACGGGAAGAGGCTGCTGCTCCCGCTGCTGCTGCCGGAGCCAAAGGGGAAGCCGTCGAAGGGGTCGAAGAGGTCGAGGGAGAAGGGGTCGAACACGTTGCTGCGGCGGATCATCGACATGGTTGGGCGATTGGGGCAAGGACTGAGCGAGATTAGGAAAGTTTTTCAGCTGAGGGATGCTTCTTCGTTCTGGGCCGGGGCGACGAGGGGAGGCGAGATTTTATACTGCGCCGGTGGACGCCGGTGCGAGGAGGGTCCGGAGCGTGCTCATCTGTTCTGGAAGGCTTTGGAATTGGAAACGGAACTACGGAAGAAGCAGCTAATTTTGGAACATCGGTCCTACGGCTGGGATGGTATCGGCCTGCTATGGGGAACGAACTTCTCTAGTGGTTTCTAGTACCTTCACGCTTGTTAAACGTTGAGTCGGTAGTACTCCCTCCGTGTTTGGAAATATAAAATGTTTTAGAAGTAATATTGAAGACATCTCGTGCTCAGTTATTAAAAGATAGGACATCTGATGCTCTCCGACAGATTTTAGTGAAACAAACGAATCTAGACAAATAGAAGTTAGTTATTTTTAAATAAAGAAAATAGAAAGAGTAATAAAACTCGTTCTGAAAAGGACACTGCTAGGCGTCTTTCCATCCCGGGTCCCTAGCCGTCCGATCGAGCGAGATCAACGATCGATCTTCTTCCCATGCCTTCATCCCGCTTTTGCTACAAATACACCCGTTTTTCTACAGATGGCTCCGTTTTTGCTACATGTAATAGAAAACGGTTCGGTCTAGAAAATAGAAAAACAGACTGGACCTCGCCGAAAATCTCGCCGGCGATCGTATAGAAAAAAGTTGTGCTAATGTAGCAAACCCGACCTCGCCGGAGACTTTCGCCGGGAGAACTCGTCGGAGACCTTGTAGCAAAAAAATTGGGCTATTGTAGCAAAACCACTAAATGGTTATAGCAAAACAAAATGTCCTATGTAGCAAGTCCAACTTCTCCGCGGATCTCGCTAGAGATCTCGTCGGAGACCTTGTAGCAAATATTTTCTGCATTGTAGCAAGAGCACAAAACGGTTGTAGCAAAAAATATGATAATGTGCAAAACTCAACTTCGCCGAAGACTCGCCAGGGGATCTCGCCAGAGACCATGTAGCAAAATTTTTAGCCCCGCGAGAATAGTGAAAGTACAAAAATAAATACGACTAGAGAGCTAAAATGTTATACAAATATAGCAAAAAAAAAAACTGATGTAGCAAAAGGCACGTGAGGAGGGCAACCGCCAAGTCCGCGATGGTCGGACCCTATTTCTCTAACATCAACAGCAGCAGAACCGCGCTGCAAAGGTGAGCACGGGCGGGAGGAGACGCGGTGGTGGTGCAAGGAGGCGGAAGCGCCGAGGAAGTGGTCGATTTAGCCCAGCTCGAAGGGGCGCAACACAGATGCAGGAGGAGGAGGAGCATAGGAGGTTGGTGTGCGGCGGCCGGAGTTCGTCGGAGCTCGGAGCAGGCAGAGAAGAACTCATCCGGCGGCGGACGGGTGCACGGGGCAGCACGTTGATGACTCCCTGTTGACGTGGGAGCTTCTTTCTTTATTTCCCGGTAACGACGCCAGAAAGCTTGATGGCGCTCAGCACTTGTCGTGAAACGCTTCGTTGGAAACCCCAAGAGCAAGATGTGAAGAAGCAAGCATCAAGTTTTACCTCAGTTGAGACCGAGGTTATCGAACCAGAAGGAGGAAGGAAACGTCATACAGGTGTTGCAAGCAACACGGAGACCTGCACAACACAAACTCAAGACTTTGCCCCAACGAATCAGTGAGGTTGTCAAGCTCACCGGTTTGCTATAACAAAGGATTAAACGTATGGTGTGGAAGGTAATGGTTTGCAGCAAGTAAACAAGTAACAGTGGAAGATGTATCAATGGTAAAGATTAGACCGGGGTTCATAGTTTACTAGAGGTGCTCTTCTTAGATAAACAACATGGCATAAAGGGTAAACAAATTATAGCAGGGCAATTGACAGGAACAGAGCAAGGCATAACAATGCAATTACTAGTCAGAAAGATCCTATGAGATTCGTTTGAGCAATACAACAAGATACGTAGACCGCCATCCAACTGCATCTATGACTAGAAGTCCACCTTCAGGTTATCATCCGAACCCCCTCCAGTATTAAGTTGCAAGCAACAGACAACTACTTTAAGCAAAGTGTGTAAGGTAAACAGTCCACATATTCCATGAACAAGAGAGGTTGTTTTCTCCCTAGTAGCAACAACACATCTACAACCGAAGAGATTTCTATCACTTCCCTTGAAAACTAGAGGCATGAACCCACTATCGAGCATAAATACCCCCCTCTTTGAGTCACTAGCAACTACTTGGCAAAGATATCTACTAACAACGGAGAGCATGCAAGATCACAAACAACACAGACATGATAGAATCATAAAGACAAAACCATTAATCAAACCAACATAATAATCTCAATATCCATCGGATCACCATAAACACAACATGCATGATTACAAATAGATTAGATCTTGATCATGAACGGATCTCACAAGATCTATACATGAATGCACAAAGGAGGAGATACAAACATCTAGCTACTACATGGATCCATAGTACAAGGTGGAACTACTCACGCATCATACCGGAGGGAAGGACTTCGGGATAATCTCCCCTTCGGCAGGGTGCCGGGAAGAACTTCAGATCCCCCTGATCTAGGGACGATGGTGGCGGCGGCTATAGGCGGTTTCGTGAAGATTTGATCGGGTGCTCAGGGTTTCTGCATCGGGGGCTTTTTATAGGCGAAGGGGGATACTGAGGAGGTGGCCAGGGGTGGAAAACCCTAGCCAGGCGCGGGGCTGGGCCCACCCGTGCCTAGGGTGGGTCTGCCCCCCTGGCTGGCCCCTTCGGCTCTCCTCTGGACTTCTTGTTCCCCACGGAAAGTAAATTGACTTTGGCGTTTGTCCCGTCCAATTCCGAGAATATTTCTTTACTAACTTTTCTGAAACCAAAAACAACAGAAAACAGGCATCTCGCACTGTTGCAACTTGTAAACAGGTTAGTACCAGAAAACATGTAAAAAGCACCTCAAAGTGTAGACAAGTAAAGCAAAGTAGATACTAAACAAGCATGGATCATTAAAAATTATAGATACGTTTCTGACGTATCAAGCATCCCCAAGCTTAACTTCTGCTCGTCCTCGAGTAGGTAAGTGATAAAAAGAATAATTTTTAGGTGACATGCACCCTCACAATAAAGATCCAACCATTTGAAAGCATTGAAAGTTGGGATCAAAGAACTCTAAACATGTGCATGAAAGATGGAGTTCTAACAATAGGACATAGTAACTATGAATGCAATATGGCAAGCTATAAACAAAGATCATGAATAACATGCATTGAAAAACGTTTGTTTGTTTCACATACAGAAAATATGGCATAGTGGTAATCAGCTTGTCCCTCATAGAGTAGCAATATAGATGCATAGGACACCTTCAAAGTTCACAAGGGTGACTAGAAAAAAAATACAAGAACAAGTAATATCACAATATGCATCAATCAATAAGCTTTGGAACACTACACACGGAATGACAACTATGCTCTGTTAATGGTGCCTAAAGGTAGAAGGTGGAGACTAAATAATGGTGGAAGAAAGGCCTTTTTGTAAAGGAAGCGGTGATTACAAGTTTCAAAAAGAGCTTTCAAAAATTATGGTACTTGTTAGCTTTGAGCCCTCATTTCCCCTATCATAAGCATCTTGAAGTGGTTAAGGTTAAAGTGGCAAAGATGGAGTATATGCTTGACGAAGTATAAGTTGGCAATATCAAGTCCCTTGAATACGAGGGCCACACTTCATGCATACTGAACTTTGGGTCTAGGTAAATTCTTGTCACTGTAAGTATTTGCATATCATTGAGAACCGCCAACGGGGTACCCCTTGCACATGGTACAAGAGCTTTCCAATAACCAAAATGACAAGGCAAGCAGACAATGAGCATCTCAGCAATCATTTTAGTTACCATATGCATAGATTTTTATTGAGAATGCTTCATAGATAGCTCACTATGGTGATGCTGCAAGTTTCCACCATGATTAGGCATGGCTTAGGCTAGCGGCCTAGGCGTTTCTCTAACACATGATACAAACTCCATGGACTTACAAGTTCCCACTTTATTTCACACCGGTGACATCCATAGACAAAAGAACATGATATCAACTGAGTACAAAGTACAAGTGCAATGTTGAAAACGTTCCCCGTGATAGCACGGTTCTGCTAATTCCAACTTATAAGTGCAAGCATATACAACAAAGTTGTCACAATGGTTCAAGTTTATTAGGGGCAAAGAATATAAAGTGTACCATCAAGTTCGTGAGGACTTTAATCACTAAGTTTTCACATAAAAAAATAGTTTTTAATTGAAAGATAGTTGAAAACAAGAATAACTTGGAATGGTGTAACACACCATGCACAAGAGTTTATAGTGGACACTTTGGAATAACTTGGTTTCTTGGGAGTTAGAAGCATGAGTAGAGCTTACTCATACAAGTGTAGGCTAGCAAAAGACTGGGAATAACCAACTAAGAGAGCATAATGGCCATAATCATGCAGTGCAACAAAGCATACCAATCAAAGCTAACAGTGGTACTGCAAGTCAAGGACTAAATGATCATATAGGCTAATGGTGACTTGTCATAGTCATAACATGGTGTGAGCATGTGCCAAGTCAACCCAAGTAAAGCATCAAAGGAGAATACCACAATACTATGCTTTTGCATGCTAAAACAACGCATAATTTCTTTAAGGCACACTAAGCAATCCTAATTGTTTGGAACAAGACATGCTACAACAATAATTACTAAGCATAATGTCAAAACAACACCTAGCACGTCATGCTAAAGTCTACGTCACAGTCAATGCAAGCTCCTCTTGCACTTCTAGCAAGAACTTACTACTCATTTCCAAACACCAAGCAAACTTATTTGCAAAATAACACAGGTACAACAGGGGTCCAAACTACTTAAGAAAACTAAACAAACTAAGCAAAGCAAACGAAAACTAAGACGCTCCAAGAACAACACAACTATGCATGAAACAATAAAAACAAAGTGTCTAGACAGACCTGAGCTTTTTATTGATGAAGAAGGGGATGCCTTGGGCATCCCCAAGCTTTGACGCTTGTACCTCTTGGATATTTCTTGGGGTGACACCATGGTGTCATCCCCAAGCTTGATCTTTTGTCCATTATTCATCTCATTGCATCATTCTTTCTCTACACCTAAAATTTTTCCTTCATACAAAACTTCATACAATCTTCATTAGCAACATTAGTGTATTCAAAAGATATTAGACCTCTGGCAAAGCTTTGAAATAGCAAGGCTTTTCACTAAAAATACAAGCTACTGTAGTAACTCCTTCAAAAATCTCAATTCACCTAAAGAGAACTCAAAAAGGAATCAATAAGAAGCAAATGCAAATAATGGCAGAAATCTGTCAAAACAGACCAGCAGGTATAAACCGATTTTTTTGAACATCTTATGTTACTCAAATCAAAAAGTGTTGAACTAAAGAAAGTTATCTAACATACTAGGGGATTTATTCATAAATTTTCAGCTCAATACAAGTTACAGAGACTTCTCACGAATGTTTTGGTCGAGGACATAAATCTGTTTTGGGACAGCAACACTCAAAATCTTACTTCCCTCTCATTAGAGGTCATTCTTGACACAAAAAGCAAACAAAAAGGATAAGGAGAAGTCATTACAGAAGTAATAACTTCCAAGACTCAAGGAAACTCTTGGGTTATCTTCCAACAAGTACATTTTTCTTTAACACCTTTAAGTTATGCACAAGAAGCAAGAAGAATCAAATATTTTCAAATGAAGAAGCATTAACATCAAACCTTGCTTTCAAAGGAGGAGAAAAAGTAACTTCTCTCTCCTCATAGGGAAGTGTTCAATACGTTTCTTGAATGGAAAATGATATTTAATGGCGCCTTCTTTCATATCAATGATGACACCAACTGTTCTAAGAAAAGGTCTTCCCAAAGTAATAGGACAAGAAGCATTGTATTCAATATACAAAACATAGAAATCAACAGGGACATAAGCATTGTTAACCATAATGAGAACATCATTAACACTCCCCATGAGTTTATTCTTAGCATTATCATTGAGTGGGACATCCAAATAACAATCTTCTAATGGTGGCAAATCAAGCATTTCATAAATCTTCCTAGGCATAATAGAGACACTAGAACCAAGATCACATGAAGCTTTGAGATCAAAGTCATTCACTTGCATATTAATAATGGGTTCCGAACTATCTTCTATTTTCCTAGGAATAGAAGCTTTGTGTTTTAGCTTCTCTTCCTTAATCTTAACAAGAGCATCTGTAATGTGTTTGGTGAAGGCAACATGCATATCACTAGCATCAGGACTTCTAGCAAGCTTTTGCAAGAACATAATCACTTCAGAAATATTGCAACCATCAATATCAAAGTCAAACTTAGCATCACTAGTAGTAGGCATAGTAGGAGTAGGAATAGGGACTACTTGAGGTTTAGTGGTGATGGTGCACACACTATTGTTTCTATCAATTTCAGCTTCCCTTTCCCACTTAGCATGAATTTGAGCTAATAGCCTAACATTTTCATCAATAGTAACTTGTATGGCATGAACAGTAGCAAAGGTGTTTTCCATAGTTTTAGGTTTAGCAACCATTTTGTTAACCAAGGAAGTTTGAGCTTCAGACAAAGAGGATATATTTTTCTTAACAGTTAAAAGCTTTTCCTCTAGTCTTATTGAAAGTGGTTTGTTTAATAATAAAGTCCTTAAGCATGACTTCAAGTTCAGAGGGGGCACTTCTAACATTCTTGTAAGAGCTTCTATAGGAATTGCCATTATTAGGAGGATAAGGCCTATAATTGTTGTTGCTACAAAAAATATTCCTTTAGGCATTGTTGTTGAAATTGTTGTTTCTAATGAAGTTCACATCAACTTGCTCTTCTTGAGCAACCAAAGAGGCTAAGGGAACACTATTAGGATCTAGAGGAGCTTTCCCATTAACAAGCATAGCCATAATAACATCAATCTTTTCACTCAAAGAGGAAGTTTCCTCAACAGAATTTACCTTATTACCATGTGGAGCTCTCTCAACATGCCATTCAGAGTAGTTAACCATCATATTAGCAAGGAGCCTTGTTGCAGCAACCAAAGTGAGGCCCATAAAGGTACCTCCAGCAGCAGGATCCAACAGGTTTCTTGAGGAGAAGTTCAAACCTGCATAAAAAGTCTGAATAATCATCCAAGCAGTGAGTCCATGAGTAGGGCACTTTTTAACCAAGGATTTCATTCTTTCCCAAGCAGGAGCAACATGTTCATTATCAAGTTGTTTAAACTTCATAATGTCACTTCTCATAGATATAATCTTAGTGGGAGGATAGTACTTTCCAATAAAAGCATATTTGCACTTAGTCCAAGAATCAATACTATTTTTAGGCAAAGAAAGCAACCATTACTTAGCTTTTCCCCTCAAGGAGAAAGGAAAAAAGCTTAAGCTTAATAATATCTCCATCTACATCCTTATACTTTTGCATCTCACAGAGTTCAACAAAGCTATTAAGATAAGCAGCAGGATCATCAGAACCAGCACCAGAAAATTGCTCTCTCATCAAAAGATTCAACAAAGCAGGCTTAATTTCATAAAAAGGTAGCATCAGGAGCAGGTGGAGCAATAGGAGCGCTTAGGAAATCATTGTTGTTGGTGCTAGTGAAGTCACACAACTTGGTGTTCTCAGCAGAGTTCATTTTGGCAAAGGTGGGCAAGCCAAAAACAGCAGCAGCAGCTAGAGCAGGAACTAATTTTTTTGTGTTTTTGAATAAAGAAAGCAAACCAAACTAGACTAATTTTTTTTGGTTTTTTTGAAAAGAGGCAAACAAAACCAAGCAAAAGAAACAAAGCAAACTAAAAACAAAGTAAAGAAAAAGGAAGTGAAGGACTCCCCTTGTGAAGATGTCCTTAGCTTTCCTGGCAACGGCGCCAGAAACCTTGTTGATGACTCCTTGTTGATGACTCCTTGTTGACGTGGGAACTTCTTTCTTTATTACCCGACAACGGCGCCAGAAATCTTGATGGCACCCAACACTTGTCGTGGAACGCTTCATTGGAAACCCCAAGAGCAAGGTGTGAAGCAGCAAGCAGGAAGTTTTCCCTCAGTTGAGACCGAGGTTATCGAACCAGAATAAGGAAGGAAACGTCACACAGGTGTTGCAAGCAATGCGGAGACCTGCACAACACAAACTCAAGACTTTGCCCCAACGAATCAGTGAGGTTATCAAACTCACCGGTTTGCTGTAACAAAGGATTAAACATATGGTGTGGAAGGTAATGGTTTACAACAAGTAAACAAGTAACAGTGGAAGATGTATCAATGGTAAAGATTGGACCATGGTCCATAGTTCACTAGAGGTGCTCTCCTTAGATAAACAACATGGCATGAAGGGTAAAGAAATTACAATAGGGCAATTGATAGGAACTGAGCAAGGCATAATAATACAATTAGTAGTTAGAAAGATCCTATGAGATTCGTTTGGGCAATACAACAAGATACATAGACCGCCATCCAACTGCATCTATGACTAGAAGTCCACCTTCAGGTTATCATCCGAACCTCCTATAGTATTAAGTTGCAAGTAACAGACATCTGCTTTAAGCAAAGTGTTTAAGGTAAACAGTCCACATATTCCATGAACAAGAGACCGTTGTTTTCTCCCTAGTAGCAATAACACATCTACAACCAAAGATATTTTTGTCACTTCCCTTGGAAACTAGAGGCATCATAAATACCCCCTCTTGGAGTCACTAGCAACTACTTGGCCAAGATAGCTACTAACAATGAAGATAATGCAAGATCACAAACAACACAGACATGATAGAATCATAAAGACAAAACCATTAATCAAACCAACATAATAATCTCAATATCCATCGGATCCCCGTAAACACAACATGCATGATTACAAATAGATTAGATTTTGATCATTAACGGAGCTCACAAGATCTATATATAAAAGCACAAAGGAGGAGATACAACCATCTAGCTACTACATGGACCCATATTCCAAGGTGGAACTACTCACGTATCATACCGGAGAGAAAGCCTCCGGGATGATCTCCCCTCCGGCAGGGTGCCGGGAAGAACTTCAGATCCCACGATCTAGGGACGATGATGGCGGCGGCTACAGACGGTTTTGTGGAGATTTGATCGGGTGCTCAGGGTTTCTGCATCAGGGGCTTTTTTAGGCGAAGGGGGAGACCGTGGAGGCGGCCAGGGGTGGCAAATCCTAGCCAGGCGCGGGGCTGGGCCCACCCGCGCCTAGGGTGGGTCTGGCCCCCCTGGCTGGCCCCTCCGGCTCTTCTCTGGACACTTTGGCGTTTGTCCCGTCCAATTCCGAAAATATTTTTTTACTAACTTTTCTGAAACCAAAAACAGCAGAAAACAGGCATCTGACACTGTTGCAACTTGTTAATAGGTTAGTACCAAAAAACATGTAAAAAGCACCTCAAAGTGTAGTCAAGCAAAACAAAGTAGATACTAAACAAGCATGGATCATAAAAAATTATAGATACATTTTCGACGTATCAGACGCAAGCAGTGGCGTGCGGCGCGGCGAAGCGACCTGCAGCGAGCGGGCGGCGCGACCTGCAGGGCGACGGGAGGAGTGGGCTGAGTGATTGCGTATCGCACGGGAGGTTGGTCGTACATGGTGGGACCAACACATGAAACTGAAACGGATCAACCCGTTGGATCGGAACGCGCGATCCCCCGGGGTTACGGTATCATTTTCCTTCTAAAAAATAATCTGGTGCTTTCACTACTAGAGAGTATGCGTGCGGTGAATTCTAATTTTCAAAGTATTGCACCAAACAAAATTTACACCGACATTGCAACAACAAAATTGATATCTTAATTTTCTAATTGAGGTGTTTTCTCCAAGTTCATTAATAATACTTTTTTCGATCTATATTAATTATCACTAGATTGGATATATCTAGCACTACAATATATTTGTCTTTTGCGACAACTAATATAAATAAGAAAGAGTACAAAAAACTACAAACTCCTTTACAACACCATACCACCCGTTAAACCACCCAAAACCAGCTCAACGAGTTCATAAACTTTTTATTACATGAGTCACACGGCTTTACCAAAGAAATCAAAGTGGAAAATAGATAGAACAAAAATGAAATATTAGAGCATCTCTAGTCGTCCCCTCCCCCTCCCCCCCCCCCCCCCCCCCCCCCCCCCGCACCCCCCAATCTCGTGCGGCGATTGTTATTTTTTGCCTCGTATGGGATACCTGCGATGTGCCACGTCCAGGGACAGACCTAAGTAGAAGATAGTGGGGGCCTTGGCACCACTCAAATTTTGGAATCTCAGTAGAATTTATTCATCTTTAATATAAAATAATCAAAATATGTGAACTTATATAAAAAATTTCCCCAAGTCAGATCGTTTGCCCCATCTAAAATTATATTCTAGGTTCGTCCCTAGACGTGGCACATGTCTGGGCACGTCGCCTAGCCACACCCCCAAACGACTTCGCATAGCAATTTTTTTGAAAAATAAAAATGGCACAAATAGTAAAGCATAGATAAAATATTCCACCTATTAATAAATAAAAATTTAATAAGTTCAAAAAAAATCTCATAAGTTAACAAGTTTTGAAAGACAATTTGAAACACATAAATCTAGGCGTTTTCTTTGAGCATCCATAAGTGCTCCACCAGATATGGTCTTGGAGTTGATTATGCGCATTAGGGTTTCGGAATTCCCATGCATGGCGAGGAAGGCAACAAATATAGTTGACACCTGGTGATCAACATTCGCAGGAGGACCCTGCGAAAATACGGTTCAATATCAATCATTAATTCTCGCACTCGCTCTCAATGATTATGGTGTGCATGATCAGACATGCATTTATGACCTCCCACATCTGATCTTTCCACCAGGTAAGAGTGGGGTACCGAAGAATAGCAAATCCAGCTTGGAGCACACCAAATGCCTGCTCGACATCCTTCCTACAAGGCTCATGGCACTGAGCAAACCAAGATCTCTTGCCCACAACAGGGTTTGAGGCTGCCATCACAAATGTCTTGGATAGATGCCACCCGCTCGATAATATCCCTTGGTGTACATGTGGCCATTAATCACATAGTTCACCGGCAGAGCATGAACTTCAACAAGCTCGACCAAGAAATTGGAGCGTTGTAGCATGTTGATGTCATTGTGACATCCCGTCATACCGAAGAAAGCATGTCAAATCCACATATCCTGAACTACCACTGCATTAAGACCACACTGCAATCTCCTTTACAACATTTGTACGTTCCTTTTCAAGCAAATCATCAATTCTTTCATGGCCAATACATACAATCGATACTTCCAAACATCCCAGCAAATGGGTTGTTCTGCATTGGATGATCTCAAGTAGGTTGGTCCTAACACTGCCACCACTAGTCCGCAGAATCTGTACATGCACTCAATGGTTGTGGACTCGGGAATGCATAGATAGTCATTCTAGGTATCAGTAGAAGCTCCATACACAATAATCTCAAAGAAGCAGTGCACTTCTGGATTGAGGAAAAACCTATCATGATGGTATAGTCTTTATTGCATATGAAGTAGTCATTAAACTCCCATACGACAAGACAATATTCATGAAGAGCTTCTTGTTCTTCATGAATCGACGCGGAAATACCATGTTGATGTGCAATGGATCATCGGTGTAGTTGACGTATAACATGCAATAACCCTCCATCCTCTGCCTCAGCTTTCTCTTGTGGCACCTGGATTCGAACCTCCATGGCATGATTGTGCATCCCGAGCGTGCAGACCTATGAGACAAGAGAGAATCTTCAAATGCTCATATTCATCGACGGTCGTAGCGGATTCCTCCTCCATCAGAGCGACAAACATATGCTTGTCATCCGAATACATGGCCTAGGAAAACGTTGAACACCTCATGGGAAGGGTGGCCATGAGGTGGGCTCGGAACTGCCGGTGCCGCCAAAGGACGGCGAAAGAGAGCTGCTGGGAGGGATAAAGGTCAATGCGGTGTCGCGACCTTTCTATCGGCGTGGGAGCGGTGGAGGGGGAGAGAGGTGGTGCCGACGGTGATCTGGCGGTGGTGGGGCGAACACGGACAGGATGGCATGAAAAGGGGGTGAAATGGGGAGGAGGATTTGGTTTGTCCCACAAAAGATGGAAGAATAGACCGCACTGGTTGAATCTGCGCTATGGGGGCGGTTTACTTGTTGATTAAGTTTGATTGTTGTTTTTGGGCCTATCTTTTTTGGACTTCAGAACAACAGCTTGAATAAAATCTAGGATGCACAGGCTAATGGAAACTTCCATCTTCTTAAAATATTTAAACAACGCCCTGCATCTCGTGCCTATGTCTGAATCCCAAGGAGTGAGCCTAAGAACAACGCCCTTCCATCTTCTCACACTAGTGCAGAACGGCCCATGTGTCCCGGTTGGTAAGGGGCTTTAGTCCCGGTTCCCCAACCGGGATGGGGAAATCGGGACTAAAGCCCCAACCTTTAGTCCCGGTTGCCCCACCAACCGGGACAAAAGGGTGTACACGTGGCCGTGGCAGAGGGCGAGGGGGGAGCAACCGTCCCGGTTCGTAAGACGAACCGGGACAAATAACCCTCTGCCGCGGCAGAGATTTGACACATTTCTCTGCCGCGGCAAAGAATTCATTTTGGCAACTTTTGTTGTCGCGGCAGCATTTTGGCCACTTTTTGTGTCGCGGCAGAGAATTTATTTATATTGTTTTATTGTTTATTTAGTGTTTTGCACTCATCAATAAAGGAACCATTATATTACACAAGATCATCATGACAATACAGATCCAAGTGTCAAACATATTACATTCGATACACGGATCGAGTCCATGCACTACATACAAAATAATCTCTTTGTACAATCCCTATTATTTATACACACCCGAATAGTATTCCCCTTTTGGGTTTAGGACTTCTACATCCAAGAATCCCGCCAATTCCTCCTGAATTTCTCGTACGCGATCCTTTGGCAGAAGACCGTCCCGTAGATGTTCGATCTGATTTAAAAAAGGAGTCAGCCTATATGAATGAAACTAAACACTATTTGATGGTAATTAAAAACTATAGAAATTGTTTACGTACGTGGAGTTGCTATAAATTTCTGCCCTTCTCACAGCACGTCTGACGGATGAACTCGCAAACATAGTATCCACATAAATTGTTCCCTGGTCCCTGCGTTAGGCACTTTATGAGAATATAGTTTAATCAAAATAATAATCAAGCATGATAATAACGGTACCAAAACTAGAATCAAAGATATGCGCAGATATAGCTAGTGGTGCTTACATCTAGTGGTTGAAATGTAAGCTCCTCTTTCAAACACCCCTAGCCTTGTTGGTGAACCGTTTCCAAGCGCTGCCCGGTGAAGAAAACGAATAAAAGAAGTTATTAATTACTTGATATCATAAAATTCACGAACGTTGCCGATATAGTGTCGTAATGATTAGAATTACCGCTGGAGAAGCATCTGCATGTCCTTCCACTGCTTAAGGGATTTATGTTTCGAGTCCATGACTAGTACACGCCCTTTTTCAAGTTGAATGATTAACAGAATATAGTGAAAGCTGCCCATGCATAACTAATTAATTATATACTTAACATCGAGTAAGCGAAACAGAAAGTGTATACAAGACAATAACACTCACTCGAAGTTGTAAGGAAATAGTATTTCCCTTCTGGTTTCTTGAAACCTTAACGCGTGTACGATATTATCCTCCGTATCCTGGGGGTTTGTTTTGAGATTAGCTTGATGAACCCAATATGGGTCAATGAACCCAATGTCATAGATGTGTCCTCTGCTGCATTCGAGAATCTTCATTCTGCATATTATAGTATGATTATATACATGCAATAAACAAGGTGAGATAGCTAGAGACTGAATTAATTACAGAATTAGTACTTACAGACAATAGGCAC
The DNA here is from genome assembly GCA_916181665.1 of Avena sativa. NCBI lineage: Eukaryota > Viridiplantae > Streptophyta > Magnoliopsida > Poales > Poaceae > Avena > Avena sativa. Next base: position 26,741,987 of record OV702283.1, read on the forward strand.
TGATGATCGATTTGTCCAAGGCGTCTTGATTCAATAATTGAAATAGTTCATCAAATTCAATGGATATCATGTCATCTATTTCTTTCCCATAATGCTTTTTTGTAACCCTCAGTACTATCCAGTTAGCCCCGGCCTTTGTGGCATGCATGTACCAGTTATGCAATCTTCGCATTTTTGTTGGAAGATTATTTACCTCCTCAGGTTTGACGAGAAGTTTGCCGTACTGGTATTTGTATGCTATTTCACACACGGGAGGTACTCTAACTGGGATAAGTACTGGGCAATACTCATACCTTGAGCAGCAGCAGCTTCTCCGTATTGGGCAACTACCTCTGGATCATACTGCTCTTCGGCCGCATATTTGCTCAACCCCACATTGGTATAGGAAATCACCTTGAGAAGGGCGCAAGACTGTTTTGCTTGTTCTCCGAGCTGGGCAACAGATTTCTCGCTTGCATCAGTACTGCTCTTCGAGGCTTGTTGTGCCACATGTGACTTGAGAATAGAACACTCATAGTCTGATGACAGCTTTGGCTCGGGTTGATGAAGAGTCTTTAGCATTTTGAACACTCTGGCTTGTTCTTCTTTGGTGCTGGGGAACTCTGGCTCTTTCGGCCGCCTCAGCTTAGCGAAAAACGCTGTCGTTTCCGCATCAACGATAGCCGTAGTCTCCTCTTCAGTACAGTCATAAGCTCTCTTGGGAGGAACCTTTGGTACTTTTGGAAGAGGCTCTTGTTTATGTTTCGGTGATCGCTTACCATGACGCAGAGTAGCGGTGGTACGCTTACGTTTTTTATCCTGAGGCGCCGGCGATGGCTGCCACGGCGATGGCTGCGCCGGAGATTGGTGAGGCAACGGAGACAGGTGAGGCGACGGAGCCGGGTGAGGCGACGAAGACGGCTGCCGCGGCGGCGACGACCTCACTAGAGACGGGTGAGGCGGCGGCGAAGATGGCCTTGGCGTGTGATTTCGAAGCACGATACATTCCTTTGGCCATAGAATGGTGACGTTTGTTGCGTCCCCCAGTTCAGTCACATCCCCTTCACCTGCAGGGTAGTCAAGCTTCAAAACTTCAAAGGTGGGCATGATTTCATCCAACCCGACAACAGCGTAGCCCTGTGGAACCGGACGACAGTGGTAAGTTGGTGTGGGTCCAATTGGTAAGGCATAGCTGACCGCCACCTTCATTTATATGTTCAAAACTTTGACATGTAGCTCGCAGTGTGTCATCTGTGTGATATCATCCACTGGGTAGCCAACAGGAGCCATCATCAGTGCACCATCGTCATCGTCATTGTCATCACCAGGGAAGCCACACTGCTTTTTTGATTATTCGATAGGCCGGTAGCAGCGAATGCAGGTTCTACCACCATGTGTTGCTGAGATGGGCCGGTAGTACTTTGCTCTTTAAGTGCGTTAATTTCATCTTGTTTTTGCTTTATTCATTCTTCAATTATACGCATTCGCTCTTTCTGAATATCTGCTTCAACTTTCGCCTTGTCCTTTCTCCTCTGACGGCTTCTATCAGGATATTTCTTCCTCTCTTCGGAAAACCTAGTCCTCCATGGTTTGGGGCCTATTGTGCCTCGTGTTCGTCCATCATGTTCCTTATTTCCAAGGGCGAGTGTGAGCTCATCATTCTCTCTATCGGGAATGAAGTCCCCATCTTTAACAGCCTTTACTGCTTTTCTCATCTTCTCGATTGGCAAGGGGTCTTATTTATGTCGTATGTTATATATACACTTCCCTTCCGAGTCCAACTTTCCCCCATGCCCGTAAAACCAATTCCTTGCACGTTCGATCCAATCGTCTGTCTCTGGGATGATCTTTTTAGCACGCAGTTCATTCTCAAGTTTCTCCCACTTAGGAATGCCAGCCATGTAGCCACCTTGCCCCATAGTATGGTGATACTTCTTGTTAGCAGCATTCAGCTTATTCGTTGCAGACATTTTCTTAGCTTTTTGTGATGTCTTGTAATTCACAAACTCAGCCCAGAATGGTTTTATCTTCTCAAACCGAATCTTCTTGAAATCCGGAGTCTTCTCTTTCACGACATAGTCAAGGTGCAATATTTTCTTCCAGTTGGTGAAACACTGGCCCATCTTCTTCATAGCCCACTCGCTGACCTTAGCCTCCATGGCCCTCCCATGTTCTAAGGCGTCCTCAACTGGATCCTCCGCATTTGGATCCAGCTCTATCTTCGGTAGTTTGAAATTAACCATGAGCCTCTTCCACAGTAAATCTTTGGCCTTGTTAGGGACAAATAAACATGTTCCCTCTTCTTCTGCATCAGCAGGCCTATTCCAATTTCGAATGGTGATCGGGATTAAGTTCCTAACGATTACTCCGCATTGTGCCACAAATTTGTTTGCGACAACTTCGGGAGCCGTCGGTTTGCCGTCTTCACCGATATCTTCGATCCTGAACCTCTCATGGTCTTCCAAGTTTTTGGTTGGGCCTCTCTGCTCTTTTTAGTAGATTTCTTCGATCCGGAGGGCTAAAAGAAGAAAGATCGTCGTTACTATTTCTATATAGATAGCAGATGATTAATTGATGAATTAATTATATTACATGCACCTCGCCGAAGCGGTCGTCTTCTCGATCACACAAGGCATCGCATTCTCCCTCGTGGAAGGCATCACCTTCAACCTCAAACAAGTCGTCTCTTCTGGCAAAAAGAGGATCACCCTCACTGGAGTTGTTCAGAAACGTCGATACATCTAAATTTTCTTCCCCGCGGATCACACTTTGGATCAACTCTTCCTTTTCTTCGTCTCTGTCATGTGGGTCCATATTTTCTACATAGGTGGAAAACGAATAAGTCAAAGCGGCTAAGGGAGAATGTTAGGTACGGTGTTGAGAGATATAAACCCTAATTCGGAGAAACCCTAACATATACATACACAATAATAAAAATGAATTTACAATATCAGAAACCCTAATTCGGAGAAACCATCAGGCTCGGATCCTATCGCGAAGAACCAATACCAGAAATAAAGGCGGCAATCAATCAACCCTCGGGTTCGGGATGCCCTGGCAAGGACACACCGGCTAACCCTAGGTGCAACATCGAGAGGGGAACCGAACGCCGGAAAGAGAGGGGAACAATCAACACATGGCATCGATGCAATTATCAAACAAATATGATGATATGACAAGTTAATTTGTATTGAAAAGTAACCCTAAAGCATGCTCGACAAATTAAACGGGGTTCCGAGGGGCGCAAACCCTAACTTGGGGAAACTCCGGAATCACCTGTGAGGGGTTACTAAAGGGTCCACCTGTCAGGCAGGGCCCACCTGTCATACATTTTATTAATTACAGAAATAAATAAAAGAAATAAAAGGGAAATATGACACCAACATGACATCATGCTGATGTCATCAATGGTGATGCTCACAGGTCGAGCATGGATCCATCGATCCAGTGCACGCCTGGACGCGCTGATGGGCGCGTTAGAGAGAGGGCGATGTAGGGAGAAAGATAATGGCGGCGCCGCTCCTTCTTGGTCACCGGAGCGTTGCCTCCGTCGAGCTCCAGCGGCGGCGGCGGCGGGCACACGCGGGGAGAACAATACAGGAGGAGAGGGAGAGAACGGCGGGCAACGTGAGGATCAGCAGCTCACGTCGGGCACACGTGGGCAACGTCGACGGAGACAGACGGCGGCTGGAGCTTCCGATCCAGGCGATTGAGGTCACGCGCGAGGGAGGGAAAGTAGCCGGGGCGCGCGCGGACGGAGGCGGCGTGGTCGCGGACGGGACGCGCGGGCGGCGGCGAGCTCGGGCCTTTTGTCCCGGTTGGTGTATTTAATAATAGGTAATTATTTTGTACTGTAACAAAATCAACTAATGCTACAGTGACATATATTATAATTTTCTAAATCCATAGACACCAAATTTGCCAATTTTGGAGTTTTGGATATTTTCCTATGAATTATTTACCATATAATAGATTTAAATATTCCAGAGAATATACATTGGTCAAAGTACGAATTTTATTGCATGATAATATTCTACACATTATTCTGAATCCAGGGATATATCACGTGTATTTTTATGATCAATATTCAATTTTATATGAATTTTATAAATTTGCACAAATTTTATATGATCAATCTACATACATGCATATATATACACACCTAAAAGGGAAGGATTTCTCAAAAAAAACTAAAAGGGAAGGGGCGCGTGGCCCTCTCGGGTGTGCACGGTACCGGCGGCGGCGGTCGGCGCAGGCGGCGCTGTGGCGGTCGGGGAGGAGAGGGAGGCAGCCAGAGACGAAGGTCGACGGAGGCATCCGGAGACAACGTGGCTGGAGATGGAGATCGACGGAGGCGGCTGGAGACGACGCGGCCGGAGACGGAGGTCGACGGAGGCGGCCAGTGCGCGTGGCGATGGACGGAGACGGAGGCGTTGTGGCGGTCGGGGAGGACGGAGAGGCGGCGGGCGCCACTGGACACGGCGGCTGGAGATGCAGGCGGCGGTGCTAGACACGCGCGTGTGCGGCCGGAGACGAAGACGGAAGCGGACGGAGGGCGCAGCGATGGACGGAGACAGAGGGCGGAGGCGGCGGCGCTGACGACGACGGCGGGCGTGCAAGGACGGGGTAGCCTGCCGGCGACGTGGGGATCGGGACGGCGGCGGCGTCTCCTAGCTCTGTGTGCGCGTCGGGGGTTGTAGAGAATGAAGGGGAAGGAGAGGAACGGGCGTGCGTCGTTTATAAAGGGAGAGGCCATACGTCCCTGTTGGTGGCATCAACCGGGACGTATACTCCACCTTTTTTTCATCAGCCCAAGGGGCGCGCAGGGGTCTTTAGTCCCGGTTGGTGGCTCTAACCGGGATGTATGACCTTGTTTTTAAAAAATTTCAGGAATTTTCTCTCTATTCCCGCCTTATTTTTATTTTGGGGTTTAAATTTGTAATGTTTTTTAAATGATAATTCCTTTGGAATTTAGAAAAACTTTAAACATAAAAAGTGTTTAAATTTGAATAATTAATTCAAAACATTTTCTGTTTTTAAAAATAATTAATGTAACCATTTAAACTATGAACCATTTAAAATTAAAAATGAATTAACTTATATTTTTTGGATATTAATTTGGAATTAGAAAAACTTTAAACATAAAAAGTGTTTGAATTTGAATAAATAATTCAAAACCATTTTCTGTTTTTAAAAATAATTAATGTAACCATTTAAACCATGAACCATTTAAAATAAAAAATGAATTAACTTATATTTTTTGAATATTAATTTGGAAATTAGAAAAAAATTAAACATAAAAAGTGTTTGGATTTGAATAACTAATTCAAAACCATTTTCTATTTTTAAAAATAATTAATGTAACCATTTAAAATTAAAAATAAATTAACTTATATTTTTTGAATATTAATTTGGAATTTAGAAAAACTTTAAACATAAAAAGTGTTTGGATTTGAATAACTAATTCAAAACCATTTGCTGTTTTTAATTTGGATTTGAATTAACTTATATTTTTTATATATTAATGGGCGGGAAAAAAAGGATAGGAAATAATGGGCGGAAAGAAATTTTTATTAGGATAGAACTGGAATTAAAGTACATAACGCAACTAACACTAAGTTACATAGAAGAACTGAAAATTAAGATACATGGCCAGATTAAGCCACAATCGGCCGAACTTGTTTTGCAATGTTGGAGTGATTCTGTCATGCTCCTGCCTACATGTGTAATACTCGCCACTGTAGTCGTCGTCGTACTCGCCGCGGCCGTCGTCGCTGTCGTCGTCGGGGTCGTCGTAGTTGAACCTTGAAGGCTGAGTATGAGTGGGCTAGACTTGAGGGTAGCGCATGCGTGGGTTAGAGTCGGCGGCCGTGTCGTAGGCCATGACGCTCTGGAGAGTTCGGTCGCGCCACCACAGCCGACGGTCGGCCTCGTTGAAGTTCGGAGGAGGTGGGCCGTCCTCCTTGTGTCTGGCGAGCGCCCTCTCACGCCGATTCACGAAGAAGGCTTCCCAAGTCGGGAAATAGTCGGGATGCCATCTGGGATTCCTCCGTTGCTCCGGCGTGAGCTCGAAATAGTAGTGGTTCGTGATGGCCATCCGGCGCGCCACACCTAGAGGGACAGGAGGAACCGACACGCCTACGGCGCTCAGCATCCAGTCGACGGGGACAAAGTAGCCCGGCAGGCAGGGGTAGTTCGAGGCGCAAAGCGCCTCCGCCTCCCTGGGGTTAGTGCTACGGTGGAAGTCATGGGAAAGAGTGATGAGATTGCAGATATGAGTCTAGAGATGTGCAATGACAATGGAGGCTAACCCTACATATATATAGTGAGAAATGGCAGGAAGATAACTGGAGCGAAGAACTTGCGGGAAGAACTGGCGGGAAGAACTGGCGGGAAGAAATGGCGGGAAGAACTGGCGGGAAGAAAAATGGCGGGAAGAAATGGCGGGAAGAAAAATGGCTCATTTAGAAATTGCATTGGATCCATGAAGAAACCACATATTGCGAGTCTAAAAATGATTTTTTCAAAAAATCACGGGCGTTAGATCATGTACTTGTAGTACAAACCGGACCCACTTCCTGCCGATTCGGCAGACATTTATCCTTTTTACCCGGGATGGAAGAAAATGTTTGAGATGTCCCGATTGGGAGATAGTCCATGTAAGGTGGTCTAGTATTTTAGAAAAATGGGACGGTAGCATTCTGAAATAGCATTTTGGTGGTTACTTCACAAAACGACCCGTTTTTTGCGCTCGGAAAATGGAAAAGGGCTTTTCCATGCGACGAAAAGGAAATCTTCCTCCTGCAACATTGTTCTCTATACCAATGTCCACATGCATGCATAATATGGGCACAACATCACAAACTATGCCGTGATTCAGCACATAACATCGGTCATTTGGACCAAAAGCCATGAAACCTCGAACATGATAGGTCATTTGTGAAGGTTTTTTTGAGACATGATCAATATACCAAGTCTGGTATTTTTTCCTTTCAACTATGTCACATAATATGACACCACACGAAGGATTTTCATTGTTCAGATTTTTTTTGAATTTCTTATGCCCGTTTTGAATTTTTGAAATTTCTAACTATGGTCGAACCGGCGTGCATGAAGATAGGGGACGAGCATCGTTAGAAATTGCATTGGATCTATGAAGAAACCACATATTGCGAGTCTAAAAATGATTTTTTCAAAAAATCACGGGCGTTAGATCATGTACCTGTAGTATAAACCGGACCCACTTCGTGCCGATTCGGCAGACATTTGTCCTTTTTACCTGGGATGGACGAAAAGGTTTGAGATGTCCCGGTTGGGAGATAGTCCATGTAAGGTGGTCTAGTATTTTAAAAAATGGGACGGTAGCATTCTGAAACAGTATTTTGGTGGTTACTTCACAAAACGACCCGTTTTTTGCGCTCGAAAAATGGAAAAGGGCTTTTCCGTGCGGCGAAAGGGAAAACTTCCTCCTGCAACATTGTTATCCATACCAATGTCCACATGCATGCATAATATGGGCACATCATCACAAAATATGCCGTGATTCAGCACATAACATCGGTCATTTGGACCGAAAGCCATGAAACCTCGAACATGATATGTCATTTTGTGAAGGTTTTTTCGAGACATGATCAATATACCAAGTTTGGTATTTTTCCTTTCAACTATGTCACATAATATGACACCACGTGATGGATTTTCATTGTTCGGATTTTTTTGAATTTCTTATGCCCGTTTTGAATTTCTAACTATGGTCGAACCGGTGTGCATGAAGATAGGGGACGAGCATCGTTAGAAATTGCATTGGATCTATGAAGAAACCACATATTATGAGTCTAAAAATGATTTTTTCAAAAATCACGGGCGTTAGATCATGTACCTGTAGTACAAACCAGACCCACTTCCTGCCGATTCGGCAGACATTTGTCCTTTTTACCCGGGATGGACGAAAATGTTTGAGATGTCCCGGTTGGGAGATAGTCCATGTAAGGTGTTCTAGTATTTTAGAAAAAATGGGACGGTAGCATTCTGAAACAGCATTTTGGTGGTTACTTCACAAAACGACCCGTTTTTTGCGCTCGGAAAATGGAAAAGGGCTTTTCCGTGCGACGAAAAGGAAAATTTCCTCCTGCAACATTGTTCTCCATACCAATTTCCACATGCATACATAATATGGGCACAACATCACAAACTATGCCGTGATTCAGCACATAACATCGGTCATTTGGACCGAAATCCATGAAACCTCGAGCATGATAGGTCATTTTGTGAAGGTTTTTTGAGACATGATCAATATACCAAGTCTAGTATTTTTCCTTTCAACTATGTCACATAATATGACACCACGCGAAGGATTTTCATTGTTCGGATTTTTTTTGAATTTCTTATGCCTGTTTTGAATTTTTGAAATTTCTAACTATGGTCGAACCGGCGTGCATGAAGATAGGGGACGAGCGTCGTTAGAAATTGCAGTGGATCTATGAAGAAACCACATATTGCGAGTCTAAAAATGATTTTTTCAAAAAATCACGGGCGTTAGATCATGTACCTGTAGTACAAACCAGACCCACTTCCTACCGATTCGGTAGACATTTGTTCTTTTTACCCGGGATGGACGAAAAGGTTTGAGATGTCCCGGTTGGGAAATAGTCCATGTAAGGTGGTCTAGTATTTTAGAAATATGGGACGGTAGCATTCTGAAACAGCATTTTGGTGGTTACAAGCTGCAAGATGGTGTGCGAGAGCAGGGACACCATCTTCCGGTGATCTGCCTCACCTTTGAAATGCTTGCCTTTATTTCTTACGGAATGATTGGTCGGAAGAAATTATCGATTCGCCAGGTACATAACCTTCTTGCATTTATGCAAGTATGTACCTTCAGTCTTATCTAAACAGTGCGTGCGTGCCTTATATCCCTTGTTTGTTTGTCCTGAAAGGTTACTAAGAGCAGGCCAATCATTGATGGTTACGAAAAGCAACCCTCGTAGGTCAAATGGCTCCTGTTTGTTCTCATCCCACACATGTACACCTTGTTTGCCCCACAGCTGTAAGAGTTCTTCAACTAATGGCCTAAGGTACACATCAATGTCGTTGCCCGGTTGCTTAGGGCCTTGGATGAGCACTGGCATCATAATGAATTTACGCTTCATGCACAACCAAGGAGGAAGGTTGTAGATACATAGTCACGAGCCAGGTGTTGTGACTGCAGCTCTGCTCCCCAAAAGGATTCATGCCATCCGTACTTAGACCAAACCATAAGTTCCTTGCGTCACCTGCAAAGTCCGGGAAGTCTCTCTCGATTTTTCTCCACTGTGACCCATCAGCAGGGTGTCTTAACTTCCCGTCTTTCTTACGGTCTTCTTTGTGCCATCGCAACAACCTGGCATGCTCTTTGTTTCTGAACATGTGTTTCAACCTTGGTATTATAGGAGCATACCACATAACCTTAACAGGAACCCTCTTCCAGAGGGGCTCTCCCTCAACATCACCAGGGTCATCTCGTATGATCTTATACCGCAATGCATTGCATACTGGGCACTTATCTAAATTCTCATACTCCTTACCGTGGTAGAGGATACAGTCATTAATGCATGCATGTATCTTTTGCACGTCTAATCCTAGAGGACAGAGAGTCTTCTTTGCTTCGTAGGTACTCTCGGAAAGTTCGTTATATTTTGGAAACTTCGGCTTCATTGTTTTCAGCATCTTTTCAAATGAGGAGTCAGTTATACCACACTCTGTCCTCCATCGTAGCAATTCCAGTGTGGTACCGAGCTTTGTGCTGCCATCTTCACAATTTGGGTACAACAATTTCTTGTGATCTTCTAACATGCCCTCTAACTTCAACTTCTCATTTTCTGTTTCACAGTCTCGCTTTGCATCAGAAATGACCCTACCAAGTTCATCAGCGGGCTCATCTGATGCCCGTTCTTCACCTCCTTCCTCTTCATTGTCTTCCATTGCAGTATCACTATATTCAGGAAACATATGATGATAGTTGTTATCATCATCTTCTTCTTCACCGTCTTCCATCATAACCCCTCTTTCCCCGTGCTTGGTCCAACAATTATAGTTGGGCATGAAACCTTTCATAATCAGGTGGCCGCGAATGGTTTTTGAGGAAGAGTACTCCTTGTTGTTCCGACATTGAACACATGGACAACGTATAAAACCATTCTTTTTGTTTGTCGTAGCCATATCGATAAATTTATCCACGCCTTTCATATACCCTGGTACACGCCGGTCACCATACATCCATTCCCGACCGTTCATTTGCATCATATAAGTAAGTTTATCAAAAACAGGACATCATAAATAGTGAAATGACCAATTCACATCGACACATGCATGGTATTAATGACAGAGAAAAGATAAGATTGCTAACCTCGATCGAAGGAAATAAAGAGGAGAAAGCTCAAGTGCGTCTCGGACACCTTCTATATTTTTGTTCTGTGAGAAATTGAACGGGATCATTCACTCAAACATTTCATCAAACACCTTGAATGCATGCATAGGAAAAAAATAAACTAGCACACCTCTCACACCTTCCACGAAGAAAAAATAGAGGGGAGGCAGAGGGCTGGGGCATCGTATTTATAGAGGACGGGATCATACGTCCCGGTTTGTAACACAAACCGTGACTAAAGGTGTGTGCCAGACCCACGTGGTTGGCGCCCAACCTTTAGTCCCGGTTTGTGTTACAAACCAGGACGCATGCCCCCCTACCAACCGGGACGCATGCCTCCGGCCCTCGTGCCCGCTCGAACCGGGACGCGTGCCAGCATTAGTCCCGTTTCGTGGCGGAACCGGGACTAATGCTGTTAGGAGGCACGAACGAATAGCCTGTTTTCTACTAGTGTCATGCCGAAATTCGGACCTAAATATGGTCGGACGAAACACGTTTTCGATCTAAAAATGTCGAGTTTACCACTCGCTTTTCCAGGTCGAGTTCCTGCGTTTAACTAAAATTGAACAAAATTTGGCAAACTTTGGATGAATATAGGAGGTTTTCGTTAATTAAGGGCGAATACATATATATTACATAGAATTCAGGCAAACACCCGAATTTAAACTGCATTTAGGATAAATAATAACTAAAAAATTAAATAAGGCCGCCGCCGCCGATGCCGATGCCGACGCCGACTTCGCTTCTACATGCCGAAGTTGCTGTAGAAGCAGGTGTAGCTGAGGTCGGCCTTGCCTTCGTCTCGTTGTTCGGCGACTGCGATGGGCGGGAGCTACCCTGGTCGTTGTCGCCGTCAAGGACGACGAGCTGCGCCCTGATAGGCGAGCTCGCGGCCAGCCCAGGCCTAGTGCTCGGCCTCCTCCAAGTCCGACCTGGACCAGGCGAGGATGTCCGACGACGCAGGCTCCGGCGGCGGGGGCGCGGCGTCACAGAGGGATTGCTCCATCGCCATTCTCATGGCGAAGGCATCCTCGTCAACGGGCACCGCCCATTCCGCCGGTTCCGACTTCAGCTGGCGAAGGCGGTAACGGCCAGTGGGCGGCGAGGGAGCGCACGGCTCGTTGATAACGATTCTGCGTGCCCTTGTCCTCAGCGGTGAGCGGACCGGCGTCTCCGGCTCGCACTTGACAGGCCGGAGTGGCGGCGACGCCACCGGCGCGGACCCGGAGGAGCGGGAGGCCGAGGCTGCGGAGGAGGAGGAACTGAGGCTGGCCATCCTCCTCGGCAACCAGTTGGCCGGAGGATGGCGCCTCGCCCTTGTCGTCAGCGTCAGGTTGCAGGGGAATCCCAGGCGGGGGTTGTTGCCGGCGTGGATGTACTCCAGCACGACGGAGAGTGTGCGTCTCGGAGGGCTCCACCAGCGGTGTCGTGCCGTTGCGTTGTTGCGCTTCAGCGGCGACCCTGGCGGTCCCTCGTGGCGGGCGAGCTCCTGGAGCCGCCGGTTGGCGAAAAACTCCTCCCAGTAATGGAGGTTGCCCGAATCCTCTGCGAGATCCGGGTCCTCCATGGCCGCGATGGTGGCCTGGATCTCGTCGATGGTCTCCTCGTCGGCCGGCACCGACGGAATTGGGATCCCGTCAGCGCTGAGCTTCCATACGGGCGGGACCCTGGTGTCCGGCGGCGCCATGTAGCCCGTGTCGTGCAGCATGCGTGCCTCCCATGGCTGGAGCGTGCGGCGGCCGAAGACGTTCGCCGCCGCGGGATCACCGGGAAACCTCTCGGCCATAGGAAAGTGGGGAAAGGTTGTGAGCTTGAAGTTCGCTGAAGTTTGGGGTTCGCCAGAGTTGGGAGAGCTGGAGAGCTGCGAGAGAGTGTGAAGAGGGCCGGCAAGGGGTACGGCTTTTATAGGCCAAGGCGGGCGGCGAGAGTGGGAGGGGTGTAACGACGAGGGAGGGAAAAAGGGAACCGATAGTAAGTTATTGCCCGCCAGTCCGTTGCTGGAGCCGAGGCAGCGGTCAGGCCCGTTTCCAGGATTTGGGGGCCCCGGCTCGACTTAAAAAATAGGTGTCTTAATTTTTATTCAAACTCAAAAACTAGTAAAATAAAATCATGTTTTCACTTAATTATATAAGTTTAGAATGCGATATTTCATACATCCTCCAGAAATATATGAAGTATTTATTATAAAGAGTAAATATAGCACTAAAGTAATGAACAAACCTAATGTTCTACCAAAAACATCATCCGTCTAGTATTTCTTAAAATAAAATCTTCAATCATATAATTATAATTCTCCAAAATATCAATCAATTTACTATCAAGACTATCCCGGCATCTTGGATCAAACAATATATCAAGATTCGAACAATTTAACATGAATAGATGAGTTGAGGCGGTCGTACCTTGACATGTGAACAAATTCGCCGATCGGGAGGCTCACCGGTGAACAACGAAGTTAGGCTGGCTGCTGGCAAGGACAAGGAAAACATAGGGTCAGAAAATAAAAATTGTTAAATGATCGATGGTAGATCTACTGCTTCATCAAATTCCATAGGATCAAGCACTAGTGAAAAAGGAGCGATCGATTTGATTTGATCTGTTGTTTGACTGCTTCGGTAGTTCGATGCTTCACTGCTTCTTAATTCTGCCGGCGAGGACCACGGAGGCACCTGGCAAGGATTTTGGACCGAGCCAGGCAGAGAGCGAACACGGCACCTGATGACCTGAACCCGAAGGCAGCCCTGCCTAAACGTAGATCGCGAGCCAAGGCGGGCGTTCGACTTCGATCGCGATTCACGAGCCAAGAAAGAAGAAAGCGGGCGACAGGGCGACAATGGTGAGCCAAGAACGCGTCGATCGGGTGAGCTGCTAATCGATCGCCCAAAGCGAGGCCAGACGGTTCTAGGCTTTGAGTTAGCGTATGCTAGGCCTCTAGGTAATCAGGGGCCCCTTGGAAAACGGGGGCCCTGTTCGGTTGATCCTTTCGATCGTGTCCATCGACGGGGCTGGCGGCGGTGGTGCGTAATTACCGCAACGCGTGGTCAACGAGACGGGCGGTTAATGTCCGCAGTCCTTCGCGGGGTTCCGAGGCGGAAATATGACGACGACTCGGTTTATGCCGCTAACTGGACGGGTCCACGCGCCAAACTTTTTTTCCCACCGAATTTGTTTCGTCTGGCGTTCCCAGCAACCTGGGTTTGGCCTAAAAAGTTCAGACCGAAGTTGGTTAAATTCTAACGAAATTGGGATCCTGAAAACACGGCCGAACCAATTTTCGGGGTTGGGACCAAAAATACCGCCATGAGAACGGCATGCTGAGGGAGATGCTCTAACAATATAAGATCATGACAACCTGGCAAGACAGACCGATGTATATATATCTAGCTTAAGGATGAACATTTCTTTTAGTCGGTACCTTGGTAGGATGATAATCCTCCGGTTGCTGAAAGAAAGAGGCATGTCCCCCAACGCTCCGTGCCATTTAGTGCCGCGCAGCTTCTGTGCCAGTCCACGACAGCGCGGTGGCATTGCAGCGTGTGAGAGAACAGAACGCTGGTCCGGTAGCATTTCTTTGAGACAGATTTCTGAGGTGTCAGTGATTCAGATGACCAGATTTGCCTGACAACGTGCTCTTGGTTCAGAGATCAGAAATCAGTGTAAATTATGACTATCAAAATTCGTACTGTAGTACTCCGTATAAACATCTGGCAAAATTTTGATACACATTTCCAAAGCGGAAGAAACCCATTTGCGCTCGTTATACGATTGTATCGGCAACTGATGGCGAGTTCTAAACCTTAGCTACCACACTAGAACTAAGTTTTAAACACACGAAAATCGTAGAATGGAGGACTAATCTAGAAATCTGAAGAGGAAACAGAACAAGTGAAAATTTTGAGCTAAACGAGAACGATGACTTCACAAGTACAGCACATAAGATGATCACAAGATTACTCCAGAGTCCAGACTCGATACTCACATAGTCGCATTACAGGACTAAATCGGGACACGTACGCTGAACATAGCAGCAGGGAACGACTCAACACACACAGACCAAAATCCACACTTATTACATGCTCTGACCAGAGGTATCAATCCAAGTAGCAAACTGAACCCATGTTCCAAGCAGCAGCTGCCTAGCCGGAGATCTGGATAGACTTGACCTCAGGCTTCTTGACCTCCTCCTTGGGCACGGTGACGGTGAGCACGCCGTTCTCCATGGACGCCTTCACCTGCTCCGCCTTGGCATTGTCCGGCAACCTGAACCTGCGCAGGAACTTGCCGCTGCTGCGCTCCACCCGGTGCCAGGTGTCGGTCTTCTCCTCCTGCTCTTTGTTCCGCTCGCCGCTGATCTGGAGCACGTTGCCGTCCTCCACCTCGACCTTCACCTCCTCCTTCTTCAGCCCCGGCACGTCCGCCTTGAACACGTGCGCCTCGGGGGTCTCCTTCCAGTCGATCCGTGCGCCGGCGAAGGCCGCGGTCTCGGACGAGGAGGTGCGCGGGAACGAGGGGAAGAGGCTGCTCCCGCTGCTGCTGCCGGAGCCGAAGGGGAAGCCGTGGAAAGGGTCGAAGAGGTCGAGGGAGAAGGGGTCGAACACGTTGCTGCGGCGGATCATCGACATGGTTGCTCGATTGGGGAGAGGATTGAGCGTGAGCGAGATTGGGAAAGTTTTTCAACTGAGGGATGTTTCTTCGCTTCCGAGATGGGTGCCCCTGATATTTCGTTCTGGGCCGTGGCGACGAGGGGAGGCGAGATTTTATACGCTGTCCGTGGGCGCCGGTGGAGAAGGGTCTGGAGCGTGCTCATCTGTTCTGGAATGCACCGGAAAGCAGCTAATTTTGGAACATTGGGCCGATGACTGGGATGGAATCGGCCTGCTATGGCGAACGAACTTCTCTAGTGGTTTCTAGTATTTTCGGGCTTATTGCGTCGGCAGTATAATGAAGATATCTGGTCCTCAGCTATTATTAAGAAAAAAGGAGGATAATTCTCAAAAAAAGGACATCTGGTTCTCTCCAGTTCTATCTATATCTATACCTAATACCTAATAATAATAAAAGAAGGAGTGTTTTTTGTAGTACCTACACTTTTTTGGACGGCTTTACCCTTCCACTAAACATCTAATTACCCACTATTACCACCAATTAGTCAAAATAACGTTTGGAAAAGAAAACAACCGGATCATCAAAGCAGTTACTGTGCCCGGACACGCCAAAACATGCGTCACATCGCAAGAGGTGGGGAAAGACGGCGTGATGATGAGGATGGTTCGGTCGACGACCAGCCGAGAACCTTCCGGCGTAGCTCCTCACGGACCTTGACCCACGCCCCTCGACGACATACGCCATCAAGCGCTCCCGGCGAGGCTCCCAACACCCCTGCGGCGTCTCCCGCGAGAGCACTCCCGGCATGAGCCTAACCGCCGTGGTAAACTCGGCTATGCCTGCATGTACGACGGCGGTAGGAGGCGCGGGCCGAGGACGACCGGACGAGGACGGCGACCGAACGAAGCAGGAGCTTCACGGTGGTGGTCCATCGCCGACGGAAAGAGGCATGGGCCGAGATCAGATGGAGTCAGGTCGGAGTGGAGGTAGAGGGCAGAGAAGTCGCACATCCTCGCCTTGAGGAGAGGCCGAGGACACGGCAGTGGTCCAGGCGGCTGATGCTGCAGGGATATGGCAGGAAGGAGACGATGTGATTTGGGGATTTTCTTCTAATCAATGCTTTGCTTTTATTCTTTTGCCGGATATGGCCGATGTGATTTGGGCCTGCTTCTTTTTGTTGGTTGGGCTAGGAGTGATACAGCCCACAGCTTCTGCCGGCCAATCAACATGAAAAAAAAAACACGTGCCAGGCTGCTTTTATTGTGTATAGAGAAGTAGTACAAGCGGGATCCCGAGGTACAGAAAGAAGGGTCCAAGCAGGCAAAACAAAAGCTAAAACAAAAGAAAGAAAATAAAATAAAGGACCGAGGCTTCGTGCCTTCGTCCCAGGTCGCTGTGCTGTTTGTGTCTTCGATCAATCTCCATCACAACTGCTCTAAAAAATTTATCTATGTTTTTTTGCTTCGCTTACTCTATGGCGTTGAGCGAACCTAAGGCCATATGGAGATAGGTGAGGTCAGCTCTATTGATGTTGGTGCATGAGAGTAACACGTGTCATGCCTAAGACGGCACACCTAACCGTGAAGCGCCGAGGTACAGAAACAAGGGTCCAAGCAGGCAAAACAAAAGCTAAAACGAAAAAAATAAAATAAAATAAAGGACCGAGGTTTCGTGCCTTCGTCCGAGGTCGCTGTGTTGTTTGTGCCTTCGATTAATCTGCATCACGACTGGTCTCAAAAATTTATCTATGTTTTTCTGCTTCGCCTACTCTATGACGTTGAGCGAACCTAAGGCCATATGGAGAGAGGTGAGGTCAGCTCTATTGATGTTGGTGCCCGAGAGTAACACGTGTCATGGCTAAGACGGCACACCTAACCGTGAACCGTGTCGTGAACACGCTAAAGAGTTGTACCAACTAGCTTTACAATTTGTCTCTCCCGGTGCAACGCACGGGCATTTTTGCTAGTATATAAAAAAACTAGTTCTAAAATAACAATCTGGTGCTTTTACACTAAAGAGTCTGCGTGCGGTGAAATTCTAATTTTCAAAGTATTCCACTAAACAAAATTTGTATCGAAGTTGCAACACCAAAAGTGATATCTATTCTTTTCAATAAAAATGTTTCCTCGATTCCATTAATGAAACTGAAAACTACCCTTACAAAATCACACCAACCGTCAAACCACCCAAACCAGCTCTATAAGTTAAAAAAAGAGTTAATTACGGTAGGCCTCCTTGTACTTTTGTCCATGAAACGATTTTGTCCTTGTACTCAAAATTTAAAGAACTCTGGTCGTGTATTGTCAATTGGACTCAATTTAGTCCTAAACTAAATTTACCTTCAAAATTGAGCCAAGGTGGATGACATGTGGATGTTGGCACGCTTGTAGGAGAGCTGATGCCTTGGAAATTTGCACTAAGCCCCTCCCACGTCTAGAACTTATAAATGCACTCCCAAAAGTTTGCAGATCGTCTCTTTCACATATACTACATTAACAAGCGACATTAAAAAAAAAGAACACGTTTCAGTTACATAAAGTTTCATTCTGTTCGAGCAAGGAAAAAAAGGAGGCGACTGAGAGAGAGGGAGAGGCTATGACGACAGCAATCGGTCAGCTGGAACGTATTGTGTGAAGAGGTTCTATAGCAGAACATAAAAAATTTCCTAACAACGAGAAAACATAGCCAAGGTCTATCTATGCAGGTGTAAAGTAACGAGAGGGATTCAGCGTTAAGACCCTTGAAGACCGAAAAAAAGATTGTGTTCCGTTCAAACATTGTTGATATAGTCGTATGACGTCTCCGACCTCAAGATCGAGTAGGCGTCCAAGCGATGAGCACCACAACCGGTGGTGCCTTCGCAACTCTACACACTTTCAGTCTAGAGACGTCTCTCGGACTTATGTCCAGCAAAGCAACGAAAGAAAATGATCCAGACCAAGATTTCAATGGCATGACGGTGTGAACATGGAGCAAACTCTACCTCATTATGCACATTCCAAACTTGGAAACACACATGTGATGAGGAGAGAAGAAGGAAAAGACAATGGGATGGTTTGGGGAGGAGGACCTGCCCTCTTTATATAGGGGAAAGATGAGCACCACCACCAATCAAATCTTGGAGTGGGATTAAAAGGAGGTGGAGGAGGTGGCCGGTAGCTACGGTGGTCCCCAACCGTACGACATGTCCTCCTAGGTCGGCCGACGGTGGGTTGGGCCCCACCCGCGCGTCGCCTTGCCTCCCTTGGCCGGTGGCCCGTCATGGGCCCTTTCCTTTGGAAAGGCCCATGTAGGTGGGCTGCCTTTTTAATTAAATTAAATATATATTTAATAGTAAATTCATTAAAATACACATTATTTAATTCCTTTTACTTCAGAACACCTTTCCAACCCTTCCAAAAGACTTCGGATTCTCCTAGAACGATTTCGGTTCTCTATTCCCTTACGATTTCAGATCAACCCTAAACGTATCTACCCTCTAGTGCACCACGCTACGGTTCGGGAACACACATACATGATCAAGACATCTCTCCGATCAATGACCAACAACGGGATCTGGAAACCGTGATGGCCCCCGTGCATTTCACGAAGTACTTGATCGCTTGAACCGTAAACGTCGCGTCTCATTCTCTTTGATCTTTGTTACTTGGTTTGTTCAAGACCTGATCTTCGGTATCTCGATCCCTAGTTTTATCTTGTTACTGACAAACACATTCACTCGTTCTCGTGATATTACATTTTCATGACATACTCCCATGCTTGCAAGCTTCATAGATGGCATCTCACCGAGTGGATCCAGAGTATCTATCTGTCATCTTGATGGACAAATCCCAATCTCGATGCATACGCCTCAACCTACCCCTCTAGAATACCTAATAGACACCTTTATGATTACCATGTTACAGCGTGATGGCTGATGCAGTTAAAGCAGCCTGATTGGTAGTGATTAAATATGATCTCACGGTCAAAGGAGTGAGTTATTACGTGTGGCGCCCCGCAATTCCACTACTAGAAAATCGCGTTGTTTTTGTGCATTGCATCATCATGACCGAATGCTCATGTCATCATGCCACATTGCATTTGAGCATCGTCATCATCTTGCATTTGCTTGCATAAAACTATTTTCGGAAAAACCTATTTTTGTTTTCTAAACGCCCCGTCTTTGTCCAACACAAAACCCGGGTCTCCGGATTATTTTGTTTTGTCTGCCAACGATTTGCAAAAAGCCCCGTTGGAATAAATAAATTGTTTAATTATTTTTAGGGGGCAGCCGTACCGGGCCGATCCGACCCAGTCGGCCACCCCCAGAATAAAACCGGCCTACCCAAAAATCTATTCCTACCCAATCCTAGTCTACCCAAACCCCCTCCACCTCACCCCGGCCAACCCCGTCTCGCCACCTCACCAACCCTCACCCACTCACCCTATCACCATGCGCCACCTACCCCACCTCTCACCCCACTCCACACAGCCACCAACCCCACCACCACTCACACAACACACGCACACCACGCAGCAACCACCCAGCCGTCCACCCTCTCCTCTTGGCCCCACCCGCCTGACCCCACACTTCTGGCCCACCCCGCACGCGACCGCGTCCAGCCCCGCGTCCTCTCCCTCCTGCCTCGTCTCCCCCCGCATCCTCCTCTTCCTCTGCTCATCACCACCAACCCCGCCGGCCTCAGACCCCCTCCGCGACCGCCCTGCTCGCCCACCGTCCCGCCAAGGACTACCCCGCCGCCAGCGCCGCCTCGCCTCTCCTCCCTCCCCTGGCCTCTCGCCTCGCCGCATCGCCCCCACCAAACCGCGGCGTCGCCCTGGACCTCCTCGCCTGCCGTGGCCGCGCCCCGCTTCCCTGACGTGCACCCCTCCCCGTCGCCGTCCCCGCCTGGCTCCTCCTCGCTGGACGCCCGCGACCGCCTCGCCGCCTTTCCCCTCCTCGGCGCCGGCCTCCTCCGCCCCGCCGCCGACGCGCCCTTCCCGTTGGCCTCCTCGTCGCCCCTGCCCCGCCCCGCCAAGCACCACCTCTCTGTCGCCCCGACCTCCGCCGCTTCGAAACCGCACCGCTCCGGCCGAGCCCGGCCCGATCTCCGGCCTCTGCGAGCCTCCGCCAGGCTCCCGTCCCTGTCCTCGTGCTCGCCTCCGGCCGCCTCATCGACAACCGCCAGCGCGAGCGCCACCGCCTCTGCACCTCCTCGTCGGCCGCTGCCAAGTCCCGAGCAAGCCCTCCCCCGCCGTCTGCCTGAACCACTCCCCTTCGCCCAGCAAGCATCGCCGCCGTCCGGCCCAGCCGCCCCGCCGTTCGCCCCCCCCCCCCCCCCCCCCCCGTCGCCAGGCACCACCAAGGAAGATCCTTCCCGGCTCGTGCAGGAGCCTTTTCCTGAGCGCATCCCCGCATGAAGCCCCGCAACACTTGATGCGGAAGTCTCTGTTTGGTTGTTTAAGACCGGAGGCCCGATGTCATGCTCTGCTGCCGCATCGACAAGTTCTACCACTAGCCTCGTCTGCGTATGTTCACAAGTTTTTTCCGAGTGCCAACGGTGCCGAACAGAACCCTGGGCCTCCGACGTGGTATGACAAGAACTTCTACCAGAGTCGAACCCTGGAGGTCTTCGACATGGAGCATCGAGACCTTCTTCTCGGACCATCAAGACCTCGCTCCTGGAGTCCGAAGACCGATCCCACCGAGAACCCGGATGCCAAGATCCACGACTCGGAGATGCCGAAACACCAAGTTCGTCGAGACCCTGAAGACCCGTTCCTGGAGGGGAAGTCCGGACCCGATGACCGCCAAGATCGCCACCGGAACAACAAGCACTCCACCGCGGAACGTCAAGTCCTTCTTCCCGGAGGCGACAAGATCGTCTCCCGGACGCCATGACCGTCTACACGGACCCGAAGACCCCGGTACCCGATCCACTCTTGTTCGCCATCGCCAACAAGATCGACCGCTTGGCACCCAAGTTCTCCATCTTGTATCCGAACCTCACCGTTCCCGTCGAACCCTGAGACCGAACCCCGAACCTCGGAACCCCAAGCTCGCCGAACCCATGTGTGACCCTGATCCGAGCCCCTATTTTTATAAATGTCATCTATATAAATTATTGCATATTAAATTGTCATACTCGCATGCATATTGTCATGTGGTTTGGGGGCCTTAGGCCGATTCACCTAAATTAAATATGGGGTCCATATGCGGGAAAATCTAGTCTTATATTGGCCTCCTTTAAATTTGTGTAGCGAACCGGTAACTTATCTTGCCTTGTTATTACAACATTTAATTTGCGGGGTAGATAAATAACATGAACCATCTAATTAGTTGTTGGGACCTCGGTTCCGCTTAATCTTGCCTAATTACACCGCACCTTTGCCATGTCATACATCATACATGCATCATGCCCGATCTTTTGCCGTAGTATTAAATAGTCCATCCGGTGTTTATTCTAGTGTTTTGGTTCTTCGCGGATAAGGCCGTTGAGTTGATGCGAGTGTCGACCCGATCTTCGGATGAACCTTCGACAATGTTTTTCAGGCGAGCATCTCCCCCTTTCTACCTATCTTACTTTTACAGTATTTATTCCCTCCTGTTGATCTATTGCTATCTGTGTTGCGTTGCTCTAGTTTTCGTAACCGTGATATCCCTTGCAGCCTTATATTGCCTTGGACACATCCTATTACCTGTTGTTTGGTAGATAGTTGGACTTGCGCGTCGTAGTCGCTTGCTCAAGTGTTGTTGCGTGTCGTCCAGTACCACAGTTGTTGGAGTGTTGCCGCATGTTTAAGGTTGGAGATGATCATGGCTTTCATTATCATTTACTTTAATTACCGTTTAACAACTAAAATTGAAGTAGGTAAGCAGAGGCACAGGTGGGCAATAGATGTTATTTGGTTGTTAACCGTCCACTTGTGTCCCGTAGGACCCCGAGTACTTGATACCTGTTCCTTGAATATTCGCGCTATCCACACCCGGGAGGCTTATGGGACCCCCCTTAGATAGAGCTTGATTCATTCTTATTTCTTGGGGCCACAAACTAGTTTGAGGTTTTATTTACTATCCTGTACTTATGCCATGCTTTACTGCTTTATGTACGATTGTGCGAGGAGCACCTGTACTGTTTAGGATCGGGACACCATTTCACGGTATCGACAAGCCCAGTCACACTTTCAGGTTCCCAGTCGTTTACAGCCGTCCACCCAAACCTTGAGTCCGTCTCGGAGTCAGCTAGCTTCGTTGCGGGTGTACTCAATGGGGTGGCCCCCTGAAATATTTCTGAATCCTGTGATTGCTTTGTCGTGAAAGCCTCGTTGGGTTTTGATTTGGTTTTTCCGAGGTTGATCGAGTGTGTGTTGCTATTTGTGCACCCCTGCAGGGTAAAACTTTCTGAAAGCCGTGTCCGCGGTTATGGACGACTTGAAGCACAGTATCTCGATCATAGACAACTATAACTAAAGTAGTGCTATAAATTTGACTTTATAATGACTAGTAATCAGCCTCACTATAATGGAATGGCTAAATAAAACTGCCAACAATTGCTTGTTTGGGTTGTCGCTTGCGACCATTGTACCTGACTAGTAAGTATTGCAACTACAACGGAATGGCTAAATAAAAGTACCAACAACTGCTGGGTTTGGGATATCTCATGCTAATTGTATTTGACTAGTAAGTGTCGCAACTACAACGGAATGGTTAACTAAAATTGCCCACTGCTTATTATATCAGGATGATTATCTATACTTGACTAGTAATTGCTGCAACGATAACTGAATAAGTAAAACTGCCAACTGTGTGAGTTCCTCGGTTGACTTCCTCGTTTGGTCTCGAGGGGGAAACACCAGGATGGGTTTGTTTGATGGTAGTATCAGGATGGTTCCGAATAGGTCTTTCTTACCCCTCTCTGATAGCCGCTAGTTGTACCGAGTCTCTATAGGTTGTTTAGTGCATGCTGCGCTGCCGCTCAGTCCACCATACCTATGTAGGCGAGGACCGCCGAATTCTAGCCTCGCCGTGTACTGGCCTCAGTACTGACGCTCCTCTTTTCCCTTTGCCCTTTGTCGGCACCCCTTTTGTTTTAGCAGGTTTTGACGTCGTTAGCAGGGTTACCCTTCCGGCTTGGCCTGGGCAGGGTTATGGACGCCATTGGTTATTCTTCAGGGCTCTTAGCCCCATTTGCATCTTGTCCATAGTCGAACGCTGTATCATTTTCAAGGTGATTTGGATCTTTGTACTGTATATCCGTATTCTTGACTCGTTGAGTCGCTGTTGTATATATCTGTTCTGTGGGTCCCATCGAGGACTGTTGTGTAATTTTATTACTTCGTTTTCCACCCGCACGCAAGTGCCTGGTGGGCACCTTTGAATCGTTTCTATGCGGGTTTGGCGGGAAGCGCTGAAACTTGCATAGGGCCGATTCTGAGGGTGTTACATTACGCTTTACATAGTAATCACAATTGAACTTTGTGACTAGATCTCATTGCAATACTATGTTTGGTTGTGTGTCCATCACATCATTTATCAAATGACATGGCCCCAACTATCAATTGACATAAATTCCCATGATCGGGAAACCTCGATTATTGGTTAACCAACGAGCTAGTCGACCAAAGGTTACTAGGGACTTGGTTTGTTTACATACCAGACGTGTATTAATGTTTTCGGTTAACATAGTTACAACATGGTATTAAACTATTATGAACACATGAGATATAACAATAAAAACATCTTTATTGTTGGCCTCTAGAGCATATCTACAACATTGTGATTATTCGAGGAGGGGAGACATATTTGAGACAACACCGCCGGTTGCATTGATCGTGGCGGCGATGGCCCCCATTTGTTGTAAGGGTTCGTAGCATGAAAAACAAAAAATTCTACCGCATGCACACAAACAAGCCAAGATCTATCTACTATATTGTAGCAACGAGTTGATAGAAACACTCACCCTTGAAGATTCCAAAGCGGTTAACGATAGCAGATTCTCGTGGGTGATGCAGTCGTACACTTGCCGATCTCGAGATCGCGTAGACGATCCTTCCGACGCTGCGTTCCGGCAGCGCTTCCGCAGTCGGTCACACATTCGGTACTCGATGAAGACCTTCCTCTCCCTTGTTCCAGCAGGCAGCGGAGGTTGTAATTCTCCCCTCGCGGTTCCGGCAGCACGACGGCGTGGTGTCGGAAGTAGAGGGAAGATCCCGCAGGGCTTCGCCTAAGCCGGTTCGAGTTATGGTGGATTAGGGTTTTTTCGGAGATCTAGGGTTTAGAAGTCTGGGAGGAGGAGGAGGAGGAGGTGTCGGCGGAGGCTAGGGCGGCGGTGACGGACCAGTGGTGGCGCGAGGCGGCAGCAACGCGGCGGCGCGGCGGCGACGGTGGTTGGCGCAGGTGGTGGGTCGGTGGCGGCGGCGGCTCGGGCTTGTAGTGTTGGAGCAGCCCTCCCCTTCTATTTATGAGAGGGAGGGGAAGCCTTGGGAGGGGTGGGTTTGAATCCAAACCCAAAACCAAGTTGGATTGAGAGAAGGACTTGTTTCTTCTCACACTAGGAAACTATTGTTCCAGTTTGACTTTTCAAACTTCCCGTTTGACTTTCAATTTAGAGCATTATTTCTCTCTTGCAAATGCCAACACCAAGTGACCTAGGATATGATACAATCGTTCCACATATCCATGACACATTCATGAACCATTCCCCTTCCGGTCCGGTGAACCTTCTAGACCCTTTTAGAACCTCTCTGATGAAACTATGGAAAACTTTCCCGAACACCGAAATCGGACTTTCCTTATATGAATCTTATTCTCCGGACCATTCCGGATCTCCTCGTGATATCCCGGATCCAATCCGAGACTCCGAAAAACATTCGGTATCCCTACTAATATTCCATATCTACTAAATAACATCGAATCCTTAAGCGTGTCTCCCTATGGTTCGTGAATTATGCGGACATGACCGAGACACTTCTCCGATCAATAACCAATAGAGGAATCTAGAAATTCATATGTCTCCCACATATTTCTACGATTACTTTGCGATCGAATGAACCACTTACATACGATACCAATTTCCCTTTGTGAAAGAACAAGTTGGGCCCTCATGTGTGGTTTTGGTAATTAATGACAATCTTTATAGACTAATGTGTGTATTAAGTTGCACTTGTAGGATTTGTCCATTGTCATCGCTTGGAGCTTGTGTCGGCTTCAAGGTAGATGAAATGAGAAGAAGATATGTTGTGCAAGCTCAAAATGCGCCATCTATAGAAGATCTTAGGTTTGATGCTTGCCATCCTCGGTGATCATGGATCGATGATGAGGAATCAAGAAAGGCGTTCCGTCTTGAGAAGGTCAAGTTCGTCTACATCGAGCTCAAGTGGAATGCTCAAGGCAAAGGTATAATCTTGATAGGTTTTCCCTTTTGCCGGTCTCATGTTGTTAGTGGGAGACCGGGTTTAGGATAGATAACCATACTATCAAGAGGGGCTTTCGAGTGAGTAACTCGATCATATCGTTCAGAGAGAGCTCAAACCTTTGCATACTTATGATGTTTTCCTTGAGAATTCCACTTGAGCTTGATTTATGGTAAATCTTCTTTATGTGTGCATATTTCTTTGTTGACATATGTCCTTGTGATGTTTTCCACTTAGATACATATACGCATAAGCG
Source organism: Avena sativa (assembly GCA_916181665.1). NCBI lineage: Eukaryota > Viridiplantae > Streptophyta > Magnoliopsida > Poales > Poaceae > Avena > Avena sativa. The sequence continues at coordinate 26,767,624 of OV702283.1, forward strand.
TAGATAATCTTAGTTGATTTCTAAATCCTTGGAGACCACCTTTCTATTCCTTTTGATTCCTTCGTGGGTTCCAAATTTAATTGCCTATGAGTGCTTGTTCCTCTTGTTTGCATCTTTGCGCATTCATATTTGTTCTCTCATGCCTTGTATTGTTAAATGAACTCGGATGAGTGAGGATTCCATGATTATGCACCTTGTTCCCAATTACAATTATCATAATTGGTGCATTATCTTTAGGGAGCTCATCTAATTCATTTAATAATGCTCATTTGTCTCCTTTCTCATTTATTGTGCCTTAAATGTTTATGGAGGAGTGGGGATTCCATATTTGTGCACTTTTGTATTGAAATACAACATTCTAAAGTGTGCACAAATCTTGGGGAGCTTCTCTATTTTATTTAAGCATTTGTTTGATCTTTCATTTAGTGTGTTTTAAATGCTTATAAGGGAGCAAGGATTCCATATTTGTGCAATATGTATTCTAATGCATTTATTTTGAATTGTGCACAAATCTTGGGGAGCTTATCTATTTGTTATTGAAAGCACTCTTTTTCTCATATCTTAATATCTTGTTGTTTCCATTTGGACTCATTTGTTGTTTTCATTTGATTTGTCGGACCTTGTAATTGCTTGCATCATTTGACTTTATTTTGGTAATCTTCTGGTCCTCGATATAGTCCTACTCCCTCCCAAGTATTCATCATTGGATATGTGCGAAGGCACACCTTTGGAGGAATTATTACTATATTTGCCTTCTAGAACTTGTCACCCATTTCGGCAATCGATGCCAATGGGGGAGAAGTTTTAGAGGGTTTAAGGGAAATAGTTTATGCTTTGAGTTTGTTTCTAAGCATTTGAATTTCATGCTCTTGCATCTTTGTTGTTTCTTAGCATGTGGTATATATATAGGAAACTCCACCAATGATAATGATTGGCAATATATGCAATGAAATTCAAGTTCATCACACATGCATAGATTGTGGGGGAGTTTGCTCTATATATGGTGGTGGTACCAATATAACATACTTATGTAGTATTTGATATTGGTGTTACCATGTTGTTCATTAAGATTCCTTATATAAACCCTCTTAAAGGGATTGTCATCAATTACCAAAATGGGGGAGATTGAAAGAACAAGTTGGGCCCTCATGTGTGGTTTTGGTAATTAATGACAATCTTTATAGACTAATGTGTGTATTAAGTTGCACTCGTAGGATTTGTCCATTGGCATCGCTTGGAGCTTGTGTCGGCTTCAAGGTCGATGAAATGAGAAGAAGATATGTTGTGCAAGCTCAAAATGCGCCATCTATAGAAGATCTCAGGTTTGATGCTTGCCATCCTCGGTGATCATGGATCGATGAGGAGGAATCAAGAAAGGCGTTCCATCTTGAGAAGGTCAAGTTCGTCTACATCGAGCTCAAGTGGAATGCTCAAGGCAAAGGTATAATCTTGATAGGTTTTCCCTTTTGCTGGTCTCATGTTGTTAGTGGGAGACCGGGTTTAGGATAAATAACCGTACTATCAAGAGGGGCTTTCGAGTGAGTAACTCGATCATATCATTCGGAGAGAGGTCAAACCTTTGCATACTTGCATCATCATATTTGGTTGTTATTTGGTCTTATTCATGAGAGCATATAGAGCTTGTGGTAATCTCCATAACAAGCTCTTGGTCATCAAAATCGGATCTTCCATTTGCATCTTGTTGCGATTTTGATCTTGCGGCTTTTTCGGTTTCTCACCAAGTGAGGCATCTCACATTATAATACATGAGACTTTCTCACTTGGTGATAACCAATATTTTCAAGCACAAGCATCCCGGTTCCCAACCTTCATCATCATGAGTGCACCGTCTGGAATGATGCACAAGTGTGACCCGACCTGATTCCCAACCGGTGTCGTCACGAGCATGCCGTTTAGGACGATACATCACTAGCGTGCCATTCAGGACGATACACCATGCGACCGAAGGGCTCCCCGCGGGGAGAGGCCGCCACGCGGGCAGACCACCTTGTCGCCGCCATCGATCAAAGGCCTTTGACCACCGGTGTCCTCCGGCGGCAACGAGAAGACAGTGAGGGAGGAGGCGACATCTAGTGATCCAGATGACCAGATTTGCCTGGCAACGTACTCTTGGTTCAGAAATAAGAAATAAGTATGACTAAAATTCAGTACTAGTATAAACATCTGGCAAAATTTTACTAATACACATCGCCAAAGCGGGAGAAACCCAGAAACTTGTAGCCATATAACGGATTTCTTTTCTAGAGTCCCACAGAACGCATTAGCGCGTTGTATGATAGTATTAGCAATACAATCCGTGGGGCTTACTACTTTGAAGTCCGAAAGTTGAGAGGCCAAGGCATAGCGGGCCCAAGTTGCTTGTAATCTCGTGGAGGGGTTTTAGTACCGCGCAACTTCTGTGCCAATACATGAGACTTTCTCACTTGGATATAACCAATATTTTCACTTTTTATAGGGTAGCTTGTGTCATCCTCTTTCCAACGCAATTGGAATCGGGTCAATCGGAGCTACCAATCAAAAGTTATTCACGTTTGAATATTGACTGCTATTTGCTTTTAAAAAGAAAAGAAAAGGATTTTTTCTGGCCTGTCCGGTACTACCGGGACCAGTACCGGACACACCTGATCTGGCCCGTTTCTCCTCAGGCCCAGGCGGTAGTTGGTGCCTGCACTACCGGACCGGCCCGGTAGTACCGTCTGGGTGGGCCGGTAGTACCGGCTGACCCATGTTGGCCAAATCCATCTCGCCCAGCCTGCCAGGCCGTCCCTCCACTGCGCCGCTGGCTCCGCCCATTGCAGCCTTGACTCGCGCGAGCACGCGCGATCTCGCCAGCCGCCGCGTGCGTGCGTTCCCCGCTGGCCCCGCGCGATGGGTTCCGCTGGAGCTGTCGCATCTGCTGCTGCCGCTTTCCCTCTCGCGCGCGCGCTGCGCTGCTTGCTGCTGGCGCTGCTGGGCCCGTGCTGGCAGCTGTGCTACTGCCGCTGCGCTGCTCCCTCGCGCGCTGGGCACGCACGCGCCTGCAGCCCGCTTGCGCTGCTCGCTCTACTGTCCCCGCGCGGGCCCCGCTGCCGCTGCTGCGCTGACTCGCTGCTGGCTCCGCTTGCTCGCTGCGTGCTTTGTCTGCTGCCTTGCGCGCGCCTACTGCCGCTGTGCTGCGCTGCTGCCGCTTGGCCCCATCTGCGCTGTGTTTCTTCTTCCGTTTTCCTGGCGTGGGCGGTACTACCGGTTAAATCCGTTACTACCGGTTCAGACAGAAAAATGCCCCAAACGGCTAGATTTTTGGGGCCCCTATTTAAGGCTTTGCTCCTTTTCAGTTTAGAAAGCTTCTCTCTTATCTATTAGGCTAAGCTTTGTCCACACTTGCTCTAGATCTTAAAGCTTGCCTAATCTTTTCCCTCCGATGATTCTTGCCCATATTTGAGTGGAAGAGAGAGGAGATCTAGACCCACATTTTGACCTAACCGATTCATCTCTTTGTGAGTGCATCTTTGGGGATCTAGATTTTGGGGGATTTTGTGTCTCTCTTTGATTCCTCCTCTCTTGTTCCCCCAATAGCTTTAGTAGCTTTGTTGGAACTTGAGAGTGAGGGATTTGAGCACCCTTGTGGTGTTCTTGCCATTTGCATTTGGTGCATCGGTTTGAGTTCTCCTCGGAGGATTTGGTTTGAGTTACTCATTGGAGCTTGTCCCTCTTGGGTTCTTGGAACCCTAGACGGTTTTGTGGCCTTGGTGGCATTGTGGCCTTTTGTGGCATTTGTTGGGAGCCTCCAATTAAGTTGTGGAGAAGTGCCCCAACCTTGTGAGAGGTTCCGGTTGCCACCGACAAGTGCACCGATAGTGGAAGCGTGGATCGATCCCGTTGGGGTGAGATTCACCGGAGAATAAGGGAGGCCTTTTGTGGCGTTGGTGGTTTGATACCACCCCCTCTCCAAACAAGACATACTCCATGTTGGAAGGAACTCGGTAAAATATCAGTGTCCCCGCGTGCCTCGGTTATCTCTATACCCGAGCTCTTTACTTATGCACTTTACATTGTGATAGCCTTCGTGCTTGAAGTAATATATATCTTGCTATCACTTTGTTGCTTGTATTGCTTAGCATAAGTTGTTGGTGCACATAGGTGAACCTTAGTTGTTCTAGGTTGTGCTTAACAAAGTAAACACTAGTTTTATTCCGCCTTTGTTGAGCCACTCTAGGAAAAGTTTTAATCGCCTATTCACCCCCCTCTACGCGACATCTGTATCCTTTCAATTGGTATCAGAGCCCGGTCTCTCATTTTAGGCTTCACTGCCTTGAGAGTAAAGATGTCGGCTAGAGGATTAGTGCACAATTATATATTCATATTCGATGGCACAAATTATGATATATGGAAATCTCGCATGCTTGATTTATTTCGCAAAGCTCACCCAATTATCGTGGAATATCTATGTATGGGTTTCTCTTCTTCTATGGATCCCCAAAACGAATCTTTAGATAAGTTGAACTCTGGTATAGATGCTCTAGCTACTAAAACTCTTTTACAAGTTGTGAGCAATGCAGTTCTTTTGTCTATCATGCCTTATTCAAGTGCTCATGAAATCTGGACCAAGCTTGTAGCACCTCGGAAAATCCGCTACTAGAAATTGCATGTTGTTTCTAATTTGTGCACCATCATGACATCATTGTTGCATACTTTGCCTCAAAACTATTTTCGATAGCACCCTATATTGTTTTCTGCGTTACATCTCGTTCTTTATTCAAACTATATTTTTTGCTATTTTAAAACGTGTAAAATTATTTACAAAATGTTTAATGTACAAAAGAAAAGAAACATAAAATATTTTAAATAAAAATAAAATTAGAACCTAGACCTAACTGGCCAGGCCCCAAAGGCCCAGTCGGTGGAACCCAAATCCCTACCTGCCCAAACCCCCAAACCCTAATCTACATCCTACCACTCCCTCCACCCACAATCATCCACCCCGCCGCCGCCACTTCCCACTCACCTGCCGCAACACAACAAACATATACACCAGACAACCTTGCCCACCCCGTCATGTTCCCTGGCCCCGCTCCTGGCCCACCTCGACGCGCCCCACCTCCTCTCGCGAGGCCCCGCGAGACCCTCCTCTCCCTCGCGACCGCACCGCGCCGCTCTCCTTGCTCTCCCCCCGTCCTCGCTCCTGCTTCCTCTGGCCCTTGTCGTCTTCCCTCCATCCCGAGCCGCCACCGCTGGAGGCTCCTCTCCGCCCGATGACGCCCCCTTATCCGCCGCTCAAGCCGGCCTATGACCTTCCCGAGCGCCGTCGCCGCCTCACCTCTGGCCCCCATGCCCGCGAGGCCCTCCCCGGGCCTGACCCTCTCCGTCGCGCCGCCGACCTCCCTCTCTCTCTGCCAGGGCACCCCGCCAGGGCCACATCTCTCTGCTGCGGTACCGGCCTGCCCTCTTCCTCGCCTTCTCTGCCCCGTACCGCGCCCGACCGTGCGTCCTCGTCTCCGACGCCACCGCATCCCTGGCCCGGCTCTGCATCGTGTGCCACTCTGCCCCTCTGCCGAGCTGCCGTCGACGCTAGGCCCGCCCCTCTACAACCCGCGTCGGCCCTGTACCCTGTTTCCCCCTGGTGACGACCTGCTCCGGCCCCCATCTCCAGTAAGGCGTGCATCCATACTGGCAGCTGTTTTAACTGCTTACGTCTGCGTGTATGTAGTATGCTGTGCTGGGGTTTTGAAGAGGATCAGATGGTGTGGTTAGTATGTCTGAGAAGATGGTTTTGTAGTGATGTTGTTATGCTGCTACATAGATACAAGATCATATGAGGGATATCGCCCTCCCCAACATCGACCGATGTAGAGATCCCCGCGGCGAAGTAAAGTGCATCCGAAGACCACGGTGCCGACCCTAGCCGTCATGGCACCAAAGCCGGACCGAAGGTCGCCTTCCCGGAACACCAAAAACTCCATCAGGGATTTCAAGGCCCTCCGAGGACCGTTTTCGCCGAAACCTCGGAACCCCAAGATCGCCATTCCATGTGTGACCCCTATCCGAGACCCCTCATATTTTTATAATATATGGTATTGATCTTGTTGCATATTAAATGAACATGTTTGCATACATATTGTGAGTGTTTGGGGGTATCTAGATGATTCACCTAAATTAAATATGGAGACCATATGCGGGCGAATCTAGTCTAATATTGGTCCCATTTAAATTTGTGCATCGAACTGGTGATATAACTTTGCCTTGTTAAGAAACATTTAAATTGCGGGGTATCTTAAACAACATGAACCGTCTAATTAATTGTCGGGACCCCGGTTCTGCTTAATATGGCCTAATCGCATTGCATCCTTGCCATGTCATACATCATACATGCATCATGCTCGATCTTTTGTCGTAGTATTAAATGTGCATCCGGTGTTTCTTCTAGTTCTTTGCTTCTTTACGGATTAGGCCGATGAGTTGATGCGAGTGTCGACCCGATCTTTGGAAACTTCAGCAATGTTTTCCAGGCGAGCATTCTCCCCCTTTCTACCTATTTTACTTCATAGTCTTTATTTCATCCTGTTGATCTATTGCTATCTGTGTTGCGATGCTCTAGTTTTCGTACCTGTGATATCCCTTGCAGCCTTATATTGCCTTGGACACATCCTATTACCTGTTGTTTGGTAGATAGTTGGACTTGCGCGTCGTAGTCGCTTGCTTAAGTGTTGTTGTGTGTCGTCAAGTACCACAATTGTTGGAATACTGCCATATGCTTTATGTTGGAGATGATCATGGATTTAATTACCGTTTAACAACTAAAATTGAAGTAGGTAAATAATGCAGAGGCACAGGTGGGCAATAGATGTTATTTGGTTTTTAACCGTCCACTTGTGTCCCGTAGGACCCCGAGTACTTGATACCTGTTCTTTGAGTATTCGCACTATCCACATGTGGGACCATGAATCCCCCTAGCCAGAGCTTGAGTCATATTTATTTCTTGGGGCCACAAAGTAGTTTGGGGCTTTATTTCTATCATGTACTTATGCCATGCTTTACTGCTTTATTTACGATTGCGCATGGAGCGCCTGTACTGTTTTGGATCGCGGCACGATTACGCGGTATCGACAAGCCTAGTCACACTTTTGGTTTCCCAGTCGTTTACAGCCGTTCTCGCAAACCTCTGGGTCCGTCTCGGAGCCGGCCAACTTCATAGCGGGTAGCTTGGTGGGGTGGCCCCCTGAAATTTATATGAATCTTGCAATTGCTCTATCGTGATGCCTCGTTGGGTTTTATTTGGTTTTTCCCGAGGTTGATCGTGCGTTTGTTGCTATTTGTGCCCCCTGCAGGGTAAAACTTTCTGAAAGCCGTGTCCGCGGTTATGGACGACTTGGAGCACAGTATCTCGATCATAGACAACTATAAGTAAAGTAGTGCTATAAATTTGACTTTATAATGACTAGTAATCCGCTTTACTATAATGGAATGGCTACATAAAAGTGCCAACAATTGCTGGTTTGGGTTGTCACCTGTTACCATTGTATCTGACTAGTAACTATTGCAACTACAACAGAATGGCTAAATAAAATTACCAACAACTGCTATGTTTTGGGATGCCTCATGCTATATGTATCAGACTAGTAAGTACTACAACTACAATGGAATGGTTAACTAAAAGTGCCCACTGCTTATTATATCAGGATGACTATCTATACCTGACTAGTAATTGCTGCAATGATAACTGAATAAATAAAACTGCCAACTGTCCTCGGTTGACTTCCTCGTTTGGTCTCGAGGGGGAAATACCAGGATGGGTATGCTTGATGATAGTTTCAGGTTGGATCCGAATAGGTATTTCTTATCCCTATCTGATAGCCGCCAGTTGTTTTGAGTCTCTATAGGTTGTTTAGTGCATGCCGCGCTGCCGCTTCAGTCCACCATACCTATGTAGGCGAGGACCGCTGAATTCTAGTCTCGCCGTGTACTGGCCTCAGTACTGACCGCTCTCTTTTTCCTTCGCCCTTTATCGGCACCCCTTTTGTTAAGCAGGTTTTGAGATCGATGTCGTTAGCAGGGTTACCCTTCTGGCTTGGCCTGGGCAGGGTTATGGACGCGATTGGCTATTCTTCAGGGCTCTTAGCCCCATTTGCATCTTGTCCGTAGTCGGATGTTGTATCGTTTTCAAGGTGATTTGGATCTTTGTACTGTATATCTGTATTCTTGACTCTTGGAGTCGTTGTTGTATATACATCTATTCTATGGGTTCGATCGTGGACTATTGTGTAATGATATAACTTCGTTTTCCACCCGCACGCAAGTGCCTGGCGGGCACCTTTGAATCGTTTCTATGCGGGTTTGGCAGGAATCGTTGAAACCTACATAGGGTCGATTCCGAGGGTGTTACAGAGTGGTATCAGAGCTCAGCAGTTACGATACCCCACTGGTCCAGTCTGTAGGATAACCTAGCTAACGGCCGATGTAGAGTGTCAAAACTATTTTGGAAAATTGGTTGGATAGATCTGATTAGGTCTGCTTTTACTCCTTACCCCTCTGATATTCTTCTCTTACCTCTGCATGTTTTGAATCTACTCTCTTATCCTTTCTTCGAGTCCAGGAATTCTCGTGGTTGGGTTTTTGTCGTACCTTTAGGGTTTCGCTTCCGTCCTCTTGTAACGGTGTTCCTACATCTGGTCTTCATGCTATCCGATGAAGTTTTCATCTGTTGTACCTTTCAGTGGACCGAAAATTCACTATTTTTTTTTTCTTTCTATCCTGCGGTGTTTTCCGATACAACGAAGTCATCTGCATAAGATCTGATGAGAATCTCCATCCCTCCTTTGTTTCTGAACCTCGCTTGTCCAGATCTTCAGTCTGAATTCCGAGAGTTGGTTGCATAATTCTCCTATTCATGTGTAGAGTAATGCTTTGGGTGCGCGATGGACTGATCACCATCCGACTACTCTTATCATTCGCTCTTGTGCATTGAACCGGTGGATCACGCAATTTTACTCCTTCCACAGAAGTTAGAGGTGGCCTTACCTTATGATACCTTTACCTTCGTCTTTGTCTCTCCGGAGTGTTCTCGTAACGAGTGTGAGCAACACCCCTTGTTGGTGGTGTCGTTGGTTTCAGGATGAAGCAAGAATCTTTGTTACTGGTGTCGCGAAGATCTACACGAAGCGAGAAGATCTAGACCATCGGCGTTCTTCCCTGTACCATGAGGCGGATCTCGAGGGCGAGATCCATTGTTAGTGGTGTCGAATTGTAGCACCTCGGAAAATCCGCTACTAGAAATTGCATGTTGTTTCTAATTTGTGCACCATCATGACATCAATGTTGCATACTTTGCCTCAAAACTATTTTCGATAGCACCCTATATTGTTTTTTGCGTTACATCTCGTTCTTTATTCAAACTATATTTTTTTGCTATTTTAAAACATGTAAAATTATTTACAAAATGTTTAATCTACAAAAGAAAAGAAACAGAAAATATTTTAAATAAAAATAAAAATAGAACCTAGACCTAACTGGCCAGGCCCCAAAGGCCCAGTCGGTGGAACTCTAATCCCTACCTGCCCAAACCCCCAAACCCTAATCTACATCCTACCACTCCCTCCACCCACAATCATCCACCCCGCCGCCGCCACTTCCCACTCACCTGCCGCAACACAACAAACATGTACACCACACAGCCTTGCCCACCCCGTCATGTTTCCTGGCCCCGCTCCTGACCCACCTCGACGCGCCCCACCTCCTCTCGCGAGGCCCCGCGAGACCCTCCTCTCCCTCGCGACCGCACCGCGCCGCTCGCCTCGCTCTCTCCCCCGTCCTCGCTCCTGCTTCCTCTGGCCCTCGTCGTCTCCCCTCCAGCCCGAGCCGCCACCACTGGAGGCTCCTCTCCGCCCGACGACGCCCCCCTTCTGTCACATCCCAAGATTTTCCAAATCTTGTAATGTGAAAATAAATGAATAAAATAAAACTTTGTTTGATTTTCAGGGCCAGAAGAAACTTTTTGAATTCATTTGGAACTTCAAACCTATTTGAATTAAATAAAACCCTAAAGGGATTTATAAAGATAAACATTTAATAAATGAAAATAAAATATTTTGGAATTACCATTTTGGATCTTTAAAATAAAAGGATTTTGTTTTCAAATGAAAAGGTGGATTTATAAATAAGGATTATTTTATAGAACCAAATTAAACCTTGGCCAAGCTTTTGAATTAAAACATTTTGTTTTGATAAATTTATTTAAAATAAATTAATAAGGATTTAATATCCAAGTTTTATTAATAAAGGTTTTACTATTTCCAAAATAACAAAACTTATTTATTTATTTAAAAATAAGTTTTCCAAGTACTTTATATTTCCAAATAAAACCTACTGATTTGGTTTTGAAAATAATTAGATTTCAAAATGGGTTTTAAAATAAACATCAAATTATATTTTGATTTAATAACAATGGTCTATTTATTTAATTAATAATGGACCTAAAATAAAATTATTATTTTGATTTTGGAATTTGGTTTATGTTACTGAACAGAACCAAATTCATAGTGCAAGGTTTGGTGATTGTTCGATTTGATTTGGACATTGTTTGGTTGTTTGAAATTTCAAAACAGAATTGGAAAATAGAAAAAGAAAAAGCCAGCAGACAGAAAAAAATAGAGTCTGGACTAGCCCAGTCGACAGAGCCCAATAGGCCCAGTACCAGCCTAGCTCCCCTCCCCGAAAGAAAACGGTTCGCACCAACTTGTCAACCCACAGAGAAGCTGACCAGTGGACCCTTCCCTCACTCCCTCTCCTCACTGACGACTGGACCCCACCTCCCTGTTCATCCTCCTCACCCGCGCGACCCCTTCTCCCCCAAACCGTGCTGCCGTTCTCTGTCATTCAACCGCGCGTTCAATTCACGAATAATGGCTGCGTTAATCTTGCCCCGACCATGCGTACATAAGCGCCCCTCCTCCCTCTGTCATTTCCCTCAAACGCGAACGCCACATTGCCACCAGGCTGCTCGCATTGCTTGCGACAACCCCCTGTCTCCGACCACCTTCCACCTTCGATTCCGGCCAAGCCACACCACCTCCTGCCTCCCCGAGCACACGAACACCTTCCCCACTTCTAGGCGCATCCACCTGTGCCCTTCGTACGACCGCGGGCGCCCCAGAGCAACGTCTGCAACAAGCTCTGAACGACGCCGCTGTCCGCTCCAACTCCGACGAGCCCCACAGGTAGATTCCGGCCGCCCCTCTTCTTCTCGTTCACGCACACAACATCTCCGTGATCCCCTACGTCTAACCATGCTTCTGGTTTGCCTTCTCGTGACCCGTAGCATCGTCTTTGACCTCGACCAGAGCCAACCATCGCCAGAACGAACTCCAGCGAGGAATTCCTCCTGCCCTCGCGCGCCCCTTTCCCCGACGACCACACGACGAGCTTCCCCAGCCTCCTGCGATCTCGGTGAGCCTACTCCCTCCCTCTCTTGCTTCCAGTTTCGCCAGCGCCGCCACTATCTGGCCGCTCCGCCGCTCGCCGTTGTCCTAGCGCCGCCAGCTTTTGGCAAGTCAGTAGGAGCCGTTCGATCTAGATCGGGCGAGCAAGATTAGATCACTTAACCGCGAAGGGGTATGCTTTCTGGACCGCACGATTTGATTAGATCCAACGCACTGTGTCTGCCGATCTGACCGAATCGGTATCAGCGAATAACGTTGCGCCGCGTGTCACCAGATGGATTGGAATTAGAATTTGAAATCTGATTTAGGTATGATTTTGAAAACCCTCTAACTTTTGATCCACACGTCCAAAAATTGCAAATTTGGTATCATTGGAATCAGTGGAACAAACCCTAGCCAACCATGCCCTTGGTTTAGCAAATAGTATATGTTAGAGTGGATGTTTTTGCAGAAACTTTTGTATGCTTGTTAAGATTGTAAAAATTGGTCAAAAATGTTTTTGGGAATAAAATCTTTTGCAATTGGATTGCTTTGAACCTACTGACCATAGGAAACACTTTGTGGACTCAAAAATGTATTTGGTGAAACAACATAATGATTCTTTGATTTAAAACCATTTCTAGTCAAATAGAAATGTAGTTTATTTACTAAAAATGGTTTTGGAAGAAAACCTTTGTAAAATGTTTTGTTTTAAACTCTCTGACCCCAAACAACAAGTTTTATGGTTTGAAAACATATTTGGTGAACCCTATAGGTTAATGCCTTAGTAAAAATATTTCTACACCACATAAAATGATACTTTGTTTTGAAAATGGTTTATAAAGAGAAACCTTTTGTAAAATGACTTTGCCACTTTACAAAATGACCATTAGGTTTATTCCAATGTTTATGACCCATTAGGAACCAATTTTTCAAATTAAACAAAGCTTGGCATGCTTGCATGCATTACTTTGATTCTATGATTTTATGTGTGTTGTTTTGCTTGATTGGTAGATTGAGTTTGTGCCTTGTTTGATTGGAATGTAGTGACTTGAAGAGTGTGATTGTTGCAAGGACAAGGAGTGAACTTATACCCTCTACCAAAAAGGCAAGTGATGCTTCATACTTTTTATCCCATTACTTTCACTATGCACTAGTGGTTTTCTCTAAGTAAAACTTGCATGGAATTTTGCTAAGTATAAACCTTACTATAGGAAAACTAGTAGATGAAACCTTAGTGGAAATCTTCCTAAGTTAAGATTCCTATTACTATCAAGCTTAGCCTAGCTAATAGAAAACAAGGGTGGAATATATATTCACACTATGGAAAAACCTCTAAGTCTGAGGACTTGTGTTTTGTTTAATAAAACAACTAAGTTAATGAATCACCTGGGTGGAATGGTAATTGCTTGGTGGATTTTGGTTGAGTGGTTCACAAGGCCCATGTCTATGGTTTACCTTGTGTATCTCACTTGTGGATGGCCACCCAGGAACAAAGAGATTTGAGATGTCAAATGTTGAGAAGCTTCAAGTGCAACCACTTGGCAATATGGGCTCTGCCATGATCATATAGGTTGCAGGAACTTAGCCATATGGATAGAGGGTGGTAGTGTTTGATAGGTTGGAACGCGTCCATTTTGGTCTAAGGGAAGGCTTCTGAAAGATCTTGTCTTGGGAAACCAAGTCTTGTGGGGAAAGTGCACCACCTCTGCAGAGTGTAAAATCTAAGTACTTAGCCATGTCCCTGGTAAAGGACAATTTGAGCATCAAGACATGGAAGCAATCAAGAATCTCATCATTCAAATTTCTAAGTTAAAATCTTGTGGTATGAACAAGGGTTGTTTGAAATCTTCAATCTTTGATTGAGAGATGCCTTGGTTAAAGGATCTTCAAATCTTTGATTGAGAAAATGATTTTGCCAAGCAAAACTTAGTATTTTCAAATGTTAAGGAAAAATCTATTTTGAGCAATGCAAGCCTCAACTCCACTTAGCCAAATGCATATAGATGATAGACTCCACTATACTACCATAGTATCACTTGCCAATACAATTCAAATGTATTGACCCTTTGTGGCTGTAACTTGTATGTTGCAGGTTTGATTGATTTTAGTGAAGATTGATTGATTAGGATTACAAAGTCTACAACCAACATGTCTGCCTGTGGCACTTTGAAGATGAAGGACCCCATGACTATAGTTATTCCGCTGCAATGTAATGTAATAGCCAAATGAGCTATGTAAGATGTAATAAAATTATGTTATTCCTGGTTATAAAGTTATATTATGACCTTTGTTTCTTGATATTACATCTTAACTGTGGATGCTAGCTATTGATCCAGGGACTAGCATTGTAAACACAGGGGACACCACCTTATGTTAATAAAGGTTGGGACACTCCCTCTACACCTTCTCTGCCGCTCAAGCCGGCCTATGAACTTCCCGAGCGCCGTCGCCGCCTCACTCTGGCCCCCATGCCCGTGAGGCCCTCCCCGGGCCTGACCCTCTCCGTCGCGCCGCCGACCTCCCTCTCTCTCTGCCAGGCCACCCCGCCTCCCCCAAGCTCCTGCCAGGGCCACATCTCTCTGCTGCGGTACCGGCCTGCCCTCTCCCTCGCCTTCTCTGCCCCGTACCACGCCCGACCGTGCGTCCTCGTCTTCGACGCCACCGCATCCCTGGCCCGTCTCTGCATCGTGCGCCACTCTGCCCCTCTGCCGAGCTGCCGTCGACGCCAGGCCGGCCCCTCTGCAACCCGCGTCGGCCCTGTACCCTGTTTCCCCCTGGTGACGACCTGCTTCGGCTCCCATCTCCAGTAAGGCGTGCATCCACACTGGCAGTTGTTTTAACTGCTTACGTCTGCGTGTATGTAGTATGTTGTGCTGGGGTTTTGAAGAGGATCAGATGGTGTGGTTAGTATGTCTGAGAAAATGGTTTTGTAGTGATGTTGTTATGCTGCTACACAGATACAAGACCATACGAGAGATATCGCCCTCCCCAAGATCGACCGATGTACAGATCCCCGCGGCGAAGTAAAGTGCATCCGAAGACCACGGTGCGGACCCTAGCCGTCATGGCACCAAAGCCGGACCAAAGGTCGCCTTCCCTGAACACCAAAAACTCCATCAGGGATTTCAAGGCCTTCCGAGGACCGTTTTCGCCAAAACCTCGGAACCCCAAGATCGCCATTCGATGTGTGACCCCTATCCAAGACCCCTCATATTTTTATAATATATGGTATTGATCTTGTTGCATATTAAATGAACATGTTTGCATACATATTGTGGGTGTTTGGGGGTATCTAGATGATTCACCTAAATTAAATATGGAGACCATATGCGGGCGAATCTAGTCTAATATTGGTCCCATTTAAATTTGTGCATCGAACTGGTGATATAACTTTGCCTTGTTAAGACAACATTTAAATTGCGGGGTATCTTAAACAACATGCACCGTCTAATTAATTGTCGGGACCCCGGTTCCGCTTAATATGGCCTAATCGCATTGCATCCTTGCCATGTCATACATCATACATGCATCATGCTCGACCTTTTGTCGTAGTATTAAATAGTGCATCCCGTGTTTCTTCTAGTTCTTTGCTTCTTTACGGATTAGGCCGATGAGTTGATGCGAGTGTCGACCCGATCTTCGGATGAAACTTCAGCAATGTTTTCCAGGCGAGCATTCTCCCCCTTTCTACCTATTTTACTTTATAGTCTTTATTTCCTCATGTTGATCTATTGCTATCTGTGTTGCGATGCTCTAGTTTTCGTACCTGTGATATCCCTTGCAGCCTTATATTGCCTTGGACACATCCTATTACCTGTTGTTTGGTAGATAGTTGGACTTGTGCGTCGTAGTCGCTTGCTTAAGTGTTGTTGCGTGTCGTCAAGTACCATAGTTGTTGGAATACTGCCATATGCTTTATGTTGGAGATGATCATGGATTTAATTACCGTTTAACAACTAAAATTGAAGTAGGTAAATAATGCAGAGGCACAGGTGGGCAATAGATGTTATTTGGTTTTTAACCGTCCACTTGTGTCCCGTAGGACCCTGAGTACTTGATACCTGTTCTTTGAGTATTCGCACTATCCGCATGTGGGACCATGAATCCCCCTAGCCAGAGCTTGAGTCATATTTATTTCTTGGGGCCACAAAGTAGTTTGGGGCTTTATTTCTATCCTGTACTTATGCCATGCTTTACTGCTTTATTTACGATTGCGCGTGGAGCGCCTGTACTGTTTTGGATCGCGGAACGATTATGCGGTATCGACAAGCCTAGTCACACTTTTGGTTTCCCAGTCGTTTACAGCCGTTCTCGCAAACCTCTGGGTCCGTCTCGGAGCCGGCCAACTTCGTAGCGGGTAGCTTGGTGGGGTGCCCCCCTAAAATTTATATGAATCCTTGCAATTGCTCCGTCGTGATGCCTCGTTGGGTTTTATTTGGTTTTTCCCGAGGTTGATCGTGCGTGTGTCGCTATTTGTGCCCCCTGCAGGGTAAAACTTTCTGAAAGCCGTGTCCGCGGTTATGGATGACTTGGAGCACAGTATCTCGATCATAGACAACTATAACTAAAGTAGTGCTATAAATTTGACTTTATAATGACTAGTAATCAGCTTTACTATAATGGAATGGTTAAATAAAAGTGCCAACAATTGCTGGTTTGGGTTGTCACCTGTTACCATTGTATCTGACTAGTAAGTATTGCAACTACAACGGAATGGCTAAATAAAATTACCAACAACTGCTATGTTTTGGGATGCCTCATGCTATATGTATCTGACTAGTAAGTACTACAACTACAATGGAATGGTTAACTAAAAGTGCCCACTGCTTATTATATCAGGATGACTATCTATACCTGACTAGTAATTGCTGCAACGATAACTGAATAAATAAAACTGCCAACTGTGTGAGTTCCTCGGTTGACTTCCTCGTTTGGTCTCGAGGGGGAAATACCAGGATGGGTATGCTTGATGATAGTTTCAGGTTGGATCCGAATATGTATTTCTTATCCCTATCTGATAGCCGCCAGTTGTTTTGAGTCTCTATAGGTTGTTTAGTGCATGTCGCGCTGCCGCTTCAGTCCACCATACCTATGTAGGCGAGGACCGCCGAATTCTAGTCTCGCCGTGTACTGGCCTCAGTACTGACCGCTCTCTTTTTCCTTCGCCCTTTGTCGGCACCCCTTTTGTTAAGCAAGTTTTGAGATCGACGTCGTTAGCAGGGTTACCCTTCTGGCTTAGCCTGGGCAGGGTTATGGACGCCATTGGATATTCTTCAGGGCTCTTAGCCCCATTTGCATCTTGTCTGTAGTCGGATGTTGTATCGTTTTCAAGGTGATTTGGATCTTTGTATTGTATATCTGTATTCTTGACTCTTGGAGTCGTTGTTGTATATACATATGTTTTGTGGGTTCCATCGTGGACTATTGTGTAATGATATAACTTCATTTTCCACCCGCACGCAAGTGCCTGGTGGGCACCTTTGAATCGTTTGTATGCGGGTTTGGCAGGAATCGCTGAAACCTACATAGGTTCGATTCCGAGTGTGTTACAAAGCTTCAAGATAAATATAGAAAGTCCAACATTATTGAGGATGATTGTGTTGCTTCTAGTTCCGGTCGAGATGATCTCTCATCGTCTACACTTCACCAACATGTGATTTTTCACAAGGTAATGATACGGTGAGTGGTGATAGAAATTGCAATATGGATAGTGTGCTTACTATTTGTAATCCTTCATCCCTATCTAGTTGCAATGATCTATCTTCGGACGTTAACACTTCTAGCACTCACAGCTCCTTACATGCTAGTGTTGATAGTCCTTGCATATCATGTAGTAATGGATTGAATAAATCTCATGATGATATGCTTGTGTTGTCTTGTTGCCATGATAAAAATGCTTCTATTTCCTCTAGTGCTTGTGTTGCTAACCATGTAGAGGAAACCGAAGATTCTATAGACCAAGACAAGGTTTCGGATGATGCTTGTGCTACTAACTCTATTTTTTGTGAAGCATCTATCTTGAAGGAGAATGTTGAGCTAAAGGCTCAACTTGCTTTGCTAACTAGCAACTATGGGAAATTAGAAGAAAGTCATGTTAAGCTCTCAAGCTCGCATGAGGATCTTCTAGTCTCCCATGGTAGGCTTAAGTTAACTCATGAGGCCATTGTGTCAAAGGTAACATCTAGTGGGCCTCATGTGGACATTAGCACTATATCTAATCCAAATGTTATATTGTCATGTGCTAGTCCTTGTAATTCATCCTCTCACAACCATGCTATATCTCGTGATGAATTACATTCCGTGCCTTGTTGCTCTAACAATGTAGCACCTACTTCCTCTAGTACTTTTGTTGAAACTAACCATGTAGAGGAAATCAAAGAGCTCAAGGCTCAAGTCACTTCTTTGAAGAATGACTTGAAAAAGGGTCATCAAGGGAAGGTCACACTCAACAAAATATTGAGTGTGCAAAAATTCCCCAATGACAAGAGTGGGCTTGGATTGAACTCCAATGTCAAGAACAAGTCCACTATCAAGTTGAAGCACAAGGACAACAAGAAGAATGGCCAAGATCAAGTCAAGAATCCGTCCAACATTGTTTGCTTCAAGTGCAAGGAAGAAGGGCACCATGTTAGATCTTGCCCATTGAATAAAAAGCCTCTTAGTGTGAAGCAACAAGGGAAGCGGCCTCAAGCTCCACCTCAAGTCATTAATGAGCCTCTTCCCATACTCGAGCTCTTCCTCGAGTTGTGGCTTCTCCTAAGAAGAAAGATGGCAAGAGTAGAACTTGCTACATATGTCGTGAGAAGGGGCATATTTATTCCTCATGCACTCTCGGTATCTCCTCATCCAACCCTATCATTATTGATGATGCTTATTCTCTTTGTAAGGATGAGGTTGGCAATGTGTTTGCCAAATTTGTTGGTGCCCAATGTGGTGTCAAGAAAAGATCGATTTGGGATGCCAAGCCTATTGTGACTAACTTCTTAGGACCCAACTTGGTTGGGGACCAACAAGCCAAAACTTGATCAATAGGTGTGTTTTGGAGGGCATTGGAGACTTGGCTACATCATGAAGAATTAAGGGATCTTCATTATTATATTTGTCAAGCCAAGTCATGTGGTTTATATTGCTCCTATTATTATTATATTTCCAATGTTCCTCCTTGCGGTAACATATTCTTAACTCATTTCATTGAAAGTTACTCGCCCCCTTGTGCATGTGTTGGTTTTGTATCTTCCATGCTTTTGTACATGTTGTGCTTTCCACTTAACTATCTTAAGGTATCAAGCATATTTGTGTATGATTAGGTGGAACACCATGTATGTGTGTTTCTTGTGTTTGATCCTTACTTGGTTATATTTGGTATCTTATTTGGCTCGTTTGAGAGATTAATGGATTATCCCATTTTGGGGGAGTGTTATGCTTGGGAATTCCACAATCCTAAAAATTGTGTGTACATGAGGAATACCACCTAGTATTTATATTGGATTATTGTCTAGTCTCTATGTGGTATAATTCTCATGAGAAATTTAATTTTATAATGTCCATTAATTATCTCTATTTGTATCATTTTGCCTCGTGTTGGTTTTATGGTAGTATCACATTATGGGGGAGTCATATGCTTAGTGCATATTACAATCCTAGAAAATGTGAATATTCGAGGTTGTGTCACTTAGAATTGATATTGATAATTATCTAGCACCTATGTGACACATTTGCTCATACAAGTTCCAATTTGCTTGAATGTTGTTGTTGATCATATTTTGGATCTTGTATATGAGAGTGTTTCTTGGTATGTTTTTCCTCATATTTAGATCTCTATATCATCATGGAAACCATTTACTTAAAGTTACTCTAATCACTAGTGATTGTGTGACTATTGGAAGCTACCAAGAATCTTGTTCGAAGTATCATGCTTAATTCTTATATTTTGGTATATGCTTCTTGTTGTGACTATGATCTTGGATATCCATGCAAGCTACCTTGGGAAATTTATTCCCAATATTTCTTGTCCTTGGACAATGAGTACTAAATTATGGTAGAATTTATTGATCATATTCACTTTGGCCTTTGCTTAATATTATCTTATCTTTGGCCAAGTAAATGTATTGTGTGCTCCCATGTATTCCTTGCTTCTTTTGGATCCTTTTATTTTTATTTGGTATCCTCTTGTGTTTTATTTAATGTAGGTAGTAGTGATGATCTCATTTGTGTGCATTTTGCATTCAAAAGCAAAAATTCTATATAATGTACTACTTATGGGTGAGCTCTCCTATATTATCTAGAACAATCCTTTTATGCTTCTTTGTTTGGTCCATATCGGGTTTTATGTGCTTGGAACCTCAATCTTTTCGTTTTGGTATTTGTGCCATCATGAAAAGTTTGGGGAGTTTGGTTTCTTGTTGGAACCTTGCTCTTTTTAGGAGTTGGTTTTGTCTCATTCCTTGTTTCATGTTTTGTCCAATTTTAGAATGAGATAAATCCTTGAGCATTTGTGTTTTTATATATCTTTTGCTCTTTGGCTTTAGCCTAGTTCATTTGTTGAACTTGTGATCTTTCATGTGGTGATTTGGTTCTTTGATACAATTTGGATATCGTTTGTCATGTCACACTCTTATGTGTGCAATCTCGATTTACTTGGTGTTTTTGTTCAAATTGTATTTCCTTTTTGGTTCTTGAAAGCTTTATGCATGCATATTTACTATATGTTTATATTATGACATGCTTGCTTTCTTTGATCCAATATATAGGGGAAACTCCACCAAATCCCATCGGCTAAGTTGTGCATGAAGTTCAATTTCATATCAATATGCACATGTTTATGTGGAGTCTCTCCTATGTATTGTAGTTGCACTAACTACTTTGGACCCAACAAGTTTGGGACCATTTTGTACCTAAATGTGTTGTAGATACATTGGAGATAGATTGGATGATCATCTCTCAATTTTGAAGAATTGATGTATACATGAAAATTGGAGGCAAGCTATAGGATGATCAACGAATTCATATCCTCTACATCCTACCAATTATATCTCGGTAACAAGTATCTCTTTCTCATGCTCATATATCTTCCAACCGTTTGTCGGTTGCCTTCTAGCATGAATTCATGTATTTGTAATTGTTGTATCTCTAGCCATGGTATTAAGATAACTCTCTATTGTAAATGTGTAGAAGTTGAGATGAGTGCATATGATTGGGACTATACAAACTCATGCATATGATCTATCAATCCCAAATATGTCAATCTAGAAATTTTATTGCCTATCTTTTCCTCAAACTTCTCTCATGTGCAATAGTGAGATTTTGCTAGTATATTTTTCTCGTGATACTTGTTGCCTTTCTCCATATATTCCAACTTTCTCCTTTTCCTTTGGTGATAGTTGTAATATATGTAGTGTGTTGGTGTTTGAAGTTCATTAATGTACAATAAGATATATTTGAGCCTTTGGCCATGCTTTGAAGAAAAAATCTTATTGATATATGTTATGACTTCATGTTAACCTTTTATATGATTTATGGTATATCTTCTTTATGTGTGCATATTTCTTTGTTGACATATGTCCTTGTGATGTTTTCCACTTGGACACATATACACATAAGCGTAGATAATCTTAGTTGATTTTTAAATCCTTGGAGACCACCTTTCTATTCCTTTTGATTCCTTCGTGGGTTCCAAATTTAATTGCCTATGAGTGCTCGTTCCTCTTGTTTGCATCTTTGGGCACTCATATTTGTTCTCTCATGCCTTGTATTGTTAAATGAACTCGGATGTGTGAGGATTCCATGATTATGCACCTTGTTCCCAATTACAATTATCATAATTGGTGCATTATCTTTGGGGAGCTCATCTAATTCATTTAATAATGCTCATTTGTCTCCTTTCTCATTTATTGTGCCTTAAATGTTTATGGAGGAGTGAGGATTCCATATTTGTGCACTTTTGTATTGAAATACAACATTCTAAAGTGTGCACAAATCTTGGGGAGCTTCTCTATTTTATTTAAGCATTTGTTTGATCTTTCATTTAGTGTGTTTTAAATGCTTATAGGGAAGCAAGGATTCCATATTTGTGCAATATGTATTCTAATGCATTTATTTTGAATTGTGCACAAATCTTGGGGAGCTTCTCTATTTGTTATTGAAAGCACTCTTTTGCTCATATCTTAATATCTTGTTGTTTACATTTGGACTCATTTGTTGTTTTCATTTGATTTGTCGGACCTTGTAATTGCTTGCATCATTTGACTTTATTTTGGTAATCTTCGGGTCCTCGATATAGTCCTACTCCCTCCCAAGTATTCATCATTGGATATGTGCGAAGGCACACCTTTGGAGGAATTATTACTATATTTTCCTTCTAGAACTTGTCACCCATTTCGGCAATCGATGCCAATGGGTGAGAAGTTTTAGAGGGTTTAAGGGAAATAGTTTATGCTTTGAGTTTGTTTCTAAGCATTTGAATTTCGTGCTCTTGCATCTTTGTTGTTGCTTAGAATGTGGTATATATAGAGGAAACTCCACCAATGATAATGATTGGCAATATATGCAATGAAATTCAAGTTCATCACACATGCATAGATTGTGGGGGAGTTTGCTCTATATATGGTGGTGGTACCAATATAACATACTTATGTAGTATTTGATATTGGTGTTACCATGTTGTTCATTAAGATTCCTTATATAAACCCTCTTAAAGGGATTGTCATCAACTACCAAAATGGGGGAGATTGAAAGAACAAGTTGGGCCCTCATGTGTGGTTTTGGTAATTAATGACAATCTTTATAAACTAATGTGTGTATTAATTTGCACTTGTAGGATTTGTCCATTGGCATCGCTTGGAGCTTCTGTCGGCTTCAAGGTCGATGAAATGAGAAGAAGATATGTTGTGCAAGCTCAAAATGCGCCATCTATATAATATTTCATGTAACATCCCAATTTTTTTTCCTATTTTGGAATGTTATAAATAAAAATCAATAGCTTGATTGATTGTTTGACTTTGTTGAAAATTCTCAAAGAGAAGAAACTTTTTGAATAGAAAATCCTCTCAACCTTGAATTGAAAATCTTATATTCTTTTGTTATGACCTAAGTAGCCATATAAGCAAAAGGGCATGGATTGATTATGGATTGTAGAATTGGTGTGCAATATTTCAAAATGAAAATCATGAAGCATTCATAAGCATTTCATTAAATCCATGCAAGTTCTCACAAACTGAATCCAAATCCTGGTATCCAAATCCTATAGTTGATTCACCCAAATGTTCCTAAAGGTAATTAAATTGACTTTATAAAACCCACTGTTGCTAAGGCATAAATTATTGATAATTATAGCCTAAAGAGATCCAATTAATATTGCAAAATTTTAGAAACAAAATTGAGCTCATTTGGAGCTAATATGAAAAAGTTATGGAATAAATACAAACAAATAAAGATACAAATAAAATAGAATATACAAGGATTTATAAACCCACTACTTGCAAACTAGTAAAAAGATTACAAATATGATCCTACAATGATCTATTCGATTTTATAAAAATTTAAAAACAAGAATCATGTCATTTGGAGTTCGTATGCAAAAGATATGAGGAAAACAAGTAAATAAATTAAAAATATGGGCCGGCCGAGCCAGCCGGCGGCCCAGCAAGCCACCGACCGAACCAGGCACGTACACACCATCGTTCACATAAGTGCTTTAAAAACTGTGCAAAACAGTTTTTCTCAAAGCTATCTCTATTCAAACCCTTATAACTTTTTATCTACAACTTCGAATCGACTTACGTTTGTTTCTACTTGTTCCTAACTCCAAGACCTATCTCTACACCATCCTAAATCTCCATATAAACTCGTGGAGTCACAGCTGTATGAGTTTCTATTCTTGAAATCCCGAATCTACACATGCCCGAATCTTATTTCGCTTTTTAACCCATCTAGACTTTGTTGTTTGCCTTCGGCCAAAAAACGAAAGTTGTAGAACTCGTCGAAATCTTTCAATCCCTCAAACCTCACCTCTTTTCATCCACCACAGCCGGAGAATTTTGCACCACAATATTTCAGATATGACAGTGTAAATCCAAGATGTACTCGCGCTCGTTTCTTCAAATCCAAATTCCTTTGGTGAGAAGGTAGGACTAATGATTCACCAAAACTTTCATGTTCTAAGTTTTTCAATTTGACCTACATATTTGTCTCTCCAACACAGATCTGTTTCTTGTCTATTCGGAGTCAAAATCGGGTCAATCTCCTCTCCTAACCACTGGATCTCATCCCAACGGCCAGGATTAGATCGATTCCTCGAAGGGGTACGAGCCAACCGGATCTCGCCATGTGTCAACGTCAGGTCAGCATATAATCCCAGTCAGCATGCAAAGTCAACCTGTCCAGTCAGCGGAATATTCTCTGGAATATTCCGTTCGAATTTAAAATTGCATATTATAGATCTAACTTGTAAAATTCATTAGAAATTCATACCACGTCCAAAAATTGCGTATAATATATCAAATTAAAGATAATTTTACGTAGAATCATCTTATCAGAATAGATACAACTTTTACTGTACGTGGTTACTGCAGTAATTTAATTAGTTTTAATGGTCTTTTAGGTTAATAAATTCATAGGAAATTATCTGTAACTCCAAAAAATATGAACAATATATCAAATTGAAGATACTGTAATGTAGATTAATAATATCTGGTTGGATCCAGCCTTTGCGGAATATTTACCCCGTAGCCGTTTAATTTGTTTTAATGGCTTTATAAATCATTAAATTCATAGTAAATTATTTGCATATCACAAAAATATAAATAATATACCAATATAAAGTTGGTTCCATGTAGATCATCAATCTGCAAATGGTTCAGGAAAATACTGTAAGGTTTCGCAACAAATAAATAAATAGTTTAATGGCTTATTTAGAGTATTAAAATCATAGTAATTCGAATACTGCTCAGAAAATTACAAATAATATGTCCCTGGAATCACAATTCCGTGGAGATTACAGATATAATTTTAGTTTGATTTTTAGGCAAAAGAAACTATATGAATCATTTAAAACCCATTAAACACTATTTAAATCATACAAAAAGATCTATAACTCCGATTAGGGTGAATCCAATGCCTACTGGTTCCTATTAACGTCCTCTATCCAGTAAACCCAAGAAACAAATTTAATTCGATAGTTATAACAGGCGTTACAACAGAACTATCAAAACCCTTATATTGACAAGTAATTATTAATAACAAGTACCCTATTGCTTTAATTGATCTCATACATGCATCATATGATCTATTAATGCTCAGAGAACTAAATATAAGCATTGTAACATATTAAACCGTCATGCATGTTTTTGATCATCCTTGTTGTGTTTGCTATGTTTGCAATTGTTTTGATTGGAACTACCTTGTCCTCGTATTAGATTGTTCGGATAGTGCGATTGCTGCGGAGAGATACAATCATCACCCATATTATCAACATAAGGCAAGTTACACCACTTGTTCATAATTTTTGTCCCAGTTTTGATTCTATGCATGTGATCTTCAAAATTCTGTAGTATGCATGTGTAGGATGCTCTAGTAGAATTTTTCCTTAGAATTATTTTGCAAGTGCGATGATTTTGTAGTATGCCATGAGTATCTCTATACTTAGGATTTACCCTCCTATGGGTTCCCCTGTTTTTCTAAGTGTTGCTTTCTATGCTATATATATGTAAAGTACTGTTGGGGGGTTCGAAAGACAATGAATTTTTCTAAGTATAAAGGCTCTCTTGAGCAAACTTTTCTTCTCAAGTACACTTCAAAATAAAACTAAGCTTTCTTCTGGGCGGAATGGTTGTCGGGTCAACGAGTGAGATTTTGGTGGAGGACGGCCGCCCAGGAATCAAAGAAGTCTGCCATGTTTCAGAATTCAGAAGCTTCCAGTGCAACCACAATACATATGGGCTCTGTCTTGGCCTAGTACTTAGTGGGAAACCTCACCTGGGTACCAACATTTGGAGGTTCTTGGCACGGTTGGATCCAGAAGGTAGAGGGGCTACTAAGGGAAAGCCTCGCCATGGTCTTGTCTATAAAAGGACTTGATCGTGGATTGTGGGTAAAGTGCACAAACTCTCGAGAGTATTGCAATCTGATCGATCAGCCGTGTTCACGGAAACAGAACAACATTGAGCATCTGAAGGATGGATCCTCTCAAGGATCTTCCTCTCTCTTTTCTAAACAAGTTTTGAAACCCCATGGCGTGAGTAATATCGCCAATGGGTGGGATTTTGGGAACTTGGTGCGTAATATCCAAGTGTCACTTGGTGAGTAATATCCAAGTGCTTGGTTGTTTGGACAGTTGGTGAGTAATATCCTCGTGTGCCATTCGAACCTATTTTATCTAAGCAAATGTTTACAAAGTAGGGTAAAACTCTCTCTCCCTTTTCTCTCCATACTTAGTGAAAATTAGCTTTATGCAAATGAACTCCAAATCCTAAACTAGCCTTGCATGTAGAGTTAGTCTTTCCTTCCTTGGTGTAATTTGCCAATACATTCAAAGTATTGACCCAACTTGTTGGTTGCACGTTTCATGTGCATAATTTCGGAGATCGTTAAAAGGTGCGCTAGGATCGCGGGTCTTCACTCAACCTGCCTGTGGCATTGATGGGACTCCAAGTTGTATTTATATCGCTTCTATTGTAATAATGTAAACTCTGGATTATTTGATTCATGTAATAAAGACTTGTGTTTTACATGATATTTCATCGACTGTGAGTGCTAGCTATTGATCCAGGGACTAGCATGCTAATCACAGGGACTTAGGATCTTACTTGATCCGAGGTCACTACATCTCAGGTTTGATGCTTGCCATCCTCGGTGATCATGGATCGATGATGAGGAATCAAGAAAGGCGTTCCATCTTGAGAAGGTCAAGTTCGTCTACATCGAGCTCAAGTGGAATGCTCAAGGCAAAGGTATAATCTTGATAGGTTTTCCCTTTTGTCGGTCTCATGTTGTTAGTGGGAGACCGGGTTTAGGATAGATAACCGTACTATCAAGAGGGGCTTTCGAGTGAGTAACTCGATCATATCGTTGGGAGAGAGCTCAAACCTTTGCATACTTGCATCATCGTATTTGGTTGTTATTTGGTCTTATTCATGAGCGGATATAGAGCTTGTGGTAATCTCCATAACAAGCTCTTGGTCATCAAAATCGGATCTTCCATTTGCATCTTGTTGCGATTTTGATCTTGCAGCTTTTTCAGTTTCTCACCAAGTGAGGCATCTCACATTATAATACATGAGACTTTATCACTTGGTGATAACCAATATTTTCAAGCACAAGCGTCCCGTTTCCCAACCTTCATCGTCATGAGTGCGCCGTCCGGAATGATGCACAAGTGCGACCGGCCTGATTCCCAACCAGTGTCGTCACGAGCATGCCGTTTAGGACGATACATCACGAGCGTGCCATTCGGGACGATACACCATGCGGCCGAAGGGCTCCCCGCAGGGAGAGGCCGCCATGCGGGCAGACCACCCTGTCTCCGCCATCGATCAAAGGCCTTTGACCACCGGTGTCCTCCGGCGGCAACGAGAAGACTGTGAGGGAGGAGGCGACATCTAGTGATCCAGATGACCAGATTTGCCTGACAACGTACTCTTGGTTCAGAAATAAGAAATCAGTATGACTAAAATTCAGTACTAGTATAAACATCTGGCAAAATTTTACTAATACACATCGCCAAAGCGGGAGAAACCCAGAAACTTGCAGCCATATAATGGATTTCTTTTCTAGAGTCCCACAAAACGCATTAGCGTGTTGTATGATAGTATCGGCAATACAATCCGTGGGGCTTACTACTTTGAGGTCCGAAAGTTGAGAGGCCAAGGCATAGCGGGCCCAAGTTGCTTGTAATCTCGTGGAGGGGTTTTAGTACCGCGCAACTTCTGTGCCAATACATGAGACTTTCTCACTTGGTGATAACCAATATGTTCACTTTTTATAGGGTTGCTTGTGTCGTCCTCTTTCCAACCCAATTGGAATCGGGTCAATCGGAGCTACCAATCAAAAGTTATTCACGTTTGAATATTGACTGCTATTTGCTTTTAAAAAGAAAAAAAAGGATTTTTTTGGCATGTCCGGTACTATCGGGCCCAGTACCAGACACACCTGATCTGGCCAGTTTCTCCACAGACCCAGGAGGTAGTTGGTGCCGGCACTACCGTACCGGCCCGGTAGTACCGTCTGGGTGGGCCGGTAGTACCGGCCGGCCCATGTTGGCCTAATCCATCTCGCCCAGCCTGCCAGGCCGTCCCTCCACTGCGCCGCTGGCCCCGCCCGTTGCAGCATTGACTCACGCGAGCGCGCGCGATCCCGCCAGCCGCCGCGTGCGTGCGTTCCCCGCTGGCCCCGCGCGATGGGTTCCGCTGGAGTTGCCGCATATGTTGCTGCCTCTTTCCCTCTCACGCGCGCTGGCAGCTGTGCTGCTGCCGCTGCGCTGCTCCCTCGCGCTGGGCACGCACGCGCCTGCATGTCGCTTGCGCTGCTGCCTTGCGCTTGCGCTGCTGCCTTGCGCTTGCGCTGCTCGCTCTGCTGGCCCCGCGCGGGCCCCGCTGCCGCTGCTGGCTCCGCTTGCTCGCTGCGTGCTTTGCCTGCTGCCTTGCGCGCGCCTACTGCCGCTGTGCTGCGCTGCTGCTGCTTGGCCCCATCTGCGCCGTGTTTCTTCTTCCGTTTTCCTGGCGTGGGCTGGTACTACCGGTTAAATCCGGTACTACCGATTCAGACAGAAAAATGCCCCAACCGGTTAGATTTCTGGGGGCCCCTATTTAAGGCTTTGTCCGTTTTCAGTTTAGAAAGCTTCTCTCTTATCTATTAGGCTAAGCTTTGTCCACACTTGCTCTAGATCTTAAAGCTTGCCTAATCTTTTCCCTCTGATGATTCTTGCCCATATTTGAGTGGAAGAGAGAGGAGATCTAGACCCACGTTTTGACCTAACCGATTCATCTCTTTGTGAGTGCATCTTTGGGGATCTAAATTTTGGGGGATTTTGTGTCTCTCTTTGATTCCTCCTCTCTTGTTCCCCCCAATAGCTTTAGTAGCTTTGTTGGAACTTGAGATTGAGGCATTTGAGCACCCTTGTGGTGTTCTTGCCATTTGCATTTGGTGCATCGGTTTGAGTTCTCCTCGGAGGATTTGGTTTGAGTTACTCATTGGAGCTTGTCCCTCTTGGGTTCTTGGAACCCTAGACGGTTTTGTGGCCTTGGTGGCATTGTGGCCTTTTGTGGCATTTGTTGGGAGCCTCCAATTAAGTTGTGGAGAAGTGCCCCAACCTTGTGAGAGGTTCCGGTTGCCACCCGACAAGTGCACCGATAGTGGAAGCGTGGATCGATCCCGTTGGGGTGAGATTCACCGGAGAATAAGGGAGGCCTTTTGTGGCGTTGGTGGTTTGATACCACCCCCTCTCCAAACGAGACGTACTCCATGTTGGAAGGAACTCGGTAAAATATCGCTGTCCCCGCGTGCCTCGGTTATCTCTATACCCGAGCTCTTTACTTATGCACTTTACATTGTGATAGCCTTCGTGCTTGAAGTAATATATATCTTGCTATCACTTTGTTGCTTGTATTGCTTAGCATAAGTTGTTGGTGCACATAGGTGAACCTTAGTTGTTCTAAGTTGCTCTTAACAAAGTAAACACTAGTTTTATTCTGCCTTTGTTGAGCCACTCTAGGAAAAGTTTTAATCGCCTATTCACCCCCCTCTAGGCGACATCCGTATCCTTTCACTTTGTCTCACGATAGTTTACTTATCCGAGGTTTTGATCGTCGGTATCTCTGCATACCTAGTTCAACCTCGTTACCGATAAGTACTCTTTTCTCGTTCCCGTGATATGTGTTCCCTTGTGAGCCAGTCACATGCTTGCAAGCTAATTGGATGACATTCCACCAAGAGGGCCCAGAGTATATCTATCCGTCATATGGATGGACAAATCCCACTCTTGATCCATGTGCCTCAACCCATACTTTCTGAACACTCAATGCCACCTTTATAGCCACCCAGTTACGGTGTGGTGTTTGATGTCATCAAAGCATCCTTCCGGTGATGGTGATTAGCATGATCTCATGGTCTAAGGAATTAGGTTACTATGTATCAGAAAGCTTATAGCAAACAAACTCTTGAAATGACTTGATCTTAATGCTACGCTTATCTATAGGAGTATGTCCATCATATCATTCTCCTAATGATATGATCCTGTTGTTAATAACATCTCAATGCTTATGATCGGGAAACCATGATCATCTATTAACCAACAAGCTAGTATTTCAAAGAGGCTGTACTAAGGACTCTAATTTAGTTTACAAATCACACAAGTATTAATGTTTCCACTTTAATACTGTTATAGCATGAATGTAAACATTTATCATAAACACAAAGATATAATAATAAACATTTTTATTATTGCCTCTAGGGCATATCTCCAACAGTCTCCCACTTGCACTAGAGTCAACTAATCTAGATTACATGGTAATATACCGAACACCCATGGCGGTTTGGTGCTGGTCATGTTTTGCCCTCGGGAGAGATTTGGTCAACGGATCCGCCACATTCAGATCTGTGTGTACTTTTCAAATCTTTATGTCACCATCTTGGACATGCTCTCGAATAGCGTGAAAACGTAGCTTGATGTGCTTCAGCTTCTTGTGTGACCTTGGTTCTTGCGCATTGGCTATGGTGCCCATGTTATCACAGTAGATAGACATTGGGTCCAGCGCACTTGGAACCACACCGAGCTCTGTAATGAACTCTTTCATCCATATCGCCTCTTGTGAAACCTCCGAAGTAGCTATGTATTCCGATTCAGTTGAAGATCTTGCCACAACGCTTTGCTTTGCACTCCTCCAGCTAACTGTTTCACCATTCAAAGTAAATACGTATCCAGATTGAGATTTAGAATCATCCGGATCGGTGTTCCAACTAGCATCGGTGTAACCATTAACAACGAGTTGTTTATCACCTCCATAAGAAAGAACCATATCCTTAGTTCTTCTCAAGTACTTAAGGATGTTTTTGACCGCTGCCCAATGATCCACTCCTGGATCACTTTGATATCTGCTAGTCAAACTAACAACATATGCAATGTCGGGTCTAGTACATAGCATGGAATACATAAGATATCCTATGACTGAGGCATAGGGAGTCTGATGTAGCCCGACCTACGGTCGTTACCACATCATGGTCTCCAACTTACGCCAAGTCGTCATGGACTCCAAAGGTGAATCCGTTCCTCTATGCGAGCCCACTTCCTACCCTATTGACTGGTATGCTACTTCATACTTCGTCACATATGCATGATAGGTTCACGCCGACAAGTAGGGGTGGGCATTCGTTTTTTTGGTTAATTCGGTTTGGTTTTTCGGGGTTTTCAATAATCCGGTTTCTACAAAATAGGCAACAAAATTATTTCGGTTTTATAATTAATCATAGTTAGGTTAGTGAACAATTCGGTTCGGTGTTCGGTTTTTAACCAAAATTCTGGAAATAACAACATTGTGCCATAATTTATGTCAGATCCATACGAGCTAAACCACTCATTGGCGCACCGGAAGCAAACTCCAGGTCAGCGAGGACCTGAAGCAATACATGTCTAGCTGATGTCTTGAACGCATGTGTATTGTGTAGAAAAATAACATAATAAGCATGATGTCTATCTTGCTCGTTCAAAAAAATATGTCTATCTTCCAAATCGTATACATTCAACAAATTGTATGTGTTTAGAGTTCAGCTAAAATACATGATTATATCCGA
The DNA here is from genome assembly GCA_916181665.1 of Avena sativa. Lineage (NCBI taxonomy): Eukaryota > Viridiplantae > Streptophyta > Magnoliopsida > Poales > Poaceae > Avena > Avena sativa. The sequence goes on from OV702283.1 coordinate 26,798,817, forward strand.
AATGGGAAAACAATTGAAATGCTTCCAACAAAATTTATAGACACAATTGACAATTAAACCACGAACATGTACATGCATGTGGCTAGAGTCATACGTACATACATGGGCTGCCTAGCAGCTTTTGCATGCATGTCTTTTGTCGCATGAGCTAGTATCTACGTACAGTAATGGACGCCTAGGACAGAATCACAAATATATTTAGCTCTGTCACGTATATTTTTCGGTTTGTACGGTTATTTCGGTTAACAGAGAGTCAAAACCGAATTAATATTTATAAATTCGGTTAATCATATTTACCAACCGAAATTAGTTTCGGCTAATTCAGGTTCGGTGTATTCGGTTTCGGTTCCGGTTAATTCGGTTTCGGTTTTTTATGCCCACCCCTACCGACAAGTACGGAGGCAAGGGAGGACGCCCGGAACATCAAGCCCGACAAGACGGAGGCTTGGAAGAGGAGACGGAAGAAGCCACGGCTGAACTACCAGAGTCTCTGGTCTACACCGGAGTCTCCGGTCCTGCTACACCGGAGTCTCCTGACCGACCCCAGCAACCGACCCGGAGACAGTCAGTACGCCACTCCGGAGACGACACCGGAGACTGACCGGAATCTCCGGCCCCTACACCGGAGTCTCCGGCCTGCGTGATGGGCCTGCGCGCCGCCAGCTGGGCCCTCGTCCCATGTACCCCTCTAGCTCGTCCAAACACTAGTTTTATCCCTAAACTACCCCTGTTTATGTGGATGGCCTATAAATAGAGCCCCCACCCCTTCATGTATCCCTTAGGCATAGATGATAGACTAAAGTCAAACCCCTTGTGTGGAATCTCTAGTTTTGCCTCATCCCCTTTACCAAGGGGACCGACTATCGTCACCAACCTCGATTGGACTTTGAATCACGCATCCATCGTTGAACAAGGCCTTGGAGTTCGGTGTCTCGTCTCCAAGTTATCAAGACCCTCCCCAAGGTGTTCTTCCCTCTCCGATGTGGATTTGAGGGAGCACGTTGACCGATATTTCCTTGCGAGGATTCTATCGGACCGGTGGCCGCCGTTCGGGAGCAATCGTCCTTGTATCGTGTGAGTTTTGCGTGTGTTCATCGTGTTCTTTACGAGGTGTGTGTCCGCTTCCGCTACCTTCTCCCTTTCCCCTCGCTTTCCCATCGATTTGACCACGAGATCCGTGAAGATCGGGCCACCCAAGAGGTTAACCCCTCCATCATCTGGTATCAGCAGCTTTTGGTTGCCACAGATTTCTCATCAATTTGGCCTTTTCCCCATAAATTCGAAAATTCCACCCAAAACAGCCCCAATTCGTGTTTTGGATCGATCTGTGATTTGAGTGAGTTTTGTTTGGTTTTGATCCATGGATTACTTGCTAAACTTGTTGATCTACCTTCCCCTGCGTTCCCATGGCCTAATTCCTTGATTTCCCCCATCAATCTGAGGTTTTGGTTCGAGCTTTTCCGCCCAAAACGCGTCCCGTTCGAGTTCTGGACGTCCTGGAATCTCCCGGACCGGAGTCTCCGGCCTAGACCGGAGTTTCCAGATTTTTTGAGCTCTAGACCGTAGTCTCCGGACCTCCAGACCGGAGTCTCCGCCCCTTCCCGCAGACAGAAAAACTGCAGCACGGTTTTGAGCATAAATTTTGCATTTCAACTCGGATTTTTGTGTTATTTAGCTCGTTTCGAAGAGGAGAAGGAGCTCTACATCATCATCCACGTTGTTCATGCTAACTACTCCATCCAAATTCCGTGAGCAAGGCGGAATCCAACAATAAAGGGTGAAGATCGTCGACGAAAGGTATAAAAATTCCGCGACTTCTCCCCACTTGCATTCCTTTGTGAACCCCACTATATTTGCGAGAAACAAACACATATTGAGACTAGTTCCTCTTATGATTGCTTGGGCTATGCACATTTGATACCTTGTAGATTCCGAGCAAACATTGTGAGCGCTATCTCATATAGTTATCTTGTATAGTTGTTGGCACAAGGAAGAGGCAAGTGAAAAGAAAAAGAAGGAAAAAGAGAAAAAATATAGAAAAGGAAAAAGAAAGATAAAAAGAAAGAAATATACTTGTGCCTCATAGAATAGGAAACGCAAGCTCGATGAACATCACATAGGTGGTACTTATTGTGCATATCTTTTAGCCCACCAATTTTGTGCAATCGAACTAGCGTCTCTCCTTGTACTTGTGTGACACAAGCTTATACTCTTCGCTAGGTAATCATTTGGTTATTATCTCACTTTCTCCGTCGCACAAGTCCCATTTATCCCACCGTGTGTGTTTCCTTGTACATATTTCCTATCTTGTGGATTGACTTGTTTTGCTTTGTGATCATTGTGGTTCTTTACTTGCCATTACAACATCTTGATTTCGGATTGGTTCTTGTGCCACTTTCGATACCTATCCACCATAGGCCTTGTGTGTGTGTGTGTGTTTTTGGTTAGTAGTTGGTTTTGGTGTTCCGCGTGAACTTTACTTTGCTTGGTTTATTGCTCTCAAGTGTGGCCACTTGCACGATACAATCTTCCAAGGTAAAGTAAGGTTCGACGTTGTATCCCTAACACCCTCTACCACTTCCATATACAACACTTGGTCTTGTGAAGCATGTCTAGGGACTCCGGGACCGAGAATGATATCTATGAAGAATCCATGATGAGCCACCATGACTACAACTCCACAAGTATAGAGGACATGACGGAGCACAACACCGACAATGGCTCCGCATGCTTTGAGGACCTGGAGCACAACACCTACGACGACTCCACATGCATGGAAGACTTGGAGCTCTACATCGACAATGCCTCCTCATGCATGGAGACTATGGAGCACTACACCGACAATGGCTCCACATGCTTGGGTGATATGGAGTACTACACCAACAATTACTCCCCAAGCATGGATGACTTCGAGTGTGACATCGACGATGCCTCGCCAAGCATGGAGGACATGGAGAACTTCATCGACTTTGATGGATCCTCCATGAGCCATGAAGAATTCCTCCACCATGTGGAGATGGAAGCCTACTACGCCAAGCAAGCTGAGGCGCATCATCAAGATCCCATGACCTTCAAGGCCAAGCGTGCCACACCAAAGGGCACCACCTACTTCGATGATCCACCTCTAAGGCGACAAGCGCCACCACCTCCAAGGCGTCAAGCGCCACCATCGACAAGGCATCAAGTGCCACCACCTAGATGGCGTCAAGCTCCACCATCTCCAAGGCGCCAAGCTCCATCACCTCCAAGGCGCCAAGATCCACCTCCTATCCAAAGAAGAGTGGCGTCCAAACATCATATACATCAAGAAGCGCCAAGAAACAAGAATCTTCATCGACAAACATCCTCTCATGAGCATCGACACCATAAAGAGGATACAAGACATCGTAAAAGGCATCTTCGCCATAAAGACGAAGAATTCATGATGAGCTCCATCCATAATGCTCAATCAATCTCAAGAAGGCACCACAAACACAAGAAGAGTGCCAAGACAAGTGATCATCGTCGCGAGTGTCATGTGGACGACCAAGTGCACCACCTACATCAACCATCGGCAAGGCACGCCAATGAACTCCGTCGACACCATCATAGGGCACCTTCAACTACTCGTGCCACCATCACAATGGCACCAAGAGCAAGCCTTCCTCCATGCCATCAAGCTTCAACGCCTACGCTTGACTTCCGCGACCTCGCGAACGAGGAAAATGAAGACCTCTACTTCGCCAAGTTGGCTGAGTTCGGCAAGAGGATGTCTACACTCCGAGATGGAGGAAGCCAAGGCCACGTATGTGATGAAGTCGATCCGAGCACCTCTCTCGACAACACCATGAGCCTACTTCCACCACTACTACGAGATGGCCACAAGACGGTCGAGCATGGGATTTTCCCTTCGACCATGGAGGAGAGCGATGATGCCCATCTTATGGCATCCAACCTTGAAGGCGACAAGGTCAAGAATGGTGAGCATGGGATTTTCCCTTCACCAAAGGAGGCGCATGGAGTTAAGGAACCCGAGCCTACCCATATATGCTTGATTGATGATGTGGTACCAATCCCATGTGAGTATGAGAGCCACTTAGCCCACTTGAGTGAGAAAAAGAGTGAGATGAGTGACTCCACCTTATGTGAGATTGAGTGCTTCCACTTTGAGGGCATGAGTGTTACACTTAGTGAGTTGAGAGTGGTAGTTGATAGGTCAAGTGAGACCATTTCTATTTCTAACAACTTACCCTCTACCTCTAGTGTGTTCTCTTATGTTGTGCTAGGTTCCATGGATGAAGACGCGCCAAGCCATGAAGCAATGATGCCTCGAATGGAGAAGATGTACATGGTGGATGAAGAGGATGCTACGCCATGGCTACATCAAGAAGACGAAGTCGTCCACAAGGAGGCCACTACTACCACAACACCCACTTCATATGAGAGGTATGAACAAGGTAAAAATAAGGGTGTTAATGATGCCATGATCCCACTAGTGGACATGATGAATTGTGAGGATTTGCATGCTATGGATGATACTTGTGACATTCATATTCCCATGTGATGCTTTGCCTTTGCATAATATTGATCATGTGAAATTGTTTGATTGCGATATCGTTGCCATAAACATGCCATGCTATGCATCTGATGTGTATCCTCCAATTGCTTTGGACATGCGTTGTCATGCTAGTCATTCAAATTATCCTGTTGCTTGCAATAAGATGAATGCTTGCTATTTCACTTGTTTTGCTTGCAACAATATTGACCACATGCGTTATAATGAGATGGCCCCCATAGCTTTCTCAATTTTTGGAGATTTTGATGATTGCCATGATAAGCATGTTCCCCACTTGCATACTCACCATGCATCTATTTCATACTTGATTGACATTAATGGTGATGTGCACAACAAGAGATACGTCATGATGGATGATGTATATCTCTACCATGCACACACATTCTTCCTTTTGTGTATGATGTTTGTAGGTACCCGCACTATCATGTCAACCTCGGTTGAGCACGAGTTGACAAAAAGAGCTCTTTAGAGCATCCCACAAGTGAGTTCAAGATCGAACCCAGCTCTGATACCTTTGGCATGCTTTGCATCTTTCATGTTGACAAATTGTTCTTTCCTATGGTTTGTTTGCAAGCATGTTAATGGTATTATCTCTCCTTGTGACATTCATGTTTCTTTGCTATTGGATATTGATGCTTTGTGTGTTGCAACAAAAATGTTGAACAATTTGTCTTTCCGATGTTTTTTGTGCAACCATAATGCCATTAAGAGCATGTATTGTCATGAGAGCTTCCAAGAATTTCGTCTTGTTGTTGCAACAAACATAAGGACCACTTGCTCTTTCATTTGGTTTGTTTGCAAACATGTCATTTTTGTTTCCACTTGGGATACTTATATTCCCATGATACTTGATGTTGATGATATGTGTATGACATCCAACATATTGAACAATTTCTCTTTCCAATGGTTGGTTTGCACACATAATGATGTTGCTTTGGATATTTTTCCTCATGTGTTTTTGCCAAATTCTCCTATTCTTGCATCAAAGATGTTGATTGAAATTTTGATCCAATGCTTTGAGTGCCCCACTACTACGTTATATGGAGTTTTTGAGTTCCCACATTTGGAGGATGTTCGAACGATTTCCATGCACTCTGACCTTGCATATGCATCCCGTTTGCTATACTTGAGTTGTGCTGATAGTGTTGTGAACAAGAATGGACATGCCACAGATGACATGCTCATATATCACACACAAACATGTGTTGCTTGGTCTTTGTTGTATGAAGGTACAAATGCATACATGTCAACCTATATGGACCATGTGTTGACAAGAAGAATCGAAGAGAGTTACCTATGGCCACCCTTCATCGAGCTATCTCTACAAGATAAGGTGACTTCCTTATACTTGAGGACTCATGCAATAATCTTCATGAATTGGCTATGCTTTGCGTGTTGCTTCGCTTTTGTTGTGAGCTTTGTAGGCTTCATGGAATGTGAAGGAACATTGAAGTGTTGTCAAGTCAATCTTCTCGAGGACGACTATATGGTGAACCCCAGGATCAAGAAGGTCTCTCGACCTCTTCTACTTTGTGATGAGCATGTAGAGTCGAGGACGACTCTTTTTGAAGGGGGGGGGGGGAGCTGATGTAGCCCGACCTACGGTCGTTACCACATCATGGTCTCCAACTTACGCCAAGTCGTCATGGACTCCAAAGGTGAATACGTTCCTCTATGCAAGCCCACTTCCTACCCTATTGAATGGTATGCTACTTCATAATCCGTCACATATGCATGATAGGTTCACACCGACAAGTACGGAGGCAAGGGAGTAAGCCCGGAACATCAAGCCCGACAAGACGGAGGCTTGGAAGAGGAGACGGAAGAAGCCACGGCTGAACCACCAGAGTCTTAGGCCTACACCGGAGTCTCCGGACCGACCTCCGGACCAACCCCAGCAACCGACCCGGGGACAGTCAGTACGCCACTCAGGAGACGACACTGGAGACTGACCAGAATATCCGGCCCTGACCGGAGTCTCCGTCCCCTACACCGGAGTCTCCGGCCTGCGTGATGGGCCTGCGCGCCGCCAGCTAGGCCCTCGGCCCATGTACCCCTCTAGCTCGTCCAAACACTAGTTTTATCCCTAAACTACCCCTGTTTATGTGGCTGGCCTATAAATAGAGCCCCCACCCCTTCATGTATCCCTTAGGCATAGATGATAGACTAAAGACAACCCCCTTGTGCGGAATCTCTAGTTTTGCCTCATCCCCTTTACCAAGGGGACCGACTATCGTCACCAACCTCGATTGGACTTTGCATCACGCATCCATCGTTGAACAAGGCCTTGGAGTTCGGTGTCTCGTCTCCAAGTTGTCAAGACCCTCCCTAAGGTGTTCTTATCTCTTCGATGTGGATTTGAGGGAGCACGTTGACCGATCTTTCCTTGCGAGGATTCTATCGGACCGGTGGCCACCGTTCGGGAGCAATCAGCCTTGTATCGTGTGAGTTTTGTGTGTGTTCTTCGCGAGGTGTGTGTCCGCTTCCGCACCTTATCCCTTTCCCCTCTCTTTCCCATCGATTTGACCATGATATCCTTGAAGATCGGGCCACCCAAGAGGTTAACCCCTACATCAGAGTCTTACTCATCCTTTCTCTATCTTCTGCCGTTGCAGGACTTTGAGTTTTACTCAAGGTCATATTGGGCAACATGGGCAAGAACCCTTTCTTGCTATCTTCCATTCCAAACCTCTTTAGAACTTTGTCCAAATATGTACTCTGTGACAATGATATTAGGCGTCTCGATCTATCTCTATAAATCTTTATGCCTAATATGTAAGCTGCTTCGCGAAGATCTTTCATTGAAAAACTATTATTCAAATAATCCTTGACACTATTAAGAAGGTCTACATCATTCCCAATCAACAATATGTCATCTACATATAGTATTAAGAATGCTACAAAGCTCCCACTCACTTTCATGTAAATACAAGCTTCTCCATAAGTTTGTACAAAACCAAAGCTTTTGATCACCTTATCAAAACATTGATTCCAACTCCGGGATGCTTGCTTCAATCCATATATGGACCGTTGAAGTTTGCATACCTTGTTAGCATCTTTAGGATCGAAAAAACCTTTGGGTTGCATCATATACAAATCTTCATCAATGGTATTTTTTGCCAAATCTAACCTTTTAGCGAAACTAATTCCACGTCTGACCCCTCCACGAAACTAATTCGGAATCTGACCCCTGGGTTCGGCGCCATTTTAAATGGCGCCGAAGTTGTGCAGTTCGGCGCCAAGTTGTAGCAGCTAGGATGCAGGCCAGAGGGGTCGGCGCCATTTGATATGGCGCCGAGGTGAGTTTGGCGCCGTATCAAATGGCGCCAACCCTCTGGCCTGCTTCCCAGCCGCTACTACTTGGCGCCGGACTGCACAAGTTCGGAGCCATTTTAAATGGCACCGACCCCAAGGGTCAGATTCCGAATTAGTTTCATGGAGGGGTCAGACTCGGTTGAAGTTATCAGATTTGGGCAGATTTAGCAAAAAATACTCATCAATGTCTCCATTGAGGAACGCCGTTTTGACATCCATCTGCCATATCTCATAATCATAATATGCAGCGATTGCTAACATAATCCTCACAGACTTTAGCTTTGCTACTGGTGAGAAAGTCTCATCATAGTCAACTCCTTGAATTTGTCGAAACCCTTTTGCGACAAGTCGAGCTTTAGACAGTAACATTACCATCAACATCTGTTTTCTTCTTGAAAATCCATTTATTCTCGACAGCCTTCCGGCCATCCGGTAAGTCCACCAAAGTCCATACTTGGTTTTCGTACATGGATCCAATCTCGGATTTCATGGCTTCTTGCCATTTATTGGAATCTGGGCTCATCATCGCTTCCTCATATGTCGCAGGGTCATCGGTGTTGTCCACCAACATGACACTCATAACGGGATCATACCAATTAGGAGTGATACGAGTTCTCGTTGACCTGCGAGGTTCTGTAGTAAATTCAACCAAAGTTTTATGATTAACATCATTAGCTTCCTCTCTTATTGGTGCAAATGCCACATGAACTACTTCCGGTGTTGCGTTACTCGCAAGTTCGAGAGAAGGTTCAACAACCTCGTCGAGTTCTACTTTCCTTCCAGTCACTTGTTTCGAGAGAAACTCCTTCTCTAGAAAGGATCCATTCTTGGCAACGAAGATCTTGCCCTCAGATCTATGATAGAAGGTATACCCAATAGTTTCCTTTGGGTATCCTATGAAGACGCATTTTTCCGCTTTGGGTTCAAGCTTGTCCGGCTGTAACTTCTTTACATAAGCTTCGCAACCCCAAACTTTAAGGAACGACAATTTAGGTTTCTTCCCAAACCACAATTCATACAGTGTCATTTAAACGGATTTAGATGGTGCCCTATTTAAAGTGAATGCGGTTGTTTCTAATGCATAACCCCAAAATGATAGCTTTAATCTGTAAGTGACATCATAGAACGAACCATATCTAAGAGAATTCGATTACGATGTTCGGACACACCATTACGCTGTGGTGTTCCCGGCGGTGTCAATTGTGAAAGTATTCCGCATTTCTTCAAATGCTCGCCAAACTCGTAACTTAGATATTCACCTCCATGATCAGATCGTAGAAATTTAATCTTCGTGTTACGTTGATTCTCTACCTCACTTTGAAATTCCTTAAACTTTTCGAAAGTTTCGGACTTATGTTTCATAAAATAGATATACCCATATCTACTCAAGTCATCCGTGAAGGTAAGAACATAACGATAACCTCCGCGTGATGCTACACTCATTGGGCTACACACATCGGTATGTATGATTTCCAATAAGTCCGTAGCTCGCTCCATCATATCAGAAAATGGAGTCTTAGTCATTTTACCCATCAGACATGCTTCACATCTTTCAAGTGATTCGAAATCAAGTGATTCAAGAAGTCCATCGAAATGGAGTTTCTTCATACGCTTCACTCCAATATGACCAAGACGACAGTGCCACTTATAGGTCGAGTTATCGCTCAATTTCAAACGTTTAGCTTCAATGTTATTAATGTGTGTATTTCCACAATCGAGATTCAATAAGAATATACCATCTATCAAAGGTGCATGTGCATAAAACATATTACTCATATAAATCGAACAACCATTATTCTCGGACTTAAACAAGTAACCGTCTCGCAATAAACATGATCCAGATATAATGTTCATGCTCAACGCAGGCACCAAATAACAATTATTTAAGTATAAAACTAATCCCGATGGTAGATGAAGAGGTAGCGTGCCGACCGCGATCACATCAACCTTTGATCCATTTCCAACGTGCATCGTCACCTCGTTCTTCGATAGCTTCCGTTTATTCTACAGTACCTATTTCGAGTTACAAATATGGGCAACCGAACTAGTATCAAATACCCAGGCACTACTATGAGTACTAGTGAGATACACATCAATAACATGTATATTGGCTATACCTTTCTTCTTGATGTTGCCGTTCTTCAAATCCGCCAAGTACTTTGGGAAATTCCGCTTCCAGTGACCTTCTCCCTTGCAGTAAAAGCACTCAGTATCAGTCTTAGGCCCAGCCTTGGTCTTCTTCGCCGGTGCGGTAACTTTCTTACCGCCCTTCTTGAAGTTTCCCTTTTTCTTAGACTTGCCTTGCTTCTTGAATTTGGTGGTCTTATTGACCAACAACACTTGGTGCTCTTTCTTGATCTCCACTTCTGCATACTTCAACATGGAGAAGAGTTCTGGCAACGACTTGTCCATGTTTTGCATATTGTAGTTCATCACAAAGTTCTTGTAACTTGGTGGTAGTGATTGCAGGACACGATGAATCCCCAAAGCATTAGGAATCACTATACCCAAGCTTTGAAGCTTGCTTGCGTGCCCAGACATCTTAAGCACGTGCCCACTGACGGAGCTTCCCTCTTCCATCTTGCAGTTAAAGAACTTTTCAGAAGCCTCATAACTCTCAACTGCCGCGTGAGCCTCAAATATCATTTTGTGTTCACGGACAATATCATGTGGGTCATGATTCTCAAACCTTTTCTGAAGCTCCGATTCCAAACCATACAAGATAGCACACTGAACTGTGGAGTACTGATTCTTCCGAGCGAGGAAAACATTCTTTACCTCATCGGTAGCATTAGCTGCAGGCGGGTCACCCAGCGGTGCATCCAGCACATAGGTCAAATTATCAGCATTAAGGACAACCCTCAAATTACAGAACCAATCCGCGAAGTTGCTTCCATTGTTTTTCAACTTTTATTTCTCTAGGAACGCATTAAAATTGATGGTAGGGGCCGTCATTGATCTACAACATATTTGCAATAGTTTAGACTAAGTTTATGACAAATTGAGTTCTAATTAATAGTTAAATTAATCTAGGTGAACTCCCACTCAAAACAATATCCCTCAATTTTTTTTAGTGATCACACGAACCAAATCCACCACATCAAAACCGATCATCATGAGAGTTGATGTAGCTTCAATGGCGAACAATCAACATGTTCATCATATCTACTATATGACTCATGCTTTACCTTTCGGTGATCCATGTTCCGAGACCATGTCTGTACATGCTAGGCTTGTCAAGATAAAACCTTAGCTTCCGCATGAGAAAATCTGGCTTGCTCACGTTGTATACACTCGCAGAATCTAACACACCCGATCATCACGTGGTGCTTCGAAACAACGATCTTTAGCAACGGTGCTTACTAAGGATGAACACTTTAAAACTGAAATTTTGTGCTTGCTGGATCATCTTATAATGCTACCGTCGCAAACTAAGCAATACAAGATGCATAAAGGATTAACATCACATGCAATTCATAATATGTGATATGATATGGCCTTTCTTCTTGTGCTTCCGTTCTCCATCTTCAAGGACGAACATGATCTCCATCATCACCGGTATGGCATCAAGGTCAATGGCGCCGTTTCATGGTTGTCGTCCACCAGCTTCAACTATTACAACTACTTTGAATAGACACGCAGGTCTTAACGGAATTTAAAAGACAACCATATGGCTCCTGTCGGTTGCCTACTTATAATAAGGTACATTGCATACATCATATATAATCACAATCATGGCCATATCACATCATAGCACACCCCTGCAAAACAAAGTTAGACGCCTCTAATTTTCTTTGCGTATTTTACGTGGTTTGGGGCTTTCAATAAGTGTCGTTCTAACTTACGAACAAGAACCACAACGTTGATGTTTGAACTATCAAGTGCCCGTTGTAAATTGAATCTATACTATGATGGGAGAGACAGACACCCGCAAAGCCACTTATGCAATACAAGTTGCATGTTGAGCGTGGAGCAAGTCTCATGAACGATGTCATGTAAGGTTAGCACGGGCCGCTTCATCCCATCATACCGCAAGATGCAAAGTACACAAAAAGCAATTGATAATAAAAGCACCACCGCCCACAATGACCATTGTGTTCTACTCGTGCAACAGATCTACATATAGACACGGCTCTGATACCACTTTAGGGCTTCGTAGCATGGAAAACAAAAAATTTCTACCGCATGGACACAAACAAGCCAAGATCTATCTACTATATTGTAGCAACGAGTTGATAGAAGCACTCACCCTCGAAGATTCCAAGGCGGTTAACGAGAGCAGATTCTCATGGGTGATGTAGTCGTACACTTGCCGATCCGGAGATCGCGTAGACGATCCTTCCGGCGCTGCGTTCCGGCAGTGCTTCCGCAGTCGGTCACACGTTCGGTACTCGATGAAGACCTTCCTCTCCCTTGTTCCAGCAGGCAGCGGAGGTTGTAGTTCTCCCCTCGGATTCCGGCAGCACGACGGCGTGGTGTCGGAAGTAGAGGGAATATCCTGCAGGGCTTCGCCTAAGCCGGTGCGAGTTATGGTGGATTAGGGTTTTCCGGAGATGTAGGGTTTAGAAGTCCGGGAGGAGGAGGAGGTGTCGGCGGCGGCTAGGGCGGCGGCGACGGACCGGCGGCGGCGCGAGGCGGCGGTGACGCGCTGGTGCAAGGCGACGGCGGCTGGCGGCAGCTGCGCTGGTGGCGGGTCGGCGGCGGCGGCTCGGGTGGAGAGGGGCTAGGGCTTGTAGTGTTGGGGCAGCCCTCACCTTCTATTTATGAGAGGGAGGGGCAGCCTTGTGAGGGGTGGGTTTGAATCCAAACCCAAACCCAAGTTGGATTGAGAGAAGGACTTGTTTCTTCTCCCACTAGGAAACCATTGTTCCAGTTTGACTTTTCAAACTTCCCGTTTGACTTTAATTTTAGAGCTTTATTTCTCTCTTGCAAATTCCAACACCAAGTGACCTAGGATATGATCCAATCATTCCACATATCCATGACACATTCATGAACCATTCCCCTTCCGGTCTGGTGAACCTTCTAGACCCTTTTAGAACCTCTCCGATGAAACCATCGGAAACTTTCCCGAACTCCAAAATCGGACTTTTCTTATATGAATCTTATTCTCCGGACCATTCCGGATCTCCTCATGATATCCCGGATCCAATCCGAGACTCCGAACAACATTCGGTATCCCTACTAACATTCCATATCTACTAAACAACATCGAATCCTTAAGTGTGTCTCCCTATGGTTCGTGAATTATGCGGACATGACCGAGACACTTCTCCGATCAATAACCAATAGAGGAATCTAGAAATTCATATGGCTCCCACATATTTCTACGATTACTTTGCGATCGAATGAACCACTTACATGCGATACCAATTTCCCTTTGTCTCACGATAGTTTACTTATCCGAGGTTTTGATCGTCGGTATCTCTGCATACCTAGTTCAACCTCGTTACCGATAAGTACTCTTTTCTCGTTCCCGTGATATGTGTGTTGGAGATATTCCCTAGAGGCAATAATAAAAGTGGTTATTATTATATCTTTGTGTTTATGATAAAAGTTTACATTCATGCTATAACAGTATTAAACTGGAAACATTAATACTTGTGTGATTTGTAAACTAAATTAGAGTCCCTAGTAAAGCCTCTTTGTAATACTATCTTGTTGGTTAATATATGATCGTGGTTTCCCAATCATGAGCATTGAGATGTTGTTAACAACAAGATCATATCATTAGGAGAATGGTATGATGGACATACTCCTATAGATAAGCATAGCATTAAGATCAAGTCATTTCAATAGTTCGTTTGTTATAAGCTTTCTGATACATAGTAACCTAATTCCTTCGACCATGAGATCACACTAATCACCATCACCGGAAGGATGCTTTGATACCATCAAACACCACACCATAACTGGGTGGCTATAAAGGTGGCATTGAGTGTTCGGAAAGTATGGGTTGAGGCACATGGATCAAGAGTGGGATTTTTTCCATCCATATGACGGATAGATATACTCTGGGCCCTCTCGGTGGAATGTCATCCAATTATCTTTCAAGCATGTGACTGGCTCATAAGGGATCACATATCACGTGAACGAGAAAAGAGTACTTATCGGTAACGAGGTTGAACTAGGTATGCAGAGATACCGACGATCAAAACCTCGGATAAGTAAACTATCGTGAGACAAAGGGAAATTGGTATCGTATGTAAGTGGTTCATTCGATCGCAAAGTAATCGTAGAAATATGTGGGAGCCATATTAATTTCCAGATTCCTATTGGTTATTGATCGGCGAAGTGTCTCGGTCATGTCCGCATAATTCACGAACCGTAGGGAGACACACTTAAGGATTCGATGTCGTTTAGTAGATATGAAATGTTAATAGGGATACCGAATGTTGTTCGGAGTCTCGGATGGGATCCGGGATATCACGAGGAGATCCGGAGTGGTCTGGAGAATAAAATTCATATAAGGAATGTAAGGTTCCCAACCTTTAATAAGGTAGAGATCCGTGTGTTTACAATGCTAGTCCCTGGATCAATATCTAGCATCCACAGTTAAGATGTAATATCAAGAAACAAAGGTCATAATACAACTTTATAACCAGGAATAAAATAATTTATTACATCTTACATAGCTCATTTGGCTATCTCAGTACAATGCAGCAAAATATAACAATAGCATGGGGTCCTTCATCTTCAAAGTGCCACAGGCAGACATGTTGGTTGTAGACTTGTAATCCTAATCAATAAACTTCTCTAACATCAAACAAACATGCAACATAACAAGTAACAGCCACAAGGGTCAATACATTTGAATTGTATTGGCAAGTGATACTATGGTAGTATAGTGGAGTCTATCATCTATATGCATTTGGCTAAGTGGAGCTTAGGCTTGCTTTGCTCAAAATAGATTTTCCTTATCATTTGCAAACACTAAGTTTTTGTTTGACAAAAATCACCCAAGGTATCTCCCAATAGAAATTGGTGATCCTTCAACCCTTGTTCAACCACAAGATTTTAACTTAGAAATTGGGATGAGGAGATTCTTGATAGCTTCCATGTCTTGATGCTCAAGTTGTCCTTTTCCAGGGACATGGCTAAGTACTTAGATTCTTCCATCTGCAGAGGTTGTGCACTTTCCCCACAAGACTTGATTTTCACCAAGACAGGACCTTTCATAAGCCTTCCCTTAGACCAAATGGACGCGTTCCAACCTATCATCCCACTACCACCAACTGTCCAAATGGCTAAGTTATTGCAACCTATGTGATCCAGGCAGAGCCCATATTGCCAAGTGGCTGCACTAGAAGCTTCTTAACATTTGGCCTCTCAAATCCCTTTGTTCCTGGGTGGCTTTCCACAAGTGAGATACACAAGGTAAACCATAGAAATGGGCCGTGTGCAACCACTCAACATAAACCATTCCTTCCATTCCACCCAGGTGTTTCATTCACTTAGTTGTTTTATTAAGCAAAAACACAAGTACAAAGACTTAGAAATATTTTTCCATAGCATGAATAATTCACCACCCTTGGTTTCTACTAGCTAGGCTAAGCATGGTATAGATAAGCAACTTAACTTAGAAATTTCTAGCAATTCTACAACTACTAGGATTTCCCAAGCATAACATATAAGCAAAATATAACCATGCAAGACTAGCAAAGTATTTCTAATGCATAGTAGAAAACATAGGGAATAAAACATGAGCACCACTTGCCTTTTTGGTAGAGAATATAAGTTCACTTCTTGTCTTTGCAATGATCACACTCTTCAAATCACTACAATTCAATCAAGCAAGGGCACAATTTCAATTTACCATTCAAGCAACATCACATAAAATAATAGAAACAAAACAATGCATGCAAGCATGCCAAACTTTGTTTTATTTACAAAAGTGATTTACAATAGGTTATAAACATTTGAAAACACCTAATGACCATTTTATAAAGTGGAAAAATCATTTGCAAAAGATTTCACTTCATAAACCATTTTTAAACCAAGTCATTATTTTATGTGGTTGAAAATGTCTTTAGCAAAGGTAACAATTTTATATGGTTCACAAAATACATTTTCAAATCATAAAACTTGGTGTTTGGGGTCAGAGAGTTTAAATCAAAGCATTTCCCAAAGGTTTTCCTCAAAAAGCATTTTCAACAAATAAACCATATTTTTATTTGACTAGAAATGGTTTAAATCAAAGATTCATTCTTTTGCTTCACCAAATATATTTTTGAAACCACAAAGTGATTATTATGGTCAGTAGGTTCAAAACAAACCATTTTCCAAAGGTTTTATCTCAAAAATCATTTTAGAACAATTTTTATATTCTAAACATGCATACACAAGTTTCTGCAAAAACAATCAATTTAACAGAAGATTTTTACTAAACAAAGTGCATGGTTAGAAAGTACTTGTTCTTATGAATCCATTGATATAAAATTTGCAAAATTTGGACGTGTGGTTTGAAAGTTATGAATTTTTCAAATTGGAATATCTAATAGACATTTCTGTTTTTATTTCAAACGGACAGGGCCACGTGGCGTGATACTACTCGTCGGTACCGCTTCGGTTGGATCGACAGACAACAGCCGTTGGATCTAAGTGGGATCGCACGGCTCAGAAGCAAGCGTACCCTTCGGTTAAAACTATCGTGGCCACGCGATCAAGATCGGACGGCGCACAACGTGCCTGCCAGAGATGGGCGGCGCTGGCGGCGGCAGGTGGTGGCGGAACGGTCAGACGGTGGCGGTGTCGATGCTACAGGAAGCGAGAGAGTGTATGGATATGCTCACCAGAATCGCGTGGTCATGGTGGTGCTCGAGGTACTCGCGAGGAGGCAAGGGGCGCACGAGGATGATCTGAATCGCTCGCCGGAGTTCTTGCTGCCGTCGGGTGCGCAAGGTCGTGGTCGAAGACGAGCGCCTGGGATGCAAGCAAGTGAGGAAAGGTATCAGGAGGATGCGCACGGTCTCGGGGGTTGTAGAGGTACTCACCAGAACACGAGGGGCGCACGGGTTTGGCGTTAGTAGCTCGCCGGAGTGGATGCGGTCGTCTGTGGCGAGACGGTGTTGTCCTTGCCGACGATTTAGAGCGCGCGCGAGCTAGCTAGGGATGCCGGTGGATGCGTACGGGGATGGGAAGTAGGCTAGTGAAGTCTAGGAGTGGCGATGGAGTCTGGCGTCGCCGAAATTTGTCGGGGAGGCTCGTCGGATCAGTGGGGTGCGTGGAGAAATTCATCCAGCCTGGGGGCAGAGAGGGGGAGGCGAGTGAGGGGAAATGAGGAGGAGAGGCAGGCGTTTAATCATGCATGGTCACGGCGAGGTTTAAACGCAGCATTAAGGAGAATTGATCGTGAGGAATCAGCGGCAGAAAACGGCCGCGAGGTGAGGGGGAGAAGGAGTCGCGGCGAGGAAGAAGCTTGCGTGGCGGTGGGGTCGTTTCGTCAGCGAAAGAGGGGGAGGGGGAGTCGGTCCAGGCTGTCATCGTCTGTGTGGGTTTCTTTCGCGGTGAGAAACGGTTAGCTCAGAGTGAGAGGGAGAGGTGGGCTTCTGCTGGGCTTACTAGGCTAGCTGGGCTGGGTCAACCTCTTCATTTTTTTTGATCTGATTCTTTTTCTTTTTCCATTTCTAATATTCTGTTTTGATTTTTATTAATCAATTCAAACACTCATTTGAATTCAAACCTATGCCAAATTTTGTGTAGATTCAAACACTAATTAGTAATATAATCGGAAGTCAATTTTGGAATAAAATTTTATTCTTTTGGGGGTCTTTTTAATTATTCAAAAAGGCCCTTGTTTTAAATCAAATAAGATTTAATAATATTTTCAAACACCATTTAAATTCTTAAACCTTCCAAATCTTTTCAGTAGGTTTTTATTTGTTTAATAGGGTGTCAAATAATTCATCTTGAATTATTTGGAAAGTATTTGATATGATTCATAAAGCATTTGAATTGGGTATTTGTTTTAATTCCAATGGAATTAAATATAGTTTTATTTCCCTAAATTTTATTTGGAAGATTTATTTTATTTAAATTAATTAAACAACTTTTACCACTTGGGTAAATTCCAAAATACTATTTTCTCATGAATTATATAATTATTCTTATTAGAGATTTGTCTTTATTAAAATAGGGATAGAATGGTTAATGCCATTTTATTTTATTTTGGAAATTCTTTATCCTTTTATTTTACTTGGATTTGGATTCTATTCATTATATTTGCTTAATGGATTAGGCCAAGATTTAATTTGGTCCTTAAATATTCCTTATTTAATATTTCTTTCTTCATCTTATAAAATTCATATCTTTTTATTTATAGATCCAAACTTGGTGATTTCAATTTGTAAAATTTTATTTGATATTTATTTATCCTTTTGAATATCTTTAGGATTATTTGCTCACCATTTGGTATGGATTTATAGATAGGTTCTTTATTAGCTTTGGAAAATCAATTTCCTCATCTTATTAATTTCATAAGATTTTATCTATGGCTCCAAATTAAGTGAAACCAATTTCTATGCTCTTATAATATTTTCTATTTGTCATTCTTGATCATTTGTAAATGTTTGTTGACAAATTTTTATATGAATCAAATCCATAGGCTTGGGGATAACTTGGAAATGATTTTATTCCATAAGGTTTAGGGTTTGGATTTATTTTCCAAGTGTTTAAATTTCAAGATACATTCATTTGAGGAATGCATTACTCTTGATTTGGATTTTGTTGAATTTAAAACTTTAATTAAAGTTTGTTCAAGATGGGATTTTAAGTTTCCATTTAGAAACAAAAGTTTCTTTTCACCCTAATTTTCAACAATTATTTATTTTGTTTATTTATTTTTCACATTACAAGATTTGGAAAATCTTGGGATGTGACAGGCTACCACCCTTAAAATAAATCTCGTCCCAAGATTTGGGGGGGATAGGGGTTACAAGGTTGCTCAAAGCAACTAGGGTACTACCACCCTTAAAAAATTTCCAACTAGATTACATCTTGGCTTTCTTGGGATCTTGTTGAAGCTTCTCTGGACACTTGTATGCATAATGGCCTAGCTCTTTGCATTTGAAACACATCACTTGGCTATTATCCTTCTTCTTCTTTGGTATCAATTCTTCTTGTTTATTTCCTTGGTTCTTCTTCTTTTCTGGGCAATCACTAGCATAGTGTCCCATCTCTTTGCAATTGTAACATTGCAACTGGCTTATGTCCTTCTTCTTCTTTTTGGGTCTCTCCAAAGCTAGGAGTTCTTATAGTTCATGCTCTTCATATTTCACCACATAGGTGGGAAATCTTTCTCTCTTCTTGGGGCAGTTACTAGAGATATGACCTTCTTCTCCACAAGAGTAGCAACACTTTGTGGTCACTTTGGATTTGGCCTTATGGTGCATAGTTTTGACTTTGCCTTCATCCTTCTTGGTAGACTTGGATCTCTCATGGTAGTCTGCAATCAGTTGTTGCACTCCACCTTGTTTCCTTTGTTGAACTATGGAATAGATGGGGCATTGGATAGGGACATGATTATTTCCTTCACATAAGTAACAACTAGCTTGGGTTGTGGGGCATTGATTAGCTGGATGTTTCTCTTCTCAATTGGGGCATTGATCTTCATGCTCTTTGGAAGTGTGATCCTTGTCTCCACAAATATTGCAAGCTTGGGTTCCTTCTAGAATATCATCTTTGTCATCCTTATTGTCACAAACTCCTTTGGAAGAGTTGTTTCCCATGTTGATCATTTGATCTGTCACCTTATGCCACAATTGGGTTTGGGTTTCCAAAAACCTTTGCATGGTTGGATCTACCTCACTGGTGTTGGCTATAAATTGAGCTGTCACTTGGTTCAACGGGGTTTGGGTTACTATGAGTTCTCTCATTTTGATCTCTTGGTTGTTGTTGTCACCATCCTTGATGTTGGAGTTTCTTGGAGTATTCATCTGTTTGGGTTGGATTGGGATTAGAATAGGAAAAATATTTCTAAGGGAATAATTCTAATCACACACATCACAATTCACACAAGCAAGGTGCAAGCAATCACAAACAAACATTCCACTCAAACAACAAGTTTCAAGCATACTTTTAGGCAACCAAAAATATTTTTGTTACACCATATAAGTTGATGGGTTTGACTTAAACTAAATATGGTGGTCCATCTATATGGTTCACTTGAGATTTGTCCATCCTTCTTAGTTGATTCTTCTTGAATGAGATCATGGTTTCCTTGGGAAAATTCTTGTGTCTTGGTCACAAAGCTTCAAAGGTGATGATGGTTCCTTCTAAGTTGTGTTTCCTTAGTCCTCAAGTCTTGAGTAACATTTCTTGTCTCACTTGTAGTCCTTAGTGATGTCCAAGGTTGAAGTCCTTGTTGAGAATAAGGTTGAAATCACTTGAAGATGTTGAAGTCATTAGAGTTGATGAAGTCCTTTGCACATGGTGAAGTCTTTGGGCATGGGGTAGGCTTTGTCCATCAAGTTTGAAATAGAAGAGATGTAGAATCAAAACCAAAATGGTTGAGGAAAGTGTTTACAAGATTGTTTGTAAATAAGTTTTGGAACAAATACAGATCCTATTTTTCTAAGGGGTTTTGTCCAATCCTAGGGTTACAATTCTACAGGCAACACAATGCTCTGATACCATCTGTAAGGTTCCCAACCTTTAATAAGGTAGATATCCTTGTGTTTACAATGCTAGTCCCTGGATCAATAGCTAGCATCCACAGTTAAGATGTAATATCAAGAAACAAAGGTCATAATACAACTTTATAACCAGGAATAAAATATTTTATTACATCTTACATAGCTCATTTGGCTATCTCAGTACAATGCATCAGAATATAACAATAGCATGGGGTCCTTCATCTTGAAAGTGCCACAGGTAGACATGTTGGTTGTAGACTTGTAATCCTAATCAATAAACTTCTCTAACATCAAACAAACCTGCAACATAACAAGTAACAGCCACAAGGGTCAATACATTTGAATTGTATTGGCAAGTGATACTATGGTAGTATAGTGGAGTCTATCATCTATATGCATTTGGCTAAGTCGAGCTTAGGCTTGCTTTGCTCAAAATAGATTTTCCTTATCATTTGCAAACACTAAGTTTTTGTTTGACAAAAATCACCCAAGGTATCTCCCAATAGAAATTGGTGATCCTTCAACCCTTGTTCAACCACAAGATTTTAACTTAGAAATTGGGATGAGGAGATTCTTGATAGCTTCCATGTCTTGATGCTCAAGTTGTCCTTTTCCAGGGACATGGCTAAGTACTTAGATTCTTCCATCTGCAGAGGTTGTGCACTTTCCCCACAAGACTTGATTTTCACCAAGACAGGACCTTTTAGAAGCCTTACCTTAGACCAAATGGACGCGTTCCAACCTATCATCCCACTACCACCAACTGTCCAAATGGCTAAGTTATTGCAACCTATGTGATCCAGGCAGAGCCCATATTGCCAAGTGGCTGCACTAGAAGCTTCTTAACATTTGGCCTCTCAAATCCCTTTGTTCCTGGGTGGCTTTCCACAAGTGAGATACACAAAGTGAACCATAGAAATGGGCCTTGTGTAACCACTCAACATAAACCATTCCTTCCATTCCACCCAGGTGTTTCATTCACTTAGTTGTTTTATTAAGCAAAAACACAAGTCCAAAGACTTAGAAATATTTTTCCATAGCATGAATAATTCACCACCCTTGGTTGCTACTAGCTAGGCTAAGCATGGTATAGATAAGCATCTTAACTTAGAAATTTCTAGCAATTCTACTACTACTAGGATTTCCCAAGCATAGCATATAAGCAAAATATAACCATGCAAGACTAGCAAAGTATTTCTAATGCATAGTAGAAAACATAGGGAATAAAACATGAAGCACCACTTGCCTTTTTGGTAGAGAATATAAGTTCACTCCTTGTATTTGCAATTATCACACTCTTCAAATCACTACAATTCAATCAAGCAAGGGCACAATTTCAATCTACCATTCAAGCAACATCACATAAAATAACAGAAACAAAACAATGCATGCAAGCATGCCAAACTTTGTTTTATTTACAAAAGTGATTTATAATAGGTTATAAACATTTTAAAACACCTAATGACCATTTTATAAAGTGGCAAAATCATTTGCAAAAGATTTCACTTCATAAACCATTTTTAAACCAAGTCATTATTTTATGTGGTTGACAATGTCTTTAGCAAAGGTAACAATTTTTATATGGTTCACCAAATACATTTTTGTCAACACCCGGATTTTTCAATCCTAGATGCCTGTTATGCCATACATCGCAATCCCAGGATTACCATTTTTGCGAGACATAACAGAATTGGATACCATAGTACATCATCCATTACAAACGATACATACGTTCTTACACAAATAGGGATCTCATGATCCAGTTCTTAATACAACGCCAAGCAGCGGAATACGTAATAAAAACGGTAGCGTGGGCGAAGCTCCATCTTCGGGGTCACAGGCAATGCTGACGATGGGAGATGATCCTAGTTGTCGTAACCTTCCTGGGGTCCATCCTCCAGGTACTCCTCTTCATAGTCTGGCCATGGGAATAGCCAGGGACAAAGCCATGAGTACTCTTTAAGTACTCGCAAACTAATACTAACAGGTAAAGGGGTTTTTGGATAATAGGACACTAGGCTCTAGGGTTGTTTTGCAAAAAAAAAGCCAGGTTTACCTTTACTAGGTTCCAAAGCTAGTCACAATTTTATAACTCCTAAATGGGATCTTGTAATCCAGGTCACAACTCTGTTGTGTTCAAGTCCAAGTCTCACTTCATTTCACAAGTCATTTTTGAAAAGTCTGACGGGGGAACAGTATGGCCACTCCAACTGTCCATAACCGCGGACGCGGCTATTCGAATAGTTTGACACTCTGCAGAGATTGTACACTTTCACCACAACATTCGATACATCCGTTAGGAACAAATCCTGAATTCACCATACTCAGTATGCGGATAATCAATCCTAACCTTTCAATTACACTCCCTAGTATAAGCACCTCTCCTGTGAGTTTCGCCTCCCAAACATGACCACTGTCATCTTGGGTACTGCACAGGTGGACAATCTTCACAAGGTAGCCTCAGCTCAGACCTTGGCCGGGAGGGAACTAATACTAAGGGACATAAGATTCCAGTCAAGCCCTACCCAATATTCGGGCATTGTGGTTGTACGATAAAATTGGAATGGTATCGCATCCAGACAACCATCAGTTTTATAAAGGGCTAAGGCTCATGACTCAACATTTTTATCACCAGAATCATCAAGGGTTTGGAAACACATGTCCAAAACAATTCAATAGAATGATCCATCATTCCAAGGTTTTCATAACCATTTTTCCACCAAGTATTCCCATCTAAAAGTTGATCAAGTTTTATGCTTAGCACTAGCATCTACAGGTGGGGGTAGTACTAATGAGGGGTGGTAACTGGTGGGGTTTCAACTAAGTACAACCTTGTATCTTAGGCTAATATCAAGGTTTCTTGCTTAGGCCAAATTTTATGCTCTTTATGCAACCTTCAGCACAACGGTCTAGTATCTACCAAACTCTTAGGTAGACTCTAAGTAAGCTTTGATAAAGAAATAAAGTAAGAAGCTTGCCATAAAACTAGGATTGGTTTAACAAGTGGGTAGGATCATAAATATGGGTTTGTGGCATCGGTAGGGATATTGCAAGGGTTAACTTGCATCAATATCAGTATAAGCTTGCATAGTTACTAGCTTGCACATTCACTAGTAGTATTAGGCTTGCCTTGTGCAGAGCAGTGGTTGAAGTTCTCCTCGGCTTCCTCTTCGTAGTATCCTCCTTCCTCCTCGTAGTATCCTTGGTCGGTACTAGCGTCTATGAATAAATACGAGGTACACAATCCCCAAACAATACTTAACTACTTGCAATCATCACACACAAGGGTCCTATAGATGATCTAGCATCATCTCTAACATTACAAGGTTAAGGCTTGATTTAATTTCTTTTATTTTTAGAAAAGTAATTTCTACTCATTGAAAACTACTTAAGATTTAATATTCTCCAAACCAAATATGGGATCATGTTGACACATGTCATCACCAAATATTGTAGTCCATGGGAATATGATTTAAAGTGGTGTCACAATTTAAGAAGGTTTTACCCTTTTATTTTAATTAATTAAAGTGGCTAGAAATGCTTATGTAGCATTCTTTTATTCCTTGAACAATATTTATTCAAGTAAACCTATATATTTTTATATATTCTGAAAGGTATGGTCAAATGTGATTTTTGAGAGTTGGAATCAACTCAAAAGCTTTTATGGTTTAAATTTGAAAAATGTTTGAATGCAGAAAAGCTTCTGCCTTGTTATTTTTGCTATGGGTGATCTACAGATCCAAATGACTTGAATCCAACGGGCTTGGATTAAGCATTCACAGATCTTTCCAACAAAATTGGTTTCATCCAATTTGGTGCACTGAATCGATCTGGGTTGATTTTTGAAGTTGGGTGCTGAAGTGTGTTTGAAAAGAAATAGAAAAAAGTTTAATTTGAATTGTTGGGCTGCGCGGGAAATTCTAACGGGCCGGCCTGCTAAGTGCAGTGCTCCCGCGGGCTGCTTAAGTGGGTGTCCCCACTCGTCAGTGACACGGGGCTGGGCGAAGCGGTATGGGGCAACGTGGATCATTCGATCTAGTTCTAGTCTAACGGCTGAGGGTCATCATCGACGCGAGACAGCTCCGGCGAGAATGAAACCTAGCGCGGCCAGTGAGGGGTGCTGGGGGCTCACCGGGGTATGGGCGAGGGTCGGCGAGGCGGGCGAACGACGAAGTCGACGACGGCGAACCTCCTGGTACCGGTGGCTTCTCCTGGGGCGGCTCCAATCGCTGGCTCCTTTCTTCTCCGGCAGCGGCAGGCTCCAGTGAAATTCCGGCGAGGTGGTGCTCGCCTTGCTCTAAGAATGGTGTGGCACGATCAGTGAGGAGAGGGGAGTGAGATGGTGTGAAGAAATCGTGCGGGGGTGGCCTCTATTTATAGTCGAGCGAGGGGACCGTCGGGGCGCACGGTGAGCTCGTCGGGGGCGACGTTACAGGCGGCTAATGGCATGGGCAAGGGTAGGGGACGGTGTTGTGTCTCCTGGCGATGCTCAACGACATGGTCGCGAGGCATGGGGCGGTGTGGTTTGGTCTGGAACGGGCGGTGCTCTGCGCGGCAGAGGCGGCGTCTTCAACGGCGGGCGGTGGCTGTATGGCACGGGGCGGTACACGGGGATGTCTGGCGGTCTCCTGGGTCGGTGGTGATCGTGTGTGCACGCGGTGAGGGCGGCGCGCGGTCTGTGGATGCTGGTCGAGGGTGGCGCTCTGGCGCACGCTCGGCATGGTCTGGGCGTGGCTTGTGCGCGTGGTCCAGGGCTTGGCAACGCTCGCGGCTGGGATAGGCAGTGGCGGTGGACGGTGGGCTGCCTCCCAGACATGCTGGCTAGGCTTGCTGCTGCTCCTGGCTTGCTGTCCACAATGGGGTGACAAGGTTGGCTTCGGCTGTTCACCATTAATGGCAATGGCAAGCTCACAGGGGTGCTAGTGTTGGGCTAATCTTTCTAGATGATCTACTGAGGTGTGTGTGAGCTAACTAGGGAACAAGTTAGGCTCAAAACACTGCACACTATAATGTTTGATGTTTTGTTTGATTTGTGTCTGCAACCTGTTTGATGAAATGGCCGCATGAAATCAAGTTTTGAATTTTGAAATGAATTTTGGTGGGTTTGCTAGATTGGTTCTGGTGAGTCTACAGATGCTTGGGTTTTGAAAGTTGAGCTTGTTTGAGTGGGTTTTGAGAAAGTGGGATCTTCCCATATGAAGAAGATTCAATTTTGAATTGTCATTTAAATTATGCATTTGAAAGTTTCTGGATGATCACAAGGTGGGACTTGATACCTTGTTATGAGTACATTCAAGGGGTGCAAAGATCCAGAAAAGTTTCTGTTAGGTTTTGAAAGTTTGAGATAGCCAAAGTAGGCATGGGAGTTAAATTGGTCAAAATGACCATTCCCTTAATATATTTGTTTTGATTTACTTGTCTTTAGGAAAAGTGTGGGAAATGTTTTAGATGATGTTTATTTCACCTAAGAAACATTTTACAAGCAATGGATCACACAAAGAAGGTGGTTTTAAAAGAAATTCAAAATTCATGCATACACATATACATGTATTCATGAGTTGATTTAGAAAAGTTTTTGTTAGCCCTAAACTTGATGATTAGTGTTTTGATGATCTAAGTTTGATATTTTTGTGATGTTACAATTTTCAAATCATAAAACTTGGTGTTTGGGGTCAGAGAGTTTAAATCAAAGCATTTCCCAAAGGTTTTCCTCAAAAAGCATTGTTAACAAATAAACCATATTTTTATTTGACTAGAAATGGTTTAAATCAAAGATTCATTCTTTTGCTTCACCAAATATATTTTTGAAAGCACAAAGTGATTCCTATGGTCAGTAGGTTCAAAACAAACCATTTGCCAAAGGTTTTATCTCAAAAATCATTTTAGAACAATTTTTATATTCCAAACATGCATACACAAGTTTCTGCAAAAACAATCAATTTAACAGAAGATTTTTACTAAACAAAGTGCATGGTTAGAAATTACTTGTTCTTCTGAATCCATTGATATAAAATTTGCAAAATTTGGACGTGTGGTTTGAAAGTTATGAATTTTTTAAATTGGAACATCGAATAGACATTTCTGTTTTTATTTCAAACGAACAGGGCCACGTGGCGTGATACTACTCGTCGGTACCGCTTCGGTTGGATCGACAGACAACAGTCGTTGGATCTAAGTGGGATCACACGGCTCAGAAGCAAGCGTACCCCTTCGGTTAAAATTCTATCGTGGCCACGCGATCAAAATCGGACGGCGCACAGCGTGCCTGCCAGAGATGGGCGGCGCTAGCGGCGCCAGGTGGCGGCGAAACGGTCAGACGGTGGCGGTGCCGACACTACAGGAAGCGAGAGAGTGTATGGAGATGATCACCAGAATCGCGTGGTCGTGGTGGTGCTCGAGGTACTCGCGAGGAGGCAAGGGGCGCACGCGGATGATCTGAATCGCTCGCCGGAGTTCTTGCTGCCGTCGGGTGCGCACGGTCGTGGTCGAAGACGAGCGCCTGGGATGCAAGCAAGTGAGGAAAGGTATCAGGAGGATGCGCACGGTCTCGGGGGTTGTAGAGTTACTCACCAGAACACGAGGGGCGCACGGGTTTGGCGTCAGTAGCTCGCCGGAGTGGATGCGGTCGTCGGTGGCGAGACGGTGTTGTCCTTGCCGACAATTTGGAGCGCGCGCGAGCTAACTAGGGATGCTGGTGGATGCGTACGGGGATGGGAAGCAGGCTAGTGAAGTCTAGGAGTGGCGATGGAGTCTGGCGTCGCCAGAATTTGTCAGGGAGGCTCGTCGGAGCAGTGGGGGTGCGTGGAGAAATTCATCCAGCCTGGGGGCAGAGAGGGGGAGGCGAGTGAGGGGAAATGAGGAGGAGAGGCAGGCGTTTACTCATACATGGTCACGGCGAGGTTTAAACGCGGCATTAAGGAGAATTGATCACGAGGAATCAGCGGCAGAAAACGGTCGCGAGGTGATGGGAAGAAGCAATCGCGGCGAGGAAGAAGCTTGCGTGGCGGTGGGGTCATTTCATCAGCGAAAGAGGGGGAGGGGAGTGGGTCCAGGCTATCATCGTCTGTGTGGGTTTCTTTCGCGGTGAAAAACGGTTAGCTCGGAGTGAGAGGGAGAGGTGGGCTTCTGCTGGGCTTACTGGGCTAGCTGGGCTGGGTCGACCTTTTCATTTTTTATGATCTGATTCTTTTTCTTTTTCCATTTCTAATATTCTGTTTTGATTTTTATTAATCAATTCAAACACTCATTTGAATTCAAACCTATGCCAAATTTTTTGTAGATTAAAACAATGATTAGTAATATAATCGGAAGTCAATTTTGGAATAAAATTTTATTATTTTTGGGGTCTTTTTAATTATTCAAAAAGGCCCTTGTTTTAAATCAAATAAGATTTAATAATATTTTCAAACACCATTTAAATTCTTAAACCTTCCAAGTCTTTTCAGTAGGTTTTTATTTGTTTAATAGGGTGTCAAATAATTCATCTTGAATTATTTGGAAAGTATTTGATATGATTCATAAATCATTTGAATTGGGTATTTGTTTTAATTCCAATGGAATTAAATATAGTTTTATTTCCCTAAATTTTATTTGGAAGATTTATTTTATTTAAATTAATTTAACAACTTTTATTCCACTTGGGTAAATTCCAAAATACTATTTTCTCATGAATTATATAATTATTCTTATTAGAGATTTGTCTTTATTAAAATAGGGATAGAATGGTTAATGCCATTTTATTTTATTTTGGAAATTCTTTATCCTTTTATTTTATTTGGATTTGGATTCTATTCATTCTATTTGCTTAATGGATTAGGCCAAGATTTAATTTAGTCCTTAAATATTCCTTATTTAATATTTCTTTCTTCATCTTATAAAATTCATATCTTTTTATTTATAGATCCAAACTTGGTGATTTCAATTTGTAAAATTTTATTTGATATTTATTTATCCTTTTGAATATCTTTAGGATTATTTGCTCACCATTTGGTATGGATTTATAGATAGGTTCTTTATTAGCTTTGGAAATTCAATTTCCTCATCTTATTAATTTCATAAGATTTTATCTATGGCTCCAAATTAAGTGAAACCAATTTCTATGGTCTTATAATATTTTCTATTTGTCATTCTTGATCATTTGTAAATGTTTGTTGACAAATTTTTATAGGAATCAAATCCATAGGCTTGGGGATAACTTGGAAATGATTTTATTCCATTAGGGTTTAGGGTTTGGATTTATTTTCCAAGTCTTTAAATTTCAAGATACATTCATTTGAGGAATGCATTACTCTTGATTTGGATTTCGTTGAATTTCAAACTTCAATTAAAGTTTGTTCAATATGGGATTTTAAGTTTCCATTTAGAAACAAAAGTTTCTTTTCACCCTAATTTTCAACAATTATTTATTTTGTTTATTTATTTTTCACATTACAAGATTTGGAAAATCTTGGGATGTGACAAGGAAAGTCCAATTCCGGAGTTCGGGAAAGTTTCCGATGTTTTCATCGGTGAGGTTCTAGAAGGGTCTTGAAGGTTCACCGGTCCGGAAGGAGAATGGACTATGAATGTGTCATGGGTAAGTGGAATGATTGGATCATATCCTAGGTCTCTTGCTGTGTGCATTTGCAAGAGAGAATTAAAGCTCTAAATTGAAAGTCCAACGGGAGTTTGAAAAGTCAAACTGGAACAATGGTTTCGTAGTGGGAGAAGAAACAAGTCTTTCTCTCAATCCAACTTGGGTTTGGGTTTGGATTCAAACCCACCCCTCCCAAGGCTGCCCCCTCTCATAAATAGAGGGGGAGGGCTGCCCCAAAGCACACAAGCCCTAGCCCCTCTCCCCGCACACGAGCCGCCGCCGTAGCCCCACCGCCGCCGCCGACACCTCCTCCTCCTCCTCCTGTTCATCTAAACCCTAGATCTCCGGGAAACCCTAATCCACCATAACTCGCACCGGCTTAGGCGAAGCCCTGCGGGATCTTCCCTCTACTTCCGACACCACGCTGTCGTGCTGCCAGAATCACGAAGGGAGAACTACAACCTCCGCTGCCTGCTGGAACAAGGGAGAGGAAGGTCTTCATCGAGTACCAAACGTGTGACCGACTGCGAAAGTGCTTCCGGAACACAGCGCCGGAAGGATCGTCTACGTGATCTTGAGATCGGCAAGTGTACGACTACATCACCCACGAGAATCTGCTCTTGTTAACCGCTTTGGAATCTTCGAGGGTGAGTGCTTCTATCGACTCGTTGCTACAATCTAGTAGATAGATCTTGGCTTGTTTGTGTGCATGCGGTAGAAATTTTTTGTTTTCCATGCTACGAACCCCTACAGTGGTATCAGAGCCGTGTCTATATGTAGATCTTTGCACGAGTAGAACACAATGGTCATTGTGGGCGGTGGTGCTTTTATTATCAATTGCTTTTTGTGTACTTTGCATCTTGCGGTATGATGGGATGAAGCGGCCCGAGCTAACCTTACATGACATCGTTCATGAGACTTGCTCCACGCTCAACATGCAACTTGTATTACATAAGTGGCTTTGCGGGTGTCTGTCTCTCCCATCATAGTATAGATTCAATTTACATAGGGCACTTGATAGTTCAAGCATCAACGTTGTGGTTCTTGTTCGTAAGTTAGAACGACACTTATTGAAAGCCCCAAACCACGTAAAATATGCAAAGAAAATTAGAGGCGTCTAACTTTGTTTTGCAGGGGTGTGCTGTGATGTGATATGGCCATGATTGTGATTATATATGATGTATGCAATGTTCCTTATTGTAAGTTGGCAACCGGCAGGATCCATATGGTTGTCCTTTAAATTCTGTTAAGACCTGCGTGTCTATTCAAAGTAGTTGTAATAGTTGAAGTTGGTGGAAGACAACCATAAAACAGCGCCATTGACCTTGACGCCATACTGGTGATGATGGAGATCATGTTCGTTCTTGAAGATGGAGAACGAAAGCACAAGAAGAAAGGCCATATCATATCACATATTATGAATTGCATGTGATGTTAATCCTTTTATGCATCTTGTATTGCTTAGTTCACGACGGTAGCATTATAAGATAATCCCTCAAGCACACAATTTCAAGTTTTAAAGTGTTCATCCTTAGTAAGCACCGTTGCTAAAGCTCGTTGTTTTGAAGCACCACGTGATGATCGGGTGTGTTAGATTCTGCGAGTGTATACAACGTGAGCAAGCCAGATTTGCTCATGCGGAAGCTAAGGTTTGATCTTGACGAACCTAGCATGTACAGACATGGTTTTGGAACACGGATCACCGAAAGGTAAAGCATGAGTCATATAGAAGATATGATGAACATGTTGATTGTTCTCCATTGAAGCTACATCAACTCTCATGATGATCGGTTTTGATGTGGTGGATTTGGTTCGTGTGATCACTAAAACAATTTGAGGGATATTGTTTTGAGTGGGAGTTCACCTAGATTAATTTAACTATTAATTAGAACTCAATTTGTCATAAACTTAGTCTAAACTATTGCAAATATGTTGTAGATCAATGGCGGCCCCTACCATCAATTTTAATGTGTTCCTAGACAAAGAAAAGTTGAAAAACAATGGAAGCAACTTCGCGGATTGGTTCCGCAATTTGAAGATTGTCCTCAATGCTGGTAATTTGACCTATGTGCTGGATGCACCGCTAGGTAACCCGCTTGCAGCTGATGCTACCGATGAGGTAAAGAATGTTTTCCTCACTCGAAAGAATCAATACTCCACAGTTTAGTGTGCTATCTTGTATGGTTTGGAATCGGAGCTTCAGAAAGGTTTGAGAACCATGACCCACATGATATTGTCCGTGAACTCAAAATGATATTTGAGGCTCACGCGGCAGTGAGAGTTATGAGGCTTCTGAAAAGTTATTTAACTGCAAGATGGAAGAGGGCAGCTCCATCAGTGAGAACGTGCTTAAGATGTCTGGCCACGCAAGTAAACTCCAAAGCTTGGGTATAGTGATTCCTAATGCTTTGGGGATTCACCGTGTCCTCCAATCACTACCACCGAGTTACAAGAACTTTGTGATGAACTACAATATGCAAAACATGGACAAGTCGTTGACAGAACTCTTCTCCATGTTAAAGTCTGCAGAAGTGGAGATCAAGAAAGAGCACCAAGTGTTGTTGGTTAATAAGACCACCAAATTCAAGAAGCAAGGCAAGTCTAAGAAAAAGGGAAACTTCAAGAAGGGCAGTAAGAAAGTTACCGCGTCGGCGAAGAAGACCAAGGCTGGGCCTAAGCCTGATACAGAGTGCTTTTACTGCAAGGGAGAGGGTCACTGGAAGCTGAATTGCCCAAAGTACTTGGCCGATTTGAAGAACGGCAACATCAAGAAGAAAGGTATATCCGATATACATGTTATTGATGTGTATCTCACTTGTACTCGTAGTAGTTCCTGGGTATTTGATACTGGTTCGGTTGCTCATATTTGTACCTCGAAACAGGTACTGCAGAATAAAGGGAAGCTAGCGAAGAACGAGATAATGATGCGCATTGGAAATGGATCAAAGGTTGATGTGATCGCGGTCGGAACGCTACCTCTTCATCTACCATCGGGATTAGTTTTATACTTAAATAATTGTTATTTGGTGCCTGCGTTGAGCATGAACATTATATCTGGATCATGTTTATTGCGAGACGGTTACTTGTTTAAGTTCGAGAATAATGGTTGTTCGATTTATATGAGTAATATGTTTTATGCACATGCACCTTTGATAGATGGTCTATTCTTATTAAATCTCGATCGTAGTAATACACACATTAATAACATTGAAGCTAAACGTTTGAAATTGAGCGATAACTCGACCTATAAGTGGCACTGTCGTCTTGGTCATATTGGAGTGAAGCGTATGAAGAAACTCTATTCTGATGGACTTCTTGAATCACTTGATTTCGAATCACTTGATTTTGAATCACTTGAAAGATGCAAAGCATGTCTGATGGGTAAAATGACTAAGACTCCATTTTCTGGTATGATGGAGCGAACTACGGACTTATTAGAAATCATACATACCATGTGCGTGTACCAATGAGTGTAGCATCGTGCGGTGGTTATTGTTATGTTCTTACCTTCACGGATGACTTGAGTAGATATGGGTATATCTATTTTATGAAACATAAGTCCGAAACTTTCGAGAAGTTTAAGGAATTTCAAAGTGAGGTAGAGAATCAACGTAACAAGAAGATTAAATTTCTACGATCTGATCATGGAGGTGAATATCTAAGTTACGAGTTTGGCAAGCATTTGAAGAAATGCGGAATACTTTCACAATTGACACCGCCCAAAATAGCACAGCGTAATGGTGTGTCCGAACATCGTAATCGAACTCTCTTAGATATGGTTCGTTCTATGATGTCACTTATAGATTTACCGCTATCGTTTTGGGTTTATGCATTAGAAACAGCCGCATTCACTTTAAATAGCGCACCATCAAAATCCGTTGAAACGACACCGTATGAATTATGGTTTGGGAAGAAACCTAAATTGTCATTTCTTAAAGTTTGGGGCTGCGAAGCTTATGTAAAGAAGTTACAGCCCGACAAGCTTGAACCCAAAGCGGAAAAATGCGTCTTCATAGGATACCCGAAGGAAACTATTGGGTATACCTTCTATCATAGATCCGAGGGCAAAATTTTTGTTGCCAAGAATGGATCCTTTCTAGAGAAGGAATTTCTCTCAAAAGAAGTGACTGGAAGGAAAGTAGAACTCGACGAGGTTGTTGAACCTTCTCTCGAAATTGCGAGTAGCGCAGCACCGGAAGTAGTTCCTGTGGCGCCCACACCAATAAGTAAGGAAGCTAATGATGTTGATCATGAAACTTCGGTTGAAGTTACTACGGAACCTCGCAGGTCGACGAGAACTCGTACCACTCCTGATTGGTATGATACTGTTATGAGTGTCATGTTGGTGGACAACACCGATGACCCTGCGACATATGAGGAAGCAACGATGAGCCCAGATTCCAATAAATGGCAAGAAGCCATGAAATCCGAGATTGGATCCATGTACGAAAACTAAGTATGGACTTTGGTGGACTTACCGGATGGCCGGAAGGCTGTCGAGAATCAATGGATTTTCAAGAAGAAAACAAATGCTGATGGTAATGTAACTGTCTATAAAGCTCGACTTTTCGCAAAAGAGTTTCGAAAAAATTCAAGGAGTTGACTACGATGAGACTTTCTCACCAGTAGCGAAGCTAAAGTCTGTGAGGATTATGTTAGCAATCGCTGCATATTATGATTATAAGATATGGCAGATGGATGTCAAAACGGCGTTCCTCAATGGAGACATTGATGAAGAGTTGTATATGATGCAACCCAAAGGTTTTGTCGATCCTAAAGATGCTAACAAGGTATGCAAACTTCAACGGTCCATATATGGATTGAAGCAAGCATCCCGGAGTTGGAATCAATGTTTTGATAAGGTGATCAAAAGCTTTGGTTTTATACAAACTTATGGAGAAGCTTGTATTTACAAGAAAGTGAGTGGGAGCTCTGTAGCCTTCTTAATACTATATGTAGATGACATATTGTTGATTGGGAATGATGTATACCTTCTTAATAGTGTCAAGGATTATTTGAATAATAGTTTTTTAATGAAAGATCTTGGCGAAGCAGCTTACATATTAGGCATAAAGATTTATAGAGATAGATCAAGACGCCTAATATCATTGTCACAGAGTACATATTTGGACAAAGTTCTGAAGAGGTTTGGAATGGAAGATAGCAAGAAAGGGTTCTTGCCTATGTTGCCCAATACGACCTTGAGTAAAACTCAAAGTCCTGCAACGGCAGAAGATAGAGAAAGGATGAGTAAGACTCCCTATGCCTCAGCCATAGGATCTCTTATGTATGCCATGTTATGTACTAGACACGACATTGCATATGCTGTTAGTTTGACTAGCAGATATCAAAGTGATCCAGGAGTGGATCATTGGACAGCGGTCAAAACATCCTTAAGTACTTGAGAAGAACTAAGGATATGGTTCTTTCTTATGGAGGTGATGAATAGCTTGTTGTTAATGGTTACACCGATGCTTGTTGGAACACCGATCCGGATGATTCTAAATCTCAATCTGGATACGTATTTACTTTGAATGGTGCAGCATTTAGCTAGAGGAGTGCAAAGCAAAGCATTGTGGCGAGATCTTCAACTGAATCGGAATACATAGCTGCTTCGGAGGCTTCACAAGAGACGATATGGATGAAGGAGTTCATTATAGATCTCGGTGTGGTTCCAAGTGCGTTGGACCCAATGTCTATCTATTGTGATAACATGGGCGCCATAGCCCATGCGCAAGAACCAAGGTCACACAAGAAGCTGAAGCACATCAAGCTACGTTTTCACGCTATTCGAGAGCATGTCCAAGATGGTGACATAAAGATTTGCAAAGTACACACAGATCTAAATGTGGCGGATCTGTTGACTAAACCTCTCCCGAGGGTAAAACATGACCAGCACCAAACCGCCATGGGTGTTTCGTATATTACCATGTAATCTAGATTAGTTGACTCTAGTGCAAGTGGGAGACTGTTGGAGATATTCCCTAGAGGCAATAATAAAAGTGGTTATTATTATATCTTTGTGTTTATGATAAAAGTTAACATTCATGCTATAACAGTATTAAACTGGAAACATTAATACTTGTGTGATTTGTAAACTAAATTAGAATCCCTAGTTAAGCCTCTTTGTAATACTATCTTGTTGGTTAATAGATGATCGTGGTTTCCCAATATGAGCATTGAGATGTTGTTAACAACAAGATCATATCATTAGGAGCATGGTATGATGGACATACTCCTATAGATAAGCGTAGCATTAAGATCAAGTCATTTCAATAGTTCGTTTGCTATAAGCTTTCTGATACATAGTAACCTAATTACTTCGACCATGAGATCATGCTAATCACCATCACCGGAAGGATGCTTTGATGACATCAAACACCACACCGTAACTGGGTGGCTATAAAGGTGGCATTGAGTGTTTGGAAAGTATGGGTTGAGGCACATGGATCAAGAGTGGGATTTGTCCATCCATATGACGGATAGATATACTCTGGGCCCTCTCAGTGGAATGTCATCCAATTAGCTTGCAAGCATGTGACTGGCTAACAAGGGATCACATATCACGGGAACGAGAAAAGAGTACTTATCGGTAACGAGGTTGAACTAGGGATGCAGAGATACCGACGATCAAAACCTCGGATAAGTAAACTATCGTGAGACAAAGGGAAATTGGTATCATATGTAAGTGGTTCATTCGATCGCAAAGTAATTGTAGAAATATGTGGGACACATATGAATTTATAGATTCCTCTATTGGTTATTGACCGGAGAAGTGTCTCGGTCATGTCCGCATAATTCACGAACCGTAGGGAGACACACTTAAGGATTCGATGTTGTTTAGTAGATATGGAATGTTAATAGGGATACCGAATGTTGTTCGGAGTCTTGTATGGGATCCGGGATATCACGAGGAGATCCGGCGTGGTCCGGAGAATAAGATTCATATAAGGAAAGTCCGATTCTGGAGTTCGGGAAAGTTTCCGATGTTTTCATCGGAGAGGTTCTAGAAGGGTCTAGAAGGTTCACCGGTCCGGAAGGAGAATGGTCCATGAATGTGTCATGGGTAAGTGGAATGATTGGATCATATCCTAGGTCACTTGGTGTGTGCATTTGCAAGAGATAATTAAAGCTCTAAATTGAAAGTCAAACGGGAGTTTGAAAAGTCAAACTGGAACAATGATTTCGTAGTGGGAGAAGAAACAAGTCTTTCTCTCAATCCAACTTGGGTTTGGGTTTGGATTCAAACCCACCCCTCCCAAGGCTGCCCCCCTCTCATAAATAGAGGGGAGGGCTGCCCCAAAGCACACAAGCCCTAGCCCCTCTCCCCGCACACGAGCCACCTCCGCCGCAGCCACGCTGACGCCGCCGCTGCCTCTCCACCGCCCGCGCGCTGGCGTCGCGCCGCCTCCCCACGCCGCCGCCGCTGGTTCGTCGCCGCCGCCGACACCGCCTCCTCCTCCTGGTCATCTAAACCCTAGATCTCCCGAAAACCCTAATCCACCATAACTCGCACCGGCTTAGGCGAAGCCCTGCGAGATCTTCCCTCTACTTTCGACACCACGCCGCCGTGCTGCCGGAATCACGAAGGGAGAACTACAACCTCTGCTGCCTGCTGGAACAAGGGAGAGGAAGGTCTTCATTGAGTACCGAATGTGTGACCGACTGCGGAAGCGCTGCCGGAATGCAGCGCCGGAAGGATCGTCTACGCGATCTTGATATCGGCAAGTGTACGACTACATCACCCACGAGAATCTGCTCTCGTTAACCGCTTTGGAATCTTCGAGGGTGAGTTCTTCTATCGACTCGTTGCTACAATCTAGTAGATAGATCTTGGCTTGTTTGTGTGCATGCGGTAGAATTTTTTTGTTTTCCATGCTACAAACCCCTACAATGTGATCCCTTGTGATCCATTCACATGCTTGCAAGTTAATTGGATGACATTCCACCGAGAGGGCCCAGAGTATATCTATCCGTTATATGGATGGACACTTCCCACTCTTGATCCATGTGCCTCAACCCATACTTTCTGAACACTCAATGCCACCTTTATAGCCACCCAGTTACGGTGTGGTGTTTGATGTCATCAAAGAATCCTTATGGTGATGGTGATTAGCATGATCTCATGGTCGAAGGAATTAGGTTACTATGTATCAAAAAGCTTATAGCAAACGAACTATTGAAATGACTTGATCTTAATGCTACGCTTATCTATAGGAGTATGTCCATCATATCATTCTCCTAATGATATAATTCTGTTGTTAATAACATCTCAATGCTTATGATCGGAAAACCGCGATCATCTATTAACCAACAAGCTAGTATTTCAAAGAGGCTTTACTAGGGACTCTAATTTAGTTTACAAATCACACAAGTATTAATGTTTCCAGTTTAATACTGTTATAGCATGAATGTAAACATTTATCATAAACACAAAGATATAATAATAACCATTTTTATTATTGCCTCTAGGGCATATGTCCAACATTTGTTGCCACAAAGGAGAACGACCGCCTTCTTTCGGCAAGTATGTGCTCACCTCGAATCATCCGTCGACGTTTTCTTTGCAAATTTATAGAAAAGTTGTTCTCCCGTAAGTAGGACCAACGTCCACATGTCATCCATGTCAGCTTAATTTCGACTGCAGATCTATTTTAGGACTAAAGTGAATCTAATGACAAGTACACGACTAATATTCTGCAAATTCTGAGTGCAAGGTCTAAATCAAGCCACACAGGCAAGTATATGGGCTGCTATTGTATTTAACTCAAAAACCATTATTATACTAGTCACACAAGTAAAACAAACAAAGCAAAGGGGAAAACAACACAAATAGAAATAAAATATTATAGAATCTCCAACGACCCCTCCCCCACCGGTGTGCAATGGTTAGAATTTTGCGTCGTATGGGGGTGCTAGCATTGTGTCGTGGCGTAAGGCTGGGCGCGTCTTCGAGCGCCCCCAAATGTTCCCTCCATATCAAATTTTATGAAAAAACTAGCAAAAATAATAAACCATAGATTTGATCAAATATTTCACATATTAATAAATAAAATTTAATTTCAACAAAGCAAGCTCGTAATTTAATAAGTTCTGAAAGAAATTTGAACACATAAAACTAGAAGTTTTCTTTGAGCATCTACAGGTGCTCCACCAGATGGTCTTACAATTGGTGATGCACGTTTGGGTGTTGTATTTTATCCCGCATGGTGAGGAAGGCAGAAATGTGACCGGCACCTGGTGATCAACATACGCAAGATTACCCTATAAAAATACGGTTCAATATCAAATACTAGATTTTCCCGCTCAATCTAAATGATCATTTGTGCATGATCACATAGGCATTTATGACCTATGGCATATAATCTTTCGACTAGGTAATAGAAAGGTACCAGACAATAGCAAATCTAGCTTGGAGCACATGAAACACTCGATCAACATCCTTCCTGCAAGGCTTCCCGCACTAAGCAAATCAGGATCTCTTGTACACAGATGGGTTGAGATTGTCTTCACAAATGTTGACCATCATAGATATATGTCATACGCTAGGTATCCCTCTGTCTACTTGTGGCCATTAATAACATAGTTCACTAGCAGATCATGGCCTTGAACAGATTTGGCAAAGACATTCGAGCAGTGCAACATGTTGATGTCACTTTGATATCCTGCCATACCGAGGAAAGCATGCTAAATCCATAGATTTTTGATCTACCACTGCCTTAAGTACCACACTACAGACTCCTTTTATGACCTTTGTACATTCCTTGCCAAGAAAATGGGCAGTTCTTCCATGGATAATGCATACAATTGATGCTTTCAAGCATCACCGGAAATCGTCTTGCTGAGTTCTGTGTTAGGATCCAAAAAGTGTCTTCTGCATTGGGTGATCTCAAGTATATTGGTCCAAACACAGACACCACTGCTCTGCTAAACATGTATGTGTACTCAATGGTTGTAGACTCAGCCATGCATATAAGTCGTCCTAGGTATTAGCTGGAGAGGCATACGCAATCATCCTTAGATAGTCCTTGAACTCCGTGACGTCCAAGAAAATCTTTATGAAGAGCATTTGGTTCATCCTGAAATGGTGCCAAAATACCAAGTCCTAGTGCAATGGATCATCGACAAAGTACTCAGTGTACATCATGCAATAGCCCTCTATCCTCTGCCTCGGCTTACTCTTGCGGGTCCTGACTTCAAACCTCCACGGCCCGACTGTGCACCCCGAGCGTGCATACCTATAGGAGATAAGAGAGAATCTTGAAATCTTCATCTTCATAGACGACATCAATGGATACCTCCACCAAAACAACGAACATCTGCTCGTCATCCAAATCCATGGCTTAGGCAAAACATTGAGCACCTCGCGGGCAGGGTGATCGCGAGATGGGCTCAGAACTATAGGTGTTGCCAAAGGACGGTGAAATGGAACCGCTGGCATTTGACATAGGGTAAACTTCACAAATGTGCTTCCATGTTTGAAGGTTCAAGAATAGGCCAACATAGAACATACCAACATGCTAGAGAATAGAGAAGTGATACAAAAGAGCATTTTCTTGTTCTGCTTTACTTCGAGCTATAGCAGGAGATTATCGCTATTAGTATTTAGATGGTGCAATAAAGGGCATCGAGAAGGCATGACAAATGACTAAATTAAGGACAACGGAGGCAAGGGAAACTCACCTAACAAATGCATGGAATTCATCTAGTTGGCATACAATAAGTCTTATCTATACTAAACATATCAAGATCTAGAAATGATGTAAACATTTGAAGGTAGTTGTTGCCACGGAAGAACAACAATCTTGGTTTTAGAGACGAGCAGGTTCAGAGTGTGCCTCCTCACCGACGCCGAAGGAGCCTGCAAAGCAAACCCGTTCAGCATATAGTAGCGGCGGGGTCCCCCCTACAAGGAGGCCCGGGGTGGCTCAGGTCGAGATGGAAGCCTTCGTGGCTGCTTGGGGTGGTGAAGTGGTCTGGATGGTCCTTGTTGGTTTGGCTTCCAGCAGTTGCGTTTAGTGTGTGGTGTGGCTCCGACAACCCTATCTTCTGATCCCGATTGGGTTCTTCTCGATCTATTCGTGTGGGAGCAATTAGACTTTCAGGCTTGGCCAGCGACGAGGAGTCTGATGGTGAACAACTCTCAAGAAAGTGTCAGGTGATAGGATCCCTTAGGATCATCTAGCTCAAGATTTGAGCCACACAAGATAGGATCAGGAGTATGTACCTTGATCTAGAGGTCTAGCCATGGCCTCCTCTTGGTTTGCTTCACCTTATCCTTGTTGATGTAGATGTGAGGGTTCTTCCTAGTGCTTTAGGTGCTTGCTTGATCAGTGAGCTGGGGAGAATGAGAGAGAGAGAGAGAATCACAGCTGAATGAGCAGCCTATCTCAGCCCTAACCCTAGGTCCCTTATTTATAACACTTGCACTAGGGGAACCAGCACCTTAGGATGGATGGTCAGGATGCCCCTGATCAGGGCATCCAATGGCTGTTATTAAACAGCCCCTTAATCATCATTAATTTGACTTAGATTGATCACAGCAACCTTTAGATCACTGCAGATCATTTATATCCAACATTCTCCCCCTTGATCGTAAGGATAAACTTATAAACTCATTTCTCAATATAACAGCATATGAGACAACAGAATTACAACGGCCATAGAGTACCGCAGAACCCAGTCACTACAATATACCACTTTATTTCAAAACAAAGCTTATTTAACTTAGGAGGTCCAAAAACTTATATTTATTACAAACTTATGAGCTCAGCTCTTTGTTGAAACTTATACAGAGACAAAAAATTACAATGGTCAGTTAAGTACCATTGAACTAATTGACTATGGTACATCATTCCATCGAAGAGAAGAACCCTTCTTAGCTTATGGGGAGATGGTGTCATAACGGTTCCAATTCCAGGATCAAAAGCTTTCTGCCAATCCCATGTGAGCAACATGCCCTTTAAATACACTGGGTGGCAAGTCTTTCTTAAGTGGATCCGCTAACATTGCGTTAGTCCTTATATGCTTAATACTTATTGTCTGATCCTGGATTCTATCTTTCACAGCAAGATACTTAATGTCAATGTGTTTGGCAGCACCACTTGACTTGTTGTTACTCGAATAAATCACTGCGGGTTAATTATCGCAGAAAAGAGTGAGTGGCTCAGATATACTGTCAATCACCCTTAAGCCTGGAATGAAATTCTTCAGCCATACTGCCTGCCCGGTTGCCTCGTAACATGCCACGAACTCTGCCTGCATTGTTGACGATGCAGTAACACTTTGCTTGGTGCTTTTCCAAGAAAGAGCACCTTCTGCAAGGGTGAATATGTAACCCAATGTGGATTTCTTAGTATCAACACACCCCGCAAAATCAGCATCTGAATAACCCATCACCTCGAGGTTATCAGTTCTCTTATATGTGAGCATGAGGCCTTTAGTACCTTGCAAATAACGCAAAGCTTTCTTAGCAGCCTTCCAGTGATCCAACCCTAGATTAGACTGATATCTGCCAAGCATCCCGGCTATGAATTCCAAGTCAGGGTGAGTTCACACTTGTGCATACATCATACTTCCAATGATTGATGCATAAGGAACTGACTTCATCTGCGCAGATTCATAATCATTACTTGGGCACTGGAAAGTCCCAAACTTATCGCCCTTGACAATAGGAGCAGGCGAGGCTGAGCACTTATGCATATTGAACTTTTTAAGTACCTTCTCAATATACGCTCTTTGTGATAGCCCCAAGATTCTTCTAGATCTATCTCGGTGAATTTGAATGCCTAAGACATAAGCGTCTTCACCAAGATCTTTCATGTCAAACTTTGAAGAGAGAAACCTTTTAGTTTCTAGCAGCATATTCTTATCGCTACTGGCTAAGAGTATGTCATCAACATACAGTATCAGGAAGACAAAATTGCTCTCCCTGAACTTCACATAAATGCAATTGTCCACTTCATTCTCCTTGAAACCAAAATTCTTTATGACTTGATCAAACTTGAAGTACCATTTCCTTGAGGCTTGCTTTAATCCATAAATGGATTTCTTAAGACGACATCCTAAATGTTCTTTTCCTTCCATAACAAAACCTTCCGGTTGAGCCATGTAAACATCCTCATGTAAGTCACCATTTAGAAATGCCGTTTTGACATCCATCTGATGCAACTCTAGATCATAATGAGCCACAAGTGCCATTATAATTCTGAATGAGTCCTTAGAAGAGACAGGTGAAAAAGTCTCATTATAATCAATACCTTCTCTTTGAGTGAAGCCCTTAGCCACAAGCCTTGGTTTGAACCTTTCGATATCACCCTTGGAGTCAGGTTTGGTCTTATAGACCCATCTGCTGCCCACAATTTTGGCTCCTTTAGGAATCTCTACTAAGTCCCATACATCATTAACGCTCATGGACTTCATTTCATCTTTCATAGCATCAAGCCATTCTGATGAATGATCACTTTGTATGGCTTCCTTAAACGATGCAGGATCATCATCCAACATCGACTCATTTATATCCTCACTCATATAAGTCACATAATCATCAGGAATAGCAGACTTTCTAGCCCGGTTTAACCTTCTGAGAGGTGCATTATTTGGTACCTCAATCACAACTTCAGGCCGCTGAGCATCTTCCATAGAAGTATCATTAGATGTGGACCCTGACGGAGCCACTGATATCTCAGTAGGAGTAGCATTAGCGGTCCTCACAACTGGAGATGAAAACTCAGCATGAAGAGGTAACACTGGTTCTTGGATCATAGGTACTGGGACATATTCCCGTTTCTCCTCTAAGGTTATTTCCCTGGGAGTCAAACTCCCCCTCAACATATCACTTTCCAAGAACACATCTTGTCTTGTTTCAACAAACTTAGTGAATTGCTTTGGACAATAGAAACGATATGCCTTAGATTTGTCAGGATAACCAATGAAATGGCAGCTGACAGTCTTGGGGTCTAACTTTCCCATAATTGG
Organism: Avena sativa; assembly: GCA_916181665.1. Classification (NCBI taxonomy): domain Eukaryota; kingdom Viridiplantae; phylum Streptophyta; class Magnoliopsida; order Poales; family Poaceae; genus Avena; species Avena sativa. The sequence goes on from OV702283.1 coordinate 26,841,871, forward strand.
ATTGAAAACTCTTGCCTCGGCAGGGAAGCCCCACACATGCAAATAACTCAGGGTAGGTTTTCTCCCAGACCATAATTCATACAGTGTTTTCGGCACCGATTTACTGGGAACCTTATTAAGAATATGTGCAGCTGTCTTTAGAGCTTCTATCCATAAACCAAGCGGCAAAGTGGAGTGACTTAACATACTCCTTACCATATCCATAAGAGTACGATTCCGCCTTTCAGCGACTCCATTTTGCTGAGGTTCGCCCGGTGCTGAATACTGAGCAACAATACCATTTTCCTGTAGGAACTTAGCAAAAGGTACAGGAATTTGGCCATAAGAAGTGTGTCTTCCGTAGTACTCACCACCACGGTCAGACCTTACAACTTTGATCTTTTGACCAACCTGATTCTCAACTACAGCTTTAAATATCTTGAACTTTTCTAATGCCTCAGATCTTTCTTTAATAGGATAGATGTATCAAAAGCGGGAGAAGTCATCAGTGAATGTTATGAAGGAATCAAAACCATCCACTGATTTCACATTAAACGGACCACAAATATCCGTATGAACAATTTCCAAAACTCCCGTGCTTCGATTTGCACCTTTCTTAATTCTCTTAGCATATTTCCCTTTGATGCAATCAATACAATGATCAAGATCCGCATCTGAGAAATTTAAAGGATGAAGAACTTGCTCCTTAATGAGACGCTCGATTCTCCCCATCGAAATATGGCCCAGACGATAGTGCCATAGTTTCGAAGAGGTCTCATCATCATCGCGCTTACGCTTGGTACTAATATTTACATTATAGGAAGCATTAACTTCACTTATGGAATCACATAAGGAAACAAGATAAAGTTTGTCTTGTCGGAAGGCAAGACCAACATCCTTATTGTCAAACATAATTTTACATCTCTTGTTCCCAAAGTCACAGTGAAAACCATCATCATCTAAGCATGAGACGGACACAAGGTTTCGTCTCATAGAGGGTACATAAAGTACAGTACGTAAACGAAGCATAAAGCCACTATGGAGTGTAAGTGTAAACTCTCCAATAGCCTCAGCTTCGGCTTCAACACCATTAGCAACTCTAATGGTTCTTTCCCCTCTTCTTAGGGTCCTCTTCGTATCGAATCCCTATAAGGAGTTTGCAACATGAATTGTTGCACCTGAGTCAACCCACCATGTATTGGTGGAATAATCAACATAAAGGGATTCGTCAACAAAGGTTATAATATTAGTACCTTTCTTATTGAGCCATTTCATGAACCCAATACAATCCCTCTGGACGTGTCCGCCTTTTCCACAAAAGCGACATCCATTAGGATCTTTACCATCAGCATTAGGGGTTGCATCTGCATTAGGAGCTCTGTTAGGGTTCTTTTGCTGAAAGAACTTAGAAGATTTCCCTTTATCTTTAAACTGAGTAGGCTTAGGCTTTATAAACTTTTTCTTCTTCTGAGGATGCTTGAACTGATTGACATGATCAACTCGTCCAGCTTTAAGCCTTTCCTCCTCTTGTACACATCTAGCCATCATTTCATCCATGCCCCATTTAGAATCCATCGCATTATAATTGATGGTAAACGGATAGAACTCCATGGGCAAGGATGACATAATAAAATGGACAAGGAAACCTTCAGAGATTTCCATTTCCATTGTCTTAAGTTTAGTGGCCATGTTAATTTTCCTCATGATATATTCTCTCAGACTCCCAGTTGGATCATACCTTTCATCAATAAGCCTTCTAATGAGGCTTGTTGCATAAATTTTGGATGATCCCTTAAACTGGTCCTCAATCTTTCCAAGGTAACCCTTGGCAGTCTGAGAGTCTGAAACAGCTCCCCTCATACTTTGGTAATGGAGCCCTTAATAATCATGAGGCACTTACGATTTGAATCCTCCCACTTAGTTTTCTCATCATCATAAGCCCTTTTCAGGGCATCATAATTCTCATTACCTTCAGTAGGTGCTATAGGAGGATCCTTAAGGAGGGCATAATCTATATTCAGCAAAGCTAAAGTGATCTCAAGCTTCTCCTTCCAAGTACCAAAATTTCTACCAGTCAACTGTTCTATGCCATTTATAATACCGGCAATTTGAGAGGCATTAGATGCTGCAAAACAAAACAAATGCTTTGAATAAGCATCATAATTTTATACTCCTTTCATCAATCTAGTCTACATCAGCTTTGGCCAGAAATAGACATGATCAATAAAATTTTGTGATCAAAATATCTGCTAATCAGCTTTGGCCAGAATGACAGATATAAGCCATACTTAATTAGATCCTCTAATCATATAGAATTCTTTCATCAATCTAGAACACATCAGCTTTGGCCAGAAGTGAACCAGACCAACAAAAAATTTCATGGTCAAAATGTCCATCAATCAACTTTGGCCAGAATAATGGACATAAGCCATGCTTAATTTGAGGATTTACCAACTTTATTTTGCAGCAAAACATTACTATCACAATTTATTTGAATAAAACCACAAAAGAATCAACTTAGCATGAAACTTGCTTAAGTGAGGTACATAACTGCATGACAAAAGAATAATTTGTCACATAATTATGTTCCATAATAAAATATGCCAAAAATTTAGCCCCAAAAACTATTTATATATAAACCCTAGCTCTTATATCTTAGATTTTAAAGAAAAGGAAAAAACATAAGTTTCAAACAGTCAAACTGAGCCCATAAAAGATTTGGCCCAGACCCCTTTTCTTTATTAATAAGGGAAAACTAAAACAAAACTTTCGTACTGGGCCGAGAATAACCCAACACGTCTCCCCTTAGTGGCCTGCTCGGCCCGTTAGGCAGCCAACGCTGCGGGCAGTTGGATGAAATCCAACGGTCGAGATGTCGCCCGGTCAGCATGAGGCTGACGCGAGACAGCCCTATAGGTGTTCGTAGCATGGAAAACAAAAAATTTCTACCGCATGAACACACAATCAAGATCTAATCTATGATAAATCCAAGATCTATCTACTAGATCAGTGCAACAAGTTGATAGAGTACTAACCCTCGAAGATCCAAAGCGGTTAACGAGAGCAGATTCTCGTGGGTGATGTAGTCGTTCACTTGCCGATCTCAAGATCGCGTAGACGATCCTTCCGGCGCCGCGTTCCGGCAGCGCTCCCGCAGTCGATCACACGTACGGTACTCGATGAAGACCTTCCTCTCCCTTGTTCCAGCAGGCAGCGGAGGTTGTAGTTCTCCCCTCGCGATTCCGGCAGCACGATGGCGTGGTGTCGGAAGTAGAGGGAAGATCCCGCAGGGCTTTGCCTAAGACGGAGCGAGTATGGTGGAGTAGAGGGAGCCCCGGCGATCTAGGGTTTAGAGGGCCGAGGTTTAGAGGTATCTAGAAACTAGAGTTTAGCTAGTCGATAGCGGTTTAGAGGAGATCTAGATTGGTCGCAACTAGAGAGGGGGGCGGCCAAACTAGGGTTTCTTGGGCGCCTAGGGCAAGGGGGATACCTTGGGGTGCGCCCCTACCCCTCCTTATATAGGTGGGGGGCATCCAAGGGTGTTCCCAACCCAGGTGGAAACCCTCCCTAACTCAGAAACCCTCCCTAACTCGGAAACCATGTTGGGATTTGACTTTTTCAAACTGCCTTTTTGACTTTCAAATTAGAGTTTGATTTCTCTCTTCCAAGTGTCCAGCGAAGTGACCTAGGACATGATGCAACCATTACACTTTGTCATGACACATCCATGTACCCTTCCCCTTCCAGATCGGTGAACCTTCTAGACCCTTCTAGAACATTCCGGTGAAAACACCGGAATCATTCCCGAACTCTGAAATTGGACTTTCCTTATATGAATCTTATTCTCCGGACCATTCCGGATCTCCTCGTGATATCCTGGATCCCATCTGAGATTCCAAACAACATTCGGTCTCTTTACTCACTTTCCATATCTACTAAACAACATCGAATCCTTAAGTGTGTCTCCCTACGGTTCGTGAATTACACAGACATGACCGAGACACTTCTCCGATCAATAACCAATAGAGGAATCTGGAAATTCATATGGCTCCCACATATTTCTACGATTACTTCGTGATCGAATGAACCATTTACATACGATACCAATTTCCCTTTGTCTCGCGATACTTTACTTATCCAAGGTTTGATCGTCGGTATCTCTGCATACCCAGTTCAACCTTGTTACCGATAAGTACTCTTTTCTCGTTCCCGTGATATGTGATCCCTTGTGAGCCAGTCACATGCTTGCAAGCCAATTGGATGACATTCCACCAAGAGGTCCCAAAGTATATATATCCGTCATGTGGATGGACAAATCCCACTCTTGATCCATGTGCCTCAACACATACTTTCCGAACACTCAATGCCACCTTTATAGCCACCCAGTTACGGTGTGGTGTTTGATGTCATCAAAGCATCCTTCCGGTGACGATGATTAGCATGATCTCATGGTCAAAGGAATTAGGTTACTATGTATCAGAAAGCTTATAGAAAGTGAACTATTTGAATGACTTGATCTTATGCTACGCTTAACTATAGGAGTATGTCCATCACATCATTCTCCTAATGATATGACCATGTTGTTAATAACATCTCTATGTTCATGATCAGGAAACCATGATCATATATTAACCAACAAGCTAGTTTAACAAGAGGCTTTACTAGGGACTCTTTTATGTTTACAAATCACACGAGTATTAATGTTTCCGGTTAATACAATTATAGCATGGTATGTAAACATTTATCATAAGCATGAAGATATGATAATAACCACTTTATTATTGCCTCTTGGGCATATCTCCAACAAGCCCCCCTCCCCCAGCCCTAGCCCCCATTTCCCCCTCCCTCCTTTTCCTCTCTTCCTCCCGACGCAAGCGGCGCGTGAGAAGCAGCGGCGGCGACGAGCACCAGCGGAGAAGGAGAATCGCGCCAGTGAGCGCCTCTCACCGGATTCGCGTGAAGTTAGCGCGCGGCTCCGTCGAGCGGTGCTTGCCGGTGCCCTTTGCGCCACAGCCGTGAGCATGCGAGCGTCCCCGCGACGACAACGACGATGCAGCGCCGAGTCCGGCACCGCGGTGTGCTCCTGCAACGACAAGAGCGCGAGGAGACACCACCACGGACCGGTGTGGTGGACGGCGAGGTCGCGCGAGCACGAGCCCGAGCGTTTTTGCCGGCTTAGTAGGTCGGCTCCGACGCCACCGTGGCGAGCGACGGCGACGAGGCCCTTAAGGTACACGTCCACCACATCTTGATCATTAGATTAGGGTTAGAGTTCGTCCAATTTGGGAATTAGGGTTAGGGTTCATCAGTAATTGGGGAATTTAGGGTTAGGGTTCTTCAATTCGATGAACTAGGGTTAGGGTTCTTCAGGAAATTGGGGATTTTTCGATTAGGGTTTGCACCAAAACCTCAATCCCCACGTCAGAATTACATAATTGAAACCCTAAACTCACTGATTCATCTTTTAGAGCTTAAACTTAGTAAAAACAGGGCTAAAGCAGCAACTTTAATCTGTTCTGAAACAACAAAACCTTGATCTTAATCAAAAACAGGAAGAACAAGCTTGCTTGAGCATAAATTAGTGCATAAAAGGGCTCAATCTTAGAGCTAGAAGCTCTGATACCACTGATAGGATCCCTTAGGATCATCTAGCTCAAGATTTGAGCCACACAAGATAGGATCAGGAGTATGTACCTTGATCTAGAGGTCCAGCCATGGCCTCCTCTTGGTTTACTTCACCTTATCCTTGTTGATGTAGATGTGAGGGTTCTTCCTAGTGATTTAGGTGCTTGCTTGATCAGTGAGCTGGGGAGAGAGAGAGAAGCACAGCTGAATGAGCAGCCTATCTCAGCCCTAACCCTAGGTCCCTTATTTATAGCACTTGCACTAGGGGAACAAGCACCTTAGGATGGATGGTCAGGATGCCCATCCAATGGTTGTTATTAAACAACCCCTTAATCATCATTAATTTGACTTAGATTGATCACAGCAACCTTTAGATCACTGCAGATCATTTATATCCAACATCTGGGAGTCAGTGTTGAGCGAAGGTCGCTCCTAGTTTTGGCCGGAGATGGCAACGACGATGTCTAGGGTTTAGGCTTTAGGGTTTAGGGGTTTAGGGTTTAGGGTTTAGGGACCTTCCTTTTTTGAGACTACTTTGTATAGAAATATGTTTGTTTAAACATAATTAAATTTGGCCATTGTTTACTATCTATAATGTTTTTGTCTTTTTTCTAAAATGCGCCTGTGTCACCCATCCTCATCAGTTCGAACAAGTGTATGGACGTCCATCAAACATACATACGTACACAATTTAGGGGTGTGTACACTATTTGAGGGCTTCCGTTGCTGATCCTCTAAGCGAGGAATAGGCGCGTGCGTTTTATGATTTATCAAGTTCGTGACCCCAAGAGCAGTTAATTAAGGGGTTAAGGCTGGAAGATAGCACACTTCATTTCTGACGGTACTTCTTCCGATAGATGTATCTATCACTAAAACATGTCTAGATACATTTATTTTAGTAACAAGTAATATAAATCGGAGACAGCCATCCTTGCGTAGGCTGTTTTGTATTTCAAATTAGTATGAGCAGGGACACGTACCGTTGGTCTTCTTTGGTGTCTTTAGAAATTTGAAAATGAAAAAATTGGGATTCAAAGCCATTGTAATGTTTTTCGCCATTTGAACAAGACAGCGGAGAATTAGTAGGGCTTGACCTCACAATCCAGTTCTTCAAAATGGATTCCCCCCATCACAAAAGAAAAATGCTACAATGACATATATTAGTTACAACAATTTCTTCGAAGACACATCCAATGTATCCTCGCTCATGCTGTAATCTCAAGCCAAGAACTTTTCCACCTTCTCTACTTCCTCCACGCTGCCAACGTACAGAGGCACTCTCTGATGGACCTGCACGGCGCATACACAATGGTTCAGATCACGAACGCCAATTTAACCAACACAAATTTTTAGCGCATTATCAGCGATGATTGTTGCATATAAGCAGGTCATACCTCTGTGGGCATGATGTCAAGTACCCTCTGGTGGCCATCGGATCCTTTGCCGCCAGCCTGCTCCGCGATGAAGCTCATGGGCGCGCACTCGTAGAGCAGCCGCAGCTTGCCGTTCTTGCTCTTGGCGTCCCTGGGGTAGCCGTAGATGCCGCCGTAGAGCATGGTGCGGTGGAAGTCTCCGACGAGGCTGCCGATGTAGCGCGCGGAGTAGGGCTTGCCGGAGGCTCCGGGTTCCTTGAGGCTGTCCATGTACTTCTTGAGCTTGTCGTCCCACAGCGCGTAGTTGCCCTCGTTGAAGGAGTAGATCTTGCCGGACTTGGGGATCTGCACCTTCTCCTGCGTCAGCACGAACTCGCCGTACATCGGGTCCAGCGTGAACACGTACACCCCGGTGCCGATGGTGAGCACGAAGATGATGGAGCTCGAGTACATGCAGTAGCCGGCGGCCAGCAGGTTGGTCCCCGGCTGGCACACGTTCACCACGCACATCTGCGTCACCTCGTCAAGCTGCACGCACGAGCTTCTCTGTTATCGCACGAGCGAGCTGTTTGGAAGGACCTAGAACGATATTTATTCAAGTGGTACGTACGGTTGGGTTGTCGCCGATGCCGGCGAGGCACTCGTCGGCGGGGCTGTAGATGCCGAAGATGGATCCGGTGGAGACGGCGGCGTCGATGTTGGAGGAGCCGTCGAGCGGGTCGAACACCACGATGTAGTTGCCCGAGTAGCTCTCCTCCACCGCCACCGGCACGTCCTCCTCCTCCGACGCGATCACGCCGGTGCGCCCGCTCGACCTCAGGCAGCTCGAGAACACCTGCGCGCGCGGGTGCGTACAGCAGTGTAGTACATCGGTTTGAGGTTTCTTGTGGTTAATTCGCTTAATTTCTACTAGTAGTTACTCCATTCTTACGCACATACCTCGTTGGAGATGACGTCGAGCTTCTTCTGGTCCTCGCCCTGCACGTTGGTGGCGCCCTGGACGCCGGTGAGGTTGGAGATGGGCGCGCGCTGCACCAGCGAGCCAATCTGCTTGCACGCCGTGGAGATGCTGGACAGCACGATGGTCATCTCGCCGTCGATGACCCCGGCCTGCTCCTGCTTCAGCAGCCACGTCGTCAGGGTGATGATGTCGTAGACGCTCCTTGTTCTAGGCTTCGCTACCGGAGCCGAGGCCGCGTCCACGACCGCCATGCACCGCATGCTCGGGGTCGAAGCTTGGCCGGCCAAGAGGCCGCTGCCGGCCCTCCTGGGGAGGCCGCATTGGAGGAAGCTGGCCGCCGCCTGCTGGCGGGAGAGCAGAAGCGGACGGGAGGTGGCGGTGGTCGCGGCGGCCATTGCTTTGCTGCTGCCGGACTGAGTTGCTGTTGCTGCGCGTGGTGCGGCGGCCTCTTGTTTTGTCGATCCATTGGTTCCGGGCTTCGATCGGTTTGTGTGGCTCGAGAGAGGGCGGGAGGCGAGTGTGTGGATTGGGGAAAGAATTGTGAGGATGTCGTCGTTCGCTTCACAAGTTCAGAGTCTTGTCTTCTGCCTGAGTCACATTCGCATATACTATACCTCGAGAGAATAGATATTTCGCAATAGCATCCGGGGAAGTACTCAACTTTGACACTGCGTTTTTACAATTGTTTTGCCAATTCGCGGTCAACCAACTAAGCTAAAACTCATGTAAAAAATAGTTCAAACTTGTGCCATGATTCGTGCTTTTGTAAACCACTTTTGGATCTCAGTCTCGCACTGCCATGTGGCCCCGCCAGTTTTCCTTTCCCTTAGACATGTCTGTTATAACTTATACGCCGAGTTTAGAATTTTTTTTTGTTAGTAAAAAGGTTGTTCTCTTATAATCAACTTTTTGGTACGGGTTGTACATCGTTTTTGGACTGTTGAACGCACTGCATCCGGAACACATCCCTCAAAAGGCAAGTTGTTGAACCACATTTTATTTAAAATTCAAAGTCACATTTGGATTTGCTACATAAATCTAGATATTTTCCACGTCCATTTTCACTTTTAAATCGGATTCGGATACGCCTGTACACCCATTTTTATTTTTTAGATACGAATATCACATACTTTAGATTTTCATTGGCGATTTCCACGCCCTAAGACTTGGGAAATTTTTGGTTGTGCTAATAATCCTATGATGCTCTGGCCTAGTAAGGATAGGACAAGTTTTTCAATTGTGTAAATATGATTGTAACCTAATATACTCCCATGTTTTTTAGGAAAAAAATTGGAGGTCACCATGTGGCATCCATGGAGGGCAGGCTTCCACCCCTCACTTTTTGCTTTGTTTTTTTGTTGAATATGGTCACTTTTCCTTGTATTTTTGTTGAATCTTGTCTTTTTTTTGTATCTAGTCATTGTTTTTTGTTTTGTAATTGTTTTTTGTAAAGGAAGGACAAACAAATGCATGTGCAAAGGAAGAACAACCTAATGCAGAGGCAGCACAAACCATGTTCTCATGACAAAGAAAAAAAGGTAGGACATACAAACACATTGTAACCCAAAGCAGTACAAAACATGTACTCATGATAAGACAAAAGAGATGACTTCCAAACACAATGCACCTAAACAATGCGAAACAATCTTAAGTGGTGCGAACCATACACTTAGAACAGTGCTTTCTTTCTTATCGAGACATAACAACTCGTGATCTAATTTTAAAGAGTTTGGCATGAGGAACACAACCTTTAGGCCCCGTTTGGCATCAAAGTATTTTTAAAGTATTTAGGAAATACTTTGGTTTTTGAATATACTGAAGTATTAAATACTTTAAGGTGTTTGGATCCATCAAATACTATGGTTTCAAAACTAAAGTAACTATGGTTTTTTTGAAGTATTTAAGAAAGAGGCTAGACCCTCTTTTTTCTAAAACTGGGAAAAGAGAAAAACTAAAGTATTGATATGCTAGGCACTAAAATACTATGGTATTCATATACTTAAGTTTTAGAAAAACTTTATTGCCAAACTAGGCCTTAAATGGATCATAATTTGGATGCCTGGTTAAAAAATATTTTACCTTTAATAGTCAGGTTAGAAAAGAAGGCCAAAAAACATTCCCAGTCCTCCCACCATGGCACTCTCCAAGAGCACTGACATGTGAGACGTGAGGAAGGACTGGCTCACATGGTGGCACTTGTCGTGGGTGGACGGTAGTGAAAAATTGACATTTTTAAAGGGTGCCCTCTTTTTTTGTGAAACTTACAGGGTGCCTTCTCTTGACCAAATAAAAAAATGTTAGACACATTCCTCCAAATTCCAAAAGTGACTACTCCCTCTATCCCGAATTAGAAGTCACGAATTTGTCTAGATTCTTTATATATCTAGATATGTATTAGTGTATAAGTATATGCGAATCTAAACAAATATGTGACATGTAAACTCGCCCAGATGGTAAAAAAATAACAATGCAATACTTCATCGACATATCAAAGTCTCGCCGCAGTGCCCAATATGCCAAGCAGGTCCAGAAGACATCATGCATCTTTTGTTTACATGTAAACGAGCTAGAGAGGTTTGGAGATCGTTGGGCCTTGGTCATTATATTGAGCAATGCTTGATAGGTGAACAACCGGGTTCGTCTGTTCTAGAGGATACATTGCGCAAACCATCAGGAAGACCACATGTTCTAGGGATGCTGACGATACATTGTGCAAACCATCAGGAAGACCACATGTTCTAGGGATGTTGACGACGCAAGAATCTATGGCAGTAACGTGTTGGTATCTTTGGTGGCAGCGACGAGAAACTGTTAAAGAAGAAACTGTTGCAGGACCATCTAGAACTTCTTTTGCCATTAGCGCTATTACTGCTAATTATATGGCGGCGGCATCAACAACTATGGTGGAGAAGAAGATTAAATGGATGAAGCCGGTTGCAGGTACTTATAAACTCAATACCGATGCATTTTTCCATGAAGACGGTTCTGGTGCTGCTAGATGTGTACTTCAAAATGATCGGGGAGAGGCCATATGCATGCCCTCTAAACTATCAGATGACTATAGGATGGCGGAGGCTTCAGCGTTATTAAAAGGATTGAAATTCCGGGAGCAATTGGGTGTCTCCAAAGTCCTTATTGAATCAGATTCTATGGAGCTAGTCCAAGCATGCAATTCTGAAATTGAAATTCAGAACCCTTATTCTGCAATTCTAGCTGATTGTTTCATGCGAGCGCATCAGTTTTCCTCTGTCTCATTTGTTCACTGTCCTAGGGAAGCCAATAAAGTGGCGCACCATTTAGCGAAGCACTATTAGGGCAGCCACAATGTTGTGCTAAAAGTAGTTCCAAATTGAAAATTTAGCTTTTGGAACTAGTTCTTGCCATTGTAGAGGTAGTTCCAAATTCTTGAAAAGAGGGAAGCAAAATATTGGAGAATAGTGTGTTGGACCTGTCAGAGGAGAGAGAGATTGATAGAGGTAGGCAAGGAAAGAGATAAAAAGGGATTTTTTTAAAGGACTTCTAATATGCTGTGGGCCATAGTTCTAAAAGAATTGGAAACCTCTACATTGTGAGGAAACTGAAAATTTAGCATTGATGCCATATTTGATTACATGGCATATTTAGCTTTGACAACATTATGGCTGCCCTTATGATTCAAAGTGTATTGTCATTTGGGATGGTGATCCACGTAGATTCATTTTACCGTTTGTATTGAACGATGTAACTTTATTGGCTAATCAATAAAAGACACTGCATGGCTTTTCCCTCAAAAAAAAAACTGACGGGCCTGGTCATGAGAACCGTTCTCTCTCTCACGACCAAAGGACTAAAGCCCGCTGCATCGTACTGGATAGGTCGCTCCTATTTCACGCACGCATGAAGCATTCCTGCTAATGAGCCAATCCGAATGCGGACCAGTAACACGTATGTTCTCTTTTTTTATTTTTTTTGTTTTTAGAGTAATAGATATTTTTAAAAAGTCCAAATTTAAAAATGATCATATTCAAAAAGGTTCATAATAGGAAAATGATCAAATTCATAAAAATGTTTAAATTTAAAAATTGCTCAAATTTGAATAATTTTCAAATTTGAAAAATAGTTACGTTTTAAAAAGTTTAATTTTTTGAAATGAAAAACAAACAGAACAAAGTAAAGAAAGCAGGAAAAGTGGAAAAAAGAGTAAAAGGAAAGCCAAAAAATGCTACTGGACTAGCCCAACCTGTGTGTCCATGTTAGCGGATCGTATTAACTAAGACGTCGCGTTAGACGGTAGATATGATTTTCCGTATTGCATGTAGCTATAACAGAAACATGCATTTCTGACCCACGTAGGCTACTAGACATTTTCGTCCATTATAGACTGTGTGGCCAAAGCTCCCCTGTACAAATTACCTTCATTGATGACCTAACCTAGACAGTGCTGCCACCAAATTTCTCGCCACCATCGTGTTGGAGATATGCCCAAGAGGCAATAATAAAGTGGTTATTATCATATCTTCACACTTATGATAAATGTTTACATACCATGCTATAATTGTATTAACCGGAAACATTAATACTTGTGTGATTTATAAACTAAAATAAGAGTCCCTAGTAAAGCCTCTTGTTAAACTAGCTTGTTGGTTAATATATGATCATGGTTTCCTGATCATGAACATAGAGATGTTATTAACAACAGGATCATATCATTAGGAGAATGATGTGATGGACATACTCCTATAGATAAGCGTAGCATAAAGATCAAGTCATTTCAATAGTTCAATTGCTATATGCTTTCTGATACATAGTAACCTAATTCCTTCGACCATGAGATCATGCATATCACCTTTTCCGGATGGATGCTTTGATGTCATCAAACACCACACCGTAACAGGGTGGCTATAAAGGTGGCATTGAGTGTTCAGAAAGTATTGGTTGAAACACATGGATCAAGAGTGGGATTTGTCCATCCATATGACGGATAGATATACTCTGGGCCCTCTCGATGAAATGTCATCCAATTAGCTTGCAAGCATGTGACTGGCTCACAAGGGATCACATATCACGGGAACGAGAAAAGAGTACTTATCAGTAACAAGGTTGAACTAGGTATGCAGAGATACCGACGATCATAACCTCGGATAAGTAAACTATCGTGAGACAAAGGGAAATTGGTATCGTATGTAAGTGGTTCATTCGATCGCAAAGTAATCGTAGAAATATGTGGGAGCCATATGAATTTCCAGATTCCTCTATTGGTTATTGTTCGGAGAAGTGTCTCGATCATGTCCGCATAATTCACGAACCGTAGGGAGACACACTTAAGGATTCGACGTTGTTTGAGTAGTTATGGTATTATGAGAAAGAGACCGAATGTTGTTCGGAGTTTCGGATGGGATCCGAGATATCACAAGGTGATCCGGAATGGTCCGGAGAATAAGATTCATATAAGGAAAGTCCCGTTTCGGAGTTCGGGAATGATTCCGGTGTTTTCATCGGGAATGTTCTAGAAGGTTCCGGATTGTCCGGCACTCCGGGGGGGAAGGTACATGAATGTGTCATTGAATGATTGCATCATGTACTAAGTGTTCTTGTTGTTCCAAAACTTGAAAGTCAAACTGCCAGTTTGAAAGTCAAACGGCTAAAACAGGAAACTGTGGAAAACAGGAAACTGTGGGAAACAGGAAACTGTGGGAAACAAGCAAGAGGAGGTTGAAACCAACTTGGAGGAGGAGTTCCTCTCCTCCAAGCCGGCGGCCAGCCCTAGGCCGAGTTGGGGAGGGACTCCCCTCCCTCCCTGGCGCGCCTAGCCCCTCCACCTATAAAAGGAGGGGCAGGGCCTCCTCCTTGAGACACACAAGTTTCTACCTCTAATCTCCGGTTTAGAGCCGTTTTGGTTTAGAGCTTCTAATTGTTTTAGCCTGCGGTTTAGAGCCTTCTAATTGGTGTGTCTAATCTCTAGACCACTAATAGCCCTCTCTCATAATCCACCATACTCGCTCCGGCTTAAGGCGAAGCCCTGCGGGATTTCCCCTCTACTTCCGGTACCACGCCGTTGTGCTGCCGGAATCACGAGGAGAGTGCTACAACCTCCGCTGCCTGCTGGAACAAGGGAGAGGAAGGTCTTCGTCGAGTACCGAACGTGTGACCGACTGCGGGAGCGCTGCCGGAACGTGGCGCCGGAAGGATCGTCTACGCGATCTTGATATCGGAAAGAGTACGACTACATCACCCACGAGAATCTGCTCTCGTTAACCGCTTTGGAATCTTCGAGGGTAAGTTATTCCATCGACTCGTTGCTACAATCTAGTAGATAGATCTTGGCTTGTTTGTTTGTATGCGATAGGAAATTTTTGTTTTCCATGCTACGAACCCCTACAGTGGTATCAGAGCCGTGTCTATATGTAGATCTGTTGCACGAGTAGAACACAATGGTCATTGTGGGCGTTGATGCTTTTATTGTTGATTGCTTCTTGTGTACTTTGCATCTTGCGGTATGTTGGGATGAAGCGGCCCGGGCTAACCTTACATGACATCGTTCATGAGACTTGCTCCACGCTTGACATGCAACTTGTATTGCATAAGTGGCTTTGCGGGTGCCTGTTTCTCCTAGCATAGTTAAGATCCAATTTACAACGGGTGATTAACAATACTAGTATCAATGTTGTGGTTCTTGTTCGTAAGTTAGAACGACACTTATTAAAAGCCCCAAACCACGTAAAATATGCAAAGAAAGTAGAGACGTCTAACTTTGTTTTGCAGGGGTGTGCAGTGATGTGATATGGCCATGATTGTGATTATATATGATGTATGCAATGTTCCTTATTGTAAGTTGGCAACCGGCAGGAGCCATATGGTTGTCTTTAATTTCTGTTAAGACCCGCGTGTCTATTCAAAGTAGTTGTAATAGTTGAAGCCGGTGGACGACAACCATGGAGAGGCGTCATTGACCTTGATGCAATGCCGGTGATGATGGAGATCATGTTCGTGCTGGAAGATGGAGATCGGAAGCACAAAGAAGAAAGGCCATATCATATCACAAATTATGAATTGCATGTGATGTTAATCCTTTATGCATCTTGTATTGCTTAGTAGACGACGGTAGCATTATAAGATGATCCCTCATGCACATGAATTTCAAGTCATAAAGTGTTCACCCTTAGTTAGCACCGTTGCTAAAGCTTGTTGTTTCGAAGCACCACGTGATGATCGGGTGTGTTAGATTCTGCAAGTGTATACAACGTGAGCAAGCCAGATTTGCTCATGCGGAAACTAAGGTTTGATCTTGACGAGCCTAGCATGTACAGACATGGCCTCAGGAACACGGATTACCGAAAGGTAGAGCATGAGTCATATAGTAGATATGATGAACATGTTGATTGTTCGCCATTAAAGTTATATCAACTCTCGTGATGATCGGTTTTGATGTGGTGGATTTGGTTCGTGTGATCACTAAAACAATGTGAGGGATATTGTTTTGAGTGGGAGTTCACCAAGATTAATTTAATTATTAATTAGAACTCAATTTATCATAAACTAAATCGAAGTGAATTTGCATAGTTGTTGTAGTCATTGGCATCCGTTTACCACCTTGCGCTTAGTTATAATTGAGATGATAGAACTATAGAATTCTGGTTAGATACTTTACGAACTGGTATCGTATTGTTTTAAGTGTTAATCTAAAGTTTAAAAGTCCTATTGCAAACTTTCAGTAAGTTCCGGTTACTCCATGAAGTTTAATAATTAGTATTAAATCAAGAGTAACAATTCCAAGTGTTAGTATATAAGTATCATGTTTGTATCCATGATTCTTGATATTCAAAGGATTCTCTTAATATCAAGGTTATCTAGGATCTGAAAGAGTTGTTTCAGAAACCATGATGTGTGGAAGATATTGTGATATCTGAAACGAAGTATTGGTTACAACATGATAGAGTATAATATGGCAAAAGTCATGTTCTCATATTTGATGAGATTTTGCAAAAGGTTGGAGACACTAGTTGTCCTAATCCTCCAAAAGGTTTTGGAGAGCAACATTATACTTGCGATTCACCGTTACAAGCTAAAAGTAGCTTGATCATGGATAAATCCATGATGAGGGTGAATATTTGATGTAGGTAAGATGTTTACTACACCAAGAGATTACTAAAGAAAGGAATTTGAAAGAACACCAAACATTTGATGATAGGTGATCTACTTCAAAGTGCAAGTCCAAAGACATTGGTATTTAATTATACATGCTTTGGATTATGTGTCATATGTTTGACTCCACTATTGATGTTGATAGATTCTTTCAAACAGAAAAGGAAATACTGAAAGAGAATCTCATAATATATGGCAGAAAAGAAAAGACTAGAATTGTTCAGTTTAAGTATATAGATGATATACATGTTATGGCTATATTCTTTGCTTATTAAACAATGTGGTTCTTAAGTATTTGATACTGAATTTGTTGGTGTGAATTGTCATACGAAACAACACAATTCATGAACTACAATAGCCTAAGTAACTAGCAAAAGAATATGTGATGATGTTCATCGAGAACAAATAAAAGGTTATTGTGTTGCTCGTTAAACATCAAAGCTTGCCTTCAAGATTTGTTTTATCAGGTATTATGAGAACAAAAGGGTTGTTCAATTAATTGCCGTAATCCATAAAAGATGGATGATTCACAAAATCTTGTTGGAGAAATCACATCCATAAAACTAGTGCTAAAAATGTCGAAGGACAAATTGATTGAAAGATCAATTAGGAAGTGACATCGCCGTTTAAATTATATTGGAAAGAAAACATGAAGAAACTCCATGTGGATGGAATTTTGGAGTTTTTGATTTTTGATCAAATGACGCTTGTGAAACTTTCCTAGAGATAATTAAAACTTCGTTCATAGGCCAAAAGGGAACGAATGACTAGCTTATTGGAACTTGTACATATTGTTGTACGAAATCCATTATGTGTAGTCAAAAGCGATGGATTTCAACTTTATATGCTTTCTCCGAAAATTTGAGTGAATATATGAATATTTACTTAATAAGGATAAAGTATGAAACACTTGAAAAGTTCAAAGACTTTCAAGATGAAGTGCAAAATCATTGTAACAAGAATATAAATAGTTTATGATAAGATCATAAAGGAAGATATTTGAGTTACAAGTTTAGCATAATACCTAAGATTTAAGGAATCGTTCCGTGGATTTGCATTTTTCCGAAAAACACCATAAGAGTATGGAGCGTTCGAGATATGTAATTAAACCTTGTTTGACATGGTAAGATCGAAGGTGTAATTCATAAAACTGCCATTATATTTTAAAGATTAAAAGCTTTAGAGATTACCGTTTTTCCACTGAAAAGAGCTTCATCATAATCCGTTGAATTGACACCATATAAAGTTATGGTTTGGGATAAAACCCAAGTTGTCCTTTCTTAAACATTGGTATGCTATGCATAAGAAAGATGTGTGCAACCAAAGTCGGATGAACCTGTCTTTGTATAAACTGTTAAGTATTCCTCCATAACACCGGAAGACAAAAGTGTTTGTCACTTAAAACGTCAAGTTTCTTTGAGAAGGAATTTTTCGTGAAAAGTTAAGTGGGAGGACAATAGAACTTTGATAAGGTTAAAAGAACCTTAGCTATATGTGCAGAGTTGCGCAGCACCGAAAAGTGTTCCGGAGGCAGCAACAATGCTCATGGCTCACGTGCCTCAAAGGTTGTGGTTACAGAGGTCAAAGTTTCTATTGAACCAAGTAGGTCGAGTAAACAATCAAATACCAAGATTTGAGGGTTGAATCATTATTTGAGAATAATGAACGTACTACATGCAAAGAAGCGATGATGGGCCCTGACTCCGTAAAATGGCTTGAAGCCATAAAATCCGTGATAGTTCCATACACGAGAAATCAAGTTTTGAACTTGAAGGACCCTCGAGAAAGGTGTAAGACCTTACAGTTGTGTTTGGATCTATAAAGAAATAGACATGGATGTTTCACATCTATGAAGTAGTCGACATATTGGGAAAGAGTTCACAAAATGTTCAAAGGTTGACTATGACAAGATTTGATCTTTCATAGTGATATTTAGTCTAGACGGATTAATGTAGCAACCACTACATATAATTTTGTTATATGGTAGTTGAATAAACAAAACAAGTTCTTCTAATAGAATCGTTACCTAGGACATGTGCATAACACGGTCCATAGGGTTTTGTTAATTCAAAGGATGCTAAAAGCATATGCAAACTTCAATGGTTGAAGTGAGCATCGCGGAGTTGGAATCTTCACTGTGATGAAACTGTTAAAGGAGTTTAAAGGTTCATTAGAGACGATGAAGATGCTTGCATTTGCAAGAAATTAAGTGGGAGCGCTAAGACATGTTTCTAATACATTATGTGGAAGACATATTGTTGATTGGAAATAATGTATCTTTTATTAACACATATTAAGAATTTCATCCCGATGAAAGACTTAGGCAAAACCTAAATATTTGGCATCAATAGACGCTAATATGGTTGTGCCAGAAGTACATAGACAAGATATTGAATGAGTTCAATATAGAAACTACAAGAAAGGTTCTTGTCGCACAGAAAGGATTGAAAGAGTTCAATGTTGATGATATATTCAAGTGTATTGACATTTGGTAAAGTGAAACAAATAATCAAGTATAGATTGATACTTGATGTATGAAATCACGAAGAGTATTTATATCAATCATACTGTGATATGTACAAATCCAGATATGTCCTATGCTCTAAATGTTGTGAGCATATACCAGAATGATTCGTAAGATGATCATTGGACAATAGTAAGGATATTCTTATGATCTTTTGGAAGAACTAAGAGTATAATATTTGTAGAAGTGACAAATAGATGGTTAGTTCATTATAAAAGTACTACATTGATACTAGTTTTGTCACAAAGTACAAATTAAGTTTATCTCAATCTAAACTAAGGGTGGCACAATATAATGGAAAGTGAGTTCCATAATGGATTTGGATGAGTTCCAAAGTTAAGACATTGTGACAGATACTACAACAAAAGGCTAAGTATATGACTGCTATTTTAGCAGCAAAAGAGGGCATTTGTGTCAAGTAGTTTGTTATCAAACTAGGTGTAGTTCACAGTGGGATAATACTATGAAGATATATTGTGCGACAATATTATCAACATGTTTTAACCCCAAAGAGCTAAAGGTCACACCGAAAGACCAAATTTATACAAAGCCATCTCATTAGAGAATGAGTGATGCGTAGAGACGCAAAGACATGCAATTACACACGGACCTGAAAGTGTCAGATCCGGAGATCAGTTGACCACTAGCAATCGTGTACATACAACACCGGAAAGCCATAGGTGTTGAATACACAAAGGTTTGAAACTATATTATTGACTCTAGTGCAAGTGGGAGACTGTTGGAGATATGCCCAAGAGGCAATAATAAAGTGGTTATTATCATATCTTCACACTTATGATAAATGTTTACATACCATGCTATAATTGTATTAACCGGAAACATTAATACTTGTGTGATTTGTAAACTAAAATAAGAGTCCCTAGTAAAGCCTCTTGTTAAACTAGCTTGTTGGTTAATATATGATCATGGTTTCCTGATCATGAACATAGAGATGTTATTAACAACAGGATCATATCATTAGGAGAATGATGTGATGGACATACTCCTATAGATAAGCGTAGCATAAAGATCAAGTCATTTCAATAGTTCAATTGCTATATGCTTTCTGATACATAGTAACCTAATTCCTTCGACCATGAGATCATGCATATCACCTTTTCCGGATGGATGCTTTGATGTCATCAAACACCACACCGTAACAGGGTGGCTATAAAGGTGGCATTGAGTGTTCAGAAAGTATTGGTTGAAACACATGGATCAAGAGTGGGATTTGTCCATCCATATGACGGATAGATATACTCTGGGCCCTCTCGGTGAAATGTCATCCAATTAGCTTGCAAGCATGTGACTGGCTCACAAGGGATCACATATCACGGGAACGAGAAAAGAGTACTTATCAGTAACAAGGTTGAACTAGGTATGCAGAGATACCGACGATCATAACCTCGGATAAGTAAACTATCGTGAGACAAAGGGAAATTGGTATCGTATGTAAGTGGTTCATTCGATCGCAAAGTAATCGTAGAAATATGTGGGAGCCATATGAATTTCCAGATTCCTCTATTGGTTATTGTTCGGAGAAGTGTCTCGATCATGTCCGCATAATTCACGAACCGTAGGGAGACACACTTAAGGATTCGACGTTGTTTGAGTAGTTATGGTATTATGAGAAAGAGACCGAATGTTGTTCGGAGTCTCGGATGGGATCCGGGATATCACGAGGTGATCCGGAATGGTCCGGAGAATAAGATTCATATAAGGAAAGTCCCGTTTCGGAGTTCGGGAATGATTCCGGTGTTTTCATCGGGAATGTTCTAGAAGGTTCCGGATTGTCCGGCACTCCGGGGGGGGGGGAAGGTACATGAATGTGTCATTGAATGATTGCATCATGTACTAAGTGTTCTTGCTGTTACAAAACTTGAAAGTCAAACTGCCAGTTTGAAAGTCAAACGGCTAAAGCAGGAAACTGTGGAAAACAGGAAACTGTGGGAAACAGGAAACTGTGGGAAACAAGCAAGAGGAGGTTGAAACCAACTTGGAGGAGGAGTTCCTCTCCTCCAAGCCGGCGGCCAGCCCTAGGCCGAGTTGGGGAGGGACTCCCCTCCCTCCCTGGCGCGCCTAGCCCCTCCACCTATAAAAGGAGGGGCAGGGCCTCCTCCTTGAGACACACAAGTTTCTACCTCTAATCTCCGGTTTAGAGCCGTTTTGGTTTAGAGCTTCTAATTGCTTTAGCCTGCGGTTTAGAGCCTTCTAATTGGTGTGTCTAATCTCTAGACCACTAATAGCCCTCTCTCATAATCCACCATACTCGCTCCGGCTTAAGGCGAAGCCCTGCGGGATTTCCCCTCTACTTCCGGTACCACGCCGTTGTGCTGCCGGAATCATGAGGAGAGTGCTACAACCTCCGCTGCCTGCTGGAACAAGGGAGAGGAAGGTCTTCGTCGAGTACCGAACGTGTGACCGACTGCGGGAGCGCTGCCGGAACGTGGCGCCGGAAGGATCGTCTACGCGATCTTGAGATCGGAAAGAGTACGACTACATCACCCACGAGAATCTGCTCTCGTTAACCGCTTTGGAATCTTCGAGGGTAAGTTATTCCATCGACTCGTTGCTACAATCTAGTAGATAGATCTTGGCTTGTTTGTTTGTATGCGATAGGAAATTTTTGTTTTCCATGCTACGAACCCCTACACATCGGAGGGGCCAAGGGCAAAGCCTGTAGCCCCAAGGAAGGTGGCGGTGGGGACCTTCCTCCCCTTGCTGGCAGCACGGAGCGGGTCCGTGGCCGTCAGGAGTGCGGATAGTCGCCGGAGCGGCAGCCATAGGTGGGGCTAGTGGCAGACGTCATGGCAGATGGTGGTGCTGGGGAAATGACCGGCATGGGAGTTCCCGGTGGTGGCGCGGTCGTCAACGTATGTCCCTGCAAGATCTCCGCCGATCGGATTTTCTCGATCTCCACCGGTCAGAATTCAGTGGGTGCGCGGTCGATCCTGGCCCTTGTGGACAGATGTGTTTGCCCCATGCCATGGATCTTCATACGTCGTCGTCCAAGAGACAGGTTGCGGTCATGGCGGTCTGGGCTGCCTTCTCCTCTGCCTGGCATGTCGATGGGGTATCGAGAAGCCGGTCCTGCTGGGGGCCGGCGGGCGGCGGCGTGGGGGCTATCGATCTGCCTAATAAATGTGGCGGTCCTAAGATCCCTCTCGGTCCATGATGATGTCCTGCTTATCGCATGTCGTCAGTGATCTAGCCGAAGTGCCGAGTTTCGGAGTGCTCCGCTGACAAACTCCAAATGGATGACATGCCTGGTGTTTACCAGATCAGATGGATTTTGGTCATGCATATCCCTGTTTTTCCTGTCCGTTTGGTTTCAGAGAAAGCGATGTGAAGCTTTGCACGGACATGTCTTTACTCTCTCGGTGAATTCAGTCGTGGAGAAGGGCATGGGAGCCAAAGATCCGAGGACAATTAAGGGTGGTTCGAGTCCTGGTGATGACGAGGTTTCGGCTATGTGATTTGTGACTTGGAGCAGCGACAACGGCAAGTGGGGGCGACAACACAGGAGAAATTCGAGGTCTAATCTTACAGGGTGAAAGCCCAAGGTCTGACCTTAGTTGGTTGTGCCTGACCATGATCTTGTTAAAGGCATTGCTTTGTGAGTTCAGACTTTCTCCTGGGTGAAAATCTATGATCGATGACCAGGGCGATGATGGTGGTTGTGCACTATTTTTTTCTTTAAGGCGTCGCTTTTGGAGATGTTGGATTTCTGGTGTTGTCTTTTTTTTAGGAAACCGTGGGACTCTATCCCCTGCTAGCTTTATTAATGATCAAACACACTTACATCATTTATCAAGAAAGGTTGAAAAACTAGGAGGATCATCATCCCAGATACAAGAACTAGTAGATTGAAAACTAGACTTAGCAAGTTCGTGTGCCACTGAATTGTCCTCCCGAAGTAGTACTTAAATTTTATCTTTACCATTTCCAACGCCAAAATATTGTACTCATAAAAAAATTTGCGGCGGAAGTGGCAGAGAAGCCTCCATTGTTCATTGTACTAATGACATCTATGTTATCTGATTGAATAATAAGATGATTGCATCCCATATGTTGCGCCAGAAGAAGCCCCTTGCGAAGGGCATATGCCTCCGCTGTCATCGCATCCACCACAAACGGGACATCTTTAGTGTGAGCAGCAATAAATTTACCTTTGTAATTCCGTAAGATCACACTTGTGCTTCCCCTCCCCTGATCAACACTAAACACATCGTTAACATTAACTTTAATATCACCCGCCGACGGGCATGTCTAGGCCATTGCTTTTTGTTGAATAGGGTTCTTACGTGCCTGCCAATAGTTTGTCGCTAGGGAACCAATCGAGAGTGCAGATCGCTGGGTATTTGGTACCTCCTCGCCATGGGAAAATTGACACCTCTCCCACCATAGATACCATGCGCGTGTCAAGATGAGCTCGGGTATTCCAATTCCACCGTATGAATCCCACGTACCTTGGGAACAATAATATGCTCCAAAGCAACCACACCCGCTCTATACATAGTAACAACAACATCAACAATTGACTAGATTCCAGGCTTCTCCCAAATTTTCTTTGCTCTTATACAAGTAAAAAAGGATATGCATAATGTCCTTGCATCTCACTAAGCATACGGGACACCCACTATTATTAACAATGTGGCGGTTTGCCATAATTCCAAGGCATGGACTCGGGCTGTGGAGTGATCTCCATCCGAACATTTTTATTTTCCCCGGGATATTAAGTTTCCATAATTTTCTTCAAACCAAACTAATTTCAGATCTCCCCACTCCTAAAATTCTCCTCTCTTGACGACCAAAGCGATGATTCCATTCTGCATGATAAGATGATCGGACTGTGAATAAACCATTGCTTGTGTGATGCCATGCAACAAATTCATTCATGCCTTGCGGTGCAATAGGAATCTCCATTATCCTGTTTACATCCACCCTCAAAAAAGACTTCGAAGCAATTTCTTCATCCCAATATCTTGTAGTTCGATCAAGAAGCTCATAAACTTTTGTTAGTAGAATATGACCCCGAGGAGTAACCAATTTTCTAGAGGGGCTGGTAGAGATCCAAGCATCTTCCCACATATTCACTTGGGATCCGTCACCTATCTTGAGAGTTTCCAAACCCGCCATAATACTTTGCCAAGTAAAAGAGCTACCAGATTCCAACTATGCTTTTTGAAGATTACCTTCAAGATAGTATCTTACTCTTAAAACTCTAGAACAAAGAGAATCTGGTCTTTCCATAAGCCTCCAACATTGTTTTGCTAGCATTGCCATGTTAAAAGTATGTAAGTCATGGAAACCCGTACCACCCCTTCCTTTGGGTATAGACATTTTCCACCAAGAAACCTAGTGCATTCTCCTTTGGTTATCATCATCACCCCACCATACTTGCGAAATAGCATCGGTAATTTCTTTATATATATTTTTTGGAATCTTGAATACTGTCATCGCAAACACATGCATAGCTTGTGCAACCACTTTGAGAAGAACTTCCTTTCCACCCATAGAGAGCAACTTTTCCTTCCATCCATTGATTTTTGCTAGGACCTTCTCAATAAGATGTTGAAAACAGTCACTTCTATCCACCCCAACCATAGCCGGTAGACCCAAGTATTTGTCATTTAAATATT
This sequence comes from Avena sativa, assembly GCA_916181665.1. Taxonomy (NCBI): domain Eukaryota; kingdom Viridiplantae; phylum Streptophyta; class Magnoliopsida; order Poales; family Poaceae; genus Avena; species Avena sativa. Next base: position 26,866,096 of record OV702283.1, read on the forward strand.
AAGTCACGATATTCAATATTTCACACACAACAACCCTCTCATAAACATGTGTATTGGGACTAAAAAAGACACTTGATTTTGCATCACTTGCCAACTGTCCTGAACTATCACAATAGAGATCAAGGATTTGTTTCAACACCATCGCACTTCTCTCATTTGCCCCCATCAATATAAGAGAAGCATAGACAAATAATAAATGTGTAATCATAGGAGCAACCCGACATACCTTAACACCAACAAGCTCATCATACAGCATGTGTAAGCATACTCGAGAGCCCCTCTGCACAAAGCAAGAATAAGTAGGGTGACAAAGGGTCCCCCCTGTCAAATACCTCTCGAGGGAGAGAAAGATTCGGTTGTAGTTGAATTAAACTAAACTGAATACTTGACCGAAGAGACACATGGCATAATTAAGGACACCCATCTTGTATCAAATCCTAGATTAAGCATCATTTTCTCCAAAGAAAACACCATTCCACTATATCATATGCCTTATGCATATCTAATTTCACCACACATAGTCCTTTTTTCCTCTCTTCTTTTTGATCCCTTGAACACATTCATAGGCCAACAAAATATTATCTATAATTAGTCGCCCTAGAACAAAAGCAGTCTGGTTTTCCCCAATAATGTCAGGTAGAATCAGTTTCAGCCTGTTAGCTAGCATCTTTGACATAACCTTGTATACAACATTGCATATGACGGTATTGAGTGATTTTCTCCGGGTTGTTTACCTTCGGGGTTAACACCACCATCATGTCATTCCATCCCATAGGGATAATACCTAAATTGACGGCTTCTAGCACCTCTTTGGTTAGATCATCACCAAGAATTGGCCAAAATCTCTTATAGAAAACCGCATGCAAACCATCTGGACCCGGAGATTTAAAATCTCCAATTTGGAATAGGGCTTTTTTAACTTCCTCCGCCATGAACGACGCTAGGAGATCATTATTCATATTCTCTGTAACCTCCGGTTGCACTTTTTCAGGACCTCAACACTTGGCTCATGTACTTCAGAGGTAAACAAGCCTTCAAAATAGAACTTGATCAAGTTGCTCATGCCATCTGGGTCATCCCATTTTACACCCGCCTCATCAATACGATATTTGATTGTGTTCTTCTTCCTCCTAGCACTTCCAAAATTATGGAAAAAACTAGTGTTGCTATCGCCATGCTTAAGCCAATTTGATTTACCTCTTTGGACCCAATGAATCTCCTCTTGCTCTAATAAGGCTTCGATTTGCAATAGTATATTTCTGGTGTTGTCTTGGTGGTGGTTGGTTCGCTGCCACAAGAAGTAGATCACTAGCGGTATTTTTTTTAATTCTTCTTCTTTTTTTTGGGTTGTGTGCATCTGTATGGCTGCTAGGGCATACATTGTTGTAGAGAATATGTAATTGACATCTACGTGATATTAATATATACTATTTTTCAAAAAAAGAATGAGCCTTTTGAGATAATAAAAGAAGATTATCAACTAAACATTTTATTTTCACCACCTGAGCTCATTTTTTAACGAAAACAGCTGGATCCCTTCTATTTTATTGCCACAAGACCAACAGGACAATCTGGTGGGAGTACACGCGAATTTGTTAAGTCCCGGTCGATTTTCAATTTTTATTTATACAGATGAAAATATTCTCTACTATATTGTAACAATTTGGTCATCAAGAAATGACAAGAAATGGTGTATTGTATCCATCAAATAATCTTAGTCCACCTTACAAATTTGTTCATAGGTATGAAATGTCCACCGTGTACTAACATTATGTACGTCCATCTGGCAGTGAAAAAAATCAATATTGTTTTTATCAGAGTTCAACAAATTTTATACTATCAAGCAACCAAGGATGTTGATATCGGATCAACTCTTCTCCACATTGATTGAGACCTAAGAAGTCAGCACGCAATTAGCAAGACCGCTGGAAAACGAGAGGGCAATATATATAGCTTTTTTATATAATTATCCATAGTAGTATAAAGAACCTAAAAAGTAATAAAAATTACAAATATGTGCTTGGACTACCTAGCGACGATTACGGACAAAGTCACGAGCCAAAGGGGTGCCACTATCTTGGCCCCCTCCATCACCAGAGTTAGACAAAGTGTTTCATAATAGAGCTTATTATAGTAGACAAACGAGAATTACCGAGTTAAGTCCCAAACGATGATCGCATGAGAGTTACAACCATCGCCAAAGATGAGTCCATAGGTCGAAAGAGTGAGACCTAAAACCACACCAACGAACATGAAAATCGACTGAATCCCAGTAGATCCATCAGACAAACAAATCCACGCGACATCCGCTAGCTAGACACACGACCAAAGCGAGAATAAGGCGGGGATGACCTTATTCCGAATTCAAGATGTAGTTGACGCCTTACTATCTAAAAAAAAGACACAAAATTACCTAAATAAAGAACGAGAACCTCCCGCCGGCAAGGAGCTGGTTGTTGAGGATATGCAAAATAGGTATAGCCATAGCATAGCCTTAATCCGACTAACCGGAGTGTCCATGGATGGTAGCAAGGCATATGGCCTGTTGGGCGGTCTAGTTAGGAAATTTTAAAAGGGAGACCTAGCGGGATCCAACAAGGATACATTGACTGAGGACAAAGACGGAGCCTTGGAGTACACGACACGTAGAAATATACGAGTAGGTGTAGAACTTTGTAACATATCTGGTTAGGACTACTAGGTTTTGGCGCTTTTATAAGCCAGACCAGTGAAGCCTTTAGGGCAACCAATAGAACAATCTTTGTAACCTGGATTATTGCCGATATAGTGATTGGCAACAGGAGTAGGGTCTCGCCATCATCGTGAGATCTGAACCTGGATAACCCTTGTTACACACCCTTCCAGGACGCTCGCCGCCTCTCACCCCCGTCTCTCTAAACTCGCCATTAGGATCCCTCCTTATGGCGTACTCGTCGACAATACCACGCCACTGGTACATCACGCCTCCAATGCCACAAGGCCATCAGAGATGGAGCGGACCGGCGACATCGTCGGCTAGGTGCGTAAAACCCTAGAAGGGCTTTACGATTGCGCGTCTCATTCATCTCTCTCTCTCTCTCTCTCTCTCTCTCTCTCTCTCTCTCTCTCTCTCTCTCTCTCTCTCTCTCTCTCTCTCTCCTGGATCCTCATGTACCGGTCTGGTGCCTCCTCCTCGAAACAGACTTTCACGTTGCTTTATAAATAAAGCCAAACGACCGAACCGATATAAAGTGATGAGGGGAACCTCTTACAAAGCATATCAAACATACCAAAAGAAAGAACAAGAAGAACGAAACTTGCCACCGAAGGCATGGGATTACGACCGAGGGATACCGTGGATCCACGACGATGCTCCCCAGAGGGTAATGACGTGTCGTGTCGCCGCCGTCGAGATCGATGGTCAATGGTTTTCACCCGGATCCATAGTGTGGCGAAGGTACCCACAACAACGCACGGATGCCCGTAGGCATCGGCGCCATTGGCACCGAAGTGCTGCATCTTTCGTCTGGAAAAACCTTCACATCACTCCCGGTATCTCGGACCGCCCGCTGCCTCCAAGACAAGTCACCAAAACACGATATGTGCGTTGTTTTCGCCGAAGCTCCACCAACACCAGGAACCCCCGTCGTCCTCTCCTTGCCGTCCATATGACCAAAGAGAGGGCCATCACCAACGCCACATCGCTCGCCATAGAGATGCCCGTGTAGTCCACCTTCCAGGGTGTCCGCCCCGACGTCCACGAACTCGAGTCCAAGGAGCGAAAACATCACATGGCGGAACCACCGTGTTAGATGGAGTAGGCCGGCGACAGAACCAAACCTGTGTGGTCGATAGCCACAACAAATAAGAGGATATATGTATGTCGTCCTCCACCACCAAAGGCGGTCACCGACCGGACGCAACAGGAACTGGCCGGTCAGGCCCAGATCAGCCTGACCTAGGTCAGGCCAAGATCAGGATCGACTAGCCTCGTCGCCACGCTGCAGTGCAATGATCGCCGCAACCATCCTACATACATCTTCCTGAGACCTCGCATTCGCACTTCCTGGGCCCAACGAACCCAGATCTGGGCCGCCACCGGCCGGCATCGTGCCGCGCGATCCCTCGCATGCGCGGGTAGAAGAAGGCCGCCGCCGGCGACCACAACCAGGCTTTGTCCGGCGGCTTCCGGCGTGGCATCAGAGGAGGCACAGAAGGAGGGAGGGGCTGGGGTCACGAGCAAGGGTCGGCCCTATGTCGCCCGCAGGGGGAAAGCGCAGGACTAAGCCGTTTTTTCCTTCACCGGTTCGGTACCTTGCACGTCACAAGACAGGAGACGGAGCTTTGACACAAATAGAACAACCCTTTAAAAAAAAATAGACATGCCAGAAATACGGCAGCAATCCTGCAGATAAAGAGCTAAAATTTGACCATAACCAAAACTCCAAAAGGTTTAGTTTAGTTAGTAGGGTTCGCCTTGGACAGCAACCAAACATAGCCTAAACGCTGTCAAACCAGAGAGGCTTTGCTTCATTCTTAACGAGCGCCAGGACCCCGGCCGTCCTCATAAGTGACTCTACTCTTGTGTCTCCATCTGGAGTTGAACTCTTCCCAATCTCTGCACGCTTCGTCATTACCAAGTCACCAACCGAAGGCAAAGCATTAGGCTCCATGCCTAACAGTTGGAACAAGAACATCTTGCTGTGCAGTTTTGAGTTTAGCGAACTCTGTTCTCCCATGCCATCGCATCGCATAGCAGGAGACCCAAGCAAATCACAAGACAACACCTATGCATACATACAGCAAAGTGGACATTCCAAGGAAGGAAACCCGCACGGTAGGCGCACGTCGACGTGCTACGCTTTACATCGACAAAGCCCGTCGACAGATGTGTGCCCCTGCTCCGTTCCAAACCCATGGCATTATTTTCTGTCTACCGCCAATCGGGAAGCACGGACACCTCACCGGAGACACACGGCCGAGCCGAGAGAAAAAACAAAAACAAAGCAAATACACTTGTCGAAAACTCTGTGCTTGTCCGCTCTCGTACGTCGGTAGCAACGGAATATTGAGAGAATTAATCACCAACGGCAGAGCATTGTTCGGAATGTTCGGATTCGCCCAACAGGTCTTGATTCCATCGCGTCATCTTAGGAGACGCCATGTCATGTGGGTCGATGCCAAAACTGTGACAAGCCAAACTGCCAATGCCAGTAATGCAGCCAAAGGCGCATTTCTGTCGGCAGCGGGAGAAAATACCAATGTGGAACAACTAGTCAACCATCAAAGCCGTTTTGTTTTGTGGGATGTCAACCAGCAGCATTAGCAAAGCATAGTCTGTCTTCGCATGTTGTCTTGTCTTGTTCAGAGAAGAACAATACACTAACCTACGGTAGACTTGCAGTATAGTCCGATCCAATTCTTTTTCTCAAAAGTCCTGCAAAATTCAGTCGATATACACGCCAAGTCTACTATGTATCTGACCTTTCGCTAAACTATATAGGCCGGCCGGCACTATATATCCGGTCAAAGAATGTTTGATTCGGCCTCACTCTACGGAATTCAACTGCCCCCACGATCTCTCGTTTCGTCTCTTAATAACAAGTTCCAAAGGAACATTTCATGGTTATAAGATCGAGCACTACCTGGTGGTGGCCATCATGCTACATCTAGTAGCAAGTCCTAGATTTCATAATTAAAGCGTTGCAGCTACCGACGTGATCAATTAATTCTGAACAATCAGAAAGACTACTTCACAGAAGAAGCTAGTTTGGCCATGCTAATTCCGGTGTCCGGCACGTACTCATGAGCGACTGGCTCCACCATGCACCATGAAGAAGAAGAAGAGGAGGAGGCTTTTGCCCGACAAGCAAGGACCATGTATACGAACGTGTACGTACGTTACCTTTCCGCCGAATCGGTACTTTCACACGGCAGGGATTAAACCTAACGTGGAGATCAGATCACACTGAAAGACATCTCGCACTACGGCCCGCGCTGTCGACGACGATAATTCCGGACGAATTGAGATCGATCAGGGAACACACCGATAGAAGAAGTGGCGATTTTCGGCACGTTCCGCATTTAATTTCAGCGGGGCCGGGGCGTCCCTTTCCGGACTGAATTAATCCCCGGCGCAGATCGTGCAGCCGATTGCAGCCATGGCTAGCAGCCAGCTGAATCATCTCCATCCATATGTCGTAAATTCATACCCTTTGCCTTAGCCGATGACTGCGTGTTGCACGTACGTCAGATGCATGTGACATGTTCCATTCGCTGAGTGCCCAGCTCGATCACGTCGCTAGCATGCAGATGGCGGTGGTCGGAACGACGTAGCCGTCGTCTTCCGAATTCCCCGATCGATCGAGCTCGCGCACTAGCAGCTAGCTAGGTGCGCGGATGTCATCCCTCGCTTTACAACTCAAAAAGGCATCGACCGACCGGCACGCCCCATCTCGTTCTCCACATCCATCCATCTTCATGGACTCGGCCGCCGGCCGGCCTGCGGCTGCGCGCACCAACCGGGCGAAACTAACGTGCGGGACGATGGTTGCGCGCACCAGGACAGTGCGGCGAAAAACGGGGGGTCGGCCTCCCACCGACGTCTCTGACTCTTCGATCGGCAACTGATGTGGACTAGCACCAATCCGACCCACACACGGTCGCGCGCGCGTGTGTGTATATTGCGCCGTTAGGTACTAGGACTACTAGACCCGCGGCCTACTACTACTACGAGGTGCCTACTACTTGCTGTTGCGCAGTGCAAGCTTGTTGGGACCGATTGATGATGCATGCGGTAGTAGCTAGTAACATGCCAAATTGGAATCGCCGTCGCCGACCAGATCCGATGACGATCTTTCGAAAAGAGGTCCGATGCTCGAGTGTTCTTGTTTGCTTGAGTAGTACCCTTTTTTTTGCCGGGTTTGGACTTTGTTTTCCCCCACAAAATAATTGAGGGTTCTTTTTTTCCTTTCTCATTGACCTTTTACAGCTTCTCATGCCATGGATCCAGTCTCTCTCGACGACCCTGCCTAACTCAGACTATCCTACTAAAACCATTGCTTTTGACTTTTTTCCTTGAACAAGAAATAAAAATCTAGATCTCAAGTCCTATGAGTACCTTGGCATCTTCCGTTATTACGATCATTGACATGTTTGAATCCAAGTGTGCATTGTCGGTAACGTGCAAAGAGGCTAATTTTCAAGCCAGTAGACGTGATCACCGGAACCACCACACGTACTACACTTAGCTAATATAGCTAGTGTGGGCACGCACAAAACGAGCTAGCAGTAAGAACGTACCAGTAGTACGTGGTCATTGCCGGTGCCGGCCGGTGAAAGTGTCATCCGTCTGACAAGCATAGCGGTGTCGGGCCGTGGCGCCAAATTAGCGAACATGAGCTAAACTGATTAGAACATTCGAGTTATAGCACGAAAGGCGCGGGCCGCTCACCGGATTCCGATCGCCGTGTCAGGTTGTTGGGGATATCACGTCGGACAATCAGTGCCCCCGCCGTCCCTGTAGCAGGCAGCAGCAACCGATGCGCCACCAGCAAACCAGGCTCACCGGTCGCGAAAGCGGCCCGCGCCATATCACGTACTACTAGAAGAAAGAAAGAAATCCCGGCCGGCCGGACGGCATGTAATTACTTAGCGGCAACGTGGCTACGCACTCAGCTCCGCTGCTGAGCGTAGTTAAGCTAAGCTAGATCCACTACTACTACTGATTACTTTCGGTAATAATGCTGCACGTCCCTTATCCGCTACACCACACAACGTGTGTTGCAATCTAATATAGACCGATCGTGGCTAATCATTCGTCGGATTGCCGATGATGATTGAGCACGACGATCCCGGGATTCGGATTTTAGAAATCGTATGCGCGCGGCAGGCATGAAGTGCGTGCTTGCGGCGGCCGGATCAAATCGAATCGTAAATGATGAGGGGAGATTAATGGCGCTGGGTTTGACCCCCTGATTGATCCGTGGATCTTCTTCCCTCCCCCATGTCGTCTGAGCCGGAGTCTGTCTATCGGCCGACGCGCGCGCGGGCAATGATAGGGACAGAGTGGTGCTGGCCATGGCCGTTGGCGGAAACAACAACCTGGTTGGCACGTCGAGGGGAGGAAGAGACAAGATCTCCAGCCCACACGAACGGGCAGTACAATATTCGGCAACGGCGCGCGCGATGGCAGATGGAGATACCACCACTAGTACTAGTACTATACTGGCACTCCGGCACGAATGGACGACGCAAGGGTACAGTAACAGCGCGATAGAAAACAGGTGGGAATCGGAAACCGATCCGTTCCGCTCCTCCGCCCACCCTGGGTCGCCGGAGCAATGACCTGTACCGCGCCGCGAGTGGCGCGCGCGGCCGGCCGGCCGTCCCCAGCCCAACCACCGGCGCGGTGGAAACTGCGCCGTCCCATCCGTCCGTCCCGTGTGATCTCACCAGCGGCAATCAAGCGCGGATCATTGCGGCACCCAACCTAACTAGCAGGGTCCCCCAGTGCGGCGGACATGGCTCCCCTGACGTAGCCATTTCTGCCATTGAGTCACTGACATGTGGGTCCCGCAGGGTGTGGGTCCCACCTGTCGGCGACCCAAAGTCAGGGAACGGCAGGGGTTCCCACGTCAGAGGATCTCAGTCCCCAGTGCGGCATGCATGCGCGAGTGTCAAAGGGAGTCCTAGTCCTAGTCGTGCTGCTACGCTACTAGTACTACTAGCTCCATTAAACCTTTTTTCGATGGCGGTACTGGTCACGTACGTAGGCTACCAGTTATGGAAAGGGACTCTTGCGGTTTGGTTCGGGGACAGCCTGATTGCGTGGTCGTACGTCGCGGTGGGTGGATGAAACCGGGAAGGAAGAAGAACATCTTGGGCAGTTCAGAGGTCTAGGCCGGCCTCGTGGTCGTAGCGTACGGGTAGCACAGTGCGCGCGATGGCGAACGGCCGAGAGATCAGGCGGAAGAAACCGTTAGGAATGCTTGCTTGTGGTGAACCCAAATCGAGCAATGCAAGACTATGCTTTGTTCATCATTACTAGCAGCGTCTAAGGCATGATCCGTTTACACGCAAGTTATCATGGCGAGCCAACGGGTATACGAGTACTTGGTGTGGGTGGTGAACGTTCAACGTTCTGTCTGCTCTGAAATACGGCTCTTGACTCTACACAAGTACTTAGGAATATTTCCAAAGCAGTCTGAGAGTGAAAGACAGTAGGTCGTATTAGGCAAAATCTGGTGTTGGAAGAATCGAACGGGCCAGAAGGAAAGTCCACTGAAAATCACTCGCACGCTCCGAAAGGAAGTGCCTACGTGGGAAACGCGGGGTTGGAACCCGCGAAGGGAAATGTATAATTTCGTTGACACGCGGACGCACAAGGAAAATCTAGAAAAAGAAAATGTTAAACAAGAGATACGCAGGGCGTGCGGTCACGACCAAACTTCCTTTGTGGAAAAGATAATGGAAAAGGAAAATCCACGCCGGGGCCCAGCTGCCAGCTGCCCGCACGACCCACGAAAAACCGGTACAAGACCACCGAGACCAGGAGAGGGGAGGCGCACCATAACCCCCCAACAAAAAGGAGGGACTCGTTGCGCTCTAGCTAATTAAGCACTCGGGAGCGTACAGAGGCTGCATCGACGAAGCAGAGGCAGAGCAAGAAGAGGAGGAGGATTGAGCTGTGGGAGAGCGCCTCCTTGTCTCCCATGAGGAAATTGTGCCCCAACCTGGAGCGCGACGACGCGCTGGACACGGTGCTGGAGGTGCCCATCCCGGAGGAGATGTTCTCCGGAGGCGGCGGCGGCGGCGGCTCGCGCGGGTCCAGGTTCGGCTGCACCAGCGTCAAGGCGTGGATGCGGTCGCACGCGCCGGACCGGTCCGGCGCCGGCGATCCGTGCTCCATGAGCCGCGGCGAGCTCCAGCTCATGCTCGGCGTCATCGGCGCGCCGCTCATCCCGCTCCCCGTCAGCCACGCCAAGCAGTCGCCGTCGTCCGTGCTCTGCGAACAGCTCAAGGGCGATCCCATTGTACGTCCACAGCTCATCGATCGTTTTCCTTACTGCTGCTCTTGAGGGTTTTGTTGCCAGATTGTTGGTTCTGATAAACAGATTGAATTTGGCAGGAATCGTCGTCGGCCAAGTACATAGTGCAGCAGTACATCGCGGCGTCGGGCGGGGAGTGGGCTCTGAACAAAGTGACGAGCATGTACGCCATGGGGAGGGTGAGGATGTCGGCGGCGGAGCTCAACAGCAACGACGCGGACGGCGGCCACAACCGCGGCGGGAAGAAGGGCGGCAAGGGCGGCGGCGGCGCCAGCGGCGAGATCGGCGGGTTCGTGCTGTGGCAGAAGAAGCCGGAGCTGTGGTGCCTTGAGCTGGTGGTGTCGGGATGCAAGATCAGCGCCGGCAGCGACGGGAAGGTCGCGTGGCGGCAGACGCCGTGGCACCAGTCCCACGCCTCCCGTGGCCCGCCGCGCCCGCTCCGACGGTCGCTCCAGGTGCGTACTTTCCAACGTATACGTTATTCCTTAATTGCCGCCCTGTAGTAGTACCGTGAACGTGTTTTTTTTGGTCCTACCGTATCGTAATCGTGATCGTAAGACGATAAACTAGGACTTTCAGTGTGCGCGGTCGGTCCCTAGCATGTTTACCGAACACTCTTCCCACATAGCTTAGCTAGGACAGTAGTTAAGCTTAACGCAACAGCCTGCAAGACGAGATTAATAAGGTTCTAAAAAAAAACAGATGATCTTATGCCTGGACTGATGCGAGCCTGACGTTGCTAACTAATGGTCGGACGTGCGATGCCATCGGTGGCTCTAATTAGTGGTTGCCTTGTTGGTGCTACCGTATTGTTAACTTAACAAAAATGTACCAATGCTACAGTGTGCAATAGTAGTACAGTATGTGCACGTACTACCTACGTCCAGCGCTATCGGCGTGGTAATATTTGGAGAGCCAACCGTACGGCGGGTACGACACCATTGTCTGTCATCGGTATGTGGGCCGTGCTGGGCCGGCGAGACTGCGCAGCGCGCTGCGTGCATGCGTTGATCAGGGCGTGTACACCTGCACGCTGTCGGTGAGACAGAAGGACGTTAATTCCCCGTACGGTCCGGAGCCATGATTAGCAGGCGCGGAATCATTGAGCGAGCCAACCGCGGTCAAGGTCCAGCCAGGGCAATGTCGGGGATAAGATCGCGTGCTCCATCATGTGGACGAGAGGTAGAGATCCAGGTATCGTACTACTAGTACGTAGATTTGGGGGGACTCATCATGGCCGTACGTGGCGGTAGCGGTATCCTGTCGCGCTTGGGAAGGTAATTAGTGCCGCAAGATGATGACGCACGGCGTGACTGCACGTAGTACTAGTAGATTAAGCGCGGAGACGCGGCGTGATTAGGGGGCCAAGCCAAGCCAACCCAACGTGCGTCCATGTGCGGTGGCGCTGCAAACGCGGCCGAGGACGGACACCTCCACATGGACATGGGCCTCACGACTGACGACCCCGGCCGTCATCAAACCCGGTTGGTGCTGCGCTATTTCTCCGTCCAAATCCCCAACCCCTCCCCGCTAATCGCGCCGCACCAACCAAAAACTAATCTCGCTTTGCGCTCCCTCCGCGTGAACTCCCGTCACTGTTAATTTTGACCGGGGAGTCAACTCTGCAGTACTTTTCACACCTGCATGTGAGTGTGTGTGGCTGACGTGGAGCTGACGTCTGCTTTGGACGAAATGTGCAGGGCCTGGACCCGATGCTGACGGCGAGCCTGTTCGCGGAGGACTCGGTGTGCATCGGCGAGCGGAGCATCGACGGCGAGGACTGCTTCGTGCTCAAGGTGGAGGCGGAGGCGTCCAGCCTGCGGGCGAGGAACAGCAGCAGCGTCGAGATCATCAGGCACACCGTGTGGGGATACTTCAGCCAGCGCACGGGCCTGCTGGTGCAGCTGGAAGACTCGCACCTGCTGCAGATCAAGTCCAACGGCAGCGGCAGCGTCTTCTGGGAGACCACCATGGAGTCGCGCCTCGACGACTACCGCGCCGTCGACGGGGTCAACATCGCCCACGCGGGACGCACCGCCGTCTCGCTGGTCCGGTTCGGGGACAGCCAGGACGGCAACACCAGGACGCGCATGGAGGAGACCTGGAACATCGAGGAGGTCGACTTCAACATCTGGGGACTCTCCATGGACTGCTTCCTGCCGCCCAGCGACCTCAGGGACGGCAAGGAGGCCCAGCAGCAAGACAACACCACCGCCGTCGCCGCCGTCGTCAAGGCCCCGAGGCCGCCGCCGCTAAGGATACCGGCCGTCCTGGCCGTCCGCGTTGGCCCCTCGCAGGTGGCCGCTGTCAACCTGGACGAATCGGAACCGCTAATCGCCAGATGATACTACCACAGATAATACAGTGTTATTACTACGATAGTGGAGTGGGGGTGTGTGTACGTGACAGTCAGGCACTCGTCGGCATGAACTATCTAGGTAAGTAGAGATCTGTACATAGTACGTTTCAAGTGAGTATTCTTTTCCGAGGATGGTGTGCATAAAACCTCAGCTAGAATTGGGGTCAGGAGTGAGCTAGTGGTAATTCGGACTACTAGACTGTATACTTATATCTAATTATAGATGTGTTGTAATTGAGCTTAATGACGCTCCGTCAAATGTAAATGTCAAAGAAAACCCCAATTCTGCTTGGTAACATAATAGACATTAACTTGTCTTGCTCAGCTGGGTTTTTCTGAAGAAAATATATGAGGCCACAGGGACTTCCATTCCTGGGAGCTGACTTCTACTAGGAAGTGCTGACACTTGACAGACAAGAACAGAGATAGACGAAAATGCAGCAAACAACATTTGTCTACTAGAGAAATACCATTTCTGTATGGGGTTGACTGAGAAATACCATTTCTGTATGGGGTTGACTGAGAAATACCATTTCTGTATGGGGTTAACTGACACAGCATGTACTAGGAAGCTGAGTTGACTGGCACAGTCAGTGTTAAGACAGCAAGATGAAACTGCAGCGAACAACATTTCGCTAGAGGAAAGTGTAGTAAATAAAGTAGTACAGCGTTTTTGCATGGAATTGGCTGGCACAGAAGAGAGCATATTAAAGGGGTAATAAGCACTGAGATGAGCCTTGGTGTCCGATCAAAGACAGATCGCCGGACCTTCTCGACATCGTTGATCTAATCTAAAATCGGACGACTGGTTTTCATCCGCCCCGTCCTCTAATTACGTATATTGATTCTTCTACTCTTACTTCCAAACGCCTTTATTAAGTAAAAAACGCCTCCATTAATTTAGCGAACTCAGCGACAGCGTGACTCCGAACTCCCCTCCCCCTACATCGCTCTGCTTCCTCTGTCGTTGCTCCCTCACAACGCTCTCCTCCCCCACCGCTGGCGCACGGTGCCGCAGGGACTCGCCGTCGACACTCGCTTGATCGCTCAAGATGAGCCTTGCCTTGAACCTTACCACGTCGACGATGGAGGCTGGGCAGGCTGGTGCCTTTGGAGCTCCGTCACATGTGGTGATTCCAAGTCAGTGTAGCATCGACATATGGAGGCTTCTTCCGGTAAGTGCACCACGCACAGGCGGCTTCGCCGACCAGGGTCACCATGTCGACGCGGCCGTGAGCGTGCGACCAAACTCAGATTTCTAATTGCGACCCAGTCTTCTCCTTGGCAGTGCGTCCTGTCCCGCTCCACATGCTAGCTCCTTTTCTTTTTTGACAATACACATGCTAGCTCCTTGTGACTGCTAGCCTCGCTCTGCTTGTCATGTTGATCTCATGGCCGCACTGAATAAAATTTGCAGTGGAAGCAAACATCGATACATATTCAAATAGAATTTTGTTTTATGGAAGCACGGTGTGAAACATATTTCCTCGTTCTACAACGTACAATACATATTTTCTTCCCACAAGCTAGGATTAGAGTGCTTCATAGTAGCATATTTTCTTCTACACATACATTGCTTCCTTCTCCTATGCTTCTATTGTGCATACATTCTGCTTCACACAATGCCTAACATGCTCCTATGTATTTCACATGTGTTCTTATTATATAACAGATAATCTTCATCATGGATGATGGGTGTTCATCGACAGCCATCCCATGCACGCCGAAGGTTGGGGCACCACGGACCACACCAGCTCTATTTTCGTGGTCGAGACATCGACATGTGGTGCATTCTTCGGCCGGCGATCGTCAAGAGACTAGCATGGTGCAGCCTTGCCGGTCAAGGGTTACGACAAATCAAACAACAAGGACGGCGTTGACTAGCTTTTCTGCCAACTTAGTTTGATGTAAATAGGAATAGGAAACTCTATCCGCCTATTAGGAAGCAAGTACTAGCTGGAACAATGTAAACACATGTATTGAGAAGCAAAGTTTAGTTTGGTAGGAAGCAACTTAAGATGACATTGGAAATACAATGTTGTTCATATGGAAGCAAAACTATATGGATATTTTTATTATATTGAAGCAAATAATATCATTCCCATTGATGCAGATTCTTCATTGTAAGGGAGCACAGTTTTGGTGTATCTGAAGAAAAATCTGTTTCATAGGAAGCAGATTTGGCAAACATTAGAGGCGTGTGTCGAAGCAGATTTGAGTAATATTGGAAACAATATGTGTTTCCTAAGGAAGCAAGCTGAATAATATGAAAAGTGGGAATTTAATTATTTGCATAACATTGGAAACAATATGTGTTTTCTAAGGAAGCAAGTTGAATAATATGAAAACTGGGAATTCGGTTTTGCTTGATTAAATGGCTTCCTCAAATCCGTAATTACTTTTATAAAAGTAAAAATGAAGTGTTCTCGGAAATTAATTCCATGTCATTAGTACTAACATTTAATGTGACGTGATTAGCGGTAGCAGTTAATCCGTATATAAATTACCACCGGGACGCTCATTTTCTAGGTCAATCCCACGGGTTAGAAAGACCCAATCGTATGGCGTACCGCTAGTCCGATGGGAAGCAAAGAATCGGCGTCCGATCCCTAGTGATGCCCTAGTCATATTTACATGTACAGATACCTATCTACCCCTAAAGCCAGTTTCATACATTCATTACTTAGCGATGTGTGAATCGCAAAGGACCATTATATACTGGCCCAACAGCACTACTCAGTTACAAGAGAAAACACTAAAGAAGAAAACACTTCCTCTGATCCAAATTATCTGTCGCATGTTCTTGAACCTAGACAGATTTTATGCAACATTTTGCCTCAAACTGCAACAAGTAATATGAATCGGAGGGAGTATGCATATTTGTCACGAGAACAAAATTTGTCAAGAGAAAAATGTAAACAATGTACAACCTGAGAACGGTAACGGCTGGGTTTTTCTGCTCCGCTGGGTTTTTCTGAAGAAAATATGAGGCCACAGGGACTTCCAATCCTAGGGGCTGACAGTACTAGGAAGTGTTGACAGTTGACAGACAAGAACAGAGATAGACGAAACTGTTGCGAAACAACATTTGTCTAGCTAAAAAAGTAAACGATGTACTCCTCGTCGCTGATTTAGTACAACTTGTACTAGAAATCAAACCAGCAAAGCTTATTATGGATCAGATTAGTATATAGTACCAGTTATGTATATGTGATTGACTGACACAGAATTTACTTACTAGGAAGCTGACACAGAATTTACTTACTAGGAAGCTGAGTTGACTGGCACAATCGGTGTTAAAAGAGCTAGTAGATGAACTTGCAGCTAACAATATTTCACTAGACGAAAGTGTAATAGTACAGCGTTTCTGCATGGAATTGGCTGGCACAGAAGAGAGCATAATAAAGGGGTAATAAAGCACTGAGATGAGCCTTGCAGCAGCATCACATAGTCACATTTACATGTACAGATAGCTATCTACCCCTAAAGCCACAGTTCCATAAGATTCATTACCTAGCGATGTGTGAATCGCACAAGGACCATTATTTACTGGCCCAACAGCACTACTCAGTTACAAGAGAAAGGGAAAAAGAAGAAAACATACTCCCTCTGATCCAAATTATTTGTCGCATGTTCATTGAATCTACACAGATTTTATGCAACATTTTGCCTCAAACTGCGACAAGAAATTCGAATTGGAGGGAGTACATTTTTCGGGAGAAGCTAGGCTCGCCCTACAGGAGATAGAGGCGGCTGGTGTGGCACATAGCTGGGCCGAGCTCTACCTTGGCTGGCTGTCATAGCCTTGAGCTTATGATCTGCAAGGAGTGTATGTTCTTGCGCCGCTGGCATATCAGCCTGCGTCCTGATAGGGCACCTGCCGTGAAGCATCACTATACACATCGCAAAAGCCTGAAGTAAAGCAATGGATGAACTGAATTCAACCGCGTATAACCCTTCTTTAAATGAAACCATACTGAAAGCATGCCGGTCTTCATGTGATCGGCCCTACAAACAAAGGTAACATTACATCAAGCGTCAGTTGTTTGTTCTGTTGCAATTGATAGAAATAAATCCTGGAAGCAAGCAAGAGTAGGGGAGTACAAGCACAAACCTGAGTTACCAAGTCAAATCGATGACTGCCATCCTGCGTCTGGTTCTCCTGAATAGACTTACAACCTTTGTTTTCCTGGGTGTTGTCAGTTAGGACACTCAGCATGCAGCCTTCATCCCACCCACCACAGTCGCATGATCCTCCTGATCTCCACCTCTCCATCAGAGGTAAAGGTTGCCCAGAAGTTGGTGCACCGTGAAAGCCATTAGGTAGTATGGCAATAACACTGGCTGAAGCAGAATTAGTATTTGTCATGTTAGGGTGGAAGTTTCCCAGAGGAGGGCAAGAGCAGCCAATTGGTGCTGAACTACTTTGGCCAGAATTCTGTGAAGATGATTGATAACGAGTTTCT
Source organism: Avena sativa (assembly GCA_916181665.1). Taxonomy (NCBI): domain Eukaryota; kingdom Viridiplantae; phylum Streptophyta; class Magnoliopsida; order Poales; family Poaceae; genus Avena; species Avena sativa. The sequence continues at coordinate 26,882,949 of OV702283.1, forward strand.
GCTGTCTGAGGAACTGTGCTGATAAAAGCCCCGATCTCCCTGCTAATATGTGAAACACCTGATTCCACAGGTCTTGGTAGAAGTTCAGAACCAACCAGCACAAATTCTCTCTGGACATGAAAATCTTTTGTGTGGAAGCATCTTGATTTTCGGCGTGAGATCCTCAATTCCCCAATAATACTAGATACCAATTGATGTTTCTTGTTCTTATTACCTGTAGTGATCCAAGCTCCACTTTTTTTCTTCGGTTCTTCAACAGTGAATAAAGTATATGCACTTTCTAGATCATCCTTATCCGAGATGCCCTTCCTTCTCACAGTGGCTGCTAGGATATCAGAATCACCAAAAGAAAGCATGAACAGAGGTAAGCCATTTTTCCATGCTAGCTGCAGAAGCGCTTGCCTTGTTGCTCTTGAATCCCTTTCTTGTTGGAGGTACCTCTCACTGTTCAATAACACACGAGGAGACTGGTTTGTGTTTGCTTCAGCATGGTTATTTGAGTCGACTACTGCATCAACTGACCTACGCTGCACATTTTGTGGCCCAGATCCTTCCAAGTTAAGAGATTGCTTATTGGTATTACTCGGCAGATGACACTTTGGAACAAATGAAGGTTGAACTGGAACAGAAGTGGACGTTTGCCTAGACTTTAATAATGGATCTAACATTCTCCTCAATGGGCTGCGCCGGCCTTTGCTGTTTGATCGTTTGTCCTCGTTAATTTTATCCACAGGAGTGTCAGGTTGTCGAGGAGATGGTGCTTCCTTCAGGCTAGAGCATCGGCTCACTCTATTCAGCCCAGAAACAAGATGACGATCAGGCAACACATCCATATCACTAAACTTTGAGCTAATTTTGGGTGGACCCTTAGCAACACTGATGGCAGATTTGCGTTGGTTACAGTTTTCACCTCTTGCTACAGCTGCACTACCAAAATCAACTCCAGTTGCAGTGCTACTGGTGCCAGGTTCTTCTGCTGAATCCATGATGGGGAGTGGACACGAGTGTGGAATTCGAGGAAATTCAGGGTATTGGCCAATATCCTCAAAGAAACCAACAGGTGACCTGCTACCATTTCTTTCTGTTTCCACCATACCATTGATCTCATTGCTCCGTTGGGGGTCGTTACAAACGGAATCATTGTTATGGGATGTGAAGAAATTTCGTCCAATGTTGTCATCATCTGTAAAAAGCCTGCGTGAACAGTGATGAACAACCTCCTCTATCTTCCTTGTAGTATCTTCATCATCAACCATTTCATGTGGCGTGCAACTCCCAGAGGCAGCGATCATAGAGTCCAACTTGCTGTGATTTAAGCCACCATAGTTACCATTGTTCTCTGCACACATGTACTTGCCATGCCCTGGCAACAAACTCAGCACTGCAGAATTTGGGCTGGGTGAACTGGGCTTCTCATGGTGTTTGTCCACAGGACTACTTTGCTGAGACTTCATAGAACAATGCTGGTGGTCATTCAGTGGAGATTGATTGCTATCAAGAGATTTGCTGCTAGGGCTTCCAGAAGAATTAGATGGAGAAGAGAATAGAACAGATCTACTGGTATCAGATGGAGAGGCCCCATGGCTGCTAGAGACCTCATGCTTTTGTTCATGAGACCACCTTGCAAGAAGGCCCCACTCAAGAACCCCGACATTCAGTGCCTTGTCCTGAAGATGGTCAGCTGTCTCTTTACCCTGTAAATATGAAGGAACTTTGGACATATGCTTGACAAGTTCATCAACGGTGGCGGCCTTTCGTGCAGGCCATGGTTTTGAGCTCTTCAAGGCTGCACCCCCTTCTACATTCCGAGGTTCTCGCTGCCTTCGAACCTTATCATTCTTCACAACTCCGATTCTATCTTCAAACTTCCCATCAATGTTCCCACTGGCTGCTGCATCCTTCCCCTTTGGCACTTGTACAAATAGTTCTGGCTGGAAATTCCCCCTTTGCCGTCCTTCACGACTTGCTGTGGTCCTCACGTTCCTTTCTCTACCAAACTGCCCTTTTGTTGCCATATTTGTGATGGTTTAACATAACAAGCACACCTTTTCAAATTACCCCTTGTATGCGCAACAGGGATATATTATCACTTGATTCGGTCAGATATCCTGAAATTTTCAGCAGATAAAGATTCAGTAAATTGCAATATCATAAAGTCTGAAATACAATTCAATACAAGCAGGAAAAAGCTGTGTAATTTTAATATTTCTGTTAGCCACAGTACAAACTACTTGGATTAGTGATCAGCGCTTACATGGCATGCAACAGCACTGTACACATTTAATACTGTGATATGTTATCTTAATTAAGAGCCATGAACCTGTCGGTGGATGATCATCATTTTGTCTCCCCGGGATCCTGGATTTATGATCTATGGTGTGTCTATGTGTCCTCGGCTGGTCGGAACTGAGCACAGACAATTTTTTACTTTATAATGTTCTCATTCGATATGTCAACAATCTTGCATACAAAAGAGAAAATAAAGAAAAAGGGCCAGCAAAGTGCGGAGGTTGGCCTGAATCTATTCATATCTTAGTGCAGACCGTGCTAGCTTCTAGCTTCTATATAAAATTAGTGTGCACAAGTACGATGCACGGGGGTCTAGCCAGCCTTCAATAATTCAGTCAAGGTACAAGTATTAAATCGACAACGGAATATCTTTCCCTGTTTCCCTGAAGAAAAAGCGAACAGTTTCTCCATACAATTCTTTATGGTGGTTTTAACGACAGAGGAAACAACATCTAATCCTGTGAGCCTATGGGGAAAACAACTACCGGCAAGACCTCCCAAAAGACCCCTAACAAAAAACGTAAAACTGATACACAAGAGAATAACAAAGAGAGATGTCTTGGAGGATCATCCTGTTGAACTCTGAATACCAAAGACAGAAATAAACTGCAGCACAAATTTGCCACGATCTAGGCTCTAATGAGTTTTCCCCTCTTCGCATTAAACCCCAACAGAAACCCACTCGACTATTCACTCTCAGTAGTCCTACAGGACCGAATCAACCACATTACCCAGAGATTGAAAAAAGAAAATACACAACCAAGCACATTATCACAGCTAAGGTAAGTGAACATACCAGGCAGAGGGAGGGCCAAACAAACAAGCAAGAGCAATCACTTGAAGAACAGCCCCCAAATCGTCAAGAATCGAGTTGGGGGATGACAAACCCGCAGATCTGCCACCTTCCTGCGACAACAAGAAGAACGCACGCGGATCAGTGCGACTCGAGCCGGCACTGCGCTGCAATGAGAGATAGAAGAAGGTGTCTTACCTTGGTAGAAAGGGGGAGACGAGGCGAGAGAAGAGAAGAAGAGTGAAGCGCAGGGAGCGAGAAAGAAAGCCGCAGGCGGACTGGGTAGATAGAGACCTGCAGGCAGATAGCAGCGGCGAGGTGGTGGTGGTGGTGGTGGTAGTAGTAGTACTAGGCTACTGCTGCTTATCGGTTAGGTAGGTGGCGATGGTGCGCGGCCTCGTGCTTGCCTTTGCCAAGCTAGGCTACCCGCCGCTGAGTTTCTACTTGTACGGTTCTACTCCTAGCTAGCAGTCACCCTGCAGCTCGGTCTCGCCGGTAATAGCAGCGCTTGTGATTCGGAGGGGACGGTGGGGCTCCGGGGAAAGCGAGCAACTGAGCTGGCCTCGCTTGTCGTCGTCGTCGGGGGGTCACGAGGACTGGGCGGGGGATCACACTGGCGCGGTGGGGAACGGGAATGGGATGGATCGGATCTTGAAGTGGTAGGAACGGGGGAGAGGTAAAGCGCGGGGACGGACGGCCGGGGCGGGTGGCGTGGGTGTGCGGGTGGGGGGTCCGGGCGGTTTTGTCGCGGCAGTGCGGGGGCGCGAGGCGTGTCGTCTGTGTGAGGGCGGGTGAGGTCAGCAGCACCGCTCGGCAGCGCCTGCGAACTGGCACGGCGCCCGGCGCAGGACGGCGACTTCTACCTGTTCACTCACTCTCTCTCCATCCGCATCCCATCCACCCATGCCCCATTATTGCTACCCTTCGCTTCACCCTTCCTGTACTGTGTCATGCTTTTCTCACTCAACAACGCCCTCGTGATCCGTCCCAGTACGTGCAGGCACAGCTTTAGTTTACAGATCTGGTTTTCTGTTTTCACCGGGGAAGCCCGTTGCCGGAAATTCACTTTCGATCTAGGTGCATATTCTTCATTTACTAAGAAACGCATACTCCTAAAAAATTACTCGTCTGCATCTCGAAAATTTATGTGCTCACGTAAAATTTCAGGAAAAAGCAATACGAAGCCTCGTTTTAGTTTTAAGAAAAATGATACATCTCCCCCGAAAATTGCACGCTTCCATTCGCCGGGTCGCGGTCCGTCAGATCCCTATATTAGAGTTGTGTTTGAGTTTGATTAGTACTCTAGCCTAAATCAGTTTAGCCGGCTTCTCTCTCCTATATAATCATTGTACTATTGTTTAAATTAATACAAGCAGTATATTGTCCGGGGGGGCAGTACATTGTCCGGACAGTACATTGCCCGGGCTAAGCTTGTGGTTTTTCTTTTAAGTAGTAATGAAAAGTGAAACTTTATGATAGAAATTATACAGAGCAAGCACTAAGAGTAGAAAAACCGTCTGATACAGTACATTGCCCCACTAGCGCCTACTCCACCAGCGCCAACACCTCCCTCCGCTGTGGCCCCCTGGCAGCCGCAACACGATCCATGGACGGGTCTCGTTCAGGCATGGCCCATGCCCTGGTCGGCCCCCTCTCCCTACGGCACCCCTCCGGCCTACACCGGGACATGGAGTCCCGGTCTTCTTCCATCCATTGGCTCGCCCGGGCCTCTTGCACCCTGACCTCCGCAGCAGGTCTACACCGCTCAAGCTCCACCGATGGCCTACATGGCACCTCACGCGCCTCAATACTACATGCCCTCCTCGACGCCAATGCCCTACGTGTACGGGGCTCCTCTGGCCTTACCGTACATGCCTACGCCATCTCCATCAACCTCTTCATCAACCGCTCCACCGAGCTGGGACTAAGTCGCCTTCATCGCTGCCATGAACAAATTCACGCTCAACAACCACAAAGGTACGGATTGGATTTTCGATTCTGGTGCATCTTCGCACATGTATTCAAATATGGATTTTCTGTCGGCTTGTTCTTCTTACCCTTTTTCTTCTATAACTTCTGGTGATGGTTCTTCAATTCCCATATCTTGTGCCGGTCAATCATACATCAATAATTCCCACACAAATTTTCTTCTTCGCAATATTCTTGTTGCTCCATCTTTAATCAAAAACCTTATCTATGTTAATCGCTTTACTGTCGACAAAAATGTCTCTTTAGAATTTGACCCGTTTGGTTTATCTGTGAAGGATCTGAAAACGGTGGAGGTCCTCTCTCACTACAATAGCTCGGGTGATCTTTATCCCCTCCATGGCGCGCCAACTTCCACACCTCAAGCCATGCACACCTCCGTCGACCTTTGGCACCATCGGCTAGGCCATCCCAATAAAAACACAATGTCGTCTTTGCTTCAAGAATTTAGTCTTCCTATAGATAGTTCTAGCTCTTCTTGATACGTCGGAAACGTATCTATAATTTTTGATGTTCCATGCTTGTTTAGTATATACTTTGCTTTGTCTATACTTTTAGGTGTTTTTATATGTTTTCTGGAACTAACCTATTAACAAGTTGCCACAGTGCCAGTTGCCTGTTTTCTTCTGTTTTTGGTTCCAGAAAAGCAGAAAATCAATATTCTCGGAATTGAACGGGAAGCCAAAGTCAATATTTTACCGTGGGCAACACGAAGCCAGAAGACGAGATGGAGAAGGCTCACCAGGGGGGCACACACCCTGGCCACGCGGGTGGGCCCACCCTGTGCCTGGGGGGTGAGCCGCCCTAGTGGCCCCCCTGTCTCGCCCCTTCGCCTATAAGAAGCCCCCGATGCAGAAACCCTACGCACCCGATCAAAACTCCATGAAACCGTTTGTAGCCGCCGCCACCATCGTCCCTAGATCGGGGGGATCTGAAGTTCTTCCCGGCACCCTGCCGGAGGGGAGATCATCCCGGAGGCCTTCTTCTCCGGTATGAAGCGTGAGTAGTTCCACCTTGGACTACAGGTCCATGTAGTAGCTAGATGGTTGTATCTCCTCCTTGTGCTTTCATGTATAGATCTTATGAGCTCCGTTCATGATCAAGATCTAATCTATTTGTAATCATGCATGTTGTGTTTGCGGGGATCCGATGGATATTGAGATTACTATGTCAGATTGATTAATGGTTTTGTCTATATGATTCTATCACATCTGTGTTATTTGTGATCTTGCATGCTCTCCGTTGTTAGTAGCTATCTTGGCCAAGTAGTTGCTAGTGACTCCAAGAGGAAGTATTTATGCTCGATAGTGGGTTCATGCCTCTAGTTTCCAAGGGAAGTGACAGAAATCTCTTTGGTTGTCGATGTGTTGTTTCCACTAGGGAGAAAACAACGGTCTCCTGTTCATGGAACAAGTGGATTGTTTACCTTACACACTTTGCCTAAAGCAGTTGTCTGTTGCTTGCAACTTAATACTGGAGGGGGTTCGGATGATAACCTGAAGGTGGACTTATAGTCATAGATGCAGTTGGATGGAGATATATGTATATTGTTGTATTGCCCAATCGAATCTCATAGGATTTTTTTGTCTGATATTGCATTGTTATGCCTTGCTCAGTTCCTGTCAATTGCCCTGCTGTAATTTGTTTACCCTTCATGCCATGTTGTTTATCTAAGGAGAGCACCTCTAGTGAACTTTGGACCCTGATCCAATCTTTACCATTGATATACCTTCCACTGTTACTGTTTACTTGCTGCAAACAATCATCACCTTCCACACCATACAGTTAATCCTTTGTTACAGTAAATCGGTGAGCTTGACAACCTCACTGATTCGTTGGGGCAAAGTCTTGAGTTTGTGTTGTGCAGTTTTCCATGTTGCTTGCAACACCTTTAAGACGTTTCCTACTGGTTCGATAACCTCGGTTTGTGCATCACACCTTGCTCTTGGGGTTTCCTGACGAAGTGCTCCGCGTTGACGCAACGCCATCACTTCTCATGATGCCTCTATTTGTAATGCTTGTCAATGTGGCGAGCATGTTAGATTATCCTTTGGCACATCAACTACCTATAGTACTTTTCCTTTTGAATTATTACATTGTGATCTATGGACATCTCCGATTCCTAGTGTTTCTGGTTTCAAATATTATCTCGTTATTCTTGACGATTATTCTCACTACATATGGACCTTTCCTATTCGCGCCAAATCCGATGTGCACTCTATTTTTCTAAAATTTTGGCGATATGTTCTTACACACTTCGTCCTCCCCATACGATTTATCCAATGTGACAATGGCCGAGAGTTTGACAATACTCAAAATAGATTTTTATTTCTCTCTCAAGGTATTCTTCTACATTTTTCTTGTCCATACACTTCCCCTAAAAATAGTAAAGCCGGACATTTTTTACGATCCATCAATGATATACTATGTACTTTACTCAGCCAAGCCTCTCTCCCCCCCTCCTTTTTGGGCAGAAGACCTTCGCACGACAACCTATCTTCTCAACATCCGACCAACCAAAACTTGTCCGCTTTACACTCCCTTTCAATCTCTCTTTCTTCATCATCCTGAATATTTAGAATTGTGTGTCTTTTGTTGCCTATGTTTTCCCAACACTGCATCCACCGCCTCCAACAAACTCGTCCCTCGCTCCTTGATACGTCGGAAACATATCTATAACTACACTTTGAGGTATTTTTATACACTTTCTGGAACTAACCTATTAACAACATGCCACAGTGTCAGTTGCCTGTTTTCTTCTGTTTTTGGTTCCAGAAAAGGCAGAAAATCAAAATTCTCGGAATTGGACGGGACAAAAGGCCAAATTTCCTATTTTTCTCGGAGCAACATGGAACCACGAAGCAGAAGTGGAGGGGGACACCAGGGTAGCCGCACCCCCTAGGCGCGGGCCAGCCCTGGTGGCGCCCATAGGGGGTGTGGCCCCCCTGGCCCTCCACCGACCTTGCCTCCTTCGCCTATAAGAAGCCTCCGACCCAAAAACCCTAAATAATCTGGCAAAAATCCACAAAAACCTCTGCAGCGCCGCCGCCACCGAAGGAGAGATTCGGGGGACAGAAAGTCTCGGTTCCGGCACCCTGCCAGGACGAGGAAGTGCCCCCGGAGCCATCTCCATCGATCTCCACCACCATCTTCATCACCGTTGCTGATTCCCATGATGAGGAGGGAGTAGTTCTTCCTCGAGGCTAAGGGCTCTATCGGTAGCTATGTGTTCATCTCTCTCTCTATGCATGATCTTGTTGTGGTCATGAGCTTTGTAATCAAGTATATCTACCTTGCTAATCAAGTGCTTCAATAGATCTCTGCTCTCCCCATGTGTGTGAAAGTGACAGTGTGCACGCCATGGTGGCACTTAGGCTTGAGTCTACATAAATACTCATTGTTCTTTAATAGATCTATGCTTTTCCCCACGTGTGTGAAAGTGACAACGTGCGCGCCGTGTGTGGCACTTAAGCTAGACTACATGTATATTCATGAGTTATATTTGGAATTGGATGTCCCTATGAAATTGTGGTGTTTGTTAGAACCATCTAGCGCTCAAGGTGATAGTGTGGGGTTACCTAGACGGGGAAGGCGGACTTTGAGCTGTGCTTTTGTAGGCCTACCGTGGATTAGAGTGTCCAACCAGAGAGTAGTTAAGAATAGTATCATGAAGAGGGGATATTTATATGAGAGAATGTTCACTAGTGAAAGCATGATCCCTAGGACTTGTTTCTAAGCATTGAAACGCCGTTTGCATCTAGATCTGTTGCTTGTTTGCTTGCTTCCATCTTTGTTTCAGCTTGCCTTTAGTTTACCCCACGGCAACAACAAGCCAAAAGCTATTTTCTGGCACCGTTACCACTTGTATTTCACTATCTCTTCGCCGAACTAGTGCACCTATACACCTGAAAAGTGTATTGGGTGTGTTGGGGACACAAGAGACTTCTTGTATCTTGATTGCAAGGTTGCTTGAGAGGGAATAACTTTGACCACTTCCTCCCCGAGTTCGATAAACCTTGGGTAATCCACTTAAAGGAAACTTGCTGCTGTTCTACAAACCTCTGCACTTGGAGGCCCAACAACTGTCTACAAGAATAGAAGTGCGTAGACATCATCTGGCCGCAACGGCGCCACCATAGAACCACCTCCACAGCACCCCCTCGCATCGATAAATAGAGCTACCCTAGCCGCCTAAGAACCTCGCCCCCACTATTTCTCCCTCCAAGTAGGTTTCTCACTGAGTCCCCTGCCCAAGCAAGCCTACCTTCGCCGCCGATGAGCTCACCCTAGATGCACAGGCCTCATGTCGATTTTTCCTCGAGGAAGCACCCATTACCCAATTAAAACTACCTAGAGAACCATAGTAGCCTCAGGAACCCCAAGCCTACCCTAGCTACACCGCTCGAGCCCCTCGCCATCGACTCTGATGATGACTGGGACCTTGTTGACGACGGGCTCAACCTAGTTCACCCTACCGACCACCAGAAGGCGTGACTTAGCTCATTTGAGCCGCCTCAATATCCTCTTGTCCTAGTGCTTTCAAAACCCACAGTCGTGGACCATAGCTCGCCGGAGAACCACCGGTAAGAGTCGGAGATGAGAACGAACCCTAACGCACAAAATTTAATGAAACGTACCGTTTCATCGGTTAAGTGACTGGTCGGACCGGTTTGACAGGTTCAAATGTTGATTATAAGCTGATTAAAACTATTTTAAATCCAAGGGGGTGTCATGGAAAGTGTTTTTATCCTAGTAGGATACTCCAAATAAAGTGATTCTTTTTTCTATGGACAGATAATTAAAAGATCTAATAAATGGAACTAATTTCACCATTTACTGAGATGCTTTACTGTTTTTAGTAATTATTTGCTCTCAAACAAAGATTTGATCAAGTTTCTAATATTTTCTAGATTTGAACATATCTCAAGGAGAGGATTTCCCCCTTGATACCTAACAACCCACTGAAGGCAAGCCATGTACCAACCTTTCACAAATCAAGAATAATCCCTCTCGAAAATAAACCTTGAAAACTAATTTTGTGCATTGCATGCATGTGGACATCGTCAAGGATTTGTTGTTGATGAGAAGGGAACACTCTGCTTCGGTACCCACCTTTGCGTACCGGAGAAACCCTCCCTCAAGCAATAAATCCTCCATGAAGCTCATAGTTCTGCATGCTCCATTCATTGAGGAGGTACCAAGATGTACCAAGATTTGAAGTGGACATTCTGGTGGGGATACATGAAGGGCTAAATTGCTTACTATGTTGTCTGTCGCAATGTATGCAACCTTGTGAAAGCCAAACACCAGAAGTCGGAAGGATACCTTCAGCCACTGCAGATTCCACGGTGGAAGTGGGAATAGAAAACAAAAAATTTCTACCGCAAGAACGAATAAAACCAAGATCCAATCTATGAAAAATCCAAGATCTAATCTAAAAGATAGGTGCAACAAGATAGATGAGAACTAACCCTCGAATATCCAAAGCCTTAACGATATCTAATCTCGCAGTTGATGACGATGATCCTTCCGACGTTGCGATCCGGCAGTGCTTTCGCACTCGGTAACACGTACAGAGTCAATGAATACCTTCCTCTCCATGTTCCAACGGGCAGCGGAGGTAGTAGATCCCCTCGGAATACCATCAGCATGACAGCATGGTGGTGGTGGTGGTGGAGAAATCCTGTAGGGATTCGCCTAAGTCGGCGCAGGAAGAAGGAGGAGGGAGGAGATGTCACGGCTAGGGTGTAACATCCCAGCATTTAGGAACTAGCGAAGGGTAGATTTAGGAATTTGGAATGTTGCATGCATTCATCTGTGAAAATGTGGGTAAAATTTTCGCCAAATAAAAACCTAAAGTGATCTAGGTTTCTTTCATGCTTATAGATTAGGTTTAGTCTTAAAGGATGATTGCTATAGACTTTGATATGATCTTTGAGGAATTATGTGTTTTGGAAAATGAATTTGAATTTTAAACTTAAGTGTTTGAATTATAATTCAAATAAATTAGGAATAAGGTTTGAATCTTGATTTAATTAAGAGTTAATTATTATAACTCAAACTTTATCCAAAGCAAACAATTAAGAATATGAAAACTTATTTCATATTTTCATTCCATAAATAAGTTACAAAAATGTAACTTATTGAAATTATCCACAAACTTCACAATAGCAAATAAATAAAGAATAAAAATATTTCTTTATTGATAATCATATAATCTTTATTACAGAAGAATAAAATGAAGATTACAAAATAATAAAATGAAAATTACAAAATAATAAAGAAGATTACATTAACCATCCTATAAAGAAAACCTAAACTAAAATCTTCATCTTCAAATCTGTACCTTCAAGACAAACACTATTAAAACAATAATATAGGTTAGGGTTAGAATTGTTTTACTCTCGGACAGTCAGTGAGATGCACTGAACAAGTTTCATCATTGAGAAATTTATAAAAGGGGCAAGTTTCACCAATATGAAAGAATCTATCTTTCATAAATTTTAAGCCAAAGAGTCAAACTGACAGCAATGAGGGGCAAGTTTCACCATCCAGGTAAAAGTAATCAGATCAAAGTAACTCTTAGGTCCAAAGCATATCCACAAGTGCACATCAAGCACACAAGCAGGACACACACCTAAATGCACGTGGTGTGCTGTCAGCTTCACAGCACAACTCAAACACACAAAACCATCAGCACAGCTGTGGAGAGGCACTAGTGCATCTCTTCACTGCTCACACACAAGAACAACCAGCAGCTAAACCAAGCACAACAGCCAGCAACCAAACCAACCAAAGCCTAATATCTCATCACCAGGATGGTGACATAAGGAGGGGGGAGGATCAGGTGGACAGCAAGACCAAGTCCAGGAGCTAGGAGGAGCAGCTTAGGTCAAGGTCAAGCACAGGAGCTCAGCAAAACAAGATCAACATCATCACCCAACTCCTTAATCATCAGTTTTTGTGGTGAGTATCATAAAACCCTCACATGATCTAATCATATTATCTAGACAGAAGCATGTGTTGTTTTATGAAACAAACTCTCAGAAAAGACCCAAGTGGGGTGAATCCATCATTGAGATTTTAAACTTTAAAAGCAAACGCCAAAGTACAAGGATTCAACCAAAACTCAGAACAACATCATTGATTTGGTTGTCAAGCTATATATTTCAATCCAAGCACAAATATAGCTAAGATTTAATTTCTAGGCACATCCCTAAGATAAGGGTAGCACCTTAGAAGCTAATCTTTTGGATCCATATAATGATCAAGCCTACTATCATTTCTTTCCAAGCTTTGAATCAAGAAACAATAGCTGGTACCACTACCAGGACTATCCATATGAATCAACTAGATAAGGCCTAAACCCCTAAGCCTCAGACCAACATCATTGGTCTTAGGGATTTCAGAAAAGAACATTTCTATTTATCTTTTCAAACCAAGATCGTCTTAAGCTTAAATCAACCCAAACAATGGATTAGAATCAATCTTGTGTGCCATACCAAGATGGTGTCACAAGAACAATTCTACATGAATCGAGATAAACATTCAATTATCACAGATTCAATCAATTATTTTACTAATCATTTTCCTATCAATACAGGAATCATAATTAGGACATTTCTATGTAAATCTTTACTGTCTAAGATCAATGTGATCTCAAACCACATATGAATTCTCAAGCCAACAGCACTAGGACAGTGATTATATCACACCATACTCATTATCCTTAATCAAGTAAGGACAGGGGTAAGTTAAACTCACTGACTATACCAATCATTGATTTCAGAGCAACTATATCATCTGGATCATATGAAATCTAAGCATATGATCATCTAATAAGCCACCAGAACCATTATAGTTCATCTCAAGCAACAAGCCTCAAGTTAATAATCATTTAGCATGCTTACAGACCATCCACACATGATCTAATTCATCCAGTATATGATCAACCACAAGATAAGAACCCTAAATGAAATAAATCATCTTAATCAGGACAAGACAGTAACCTGAGAGGTCACTGCCAACATCTAGCATAGGATGAGCGAGCACAAAGAGCACTAGGGGAGAGGAACAGAACTCACCAAAGGTCCTCGCTGAAGACTAGAAGAGGAAGCAGAGGTGGCCGGCGACCATGGCGGCACGGGGAGCACCCTAGTAGGGGCGTTGCGACCCATACATCGCCACAGCGACGACCATGACCACGCCTTAAGGCGAGGAGAATCACCACGACGCACGACGGCAGCGGCAGCACCAAGATCCACGCCAACCCCCAAACCCTAGGGTTCGGGACGACATCGATCAGTCGCATGAGAGCCCCATGCTCAAATCCAGTTGGATAGAAAGGATGGGCATAGTCGACAACCTCCTACCGCACCACGACGACCACCAGAACGGCCCACGATGACGGGAATCGCCGGTGGCGATATCACCAACCACGGGGTCGGGGACAGAAGAGGAGAAGAGTGAGTTTGAGGGTGAGAGGCAGCGAGGGAGTATGCCGAGTTGGGCCAGACCCTTCGGGGTGGCTATTTTGACTATGTCTAATGGGCCACCAGGGCCCAATAAGATTAAGCCAGCCCATAAATCTTTAAGGCCTGTTTTAATAAATAGGAAAAGACTAAAATACCCCTGATCTTAATTAAATTCTAGAAAATAAAATAATAGTCCAAAAATTATCAATAAATTTTTTTGGATTCACAATAATCCACACTATCCAAATAAATTAAGATATAAAATTTTAAGACATTTAATTTTATTAAGAATTTTGTAATTTATATATTCCTTATGGAATTTTACAAAATTTTTGAAAGATGATAAAAATAAATAAAAATCACTTTCATTATATATTAATATTGTAGTATTTCTGAAAAATACTAAATGAATATTTAATAAAAAAATTGATATTTCAGTGATAATTCCTAAAAGAATTATTAAATCAATAAAAGTCAAATTAAAGGGAAATAAAATAAAATAATTCAATATATGTTATAAATATTAAAAAGTAATATTTATAAATCCTTTATTATCAAAAATACTTTTTATAATAATGGGGAGAATGCATATCAAGTTAAATGATGCATTACATTACTTGCATAATCATTTTGGTTCTTTAAATATTGTCCTTACCGGGCAATAATGATGTTTTGTAGACATAGAAGCTCAAGGTCCAGTGCAAGCATCAGACTTCACTACCTTGCCATCACAAGGCAAGTTCATCACTTGCTCATGTCCTTTGAAGAGTCTTTATCAAAGTATTTGCAAATTGTGTGTTATCATATATACTATAAAAGAAAGAAAATATTATTTTCACAGATAAAGAAATCATAGATATCATCCTAAGTGATGATGTAATGGAGCAATAGAACTTAGAGTTCTATTTGCAATAATGATGATTAAGTAGGGACTTAATAACCCATGACATTAGTGATTCTAGCTTCGTATATTACGCGTTAGCCATGAGATTTGGAATGGGACAGAGAAGTCATCTGTATCTTCTTCCTCTCGCATGAAGCAGGATGTGCAGGTCGTGATTGTTATCCTCGTAGCGTGCATATTAATTGGTAATTCGTAGAGGATATGCAGCATATGGGTGGGAACCCTCATCGTCCCACGATAGTTCTGGCATCTAACGGTTTGTACAAACCATTGTCGTAATTCATTATGTGGGCATGGTGTACACCAAGGAGGCATGTGAGGTCGCGAAGGGGGCAGTGATTGTCTTGGACCAACTACTGGGCCCCACATCATGGAATAGTGGACGGGAAAGTACGCCCGGTTGTGCAACAAGGAGTTTCATGGGTAAAGTAACGCACCTCTGCAGAGTGTAAGAATTGTAACTTGTTACTCCCTGTTCCGGGAAGGAGCTGCGAACGCGGCAGGAAAGGAACTCCATGAAAGTTCTGGTCAACCTGTGAAGGCTGATTGTCATAGATTTTCATAATAAAATCAATCTTTGAAGAAAGATTTACAAAAATTACATTGTACCAAGGATTTATAATCCGAGGTGGTAGTTAGAGCATCGAACTTCCCACCTTGCAAATAATGAACTTGTTGGGTAACGTTGTTACTCATTATTTCCTTTGATCCCTTGCTTAGACTCTGAGGATCCCGAAGACGTGCCAATCTATGCAACCGAATGTCAAGAAGATGTGTTCTACGAAGAACCTGATCTGTCCGGAGGCGTTGAAGGAGTGGATTACGAATTCCGCTACGGTGTCGATGATAACGAGTCCAACTAAGTATCCCCAGTTAGTAGTAACCAACGGAGCCGAGCAACATGAACTCTATAGAATAAGTTGCCGAGCTCAACTCCTAGTCGGAGTTGCTACTTTTAAATTCCGCTGAAACACTTTATATTTTGGTTTGTAAGTTGAATCTTTAGGAAGTCTTGAACTTCTGGTATTGTAATAATAATAACATGTGTATATTTGTAATATGGACCCGCAATGTTTCTGTTGTACCAATCTGAGGGATGTGATATTTACGGAACGGTGTTCTGTGAATGTCATGTCAACGACTATAGTGTACTACACATGTAGTGGTATGCTGGGTCACCGCAGTTGGTATCAGAGAAAATTGCTTTGACCTTAGGTTGGAAACCTAGTAAAGGGTATTACCTGTAGGAAAGTTTAGCAACGATAAAGAATTCTCTAAAAGTAATATAATGGGTATTCAAATGAGAATATTCTGTTATATATTTTTGTGCGATAATTCTTTGTTATGATGCAATATATCATTGGATACTAATCAAAATTATTTTTTCTGATATACAGAGATATGGCACCAAAGTTTCCAAAACATACTTTGGTAAGTAAAGAGGAGACTCTTGATGATTATCAAGGATTATTCACAGACCAACTTCGTCAACTTTTAAAGCTCTTAGTTGTTCAACTAGAATTCGAGTGAACACTATCACTTACCTTGATGGCCGGATGTTATCCAAGTATCGTGTGAGTATCCAACTTCTAGAGAAGCTTGGATTATATCACGATCTACCTATAGGTGAAGGTAGGAGTCATTTAGCAGCATATCATGTTGCTGTTGTGGAGACGATAGCTAATATCTGGGAACAGAAAACCAAGGAGTTAGAAGGTAGCACATTCTCTGTGATACCTCATGATTCTATAGACTCGGAGCCTATACCGGATCATCTTACTTTGGTTAAGAAGCATCCTAAGTTAGCTTCGAAGTTTATGGATAGATATCGAACACTCGTTGCGTCTTTTTATAAGACACATCAAGTGATTGTTGAAGACAAAAATGATATGTTAAAGGATCTAACTGATCCGGAAAGGAGGAAGCAGTTAGCATTCCAGTTAGAGAAGGAAGCAAGTAGTAGTGCAACACCTATTTTTAAGGATATATCTATAGATCCTAAATCTTTTGTACCATATCCTTATTCACCAAGACCTGAACCTATACAGGATCCTACTATGGATATGAGGTATGCAGTACCACAGGGCTCAGAGGAGGGTTCTGACTCAGAACTTCCTATTGAGAATTCGGATGGTTGGAGAATGGGATCATATGATGGATCTCATGAACACCAGATGTCCACAGATGGTTCTGACAGAAATGTTGGACAATCTGGTTGGATGGGTGTAAGGATGAACCCTAATAACAGTAGTAGAAATACCATGTCAATAGATAATCAGGATGAAGAAAAATATCCTAAGGAGAGAATGTTTGAATCATCAACATCTTCTCAAAACCCAGGGAATATACATTATCCAGTGTTTAACTATCTTGCCAAGGGAGCACCTGGGAAGCAGCAGGATCTGCGTATCCCGTTGACAACTCAAGGAATGAAGCTCAGGAGATGCAGGCTGGAGATAATGTTGAATATGTTTCTGAAGACTTTTCAGCTGAGCTGGAGGGAGTCAATGCGCTCAGGTTGAGTAACGACTCAAGTCCTGACACTTCAGATACATAGTATGTTCCTTCTGGAAGGCCATATGTTCCACAAACTGTGCGACGAACAACACGTCATCACGGTTGGACATCAGGCATGTATGATGAGCGTAGTTACTACTAGAAGGAGGCAACTAGTTATTGATATCAAGTACCGTGTATTGTACTCCAAGAAATAAGATAGCGAGATGAATAAGGTAGTTTTGTGATTATACCTATAGGGTATATGTTGTAATGACTTTGTATTATTATGATAGTATGTATCATATGTGAAATGCACATTTGGATTTTCATTGTGTGACTAGTTCTGTGCGTAATGTCAAGCTCAGAACACATGTGCATGATGTAATTATGAGTATTCGCTTTATGTTGCAGGACTATAGGGTCATGGATACGGGTGTAGAAATGGAAACTGAGCAGCAGCGGATGGAGCGAGAGGCCAAGGAGAAGGCCGATGCCGATGCAGCAAATCAAGGAGCATTACCACCACCACCACCAATGAGGACGTTAATGGAGCAGAATTTTATGCAGTGTATGCAAATGATGCAAGAGACCCAGAACAACTTCATGGAAGAGTTGCTGGGGCAAGCAAATCAGAGGGCTCCTGAAGGTGGAGGAGTGAGTCTATCCGATTTCCAGAATGCAAGACCGTTACCTTTTGCATCAGCTCCTGAACCAATGGATGCAGAAGATTGGCTAGCAGATACTGAAAGGAAGCTGAAAACTGTAGGTTGTAATGATGAGGAGAAATTGAGGTATGCAACTCATCTTATGACTGGACCTGCAGCATCATGGTGGGAAAATCAGTTGGCCATGCAACAACCAGGAAGGGAGTTTACTTGGGAAGAGTTCAAGCAGAGATTCCGTGAATATCATGTTCCAGAAAGTGTTATGGAGTTGAAGCGGAGAGAATTTGAGGAGCTTCAGCAAGGATATACTAGTGTCATGAAGTACATCCGGGAGTTTAGTCAACTGTATCGCTATGCTGAGGAGGATGTCAACACTGAAGAGAAACGGAAGAAGCATTTTCTACGTGGATTAAATCCATTTGTGAAGATGCAGCTAAGGTTAGCCAATAAGCAAACTTATCAGCAGTTGTTGGATGTAGCCATTACTTTTGAAGATGATTACAAGAATGTCCAAGAGGACCGGGGGAAGAGAGCCAAGAAGGAAACCAAGAGAATTCAGGCAAGCAAACCTAAACCCAATCTGGAATTCAAACCTCGGAATAGGAATTATGGCAACAATAACAATAACAAGGGCAGCGGTGGAAATCAATCCAATCCGAGATGGAATGTTATTTGTAACAATTGTGGAATTCCAGGGCATTTCTAGAGGGAATGCAAAAAGCCTGTAGTGATCTGTTACGGTTGTGGTCAGAAGGGGCATATCAAGCCTGATTGTCCGAGCAAACCACCAAGAGGTTGGCCTACCAAGGGAGGAGGACAAGCCAGTGGAGGAAATGGACAACCCAATAAAGGAGGAAATAATGTCAAGAACAACAATGGCAAGAGGAACCGACCTACCGGGAAACTGAATTGTGCAACCCTTGAGGAGATGGATAATTCGGAGCATGCAGTGATAGGTACGCTCAATATCCTTACCAATCCCAGCAAAGTTCTATTTGATACTGGTGCAACTACTTCATTCATTTTTGAAGAATTTTGTGATAAGTTCAGCATTAGAAGGGCAACGTTAGAAAGTCCTATGACCGTAGTTACGGCAGGAGGGAATGTGATTGTACGCCACATAAAACAAGATCAGGTTATCTCGATCTGTGGTTGTACATATTTCGCAGACCTTTATGTGATTCCTTTGAAGGGAATTACAGTAGTGCTGGGAATGGATTGGATGATGTAACACGAAGCTCAGATAAATTGTGAGGAGAAAACTGTCTCAATCAAAACTCCAAGTGGAGCAAGGATAGTCTACCAAGCAGATAAGCACAGTCATATCATGGTATATCTGCAGTTGAACTCAATGAAAGAGGTCAAATTGGAAGAGATTCCTATAGTAAATGAATTCCATGATGTTTTTCCAGCAGAGCTACCGGGAATGCCACCAGACCGGGAGATAGAATTCACTATTGACCTAATTCCTGGTACAACACCAATAGCTCTAGCACCATATAAAATGGTAACCAAAGAGTTAAAATAACTCAAAGAGCAAATTGATGAGTTAGCCAGAAAAGGATTTATTCAGGAAAGTGTATCTCCATGGGGAACACCAGTAATATTTGTGGATAAGAGAGATGGTGGAAGAAGAATGTGTGGTGATTATAGAAACCTAAACAACGTTATTATCAAGAATAAGTATCCTTTACCAAGAATTCAAGATTTGTTTGATCAAGTGAAAGGGGCTGGAGTATTTTCAAAGATCGATTTAAGATCTGGATACCATCAAATAAAAATCAAACCTGAAGATGTTCCAAAGACAGCATTTGTCTCAAGATATGGACACCATGAGTATCTGGTAGTACCATTTGGTTTGACCAATGCACCGGCAATATTCATGAATCTGATGAACAAGATCTTCATGCCATATTTGGACAAGTTTGTCATAGTCTTTATTGATGATATTCTGATATATTCCAAGGATAAGGAAGAGCATGCTGATCATTTGAGAATAGCATTGCAGACTTGAAGAGAACACAAACTTTATGCTAAGTTCAGTAAGTGTGAATTTTGGCTTGATGAGGTAGAATTCCTCGGTCATGTGATCAGTAAGGATGGAATTGCTGTGAATCCATCCAAAGTTCAGTCAGTACTAGAGTGGACTGCACCGACCAATGTGAAGAAAATTCGAGATTTCTTAGGAATGGCTGGTTATTATCGGAGATTCACTGAAGGTTTCTCCAAAATAGTTGGACCAATGACCAAATTATTAAGGAAGAATACACCATTCAAGTGGGATGAGAAATGTGAAGCAAGTTTTCAAGAGTTGAAGACTAGGTTAACCACAGCTCCAATCTTAGAAGTGTTGGAGATATGGCCTAGAGGCAATAATAAATGTAGTTATTATTATATCTTTGTGTTTATGATAAATGTTTACATTCATGCTATAACAGTATTAACAAGGAAACATTAATACTTGTGTGATTTGTAAACTAAATTAGAGTCCCTAGTAAAGCCTCTTTATAATACTAGCTTGTTGGTTAATAAATGATTGTGGTTTCCATATCATGAACATTGAGATGTTATTAACAACAAGATCATATCGTTAGGAGAATGGTATGATGGACATACTCCTATAGATAAGCGTAGCATAAAGATCAAGTCATTTTAATAGTTCAATTGCTATATGCTTTCTGATACATAGTAACCTAATTCCTTCGACCATGAGATCATGCTTATCACCATCACCGGAAGGATGCTTTGATGACATCAAACACCACACACGTAACTGGGTGGTTATAAAGGTGGCATTGAGTGTTTGGAAAGTATGGGTTGAGACACATGGATCAAGAGTGGGATTTGTCCATCCATATGACGGATAGATATACTCTGGGCCCTCTCAGTGGAATGTCATCCAATTGGCTTGCAAGCATGTGACTGGCTCACAAGGGATCACATATCACGGGAATGAGAAAAGAGTACTTATCAGTAACGAGGTTGAACTAGGTATGCAGAGATACCGACGATCAAAACCTCGGATAAGTAAACTATCGTGAGACAAAGGGAAATTGGTATCGTATGTAAATGGTTCATTCGATCGCGAAGTAATCGTAGAAATATGTGGGAGCCATATGAATTTCCAAATTCCTCTATTGGTTATTGTTCGGAGAAGTGTCTCGATCATGTCCGCATAATTCACGAACCGTAGGGAGACACACTTAAGGATTCGACGTTGTTGAGTAGTTATGGAATGATGAGTAAGAGACTGAATGTTTTTCGGAGTCTCGGATGGGATCCGGGATATCACGAGGAGATCCGGAATGGTCCGGAGAATAAGATTCATATAAGGAAAGTCCTGTTTCGGGGTTGGAGAATGGTTCCGGTGTTTTCATCGGGAATGTTCTAAAAAGTTCCGGAATGTCCGGCACTCCGGAGGGGAAGGGTACATGAATGTGTCATAACAAGTTGGAATGGTTGCATCATGTACTAGGTGTCATCGCTGAGCAAAATAAAGGGATAAATCAAATCCTAGTTTGAAAAGTCAAACGCCAATTTGAAAAGTCAAACAACAAGTTTGCTTGGTGGAGGGAGAGTAGGAAACCTACTTGGGGAGGAGTTCCTCTCCCTCCACCGCCGGCCAAGGAGGCCGACTTGGGGGGGGGGGACTCCCTCCCCCTTGGTCGCGCCCTTCCACCTATAAAAGGAGGGGCAAGGGTGCCCCTCTCTACACACACCTTGCCCCACCAAACCCTAACCCTAGCCGACGACCACCAAGTCACCGCCGCTGCCCTAGGGTTTACTCCTAGCCACCGAGTTGGGGCCCTCCCCTTGCCCTATCCGCCGGCCTAGCCCTCTCTCCTTGGTGCCTCTAAACCCTAGATCGCCAAGGCCTCTCTCATAGTCCACCATACTCGCTCCGGCTTAAGGCGAAGCCCTGCGAGATCTCCCCTCTACTTCCGGTACCACGCCGTCGTGCTGCCGGAATCACGAGGAGAGTGCTACAACCTCCGCTGCCTGCTGGAACAAGGGAGAGGAAGGTCTTCGTCGAGTACCGAACGTGTGACCGACTGCGGAAGCGCTGCCGGAACGCAGCGCCGGAAGGATCGTCTACACGATCTTGAGATCGGCAAGAGTACGACTACATCACCCACGAGAATCCGCTCTCGTTAAACACTTTGGAATCTTCGAGGGTGAGTTATTCTATCGACTCGTTGCTACAATCTAGTAGATATATCTTGTCTTGTTTGTTTGTATGCGGTAGAAATTTTTTGTTTTCCATGCTACAAACCCCTACAGTGGTATCAGAGCCGTGTCTATATGTAGATCTGTTGCACGAGTAGAACACAATGGTCATTATGGGCGGTGGTGCTTTTATTATCAATTGCTTCTTGTGTACTTTGCATCTTGCGGTATGATGGGATGAAGCGGCCCGGGCTAACCTTACATGAGATCGTTCATGAGACTTGATCCACACTCAACATGCAACTTGTATTGCATAAGTGGCTTTGCGGGTGTCTGCCTCTCCCATTATAGTATAGATCCAATTTACAACGGGCACTTGATAGTTCAAACATCAACGTTGTGCTTCTTATTCGTAAGTTAGATCGACACTTATTAAAAGCCCCAAACCACGTAAAATATGCAAAGAAATTAGAGGCGTCTAACTTTGTTTTGCAGGGGTGTGCTGTGATGTGATATGGCCATGATTGTGATTATATTTGATGTATGCAATGTTCCTTATTGTAAGTTGGCAACCGGCAGGAGCCATAGGGTTGTCTTTAATTTCTGTTAAGACCCGCGTGTCTATTCAAAGTAGTTGTAATAGTTGAAGCTGGTGGACGACAACCATGGAGCAGCGTCATTGACCTTGATGCAATGCCGGTGATGATGGAGATCATGTTTGTGCTTGAAGATGGAGATCGGAAGCACAAAGAAGAAAGGCCATATCATATCACATATTATGAATTGCATGTGATGTTAATCCTTTATGCATCTTGTATTGCTTAGTTAACGATGGTAGCATTATAAGATGATCCCTCATGCACATAAATTTCAAGTTCTAAAGTGTTCATCCTTAGTAAGCACCGTTGCTAAAACTTGTTGTTTCGAAGCACCACGTGATGATCGGGTGTGTTAGATTATGCAAGTGTATACAACGTGAGCAAGCCAGATTTGCTCATGCAGAAGCTAAGGTT
This sequence comes from Avena sativa, assembly GCA_916181665.1. Classification (NCBI taxonomy): domain Eukaryota; kingdom Viridiplantae; phylum Streptophyta; class Magnoliopsida; order Poales; family Poaceae; genus Avena; species Avena sativa. Next base: position 26,905,739 of record OV702283.1, read on the forward strand.
TGATCTTGACGAGCCTAGCATGTACAGACATGGTCTCGGAACACGAATCACCGAAAGGTAAAGCATGAATCATATAGTAGATATGATGAACATGTCGATTGTTCGCCATTGAAGCTACATCAACTCTCGTGATGATCGGTTTTGATGTGGTGGATTTGGTTCATGTGATCACTAAAACAATGTGAGGGATATTGTTTTGAGTGGGAGTTCACCTAGATTAATTTAACTATTAATTAGAACTCAATTTGTCATAAACTTAGTCTAAATTATTGCAAATATGTTGTAGATCAATGGCGGCCCCTACCATCAATTTTAATGCGTTCCTAGAGAAAGAAAAGTTGAAAAACAATGGAAGCAACTTCGCGGATTGGTTTTGCAATTTGAGGATTGTCCTTAATGCTGGTAATTTGACCTATGTGCTGGATGTACCGCTGGGTGACCCTCCTGCAGCTGATGCTACCGATGAAGTAAAGAATGTTTACCTCGCTCGGAAGAATCAGTACTCCATAGTTCAGTGTGCTATCTTGTATGGTTTGGAATCGGAGCTTCAGAAAAGGTTTGAGAATTCAGACCCACATGATATTGCCCATGAACTCAAATTGATATTTGAGACTCACGCGGCAGTTGAGAGTTATGAAGCTTCTGAAAAGTTCTTTAACTGCAAGATGGAAGAGGGCAGCTCCGTCAGTGAGCATGTGCTTAAGATGTCTAGGCACGCAAACAAACTCCAAAGCTTGGGTATAGTGATTCCTAATTGTTTGGGGATTTACCGTGTCCTCCAATCACTACCACCAAGTTACAAGAACTTTGTGATGAACTACAATATGAAAAGCATGAACAAGCAGTTGCCAGAACTCTTCTCCATGTTAAAATCTGCAGAAATGGAGATCAAGAAAGAGCACCAAGTGTTGATGGTCAATAAGACCACCAAATTCAAGAAAGGCAAGTCTAAGCAAAAGGGACACTTCAAGAAGGGTGGTAAGAAAGTTGCCGCACCGATGAAGAAGACCAAGGCTGGACCTAAGCCTGATACTGAGTGCTTTTACTGCAAGGGAGAAGGTCACTGGAAGCGGAATTGCCCAAAGTACTTGGCGGATTTGAAGAACGGCAACATCAAGAAAAAAGGTATATCCGATATACATGTTATTGATGTGTATCTCACTAGTACTCGTAGTAGTGCCTGGGTATTTGATACTGGTTCGGTTGCTCATATTTGTAACTCAAAACAGGTGCTGCAAAATAAACGAAAGCTAGCGAAGAACGAGGTGACGATGCGCGTAGGAAAATGGATCAAAGGTTGATGTGATCGCGGTCGGCACGCTACCTCTTCATCTACCATCGGGATTAGTTTTATACTTAAATAATTGTTATTTGGTGCCTGCGTTAAGCATGAACATTATATCGGGATCTTGTTTGCGAGACGGTTACTTGTCCGAGAATAATGGTTGTTCGATTTATATGAGTAATATGTTTTACGCACATGCACCTTTGATAGATGGTCTATTCTTATTGAATCTCGATAGTGGAAATACACATATTAATAGCATTGAAGCTAAACGTATGAAATTGAGCGATAACTCGACCTATATGTGGCACTGTCGTCTTGGTCACATTGGAGTGAACCGTATGAAGAAACTCCATTCCGATGGACTTCTTGAATCACTTGATTTCGAATCACTTGAAAGATGCGAAGCATGTCTGATGGGTAAAATGATTAAGACTCCATTTTCTGGTATGATGGAGCGAGCTACAGACGTATTGGAAATCATACATACCGATGTGTGTGGTCTGATGAGTGTAGCATCGCGCGGTGGTTATCGTTATGTTCTTACCTTCACGGATGACTTGAGTAGATTGGGTATATCTATTTCATGAAACATAAGTCCGAAACTTTCGAGAAGTTTAAGGAATTTCAAAGTGAGGTGGAGAATCAACGTAACAAGAAGATTAAATTTCTACGTTCTGATCGTGGAGGTGAATATCTAAGTTACGCGTTTGGCGAGCATTTGAAGAAATGCAGAATACTTTCACAATTGACACCGCCGGGAACACCACAACGTAATGGTGTGTCCGAACGTCGTAATCGAACTCTCTTAGATATGGTTCGTTCTATGATGTCACTTACAGATTTACCGCTATCATTTTGGGGTTATGCATTAGAAACAACCGCATTCACTTTAAATAGGGCACCATCTAGATCCGTTGAAACGACACCATATGAATTATGGTTTGGGAAGAAACCTAAATTGTCGTTCCTTAAAGTTTGGGGTTGCGAAGCCTATGTAAAGAAGTTACAGCCGGACAAGCTTGAACCCAAAGCGGAAAAATGCGTCTTCATAGGATACCCGAAGGAAACTATTGGGTATACCTTCTATCATAGATCCGAAGGCAAAATCTTTGTTGCCAAGAATGGATCCTTTCTAGAGAAGGAATTTCTCTCGAAAGAAGTGACTGGAAGGAAAGTAGAACTCGACGAGGTTGTCGAACCTTCTCTCGAACTTGCGAGTAGCGCAGCACCGGAAGAAGTTCCCGTGGTGCCTGCACCAATAAGAGAGGAAGCTAATGATGATGATCATGAAACTTCGGTTAAAGTTGCTACAGAACCTCGCAGGTCAACGAGAACTCGTACCACTCCTGATTGGTATGATCCCGTTATGAGTGTCATGTTGGTGGACAACACCGATGACCCTGCGACATATGAGGAAGCGATGATGAGCCCAGATTCCAATAAATGGCAAGAAGCCATGAAATCTGAGATTGGATCCATGTACGAAAACCAAGTATGGACTTTGGTGGACTTACCGGATGGCCGGAAGGCTGTCGAGAACAAATGGATTTTCAATAAGAAAACAGATGTTGATGGTAATGTTACTGTCTATAAAGCTCGACTTGTCGCAAAAGGGTTTCGACAAATTCAAGGAGTTGACTACGATGAGACTTTCTCACCAGTAGCGAAGCTAAAGTCTGTGAGGATTTTGTTAGCAATCGCTGCATATTATGATTATGAGATATGGCAGATGGATGTCAAAACAGAGTTCCTCAATGGAGACATTGATGAAGAGTTGTATATGATGCAACCCAAATGTTTTGTCGATCCTAAAGATGCTAACAAGGTATGCAAACTTCAACGGTCCATATATGGATTGAAGCAAGCATCCCGAAGTTGGAATCAATGTTTTGATAAAGTAATCAAAAGTTTTGGTTTTATACAAACTTATGGAGAAGCTTGTATTTACAAGAAAGTGAGTGGGAGCTCTGTAGCATTCTTAATACGGTATGTAGATGACATATTGTTGATTGGGAATGATGTAGACCTTCTTAATAGTGTCAAGGAATATTTGAATAATAGTTTTTCAATGAAAGATCTTGGCGAAGCAGCTTACATATTAGGCATAAAGATTTATATAGATAGATCGAGACGCCTAATATCATTGTCACAAAGTACATATTTGGACAAAGTTCTAAAGTGGTTTGGAATGGAAGATAGCAAGAAAGGGTTCTTGCCCATGTTGCCCAATACGACATTGAGTAAAACTCAAAGTCCAGCAACGACAAAAGATAGAGAAAGGATGAGTAAGACTCCCTATGCCTCGGCCATAGGATCTCTAATGTATGCTATGCTATGTACTAGACCCGACATTGCATATGCTGTTAGTTTAACTAGCAGATATCAAAGTGATCCAGGAGTGGATCATTGGACAGCGGTCAAAAACATCCTTAAGTACTTGAGAAGAACTAAGGATATGGTTCTTTCTTATGGAGGTGATGAACAGCTCGTTGTTAATGGTTACACCGATGCTAGTTGGAACACCGATCCAGATGATTCTAAATCTCAATCTGGATATGTATTTACTTTGAATGGTGCAGCAGTTAGCCGGAGGAGTGCAAAGCAAAGCGTTGTGGCGAGATCTTCAACTGAATCGGAATACATAGCTTCTTCGGAGTCTTCACAAGAAGCGATATGGATGAAGGAGTTCATTACAGAGCTCGGTGTGGTTCCAAGTGCGCTGGACCCAATGTCTATCTAAAGTGATAACATGGGCGCCATAGCCAATGCGCAAGAACCAAGGTCACACAAGAAGCTGAAGCACATCAAGCTACATTTTCACGCTATTCGAGAACATGTGCAAGAAGGTGACATAAAGATTTGCAAAGTACACACATATCTAAATGTGGCGGATCCGTTGACTAAACCTCTCCCGAGGGCCAAACATGACCAACACCAAACTGCCATGGGTGTTCGGTATATTACCATGTAATCTAGATTAGTTGACTCTAGTGCAAGTGGGAGACTGTTGGAGATATGCCCTAGAGGCAATAATAAATGTAGTTATTATTATATCTTTGTGTTTATTATAAATGTTTACATTCATGCTATAACAGTATTAACAAGGAAACATTAATACTTGTGTGATTTGTAAACTAAATTAGAGTCCCTAGTAAAGCCTCTTTATAATACTAGCTTGTTGGTTAATAAATGATTGTGGTTTCCCTATCATGAACATTGAGATGTTATTAACAACAAGATCATATCGTTAGGAGAATGGTACGATGGACATACTCCTATAGATAAGCGTAGCATAAAGATCAAGTCATTTTAATAGTTCAATTGCTATATGCTTTCTGATACATAGTAACCTAATTCCTTCGACCATGAGATCATGCTTATCACCATCACCGGAAGGATGCTTTGATGACATCAAACACCACACCGTAACTGGGTGGTTATAAAGGTGGCATTGAGTGTTCAGAAAGTATGGGTTGAGACACATGGATCAAGAGTGGGATTTTTCCATCCATATGACGGATAGATATACTCTGGGACCTCTCGGTGGAATGTCATCCAATTGGCTTGCAAGCATGTGACTGGCTCACAAGGGATCACATATCACGGGAACGAGAAAAGAGTACTTATCAGTAACGAGGTTGAACTAGGTATGCAGAGATACCGACGATCAAAACCTCGGAGACAAAGGGAAATTGGTATCGTATGTAAGTGGTTCATTCAATCGCAAAGTAATCGTAGAAATATGTGGGAGCCATATGAATTTCTAGATTCCTCTATTGGTTATTGTTCGGAGAAGTGTCTCGATCATGTCCGCATAATTCACGAACCGTAGGGAGACACACTTAAGGATTCGATGTTGTTGAGTAGTTATGGAATGATGAGTAAGAGACCAAATGTTGTTCGGAGTCTCGGATGGGATCCGGGATATCACGAGGAGATCCGGAATAGTCCGGAGAATAAGATTCATATAAGGAAAGTCATGTTTCAAAGTTCGAGAATGATTCCGGTGTTTTCATCGGGAATGTTCTAGAAGGGTCCGGAAGGTCCGGCACTCCAGAGGGGAAGGGTACATGAATGTGTCATAACAAGTTGGAATGGTTGCATCATGTACTAGGTGTCATCGCTGAGCAAAATAAAGGGATAAATCAAATCCTAGTTTGAAAAGTCAAACGCCAATTTGAAAAGTCAAACGGCAAGTTTGCTTGGTGGAGGGAGAGTAGGAAACCTACTTGGGGAGGAGTTCCTCTCCCTCCACCGCCGGCCAAGGAGGCCGACTTGGGGGGGGGGGGGGTATTACCTCCCCCTTGGCCGCGCCCTCCCACCTATAAAAGGAGGGGCAAGGGTGCCCCTCTCTACACACACCTTGCCCCACCAAACCCTAACCCTAGCTGCCGGCCACCAAGTCGCCCCCGCTGCCCTAGGGTTTCCTCCTAGCCGCCGAGTTGGGGCTCTCCCCTTGCCCTAGCCGCCGGCCTATCCCTCTCTTCTTGGTGCCTCTAAACCCTAGATCGCCAAGGTCTCTCTCATAGTCCACCATACTCGCTCCGGCTTAAGGCGAAGCCCTGCAAGATCTCCCCTCTACTTCCGGTACCACGCCGTCGTGCTGCCGGAATCGCAAGGAGAGTGCTACAACCTTCGCTGCCTGCTGGAACAAGGGAGAGGAAGGTCTTCATCGAGTACCGAACGTGTGACCGACTGCGGAAGCGCTGCCGGAACACAGCGCCGGAAGGATCGTCTACACGATCTTGAGATCGGCAAGAGTACGACTACATCACCCACGAGAATCCGCTCTCGTTAAACACTTTGGAATCTTCGAGGGTGAGTTATTATATAAACTCGTTGCTACAATCTAGTAGATATATCTTGGCTTGTTTGTTTGTATGCGGTAGAAATTTTTTGTTTTCCATGGTACGAACCCCTACAAGAAGTTCCTGAAACAGGGAAGGACTTCATAGTATACTGTGATGCGTCTAAAGAAGGTTTGGGTTGTGTACTAATGCAAGATCGGAAAGTGATTGCTTATGGTTCAAGACAACTGAAACGACATGAAGTCAAATATCCAACTCATGATTTAGAGTTAGCAGCAGTAGTTTTTGCGCTGAAATGATGGAGGCATTTTCTTTATGGAGCCAGATGTGAGTTATACACTGACCATAAAAGTCTCAAATATTTCTTCACTCAAAAGGAATTGAATATGAGACAGAAGCATTGGTTGTAATTAATCAAGGATTATGATTTAACAATCAACTATACTCCAGGAAAAGCAAATGTTATAGCAGATGCTTTAAGCAGAAAGAGTGCAAATATTCAGCCTAGCAATAGGGAGCTACCAAAGGAGTTACAAATAGACATGGAAAGATTAGAGCTTCAATTCATTAGAACAAAGATTCTTGGAGGATTAGATACTATGCAGGTAGTTGCAGATCAGGACAGTGATCTTAAGCAAGAAATTTTTAGACATCTAGCAGAAGATCCTTTTATTGCTGAGGAAATTCGGAGGATATCTCAAGGGCAAAAATCAGTTTTTCGCCTTGGGGATTATGAGTCTTTATGGTTTCAAGACCGTCTATGTATTCCATATGTGACTGAGATGAGAGATGTCATTCTCAGAGAAGCACATGAAACACCATATTCTATACATCCAGGGAGTACTAAGATGTATATGGATTTGAAAGAACTGTTCTAGTGGAATAACATGAAAAGAGATATTGCTAAATATGTATCTGAATGCCATACTTGCCAAAGGGTGAAAGCTGAACATCAAATTCCAGCAAGACCATTACAACCTTGGAAATTCCTGAATGGAAGTGGGAGGAAATAGGTATGGACTTCATCACAGGATTGCCCATGACACCAAAAAGGAAGGATATGATATGGGTAATTGTGGACAGACTCACTAAGAGTGCACATTTTATTCCGGTGAATCAAAAAGATAATGCCGAGAAGTTAATTGAAGTATATGTCAAAGAGATAGTAAGTAAGCATGGAGTACCCAAAAAGATCATAACTGATAGGGGATCAGTGTTTACATCAGCATTTTGGAAGCAATTGCATGAAGCACTTGGTTCAAAGTTAGATTTCAGCACAACATATCATCCTGAGACAGGAGGTCAAACTGAAAGAACAAATCAAATACTAGAAGACATATTAAGAGCTTGTGCACTAGATTTTGGAGGAACATGGGAAGATCATCTACCATTGGCAGAATTTTCTTATAACAATAGCTATCAGAGTAGTCTGAAGGCAGTCCCATACCAGGTTCTGTATGGAAGGAAGTGTAGATCACCAATATGTTGGTATGAGCCTGGAAGCAGCAAAGAATTTGCGCCAGATTATATAAAGGAAAGATAAGATATCATTGATAAGATCAGGGATAGACTGAAAATAGCCCAGAGTAGGCATGACAGCGTGGTGGTGGTGGTGGAGGAGAAATCCTGTAGGGATTCGCCTAAGCCGGGGCAGGAAGAAGGAGGAGGGAGGAGAGGTCGCGGCTAGGGTGTAACATCCCAGCATTTAGGAACTAACAAAGGGTAGATTTAGGAATTTGGAATGTTGCATGCATTCATCTGTGAAAATGTGGGTAAATTTTTCGCCAAATAAAAACCTAAAGTGATCAAGGTTTCTTTCATACTTTGAGATTAGGTTTAGTCTTAAAGGATGATTGCTATAGACTTTGATATGATCTTTGAGGAATTATGTGTTTTAGAAAATGAATTTGAATTTTAAACTTAAGTGTTTGAATTATAATTCAAATAAATTAGGAATAAGGTTTGAATCTTGATTTAATTAAGAGTTAATTATTATAACTCAAACTTTATCCTAAGCAAACAATTAAGAATATGAAAACTTATTTCATATTTTAATTCCATAAATAAGTTACAAAAATGTAACTTATTGAAATTATCCACAAAATTCACAATAGCAAATAAATAGAGAATAAAAATATTTCTTTATTGATAATCATATAATATTTATTACAGAAGAATAAAATGAAGATTACAAAATAATAAAATTAAAATTACAAAAGAATAAAGAAGATTACATTAACCATCCTATAAAGAAAACCTAAACTAAAATCTTCATCTTCAACTCTGTACCTGCAAGACAAACACTAATAAAACAATAATAGAGGTTAGGGTTAGAATTGTTTTACTCTTAGACATGTCAGTGAGATGTACTGAACAAGTTTAATCATTGAGAAATTTATAAAAGGGGCAAGTTTCACCAATATGAAAGAATCTATCTTTCATAGATTTTAAGCCAAAGAGTCAAATTGATAGCAATGAGGGGCAAGTTTCACCAGCCATGTAAAAGTAATCAGATCAAAGTAACTCTCAAGTCCAAAGCATATCCACAAGTGCACAGCAAGCACACAAGCAGGACACACACCTAAATGCACGTGGTGTGCTGTCAGCTTCACAGCACAGCTCAAACACACAAAACCATCATCACAGCCGTGGAGAGGCACTAGTGCATCTCTTCACTGCTCACACACAAGAACAGCCAGCATCTAAACCAAGCACAGCAACAAGCTACCAAACCAACCAAAGCCCAAGATCTCATCACCAGGATGGTGACATAAGGAGGGGGAAGGATCAAGTGGACAGCAAGACCAAGTCCAGGAGCTAGGAGGAGCAGGTTAGCTTAAGGTCAAGCACAGGAGCTCGACAAAACAAGATCAACATCACCACCCAACTCCTTAATCATCAGTTTTTGTGGTGAGTATCATAAAACCCTCACATGATCTAATCATATTATGTAGACAGAAGCATGTGTTGTTTTATGAAGCAAACTCTCAGAAAACACCTAAGTGGGGTGAATCCATCATTGAGATTTTAAACTTTAAAAGCAAACACCAAAGTACAAGGATCCAACCAAAACTCAGAACAACATCATTGATTTGGTTGTCAAGCTATATATTTCAATCCAAGCACAAATATAGCTAAGATTTAATTTCTAGGCACATCCCTAAGATAAGGGTAGCACCTTAGAAGATAATCTTTTGGATCCATATAATGATCAAGCCTACTATAATTTTTCTCCAAGCTTTGATTGAAGAAACAATAGCTGGTACCACTACCAGGACTATCCATATGAATCAACTAGATAAGGCCTAAACCCCTAAGCCTCAGACCAACATCATTAGTCTTAGGGATTTCAGAAAAGAACATTTCTATTTATCTTTTAAAGCCAAGCTTGTCTTAAGCTTAAATCAACCCAAACAATGGATTAGAATCAATCTTGTGTGCCATACCAAGATGGTGTCACAAGAACAATTCTACATGAATCAGGATAAACATTCAATCATCACAGATTCAATCAATTAATTTACTAATCATTTTCCTGTCAATACAGGAATCATAATTAGGACATTTCTATGTAAATCTTTACTGTCTAAGATCATTGTGATCTCAAACCACATATGAATTCTCAAGCCAACAACACTAGGACAGTGATTATATCACACTATACTCATTATCCTTAATCAAGTAAGGACAGGGGTAAGTTATGAAACTCACTGACTATACCAATCATTGATTTCAGAGCAACTATATCATCTGGATCATATGAAATCTAAGCATATGATCATCTAATAAGCCACCAGAACCATTATAGTTCATCTCAAGCAACAAGCCTCAAGCTAATAATCATTTAGCATGCTTACAGACCATCCACACATGATCTAATTCATCCAGTATATGATCAACCACAATATAAGAACCCTATATGAAATAAATCATCTTAATCAGGACAAGACAGTAACCTAAGAGGTCACTGCCAACATCTAGCATAGGATGAGCAAGCACAGAGAGCACTAGGGGAGAGGAACAAAACTCACCAAAGGTCCTCGCTGAAGACTAGAAGAGGAAGCAGAGGTGGCCGACGACCATGGAGGCACGGGGAGCACCCCAGGAGGGGCGCTGCAACCCATACATCGACACGGCGGCGACCATGACCACGCCTTAAGGCGAGGAGAATCACCACGACGCACGACGGCAGCGGCAGCACCAAGATCCACACCAACCCCCAAACCCTAGGGTTCGGGATGACATCGATCCGTCGCAGGAGAGCCCCATGCTCAAATCAGTTGGATAGAAAATATGGGCATAGTCGAAAACCTCCTACCGCACCACGGCGGCGACCAGAACGGCCCACGATGGCGGGAATCGCCGGCGGCGATATCACCAACCACGGGGCCAGGGACAAAAGAGGAGAGGAGTGAGTTCGAGGGTGAGAGGCAGCAAGGGAGTGGGCTGAGTTGGGCTAGACCCTTCGGGGTGGCTATTTTGACTATGTCTAATGGGCCACCAGGGCCCAATAAGATTAAGCCAGCCCAGAAATCTTTAAGGCATGTTTTAATAAATAGGAAAAGACTAAAATACCCCTGAACTTAATTATCTAGAAAATAAAATAAAAGTCCAAAAAATATCAATAAAATATTTTTGGATTCACAATAATCCACACTATCCAAATAAATTAAGGTATAAAACTTTAAGACATTTAATTTTATTAAGAATTTTGTAATTTATATATTCCTTATGGAATTTTACAAAATTATTGAAAGATGATAAAATAAATAAAAATCACTTTCACTATATATTAATATTGTAGTATTTTTGAAAAATACTAAATAAATATTTAATAACAATTTTTTATATTTCAGTTATAATTCCTAAAAGAATTATTAAATCAATAAAAGTCAGATAAAAGGGAAATAAAATAAAATAATTCAATATATGTTATAAATATTAAAAAGTAATATTTATAAATCCTTTATTATCAAAAAGACTTTTTTATAATAATGGGGAGAATGCATATCAAGTTAAATGATGCATTACATTACTTGCATAATCATTTTGCTTCTTTAAATATTGTCCTTACCGGGCAATAATGATGTTTTGTAGACATAGAAGCTCAAGGTCCAGTGCAAGCATTAGACTTCACTACCTTGCCATCACAAGGCAAGTTCATCACTTGCTCATGTCCTTTGAAGAGTCTTTATCAAAGTATTTGCAAATTGTGTGTTATCATATTTACTATAAAAGAAAGAAAATATTATTTTCACAAATAAAGAAATTATAGATATCATCCTAAGTGATGATATAATGGAGCAATAGAACTTAGAGTTCTATTTGCAATAATGATGATTAAGTAGGGACTTAATAACCCCTGACATCAGTGATTCTAGCGCCGTATATTACGCGTTAGCCATGAGATTTGGAATGGGACAGAGAAGTCAGTCGTATCTTCTTCCTCTTGCATGAAGCCGAATGTGCAGGTCATGGTTGTTATCCTCGTAGTGTGCATATTAATTGGTAATTCATAGAGGATATGCAGCATATGGGTGGGAACCCTCATCGTCCCACGATAGTTCTGGCATTTAACGGTTTGTATAAACCATTGCCGTAATTCATTATGTGGGCATGGTGTACACCAAGGAGGCATGTGAGGTCGCGAAGGGGGCAGTGATTGGCTTGGACCAATTACTGGGCCCCACAACATGGAATTGTGGACGGGAAAGTACGCCCGGTTGTGCAACAAGGAGTTGATCTCTCATGGGTAAAGTAATGCACCTCTGCAGAGTGTAAGAATTGTAACTTGTTACTCCCTGTTCCGGGAAGGAGCTGCGAACGCGGCAGGAAAGGAACTCCATGAAAGTTCTGGTCAACCTGTGAAGGCTGATTATCATAGATTTCCATAATAAAATCAATCTTTGAAGAAAGATTTACAAAAATTACATTGTACCAAGGATTTATAATCCGAGGTGGTAGTTAGAGCATCAAACTTCCCACCTTGCATATAATGAACTTGTTGGGTAATGTTGTTACTCATTCTTTCCTTTGATCCCTTGCTTAGACTCCGAGGATCCGGAAGACGTGCCAATGTATGCAGCCGAATGTCAAGAAGATGTGTTCTACGAAGAACCTGATCTGTCCGGAGGCGTTGAAGGAGTAGATTACGAAATCCGCTACGGTGTCGATGATAACGAGTCCAACTAAGTATCCCTAGTTAGTAGTAACCAACGGAGCCGAGCAGCATGAACTCTATAGAATAAGCTGCTAAGCTCAACTCCTAGTCAGAGTTGCTACTTTTAAATTCTGCTGAAACACTTTATATTTTGGTTTGTAAGTTGAATCTTTAGGAAGTCTTGAACTTCCGGTATTGTAATAATAATAATGTGTGTATATTGTAATATGGACCGAGCCTAGCTTGCCCCTCCCTTCCTCTTTCCTCTCCCTGCCGCCCACGTGCGCAAGTCAGCAGCCCACCCGGGCCCATCAGCGTCCCACTCCAGCCTGTACAGGTTCAGCCTCCTATCGTCGTCGTCTTCCCTGGCGACAGCAAGCAGCTCGCTGGAGCGCCGGCGGCCATCGATCCCGCCGCCTTCCCCCTGCCGTCCATCGCCCTGGAGAGGATAAGATCCCTGCTGCCGTGTTCCTCTTGCCCCCGTGTCTCACTTTCCCCCCTGCTCGCTCCCTCTCCCGTTCCTTCCCTGACCGCGAAACCCTAGCCGCAGACTCCGTCGGTCGCCGTCGTACCGCGCCACCCCAAGCTCCGTCGAGCATGCCCCCGTGACCGCCTAGCCCTCCTCTATCTTTTGCCCCAAACGGCGCATGCAGGAGAAGCCCAAGACGCCGCAATCGACAACGCCTTCCCGAACTCCGGCCGTCGCGTCCATCATCAATTTTGGCGCCCTCTGACCTCGCCCGGACTCGACAACCCCTTCTCTGCCTCGGTGGTGAGCTCTTGCATCCTCTAGTGCTCTCCAACCCCTCCCTCGCTTCCTGGTTTGCCTTGCCGATGTTCGCCTGCAAGCGCCGCCGCTGCACGATGTGCTCGCTGCTCCGGCGACCCAAAATCAGTGGCGCCGCCCCTATCGTGTTCGCCTCGCTCCACTGGTTTGAACAAGCCTAGCCCCGCAGCCCCGCTTGCTCTCCTCCGCTGCCTACCATCGCCGTCTGACGTGTCTCTGGCAAGCCCAACGTGGCGTCTAGGTGGCGTCTACGTGGCCTCAACATGGTCTGCTGACCTAGCGTGTCCACCGTGGCTTGATGAGGTGGCCTCGGGCCCTCAGTGACTGTGGCTAGGTTCTGCCTCGGTAAGGAGTAACAAGACGCCCCCCCCCCGTCCCACTTTGCCTGCATGGAGGATGAGGTGGCCAGAGGCCCACTTGTCTGTGTCTGTGGCTAGCCCAGCCCTGGTGTAAAAAGTATTTCCAGTTTTATTTAAATTAAGAAAAAGGTTTAATAATTTCAGAAATTGTTTGAATATTGTAAATTCAATAACTTTTAATCTGTAATTCAGAAAAATACAAATAATATATCAAAATGTTCAGAAAAATGAGAGCTATCTCTTTAAGCTATAATAATGCATTGGTCAACAACTTAAATTACAAGTTTAATTATAAGAACAAATCAACCCCTCTCATGTGTTTCCGGAGTTTCCCCGAGTTAGGGTTTGCGCCCCTTGGTACCCCGATTAAGTTGTCGAGCATGCTTTAGGGTTACATTTCAAAGCAAAATTAACTTTTCATATCATCATCCTTGATTGAGCATTGCATCGATGCCATGTGTTGATTGTTTCCCCCTTTCTTTCTGGTATTTGGTTCTTTCTGGTAGAATACGAGATCGAGATCGAGATCGAAGCTAGAGATCAACACCGTCGAAGATCGAAGATCAAAAATCAAAGATCGAAGATCGACGAACAATACTTGACCAACTATAACCAAGTCAAGTACAAGGATCCCGAAGATCTGCTTATTGGTTATCAATGGGCAAAGGAAAGCATAGCCCCACCATGATATAATCCTATGATTTCGAAAGCATTTCAATTCTGCCATGATGCATATGATTCTACTGTGGTCTTTTATCGATAGATAGAGTATCCTATCTATTGCATTACTCCGTTTGAGCTTATATTACCTGATCCACTGCTCCTAGCATAACTAGGTTTGGCGTGTGTGCACTGCTAGAGATTATATTTGTGTCTGCTTAGCCATGCATAGCTGTTGAGTCTGGTCCATCCAGATGATGTATCAGATGCAGAGAATCTAGTATGACAGGAGGACGTGATGTGATGATATTAGAGGTGATATGAGTTTAAACATGCTAAGGCTTGTACGGGAGGCCACGGTGGGATGTGGTTTTTCTAGTCCCATGCTCTCCACCACTAGGACCTGAGTTCTTGCCTTTGGAACCGAGACGAGCATGCAACCACACTGGGGTTGGAAAACCCCACGAGTGACTAACTTGCCTAGTAGATTCCATGAGTCACATAGTTCGGGCGTTCCATTCGACATATGCATAGAAAATCTTTTGAAAGATTTGACGGGTGAAGTTGGTGCATTCATAACAGGTAGGTAAGCATGGCTGGGGTTGCTTGGGGTCGATGGAGCCCCTGGTGAACCAACCTCACCTCACATCTTTAAGTACCGGCTTCGGGATTTGACCCGTTACGGCGGAACCATACTTATTGCGTGACTCATGGTCTCGGCGAAAGCAAGGTAAAGGTCGTGTCTAACCACCCTCTGCCGGCCTTCCAAGGAAGAGGGGTAATCATGTGGCATTAAGAGAAGGTTAGTACGTGTTGGTAAAGTTGTACACCCCTGCAGGGTAATAATCTTTTCGAAAATCCGTGTTCACGGTTATGAACGCTTGGTGACCAGATTCTAAGATCATAGAGAACTTTAACCTAATCATAAAACTTGGCAGATCAACGTGTGCTTAAGGATGCTTCCTCATGGGTATGAGGGGGTGATCCTAGTTGGTAGATGATGATTGGTGGATATCAAAATATGATGATCAATATTTTCGGAGACGTCGCCCTCTTATCCCCTTTTAAAATACTCTGATTAGACGAGCTTCTTCTCTCTCTCTTGATTTATAAACAAAGATGGCTTTATGCAAAACAACTCCACCAGCCATAAGTCTTGCGGAGTACACCCTGTACTCACCCCTTGCTTTGTTGATACTATTGGCAAAGTAAGTGTTCCCTGAAGATCAGTTTGGTACTACATCGACACCGACGAGTAGCCTGGGGTTCCCGGCCGTCAGCCTGGAATCTATGGGCTGGGACGTCATCGTTATACTTCAGGCCTCTTAGGCCATTTATTAAGTTTGCTATACTTAATAGCATAATTTGCCTTCCGTTGTTTGATGTTTGTGGTCAGTGACCTCTGCTTGTAATAATTTGGTTCTCTGCTCAGTTATGAGCTTGCTATAATAAATTTTTGTGTCGTAGGGTCACTGCCGTGTTACCGATTCTTCACTTGATATTCTCGAGCTCAAGGTTAAGCTTATTTTAGACGAAGGTCTGGGATTTGTTTAGCCCTGATCCCGGGGGGTGTCACAGTTCTTGGTATCAGAGCAGTACGGACCGTAGGAAAACCTTGCTATTGGTTGATGTTGAGTCTAGTGTTTGTGAAAACTATTTTAAAGCTGAAAAGTAATTGCGAAAACTCTAGTATGCTTCTTTTTCTCCTTATCCTGTTTCTCTCTAACTCTGGGTCATCTTATCTGGTGTTGATTTTGGAAAACTTTTGATATCTCTTCTAGTCTTTCAAAGCTTAGGTGCCTTATGGGCATGACGTTTCTTAGCCAGTTGACCTAGTGTTGAGTTCTCTATAGTTGTGTGTGTTGTGAATTCCTTGTTTCCCTTTGCTCTTGCTCATCTGAGAGATTTCTTTCCATCATGATCCTTATATCTTTTGGACCCACAATATTATATTGTTGGATCTTCGGTTCTCTGTTCTAGGCTTCGAGGTTCGTTTTCGCCTTGTGTGCCTCCTTTTCGTTTGTTGGGTACTTTAGAAGTCGTTTCTTCTCTTGGAAGCTACCTCGTGAATACTATCTTGCAGTGTACACTATGTCACTCAAGTAGTAGTTACTCCTTTCTTTGGATTTTAACCCTTGGACTTGAAGCTAAGATCCCTGATTGTGCTAGATTCCAGTGTTATGAATCTTGTACATGAAGCTGACCTTTAAACCAAGATCCATCCCTTTGACCCCTGTTGCTAATGTTAACACGTTACATCAGTATGGCTGGTACTATAATTCTAGCCTTCAAGCTTGTGGCTATTGTCGCGATCAAATAATTACAATTAAGGACTTCCCCTACCACATGCTATGGCAGATGTTCTTTAATGGAACCAAGTAGATCACGACAAGATTACTCCTCGAGAGTCTCGCATTTATACTCGTGACTCTGCCACACCTTACCCCTTCTTAGCATTAGTTTTCGAAATATTGTTGACTTATGCATCCACATCTTGGGATTCTATCCTAAGCATGTTCCTTTTTCCTTGTTGTTTTCTGACCTTTGTCTACCAGTTGGTAGCCAAGTAGTAATGTGCATCGATGTCTTTTGATGCAAGATACTCTTGTGGTCCGTCATGACAAACCATTTTGGGATGTCAGGAAAAACAAACTCTAGTACCTCCTCATATCTAGCACCAGGTCAAAGTGTTGTAATCCGCAGATTAAGAGGCATTGATTAGCTTCTATCTGTCCTACCTTAAAGTTTCACACTATTTTATACTAAGAGGTCGTGCTGAGTTTTATGACCCCTTAATGAAGTGATGCTCTTACACATATTTAACCACCATCCCTCGAGCTTTCGCGATCGTGAGTGATGCATGTGCGTAATAATGTGACCATCTGATATTCTTAGTAATTTTTATTATTTTGATCTTCAAGGACATTGTGTCATTCTTAGCGTGATTGGTTAACCCTCTCATTAAGCGAAGTTTGATCGTGCTACCAAGTCTGCTATTCTGGTACATCTCTTCCATCAAAGAGTTAGGCTTGTGCCGAAGCTCTGAGATTGTGTCTTGTTGCCTTATAAAGCAAGTTTCCTCTTGAATTAAGTGACATATCGATGGTTCGTGATATTCTAGATGTCTACTAGAAGTATCGCCACGTTGCCACATGACCGTATTGTCAAGTTCTTGAGCAAGCAAGTTCTCTGAACTGCTCCTTTCTCCAAGAATCCGTACCGGATACCCCTGAACTAGTTGGTTGAGCTTAAACAACAACTTGGAGAGTTGTAAGACAAAATTTATATTCGACTTCGTTCCTTCTTAAAGGGATGTCTAGTTTTGTTCGTATTGAAGAAAGATAGTGTTTCCTTTATGGATATATTATTCTCCCCAATCTTTGATTTGATTTGGGTTATTGTCAAATCAAACTCAGCTCCAAGGACTATCTTGATAATGTTTCCTCTTGTGATGTTTCACTGGGATACATCTTCATGTCCTTTGGTCTGACCAGTATTTTTATCTTGTTCACGCAACATATGAGTCCATCTTCTTGGAGTGTCCCGATAAGTTTGTTGTTGAGCCCATCGATGACATCCTTATCTTCTCCATCCTAGATTTGATTCCTATGGAACATTGGGCATTGATGTTGGAAAATTTCAAGAACCATCTTCGGGTCCTCTCGAATTTTGTGTTCTGGATGTTAGAAGTAACCTTCTCTGGTTCACGTGCAACTGATGAAAGATGTCGCCGTGGATTCGAGTAGAGTTAACTCTGTTCCTCAAGGATACATGTGTGTTTGTCGTTAGCACATTAAGTGTGTGCAGTTGTTTTCCGACAAATTGCTAAATACATGGGTCCAGCAATCTAGCTCGTACTTTGGAGCTTGACACTATAGTCCCTGTCTTGAGAATCTAGTAACTTTACCTTCGTGGTAAATGCTGCAAATTTTCTATTTAGACATGTTGAGTCTGAAGTATCATCTCGCCTAACCAAACCTGAATCACAAGCAACAATGATGGTTGGTGTTCCTCAAGGTTTTGACATAGGTCTCTTTGTAAATTTGGCAATATTGATGTAATGGTTGACATACTTAGTCGGAAAGACCCTTCATCATAATCTCTCGATTCAGCAATAACAACCATTCTTCATGAGGCATCTTCTATGAGTTATTCTTAGAAGTTGTGCTTATGGTTTCTTTTGTATCCGAAGTTTGATCTTTACTTTTCTCGAACATCAAGGAGAACATTTAAAGTAGTGTTGCCAAATGTCTCTCGGTCGATCCTCCAGACCCTCTTATGTTGGCAAGCATCTTGTCGTGCCAAGTAACTGAAGTCTGAGAATGAAGTTTCTTTCTTCTCGTGTCATCAGGAATCTTCTTAACTACTCGTCTTAGTGGTGCAAAGTGATGTCATGATCTTTGGCAAAGATTTTGATAAACCTATATGAATAAAGAGCTTCCTTCGTTTCTCAACCATGTTCTAAGAGTGACTATGATTCGGTAATCAGAAGTTTCTATTGTTACATGTTCTTCGTGACTCGTGTGAGTCCTCTCCACCAAAACACATTTCTTTCTTGGCCTTATGTTGAACGAAAGAGTGAACCTTATGTGTCAAAAGTAGTTCAACATCTTGGTTTTGTTGATCCATATGTCTGAACCTAAAATCTCTACTTAAGTCGTTTAGTAGAGGTTCATCTCTCGAAGTTGCGTTGTGATTTTTCCGTTGGAAGCTTTCCTTTTCAGAAGCTTAAACTCTTCAGAGTTCCATGGTATCAATCCTTATGAAGACCAGCTATCTAACAATTTGAAACCATATCCTTCTGTTTCCTCCTTTACCTTGACGTGTTTCATGTCGTCATCTCAGAGTTGTTTCTGAACAATCTATCCATGAGTTGACCATGAGATACTCTGTGTGTTGTTTAGTGTGTTCCCTCTTACCTTAGAGTGACCATGTTCCTTTCTCTCTCTATCTCTTTTCCTACCTTTGGAATCTCGGGTCGAGATTCTCGTAAGGGGGATAGAGCTGTAACACCCCAGTTTTATTTAATATTTAATTAGCGTTTTGTTTGTGCATTCATGAGCATCATCATTTAAATTGTGCATTGAAGAAAACAAATCAAACCCTAAAACCCTAATCTTCCCCCTCTCTTTGAAGCATTCAAAATGGTTTGAAATATTTTTAGAAATATCAAAATAGTTGGAACCCAAGTTTAATAAAAGGGTCTCTCATTAATTTATATATTTTGAAAACCTTCTAGTACTTTTGAGATAATTCAAAACAGATTTGAATTTGAAATTACATAGAGAGAAATGAAATAGAAAAAAAAGAATTTCTGGAAATAAAATTGCAGCTAGAGCTCCCTGGGCCGAGCCTAGCTTGCCCCTCCCTTCCTCTTTCCTCTCCCAGCCGCCCACGTGCGCAAGTCAGCAGCCCAGCCCATCAGCGGCCCACTCCAGCCCGTACCGATTCAGCATCCTATCGTCATCGTCTTCCCTGGCGATAACAAGCAGCTCGATGGAGCGCCGCCGGCTGTCGATCCCGCCGCCTTCCCCTGTAGGGTTCGCAGCGTAGAAAACAAAAATTTTCCTACGATGTGAACTATATACCAAGATCTATCTACTAGATACAAACAACGGGCGGATGTATATCCGTCGAGAACATACCCTTGAAGACCGACAAAGCTTAACGAGTTCAACTCGTGGTTGATGTAGACGATCTCTTGCCGATCTCAAGATCGAGAGGAAGTCCTAGCACCGCAAATCAGCAGCGCATCCATGCTCGCACACACGTTCGAGGCACCGAGCAACCTCCGCCTCCTCGCTCCAGCGATGCAGCGGAAGCACAACTCTTTCTTGCCGAATAGCCACCGGGAACATGTATCTCGCTAGTCCGAGACCATGGGGAATAAATTCTAGAGGGGGAGAGAGATCCTTCACGAGGAGGTGTAAGAGACAAGTGAGGAGGGGGGCTCCTTTTATAGGAGGAGGGGGGAACCCCAAGGGGGTGGCCGGCGCATGGGGGCTGCCCCCTTGCCCTCCCCTCTTCATGTGGGTGGACACTCCACTCACAAATCTCCTTTAAATTCCCTCCACTCAAATTCCCATTAAATTTCCACCAAATTTAATGCAAACTCTCATTAAATAAAACTCTTTTATTTTATTCAGAATTTTGTCAATTACTTTAATGACAAACATTCACAAATAACCCCTTGCTAGAATTCTATTTCACATGCATAACCACTTTATGCAATTTCACCCGAAAACCTGTTTCGGTATCTAGTGAAATAAATTCCTGCGCTTGTTCATTCTTTCGGCATGAAACATTTGCTCCAATTGGATGTCAGTGTCTCTTAAGTGTGTCACCCTACGGTTCGTGAATAATGCGGACATGATCGAGACCCCTCTCGGATCAATAATCAGAAGCGGGATCTGGAGACCCATACTGACTCCCACACATTCAACGATGACTTTCTTGTGATCGTCGGAACCTTTTACGCTAGTATCTTAATCCCTTTGTTTCTCGATATATTACATGTCTGAGATTCGATCATCGGTATCTCCATACCTAGTTTGATCTCGTTACCGACATGCACTCTTTTCTCGTTCCTATGATATAACATTCTAGTGATCAAATCACTTGCTTGCAAGCTAATCAATGTGATATCACCGAGAGGGCCCAGAGTATATCTATCTGTCATCGGGATGAACAAATTCCACTCTCGATCCATGAGCCTCAACATAACACTTTATTAGTTCTGAATCCATCTTTATAATCACCCTGTTACGGTGTGACGTTTGATGTTATCAAGAAACTCTTCCGGTGTTAGTGATTGACATGATCTCATGGTCTAAGGATTAGGATCACTTCGTAAGTTGTTATAGCAATATAAACTCAATGACTTTGATCGTAATGCTATACTTCGGATGAATGTTCATCACACCATTACACTAATGTTGTGATCCCGTTATTAACAACATCCAATGTCCATGATCAGGAAACCTTGATCATCTTGTTAATCAACGAGCTAGTTTATGAGAGAGGCATAACTAGGAACTTTCTGTTTGTTTATTAAACACACATGTATTAACGTTTCCGTATTAATACAATTATAGCATGCAAAATAAACATCTATCATATACTTGGAATACACATAATAAACACTTTATTATTGCCTCTCAGGGCATATTCCCTTCATCCCCCTGCCGTCCATCGCCCCTGGAGAGGATAAGATCCCCGCTGCCGTGTTCCTCTTGCCCCCGTGTCTCACTTTCCCCATGCTCGCTCCCTCTCTCGTTCCTTCCCTGACCGTGGAACCCTAGACGCAGACTCCGTTGGTCGCCGTCGTACCGCGCCACCCCGAGCTCCGTCGAGCATGCCCCCTCAACCGCCTAGCCTTCCTCTATCTTTTGCCCCAAACGACGCATGCAGGAGAAGCCCGAGACGCCGCAATCGAAAGCGCCTTCCCGAACTCCGTCCGCCGTGTCTGTCGTTGATTCCGGCGCCCTCCGACCTCGCCCGGCCTCGACAACCCCTTCTCTGCCTCGGTGGTGAGCTCCTGCATCCTCCAGTGCCCTCCAACCCCTCCCCCGCTTCCTGGTTTGCCTTGCCGATGTTCGCCTGCAAGCGCCACCGCCGCACGATGTGCTCGCTGCTCCGATGACCCAAAATCAGCGGCTTCGCCCCTATCGTGTTCGCCTCGCTCCACTGGTTCGAACAAGCCTAGCCCCGCAGCCCCGCTTCCTCTCCTCCGCTGCCTACCATAGTTGTCTGACGTGTCTCCGGCGAGCCCAACATGGCGTCTAGGTGGCGTCTACGTGGCCTCAACGTGGTCTGTTGACCTAGCGTGTCCACCGTGGCTTGATGAGGTGGCCTCGGGCCCAGTCGTCAGTGACTGTGGCTAGGTTCTTCCTCGGTAAGGAATAACAAGCCCGCCCCCCTGTCCCACTTTGCCTGCGTGGAGGCTGAGGTGGCCAGAGGCCCAACTGTCTGTGTCTGTGGCTATCCCAGCCCTGGTGTAAAAAGTATTTCCAGTTTTATTTAAATTAATAAAAAGGTTTAATAATTTTAGAAATTGTTTGAATATTGTAAATTCAATAACTTTTAATCTGTAATTCAGAAAAATACAAATAATATATCAAAATGTTCAGAAAAATGAGAGCTATCTCTTTAAGCTATAATCATGCATTGTTCAACAACTTAAATGACAAGTTTAATTAGAAGAACAAATCAACCCCTCTCATGTGTTTCCGGAGTTTCCCCGAGTTAGGGTTTGCGCCCCTCGGAACCCCGATTAAGTTGTCGAGCATGCTTTAGGGTTACATTTCAAAGCAAATTAACTTGTCATATCATCATCCTTGCTTGAGCATTGCATCGATGCCATGTGTTAATTGTTTCCCCCTTTCTTTCCGGTAGAATACGAGATCGAGATCGAGATCGAAGCCAGAGATCAACACCGTCGAAGATCGAAGATCGAAGATCAAAAATCAAAGATCGACGAACAATACTTGACCAACTATAACCAAGTCAAGTACAAGGATCCCGAAGATCTGCTTATTGGTTATCAACGGGCAAAGGCAAGCATAGCCCCACCATGATATAATCCTATGATTTCGAAAGCATTTCAATTCTGCCATGATGCATACGATTCTACTGTGGTCTTTTATCGATAGATAGAGTATCCTATCTATTGCATTACTCCCTTTGAGCTTATATTACCTGATCCACTGCTCCTAGCATAACTAGGTTTGGCGTGTGTGCACTGCTAGAGATTATATTTGTGTCTACTTAGCCATGCATAGCTGTTGAGTCTGGTCCATCCAGATGATGTATCAGATGCAGAGAATCTAGTATGACAGGAGAACGTGATGTGATGATATTAGAGGTGATATGAGTTTAAACATGCTAAGGCTTGTATGGGAGGCCACGGTGGGATGTGGTTTTTCTAGTCCCATGCTCTCCACCACTAGGACCTGAGTTCTTGCCTTTGGAACCGAGACGAGCATGCAACCACACTGGGGTTGGAAAACCCCACGAGTGACTAACTTGCCTAGTAGATTCCATGAGTCACATAGTTCGGGCGTTCCATTCGACATATGCATAGAAAATCTTTTGAAAGATTTGACGGGTGAAGTTGGTGCATTCATAACAGGTAGGTAAGCATGGCTGGGGTTGCTTGGGGTCGATGGAGCCCCTGGTGAACCAACCTCACCTCACATCTTTAAGTACCGGCTTCGGGATTTGACCCGTTACGGCGGAACCATACTTATTGCGTGACTCATGGTCTCGGCGAAAGCAAGGTAAAGGTCGTGTCTAACCACCCTCTGCCGGCCTTACAAGGAAGAGGGGTAATCATGTGGCATTAAGAGAAGGTTAGTACGTGTTGGTAAAGTTGTACACCCCTGCAGGGTAATAATCTTTTCAAAAATCCGTGTTCACGGTTATGAACGCTAGGTGACCAGATTCTAAGATCATAGAGAACTTTAACCTAATCATAAAACTTGGCAGATCAACGTGTGCTTAAGGATACTTCCTCATGGGTACGAGGGGGTGATCCTAGTTGGTAGATGATGATTGGTGGATATCAAAATATGATGATCAATATTTTCGGAGACGTCGCCCTCTTATCCCCTTTTAAAATACTCTGATTAGACGAGCTTCTTCTCTCTCTCTTGATTTATAAACAAAGATGGCTTTATGCAAAACAACTCCACCAGCCATAAGTCTTGCGGAGTACACCCTGTACTCACCCTTGCTTTGTTGATACTATTGGCAAAGTAAGTGTTCCCTGAAGATCAGTTTGGTACTACATCGACACCGACGAGTAGCCTGGGGTTCCCGGCCGTCAGCCTGGAATCTATGGGCTGGGACGTCATCGTTATACTTCAGGCCTCTTAGGCCATTTATTAAGTTTGCTATACTTAATAGCATAATTTGCCTTCCGTTGTTTGATGTTTGTGGTCAGTGACCTCTGCTTGTAATAATTTGGTTCTCTGCTCAGTTATGAGCTTGCTTTAATAAATTTTTGTGTTGTAGGGTCACTGCCGTGTTACCGATTCTTCACTTGATATTCTCGAGCTCAAGGTTAAGCTTATTTTAGACGAAGGTCTGGGATTTGTTTAGCCCTGATCCCGGGGGGTGTCACAGTTCTTGGTATCAGAGCAGTACGGACCGTAGGAAAACCTTGCTATTGGTTGATGTTGAGTCTAGTGTTTGTGAAAACCTTGCTATTTCTACATGATATGCAAGGGCAATCACCCCTAGGATGTGAATCACATATGGTCCTACACGTGTTCATGCCCAAAGATACAATATTGCAATGAGATAGAGACAAAGGATCATGAATGGAAATCTCACTATCTACATTGCAAGTTCTATCATCACTCACCATATCATTACCTTGTGACAACTCGCATGTTGGTGTAGTGGAAGAAGATGAGAACTCATTGCGATCGGAGGTGGAGGGAACACAATCATCCTCATTAAGCTTGGACACATCATATTTTGCTTGAAGCTTGGTCCATATATCATGAGCATTCCGGAAAGGCATGGTTGAGGAAAGAACTACAAAGCTCACAACATTAACAAGCACATTAGATGCTTGAGATTCGAGATAAGAGTTTGTCTCCTCCTCCAAAGATAGATTTTGGGGATCCTTAGGAGGAGACAAGCCCATATCTAGAATTCTCTCAATATTTGGGTCAATGGCCCGGAAATTACTAATCATGCGAGTACGCCAAACATCATAATGAGTACCAACAAATGTAAATGTGTGAGGGTGCACTAAACCCCTAGGAGACATCTTTACTCTCGAGGAGGTGAAGCCTAAAAGCGAGAGACCTCGCTCTGATACCAACTGAAAGTGCAAAGGACGTCGCCTAGAGGGGGGATGAATAGGCTTTTTAAAAATATTATGGTTTAGGCTCAAATAAATGCGGAACAAAACTAACATTTAATTTATTGAGCACAAAACCTAACTACTAGGTTCACCTAAGTGCACCAACAACCTATGCTAAGCAATACAAGCAACAAGGTGATAACAAGATAAATACTTCAAGCACGATGGCTATCACAAAGTAAAGTGCATAAGTAAAGGGCTTGGTTGAGAGATAACCGATGGACGCAGAGACAAAGATTTGTTTCCCGAAGTTCACTTCCAAATAAGCTACATCTCTGTTGGAGAGGTGCGATGGCGCAATGCGCTCCGAACGCCACAAATGGCTCACCTCGAGGTGTGGTGGATCGATGCTCACCCAACGCCACACAAGGCCTCACCCCAGATGCGGAAGTATGCAACTCACCGACGCCACAAAAGGCTCACCCTATTCTCCCGAGTGCGCACCACAAAAGGCGGGCACTCGCTCCACTATGGGACTCTTGAGGGCGGTCACCGAACCCGTACGGGCTATCTCCACAACTCAATTGGAGGCTCCCAACAACAAAGCCACAAAAGGCTATAACGCCACAAAAGGCCAACAAAGCCACAAAGGGCTACAAGACCACAAAATATCAAAAAGACCACAAAAGATCAACAACCCAACCACATAGCCGTCTAGGGTTCCAAGAACCCAAGAGAAACAAGCCCACACGCTTGAACTCACTGAATCTCCGAGGAGAACTCAAACCTATGCACCAAATGCAAGGGCAAATCCTTCTCTCCCAAATTCCAACAAAACTACACAAGCTATTGAGGGAATAAGGGAGGAAGAACACAAGAGGAGAACACAAAACCCTCCAAGATCTAGATCCCAATGATTCCTTCACAAAGGGATTTGACTTGGGGGGATTGTAGATCTAGATCTCCTCTCACTTTTCCCTCAAAAAGATGTAAGAATCATGGGAGGGAGAGAGACTAAGAAAGCTCAAATAGGTCAACAATGGTGGGCAAAAACGAGCTCAAAAGATGGAGAACCATTGGGGAAGAAGCCCCACTTAAATAGGACAAGGAAAAATTGACCTTTTGGGCCAGATTCACGCACCACCAGAACTTCGGGGCCCCTACCGGAACTTCTGGCAAATAGAAACAAAAGTTACTGAACCTGACCGGAACTTGGGCCAGAACTTCCGCTCAAGCAAAAACGCAGGATAACATTACACGAAAACTTCAATAACTTTTGATTCTGGACTCTGTTTTTGATGATCTTGGGCTTGTTTTGAAGAGAACGAAAAGCTCTAAAATATTATGCAAAGAAACATCATATTACAGCATGGAAGTATAAAACCAAATTGATAAATGTATGACCTCTTTAGAAGCGATGAACCGGTAAAACCTCCAAAACCCAAAACACAAGAAGTTGAGCTTGGAAACTCTGATTGGGATGAAACCAATTTTGTTGGGAAGATAAAACCAAGTAGAACCCAACAAAATGTTAAATATTGGATACCACCAAGGCAGAAAATATCAAGTATATATATGTGAGATATCTCCTAAGGGTGGAGCCGGAAAAACCCGCATGATCAAGAATGCAATAAGATATGCAAGGAAAATCCTTATTTGATGAACTAGAGATTGTTATGATGATAACCACAATCTCTAGATCCTCTCATGGAGAAGAACCAAATAACAACCAAGAAATATGATGCTATGAATGCAAAGGTTTGAGCTCTCTCCGAACAATGCGATCGAGACACCCGCTTGAGAGCCCCTCTTGATAGTACGACTATCTATCCTAAACCTGGTCTCCCAACAACACGAGACTGGTAAAAGAGAAACCCTATCAAGATCATACCTTTTCCTTCAGCAATCCACTTGAACTTGATGTAGAAAGTCTTGTTCTTCTCAAGTCGGAACACCTTTCTTTATTGCTCTTGCTTGATGAAGATGAGGCCTTGCAAATTTCTCTCCCATACTCCTCGGGGAAACTTCTTCTTTGAACTTTTCTTCAGCACTCCATGATCACGAGGATGGCAAGCTTCAAGCATGAGGTCTTCTAGAGATGGCGCATCTTGAGCTTGCCCTTCTTCATCCCTTCTTGAGGTTGATCCATCTTGATGCAACTCTTTGCACTTGTCTTCATTAGATCTTTAGAAAAATCTATAAATCACAGATCCGACATTCACAGAAACCTCCAGCCACGAAAAAACACACCAGAAAGGGATCTGAAGGAGGAACTTGGAGAAGGGAAAATCCTTGATGTTGCACGTATCATTGGAGGACAACGCAGCTTCCCTTACATCATCAACCGCTGCATCACCATCACGATCTCTACCCCCATATTTCATTCATTAGATCTCGTTGTAATTCCATATTCAATTGTGGTTTGCACTAGATTCATTCCATTACCTTTATCCATCCATTTGATTATGATGATGTTGTTGATTGCTTTCATGTGTGAGTAGTTCCCTTTGTTCTTGGGAAGATGGAGAAACCCTAACATTATTATGAAATTTAATAAAGATGATCTATTACTTGTGTTTATGATCCATTGATCTATGATGTGTGTTTGATCTCTCCCTTTATATGGTATGTATAGTCGGACACATATCATTTGCCTTCAGGTCTAAAGACGAGGCTGAAACCCTTTGGATGTGTTTGGAAGCGTGCCCGAAGCTATTGTGACTAGAAGCACAGATAGCAACCTGCACGGTTGAAGGGGGAATAAAGATAGATTCACTAAGCTAATTACGATATCCAACGGGAAGACCCTTAATTGCAGTGGTCTGCATGGTGACTGCTCACATACATCGCGGTGGTTATTTAGAGATGACCTCATTTTTGGCTCAACAAGTGGCTTCCTACGAACCTTGTAGTGAACATCTTATTACAAAAATCTCTCCACACATATCATGACATAAGAAATAGGTTATCCTAATTATGATTAATTACAACATGCTAGTGGTGTATCCTACATCCCCAAGAACGTCTTGGCCCTATTGAGTTCAACCACCATCCCCAACGCCTTGTTACTTGCTTTCTTTTTAATTATTTTATTTACTTTCTTGCATTCAAACATGTGAGACCCTGGCGCATGGCTCAATAGGATTGATAGGAAACCCATACCAATAAGTTGCAACTTCTTTTCCGGAAGCTCATTCGAAAAGAACTCTAAGGTTAAGCGTGCTTGGCCTAGAGCAATTCTAGGATGGGTGACCGACCGGGAAGTGGGTCCCGGGTGTGCATGAGTGAGGACAAAGTGCACAGAAAAGACTAGTGTTGGTCTGTGGGGTTAGTCTAGAAATCCTATTGAGCTGCCAGAAGCGACATCCATCGGTCCGGAGTGATCGGGGGTGTTACAAATTGGTATCAGAGCCGACCCTCGCGGTTACATGGGCGTGTGCGAGTCAGTGGTGGACATGTGGCGCATGGCGCGTGTGGCCCGGAGTGGACACGGCATGACACATGTGCCGGCACTGGACGCACAGACGTGTGCTAAGAGGGGACGTTCCTGGCTTGTGGTTGATCGACGAGGACGTCGATCTTCTAAGGGTGGGTGTATGTGAGACCCTGGCGCATGGCTCAATAGGATTGATAGGAAACCCATACCAACAAGTTGCAACTTCTTTTTCGGAAGCTCATTCGAAAAGAACTCTAAGGTTAAGCGTGCTTGGCCTAGAGCAATTCTAGGATGGGTGAACGACCGGGAAGTGGGTATCGGGTGTGCATGAGTGAGGACAAAGTGCATAGAAAAGACTAGTGTTGGTCTGTGGGGTTAGTCTAGAGATCCTATTGAGCTGCCATAAGTGACATCCATCGGTCCGGAGTGATCGGGGGTGTTACAAAACAAAAACCTTTCAAATACCCTTTACTTGAAATCAAAGGCAACTTACAAGTATTCTTTGGTAGATAGTGACGAGGGATATAAATACCCTAACCAACTAGCTCTCTGTGGGTTCGATACTCTTATTTCGAAACTAGCTACAATCGATCTGTACACTTGCAGTTATCAAAAACGAACATTTGTATTAAGCAAAAACCTTAGAAATATAAAAGGTAGGCCATGTCTTTGACACAAAACGCAGAAAACCCCATCCCATTTTGTGCACCATAGTGCCGACACAGTCCCCTCACCGTCGCTGGCATGCCCTTGCGCAGTGACCACCGAGCGGCGGCGCCGCCCGTTTTTGGCCTCCGATGCGCAGACCCTGCCCCAGACCAAGCCAGACACCGGCCCACTCCCGCAAGTCCTCGATAACGCCCCAGACCACCCGACCCCACGCCATCCCAGCAGCAGGCACCATGCCCTGCGCGTGTCCGCTGTGGTCGCCACTATTGATGTGGGACCGCGATGTCGGCAAGCTCCCCCTATGTCACATCCCAAGATTTTCCAAATCTTGTAATGTGAAAATAAATGAATAAAATAAAACTTTGTTTGATTTTCAGGGCCAGAAGAAACTTTTTGAATTTAAAGGGAACTTCAAACCTATGTGGATTAAACAAAATCCTAAAAGGGATTTAAAAGATTAAACATTTATAAAAGGAAAATAAAATAATTGGAATTGCTATTTTGAATCTTTTTATAAAAAGGTTTTGGTTCTCAATGAAAGGAAAGGTTTTCAAATAAAGATTATTTTATAAAGCCAAATAAACACTTGGCCAAGTTTGTGAAACAAAAGGTTTTACTTTTTTTTTAAATAATAATGATTATTTCAAATAAAACAATAAAGGATTTAATATCCAATTTTATTGAAAGGCTTTTCCCATTTTAAACAAACACTAAAACTTATTCAATTACTTTAAATAAGTTTTCCAAATATTTTATAAATAAAACTTACTGAAGTGTTTTGACTTTAATTTAAATTTCAAATAAAGTTTTAATAAAACAAATCCTATTTGATTTAATAACCAAGGTCCAATTTTATTTAATTATTAAAAAAGAAAAACCCTATAATAAAAATGTTATTTTATGTTAAACCAAACTTTCCAAATATTCCTTATTTTCAAATACAACCTACTGAATGGTTTAAAATTATTTAGTTCTCAAGAGGAGCTTTGAATTAAATCAAATCCTATGGATTTAATAATTGATACATCCATTTAATTAAATAATAATAGCCCCTATTATTAAAATTATTAATTTGAATTTGGTTTTTGATTCATGTTACTATACAAAACTAATTTCAATATTACAAAGTTTGGTGTTGTTTGAATTGTTTTGGTTGATGTTTGAATGTTTGGGAATTCAAAACAGGAAATAGAATTAGAAAAAGGAAAAAGATTCAGAATAAGAAAAAAATAAAGATTAGACCGACCCAACCCAGCAGCCCACTAAGGCCCAGCGCCAGCCCAGCTCCTCTATCCACAGCAAAACGTTTTCCTACCTAAACACTAACCCGAACAGACGCTGACCGGTGGACCCTTCTTCCCTCACTCACTCCGCTGACCAACCGACCCCACGCAACCAGCTCACCCTTCTTCCTCCTCGCGCTAACGACGCCTGCCGTTGCTGCCTTCAATCCGCGTGTTCAATTCGCATTGATGCCGCGCCTTAAACCTCGCCGTGACTGCACGCTATTAAGCGCCTGCGTCTTCTCCTCCGTCCCCCTCTGTCTCCTCCCCCAATCCCGCCCCCAGGCCGTCGAATTTTACTCGAACACCGCCTCTGTCCGACGACGCTCCGACGCCGATTCCGGCAGCCCCTCGCCGCCCCTCTCCTCCTCGACCAAGCTCACACCTTCCCCACTCCTAGGAGCATCTCCCGACACTTTCCATTTACCCGCGGGCGCCCCAGAGCATCGGCAACGACCAGCTTCTAAACGCCGCCGCGACTGGTTCTTCTCCGACGACGACTTCCAGGTGAACCAGACCGCCCCTTCACCTCTCGTTCACGCACACAACTTTGCCTTGGTCCTGCGCATCTAACTGCGTTTTCGTTATGCCTTGGGGTGAACCACAGCACAGCACACGACGACCACCTGACGCACCCGACGCCGTCCTCCACTCCGGCGAGCAATCCTGCTAAGACCAGAACGCCCCTCGCCCGACCAACACCTCCTCGAGCTTCACCGTGACCTCCTGAACCTGGTGAGCATCTTCATTTTCCCCTTTGCTTCCTGTAACCGTCGTAGCGCCACCGCCTGGCCGTGCTCCTAATTGTATTAACAGGAAACATTAATACTTGTGTGATTTGTAAACATAAAAGAGTCCCTAGTAAAGCCTCTTGTTAAACTAGCTTGTTGGTTAATATATGATCATGGTTTCCTGATCATGAACATAGAGATGTTATTGACAACAGGGTCATATCATTAGGAGAATGATGTGATGGACATACTCCTATAGATAAGCGTAGCATAAAGATCAAGTCATTTTTATAGTTCAATTGCTATATGCTTTCTGATACATAGTAACCTAATTCCTTCGACCATGAGATCATGCATATCACCTTCACCGGAAGGATGATTTGATGACATCAAACACCACACCGTAACTGGGTGGCTATAAAGGTGGCATTGAGTGTTCGAAAAGTGTCGGTTGAGACACATGGATCAAGAGTGGGATTTGTCCATCCATATGACGGATAGATATACTCTAGGCCCTCTCGGTGGAATGTCATCCAATTAGCTTGCAAGCATGTGACTGGCTCATAAGGGATCACATACCACGGGAACGAGAAAAGAGTACTTATCAGTAACGAGGTTGAACTAGGTATGCAGAGATACCGACGATCAAAACCTCGGATAAGTAAACTATCGTGAGACAAAGAGAAATTGGTATCGTATGTAAGTGGTTCATTCGATCGCAAAGTAATCGTTGAAATATGTGGGAGCCATATGAATTTCCAGATTCCTATATTGGTTATTGTTCGGAGAAGTGTCTCGATCATGTCCGCATAATTCACGAACCGTAGGGAGACACACTTAAGGATTCGACGTTGTTTGAGTAGTTATGGAATGATGAGAAAGAGACCGAATGTTGTTCGGAGTCTCGGATGGGATCCGGGATATCACGAGGAGATCCGGAATGGTCCGGAGAATAAGATTCATATAAGGAAAGTCCTGTTTCGGAGTTAGGGAATGGTTCCGGTGTTTTCATCGGGAATGTTCTAGAAGGTTCCGGAATGTCCGGCACTCCGGAGGGGAAGGGTACATGAATGTGTTATATCAAGTTGGTATGATTGCATCATGTACTCGGTGTCATCGCTGAACAAAATAGAGGGTTTATTCAAATCCTAGTTTGAAAAGTCAAACGCCAAGTTTGAAAGTCAAACGACTATTTTGGGAAGTGGAGGGGAGGTGGAATCCGAGTTGGGGAGGAGTCCCACCTCCACCGCCGGCCCACCTTGGGTCCGAGTTGGGGAGGGACTCCCCTCCCCTGGCGCGCCTCCCTCCACCTATATAAGGAGGGGCAGGGCTCCCCTCCTAGACACACAAGTTGCCTCCCTCTAAACCTAAACCCTAGCCACAGCCTAGGGTTTTTCTCCCAAGCCGCCGAGTTGGGGCCTCTAATTGCCCTAGCCACCGGCCTAGCCCCTTCTAATTGGTGTGTCTAAACCCTAGATCACCAAGGCTCTCTCATAGTCCACCATACTCGCTCTGGCTTAAGGCGAAGCCCTGCGAGATCTCCCCTCTACTTCCGGTACCACGCCGTCGTGCTGCCGGAATCGCGAGGAGAGTGCTACAACCTCCGCTGCCTGCTGGAACAAGGGAGAGGAAGGTCTTCGTCGAGTACCGAACGTGTGACCGACTGCAGGAGCGCTGCCGGAACGCAGCGCCGGAAGGATCGTCTACGCGATCTTGAGATCGGCAAGTGTACGACTACATCACCCACAAGAATCTGCTCTCGTTAACCGGTTTGGAATCTTCGAGGGTAAGTTCCTCTATCGACTCGTTGCTACAATCTAGTAGATAGATCTTGGCTTGTTTGTGTGCATGCGGTGGAAATTTTTTGTTTTCCATGCTACGAACCCCTACAGTGGTATCAGAGCCGTGTCTATATGTAGATCTGTTGCACGAGTAGAACACAATGGTCATTGTGGGCGTTGATGCTTTTGTTGTCGATTGCTTCTTGTGTACTTTGCATCTTGCGGGATGGTGGGATGAAGCGGCCCGGGCTAACCTTACATGACATCGTTCATGAGACTTGCTCCACGCTTGACATGCAACTTGTATTGCATAAGTGGCTTTGCGGGTGCCTGTTTCTCCCAACATAGTTAAGATTCAATTTACAACGGGTGATTGACAATACTAGTATCAATGTTGTGGCTCTTGTTCGTAAGTTAGAACGACACTTATTGAAAGCCCCAAACCACGTAAAACATGCAAAGAAAATTAGAGGCGTCTAACTTTGTTTTGCAGGGGTGTGTTGTGATGTGATATGGCCATGATTGTGATTATATATGATGTATGCAATGTTCCTTATTGTAAGTTGGCAACCAGCAGGAGCCATATGGTTGTCTTTAAATTTTGTTAAGACCCGCTTGTCTGTTCAAAGTAGTTGTAATAGTTGAAGCTGGTGGACGACAACCATGGAGCGGCGTCATTGACCTTGATGCAATGCCGGTGATGATGGAGATCATGTTCGTGCTTGAAGATGGAGATCGGAAGCACAAGAAGAAAGGCCATATCATATCACATATTATGAATTGCATGTGATCTTAATCCTTTTATGCATCTTGTATTGCTTAGTTCACGACGGCAGCATTATAAGATGATCCCTCAAGCACACAATTTCAAGTTTTGAAGTGTTCATCCTTAGTAAGCACCGTTGCTAAAGCTCGTTGTTTTGAAGCACCACGTGATGATCGGGTGTGTTAGATTCTGCGAGTGTATACAACGTGAGCAAGCCAGATTTGCTCATGCGGAAGCTAAGGTTGATCTTGATGAGCCTAGCATGTACAGACATGGTCTCGGAATACGGATCACCAAAAGGTAAAGCATGAGTCATATAGTAGATATGATGAACATGATGATAGTTCGCCATTGAAGCTACATCAACTCTCGTGATGATCGGTTTTGATGTGGTAGATTTGGTTCGTGTGATCACTAGAACAATGTGAGGGATATTGTTTTCAGTGGGAGTTCAACGGCAATATGGTTAAAAGTTGAACACTATTTATCATAAATTAAATTAAAGTGAATTTGCATAGTTGTTGTAGTCATTGGCATCCATTTACCACCTTGCGCTTAGTTTTAATTGAGATGATAGAACTATAGAATTCTGGTTGATTACTTTACGAACTGGTATCGTATTGTTTTTGAAGTGTTAATCTAAAGTTTAAAAGTCCTATTGCAAACTTTCAGTAAGTTCCGGTTACTCCATGAAGTTTAATAATTGGTATTAAAACAAGAGTGAAAATTCCAAGAGTTAGTGTTCTACTCGTGCCCCAAGGCCGGCAAACACGTCCAGGCGAACTTGTAGCGACAAAGGCCCTCCAGCTCCGCGATAGAAAAGTCCCAGCGAATCGTTTCCTGGAGCCCGACAATATCTGGGTCCTCGAGGCGGATGTACTCTTTGATCTGGCACCGACGTACTTGATGTACTACGTGATCATAGACCAACTAGGTTATTCACTTGATGATTTGAAAGTTATAAGCCCTGCTTTATGTATGCATAAATTAATTTGGAGGAAGATGCAGAGCCTGTTGTTGATTATCAACGCTGTCTCCATTCAAGAATGAAAGAAGTGGTAAAGAAAGAGGTAATAAAACTCATTGAAGTAGGTATTATATCCCATACCTGATAGTAAATGGGTTAGTCTTGTTCATTATGTACCTAAGAAAGGTGGAATCAGTGTTGTTCCAAATGATGAAAATGATTTTGTAGGTCAATGCACTATTTCTGGTTATAGAATGTGCATTGATTTTAGAAAACTAAATAAAGTTACTCGTAAAGGATTACGGCTGTAGGGTGGAAATGAACTCTACGAAGTCCGGACAACATGTGAATACTAACAACCTTAGAAATTTAAAAATCCAAAACTTACCTTTTATAAAAAAAACATTTTTGAAAACCTGAACGATTCTTGAATCTTTTGATTTTTGACCAATGCTTGAGCATCAGACTCACACCATAGAACTTGTTGACTATGCTCTCACTCAATCTATTCTTTTTAAAACCCTTTCTTTTGTTATCAACGAACCAGAAGATCAACACCGACGGATAAAAATACAACAAGGTATCAGATAAGCAAAAGTCAATAGAAGTGTAGATATAGCAGAAATAAAGAATCGAGACATAGAATCCATTATAGCACGCATAAATAATGAGCTAGCAATAGGGCATTTTTCAATTTAGTTGCCATCTCCAATGGGTTTAAGCTTAGTATTACCATTGATTAGGAAACTATTACATTTGCATTTCAACCATCACTATGCAGTGAATCCTCATTGAACCAAGGATGATCTCAAAACCTTTGTACACTTTTGGCTCTTGGTATGAAAAAATAGTTCGGACCCATAATTTTTCTGTTGTACTATTTTGAGGGATGTAATATTTACGGATAATGACTTCTATGAGTATGATGTCAACGACTTGTACACTACAACATGAAGTGGTTTACGTGGGACACCGCATTGCCTCCCTTGGAGTTTTTGCTGTTGCCACCACCCGACATCCATTGCCGCCTTCGCCACATTGTGGTCGTCCTTGGCCATGGCCTTAGCCACGGATACCTCCACCGCATCCATGAAGTGCTCCTCGGCCATGCCAACGTGGTCTGCCACGTCCAATGCGGCAGAGTTTGTGGAGCTCCCACAGTCTCTACAAATGCCAAGGAGCATCCCCTTCATGTTTTCACATGCCATCTCTTGAGTCAGCTCACCATGAACTTGGAGGTGGGATTGGCTTCGATGGTTGTGAAGAGCGGGTTATAGGTATCATCGATCCCTACAAGCAGGTACTCAACAACCTCATCTTCTTCAATATTGTGGCCCTCGCTACGATCTCGTCGATGACGACCTTCACCGCAACGAAGTACTGTGGCCTGGTCTTCCTCCTTCTTGGTGTTGGGGAGATGGACATGGCGGCAGACGAGGATGAGCTGCTCGTGAGGCTTTAGATGTGTTTTGGTGGAAGGGTGGCTCTGATACCATTTGATGATTTGGTGTTAATCGGCGCCCTTTATCTCAGGGTCACTTGTATGTTAAATAGGACGGTACACGACGGAGGATTACATTAGAGGAGGTTACAAGTGAGGGACAGAAAGAGGGTACCGATCTGATCTTTACACATTGAGATCCGGTCGTGTACAATAAGAGAGGAAGTGCCTAACAACCCTTAGCTCTATATCTCTAACACATTTCACTGTCATAGATTGTTGCCCCATTTGAGGAGAGGGCGTAAGTGTTGAGTCTGACTCCCCTCTCTCTTATTTTTCTCCCATTTCTCCTCCCTTATTTCCCATGTACCTTTGGAATTCGGTTAAGTTCGAGAAGCACAAAGGCTATGTAACAAGAGAGGATACGAGTTGAAGCACATGTATGAACGAGTAAGGAGAGCACATGCAAAGTTGAAGCACAACCGAGCATTACTAGACAACAAATGCAATGTTTTTTTATTGCATCACGCACATGACTATGCAATTTTGACGATCCTACATCACTGTTACGCACAATTATAATTTGACTTGTACTATAAGATGATCCCTGGATGTCTATATATACTCGCCCATAAGACTCAATAATACATTCATCATATTTTGTCAAACTCATACTCTTTCATGGTATCATCCTAACCGGTCCAAACCCTAGCCACACGCTTCCGCGGCGCCGCCCCCGGGGGGATCGATCTCCATGATCTCCGTCGGGGACCGCGTGTTCTGTTGCATGGATCGCCCGCCGATCTGTGATCGGTTGCCCTGGTGAGTCTTTTCTTATCTCTAGATTGGTTTTCTCTCCACCGGTCGGTTGGCCGGTCTTATTTTTGGGTTTACCGATGATAGATCGGATTGAGTCGCCCACCACCGTCGTCAATGCCATGCCTCTAGTCCGACCATCGGCATCGACGATCTACCTCGGCCGGCTGCTACACCCTCCTCGGTAGGCTGCTATGGCCGCCCCCCTCAGATCGTCTTCATTGTCATCGCCCCGAGACTTCACCAACAACGTCGCCATTGTCTCCGATCTACGCGTCGTCCATGCTATGGAGCATACAGTGCATAGTCGGTCTGATCAACCGATTCCATGTCCGTCTATGTCAAGCACATCCCCGAGCACGCGCTTACCACCGATCGAGCTACGGGCTGCCGCTGCGTCGTCCCTTCGGGCTGCAGCGCCGCTGCCTTGGTCCTTGCCAACTGGCTGCAAATGTGCCTCACAAGCATATACGCGTCGGTGGCTCCAGCTGCTGCATCGACTCGTGCCATGCAGCTATGGCGCCCCCCTCAGGTCATAGAAGCGCTGCACGCAGTCTATATCGCCGTTCCGACACAATGACGCCCCAGGCTATCTCCGTGCTACCTACCACGGTGTGGGTCGCCTACGTCCACGTATGGTATTCGTCACGCCGGGTTCTTCTTCGCCTACATCGAGTACCGTCGCCGCGCCTCTCTAGGCGTCCAACATGACCACTCTGGGTCGCCGCTGGTTTCTCCGTCTTCTACATCTTCATCCACAACAACCTCATCGCCATCATCATCCTGTCCCCTACGACATTGGCGTACAAGTTCATGATGGTCCGTGCTCTTGCGTGTCCGGTTTTGGCAACACCGGTGCGTGCCTTCGTCCTCGACGCGTCCTTGAGCCTGCAATCTCGGATCGACGCCTCGTCTTTGTCGGTATCGACAAAGTCTTCTTCGACATCAACAACTTCATCTACGATTATCTTGACCGCGTCACCGACAAGTTCTTTTTTGCATACTCGGTTCTGGCAAAATCGGAGTGTGCATTCTTTCCCCACATGCGCCTAGTTCTGGCAAAACTATGGCCACACCTCGTCCCTGACGGCTTGGACTGCATCAACTTCATCATCCACACCCCTCGGCAAGCCTCCGCGGACCCCCATCAAGCCCCCTCGGCAAGCCTACGCGTACCCTCGGCAAGCTGCTGCAGCCCCACGACGACTGCCTCGACGCGTCTCCGTCATCCTCCTCGTGCACTATACGCATGGGCCGTCTCCGTGATCCTCCTCGCGCACTATACGCATGGGCTTCATGTGCGGCTACTTCAACACTGGCATTCCCGGCCCCGACAGCGACCACGGCACCCCCTCGCAACGGCTACCCTGACATCGGCACCGCCTCAAGCTCTTAGCTCCCTCGACATCGGCACAAGGGCTATCACCTCGCTTGAGCATCTCACCAGCTTCCTCTACAATACAAGCATTCGCATCGTGACACGTCGTCTACGACACTCCCGCTGCTACTGTGGGGGATATCCGTCTACTAGATTCTATTTCGGTTTTTGTTCAGTCTGACCGTTCACGATGTTTCTGTTCTTCACGACGCTAGCGCTACGACTGCGGGGTTATGGTAGTTTAGATAGAGTTGTGATCTGTTTACGTACAATCCTAACTTGATTTGTACTCCAAGATGATCCCCTGTACGCCTATATATACTCGCCCATGAGGCTCAATAATACAACCATCATATTCCGCTAAACCCATACTCTTTCAATCACCGTTAACCACTTTTTGAGCAATGAATATCTAGTTCCCTCCCCCAAAAGAAAAAAACGCACAATGATTGAAGAGATAGGTGGGGGAAATAAAAAGCAAGCAACACCACATACAAAGGGTTGAAACATTAGATTGTTAGTACGCTGACTAAACATGTACTCCCTCCGTCCGCAAATAAGTGTACGTCTAGCATTATTTTAAGTCAAAATTAGTAAAATTTGACTAACTTTATAGAAAAAACAATATTTATGATACAAAATTGATACCAATAAATATGTTTTCAAATTTAGTTTCATAATATGTAATTCATGTTATTATATTTTTCTATAAAGTTGGTCAAATTTGATAAAATTTGACTTAAGAAAAATCTAGAAGTACACTTATTTGCGGACAGAGGAAGTATTCATAAACTATAATAGATATGTATATCATGTTGAAAAGATCATCATAACTATACCTAGACTGAATAAAACTGGTAGTAAGTCGCCATAGCTGTAGCACAACAGAAGATTTTCTCACTACCCGTGTCCATGGTGGATCACAATTGTCATATCATCAAAGATACTGGTGGACAATGTGCGGATCTCGGACCACGCAGGAAAGGCAGAAGCCGTGGACACCTTCTTCGGGAGCCTGCTCGGTGTGGCAGGAGATAGACCGTTCTCTCTGGACTTGGACTTCTTGACGGTACAGTCGCTTGACCTCCAACACATTGACGGTGCATTCACAGAGGAGGAAGTTTTGGCAGCCATTAGAGGCATGCCGTTGGACAAGTGCCCTGGACCTGATGGCTTCTCTTCCCGCTTCTACGTGTCCTGCTGGAGCATTATCAAGGAGGATGTCATGGACACTTTCCACTCACTCTCTAGGCTAGACAGCCGTGGATTTGGATCGGTGAACAGTGCGTTGGTTACACTCCTACCCAAGAAGCCGGGCGCTGAAGAAGTGCGGGATTTTCGACCGATCAGTCTGATTCACGGAATTGCTAAGTGGGTGGCAAAGGTGATCGCCAACCGTGTTGCCCCGATTCTCCCGCAACTTGTGGGGGTGCATCAGAGCGCTTTTGTGCGTGGAAGGTGTTTGCACGACAATTTCATGATGGTGCAGGGGACAGCCCGCAAGCTACATACCAGCAAGAAGCCAGCAGTGCTACTAAAGCTGGACATCACCAAAGCTTTGGACACTGTGGACTGGGATTTTCTGTTGGAAATGCTAAAGAAGTTGGGCTTCGGCGAGCGCCTCCTCGCTTGCATATGCGCACTGCTCTCCACGGCCTCCACACGTGTCCTGATGAATGGGTTCCCAGGGGCGAAGGTGGTCAATAGACGTGGTCTTCGGCAAGGGGACCCGCTCTCCCCGCAGCTTTTCATCCTGATCATGGAGGTTTTCCACCTGATGGTCATAAAGGCAGAGGAACACGGACTGCTCAATCGGCTTGCAGCTTCAGGCCTCCAACATCGCACATCTATTTATGCAGACGATGTGGTCACCTTCCTGAGGCCGTCAGTGGTGGATTTCCAGGTGATCTCCGGGATCATCGAGGACTTTGGGGAGGCTTCTGGTCTCCGTGTCAACCTTGACAAATGCTCGGCCAACCTGGTTAGATGCTCGGATGAGGCTAGAGATCTGGTGGAGCGGGAGCTACACTGCCCCATCATGCAGTTCCCCCTTCGCTATCTGGGGTTACCGCTCTCCCTACGGAAGCCATCGGCAGCGCAGCTCCGAACGCTAGTAGATATGGTGGCCGCCAAACTGCCATTGTGGAAAGCCTCCATGCTCAACAGAGGGGGGCGGCTCGAGCTCGTTAAGACAACTTTATCCGCCATGCCCATCTTCGCCATGATGTCCCTCGATATTCCCATAGAGATCATCACCACCATCGAGAAGATCATCCGCGGTTTCCTCTGGAAGGGGAGAAAGGACGTACACGGCGGGCACTGCCTGGTGGCTTGGGACAGGGTGTGCATGCCCAAAGAGCTGGGGGGACTTGGCATCCCCAACCTACGCCTCATGAACATTGCACTGAGGGCCAGATGGTTGTGGTTGAAGCGCGTGGAGGTGGATAGGCCATGGCATGGCCTCGACATCCGGGTCCCGGAGCTCTCGAGGCGTCTCTTCGATGCAGCGACTACCTCGGTAATTGGGGATGGCGCGGCTACTTTCTTCTGGACGGACAAGTGGCTCCCGTGCGGGCGGCTATGTGACGTGGCACCGAACCTCTTCGCTGCGGTCCCACCGAGCGCAGTCTCCATGCGCCGTGTGCGCGAAGGCCTTGCAGGGGGTTGGCTGCATGATGTCACCCCGGACCTTAGCGCGGCAGCCATCAGGGAGCTCCTCGAAGTGGCAGACCATATTGAAGCAATCACCCTGACAGAGGGGACGCAGGACGTCCTCAAGTGGAACTGGGACCCAAGCAACTGCTACACAGCACGATCATGCTACCAGGCACTCTTTGCCGGACGAACTTCTATGGCAGGGGCACTTCAGATCTGGCGGTCCCGGGCCCCTGCTAGCTGCAAGGTGACCCTTTGGTTAGCCGTGAGAAACAGGTGCTGGACCGCCGATCGGCTCAGCCGGCGTGGCCTCCAACATCCGGCGGCCTGCCCCTTCTGTGACCAGTGTGGAGAGACCATCGATCATCTTTTCATGGGTTGTGTCCTGACCCGCGAGGTTTGGGCAGCCTGCCTGGGCTGGTGGGACAAGAGACACTGGATGCCGGAACATGATTCCAAGTTTGTTGATTGGCTCCAAGATAGGCGAGGCGGCAAGGGCCACGAGCGCGACCTCTGGACAGGGATTGCTTTGGTTTGCTGGACGCTTTGGCGCCACCGGAATGACGTGGTCTTCGAAGGGACCGCTCCTTCTCCCAGAGAGGTCATCCATAGAATCACCACGGAGGCAGACCTCTGGAGGACTGCACGGCTTTTCCGCGATTGTCTAGGAGAGGTAGATAGGTGGAGGTGCCGCGAGTAGTTGGGTAGGATGTGTGTGCCGTTTTCGTGACGACGTGGGTTTGCACCCATGGCGTTTGTGCCACGGGACATTGTAAAACTTGGCCTCTTGGCCTTTTTTTATGAAAACGATACGTCTCCTTGAAAATATCATCAAAGATATCACACACAGCCTCTTCGTTGGAATTCCAGCAGCTTTGCGTTACACATGCGGCAAACCCCTTTATATTCCGGAAGCGGACGTGACTTGTGTTTCTAGAATCCCGATTTAGTCTTTACCCAGTACTACTACATCTGTGCAGTGCTGCTTTGCCTCTTTTCTGGGTCACATGTGCCGAAGATGCGCTCCTGCCAAAACTGGCTTTCCCAAGAAGAGATCCTGCATACTAGTACTCGGACGTACGGCATGCAATTGCAATGCTTGTACTAGTACTACTACATTACACCAAAGCTACAACGCATCTTCCTGTCATTCGGCACCGATCCTTGTTTGATTCCAAAGTCAGCACAGCATTCGTCTCTCGAAAAAAAATGTCGGGCAAGATTTGAACAGTAAAATACACAGCTGCTAGTGAAGGCGTCGATGATGCTGGTTCGGTCTGCAAATATTTTTGCTGGGACTTGTTTTCTGCCGGTGCACGACATTTGGGGTGCACGGAGAGTCGGAGACGATCGACGCCTGCGCCGCGCACGACCGACGCTACCGCGTCGTCGTCGTCCATGTGGCGCGTATCTTTGCCTGATCGTACTTGCTCTAGCTTCGGCCGGCGACATTGACCGCGTTGTGTAGGCAAGCGGCACATGCATGCATGCCAAATGTCCTTCCGTCCGTCCAGAGAATAAACCATGGAACACGCCACACGGCGGGCGACATATTTTAAAACCCCGAACGGTTGTTTCATCAGCAACGTGATGAGTGACCAGCAGCTAGCTAGCTGCTGCAGCTAGGCGATAAAAAGCAAGCCACGGGATAGAGACGACGATTTCTTTCGCAAGCTAGCGCGGCCGTGACAGCGGCGGAGGGGAGGCGTCGAAATGATTAGGGGCCAGGGGAATCTCGCCCTGGCCCGATCGTGGGTTAAAGAAGAAGCAGCTTTCCGTCGCGTCACGGAGAATCTCATCGGGATGGAATGGAACTCTACTGTTCTCCTTCGGTAGGAGTAGGCAAGTAGCTCTATTTTATCTTTTATTTTCCTTCTCTCCTGCTAGTACGACCATGATCCAAAAAGAGCACTGTTGTACACTCACTATACATTTGACAAGAAAGGGTCGGGAAACCCGGCAAAAAAAAAGGGACAGCAAACAGACGCTAGAAATAAACAAGGCCTATATGACGTTGCTTTGGATAAAGAGATTGTCCCGGATGTTTTGTCACGGCCCTACCCTACCCATGACGAGTGATTGGCTTTGGAAGAATCCAAAGGCAAGCCGCCCGGCCGCGCGCGGCCGGTGGCGCGAGGAGAATCGGGGCCAGACGGGGTAGCCGCCGGCGGGAAGAGAACGCATGACGCACCGTCCTTGCGCTGCACGTTGCGTTCTTCTTGCCTATTTTCGCGCTCGTTTCGTTCGTTCGTGCGGCACGGGCGAGCGCGGCGCCGTACCTTTTGTCGGGCAGAATATTTGCCACTAGAGGCATCTTGCTGGTGTGATCGATTGACATTCGCGATCGATCGGGGGAGGGGAGGCTGCTGCTTTTCACAGCTCCCGGCTCGACGCATCCTGCTTGTTTCCACAGCAGCGGTACTACATCTTTTTGACGGTGAACCGAGTCGCTCGTTCCCACGTTTCCAGCCGTAGAAAATGTCGGTAGCGCGTGCGGATCTTGAATGCAGTGCTACCGAAGTTAACTCCGGCAGTAACTTTGTACTACACCATGTGTATTAACCGGATAGTACCAAAAGCATCTGCAGGGGCATTATGCATGCTTAATGGGAGTATTAGATTAGGTCCAGCCATCCGGGACGCGTCACTGTCTAGCGTCCACGCAACACGGTCACATGGATCACAAGATCGATCGCGCTCTCGCACGCTCGATCGTGTCAACAGTAGCCTCACCGATTTTTTGCGAGTGGTTCGTATTGAGGACAGTAGTGGTAGTACCCGCGATCTCGGGACGAGCCCCCCGGCCAGCAGCCACCTAACCACGTCCACTGGGACGGAGACCTGTCGGATCGCCGGTCTGCACTGCACGTACGGCCGCCGACGGTACAGTTCGAAGACCACTGCAGTGATCCAGTGCGGTCCTGCACGCCAACGGCAAATGCTAAACGCCGCTGGTCGCCAGCGCCGCGCACCCCTTAACAATGCAATGTTTTTTTTTTTTTTTGATCTAAAGACCTTGCTGGAGAGGGGGATGACGCGGCTGGCCGTGGCGTTGCCGACGAAGGCGAGGAAGAAACTTAAGGGGAAAGGGGTGGGGAGCTCGCAGGCAAGGAAGAAGGTTGGGAGGAGCTGACGACGGGAGAGGAGGGCCACGTGCATGCGGTGGCTCGGAAGAAGACGACAGTGCTGATGGTGGGCCACAGCCCACGATCGGGAGAGGAGGGGGTGCGCGTGCATCGCTTTCTCTGCCTGACGCGGCACTAGGCTCGCTCCACACACAGCTTTCTCTTCGTGGACCGCCCCAAAGCAGCCCAAACTAACAAGTATTCTGCTTCTAGCTTTTCGAATTTGAACAAATTTCAAGTTTAAACAGTTTTGAAATGTGAACAGTTTTCGCAGCTATTTGAAATATTCAAATTCTAAAACTGTTCATATTAAAAAATTGTTCATACTAAGAAGTTGTTTGAATTAAAAAATTATTTATATTCTAAAGCCGTTCAAATTCAGATAATTTCTAAATTCAAAAAGTATTCAAATTCAAAAATTCTACAAACTAAGAAGTAGTTCAAATTCAAAATCCGTTCAAATTTAGATAATGTCTAAATTCAAAAGCTATTCATACTAAGAAGTTGTTC
The DNA here is from genome assembly GCA_916181665.1 of Avena sativa. Lineage (NCBI taxonomy): Eukaryota > Viridiplantae > Streptophyta > Magnoliopsida > Poales > Poaceae > Avena > Avena sativa. The sequence continues at coordinate 26,950,175 of OV702283.1, forward strand.
GAATTAAAAAATGTTCAAATTCAAAAGCCGCTTCAAATTCAGATAATGTCTAAATTCAAAAATTGGTCAAATTTTAAAAAAAATTGATCTGAAAATTATTCATATCTAAAAAATATAGAAAAGCAAAAAAACAGAAAAAAACACACAAAAAAAAAAACAGAAAAAGGTAAAAGCGTTAAATAGGCTGGCCCAGCGTGCGTGCCCGCGTGAGCGGAGACTATAAACAAGCGCACTGAGTGATAAATAGCATTTGCCACTGCTTTCGAGTTGTGCCGCTTAGGGCATGGCCAACGCGCCACGGTGGACCACTGCCTGAGGCGTCCAAGTAGGACTCTAGTTGCCAACTCGACCAAACTTACCGATAGCAGAGAAAAGCGGTCTCTTGCAGATGATCTCGCTTCTCCACTGACAAAAGCAATGAGGCAACCGCTGGGCATCGCGGTGTGGGAATCAATCGCCCCTGATAGTCAGAGAAAAAAGTATGAGGATGACCTCACATAGAGTAGTCTCCGTTGGGACATATATTTCACACATGTGGCCTGTCTACGTGGACAGCTGGGAACCACACCATACCACTGCCCCCATAGCTGGTGCTCTTAGAAGTCGCAATTAGCACCTCCCGTCCTGCACCCCAACCATTATTACCCCAGCAAGCTCGGCCCAGTCTACGAGTAGGAGAGCCCAGGTAAAGCCTGCACAGACCTCACTTCAGATTGTAGGGAAAGCCACAGAAAACGACAACAGTTGGGGTGCTACTCGGCCCAAACTCGCTGCTGCAGCCGCGATGAAACGAGGCCCGAACTCCGGATCCGGAGAAGTCATCTTGACAGTACGACACAGCGCGGCAGGCAAAGAAGCACATCGCCAGCGATGCCATGGATATTCCGCCACGGTACCGATCTCGGTTCCGCTCCACCGCCGGCCATATGCGCAAAAGCCTCTTGTCCGCTGGGAATTTTGTGCGGTCCTTCTTCATGGAAAAAAGGGGTTCCTTTGCACGATGACCAGTCGATTTCTCTTCACAGATTATCTTATATAGTACTATATATTTTCTTGAACAAATAAAAATTAAGCATTTTATTGTTTTTTGACACATTGTGATATATTCTTGGAAAATTGATAGCAACAAGCCTACAAGATCATGCAGTTATTTTCTCCGAAAAAGAATAGGATACAGTTACTGGCTTCTCTTCCTCTCCAAGTCGGTCTCGGCCTTCACCAGCCTCCCCTGTGTCTGTCTATATTCGCGCCTGCCGCCCCACACCACACCGTGGAATTTTTTTTTAAGAAAACACCCCCAAACCCTAAGCCCTCTGCTCTGCTCACAATCCTTCCGCGCCCCCAAACTCGTCTAGGGTTTAATGTTCGCGTCGTCTCCACGCGATTCTGCTGCGCGCTGATCCGGTCAATCGCGCTCCAGTCCGCGCTCTAGAGCAGCAAACGGGGGCGGATGCAGACGGAGGCGAGGGTGGGGATGGCCGCCGCAACCGTGGACGGCGCCGCCGCCGTGGCCACGCGGCGCTACTCGACGCAGCAGCAACAGCCGCAGCCGCAGCAGCAGCTCGCCACGCCGCTCCACCTCCTCGCCGGCGGCGTAGCCGGCGCCGTCAGCAAGACCTGCACCGCGCCGCTCGCACGCCTCACAATCCTCTTCCAGGTGCGTCCCAAAATCAGAAGCAGCCCGTCAGTATTTCTTCCTCTGCTTGTCTGCTCTATGATTTTGTCGTCTTCACCAGACTGCTAGTGCTAACTGTGGCTTTGTATATTATTAGTAAGTAAAAAGAGTGGGTATCTACATCGAGCTGCTTTGTAATAGTAGCGAAATGGGAATTTCGATGCATTTTTAAGAGCAACTCTACCGCCAAGGCAAAATTTCTGTTAACTGTTAAGACATATATCCAAATGCAAGTATTCATGTATAATGTTATTGAAGTGTCCTGGCTTAGCGCTATGGGTCTAATGTTCACATATTTTTTCACACTCTGCCTGCTGATAGTATGTTTATGCGTGAAATTCATGAATTCTTATTTTGATGAGCAGGTGCAAGGGATGCACTCAGATGTGGCCACAATGCGCAATACTACCATATGGCGTGAGGCATCCCGCATTGTCTATGAAGAAGGTCCCCGGGCGTTCTGGAAAGGAAATCTTGTAACTATTGCACACCGGTTACCTTACTCCTCGATTAGTTTCTACGCCTATGAGAGATATAAATATGTAAGTGTACAGGCGCCTTTGTATAGAATTCGCATTCCTATTCTTTGCCACTTGTGACATGTGCTTAATTTGGTTAATGTTGATGCATGCAGTGGCTCCAGATGCTGCCTGGTCTTGACAAGAATAGTGGATTGGGTGCCGATGTTGGTGTCAGAATGCTAGGTGGTGGCTTGTCTGGGATAACAGCAGCTTCTTTGACGTACCCGCTGGACTTGGTACGGACACGTCTGGCTGCTCAGGTAAGCTGCTGTCACCAACTCTGTTGAAATTTGCAGAAGTTAGTGTCAAATGTTCCACTCGAACGTCAAAATGTCCAAGTTATTTTCCATGTGGAGAAGATTACAGTTCCAACTCCCAATAACATGATTGATGAATCACGTTTCTGCTGCTGGAGAGGACTAATTCTTTTGGCACCTATTGGCATGTCTTGCGAAAACTGTAATAAACAAAAACTGTTCGATGTTAGCGTTCTTTATGTACTTACTGCTGGATGTCGACAGATAATTGCCTGCACTAAAACCAATCAATAGAGTTGGACCCATGCCAAGCGCATACAGCAAGAGCTTCTGAACCTTTTCTTCATTTGAATGGTTGCAGACGAACACAGCTTACTACAGGGGCATATCTCATGCTCTTTTTGCGATCTGCAGAGATGAGGGTCCCAGGGGATTGTACAAGGGTCTTGGTGCCACTTTACTGGTATGGAAATTTGGTACTTCTTGATCTTCTAGTTCAAATGCTTCTTTCTTTTGTTATGTCATTTGGTGATTCTTTGTAACACAGGGAGTTGGCCCCAGCATAGCGATAAGCTTCTCTGTTTATGAAACGCTGCGATCGCATTGGCTACTAGAGAGGTAAGTTGTACATGGTACATGTTGGCTCTAAGTCATATGCATGCAACTTCGTGTTAATTTTTATTGTGTTAACCTTTGATTCAATACAGGCCATGTGATTCCCCTGTCTTTATCAGTTTGGCTTGTGGAAGTCTTTCGGGAATTGCATCATCAACTTGTAAGTGCTCTATTAACAGACCGCTTTTTGTTACCAGAAGCTCTTTGATAATCTAGTAGGCCTGTTAAGATATTCAGAAGCTAGCGCAGCTTTGGAGTTGTAAAGATTTTTCTACTTTCTTTTCTAATATAAAGCTAATTAATTCATTTATGAACCAATAAATTGCTTTCTTACTTGACGATTTTTCATGTAACTGATAGTACTTCTATTTCCCACTCGACATTAGCGTAATCCTTTTTATTTGCTCTCGAAGTGATTTTGCTTGGAGCAAGAAGAAAAAGTAGCTTATTATTGTCATTACTGAACTTTCTTATGGTCCTGTCAAACTCAGTGAACTTTTTTTTTGATTATCGGCATTTGTTATATTCCAGTTACATTTCCGTTGGATCTTGTAAGACGCCGCAAGCAGTTGGAAGGTGCAGCTGGGAGGGCCAATGTCTACAAGACGGGACTGTTTGGAACATTTACTCATATTGTCCGGACAGAAGGTTATAAAGGATTGTATAGAGGGATCTTGCCTGAATACTGCAAAGTGGTTCCGAGTGTCGGACTCATTTTTATGACATACGAGACACTGAAGTCCATGTTCACAGGAGAGGCATCAGACGAATAGGTTGTCTGATCATGCTCGGCAGTTTTGATACTTGGGCCAGAATATCATTGGAGGCTGATTAGGGAGGAAGGGAAAGAGATGAGTTTGTAGTATATGTTAGAGTTTAGGTGGTGTTAAATTTTGGATTTGATAACATAATATCACCGGAGTATTTCTAGAGATCTTGCTTGTAGTGCACCCAAGAAGATTTAGTAACTGTCGTAGGTCTTCCAAAAATTTCCTGTCCACCCTTGTTTTGTGTATGTTCACGCTTGTTCTGTTTGTAATGGTACATGTGGCTACTGTCTTCAGCCTGATGATCTCCGTACCTCTGGGGTGTGGCCTCTGATATAATTTATGTTCTTAACAGTGAGGTTATGACCTGTATGACACATGAGTTCGGTTGTATGGTTGTGGGTAGTCTTGTTATTCAATCTTCCTGGTATGGACCATGGATCTGTTCGATTTATGCCAAATGTTGCACCCCAATTGTATGGATGCCAAAGATGCATCTTAATCTATATAGGCTGCGCACTTGTGCTATGAATGTAGTCTTCTCCTGTGTTAAAATTTCTAATGTATTGATGTTGAAAAATTGTTGGATCAACACTGTAAGGAACTCTCAACTTCCTCATTTCTCATTCTCACAGCGGTGTCTCTTATATCAAAGTATTGGAAAAAATGCTGGAAATTTTTTGCTGTTCAGGACAGGATTGACTGACATAGATTTATTTCTTATTCAGTATGAGCCAGTTGCTCTTTTAGCACAAAAATTCAACCAAGTGAAGACGGAACTTCACTGAATAGATATGTAAATGTGTTCTTTGCTGCAGGGGCACACCAGCATCAGTGCTGGTGTGTCAAATGCAAGAACTGTCCCACAAGGTGACTGTCTCCCAAACTTGTCGGGTTCCATCTCTGACTTGCAATTTTAATTAAGAATTGGCTGTGTGCAGAAAGAATGGAACGGTGCTAATGGATAGGTCAGTGAAGCCTGCTTAAGATGTGTCGGATTTGAGGTCAATGGGCTTCCTGTAACTGTAAAAGTCTGCTTAATCAGGATACTTGTCCTTTTATTTTCTCTGCACACCTGAAGGATGCTTATTTTTTGGGCAGATCAATAACAAATAACTTGACTTTGCACACATACATAAACGAATACCTCAATACATTAGCATGGGTAATAGTATGAGTTACATTGGTATCATGTCATCTTATTACACCAGCCATCCTGTTACTTTGAGCAAATGCAGCTTCTTTTCTGATTCACTATGACATGACCCCTCTGAAAACGCAAGGTCATGAAATATGAACCCATCTTTTGCACATTCATCCCCTTATGCATGTGCCTATGATCTCTACATTTCTGCATCCATGGACATTTATATGTTTCCTTGTGTTACACAGGAAAACCTCCGGTTAAGCGTATATGGTTCAGTGTCTGGCGGAGGCCATACTTGTTGACAGCTTTGTAGGCAGTTCTGAAACCATCACCATATGCTGCTGATGTGTCATTTGCGATCTGATGCATGAAGAACTCGCCAAGCTTCTTCTCGGTATGAGATATTCCTCCCTTCTTGGACGACGGTGGTCGATACGAGGATGATGATGAAGAAGAAGCATAAGACGATGAAGGATGAGCGTATCTCGTAGAAGCTGGAAGTATCTCCGCCTCTAGCCACAGGTAAGACATGACTTGGCATATACCTTCCTCAACCTCTGGGCTTAGGTTTCGGTAACCTGAAGGCACCATTATCAAACAGAGCACATTATTGAGGTCAGAGTACAGTGAAATGATCATAGAAGGTTCAGATAAGTACAACGTGTTTGTACTAGTACCTTTGAGGCGCAACCACCCGTGCATCAATTCATGGGCAAGGATGGAGCCAGTTAGTAGCCTGCAGTTATGTGGAGAATATTTGATTTAATATGAATGATGCACCGGTCATAGAATGGTCATACAGCATTTGATCTGATCTATGTTTGAAGTGCCCAGTTTGAGTGAAAAATGAACTCACCTGGGGAGTCCATACAAGACAAGAATTGCAGTGACTTCACATCTCCGGGTCAGCTTCTGTGGTTGAGTTCTCATATCTAGTAACCTATGTCCACCTATCCTGGGCCTTCTAAGTATCTGATAACCAAAACCGCAAAGGATCCTCTGAATAATTTGACTCCTAAAAGCCGATTTAGGTTGAGAGATTGTGCTTACACTGGTCACAGTCTGCTCCTCTGAGAGACACAGGCCTCTTGTTTCAGGCATGTGGTGAGGACCCTGTAGAAGGACAGATGATCATAAGTATTTGCAAAGGTTACGTATCGATTATGTGTCAACGATTAACTGAATTAGAACTCACTTTACACTCTCCTTCCATAGCCTCGTTGAGCGCTTGCCGCTCAACCAGCAGCATGGGTATCTGTTGGTCTAGTTTCATGTTCATCCCTTCATAGTAGTCCCTGATAGAGTGGTACAGGGGTTGGCATTCACCGGTGTCCATGACCGCGGAATCCAGGCATTCCATGCATAAACTGCGGCCGTCTCCCAACGACATATACTTTGTGTTCCTTGGCTGCAAATTGCGAAACAAAACTAAGTAATTAGACACGTTTTAGAAAAGAAAAATGCACTGACACCGGTCTATTACACGTTGCAGAAGTTCACAGCACAATCAAATTGTATGTAAATTCAAGCATTGATCTCCAGACCATTTAATTGTATGGTATATTTAGAAGGCATTTGGCGAGCTTTGAACCATTTATTACGTGAATTTGCAGGCTTAGACTGAAATGTTCAATTGAAGGAAAGGTGCGAAGGTAATTTTTCTTCACAATTTTCCACAAACATATACCTCCATTTTCTCACAGCTACAGCAACGAGGTGTGCGATCAAGCTCATGTGAAGGGCAATACTTCTGTCCCCAGAATGGATGGGCTCTGTACTCTATCAAGCCTGCCCTGTTCGTCGCGATCTGCAGAAATACATGCAAACAAAATAATGTTTTATTTGGCACGCTATCGATGCTATCTCTTCTACAAACCCTGTTCAGAGGACAAAAGTCTTACAAATTGAAGGCAGACATCACATTTTGGGTGGTGTAGCTCCTTGTAGCACACCTTGTGGTATGGCTCTGCACCTAGCAAGGTGAACTGGGAAACACAAAGATAAAGAAAAGGTGTGATGGTCACTTCTACAGTTCTATTCTAAGGACCTACGAAAACACGGTTCAAAGGCTTGTTTGAAACACGGGAATTTCAGTGGAAACAGTTCAGCTATGTCAAATTCATGAAAAAGTTCCTACATCTCAAACGGGGCATACAGGAAGTGTAGGATGGTTACCTCGGTCTCACGGATAGGGTGAGTACAGGAAGAACAAATAAAGCACTGAGGATGCCAGTACATTCCCATGCAGCTCAAGTAGTGGCCATGTCCTACCTCATGCTTGCAACCACCACAGACCCTGCAGGATGCAGACGGCTTCTTCACAGGAGGTCTTATGATGAATTCATTGGAAGAGAACAAGGTGATGAACAAAGGTAGCTAACCTTTGAGCTCTAGGCAAAGCCTGGGAGGGGGCATAAGGGTTGTGAGGCATGTAAGGATTCATGTTCAGACTGTCTTGCATGGCCTTGGCAAGGTCTTCATCATTCTCTCCCTTATTGTGATTTCGCTCTGCACATAGTTCAACAGAATGGCGCATCGTCAATTTATCATGGGACAAACCAAGGCGTCGCGGACAAGGTTTACGTGGTATATATGTATGTATGGTGTACCTTTAGGATGTTTGTTATCCTCTGCAAGAGAGAGTGCAAGCTGACGGTCCAGTTCTTCATTGTCAGGTCTAGGTGGCTCTTCTCTCTGGAAATAGCCAAGTTAGAAAGGCTTAAGCAACCCCTTTCTCCAAGATAGCACAGCACAGATTAACATTAGGTGCTTGTGTAAATATAGCCGCAAATTGAATGGGAGTCATGAAATGGAATTTACTGAAGACATGCAAAAGCCACATAAGAAAAAATGATAAGATTATGGCAAGGAGAGGGTATCAGCACCTTTGGTCTGATCGGTTCATGTTGCCAGAGCGTGCTCTGTTCTCCCCCCATCACCCGAGGCCGCCGCCGGTTCGACTCCGCAGGTTTCGTCCCCTTTAAGAAATTGCAGAGCCACTTCATGAAGCTAGATCTCCTCTCTGTGTTCAGCAATGCTAACGTCAGTCTTCAGACAGGCCCAAGCGAAATACCAGCAGGTTCTCACGCAAGTGGCTGAAACTGAACAGTGGAGAGCAACCTCCTACCAACCGATCCCTGTCAGGTGAAAGCAGGCACACTATAGGTATGAAACTTTGGAGCAACTATGGTTAGAATACCACAGCACTTTTAGCTTGGCCTTGCACGTGAGATTAGATTACTGCATATGCACGGTGACATTCAGTCATTTTGCAATGCACTGGTTACAGCTGTAATCATAGTAGCTCTGAACCTTCATGAACTGACAGTTAAAATGTATACTGAATTTCAGTCAATATGTGATGCCCAAACTAAAGAACTGTTGTTGTTCAGCACCATGGAAAATCCATCTCTTAAATATTTTTCTGTATTATTATGAGGCATTGATTGAACATCATCATTGGGAAAAGGCCAAATGTCGAATACCTGCGTTGAACAGGATCAAGAAACACAGGGACAGAGCACCACAGATAATCGCTTGTGTTGCTAACATGATCACCTCTACACCGTTCTAATCACAGGTGATATATCTTCCTTTTTTTTTTCAGTTCTAGCACCGATTCATTCGGCGACGAAGGCGCAGTCACTATCTTGGTGGATCTCGGTTTATCCTGGACTGTAAGAGTCACTTTCAGTCTACTTTTCCCTCCTCTGAATTAACATGCATGACTGTTAGAAAATGTTAGTGTGCTGTGAATGCACGGCACGGAGTGGGGTTGTGATTCGATGTTAGGACAAAGAAGCTAATGTTTATCCAGCAAAGGCTTTTCTACATTAATGGAGTGCAACACCATTTGCTCCACGGCATTAGCATGTCATGGGCCATCTCTATTGCAAGGCAAGTCTCTTTCAGAAAATAGGAAGTGATGTGGCCGGTCTGATGAATATCAGCCTCAAATATAATAAGTGCATGCAAAAATGGTTCGTTAGCCGACACATCAGTCCATTGGCAGATCGAAGTTGGCTACGAAAGGGATAGACTAAAGCACCCAATTAATGTTATCTTTTTTGTAAATAAAATTCCCCTTTGCTGGAAAAATGTTATCCTTTTACAATTTTGCAGAAAGATAGCTAAAATTTCATCGAGTCTTACTCTTGCTTTGCTTTTTTTGTAGGCCGTTGTGTTTAAAGCCAAACATGGTAGGCTACGATTCATACCGCGAGGCGGCAAGCAAAAGGTAATTCTGGTGAGACAGGACAAGGACAAACTGCTGCAAGCAAAAGGTAATTCTGGGTTGCTAACATGATCACCACCTCTAATAAACCTTCCTATGGAGAAAGAGGGTCAATTCTATATGGAATGTAGCCTCTTTGTCACTGTTACAGGCTTTTTCTGCCCCCAACATAGGTCCGTGAGTTGGAAACTCTACCTGGCGCAAAGGAATGCGAATTGAAAATTGTTAATAAAAAGTGAAATATCTCCCTTTTTTCAGTTCTAGCGCCGGTTTATCCACTAACAGCGATGCAGGTGCGGCTACCTTTCCCTCCTCTGAACTAACATATGCATGACTATTAGAAAATGTTCATGTGATGTGAATGCACGGCACCGAGTGGGGTTGTGACTCGATGTTAGGACAAAGAAGCTAATGTTTATTCAGCAGAGGCTTTGCTACATTTTGATTGGGTGCAACACCATTCCATTTGCTCCACGCCATTAGCATGTGTATTGCGAGGAAACTCTCTTTCAGTAAATAGGCGGACATGATATGGGCGGGTGTGATTGGATATCAACCTCAAATATAATACTAAGTGCATTAAAAAAATGGTTTGTTAGCCGACACATCAATCCTTGGGTAGATCGAAGTTTGCTACGAAAGGGATAGACTAAAACATCCAATTAAAGTGAGTTCTTTTGTCAATAAATTTGCCCACATCAATTTTCTTCGCTTTGCCGTAGTTAAATGGATCGCGGACAGTTTATAGGCCGCAGTCTTTGAAGTCCAAACAGGGCAAGGCAAAATTCATATTGCAAGGCGGCAAGCAAAAGGTAAATTCTGGTGAGACAGGACAAGGACAAACTGCTACTGCTACTGCTAGCTAGGGAAACGGCGGCTACTGCTGCAGTATACATGTAAAATCTAGGAGAAACCATACAGACATAAACAGAAGATAGAAGGACGAAGTCGGTCGACGGCAACGGTAATAGTACATGAAGAGGAGCAGAGAGTTGCGATTATTACCGTGGCTGCACTGATCAGAAGTCCTCGGGTTGTAGCCCATCTACACGGGAACCACCGGTGCTCCCACACGGCATATATTTATACACACGGCGCACGGCGCACAACGGATCGGAGTCGAGGAGGAATAACGTCCGAGAACTTTGCGGTATCAAGAACAACGGCGGCGACCACGATGTTTGCGGGGAAGCAGGCGAGGCGAGGCGAGGAGGATGATCGAGGTGAGTTGGAATGGACGGAGGGGGGAGGAGGAGGAGGGGGGGGCTTAAGTTCTTGGAGAATAAAGGGTAGCTAGGTGGTGGAGTTGGCCGCGACAGAAAGGAAAGGATTGAGGGTGAAGCGAAGGGCGGCCGGCCGCGCACGCCCACACCTCACGGCATCTCGCCTCCGCGATCCTCCCTCCCTCCCTCTCCTCCGCGCAAAAGCAACGGCGGGGGATTTTGATTAGCGAGCGCGATCCCGGCCGTGAGCTTTAGAAAATTCCATCGGGCTGCTGCTGGCTGGCGCCAGCCAGTTGATGATGGCGCATTAGCGGCGATCGGGAGGGGAGAGAATATGTTTGGTTTTGCTAGGGGGAGGGGAGGGGAAAGGAGAGATTCGTTGTGTCAACGGGAATGTATGCCCCGCGTTGGCTTTTCGACAGATTATAATTTTTCGTGATGCTATGCTCTCCTCTGTACTACTAGTAGAAACGAGGGAGCGGGAGCGATCATGCGGGAAGAGTAGGCTTGCTTGCTTGCTTGCTTGGAATTCTTTCTCCCAGGGAGCTCAAAAGGGGTCCCCGAAAGCTGCCGCTGCCGTCGTCCTACGTGCGAGCGCGCACGGCCTTTTCGCCGCTGGGTTGTGGCGCCTCGTTCTTCCGGTTGCAGCGCGTCCTGGGGCCTGTGGACGAGCTTGCATAGCGACGCCGCAGGCTGAGGATGATGGTAGCCATACTCCTTACCGTTAGATTTAATCTTGGAAATTTTTAAGGCGCACACGTCTACACGAATTGCACCGATCCATTTCTTTTTCCCGACTGACCACTGGTAATCCTGCTTTTCTACCTTGCGTGAGACCCTCCTTCCCCTTCCCCTTCCCCCGCAGGTGCATGGAGACGTGCACGTCTTGGGCCGAGCTGCCTCGCCCACTTGTGGTTCAGCCCAGCCTCTGCCCCAAAGCCCGTTGGTGCCGGTGGCCTAACATGTGGTCACAAATAACCAATCGGCACGTGTCTCACCCTCGATGCAGCAGTGCCCATGTGGCCCAGTTGGTCCATGTAGCCCAGCTAACCTGACCTATCCATCCACCGCCATATTTAATTGGTTCTAGGTTTCAGTGAAAACCCGACCACTCACTCCGCTTCCTCACCTCTACCACAGACATCAACCGAGAACTCAGCAACCCTAGATTTAAATTATTCTCCCCTCTTCTCCTTCGATTGGTGTTGCTACGTGTGATTTCGTGGATCGTGGGGGATCTGACCGGCATGCTGCTAGGAAGAGATCATACGAGGAGGGTCGTCGACGCGGGATCTATCTCAGACATAAGCTGAAAAGAGAGAAGGAGCACCGCCACCAGCGAGAGCGTGAGTGTACGCCAGAGTGGCAACGCGCTGAGATGTGTCACCGTGATGACGAGATGCGCACGGCGGCATGTCCGTCCAACTTCTGTGTCCTGCCTGGAGAGTCTGGTGGTTTTGTCGGTGGAAATGGCCTTTTGGTTTTGTCGGTGGAAATGGCCTTTTGGTTTTGTCGGTGGAAATGGCCTTTTGGTTTTGTCGGTGGAAATGGCGCTACGCAAAATAAAGAAGAAGACCTCAACTGTTGCGTCTACTCCCTTACGCTCTACGGGTGTCTCTTCTCACTCTGGTGGCCATGCTCCACCGCTGCCAACCAAGAAGTCATGTACTTCCTCCATTTCGAAATAAATGATTTTATTTTATTTAAATATAAATATATCTAGACACGTTTTAGTGTATATACGCGCAGCGACGTTTTGGTGCCGCGCGCGCTCTAGCGCCAGATTGTTCCCGGCTGAAATTTCCGATCGATCTGGGGCAACAAAAATCTGCAGCCATGCAGAGCTTCCGTGAAAAAAAAATGATTTGGTCTTGTGGGCCTTGAGGCATTGGGCCGTGCCTCTCCTCGCACTCGATTCCCGATCAACAAAGCAGGCAAGCAGCGCTGGAACCATAGCTTAGAAAACCGCCCGTATGACCGAACCGGTGAAATTGTTGGTTTAAGTTTTTACTGAACCACTGGTTCAGAGTATTATATTATATTTTATAAATGCTGCAACAAGCAGATAATTATGTATGTAAAAGTATTTTAGACTTACAATTTAACATAATATAGTAATTTAATTAATGGCATAACAAAGTAATTAGCATGAGCAGTAACTTTCCACGTCTCCAGCAGCAAGGCAGCAAAAATACCACATGTATTGCATTTTGCATCCAAAGCAACGCGAACAACAAGACTTTAAGGTGCTACGGTGTACGTAATAGTAGAAAACAGTCCTATCTCTAGTTTGTACACAAGCAGTAGTAGTTCATTTGATCAGGTGCACTTACTGTGCCGGTCCTGTGCGCTAAAAAGACCGGCAAGGCTGCAGTTTTTTTTATTTAATCAGTGAACCGGTCAGGTTTTGTAAACTATGGCTGGAACTCGATCGATCCCTACCTAGTGCCTCGTTCTGCGGCTTGTGCATGTTCCCAATTCCTGACCACTCTCGACTCTAAGCTAAAACCCTTGCCTGCCTCAATTCAGCGATTCCCCAGTCCCACACAGACTTGTGCCTAGTCTCCAATAGCCCCGTGGCAGGCGGAGGGGCCGCCGGGCAGGCCATGGACGGTGGATACCCGGTAGATCCTCCGGGCGATGACAACGGCAGGCGTCACACGCAGCAACGGTCGGGGCCAGCCGTATCCGGTGAAGCGACCTAGTATGCCCATCAGGCTCAACTTCAACAAGAAGACGAATGGGTAATTCCATGGCTCAAGTTTATTTAATTTCGGTTTTAGCTCAATTTAGAAACATAGGACCATGATAAGAAAACATTTACCTCGTACGCCTAGGGCTAATTAGCACATTCTTTGTCTTGGTATATTTCTTTGTATTATGAATCAAGATGAGTATATTTTGAAGGCATGTTCATATGATTTACTAATCCATCTTTCTTCTTTTACCATGTAGATCTTGTTGTGTGTGCTTTTGGACATTTTAACTCTTGTCATGGATCATCGGAGTTTTATTAGTTTTTTGGGAGTTCTTGCTAAGTCCTATCATATCTAATGTTAGCGTATACGTGTATTTGAATGTGTTGTAAACTTGTGGACATTCGAATGTGTTGTGAACATTGGAATATGTTGAAAAAGTCTAATGTAATGTATTTGTGTTTCCGCACTAATACTATTGTGAAAACAATATTTCTTTAGTATGATGTTTATTTTGTCCAAATAACAATTTTGAGATGGCTGAGAAAAAAATAGTTGCCTTTCAGGCGCGCTGAAGCTTTGACAAATTCCTGGATCCGCCTTCTGAGTGTATAGATATATACTTATCTAGACAAAGTGAAGTGATTTATTTTGGGACAAAGGGAGTACCAAATGTTTTAACTGAAGTAGAGAAGGACAATTCTAGTCCGTGTGGCATTTTTGGCGAGGATTGCCCCACGGTAGGTATGCCCCATTTGGCTAGGAGTGGGCAGAAAAACGATAATCGAAAAACAAAACTGAAAAGAGTGAGACTAAAACCAAAAAGACTGATCAAAATATTGGGTAGTAAATTTTACAGACCGAATTTTATTATATTAATTTGTTCGTTAGTTCCTAGTAACCAAATAGAACGAAGAGATCTATGAACTGTGTGATGTGAGTGAATTGTCGTATTGTTAAGTGCTAAATGTTGATTGATCACCTATAGTGTGATAATGGTTTTCTTTGGTACTATTGAATGTTTGTTCCTGCTAATTGATAGGAACATATGCACTGAAAAAGTGTCAAAACTGCAGCTGAAATGTTGCCCAAGATCTTACTGAATAGTGCCCAAGTTCTTTGCAGACAATGTCCACTACACAATACGGCCATGAACGAACCCGATACAGAATTATGGGTACCAAAAATTTCGGGTAGTAAAACTAGCGAATTTCTAGAAGAACGAATTTGAAACAGACCAATTAACAAAGAACGAATTAATTTTGGTCTAGACTGAACGCCTATCCCTACCCATGGTTGTTAAACCAACACCCTTATAGTGGTATGGAAATGCTCTGGATGATGTGGGCTTCCACTACTTGGAACTGCATGACGCAAAGTCCGATTCTGCAACAGCTGAGACATCTAATATAGTGTGGGTGGTTGTCAATAAGAACACTCTGATCTCGTAGATGTTGGATGTGGATTTGAAACAGCTTGTGGATAAGCAGTGAGATTTCTGTGTCAGGTAGGTGTGTGACACAGACTCATCGTTGTGTTTCCTACCAAAGCCAGCCTCCGGGTATGCAAGAGCTCAGGTGGCCTCACTCTGCCTGTTAGTAAAAGGAATATCATCTTCGCAAATGCATATGTGGATCCTAAGGCCTCCTAGTCCTAGGTGCTATCTAAGGTTTGGTTGCTGCTCTCTGATGTGCCGGCTATTTATGCAAGGTTGATTTGCTATTGGAGGGAACGAAATGATAGTAAGGCTAAGAATGATGGATGAAGACTCGTTAGTGTCTGATGGCCAGGTGTGGGTGTTGTTTCACTCCCACGCGCCAGCTAAGATGCCACTGATGATCGTCTTGTTCATCAATATGCATTGCTTCACGATTGGTCTTTCAAATATCTATGCTTTATTTTACGTGTCTCCCTGTTAAGGAGAGACGCTACCAACGGACTGATACGTCGGAAACGTATCTATAATTTTTGATGCTCCATGCTTATTTTGTATCTACTTTGCTTTGCTTTGTCTACACTTTAAGGTATTTTTATATTTTTTCTGGAACTAACCTATTAACAAGTTGCCACAGTACCAGTTGCCTGTTTTCTTCTGTTTTTGGTTCCAAAACGGCAGAAAATCAATATTCTCGGAATTGGACGGGACAAAAGCAAAGTCATTATTTTTCCCGGAGCAACACGGAACCACGAAGCAGAGCCGGAGGGTGGCCGCACCCCCTAGGCACGGGCAAGCCCTGGAGGCGCCCACAGGGGGTGTGGGCCCCCTGGACCCCCACCGACCTTGACTCCTGCGCCTATAGAAGCCTCCGACCCAAAAATCCTATGGCATCCAGAAGAAATCCACAAAAACCTCTGTTGCGCCACCGCCACCAAAGGGGAGACTCAGGGGACAGAAAGTCTCTGTTCCGGCACCCTGCCGGGACGAGGAAGTGCCCCTGGAGCCATCTCCATCTATCTCCACCACCATCTCCATCACCGTTGCTGATTCCCATAATGAGGAGGGAGTAGTTCTCCTTCGAGGCTAAGGGCTCTACCAGTAGCTATGTGTTCATCTCTCTCTCTCTCTCTATATATATATATATGCATGATCTTGTGGTCATGAGCTTTGTAATTAAGTAGAACTACCTTGCTACTCAAGTGCCTCAATAGATCTCTGCTCTCCCCATGTGTGTGAAAGTGACAGCGTGCATGCCATGGTGGCACTTAGGTTCGAGTCTACATAAATCCTCTTTGTGCTTTAATAGATCTATGTTTTTCCCCACGTGTGTGAAAGTGATAGCGTGCATACCGTGTGTGGCACTTTGGCTAGATTGAATATTTGTTATAAGTTATATTTGGAGTTGGATGTCTCTATAAAATTGTGGTGTTTGTTGGAACAATCTAGCGCTCAAGGTGATAGTGTGGGGTTATCTAGATTGGGGAAGGCGGACTTTGAGGAGTGGTGTTATAGTCCTACCAATGATTAGAGTGTCCAACCGGAGAGTAGTTTAGGGTAGTATCATGAAGAGAGGTTATTTATATGAGAGAGTGTTCACTAGTGAAATTATGATCCCTAGGCCTTGTTTCTAAACATTGAAACACCGTTTGCATCTAGTTTTGTTGCATGTTTGATTGCTTTAGTCTTTACCTCACTGTCAAGCTATTTTATGGCACCGTTACCACTTGTATTTCACTATCTCTTCACCGAATTAGTGCACCTATACACCTGACAAGTGTATTGGGTGTGTTGGGGACACAAGATACTTCTTGTATCTTGATTGCAGGATTTCTTGAGAGGGAATACCTTTGACCACTTCCTCCCTGAGTTTGATAAACCTTGGGTAATCCACTTAAGGGAAACTTGCTGCTGTTCTACAAACCTCTGCACTTGGAGGCCCAACAACTGTCTACAAGAATAGAAGTGCGTAGACATCAAGCTCTTTTCTGGCACCATTGCCGGGGAGGTAAGGTAAAAGGTACTCACATCCTCCGGTGTGAGTGCTCGAAGTTATTTCCTTTAGATTCTGCAATCTTGTATTTTTGTTTCTTGTTTTCACTAGTTAGGCTTAATGGAAAACAACAACAAAATTAGAGAGCTTTATAGTGTTTATCTTGAGTTAGGACATGAAGTGTTTGAAGACAAAATTAAAAAACCTATGGAACCTTATTTGCATGCTAATAGCAATATTATTAGTATGAATTTTTTGGACACCATTATTGCTAATTCTATGGAAAATTCTAAGCTTGGGGAAGCTAGTTTTGATAAAAATGATCTTTTTAGTCCCTCAGCTTTGGAAGATAGCTATTCTATTGCTTATGATGATACCAAACCTCCAATCTATGATGATTACAATGATGAATATGATATTTTCAGTCCACCTAATATTTAGGAGAAAGTTAATTGTGATTACAATATGCCTCCTATATTTGATGATTATGGTGATGAGAATAATAGTGATAGCTATTTTGTTGAATTTGCTCCCACTATGATTAATAAGAATGACTATGATTATGTGGAGAGTAATAATCATTTTATGCATGTATCTCATGATAAGAATGTTTTATGTGATAGTTATATTGTTGATTTTATTCATGATGCTACTGAAAGTTATTATGAGAGAGGGAAACATGGTTTTATGCATCTCAAAAGTATTAAGTTTCCCCTCTTTATGTTGAAAGTTTTGAAGTTACACTTGTTTTGCTTTCCTATGCTTGTTGCTTTGTGCTTTCATGACTTGTTTCTTTACAAGATTCCTATGCATAGGAAGTGGGTTAGACTTAAATGTGTTTTGAATTTGCTTCTTGATGCTCTCTTTTACTTCAATTCATATTTCTTATGTGAGCATCTTCTCAAACTATCAAGCCTAACTTAAAGGCATTAAAGAAAAGTACTTGTTGGGAGATAACCCAAGAGTTTTTTTTGAGTCTTGGAAGTTATTACTTTAGTAATGACCCCTCCTTATCCTTTTTGTTTGCTTTTTGTGACAAGAATAACCTCTAATGAGAGGGAAGTAAGATTTGGGGAGTTACTGTCCCGAAACAGATTTCTGTCCTCGACCATGAAAATTCGTGAGGAGTCTCTATAAGTCGGATTGAGCTGAAAATTTACGAATAAATCCCCCAATATGTTATCTAACTTTCGTTAGTTCAACACTTTTGATTTGAGCAACAGAAGGTCTTCGAAAAAATCGGTTTCTACCTGCTGGTCTGTTTTGACAGATTTCTGCCATTATTTGCATTTGCTTCTTATTTATTCCTTTTTGAGTTCTCTTTTGGGGAATTGAGATTTTTGAAGGAGTTACTACATTAGCTTGTGTTTTTAGTGAAAAGTCTTGCTGTTCCAAAGCTTTGCCTAAAGGTCTATTATCTTTTGAATACACTAATGTTGCTAATGAAGATTGTGTGAAGTTTTGTATGAAGGAAAAATTTCAGGCGTAGAGAGAGAGAATAATGCAATGAGATGAAGAATGGACAAAAGCTCAAGCTTGGGGATTCCAACCCGGTGTCACCCCAAGAAATATCCAAGAGGTACAGGTGTCAAAGCTTGGGGATGCCCAAGGCATCCCCTTCTTCATCAATAAAAAGCTCAGGCCTGTTTAGACACTTTGTTTTTATTGTTTCATGCCAAGTTGTGTTGTTCTTGGAGCGTCTTAGTTTTCATTTGCTTTGCTTAGTTTGTTTAGTTTGCTTGAGTAGTTTGGACCCCCGTTCTTGTTGGGAATATACCCTAGAGGCAATCATGTATGATGATATTTCCCATTGTATTCATAAAGATATAAAGTTGTCCTTGTATGAACATCTGATGTGTATCATTGAATATGTGATTCGGTTGTGGAACTATGCATTCATGTTGTTTGTACTAAATGTCCTTGGTCATTGAGGTTGTGTTGGACACAAAACTTAGACCAATGTGAAAGTCGGCTTGATGACTCGGTTCCACTTATCATGGGCATGGAGATGCCATTCCGACTTACACAGATTCGGCTAAAGAGTTTAGCGAGTCGGATTGACCCATATTGAGGTAAAACGAACAAGTTGTCATTTGTATATCTCAATCAATGTAATCCTTAGACCTGAGGTTGTTGCATAGTCCGAGTTGAGGATCACCGACTTAGGTTCTTTCAAACGTTGATCCGTAACTGGGCAGTTATGAAGGCAGGGTTCGGGTCGACTGAGAATCAAGCTGCGTGATGTGAATAACCAAGATGGGATTTTGCCCCTCCACTCGGAGAGATATTCTCTGGGCCCTCTTGTGAGATATGATTCGGAAAGCATGGCCATGCACGACTCGGTTAAGTGTTAACCGAGGCGATCGACTAAGAGTTAGTCAGGTGAATCACTTATCTCGGATCGAGAAGAGAATCAGACTATTTAAGGGATGGCATATATTCGCCTATAGTCTGACAAGGTATATCGTGAGGCAAAAAGGACTCGGACGCAAGTCACATCGGAAAGGCAAGTCGTCATGACTCTTTGGTACTTGGGAGTCGGCACGTTCTGCTAGGAGCCGCTGCCGACTGATCGATTGTGAGTCGGACTCCAATCGTGTCCGAGTAGCCATGAGCCTGCCGGGTCACACACACTTAAGAGCGGGAGCAAGTTCGGATTGGATCTAAACTGGAAATCTGGTTGGGTTGGACCCGAGCCCGATTTGGACTGAGTCAGTGAGTCGGACTCACATGGACTAATATTATATGGGCTTTAGTGGATGGGTCGCGCGAGCAGAGCCCACGTTCACTCCCTATATATAGTAGAGCACCGTAACCCATAAAGGTTAATCGTTGATCGGCTACGTCATTCCATGTGTTGGAAACCCTAGCTCCACAACAGTCCTGCCGTCGTACCGAACCTAGCAGTTCGCCGTCGGTGCTCCTCCTTGCACGTGTGGATACTAGCAGAGGTGTTGTACGATCAGCACCAGGACGATCGGATCGCAAAGGACTGCATTGCATCAACTGACGCGCTTCATCAGTATCCGCAACTGCGCGTCTAGTGGTAAACCTCGTGGCCTTCTAGCTTACCTAGTTCTTGGGATCACCACGTTAGAGGGGAATTTTTTTGTTTTATCTCTACGTGGCCCAACAGTTCTCGCTGTGTTGTTTTGCAAATAAGTTGCTTGGTGTTGGAAAGGAGTAGTAAGTTCTTGCTTGTAAGTGCAAGAGGAGCTTGCATTGACTGTGACTTAGACTTTAGAATGACATGCTAGGTGTTGTTTTGACCTTATGCTTAGTAATTATTGTTGTAGCATGTCTTGTTCCAAAAAATTGGGATTGCTTAGTGTGCCTTGAAGAAATTATGCGTTGTTTTAGCATACAAAAGCATAGTATTGTCGTATTCTCATTTGATGCTTTGTTTGGGTTGACTTGGCACATGCTCACACAATGTTATGACTATGAACAAGTCACCATAGCCTCTATGATCATTTAGTCTTTGACTTGTAGTACCACTCTATGCTTTGATTAGTAATGCTTTGTTGCTTTGCATGATTATGGCCATTATTGCTCTCTTAGTTGGTTGCTCCCAGTCTTTTTCTAGCCTCCACTTGTATGAGTAAGCTCTACTCATGCTTCCAACTCCCAAGAAACCAAGTTATTCCAAAGTGTCCACTATAAATTCCTATGCATGGTGACGAGGTTTGATCTCATCAATGCCCATTGTTATGGACTTGGGTTTTGGAGAAGATGGGGATGCTGGAGATCGTGGAACGGTTAGCAAACAAGCAATACAGGACACGAGGTTTTACCCAGGTTCAGGCCCCCGGAGGGAAAACCCTACTCCTGCTTGTCTGCTCTTGATTACGGTGGAATCGGTGATTACAGGGGTGCGTAGATGCAATCTGGCGTGGAGGTGTGTATGCGAAAGTATGAGTCGACCGATCTAGGACGTGCCCTCCTGGCCTTTATATAGACTTAGGCAGGTCTCGGGCATAGACCTAGTCGGTTACAAGTTCTAGGGTTTTACCCCTTTGAATTCCCTATCTACTCAAGTCTTGCTCTCCAAGGATCCGAAGGCATCATGGGCCTGGACCACCCGAAAGTCTTCATGGGCCGGCGTATATTTGCCGTGGGCCTTCCTTGGGCTAGATCAGGTATGCTGAGATCATGTACCCGCGGGGTATAACCATGTCATTAGCCCCCGAGTGATCAGTCGAATCGCAGATTCGGCTAAGGACTCTTCAATCCTTCGGGTGTGACTATGTATTTCAATAGTTCAGGTGTAGGGATTGTTGATACGTGTGCCTGACTCACCCGACGGATCAGGGTCAGTTAACTGTCTTAGGATGAAACAACACGATCTTCCTCAGGTTCGAGTCCCTCAACTCGAAACTGGAACATATGCTGGCGTAATTCGACTGGCCGTGGAGGACTTACAGGAGTGGAATTCCAGTGAATTTAATTGATGTACCCAACGCGTCCGTCGGGATTTTTCATCGCACCTGTTAGCATGGGTTTTTACTAGCAGAGCGCAGTCGTGTGCGTTGTCAGGCCATCAGATGATATCTGTAGGTCTTATCTTTGTGTCGCTGACACAACATCCGAATATTTATCACCTCGGAGGTGTTTCGGGTGGTCAAGGAGAATGTTGCTTACTTAACATTTAATTGGGGCAGAGTTGCCGAAAAAGTTTTGAATGCTGATCCGAAGGATCGTAGTCGAAGAATTCATAGGGTGCGCGGCCAGCGCTCCCTATGGGAGTAGCCCCCGAGTGTCTGTTCGAGTCGCAGACTCGAGCGGAGACTTTAATTCAGACGTTGTTTAGTTGTAAGTCCGTAGGACACAAAATTTTCGGATGCTTAAATCCAACCTCCCTATGGGAGTAGCCCCCGAGTCCGTAGTGGAGTCGTAGACTCGACGGAGGACTCGAAGTAATAGTTCGCTTCTATTCATCTTTCTGGTGCGCGGCCAGTGCTCCTGATAGGAGTAGCCCCCGAGTAATTGGTCGAATCGTAGATTCGAGTGAGTACTCTTAGCTTTGAAACCGAAAAAATTGTAGCTGTTGCTAGTGTAGCTTTTGATGACGTCAGTGCTGACGATCGATGACCTCAAGCGTCTGCTGCACCAGAGATGACTTGACTGGACGAACATGGGTCCCGCTGTCTGACCTTGAATTGACCGGTCACGCGCGGCGTGGAGATAATTACGGCGTCGCCTCGATTTCCGCGCGTAGTGGACGGCGTGTTAGCGACAGTTCGTTGCGATGCTGACACGTGTATGGCCAGATCCTGCCATTGGCGTTAGGTCTTCTTGATGGACGATTGCCGTGCATCGTCCTCGTCGTTATAATCCTTGGGGAAAACTTCAGTTTATTTTCACCGCATCTATTCTTGCTTTCACTGCTTCCTTGTGTTCTGAGAGCTCTTGCTGCGTGCTGGAATATTCCTTCACATTTCCTTCTACCATCCTGCGCTCTCGCCACCGGCGCCGCCGTACTGTGATGGGGAAGCCGAAGAAGTCATCGTCTGCGGTTGGTACCAGCGCCGCTGGAGGGAAGAAAAGCGCCGCCGCTACCCATGTCACCGACGGTGGCTGGCGGCGATCGGAGACGCGGGAGAGTGATCTCCGCAAGCTTCGCGAGCGGGGCCTGATCCCGCAGGATAGGGAGGCCGTCAAACTCCCAGGCAATGAGGTAATCTCCTGTCCCCCCGCTGGGTTTTGGGTTATGTTCCTCGCCTTTGTTATTCGCGGATTTTCCTTCCCAGTCCACGACTTCCTTCGTGGACTGCTTTTTCTGTATGGTGTCCAACTACACCATCTTTCCCACAATTCTCTTCTTCACGTTGCTTGTTTTATCACCTTCTGCGAGTGCTGGCTCGGTATTGAGCCGCACTTTGGCCTCTTCCGGAAACTTTATTCCGTGAAGAGGCAATCCGGTTCGGATGGTGTTTATCCCATTGGGGGTTGCATCATCTCCCTCAAGCCCAATCTGCTTTTCTTTTCTTTTTCCATGTCCGAATATGTTCAGTACTGGCGGAGGCGATGGTTTTATATCCGCGACTCCGTAATGCCTGGGAAGGATTTTGGTCTTGTTCCTTTCGACCCCTCCCAAAAGATCGAGCCGAAAAGGTCTTGGAAAAACAAGATCTTGGATGGTGAGGTGGCGGAGATAGAGGCTCTCTATCGTCGGGTGGAGGATCTCCAGTTGATTCCGGGCAGGGAAGTGAACGGTGTGGATATCATCCGCACTTTTCTCGAGCGTCGGGTGCAGCCACTCCAGGCTAGGGCGCACCCGATGTTCCTTTATGCTGGCCGGCGTGATCCGAAGAGGGTTTAGACAGAGAAATTCTCCCAAGGAGATCTCGACAGGGCCCTTCGTGCGCTACTGAAGTTCAAGGCTGGAGAGGATATCCCGGGGAAGTCGCTGACTCCTCCGTTTTCTTCTTCGCTTCCTGTTCCACAGGTGTAGATCCGTGCGCATAGCGCTATTTTTCGACTAGTATTTGTGTTGGTTTGCTAACAAATTATTCTTATCTTGTGCAGAGCTTCAAAGTGCCGGGTATGTCGCCTCCATTACTCGAAGTATATCCGGATGCTCCAGATAATGATGTGGTGGATTCCATGTCCGAGCTACCATCGGCGCGATCTCCGGCTGAAGATGCCAACGAGTCGAGCGAGGACCACGCTCGCAAACGATCGCGGAGCTCCAGTGAGTCTTCGGATGCTTCGAATCCTCCGAATCCTAGGAACCCTCTGTGTCTTGAGCGTCACAGTGATGGGCATGGAGGCTCTTCCTCTCCTATTCCTTCTCTTCCCGTGCGGGCTGTAGCGCCGCACCCGCCAGCGAAGCGGAAGAAGGAAGAAAAGAAGGAAGAGAAGAAGGAAGAGAAGAAGGAAGATAAGAAAGAGGAGAAGAGGGTCCGAAGGACCCCTCCTGTCTTCAACCCGAGCGAGCTTGACTCGTAAGTTTCCTCTGTACTGTGTTTTCTCTACTGTTTACTTTGTTCTTGTACTAATTTGTTCATGTGCAGGAACTCTTCCAACGATTCCTCTAGCGATGGTGCTCGGGAGATGATGGGGGAGTCGAAAGTCGCGTCTCCTCCTCCTCAGACGGTGGCAACTTCTGAGGGCGCTGCTCCGAACCCTCCTCTGCAGGAGGTTCAGGTGGTTGCGCCTCAGAATTTTGCTAGCGGACCTTCTACGTCGCCATCGGATCATGTAAGTCTCCTGCCACGGGGGGAGCCCCCGAGTGTCTGTAAAAGAGTTTTCTTGTTTTGTTCTTCCTTCGAGTCTCGGGGGGAGCCCCCGAGCGTTTTCGTGTGTGTATTTTGCTTCTGTTATTTTCTGTTGGGTGTAGCCCCCGAGTCCTTTTTCCGACTAGTAGGTCTTCTTCCTGCAGCCTTTTGTGCAGGATGCCAAGCGACTGGTGCAGGAGCACCTGGTGCTGGAGGCCAGCCTCAAACAGCTTCAAGGTACTGTTATGCCTTTGATGTTTGCTTCTTCGTGTATCCTTGTCCTGTTATCTGACACTTGTATTTTTTGAATGCAGAGGAGCATAACACCTCCCTTCGTGAGATTGATACTCTCAAAAAGAGCCTTGGTCAAGCGAAGAAGAAGGCTGAGGTCGCCGCTGGTGCGAAGGAGCGTCTCGAGCTGGAGCTGGTTACTGCAGCCGAGGCTAAGGAGCGCCTGCAGCGGGAGGCCACGGACCGCGAGGAGAAGCTTGCCACTGCTGCGACTGCGCGTGAAAGGGAGGTGGCTGGCAAACTCATGGCGGCTGCCAAGGCTGTTTCGGGTAAGTATCTTCACTTCCCTCTTTTTTGGTTGTATTGTCTTTCTTCTTTGATGCTTTGTTCATTCCTTCTCTCTTTTTTTTGTCTCAGATGCCGCGGGCATAGAGTTTGATCGTGGTGCTTTGGAGCACGGGAGTGCTCTAGATGATGCTACTGCAGCGGTCGAAGTTCGCTGCAGCACCGTCGTCAGCTCACTCGCCAAGGCCAAGGAGGTCCTTGGCCGCTTCTACAAGGAGCTTGTCCCCAAAGGCGCGGCCCTTGATGATGTTGACGCCCTGGTGGAGGCACTGTCAGCCAAAGCGCCTGCGGCGTACAAGCGCAAGAAGAAGGGCATCGGCGCATCTGTCGGGCTGGCGATGGCTTTGGCGGCTGGAGCGGAGCTGGACCTTCCCCAGATCACCTCTCGGATGCCGACTACTGCGGATGGATCCGAGGTAGCCTTCGCTACCTATTCTGCTCGCTGTAAGCGATATGGGCCAAAGCTGATTGATCTGCTGGCCGAGTACACACTACGGCAGCAGGGGGAAGCCAAGGCGAGGCAGTCCGGCTCCGAGGCTACTCAGGGTGCCGCATCTTAGGTGTTGTAGCTGTAGGATAGCTGTAGTTTTCTTTTGTTGTAATTATGTTGATGAACAAATCCTTGTGCCACGTAGTGGCCTTTTATGCACTTAATGAATTTGTTGAGATGTGTTCTCCTCCGTCTGAGTGTTCATGTATTTTGCCTTTCTGCTGCTCTAGGGTCCTTCGGGTGCTGATCCCGTTGACATCTCGCCTGCCGCGCGGCTGCGGCCATCCTTGGATGATTCGTCCCAGCTTGCTTTTCTTCGAGACCGTTTTCATAGTCTCGAGAAGGAGTTGCTTGGGGTGCGTGGCCATGCCGACGTTTGGAAGTCCAAGGCGGATCGCAGTTCGGCCAGAGAGGAGTACTTGATGGCGGAATTGCTTCGACTGTCTGAGCAGCTTCAGTGTAAGTTTTTTCGAGCTGCTGCTCATTTCTTCGGATGCACCTGCTGGCTTTGCATCTTACTTTTGTGCGAGTATCGCAGGTGCTAACCTTGCTCCAAGGGAGGAGAAAGAGCGTGTTGCTGTTCGGGTCAATTATTTGACTCAACAGGACATGGAAGCCGGTGGGTTCTTCTGTATGGATAGCGACCGTGTCATGGCTCTGGCAACGCTGCAGGATCGCGTTCACCAAGTGTCGCGGGTGCTTCGTCAAGTGCAGACGTCGCTTGCATCGGTTCTGTATGTGATGTTTCCACTGGATGCTGCACCGACGACCCTTTCTGGTCTTCTGTCTAAATTTCGGAGCGTGACTCGTGTCCAGGAATTGGTGAGGCAGCGACTCGTCGCAGGGGTGAAGGCTGCGCTGTCCCTTGTTAGGCTGCATCGTCCAGACGTAGATTTGTCTGTTGTAGCGGCTGGGCCACCTCTTTCGGCCGGATGGTGGCGAGTGGAATATGCGTCCGCATTATGCGGCTATAAGGCAGTATGCCGAACAGGTCGTAGATTTGTTTGAGCAGCGTGCTCAAGTTATTCTTCAGGATAGGTAGTACCTGTAAAAGAGATAGATGTAAAATTTGTATATTTCGACTGGGCATGTTGTGCCCTTTGTTATAAAGATTTTGTTGTTTGTTTGAGCACACAGTGCTTTGTTTGAGTACGTGTCCTTTTCGTTAGCCTGACGTTGCCAGCTACTCAGGTGTACACGTGTTATCCTCAGTCAATGAAATCGTGAGGTGGGGGGAGCCCCCGAGTGCGTTTGTAGCATGAAGTAAAGTTGCAAATAGCAAACGAAATTTTGGGGTGAGACACTTAGCTTTATTTATATCGTAATGGAGGAAGTACATTGTTCGGCTGAGTAGCCTTGGATGAAAAGCCTTATTGAAAGTAAAGGGTAGGTAGCTAGGGGTAGAAACGTTGCAAGTGTGCGATGTTCCATGGGTTGGAGTATGCCACTCCAGACTCCACGTGCTTGAGGCGATAGGCGCCACCTGGGATGACTTCGGTGATGATGTAGGGTCCTTCCCACGGTGACTCGACTTTCTTCGGTCGCTCTTGCTTGAGTCGCAAGACGAGGTCTCCTTCGACGAAGGACCTTGGGCGCAGCCGGCGGCTGTGGTAGTTGCGGAGACTCTGCTGGTACACCGCTGATCGAGCTGCTGCTACGTCTCTTGCCTCGTCAAGTGTGTCGACGACGTCTTCAAGTGCAACCGTGGATTCGGCTTCGCTGTAAGCGATGACCCGGGGGGCCTGGTGGCATACTTCGGCTGGTAGCACGGCTTCGGCTCCATGCACCATGAAGAACGGCGTGTAGCCGGTGGAGCTGTTTGGCGTGGTGCGCAAACTCCATAGGACGGATGGTAGCTCTTCCGTCCAGGCTCCGGCCTTTCGCTCGAGTGGGCTCATGAGGAGCTTCTTGATGCCAGCTCCGATTAGGCCGTTGGCCTTTTCTACCTGCCCATTCGTTTGCGGGTGAGCCAATGAGGCGTATGTGATGTTGATTCCGAGGCCTTCGCAGAAGTCTTGGAATTCTTTGGAGATGAAGTTCGATCCATTGTCGGTGATGATGCTGTGCGGTACGCCGAATCTGTAGACAATGGATTCAAAGAACTTGACAGCGGTCTTTCCCTTTTGGTTGGTGACCGGCATGGCTTCGACCCACTTGGTGAATTTGTCGACTGCGACCAGGAGGTAGACGTGCCCCCCTTTCGAGGACTTTGGCAGTTTGCCGATCATGTCGATGCCCCATTGAGCAAAGGGCCAGGCTATAGGTATGGGTCTGAGCTCTGACCCGGATGCATGTGGTTTGTCAGCGAACCTTTGGCACCCCTTGCATCTTCGGACGATGTCCTTTGCATCGCTCATGGCCGATGGCCAGTAGAATCCAGCTCGTAGAGCTTTGGCGACAAGGGAGCGGCTGCCTGCGTGATGGCTGCAGATGCCCTCGTGGATGTCTTGGAGGATGGTTTTTCCGTCACCGATGGTGACGCACCTTTGTAGTACACCCGTAATACTGCGCTTGTACAACTCGCCGTTGATGGTGGTGAAAGCTTTTGACCGACGAGATATGCGCCGGGCATCCGTCGGGCTGTCAGGCAGTTCTCCGTTTATCAAGAACTGGAGGTACGGTCGCGTCCAAGTTTCTTTGACTGCCATGACCTGCATCGGGTTGACCATAGCGACCTCTATGTCCAGTTTCTCGGGTCCTTCGTGTCCTTCGGGTAGCGTAGCCCCCGGGTGTTCTGCTTCTTCGGGTGATCCCTTGGGGAATTTTTGCTTGATGGATGGTACGCAGATCTGTTCGAGGAACACACCCGGTGGCACCTTTGCGCAGGTGGAGCCGATGTTGGAGAGTCTATTGGCCTCCTCGTTGCTTTCTCTCCCAACATGCTGAAGCTCGCAGCCGTCGAATTCTCCTTCGAGTGTGTTGGAGATATGCCCAAGAGGCAATAATAAAGTGGTTATTATCATATATTCACACTTATGATAAATGTTTACATACCATGCTATAATTGTATTAACCGGAAACATTAATACTTGTGTGATTTGTAAACTAAAATAAGAGTCCCTAGTAAAGCCTCTTGTTAAACTAGCTTGTTGGTTAATATATGATCATGGTTTCCTGATCATGAACATAGAGATGTTATTAACAACAGGATCATATCGTTAGGAGAATGATATGGTGGACATACTCCTATAGATAAGCGTAGCATAAAGATCAAGTCATTTCAATAGTTCAATTGCTATATGCTTTCTGATACATAGTAACCTAATTCCTTCGACCATGAGATCATGCATATCACCTTTTCTGGATGGATGCTTTGATGTCATCAAACACCACACCGTAACTGGGTGGCTATAAAGGTGGCATTGAGTGTTCGGAAAGTATTGGTTGAAACACATGGATCAAGAGTGGGATTTGTCCATCCATATGACGGATAGATATACTCTGGGCCCTCTCGGTGAAATGTCATCCAATTAGCTTGCAAGCATGTGACTGGCTCACAAGGGATCACATATCACGGGAACGAGAAAAGAGTACTTATCAGTAACGAGGTTGAACTAGGTATGCAGAGATACCGACGATCATAACCTCGGATAAGTAAACTATCGTGAGACAAAGGGAAATTGGTATCGTATGTAAGTGGTTCATTCGATCGCAAAGTAATCGTAGAAATATGTGGGAGCCATATGAATTTCCAGATTCCTCTATTGGTTATTGTTCGGAGAAGTGTCTCGATCATGTCCGCATAATTCACGAACCGTAGGGAGACACACTTAAGGATTCGACGTTGTTTTAAGTAGTTATGGTATTATGAGAAAGAGACCGAATGTTGTTCGGAGTCTCGAATGGGATCCGGGATATCACGAGGTGATCCGGAATGGTCCGGAGAATAAGATTCATATAAGGAAAGTCCCGTTTCGGAGTTCGGAAATGATTCCGGTGAATGTTCTAGAAGGTTCCGGATTGTCCGGCACTCCGGGGGGGAGGGGTACGTGAATGTGTCATTACATATTGGAATGATTGCATCATGTACTAAGTGTTCTTGCTGTTCCAAATAAAGGATTAAATTGAATCCTAAAACAGAAAAGTAAAATGTCCAGTTTGAAAGTCAAACGGCTAAAACAAGAAACTGTGGGAAACAAGCAAGAGGAGTTGGGAACCGACTTGAGGGAGGAGTCTCCTCCCCAAGCCGGCGCGCCAACTAAGGCCGACTTGGGGAGGGACTCCCCTCCCCTTGGCCGCACCCTCCACCCATAAAAGGAGGGGCAGGGCCTCCTCCTCTAGACACACAAGTTCCTATCCTCTAATCTCCGGTTTAGAGCCGTTTTGGTTTAGAGCTTCTAATTGCCCTAGCCTTCGGTTTAGAGCCTTCTAATTGGTGTGTCTAATCTCTAGACCACTAATAGACCTCTCTCATAATCCACCATACTCGCTCCGGCTTAAGGCGAAGCCCTGCGAGATCTCCCCTCTACTTCCGGTACCACGCCGTTGTGCTGCCGGAATCTCGAGGAGAGTGCTACAACCTCCGCTGCCTGCTGGAACAAGGGAGAGGAAGGTCTTCGTCGAGTACCGAACGTGTGACTGACTGCGGGAGCGCTGCCGGAACGTGGCGCCGGAAGGATCGTCTACACGATCTTGAGATCGGAAAGAGTACGACTACATCACCCACGAGAATCTGCTCTCGTTAACCGCTTTGGAATCTTCGAGGGTAAGTTATTCCATCGACTCGTTGCTACAATCTAGTAGATAGATCTTGGCTTGTTTGTTTGTATGCGATAGAAAATTTTGTTTTCCATGCTACGAACCCCTACAGTGGTATCAGAGCCGTGTCTATATGTAGATCTGTTGCACGAGTAGAACACAATGGTCATTGTGGGCGTTGATGCTTTTATTGTCGATTGCTTCTTGTGTACTTTGCATCTTGCGGTATGTTGGGATGAAGCGGTCCGGGCTAACCTTACATGACATCGTTCATGAGACTTGCTCCACGCTTGACATGCAACTTGTATTGCATAAGTGGCTTTGCGGGTGCCTGTTTCTCCTAGCATAGTTAAGATCCAATTTACAACGGGTGATCAACAATGCTAGTATCAATGTTGTGGTTCTTGTTCGTAAGTTAGAACGACACTTATTGAAAGCCCCAAACCACGTAAAATATGCAAAGAAAGTAGAGGAGTCTAACTTTGTTTTGCAGGGGTGTGCAGTGATGTGATATGGCCATGATTGTGATTATATTTGATGTATGCAATGTTCCTTATTGTAAGTCGGCAACCGGCAGGAGCCATATGGTTGTCTTTATTTTCTGTTAAGACCCGCGTGTCTATTCAAAGTAGTTGTAATAGTTGAAGCCGGTGGACGACAACCATGGAGCAGCGTCATTGACCTTGATGCAATGCCGGTAATGATGGAGATCATGTTCGTGCTTGAAGATGGAGATCAGAAGCACAAAGAAGAAAGGCCATATCATATCACATATTATGAATTGCATGTGATGTTAATCCTTTATGCATCTTGTATTGCTTAGTAGACGACGGTAGCATTATAAGATGATCCCTCATGCACATGAATTTCAAGTCATAAAGTGTTCACCCTTAAGTTAGCACCGTTGCTAAAGCTTGTTGTTTCGAAGCACCACGTGATGATCGGGTGTGTTAGATTCTGCAAGTGTATACAACGTGAGTAAGCCAGATTTGCTCATGCGGAAACTAAGGTTTGATCTTGACGAGCCTAGCATGTACAGACATGGTCTCGGAACACGAAATACCGAAAGGTAGAGCATGAATCATATAGTAGATATGATGAACATGTCGATTGTTCGCCATTGAAACTATATCAACTCTCGTGATGATCGGTTTTGATATGGTGGATTTGGTTCGTGTGATCACTAAAACAATGAGAGGGATATTGTTTTGAGTGGGAGTTCACCTAGATTAATTTAATTATTAATTAGAACT
Organism: Avena sativa; assembly: GCA_916181665.1. NCBI lineage: Eukaryota > Viridiplantae > Streptophyta > Magnoliopsida > Poales > Poaceae > Avena > Avena sativa. The sequence continues at coordinate 26,980,975 of OV702283.1, forward strand.
CAATTTATCATAAACTAAATCAAAGTGAATTTGCATAGTTGTTGTAGTCATTGGCATCCGTTTACCACCTTGCGCTTAGTTATAATTGAGATGATAGAACTATAGAATTCTGGTTAGTTACTTTACGAACTGGTATCGTATTGTTTTGAAGTGTTAATCTAAAGTATAAAAGTCCTATTGCAAACTTTCAGTAAGTTCCGGTTACTCCATGAAGTTTAATAATTAGTATTAAATCAAGAGTAACAATTCCAAGTGTTAGTATATAAGTATCATGTTTGTCTCCATGATTCTTGATATTCAAAGGATTATCTTAATATCAAGGTTATCTAGGATCTGAAAGAGTTGTTTCAGAAACCATGATGTGTGGAAGATATTGTGATATCTGAAACGAAGTTTTGGTTGCAACATGATAGAGTATAATATGGCAAAGTTCATGTTCTCATATTTTGATGAGAATTTGCAAAGGGTTGTAGCACTTGTTGTCCTAATCCTCCAAAAGGTTTTGGATAGAAATATTATACTCATAATTCATCGTTATAAGCTAAAAGTAGCTTGATCATGGACGATTCCATGATAAGGTGAATATTTGATGTAGGTAAAATGTTTACTACACCAAGAGATTACTAAAGAAAGGAATTTGAAAGAACACCAAACATTTGATGATGGTGATCTACTTCAAAGTGCAAGTCCAAAGACATTGGTATTTAACTATACATGTTTTGGACTATGTGTCATATGTATGACTCCACTATTGATGTTGACAGATTCTTTCAAACAGAAAAGGAAATATTGAAAGAAAATCTCATAAGTATATGGCAGAAAGGAAAAGACTAGAATTGTTCAGCTTAAGTATATAGATGATATACATGTTATGGCTATATTCTTTGCTTATTAAACAATGTGGTTCTCAAGTATTTGATACTGAATTTGTTGGTGTGAATCGTCATACGAAACAACACAATTCATGAACTACAATGGCCTAAGTAACTAGCAAAAGAATATGTGATGATGTTCATTGAGAACAAATAAAGGGTTATTGTGTTGCTCGTTAAACATCAAAGCTTACCTTCAAGATTTGTTTTATCAGGTATTATGAGAACAAAAGGGTTGTTCAAATAATTGCCGTAATCCATAAAAGATGGATGATTCACAAATCTCGTTGGAGAAATCACATCCATAAAACTAGTGCTAAAAATGTCGAAAGACAAATTGATTGAAAGATCACTTCGGAAGTGACATCGCCGTTTAAATTATATTGGAAAGAAAACATGAAGAAACTCCATGTGGATGGAATTTTGGAGTCTTTTGATTTTTGATCAAATGACGCTTGTGAAACTTTCCTAGAGATAATTAAAACTTTGTTCATAGGCCAAAAGGGAACGAATGACTAGCTTATTGGAACTTGTACATATTGTTGTACGAAATCCATTATGTGTAGTCAAGAGCGATGGATTTCAACTTCATATGCTTTCTCCGAAAATTTGAGTGAATATATGAATATTTACTTAATAAGGATGAAGTATGAAACATTTGAAAAGTTCAAAGACTTTCAAGATGAAGTGCAAAATCATTGTAACAAGAATATAAACAGTTTATGATAAGATCATAAAGGAAGATATTTGAGTTACAAGTTTAGCATAATACCTAAGATTTAAGGAATCGTTCCGTGGATTTGCATTTCCCGAAACACCATAAGGGTATGGGGCGTTCGAGGTATGTAATTAAACCTTGTTTGACATGGTAAGATCAAAGGTATAATTCATAAAACTGCCATTATATTTTAAAGATTAGAAGCTTTAGAGATTACCGTTTTTCCACTGAAAAGAGCTCCATCATAATCCGTTGAAATGACACCATATGTTATGGTTTGGGATAAAACCCAAGTTGTCCTTTCTTAAACATTGGTATGCTATGCATAAGAAAGATGTTTGCAACCAAAGTCGGATGAACCTGTCTTTGTTAAGTATTCCTCCATAACACCGGAGACAAAAGTGTTTGTCACTTAGAACGTCAAGTTTCTTTTAGAAGGAATTTTTTGTGAAAAGTTAAGTGGGAGGACAATAGAACTTTGATAAGGTTAAAAGAACCTTAGCTATATGTGCAGAGTTGCGCAGCGCCGAAAAGTGTTCCGGAGGCAGCAACAAAGCTCATGGCTCACGTACCTCAAAGGTTGTGGTCACGGGGATCCAAGTTCCTATTGAAACAAGAAGGTCGGGTAAACAATCAAATACCAAGATTTGAGAGTTAAATCATTATTTGACAATAATGATCCGACTACATGCAAAGAAGCAATGATGAGCCCTGACTCCGTCAAATGGCTTGAAGCCATAAAATCCGTGATAGTTCCATACACGAGAAATCAAGTTTTGAACTTGAAGGACCCTCGAGAAAGGTGTAAGACCTTACAGTCGTATTTGGATCTATAAAGAAATAGACATGGATGTTTCACATCTATGAAATAGTCGACATGTTGGGAAAGAGTTCACAACAATGTTCAAAGGTTGACTATGACAAGATTTGATCTGTCATAGTGATATTTAGTCTAGACGGATTAATGTAGCAACCACTACATATAATTTTGTTATATGGTAGTTGAATAAACAAAACAAGTTCTTCTAATAGAATCGTTACCTAGGACATGTGCATAACACGGTCCATAGGGTTTTGTTAATTCAAAGGATGCTAAAAGCATATGCAAACTTCAATGGTTAAAGTAAGCATTGCGGAGTTGGAATCTTCACTATGATGAAACTGTTAAAGGAGTTTAAATTCGTCGGAGATGATGAAGATGCTTGCATTTGCAAGAAGTTAAGTGGGAGCGCTAAGACATATTTTCTAATACATTATGTGGAAGACATATTTTTGATTGGAAATAATGTATCTTTTATTAACACATATTAAGAATTTCATCCCGATGAAAGACTTAGGCAAAACCCAAATATTTGGCATCAATAGACGCTAATATGGTTGTGCCAGAAGTACATAGACAAGATATTGAATGAGTTCAATATAGAAACTACAAGAGAGGTTCTTGTCGCACAGAAAGGATTGAATGAGTTCAATGTTGATGATATATTCAAGTGTATTGACATTTGGTAAAGTGAAACAAATAATCAAGTATAGATTGATACTTGATGTATGAAATCACAAAGAGTATTTATATCAATCATACTGTGATATGTACAAATCCAGATATGTCCTATGCTCTAAAAGTTGTGAGCATATACCAGAATGATTCGTAAGATGATCATTGGACAATAGTAAGGATGTTCTTATGATCTTTTGGAAGAACTAAGAGTATATTATTTGTAGAAGTGACAAATAGATGGTTAGTTCATTGTAAAAGTACTACATTGATACTAGTTTTGTCACAAAGTACAAATTAAGTTTATCTCAATCTAAACTAAGGGTGGCACAATATAATGGAAAGTAAGTTCCATAATGGATTTGGATGAGTTCCAAAGTTAAGACATTGTGACAGATACTACAACAAAAGGCTAAGTATATGACTGCTATTATAGCAGCAAAAGAGGGCATTTGTGTCAAGTAGTTTGTTATCAAACTAGGTGTAGTTCACAGAGGGATAATACTATGAAGATATATTGTGCGACAATATTATCAACATGTTTTAAACCCCAAAGAACTAAAGGTCACACCAAAAGACCAAATTTATACAAAGCCATCTCATTAGAGAATGAGTGATGCGTAGAGACGCAAAGACATGCAATTACACACGGACCTGGAAGTGTCAGATCCGGAGATCAGTTGACCACTAGCAATCGTGTACATACAACACCGGAAAGCCATAGGTGTTGAATACACAAAGATTTGAAACTAGATTATTGACTCTAGTGCAAGTGGGAGACTGTTGGAGATATGCCCAAGAGGCAATAATAAAGTGGTTATTATCATATCTTCACACTTATGATAAATGTTTACATACCATGCTATAATTGTATTAACCGGAAACATTAATACTTGTGTGATTTGTAAACTAAAATAAGAGTCCCTAGTAAAGACTCTTGTTAAACTAGCTTGTTGGTTAATATATGATCATGGTTTCCTGATCATGAACATAGAGATGTTATTAACAACAGGATCATATTGTTAGGAGAATGATATGGTGGACATACTCCTATAGATAAGCGTAGCATAAAGATCAAGTCATTTCAATAGTTCAATTGCTATATGCTTTCTGATACATAGTAACCTAATTCCTTCGACCATGAGATCATGCATATCACCTTTTCTGGATGGATGCTTTGATGTCATCAAACACCACACCGTAACTGGGTGGCTATAAAGGTGGCATTGAGTGTTCGGAAAGTATTGGTTGAAACACATGGATCAAGAGTGGGATTTGTCCATCCATATGACGGATAGATATACTCTGGGCCCTCTCGGTGAAATGTCATCCAATTAGCTTGCAAGCATGTGACTGGCTCACAAGGGATCACATATCACGGGAACGATAAAAGAGTACTTATCAGTAACGAGGTTGAACTAGGTATGCAGAGATACCGACGATCATAACCTCGGATAAGTAAACTATCGTGAGACAAGGGAAATTGGTATCATATGTAAGTGGTTCATTCGATCGCAAAGTAATCGTAGAAATATGTGGGAGCCATATGAATTTCCAGATTCCTCTATTGGTTATTGTTCGGAGAAGTGTCTCGATCATGTCCGCATAATTCACGAACCGTAGGGAGACACACTTAAGGATTCGACGTTGTTTTGAGTAGTTATGGTATTATGAGAAAGAGACCGAATGTTGTTCGGAGTCTCGGATGGGATCCGGGATATCACGAGGTGATCCGGAATGGTCCGGAGAATAAGATTCATATAAGGAAAGTCCCGTTTCGGAGTTCGGAAATGATTCCGGTGAATGTTCTAGAAGGTTCCGGATTGTCCGGCACTCCGGGGGGGAGGGGTACGTGAATGTGTCATTACATATTGGAATGATTGCATCATGTACTAAGTGTTCTTGCTGTTCCAAATAAAGGATTAAATTGAATCCTAAAACAGAAAAGTAAAATGTCCAGTTTGAAAGTCAAACGGCTAAAACAAGAAACTGTGGGAAACAAGCAAGAGGAGTTGGGAACCGACTTGAGGGAGGAGTCTCCTCCCCAAGCCGGCGCGCCAACCAAGGACGACTTGGGGAGGGACTCCCCTCCCCTTGGCCGCACCCTCCACCCATAAAAGGAGGGGCAGGGCCTCCTCCTCTAGACACACAAGTTCCTATCCTCTAATCTCCGGTTTAGAGCCGTTTTGGTTTAGAGCTTCTAATTGCCCTAGCCTTCGGTTTAGAGCCTTCTAATTGGTGTGTCTAATCTCTAGACCACTAATAGCCCTCTCTCATAATCCACCATACTCGCTCCGGCTTAAGGCGAAGCCCTGCGAGATCTCCCCTCTACTTCCGGTACCACGCCGTTGTGCTGCCGGAATCTCGAGGAGAGTGCTACAACCTCCGCTGCCTGCTGGAACAAGGGAGAGGAAGGTCTTCGTCGAGTACCGAACGTGTGACTGACTGCGGGAGCGCTGCCGGAACGTGGCGCCGGAAGGATCGTCTACACGATCTTGAGATCGGAAAGAGTACGACTACATCACCCACGAGAATCTGCTCTCGTTAACCGCTTTGGAATCTTCGAGGGTAAGTTATTCCATCGACTCGTTGCTACAATCTAGTAGATAGATCTTGGCTTGTTTGTTTGTATGCGATAGAAAATTTTGTTTTCCATGCTACGAACCCCTACAGAGTGCGTTGTAGAGTGCGCGGTACACGATCATGTTTTCGGCGTGTGCGTCGCACTCGTTCATCGTCTGCTGGACGACGAGGTTGGAGTCACCGTATATGACCAGGCGCGTTGCGCCGCAGATCTTCGCCATCCTCATGCCGTGTATGAGGGCTTCGTATTCGGCCTCGTTGTTGGAAGCTCGGAATTTCATCCGAAGGACGTACTTCATCTGGTCGCCCTGCGGGGAGGTCAGTATGACCCCGGCTCCTGCTCCAGCTTCACTCTTGGAGCCGTCGAAGTGCATCGTCCATGACTGCGACATGTCTGGGGTGTCTGGCAGCTGCAGCTCCATCCAATGTACAAGGAATGCTGGGAGGACTTGAGACTTGATTGCGAGTCGCTTCTCGTAGACGATGTCCAGGGGTGACAGCTCGATGCCCCATAGGGCCACGCGTCCCGTGGCCTCTGGGTTATTCAGGATGCTATTCAGGGGTGCTTCGTTGACGACCATCATCTGGTGCTCCTGGAAGTAATGGCTCAACCGACGAGCCGTCATGAACACGCCGTAGGCGAGTTTTTGGTAGTGAGGGTACCTTTGTTTTGTTGGCGTCAATACCTCGCTGAGGTAGTAGATTGGGCGTTGGACCCCATGGGTCTTGCCTTCTTCGGGTCGTTCGACCACTAGAACGGTGCTGACCACCTGGTGTGTGGCTGCTATGTACAGCAGCAGAGGCTCGCACTCCTTTGGCATGACCAAAACGGGCGAGGTGGAGAGTAGCCGTTTGAGGCTCTCGAACACATCGTTGGCTTCGGGCGTCCACTCGAATTTATCTGCCTTGCGTAGCAGCTGGTAGAATGGTAGGGCCTTCTCGCCCATGCGGCTGATGAATCTGCTCAATGCCGCTATTCGTCCTGCGAGCTGCTGGACACCCTTGAGGTTTTTCGGCTTCTCCATCGCCATGATGGCCCGGATTTTCTTCGGGTTCACCTTGATCCCTCGCTGAGAGATGAAGTACCCAAGCAGCTGACCCGATGGGACGTCGAAGGCGCACTTTTCGGGGTTGAGCTTGATCCTGTAGCGATCGAGGTTATCGAACGTCTCGCGGAGATCGTTGATGAGCGTTCTTGCCTCCCTGGTTTTGATGACTATGTCGTCGACATAGACTTGGACGTTGCGACCGATCTGGTCCTTGAGGCATGCCTGCATGCATCGCTGGTACATGGCACCTGCGTTCTTTAGCCCGAAGGGCATTGCGTTGTAGCAGAACACTCCGAACGGTGTAATAAACACCTTTTTCTCTTGATCTTCGACCTTGAGTCGAATCTGGTTGTAGCCTGAGTAGGCGTCGAGGAAGGAGAGTTTCTCGCATCCTGCGGTCGAATCGATGATCTGGTCGATCCGAGGAAGAGGGAAGTGGTCCTTTGGGCAGTGCTTGTTCAGCGACGTGAAGTCCACGCACATCCGCAGGATATCCGTGTCCTTCTTGGGAACCATCACTGTATTTGCGAGCCATTCGCTTTCTTTGATCTCCCTGATGAAGTCTACGGCGAGTAGCCTGTTTATTTCCTTCCCGATGGCTTCGGCCCGTGGCTCGGACAGTCTCCGGATGGACTGCTTGACGGGCTTGGTGTCTGGAAAGACGTTGAGTGCGTGCTCAGCGAATTCCCTGGGAACTCCTGGCATGTCCGCAGGACACCAGGCGAAGATTTCCCAGCGCTCACGGAGGAATTCGACGAGCGCGCTTTCCTATGCGGAGCTGTGGCGATCAGCGCCGTCTTGGAGGCATCCGTCGGATGGACCTGCACCTTCTTTGTGTTGACGGTGGAGTCGAAGGACATGTCAGGTGCGTTTTGTCGTGCGACTGGGGGTGCCCCATTGTCCGTCACCTCGCGGAGCCTTACGAGCTCCTCCTGCATGCCGAATGATTGGGAGATTCTGTTGAAATCCCTATCGCATTGGTCCGATCGGGTGAAGCTCCCGTGGATTGTGATGACGCCCTTTGGTCCAGGCATCTTGAGTAGCAGGTATGCGTAGTGTGGGACAGCCAAGAACCTTGCGAATGCTACACGCCCGAGGATGGCGTGGTATTGTGATGGCCAGTCCACCACTTCGAATTCGAGCCGCTCGAGTCGGAAGTTGTCCGGCTTGCCGAAGATGACATCGAGCCATATTTTGCCCAGGGGGAATATGCCCTTTCCTGGGACGATGCCGTGGAACGTTGTGTCTAACTGTTCCAGGCTGCACTGCGGGATCCGCATTGCCGCTAGGGTACTTGCGAACATCAGGTTGATGCCGCTGCCGCCGTCCATGAAGACGCGACTCATCTCGAAACCTCCGATCTGCGCCTCCAGCACCAGGGCAGCATGACCTGGGCGAGGGATCTGGCAAGGGTGATCCGAACGACTGAATGTGATGCAGGACTCCGATCCGCTGAGGTACTCAGGGATGGCGGGTGGAGTTGCCACAGCCAGGTTGATCTGACGGGTGATTTTCTTCTGCACCCTATTCGTGGGGCGCCCCTTCTGGATCATCAGTGCTCCTTTCGGCGGGGGATACCTGTTCCCAGCGTTGTTCTGTGCTAGTGCGACTGGTTGGTTCGGGCCTCCTACAGGTGGCGGAGGAGGAGCTCCATGCGCTATTTCACCTGGTGCAGGTGCGTTCCCGAATCCAGGAAGTGGAGCTTGCTGCCTCATCTGGACCATGCTTTCGCTGAGTTTCTAGAACTCGCGGCAGTCCTTGAGCATGTGGCTTGCCTTCTTATTGCCATCCTGCTTGTCGATGTAGAAGTGGATGGTGCATGGACCCGAAAGTTTTTCGTATGCTGAGGGTCCGTTGTCGCGGTCGCGGCGCTGCCACGACTGTGCTGGGCGCCCTCCATCGCGGAAGTTTTCTCCGTGGTATCCTCCGCTGTTGCGGGTGGCGTCGTTGCGGCAATCGGCGTAGCCGGCCGCGACCATGTTGGGTCCATCGCGATCGTCGTAGACGCGTGATCTTCTCTTACTACGGCGCTCTCGTCGTCGGCCGTAGTCGTCCTCTTCTTCCGATTGTGCTCGGTGGATGGAATCTTCGCCGTCAGCCCACCTGTTGGCGATGTCCATGAGGTGGTCGAGTGTTTTGGGCTTGACGCGTCCGAGTTCCTCCTTGAAGTCTTGGCGCTTGACGCCGTCCCTGAAGGCATCGATGGCCCTCTCTTCGTAGATGTGCACTGCGGAGTTCTTGGTGTTGGACCAGCGTAGTATGTACGAGCGAATGGATTCGCCCGTTCGTTGGGTGTAGGCCCGCAACTCCTCGATTGAGGCGGGCCTCTTGCTGGTGCCTTTGAAGTTTCTGATGAAGCTATAAGCTAGCTCATCCCAACTTCGGATGGACCCTGAAGATAGGCTGCTAAGCCAGATCCGGGCTGCACCTGTCAGCTGCAGCTGAAGGCATTGGATGGCGGTTTCCTTGTTTCCGCCGTGCAATTTGACGGATGACAGGTGGTCGCTGAGCCATGCCTTTGGGTCCTGTGTGCCGTCGAACTTCGGAGTATCCGAAGGAAGCTTGAAATTTCGTGGCATCTTTGTTCGTCGAACAGATCTGCTGAAGCATCGGGCTCCGCAGAGTTCTCCTTCGTCTTCGTCCATCTCGGATTCAGACGAGCATGCGCGCTTGGCTCGCGCTTTGTCGATTTTGCGCTGTGTGAGCGCGTCTCTGGCATCGTAATCGCGGTTGCGGTGGCGCAAACTCTTATTCCTTCGAGGAAGGTCATGGTCCTCTTCTTCGGATGAAGGGGTGGGGCTGCGGTCGAACCTGACCGGAGCTTTCTTCTTTGGCTCCGTAGGAGCTTCCTGGTGGAGCGCGGCTCCGACGAGTCCGAGTCCGGTAAGTGCGAACTTGTGCATGGCTCTTTTCGGGTCCCCCTCCGGAGGTGGGTGGGCCGCGAGGTACACAGTGTCTGCCATGATCGCAGCCTGCGGCGTTTTCGGGATGACGTTGTCGTCGGCGTCCATCTCCATGAAGGATGTGTGGAGGGTTCGGGTCACCTCACGGCGCTCCTTGGGGTCCATGTTCTCCATCCGAGAGCGGTGCTTGTTGCCTTGGTTGCCGTTCGAGCTGGAGACGATGCCCATGGCGGAGAGCGCGGCTCGTTGTGCGCTGGACTCTGAGGCTGCTTGCTTGCGTTTGTCAAGCACCTCCTGCATCTTGACCTGCTTCTTTTGCTCCTCGATCAGGAGCAGATGGTAGGCCATCAGCAGATCCCGGGAGGAGTCTGCAGGCAGGACTATGTTGCCTGCCACAACATTGCGTGCCTGGGCCCATCCTTCTTTGCTAAGGAGGATGACATGGCCGTTGTTGTCCCCTTCGGGTGGGGGGACTGGCTTCTTCTGTTCCCGCCATTTCGATCTGGCGGGTTAGGTGTCGGGTTGGGCGGTGGGTTGGGCGCCTGCTGGTCCACGTCGCTCTGGATGACTACAGCGCATTGGTAGAACTCGTAGATTGGTCTGCTGCTGCCGCAGCTTTCGGATCCGGAACCGTAGGTCCCTTCATCCGATGGCGGATCGCACAGGTCGGAGTTGCAGCTGCTGCTGTCGTAGGAATCATCTGTTGATGATGTTGTGCGTAGCACAGGGTGTGGGGCCCACGAAGCGGGCCTGATTGATGGTAGGGGCACCCGCTCAGGGAGGCGGAGGGTGCCAGTTTGCCCCACCTGGAAGCATAAGCTCCCGAACAGGATTTCGAGTCCGTCGCCTACGGGCTCGAAGTCCTTCATGGTGGCCGGTGAGTGGGCGGTGAAGTCGAAAGCGCCGAAGAGGAGGTGACTCTCCGTCGCCGCAGAGTTGTAGATCGATTGGGTTGGGACCGTCACGATCGCACAATCAGCGTCCCCAGTTCCCACAGACGGCGCCAATTGACGAGGTTTGATCTCATCAATGCCCATTGTTATGGACTTGGGTTTTGGAGAAGATGGGGATGCTGGAGATCGTGGAACGGTTAGCAAACAAGCAATACAGGACACGAGGTTTTACCCAGGTTCAGGCCCCCGGAGGGAAAACCCTACTCCTGCTTGTCTGCTCTTGATTACGGTGGAACCGGTGATTACAGGGGTGCGCAGATGCAATCTGGCGTGGAGGTGTGTATGCGAAAGTATGAGTCGACCGATCTAGGACGTGCCCTCCTGGCCTTTATATAGACTTAGGAAGATCTTGGGCATAGACCTAGCCGGTTACAAGTTCTAGGGTTTTACCCCTTTGAATTTCCTATCTACTCTAGTCTTGCTCTCCAAGGATCCGAAGGCATCATGGGCCTGGACCACCCGAAAGTCTTTATGGGCCGGCGTATATTTGCTATGGGCCTTCCTTGGGATAGACCAGGTATGCTGAGATCATGTACCCGCGGGGTATAACCATGTCACATGGTGTGTTATACCATTCCAAGTATATTCTTGTTTTCATCTATCTTCCAATTAAAAGTATTTTATTATGTGAAAACTTAGTGATTAAAGCCCTCACAAACTTGATGACACACTTTATATTCTTTGCCCCTAATAATCTTGAACCATTGTGTCATCTATGTTGTATATGCTTGCACTTATACGTTGGAATTAGCAGAACCGTGCTGTCACGGGGAACGTTTTCAACATTGCACTCAGGGGCGAAGCTCCCCTTTGGGCAAGGTATGGCATCTGCCCTACCTTGAATTTTTGTAAAAAATCACATATATAAATGCATTTCTTCGATATACATACAATTTTCAGCCAAGCACGTACGTTCTGAAGAAAAACCAAACACAAATGACTAAATGGGCCGCGATGGAGTGATTTTGGTTGTCTTGGGCCTTGCTCGGCCGCGAACTGACGAGAGGAATCACCCCCCGAGGCCACACGACCCGTACGCGTGTGTGCCTAGTCCTACGCGTGCCCCTTCACCCCGCACCCCTGATCGAGCAGGCAGGAGCGCCGGCATCTTTCAGTACTCCTGAGCGGGAGGGCGGCGGCGCTCCCCTCCTCGTCGTCGCCACTCCCCTCCCCTGCCCGTCCCTGGACCCTCGCTTGTCCTCCATCCATCTGAAATTTTCAATTCTCACAAAGCTAAAAGTCTCACCCAACTAGGGATAGGCAAAGTAGGGTTACGTGATTGCTGTCTATGCCTCTTTTCTCTAAGAATTTGTGGTAGAGATGGGCAAGGAATCTACAACTACAAAGGTACAGGCATAATTTTTGATTTTGTGGCCAATTGAACTCGGTCCTGATTGAACTATTTAAGGAAATCTGAATTTCTGAATTGTGAGCTATGTAAATGGGCATACTACTCGTGTCTTGAATATATTTTAGTTGCAAATTTGAATTTAATTGCAGATTTGAAAAGTTATTTTGTGCCAGTTGGTGGTGGCAACAACTCTAAACTCATGATGAAAGTGCAAATGTTATGGCACAACAAGATCAAGAGCAAGAAGTGGGATGAGGAACATACAATAGATGTAAACCAAGCACCCATGAAAATGTAAATGTTGGCCAAGAGCAAGAGCCAGAAGTAGAAGGCGACATCAGAAATTCTAAGATAAGTTTATATGTTCTATTTTGATTTAAATATGTTGCTATTAGCATTGTACTAAGTGATTATGTTATTACCATTGTGTCGAGACAATTTTGATTTGTTTTCATTAATTTTTTTAATGCTTTAGAGTTCGCCCGACCTAAAAAAAATCCGTCCTTCGCCACTGATTGCACTTGTACTTTGTACTCAGTTGATATCATGCTCTTTTATCTATGGATGTCACCGGTGTGAAATAAAGAGGGAACTTGTAAGTCCATGGAGTATATATTTTGTGTTAGAGAAACGCCTGGGCCGCTAGCCTAGGCCATGCCTAATCATGGTGGAAACTTGCAGCATCACCATAGTGAGCTATTTATGAAGCATCCTTAATAAAAAAGCTATGCATATAGTAAATAAAAGATTGCTGAGATGCTCATTGTCTGCTTGCCTTATCATTTTGGTTATGGGATAGCTCCTGTACCAAGGGGTACCCCATTGGCGGTTCTCAATGATATGCAAATACTTATAATGACAAGAACTTACAGGTGACTGAAGTTGAGTATCATGAGGTGTGGCCCTCGTATTCAAGGGACTTGAGATTGCCAACTTATACTTCGTCAAGCATATACTCCATCTTTGTTCACTTTAACCTTAACCACTTCAAGATGCTTATGATAGGGGCAATGAGGGCTGAAAGCTAACAAATACCATAATTTTTGGAAGCTCTTTTTGAAACTTGAAATCCCTGCTTCCTTTATAAAAGGCCTTTCTTCCACCACTATTGAGTCTCCACCTTCTACTTTTAGGCACCATTAATAGAGCATAGTTGTTATTCTGTGTGCAGTGTTCCAAAGCTTATTGATCGATGCATATTGTGATATTACTTGTTCTTGTGCTATTTGTTTCTAGTCACCCTTGTGAACTTTGAAGGTGTCCTATGCATCTATTTGATACTCTATGAGGGACAAGCTGATTGCCACTATGCTATGTTTTCTGTATGTGAAACAAACAAACGTTTTTCAATGCATGTTATTCATGATCTTTGTTTGTAGCCTTTCATGTTGCATGCATAGTTACTATGTCCTATTGTTAGAACTCCATCTTTCATGCACATGTTTAGAGTTCTTTGATCCCAGCTTTCAATGCTTGCAAATGGTTTGATCTTGGTTTTGATGCTGCATGTCACCTCAAGAATTATTCTTTTTATCACTTACCTACTCGAGGACGAGCAGGAGTTAAGCTTGGGGATGCTTGATACGTCGGAAACGTATCTATAATTTTTTATGATCCATGCTTGTTTTGTATCTACTTTGCTTTGCTTTATATACACTTTGAGGTATTTTTATATCTTTTCTGGAACTAACTTATTAACAAGTTTCCACAGTGCCACTAACCTATATCTTTGGTTCCAGAAAGGCAGAAAATCAATATTCTCGGAATTGGACGGGAAAAAAGCCAAAGTCATTATCTTTCCCGGAGCAACACGGAACCACGAAGCAGAGCCGAAGGGGGCCATAGGGTGGCCGCATCCCTCCTAGGCGCGGGCAAGCCCTGGAGGCGCCCATAGGGGGTGTGGGCCCCTGGACCCCCACCGACCTTGACTCCTGCGCCTATAAGAAGCCTCCGACCCAAAAACCCTAGGGCATCCAGAAGAAATCCACGAAAACCTTTGTTGCGCTGCCGCCACCAAAGGGGAGATTCGGGGGACAGAAAGTCTTTGTTCCGGCACCCTGCCGGGATGGGGAAGTATCCCCAGATCCATCTCCATAGATCTCCACCACCATCTCCATCACCATTGCCGATTCCCATGATGAGGAGGGAGTAGCTCTCCTTCGAGTCTAAGAGCTCTACCGATAGCTATGTGTTCATCTCTCTCTCTATGCATGATCTTGTGGTCATGAGCTTTGTAATCAAGTAGATCTACCTTGCTACTCAAGTGCTTCAATAGATCTCTGCTCTCCCCATGTGTGTGAAAGTGACAACATGCACGCCATGGTGGCACTTAGGTTTGAGTCTACATAAATCCTCTTCGTGCTTTAATAGATCTATGCTTTTCCCCACGTGTGTGAAAGTGACAGCGTGCATACCGTGTGTGGCACTTTGGCTAGATTGAATATTTGTTATGAGTTATATTTGGAGTTGGATGTCTCTATGAAATTGTGGTGTTTGTTGGAAACATCTAGCATTCAAGGTGACAGTGTGGGGTTATCTAGATTGGGGAAGGCGGACTTTGAGGAGTGCTGTTATAGCCCTAACAATGATTAAAGTGTCCAACGGGAGAGTAGTTTAGGGTAGTATCATGAAGAGAGGACATTTATATAAGAGAGTGTTCACTAGTGAAAGTATGTCCCGAGGCCTTGTTTCTAAACATTGAAACAACGTTTGCATCTAGATCTGTTGCATGTTTGCTTGCTTTAGTCTTTACCTCACCGTCAAGCTATTTTCTAGCACCGTTACCACTTGTATTTCACTATCTCTTCGCCGAACTAGTGCACCTATACACCTGACAAGTGTATTGGGTGTGTTGGGGACATAAGAGACTTCTTGTATCTTGATTGCAGGATTGCTTGAGATGTAGGGATACGGGTAGGCTACACTAGCGCAAATCAAAATATTCTACCGCATAAACCAGGATTACTGTTGTCATAGATTACGGGATTACCACTAGACGCGCAGTTGCGGAATTGATAAAGCGCGTCGAGGCAGTGTAGACGTTCCACGTATCCTCCTTGTTCTTGTCCCACGAGCAGCTCCCCTTGCGCGGCTCGTCCAAGTGCCACAAATGCAGCACCTCCAAGGTATCCACACGTGCGGGGTGGAAGCGTCAGACGACGGACTGCTAGGTCCGCGCGTGCAACACAAGCGTGAGGTGTGGCGGCTGGGTGGAATGGTCTCACGTCTAACCCTGGTGAGCTCGCCCCACCCTCTCTTATATAGGCGTCCCTAGTGGACTTCTATATTAGAAGCCCATTAGTAGCCTAAGCCTGGTCTAATTCGGATCCAATCCTCATTAGGCTTCCAGCCCCTTAAGTGTGTGACCCTATAGGTTCATATACGTATAGACATGATACGAATACACTTATTCTGTCAATAGTTGGTAGCGGCCTCTAGCAAGACGTGCCAACTTCTAAACGCAAACAAAGATCATATCGGACGAACCATCACAAGGTTTAGAACATGTCTTTTCCCTTTGCCTCACGATATTTGGTCTAGCTCCAAGATGACCTCCTTTCTCGATACTATGATAGGAATCCCTTTACTAGGTTAACTCTTAACCTTATGTAGCACGGCCATGCATTTCTGGATCCGATCACTCGAGGGGCCCAGAGATATCTCTCTCAAGTAGAGAGAGGCAAATTCCATCTTGATTGACCATGCCTTGCAGCATGCTTCAGGACAAACCCGAAAGCCACCTTCATAACTACCCAGTTACGAAGTAGCGTCTGATAGCCCCAAAGTAGGTCGATCCACATCTCAAGTACATGCGACTATCTTAGGTCTAAGGACAAAACGTACACGATGTGTAGAGAGAGAGCTGCAACTAATTGTCAGTCTTAAGTTGGGTCAGTCCAACCCCATGTTCATAACATGTGTCCACATTATTGGTTTGACATCTCCATGTCAATGAATTGCGAAACATAGTTATCAACCAATCGATGTGCTAGTCTAATATTCACGTGTGTCCTCACATGAACTCCGACTAGGGACAACTATTAAATAACCATACAAGTAAAGAGTTTTACAAACAATTCACATAATTGTCAATCAATACAAGTTGCCTGATATAGATATTCAAGGAACATTACAATAACTCATGGATACATATGAAATATAATCATCTCTATGATTGCCTCTAGGACATATTTCCTTCATGAGAGGGAATACCTTTGACCACTTTCTCCCTGAGTTCGATAAACCTTGGGTAATTCACTTAAGAGAAACTTGCTGCTGTTCTACAAACCTCTGCACTTGGAGGCCCAACAACTATCTACAAGAATAGAAGTGCGTAGACATCAACTACGCTCTAATTTTCCATATAAGGAACCACTCCACATTTACTTTATATACATACACTTTTTAGTTATTATTTATTACAAAGGTATCAATATACTTTATATATCATCAGCGTCGTCTCAACAAATTTGGGGCCTAGCATTAAAAAATATTTGGGGCCGAAAATAAAAAAGAAAAATGGCCCTTAACTCATATGGTCAAGGAATTTATATACCTAAAAATACTCTCACTTAATTATATGAATTAAAATAAGTGTCATATCATATAGTAATTAGAAATATATCAACAAGTAGACATTATTAAAGCAATGTGTGGCATTCCCTAGAAAAGCAAATTAACTCTTGCCCAATCAATTTGATTGCAGAGCAATATAGCTATACCAATTTATCAATTAGTAATTATGATGGCAGATTCTACTATCACAAAACAATTCTTTACAACATCTAGATGAGTTACAATGGCAATTACATATACAACTGGTTGAAGAATCGGCCTATGGAAAGAGGTTATGGAAAGAATGCATATCCTCAACTAGTTATGCTTATCATTTACTTACTTATCAACACACATTAATTACATATTATTTCATTCCTTCTTTTGACATGTATTATTTCATTCTTTAATTGTAAGCGGTGGAGGAGAGGAAGTACTGCTCTCATTCCTTATCATCACACATTAATTACATAGTAATAGTTGTACAATATTAACAATGCCATTAATTATCCTTGTAACTTACTCCGCTCTCTTTTATGAGAACATTTTGGCAAGCCAATTAAGTCACCAAAAAGTCTTACCAGTACTCCCTTATCCTCATATGTTAATAATTGCGTATTATTTCCTCCCTTATCTATACACAAATATCAATAATTAACCTTATTATTTGCTAACTTATCAGTACACATCAATTACCTATTATTTACTTCCATATTTGAACGATGTGTTTAGAGGAAGACACACCATATAATCAATATCATTATTCTTTATTTATTTACTTATCATCATGTATTTATTATATAGTATTTCTCCCTCATTGGTATAAAGTGGCAAATAGGAAGACATTGATGATGATGACCACATACGTTGTTTTAATAGCAAAGATAAGATAAAATAAATTTGGGCTATCTAAAAATATTTTCTTTTAAAAAATATGCTAAAAGCCAATGCAGTATTGGGTTTGGATGGATATGACGTAGCGAAAAACGTAGTATAGTAAAGTAATGACAAACCAACAATTAAACCCAATGTGTTTTTATCCCAAGGAAATGTGTATTTAAATCCCTCATTATCTTATTCCATCAATGAATGTAAGATATTATTTAGTATGATATTTTCTCCATCAATGAATATGCAAGATATTATTTAGTATGATCTTTTCTCCATCAATGAACGAAGGAGGAGAAAATAAGGAAGCAATAAATAAAGTACAACAAAAAAAAATTCAAGCAAGGCAAAGAAGAAACTCCCTCCGCCGCGTCCATCCTGTTATACGTGTTGGCATCCCTGCCACGTCGCGCCACATGGATCCCGCACCGCGCCGTTCTATCCAACCGTGACGCAAGCAAGGTAAAATAATCCTGTCAAATTCGACCGATCCGAAAGGCATCACATGGGTAGCACACATCTCAAAGCATGAAAAAGTAGAAGTAAAACCCTCTTTCCCTTCCCGTTTCCTCCTTCAGTTTCTTTATTGGCCGTATCAGTTTCACTTTCTCTACCTCGCTCCATCTCAAAAAGGTTTCCCTACCTCTACCGCTGTCTCTTCCTAGGAGATGTTCTGCTGCTTCGGGGCCCGTGCACGTCGTTCTCAACCTGCTCCTGCGCGTGATCGATCCGTGGTGATGGCTAGCGCCCGCGTCAACAACGTGCCCGCCGCCGGCGAGGGGGGAGCCGACTCCTCCATGGCCTCACCGCGATCCTCCGGGTATTTCGCATCCTCCGAGCGGTCGCTGGGAGGCGCGGAGGAAGGAGAGCGCTCCGGCGTGGTGGTAGCGCCGCTGCAGCCGCCTGCTGAGGCGGTGGTTTGGCCCGTGGAGTTCGGGTCGTTGTCGGAGCCGGGGCTGCGCCGGAAGAGCACGGAGGACACGGAGGACACCGTGTCGCTGCGCCGGTCCTTCTGCGTCTGGGCCGACGGCTCGCAGATGCACTTCTTCGCCGTCTTCGACGGCCACGGCGGCCCCGAGGTAACCTAATTAACCTCACTTCTTCCCCTCTCTTACTCATTCCTCCACGTGTACGTGGCCGGAGCCGGACTCCAGCACAGCACCTTCCACGCCAACTCCAGCTGGAGTGCTCGACACGTCTACACTACACGTCTGACGTCCTCCTTCCTTGGTACGACGTTGTGGACTGCAGGTGTCGGCGCTGTGCAGGGACCAGATGCACGCGATCCTGGCCGAGGAGCTGGCCCTCGCAGCAGCGGCCTACCGCGTGGAGCACCACCCTGCTGAGGACGAAGAGGCGGAGCTTCACGCGTGGAAGGCGGCGCTGACCCGGAGCTTCACACGGGCGGACGCGCTGGGGGCTTCGGCGGTGCCGAGCGCCTATGTCGTGGGGTCCACGGCGGTGGTGGCGCTCCTGGTCCGTGGCCACCTCCTCGTTGCCAACAGCGGCGACTCCCGCGCCGTGCTGTGCCGCGCCGGCAGAGCCATCCCGCTGTCCCAGGACCACAAGGTGAGCTAGCTGATGCTGGGGATTAAGTACTGCATGCGTCATGCATGCATGCGTACTGTGTTTATCACGCCTTTGTCCGATTTGATATATCTTGATGCGTACGTGGATGCGCAGCTGGAGCGTCGGCCAGACGAGGTGGCGCGGGTGGAGGCGGCGGGGGACACGGTGTTCTTCCACAACGGGCTGCTGCGTGTGCGGGGGATCCTTGGCATGTCGCGGGCGTTAGGTACACTACTACATACACGATTTGCTTGCTTTACCTTGATTATTATGCATCCTATGTCTCTTTTCATACAGTATGTTATTAGTTATTGGAGTAATATGCATGTCGATTATCTGGTGAGGACAATTAACATAAACATTGTCGTCCATGCATGCATATGTGTGGAAAATGTGTTCCTAGCTGATGACATGCGCGTTTTATGTTAGCAAACAAGCAGCCTCGGGGCATTGTTAGATATACTGGACAGTGTCTCCGCTGTTTATCACTAGCCTATGGAGTATATATGTTGGCATTCACAATTAAATTGGACCAAAGCTGCTGCTTCTGTCAGGGGGGTTAGTTTCATAAAGCGTGTAGTTTCATGCACGCTTTCGAAATTGCTTCATGGCGGGTGACTACCTGTGCGGTTGACTCGCCGGGGCTGCGTTACAGTGGCGCCCCGAGCCCACATTATCCCCTCATCATCTCCTCTTCACCTAGGTCCGCCACACAATCTTTTGTCATGTCTTTCCTCGGTCTCCTTCGTCAGTGCCGAGTTGGAGTCAGAGGTACTCGCAAGCCATCAACCAAACGGCCTAACATGACCTTTCCCGCATGAACATCCACAATAGATTGAGTGCCTGTCGTACTATCTGGTTGGTACAATAGGTTGATAGATACTTTACTTTTAGGATCTGATACATGTGCTCGACTCGGTCTGCTAGTTTTTTGCTCTACGTCTGGCTGTGCATGAAATGTTCGTGATTCATCGCGCAAGACGATTCCACATATACATCGAGGTCATAATGGAATCATGTGTTTTCACGACTCATCGTAGTGCTCGGTAAGAAAGTGGCCCCAAAAATGGAGAAATGAGGCTAAGGCTTGGAGCCAAACAAAAGCAATGAAAAGTGCCTCCATCAGAAGGAGGGACCAGCGGATACAAGATCCAAGTTTGCATATATCTATCATATTTTCCCTTCGAGTCAACAAGTCTCAAGAGCAGGCTGGCCACAATGTCGCCAATGATGATGGTGAGCCAAGACCGAGACGAAGATTGGGTCGGCATGACTGGCTGCGGAGGCCTGGCGAGAATAAATTTAGGATGGGGTGGGGGTGCGGTGGCTCGCTCCAGAAAAGGAGTGGGTGTGGGGGGGAGAAGGGTGGGTAGAGTGTTGGCCGGCCAAAAACAAGTGCTTAGCCAGAGGAGGAGGAGCGTGTCACGGTGGAGGTTGTCAAAGGGGAGTCGGAGGTGGAGATTGCGTAGGCGGCTAGTTTTGCCAGGTATTGTGTCTGAATCGACCGCGACTGCTTTTCTGGCAGATAAGAAGAAATCTTTCTCGGTATCAATCCCCTTGCCCCTAATTCTTTGAGAATCAGAAGGATCCTTTTCGAGTTACCATTTCTTCATTTGGAATCTAGGCTCTTCTATCTTTGACTTATTTTCTTTTGCTTTATTCTTTGACTCGAAGGGTTTGGAGCCAAACAAAAGCAATGAAAAGTGCCTCCAACAGAAGGAGGGACTAGCGTATACAAGATCCAAGTTTGCATATATCTATCATGTTTTCCCTTCGAGTCAACAAGTTTCAAGAGCAGGCTGGACACAATGTCGCCAATGATGATGGTGAGCCAAGACCGAGACGAAGATTGGGTCGGCGTGACTGGCTGCGGAGGCCTGGCGAGAATAAATTTAGGATGGGGTGGGGGTGCGGTGGATCGCTCCAGAGAAGGAGTGGGTGTGGGGAGAAGGGTGGGTAGAGTGGTGGCCGACCAGAAACAAGTGCTTAGCCAGTGGAGGAGGAGTGTGTCATGGTGGAGGTTTCCGAAGGGGAGTCGGAGGTGGATATTGCGTAGGCGGCTAGTTTTGTCAGGTATTGTGCCTGAATCGACTGCCACTGCTTTTTTGGCAGTCGGCCCCCAATTAGCAATCCTCCACATGTTATGTTCTCATGCATTAAGGTTGGTTGAGTACAAGGAAACAAAAGTAGTAAGTACTAATATATAAAAAGTGATAAGCTCCTATGTGTCAAAATTCTACTTCTAAGGCAAGTTCTAGTATTGCTAGTATTATGCTCTTTATTTCCTACTAGTAGCATATCTTTTCTCAACGCATATGCCTTTTAGGAATAGCCGATCCAAAACCTATGTAAAGGACGAGGATTGTGATAGGGACGATGTGATGTGCCTCCTGGATTTGGCCTACTTCTCTATGTTGGTGATTCTCTCACAGTGATTCATCGGTCACTATATCGATAAAGAATGTCTCCAGAATCCCTTTTAATCAGTGAATCAATTCACTGACCACTACATTCTTAGATCCCACTTATTCTCAAACTTGGTGGCTCGCTTTATTGGCAGCCCTCTAATCAAGAAAGGAGGAATACACACCATATGTCCCATGCATCTAACCAGCTCGCATGGTTCATGGGCCGAAGTAGAAGGTTGTGGCTCTACGAGGCCTAGGCACTGAGGCACTCCATGGGTGACGGTTGATCTCGAATATTGTTTCCAAACATGAAGAGACCATCTTATCATGTCTCCTCATTCTCTACTCTTCTCCCTCTCTTGGAATATTTATCTCGACATAAATTATCATGCATCACGGTCGATCTCATTTCGTTGAGATTCTGGTAGTATTTTTCTCTACATGGAGGATGCATTGGTTGTTTGTGAAATCTTGATGACCCATGGTTAGAAAGGATTGATAGACTACTCACACTAACAAGATGAATCTTATTTTCTGCAAGCTCATCTTCCAGAAACCCCTCAATTAAGCATTCTTGGATTTTGGTATGGATGACCATGTGAAGTTCCAATGATGCATGCGAGTAAGGACAAAGTGCATTTGAAGACACCTCTTGGTATGTGGGCAGTCTAGATTCTAGAGAGTTGCTTGGGGTAACCACCACTAGCTCGTGAGTGGCTAGGGTGTTAGATTTGGTATGAATCTGACCCTCGTGGTTACATTCCCGGGTTTGTGTCCATCAAGGGCATGATCATATGGTGCATGTGCCACACCACAACACATGGATGTGTGCCAAGAGAAAATGCTCTAGGTTGATTTAGTCTTCTAAGGAGGTGGGGGTATGTGACATCATGGCCAGACTTAAAATAACGATAGAGACTACTTATACTGACAACATGCTTTTATATCGAATCTCACCTACAAACAACCTCTCAGTTAGGAATGCTTGGATGAGAGAAATTTGGGAAGGGTGATCTCCTGGAAGTTTCCCATGTTGAGCACGTGTGATCACAAAGTGCGTCAGAAATACATGTGTTCATTTGTGGATCCATCCTAGATCCCAGAGAGATTCCAGGAGTAACCACCGCCAACCCGTAGTGGTTGTGGTGTTACGCACTCACATAGGAAACAATGCCACTATATCTATATTTTGTGTGTGTTGGTCTCATTGATGTTACTGGGATACACGGTTTGCTATAAAAAAACATATGTTATAGATGTGTATTCATTGTTGTTATAAGTCTTAACGATTGTAGGCTTCCAAAGCTTTTAATATGGGAATGCTGATGCGCTTAATAAGACTCTATCTCTCAACCCGAGGTAGAGAGTTGGCTTATTGCCTTCCATTCATATAGGTCTCTTGGAAGGCTTTAATAATCACTTTCTCATTATGCTACCGATATGCTAGTTGTTTGAACCGGAATTTATCTGATCGGTCCTTCTTTGCACAATATCAACGATGAAGCTATACCATGGCCATGAAACCATATCTATTTTGTGTCTCACTGGGTGAAGACATCAAGGATAGTACAAGATAAGGTGAGAGCACATGTTAGTGTTTGAATGGAGTTGAGCAGTTGGACCTCTAGGACCAACAAAGAAGAGAGGAAAGAAAAGACTAAGAGGATCGGAAAAAGATATGGAGATGGTTCATTGGATGGATGTGAATTGTGTGTATGTAACTACATGAGACTCAGAGGAGCCGCTTCCATGTATATCATGGTTGACTACATGTGCATGTTGGGTAGCAACAAAATTTGGAAGTATATATGTGTACTAACTTGGTATATTACCACACAACAAAGACATTCCACTTATTATCTATGGAGAAGCTGGTTTATTTGGCATATGGGATAGTTTCCCATAGTGGATTGTCTACTTTTCTATTATGATAATGTGAAAATGGCAGGGGATTATAGGCCAACATGACAACCCTCAATATTGTTCTATACTAACTCCAAATTTGTGTGGACAAATGGTGAACAGTTAATCATAACATATGGTGGTAGTATCCCATACATGATGAAATGGAAGGGACCTCATACACAAAATACATATGACTACATTTCAACGTAGCATATTATTTCCGACATACATCGTCGTTGTCATTTCCATTATCTACCTCCTAGGACTATGATGTCAATGTTATTAGGTCATTCATCTCATCGGAGTTCGAATGAGTTGAATCGATATGCCCTGACTAAAAGGTTACAAGATGCATAAAGGAGAGAAAGACATATTGTGACCACAGATATATCATATTGCGATGAAAAGGAGACATCAAAAGGAGAATTTATTGAGCTTCCAATGAACTTGTGTCATCTATATTTCATGTCATTATAGTCCACATCATCCAAGGGCATTGGGCTTCATCGGAGTTAATACTTCGTGGTAAACCTAAATGGTTTTATGCTACAAAGACAGATGACATGAAAAGAATCTTCTTCACGTCTCTATATGGGTCGCTTGATCATCTATGTAGTAGTTGAGATTGATTTAGTATGCTCTCATGTAATCTTCTTTTCACACTTTGTGTCCACCCAGTGGACATGAGTATATGCCTATGTAAACTTGCAACATGTTGTGCATTTCTTTGATGGAGAGACTAGAAGGGAATGAATCTCTTCTCATACCTATACAAACCTAAGTGGAGGTGAGGTGATCATTCACGTTGAGTCTCACCCCACCTTCATTGAACCCGAGGCCAAGCTTGATTGCCCCGCACATAATATTTGGCCACATATGCTATATTGCTCCAAATGTACTTCATAATGACATGTAACATGTGGACTAGCTATGTAGAATTTTGTGTCACGAGGAGATGATAGGCGCAAATATTCAACGCTGCAAAATTAACCACATCCAATGAGAGTCGAACACGAACTAGTGAAAATGCATCACTGCAGCTCAACCATTATTCTATCTCCAAGTTCTTAGTATGAAATAACCAGATGTGTCTTGTATGGTAACTCTGATAATTGACCGTGCGCATATATATATAGGGACAACCGATGTGCCATTTTGTGCAAGGATAAACTATAGTCCCAAATTATTGAATTTTGAAATTAAGCGACTCCATAGATATGAACCAAGTTAACAAAGATACACCACCATAGTCTCATGCCACTAAGCTATCTCCAATTCCCTAATAGAACTCCAGCATCAGCGCTATAACTCGGCGCTCTAAAACAGAGATGCAGTGCGTAGCAACTTAATATAGCGCGCGATGTCTGCATTTCCTGTAGCAGAAATGCTAAAAATCCGCGCGCAAAAACTATGCAAGATCACACCCCATCAGTCGTGATAAAAAGCAGCGCGCGGGCGTTGGCACAAACAAGTTTCATATCAACAATATGATCAATAAGATCAAACAGACCCAAATAATTCAATAATAAATTGTCTATTTATTATTACAACTATAGCAAATAGTATATGAGTAATACGACAAATACAACAAATTTTTCACCAACAAATACAACAAGTTTTCATCAACATAGAACAAATTGTTTTCCAACAATTCAACAAACATACAAATAAAGTGGCCACTATTATTTTACAAACCATTTCCAATGCTCCTCTATAAGATCTTTTTGAAGCTTATCATGTACCTCATTGGACCGAATGGCATGATATGAGTCAATGAAATGTGTCACCCTATGTTCTCTCATATGCACTTACACGGAAACCCCATCAAGTCAAAAAAGGAGTAATCTATATCTTTGTCATGATCGTCCTCTATGATCATGCTATGCATGATGACATAAGCGGTCATGATGTACCAAAGGAGATTTTGGTCCCAAAATCTAGCCGGTCCTCTCACAATAGCAAATTGGGCTTGCAAAATCCCAAATTCTCTCTCCACATCTTTCCTAGCCATCGCTTGTGCATTGTGAAATTGGGTTTGCTTCTTACTTTTCGGTTTGTGAACCGGCTTTACAAATGTTTGCCGCCTTGGGTAGATGTCGTCTACAAGATAATAGCCACAGTTGTACTTGTGGCCATTTGCTTCAAACTCTACTTGTGGCCCTTCACGCAATGCAATCCTTGAGATAAGTGGTGACCTTTGAAGAACATTTATATCATTGCACGTCCAAGCATTCCAAAAAATGCATGCCAAATCCAAGTCTCGTAATCTGCCATGGCTTCAAGGATGACAGTGAAATCCTTTTTGTGTCCTTTGAATTGTCCATGCCATGCCGCGGGACAATTTTTCCAACTCTAGTGTATACAGTCAATAGAGCCAAGCATTTCTGAAAACCCTCGAGCCTTGTTCTTATCCAAAATCCTAGCCGTTTCTTCAGCATTGGGGGATCTCAAGTATCTGGTGCCAAACACGCGTACAATTGCAACGGCAAAGCGCTTGACACACTCGATGGCTTAACTCTCAATCATATCCAAGTGATCATCAACTATATCCGCCGGTATACCATATGCCAACATACGCAAGGTGGCGGTCACCTTTTGGTAGGTGCTATGCCCAAGTTCTCCCGCAACATTCCTTCTTTGCTCAAAAAACGACCAAACTTGGTCACCTTCTCCGCGATGCGCTTGAACAAGTAGTTGCTCATCTGAAAACACCGACAAAAGTAGTGCTCGGGAAATATCGTATTTCCGTTGAAATACATCCGCATCAACCTATTATGTTCCTCGATCCTTTCCCTCCATAACTTGAGTCTACCAAAAACCGAGCCACGCCACGCTTCGGCTTTTGGATGGCTCGCCAAGCCAATAGCATCGACATGTTCTCTTCTTCCTCAATCTCAAGTTCATCGTAGGTCCTCTAAAAACATAAACTAAACTCACTTCATCTACCAACTAAAAAAACTAAAAACTAAAAAGAAATATGAGACGACGGAGGCGGAAACATACCTTGCGGCGATTTCGCCGAGAACCTTGTGTGCACCACGTTGCATTTTGGCTAGAGGAGGACATGGTCACCAACGAAAGTCAGCACGGCAGCATGGCGGTATCTAATCGACGAATGCGTGGTGGTCTAGAGAAAGAGGCGCTGCGGTGGCAGCTCGCGACGGCGGCATAGGCGCTCTTGGAAAAGTTCTATGTAGGCGTGACAACGGTGAATCTACTACGCAGGCGCAGAGGGAAGCGACTTCGGTGGCTACTCGGAGCGGCGGTGGCGGAATTGGGAGAGACGAAATGGGGAAGGAGAGAGCGCGGGATGCACGGGTGAACTTTCTGAGTGGTTGGCTTGCACACACGATGCAGAACGATAGCGTGTGCTGGACTAGAAGCTGCAATTTTGGTGTGTCCGTGGTCGCATATTGCCGCGTGCGGATTTTTGTTTGGAGCGCATGCAACTATAGCGTGTCTGCTGAAGGACCCTGAACCGGCGCCGCTATAAATTAGCGGTTATTTTAGCGCAGACACATTTTAGCGCGATGGCTGGAGTTGCTCTAATATTACAAACTCCTCAATATTACACAATTGAATTTCTCCATACTATAAATTTCTATATATTAAAGACATTTCGCTAAGTTTTTGTGTACCAGTTCTGATGAAGGTAGTGTCTTGCATCTCGTCCTCGCTAATGGGAAGATAAGTCTCTCTAACCTGGAAAGGTTTTAAGAATTGCGATTCTGAATTGGATCAGAACCCCTATGGTAGGATCAAAAATCATAGGATCATAACCGGTTGTAATATCATAGACTCTAATGGCTAGAATCATAGAATCAATCCACTCAACTTGATTCGTGATCCAGACAATCTTGTAACCTGGTATCCATCGTGGATTCGGACACACATGTTAAAACCGTGTGTTATTCCTCGCCACATATATCTTGCCAAATCAGATTTTATTATCTAAATTCTATCTTCCAAACTTGATGCTCATGTGTCAATATTTTGAGTTCATGTGGGAAGCTAGGCATGTGCATTGAAATGAAACTGGTGACTTAACCAACACATATGTAGTAGGTTTAGTTGGACCTTAAATAGGTTGGACGTCTAGTGAAATACATGCTTCTAACCGGTTCACCCAAAAGGTTAAGCCAATGAAGAAGGGTTAATAAATTTGGACACTCTCCTCACATGTAGGGTCCATCTATCAGTAGTGTGTTGGAAGGGTGAAATAAAGTCTTGTTTTATTCATACTGGATGTTAACTAATGCACCTAACTATTCTATTCAAAAGTTTATGCTTATGAAGTAGGGTGACAAATATATTTCAACACCCTCCACGCTTGAATCTCTTAGGAGCATACAATGCACTAGATCGACAATAAAAAAATTATGAGGACTAAATTTTAATGGAAGAGTTTGATTGTGTAGAAATCTTTTATGTTAACGAATTTGGCCAATGAAAAGGACTCAAATGCTATTACATGGTCATGGGGAAATGTAAATGGGATGGCGTACCATATTGGATCAAGCCCACGTGGCCAAATACTCCAAGTTGACCCCCCCCCCAAAAAAAAAAACCCCCACCCCCAACGTTGGTCATCCGCAGATCGAAATTGGCAATTACAAGGAGTCGATGATAACATGTTGACTTCATGGATGACAAGAGCGGGGGTTCAAACCCGCTAAAGCACCACATACCCCCCCCCCCCCCCCCCCCCCCCCCCCGCGTGGTTGTGCCATCAAGAATGTCCATATGATGCAATGAGTGGTACCAATGAAGAACACCACTTATCATATATGTAGTTAACATCCTACATAGTCAAAAAATGGTCTTTCTAAATGATCTCACGATCTTTGATCATTCCACAAAAAAGCACTTCTTGGGTTTTCTAAACATGTAGGAAGTCTAATATGTTTGTTGATAATTTGATCCAATCAGCTATGGAACCAACTAGCATTTCTAGTTCTCAAGCGATTTTAGGATTCCTTATTTTATCATTTAGTTTCTCACATGGTTGCGAACTCAATGAATAAAAATTGTTTACTTTGTTCTAGTTGCTAATACATTTTTTCACTTTTACATTCACCTAAAATAATGTTTTCACACTGAGTGACATATATTCCTCTGAATTTGCATTTTGGTTTTGGTTGTCCATGTAAATTTGGTTTCTTCCTTCGTTTCTATTGGTTGATGATGTGTTTCCCTCTGAGCTTAGGTGCACCACTGTTATTTGCATACCATGTCATGCAAAATACTAAGTTCTGTACTTAATTATTGAAATTAAGTTACATGAGCCCTGACTATGAGGAATACATACACATCATGCAGTAGTGGAGCTATGTAATTTAGTGTGTTGTTGCACCTCCTTGGTTGGTAGTTACTAATACTTTCTTGTTATAGTAAGTATCCAATAGACTCCAGCAAATTTGATGCATGCCGCTGTAACTAGATTTTTTTCAAGCGTATGTTAGCTTCCCTTACAGTTACAGCTCTATTGTGGCAAGTTCTCTGAACTACTAGCTTGAAGGAGTAGTTAATTATGCAGACGTTTATTTGCATGGCATAACAAAGTGAATATTATTTGAATGCACACAGACATAGTTGAAATACATTGTTTCTTTTTTATCTGATGAAACTAATTAAAATTACTGAAGATATTATTTGTAAACCCCGAGTGTCCGGCGGCAATAATTATAAAAATTGTTGTTTCATTTGTTCAATCATGATTCCTTATCCTTTTAACAATCTTACCTTTAGCAGGGATGTTATTCTGTACCGTTGTGTTATCATTGATGTCATATTGATGGTTCATACCCTAAAATACAAATGAAGGTTCATTTGGATATTCTTGTTTGTTTATGAAATATTCCACGAGCAGGACACTTGCTTGGTTTTGATGGATATATGAGTGTTCTTTCCTGAATAATTTCAAAAGAGAAATAACATAAATTCCAGTTTTTATTTTGTGAAAAGCTCGTTCATTTCCACAATATTTTTTTTATTTAGTATATATTGTTCTGATGCTTCAGGTAGAGTATTTTATTTCATTTGACATTGAACCATGCTTGCAGGGCACAGGTTCCTTAAGCCTGGAGTTATATGTGTGCCAGAGATTACCATAACCACCAGGTCGTGGGAGGACGACTGTCTGATCCTCGCGAGCAACGGTATATGGGACGCGATCTCGAACCAGGAGGCCTGCCACATCGCCCGGAAATGCCTTGAAGATATGGGCAAAGATGATGCTCAGTCTCAGTACCTCGGCGCACTGGTAGGCCCAGAGGACAATGTACGGTGTGTCAACGCCGCGCTCGTCCTGACCAGGCTTGCCATAGCCAGGAGCAGCCCGGATGACATCAGCGTGGTCGTTGTTGATCTGAAGGTGAGGGGTTAGCTAGGCAGATCAGATCATCATCTCTTTTTCTGCTTAGACTTTACAGGTAGCCTGCTCTCTGCAGTCTTCGCAAAGCAAAAGCTCCGATGTATTTCCTTTGTTCTATGGATTTTTAGCTCCCCAGCTAGTTCTTTTATAGCTGGTTGGTTTTATGTTCGGCAAAAAGACTCCGCGGAACAACTGTGTAATATGCATGGATGGACGAAACCTTGCCATAGTTAAAAAAGATAAGAACAAAAGATATTTATAGCTTGATACTAATTGCAAATGGCAAAAGATAATGCAGACACTTCTGTTTTTTTTTTCTGATAAAGGCGCTCTAATTTTATTTTATTTTGACCGGGACTACGGTGGGCTTGCGCCAGCCTGAATTTCATATCATTGTGTAACCAATTACATAGGGATCTAGTACAAGTTTTTTGAGGGCGGAAGAGAAGAAACTAGACCTAGCATTCAAGGGGGGGTCATGTTCATTACACCACGAGTTTAGAATGGCAGCAGAAGGAGCTTTGGTGCAGAGATGTGCCCAGAGGCGCACGTCCTCGGTACACTTACGAAGCAAAAGTGAACAGAGAGAGGCTCATCTATACTGTTGAACACGAGGGAATTTCGTCTTTTCCGGCCAGAAGATGGCCGTGTTGATAGCGGTCTCTTCCGGCCAGGACATCTAGTGGATCATAGTAGTGAAAGACTATCAACTGGAGGCTCGTTGGAGGTCGTGAGGAGGACCCAGGCTCGCGTGCGCGTTGACAGCCCAGGAACAGGTGATCTGTGTCTTCGTCTTGTGAGCAGGAGGGGGAGGTAGCAGAAGTAGAGAGCTGGTGGCTGTGTCGTCTTTCTTGGTTGGCAGATCCAACCGAAAATCTTGCATTTTAAAGGAGTAGGGCTTCTCCATATTGTATTTGCATGCTCATATGTTTGCAAATGCCTGAAAGAGTTGACATAGAAACTTTTGTTTGAAAGCATTTTGTTAGTGATTCAACAAAACACGCGTGTCCGGGACATGGGGTGCAGGTTGAAGGAGAGAAGATCCTCAGAGAGGGTAGTTAGGGCATCTTCACTGGACCAACGCATCCCGACGAGCGTGTCCGAACGGTCCACGCGGACGCGACGAAGCGTGCGCGCCGTCCCAGCGGGCCGATCCATCCGGACAAACGCGTCCGGCTCGACCCATCCGTTTATCTAATATGGGCAACGGTTGCGTCGGCCTGAACACGCACGGACTCGTCCACTGGCCCACCCATCAGCCACCGCTTACCTGTGGCATTGGTTCAGACGCGGTTAGCGGCAGCGATTCAGACGCAACCGCGGCAGCAATTCAGAGATGATGCGTGGAAGGCTGACCGGCGGCAGCCTACGCCATCAATGACGACGAGACGGCGTGTTGACCCACTGGACGCCACATGTGTTCCCGCGTCGGCATTGATGGCAAAGGAGCGGGAAGCTGCGCGTGTTCACGGGCGGCTGGGCTATTTAACCCTTCTCCCGTCGGTGCCGCCCTCCTCACCTCTCGGCATCGCAAACCCTAGCCACCGCCACCACCACCAACGATGAAGACGCCATCGTGGATGAAAAAGGGGAGGAGTAAGAACGACCACGAGGCATCTGGCTCTAGCAGCTCCCGGCTGTCGGCCTTCCTCCACGACACATCCCTGCCGCCTCCGCCGTGGCCAGAGGATTTCTGGGGCCACCCCATGGAGGTTCACCCGCCACCGCGGGAGGGGGAGTGCCGCACGCTGATACGTCCATTTTGCATTACTATTCTATATCATAATTTACTGATATTCATTGATATATTTCATATTAAGAGGTGATACTTATGTTGTTTCATCTATTTTTGCATGTTGGATGACTTTTGGAGGATGAACTGCCGGAGTCAGGATTCTGATGGAAAAAGCGGTGTTTAGATGCAATATTCGCGAAGATCAGAAAATTCCAGAAAATACATGGAAAATCCTATTTTTTCAGAGGACGAAGGAAGCCAGAAGGAGAGGTAGAGATGGGCCACAGGGGGCCCACACCCCCCTTGCGCGAGCCACCCTGGGCCACGCCACCAGGGGGTGTGGCCACCCTCGCCCACCTCATGTTTCGCTCTTTCGCCTATATCTTCTCCTCGAAACCCTAATACCAGGGGAGCGACCACAGAAAGATTCCGCCGCCTCTGCGGGGTAGAAACTACAGAGAGAGAAAGAGCTCTCCGGCAGTCAGATTTCTGCCGGGGAAATTCCTTCCCGAAGAGGGGAGATCGTCACCATCAACACCGTCATCAATCTAGACTTCATCGGGATCATCATCATCATCATCATCCTCACCACCATCTCCACCAGCACCATCATCACCACTCCATCCCGCTGTAACAATTGTGTTGAATCTTGCATAGTTCTTAGGAGAAACTTTCCCGATGTTAATTACTTTTGTAGTTGATGCTTGTGAGTGGAACCATTGAATTATTGTCTATGTTCAGATTGTTATTCATCATCATATCATCTCTGATCTTGTTCCATATGATGTCTCGTGAGTAGTTCGTTTAGTTCTTGAGGACATGGGAGAAGCCATGTTGTTAGTAGTGGAATTGTGTTGAGTAATATTCAATGGTTTGATATTTAAGTTGTGGTGCTATTCTTCTAGTGGTGTCATGTGAACGTAGACTACATGATGCTTCACCATTTATGGGCCTAGGGGAATGCATTGTGTATTTGGCTACTAATTGTGGGGTTGCCGGAGTTACAGAAACCTGAACCCCCGTTAGGAAACCTTTGCACAAGGGAGTGTAGGATCTCAGAGTTTAATGTTATGGTTAGGTTTTTATCTTAATTACTTTCTTATAGTTTAGGATGCTTGTAAGGGGTTTAATCACAAGTATGTGTTGGGAATATGCCCTAGAGGCAATCATGTATGATGAGTTTTCGCATTGTATTCATAAGGATATTAAGTAGTCCTTGTATAAACATCTGATGTGTATCATTGAATATGTGATTCGGTTGTGGAACTATGCATTCATGTTGTTTGTACTAAATATCCTTGGTCATTGAGGTTGTGCTGGACACACAACTTAGACCAATGTGAAAGTTGGCTTGATGACTCGGTTCCACTTGTCATGGGCATGGAGATGCTATTCCAACTTACACAGATTCGGCTAAAGAGTTTAGCGAGTCGGATTGACCCATATTGAGGTACAACGAACTAGCTGTCATTTGTATATCTCAATCAATGTAATCCTTAGACCTGAGGTTGTTGCATAGTCCGAGTTGAGGATCACCGACTTAGGTTCTGTCAAACGCTGATCCGTAACTGGGCAGTTATAAAGGCAGGGTTCAGGTCGACTGAGAATCAAGATGCGTGATGTGAATAACCAAGATGGGATTTTGCCCCTCCACTCGGAGAGATATTCTCTGGGCCCTCTCGTGAGATATGATTCGGAAAGCATGGCCATGCACGACTCAGTTAAGTGTTAACCGAGGCGATTGACTAAGAGTTAGTCGGGTGAATCACTTATCTCGGATCGAGAAGAGAGTCAGACTATTTAAGGGATGACATATATTCGCCTATAGTCTGACAAGGTATATCGTGAGGCAAAAGGGACTCGGATGTAAGTCGCATTAGAAAGGCAAGTCGTCATGACTCTTTGGTACTTGGGAGTCGGCACGTTCTACTAGGAGCCGCTACCGACTGATCATTGTGAGTTGGACTCCAATCGTGTCCAAGTAGCCATGAGCCTGCGGGGTCACACACTTAAGAGCGGGAACAAGTTCGGATTGGATCCGAATCTGTAATCTGGTTGGGTTGGACCTAAACCAGATTAGGACTGAGTTAGTGAGTTGGACTCACGGTGACTAGTGTTATATGGGCTTTAGTGAATGGGTCGCGTGAGCAGAGCCCACGTTCACTCCCTATATATAGTGGAGCACCGTAACCCAGAATGGTTAATCGTTGTTCGGTTAGGTCATTCCATGTGTTGGAAACCCTAGCTCCATAGCAGTCCAGCCGCCGTAACGAACCTAGCAGTTCGCCGCCGGCGCTCCTCCTTGTACGTGTGGATACCAGCAGAGGTGTTGTGCGATCAGCACCAGGACGATCGGACCGTTAGGAATGCACTGCATCCACTGACGCGCTTCATCAGTAATCCGCAACAGCGCGTCTAGTGGTAAATCCCGTGGCCTTCTACCTCAGCTAGATCTTGGGATCACCCCGTTAGAGGAAAGTTTTGTTTTATCTCTGCGTGGCCCAACAGTGGTATCAGAGCGATAGCTTCTGGTTTTAGGCTCGAGATCTCGCATATGTGATATGCGGTAGGATGTAGATGAGATCTAGGTGCTGTTTGGTGGTCGATATATGAGATAGATCGGTTTTGTACGAGGTTGATTGGATCAACTGTACTCGGGGAATGGTAAATCTGATTTCCATGATCATACCGCTGAGGTCGTGGAACGACATACCCCTACCGGTCGGCTTCCGCCATCGGGGTAGACTGTGACACGTAAATCCAGAAGCGGTGATCGAAGATCAAAGAGTTTGATCGAATCGGAACGATGGTCGGAATCCATGTTCGGATCGTAGATGAGATCTACGTTTTCGGAATCCATGTTCGGACCGCCGGCTTCGCCCTGTCGTAGCGCCTTAGATGTCGTTGCGAGTTTCACAACGCCGGTAGATATTGTATCTATGCATAACTTGTTTTTGCAGGAAGTTGTGAATGGTATGGTTCATGTGCATGTGATGTATGTGTGTAATCCATACGTGATCTGCGAATCACGGTTTATGTCAGCCGGCTGGAGCCTAGGTGCTGTCATTTTATTGTATAACAACCTGCGTGTCGGATTCTCTATGTAATTTACTTTACTAAGCTAGTGTAGCTGTTTGAGAACCCGGAAGGCATGCAAGGCGTTGTACATGTCGGCGACATGGAGTAAGACGGCAAGTGACAAGAGTTGGCACGAGTCGAATTACAGGCTTTGTGGAGATGGAGATCGCCATGAAGAGAGCCATACCATTTCACATTATAATTGCTTTATTTTGTGTTATTGTTATGTCTCAGTTTTACCTCTATTAGATAGTCGGTAAAATTTAATCCCTCAAAGAAGGTCTAGTCGGTTTTCCTGCCAGTGTTTGCACCATCACAAGTCGGACATTTTTGGTAGTGGGCTCATAAAATTGAGGTGCTGCCAATTCTTTCCGACTAGGTGGGTTCGAGTCGGACTCTTACTGCAGAAACACTCGGTAAGCTAGACGGGTCTATCACAACAGTTGTGGGACTCGGGGAAAAGTCGGATGGGAGCCGGGGCATGTGATGCCACCCGTCCAACAAGAGTCGCATGAGATGCGATTGACAAGGAGTTGTCTACCTAGATCACTTGGCGGCTAGCGGTGATGCTAAAGCTCACTAGCCGACTTGCTTATTTAGGATCCTGAATCACTAAGTAACCATCGTAGGGGTGTTGGTTCTAGTGGGAGCATAAAATATTAAAATGTTTAATATGCTTGCTCTTTTATGAATACATGTCTTAAGTGTTTTGCATATTTTCTGTTGTAGATCATGGCACCAAGTAGCAGTCACTCTCAGATATCCGGTTTTGCATTGAGAACCATTCTTGAGAAAGATAAACTGAACGACACTAATTTTACCAACTGGTATCGAAATCTGAGAATTGTTCTCAAACAAGAAAAGAAGGACCATGTCCTAGACAACCCACTTCCAGATGAGCCGAATGAGAATGCGACTGTCGCAGCCACCAATGCCTACCGTCGGGCTAAGGATGAGTCCACGGATATTAGCTGTCTTATGCTTGCTCACATGGAACCGGACTTGCAAAAGCAGTTCGAGCATGTTGAGGCCTACGATATGATCGAAAGCCTCAAAAGTATGTTCCAGGCTCAGGCGAAGACTGAGAGGTATCAAGTCTCTCAGGCTTTGCTGAGTTGCAAGCTTAAGGATGGTGATCCACTGAGTTCGCATGTGATCAAAATGGTTGGTTACGTGTAGTATCTGGAGAGGCTTGGCTACCCCATTAGCGAAGAGTTCGCTACGGATATAATTCTGAACTCTCTTCCTAGTGCATATGGGCAGTTCATTTCGAACTACCACATGCATGGTATGGATAAGAAGCTCACTGAATTGCATGGGATGCTCAAGCAGGCAGAGGCGGATCTCAAGAAGGGCACCAGTCAAGTGTTGATGGTGCAGAATAAGGCTAAGTTCAAGAAGAGTTCTTGGACTAAGAAGAAGGCTAAGTCAGGAGGAAAGCAGGCTCAGGACCCGGTCCCAAGCGCTTCCTCAGGGACTAAACCATCTCCTTCAGCCGGATCCACTTGCTTCTACTGCAAGGCGGATGGCCACTGGAAGAGGAACTGCAGCAAGTACTTGGCCGACAAAGCCAAGAGTGGAGGTATGACTTCCGACTCAGGTACACTTGTTTGCAATGTTATAGACATATATCTTGCTGATGCACCTAATAGTTCTTGGGTATATGATACCGGATCAGTTATTCACATCTGCAACTCGTTGCAGGGACTGGTAAGAACTAGGAGCGTAGCAAGAGGCGAGGTTGATATTCGAGTCGGCAACAAAGCAAGAGTTGTTGCGTTGGAAGTCGGCACGATGCAACTTCATTTACCTTCCGGATTCATTATGGAACTAAATAATTGTTATTATGTTCCAGTGCTCAGTCGAAACATTATTTCTGCTTCATGTTTGATGAGGCAAGGCTATGAGTCGAATATCAAGAATAATGGTTGTTCTTTGTATTTGAATGATATGTTTCACGGCTTTGCACCCGTCCAGGACGGGTTATTTATTTTGAATCTTGATGGTGAGTCGGTTTATAACATAAATGTTAAAAGGTTGAAACCAAATGATCTGAATATGACTTACTTTTGGCACTGTCGGCTTGGTCATATAAGTTGGAAACGCATGAAGAAGCTCCATGATGATGGAATCCTAACTTCGTTCGACTTGGATTCGTTCGAGACATGCGAATCTTGCCTACTCGGCAAAATGACCAAGACACCTTTTGCAAAGAGTTGCGAAAGGGCGTCCGACTTGTTGGGACTAGTACATAGTGATGTATGTGGACCAATGAGCACGATAGCCAGGGGTGGTTATGAGTACTTCATTACCTTCACTGATGATTTGAGTAGGTATGGATATATCTACTTGATGAAACATAAGTCGGAAGCCTTTGAAAAGTTCAAAGAATTCCAGAATGAAGCACAGAATCAACTCGGCAAGAAAATAAAGTTTCTTCGGTCGGACCGAGGAGGCGAGTACATGAGCCATGAGTTTGATGACCATCTGAAAAGTTGTGGAATAGTTCCTCAACTTACTCCGCCAGGAACGCCACAAAGGAATGGTGTTTCGGAAAGGCGGAATCGGACCTTGTTGGACATGGTACGATCAATGATGAGTCGGACAGATCTGCCTTTATCATTTTGGGGTTATTGTCTAGAAACAGTGGCGTTCACACTAAACAAAGTACCATCAAAATCGGTAGAGAAGACACCGCATGAGATGTGAACAGGCAAAAAGCCGAGTTTGTCTTTTCTTAAGATTTGGGGTTGTGAAGCTTTTGTCAAGCGACTCCAGTCGGACAAGCTTACAGCCAAGTCGGATAATTGTATTTTCATGGGGTATCCGAGGGAAACCTTGGGTTACTACTTCTACAACCGAGAAGAGGGCAAAGTGTTTGTCGCTCGGAACGGTGTCTTCCTTGAGAAAGAGTTTCTCAGTCGGGGGGTAAGTGGGAGCACGGTGCAACTCGAAGAAATTTGAGAGGAACCGGCTAGTAGCGAGTCGGCAAAAACCTTGGAGGTTGAGCCGGTCGTGGCAGCTGAGCCGGCAGCCGCACCTGTACTACGAAGATCGGCAAGATTACGAAGTGTTCGTGATGTGTTACTGTTAGACAGTGATGAGCCGGCAAATTATTCGGAAGCGATGGTGGGATCTGATTCCGAGTCATGGCTTGGAGCCATGAGATCCGAGATAAAGTCCATGGATGAAAATCAAGTTTGGAACTTGGTTGATCTGCCAGACGGTGCAAGACCTGTCGAGTGCAAATGGGTCTTTAAGAAGAAAACTGATATGGATGGAAATGTTTCCGTCTATAAAGCACGCCTTGTCGCGAAGGGGTTCCGACAAGTTCAAGGAGTTGATTACGACGAGACTTTCTCGCCCGTAGCGATGCTTAAAATAGTTCGGATCATGTTAGCTATAGCAGCCTATTTCGACTATGAGATATGGCAGATGGATGTCAAAACGGCTTTCCTTAACGGAAATTTAACCGAGGACGTGTATATGATACAACCCGAGGGTTTTGTTGATCCGGCTAATGCTGACAAGGTATGCAAACTTCAGAAATCCATTTATGGGTTGAAGCAAGCATCTCGGAATTGGAATATTCGCTTTGATGAGGTAGTCAAATCGTTTGGCTTCATCAAGAGTGATCATGATTCTTGTTTGTACAAGAAGTTTAGTGGGAACAAAGTAAATTTTCTAATCTTATATGTGGATGACATATTACTGATTGGAAATGATGTCCAGATGTTGCAAGAAACCAAGGAATCATTGGAAAGGAGTTTCTCAATGAAAGACTTGGGTGAGGCAACATACATCCTCGGAATCCGGATCTATAGAGATAGATCAAGGAGGCTCATTGGATTGAGTCAGAGTACTTATTTGGACAAAGTGTTGAAGAACTTCAACATGGAATCGTCTAAGAAGGGGTTCTTACCGATGTCCCATGGTGTAAAACTTAGCAAGACTCAGTGTCCTTCGACAACTGATGAGCGAAGTCGGATGAGTGTGATTCCATATGCTTCTGCAATCGGATCCATCATGTACGCCATGATTTGTACTAGACCGGATGTTTCCTATGCTCTAAGTGTTGTGAGCAGATACCAGGCTGATCCTGGAGAGATCCACTGGACAGCGGCTAAAAATATCCTGAAGTACTTGAGAAGGACTAAGGATATGTTCTTGGTTTATGGTGGTGAAGATGAACTCAGTGTAAAGGGTTACACGGATGCGAGTTATCTCACCGACTCTGATGATTCTCGCTCGCAATCCGGATACGTGTTTATTATAAACGGAGGTGCTGTGAGCTGGAAGAGTTCCAAGCAAGAGACTGTGTCTGTGTCTACAACAGAGGCTGAGTATATTGCCGCCTCGGAGGCAGCAAAGGAAGCTGTTTGGATGAGGAATTTCCTCATGGATCTTGGTGTGGTTCAGGGCTCGTCCAATCCGTTGGACGTGTATTGTGACAACAATGGTGCTATTGCACAAGCCAAGGAACCTAGACAACACCAGAAGAACAATCACATACTCATGCGGTACCACCTAATTCACCAGTTCGTGGATCAGGGTGATATCAAGTTATGCAAGGTACACACGGATGCAAATATTGCGGATCCGTTGACAAAGCCGTTACCACAGCCAAAGCATGAGGCGCACCTGAGAGCCATGGGCATTAGATGCTTAGACATGTGATGTCGGAAGATTGACTCTAGTGCAAGTGGGAGACTGTTGGGAATATGCCCTAGAGGCAATCATGTATGATGAGTTTTCCCATTGTATTCATAAGGATATTAAGTAGTCCTTGTATAAACATCTGATGTGTATCATTGAATATGTGATTCGGTTGTGGAACTATGCATTCATGTTGTTTGTACTAAATATCCTTGGTCATTGAGGTTGTGCTGGACACACAACTTAGACCAATGTGAAAGTTGGCTTGATGACTCGGTTCCACTTGTCATGGGCATGGAGATGCTATTCCAACTTACACAGATTCGGCTAAAGAGTTTAGCGAGTCGGATTGACCCATATTGAGGTACAACGAACTAGCTGTCATTTGTATATCTAAATCAATGTAATCCTTAGACCTGAGGTTGTTGCATAGTCCGAGTTGAGGATCACCGACTTAGGTTCTGTCAAACGCTGATCCGTAACTGGGCAGTTATAAAGGCAGGGTTCGGGTCGACTGAGAATCAAGCTGCGTGATGTGAATAACCAAGATGGGATTTTGCCCCTCCACTCGGAGAGATATTCTCTGGGCCCTCTCGTGAGATATGATTCGGAAAGCATGGCCATGCACGACTCGGTTAAGTGTTAACCGAGGCGATTGACTAAGAGTTAGTCGGGTGAATCACTTATCTCGGATCGAGAAGAGAGTCGGACTATTTAAGGGATGACATATATTCGCCTATAGTCTGACAAGGTATATCGTGAGGCAAAAGGGACTCGGATGTAAGTCGCATTGGAAAGGCAAGTCGTCATGACTCTTTGGTACTTGGGAGTCGGCACGTTCTGCTAGGAGCCGCTACCGACTGATCGATTGTGAGTCGGACTCCAATCGTGTCCAAGTAGCCATGAGCCTGCGGGGTCACACACTTAAGAGCGGGAGCAAGTTCGGATTGGATCCGAATCTGTAATCTGGTTGGGTTGGACCTAAACCAGATTAGGACTGAGTTAGTGAGTTGGACTCACGGTGACTAGTGTTATATGGGCTTTAGTGAATGGGTTGCGCGAGCAGAGCCCACGTTCACTCCCTATATATAGTGGAGCACCGTAACCCAGAATGGTTAATCATTGTTCGGTTAGGTCATTTCATGTGTTGGAAACCCTAGCTCCACAGCAGTCCAGCCACCGTAACGAACCTAGCAGTTCGCCGTCGGCGCTCCTCCTTGTACGTGTGGATACCAGCAGAGGTGTTGTGCGATCAGCACCAGGACGATCGGACCGTTAGGAATGCACTGCATCAACTGACGCGCTTCATCAGTAATCCGCAACAGCGCGTCTAGTGGTAAATCCCGTGGCCTTCTACCTCAGCTAGATCTTGGGATCACCCCGTTAGAGGAAAGTTTTGTTTTATATCTACGTGGCCCAACAGTATGTATTAGTCCAAGTAAGGTCGGTACATTGGCACAGGTTCACCCACACAACACCTATCAAACCAAAGAAGATTAATCAACTATATGAAGCGAAAGCACTTGATAGAATTCCCATGTGTCCTCGAGAACGTTTGGTCCTCATAAGTAATACAACCGAATTATCCTTTGCTAAGAAAGGATTGGGCCACTTGCTGCAATTATTTGTTGTCTTTATTTACTTGCACTTTATTTCCTTGCATTATAAAAAAACTAAAAATCTGTTTGCTAAGTATTTACAGAGAATTCCTGCTCCAAACCACTAGTCAACACCTTCCGCTCCTCGTTGGGATTAACACTCCTATTTATCGAAAGTACTACGATACACCCCCTATACTTGTGGGTCATCAATACTATTTTCTGGCGTCGTTGCCGGGGAGTGAAGCACTATTGAAGAGTGGATCTGGTAAAGGAAACTTCTACTTTGAGTATTTCTTTTGTTTCTGTTTATTACTTTGTTTCCAATATGGATAACCCACTTGGTTTCCTATTTGGGAAAGCTACTACCACTGCTAGGGTAGTATATGAACCACCGCCTATTGAGATAGATCCTTTTAAGATACCTACAAGAATTATTGATCGTGTTATGGATAATTATTATTTTGGAGATGGAACTGTTCATCCTGGTGATCACTTGCTTTTTATCCATGAATTATGCGGGTTGTTTAAGTCTGAAGGTATCACAACAGAACAAGTTAAGAAAAATTTACTTTCTATATCATTGAAAGGAAGAGCTGAAGAATGGTATAAGCTGCTGAAGAATGGACAATCTATGGAATGGGAGGAAATTGTACCTCTCTTTTATTCTAAATTATATCCTCCTAGTGAGATTCATAAGGATATGAATCAAATATATAACTTTTGGCCTCATGATGGAGAGAGTACAGCCCAAGCTTGGGGAGATTGAAGTTACTAATGCATAAATGTCCTATTCATGAACTCCCTAATAATATTATTATCAATAACTTTTATGCAAGGCTTTCTCTTCATGATAAAGATTTACTAGATTCTTCTTGGGCAGGATCATTCACACGTATGAAGAAACAAGCTAAATGGGATCTTCTAGACCGTATTCAAGAAAATACTGAAGCATGGGAGAATGACAAAGGAAGAAAGTCAGGTATAAATTATGATTATGAATGCATTAAATCTTTTATGGGAACTGATGACTTTCATGATATTAGTACTGAGTATGGTATTGATTCTCAAGTTATTGCAAATTGCTTTAAGGCCTTTGCGTCTTATATTGAAATTCCCAAAAAGGAGTGGAACAAGTACCATGCACCTTATAAAGATATTGTTAATCATGTTCCTGTTAGAAATACTGAAGTTTGTACTGTTGATCCTATTTTGCCTGAACCTTATATTGAGAAAATACCTTTCCCTGCTAAGGTAAAGGAACATTCTATTATAGCTAATGTGGTTATCAAAAGTACAAAGAAAGCCGTTGAACCTGATGAACAAATAAATATTAAACCTGTAGTAGCCATTGTGAAAAACCTTGTCACTAAAAATGTAGAAGATGGGCACATTATATTTTGTGAAGATACTTCTAATATTGTATCTCATCCTAGTAAAGCTAGGAAATCTAGTGTCCCTATGCTTTCTGTTAGAATTGGTGATCATTGCTATTATGGTTTATGTGATATTGGTGCAAGTTCTAGTGCTATTCCTTATGAGCTTTATAGGGAAATTATGCATGAAATTGGTCCTTGTGAACTTGAGGACATTGATGTGGTTATTGACCTTGATAATAGAGAGACAGTCTGTCCAATTGGTATTGTAAGAGATGTGGAAGTTCTTTGTGGTATGATTAAATATCCTGCTGATTTTCTAGTGCTTAGTAAGGAAGCTGGTAAAACTTGTCCTATCATTTTTGGTAGACCTTTTCTGAACACGTGTGGAGATATTATAGATTGTAAGTGATGGCGTGTTGTCAACGCCTCATTGGGAGACCCCAAGAGCAAGGTGTGATGAGCACAGCAACAAGTTTTCCCTCAGTAAGAAACCGAGGTTATCGAAC
Organism: Avena sativa; assembly: GCA_916181665.1. Taxonomy (NCBI): domain Eukaryota; kingdom Viridiplantae; phylum Streptophyta; class Magnoliopsida; order Poales; family Poaceae; genus Avena; species Avena sativa. The sequence goes on from OV702283.1 coordinate 27,023,548, forward strand.
CAGTAGGAGGAAGGAAACGACTCAAAGGTGTTGCTAGCAACTTGGAGACCTGGACAACACAAACTCAAGACTTTGCCCCAACGAACAGCGAGGTTGTCAATCTCACTGGTTTGCTGTAACAAAGGATTAACTGTATGGTGTGGAAGTTAATAGTTGTTTACAACAAGTAACAATGGAAGATGTATCAATGGTAACGATTGGACCGGGGTCCATAGTTCACTAGAGGTGTTCTCCTTAGATAAAAAACACGGCATGCTGGGTAAAAAAATTACAGCAGGACAATTGACAGGACTGAGCAAGGCATAACAATGCAATACTAGACATCATGATCCTATGAGATTCGATTGGGCAATACAACAAGATACATAGACCGCCATCCAACTGCATCTATGACTAGAAGTCCACCTTTGGGTTATCATCCAAACCCCCTCCAGTATTAAGTTGCAAGCAACAGACAACTGCTTTCTCCCTGAACAAGAGACCGCTGTTTTCCAAGAGACCATTGTTTTCTCCCTGAAACCCCCTCCATGAACAAGAGACCGTTGTTTTCTACCTAGTGGAAACAACACATATACAACCTTAGATATTTCTGTCACTTCCCTTAGATTAAATAGAGGCATGAACCCACTATCGAGCATAAATTCCCCCTCTTGGAGGCACTAGCAACTACTTGTCCAAGCTAGCTACTAACAACGGAGAGCATGCAAGATCACAAACAACACAGACATGATAGAATCAATAAGACAAAACCATTAATCTCAATATCCATCGGATCCCAACAAACACAACATGCATGATTACAAATAGATGAGATCTTGATCCTGAACGGAGCTCACAAGATCTAGACATGAAAGCACAAAGGAAGAGATACAACCATCTAGCTACTACATGGACCCGTAGTACAAGGTGGAACTACTCACGCTTCATACCGGAGGCTGGCATGATGAAGACGAAGGCCTCCAGGATGATCTCCCCTCCGGCAGGGTGCCGGGAAGAGCTTCATATCCCCCGATCTAGGGACGATGGTGGTGGCGTCTACAGACGGTTTCGTGGAATATTGATCGGGTACTTAGGGTTTAGGCATCGGGGGCTTCTTATAGGCGAAGAGGGGGGGTCGAGGGGGTGCCCGAGGCGGCTGCACCCCCCAGGCGCGGGGTGGGCCCACCCATGCGGCCAGGGGGCGTGGCCCCCTCGAGCCCCTCCTCCGTTTCGTCTTCTGGCTCCGTGTTCCCCACGGTAAAATATTGATTTTGGCTTTTGTCCCGTCCAATTCCGAGAATATTGATTTTTTGCCTTTCTAGAACCAAAAATAGAAGAAAACATGCAACTGGCACTGTGGCATCTTGTTAAGAGGTTAGTGCCAGAAAACATATAAAACACCTCAAAGTGTAGACAAAGCAAAGCAAAGTAGATACTAAACAAGAATGGAACATCAAAAATTATAGATACGTTTCCGATGTATCAAGCATCCCCAAGCTTAACTCCTGCTCGTCCTCGAGTAGGTAAGTGATAAAAAAAATTGAGGTGACATGCACCATCAAAACCAAGATCAAACCATTTGCAAGCATTGAAAGCCGGTATCAAAGAACTCTAAACATGAGCATGAAAGATGGAGTTCTACCAGTAAGACAAAGTAACCATGCAAGCAATATGAAAGGCTATAAACAAAGATCATGAATAACATGCATTGAAAAACGTTTGTTTGTTTCACATACGGAAAGCATGGCATAGTGGCATTCAACTTGTCCCTCATGGAGTAGCAAATAGATGCATAGGACACCTTCAAAGTTCATAAGAGTGACTAGATACAAATAGCACAAGAACAAGCAATATCAACAATATGCATCAATCAATAAGTTTTGGGACAATGCACATAGAACTAAGAATGACTACTATGCTCTCTTAACTGGTGCCTAAAGGTAGAAGGTGGAGACTCAATATAATGGTGGAATAAGGGACCTTAATAAAGGGAAGCATGGAATTCAAGTCTCAAAAAGAGCTTCCAAAAATTATGGTACTTGTTAGCTTTTAGCTCTCATTGCCCCTATCATAAGCATCTTGAAGTGATTAAGGTTAAAGTGAACAAACTATGGAGTATATGCTTGAAAAAGTATAAGTTGGCAATCTCATGTCCCTTGAACACGAGGGCCGCTCCTCATGCTACTCAACTTTAGTCATATGTAAGTTCTTGTCATAGTAAGTACATGTGTTTCTTAGAGAACCGCCAACGGGGTATCCCTTGCACATTGCACAGGAGCTATCCCATAACCAAAATGACAACGCAAGCAGACAATGAGCATCTCAACGATCTTCTTATTTACCATGGGAATATGGTGATTTTTTCTCTCTTTCCTCTTTTCTCAGTATGTCTCTTTTTTTATAAGAAGAATGCTTGATAGTTGTCACTATGGTGATGCTGCAAGTTTCCACCATGATTAGGCATGGCTTAGGCTAGCAGCCCAGGCGTTTCTCTAACACACATACATAACTCCATGGACTTACAAGCTTCCCTTTTATTTCACATCGACGACATCCATAGACAAAAAAGCATGATATCAACCGTGTACAAATTACATGTGCAATGTTGAAAGCGTTCCTCGTGATAGCACGGTTCTGCTAATTCCAACGTATAAGTGCAAGCATATACAACATAGATGACACAATGGTTCAAGTTTATTAGGGGAAAGAAATATAAAGTGTGCCATCAAGTTTGTGAGAGCTTTAATCACTAAGTGTTCACATAACAAAATACTTTTTAGTTGGAAGATAGATGAAAACACGAATATACTTGGAATGGTGTAACACACTATGCATAGGAATTTATAGTGGAAACTTTGGAATAACTTGGTTTCTTCGGAGTTGGAAGCATGAGTAGAGATTACTCATACAAGTGGAGGCTAGCAGAAGACTGCGAGCGACCAGCTAAGAGAGCAATAATGGCCATAATCATGCAGAGCGACAAAAATTACTAATCAAAGCATAGAGTGGTACTACAAGTCAAGGACTAAATGATCATAGAGGCTATGGTGACTTGTTCATAGTCATAACATGGTGTGAGCATGTGCCAAGTCATCCCAAACAAAGCATCAAAGGAGAATACCACAATACTATGTTTTTGTATGCTAAAACAACGCATGATTCTTTCAAGGCACACTAAGCAATCCCAATTGTTTGGAACAAGTCATGCTACAACAATAATCACTAAGCATAAGGTAAAAACAATACCTAGCATGACATGTTAAAGTCTAAGTCATAGTCAAAGCAAGCTCCTCTTGCACTACTCAAGCAAGAACTTTCTACTCCTTTCCAACACCAATCAACTTATTTGAAACAACACAGCAAGAACGGGGGTCCAAAATACTTTATTCAAGCAAACTAAGCAAACCGAACGAAAACTAAGATGCTCCAAGAACAACACAACAGTGCATGAAGCAATAAAAACGAAGTGTCTAGAAAGACCTGAGCTTTTTATTGATGAAAGAGGGGATGCCTTGGGCATCCCCAAGCTTTGACGCTTTTACCTCTTGGATATTTCTTGGGGTAACACCGGGGTGGCATCCCCAAGCTTGAGCTTTTATCCATTCTTCATCTCATTACTTCATTCTTTCTCTACACCTGAAACTTTTTCCTTCATACAAAACTTCACACAATCTTCATTAGCAACATAGTGTATTCAAAAGATAATAGACCCTTGATTTTAGATTTAGAACATAAAAAACTTTCACTAAAAACACAAGATACTATACAATTCCCTCAAAAAGCTCAATTTTCCAAAAAGAACCCAAAAATGAATCAATAAGAAGCAAATGCAAATAGTGGTAGAAATCTGTCAAAACAGACCAGCAGGTAGAAACCGATTTTTTCGAAGACCTTTTGTTGCTCAAATCAAAAAGTGTCGAACTAAAGAACGTTAGCTAACATACCGGGGGATTTATTCTTAAAATATCATCTCATTCCGACTTACATAGATTTCTCACAAATTTTTATGGTGGGGCAAAAAAATCTGTTTCGGGACAACAACTCCCCAAATCTTACCTTCCTCTCATTAGAGGTCATTCTTGGCACAAGAGGCAAACAAAAAGGATAAGGAGAGGTCATTACTGAAGTAATAACTCCCAAGACTCAAGAAAACTCTTGGGTTATCTCCCAAATAGTACTTTTCTTTAACGCATTGAAGTTAGGCACAAGAAGCAAGAATCAAGTATTTTCAAATAAAGAAGCATTAACATCAAACCTTGATTTCAATGGAGGATCAAAAAGCAACTTCTCTCTCCTCATAGGGAAGTGTTCAATACCTTTCTTGAATGGAAATTGATATTTAATGGTGCCTTCTTTCATATCAATTATGGCACCAAAAGTTCTAAGAAAAGGTCTTCCCAAAGTAATAGGACAAGAATCATTGTATTCAACATCCAAAAGATAGAAATCAATAGGGACATAACCATTGTTAACCATAATAAGAACATCATTAACACTCCCCATGAGTTTCTTATTAGCATTATCATTAAGCAGGACATCCAAATAACAATCTTCCAAAGGTGGCAAATCAAGCATTTCATAAATATTTCTAGGCATAATGGAGACACTAGAACCAAGGTTGCATGAAGCTTTGAGATCAAAGTCATTCACTTGCATATTAATAATGGGTTCCCAACTATATTCTACTTTCCTAGAAATATAAGCTTTATGTTTCAACTTCTCTTCCTTAATTTTAACAAGAGCATCTGTAATGTGTTTGGTGAAAGCTACATGCATATCACTAGCATCAAGACTTCTAGCAAGCTTTTGTAGGAACATAATCACTTCATAAATATTGCAACCATGAAGATCAAAATCAAACTTAGCATCACTAGTAGTAGACTCATTGGGCTTAGGCATTGTAGGAGGAGGAATAGGGACTTCTCGTGGTTTAGTGGCATCCATATTAGTGGTGGTGATAGTACACACACTATTGTTTCTAGCAATTATAGCTTCTCTTTCCCACTTAGCATGAAGTTGGGCTAACATTCTAACATTTTCATCAATAGTAACTTGTATGGCATGAGTAGCAGCAAAGGTACTTTCCATGGTTTTAGGTTTAGCAGCGATTTTATTAATCAAAGAGGACTGTGCTTCAGACAAAGAGGAAATATTTTTCTCTACATTCAAAAGCTTTTCCTCCACAGTCTTGTTGAAAGTGGTTTGTTTACTAATAAAGTCTTTGAGCATGTGTAAGATCCCTCCTTTGTAAAGGAAAGGATCCCTGTGATTGCAATGCTAGTCCCTGGATCAATGCTAGCATCCACAGTTTAAGATGAAGTACACAGAAATAAAGGTCATTATTACAAGTCATTCTAGAGACAAACATAGTCTTTTACAAACTCCATGGCCACAGGCCTAGTACAAGAGTTCAAAAATGTAATAAGATAAATAAGTCTTCATCTCCATGTGCCACAGGCAAGCATGTTGAGTGTAGACTCATGACTCCTAATCAGCATCAGAATATCCTGCAACATCACAAGTTACAGCCACAGTGGGTTAATACATTGGAATAGTATTGGCAAGTGATACCTTAGTAGAATATTGGTGGACTAGATACTATATGCATTTTGGCTAAGTGTAGCTTAGGCTTGCTTTGCACAAAATAGGTTTTGCCTATTAGTTGAAAACACTAAGTTTTTCTTTGTCAAAATATTTCCCAAGGAACCACCAATAGACATTGGGGTCCTTCACCCTTGTACAACCACAAGTTTTTACTTAGAAATTAGGATGAGGGGATTCTTGATAGCTTCCATGTCTTGATGCTCAAGTTGTCCAATGCCAGGGACATGGCTAAGTACTTAGATTCTTCCATCTGCAGAGGTTGTGCACTTTCCCCACAAGACTTGATTTTCACCAAGACAGGACCTTTCAGAAGCCTTCCCTTAGACCAAATGGACGCGTTCCAACCTATCATCCCACTACCACCAACTGTCCAAATGACTAAGTTATTGCAACCTATGCGATCCAGGCAGAGCCCATATTTCCAAGTGGCTGCACTAGAAGCTTCTTAACATTTGGCCTCTCAATCCCTTTGTTCCTAGGTGGCTTTCCACAAGTGAGATACACAAGGTAAACCATAGAAATGGTCCTTGTGTAACCACTCAACATAAACCATTCCTTCCATTCCACCCAGGTGTTTCATTCACTTAGTTGTTTTATTAAGCAAAACACAAGTCCAAAGACTTAGAAATATTTTATCATAGCATGAATATTTAACCACCCTTGGTTGCTACTAGCTAGGCTAAGCATGGCATAGATAAGCATCTTAACTTAGAAATTTCTAGAAATTCTACAACTACTAGGATTTCCCAAGCATAGCATATAGACAAAATATCCATGCAAGTCTAGCAAAATATTTCTAATGCATAAGTGAAAACATAGGAATAAATCATGAAGCACCACTTGCCTTGGTAGTTTGGAGAGTAGCTACAATCCTCACCATCACTATTTGCACCAAAATCTACACATAAAATAATAGCACCAAAATCTACACATAAAATAATAGCACCAAAATCACATACAAAATAAATACAAGCAAAATATATGGATGCATGCATAATGCCATGTGATGATTTTCTACCACAAACAAGACAAGTTCTTGGTACTGAATCATAAACAAGTTCAAAACAAGATAAATAAACTTTATTTGAACATTAAAACATTTTTCAAATAATTAATATACACAAAATAGGCCTACACATGTTTCTGTAAAAAAACATTTTAACAGAGGCAAAACATCAAACACATTGCATAGTTGGAAAGGATTTTCTCTCCTGATTCCATTGATATAAAATTTGTCAAATTTGGATGTGGGAATCAAAAGTTATGAATTAAACAAGTTTTAATATCTAATAGATCAAATTCAAACTTTTAAAACAAAACTCGTGCCATGTGGCGCTTTCTAACTGGCTGGTACCGCTTCGCGCTGGATCGCGCTTCCGAGCCGTTGGATCTAACTAAAACGCGCGGTCAGATCTGATCCATACCTCTTCGTTAAGTGATCTATCCTACCCGTCAGATCCAGATCCAACGGTGCTCGATCAACCTACCAAAGTCTGGCGGCGCGCGGCGACGGTGAGCGGCGGAGCGCTCTATCTACGGCGGAGCGGTGGCTACAGAGGGGGTTGGGGTCGTCGGAGAGGCTTACCAGACTCGCGGTGGTGTGCTGAAGCTCAACGTGGCAGTGGCTTGTCAAGGGGCGTGCGGACACGGTGAGGATTCCTCGTCGGAGTAGAGGCAGACGTCGGGCAAGCCTTGACGTCGTCGGGGGCGAGGATCTGGAGCGAGCTAAGAAAAACCAGCTGTGCTGTTAGATGCGCACGAACCTGGCGGACATGTGAGTATCAAAAAGGAGAGAAGGGGTGGTCGGAAACTACCAGGAGGGATTGCCGGAGTTGCGCCGAGCTTCGGTTGCTTCCAGTGGTGGACGGTGACGACGTTCTAGGATGGTACAGAGGAAAAGGAAGACATGAGAATATGCGCAAGGACATGTAGAACATGCTCGCATGAAGCGGAGACAAAGGGGTGGACGATGCTCACCGGAATTGGTCGCCGGAGGTCGTCGGTGCTGCGGCGGTGTGGGCGCGATTACGGGCAGCCTGGTGGCGTGGTGTCTGTGTTGAGTGAGGGGAAATGAGAAGCGAGGGGAGGGGGTCTTATAGCTGGAGCAGGGGTGAGAATCACGCACGCATTCAACGTCAATTAAGAGATCTAAAATCACGGCAGAGGCGGGGGAAGAAACGGGCGGCGACGTGTTCATCGCGTTGTTTCTGGGAAGACGATGACGACGTGGCGATGGGGCCACTGGTCAGTGAGCGCGGGGTCGAGTGGGTGCGCGTGAGAGAGAGAGGGGAAAACCCCGGGTGGGCTTAGTGGGCTGGTTTCGCTGTTGGGCTAGATTAGTGGCGCCGGCCTTTTCTTATTTCTTTATTCCTTTTCTTTTTCTGTTTGAATTTCCAGGAAACATTTTCAAATGATTTCAAAGCCATTTGAATTCAAACTTTTTCCGGATTTTTGCAGAGTGTAACACTCATGTTTCTGGGCATAAAATCATGTGGTCTCTCTGTATTAGCTTGGTCCTTTTGATCAAACAAAAATAAACAGTGACATAGCACTTGATTTGAACAAGTTTTGAATATGGTTTTTAAATCCAATTTTTTTTTGTAAATTTTGGTTTAAGCACTAGCAATCAAGCAAAACAATTTGAGAGCAACAAGGTTTGGTTTTGAAACAAATAATCTCTCATTGGAGAGTAGCATTTGACTAATGTTTGATCACATAAAATCATAGCTCTCAGGTTCTGTTTCTTTCAAAATGAGTTTGAATTTGACCCCTAAATGATATGCATGCATGCATGATATGAAATCTTTGAAAACATGATTTTAGGGATGTTACAAATCTAACCCCCTTAAGGTGAATCTCGCCCTCGAGATTCGGATTGGCTAGCAAATATGTGAGGGTGGTCTTTCCCAAGATCATCTTCTCTTTCCCATGTTGCTTCTTATTCGGAATGATGGTTCCATTGAACTTTGCAGAATTTGATAGTGTTAGTCCGAGTAACTCTTTCTACAGTCTCAAGAATCTTGATAGGTTTCTCCTCATAAGTGAGATCACTTTCCAATTGGACCTCTTCCAAAGGTATAATATCCTTCAAAGAAGTCTCTTCCATTTCTGGATGACATTTCTTAAGCTGACTCACATGAAACACATTATGAACAACTGACAAAGACTCTGGCAATTCAATCTCATAAGCTACTTCTCCTTTACGACTCAGAATCTTGAATGGTCCAACATACCTTGGGGCCAACTTTCCTTTGACTCCAAACCTCTTCACTCCACGAAGTGGTGACACTCTAAGATAAGCTCTATCACCAACTTTATAGGTGACTTCTCTACGCTTAGGATTTGCGTAGCTCTTTTGTCGGGACTGTGCTATCTTCAATCTGTCCTTAACTAGCTTGAATTTCTCTTCAGCCTCTTTGATTAGTTCTGGTCCGAACAAACTTCTTTCTCCCACACCATTCCATAGCAATGGGGTGGTACACTTTCTCCCATAGAGAAACTCAAATGGTGCCATCTCAATACTGGCTTGATAACTATTATTGTAAGAAATTTCTGCGTAAGGCAGACTTTCATCCCAACTGGCTCCATAGTCTAGAGCACATGCTCTCAACATATCTTCAAGAATCTGATTAGTCCTTTCTGTATGTCCATCAGTCTGAGGATGAAAAGCAGTGCTGAATTCTAACCTCGTTCCTAATGACTCATGTAGTTGCCTCCAAAAATGAGAAGTGAATTGAGTTCCCCTATCAGACACAATACTCTTGGGTACTCCATGTAGACATACAAGTCTACTCATATAGATCTTGGCTAACTTAGCACTTGTGTAAGTTGTCTTCACGGGTATAAAATGAGCCACTTTAGTTAGGCGATCCACTACTACCCAAATAGAATCATATCCTGACCTGGTCCTTGGCAATCCGGTGATGAAATCCATACCAATCTTGTCCCATTTCCAATCAGGAATAGGTAGTGGTTGTAACAATCCTGCTGGTTTCTGATGTTCCGCTTTCACTCTACTACATACATCACACAAAGCAATATGTTCGACGATGTCCTTCTTGGGATTATTCCACCAAAATCTTTCCTTCATATCCATGTACATTTTGGTGTTACCCGGATGAATGGAATACAGTGAGTTGTGGGCTTCCTGTAAAATCAGTTTCCGAAGCTCCGGATCTTGTGGAACACAAATACGTTTTCCATGCCATAAAGTACCCTGTTCGTCTTCATGGAATCCTTTGGCTTTTCCCTTGCCAATTTTTTCCTTAATCTCTTCAATTTCCTTATCTTCCTTTTAGGCTTATTTGATCTTGTCCAACAAAGTGGGTTGAACATCCAAAGACATGAGATGTCCTTCAGGCACAATCTCCAATCCGAGATCTCTAAATTGGGCACACAGATCATCTGGCAATTCTCCCTTAGTAAGGCCATTCACAAAAACCTTACGGCTTAGAGCATCCGCTACAACATTTGTTTACCGGGGTGGTATTGCAAACTTAAGTCATAGTCCTTGATGAGTTCTAGCCATCTTCTTTGTCTCATGTTAATTTCTTTCTGGGTGAAGATATACTTTAAACTCTTGTGATCTTTGAACACTTCACATCGCTTTCCCAAAAGATAGTGTCTCCATGTTTTGAGTGCATGGACAACAGAGGCTAACTCTAAATCATGAGTAGGCTAGTTTACTTCATGAGTTTTGAGTTGTCTTGAGGCATAAGCCACAACTTTTCCTTCTTGCATAAGTACTGCACCTAATCCATGATGAGATGCATCACAATACACTTGGAAATCTTTCTCCAAATCTGGCAAACATAAGACTGGTGCTGTCACTAGTCTCTTCTTCAATTCTTGAAAGCTGAGTTCACAACCTTCAGACCAAGCAAATTTCTTGTCTTTCTTTAGCAATTCTGTCATTGGCTTAGCTATCTTGGAAAAATTCTCAATAAATCTTCTGTAGTATCCTGCCAAGCCAAGGAAATTACGAACCTCTTTTACCGACTTAGGAGATTCCCATTCAGTTAAAGCTAAAACTTTAGTAGGATCAACTGCTACACCATCTCCTGACACAACGTGTCCAAGAAATCCAACTTCATTCAACCAAAATTCACACTTGCTGAATTTGGCATACAGCTTATGCTCCCTAAGCTTCTCAAGTATCAAACGTAGATGTCCTTCATGATCTTCTTTGCTCTTGGAGTAGATCAAAATGTCATCGATGAAAACGACAACAAACTTATCAAGGAATTCCATGAACACCTTGTTCATCATATTCATGAAGTATGCTGGTGCATTGGTCAAACCAAATTGCATCACGGTATACTCATACAATCCATACCTTGTGGTGAAAGCTGTCTTAGGTATGTCTTGTTCCCTTATCTTGAGATGGAAATAACCTGACCGGAGATCAATCTTTGAGAACACACAGGCTCCTTCTAACTGGTCAAACAAGTCATTGATTCTAGGCAAAGGGTATTTGTTTTTGATAGTCACCTCATTGAGTGAACGGTAATCTATGCATAACCTTTGACTTCTATCTTTCTTTTCCACAAACAAAACTGGTGCTCCCCAAGATGAAGAACTTGGTTGGATAAAACCTTTCTGCAACTATTCTCCAAGTTTCTTCTTGAGTTCTTTCAACTCATCAACTGACATCTTGTACGGTCTTTTTGCTATTGGTCCAGATCCTAGTAGCAAGTCAATAAGAAACTCCACATATCTATCTGGTGGCATTCCTAGCAATTCTTCCGGAAACACATCCGGATATTCACACACAATAGGCACACTGTCCATGCTAACCCCCTTAAGAGAATTAAGCTTACTCCTTTTCAATTCAAAGTTGGTCTTGAATCTAATCCTTTTGTTTTCTGGAGTTGTGAGTGAGACAGTATGGTTGGCACAATCTATCACTCCCTTGTGCTTAGTCATCCAGTCCATTCCCAATATAACATCCAATCCTTGGGAGTTTAGGATTATCAGGTTAACGGGAAACTTATACTTCCCAAACTCTATGACTAGATCATGACATCCTGAATTCACTATCATTTCTCCGCCAGGAGAACTTACTTTTATAGGAAACCCAATGGTTTCTACCAGTAGTTCATTTCTTTCAACAAATGCTCTTGATATGAATGAATGAGATGCACCAGTATCAAAGAGAACAAATGCTGGAACAGAATTGAGTTTGAACTTACCAGCAACAGCATCAGGTTCCTCATAAATTTCCTCCACATTGATGTGGTTCACTTGTCCCTTTTGAAAAGGGTTGGGCTTGTTGGGTCCTTCAACTTTCTTTTCTGGGCATTCATTTGCATAATGCACCATCTTCTTGCACTTGAAACATTCAACCTGACTAAGATCTTTCTTGACAGGCTGGCTTCCACTGCCACTTCCACTTCCATTGTGGTGGCTCTTATATCCACCCTTGTGATTCTTGTACTTATCATTGTCATGACTACGATTGTGCTTGTTGTCATGATAATGGTTATGGTTGTGGTGCTTGTTGAACTTCCCATTCTTGTGGGATCCAGAACTTCCACTGTCATCATAATGGGAACGCTTGTGAGACGATCCCGAGTTGTGCTTGTCAGAGTGCTTTCTCTTCCTGCTTTCAACTTGTTTCATCTTGCTCTCCAAGATGGCAGCCTTGTCACAAAGAAACTGGTATGTGGGGACATAGGCCACAGCTAACTGCAGGTTCATTTCATCATTCAAACCTTCAAGGAACTTTTCCTTCCTCTTAGCATCAGTGTCAACTTCACCTGGTGCATATCGCGCCAGATTGTTGAACTCCTCAATATATTCAGCCACGCTGCGGTGGCGCTTCTTCAAGTTATGGAAATCTTTCTTCTTCAAACTCATCACTCCGGATGAGATGTGAGCAGTACGGAAACCATCTTCGAAGATAGCCCATGTCACATCCTCAATGGGAGTGGTGATCTGGAAGTTATCCCACCAAGTGGCTGCTGGTCCTTCCAACAAGTAAGCTGCAAATCTGACTTTCTCTTCATCAGTACAGCCAACACTTACCAAGTCCTTATTCACAGAGCGTAGCCAATCATTGGCCACCATAGGATCAGTAGTTCCTGAGAACTTTGCTGGCCTCAATCTTAAGAACCTGGTAAGCATGTCAAAACCGGTAGGTTGTTCTGATTCTGGATGAACGTAGTCATCATTTGCATCAGCTGAGTCTGAGTTGTCATCATTTGTTGCATCTCAGGAGTGATGTTGTTGTTGTTGGGGTTGGGATTGGCACGTCGGGGAGGCATATGTGGTTGTTCAATAGAGGTAAGAATGAGATACCCATAGATGCTAACATGCACAATACATCACATAAACAATCACCAAACATGCATCATAAAAAGTTCAACAACATAGACAACAAGTTTGCAAAGTAAACACACCAATAGCAAGCCATCCACATGTTGGATGGTCATTGCGACTCAATAATCAAGGCATGATAAATAAATGGTATATGAGTAGTCATCACTACTCCTCTGCATCAACCTCCTCGTCGACAAGTGTAAGACCTGCATTCTCCATAACGGTCTTGTACTCCTCGACATTGGTGGTCAAGGTCTCTACCTTGGCTTTGAGAGCCCTCTTCTGTGAACGAAGTCTCTCAATCACAGTCTGCTGATGCTCGAGCTCGAAGTCCTTGGACTCTAGTTCTGTAGTCATGTCTCGAATCCTCTTGTTCCTATCTTGGACTCGCTTCTCTTGACTCTTGAACTTTCTGTCCTGACTCTCAAACTTGGCCTCCATCTCTTTGACTATCTCATCTTGCTCTGCGAAGAGCTTGTCCTTCTCGCGAAGCTGCACCTGGAGTTCGTCATTGCTAAGCATGACGTTGGTCCTATTAGTGTCTATGTGCCTAAGAAGAACCTCTAAGTCCTGGAGGTATAGGCGAATCGGCTCTGCCGTCTCTCTCGAAGTATCCTCAAATTCAATGGCCTCACCATTATCATCACCTCTACCAAAGGTGTGGAAGTGAGTACCTCTAACCTCTCGAGAGTGTCTCCCTAGTAAACGTCCTATCAAATCCTGCATGACTACCTCAAGGCCTCTCTCCTTGTCATCATGCATGAGCTTGAAGATGATGGCCTCCGTGGCTAGCTCAGTCTGGCGTCCTGGCTGATTAACCTTGAAGCCCCAAAGGTCTTTTCTCTCAAACTTGTTGAGGGGAAGCATCATGATAGTAGGAAGAGGGAGATTGAGCAGACTAGTGAGCTCAATAATACGAGGGCCAAAACGAGTTCCCTTGAACTCTTCAGCCGTGCTGATAGTAACATTAGGCATCTATTTATAAGATAGAAAAAGTCAGGATCAACACAATTTAAGACAATTTACAAGACAAGGCATCACATGCATAACTTTGGAAATCAAAACACACAAGTCATGGCATACATAACACAAGCAACCTAGTTTCAATATAACTTAGTCAAATTTTGGAAATGTAATGATGAGTGTGGTGGTCCAACTAATAAGGCTCAATTCTTCTTTCACTTTCTAATCTAAAGGCTAACAATGCATCCTTCTATCAAAGAAGATTAGAAAAGTTTACTAGAAGAATAAGACAAGTGTGGAAGTTTGTTGAAATTTTTTCCTTAGTGGTTTCCAATCCTAGGGTCATAATCCTACAGGCAACACAGTGCTCTGATACCATCTGTAAGATCCCTCCTTTGTAAAGGAAAGGATCCCTCTGATTGCAATGCTAGTCCCTGGATCGATGCTAGCATCCACAGTTTAAGATGAAGTACACAGAAACAAAGGTCATTATTACAAGTCATTCCAGAGACAAACATAGTCTTTTACAAACTCCATGGCCACAGGCCTAGTACAAGAGTTCAAAAATGTAATAAGATAAATAAGTCTTCATCTTCATGTGCCACAGGCAAGCATGTTGAGTGTAGACTCATGACTCCTAATCATCATCAGAATATCCTACAACATCACAAGTTACAGCCACAGTGGGTCAATACATTGGAATAGTATTGGCAAGTGATACCTTAGTAGAATATTGGTGGACTGGATACTATATGCATTTTGGCTAAGTGTAGATTAGGCTTGCTTTGCACAAAATAGGTTTTGCCTACTAGTTGAAAACACTAAGTTTTTCTTTGTCAAAATATTTCCCAAGGAACCACCAATAGAAATTGGGGTACTTTACCCTTGTACAACCACAAGTTTTTACTTAGAAATTAGGATGAGGGGATTCTTGATAGCTTCCATGTCTTGATGCTCAAGTTGTCCAATGCTAGGGACATGGCTAAGTACTTAGATTCTTCCATCTGCAGAGGTTGTGCACTTTCCCCACAAGACTTGATTTTCACCAAGACAGGACCTTTCAGAAGCCTTCCCTTAGACCAAATGGACGCGTTCCAACCTATCATCCCACTACCACCAACTGTCCAAATGACTAAGTTATTGCAACCTATGCGATCCAGGCAGAGCCCATATTTCCAAGTGGCTGCACTAGAAGCTTCTTAACATTTGGCCTCTCAAATCCCTTTGTTCCTAGGTGGCTTTCCACAAGTGAGATACACAAGGTAAACCATAGAAATGGTCCTTGTGTAACCACTCAACATAAACCATTCCTTCCATTCCACCCAGGTGTTTCATTCACTTAGTTGTTTTATTAAGCAAAACACAAGTCCAAAGACTTAGAAATATTTTATCATAGCATGAATATTTAACCACCCTTGGTTGCTACTAGCTAGGATAAGCATGGCATAGATAAGCATCTTAACTTAGAAATTTCTAGAAATTCTACAACTACTAGGATTTCCCAAGCATAGCATATAGACAAAATATCCATGCAAGTCTAGCAAAATATTTCTAATGCATAAGTGAAAACATAGGAATAAATCATGAAGCACCACTTGCCTTGGTAGTTTGGAGAGTAGCTACAATCCTCACAATCACTATTTGCACCAAAATCTACACATAAAATAATAGAACCAAAATCACATACAAAATAAATACAAGCAAAATATATGGATGCATGCATAATGCCATGTGATGATTTTCTACCACAAACAAGACAAGTGCTTGGTACTGAATCATAAACAAGTTCAAAACAAGCTAAATAAACTTGATTTGAACATTAAAACATTTTTCAAATAATTAATATACACAAAATAGGCCTACACATGTTTCTGTAAAAAAACATTTTAACAGAGGCAAAACATCAAACACATTGCATAGTTGGAAAGTATTTTCTCTCCTGATTCCATTGATATAAAATTTGTCAAATTTGGACGTGCGAATCAAAAGTTATGAATTAAACAAGTTTTAATATCTAATAGATCAAATTCAAACTTTTAAAACAAAACTCGTGCCACGCGGCGCTTTCTAACTGGCTGGTACCGCTTCGCGCTGGATCGCGCTTCCGAGCCGTTGGATCTAACTAAAACACGCGGTCATATCTGATCCATACCTCTTTTTTAAGTGATCTATCCTACCCGTCAGATCCAGATCCAACGGTGCTCGATCAACCTACCAAAGTCTGGCGGCGCCAACGGTGAGCGGCGGAGCACTCTGTCTACGGCGGCGCGGTGGCTACAGAGGGGGTTGGGGTCGTCGGAGAGGCTTACCAGACTCGCGGTGGTGTGCTGAAGCTCAACGTGGCAGTGGCTTGTCAAGGGGCGCGCAGACACGGTGAGGATTCCTCGTCGGAGTAGAGGCAGCCGTCGGGAAAGCCTTGGCACCGTCGGGGGCGAGGTTCTAGAGCGAGCTAAGAAAAACCAGCGGTGTTGTTAGATGCGCACGAACCTGGCGGATATGTGAGTATTGATAAGGAGAGAAGGGGTGGTCGGAAACTACCAGGAGGGATTGCCGGAGTTGCGCCGAGCTTCGGTTGCTTCCAGTGGTGGACGGTGACGATGTTCTAGGATGGTAAAGAGGAAAAGGAAGACATGAGAAGATGTGCAAGTACATGTAGAACATGCTCGCATGAAGCAGATACAAAGGGGTGGATGATGCTCACCGGAATTGGTCGCCGGAGGTCGTCGGTGCTGCGGCGGTGTGGGCGCGATTACGGGCAGCCTGGTGGCGTGGTGTCTGTGCTGAGTGAGGGGAAATGAGCAGCGAGGGGAGGGGGTCTTATAGCTGGAGCAGGGGCAAGAATCATGCACGCATTCAACGTCAATTAAGAGATTTAAAATCGCGGCAGAGGCGGGGGGAACGGGCGGTGACGTGTTCATCTCGCTGTTTCTGGAAGACGATGACGACGTGGCGATGGGGCCACTGGTCAGTGAGCGCAGGGTCGAGTGGGTGCGCGTGAGAGAGAGAGGGGAAAACCCCGGTGGGCTTAGTGGGCTGGTTTCGCTGTTGGGCTAGATTAGTGGCGCCGGCCTTTTATTATTTCTTTATTCCTTTTCTTTTTATGTTTGAATTTCCAGGAAACATTTTCTAATGATTTCAAAGCCATTTGAATTCAAACTTTTTCCGGATTTTTGTAGAGTGTAACACTCATGTTTCTGGGCATAAAATCATGTGGTCTCTCTGTATTAGCTTGGTCCTTTTGATCAAACAAAAATAAACAGTGACATAGCACTTGATTTGAACAAGTTTTGAATATGGTTTTTAAATCCAAATTTGTTTTGTAAATTTTGGTTTAAGCACTAGCAATCAAGCAAAACAATTTGAGAGCAACAAGGTTTGGTTTGAAACAAATAATCTCTCATTGGAGAGTAGCATTTGACTAATGTTTGATCACATAAAATCATAGCTCTCAGGTTCTGTTGCTTTCAAAATGAGTTTGAATTTGACCCCTAAATGATATGCATGCATGCATGATATGAAATCTTTGAAAACATGATTTTAGGGATGTTACAGCATGACTTCAAGTTCAGAGGGGGCACTTCTAGCATTGTTGTAGGAGTTTCCATAGGTATTGCCATTATTAGGAGGATAAGGCTTATAACTTTTGTTACTACCAAAATTATTCCTATAGGCATTGTTGTTGAAATTGTTGTTTATAATGAAGTTCACATCAACTTGCTCTTCTTGAGCAACCAAAGAGGCTAAGGGAACATTATTAGGATATAAAGGATCTTTCCCATTCACAAGCATAGCCATAATAACATCAATCTTATCACTCAAAGAGGAGGTTTCTTCAACAGAATTTACCTTCTTACCATGTGGAGCTCTCTCAGTGTGCCATTTAGAATAATTAAACATCATATTATCAAGGAGTTTTGTTGCAGCACCCAAGGTGATGGTCATAAAGGTACCTCCAGCAGCTGAATCCAACAGGTTTTTTGAAGAGAAGTTCAAACCTGCATAAAAAGTTTGGATAATCATCCAAGCAGTAAGTCCATGAGTGGAACAATTCTTAACCAAAGATTTCATTCTTTCCCAAGCTTGAGCAACATGTTCATTATCAAGTTGTTTAAATTTCATAATATCACTTCTCATAGATATAATCTTAGCAGGAGGGTAGTACTTTCCAATAAAAGCATCTTTACACTTAATCCAAGAATCAATACTATTTCTAGGCAAGGATAGCAACCATTCGTAAGCTTTTACTCTCAAGGAGAAAGGAAACAACTTGAGCTTAATAATATCTTCATCTACATCCTTATATTTTTGCATCTCACAAAGTTCAACAAAGTTATTGAGATGGGCAGCAACATCATCAGAACTAGCACCAGAAAATTGCTCTCTCATCACAAGATTCAACAAAGCAGGCTTAATTTCATAAAAGGTAGCATCAGGAGCAGGTGGAGCAATAGGGGTGCTTAAGAAATCATTGTTGTTTGTTCTAGTGAAGTCACACAACTTGGTGTTCTCAGCAGAGTTCATTTTGGCAAAAGTGGAGCAAGCCAACAGCAGCAGCAACTAGAGCAGGAACTATTTTTTGTGTTTTTATAAGGGAAAGCAAACCAAACTAAACTAATTTTTTTGAAGTTTTTTGATAAAAAGAGGCAAACAAAACCAAACAAACGAAACTAAGCAAAACAAGAACAAAGTAAAGAGAAAGGTTGAGAAGGACTCCCTTTGTGAAGACGTCCTTAGCCTCCCCGGCAACGCGCCAAGAAATAAATTGATGGCGTGTTGTCAACGCCTCGTTGGGAGAACCCAAGAGCAAGGTGTGATGAGTGTTGCGTGCAGCAGCACTTCGTTGGAAGACCCCAAGAGGAAGGTATGATGCGGTACAACAACAAGTCTTTCGTCAGTAAGAAACCAAGGTTATCGAACCAGTAGGAGGAAGGAAACACCTCAAAGGTGTTGCAAGCAATGTGGAAACCTGCACAACACAAACTCAAGACTTTGCCCCAACTAACAGTGAGGTTTTCAATCTCACCGGTTGCTGTAACAAAGGATTAACTGTATGGTGTGGAAGGTGATGATGGTTTGTAGCAAGTAAACCGTAACAATGGAATATGTATCAATGGTAAAGATTGGACCGGAGTCCATAGTTCACTAGAGTGTTCTCCTTAGATAAACAAACATGACATGTTGGGTAAACAAATTACAGAAGGGTAATTAACAGGACTGAGCAAGGCAAAACAATGCAATACTAGACAAAAAGATCCTATGAGATTCGATTGGGCAATACAACAATATACATAGACCACCATCCAACTGCATCTATGACTAGAAGTCCACCTTTGGGTTATCATCCGAACCCCCTCCAGTATTAAGTTGCAAGCAACAGACAACTGCTTTAAGCAAAGTGTGTAAGGTAAACAATCCACTTGTTCCATGAACAAGAGACCATTGTTTTCTCCCTAGTGGCAACAACACATCTACAATCATAGAGATTTCTGTCACTTCCCTTGATTAAGTAGAGGCATGAACCCACTATCGAGCATAAATACCCCCTCTTGGAGTCACTAGCAACTACTTGGCCAAGATAGCTACTAACAACGGAGAGCATGCAAGATCACAAACAACATAGACATGATAGAATCAAATAGATAAAACCATTAATCAATCTGACATAGTAATCTCAATATCCATCGGATCCCAGCAAACACAACATGCATGATTACAAATAGATTAGATCTTGATCATGAATGGAGCTCAAGAGATCTAGACATAAAAGCACAAGGAGGAGATACAACCATCTAGATACTACATGGACCCGTAGTCCAAGGTGTAACTAGTCAGGCTTCATACCGGAGGTTGGCATGATGAAGAAGAAGGCCTTCGGGATGATCTCCCCTCCGGCAGGGTGCCAGGAAGAGCTTCAGATCCCCCGATCTAGGGACAATGGTGGCGGCGGCTACAGATGGTTTCGTGGAATATTGATCAGGTTCTTAGGGTTTAGGAATCGGGGGCTTCTTATAGTCAAAGAGGCGAGGCTGGGAGGTGGCTAGGGGGCCCACACCCTGCCCAGGCGCTGGCCCACCCTATGCCGCGCCTGGGGGATGTGGCCACCCTGTGGCGCCCCTCCGTCTCTCCTCTGGACTCAGTGTCCTCCTCGGTGAAATATTGACTTTGTCTTTTGTCCCGTCCAATTCCAAAAATATTTCCTTACTAGCTGTTCTGGAACAGAAAACAAGCAACTGGCACTATGGCAACTTGTTAATAGGTTAGTACCAGAAAACATATGAAAAGCACCTCAAAGTGTGGACAAAGCAAAGCAAAGTAGATACTAAACAAGCATGGAACATAAAAAATTATAGATACGTTTCCGACGTATCAAGCATCCCCAAGCTTAACTCCTGCTCGTCCTCGAGTAGGTAAGTGATAAAATAATAATTTTTGAGGTGACGTGCACCATCAAAACCAAGATCAAACCATTTGCAAGCATTGAAAGCTGGGATCAATGAACTCTAAACATGTGCATGAAAGATCGAGTTCTAACAATAAGACAAAGTAACTATGCATGCAACATGAAAGGCTGCAAACAAAGATCATGAATAACATGCATTGAAAAACATTTGTTTGTTTCACATACAGAAAACATGGCATAGTGGCATTCAGCTTGTCCCTCATGGAGTAGCAAATAGATGCATAGGACACCTTCAAAGTTCATAAGGGTGACTAGATACAAATAGCACAAGAACAAGCAATATCAACAATATGCATCAATCAATAAGTTTTGGGACAATGCACATAGAACTAAGAATGGCAACTATGCTCTCTTAACTGGTGCCTAAAGGATAGAAGGTGGATACTCAATATAATAGTGGAAGAAAGGCTCTTCAGGGAAGCAGGGATTTCAAGTTTCAAAAGGAGCTTCCAGAAATTATGGTACTTGTTAGCTTTCATCTCTCATTGCCCCTATTGATACGACCAATTTGCATCACCTTTCTATGTCATAATTTACCTCTATTCATTGATATTTGTCTTATTATGAGGTATTACTTATGGCTTTTTCATCTGTTTATGCATGTTGGATGATTCCTGGAGGATGGACTGCCGAAGTTTGGATTCTGATGGAAAAGAAGGCGTTTCGGTGCAATTTCGCAAAGATCAGAAAAATACCAGAAAAATATGGAAACATATTATTTTACCAGAAGATGAAGGAAGCGAGAAGGAGGGACGAAGTGGGGCCTCAAGGGGCCCACACCACCTAGGTGCGGGCCCACCTAACCCCGCGCCTAGGGCAGGTGTGGCCCACCTGCCCGGCCTCTGACTCTGCCCCTTCGCCTATATCTTTCCTACGAAACCCTAATACCTGGGGAGTGACCACAGATAGATTTTCGCCGCCTCTGGGGGTGGAAAACACCGAGAGAGAAAGATCTCTCTGGCAAATAGATTTCTGCCGGGGAATTCCTTCCCAGAGAGGGAGACCGTTGCCATCAACACCGTCATCAAGCTAGGCTTCATCGGGATCATCGTCATCATCCACACCATCATCTCCACTTTGTCCCGCTGTAACAACTGTGTTGGATATTGCTTTAGTTCTTAGGGGAAACTTTCCCGGTGTTGATTACTATTGTAGTTGATGCTTGTGAGTGGAACCATTGGATTATTGTTTATGTTCAGACTGTTATCCATTATCATATCATCTTTGATCTTGATCCATATGATGTCTTGTGAGTAGGTTGTCTAGTTCTTGAGGACATGGGAGAAGTCATGTTGTTATTAGTGGATCTGTGTTGAGTTATTATTCAATGGTTTAGTATTTAAGTTGTGGTGCATTCTTCTAGTGGTGTCATGTGAACGTCGACTACATGACACTTCACCATTTATAGTTCTAGGGGGATGCATTGTGTATTTGGCTACTAATCGTGGGGTTGCCAGAGTGACAGAAACCTGAACCCCCGTTAGGACACCTTTGCACAAGGGAGTGTAGGATCTCAGAGTTTAAGGTTGTGGTTAGATTTATATCTTAATTACTTTCCTATTGTTACGGATGTTTGTAGGGGGTTTAATCACAAGTATGTATTAGTCCTAGGAAGGGCGGTATGTTAACACAGGTTCACCCACACAACACTTACAAACACCAAAGAAGAGTACTCAACTATTTGAAGCGAAAGCACTTGGCAGAATTCCCATGTGTCCTCGAGAACGTTTGGTCCTTATAAGTATTTCCACTGGCTTGTCCTTTTCTAAGAAAGGATTGGGCCACTTGCTCGGTTTGTTTGTTACTCTTGTTACTTGCTCCTTGTTTTGTTGCCTTGTCAGAAAACCACTAAAAATCCGTTTGCTAAGTATTCATAGGGATTTCCTGCTCCATACCACTATTCAGCATCTTCTGCTCCTCGTTGGGATCGACACTCCTATTTATCGAAAGTACTACGATACAACTCCTATACTTGTGGGTCAACAAGACTATTTTCTAGGCCATTGCCGGGGAGTGAAGCGCTATTGAAGAGTGGAACTGGTAAGGGAACCTTTTACTGTGAGTATTTCTTTTGTTACTGCTTGTTACTTTGTTTCCAATATGGATAACCTACTTGGTTTTCTATTTGAGAAAACTACTACCACTACTAGGGTAGTAGATGAACCACCTCCTGTTGAGATAGATCCTTTTAAGATACCTACAAGTATTGTTAATCGTGTTATGGATAATTATTATTTTGGGGATGGAACTGTCCATCCTGGTGATCACTTGCTTTTTATCCATGAATTATGCGGGTTGTTTAAGTGTACAGGTATCACAACTAAACAGGTGAAGAAGCTACTCTCCATATCCTTGAAAGGGAGAGCTGAAGAGTGGTATAAGCTGTTGAAGAATGGACAATCCATGGAATGGGAGGAGATGGCATCTCTCTTTTACTCTAAATTTTATCCTCCCAGTGAAACCCATAAGGATAGAAATCTTATATATAACTTTTGGCCTCTTGATGGAGAGAGTACAACTCAAGCTTGGGGGATATTGAAGTTACTCATGCTTAAATGTCCTATTCATGAACTCCCTAACAATATTGTTCTCAATAACTTTTATGCTAGGCTTCCTCTTCATGATAAAGATTTACTAGATGCTTCTTGTACTGGATCATTCACACATATGAAGGAAGAAGCTAAATGGTATCTCTTAGACCGTATTCAAGATAACACTGAGGCTTGGGAGAATGACAAAGGAAGAAAGTCAAGTATAAATTATGATTATGAATGCATTAAATATTTTATGGGTACTAATAACTTCCGTGATATTAGCAATGAGTTTGGAATAAGTACCATGCTCCTTATAAAGATGTTG
This sequence comes from Avena sativa, assembly GCA_916181665.1. Taxonomy (NCBI): domain Eukaryota; kingdom Viridiplantae; phylum Streptophyta; class Magnoliopsida; order Poales; family Poaceae; genus Avena; species Avena sativa. Next base: position 27,046,733 of record OV702283.1, read on the forward strand.
TTAACCATGTTCCAGTTAGAAGTACTCAAGTTTGTACTACTAATCATATTGTGCCTGAACCTCATGTTGATAAAATGCCTTTCCCAGCTAAGGTAAAGGAGTATTCTATGATTATTAGTGCAAATAACAAAGGTACAATGAAAACCGTGGAGCCTGGTAAGCAATTGAATGTTGAACCTGTGGTAGTTATTGTGAAAGACCCTGTCACTAGAAATAGAGAGTATGAACACATTGTCTTCTGTGAAGACGCTACTAATATTATTTCTCATCCTAGTAAGGCTAGAAAAGCTAGTGTTCCTATGCTTTCTATTAAAATTGGTGATCGTTGCTACTATGGTTTATGTGATATTGGTGCTAGTTCTAGTGCTATTCCTTATGAGCTTTACAGGGAAATTATGCATGAGATTGGTCCTTGTGAGCTTGAGGACATTGATGTGGTTATTCATCTTGCTAATAAGGAGACCATTTGACCCATTGGCATTGTAAGAGATGTGGAGGTTCTTTGTGGTGAGATTAAGTATCCTGCTGATTTTCTAGTGCTTAATTCAGCAGCTAGCAAAACTTGTCCTATCATTTTTGGTAGACCTTTCTTAAACACTTGTGGAGCTATTATTGATTGTAAGAAGGAAAAAGTTTTAACTAAGTTTGATGGAGATTCTTATGAGTTTAACTTTTCCAAATTTGCTAAAGCTCCTTGTGGAAACAGCTTGCCTAATAAAGATTTCAGGATGGAACAACTTGCTTCTATTGATTCGGTTTATGACCTTGGACCTCTCTTTGATGACTGTAAGTATGCTTATTCTGATGATAAAGTTGTTTCCAGTGATAGTTATATTGTCAACTTTATTAAAAGTGCTACTGAAAGTTATTTTGAGAGAGGGAAACATGGTTTTATGCATCTCAATGATGTTAAGTTTCCCCGTTTTATGTTGAAAGCTTTGAAGTTGCACTTGTTTTGTCTTCCTATGCTTGTGGATCTTTGTTTCAACAATTTGTTTTCTCATGACACTCCCATGCATAGGAAGTGGGTTAAACTCAAGTGTGTTGGTTATTTGCTTCTTCATTTCATATTTATATCTCCTTTGTGAGCATCTTTGGAAGTCACCTAACTTAAAGGCATTAAAGAAAAGTACTTGTTGGGAGATAACCCAAGAGTTTTGTCGAGTCTTGGAAGTTATTACCTCTGTAATAACCGCTCCTTATACTTTTTGTTTTGGTTTTTGTGTCAAGTTCAACTACTTTTGTGAAGTAGAGGAGTTGTGAAAAGTGGCTGTCCTGGGACAGATTTTTGTGCTGCATTGAAAAAAATCGTTAGGAAGCTCAGTATGTAGGATGGAGCTGCATTTTTCTGTGCTTGTTCTCCAAGTTGTTACCCAAATTTAATTAGTTCTACACTTTTTGATTTGAGCAACAGAAGGTCTTCGAAAAAATCAATCTTTATGTGATGGTCTATTTTTTGACAGATTCCTGCCATCATTTGCATTTGCCTCTTACAGAAGCTTTTTTTATGGGTTTTCAGTTGAAGTGTGTACCTAAAGGTTTGTTGTTTTTTGCTTACACTAATGTTGTCATTGAGTTTGTGCAAGGGTTTTGGTAAGAAGGAAATTTTCAGGACAAAGAGAAAAGGAATCTGCAGAGTTCTCCTTTGAATATGTAAAAGTGGTGAAAACAGAAGGTTCGTGAAACTCCAATCTTTTTATATTTTTGGCGTTTTTACTACATAAGGGAAGTTACGAGACGAAACTGAAGAGGAAACGGAGCCCGGGGTGGATAGACCCACCCCAGGCGCGGGCATAGCCTGGCCGCGCCTGAGGGGGGTGTTTCACCCTCAAACTCCGTCTCCGCTTCATTTCCGTATCAAAACCTTCCTTATGCATTGAAACTTTGTAATATATAACCCCCCCGGATCCCCCGAGGTTCGTGCATCATGTTCTCGTCATGTTTTTGTTTCGATCTGTTTTTGTCAGGAAATCTTCTCAAGTTTAGAGCACCATGGCCTCCGCCAACGACAAAGGAAAGAAGCCCGAGGAAGAAGAACCTCAAGTTCCCAAGGAGGAGGAGATTTCGGTAGGGTATGAAGGTGACATGGAGGAGGACAAGCAACCGAACACTCGCGCTACCGTCGCAAGCATTGGTTTGGTGGCAAGACCTACCAAGCTTAAGAGGACGGCACGAATGTCCACAGGAGGGAAACCTCCATGTCTCTTCTATAATCCACGGTCATCTCCTCCACGTAACAAGAGACCCTTCCATGCACTTATACATGAATATCAATATCAACATGTGCCCAAAGGGAATTTGCCCTCGGCTTGGGATTTGCCTCATTCTAACAATGCAGAGAAGGATCATGCTAAGGATGAAGAGTGGGGGAAGAATAACAAGAACTGGGATTCTTGGACTGACATGATCATGAACCATATAGATCAAAACTCGGAGCTAATCCATACTCTTACTTTTGAGTTCGAGGAATTAAGGAAGTTGATTGAGGAGCTTATCAAGAGAACACCACCACCACCAAAGGAGTAATTCATCATCAGGTTTGGCATCCCCTTGGCTTGTTCCAATCTTGGGGGAGTGTCGCGGTATCACCACCATTATCTTTTATCTTTTACCTTTTTAGTGGATTCGTATCTTTGGTAGAGAGGTTATCTTATAGTTTGGTTTTCATGTGGAAGTATATCTCCTTTAGTTGATTATCTTTGTATCCCTTGGTGTGAGTGCCTTTATTGGAATATTAATGAGAAGTCTCATCTTTTAATTTTTGCACTTCTTATTTTAGTTTGCAATCTCTATTATATGATGGATCTTGTTGATCAGTATTGGCACCACTTTGGGATCATCAAGTGGATCTAAATTGGTTTTGGCAAACCGAGTTCTGGTCAGTAGCATTACTATGAAAGATAAAAAAGAAAGAAAAAAAGATTACAAGTATTTTGTATCATTTGTTTTCTTTCTTGTTGGCTCATAAGCTTAGTATTATTTATTTAAGATCCTTTTGTGTCTTCAAGGAAGACTGCATGTTTGGCTTTATTACTTGTATGTTTGCTTGTTTCTTTCAACTCTCTTGCTTGCTACCCAGCCTTGCTAGCCAAAAACCTGTTTTGAGAAGGCATACTTCTCATGTTTCCAAAACCCTTTGAACCAAAAACTTTCGCCACTTGTGTCCACCATATCTACCTAGTAGAAATTCCTATTCCTAGCAAATTCTCAAGCTTCATCTACCTTTCGAATTTAAAAAGTATTTTGTTATGTGAAAACTAGTTAGTAAAGCTCTCACGAACTTGATGGCACACTTTATTTCTTTGCCCCTAATAAACTTGAACCATTGTGAACATCGAAGTTGTATATGCTTGCATCTATACGTTGGAATTAGCAGAACCGTGCTATCATGGGGAACGTATTCAACATTGCACTTGTACTCTGTACACAGTTGATATCGTGCTCTTTTGTCTATGGATGTCAACGGTGTGAAATAAAGAGGGAACTTGTAAGTCCATGGAGTTTGTATTATGTGTTAGATAAACGCCTGGGCCGCTAGCCTAACCCATGCTTAATCATGGTGGAAACTTGCAGCATCACCATATTGAGCTATCTATGAAGCATCCTCAATAAAAGCTATGCATATGGTAAATAAAAAGATTGCTGAGATGCTCATTGTCTGCTTTCCTTGTCATTTTATTTATGGGAAATCTCCTGTACCATGTGCAAGGGGTACCCCGTTGGCGGTTCTCAATGGTATGCAAATACTTACAATGACAAGAACTTACCCGGGCCCAAAGTTGAGTATGCATGAGGAGTGGCCCTCATATTCAAGGGACATGAGATTGCCAACTTATATTTCGTCAAGCATATACTCCATCTTTGTTCACTTTAACCTTAATCATCTCAAGATTCTTATGATAGGGGCAATGAGTGCTCAAAGCTAGTAAGTACCATAATATTTTGGAAGCTCTTTATGACTTGTAATCCCCACTACCCTCTATAAAGGGACCTTTCTCCTAGTTACCAGTTGAGTCAGTAAACCTACTTCCTCTCTATCTCCAGCAAGCATTTGAGTTGTTGTGTTTCAAGCATTCATATGGTGATTTATTTAATCATGTTCTTTATCTTCCTTGTTTGCACAAAACTCTTATCTATTGAGTATTACTTTGAAAGCCTCCACTTGTGAAAAAAAACTTTTTGAGCAAAGAGTGCTCCTATTTTGAAACTTCTACAAAAAGCTTTTGTGAAACTTTTTGCCAGGTGTTATCTAACCAAGAACAAGTTTGCCAATTCCAATTATGATTTATATTTATGCATCTCTATTGTGACTGTTGTAATTTGTTGCAAGCTAAGTTATATAATGGTGAGTTGCTTTCTTCTATGAGTTGTGCAATGGTAAGTGTGATGCTTCTTGTTCGTATTATTTTATCAACACTTCACTCCATAAACCCGTGGACATGTTTACTGAGCTCAGTATTCGCTTGGGGACAAGCGAAGTCTAAGCTTGGGGGAGTTGATACGCACCAATTTGCATCACCTTTCTATATCATAATTTACCTCTATTCATTGATATTTGTCTTATTATGAGGTATTACTTATGGCTTTTTCATCTGTTTATGCATGTTGGATGATTCCTGGAGGATGGACTGCCGGAGTCTGGATTCTGATGGAAAAGAAGGTGTTTCGGTGGAATTTCGCAAAGATCAGAAAAATATGGAAACATATTATTTTACCAGAAGACGAAGGAAGCCAGAAGGAGGGGCGAAGTGGGGCCTCAGGGAGCCCACACCCCCTAGGCGCGGGCCCACCTACCCGGCCTCTAACTCCGCCCCTTCGCCTATATCTTCCCTACGGAACCCTAATACCTGGGGAGCGACCATAGATAGATTTCCGCCGCCACTGGGGGGCGGAAAACATCGAGAGAGAAAGATCTCTCCGGCAGACAGATTTCTGCCGGGGGAATTTCTTCCCAGAGAGGGGAGACCGTCGTCATCAACACCGTCATCAAGCTAGGCTTCATCGGGATCATCATCATCCACACCATCATCTCCACTCCATCCCGCTGTAACAATTGTGTTGGATATTGCTTTAGTTCTTGGGGAAACTTTCTCGGTGTTGATTACTATTGTAGTTGATGCTTGTGAGTGGAACCATTGGATTATTTTTTATGTTCAGATTGTTATCCATTATCATATCATCTTTGATCTTGATCCATATGATGTCTTGTGAGTAGTTCGTCTAGTTCTTGAGGACATGGGGGAAGTCATGTTGTTATTAGTGGATATGTGTTGAGTTATTATTCAATGGTTTAGTATTTAAGTTGTGGTGTTATTTTTCTAGTGGTGTCATGTGAACGTGGACTACATGACACTTCACCATTTATGGGCCTAGGGGGATGCATTGTGTATTTGGTTACTAATCGTGGGGTTGCCAGAGTGACAGAAACCTGAACCCCCGTTAGGACACCTTTGCACAAGGGAGTGTAGGATCTCAGAGTTTAAGGCAGTGGTTAGATTTATATCTTAATTACTTTCCTATAGTTACGGATAATTGCAGGGGGTTTAATCACAAGTATGTATTAGTCCTAGGAAGGGCGGTATGTTAGCACAGGTTCACCCACACAACAGTTACAAACACCAAACAAGAGTACTCAGCTATTTGAAGCGAAAGCACTTGCCAGAATTCCCATGTGTCCTCGAGAACGTTTGGTCCTTGTAAGTATTTCCACCGGCTTGTCCTTTGCTAAGAAAGGATTGGGCCACTTGCTCTGTTTGTTCGTTACTCTTGTTACTTTCTCCTTGTTTTGTTGCATTGTCATAAAACCACTAAAAATCCGTTTGCTAAGTATTCACAAGGATTTCCTGCTCCATACCACTGTTCATCACCTTCTGCTCCTTGTTGGGATCGACACTCCTATTTATAGAAAGTACTATGATACACCCCCTATACTTGTGGGTCATCACCTATCATAAGCATCTTGAAGTGATTAAGGTTAAAGTGAACAGACTATGGAGTATATGCTTGAGAAAGTATAAGTTGGCAATATCATGTCCCTTGAATACGAGGGCCGCACCTCGTGCTACTCAACTTTAGTCACCTATAAGTTCTTGTCATAGTAAGTACATGTGTATCATAGAGAACCGCAAACGGGGTACCCCTTGCACATGGTACATGAGCTATCTCAGCGACAAGGCAAGCAGACAATGAGCATCTCAGCGATCTTTTTACTTGCTATTTGCATAGGTTTTTATTGAGGATGCTTCACAGATTGCTCATTATGGTGATGCTGCAAGTTTCCACCATGATTAGGCATGACTTAGGCTAGCGGCCCAGACGTTTCTCTAACACAAAATACATAACTCCATGGACTTACAAGCTCCCTTTTTATTTCACATCTGCGACATCCATAGACTAAGAGCATGATATTAACTATGTACAAAATACAAGTGCAATGTTGAAAACGTTCCCCGTGAAAACATGGTTCTGCTAATTCCAATGTATAAGTGCAAGCATATACAACATAGATGACACAATGGTTCAAGTTTATTAGGGGCAAGGAATATAAAGTGTGCCATCAAGTTTGTGAGAGATTTAATCACTAAGTTTTCACATAACAAAATACCTTTTAATTGGAAGATAGCTGAAAACAAGAATATACTTGGAATGGTGTAACACACGATGCATAGGAGTTTATAGTGGACACTTTGGAATAACTTGGTTTGTTGGGAGTTGGAAGCATGAGTAGAGCTTACTCATACAAGTGGAGGCTAGCAAAAGATTGGGAGCAACCAACTAAGAGAGCAATAATGGCCATAATCATGCAGAGCGACAAAACATTACTAATAAAAGCATAGAGTGATACTACAAATCAAGGACTAAATGATCATAGAGTCCATGGTGATTTGTTCATAGTCATAACATGGTGTGAGCATGTGCCAAGTCAACCCAAACAAATCATCAAAGGAGAATACCACAATACTATGCTTTTGTATGCTAAAACAACGCATGATTCCTTAAAGGCACACTAAGCAATCCAATTTTTTTGGGACAAGTCATGCTACAGAAATAATCACTAAGCATAAGGTCAAAAGAACACCTAGCATGACATGCTAAAGTCTAAGTCACAGTCAATGCAAGCTCCTCTTGCACTTTCAAGCAAGAACTTTCTACTCCTTTGCGGTGACCCAGCATACCACTTCATGATGTAGTACACTATAGTCGTTGACATAACACCAATGAAACACCGTTCACTAGTATTACATCCCTCAGAGTGGTACAACGGAAACACAGCAGGTCCAAGACATGACTATAGGTTACAACTCAACTCTTTACACAAGATCCAGAGAACACTCTAGGTTAAAAAGAGAGAAAGAAACTTCTTACAAAGAAGAATCAGAAATAAACAACTAAAAAACTATCATACTATTAAGACTAGTATCTTAACTAATGGTCTGGCATTGCTGCTGTCGCAATACACTACAGAAATAGGTTCTATGGTTAGAGATTATATTCCTATCCAATCAGTAACTTCGTCTTCACTTGAGTTGGGGTATATGTTGACCTTCTTGACTTTATTGAAGAGCTTTAGCTTTTGATAATGATTCCTGGAGCATAACTTTATGTAGACGCCGTATTAATGGCTTTAGAATCTAGCCAGGGTTAAGAAGATACGTTGAGTACGAGCGTACTCAACAAGTTCACTAGAAAAGGAGTGTTTGATGCACTATATCTATAGCCATAGACCGTAGGTCGTAGGCAATGCAAGTTTTTGTAAACATTTCTTCAAAGGTTGCTTTTATTCCAAAAAGCTATGTCCGTCAGCCTTCACGAGTTTACCAGAACTTTCATGGAGTTCCTTTCCCTCTGCGTTCGCAGCTCCTTCCCGGAATAGGGAGTAACAAGTTACAGTTCTTACACTCTACAGAGGTGCGTTACTTTACCCATGAGAGACCTTAGCCTTGTTGCACAACCAAGTCATGACCTTGTCCATACTTCCCTGGTATGGGGCCTAGTCTAAGATCCAAGCCAATCACTGCCCCCTTCGCGACCTCGCATGCCTCCTTGGTGTACACCATGCCCACCCATTGAATTACGGCAATGGTTTGTATAGACCGTTAGATGGTAGAACTATCGTGGGACGTTGAGGGTTCCCACCCATATGCTGCATATCCTCTATGAATTACCAATTAATATGCATGCTACAAGTGATAACAGCCATGACCTGCACATCCGGCTACATGCGAGAGGAAGAAGATACAACTGACTTCTCTGTCCCATTCCAAATCTCATGGTTAACGCATAATATACGACACAAGAATCACTAGCGACATTGGTTGTTAAGTCCTAGAAAATATGTTCCTTTACCACCGGAACTTTCATAGTAGGTTATTACCTCATGGTAAATAACCTATAATCATATTATTATGAAAATAGTGTTTTTGGACTCTTTTCAAATGCAGGTGATGACAACACTGCATTTGTAAAATACTTTACAGAAAATAATCAAAGGACATGAGCAAGTGTGAACTTGCCTTTTGTGATTGCAAGATTATGCACTCACGGTCTTCGAGACAATATAAAAGATCCAATATCTGAAATCAGCATCATTGGTCCGGTAAGGACTAATGTTTAAAGAAGCAAGATGCTATTATGCATAAGTAATGTAATGCACTTTATAAACTCGAATCCCGGAATAAGCGTTGTACTAGGGTTTGGATACTGGAAATGGTTCCTTAAGAATGTGTTGTACTTTTAGATGAGCTTCACACTTGTGCTTCTTATTACGGCTTGTGAGTGTGTGTGAAACAATATGTAAACATAACAAGTAGCATACCATAATAAAACACATAAGTGTGGAAGATACCTAAAGACTGTGTATACCAGGTTTGATCATCATTTAGAGCCTTTATAGGAATGCTTATGTCTTGCTTTAAAATGTATCTTAAAAGAATTACTTTTGAAGAAATTCTTATTTAGCTAAGCAGAAGTATTTAAACTTTAAGTTAACCTTATTAGGTGTTCTTACTAGTTATAGTCTTTAAGTAAGAAAGAATTACCCCATTTGAATAATGATATCATTAGTATTTGAGACTTATCTATCTTGGTTTTTAACTTGGTTAGTTTGGTATTTGAGATGCACTAAGTCTTAATTGAAACAGACTAAAGTAAACTATAAAACACATAATAATTTTTTTATCTTAATATTTAAAGTCTTGTAGACTAAAGTTAACTTTAAAGACATAGATAGACTTAGGTGTATTACTTATGATACTTGTATCTTGTTCAATTTATTTTGTTTCATTAAAGTTATTTAAGAATGGCATTACTTTTATTTGAGTAGTGATTTCTTAATTGTATAATGGAATAGAATCATTTATCTTTTTATAAAGGTGTGGTTATGATTTGTAATCAAGGAACTAACATTACTTAACTATTTATGGATTCACTATAGTGTTTTTATTTGTTTATAAACTTGTGGTTGAAGTAAGTAAAGAGGTTTTATTTAATCCCAATTATTCTTGAAGATTTTATACTTAATAAAGATCTTTTTAGAAAACAAACTACATATATATGGTTGAATGATAATTCAATATAATTGTATTTAAATTGTGTTAAATCATTTTGACTTCATAATGTTAGTATTTAAGACTAATACTATTTATTAGACTCAATTGGCTAATTTTAGAAATATTAGCAAATTTTATTTACCTTTATATGAATTATTAATTAAGGAAATAGGTTTAAATTCAAGTTGTTAAAGTGTTTAAATTTTTATTTACCTTAAAAGTGGAATGTTATATTTTTAACATATAAGTATTATTTTTGTGATCATTTTGGTATATTACATTTATTTTTATGATTTATAAATAATAACATATGATTTTTATAAGATTTATTACTTTATAAATACTTAATAAATAATAAGTGTTTAATTAAGTGCATGATTATAGTTTTGAATTATAGTTATTATTTTTATAAGATTTTTGGTATTTTATTTATATTATTAATATTTACCAATATTAAAATATGAATTTTTCAAAGTATTACAACTTATAAAACATTTATTAAATAATATTTATTTAATTAATTCACATAATAATGTTTGATGATAGTTTAAAGTTATAGATTTTATTTTTTTGAAATTTTTCATATATTAAACATATTTTTCTGAATTATAAAACAAAACATATTAAATTTATAATGTTTATGTATTTCCTATTAAAAAATTTAAACAGGGAATACATTTTACACCTATTTAAAACCTACAGTAGGTCGCTGACTAGTGGGCCTGTGGCCACGTTGGTGTGCCACACTAGCGTGGACCAGTTAATCAGCGTGTCATCATGATGACCACAGCATGGCCTCCACCGCCAGAGGATGGTCGCCGGCGACGATCGACGACGCCCCAACAAATGTGACCAACCTAGATTGAATAAGCATGACGTGCTGAACCCTAGTGTGGTGGCGCTGCCAAGAAATGATCGTCGGAACCTCATCAGCGACGAGCTCCGGTGGTGGTGCGGTCGGTATACACGCGGACAGACGGCTACAGCGAGCGAACAACAAATCAGAGAGGACCATCGGAAGCAGAAGCTTACCAGGAAGCTAGTAGATGCGAGTGTGAGAAGGGGTGAGCTCGAACAGCGTCGCCATGGTCGAATGCGAGCGGTGGACCGATGAGGTTGGTGACATCGATAGCGAGCGAGAGAGATCAATTCATACTGCCAACCAATCCTGAACAATGAGAGGAAACCTTCAGACACCATGATTAAACTCGGGGAGGTTGGAAACGATGGGGATTTGAGATGGCCGGAGTTAGGGTTTCGGTGAGGAAGAGGGGTTTGTGCGAGGGAGAGGATAAGACTGGTATGGATGGATATAGGAGATCGCGGTCGACCTTATCAACAAGGTCCGGGGCGGCGGAGAGCATCACGGCGGTCCAATTTTTGCTGAGACGGTGACCAGCATCGGGCGATGACGCTCGTTCCAGAGAGCTGCTTGTGACGTCGAGGAAGACGACGACGAAGCGGTATCCGGGCCTGGGCCGGAGCTGGGACACTACAGAGTGAGCAGAGAGAAAAAGAGTGTGGCGCTGAGTGGCAGTTAGGCAGTGGAAAGCACTGGGCCGGCCTGCTGCTCGGGACAGGTTCCTTTTTTCTTTTTGTTTCCTTTTTTTATTTTCTGTTTTGTTTTCAGGTTTGAATATTACACATTTGATTGAAATTTCTTTATAGAATTTATTTTCTAGATAATTGCAGTAATACTAAAATGTATTTAGTATTATTTTGTGAATTTCTACTGTATAAATGTTATATTTTTTATTTTGTGTTTATAGATCCTTCTAATATTTGGTAAGGGACTTTGTTATTCTCTTTCTTTCCATATTAAACCATGGATTATTAAATGATCTTTCCTTATTTATTTATAAAACTTAGTTTTAGTGAATATATAGTTTGGAGGGAAAATTTTATATGGTGATCCTTCATTATTATTTGATACATAAAGTCCTAGGGAATTAATATGATTAATATTATTATCATGAATTTAGGAAATAGCAATGTATATAATTTATTATAACTAACACAGGAGTTAGGGTTTGAATTGTAAATGCTTACCCTAGGTTTTAGGGTTCTTATATACTTATATTTTTTTGTTGATGCGAATAAAGATTAATGGCTAAACATATTGTCTTTATGTTTGTAATCTTTAATGATATCTCCCTTTAAAATAGAAAGTTATTTTCTAGAATGTCTTATGGAAAAGAATGGATAAAGATAACTCCTAAGCACATATGGTTATAATAATTGGAAATGACAAAGATGTGCTTAAGTGATTTGCTATAGGAAAATATTCCTATAAAGCTTTGTGTAACTAAGATGATAGATCAATCAGATGAAATGGACACTATGTTTGGCTAAAGATTTAGGGTTTAGTGTTTACCAAGAATTCCTATCTTCCATAATTCACAATCCTGGACTTCTAATTAAGGAATTCCTTTCCTAGATATACTACTTCTTCATATGCATCATCATGTGTTAACATAATGAGTTTTATTTCACAAAAATATTCTTATCCACCTTTTATTCTTCTAAATCCATTTATAAATCCAATGAGCTTGTTACTAAAGCTTTTCATAATCTGCCCACATCTATAATTGGGCTATATCAAATTACTCTGGTAATGATAACCTCTAATCCACTAAGTAGTTACTTCTAAATCCATTCATATACTTCCTTTATCACCATCACTAATATTACTCCAATGGATGTATATATCAAATTACTTTCCTTAAAAGCTTACTATCCTATAAGAGGAATAACACTACTTCAATAACTCCATGCTACTCTAGCTTCAACTTAATTATACTGTCTTGTCTCTAATTAACTCCAATAACTAATACTCTAACCTCACATTATATTAATGTGACTGATCATGGCTAACCTAGAATAACATATCTATACTAGGGTTCAATCATGTTCTACCCACCAATGTCACTTATACATGATATAAGCATTCAATCTTGGTGACTAAAGCATGATCTGTAGAGTTCCCAACCTTTAATAAGGTAGAGATCCCTGTGTTTACAATGCTAGTCCCTGGATCAATAGCTAGCATCCACAGTTAAGATGTAATATCAAGAACAAATGTCATAATACAACTTTATAACCAGGAATAACATAATTTATTACATCTTGCATAGCTCATTTGGCTATTACATTACATTGCAGCAGAATATCTATAAGCATGGGGTCCTTCATCTGCAAAGTGCCACAGGCAGACATGTTGGTTGTAGACTTGTAATCCTAATCATTAAACTTCACTAATATCAAACAAACCTGCAACATAACAAGTTACAGCCACAAGGGTCAATACATTTGAATTGTATTGGCAAGTGATACTATGGTAGTATAGTGGAGTCTATCATCTATATGCTTTTGGCTAAGTGGATCTTTAGGCTTGCATTGATCAAAATAGATTTTCCTTATCATTTGAAAACACTAAGTTTTTGCTTGACAAAATCACCCAAGGAACCACCAATAGAAATTGGTGAACCTTAAACCCTTGTTCAACCTCAAGTTTTTAACTTAGAAATTTGGATGATGAGATTTTTGATAGCTTCCATGTCTTGATGCTCAAATTGTCCTTTTCCTGGGACATGGCTAAGTACTTAGATTTTACACTCTGCAGAGGTTGTGCACTTTCCCCACAAGACTTGGTTTCCCAAGACAAGATCTTTCAGAAGCCTTCCCTTAGACCAAAATGGATGCGCTCCAACCTATCAATCCCCTACCACCAACTGTCCATTTGGCTAAGTTATTGCAACCTATATGATCCAGGCAGAGCCCATAATGCCATGTGGTTACACTTGAAGCTTCTCAACATTTGACATCTCAAATCTCTTTGTTCCTGGGTGGCCATCCACAAGTGAGACATCAAGTATTCCCTAGTATACTGGACTTGGTGAAGCCCAAGTTTTCCCCAACATACTGGACTTGCATGACCACTCAACACAAACCATTCCTTCCATTCCACCCAGGTGATTCATTCACTTAGTTGTTTTATTAAACAAAAACACAAGTCCACAGACTTAGAAATTTTTCCATAGTATGAATATATATTCCACCCTTGTTTTCTATTAGCTAAGCTAAGCATGATAGTAGTAGGAATCTTAACTTAGGAAAATTCTACTATGGTTTCATCTACTAGGATTTCCCATAGCATGGTTTATACTTAGCAAAATTTCCATGCAAGTCTTACTTAGAAATATCACTAATGCATAGTGAAAATAATGGGACAAAAGTATGAAGCATCACTTGCCTTTTTGGTAGAGTATAGGTTCACTTCTTGATCTTTGCAATGTTCACACACTTCAAGTCACTACAATTCAATCAAGCAAATAATATTTCAATCTACCATTCAAGCAATTCATCACATAAAATAATAAAACAAAACAATGCATGCAAGCATGCAAAAGGGTTGTTTTATTTGTAAAAGTGGTTTCTAGTAAGTTATGAACATTTGGTAACACCATTTGGTCATTTTGTAAAGTGGCAAAAACCATTTGCAAAAGATTCTATCTCTAAACCATTTTTAAACCAAATCATTATTTCATGTGATTGAAATTGCCTTTAGCAAAGTAATAATTTTTATAGGGTTTACCAAATACATTTTCAAGTCATAAAACTTGGTGTTTGGGGTCAAAGAGTTTATTCCAAAACATTTCTCAAAGGTTTTCTTCCAAAACCATTTTTTAACAATTAAACCATATTTTTATTTGACTAGAAATGGTTTAAATCAAAGATTTATTCTTTTGTTTCACCAAAAACATTTTTTAAACCACAATTTGTTTCCTATGGTCAGTAGGTTCAAAACACACCAATTGCCAAATATTTTATCCCCAAAATCATTTTTGAACAATTTTTGTATCCTAAACAAGCACTCACAAGTTTCTGCAAAAACAAACAAGTTAACAGAAGCTTTTTACTAAAAAAAGTGCATGGTTGGCTAGGGTTTGTTTTTCTGAATCCATTGATATAAAGTTTGCAAAATTTGGACGTGTAGATTAAAAGTTATGCAATTTATAAAATCACATATCTAATAGATCAAATCTGTTTTAATTCAAATCGACAGAGACACGTGGCTTAATTCTACTCGTTGATACCGCTTCGCTCAGATCACGCTCTATGGTGCGTTGGATCAAGTTAGATCGAGTGGCACATGTTGCGTACCCCTTCGGCGTTAAGTGAATCTATCGCACTCGTTGGATCCAGATCGAACGGCTACTGTGCGACTGACCAGAGGTGGGCGGCGCTAGCAACGGTGAGCGGCGGCGATGCGTTCAGGCGGTGGCGCTCCGGCTAATACAGGAAGCAAGGGGGATGGGGAATAAGCTCACCGAGTTTGCTGGGTCGCGGTGATGCTCAAGGTACTCGCGGTTGGTCAAGGGGCGCACTGGGGTTGCAGGAATTCCTCGTCGGAGTTGCGTCTGACGACGGCCACGCTCTGTCGTCGTCGAGGGCGGCGCTATGGGTCACGAAGAAACAAACGGAGGACACGGTTAGCTTCGTACGCAAGTCGCGGACATGTGTGTATCGAAAGGAGGGCAAGGGGGGTCTGGTCTCACCGGTAGGGTTCGTCGGAGCGGAGGCAGACGGTGGCGCTGCACTGGCGGTGACGTTGCCGAGCTTGCAGAGCACGCGCGGGTGAGCTGGCGATACGGGAAGGTTCGCCAGGATGTGGGGAACAGGTGAGGGTGGTCGTGGGGGCAAGGGGCGGAGTCTACTGGCCGGAATCGTTTGCGGAGCTCGCTAGAGACAGTGGCAATGCGAGGCAGAATTGTCGCAGCCTGGTGGCTCCTGTGAGGGGTGGTCTTGGGGAGAAGGGAGAGGAGACTAGGGCGTTTAAGAGGCGTCGTTGCAACGCGGGATTTAATCAGTCATTAACGCGAATTGACAAGGCGCATTCACGGCGGAAACAGCCGGCGAGGTGAGGGGAGAAGAAGTCGCGGCGAGTGAGGAAGAAAGAGCTGGCGGTGGGGTCCGCTTGGCAGCGTGAGAGAAAGAGAGGGAACGGGGTCCACCGGTCAGTGTCACTGCGGGTGTGTGATTGAGTGAGAAATAAAACGGTTCGGGAAAAAGAGATGGGCTGCCGATGGGCTTAGTGGGCTAGGCTAGTTGGGTTGCCTTGTTTCATATTTTTTTCTGTTCTGTTTGTTTTTCCTTTTTCCTTTTCTTTTATTCTGTTTTGATTTTGTTTATTTAATTCAAACACACAATTGAATTCAAAACTTTGCCAGATTTTGTGTAGGGTTAAATTTTGGTTAGTAGCACATTCTGAAGTCAATTTTGAATAAAAACTTTATTCTTTTTGGAGTCTTTTATTTACTCAAAATAGGTTCTAGTTTTAAATCAAATAGATTTAATAATATTTCTAAACACCATTTGATTTTCCAAAACCTTCCAAAATCTTTTCAGTAGGTTTTGATTACTTAAAGAGGTGTCAAATAATTCATCTTGAATTATTTGGAAAGGTTTTTAATATGATTTATTAATCATTTATAATTTGGATTTGTCTTTATTCCAATAGGATTTGGTTTATGCCATTTTATTTTACTTTGGCAATTCTTTATCCTTTTATTTTATTTGGATTTGGATTATATTCATTCCACTTGTTTAAAGGATTGGGCCAAGGTTTGGTTTGGTCTTTAAATATTCTTTAATTAATATTTCTTTCTTTAACTTATAAAATCGATATCTTTTTATTTAGAGATCCAAACTTGGTGATTTCAATTTGTGAAATCTTGTTTATTATTTGTTTATCCTTTTAAATATCTTTAGGATTAATTGCCCACCAATTGGTATGGGTTTCCAGATAGGTGCTTTATTAGCTTTGGGAATTTAATTCCTTATCTTATTATATTCCATGGTTCCAATTTAAGTGAAACCAATTTCTATGGTCTTATAATATTTCTATTTGTCTTTCTTGATCATTTGTGAATGTTTGGTCGACAAACTTTTATATGGATCAAATCCATAGGCTTGGAGATAACTTGGAAATGATTTTTATTCCATTAGGGCTTTGGGATTTGGATTTATTTTCCAAGTGTTCAAATTTCCAGATACTTTCATTGAGGAATGCATTTCCCTTGATTTGGACTTTGTTGGATTCAAACTTTTTATCAAAGTTTGTTCAAGATGGGATTTTAAGTTTCTATTTTAGAAACTAAAGTTTCTTTTCACCCTGATTTTCAACAAAATTTATTTTTGTTTATTTATTTTTCACATTACAAGATTTGGAAAATCTTGGGATGTGACATGATCATTATAATCCTTTGATCCTTTATGGTTTAGGTTTCCAGTTGGCTAATCAAGGCTTCACCAATACAACAATATAGTTGTATTATAATTTTTTTTGTTTATCTCTATTGGACTAAGAGATATTATTCATTGACTATACCTACTTGATCCAATAGGATTAGTCCTGGTAACTACCTTCAATACTCATCCTTGTAACCTTATCTCAAATACTCTTCTATTCATTCAGGAGTGAACTAACTCCATCAATTATCACATTGATCCTATTCTCTTCCATCACTCCCATCATATAGATGATATTTAAACCTAGCATTACCACTTACCTCTTCTTACTTCTTTCTCTTAAGGACTGAAGTGAATGCCATGATAAGGACAAGAGTTGATAGGTCAAGAATTGATAAATCAATAGTGATTACTCAACATTGATGAACAACAGATATTAGAATAAGATTCAATAGAGATGATAATGATTGATATGGGAAGAAAGGTATATGGTGAATGATGTTGACTTGGTTTCTTTCCTACTCAATCTCACTAAAGAGTTAAGGTTGGGTATTACCATGATACTCATGGTATAAGTAGATGAGATTAAGATAATCAAGATTTAGTTGTTACATTCCTATTACTTAAGTTATGTTTATAACTTGGTATTCATGAGTTGTGTAATGAATACTAGGATATGATTACTTAAGGATCAAGTATAAACCATTAAGTAATGTATTAGGGTTAACTTTTATTACATTTGATCCACCCTTAGATCAAATCTCCCTTACCCAAAATAAGGTTTTAGCAAAGGTCATATTGAAACTTATCGCAGTCAACTTGATGATCTACTACAATTCCATCAAGTTAAGAGAAGCTTCAATCACTTTGACAAGTTTTGTTCAAAAGCGCGAAAATTATTCGGATTTTCTATGCATGAATGCAATGCACACATCTGGGTTCAGCTTATTTCTAAGCTCTAATGCTGGGATGTTACAAGTGCGTAGACATCAAGCTCTTTTCTGGCGCCATTACCGGGGAGGTTTTGGGCTTTTACCTTTCCTCCACGCCAGAAAGCTCTTTTCTGGCGCTGTTGTCGGGAGGTAAGGTAAAAGGTACTCACATCCTCCGGTGTGAGTGCTCGAAGTTATTTCCTTTAGATTCTACAATTTGGTCCTTTTGTTTCTTATTTTCACTAGTTAGGCTTAATGGAAAACAACAACAAAATTAGAGTGCTTTATTGTGTTTATCTTGAGTTAGGACATGAAGTGTTTGAAGAGAAAATTAAAAAACCTATGGAGCTTTATTTGCATGCTAATAGCAATGTTATTAGTATGAATTTTTTAAACACCATTACTACTAATGGTATGGAAACGTCTAAGCTTGGGGAAGTTAGTTTTTATGAAAAAGATCTTTCTAGTTCCCCAGCTTTAAGGAAGAAAGTTTGTTCTTATGATACTCAATCTACCATATCTGATAATTCTAATGATACTTGTGGTATTTTAAATCCACATACTGAAAGTGTCCCTTTTAAAATACCTATTGAAATTGTTGAACGTGTTATGAATAGCTGCTATTTTGGAGATGGAACTGTCCATCCTAGTGATCATTTACTCTTTATACATGAATTATGCGAGTTGTTCAGGTGTGCAGGTATTTCAATGGACCAAGTTAAGAGGAAGCTATTCCCTTTCTCACTTAGGGATAAAGCAAGGGAGTGGTATGAGCTACTAGATGATCCTCATCATTTGGAGTGGAAGGAACTTGAAACTCTCTTTTACTCTAAATTTTATCCTCCTCATGAAATTCATAAAGATAGGAATTATATTTATAATTTTCATCCTCACGAGGGAGAAAGTATTGCCCAAGCTTGGGGGAGATTGAAGTCACTAATGCTCAAATGTCCCATTCATGAGCTCCCCAGTAATGTTGTTATCAATAATTTTTATGCAAGGCTTTCAGGACATTACAAGGACTATCTGGATACCTATTTAGAGGGATCCTTCACAAGTAAGGGGGTCAAGGCTAAGTGGGATCTTCTTGAAACAATTCAAAGCAATACCGAAGGTTGGGATAACGACAAAGGTAAAAACCAGGTATAAACTATGAGTATGATTGCATTAAGTCTTTCGCTGAAACTGCTAATTTTCAAGAGCTTAGTGCTAGATATGGTATTGATCCTCAAATTCTTGTTAAATATTATAGAGCCTTTGCTTCCCATATTAATGCTCCTAAAGAAAAGTGGGACATGTATCATGAACCTTTTAAAGACACTTGCATGGAAAATGAAAATGTTATTAATGATTGCAATAAACATGCTCAAACTTCTGAAAGTACTATTTCTTATAAGCATGTTAATTTTTGTGGTATGCATAGACCTTGTGAGAATAATCAAATAGAATAATAATATTGTATCACACACTGGAATGAAAAAACCAGAACGTGGTATAAGGCTCTAAATGATCTTGGTAAAAAAATTGTGCCCTCTATCCTTTTATTTGTGAACTCTGCTATGAAGTGGGTCATTTCAATTTTCAATGCGCAGGCCGTACTAATGGCCTTTCTAATCCAATGAGTACTGCAAGCTTGTATTGTGATAACGCAATCACTTATAATCAACATGATGAACTTACATTGTTTTTGGGGTGTGAAGAGTTATCAAGAAAAACTTCTTTAGTAGACATGAGTGCTTTTGGTATGAATTGCGTCCTGCATGGGTGTCATCTTTATTGTGTTGATAATTTCCACGCTAATACTTACATACAAAATCTTATAAAATATGATATTTTACCAAAAATATGATAGGACTGATATGAGTTTTGTTCTTATTAATGAAAAGGAGGAATCCTCCAAAGTTTCTTCTATTGTCTCTAACAATAAACCAGGGTATGTGGAGAATCTTCCTTTCAAGCCTCTCCCTACTAAAGAGGAGAAGAAGAAGAAGAGGAGGAGGAGAAGGAGAGAGAAAACGGTATCTTCCCCTAAGCATGTTACTCCTATCATAGTTTTTGCTGATGAGTCTGAACTAGATGATGTTCCTATGCCTGTTACCTATATTAGTGATCATGATTGGGAAAAGCACACTACTTTTGATATTGAAAATCTCTTTGGCACCAATTCTAAAAATATTAATAATTGTTGTGCTATTAGTGCTATCCATGTTCCTTCCAATGATGATATGTTTTCAAATGAACACACTTGGGAAGATAGCTATTTTGTTGAATTTGCTCCCACTACAATTAATAAGAATGGCTATTCTGATGTGGAAAGTAATGATCATTTTATGCATGTGTCTCATGATAAGAATGTTTTATGTGATAGTTATATTGTTAATTTTATTGATGATTCTACTGAAAGTTATTATGAGAGAGGGAAACATAGTTTTATGCACCTCAAAAATATTAAGTTTCCCCTCTTTATGTTGAAAATTTTGAAGTTGCACTTGTTTTGCTTTCCTATGCTTGTTTCTTTGTGCTTTCATGACTTGTTTATTTACAAGATTCCTATGCATAGGAAGTGGGTTAGACTTAAATGTGTTGTGAATTTGCTTCTTGATGCTCTCTTTTACTTCAATTCATATTTCTTATGTGAGCATCTTCTCAAACTATCAAGCCTAACTTAAAGGTATTAAAGAAAAATACTTGTTGGGAGATAACCCAAGAGTTTTCTTGAGTCTTGGAAATTATTACTTCTGTAATGACCTCTCCTTGTCCTTTTTGTTTGCTTTATGTGCCAAGAATGACCTCTAATGAGAGGGAAGTAAGATTTGGGGAGTTGCTGTCCCGAAACAGATTTCTATCCTTCACCATAAAAATTCGTGAGGAGTATCAGTAAGTCGGATTGATCTAAAAATTTACAAATAAATCCCACAGTATGTTAGATAAGTTTCATTAGTTCAAAACTTTTTGATTTCAGAAACAGAAGATGTTCGAAAAAATCAGTTTCTACCTGTTGGTCTGTTTTGACAGATTTCTGCCATTATTTGCATTTGCCACTTATTGATTCCTTTTTGAGTTCTCTTTAGGGAAATTGAGCTTTTTGAAGGAGTTGCTACAGTAGCTTATGTTTTTAGTGAAAAGTCTTGCTGTTCCAAAGCTTTGCCTAAAGGTCTATTTTCTTTTGAATACACTAATGTTGCTAATGAAGATTGTGTGAAGTTTTGTATGAAGGAAAATTTGCAGGTGTAGAGAAAGAATGATGTAATGAGATGAAGAATGGACAAAAGATCAAGCTTGGGGATGCCACCCCGTGTCACCCCAAGAAATATTCAAGAGGTACAAGCGTCAAAGCTTGGTGATGCCCAAGGCATCCCCTTCTTCATCGATAAAAAGCTCAGGTCTTTCTAGACACTTCGTTTTTATTGTTTCATGCACAGTTGTGTTGTTCTTGGAGCGTCTTAGTTTTTGTTTTTGGTGTTTGTTTGCTTAGTTTGCTTGAGTAAGTTGGTTGGTTACACCACACTTCTTTTGGAGAGAGACACACTCTGTTTTTATTGCCTAGAACACTCTAGTTTTCACTCTTATTGTTCTATGAGTGTTCTTTTGCTAGCACTATGTTTAGCCTTAGTTTTCTTGAGCTTCCAGCTTAGAACTTTTTATTTCTTCTTTGTGGATTTGTGAGACAAGCTCACTGATCTTTATTGATTATTATCTTTGTGAGTTGTTTCAAATAAGTTGTTTGGTGTTGGAAAAGAGTGGAAAGTTTCATGCTTATAGTGGTACAAAAGGGAGCTTGTTTTGACTGTGACTTAGACCTTAGCATGACATGCTAGGTGTTGTTTTGACCTTATGCTTAGTGATTATTGTTGTAGCATGTCTTGTTCCAAACAATTGGTATTGCTTAGTGTGCCTTGAAGAAATTATGCGTTGTTTTAGCATGCAAAAAGCATAGTATTGTGGTATTCTCCTTTGATGCTTTGTTTGGGTTGACTTTGCACATGCTCACACCATGTTATGACTATGAACAAGTCACCATGACCTCTATGATCATTTAGTCCTTTACTTGTAGTACCACTCTTTGCTTTGATTAGTAATGCTTTGTTGCACTGCATGATTATGGCCATTATTGCTCTCTTAGTTGGTTGCTCCCAGTCTTTTGCTAGCCTCCACTTGTATGAGTAAGATCTACTCATGCTTCCAACTCCCTAGAAACCAAGTTATCCAAAGTGTCCACTATAAACTCCTATACATGGTGTGTTACACCATTCCAAAGTATATTCTTGTTTTCATCTATCTTCCAATTAAAAACTATTTTGCTATGTGAAAACTTAGTGATTAAAGCCCTCACAAACTTGATGGCACACTTTATATTCTTTGCCCCTAATAAACTTGAACCATTGTCTCTTCTATGTTGTATATGCTTACACTTATACGTTGGAATTAGAAGAATCGTGTTGTCAGGGGGAACGTTTTCAACATGCACTTGTACTTTGTACTCAGTTGATATCATGCTCTTGTCACATCCCAAGATTTTCCAAATCTTGTAATGTGAAAAATAAATGAATAAAATAAAACTTTGTTGATTTTCAGAGTGAGAAGAAACTTTTTGAAATCAAATGGGAACCTTCAAACCTATTTTGATCAAAATAAATCCTAAAGGGATTTAAAAAGATAAACATTTAATAAAGGATAATAAAAATATTTGGTTTTACTATTTTTGGATCTTTTAAATAAAAGGTTTTGGCTTTCAAAAGAAAAGGTGGATTTATAAATAAAGATTATTTTATAAAGCCAAATTTGGCCAAGCTTTTGAAATAAAATGTTTTGTTTTGATTAAAAATAGTAAAGGTTTATTTAAATAAAATAATAAGGATTTAATATCCAATATTATTTAAGTAAAGGCTTTTCCCATTTTAAATAAACACTAAAAACTTATTTATTTATTTTAAATAAGTTTTCCAAGTATTTTATATTCTCAAATAAAACCTACTGAAGTGTTTTGGTTTTATTTTAGATTTCAAAATAAAGTTCTTAATAAAACAAATCCTATTTGAATTAAATGAATAAGGTCTATTCATTTAATTGTTATTGGACCCTAAAATAAAATGTTATTTTGTTTAAAACAAGTTTTTCAAGTATCTTTTATTTTCAAATAAAACCTACTGATTTGGTTTTGAAAATATTTGGATTTCAAATGGAGATTTTATTAAATAAATCAAACCCTATTTGATTAAATAACTAAAGGTCCATTTTATTTAATTAATGAATGGATCCTAAAAAGAATAAAAATATTATTTTATTTTGGGATTTGGTTTATGTTGATAAACAGAACCAAAAACTCATTACAAGTGTGGTGTTTGTTTGAATGGTTTGAAAGTTTGAATAGTTGATTGAAATTCAAAACAGAAATTGAATTGGAAAAAGAAAAACAATCAGGAAAGAAAAAAATGGAATCTGGACTCAGCCCAACCGGCCAAGCCCACTAAGCCCAGCAAACAGCCCACTCTCTCCCACCCGCAGAAAACGCTTCACACTCGCTCACTGACCCGCAGAGTGACTGACTGGTGGACCTCCTTTCCTTCTCCCTTTCTCACTGACCGGCCGACCCCACTCTCATGTTCATTGTCCTCACCCGCCGCGACCTCTTCTCCCCCCAAACCTCGTCGCCATTTCTGTCAAAAAACTGCGCGCTTAATTCCCCTTAACCACGCGTTGAATCAGCCCCGTGACCGCGCACATTTAAGCGTCCCTCTCCCCTCTCTGATCTCCCTCACACGCCAGACCTCCCCTGCCCCCAGGCTGCCAAATTCTGCTCAAACACCGCCACTGTCCGACGACGCTCCGGCGAGGATTCCGGCCAGCACACGCCACCTCTTGCCTCCTCGAGCACGCAGCTGTGATCAGCATCCCCCAGCGGACCTTTCTGCAGCCGCAGCTCACTCGCGCGCGCCCCTGAGCGTCGACAGCGACAACAACCGCCGCCGCCACCATCTGGCTCTTCTCCGACGAGCCCCACAGGTAGTTTCCGACCACCCCGCGCCCTCTCCTTCACGCACACATCGTCGCCATAGCTTTACGCGTTTGACCCTGTCTTCCATTTGTCCTAGCGTGCATCGTAGCCCCGTCTCCAATGACGCCCGAGCGAACCCGACGCCAGCAGGAACTCCGGCGAGCAATCAAGCCCACTCCAGTGCGCCCCTCGTCGAACCAACAACGCCTTGAGATTCTCCAGGATTTTGCGAACACGGTGAGCCTACTCCCTCCCTCTCTTGCTTCCTGCTTCGCCAGCGCTGCCACCATCTGGCCGCACCGCCGCTCGCCGTTGACCTTGCGCCGCCAGTTCTTGGCTATTAGATAGGAGCCGTCCGATCTCGATCTGGTGGATAGGATAGAAAGTAAGCGAATGGGTACGCACGCTTCTGAGCCGCATGATTCAAATTGATCCAACGCGCCAGAATAGCCGATCCGAGTGAAACGGTACCGACGAATGGGAATAGGACGCGTGGCCAGTTTCTGTTTAAAACAGATTTTGAAATCATAATTAGATGCAATTTTGAAAACCATATAACTTTTGATCCACACGTCCAAATTTTGCAAACTTTATATCATTGGAATCAGTGGAACAAGCCCTAGCCAACCATGCCATTTGTTTAGCAAAAAGCTTCTGTTAAAATGTTTGATTTTGCAGAAACATTTGTATGCTTGTTAAGGATGTGAAAATTGTTTAAAAATGAATTTGGGGATAAAATCTTTGGCAATTGGATTGATTTGAACCTACTGACCATAGGAAACACTTTGTGGATTCAAAAATGTATTTGGTGAAACAAAATAATGATTCTTTGATTTAAAACCATTTCTAGTCAAATAGAAATGTGGTTTATTTATTAAAAATGGTTTTGGAAGAAAACCTTTGGGAAATGTTTTGTTTTAAACTCTATGACCCTAAACACCAAGTTTTATGGTTTGAATACATATTTGGTGAACCCTAGAGATTAATGCCTTAGTAAAAATATTTCTACACCACATAAAATGACACCTTGTTTTGAAAATGGTTTATGAAGTGAAACCTTTTGCAAATGACTTTGCCACTTTACAAAAAGACCATTAGGTGTTTTCAAATGTTTATAACCCATTAGGAACCACTTTTTCAAACAAAACTAAGCTTGGCATGCTTGCATGCATTACCTTGACTTTGTTATTTTATGTGTTGTTTTGCTTGGTTGGTAGATTGAGTTTGTGCCTTGCTTGATTGATTTGTAGTGACTTGAAGAGTGTGATTGTTGCAAGGACAAGGAGTGAACTTATACCCTATACCAAAAAGGCAAGTGATGCTTCATACTTTTTGTCCCATTACTTTCACTATGCATTAGTGATTTTCTCTAAGTAAAACTTGCATGGAATTTGCTAAGTATAAACCTTGCTATAGAAAACCTAGTAGATGAAACCCTTAATAGAGATCTTCCTAAGTTAAGATTCCTATTACTATCATGCTTAGCCTAGCTAATAGAAAACAAGGGTGGAATATATATTCACACTATGGAAAAATTTCTAAGTCTGAGGACTTATGGTTTTGTTTAATAAAACAACTAAGTTAATGAATCACCTGGGTGGAATGGGACTTGAATGGTGGATTTTGGTTGAGTGGTTCACAAGGCCCATGTCTATGGTTTACCTTGTGTATCTCACTTGTGGATGGCCACCCAGGAACAAAGAGATTTGAGATGTCAAATGTTGAGAAGCTTCAAGTGCAACCACTTGGCATTATGGGCTCTGCCTGGATCATATAGGTTGCAAGAACATAGCCATATGGACAGTGGGTGGTAGAGTTTGATAGGTTGGAGCGCGTCCATTTTGGTCTAAGGGAAAGCTTCTGAAAGATCTTGTCTTGGGAAACCAAGTCTTGTGGGGAAAGTGCACCACCTCTACAGAGTGTAAAATCTAAGTACTTAGCCATGTCCCTGGTAAAGGACAATTTGAGAATCAAGACATGGAAGCAATCAAGAATCTCATCATTCAAATTTCTAAGTTAAAAACTTGTGGTTTGAACAAGGGTTAAAGGATTTTCAATCTTTGATTGAGAAAAATGATTTTGTCAAGCAAAAACTTAGTGTTTTCAAATGATAAGGAAAATCTATTTTGAGCAATGCAAGCCTAAGCTCCACTTAGCCAAAAGCATATAGATGATAGACTCCACTATACTACCATAGTATCACTTGCCAATACAATTCAAATGTATTAACCCTTGTGGCTGTAACTTGTTATGCTGCAGGTTTGATTGATTTAGTGAAGTTTAAGTGATTAGGATTACAAGTCTACAACCAACATGTCTGCCTGTGGCACTTTGAAGATGAAGGACCCCATGCTTATAGATATTCTGCTGCAATGTAATGTCATAGCCAAATGAGCTATGTAAGATGTAACAAAATTATGTTATTCCTGGTTATAAAGTTGTATATGACCTTTGTTTCTTGATATTACATCTTAACTGTGGATGCTAGCTATTGATCCAGGGACTAGCATTGTAAACACAGGGGACTCCACTCCACCTTATATTAAATAAAGGTTGGGACACTCCCTCTACAGCTCTTTTGTCTATGGATGTCACCGGTGTGAAATAAAGAGGGAACTTGTAAGTCCATGGAGTTTGTATCCTGTGTTAGAGAAACGCCTGGGCCGCTAGCCTAAGCCATGCCTAATCATGGTGGAAACTTGCAGCATCACCATAGTGACATCTATGAAGCATTCTTCTTATGAAAAAAAGAGACACATTGAGAAGAGAGGAAAGAGAGAAAAAAGCACCATATTCCCATGGTAAATAAGAATATTGCTGAGATGCTCATTGTCTACTTGCCTTGTCATTTTGGTTATGGGAAAGCTCCTGTACCATGTGCAAGGGGTACCCCGTTGGCGGTTCTCTATGATATGAAAATACTTACAATGACAAGAACTTGCAGGTGACTGAAGTTGAGTAGCATGAGGTGTGGCCCTCGTATTCAAGGGACTTGAGATTACCAACTTATACTTTGTCAAGCATATACTCCATCTGTGTTCACTTTAACCTTAACCACTTCAAGATTCTTATGATAGGGGCAATGAGGGCTGAAAGCTAACAAGTACCATAATTTTTGGAAGCTCTTTTTGAAACTTGAAATCCCTGCTTCCTTTATGAAAGGCCTTTCTTCCACCATTATTTGAGTTTCCACCTTCTACTTTTAGGCAGCATTAAGAGCGCATAGTTGTAATTATGTATGCAGTGTCCCGAAACTTATTGATTGATGCATATTGTGATATTACCTGCTCTTGTGCTATTTGTTTCTAGTCACCCTTGTGAACTTTGAAGGTGTCCTATGCATCTATTTGATACTCTATGAGGGACAAGCTGAATGCCACCATGCCATGTTTTCTGTATGTGAAACAAACAAACGTTTTTCAATGCATGTTATTCATGATATTTGTTTATAGCTTGTCATGTTGCATGCATAGTTACTATGTCCTATTATTAGAACTCCATCTTTCATGCACATGTTTAGAGTTCTTTGATCCCATCTTTCAATGCTTGCAAATGGTTATATCTTCATTGTGAAGGTGCATGTCACCTCAAAAATTATTCTTTTTATCACTTACCTACTTGAGGACGAGCAGGAGTTAAGCTTGGGGATGCTTGATACGTCGGAAACGTATCTTTAATTTTTGATGCTCCATGCTTGTTTTGTATCTACTTTGCTTTGCTTTGTCTACACTTTGAGGTGTTTTTATATCTTTTCTGGAACTAACCTATTAACAAGATGCCACAGTGCCTGTTGCCTGTTTTCTTCTGTTTTTTGTTCCAGAAAGGCAGAAAATCAATATTCTCGGAATTGGACGGGACAAAAGCCAAAGTCATTATTTTTCCCGGAGCAACACGGAACCACGAAGTAGAGCCGGAGGGGGGCCACAGGGTGGCCGCACCCCCTAGGCGCGGGCAAGCCCTAGAGGCGCCCACAGGGGGTGTGGGCCCCCTGGACCCCCACCGACCTTGATTCCTGCGCCTATAAGAATCCTCCGACCCAAAAACCTTGGGGCATCCAGAAGAAATCCACGAAAACCTCCGTAGCACCGCCGCCACTGAAGGGGAGATTCGAGGTACAGAAAGTCTCTGTTCCGGCACCCTGTCGGGACGGGGAAGTGCCCTCGAAGCATCTCCATCGATCTCCATAGCCATCTTCATCACTGTTTCTGATTCCCATGATGAGGAGGGAGTAGTTCTTCCTCGAGGCTAAGGGCTCTACTGGTAGCTATGTGTTCATCTCTCTCAATGCATGATCATGTTGTGGTCATGAGCTTTGTAATCAAGTAGATCTACCTTGCTACTCAAGTGCTTCACTAGATCTCTGCTCTTTCCATGTGTGTGAAAGTGATAGCGTGCACGCCATGGTGGCACTTAGGTTTGAGTCTACATAAATACTCTTTGTGCTTTAATAGATCTATGCTTTTCCTCATGTGTGTGAAAGTGACAGCGTGCATACCGTGTGTGGCACTTTGGCTAGATCGAATATTTTTATGAGTTATATTTGGAGTTGGATGTCTCTATGAAATTGTGGTGTTTGTTGGAACCATCTAGCTCTCAAGGTGACGGTGTGGGGTTATCTAGATTGGGGAAGGTCCTACCGTTGATTAGAGTGTCCAACCGGAGAGTAGTTAAGAGTAGTATCATGAAGAGGGGATATTTATATGAGAGAGTGTTCACTAGTGAAAGTATGATCCCTAGGCCTTGTTTCTAAACATTGAAACACCGTTTGCATCTAGATCTATTGCATGTTTGCTTGATTTAGTCTTTACCTCACCATCAAGCTATTTTCTAGCATCGTTACCGCTTGTATTTCACTATCTCTTTGCCGAACTAGTGCACCTATATTGGGTGTGTTGGGGACACAAGAGACTTCTTGTATCTTGATTGCAGGGTTGCTTGAGAGGGAATACCTTTGACCACTTCCTCCCTGAATTCGATAAACCTTGGGTGATCCACTTAAGGGAAACTTGCTATTGTTCTACAAACCTCTGCACTTGGAGGCCCAACAACTGTCTACAACAATAGAAGTGCGTAGACATCACTTGATCTTATGCTATGCTAACTATAGGAGTGTGTCCATCACATCATTCTCCTAACGACATGATCTTGTTATTAATAACATCCAATGTCCATGACCAGGAAACCATGATCATCTAATAATCAACAAGCTAGTTTAACAAGAGGCTTACTAGGGACTCTTTTTATGTTTACAAAAACACACAAGTATTAATGTTTCCGGTTAATAAAATTATAGCATTGGATGTAAACATTTATCATAACACAAAGATATAATAATAGCCACTTTTATTATTACCTCTTGGGCATATCTCCAACAGTCTCCCACTTGCACTAGAGTCAATAATCTAGTTTGGAAAAACTTGTGCATTCAACACCTATGACTTTCTGGTGTTATATATACACGATTGCTAGTGGTAAACTTAATCTTCGGATCTGACACTTCTAGGTCCGTGTGTATTTGCATGTCTTTGCGTCTCTACGCATCACTCATTCTCTAATGAGATGGCATTATATAACTTTGGTTCTTTGGTGAGACCTTTAGTTCCTTCGGGTTAAATCATGTCGATACAATTGTCGTACAATATATCTTCATAGTACTAGCCCGTTGTGAACCACACCTAGTTTGATAACAAACTACTTGACACAGATGCCCTCTTTTGCTGCTACAATAACAGTCATATACTTAGCCTTTTATTATAGTATCTATCACAATGTCTTAACTTTGGAACTCATCCAGATCTGTTATGGAACTTTCTTTTCATTACATTGTGCCACCCATATTTTAAATTGATATAAACTTAATTTGTATCATGTGACAAAACTAGTATCAATGTAACACTTTACAATGAACTATCTATCTATTTGTCACCTCTACATAAATAACATATTCTTAGTTCTTCCAAAGATCATAAGGATATCCTTACTATCTTCCAATGATCATCTTATGAATCATTCTGGTATCTGCTCATAACATTTAGAGCATAGGACATATCTGTATGTATACATATCACGATATGATTAATCAAAATATTCTTGTGATTTCACTCACCAAGTGTCAAAACACTTGGATCTTATCTCGCTTACCAAGTGTCAATACATTTGAATCTTGATTCAATCCTTCCTATGCAACAAGAACTTTTCTTGTAGTTTCTATATTGAACTATTTCAATATCTCATCTATGTACTCTTGGCACAACCATATTAGCATCTCAATCTATCCATATAGACATTAATGTCAAATATTTGGGTTTTGCCTAATTCTTTCATCGAGATGAAATTCTTAACCCATGTTAATAAAAGATACATCATTTCCAATCAACAATATGTATTTCACATAATTCATTAGAAATATGTCTTAGCGCTTGTAACATCCCAAAAATCATGGTTTATAAAGTTTGCATATCATTCATGCATTCATAAGCATTTGGTTATTTTCAAACAAGATTTCAAAACCAGAAACCATTTGTATGCCTATTATTTTATGTAAGAAAGGCAATGGTTTTATTTCTACTCTCAAAATATGATAATACTTTGATTTAACCAGAAATGTTTAAGGGTTTATGCAAAGCTTGCACAAAGATTTTCAAAACAAAAATCAAAACTAAAACCATTCATATGCCAATTATATATATTCAAATAAGGCATGGTTATATTTTATTTTTCAATGGATCAAAGTATCTTGGAATAAATAGTAGTGTTTTATACACAATCATGTGCTTGGTTCACACTACAAAAATCCAGAGAAAGTTTGAAATCAAACTCATTTGAATTTGGTTGAATTTGATTCCTGAAAAATCAAAATAGAAAAAGAAAAGGAGTAAGGAAATAAGAAAAGGCCGATGCCACCTATTCAGCCCACCAGCAGAAGCGGCCCAGCAAGCCCACCCAGGCCATTTCCCTCCCTCTCTCTCTCACGCGCACAAAACCTACCCCTCACCCGCTGACTAGTGGCCCCAACGCCACGTCGTCGTTGTCTTCCCCAAACTCCGTGCGCAGATGAGGTCGCCGCTGCAGTTTCTTCCCCTTCACCGCCGGTTTGAAATCTGATTAATTGGCATTGATTCGTCGCGCAAATGATGCCCCTGCTCTGGCTACTTAAACCCCACACCGCCGTGACCATTTCCCCTCAACCCTCAGCACCAGAACGCCCCCAGGCTGCCTGTATTGGAGCTCGAACCGCCGCTGCCCGACGAATTCCGATGAGCTATTCCGGCAAGCCTCGAGCCCCCCCCCCCCCCGTCCCTCATTCACACGAGCGTGTCCCCCTTGTCCTTGCGCACCTTCTGACACCTCTGGTTTGTCCTACATCGCCCCAGGTCACCGTCCCCGTCCACCCCTGCAAACAACCGAGGTGTCGCTCGACTCCGACGAGCAATCTAGGTAAAATCCGAGCGCCCCTTTCCTTTTGCCTTCCACTATCTTGTTTGCCTGATCCTTGTGCACGCACTGATGGTCCTGGTTTGTGCTAGGGAGACCCTGGTCGTCGCCTTCGTCGCGGCCCGCACGAACCCGACTGTTTGGGAGGTGACCTCGGATAGGGTAAAGACGGGGAAAGACGAAAGGATGTTCCTCGTCTAGTTTTCGAGTTACAGTCTAAGTCGGCTGAATCCTGAAGAGGTCGGCCGAGATGGGAAAGGGCAGGACCCTTATGATAATGGCAAGGCATTACCCGGCCGAGATACTGCGTAAGTCGGGCGGGTTAGCCCGAGTAATCTTAATGCAGGTGAAGGACGAGCCGAGTTACGCGAGGCAGGGCCGGATGATACGAAGCTTGCAGGAGAAGGAGAAGCCTAAAGTCAAACTCTAGCCACAGGCTAGGGAGAATCTGAGCAGAGCCAAGCACAAGGGACAAAGGCGCAGAGCGACAGAGGGGCAGAAGGAGGTCACGGAGGTGACAGTCCTAAAGCCCGAGGCACGCAGGAGGGGCCCTCTGGAACCTTGCCGTCATTAGAGGGGCGACAGGGAAAGGAGGCCGCCGAACTACTATATTGGGACAAGCATATTCCTCGAATATGCTTGCCACGTCAGCCCTAAAGGAACCCAAGGCTCTCCTTTATAAGGGGAGGCTTGGACCCTGAGGAGGGCATCGGCCCATTTAGTACCGTTAGGTTGGTAAAGTTCTCTATTTCTTCTTGTACACAGCTCAAGGAGCACTTGTAGCCCAAGGAAGGAGAAATAAAGATCTTTACCTTAGTCTTTTGTGTGTAGAATCAACTACATCTTCCCTCCCCAGATCCCTCTAGCATCCATTGGCCCCATACTTTAGCCTACCCATGGCATCTGTCGTGCCACCACCACGACAGTTGGTGCCCACCGTGGGGCCAGCAGCGGTGCTAGCTGGAGTCATGATCCGGACAGGAAACTTCATCGACACTGGCGAGCGCATTGTCTTTGTCTTGGTCCGGAGATTTGACGTCAGCGACAACGCGGGCAGCTTCAAGGGAAAAGCTCCTCCGCGCAACAGCGTCTTCATCAGCTTGGGCATGCACCAGATCTACGTCGGCGTCGACATCTCCGGCGTTTATCCTCACTAGGTTGTTGTTGCAGGAGAACCTCCCCTTAGCACCGCGAGCAGTCCGCGCGGAGCGCGCCCTGTCAGCAGCGTCGAGGTGATGGTCGCAGCCGGGGTGCAGGCGGGAGTAGCAGGCGCCGGATCAAGCAGAGACCCTGCGGCGGGCGTACAGGTCGCGCCCAGGCAGACAGCTCCACAACCCACCGAGGTAATTCCTTCAATGGTCAACCAGACCGAGGTGCAGGAGACAACCCCAAAGGCACCAAGGGTAAGAGGGACACCTCTGGAAAGACCAGAAAACATTCTTCAGGCAACCATAGATAATCTGACTACACCTGTAGCACCGATACTTGATCCGGCAAATGCTCAGGCCGAGTTGGAAGAAACCAGGCAAAAGGTGTTGGTAGAGGCAAAAAAGGTGTCGGCCTTGCGCGAGTCCTTAAACAGGACCCTGCGAGAATATGCCAGGGCAAACAAGCTTGACGTCGCCCCCGAGCGGGTTGACGAGTTGAGATTAAGAGGAAAGAACCTCATAGATGATATCAACAAGGAGCATGATGCTCATAAGGCAGAATCAGTTGATCTAGGCTTGCCGAGATACAGTACCCCGGCAAAGAACCTGAGAGCGGCAAATGCCGCAACATTAGAGTTAGAAGGATTGCCCGGCGAAGCCCGGCAGAAACAGCAAGAAAGAGTGAATGAGCTGGTGCGCATTGCGAACCAACAGAATGAAGAAATGCTCAGAGCAAACCCGGCGAGGCCAGGTGCCTCGCGAATGGTTCACTCGGCTGGAGCAGCACCTGCCTTATCTGTGGCAGTAGCATCTTCACCCGGAAACAATGCACGAAAGGACAGAGCGGTAACTTTGGGAAAGAGAAATAAGCAAATTGTTCCATATGATCCGGCGATAGCCGAAAAAGCAAATGAGAACAGAGGCAATGGAAGCCGAGGTAACAGTGGCGAGAGAAACCCCAGCCGTGCCGAGAAGGGCAGCGGAAGCCGAGGCAATGGAGATCTCGGAAGAGGAGAACTCGGAAGAACAATATCCCGGTCGAAGGAAGGAGAGAACCTCCACCCAACCCGCAGCCGAGACATGAACCTCGGCAGGAAAGAGAAGTGAGACCAATTCGCCACAATCAGGTGAATGAGAGGTATAATGATGGATATTCTGAGATGGAATATGCGATTCATGGTGGAAATAACCACTATGGAATGCAGGAGAGAGTTCTGTACAGAGATTTTCTGTCAACTGACGCCAGAGTGAAGCTGGACCGGCTATACCGGTCTGAACTGCTAGAAGAACAGGGTCCACCAGGTCCGTCGTGCTTCGGACCTCGGATCATGGGCGAGCCGCCTGTGCCGAACTTTCAGCTGGCAAGAGGCACAAAAACATACAATGGGAGCACTAAACCACAGGATTGGTTGATTGACTATGCTACTGCTGTAAAAATAGCTGGTGGAAACTTACGATGGGCAGTACGATATGTCCCGCAAATGTTGGAAGGACCAGCTAGAGTATGGCTGAATAACCTGCCAGCAGGCAGCATCAACTGTTGGTTGGATTTTGAAGAAATGTTTGTTAGCAATTTTACCAGTACTTACAAGATGCCAAACAGGCCGCAGCAGCTAGCCATGTGCAAGCAAAGGCCGAATGAGACAGACAGAGAATTCTTAACTCGGTGGTGTAACCTGAGAAATTTGTGCGAGGGAGTTATAGAGTCACAGGCAATAGCTTGGTTCGCCCAAGGATGCCGCTATGCCAGTGTGTTATGGCAGCGACTGCAAAGAGATATGCCAACCACATTGGCAGAAACCATCAGGATAGCGGATTCATATGCATTGGGAGATCCGACGCAACCAGAATTAATGTCGGCAGATCATCAAGAACATCAAGATCAATATGCAAGAGACATGGCCGGGTCATCCAGGCGCAATGACTTCAGAGGAAGAAGAAGAGAAGAGAGACCGGATTATAGATATGGTTCAACTCAGGTGGCAGCAGTAGTGCAAGATCAGCCGAGTCACGGAAATAGTCAACGGCAAAAGAATGGTCCTCAGCAGTGGACACCAAGGAATGAAGGAAAAAGACAGTGGACACCAGAGCAAAAGAAGCAATGGCAGGAGAGGCCGAAGTACACGTTTGAGTCTATGTTAGATCAGCCGTGTAAGTTTCACACATCAAACCCGGCCAGGCCGGCCAAACATACAACCTGCCAATGTGCATGGATGAAAAATGCAATGGGTAACCCCGCAGGCATACAGGTAGCACCTCTCCAGGCACATCAGCAGCATCAGCCACAGTTGACTGGAGCAAATGCACAACAACTGATGTTACCGCCTCCTCCCCCGAGGTATGAAAACTCGGACCGGAGAGATGCGGTGCATCAAGTGATAAACCAAGGTCCAGATGGAAGGACAAATCCAGGAAACAATGGACGCAATGATTACAGAGAACATCATCAATCATATTGCATGTTCACAATAGAACAACAAGACAAGCAGAGTATACAGCGCCGGCATATGGAAGTGAATGCAGTTATGCCGGCAGTACCAAGATATGTGCCTTGGTCGGATCAAGAAATAACTTGGAGCATAAAGGATCACCCCAAGATAATGCCGAGTCCGGGTTCGTATGCACTTGTGTTAGATCTGACATTTGTCGGACCGAGCATTAATGTGAAATTTTCAAAAGTACTCATTGACAATGGGAGCAGTATCAATATCGTGTACAAAGATACAATGCATAAACTCGGAATATCGCAGAACATGCTGCAGTCCACGAGGACCACATTCCATGGGATAGTTCCAGGGCTTTCATGCGAACCCATTGGAAAGGTTCGAGTGGATGTGTTATTCGGCACAAGAGATAACTGCAGAGAAGAAAATTTAGAGTTTGAAGTGGTGGATCTAGAGAGTTGCTATCATGCTCTACTCGGACGGCCAGCATTGGCCAAATTCATGGGCAGCTGCCACATAACTTACCTGAAAATGAAGTTACCCAGACCACAAGGGGTGATAACAGTTGCAGGGGATTACAGGAAGTCAATGGAATGTGCTTCTGCCGGGTCAAATCTGGCTGAATCATTGGTAATAGCAAGAGAAAAGAGAAGGATTCAGGAGGTAGCAGCCCTCGCTCAGTCGGCACAGCTGAATATGTCGGCATTAGCCAACCCACATGGAAGTGTCTCCTTTCAGCCGACTAAAGAAACAAAAAAGTTCCAGATAGATGAGCAATTCCCAGAGCGCACCATCACCATTGGTGCCGGCCTAGATGCTAAATAGGAAAGCGAGCTCACCAACTTCCTCCGTGAGAATCGGGATATCTTTGCATGGTCAACTCAGGATCTGCAAGGTGTGCCGAGGGAGTTGGCTGAGCACTCTCTGAATGTAAGGCCAGGAGCAAGGTCGGTGAAGCAACCTCTCCGCCGCTTCGCCGAGGACAGGAGAAAAATAATAGGGGATGAAATAGCTCGGCTCCTTGCGGTTGGGTTCATCATGGAGGTGCTGTATCCGGATTGTCTATCGAACCCAGTGCTAGTGGAAAAGAATAAGGATGATCCAAATGTAGCCATTGTATGGCGAATGTGTATCGATTACACGAACCTGAACAAGGCGTGTCCAAAAGATCCTTTTCCTTTACCTAGAATAGACCAAGTCATTGATTCGACCGCTGGTTGTGAGCTATTGTCATTTGTAGACGCGTATTATGGTTTCCACCAGATACCGTTAAATCCGGCCGATCAAATAAAGACTGCATTTATTACCCCGTACGGGGCTTATTGCTATCGCACCATGCCATTCGGCCTGCGTAACACGGGGGCAACGTATCAGAGATGTATGCAAAAATGTCTACATGACCAGATAGGAAAGAATGTACAAGTGTATGTAGATGATGTGGTTATCAAAACCAAAGAAAGCAAAACGCTACTGGAGGATATACGGCAAACTTTCGCGAACCTGAGAAGGTTCCGAATGAAACTTAACCCGGAAAAATGCACTTTCGGTGTGCCTGCGGGAAAGCTGCTCGGTTTTCTCGTATCCAGCCGAGGTATAGAGGCGAACCCAACTAAGATAAAAGCAGTGGAAAGGATGGAATTGCCGAGATGTATAAACGATGTATAGAAGTTCACAGGTTGCTTAGCCTCGCTCAGCCGATTTGTATGTCGGCTGGGAGAGAAAGCATTACCACTTTATCAGTTGATGAAAAAATTTGATAGGTTCATTTGGACACCACAAGCAGACAATGCATTCCATGAATTGAAAAAGATGTTGGTCACAGCGCCAGTCTTGGCTTCTCCATTGTCGAAAGAGCCTATATTACTTTACATAGCAGCCACGAACAGAGTAGTGAGCGCGGTGATCGTGGTGGAATGAATTGAAGATGATAAATCCGTACAAAGGCCGGTGTATTACCTAAGCAAGGTACTATCAGCCTCAAAACAAAATTACCCACATTATCAGAAGATGGCATATGGGGTGTACATGTCAGCAAAGAAACTTAAACATTACTTCGAAGAGCACCACATCAAGGTGATTTGTGAAGCACCCATAGCCGACATACTGAGCAACAAAGATGCAAGTGGCCGAATAGCAAAATGGGAAATTGAATTGTCACCTTATGCTCCGCAATTCGATAGGCGAGATGCAATCAAATCTCAGGCTGTGGCCAACTTCTTCGTGGATTGGGCCGAGGTACAATATGAGCCACCATTACCAGATCCAAAATATCGGACGATGCACTTCGATGGTTCCAAACTAAGAAACGGTTTGGGGGCAGGAATAGTATTAACTTCGCCAAAAAGAGACCAGCTAAGATATGTGTTGCAAATACATTTTGCCGCGTCAAACAATGTCGCCGAATATGAAGCACTCGTCCATGGATTGAAGGTGGCAAAAGATATTGGCATACGCCGAATCTTGTGCTACGGAGACTCAGATCTAGTAGTACAACAGGTCTCAGGCAATTAGGATGCGTTAGATGCCAATATGGCCTTATATAGATTTCATGTGCAAAAACTCAGTGGATACTTTGATGGATGTGAATTTCATCATGTACCTCGGGCGGAAAACGACGCCGCTGACACATTGTCAAAACTCGGATCAACCAGACAATCGATTCCCCCAGGCATCGCCCTAGAGCACCTGAGAAAACCATCAATAACACCATCACCGGAGTCCGAATCTATTTTTATTCCGGCAAAATCAAGCGAAGATAGTGTGCCGATGGAAGTTGACAAGGAATGTAACGCGGAATTTCCAAAAATGAACCCGGCCGATGCATGGACGGATATGGGGAAATCCGAGGTAATTATGTCAATACAAAATATGGAGATAGATAGCGAGATTACCCCAGAAAAAATCATACCAACATGGGCGCAACCCATATTTTCTTTCCTCAGATACGCGATTTTGCCGAATGACGAGGTACTGGCAAGACAGACACTCAGAAGAGCTAAAGCTTATACAATCATAAACAATGAGCTGTATAAAAGGAGCGTCACAAGCGTGTTGCAAAAATGTGTGAGCTCGGCGGAAGGCCAGGAGATCCTCCTAGATATACATCAAGGAGAATGCGGTCATCATGCCTCATCCAGAGCTCTAGTGGCCAAAGCATTCAGGCATGGGTTTTATTGGCCAACAACGTTGAAAGAGGCCAAAGAACTGGTCGAAAAATGTAATGGTTGCCAGAGATACGCCAGCAAGATACATATGCCATCGTCCGAGTTAAAAACGATACCAATTACTTGGCCATTCTCTGTATGGTGCTTAGATATGGTGGGACCATTTAAGCCGGCCCGAGGCGGGATGACCCACATCTTAGTCATGGTGGACAAATTCACAAAATGGATTGAAGTAAAACCAATAAAGAAATGTGATGGGCCAACAGTAGTAAAATTCCTCAAAGATATTATCTTAAGATATGGCTACCCACACAGTGTCATTACAGACAATGGTACAAACTTTGCAGAATGAGCTTTCGCTAGATTCTGTCAAGAAAAGCACATAAGACTAGATGTCGCCTCTGTGGCGCACCCAGCATCCAATGGGCAAGTAGAAAGATCTAATGGACTGGTATTGTCCGGAATAAAACCACGACTCGTCGAACCGCTGCAAAGGTCGGCAAGATGTTGGATTGAGGAACTACCAGCAGTACTATGGAGCCTCGGGACTACCCCAAACAGATCAACAGGTTATACACCATTTTTTCTAGTGTATGGGGCAGAAGCTGTGCTTCCAGCCGACATAATACATGACTCGCCAAGGGTTACCCAGTATACAACCGCTAAAGTAAATGAAGTAGCTCGGCAAGATGATGTCGATCTGCTAGAAGAAGCCAGAGAACTGGCGCTATCAAGATCAGCTATCTATCAGCAGGACTTGCGACGATATCACAGCAAGAAGGTGAATCCCAGAGTGTTTAAAGAAGGAGATTTGGTTCTCCGGCTGGTGCAATGCACGGCCGACATGCACAAACTATCACCTCCATGGGAAGGACCATTCATCGTGAGCAAGGCATTGCACAATGATGCGTACTACCTAATCGATGCTCAGTCACCAGGAAAGAACAAGGCAGACAAAGCTGGCGAAGAATCGAAAAGACCATGGAACGTAGCTTTACTTTGTCCATTTTACTCATAGGAGTCATCTACCACACATCGTAAAGTGGCGCTTCAGGACGGAGCATCCGCTATGTATTGAACCTCGGCGCCCAGAGCAGTGGCTCGGAGACTGCCATATGTTATTTTTGAATTTTGTGCTATGTATCAAACCTCGGCACCTTGAGCAGTGACTCGGGGACTGCCCTGTATTGTTTCTAAGTTTGGTTTATGTATTAAACCTCGGCGCCTTGAGCAGTGGCTCGGGCCTTGCCATATGTTGTTTTTGATTTTGTGCTATGTATCAAACCTCGGCACCTTGAGCAGTGACTCGGGGACTGCCCTATATTATCTCTAAGTTTGGTTTATGTATCGGACCTCGGCGCCCAAAGTAATGGCTCGGGGACTGCCCTATATTGTTTTTTATTTTCTGTTTTATGTATTATACCTCGGCGTCTTGAGAAGTGACTCAGGGACTGCCCTATATTGTTTCTAAACTCGGTTTATGCATTAAAACTCGATGCCTTAAGCAATGGCTCGGGGACTACCCTATATTATTTCTAAGTATGGGTATCCTGTATTACAAGAGTGAGTACCAAACTTCGGCACCCAGAGTGATGCTATTTCATTCTCCCCAAATATGGCCTTCGAGATCTACACCCAGATTAACAGTCCAAAACACAGCAGCCACGCTACGAAACTTATCAAAAGTCAGGCAATATTGAACGCCGAACTACGGTAGAGCAAATGCAAATATACACTCCAAACTCAAGAAATGGAAAACTGTCAAAGCAAGGATTCGGACAAATAGGACCAGTTCAAACAAAGTAATGACAATTACAACCACTTGTGTCTCAGCGGCACAAGGCAAAAAGAGTTTCATACCGCACAAAAGACGGACAAATGTTTGACGTACATCATACGCCCGGCATACCAGGGATAAGAAATGACTTAGAGTTTTTTAACTGGAGAGGCAATGACTTGGTCAGGAGCTGGGCACTACGAGGTGTTGGAGATATGCCCAAGAGGCAATAATAAAGTGGTTATTATCATGTCTTCACACTTATGATAAATGTTTGCATACCATGCTATAATTGTATTAACCGGAAACATTAATACTTGTGTGATTTGTAAACTAAAATAAGAGTCCCTAGTAAAGCCTCTTGTTAAACTAGCTTGTTGGTTAATATATGATCATGGTTTCCTGATCATGAACATAGAGATGTTATTAACAACAGGATCATATCATTAGGAGAATGATGTGATGGACATACTCCTATAGATAAGCGTAGCATAAAGATCAAGTCATTTCAATAGTTCAATTGCTATATGCTTTCTGATACATAGTAACCTAATTCCTTCGACCATGAGATCATGCATATCACCTTTACTGGATGGATGCTTTGATGTCATCAAACACCACACCGTAACAGGGTGGCTATAAAAGTGGCATTGAGTGTTCGGAAAGTATTGGTTGAAACACATGGATCAAGAGTGGGATTTGTCCATCCATATGACGGATAGATATACTCTGGGCCCTCTCGGTGGAATGTCATCCAATTAGCTTGCAAGCATGTGACTTGGTCACAAGGGATCACATATCACGGGAACGAGAAAAGAGTACTTATCGGTAACGAGGTTGAACTAGGTATGCAGAGATACCGACGATCATAACCTCAGGATAAGTAACATATCGTGAGACAAAGGGAAATTGGTATCGTATGTAAGTGGTTCATTCGATCGCAAAGTAATCGTAGAAATATGTGGGAGCCATATGAATTTCCAGATTCCTCTATTGGTTATTGTTCGGAGAAGTGTCTCGATCATGTCCGCATAATTCACGAACCGTAGGGAGACACACTTAAGGATTCGACGTTGTTTGAGTAGTTATGGTATTATGAGAAAGAGACCGAATGTTGTTCGGAGTCTCGGATGGGATCCGGGATATCACGAGGTGATCCGGAATGGTCCGGAGAATAAGATTCATATAAGGAAAGTCCCGTTTCGGAGTTCGGGAATGATTCCGGTGTTTTCATCGGGGATATTCTAGAAGGTTCCGGATTGTCCGGCACTCCGGGGGGGAAGGGGTACATGAATGTGTCATTACATATTGGAATGATTGCATCATGTACTAAGTGTTCTTGCTGTCCCAAATATAGGATTAAATTGAATCCTAAAACAGAAAAGTCAAATGTCCAGTTTGAAAGTCAAACGGCTAAAACAAGAAACTGTGGGAAACAAGCAAGAGGAGTTGGAATCAACTTGGAGGAGGAGTTGGACTCCTCCAGGCCGGCGCCCAGCCCAAGGCCGAGTTGGGGAGGGACTCCCTCCCTCCCCTGGCGCGCCAGCCCCCTCCCATCTATATAAGGAGGGGCAGGGCTCCCCTCCTAGACACACAAGTTTCCTATCCTCTAAACTAAACCCTAGATCTAGACCCCGGTTTAGAGCTATTCGGTTTAGATCCTTCTAATTGGTTTAGAGCCTTCTAATTGGTGTGTCTAATTACTAGACCACTAATAGCCTCTCTCATAAGCTCCACCATACTCGCACCGGCTTAAGGCGAAGCCCTGCGGGATTTCCCCTCTACTTCCGGTACCACGCCGTTGTGCTGCCGGAATCGCGAGGAGAGTGCTACAACCTCCGCTGCCTGCTGGAACAAGGGAGAGGAAGGTCTTCGTCGAGTACCGAACGTGTGACCGACTACGGGAGCGCTGCCGGAACGTGGCGCCGGAAGGATCGTCTACGCGAT
Organism: Avena sativa; assembly: GCA_916181665.1. NCBI lineage: Eukaryota > Viridiplantae > Streptophyta > Magnoliopsida > Poales > Poaceae > Avena > Avena sativa. Next base: position 27,088,373 of record OV702283.1, read on the forward strand.
CTTGAGATCGGAAAGAGTACGACTACATCACCCACGAGAATCTGCTCTCGTTAACCGCTTTGGAATCTTCGAGGGTAAGTTATTCCATCGACTCGTTGCTACAATCTAGTAGATAGATCTTGGCTTGTTTGTTTGTATGCGATAGAAATTTTTTGTTTTCCATGCTACGAACCCCTACAGTGGTATCAGAGCCGTGTCTATATGTAGATCTGTTGCACGAGTAGAACACAATGGTCATTGTGGGCGTTGATGCTTTTATTGTCGATTGCTTCTTGTGTACTTTGCATCTTGCGGTATGTTGGGATGAAGCGGCCCGGGCTAACCTTACATGACATCGTTCATGAGACTTGCTCCACGCTTGACATGCAACTTGTATTGCATAAGTGGCTTTGCGGGTGCCTGTTTCTCCTAGCATAGTTAAGATCCAATTTACAACGGGTGATTAACAATACTAGTATCAATGTTGTGGTTCATGTTCGTAAGTTAGAGCGACACTTATTAACAGCCCCAAACCACGTAAAACATGCAAAGAAAGTAGAGGCGTCTAACTTTGTTTTGCAGGGGTGTGCAGTGATGTGATATGGCCATGATTGTGATTATATATGATGTATGCAATGTTCCTTATTGTAAGTCGGCAACCGGCAGGAGCCATATGGTTGTCTTTAATTTCTGTTAAGACCCGCGTGTCTATTCAAAGTAGTTGTAATAGTTGAAGCCGGTGGATGACAACCATGGAGAAGCGTCATTGACCTTGATGCAATATCGGTGATGATGGAGATCATGTTCGTGCTTGAAGATGGAGATCAGAAGCACAAAGAAGAAAGGCCATATCATATCACATATTATGAATTGCATGTGATGTTAATCCTTTATGCATCTTGTATTGCTTAGTAGACGACGGTAGCATTATAAGATGATCCCTCATGCACATAAATTTCAAGTTCTAAAGTGTTCACCCTTAGTATGCACCGTTGCCAAAGCTTGCTGCTTCGAAGCACCACGTGATGATCGGGTGTCTTTGATTCCGCGGGTGAATACAACGTAAGCAAGCCAGATTTGCTTATGCGGTAGCTAAGGTTTGATCTTGACGAGCCTAGCATGTACAGACATGGCCTCAGGAACACGGATTACCGAAAGGTAGAGCATGAGTCATATAAGTAGATATGATGAACATGTTGATTGTTCGCCATTGAAGCTATATCAACTCTCGTGATGATCGGTTTTGATGTGGTGGATTTGGTTCGTGTGATCACTAAAACAATATGAGGGATATTGTTTTGAGTGGGAGTTCACCTAGATTAATTTAATTATTAATTAGAACTCAATTTATCATAAATTAAATCAAAGTAAATTTGCATAGTTGTTGTAGTCATTGGCATCCGTTTACCACCTTGCGCTTAGTTATAATTGAGATGATAGAACTATAGAATTCTGGTTAGATACTTTACGAACTGGTATCGTATTGTTTTAAGTGTTAATCTAAAGTTTAAAAGTCCTATTGCAAACTTTCAGTAAGTTCCGGTTACTCCATGAAGTTTAATAATTAGTATTAAATCAAGAGTAACAATTCCAAGTGTTAGTATATAAGTATCATGTTTGTATCCATGATTCTTGATATTCAAAGGATTCTCCTAATATCAAGGTTATCTAGGATCTGAAAGAGTTGTTTCAGAAACCATGATGTGTGGAAGATATTGTGATATCTGAAACGAAGTTTTGGTTGCAACATGATAGAGTATAATATGGCAAAAGTCATGTTCTCATATTTGATGAGAATTTGCAAAAAGGTTGGAGACACTTGATGTCCTAATCCTCCAAAAGGTTTTGGATAGCAACATTATACTCATAATTCATCGTTATAAGCTAAAAGTAGCTTGATCATGGAAGATTCCATGATAAGGGTGAACATTTGATGTAGGTAAAATGTTTACTACACCAAGAGATTACTAGAGAAAGGAATTTGAAAGAACACCAAACATTTGATGATGGTGATCTACTTCAAAGTGCAAGTCCAAAGACATTGGTATTTAACTATACATGTTTTTGACTATGTGTCATATGTATGACTCCACTGTTGATGTTGATAGATTCTTTCAAACAGAAAAGGAAATACTGAAAGAAAATCTCATAAATATATGGCAGAAAAGAAAAGACTAGAATTGTTCAATTTAAGTATATAGATGATATACATGTTATGGCTATATTCTTTGCTTATTAAACAATGTGGTTCTCAAGTATTTGATACTGAATTTGTTGGTGTGAATCGTCATACGAAACAACACAATTCATGAACTACAATGGCCTAAATAACTAGCAAAAGAATATGTGATGATGTTCATCGAGAACAAATAAAGGGTTATTGTGTTGCTCGTTAAACATCAAAGCTTGCCTTCAAAGATTTGTTTTATCAGGTATTATGAGAACAAAAGGATTGTTCAAATAATTGCCGTAATCCATAAAAGATGGATGATTCGCAAATCTCGTTGGAGACATCACATCCATAAAACTAGTGCTAAAAATGTCGAAAGACAAATTGATTGAAAGATCACTTAGGAAGTGACATCGCCGTTTAAATTATAATGGAAAGAAAACATGAAGAAACTCCATGTGGATGGAATTTTGGAGTCTTCTGATTTTTGATCAAATGACGCTTGTGAAACTTTCCTAGAGATAATTAAAACTTCGTTCATAGGCCGAAAGGGAACGAATGACTAGCTCATTGGAACTTGTACATATTGTTGTATGAAATCCATTATGTGTAGTCAAGAGCGATGGATTTCAACTTCATATGCTTTCTCCGAAAATTTGAGTGAATATATGAATATTTACTTAATAAGGATAAAGTATGAAACACTTGAAAAGTTCAAAGACTTTCAAGATGAAGTGCAAGATCATTGTAACAAGAATATAAATAGTTTATGATAAGATCATAAAGGAAGATATTTGAGTTACAAGTTTAGCATAATACCTAAGATTTAAGGAATCGTTCCGTGGATTTGCATTTTCCCGAAACACCATAAGAGTATGGAGCGTTCGAGATATGTAATTAAACCTTGTTTGACATGGTAAGATCGAAAGGTGTAATTCATAAAACTGCCATTGTATTTTAAAGATTAAAAGCTTTAGAGATTACCGTTTTTCCACTGAAAAGAGCTCCATCATAATCCGTTGAAATGACACCATATAAGGTTATGGTTTGGGATAAAACCCAAGTTGTCCTTTCTTAAACATTGGTATGCTATGCATAAGAAAGATGTTTGCAACCAAAGTCGGATGAACCTGTCTTTGTATGTTATTTCGAATAACTGTTAAGTACTCCTCCATAACATCGGAGACAAAAGTGTTTGTCACTTAAAACGTCAAGTTTCTTTGAGAAGGAATTTTTCGTGAAAAGTTAAGTGGGAGGACAATAGAAACTTTGATAAAGTTAAAGGAACCTTAGCTATATGTGCAGAGTTGCGCAGCGCCGAAAAGTGTTTCGGAGGCAGCAACAATGCTCATGGTTCACGTACCTCAAAAGGTTGTGGTCACGGAGATCCAAGTTCCTATTGAAACAAGTAGGTCGGATGAACAATCAAATACCAAGATTTGAGGGTTGAATCATTATTTAAGAATAATGAACCGACTACATGCAGAGAAGCGATGATGGGCCCTGACTCCGTCAAATGGCTTGAAGCCATATAATCCGTGATAGTTCCATACACGAGAAATCAAGTTTTGAACTTGAAGGACCCTCGAGAAAGGTGTAAGACCTTATAGTTGTGTCTGGATCTATAAAGAAATAGTCGACATGTTGGGAAAGAGTTCACAACAATGTTCAAAGGTTGACTATGACAAGATTTGATCTTTCATAGTGATATTTAGTCTAGATGGATTAATGTAGCAACCACTACATATAATTTGTTATATGGTAGTTGAATAAACAAAACAAGTTCTTCTAATAGAATCGTTACCTAGGCCATGTGCATAACACGGTCCATAGGGTTTTGTTAATTCAAAGGATGCTAAAAAGCATATGCAAACTTCAATGGTTGAAGTAAGCATAGCGGAGTTGGAATCTTCACTATGATGAAACTGTTAAAGGAGTTTAAAAGTTCATCAGAGACAATGGAGATGCTTGCATTTGCAAGAAATTAAGTGGGAGCGCTAAGACATGTTTCTAATACATTATGTGGAAGACATATTGTTGATTGGAAATAATGTATCTTTTATTAACACATATTAAGAATTTCATCCCGATGAAAGACTTAGGCAAAACCCAAATATTTGGCATCAATAGACGCTAATATGGTTGTGCCAGAAGTACATAGACAAGATATTGAATGAGTTCAATATAGAAACTACAAGAGAAGATTCTTGTCGCACAGAAAGGATTGAATGAGTTCAATGTTGATGATATATTCAAGTGTATTGACATTTGGTAAAGTGAAACAAATAATCAAGTATAGATTGATACTTGATGTATGAAATCACAAAGAGTATTTATATCAATCATACTGTGATATGTACAAATCCAGATATGTCCTATGCTCTAAATGTTGAGAGCATATACCAGAATGATTCGTAAGATGATCATTGGACAATAGTAAGGATATTCTTATGATCTTCTGAAAGAACTAAGAGTATAATATTTGTAGAAGTGACAAATAGATGGTTAGTTCATTGTAAAAGCACTACATTGATACTAGCTTTGTCACAAAGTACAAATTAAGTTTATCTCAATCTAAACTAAGGGTGGCACAATATAATGGAAAGTGAGTTCCATAATGGATTTGGATGATTTCCAAAGTTAAGACATTGTGACAGATACTACAACAAAAGGCTAAGTATATGACTGCTATTATAGCAGCAAAAGAGGGCATTTGTGTCAAGAAGTTTGTTATCAAACTAGGTGTAGTTCACAGTGGGATAATACTATGAAGATATATTGTGCGACAATATTATCAACATGTTTTAACCCCAAAGAGCTAAAGGTCACACCGAAATACCAAATTTATACAAAGCCATCTCATTAGAGAATGAGTGATGCGTAGAGACGCAAAGACATGCAATTACACACGGACCTGGAAGTGTCAGATCCGGAGATCAGTTGACCACTAGCAATCGTGTACATACAACACCGGAAAGCCATAGGTGTTATATACACAAAGGTTCGAAACTAGATTATTGACTCTAGTGCAAGTGGGAGACTGTTGGAGATATGCCCAAGAGGCAATAATAAAGTGGTTATTATCATGTCTTCACACTTATGATAAATGTTTGCATACCATGCTATAATTGTATTAACCGGAAACATTAATACTTGTGTGATTTGTAAACTAAAATAAGAGTCCCTAGTAAAGCCTCTTGTTAAACTAGCTTGTTGGTTAATATATGATCATGGTTTCCTGATCATGAACATAGAGATGTTATTAACAACAGGATCATATCATTAGGAGAATGATGTGATGGACATACTCCTATAGATAAGCGTAGCATAAAGATCAAGTCATTTCAATAGTTCAATTGCTATATGCTTTCTGATACATAGTAACCTAATTCCTTCGACCATGAGATCATGCATATCACCTTTACTGGATGGATGCTTTGATGTCATCAAACACCACACCGTAACAGGGTGGCTATAAAAGTGGCATTGAGTGTTCGGAAAGTATTGGTTGAAACACATGGATCAAGAGTGGGATTTGTCCATCCATATGACGGATAGATATACTCTGGGCCCTCTCGGTGGAATGTCATCCAATTAGCTTGCAAGCATGTGACTTGGTCACAAGGGATCACATATCACGGGAACGAGAAAAGAGTACTTATCGGTAACGAGGTTGAACTAGGTATGCAGAGATACCGACGATCATAACCTCAGGATAAGTAACATATCGTGAGACAAAGGGAAATTGGTATCGTATGTAAGTGGTTCATTCGATCGCAAAGTAATCGTAGAAATATGTGGGAGCCATATGAATTTCCAGATTCCTCTATTGGTTATTGTTCGGAGAAGTGTCTCGATCATGTCCGCATAATTCACGAACCGTAGGGAGACACACTTAAGGATTCGACGTTGTTTGAGTAGTTATGGTATTATGAGAAAGAGACCGAATGTTGTTCGGAGTCTCGGATGGGATCCGGGATATCACGAGGTGATCCGGAATGGTCCGGAGAATAAGATTCATATAAGGAAAGTCCCGTTTCGGAGTTCGGGAATGATTCCGGTGTTTTCATCGGGGATATTCTAGAAGGTTCCGGATTGTCCGGCACTCCGGGGGGGAAGGGGTACATGAATGTGTCATTACATATTGGAATGATTGCATCATGTACTAAGTGTTCTTGCTGTCCCAAATATAGGATTAAATTGAATCCTAAAACAGAAAAGTCAAATGTCCAGTTTGAAAGTCAAACGGCTAAAACAAGAAACTGTGGGAAACAAGCAAGAGGAGTTGGAATCAACTTGGAGGAGGAGTTGGACTCCTCCAGGCCGGCGCCCAGCCCAAGGCCGAGTTGGGGAGGGACTCCCTCCCTCCCCTGGCGCGCCAGCCCCCTCCCATCTATATAAGGAGGGGCAGGGCTCCCCTCCTAGACACACAAGTTTCCTATCCTCTAAACTAAACCCTAGATCTAGACCCCGGTTTAGAGCTATTCGGTTTAGAGCCTTCTAATTGGTTTAGAGCCTTCTAATTGGTGTGTCTAATTACTAGACCACTAATAGCCTCTCTCATAAGCTCCACCATACTCGCACCGGCTTAAGGCGAAGCCCTGCGGGATTTCCCCTCTACTTCCGGTACCACGCCGTTGTGCTGCCGGAATCGCGAGGAGAGTGCTACAACCTCCGCTGCCTGCTGGAACAAGGGAGAGGAAGGTCTTCGTCGAGTACCGAACGTGTGACCGACTACGGGAGCGCTGCCGGAACGTGGCGCCGGAAGGATCGTCTACGCGATCTTGAGATCGGAAAGAGTACGACTACATCACCCACGAGAATCTGCTCTCGTTAACCGCTTTGGAATCTTCGAGGGTAAGTTATTCCATCGACTCGTTGCTACAATCTAGTAGATAGATCTTGGCTTGTTTGTTTGTATGCGATAGAAATTTTTTGTTTTCCATGCTACGAACCCCTACACGAGGTAGGTGGCACTTCGGCCGAAGTTGCCTCGCCCTCCACAGATCCAGGTGCGACTTTGGGGGAAGCCCGAGGCTGTTGAGAAACGTCAGCTTGCGCTGTGGAATGCCTAGTCCCTTTGGAGGAGGATCGCGCGTCGCCATTACCATCCGAGCTCGAATTGGAATCACCAGAGATAGCCGAGTCACCCTCATCTTTGCCCTGTTCGGCGAGTTATCATCAGAGGCATCCTCAACTTCGACCTCGTCTTCCGGGTTAGGAAGGAAGCTCGGCCCTTTATTCCAGGTATGCACGTCTGCATACTCGACAAGCTGGAAGGCACGAGCTTGCCGGAGAGCGACGAAGTCTGGGTCCTCAACCCAACGGGAACCAGTGCGCAAATTTATCAGGGTATCAAGGGAGATATCCTCATACCATGACATAATAACTGTGAGAGCCATATCAGCACCAGCTCGTCCGGCGGATTCCCTCCAAAGACTTAGCTGTCTCTCAGATGCCATTAATCTTTCCACCAATACTTTGACCTCATCAATGTCAGGAGTCCCAGAAGTATTCGGCCAGAGAACATGGTAGGCCCGGATAGCTGCCTGCACCAAATCCCTGCCCATAATCTTCATCGGACCAACAACAGCGCCAACAGCAACCACGAAATCTTCCATCGAGTATTCTGAGTTCGCATCAGCAGAAACGCCTTGGCACACACGAGCATTAATCACCGCTTTAGAGCTCACGGGCTTAGCTTCTGGAGAATGGTCTGCGTAAAACACAAGTGCGTCGGTCAGTAGTAAGAAAGGGAAAAAGATAACTCGGCCGCGGTCAGAAGCTTACGGTGAATATAGCTCAGCCTTATCTGAAGATCTTTAGCCCAGTCACTCTTGCTTTTCTCAAAGCGAGTGATCTCCTCGCTCATCCCCCGTGTCTTCAGTTCGGCAGCCTCGAGGAGCTCTTTATTTTTCTGCAATTGCAGAGCTAGCCGATTCTTCTCCTCGGAGAACTCCTGGTCGACTTTTTCTAATTCAAACTTCTGAGAGAGCTTAAGGGACACCACCTCGGCACGCAAGCGAGCTATCTCGTCATCTTTATCCTTCAGCTGCGCCGAGTGAGTAACGCTTTGTTCTAAAAAATGCAGCATCACATCAGGCATGGGCGTACAATCTTGGTGAGACGCTGCAAAGGTTTGTAACTCGGCTTTACCAAAGCCAAAAGAGTTAAAAGAAACTTAGTGCATATTTCAAAGGGGAGTATATAAAGTAAAAGAGTAACTAACCTTCCAGGGCCTTGACCTTCTTCTCAAGACGGATGTTAAGATTATTGATGTTCCCTGTTTACCAACAAAGTGAGCCAACATATCATGTACAAAACAATAAGAGCTTCGCAGATGATGCAAGAGTTTGTCGACTTACCAGCTTTCTTCACCACAGGAATAACCTTCTCGTACTTTTCTTGCAATTTTTTATGCGCAAAAAGCAGCCTTTGGAATTCGGCGGTCCGCCGGTCATGCGCAACCTAAGAAATAAAGCAAATAGTAATAAGGTATTCTAACCTAAGATAGATCCGAGTCAAGCAAGACTTAACTCGCATCTAGATGGCTGGATATTCAAAGCTAAGACAGATCCAAGTGAAGCGAGACTTAACTCGGATCTAGATGGCTGGATATTCAAAGCTAAGACAGATCCAAGTGAAGCGAGATTTAACTCGGATCTAGGTGGCTGGATATTCAAACCTAAGACAGATCTGAGTCAAGCAAGACTTAACTCGGATCTAGGTGGCTGGATATTCAAAGCTAAGACAGATTCAAGTGAAGCGACATTTAACTCGGATCTAGGTGGCTGGATATTCGAACCTAAGACAGATCCGAGTCAAGCAATCCTTAACCCGGATCTAGGTGGCTGGATATTCAAAGCTAAGACAGATCCGAGTCAAGCAAACCTTAACCCGGATCTAGGTGGCTAGATATTCAAAGATAAGACAGATCCGATTCAAGCAAAACTTAACCCGGATCTAGGTGGCTGAATATTCAAAGCTAAGACAGATCCGAGTCAAGCAAAACTTAACTCGGACCTAGGTGGCTAGATATTCAAGGTTCAGACAGACCCAAATCAAGAAGAATTTAATGCAGATCTAGTTGGATGGAGGTTCGAACTCTAAGACAAAACTGAACTAACTAAAGCATCATAAAACTTCCAAACGAATAACAAGTTATTCGGTTGCAAGCTTCGGGGACTAGAGTATATATAATAGCATCAGGAGGACTAATCAAAACTCCATAAAAAGAATTACCTCATTCATCTTATCACTTTCAAGAACGATCTTGGCAGCCTGATGTAGGCGGCTGCTGATATCGGAGAGTTGAAACGGCTGTCTGCTTGGATTACCCTCGAGCTGATCGGCAGCGTTCCAATTGTTGGCATACTCGACCAACGAGCTGAGACTGTTCCCACTCTCCGTGCGAGTCAGAACTTTACCTCGGACATGTTGGGTAACCGCCGCCGCCGGACTCTTGTGGAGAGCAAGCTGCGTATCAGCAGCCGGGGTAACAGTGCTCTTGACAGAGGAAGCCCCCTTGCGCAGCACATCAGCAATTGTAGGCTGAGATGAGCTGGCAAGCCCTTTCTGAAAGGACGAAGGCTTGGTAACAACGATCTTTCTTGCCTTAGGAGAGGCGTCAGAAGGAGCCGATACCTCGGCACTTGGGGTGGCATCTTTGGGAACCGGAGGGATTACGGTTGAAGAGGGCGTCGAGATATTGATATCCTCGGCTGGAGTTGGTGTCGCAGTAGAGACCGCGGGGGTCGAAGGAATCTCAACAGAAACATCGGGGTTCACGGAGGAGGCAGCGGGTTCGGTAGGAATATCTGTTGGCCGAAGTGTATCGGCATCAGCAGGAGAAATCTCAGGCGCATCATGGCGAGGTGGTGTCTGATTCGGAGCAGGAGGAGAAGCAACGCGAGCAGGACTCGGAACTCTGGTATCCTCAGGAGGCGGAGGAGAAGGCGGCCGAGTCGTACGACTCGTCATGCTAGGACCGCTGGGTTTAACAGAAAGAGGAGCCCTGCAAAGACAAGAAGATCATGTCAAAAAGCAGAAAGAGAGAAACAAGAAATACAAACAAAAGCAACTCACCCAGTAACCCCGGGCATATTTTTGCGCTTCGGAGGGTGCTGGGCTGACTTCTTTATTCGTTTCCTGGGAGCCGCTTCTGAGGCACCAGCTGGAGCGCTACCTTTCCCCGAGGTAACAGGAGGCCGGGAGGAGAGAGGCTCGGCGTTGTGAACCTGACCGGCCGGATTAGCTGAGAAAGTAGAAGCCGGAAATGCATAAGAAATTGGCATTGCGGCAACTACCTCTAGAACTTGGACCTCGTCCGAATCACCTTCCTCCTCGTGGGCCAGGGTCTTGCCGCGAGCGCGAGCTGGAGCGAGATCCGACTTGGGAACGAACTCTTCTGAGTCCGGCTCCCCGCTGTCCGGATATTTCGATCCGCAGGCCACGGGAGTGACAAAACCTCGGCATCCTCAGTCTTCTGCTCCTCAAACCTCTACATGACAAGAAAGAGAAAAATTAGCAAAAAGAGTTACGAGCGCGATTAAGAAGAAAAACACTAATGCGCAAACTTACTTCAGGAGGGGGATGCTCGCGGGTGAACGGCTTCAATCCCTAGGCCCAATCCTCCGGCATCTCCGTCTTAAAGATAGCCCGGACACGCTTGAAGATGAGGTAGTTGTCCAGCTCCACCGTCAAGACTCGGTTGGGATCGAGAGGACCGCTCATATAGCAGAGCTTGTGTGTGCGTTTCTGGAATGGGCAGATCCGGCTGCAGATGAAGGTAGTCATCAGATCCTCAGTGCGTAGCCCGGAGCGGATTAGTTCCTTCAGCCGAATCTCAAAAGACTCGGCCAGAGCATGACTCTTCCTCGGATTATAGGTCCAGTTCTGCTTGGAAGGAGGGCCGATGGAAAAAGCAGGGAGCCGAATCTTATCTTCACTTCCAGAGTTCTTGACATAAAAGAATGACTTATGACACTTCTTGCATGATTCTAGACCTGCAACGCGAGGAAATATGGATTTCCTCCGAGGTGTGATGGACGCGGCACCGCATTGGGTGAGCAACTTCTCGGAGGGTTGCAGAGATTTGTCTGGGACGACGTTGGGTCGAATCTGAAAAAACTTTGACCAAACATGCACAGATGGCCATAGGCCAAAGTATCCCTCTGAGGCGGAGATGAAGGCAGAAAGAGAGGCGGTGGCGTTAGCAGGAAGATGATGTGGCTGAAGGCCGAAGTAATCAAGGAACTCCCTAGCGAAATCGCTGAGAGGGAGACCAAACCTGCGAGAAAAATGTGACATGAAGACTACATATTCGCCCTCCCTAAGAACTGGAGAGGATTCACTGTCGGGTAAGCGACAAGCTACCTCGGCAGGAATTCGGCGAGTTCGGATTAGCCACTCAACCTCTCGGCGGGTGACAGAAGAGCCCTGCCACGAGCCCCGCTCGGGCCCAAAGGCAGCATCGTCATCCTCAATAAGGGCACCGCTGACGGAGCTCGACATGGGGTCACCAGAGAAATTTACGGAGGAAGAACTAGCGGCGGAGGAAAACTTAGAACTGCACGGCCCCGTCGTGATTCTACGCGGAAACGGCGGCGGAGCAGCTAAGGAACTACCGCGCGAAAACGAAAGGGAAACGGAGGAGTCTAGAGGAGAGCCTAGGCGATGGGACCGGAAGAACTCAAAGGAGACGACGCCGGAGCAAGCGAACAGGGACGAGGCAGACGGAGCAGTGTGGCGGGAAAGTGAATATTTGAAACAAGAAATGAATTCGAATTTTCAGATAACGGATCCCCCTGTTGTCGTAGACCCAGATGAACGCATGGCGGCGGAGTCGCGAACGGGCGTAGAGGCGAGAGGAAGAAGAAGGGAGCAGGTGAGCGGAGGGGGAAAGTGAATCTTCCAGCCCCGCGCCCCTCTTTATAACCGTGCCGCCTGTGAGGTAGTGGGATCGTGGGTGTGGCAGTTGACCGTGTAGATCGTGTGCGCCGCATGACCGCACGCCGCTAAGTGGAACCGCACCAAGGACCACACGGTGGAAAAGAAGGTCACGATCCCCGACGGAAACGGCACACGAGGCGTCGCAGCACCGACGCGACAGGCGCAGTAATAAGTGTAGCCTGTCAGTAAATACTGTAGAGGAACAAAAAACTAGAGAAACAATGATGAGTATGACACGTAGGGCGAGGCGTACGCGAGAAGATATGAAGATCCCTCGAACGAGAAAAAGATAACTCGGCAACAATTCAGAACGAATATCATGAAACTGATACGGCCCGGCCGAAGTTGTTGGTGGGGCCATACCAGCTTCGGGGACTAATGTTGGGGAGGTGACCTCGGATAGGGTAAGACGGGGAAAGACGAAAGGATGTTCCCCGTCCAGTTTCCGAGTTATAGTCTGAGTCGGCCGAATCCTGAAGAGGTCGGCCGAGATGGGAAAGGGCAGGACCCTTTTGATAATGGCAAGGCATTACCCGGCCGAGATACTGCATAAGTCGGCCGGGTTAGCCCGAGTAATCTTAATGCAGGTGAAGGACGAGCCGAGTTACGCGAGGCAGGGCCGAATGATACGAAGCTTGCAGGAGAAGGAGAAGCCTAAAGTCAAACTCTAGCCACAGGCTAGGGAGAATCTGAGCAGAGCCAAGCACAAGGGACAAAGGCGTAGAGTGGTAGAGGGGCAGAAGGAGGTCACGGAGGTGACAGTCCTGAAGCCCGAGGCACGCAGGAGGGGCCCTCTGGAACCTTGCCGTCATTAGAGGGGCGACAGGGAAAGGAGGTCGCCGAACTACTATACTGGGACAAGCATATTCCTCGAATATGCTTGCCACGTCAGCCCTAAAGGAACCCAAGGCTCTCCTTTATAAGGGGAGGCTTGGACCCTGAGGAGGGCATCGGCTCATTTAGTACCGTTAGGCTGGTAAAGTTCTCTCTTTCTTCTTGTACACAGCTCAAGGAGCACTTGTAGCCCAAGGAAGGAGAAATAAAGATCTTTACCTTAGTCTTTTGTGTGTAGAATCAACTACATCTTCCCTCCCCAGATCCCTCTAGCATCCATTGGCCCCATACTTTAGCCTACCCATGGAATCTGCCGTGCCACCACCACGACACCGACGTCGCCCGCAACTCCGATGAGCCCTAGCGACCTCTACAGCACGCCCACGCCCAAACCTACGACACGTTGAGCTTCCTCGTGCTCTCGTGAGTCTGGTAAGCAACACCGCAACCCCCATGTATTCCCCGGACCATCGCCGCCATTCGCGCCGCCAGTTTCTGGTCGAATGGATCTAGTCCATCGAATCTGGATCCAGTGGTTAAGATTAGAAATAGAACGAAGGGGTACAAGCAGATCTGAGCCGCAGGATTTAGTTAGATCTAACAGCGCTGACGCGTGATCCAGAGCAAACCGGTATGCACCAATCAGGAAGCGCCGCGTGTCACTGGATTTGATTTAAAATCTGTTTTTGAATCTATTAGGGATTTAAACTTGTAAATTCAATAACTTTTGTTCTGCTTATCCAAAAAATACAAACAATATATCAATGGATTCACAAAATTAAATCCTACACATATGTATGCTTGGCTTTGTATTTTGTCTTTGTTAAAATGGAACTTTATGTAGAGATATTTGTAGGCTTATTTTGTGTATAGAAATTATTTAGAAAATGTTTTAAAACCCAAATTAAGTTTATTTAGTGTATAAATGTTTTGTTTAGTGTTTAATACTGTTTACTTGTCTTGTTGTGTTTGGGAAAAATCATCACATGGCATTTGCATGCATTCATATATTTTTGCTTGATTGTTTGGAACATAAATTTGGTGCTATCATTTTATGTGTTGATTTTGGTGCTAGTGGTGATTGTGATTGTGAGGATTGTTGCTACTCCCCCAACTATCAAGGAAAGTGGTGCTTCATATTTTTGTCCCAATATTTTTACTATGCACTAGTGATATTTTGTATAGGGATTGCATGATATTTTTGCTAAGTATCTATATGCTATGCTATGGGAAATCCTAGTAGTTGTAGAATTGGTAAAAATATTCTCTAAGTTAAGATGCTTGTTATATTATCATGCTTAGCCTAGATAGTATCAAACAAGGGTGGTATATACATCTACATGCTATGGAAAATTTTACTAAGTCTTGTGACTTATGTTTTTTGCTTAATAAAACAACTAAGTGAATGAAACACCTGGTTGGAATGGTAATTGCATGGATGGATTTTTGTTGAGTGGTTACCAGGGCTCCATTTTCATGGCCTACCCTGTGTATCTCACTTGTGGAATTCCACCCAGGAACAAAGGGATTTGAGATGCCATATGTTAATAAGCTTCTAGTGAAGCCACATGGCAATATGGGCTCTACCTGGATCATATAGGTTGCAATAACTTAGCCAAATGGACAGTTGGTGGTAGGGTGTGATAGGTTTGGAGCGTGTCCATTTTGGTCTAAGGGAAGGCTTCTGAAAGATCTTGTCTCGATGCATGTCGAGTCTTGTGGGGAAAGTGCACCACCTCTCGAGAAGGAAGAATCTAAGTACTTAGTCGTGCCCCCGAAAATGGACAATTTGAGCATCAAGACATGGAAGATATCAAGGATCTTATCATCCCAATTTCTAAGTTAAAAACTGGTGGTTGAACAAGGGTAAAGGTTCATCAATGTCTATTGGTGGTTCCTTGGGAGTTTTTGTCAAACAAAAACTTAGTGTTTTCAACTAATGTCTATTTTGAGCAAAGAAAGACTAAGATACACTTAGCCAAATTCATGTAGAAGCTAGAAACTATTATTCTACTAAGGTATCACTTGCCAATACTATTCCAATGTATTGACCCACTGTGGCTGTAACTTGTGATGTTGCAGGTTACTCTGATGAGGAATAGGGTTATGAGTATACACTCAACATGTTTGCCTGTGGCACATGAAGATGAAGACTTTACTTTATTTTGTTCAGTTGAACTCTTGTACTAGCCTATGGCTATGGAGTTGTAAAATACTATGTCATCTCTGGAATGACGATGTAATAATGATCTTTGTTTCTGTGTACTTCATCTTAAACTGTGGATGCTAGCATTTGATCCAGGGACTATCATTGCAATCACAGGGACCTTTACCTTTATAAAGGTGGGGTCTTACAGATGGTATCAGAGCACTGTGTTGCCTGTAGGATTATGACCCTAGGTTGGATTAGACTAAAAAATCACTAAGGAAAAATTCAACACTTTGAAAAATTTCCCTCACTTGTCTTTTTCTTCTCGTAAACTTTTCTAATCTTCTTTCTCATCTCAATTTGTAGATGAACTCCATCAACGAAGCCGTCAGGAAGGGACCACTCATTACCATGACTTTGGAGTGTGAGACTGAATTTCCCAAGGCACTCAAGAACCTTATGGTTAGCATGGGGATACATGGTGCAGCTGTGTACAAGGATTTCCCAGTGATGGATGAAGGATAAGAGTATTGGTGGGTGCAACTTCACTTGTACAAAAACAAGGATGACAACCACAAAGAGTCAGGATTCTGCATGGTCACCAACTCTGAAATGCACACAACATTCTTTGACTCTGCAAGAAATGCAGCTTGGAATTCCATCAAGGAGCTTGGTGATAGACTCAAGTGTAGAATGCTCAATACTCAAAATGATGTTAGAGAAGAGAAGAAGCATACCCAAGAGTTAGAGACTACCAATCAACAACTAAGGGGATACATCATAGACTTAATATGGGAGTCTTGTGAACAAGATAGACAGATTGCCACTAAGGATGCCCTGATAGCCATTTTTGTCTAGTGAGTGAAAATTGTAACGTACTCCGTTAGTTGGACCACCACACTTGTCGTTTTACTTCAAAAATTTGTCTAAGTTATGTTGAACCTTGGTGTTTGTAATGGATTTGTGTATGCCATGACTTGTGTGTTTGTTGTTAAAATGTGCTTGTGTTAATATGTCTTATGAATTTTCTCTACTTGTGTTGATTCTAACCTTTATCTATCTTATAAAAATATATGCCAAACGTTGTTATCATCACTGCCGAGGAGTTCAAGGGAACTCGTTTTGGTACTCGTCTCATTGAGCTCACTAGTGTGCTCAACCTCCCACTTCCTAGTATCACGACACTTCAGCTCACCAAGTTTGAGAGGAAGGACCTTTGGGGCTTCAGAGTCACACAGCCGGGACGCCAGGCAGAGCCACCCATGGAGGATATCACTTTCAAGCTGATGCATGATGACAAGGAGAGAGGCTTAGATGTAGTCATGCAGGAGTTACTTGGACGCCTGGTAGGGAGGCACTCCACCGAGCTTAGAGGTCTCTACTTTCACCCGTTCGGGAGACGCAACAAGGAGGGTGAGGTTGTAGAGTACAACGATGCTACTAGAGAGACGATGGAGCCAATTCGTCTGTACCTTCAGGACCTAGAGGGTCTTATTAGACACCTTGACACTGATAGGACCAACGTCATTCTTAGCAATGACGATCTCCAGGTTCAGCTGTGGGAGAAGGACAAGCACTTCGCGGAACAAGACGAGATCGTCAAAGAGATGGAGGCCAGATTTGAGAGCCAGGACAAGAAGTTCAAGAGCCAGGAGAAAAGAGTCCAAGACAGGAACAAGAAGATCAGGGAGATGAAGGATGAGTTAGAGACCAAGGACTTCGAGCTTGAGCACCAGCAGGGAGTGATCGAGAGGCTTCGCCCACAGAAGAGGGATCTTAGGGCCAAGATTGAGGCCTTGACCACTAGCGTTGAGGAGTACAAGACCGCCATGGAGAATGCAGGTCTTACCCTTGTTGATGTGGAGGTCGACATGGAGGAGTAGTGTAGACTACTCGACTATCTTTCATCTACCATACTTTTATTATTGAGTTGCAATGACCATCCAACATGTGGATGGCTTGTTATGGTGTGTTTGCATTTTCAAAACCTGTTGTTTATGTCGTTCAAACTCTATGTTATTTTGAGCTTGGTTATTGTGATTGTTTCTATGTGATGTATTGTGCATGTTAAGCATCTATGGGTATCTCATTCTTATCCTTATTGAAACCACAGATGCCTCCCCGTCGTGCCAACCCCAACCAAAACAACAACAATAACGTCACTCCCGAGATGCAACAGTTGATGATAGCACAAGCTCAAATGATGCAGATGATGACGCAATTTATGCAGAACCAGAATCAGAACAACAATAACAACAACAACAATAATAATAACAATAATAATAACAACAACAATCAGAATAATCCTCCAGCATTTGACATGCTCACCAGATTTCTGAGACTAAGGCCTGCAAAGTTTTCGGGAACCACTGATCCAATGGTATCCAATGACTGGTTATTTTCAGTGAACAAGGACTTAGTGACTGTTGGCTACACCGACAAGGAAAAGGTCAGATTCGCAGCGCATCTGCTTGAAGGGCCAGCAACAACATGGTGGGATAACTTTTAGATCACCACTCCCCTTGAGGATGTGACTTGGGCTATATTTTAGGATGGATTCTGTATAGCTCACATCTCATCTGGAGTGATGAACTTGAAGAAAAAGGAGTTCCACAATCTGAAGCAGCGTCACCGCAGTGTGGCTGAGTACACTAAGGAATTCAACAATCTGGCGCGCTATGCACCGGATGAAGTTGATACAGATGCAAAGAGGAAGGAGAAATTCCTCGAAGGACTTAATGATGAGTTGAACCTGCAGTTGTCTATTGCCTATGTTCCAACCTATCAATCACTTTGTGACAAGGCTACCATCTTGGAAAACAAGATGAAACAGGTTGAGAGCAGAAAGAGGAAGCATAACTTTGATAAGCACAGCTCGGGATCATCTCACAAGCGTTCCCATCATGATGATAGTGGAAGTTCTGGATACCACAAACATGGGAAGTACAACAACCACCACAACCACAACCGTCATCATGATAACAAGCACCATCACAGTCATGATAATGACAAGTATAAGAACCACAAGAGTGGACACAAGAGCCACCACAGTGGAAGTGGAAGTGGAAGTCAGCCTGCAAAGAGAGATATCAGTCAGGTTGAGTGTTTCAAGTGTAAGAAGATGGGACACTATGCAAATGAGTGCCCAGAAAAGAAGTTTGAAGGAACCACCAAGCCCAACCCTTTCCAGAAGGGACAAGTGAACCACATCAATGTGGAATAAATATATGAGGAGTCTGATGTCGTGGCTGGTAAGTTCAAACTAAATTTTGTTCTAGCACTTGTTCTTTTTGATACTGGTGCATCGCATTCATTCATATCAAGAGCATTTGTTGATAAAAATGGACTTCCAACTGAAAATATCGGGTGTCCTATAAAAGTACGCTCTCCCGCTGGAGAGATGATAGTGAGCCTTGGATGTCGTGGTCTAGTGATAGAATTTGGGAAACATAAGTTTCCAGTCAGTCTAATAATCCTAGATTCCCAAGGATTGGATGTCATTCTAGGAATGGATTGGATGACCAAGTACGAAGGAGTACTAGATTGTGCCAATCGTACTATCACACTCACAACCCTGAATAATAAAAGGATAAGATTCAAGTCTAACTTTGAATCAAAAGGGAGTAAACTAAATTATCTTAAGGGGTTAGCATATACAGTGTGCTAATTGTGAGAGAGTATCCGGATGTGTTTCCAGAGGAATTACCTAGAATTCCACCAGATAGAGATGTTGAATTTCTGATTGACTTGCTGCCAGGATTAGGACCAATAGCAAAGAGACCTTACAAGATGTCAGTTGATGAGTTGAAGGAACTCAAGAAACATCTTGGAGAACAGTTGAAAAAAGGATTTATTCAACCAAGTTCTTCATCTTGGGGTGCACCAGTTTTGTTTGTTGAGAAGAAAGATAGAAGCCAAAGGTTATGCATAGATTACCGTTCACTTAATGAGGTAACTATCAAGAACAAATACCCTTTGCCAAGAATCAATGACTTGTTTGATCAGTTAGAAGGAGCTCGTGTGTTCTCAAAGATTGATCTTCGATCAGGCTATTTTCATCTAAAGATAAGGGAACAAGACATACCTAAGACTGCTTTCACCACTAGGTATGGATTGTACTAATACACCGTGATGCCTTTTGGTTTGACGAATGCGCCATCCTACTTCACGAATATGATGAACAGGGTGTTCATGAAATTTCTTGACAAGTTCGTTATCGTTTTCATTGATGACATTTTTATCTACTCCAAGAGCAACGAAGAGCATGAAGAGCATTTGCGATTGATACTTGAGAAGCTTAGGGAGTATAACTTGTATGCCAAATTTATCAAGTGTGAATTCTGGCTGAATGAAGTCGGATTTCTCGGACATATTGTGTCAGGAGATGGTGTAGCAGTTGATCCCGCAAAAGTGTCAGCTGTAACTGAATGGGAATATCCTAAGTCAGTAAAAGAAGTGCGTAGTTTCCTTGGATTGGCAGGATACTACAGAAGATTCATTGAGAATTTCTCAAAGGTAGCTAAGCCAATGACGGAGTTACTTAAGAAAGACAAGAAATTTAATTGGACTGAAGGATGTGAACTTAGTTTCCAAGAGTTGAAGAAGAGACTAGTGACAGCACCAGTCTTATGTCTGCCAGATTTGGAGAAAGATTTCCAAGTATATTGTGATGCATCTCACCAAGGATTAGGTGCAGTTTTGATGCAAGAAGAGAAAGTTGTGGCTTATGCCTCGAGATAACTCAAAACTCATGAAGTGAATTATCCTACTCATGATTTAGAGTTAGCCTCTGTTGTCCATGCACTCAAAACATGGAGACATTATCTTTTGGGAAAACGTTGCGAAGTGTTAACAGATCACAAAAGTTTAAAGTATATCTTCACTCAGGAAGAAATCAACATGAGACAAAGAAGATGGTTAGAACTCATCAAGGACTATGACTTGAGTTTGCAATACCACCCCGGTAAAGCAAATGTTGTAGCGGATGCATTAAGCCGTAAGGTTTATGTGAATGGCCTCACTAAGGGAGAATTGCCAGATGATCTGTGTGCCCAATTCAAAGATCTCGGATTGGATATAGTGCCTGAAGGACATCTCATGTCATTGGATGTTCAACCCACATTGTTGGAAAGAATCAAGGAAGCCCAAAAGATGGACAAGGAAATTGAAGAGATTAAAGGAAAAATTAGCAAAGGGAAAGCCAAAGGATTCCATGAAGACAAACAGGGTACTTTATGGTATGGAAAACGTATCTGCATTCCGCAAGATCCGAAGCTTCGGAAACTGATTTTACAAGAAGCACATAACTCACCATATTCCATTCATCCGGGTAACACCAAAATGTACATGGATGTGAAGGAAAGATTTTGGTGGAATAACCTCAAGAAGGACATCGCCGAACATATTGCTTTGTGTGATGTATGTAGTAGAGTGAAAGCGGAACATCAGAAACCAGCAGGACTGTTGTAGCCACTACCTATTCCTGATTGGAAGTGGGATAAGATTGGTATGGATTTCATCACTGGACTGCCAAGGACTAGATTAGGATATGATTCCATTTGGTTTGTGGTAGATCGCCTAACTAAAGTGGCTCATTTCATACCCGTGAAGACAACCTATACAAGTGCTAAGTTAGCCAAGATATAAATGAATAGGATTGTGTGTCTGCATGGAGTGCCTAAGAGTATCGTGTCAGATAGAGGAACTCAATTCACTTCACATTTTTGGAGGCAACTACATGAGTCATTGGGAACGATACTAGAGTTCAGCACAGCTTTTCATCCTCAAACTGATGGACAGACAGAAAGGACCAACCAGATTTTAGAAGATATGTTGAGGGCATGTGCCCTAGACTATGGTGCTAGTTGGGATGAAAGTCTACCTTACGTGGAATTCTCTTACAACAACAGTTATCAAGCCACTATTGAGATGGCCCCGTTTGAATTTCTCTATGGAAGAAAGTGTACTACACCATTGCTATGAAGTGGTGTTGGAGAAAGAAATTTGTTCGGGCCAGAACTAATCAAAGAAGCTAAAGAGAAAGTCAAGTTGGTAAAGGACAGATTGAAGATAGCACAGTCCCGACAGAAGAGCTACGCAGATCCAAAGCGTAGAGAAGTCACCTATGAGGTGGGTGATAGAGTATGTCTTAGAGTATCACCACTTCGTGGAGTGAAGAGGTTTGGAGTCAAAGGAAAATTGGCACCAAGGTATGTTGGACCATTCAAGATTCTGAGTCATAAAGGAGAAGTGGCATATGAGATTGAATTAACTGAATCACTATTTGCCGTCCACAATGTGTTTCACGTTAGTCAGTTGAAGAAATGCCATCCGGAGATGGAAGAGACTTCTTTGAAAGATACTATACTTTTGGAAGAGGTTCAGTTGGAAAGTGATCTCACTTATGAAGAGAAACCTATCAAGATCCTTGAGACTGCAGAAAGAGTTACTCGGACTAAGACTATCAAGTTTTGCAAAGTTCAGTGGAATCATCATTCTGAAGAGGAAGCATCTTGGGAAACAGAAGATGACCGTCGAAAAGACCACCCTCACCTATTTGCTAGCCAATCCGAATCTCGAGGGCGAGATTCACGTTAAGGGGGTTAGATTTGTAACATCCCAAAAATCATGGTTTATAAAGTTTGCATATCATTCATGCATTCATAAGCATTTGGTTATTTTCAAACAAGATTTCAAAATCAGAAACCATTTGTATGCCTATTATTTTATGTAATAAAGGTAATGGTTTTATTTCTACTCTCAAAATATGAGAATACTTTGATTTAACCAGAAATGTTTAAGGGTTTATGCAAAGCTTGCACAAAGATTTTAAAACAAAAATCAAAACTAAAACCATTCATATGCCAATTATATATATTCAAATAAGGCATGGTTATATTTTATTTTTCAATGGATCAAAGTATCTTGGAATAAACAGTAGTGTTTTATACACAATTATGTGCTTGGTTCACACTAAAAAATCCAGAGAAAGTTTAAAATCAAACTCATTTGAATTTGGTTGAATTTGATTCCTGAAAAAACAAAATAGAAAAAGAGTAAGGAAATAAGAAAAGGTCGGCGCCACATATTCAGCCCAGCAGCAGAAGCGGCCCAGCAACCCCACCCGGGCCATTTCCCTCTCTCTCTCACGTGTGCAAAACCTACCCTGCACCCGCTGACTAGTGGCCCCAACGCCACGTCGTCGTCTTCCCCAAACTCCGCGCGCAGACGAGGTCGCCGCTGCAGTTTCTTCCCCTTCACTGCCGGTTTGAAATCTGATTAATTGGCATTGATTCATTGCGCAAATGACGCCCCTGCTCTGGCTACTTAAACCCCACACCGCCGCGACCATTTCCCCTCAACCCTCAGCACCAAAACGCCCCCAGGCTGTCTGTATTGGAGCTCGAACCGCCGTTGCTCGACGAATTCCGATGAGCTATTCCGGCGAGCCTCGAGCGCCACCCTGTCTCTCGTTCACACGAGCGTGTCCCTCTTTTCCTTGCGCACCTTCTGACACCTCTGGTTTGTCCTACATCGCCCTAGGTCACCGTCCTTGTCCACCCCTACAAACAACCGAGGCGCCGCTCGACTCCGATGAGCAATCTAGGTAAAATCCGAGTGCCCCTTGCCTTCTGCCTTCCACTATCGTGTTTGACTGATCCTTGTGCATGCACTGATGGTCCTGGTTTGTGCTAGGGAGACCCTGGTCATCGCCTTCGTCGCCGCCCGCACGAACCCGACGCCGCCCGCAACTCCGATGAGCCCTAGCGACCTCTACAGCACGCCCCCGCCCAAGCCTGCGACACGTTGAGCTTCCTCGTGCTCTCGTGAGTCTCGTAAGCAACACCGCAACCCCCAGCCCCCCTGTATTCGCCAGACCATCGCCGCTAGTAACGCCGCCGCTAGTGCCATTCGCGTCGCTAGTTTCTGGTCGAATGGATCTGGTCCATCGGATCTGGATCCAGTGGTTAAGATTAGAAATAGAACGAAGGGGTGCAAGCAGATCTGAGCCGTAGGATTTAGTTAGATATAACGGCATGGACGCGTGATCCAGAGCGAACCGGTACGCACCAATCAGGAAGCACCGCGTGTCACTGGATTTGATTTAAAATCTGTTTTTGAATCTATAAGGGATTTAAACTTGTAAATTCAATAACTTTTGTTCTGTTTATAAAAAATACAAATAATATATCAATGGATTCACAAAATTAAATCCTACACATCTGTAGGCTTGGTTTTGTATTTTGTGTCTGTTAAAATGGAATTTTATGTAGAGACATTTGTAGGCTTATTTTGTGTATAGAAATTATTTAGAAAATGTTTTTAAAGCCAAATTAAGTTTATTTAGTGTATAAATGTTTTGTTTGGTGTTTATTACTGTTTACTTGTCTTGTTGGGTTTGAGAAAAATCATCACATGTCATTTGCATGCATTCATATATTTTTGCTTGATTGTTTGGAACATAAATTTGGTGCTATCATTTTATGTGGAGATTTTGGTGCTAGTGGTGATTGTGATTGTGAGGATTGTTGCTACTCTCCCAACTATGAAGGCAAGTGGTGCTTCATATTTTTGTCCCAATATTTTTACTATGCACTAGTGATATTTTGTATAGGGCTTGCATGATATTTTTGCTAAGTATCTATATGCTATGCTATGGGAAATCCTAGTAGTTGTAGAATTGGTAGAAATATTCTCTAAGTTAAGATGCTTGTTATATTATCGTGCTTAGCCTAGTAGTAGCAAACAAGGGTGGTATATACATCTCCATGCTATGGAAAATTTTACTAAGTCTTGTGACTTATGTTTTTTGCTTAATAAAACAACTAAGTGAATGAAACACCTGGGTGGAATGGTAATTGCATGGATGGATTTTTGTTGAGTGGTTACCAGGGCCCCATTTTCATGGCCTACCCTGTGTATCTCACTTGTGGAATGCCACCCAAGAACAAAGGGATTTGATATGACATATGTTAAGAAGCTTCTAGTGCAGCCACATGGCAATATGGGCTCTGTCTGGATCATATAGGTTGCAATAACTTAGCCAAATGGACAGTTGGTGGTAGGGGGTGATAGGTTTGGAGCGCGTCCATTTTGGCCTAAGGTAAGGCTTCTGAAATATCTTGTCTCGATGCATGTCGAGTCTTGTGGGGAAAGTGCACCACCTCTCGAGAAGGAAGAATCTAAGTACTTAGCCGTGTCCCCCAAAATGGACAATTTGAGCATCAAGACATGGAAGCTATCAAGGATCTCCTCATCCCAATTTCTAAGTTAAAAACTGGTGGTTGAACAAGGGTAAAGGTTCATCAATGTCTATTGGTGGTTCCTTGGGAGTTTTTGTTAAACAAAAACTTAGTGTTTTCAACTAATAGGCAAAACCTATTTTGAGAAAAGCAATCCTAAGCTAAACTTAGCCAAATTCATGTAGAAGCTAGAAACTAGTATTCTACTAAGGTATCACTTGCCAATACTATTCCAATGTATTGACCCACTGTGGCTCTAACTTGTGATGTTGCAGGTTACTCTGATGAGGATTAGGGTTATGAGTCTACACTCAAAATGTTTGCCTATGGCACATGAAGATGAAGACTTTACTTTATTTTGTTAATTTGAACTCTTGTACTAGCCTATGGCTATGGAGTTGTAAAAGACTATGTTATCTCTGGAATGACAATGTAATAATGACCTTTGTTTCTGTGTACTTCATCTTAAACTGTGGATGCTAGCATTTGATCCAAGGAATAGCTTTGCAATCAGATGGATCTTTACCTTTATAAAGGTGGGGTCTTATAGCGCTCCCACTTAATTTCTCGCAGAGGCAAGCATCTTCATCGTCCCTGGTGAAATTAAACCTTTTAACAGTTTTATCACGGTGAAGATTCCAACTCCGCGATGCTTACTTCAACCATTGAAGTTTGCATGCCTTGTTAGCATCCTTTGAATTAACAAAACCCTTTGGGTCGTGTCATTGGTGACTCCTTGATGGCGCCAGAGAACTTGACGTGGAGCACTTCGTTGGAAACCCCAAGAGCAAGGCGTGATGAGCACAGCAGCAAGTCTTCCCTCAGTAGAGACCGAGGTTATCGAACCAGAAGGAGGAAGGAAACGTCACACAGGTGTTGCAAGCAACGCGGAGACCTGCACAACACAAACTCAAGACTTTTCCCCAACGAATCAGTGAGGTTGTCAAGCTCACCGGTTTGTTGTAACAAAGGATTAAGCGTATGGTGTGGAAGGTAATGGTTTGCAGCAAGTAAACAAGTAACCGTGGAAGATGTATTGATGGTAAATATTGGACCGGGGTCCATAGTTCACTAGAGGTGCTCTCCTTAGATAAACAACATGGCATGAAGGGTAAACAAATTACAGCAGGGCAATTGACAGGAACTGATCAAGGCATGACAATGCAATATCAGACAAAAAAATCCTATGAGATTCGATTGGGCAATACAACAATATACATAGACCGCCATCCAACTGCATCTATGACTAGAAGTCCACCTTCAGGTTATCATCTGAACCCCCTCTAGTATTAAGTTGCAAGCAACATACAACTGCTTTAAGGAAAGTGTGTAAGGTAAACAGTCCACATGTTCCATGAACAAGAGACCGTTGTTTTATCCCTAGTAGCAATAGCACATCTACAACCGAAGAGATTATTGTCACTTCCCTTGGAAACTAGAGGCATGAACCCACTATCGAGCATAAATACCCCCTCTTGGAGTCACTAGCAACTACTTGGCCAAGATATCTACTAACAACGGAGAGCATGCAAGATCACAAACAACGCAGACATGATAGAATCATAAAGACAAAACTATTAATCAAACCAACATAATAATATCAATATCCATCGGATCCCCGCAAACACAACATGCATGATTACAAATAGATTAGTGTTGGGCCACGCAGAGATAAAATAAAACTTTTCCCTCTAACGTGGTGATCCCAAGATCTAGCTGAGGTAGAAGGCCACGAGGTTTACCACTAGACGCGCAGTTGCGGATTACTAATGTAGCGCGTCAGTTGATGTAGTGCAGTCCTCACGATCCGATCGTCCTGGTGCTAATCGCACATCACCTCTGCTGGTATCCACACGTACAAGGAGGAGCGCCGACGGCGAACTGCTAGATTCGTTACGGCGACAGGACTGCTGTGGAGCTAGGGTTTCCAACACATGGAATGACCTAACCGAACAACTATTAACCTTTCTGGGTTAAGGTGCTCCACTATATATAGGGAGTGAACGTGGGCTCTGATCGCGCGACCCATTCACTAAAGCCCATATAACACTAGTCATCGTGAGTCCAACTCACTAACTCAGTCCTAATCCGGTTTAGGTCCAACCCATCCAGATTACAGGTTCAGATCCAATCTGAACTTGCTCCCGCTCTTAAGTGTGTGACCCCGCAGGGCTACTTGGACACAATTGGAGTCCGACTCTCAATCGATTAGTCGGTAGCGGCTCCTAGCAGAACGTGTCGACTCCCAAGTACCAAAGGGTCATGACAACTTGCCTTTCCAATGTGACTTACGTCCGAGTCCCTTTTGCCTCACGATGTACCTTGTCAGACTATAGGCGAATAATTGTCATCCCTTAAATAGTCTGACTCTCTTCTCGATCCGAGATAAGTGATTCACCCGACTAACTCTTAGTCGACCGCCTCGGTTAACACTTAACCGAGTCGTGCATGGCCATGCTTTCCAAAGCATATCATCCGAGAGGGCCTAGAGAATATCTCTCCGAGTGGAGGGGCAAAATCCCATCTTGGTTATTCACATCACGCAGCTTGATTCTCAATCGACCCGAACCCTGCCTTTATAACTGCCCAGTTATGGATCAGCGTTTGACATAACCTAAGTCGGTGATCCTCAACTCAGACTATGCAACAACCTCAGGTCTAAGGATTACATTGATTGAGATATACAAATGACAACTTGTTCGTTGTACCTCAATATGGGTCAATCCGACTCGCTAAACTCTTTAGACGAATCTGTGTAAGTTGGAATAGCATCTCCATGCCCATGCCAAATGGAACCGAGTCATCAAGCCAACTTTCACATTGGTCTAAGTTGTGTGTCCAGCACAACCTCAATGACCAAGGATATTTAGTACAAACAACATGAATGCATAGTTCCACAACCGAATCACATATTCAATGATACACATCAGATGTTTATACAAGGACTACTTAATATCTTTATGAATACAATGGGAAATATCATCATACATGATTGCCTCTAGGGCATATTCCCAACAGTCTCCCACTTGCACTAGAGTCAATCTTCCGACATCACATGTCTAGGCATCTAATGCCCATGGCTCTCAGGTGCGCCTCATGCTTCGGCTGTGGTAATGGCTTTGTCAATGGATCCGCAATATTTGCATCCGTGTATACGTTGCATAACTTGATATCACCCTGATCCACGAACTGGCGAATCAGGTGGTACCGCATGAGTATGTGCTTGTTCTTCTGGTGTTGTATAGGTTCCTTGGCTTGTGCAATAGCACCATTGTTGTCACAATACACGTCCAACGGATTGGACGAGCCCTGAACCACACCAAGATCCATGAGTAAATTCCTCATCCAAACAGCCTCCTTTGTTGCCTCCGAGGCGGCAATATACTCAGCCTCTATTGTAGACGCAGACACAGTCTCTTGCTTGGAACACTTCCAGCTCACAGCACCTCCGTTTATAATAAACACGTATCCGGATTGCGAACGAGAATCATCAGAGTCGGTAAGATAACTCGCATCCGTGTAACCCTTTACACTGAGTTCATCTTCACCACCATAAACCAAGAACATATCCTTAGTCCTTCTCAAGTACTTTAGGATATTTTTAGCCGTTGTCCAGTGGATCTCTCCAGGATCAGCCTGGTATTTGCTCACAACACTTAGAGCATAGGAAACATCCGGCCTAGTACAAATCATGGCATACATGATGGATCCGACTGCAGAAGCATATGGAATCGCACTCATCCGACTTCGCTCATCATTTGTCGAAGGACGCTGAGTCTTGATAAGTTTTACACCATGGGACATCGGTAAGAACCCCTTCTTAGACGGTTCCATGTTGAACTTCTTCAACACTTTGTCCAAATAAGTACTCTGACTCAATCCAATGAGCCTTCTTGATCTATCTCTATAGATCCGGATTTCGAGGATATATGTTGCCTCACCCCAAGTCTTTCATTGAGAAACTCCTTCCCAATGATTCCTTGGTTTCTTGCAACATTTGGACATCATTTCCAATCAGTAATATGTTATCCACATATAAGATTAGAAAGTTTACTTTGCTCCCAATAAACTTCTTGTATAAACAAGAATCATGATCACTCTTGATGAAGCCAAACGATTTGACTACCTCATCAAAGCGAATATTCCAACTCCGAGATGCTTGCTTCAACCCATAAATGGATTTCTGAAGTTTGCACACCTTGTCAGCATTAGCCGGATCGACAAAACCCTTGGGTTGTATCATATACACGTCCTCGGTTAAATTTCCGTTAAGGAAAGCCGTTTTGACATCCATCTGCCATATCTCATAGTCGAAATAGGCTGCTATAGCTAACATGGTCCGAACTGATTTAAGCATTGCTACGGGCGAGAAAGTCTCGTCGTAATCAACTCCTTGAAGTTGTCGGAATCCCTTCGCGACAAGGCGTGCTTTATAGACGGAAACATTTCCATCCATATCAGTTTTCTTCTTAAAGACCCATTTGCACTCGACGGGTCTTGCACCGTCTGGCAGATCAACCAAGTTCCAAACTTGATTTTCATCCATGGACTTTAACTCGGATCTCATGGCTCCAAGCCATGACTCGGAATTAGATCCCACCATCGCCTCCGAATAATTTGCCGGCTCATCACTGTCTAACAGTAATACATCACGAACAATTCGTAATCTTGTCGATCTTCATAGCACAGGTGCTGCTGCCGGCTCAGCTGCCACGACTGGCTCAACCTCCAAGGTTTTTGCCAACTCGCTACTAGCCGGTTCCTCTCGAATTTCTTCGAGCTGCACCGTGCTCCCACTTACTCCCTGACTGAGAAACTCTTTCTCAAGGAAGACACCGTTCCGAGCGACAAACACTTTGCCCTCTTCTCGGTTGTAGAAGTAGTAAGCTTGTCCGACTGAAGTCGCTTGACAAATGCTTCACAACCCCAAATCTTAAGAAAAGACAAACTCGGCCTTTTGCCTGTCCACATCTCATGCGGTGTCTTCTCTACCGATTTTGATGGTACTCTATTTAGTGTGAACGCCGCTGTTTTTAGACAATAACCCCAAAATGATAAAGGCAGATCTGTCCGACTCATCATTGACCGTACCATGTCCAACAAGGTCCGATTTCGCCTCTCCGAAACACCATTCCTTTGTGGCGTTCCTGGCGGAGTAAGTTGAGGAACTATTCCACAACTTTTCAGATGGTCATCGAACTCATGGCTCATGTACTCGCCTCCTCGGTCCGACCGAAGAAACTTTATTTTCTTGCCGAGTTGATTCTGTGCTTCATTCTGGAATTCTTTGAACTTTTCAAAGGCTTCTGACTTATGTTTCATCAAGTAGATATATCCATACCTACTCAAATCATCAATGAAGGTAATGAAGTACTCATAACCACCCCTGGCTGTCGTGCTCATTGGTCCACATACATCACTATGTACTAGTCCCAACAAGTCGGACGCCCTTTCACAACTCTTTGCAAAAGGTGTCTTGGTCATTTTGCCGAGTAGGCAAGATTCGCATGTCTCGAACGTTTTCGAGTCGAACGAGGTTAGGAGTCCATCATCATGGAGCTTCTTCATGCGTTTCCAACTTATATGACCAAGCCAACAGTGCCAAAAGTAAGTCATATTCAAATCATTTGGTTTTAACCTTTTAACATTTATGTTATAAACCGACTCACCATCAAGATCCAAAATAAATAACCCGTCCTGGACGGGTTCAAAGCCGTGAAACATATCATTCAAATACAAAGAACAACCATTATTCTTGATATTCGACTCATAGCCTTGCCTCATCAAACATGAAGCAGAAATAATGTTTCAACTGAGCACTGGAACATAATAACAATTATTCAATTCCATAACGAATCCAGAAGGTAAATGAAGTTGCATCGTGCCGACTTCCAACGCAGCAACTCTTGCTTTGTTGCCGACTCGAATATCAACCTCGCCTCTTGCTACGCTCCTAGTTCTTACCAGTCCCTGCAACGAGTTGCAGATGTGAATAACTGATCCGGTATCATATACCCAAGAAATACCCAAGAACTATTAGGTGCATCAGCAAGATATATGTCTATAACATTGCAAACAAGTGTACCTGAGTCAGAAGTCATACCTCCACTCTTGGCTTTATCGGCCAAGTACTTGCTGCAGTTCCTCTTCCAGTGTCCATCCGCCTTGAAGTAGAAGCAAGTGGATCCGGCTGAAGGAGATGGCTTAGTCCCTGAGGAAATGCTTGGGACCGGGTCCTGAGCCTGCTTTCCTCCTGACTTAGCCTTCTTCTTAGTCCAAGAACTCTTCTTGAACTTAGCCTTATTCTGCACCATCAACACTTGACTGGCGCCCTTCTTGAGATCCGCCTCTGCCTGCTTGAGCATCCCATGCAATTCAGTGAGCTTCTTATCCATACCATGCATGTGGTAGTTCGAAATGAACTGCCCATATGCACTAGGAAGAGAGTTCAGAATTATATCCGTAGCGAACTCTTCGCTAATGGGGTAGCCAAGCCTCTCCAGAAACTGCACGTAACCAACCATTTTGATCACATGCGGACTCAGTGGATCACCATCCTTAAGCTTGCAACTCAGCAAAGCCTGAGAGACTTGATACCTCTCAGTCTTCGCCTGAGCCTGGAACATACTTTTGAGGCTTTCGATCATATCTTAGGCCTCAACATTCTCGAACTGCTTTGCAAGTCTGGTTCCATGTGAGCAAGCATAAGACAGCTAATATCCGTGGACTCATCCTTAGCCTGACGGTAGGCATTGGTGGCAGCGACAGTCGCATTCTCATTCGGCTCATCTGGAAGTGGGTTGTCTAGGACATGGTCCTTCTTTTCTTGCTTGAGAACAATTCTCAGATTTTGATACCAGTTGGTAAAATTAGTGTCGTTCACTTTATCTTTCTCAAGAATGGTTCTCAATGCAAAACCAGATATCTGAGAGTGACTGCTACTTGGTGCCATGATCTACAACAGAAAATATGTAGAACACTTAAGACATGTATTCATAAAAGAGCAAGCATATTAATTTTTTTAATATTTTATGCTCCCGCTAGAACCAACACCCCTCCGATGGTTGCTTAGTGATTCAGGATCCTAAATAAGCAAGTTGGCTAGTGAGCTTTAGCATCACCGCTAGCCGCCAAGTGATCTAGGTAGACAACTCCTTGTCAATCGCATCTCATGCGACTCCTGTTGGACGGGTGGCATCACATGCCCCGGCTCCCATCCGACCTTTCCCCGAGCCCCACAACCGTTGTGATAGACCCGTCTAGCTTACCGAGTGTTTCCGCAGTAAGAGTCCGACTCGAACCCACCTAGTCGGAAAGAATTGGCAGCACCTCAATTTTATGAGCCCACTACCAAAAATGTCCGACTTGTGATGGTGCAAACACTGGCAGGAAAACCGACTAGACCTTCTTTGAGGGATTAAATTTTACCGACAATCTAATAGAGGTAAAACAGAGACATAACAATAACACAAAAATAAAGCAATTATAATGTGAAATGGTATGGCTCTCTTCATGGCGATCTCCATCTCCACAAAGCCTGTAATCCGACTCGTGCCAACTCTTGTCACTTGTCGTCTTACCCCATGTCGCCGACATGTACATCGCCTTGCATGCCATCCAGATTCTCCAAACAGCTACACTAGCTAAGTAAAATACATTACATAGAGAATCCGACACGCAGGTCGTTTATACAATAAAATGACAGCACCTAGGCTCCAGCCGGCTGACAGAACCCGTGATTCGCAGATCACGTATGGATTACACACATACATCACATGCACATGAACCATACCATTCACAAGTTCCTGCAAAAACAAGTTATGCATAGATACAATATCTACCGGCGTTGTGAAACTCGCAATGACATCTAAGGCGCTACGACAGGGCGAAGCCGGCGGTCCCGCTAGCCGGATAGCGGGCGGGGATCGAAGGGGCAGCGCCCCTCGCGGGTGAGGGCAGCGCCCGACAATTTTTCCAAAAACGTAGATCTCATCTACGATCCGAACATGGATTCCGACCATCGTTCCGATTCGATCAAACTCTTTGATCTTCGATCACTGCTTCTGGATTTACGTGTCATAGTCTACCCCGATGGTGGAAGCCGACCGGTAGGGGTATGTCGTTCCACGACCTCAGCAGTATGATCATGGAAATCAGATGTA
The DNA here is from genome assembly GCA_916181665.1 of Avena sativa. NCBI lineage: Eukaryota > Viridiplantae > Streptophyta > Magnoliopsida > Poales > Poaceae > Avena > Avena sativa. The sequence goes on from OV702283.1 coordinate 27,120,860, forward strand.
CCATTCCCCGAGTACAGTTGATCCAATCAACCTCGTACAAAACCGACCTATCTCATAGATCGACCAGCAAAACAGCATATAGATCTCATCTACAGCCTACCGCATATCACATATGTGAGATCTCGAGCCTAAAACCAGAAGCTATCGCTCTGATACCACTGTTGGGCCACGCAGAGATAAAATAAAACTTTTCCCTCTAACATGGTGATCCCAAGATCTAGCTGAGATAGAAGGCCACGAGGTTTACCACTAGACGCGCAGTTGCGGATTACTGATGTAGAACGTCAGTTGATGCAGTGCAGTCCTCACGATCCGATCGTCCTGGTGCTGATCGCACAGCACCTCTGCTGGTAGCCACACGTACAAGGAGGAGCGCCGACGGCGCACTGCTAGATTCATTACGGCGGCAGGACTGCTATGGAGCTAGGGTTTCCAACACATGGAATGACCTAACCAAACAACGATTAACCTTTCTGGGTTAAGGTGCTCCACTATATATAGGGAGTGAACGTGGGCTCTGATCGCGCGACCCATTCACTAAAGCCCATATAACACTAGTCACCATGAGTCCAACTCACTAACTCAGTCCTAATCCGGTTTAGGTCCAACCCATCCAGATTACAGGTTCAGATCCAATCCGAACTTGCTCCCGCTCTTAAGTGTGTGACCCCGCAGGCTCATGGCTACTTGGACACAATTGGAGTCCGACTCTCAATCGATCAGTCGGTAGCGGCTCCTAGCAGAACGTGCCGACTCCCAAGTACCAAAGAGTCATGACAACTTGCCTTTCCAATGTGACTTACGTCCGAGTCCCTTTTGTCTCACGATATACCTTGTCAGACTATAGGCGAATAATTGTCATCCCTTAAATAGTTCGACTCTCTTCTCAATCCGAGATAAGTGATTCACCCGACTAACTCTTAGTCGACCGCCTCGGTTAACACTTAACCGAGTCGTGCATGGCCATGCTTTCCGAATCATATCATCCGAGAGGGTCCAGAGAATATCTCTCCGAGTGGAGGGGAAAATCCCATCTTGGTTATTCACATCACGCAGCTTGATTCTCAGTCGACCCGAACCCTGCCTTTGTAACTGCCCAGTTACGGATCAGCGTTTGACAGAACCTAAGTTGGGTGATCCTCAACTCAGACTATGCAACAACCTCAGGTCTAAGGATTACATTGATTGAGATATACAAATGACAACTTGTCCATTGTACCTCAATATGGGTCAATCTGACTCGCTAAACTCTTTAGACGAATCTGTGTAAGTTGGAATAGCATCTCCATGCCCATGACAAATGGAACCGAGTCATCAAGCCAACTTTCACATTGGTCTAAGTTGTGTGTCCAGCACAACCACAATGACCAAGGATATTTAGTACAAACAACATGAATGCATAGTTCCACAACCGAATCACATATTCAATGATACACATCAGATGTTTATACAAGGACTACTTAATATCTTTATGAATACAATGGGAAATATCATCATATATGATTGCCTCTAGGGCATATTCCCAACAATTAGGTCTTGATCATGAACGAAGCTCACAAGATCTATACATGAAAGCACAAAGGAGGAGATACAACCATCTAGCTACTACATGGACCCATAGTCCAAGGTGGAACTACTCACACATCATACCGGAGAGAAGGCCTCCGGGATGATCTCCCCTCTGGCAGGGTGCCGAGAAGAACTTCAGACCCCCCCCGATCTAGGGACGATGGTGGCGGCGGCTACAGACGGTTTCCTGGAGATTTGATCGGGTGCTTAGATTTTCTGCATCGAGGGCTTCTTATAGGCGAAGGGGAAGGCCGAGGCGGTGGCCAGGGGCGCCAAACCCTAGCCAGGAGCAGGGTGGGGCCCACCCGCACCAGGGGTGGGTCTGGCCGCCCTGGCCGGCCCCTCTGGCTCCGCTCTGGACTTCTTGTTCCCCATGGAAAGTAATTGACTTTGAAGTTTGTCCCGTCCAATTCCGAGAATATTTCTTTACTAACTTTTCTGAAACCAAAAACAGCAGAAAACAGGCATCTGGCACTGTTGCAACTTGTTAATAGGTTAGTACTAGAAAATATGTAAAAAGCACCTCAAAATGTAGACAAATAAAGCAAAGTAGATACTAAACAAGCATGGAGCATCAAAAATTATAGATACGTTTCCGATGTATCAAGCATCCCCAAGCTTAACTCCTGCTCGTCCTCGAGTAGGTAAGTGATAAAAAGAATAATTTTTTAGGTGACATGCACCCTCACAATAAAGATCCAACCATTTGCAAGCATTGAAAACTGGGATCAAAGAACTCTAAACATGTGCATGAAAGATGGAGTTCTAACAATAGGACATAGTAACTATGCATACAACATGGCAAGTTACAAACAAAGATCATGAATAATATGCATTGAAAAACGTTTGTTTGTTTCACATACAGAAAACATGGCATAGTGGCAATCAACTTGTCTCTCATAAAGTAGCAATATAGATGCATAGGACACCTTCAAAGTTCACAAGGGTGACTAGAAACAAATAGCACAAGAACAAGTAATATCACAATATGCATCAATTAATAAGCTTTGGAACACTGCACACAAAATGACAACTATGCTCTCTTAATGGTGCCTAAAGGTAGAAGGTGGAGATTCAATAATGGTGGAAGAAAATCCTTTTTTGTAAAGGAAGCAGTGATTACAAGTTTCAAAAAGAGCTTCCAAAAATTATGGTACTTGTTAGCTTTCAGCCCTCATTGCCCCTATCATAAGCATCTTGAAGTGGTTAAGGTTAAAGTGGCAAAGATGGAGTATATGCTTGATGAAGTATAAGTTGGCAATATCAAGTGCCTTGAATACGAGGGCCACACCTCATCCATACTCAACTTTGGGTCCAGGTAAGTTTTTGTCACTGTAAGTATTTGCATATCATTGAGAACCGCCAACAGGGTACCCCTTGCACATGGTACAGGAGATTTCCCATTACCAAAATGACAAGGCAAGCAGACAATAAGCATATCAGCAATATTTTTATTTACCATATCCATAGATTTTTATTGAGGATGCTTCATAGATAGCTCACTATGGTGATGCTGCAAGTTTCCACCATGATTAGGCATGGCTTAGGCTAGCGGCCTAGGTGTTTCTCTAACACAGGATACAAACTCCATGGACTTACAAGTTCCCTCTTTATTTCATACCGGTGACATCCATAGACAAAAGATCATGATATCAACTGAGTACAAAGTACAAGTGCAATGTTGAAAACGTTCCCCGTGACAGCACAGTTCTGCTAATTCCAACTTATAAGTGCAAGCATATACAACAAATTTGTCACAATTCTTCAAGTTTATTAGGGGCAAAGAATATAAAGTGTGCCGTCAAGTTTGTGAGGGCTTTAATCACTAAGTTTTCACATAACAAAATAGTTTTTAATTGGAAGATAGTTGAAAACAAGAATATACTTGGAATGGTGTAACACACCATGCATAGGAGTTTATAGTGGACACTTTGGAATAACTTGGTTTCTTGGGAGTTTGGAAGCATGAGTAGAACTTACTCATACAAGTGGAGGCTAGCAAAAGACTGGGAGCAACCAACTAAGAGAGCATAGTGGCCATAATCATGCAGTGCAACAAAGCATACTAATCAAAGCAAAGAGTGGTACTACAAGTCAAGGACTAAATGATCATAGAGTCTAATGGTGACTTGTGAGAGTCATAACATGGTGTGAGCATGTGCCAAGTCAACCCAAGCAAAACATTAAAGGAGAATACCACAATACTATGCTTTTGCATGCTAAAACAACGCGTATTCTTCAAGGAACACTAAGCAATCCCAATTGTTTGGAACAAGACATGCTACATCAATAATCACTAAGCATAAGGTCAAAACAACACCTAGCATGTCATGCTAAAGTCTAAGTCATAGTCAATGCAAGCTCCTCTTGCACTTCAAGCAAGACCTTACTACTCCTTTTCGAACACCAAGCAAACTTATTTGCAAAACAACACAGCGAGAACGGGGGTCCAAACTACTTAAGAAAACTAAACAAACTAAGCAAAGCAAACGAAAACTAAGACGCTCCAAGAACAACACAACTGTGCATGAAATAATAAAAACGAAGTGTCTAGACAGACTTGAGCTTTTTATTGATGAAGAAGGGGATGCCTTGGGCATCCCCAAGCTTTTATGCTTATACCTGTTGGATATTTCTCGGGGTGACACCATGGTGGAATCCCCAATATTGAGCTTTTATCCATTCTTCATCTTATTACATCATTTCTCTCTCTACACCTGAAATTTTTCCTTCACACAATCTTCATTAGCAACATTAGCTTATTCAAAAGATATTAGACCTCTGGCAAAGCTTTGAAACAACAAGGATTTTCACTAAAAACACAAGCTACTGTAGTATATCCTTCAAAAAGCTCAATTCACCTAAAGAGAACTCAAAAAGGAATCAATAAGAAGCAAATGCAAATAATGACAGAAATCTGTCAAAACAGACGAGCAGGTAGAAACCGATTTTTTCGAATATCTTCTGTTGCTCAAATCAAAAAGTGTTGAACTAACAAAAGTTATCCAACATACTGGGGGATTTATTCGTAAATTTTCAGCTCAATCCGAGTTACAGAGACTCCTCACAATTTTTTTTTGGTGGAGGACAGAAATCTGTTTTGGGACAACAACTCCCCAAATCTTACTTCCCTCTCATTAGAGGTCATTCTTGGCACAAAAAGCAAACAAAAAGGATAAGGAGAGGTCATTACATAAGTAATAACTTCCAATACTCAAGGAAACTCTTGGGTTATCTCCCAACAAGTACTTTTTTTAACGCCTTTAAGTTAGGCACAAGAAGCAGGAAAAATCAAGAATTTTCAAATGAAGAAGCATTAACATCAAATCTTGCTTTCAAAGGAGGAGCAAAGAGCAACTTATCTATCCTTATAGGGAAGTGTTCAATACCTTTCTTGAATGTAAAAATGATATTTAATGGTGCCTTCTTTCATATCAACGATGGCACCAACTGTTCTAAGAAAAGGTCTTCCCAAAGTAATAGGACAAGAAGCATTGTATTCAACATCCAAAACATAGAAATCAACAGGGACATAAGCATTGTTAACCATAATGAGAACATCATTAACACTCCCCATGAGTTTCTTCTTAGCATTATTATTGAGTGGGACATCCAAATAACAATCTTCTAATGGTGGCAAATCAAGCATTTCATAAATCTTCCTAGGCATAATAGAGACACTAGAACCAAGATCACATGAAGCTTTGAGATCAAAGTCATTCACTTGCATATTAATAATGGGTTCCCAACTATCTTGTACTTTCCTAGGAATAGAAGCTTTGTGTTTTAGCTTCTCTTCCTTAATCTTAACAAGAGCATCTGTAATGTTTTTGGTGAAAGCAACATGCATATCACTAGCATCAGTACTTTTAGCAAGCTTTTGCAAGAACATAATCACTTCAGAAATATTGGAACCATCAATATCAAAGTCAAACTTAGCATCACTAGTAGTAGGCATAGTAGGGGTAGGAATAGGGGCTACTTGTGATTTAGTGGTGATGGTGCACACACAATTGTTTCTATCAATTTCAGCTTCCCTTTCCCACTTAGCATGAAGTTGAGCTAACAGCCTAACATTTTCATCAATGGTAACTTGTATGGCATGAGCAGTAGCAAAGGTGTTTTCCATAGTTTCAGGTTTAGCGGCCATTTTATTAACCAAGGAAGTTTGAGCTTCAGACAAAGAGGATATATTTTTCTCAACAATTAAAATCTTTTCCTCTATAGTCTTACTGAAAGTGGTTTGTTTACTAATAAAGTCATTGAGCATGACTTCAAGTTCAGAGGGGGCACTTATAGCATTATTGTAAGAGCTTCCATAGGAGTTGCCATTATTAGGAGGATAGGGCCTATAATTGTTGTTGCCACCAAAATTATTCCTATAGGCGTTGTTGTTGAAATTTTTGTTTCTAATGAAGTTCACATCAACTTGCTCTTCTTGAGCAACCAAAGAGGCTAAGGGAACACTATTAGGATCTATAGGAGCTTTCCCATTAACAAGCATAGTCATAATAACATCAATCTTTTCACTCAAAGAGGAAGTTTCCTCAACAGAATTTACCTTCTTACCATGTGGAGCTCTCTCAACATGCCATTCAGAGTACTTAACCATCATATTATCAAGGAGCCTTGTTGCAGCACCCAAAGTGAGGCCCATAAAGGTACCTCCAGCAGCAGAATCCAACAGATTTCTTAAGGAGAAGTTCAAACCTGCATAAAAAGTCTAGATAATCATCCAAGCAGTGAGTCCATGAGTAGGGCAATTTTTAACCAAAGATTTCATTCTTTCCCAAGCAGGAGCAACATGTTCACTATCAAGCTGTTTAAATTTCATAATGTCACTTCTCATAGATATAATCTTAGCAGGAGGATAGTATTTTCCAATAAAAGCATCTTTGCACTTAGTCCAATAATCAATACTATTTTTAGGCAAAGAAAGCAACTGACGAGGTTTAATCTCGTCAATGCCCATTGTTATGGACTTGGGTTTTGGAGAAGATGGGGATGCTGGAGATCGCGGAACGGTTAGCAAACAAGCAACACGGGGACACGAGGTTTACCCAGGTTCAGGCCCCCGAAGGGAAAACCCTACTCCTGCTTGTCTGCTCTTGATTACGGCGGAACCGAAGGTTACAAGGATGCGCAGATGCAATCTGGCGTGGAGGTGTGTATGCGGTGGTATGAGGGTGCCCTCCTAGTCGTGCCCTCCTAGCCTTTATATAGAGTTAGGCAGGTCCCGGGCATAGATCGAGTCGGTTACAGGTTTTAGGGTTTACCCCTTTGAATTTTCTATCTACTCTAGTCTTGCTCTCCAAGGATCCGAAGGAGTCATGGGCCCTGGCCACCCGAAAGTCTTCATGGGCCGGTGTATATTTGTCGTGGGCCTTCCTTGGGCTGGACTAGTTATGCTGAGGTCATGTACCCGCAGAGTATAACCATGTCAGCAACCATTCTTTAGCTTTTCCCCTCAAGGAGAAAGGAAAAAGCTTGAGCTTAATAATATCTCCATCTACATCCTTATAATTTTGCATCTCACAAACTTCAACAGAGCTATTGAGATGGGCAGCAGGATCATCAGAACCAGCACCAGAAAATTGCTCTCTCATCACAAGATTCAACAAAGCAGGCTTAATTTCATAAAAGGTAGCATCAGGAGCAGGTGGAGCAATAGGAGTGCTTAGGAAATCATTGTTGTTGGTGCTAGTGAAGTCACACAACTTGGTGTTCTCAGCAGAGTTCATTTTGGCAAAGGTGGGCAAGCCAAAAACAGCAGCAGCAGCTAGAGCAGGAACTATTTTTTTGTGTTTTTGAATAAAGCAAGCAAACCAAACTAGACTATTTTTTTGGGTTTTTTGAAAAGAGGCAAACAAAACCAAGCAAAAGAAACAAAGCAAACTTAAAACAAAGTAAAGAGAAAGGAAGTGAAGGACTCCCCTTGTGAAGACGTCCTTAGCCTCCCTCGCAATGACGCCAGAAAACTTTTGACAGGGAGGTAGAGGTTGGAGCTGTCCTTTCGATCCCCGGCAACGACGCCAGAAAACTTGTTGGTGACTCCTTGATGGCGCCAGAGAACTTGACGTGGAGCACTTCGTTGGAAACCCCAAGAGCAAGGTGTGATGAGCACATCAGCAAGTCTTCCCTCAGTAGAGACCGAGGTTATTGAACCAGAAGGAGGAAGGAAACGTCACATAGGTGTTGCAAGAAACGCGGAGACCTGCATAACACAAACTCAAGACTTTGCCCCAACAAATCAGTGAGGTTGTCAAGCTCACCGGTTTGCTGTAACAAAGGATTAAACGTATGGTGTGGAAGGTAATGGTTTGCAGCAAGTAAACAAGTAACAGTGGAAGATGTATTGATGGTAAAGATTGGACCGGGGTCCATAGTTCACTAGAGGTGCTCTCCTTAGAAAAACAACATGGCATGAAGGGTAAACAAATTACAGCATGGCAATTGACACGAACTGAGCAAGGCATAACAATGCAATTACTAGTCAGAAAGATCCTATGAGATTCGTTTGGGCAATACAACAAGATACATAGACCGCCATCCAACTACATCTATGACTAGAAGTCCACCTTCAGGTTATCATCCGACCCCCCTCCAGTAATAAGTTGCAAGCAACATACAACTGCTTTAAGCAAAGTGTGTAAGGTTAACAGTCCACATGTTCCATGAACAAGAGACCGTTGTTTTCTCCCTGGTAGCAACAACACATCTACAACCGAAGAGATTATTGTCACTTCCCTTGGAAACTAGAGGCATGAACCCACTATCGAGCATAAATACCTCCTCTTGGAGTCACTAGCAACTACTTGGCCAAGATAGCTACTAACAACGGAGAGCATGCAAGATCACAAACAACACATACATTATAGAACCATAAAGACAGAACCATTAATCAAACCAACATAATAATCTTAATATCCATCGGATCCCCGCAAACACAACATGCATGATTACAAATAGATTAGATCTTGATCATGAACGGAACTCACAAGATCTATACATGAAAGCATAAAGGAGGAGATACAACCATCTAGCTACTACATGGACCCATAGTCCAAGGTGGAACTACTCACGCATCATACCGGAGAGAAGGCCTCCAGGATGATCTCCCCTCCGGCAGCATGTCGGGAAGAACTTCAGATCCCCCCGATCTAGGAACGATGGTGGCGGTGGCTATAGACGGTTTCGTGGAGATTTGATCGGGTGCTTAGGGTTTCTGCATCGGGGGCTTTTTATAGGCGAAGGAGAAGGCCGAGGCGGCGGCCAGGGGCGCCAAACCCTAGCTAGGCGCGGGGTGGGGCCCACCCGCGCCTGGGGTGGGTCTGGCCGCCCTGGCCGGCCCCTCCGGCTCCCCTCTGAACTTCTTGTTCCCCACGGAAAGTAATTGACTTTGACGTTTGTCCCGTCAAATTCCAAGAATATTTCTTTACTAACTTTTCTGAAACAAAAAACAGCAGAAAACACGCATCTGGCACTGTTGCAACTTGTTAATAGGTTAGTATCAGAAAACATGTAAAAAGCACCTCAAAGTGTAGACAAGTAAAGCAAAATAGATACTAAACAAGCATAGAGCATCAAAAATTATAGATACGTTTCCGACGTATCAGTCATGTACACATCCTAGGTAACCATTCTATTAGAAAAACTTGTTTTGTTTGTTCAACTACCATATAACAAAAGTATATGTAGTGATTGCTATATTAATTCGTCTAGACTAAATATCGCTATGAAAGATTAAATCTTGTCATAATCAATTCCTTGAACATTGTCGTGAACTCTTTGCTGACATGTCGACTATTTTATAAATGTGAAATATACATGTCTATTTCTTTATAGATCCAAACACAACTATAAGGTCTTACACCCTTCTAGAGGGTCTTCCAAGTTCAAAAACTAGATTTTTCGTGTATGGAAATATCACGGATTTCATGGCTTCAAGCCATTTAATGGAGTTAGGGCTGGAAAAATGAAAGAAAGGATTTGAACATCTATGCAATAATTAGTCATTAGTGACAAGTTTAGAGAGATATTTCATTAATTACTTGACTAATATAAGGTTTAAACATAGAAAAAATGGTTGTATTTCACATCCATCAACTTTCCCAAGCTTAAACCTTGCTCTTCCTCGAGCAAGAAAACAAAATCATAAGAACTCAACGTTTAAACCAAAACAACGATAAACCAAGTTCACTTTAGTCTCATGTACCCACCACTTCTTCAATATGAAAGCTTAGCATAGAAATAGTAATGGCAAGAATATCATACAAGCTTTGTTAAGTCAAGATAATCATAATAAAGATTTCATCAACATGGACAACTACATGAATAAATAGTTATTCCAATTCCTCTAGTTAACTCTCGGCTTGAAGGAACACCGAAAGATTCATAATAACAATTAAGAGTGATAGATCATGTCAAAATAAGCATAGAATTAGAATGTCTTATTGTAGAACACCCGCATCAATAAATTAGGACTATCAAATACTTTTTCTATCCTTTGTATTTCTAGAACTTCATATTTTTAGTAACGAGACCATGCAAAAATTTAGCGAGTTTAATTAAAGTGTGTAGGCTAGGATGGGCACTCATGACCACAACCGGTTATCTTTAGCTTTAATACGATTTCTCGTAGCGCGTCAGAAGAATACTCCAACTTTTTCTTGCAACATAGACCCATGTGTATGCCAAAACTCTAACCCATTATAGCATTGTTGCTATGAATGTATACTCAACTGATAACCGATATCTAAGAGTTTTCTCTATGCGGGTCGTTCGTAGGCCAACAAAGTTGTCATCATACCATGAAGTGCGACAGTGTTGCAGCCATGCATAAAGCTAAATTATACTTTAATCGACATGTCAAATTTTGGCATTCATATCGATCACCGCTAAACATTCATTCCTTCGAACAAAATCCTTTCAAGAGTGTTATCGGTCTATCATTTTATCTATGGGATTGAGTATCTTCAAGGCTAAACTCTTAAGACAATTAAACATCACCCAAGTCATTCCTTAGAGACTTTCTCTTGTTCTATTTTTTTAGAAAATTATTTTCAAGGCAAGACTCAGCTGTAAGAACTAGAGTAAAAGCTTACTTATTTAACTATTCACGCAAACAAAAGATTTACTCTAACTATCAAGATTTACTCCCACTAGCATAACATCTCAACAATACTACTAACTAGTATAGTCATTTCAAACTTCAAACAAGAGCGATTTACGCATCTATGCAATAATTGGTCATTTGTGACAAGGCTAAAGACATATTTCATCAATTACTTGACTAGTATGAGGTTTAAACATAGAGAAAAATGGTTACGTTTCACAGCCATCAACACTCTACTTCTGGGTATAAAGATCGAAGAATGATTTGAGTAAATCCGAAGAAAGAAATCAAATCGAAAGAAGAAGAGATGAAGATGAACTGGCGGAGAGTATCATACTATTGCTGGAATTGCCCATTGGATATGCTGATTTTAGTTTTCCCTCCTCTTATTAAATGAGGAGATTTTATAAAATACCTGTCTCTAGAGGCCTACTCTTAGTTTATTCATGTCAGTCTGAGGTGTAGTCACTGGAACTGCACGTCTGGGTTTGCTGGAACTACATGTTTGAGGCATATTCTCAGATGCGCTTCTAATAATGACCATCTCTATGTGCCTACTATAAGATATGATCGTTATTAATGAACGTCTACGAAATATCTTAGAGACTATTTATTTTTCTGGCCGGCTCTAGAAGAACAATTGTTAGAGAAGGTGCTAATTTTCCACGTGCTCCACGAGTCTTAGATATGGTTAACTCGACGGAAACCATGGCCATCTCTAATGCTAGAGTTTGTACTTGTGTAAAAAAATCTCTATTTTTGTGGAGCATCATTTTTGATAAATGACGCTTTACTCCTTAAAAGGTTTAAGCACACCTGGTCTCTACATAACTAAGATTCATGTAGCCATAACATATACAATACGAAAAAGTAAAAGGGCAATACATGTAATCATCAAGAAACTGCAAAACATCTATGGAGATCAAGGACTAATTCGTACATCATGCTGCAATCAATGTTGGGTAAAAATATACCTCGTTATGTCCTCCAACCATTGCACACATGTTGTAGAGACGACCAGAAATGGAATATAATGGTGCACCGGTAGATAATCTACATAAGAGATTTTTTTATCATTAAGAGCTTTGCCATTTCTACATGGCCATAGCAACCAAATAATGCATACACTCTCATCCTAATAAGAATTCTAAACCTATGATGGTAAGAGTTTTGTTCTAAAACATCTAAGGCTTGATGAGTTTATACATATATCTACTCTCTAGGATTCTTCATAACAACTAAGTCTAGATCGTTTCTATTTATACATCTAGACTTCTCTTTAGCATCTTTTGTGTTTAGATGTGGGTCTAGACATTTTTTACATGATGACCACTATGCATCAGATAAGCAGGAAAAATGAAATAGAAACACCCTTCCACGTCGTTTGATTTGATTTAAGTCTACAAGCATAGGATGTTTGATTGTCTGAACATACTCTCCGACATACATCAATGTATTTGTGCATACGCAACATATTTGCAACATTCGCCCTCCACTCCCGTGCGGTCTAGTGAGGAACATGCAAAAAAACTTGTAAATTAACAAACACATCAAATATCAAGAAGCCTAGACCAAAATATTTTACTACCCTACAACATTAAAATAGCTCACTTGCACGATGACAACAAAACACATATACAACACGTCAAAACTCATAATGGCTGCACCGGATTCTTATTTGTTCATATGAACCAAGAATAATGGACACATACAAACAACCAAATGGAACATAAAAATCGAAATATTAACCTTATTAACCTTTCGTCATCGTCTTAGCCTCGACCCCATCCCCATCGGTTCATGAACTTTATAGTCATATTTAGATGCTAGTATTACCCTTATACAATATAACCTCCCAATCTTAAAGGCCCGACAAACAATAATTTCAAGCTCATGGAACATTGTGCTACTATGCCAATGGATGACCATGACCGAAGCTCGTGCGAGCGATGGAGAGCCAAGAAGAATATGTAGCGGAGATTTTTGTCTAGACACATGCCAAATTATCAATACTTTTAATTGGCTGATTTGTTCTTGTTTAAACAACAAGCTCCCGGCTTGGTGCAAGTAAGGTGGCGCGTCTTCTACTCACGCAATTGTCTGTAGTCGTCGTCGTTAGCTGGTTCAAGAATCTATCTATAACTTTATTACTTTTGAGCCTTTTGTTTTACCGTGGATGATTATCGATAGATCGGTGAAATTTTCACAAATAAAAAGCACATCATTCTCCCCAATTGATATGTTGCATCTTTCAATCTTCAGTTGATTTGTTGTTCCTTTTTACCCTCTCCACGTGCGCATAGCTTCGACGAAGTCCAAGCCATCATTCTGCGATGCACATGCTACCTGGCCAGGCACGCGGCGTTGAATCTCAAGGAAAAGTCTAAACCCATGGTTAGCGACGGTACATGTGTTCGCCATGAGCAAAGTCCGTAGGAGGTCGGGCACGTACTACGGCGTGTCGGGCACATTGGTGCCGAGACCCACCAACCGTGGCAGCCGCGCAACAACATAGTAACATCCACAAGCCAAGGCAAAAACAAAAACAAACAAAAACAAACATAGAGGAGGTGGCGAGTTTATCTAGCTATCGGCGGCCCACCACCCAATCCCTCTCCTCCTCCTCCGCCTCGGCCACCTGCTCCTCCCGAAGCGCCGAAACCCTAACTCCACCGATCCCTCTCTCCACCTCGGGGGAGGCGATGGCGGCGGCGCCGGCGGCGGGAGGGCAGGGAGGAGGCGGCGCCGGCATGGACGCCGCGCTCCTCGACGACATCATCCGCCGCCTGCTAGAGGTGCGGACGGCGCGCCCAGGGAAGCAGGTGCAGCTCTCCGAGTCGGAGATCCGCCAGCTATGCACCGCCTCCCGCGACATCTTCCTCACCCAGCCCAACCTCCTCGAGCTCGAGGCGCCCATCAAGATCTGCGGTGCGTGCATCGGACTCTTCTCCTGCACCCCCTTTGACTCTCCCCCCACCGCCCCCCGTCCGTAGAGTAGATCTGGTTTGATCGCAACGCCGGTAGTCTTGGGCGATTCTGGCGATTGCATCTCTATGTCGCGGCGGCGTGAAAGAAAACATTTCTTTTGTGCCATCTCTTCTTGTGTTTACTGGTTCTGTTTCCGTTTGAAAGGTGGATGTAGGGGCGTTATCATTTTGCTGATCACGCTCTAATTCAGTAGTTGGTACTATTTGTATAAGCGATTTACTTTTGATGAGGTATTTGAACAGGAAGAGGCTCCGCAGAAAAGGTGCAATCATCAGAAATGTTTTAGGGTTAATTTGGACTGACAAGGTTTTCTTGTGCAATTAGCTCTTGAATTTAGCACTTTCTTAAGGCAAACTGAGATTTGCTGTTGATTCTTATAGTCTGTTATTATACTACGTAATAAATTCGTTTTTCAGAACTCTCTGGAAGTATTTTGTTCTTATAACTTGCCTACACCACCTACTATCGTTGAAGTAATTAATATGAATATACAATCCTTGTAAAAAAAGTATGTGCTGACCGTGAAACTTACCTCATCTATCTAGGCATTGCAAATTAGTCACCTGTAGTGTCTTTTTCTTTGGTGATGCTGATATTTCATCGTAAATATTCCACTTGCTTTGTATCGGTTGAAATTTGAATATTCCCTTTAGGTTTCTTAGACTTGATTCACAGATTTCAGCAGCTTCCAATTTAACTCTGGGCAATTGTAACCATTGGCATCTTTCTAGCTTGCTCTTGTCTACATTATGAAACATGCCTGTCATTGTCAGGTCTGAAAAAATGATGTTTTGTACTGTTGTGTGTATGCTTTAGAGTTTCAGTAGTTCAGTCCTAATTCTGTTGTTACCATATTAGCATCTGATTTTACTCTCCTTTGTAATTTGCCCCTAGGTGACATCCATGGTCAGTATAGTGATCTTTTAAGGCTATTTGAGTATGGAGGTTTTCCCCCAGAAGCCAACTATCTATTCTTAGGTGATTATGTCGATCGAGGCAAACAAAGTCTGGAAACTATATGCCTCCTCCTTGCGTACAAAATCAAGTACCCAGAGAACTTTTTTCTTCTGAGAGGCAATCACGAGTGTGCTTCAATAAACAGAATATATGGATTTTATGATGAATGCAAGCGTAGATTCAATGTGCGGCTATGGAAGGTCTTCACTGACTGTTTTAACTGTCTCCCTGTGGCCGCTCTGATTGATGACAAAATATTATGCATGCATGGTGGCCTTTCTCCTGACCTGCAACACTTGGATGAGATAAAAAACTTGCCTCGTCCTACCGATGTGCCTGATACAGGTCTACTATGCGATCTTCTTTGGTCTGATCCAGGAAAAGATGTCAACGGATGGGGCATGAATGATAGGGGTGTCTCATACACATTTGGCCATGACAAAGTGACAGAGTTCCTTATAAAGCATGATCTTGATCTTATTTGCCGTGCCCATCAGGTAGTACTATAGTGCATCATCTTTTTATTTATTACTTTCTAGGGAATTAAGATATTAATATATTTCATCTGATGCCAGGTTGTCGAGGATGGTTATGAATTCTTTGCTGACAGACAACTGGTCACCATATTCTCGGCTCCCAACTATTGTGGTGAATTTGATAATGCTGGTGCAATGATGAGTGTTGATGAAACTTTGATGTGCTCTTTTCAAATTCTGAAACCAGCTGAGAGAAAACCCAAATTTATAGCATCAAACAAAATGTGAAATGATGAAGCTCTTTCCTCTTCCAGAGGCTACTGAGGTCAGTTGCCCCAGTTGCACTATCTTGCCTTACTCTTATGTCTGATTGTGCAATGGTTTGATCATATTCCTGCACATTACTAGAAAATACTGTAGAGACTAGATTTTTCTCTTCAGGTACAAATTGGTTCTCTGTAGTTCTCGTATAACAGTTTCATTATTACCTCGGTGACACCAGCAAAACCGTAGTAGTACATCATCTGGGACTGGAACTGGGAAAAGTATTTGAGTATCAGTTAGTGGTTTCATTGAAGATGTTTGAAAACTAGGAAGATGAAACAGACTGCTTGCCTTTTCCTCAGGTGTATTTGTACCATTGCAGTGTTAATAACTTTGTCAAATGAACGTTATTCTTGGATCTTCGTCAGTTTTATCATGAATGCCGAATGCATTAGTAATGCGCTTCAAGGAAGTTTGTTTGATGTCTTGTACTGCACAGCAAAAATATTTGTAAATGTTCTGTCTTCACCTTGATTGGGGTTCCGTTACTTTTCATCAAGTGTCATGCAAAAAAGACTGTCATTTGCATTGTTCGCATAAATTTTGTTCATAACAATCCATCAGTTTGAAGTGTCCTGCACACTGTCCTGTGATCTTCCAAATTTTCTTTTTGTTCACTGCCTGACCTGTCAGTGAGCATATCTATCATACATTTCGGAACCTTCCAGACTTAGATCATTAATTATGCAGAAGATTGGCTTAGACAATTATAAACAATGTGATGTGATTTACAAGAATAGTGGACTCATTAGTTAATACTGCAAGCATCATTTATAATTTTTTTGTTTACCCTGTGACACTCATTTATTATGACTAATATAGGCTCTCATGTGGACACAATCGCATCAAGACATCAATTCGCAGGCGCTAGGCTTGAAGGCAGCATCGGGCTAGTCCTACTGGAGAAAACAAATAATATCATATCTAACAGTTGGTCTGAAAGTTACTCTTCATAGCAAGTGCCAGAATTTTCCCTTTTCTGTTACCGCCGTGTGTGAAACTCTCTTGTAGCTGTAGATATATTGATTATGGAGGGCTGAAGTTGCCAATTGACCCGATGAAGTGATTTCCTTTTCCAGCAAGGAAAAATTCTGAATGTGAGAGTTTCTGTTTGGAAGTTCTGCTATTTAAAAAGCACTTGTATCACTTACTGAGGTGAGAACAAAAAAAAAAGCAAAGTCTGTTTCCTGTTGCTTGTAAGAAAATATTGGATGAGTTTTATTTTAGTTTCTTAGAGAGGGCCAATGGTAATAATTTTGAGTACTGTGAGCACACAGATTGCTGATGCTTGGTGGGAGCTGAATGGAAAATTGCCTGGGTGGGTTTCACTTTTCCAAGTGCTGGTTGGTTCTGGGAACAATGTGATTGGTGCAGTTCAATATTTACTGCTGTCGTGTTAAACCAACCCGAATTTGCAACTCTAATGAATTTTGGGATTTTGAGAGGTATTACTACCTCTGATCCATAGTAAGTGTTGGAGGTTTAGTTTATTTTAGTTGAAATTGAACTAGAGCTAGAGCTCTGAACACTTATTATGGATTGGAGGGAGTATATTTTTCAAGTAAGAGCAAACAATCAGAAACAATGACACTTCTAAAATAGTGAAAATCTAGAATTCAGAAAGCAGCTTCTTTGTGATCATACAAGAGTCGTGCGATTGAGAGCTCGGTGTGCTACTGGCACTGAGTCTTCTCTTGAGATCCACCAACTTCCTATTGTCTTCCTTCCCGAGCCCAACTCGTGTCGCCAACATTGTCTAGCCCTTTGTTTTTTTCTTGTTTTCTTTTTCTTGTATGTGTATCATCTTTGTATCGTGTATCTTTACAGTTATAAATACAAGTAATGTATGTCCATGGACGTACTAAATAAAAAAAAACATTGTCAAGCCGCATCTAAGAAAAAACATCCATTGTCAAGCCACACCCAAACCCTGCAACTTGCATATATCCTTACAAAATGGAATTGTAACGTTGGTAACGTGGTTAACTCCTTTTTATTTGTTGACGGAAACGTGGTTAACTCCTTTGTAATGCCGTAGGAGAATGCAAAAACTGAAACAGAATATACAATCAATGCGCCATAAATTGGGCAAATTAAGCCTACAGGTCATTGTGAGCTCACAGCCGTGTGAAATCATGGTGTCAATCTCTTTCCAAAAATGCACCGAACCGTTAAAGATATGCTACATATATTCTCCTTTTTACTGCATTCGCCGACCAACGATCCTCACGAACAGAGAGAGCACCATAGCTAGCGAAAAACCTGTTCGTCTCCGACGGTTTTCTGTGCTGCTGATGTCGAGCTCGGGATTTGCACCGGCCCTGATCAATGGGGCAGGAGCGTCGTCAAACGATAGAGGCGGCGGCGAGGACGTGCTGATGATGGAGCACCTGTTCGACATGGTGCTCACGCCGAGCGACACGGGCGATATGCTCTGGATCCCCCGGCAGCACGTCGCGAAGCTCACCAATGCGGCGGCGGACGACGAGCAGGCGGACATGGTCGTCCTGGAGGACCGCGCGGTGGCCGGAAAGCTGTGGCGCCTGGGCTCCTACTGGAGCAGCGACCGCCTGGGCATGGCCAAGGACTGGGGCCTGGGCTTCTTCGTCAGGGAGAAGGGCCTCGGCGCCGGCGACACCGTCTCCTTCTTCCGTGGCTCCGCGGACGGACGCCTCTTCATCGACTGCAGGCGCCGCCAGCCAGATGCCTGGGTCCCACGCTCCGTGTCTGCCGCCGAACTGCACTCCGGCGTCTTCCCGTGGCCGCCGGCTGCCATCTACGGCGGCCACGAGGACGTTCCAGCTCCCGTCAACCAGCTGGCAACGCCGGAGGGGCAGCAGCAGCAGCGGCAGGACCCATGCCCGGGCCTCGACGAAATGCCAGCACACCTGCTGCCGAGGCGGCGTCCGCGGCGCAACGGGGTGCAGCCGGAGGAACCCGTGGTCATGATAGGAACCCCCACCATTCTTGAATCCGCGCCGCTCGTGCAAAGCCCACAAGCCAAACGCGTGCGCCTCTTCGGTGTCTACCTAAACTAGAGGTATCTGCAAACTTGGCAAGGAAAATTTTCTAAGGCAGATTAGTTTGCAATAGATCTCGTATGAGTAGTGTGCATCTCTACTTCTTATCTCTTTATTATTAGGCCATGCAAGAGAATTGTCAGTTACCATTACCAATTTCAGTTAAGGTCGTATCTTCATATCGAAGTAACAGCAGTGAGAAAGAATGATATCGGGGATTATTTTTCCCTTAAATGGCATGCAAAAGAATGTCAGTTACTATTACCAATTTCAGTTACAGCCATATATACTTCCTCCATTTTAAAATATAAGATGTTTTAGGTTTGTATCTAAACTTTTTTTAGTACGTAGATTCACTCCAAAACTAAGTAAACCTACTTACTAAAAAAAAGTCTAGATACATCTGCTTCACAAAGCTAAAACATTTTATATTTTAAAACGGAGAGAATATCTTTTAACAGCAACGGTAAAGAATATCAGATACCATACCGCATAAGATCCCACCCCGATGATTATTTTTCCTATATATTTAAGGTACAAAGTAGGTACGAGGCCAATTTATTTTGTAGGTCAAACTGACAAATAAGAACAAGTTGTCGAAAACTGAGAAATGATGAATAACAAGGCTGATTAATTTATAAAATACATCACGATAGGTGACTAGAGCTCTGCACAGGCATCAAAAGAGCACTTGCTACAAACCCAAAATGATCCAAAGTACGGCCAAATAAACGTCCACCCCGCTGACGCCCAGTGCAATTCCTTTTGCCATTTCAGTCAATTTACAAAATACATCAGAGTAAACAAAGAATGCATCAGTGCGGCACATGCACAACAATGTTGAAGAGCTGCCACAACAATGTTGAAGAGCTGCCTAACGCAGGTCGGCAGACAGGAAAGGGAGCATCGGTACACAGGCAATACAATCTTGAGATCATGCAAGAAACTTGTACATCCAGAGTGATATGAAGTGGTGTCATCACTAACACTGTGCGCTTGTTCCTTAGCAAGATCATTGGATCGTTGCATAAGTTTCTTGTTTCATTTTCATCAGATTACCCTCAATGTCTTTTAGTACGGGTCTATATCTGCAAGAGAGATGGTAGCAGTTTAATTTCACCAACAAAAGATGGAGTGGGCCAAGGAACAGATAAGAAATGGCAGCACACTTACAGGCGTGCGAGATTATTCTGTGTTTGGACTGCCTTTCTAAGTTGGGCTGAAAGTTTCATTATTTCCGCTGATAACCCCTCAGATCTGCTCTGTTCTTTGATGAGTTGATCCTACATGTGGTGTGCAAGCTAGTGTAAATTGCTGATATTGTATTAACTGGATTTCACAAGTTGGTCATTACCTAGACAAAAAAATATTTTTGACAGTTTCAGATACTAACCTTTAGAGAGAAATTCTCTGTCACCAATTCTGGCGAGTTTGGGATGCTGGTCTCACTTTGCCCATCTAGCTGGACATAAGCATTGCTTGCTCTCAACAGGCTAGCTTGCTCACTTCTTAGCTTCTCCAAGTGGAGACGGAGCTCTTCATTTTGTTTCAGACAATCTTTAACCTGGAAGTTTCAATCAAGTCAATAGGAAAGATGTTGGTTTCATCCACAAAGGTTTCAGCATCTCAATGCACAAACTGATTGAAAATTTCGATAGCACACCTGGTTCTCCCACTGCATTGCAACAGACATAGCTTCTTGGTATGAAGTTGACAAGGTCGAGTTCTCCTCGAACAGATTTTCTATTTCTGATGATTGAGAATCAATCTATGAACACGATAAAAACTTAGTAATAGCTTAGGAAATTATTTGTTTCAAATAAAAGGCGGCATCAAGCACCTCCATCAGCATCTTTTGGCGGCTGCCCTCTAACCTCTCAACCATCAAAGCCATATCGTGCAACTGGTTCTCGAATTTTTCCCTATCTTGCTGCTATAACAAAAGATGAGATCAGTACATGTGACATCAGCAAACTATGGTTCTCTAATTTCTTATATGCGTTACCATTGAGAAAGCCTTGCGTGCAGCAAATACAGAAGCCTCTTCTGCATTGAAGAGAGAACTTATTTCAGGAATTACAAGCATAATTTTGAAAGCAACAAGATAAGCAAGTAACCTTAGCGTCATAGTATGTATCAGCAAACTATGGAACTTAGGAAGCAATGGAAAACACTATGAACTGATAAGCATGGAAGAAAATACCTATGACCACATCTAGAAAATATACTTGGGTATTTTTTTTACAACGTCGTGTCATAACCAATCAAAATACGCGTTGTATTTCAAGATGGAGGGAGTAACCACTAAGTAAATTGCTCTACTTCCTAAATTCAGATTTTATAAACATGTGACATCCAAACCTGAAGATTTCTTTGTTAACGCAGCAATTTTTTCTTCCATCTCTCGCTTTTCAGCCGCCAGAGAAGCAGTAAGGGATTGTTCTTCAGCAAGTTTTTGCTGATCTTGTTGCCTCAGTAGGGACTCTTCAGCTAGTTTTTGCTGCTCCTGTTGCCTTAGCAGTGACTCTTGCTGTGTTCATTTTTCAAGATGTCAATTTGTTTTCAGATGGATTAAACAAGAATGTAAGCAAGTACAGTGATGAAGTACCACGGTATAAAGGCATAAAAAACCTACCTTTAGCTGATCCTGTAAATCTTGTATCTCCTTTTCCATGGCAAGAGTTTGCTCGCTCGATGTTCCCACTGCATATCCACTGTAAGAGTTGCTCATTACTTGCTGCTGCATGGTATTCAGCTGCGCTCTCAAGGATGCAGAGTCTTCTTCTGCCTGTTGACTTACAACATTAGTACACTATCAGTACTGCTAAGAAGTCATAAACTTCTGACATACCCTGTACTGCTCCTCTTCTGCCTCCTTCAGCCGCTTCTTCATGCTTCTGAGTTGCGCTAGAGCATCCTCCTACTTAGCATACCGGGAAAAAGCGATCATGAGGGTTAAGCAAGCATACACGATCAGCAGATCAGAGTGCAGAATCATACATAAATAAATAATCCTACAGCTACAAGGATAAACATGTGTTGAATACCTTAGCGATAACTGCAGCATCTTTCTCCAATGAAATGTCATTTAGAGCCTTTTGTAACGAGGGTACTACATTCCTCTCCTGCAAGTCACAAAAATGCCACAAATGGTTTTACATGCATGCAAAATCAGATTCACTAAGGTGCACCACCAGTACCGGCTAGAAATATGGAACTCACAAGGTCATTCAGTCGGTTCACCAACGAATCCTTCTCGACTTCCTTCTCGGCAAACTGGGGGAAGCATGATGTGTGTGTGTTAGGACCTGTCCATCCTCAAGTAACTACAATCCAATTACAGACAGAGGTACCTTGGATAGCAGCATTTGGTTTTCCCTCTCCAATTCCATGTTCCCATTTTCAAGTTGCTGAACTCGAGCAAGAAGCTATCATTCAGATTAAAGAAAAACCATAGTTATCGTCTAGAACCAGCAAGGGTGCCGCAAATTGGCGTCCAAAGCCAAATTTTCCAATGGCTAAAATTTTGTCAAATGGCTCCGAGCTCTTGGATACCAGAGAGGAAACTGGAAAACTAACCTCTGCTCCGGCTCTTTGGTTCCCTACAGATGATAACCGTTTTTACGGCCCAGGGTTAGCACCGAAGCGAAGCGTGGTTAGCAAAGATTGAAAGAATTGCTCAGGAAGAGAATGATGGACCAACCGTAAGGGTCGCCGGCCGCCGGCGGGTTGTGCTGCTGCTGCTGCATCCTCTCGGAGGCCCTCTTCTGCCGGATCTCTTCCAGCTGCCAAAAGCGCAACAGAAATCGTGGCCTCGAACATCAGAGGCGGACGTGCGAAGGGAGACGCGGATCTGAACCGCTTCCCGTCTCCAAAAGAGAAAATGAAAAAAAAAACGGAGTCGGATGGAGGCGTACGGTGCGGCGGCCCCTCGAGGCGTGGTGGGATTCCATGGCGGCGCGGAATGATCGGCCGAGCTCTGGAGAATTGGGGAGGAACCCAGAAGCGCTGGCACCCCCGGAACTCCTCCGGTTCTGCAATTGCCGCGGGGAGGAGAGGTTGGGGAAGCGAACCGGAGAAGACAGGAGACAACGAGGCAACCGCTCATGGGCTGGCCAACGATGGGCTTGTCCGATGCCCCAGCCACCGCTCTTAGGCCTCATTTGCTTGTGCTATGCAGCTGCCGCGGGCTTGCATAGTTGTACTCGTGATGGACGGCCCAAAGAACTCAGGTAGCCTACAGTTTCTGCTAAAAAAAAAACTCTATCCACGGTCTCTACTCGGACGAGTAACACTACAAACTGATGTTTCAGGAACAAAGTCTCAGCCAACTAACAAACTGCCCCGCAAAGTATTAGCCTATAGTTGTACTGATGTTTCACGAAGAAACAAAGTCCCAGCCAACCAACAAACTGCACGTTAGTCCGTAGAGAGTCCGTAGCCTATTCGGTCCGTAAGTCTAGTGTTATTGCTACTCGGACATATATCCTGAGGGGGTTGATCATCAATGCCAAATACTTCACATTCATCTATAGCACATTCAGTTTGTGCTATGCAGCCCCGCAAAAAAATGTTTTTATCTCAATTTAATTTACTTGTAACTTTGTATAATTCAGAAACTGATGTACTAAAAGTTGTTTTGGGGAAGCCAACATGTCTAGAACACTACAACACCTCAGAGATGTATCGTGGAACTAGCCCTCGGATGTTCTAGATCAGAAGGGAAATTTTTGTCATGCAAAAAGCAATGTGCCCAGTTTTATGGAGGAATTATGCTTGGATTCGGCCCTAACATAACAACCTCTAAGAAAGAGTTGGACAAAACTACCAAGACCAGGCCTGGAGTTTTTAGGAAAACTTCATCCGAAAATAAACCTACACTCATGACTTCCTAAATGAGGAAAAACACTGACTTGGTGGTTCTGAAGAGCATTCCATGCCGAACTACCGGAAGGAACATCAGATGTGTAAAACATGTTTTCCTGCCAATTTTTTTTTAAAACTAGGCAAAAGACTTGCCATTTTCATTAATTAAGAAGAAGTTTAGAGGTGGCAAACAAACCATGCCTTAGTCCCAAAAACACCAAGACAAAACAAGACAAAAGCGATAGCCCTACTCTCATGGCATTAGATTACAAAACGCTTTGGCGCCGGCTATGCTCCATAGAGTCACCTCGCCTTTGATTTTCTTCATCACCATGATGGATGTTGAGGTTTGGTTGTGAAATACACGTGCATTCCTCTCCTTTCATATCTCCCATGAGACCAACATGACGAGGGAGGCCATCACTTTCCTATATTGGCCGTTTTTGTGGATCTTCTCCTTCCACCATTCCTTGACGGTGTGCATATCTTGGCAATCCATTGGGTCAACATCGGGGAGGCCAAGCCAACTCTTTATCAAACACCAAACACGCACTGTGAAGCGACGTTGAAAAAGGAGATGGGCGGACGACTCTTGAACATTGTTGCAAAGATTGCATAGTCCACAATTTTGCCACCCTCTTCGCTCTAATCTATTCGTCGTCCAAACTCTATTTTGGAGAACCAACCACGCAAAAGTTTTGCATTTTGGAGGTGCTCACGGCTTCCACACCAAGGAGGGCATGGAGGAATGTGTGTGTTCCAAAAATTGCATCTTGTATGCCGTCTTAGAGGTGTAGTCTTCATTGTTGGTAAATTTCCAAGTGATCTTGTCCGTAGTGTGTTGATCTAGATGAATGTGGTGGAGTTTTCCCCAAAGCTCGTAGAATTGGGCTATGTGGTTTTGTTGTCAATCCTCTTTGGGTGTTTATTTGAGCTACCCAATTGTCATTATCCTTGGCTTTGCTAACCGAACACTTTTTATTTTTTGATATGTTGAATATGAGTGGTGCTATATCCTTTGGTCTCATTCCTTGTAGCCAAGATGCGTCCCAAAAAAGCACTTTCTTCCCATTCCCCACGGTAACTTTTGTGGACGCCGCAAAAAGCTCACGGTCATGTGGCGTGCAAGGATTTCCAAGTCCTACACATGGTTTCGCATCCTCATCCCATTCATGCAAAATCCATCTCATGCGAAGAGCGAAAGCAAACTTATTGAGGTTTAGAATGCCGAGGCCACCGAATTTTTTGGACTTGTAAACCGTCTCCCAATTGACCTTGCATTTTCCTTTGACAACCTTATCGCATGTCACCCAAAAAAAGGCTCTTCTTAAACTATCAATTTTCATGAGCACCTCCATAGAAACGTCAAGCACGGTGATATAGATAGCAATGCTAGTGAGCACCACCTTGACAAGAGTTGTTCGACCGGCCATGATTACGTGCTTCCCAATCCATAAGACAAGTTTAGAGGCCACCTTATCTTCTAAAGTTGTAAGTGTATTCTCTTTAGCCTAGTGACGGATAGAGGCAAGCCAAGATATCTCATAGCGACCTGCCAATATTTCATCCTCTCTGGAGGTTCCAAGCATAATCTGCCTTTGATTTTTGAAAAAAAAGAGACCACCGTTGGATATTTTGCGGTATTCTTTGAAGTAACAAATCATTTTCTTCAGACTTCCAAGCTCCCCTTTTAATAGTACGACGAAGCAAAGAATCAAGAAATTGTAAAAAATACATTATTTATAGGACCCACCCTTTTGTAACCTTTTAATCATTAACTTAATCCAACTAGCTAATGGAACTAGAACCGACAACACTTAGATAAGTGATTAGTTGCTTAATCTCCCAACAACCTATACTTGTTTTTTGGATAAATTCTTAAGAATTGAGATATGATATTCAGTGAGGTCAATGTCTAATTCAAGGATTGCTATTTATCTTCTTCTAATGAAGAAATCACACCGAAACCTTTAGAAGTTGTAGTAAGGAAAAACAAACAATATGTGGTATTTTAACACAAAACCCATACACTAGAGAAACTTACTAATGATTAGAGAGCTCGTAGTCGTTACAATTACTAACACTCTATCTGATTCATATTTGAACTAAAAGCATGCCAAGTAATATGGATCAGAGGAAGTAGTCCGTATTTCTAAAGAAAAACGGAGCTGGGGTAAAATTGTTGTTGTCGATAGATTTCTTCCATTTGCTCGTGCCTTGTGTCGTCCCAGCGAGGGCGACTGAGGCGCTACCCTAACCTGCTGCCGCCTCTTCCCTCTCCTCCCTTCCTCCCCTGCCGCCGCCGGTGAGCGCCGCCCAGCAAAGACCACATGGTGCCGGTGGCGGCAGGATCTCCCTTGCCCGGCGTTGGGGCCCCCTCGCGGTCGGCGGCCTCTGGCAACGGTGCAGCATGGCGCGGATGACGAGCTTGTCCGGTACGGTGGCGACGCTTTTTTGGGATATCCCCGGGCGGCGCGGCAGGGGTTCCTCTTCCTCCGGCGGCGCGTCTGGTTTGGCCGGCGCTTGGCTTGGGGGCGGGAGCTGCAGCAGCGGCGCAGCAGAGACTCTGGCAGCGGGTCATGGTGGCGCTGGTAGTGTAGCAAGGGCTGCAGGTGGACGACGGTGTTGATGGCCTAGCTACGGCAGCACGACGGCGGCGCGAACAGGGCCTGATCTGGGCCTATGTTGTGGATATACCAAATAGGTATATCTACTATATAGTCTCATACCGGCAAGACCGGGTGGCCCACAGTTGGTGGTTAGGCCTATGGCATAACCGGGCGGCCCAGTTGCTGATAGACAAGACGGAGGTCCAGCAGGGATGAAGGAAGGCGACGTGCCACCGCCTTAGATGGAAGCCGAAGCCTTGGAGGACACGAAGACTAATTAGTGTTAGTGACGAGGTTTGATCTCACCAATGCCCATTGTTATGGACTTGGGTTTTGGAGAAGATGGGGATGCTGGAGATCGCGGAACGGTTAGCAAACAAGCAATACGGGACACGAAGTTTACCCAGGTTCAGGCCCCCAGAGGAAAAACCCTACTCCTGCTTGTCTGCTCTTTGATTACGGCGGAACCGGTGATTACAGGGGTGCGCAGATGCGATCTGGCGTGAAGGTGCGTATGTGGAAGTATGAGAGAGAGATCTAGATCGTGCCCTCCTGGCCTTTATATAGACTTAGGCATGTCCCAGGCACAGATCTAGTCGGTTACAGGTTCTAGGGTTTATCCCTTTGAATTTCCTATCTACTCTAGTCTTGCTCTCCAAGGATCCGAGGGCGTCATGGGCCTTGGCCACCCGAAAATCCTCATGGGCCGGCGTATGTTTGTCGTGGGCCTTCCTTGGGCTGGACCAGGTATGCTGAGATTGTGTACCCGCGGGGTATAACCATGTCAGTAGCCCCCGAGTATTCAGTCGAATCGTAGATTCGGCTGAGGACTCTTCAATCCTTTGGGTGCAACTCTGTCTTTCAAGAGAATGTGTAGGGATTGTTGATGCGTGTGCCTGACTCTCCCGACGGATCAGGGTCAGTTAACTGTCTTAGGACAAAACAACACGATCTTCTTCTTCAGGTTCGAGTCCCTCGACTCAAACCCGGAACATATGCTGGCGTAATTCGACTCAGGCCGCGGAGGACTTACAGGAGTGGAATTCCAGTGAATTTAATTGATGTACCCAACGCGTCCGTCGGGATTTTTCATCGCGCCTGTTGGCACGGGTTTATACTAGCAGAGCGCAGTCATGTGCGTTATCAGGCCATCAGATGATATCTGTAGGTCTTATCTTTGCGTCGCTGACACAGCATCCGAAGTTTATCACCGTGGAGGTGTTTCGGGTAGCCAGGGAGAATGCTACTCACTTAGCGTTTAGTTGGGCAGAGTTGCCGAAAAGTTTTTTGTATCCTGATCCGAAGGATCGCAGTCGAAATTTTATAGGGTGCGCGACCAGCGCTCCTATGGGAGTAGCCCCCGAGTGTCTGTTCGAGTCGTAGACTCGAGCGGAGACTTTAATTCAACCGTTGTTCAGTGTCAGGTCCGTAGGACACAAAAAAATTTGGATGCTGAAATCCATCCTCCCTATGGGAGTAGCCCCCGAGTCCGTAGTGGAGTCGTAGACTTAACGTAGGACTCGAAGAAACAGTTCAGTGTTGTAACGTGTTGTTCTTTTTTCGGGTGCGCGGCCAGCGCTCCTGATAGGAGTAGCCCCTGAGTAATTGGTCGAATCGTAGATTCGAGTGAGTACTCTTAGCTTTGAAGCCGAAGAAATTGTAGCTGTTGCTAGTGTAGCTTTTGCTGACGTCAGTGCTAACGATCGATGACCTCAAGCGTCTGCTGCGCCAGAGATGACTTGACTGGACGAACATGGGTCCCACTTTCTGACCTTGAATTGACCGGTCACGCGTGGCGTGGAGATAATTACGGTGTCGCCTCGATTTCCGCGCGTAGTGGACGGCGTGTTAGCGACGGTTCGTTGCAATGCTGACACGTGTATGGCCAGATCCTGCCGTTGGCGTTAGGTCTTCTCGATGGACGGTTATCGTGCATCGTCTTCGTCTTTATAATAACTAGGAAACATGCCCATGCGTTGCAACGGAAGCGAAAAATCTACATCATTTTAGTTAATACCTCAATGTACTTTGCACTCAATTATGGGATTCCTTCATAGCGGAAGAAAAGTTTTAAGGCTTTGTGCCATAAGGAAATTTAAATGGCAAATATCTTTGGTTATGAAGACCAAATATTTATTCACCATCATAATATTATGGACGAATCCTCATGCAAATTGAATAAGGGCCTTGAATCTATTTTTGCCAAGGATGCCTGTTTAAAATAAAATATACCCTTTTGGATTGTTCAAAATGGATGGTTTTAGTTTCTTTTGACGTAGGAACAACCTCTACTTAGCACCCTTTTGACAGTCAGATCTTGACTTAATTAACATGGCTAGTCTCAAACCTTCTAGTGCTAGCTCTCATCCTCTAGCACCTTAGAAAAAATATACAGAGTAAAAGAGAAGTATACATGAAATATACATAAATATTTAGTCGAACTTCTTATGAAACTTCTTATGAAACGCGTTATTTCGGTTCTTCTCTCCTTCGTTGTTGCCACCGTGACAGACCGTATTTTTTGTAGCATCCCAACGCAATGCATCCATATTACACCGCAACCAAGAAACATCCCCTAGGGGTTGCTTCTAGCCTTATCTCTCACGCTGGTGCAACTTGCCGATCACCGAGCATATGTGTGTGGAGCCCTAGATGGAGCACAACAGGGAGGGATCATTGCAAGTACTCCACTCGTTTGCAATTCTCAATATGATATAAAATATCTGCAACTCAGTCCATGAATTCCCGCTTTCATCTCACGCCTCCTCTTTGTGCTCTCAGCTTGCTAGAAGAGAATGCATCATTACTAAATTTGGTCCCCAAGGGGGAAGAACCATGTCGATTGGAATTATTGTTGTAAGTGAGCATCTTCCAACAATACACATGCTTCACTTGTAAAGTGTATATCGTATGTGTTAGCTAGAATTGATCTTCCTCACCAAATTAAAAAAATTGTGAACAGAAGAAAAGTCTTCTCAAGATCCATCTGTAAAAACTACAATCAGGTAACAGTATGTGCATCACCGTTTCAAAGAAAATAGCATGTCCATCACCGGAACATGCCAGTCTCTATAGCGATGAATTCCGAATACCAATGAACCTCTCTTTGACTAAAAAATGAAAACAGCTGCGGCTAGTCTCCTTTCTGAACAAAACGCAGCAGCATGTTCGTCCCCAACCGAATGTCGTGCCCAAATCGAGCAGTGACTGAATGGTGCATGTACACGATCACGAAACACGTCGCAAGACGACGAGACGCGAATCACGAAATTTTGAGCCAACAAAACAAGCGGAAATCAAAAAACATCATGCTTTTTTAAAAGAACGCACGGGGAGAAAAATAAGTTTTTTTTTTTGAATGGTGGATGTAACCCGAATTTTGCTTAAAAACCGATAAATCATCCTAACCTAACCAATGGAAGTCTGATGGAAAACGCCATTTGACTCTAGATGTCAATTTGGGGAGCTCTCTAAATTTTCCGTGTCTTCTGTTTGCATTAATTAAGGGGATGAACAATACAACAATTTGTTTAGGATGTCAATTCGAGAACAATACAACCTCATAACCCTCCAACTCTCGGTCTCCAAATTCCACCAATCTTTCTATTAATTTCTTGATGCTACAGGAACAATACAATCTGAGTTTATTTTGCTAAAAACACCCTCAATTATGTAATTGATTGTATGATCACTCTCTTTTCATGTTACAAGACTTATATTTCTTCCATATTCTATTTTACCCTGCATTTTCTTATACAGTTTTTAAGATACAATTTTTGGTCTTGATTCATCGGATTTGTCACATTCAATCGACAAAGCATCCTGGCTGAATAGACAAAATTTCTGAGATTCAATCAACTATATTTTCTAGGGCACACACAAACAATAGTTGGGTTGGTGCCGACTGGGTGACACTACAGTTATGAGGTTATGATACACAACTCGAGTGAGTAGTTCAACAATACCCACATTTGAAAACTTGAAGTAGTGCTAGGTGGTTGGCTAGGGTAATTTGTTCGAACACAAAATTTGACATGCATTCTGTTCTATAAAAGGAATTAACATTATGATTGAGGAAGAAGAAAATAGGCAGGTGTGATGTTAGTATGGTACCTATGCATATTCAGATATAGAACTTGGTGTTGGTGTACTTGACCGCGTAGCGGTCCTGGAGCAAGAAGAACTCTCCATGTTCTATAGCTTTCTTCACCCCTTTCACCACAATACCAGCGCCGGCCTGACCCCGGGGCTGCCCTACCTAGTATTCTCCTTTCCACCAAACTCTCTTCTACATTGTGACCATCTTTTCTCTGAAATCAAGTATCAAGAGAGTTATCTTTGAGAAATCTTTGGAGAAATTATAGTACAAGTACAGTAGCAGATAGCTTAAAGAAATTCAGTACAGATTTCAGTTTAGGACATCTAATTACTGAAGAATATGAGTTCTAACCTATACGCTGTGTGTCTTGGTCCTTGCATATGGAGTTTTCTTCTCTCTTCTTCTGCCTATAAGAATGGAGAAATAGTACTCTTCCAGAATTACAAAAATTAGCCAGAGCTCATGCTGTGGCCAGGCTCATCCATGGGAACCAGGGGCGGCTGACGGCCAGATGTGAAAAAAGCCTAAACTGATTGCGGGGCATACATGTTTCATTGGATGGAAATTCCTTGTGTGATTACACCGGGGGCTCAAAGAGCATCACCATGTGCAGGGTGCCGAGTTCTCTAGGTAATGGATAGATTAAGCTGCTGGATCTACTGGCTTATTTCGATTGTACGTAGCTGCTTGAAAGAGATTACATACCCCGATTTCTTAGAGCATCACGAACTCCTGCAGCGGGCGGTGACGAGCTGATGCCGGCGGCAATCCAGAGGTTGGCGCAGCCAAATCGAAAGGCACGGTTAGTTCTGTTTCTCTCGCCGGAGGAGGGAGACGGCGCGGCACGGTTAGTTCCGTTTCTCTCGCCGGAGGAGGGAGACGGCTCTGCACGCTGGAGATTGAGGGGCGACGGCCGGTGGGGAAAAACTCCATTGCGTTCTGTAGGTGGCGGCGTTCGATCCAGGGCAGTGGTGAGCTGCGCCGCAGACGGCAGCGAAGGGCTCGGTCCAGGGGTCAAACACGAAGGGAAACAGACTCAGCGGGGCGCTGCCTGCTCAGTCTGACTTACCGATGGCATGGCGGGTAAATAACACAAAACGTCAGGGGTAAAACCGTCTTTTACTGGCAGACGGAAATTCCACGGTGTGGCGAACGGTCTCAATCTTTTTAATAGTATAGACTAGCAAAAATGCCCGTGCGTCGCACCGGGTAAAACAAATTCACTTACCATCCAATTTGCATGAAGATTTTTTTGTCTTGTCATGACACCTATCAATCTCGAACTGGACGTTTTTCCGTATCTTGGTCAAACCTATTCACACCATTTACGAAGCTAGGCCGGAACTTATAAATTATTTACACTACTTATATCGGCATTATTTCAAGGTTTTCAGATAAATTATATTCCAATATATAGTATCCCAACGACGTGTAAAGAAAGACAGACTAATGCGGAGGGTGCATGCAATTTTTATTTCTTTTGCCCCTCTTTTTTTTCTACAAAATCCAAAAGTAGAAAAAGTCAAAGAAAAGAAAAAACACATACGAGCTCTCACCCGTTAACTCTAAGGAAAAATAAATTTAATCTGTTGATTTCACCCCAAAAGTCCATCTAAAAGGGTAAGATATTCATGGGCAAGACCAAAGAGTCCAAGTAATATATTACTCCTATTTTTCGGTCCATAACTTTTTCCTAAACTGTATAGTTGTGCAAGTGCCATAACATTTTCCTAAAGATCAATCTTGAAACAATCCTACAAAACCGATGATACTATATACTCCCTCCATCCCATGGCTTAAGGCGTAAAAATCTGAGCGCAGTTATTTAGGCAGGGATCGGTGGAGAGAAAAAATCAACATCTTTCCCTTCTTGCCCCTGCATGCATGCCTGTCCTCCCTTAATTTCTCTCACACGCTGTTAATTGCTTCCTCGTTTCTCTCCATGCATGCATGTCTTTTATCTCTCTCACATGCACAACTAATGTCACGCATGCATGCTTTTTATCTCTCTCGCATGCACAACCAATGGCTGGTACTGCTCGCATTAACTTCTCTCTAGAATTACTGCTTTTGCCTCGTATGCTCCATGCATGGCCAGTACCAGCGCTGCTATCCTCCCGATATTTTGGTAAGTGTAAACGACAATGAAGGATAGTTCTGGGAGAAATAGGGCATAGCACAACCCGCGCCTTAAGCTGTGACGAAATTTTGAAAAAACTTTTACGCCTTAA
Organism: Avena sativa; assembly: GCA_916181665.1. NCBI lineage: Eukaryota > Viridiplantae > Streptophyta > Magnoliopsida > Poales > Poaceae > Avena > Avena sativa. Next base: position 27,153,114 of record OV702283.1, read on the forward strand.
GCCATGGGATGGAGGGAGTAGCATCCAGGCAGGTCATTCAAAAGCAGATTAGGTACAATTAATTATTCCAATGTATTGATCGATGACATTGCAGTATCTATTGATTGGTTCAAGCTAGGAACGTAGTGCTGGCGATCGGAAACTCGCCTCCTGTTAAAGAGAGGATCCACACTAAGTTGTAGAGCGCTCCCGTGCATGGGAGAGGGATCGTAACGGAGGAAATCGAGTTATTTGTCGTGGACGTGCTATCGTCCACCGGGTAGGCTCCCCATGCGTAGCTCCCGTCAGGGGAAGGAAAACGAACTGGGATGTTGGGATTGTCGCCGTTCAGGATGAGCAAAAAGAGCAGTGGCGGGGTGCCGGAGGTCGCCGGAATTGTCAAGCTGGAAGGGGTGTATGGGGACACGGGCAGCTGAGAGCAGCTTCGCATAACTTATCGGTGGCACCAGTGGATAATTAGGTGTCTGCGGAGGGTAAACTTGTCCAAAAAAGTGTAGGTACTATAAGAAACACTCCTTCCTTTATTATTAGGTATAGATATAGATATAGATTAGGTATAGATATAGATTGGGGAAAACTTTATTTTGTTTTCACCGCAGCTATTCTCGTTTCACTGCTTCCTTGTTCTCTGAGAGTTCTTGCTGCGTGCTGAAATATCCTTTCACATTTCCTTCTTCCATCATGCGCTCTCGCCGTCGGCGCCGCCGTACCTCGATGGGGAAGTCGAAGAACTCTTCTTCTGTGGTTGGTACTGTTGGAATTATGCCCTAGAGGCAATAATAAATATGTTATTATTATAATTCTTGTTCATGATAAAGTTTATATTCCATGCTAGAATTGTATTAAGCGGAAACTTTAATACTTGTGTGGTTTGTGAACAACACCGTGTCCCTAGTATGCCTCTATGGACTAGCTCATTGATTAATGATGGTTAAGGTTTCCTAACCATAGACATGAGTTGTCAATTAATAATGAGATCATATCATTGGGAGAATCCCAATGATATGATGGACAGACCCAAACTAAGCGGAGCAATTAGATCGTGTCATCGTGTTCATCTTTGCGAAGCTTTTCTTATGTCAAATATTGTATTCCTTAGACCATGAGATAATACAACTCCCTGGTATCGGAAGAAAGCTTTGAGGTCATCAAACGTCATCCTATGAGAGGGTGATCATAAAGGTGTCTCTCAGGTGATCGGAAAGTTGTTGGAGATATGCCCAAGAGGCAATAATAAAGTGGTTATTATCATATCTTCATACTTATGATAAATGTTTACATACCATGCTATAATTGTATTAACCAGAAACATTAATACTTGTGTGATTTGTAAACATAAAAGAGTCCCTAGTAAAGCCTCTTGTTAAACTAGCTTGTTGGTTAATATATGATCATGGTTTCCTGATCATGAACATAGAGATGTTATTAACAACAGGGTCATATCATTAGGAGAATGATGTGATGGACATACTCCTATAGATAAGCGTCGCATAAAGATCAAGTCATTTAATATAGTTCATTTGCTATATGCTTTCTGATACATAGTAACATAATTCCTTCGACCATGAGATCATGTTAATCACCATCACCGGAAGGATGCTTTGATGACATCAAACACCACACCGTAACTGGGTTGCTATAAAGGTGGCATTGAGTATTTGGAAAGTATGGGTTGAGGCACATGGATCAAGAGTGGGATTTGTCCATCCATATGACAGATAGATATACTCTGGGCCCTCTCGGTGGAATGTCATCCAATTAGCTTGCAAGCATGTGACTGGCTCACAAGGGATCACATACCACGGGAACGAGAAAAGAGTACTTATCGGTAACGAGGTTGAACTAGGTATGCAGAGATACCGACGATCAAAACCTCGGATAAGTAAACTATCGTGAGACAAAGGGAAATTGGTATCGTATGTAAGTGGTTCGTTCGATCGCAAAGTAATCGTAGAAATATGTGGGAGCCATATGAATTTCCAGATTCCTCTATTGGTTATTGTTCGGAGAAGTGTCTCGATCATGTCCGCATAATTCACGAACCGTAGGGAGACACACTTAAGGATTCGATGTTGTTTGAGTAGTTATGGAATGAATGAGAAAGAGACCGAATGTTGTTCGGAGTCTCGGATGGGATCCGGGATATCACGAGGAGATCCGGAATGGTCCGGAGAATAAGATTCATATAAGGAAAGTCCCGTTTCGGAGTTGGGGAATGATTCCGGTGTTTTCATCGGGAATGTTCTAGAAGGTTCCGGAATGTCCGGCACTCCGGAAGGGAAGGGGTACATGAATGTGTCATTGCAAGTTGGAATGATTGCATCATGTACTAAGTGTCATCGCTGTTCCAAATAAAGGATTAATCGAATCCTAGTTTGAAAAGTCAAATAGCTAAATTGAAAAGTCAAACGGCTAAATTTGGAAAGTGGAAAAGAGGAGGAGGAGGTGAAACCGAGTTGGGGAGGGAGTCCTCCTCCCCAAGCCGGCACACCACCCAAGCCGAGTTGGGGAGGGACTCCACTCCCTCCCCTTGGCCGCCGGCCCCTCCACCTATATAAGGAGGGGCAGGGCTCCCTCCTAGCACACACAAGTACCTCTCCTCAAACCCTAGCTTGGCGCCTACCACCATAGCCACCGCCGCCCCCTAGGGTTTTGCCCTAGCCGCCGACTTGGGGGTCCCCGGAACCCTAGCCGCCGGCTCTAGCCTCTCCTCCTTGGTGTGTCTAAACCCTAGATCGCCGAGGAGCTCTCTCATACTCCACCATACTCGCTCCGGCTTAAGGCGAAGCCCTGCGAGATCTCCCCTCTACTTCCGGTACCACGCCGTTGTGCTGCCGGAATCGCGAGGAGAGTGCTACAACCTCCGCTGCCTGCTGGAACAAGGGAGAGGAAGGTCTTCGTCGAGTACCGAACGTGTGACCGACTGCGGGAGCGCTGCCGGAACGTAGCGCCGGAAGGATCGTCTACGCGATCTTGAGATCGGCAAGTGTACGACTACATCACCCACGAGAATCTGCTCTCGTTAACCGCTTTGGAATCTTCGAGGGTGAGTTCCTCTATCGACTCGTTGCTACAATCTAGTAGATAGATCTTGGCTTGTTTGTTTGTATGCGGTAGAAATTTTTTGTTTTCCATGCTACGAACCCCTACAGTGGTATCAGAGCCGTGTCTATATGTAGATCTGTTTGCACAAGTAGAACACAATGGTCATTGTGGGCGTTGATGCTTTTATTGTCGATTGCTTCTTGTGTACTTTGCATCTTGCGGTATGTTGGGATGAAGCGGCCCGGGCTAACCTTACATGACATCGTTCATGAGACTTGCTCCACGCTTGACATGCAACTTGTATTGCATAAGTGGCTTTGCGGGTGCCTGTTTCTCCTAGCATAGTTAAGATCCAATTTACAACGGGTGATTAACAATACTAGTATCAATGTTGTGGTTCTTGTTCGTAAGTTAGAACGACACTTATTGAAATCCCCAAACCACGTAAAATATGCAAAGAAAGTAGAGGCGTCTAACTTTGTTTTGCAGGGGTGTGCTGTGATGTGATATGGCCATGATTGTGATTATATATGATGTATGCAATGTTCCTTATTGTAAGTTGGCAACCGGCAGGAGCCATATGGTTGTCTTTAAATTCTGTTAAGACCCGCTTGTCTGTTCAAAGTAGTTGTAATAGTTGAAGCTGGTGGACGATAACCATGGAGCGGCGTCATTGACCTTGATGCAATGCCGGTGATGATGGAGATCATGTTCGTGCTTGAAGATGGAGATCGGAAGCACAAGAAGAAAGGCCATATCATATCACATATTATGAATTGCATGTGATGTTAATCCTTTTATGCATCTTGTATTGCTTAGTTAACGACGGTAGCATTATAAGATGATCCCTCAAGCACACAATTTCAAGGTTTTAAAGTGTTCATCCTTAGTAAGCACCGTTGCTAAAGCTCATTGTTTCGAAGCACCACGTGATGATCGGGTGTGTTAGATTCTGCGAGTGTATACAACGTGAGCAAACCAGATTTGCTCATGCGGAAGCTAAGGTTGATCTTGACGAGCCTAGAATGTACGAACATGGTCTCGGAACACGGATCACCGAAAGGTAAAGCATGAGTCATATAGTAGATATGATGAACATGTTGATTATTCGCCATTGAAGCTACATCAACTCTCGTGATGATCGGTTTTGATGTGGTGGATTTGGTTCGTGTGATCACTAAAAACAATGTGAGGGATATTGTTTTGAGTGGGAGTTCAACGGCAATATGATTAAAAGTTGAACACTATTTATCATAAATTAAATCAAAGTGAATTTGCATAATTGTTGTAGTCATTGGCATCCGTTTACCACCTTGCGCTTAGTTATAATTGAGATGATAGAACTATAGAATTCTGGTTAGTTACTTTACGAACTGGTATCGTATTGTTTTGAAGTGTTAATCTAAAGTTTAAAAGTCCTATTGCAAACTTTCAGTAAAGTTCCGGTTACTCCATGAAGTTTAATAATTAGTATTAAAACAAGAGTGACAATTCCAAGTGTTAGTGTATAAGTATCATGTTTGTCTCCATGATTCTTGATATTCAAAGGATTGTCTTAATATCAAGGTTATCTAGGATCTGAAAGAGTTGTTTCAGAAACCATGATGTGTGGAAGATATTGTGATATCTGAAACGAAGTTTTGGTTGCAACATGATAGAGTATAATATGGCAAAAGTCATGTTCTCATATTTGATGAGAATTTGCAAAGGGTTGGAGACACTAGTTATCCTAATCCGCCAAAAGGTTTTGGATAGCAACATTATACTTATGATTCATCTTTATAAGCTAAAAGTAGCTTGATCATGGATAATTCCATGATAAGGGTGAATATTTGATGTAGGTAAAATATTTACTACACCAAGAGATTACTAAAGAAAGGAATTTGAAAGAACACCAAACATTTGATGATGGTGATCTACTTCAAAGTGCAAGTCCAAAGACATTGGTATTTAATTATACACGCTTTGGATTATGTGTCATATGTATGACTCCACTATTGATGTTGATAGATTCTTTCAAACAGAAAAGGAAACACTGAAAGAGAATCTCATAAATATATGGCAGAAAAGAAAAGACTAGAATTGTTCAGTTTAAGGATATAGATGATATACATGTTATGGCTATATTCTTTGCTTATTAAACAATGTGGTTCTTAAGTATTTGATACTGAATTTGTTGGTGTGAATCGTCATACGAAACAACACAATTCATGAACTACAATGGCCTAAGTAACTATCAAAAGAATATGTGATGATGTTCATTGAGAACAAATAAAGGGTTATTGTGTTACTCGTTAAACATCAAAGCTTGCCTTCAAGATTTGTTTTATCAGGTATTATGAGAACAAAAGGGTTGTTCAAATAATTGTTGTAATCCATAAAAGATGGATGATTCACAAATCTTGTTGGAGAAATCACATCCATAAAACTAGTGCTAAAAATGTCGAAAGACAAATTGATTGAAAGATCACTTAGGAAGTGACATCGCCGTTTAAATTATATTGGAAAGAAAACATGAAGAAACTCCATGTGGATGGAATTTTGGAGTCTTTTGATTTTTGATCAAATGACGCTTGTGAAACTTTCCTAGAGATAATTAAAAACTTCGTTCATAGGCCAAAAGGGAACGAATGACTAGCTTATTGGAACTTGTACATATTGTTGTACGAAGTCCATTATGTGTAGTCAAGAGCGATGGATTTCAACTTCATATGCTTTCTCCGAAAATTTGAGTGAATATATGAATATTTGCTTAATAAGGATGAGGTGTGAAATATTTGAAAAGTTCAAAAACTTTCAAGATGAAGTGCAAAATCATTGTAACAAGAATATAAATAGTTTATGATAAGATCATAAAGGAAGATATTTGAGTTACAAGTTTAGCATAATACCTAAGATTTAAGGAATCGTTCCGTGGATTTGCATTTTCCCGAAACACCATAAAGAGTATGGAGCGTTCGAGATATGTAATTAAACCTTGTTTGACATGGTAAGATCGAAGGTGTAATTCATAAAACTGTCATTATATTTTAAAGATTAAAAGCTTTAGAAACTACCGTTTTTCCACTGAAAAGAGCTCCATCATAATCCGTTGAAATGACACCATATAAAGTTATGGTTTGGGATAAAACCCAAGTTGTCCTTTCTTAAACATTGGTATGCTATGCATAAGAAAGATGTTTGCAACCAAAGTCGGATGAACCTGTCTTTGTTAAAGTATTCCTCCATAACACCGGAGACAAGAGTGTTTGTCGCTTAGAACGTCAAGTTTCTTAGAGAAGGAATTTTTCGTGAAAAGTTAAGTGGGAGGACAAAAGAACTTTGATAAGGTTAAAAGAACCTTAGCTATATGTGCAGATATGCGCAGCACCGAAAAGTGTTCCGGAGGCAGCAACAATGCTCATGGCTCACGTGCCTCAAAGACTGTGGTTACGAAGGTCAAAGTTTTCTATTGAACCAAGTAGGTCGAGTAAACAATCAAATACCAAGATTTGAGGGTTGAATCATTATTTGAGAATAATGAACGTACTACATGCAAAGAAGCGATGATGGGCCCTGACTCCGTCAAATGGCTTGAAGCCATAAAATCCGTGATAGTTCCATACATGAGAAATCAAGTTTTTAACTTGAAGGACCCTCGAGAAAGGTGTAAGACCTTACAGTTGTGTTTGGATCTATAAAGAAATAGACATGGATGTTTCACATCTATGAAATTATCGACATGTTGGGAAAGAGTTCACAACAATGTTCAAAGGTTGACTATGACAAGATCTGATCTTTCATAGCGATATTTAGTCTAGACGGATTAATATAGCAACCACTACATATAATTTTGTTATGTGGTAGTTGAATAAACAAAACAAGTTCTTCTAATAGAATTGTTACCTAGGACATGTGCATAACACGTTCCATAGGGTTTTGTTAATTCAAAGGATGCTAAAAAGCATATGCAAACTTCAATGGTTGAAGTAAGCATAGCGGAGTTGGAATCTTCACTATGATGAAACTGTTAAAAGAGTTTAATTTCATCAGAGACAATGAAGATGCTTGCATTTGCAAAAAATTAAGTGGGAGCGCTAAGACATATTTCTAATACATTATGTGGAGGACATATTGTTGATTGGAAAAGATGTATATTTTATTAACACATATTAAGAATTTCATCTCGATGAAAGACTTAGGCAAAACCCAAATATTTGGCATCAATAGACGCTAATATGGTTGTGCCAGAAGTACATAGACAAGATATTGAATGAGTTCAATATAGAAACTACAAGAAAGTTTCTTGTCGCACAGAAAGGATTGAATGAGTTCAATATTGATGATATATTCAAGTGTATTGACACAGGGTAAGTGAAACAAAGATTCAAGTATAGATTGATACTTGATGTATGAAATCACAAAGAGTATTTATATCAATCATACTGTGATATGTACAAATCCAGATATGTCCTATACTCTAAATGTTATGAGCATATACCAGAATGATTCATAAGATGATCATTGGACAATAGTAAGAATATTCTTATGATCTTTTGGAAGAACTAAAGAGTATATTATTTGTAGAAGTGACAAATAGATGGTTAGTTCATTGTAAAAGTACTACATTGATACTAGTTTTGTCACAAAGTACAAATTAAGTTTATCTCAATCTAAACCAAGGGTGGCAAATATGATGGAAAGTAAGTTCCATAATGGATTTGGATGAGTTCCAAAGTTAAAGACATTGTGACAGATACTACAACAAAAGGCTAAGTGTATGACTGCTATTTTAGCAGCAAAAGAGGGCATTTGTGTCAAGTAGTTTGTTATCAAACTAGGTGTAGTTCACAGTGGGATAATACTATGAAGATATATTGTACGACAATATTATCAACATGTTTTAACCCCAAAGAACTAAAGGTCACACCAAAGGACCAAATTTGTACGAAGCCATCTCATTAGAGAATGAGTGATGCGTAGAGACGCAAATACATGCAATTACACACGGACCTGGAAGTGTCAGATCCGGAGATCAGTTAACCACTAGCAATCGTGTACATACAACATCGGAAAGCCATAGGTGTTGAATACACAAAAGTTTGAAACTAGATTATTGACTCTAGTGCAAGTGGGAGACTGTTGGAGATATGCCCAAGAGGCAATAATAAAGTGGTTATTATCATATCTTCATACTTATGATAAATGTTTACATACCATGCTATAATTGTATTAACCGGAAACATTAATACTTGTGTGATTTGTAAACATAAAAGAGTCCCTAGTAAAGCCTCTTGTTAAACTAGCTTGTTGGTTAATATATGATCATGGTTTCCTGATCATGAACATAGAGATGTTATTAACAACAGGGTCATATCATTAGGAGAATGATGTGATGGACATACTCCTATAGATAAGCGTAGCATAAAGATCAAGTCATTTAATATAGTTCATTTGCTATATGCTTTTTGATACATAGTAACCTAATTCCTTCGACCATGAGATCATGTTAATCACCATCACCGAAAGGATGCTTTGATGACATCAAACACCACACCGTAACTGGGTGGCTATAAAGGTGGCATTGAGTGTTTGGAAAGTATGGGTTGAGGCACATGGATCAAGAGTGGGATTTGTCCATCCATATGACGGATAGATATACTCTGGGCCCTCTCGGTGGAATGTCATCCAATTAGCTTGCAAGCATGTGACTGGCTCACAAGGGATCACATACCACGGGAACGAGAAAAGAGTACTTATCGGTAACGAGGTTGAACTAGGTATGTAGAGATACCGACGATCAAAACCTCAGATAAGTAAACTATCGTGAGACAAAGGGAAATTGGTATCGTATGTAAGTGGTTCATTCGATCGCAAAGTAATCGTAGAAATATGTGGGAGCCATATGAATTTCCAGATTCCTCTATTGGTTATTGTTCGGAGAAGTGTCTCGATCATGTCCGCATAATTCACGAACCGTAGGGAGACACACTTAAGGATTCGATGTTGTTTGAGTAGTTATGGAATGAATGAGAAAGATACCGAATGTTGTTCGGAGTCTCGGATGGGATCTGGGATATCACGAGGAGATCCGGAATGGTCCGGAGAATAAGATTCATATAAGGAAAGTCCCGTTTCGGAGTTGGGGAATGATTCCGGTGTTTTCATCGGGAATGTTCTAGAAGGTTCCGGAATGTCCGGCACTCCGGAAGGGAAGGGGTACATGAATGTGTCATTGCAAGTTGGAATGATTGCATCATGTACTAAGTGTCATCGCTGTTCCAAATAAAGGATTAATCGAATCCTAGTTTGAAAAGTCAAATAGCTAAATTGAAAAGTCAAACGGCTAAATTTGGAAAGTGGAAAAGAGGAGGAGGAGGTGAAACCGAGTTGGGGAGGGAGTCCTCCTCCCCAAGCCGGCGCACCACCCAAGCCGAGTTGGGGAGGGACTCCACTCCCTCCCCTTGGCCGCCGGCCCCTCCACCGATATAAGGAGGGGCAGGGCTCCCTCCTAGCACACACAAGTACCTCTCCTCAAACCCTACCTTGGCGCCAACCACCATAGCCGCCGCCGCCCCCGCCCCCTAGGGTTTTGCCCTAGCCGCCGACTTGGGGGTCCCCGGAACCCTAGCCGCCGGCTCTAGCCTCTCCTCCTTGGTGTGTCTAAACCCTAGATCGCCGAGGATCTCTCTCATACTCCACCATACTCTCTCCGGCTTAAGGCGAAGCCCTGCGAGATCTCCCCTCTACTTCCGGTACCACGCCGTTGTGCTGCCGGAATCGCGAGGAGAGTGCTACAACCTCCGCTGCCTGCTGGAACAAGGGAGAGGAAGGTCTTCGTCGAGTACCGAACGTGTGACCGACTGCGGGAGCGCTGCCGGAACGCAGCGCCGGAAGGATCGTCTACGCGATCTTGAGATCGGCAAGTGTACGACTACATCACCCACGAGAATCTGCTCTCGTTAACCGCTTTGGAATCTTCGAGGGTGAGTTCCTCTATCGACTCGTTGCTACAATATAGTAGATAGATCTTGGCTTGTTTGTTTGTATGCGGTAGAAAATTTTTGTTTTCCATGCTACGAACCCCTACAAAAGTACCTGTTGGGTTGTATGTATCGAGATGGGATTTGTCCCTCCCAAGTCGGAGAGATATACTTCGGGCCCACTCGGTAATTGATATCAACACCGCTTGCAAGCATGTGGTTAAGGAGTTAATCACAAAGTGATATCGGATTACGGAACGAGTAAAGTACTTGCTGTGAACGAGATTGAACTAGGTATGACGGTACCGACGATCAAATCTCGGGCAAGTAAAATATCGCGAGACGAAGGGAATACATATATGGGATTGATTGAATCCTAGCATCATGGTTCATCCGATATGATCATCGATGAATGTGTGGGAGTCAATATGGGTTTCGAGACCCTGCTATTGATTATTGATAGAAGATCATGTCTGCATATTCTCGAACCCGAAGGGTCACACACTTAACGTGTCTCGACGCTAGGATAGATTGGATAATTGGTTTATGAGTTTTTGTTCAGAGTCTCGGATGGGATACGGGACATCACGAGATGTTCCGGAATGGTCCGGAGAATAAGATTCATATAAGGCAATGCAGTTTTTGGAGTTCAGAATTGTTTCGGGTTAATCGGTATTGTACCGGAAGCTTCTAGAACCTTCCGGAGGGGGACCAACGTGGCCCCACCTGCCGGGAGGGGGCATGGGCCTATGAGGGAGTATCCTGGCCGCATTGAGCCAGGGGCACAATCCCCATAGGGCCCATCCGGACAAGCCTCGGGCAAAACCCTAGGGGAGCTTCTAGAAGGGGGGGGGACTTGCCCCCCACTCCTACCTCCTTGGCCGCCAGCCCTAGGGCTTGGGGGAGGGGAAAGGGCCAGCCGCCCACCCCTCTATATAAAGAGGGCTGGGGGCGCACCCTCCCCACACCTCCTCCTCAAGCCCTAGCCGCCCTGCTGCCCTCCTATCTCTCTCCCTCCCGACTGCGTGTAGGCGAAGCCCTGCTGCAGAAACTCTCCACCACTTGCACCGCACCGTCGCGTTGTAGATCCAATCCATCTCTCCACCATACTTGCTGGACCGAGGAAGGAGGAGACGTCGAGGTGCCGCACGTGTGCATCTCTCGGAGGCATCGCCACTTGCGGTGTTAGATCGGATCGGATCGCGAGGAGGAGAAGAGAGTACGACTACATCACCCACGTTCCGTCGAACGTTCCGCTGTGTGAATCTTCAAGGGTATGAAGATCTCATCTATTCCCTCTCGTTGTTTGCATCTCCTAGATTAGATCTTGGCTTTCCCGTTCGCATCCGTAGAATTTTTTTGATTTACTATGCTGCGAAACCCTTCAGTGGTATCAGAGCTAGATCTATGCGTAGATGTGTTTCACGAGTAGAACGCAACATGGTTGTTGCGGGCGTTGATGTTTTCTGTTGAAAACCTCTTATTTGTGTACTTCTTATGACGCGGAGAGACCGCTCCGCACTTGACGTGTGGCTTGTTCCACACATGCGGCTGGTGGATGCCAGTTTCTCTCACTATAGTTGTCATGGGATTTACACCGGAGTTTGGCAACCATAATATCACCGTTGTGGATTTCCGTAGGTAAGAATCGTTCTTAGCTTGCTACTCCCATAAGCCACGTAAAACATGCAACAACAAAGTAGAGGCGTCTAACTTGTTTTTGTAGGGAGTGTTTTCTGTGATATGGTATGGCCCAAGATGTGATGTGTATGTTGTATGTAATTATCATGTTTTTTAATGTTTCACGACTTGCATGTCGATGAGTACACAACTGGCAGGAGCCATATGGTTGTCTTTATAATTGTGTATGACCTGTGTGTCAACTTCTTATACGCCATGTAATAGCTTTACTTTATCGCTAAGTAGTTAGCAATAATTGTAGTTGCTATTCGTGATAGAGGCAATCATGGTGGGGTGATGGAGATCATGCCGGCACGCACAAGATGGAGATCATTGCGCGAAGATTGGCTATACCATGTCACATAAAGTTATATGCATGTGATGTTTATCCTTTTATGTATCTTATTATGCTTAGATCGTGACGGTAGCATTATAAGATGATTCCTCACTTAAAGATCAAGATAAAACTGTGTTCTCCCCATGTATGCACCGTTGCGAAAGTTCGTCGTGTTCAAGCATCACGTGATGATCGGGTGCTATAAACTCTACGTTCACATACAACGGGTGCAAGCCAGTTTTGCACACGCGAAAATACTTGGGTTTGACTTGACGAGCCTAGCATGTACAGACATGTCCTCGGAACACATGAACCGAAAGGTTAAGCATGAGTCATATAAATGATATGATCGACACTTTGTTGTCCACCATTTAAACCACATCTCTTCTCGTGAAGATCGGATTAGGTGTGGTGAATTTGGATCATGTTCACTAAACAACTTGAGGGATGTTGAATTTAGTGGGAGTTCATCTAGTAATTTGATTAAGTTGAACTAGTTATCATGAACATAGTCTAATTTGTACTTGCAAATATTGTAGATCAAATGGCTAAGTCCAACTTCAACTTCAACATTTTTGCTGAGAAAGAAAAGCTTAGAAACAATGGGTCTAACTTCACCAACTGGTTCCGCAATCTGAGAATCATTCTCGCTGGCGGACAAAAGGACTATGTCCTTGAGAATGCGCTGGGTGACGCCCCTGCTGTAGATGCGCCGGCTGATGAGAAAGCTGTTTATCAGTCGCACAAAGATGATTATGGTGTGATTAAGAGCACCATGTTGTTTGCTATGGACTCGGACCTTCAAAATTGTTTTGAAGATTATCCTGGGCCCTTTGAGATTCTTGAGGAGCTGAAAACTATGTTTCAGACTCAGGCCCGTTCTGAGAGATATGAGATCTCTGAGAAATTCTTTAACTGCAAGATGGAGGAAGGGAGTTCCGTTAGTGAGCACACCATAAAGATGTCGGGCTACACTCAACGTCTTGAGCAACTGGACTGCAAGATTCTAGAGGAGCTCAAGATTGACAGGGTTCTGCAATCACTCCCTCCCAGCTACAAAAGTTTTGTAGTGACTCATAATCAGATTGGTTCCACTGATACGATCACCGAGATCTTCGCTAAGCTGAAAGCTGCGGAGGTGGACATCAAAAAGGATAATCATGTGTTGATGATCAACAAGCCCCCCAGCTTTAAGAAAGGTAAGGGTGCAAAGAAGCCCTTCAAGAAAGGCGGCGGCAAGCGTGTTGCCCCTGCGGAGAAGAAGCTCAAGTCTGGACCTAAGCCGGACACTAAGTGCTTCTATTGCAAGGACAAGGGTCACTGGAAGCGCAACTGTCCGAAGTACTTAGCGGACAAGAAGGCTGGCACCATCAAAGGTATATTTGATATACATGTTATTGATGTTTTCCTTACTAGCCCTCGTTGTAGTGCCTGGGTATTTGATACTGGTTCAGTTGCTAATATTTGTAACTCGAAACAGGAGCTACGGAATAGACGGCGGCTTGCGAGGGATGAGGTGATGATGCACGTTGGCAACGGATCAAGAGTTGATGTGATGGCCGTCGGCACGCTCTCCTTAGTTTTACCTTCGGGATTAGTTTTAAACCTCAATAAGTGTTATTATGTGCCTGCGTTGAGCATGAACATCATATCTGGATCGTGTTTATTGCAAGACGATTATTCATTTAAATATGAGAATAATGGTTGTTCCATTTATATGAGTAACATCTTTTATGGTCATGCACCTGCTGTGAATGGTTTATTTCTTCTGAATCTCGAAACGGATGAAACACACATCCATAACATTGAGGCTAAGAGATGCAAAGTAGATAGTGATAATACTACTTATTTGTGGCACTCTCGTCTAGGTCATATTGGTGTAAAACGCATGAAGAAACTCCATTCTGATGGACTTTTAGAGTCTCTTGATTTTGAATCATTTGACACATGCGAACCATGCCTCATGGGCAAGATGATCAAAACCCCGTTCTCCGGAATGATGGAGCGAGCAACGAACTTGTTGGAAATCATACATACTGATGTATGCAAACCGATGAGTGTTTCGACGCGCGGTGGATATCGCTACTTTCTCACTTTTACCGATGACTTAAGTAGATATGGGTATATCTATTTAATGAAACATAAATCTGAAACATTTGAAAAGTTCAAAGAATTTCAGAATGAAGTGGAGAACCATCGTAACAGAAAAATTAAGTTTCTACGATCCGATCGTGGAGGTGAATATTTGAGTTATGATTTTCTCACGCATCTTAAAGCAAGCGGAATCATTTCGCAACTCACGCCACCCGGAACATCACAACGCAATGGTGTGTCTGAACGCCGGAATCGAACTCTATTAGATATGGTCCGATCAATGATGTCTCTTACTGATTTGCCATTATCATTTTGGGGTTATGCATTAGAAACCGCTGCATTCACTTTAAATAGGGCACCATCTAAATCTGTTGAGATGACACCGTATGAACTGTGGTTTGGTGCTAAACCTAAGTTGTCGTTTCTTAAAGTTTGGGGATGCGAAGCTTACGTCAAGAAGTTGATGCCAGACAAGCTCGAACCCAAAGCGGAGAAATGCGTCTTCATAGGATACCCTAAGGAAACTATTGGGTATACCTTCTATCACAGAACCGAAGGAAAAGTGTTTGTCGCAAAGAATGGATCCTTTCTTCGGAAGGAGTTTCTCTCGAAATAAGTGAGTGGGAGGAAAGTAGAGCTAGACGAGGTTGTTGAACCTTCTCTTGAATTGGAGAGTAGCGCAGCACCTGAAATTGTTCTAGTGCCGCCTGCACCAACAATAGAGGAAGCTAATGACAAGGATCATGAAGCTTCGGACGATGCTACTACTGAACTTCGCAGGTCGACAAGGTCGCGTGCCCCTCCTAAGTGGTACGGCAACCCTGTCTTAACTGTCTTGTTAGTAGACGACAGTGAACCTGCGAACTATGAGGAAGCGATGATGAGCCCAGACTCTTAGAAATGGCTAGAGGCCATGAAATCCGAATTGGGATCCATGAGCGAAAACCAAGTATGGACTTTGGTAGACCCTCCTAGCGACCGAAAGGCCGTTGAGTGCAAATGGATTTTCAAGAAGAAAACGGACGCGGATGGTAATGTTACCGTCTATAAAGCATGACTTGTCGCGAAAGGTTTTCGACAAGTTCAAGCTGTTGACTACGATGAGACTTTCTCTCCCGTAGCGATATTTAAGTCCATTCGGATTTTATTAGCAATTGCTGCATTTCATGATTATGAAATATGGCTGATGGATGTTAAGACTGCGTTCCTCAATGGAAACATTGATGAAGAGTTGTATATGATGCAACCCGAAGGTTTTGTCGATCCTAAGGATGCTGGTAAAGTGTGCAAACTTCAGCGTTCCATTTATGGACTGAAGCAAGCATCTCAGAGTTGGAACCTTCGTTTTGATCAAGTGATCAAGAGCTTTGGATTTGTTCCAAATTGCTATGAAGCTTGTATCTACAAGAAAGTGAGTGGGAGCTCAGTGACATTTCTGGTACTATATGTGGATGACATATTGATTATTGGAAATGACATAAATATGCTTAACGATGTGAAGAGTTATTTGAACACATGTTTTTCAATGAAAGACCTAGGGGAAGCTGCTTATATATTGGGCATCAAAATCTATAGAGATAGACAAAGACGCCTCATAGCTTTAAGCCATAGTACATACCTAGACAAAGTTCTGAAAAGGTTCAGAATGGATAAGGCAAAGAAAGGTTCAGTGCCTATGTTGTCAGGTAAGATATTGAGCAAGGCTCAGTGTCCAGCTACAGTAAATGATAGAGAAGCTATGCGCAAAGTGCCTTATGCCTCGGCCATAGGTTCTATCATGTATGCCATGCTGTGTAATAGACCGGATGTGTCTAATGCTCTTAGTTTGACGAGCAGGTACCAAAGTGATCCAGGAGTGGAACACTAGACAGCCGTGAAGAACATCCTAAAGTACCTAAATAGGACTAAAGAAATGTTCTTAGTCTATGGAGGTGATGAACAGCTCGTCGTAAAAGGTTACGTCAACACTAGTTTCGACACCGACAAGGATGATTCTAAATCTCAGACAGGATACGTTTATATTTTGAATGGAGGAGCTGTGAGCTGGAGAAGCTGCAAGCAAAGCGTGATTGCGGGATCTACAGTAGAAGCGGAATACATGGCTGCTGCAGAAGCGTCAAGTGAAGGATTTTGGATCAGGAACTTCATCACTGAGCTTGGCGTGGTTCCAAGTGCATTGGACCCACTGGAGATATTGTGTGACAATACTGGCGCCATAGCACTGGCTAAGGAACCAAGATATCATCCAAAGACCAAACATATCAACCGCAAGTTTCATATAATCCGAGATTATATAGCAGATGGAGATCTGAAGATTAGCAAAGTACATACAAATCTGAATGTCGCAGATCCATTGACTAAACCTCTTCCACGTGCAAAACATGATCAACACCTTAGTACCATGGGTGTTAGATTGTTGCCAGATGTAAACTAGATTATTGACTCTAGTGCAAGTGGGAGACTGTTGGAATTATGCCCTAGAGGCAATAATAAAGATGTTATTATTATAATACTTGTTCATGATAAAGTTTATATTCCATGCTAGAATTGTAGTAAGCGGAAACTTTAATACTTGTGTGGTTTGTGAACAACACTGTGTCCCTAGTATGCCTCTATGGACTAGCTCATTGATTAATGATGGTTAAGGTTTCCCAATGATATGATGGACAGACCCAAACTAAGCGGAGCAATTAGATCGTGTCATCGTGTTCATCTTTGCGAAGCTTTTCTTATGTCAAATATTGTATTCCTTAGACCATGAGATAATACAACTCCCTGGTATCGGAAGAAAGCTTTGAGATCATCAAATGTCATCCTATGAGAGGGTGATCATAAAGGTGTCTCTCAGGTGATCGGAAAGTACCTGTTGGGTTGTATGTATCGAGATGGGATTTGTCCCTCCCAAGTCGGAGAGATATACTTCGGGGCCACTCGGTAATTGATATCAACACCGCTTGCAAGCATGTGGTTAAGGAGTTAATCACAAAGTGATATCGGATTACAGAACGAGTAAAGTACTTGCTGTGAACGAGATTGAACTAGGTATGACGGTACCGACGATCAAATCTCGGGCAAGTAAAATATCGCGAGACGAAGGGAATATATATATGGGATTGATTGAATCCTGGCATCATGGTTCATCCGATATGATCATCGATGAATGTGTGGGAGTCAATATGGGTTTCCAGACCCCGCTGTTGATTATTGATAGAAGATCATGTCTGCATATTCTCGAACCCGAAGGGTCACACACTTAACGTGTCTCGACGCTAGGATAGATTGGATAATTGGTTTATGAGTTTTTGTTTGGAGTCTCGGATGGGATCCGGGACATCACGAGAGGTTCCGGAATGGTCCGGAGAATAATATTCATATAAGGAAATGTAGTTTTTGGAGTTCGGAATTGTTTCGGGTTAATCGGTATTGTACCAGAAGCTTCTAGAACCTTTCGGAGGGGGACCAATGTGGCCCCACCTGCCGGGAGGGGCATGGGCCTATGAGGGAGTGTCCTGGACGCATTGGGCCAGGGGCACAAGCCCCATAGGGCCCAGCCGGCCAAGCCTAGGGCAAAACCCTAAGGGAGCTTCTAGAAGGGGGGGGGGAAACTTGCCCCCCACTCCTCCCTCCTTGGCCGCCGGCCCTAAGGCTTGGGGGAGGATCAAGGGCCAGCCGCCCACCCCTCTATATAAAGAGGGCTGGGGGAGCACCCTCCCCACACCTCCTCCTCAAGCCCTAGCTGCCCTGCTGCCCTCCTCTCTTCCCCCCCCCCCGACTGCGTGTAGACGAAGCCCTGCTACAGAAACTCTCCACCATTTGCACTGCACCGTCGCGTTGTAGATCCAATCCATCTCTCCACCATACTTTCTGGACCGAGGAAGGAGGAGACGTCGAGGTGCCGCACGTGTGCATCTCTCGGGGGCATCGCCACTTGCGGTGTTAGATCGGATCGGATCGCGAGGAGGAGAAGCGAGTACGACTACATCACCCACGTTCCGTCGAACGTTCCGCTGTGCGAATCTTCAAGGGTATGAAGATCTCATCTATTCCCTCTCGTTGTTTGCATCTCCTAGATTAGATCTTGGCTTTCCCGTTCGCATCCGTAGAATTTTTTTGATTTACTATGCTGCGAAACCCTTCAGGTACCAGCGGTGCTGGAGGGAAGAAGAGTGTCGCCGCTACTCGTGTCACCGATGGTGGCTGGCGGCGATCGGAGACGCGGGAGAGTGATCTCCGCAAGCTTCGTGAGCGGGGCTTGATCCTGCAGGATAGGGAGGCCGTAAAACTCCCAGGCAACGAGGTAATCCCCCATCCCCCCGCTGGGTTTCGGGTTATGTTCCTCGCCTTCGTTATTCGCGGATTTTCCTTCCCAGTCCACGACTTCCTTCGTGGACTGCTTTTTCTATACGGTGTCCAATTGCATCATCTTTCCCCCAATTCTCTTCTTCACATTGCTTGTTTCATCACTTTCTGCGAGTGCTGGCTTGGTATCGAGCCGCACTTTGGCCTCTTTCGGAAACTCTATTCCATGAAGAGGCAATCTGGTTCGGATGGTGTGTATCCCATTGGGGGTTGCATCATCTCCCTCAAACCCAATCTGCTTTTCTTTTCTTTTTCCATGTCTGAATCTGTCCAGTACTGGCAGAGGCGATGGTTTTATATTCGCGACTCCACAGTGGCTGGGCAACATTTTGGTCTTGCTCCTTTCGACCCCTCCCAAATAATCGAGCCGAAGAGGTCCTGGAAAACCTAGATCTTGGATAGCGAGGTAGCGGAAATAGAGGCTCTCTATCGTCGAGTCGAGGATCTCCAGTTGGTTTCGGAGAAGGAAGTGAACGGTGTGGATATTATCCGCACATTTCTTGAGCGTCGGGTGCAGCCGCTCCAGGCTAGGGTGCACCTGATGTTCCTTTATGCTGGGCGCCGTGATCTGACGAGGGTTTCGGCTGAGAAATTCTCCCAGGGAGATATCGACAGGGCCCTTCGTTCGCTGCTGAAGTTCAAGGCTGGAGAGGATATCCCGGGGAAATCGTTGACTCCTCTGTTTTCTTCTTCGCTTCTTGTTCCACAGGTCTAGATCCGTGCGCGTAGCGCTATTTTCGACTGCATTGTATTTGCATTTGTTTGCTAACAAGTTTTCTTCTCTTGTGCAGGGCTTCAAAGTGCCGGGCATGTCGCCTCCATTACCCGAAGTATTTCCGGATGCTCCAGATAATGATGTGGTGGATTCCATGTCCGAGCTGCCGTCGGCGCGGTCTCCGGCTGAAGAGGACAACGAGTCGAGCAAGGACCACACTCGCAAACGATCACGGAGCTCTAGCGAGACTTCGGATGCTTCGACTCCTCCGACTCCTAGGAACCCGCTGTGTCTTGAACGTCACAGTGATGGGCATGGAGGCTCTTCCTCTCTCATTCCTGCTGTTCCCGTGCGGGCTGTAGCGCCGCATCCGCCGGCGAAGCGGAAGAAGGAAGAAAAGAAGGAAGAGAAGAAAGAGGAGAAGAAAGTCCGGAGGACCCCTTCTGTCTTCAACCTGAGCGAGCTTGACTCGTAAGTTTTCTTTGTCATGCACTGCCTTTTCTTGCATGTTTACTTTGTACTTGTGCTAATTTGTCCCTGTGCAGACACTCTTCCAATGACTCCTCCAGCGATGGTGCTGGGGAGATGACGGGGGAGTCGAAAGTCGCGTCTCCTCCTCCTCAGACGGTGGCTACCTCTGAAGGTGCTGCTCCAGACCCTTCTCCGCGGGAGGTTCAGGTGGTTGCGCCTCATAAGGCTGCAAGCGGACCTTCGGAGTCGCCATCGGATCATGCGAGTAGTTCTGCCTCCTGCCACGGGGGAAGCCCCCGAGCATTTGTAAAAGAGTTTTGTTCTTCGTTCCTCCTTCGAGTCTTGCGGGGAGCCCCCGAGCGTTTTCGTGTGTGTAGTTTGCTTCTGTTCTTTTCTGTTGGGCGTAGCCCCCGAGTCCTTTTCCTGACTAGTAGGTCTTTTTCTTGTAGCCTTTTGTGCAGGATGCCAAACGACTGGTGCAACAGCACCTGGCGCTGGAGGCCAGCCTCAAACAGCTTCAAGGTACATTTTATGCCTTTGGTCTTTGCCTCTTCTTGTATTCTTGTTTTGTTATCTGACGTTTGCATTGTGTGAATGCAGAGGAGCACAACACCTCCCTCCGTGAGATTGATGCTCTCAAAAGGAACCTCGGTCAAGCGAAGAAGAAGTCCAAGGTCGCCGTGGATGCGAAAGAGCGCCTCGAGCTGGAGCTGGCTACTGCGGCCGAGGCTAAGGAGCGCCTGCAGCGGGAGGCCACGGACCGCGAGGAGCAGCTTGCCACTGCTGCGACTGCGCGTGAAAGAGAGGTGGCTGGCAAGCTTATGGCGGCGTCCAAGGCTGTTTCGGGTGAGTATCTTCACCTTCCTCTTTTTTGGTTTTCTTGTCTTTCTTCTGCGGTGCTTTCGTTCATTCCTCGCCTTTATTGTCTCAGATGCCACGGGCATCGAGTTTGACCGCGGTGCTCCGGAGCACGAGAGTGCTCTGGATGATGCTACTGCAGCGGTCAAAGATCGCTGCAGCACCGCCATCAGCTCGCTCGCCAAGGCCAAGGAGGTCCTTGGGCGCTTCTACAATGAGCTTGTCCCCAAGGGCGCAGCCCTTGATGATGTTGGCGCTCTGGCGGAGGCACTGTCAGCCGAAGCACCTGTGGCGTACAAGCACAAGCAGAAGGGCATCGGCGCATCCGTCGGGCTGGCGATGGCTTTGGCGGCTGGAGCAGAGCTGGACCTTCCCCAGGTCACTTCCCGGATGCCGACGACTGCTGATGGATCCGAGGTAGCCTTCTCTACCTATTCTGCTCGCTCTAAGCGTTATGGGTCGAAGCTGATCGATCTGCTGGCCGAGTACGCGCTACGGCAGCAGGGGGAAGCCAAGGCGAGGCAATCTGGCTCCGAGGCTACTCAGGGTGCCGCGTCTTAGGCGCTGTAGCTGTAGGATAGTTGTAGTCTCTTTTGTTGTAATTATTTTGATGAACAAATCCTTGTGCCACGTAGTGGCTTTTGATGCACTTAATGAATTTGTTCAGTTATGTGCTCCTTCGTCTGCGTGTTCATGTCTTTGCCTTTCTGCTGATCTAGGGTCCTTCGTGTGCTGATCCCGTTGACACCTCGCCTGCAGCGCGGCTGCGGCCATCCTTCGATGATTCGTCGCAGCTTGCTTTTCTTCAAGACCGTGTTCGTAGTCTCGAGAAAGAGTTGCTTGGGGTGCGTGGCCATGCCGACGTTTGGAAGTCCAAGGCGGATCGCGGTGCCGCCATAGAGGAGTACTTGATGGCGAAACTGCTTCGATTATCCGAGCAGCTTCAGTGTGAGTTTTTCGAGCTGTTGCCCTTTTCTTCGGATGCGCCTGCTGGCATTGCATCTTACTTTTGTGCAAGTGTTGCAGGTGCTAACCTTGATCCAAGGGAGGAGAAGGAGCGTGTTGCTGTTCGGGTCAATTGTTTGACTCAGCAGGACATGGAAGCCGGCGGGTTCTTCTGGATGGATCGTGACCATGCTATGGTCCTTGCGATGGTGCGGGATCGCGTTCACCAAGTATCGCGGGTGCTTCGTCAGGTGCAGACTTCACTCGCGTCGGTTCTGCATGTGATGTTTCCGCTGGATGTTGCGCCTTCAACCCTCTTTGGTCTTCTATCGAAGTTTCGAAACGTGCATCATGTCAAGGAATTGGTGAGGCAGCAGCTCGTCGCAGGGGTGAAGGCTGTGCTGTCCCTTGTTAGGATGCACCATCCTGATGTAGATCTGTCTATTGTAGCGGCTGGGCCACCCCCGACCAGATGGTGGTGTGTGGGATATGCGTCCGCATTACGCGGCTGTAAGGCAGTATGCCGAAGAGATCGTAGATCTATTTGAGCAGCGCGCTCAGGTTTTTCTTCAGAATAGGTAGTACTTGTAAAAGAGATAGATGTAAAATTTGTATATATTTGACTGGGCGTGTTTTTCCCTTTGTTAGAAAGGTTTGGTTGTTGTTTGAGCACGTAGTGCTTTGTTTGCATACGTGTCCTTTTCGTTAGCCTGACGTGGTTAGCTACTCAGGTGTACATGTGTTATCCTTAGTCGATGAAATCGTGAGGTGGGGGGAGCCCCCTAGTGCGTTTGTAGCATGAAGTAAAGGTGCGAATAGCAAAACGAAATTTTGGGGCGAGACACTTAGCTTTATTTATATCGTAATGGAGGAAGTACATTGTTCGGCGGGGTAGCCTTGGCTGAATAGCCTTATTGAAAGTAAAGGGGTAGGTAGCTATGGGTAGAATCGTCGCAGCTGTGCAACGTTCCATGGGTTGGAGTATGCGACTCCAGACTCCACGTGCTTGAGGCGATAGGCGCCACCTGGGATGACTTCGGTGACGATGTAGGGTCCTTCCCATGGTGACTCGAATTTCTTCGGTCGCTCTTTCTTGAGTCGCAAGACGAGGTCTCCTTCGACGAAGGACCTTGGGCGCAGCCGTCGGCTGTGGTAGTTGCGGAGACTCTGCTGGTACACCGCTGATCGAGCTGCTGCTATGTCTCTTGCCTCGTCGAGTGTGTCGACGGCATCTTCGAGTGCAGCCGTGGATTCGGCTTTGCTATAAGCGACGACCCGGGGGGGGGGCTGGTGGCGTACTTCGGATGGTAGCACGGCTTCGGCTCCGTGCACCATGAAGAACGGCGTGTAGCCGGTGGAGCTGTTTGGCGTGGTACGCAACCTCCATAGGACGGATGGTAGCTCTTTCGTCCAGGCTCCGGCGAGTCGCTCGAGTGGGATTATGAGGCGCTTCTTGATGCCAGCGCCGATTAGGCCGTTGACCTTTTCCACCTGCCCGTTCGTTTGCGGGTGTGCCACAGAGGCGTATGTGATGTTGATTCCGAGACCTTCGCAGAAGTCTTGGAATTCTTTGGAGATGAAGTTCGATCCATTGTCGGTGATGATGCTATGCGGTACGCCGAACCTGTAGACAATGGATTCAAAGAACCTGACGGCAATTTTGCCCTTTTGGTTAGTGATCGGCATTGCTTCGATCCACTTGGTGAATTTGTCGACTGCGACCAGGATGTAGACGTGCCCCCCTTTCGAGGACCTTGGCAGTTTGCCGATCATGTCGAGGCCCCATTGGGCGAAGGGCCAGGCCAAAGGTATGGGCCTGAGATCTGACCCGGGTGCATGTGGTTTGTCAGTGAACCTTTGGCACCCTTTGCATCTTCGGACGATGTCCTTTGCATCGTTCATGGTCGTTGGCCAATAGAATCCAGCTCGTAGAGCTTTGGCGACAAGGGAGCGGCTGCCTGCGTGATGGCCGCAGATGCCCTCGTGGATGTCTTGGAGGATGGTTTTCCCGTCACCGATGGTGACGTACCGTTGTAGTACACCCGAAATGCTGCGCTTGTACAACTCGCCATTGATGGTGAAGGCTTTTGACCGGCGAGATATGCGCCGGGCATCCGTCGGGCTGTCAGGCAGTTCTCCGTCTATTAAGTACTGGAGGTACGGTCGTGTCCAGGTTTCTTCGACTGCCATGACCTGCATCAGGTTGACCATAGCGACATCTGTGTCCAGTTTTTCGGGTCCTTCATGACCTTCGGGTAGCGTAGTCCCCGAGTGTTCTGCTTCTTTGGGTGATCCCTTGGGGAATTTCCGCTTGATGGATGGCACGCAGATCTGTTCGAGGAACACACCCGGTGGCACCCTTGCGCAGATGGAGCCGATGTTGGCGAGTCTGTCGGCATCCTTGTTGCTTTCTCTTCCAACATGCCGAAGCTCGCAGCCGTCGAATTCTCCTTCGAGTGCGTTGTAGAGTGCGCGGTACGCGATCATGTTTTCGGCGTGTGCGTCGCACTCATTCATCGTCTGTTGGACGACGAGGTTGGAGTCACCGTAGATGACCAGGAGCGTTGTGCCGCAGATCTTTGCCATCCTCATGCCGTGGATGAGGGCTTCGTATTCGGCCTCGTTGTTGGAAGCTCGGAATTTCATCTGAAGGACGTACTTCATATTGTCTCCCTGCGGGGAGGTTAGTATGACCCCGGATCCTGCTCCAGCTTCGCGCTTGGAGCCGTCGAAATGCATCGTCCATGACTGTGACATGTCTAGGGTGTCTGGCAGCTGCAGCTCCATCCAGTGTACAAGGAAGTCCAGGAGGACCTGAGATTTGATTGCGAGTCGCTTCTCGTAGACGATGTCTAGGGGTGACAGCTCGATGCCCCATAGGGCCACGCGTCCTGTGGCCTCCGGGTTGTTTAGGATGCTGTTCAGGGGTGCCTCATTGACGACCATCACCTGGTGCTCCTGGAAGTAATGGCTCAACCGACGAGCCGTCATGAAGACGTCGTAGGCAAGTTTTTGGTAGTGAGGGTACCTCTGTTTTGTTGGCGTCAATACCTCGCTGAGGTAGTAAATTGGGCGTTGGACCCCATGGGTCTTGCCTTCTTCGGGTCGCTCGACCACTAGCACGGTGCTGACCACCTGGTGTGTGGCTGATATGTACAGCAGCAGGGGCTCGCGCTCCTTTGGCGTGACCAAAACGGTTGAGGTGGAGAGCAGTCGCTTGAGATCTTCGAATGCGTCGTCCGCTTCGGGCGTCCACTCGAATTTATCTGCCTTGCTAGCAGCTGGTAGAATGGCAGGGCTTTCTCGCCCATGCGGCTGATGAACCTGCTCAATGCCGCTATTCGCCCTGCGAGCTGCTGGATACCCTTGAGATTCTTCGGCTTCTCCATCGCCATGATGGCCCGGATTTTCTTCGGGTTCGCCTCGATCCCCCGCTGGGAGATGAAGTAGCCAAGGAGCTGTCTGATGGGACGCCGAAGGCACACTTTTCGGGATTGAGTTTGATCCTGTAGCGGTCGAGATTATCGAATGTCTCGCAGAGATCGTCGATGAGCGTTATGGCATCCCTGGTTTTGATGACTATGTCGTCAACATAGACTTGGACGTTGCGATCGATCTGGTCCTTCAGGCATGCCTGCATGCATCGCTGGTACGTGGCACCTGCGTTCTTTAGCCTGAAGGGCATTGTGTTGTAGCAGAACACTCCAAACGGTGTGATAAACACCGTTTTCTCTTGATCTTCGACCTTGAATCGAATCTGGTTGTAGCCTGAGTAGGCATCGAGGAAGGAGAGTTTCTCGCATCCTGCAGTCGAATCGATGATCTGGTCGATTCGAGGAAGAGGGAAGTGGTCCTTTGGGCAGTGCTTGTTCAGCGACGTGAAGTCCACGCACATCCGCAGGATGTCCGTGTCCTTCTTGGGGACCATCACTGTATTTGCGAGCCACTCGCTTTCTTTGATCTCCCTGATGAAGTCTGCAGCGAGTAGTCTGTTGATTTCCATCCCAATGGCTTCGGCCCGTGGCTCGGACAGTCTCCGGATGGACTGCTTGACGGGCTTGGTGTCTGGAAAGACGTTGAGTGCGTGCTCGACGAATTCCCTGGGAACTCCTGACATGTCCGCAGGACACCAGGTGAAGATTTCCCAGCGCTCACGGAGGAATTCGACGAGCGCGCTTTCCTATGCGGGGCTGAGGTCGTTGGCGATCAGCGCTGTCTTGGAGGCATCCGTCGGGTGGACCTGCACCTTTTTTGTGTTGACGGTGGAGTCGAAGGACATGTCAGGTGTGTTTTGTCGTGCGACTGGGGGTGCCCCATTGTCCGTCACCTCGCGGAGCCTTACGAGCTCATCCTGCATGCCGAATGACTGGGAGATTCTGTTGAAGTCCCTGTCGCAGTGGTCCGATCGAGTGAAGCTCCCGTGGACTGTGATGACGCCCCTGGGTCCTGGCATCTTGAGTAGCAGGTATGCGTAATGTGGGACAGCCAAGAACCTTGCGAATGCTACACACCCGAGGATGGCGTGGTATTGTGATGGCCAGTCCACCACTTCGAATTCGAGCTGCTCGCATCGGAAGTTGTCCGGCTTGCCAAAGATGACGTCAAGCCATATTTTGCCCAGGGGGAATATGCCCTTTCCTAGGACGATGCCGTGGAACGTTGTGTCTGATTGTTCCAGGCTGCATAGCGGGACACGCATTGCTGCTAGAGTACTTGCGAACATCAGGTGATGCCGATGCCGCCGTCCATGAAGACGCGGCTCATCTCGAAACCTCTGATCTGCGCCTCCAGCACCAGGGCAGCATGACCTAGGCGAGGGATCTGGCAAGGATAATCCGAACGACTGAACGTGATGCAGGACTCCGATCCGCTGAGGTACTCAGGGATGGCGGGTGGAGTTGTCACGGCCAGGTTGATCTGACGGGTGATTTTCTTCTGCACCCTATTCGTGGGGCGCCCCTTCTGTATCATCAGTGCTCCTTTCGGCGGGGGATACCCGTGCCCAGCGTTGTTCTGTGCTGGTGCGACTGGTTGGTTCAGGCCTCCTACAGGTGGTGGTGGAGGAGCTCCATGCGCTATCTCACCTGGTGCAGGTGCGTTCCCGAATCCAGGAGGTGGAGCTTGCTGCCTCATCTGGACCATGCTTTCGCTGAGCTTCTGGAACTCGCGGCAATCCTTGAGAATGTGGCTTGCCTTCTTCTTGCCATCCTGCTTGTCGATGTAGAAGTGGATGGTGCATTACCTAGAAGTTTTTCGTATGCTGAGGGTTCGTTATCGCGATCGCGGTGCTGCCACGACTGTGTTGGGCATCCTCCATCGCGGAAGTTGCCTCCGCGGTATCCGCTACTGTTGCGGTTGGCATCGTTGCGGCGATCGGTGTAGCCGGCCACGACCATGTCGGGTCCATCGCGATCGTCGTAGATGCGCGATCTCCTCTTGCTACAGCGCTCTCGTCGTCGGCCGTAGTCGTCCTCTTCCTCCGAATGCGCCTGGTGGACGGAATCTTCGCCGTCAGCCCACCTGTTGGCTATGTCCATGAGGTGGTCGAGTGTCTTGGGCTTGACGCTCCCAAGTTCCTCCTTGAAGTCCTGGCGCTTGACGCCGTCCTTGAAGGCGTCGATGGCCCTTTCTTCGGAGATGTGCGCCGTGGAGTTCTTGGTGTTGGACCAGCATAGTATGTACGAGCGAATGGATTCACCCGTTCGTTGAGTGCAGGCTCGCAACTCCTCGATCGAGGCGGGCCTCTTGCTAGTGCCTTTGAAGTTTCGGATGAAACTGTAAGCCAGCTCCTCCCAGCTTCGGATGGACCCTGAAGATAGGCTGCTAAGCCAGATTCGAGCTGCGCCTGTCAGCTGCAGCTGAAGGCATTGCATGGCGGTTTCCTTGTTTCCGCCGTGCAGCTTGACGGACGATAGGTGGTCGCTGAGCCATGCCTTTGGGTCTTGTGTGCCGTCAAACTTTGGAGTATCCGAAGGAAGCTTGAAATTTTGTGGCATCCGTGTTCGTCGAACAGATCTGCTGAAGCATCGGGCTCCGCAGAGTTCTCCTTCGTATTCGTCCATCTCGGATTCAGACGAGCATGCGCGCTTGGCTCGCGCTTTGTCGATTTTGCGCTGTGTGAGCGCGTCTCTGGCATTGTAATCGCGGTTGCGATGGCGCGAGCTCTTGTGCATTCGGGGAAGGTCATGGTCCTCTTCTTCGGATGAAGGAGTGGGGCTGCGGTCGAACCTGACCGGGGGTTTCTTCTTCGGCTCCGTAGGAGCTTCCTGATGGAGCGCTGCTCTGACGAGTCAGAGTCCGGTAAGTGCAGACTTGTGCATGGATCTTTTTCGGTCCCCCTCCGGAGGTGGGTGGGACGCTAGATACGCGGTGGCTGCCATGATCGCAGCCTGCGGCGTTTTCGGGATGACGTTGTCGTCGGCATCCATGTCCATGAAGGATGCGTGGAGGGTTCGGGTCACCTCACGACGCTCCTTGGGATCCATGTTCTCCATCCGAGAGCGATGCTTGTTGCCTTGGTTGCCGTTCGAGATGGAGCCGATGCCCATGGCGGAGAGCGCAGCTCGTCGCGCGCTGGACTCTGAGGCTGCTTGCTTGCGTTTGTCAAGCGCCTCTTGCATCTTGACCTGCTTCTTGTGCTCCTCGATCAGGAGCAAATGGTATGCCATGAGCAGGTCCCGTGAGGCGTCTGCAGGCAGGACCGTGCTGCCCGCCACGGCGGCGCGTGCCTGGGCCCATCCTTCTTTTCTAAGGCGGATGACATGGCCGGTGTTATCCCCTTCGGGTGGGGGGGACTGGCTTCTTCTGTTCCCGCCGCTTCTGTCCTGCGGGTTAGGTGGTGGGTTGGGCGCTTGCTGATCCACGTCGCTCTGGATGACTACGACGCATTGGTAGCGCTCGTAGATTGGTCCGCTGCTGCCGTAGCTTTCGGATCCGGAACCGTAGGTCCCTTCATCTGATGGCGGATCGCACAGATCGGAGTTGCAGCAGCTGCTGTCGTAGGACTCATCTGTTGATGATGATGTGCGTAGCACAGGGTGTGGGGCCCATGAAGCGGGCCTGATTGATGGTAGGGTCACCCGCTCAGGGAGGCGGAGAGTGCCGGTTTGCCCCACCTGGAAGCAGAAGCTCCCGAACAGGATCTCGAGTCCGTCGCCTACGGGCTCGAAGTCCTTCATGGTGGCCGGTGAGTGGGCGGTGAAGTCGAAAGCACCGAAGAGGAGGTGACTCTCCATCGCCGCGGAGTTGTAGATCGCTCGGGTTGGGACCGTCACGATCGCACAATTATCATCCCCAGTTCCCATAGACGGCGCCAATTGACGAGGTTTGATCTCATCAATGCCCATTGTTATGGACTTGGGTTTTGGAGAAGATGGGGATGCTGGAGATCGCGGAACGGTTAGCAAACAATCAATACGGGACACGAGGTTTACCCAGGTTCAGGGCCCCGGAGGGAAAACCCTACTCCTGCTTGTCTGCTCTTTGATTATGGCGGAACCGGTGATTACAGGGGTGCGCAGATGCGATCTGGCGTGAAGGTGCGTATGCGGAAGTATGAGAGAGAGATCTAGGTCGTGCCCTCCTGGCCTTTATATAGACTTAGGCAGGTCCCAGACACAGATCTAGTCGGTTACAGGTTCTAGGGTTTACCCCTTTGAATTTCCTGTCTACTCTAGTCTTGCTCTCCAAGGATCCGAGGGCTTCATGGGCCTTGGCCACCGAAAATCCTCATGGGCCGGCGTATCTTTTCCGTGGGCCTTCCTTGGGCTGGACCAGGTATGCTGAGATTGTGTACCCGCGGGGTATAACCATGTTAGTTAGTCTAGGACTCTATAACCGCATCCGGCTGGGACTCTCCTTGTAACCCTAGGTCCTGGCGTCCTTATAAGACGGCCTACGGGAGCCTTTAGAGCATAACAATAGATACAAGACAAGTGCATAACACAACTCACACACACCGAACCATACAATCCTTGTAACTCGGCATATGGCCATTATAGTGATTTATAGCAGGAGTAGGATCTTGCCACCATCGTGAAATCTGAACCTAGGTAAACTATGTCAGACCGTCTCGGACGCTCTTCGTCTTACCCCACGTCTCTAAACTCGCCGTTGTGATACCCCTATGCGTACGTGTCGGCAATACCACGACAGCCTGACAGGCTTGGCCGGGCCTGATCTTGGCCTAGTCAGTATTTCTGTCGTGCCCGGACGTCAATCACCATAGGTGATGGAGGGTTGGTCCCCTCCCCTAGGCTATCGGGTGGCTCATTTCCGGCAGGTCTGCGCTTGCTATACTCGGCCCTCCTCATTGGCGGTGCGTTGTGGCGTTGGTTGGAGTCTTAGCTCGAGTTCACGGACGTCGGGGCGGCGGCCCCGAAAGCTCGGCTGCACGGGCAACTCTTGGTGAGCGACGTGGCGGCGGCGGTTCTCATCTTCGGTCATGTGGGTGGCTGATACGTCGGAAACATATCTATAGTTTTTGGTGCTCCATGCTTGTTTACTATCTACTTTGCTTTGCTTTGTCCACACTTTGAGGTGTTTTTATATGTTTTCTGGTACTAACCTATTAACAAGTTGTTATAGTACAGTTGCCTGTTTTATTCTGTTTTTGGTTCCAGAAAGGCAGAAAATCAATATTCTCGGAATTGGACGGGACAAAAGTCAAAGTCAATATTTTACCATGGGCAACACGAAGCCAGAATACGAGACGGAGGAGGCTCACCAGGGGGCCACACCCCCTGGTCGCGCGGGTGGGCCCACCCTACGCCTGGGGGGGGGGTGCGGCCGCCCTGGTGGCCCCCCGCCTCGCCTCTTCGCCTATAAGAAGCCCCTGATGCAGAAACCCTAGGCACCCGATCAAAATTCCACAAAACCGTCTGTAGCCGATGTTGGAGATATGCCCTAGAGGCGATAATAAATGTAGTTATTATTATATCTTTGTGTTTATGATAAATGTTTACATTCATGCTATAACAGTATTAACCAGAAACATTAATACTTGTGTGATTTGTAAACTAAATTAGAGTCCCTAGTAAAGCCTCTTTATAATACTAGCTTGTTGATTAATAGATGATCATAGTTTCTTGATCATGAACATTTGAGATGTTGTTAATAACAAGGTCATATCATTAGGAGAATGGTATGATGGATATACTCCTATAGATAAGCATAGCATAAATATCAAATCATTTTAATAGTTCAATTGCTATAAGCTTTCTGATACATAGTAACCTAATTCCTTCGACCATGAGATCATGCTAATCACCATCACCGGAAGGATGCTTTGATGACATCAAACACCACACTGTAACTGGGTGGCTATAAAGGTGGCATTGAGTGTTCGGAAAGTATGGGTTGAGGCACATGGATCAAGAGTGGGGTTTGTCCATCCATATGACAGATAGATATACTCTGGGCCCTCTCGGTGAAATGTCATCCAATTGGCTTGCAAGCATGTGAATGTCTCACAAGGGATCACATACCACGGGAACGAGAAAAGAGTACTTATCAGTAACGAGGTTGAACTAGGTATGCAGAGATACCGACGATCAAAACCTCGGATAAGTAAACTATCGTGAGACGAAGGGAAATTGGTATCGTAAGTAAGTGGTTCATTTGATCGCAAAGTAATCGTAGAAATATGTGGGAGCCATATGAATTTCCAGATTCCTCTATTGGTTATTGATCGGAGAAGTGTCTCAGTCATGTCCGCATAATTCACGAACCGTAGGGAGACACACTTAAGGATTCGACGTTGTTGAGTAGTTATGGAATGATGAGTAAGAGACCGAATGTTCTTCGGAGTCTCGGATGGGATCCAGGATATCACGAGGAGATCCGGAATGGTCCGGAGAATAAGATTCATATAAGGAAAGTCCTGTTTCGGAGTTGGGGAATGATTCCGGTGTTTTCACCAGGAATGTTCTAGAAGGGTCCAGAAGGTCTGACACTCCGGAGGGGAAGGGTACATGAATGTGTCATAACAATATGGAATGGTTGCATCGTGTACTAGGTCACTTGGCTGGGCAAAATAAAGGAAGAAATCAAATCCTAGTTTGAAAGTCAAACGCCAATTTGAAAAAGTCAAACGGCAAGTTTGCTTGGTGGAGGGAGAGTAGGAAACCTACTTGGGGAGGAAGTCCTCCTCCCTCCACCCGCCGACCAAGGAGGCTGAGTTGGGGGAGGACTCCCTCCTTCCAACCGGCCACCCTCCACCTATATAAGGAGGGGTAGGGCGCCCCCTACCCCTCACACCCAAAACCCTAACCCCAAGCCGCCGGCGCCACCACCTCCTTGAGCCGCCGCCTAGGGCACCACCAACTCGGCGAGTTGGGGGTTTTCCCAAACCCTAGCCGCCGGCCAAGCCTCCCCCCTTGGTGCTTCTAAACCCTATATCGCCAAGGCACCTCTCTTGCTCCACCATACTCGCACCGGCTTAAGGCGAAGCCCTGCGGGATCTCCCCTCTACTTCCGACACCACGCCGTCGTGCTGCCGGAATTGCGAGGAGAGTGCTACAACCTCCGCTGCCTGCTGTTACAAGGGAGAGGAAGGTCTTCATCGAGTACCGAACATGTGACCTACTGCGGAAGCTGTAAGATCCCTCCTTTGTAAAGGAAAAGGATCCTTGTGATTGCAATGCTAGTCCCTGGATCATTGCTAGCATCCACGGTTTAAGATGAAGTACACAGATACAAAGGTCATTTATTACATCCATTCCAGAGATAAAACATAGTCTTTTACAACTCAAGGCCACAGGCCTAATACAAGAGTTTTGGAATAAGTAAATAAACATAAGTCTTCATCTTCATGTGCCACAGGCAAACATGTTGAGTGTAGACTCATGACACCTAATCATCATCGGAGTAACCTGCAACATCACAAGTTATATCCACAGTGGGTCAATACTTTGGAATAGTATTGGCAAGTGATACCTTAGTAAATTTTAAGTGGACTATATTACTATATGCATTTTTGGCTAAGTGTAGTTTGGCTTTCTTTGCTCAAAATAGGGTTTCCTATTAGTTGAAATCCCTAAGTTTTTCTTTGTCAAAAACTTTCCCAAGAAACCATCAATAGACATTGAGGTCCTTCACCCTTGTTCACCCACAAATTTTACTTAGAAGTTGGAGTGATGAGATTCTTGAATAGCTTCCATGTCTTGATGCTCAAGTTGTCCATTGCCATGGACTTGGCTAAGTACTTAGATTTTCCATCTGCAGAGGTTGTGCACTTTCCCCACCAGACTTGGTTTCCCAAGACAGGACCTTTCAGAAGCCTTTCCTTAGACCAAATGGACGCGCTCCAACCTATCATTCCCACTACCACCAACTGTCCAAATGGCTAAGTTCTAGCAACTTATGTGATCCAGGCAGAGCCCATATTGCCAAGTGGTTGCACTATAAGCTTCTCAACACTTGGCCTCTAAAATCCCTTTGTGCCTGGGTGGCATACCACAAGTGAGATACACAAGGTAAACCATGTCCATGGGCCTTGTGTAACCACTCAACCAAAAACCACCATTCAAGTCCCATTCCACCCAGGAGGTTCATTGACTTAGTTGTTTTATTAAGAAAACATAAGTCCAAAGACTTAGAAATATTTTCATCATAGCATGTAAATACTTTACCAACCCTTGTTTTCTACTAGCTAGGCTAAGCATGGCATAGTAACTTAACTTAGGAAATTTCCTAGCAATTCTACAACTACTTAGGATTTCCCAACATAGCATTTGGCAAAAAGTAACATGCAAGACTTAGCAAAATAATTCTAATGCTTATAAAAATATAGGGATGAAAATAATCATGAAGTACCACTTGCCTTGGTAATGGGGAGAGTAGCACTCCTCACAATCACAATCACTAGCACCAAAATCTACACAAAGATTATAACCACAATCACATACAATTCATATACAAACAAAAAATATGTATGCATGCATGCAAGAATGCTAAGTGATGATTTTTGAAATTCCACCAAGCAAGTGCATGATACTGAATCATAACTAAGTCAAAAACTTGCTAATCCAAACTTATTTAGCACTAAAACAATTACTAAGCAAATTCTATACTCAAAAATAACCTTAAACAAGTTACTGCAAATAAAGTCATTTTAACAGAAACTTTTTACTAAACATATTGCAGATTCATAAAGGGCTTGTCTCCTTGATTCCAACGGTATAAAATTTGCAAAAATCTAACGTGGGAATCAAAAGTTATAGCTATTTCAATTTTGGATCAAAATCTGATTTCAAATCTGTTTTTGAATCTAACCCTAGCCACGTGTCTTAACCCTACTGGCGCGTACCGGTTAAGACGGATCGAGCTCTGTGGGCCGTAGGATCTAAGTTAGATCTGGCAGCTCAGATGCGCTTACCTCTTCGCTTAAGTTCTAATCTCAGCCGCAGGATCTGCATCTAACGCTCCTAATCGCTTTGACCAAATACGAGCGGCGCTAGCGGCGGCGACTGGCGGCGGCGCGTCTGACAGAGGCGGTGCTGGCCTTCTAGGTCGTGCGGGTGTGGGGGAAGTGGCTTACCAGAACCGCAGGAGGCTGCTGATGCTCAAGGTGGCGTTGGCTCGGGAAGGGGCGCACGGGCACGGTCACTAGGGCTCGTCGGAGTTGCGGGCGGCGTCTGTCGCTTGCAGTCGAGGTTGTTGCCGAGGTTTGGCGTCGCCCTAGCGCGAACCAGAGGGATCAGGAGATGCACAAGACGCAGGCGAACACTCTCGTATGAAAGAGGGGGCAAGGGGCACTCAGGTTTTACCTCAATTGGTCACCGGAGTCTAGCGGCGGCGCAGGTGGTTGCAGGCACGAACGGGGATGACGGCCTGGGTCACAAGAATGCACACGAAGGGTGTCAGGGGGTGCGCGAGATCAAGCTGGTTGCAGTGGTTTGAACGAGAGAGAGGGGGGCGGTCGAGGCTTACCGGAATTAGTCGCCGGAGCCGTCAGTACTGCGGTGCTTCGAAGACAAATGCGCGCAGCCTGGTGGCGAAGTGAGCGAGGAGAGTGGGGGGAAATGATCGTGGTGCAGAGGGGATTAAATAGGCCCAAGCGCGACAGGAAACGCTTGCGGCATCAAGGCTAATTACGCCGCGCCATTACCGGCATTGACAGCAGCGGTGACGTGGTCTGCGGGCGCGTTTTGGGGAAGACGAGGGTGACATGGAGAGGGCCCGCTCGTCAGTGAAACGCGCAGAGAGGAGGTGGGGTCTGGTTGTCAGCGACTGCTTGGGTGTGCTTGCGCGTGCGAGAGAGAGAGAGGAAGGCCGGGTGGGCTA
The DNA here is from genome assembly GCA_916181665.1 of Avena sativa. Classification (NCBI taxonomy): domain Eukaryota; kingdom Viridiplantae; phylum Streptophyta; class Magnoliopsida; order Poales; family Poaceae; genus Avena; species Avena sativa. The sequence goes on from OV702283.1 coordinate 27,187,864, forward strand.
GTTGGGCCAGTTCTGTTGCTGGGCTAGAATAGTGGCGCCTGGCCCTTTTCTTTTCTTTTGTCCTTTTCTTTTTCTGTTTTGATTTTCAGGAAAGGTTTTCAAATGAAATCAAGTCTCATTTGAATTCAAATCAATTTGGGGTTTTTGCAGGGTGCAATAGTCTCAAATACTAGGCATGAAATCATGTGGTTGTTTTGCAAGGCTTGGTCACTCTTGGAGAAACAAAATATCAGGGACTTGGTACCTGATTTGCAATGTTTGAAAAATGGTTTTTGGAACCATTTCCAATTTGTAAACCTTGGTTTAAATTCTACACTCAAACCCTTCAACAAAGAAGGCAAACAATCTAGGTTCATAAACATTCAACTTTCAAATGGGGATGGCCATTTGATTTAAGTTTGCTCACATGAAATGATAGCACTATGTGCTTTGCTTTTCTGAAATGAGTTTTGAAAAATGATCTCAATTCTATATGCATGCATGAATGATATGCAATCTTTGAAATCATGATTTTAGGGATGTTACAGAAGCGCTGCCGAAACGCAGCGCCGGAAGGATCGTCTACGCGATCTTGAGATCGGCAAGAGTACGAGTATATCACCCACGAGAATCTGCTCTCGTTAACCGCTTTGGAATCTTCGAGGGTGAGTTCCTCTATCGACTCGTTGCTACAATCTAGTAGATAGATCTTGGCTTGTTTGTTTGCATGCGGTAGAATTTTTTTGTTTTCCATGCTACGAACCCCTACAGTGGTATCAGCGCCGTGTCTATATGTAGATCTGTTGCACGAGTAGAACACAATGGTCATTGTGGGTGGTGGTGCTTTTATTATCAATTGCTTTTTGTGTACTTTGCATCTTGCGGTATGATGGGATGAAGCGGCCCGGGCTAACCTTACATCACATCGTTCATGAGACTTGCTCCATGCTCAACATGCAACTTGTATTGCATAAGTGGCTTTGCGGGTGTCTGTCTCTCCCATTATACTATAGATCCAATTTACAACGGGCACTTGATAGTTCAAACATCAACGTTGTGGTTCTTTTTCGTAAGTTAGATCGACACTTATTGAAAGCCCCAAACCACGTAAAACATGCAAAGAAAATTAGAGGCGTCTAACTTTGTTTTGCAGGGGTGTGTTGTGATGTGATATGGCCATGATTGTGATTATATTTGATGTATGCAATGTCCCTTATTGTAAGTTGGAAACCGGCAGGAGCCATATGGTTATCTTTAAATTCTGTTAAGACCCACGTGTCTATTCAAAGTAGTTGTAATAGTTGAAGCTGGTGGATGACAACCATGAAACGGCGACATTGACCTTGACGCTATACCGGTGATGATGGAGATCATGTTCGTGCTTAAAGATGGAGATCGGAAGCACAAGAAGAAAGGACATATCATATCACATATTATGAATTGCATGTGATGTTAATCCTTTATGCATCTTGTATTGCTTAGTTAACGACGGTAGCATTATAAGATGATCCCTCATGCACACAAATTTCAAGTTCCAAAGTGTTCATCCTTAGTAAGCACCGTTGCTAAAGCTCGTTGTTTCGAAGCACCACGTGATGATCGGGTGTATTAGATTATGCGGGTGTATACAACGTGAGCAAGCCAGATTTGCTCATGCGGAAGCTAAGGTTTGATCTTGACGAGCCTAGCATGTACAGACATGGTCTTGGAACACGAATCACCGAACGGTAAAGCATGAGTCATATAGTAGATATGATGAACATGTTGATTGTTCGCCATTGAAGCTACATCAACTCTCGTGATGATCGGTTTTTATGTGGTGGATTTGGTTCGTGTGATCACTAAAACAATGTGAGGGATATTTTTTTGAGTGGGAGTTCACCTAGATTAATTTAACTATTAATTAGAACTCAATTTGTCATAAACTTAGTCTAAACTATTGCAAATATGTTGTAGATCAATGGCAGCCCCTACCATCAATTTTAATGCATTCCTAGAGAAAGAAAAGTTGAAAAACAATGGAAGCAACTTCACGGATTGGTTCCGCAATTTGAGGATTGTCCTCAATGCTGGTAATTTGACCTATGTGCTGGATGCACCGCTGGATGAACCACCTGCAGCTACTGCTATCGATGAAGTAAAGAATGTTTACCTCACTCGGAAGAATCGGTACTCCACAGTTCAGTGTGCTATCTTGTATGGTTTGGAATCGGAGCTTCAGAAAAGGTTTGAGAACCAAGACCCATATGATATTGTCCGTGAACTCAAAATTATTTTTGAGACTCACGCGGCAGTTGAGAGTTATGAGGCTTCTAAAAAGTTCTTTAACTTCAAGATGGAAGAGGGTAGCTCCGTCAGTGAGCATGTGCTTAAGATGTCTGGGCACGCCAAAAAACTCCAAAGTTTGGGTATAGTGATTCCTAATGCTTTGGGGATTTACCGTGTCCTCCAATAACTGCCACCAAGTTACAAGAACTTTGTGATGAACTAAAATATGCAAAACATGAACAAGACGTTGCCAGAACTCTTCTCCATGTTGAAATATGCAGAAGTGGAGATCAAGAAAGAGCATCAAGTGTTGTTGGTCAATAAGACCACCAAATTCAAGAAAGGCAAGTCTAAGAAAAAGGGAAACTTCAAGAAGGGTGGTAAGAAAGTTACCGCACCGACAAAGAAGACCAAGGCTGGGCCTAATCCTGATACTGAGTGCTTTTACTGCAAGGGAGAAGGTCACTGGAAGCGGAATTTCCCAAAGTACTTGGCGGATGATACTGGTTCGGTTGCTCATATTTGTAACTCAAAACAGGTGCTGCAGAATAAACGGAAGCTAGCAAAGAACGAGGTGACGATGCGCGTTGGATATGGATCAAAGGTTGATGTGATCGCGGTCGGCATGCTACCTCTTCATCTACCATCGGGATTAGTTTTATACTTAAATAATTGTTATTTGGTGCCTGCGTTGAGCATGAACATTATATCGGGATTATGTTTATTGCAAGATTGTTACTTGTTTAAGTCCGAGAATAATGGTTGTTCGATTTATATGAGTAATATGTTTTATGCACATGCACCTTTGATAGATGGTCTATTCTTATTGAATCTCGATTGTAGTAATACACACATAAATAACATTGAGGCTAAACATTTGAAATTGAGCGATAACTCGACCTATATGTGGCACTGTCGTCTTGGTCACATTGGAGTGAAGCGTATGAAGAAACTCCATTCCGATGGACTTCTTGAATCACTTGAAAGATGCGAAGCATGTCTAATGGGTAAAATGACTAAGACTCCATTTTCTGGTATGATGGAGCGAGCTACGGACTTATTGTAAATCATACATACCGATGTGTGTGGACCAATGAGTGTAGCATCGCGCGGTAGTTATCGCTATGTTCTTACCTTCATGGATGACTTGAGTAGATATGGGTATATCTATTTCATGAAACATAAGTCCGAAACTTTCGAGAAGTTTAAAGAATTTCAAAGTGAGGTAGAGAATCAACATAACAAGAAGATTAAATTTCTACGATCTGATTGTGGAGGTGAATATCTAAGTTACGAGTTTGGCGAGCATTTGAAGAAATGCGGAATACTTTCACAATTGACACCGCCGGGAACACCACAACGTAATGGTGTGTCCAAACGTCGTAATCGAACTCTCTTAGATATGGTTCGTTCTATGATGTCACTTACAGATTTACCGCTTCGTTTTGGGGTTATGCATTAGAAACAACCGCATTCACTTTAAACAGGGCACCATCTAAATCCGTTGAAACGACACCGTATGAATTATGGTTTGGAAAGAAACCTAAATTGTCGTTCCTTAAAGTTTGGGGTTGCGAAGCCTATGTAAAGAAGTTACAGCCGGACAAGCTTGAACCCAAAGCGGAAAAATGCGTCTTCATAGGATACCCTAAGGAAACTATTGGGTATACCTTCTATCATAGATCCGAGGGCAAAATCTTCGTTGCTAAGAATGGATCCTTTCTAGAGATAGAATTTCTCTCGAAAGAAGTGACTGGAAGGAAAGTAGAAATCGACGAGGTTGTTGAACCTTCTCTCGAACTTGCGAGTAGCGCAGCACCGAAAGTAGTTCCTGTGGCGCCTACAACAATAAGAGAGGAAGCTAATGATGATGATCATGAAACTTCGGTTGAAGTTGCTACAGAACCTCGCAGGTCAACGAGAACTCGTACCACTCCTGATTGGTATGATCCCGTTATGAGTGTCATGTTGGTGGACAACACCGATGACCCTGCGACGTATGAGGAAGCGATGATGAGCCTAGATTCCAATAAATGGCAAGATTCCATGAAATCCGAGATTGGATCCATGTACGGAAACCAAGTATGGACTTTGGTGGACTTACCGGATGGCCGGAAGGCTGTCGAGAACAAATGGATTTTCAAGAAGAAAACAGATGCTGATGGTAATGTTACTGTCTATAAAGCTCGACTTGTCGCAAAAGGGTTTCAAAAAATTCAAGGAGTTGACTACGATGAGACTTACTTACGAGTAGCGAAGCTAAAGTCTGTGAGGATTATGTTAGCAATCGCTGCATATTACGATTATGAGATATGGCAGATGGATGTCAAAATGGCGTTCCTCAATGGAGACATTGATGAAGAGTTGTATATGAGGCAAACCAAAGGTTTTGTCGATCCTAAAGATGCTAACAAGGTATGCAAACTTCAACGGTCCATATATGGATTGAAGCAAGCATCCCGAAGTTGGAATCAACATTTTGATAAGGTAATCAAAAGTTTTGGTTTTATACAAACTTATGGAGAAGCTTGTATTTACAAGAAAGTGAGTGGGAGATCTGTAGCATTCTTAATACTATATGTAGATGACATATTGTTGATTGGGAATGATGTAGACCTTAATAGTGTCAAAGAATATTTGAATAATAGTTTTTCAATGAAAGATCTTGGCGAAGCAGCTTACAAATTAGGCATAAAGATTTATAGAGATGGATCAAGACTCCTAATATCATTGTCACAAAGTACATATTTGGACAAAGTTCTAAAGAGGTTTGGAATGGAAGATAGCAAGAAAGAGTTCTTGCCCATGTTGCCCAATACGACCTTGAGTAAAACTCAAAGTCCAGCAATGGCAGAAGATAGAGAAAGGATGAGTAAGACTCCCTATGCCTCAGCCATAGGATCTCTAATGTATGCCATGCTATGTACTAGACCCGACATTGCATATGTTGTTAGTTTGACTAGCAGATATCAAAGTGATCCAGGAGTGGAACATTGGATAGCGGTCAAAAACATCCTTAAGTACTTGAGAAGAACTAAGGATATGGTTCTTTCTTATGGAGGTGATGAACAACTCGTTGTTAATGGTTACACCGATGCTAGTTGGAACACCGATCCGGATGATTCTAAATCTCAATCTGGATACGTATTTACTTTGAATGGTGCAGCAGTTAGTTGGAGGAGTGCAAAGCAAAGCGTTGTGGCGAGATCTTCAACTGAATCAGAATACATAGCTGCTTCGGAGGCTTCACAAGAAGCGATATGGATGAAGGAGTTCATTATAGAGCTCGGTGTGGTTCCAAGTGCGTTGGACCCAATGTCTATCTACTGTGATAACATGGGCGCCATAACCAATGCGCAAGAACCAAGGTCACACAAGAAGCTGAAGCACATCAAGCTACGTTTTCACGCTATTCGAGAACATGTCCAAGATGGTGACATAAAGATTTGCAAAGTACACACAGATCTGAATGTGGCGGATCCGCTGACTAAACCTCTCCCGAGGGCAAAACATGACCAACACCAAACTACCATGGGTGTTCGGTATATTACCATGTTATCTAGATTAGTTGACTCTAGTGCAAGTGGGAGACTGTTGGAGATATGCCCTAGAGGCAATAATAAATGTAGTTATTATTATATCTTTGTGTTTATGATAAATGTTTACATTCATGCTATAACAGTATTAACCAGAAACATTAATACTTGTGTGATTTGTAAACTAAATTAGAGTCCCTAGTAAAGCCTCTTTATAATACTAGCTTGTTGATTAATAGATGATCATAGTTTCTTGATCATGACATTTGAGATGTTGTTAATAACAAGGTCATATCTTTAGGAGAATGGTATGATGGACATACTCCTATAGATAAGCATAGCATAAAGATCAAGTCATTTTAATAGTTCAATTGCTATAAGCTTTCTGATACATAGTAACCTAATTCCTTCGACCGTGAGATCATGCTAATCACCATCACCGGAAGGATGCTTTGATGACATCAAACACCACACCGTAACTGGGTGTCTATAAAGGTGGCATTGAATGTTCGGAAAGTATGGGTTGAGGCACATGGATCAAGAGTGGGATTTGTCCATCCATATGACGGATAGATATACTCTGGGCCCTCTCGGTGGAATGTCATCCAATTAGCTTGCAAGCATGTGACTGGCTCACAAGGGATCACATACCACGGGAACGAGAAAAGAGTACTTGTCAGTAACGAGGTTGAACTAGGTATGCAGAGATACCGACGATCAAAACCTCGGATAAGTAAACTATCGTGAGACAAAGGGAAATTGGTATCGTATGTAAGTGGTTCATTCGATTGCAAAGTAATCGTAGAAATATGTGGGAGCCATATGAATTTCCAGATTCCTCTATTGGTTATTGATCGGAGAAGTGTCTCGGTCATGTCCGCATAATTCACGAATCGTAGGGAGACACACTAAAGGATTCGATGTTGTTGAGTAGTTATGGAATGATGAGTAAGAGACCGAATGTTGCTCGGAGTCTCGGATGGGATCCGGGATATCACGAGGAGACCTGGAATAGTCCGGAGAATAAGATTCATATAAGGAAAGTCCTGTTTCGGAGTTGGGGAATGATTCCAGTGTTTTCACCAGGAATGTTCTAGAAGGGTCCGGAAGGTCCGGCACTCTGGAGGGGAAGGGTACATGAATGTGTCATAACAATATGGAATGGTTGCATCATGTACTAGGTCACTTGGCTGGGAAAAATAAAGGAAGAAATCAAATCCTAGTTTGAAAGTCAAACGCCAATTTGAAAAGGTCAAACAACAAGTTTGCTTGGTGGAGGGAGAGTAGGAAACCTACTTGGGGAGGAAGTCCTCCTCCCTCCACCCGCCGGCCAAGGAGGCCGAGTTGGGGGAGGACTCCCTCCTCCCAACCGGCCACCCTCCACCTATATAAGGAGGGGTAGGGCGCCCCCTACCCCTCACACCCAAAACCCTAACCCCAAGCCACCGGCGCCACCACCTCCTTGAGCCGCCTAGGGCACCACCAACTCAGCGAGTTGGGGTTTTTCCCAAACCCTAGCCGCCGGCCAATCCTCCCCCCTTGGTGCTTCTAAACCCTAGATCGCCAAGGCACTTCTCTTGCTCCACCATACTCGCACCGGCTTAAGGCGAAGCCCTGCGGGATCTCCCCTCTACTTCCGACACCACGCCGTCGTGTTGCCAGAATCACGAAGAGAGTGCTACAACCTCCGATGCCTGCTGGAACAAGGGAGAGGAAGGTCTTCATCGAGTACCGAACGTGTGACCGACTGCGGAAGCGCTGCCGGAACGCGGCGCCGGAAGGATCGTCTACGCGATCTTGAGATCGGCAAGAGTATGACTACATCACCCACGAGAATCTGCTCTCGTTAACCGCTTTGGAATCTTCGAGGGTGAGTTCCTCTATCGACTCGTTGCTACAATCTAGTAGATAGATCTTGGCTTGTTTGTTTGCATGCGGTAGAATTTTTTTGTTTTCCATGCTACGAACCCCTACAGCCGCCGCCACCATCGTCCCTAGATCGGGGGGGGTCTGAAGCTCTTCCCGGCACCCTACCGGAGGGGAGATCATCCCGAAGGCCTTCTTCTTCATCATGCCAGCCTCCGGTATGAAGCGTGAGTAGTTTCACCTTGGACTACGGGTTCATGTAGTAGCTAGATGGTTGTATCCCCTCCTTGTGCTTTCATTTCTAGATCTTGTGAGCTCCGTTCATGATCAAGATCTAATCTATTTATAATCATGCATGTTGTGTTTGTGGGGATCCGATGGATATTGAGATTACTATGTCAGATAAATTAATGGTTTTGCCTAATTGATTCTATCATATCTATGTTGTTTGTGATCTTGCATGCTCTCCGTTGTTAGTAGCTATCTTGGCCAAGTACTTGCTAGTGACTCCAAGAGGGGGTATTTATGCTCGATAGTGGGTTCATGCCTCTATTTACCAAGGGAAGTGATAGAAATCTCTACGGTTGTACATGTGTTGTTGCCACTAGGGAGAAAAAAACGGTCTCTTGTTCATGGAACAAGTGGATTGTTTACCTTACATACTTTGCTTAAAGCAGTTGTCTGTTGCTTGCAACTTAATACTAGAGGGGGTTTGGATGATAACCTGAAGGTGGACTTCTAGTCATAGATGCAGTTGGATGGCGGTATATGTATATTGTTGTATTGCCCAATCGAATCTCATAGGATCTTTGTGTCTAGTATTGCATTGTTATGCCTTGCTCAGTCCTGTCAATTGCCCTGCTGTAATTTGTTTACCCTGCATGCCATGTTTGTTTATCTAAGGAGAACACCTCTAGTGAACTATGGACCCTGGTCCAATCTTTACCATTGATACATCTTCCACTGTTACTGTTTACTTGCTACAAACCATCATCACCTTCCACACCATGCAGTTAATCCTTTGTTACAGCAACCAGTGAGATTGACAACCTCACTGTTCGTTGGGGCAAAGTCTTGAGTTTGTGTTGTGCGGGTTTCCGCGTTTCTTGCAACACCTTTGAGACGTTTCCTTCCTCCTACTGGTTCGAAAACCTTGGTTTCTTACCGAGTGAAGACTTGTTGTTGTGCTGCTTCACACCTTGCTCTTGGGGTTTCTCGACGAAGTGCTCCACGTCAACAAGGAGTCATCAACAGTGGCGATGAGCGGACATTGGGGGACTTCGGTGTTGGCGATGTTTTGGCTTCGGCAGTTCCTAGATCGTGTGTCGGAGGCCAGACTCGGGGTCAACGGACACGAGCGAGTGACGGGAAGCGGCTTGAAGGTTTTTACGAGCGAAAGCTCAGTGTTTTGGCACCAGCGACGGTGATGCATGCGGGTATCATTACCCTCTTAGGGCGCCGCTGTGGCTACCTTCTCCGTGAAAAGGCTTCGGGTGAAAACCCTTGACCATTGGTCTCAGCGGCGGTGACACAGTGCGTCGTTACCCTCCTGGGGGCATCGTCGTGGATCCCCGATTCTCCCCGCTCTTGGGTGGTTGTCTTAGGTGGCATGTTGTGGTATTTCGTGTTTTTCTTGTTTACCTTGATATTCTTTGTAAGGGCTCTTCCCATCACCTTGTATCAGTTTGGCCGATATGGCTTTATTTATAAAGCTGGGCGAAAGGCTACTTCAATAGAGAGGTAAAGTTGTTGTACATACATAACAAGTTTATAAAGAAAATTTAAGCTTCAGTGGTAGCATATACCAAGCCTGAGTAATCCCCCCTTCCTCCTTGCACGAAACAAGAGGCAAGCCTCCAAGCTCTTCTAGGTCTCGTCTGGCTTCTTCCTCCCTCCTCCTCCGGCGTCCTCGCCGTCCGGAGGGGAGGGAGGAGCCTGGCTTGTAGTTAGGGTTTGCGGCGGGATGCCACGGTTGGGCTCCATGCCTGTAGGTTGAAGCAACGCTCGGGATCTGTATAGCCAGATTTGGGGTGATTTAGGGTTCCTCCTTCTCTTCCTGTGCTTGCTCGGTGGCGAACTAACGACGGCGGTAGAGACCACTCCTTATGCAAATAAAGCTGTTCTGGATGGTGGGTTTGGTTCAAGGCTCCCGGTGTCCTCTCTTCTGATGGCCGACCGTGGCGGCGGGGGGCGAGGAGATGATGCAGTCGAGCGGCGAATCAATTTGTCGTCGCCGAGCTACTCCTGGGCGTGTTGGAGCAGCGCCAGGAGGTCGTGGCGTTTCCCTCTGTTCGGTGCTCCTCCGGTGGGAGAGGATAGCAGGTGGGAGGACGTCTGCGGCTTGGGATATCTTCTCATGCGTTCATCGTCGGATCTTCTTCTTCGACGTCCTTCTTCGGTTTGCGGACGACCGTGGTGGCGAGGGCGAGCGGAAGGTTGGTGTTGTGGAAGATCTTCTGGGTGGTGAAGATGGTGGCCCGGCTTCCCCGGGCGGCTCTCCGTCTTCTCCGGCGATTCCCAAGCGGAGCCCAAGAAGGGTAACCGCTATCCTTGGCCTTGATCTAGGCCTCGCCGAGCTCGTTGGCCAAGATGGCCAGAGCATCTTCAACCTCCAACATGGGAGGCCCTCTCTCTCCCTCAATCCGGCAAGCTGCGCTGCTGCAAGCCCAAGTGGTGTAGTCCCCGGCGCCTGCGGTGGTGGTCGGAATCTGAGGCGAGCTATCGATGGCAAGGATGGACTTGATTGCTTTTCTCTGTTATCTTTTGGGGTGCTTGGTTTAAAAGTAATGGACCCAGGTGTAATTTCCTTTTCTTTTGGATCTTCTTTTTATGTTGTTCCCCTCCTCCTTGCCGATTAATGCAGAGTCATGGCCCTTCGAGGCCTACCACGTTCAAAAAAAAGCTTCAGTGGTAGCGCAGCAATCACTTCAAGTTTGTCGTCTGTCGTCAACGAACACATATCAATAATCATCCACGTGCAACTGGATGACACTGACACACAAGTGCGCACGATCAATAATAAGTTCCTTACCATGGTGAAAAGGCTGCCCGTCTGTTACACAACAAGGGAATCGATTCAATGTCACTATAATTAATAGTATATAATCACTTTAGTAGTATTCTCCTTGACCTTCTAACCAAGATGAAGCGCTGATAAAAATGGTGAAACACAAACTCCTTGGATTAGCACGAACCCGAACTAAAATGTTGGCATATATATATATAGCTCCCTCCCAAAAGATTGGGTCTAGTCCGTGGCTGCTAAGCTCTCACGTCTCCAGCCGAACTCATGACCATCACCGGGAGAGAGAGAGATAGACATGGAGAAGGCGATCGAGTTCCGTAGCCGAAGAACGGCCGGTCATGCACGCATCACTTCACTTCAACGGGTCAACGTTCAAACCTCAGTAGTCACGCAGTCATGCCCAACTGGGGTTTAATTAAGTGAGCTATGCGACCGATCTATCCAACAACACGCGAGGCGCACATCCTTTTTCTCTTTATAAAATTAGCATATATTCCCCTGTCGCATTGGCATTCCTCTCTACTTTTTGCGGCAGTACTAGCGCTACTGCGGCAGTCTCATATTCCCCTTTGACCAGCCCACACGTCTTCCTCCACTATATAAACCTTGCCTCTGTCCACCTCCTCGTCAACATCAACAATCTGACACCAAGAAAACACCAACGAACTCCAAGGCTGCAAGCTCGATCAGCTCACTTTGTAGACTGTAGAATCCCAGATCACTTCGACTCCTTCGTGCCGATCGAGAGTAATGGACGCGATTTGGATGGAGCCTTCTTGCGGCAGGGCGGCGGAACTCCGGAGAGGGCCGTGGACGGTGGAGGAGGACGCGCTCCTTGCCGGCTACGTCGCCGCGCACGGCGAAGGCCGGTGGAACGAGCTGGCGCTCGCGGCGGGGCTGAGGCGCACGGGCAAGAGCTGCCGGCTGCGGTGGCTCAACTACCTCCGCCCGGACGTCCGGCGCGGGGACTTCACGCCGCGGGAGCAGCTGCTCATCCTGGAGCTCCACTTCCGGTGGGGCAACCGCTGGTCCAAGATCGCGCAGGAGCTGCCGGGGAGGACGGACAACGAGATCAAGAACTACTGGAGGACCAGGGTGCAGAAGCACGCCAAGCAGCTCAACTGCGACGTCAACAGCGACCAGTTCCGTGACGTCATGAGGCACGTCTGGATGCCGCGCCTCCTCGAGAGGATCCAGGCCACCTCCACGCCCAGCGTGGAACACGCCGAGTCCTCGCCCGCAGTGTACCTGATGAAGAAGAGTGCTGCTCCGAACAGTCCGTTGGCAGGCCCCAGCGGCGGCGTCGGCATGTGCCATTCGTCGTCGAGCCGGGCGTGTTCGTCGGTATCTCTAGAGGTGCAGTTCCCGTCCAACCAGCTTGTCATGAACGACGCCGGCGGCGCGGCGGATTGGCCAGGAAGCGAGCAGCGTGGCAACGGGAGCGCGCAGAGCGACGACATGTTCGACGGGAGCTGGTCGGAGCTCCTCGCTCGTGCCTGCGAAGACGGCGCGGACTCTGTGCTGTTCCCTGACTTTGAACTGGGACAAGACACGGACACGACAAGTGGAGTTTGGAGCACATCTGGTTACAACAGCAGTACAGACCTGCAAGTACTGTCAGCTAGTAGCTCTTACTACTACTAACGGCCTCATCTAATTGTAGTATTATCTGATTGATTGATACCGATTTACAAATACTGTCAGCTAGTAGCTCTTACTACTAACGACCTGATCTAATTGTATTATCTGATTGATTGATACCGATTTACAAGTGCTGTCAGCTAGCACATAGTATTAAGATCGACAAGATGACCCAGACCTCCCGCCAGCCACCCCTCCTCCCCTGCCAGCCCAAGGCACAGCCGGGCAAAGCCTGGCCATCGTCGGCCGTTGGGAGGCCCTCCTCGCCCCCTTGGCGAAGGATAAGCACAAGCCGTCTTCTCCGAGCCGGGGTGTGGTGTAGCTAGACACTATATGTTGTGATTGCTCCTCCGCCACGTCTGCAGTAGCTGCGGCGTAGCGGATCAACACAGCGCTATGGTGGGGTGGTGGATTCGTCCCCGATCTCTAGGCGGCAACGAGTTGGACGAATCCGGCTCGGGTGCGGTCCTTGTTCCTCATCAACTACTTCGGCCCAGGTGAATTCGTCGATCCTAGGACCTTTCTTCACCAGCTCCAGTTAACTCCACCGTCTCCGCCTAACCTCTGAAAGCCTTATATGCAACGCCTCTCCTGGCTCACACATATGCAAGATGGAACAACGACGGGAGAGGTGCTAGCCTCGGTTTCGCTGCCATGGGACAAGGTGGGAGTGAGGCCCAAGTTACAACCCTAGTAGAAGGTTCAGACATGTCTTGTTCTTTCCACCGCCTCCCCACCTTCCTTTATATAGGGGTGTAGGTGAGGACGCACAACACTTTGTGCCCCTCCATCAACAACCCTAACTCTAGTCAAATTGGGTCCAACCCATGGACACGTGTCCCTATCCGGCTAAGTCCAACTTTTATGACTTGTGTTAGTCGGATCTCCATCCACCTAGCTCACCTCTCTTAAGTGTGCAACCCCACAAGCTTATGGTAAGCTGAACACAGTTCAGTGAGCTTTCACCCAGAACCGATAGTCTGTAGAGCCTTCTAGCAAACCATGTCGACTCCCAGATACCTGTAAGTGCCCTCATTGTGATGATGTGTCCTTGTCCCTTCGCCTCACGATATTTGTCATAAGCCGTAGGGGAGAATGTGCCATCCCATTCTGCTTAACTCTCTTTTCTCGTTTCAGTGCTAAGTGAGTCCCTTCCGCCTAGCGGTAGTAGGATATCCATCCGCCTAGACTAGTTGGACTACCTTGATCAAGTGTTGATCGAGTAGTGCATGGCCATGCTTCCTAATCATATCACACAAGCGGACCCTAAGAATATGTCTCCACGAAGGAGGAGGAAAATTCTATCTTGGCAGAGCCACGACACACGACTTGTTTCTTAGTTGGCCCAAGACCACCCTTATGGCTACCAGTTATGGATAGCGAAAGACAAACTAAGAGTCGGCTAGTCCACAACCCGGATCGTGTGATCCCCTTAGGTCTATGGATTCCATTGTGCTAGTCAGACATATGATGGCTTGCTCATGCTGACTAGCTCTTGGGTTGGTCCGGCTAAGCGTATCTTTTCCATCTAGCCAATGCAAGTCAGATAGCATGTTCATACACATGAAACGTAAAACATTGTCATCTTCCGACTTACATACTTGTCTCGGCAGTGGGTGTCTAGCCCAACCTCAAACGACTAAGGACAAACTGACAAGAACTAAATATAAGTACATGGTTCCACAATTATAACAATTACAATGACACATACAAATAGTTCTAGCTGGATTCTGGCTTACAAATACATCGGGGAAAAGTGGAGCCCCTAGGCACCATTCCTGACAATCAATTCCCTTGAAACGGTCTCTTCCCAAAAACAGGAAAACAAACTGTCACAATGGTGGATCAGACAATTACTGTGAGTTCCTCCAAAATGGAAGTGGCCTTGCATCCGAGTTTGAGGACCCGACTCATTTGGTAGGTGCCTATACTAGAATGGACAATCAAAATGTTTTGTTTGATTATTCGAACCCCGCATACATTCATATGATGATTCGTGGTCTCTCATGACAGATGTATCGAATCTTGTGGGTAAAGTATACAACCTCTGCAGAGTGTCTAACTATTCGAATAGCTATGTCCTCGATTATAGACAATTAGTGAGTCCACATTGGACTTAGAAAAGTTTGTAATCATGTTGTTAAAGAGAAGAAATGTTGGGAAATCTTTTGACGAGATGTTGATGATGGAAATGAGGGACGTACTGAGTTGGTGATGATTAAACCTAACCTAGTAACTAGCTTACTAGGGAATCTTTTTATACTATATCTACAAGAGAAATTTGGTTTTATCCAAAATAAACCTACCATAAAGCCTCTTTATTTAGATAGGCTTGTATACTATTACCTTGTTATAAGATGATTTGCCAGTATATTCAAATTACTCACATGACAATGTCCCTGGCTATTAACTTGGTCGGCATTTAAAGTATTACAACAAGAATATGTTAATGTGACGTTTTTTCGAACTATGACGTTTCCCTAACCAGCTAGGGTTAAGGCCTGTTGGCTAGGGCAGATGACGCTTGGTGTTTTGTTGCAAGATTTCTATCGGAGTTCATATCTCCGCCCAAGATGGTACTATATAAGTATGTTGTGGTATATGTGGACGTTCTTATGATATCAGTCGATTGTGCTCGTGGATCATGGGATCGCTGATGTATGCACAATGGCATTTCAGACTAGTCTGGAGTCCCCATAAAATAAATGACAAAATTTTATCTAGATACAAATGTATCTGAACATGTTTTAATGACTAGACACACGATGAGCGGATCCACATGCATAAAGGTGCACACGACATCGGGTAAAACCGAATTCTCTTGTAGATTAGTTATTTTTAACCATGTGTGTAATCCCGCTCCGCCACTGTACACATATATCTAGATAAAACCGCGGCACTTATTTTGAGATAAAGCGAGACAGGGAGTACATCTTACATTCGAATACAAATATGCTATAAACCCTAGGCTACTTTCCCTATTTTTTTTGGAAAGGAAGGCCACGTGAATATCCCGTCTGATCTAGATTTAGGGGATACATCTTGCTTGAGATATGCAGCTTCTGCGTCACTGTGCTAGGGTGTGTTCGGTTCTAAAATTCGGTGGAACGGAACCGGTCCGTTCCGCGTCTAGCGTCCGTTCGCGTGTTCGGTTGGAAGAAAGGAACGGAACCAGGTAGTCCCTCGGAATGGAATATTCCTCTAATATGCGGAACGAGGTCGTCCGACCGAATCAGCCGGACCGCGCGGAACGGCTCGCTAATTCGCGAACTAATCCAGCTAAGATGATTAGTTACTGAATCAACGGGGATTTTTGGCTGTGATGATGATCAACTGAGATGATTAGCGACAAAATTTTGCAAAAACACGCTGTCTTCTAATTTGAGTATATTTTGCAAAGATTTTGAAAAAAAAGATTTCTATGATTTGGTACTTTTAGCAAAGATTTTAAGACAAAAATAAATATTTGCTACCGTTAATTACAATTATTAAATTTAAGCTTAAATTATTAGAATTTTAAGCATCATTATAGATATTCCGTTCCGGTCCCAATTCTTCCAACCGAACACAATATGGGACCATTCCGTTCCTCGTTCTTTTCCGAACCGAACACAGGGTCGGAACCGTCCCATGTTCTCGGAATGGACTCACCCCGTTCCGTTCCCTCTCGTTCTAGAACCGAACACACCCTAGTGAATGACCGATGTCAACTCTGGCAGAACGACTCTCGTGCGCACAGGCTTCTCGAAGGTCACACGCGAGGGTCGTGTGCCTTGAACTACTCCCACCGTCCGGATTTATTGGACTAACACGCAGTACAAGAAATATATTTGACTATAAATTTGATCAACGAAATAAAAATAACATGTCATAAAAATTATATCATTGGATTGATATTTAAAAGCTCTTTCTAGTAATATAATTTTTATGACATATGATTTATATTTCGTTGGTCAAATTTGTAGTCAAACATATTTCTTGAATTGCGTGTTAGCCCAATAAACCCCGACGGAGGGAGTATCGTTTTTGCAACAACAACAAAAAAAGCCTCATCCTAATGTATGCTCCATATGAAAATCTCTTTGTATCCTCCTGATAATTGTGCAACCCTAGAAATTACGATAGATGGAACGGTGATCCTTACCTATAGCAAATGAAAGAACAACACAGAAAAGGTGTCATAGATTTATCTAGATTTACATGTATTTACTTATACATTAAGGCCCCGTTCGTTTAATCCCGAACACGCATGGATCAAGTTGGAACGTGGCCTCATCCTGGGTTTCCAGCCCATCGAGGTATATTTTCCAGCCCAGTCGCTGTGACGTATTCGTTTAGCCCATAGCTGGATTAAATCCTAACAGATCCTGTCGATTTTCTTTTGTTTGACTTTGGAAAAAAATTATCGCCACGAGAGCTGTGGAATTTTTTCCACGAGCGGCGATGCTGCGCTATGCTGTTTCCACGGTGGGGGTTACTGCTCGTTTTGGACTAACCGAACGGATATATTGGTTCATGAAGTAGGATAATTAATCAGCAATTGGATTGGGTGGAGCACGGGGATCAACCAAATCCCAGTGGGGATCAATTCCAGACTTGGATTTATTCCATAGAAACCGAACGAGCCCTAAAACACGTTTAGATACATGCATATCTAGATAAGTCTACTTTTCGAGACGGAGAGTATAAAACATCTCGGAAGCAGAAAACAGCCCAAATAAAAAGGAGAGACTAATGTCTTGATCACAGCAACATATGCCTAGATGCAAAACCCGCAGAAATAGGAGACTATTGTTTTAACCACAGCAACAGAGGAGAGACTGCTGTCTTGATCACAAACCATACTCGTGCAAAAACTAGTGCAAAGTGACACAAGTACTCCCTCCATTTAGAAATATAAGATGTTTTAAATTAGATGTATCTAAACATCTTTTAGTGTCTAGATTCATTTGAATCTAAAACATCTTATATTTCTAAATGGAGGGAGTAGCAATCTAGCTAATGGAACGTGCAAT
Organism: Avena sativa; assembly: GCA_916181665.1. Lineage (NCBI taxonomy): Eukaryota > Viridiplantae > Streptophyta > Magnoliopsida > Poales > Poaceae > Avena > Avena sativa. Next base: position 27,205,194 of record OV702283.1, read on the forward strand.
TTACTCTGGTCTTATTACTCCATGCTCTGTATATAACTAGTTCCATTTAGCATGCATAAGGTAGATCGAACCAGGCATCGTAAGAGCTATACACAGACTGGAAATATGACACTTTTAGTGCTGTGTAAGCCAGTAAATAAATAAAAATGAACCAGTCTGTTTACATTATGACCATGGCTATCCTTCAGCTGCAGCCTAAATTGGTACAGGATAAGCCATGCATAAGTAAAGCACACACGCACACACACAGCTCACGTTGTGACAGTAATTTGGGGAAGTTACAACGGATTTCCGCTACATTCTCTACTCGTACCATTTCTAGCGATTATCTTACACGCCCTTGTTTGGGCCAACAAATATATTTACAAATGAAAGAATATTGTACAAGTCGACCCGAAGAAGGCCTACCAGCGGCGGTCAGTGCCTCTGGCATTGCAACTGGCTCAGCCTAGTGTTGAGGGCTTCAATGTATGTGCGCAGTCGGTGTCGGTCAGATCTTGTTAGGGACAAAGGGGGGTTCAGGGCGAGTGATGGCGCCTCAATCAGGAGAAAACGCAGCATGCATATTGCCTTTGTATACCGTGATATGGCAATTGCCACTTTCCCCATCATCTCATCAACCTGCAATTTAAGATCAGCAATAAATAAAAAATCAAGTAGATGGACAAAAGATAAAACAATGCCAACAGCTTTTTTCTGGGATGAAAGAGGAAGTGCTTTACTTACACCACCATGCCTTCCTGATTCAAGTGCAGACTGAAATATTATTTCAACCGCGTCGGGCATAGCTGTAGCATCTGCATGCATTAGCTCACTATCAGCATAAAAAAAGAGTCTTGCCAAATAACAGCTCATGGCCCCAAGCAAGGTATAGTTACCAGGGATCTGTCCTACAGTGCTGGCAAGTTCTTCAGCATATTCAACAGCAATGAGAAACTGCCTCTCAATCTGCATGAACTCGTCATCAGCCATATTGATATCGTGCGAAGGACTCTCTCTTGCAGCTGAAGCCGCATATGAATTGCATATGTGAATTGCTTGCTTCCAGGTTGCAAGAACAATTAGCTGGATAGAGAATGCCTCTAAGTGCCTGCCACCTTTTATCTTCAGGTGGTTGATCAGAAAAACATAAAGTGAAGTTAGCAGTCTCATCGAAGGTACAAACAAACTTTAGGCAGATCAATGCAATACAAGAAGAGGGTTCGCTGCAGTAAGAAAAGCAGACATTTGAACAGAAAGTTCCAATATCTCAAGAGGTTGATGAATTAAAATAGGAAAGCAAGGAGGATACAAATACTAGCAAGTCATCAAGCAGATAAATTTACCTCTTCTTTGACAAACTCCACTATAGTAGATGCATACTGCCCCAGTAATCTAATCCTTGTCAGATAATCAGATGGTGGTTGATCCAAGCCATCACTCAGGTATGCAGATCCCTGTGAAGTACCAGATACTGGAGAACAATGGCTGTCCAAGCTACCAGTTCCACCAGACTGTTGCCTGTTTATTGTGGTACCATGTATTGGCATCGGTGCACTCGGAGCAGCTAAGTTTGGTGGCCAAACCGAAGGATTGTCATATTTCAACGGCAAGTTGTGCTGTTGAGAGGCACTTGTTGAAGAAGAGGATCCTTCTTGATGTCCAGACACAAAGACATATTCCTGATCTACAAACTCTAATGAATCAATGATAGGGGAATCTACATTACAAAGTCAAAATAATAAATTCAGTAAGAACTATTCATGATGATAATAAGGAAGCGTGTGATAATCACAAGACTTCAGTACCTTCTCGATAACCACCACCTTTAGGGTCATTTCCTTCACCAGTCTTGGTTTCCTTAGTTCTTTTTCCAGTATGGTCCAGACGTTGACTACTAGGTACATGATTGTTACCCATAATATATCTGGAGAACAGACTTGGATGCTTCGATGGGCTCTGACCTGAAGTTTTATCCGACTTCTTATTTATGGAAAACACATCAGATTTCAGTGGGCTATTGTTCTCAGGAACAGGACTCTCATCCTGTCCAGTTGACAAATCTAAAGGGAATGGCATACAATCTTCTTGAGAACTTTGGCTCGAAAGCCTCGTTGGACTGCTTTTAATGAAGGGAAAGCCATCTCTTGTGTCTGATGGTGTCCGACTGCCAATGCGATACAGAATATCAAATGCATTGCATGATGTGGTGCAAAGAGAAAAAAGTATCACAAAGATATTACCTCAAAGCTCTCTCTGGAGGATGTTCAAAAAGAAATGGATGTTTCACAAACTCTTCAACTGTAAGGCGTTCCACTGCATCAATTATACGGATTAGTTTAGTACCATTAACACTTGCTCCTATATATATGGTAATCCCTCCGATCCATAATAAGTGTCGCTGATTTAGTGCAACTTTGTACTAAATCAGCAACACTTATTATGGATCGGAGGGAGTAACAGATTGCATAGTGCGCTTTAATCTATTTCTTCTGAAAAAATCACAATGTTTAATGATCTCCTGAATGATAGGTCACTAGTCTTAATTTTCAAATAGGGAAAAAGTACAATTGTGAGGATTCTTAAAACTAATATACTTGCACAGGCAAATATTTGCATCAGTAAACAATGATCTTCCTCTGGTACAACCTAGCTCACAACTTCACATATTATTACAACAGATTTATAATATCTAGAGTCCTTTAGTCTCATAACGATTGATTCTGTGCTACAAAAAAGATTCATCTGAACTGTTAAGGCATGCTATGTTCAACACTAAATTCAGGAAAGGTTCAAATGAAGTCAAGAGAAGGAAAAAAGACCAGTTACAATGCCACCTAAATCTACTCTTGAGTGGTACCAATCATTTTCTTCCAAATATCTACTGGGTCACACTAATACTGCTGAATGCATCACCTCACCAGATAGAAATATAAGAAATAATGACGTGACGGAATTCCCTTGAGTAAGTTAGTTTTCTATGATACTCCCTCTGTTCCACAATATAAGCATTTTTATAGCAAGCTAAAACACATTGGTGATTTCTACCTGAATTGATTCGCAGTAACTTTCCGCACAAGTCAATGCAGTTGTGGCTCAACTCACAACCAGGTGGAAATCGTAATTGACCTGATTTTAGTATGTTTCTCATCAACTGATGAAGTAACAAAAATTAGCATTAGCAGTTGTAGGCACATACTATTTCAAGAAAGGTGAAGCAATCATATCATGTTAAAAACATGGAGAGAAACCTGGATTTGACTATCCCCATTAAAAGGTGGAAATCCAGTAACAAGTTGATATAAAATAATACCAACACTCCACAGATCTGCCTGTTCTGTCAGCAATCGAGAACGAAACATAGTCAAGAACACGTAACAGTTGTTCACAGAATCCATCGGGAAACAGGAAAAATGACCTGACCTTTGCATCATACTTCTGAGCTTGCATGACTTCTGGAGCCATGTAAAGTGGTGAACCACAAAGTGTTTCAGCTAGACCATAAGGCTCCAAGAATCTGCTCACACACATACACAAAAATAAATGAATGTAACAGAAACAGACAAGTACCATATCCTGAAAAACAAAAGCTATCCAATAGTTGACGGCTTCATTCGTCCAGTAAACCACTTGATCCAACCATTATCGACCGGTGTGAATAGGAATCTGGGGGTGCAAGTTTTGCAAACAGGTGTAATTTTCAAATGTTGCAGAAACCATCTCAAAATGAAGCAGTCGTTTTTTTCCGTCAAAGTATTTGCAGACCAACTCTGTTTGGAAGTTTTCTTCTGAAATGTGGGACACTTTTTTGGCCACAATGTTCACATATTCACTTCAGATCAGATGTCAACTTTTGAACTTGAGACTGCAGATTTTTGCTAAAACTAGGTAAAATCGATCGACCATTGAAAGATGTAAGCCCATTAAGCGTTAGGACGAGATAGTGTGCATTTTGCAGTTGAAACAGAATAGTAGCCTACTAGTGCAGGACACATATCAGTTAAGAAATGAGCAGACCCATTTGGCCATGGCGTGGTGTCCGCTCCAATATTCTGGCTAAGGCCTTGTGTCAAAGCACTAGTAGCTCAGAGAAAATAAAATCATGTATAACAGTGAAAAACTAACAAAAGCTGATTGACTGAACAAAAAAGATGTGTGCCAGCATGAAAAGAAGGTTGGAACTTGGAAAGGGACAGGATATCCGGAAATGAAAGAAACAGAACAGAAGTAACTCACTTTGCAAATCCAAAGTCGGCAATCTTCAAGATGGAATTTTCGCTATTTGCAACAAGAAGAATGTTCTGTTTGGACAACAACAAAATTCATAATTCAAAGCTTGGAAAAAGTCAAAGCAACCATACAAAGTGAATATATTTATTGCGTAGACTCTAAATCATGAAATTCACAGATAAAACTTAACACCGACAAACTGACCTGTGGCTTAAGATCCCGATGAACCACGTTTTTTTCACGAAGCATCTGCAGACCACATGCTGCAGAAACAAGGGATTATGAACAAGGCGCAAAAAAAAATCAATCGACCATGCCAACAGACATGGGATTTAGGAAGATGCTTGCCTAGCTGCCGGATGAAATGCTTAGCAACAGTTTCAGGAACCCTTTTGTGCTGTAGAAGGTAAGAGTATAAATCACCACCTCGACAATACTCCAATATGAGATATATCCTCCCACCATCCTAAAAGCAGTATACAAGACAGAGACTTGTCAGTCAACAGTTCTGTATGATAATAAGAATTTTTTGTTACTCCCTCCATATCACAAATATATGACGTTTTAGACACTGACAACAGTCTTGAGGATTTACATTTGACCACTAATTTTACTATAATATATGTGTATAGAAGACAAAAAGAAATATGGATGTACTTATCGAGACAAACGTAAAATTATGATCTACAAGTTCTGCATCTAAATATTCAAATACTATTTATTCATAGTCAAAGTTTAAAAGTTTGCTTTAGATATATGAGGGCATTACTAATTCTAGGTGTGTAATTTCTTAAAATCATTACACTCTCACAGATACCAGGTTCCGACCCATCCTTTGCTTGGGGTCCACCTAGGAAGCATCCCCAGCCCAAATCGAACTAGAGGTCGCCATCAGAGCTCCCAATTATTCTTCGCACAAGAGGCCAATACGCAGGCTAAGGCCTAAGAGATCGGGGGGGCAGGAGGAGAGAGAGGAGAGGGCGGTACCCTGACAGAGTCGTGGAGCGCGATGATGTTGGGGTGTCGGATTTGGCGGAGGATGTCGACCTCGGAGAGGAGGCTGTCGCGGAGCTTGGCGCTGAGCCGGTCCATGGCGATCTCCTTGACGGCCACCTCGGTCCCCTTGACGCGGTGCTTCCCCAGATAGACCTGCGAGTAGGCCCCCGAGCCGATCCGCTGCAGCAGCATGTAGTCCCCGACCCGCCGCCCGCCGCCGCGGTCCTCCATCGTCGGGGGCTACTCCTCAGGTGTTACGGGGCGCCGTCGCGATTGCCTTCCCTCGACTTATCCGGTCGGGCGGCGGGCGGCGGGGGGAGGGAGATTCCGCCGCGGGGAGAAGAGAAGCAACCGTGTTGGTGTTGCTGGGGAGAACGGGAAAACAAACCGGAGGAGGAAGAGGCGAAAAAAAAAAAAGTGGAGAAGGTCAGAAGGGAACCAAAGGAAGCCGGGTCTTCTTCACTCGGCGGCGTGCGTGGTTAATGGTTATCCCTATCCTCCTCCTCCTCCTCCTCCTCTGCTCGCGCTGCGAGCGAGATTCCTCCGTCTTTCGCAAGATTCTGACTGGTGGAATATGATATCCCTGCCCGTTTTGGCCACAAGCGGTCAAGCGCAGGATTTATATGAGTATTTATATTTACGGGTATATTGCATCATGATGTTGGTTTCCTTTTTTGCTAAAATAGGGTACTACATACATGTATTTATGTTGCTACGTGTTCCAACTTACTCGGGATGTTTGTGAGACTAACGTATTGATCTAAATAGAAGTATGTGGTTCTAACATGCGGCTGTATGGACATTTTGGTGTACCAATTTATTGAGGAATTTCGGTCGGAGCCGTGTTAGGTACTCGGAGATTGTATCCGATTATGCGTCCAACGGGGGGTCAATTGCTACCAGAAGCAAACACTACGCCACACGTCATGGCTAGCTGATTGCTGCTCAGCATGTAGGCCCCCGAAAAGCATTCCGAATTTAGACAGGTAGAGCACACAGAAACTGTCAAACAAAAAAGTGGCGGCACACAGCAACATAACAGTAAACGACTTTTTCCGAATGGGCGAAGAGCAGCAGCAGCACACAGAATTTTGCGAAACACGAAAGGCTTTACACGGCGGTTAGTTGTCACATGTTACAGAACAACACATGCTTTACATGAGGATCAGACCACACCACAACGGTCGTCGAGCGTTTCAACTTTGTCATTTACAAGAGCACTTCACCTGCTGTGGGCTGTACAATAGCCAGATATGATGCGTTACGGGAGACTGCAGTTCCACGGTACCAGAAGAGAAAACAAAGGACCTGTCAAAACTGTGAAATCCTCTTGGAACAACAGACGCTTGCTGTTTCTGATGAGTTAGTTCCCTGAGCACCCCAACTGGACTGCAATTAGTTGTGATTCCACAATCATCGATGTCAGCAGCGCGGACAGGGGCTATAGCCCCTGATACCCGAGCTCCTTGCGCTGCTGTTCATCGGGCTGCAGGCTGTTTGGTATCGCGCCGAACACGCAGCGGGCAGCTTCAAACCCAGAGATCGTGTTGTGGACGAACGCCGACGCCTCTTCCATGTTCTTCTTCATCTCGTCCGGGTTGATGTACATGAAGCGCTGTGAAGAGGAAGGGTGTGGCTTGGTAGGGGTGGCTGGTGCGATGTCAGCGACCCTAACAAACCTCTCTGTCGCTGCCTCCCAGGAAAGCTCGTGCCTCATTTCCTCTGACAGCGGAACAGGCTCTTCCGCCAGTGCTGTCATGGTTAGTCTCACAAACTCTTTCTCGGTGCTGTACATGTGGCAGTTTGGAAAACTTTTGAAGAACTCGTTCGAAGGATGGTTTGCGCAGATCACAATCTTTCCCATCGCCAAAGCTTCTGCGGTTGTGGTGCAAACTACGTCTGTTGTGCTTGGGTTTATGAAAACCTTGTAGCTGAAACAATACATAATGTTACTCGGTTAGGTTAGGAGTAAATTGATGGCATAAAACACTTCTGGTAAAATCTAACTAGCACTAGCAGCTTTGGCCCCTCTGGAGCACAGAAAATGGAAAATCAAGGAATAGGAAGAACACATGATCTTACTCGTGAAATATTGAATCTGCATGGTCACGGCCAGGATAGACTCTCACGTCCAGATTGAGTCTCTCAGCTGATGCTTTAACTTCATCAGAATCTTCTCCACTGCCATATAGCTCCATCTTGAGACCAGACAATTCCTTTTGGTGCTTCTGAAGCAGCTGGAGCAGCTCGGTGTAACCTTTACTCCACACCATCTTTCCAATATAATATGCACCCTTGAAGAATGATTGATCTCCTTGAGAAATCTGCCGATGCTTTAATTTGCCAATTTCAAGAAATTTGGGATTCACTCCATGAACATTACAAATTACAGATCTTGGGACTTCCTGAGTTGCTGCCGATAATCTTATAACCTAGAAAAAATCGTAAAAAAAGGTCAGAAACTGCACACAACAAAGTACAAAGCGAAAAAATACATTGTCCTTAAGAAAAGAAAATGGAGCACATAGTTGCATATCAAATCATGGAAATATGATGTTCTTGCACCCATACAGGTTCATGAATATATTACAGCAGTGCATTATGCCAGCTGTTATTATGGTTTACACTGTGCTTAACAAGTGAGGCAGCCCCTAGCTACACAATAACATTCAAAATAATATGGACAGGTTTTATCCAGTCGCTATACAAAAATGGTAATGCCATGGATGCTATCCATGTTAAATCCAGCTCACTGAAACTGTATAACTAGTGTAGTATGTTGTATACAACCAGCTGGGTGTTAATACTTAATCAAAAGCTTGAAATAAAATGAGAAGTAAACAGAATAGAGAGTAAAACTGCTAACCTTATGGCAATAGATGTCAGTGACCCAAGAATTGATATATTTCAAGAGAAATGCCTGAAGGTACCCATTTCTCTCCCTTTTCACATATTCCAGATAATTGGTGTGAACAACACCAATAACTTTACGGAATTTGGTTTTCCACCTCCGCCCATGATGGTACCATGTAAGATGTTCTGGCTCTTCTAGAACTGCAATATCTGCTTTCTCATCAGATATGGTCTCGGTTATATCCCCAACAGGTAGAATGCTTCTTTTATCCTTAGAGAACTGTGTGTGGGCATAACTACATTAGTCAACCATGCTACCGAAAGATAAAGAACATTATCAACACCAAATCAATTCATGTTGTCTTTCGATAGATGCGTAGAGGCAAGTCTTACACCATTACATAGTTTCCCTTCCCCTCTCTTTCTATCCTCAGTTTACTGCTCTATCATCAAAGTGGTGAATACAAATTATGTACTCTTCAGTGTTTCTTGGTGACCACCACAAGGTTCACTACTAATTATAGCATTGAAAGTACAGGTTACATAAATTCTTAAACAATACATCACCATGTATACTATCTACTACTCTACTTCGCTAATGTTTTTTAGTATCCAAAAAGGAGGCAGAAAATAGCATTCTACTCCATTTTAGTCCCACAACTAAGATAAGCTCACAGAGATGCCCGTGCAGTTGCATAGTTGAGCCCAAACACCAGTAGGCGATGTATTTTTACGTCTCAAATAAAGTAGGAGGCTTCATTTCAACTTTCAAGCAAGCAATAAATTATATGACATGCACTTATACAGTAAAGCATACAACATGCACATATACACAATATTTACATCATGATAACATGACACGAAACAAAGATATATTTGGCGATTTGTCCAAATTTACCTTCGCAGGATAGAAATTTATGTTGAATCTCGGCAACGGCCCAATCCGCTCCTCAAGCCACCGCCGCACATAGCCTTCTTGTTCCGCCGGCGAGCCGAATTTCATCTTGTTAGGATACACCAGCAACTGGTCCCCCTTCGATAGCCACGGCACCACCAGTGTAACCTCCCAGTTCCCGGCCTTTGCGAGGTAAGCCGCACGGAACAAGGGGTTGACGGCAGTGCCGGTCATCCATGGCAGGCTCGCCGTGGTGAATATTGTGATGTGCTGCTTCCTCGCCATTGCTACGCAGAACCACCCCACCGCACACGGCTACTGCAATTTCCAATAAATACCGCCATTGATCCTTAAATGACGCGTATCATTGAACAATTGTGGATGACAATAACAGGAGCATCCAATTCCTATCCCCATTTCCCTATTACATTGGAGAACTGATTCATTCGTTGTGGATCAAAAGCTAGCGATTCGGAGGCATCCAATTCGGCGCCCGCAATCGTGACTAGCGTACATATCGCCATAACGACCCCAGGAACCTAACAGGAGAGATCCGACGACAAAAAACAAGCTCGCTACAGCATTCGATCTGATCTCTAGGCCTCTAATCGAGCAAGCTGCGAGCCCTAATTGCGATTCCGAGACGATCTAAGGGGAATTTGGGGTGGAGGAGGAGGAGGAGGAACAATTACCTGTGCGATGGGTGGCGCCGCGGTTGGAGAGGAAGAGCAGATGGGCGGAGACTGGCAGCCGGGTGCGGATCAGCGGATGGCGTTGGAGGCTGGAGGGTATCAGTACAGCTGTCCCTGTCGCCTCGTCCGGAACGGAACGGGGACCCGCCAGAATCTCGGTCCTGGGTCTGGATTCTCATTACAGTGAGGCTTGGGCCAAATAAAGCGTCAGCTACGGGCTTGAGCTCCCGTGCTGTTCTTATTGGGCCGGTCCATGTAACGGCTTCTCTTTCTGTAGTTTTTTCTCTATTTTTTCGTTTTTATTTTATTTCCTCTTTTAAAAATATTCATATTTGAGAAATTTTAAATTTCGAAAGAAGTTCAGATTAAAATTTGTTCAAATTTTAAAATGCATATATTTAAAAATTGATCAAATTGATAAATGCTTAAAATTTAAAAATATTTAGACTTGATTTTTTTTACATTTTTTAAATGTTCAAAAAAATAAAAATAAAAGAGAAGTAAACAAGAAAAAATAAAACGGAATAAAAAATGAGAGAAAACCAATTGGGAGAGTGAACTTTCCCAAAACAAGGAAAAAACCAAAGCACAACAAACTTATTAGGCTAGCCCACTTACCAGATCAAGGGACTACGCGTTGCAACGCGCGTAGTATATTTTAACAAGTAATTGCCCGTGGGATTAAAACGCTATCAGACAGTGGGCCCGTGGGATTAAAACACTATCAACCGAGTTTTTGAGCAATATGTTGTTGGCTGCCCTAGAAATTGCACTTATACTTGTTAAAATTACCAAAGTATGCACCAACTCGTCACCGCTGCCCTAAATGTGGTATGAATCTGTAATTTACTCGAATCACCGGCACCCATTATGTTGACTAACCTGATATAAACAGGGTGGAAAAGTCAGCAACGGTCGGTTCGTAAAAAAAAGTCAGCAACGGTCGGTCAAATTTTTCTCTACTCTGTCGATCTTGTGTTTTCTATTTATTGCTCAATGCGAGTCTTAATATGCACGCTCTAAGGAGATGCTTGGGAGCGTCGGCCCACTAACATCATTTTTCCTTTTTTTTGTTTCCTATGTTTTTCTTTTATTCTTTTACCTTTTTATAGTTTGAAAATTGTTCAGAAATAAAAAATATTTAGACTTTTGAAAAATGTTCATTTTTTAAGAAAAAAATATTTTAACTATTCTTCAGATTTGAATAATTGTTCAAATTTTAAAAAAAACATTTTTTTCCTATGATTTTAACCAGTGGTGGAGGATCTAGTTTCTTAGGAAATATTTTTACGTTGGTTGTTGATTCACATGATTGGAATCCTTAAGAAAAAAATTATGAAATTTTCCTAAGGATTCACTTGTTCACACTTTTGGAGGGAAAATTTCATCAACTCCAATCTCATGCTAGAATTTCTTTGTTTTTCCTATGAGTTAAGCACATACATGATACAAGTTACTTCAGTTTTCTAATCATCTAAGATTCAAGAGGACATGCTCCATTCACGTGGTTTTCTTATCCTTGCGTTTTGAGAATCAAGCAAATAAAAAAGGCCCTTAATGTAGGCGATGGTACATTTAATCCTGGTTTTCTTAAGTAATTGGGTTCGTAGTATATTTTATATACACGCGAGCATTGGTTGCAATAATTGACACTATACAACGAGTATTTCTACAATATTCCTTCCGTTCCAAAACAAAAGGCTTATAAATTTTGACCTAAGTCAGACACATGTCGCATTTCTATAGAAGTGAGCAGCCCAAGCCCATTGTTAAAATTTCGATATTGATGAAGTCGTATTTCGTAATAGCAGCTGGAGACGTTAGGATTAAGGTGCGCCTCTTGTTGTTGTGTCGGTTACTTAAATGAGTAGCTTGTAGTGTCGCCACCTCTTCAAGGACCAGAATGATTTATCTATGCCTAGACAGGTTTGCATTAATTCTTGAATGTCGTTGGGTACTCTTGTCTTTCCCGACATCCTTGTGACTATCATATGTAATCCTCACAAGTGCACACCTTGTCGAGGGGACGAGAAAGACTTTGATTAGATTTATGGAGAAAAATATTCACATCCACAATATAAAAATATCCACTATCAACATCAATAATGTCGGATAAATATGGTATGACAATGTATTTATTATAACTCTAATAATATTGATTTTATATTGAAGATATTGGTATTTTTATACATTTGGTAAAATTAACAAAATTTAACTTTAAATAAATCTAGAATGTAGGGTAATTAAAAATGGTGGGAGTGTTTGTGTTAGAATAAGAGCGTCTCCCAGGGCACATCCAAAATATTGTCCTCCATTTGTCTAATTTGGGGATAGGCCCACTCGCGTCCGTACTTTGTCCACCCCATGAACCCAACGGTGAGCCCCAAATTATGTATGCTTTGTTTGCACATTTAAATGAAATTGATAAACTTAAACATGATCTACATAAATAAAATACATATATTACACATAAATAAAATACATATAGTCCACATATACATAGAGATGAAATGAAGTTTACTTATTGGCATCCATATGTGGTTGATCAAATCAGTTTGGAGTTGAGCGTGAGTCTCTCGAGAACGAATGTCATGATGAACTTGTAGATATGTTTCGAACTCTTGTGGTGCATGCTCCGGCATAATCAAATGCCCTTGGAAGTCTGATACGTCCTAAACGTATCTATAATTTTTGATTTTTTATGCTTGTTTAGTATTTACTTTGCTTTGCTTTGTCTTCTCTTTGAGGTATTTTTATATGTTTTCTGAGACGAACCTATTAACAAGATGTCACAGTGCCAGTTGCATGTTTTCTTCTATTTTTGGTTCCGGAAAAGTCAGAAAATGAATATTCTCGGAATTGGACGGGACAAAAGCCAAAGTCAATATTTTATCGTGGGAACATAGAGCCAGAAGACGAGACATTGGAGGGCCTCGAGGGGGCCACACTCCCTGGTCGCGTGGCCTGGCCTGGCCCGCACTTGGGGGTGCAGTCGCCTCGGGCACCCCCTCGGCCTCTCTCTTCGCATATAAGAAGCCCCCGATATCTAAACCCTAAGTACCCGATCAATCTTCCACGAAACAGTCCGTAGCCGCCGCCACCATCGTCCCTAGATCGGGGGATCTGAAGCTCTTCCCGGCACCCTGTCGGAGGGGAGATATCATCCCGGAGGCCTTCTTCATCACCATGCTATCCTCCGGTATAATGAGTGAGTAGTTCCACCTTGGACTACGGGTCCATGTAGCAATGTTAAGGAAATCGGTAATCGTTAGCTGCTCGGTTGGCTTGGGAGTAGCGATTAATCGGAATTCGGACGATTAACTGATTTAATCGGTCGGCTATTAATCGGTGCAGCCTACAAAAATTAGCACCTAAAACACGTATGAATCCTCAGCCTTAAGCTCCCGGATGAGATCCTCAAGGCGCTCGAGCTCTTGTATTTGAGGTCTGGTCAGCAACTACGAGGAACTGGTCAACAACGACTAGGAACTAGTTGGTGATGGATGAAATCAAGCTTCTGGAGGCAGGGCTCGAACGGGAGCTTCGCAAAACCTACTTCATTGGGGGGGCTAGCGGATGGATGAGCGATATGTGTTGATAATTTTGCAATTTTTTTGACCAAGTGTAGTGGTTAATCGGGAACATACCTAGTAATCGGAGTGTTAGACCTATTAATCGGACTAAACGATTAACACAAAGGATTAGTTGTAATCGACACGGTCAGGTCCCTAGTAGCGATTAATTGGCCTATTAATCGTTGATTCGGCCTATTTTTTGAACAGTGCCATGTAGTAACTAGATGGTTGTTTCTCCTCCTTTGTGCTACCATGTTTAGATCTTGTGAGCTTCGTTCATGATCAAGATCATCTATTTGTAATCATGCATGTTGTGTTTGCGGGGATCCGATGGATATTGAGATTACTATGTCAGATTGGTTAACGATGTATCTTATTGATTCTATCATGTCTGTGTTATTTGAGATCTTGCATGCTCTTCATTTCTAGTAGCTATCTTGGCCAAGTAGATAATAGTGACTCCAAGATGGAGTATTTATGCTCGATAGTGGGTTCATGCCTCTATTTAATCTGGTGAAGTGACAGAAATCTCTAAGGTTGTAGATGTGTTGTTTCTACTAGGGAGAAAACAACGATCTCTTGTTCATGGAACAAGTGGACTGTTTACCTTATACACTTTGCTTAAAGCAGTTATCTGTTGCTTGCAACTTAATATTGGAGGGGGTTCGTATGATAACCTAACCTGAAGGTGGATTACTAGTCATAGATGCAGTTGGATGGCGGTTGATACGTCCATAACGTATCTATAATTTTTGATGGTTTTATGCTATTATTATGTTTTTGACACTTCTTTTTATATAAATTTTATGAGTTATTTGGACTAACCTACTAATAGTTGCAAAAGTGCACAATCTTCTTGTTTTACTCTTTGATGTGTAGGAATTATCAAGAATACAAGTGGAACCCTGGTTGGAGTTAAATTGGGATTTTCCAGAAATCTGTCTCAGAACTCCTTTTGAATATGGTCACGTTTCGGGTCTAATACGCCGTCAAACGGAAAACTCTTCAACTAAAAAGTTGTAGGAAATTTCACGACAATCGTTCTGGACATAAAATTTAGCTGATTCCAAGTTCGGTTGGGCCAGATAGGCCCGATTTACTACAGCACAAGATGGGGTGACGGAAATCCGAGAAGCTATATAAAGGTAGGAGGAAACCTAATTCATGAGGGACACCTCCACCTGATGGGGATATGCTTACCGGGGTATACCCAGCAGGACGTTTCTGACTGGCCCAGGTGCCTGCGAGTGGGCCTATGGAACGACGACTGGATCAAGACCTGGCGTGGACTCAAGCGACTGAAAGCTGAAGGCCCAGAAGCGTAGATAGGCCCAGTCAGATTAGGTTAAACGATCGCTGAAACCTTAACTGATTCGGTTGAGATCTGTAAACCCTAGGGGGTGAGTCTATATAAACCTCCCTAGAGGGCGCGTAGAGGATACGTTCCATCATACACCCGAGCGACTCGCTGCCTAGCCGCCGAGCTCGCCCCATTGTACCCTCACCATAATACAATCTAGCAGGAGTAGGTCTTTACCCTCCGGGGGGCCGAACCTGGGTAAATCCTTGTGTCTCCGCCCTCATCTCGCACCGCAGATGGCTGGTGTAACACCCTCAGAATCGAACCTATGCAAGTTTTAGCGCTTCCCGCCAAACCCGCATAGAAACGATTCAAAGGTGCCCACCAGGCACTTTCGTGCGGGTGGAAAACGAAGTAATAACATTACACAACAGTCCTCGATGGGACCCACAGCACAGATATATATAAAAGCGACTCAATGAGTCAAGAATACAGATATAATATACAAAGATCCAAATCACCTTGAAAATGATAGAGCGTCCGACTACGGACAAGATGCAAATGGGGCTAAGAGCCCTGAAGAATAACCAATGGCGTCCATAACCCTGCCCAGGCCAAGCCGGAAGGGTAACCTGCTAACGACGTCGATCTCAAAACCTGCTTAAATAAAAGGGGTGCCGACAAAGGGCAAAGGAAAAAGAGAGAGAGCGTCAGTACTGAGGCCAGTACACGGCGAGACTAGAATTCGGCGGTCCTCGCCTACAAAGGTATGGTGGACTGAGCGGCAGCGGCAGCATGCACTAAACAACCTATAGAGACTCGATACGACTGACGGTTATCAGAGAGGGATAAGAATGACCTATCCGGATCCAACCTGAAGCTAACACCAAACAAACCCATCCTGGTGTTTCCCCCTCGAGACCAAACGAGGAAGTCAACCTAGGAACTCACACAGTTGGCAATTTTATTTATTCAGTTCTCGTTGCAGCAATTACTAGTCAATTATAGATAATCATCCTGATAAAATAAGCAGTGGGCCGTTTTATTTAACCATTCCGTTGTAGTTGCAACACTTTCTAGTCAGATACAATTAGCATGAGATAACCCAAAACCCAACAGTTGTTGGTACTTTTATTTAGCCATTCCGTTATAGTTGCAATACTTACTAGTCAGGTACAATGGTCGCAAGCGACAACTCAAACAAGCAATTGTTGGCAGTTTTATTTAACCATTCCATTATAGTGAAGCTGATTACTAGTCATTATAAAGTCAAATTTATAACACTACTTTAGTTATAGTTGTCTATGATCGAGATACTGTGCTCCAAGTCGTCCATAACCGCGGACACGGCTTTCAGAAAGTTTTAACCCGGCCGGGGTGCACCAATAGCAACACACACACACGATCAACCTCGAAAAAACCAAATCAAAACCCAACGAGGCTTTCACGACAAAGCAATCACAGGATTCAGAAATATTTCAGGGGGCCACCCCTTGGAGTACACCCGCAACGAAGTAAGCTAGCTCCGAGACGGACCCGAGGTTTGTGGGGCCGGCTGTAAACGACTGGGAACCCGAAAACTCGGGGTGTCGATACCGCGAAAACGGGTCACGATCCTAAACAGTACAGTGTGCTCCTCGCACAATCGTAAATAAAGCTGTAAAGCATGGCATAAGTACAGGATCGTAAATAAAACCTCAAACTAGTTTGTGGCCCCAAGAAATAAGACTGAATCAAGCTCTGGCTAGGGGGGCCCATAATTCCCCATATGTGGATAGCACGATAAATCAAGGAACAGGTATCAAGTACTCGGAGTCCTACGGGACACAAGTGGACGGTCGGAAACCAAATATTATCTATCACCCACCGATGCCTCTGCTTACTTACTTCAATTTTAGTTGTTAAACAGGAATTTAAAGTGAACGATAGGTAAAGCCATGATCATCTCCAATATCACCATGCGGCAATACACCAACAACTGTGGTACTTGACGACAAGCAACAGCACTTGAGCAAGCGACTACGACGCGCAAGTCCAACTATCTACCAATCAACAGGTAATAGGATGTGTCCAAGGCAATATAAGGCTGCAAGGGATATCACGGGTACGAAAACTAGAGCATCGCAACACAGATAGCAATAGATCAACAGGAGGGAATAAATACTATAAAAGTAAGATAGGTAGAAAGGGGGAGATGCTCGCCTAAAAACATTGCCGAAGGTTCATTCGAAGATCGGGTCGACACTCGCATCAACTCAACGGCCTTATCCGCGAAGAACCAAAACACTAGCATAAACACCGGATGCAATATTTAAGATTACGGCAGAAGATCGGGCATGATGCATGTATGATGTATGGCACGGCAAGGTGCGATGCAATTAGGCAAGATTAAGCGGAACCGGGGTCCCGACAATTAATTAAACGGTTCAAGTTATTTAGATACCCCGCAATTTAAATGTTGTATTAACATGGCAAAAACAATGACACCGGTTCGCTACACAATTTAAATGAGGCCAATATAAGGCTAGATTTGCCCGCATATGGGCCCCATATTTAATTATGGAGTGAATCGGCATAAGGCCCCCAACCACATGAATATGCTTGCGAGTATGACAATTAATATGCAACAAGTTTTATATTTAGCATTTATAAAATAGGGCTCGGGAAAAGGTTCACACATTAGGGTCGAAGATCTTGGTCCGGGGTTCGGGGTCGGTCTCAGGGTCCAGGGTTCGACGGGTTCGGTCTCGGCGGGAACGTTCTCGAACAACGGGGTAGATCTTGTCGTGCTTCAGGTTCGGGCGCGGTTCTCGGCGAACTGGTCGGTTCCCTGTCGGAGGTCTTGGCGCTTCGAATCGGTCTTCGGTTCGGGGCCTCAGGGTCTTGGGGTTCGCGTCCGTGTGGCGGTCTTGTTGTTCCGTGTAGGCGTTCTCGAGGTCGATGGCGAACTTGTCCGGTACCGGGGTTCGGGTCCGGGAAGGAGTACTCGTCGCGTCGGGGTCTCGGCTATCGGATCCTTGAAGGAGGTCATGGCGTCCGTGAGGCGATCTTGGCGTTCACCGAGAGGGGTTCGACAGGGTTCGGGTCTTCGGACGCGGCGAGGAAGATCTTGAGGTTCCGGCGGGTTCGTTGTCGGATCGGTCTTCGGAGGCTCGAGATCTCGACACCTTCGGGTCGAGGACGGCGATCTTGGGGTTCGCGACTCCACTTCCGATGACGATCTTGCTTTGATTGTCGGGGCCTTCGGAAGATCTTGTCGTAGGGGAACTTGGAGTCACACGGGTCCTCGACTCCGGACTTGGGAAGCATCATCACGTCGGAGGGAACCTCACAACAAACATGGCAGAGGCCGACGTGGTGCAGACTCGCTCGCGGGACCTTGATGGGGCCGAGCGACGGGGACGGCGAGGAGACCGACTGGGAGGCGTGCGGCTGCTTGGGGGGGGGGGCGAGGCGGCGGTCGAGGGGCGAAGCCCGACGGGGACGAGGTCGCAGGGGCGATGGGGCACCATGGCGGCCCGCTGCAGCGGAGGGCGACGGCGCTGGAGAGGAAGGCCGGAGGCGGGGCGGATGGGGAAGGGGGAGACGGGGCGAGCGGAGGCGCATGGCAGCGCCAGGGCTGGTGGCCGGAGGGGAGGGGACGCGCCGGCGGCGGGCGAGCAGAGGCAGGCGGTGGCGGGGTGGGGCAGACCTGCGGGGCGAGGCAGAGGGTGGCCGGTGAGGGCCAGGGGCGGCGCGTGCGGGCTCGCGCCCGGGGCGGCGGCGGATGCCTGGCTGCCGACGACGGAGGGCGGGGCCTCGGGCGAGGGCGACGGCTGCGCCGGAGGCGGCCGCTGGAGGGGCCGAGGCCGAGCGGGGGCGGCGGCGGGGAGGTGGAGGCGAAGCCGGCCAGGGCGGCGCGCTGGGTGGAGGGGGGAAGCAGACGGGGGGAAGGAGGAGGGCGTCCGCCGGAGGGAGGCGCTCGGGAGGGGCCGGCGAGGAGGGCGGTCGCCGGAGGGGAGAAGGGGCGGGCGCGGAGGTCGGGCGTGAGGAGGAAGGGGGTGCGGAAGAGACGGGTGGGGGAGAGAGCGGTGGTGGGGGTGGGCCGCGCGGTAGGTGGGACCCAGGGGCGGGTGAGTGGGAGTGGGGTTGAGTGGGTGGGTCGAGTGGGTGGGTCCCGCGGGACAGGGGGAGAGGCCAGGAGGGTGGGGTCGGGTTGGCAGAGAGGGAGAGAGAGGGTAGGATGGGCTAGGGTGAGAGAAGGAGAGAGGGTGGGCTGGTGGATGAGGTGGCATCGTCTGGTTGGGTGGGGAAGGGAAAAAGGTGAGGTGGCATATGGTGATTGGCCAGGGTGAGGTGGAGGCAAGGGTGGGTAGATTAGGTTGGGTAGACTAGGGATTTTGGTGGACCGATTTTATTTCGGGGGTGGTCGTTCGGGTCGAATCGGCCCGTTCGACTGCCCCCACTAAAATAATTAAATATTTTATTATTTACAAACGGGACTTTTGCAAACCGCGGGTAGACAAAACAAATATTCCGGAGACCCAGGTTTTGCGTTTGAACAAAGACGGGGAGTTTTAGAAAACACAAAATAGGTTTTTCTGCAAATAGTTTTATGCGAACAGATGCAAGATGATGACGATGCTCAAATGCAATGTGGCATGATGACATGAGCATGCGGTCATGATGATGCAATGCACAAAAATCAACGCGATTTTCTAGTAGTGGTTTTGCGGGATGCCACAGCTGGCCACCCTTGCCCCATGTTCTACTACTCACTGCCGATTGCAGCATCTGCCGTGGTCATTCCCACGACAGTGGCGCCCACCGTGGGGCCTGGCCGGTCAGGCCGGTGTTCTGCGGCGAGATCCAATCTACCCATCAACGAGTCGATCACCACCGGCCGCATGATAGCGATCGGCGAGATGCTCCAGATCTTGCCGAGCAGCTACGTCCCGGCGGCGCGACCCATCACGCATAGCATGATCCTGCCGGTCGGCACGATCAGCCTCTTCGTCCGCCTCACCAATGTCATCGTCTCGGAGGACTCGGCTCGCATCCGCGATTCGCAGCCACGCGACCGGCTCTCTGAGAGTCAGGTCCGCACGATCCACCGTCTCGCCTCCGAGTACGACTGAGCCCACAGCGACGTGGCTGAAACCACCGCAGCCGCGAAAGACGCGGCCCTCAACGACGACGCAGACTCGGCGACCCCGGCGTCACTCGCCGGATCCATTGTCGCCGCGTCGCCCGCGGGCTCCATCACCCAGGTCTCCAACGTCGGAGACTTCGAGGATCCCTCCATCCTTGGGATCTTCGAGGACCAGCCGCCACGCTGCGACCTACATGGCGACTGGCGCCGACCCGCTGGAGGATCCATTCTCCACTCCGACCCCTCCCAACGCAACGGCAACGGAGGTCGAGGAACTCCGCCTGAAGCTGGCGGAAGCAGTCTGCAAGGAGCAAGCCGAGCGCGAATTTTTTTGCCTCGAGCAGGTGACGGCGCAGGAGCTGTCGCGCTACCACCAACAACGAATCAGGTCGCACCTGAACCCCACCGTCCAGGGGCACGCCCTGAAATTCGACGACGAGAGCGACCCGGCCCGCGCGGCCGAGCGCGCGATCTGCGAGAACGCGCCACCAGGAGGAAGCGCCCGACCCCCACCAGGGTCGACGGCGAATGGCTCCCCACCACCACCCAACCGCGCACCCCCCAGGGACCAGCCGTGGATCGTAGTCTCCTCACGGGAGCGAGACGCGAACGACCTACCATTGTTCTCCACCCCAATGGACAACCTTGTCGCGGGCCGAGCAGCAGTCGACAACATCGCAGCCACTGGTGAAGGCGCCTTGCAGATCCAGTACGCCAAGGCCCTGCTCGCAAAAGCGGTCGAGCAACAGAACGCAGGCGTCGACTCACGGGGTCGGATGTACTCGCGTTCATCGGGCAGCAGAGCGGCCTCAAGCGGCCGCCCCATGGCGGCAAACACCCTGAACTGCCCGCCACCCGAACCACTGCAACTCCAACACCAACCCGCGAACGCAGCACTCTCCACCAACAACCCCCGGCCGGTGACCAACTTCGTCGCCGCCAACGGTCAGCCCGTCGACGCCCGCACCCACATCATCAACAACCAGAGCTGGCGCGCACGCCATCCCGACGACCTGCGGCATACCTTAACCAAACGCCACGACGGCGAGCCGAGGGGGTCGCTAAGCCGACTCGGGCCCCGGTGCTTCGGACCGATGATCCGAGGCGAAAGATACCCGGCGAACTTCAAAGCGCCGAAGGAAATAGAGAAGTACGACCCCTCGTACGATCCCTCTGTGTGGCTGGATACCTACCTCATGGCAATGGGGATCGCCGGCCACACCGATCTACTAGCCGCCCGCTACCTCCCCCTGATGATGGAGGGGGCGTGCAGGCAGTGGATCAACACTCTCCCCGCGGATAGCATCGACTCCTAGGAAGAGATGCGCGACGCCTTCGTCAGGCACTTCGAGGGTTCATACACCCGCGCCACCACCATCGAGGACCTGTAACGATGCGTCCAGGGACCTCGCGAGTCGACCCGCAGCTGTGTCCAATGGTGGCAAGAACTGTGGTACAACGCGGTCGGTATCCACCCAGACACCGCAATCCACTGCTTCAAGACCTCGTGCTGCTACGAGCCCCTGGTCGCCAAGCTCAAACGAGCATACCGCACACTCGACAACATACCGGATCTCCTAGAGATCGCCAAAAGATACGTGGAGGAAGACCCAAACCAAGAAACCGACGACGAGTCGGGAGAACAACGCCGCACGAGCGGCAACGACAACGGACGACGATCCGATCTACGCTACAGCAACACTCGCCTCACCGGCAAGCGCCGAAGTGACGGGCGAGTCGACTTCGTCGCCAACGTTGGGTACGCGCAGCGCGAGCCCAAGAGCTTCCTCCGTGACGGGGGCAATGCCGCGACGGCGGCAACTACAAGGCGAAGCCAAGGTTCGGCCCCGCGGCCCTCCTTAACCAACCTTGTGTATTTCATAGCAGGGAAGGAAAGCCCGCTACGCACACGACCACCGACTACCACTCTCTCAAGGAGATAGAGAAGGCACGGCTAGCGCGGGTAGACCCCGACAACAACCCGCCAAACGGCGGAAAATTCGGCAGTGTGGCCGGCTCGCTCCACACCTTCACAGGCTTCAACACGAAGCGCGAGAAGAAGGTCATCGCCCGCGTCATCGCTGTCAACGTGGTGGCCCAGGTGGACGTTCCCCAGTTCCTCAACTAGTCAGAGCAACCAATCACTTGGAGCTGCCAGGACCACTCGCCACGAATCGAGTACCCAGGCCGAGTCGCCCTGGTGGTCAAGCCCAAGGTGGGAGACTACTGGCTCCCCAAGACATTGATGGACGGCGGAAGCTCCATCAACATCCTGTACCTGGACACCTTCAGGCGACTGCGGCTCCCGCAGTCGATGGTCGAGACGACGTACACCACGTTCCACGACATCGTTCCTGGTCGGAAGGCGTACCCGATCGGCAAGGTCACGCTGCCAGTTACCTTCGGCACACCGGCAAACATCCGCACCGAGCGGATCGTCTTCGAGCTGGTGCCCTTCGACATCCCCTACCACTGCGTCTTGGGGCGCCAGACATTCGCCAAGTTCATGGTGGCGCCCCACTACGCGTACAACGCGATGAAGCTCCCCGGACCGTGCGACGTCATCACAATCCACGGCGACCCCGACATGGCCGCCGAGTGCGAGGCCAAAGGAGCTGAACTCGCAGAAGCCGTCATCGCGGCAGAGGCTAACCACGCCGACGAGCTCGCCAAATACGCGAGCGGGGTAAACAACGACGACCCCACCATACTCAAGAAGCCCAACTCGGAGGGCGGCAACACCTCAGCCTTCGAGGCAACGACGCATACCCGCACCGTCGAGCTGGTTCCAGGCGACTCCAGCCAGACGATGACGATCGGGACGGGCATGAGCCCAGCATAGGAAGGCGCGCTCATCGAGTTCCTCCGTGAGAACAGGGACATCTTCGCATGGAAGCCCTCTGACATGCCTAGTGTCCCTAGGGAACTCGCTGAGCACAAACTCAACGCCGACCCCAAAGTGCGACCTGTCAAGCAGTCGCTGTGGCCCTTCAATGAAGAGCGCCGCCGAGCAATCACCGAGGAGGTGCAGCATCTACTCGCTGCAGGCTTCATCCGGCCAATCAAATACTCCAATTGGCTGGAAAACCCAGTCCTGGTCGAGAAGAAAAATGGGACCTGGAGGATGTGTATCGATTACACAAACTTAAACAACGCCTGCCCGAAGGAGCAATTCGTCCTCTCGCGGATCGACCAAATAATCGACTCCACCGCAGGCTCGGAATCGCTATGCTTCCTCGACGCCTACTCTGGATACAACCAGATCAAAATGGCCGTTGAGGACGAAGAGAAGACGGCGTTCATCATGCCATTCGGAGCCTTCTATTACACTGCCATGACCTTCGGCCTCAAGAACACCGGGGCGACCTACCAGCGGTGTATGGAGGAGTGCCTGGCGAGCCAAATTGGCCGCAACATCCACGTCTACATCGACGACGTGGTAGTGAAGTCCGCTCACCAGAGCGACCTACTCGCTGACCTGGCGGGAACATTCGCCAACCTGCGAAAATACAAGATAAAGCTAAATTCAGGTAAATGCACCTTCGGTGTACCAGCAGGGCAGCTACTGGGATACGTCGTCTCCAAGCACGGGATCGAGGCGAATCCCACCAAGATTGACACGATCGCTCGACTCGGCAAACCCGAGTGCCTGCGCGACGTCCAGAAGCTGGCCAGGCGAGTCGCGGCTCTCAGTCGCTTCATCCCCCGATTGGGCGAAAAGGCGATGCCCCTATACCGCCTAATGCGCAAGAACCCCACCTTCCAGTGGGACAAAGAGGCGGACGATGCGCTCCGCAACCTCAAGAAGGTGCTACTCGCAGCACCGCTACTCGCCGCCCCCGTCGACAAGGAACCCATGCTGGTCTACGTCGCGGCTTCCGAGCGTGTCGTCAGCGCCGTCATGGTCGTCGAGCGACCAGAGGAGGGAAAAGAGCGCCCAATATAGCGACCAGTGTACTATATCAGCGAGGTCCTCACCAAGTCGCGCCAGCGCTACCCGCAATACCAGAAACTGGTATACGCGGTCTTCAGAGCACAGCTCCGACTGCCACACTACTTCCAGGAGCACCCGATCATGGTCGTCTCCTCAGCACCGTTGCAGGACATCATCCGCAACCGTGAGGCGACCGGGCGAGTCGCCAAGTGGGCCGTCGAGATCGGCGTCCACAACATCAAGTACGAGCCGCGCAAAGCGATCAAGTCGCAGGCTCTCACGGACTTCATCACCGACTGGGAGGAGGCCCAGCAGCCAGAAAAGCTGCCATACCTCCACTACTGTAGTTTACACTTCGACGGCTCCAAGAATGCGGACGACGCAGGAGCAGGGATCGTGCTAACCTCTCCGAAGGGCGACAAGCTACGCTACGTCCTCTGCCTCGACTTCACCCCTTGCACCAACAACATGGACGAGTACGAGGCACTACTCCACAGCATGCGAGCTGCCAAGGAGATGAATGTCAACCGACTACGCTGCTACGGAGACTCCGACCTCGTCGCTGGGCAAGTCGCTGGCACCTGCGACGCCGTCTCCCCACCATGGCGGCATACCGCCAAGCAGTGGACAAGCTGGGCAGACACTTCGCAGGCTACTCCGTCGAGTGGATCGACAGGCGGAAGAACGAGGAGGCCGACGCACTCTCTCGTATCGGCTCGGCTCGGCTCGACTCGCACCACCCGCCGGCGTCTTCCTCGACACCATCACCAAGCCTTCCGTCTCTCCCCAAGGGAGATCGACATCGGAGTCCCGCTGCAACCAGAGGCAGCCCTGGTCACACTCATCGCCGATCCAGAGGACTGGACCACGCCGTGCATCGCCTACCTGGAGGGAGGCACCTTGCCAGCAGACGAAACAGACGCCCGGATGATAGCACGCCGCTGCAAATCCTTCGTCATCATCGACGGCGAGATCCACAAGCGCAGCGTGACCGGTGTGTTCCAACGCTGCGTCCAACCCGCTGAAGGACGCAAAATCCTCCACGACATCCACTCCGGCGACTGCGGCCACCACGCCGGCGCCCGCTCTCTGGTCGCAAAGGCTATGCGACACGGTTTCTACTGGCCCACCGCACACGCAGACACTGTCGACATTGTCCAGCGGTGCACCGGGTGCCAGAAGTACGCCAACCAGACCCACGTGCCGAGCTCGGCGCTCAAGACAATCCCCATCACCTGGCTGTTCGCTGTGTGGGGTATGGACATGGTAGGCCCTTTCAAAAAGGCCCCCTCCGGCTTCACCCACCTCCTGGTCACAATCGACAAATTCACAAAATGGGTGGAGGCCAAGCCAGTCCGGAAATGCGACGGGAAGACCGCCACCAAGTTCCTATGCGAGCTCATCTATCGCTACGGGTTCCCAAACAGCATCATCATGGAAAACGGCACCAACTTCGCCAAAGGAGCCATGGCCAAGTTCTGCGAGGAACATCACATCCGACTCGACCTCGCCTCAGTCGCTCACCCGGAGTCCAATGGCCAGGCGGAACGAGCCAACCAGAGCATCCTCCATGGCCTGAAGCCACGGCTCCAAGTACCACTCGAGCGCACCGCCGGGTGCTGGGTCGAGGAGCTACCCTCCGTCATCTGGGGCATTTGCACCTCCATCAACAGGTTGACAGGGTTCACCCCCTTCTTCATGGTGTATGGCGCCGAGGCAGTCATGCCCACCGACCTAGAGCACGACTCACCCATGGTGGTCAACTACACGGAGGCCGCAAACAAACTGGCACACTAGGATGGAATCGACCAACTCGACGAGGCACGCGACCTTGATCGCTCCCGCACCGCCATCTACCAACAAGGGCTCCGCCGCTACCATAGCCGGCGAGTAAGGACTTGCACTTTCCAAGAAGGCGATCTGGTGCTACGCCTCATCCAGGACAAGAAGGGCATGCACAAGCTCTCCCCCCCTTGGGAGGGACCATTCACCATCGGGCGAGTCCTCGGCAACGACGCCTACTACCTCATCGACGTCTGAGGAGACGGGAAACTCGACGTCAAGCGACTGTGGAACGTAAACCTCCTACGGAAGTTCTACTCATAGGACTCTCTACATGTACTCTCCACCTGCTATGAAATAAAATAGATCGGTTACCGCAAATTGCGTCTACTCTCCGTGTCTTGTGCCACTCGCACTCGTAATAACAGCGTCACGCTAACCGCAGAAGTCGACCTCTGCTACAGCAACCGGCACGGCCAAGTAGTGCGCTCCTAGGGCACTGGGTTACCCCAGGACTCGTAACATCCACGAAAAACGCCAACCCGGAGCCCCATTGGAGTCGCCTAGCTCGACTGGCTTACCGAGCCAAGACAACTGCCCTCGCTCCTCACGGCGACCAAGGTCCTCCGCATCCTGGGCACAGCAACTCGAACGGCCAAGTACCACGCTCGGGGAATGACGACCAGTCAAGCACGAGCGACCATGGAAAAACGCCAAGTACGAGAGCGCGCCCAGGACTCGCCACGCGACTGATCCTTCAGGTCAGGCAGGAGTGACGCGCTTACTCTAACGCGCTCAATCTTCACCTACCCTGGAGATGCGACTAGAACCACCAAGTACCACGCTCGGGGACTCGTCCACCCGACCTCGTTCGCGCAAGGGAAAACGGTCAAGTAAAGAGCACCCAAGGGAGTCGCCCTGCGACTGGCTCTCCGATCTCGGGCGAGTCGACCTCAATAGCAAAACAACTGACAAAACATTCAAAACCACAAACACATAACAAACGAGGTAAACCCCATAAAAAGGGCGGACGCGCTCGGGGACTCGTCCAATCAGCATCCAAAATAGCGAAACAATGCACAAAATAACACGAAGTTTCATTACAACAGAACAAAGTCGTTCCAAAATACAAGATGAGTCCAATGACTAATTGTTACTAACGCCCCAGGGCACAATGCTTCTACTCCGCAGGTTTCGACGGCGACTCGCCGCCACCCCTGCGGTTGCGAATGAAGGGCGTGTACGGGTTCGACGGGTACGTCGACAACTCACCTGCCATCGCTGCACGGAACGGCTGCTCAACCTTGAAGTCCCGATGCTTTGGCTCAGGGTCGTTGGGGGCGACAGTCGTCTCCTGATAGGGGAGGAGGTCGCCCATCGCCCATACGCGATCGGAATACACCGTAGCCCGATCCGTCAGCTTCAGCACCTCGGCAATCTCCATAGAGCCCGTCGACGAGGGGTAGCCACTCGTCACATCGTCAAGGTCGAAATCCTCCAGGAAGTGGGCAAGCCCAAGGCTGAGAGCCGTCGCCGCCCCGCGCCGGAAGGCCGACCGCGTCATGAACTCGACGACTGACAGCGCCTTCTCCAGATACCGCCATACTTTGACGAGGTCGCTGGGAATCACTTCCATGGGCGATATATCCTGAAGATATGCTCGAATGCAAGTCGCGGACAACGTGGCCGAGTCGACCAGAGTGGTCACACACTACCGCGCGTCGTATGACTGCGCCTCCTCTGAGCTGTCAATAATCCGACTTGTGGACAGAGGTCGGCAGTGAGTACAACAACGACTTCACAATGCAGCTACTACAGGCAGAGGAAGAAAAGTTTACCAATTAAAGGACGACAGAGGCCCGTGATGAAGCTTTGAAGCGAGGAGAAGTCGTTCTGCAGCCCAACAACAAGGGCGTCAGAGACCTTTCGCTCTTCAGCGGCAGTCATAACAGCAGCTTTTGCTCGCCCATCCGCCGAGCTCGCCTCCGCCTTCGCTTCCTTGAGATCGCGCTCCAGATCAGCGATCCGCTTCTCGGCCGTACTCAAAGCAGATTGAGCCGCCGTCAGCTCACCTGCCGGGACAAGGCTCTGGCGGATCTCCTCTGCCTTGGCAGCGATTACTTGGAGTCCCTTGTTCGTTTCTTGGACGGCAACAAGTTCCTTCTCCACGCGACACTTTGCAGCAAGCCGATCGGCCGATTCATGTTGCAAGCCCTGCGCACAAATCAAACTGTCAACAACAATAGAATCCGAAGTGCCCACCCGCTGAAATTCAGCGACTAGGCACTCGGGGACTGGAGGTCAAAAATCCTAAGTGCCCACCCGCTAAAATTAAGCGACTAGGCACTCGGGTACTGGAGATCACAAATCCTAAGTGCCCACCCGCTGAAATCCAGCGACTAGGCACTCGGGGACTGGACGCTACAAAAAGACTAAAAGAATCCGACCATTGAAATTCAGTGGCTTGATCCTCGGGAACTGGACATACCTGGATGGCTGCGCCCAGCATGCCGTGGAGCTGTAGCGCGTCCACAGATGCAAGCAGAGCTGGAGTGTGTCCGCGACGCTGCTCGACCTCCGTCTCGACGACCCCAGGCGTTTGGCTCGTCGGTGTTGCGCCACTCGCTGTGGCCGCTTTGGCGATGAAGCAGGGGAAGGTCGCAGTGGAGGCCCCAGCGCCACTAGGAGACGGATCGGTCACTCCGGGCGAGGAAACAACTTCCTTGTTCTTCAAAGCCACCTCCGCCGCAGTCGCAGGATCGCTTGGAGCAACTGCCGTGTCGTCAAAGACCGTGACGACATCGTCGCCTTTCGCCCTCTTAGCGCTGTCTGCGGGAGCAACAACTTCATCAGTTTTCCTCTTCCGCGAGGGGTCCTCCTTGGCGACGACTGGCGGAACCTTGGCCACGGAAGGGTGGCCGATCTTTTTAACTCCAGTCCTGTGAAACAACGATATGAGCAAAATTGTCCGATTACAACGGAAGGCAAGCAGATGAACAAGACTTACTTGGCGACTGGTATGAACCGCAGTCCCGTGCGGATGTTGGCCGGCTTCTCTAGCTCGGGGCCCAGTTTCCGACTGAGGCCCATCTCAAACACATCGTGTGCCCAAGACACAGAGGGCCTCTTCGAAGACGAGGCCGCGGCAGGAGCCTCCGTGATGACGTCTGCGGGAGATGTCCTGGGAGGCGAAGCTGCTGCGACTGGAATAGCCCCCAACCCAGAGACCGGGGCAAATGGGGGTGGAAGCGATGCCAGAGGTACCTCATCCAGGAGAGCGGCGACATCCGGTGCTGCTATCGTACGCGCAGCTTCACCTTTAGCCGAGCTGGTGGCGTACTAGTAGCAGAACGAGGCGGAGACGCCTGCTTCGCCGGCTTCATCCTCCTCCTTGGTGGATCCTTCACCTCCTTCTTCTTCTTCTTCTTCTTCTTCGACGGCGTAGCCTCACGACGCGAGGTGTGCTCGGGGAGCTCGTCGTCATTGTCATCGTGAGGTTCGAGGCTCCTACTCGCCTCGAGCTCGCGCTGATGTTGCCCGCGAGTTTTGCGAACCATCGGGGCGGCGTCTTCCACGGGCTCGTCTTCATCATCATCGTCGTCATCACCCGCGTCGCTCCCGACGTCGCCTTTGGCGGGTGGCGACTCGCTCCCGTCCTGGACGGACGAGCTCGAGTTCTCGTCGTCTGCGGGTGGGAGCCATCCTTCCACCACTTGGAACAACTACAATAAAAATGAAATAACGTCAGCATAACCGCGACTGCATCATCTGCGACTGCGAATGGTGACGAAGATGGCGACTTACCGTCGGAGTTGGGCGCCTTGTGGTATAGGGGGCGACCCTGGCCTTCACGTCCAGGTACGCCGCCTGGGTGATCTTCTTCAGGGCCAGGATGTAGTCTTCGAGTTTCCACTCGGCGAGGCAGGATTTTGTTGGGTCGTCCCTACCCGCATACTCGTACATATAATGGTCGCGGCGGGCCAAAGGCACGAGCCGCCGCCGGAGCCAGCAGTTGTAAAGATTGATGGTTTGGAGGCCCTTCTTCTTCAGGCCGCGGATGGTTTGCAACATTTCATCGACAACCATCCGCTGGTCCAGCGGGAGCTTGCCGACCTGGAGCCGACGCGGTTCGGGCCGGTTGGCGGAGTACCTTGGAAGCGCCACCTTGCCGTCTGGAGTCGCCTCGGTGATGTAGAACCAGGATTTCTTCCACTCGTTTGCCGCCTTGGCCGGCAGCATCAGGTCGAAGAACGACGCCTTCGACTTCAGCTGAAACGTCAGGCCACCCGCAGCCAACATCGGGCCGCCTGATTCTTCGCGACTAATCCTCCCATGGAATAGATCTTGCCACAAAGGGAAGTAGGGCCTGCAGCCCAGATAGCACTCGCAGAACGCCACGAAAATGGCGAGCTGCTCGATGCTATGCATGCCTAGGTCCGACGACTGGATCCCGTAGAAGGCGCAGAAGCGCCGGAAGAAGAGAGAAGTGGGAAACCCCAGCCCCCGCTCCAGGTGGCTGGTGAAGCAAATGAATTCTCCCTCGCGCGGGTCCGGAGTCACCTCTCTGGCCGCGGGGATGCGCCATCTGCCGGCGCGCAGAATCCCGGCCTCCTCGAAGGACGCCAGTAGCGCCCTAGTTGTGGCATCCCGCAAAACCACTACTAGAAAATCGCGTTGTTTTTGTGCATTGCATCGTCATGACCGCATGCTCATGTCATCATGCCGCATTGCATTTGAGCATCGTCATCATCTTGCATTTGTTTGCATAAAACTATTTTCGGAAAACCCAAATTGTTTTAGAACGCCCCGTCTTTAATTCAAAACCAAAACCGGGACTCCGGAATATTTTGTTTTGATTAACCACGGTTTGCAAACGGTCCATTTAAAGTAAATAAAATATTAAATCATTTTTAAGTGGGGCAGTCGAACGGGCCGATTCGACCCGAACGACCACCCCCAAAAATAAAACGGCCCACCCCAAATCCCTAGTCTACCAGTCCTAATCCTACCCAACCCCTCTCCACCTCACCCCAACCAATAGCCCCTCTCCACCTCATCTCCCCTCTCTCCCTCACCCAATCCTGTGCTGCCACCTAGACTAACCCACCCCCAAACACTCCCTCTCCTCTCAGGCCACGCACACAAACACACCCACACCCCACGCGCTACACACACGCACGCCAGCGCGCAGCCCCAAGCCCCACCTGCCGCCCCCTGTGCCTCTTCCCCCACCAACCCCCGCACGCCACGCCCCCGGTCCCCCGCGTCCGGCCCCACCCTGGCCCCCTGTCCCCGCGTTCCTTCTTCCTCCTCCCGTCCCGACCCCCGCGTGACCCTCTTCCCCACGCATCCTCCCACCCTCGTCCCCACCGGCACCGGCGACCCGCACCCTCCGCCCTTCTCCCTCACCGCCGCCTAGGCCGTCTCCCCTCCGCCGGTCGCACCCTCCACCTGCCTCGCCCCTCCTCCCCGCCAGCTCGCTCCCTGGCCGCCTCAGCGCGCCGGCCGCCTCCTTCCCTCACCGCGCGCTCGCCGCCTGCACCAGCGCCGCCCCCCTGTCAACCGCCACCACCCACCGTCGCCTCTCCCGCCTCCGGCCATCGCTCCTCCTCCCCTCCCTCTCCGCAGCACCTCGCCCGCGCTCGCCCCCGTCTCTCCGGCGCCTCCTCCACCGCGTCTGCACGCCGGCGCCGGCCCGCCTCCGAGCCGCCGTCGCTCCCCCACCGCCACCGCCGCTCTCGCTCCCGCCCGCAGCCTCCGCTCGCCCCGCGCCAGTCGTCCCCCTCGTCCTCGACCCCGCGTCCCTGCCTCCGTCTGCCGCCGGCTCTCTGCCCTCCCCGTCTGCGCCTCACCCGCCGCCGGCGCTTGCCTCTGTCCCTGCCGAGCTGCCGTCGCCACCGGGTCCCACCTCGTTGGCAGCGCAGCAGCCCCCCTGTGGCCTCCTTGCATCCGTCCGTACCCTGTTCGGCCTCAACAACTTCGGTGCACGGGCGGCAGCACCTCGGGCTCCTATATGCTCTAGTGGTCCCTGTTGTGTAGCTGCTTGTTGCTCCGTTTTGTAGGCCACAATATCGGCAATCATCGCCGCGTTTGTGTACCACGCCTCCACCAAGTTTAACCAACGCCAAGTGCCGCCTCACCAGCAAGCCAAGATCTCGACGTCAAGACCAACCCGATGCCCACACATCCGAGGAGGGGACATGGTGCCAATCGGGGAAACGACAAGAACTCCTTCCCGCACCGATGCCCGAAGACCGGACGCCAAGTACTTCGACACGGACCCGAGGATCCGAGGGCCTCCTTCCTGGATCCCGAAGACCGAAACCGTGGAACCGACAAGACCGTCAGCACGACCCGACGACCGCGGATGCGACAGGATCATCCCCAGGACGCCAAGTTCGTCACGAGAACGCTCCCGAACGCTAACACCGACTCGATTGCGCGGGCCCGTCAAGACCCTCACAACGGCAAGATCGACCCTATGGGACCCGACAAGATCGGCACGACGACAAGAACGACACCGACCGGAAGAAACCGATGCGCCCCCGGCGCCGAACCAAGTCCTGCTTCCTCGCGGAACGCCAAGACCTACCTCCAATATCCGAGAACGTTTCCGTCGAACCCTGGACCCTGAGACCGACCCCGAACCCCGGAACCACAAGATCTGCCGAACCCTAATGTGTGACCCCTTTTCTCGAGCCCTATTTTATAAATGTAATAACAAATTGATGCATATTAAATTTTTCATGCATGCATATTGTCATGTGGTTTGGGGGCCTTATGCCGATTTACCTAATAATTAAATATGGGGCCCATATGCGGGCAAATCTAGCCTTATATTGGCCTCATCTAAATTTGGGTAGCGAACCCGGTGCTATCTTTTGCCATGTTCAAACAACATTTAATTTGCGGGGTAAATAAATAACTTGAACCGTTTAATTAATTGTCGGGACCCCGGTTCCGCTTAATATGACCTAATTGCATCGCATCTTTGTCATGCCATGCACCATGCATGCATCATGCCGATCTTCTGCCGTTGTATTAAATATTGCATCCGGTGTTTCTTCTAGTGTTTTTCTTCTTCGCGGATAAGGCCGTTGAGTTGATGTGAGCTTCGCCCGATCTTCGGTTGTACCTTCGACAATGTTTTCAGGCGAGCATCTCCCTCTTTCTACCTATCTTACTTTTCTAGTATTTATTCCCTCCTGTTGATCTATTGCTATCTGTGTCGCGATGCTCTAGTTTCCGTACCCGTGATATCCCTTGCAGCCCTATATTGCCTCGGACACACCCTATTACCTGTTGTTTGGTAGATAGTTGGACTTGCGCGTCGTAGTCGCTTGCTCAAGTGCTGTTGCGTGTCGTCAAGTGCCACAGTTGTCGGAGTAATGCCGCATGTTGATGTTGTAGATGATCATGGCTTTACTTATCGTTCACTTTAATTCCTGTTTAACAACTAAAATTGAAGTAAGCAGAGGCATCGGTGGGTGATAGATAATATTTGGTTTCCGAACGCCCACTTGTGTCCCGTAGGACCCCGAGTACTTGATACCTGTTCCTTGATTTATCGCGCTATCCATATCCGGGAGGTATATGGGACCCCCTGAGCCAGAGCTTGATTCAGTCTTATTTCTTGGGGCCACAAACTAGTTTGAGGTTTTATTTACTATCCTGTACTTATGCCATGCTACTTCTGTATTTACGATTGTGCGAGGAGCACACTGTACTATTTAGGATCGTGGCACGATTCCGCGGTGTCGACAAGCCCAGCCACACTTTCGGGTTCCCAGTCGTTCACAGCCGTCCCCACAACCTTAAGTCCGTCTCGGAGCCGGTCGGCTTCGTTGCGGGTCTACTTTAAGGGGTGGCCCCCTGAAATATTTCTGAATCCTGTGATTGCTTTGTCGTGAAGGCCTCGTTGGGTTTTGATTTGGTTTTTCCGAGGTTGATCGAGTGTGTGTTGCTATTGGTGCACGCCGGCCGGGTAAAACTTTCTGAAAGCCGTGTCCGCGGTTATGGACGACTTGGAGCACAGTATCTCGACCATAGACAAGCATAACTAAAGTTTATTGCTATAAATTTGACTTTATAATGACTAGTAATCAGCTTCACTATAATGGAATGGTTAAATAAAACTGCCAACAATTGCTTGTTTGGGCGTCGCTTGCGACCATTGTATCTGACTAGTAAGTATTGCAACTATAACGGAATGGTTGATTAAAAGTACCAACAACTGCTGGGTTTTGGGTTCTCTCATGCTAATTGTATTTGACTAGTAAGTGTCGCAACTACAACGGAATGGTTAACTAAAAGTGTCCACTGCTTATTTTCTCAGGATGATTATCTATACCTGACTAGTAATTGCTGCAACGATAACTGAATAAATAAAACTGCCAACCGTGTGAGTTCCTCGGTTGACTTCCTCGTTTGGTCTCGAGGGGGAAACACCAGGATGGGTTTGTTTGGTGTTAGCTTCAGGTTGGAACCGGATAGGTCATTCTTACCCCTCTCTGATAACCGCCAGTTGTATCGAGTCTCTATAGGTTGTTTAGTGCACGCTGCCGCTGCCGCTCAGTCCACCATACCTATGTAGGCGAGGACCGCCGAATTCTAGTCTCGCCGTGTACTGGCCTCAGTACTGACGCTCCTCTTTTCCTTTGCCCTTTGTCGGCACCCCTTTTGTTTAAGCAGGTTTTGAGATCGACGTCGTTAGCAGGGTTACCCTTCCGGCTTGGCCTGGGCAGGGTTATGGACGCCATTGGTTATTCTTCAGGGCTCTTAGCCCCATTTGCATCTTGTCCGTAGTCGGACGCTATATCGATTTAAAGGTGATTTGGATCTTTGTATATTATATCTGTATTCTTGACTCATCGAGTCGCTGCTGTATATATATCTGTTCTGTGGGTCCCGTCGAGGACTGTTGTGTAATGTTATTACTTCGTTTTCCACCCGCATGAAAGTGCCTGGTGGGCACCTTTGAATCGTTTCTATGCAGGTTTGGCGGGAATCGCTAAAACTTGCATAGGGTCGATTCTGAGGGTGTTACACTAGTGCACTTGGATCTGCCCCATGGTTCGGTGGAGGGGGCCATTGGTTGGAAGATTCGTGGAGGTCGGGGCTCTCTGGATCGGTTGGATCGCGATGCGAAGTGGAAACGAAGATGGGCGAGATCGGAGGAAAGATGAAGGAGTGTTTCCCCGCTCGCCTATCATTCTTCTTATATAGCGGTTGTTACCCGCCAATTTCGGGAGCCGTTACTATGCGGTGATTAAGCCAAAAGTTACCGTTGGATTACCCCAACGGCTAGTTTTGACCCTACTTGACGGTCCAACTTCATCCACTCGACTCGTCGCTCCGCGCGACTTGATGATTCGCCGACCCGATCAGTACAACAGTGAATGAATATTCGCCGTACCGTTCGCCGAGCCGCGACCCGGTCAGTCGCCGTTAGCGCGACTAGAATAACTAGTTTTTCCTTTATTCACGAGTCCGCCGCTGATTCAACTGGGCGTCCGCATTGCACCTGTATACGCCGGCTTCCAGCAACCACCTTCGACCAATCAACGACGGCCTCGGGGACTACTGATGGGGATATGCCTACCGGGGTATACCCAGCAGGACGTTTCCGACTGGCCCAGGTGCCTGCGAGTGGGCCTATGGAACGGCGACTGGATCAAGACCTGGCGTGGACTCAAGCGACTGGAAGCTGAAGGCCCAGAAGCGTAGATAGGCCCAGTCGGATTAGGTTAAACGATCGCTGAAACCTTAACTGATTCAGTTGAGATCTGTAAACCCTAGGGGGTGAGTCTATATAAACCTCCCTAGAGGGCGCGTAGAGGATACGTTCCATCATACACCCGAGCGACTCGCTGCCTAGCCGCCGAGCTCGCCCTATTGTACTCTCACCATAATACAATCTAGCAGGAGTAGGTCTTTACCCTCCGGGGGCCGAACATGGGTAAATCCTTGTGTCTCCGCCCTCATCTCGCACCGCAGGTGGCTGACCGCCCTTGCCCCATGTTCTACTACTCGCTGCCGATTGCGGCATCTGCCGTGGTCATTCCCACGACACCACCCACGAATTTGCAGCCACCAAGGCCACGTTTTTGCCTCCCCCATGGATCCCATCTCCATGGGGGAGGGCTCCCAAGAAGCCATGAAGTAAGGGGGCTAAGGGGCGGTGCTCCCCCACGATACCAGTGGCGGGGAAGGAGTCCCCCGTGCCGGCCCTGGCGCCGCCGCCGCCCTCTTCACCATATTCATCGCCATCTCCATCACCTAGTCCTCATAGTATGCAGTGGTGCATCCTACCACACACCTCTGTACTGTCCTATGTAAACATGGTGTTTGATGCTATAAGTTATAATCCTATGATCTATGTCATGTTTGTGTAGTTTCTTTGTTCTTAGATTGAATGGTTGAACGTCTTTGGTTCATTAGAGTTGTATGTTGATATGGTATAGTCCTTTGGTGTCCATTATATTTGTGCACGCATGGATTGAACATCATAGGGTTTGTAGTATGTGTAAGAGAAAGGGGGATGTTCTGCCGGAGTGACAGAAACCTAAGGACACGAACCAAAACGTTGCACGTATGGGGGTAAGAGGACCATTACCTTAAGGCTATGGTTAGGGAAACCTTAATGCATTGTTAGTAGTTACGAATGTTTGCTAACAAAACAATCATATAGTACATGTAATTCCAAGTAGTGAAGCGCATGTATATTTAGCCTCTCCCACATAGAAAAATTCATCGAAGACAATGAACCTGATTTATTCGCCAATTAAACTTGGACAAAGCCACCACAATTACCACCACTATTCCACACTCATGGTTCTGTTTAGTGTATTTTATTGCTGCGGCAACTAGCTTTACTTTCTTGTTATTTATTATCTTGCAAAGCTTTCTCTAGTACTTGTTTTGTTGCTCTAGTTTTATTTCCTAGATAATGCAAACGTTTAGTGTGTGTAGATTTGTATCAGTGGTTGATAGAACTTGAGAGAATATTTATCCTACCTTTAGCTCCTCGTTGGGTTCGACACTCTTACTTATCAAAAAGGCTACACATGATCCCCTGTACTTGTGGGATATCAGCGGTCTATGTATATTGTTGTATTGCCCAATCAAATCTCATAAGATCATGAATTTATAGTATTGCATTGTTATGCCTTGCTCTGTCATGTCAATTGCCCCGCTGTAATTTGTTTACCTAGCATGTTATGTTGTTTATCTTAAGGAGAACACCTCTAGTGAACTATGGACGCCGGTCCAATCTTTACCATTGATACATCTTCCACTGTTCCTGTTTACTTTCTGCAAGCCACCATTACCTTCCACATCATACAGTTAATCATTTGTTTTCAGCAAAGATTGACAACCTCACTGTTCGTTGGGGAAAATTCTTGAGTTTGTGTTGTGCAGGTTTCCAAGTTGCTAGCAACACCTTTGAGTCGTTTCCTTCCTCCTACTGGTTCGATAACCTTGGTTTCTTTCTGAGGGAAAACTTGTTGCTATGCTCATCATACCTTCCTCTTGGGGTTTCCCAACGAAGCTCTACAGTGATCTGAGATGCATCAAGCTGTTTTCTGGCGCCATTGTCGAGGAGGCTAAGGACGGCTTCATAAGGGGAGTCTTTCACAACCTTTCTCTTTACTTTGTTTTTGTTTTGCTTAGTTTCTATTGCCTTGTTTTGTTTGCCTCTTTTTATTAAAAACACCAAAAAATTAGTTTCGTTTAGTCTGCTTTATCTTATCAAAAACACACACAAAATTAGTTTCTACTCTAGTTGTTGTTGCTGTTGGTTTGCTCCACTTTTGCAAAAATGAACTCTGCTGAGAACACCAAGTTGTGTGACTTCACTAGCACAAACAACAATGATTTTCTGAGTACACCTATTGCTCCACCTGCTCCTGATGCTACCTTTTATGAAATTAAGCCTGCTTTGTTGAATCTTGTGATGAAAGAGCAATTTTCTAGTGCTAGTTCTGATGCTGCTGCTGCCCACCTGAATAACTTTGTTGAACTTTGTGAGATGCAAAAATATAAGGATGTAGATGGAGATATTATTAAGCTCAATTTGTTTACTTTCTCCTTGAGAGGAAAAGCTAAAGAATGGTTGTTATCCTTGCCTAGAAATAGTATTGATTCTTGGATTAAGTGTAAAGATGGTTTTATTGGAAAATACTATCCTCCTGCTAAGATTATATCTATGAGAAGTGAAATAATGAAATTTAAACAACTTGATAATGAACACGTTGCTCAAGCCTGGGAAAGAATGAAATCTTTTTTGGTTAAGAATTGTCCCACTCATGGACTTACTTCTTGGATGATTATCCAAACTTTTTATGCAGGGTTAAACTTCTCTTCAAGAAATCTATTGGATTCAGCTGCTGGAGGTACCTTTATGACCATTACCTTGGGTGCTGCAACAAATCTCCTTGATAATATGATGGTCAACCATTCTGAATGGCACACAAAGAGCTCCACATGGTAAGAAGGTAAATTCTGTTGAAGAAACCTCCTCTTTGAGTGATAAGATTGATGTTATCATGGCTATGCTTGTTAATGGAAAAGCTCATATAGATCCAAATAATGTTCCCTTAGCCTCTTTGGTTGCTCAAGAAGAGCAAGTTGATGTGAACTTCATTATAAATAACAATTTCAGCAACAATGCCTATAGGAATAATTTTGGTGGTAACAATTGAAAGGACATTTATTGTCATAATCACTTTTGGTGTTCGTTAACAACAAGTAGATCATTTTACAGTTTGTCACTGTCCACAGGTTGGTATTATGATAAGTGAAAAGTACCCTCAACTTGGGAAAGATCCCTGCTAAGTGTGACACAGTTCTGGAAATTCCAGACCGGAGTCTCCGGTCTGCCTAGACCGGAGTCTCCGGTGTGGTCAGGAGTTTTCGGATGTGTCCCCGGTGGAGGCTTCATAATCATGGCTGTGACATTTTGTATAGGGGTGCGGAGCAAGGTCCGGAGGCTTCTTCGGAATCTCTGGTCTTGGCTCAGACCGGAGTCTCTGGTGCTGGAGGACCGGAGTCTCTGGCCATGTTGGGTCGTGCCTGGCCCAGGTCATTCAGATGGGTAGTCCGGAGGCTAGTTCGGAGATAGGACGAAATCTCCGGTGTAGACCGGAGTCTCCGTTCTGGTTCTTCTCCAACGGTCAGAAAACGGTTCGTGGAGGGGGTTTCCTATAAATAGGGACCCTTATCCCCTTCCTCCAGCTATTCGAGCTGCTCAAGAACACAAACTCCATTAAAGCCACCAAATATACAAGATCTCTCCACCCAACCATCCAAAGTCATTGACCTTTGGAGAATCGAAGGAGGTGGCCTTGATCTACAGCTTCACCAAGAGAGATCTTCATTTCCCCCTCATTCACTTGAGGGCCCCCAAGCTCTAGTGTTTCTTTGGAAACCCTAACTTTGATTTGGTTCTTACAAGCTTTTCTTTGATTGTTTTGACAACTTGCTTGTATTTGGGAGCCTCCAATTAAGTTGTGGATGTGTGCCCTGAACTTGTTGTAAAGGTGTCGGCTTCCACCTCGAAGGTTGCCGATATAGTGGAAGGTGAATTGATCCCCTTGGGGTGAGGTTCATCGGAGAACAAGGGAGGCCTCTCGTGGCGTTGGTGGTTTGAAACCACCCCCTCTCCAAACATAGACGTACTTCCCCTCAAAAGGAAGGAACTACAGGAAACAAATCCTTGTGTCTCCGTGTCCACCACTTTGGTTACTTCTATCCTTTACTGCACTTTACTTACTTGTTCTTGCTTAGTGTTGTGATAGTTGTTGCTTGGTTGAAATATAGGTAAATTCACCTTAGTTGCATAATCTAGAGAATTTACCTTTCTTGTCAAACCCCAAATTGAAAAGGAAGAAAATTTGAAGTAGCAACTATTCACCCCCCCATACGATCCTTTCAATTGGTATCAAAGCCTCGGCTCTTTATTCGGGCTTTACCGCCTAAGAGTATATGGGTAGCAAAGAAGGGGAAGGTGATGGTGAGTCTATCCACTCGGTGACCATGGATGATCTCAATAACTTGGAAGCAAGATTGAGCTCCACCTTGGGCAATGAGATCAAACAATTGCACAAGTTACTTGAGCAACTTGTTAAAGATAAGGATGGCTCATCATCCCCTTCTCCTCAAGAGGATCCTCCGTCTGTGGTACCCAAGGGGTAATACTCTGGTATCACCCGAGGGTATGGCAGTGGGGGGTAAACAAGACAACACTAATTCCTCCACACAAAATGATGGTGGGAAGGGTGAGCACCGTGATTCATGGTACTCTCCCGACCCTCCAATCCCTCGCCCTCATGTATACAATAGAGGTGACCCACCTAATCTTGAAGCATCTACTACTTTTGCTCAATGGAAATCTCTAATGAAAACTCATGTGCATAGCTCTTGCATTGAACTATGGAACATCATCGAGCATGGACTCTTTATTGGGGATCCAAACAACTTGACAAGAAGAGAAGTTGTCCATAGTCAACTCAATGCCTTTGCCTTGCACATGATTCAACAAGGATTGGGTACAAAGGATTACCCACACATTGAGCACCTCAGCCGCGCCAAGGAAGCTTGGGATGCTCTCACGGTGTTGTTTGTTGGGAATGAGAGCATGAGGAGGAACCAGTATGATGCACTAAGCAATGAAGCCGAAGGCTTCTACATGATGGAAGGTGAAAATCATGAAGACATGTACCGTAGGCTCAAGACCACCGCCACCGCTTTTAGAAATGTGGGTGCCTCACATGTGGATGATGCTTGGATAAAAAGGAAATATGTGAGTGCACTCATGCCCTTTGAGACCACCGACTTGAAGAGCCTACAAGGAAGACACAACTACCATCTCATGACCTCCAATGAAGTTATGCAAGAGATGGCTGTTGGGAATATGCCCTAGAGGCAATCATGTATGATGATATTTCCCATTGTATTCATAAAGTTATTTAAGTAGTCCTTGTATGAACATCTGATGTGTATCATTGAATATGTGATTCGGTTGTGGAACTATGCATTCATGTTGTTTATACTAAATATCCTTGGTCATTGAGGTTGTGCTGGACACACAACTTAGACCAATGTGAAAGTTGGCTTGATGACTCGGTTCCACTTGTCATGGGCATGGAGATGCTATTCCAACTTACACAGATTCGGCTAAAGAGTTTAGCGAGTCGGATTGACCCATATTGAGGTACAACAAACTAGTTGTCATTTGTATATCTCAATCAATGTAATCCTTAGACCTGAGGTTGTTGCATAGTCCGAGTTGAGGATCACCGACTTAGGTTCTGTCAAACGCTGATCCGTGACTGGGCAGTTATAAAGGCAGGGTTCGGGTCGACTGAGAATCAAGATGCGTGATGTGGATAACCAAGATGGGATTCTGCCCCTCCACTCGGAGAGATATTCTCTGGGCCCTCTCGTGAGATATGATTCGGAAAGCATGGCCATGCACGACTCGGTTAAGTGTTAACCGAGGCGATCGGCTAAGAGTTAGTCGGGTGAATCACTTATCTCGGATCGAGAAGAGAGTCGGACTATTTAAGGGATGACATATATTCGCCTATAGTCTGACAAGGTATATCGTGAGGCAAAAGGGACTCAGACGTAAGTCGCATTGGAAAGGCAAGTCGTCATGACTCTTTGGTGCTTGGGAATCGGCAAGTTCTGCTAGGAGCCGATGCCGATTGATCGATTGTGAGTCGGACTCTAATCGTGTCCAAGTAACCATGAGCCTGCGGGGTCACACACTTAAGAGCGGGAGCAAGTTCGGATTGGATCCGAATCTGTAATCTGGTTGGGTTGGACCTAAACCAGATTAGGACTGAGTTAGTGAGTTGGACTCACGGTGACTAGTGTTATATGGGCTTTAGTGAATGGGTCGCGCGAGCAGAACCCACGTTCACTCCCTATATATAGTGGAGCACCGTAACCCAAAAAGGTTAATCGTTGTTCGGTTAGGTAATTCCATGTGTTGGAAACCCTAGCTCCACAGCAGTCTAGCCGCCGTAACGAACCTAGCAGTTCGCCGCCGGCGCTCCTCCTTGTACGTGTGGATACCAGCAGAGGTGCTGTGCGATCAGCACCAGGACGATCGGATCGTGAGGACTGCACTGCATCAACTGACGCGCTTCATCAGTAATCCGCAACTGCGCGTCTAGTGGTAAACCTCGTGGCTTTCTACCTCAGCTAGATCTTGGGATCACCACGTTAGAGGAAAAAGTTTTGTTTTATCTCTGCGTGGCCCAACAATGGCCTCTTTCAAGGTTGCCACCAAGAATGCCAAAGATGCCTGTGCTCGAGCCCTTGGTATGAGCAATGTTGTCAATGTTGCCTTGAAGGCCAAAGTTGTGGAACATGGGGATGAAGATGATGGTGATGAAGGCCTCTCCATGGACCACCCCGATGAGGTCAATATTGCTCATAGTCAATATATGGCCTTCTATGCCAAGAACTTTTGGAAGAACCCCGCCAAGGCCAAGATGGAAATGCAATGCAAAAGAAATCCAAATGGGAAAAGAGAAAATACCACTAGATTGAGAACTTCTTTCAATTGTGGTGACCTTTATCACTTTGTGGCAAGTTGCCCTTATGAGAAGAGAGAATATCATGGGGGTAAGCTTGTGTTGAAGAAAACTCCCAAAGCTCCTTACAAGAAACCCTTCATCAAGAAGAATCCCACAAACAAGAAGTCAGGCGGAATAGTTTTGATCACTCATGAAGAATTCTCCTCCGACAATGAAGATGATGATGACGAGGAAGAAGAAACATCTCATGGTGTGGCTGCTCTAGCCACTACTTCTACTACAACATTCTCACTCTTCGATTCTACAAATGAGAACTCTCCCATCAAGAACGTCACTTGCCTTATGGCAAGAGGAACGGAGGTGTCCTCACTCCACTCCCTTAGCTAATGATGAAATTTATGATGAGGTGTCTCTTGATGTAAAAAGGGAATTAATTGCTTTCGATGAGTTTATGACTAACCTACAAGGAGATGCTAAGATACATTTGGAAACATCTTAGATCAACTTTCCCACACACAAGAGCTTCTAGATGTAAGATGTAAACTTGGACATGAACACATGATTGAGCTAGAGGCCTTAAACAATGCTCTAGAAGAAGAACAGGAGACTAGGATGTCAATTGAACTAAAACTTGAAGGGCTTGATGAGGCCAATGACATTATTGTTAATAGACTCATCAAAGAACGTGATCATGCTATTGCTAAATGCAAAAGGGCTAAAAAGGACAAGATTGTGGTTCATGAAAAACTTGCCGAGGACTTTAGTTTGCTTGACAAGTCTCACAAGGCTTTGGAAAGTGAACTTTTGTCACTCACAAAGTCCCATGAAACGCTTCAAACTCAATTGGCCAATATTCCCTCACCTAGTAACTTCATTCCATCTAGTAGTACAACTATTCTTGAAGAAAATGCTAGGTTGAAGGGGGAACTAGCCAAGGCCACATTTCCACAAGGCAACAAGTCCATTGATGATCTTTTGAGTAAGCAAAGGCCTAGTGGTGAAAAAGGGGGCATTGGTTTTGTCTCCAAAACTAAGAAGAAGAAGAAGAAGAAGAACAAGAAGGCCAAGCCTGCACAAGAGACCAACAAGGCCATTGTGGATAGTAAGACCACAAGTGATAAAACTATGTCTCATGATGACTTTGCGGGAAGTGCTAACCCTCACTATGTTCTAATGCGTGATTATTACGGTGATGTGTATGCACAGTATGTTGGCCCATATGATGGTTGTATTGCTTGGTCTATTTGGGTTCCCAAGACCCTTGTTGCTAACAAAAGAGGACCCATTGAAAAATGGGTACCTAAAAATTAGTTTGATATTTTGTAGACTTATGCTTCTGGAGGGTCAAAGTGGGTGCTTGATAGTGGTTGCACAAGTCATATGACCGGAAGGTCGTCTATTGTCAAGGACTTAAGGCCAAATGATGAGCAAATCACCGTGACATATGCCGACAAGTCAAAATCTAAGGTAATGGGTTTCGGCAAGGTAGTGGTTGCTCACGACATTACACTCGTGAACGTCATGCTTGTTGAGACCCTTGGATACAATTTACTTTCAGTCTGTGCTCTTGGAAATATTGGCGTTGCCGTCTTTATTGATGATGATATTGTGGTCCTCTTGTGGAGCAATCTCAAGGTCGCTTTCGTTGGGTACATCGAGCATGACTTGTATGTGGTGGACTTTTCGGGGCAAACCACTACAAGTGCGATGTGCTTATTCGGAAAGGCCGATGTGGGTTGGTTATGGCATCGCCGACTAGCCCATGTTAACATGAGAACTTTGCAAAGTCTCCACAAGGAGGGTCATATTGTTGGACTAAAAGAAAATGTTTCCTTTGCCAAAGATCATGTTTGCGGGGCTTGTGTTCTAGGAAAAATGCATGATGCTCCCCACAAGCCAAAGAACCGCATCAAGTCCACCAAGATCTTGGAGCTCCTTCATGTGGATCTCTTTGGTCCTCCATATCATGCAAGTCTTGGTGGGAAGAAATATTGTTTGGTGATTGTTGATGACTTTTCAAGATACTCGTGGGTATATTTCTTCAAGTTAAAGAGTGGGACCCAAAAGACCTTCATCGACTTCATCAACATTGTTCAACGTCAATACAATCTTCTTGTGTTGATTATAATAAGTGACAATGACACCGAGTTCAAGAACTACACCTTGAATGATTTCCTTAGTGATGAGGGGATAAAACACCAATATTCCGTTGCATATATCCCCAACAAAATGGTGTGGCCGAGAGGAAGAACCGGACTCTTATTGAGATGGCTAGGACCATGTTGGCGGAGTTTAAATCTCCATACAACTTTTGGGCCGAAGCCATCTCCACCGCTTGCCATGCATCAAACCGGCTCTACCTCTGCAAA
This sequence comes from Avena sativa, assembly GCA_916181665.1. Lineage (NCBI taxonomy): Eukaryota > Viridiplantae > Streptophyta > Magnoliopsida > Poales > Poaceae > Avena > Avena sativa. The sequence goes on from OV702283.1 coordinate 27,249,480, forward strand.
GAAATCAACAAGAATCCATATGAAATACTTACCGGTAACAAGCCCAACATATCTTACTTACGGGTGTTCGGTTGTAAGTGTTTCTATATCATAAAAGGTGTTCGTTTGTCCAAATTCGAGTCTAAAGCATTAGAGGGTATTTTTGTTGGCTATTGTCTCGAATCTCACACTTATAGAATCTATGATAAGCTCTCCGGAGCCGTCATAAAATCTTGTAGTGTGACCTTCGAATAATATGATGGTCCCCAAGGAGGGCGTGTTGATGCTTGTGACGCAGATGATGAAATGCCTCAGGATTCCATAGGAAGAATGGGTGTGGGATATATCCGCCCCGTTGAGGAACCCTTTATGGCGGATCGAGAAGAACTATGATCTACTCAAGTGGAGCCCTCATCTTCATAACATCAACAAGCTCCATCCACCGAGGAGGGCAATGACTCAAGCCAAAGTCAAGATGTGGACCCTCGACATGTTGAGCAAAGTGACAACTCTAGTCAAGAGGAGCTTGATTCATTCTCCATGATGTCAAGTGGTGCAAAGTCAATTGTTCAAGGAAGATCCATACAAACTGCCTTGAGACAAGCTCAAATCGATGCTAGAAGAGTGCTTTACCAAGACCAAGGTCAATCTTTGCCTCTTAATGAAGAGAATGATTTCGGTGATGATAAAGGTCAAGTTGATAGTCAAGACGAGGACCAAAATGATGAAGAGGGTCCCCCAAGAAACAACGCGGATATCCACGCTCGTCGTGAAGCTAGAAAGGAGAGGATGTTGGAATTAAGAGACCACTCTCTACAAAATGTGGTTGGTGACCTAAGGAAAGGCATTTCCACAAGAGCACAATTGAAGAGGTTCAGTGAACACCAAGCACACATCTCCATGATTGAACCAAAGAAAGTGTGGGAAGCTCTTGAAGATTCGGATTGGTTGGAAGCTATGCACAAAGAGATCAACAACTTTGAGAGAAACAAAGTATGGAAGTTAGTTGAGAATCCAAAGGATTGCCGCAATGTTATTGGCACGAAGTGGATATTAAAGAGCAAGCAAGATGAGCATGGAATTATAGTAAGGAACAAGGCTAGATTGGTTGCACAAGGGTTCTCTCAAATTGAAGGCATTGACTATGGAGAGACTTATGCACCCGTGGCTCGCCTTGAGTCTATCCGTATCCTTCTTGCTTATGCGGCACATCATAACTTTAAGTTGCAACAAATGGATGTAGAAAGCGCATTTCTTTGTTGTCCATTAAATGAGTTGGTATATGTAAAGCAACCCCCGGGATTTGAGGATCCCAACTTTCCAAACCATGTATACAAACTTGATAAGGCGCTCTATGGGCTCAAGCAAGCCCCACACACGTGGTATGAGCACCTTAGAGAGTTGTTGTTTGACCGTGGTTTTGAGGTTGGGAAAATCGATCCCACTATTTTTACTAAGAAGGTCAATGGGGAGATTTTTGTATGCCAAATATATGTTGATGATATTATCTTTGGCTCATCTAACAAAGCTTTTAATGATGAATTCTCAAAGTTTATGACTAGTAGGTTCTGGATGTCTTTGATGGGGGAGTTGAGAGTATTTCTTGGTTTTGAGATCAAGCAAGTTAGAGGAGGGACATTCTTCAATCAAGCCAAGTATACTCAAGATATGCTCAAGATATTCAAAATGCAAGATTTAAATGGAGCTCCTACTCCCATGGCTACAAAGACTCATCTAGAACAAAATCCAAATGGTAAAGATGTGGATCAAAATGTATACCGGTCTATGATTGGTTCTTTGCTTTACCTTTGTGCATCTCGACCCGATATTGTGTTGAGTGTAGGTGTGTGTGCAAGATATCAAGCGGCTCCTAAATAAATCCATTTAATGGCGGTCAAGAGAATCTTTCAATATTTAGTTCATACCCCATTTTATGGTCTTTGGTATCCTCGAGGGTCAACATTTGCTCTTTGTGGATACACGGATTCGGATTGGGCGGGTGATAAGGATGATAGAAAATCAACATCCGGGGCTTGCCAATTCCTTGGTAGGTCCTTGGTATGTTGGTCTTCTAAGAAGAAAAATTGTATATCTCTCTCCACCGTCGAAGCCGAGTATATGGCAGCTGCTAGTGCTTGCACCCAATTGCTATGGATGAGGAAAACTTTAAAGGAATACGATGTCCATTGTGACAAAGTGCCTCTTCTATGTGACAATGAAAGTGTCATCAAGATTGCCTACAATCCGGTGGATCACACAAGGACAAAGCATATTGAGATTCGCCATCACTTCATTAGAGATCATGTTGCTAGAGGTTATATTGATCTATCATATGTGTCAACCAAAGACCAACTTGACGACATCTTCACAAAGCCACTTGATGAAGCAAGGTTTTGCTATTTGAGGAATGAACTAAATATCATTGATTCAAGGAGCTTGACTTGACTATCTTACATTCTCACCTATGACTTGACCCTTATTTGGTTTAGGTGTAGGCATGGATATAGGGGGAGTGCGGTCCTAATTGATTGGACTATCCCTCTCTCCATTATGCCCAAAGAAATCAAAATCATTCCTCTTAATATCATTTTGTGATATGTGAGCTTAAATGATGAGTTCCGGTAATGGACCCAAGATATATCTTCGTGGTGCCAAGCCGAGTATACTCAAATATGGTGGCCTAGGCCACCGCCCTCTCAGACTAGAGAGGTTGGCGCTTACTCATGTTTGTCATTTGCTTGATTTCAGTCTCTTGGAGCTTTTCTGAATGTTTTTGTGAATTCCTATGGATCTTATTGGTTCTTCACGGTTTGATGTATCAACCCAAGCCTTTTCCCTATCTTAAACCTGTTTATCTCTCGTATATGTCCCCAAACACCTATCCTAGAGTTTTTGGTCGAGGAGGACAGGAGTCTCCGGTGCACATGCACCGGAGTCTCCGGTGTAGACCCGAGTATCCGATCCAGACGGTTTCTACCACTTATAGTAAGGGGACGGGGTGAACTGATACAATAGTTCCTCATTCTCAACCTTGTCCCCCTCCTCCTAACTCGTCTCCTCCCCTTCCAAAACTCCTCCCCGGAGGTCAAGAAGCCCCGGGGATTCGCCGTGCCGCTGACCAACCTTCTCCTCTCCTCCATTGGGTCATTCCCACCGGAGGAATTGATCCCATGGAAAGATCTGGTACCTCTCCTCTTCTTTTTCTCCTAGGGTTCATATCTAGATGTGTTTTTGAGGATTGGTGTTGATTTGTCATTGGAATCACTTGTTTGCGTGCACTCTAGTACTTTAGCCTTGTTGCATTGCCCGATCTACAAGATTCACCCCCACCAGCATCTCCCCATCTCATACCCGAGCCTCCCGACCGGAGATTCTGGACTTAGGTCTGGAGACTCCGGTCCAGGCCGGAGTCTCCGGTCGCCAGGACCGGAGACTCCGGTATGAGGTGCGGAGACTCCGGTGTTGGGTGAATCAAAACAGACCAGAAATGCATCAAAACTCTTGTACTACATTGTTGGGACATATATACTCATCTCCATGCTATCTCCCTCGCTGTTGTTCACAGGTGATGGTTCTAGCCGTCCTTGTCGTACCAAGGCCAAGTCACAAAGAGGCACTCCTCGTTATGATGAAGCCCAGGGTCAGTTTATCGTGCCTCTTTCCAACCGAAGACAGTAGGCACGTGTTGCAGCCTATTTGAGGAGGGAGGAGGAAAGGGCTGAATGAGAGGACCATGCCAAGAAGGCCAAATATGACAACCTTCAGTCCTTGGCCAAAATGTCAAAAGAGAAGTAACGTGAACTGAGAAAGACTGATTTTTATGAGCTGCCTCGTACCAGCGGTGACCCTAGTTTCTGGAGGAAGGAACGGGCTGTGTTCATGAAGGATGTGTATGGTGTGCTCACCAAATCACCTGTCTGCCTCAGAAGTTCATGAGTGTTGAGCAGATGCGCCTCAACCCCTACTTCAATGATGCTTTGTGGATCTGTGAGAAGCTGACACTATTTAACTTGATGGAGCTTCGTGAAGACTACAATGTCTACCTAGTATAGCAGTTCTACGCCACCGTAGTGTTTGGGTCTGATCAAGACATGACCATGAATTGGATGTCTGGCACCACTCGCTGCATAGCAGCATTCCATGACTTTGCCAACGTCATCTTTGAGACCTTTCATGGCGTATCCACTCCCGTTGGGCTGCGTATGCACTCTGCGGCTCTAGGTGAGAACAAGATGAAGCTTGCACCTCTGTATGGCAGCGAGGGTGTTGTAGGGGTTCCAAGGGACTCAAGAATCTCTACAACCTAATGTTGAGGATATTCCGTCATACCATCGCACCAAGTGCTGGGAATGACGATGCTATTAGAGGTGGGATAGTGAACCTTCTTTACCACACCCACCAGACCTACAATGCTGGACGAGAGGCAGATGCTGAACCTATTGATGTGATGGATTTTATTTTTGAGGAGATGTTCCATGCTATTCTTTAGAAGAAGTCTCCTCCATATGCACCTTTGGTTATGAGGCTCATCAACTCCAAGGAGCATAATTCTCCACTTGGCATAGCACCGCATCTCACTGATCACACTTTGGTCTCACTGCAGCAGAAGGGGCGTATGGGGCCTGCTCCTAGGCGTCGCTATGGTGATGATGATGATGAGGAGATTGAGACTGAGAGGGCACCCTCTTCACCTAGAGTTTGGAGGAAGAATGCCTCCAATGCACCTATGCCTTCCATGACCAGGGACTATGTTCATGAGAGGGTCAAGAAGGCCACTTTCTGGGAAAGGACGATGTGGTACATGAATGTTGACATACGCAAGCAGCAGCATGTCTCCTACCAAAGCAACCGGCGTATTGAGAAGCTCCTAAAAGAAATCAAGGCACAAGGCGAAGCGGATGATGAGGAAGTAGAGGGCGAGTACAATGATGAGCATGGTGCTCAGGAGTCTACGGAGTCTGATCACACTCTCTCCTTTGGGTCATGGAATGCCCAGCAGAACAGCCTTGTTGACTGGAAGACATTCTCCGATATCACCTCTAGATACGGGTGCTAGGGTACCTCCTCTTCTCGCCCTCACGGCAAAGGGCCTGCAGTCCCTGATGATGATGACTTTGTTGAGGATGAGGATGAGGATGACGAGGATGACGATGACTACTGATTTGTTGGGGCGCTAGCTTAGGTCTTTTCCCCTTTTCGGCATTTCGATGCCAAAGGGGGAGAAGACAGACATCAATTTGCATGGATTTGGGCTTTGGGCTTTGGATTTGCTATTATCTGCTTTCATTTGCCATATTCGAACTTTGAACTTCATGTGTGTTATTTGCTGTTTTATGTGTGTGACTTTGTGCTTGTGCACTATCTATTGTAACTCATGTGAGATCTATGTGTGCTATCATTGATACTATCTACCTTGCATGATACACTTATTTACCTTATTGCACATACTCAGGGGGAGCCCCATATAATTTATTCCATGCAAAATCACTTGTTGTCATCAAACACCAAAAAGGGGGAGATTGAAAGGACATTTAGTGTCATAATCACTTTTGGTGTTCGTTAACAACAAGTATATCATTTTACAGTTTGTCACTGTCCACATGTTGGTATTATGATAAGTGAAAAGTACCCTCACACTTCGGAAAGATTCCTGTGTGACACAGTTCTGGAAATTCCAGACTGGAGTCTCCGGTCTGCCTAGACCGGAGTCTACGGTGTGGTCCGTAGTTTCTGGATGTGTCCCCGGTTGAGGCTTCAGAATCATGGCTGGGACATTCTGTATAGGGGTGCGGAGCAAGGTCCGAAGGCTTCTCCGGAATCTCCGGTCTTGGCTCGGATCAGAGTCTCCGGTGCTAGAGGACCGGAGTCTCCGGCCATGTTGGGTCGTGCCTGGCCCGGGTCATTTAGATGGGCAGTCCGGAGATAGGCCAGAATCTCCAGTGTAGACCGGAGTCTTCGGTGTACAGACCGGAGTCTCCGGTCTGGTTCTACTCCAACGGTCAAAACTGGTTCGTGGAGGGGGCTGCCTATAAATAGGGACCCTTATCCCCTTCCTCTAGCTGCTCGAGTTGCTCAAGAACACAAACTCCATTAGATCCACCAAATCTACAAGATCTCTCCATCCAACCATCCAAAGTCATTGATCTTTGGAGAATCGAAGGAGGAGGCCTTGATCTACAGCTTCACCAAGAGAGATCTTCATTTCCCCCTCATTCACTTGAGGCCCCCAAGCTCTAGTGTTTCTTTGGAAACCCTAACTTTGATTTGGTTCTTACAAGCTTGTCTTTGATTGTTTTGATAGCTTGCTTGTATTTGGGAGCCTCCAATTAAGTTGTGGATGTGTGCCCCAAACTTGTTGTAAAGGTGCCGGCTTCCACCTCGAAGGTTGCCGATATAGTGGAAGGTGAATTGATCCCCCTTGGGGTGAGGTTCATCAGAGAACAAGGGGGGCCTCTCGTGGCGTTGGTGGTTTGAAACCACCCCCTCTCCAAACGTAGACGTACTTCCCCTCAAAAGAAAGGAACTACAGGAAACAAATCCTTGTGTCTCCGCGTCCACCACTTTGGTTACTTCTATCCTTTACCGCACTTTACTAACTTGTTCTTGCTTAGTGTTGTGATAGTTCTTGCTTGGTTGACATATAGGTAAATTCACCTTAGTTGCATAATCTAGAGAATTTACCTTTCTTGTCAAACCCTAAATTGAAAAAGAAGAAAATTTGAAGTAGCGCCTATTCACCCCCCCTCTAGGTGCCCATACGATCCTTTCAACAATAATTATAGGCCTTATCCTCCTAATAATGGCAATACCTATGGAAACTCTTACAACAATACTAGAAGTGCATCCTCTGAACTTGAAGTCATGCTTAAAGACTTTATTAGTAAACACACTATTTTCAACAAAACTGTGGAGGAAAAGCTTTTGAATGTTGAGAAAATATTTCCTCTTTGTCTGAAGCACGGTCCTCTTTGATTAATAAAATGGCTGCTAAACCTGAAACCTTGGAAAGTACCTTTGGTTCTACTCATGCCATACAAGTTACTATTGATGAAAATGTTAGACTGTTAGCTCAACTACATGCTAAGTGGGAAAGAGAAGCTGAAATTGCTAGAAACAATAGTGTTTGCACTATTACCACTACCAATATGGATGCTACTAAACCACAAGAAGTCCCTATTCCTCCTACCACAATGCATAAACCCAATGAGTCTACTACCAGTGATGCTAAGTTTGATTTTGATCTTGATGGTTGCAATATCTCTGAAGTGATTATGTTCTTACAAAAGCTTGCTAGAAGTCCTAATGCTAGTGATATGAATGTAGCTTTCACCAAACACATTACAGATGCTCTTATTAAAATTAAGGAAGAAAAGTTGAAACACAAAGCCTCAATTCCTAGGAAAGTAGAAGATAGTTGGGAACCCATCATTAATATGCAAGTGAATGAATTTGATCTCAAAGCTTCATGTGACCTTGGTTCTAGTGTCTCTATTATGCCTAGAAAGATTTATGAAATGCTTGATTTGCCACCTTTGGAAGATTGCTATTTGGATGTCCCACTTGATGATAATGCTAAATAGAAACTCATGGGGAGTGTTAATGATATTCTTATTATGGTTAATAATGTCTATGTCCCTGTTGATTTCTATGTTTTGGATGTTGAATACAATGCTTCTTGTCTTATTACTTTGGAAAGACCTTTTTCTTAGAACAGTTGGTGCCATCATTGTTATGAAAGAAGGCACCATTAAATATCAATTTACATTGAAGAAAGGTATTGAACACTTCCCTATGAGGAGAGAGAAGTTGCCTTTTTCTCCTCCTTTGAAAGACAGGTTTGATGTTAATGCTTCTTCATTTGAAAATACTTGATTCTTGCTTCTTGTGCCTAACTTAAAGACGTTAAAGAAAAGTACTTCTTGGGAGATAACCCAATAGTTTTATTGAGTCTTGGAAGTTATTACTTCTGTAATAACCTCTCCTTATCCTTTTTATTTGATTTTTGTGCCAAGAATAACCTTTAATGAGAGGGAAGTAAGATTTGGGGAGTTGCTGTCCCAAAACAGATTTTTGTGCTCCACTATAAAAATTTGTGTAAAATCTCTGTATGTCGGATTGGGCTGTAATTTTCTGAATAAATCCCCCAGGTTGTTAGCTAACTTTCGTTAGTTCAAAACTTTTGATTTGAGCAACATAAGGTCTTCGAAAAAATCGGTTTTCACCTGCTGGTCTGTTTTGACAGATTTCTGCCATTATTTGCATTTGCTTCTTGTTGATTCCTTTTTGGGTTCTTTTTGGGAAATTGAGATTTTTGAGTGTTCGCACATGAACACGTCACCGTGTACCCACGGCGCCGAGCGCGATGCGCGGCAGCACGCGCCGAGGGAGGCTCGCCGGAAGCGCGATACACAAGACAGTCCGGCGGGTGCTTTTGAGACCCGAAACCCCGCTCGCCCGGGAGGGACCCCGTCAGGGCGTCGCGGCGGCTATGGGCTGCCCTAGGTCGGCCTAACCGCCCCTAGAACCTCGTGGACTCGCAGCCTCCAATCTTGAAGAACGACGAAGAACGAGAAGAAAGATACAAGGGAGAGGGATAAAAAGTAGATGAACACAGAGAAGTAGTAGATTTGTTTGTTCGATTGGTGTTGTTTCAATCGGCCGTCACCCCTCGTGTATATAAGGATCGGCTGGACTTTCCGTGCAAGAAAGAAGGCTGGATCCACGTCCAAACCCTAGTTGGGGTTCAACTCGAACAAGCAAACTCGAAATTTGCGTAACTGTTCGGTCAAAAACTTGCCTGTAACTTCTGGAACACTTTTGAGACAGTAAACAAGCTCAGATAAAAATGTCATAAAAATAGAAGTTGTTCGTCTCTAAAATACGAAGAACTTTCATGTTTTGCACTTTTTCATATGACCTGATCTTCATTGCCTTTTCCTCTTATTTTCGTATCAAACTCGGATTGCGACCGAACGAATTTAACTCAATTCGGTCGTATTTTGAATCTGAAGGTCGTATACTTGCTCGGATGAAGATGGTTTCAAAATAAAAGTTGTTCGTCTCGAAAAACTAAACAACTTTCATGTTTACGACTTTTTTATCCGAGTTGATCTTGACCGTGCAATCTTGTTCATAAGCAGATACGTTAGTCTAGCGGGTTTCACACGAATTTTGGACTTCCGTCCACGCCAAAGGTGAGACAAGGTCTGTGGTCCAGCGACCACTCGGTTCTGACCGTGCCAATTTGGTCTTTGGTAGTATTTTGACTCTAACTTTCGGACACTAACTTGGATTGAGATGATTCAAAAAGCAAAGTTGATTGTTTCGACGAGACGCACAACTTTCGTGTTATGAACTTTTCCATTTTAGGTAATCTTGAATACGTCATAGTTGAAGCCTCCATATATCAGTCTCCATAATCGGCTATTAAGCCTGATCATCGCTTGACTTGATATGGTGCCTCTTTGATGATGATTAATATTCCTCGTAGTGGACTTTTCCGAGTGTGTGTCTCTCGCCATTTTCCTTGATTAGCTACGAGCCTAAAACGAGTGCCAACACATGCCCCCCTGTTTTCTGGCAGAGCTTGTGTGTTAGAAAATAACTTGCTTTACTTTTAGTCTAAGGACAATGTCAACACTCCATCGGCCACTGGTTGTCTTATGGCGATAACTCTATAACGGCCATTTTCTGTCTAGATTTGTTGCTACTTGGGTATAATATCTTCAAATGATTTACATTGAGAACAACCACTTCATCTTGAATATCACAATTGGCTTTGAACAACTCCCGCAATGATCCTCGCCTGGTCTTCATCCAAGTGCTCAAGAAGAATATCACCAACCGTTAGGCAATAAAGATCATTACCTTAAAGAGTATTTGAACACATGAACTGTCATGTTCACCCTTTAGTTCAGATTTTCATGTAATAAACATTGGATTTCCTTTGTTGTTCTCCTTCACCTGCACTAGATTTTTCATTAGCGGCCAAAATGGTGGTCTCTAATCTGGCCTTACCTATGTTGGCAAAACAAAGCATCGTCTCTTGTGGAATATGGAATATATTATGAATAATATGATAGCCGAATGTTTAGTTGATCCAACTCATTTGCACTTCAGTTTTTATGTCTAGATATATGAGCAATGATAAATCAATCCAAGATGAAATTCACATCTAGACATGTATCAAGATAAATAACAAGTGATTCGTCGAAACCTTGGTAAACCATGGACATTGTTGCACTACTCACAACGAATCACTAGAAGCCTCAATATTTGTAGCACCTATAGCAATAAAAAGTTCTAGCACGAATATCAAAACTGCAAATTCGGCCTGACTTTTTGTGCAAAATATTCTAAGCAGCATGAGACTTCATAAAATAGTACCATAAGGAGATAAATAAACAATACCAACGCATTGACTATTGCTTTTAAAACTGAAGAGTCAAAATGTAATTCCCATGGTACTATAAAGACAAGATCAATATCAATATCATGCTCGGCATCTACGTCAATAATGAAATTAAAGACAATTTGGCCTTTTATATATTTTAAAGGTTTATAAGCCAAATTATTAACACATAAGCATAAGCACAATTGCTAATGAATGCATACCCTGTCTCGGTCTCAGTAACACTAAGGACGATGTTAGAACACCACATCGGCCATAACTGGATAATGATCTGAGGGCGATATAATAAATATCAGCCATATATCTTTGCCCCAATAGACATGTATAACCCATCCACCAAAGTATGTATAGCCGAAGTAAACAAAAGAACAAATCTGATTATGTACTTCAAGAGTTCGGCCTCTTGGATTAGCAAAAAATTGCAACTAATTAAATGAATAATGATTTGGTAATACCCTTTCATGATGTATAAAATTATGGTGAAAACAAGGATAAAAATAAAACCATGGTGGGTAACCAATCATACCTGGGGATGAATTCCATGGCATAGGAATTAAAGGTGAAGTAGAATAATATGGATGATGTGCTGGCCAAAGTTTTTGATAGTGATACCGAATTCTTTGGCTCGATCGCTTGTTGGCTTTATTCTTTTTGCTCTTTGTTTTGCTGCCCTTCTTATGATAGGATTTCGCACATCTTCCTTGCCTTGAAGGTTTACTTTGAGAACCCATGCCATGTTTATTTTCTTCAGCTCCCCCGCTCTAGGCCGATATAGCTTCCTCTCCTTCCAATGTGATAAGCCGAGTGGGCATCTCGGTTGTGGTTTTCTTTCACACAATGGCATGAATTTATTAATCTTGGGAACTTTCGACTTGGATTGTTTGGACTCGACGATCGGGACATTGAAAGTTACTCGCTTCACTTCCTTTCCCTTAGTAGCCAATGTCAATTCCGCTGGCTTTTCATTATTTGGAGTCGAGTCTGAAACAACACACTTGCGTCCATGTTTTTTTGATTCGGTATACTTGCTTGACCACTTCCTTCTTTACCCATGAACTCCGGACCGATTCTTTTCTATTAAAACGGTCTTTGACATGTGACTGCTGATCAATTGACCTTCTCGGAGCTGCATAATTTGGGTGAGATGATCTAGAATTAGATGGATAACGTGCCCATGAATCATACCTTTCCCATGATGGATATGAATAAAAATTAGCATAGGAAGGTATCCATGACATTGGCATTGGTGGCCCAAAAGGAGGATATGTATTTGTTGCATTGAATTTCTCCCTTCGCCAATCCCTGTCTTTAGACTTTTCCTTGGGGGTGATCTGGATGCTTTTACACTACTTGGTCGATAAGAACTTTTTGCTTCACTCTCTTTTTTATATTTTTCCAGCAGCTGTGCGGAAGTGACTTTTGGTCTGCTACCCTTGTTCTTATTGCGGCCTTTGTCTTTTTGAGCTTTGCACGCATCGATCTTCGAATTTTGTTGTTGCCCCCAGTGCTTGATGTCTTCATTGTAGCTTGAATGGAACTCTCGCCTTCAAGAACATTTTCAATATGCTCTTCAACAATCTCCTTGCTTGGAAGCTTGATCCCATCATCCTCGGTGTGTACCTGATCCTCATCGTATGAATAGGCTATAGGCAGCCGATGCAATGTCATTTGGCCATCAAGACCAATCAAAATAGATTCCTCATCAATTTGTGTTTCAACAAATTTCAATCGTCCTTTATTAACAGCCGATTGTACTATTTGATGAAACGTCTTGCAACTCTCTATACTATGATCGAACAAATCATGCAACTTGCAATACATTCGTCCTTCTAATAATGGATCAGTATTGTGATCAAGAATTCTAACATAATTGATTTTCAATACCATATTAAATATATGATCACACATACTCAAACTGAAGGTACACCTTTCATCTTCTAACCGATCTCGTTGTGATAACGGTTTTGGAATTGCGCAACCGAATGGTTCATATTTTATATCATCTAATTCGGTTATGCATTGTTTTCTGTGCTTCTCTTCCGATGTATTCGAATACAAATTTACACTAGCATCGGCTTTTTCAAGAGACAATAACCTTGGCTTTAAATTTCTGAAACCAAAATAGTTAAAACACATATGTCTCACTTGAGACCAAATGTTAGCCAAGTATGAAATAAACAAAGCTACCCATGTAAATATAAAATGCATATAAAACACTAGGAATAAATTATAATGTGATAATTTGTTACTATCGGTATCTCTAAAGGGTACAACATGTTGACCGATAATTTCTGTGAAAATTATATTTCTAACAAATAAATTACCTCTCCCGATTGATCTTTCATAGCTTATGAGAATTTTGCTAACAAATGTATCAATATTAAAGTCTTGACCAAATCGGAATATAAGTAAATTATTTGCTAGATGTACCTCTTTGGAGACGTTGGAAGCGTATGATGGCCGGATGTCCTGAACAATATCTTGCTCGGCCTCTAGATAATTCTCCAACGCCTCGTCTTCTTTGTTTTCTGGATTTTGTGCCTCTTCACTTTGATGCTCTTCGTCAACCGAACATTGTTCGGCTATATCTTGTTGTTGTTGATGTTCACAATTTTTTTTGGCACAACACTCATAGGGCAACACGTAAGCTTCCTTACATCTCGGAAAATCAAGCATAGCAGTTTTGCTAATCTTGCCATGCTCTTGATCAACGAAGCTTGCTTCTTCTGATTCGATAGATTCAACATATGTATTTTCTGATTCGGCTTTTTCAATAACCGAATTAACCATCCTAGTTGAATCATTGATGTTTTCTTCATGAATTTAACTAGAAAGCAAAGATTCTTTTTGTCTCAGCGTAGCAGAGGTTTCAACTTGATTGCTACATGGAGGATATGAATTGATTCCTTCAACTTGAGTAGTATTGTCTTGATGGTCCTTTCCAAGACTTGCAAGAAACTGCTGCAATTCTTCATGTTCAAGTTTTTCCTTATATGCTTCATGATCCTCTTTCAGCTTCTTTTCGAGTGCTTCAAACTCCTCATCACGCTTCCTCTTGAGTATCTCAAATAAATGAAGATGTTCCTCCAATAAATCATTAAACGTAATGACCTAATCGGCGTTAACTTCAGTAACACATGATTCCCCCCCCAATGCTTTTATTTTCTTTCGGCAATGTAGTGTTGCCGAAACTTAGAAATTGAGAAAGGGAAAACCTGATATTGTTTGCCTTGCGCTCCTCTTCACGCTTGTTGTTGTATGCCTCATAAGCTTGTATTATAGCAAGATCATGGGGCCTCTCTTCTAGTTCTTGGTGAAGAGAATTGAGATTTTTGAATTCAGCTGCAAGTTTTTCCTTCGAGTCATTTGTTCCTGCATAATAATGCCCCCCAATACATTTTGTATCTTTCGGCAATGAGGTGTCACCGAAACTTTGCAATCGTGTGAGGGACGTATCATACGCTACAGTACTAGATAAAGGCACATTAGCTCCTACCAACTTTCCACTTATTCGGCTATAATCATTGTAAAGGTGTGGAGCCGAATTATGAATATCACTAGTTGTGTATGGTGCTGAAACATTACTAACATAAGGTGTAGCATATGATAATTGTGAGTAATTGGGAAAATAACTAATTGTAGCATGTACAATTTCCCTATCCATCAGCATGTTTGAAGGTGAACCTAGAGATTGCAAGTTATTTGCCGATGAATATAAAGATGAAACACTTGGTTGCATGCCATTGAATTTTCTAAAATCACGTGTTTCATGCGGATTAACAGAATTCGTCATGTTGTTCATCGGCATATGAATTTCTGGGCTTGCCGATGCATGAGAATTCGAATTTACATGTTGCAAGTTACTAAGATGAGTTAAAACATGTAGGTTATTTTGCATCAGCTTTTTCACATAGTAAAAACTAGGGCTAGCTGATACAGTACACATATCAAAAGATCTAGCAACATCAACATAAGAGTAATCTGCATCTACGTAGGAAGATTGAGGATTCATGATACCGTTGTAAATTGCAGCCTCTTGATGACGCTCTCTTCGTAGCAAGAACGGACTAAAGACCGTTCGAAGCTTCGGTCCCTAGCGGAGTCGCCAAAAAGTGTGTTCGCACACGAACACGTCACCGTGTACCCTCGGCGCCGAGCGCGATGCGCGGAAGCACGCGCCGAGGGAGGCTCGCCGAAAGCGTGATACTGTTATCGCCATATTTTGGCCAAAGGAGGAGTTGGGCCGCAATCAAGATGGGCTTAGAAGATACGTATATGCAACGTGTTGTTAAATCGGCCTCGTGCGTTGATTTGGGCTAAATTGCCCGTGTATCTTATATTGTAATAGGTTCCGTTTCGATTTAGGTAGGAGATAGAATTGTAGAGTTATTCCAAAGGTAGAAAGTCTCCGGACTATAAATATGTACCTAAGGTTATTGAGAAAAGGAGGACAATCACGTTCACAACAAACACAATCTCGGCGCATCGCCACCCCTTGTTTCTAGGGTTTTTCTCGGGTAAGTGCCATGCTGCCTAGATCGCATCTTGCGATCTAGGCAGCATCTACTTATGCGATTGTTTGGTGTTACTCGTACTGAAGCCTTGTTGATGGCGAGTAACACTATTATCATAGATTTGTTTAGGCTAGCATCGGTACTTTTTGCTATGATCGTTTAGATATGCTTCCTCTAGTTATCTCGCCGCCTTTGCACCTTTTCCCGGGTGTAAGGGTGGCACTTTGCTTGATCGTTATTTAAGTCGTTTTGATCTGTTATAGTTGTGCCTTGCTCTCCAAGGTTTAGTTTGATATCTACATGATCAGGCCTTGCAAACGGGTTGAACGATCCAGTAGTATGGAAGATACGGTTTACCAATCCAAGAGGAGTTGTTCCGGGAATTAACGTTACGTTGGTTTTTAGGCCTTCTCTAGAGTTGGTTTTCTATTATCTTTTGTATTTACCAGGCTCAATTACGTGTAGGACGTTCCAATTATATAGTGAAAACATTAAACTATCGTAGATCGATTTAACTTGTAACGATGAAGCAAAACCCCATGTTATCATAGATCTAATGCAGAACCATGGGTTAATCGGCTCTAGGAGCCGATTCACAGGGAAACCTGGGAGCTGGTCACAGCTCGAATTTTACGTATACTTGTTTACCATGCAGGAAACCAATCGAAGCAATCCTTCACCTTCCTGACCAGGTATAGGTCAGGTGGCACGCCCTCGAACCAGCCAGGGCGCGTGCCAGAGTTTTGCGGGCCGTTGCCCGAGGGACCAGGGCCCACCAGCAGTCCTGGGAGCCTCCCGGCTCTTCGTGTTGCCCGTCGCTGCTCGCCGGTGGGTTTTGGTAGGCAACACATTCTGGCACGCCCGGTGGGACCTTCAACAACGTCTACATCAACATCCGACGCTGCGATGGAGAACAGATCGGTCACGTACGACGATCTGCCTGAGGAGCACAAGGCGAAGTATGATGATATCAAAGCTCTCTTCGAAGCCGATCTCATCGGCTCTTTTGAGAGGACCCGTAAACATGGCATCAGATGGAAAGGGTTCTCACCTGAAGGTGCTCTTGACGAGGTGGATCTCTCGGTTCCTTCAGAGGAGCGCACCAGAGCTCTGCGACAGGAAGTCAACTACATGGTGGCTCATTCTCTTCACCGCCATTCTGAGAGTCTGGTGAACGCTTTCGAGCGTATTGCAGTTCGCGTAGTTCAGGAGATCATGAAACATCAGTACTCTCCGTCGGGTCCTACTTTAGGGACGCACCAGGGAGAAAGACCGCTCCAGACCAGGCCACAACTGCCATTCACGCTTGCAGCTCCGGAGCCACCAGGGGCACCGGCGTACGTCGTCTACAAGATCGGAGGTGACCCTGGCGATTTCCAATTCCTGTGTGAACCACCTAAAGAAATCCCACATGGATATGTGTGCACCTACGTGCCAGACTGCAACAGCTTGACGCGCACGAACCAGATTGCAACCGCAGGGATCGCTGGGGCAGGAGTTTCTGGAGCAGGGGCTTCGGGGGCAGGTGTTTCCGAAACAGGAATCTCTGGGATGGACGCTGATAAACAGGCATGGCTAGCCAAGTACGCCACCGGAACGAGTCATGAGAATCTAGCCCCTGCAGCCCAGACAGTGGAGCAAATCCGTACCATCTTGAGAGATCAGTTCGGCTCTGTGCCGAAGAGAAGGACAATCGGCTATTCAAAGCCGTACCCCAACGAGTTTGACCTGATTCCGCTGCCACCCAAGTATCGGCTCCCTGAGTTCTCAAGGTTTAGCGAGTCAGAAGGGTCAAGCTCGATCGAGCACGTAAGCCGATACCTAGCACAGTTAGGCATGATTTCGGCATCGGATCAGTTGCGCGTGAGGTTCTTTGCGCAATCTCTGACAGGACCAGCTTTTGGGTGGTATACCTCGCTGCCACCTGATTCAATCCAGACCTGGAAGCAACTGGAAGAACAGTTCCACATTCAGTATCATTCAGAGGCTACCGAAGCTGGCATTGCAGACCTGGCGCAGGTGCGGCAAAAGCGGGGAGAAACGGTAGCCGAGTACATCCAGCGCTTCAGGACTGTCAAGAACCAATGTTATTCGGCTCGTTTAACTGAGAAAGAAGCGGTCGAACTAGCAGTGTTGGGTCTCTCAGCACCTATCAAGGATCTGGCTTTCCAAGTAGAGTACAATTCATTGGCGCACATGGCCCAGAAACTGACAATGTATGAACAGCGCCACCCTAAGTTGTACCAAGACAAGTTCAAACGCCCGATAAGCCTGGTCGATGCAGAAGAAGAAGATCCTACACAAGACCAGGAGGTGGCCGTGGCTGAATGGGCTCGGGGGGCAGATCCTGTATCCTGCAAATGGGTGAAACAGCAAGGGCCTGCGAAAGGGTTTGACTTCGATGTGAGCAAAGCTGAGCAGATATTCGATTTACTGCTGAAAGAAAAGCAGCTGAAGTTACCCGAAGGCCACAAAATCCCTACGGCGAGATGAACGGAAGACCATACTGCAAGTGGCATCACTCGTTCACCCACACCACCAATGACTGCAAAGAGCTACGTCGCCAGATCCAAACGGCGATAGAGCAGGGCCGTCTGATCCTTGGACAGTTCGCCATGAAAGTAGACACAAACCCATTTCCCGGCGTCAACATGGTAGAACACAGCCAATCCACAAGGCGTCAGTTGGATTTCTCGTTCGATGTTAATATGGCAGGACCTGTGTACCACCGTGGCACATATGAGGAGGAAGACGGTCGCTCTAAGGGCAAAGTAAGAGAGGAGGCTGGTCCACGCGACCGGCCCAGCTACAATGCCAGGCGGTATTTGACCGAGGAACAGGTGAGGAGCGTGCGATATCAGAAGCCACATTCCACGCACCTCCTTAACAAGTACGGACGCCAGTATGACCGACGTCGCCGGCGCGATGGAAACGATGAAGGATATGAGCACCTCGCTAGGGGACCGCCAAAAGAAAAGGAAGGCGTGGACAAACATTGGGACTGCCCTTTCTTCAAGTATTGCTGGGACGCAGGAATGAGCCGATTGCCTACAATCGACAACTGCCCAGAATGTGGCCAGCAGAAGGAGGACACGGGGCCAGTGTCAGTCTTCAAGCGTCTAGGGCCTCTCCCACCTCAGAGCCGATACAGGGAGTCCGCTCGAGCAAAAGATCTCGAGGAGCCAATGGATGACAAAGGAAAGGACAGATATCACCGTCCAAGGTGGTGTCCCGACGGACTCAGACACACCCAAAAGCGTAGAGTGCAGCGGCTGCGTAACTTGGAGGAAGCCGAAGCGCAGTATCTCTACGCTTTAAAGAAAGCACGGCCCGATTTGGCCGTTAAAATTCGGCAAACCTTGGAGACGGGAGATCGCCCGAAAAGGAAAGAGTGGCGCCCTAAACCGGTAAAAGCCGATGCGAAGACATCGGCTGGCACAAACATGGTGTTTACACTTCCGTCAGAGTTCTGCGCTCCAAGAGCCAAAGAACTACCAGTGGCACAGTTGGACTGCGGCCCACGACCGGTTATCTTTGAAAAGCCACAAGAGAAAGGCTACAAACATCTGAAAGCCCTGTACCTGCGAGGTTATATCAATGGGCAGCCTGTCCGCAAGATGCTGGTTGACACCGGAGCGGCAGTCAATATAATGCCATACTCCATGCTACGGCGTTTGGGACGCTCCACTGCAGATCTGATCAAAACCAACGTCACGTTAAGCGACTTCAACGGCCAAACTTCAGAAACGCAGGGCGTGCTGAATGTGGATCTGACCGTGGGCAGAAAAACCATCCCTACGTCATTCTTCGTCGTGGATAGCAAAAGCACCTACGCTGTCTTGCTAGGGAGAGATTGGATTCATGCCAACTGCTGCATTCCATCCACGATGCACCAGTGCCTAATACAGTGGGATGGAGATGAAGTGGAGGTCATTCATGCAGATGATTCTATCGAGATCTCCATAGCTGGCATGAACATCTGGGAAGCAGAAGACCAAGAGCCGATCTCTGGAATCAGTCTAGACGGCTGTGAGCGCATTGAAGCTACAAAAAACGGGGTGAGGCTGGTCTTATCCACTGGCCTGACAGAGTAGCAAAGTCCACAATCGTACGTGGTAAGGCCGATCCCTGCGATCGGCCACAAAAAATAAAAAGCAGCAATCTTACGACAAACAGGTCATGCAGTCGTAGCAGGGAGGTGCCCTGCCATTGTGGAGAACAGATAAGTTGTAAAGCTTCCTTGACTAATGCAATGAAAAAGGGGGCCGATTCCGGCAATCGGCTCAAACTATATTTGTTATCCTCACCAACTGTTTGTCCCGTGTTTAGCATCGATTTAACAGGTGATGGAAAGCTAGGGTACGGGTTTACATCCGCTGATGAGATAGAGGAGATCGACATCGGTCCTGGGGATAAGCCAAGACCAACATTTATCAGCAAGAAGTTGGATCCGAATCTGCGGGGTCCGATGATAGCTTTGTTGAAAGAAGATCCAGATTGCTTTGCCTGGGATTATACAGAGATGCCTGGGCTAGACAGGAGCATCATCGAGCATCGACTCCCACTTAAAAAAGGATTTCGGCCATTCCAGCAGCGAGCACGACAGATGAAGGCCGAAATTTTGAACGAAGTCAAGAAGGAGATCGAGAAAATGTTGGCAGCCGATCTAATCAGGCCATGCAGGTATGCTGAGTGGATTTCTAGCATCGTGCCTGTAGAGAAAAAGGATGGCCGCTGGCGTGTTGCCATAGATTTTCGGGATCTCAATAGAGCTACTCCGAAGGATGAATATCCGATGCCAGTAGCAGAGACGTTAATCAACGCAGCTGCTGGTCATAAAATCTTGAGCTTCATGGATGGCAATGCCGGTTACAACCAAATTTTTATGGCTCCGGAAGATATACACAAGACTGCATTCAGAGTCCCAGGTTCGGTGGGGTTGTTTGAATATGTAGTCATGACGTTTGGACTGAAGAACGCCGGCGCCACATACCAAAGAGCCATGAATTACATCTTCCATGATCTGATCGGCAAGCTGGTGGAAATTTATATCGATGACGTGGTGGTCAAGTCAGCTTCAGTACAAGGACACTTGGATGACCTGCGACACGTCCTGGACCGAACAAGAAGATTCGGGCTACGGATGAATCCAAACAAGTGTGCCTTCGGTGTGACGGCCGGTCAGTTCTTGGGCTTCTTGGTCCATGAACGAGGAATTGAGATCGGCCTGAAAAGTCAGGAGGCAGTGCGAACAATGAAGCCACCTACCACGAAGAAAGAACTGCAGTCTCTCATCGGCAAGATCAACTTCGTCAGAAGATTCATCTCCAATATGTCAGGAAGGATAGAGCCGTTCATGGGACTTGTAAAGATTAAATCGGATGAGGAGTTCAGCTGGGGGGCAGAACAACAACGAGCCTTCGACGAGATCAAAGAATATCTGACGAAGCCGCCAGTATTGGTTCCGCCCCAGCCGGATAGGCCATTCTACATTTACTTATCAGTAGTTGACACGTCCATCGCCTCAGTGGTGGTGCAAGTTTATGATGGGCTGGAGCGAGTTGTATTTTACATCAGCAGAAGGATGCTAGACGCAGAGACAAGGTATCCTGAGATCGACAAGTTGTGCCTCTGCCTGTTTTTCACCTGCACCAAGCTGCGCCACATTTTGCTATCAGCAGAGATTGTCATCATATGTAAATCAGATGTCATAAAGCACATGCTGTCGGCTCCTATGTTGAAAGGCCGACTGGGCAAATGGATGTTTGCATTATCAGAGTTTGACATCCGATATCAACCCGCGAAAGCAGTTAAGGGACAGGCTTTGGCCGACCTGATCGCTGAAAGGATCAACACTAATATAGCAGCACTATCTATACGAGCGTGGGCTATGTTTTTCGATGGATCGGTTTGTGATGATGGGTGCGGCATCGGCGTGCTACTCGTGTCGCCCCGGGGGGCAACATTCTCCTTCTCCATCAGGTTGTCTGCCCCTCGCACCAACAACGTCGCTGAGTATGAGGCGATACACAAGGGAATGGAGTTGCTCATCGAAGCTGGAGCAGAAGCAGTGGAAATTTTTGGAGACTCCAAGTTGGTGATTTCTCAGCTCACGGAGGAATACAAGTGTGAGAGCGAGTCGCTCTTCCCATTATGGCTGCAATGCCGTGAGATGATGGCACAGTTCCGGTACATGAACTTCACCTGGATCCCGCGGTCGCAGAATACCGAAGCGAATGATCTTGCACAAATGGCTTCAGGCTACAAAGACGTAGCAGAGGGAGCCGATGTTCAGGTACAGTTCCTAGACGCAGACGACTGGAGAGCCGATATCTTCAATTACTTGAAGGATTCGGCTCGGGGGGCACCTAAACGGATAAGGTACAAGGCCATGAAGTATGTGCTCATTGGGGACGACATGTTTTACAGGACTCTGGAAGGGTTATTACTCAAATGTCTGGGGACAGCCGAGGCCAATCGGCTCCTGCACGAGGTACACGAAGGCGCCTGTGGAACTCACCAATCGGCTCACAAGATGAAGTGGTTGATCAGGCGATCAGGGTTTTATTGGCCTACCATGCTGGAGGACTGTTTTAAGTACTACAAAGGGTGTCAAGCATGTCAGAGATTTGGTAAAATTCAGATGGTACCCGCGTCAGCAATGAACCCCATCATCAAGCCTTGGCCATTCCGAGGTTGGGGCATGGATATGATTGGCAAGATCAATCCTCCATCAAGCAAAGGCCACATGTGGATTTTGGCCATTACGGATTATTTCACTAAATGGGTTGAAGCCGTCCCTATGAAGTCCGTGAGCTCAAAGGATGTTATCGATTTTGTGAAGGAACACGTAATTCATAGATTCGGGATCCCCCAAACGATTACGACCGATGGAGGTTCGGTCTTCACTTCTTACGAGTTTAGAGAGTTCTGTGAGGACACGGGAATTAAACTGATCCGATCATCTCCGTACTATGCTCAAGCAAATGGGCAAGCTGAAGCGTCCAACCAGAGCCTTATCAAGCTGATCAAGAGGAAAATCGATGAGCACCCTAGGCGTTGGCACGAGGTTTTGTCAGAGGCTTTATGGGCTTACCGCATGTCATGTCATGGAGCGATAAAAACCTCGCCATACCATCTAGTCTATGGACAAGAAGCCATATTGCCCTGGGAAATTACGGCTGGATCGAGACGTGTCACTTTTCAGAACGACCTAACGACTGAAGAATATGCGGCCCTGATGAGTGACAGTGTTGAGGATCTGACTGAGCTTAGGCTATGGTCGCTTGAGAAAATCAAAGAAAACAAGGCCAAGGTAGCTCGTGCATATAACAAGAAGGTGAGACCGAAGGAGTTCCACGTTGGCGATTTGGTATGGGAAGCTATATTGCCATTGGGAACTAAGGATGCAGCATATGGTAAATGGTCTCCGAATTGGCACGGGCCATACAGGGTCGATCAAGTTTTGAGGGGGAACGCGTACATGCTGGAGGAGCTGGATGGCGTGAAATTCCCAGTGGCTGTCAACGGTCAGCATCTCAAGAAATATTTCCCAAGCATGTGGGATGATGGACAGTGAGATATGGGGGTCGATGTATGAAATCGGCCAATAAAAAAATATATATATATAAAAATTTATGTTTACCAAAGCATGTGGGATGAGGGACAGTGAGATATGGGGGCCGATACATGAAATCGGCCAATAAAAAGATACAGCCGATGCACAGCCATCGACTCTAGAGGTTCAGACTGTTACAAGCAGGTGCCAGTTTACATAAACGAGCTACTGAAGAAATGCCTCGAAGGCGTGAAGGGCGTCAGCACGGACACGGTCCACCTCGGCGATCTCGGCTTCGTCATCTTCGTCCTTGCCCGTCACTAGCTGCTTGTTCAGGGCACGTATCTCTGCCAGATCAGTCTTCAGTTGATCTCTGAGGCCTTCTGCTTCGTCGTGGGAGCGGGCGATGGATGCTTCCTTGTCACGAATGAGCTGTTTAGTTGCCCGGACCTTTTCTTCAAGATCTTCCAACTCCTTTTTTAAGGAGGCGAGCTCGGCGGTACTGGCAGAGGTGTCAGTTTTGGCATCCAGAGACGCCTTCTTCTCGTTGAGCTGCTGACATCTGTCTGCGATATTGGCCTTCAGCGGAAGTTGGGCGCGACGCAGGTTGATCCTTTCACGAGCTAGCTTCACCCTTGACCCGTAGAAAGACAGAGTTACAACGGGCCAAAGCTTCACCTGCAATGCTACTGGGAGTTGGTCTTTTATTTCAGCAAGAACGCCCTTCACCTCCTCAGAACCCTCGATAAGCTCTTCGATCGGGGAAGACAGCAAGGCTCTAAGACGCTGGAATTGAGGTAGACCAGCCCTGGCTTGTGGTTCATCGGTGGCGACAGAGGGAGCTGGTTCGATGGATTCAGGGTCGAACGTCAGCAAGCCTGAAATATCACAACTCTGACAACCCCGAAAGTACGTCAGTATGTGTCCAACATGGAAGGATTAGCCGAAAGAAGCTAACATACCTCTCCTAAGATCGAGGGGATTACGGATGACGAGGCAATCGGCTTGTGTGTAGCTGCTGGAGGTTTGGCCAAAGGGGTAGCCGTTTCGTCTGCACCTTCGGGGATTGCTGAATCCGGCTCGGTTAGGGGCATCGGCACTGCCCCAGCCTTCCCACTAGAGACGTCAGTTGTCTGCATTGAAGGTGTTTAGCCGATGTAAGTGATGATGAATCGGCAGATAAGAAGGAATTAAGTGGTAAGAGCATGAAGGGTGATAATTTTCGAAACCTCCTGGCTCGACGAAGAAGTGTGCGGTCCTTTGCGAGCTCTCTTGGGACCCACAGTTGGCCCCGCCTCGACTGATGCTCGGGGGGCAGCAGGTTCAGGAACGGGCCTTTTCCTGGAAGCCGATGGTGGCGCATCTGGCTGGTTTGGTGTGGCAGTCCTCTCAGAGTCTGTTGGGCTCGATTCTCCTTGATCAGGTTGTGTGTCCTCGTGGGAGGTGTCTTCGGCAGAAGCCTGCAAGAGGAAGAAAGCTATTAAACACGAGCATGTCTGCAAGGATGAAAGAACGAGAAGGATCGACCAAGACATGGATCAGCCTACATGCGAGCTTTCTGGAGAAGGGCTCCGGCGTCTCAAGGTCTTCCTGGCAGCTACATTCCTCACCATCGTTCTTGTCTTAGTTGGAACTCGAGGAGCAGCTGATTGTGAAGTTACTAGTTTCTTAGAAGCCGATTGTGGTGTGATCGGCTGTTTCTGCATCATGACCTTTTTCAGAGGTGGCGAGTTTTTGCAGAAGAGGACCACAGGAGCTGGTGGAAAGAACTCAAAGGGTGAGCCATCACTGTGCGTAGGTTCAGGGCCATCTTGTTGCTGCAAAGAGAAAGAGTGGGTTAGTGAAAGAGTTATTTGCAAGCTGCATCAAGAAAATTTACAAGTAGTGGTACCTGTCCCACGGGGATGTCATAGTCAGCGTCGAGCTGTTTCAGCAATGGTCCCAGAGCCCTCCTGAAGGCGTGAGTCTTCCACATCGACCACCAATCTTCGAAGCCATCGGTGGATGAGGCGAAGGTGAGGTCGTTGGGAATTGGGATGGTCAGAGCATCAAAGAAGGAGTAACACCTTTGACTGGTGAGAGGATCAGGCAGGTCGGCTCTGCTCTCTGTCAGGTGATGAAGAAAGAGATGGGGAGGTACTTGTCCAAGGCCAAATTGCCGAGCCACTATGACCGGCTGGTAGAATTCATACCCAGGCTTGATGATTCTATTGGATGTACTCATGCCAACTGGAAGGAAACATGGACGGATCACAATGGAAAAGAGTTGCCGGGTGCTGGTGTCATCGGGAAAGCTGTCTAGCCTGAAGGAGATGGGATTCTCAAAATGTTCTGATTCTTCCATGTAAGGGAAGAAGGAAGGATTATCCAGGCCTTGGAAGAAAATACTGAACCACTTGGAAGCTTCCTGAGGGGATAGTTTGCTACCTGGCAGTCTATACAAAGCTTGGCCATAGCTAGTGCATCGGATCTGCCTCCCTTTAACATCTGGAAAGGTGCAGCTCGCCAAAAGGGGGAAGTTTGGGACGTGGTTTTGAAAATACAGCTGAGCCCATAGCTGGATGAACCACCAAGGACCACCTGTTTTGACTGCTATGCCAGAGAACAGCTTGACAGACATCAACTGGAGATATCGGTAGACCTCTCCAAGGAACAATTTTCCGATGCCAAGTTGAGTGCCTTTAGCGAGTTCATAGGCCAGGGAGAGGTAATTTTTGGTTGGAGCAAGGGAAGGGCCACAGAATATGAAATGTTCTAGCCAGAGGTTGAGGAAAGCCGTGTGTTCTTTCTCGGTGACAGGACCCCTAGTTTTCATGTGGCTCTGAATATATGCGCCCCAGTTCGTGCATTCTGTTTTGGAAGACAGTTTGTAGGGGACTTTGGTCAGTTTAAAAGCAGAAGGACTGGGTGATGTAACATCTAGACCAGTAATCATCACCACGTCTAACAAGGTTGGTGACATAGGGCCATGACCGAACATGAAGCAATTCAGAGCGTCAGACCAGAAGTAGCCGATGGTTTTGAGAAGATTCTCATGTTTCTCAAGAGGAGACAATGGCAAATGCAAGGCATCGGCTATTCCCGTGGTTTCCCATTGGGATTGGTAAGCTCTAGCTACCCTGCTGAACCAAGTGACCCAATGTTCAGGGGGATTAGGCCAGGCTCGCAAGCAGTCGGCCCAAGAGTTTAAATCTAGATCTTGGCTTACGAAGGGGATCCGGTTTGTTTCGCAAGAAATCAGATGGGCAGGACTAGATGTTGTACGAGGGCCAAGGCAGAGAGAATTTGGAAGAGAAGGATGCGGCAGTAGGATGTCTGAAACCTACAAATTTAATGGTGGAATAAGGCATTAACTCAGGTGTTCGCCATTAATTCTAGCATCGCGTTCAGACTGCGAGGAGTAGACATACCTTCAGACCGGAGACCTCTGGGTTGGTGTTGGACGATTCCGCCATCTGGTTTGCCAGCGGAGATGGATCTATGCAGTTGGGGATCGAGGGTTCTTATTGCTGCTGCTGCTCGATTTGGTCTATGAGCGATTAGAGATCTGGGTCGCCCTTTTTGAAGAGGGTCGCAGGTTACCGTTTGAAACTGGAAAGTGGCCGCTCAGATTTGTCTAAGTATGCGACCGAACTTGACCTTGTCAACATTTTTGGGAAAGCCGATGTTGTACCATCGGCTCTTTGGGCTGTGACTTGATTGACTGTATGAGCGCAGCAGGGTAAAAGCCGATGCGTTGCTATCGGCTTTTGAAACATCGACCTATGTGACTATCGGCGAAATTGGGTCGGAAAAGCAATCTTAGAGTTGGAAAAGCAATCTTCGTTCATTCAAAAGCTGATTGCTTACAAAAGGAGCTGGTTGCTTACAAAAGGGAATCTACTACTACTACTGATTCCTAATCTAGAGGCCGAGGTCGTCGCCGCTGTCTTCGCCGCCGTCTTGTTCGCTGTCATCAGCGCTGCTGCCGGCGTCGTCTTCGCTGCTGCTGATCCAGATGCCAGCGGGGGCCTCCTCGTCCTCGTCGCCGTCTTCGGTGTCCTCGCTGGACCCGGCGCGGAAGTACTTCACCGGCTGGTACTCGTCGGAGGAGTTGTCCTCCTCCGCTTCCTCCTCCTCGTCGGAGGAGTCGACGCCGTCCCAGGACATGGCATCGTCGGTGCTGTCCGCCTCCAGTTCCCCATCGGCAAGGAATTGCAGGCCCTCCTCGCCATCGGTCAAGGACTCGTCGTCCTCGGACTAGGTGGCGAAATCCCAATCCCTCTCGTCCCACCATTGTGGGGCGAGGGCATTGTACGCCGCCGTCGGCGGGTGCTCTGGCGTCGGTTCCCGGTCGCTCATTGAGTTGGAGGCTTGGGAGGACAGGCCAGATGAAGCAGAGGAGGCCATGGCGGAGAAAGAGGGTTTTTTCGGCGGAGGAAGAAGGGTTTCTTGGCTGCTGGAGGAAGATGGGGCTGCAAACTGTTAAGATGAATATAAATAAGGGGAATAGTATGAAGTGGTTCAATGCTATAGCGGTTTCCCAGAATGTGCTGCCGAAATTGTCAAATCATGCACTGCGGAGAAGTTGAGAAGACAGGGCATCATGATGAAGGGGTGGCGTGACGATTCTGTTCTGCAACGCATTCTGACGACGCGTAACCCGATACAGGGAAAAAACGGAGTGGTTTTGGAATTATTATTGCCAAAACCAGGGGGGCATGTGTTATCGCCATATTTTGGCCAAAGGAGGAGTTGGGCCGCAATCAAGATGGGCTTAGAAGATACGTATATGCAACGTGTTGTTAAATCGGCCTCGTGCGTTGATTTGGGCTAAATTGCCCGTGTATCTTATATTGTAATAGGTTCCGTTTCGATTTAGGTAGGAGATAGAATTGTAGAGTTATTCCAAAGGTAGAAAGTCTCTGGACTATAAATATGTACCTAAGGTTATTGAGAAAAGGAGGACAATCACGTTCACAACAAACACAATCTCGGCGCATCGCCACCCCTTGTTTTTAGGGTTTTTCTCGGGTAAGTGCCATGCTGCCTAGATCGCATCTTGCGATCTAGGCAGTATCTACTTATGCGATTGTTTGGTGTCACTCGTACTGAAGCCTTGTTGATGGCGAGTAACACTATTATCATAGATTTGTTTAGGCTAGCATCGGTACTTTTTGCTATGATCGTTTAGATATGCTGCCTCTAGTTATCTCGCCGCCTTTGCACCTTTTCCCGGGTGTAAGGGTGGCACTTTGCTTGATCGTTATTTAAGTCGTTTTGATCTGTTATAGTTGTGCCTTGCTCTCCAAGGTTTAGTTTGATATCTACATGATTAGGCCTTGCAAACGGGTTGAACGATCCAGTAGTATGAAAGATACGGTTTACCAATCCAAGAGGAGTTGTTCCGGGAATTAACGTTACGTTGGTTTTTAGGCCTTCTCTAGAGTTGGTTTTCTATTATCTTTTGTATTTACCAGGCTCAATTACGTGTAGGACGTTCCAATTATGTAGTGAAAACATTAAACTATCGTAGATCGATTTAACTTGTAACGATGAAGCAAAACCCCATGTTATCATAGATCTAATGCAGAACCATGGGTTAATCGGCTCTAGGAGCCGATTCACAGGGAAACCTGGGAGCCGGTCACGGCTCGAATTTTACGTATACTTGTTTACCATGCAGGAAACCAATCAAAGCAATCCTTCACCTTCCTGACCAGGTATAGGTCAGGTGGCACGCCCTCGAACCAGCCAGGGCGCGTGCCGGAGTTTTGCGGGCCGTTGCCCGAGGGACCAGGGCCCACCAACAGTCCTGGGAGCCTCCCGGCTCTTCGTGTTGCCCGTCGCTGCTCGCCGGTGGGTTTTGGTAGGCAACAGATACGCAAGACAGTCCGACGGGCGCTTTTGAGACCCGAAACCCTGCTCTCCCGGGAGGGACCCCGTCAGGGCGTCGCGGCGGCTATGGGCTGCCCTAGGTCGGCCTAACCGCCCCTAGAACCTCGTGGACTCGCAGCCTCCAATCTTGAAGAACGACGAAGAACGAGAAGAAAGATACAAGGGAGAGGGATAAAAAGTAGATGAACACAGCGAAGTAGTAGATTTGTTTGTTCGATTGGTGTTTTTTCAATTGGCCGTCACCCCTCGTGTATATAAGGAGCGTCTGGACTTTCCGTGCAAGAAAGAAGGCTGGATTCACGTCCAAACCCTAGTTGGGGTCCAACTCGAACAAGCAAACTTGAAATTTGCGTAACTGTTCGGTCAAAACTTGCCTGTAACTTCTGGAATACGTTTGAGATAGTAAACAAGCTCAGATAAAAATGTCATAAAAAGCAAAGTTGTTCGTCTCGAAAATACGAAGAACTTTCATGTTTTGCACTTTTTCATATGACCTGATATTCATTGCCTTTTTCTCTTATTTTCATATCAAACTCGGATTGCGACCGAACGAATTTAACTCAATTCGGTCGTATTTTGAATCTGAAGGTCGTATACTTGCTCGGATTAAGATGGTTTCAAAAGCAAAGTTGTTCGTCTCGAAAAACTGAACAACTTTCATGTTTACGACTTTTTCATCCGAGTTGATCTTGACCGCTCAATCTTGTTCGTAAGCAGATACGTTAGTCTCGCGGGTTTCAGACGAATTTTGGACTTCCGTCCACGCCAAAGGTGAGACAAGGTCTGTGGTCTGGCGACAACTCGGTTCTGACCGTGCCAATTTGGCCTTTGGTAGTATTTTGACTCTAACTTTCGGATACTAACTCGGATTGAGATGATTCAAAAAGCAAAGTTGATTGTTTCGACGATACGCACAACTTTCGTGTTCTGAACTTTTCCATTTGAGGTAATCTTGAATAAGTCATAGTTGAAGCCTCCATATATGAGTCTCTGAATCTTCTCTGTACACTACCATAATCGGCTATTAAGCCTGATCATTGCTTGACTTGATATGGTGCCTCTTTGATGATGATTAATATTCCTCGTAGTGGACTTTTCCGAGTGTGTGTCTCTCGCCATTTTCCTTGATTAGCTACGAGCCTAAAACGAGTGCCAACACATGCCCCCCTGTTTTCTGGCAGAGCTTGCGTGTCAGAAAATAACTTGCTTCACTTTTAGTCTAAGGACAATGTCAACACTCCATCAGCCACTGGTTGTCTTATGGCGATAACTCTCTATCGGCCATTTTCTGTCTAGATTTGTTGCCACTTGGGTATAATATCTTCAAATGATTTGCATTGAGAACAACCACTTCATCTTGAATATCACAATTGTCTTTGAACAACTCCCGCAATGATCCTCGCCTGGTCTTCATCCAAGTGCTCAAGAAGAATATCACCAACCGTTAGGCAATAAAGATCATTACCTTAAAGAGTATTTGAACACATGAACTGTCATGTTCACCCTTTAGTTCAGATTTTCATGTAATAAACATTGGATTTCCTTTGTTGTTCTCCTTCACATGCACTAGATTTTTCATTAGCGGCCAAAATGGTGGTCTCCAATCTGGCCTTACCTATGTTGGCAAAACAAAGCATCGTATCTTGTGGAATATGGAATATATTATGAATAATATGATAGCCGAATGTTTAGTTGAGCCAACTCATTTGCACTTCAGTTTTTATGTCTAGATATATGAGCAATGATAAATCAATCCAAGATGAAATTCACATCTAAACATGTATCAAGATAAATAACAAGTGATTCGTCGAAACCTTGGTCAACCATAAACATTGTTGCACTACTCACAACGAATCACTAGAAGTCTCAATATTTGTAGCACCTATAGCAATAAAAAGTTCTAACACGAATATCAAAACTGCAAATTCGGACTGACTTTTTGTGCAAAATAAGACTTCATAAAATAGTACCATAAGGAGATAAATAAACAATACCAACGCATTGACTATTGCTTTTAAAACTGAAGAGTCAAAATGTAATTCCCATGGTACTATAAAGACAAGATCAATATCAATATCATGCTCAACATCTACACCAATAATGAAATTAAAGACAATTTGGCCTTTTATATATTTTAAAGGTTTATAAGCCAAATTATTAACACATAAGCATAAGCACAATTGCTAATGAATGCATACACTGTCTCGGTCTCAGTAACACTAAGGACGATGTTAGAACACCACATCGGCCATAACTGGATAATGATCTGAGGGCGATATAATAAATATCGGCCATATATCTTTGCCCCAATAGACATGTATAACCCATCCACCAAAGTATGTATAGCCGAAGTAAACAAAAGAACAAATCTGATTATGTACTTCAAGTGTTCGACCTCTTGGATTAGCAAAAAATTACAACTAATCAAATGAATAATGATTTGGTAATACCCTTTCATGATGTATAAAATTATGATGAAAACAAGGATCAAAATAAAACCATGGTGGGTAACCAATCATACCTGGGGATGAATTCCATGGCATAGGAATTAAAGGTGAAGTAGAATAATATGGATGATGTGCTGGACAAAGTTTTTGATAGTGATACCAAATTCTTTGGCCCGATCGCTTGTTGGATTTATTCTTTTTGCTCTTTGTTTTTGCTGCCCTTCTTATGATAGGATTTCGCACATCTTCCTTGCCTGGAAGGTTTACTTTGAGAACCCATGCCATGTTTCTTTTCTTCAGCTCCCCGGCTCTAAGCCGATATAGCTTCCTCTCCTGCCAATGTGATAAGCCGAGTGGGCATCTCGGTTGTGGTTTTCTTTCACACAATGGCATGACTTTATTAATCTTGGGAACTTTCGACTTGGATTGTTTGGACTCGACGATTGGCACATTGAAAGTTACTCGCTTCACTTCCTTTCCCTTAGTAGCCAATGTCAATTCCGCTGGCTTTTCATTATTTGGAGTCGAGTCTGAAACAACACACTTTCGTCCATGTTTTTTTATTCGGTATACTTGCTTGACCACCTCCTCCTTTACCCATGAACTCCGGACCGATTCTTTTCTATTAAAACGGTCTTTGACATGTGACTGCTGATCAATTGACCTTCTTGGAGCTGCATAATTTGGGTGAGATGATCTAGAATTAGATGGATAACGTGCCCATGAATCATACCTTTCCTATGATGGATATGAATTGATTCCTTCAACTTGAGTAGTATTGTCTTGATGGTCCTTTCCAAGACTTGCAAGAAACTGCTGTAATTCTTCCTGTTCAAGTTTTTCCTTATATGCTTCATGATCCTCTTTCAACTTCTTTTCGAGTGCTTCAAACTCCTCATCACGCTTCCTCTTAAGTATCTCAAATAAATGGAGATGTTCCTCCGATAAATCATTAAACGTAATGACCTTATCGGCGTTTACCTCAGTAACACATGATTTCCCCTCCAATGCTTTTAGTTTCTTTCGGCAATGTAGTGTTGCCGAAATTTAGCAATTGAGAAGGGGAAAACCTGATATTGTTTGCCTTGCGCTCCTCTTCACGCTTCTTGTTGTATGCCTCATAAGCTTGTATTGTAGCAAGATCATGGGGCCTCTCTTCTAGTTCTTGGTGAAGAGAATTGAGATTTTTGAACTCAGCTGCAAGTTTTTCCTTCGAGTCATCTGTTCCTGCATAATAATGCCCCCCAATACTTTTTGTATCTTTCGGCAATGAGGTGTCACCGAAACTTTGCAATCGTGTGAGGGACGTATCATACGCTACAGTACTAGATAAAAGCACATTAGCTCCTACCGATTTTTCCACTTATTCGGCTGTAATCATTGTAAAGGTGTGGAGCCAAATTATAAATATCACTAGTTGCATATGGTGCTGAAACATTACTAACATAAGGTGTAGCATATAATAATTGTGAGTAATTGGGCAAATAACTAATTGTAGCATGTACAATTTCCCTATCCATCAGCATGTTTGAAGGTGAACCTAGAGATTGCAAGTTATTTGCCGATGAATATAAAGATGAAACACTTGGTTGCATGCCATTGAATTTTCTAAAATCACGTGTTTCATGCGGATTAGCAGAATTCGTCATGTTGTTCATCGGCATATGGATTTCTGGGGTTGCCGATGCATGAGAATTCGAATTTACATGTTACAAGTTACTAAGATGAGTTAAAACATATAGGTTATTTTGCATCGGCTTTTGCACATAGTAAAAACTAGGGCTAGATGATACAGTACACATATCAAAAGATCTAGCAACATCAACATAAGAGTAATCTGCATCTACGTAGGAAGATTGAGGATTCATGATACCGTTGTAAATTGCAGCCTCTTGATGACGCTCTCTTCGTAGAAAGAACGAACTAGAGACCGTTCGAAGCTTCGGTCCCCAGCGGAGTCGCCAAAAAGTGTGTTCGCACACGAACACGTCACCGTGTACCTCGGCGCCGAGCGCGATGCGCGGAAGCACGCGCCGAGGGAGGCTCGCCGGAAGCGCGATACGCAAGACAGTCCGGCGGGCGCTTTTAAGACCCGAAACCCCGCTCGCCCGGGAGGGACCCCGTCAGGGCGTCGCAGCGGCTACGAGCTGCCCTAGGTCGGCCTAACCGCCCCTAGAACCTCGTGGACTCGCAACCTCCAATCTTGAAGAACGACGAAGAACGAGAAGAAAGATACAAGGGAGAGGGATAAAAAGTAGATGAACACAGAGAAGTAGTAGATTTGTTTGTTCGATTGGTGTTGTTTCAATCGGCCTTCACCCCTCGTGTATATAAGGAGCGGCTGGACTTTTCGTGCAAGAAATAAGGCTGGATCCACGTCGAAACTCTAGTTGGGGTCCAACTCGAACAAGCAAACTCGAAATTTGCGTAACTGTTTGGTCAAAAACTTGCCTGTAACTTCTGGAACACTTTTGAGACAGTAAACAAGCTCAGATCAAAATGTCGTAAAAATCAAAGTTGTTCGTCTCGAACATGCGAAGAACTTTCATGTTTTGCGCTTTTTCATATGACCTGACCTTCATTGCCTTTTCCTCTCGTTTTCGTATCAAACTCGGATTGCGACTGAACGAATTTAACTCAATTCGGTCGTATTTTGAATATGGAGGTCGTATACTTGCTCGGATAAAGATGGTTTCAAAAGAAAAGTTGTTCGTCTCGAAAAACTGAACAACTTTCATGTTTACGACTTTTTCATCCGAGTTGATCTTGACCGCTCAATCTTGTTTGTAAGCAGATACGTTAGTCTAGCGGGTTTCAGACGAATTTTGGACTTCCGTCCACGCCAAAGGTGAGACAAGGTCTGTGGTCCGGCGACCACTCGGTTCTGACCGTGCCAATTTGGCCTTTGGTAGTATTTTGACTCTAACTTTCGGATACTAACTCGGATTGAGATGATTCAAAAAGCAAAGTTGATTGTTTCGACGAGACGCACAACTTTCGTGTTCTGTACTTTTCGATTTGAGGTCATCTTGAATAAGTCATAGTTAAAGCCTCCATATATCAGTCTCTGAATCTTCTCTGTACACTAGCATAATCGGCTATTAAGCCTGATCATCGCTTGACTTGATATGGTGCCTCTTTGATGATGATTAATATTTCTCGTAGTGGACTTTTCCGAGTGTGTGTCTCTCGCCATTTTCCTTGATTAGCTACGAACCTAAAACGAGTGCCAACATTGAGGGAATTACTATAGTAGCTTGTGTATTTAGTGAAAGTTTTGTTGTTTTAAAATTAAACCCCAAAGGTCTATTATCTTTTGAATACACTAATGTTGCTAATGAAGATTATGTGAAGTTTTGTATGAAGGAAAAAATTTAGGTGTAGAGAAAGAATGATGTAATGAGATGAAGAATGGAAAAATCTCAAGCTTGGAGATGCCACCCCGTGTCACCCCAAGAAATATTAGAGAGGTACAAGCGTCAAAGCTTGGGGATTCCCAAGGCATCCCCTCCTTTATCAATAAAAATCTCAGGTTTTTGTAGACATGCCCGTCTCCAGGATTTGGGGGTCCCGATGCGACTTATAAAAATGGGGCCTTAATGTTTGGACACATTCAAGAACTAGTATAACAAAATCACACGTTTAATTTATATTGTATAACTTTCGAATGTGCTATGCCATACAATGTCCAAAAAATACCAAGTATTCATTCTAAAATAATAAATATAGCATCAAAGAAATAAAACGAACCTCATGATCTACCAAAAAGCATCATCCGCCGGGTATTTCTTGAAATAAAATCTTCAATCATAGCATTATAGTTGATCTTCTCCCAAATATCACTCTCAAGTGCAATAGACGCCAATCCACTGAGTCTTTCTTGTGTTATCATAGAACGCATGTAGGATTTCAGCAACTTGAGTTTAGAAAAGCTCCTTTCAGCAGATGCAACAGTAACAGGAATAGTTAACAAAATTCTGTATGCAATATTAGCAACAGCCAAATACGGACGCTTCTCCAAAGACTTTAGAATATCAAGAGGACCCATAGATTTCTCAAGTAAATCTTGGATAAAAATTAACTCCCCCATTAATACTTCTCCATCAATATCCTTGTGTTTTTCATGCTTAAGCACAGACTCAAGTTTGAGACAAGAATCCTTCAAACTGCCATTATCCATGGATCGTAGTCTATCTAAAGTAAACAAGAAACCAAATATATCTTCATACTCTTTGTACTGTTCAAATCTGGTGTTAAGTTAAGCAATAGCTTGATCAACAATACGCAAAAAATTATTGATCCTAAATGACTCCTCTGCAGAATGTGATCTGGTCGATGCATCAACCGGTCCATTGTCAAACTGCCTTTTCCTTGTAATTTTTTGCTTGGTGCGAAACTCCAGATTAATATCCATCTCCATTGCAATTTCTTTAGCAGCTTCCAATGCTTTTGCAAAGCCAGTTTCTCTATACTTTGTGAAAAAAGAAATCAGCCCTTTTACAAACTCAATTGCAATATCAATAAGCATATCCTTTGACTCTAGGTTCTTGCTTACCAAATTAATAGAAGATAATATCTCTTACCAAATGATTATAGATACTAAAAACTCGAAGTCACCAAGTTCATTTTCTGCCAATGATTTTGCTACACTACTTGTCAACGGATCCTTATCTGTTTCAGCCACTTGTAGCAAAACCTCCATTATATCTGACATTTGGAACCTTATAGTCTTAACACTACCAACACGACTCTCCCAACGAGTGGCTGACAACGACTTGAGAGTTAATCCTGTTATATTATCTTTAAGAACCCGCCACCTCTTAGTAGAACTAGCAAACGATTGTATATATGCGCTGTATAATTCCAAAAAATTCAGTTGCATTACGACAAGAATTTTCCATATCACAAAGTGTCAAATTCAAACTATGACAACTACAAGCTGAATAAAAAGATCTTGGATTTATTTTCAAAAGTCTAATTTGTACCCCTTGATGCTTTCCTTTCATATTTATTCCATTATCATATCCATGTCCTCTCATATTGTTTATATCAAGATCAAGCTTCTTCAGCTCCTCTTCTAAAACATCAAGTAAACCTTTCCAAGTGGTATCATTCACATCCAAAAAACCTAAGAAAGATCCATCGATACAAGCAGAACCTGAAGATGTATCAACATACCTTATCATCAAAGACATATGTTGTTGGTGGATTACATCAGGAGTACAGTCAAGTATTACTGAGAAATACTTTGTCTTTTTTACCTTTTCAATAATTTCAGACCTGATTGCAGTAGCTAGCAAAGCTATCAACTCATTCTGGATGGAAGGACCAAGCTAATGATCTCGAGTTCTGTCATTCGTAATTCGGTCAACATGCTCTTTCATAACTGGGTCAAATTTAGCCAACATTTGAACCAATCCTAACAAATTGTCGTTGTTGTCTTGGTACAACTTGCAATTACTGCCACGCAATGCTATGTTATGTTCTCCAAGAAACTATACAATTAAAAGAATCTTGTACAGAACTTTCCTCCAATGATCCCTTTCTTTTTCAATTTCCCGCTGAGCAACATGATCGATTGTTTGATTATTCTG
The DNA here is from genome assembly GCA_916181665.1 of Avena sativa. Taxonomy (NCBI): domain Eukaryota; kingdom Viridiplantae; phylum Streptophyta; class Magnoliopsida; order Poales; family Poaceae; genus Avena; species Avena sativa. Next base: position 27,285,860 of record OV702283.1, read on the forward strand.
CAACCTCATACGCAAATCATACCATGCACTCATGTTTGTGACATGTTCTCTACTAGATTCATGCTGCTGAAGTCTAATGCTAAGATGTATCCAGTCACCGAAACCCTCATTTGCTAACAATCCTCTCACATGCCCCTTTTTCTTAATAACTTGAAACAAAAACAAAATATCTTGTCAAGCTCTTTGCTGTACACAAACCATTCTCTGTCACATATTTCTCCATTTGGAAGCTCTCTATTGTATGCCGATGCAAAAAACCTTCTAGTATTTTTTGTCTCTAGGACCATGCTTAATAGACAAGTCTCTTTTAGGACCCTTTTGCAGCAATATATCAATCATTTTAGGATCAAGACCATCCCAATATCTTGGATCAAACATATCAGCATGAGAAGAGATATTGGTGTCATAGTGAATAGTAGCATCATTACCTTCATCACCAGTACTAGCATCATTACCTTCATTATCAGTATTAGCATCATTATGTTCATCGCCAATATTAACATCGTCGCCTTCATAAAATTCCGAAGTACAAGCCTCAACTTCTACCACATTATCACCACGGGCGTGATCAACATCAGTATCTGGAGTTTGATTTTCAGAATTTATTTGAGACTCTTTCACGACAAATTTATCTAGAGCGCCCTTTTAAGACTGAGCCACCGCTTCTAATCTCTTTCTTTTCTTCTTCTCGTAACCCGATTGACACTTTGTCCTTCTCATGATTTGCCTGTCTCAGTTAGAAATTTAAAAATTAATACTTCCTCTGACTCATATTAGTTGACTCAATTTTGTCTAGATACGGATGCATCTAGACTAGATAATTAACTAGATATATAAAACTAGAGAAACTTAAGTCAACTAATATATACGGTAAAAGACATCAATTATTTTCTAATAGTTCCGTACGGAAATGTGAGTACTGAGTAAATTATCTTTTACTAGTTCCATATGTACTCAAAGTCTCTTGCCAACAGAACAGATCCTTAGTTTCTTTCGGATTTGCTTTGATCCAATCAGGCGTTCTCCCCGTTCAAAAAAAAACCAGGCGTTCTCGTCTCCTGCTCACAGCCGCTTCGTTGAGGGATTGAGGCGCATCTGTGCATGCACTATCGGAAAGGCCGGGACATGGGGAAGGGCGGCGCTCCAATGATGCCGATGTCACAAGTCTACTGTGCCACGTACGATTGGCTGGGCAGAGGCTAGCGGTGAGCAAATAGGCGCGGCGATCTTGGGAAGGGAGACTCGGGAGTTGGGATTTGGGAACAACGAAGCGAGTCACGCGAGGAAGAAGGAACACGAGGCGACGCGAGGCCGTCTGTTTGTCAATCTTATCGTCTGCTCGGACGTGAGGCGATGCGAGGCCGTCCTGGAGTGCTGGGTCTGGGTCGTGACGTCCGAGCCGTCCTGGAGTGCTGGGTCTGGGTCGTGACGTCCGACGGAGAATTAGGGAACTACCCAAAATCGGGGCTCTGCTCGGTCGAGCATATCGAACCTATTCATCGACGGGTCTGATTCTAGACACTTTGTTTTTATTGTTTCATGCACAATTATGTTGATTTTGGAGCGTTTTAGTTTTCGTTTTTTAGTTTTAGTTTGTTTAGTTTGCTTGGATAAAGTAGTTGGACTCCGTTTGCGCCGTGTTGTTTAAAATAAGTTGATTGGCATTGGAGAGGAGTAGGAAGTTCTTGCTTTAGTAGTACAAGAGGAGCTTGCTTTGACTATGACTTAGCCTCTATCATGTCATGCTAGATGTTGTTTTGACCTTATTCTTAGTGATTATTGCTATAGCATAACTTGTTTCAAACAATTAGGATTGCTTAATATGTCTTGAAAGAATCATGCGTTGTTTTAGCATACAAAACATAGTATTGTGGTATTCTCCTTTGATGATTTGTTTGGGTTAACTTGTCACATGCTCACACCATGTTATGACTATGAACCAGTCACCTTAGCATCTATGATCATTTATTTTTTGACTTGTAGTATCACTTTATGCTTTGATTAATAATGTTTTATCACTCTGCATGTGACATGGTTCTACCCTGCGGGTACACGATCTTAGCATACCTGGTTCAGCCCAAGGAAGGCCCACGAGAAACATGCGCCAGCCCATGAAGACTTTCGGGTGGCCAGGACCCATGACGCCTTCGGATCCTTGGAGAACAAGACTAGAATAGATAGAATATTCAAAGGGGCAAAACCTAGAACTTGTAACCGACTCGATCTGTGCCTGGGACCTGTCTATCTCTATATAAAGGCTAGGAGGACACGACAAGGAGGTCTCTCTCGCATACCACCGCATACACACTTCCACGCCAGATTGCATCTGCGTACCCCTGTAACTTTCGGTTCCGCTGTAATCAAGAGCAGACAAGCAGGAGTAGGGTTTTTCCTCCGGGGCCTGAACCTGCGTAAACCTCGTGTCCCCGTGTTGATTGTTTGCTAACCGTTCCGCGATCTCCAGCATCCCCATATTCTACAAAACCCAAGCTCATAACAAGGGGCATTGACAAGATTAAACCTCGTCAATTGGCGCTGTCTGTGGGAACTGGGGGCGCTGATTGTACGATCGTGACGGTCCCAACCAAAGCGATTTGCAACTCCGCGGCGACGGAGAGTCATCTCCACTTTGGCGCTTTCGACTTCATCGCCCACTCGCCTGCCACCCTAAAGGACTTCGAGCCCGTTGGCGACGGACTCGAGATCCTATGCGGGAGCTTCTGCTTCTAGGTGGGGCAGACCGGCACTCTCCGCCTCCCAGAGCGGGTGCCCCTGCCATCGATCAGGCCCGCTTCATGGGCTCCACACCCTGTGCTACGCAATCGCCATCGACAGATGAGTCCTATGACAGCAGCTGCTGCAACTCAGATCTGTGCGATCCACCATCGGATGAAGGGACCTACGATTCCAGATCCGAAAGCTGCGGCAGCAGTAATCCGATCTACGAGCGCTATTAATGTGCCGCAGTCATCCAGAGTGATGTGGATCAGGAGCACAACCCGCCACCCAACCCGTAGGGTAGAAACGGCGGGAACAGAAGAAGCCAGTCCCCCGCCCAACGGGGACAACACCGATCGGGTCATCCACCTGTGCGAGGAAGGATGGGCTCAAGCACGCGAAGCCGTAGCAGGCAACAAGATCTTGCCCACGGATGCCTCACGGGACCTGCTGATGGCATACCACATGCTCCTAATCGAGGAGCACAAGAAGCAGGTGAAGATGCAAGAGGTGCTTGACAAACGCAAGCAAGCAGCCTCGGAGTCCAGTGCGCGGCGAGCTGCGCTCTCCGCCATGGGCATCGGCTCCAGCTCGCACGACAACCATGGCAACAAACACCGTTCTCGTACGGGGAACATGGATCCCAAGGCACGTCGCGAGGTGACTCGGGCCCTCAACGCGTCCTTCATGGAGATGGATGCCAACGGCAACGTCATCCCGAAGACGCCGCAAGCTGCGATCATGGCAGCAACCGCGTACCTCGCGTCCCATCCACCTCCGGAGGGGGACCCGAAAAGGGCCATGCACAAGTCCGCGCTTACAGGACTCAGAATCGTTGGAGCCGCGCTCCACGAAGAAGCTCCTGCAGAGCCAAAGAAGAAGGCCGCGGTCAGGTTCAACCGCATCCCCATGCCCTCATCCGAGGACGAAAAGCACGACCTTCCTCAAAGGCACAAGAGCTCGCGCCGTCGCAGCCGCGACTACGACGCTCGAAGCGAGCTTACCCCGCGCAAGATCGACAAAGCGCGTGCCAAGCGCGTATGCTTGTCCAAATCCGAGGAGGACAACGACGAAGGAGAACTCTGCGGAGCCCGATGCTTCAGCAGATCCGTTCGGCGGACACGGATGCCACGAAACTTCAAGCTTCCTTCGGACACTCCGAAGTTTGACGGTACACAGGACCCCAAGGCGTGGCTCAGCGACCACCTATCGTCCGTCAAGCTACACGGCGGGAACAAGGAAACCGCCATGCAATGCCTTCAGCTGCAGCTGACAGGCGCAGCCCGAATCTGGCTCAGCAGCCTATCCTCGGGATCCATCCGAAGTTGGGAGTATTTGGCGTACAGTTTCGTCCAAAACTTTAAGGGCACCAGCAAGAGGCCAGCCTCGATCGAGGAGCTACGGGCCTGCACCCAATGAACGGGCGAATCCATTCGCTCGTACATATTACGTTGGTCCAACACCAAGAACTCTGTGGCACACATCTCTGAGGAGAGAGCTATCGACGCCTTCAAGGACGGCGTCAAACGCCAGGACTTCAAGGAAGAACTTGGGCGCGTCAAGCCCAAGACACTCGACCACCTCATGGACATCGCCAATAGGTGGGCCGATGGCGAAGACTCCGTCCACCGAGCGCACTCGGAGGAGGAAGATGACTACGGCCGGCGACGTGAAGGCCCTAGGAAGAGAAGATCACACGTCTACGACGATTGCGATGGACCCGACATGGTCGTGGCTGGCTACGTCGATCGCCGCAGCGACGACAATCGCAAGAGCGGCGGATACCGCGGAAGCAACTTCCGCGACGGAGGAAGCCCAGCACAGACATGGCAACGTCGCGGTCGTGACGATGGACCCTCGGCATACGACAAACTGTCGGGTCCATGCACCATCCACTTCTACATCGACAAGCAGGATGGTAAGAAGAAGGCAAGCCACATGCTCGAAGACTGCCGCGAGTTCCAGAAACTCAGCGAGAGCATGGCCTAGATGAGGCATCAAGCCCCGAACCCTGGATACGGGAACGCACCCGCACCAGGCGAGATCGCACATGGAGCTCCTCCACCACCACCTGCGGGACCTCCGAACCACCCAATCGCACCCGCGCAGAATAACAGTGGGCACGGGTACCCGCGCCGAAAGGATCAATGATGATCCAAAAAGGGCGCCCAACGAACAGGGTGTAGAAGGAAATCACCCGTCAGATCAATCTGGCTGTGACTGATCCACCCGCCATTCCTGAGTACCTCAGCGGATCGGAGTCCTGCATAACGTTCAGCCGTTCGGATCACCCTTGTCAGGTCCCTCGCCCAGGTCATGTTGCCCTGGTGCTCGAGGCGCAGATCAGAGGGTTCGACATGAGCTGCGTCTTCATGGATGGTGGCAGCAGCATCAAACTGATGTTCGCCAGCACCTTAGCAGCAATGGGGATCCCGCTGTGCAGCCTAGAACAATCCGACACAATGTTCCACGGCATCGTCCCAGGGAAGGGCATATTTCCCCTGGGAAAGATATGGCTCGGCGTCATCTTCGGCAAGCCCGATAACTTTCGGTGCGAGCGACTCGAGTTCGAAGTGGTGGACTGGCCATCGCAATACCATGCCATCCTCGGGCGTGTAGCATTTGCACGATTCCTGGCAGTACCGCACTATGCGTACCTGCTACTCAAGATGCCAGGACCCAGGGGCGTCATCACGGTCCACGGGAGCTTCACCTGATCGGACCACTGCGATAGGGACTTCAACAGAATCTCCTAGTCATTCGGCATGCAGGAGGAGCTCGTAAGGCTCCGCGAGGCGACGGACAACGGGGCACCCCCAGTCGCAAGACAGAACGCACCAGACATGTCCTTCGACTCCACCGTCAACACAAAGAAGGTGTAGGTACATCCGACGGATGCCTCCAAGACGGCGCTGATCGCCAACGACCTCGGCTCCGCATAGGAAAGCGCGCTCGTCAAATTCCTCCATGAGCGCTGGGAAATCTTCGCCTGGTGTCCTGCGGACATGCCAGGAGTTCCCAGGGAATTCGCCGAGCACGCCCTTAACGTCTTTCCAGACGCCAAGCCCGTTAAATAGTCCATCAGACGACTGTCCGAGCCGCGGGCCGAAGCTATCAGAGTCGAAGTCAACAGACTACTCGATGCCAACTTCATCCGGGAGATCAAGGAGAGCGAGTGGCTCGCCAATACCGTGATGGTCCCCAAAAAGGACACGGACATCCTACGGATGTGTGTGGACTTCACATCACTAAACAAGCACTGCCCGAAGGATCACTTCCCTCTCCCTCGGATCGATCAGATCATCGATTCAACTGCAGGATGCGAGAAGCTCTCCTTCCTCGACGCCTACTCAGGCTACAACCAGATTCGGCTGAAGGTCGAAGATCAGGAGAAAACGGCGTTCATCACGCCGTTCGGAGTGTTCTTCTATAACACAATGCCCTTCGGGCTGAAGAACACAGGCACCACATACCAACGGTGCATGCAGGCATGCCAAAAGGACCAGATCGGTCACAACATCCAAGTCTATGTCGACGACATAGTAATCAAAACAAGGGAGGCCAAGACCCTCATCGACGATCTCCGCGAGACATTCGACAACCTTGATCGATACAAGATCAAGCCAAACCCAGAAAAGTGCGCCTTCGGCGTCCCATCTGGTCAGCTGCTAGGCTACTTCATCTGCCAGCGAATAATTGACGCGAACCCGAAGAAAATCCGGGCCATAATGGCCATGGAGAAGCCGAAGAACCTCAAGGGCGTCCAACAGCTTGCCGGGCGAATCGCGGCATTGAGCAGGTTCATCAGCCGCATGGGCGAAAAAGCTCTGCCATTCTATCAGCTGCTATGCAAGGCAGACAAATTCGAGTGGACGCCCGAGGCGGACGACGCATTCGAAGATCTAAAGCGGCTGCTCTCTACCTCTCCCATCTTGGTCACGCCAAAGGAGCGCGAGCCCTTACTACTGTACATAGCAGCTACGCACCAAGTGGTAAGCACTGCGCTTGTGGTCGAAATACCCGAAGATGGCAAGACCCACGGGGTCCAACGCCTGATCTACTACCTCAGCGAGGTATTGACGCCAAAAAAGCAGAGGTACCCTCATTACCAGAAGCTCGCCTACGGCGTGTTCATGACGGCTCGTCGGCTAAGCCACTACTTCCAGGAGCATCAGGTGATGGCCGTCAACAAAGCACCTCTGAACAGCATCCTGAACAACCAGAAGGCCATAGGACGTGTGGCCCTATGGGGCATCGAGCTGTCACCTCTAGACATCATCTACGAGAAACGCCATGCGATCAAGTCGCAGGTCCTTCCGGACTTCCTCGTCCACTAGATGGAACTGCAGCTGCCAGACACGCCGGACATGACACAGTCATGGACGATGCACTTCGACGGCTCCAAGCGCGAGGCCGGAGCAGGAGCCGGGGTCATACTGACCTCCCCGCAGGGCGACAAGATGAAGTACGTCCTCCGGATGAAATTTCGAGCCTCCAACAACGAGGCCGAATACGAAGCCCTCATCCACGGCATGAGGATGGCCAAGATCTGCGGTGCGACGCGCCTGGTCATCTACGGAGACTCGAACCTCGTCGTCCAGCAGACGATGAATGAGTGCGACGCACACGCCGCCAACATGATTGCGTACCGAGCACTCTACAACGCACTCGAAGGAGACTTTGACGGCTGTGAGCTTCGGCACGTTGGAAGAGAAAGCAACGAAGAGGATGATAGACTCGCCAACATCGGCTCCACCTGCGCACGGGTGCCATCAGGTGTGTTCCTCGAACAGATCTGCGTGCCATCCATCAAAAGGAAATTCCCAAAGGGATCACCTGAAGAAGCAGAGCACTCGGGGGCTGCGCTACCCGACGGGTAGGAAGGACCCGAAAAACTCGACACAGAGGTCGCAGCGGTCAACCTGATGCAGGTCATGGTAGTCGAAGAAATGTGGACACGGCCGTACCTCCGGTACCTGATAGATGGAGAGCTGCCTGATAGCCCGATAGATGCCCGGCGCATATCTCGCCGGTCCAAGGACTTCACCATCATCAATGGTCAGCTGTACAAGCATAGCATTTTAGGTGTACTCCAAAGGTGCGTCACCATCGGTGACGGCAAAACCATCCTCCAAGACATCCACGAGGGCATCTGCGGCCATCATGCGGGCAGCCGCGCCCTTGCTACGAGCTGGGTTCTACTGGCCAACGGCCATGAACGACGCCAAGGACATCGTCTGAAGGTGCAACAGGTGCTAGAGGTTTGCAGATAAACCACACGCACCAGGATCGGAGCTCAGGCCCATACCCCTGGCATGGCCCTTCGCCCAATGGGGCCTCGACATGATCGGCAAACTGCCCAAGTCCTCGAAAGGAGGCCACGTCTACCTACTGGTTGCAGTCGACAAATTCACCAAGTGGATCAAGGCCATGCCCGTTACTAACCAAAAGGGCAAAACAGCCATCAAGTTCTTCGAATCCATTGTTTACAGGTTCGGCGTGCCGCACAGCATCATCACCGACAATGGGTCGAACTTCATATCCAAATAATTCTAGGACTTTTGCGAAGACCTCAGAATCAACATCACATACGCCTCCGTGGCGCACCCACAAACGGGCAGGTCGAAAATGCCAACTACCTCGTCGTCGACGGCATCAAGAAGCGCCTACTGAGCCCACTCCAGCGCCTTGCAGGAGCCTAGACACAAGAGCTATCCTCCGTACTCTGGAGCTTGCGCACGACGCCAAACAGCTCAACTGACTACACGCCCTTCTTCATGGTGCACGGAGCCGAAGCCGTGCTGCCTGCGGAGGTACGCCACAAGGCCCCACAGGTCGTTGCCTACAACGAAGCCGAATCAACGGCCGCACTCGAAGACGTTGTCGACACACTCGACGAGGCACGCGACATAGCCACAACCCGATCGGCGGTCTATCAACAGAGCCTCTGCAACTACCACAGCCGCCGGCTGCACCCAATGTCCTTCCTCGAAGGAGACCTAGTCTTGCGACTCAAGCAAGAGCGACCGAAGAAGCTCGAGTCACCCTGGGAAGGACCCTACATCGTCACTGAAGTCATCCTAGGTGGCACCTATCGCCTCAAACACGTGGAGTCTGGAGTCACATACTCCAACCCATGGAACGTCGCACAATTGCGACGCTTCTACCCCTAGCTACCGCCGTTTTTTACTTGCAACAAGGCTATTCAGCCAAGGCTACTCAGCCGAACAATGTACCTCCTCCTTACGATATGAATAAAGCTAAGTGTCTCGCCCCAAAATTTTGTCTATTATTCACATTTTTCTTCATGTTACAACACACTCGAGGGCTCCCCTCACCTCACGACTTCATCTACTGAGGATAACGCGTGTACACCTGAGTAGCTGACCACGTCAGGCTAACGAAAAGGACGCGCACAGAAACAAAGCACTACATGCTAACAACAACAAACTTTTACAGCAAAGGTCATAACACGCCCAGTCGTATAAATACAAATTTTACATCTATCTTTTTCCAGGTCCTACCTATTCTGAAGAATCACCTGCGCACGCTGCTCAAAGAGATCTACAATTTGTTCGGCATACTGCCTTACAGCCGCATAATGTGGACGCATATCCCACACACCGCCATCCGGCCGAAGAGGTGGCCCAGCTGCCACAGCAGCAAGGTCCACATCAGGACGATGTAGCTGCACGAGAGAAAGCGCAGCCTTTACCCCTGCAACTAGCTGATGCCGCACCAGCTCCCTGACATGATGCACATCCCAAAATTTCACCAGCAGGACCCATAGAGTCGACGGTGCCTCATCCAGGGGAAACATCACGTGAAGAACCGACGCCAACGAAGCCTTCGCTTGGCGCAGCACCCGCGACACCTGATGAACACGATCCTGCACAGTCGCAAGGACCATGGCACGATCGCGGTCCATCCAGAAAAATCCGCCGGCCTCCATGTCCTGCTGGGTCAAGCAATTGATCCGAACAGCAACACACTCCTTTTCCTCTTTAGGAACAAGGTTAGCACCTACAACAATGGCACAGTAAGATGATAGGCCAGCAGCCGCATCCGAACAAACGAGCAACAGCTCGAAAAACTTACATTGAAGCTGTTCGGCTAGACGACGCAACTCGCCCATCAAATACTCCTCCCTGGCAGCGCCTCACTCTGTCTTCGATTTCCAAACATCAGCATGGCTGTGCACTCCAAGCAATTCTTTCTCAAGACTATGGATGCGATCACGCAGAAACGCAAGCTGCGACGCACCATCCAAAGATGGCCGCAACAGCGGCGCAGACGAAGTGTCAGCAGGACCATCACTCAAAGGTCCCTAGGGGAAAAGAAGGAAGCGATATGAACAACCACACAAATGGACAAAGAACTCGGAGATTCATTATATGTAGCAAAAAGCCACTGCGTGGCACAAGGATTGTTCATAGATATCATTACAAAAAAAGAAACACAAGCTATCCTACAACTAAAAAGCCTAAGAAGCCGCATCCTGGGTAGCCTCGGAACCGGACTGCCTACTCTTGGTCTCCCCCTGCTGCCTCATCGCGTACTCAGCCAACAAGTGAATCAACTTCGTCCCATAACATTTACAGCGGGCAGCATAGAGGGCGAAGGCTACCTCGGATCCGTCAGCAGCCATCAGCATCTGGGAGGTGGACCGATGAAGATCCAGCTCCGCACCAGACGCCAGGGCCATCGCCAGCCCCACGGATGCATTGATGCCTTTTTGCTTGCGCTTGTACGCCGTAGGCGCTTCGGCTGACAGTGCATCCGCCAACAAGTCGACATCCTCGAGGGCTACGCCCTTGGGAACGAGCTCCTTATAGAAGCGCCCAAGAGCCTCCTTGGCCTTGGCAAGTGAGCCGACCATGGTACTGCAGCGGTCTTCGACCGCCGTGGTGGCATCATCTAGAGCACTTCTGTGCTCCAGAGCACCACGGTCAAACTCGATGCCTGCGGAATCTAAAACAAACGCAAAAGGCGACGTGAATAAAAAGCAAAGCAAGAAAGGACAAGGAAGCCAAAATGGAAAAGACGAAACCACTCACCCGAAATAGCCTTGGCAGACGCCATCAGCTTGACGGCTACCTGTTGGAATTATGCCCTAGAGGCAATAATAAAGATATTATTATTATAATTCTTGTTCATGATAAAGTTTATATTCCATGCTAGAATTGTATTAAGCGGAAACATTAGTACTTGTGTGGTTTGTGAACAACACCGTGTCCCTAGTACGCCTCTATGGACTAGCTCATTGATCAATGATGGTTAAGGTTTCCTAACCATAGACATGAGTTGTCAATTGATAATGAGATCATATCATTGGAGAATGATATGATGGACAGACCCAAACTAAGCGAAGCAATTAGATCGTTTCATCGTGTTCATCTTTGCGAAGCTTTTCCTATGTCAAATATTGTATTCCTTAGACCATGAGATAATGCAACTCCCTGGTACCGGAAGAAATCTTTGAGGTCATCAAACGTCATCCTATGAGAGGGTGATCATAAAGGTGTCTCTCAGGTGATCGGAAAGTATCTGTTGGGTTGTATGTATCGAGATGGAATTTGTCCCTCCCAAGTCGGAGAGATATACTTCGGGCCCACTCGGTAATCGATATCAACACCGCTTGCAAGCATGTGGTTAAGGAGTTAATCACAAAGTGATATCGGATTACGGAACGAGTAAAGTACTTGCTGTGAACGAGATTGAACTAGGTATGACGGTACCGACGATCGAATCTCGGGCAAGTAAAATATCGCGAGACGAAGGGAATATATATATGGGATTGATTGAATCCTGGCATCATGGTTCATCCGATATGATCATCGATGAATGTGTGGGAGTCAATATGGGTGCCCAGACCCCGCTGTTGATTATTGATAGAAGATCATGTCTGCATATTCTCGAACCCACAGGGTCACACACTTAACGTATCTCGACGCTAGGATAGATTGGATAATTGGTTTATGAATTTTTGTTCGGAGTCTCGGATGGGATCCGTGATATCACGAGAGGTTCCGGAATGGTCCGGAGAATAAGATTCATATAAGGCAATGCAGTTTTTGGAGTTCGGAATTGTTCCGGGTTAATCGGTATTGTACCGGAAGCTTCTAGAACCTTCCGGAAGGGGACCAACGTGACCCCACCTTCCGGGAGGGGGCATGGGCCTATGAGGGAGTGTCCTGGCCGCATTGGGCCAGGGGCACAAGGCCCCATAGGGCCCAGCCGATCCTAGAGAGTTTAAATCGTTTAAACTAGAGATAGGGTTTCTAGAAGAGGGGAGAGTCCATGCCCCCCACTCCTTATCCTTTGGGCTTGGGGGAGGGGCTAGGGCTGCGCCCCCCCTCTATATAAAGAGGGGTGGGGGCGCACCAACCCCCACACCTCTCCTCCAAACCCTAGCCGCCTTGCTAGCTTTCCTCTCTCCCTCCCGACTGTTTGTAGGCGAAGCCCTGCTGCAGAAATTCTCCACCATATACACCACGCCGTCGTGTTGTAGATCCAATCTATCTCTCCACCATACTTGCTGGTCCGAGGAAGGAGGAGACGTCGAGGTGCTGCACGTGTGCATCTCACGGAGGCACCGCCACTTGTGGTGCTAGATCGGATCGGATCGCGAGGAGGAGAAGCGAGTACGACTACATCACCCACGTTCCGACGAACGTTCCGCTGTGCGAATCTTCAAGGGTATGAAGATCTAATCCAATCTCTCTCGTTGTTTGCATCTCCTAGATTAGATCTTGGCTTTCCCTCTGTTCGCTCCGTAGAAAATTTTGATTTACTATGCCGCGAAACCCTTCAGTGGTATCAGAGCTAGATCTATGCGTAGATGTGTTTCACGAGTAGAACGCAACATGGTTGTTGCGGGTGTTGATGTTTTCTGTTGCAAGCCTCTTGTTTGTGTTCTTCTTATGACGCGGGATAGTGAGATTGAAGCGGTGCAGGCCAACCTTACGCGACGTCGTTCGCGATACCGGCTCCGCACTTGACGTGTGGCTTGTTCCACACATGCGGCTGGTGGATGTCAGTTTCTCTCACTATAGTTGTCATGGGATTAACACCGGAGTTTGGCAACCATAATATCACCGTTGTGGCTTTCCGTAGGTAAGAATCGTTCTTAGCATCTACTCCCATAAAGCCACGTAAAACATGCAACAACAAAGTAGAGGCGTCTAACTCGTTTTTGCAGGGAGTGTTTTCTGTGATATGGTATGGCCCAAGATGTGATGTGTATATTGTATGCGATGATCATGTTTTGTAATGTTTCACGACTTGCATGTCGATGAGTACACAACCGGCAGGAGCCATATGGTTGTCTTTATAATTGTGTATGACCTGCGAGTCAACTTCTTATACGCCATGTAATAGCTTTACTTTATCGCTAAGTAGTTAGCAATAGTTGTAGTTGCTATTCGTGGTGGAGGCAATCATGGTGGAGTGATGGAGATCATGCCGGAACGCACAAGATGGAGATCATTGCGCGAGGATTGGCTATACCATGTCACATAAAGTTATATGCATGTGATGTTTATCCCTTTATGTATCTTATTATGCTTAGATCGCGACGGTAGCATTATAAGATGATTCCTCACTTAAAGATCAAGATAAAAAAAAACTGTGTTCTCCCCAAGTATGCACCATTGCGAAAGTTCGTCGTGTCCAAGCATCACATGATGATCGGGTGCTATAGACTCTACGCTCACATACAACGGGTGCAAGCCAGTTTTTGCACACGCGGAAATACTTGGGTCTAGCTTGACGAGCCTAGCATGTACAGACATGGCCTCGGAACACAAGAACCGAAAGGTTAAGCATGAGTCATATGAATGATATGATCGACACTTTGTTGTCCACCATTGAAACCACATCTCTTCTCGTGATGATCGGATTAGGTGTGGTGAATTTGGATCCTGTTCACTAAACAACTTGAGGGATGTTGAATTTAGTGGGAGTTCATCTAGTAATTTGATTAATTTGAACTATTTATCATGAACATAGTCTAAATTGTACTTGCAAATATTGTAGATCACATGGCCAAGTCCAACTTCAACTTCAACGTTTTTGCTGAGATAGAAAAGCTTAGAAATAATGGGTCTAACTTCACCAAATGGTTCCGCATTCTGAGAATCATTCTCGCTGGCGGACAAAAGGACTATGTCCTTGAGAAAGCGCTAGGTGACGCCCCTGCTATAGATGCGCCGGCTGATGAAAAAGCTGTTTATCAGTCGCGCAAGGATGATTATGATTTGATTAAGATCGCCATGTTGTATGCTATGGAATCGGATCTTCAAAATCGTTTTGAGGAGTTCGCCGGGCCCTTTGAGATTCTCGAGGAGCTGAAAAACATGTTTCAGACTCAAGCCCGTTCTGAGAGATATGAGATCTCTAAGAAATTCTTTAACTACAAGATGGAGGAAGGGAGTTCCGTTAGTGAGCACGCCATTGAGATGACGGGCTACACTCAACGCCTTGAGCAACTGGACTGCAAGATTCCAGAGGAGCTCAAGATTGACACTCCCAGCTACAAAAGTTTTGTAGTGACTCATAATCAGATTGGTTCCACTGATACGATCACCGAGCTCTTCGCAAAGCTGAAGGCTGCGGAAGTGGACATCAAGAAGGATAATCATGTGTTGATGGTCAACAAGCCCTCCTTTAAGAAAGGTAAGGGAGCAAAGAAGCCCTTCAAGAAGGGCGGCGGCAAGCGCAATGCCCCTGCTGAGAAGAAGCTCAGGTCTGGTCCCAAGCCGGACACTGAGTGCTTCATTTGCAAGGACAAGGGTCACTGGAAGCGCAACTGTCCGAAGTACTTAGCGGACAAGAAGGCTGGCACCATCAAAGGTATATTTGATATACATGTTATTGATGTTTTCCTTACTAGCCCTCGTTGTAGTGCCTGGGTATTTGATACCGGTTCAGTTGCTAATATTTGTAACTCGAAACAGGAGCTATGGAATAGACGGCGGCTTGCGAGGGATGAGGTGACGATGCGCGTTGGCAACGGATCAAGAGTTGATGTGATGGCCGTCGGCACGCTCTCCTTAGTTTTACCTTCGGGATTAGTTTTAAACCTTAATAAGTGTTATTATGTGCCTGCGTTGAGCATGAACATTATTTCTGGATCGTGTTTATTGCAAGACGGTTATTCATTTAAATCGGAGAATAATGGTTGTTCTATTTATATGAGTAACATCTTTTATGGTCATGCACCTCTTGTAAATGGTTTATTTCTTCTAAATCTCGAAAGGGATGAAACACACATCCATAACATTGAGGCTAAGAGATGCAAAGTAGATAGTGATAATACTACTTATTTGTGGCACTGTCGTCTAGGTCATATTGGTGTAAAGCGCATGAAGAAACTCCATTCTGATGGACTTTTGGAGTCTCTTGATTTTGAATCATTTGACACATGCGAACCATGCCTCATGGGCAAGATGATCAAAACCCCGTTCTCCGGTATGATGGAGCGAGCAACGGACTTGTTGGAAATCATACATACCGATGTATGCGGACCGATGAGTGTTTCGACGCGCGGTGGATATCGCTATTTCCTCACTTTTTCCGATGACTTAAGTAGATATGGGTATATCTATTTAATGAAACATAAATCTGAAACATTTGAAAAGTTCAAGGAATTTCAGAATGAAGTGGAGAATCATCGTAACAGAAAGATTAAGTTTCTACGATCCGATCGTGGAGGTGAATATTTGAGTTATGATTTTCTCACGCATCTTAAAGCAAGTGGAATCGTTTCACAACTCACGCCACCCGGAACACCACAGCGCAATGGTGTGTCTGAACGCCGGAATCGAACCCTATTAGATATGGTCCGATCAATGATGTCTCTTTCTGATTTGCCGTTATCATTTTGGGGTTATGCATTAGAAACCGCTGCATTCACTTTAAATAGGGCTCCGTCTAAATCCGTTGAGACGACACCGTATGAGCTATGGTTTGGTGCTAAACCTAAGTTGTCGTTTCTTAAAATTTGGGGATGCGAAGCTTACGTCAAGAAGTTGATGCCGGACAAGCTCGAACCCAAAGCGGAGAAATGCGTCTTCATAGGATACCCTAAGGAAACTATTGGGTATACCTTCTATCACAGAACTGAAGGCAAAGTGTTTGTCGCAAAGAACGGTTCCTTTCTTGAGAAGGAGTTTCTCTCGAAAGAAGTGAGTGGGAGGAAAGTAGAGCCAGACGAGGTTATTGAACCTTCTCTTGAATTGGAGAGTAGCGCAGCACCTGAAATTGTTCCAGTGCCGCCTGCACCAACAATAGAGGAAGCTAATGACAAGGATCATGAAGCTTCGGACGATCCTGCTACTGAACGTCGCAGGTCGACAAGGTCGCGTGCCCCTCCTGAGTGGTACGGCAACCCTGTCTTGACTGTCTTGTTAGTAGAAGACAGTGAACCTGCGAACTATGAGGAAGCGATGATGAGCCCAGACTCTGAGAAATGGCTAGAAGCCATGAAATCCGAATTGGGATCCATGAGCGAAAACCAAGTATGGACTTTGGTGGACCCTCCTAGCGACCGAAAGGCCGTTGAGTGCAAATGGATCTTCAAGAAGAAAACGGACGCGGATGGTAATGTTACCGTCTATAAAGCACGGCTTGTCGCGAAAGGTTTTCGACAAGTTCAAGGTGTTGACTACGATGAGACTTTCTCTCCCGTAGCGATGTTTAAGTCCATTCGGATTTTATTAGCAATTGCTGCGTTTCATGATTATGAAATATGGCAGATGGATGTCAAGACTGCGTTCCTCAATGGCAACATTGATGAAGAGTTGTATATGATGCAACCCGAAGGTTTTGTCGATCCTAAGGATGCTAGTAAAGTATGCAAACTTCAGCGTTCCATTTATGGACTGAAGCAAGCATCTCGGAGTTGGAACCTTCATTTTGATCAAGTGATCAAGAGCTTTGGATTTGTTCCAAATTGCTACGAAGCTTGTATCTACAAGAAAGTGAGTGGGAGCTCGGTGACGTTTCTGGTACTATATGTGGATGACATATTGATTATCGGAAATGACATCAACATGCTTAACGATGTGAAGAGTTATTTGAACAAGTGTTTTTCAATGAAAGACCTAGGTGAAGCTGCTTATATATTGGGCATCAAAATCTATAGAGATAGACAAAGACGCCTGATAGCTTTAAGCCAGAGTACATACCTAGACAAAGTTCTGAAAAGGTTCAGAATGGATAAGGCAAAGAAAGGTTCAGTGCCTATGTTGTCAGGTAAGATATTGAGCAAGGCTCAGTGTCCAGCTACGGTAAATGATAGGGAAGCTATGAGCAAAGTGCCTTATGCCTCGGCCATAGGTTCCATCATGTATGCCATGCTGTGTACTAGACCGGATGTGTCCAAAGCTCTTAGTTTGACGAGCAGATATCAAAGTGATCCAGGAGTGGAACACTGGACAGCCGTGAAGAACATCCTAAAGTACCTAAATAGAACTAAAGAAATGTTCTTAGTCTATGGGGGTGATGAACAGCTTGTCGTAAAAGGTTACGTCGATGCTAGTTTCGACACCGAAAAGGATGATTCCAAATCTCAGACAGGATACGTTTATATTTTGAATGGAGGAGCTGTGAGCTGGAGAAGCTGCAAGCAAAGCGTGATCGCGGGATCTACAGTGGAAGCGGAATACATGGCTGCTGCAGAAGCGTCAAGTGAAGGAGTTTGGATCAGAAACTTCATCACTGAGCTTGGCGTGGTTCCAAGTGCATTGGACCCACTGGAGATATTGTGTGACAACACTGGCGCCATAGCACTCGCTAAGGAACCAAGATATCATCCAAAGACCAAGCATATCAACCGCAAGTTTCATATAATCCGAGATTATATAGCAGATGGAGATCTGAAGATTAGCAAAGTACATACGGATCTGAATGTCGCAGATCCATTGACTAAACCTCTTCCACGTGTAAAACATGATCAACACCTCAGTGCCATGGGTGTGAGATTGTTGCCAGATGTAAACTAGATTATTGACTCTAGTGCAAGTGGGAGACTGTTGGAATTATGCCCTAGAGGCAATAATAAAGATGTTATTATTATAATTCTTGTTCATGATAAAGTTTATATTCCATGCTAGAATTGTATTAAGCGGAAACATTAATACTTGTGTGGTTTGTGAACAACACCGTGTCCCTAGTACGCCTCTATGGACTAGCTCATTGATCAATGATGGTTAAGGTTTCCTAACCATAGACATGAGTTGTCAATTGATAATGAGATCATATCATTGGAGAATGATATGATGGACAGACCCAAACTAAGCGAAGCAATTAGATCGTTTCATCGTGTTCATCTTTGCGAAGCTTTTCCTATGTCAAATATTGTATTCCTTAGACCATGAGATAATGCAACTCCCTGGTACCGGAAGAAAGCTTTGAGGTCATCAAACGTCATCCTATGAGAGGGTGATCATAAAGGTGTCTCTCAGGTGATCGGAAAGTATCTGTTGGGTTGTATGTATCGAGATGGAATTTGTCCCTCCCAAGTCGGAGAGATATACTTCGGGCCCACTCGGTAATCGATATCAACACCGCTTGCAAGCATGTGGTTAAGGAGTTAATCACAAAGTGATATCGGATTACGTAACGAGTAAAGTACTTGCTGTGAACGAGATTGAACTAGGTATGACGGTACCGACGATCGAATCTCGGGCAAGTAAAATATCGCGAGACGAAGGGAATATATATATGGGATTGATTGAATCCTGGCATCGTGGTTCATCCGATATGATCATCGATGAATGTGTGGGAGTCAATATGGGTGCCCAGACCCCACTGTTGATTATTGATAAAAGATCATGTCTGCATATTCTCGAACCCGCAGGGTCACACACTTAACGTATCTCGACGCTAGGATAGATTGGATAATTGGTTTATGAATTTTTGTTCGGAGTCTCGGATGGGATCCGGGATATCACGAGAGGTTCCGGAATGGTCCGGAGAATAAGATTCATATAAGGCAATGCAGTTTTCGGAGTTCGGAATTGTTCTGGGTTAATCGGTATTATACCGGAAGCTTCTAGAACCTTCCGGAAGGGGACCAACGTGGCCCCACCTTCCGGGAGGGGGCATGGGCCTATGAGGGAGTGTCCTGGTGTTATCACCACATTTTGGCCAAAGGAGGAGATGGGCCGTAATCAAGATGGGCTTGGAAGATACATATATGCAACGTGTTGTTGAATCGGCCTTGTGTGTGGATTTGGGCTAAATTGCCCGTGTATCTTATATTGTAGTAGGTTCCGTTTCGATTTAAGTAAGAGATAGAGTTGTTAGGGTTATTCCAAAGATAGAAAGTCTCCGGACTATAAATATGTACCTAAGGTTATTGAGAAAAGGAGGACGGACACGTTCACAACAAACACAATCTCGGCGCATCGCCACCCCTTGTTTCTAGGGTTTTTCTCGGGTAAGTGTCATGCTGCCTAGATCGCATCTTGCGATCTAGGCAGTATCTACTTATGCGTTATTTAGTGTTACTCGTGCTGAAGCCTTGTTGATGGCGAGTAATACTGTTATCATAGATCTGTTTGGGCTAGCATCGGTGCTTTTTTGTTATGATTGCTTAGCTATGCTGCCTTTACTTATCTCGCTGCCTTTGCACCTTTTCCCGGGTGTAAGGGTAGCATCTTGCTTGATCTTTATTCAGTCGATTTGATCCGTTATAGTTTTGCCTTGTTTTCCAAGGTTTAGTTTGATATCCACATAATCAGGCCTTACAAACGGGTTGAACGATCCAGTAGTATGTAAGGATATGGTTTGCTAATTCGTGAGGAGTTGTTCCGGGAATTGACTTTACGTCGGTTGTTAGGCCTTCTCTAGGGTTAGTTTTCTATCATCTTTCATGTTTACCAGGCTCAATTACGTGTAGGATGTTCCAATTACGTGTAGGATGTTCCAATTACGTGGTGAAAACGTTAAACTGTCGTAGATCGAGTTAACTTATATTGATGAAGCAAAACCCCATGTTATCGTAGATCTAATACAGAACCATGGGATAATCGGCTCCAGGAGCCGATTCATAGGGAAACCTGGGAGCCGGTCGCGGCTCGAATTTTACGTATGTTTGTTTGCCATGTAGGAAACCAATCGAAGCAATCCATCACCTTCCTGACCAGGTATAGGTCAGGTGGCACGCCCTTGCACCAGCCAGGACGTGTGCTGGAGTTTTGCGGGCCGTTGCCCGAGGGACCAGGGCCCACCAGCAGTTCTGGGAGCCTCCCGGCTCTTCGTGTTGCCCGTCGCTGCTCGCCGGTGGGTTTTGGCAGGCAACACATTCTGGCACGCCCGGTGGGACCTTCAACAACGTCTACATCAACATCCGACGCTGCGATGGAGAACAGACCGGTCACGTACGACGATCTACCTGAGGAGCACAAGGCGAAGTATGATGATATCAAAGCTCTCTTCGAAGCCGATCTCATCGGCTCTTTTGAGAGGACCCGTAAGCATGGCATCAGGTGGAAAGGGTTCTCACCCGAAGGTGCTCTTGATGAGGTGGATCTGTCTGTTCCGTCAGAGGAGCGCACCAGAGCTCTGCGACAGGAAGTCAATTACATGGTGGCTCATTCTCTTCACCGCCATTCTGAGAGCCTAGTGAACGCTTTCGAGCGCGTCGCGGTTCGCGTAGTTCAGGAGATCATGAAACATCAGTACTCTCCGTCGGGGCCTACTCTAGGGACTCACCAGGGAGAAAGACCGCTCCAGACTAGGCCACAGCTGCCATTCACGCTTGCAGCTCCGGAGCCACCAGGGGCACCGACTTACGTCGTCTACAAGGTTGGAGGTGACCCTGGCGATTGCCAATTCCTGTTTGAACCACCTAAAGAAATCCCACATGGATATGTGTGCACCTACGTGCCGGACTGCAATAACCCGACGCGCACGAACCAGGTGGCAACTGCAGGGATTTCTGGGGCAGGAGTTTCTGGAGCAGGGGCTTCGGGGGCAGGTATTTCTGGAGCAGGGATGCCTGGGATGGACGCTGATAAACAGGCATGGCTAGCCAAGTACGCCACCGGAGCGAGTTCTGAGAATTTAGCCCCTGCAGCTCAAACGGTGGAGCAAATCCGTACCATCTTGAGAGACCAGTTCGGCTTCGTGCCGAAGAGAAGGACAATCGGCTATTCTAAGCCGTACCCCAACGAGTTTGATCTAATTCCGCTGCCACCCAAGTATCGGCTCCCTGAGTTCTCAAGGTTTAGCGGATCAGAAGGGTCGAGCTCGATCGAGCACGTGAGCCGATACCTGGCACAGTTAGGCATGATTTCAGCATCGGATCAGTTACGCGTAAGGTTCTTTGCGCAATCTCTGACAGGACCAGCTTTTGGGTGGTACACCTCGTTGCCACCGGATTCGATCCAGACCTGGAAGCAACTGGAAGAACAGTTCCACATTCAGTATCATTCAAAAGCTACCGAGGCTGGCATTGCAGATCTGGCACAGGTGCGGCAAAAGCGGGGAGAAACGGTAGCTGAGTACATTCAACGTTTCAGGATTGTCAAGAACCGATGTTATTCGGCTCGTTTAACTGAGAAAGAAGCAGTCGAGCTGGCAGTGTTGGGTCTCTCAGCACCTATCAAAGATCTGGCTTTCCAAGTAGAGTACAACTCATTGGCGCACATGGCCCAGAAGCTGACAATGTATGAACAGCGCCACCCTGAGTTGTACCAAGACAAATTCAAACGTCCGATAGGCCTGGTCGACACAGAAGAAGAGGATCCTACACAAGACCAGGAGGTGGCCGTGGCTGAATGGGCTCGGGGGGCAGATCCTGTGTCCTGCAAATGGGTGAAGCAGCAAGGGCCTGCAAAAGGGTTCGACTTCGATGTGAGCAAAGCTGAGCAGATATTCGATTTACTGCTGAAAGAAAAGCAGCTGAAGTTACCCGAAGGCCACAAAATCCCTACGGCTCAAGAGATGAACGGGATACCATACTGCAAGTGGCATCACTCGTTCACCCACACCACCAATGACTGCAAAGAGCTACGTCGCCAGATCCAAACGGCGATAGAACAGGGCCGTCTGATCCTTGGGCAATTCGCCATGAAAGTAGACACAAACCCATTTCCCGGCGTCAACATGGTAGAACACAGCCACTCCACGAGGCGTCAGTTGGATTTCTCGTTCGATGTTAATATGGCAGGACCTGTGTACCACCATGGCACATATAAGGAGGAAGACGGTCGCTCTCGGGGCAAGGAAAGAGAGGAGGCTGGTCCACGCGACCGGCCCCGTTATGACGACAGGCGGTATTTAACCGAGGAGCAAGTGAGAAGCGTGTGGTATCAGAAGCCACACTCCACGCATCTCCTTAACAAGTATGAGCGTCAGTATGACCGACGTCGCCGGCACGATAGAGATGATGAAGGATATGAGCATCTCGCTAATAAAAAGTCGAAGGAAAAAGAAGGCGTGGATAAACATTGGGATTGTCCTTTCTTCAAGTATTGCTGGGATGCCGGAATGAGCCGATTGCCTACAATCGACAACTGCCCAGAATGTGGACAGCAGAAGGATGACACAGGTCCAGTCTCAGTGTTCAAGCGCCTAGGGCCTCTCCCTCCTCGAGCAAAAGACCTCGAGGAGCCAATGGGTGGAAAAGAAGAAGACAGATATCACCGGCCAAGGTGGTGCCCCGATGGACTCAGGCACACCCAAAAGCGTCGAGTTCAGCGGCTGCGTAACTTGGAGGAAGCCGAAGCACAGTACCTCCACGCTTTAAGGAAAGCACGGCCCGATCTGGCCGTGAAAGTTCGGCAAACCTTGGAAACGGAGGCTCGTCCGAAAAGGAAAGAATGGCGCCCTAAACCAGTAAAAGCCGATGCAAAGACATCGGCTGGCACAAACATGGTGTTCACACTTCCGTCAGAGTTTTGCGCTCCAAGAACCAAAGAACTACCAGTGGCACAGTGTGACTGCGGCCCACGGCCGGTTATCTTTGAAAAGCCACAAGAGAAGGGCTACAAACATCTGAAAGCTCTGTACCTGCGAGGTTATATCAATGGGCAGCCTGTTCGCAAGATGTTGGTTGACACCGGAGCGGCAGTCAATATAATGCCATACTCCATGCTACGGCGTTTGGGACACTCCACTGCAGATCTGATCAAAACCAACGTAACGTTAAGCGACTTCAACGGCCAAACTTCAGAGACGCAAGGCGTTCTGAATGTGGACCTGACCGTGGGCAGAAAAACCATCCCTACGTCATTCTTCATCGTTGACAGCAAAAGCACCTACGTTGTCTTGCTGGGGAGGGATTGGATTCACGCCAACTGCTGCATTCCATCCACGATGCACCAGTGCCTGATACAGTGGGATGGAGATGAAGTGGAGGTCATCCATGCAGATGATTCGATCGAGATCTCCATAGCTGGCATGAACATCTGGGAGGCAGGAGACCAAGAGCCGATCTCTGGAGTCAGTCTAGACGGCTGTGAGCGCATTGAAGCTACAAAAAACGGGGTGAGGCTGGTCTTATCCACTGGCCTGACAGAGTATCAAAGTCCACGATAGTACGTGGTATGGCCGATCCCTGCGATCGGCCATGAAAAATAAAAAGCAGCAATCTTACGACAAACAGGTCATGCAGTCGTAGTAGGGAGGTTCCCTGCCATTGTAGAGCACAGATAAGTTGTAAACCTTCCTTGACTAATGCAATAAAAAAGGGGGCCGATTCCGGCAATCGGCCCAAATTACCTTTGTTATCCTCACCAGCTGTTTGCCCCGTGTTTAGCATCGATTTAGCAGGTGACGGAAAGCTAGGGTATGGGTTTACCTCCGCTGATGAGCTAGAGGAGATTGACATCGGTCCTGGGGATAAGCCACGACCAACATTTATCAGCAAGAAGTTAGATCCGAATCTGCGGGGTCCGATGATAGCTTTGTTGAAAGAGTATCCAGATTGCTTTGCCTGGGACTATACAGAGATGCCCGGGTTAGACAGGAGCATCATTGAGCATCGACTCCCGCTTAAAAAAGGGTTTCGGCCGTTCCAGCAGCGAGCACGACAGATGAAGGCCGAAATTTTGAAAGAAGTCAAGAAGGAGATCGAGAAAATGTTGACAGCCAAGTTAATCAGGCCATGCAGGTATGCTGAGTGGATTTCTAGTATCGTACCTGTAGAGAAAAAGGATGGCCGCTGGCGTGTTGCCATAGATTTTCGGGATCTCAATAGAGCCACTCCAAAGGATGAGTATCCGATGCCGGTAGCAGAGACATTAATCAACGCAGCTGCTGGTCATAAGGTTTTGAGCTTCATGGATGGCAATGCCGGTAACAACCAAATTTTTATGGCTCCGGAAGATATACACAAGACTGCATTCAGAGTCCCAGGTTCGGTGGGGTTGTTTGAATATGTAGTCATGACGTTCGGACTGAAGAATTCCGGCGCCACATACCAAAGAGCCATGAATTACATTTTCCATGATCCGATCGGCAAGCTGGTGGAAATTTATATCGATGACGTGGTGGTCAAGTCTGGTTCAGTACAAGGACACTTGGACGATCTGCGACGCGTCCTGGACCGAACAAGGAAATTCGGGCTACGAATGAATCCAAAGAAGTGTGCCTTCAGGGTGACGGCCGGTCAGTTCTTGGGTTTCTTGGTCCATGAACGCGGAATTGAGATCGGCCTGAAAAGTCAGGAGGCGGTACGAACAATGAAGCCACCTACCACGAAGAAAGAACTGCAGTCTCTCATCGGCAAGATCAACTTCGTCAGAAGATTCATCTCCAATCTGTCAGGAAGAATAGAGCCGTTCATGGGACTGGTGAAAATTAAATCTGATGAAGAGTTCCACTGGGGGACAGAACAACAACAAGCCTTCGACGAGATCAAAGAATATCTAACGAAGCCGCCAGTATTGGTTCCGCCCCAGCCGGATAGGCCGTTCTACATTTACTTGTCAGTAGCTGACACGTCCATCGCCTCGGTGGTGGTGCAGGTTTATGATGATCTGGAGCGAGTGGTGTTTTACATCAGCAGAAGGATGCTGGATGCAGAGACAAGGTATCCTGAGATCGATAAGTTGTGCCTCTTCCTGTTTTTCACCTGCACCAAGCTGCGCCACATCTTGCTCTCAGCAGAGATTATCATTATATGCAAATCAGATGTCATAAAGCACATGCTGTCGGCTCCTATGTTGAAAGGCTGACTCGGCAAATGGATGTTTGCATTATCGGAATTTGACATCCGGTATCAACCCGCGAAAGGGGTTAAGGGTCAGGCATTGGCCGACCTCATTGATGAAAGGATCAACACTGACATAGCAGCGCTGTCTATACGAGCGTGGGCTATGTTTTTCGATGGATCGGTTTGTGATGATGGTTGCGGCATTGGCATCCTACTCGTGTCGCCCCGGGGGGCAACATATTCCTTCTCCATTAGGCTAGCTACCCCTCGCACCAACAACGTCGCCGAGTATGAGGCGATACGCAAGGGAATGGAGTTGCTCATCGAAGCTGGAGCAGAGGCAGTGGAAATTTTTGGAGACTCCAAATTGGTGATTTCCCAACTCACGGAGGAATACAAGTGTGAGAGCGAGTCGCTCTTCCCATTATGGTTGCAATGCCGTGAGCTCATGGCACAGTTCCGGTACATAAACTTTAACTGGATCCCGCGATCGCAGAATACAGAGGCAAATGATCTCGCACAAATGGCTTCAGGCTACAAGGACGTAGCAGAGGGAACTGATGTTCAAGTACAGTTCCTGGAGTCGGACGACTGGAGAGCCGATATCTTCAATTACTTGAAGGATTCGGCTCAGGGGGCACCTAAACGGATAAGGTACAAGGCCAAATTGCCGAGCCACTATGACTGGCTGGTAGAATTCGTATCCAGGCTTGATTATTCTATTGGATGTGCTCATGCCAACTGGAAGAAAGCAGGGACGGATCACAGTGGAAAATAGCTGCCGAGTGCTGGTGTCATCGGCAAAGTTGTCTAGCCTGAAGGAGATTGGATTTTCAAAATGTTCCGATTCTTCCGTGTAAGGAAAGAAGATAGGATTATCCAGGCCTTGGAAGAAAATGCTGAACCATTTGGATGCTTCCTGAGGGATCAGTTTGCTACCTGGCAGTCTGTACAGAGCTTGGCCATAGCTGGTGCATCGGATCTGCTTCCCTTTGACATTTGGAAAGGTGCAACTCGCCAAAAGGGGGAAGTTTGGGACATGGTTTTGAAAATACAGCTGGGCCCATAGCTGAATGAACCACCAAGGACCTCCTGTTTTGACTGCTAGGCCGGAGAATAATTTGACAGACATCAACTGGAGATATCGATAGACTTCTCCAAGGAACAGTTTGCCGATGCCAAGTTGAGTGCCTTTGGCAAGATCGTAGGCCAAGGGGAGGTAATTCTTGGTTGGATCCAGGGAAGGGCCACATAATATGAAATGTTCCAGCCAGAAGTTGAGGAAAGCCGTGTGTTCTTTCTCTCTGACAGGGCCTTTAGTTTTCATGTGTTTTTGAAGATAAGCACCCCAGTTCGTGCAGTCTGTTTTGGAAGAAAGCTTGTAGGGGACCTTTGTCAGCTTAAAAGCAGAGGGGCTGGGTGATGTAACGTCCAGACCAGTAATCATCACCACGTCTAACAGAGTTGGTATCATGGGGCCATGACCAAACATGAAGCAGTTCAGAGCATCGGACCAGAAATAGCCGATGGTTTTTAGAAGATTTTCATGTTTCTCCAGGGGAGACAATGACAAGTGCAAGGCATCAGCTATTCCCGTGGTTTCCCATTGAGATTGGTAAGTTTTGGCTACCCTGCTGAACCAAGAGACCCAATGTTCAGGAGGATTAGGCCAGGCTCGCAAGCAGTCGGCCCAAGAATTCAAATCTAGGTTTTGGCTTACGAAGGGGATTCTGTTTGCCTCGCAAGAGATCAGATGGGCAGGACTAGATTCTGTACGGGGGCCAAGACAGAGAGAATTTGGGAGAGAAGGATGCGGCAGCAGGATGTCTGAAACCTAAAAAATTTAACAGTGGAATGAAGCATTAATTCAGGTGTTTGCTATTAATTCTAGCACCGTGTTCAGACTGCGAGGAGCAGGCGTACCTTCAGACCAGATACCGCTGCGCTGGTATTGGACGATTCTGCCATCTAGTTTGCCGGCGGAGATGGATCTATGCGATTGGGGATCGGGAGTTCTTGTCGCTGTAAGCTCGATCTATGCGGTGAGGAAGTTGGAGATCTGGTTTAGCCTTTTTGAAGAGGGTCGCAGGCTACCGTTTGAAGTTGGAGAGTGGCCGCTCAGATTTATCTCAATATGCGACCAAAGTTGATTTGGTCAACGTTTGTGGGGAAAGTCGATGTGTTACCATCGGCTCGTTGGGCTTTGACTTGGTTGACCATATGAGCTAGTATGGTGAAAGCCGATACATTGCTATCGGCTTCTGGAACGTTGACCTATTTTGACTATCGGCAAAAGCGAATTGGAAAAGCAATCTTTGTTGATTCAAAAGACGATTGTTTACAATGGAGCCGATTGCTTACAAAAGGAAATCTACTGCTAGTACTACTACTACTAGTTCCTAATCTAGAGGCCGGTGTCGTCGCCGCTGTCCTCGCCGTCGTCGTACTCGCTGTCATCAGCGCTGCTGCCGGCATCGTCTTCGTCGCTGCTGCTGAGGATGTCAGCGGGGGCCTCCTCGTCCTCGTCGTCGTCTTCGGTGTCCTCGCTGGACCCGGCGCGGAAGCGCTTCACCGGCGGGTATTCATCGGAGGAGGTGTCCTCCTCCGCTTCCTCCTCCTCGTCGGAGGATTCGACGCCATCTCAGGACCAGGCGTCGTCGGAGTTCTCCACCTCCAGTTCCCCGTCAACAAGGAACTGGAGGCCCTCCTCGCCGTCGGTCAGGGACTCGTCGTCCTCCGACCAGGCGGCGAAGTCCCAGTCCCTCTCGTCCCACCATTGTGGGGCGAGAGCCTCGTACGCCGCCATTGGCGGGTGCTCCGGCGTCGGCTCTCGGTTGCTCATCGTGTTGGAAGATTGGGAGGAAAGGGCGGACGATTTGGAGGAAGAAGAGGAGGCCATGGCGGAGGAAGAGGGTTTTTTCGGCGGAGGAAAAGGGTTTTTTGGCTAATGGAGGAAGATGGGGGCTGCAAACTGCTCAGATGAATTTAAATAAGGGGAATAGTGGGAGACGGTTCAATGCCATAGCAGTTTCCATAATGTGGTGCCAAAACGGTCAAATCATGCACTGCGGAGGAGTTGAGAAGACAGGGCATCATGATGAGGGGGTGGCGTGACGATTCTGCTCTGCAACGCGTAACCCGATATAAAAAAAAGGGGGAAGAAAAAACATCAGCAGAGTGGTTTTGGAATTATTATTGCC
Source organism: Avena sativa (assembly GCA_916181665.1). Lineage (NCBI taxonomy): Eukaryota > Viridiplantae > Streptophyta > Magnoliopsida > Poales > Poaceae > Avena > Avena sativa. Next base: position 27,313,946 of record OV702283.1, read on the forward strand.
AAAACCAGGGGGCATGTGTTATCACCACATTTTGGCCAAAGGAGGAGATGGGCCGTAATCAAGATGGGCTTGGAAGATACATATATGCAACGTGTTGTTGAATCGGCCTTGTGTGTGGATTTGGGCTAAATTGCCCGTGTATCTTATATTATAGTAGGTTCCGTTTCGATTTAAGTAAGAGATAGAGTTGTTAGGGTTATTCCAAAGATAGAAAGTCTCCGGACTATAAATATGTACCTAAGGTTATTGAGAAAAGGAGAACGAACACGTTCACAACAAACACAATCTCGGCGCATCGCCACCCCTTGTTTCTAGGGTTTTTCTCGGGTAAGTGTCATGCTGCCTAGATCGCATCTTGCGATCTAGGCAGTATCTACTTATGCGTTATTTAGTGTTACTCGTGCTGAAGCCTTGTTGATGGCGAGTAATACTGTTATCATAGATCTGTTTGGGCTAGCATCGGTGCTTTTTTGTTATGATTGCTTAGCTATGCTGCCTTTACTTATCTCGCTGCCTTTGCACCTTTTCCCGGGTGTAAGGGTAGCATCTTGCTTGATCTTTATTCAGTCGATTTGATCCATTATAGTTTTGCCTTGTTTTCCAAGGTTTAGTTTGATATCCACATAATCAGGCCTTACAAACGGGTTGAACGATCCAGTAGTATGTAAGGATATGGTTTGCTAATTCGTGAGGAGTTGTTCCGGGAATTGACTTTACGTCGGTTGTTAGGCCTTCTCTAGGGTTAGTTTTCTATCATCTTTCATGTTTACCAGGCTCAATTACGTGTAGGATGTTCCAATTACGTGGTGAAAACGTTAAACTGTCGTAGATCGAGTTAACTTATATTGATGAAGCAAAACCCCATGTTATCGTAGATCTAATACAGAACCATGGGATAATCGGCTCCAGGAGCCGATTCACAGGGAAACCTGGGAGCCGGTCGCGGCTCGAATTTTACGTATGTTTGTTTGCCATGCAGGAAACCAATCGAAGCAATCCATCACCTTCCTGACCAGGTATAGGTCAGGTGGCACGCCCTTGCACCAGCCAGGACGTGTGCCGGAGTTTTGCGGGCCGTTGCCCGAGGGACCAGGGCCCACCAGCAGTTCTGGGAGCCTCCCGGCTCTTCGTGTTGCCCGTCGCTGCTCGCCGGTGGGTTTTGGCAGGCAACACCTGGCCACATTGGGCCAGGGGCACAAGGCCCCATAGGGCCCAGCCGATCCTAGAGAGTTTAAATCGTTTAAACTAGAGATAGGGTTTCTAGAAGAGGGGAGAGTCCATGCCCCCCACTCCTTATCCTTTGGGCTTGGGGGAGGGGCTAGGGCTGCGCCCCCCTCTATATAAAGAGGGGTGGGGGCGCACCAACCCCCCCACACCTCTCCTCCAAACCCTAGCCGCCTTGCTAGCTTTCCTCTCTCCCTCCCGACTGTTTGTAGGCGAAGCCCTGCTGCAGAAATTCTCCACCATATACACCACGCCGTCGTGTTGTAGATCCAATCTATCTCTCCACCATACTTGCTGGTCCGAGGAAGGAGGAGACGTCGAGGTGCTGCACGTGTGCATCTCACGGAGGCACCGCCACTTGTGGTGCTAGATCGGATCGGATCGCGAGGAGGAGAAGCGAGTACGACTACATCACCCACGTTCCGACGAACGTTCCGCTGTGCAAATCTTCAAGGGTATGAAGATCTAATCCAATCTCTCTCGTTGTTTGCATCTCCTAGATTAGATCTTGGCTTTCCCTCTGTTCGCTCCATAGAAAATTTTGATTTACTATGCCGCGAAACCCTTCACTACCTCCTTCTCTCGCGAGGCCCCAACAGTGGTAAGTTGCTCCTCGCGGTCCGTAGCCTCCTGCTGCAGACGCTCCTTGGTCACAGCTGCGTTGGCTAGCTCCTGCTCGAGGCGCTCCTTTGCACCAACGACGTCCTCGGCTTTCTTCTCCGCTCACCCAAGGCTCTTTTTGAGAGCATCAAGCTCGCGGAGGGTGGTATTGTTGTCCTCTGCAAACAGCAGAACACTTATCAGATCAAAGAAAAGGAAATAGAATAAGACGCAAAAATACAAACCTATAAACATCAATGGTAAGGAAATCGGTAATCGTTAACTGCTCGGTTGTCTTGAGAGTAGCGACTAATCGGAATTCGGATGATTAACTGATTAAATCGATCGGCTATTAATCGGTATAGCCTACAAAAATTAGCACCTAAAACACGTATGAATCCTATTGCACCTCAACCATGTACCCTATTAAAGGCAGCCTCGAGCTCCCGGATGAGATCCTCAAGGCGCTCGAGCTCTTCTATCTGAGGTCTGGTTGGCAACTACGAGAAACTAGTCAACAACAGCGAGGAACTAGTTGGTGATGGCAGAAATCGAGCTCCTTTAGACAGGAATCGAGCGGGGGCTTCACAAAACCTACTTCATTAGGTCAGGCTAGTGGATGGATGGGCAATGTGTGTTGATAATTTTGCAATTTTTTTGACCAAGTGTAGTGGATAATCGGGAACATACCTAGTAATCAGAGTGTTAGAGCTATTAATCAGGCTAAACGATTAACACAAACGATTAGTGGTACTCGATACGGTCAGGTCCCTAGTAGTGATTAATCGGCCTATTAATCGCTGATTCGGCCTATTTTTTAAACAGTGATAAACATACCCTTAAGCTGTTTGAAGCTGGCCTCCAACGCCAGGTGCTGCTGCACCAGCTGATTGGCACCTTGCACAAAAGGTTGCACCAAACACAACTTGTCAAAAGAAAGGCTCGAGGGCTACGCCCAAGAAACGAGCAAGGCAAAGTACACACACGAAGAGAAAGCTCGGGGGCTCCCCCCGAGGCACGTACACAAAAAAAGGAAGAGGAAGAAAGGCATGATCAACAGATCACCCGAAAGATGCTTGGGGGCTCCCCCCGAGACAAGAAGTAAAAATAACCAGCAGATCATCCGAAGGTTCTCGGGGGCTCCCCCCGTGGAAAAAAACGAAAACACGGACGGCGACTCCGAAGGTTCGCCTGCAGTCTTCTGAGGGACAGCCACCCGAGCCTCCTGCGAAGAAGGGTTCGGGGCAGCACCCTCAGAGGTGGCCACCGTATGAGGAGGAGGAGGAGCAACCTTCGACTCCCCCATCATCTCCCGAGCGACATCGCTAAAGGAGCCATCGGAAGAGTGGCTACAAAAGGAAAAATCAGACAAGCACAAGCACAAAGACAAAAAAGGAGACAAAGCAATGGCAGATGCTTACGAGTCGAAGTCGCTCAAGTCAAAGACAGGAGGGGCCCTCCTGCCCTTCTTTTCTTCCTTCTTCTCTTCTTTCTTCTTTTCCTTCTTCCGCTTCGCTTGCGGCTGCGGCGCTACAGCCCACATGGGCATGACCGGAATTGGAGAAGAAGAGCCACCATGACCCCCACTGTGACGCTCAAGGCATAACAGGTTCCTAGGGGTCGGTGGAGTCGAAGCATCCGACGACTCACTTGAGCTCCGCGTCCGCTTTCGAGTCTGCTCCTCACGAGATCAAAAGTTTCTTCCACTGGCGATCACGCCGAGGGAAGTTCAGAAATGGAATCCACTACCTCATTGTCCGGCGCATCCGGAAACAGTCCGGGTAGTGGAGGCGACATGCCCGATACCTTGAACTCCTGTACAACAAAAACAAACTTTCAGCACACAACCAAGTGCAAGAAAAACACAGTCGAAAAAGCGCTACGCGCACGCCCCAGATCTACACCTGTGGAACCGGATGAGAGGCGGTGAATGGAGGAGTCAGCGACTTCCCTGGGAGATCCTCTCCAACCTTGAACTTTAGCAGCGGGCGAAGAATCCTGTCAAGATCCCCCTGGAGAACTCTTCAGCCGAAACCCTAGTTAGATCGTGGCGACCAGAATAAAGGAACATCGGGTGCGCCCTAGCCTGGAGCGGCTGCACCCGACGTTTGATGAAGGTGCGGATGATATCCACACCGTTCACCTCCTTATTCAGAATCAACTAAAGATCCTCCACCCGATGATAGAGCCCCTCAATCTTCGCCACCTCTCCATCCAAGATGTGGTTCTTCCACGACCTTTTCGACTCGATTTTCTGGGAGGGGTCAAAGGGAGCAAGCCCAAAGTTCTGTCTGGCCACTGTGGAGTCGCGGATGTAAAACCATCACCTCCGCCAGTACTGTACAGATTCGGACATGGAAAAGGAGAAGAAGAGAAAGTTGGATCTAAGGGAAATGATGCAGCCACCAATGGGATAAACACCATCGGAGCCGGATTGCCTCTTCACGGAATAGAGCTTCCGGAAGAGGCCAAAGTGCGGCTCGATACCGAGCCAACACTCGCAAAAAGTGATGAAACAGGCGACATGAAGAAGAGAGTTTGGTGAAAGATGATGAAGCTGGATGCCATAAAGAAAAAGCAATCCACGGAGGATATCGGGGATTGGGAAGGAAAGGCCCCAAAGGACAAAGGCGATGAACATAACCCGAAACCCAGCAGGAGGACGGGGGATTACCTCGTCGCCAGGAACTCTGATGGCATCTCTATCCTGCGGGATAAGACCCCGCTCACGGAGCTTGCGGAGGTCGCCCTCGCGCGTCTCTGATCGCCGCCAACCACCATCGGTGACGCGAGTGGCGGCGGAACCCTTTTTGTCGCCGGCGGCAGCGCTGGTACCAACTGAAGTGGAGTACTTCTTGGACTTCCCCATCGCAGTGTGGCGGCGACGATGATGAGCACGCAAAATCGAAGATGGAAAAGTTCGAAGAAATTCCAGTGCGCAGCAAGGAAAACTCAAGAAGGGGCACAGTGAAACAGGAATGGCTGCGGTGAAAACAAACTCACTTTTCCCCAATGATTATAAGGACGAAGACGATGCACGACGACCGTTCATCGGGAAGACCTAGAGCCAACTCCAAGATCTGACCGTCCACGTGTCAGCACATCAGTGAACCGTCGCTCACACGCCGTCCACTAAGCACGGAAATCGAGGCGACACCGTATTTATCTCCACGCCGCGCGTGACCAGTCAACTCAAAGTCAGAAGGTGGGACCCATGTTCGTCTAGTCACGTCATCTCTGGCGCCGCAGACGCTTGAGGTCACCAATCGTCAGCACTGACGTCATCAAAGCTATACTAGCAATGGTTACAATCCTTCGGCTACACAGCTAAAAGTACTCACTCGAATCTACGATTCGACTAACTACTCGGGGGCTACTCCTATCAGGAGCGTTGGCCGCGCACCCGAAAAACAACCAAAACACTACACTTCGAGTCCTCCGTCGAGTCTGCGAATCCACTACGGACTCGGGGGGGCTACTCCCATAGGGAGGATGGATTAAAGCATCCGGAAAATTTGTGTCCTACGGACCTGAAGCCTAACAACGGACGAATTAAAGTCTCTGCTCGATTCTACGACTCGAACAGACACTCGGGGGCTACTCCCATAGGTAGCGCTGGTCGTGCACCCTATGAATTCTTCGACTGCGATCCTTCGGATCAGCATGCAAAAACTTTTTGGCAACTCTGCCCCAATTAATGCTAAGTGAGAAGCGTCCTCCTTGGCCACCCGAAAACACCTCCGCGATGAAAAATATTCGGATGCTATGTCTGCGACACAAATATAAGACCTACAGATATCATCTGATGGCCTGGCAACGCACACGACTGCGCTCTGCTAGTGAGAATCCGTGCCAGCAAGCGCGATGAAAATCCCGACGGACGCGTTGGGTACATCATTTAAATTTAGTGGAATTCCACTCCTGTAAGTCCTCCGCGGCCTGAGTCGAATTGCGCCAGCATATGTTCCGAATTCGAGTCGAGGGAATCAAATCTGAAGAAGATCGTGTTGTTTTGTCCTAAGACAGTTAACTGACCCTGATCCGTCGGGAGAGTCAGGCACACGCATCAACAATCCCTACATACTCAAATCGTTCTCTAGACAAACAGAGATAGCTGCACCCGAAGGATTGAAGAGTCCTCAGCCGAATCTATGATTCGACTGAACACTCAGGGGCTACTGACATGGTTATACCCTGAGGGTACACGATCTTAGAATACCTGTTTCAGCCCAAGGAAGGCCCACGAGAAACATGCGCCAGCCCATGAAGACTTTCAGGTGGCCTGGGCCCATGACGCCTTCGGATCCTTGGAGAACAAGACTAGAATAAATAGAATATTCAAAGGTGAAAACCCTAGAACTTGTAACCGACTCGATCTGTGCCTGGGACCTGCCTATCTCTATATAAAGGCTAGGAGGGAACGACGAGGAGGTCTCTCTCGCATACCACCGCATACACACCTCCACGCCAGATTGCATCTGCACACCCCTGTAGCTTTCGGTTCCGCCATAATCAAGAGCAGACAAGCAGGAGTAGGGCTTTCCCTCCGGGGGCCTGAACCTGGGTAAACCTCGTGTCCCCGTGTTGCTTGTTTGCTAACCGTTCCGCGATCTCCAGCATCCCCATCTTCTCCAAAACCCAAGCTCATAACAATGGGCATTGACAAGATTAAACCTTGTCAGCATGATTATGGCCATTATTGATCTCTTAGTTGGTCGCTCCTAGTCTTTTGCTAGCCTCCACTTGTATGAGTAAGCTCTACTCATGCATCCAACTCCCAATAAACCAAGTTGTTCCAAAGTGTCCACTATAAATTCCTATGCATGGTGTGTTACACCATTCCAAGTATATTCTTGTTTTATCTATCTTCCAAATTAAACTTGTTATGTGAAAACTTTGTGATTAAAGCTCTCTGATGACCCACAAGTATAGGGGATCGCAACAGTCTTCGCAGGTAGTATTACCCAATTTATTGATTCGACACAAGGGGAGCCAAAGAATACTTGCAAGCCTTAACAACTGAGTTGTCAATTCAGCTGCACCTGGAAATAGTTCTTTCTCACAGAAGTTTATTAGTAGCAATGGTTTGTAGTAGCAACAGCAAAGCAACAGCAGCAGTGAAACATGAGCAATAGTAACAGTAGCAACAAATAGTAGGATATGAGCGCGGTAGGCATAGGGATGGATAGACGGGCATTGCATGGACGAGTCTAGACATGTAACTTCAAGATCTAGGGCATTGCAGATAAATAAGAATAAGCATCCAAGTACTAAACAATCCTAGGCATGTGCTCCAAATATAGTCATGTGTCTCACAATGAGAACTTGCACAACATCTTTTGTCCAGCCAGCCCGTGGCAGCGGAGCCTCAAGGGAACTACTGGCAATTAAGGTGCTTCTTTTCATAGAGCACCAGAGCAAAGCATTAACACTCTGTGAACACATGTGATCCTCACATCATAGCGATCCCCTCCGGTTGTCCTAATTTCTGTCACTTCGGGGCCTTTGGATCCGGACAGTGATATGTGTACACAACTTGCAGATAAGATCACAAACAATACTATCATAATGATTCAATAATAAGTTTAGATCTGAGATCATGGCACTCGGGCCCTAGTGACAAGCATTAAGCACAACAAGTTTCAACAAAGTCAAATAGCACTAATAGAGATACTAGGCACTATGCCCTAACAATCTTAATAGAACTCATCCAATCCCTACCATCCCCATAGCCTACAGCAGGGGATTACTCACTCATGGATGAGGGAAACATGGATGGTTGATGGAGAGGCATTGGTGATGACAATGGAAATGATCCTCTCCAAATTCCCTATCCCGGCAGGGTGCCAGAACGGAGTTTCTGGATCCGAATCTTGGTTTCTGGTGGTGGCGGCGCATCAGAACTCTTTCTGGAAAAACGACGAACCCCCCTTGGTTTTTAGGTCAAGAGGCATCTTATAGGCGAAGAGGCAGGCCGAGGGGGTGCCTGGGGTGGCCGCACCCCTCTAGGCGCGGCTAGGCCTGGCCCGCACCTGGCAGGGGTGTGGTCCCTCCCAAGCCTCCACTCCGTCTCGTACTCTGGCTCCGTGGATCTTCTGGTGAAGTAGAATTTTTGGCATATTTTCCAGGATTTTTCGTGATAGTTGATTTTCTGCACAAAAATTAGACACCAAGGTAATTATGTTGAAAACAACGTCAGTCCATGTTAGTTGTATCCAAATCACACAAGTTTAGAGGAGAAACAATAGCAAAAGTGTTCGGGAAAGTAGATACGTTTTGGACGTATCAACTCTCCCAAGCTTAGCTTATTGCTTGTCCTCAAGAAATTCAGTTGAAAACTGAGTGCGATAAAAGAACTTTTATGAACACATTTTCTTCATATGATGTATATATTCTCAGCACAGGAGTATATACTTAAACCATTCACAATAAGAAGTATGCAACTAAGTCTACTCAATAGTCATTGCAAGCTATGAAGAAAAACCAACTCAATAATAATAAGTAGCATGAAACATAAACATAAGCAACATTGCAATGCTCATAATAAGGTATGATAGAGTGGTATCTCGCTTGACTTCATTTGTAAATCACAATATAAATGCCAAGGCACCTCTGAAGTTCACATGAAGACTAGAAGTAAAGATATCAGAGACACAAGCATCAAAGTCATGACATAATTAACCAGGTTTTGGGACAAACACAAGAATGACAACTATGCTCTCAAGAGGGTGCTCATAGAATAAGTGGTGACTCAACAAGGAAGTGAAAAAGTTTTGAAAAGTTTGAAAGGCTTCCAAATGCTGAAAGTAAGGTACTCATTAGCTTTGAGCTCTCATTGCCCCTATCATAGGCATCTTTATATGGTTAAGGTGAAAGTGATGTCCAATCTGAGTTATATGCTTGACAGACTATAAACTAGAAATCCCATGTCCCTTGAGTACGAGGGCCGCTCCGCATGCTACTCAACTTTGGTTACCTGTAAGTTCTTGTCATTGTAAATACATGCATATTATAGAGAACCGCCAACGGGGTACCCCTTGCACATGATACAGGAGCTATCCCGTGATCAAAATGACAAGGTAAGCAGACAATAAGCATCTCAGCGATATTTTTATTTACTATTTGCATAGATTTTTATTGAGGATGCTTCACAGATGCTCACTATGGTAATGCTGCAAGTTTCCACAATGATTACGCATGGCTTAGGCTAGCGGCCCAGGCATTTATCTAACACATATATACTCCATGAACTCACAAGCTCCCCTTTTATTTCACAACGACGACATCCGCACACAAAATATCAAGGTATCAACTGGATATATATCCATAAGTGTTGAAAGTGTTCCCCGTGACAGCACGGTTCTGCTAACTCTCAGCCTATAATTTGCAAGCATATAACTTTCATGAACAGGTCACAATGGTTTAGGATTATTAAGTGCAGGAAATAAAGTGTGTCATCAAGTTTGTGAGAGCTTTACTAACTAACTTTCTCAAAACAGTCAAACATTTTATTTGAAAGAAAACAAGGCATAATGAATATGCACTGAAATAGCAAATGATGCTAATAGGTAGGTATGGTGGACACAGTTGGCAATATTGGTTTTGGGGAGTTGGATGAACAAGTAGAGCTGATGCTCAGTGCAAGTGAAGGCTAGCAATAGAGAGGGAGCGACAAACGAGAGAGCAATAACTGTCATAATCATGCTTGCAACAAAACATGACTAATTATGGCATGAAAGTGATACAAGAACTCTGAGGCAAAATAAATCGTCGAGGCTTACTGACTATTGTTTAGTCATATGCATGCGTGAACATGTGCCAAGTCGATTCATATGAAACTTTTAGAGAAGGATACCACAATATTATACCAAAATATGAATAAAACAATGCAAGCAAACATTCATATGACACGCTACAAACTATTAGCAAGCTGGAGCTAATCATAGACAAGCAAGAACTACTAAGCATCCATCAATAACATACACCTTACATGAACAGAATAAGCATGCTCACAATAATGAGTATATGTACAAAAATGAAAAGAAATAGAGTTTGTTACCAGCCTCTTACCACACCTCAAGTTGTCTTAATCTTCATTATTGCCCTTCACTTGTGTGACTTGAATAATAACATGAAACCAAAATCCACTAAGGACGGCTGAACCCTGCAAAGAACTCACAAAACCAAAGAAGAACAACAAATATTTTTGGTGTTTTCGATTTTAAAGCAAGCCAAACAAAGCAAAAACAAACCAAACAAAATCTTTTTGGATTTTTTTAAGGCAAACCAAAGCTAAAAAGCAAAGAAACAAACCAAGAGAAACGACGGAAATATTTTTGGTATTTTTGTGTTTTAAGAAAGTAGAAACAAAAACCAAAAAGGAAGCGAAACAATGGATATACAAAGAACCGACCGAACATGATATAAAGATGAGTGTGATGTCGGTATACCTCCCCCCAACCTTAGGCTTTTGGCCTAAGCGGGGCTAAATCCCATGCTTCCCAAGAAGGTGCACCTCCGTAGTACGTCGAGGAGGCCCTCTCGTCCTGGTATGAGCTTGAGGACTCCCCAGTGTAGTGCACAGAGGGGTCGTATGAGGGTGCGTCCCCCTGATAATGTCCATGGAACCAAGAATGCGCAGCTTGTCATCCATATCCTCCTTGGAGCGTGACAAAGGTCCCTAGGAAATACTGAACAAAGTGGTTTGGGGAGAGGGATCTCTCTCTTCCCCGTCAGTAAACAACATTCTATAAACCATGCTCTCAAGGGTAGAGCCAGCAGTGACAAAGTGGTGCGCTTTGATAGCAGCAAGGTCAAGCCTCTGAGGAATCCAAACTGTATCATTTGGATCAACAACAAGGTCCAAAGCAGCAACAATACGTGCAACAATAATTCCCCCATAAATGGGTCCCTTAGCAGCTAAACGACGAGCAATGAGAGAACCAAGATTATACTTAGTTTCATTGTTGAGCGCAGCAGCTATAAAGGCCAAATGATAGTTGGAAATATTGCTAGTGTTCTCCCTACAACACTAGTGGCAAGATAGTAAGCAAAGTACCTGATAGCTGGGAGTTGAATATTTTTTATCTTTCCCCTTTGGGCTCTACGGTCATCATCATTAGTTATCACGCGGTAGAGCTCCAACAAATCAGCGGATTGAGCTGGAATATTCTTTGTCGATCCAGCTGTACCAAGTCCCAGGGACTCACAAAATTTCTTCAATGTCATGGTGTAAGACCTGCCATAAATTTTGAAAGACACATCTGGTTTGAACATGATGTTAGCAAAAGAGAAGCTCTCCACAAATGTTTTAGTGAGCGTAGCATATTGCACACTCTCATCCTGCATATAGCTTGTTAGTCCAACCTTCCGAACCAAGGTTATAAAATCCTCAAGAATCCCAGCAGCCCACAAGAAGATTTGGCAAGGAAAGGTGGAAGGGTGTGCATCCCCCTCATCTCCCTCGTTGCCAAATCGTGGCGTAATGAGATCCTCGTTGTATGAAGGCCTGGCTCGGGAGGATGATCTTGAAGGCCTTGCCCTCCTAGGTGCATCATTCTCAAATATTTCACCAAATGTGTGGTTGTCCATGACCTATTTTTTCTGAAATTTTTAGACAAACATCAAACCAAGTGATTTCCAAGTTGATAAATGATGAGAAACTACTATAGAAACTTGCTAGAGGGCTACACATGCATCAAAATGTAATCTCTAAGCATATAAAAAGCATGCAAGCTCACACAACCTGACAACTATAGCAGCAAAATACTCAAGATACAATCTATCAATCACAAATCTAATTGGACAAGTGGAGGAGGCACATACCAAGGAGCAATCCCTCCAAAAATCAGCAACAAAGATGGGCTAAGCAAGGAGATCAAAATTCGCTAGCAAGAACAGCAGGAACTCGAGCTTGAGAAAGTTTTCCGGTGTTTTTAGGGAGAGAGAAAGAAGATGGCTGGAAGGAGGCACCTTGGAGGGGCCCAGGTGGGCCACACCCCAGCTAGGCGCCACCTGGGGGGTGGCCGCGCCCACCAGTGGTGTGCTGGACTGGGGTGGCCCCCTGGGTCACTCCAGGTGTCCCTCTGCCCCTTTTTCGAGGAAAAATTTATTTTGAATTTTTTGGAATTTTTCGGGAAACTTTATTTTTGGCCAATTTTCAGGGTATGAAAATTGATTTTCTTGCAGAAACAGTTTTTTTAGAAGAAGCAAAAGCAAACAAAAACCAAACTACATAAATTCTAAGACACTCTAACAAGCAAACAACTAACAAAACCAAAGCTAGCAAAAGATAAGGCAAAGACTAGGAAGGAGAAAAGTAAAAGAAAGCAAGTATAACCATAGTAAAAACATTATTTTGTTCATTAAAATACTTTTGTTAACAAGGTTGATCAAGTCTTGTTACCAAAACAATCTTATATGAAACAAAACTTTGCATTCCACAAGGTGATTATGTTACCTCATACTTGATAGCAATGGTCCCAATCATAATAGTTTCAAAATTTTCTTGTGGAATGGGACAATATATTTCTCCAACCTTGATGCTCTTAATATTTTCAATGGAATTCAGGCAATATCTTTTAGCAACCTTCTTGGGGAAATAGATAGTATGCTCTTTGTCATTAATATTGAATGTTATTTTCCCTTGATTACAATTAATGACAGCACCTGCAGTATTAAGAAAAGGTCCGCAACAAAATCAGTTAAAACCAAGCAATTATGAGCTACTTGAACAGGAACATCCTCACATATACCAACAAGAATAGTAGTTGACTTATCAGCCATTTGCAAAGATATATCAGTTGGTATCAAATTTTCTAGTTGGAGTCTCTTGTAGAGAAAACGGCATAACACTAACTCCAGCTCCCAAATCACATAAAGCAGTTTTAACATAATTATTCTTAATAGATCAAGAAATAGTTGGTATACCTATATCACCAAGTTTCTTTGGAACCTTACCATTGAAGGAATAATTAGCAAGCAAAGTAGAAATCTCATCATTAGGAATCTTCCTTTTATTAGAGACAATATCCTTCATATACTTTGAATAAGGAGGCAACTTAATAGCATCAGTCAAAGGAATTTGCAAAAATAAAGGCTTCATCCACTCACAAAACATGTTGTAGTGTTCTTCCTCCTTTGACTTATGTTTCTTACCTAGAAAAGGCATAGATTTCTGCACCCAAGGTTCTCTCTCTCTACCATGTTTATTAGCAATAAAATATTTCTTAGTATACCTAGTATTCTTAGTGTGTTTCTCAGTTTCTTCGTCAACTTCCTCCTTATCAGGAGCATCATTTTTATCATTACTACTCTTAGTTTCAGCATCAGAAAAAGATATACTATTAGGATCTACAGCAGGTTCAAGTGGTTCCTCAACTGCTTTGTGTTTATTTTTCTTTCTCTTATAAGGACTACCACTACTTTCACCTTGTTGAGAATCCTGGTCAATTCTTTTAGGGTGTCCTTCAGGATATAAAGGATCTTGAGTAGCTATACCACTCCTAGTTTTAATTCCATAAGCATGTTTATCTCCCGAGGCATTAACTAGCATATCCTTTTGTACCCTAGCAAGTTGATCAATTTGAGTTTGAACCATTTGAAAGTGTTTATAAAGCATTTTAATATCATTAGAAGTTCTTTCCACAATATTTTTCAACTCTTTAATAGCTCTAGAGTTTTCCAATAAATGATTCTGAACTTGTTTATTAAAATTACCTTGCTTAACAATAAAAATGTCAAGTTCTCTAAACATTGATCAGGAGGCTTACCATAAGGAATATCACCTTTATCAAAGTGTTGGAGAGAGTGTACCTCAATAGTGGATGAGTGGGGAATTGGCTTACATAATTCTTCTATAGAAGGTAGATTCTTCACATCTTCAGCTCTAATACCTTTCTCCTTTAGTCATTTCTTGGATTCCTTCATCACTTCATCATTTAGTGCAATAACTTCTCTCTTCTTTGGTGTTGGTATTGGAACTGGTTCAGGCACATCTGGTTTAGGAGTAACAGGCTCAGGTGTATTTAGCTCAACTGAAGTCCAATCATCATAATTCTTGCTTATTTTAGCCATTAATTCTTCAGCATCTGTAGGAGTTCTTTTCCTGAAAACACAATCAGCAAAGCTATCTAGGTATGTGCGGTGATCCAGCATACCACTGCATGATGTAGTACACTATAGTCGTTGATATAACACCAATAAAACATCGTTCACTAGTATTACATCCCTTAGAGTAGTACAACAGAAACATAGCAGGTCCAAAACATGACTATATGTTATAACTCAACTCTTTACACAAGATCCAGAGAACACTCTAGGTTAAAGAGAGAGAAAGAAACTTCTTACAAAGAAGAATCAGGAATAAATAACTCATAGCTACCATACTTATAAAACTAGTAGCTGAACTACGAGGCTTGCATTGCTGCTATTGCAATACTCTACAGAAGTAGGTTCCATGGTTATAAATCCTATTCTTATCAAATCAGCAACTTCGTCTTCACTTGAGTTGATGTGTATGTTGACTTTCTTGACTTCATTGAAGAGCGTTAGCTTTTGATGATGATTCCTGGAGCATAACTTGATGTAGACGTCGTCTGTACTGACTTTAGAACCTAGCAAGGGTTAAGAAGATACTTTGAGTACGAGCGTACTCAGCAAGTCCACTAGAAAAGGAGTGTTTGATGCACTATAACTACGGCCACAGACCATAGGTCGTAGGCAATGCAAGTTTTCGTAAACATTTTTTCAAAGGTTGCTTTTATTCTGAAAGCTATGTCTGTCAGCCTTCACGGGTTTACCAGAACTTTCATGGAGTTTCTTTCCCGCCGCATTCGCAGCTCTTTCCCGGAACAGGAAGTAACAAGTTACAGTTCTTACACTCTGCAGAGGTGCGTCACTTTACCCATGAGAGACCTTAAATTTTGTTGCACGGCTGGGAGTATGTCCCCGTTCAAACTTCCTTGGTTTGAGGCCCAACCTAAGGTCCAAGCCAATCACTACCTTCTCCGCGACCCTGCATGTCTCCTTGGTGTACACCATGTCCACCTTTTGAATTACGGCAATGGTTTGTACAGACCGTTCAGATGCCGGAACTATCGTGGGACGTTGAGGGCTCCCACCCATATGCTGCATATCCTCTACGAATTACCATATAATATGCACGCTACGAGTGATAACAGCCACGACCCGCACATCCAGCTCCATGAGAGAGGAAAAAAATATAGCTGACTTCTCCGTCCTATTCCAAATCTCATGGTCAACGCGTAATATACGGCGCAAGAATCACTGGCGATATTGGTTATTAAGTTCTAGATAATATATTCCTTTACCACCGGAACTCTTATAGTAGGTTATTACCTCATGGTAAATAACCTATAATCACATTATTATGAAAATAGTGTTTTCGGACCTTTTTCAAATGCAGATGATGACAACACTGGATTTGTAAAATATTTTACAGAAAATAATCAAAGGACATGAGCAAATGTGAACTTGCCTTTTGTGATTGCAAGATTATGCACTCATGGTCTTCAAGACAATATAAGATCCAATAGTTGAAATCTGCATCATTGGTCCGGTAAGGACTAATGTTTAAAGAAGCAAGATGCTTTTATGCATAAGTAATGTAATGCAAGTTGATAAACGCGAATCCCGAGGATAACAATGATCTAGGGTTTGGAAACTGGAAATGGTTTCTTTAGACTGTGTTGTCCTTTTAGATAAGTTTCACACTTGTGCTTCTTGTAAAGACTTGTGAGTGCGTGTGAAATAATTTGCAGGTATAACAAAGTAACATACAATGATATAACACCTAAGGTTTTGATCATTGGTTAAAAGCTTATACTATACAAGTTAGCTATTTAAACTTGTAGACTTAAAGTTATGATTAGAGTCCTTTTGTAGTTACTTTAAAAGAATAACTTTTGAAGAAAAGGTTACTTTACAAAGGAAAAGCATGTATACTTGTAAGTAGATACTATTAGGGTTTTATTTTACTTTTAAGAAATCATTGATATAATTGAGTTAAGCATCTTACTAGTATTTGGAATTTGTAGAGCCTTTGTATGAGATGGTACCATATTCTATCCACTTCATAACACTTCACTAATGTTTAGAGCAAAGTAGTATTATCTTTATTTGAGTATTTGAGTAGGGTGTTGTTGATGTTATAAGTGAATGGAATATTTCATCCATTTGGGATTTAGTGATTATCTTTTGTGAACATGGGAACAACATTACTTAAACTACTTACGAATTATCTCTGGGTTTTGAATATGTTTATAAAATTTTGAGTGAATTGATGGAGAAGAAGTTTAATAAGTTAAAAATACTATTATTGATGATTTTATAATTGATAAAATCCTTTTGGAAATAATCTACATTTATTTTTTCATGATAATTTGAGAAAATGCATTTAAGATGATTTGGATTATTTTTACTTCATACAAGCGTCAATTGAGATTATTACTATAAACCAAGATTTAAGTAAATAACACTAAAAGTATATACAATTTATATAACGGTTTTATTGGACTAATAATAAAAGAAAAAGGTTTTATTTAGGTTTATTAAATTATTACATTTTTATTTACTTCAAAGGTGTAATATTATATTTTATAATGATAATTTATTTTTCTCAACATTTTAATATATTATATGTATTTTTATTTATAAATAATAAGATATGATTTTTTTCCAGGGCTTTATTATTTTCCTATTTATCTTAAAACAATTTATCTTAGCTAAAGGACATATTTCAATTCAAAGCAATACATCAGAGAAATGAGTCCCGGGCCTGGACTTAGCTTCTCGGAAATAGTTTGACGACGGAGCACATGAGTGGTTCTACTGGTCCAGCTGAACGATTACCGCTAGTAGAGGAAAAAAACTGGTAATCAACTCCTATGATTAACGTAGGCCTACATGTTATATTGGTCATGGTGAATTATTAGTTTAGTTGCTCCAGTACTATGGGTTACAACAGAGTGATCCTAGTTGGTGAAACTGAACCTACAAATATATGAGATGCCCTCTTGTGTCTGATGCATCACTAAAAACTCGGAACACTCGGGAACACTTGTTGATGCTACAGGAATTAATCTGAACTTGTATAGCTTGAAGGATTCAACGAATTAAGCTCGATGATGAAACAGAGCATAACCTATATGACACGTTTATTAAGAGATGTACTCTGCTACAGGCTACTGCCAAGAAACGGCCTGAATCTGAACTCATGGTTCAGTTTTAGTTCTCAGGCCTGCATATATATACTGATGGTCGGATGAATTTATAATTTAGATCAATAAGCTTGGTAGAGAAACACTCCTAACAAACGAATTGCATAGCAGCTTTAGTTTCAAAACGGGCTTGTGTATGTATTAATTTCACATATGCAACATGGAGTACTGATCTGGTTCACTCCTCACTCAAATGCATGTGCGTGTGTGCACATATGCCCAAATTAGTCTAAGAGGAGTAGCAGGGTATCATCTTATTTAGACAAATATTTACCTAATTGCTTCAGATGTCAAAATTAAACTCCAATCTGGTGGTGGCAGCGTTGGCCCTCCTTGCCGCCTCCTCCAACTAGGAATCTTCCCTAGGTTAGGTGATTTCCTAGACTCTCATGGCGCCTTGCTCGCTGGTGCTTTGCCGTCTATGCCACCGCCATGGCGTCAGTTTTGATTGGCGAAGGGACGATACAGTAGGTGTGAGAACGAAGGGTCTGAAGAGAACTCAAATGGAGATTTATCTCAATCGATTTCTTCATCGATGGGCTTCTATAGAGAAGTGAGGTGTTCTGTATGTGCTACGGTGGATGCTTCTCTGCTTGACAGATGCCATGGTAATTTGCTAAGACGTTGTGGATAGGCTTTGGTTGAAAACTGAAATGGTTACATGCGTGAGTACATGGTAAAACGATAGAGTATTTCTATGTGTAGAGTAGTACGTGTATAAATTCTAACAATTAATATTCTAGACTGACCAATCTATACATTGTTAACAAATTAATTTTACTCCAGACTTTTCATCAAAAATAAATATCCTATATAAAATCCTCCAAATTAAATTAATATGATTTTTCATTCGGGTGTCCATTTGCCTTCATGACTATTTTGCGAGTTAGGCGGAATTATACCGATATCACTTTTATTGGAAAATATATTTGTGCAACCTCCCTCGATCCCATGCACTCGAGCTCTTATCCATCTCCAGAGTGGCGGCAGGCATTGCGGTGCACGGCGGCGACGAACGACTGTGCCTTCTCCATTGAGTATCTTGTGGGAGGAGGAAAACGACAAAAAGATGAGGCGAAGAGATACGGCCGGTTGCGGGCTACGGCTGGACCAAGGTGGATTGCTAGCTGATGCACGTGGATCAGTTAGGAGGAAAATAGAATGGGTTGGAACCAGAAGCTAGCTTGTTCTCTTTTTCTTTTCCTTTTTCTATCTTCTGTTTTTTACAAAATCAACTCAAAACTGATTTTTTTACTTAGTCTAAAATACCAAGGACTTTTGTGAAATATTTAGAATATTGCAGGGATCTGTTGTAACTAAGTGACTTTTATAGTTTTTATATATTTTAAAAATTCAAATCATTTGAGAGGGTTTTACAAAAATAGGAAATTAGGATTTAGGGTTTTATTTGCTATTAAGGATTTCCTTTCCTAGATATTCTATTCCTCCACATTCACCATAATTATGGCTGAACATCATAATCTCACCTCTCAACTATTCATTCATCATACTACTCTTCCTAAACCCCTTGGTTAACCTTATAAGCTTGAAGAGATACTATTCTCATTTGGCCAACCCTAATGGATACATGGCCCTTAACATGTTAAACTTACTTCCTTCATAGTTACTCTTCAAACTCACTTATAAATCTCACATAATTGTCATATTCTTCTTTCTAACACATATACTTATCTCTAAGTACCAAATATATTTTAATCCATCAAGGTAATTATCTCTAAATCCATTTTACCAACTCTTTAATACTCTACAATCCCAATCCTCTTACGATACATTGTATAGCTACAAGCCACACTATATCTCAAGTGATATCAATCCTCTAGAAGGGGTATAGCACCACAATCTTGTATTATCTTGGTTAACATTACCATCTCTCCAACTACTCCATTCACTCAGGTTCTATACTTCATCAAACACTAGCTTGACTTCTCATGATCAATATAGAGGACTTAACTAACTAAGGTTTAGTATAACTTGGTAGACTATCAAAAACTCTTCAACACCTAGTCAATTATTCCAAATTTACTTGAGAATAATGACTACTGTCCATTAAGTACACTAACTTAGACTTCTAGTTGTCTAGTCAAAATATATCCTCAACTAATTGGTAGACTTGTAGTACACCTAGTTTCTTTATAGGTCTTATCTTACTAATGAATCTTACCTTATGATTGTACCTACTTGTCTTAATAAGATTCTTCTTGAATACTCTATCATTACTAACTTTCCTGTAACTTCTTAATTACTAGCTTAACTCTTAGGTTTAGATGCTTCTTCTAGTTAACTCAGGAATGGGTTAACTCCTCCAACATCAAATGGTTTGATCTCCACTAAGGTTCTCACCCCAATGATGATGGCACACTCTACCATAACTAGTTCCTCTCCTTATTACTTTACTTTAGGAATTTAGAAAGAACAATACGATAGATCAAGGGCTAAAGGTTAACAATTGCTAGGTCAAATATTGATCACCCAATTATTATGACCAAATTCATTGGGACATGGTTCAACAAGAAGATCATCTAATAATATGGTAATAAGGATATGTATTGAATGGTCTCAACTTGGTTTGATTTCCTTCTTTCTCAATATAACTAGAGATTTAGTTTTAAGCATTACCATGATCCTCATGGTATAAATAGAGAATAATAAGATAGATCAAGATTTACCTATTGAGTTTCTTCACTTGGGTTATATACTTGATTTTGTATTCAGGGTTTGTAGTAAAGAATACCTTGATTTAATCTTTAGAAGATTAAGTATTCATCTTTAAGTAATGTGTTGTGCCTCTATTTTATTCTATTTGATATTCCCATAGATCAAATTACCTTTACCCAAAATAATGTTTCATCAAAGGTCATATTGAAACTTATCGCATTAAACTTGATGATCTACTTCAATTCCATCAAGTTAAGAGAAGCTTCAATCACTTTGACAAGTTTTATTCAACAGCGCGAAAATTATTCGGATTTTCTATGCATGAATGCAATGCACACATATGTGTTCATCTTATTTCTAAGCCCTAATGCTGGGATGTTATAGTATGTCCTAGAATCATCAGTTAGTCCATTATAATAAATATCAAGAAGCTCATTCTTAGGTAATGGACATCCAGGATGTGCATGAATCAAGGCACAGAACCTTGTCCATGACTCAGACAATTTCTCTTCTTCTCCCTGTTTAAAATCAAAAAGTCTCTACAAAGTAGCATGTCTAGCACTGGGAGGAAAATATTTCTAGAAGAAAGAATCAATCAAACAATCAGGGCTATCAATGGAACCAGGAGGCAATCTGTTAAACCAAGCCCTAGCTTCTCCTTTTAGTGAAAAAGGGAAGATCTTAGTAACAAAGTACTTGCGCATCTTAAAATTATCAGAGAATAAAGCACTCATAGTAGAAAGCTCATTCATATGATCCACGGCACTCTCATTCTCAGTCCCACAAAAAGGTTCTTTCTCAACAATGTCTAAATAGGATAAATCAAGAGAGAAATCATAATATTTATCTTTAATATATATGGGAGAGGTGGCAAACTTAGGATCAGAGGACAGTTTAGGAATAATGGTACGTCTTGCAAGGGGACTCTTAATAGCACTAGTACCATGTGTGTTTCGGCACTCTTCAAGAAATTCATCAGTAAACTCAATGTAACCATCATTAATATCATAACTCTCTCTAGACTCAGGTGAGCTAACAGGTGTAGCAGTGTCTTCACTAAGAGTTTCAGTATTTCCTAGATTAGCCATAGTAGCATCTAGGAAAGGACCTAATGAACCACTCGCATCAAGAACAGTAGAAGTAACATCATGAGTATCAAAAGCGGTTTCAGACTCAACAGTAGTAGCAGTGTGTGTAGAATGTGTATGTGGTGGTGGTGTAACAAGCTTACTTATAACAGACGGCGAATCAAGAGCAACAAAGGTGTTTAGGACTATACCTCTTCTTGTAGTGGATGGTAAAATAGGAAAATTTCCATCACGAGACTTCCCCATGATGAAAGGAGTAGCAGTGAACAATAATAGATCCACGTGAACTTACAAATAAAGCTATGCTCCGCGGCAACGGCGCCAGAAAATAGTCTTGATGACCCACAAGTATAGGGGATCGCAACAGTCTTCGCGGGTAGTATTACCCAATTTATTGGTTCGACACAAGGGGAGCCAAAGAATACTTGTAATCCTTAATAACTGAGTTGTCAATTCAGCTGCACCTGGAAATAGTTCTTTCTCACAAAAGTTTATCAGTAGCAACAGTTTTAGTAGCAATAGCAAAGCAACATCAACAGTGAAATAGGAGCAATAGTAACAGTAGCAGCAAATAGTAGGATATGAGTGTGGTAGGCATAGGGATGGATGGACGGGCGTTGCATGGACGAGTCTAGACATGTAACTTCAAGATCAAGGGCATTACAGATAAATAAGAATAAGCATCCAAGTAATAAACAATCCTAGGCATGTGCTCCAAATATAGTCATGCGTGCTCGCAATGAGAACTTGCACAACATCTTTTGTCCAGCCAGCCCGTGGCAGTGGGGCCTCAAGGGAACTACTGGCAATTAAGGTGCTCCTTTTAATAGAGCACCGGAGCAAAGCATTAACACTCTGTGAACACATGTGATCCTCACATCACAGCCATCCCCTCCGGTTGTCCCAATTTCTGTCAGTTTGGGGCCTTTGGATCCGGACAGTGATATGTGTACACAACTTGCAGATAAGATCACAAACAATACTATCATAATGATTCAATAATAAGTTCAGATATGAGATCATGGCACTTGGGCCCTAGTGAGAAGCATTAAGCACAACAAGTTGCAACAAAGTCAAATAGCACTAATAGAGATACTAGGCACTATGACCTAACAATCTTATTCGATTACATGATAGAACTCATCCAATCGCTACCATCCCCATAGCCTACAGCGGGGGATTACTCACTCATGGATGAGGGAAACATGGATGGTTGATGGAGAGGCATTGGTGATGACGATGGCGATGATCCTCTCCAAATTCCCCGTCCCGGCAGGGTGCCAGAACGGAGTTTTTAGATCTGAATCTTGATTTCTGGCGGTGGCGGCGCAGCGGAACTCTTTCTGGAAAAATGACGAACCCCCTCGATTTTTAGGTCAAGAGGCGTCTTATAGGCGAAGAGGGAGGCCGAGGGGGTGCCTGGGGTGGCCGCACCCCCTAGGTGCGACCAGGCCTGGCCCAGGCCTGGCAGGGGTGTGTGTGCCCCCTAGGCCTCCACTCCATCTCGTTCTCTGGCTCCGTGGATCTTCTGGTGAAATAGGATTTTTGGCATATTTTCTGGGATTTTTCCTGATAGTTAATTTTCTGCACAAAAACTAGACACCAAGGTAATTCTGCTGAAAGCAGCGTCAGTCCGTGTTAGTTGTATCCAAATCACACAAGTTTAGAGGAGAAACAATAGCAAAAGTGTTCGGGAAAGTAGATACATTTTGGACGTATCACTCTCACAAACTTGATGGCACACTTTATTTTTCTTTACCCTAAATAAACTTGAACCATTGTGTCATTTATATTGCATATGCTTGCACTTATAAGTTGGAATTAGCAGAACCATGCTGTCATGGGGAACACTTTCAACATTGCACTTGTATATTGTACACAGTTGATATCATGCTCTTTTGTTTGCGGATGTCGTCGGTGTGAAATAAAAGGGGAGCTTGTAAGTCCATGGAGTTATGTATGTGTGTTAGAGAAACGCCTGGGACGCTAGCCTAAGCCATGCCTAATCATGGTGGAAACTTGAAGCATCACCATAGTAAGCAATCTATGAAGCTTTCTTCTTATAAAAAAGAGACATATTGAAAAGAGGAAAAAGAGAAAAAGGCACCATTTTCCCATGGTAAATAAGAAGATTGTTGAGATGCTCATTGTCTGCTTTCTTTTTCATTTTGATTATGGGATAGATCTTGTATCATGTGCAAGGGGTACCCCGTTGGCGGTTCTTTATGATACACATGTACTTACTATGACAAGAACTTTCCGGTGACTAAAGTTGAGTAGCATGAGGAGCGGCCCTCGTACTCAAGGGACATGAGATTGCCAACTTATACTTTTTCAAGCATATACTCCATAGTTTGTTCACTTTAATCTTAATCACTTCAAGATGCTTATGATAGGGGCAATGAGAGATGAAAGCTAACAAGTACCATAATTTTTGGAAGCTATTTATGAGACTTGAAATCCCTGCTTTCCTTTATGAAGGGCCTTTCTTTCACTTTTATATTTAGTCTCCACCTTCTATCCTTAGGCACCAATTAAGAGAGCATAGTTGCCATTCTTAGTTCAATGTGCATTGTCCCAATATTTATTGATTGATGCATATTGCTGATATTGCTTGCTCTTGAACTATTTGCATCTAGTCATTCTTATGAACTTTGAAGGTGTCCTATGCATTTATTTGCTACTCCATGAGGGACAAGCTGAATGCCACTATGTTATGTTTTCTATATGTGAAACAACAAACATATTTTAATGCATTGTTATTCAAGATATTTGTTTGTATTCTTTCATGTTGCAGCATAGTTACTTTGTCTTATTGTTAGAACTTCTTCTTTCATACTCATGTTTAGAGTACTTTGATCCCAGCTTTCAATGCTTGCAAATGGTTTGATCTTGATTTTGATGGTGCATGTCACCTCAAAAATTATTCTTTTTATCACTTACCTACTCGAGTACGAGCATGAGTTAAGCCTGGGGATGCTTTTATACGTCATAAACGTATCTATAATTTTTGATGTTCCATGCTTGTTTAGTATCTACTTATCTTTGCTTTGTCTTCTCTTTGAGGTATTTTTATATGTTTTCTGGGACTAACCTATTAACAAGATGCTACAGTGCCAGTTGTCTGTTTTCTTCTGTTTTTGGTTCCAGAAAAGTCAGAAAATGAATATTCTCGGAATTAGACGGGACAAAAGCCAAAGTAAATATTTTACTGTGGGGAAACTGGAGCGAGAAGACAAGACGGAGGAGGGCCTCGAGGGGGCCACACCCCCTGGCCACGTGGCCTGGCCTGGCCCGCGCCTGGGGGGTGCAACCGCCTCGGGCACCCCCTCGGCCTCCCTCTTCGCCTATAATAAGTCCCCGATACCTAAACCCTAAGTACCCGATCAATCTTTCATGAAATAGTCCGTAGCCGCCGCCACCATCGTCCCTAGATCGGGGGATCTGAAGTTCTTCCCGGCACCCTGCCGGAGGGGAGAGATCATCCCGGAGGCCTTCTTCATCACCATGCCAGCCTATGGTATGATGCGTGAGTAGTTCCACCTTGGACTACGGGTCCATGTAGTAGCTAGATGGTTGTTTCTCCTCCTTTGTGCTCCATGTTTAGATCTTGTGAGCTCCGTTCATGATCAAGATCATCTATTTGTAATCATGCATGTTGTGTTTTCAGGGATCCGATGGATATTTAGATTCTATGTCAGATTGGTTAATGATTCTATCTTTTTGATTCTATCATGTTTGTGTTGTTTGAGATTTTGCATGCTCTCTGTTTCTAGTAGCTATCTTAGCCAAGTAGATGCTAGTGACTCCAAGAGGGAGTATTTATGCTCGATAGTGGCTTCATGCCTCTATTTGATCTAGGGAAGTAACACAAATATCTAAGGTTGTAGATGTGGTATTGCTACTGGGGAGAAAACAATGATATCTTGTTTATGGAACAAGTGGATTGTTTACCTCACACACTTTGCTTAAAGCAGTTATCCGTTGCTTGCAACTTAATATTAGAGGCGGTTCAGATGATAACCTGAAGGTGGATTACTAGTCATAGATGCAGTTGGATGGCAGTCTATGTATATTATTGTATTTCCCAATCAAATCTCATAGGATCATGAATGTTTAGTATTGCATTGTTATGCCTTGCTCTGTCCTGTCAATTGCCCTGCTGTAATTTGTTTACCCGGCATGTTATGTTGTTTATCTTAAGGAGAACACCTCAAGTGAACTATGGACCCCGGTCCAATCTTTACCATTGATACATCTTCCACTGTTCCTGTTTACTTTCTACATGCCACCATTACCTTCCACACCATATAGTTAATCCTTTGTTTTCAGCAAACCGGTGAGATTGACAACCTCACTGTTCGTTGGGGCAAAGTCTTGAGTTTGTGTTGTGTAGGTTTCCAAGTTGCTAGCAACACCTTTGAGTCGTTTCCTTCCTCCTACTGGTTCGATAACCTTGGTTTCTTTCTGAGGGAAAACTTGCTGCTGTGCTCATCATACCTTCCTCTTGGGGTTTCCCAACAAATATCTACAATGATCTGAGCTGCATCAAAGTCTCACCCTTCAAGTTGATTTTCTCCCTCTCACTCATCCTCCATAATCACATTGTGCATGATCACTCATGTCATCATCTTTCCACATTGTTTCCAAGCTCCATGTTCTTGCTGGGTGACAAGCAATAGCCCAGCAAGCTTGAAGAACACCAAATGCCCTCTCAAAATCTTTCCTATATGCTTCTTGTTGTCTTGCAAAGTGGGCGTCTGCTTCATTTGTGGGGCTACGAACTGTCTTCACAAATGTGGTACATTATGGATAAACATTATCTGATAGGTAGTACCTTTTTGTGTAGGTGTGAGGACCGATATTATTGTTGCACTCTAGTGCCCGAACCTCGCAAGCCTTGAGAATACTAGAGAATGTTTCAACATGTTGATATCATTATGTGATGCTGCCATGCTGAAGAACGAGTGCCAATCGGGAGACCTTGACATGTCACTGCCTCAAGAATGATTATGCATCCTTCCTGATAACCTTTGTATTGTCCACGCCAAGCAAATGGACAGTTCTTTCATTCCCAATGTATGCAATCTATGCTCCCAAGCATCCCAGGAAACCCCTGAACTTCCACTAGCCACGAGCTTAGATGTGTCTTCTTCATTTGATCCTCTCAAGACCCCCCAACCCCACAAAAAATGCCACTACCGCCTGACAGAGCCTGCACATTTCTTCAAAACATGTGGATTCTTCCATGCGAATTGAAGATACTTGTCAATGAGGTCACCAACAACTCCATAAGCAAGCATATGCACCGCAATAGTGTATTTCTTAAGAGAAGCAAATCCCAGCTTACCGATGGCATCATTCTTTGCTTTGAAGTAATTATCGTAGGCTTTCACTCCTTTCACTGTGCGATTGAACAAATCCCTTTGCATGTGGAAGCATCACCGAAACTGAGCCGATGTGTCATTCTAGAGCCGAACATGAGCCTCAACTCTGTCACGGTCGAGGACCTCATGTCATGGGACCGATCCCCAGAACCTTAGGATGCTTCTCTGTTGATTATCATAGAGCACGTGAGCAGTTGTGACCAATAGATCACCGTCATCATTGGATGAGTCGTCTGACAACATATCCATGAACTCGAGGAAGAAAAACAATTGAAGTTCGTCTGCCATTTTATCTACGAAACATAACATCTCAAAACAAGCAAACGCCCTAGGCTGAACAATACAAAATTGAGGTTAGTGGCGGGTACGAGGTTAACTCGGAAGATCGACGACGAGAAGGCTGCCCGCAACTTCGGCATGAACTGTCGCCTCTCTAGCCAGTGCGCAACCAGGAAAAGTTGGGGGGCTAGGCTGGTGCACGACTACACAACTTTTTTGGTGTGTGCGCGTGCCAAATACTAGGAGCGGTGGTGGTGACACGACGATGCAATGGACGGAAAGGTTGGGGGCGTCGGGCTAGAGAGGGAAATGACTCAGTATGGCCGACAAGTGGGCCAGATGTAGGCAATGGCTGACAGCCAAGCGTGCCCTCTTGCCCACCCTCGGATATGCTCTGAGGACCCCACAATACAAGTTTTTAATATACGTAGTAACAAACATCTACCGATTTTGAATTAGACTTGCAATATCAATCCTAACCGTTGGTGACCTAAATCTAATGGTTAAGAGCAAATGGAATCGCCGTGAACAATGGCTTGAGCTGCCTCCACTGTGTTCTAGAACCATCCCGTCTTTCTATTTGAAAAATCTCATGCCAGTCTTACGTATGTTTTCAGCTGAACCAAAAGTACATATGACCCGTCAATAAGAAGAAATAAAAACTAACTTAACAATTAGATGGGACCAGGTTTGGATTTTTTATCTTGACATTGCTTAATTTTTTCTTTATTATAATTTATTTTTATCACCAATAAATGGGATCACCTTGCGTTCGGGTATCCTGTATATTCATTTTCCCTATTATTTTGCAAGATGTTCACTCCATGTCTTTTCTTATGCAAAGTACCCCTATAATGTTAATACGTGCATAGCAGTGTACTCACTCCATTTCAAAATATAAAATATTTTAAATTTACGAAACATAATATCTAGATTTATTTTAATGTGTAGATTCACTTTAAACCTGAGTAAATCTACATATTAAAAAAAGTCTACATACATTTGCTTCACAAAATTAAAACATCTTATATTTTGAAACGTAGGGAGTACATATTAGTACTGCCTGATAGACCACACGAGGTATTAAGTACTCACATCATCGAAGGGCACTAAGTACTCACATCACCTCAATGCAGATGATGTTTAAGTAACAACTGAAATGAAATTGAGAAACTGAAATAGTTGTGATGCTCCGAGGGCCCCGCCCGGACTGGAGTTCGATCGTCTCCTCTCCACCTACGTTCGCCAATTAGAAGCCATCATTGACCCGCTCAGCCCAATCAGTTCAGTTTAGGTGCGATGTCCTCATCGCTCGAAACAGGCAATGTCTTGTCAAGCTGTCTCGTGCCCACGAAAACAATGTAGTACTAGTAGACAGGAACTGGGGATGGCTTGCCGATCGCACGTTCGGCTTTAATAATCACATGATTTTGTCCTTGGACGGAATCCACCGCTCTCTAAGACGTCAACTTCTGAATCTATCTGCCCCTTTTAAATGTCACATGTGCCTGCTGTTTGAAATTTCAGCTTTTCTGGTGAAGGTTTGTGCTTCAAGAGACAGTCTCGCCTTGTTCTGTCAGTTGCTATCGTACAGCTAACGATCGGTATGCACAAACTGTAGCTTCTGCATCACTGCACCACTACAGGCTGCTTCATTGCCATTTGCTAGCATAAACAAACTCGGGATCAGAAGCTTCTGCATCACTGCCACAATGCCGCCACCTAAATGAAAACGTGGGCAAGTCCACGGTCCGCACGAGAGGACAGCCTAACAACCTGAAAAGGAAGACGTTGTCATAACCAGAAGAGCTCCAGGCTCGGTCAGAGGCCTGGCAAGACGTTTGTACTGGTAGTATGCAGCAGCTGTATATCCATAGAAAAATGGTGTTCTGAAGAATGCAGACTCTTTCTGGGTAATTGACAGAACACATCACACGGAGACTGATGTTTTATTCCCATTCATTCATTCATTCATCTGACACCTATCTACAAGCCCGGATTTAAGCTCAACTAAGACACAATTTTGCCTTCAAAAAAGAACTGAAAAAAAACTTGTGATACATCATCTAAACATAGCCTGATAGGAGTTGTGGAGACAACTTGGTTACACTTGCAGACAGCTCAGAGATAAATAAAACAACAAACATATGAAGAAAATATATGGCCCCCTGTTTCCATGAAACTTTGGCGTGATCGATCACCATGTAGTACGGGGCACGGCAGCTTGCTCAGATCGTCACATCACATGACGATCTCGGGCTTGAGTATGCTGGACTTGATCTCCTTGTGGGGCAGCACGACGCCTCCGTTGCTGTAGACCTCGTCGCAGACGTGCACGTCCTCGCCGAGGATGGTCATGTTCTCCACGCGCGCCCACTTGCCGACGGTGGAGTGCCACCCGACGATGCTGCCGGAGATGCACGCGTGCTTCTTCACCCGGGCGCCACGCATCACCGTGCACCTCGACAGCCTCACCCCGGACTCCACCACGCACCCGGGGCCGATGGCCACGTCGGGACCGATCAGGCAGCCCTCGCCGATCGTGGCCGTCTCGTGGACCAGCACGTTGCCCATGACATGCACGCCCGACGCGAGCTTCTCGGGCGCCTTCTTCCTCAGCGAGTCCAGGTAGAGCCTCAGCCCCGTGATGTAGTCCCTCGGCTGCCCGATGTCCATCCAGAACCCCGGCAGCACCATGGCGTACAGGCCCTTGTCGTCCGCGATGCGCGGGAACACCTCCTTCTCGATGGACGTCGGCTTCAGCTCGATGCGGTCCAGGACGGACGGGCTCAGCAGGTAGATGCCGGCGTTGATCTTGTTGCCCACGAACACCTTGGGCTTCTCCACGAACCGTTCCACCTTCCCGGTCGCCTCCTCAGTGACCACCACACCGTACTTGGAAGGCTCGTCGACCTATATATCAGGCATTGAAATTTGTCAGTACTATTATAACGTTATGGAAACCAACATTCTTCTCTAATCAGTGTGCCAATCATGCATACCTTGGTGACCATGATGGTAGCCTCACCACCATGGGACTTGTGGAACTCGATGAGCTCTGCGAACGGGTACTCGCTGATGACGTCACTGTTGAGGACGAAGAAAGGCTCGCCGGAACCGTCGTCGAGCTTGTCGCGGGCAAGGGCCAGAGGGCCAGCAGTTCCCATTGGCTCTGTCTCCTGGGAGCAGGTGATCTTGATGCCAAGCTTGCTCTCGAAGTCCTTGAGGAAGTTGAGCATGACCTGCGATTTGGCCAAAGCAAAACAGGATACAGCAGTGAGATCCTAGAGGATTCTGACGAAAGAACATTTTTTCGAAGGCCTGGCATGTCAGTTACCTCTGGCTGGTAATTGATGGCCAGGATAACCTCTGTAACTCCCACATCTTTCAGAGCCTCGATCTGGTGAAGAAAATATTACAAAATAAATTAATACGAAGATTCGCTGAATAATTATAGATTCTACTATACTCAAGACAGGGAAATGGTCAATTATTGGTTTACTGAATTATCAATCCATCCCTTTTCTTTCTACTATTGTCACAATTATTTGAGACACCGACGGTGATACTGATACATACAGGTAGAGGACTGTTGTTTGTGAGGAATCTATGCACATGGATCCACCTAGCAAATCATGGAGCGATGAGTGGGCTTGCATAAACAATCTACACTGCAGATTATGACAGCTAGACTAATAATGAGGTGAGATACAGTACTATACTGCATTTAATTTACTAGTAGTATTTATTTTGCCTAAAACCACATCTCCTTGTTGGCATTATTTAGCGTGAATAAATGAAGCGTATTGAATGAAAGCATTAGTGCTGACCTGGTGCAGGATC
This sequence comes from Avena sativa, assembly GCA_916181665.1. Taxonomy (NCBI): domain Eukaryota; kingdom Viridiplantae; phylum Streptophyta; class Magnoliopsida; order Poales; family Poaceae; genus Avena; species Avena sativa. Next base: position 27,344,282 of record OV702283.1, read on the forward strand.
ATGGGCTTGTTGGCGAAATCGACGAGCGGCTTGGGCACGCTGAGCGTGAGCGGCCGGAGGCGAGTGCCGAAGCCTCCGACGAGAATGAGGGCCTTCATGGTGGCAGTCCTCCTAACTCAACCTCCTCGAGACCCTGTGAAAAATGCAGCAAGAAACATGAGAAGAAGAGTGAGAATGATCTGATCCAGAACTTGTGGCCACGGAGGGTCGGAGGCTACAGTTGAGAAGACTTGAGAACAAGACACTGAACCCTCTCTGCCCTGCCTGCACAGAACAGATGCCATGTGTCCCAAAATTGCAAGAAAGAGTGTCACATCCGTGGATCGGCAGAGGCAGCGCAAGTCTGCACGGCCAATTCAGGGAGCAAGAACGAAGTACACACAGAAAGGAGAACAGCAGCGGCACTGATTTGAAGGTAGTGGGAGTTTTGGGACAGAAGGACAACCTGATCCTTCAACACCGGTTGCAGTCAGAGGCCTCGTTTGGAACACGGGATGATTGTACAGAGAATCAAGGAAGCGGGCAAAGGTCCTTTATAGTGTCTGGGACTGGGAGTAGTAGGTGGAGGAGATAGATCAGGCGTCAGCAGAGGTGGCAACTGGGAGGGGGCCGTCCTCTTAAGCCTAATCCGTCGTCCATCTATCTATCTATCTATCTTGCTGTCGTGTTGTTTCCACCCGGAAACCAACCCAATAATGATGCTAGATCTCCAGCCAGAAGCTAGCTCGGCCAGCAGTACAGAGCACAAAAAGAGCTGACTTTTTCTTTTTGTGATCTTCTTGGTGACTTGGTTCCTTCTGCCTTAATACTTGTGTATTTTATCGTAGTACTATAGTGGTTACAGGCTGGATCCAAGATGGGATGATGGGATGGTCTCGCGGCCGTCGGAGCACCTACCTAAGAGAACAAAGGGAAGAGACCAAAACGGGGAGATGATGAGGAAGTAAATGAACAGTGGCGGTTTGCTCGCTGCAGATCTGGCCTCCTGATCCTATCTCCCCCGCTCGCTACCTATGACGCAGTGACCAGACCAAGGCAGTAATAACAGCTCTAATGGCGGACGGTAGGTGGCACGGCAAATTGGCAAAACATTCAAACGCGTAGCGACGAACGGAGGAGAAACCACAGCAAAGGGACGAGATCGATCAGCGTGGCACGTACCTTGGCGCGAAGGCAGCGGGCAGGCGGAGCAGCCGACGAGACGGTGCGCGTGGCTGAATCCTCCCGAGCCTCGTCAATGGCTCTGGCGCCGAGGAGGAGAATTGGGGAAGGAAGAGAGGAGTCAGAGGGGGGGAAAGCGTCGGCTGAGTCGCAGGATCGCTGCCAACGACGCGGCGCTGGTTTTATACTAACTCTGCCTTGCCTTCCTCCTCCCCCGTGTCCCTCTCCGGCTGCTATGTGCGGTTAACGTACTTGCTAACTTAATCCTGGCTTCGACCCTAATGAATCTCTGCAACCTTTTTCTGTCTTCAGTTTTAATCTGCTTCTCTCGTCCTCCACCTTTTGTTTCTTGTAGCAATGATTTGCTGTCCTGAGCCGCCGACCCATAGTAGACTGATTAACGGGCCCGGCGGCCGGCGGTTTAACCACGGGGATTCAATGACTTGTGGGCCATGTATGAGTTTCTGCTTTCACAGGGTACAGTTTTCAGTTAGTAAAACTGTTACTGTATTTCGAAGCAGAGCAGGTACTTTTTTAAGGGAAAGCAGAGCAGGTACTATACACTCAATTTAACCCCATTTCGAAAGTCGGTTAGTTTTTTATTGTTGCGACAAGAACTGGGAAATACAAATCAACTAGAGTAGGTAAAAAAAAATTGACTGAATCAATCCGTAAGCATATTTTGGACTCATCGATCTGTGTAAATGTAAGGTTTACAAGTCGTCGAAGGTGACGATCATAGGCGCCTTGTGGCGGATGGCACATTGTATTGAACGAATCATCCCACGACGAGGCGGCGACCAGTCCTAAAATGAAGCGAAGAGGTCGAAAGAGACCGGCTCAAAACCGCGGCTCGTGGTTTAGCGTGTTTAGGTGGGCTCGCGCTGCGTCGCTGGCTGATGGCCAACTGGACCCTCCTTTCCGTTCCGGCCATGATTGTCGGCGGCACGCCACGCTGCCCCGCTCAGGCACCAGCGTCAGCGTAGGTACCTGCCACATGGATCCTGTGTTCACCTTAGATTCTTCTTCTTCTTTCACTAATAATGGCACGGGCAGCTCTGATGCATAAATCATGGAGTTAGCCAACGGCCGGACATACAAGATCGCTCTTGCCACGATCTCCCAGGTCAACGAGCGGGGCACCGTAAGACTACGGCAAGATTTCCTAGTGAGTTAGTATTTTTTTCTTTTTCTCTGGCCATTGACTCGGCTACGTCTTCCATGTCACGCATCCGATGCATGCCGTCTTCGACATGTGCGTTGGAAGCGATCCTGCACATGAGCCAAAAAGGCACCCCCCTCATTTGTTAAACCCCCAAGTCTGAATAGCGTGTGTGCCTTTGAGTGGGAGATCGGGAGGAAATTGGCTCTAAATCACACAACCACGGTCACCTTTGGCTTTAAGTGCTGCGCACAAAACAAATCGAGAGATTCGTGTTTTGGCTCATAGGTCTAAGAGCCTCTTCACTCGCCTACCCAGGACGCCGAATCCAGGATGAAAATTAGGTTCGAACGTTGAAAAAGGTTCAATCGTGTTCACAGAAACCTCTTTTCGTTCTGATCTGGCCCACTTTGGTCCAGACTTTTCAGGCCATTCTCAGGATCCCAGAAACGCTCTTAGAACGCTGGACAAAGCGAATTCGCCGAGTGGACCAGCCCTGTCAGCGACCGAAGCCGAGCCGTCGTCGTCCTTCCCGCCTTTTCCCCTTTTCCCGCCCTCGCCTACGGCCTTGTCCTATAAAAGCCATACATCTCGCCCTCTCCCTTCACACTCTCTCACACCGCTCCCAACTCCGGCGAACTCCAGGCGCTCGCACCTTTCTACCTCCACAACTCCGCCGAAAAGTCATGGCCAACAGATTCCCCAGTGACATTGCGGCGGAGAATGGCCGCCGCACGCTGCAGACGTGGGAGGCTCGGCTGCTCCACGACGCGGGCTATATGGCGCCACCGGACTTTCGTCTTCCAGTCGACTGGAATCTCAGCGCCGGCGGGATCCCTATTCCGTCGATGCCGACCGACGAGGACATCGCCGGCGAGATCCAGGCAGCTATCGCCGCCATGGAAGACCCGGATCTCGCCGAGGTTCCTGTCAACCCGGTCTTCTGGGAGCAGTTCTTCGTCGGCAGGCGCCTCTAGGAGTTCGCCCGACACGAGGGACCGCCGGGCTCGCTGCCGATGCGTCACAATGCGGCGTTTCGCCGTCGCTGGTAGAGCGTTCCTATGCGAACGCTCGCCGTCGTGCTGGAGCACATCCAGACCGGTAACCAGCCCCGCCTCGGCATGTAGAAGCGGCGTCCGATGTCGGCCACGGCGGCGGCCTTTTCCTAGTTTAAATTGAATGTTTTCCTAGTTTAAATTCGATGTAATATATGCGTCCTAGCCTAATTAATGAAATCCGCCTATATTCGCCCAAATTTCGCCGTGTTTAACTGAATTTAGCCGAACGCGGGAACTCGGCCTCGGAACACGAGTGGGAAACTCGGCGTTCCCAGGCAGAAAATGAATTTCGTCTAGCCCAAACTTGGTCCGGATTTTCGCATGTGATCGCCCAACGAGTGGGGATGCTCTAAGTCTAGATCCATTATTTTTTCCACGCAATCCACCACAAAAAGGGGGGATCGAATTCCATTACTCACCAGAATAACGGAATACAGACCACCATCCAGGTTAATATTCAGCGAAAGTTAAAAAGAACTGAGCCAACTGCTAGCAACAACAGCTAGAAAGTCTGTGCCAACTGAGCCACACACAGGGTCGCTCATAGCCAGACCAGCAACTAACGAACAACATCCCAAAACTGCTCCAACATTACAAAGTCGCAAAATAAAAATCACCATCAGGGGCGAGCGTCAATCCCTCCCATCGGTGATCATCCTTGTACCAGGGGCACCACTTGTCCTCCTTGAAGCAACATCATCCATCCATCCAACCTACTAGCAACATCCATCAAAGCCTGAGCACCAGCTCGCAAAGCAGCACTATCCTCAGAATCATGATCATCTGCCAAATATTTCATAAACACAGTAGAATAACAAACCAGTTCAACTAGTAAGTTAATCAATTTGCCAACAAAGCAAGCTTTATTACGCAGTTTCCAAATAGCCCAGCAGATAGCTGCAATCCCAACAATTTGTACATTCCTGGAAATCCACAGAAACCTGGGAAACCACTAGAAGAATTGTGAAAACGAAGTAGGTCTATGATATGTTGGAAACGTATCTATAATTTTTGATGTTACATGCTTGTTTAGTACTACTTTGCTTTGTCCACACTTTGAGGTGTTTTTATATGTTTTCTGGTACTAACCTATTAACAAGTTGCCACAGTGCTAGTTGCCTATTTTCTGCTGTTTTTGGTTCCAGAAAAGGTAGTAAGGAAATATTTTCGGAATTGGACGGGACAAAAGCTAAAGTCAATATTTCACCGAGGAGAACACGAAGTCCAGAGGAGAGACGGAGGGGCGCCACAGGGTGGCCACACCCGCCCCCCAGGTGCGGCCTAGGGTGGGCCCGTGCCTAGGCAGGGTGTGGCCCCCCTGTCCGCCTCCCAGCCTCGCCTCTTCGCCTATAAGAAGCCCCCGATACCGAAACCCTAAGTACCCAATCAAAAATTCCACGAAATCGTCTGTAGCCGCTGCCACCATCGTCCCTAGATTAGGGGGGATCTGAAGCTCTTCCCGGCACCCTTTCGGAGGGGAGATCATCCCAGAGGCCTTCTTCTTTATCATGCTAGCCTCCGGTATGAAGCATGAGTAGTTTCACCTTGGACTACGGGTCCATGTAGTAGCTAGATGGTTGTATCTCCTCCTTGTGCTTTCATGTCTAGATCTTGTAAGCTCCGTTCATGATCAATATCTCATCTATTTGTAATCATGCATGTTGTGTTTGCGGGGATCCGATGGATATTGAGATATACTATGTCAGATTGATTAATGGTTTTGTCTTATTAATTCTATCATGTATGTGTTGTTTGTGATCTTGCATGCTCTCCGTAGTTAGTAGCTATCTTGGCCAAGTAGTTGCTAGTGACTCCAAGAGGGGGTATTTATGCTCGATAGTGGGTTCATGCCTCTACTTAATCAAGGGAAGTGACAGAAATCTCTATGGTTATAGATGTGCTATTGCCACTAGGAAGAAAACAACGGTCTCTTGTTCATGGAACAAGTGGATTGTTTACCTTACACACTTTGCTGAAAGCAGTTGTCTGTGGCTTGCAACTTAATACTGGAGGGGGTTCGGATGATAACCCAAAGGTGGACTTCTAGTCATAGATGCAATTGGATGGCGGTCTATGTATATTGTTGTATTGCTCAATCGAATCTCATAGGATCTTTTTGTCTAGTATTGCATTGTTATGCCTTGCTCAGTCCTATCAATTGCCCTACTGTAATTTGTTTATCCAGCATGCCATGTTTGTTTACCTAAGGAGAGCACCTCTAGTGAACTATGGACCCCGGTCCAATCTTTACCATTGATACATCTTCCATTGTTACTGTTTACTTGCTACAAACCATCATCACCTTCCACACCATACAGTTAATCCTTTATTACAGCAACCGGTGAGATTGACAACCTCACTGTTCGTTGGGGAAAAGTCTTGAGTTTATGTTGAGAAGGTTTCCACGTTGCTTGCAACACCTTTGAGACGTTTCCTTCCTCCTACTGGTTCGATAACCTTGGTTTCTTACTGAGAGAAGACTTGTTGTTATGCTGCATCACACCTTGATCTTGGGGTTTTCCGACGAAGTGCTCCGTGTTGACTAGGCGCCATTAACAAGTTTTCTGGCGCTGTTGTCGGGGAGGCTAAGGACGTCTTCACAAGCGGAGTCCTCCTCAACCTTTCTCTTTACTTTGTTTTTATTTTGCTTAGTTTCTTTTGCTTGGTTTTGTTTGCCTCTTTTTATCAAAAACTCCAAAAAAAATAGTTTAGTTTGGTTTGGTTTGCTTTCTCTTATAAAAACACACAAAAAATAGTTCCTACTCTAGTTGCTGGTCTGTTATTGCCTTGCTTCGTCATGCTTTCTATCAATGGATGGTTTCTTTGAAACTAGTTCTTATTGGCAAGGTGGGTTCATGTAAGAACAAAAGAACTATTATAAGGAACACCGTTTGTCACAAAAAGGGAAACACTTATGGGCACAAATTAATAAATTGAATACTATTGCTAGAGAGGTGTGCTCTACTTATAATATTACTTATTGCTTAGATAAAGTTTGTTGCTGTAGGAGGTATAAACACCTACCTTTTCAATGTGAGTATAATGATAATGTTACCATATCCTCTTATGTTAAAGGAAATTATGGCCTTTATGATGTGGAACAAATTGAATAATTTATTGCTTTGAAGGGTGCATTTGAACTTGCCAGTTTGCTTGAAAATACTGGTGATGCACCTTATGAATATGAAGTTTATGAGATACTTAAATTTTGCTTTGATAATTACAAGGAAGAAAATGGCTATATTATTGAATATTTTAATAGGTGCTTTCCACAAACGGAAGAGACTAATGCCTTGCAGGAGCCTATGGAAGAAGAAATTGCTGAAACAGGAAGCTCATTAGATGAATAAGAGGAGGATGAATGTTATGCTCCTGTGGATTATTTTGAAATATCTACTATGGGTAAAACTTGTGATGATGTTCCTATGCCTGCTACATATAGTAGTGATCATGATTGGGAAAAACACACTACTTTTGATATTGAAAACCTCTTTGATACCAATTCTGAAAATTCTATTGCCTATGATGATACTTTACCTCCAATTTATGATGATTACAATAATGATATTGATATTTTTAGTTCACCTACTATTAAGGAGAAAATCTATTGTGATTACAATATGCCTCCTATATTTGATGATTATGGTGATGAGAATAATAATGATAGCTATTTTGTTGAATTTGCTCACACTACTTATGTGGAGAGTAATAATAATTTTATGCATGTGGCTCATGATAAGAATGTTTTATGTGATAGTTATATTGTTGAGTTTATTCATGATGCTACTGAAAGTTATTATGAGAGAGGGAAACATGGTCTTATGTATCTCAACAATATTAAGTTTCCCCTCTTTATGTTGAAAATCTTGAAGTTGCACTTGTTTTGCTTTCCTATGGTTGTTGCTTTGTGTTTCTTTGATTTATTTTCTTACAATATTCTATGCATAGGAAGTGGGTTAGACTTAAATGTGTTTTGAATTTGCTTCTTGATGCTCTCTTTTACTTTAATTCATATTTCCTATGTGAGCATCTTCTAAAACTATCAAGCCTAACTTGAAGGCGTTAAAGAAAAGTACTTGTTGGGAGATAACCCAAGAGTTTTATTGAGTCTTGGAAGTTATTACTTCAGTAATGACCTCTCCTTATCCTTTTTATTTCCTTTTTGTGCCAAGAATGACCTCTAATGAGAGGGAAGTAATATTTGGGGAGTTGCTGTCTAGAAACATATTTCTGTCCTCCACCATAAAAATTCGTGAGGAGTCTCTGTAAGTCGGATTGAGCTGAAAATGTACGAATAAATCCCCCAGTATGTTAGCTAACTTTCGTTAGTTCAACACTTTTTGATTTGAGCAACAAAAGGTCTTCGAAAAAATCAGTTTCTACCTGCTGGTCTGTTTTGACAGATTTCTGCCATTATTTGCATTTGCTTCTTATTGATTCCTTTTTGGGTTCTTTTTGGTAAACTGAGCTTTTTGAAGGAGTTTCTTAAGTAGCATGTGTCTTTAGTGAAAGTTTTGCTGTTCTAAAGCTAAACCCAAGGGTGAAGTTTGTGTATGAAGGAAAAATTCAGGTGTAGAGAGAGAATAATGTAATGAGATGAAGAATGGAAAAAAGCTCAATATTGGGGATGCCACCCCGGTGTCACCCCAAGAAATATCCAAGAGGTACAAGTGTCAAAGCTTGGGGATGCCCAAGGCATCCCCTTCTTCATTAATAAAAAGCTCAGGTCTTTCTAGACACTTCATTTTTATTGTTTCATGCACTGTTGTGTTGTTCTTGGAGAGTCTTAGTTTTCGTTTTATTTGCTTAGTTTGTTTAGTTTGATTGAATAAAGTAGTTTGGACCCCCGTTCTTGCTGTGTTGTTTCAAATAAGTCGATTGGTGTTGGAAAGGAGTAGAAAGTTCTGCTTGAAAGTGCAAGAGGAGCTTGCATTGACTGTGACTGAGACTTTAGCATGACATGCTAGGTGTTGTTTTGACCTTATGCTTAGTGATTATTGTTGTAGCATGTCTTGTTCCAAACAATTGGGATTGCTTAGTGTGCCTTGAAATAATCATGCGTTGTTTTAGCATACAAAAGCATAGTATTGTGGTATTCTCCTTTGATGTTTTGTTTGGGTTGGCTTAGCACATGCTCACACCATGTTATGACTATGAACAAGTCACCATAGTCTCTATGATTATCCAGTCCTTGACTTGTAGTACCACTCTATGCTTTGATTAGTAATGTTTTGTCGCTCTGTATGATTATGGCCATTATTGCTCTCTTAGTTGGTTGCTCCCAGTATTTTGCTAGTCTCCACTTGTATGAATAAGCTCTATCCATGCTTCCGACTCCCAATAAACCAAGTTATTCCAAAGTGTCCACTATAAATTCCTATGCATGGTGTGTTACACCATTCTAAGTATATTCTTGTTTTCAGTTGTCTTCCAATTAAAAAGTACTTTGTTATGTGAAAACTTAGTGATTAAAGCCCTCACGAACTTGATGGCACACTTTATATTCCTTGCCCCTAGTAAACTTGAACCATTATGTCATCTATGTTGTATATGCTTGCACTTATACGTTGAAATTAGTAGAACCATGCTGTCATGTGTAACGTTTTCAACATTGCACTTGTACCTTGTACACAGTTGATATCATGCTCTTTTGTCTATGGATGTCACCGGTGTGAAATAAAAAAGGAGCTTGTAAGTCCATACAGTTATGTATTTTGTGTTAGAAAAACGCCTAGGCCGCTAGCCTAAGCCATGCCTAATCATGGTGGAAACTTGCAGCATCACCATAATGAGCAATATGTGAAGCATCCTTAATAAAAAGTTATGCAAATATAAATAAAAAGATCGCTGAGATGCTCATTTTCTGTTTGCCTTGTCATTTTGGTTATGGGAAAGCTCTTGTACCATGTGCAAGGGGTACCCTGTTGGCAGTTATCTATGATACACATATACTTACTATGACAAGAACTTACAGGTGACCAAAGTTGGGTAGCATGAGGTGCGGCCCTTGTATTCAAGGGACATGAGATTGCCAACTTATACTTTGTCAAGCATATACTACATAGTTTGTTCACTTTAACCTTAATCACTTCAAGATGCTTATGATAGGGGCAATCAGGGCTGAAAGCTAACAAGTACCATAATTTTTGGAAGCTCTTTTTGAAACTTAAAATCCCTGCTTCCCTTTATGAAGGGTCTTTCTTCCACTATTATATTGAGTCTCCACCTTTTACCTTTAGGCACTAGTTAAGAGAGCATAGTTGCCATTCTTAGTCTATGTGCAGTGTCCCAAAACTTATTGATTGATGCATATTGTTGATATTGCTTATTCTTGTGCTATTTGCATCTAGTCACTCTTATGAACTTTGAAGGTGTCCTATGCATCTATTTGCTACTCTATGAGGGACAAGCTGAATGCCACTATGCCATGTTTTCTGTATGTGAACCAAACAAACTTTTTTAATGCATGTTATTCATGATCTTTGTTTGTAGACTTTCATGTTGCATGCATAGTTACTTTGTCTTATTGTTAGAAATCCATCTTTCATGCACATGTTTAGAGTTCTTTGATCCCAGCTTTCAATGCTTGCAAATGGTTTGATCTTGGTCTTGATGGTGCATGTCACCTCAAAAATTATTGTTTTATCACTTACCTACTCGAGGACGAGCAGGAGTTAAGCTTGTGGATACTTGATACGTCGGAAACGTATATATAATTTTTGATGTTCCATGCTTGTTTAGTATCTACTTTGCTTTGCTTTGTCCACATATTGAGGTGTTTTTATATGTTTTCTGGTACTAACCTATTAACAAGTTGCCACAGTGCTAGTTGCCTGTTTTCTGCAGTTTTTGGTTCTAGAAAAGTTAGTAAGGAAATATTCTCGGAATTGGACGATACAAAAGCCAAAGTCAATATTTCACCGAGGAGAACACGGAGTCTAGAGGAGATGCGGAGGGGCACCACAGGGTGGCCACACCCCCCAGGCGCGGCCTAGGGTGGGCCCGCGCCTGGGCAGGGTGTGGGCCCCCTTGTTGCCTCCCAGCCTTGCCTCTTCGCCTATAAGAAGCCCCCGATGACGAAACCCTAAGTACCCGATCAAAAATTCCACGAAACCGTCTGTAGCCGCTGCCACCATCATACCTAGATCGAGGGGATCTAAAGATCTTCCCGGCACCCTATCGGAGGGGATATCATCCCGGAGGCCTTCTTCTTCATCATGCCTTGCTCAGTCCTGTTAATTGCCCTGCTGTAATTTGTTTATCCAACATGCCATGTTTGTTTATCTAAGAAGAACACCTCTAGTGAACTATGGACCCCGGTCATATCTTTACCATTGATACATATTCCACTGTTACTGCTTACTTGCTGCAAACCATCGTCATCTTCCACACCATACAGTTAATCCTTTGTTACAACAACCGGTAAGATTGACAACCTCAATGTTCGTTGGGGCAAAGTATTGAGTTTGTGTTGTGCAGATTTCCACGTTGCTTGCAACACCTTTGAGACGTTTCCTTCCTCCTACTAGTTCGATAACCTTGGTTTCTTACAGAGGGAAGACTTGCTGCTGTGCTGCATCACACCTTGCTCTTGGGGTTTCCCAACGAAGCACTCCACGTTGACTAGGAGCCATCAGTCTATCTGGAGCACCAATGGATCTAGCAACAACACTCCACACATATTTAGCTGCAGGGCATAGGAAGAACAAATGATGAATGGATTCAAAATCGTCACAAAACTGGCACCTATGGTTACCGACCCACGATATCTTAATCATATTGTATTTTGTTGCAATGGCATCATGCCAGATCAACCAAATCCAAATCTTAATCTTTAAAGGAACTTTTGCTTTCCACGGATGTCTAAAGGATCTATCCGGCCCAGAACTGCATAGAAACTTGTACAAGGATTTGCCAGTGAAAACACCATTTTTTGAAAACTTCCAAAAAGGTTTGTCTTCCTCCTTAGAAAGATTAGTGTTGGTAAGCAATTTCACAAGCCCACCCATCTGTTCCTGAAGCTCTGCTGACAACCATCTCCTAAAAGTGAATCTCCATCCTAGCCTGGCAGCATCAGCAACCAGAATGAACTGTTCATTGCAAAGATCAAACATCTCAGGAAACTTTTCTTTCAGGGGACCATGGCCACACCATGCATCCCCATAATCTGGTTCTTTTACCATTACCAACAGTGGCGGACCTAGAAAATTTCCAAAGTCCGGGCAAACTCTTAATTTAGAGGCTAATTTTACTATTTTTTACCTTTGATGAATAGTAATTAGGCTTGCCGGCCGGGTCCGAAGCCCGGGCGCGTGCCCGGGCTACAGGGATGATGTGTCCACCTATGATTACCAACCACCATTCTCCTCCCACACAAATACAAGCTCTTCACTTGCAACATATCTGCCCAAAAGGCAGAATTACCAGGTCTATGTCTGGAATCAAACACCCCCTTATTCTTCATATAATTTTTCCTCATAAAATCTTGCCAAGGACCATTGCCATTCTCCAACTTCCACCACCATTTGCACATAAGACTCAAGTTGAATCTAGTCAGATTTTTTATCCCCAGGCCACCTTTCTCCTTAGGTCTACAAATATATTTCCACTTCACCATGTGATATTTTATTTTATTAGCACAACCAACCCCCAAAAAAGATATTATTGATTTAGTCATCTCCTCAATATTAGTTTTGTGCATGATACACATTGACATGGGATATATAGCCACTCCAGTGAGACATGCATTAATCTTTGTCACCCTTTCACCAATAGACATAGCTCCACCCATCCAACCTCCTAGCTTTTTAACCAATTTTTCTTTGAGGAAACCCATCTCTGTCATAGTAATTCTTCTAGCATAGACAGGAGCACCCAGATATTTAATAGGACAAGAACCTTGTTGGCAGTTGAAAAGCCCAGCATAAATGAGAGCCTTATCATCATTAGGAGATACTAACAACAACTCACTTTTTTCAAAGTTAATTTTCAGACCTAACATAGCTTCAAAAATTTACAGCAGGATTTTCAGATTTCTGGATCCTTCAAGATCATCTTTGATCATCAAGATGGTATCATCATCATACTACAAAATAGCAACCCCATTCGGGACAAAATGATCCACCAACCCCACAAACAACCCATTTTGCAACATAGAGGAAATCATCTTAGCAAGACTATTGACAACCATATTGAACATGAATGGAGCAAAAGGATCTACTTGTCTTACTCCCTTAGAACTGCAAAAATAAGGTCCCACAACATCATTGACTTTCACACTCAGAGTGCCTCGAGAGATAACTTGCTTAATCCACTCCAGCCATCTAACACTACGTCCCTGTTGTTTATAGCAATCTAGCACGAAATCCCACTTCACCTTATTGTAGGCTTTTTTCAAAATCAATCTTCAAAATCACACCCTGCTGCTTCCTAACTTTTGTTTCTCTCAACACCTCATGCAACAAAGTAACCTCATCAGCAATGTATCTACCTTTAATAAATGCATTCTGACAAACATCAATCAGCTTGTGCATAACCGACTCAGCTCTGAGAGTGAGAGTTTTTGTAAAAATCTTGAAGAGAACCTGGAGCACATAGATGGGCCTAAACTTTTGAATAACATCAGCCTCATCACTCTTAAGAATCAGATGGATCACCCCATAATTGATATTGGCCAACTCTATCTTGTGATCATAGAAGTGTCCAAACAGCACCAAGATATCATACTTGATTATCCCCCAGCACTGTCTAGATCCATTATGAAAAATGCATTTTAAAATATAAAAACCCGAAAAACTCTTCGATGTATGTGCTGACATGATGTATTCTCACACAAAGTTTTGCGGAAAAAGAGACATTTCTGTTCCCTATGTAAAAAAAATAAAAAATGTCTTATGAAAAGCTATCTTAAAGAGCCAAACATTATATTTTTTACACTAGAAAAAAAATGTATTTTTTTGCGAAACTTCATGGGCATGGAGAAAGTATCGATGTACACCCACGTATTTTTTCAGATTTTTTAAACATTTTAAAATAATATTTTCTAATGATGAGGACATCTACACCTGTGAGTCGAAGTGGATTTTCGGATTCACCGTCTTCTCTCAATAAAACCATAGCTGACATGCCCACCTTCTCCTCCCTTGCTCCCATGGGAAAAAGATACGCCATATCGCGATGCTCATTCCATGGTAGTTGGTTACTTCTTTCATGTGGCGGTCCCTCCATGTAAAAATCTTGTTGTGGCACTCATGAGTAGCGAAGTGGTCGGTGCAGGCCGGTGGTACGGCAGGAATTTCAAAGGCTAGTAATAGTAGTGGGCTCTCGGCTCAATGGTCAATCGTGGGCATCACAACATAGATGAGGTGGTTGCAGTCACGAATCGTTCTCCCTCGCTATTACCTCCCTGACGATGGAGATCCATAGTGTCGCAATAGCGGTTGAATGCGGGCAACGAGATCCTTAACCTGCATCCTCCTGTCTAGTGGCGCGAGCTGGCCCTGAGCTGTCTCGATGCCAGGATCCGGCTAGATAGACGACACCAACCGGTAGAGAGGTTGCTAGTAGTGATAGTTTTGACAAAGTACATAGATTCTCTAGAACGAAAGTCGTTATCTTGTCTCTGCCTAGATCACGCATTGTTCACGCGTGTGTGCATCGTGACCTTGTTGAAGGTGTTTTCTCGAAGCTTATGATTTAGGGATGACCTTCCCAGGTTTAACCTTAGGTTGGATCCATCAATATTGCCCCATGTTAGAGATCCCTTATTGGGGATTTTTCATGAAGTAGCATACCCCTTGTTGGGCCACATGATGTTATTGCTGGTAAGATGTCATTGACGATAGGTCATGGTAGATGTTTGAGAATAAAATACCTTGTGTTATTTTTATTTTTCTCTTTGTAAACCATTTTTGTGCGGCATTAATGCCTAGATTTTTTTGCAGCTTAATACATAATAGTATATGGATGTGTGCATCAATGAACGCGAATGAAAGGGCATTTCCCTCCCTAAGTGGTGAAGAAGGCCTCCAGGATGATCTCTCCCCTCCGGCAGGGTACCGGTAAGAGCTTCAGATCCCCCCGATCTAGGGACAATGGTGGCGGCGACTACAGACTGTTTCGTGGATATATGATCGGGTTTTTAGGGTTTCTGCATCGGGGGGCTTTTATAGGCGAAGAGACAAGGTCATAGACCGGTCAGGGGGCGCACACCATAGGGCGGCGCTCCCTAGGGTGGGCCCGTGTAGCCCTAGGGTGTGGCCACCCTGTGTCCCCCCTTCGGCTACCCTTAGATCTCTGTGTTCGTTCCGGTAAAATATTGACTTTGGCTTTTGTCCCGTCCAATTCCGATAATATTTCTTTACTAGCTTTTATGAAATCAAAAACAACAGAAAATAGGCAACTGGCACTACGACATCTTGTTAATAGGTTAGTCCCAGAAATGTATAAAAATACCTCAAAGTGTAGACAAAGTATAACAAAGTTGATACTAAACAAGCATGGAACATCAAAAATTATAGATACGTTTACGACGTATCAAGCATCCCCAAGCTTAACTCCTGCTCGTCCTCGAGTAGGTAAGTAATAAAAATAATAATTTTTTAGGTGACATGCACCATCACAATCTTGATCAAACCATTTGCAAAGCATTGAAAGCTGAGATCAAAGTACTCTAAACATGAGCATGAAAGATGAAGTTCTAACAATAATACATAATAACTATGCTGCAACATGAAAGGATACAAATAAAGGATCATGAATAACAATGCATTGCGAGACGTTTGTTTGTTTCACATATAGAAAACATAGCATAGTGGTATTCATCTTTCCCTCATGGAATAGCAAAACATAAATGCATAGGACACCTTCAAAGTTCATAAGGGTGATTAGATACAAATAGTTCAAGAACAAGCAATATCAACATTATGAATCAATCAATAAGTTTTGGGATAATGCACATAAAACTAAGAATGACAACTATGCTCTATTAATTGGTGGATAAAGATGGAAGGTGGAGACTCAATATAAAAGTAGGAAGAAAGACCCTTCATAGGGAAGCAGGGATTTAAAGTTTCATAAAGAGCTTCAAAAAATTATGGTACTTATTAGCTTTCATCTCTCATTGCACCTATCATAAGCATCTTGAAGTGATTAAGGTTAAAGTGAACAAAGTATGAAGTATATGCTTGATAAATCATAAGTTGGCAATCTCATGTCCCTTGAGTACGAGGACCGTTCCTCATGCTACTCAGCTTTAGTTACCGGTAAGTTCTTGTCATTGTAAGTATATGTGTATCATAGATAACCGCCAACGGGGTACCCTTTGCCCCATGACACAGGAGCTATCCCACATCAAAATGACAAGGCAACAGACAATGAGCATCTTAGCAATCATTTTATTTACCATGAGCATGGTGCATATTTTGTTTTTTTTCTCTCTTTTTTTATATTTTTTTTTGAGGATGATTCATGGATTGCTCACTATGGTGATGCTGCAGGTTTCCATCATGATTAGGCATGGCTTAGGCTAGCGGCCCAGGCGTTTTTCTAACACATATACATAACACCATGAACTTACATGCTTCCCTTTTGATGACTCACAAGTATAGGGGGTGTATCGTAGCACTTATGATAAATAGGAGTGTCGATCCCAACGAGGAGCAGAAGGTGTTGACTAGTGGTTTAGAGCAGGAAATCTCTGTAAATACTTAGCAAACGGATTTTTAGGTTTTTTTATAAAGCAAGAAAATAAAGTGCAAGTAAATAAAGACAACAAATAATTGCAGCAAGTGGCCCAATCCTTTCTTAGCAAAGGACAAGCCGATTGTAATACTTATAAGGACCAAACGTTCTCGAGGACACATGGGAATACTGTCAAGTGCTTTCATTTCATATAGTTGATTAATCTTCTTTGGTTTGATAAGTGTTGTGTGGATGAACATGTGCTAATGTACTGACCTTACTAGGACTAATACATACTTGTAATTAAACCCCTTGCAAGCATCCGTAACTACAAGAAAAGTAATTAAGATAAAAACCTAACCAAAGCCTTAAACTATGAGATCCTAAACTCCCTTGTGCAAAGGTTTTCTAACGGAGGTTCAGGTTTCTGTCACTCCGGCAACCCCATAATTAGTAGCCAAATACACAATGCATTCCCCTAGGGCCATAAATGGTGAAGTATCATGTACTCGATGTTCACATGACACCACTAGAAGAATAGCACCACAACTTAAATATTAAACCATTGAATAATACCTCAACACAATTCCACTACTAACAACATGACTTCTCCCATGTCCTCAAGAACTAAACGAACTACTCACGAGACATCATATGGATCAAGATCAGAGATGATATAATGATGAATAACAATCTGAACATAAACAATAATTTAATGGTCCCACTCACAAGCATCAACTATAAAAGTAATCAACATCGAGAAAGTTTCCCCTAAGAACTATGCAAGATTCAACACAATTGTTACAGCAGGATGGAATGGTGATGTTGGTGCTGGTGGAGATGGTGGTGTGGATGATGATGATGATGATGATCCTGATGAAGTCTAGCTTGATGACGGTGTTGATGGCGATGACCCCCCCTCTTCGGGAAGGAATTTCCCCAGCAGAAATCTGTCTGCTGGAGAGCTCTTTCTCTCTCTGTAGTTTCCGCCCAGTAGAGGCGGCGGAATATTTCTATGGCTGCTCCCCCAAACTTTAGGGTTTTGGGAGGAAGATATAGGAGAAGGGGCGGAGCAGGAGGTGGGCCAGGGTGGCCACACCCCCTGGTGGCGCGGCCCAGGGTGGCTCGCGCCTGGGGTGCGTGGGCCCCCTGTGGCCCAACTCCGCATCCCCTTCTGTCTTCCTTCGTCTTCTGGAAAAATATAATTTTCCATATATTTTCTAGGATTTTTTTCTAATCTTCGCAAAAATTGCATCTAGACACCGCTTTTTCCATCAGAATCCTGACTCCGACAGTTCACCCTCCAAGAATCATCCAACATGCAAAAATAGATGAAATAACATAAGCATCACCTCTTAATATTAAATATATCAATGAATAACAACAAATTATGATATAGAATAGTGATGCAAAATGGACATATCACCTTTTATTTCACACCGCCGATATCCATAAATAAAAGAGCATGATATCAACTGGGTAGATATTTACAGGTGTTGAAAGCGTTTCCCGTGACATCACGGTTCTGCTAATTCCTAACTTATAAGTGCAAGCATATAGAACATAGATGACACACTGGTTCAAGTTTATTAGGGGCAATAAAAATAAAGTATGCCATCAAGTTTGTGAGAGCTTTAATCACTAATTTTCATATAACAAGTTTAATTTGTAAGATAGATAAAACAAGAATATACTTGAAATGGTGTAACACACCATGCATAGGAATTTATAGTGGACACTTTGGAATAACTTGGTTTCTTGAGAGTTGGATGCATTGTTGGAGATATGCCCAAGAGGCAATAATAAAGTAGGTTATTATCATATCTTCGTACTTTTGATAAATGTTTACATACCATGCTATAATTGTATTAAAAGGAAACATTAATACTTGTGTGATTTGTAAACATAAAAGAGTCCCTAGTAAAGCCTCTTGTTAAACTAGCTTGTTGGTTAATATATGATCATGGTTTCCTGATCATGAACATAGAGATGTTATTAACAACAGGGTCATATCATTAGGAGAATGATGTGATGGACATACTCCTATAGTTAAGCGTAGCATAAAGATCAAGTCATTTAATATAGTTCATTTGCTATAAGCTTTCTGATACATAGTAACCTAATTCCTTCGACCATGAGATCATGTTAATCACCATCACCGGAAGGATGCTTTGATGACATCAAAACACCACACCGTAACTGGGTGGCTATAAAGGTGGCATTGAGTGTTTGGAAAGTATGGGTTGAGGCACATGGATCAAGAGTGGGATTTGTCCATCCATATGACGGATAGATATACTCTGGGCCCTCTCGGTGGAATGTTATCCAATTAGCTTTCAAGCATGTGACTGGCTCACAAGGGATCACATATCACGGGAACGAGAAAAGAGTACTTATCGGTAACGAGGTTGAACTAGGTATGCAAAGATACCGACGATCAAAACCTCGGATAAGTAAAACTATCGTGAGACAAAGGGAAATTGGTATCGTATGTAAGTGGTTCATTCGATCGCAAAGTAATCGTACAAATATGTGGGAGACATATGAATTTCCAGATTCCTCTATTGGTTATTGATCGGAGAAGTGTCTCGGTCATGTCCGCATAATTCACGAACCGTAGGGAGACACACTTAAGGATTCGATGTTGTTGAGTAGTTATGGAATGATGAGTAAGAGACCGAATGTTGTTCGGAGTCTCGGATGGGATCCGGGATATCACGAGGAGATCCGGAATGGTCCGGAGAATAAGATTCATATAAGGGAAGTCCTATTTCGGAGTTGGGGAATGATTCCGGTGTTTTCACCGGGAATGTTCTAGAAGGGTCCGGAAGGTCCGGCACTTCGGAGGTGAAGGGTACATGAATGTGTCATAACAAGTTGGAATGGTTGCATCATGTAATAGGTGTCATCGCTGAGCAAAATAAAGGGATAAATCAAATCCTAGTTTGAAAAGTCAAACGCCAATTTGAAAAGTCAAACGACAAGTTTGCTTGGTGGAGGGAGAGTAGGAAACCTACTTAGGGAGGAAGTCCTACTCCCTCCACCCGCCGGCCAACGAGGAGGAGTTGGAGGAGGACTCCCTCCTCCCAACCGCGCCTCCCTCCCACCTATAAAAGGAGGGGCAGGGGTGCCCCTCTTCCCTACACCTCTTTCCTCTAATCCCTAGCCCTAGCCGCCGGCCTCACCAAGTCACCGCCGCCCCTAGGGTTTGCCTAGCCGCCGAGTTGGGGCCCTCCCCTTGCCCTAGCCGCCGGCCTAGCTCTCTCTCCTTGGTGCCTCTAAACCCTAGATCGCCAGATTCTCTCTCATAGTCCACCATACTCGCTCCGGCTTAAGGCAAAGCCCTGCGAGATCTCCCCTCTACTTCCGGTACCACGCCGTCGTGCTGCCGGAATCACGAGGAGAGTGTTACAACCTCCGCTGCCTGCTGGAACAAGGGAGAGGAAGGTCTTCATCGAGTACCGAATGTGTGACCGACTGCGGAAGCGCTGCCGGAACGCAGCGCCGGAAGGATCGTCTACGCGATCTTGAGATCGGAAGTGTACAACTACATCATCCACGAGAATCTGTTCTCGTTAACCGCTTTGGATCTTTGAGGGTTAGTATTCTATTGACTCGTTGCTACAATCTAGTAGATAGATCTTGGCTTGATCATAGATTAGATCTTGATGGTGTGTTCATGCGGTAGAAATTTTTTGTTTTCCATTCTACGAACCCCTACAGTGGTATCAGAGCCGTGTCTATATGTAGATCTGTTGCACGAGTAGAACACAATGGTCATTGTGGGCGTTGATGCTTTTGTTGTCGATTTCTTCTTGTGTACTTTGCATCTTGCGGTATGGTGGGATGAAGCGGCCCGGGCTAACCTTACATGACATCGTTCATGAGACTTGATCCACGCTTGACATGCAACTTGTATTGTATAAGTGGCTTTGCGGGTGCCTGTTTCTCCCAACATAGTTAAGATTCAATTTACAACGGGTGATTGACAATACTAGTATCAATGTTGTGGTTTTTGTTCGTAAGTTAGAGCGACACTTATTGAAAGCCCCAAACCACGTAAAATATGCAAAGAAAATTAGAGGCGTCTAACTTTGTTTTGCAGGGGTGTGTTGTGATGTGATATGGCCATGATTGTGATTATATTTGATGTATGCAATGTTCCTTATTTTAAGTTGGCAACCGGCAGGAGCCATATGATTGTCTTTAAATTCTGTTAAGACCCGCGTGTCTATTCAAAGTAATTGTAATAGTTGAAGCTGGTGGACGACAACCATGGAGCGGCGTCATTGACCTTGATGCAATGCCGGTGATGATGGAGATCATGTTCGTGCTTGAAGATGGAGATCGGAAGCACAAGAAGAAAGGCCATATCATATCACATATTATGAATTGCATGTGATGTTAATCCTTTTATGCATCTTGTATTGCTTAGTTCACGACGGTAGCATTATAAGATGATCCCTCAAGCACACAATTTCAAGTTTTAAAGTGTTCATCCTTAGTAAGCACCGTTGCTAAAGCTCGTTGTTTCGAAGCACCACGTGATGATCGGGTGTGTTAGATTCTGCGAGTGTATACAACGTGAGCAAGCCAGATTTGCTCATGCGGAAGCTAAGGTTTGATCTTGACGAGCCTAGCATGTACAAACATGGTCTCGGAACACGAATCACCGAAAGGTAAAGCATGAGTCATATAGTAGATATGATGAACATGTTGATTGTTCGCCATTGAAGCTACATCAACTCTCGTGATGATCGGTTTTGATGTGGTGGATTTGGTTCGTGTGATCACTAAAACAATGTGAGGGATATTGTTTTGAGTGGGAGTTCAACGGCAATATGATTAAAAGTTGAACACTATTTATCATAAATTAAATCAAAGTGAATTTGCATAATTGTTGTAGTCATTGGCATCCGTTTACCACCTTGCGCTTAGTTATAATTGAGATGATAGAACTATAGAATTCTGGTTAGTTACTTTACGAACTGGTATCGTATTGTTTTGAAGTGTTAATCTAAAGTTTAAAATTCCTATTGCAAACTTTCAGTAAGTTCCGGTTACTCCATGAAGTTTATTAACTGGTATTAAATCGAGAGTGAAAATTCCAAGAGTTAGTGTATGAGTATCATGTTTGTCTCCATGATTCTTGATATTCAAAGAATTGTATTAATATCAAGGTTATCTAGGATCTGAAAGAGTTGTTTCAGAAACCATGATGTGTGGAAGATATTGTGATATCTGAAACGAAGTTTTGGTTGCAACATGATAGAGTATAATATGGAAAAAGTCATGTTCTCATATTTGATGAGAATTTGCAAAGGGTTGGAGACACTAGTCGTCCTAATCCACCAAAAGGTTTTGGAGAGCAACATTATACTCGCGATTCATGTTTATAAGCTAAAAGTAGCTTGATCATGAATAATTCCATGATAAGGGTGAATATTTGATGTAGGTAAAATATTTACCACACCAAGAGATTACTAAAGAATGGAATTTGAAAGCACACCAAACATTTGATGATGGTGATCTACTTCAAAGTGCAAGTCCAAAGACATTGGTATTTAATTATACACCCTTTGGACTATGTGTCATATGTATGACTCCACTATTGATGTTGATAGATTCTTTCAAACAGAAAAGGAAATACTGAAAGAGAATCTCATAAATATATGGCAGAAAAGAAAAGACTAGAATTGTTCAGGTTAAGTATATAGATGATATACATGTTATGGCTATATTATTTGCTTATTAAACAATGTGGTTCTTAAGTATTTGATACTGAATTTGTTGGTGTGAATCGTCATACGAAACAACACAATTCATGAACTAAAATGGCCTAAGTAACTGGCAAAAGAATATGTGATGATGTTCATCGAGAACAAATAAAGGGTTATTGTGCTGACATCAAAGCTTGCCTTCAAGATTTGTTTTATCAGGTATTATGAGAACAAAAGGGTTGTTCAAATAATTGTCGTAATCCATAAAAGATGGATGATTCACAAATCTCGTTGGAGAAATCACATCCATAAAACTAGTGCTAAAAATGTCGAAAGACAAATTGATTGAAAGATCACTTAGGAAGTGACATCGCCGTTTAAATTATATTGGAAAGAAAACATGAAGAAACTCCATGTGGATGGAATTTTGGAGTCCTTTTGATTTTTGATCAAATGACGCTTGTGAAACTTTCCTAGATATAATTAAACCTTCGTTCATAGGCCAAAAAGGGAATGAATGACTATCTTATTGGAAATTGTACATATTGTCGTACGAAGTCCATTATGTGTAGTCAAGAGCGATGGATTTCAACTTCATATGCTTTCTCCGAAAATTTGAGTGAATATATGAATATTTACTTAATAAGGATGAAGTATGAAACATTTGAAAAGTTCAAAGACTTTCAAGATGAAGTGCAAAATCATTGTAACAAGAATATAAATAGTTTATGATAAGATCATAAAGGAAGATATTTGAGTTACAAGTTTAGCATAATACCTAAGATTTAAGGAATCGTTCCGTGGATTTGCATTTCCCGAAACACCATAAGAGTATGGAGCGTTCGAGATATGTAATTAAACCTTGTTTGACATGATAAGATCGAAGGTGTAATTCATAAAACTGCCATTATATTTTAAAGATTAAAAGATTTAGAGACTACCATTTTTCCACTCAAAAGAGCTCCATCATAATCTGTTGAAATGACACCATATAAAGTTATGGTTTGGGATAAAACCCAAGTTGTCCTTTCTTAAACATTGGTATGCTATGCATAAGAAAGATGTTTGCAACCAAACTCGGATGAACCTGTCTTTGTATGTTATTTCGAATAACTGTTAAGTAATCCTCCATAACATCGGAGACAAAAGTGTTTGTCACTTAGAACGTCAAGTTTCTTTGAGAAGGAATTTTTCGTGAAAAGATAAGTGGGAGGACAATAGAACTTTGATAAGGTTAAAAGAACCTTAGCTATATGTGCAAAGTTGCGCAGTGCCGAAAAGTGTTCCGGAGGCAGCAACAATGCTCATGGCTCACGTGCCTCAAAGGTTGTGGTTACGAAGGTCAAAGTTTCTATTGAACCAAGTAGGTCGAGTAAACAATCAAATACCAAGATTTTAGGGTTGAATCATTATTTGAGAATAATGAACGTACTACATGCAAAGAAGCGATGATGGGCCCTGACTCCGTAAAATGGCTTGAAGCCATAAAATCTGTGATAGTTCCATACACAAGAAATCAAGTTTTGAACTTGATGGACCCTCGAGAAAGGTGTAAGACCTTACAGTTGTGTTTGGATCTATAAAGAAATAGACATGGATGTTTGTAACACCCTCGGAATCGGCCGTATGCAAGTTTTAGCGATCCCCGCCAAACCCGCATAGAAACGATTCAAAGGTGCCCACCAGGCACTTTCGTGCGGGTGGAAAACGAAGTAATATCATTACACAATAGTCCACGATGGAACCCACAGAACATATATATACAACAACGACTCCATGAGTCAAGAATACGGATACACAATACAAAGATCCAAATCTGCTTGAAAATGATACAGCGTCCGACTACGGACAAGATGCAAATTGAGCTAAGAGCCCTGAAGAATAACCAATGGCGTCCATAACCCTGCCCAGGCCAAGCCAGAAGGGTAACCCTGCTAACGACGTCGATCTCAAAACCTGCTTAAACAAAAGGGGTGCCGACAAAGGGCAAAGGAAAAAGAGGAGCGGTCAGTACTGAGGCCAGTACACGGCGAGACTAGAATTCGGCGGTCCTCGCCTACATAGGTATGGTGGACTGAAGTGGCAGCGCGGCATGCACTAAACAACCTATAGAGACTCAATACAACTCGCGGCTATCAGATAGGGGTAAGAAAGACCTACTCGGATCCAACCTGATTCTAACACCAAACATACCCATCCTGGTATTCCCCCTCGATACCAACCGAGGAAGTCAACCGAGAAACTCACACAGTTGACAGTTTTATTCATTTCGTGATAGTTGCGGCAATTACTAGTCAGATATAGATAGCATGAGTCATCCTGATATAATAAGCAGTGGACAGTTTTAATTAACCATTCCGTTGTAGTTGTAGTACTTACTAGTCAGATACATATAGCGTGAGGCATCCCAAAACCCAGCAGTTGTTGGCACTTTTATTTAGCCATTCCGTTGTAGTTGCAATACTTACTAGTCAGATACAATGGTAATAGGTGTCAACCCAAACAAGCAATTGTTGGCACTTTTATTTAGCCATTCCATTATAGTGAAGCTGATTACTAGTCATTATAAAGTCAAATTTATAGCACTACTTTAGTTATAGTTGTCTATGATCGAGATACTGTGCTCCAAGTCGTCCATAACCGCGGACACGGCTTTCAGAAAGTTTTACCCTGCAGGGGGCACAAATAGCAACACACGCACGATCAACCTCGGAAAAACCAAATAAAACCCAACGAGGCATCACGACAAAGAAATCGCAAGATTCATATAATATTTCAGGGGGCCACCCCACCAAGCTACCCGCTACGAAGTTGGCCGGCTCCGAAACGGACCCAGAGGTTTGTGACGACGGCTGTAAACGACTGGGAACCCGAAAGTGTGATTGGGCTTGTCGATACCGCGAAAACGTGGCACGGGGTTCCAAAACAGTACAAGCGCTCCACGCGCAATAGTAAATAAAGCAGTAAAGCATGGCATAATCATGGCATAAGTACAGGATAGTAAAAAAGCCCCAAACTACTTTGTGGCCCCAAGAAATAAGATATGACTCCAGCTCATGCTAAGGGGATTCATGGGCCCACATGCGTATAGTGTGAATGTTCAAAGAACAGGTATCAAGTACTCAGGGTCCTACGGGACACAGGTGGACGGTTAAAAACCAAATAACATCTATTGCCCACCTGTGCCTCTGCATTATTTACTTACTTCAATTTTAGTTATTAAATGATAATTAAAGCCATGATCATCTCCAACATAAAGCATATGGCATTCTTCCAACAACGGTGTTACTTGAGAACATCGAAACAACACCTGGGCAAGCAACTACGACTCGCAAGGCCTACTATCTACCAAACAACATGTGATAGGGTGTGTCCAAGGCAATATAAGGCTGCAAGGAATACCACGGGTACGAAAACTAGAGCATCGCAACACAGATAACAATAGATCAACAGGAGGAAGTAAAAAACTAGAAATGTAAAATAGGTAGAAAGGGGTAGGATTGCTCGCCTGAAAACATTGTCGAAGTTTCATCCGAAGATCAGCTCGACTCTCGCATCAACTCATCGGCCTAATCCGTGAAGAAGCAAAACACTAGAAGAAACACCGGATGCACTATTTAATACTACGGCAGAAGATCGGGCATGATGCATGTATGATGTATGACATGGCAAAGATGCGATGCAATTAGGCAATATTAAGCGGAATCGGGGTCCCGACAATTAATTATATGATTCAAGTTATTTAGATATCCCGCAATTGAAATGTTGTCTTAACAAGGCAAAATATAGCACCGGTTCGCTACTCCAATTTAAATGGGGCCAAAATAAGGCTAGATTCACCCACATATGGCCCCATATTTAATTATGAGGTGAATCGGCATAATGCCCCCAAACCACTAAAGAGGCATGCGAGTATGAATAATTTAATATGCAACAGGTGATAAATATCATATTATAAAATAGGGTCTTAGAAAGGGGTCACACATTAGGATTCGACGATCTTGGGGCTCGAAGGGGAATCTCCGGATCGGTCTTCGGGGTTTGGGTCTTCGGGTCTCCGTGAAGGAGGTCATGATGTTCCATGACGGAGATCTTGAGATTTCATGTCGTCGACCTTGGGTACCATCTTGTCCGCCGGTGGCGAACTTGGGATCGGCGTCAGGGTCTTCGCTTTCCACCAGGTACATTCTTCTAATCCAACAGCATCGAGCCGATCTTGTCGACAAGGAGAACTTGACGCTTTGTCAATCTTCTCCGTGTTTGGTTGTTGGCCTCAGCACGACATCGAGGATCTTGGCGTTAGAGGCGTGATAGACTCGCATAGACAGATAAGGGTCTTATGAGGCCGTGTCAGCAGCAACCTCCATTAGTCCACCATGTACAAATAAGGGGAAAAAACAGTACAACAAGGTAACGCGGCAGTGCAGCGTCTGGATAGCAGCACCATGCGCGCGTGCTCGAGCATGGAGAAGCTCCGGGTCTGTGACGCTGTAGAGGGCGACAGGGGATGGCGAGGTCGAGGTGGCGGCAGGAGTTGCAGGCAGGGCCGACCGGGAGAAGGGAGGACGGCGGCCGGTGCTGGCGAGGACGCGACCAGGCGATGGGGCACCATGGACGGAGGAGGCCCTGGGCGACGCGGCTCGACGGCGACGGAGGGTCATGGTGAGGCGGAGATGGAGAAGGCGACCGGTGGCGCTCGGCGACTGCAGCAGAGGGCGCGACGAGGACGGGAGGGTGCGGGCGGCAGGAACTGAAGTAGAAGGGGACGGGCTCGGGTAGCCGGCGGTCGACGAGGACGGGAAGAGGGTCGTGGCTGGCTACGGCGACGGGGAGGTCGGGCAGAGGGCGGCAGGGTCCCGCGGCGGTGGTAGAGAGCAGAGAGGAGGCGATGGCGGCGAGCAGCGAAGGGAGGCGCGACGGAGAGGAGCCTGGGGAGGCGGAGGTGGAACCTGGGGGAGGAGAGGCTCCCCCGGCAGCGAGGATGAGTGTGGTGGCGGCGGCCAGAAGGCAGAGGGCGAGCGTGATTTGGGGAGAGAAGACGTAGGGTGGGGATCGCGAGCGAGACAGAGCGAGAGAGAGGAACGGGTCGAGGAAGGGCCGGGGCGTCGCATGCGGGAAGCGGGGTGGGGCCAGGCTGTCGGTTGACCAGGTGGGGATTGGTTGGGTGCGACAGGGGATGGTTTTCTTTGGGCGTGGCGTGTGTGATATTTGTCTGTGGCCGGCGGCGGTGGGTGGGAATAGGTAGGTGGGGATCTAGGGTTTGGGAATAGGACTAGATTAGGGTTTCTGGTGAGATTGGGTTGGGCCGATCAGGGTGGTAGGTGGCCTAGCTTTCGGGCCGGGCTGCCTCCCCCGATAAAAACAGTTTTATTTAAAAGAAATATTGTTTATTTTAATTTTAGTAAATGATTTTGTAATTATTTTTATACAAACAAAATATCCAGAAGCGTCTAGGGTTTGATTTAAAATAAAGAAGGGGTTTATGTAGGAAACAAATAGGGCTTTTGGAGAAATAGTTTTTAGGTTAAAAGATGCATGATGTCACGATGATGCACAAAGTATAAACAACAGCGATTTTCTAGTAGTGGATTTACCCGGGGTGCTACAATTCGACACCACTAACAATGGATCTCGCCCTCGAGATCCGCCTCCTGGTATGGGGAAGAAGGCCGACGCTCTGAATCTTCTCGCTTAATGTAGATCTTCGCGACACCACTAACAAAGATTATTTCTCCATCTTGAAATCGGCGACACCACCAACAAGCGGTCGTTGATCATGTGCGTCGAGGGAGTACTCCGGATAAACAAAATACGAAAATAGAGGAATCAAAAGATAAGGCCACCTCTAACTTCGACGGAAGGAGAGAAAAGGTGCACTCTAATCCACTTCAATGTACAAGAGCGAATAGATTGAGTATTCGGCATGGGGGCCAATCCATCACGCACCCAAACTATTACTTCGCACATGCAGTAGAAAATCACGCAACCCATTCTCGGAATTAGACTGAAGATCTCGACAAGCGACGTTCGGAATCAAAGGAGGGATGGAGATTCTCATCAGATCTAATGTAGATGACTTCATCGTATCGGAAAACATCGGAGGATAGAAAGAAAAAATTTAGTGAATTTTCAGTCCACTGAAAGGTACAACAGATGAAAGAAGCATCAGAAAGCGTGAAGGTCGGATGTCGAAGCACCGTTACAAGAGGAGGGAGTGAAATCCTGAAGGTACGACAGAAACCCAACCACGAGAATTCCTAGACTCGAAGAAAAGATAAGAGAGCAGATTCAAAACACGTCGAGGTAATAGAAGAATAGCAAATAGATAAGGAGTAAAAGCAGACCTAATCAGAACTATCCAACCGATTTTCCAAAATAGTTTTGACACTCTATAACGTCCGTTAGCTAGGTTATCCTACAGGCTGGACCAGTGGGGTATCGTAACTGCTGAGCTCTGATAACACTCTGTAACACCCTCGGAATCGGCCCTATGCAAGTTTTAGCGATCCCCGCCAAACCCGCATAGAAACGATTCAAAGGTGCCCACCAGGCACTTTCGTGCAGGTGGAAAACGAAGTAATATCATTACACAATAGTCCACGATGGAACCCACAGAACATATATATACAACAACGACTCCATGAGTCAAGAATACGGATACACAATACAAAGATCCAAATCTGCTTGAAAATGATACAGCGTCCGACTACGGACAAGATGCAAATTGAGCTAAGAGCCCTGAAGAATAACCAATGGCGTCCATAACCCTGCCCAGGCCAAGCCGGAAGGGTAACCCTGCTAACGACGTCGATCTCAAAACCTGCTTAAACAAAAGGGGTGCCGACAAAGGGCAAAGGAAAAAGAGGAGCGGTCAGTACTGAGGCCAGTACACGGCGAGACTAGAATTCGGAGGTCCTCGCCTACATAGGTATGGTGGACTGAAGTGGCAACGTGGCATGCACTAAACAACCTATAGAGACTCAATACAACTGGCGGCTATCAGATAGGGATAAGAAAGACCTACTCAGATCCAACCTGATTCTAACACCAAACATACCCATCCTGGTATTCCCCCTCGATACCAACCGAGGAAGTCAACCGAGGAACTCACACAGTTGGCAGTTTTATTCATTTCGTGATAGTTGCGGCAATTACTAGTCAGATATAGATAGCATGAGTCATCCTGATATAATAAGCAGTGGACAGTTTTAATTAACCATTCCGTTGTAGTTGTAGTACTTACTAGTCAGATACATATAGCGTGAGGCATCCCAAAACCCAGCAGTTGTTGGCACTTTTATTTAGCCATTCCGTTGTAGTTGCAATACTTACTAGTCAGATACAATGGTAACAGGTGTCAACCCAAACAAGCAATTGTTGGCGCTTTTATTTAGCCATTCCATTATAGTGAAGCTGATTACTAGTCATTATAAAGTCAAATTTATAGCACTACTTTAGTTATAGTTGTCTATGATCGAGATACTGTGCTCCAAGTCGTCCATAACCGCGGACACGGCTTTCAGAAAGTTTTACCCTGCAGGGGGCACAAATAGCAACACACGCACGATCAACCTCGGAAAAACCAAATAAAACCCAACGAGGCATCACGACAAAGAAATCGCAAGATTCATATAATATTTCAGGGGGCCACCCCACCAAGCTACCCGCTACGAAGTTGGCCGGCTCCGAGACGGACCCAGAGGTTTGTGACGATGGCTGTAAACGACTGGGAACCCGAAAGTGTGACTGGGCTTGTCGATACCGCGAAAACGTGGCACGGGGTTCCAAAACAGTACAAGCGCTCCATGCGCAATAGTAAATAAAGCAGTAAAGCATGACATAATCATGGCATAAGTACAGGATAGTAATAAAGCCCCAAACTACTTTGTGGCCCCAAGAAATAAGATATGACTCCAACTCATGCTAAGGGGATTCATGGGCCCACATGCGGATAGTGCGAATGTTCAAAGAACAGGTATCAAGTACTCGGGGTCCTACGGGACACAAGTGGACGGTTAAAAACCAAATAACATCTATTGCCCACCTGTGCCTCTGCATTATTTACTTACTTCAATTTTAGTTATTAAATGATAATTAAAGCCATGATCATCTCCAATATAAAGCATATGGCATTCTTCCAACAACGGTGGTACTTGAGAACATTGAAACAACACCTGGGCAAGCAACTACGACTCGCAAGGCCGACTATCTACCAAACAACAGGTGATAGGGTGTGTCCAAGGCAATATAAGGCTGCAAGGAATACCACGGGTACGAAAACTAGAGCATCGCAACACAGATAGCAATAGATCAACAGGAGGAAGTAAAAAACTAGAAATGTAAAATAGGTAGAAAGGGGGAGGATTGCTCGCCTGAAAACATTGTCCAAGTTTCATCCGAAGATCAGGTCGACTCTCGCATCAACTCATCGGCCTAATCCGTGAAGAAGCAAAACACTAGAAGAAACACCGGATGCACTATTTAATACTACGGCAGAAGCTCGGGCATGATGCATGTATGATGTATGACATGGCAAAGATGCGATGCAATTAGGCAATATTAAGCGGAATCGGGGTCCTGACAATTAATTCTATGATTCAAGTTATTTAGATATCCCGCAATTTAAATGTTGTCTTAACAAGGCAAAATATAGCACCGGTTCGCTACTCCAATTTAAATGGGGCCAAAATAAGGCTAGATTCACCCACATATGGCCCCATATTTAATTATGACGTGAATCGGCATAATGCCCCCAAACCACTAAAGAGGCATGCGAGTATGAATAATTTAATATGCAACATGTGATAAATATCATATTATAAAAATAGGTTCTTAGAAAGGGGTCACACATTAGGATTCGACGATCTTGGGGCTCGAAGGGGAATCTTCGGATCGGTCTTCGGGGTTTGGGTCTTCGGGTCTCCGTGAAGGAGGTCACGATGTTCCATGACGGAGATCTTGAGATTTCATGTCGTCGACCTTGGGTACCATCTTGTCCGCCGGTGGCGAACTTGGGATCGGCGTCAGGGTCTTCGCTTTCCACCAAGTACATTCTTCTAATCCAACAGCATCGAGCCGATCTTGTCGACAAGGAGAACTTGACGCTTTGTCAATCTTCTCCGTGTTTGGTTGTTGGCCTCAGCACGACATCGAGGATCTTGGCGTTAGAGGCGTGATGGACTCGCATAGACAGACAAGGGTCTTATGAGGCCGTGTCAGCAGCAACCTCCATTAGTCCACCATGTACAAATAAGGGGAAAAAACAGTACAACAAGGTAACACGGCAGTGCAACATCTGGATAGCAGCACCATGCGCGCGTGCTCGAGCATGGAGAAGCTCTGGGTCCGTGACGCTGTAGAGGGCGACAGGGGATGGCGAGGTCGAGGTGGCGGCAGGATTTGCAGGCAGGGCCGACCGGGAGAAGGGAGGACGGCGACCGGTGCTAGTGAGGACGCGACCAGGCGATGGGGCACCATGGACGGAGGAGGCCCTGGGCGACGCGGCTCGACGGCGACGGAGGGTCATGGTGAGGCGGAGATGGAGAAGGCGACCGGTGGCGCTTGGCGACTGCAGCAGAGGGCGCGACGAGGACGGGAGGGTGCGGGCGGCGGGAACTGAAGTAGAAGGGGACGGGCTCGGGCAGCCGGCGGTCGACGAGGACGGGAAGAGGAGCCGTGGCTGGCTACGGCGACGGGGAGGTCGGGCAGAGGGCGGCAGGGTCCCGCGGCGGCGGTAGAGAGCAGAGAGGAGGCGATGGCGGCGAGCAGCGAAGGGAGGCGCGACGGAGAGGAGCCTGGGGAGGCGGAGGTGGAACCTGGGGGAGGAGAGGCTCCCCCGGCAGCGAGGATGAGTGTGGTGGCGGCGGCCAGAAGGCAGAGGGCGAGCGTGAGTTGGGGAGAGAAGACGTGGGGTGGGGATCGCGAGCGAGACAGAGAGAGAGAGAGAGGAACAGGTCGAGGAAGGGCCGGGGCGTCGCATGCGGGAAGCGGGGTGGGGCCAGGCTGTCGGTTGACTAGGTGGGGATTGGTTGGGTGCGACAGGGGATGGTTTTCTTTGGGCGTGGCGTGTGTGATATTTGTCTGTGGCCGGCGGCGGTGGGTGGGAATAGGTAGGTGGGGATCTAGGGTTTGGGAATAGGACTAGATTAGGGTTTCTGGTGAGATTGGGTTGGGCCGATCAGGGTGGTAGGTGGCCTAGCTTTCGGGCCGAGCTGCCTCCCCCGATCAAAACAATTTTATTTAAAAGAAATATTGTTTATTTTAATTTTAGTAAATGATTTTGTAATTAGTTTTATACAAACAAAATATCCAGAAGCGTCTGGGGTTTGATTTAAAATAAAGAAGGGGTTTATGTAGGAAACAAATAGGGCTTTTGGAGAAATAGTTTTTAGGTTAAAAGATGCATGATGTCACGATGATGCACAAAGTATAAACAACAGCGATTTTCTAGTAGTGGATTTACCCGGAGTGCTACAATGTTGCACATCTATGAAATAGTCGACATGTTGGGAAAGAGTTCACAACAATGTTCAAAGGTTGACTATGACAAGATTTGATCTTTCATAGCGATATTTAGTCTAGACGGATTAATGTAGCAACCACTACATATAATTTTGTTATGTGGTAATTGAATAAACAAAACAAGTCCTTCTAATAGAATTGTTACCTAGGACATGTGCATAACGCGTTCCATAGGGTTTTGTTAATTCAAAGGATGCTAAAAGCATATGCAAACTTCAATGGTTGAAGTAAGCATCACGGAGTTGGAATCTTCACCATGATGAAACTGTTAAAGGAGTTTAAATTCGTCGAAGACGATGAAGATGCTTGCATTTGCAAAAAATTAAGTGGGAGCGCTAAGACATGTTTCTAATACATTATGTGGAAGACATATTGTTGATTGGAAATGATGTATCTTTTATTAACACATATTAAGAATTTCATCCCGATGAAAGACTTAGGCAAAACCCAAATATTTTTCATCAATAGACGCTAATATGGTTGTGCCGAAAGTACATAGATGATGTATTGAATGAGTTCAATATAGAAACTACAAGAAAGGTTCTTGTCAAACAGAAAGGATTGAATGAGTTCAATATTGATGTTATATTCAAGTGTATTGACACTTGGTAAGTGAAACAAAGATTCAAGTATAGATTGATACTTGATGTATGAAATCACAAAAGAGTATTTATATCAATCATACTGTGATATGTACAAATCCAGATATGTCCTATGCTCTAAATGTTATGAGCATATACCAGAATGATTTATAAGATGATCATTGGACGATAGTAAGGATATTCTTATGATCTTTTGGAAGAACTAAGAGTATATTATTTTGTAGAAGTGGCAAATAGATGGTTAGTTCATTGTAAAAGTACTACATTGATACTAGTTTTGTCACAAAATACAAATTAAGTTTATCTCAATCTGAACTAAGGGTGGCACAATGTAATGGAAAGTAAGTTACATAATGGATTTTGATGAGTTCCAAAGTTAAGGCATTGTGACAGATACTACAACAAAAGGCTGAGTATATGAGTGCTATTATAGCAGCTAAAGAGGGCATTTGTGTCAAGTAGTTTGTTATCAAACTAGGTGTAGTTCACAGCGGGATAATACTATGAAGATATATTGTACGACAATATTATCAACATGTTTTAACCCCAAAGAACTAAAGGTCTCACCAAAGGACCAAATTTATACAAAGCCATCTCATTAGAGAATGAGTGATGCGTAGAGACGCAAAGACATGTAATTACACACGGACCTGGAAGTGTCAGATCCGGAGATCAGTTGACCACTAGCAAACGTGTACTTACAACACTGGAAAGCCATAGGTGTTGAATACACAAAGGTTTGAAACTAGATTATTGACTCTAGTGCAAGTGGGAGACTGTTGGAGATATGCCCAAGAGGCAATAATAAAGTAGGTTATTATCATATCTTCGTACTTATGATAAATGTTTACAGACCATGCTATAATTGTATTAAAAGGAAACATTAATACTTGTGTGATTTGTAAACATAAAAGAGTCCCTAGTAAAGCCTCTTGTTAAACTAGCTTGTTGGTTAATATATGATCATGGTTTCCTGATCATGAACATAGAGATGTTATTAACAACAGGGTCATATCATTAGGAGAATGATGTGATGGACATACTCCTATAGTTAAGCGTAGCATAAAGATCAAGTCATTTAATATAGTTCATTTGCTATAAGCTTTCTGATACATAGTAACCTAATTCCTTCGACCATGAGATCATGTTAATCACCATCACCGGAAGGATGCTTTGATGACATCAAAACACCACACCGTAACTGGGTGGCTATAAAGGTGTCATTGAGTGTTTGGAAAGTATGGGTTGAGGCACATGGATCAAGAGTGGGATTTGTCCATCCATATGACGGATAGATATACTCCGGGCCCTCTCGGTGGAATGTCATCCAATTAGCTTGCAAGCATGTGAGTGGCTCACAAGGGATCACATATCACGGGAACGAGAAAAGAGTACTTATCGGTAACGAGGTTGAACTAGGTATGCAGAGCTACCGACGATCAAAACCTCGGATAAGTAAAACTATCGTGAGACAAAGGGAAATTGGTATCGTATGTAAGTGGTTCATTCGATCGCAAAGTAATCGTAGAAATATTTGGGAGCCATATGAATTTCCAGATTCCTCTGTTGGTTATTGATCGGAGAAGTGTCTCGGTTATGTCCGCATATTCACGAACCGTAGGGAGACACACTTAAGGATTCGATGTTGTTGAGTAGTTATGGAATGATGAGTAAGAGACCGAATGTTGTTTGGAGTCTCGGATGGGATCCGAGATATCACGAGGAGATCCGGAATGGTCCGGAGAATAAGATTCATATAAGGAAAGTCCTATTTTGGAGTTGGGGAATGATTCCGGTGTTTTCACCGGGAATGTTCTAGAAGGGTCCGAAAGGTCCGACACTCTGGAGGTGAAGGGTACATGAATGTGTCATAACAAGTTAGAATGGTTGCATCATGTACTAGGTGTCATCGCTGAGCAGAATAAAGGGATAAATCAAATCCTAATTTGAAAAGTCAAACGCCAATTTGAAAAGTCAAACGACAAGTTTGCTTGGTGGAGGGAGAGTAGGAAACCTACTTAGGGAGGAAGTCCTACTCCCTCCACCCGCCGACCAAGGAGGAGGAGTTGGAGGAGGACTCCCTCCTCCCAACCGCGCCTCCCTCCCACCTATAAAAGGAGGGGCAGGGGTGCCCCTCTTCCCTACACCTCTTTCCTCTAATCCCTAGCCCTAGTCGCCGGCCTCACCAAGTCACCGCTGCCCGTAGGGTTTGCCTAGCCGCCGAGTTGGGGCCCTCCCCTTGCCCTAGCCTCCGGCCTAGCTCTCTCTCCTTGGTGCCTCTAAACCCTAGATCGCCAAGGCCTCTCTCATAGTCCACCATACTTGCTCCGGCTTAAGGCGAAGCCCTGCGAGATCTCCCCTCTACTTCCGGTACCACGCCGTCGTGCTGCCGGAATCACGAGGAGAGTGTTACAACCTCCGCTGTCTGCTGGAACAAGGGAGAGGAAGGTATTCATCGAGTACCAAACGTGTAATCGACTGTGGAAGCGCTGCCGAAACGCAGCACCGGAAGGATCGTCTACGCGATCTTGAGATCGGAAGTGTACGACTACATCAGCCACGAGAATCTGCTCTCGTTAACCGCTTTGGATCTTCGAGGGTTAGTATTCTATCGAATCGTTGCTAGAATCTAGTAGATAGATCTTGACTTGATCATAGATTAGATCTTGATTGTGTGTTCATGCGGTAGAAATTTTTTGTTTTCCATGCTACGAACCCCTACATGCATGAGTAGAGCTTACTCAATACAAGTGAAGGCTAGCAAAATACTGGGAGCGACCAACTAAGAGAGCAATAATAGCAATAATCATGCAGAGCGAAAAAACATTATCAACTAAAGCATAAAGTGGTACCACAAGTAAAAAACTAAATGACCATAGAAGCCAAGGTGACTGATTCATAGTCATAACATGGTGTGAGCATGTGCCAAGTTAACCCAAACAAAGCATCAAAGACGAATACCACAATATTATGCTTTTGTATGCTAAAACAACGCATGACGAGCATTAAGCAATCTTAATTGTTTGGAACAAATCATGCTACAACAATAATCAGTAAGCATAAGGTCAAAACAATATCTAGCATGACATGATAAAGTCTAGGCCACACTCAAAACAAGCTCTCTTGTACCACTATAAGCATAAAACTTTCTACTATTTTCCAACACCATCAACTTATTTGAAACAACACAGCGAAAGCGGGGCTCCAACTACTTTATTCAAGCAAACTAAGCAAATGAAAACTAAGACGCTCCAAGAACAACATAATAATGCATAAAACAATAAAAATGAAATGTCTAGAAATTCCTGAGATTTTTATTGATGAAGAAGGGTATGTCTTGGTGGCATGGTTATACCCCACGGGTACACAACATTGGCATACCTAGTCCAGCCCAAAAAAAGGCCCACAATAAGATACGCAGCCTGTGGAGATTTCGGGTGGCCCAAGCCCATGACGTCTTCGGATCCTTGTAGAACAAGACTAGAGTAGGTAGATTTTCAAAGGATACAAATCCTAATCTGTAACCGACTCGACCGCCTATCTATATAAAGGCTAGGAGGACACGGCGAAGAGGACCTTCAACTCACCTCATACACACCTCACGTTAAATTGCATCTGCACACCCCTGTAACCTTCGGTTCCACCGTAATCTTCACGATCCGTTTGCCCGACCTGTTAAGGAGCATCACGAGATCCTAACTCTTTAGCAATTTGAAACTCTGATGGAAAGAATTGGTCTCTTCCAGATTAAAATTAGGAAGTCCCCGTCTCCTGATAAAAGTAATACCATGTAAACTTACATCCTATCAACGACAAAATCAAGAAACTAAACAGAACTATAACTGGTGTGTCATAGAGAAAAACTAAAAAAAAAAAATAAACTATTGAGTATACTACCATCAGCATTAATATCTTCTGTAATGATAATAAAGATTTTATTCTACTAGTTAGTACATGAGCCATTTTTATCCTCCTCGTTATGTGTTTTGCCTAATCGGATATCCTCGAAGTATGTTTAGAACTTTATTAGATCGTTCATCGCGGTGTGTTGGAATAACATAATCCTCACAATGATGCCTGCATCGCACTTGCAAGGAATTTTTAAAGGATCTGAATAACAAAGTTCCACATTCGTCTGAAAAAAAGAGAAATCTAAGTGGCCAAAAGTTAAAACTTCCTTGACCAAATTCTCTAGAGTAGATTGGCAAGATGGACACCTTCAGAAGTCTTGGTAGAGCCGCTCCATGCGCTCAGCAAGAGCATTGCAGGTACCCTCAATTTCTTCGTGCATACAAATTAAGAAGTCAGTAAGTTTAAAAGGAAACAATAAACCAGACTCAATCCTTTCATTGTAACTTCTAGAAAGGGCAGGTAGTCAAAATGACTCATACTGACTGGTGTCTTGCTCATTGCACTATTCAAAAGAACCGGAAGACATGATCTTTTACGGAATATGCGTTAAACGGCCTTATGCGAAGCATATTCATTCCAATTTACATGTTCTTCAAGATCAGTTCCGTGATGATGTCCTGGAGTTTATCAGCGACAAACTTTGTATTTATGTCATTTAATCAATAAAGTGTTGAATTCTCAAAAAAAGATCAGTTCAAATTAGCCTTACCAAGACTGATCTTTAGGTGCTCCCCACAGAAAATACGATCTGCACACCGACGAAGTTGCATAATCAGAAACATATGAATAGAAGAACCATAGTTGTGGGAAGGAGAGCCAATGAACTGTGTCCGGGCATATCAAGACGGCGCACGATTAAGGCGTTCATATATCGGTGGCATGGCCTCGCTCATAGAATTGCATCGTAGTAGGACCAAATCAATCAGGTACCATGCTAGCTAGATGGATCAGCCTAGATTAGAAGGCCCGTACGCACCAGGAGCAACCGACATGCTATTGCAAATTTGATCAGCTAGCGAAGATGGCTGGGAAGAAAATGTCCCAAATCCTCCTTCAAGGTTTCTCCGCTCACCTCAATCTCTGAAAAGAACATGCACGCTGCACAGAAGAAACAACAATAGCAAGCAGTCAGTCCATCGGCACATCGAATTCAATCTTGTTGGCGCAAGAAAAATTAAAAACCCACATGTTGTGTCCCAGTAGTCCATGCTACTACTGCAGCGGCTGCCGCACCGTCGACCGGCAACATGAGCGACCCTAGCCGCCGCCTCTTTAACACCGATCCAGTGCGGGAGGAGCTAGGCTTCCGAGGCGTTGGGGAGGTTCCCTCGCGGATCTAAGGGCGCAGCAGATCGAGATGGACCAGTGAGCCAGAACGGATGGATGGTGGGAGCCCGCTAGGTGGAGAGGTTAGGCCCGCAGTCGCCGCACACGAGGAAGAACAACGGCAGTCGGCCGCCCGCCGCCTACCTACGCCACCCGTTGCGGACGCAGAAAGGCTCCCTCTGGCCCACAGGCGCATGTGCGCGGCAGATGGCCTCACAGCAGCTCTCGACCACCAGGCTTAAGACTATACTAACCTCGGAGAAAGAACGCAGAGCCCCATAGCGAGGCAAACCTGCCTAGCCGGCGGCGACAGGAAGAGGGAAGAAGTCAGAGCAGCACCAAAGCAGAACCCTCCGCCGTTGCCAAGGAATGATCCGCCGAGAGAACCAGAGACAAAGAAACAACCATTGTCTACAGAGTCAAAGCACCGAAGCTTTCCAGATGAGGCAATCCCCCATCCCACGAAGCAATGACAAAAAAAACTAACCAACCAAAAGTACAGACTACAGAGTCAATGACAAACTGGGTTCGTACAGAACGGGCCACCCTTCAGGCATGAAGAAAATCCTCAGGAAACGTGTGTCGTAAGACAGCAAGCAAAAAACACTGACCAAACAAATCGTCCCACCCATAGCGACAGCCAAATAAAAGACCCACAAGCAGAGAGCTAACAATATCACGCGCACGACAGGAACGCTCTCAGCGCTTCCTGCATCTCACACTTAAGGATTTAAGTCGGGATTTGAAAAATCAAATTATTGGATATCTAAAGAGTGCAATATATAATACAGTGGCACAACATGAATGCACACAAAGGATATTACAAAATATTTTCCTATGATGTACTTGATAAAATATAGTGGTTTGGTAAATTGTTCGAAAATCATGAAGTTT
This sequence comes from Avena sativa, assembly GCA_916181665.1. Taxonomy (NCBI): domain Eukaryota; kingdom Viridiplantae; phylum Streptophyta; class Magnoliopsida; order Poales; family Poaceae; genus Avena; species Avena sativa. Next base: position 27,383,319 of record OV702283.1, read on the forward strand.
TTCGGAACGTTGTGTTATTTGGAGAGAATACATTCGATGTGGAACAATGGTGGGTTAGAAAAAGGATATTAGAAGACTAAGTAATAGTGGAACATGTAGGAACCTTCTATGTCCTAGTATATAAATACAATGCTATATGGTTTGCATATCTTAAGAAGTCTACATTATAGATGCATCTTTATCTAGTTTTGGAAGATATTCCGAAAAGACAACAAATTGTTCCTGACATTTATGGAAGATCAGTCGACCTGCCGTTCAACATCATCACTGAAACAAATCATAATGCAATATGTATATATATATATATACCCTGTGCAGTTACATGGTTTTGGGCAGCACACTTTGCTATCTGTATCATTTTGGTGACACCAAAAGATTAAAAAATAATAATTAAGGATGGCTCGGTTCAGTCCAAATCATTGAGTGTATATGGCATATTACATATGAAATGCTTAACATGTAAGAATCTCTTGGAAAATTGACGTAACCCTGCAAAAATTGGGTAAAAAAATAATAAGTCCATGAAAATATGTATCACCGTAGTTAAAAACAAAATTAGCTAAGCAGTGAGGGTCCGAAGCAGCTGACCTCATGGGATTCCTGCTAGCACCACATGAAAAGTTTAGTCATCAGGCAAATTGAAGTAATATGAATAATGTGTTGAAGGAAGCAATGAAAAAAATAATATACAGGTCGGCAAAGTGCAGAAAAACAGTCAACAGGCTAAGTACAGAATGAATACTAATCTGATAACAACACATTTACACGTTAGAGAAAGACTGAGAGGGAGAATCGGTAAGAACCTGGTATAGATAGGAGATTGATAAAATTGGCTGCGAGCGGGAGTGCTGCAGTTTGTAGCAGCCAGTGCACTCAGTAACAGCAGATTATAAGGTGAACCGATCGAGACTTCTTCGTCCAATGACGAATGGCACTCTCCGGTGGACGAAATCCGCAGGACCTCGAGCAGGAGCACGGGCCTCAGGTCAGAATCCAATAAATTCAAAGAATTCAAGGGAGCCTCAGGTAGCTGCGGTCATAATCCAATAAAATCGGGTACAGCGGCAAAATATCTTTCGGATTTCCAGTCGGAAGATGTGTTGATGGATTGGAAAAAAAGGTGGGGGAATTAGAACGGGAAGCGGGCAGGTACCAGCTAGGAGGCCGCTGGGAGAGGTGGCTGCGCGAGCAGACTGGGTTGGTTTTTAACCTAGAGGCGGCGGCTTCTGATGAGTTCCATGGAGCAGTTTCCGGTTGTTGATTGCTGGGATTTATCAGTTTTTTATGAGCATTTGTGTCGACGGGAACCATAGTGGCGAGGAGTCCGAACGGTCGCGGCGGCGAACGAGTTAGTGCCGACCACCCGGAATTATACTATAGCTTAATCTTGGTGACGTACACGAGCAATGAAGGTACTTACGCATCATGTGTCTATGGACTATGGGCCCAGACAGTCTCCATGGAAGATTTTTTTTAAAGTTCAAATTTAAAGATTTAAAAAGTTTCTCTAAAAATATGAGAATACAAATAATGATTTATAATACACGCGTACAAAATCTTATGTAAAAATACTTTGTATTTTGGTCTCCTAAAAAAAGAAATCCACATCGGTGCAATTTTGAATGGGCCTTCATTTTTCCAAAATTTATCATATTTGTCTCTTTTGTTGCGCCCCAAATATAATATTTTTCAATTAAATTTTTGTAGACTTGTATTTCATACTATTGGCTATGGCTTCACTAGGTGTTTTTTTTTTAATTTATAAAAATTAAAAAATGCTTCAAGGAGCCCATGCTCTAAAGCGATTTCCATGGAATTGACCCTCTCTATTAGTCTTCCTCGAGAGCTCTGGGCTAGGGTTTTCGGCTGTCGCCTACGATTATGTGAGTACTACCACACTAAGCCTGTTCAGCCGCAACTCCTTTAGGCTGCCTTCCCTGGCCTCATCTCGACCACCGTGCAGCCATGTGCGAGGAGGGGTGCACGAAATCGTTGCTTTAGGCGAAGGTGTTGCGCAGGAGGATGAGCCGGGGTGATGAGGCGCTGCAGGAGGCACTAGTCAGGCGGGGACTTGGAGACGCATCTCGAGATAGAGTCTTTGGCGTGGAGTTGAGCTTGTAGAGGAGGCATGGGAACGTCGACTCTGAGGCAGCACCGTGTGGGAGAGGGAGGCTCCTTGACGGGTCACTCCGCATAAACCTTCTTGCCCGTCCTTGCCTAGAGACGAGGAAAGACGCTTCTTCCTCAGGTCGTCCACCCCTCTCATCCGCTCTTCTCTTCCACTCTTATCTCTCTCTTCTCCTTCAACTTGTGAGTAACAAGCAGATGTTCTGAGTAGACGTTGTTGTGAATATGGTGAGTGCAGAATCCATACCCCCCGGTTTTGCTGTCATTTCTTTTTCCCTAACTCTTTTTCTTCTTCTCCTCAATTTGAAAATTTTACTACAGGTGGGCATAATTGTTTTCGAATTTTGTATCACCAATCCTTCATGTGTTAATTTATTGGTTAGAGAAATCATATGCTTAGAGAAAGGAAATAAACATTTATTTATATTTAACCTAGAAATACGCATTTATCTTATAATAATAAGATTAGGACCAAGTGCTAACAACACTCCACCAATTAATCGTGTATGCACTTTTAGTGTATTAAAAGAACTATCATAAAAAAGAATAAGGATATAACTGAAAACTCATGTGCTCGTTCGAAATATCTAGCGCGATATAGACGGCGAGGCAAAACTACACTCCCACCTAGTATGAATAACGTTTCTTTTCCTAGGAACAACGACGTTGAGCGAGTCGTCTGGCGAGTCGGTGAACCGCGGAAGGACTTCCAGCCCGTGTGGGTCCAACCCATAATTGCATAGACGCGATGAAGCGAGGAGAAGCTAGCCGCGAGGATGTCCTGCCCGACCGTACGGGGAGAGACAAAAGGGGTGACGTGGCTGCATGAGAGACTAGGAAAATCATGTAGTGGGAAATTCATATTTAAATATAGAAGATATAGGAAGCTAGCGAGTAAAAGCATACTCGTAGCTGTTGGATTATTGGGCATGATTTTCACGATTAATTTTAGAATATAAATTATGACAACGGCAACTATAATCGCGTGAACCTCTAACATACTAGATGTATTGATCAACATGAACAGTAGCAGATTATACGCACTAACATCCATAGTAAAACAACAGATCAGATGACAGTGTATGTACTGATTGGTTGTCAATGTAGTCGTTGTTAGTGCAGTAGCCTGTCGAAGAAGTCGGCGTTGAAGACGACGCGCACGAGATCCGGCTTGACAACCGGGAAGACGCGTCGTGATGACGAACTTGAGCAGTCGCGCGGAGCGCTTCCCAAAAGCCTTATTCGCGCGGAGCGCTTCCCAACTAGTACCTGGCTGCCAGTAGCCTACCCCGCGGGTTGGAGCATATGCGTCATACTCCCTGGTCTCTTCATGAATTTACTAGATATCACCCAAGTCTCATAGACCGCGACGTTTACAGTCGAGCTCATATAGGTGTGTTCTTTCAAGAATGTCATGTAGGACAACATCTTTGCTGGTTAAAGCCAACAGAAACGCATTAAGGCGTGTTGCCACCCTGACTTACAAATTATGAGAGTTATGCATCTTCACATAGAGAGGGTTACCAACTAGTCTCCCCAGTCAAACCACTAGCTTGTTCTTCCCAGGTCCTAATTTACGGGATCTCAGATCACATAGGTTGGGTTACCACTAGGTGTGACATCCATGGGTCTCAACCCCATCTCTCTCGATGCACTTTCTATCACATTTCGTGATAGTCTTTTTGTAAAGGGATATGCAAGGTTTTTGTCTGTTTGAATATACGTAACAGTTATTACTCCAGAGTTTCTCAATTTCCTGACAGACTTCAAACGTCTCTTCACGTGTCTTGATGACTTCGCGTAATCCTTAGAATTGTTCACTTTGACAATAACAGTTTGGTTGTCACAATTCAAAAGGATTGCCGCCACACGTTTCTCAACCACATGCAAGTCCATCAAGAGCTCATGCAGCCATTCTGATTCAACAGTGGTTGTGTCTAAAGCAGTAAGCTCTGCTTCCATAGTTGACCTCGTCAATATGGTCTGTCTACGGGATCTCCATGACACCGCACCACCTCCAAGGGTAAACACATACCCGCTCATGGCGTAGAGTTCATCAACGTCAGAGATCCAGTTCGAATCACTATATCCTTCAAGCACAACAGGGTGTCCTGAATAGTGAATCTCATAGATCATTGTACCATATAGATAGTGCATGACCCTTTCAAGTGCATGTCAATGATCAATATCCGGGTTAGACATGAACCTACTCAACTTGTTCACAACAAAAGATATATCAGGTATTTTAGCGGTATTTTAGCGCTTGCTAAGTACATGAGAGAACCAACAACTTGTGAATATTTCAGCTGATCTGTTGGTTCCTTCTTATTCTTTCGTAATGTCAAACTGGGATCATAAGGTGTTGGAGAAGTCTTGCCATCAGTAAAGCCAAAACGGCTCAAGAACTTCTCAACATAATGAGATTGCATTAAAATAATCCCATTCTCATTCTTAGTAAGCTTGATGTTCAGAATCACATCAGCCTCTCCCAGATCTTTCATATCAAAACTCTTTGACAGGAAATAGTTGACTTCATTTATCACTTTCATGTTTGTACCAAAGATCAGAATGTCATCCATGTACAAACATAATATAATGCCATCGCCCCCACCATGGCGATAGTAAACACACCTATTAGCCTCATTAATGACAAAGCCAGTAGAAAGTAGAGTTCTGTCAAACTTCCCATGCCATTTCTTAGGTGCTTGTTTCAGGCCATATAAAGATTTTAATAACTTGCACACCTTTGTCTCTTCACCTTTTACCACAAACCCATCCGGTTGATCCATATAGATCTCCTCTTCCAACACTCCATTAAGGAAAGTTGTCTTCACGTCCATTTGATGAACGAGAAGACCATAAGAGGCAGCCAGGGACAGTAGTACTCGAATGGTGGTCAGTCTAGCGATAGGTGAATATGTGTCAAAGTAATCTTCGCCTTCTTTCTGTGTGTAGCCCTTAGCTACAGGCCACGCCTTGTACTTCTCAATAGTACCATCAGGCCTTAGCTTCTTTTTAAACACCCACTTACAGCCCACAGGTTTGCAACCATAGGGTCGTACTGATAATTCCCAAGTTCCATTAGAAAGAATCGGGTCCATCTCATTTTGGACAGCTTCTTTCCAATCATCTGCATCAGGAGATGCATATGCCTCTGCAATGGATCTGGGAGTATCGTCCACAAGGTACACGATGAAATCATTACCAAAGGATTTTGCAATCCTCTGTCTCTTACTCCTCATGAGAGGTTCATCGCCATCCTTTTCAAGGACTTCCTCATGTGGTTGTTCAGAATTCCCAATAGATGCACTGGATTCATGAAGTATTTCAGAAGAAATTCTACCAATGTTATGCATATCTTTCATAGGAAAAATATTCTCAAAGAATGTTGCATCACGAGATTCCATTATAGTATCAACATACATATCAGGTACCTCAGATTTAACCACTAGAAATCTATAGCCTACACTCCGTGGAGCATATCCTAGAAAGATACAACCCACTATCTTAGGTCCGAGCTTGCGTTTCTTGCGAATCGGTATGTTGACCTTCGCCAAACACCCCCAAGTGCGCAAATATGAAAGTGATGGTTTTCTCCCAGCCCACTCCTCATAAGGGGTCTTTTCTTTATTCTTGTTAGGAACTCTATTCAGGACATGACATGAAGTCAACAAAGCCTCCCCTACCATGCCTTTGATAAACCAGCAGTTACTAACATGGAATTCACCAAGTCAGCCAGCGTGCGGGTTTTCCTCTCGGCAACCCCGTTTGATTGGGGCGAGTAGGGAGGCGTCCTCTCATGAATAATTCCGTGTTCCTGACAGAATTCGCCAAATATTTTGGGAAAATACTCACCACCACGATCCGACCTAAGACACTTGATCTTTCTCTCTAGTTGATTTTCAACTTTGGCCTTATAGATTTTAAAGTAGTCTAAAGCCTCATCTTTAGTTTGCAACAAGTAAACATAGAAGAATTTAGTAGCATCATCTATCAACGTCATGAAATATCTCTTTTCACATTTTGTCAACACAACATTCATCTCGCATAGATCAGAATGTATGATTACTAGAGGTGCCAAGTTTATCTCCTCGGCAGCCTTATGAGGCTTTCGAGGTTGCTTTGATTGCACACAACTATGGCACTTAGAACCTTTGGCAATAGTGAAATTCGGAATTAAACTCATACTGGACATCCGATACATCAAACCAAACTTAATGTGACATAAACGAGAATGCCAAACACTAGTATCATCATTAACATCACCACAAATATGATTCACGGATTTATTACAAAACTCTGAAAGTGAAAATCGGAACAAGCCTCCGAACTCATAACCTTTACCAATAAATTGTCCATGTTTTGAAACAACGACTTTATTGGACTCTAACACAACCTTAAACCCATCTCTACATAGAAGGGAGCCACTAACGAGATTCTTGTTCATAGTAGGGACATGCTGCACGATCTTTCCGGAAGTAAACTTCAGATCCACCGTGCCAACACCACGAACAAAAGCATGTGATCCATTCCCCATTAGGACGGATGAATCCTGAGCAACCTAATAAGAAGTGAACATAGAGATGTCAGCACACACATGAACATTAGCACCCATATCAATCCAACAACATGGTGATTGAAATACTGAAAGAACATTAAATAAATTACCGTACCCATCAGTGTTGCTAGCGGTCATGACGTTGACAGTCTTCCCACTTTTCCATCTACGATCTTCATAATCTGGGCAGTCCTTGGAAAAGTGGCTGAGCTCTCCACACGAGTAACAATATAGGGCTTCTTCTTCTTCTTAAAGATTGTAGTCTTTTCAGGCTTGTTGAACGAGGGCTTATAGTTCCCTTTGTTCTTGCCGAAGGTATTCTTCTACGCCATGTAGGCGCTAGACTGACCCTCGTCTCCTCTCTCAGCAGTTGTCATGGGAATGACCACGGCAGACGCTGCAATCGACAGCGAGTAGTAGAACATGGGGCAAGGGTGGCCAGCCATCTGCGGTGTGAGATGAGGGCGGAGACACAAGGGTTTACCCAGGTTCGGCCCCCCGGAGGGTAAAGACCTACTCCTGCTAGATTGTATTATGGTGAGAGTACAAAGGGGCGAGCTTGACGACTAGGCGGCGAGTCTCTTGGGTGTATGATGGAGCGTATCCCCTATGCGTCCCCTAGGAAGGTTTATATAGGCTCACCTCGCTAGGGTTTACAGATTACAACCGAATTAGTTAAGGATTCAGAGGTTCTATGACCTAGTCCGACTGGGCCTAGCAACGCTTCTGGGCCTCCAGCTTCCAGTCACCTGAGTCCAAGCCAAGTCTTGATCCAGTCGCCATCCTGCAGGCCCACTCGCTGGCGGCTTGGGCCAATAGGAAACGTCTTGCTGGGTATACCCCGGTAGGCATATCCCCATCAGTAGTCCCCGAGGCCGTCGCTGATTTGTCGCAGGTATTTGCTGGCAGTCGGAGTATGCGGTTCCAATGCGGATGCCTAGTCGAATCGGCGGCGGACTCCTGAACAAAGAAAAGAACTAGTCATTTTAGTCGCAATAACGGTGACCAATCGTGTCGCAGCTCGGCGAACAGGTCGGCGAGTAATTTAGTCACTGTTACAGTGATCGGGTCGACGAATCTTCGAGTCGCTGGGAGCAGCGAGTCGAATGGACGAAGTTGGACCGTCAATTGTGGTCAAACTAGCCGTTGGGTAACCCAACGGTAATATTGGCGTAATCATCACGTAGTAACGGCTCCCGAAAATGGCGGGTAACAGCCGCTATATAAGGAGAGTGAAGGGCGAACGGGGAAACGCTCCCCTCACTTCCTCCGATCTCGCGCATCCTTGTTTCCCCATTCCGTGCAGCGACCAGAACAATCTAGAGAGTTCCGACTCCCTTGATCCTCCAGCCAATGGCTCCCCCCACCGAGCCATGGGGTAGATCCAAGTGCACGAAGGCACTGCTAACATCTTTCGAGGAGGCGAGGATTCTCCGCGCGGGGAGATGGCGTATCCCTGCTGCCGGAGAAGTAATTCCGAATCCGCGCGAGGGGGAGTTCATCTGCTTCACCAATCACCTGGAGCGGGGTCTTGGCTTTCCAACCTCCCTCTTCTTCCGGCGTTTCTGCGCCTACTACGGAATCCAGCCATCGGATCTAGGTCCACGCAGCATCAAGCAGCTCGCCATTTTCGTGGCGTTCTGCGAATGCTATCTGGGCTGCAGGCCCTACTTCCCCCTGTGGCAAGACCTATTCCACGGAAGAATCAGTCGCAAAGAAACAGGCGTCCCAATGCTTGCCGCGGGCGTCTTGACGTTCCAGCTGAAGTCGAGGGCATCGTTCTTTGATTTGATGCTGCCCGCCAAAGCGGCAAACGAGTGGAAGAAGTATTGGTTCTATGTCACCGAGTCGACTCCAGGCGACGAAGTGGAGCTTCCAAGGTACTCCGCCGACTGGACCGAGCCGCGTCGGCTCCAGGTCGTCAAACTCCCGCTGGAGCAGCGGATGGTTGTCGACGAGATGTTACAAACCATCCGCAACCTAAAGAAGAAAGGCCTCCAGACCATCAATATTTACAACTGCATGTACGAGTATACGGGCAAGGACGACCCGACGAAATCCTGCCTCGTCGAGTGGAGGCTCAACGATTATACACTGGACCTGAAGAAAATTACCCAGGCGCTGTATCTCGATGCGAAGGCCGGGGTCGCCCCTTATACCGCGAGGCGCCCAGCTCCAACGGTAAGCTATTATTCCCTTTGCACTCGCAGTCGCAGTTTGTGCATTCGCGGTCGTGCTAATGTCATTTGTTCTTGGTGCAGTTGTTTCAAGTAGTGGAAGGGTGGCTTCCACACGCAGACGACGAGAACTCGAGCTCGTCCACCCAGGACGGGAACGAGTCATCGCCCACCAGGGGCAACGCCGAGAGCGACGGAGGCAATGACGACGATGATGAAGACGACGACCCCGTGGAAGTTGCTGCCCCCACGGTTCACAAGACTCGCGGGCAGTACCAGCGCCAACTCGAGGCCAGTAAGAGCCTCGAGGCCCATGATGACGACGACAAACTCCCTGAGAACACCTCACACCGTGAGGCCACGCCGTCGAAGAAGAAGAAGCGAGCTCCGCCAAAGTGGAAGGCAAAGCCGGCGAAGCTGGCGTCTCCACCTCGGTCTGCGAGCAGCTCTGACGCCACCAGCTCGGCCGAGGAAACAACGACACATGCGGCCGCGGCGACTAGTGCCGCTGCCAAAATGGACGAAGTACCACTGGTGTCGTTGCCGCCGCCATTCGCCCCAGTCACTAGCTTGGGGGGGCGCTCAGGCCGCAGGAGCCTCGCTGCCAAGGGAGGGGGGTTCCCGTAACGATTGCCACGAAAGCTCCCGCCGCAGCCTCATCTTCGAAGAAGCCGTCAGTGTCTTGGGAACACAATGTGTTCGAGATGGGCCTCACTCGGAAGCTGGGGCCAGAACTGGAAAAACCGGCCAGCGTCCGCACCGGCCTGAGATTTCTTCCGGTCACCAAGTGAGTGCTCCTCGATCCTTTACTCATCTGCTTGCTTTGTATTTCAACCGGAGAGCTTCATTGACAGAGCTGTTTCACAGGACTGGGGTTAAGAAGATAGGCCATTCCTCGGTGGCCAAGGTTCCGCCAGTCGCCATAGAGGTGTCAGCCGATCCCTCGCGGAAGAGGAAGGGTGACGAGGTCACTGCTCCCGCCGAAGGCACCAAAAGGGCGAAAGGTGACGACGTCATCACGGTTTCTGACGATCCGGCAACTGCCCCGAGCGAGCCTCCAATCGCAGAGGAAGCGGCTTCGAAGGCCAAGGAAGATGTGGGGTCACAACATGTGGTGCTTGCGGGCTCGACCGATGCGGCCGAGCTGACCTCGAGTGGTGCAGTGGCTGCTACCGCGACCTTCCCTCGCTTCGTGACAAAGGCCGCCACTGCGAGTGCCTCAGTGCCGTCGAGCCAGCTTCCCAAGGCCGCCGACGCGGAGGTTGAACAGCGTCATGGCCACACTCCGGTCGTGCTCGCGTCGGTGGATGCGATGGAACTTCACGCCATGCAAGGTGCTGCTATCCAGGTACGTCTAGTCCCCGAGGATCAGGCCACTGAATTTCAGTTGTCGGATTCTTAATGCTTTGTATGTTATCCAGTCCCCGAGTGCCTAGTCACTGAAATTCAGTGGGTGGGCACTTAGGAATTGTTTGTTGTTGACGCTGTGGTTGTTGCGCAGGGTCTGCAGCGCGAGTCAGCCGATCGGCTTGCTGCGAAGTGCCGTGTGGAGAAGGAGCTCGTCGCTGTCCAGACGACAAACAAGGAGCTTCAAGCGGCTGCGGGTAAGTATATGCTTTACTTGGTACTCGTCGCTTGCCTGTCACGGTGTTGACCGTTTTGCTCTGGAACAGAGAATAGTGCGGCTGAGGTGAAGGAAGCTTGCCAAGGCTTTGTCCCGGTAGGTGATTTGACGGCGGATCAATCTGCTTTGGGCGAGGCTGAAAAGCGAATCGCCGACCTGGAGCATGAGCTCAAGAAAGCGAAGGCGGAAGCGAGCTCGGTGGAAGGACGAGCCAAGGCTGCCGTTACTTCTGCCGCTGAAGAGCGGAAGGTATCTGATGCGCTCGTTGCTGGGTTGCAAAATGGTTTCTCTTCTCTTCAAAGTTTCATCACGGGCCTCTGCCGCCCACTGATTGGTAAGCTTCCCTTCAACCGACTTCCGATTGCGCATACCGCGTTTGCGATTTTGATGTTTGCTTACTGTTTTTGTGTGTCTGCATGCCGGATTACTGATAACGCGGAAGAAGCAAAGTCGTACGACGCACAGCAGTGTGTGACCACCCTGGTCGACTCGGCCGCATAGTCGACGACCTGCCTTCGTGCGTACCTTCAGGAGATATGGCCCACGGAAGTGATTCCCAGCGACCTGGTCGAGGTATGGCGTTACCTGGAAAAGGCCCCGTCGGTCGTTTAATTCATGACGCGGTCGACCTTCCGTCGTGGGGCGGCGACGACGCTCAGCCTTGGGCTTGCCCACTTCCCGGAGGACTTCGACCTTGACGATGTTACGAGCGGTTACCCATCGTCAATGGGCTCGGTGGAGATTGCCGAGGTGCTGAAGCTAACGGACCAAGCCGCGGTGTACTCTGAGCGCGTTTGGGCGATGGGCAACCTTATCCCCTACCAGGAGACGATTGTCGCCCCCAATGACCCTGAGCCGAAGCACCGAGACTTCAAGGTGGAACAGCCGTTCCGTGCGGCGATGGCGGGCGAGCTGACGACGTATCCGTCGAACCCTTACGTGCCCTTTATCCGCAGCCGCGGGGATGGTGGCGCGACTTCGTCAAACCTGCGGAGTAGAATGTTTTGCCACTTGGCGTTAGTAATGTACCTTTCCTCGTATGAAAACAAATTGTTCTGCTATAAAGGAATGCTCGTGTTATTTTGTCAGTGTTTTGCGATTTTGGATGTTGATTGTGCGAGTCCCCGAGCGCGTCCGCCCTTTTTATGGGGTTTACCTTGTTTTAATGTGTTTTGTGTACTGTTAGTTAGTTGGGGTCGACTCGCCATGGCTCGGAAAGCCAGTCGCATGGCGACTCCCATGGGTGCTCTTTACTTGACCGTTTTCCCAGGCATGAACGGGGTCGGGTTGCCGAGTCCCCGAGCGTGGTACTTGGCCGTTCTAGTTGCAGGCCCAGGGTAGGTGAGGACTAATGCGAATTATGTTAAGCGCGTCACTCCTGCCTGATCCGGAGAATCAGTCGCATGGCGAGTCCTAGGCGCGCTCTCATACTTGGCGTTTTTTCCTAGTCGCTCGTCTTGGGTCGGATGTCAGTCCCCGAGCATGGTACTTGGCCGTTCAAGTCACTGCGCCGAGGATGCGGAGGACTTGGCCGCTGTGGGAAGCGAGTGTAGTTGTCTTGGCTCGGGGAGCCAGTAGAGCTAGGTGACTCCAATGGGGCTCCAGGTTAGCGTTTTTCGTGGACGCTATGAGGCCTGAGTTTTCCCAGTGCCCTCGTACCGCACTACTTGGCCGTGTCGGTCGCTTTGCCAAAGGTTGACTTCTGCGAGTAGCGTAACGCTGTTATTACGAGTGCGAGTGGCACAAGACACGGAGAGTGTAACATCCCAGCATTAGAGCCTAGAAATAAGTTAAACCCAGATGTGTGCATTGCATTCATGCATAGAAAATCCGAATAATTTTCGCGCTTTTAAACAAAACTTGTCAAAGTGATTGAAGCTTCTCTTAGCTTGATGGAATTGAAGTAGATCATCAAGTTGACTGCGATAAGTTTCAATAAGACCTTTGTTAAAGTCTCATTTAAGGAGAGATTTGGTCTAAGGGTATATCAAAATATACCATAAGTTAAACCTTAATATAATGTGAATTATATTTGATCATTGGTGATCATCTTATAGTATTCATCATAACCATTCATAAGTACCAAGTTAAAGATATAAAACCAATAATAAGAATGTAACCACTATATTTTAAATTCCATCTGCATACATTCTGAGAATCACAGTAACACCTAATCCTAAAACACTTTTGATGAGTTGGAGTTGGAAAGAGATTAAGTCAAGATCATCCACTATATATATATATATTATTCTTTCTACACAATCCTTAGAGAAATCATATCAATATCTGTTGTTCATCAATGTTGGATAATTCCCCATTGATTCACAACTTCTTAAACTATCAGTCTTTGATCTATTAATTGATCCTATCAGAACATTTACTCAAATCTTCTAATAAAGGCATAGTCCATTAATAACCTTAATCCAATATAAGATATTAAGAAGATAATTTTCAGACAATAAAAGGTAGGATTGATGAAGCCCTGATTAACCAACTAAGAACCTCAGTAATAAGTGATTAAAGTATTATAATGGTAATGCTTTGGCCACTAACATGGAATGATTATATCTAGTATAGATAATATTGGTAGGAAGAACATGATTGGAACCTTAGAAAAGATAAGTGATCCTAGAGAAGTCTTTGCAAACCACATAAATATAATTTAGGGATTGAAGTGTAAGTCATGAGGAGTAAGTAAGTATAAGATGGTGTTAGTCAACTAAAGCTAGTATAGCATAGGGTCATAAGAGTGGTGTTACTCATCTTTATGGATAATCAACTCTAGAGAAAGATTAATGATGAAAGATTAACAACAATAGAATAGTAAATACAACCAAGCAAGGATATGAGAAAGCTATGAAGTGCCTTGGTATCAAACTCATTGGATTCATCCATAAGTTTAGAAGAATGATATATTGACTAAGAAGATTTTAATAAGTAAGTCCATCAAACTAACCATGATGATGGATAGAAAGAGGGATTATATCTAGGAAAGGAATTCCTTAATTAGAAACCCAAGGTGGAGAAATATAGTTATATGTATAAATCATTTTCCTATGTTAATCATGGTAAGCATTCAATTATAAATCTCAACTCAAATATAATATCCATCATATACCATTGATCCATTATCGGATGTCTATAACATTTATATAAATATTTCCCTATAACAAATTACATAAGCATATCTCTATTTAATTTAAACCATCATCACTTTATGTGCCTAAGTATATTTTTAATAAGTTCACTTCTATACAATACTCTAATTTCAACTTCCTATTCAAAAGGAATATTTTAACAAAGACCATCTACACAAAGCAATGTGCTTAGTTATTAGCTCCTAAATCTTAAAAAAGAATCTAAGCTTATATAAAACCCTAAAGCCAAGGGTAGTACTCATAGTTCAAAACCCTAAACTTCTTTGTTTATCACCTACATAACTATTTTCCAAATTAATGGGAGTAATAATCATCATATCAATGTCTTTATATTTCATGCATCAAATAATGGTATAAAATCATTAAATTTATATATAAAGTTTCTATTCAAACTATGAGCTCATTAAAATTAAGTTGATAAGCAAATAAGAACATATCATTCAATAAATCTCTAACTAAAATAGAAAGAGAAAAAAATAAGAAGAAGAAATTTCTTCCAACTATTAAAATAAAGTCTTATTGAGTAAATAAAAGAGATATAAAAAAGAAGCCATAACAAAAATTCACAAAGGTTACCAAATGTATTTTAATATCACTGCAAAGATCTAGCAAATTAAACATACAAAGAAATGTTTAAATTATAATCAAATTCAAATCTGATTCAGAAAACAAAAAATAGAAAAAAGATAAAACAAATAAAAAAACTAAACCTGGCCACAGCCCAACACCCTACACCTATCTGACGCCCTGTGCAGCCCATAACGGCCCAGTAACCAGCCCTGTCCTTTTCCATCTGAGACTGACAAGTGGGGTCAGGAGAGGACCACGGGTTGAGCTAAAGAAGTTGCCAGGGGGTTATCTGCAAAACGGTCATAGTCGTCACCGTCACGCACACAGGCAGCTCGCTGGCGGAGCTCGTCGCCGCCCTATGCCGTCATCGCTTTCATTGCGTCAAGATACTCGCCGTCGATGCCAGGAAGGGATAAGAAGGCCACCGTGACGCAATGCTTCCATCCCTATCCCCAATCCCCCTTATCCTCTCAGATACGAATGAGACCGAACCCTAGCTCGCCGGAGCCACTCCTCTCCGTCGAACTACGCCTCCCCACACCATTCTGAGCCGTCATGGAAAAGCGCCAGCCTCCGTAGATCCTCTGGGTAGCAGCGTGCATCAAGGGGAGCACTCGAGCGAGCGAATTTGGTCGATTTCCTTCGCGGCAGTTCATCGTAATCCTCACCGGGAAGCTTGATTCCGACCGTGCCTGTCCTCGTCGACCACTCTATCGTCATCATGGTAAGCATACGCATCTCTGGACCCTAGTTTCGTTTGCTAATTCGCACCGTAGGTCTAGTTTTGTTGAGCATCGCCGCTGGCCGCCGCAGTAGCACGTCTACGATGACCCTCCGATGACCATTTCCAAGCGGCGCTGCCACTATTAGGTTCAGTTGGTTACTCTTGTTCGAACTAGACCTATTTCGCTTGCTGGGGTGCAGTAGATCATCGCCGGTGACCACTCACCAACATCGGTGGTGATGCTGACTCCATCGTGACGTTATGGTTGCATCACGTCAGCCGTTTGACTAGTCTTTGCCTCGCGTGGTGGATGACATGGCCCAGGGCCCACATGTCATCGACTATGAGTAGAAAAGAAGTCTGTAACTAGTGCATTTCTTTCATCCGAGAGCTAAGGTGGACATTGGCCCATAGGTCAGTGACTGAGGCCAGCTCTAGGTACGGTGTAAAAAGTATTGTTCTGTTTAGAAATAAATAAAATGTTATAATCCAATTAATATTATTCCAGAAATTTAATAAATGATTAAATCTTGTTTAATTAATAACTTTTGATTTATAATATTGAAAAATATGTATAATATATGATTTTTTTAGAAAAATAAAAGCTGCAACTTAAACTTATTATTAAATACTATTGAGATAATTATTTAAATGAATATTATTTAATAAAAGTTCTATAAGTGATAAAACTTTAATAATTCATATTCCTAAAATGATAAATGTTTATAATATAAGAAAAATACCAAAAGTCTTAGAAAAATAAAAATTCCAATTTAAAACTATAATCATGTATTATTATTTAATTTAATTAAATATTTATTATTTATTAAATAAATATAAAGTAATAATAATTATAAAAATCATATCTTATTGTTTATAAATCACAAAAATAAATATGATATACCAAAATGATCACAAAAATATTATTTACATGTTAAAAATTTAATAATCTCCTTTTAAGGTAGATAAGAAAATTAAATATTTTAATAACTCAAATTTAAACTTATTTACTGCATTAATAATTCATATAAAGATAAATAAAGAATATTAATATTCCTAAAATAAGTCAAATAAGTCTAATAAATAGTATTAGTCTTAAATATTAATAATCTAATGCCATAAAGGTTTAAAACATTATAAATGTTCTTATTCTAGAAGAATCCACAACCTTAAATAAAGATTATCTCTAAAAAGAATTCCACTAATAGTAAAATCCTTAAAGAACCACTTGTGAACAATCAAATCTTTTCTAAACCACATTAATCACCTAATTACAAAAACTACTACAACATTATATAAATCCATAAGTAGTTAAGTAATATTATGTTAGGTTTATAAACTATACTCACTTATCTATACAAGATAAATGATATTACTCCATACTCACATCAAGAAACCATTACTCAAGTAATAGGATAAACATTCTTAATTAACATAAAGAACACATTTCAGATATACAAGATACCAATGTATAAGTATGATACTTTCAAGACTAACTATACTTTAAAGTTAACTTTAGCCTACAGAATTTTAAGATAACACTATAAGCATTATTAAATGTTTTATAGTTAACTTTGATCTAAAATAGATAAACTATAAAGCAACTCAAACCAAATCATTTAATCAAACAAATAACATCAACCACCCCTAACTAACCACAAAGTTTGTTTAGACCTTAGAAGGGAAACCTTTTCTTCGAAGGTTATCCTTTTTGCCACTTTAAATAAGAAACCTTGTATAAGCAATCTTAACTAGTATGACATAAGTATGTATACTTTACTCCTCCATATGTGTTGTTTACCACCACTCATAAACTCTAATAAAAGTACAACTACGAAATTTATCCAAAAGGACCACACATTCCAAAATAACCACTTTCGGGATCTAAACCCTAGGACAACATTATTCCTAGGATTTGCGCTTAGAACGTGCATCACATTACTTATGCATAAAAGCATACTGCTTCTTTAAACATTAGTCCTTAACGGACCAATGATGCTGATTTCAAATTTTTGGATCTTATACTAACTCGAAGACCGTGAGTGCATAATATTGCAATCACAAAAGGCAAGTTCACACTTGCTCATGTCCTTTATTTATTTTCTGTAAAGTATTTCCCAAATCCAGTGTTGTCTTCAGCTGCATTTGAAAAAGGTCAGAAAACACTATTTTCAATAATAATGAGAACTATTGATTACTGATCCAGGGTGATCAGCTAATCTATTGAATCTAACAGTTGGGATACCACTGTTCAGAACTATATCACCTAGGACTTAACAACCAATGTCGCCAGTGATTCTTGCGCCATATATTACGCGTTGACCATGAGATTTGGAATGGGACGGAGAAGTCAGCTGTATCTTCTTTCTCTCGCATGAAGCCGGATGTGCAGGTCGTGGTTGTTATCCTCGTAGCGTGAATATTAATTGGTAATTCATAGAGGATATGCAGCATAGGGTGGGAACCCTCATCGTCCCACGATAGTTCTGGCATCTAACGGTTTGTACAAACCATTGCCGTAATTCTTTATGTGGGCATGGTGTACACCAAGGAGGCATGCGAGGTCGCGAAGGGG
Organism: Avena sativa; assembly: GCA_916181665.1. Taxonomy (NCBI): domain Eukaryota; kingdom Viridiplantae; phylum Streptophyta; class Magnoliopsida; order Poales; family Poaceae; genus Avena; species Avena sativa. Next base: position 27,400,832 of record OV702283.1, read on the forward strand.
GCAATGATTGGCTTGGATCATCTTATGGGCCCCACATCATGGAATTGTGGACGGGAATAAGCTGCCCGAATGAGCAACAAAGAGATGATCTCTCATGGGTAAAGTGACGCACCTCTCCAGAGTGTAAGAACTGTAACTTGTTACTCTCTGTTCCGGGAAGGAGCTGCGAACGCGGCGGGAAAGGAACCCCATGAAGGTTCTAGTAAACCCGTGAAGGCTGACGGACATAGCTTTTCAGAATAAAATCAACCTTTGAAGAAATGATTTTGAAAACTTGCATTGCCTACGACCTATTGTTAGACCCCTCCTTTATAAAGGAAAGGATCCCTGTGATTGCAATGCTAGTCCCTGGATCAATGCTAGCATCCACAGTTTAAGATGAAGTACACAGATACAAAGGTCGTTTATTACATTCATTCCAGAGATAAAACATAGTCTTTTACAACTCAGGGCCATAGGCCTAATACAAGAGTTTAAGGAATAAGTAAATAAACACAAGTCTTCATCTTCATGTGCCACAGGCAAGCATGTTGAGTGTAGACTCATGACTCCTATTCATCATCGGAGTAACCTGCAACATCACAAGTTACAGCCACAGAGGGTCAATACTTTGGAATAGTATTGGCAAGTGATACCTTAGTATATTTTAGGTGGACTATAATACTATATGCATTTTGGCTGAGTGTAGCTTGGCTTGCTTTGCTGGAAAATAAGTTTTTCCTATTAGTTGAAATCACTAAGTTTTTCTTTGTCAAAACATTCCCAAGGAACCACCAATAGACATTGAGGTCCTTCACCCTTGTTCACCCACAAGTTTTATTTAGAAGTTGGAGTGATGAGATTCTTGTAGCTTCCATGTCTTGATGCTCAAAGTGTCCATTTCCTTGGACAAGGCTAAGTACTTAGGTTTTCCATCTGCAGAGGTTGTGCACTTTTCCCACCAGACTTGGTTTCCCAAGACAGGACCTTTCAGAAGCCTTTCCTTAGTCAAAATGGACGCGCTCCAACCTATCATCCCAACTACCACCAACTGTCCAAGTGACTAAGTTCTAGCAACCTATATGATCATGGCAGAGCCCATATTGCCAAGTGGTTGCACTGTAAGCTTTCTCAACACTTGGCCTCCAAATCCCTTTGTGCCTGGGTGGCAAACCACAAGTGAGATACACAACCCAAGTCCATGGCCTTGTGTAACCACTCAACATAACCCAATCACTCCATTCCACCCAGGGGGTTCATTTGACTTAATTGTTTTTATTAGAAAAGCATAAGTCCCATGACTTAGAAATATTTTCATCATAGTGTGTATGGATTTCCACCAACCCTTGTTTGCTAAATAGCTAGGCTAAGCATGGTAAGATAACCTAACTTAGGAAAATTCCTTAGCAATTCTACAATTCTACACTACTTAGGATTTCCCAACTTAGCATTAGGCAAAATAACATGCAATACTTAGCAAAATATCTAATGCTAGAACAAAACATAGGATAGAAATATTCATGAAAATATCACTTGCCTTGGTAGTGGGGAGAGTAGCACTCTTCACAATCACAATCACTAGCAAAATCTACACAAGAAATATAGCATACAATTACACACAATTATATACAACCAAAAATAATATGAATGCATGCATGCAAAAATTTACTAAGTGTGATTTTTTTGAAAAATTCTACCAAGTATGCTCATGTCTACAGAAACTTAACAAGTCACAAATTTGCCAACTAAACTTATTTGGCTCCAATACAATTTACCAAAATAAATCTCTACTTAAAATGGCCTCAAAACATGTTCTACAAATAAAATCATTTTAACTGTTACTATATGCTAAATAAATTGGATATTCAGAAAGGTCTTGTTTCACTGAATCCAACGGTATAAAATTTGCAAAAATCTAACGTGGCAATCAAAAGTCATAAGCATTTGAATTTGGATCAAATTTCTGATTTTAAATCTATTTTTAGATCTAACCCTAGCCACGCGTCGCGCTGTGATTGGCGCGTACCGCTTCGGTTGGATCACGCTCTGCAGCCGCAGGATCTAAACAGATCGTACGCTCCAGGTCGCGTACCGCTTCGGGGTTAAGTGGATCTATCCTAGCGCTTCGATACAGATCGAACGATCTAAAACTATAAGCCAAAATCTGGCGGCGCTCCTCGGCTGTGCGCGGCGGCGACGACCAGACGGTGGCGGCGCCGGCGGTACAGATCGCTAGGTGGATGGGGAAGATGCTCACCGAGACCGCGAGGATGTGGGGACGCTCGACGTGTGATCAGCTCGGCAAGGGGCGCTCAGGGTTGCGGTAGATTTCTCGCCGGAGTTGGATCTGGCAGCGGTGGTTCTGCTCGAGGTCGGAGGCGACGTTGTAGATCACTAGGATGCCAAAGAAAGGTGTGGTTAGATGCGGAAGATCATGGGGAACATGCGAGCGTGAACGACAAGTTTCGGGGCGGTCTGGACTTACCACTAGAGCTCGCCGGAGTTCGTGCAGAAGACGGTGGCGGCCAGTCGTCGACGTTGCCGAAGCTACGGGTCATGCGAAGGTGAACGGAGGGTGTCAGAAGGTGCACAGAGATTCACTGAACATGATAGCGTAAACGCGAGACCGAGGAAAAATCTAGGCTCACCGGAATTTGCCGGCGCAGTCGTCGGAGACGGCGGGGTTGCAGAGAGCAATGCGCGCAGCCTGGGGGCGTTCTGTGCTTAGGGTTTGGGGGAAAAGGAAGAGGGGGCAGAGGGGGTTTATATAGCCTGGTCGTGAGCGAGAATCACTCGGCCATTGATTCGAATTGACGCCGCGAATTAAACACAGAAAACGGCCGCGTTGATTGGGGATGAACTAGTCGTGCGGGTGGAGACGATGCTGGCGTGGAGGAGGCCCGCTTGTCAGCGAAGTGCGCGAGGTGGAGGTGGGGTCTGCCTGTCAGCGGCTGAACGCGTGCGCTCGCGCGTGCGGGAGGAAAAGGAATGCCCCGGGTGGGCTGGTTGGGCCCGTTCCACTGCTGGGCTAAATTCCTGGCGCCTGGCCCTTTTCTTTTGTTTGCTTCTTTTCTTTTTCTATTTCTATTTTCTGGAATGATTTTTGATATGAATTCAAATCCTTTTGAATTCAAACAAAATTGGGGATCTTTGCAGGGGTCTGTGGTTTCAAATACAGTCATTTAACCAAGTGGTTACCTTGTAAGGGCCTGGTCAAGCTTGGGTTTTGAAATAAACAGAGACTTGTCTCTAGTTTGTGAATGATTGAAATAGGGTTTAGAAAATATTTCTAAATTGGAAACTTGGGTTAAAATGCTACACCTAATCTTTCCAACAATGGAGGCAAGAAATCAAGTTCCTAAACAATCCAATCTCAAAGGGTGATGGCCAATTGAGTTGAATTTGCACACATGAATTCATAACTCAAACTTCTGTCTCTAAATGATTTTGAGAAAAACCCTAAATGGATGAATGATGCAAGAATGATATGAATGAGTTTTGGAATATGAATTTAGGGATGTTACAAATCTAACCCCCTTAAGATGAATCTCGCCCTCGAGATTTGGTTTGGCTAGCAAATAGGTGAGGGTGGTCTTTCCGAAGATCATCTTCTCTTTCCCATGTTGCTTCCTCTTCGGAGTGATGGTTCCATTGCACTTTACAAAACTTGATAGTCTTGGTCCTGGTAACTCTTTCTGCGGTCTCTAGAATCTTGACAGGCTTTTCCTCATAGGTGAGATCACTTTCTAGTTGGACTTCTTCCAAAGGTATGGTATCCTTCAAAGAAGATTCTTCCATCTCTGGGTGACATTTCTTAAGTTGACTCACATGAAATACGTTATGGACAGCTGACAGAGACTCTGGCAATTCAACTTCATATGCAAATTCTCCCTTGCGACTTAGAATCTTGAATGGCCCAACATATCTTGGTGCCAACTTTCCCTTGACTCCAAATCTTTTCAATTTCCTTATCAGTCTTCTGAACTTCTCGGATCTTGTCCAATAAAGTGGGTTGAACATCTAAGGACATGAGATGTCCTTCTGGTACAATCTCCAATCTGAGTTCCTTGAATTGCTTACACAGGTCATCTGGCAATTCCCCTTTGGTAAGGCCATTTACAAACGTCTTATGACTTAAAGCATCGGCTACTACATTCGCTTTACCGGGGTGGTATTGCAAACTTAAGTCGTAATCCTTGATAAGTTCTAGCCATCTTCTTTGTCTCATATTGATTTCCTTCTGGGTGAAGATATACTTCAAGCTTTTATGATCAGTGAACACTTCACATCGTTTTCCCAAAAGGTAATGTCTCCATGTTTTGAGTGCATGGACGACAGAGGCCAACTCCAAATCATGAGTAGGATAGTTTACTTCATGAGTTTTGAGTTGTCTCGAAGCATAGGCTACGACTTTACCGTCTTGCATAAGTACGGCACCCAAACCTTGATGTGACGCATCACAATATACTTGGAAATCCTTTTCCAAATCTGGCAGACATAGAACTGGTGCTGTCACTAGTCTCTTCTTCAATTCTTGGAAGCTGACTTCACAACCTTCAGACCAAGCAAATTTCTTGTCCTTCTTTAGCAATTCCGTCATTGGCTTAGCAACCTTCGAGAAATTTTCAATGAACCTTCTGTAGTAACCTGCTAAGCCGAGGAAACTACGAACTTCCTTCACATTCTTGGGTGATTCCCATTCTGTCACAGCTGATACTTTAGCAGGATCAACTGCCACACCATCCTTTGTCATAACGTGACCAAGAAAACCAACTTCCTCTAACCAAAACTCACACTTGCTGAATTTGGCATAAAGTTTATGTTCTCTTAACTTTTCAAGTATCAAGCGTAAGTGTCTTTCATGTTCTTCCTTGCTCTTGGAGTAGACTAAGATATCGTCGATGAACACGACCATAAACTTGTCAAGAAATTCCATGAATACCTTGTTCATCATATTCATGAAGTATGCTGGAGCGTTGGTTAAACCAAAAGGCATCACAGTGTATTCATACAAGCCATACCTTGTTGTGAATGCTGTTTTAGGTATGTCTTGCTCTCTTATCTTGAGTCGAAAATAGCCTGACCGAAGATCAATCTTCGAGAACACACATGCTCCTTCTAACTGATCAAACAAGTCGTTGATTCTTGGCAAAGGATATTTGTTCTTGATGGTCACCTCGTTGAGAGAACGGTAGTCAATACACAATCTTTGCGTTCTATCCTTTTTCTCCACGAACAATACTGGGGCTCCCCAAGATGAAGAACTTGGTTGAATAAACCCTTTCTGCAATTGTTCTCCTAGCTGTTTCTTGAGTTCTTTCAGTTCATCAACTGACATTTTGTACGGTCTCTTAGCTATTGGTCCAGAACCTGGTACCAAATCTATCAGAAACTCCACATCTCTATCTGGTGGCATTCCTGGTAACTCCTCCGGAAATACATCCGGATACTCACACACAATTGGCACACTGTCCATGCTAACCCCCTTAAGAGAATTCAGCTTACTTCCCTTGGATTCAAAGTTTGACTTAAATTTTATTCTTTTTCCTTCAGGGGTTGTGAGTGTAACTGTACGATTGGCACAATCTAATACTCCTTCATACTTAGCCATCCAATCCATTCCCAAAATTACGTCTAGTCCTTGGGAATCTAGGATTATCAGGCTTACTGGAAACTTTTGCTTTCCAAACTCTATGATGAGATCCCGGCATCCAAGGCTTACTATCATATCTCCCCTCGGAGAACTAACCTTTATTGGACACCCAATGTTTTCTGATGCAAACCCATTTCTATCCACAAATGCCTTTGATATGAATGAATGAGATGCACCGGTATCAAAGAGTACAAATGCTGAAATTGAATTGAGTCTGAACTTACCAGCCACGGCATCAGGTTCCTCATAGACCTCCTCCACATTGATGTGGTTAACCTGCCCTTTCTGAAAAGGATTTGGCTTGTTAGGTCCTTCAACTTTCTTCTCAGGGCACTCATTAGCATAATGCCCCAGCTTCTTGCATTTGAAGCACTCCACCTGACTGATGTCCTTTTTAGGAGGTTGGCCTCCACTTCCACTACTATTTCCACCATAGTGGTTCTTATGTCCACCCTTGTGGTTCTTGTACTTGTCCTTGTCATGACTGCGGTGATGCTTGTTGTCATGACGGTTGTGGTTGTGCTTGCTGAATTTCCCATACTCATGGGATCCTGAGTTGCTACTGTCATCATGGTGAGATCGTTTGTGAGACGACCCCGAGTTGTGTTTGTCGGAGTGTTTCCTCTTCCTACTCTCGACTTGCTTCATTTTACTTTCCAAAATAGCAGCCTTGTCACACAACGACTGATAAGTTGGAACATATGCCACAGACAACTGTAGGTTCAGCTCATCATTCAAACCCTCCAAGAACTTTTCCTTTCTCTTGTCATCTGTATCAACCTCATCCGGTGCGTAGCGCGCCAGATTGTTGAACTCTTCTATGTATTCAGCCACGCTGCGGTGGCGCTGTTTCAGGTTGTGAAACTCCTTCTTTTTCAGACTCATCATTCCTGATGAGATATGAGCAGTGCGAAAGCCATCTTCAAAGATAGCCCAAGTTACCTCATCCAAAGGAGTGGTGATTTGGAAGTTATCCCACCATGTGGCGGCTGGTCCTTCCAACAGATGTGCTGCGAACCTGACCTTTTCAGCATCCGTGCAACCCACGGTCACTAAGTCCTTGTTCACAGAACGTAGCCAGTCATTGGCTACCATGGGATCAGTTGTTCCCGAAAATTTTGCTGGCCTCAGACGCAGAAATCTGGTGAGCATATCAAAACCCGGAGGGTTGTTGTTGTTGTTGTTGTTATTGTTGTTGTTGTTGGGGTTATTGTTGTTGTTGTTATTCTGATTTTGGATGAATGTTGTCATCATTTGCATAAGCTGTGTTTGCGCATTCATCATTTGTTGCATTTCCGGGATGATGTTGTTGGGGTTGGGGTTTGCGCGACGGGGAGGCATCTGTGGTTTGTTCAAATAGATAAGAATGAGATACCCATAAATGTTTCATGCACAATACATCATAAGCAAACACATAACAAGCAACATAAGAATAAAAGTTTAACAACCACATAACAAGCTCATGAAGTAAAACACACAAGTGGCAAGCCATCCACATGTCGGATGGTCCAATAATAAGTTCACAATAACAAGTATGAATATGAAAGGTAAACGAGTAGTCAAGTCTACTCATCAGCATCAATCTCCTCCTCGACGAAAGTAAGACCTGCGTTCTCCATCGCGGTCTTGTTCTCCTCAATCGTAGTGGTCAAGGAATCGACCTTGGCCTTCAGAGCCCTCTTCTGGGAGCGAAGCCTCTCAATAACCATCTGCTGCTGCTCAAGCTCGAAGTCCTTGGACTTCAGTTCCTCGGTCATGTCCCGGATTTTCTTGTTCCTATCCTGGACGCGTTTCTCCTGACTCTTGAACTTGCGGTCCTGGGCCTCGAACTTTGTCTCCATTTCCTTGATCATCTCGTCCTGCTGCGCAAAAAGCTTGTCCTTCTCGCGAAGCTGCACCTGAAGCTCGTCATTACCTAGCATGACGTTCGTCCTGTCCGTATCTACGTGCCTGAGAAGAGTCTCTAAGTCCTGAAGATAGAGACGTATCGGCTCTGCAGTGCTCCTCGAGTCGTCCTCAAAGTCGATGGACTCTCCATCAACATCACGTCTTCCGAAGACGTGAAAGTGAGTGCCCCTAACCTGTCGGGAGTGACGGCCTAACAAGCGTCCTATCAGGTCCTGCATGACTACCTCCATGCCTCTCTCCCTGTCATCGTGCATCAGCTTGAAGACGATGGCCTCTGTAGTAGGCTCAGTCTGGCGTCCTGGCTGGTTCACCTTAAAGCCCCAAAGGTCCTTCCTCTCGAACTTGGTGAGTGGGTACACCGTGATGGTGGGTAGAGGGAGATCAAGCAGAGTGGTAAGCTCAATGATACGGGGACCAAAACGAGTAACCTGAAACTCCTCAACAGTGCTGATGGCAATAGGCATCTATTTATAAGAATGAAAAAGTTAGAACAACACAATTCAGGGTAAATCAAGACAAACATTCATACATATCCATGGTTCACAATCATCACACAAGTCATGCATACATAATTCCATTACATCAATCAAAGTCCACACATATTTAAAGTATCATTTTTGGAAATAAGGTGATAAGTGGTGGTCCAACTAACTAAGTGCCCTTACAATCCAATCTCACGGGATCTATTAGCAAACACAATGTTCCTAGAGGCAATCCACCAATCTTGCTCTCTTGACTCTATCACTAAGTCTATAACATCTCCCCTTATCTCTTGGTTGGTGACTTCCAACTCTTGAGTAATTTCCTTCTCTTTCTCTAAGTCCTTTTGGAGGTTGAGCATTCTGCACTTGACTCTAGCACTTAATTCTTTGATAGTCCTCTAAGCTGCATCCCTGGCTGACTCAAAGAATGTGGTGTGCATTGTAGTGTTGGTGTACATGCAGTATCCCCTTTCTTTGTGGTTGTCTTCCTTGTTCTTGTACAAGTGAAGTTGCACCCACCAATACTCCACTCCTTCATCCATTACTGGAAAGCCCTTGTACACAGCTGCACCATGTGCATCCATTGCCACCATAAGGTCCTTGAGAATATTGGGAAACTCAGTTTCACACTCCAAGGTCATGGTCATGAGTGGTCCTTTCTTCACGGCTTCGTTAATGGAGTTCATCTACAAAGGAAGTTGAAAGAGATTAGAAAAGTTTTACGAGAAGAATAGACAAGTGTAGAAGTAGTTGAAGAAAAACTTTTTCCTTAGTGGTTTTCCAATCCTAGGGTCATAATCCTACAAGCAACACAGTGCTCTGATACCATTTGTTAGACCCCTCCTTTATAAAGGAAAGGATCCCTGTGATTGCAATGCTAGTCCCTGGATCAATGCTAGCATCCACAGTTTAAGATGAAGTACACAGATACAAAGGTCGTTTATTACATTCATTCCAGAGATAAAACATAGTCTTTTACAACTCAGGGCCATAGGCCTAATACAAGAGTTTAAGGAATAAGTAAATAAACACAAGTCTTCATCTTCATGTGCCACAGGCAAGCATGTTGAGTGTAGACTCATGACTCCTATTCATCATCGGAGTAACCTGCAACATCACAAGTTACAGCCACAGAGGGTCAATACTTTGGAATAGTATTGGCAAGTGATACCTTAGTATATTTTAGGTGGACTATAATACTATATGCATTTTGGCTGAGTGTAGCTTGGCTTGCTTTGCTGGAAAATAAGTTTTTCCTATTAGTTGAAATCACTAAGTTTTTCTTTGTCAAAACATTCCCAAGGAACCACCAATAGACATTGAGGTCCTTCACCCTTGTTCACCCACAAGTTTTATTTAGAAGTTGGAGTGATGAGATTCTTGTAGCTTCCATGTCTTGATGCTCAAAGTGTCCATTTCCTTGGACAAGGCTAAGTACTTAGGTTTTCCATCTGCAGAGGTTGTGCACTTTTCCCACCAGACTTGGTTTCCCAAGACAGGACCTTTCAGAAGCCTTTCCTTAGTCAAAATGGACGCGCTCCAACCTATCATCCCAACTACCACCAACTGTCCAAGTGACTAAGTTCTAGCAACCTATATGATCATGGCAGAGCCCATATTGCCAAGTGGTTGCACTGTAAGCTTTCTCAACACTTGGCCTCCAAATCCCTTTGTGCCTGGGTGGCATACCACAAGTGAGATACACAACCCAAGTCCATGGCCTTGTGTAACCACTCAACATAACCCAATCACTCCATTCCACCCAGGGGGTTCATTTGACTTAATTGTTTTTATTAGAAAAGCATAAGTCCCATGACTTAGAAATATTTTCATCATAGTGTGTATGGATTTCCACCAACCCTTGTTTGCTAAATAGCTAGGCTAAGCATGGTAAGATAACCTAACTTAGGAAAATTCCTTAGCAATTCTACAATTCTACACTACTTAGGATTTCCCAACTTAGCATTAGGCAAAATAACATGCAATACTTAGCAAAATATCTAATGCTAGAACAAAACATAGGATAGAAATATTCATGAAAATATCACTTGCCTTGGTAGTGGGGAGAGTAGCACTCTTCACAATCACAATCACTAGCAAAATCTACACAAGAAATATAGCATACAATTACACACAATTATATACAACCAAAAATAATATGAATGCATGCATGCAAAAATTTACTAAGTGTGATTTTTTTGAAAAATTCTACCAAGTATGCTCATGTCTACAGAAACTTAACAAGTCGCAAGTTTGCCAACTAAACTTATTTGGCTCCAATACAATTTACCAAAATAAATCTCTACTTAAAATGGCCTCAAAACATGTTCTACAAATAAAATCATTTTAACTGTTACTATATGCTAAATAAATTGGATATTCAGAAAGGTCTTGTTTCACTGAATCCAACGGTATAAAATTTGCAAAAATCTAACGTGGCAATCAAAAGTTATAAGCATTTGAATTTGGATCAAATTTCTGATTTTAAATCTATTTTTAGATCTAACCCTAGCCACGCGTCGCGCTGTGATTGGCGCGTACCGCTTCGGTTGGATCACGCTCTGCAGCCGCAGGATCTAAACAGATCGTACGCTCCAGGTCGCGTACCGCTTCGGGGTTAAGTGGATCTATCCTAGCGCTTCGATACAGATCCAACGATCTAAAACTATAAGCCAAAATCTGGCGGCGCTCCTCGGCTGTGCGCGGCGGCGACGACCAGACGGTGGCGGCGCCGGCGGTACAGATCGCTAGGTGGATGGGGAAGATGCTCACCGAGACCGCGAGGATGTGGGGACGCTCGACGTGTGATCAGCTCGGCAAGGGGCGCTCAGGGTTGCGGTAGATTTCTCGCCGGAGTTGGATCTGGCAGCGGTGGTTCTGCTCGAGGTCGGAGGCGACGTTGTAGATCACTAGGATGCCAAAGAAAGGTGTGGTTAGATGCGAAAGATCACGGGGAACATGCGAGCGTGAACGACAAGTTTCGGGGCGGTCTGGACTTACCACTAGAGCTCGCCGGAGTTCGTGCAGAAGACGGTGGCGGCCAGTCGTCGACGTTGCCGAAGCTACGGGTCATGCGAAGGTGAACGGAGGGTGTCAGAAGGTGCACAGAGATTCACTGAACATGATAGCGTAAACGCGAGACCGAGGAAAAATCTAGGCTCACCGGAATTTGCCGGCGCAGTCGTCGGAGACGGCGGGGTTGCAGAGAGCAATGCGCGCAGCCTGGGGGCGTTCTGTGCTTAGGGTTTGGGGGAAAAGGAAGAGGGGGCAGAGGGGGTTTATATAGCCTGGTCGTGAGCGAGAATCACTCGGCCATTGATTCGAATTGACGCCGCGAATTAAACACAGAAACGGCCGCGTTGATTGGGGATGAACTGGTCGTGCGGGTGGAGACGATGCTGGCGTGGAGGAGGCCCGCTTGTCAGCGAAGTGCGCGAGGTGGAGGTGGGGTCTGCCTGTCAGCGGCTGAACGCGTGCGCTCGCGCGTGCGGGAGGAAAAGGAATGCCCCGGGTGGGCTGGTTGGGCCTGTTCCACTGCTGGGCTAAATTCCTGGCGCCTGGCCCTTTTCTTTTGTTTGCTTCTTTTCTTTTTCTATTTCTATTTTCTGGAATGATTTTTGATATGAATTCAAATCCTTTTGAATTCAAACAAAATTGGGGATCTTTGCAGGGGTCTGTGGTTTCAAATACAGTCATTTAACCAAGTGGTTACCTTGTAAGGGCCTGGTCAAGCTTGGGTTTTGAAATAAACAGAGACTTGTCTCTAGTTTGTGAATGATTGAAATAGGGTTTAGAAAATATTTCTAAATTGGAAACTTGGGTTAAAATGCTACACCTAATCTTTCCAACAATGGAGGCAAGAAATCAAGTTCCTAAACAATCCAATCTCAAAGGGTGATGGCCAATTGAGTTGAATTTGCACACATGAATTCATAACTCAAACTTCTGTCTCTAAATGATTTTGAGAAAAACCCTAAATGGATGAATGATGCAAGAATGATATGAATGAGTTTTGGAATATGAATTTAGGGATGTTACACCTATGGTCTGTGGCTGTAGATATAGTGCATCAAACACTCCTTTTCTAGTGAATTAGATGAGTACGCTCATACTCAAAGTATCTTCTTAACCCTTGCTAGATTCTGAAGCCATTAAAACGATGTCTACATCAAGATATGCTCCAGGACTTATCAAGACCAGCTAAATCCCTTCAATGAAGACAAGGAAGTCAACATATACCTCAACTCAAGTGAAAACAAAGTTACTGATTAGATAGAGATAAAATCTCTAGCCAAAGAACCTATCTCTGTAGTGCGTTGCCATAGCAGCAATGCCAATTCCTTAATTAACTACTAGTTTTAGTAGTAAAATAGTTTTGCGTTATTTATCTTTGAATCTTCGTCATAAGAAGTCTTTCTCTCTCTTAATCCTAGAGTGATTTCTGGATCTTATGTAAAGAGTGAGTTGTAACCTTTAGCCATGTATTTGATTTCTGTGTTTCTTTTATGCCATTCTGAGGGATGTAATACTAGTGAACGATGTTTTATTGGTGTTATGTCAACGACTATAGTATACTACATCATGCAGTGGTATGCTGGGTCACCGCAGTTGGTATCAGAGCATATGCTTTGACCTTAGGTTGGAAACCTAGTAAATGAGTAGAACCTGTAGGACACATCCTAGCAATAATGAAGAGTTCTCTAGTGATATAAGGGATATTCACTTGAGAATAATCCTGTTATGTTACTAGTGCGATAACTCCTTTATATGATTGCAATTCCAAACATTACCCAAGAGTTTTAACTCTATGTGACTGATGATAATTTCTTATCCACAGTTCCACATGGCACCTCGATATCCACCCCGGAATGTTCAAGTGATGAACAGGACGTTGGATGACTACGGAGGGGATTGGACAAACAATCTCCGACAACTTCTATGGAGTTTGGAATGTGAATCAAGACTTCTGGTCAAGATTTACACTTTCTATGATGGGCAGGTATTAGCTAAATACCATGTCATGATCATGTTACCCAAGAAGTTAGGACTTAAGGGAGAAATGCCAGCATGAGAGGCAAGGTGCATGGCATCTGCATATCAGATTGCCGTAGCAGCAGGCATAACCATGATCCGAGAGCATAAATCCCAAGTTTTAGAAGGTAGTACTCACACCATTATACCCCATGAAACCTCAAACTCAGAGCATGAGTTAGACCACTCTACCTTAGTCCAAACTGAACCTACTCTAGCTGTAGAGTATATGGATCGTTATCAGTCTTTGCTAAACACTTATCATAACACTCACCAAGTCTTAGTTCAGGAGCTGGATACGGTCATTGCGGATTTTACTGATCCTGATAAAGCAATGGCTCGTAGGAAGAAGTTAGATAAAGAAGCTAGGCATCCCAAATACATACCTTCAGGAGAGGTGTTTGAGGAAACTGAGTTCGATGATCCAAACTCAGAAAATTATGCCTATTACGAGTATGACTTCAAACCACATGAAGACTTGTGGACTAAGTACAATGCCGAACAACAAGAATGGAATAAAGTTATTACAAATAAACCTGAGCCTAACAAATATGGATGGGAAATAGAATCTCAAGGTAACACCATAGGGAATCCTATACCTTGTGATACAGGTATTGAAGAAGAGACCAACTATAGCCATAGAGAGCCTCATGGACCATATGGGGGTGATACTAATCCAATCAACTTAGAAGAGTATCCCAATAGCTATTACACCAATTTGTATGACTGGATCCAAGAACAAGTTAAGGAAACAACATACTATGAGGAACCGTTGCCAAAAAACCCGAACTATTCGGTGGAAGCTTACGCCAACTCTAGTCATTTTTCAATGACTAACCTCAGTCTCGGTACTTCTAATCAAGATTACGCACCTCCTGGATGCTCCTACGCTCCAGAAGTCAGTCATAGGACTTCACGTCATCATGGACGGAACTCCAAGAAGCACTAGAGGAAGATGAAAGTTAGAGAGAAACAACATCCCAAGGGATGCGGGCTTGAATAATGTATATAGAGGGTAATGCGTATTATAGTTGAAAGGTTTGCCAGAATAAGTGAGGAAATATCCACAAGAACAAGAAGTTCTTGTAAGATAGTTGTGTAAATAGGTATGAAGCAAACCGTGGGAATATCCAGTACAGTTGTAAATTATCTAAAACCTATGTATGATACAGGGTATGTGTTTTGATGTTCATCGACTTTTGGATCTTATTGGATTTTCTTGATTGACTAGATCTGTACATGAAGTTTAATTAGGTGTGCAAATGCATGATGTAACACCCAGTTATTACTTGATGATATAGACCTAGATAGGAATGGGAATTCGAGTAAGGGAGTGACGATTTTAAAACTCAAGAAGGAAGACTTACTGAAAGGAAGAGCGAGGTATAAGGAGTGTTAACACCACTTGGAGAATAGGTAAAACATAAATTATTCCTAGTCGGACCCAAGAAAGAAGTTGAGTATAGAAGATGTAGGGAGCCACAAGAAATATTGAATTTAAAGATCAATCAAAGTGGGTAATAATACTAAAAAGTAATAGAATAATTGTACCAAGTTCATGGAAGTATCATGAATAAGTACAAATAGTTATCTTTGGAACCAAAATGGTATTCAAACTCTGGCAATCCTGAGAAAGTGTGAGAGGTATGTAAGAAACCATAGGGTAATACACACACACTTAGGACGGTTCACAACTGGTATTTGATCCATAACCAGTAACTAATCCACAGTTGGTATTTGTCTGCAACTGGTATTTGGTTAAAATAGTTAATTAGATATTATTAAAAGTTGCATAAAGAGCATTAAATTTGGCCTAAGTTAAGTAAAACCTAAGAAAGTTAACAGATTTGAAGACAATCGTCTGGCAAGATGCTTTGCAAAGTCCAGTTTATTCATCAAGAATGTCCCAATAGTAAGTACGACATTTAGTGCTGAAAGAATTGCTTCGGAGATTCACAACTATGTGGATGCACCGTATAATCTTTCATTGTACCTTAAACCAGTAAAATATAAACTAAACAGGAACCAACATTTTAGTTCCTGAATCAATGACTTATATGTATGGAGTTTCAAAACAATTATTAAAACTTAAGGGGGAGAGTAAACATTAGGAATGAAAATTGTAGAAAATACCTTAGGTAATAAAGAAAAGTTAGTTCAAATTCTTAAGAAAGTATAAACTTGAGGGTGATAAAGGATACACTTAACAATCAAATTGAAAAGAAAATAACTTTGAAGTAACCCTTAAGTAGTAATATAGAATTCTAATTAAACAAGTGTCGAGAATAAACAATTCCAATTGGTATGGACAAATTGAGTTCAAATCCAATCTTGGAAGGAATACCAGTATAAACTATATAATGACTGGAATAGTAAGATAGTCTATTGACTATTAAAATGTGTATATAGAAACTTAAAAACTTATGGTAGTGAGAACCTCCAAACTATACTTAATGTAGTAGTGAAGTTTGATGATTCAAGAATAAGAATTTAATGAGGATATCTAATCAGGTTATGGAATACTCCAATTAATTCCATTAAAGATCATCATGGAGTGGAGAGTGTAGCAACTACTACAAAACAATTTCTTACTCCGAAACATGAGAGTTTGCGGACTTCGAGGACGAAGTTTATTTTAAGAGGGAGAGTCTGTAACATCCCAGCATTAGAGCCTAGAAATAAGTTAAACCCAGATGTGTGCATTGCATTCATGCATAGAAAATCCGAATAATTTTCGCGCTTTTAAACAAAACTTGTCAAAGTGATTGAAGCTTCTCTTAGCTTGATGGAATTGAAGTAGATCATCAAGTTGACTGCGATAAGTTTCAATAAGAACTTTGTTAAAGTCTCATTTAAGGAGAGATTTGATCTAAGGGTATATCAAAATATACCATAAGTTAAACCTTAATATAATGTGAATTATATTTGATCATTGGTGATCATCTTATAGTATTCATTATAACCATTCATAAGTACCAAGTTAAAGATATAAAACCAATAATAAGAATGTAACCACTATATTTTAAATTCCATCTGCATACATTCTGAGAATTACAGTAACACCTAATCCTAAAACACTTTTGATGAGTTGGAGTTGGAAAGAGATTAAGTCAAGATCATCCACTATATATATATATTCTTCTTTCTACACAATCCTTAGAGAACTCATATCAATATCTGTTGTTCATCAATGTTGGATAATTCCCCATTGATTCACAACTTCTTAAACTATCAGTATTTGATCTATTAATTGATCCTATCAGAACATTTACTCAAATCTTCTAATAAAGGCATAGTCCATTAATAACCTTAATCCAATATAAGATATTAAGAAGATAATTTTCAGACAATAAAAGGTAGGATTGATGAAGCCCTGATTAACCAACTAAGAACCTCAGTAATAAGTGATTAAAGTATTATAATGGTAATGCTTTGGCCACTAACATGGAATGCTTATATCTAGTATAGATAATATTGGTAGGAAGAACATGATTGGAACCTTAGAAAAGATAAGTGATCCTAGAGAAGTCTTTGCAAACCACATAAATATAATTTAGGGATTGAAGTGTAAGTCATGAGGAGTAAGTAAGTATAAGATGGTGTTAGTCAACTAAAGCTAGTATAGCATAGGGTCATAAGAGTGGTGTTACTCATCTTTATGGATAATCAACTCAAGAGAAAGATTAATGATGAAAGATTAACAACAATAGAATAGTAAATACAACCAAGCAAGGATATGAGAAAGCTATGAAGTGCCTTGGTATCAAACTCATTGGATTCATCCATAAGTTTAGAAGAATGATATATTGACTAAGAAGATTTTAATAAGTAAGTCCATCAAACTAACCATGATGATGGATAGAAAGAGGGATTATATCTAGGAAAGGAATTCCTTAATTAGAAACCCAAGGTGGAGAAATATAGTTATATGTATAAATCATTTTCCTATGTTAATCATGGTAAGCATTCAACTATAAATCTCAACTCAAACATAATATCCATCATATACCATTGATCCATTATCTAATGTCTATAACATTTATATAAATATTTCCCTATAAAAAATTACATAAGCATATCTATATTTAATTTAAACCATCATCACTTTATGTGCCTAAGTATATTTTTAATAAGTTCACTTCTATACAATACTCTAATTTCAACTTCCTATTCAAAAGGAAGATTTTAACAAAGACCATCTACACAAAGCAATGTGCTTAGTTATTAGCCCCTAAATCTTAAAAAAGAATCTAAGCTTATATAAAACCCAAAAGCCAAGGGTAGTACTCATAGTTCAAAACCCTAAACTTCTTTGTTTATCACCTACATAACTATTTTCCAAATTAATTGGAGTAATAATCATCATATCAATGTCTTTATATTTCATGCATCAAATAATGGTATAAAATCATTAAATTTATATATAAAGTTTCTATTCAAACTATGAGATCATTAAAATTAAGTTGATAAGCAAATAAGAACATATCATTCAATAAATCTCTAACTAAAATTGAAAGAGAAAAAAATAAGAAGAAGAAATTTCTTCCAACTATTAAAATAAAGTCTTATTGAGTAAATAAAAGAGATATAAAAAAAGAAGGCATAACAAAAATTCACAAAGGTTACCAAAATGTATTTTAATATCACTGCAAAGATCCAGCAAATTAAATATACAAAGAAATGTTTAAATTATAATCAAATTCAAATCTGATTCAAAAAACAGAAAATAGAAAAAAGATAAAAAAATAAAAAAACTAAACCTGTCCGCAGCCCAACACCCTACACCTATCTGACGCCCTGTGCAGCCCATAACGGCCCAGTAACCAGCCATGTCCTTTTCCATCTAAGGCTGACAAGTGGGGTCGGGAGAGGACCGCGGGTTGGGCTAAAGAAGTTGCTGGGGGGTTATCTGCAAAACGGTCATCATCGTCACCGTCACGCACACAGGCAGCTCGCTGGCGGAGCTCGTCGCCGCCCGATGCCGTCATCGCCGTCATTGCGTCAAGATAATCGCCGCCGATGCCAGGAGGGGATAAGAAGGCCACCGCGATGCAGTGCTTCCATCCCTATCCCCAATCTCCCCTTATCCTCTTAGATACGAATGAGACCGAACCCTAGCTCGCCGGAGCCACTCCTCGCTGTCGAACTACGCCTCCCCACACCATTCTGAGCCATCATGGAAAAGCGCCAGCCTCCGTAGATCCTCTAGGTAGCAGCGTGCATCAAGGGGAGCACTGGAGCGAGCGAATTTGGTCGATTTCCTTAGCGGCAGTTCGTCAGGATCCTCGCCGGGAAGCTCGATTCCGACTGCGCCTGTCCTCGTCGACCACTCTATCGTCATCAGGGTAAGCATACGCATCTCTGGACCCTAGTTTCGTTTGCTAATTCGCACCGTAGGTCTAGTTTTGTTGAGCACCGCCGCTGGCCGCCGCAGTAGCTCGTCGCCGATGACCCTCCGATGACCATTTCCAAGCGGCGCTGCCACTATTAGGTTCAGTTGGTTGCGCTTGTTCGAACTAGACCTATTTCGCTTGCTGGGGTGCAGTAGATCGTCGCCGGTGACCACTCACCAATGGCGGTGGTGATGCTGACGCCATCGTGACGTCATGGTTGCATCACGTCATCCTTTTGACTAGTCTTTGCCTCGCGTGGTGGATGACATGGCCCAGGGCCAACATGTCATCGACTATGAGTAGAAAAGAAGTCTGTAACTAGTGCATTTCTTTCATCTGAGAGCTGAGGTGGACATTGGCCCACAGGTCAGTGACTGGGGCTAGCTCTAGGTGAAGTGTAAAAAGTATTGTTCTGTTTAGAAATAAATAAAATGTTATAATCCAATTAATATTATTCCAGAAATTTAATAAATGATTAAATCTTGTTTAATTAATAACTTTTGATTTATAATTCAGAAAAATATGTATAATATATGATATTTTTTAGAAAAATAAAATCTACAACTTAAACTTATTATTAAATACTATTGAGATAATTATTTAAATGAATATTATTTAATAAAAGTTCTATAAGTGATAAAACTTTAATAATTCATATTCCTAAAATGATAAATGTTTATAATATAAGAAAAATACCAAAAGTCTTAGAAAAATATAAATTCCAATATAAAACTATAATCATGTATTATTATTTCATTTAATTAAATAATAATTATTATTAAATAAATATAAAAGTAATAAGAATTATAAAAATCATATCTTATTGTTTATAAATCACAAAAATAAATATGATATACCAAAATGATCACAAAAATATTATTTACATGTTAAAAATTTAATGATCTCCTTTTAAGCTAGATAAGAAAATTAAATATTTTAATAACTCAAATTTAAACTTATTTACTTCATTAATAATTCATATAAAGATAAATAAAAATTATTAATATCCCTAAAATAAGTCTAATAAATAGTATTAGTCTTAAATATTAATAATGTAATGCCATAAAGGTTTAAAACATTATAAATGTTCTTATTCTAGAAGAATCCACAACCTTAAATAAAGATTATCTCTAAAAAGAATTCCACTAATAGTAAAATCCTTAAAGAACCACTTGTGAACAATCAAATCTTTTCTAAACCACATTAATCACCCAATTACAAAAACTACTACAACATTATATAAATCCATAAGTAGTTAAGTAATATTATGTTAGGTTTATAAACTACTCACTTATTTATACAAGATAAATGATATTACTCCATACTCACATCAAGAAACCATTACTCAAGTAATAGAATAAACATTCTTAAGTAACTTAAAGAACACATTTCAGATATACAAGATGCCAATGTATAAGTACGATACTTTCAAGACTGACTATACTTTAAAGTTAACTTTAGCCTACAGAATTTAAGATAACACTATAAGCATTATTAAATGTTTTATAGTTAACTTTGATCTGAAATAGATAAACTATAAAGCAACTCAAACCAAATCATTTAAGCAAACAAATAACATCAACCACCCCTAACTAACCACAAAGTTTGTTTAGACCTTAGAAGGGAAACCTTTTCTTCGAAGGTTATCCTTTTTGCCACTTTAAATAAGAAACCTTGTATAAGCAATCTTAAATAGTATGACATAAGTATGTATAATTTACTCCTCCATATGTGTTGTTTACCACCACTCATAAACTCTAATAAAAGTACAACTACGAAATTTATCCAAAAGGACCACACATTCCAAAATAACCACTTTCGGAATCTAAACCCTAGGACAATATTATTCCCAGGATTTGCGCTTAGAACGTGCATCACATTACTTATGCATAAAAGCATACTGCTTCTTTAAGCATTAGTCCTTAACGGACCAATAATGTTGATTTTAGATTTTTGGATCTTATACTGACTCGAAGACCGTGAGTGCATAATCTTGCAATCACAAAAGGCAAGTTCACACTTGCTCATGTCCTTTGTTTATTTTCTGTAAAGTATTTCCCAAATCTAGTGTTGTCTTCACCTGCATTTGAAAAAGGTCAGAAAACACTATTTTCAATAATAATGAGAACTATTGATTACTGATCCAGGGTGATCAGCTAATCTATTAAATCTGACAGTTGGGATACCACTGTTCAGAACTATATCACCTAGGACTTAACAGCCAATGTCGCTAGTGATTCTTACGCCGTATATTACGCATTGACCATCAGATTTGGAATGGGACGGAGAAGTCAGCTATATCTTCTTCCTCTCGCATGAAGCCGGATGTGCAGGTCGTGGCTGTTATCCTCGTAGCTTGCATATTAATTGGTAATTCGTAGAGGATTTGCAGCATATGGGTGGAAACCCTCATCGTCCCACGATAGTTCTGGCATCTAACGGTTTGTACAAACCATTGCCGTAATTCTTTATGTGGGCATGGTGTACACCAAGGAGGCATGCCTGGTCATGAAGGGGGCAGTGGTTGGCTTGGATCATCTTCTGGGCCCCACATCATGGAATTGTGGACGGGAATAAGCTGCCCGGTTGTGCAACAAAGAGATGATCTCTCATGGGTAAAGTGACGCACCTCTGTAGAGTGTAAGAACTGTAAATTGTTACTCCCTGTTCCGGGAAGGAGCTGCGAACACCGCGAGAAAGGAACCCCATGAAGGTTCTAGTAAACCCGTCAAGGCTGACGGACATAGCTTTTCAGAATAAAAGCAACCTTTGAAGAAATGATTTTGAAAACTTGCATTGCCTACGACCTATGGTCTGTGGCTATAGATATAGTGCATCAAACACTCCTTTTGTAGTGAATTTGCTGAGTACGCTCGTACTCAAAGTATCTTCTTAACCCTTGCTAGATTCTGAAGCCATTAAAACGATGTCTACATCAAGATATGCTCCAGGACTTATCAATACCAGCTAAATACCTTCAATGAAGACAAGGAAGTCAACATATACCTCAACTCAAGTGAAGACAAAGTTACTGATTAGATAGAAATAAAATCTCTAGCCAAAGAACCTATCTCTGTAGTGCGTTGCCATAGCAGCAATTCCAATTCCTTAATTAAACACTAGTTTTAGTAGTAAAATAGTTTTGCGTTATTTATCTTTGAATCTTCTTCATAAGAAGTCTTTCTCTCTCTTAAGCCTAGAGTGATTTCTGGATCTTATGTAAAGAGTGAGTTGTAACATTTAGCCATGTATTGGACCCGCTGTGTTTCTGTTGTGCCATTCTGAGGGATGTAATACTAGTGAACGGTGTTTCATTGGTGTTATCTAAACGACTATAGTATACTACATCATGCAGTGGTATGGTGGGTCACCGCAGAGAGTAGACACAATTTTGTGGTAACCAATCTATTTTATTTCATAGCGGGTAGGGGGTACATGTGTGGAGTTCTAAGAGTAGAACTTCCGCAGGAGGTTTACATTACATGGCCGCTTGACGTCGAGTTTTTCGTCGCCTCGTACGTCGGTGAGGTAGTAGGCGTCATTGCCCAGGACTCGCCCGATGGCGAATGGTCCCTCCCAAGGGGGGGAGATCTTGTGCATGCCTTTCTTGTCCTGGATTAGGCGTAGTACCAGGTCGCCTTCCTGGAAAGTGCGAGTCCGCACTCGCCGGCTATGGTAGCGGCGGATCCCTTGCTGGTAGATGGCGGTGCGGGAGCGAGCTAGGTCGCGTGCTTCATCCAGCTGGTCGACTCCGTCTTGGCGTGCGAGCTCGTTTGCGGCCTCTGTGTAGTTGACCACCCTTGGTGAGTCGTGCTCGAGGTCGGTTGGCATGACTGCCTCGGCGCCGTAAACCATGAAGAAGGGGGTGAATCCTGTTGACCTGTTGATGGAGGTGTGGATGCCCAGATGACGGAGGGGAGTTCCTCGACCCAGCATCCGGCGGTGCGCTCAAGTGGGACTTGTAGCCGTGGCTTCAGGCCATGGAGGATGCTCTGATTGGCGCGTTCCACCTGTCCATTGGACTCTGGGTGGGCGACTGAGGCGAGGTCGAGTCGTATGTGGTGCTCCTCGCAGAACTCGGCCATGGCTCCTTTGGCGAAGTTGGAGCCATTGTCCGTTTTGATGCTGTTTGGGAACCCGTAGCGATAGATGAGCTCACGTAGGAACTTGGTGGCGGTCTTCCCATTGCACTTGCGGACTGGCTTGGCCTCCACCCATTTTGTGAAATTGTCGACTGCGACTAGGAGGTGGGTGAAGCCAGAAGGGGCCTTCTTGAAGGGGCCTACCATGTCCATGCCCCCACACGGTGAACGGCCAGGTGATGGGGATTGTCTTGAGCGCCGAGCTCGGCACGTGAGTCTGGTTGGCATATTTCTGGCATCCGACGCACCGCTGGACAATGTCGACAGCGTTTGCGTGTGCGGTGAGCCAGTAGAAGCCGTGCCGCATGGCCTTTGCGACTAGAGAGCAGGCGCCGGCGTAGTGGCCGCAGTCGCCGGAATGGATGTCTTGGAGGATTTTGCGTCCTTCAGCGGGTTGGACGCAATGTTGGAACACGCCGGTCACGCTGCGCTTGTGGAGCTCGCCGTTGATGATGATGAAGGACTTGCAGTGGCGTGCTATCATCCGGGCCTCCGTTTCGTCAGCGGGTAGGTTGCCTCCCTCCAGGTAAGAGACGTATGGTGCGGTCCACTCGCTTGGCTCGGCGATTAATGCGACCAGGGATGCTTCTGGTTGCAACGGGATTCCGATGTCGACTCCCTTGGGGGAGAGACAGAAGGTTTGGTGATGGTGTTGAGGAAGACGCCAACGGGTGGTGTGAGTCGGGCCGAGCAGATGCGAGAGAGTGCGTCGGCCTCCTCGTTCTTCCGCCTGTCGATCCACTCGACGGAGTAGCCTGCGAAGTGTCCACCCAACTAGTCCACTGCTTGGCGGTACGCCGCAATGGTGGGGGAGATGGCGTCGCAGGTGCCAGCGACTTGCCTAGTGACGAGGTCGGAGTCTCCGTAGCAACGCAGACGATTGATGTTCATCTCCTTGGCTGCTTGCATGCCGTGGAGTAGCGCCTTGTACTCGGCCATGTTGTTGGTGTAGGGGGTGAAGTCGAGGTAGAGGACGTAGCGAAGCTTGTCGCCCTTCGGAGATGTCAGTACGATCCCCGCTCCTGCACCGTCTGCATTCTTGGAGCCGTCGAAGTGTAGGCTCTAGTAATGGAGGTATGGCAGCTTCTCTGGCTGTTGGGCCTCCTCCCAATCGCCGAGGAAGTCTGTGAGAGCCTGCGACTTGATCGCCTTGCGCGGCTCGTACTTGATGTTGTGGACGCCGATCTCGATGGCCCACTTGGCGACTCGCTCGGTCGCCTCACGGTTGCGGATGATGTCATGCAACGGTGCTGAGGAGACGACCGTTATTGGGTGCTCCTGTAAGTAGTGCGGCAGTCGCCGCTGTGCTCTGAAGACCGTGTATACCAATTTCTGGTACTGCGGGTAGCGCTGGCGCGACTCGGAGAGGACTTCGCTGATGTAGTATACGGGTCGCTGCACCGGGCGCTCCTTCCCTTCCTCTGGCCGTTCGACGACCATGACAGCACTGACGACGCGCTCGGAAGCCGCGACGTATACCAGCATGGTTTCCTTGTCGACGGGGGCGGCAAGTAGCGGTGCTGCGAGTAGCACCTCCTTGAGAGCGTGGAGCGCGTCATCTGCCTCCTTGTCCCACTAGAAGGTGGGGTTCTTGCGCATTAGGCGATAAAGGGGCATCGCCTTTTCGCCTAGCCGGGGAATGAAGCGACTGAGAGCCGCGACTCCCCCGGCCAGCTTCTGGACGTCGCGCAGGCACTCGGGTCTGCCGAGTCGAGCGATCGTGTTGATCTTGGAGGGGTTCGCCTCGATTCCGCGCTTGGAGACGACGTATCCCAGTAGCTATCCAGTTGGTACACCAAAGGTGCACTTTCCTGGGTTTAGCTTTATCTTGTACCTTCACAGGTTGGCGAAGGTTTCCGCCAGGTCGGCGAGTAGATCGCCCCGGCGAGTGGATTTTACCACCACATCATCGACGTAGACGTGGATATTGCGGCCAATTTGGCTCGCAAGGCACTCCTGCATGCACCGCTGGTAGGTCGCTCCGGCATTTTTGAGGCTGAAGGTCATGGCAGTGTAGCAGAAGGCTCCGAATTGCGTGATGAACGCCGTCTTCTCTTCATCCTTGACGGCCATTTTGATCTGGTTGTACCCAGAGTAGGCGTCGAGGAAACATAGCGCCTCCGAGCCTGCGGTGGAGTCGATGATTTGGTTCATCCGTGGGAGGACGAATTGCTCCTTCGGGCAGGCGCTGTTTAGATTTGTGTAATCGATACACATTCTCCAGGTCCCGTTTTTCTTCTCGACCAGGAATGGGTTTGCCAGCCACTTGGAGTACTTTATTGGTCGAATGAAGCCTGCAGCGAGTAGACGCTGCACATCCTCGGCGATGGCTCGTCGGCGCTCTTCATTGAAGGGCCGTAGCGACTGCTTGATGGGTCGCACTTTGGGGTCGGTGTTGAGTTTGTGCTCAGCGAGTTCCCTCGGGACACCAGGCATGTCAGATGGCTTCCATGCGAAGATGTCCATATTCTCACGGAGGAACTCGATGAGCGCGCCTTCCTACGCTGGGGTCATGCCCGTTCCGATCGTCACTATCTGGCTGGAGTCGCCTGAGACCAGCTCGACGGTGCAGGTGTGTGTCGTTGCCTCGAAGGCGGTGGAGCTGCCACCCTCCAAATTGGGCTTCTTGAGTATGGTAGGGTCATCGTCGGACCCCGCTCGCGTACTTGGAGAGCTCCTCGGCATGGTTGGCCTCCGCCACGATGACGGCGTCAGCGAGTTCAGCGCCTTTGGCCTCGCATTCTGCGGCCATGTCGGGATCGCCGTGGACAGTGATGATGCCGCATGGCCCCGGTAGCTTCATCGCGTTGTACGCGTAGTGGGGCGCTGCCATGAATTTGGCGAACGCCTGGCGCCCCAGGATGTAGTGATAGGGGCTGTTGAAGGGCACCAGTTCGAAGACGATCCGCTCGGTGTGGAAGTTTGTTGGTGTGCCAAAGGTGACTGGCAGCGTCACCTTGCCGATCGGGTACGCCTTCCGACCAGGGACGATGCCATGGAAGGTGGTGTAGGTCGTCTCGATCATCGACTGCGGGAGCCGCAGTCGTCTGAATGTGTCCAGGTACAAGATGTTGATGGAGCTGCCGCCGCCCATCAGAGTTTTGGGGAGCCATTAGTCTCCCACCTTGGGCTTGACCACTAGGGTGACTCGGCCCGGATATTGGATCCGTGGCGAGTGGTCCTCGCGGCTCCAGGTGATTGGTTGCTCAGACCAGTTGAGGAACTGGGGGATGTCTATCCGGGACACCATGTTGACAGCGACGGCGCGAGCGATGACCTTCTTATAGCGCTTCGTGTTGAAGCCTGTGAAGGTGTGGAGCGAGCCGGCGATGCTACCGAACTTTCCGCCGTTTGGCGGGTTGTTGTCGGGGTCTTCCCGCGCGTGTCGTGCCTTCTTGATCTCCTTGAGAGAGTGGCAGTCGGCGGTCGTGTGCGTGGCGGGATTTCCTTCCCTGCTATGAAACACACAGGGTTGGTTGACAAGGGCCGTGGGATTGAACCTCGACTTTGCCTTGTAATTGCCACCGTCGCGGCGCTGTCCTCAGTCGCCACGGAAGCTCTTGGGCTCGCGCGGCGCGTATCCGGCGTTGGCGATGAAGTCGACTCGCCCGTCATTGCGGCGTTTGCCGGTGAGGCGAGTGTTGCTGTAGAGTACTTCGGGTCGCCCCGTTGTCGTGGCCGCTCGTGCGGCGATGTCCTCTCGACTCGTCGTCGGTTTCTTGGTTTGGGTCCTCCTCCGCGTACTTCTTTGCGATCTCTAGGAGGTCCGGTATGTTTTCGAGTGTTTTGTACACTCGCTTGAGCTTGGCGACCGGGGGCTCGTAGAGGCACGGGGTCTTGAAGTAGTGGATCGCGGTGTCCGGGTGGATTCCGCCCGCGTTATACCACAGATCTTGCCACCATTGGACCCAACTGCGGGTCGACTAGCGGGGTCCCTGGACGCATCGTTCCAGGTCCTCGATGGTGGTGGCGCGGGTGTATGAGCCCTCGAAGTGCCTGACGAAGGCATCACACATTTTCTCCCAGGAGTCGATGCTATCCGCGGGGAGGGTGCTAATCCACTGCCTGCACGCTCCCTCCATCATCAGGGGAAGGTAGCGGGCGACGAGTAGATCGGTGTGGCCAGCAATCCCCATCGCCATGAGGTAAGTGTCCAGCCACATGGACGGATCGTACGAGGGGTCGTACTTCTCTATTTCCTTCGACGCTTTGAAGTTCGCCGAGTATATTTCGCTTCGGATCATTGGTCCGAAGCACTGGGGTCCAACTCGGCTCAGCGATCCCCTTGGTTCGCTGTCGCGGCGGTTGGTGAGGGTGTGACGCAGGTCTTCAGGCTGGCGTGCGCGCCAGCTCTGGTTGTTGATGATGTGGGTGCGTGCGTCGACGGGCTGCCCGTTGGCGGTGACGAAGTTGTTCGCCGGCCGTGGGTCGTTGGTGGAGAGTGCCGCATTCGCGTGTCGGTGTTGGAGCTGCAGGGGCTCGGGTGGTGGGCAGCTGAGGGTATTCGCCGCCATGGGGTGGCCGCTCGAGGCCTCCCTACTGCCTGATGAACGCGAGTACATCCGACCCTGTGAGTCGGCGCCCGCGTTTTGTTGCTCAACTGCTTTTGAGAGTAGAGCCTTGGCGTACTGGATCTGCAGGGCGCCTTCGCCGGTGACTTGGATGTTGTCGACTGCAGCTCGGCTCGTGATGACATTGTCCATTGGGGTGGAGAACAGCGGGAGGCCGTTCGCATCTCGCTCTCGTGAGGAGACCACGATCCTTGGTTGGTCCCTGGGGGGCGTGGTTGGGTGGTGGTGGGGCGCCGTTGGTCGTCACCCCAGGTGGGGGTCGAGCGCTTCCTCCTGGCGGCGTGTTCTCGCAGATCGCGCGTTCGGACACGCGAGCCGGGTCGTTCTCGTCGTCGAAGTTCAGGGCGCGCCCCTGGATGGTAGGTTTCAGGCGCGACCTGATTCGAAGTTGGTGATAGCGCGACAGCTCCTATGTTGTCGCCTGCTCGAGGCGAAATTTTTCACGCTCGGCTTGCTCCTTGCGGACTGCCTCCGCCAGTCGCAGGCGGAGTTCCTCGACCTCTGTTGTCGTCGCGTTTGGTGGGATCGGCGTGGAGAAGGGGTCTTCCGGGGGATCGGTGCCGGTCGCCATGTAGGTTGCGGCGTGGCGACCGGTCCCGTCGTGGAGGTCGGCGGAGTTCTCCGACCCGGAGTCAAAGTCGAAGATCCCAAGGATGGAGGGGTCCTCGAAATCTCCGACGTTGGAGAACTGGGTGATGGAGCCTGCGGGCGATGCGGCGACAATGGATCCGGCGGCTGACGCCGGGGTCGCCGAATCGGCGTCGTCGTTGAGGGCCGCGTCGTCCGCAGCCACGGTGGTTTCGGCCACGTTGCTGTGGGCCGAGTCGTACTCGGAGGCGAGGCGGTGGATCGTGCAGACCTGGCTCTCAGAGAGACGGTCGCGTGGCGGCGACTCGCGGATGCGAGCCGAGTCCTCCGAGATGATGACGTCGGTGAGGCCGACGAAGAGGCTGATCGTGCCGACCGGCAGGATCACGCTGTGTGTGACGGGTCGCGCCGCCGGGGCGTAGCTGCTCGGCAAGATCTAGAGAATCTCGCTGATCGCAATCATGCGGCCGGTGGCGATCGACTCGTTGATGGGCAGATTGGATCTCGCCGCAGAACACCGGCCTGACTAGCCAGGCCCCACGGTGGGCGCCTCTTTCGTGGGAATGACCACGACAGATGCTGCGATCGGCAGCGAGTAGTAGAACATGGGGCAAGGGCGGCCAGCCATCTGCGGTGCGAGATGAGGGCGGAGACACAAGGATTTACCCAGGTTTTGAAACAACGACTTTATTGGACTGTAACACAACCTTAAACCCATCTCTACATAGAAGGGAGCCACTAACGAGATTCTTGTTCATAGTAGGGATATGATGCACGTTCCTTAGTTGCGCGATCTTTCCGGAAGTAAACTTCAGATCCACCGTGCCAACACCACGAACATAAGCATGTGATCCATTCCCCATTAGGACGGATGAATCCCGAGCAACCTGATAAGAAGTGAACATAGAGATGTCAGCATACACATGAACATTAGCACCCATATCAATCCAACAACATGGTGATTGAAATACTGAAAGAACAGTAAATAAATTATCGTACCCATAAGTGTTGCTAGCGGTCACGACGTTGACATTCTTCCCACTTTTCCATCTACGATCTTCACAATCTGGGCAGTCCTTGGAAAAGTGGTTGAGATCTCCACACGAGTAACAATATAGCTCGGCCCTGTTCGACTTCTTCTTCTTAAAGCTTGTAGTCTTTTCAGGCTTGTTGAACGAGGGCTTATAGTTCCCTTTGTTCTTGCCGAAGGTATTCTTCTGCGCCATGTAGGCGCTAGACTGACCCTCGCCTCCTCTCTTAGCGGTTGTCGTGGGAATGACCACGATAGACGCTGCAATCGACAACGAGTAGTAGAACATGGGGCAAGGGCGGCCAGCCATCTGCGGTGCGAGATGAGGGCGGAGACACAAGGGTTTACCCAGGTTTGGCCCCCCGGAGGGTAAAGACCTACTCCTGCTAGATTGTATTATGGTGAGAGTACAAAGGGGCGAGCTCGACGACTAGGCGGCGAGTCGCTTGGGTGTATGATGGAACGTATCCCCTATGCGTCCCCTAGGGAGGTTCATATAGGCTCACCTCGCTAGGGTTTACAAATTACAACCGAATTAGTTAAGGATTCGAAGGTTCTATGACCTAGTCTGACTGGGCCTCCAGCTTCCAGTCGCCTGAGTCCACGCCAAGTCTCGATCCAGTCGCCGTCCTGCAGGCCCACTCGCTGGCGGCTTGGGCCAATAGGAAACGTCCTGCTGGGTATACCCCAGTAGGCATATCTCCATCAGCAGTGTCCTTAGCCTGAGTCTTCTCCTCAACATCAAGAGACGCTATCAGGTTCTCAACCGATATCTCTTGTCTCTTGTGTTTGAGAGTTGTGACGAAGTTCCTCCACGAAGAAGGCAACTTTGCAATAATGCACCCAGCCACAAACTTGTCGGGTAAGATACACTTGAGGATTTCAAGCTCCTTGGCAAAACACTGTATCTCATGAGCTTACTCAACTACAGAACGGTTATTAACCATCCTATAATCATGAAAGTTCTCCATGATGTATAGCTCACTGTCAGTATCTGCTACACCGAACTTAGCGTTCAGTGCCTCTCAGAGCTCTTTTCCATCTTTGATGTGCATGTACACATCAAACAGCTTGTTATCAAAAACACTCAGAACGCATCCGGCAAGATTAGTTTCCTTGAACTTGCAGCCACCTAACTGTTGACACGTCTATCTAACCGCACACATTTTACTGAGCAGCAAAATAAAGCTCGGCTCGGCGAGATTCTCGCAACCCGCAACCCGTAACCCGCGGCGCGCGTGCGACGTCGGAGGAGGAGCGCGTGTGTAACTCTCTTACTGTCACTCATTTACAAAGTGGTGCAACACTTCATCTTATAAAGTGGTGCAACTCTCCTTCAACTTTTTATGTGGGACTAAACTTTAGCTTCCACAACTCTTGCCACACACATATGTGAGCTGTCACCAACTTAGGCCAAATCATATATGGGCTTCCAGATACATGATCTTTGAGATTTAGGGAAAATCTGAAATCACACGTGGGTCTAATAATTTTGCCTATTATTTCTAACAGTAGCAGCTAACTAGCTATACATGAAATATCATCGATCCTACGTGGACGTATACGTAGCGTACACGAGTAGTACAAGGTAACTCGATCGATCGGCCAATTGCTGCCTGGCTAGTCGCGATTCCTAAAGTTCCAAAAAAAATAAGATAGTCGCGATTCCTATCCTAAATATGGCGTAGTCTCTATCTCTACTGCCTAAAAAAAATCTCGCGTTTCGTATCCGCCGATACGTCGCTTCTTTCGTCAACATTCCCACGACAAAATGTTTTCCGCCGAGGCCGCCCGCCCGCGACCTCTCCTCCCCCCAATCCAGCACCACTACGGCCACCTCCTCAATCCCGATCTCCACCACCGTCTCCTCGATACCCATCTCCACCGCCGCCACCCTCTCAATCCCCATCTCCACTGCCGCCCCCTTCGATCCCCGTCTCCATTGTGCCCCTGCCCATGCCCCACCACCACCGCATCCAGGATTTTCCCCATCTCCACCACTGCTCTCCTTGATACCCGCCTCCACCCCTCAATCCCCTTCTCCACCAGCGCCCCTTCGATCCCCGTCTCCACCACCGCCCCTTCCTGTACCGTGCACCACCGCATCCACGATTTCAAGGACAGAATCGAGTTTGCTTGATGGGTTCTTCGGAGGTGGTCGCAATACTGCCAAGGTCGTCCTCGATCTACACACGATGGGACGTGACACATGGGCGACAAGGACGCCACCGTGGTGTCCGTCTTCCACCGAGTCGCAAGCATGTGTGTTTCCGTGGCCCTAGAGGCATCCCTTTTTGAGGATGACGGTGCAGTTTTGGAGATTTTTGGTGAGGTAGTTCCCAACCTGGAGCTGCTCTCTCTCTCTCTCTCTCTCTTTTGTGACTTCACCTAGATTTTTTTTCGCACCAAAAGCATAGAAGCATTTGTGTCTGAAGGGATTCAAGGTAAACCAGTAAAGTGGACTCTTACTATCAATCCTTCCTATGAGGTTCGGATTGAATTTAATTATTGTAACTGTGTTGTTTTATGCTAGAAAATTGGTTACCATATCAATTATATCTAATGACACATCAATTCTGGTTACCTTATCAATTATATCTACAAATTTATGAAGCCTCGGTAGTCCAATTACTGGATTTTCATGTCCTGTGTTTATAAATTGCCAAATATATTAATCTTTGAATAAGTAAAGTTCTAGAAATATTGGATGGGAAATTTCACATCGCACGTAAGCCAAGCAGGCATACGACTTCACGTATCAAATTGAAGCCTCTCGTTTTTGATATTTCACCATGTGTTGTGTCACTAAGTTTTCTACTCAAATTCGGTTCACATGTTTCAGCCTTTCAGGCTACTGATCTTTAGCCTTCCCATGTTGTATCATTATGCAGTATCCCATGCAGTAACAAATACATAGTGAATCGGTTTGGAACTTTGGATCGAAGCCTGCATACTACGACCTTGCATTTTTCAGCCTCAACCTACTTTCTTCACCCGTGATGGTAGTCCTCTTTCAGTTTGACGGTGATAAATGATCTGGCATGCATAGTGAATTGGTTTGGATCGAAGCCTGCATACTACGGTCTTGGATTTTTCAGCCTCAACCTACTTGCTTCACCCGTGATGGTAGAGTTCTCTTTTAGTTTGACGATGATAAATGATCTGGCATCTAATGATACAACAAACATTATACTTTATTGTATCACTGATCATAGACTCTACCATAGGTTCTGCCAGATACATGTCCTATTGATTTTGCAGTACTTGGAAGCTTAATTAGGTTTGAACTATATTGCTCTTTTTTGTGCAATCTCTTTCATGCATACGCATATTATCAGGTAGTTAGAACATAAATTCTTGGAAATACAGTTAGTACATAGAGTACCTGGGTTGCAAGGTCTTTGAATTATATGTTTTCTATCATGTACAGCAAAAGGGCTCTTCACCAACGAAATGAAAATAGTTATATGTACTTTTCTTGCAAATCTAACTATGTAAGGGTTAGCCCGACCCCCTAATTTTAGTCCTTCTATTTATAGTTATTTGGTAACTTGATGTAAATTTATAACAAATAATTAGAAAATTCCTTGATACTAACTGCAAAATTGCTTTGGTCTTGAAGTACAAGTTGAAGTGAAAACAAAAGTCTTATCTATTTTTTGGTCATGATTTATTCTTGCTTGTTTTGATGCCTACTGCTTCTAAATCCTTGTTTGTAGTAGTATTATCTTGGAGAAACGAGAATAACTGCCTTGACTACATTGATACATGGTTGCATTGTGACTTGTAGGTGAGATGCTAGCCTGCTATAACGTATCTAACCAGATTTTAGTTTACTTGATTTTTCCATGACGTACTGATAGGTTGGTTTACCTGGAGTAAGGTTATACCCAGTTTTATATCCTTTCCATTTGGGTAGGTTAATGCTATAATTGCAACAAGGAAGATAGAATGATTGTCATCTATTTGATAGTTCTTTGCGGACTTGGCTCTCCTACAGGAGACCTGCACGCACCCTTCTACATGGCCAATAGAATTGCATTATCCCCTCACTTGGACGGACTGTTCTAGCACAACTCCGTGGCCATTGCTACACCCAACTGAGCTATGTCAGACCGTGATCTATAAGGAGGCAAGCTTGTGAATGTTATGTTATATCCGTTGTCGATGAAATTGATGCTACATTCTCTATGACGACGGGTGTACATTTGTTTGTACGACGTGAGATTATTCTTTACAGCTCAACTCATTACATTTATTGAAAAACACATGAGATGGTTGATAGTGAAACGAACAAAAAAGCGTTGTACATTTTCTCATTTGAGGATTAATTCATAAAGCTTTTTCCTAATTACAAAATCAAATTATTATTCCCTGTTATTCAAAGTTGTTCTTCCTGGTTATGTTCCAAGCTAATTGAATTTTCCTGGTTATAGTCATTATGGTACATAGTCAACAGAGCTCTGTTAGTTGCCTGAATGCCATGTATTTAGTAACGGAGGGACCATTTTCTATTAGTGATTAAACATTATCAACTATGCAGCTTTTATGGTCAAATAGAAGGGACAAGTTCATCACACAAAATGTATGGACTATTCAAATAAGTATGCTGCTTCATTAGCTTAGTCCCTATATTTTGAGAAAAAACCTGTAACATGAAACAATATCATGTTACTATTTTCTTATGACTTTTGAATGTGCAGTGTGGGCGACTTCTTGTGACCAATAAATCTTTTGTTTTCTTAGATGGTTTGAGGCCCGAAAGACACGATAATTGACATGAAAGCCAGAGGTGTTGTATGATTTCGAGCGCTTTCCCACAGTTTTCTTGGTTTGCCCATTAGAAATTTGTATTCCTCCATGGCTTTGCAGGAAAGAGGAGAACTCTGATTCATCTCGTGGATTCAGATCACCAGTTCAACAGCTAGCTAGCCCTTACCTCCTCTGGTGCTGTATGGTTTCGAGCGCTTTCTCACAGTTTTCTTGGTTTGCCCACTAGAAATTTGTATTCCTCCATGGCTTTGCAGGAAAGAGGAGAACTCTGATTCGTCTCGTGGATTCAGATCACCAGTTCAACAGCTAGCTAACCCTTACCTCCTCTGGTACTGGTTGCGAGCTCATGCTTATGTATCTTACTCTAGGAAGAACCCGATTAACCATTCTGTATCTGTCTCTGATGATCTGTGGTTTTCGTTATGCTTGATTTTGTTACGACTATAGTTTGGTCCACACCGGAGCCAAAGAAAGATTGTCTTAAGGTGTATATATAAATCTCAGTGGAATATCCTCAAAGAAAGATTGACCACTATGTCTCTAACATTGTCATTTGAATCTACCAGGTGATTTTTTCAGACTAATTAAGTTCCCTATGGTATGTTTTCTTCATGTGTTGTTGACTACTGTTATTTTTTTATCAGTTCATAATACAAGAAAATATAGCTTCCTCTTTGGTTTCCAAACTTATCTGGTCAGTCTTCAATACATTATGAATTGTGATGTCATTTCGTTTATCATGTTCTAGAGGACAGTTCTAAGATACCAATTTTATTTGACCCTATGCTAATTGCACTCATAAGAGCACCAAGAATGAACACACCGAAGGCCCCTCGTGTGGCGTAATATGCACCATATTTGATGATGTCTCTGTGTGGCGTGGTCTGTTTCCGCCTATGATGGAGATGAAGCAACCGAATGGTTCTCTAGGTACTTTGGGAAGCCAAGTCGACTCGTGCGGTTTAAAGGTGTATGTCTTGTGTTTCTTAATCGTAAAAGATGTCTGATACCTTTCTATATTTTCATTTATTTTGCGACGAGATCACCTTGGTTACTTGCATAAAATGTATGTTTTTCATATATTTGACAGAGACTAAAATTAGAGCGAACAAATCTGGACTACACTCAAGGTTACAAGGTCATGTTTACGGATGCCTTCCAGTTCCGGGTAGCCTCCCAGGTGTAGTTCATAGTTCTCTTTTATGTTTGAAGGCTATGTGCACATGTTCTATACCCAAAACTCAAGTTTACAGTTCGGCTGATTTCAGGGAACAAAGAACCTGTAACAATGAATCGCTTCAGTTTGTGAATATCATATGTGTTGCCTAGGTCTATTATACTCATTTAAATCTTGTTTACGTGATAATACTACACAGGTCCAATCCTGTTTTGACTGAATGCATGGCAAGTGGTTAGTGCTTTGATGTGAAAGGTCACATAAATATTTATGTGGCATTAGTAGGATCAAACACATTAAAACGATTGGTGGGACATATGTAAGGATATGTCAACCAGAAGGAATTGGAGTGTAGTGGTTATAGAAGAGTAAGGAAGTGAACCATGTGTGTTGACTTCATATACTTCCTCCATCCCGGTTTATTGGTCTTACAAGGAGAGGCTCTATGACCAAGGCAAGCGCTAATAGGTGAAGAAAAGATTGCTAAATTCTTTCTTTGTTTTTTATCCTTAGTTGTGTCCACTAATTAGGGAAGGCCAAAGAATTTTCATACATAGGAACCTGACTTAAAAGGGTGAATGAGGGTGCTAACTTCAAGAAATTAGTTCACCAATTAACAGCTAAATTGTTGGAATTTTTCCAAACGAATTAAGGACCAATAAAAGGGTGAATCAGGTTGCAATAGAATGGTCATAAGATTTTGCATAAGTGTCAGCACTTTTTGTCATATAGGTAAATATAATATCTATCATCTTTTAAATATTTTGTATTCCGTAGCAACACACGGGCATTCTACTAGTATAGAAAGAGAAAAAAAAAAGGTCGTACTAGCGGGGTCTGGTCTTGGTCGCGATCCCATCTTTGTTTCCCGCAAGTACGTACGGTGGTGCCCCGCCCCGAGCCAGCCTGTAATTATGTTCTTTTCTTTTGGTCCGACACGTTTTTAAATAAAAAACCGCATCGTGACATCGCCAGCTAAGCGCGCTCGTTTTCGGTCAATCCGTTTCCGGAATCCGCCATAGTTTCCAAATTCCAATAACGAAGGCATGCATGCCACTTGTTTCCGGAATCCAGCCGGACGGGTGGGCTCCTGGTCTGCATGGAGGAGCTAGATGACGCATGATACTACGACGATAATTTGGAATTCCACATCCGAGTCCAACTGGAATTCTTCTCCGGCCGGCTACATATGGCCATCGCCACGGGCTCCCAGCCAGGGTCATCTTTCTCCCAACTCGACCGCCGCAACAAACAATGGAGACCATGTCGCAGCCGCAGCGCGAGCGCCCTTTCACCAAACGAATAGACTCGCAGCTGACCAGACTCGAGATGGAGCACACGCCGCACGGCCGGCCGTGCGCCGTGCGCTTCCGGTGGTGCTTAGTGAACTTCGTCACGGAACACCGCTACATAGGAGGAGCAAAATCGAGGACGCTCGAACACATCGACGAACTTGACAGGCAGCCGTGCACCGTGCGCCACCGGTGCTGCCCCGCCGTGTTCCGGACCGAGAGCGCGTGCCGCGGCGCCATCCGCCG
The DNA here is from genome assembly GCA_916181665.1 of Avena sativa. Taxonomy (NCBI): domain Eukaryota; kingdom Viridiplantae; phylum Streptophyta; class Magnoliopsida; order Poales; family Poaceae; genus Avena; species Avena sativa. Next base: position 27,437,097 of record OV702283.1, read on the forward strand.
GCTTCTGGCGGAGGCGCTGTCGCCGATTGTCCAGCGCTACGATGACTACGACATCGACGACACCGACTGGGACGAGTTCGTGCCCGCCGGTCTCGCGGAACGTATCGTCGCCGGCGCCGCGTCGAGCGGCTGGAGGAGCTTCGCATGCGACGTGTGGATGCACGTGGATGTGACACGCGTGTACAGCGAGGCGGAGGAGCTGCTGCGCCTGTGCGAGGCCGCCCCTGCCACGGCAACAACGGTCCCTGCTGCTGCAGGCGCCGGCGACGCGTGCCCCATCTGCATGGAGGAGCTGGCTGACGGCGGTGTCACTGTCACGGGCCTGCCTGACTGCCCGCACGCCTTCCACAGGGGATGCATCCTCGAGTGGTTCCGCAAGGCGGCGACGTGCCCGTGCTGCCGCCGTGACATGTCGCACTATCTCAGTCCTAGGCAGCGTGGGTTTGTGACATTCGCCGCAATGGAGTCGGCCGCCGCGGCAGCAATCTCGTCGGAGTTTGCCGCGGTCGCGAGAGCAAACTCGTCGGCAGGAGCCATCCGGCGCAACCACCAGCACCATCGCGTGGCTCCATACGGCGCGCAGCACGCCACCCGATCAGACATCAACCGATCAAATAGAGGACATCATCTTCTAGTAGCTGTACGGTCCACGCGAGATGATTCTCCAGCATGAAAAGGGTCCGCGCACCGGTGGCGGTGTGTGTCCCCTTTTCATCACCTTGGGACTTGTTACTGTAACCGGCCGGATGGTTCCCTTTGAAACAGACCACTCTTGTTGTGGTTTTGTCTAGTTTGCTCTAATTACTTTACCAACATACTTGTTTCTGTTGTTAGATGAAACACTATTTTTTTTAAGTAGATGAAACACTATTTGTAGTAGAACGAATGGTAAATAATCATGTGGGAAAGTTATGTGGAGACAATAAACTGTTAAATCTTCATCATGAGTGTGCTCGAAATGTTGGATCATTTCTTACACATAAAAAAATGTTACATAGACGCATACAAAATGTTACGGCGGAAAGTTTAGTATTGCATTGATCGGACGGTCTAGATTTCCCACTTAAGTGAGATCGGATGGTACCAAAGGCGGGTGATTTGTCCCCGTTTTCGCTAGCAGACGCAAAGCACGAACCTTAAAAAAGTCACAAGTCATTGATAGGGGATAGGCATCGAGAGAGAGGTGTGTGTTTCCTCATGCAGAATTTCTGCACCCTGATTTTTTTTCATACCCTATGCGATCTAACATCTAAACCCCACTTGGAGGGTTGTACAAAATTTAAAATGCATGGATTCCATCAAGACATGAAAAGTATAAAAAACAACAAATCATTGTTGAAACTCCCGAACCGTTTCCCTCCTTTCCTCCCATGCACGCCTAGGCGACTAGGGTTCATCAGCTCCGCCGCCGACCTGCCTTGCCTCTGTGGCCTCTGGGCCATGGAGGCGGGATGGATCTAGGCCCCCGTCGGCAGGAGGGCTCCATTCTCCTATTTTTATTGTTCAATTTTGAGGGGCGTCGCTCAAGAGGTAGTGGTGGCATCTCTTCCAATAAGATCTCCTCGGCTTTAGCCCCATCTTGAGACCATCTCTAGTACTACGGCTACAAGGCCTAAACTAGGGCTACCCACAAAAAAGGCCTAAACCAGGGTTACAAGAAAAAATCCTAAACTCGAGATGTGGCTTTAGTGTATGATGTTGTTTAAATAAATGACAGGAAGTGATTCTCAAAAAAATGTTATGCTAAAAAGTTCGGTGTTCCTTTGACCGGATGGTCTAGATTTCCCACTTAAATCAGATCGGGTGGTACCAAAGGCAGGTGATCTGCCCCCGTTTCTTCTAGCAGAGGAAAGCACTAACCTTAAAATGGTCACAACTCATCGATAGGGAATAGAGAGGGGGGGGGGGTCCTAATGCAGAATTTCTACACCCTGATTTTTTGACAGCCTATGTGATCTATCATCTAAAACCCACTTAGAGGGTTGTAAATATAAGACTTACGAGATCAGGTAGTTCGGGACTACTCGGATATCCCCGAGTCCCAGATTTCACGTATATATATATGGGCACTTTGCGGTGCAAGCAATACAAGGGAGAATCGGAGAGATTGTGTCTAGTACGTAACAGGTCAGGTACGTACAGGTAGATCCGACGTTGATACAGAAAACGTTTACAATCCGGCTCACCTATTATCGCTAACACCCTCCTTTAATCACAACTTTGACAAGTTGAGATTATATTTGAAATCCTCAAAACTACGAACTGGTAGAGGCTTCGTGAAACCATCGGCGACTTGATCTTTTGAAGGAATAAACCGAATTTCAAGCTGCTTGTTCAAAACTCTCTCTCTAACAAAATGAAAATCGATCTCAATGTGTTTTGCTCGTGCATGAAAGACTGGATTCGCTGATAGATACGTTGCTCCCAAATTATCACACCATAGACACGGTATTTGTCTTGTCTTGACTCCAAGTTCGACAAGTAATGACTGTATCCAAATTATTTCAGCCGTTGCATTGGCCACAGATTTATATTCAGCTTCTGTACTTGATCTAGAAACTGTTGCTTGCTTTTTAGCACTCCATGAGATAAGATTTGGACCAAAGAAAACAGCAAATCCTCCTGTTGATCGACGATCATCAATACATCCTGCCCAGTCTGCATCTGAGAAGGCACTAACCAGTGTAGAATCAGATGGCATAAATGTGAGTCCAACATTACTTGTCTCCTTGATGTATCTCATGATGCGTTTAGCAGCTGTCCAATGCATAGTCGTGGGAGCATGCAAGTATTGACAAACTTTGTTGACTGCATAGGAAATATCTGGCCTTGTGAGAGTTAAATATTGTAAGGCACCTACCATACTTCTGTAACTGGTGCTATCATCAGGGCCTAATAATTCTCCTTGTGCTGTAATTTTTTCCGAGGATGACAAAGGTGTAGATGAACCTTTACAGTTTGTCATACCAACACGAGCAAGAACATCTTGAGCATACTTAGCTTGGCTTAATACAAGTCCGTCACTAACTTTCTGAACTTCAATCCCTAGAAAGAAGTGAAGATCACCAAGGTCCTTCAAAGCAAACTCCTTGCTTAAATCTCTCAAAAGAGCATCCATCGCAGCTTGTGAAGAGCTAGCAACTATGATATCATCAACATATATGAGCATATAAATTGTTATATTGGACTTGTGATAGATAAACAATGATGTATCAGACTTCGAAGCAACAAAACCAAATCTGATTAGTTGAGCACTTAAACGAGAGTACCATGCTCGAGGTGCTTGTTTTAGTCCGTAAAGTGCCTTGTCCAACTTGCAAACATAGTTCGGCCTTTGTCTATCTTCATAACCAGGTGGTTGTTTCATATAGACCTCCTCTTTCAGAACACCATGAAGAAACGCGTTCTTGACGTCTAACTGTCGCAGACTCCATCCCCTTGAAACAGAAATTGCCAGAACAAGCCGAACCGTTGCAATTTTCACAACAGGACTAAAAGTGTCCTCATAGTCTATCCCATATTGTTGCTTGAAACCTTTGGCTACGAGTCTAGCCTTATACCTGTCAATAGACCCATCTGCCTTCCTTTTTATTTTGTAAATCCATCGACAATCAATGATATTTGAACCATGCCGTGGTGGAACTAACCTCCATGTTTTATTTTTCATAAGGGCATCGTATTCATCATCCATGGCCACTTTCCACTTGTCATGTGCTAGAGCAGTCTGCAGATCACCTGGTTCTTCTGAAGATGCTGACAAACACCAACGAACAGTGCCATCCGTATACGTTTTTGGATTAGATATTCCTTTAGATGCTCTTGTGACCGGCCGAGTGGCAGAAATCACACGCTGCTCTACAGAGGCAGAAGGAGCAGAAAATCCTGGGCTGCTGTTTCCTATACTATTTTCACCAATGGCAGGAGTCCCTATCGATGGTTCCACACTGGATCCTGTGGCCTCTTGTGTGGGGAACTGAGTGGCGCACTGTGAGGATCCGGAGCTATCTGCCGCAGACGATCTGCCTAGGGACCGTGTCGCATGCAAGAACCCGCGCAGCTCGCGTGGTTGATCAGCACCGTGCGGAGAAAAATGGCCCGGGTCAGCACCGTACGGAGACGCGGTCGTACTGACTCGCCTCGGATCGGAGCTGGATCCTGCTGATCCCGATGGCGACCAATCGACCTCGTGTTCCGTATTTTCGTGTGCTTCTGTTGATATTTCATGAGTGCTGTTTGAGCGATTTTGACCACCATTTTGGCTCAAATTTTCAGCAGTATTTTGGTCTGGAACCTGCACAACAGTAATAGGACTAGACGTGGGGTTAGTAGCAGGGATATTAGCCATAGTTGAATCATCAATAAGTACGTCCCCTTGTTCAAAATCGCGAAGGGAGGAATCAAGTAAGAGAATCTCCTGCCTAAGAAGAGCACCAGCATTGGGATGAAGCGAGGCAAACGGAAAAACAGCCTCATCGAAGACAACGTCCCGAGAGATATAGATACGACCACTCGAAACATCTAGGCATTTGACACCTTTATGACGAGGACTATACCCTAGAAATACGCATTGTTTGGAACGGAAAGCAAGTTTTCTCTTGTTGTAAGGACGCAAATTAGGCCAACAAGCACAACCAAACACACGCAAAGAATTATAATCAGGCCGAGTACCTAAGAAGCGATGGACAGGAGTATCATTGTTGATTACTTTGCTTGGAAGCATATTAATAAGATATGTGGCGGTAAGAAACGCTTCATCCCAGAATTTAAGGGGCATATGTGCATGAGCAAGAAGAGCTAGTCCTACCTCAACAATATGACGGTGTTTTCTTTCAGCTGAACCGTTTTGTTGATGTGCATGAGGGCAAGAAACATGATGAGAGATGCCTTGTGTCTGAAAAAAAGAGTTGAGTTTCACATATTCACCTCCCCAGTCAGATTGGACTGTAAGAATTTTTCTATCAAGCTTACGTTCAACAAGTTTTTGAAAATTCACAAAGGCAGAAAAAGCATCGGATTTTTTCTTGAGCAAATATATCCATGTGAACTTGCTATAATCATCAATAAAGCTTATATAGTAATCATGACGTCCAACAGAAGTGGGGGCAGGGCCCCAAACATCAGAAAACACTAATTGTAGGGGAGCGATGGAAACACTAGTAGACACTGGATAAGGAAGTTGATGACTCTTAGCCTGCTGACACGAATCACAGACTGACTCTATACTAAGATCCTTGATAAAAGGAAGTTTATTTTTGCTAATGATTTGACTAACAATAGAAAGCGATGGATGACCAAGACGACTATGCCACTTTGCTTGAGAGGGCTTGGTGGCGACAAAGGCTTGCTTCGGAGTGATTGAAGAGGACACCGATGACGATATAAGTGGGTAAAGACCTCCAACGCATCTCCCTCTATGAATTATTTTTCGCGTGACCTGATCCTTGATCAAGAAGAAGAAAGGATGAAATTCTATGAAGGCACTATTATCAAGTGTAAAACGATGAACAGAGAGCAAATTCTTTGATGCGTTGGGAACATGCAAGATATTACGAAGATGGAAATTCTGAACAGGGGTACGACATATTGAATGACCAACATGGGAAATATCCATACCTTGCCCACTGGCAGTGTTGACCTTGTCATGTCCTTGATACCTGTCACGAACGGTCAGATTGTTGAGCTCACTCGTGATGTGATGTGTAGCCCCAGTATCTGGGTACCAGTTGGTGTCCACACCATAGGAGGCGACATTCCCCTCCTTGTCTCCATAATCATCATCATTGTCCTGGAACCGGTACCAGCAATCTTTGGCGGGGTGTCCCTCCCTATTGCAGATCTGGCAAGTGACATCCACCCATTGGGTGGTGCGACGGCGACCACGGCCACGACCACGAACCCCACTAGAAGGTGTGCAGCCACCACCACGGCCTTGGCGCTGCTGTGAGGAGTCGTCGCGGCGGTTGTCACGGCGGTCGTCACGACTGTCACGGTCACCACGATTGTCATGGTCACCACGATAGCCACGTTGCTGGTTGTAATTGGGGCGAAACGGGCGGCCACGGGAGGACAAGTTGGCGGAGGTTTCAAACCCATTGCTAGCCTCGTTTAACAACATCTCATTGCGTTCGTCGTATGCATGAATCTGCGAGTAGAGGGACGAAAGGGTGATTGTTGTGGAAACCACTCCGATGGCTGCAACAAGTGAGTTGTAGCCCGCTCCAAGTCCGGCCAGGATGAAGGATATGTGCTCCTTGTCTGTTATGGGGGAACCTGCAGCAGCAAGTTCATCGGCAATTCCCTGCATCTTTGTGAGGAAGGCGCCGGTAGTCATGTTGAGTTTCTTCGTGTTCGCCAAAGCAATCCGGAGGTTCGTGACCTTTGCTTGATTCTGAGAAGCGAACATCTCTTCTATTGTCTGCCATACCGCAGCAGTGTGCTCGAGGCGCTAAACGTGCGGAAGGACTTCAGGCGAGAGTGATTGAAACAGGTAGCCGAGGACGATCTGATCTCGACTAATCCAGTTGTCATAATCCGGGTTGGGGGCGGTCTTTGCTGCTGTATTGGTGGCCTTGTCCGCTGGCTGCAATTCCAGCGTGAGTGGGGGAGCAACGTCGGTACCGTCAAGCAGTCCAACAAGGCGAGCTCCTCGGATGGGCGGCAGAACTTGGGCTCGCCACATCGTGTAGTTCCTGCGGGTCAGTTTGTCTGACGGCGGATTGCCAAGGTTGATGACCTGGGCGATGGAAGTCGACATGGCGGAAGGGGTGAGGGGAGGTGACGGCAGGAGCTTTTTTTGGGGCGACGGTGGCTACGGGGATGGATCGATCTGGCGATCAGTTTTCGTCGGCAAGAGGCCGGCCTGATACCATATAAGACTTACGATCAGGTAGTTCGGGACTACTCGGATATCCCCGAGTCCCAGATTTCACGTATATATATATGGGCACTTTGCGGTGCAAGCAATACAAGGGAGAATCGGAGAGATTGTGTCTAGTACGTAACAGGTCAGGTACGTACAGGTAGATCCGACGTTGATAAAGAAAACGTTTACAGTCCGGCTCACCTATTATCGCTAACAGTAAAGAATTTAAAATGCATGGATTCCATCAAGACCTGAAATGTGCAATTACAAATTTGACCCAAGAGGGAAAGATGTAGCATGCATACGGAAGACCCCATAATTTGGGCAGTGAACGGCATGATGCTCACAATTGCATATGGTGCATTGACCTATATTTGTCACCGATATTCTACCTCGTTGAATTTTTTTTGTGCCTTTTGATTTATTTATTTTACAAATCTGGGCGGGAGATATGCACTGTATTAATTTATGGAGTAGTCCCGAGTTTTGGAATTTTTCTTGCGGTAGCTCGAGTTTAGAACTTATAGCCGAAGTGCCAGTGACGATCTCGAGACTAAGAGCCCAGTTGACGGCCCATGTGTAGGCGTATCATTTTTTAAAAAAATTGCCTTCTATTATTTTATGAGTATACTTTTCTCTCACTCTCAAGAAATAGGCTTTCGCCCGAGTTTATAAATAAAGCAACCAGGTAAGACCGCTGCTGGGCCAGACAGCACAACGCCTAAAAGAAAGAGACACGACCCGATACAAGATACGCGGGCGAACATGCCCCAAAAATAAATAAAAAACACAGATAACAGTGAATCAACTAAACAATGACGCTCCGAGACCGCTGCGCCCACCGGCAATGTCCCACCATGCTCCAAGTCCCCCGATGCGCCCCGTACCAAGCAACACCCTCGCAGAGGGAGGCACCATTGCACAGCGCAACTACCCGGACTAGAGAACTGGCCCTAGGGTTTCCCTGGTACACGGGGCACATAGGGAGAAGGATCTCCGTGACACCCTCCAAGAAGGAAAGGCGCCACTTGAAAGCGGCACCGCGGTGGTGTCGGCTGAGCCGACAAGGATTTCTCCTGATCCCCTCCCCACCAAAGCGCCCAAAGGCACACCAAAACACCACCACCAACCTTGCCATCCACGAGCATGCGCCACCACACTCTCGGAACCACCATTGTCGTCTCTTCGAGGACCTTGGAGTGTGTCCTGCAAGACGGAGGACTACACCTTCGCTAGACGCGGTATCGCAACATCGAAGCCGAGCGGGAGGGGCCAACCTACACCACCAAGATGTGGTAGTCGACCAGACAGGATATCTGGGGCACACCAAGCCTCGGCGAGCCCGGCCGGGCCTAGAATGGGCCCGTGAAGCCCTAGTCACCCTGCTGCAACAAGAATGGCACAATAACGAGATCCCAGGTCACATCGGCATCGCCACCTCCATCTCCAGGAGGTGAAAAACCCGTCAGCAGGGCGGCCCACCCAGACCCAGATGGGGCCTGAGGGGCCCAGATCTGGGCCGGAGAGCCTAGCCCGCATGCAGAAGCTTCCACCTCGCAGCAGAGCTTGCGCCGCCACCCCGCCGCCCTCCCGGCCTCGCGTCGGACCGCCGCCTGCGGGGCACCACAGCCGAGGAGGACCACTGCGGCGCCCAAGATCAGCAGGGGAAGAGCCGCCCCAGCCGCCATCGCGAGCACGACCGCGCGCACCCACCTGCCACCGCCTCCACCTGTGAGAGCCGCCTAGCCACGGCGCGCCGGCCACCCCGCGCCAGGAACCGCCATGGCTCCGCTGAAGAGCACCACCATAGAGGAGAGGCCGACCCATGCGAGCCTACCAACGGGCGGGGAAAGGAGGGCCCGCCGTCGTCGGCACCGCGTGGGCTTTGCTTGGTGGCGGGGAAGGAGGCAGAGGGAGGGGAGGGTGGCGGCGGGGGCAAGAGGGATCGCCTCCGTCGCTTGCGGGAGCGACAGAGACGAGCAATTGACTGTATCTGCACCCGCCGTGAGTATACTTTCCTTTTTTTTTTTTGAAAAGGCACACATGATTGCATTACTCACTTGGCTCAGTAGTAACGCTGAAAACCATTAGATGTACATCATCAGGTAACGAGTGGCTCGCAAAAACATGAGCTAATTTATTACAAGAACGCGGTACATAGAATAATTCAACTGAAGAGAAATGTAGCTGTATTTGGAGGCGTATGTCTCAATAGATTATTCCCTCAGGGCTCCTGTCAAAATCTGTAGTATGCATGGCCTTAATCAGGTTCATAGCATCTGACTCGACCTGAATATCTGTCATTCCCCAATTTGTGGCAGCGCGAATTGCCTCTTCGCATGCACGTGCTTCCGCTTGTGCACCACTGACGACATGGGGCAGGAACCCTGCACCAGACCCCCTTATCTGACCGTGTTGATCTCGCACCACAAAGCCCCATCCACCAGTCTTTTTGTTTGCGGCAAAAGACCCATCGACATTTATTTTCAGTTTATCTCCCCTCGGACACTGCCAGGTTAGTTTGTCTACCTGTGTTTTCTCTGAGACTGATTTTCTGTAATACTGTTTTACTTCCCCCGCCTAAAATCTTACTTGCGACAAAATCTCTGCATGCACTCCAGTATTTTCCTTTGCATTTAATTTATTTCTACGTGTCCACCATCTCCACAACAAGCATGCAATTAGTATGCTCTTTTCCTCATTAGCCGCTAAAATCTCCTGCACAACCGCATTGGCATTTGGGCACTGACACAAACGGCGACGCTCTTCCTCCAATTTCAGTTCCTTCCAAAGGGGTTTAACTTCCTTGCATTTGAGGAACAAGTGAGCTCCATCCTCATCTAGCCGCTTACAACATAAACAGATGGTATCACACTCTATGCCTCTCCTCTTTATATTCATTTTTAGGGGAAGGCTGTTATTGACTAGTCTCCAAACAAACTGTTGTATTTTTGGAGGACAAGCTAGCTTCCAAATTTTCTTCCATTGCAGACCTTCATTAGAGAAGGATTGTTGCGGACCATCTCGGCTTCGGGTGTATATTTTATATGCTGATTTAACAGAAAAATTTCCCTTGCTATCATAATGCCAAGCGAGGTAATCCTCAAAATCTTCCCTAATTGGTGTTGCAAAAATGACATCTGCGTCAATGGCCAAAAAATTGTCCCTCACTAGTTGCTCATCCCATTGGCCTGTGATTGGACAGATTAGCTCACTCACTTTTGTGTATACGCATTGACCTCTAGGAGTAATGGGTTTCATTGCTTCATCTCTTGCAAGTCATGGATCATTCCAGATATTTACATTGGTACCATCTCCTATGCGCCATATGATGCCCTGTTTCATCAGCTCAACACCCTTCAGTATGCTCCGAAAAGAATATGACATGCCATTCACTGGTTGGGCTTCTAAGATAGAAAATTTTGGGAAGTACTTGGCTTTCAGTACCTGTGCACATAATGAGTCTGGCGTAATTAACATGCGCCATGCCTGTCTTGCTAGCATAGACATGTTAAAGCCATATAGATCCCGAAAACCCAGTCCTCCATCCTTCTTGGATTTTGTAAGCTTCTCCCAACTGAGCCAATGCATCTTATTTTCCTTATCTTGTTGCGCCCACCAAAATCTACATATCATCGAACTCATCTCATCGCACAATGTCTTAGTGAGATCGAAACAAGACATTGTGAAAGTGGGTATTGCTTGTGCACAAGCTTTGATGAGAATATCTTTTCCCGCTTTGGAAAAAAAATCTTTTCTTCCACCCCTGTATTTTCTTCCAAATTCTGTCCTTGAGATATGCAAAGGTTTGGGACCTTGATCTCCCAATGTAGACTGGCAACCCGAGGTATTTCTCTGTTCGGGCTTCAGCACAAATTTGCAACTCGTCTAGTACTGCATGCTTCCTCCAACTCTTTGTGTTCTTACTAAACATCACCGAAGATTTCTCATAATTAATAATCTGCCCCGAGCAACACTCATACAACTGTAGTATACTTTGCAGAGAACTAGCACTCTCGCGTGTAGCTTTCATGAGTACCAAAGAATCGTCTGCAAAAAGTAAATGGTTGACCCTCGGAGCAGCGTGGCATATTTTGACTCCCGGCAAGATACCATCCACCTCAGCCTTGTTCAGAAGAGCTGAGAACCCCTCTGCACAAATAAGAAACAAGTATGGAGAGAGGGGATCCCCTTGACGAAGACCCCGTTGCGGTGTAATAACATCGGTGCATTCGCCATTAATACGGAACTGGTACGACACGGATGTTACACAGAGCATGATTAGCGCAATCCATCTTGCATCAAACGCCATCTTTCTCATCATCATCTCCAAGAAGGACCACTCCACACGGTCATAGGCTTTGCTCATGTCCAATTTTACTGCAGCATATCCATCATTTCCGGACCTCTTATTCTTCATGTAATGCGTGCACTCATATGCTAGAAGAATATTGTCGGTGATTAGCCTTCCTGGCACAAAAGCACTTTGGTTTGGTGATATGATTTCTGGTAAAATTTGCTTGAGTCTATTTGCAAGAACCTTCGAGATCAGCTTGTACACCACATTACATAAACTGATCGGTCTTAGGTCCTTCATAGTTTCAGGGTTCTTCGTCTTCGGTATCAGGGCATAGGCCCTCCATTCAGCACGCTTAGTACTTCATTTGTCACCTCCTCCCCAACAATATCCCAACATTTTTTGTAAAATATTGATGGCATACCATCTGTTTCAGGAGCTTTAAGGTCGCCAATACTTTCCAATGCGTCTTTCACTTCTTGCGCCTTGAACTCGTTACAGAGCAATTCGTTCATTTCTGTAGTTACTCGTGGATCGATATGACCCAAAAGTTCCTCCATCCGGGTACGTGCAGTAGAGGAGAAAAGATTTATAAAATAGTCAATCACCACTTCCTTTTTCTCCTCCTCTCCTTCTACCACACTCCCATCCTCCCTTCTTAATTTTTTTATCCTATTTAACTTCCTCCTCTCCAAAGCCGCCGAGTGAAAAAATTTAGTGTTTCTATCTCCCCCCTTCGTCCAGTTCACATGCGCCCTTTGCTTCCAATACGTTTCTTTTTGCTCTTCTAGCCGACTCAGCTTGAAACGAATTAACTCCTCCCTTCTAACTTGCTCCGGTCCTATGCCTTTCCTTCTCCAACATTCTAATTCTTTCTTCAGTTTGCTTATTCTTTTTTCCAAATCCCCCAACGTGTTCTTACTCCAAGAAACTAATTCACACAACACTCCCTTCACTGCTCCCTGTAATTTTGGATCCAGTACAGGTCGGTGATCTGAATGGCGGGGGTCGCCATTCACTACTTTGAAGCTTGGGAAACAATTACACCACGATTGTGTTGCTACTGCCCTATCAAGCCTCTCTCGTACGTACTTGGTTGCATCATGGCTGTTATTCCGCCATGTGAAGGCATCTCCCGTGAAGCCAAGATCTCCCAAACCACAATATTCGAGGGCTTCTTTAAATCGATCCCAAGATATCTTGTGATCAACATATCTTGTGAACCCAAGATATTCATTTATATGTGCATCTAGGATCTCAGCCGAAGCGGTCAAAATCCGGCACCTGACGTTGCATCCAAAATTATTTTGCTTGAACAAATTTGGCATCAGGACCCGAAGGCTACCTACACATGCATGCTCTCTGGTCTTGCACAATAACTTTAGTACATAAATGGGTAATAATAACATAGATAAAGTCATTCTTTGTTTGGAAAATTTTAGTACTAGGGTAACCTCTTTTAAAAAAACGCAAGTTGATCCTTCGTTGCTGTTCATTGGATTTTGCCGGAATTACTCCGTTAGGAATGAAGAATTGCTGCATTTTTTTCTGAATAGACTCGATTCTCCCGTTGAGAGTATCTTTTAAAGTTGTAGATCAGGATCTCAACCCTCATTTCTTGTTGTCCCGTGATTGCAAAGCGGCACCCGATCCACCCCAGTTCGTAGTTAAAATTGGTTAATCTACTTACAATTTTTCCATAAAAAACAGTCCAGTTAAAACTAAATTTTACTTTTGCGGGCTTATAGGAACTAGATTTTGTTCTTAAAGGTACTACCTATAGGAATTTTGAATCAACCAGTTGCAATGCAAGATTATTTATATGCACAAATGGAAATCTCTACTATCTAAAAAGAATTTGGATGTTCCGTTTTCTGCCACTCCGTCAGACGTTTCGTCCAACCATCCTTCACGCGAGTGCATCCCGCACAGAAACCAGCGCAAAAATCACGCCCATAGCCAAATAAAAGATAGCCCAACTGTAAATTTCCCTGTTTCGATCCAAAAATCACGCGCACGTCTCCTACACTCCACCCGTCCTCCGCCCCGACAACACACCACATCTCGGCCGCTGCCGCCTTCCCCCACCTCGCCCCGACCTACCATCCCTGCCTCCGTCCGGCGTCAAGACGGTGGTTGGAGGGCAGCGGTACTGCTTCTCGCCATACCAGCTTCCGTCCCGCCCCATTGGCCTCTCTTCCCACTAAATTAGCCTCCTCCCCTGCTTCGATCCCCCGCGACAGACTATCCGCTGCGCTGCCGGTCTGCATCGTCTGCCTCGAGGCGTCGTGCCCAGGCGAGCAGTTGTGAACGTCGCCGCCCCTACGGCCATGCGTTTCATGATGCCTGCATCGACCACCGGTTCCCCATGTCGCCTGTGTGCCCCGTCTGTAGGGCTCTCAAGGGCCTGGGTGTTTGTGGACACTTGCATCTGTTGCGCGTCATGGACGAAGCACAGAAGATGTTCTCTTCTATGCCGCTAAGAGATTTCATGTTGTGGAATATTCTCTGGACTGCGTGTGAGGTCTGGTGAAGCAGGATTATGTATGCAGAAATTTCTTAGGATGATCAGCAGTGAGGTTCTGCCTTACAAGACCACCTTACCTTTGCCACTTTCCTATGTGGTTTGGCTGGGCGGTTTGCTGCTCTCGGGCAATGCAGGTACACTCCATTATTCTTAAATCTGGGTGTCTCAAGGATCCCTTTATATGCAATTTTTTTCTGAATGTTTATGGGAATTTGGAGAAGTGGTGACACTGACTTGGGTGAGAATCTGTTCGATGCTATGACCGAGAAGGATGTTGTAGTATGGACCACTGAGATTTGTGTGTTTATCCCTCACCGGAACTAATGAGGTACCCGTTGCAAAATAAAAATATAAATGAAGTACCACTTCATCTATGCAAATTGTGTTGTTTGTGTAGACCCATACATCGCAGCGAGTTCCTTTCTGTTTCTTTTTCTTTCACATTGTTCTACATATGGTTGGACGAAATGTCTGACGGAGTGGCAGAAAACAGAACACCCAAATTCTTTTTAGATAGTAGAGATTTTTTCTATGAGTCGTAAGCTGATATTGTGTCACCTATATAAAATTCTAATGGAGGTTCTCATCTTTAGCTATTATTAAGCATCTTTGTCTAATTCAAGCAACTTCAATTTTTGACGATGTGAAGTATATATTAAGTTGTCGTTTTTTACATGAAATGTGTACATATATGTGTATTCGTAAATTTGCATCTTCCCGACGTGGAACTTATGCCAACACAAACTGGTAAATAGCCCTATTCTGACGGTGATGTTTCTTTTTATAGATGATATAGATGATTGATGTATGTGAAGGGTTTCGCGGCATAGTAAATCAAAATTTTCTACGGATGCGAACAGAGGAAAGCAAAGATCTAATCTAGGAGATGCAAACAACGAGAGAGATTGGATTAGATCTTCATACCCTTGAAGATTCGCACAGCGGAACGTTCGTCGGAACGTGGGTGATGTAGTCGTACTCGCTTCTCCTCCTCGCGATCCGATCCGATCTAGCACCACAAGTGGCGGTGCCTCCGTGAGATGCACACATGCAGCACCTCGACGTCTCCTCCTTCCTTGGTCCAGCAAGTATGGTGGATAGATGGGTTGGATATACAACGCGACGGCGCGGTGCAATTGGTGGAGAGTTTCTGCAGCAGGGCTTCGCCTACACGCAGTCGGGAGGGAGAGAGAGAGGAGGGCAGCAGGGCGACTGGCTTGAGGGGAAGGTGTGGGGGGGGGGGGGGGGGGTGGTGCGCCCCCCAGCCCTCTTTATATAGAGGGGTGGGCGGCAGCCCTAGCCCCTCCCCCAAGCCAAGGCCGGCGGCCAAAGGAGGAGAAACCCCCCTTCTAGAAGGTCCAAATTAGGGTTTCACCCTTGCTGGCCGGTTGGGCCCTATGGGGCCTTTTGCCCCTGGCCCAATGCGGCCAGGGCACTCCCTCATAGGCCCATGCCCCCTCCCGGAAGGTGGGGACACGTTGGTCCCCTTCCGGAAGGTTCTAGAAGCTTCCGGTACAATACCGATTAACCCGGAACAATGTCGAACTCCAAAAACTGCACTGCCTTATATGAATCTTATTCTCCGGACCACTCCGGAACCTCTCGTGATGTCTCGGATCCCATCCGAGACTCCGAACAAAAACTCATAAACCAATTATCCAATCTATCCTAGCGTCGAGACACGTTAAGTGTGTGATCCTTCAGGTTCGAGAATATGCAGACATGATCTTCTATCAATAATCAACAGCGGGGTCTGGAAACCCATATTGACTCCCACACATTCATCGATGATCATATCGGATGAACCACGATGCCAGGATTCAATCAATCCCATATATATATTCCCTTCGTCTCGCGATATTTTACTTGCCCGAGATTTGATCGTCGGTACCGTCATACCTAGTTCAATCTCGTTCACAGCAAGTACTTTACTCGTTCCGTAATACGATATCACTTTGTGATTAACTCCTTAACCACATGCTTGCAAGCGGTGTTGATATCGATTACCGAGTGGGCCCGAAGTATATCTCTCCGACTTGGGAGGGACAAATCCCATCTCGATACATACAACCCAACAGATACTTTCCGATCACCTGAGAGACACCTTTATGATCACCCTCTCATAGGATGACGTTTGATGACCTCAAAGCTTTCTTCCGATACCAGGGAGTTGTATTACCTCATGGTCTAAGGAATACAATATTTGACATAAGAAAAGCTTCGCAAAGATGAACACGATGACACGATCTAATTGCTTCGCTTAGTTTGGGTCTGTCCATCATATCGTTCTCCCAATGATATGATCTCATTATTAATCGACAACTCATGTCCATGGTTAGGAAACCTTAACCATCATTAATCAATGAGCTAGTCCATAGAGGCATACTAGGGACACGGTGTTGTTCACAAACCACACAAGTATTAAAGTTTCCGCTTAATACAATTCTAGCATGGAATATAAACATTATCATGAACAAGAATTATAATAATAACATCTTTATTATTGCCTCTAGGGCATAATTCCAACAGTCTCCCACTTGCACTAGAGTCAATAATCTAGTTTACATTTGGAAACAATCTCACACCCATGGCACTGAGGTGCTGATCATGTTTTACACGTGGAAGAGGTTTAGTCAATGGATCTGCGACATTCAGATCTGTATGTACTTTGCTAATCTTCAGATCTCCATCTGCTATATAATCTCGGATTATATGAAACTTGCGGTTGATATGCTTGGTCTTTGGATGATATCTTGGTTCCTTAGCGAGTGCTATGGCGCCAGTGTTGTCACACAATATCTCCAGTGGGTCCAATGCACTTGGAACCACGCCAAGCTTAGTGATGAAGTTCCTGATCCAAACTCCTTCACTTGACGCTTCTGCATCAGCCATGTATTCTGCTTCTACTGTAGATCCCGCGATCACGCTTTGCTTGCAGCTTCTCCAGCTCACAGCTCCTCCATTCAAAATATACACATATCCTGTCTGAGATTTAGAATCATCCTTGTCAGTGTCGAAACTAGCGTCGATGTAACCTTTTACGACGAGCTGTTCATCACCCCCATAGACTAAGAACATTTCTTTAGTCCTATTTAGGTACTTTAGGATGTTCTGCACGGCTGTCCAGTGTTCCACTCCTGGATCACTTTGATATCTGCTCGTCAAACTAAGAGCATTTGACACATCCGGTCTAGTACACAGCATGGCATACATGATAGAACCTATGGCCGAGGCATAAGGCACTTTGCTCATAGCTTTCCTATCATTTACCGTAGCTGGACACTGAGCCTTGCTCAATATCTTACCTGACAACATAGGCACTGAACCTTTCTTTGCCTTATCCATTCTGAAACTTTTCAGAACTTTGTCTAGGTATGTACTGTGGCTTAAATCTATCAGGCGTCTTTGTCTATCTCTATAGATTTTGATGCCCAATATATAAGCAGCTTCACCTAGGTCTTTCATTGAAAAACACTTGTTCAAATAACTCTTCACATCGTTAAGCATGTTAATGTCATTTCCAATAATCAATATGTCATCCACATATAGTACCAGAAATGTCACCGAGCTCCCACTCACTTTCTTGTAGATGCAAGCTTCGTAGCAATTTGGAACAAATCCAAAGCTCTTGATCACTTGATCAAAACGAAGGTTCCAACTCCGAGATGCTTGCTTCAGTCCATAAATGGAACGCTGAAGTTTGCATACTTTATCAGCATCCTTAGGATCGACAAAACCTTCGGGTTGCATCATATACAACTCTTCATCAATGTTGCCATTGAGGAACGCAGTCTTGACATCCATCTGCCATATTTCATAATCATGAAACGCAGCAATTGCTAATAAAATCCGAATGGACTTAAACATCTCTACGGGAGAGAAAGTCTCATCGTAGTCAACACCTTGAACTTGTCGAAAACCTTTCGCGACAAGCCGTGCCTTATAGACGGTAACATTACCATCCGCGTCCGTTTTCTTCTTGAAGATCCATTTGCACTCAACGTCCTTTCGGTCGCTAGGAGGGTCCACCAAAGTCCATACTTGGTTTTTGCTCATGGATCCCAATTCGGATTTCATGGCTTCTAGCCATTTCTCAGAGTTTGGGCTCATCATCGCTTCCTCATAGTTTGTAGGTTCACTGTCTTCTACTAACAAGACAGTCAAGACAGGGTTGCCGTACCACTCAGGAGGGGCACGCGACCTTGTCGACCTGCGACATTCAGTAGCAGCATCGTCCGAAGCTTCATGATCCTTGTCATTAGCTTCCTTTATCGTTGGTGCAGGCGGCACTGGAACAATTTCAGGTGTTGCGCTACTCTCCAATTCAAGAGAAGGTTCAATAACCTCGTCTAGCTCTACTTTCCTCCCACTCACTTCTTTCGAGAGAAACTCCTTCTCAAGAAAGGAACCGTTCTTTGCGACAAACACTTTGCCTTCGGTTATGTGATAGAAGGTATACCCAATAGTTTCCTTAGGGTATCCTATGAAGACGCATTTCTCCGCTTTGGGTTCGAGCTTGTCCGGCATCAACTTCTTGACGTAAGCTTCGCATCCCCAAACTTTAAGAAACGACAACTTAGGTTTAGCACCAAACCACAGTTCATACGGTGTCGTCTCAACGGATTTAGATGGTGCCCTATTTAAAGTAAATGCAGCGGTTTCTAATGCATAACCCCAAAATGATAACGGCAAATCAGTAAGAGACATCATCGATAGGACCATATCTAATAGGGTTCGATTCCGGCGTTCAGACACACCATTGCGCTATGGTGTTCCGGGTGGCGTGAGTTGCGAAATGATTCCGCTTGCTTTAAGATGCGTGAGAAAATCATAACTCAAATATTCACCTCCACGATCGGATCGTAGAAACTTAATCTTTCTGTTACGATGGTTCTCCACCTCATTCTGAAATTCTTTGAACTTTTCAAATGTTTCAGATTTATGTTTCATTAAATAGATATACCCATATCTACTTAAGTCATCGGTAAAAGTGAGAAAATAGCGATATCCACCGCGTGTCGAAACACTCATCGGTCCGCATACATCGGTATGTATGATTTCCAACAAGTCCGTTGCTCGCTCCATCATACCGGAGAACGGGGTTTTGATCATCTTGCCCATGAGGCATGGTTCGCATGTGTCAAATGATTCAAATCAAGAGACTCCAAAAGTCCATCAGAATGGAGTTTCTTCATGCGCTTTACACCAATATGACCTAGACGACAGTGCCACAAATAAGTAGTATTATCACTATCTACTTTGCATCTCTTAGCCTCAATGTTATGGATGTGTGTTTCATCCCTTTCGAGATTTAGAAGAAATAAACCATTCACAATAGGTGCATGACCATAAAAGATGTTACTCATATAAATAGAACAACCATTATTCTCTGATTAAAATGAATAACCGTCTTACAATAAACAAGATCCAGAAATAATGTTCATGCTCAACACAGGCACATAATAACACTTATTAAGGTTTAAAACTAATCCCGAAGGTAAAACTAAGGAGAGCATGTCGACGGCCATCACATCAACTCTTGATCCGTTGCCAACGCGCATCGTCACCTCATCCCTCGCAAGCCGCCGTCTATTCTGTAGCTCCTGTTTCGAGTTACAAATATTAGCAACTGAACCAGTATCAAATACCCAGGCACTACAACGAGGGCTAGTAAGGAAAACATCAATAACATGTATATCAAATATACCTTTGATGGTGCTAGCCTTCTTGTCCGCTAAGTACTTCGGACAGTTGCGCTTCCAGTGACCCTTGTCCTTGCAATAGAAGCACTCAGTGTCCGGCTTGGGACCAGACCTGAGCTTCTTCTCAGCAGGGGCAACGCGCTTGCCGCCGCCTTTCTTGAAGGGCTTCTTTGCACCCTTACCTTTCTTGAAGGTGGGGGGCTTGTTGACCATCAACACATGATTATCCTTTTTGATGTCCACCTCCGCTACTTTCATCTTAGCGAAGAGCTCAGTGATCATATCAGTGGAACCAATCTGATTATGAGTCACTACAAAAAAAAATTTAGCTGGGAGGGAGCAATTGCAGAACCCTGTCAATCTTGAGCTCCTCTGGAATCTTGCAGTCCAGTTGCTCAAGGCGTTGAGTGTAGCCTGACATCTTAATGGTGTGCTCACTAACGGAACTCCCTTCCTCCATCTTGCAGTAAAAGAATTTCTTAGAGATCTCATATCTCTCAGAACGGGCCTGAGTCTGAAACATAGTTTTCAGCTCCTCAAGAATCTCAAAGGGCCCGGGATAGTCTTCAAAACGATTTTGAAGATCCGACTCCATAGCAAACAATATGGTGATCTTAATCAAATCATAATCATCCTTGCGCGACTGATAAACAGCTTTCTCATCAGCCGACGCATCTATAGCAGGGGCATCACCTAGCGCATTGTCAAGGACATAGTCCTTTTGTCCGCCAGCGAGAATGATTCTCAGATTGCGGAACCAGTTGGTGAAGTTAGACCCATTGTTTCTAAGCTTTTCCATCTCAGCAAAAACGTTAAAGTTGAAGTTGGACTTAGCCATTTGATCTATAGTATTTGCAAGTACAAATTAGACTATGTTCATGATAACTAGTTCAACTTTTAATCAAATTACTAGATGAACTCTCACTAAATTCAACATCCCTCAAGTTGTTTAGTGAACATGATCCAAATTCACCACACCTAATCCGATCATCACGAGAAGAGATGTGGCTTCAATGGTGGACAACGAAGTGTCGATCATATCATTCATATGACTCATGCTTAACCTTTCGGTTCATGTGTTCCGAGGCCATGTCTGTACATGCTAGGCTCGTCAAGTTAGACCCAAGTATTTCCGCGTGTGCAAAACTGGCTTGCACCCGTTGTATGTGAGCGTAGAGTCTATAGCACCCGATCATCACGTGATGCTTGGACACGACGAACTTTCGCAACGGTGCATACTTGGGGAGAACACAGTTTTATCTTGATATTTAAGTGAGGAATCACCTTATAATGCTACCGTCGCGATCTAAGCATAATAAGATACATAAAAGGATAAACATCACATGCATATAACTTTATGTGACATGGTATAGCCAATCTTCGCGCAATGATCTCCATCTTGTGCGTGCCGTCATGATCTACATCACTCCACCATGATTGCCTCCACCACGAATAGCAACTACAACTATTGCTAAGTACTTAGCGATAAAGTGAAACTATTACATGGCGTATAAGAAGTTGACACACAGATCATACACAATTATAAAGACAACCATATGGCTCCTGCCGGTTATGTACTCATCGACATGCAAGTCGTGAAACATTACAAAACATGATCATCACATACATTATACACATCACATCTTGGGCCATACCATATCACAGGAAACACTCCCTGCAAAAACAAGTTAGACGCCTCTACTTTGTTATTGCATGTTTTACGTGGCTTATGGGAGTAGATGCTAAGAACGATTCTTACCTACGGAAAGCCACAACGGTGATATTATGGTTGCCAAACTCCGGTGTTAATCCCATGGCAACTATAGTGAGAGAAACTGGCATCCACCAGCCGCATGTGTGGAACAAGCCACACGTCAAGTGCGGAGCCGGTCTCGCGAACGACGTCGCGTAAGGTTGGCCTGGACCGCTTCAATCTCACTATCCCGCGTCATAAGAAGAACACAAACAAGAGCTTGCAATAGAAAACATCAACGCCCGCAACAACCATGTTGTGTTCTACTCGTGAAACACATCTACGCATAGATCTAGCTCTGATACCACTTAAGGGTTTCGCGGCATAGTAAATCAAAATTTTCTACGGATGCGAACAGAGGGAAGCCAAGATATAATCTAGGAGATGCAAACAACAAGAGAGATTGGATTAGATCTTCATACCCTTGAAGATTCGCACAGCGGAACGTTCGTCGGAACATGGGTGATGTAGTCGTACTCGCTTCTCCTCCTCGCGATCCGATCCGATCTAGCACCACAAGTGGCGGTGCCTCCGTGAGATGCACACGTGCAGCACCTCGATGTCTCCTCCTTCCTTGGTCCAGCAAGTATGGTGGAGAGATGGGTTGGATCTACAACGCGACGGCGCGGTGCAATTGGTGGAGAGTTTCTGCAGCAGGGCTTCGCCTACACGCAGTCGGGAGGGAGAGAGAGAGGAGGGCAGCAGGGCGACTGGCTTGAGGGGAAGGTGTGGGGGGGGGTGGTGCGCCCCCAGCCCTATTTATATATAGTGGTGTGCGGCAGCCCTATCCCCTCCCCCAAGCCAAGGCCGGCGGCCAAAGGAGGAGGAGTGGGGGGCAAGGAACCCCCCCTTCTAGAAGGTCCAAATTAGGGTTTCACCCTTGCTGGCCGGTTGGGCCCTATGGGGCCTTGTGCCCCTGGCCCCATGCGGCCAGGGCACTCCCTCATAGGCCCATGCCCCCTCCCGTAAGGTGGGGACACGTTGGTCCCCTTCCGGAAGGTTCTAGAAGCTTTCGGTACAATACCGATTAACCCGGAACAATTCCGAACTCCAAAAACTGCACTGCCTTATATGAATCTTATTCTCCGGAACCTCTCGTGATGTCTTGGATCCCATCCGAGACTCCGAACAAAAACTCATAAACCAATTATCCAATCTATCCTAGCGTCGAGACACGTTAAGTGTGTGATCCTTCGGGTTCGAGAATATGCAGACATGATCTTCTATCAATAATCAACAGCGGGGTCTGGAAACCCATATTGACTCCCACACATTCATCGATGATCATATCGGATGAACCACGATGCCAGGATTCAATCAATCCCATATATATTCCCTTCGTCTCGCGATATTTTACTTGCCCGAGATTTGATCGTCGGTACCGTCATACCTAGTTCAATCTCGTTCACAGCAAGTACTTTACTCGTTCCGTAATACGATATCACTTTGTGATTAACTCCTTAACCACATGCTTGCAAGCGGTGTTGATATCGATTACCGAGTGGGCCCGAAGTATATCTCTCCGACTTGGGAGGGACAAATCCCATCTCGATACATACAACCCAACAGATACTTCCCGATCACCTGAGAGACACCTTTATGATCACCCTCTCATAGGATGACGTTTGATGACCTCAAAGCTTTCTTCCGATACCAGGGAGTTGTATTACCTCATGGTCTAAGGAATACAATATTTGACATAAGAAAAGCTTCACAAAGATGAACACGATGACACGATCTAATTGCTTCTCTTAGTTTGGGTCTGTCCATCATATCATTCTCCCAATGATATGATCTCATTATTAATCGACAACTCATGTCCATGGTTAGGAAACCTTAACCATCATTAATCAATGAGCTAGTCCATAGAGGCATACTAGGGACACGGTGTTGTTCACAAACCACACAAATATTAAAGTTTCCGCTTAATACAATTCTAGCATGGAATATAAACATTATCATGAACAAGAATTATAATAATAACATCTTTATTATTGTGTCTAGGGCATAATTCCAACAGTATGTCCGCCGTGGATAGCATGGTCATAACCTTTTAGTTTTTGTAATGGCTTTGATATTGTTTATGTTGGAAAACTGATAGCAATATAAGTTTCTTAGCGAGATCATGTTGCATATTCTTCACATCAATATGTGAAGGTTTGATACCAGTTGACATCATGTTTAAGTTCCGTCACTCATTGCGCATATGGAATGGCATCATTGCTTGGTTGGGGCTCGAACCATCTCATACCACTTCATGTTCTCCTTTTATTACCGTCGATGAGTGGTAGTTCTTCGTAGTATATGGTTATGGGCATTGGCGAAAGGTCATGGTCTATCTTGCCGTTTTCATATCTTACGAGATTTGGAATGAGTGCAATATTAGTCTTTCAAAGCATGATCTCCATGCTGATTAATAAGCACAATCAAGGTTGAAGCTGCAAATTGATGGCTGGAGCGAAGCATTTGAGTTATGTCAGGTCACGAGAGTAGTCCCGTGTATTTTATTTCCCGTCTTGCTTTTTTTTGTAAAACTTCACTCAATTAATTAGATTATATTTAAATAACATTTCTTTAGATTTTCAAGGTGATCAGGGATGCGTGCACGTGAAGACATAGTAGCCACTAGCTACAAGGACCACCAACTAAAGACGATGAAGCCATGTTTCAAAAGGGTTGTACACACTATTTAACGCTCATTTACACATGTGAACAAATGGGAAGAAAAATATATCATGTTTTAAAAGAGCTGTACACACTATATAACGCTGATTTACAAATGCCAAAAAATGGCAAGAAAATATACCGCTGCTTCATGTGCATTATGAAAATGAGGAAGATAAGAAGACATACTACATGATGTGCATGGGGATCATATAAGAATATATATTAGAAACAATTGGTGTTAAATAATTAGAATATGTATACCCGTTGCAACGCACGGGCATTTTACTAGTGTGCAATAACAACAGTAGTTTTATAAGGAAAAAGTGTAAAATGGCAAAGTTTCAGTGCCATATACAGTTCAAATGACAAAGTTCCACCTCCGTCTCCCACCATTCCACTAGTAGGAAAAGGCCTAGTGACGGAATTTGGAAAAAGCGAGGTTTGTGACATTGAACGCACACGCTACTAATCTCACGCCACTGGTAGAAGTTAGTGGTAGCGTCTGAAGAAAATGCCACCAATAGTTTATCTAGTGATGGCGCGTTTGCGCTGAACGCCAGTACTATTTATCATAATATTGGTGTTTCTTCTAAGCGCCACCATTAGATACTTATTTGTGGTGTTCCTTTTATTTTGAGCGCCACAATTGAGGTCTCGAAAATACAAAAAAATCTGGTGCATCCAATTGAATATGCACAACATAACAAGATATATTCATACAGTCAACTACATATAGTAGCATATCATTATAGTCAACTACATATAGTTAAGCTAGCTAACTACATATCACTAACTACTAGTCCTCAAAATGATTATCGGCAACATCTGTGCCATACCTAATGGCAGCAGCAGAAATCTTGCCATCTGAAGAATCGTTAAAATTTATCGATGCTCCACGGACTCGGTAGTCGAAGTAGCTCATGCGATCTTTACAGAGATGGAAGACCAACTTCCTATGGTCGTCCATCTTATAGACATCGACCATCTCAATCCACCTCGGACCACCCAAAAAGGTGCGGTTCGTCTCGTTCGTGACTTGGACCGTGTAGGTCTATGCAGGTTGCTTTAGAGGCAGTAGATCGACCTGAAACTGTCCCTGCTGTCACAACAACCAATCGAAATGGTCTAGGAATTCAAATCTAAATTTGCAGAGTATGTTCTACAAAAAGCAACAATTAGCACGTAATTTAGTTACAGGATATATATAGTTTGATTGCTTGTGAATAAACATACCATACTAACTTCACGGTTATAAGGGATCACTATGACAATCTTCTTATTCTTGCACCCTTGGTAACCACAATGCTCACACCCATCATCATTCATTATACTATATATGATCATGCAAACTTAGTTACATAGACCATTTTAGCATCATAAGTAGCACAATATATCAACATAACACATAAGTAAGATTAGCTAGCATCAAGAGTAGCACAATATATCAACATAACACATAAGTAGTACGATAGGTAGTATAATAGTCACTTGAGAACATCCTAAACTCGAGTAGACCCAGTATCAGTGGCGTTGTCGTCACCCAAGATGTCCTAGAAAGAGGAGGTCAGGCTGCCAGAGTCATCCTGCTGCGTGCCGAAGGGGCAGGTCTCGTCCTGCCAGCGCTAACACAACTGTTGCATGCCAGAGGGGCCAGCCTCGTGATCCTGCCCACGCTGCTTCTGCTGCCGGCTCTCGCTAAGGACCTCGTAGTGGACCGCCATCACATGGGGATCAAGTAGGAGATCCCTGACCAAGGGGTCATCCTTCTCGCGATGGTGGAGGGCCAACGGCTTCTCTGCATGTCGGTGCCCCCCTCCTCGGCCCTCATGGCGATCCTCATGCCCTCTGGCACTAACAGATGTGCCATGTGACGGTCCTCCTCAAAGTTGAGGACCACTCTCGCCCCCAAGTGTTGGACCGTGTCGCAGTCGTAGGTGCGGGCTGCCTTCCACGAGCACCTGAAGGTACCTAGCTGCATCTTCCCGTTGTCCACTATGAGCTGAGCTACCCAAGTCGGGGTCCTCGTGGGTTTCTGGTGAACACCACGAAACCTCGGCTCTGGCTCTGACATGATACTAATTAAACAACAACATTTCATACAATAGTTAGTCAACATATAATAAATGAATATATATATATATGTACATTAAATCATCTACACTAAAATGATCTACACTAAATCATCTACACTAAATCATCTACCCTAAATGATCATCTACACTAAATCATCAAAAATCATCTACACTAAATCATCTAGACTAAATCATCTACAATCATCGATCTACACTAAATCATCTTCACTAAAGCAAATAAAAAGGAGGAAAGAGCGGCTCGCCGGTGGCGACGGCGAGATGGGGACGAGGCAGCATCGACAAAATAGGGATGAGGCGGTGATGGCCGATGCGGTCGAGGTGGGGCGGTGACAGAGGAGACGGGACGAGGCGGCGACAGCGAGATGGGGATGAGGCAGCGATGGCCGATGTGGTCGAGGCAGGGGCGTCGAGACGGGCGGTGAGGCGGTGACGACGCGAGAGGACGGCGAGACGGGGAAGAGGCGGGGGAAGTCAAGGCAGCGACATCGAGATGGGAATGAGGCGGGGGCACGGTGGTGGACGATGCGGTTGGGAGAGTGAGTTGGAGAGTGAGAGGGAGAGTGTGGAAGGGGGATTGCAGGGACAGATGCGGTTCGCGGGGCGGCGCGGGTTAAAAAATATTGTCCATATTGGTGGCATTTGCAGTACACAGAACACCATCGTTAAGCAATAATATTGGCATTCGATTTATTCGAGACGCCACTATAATGGCGTCTAATTTATTATAGACGCCACTAGAAAAATACTATTATAAGCCTTTTCCTACTAATGTTCGTTGGAGCCTGTGGTAGCCGCCATGTAAGCTCTCCTGCTAGTCACGAGTTCTAATCAGAGGCATCACCTAGTAGAGCTCAAGGGAGGACTGATGGCGCCTGAGAGCGCTTCGTCGGGAAACCCCAAGAGCAAGGTGTGATGCAGCACAACAGCAAGTCTTCCCTCAGTAAGAAACCAAGGTTATCGAACCAGTAGGAGGAAGGAAATGTCTCAAAGGTGTTGCAAGCAACTTAGAAACCTGCACAACACAAACTCAAGACTTTGCCCCAACAAACAGTAAGGTTGTCAATCTCACCGGTTGCTGTAACAAAGGATTAACTGTATGGTGTGGAAGGTGATGGTGGTTTGCAGAAAGTAAACAGTAATAGTGGAAGATATATCAATGGTAAAGATTGGACCAGGGTCCATAGTTCACTAGAGGTGTTCTCCTTAGATAAACAAACATGGCATGCTGGATAAACAAATTACAGCAGGGCAATTGACAGGACTGAGCATGGCATAACAATGCAATACTATACATCATGATCCTATGAGATTCGATTAGGCAATACAACAAGATACATAGACCACCGTCCAACTGCATCTATGACTAGAAGTCCACCTTTGTGTTATCATCCGAACCCCCTCCAGTATTAAGTTGCAAGCAATAGCCAACTGCTTTAAGCAAAGTGTGTAAGGTAAACAATCCACTTGTTCCATGAACAAGAGACCGTTGTTTTCTCCCTAGTAGCAACATCACATCTACAAGTTGCCACAATGCCAGTTACCTGTTTTCTGTTGTTTTTGGTTTCAGAAAAGTTAGTACAGAAATATTCTCGGAATTGGATGGGACAAACGTCAAAGTCAATAACTTTCTGTGGGGAACAAGAATCCAGAAGACGAGATGGAGACGCATGCCAGGGCGGCCAGACCCTCCCTAGGCGCGGGTGGGCCCTGTCCCGCGCTTGGCTAGGGTTTGACCCCCCTGGTCGCCTCCTCGGCCTCCCCCTTCGCCTATAAGAAGCCTCCGATGTAGAAACCCTAAGCACCCGATCAAATCTCCACGAAACCCTCTATAGCCGCCGCCACCATCGTCCCTAGATCGGGGGGATCTGAAGTTCTTCCCCGCACCCTGCCGGAGGGGAGATCATCCTGGAGGCCTTCTCTCTGGTATGATGCATGAGTAGTTCTACCTTGGACTATGGGTTCATGTAGTAGCTAGATGGTTGTATCTCCTCCTTTGTTCTTTCATGTATAGATCTTGTGAGCTCCGTCCATGATCAAGATCTAATCTATTTGTAATCATGCATGTTGTGTTTGCCGGGATCCGATGGATATTGAGATTATTATGTTTGTTTGATTAATGGTTTTGTCTTTATGATTCTATAATGTCTGTGTTGTTTGTGATCTTGCATGCTCTCCGTTGTTAGTAGCTATCTGGGCCAAGTAGTTGCTAGTGACTCCAAGAGGAAGTATTTATGCTCGATAGTGGGTTCATGCCTCTACTTAATCAAGGGAAGTGACAGAAATCTCTTCGGTTGTAGATGTGTTGTTGCTACTAGGGATAAAACAACGGTCTCTTCTTCATAGAACATGTGGACTGTTTACCTTACACACTTTGCTTAAAGAAGTTGTCTGTTGCTTGCAACTTAATACTGGAGGGGGGTCGGATGATAACCTGAAGGTGGAATTCTAGTCATAGATGTAGTTAAATGGCGGTCTATGTATCTTGTTGTATTGCCCAATCGAATCTCATAGGATCTTTCTGACTAGTAATTGCATTATTATACCTTGCTCGGTTCCTATCAATTGCCCTGTTGTAATTTGTTTACCCTTCATGCCATGTTGTTTATCCAAGGAGAACATCTCTAGTGAACTATGGACCCCGGTCTAATCTTTACCATTGATACATCTTCCACTGTTACTTGTTTACTTGCTGCAAACCATTATCTTCCACACCGTACGTTTAATCCTTTGTTACAGCAAACTGGTGAGCTTGACAACCTCACTGATTTGTAACTTCAAAAAAACTCACTGATTCGTTGGGGAAAAGTCTTGAGTTTGTGTTGTGCAGGTCTCCGTGTTGCTTGGAACACCTGTGTGACGTTTCCTTCCTTCTCCTGGTTCGATAACCTCGGTTTCTTACTGAGGGAAACTTGCTGTTGTGCTGCTTCATACCTTGCTCTTGGGGTTTCCAACGAAGCGTATCATGACAAGTTCTGGGCGCCATCAAGCTATTTTCTGGCGCCGTTGCCGGGGAGGCTAAGGACGTCTTCACTAGGGTAGTCCTCCACTTCCTTTATCTTTAATTTGTTTTTAGTTTGCTTTGTTTCTTTTGCTTGGTTTTGTTTTCCTCTTTTCAAAAAAATAAATTAGTTTAGTTTGGTTTGCTTTCTTTATTCAAAAACACAAAAAAATTAGTTCCCACTCTGGTTGCTGGTCTTTTATTGCCTTGCTTGGTAATGCTTTCTATCAATGGATGTTTTTTTGAAACTAGTTCTTATTGGCAAGGTGGGTTCACGGAAGAACAAAAGTATTATTATAAGGAACACCATTTGTCACAAAAAGGGAAACACTTATGGGAACAAATTGATAAGTTCAATACTATTGCTAGAGACGTGTGCTCTACTTATAATGCTTATTGCTTTGATAAAGCTTGTTGCTGCAGGAGGTATAAACACCTACCCTTTTAATGTGAGTATAATGATAATGTTACCATATCTTCTTATGTTAAAGGAAATTATGATTTTGATGATGTGGAACAAATTGAAGAATTTATTGCTTTCAAGGTTGCATTTGAACTTGCCAGTTTGCTTGAAAATACTGATGATGCACCTTATGAACATGAGGTTTATGAGATACTTAAAGTTTTCTTTGATAATTACACGGAAGAAAATGGCTATATTCTTGAATATTTTAATAGATGTTTTCCACAAATAGAAGAGACTAATGCCTTGCAGGAGCCTATGGAAGAAGAAATTGCTGAAACAGGAAGCTCATTAGATGAAAAAGAGGAGGATAAATGTTATGCTCCTGTGGATTCTTTTGAAATATCTATTATAGGTAAAACTTGTGATGATGTTCCTATGCCTACACCTATAGTAGTGATCATGATTGGG
Organism: Avena sativa; assembly: GCA_916181665.1. Classification (NCBI taxonomy): domain Eukaryota; kingdom Viridiplantae; phylum Streptophyta; class Magnoliopsida; order Poales; family Poaceae; genus Avena; species Avena sativa. The sequence continues at coordinate 27,466,870 of OV702283.1, forward strand.
AAAAGCACACTACTTTTGATATTGAAAATATCTTTGGTACCAATTCTGAAAATCCTATTGCCTATGATGATACTTTACCTCCAATTTATGATGATTACAATGATGATATTGATATTTTCAATCCACCTACTATTGAGGAGAAAATTTATTGTGATTACAATATGCCTCCTATATTTGATGATTATGTGATGAGAATAATAATGATAGCTATTTTATTGAATTTTCTCCCACTACTTATGAGGAGAGTAATAATCATTATATGCATGTGGCTCATGATAAGAATGTTTTATATGATAGTTATATTGTTAATTTTATGCATGATGCTATTGAAAATTATTATGAGAGAGGGAAACATGGTCTTATACATCTCAAAAATATTAAGTTTCCCCTCTTTATGTTGAAAATTTTGAAGTTGCACCTGTTTTGCTTTCCTATGCTTGTTGCTTTGTGATTTCATGACTCGTTTTCTTACAAGATTATTATGCATAGGAAGTGGGTTAGACTTAAATGTGTGATACTTTCTTTGACTTCAATTCATAATCCTTATGTGAGCATCTCCTCAACCTATTGTGCCTAACTTAAAGGCGTTAAAGAAAAGTACTTGTTGGGAGATAACCCAAGAGTTTCCTTGAGTCTTGGAAGTTATTACTTCAGTAATTACCTCTGCTTATCCTTTTTGGTTTGCCTTTTTTGCCAAGAATGACCTCTAATGAGAGGGAAGTAAGATTTGGGGAGTTGTTGTCCCGAAACAGATTTCTGTCCTCCACCAAAAAAATTCTTAAGGAGTCTCTGTAACTCGGATTGAGCTCACAATTTACGAATAAATACACCAGTATGTTGGATAACTTTCATTAGTTCAACACTTTTTTATTTGAGCAACAGAAGATGTTCGAAAAAATCGTTTTCTACCTGCTGATCTGTTTTGACAGATTTCTGCCATTATTTGCATTTGCTTCTTATTGATTACTTTTTGAGTTCTCTTTAGGTGAATTGAGCTTTTTGAAGGAGTTACTACAGTAGCTTGTGTTTTTAGTGAAAAGCCTTGCTGTTTCAAAGATTTGCCAGAGGTCTAATATCTTTTGAATAAATTAATGTTGCTAATGAAGATTGTGTGAAGTTTTGTGTGAAGGGAAAATTTCAGGTGTAGAGAGAGAATGATGCAATGAGATGAAAAATGGACAAAATCTCAAGCTTGGGGATGCCACCATGGTGTCACCCTAAGAAATATCCAAGAGGTACAACCGTCAAAGCTTGGGGATGCCCAAGGCATCCCCTTCTTTATCAATAAAAATCTCAGGTATGTCTAGACACTTCGTTTTTATTGTTTCATGCACAGTTGTGTTATTCTTGGAGCGTCTTAGTTGTTTAGTTTGCTTGAATAAAGTAGTTTGGACCCCCGTTCTCGCTGTGTTGTTTTGCAAATAAGTTGCTTGGTGTTGGAAAGGAGTAGTAAGTTCTTGCTTGAAGTGCAAGAGGAGCTTGCATTGAATGTGACTTAGAATTTAGCATGACATGCTAGGTGTTGTTTTGACCTTATGCTTAGTGATTATTGTTGTATCATGTCTTGTTCCAAACAATTGGGATTGCTTAGTGTGCCTTGAAGAAATTATGCATTGTTTTAGCACGCAAAAGCATAGTATTGTGGTATTCTCCTTTGATGCTTTGCTTGGGTTGACTTGGCACATGCTCACACCATGTTATGACTATGACAAGTCACCATTAGCCTCTATGATCATTTAGTCCTTGACTTGTAGTACCACTCTATGCTTTGATTAGTAATGCTTTGTTGCTCTGCATGATTATGGCCATTATGCTCTCTTAGTTGGTTGCTCCCAATCTTTTGCTAGCCTCCACTTGTATGAGTAAGCTCTAATCATGCTTCCATCTTCCAAGAAACTAAGTTATTACAAAGTGTCCACTATAAACTCCTATGCATGGTGTGTTACACCATTCCAAGTATATTCTTCTTTTCGGCTATCTTCCAATTAAAAACTATTTTGTTATGTGAAAACTTAGTGATTAAAGCCCTCACAAACTTCATGGCACACTTTAAAGCCCCTAATAAACTTGAACCATTGTGTCTTCTATGTTGTATATGCTTGCACTTATACGTTGGAATTAGCATAACCGTGCTATCCCGGGGAACGTTTTCAACATTGCACTTATACTTTGTACTCAGTTGATATCATGCTCTTTTGTCTATGGATGTCACTAGTGTGAAATAAAGAGGGAACTTGTAAGTCCATGGAGTTTGTATCATGTGTTAGAGAAACGCCTAGGCCGCTAGCCTAAGCCATGCCTAATCATGGTGGAAACTTGCAGCATCACCATAGTGACATCTATGAAGCATTCTTATTATGAAAAAAGAGACACATTGATAAAAGAGGAAAGAGAGAAAAAACACCATATTCCCATGGTAAATAAGAAAATTGCTCAGATTCTCATTATCTTCTTGCCTTGTCATTTTGGTTATGGGATAGCTCATGTACCATGTGAAAGGGGTACCCAGTTGGCGGTTCTCAATGATATGCAAATACTTACAATGACAAGAACTTACAGGTGACTAAAGTTGAGTAGAATGAGGTGTGTCCCTCGTATTCAAGGGACTTGAGATTGCCAACTTATACTTCGTTAAGCATATACTCCATCTTTGTTCACTTTAACCTTAATCACTTCAAGATTCTTATGATAGGGGCAATGAGGGTTTAAAGCTAACAAGTACCATAATTTTGAGAAGCTCTTTTTGAAACTTGAAATCCCTGCTTCCTTTATAAAAGGCCTTTCTTCCACCATTATTGAGTCTCCACCTTCTACCTTTAGACACCATTAAGAGAGCATAGTTGCCATTCTGTGTGCACTATTCCAAAGCTTATTGATTGATGCATATTGTGATATTACTTGTTCTTGTGCTATTTTTTCTAGTCACTCTTGTGAACTTTGAAGGTGTCTTATGCATCTATTTGCTACTCTATGAGGGGCAATCTGATTGCCACTATGCTATGCTTTATGTATGTGAAACAAACAAACGTTTTTCAATGCATGTTATTCATGATCTTTGTTTGTAGCCTTTCATGTTGCATGCATAGTTACTATGTCCTATTGTTAGAACTCCATCTTTCATGCACATGTTTAGAGTTCTTTGATCCCAGCTTTCAATGCTTGCAAATGGTTGGATATTTATTGTGAGGGTGCATGTCACCTCAAAAATTATTCTTTTTATCACTTACCTACTCGAGGACGAGCAGGAGTTAAGCTTGGGGATGTTGATACGTCGGAAACGTATCTATAATTTTTGATGCTCCATGCTTGTCTAGTATCTACTTTGCTTTGCTTGTCTACACTTTTAGGTGCTTTTTACATGTTTTCTGGTACTAACCTATTAAAAAGTTGCCACAGTGCCAATTACCTGTTTTCTACTGTTTTTGGTTTCAGAAAAGTTAGTAAAGAAATATTCTCGGAATTGGACGGGACAAACGTCAAAGTCAATAACTTTCCGTGGGAAACAAGAATCCAGAAGACGAGACGGAGACGCAAGCCAGGGCGGCCAGAACCCCCTAGGCGCGGGTGGGTCCTGCCCCGCGCCTCGGTAGGGTTTGACCCCCCTGGTCGCCTCCTCGGCCTCCCCCTTTGCCTATAAGAATCCCTTGATGCAGAAACTCTAAGCACCCAATCAAATCTCCACGAAACCGTTTGTAGCCGCCGCCACGATCGTCCCTAGATTGGGGGGAGGGAACTTGTAAGTCCATGGAGTTTGTATCATGTGTTAGATAAACGCCTAGGCCGCCAGCCTAAGCCATTCCTAATCATGGTGGAAACTTGTAGCATCACCATAGTGACATCTATGAAGCATTCTTATTATAAAAAAAGAGACACGTTGAGAAAAGAGGAAAGAGAGAAAAAAACACCATATTCCCATGGTAAATAAGAAGATTATTGAGATTCTCATTGTCTTCTTGCCTTGTCATTTTGGTTATGGGATAGCTCATGTACCATGTGCAAGAGGTACCCCGTTGGCGGTTCTCAATGATATGCAAATACTTACAATGACAAGAACTTACAGGTGACTAAAGTTGAGTAGCATGAGGTGTGTCCCTCGTATTCAAGGGACTTGAGATTGCCAACTTATACTTCGTCAAGCATATACTCCATCTTTGTTCACTTTAACCTTAATCACTTCAAGATGCTTATGATAGGGGCAATGAGGGTTGAAAGCTAACAAGTACCATAATTTTTGGAAGCTCTTTTTGAAACTTGAAATCTCTGCTTCCTTTATAAAAGGTCTTTCTTCCACCATTATTGAGTCTCCACCTTCTACCTTTAGGCACCATTAAGAGAGCATAGTTGTCATTCTGTGTGCACTATTCCAAAGCTTATTGACTGATGCATATTGTGATATTACTTGTTCCTGTGCTATTTTTTTCTAGTCACCCTTGTGAACTTTGAAGGTGTCTTATGCATCTATTTGCTACTCTATGAGGTACAAGCTGATTGCCACTATGCTATGCTTTCTGTATGTGAAACAAACAAACGTTTTTCAATGCATGTTATTCATGATCTTTGTTTGTAGCCTTTCATGTTGCATGCATAGTTACTATGTCCTTTTGTTAGACCTCCATCTTTCATGCACATGTTTAGAGTTCTTTGATCCCAGCTTTCAATGCTTGAAAATGGTTGGATATTTATTGCGAGGGTGCATGTCACCTCAAAAATTATTCTTTTTATCACTTACCTACTCGAGGACGAGCAGGAGTTAAGCTTGGGGATGTTGATACGTCGAAAACGTATCTATAATTTTTGATGCTCCATGCTTGTTTAGTATCTACTTTGCTTTGCTTGTCTACACTATTAGGTGATTTTTACATGTTTTCTGGTACTAACCTATTAACAAGTTGCCACAGTGCCAGTTACCTATTTTCTGCTGTTTTTGGTTTCAGAAAAGTTAGTAAAGAAATATTCTTGGAATTGGACGGGACAAACGTCAAAGTCAATAACTTCCCGTGGGAAACAAGAATCCAAAAGACGAGACGGAGACGCAAGCCAGGGCGATCAAATCTCCACGAAACCGTCTGTAGCTGCCGCCACCATCGTCCCTAGATTGGGGGGATCTGAAGTTTTCTTCCCGGCACCCTGTCGGAGGGGAGATCATCTCGGAAGCCTTCTCTCCAGTATGATGCATGAGTAGTTCCACCTTGGACTATGGGTCGATGTAGTAGCTAGATGGTTGTATCTCCTCCTTTGTGCTTTCATGTATAGACCTTGTGAGCTCCGTTCATGATCAAGATCTAATCTATTTGTAATCATGCATGTTGTGTTTGCGGGGATCCGATGGATATTGAGATTATTATGTTGGTTTGATTAATGGTTTTGTATTTGTGATTCTATCATGTATGTGTTGTTTGTGATCTTGCATGATTTCTGTTGTTAGTAGCTATCTTGGCCAAGTAGTTGCTAGTGACTCCAAGAGGGAGTATTTATGCTCGATAGTGGGTTCACGCCTCTAGTTTCCAAGGGAAGTAACAATAATATCTTCGGTTGTAGATGTGTTGTTGCTACTAGGGAGAAAACAACGGTCTCTTGTTCATGGAACATGTGGACTATTTACCTTACACACTTTGCTTAAAGCAGTTGTCTGTTGCTTGCAACTTAATACTGGAGGGGGTTCGGATGATAACCTGAAGGTGGACTTCTAGTCTGCAGTTGGATGGCCATCTATTTATCTTGTTGTATTGCCCAATCGAATCTCATAGGATCTTTCTGACTAGTAATTGCATTGTTATGCCTTGCTCAGTTCCTGTCAATTGCCCTGCTGTAAATTGTTTACCCTTCATGCCATGTTGTTTATCCAAGGAGAGCACCTCTAGTGAATTATGGACCCCAGTACAATCTTTACCATTGATATATCTTCCACTGTTACTTGTTTACTTCCTGCAAACCATTATCTTCCACACCATACGTTTAATCCTTTGTTACAGCAAACTAGTGAGCTTGACAACCTCACTGATTCATTGGGGATGTCGTGGTTTTTTGTTGTGTAGGTCTCCGTGTTGCTTGCAACACCTGTGTGACGTTTCCTTCCTCCTACTGGTTCGATAACCTCGGTTTCTTACTGAGGGAAAATGCTGCTGTGCTGCTTCATACCTTGGTCTTGGGGTTTCCAATGAAGCGTCCCAGGACATGTGTTGGGCGCCATCATTGTCCAAGATAGCTACTAACAACGGAGAGCATGCAAGATCACAAAGAACACATACATGATAGAATCAATAAGAAAAAACCATTAATCAATCTGACATAGTAATCTCAATATCCATCAGATCCTTGCAAACACAACATGCATGATTACAAATAGATGAGATCTTGATCATGAATGGAGCTCACTAGATCTAGACATGAAAGCACGAAGGAGGAGATACAACCATCTAGCTACTACATGGACCCGTAGTCCAAGGTGGAACTACTCACGCTTCATACGGGATGTCGTGGTATTACCGACGAGTACGCCATGGAGGGGTCCTCACAGTGCGTGTTTAGAGACGTGGGGTAAGGCGGACGGTTGACGGGTACGAGGTAACACAGCTTATCCAGGTTCAGATCCCACAATGGTGGCGGAATCCTACTCCTGCTATGAATCACTATAAGGGCAATACGCCGAGTTACAGAGATAGGTTTCGTTGTGCGAGGTGACTAGAAAGTCTAAGTTATCGTGCCCTAAAAGCTCCCATAGGCCCGACTTATATAGTCGCCAGGTCCTAGGGTTACAGGGAAAAGTCCTAGCCGGACAGGTTATAGAGTCCTACACCGTCTATTACTAGTCTTGTGTATCTTGCACTCCAAGGCTCCGGGTACGCTGGTGACTCCACCGTAGCCTTCCTTTATTCGGCATGGGCCTACCTTTTGGATCCATCTAACTGGGCCGCCCAGCAGGCCATAGGCCATGCTACCAACTGTGGGACACCCGGGTTATCCGGATAGGTGACATGCTATGAGGATACCCATATAGCATATCCCCAACAGTAGCCCCCGGAGAACTCCGAGATCTTGCGTCGTCTTGCCTCTTCAGATAAATGTTCCATCTAGTTGGATGTCGGCAAATCGTCAAGCAATATCTTGTAGTCCTCCCAAAGAACCCTACAAAGCTTTCTCCATCTTCAACTTGTAAGCCGGAAAAATGCTGAATCTTCCATTGTACTCTTCCGTAGTCGGATTGGATCCGTCTATGCCGGAATCTTCGATGTGACGGCTCATCTGCCCATGTCAGCTAGGACGACGTAGGCTTAGGTCAGGGACGCCTCGTAACTCACACATGCAGAGAACGCAATCATGTCTGATTTTCCCACGCGAGCAATACGAACCGTTGGCGGCGACAGTTGGAGACGTGGCGAAATTTCCGCGCACGTTCGCGAACACGTCGTCTACGCGGCAACCGTCCGATCAAGATGCACGAATCTTGACGCCAAGAGATGATAAATAGCAATCATGGTGAAATTTCCACTTTTTACCTCACTCTCCTCGCATCATCTTCTTCCTCCAGCGCGCGCCCCTTCGAGATCTCCGCGCCCAAGTTGCGAAAAAACCCTAGCCTCCAATCTGCACCAGCCACATCCAACCTCACTCCATGGCCAGTAGCGGCGCTTCTTCCTCCATGGCGGCGTCGAACGAAGCCGCGGCAAAGCCGGTGAGCTCCATCGTCGTGCCTCCAGAGGGTCTAGTCATCCCTTCATTGGCGGTTATCGAGTCCACCAGCGGCGACCTTAATCTGGCGGCGCTGGAGCCGTTGGAGGAGGATCCAGACTCACACAAGGGCGACTGGCGTGGCTCAGATATCACAGACCGTGATATCTAAGAGATGATCGCCGAATGCTACCTTCCTGCGACGGAGGGGCTCGCCTGGCGGGCGGCGCCGGCCGGCGAGGTGACACCTTCTCCCCAAGCCGGAGAAAAGGTGTACCTCAAAGCCCAACTGGTACGCGGCGTCTCCCTGCCCATCTCCAATTTCTTCCTCTCCTTCTTGAATCACTACAGAGTCCAGCCCCAGAACCTTTCCCCCAATAGTATCTTAGTGCTTAGCAACTACGGGGCGCTTTGCGAGGGATACTTAGGGATAAGGCCTAGGTTAGACCTCTTTGTGTACTTCTTCACCGTCAAACATGAAGCCGGACATAGCAAGGAAGAACTTAGGAACTGCAGTACCATAAGCTTCAAGATTCGACCTGGCCGGCGGTTTCCCGACATCGTCGGCCAAGAGTCCTGCAAAAATTAGCAACAGACGTACTTTTACGGCCCAGACATCCCTCTGGCTGGCCGATAAGTTACATACCCGGACTTCGTTGACGGAGCCGCCGCTGAAGCCTCGTCATGGAGATCCCAGGCCTCCCTTCCCTCCGACCTCGACGCTTCTCGCGCTATAAGGCGGATCGAATGGTTCGTAGAGACGGGTTTGACCGTCTTGGACCTAGCCATGTGCTGGTTCATCAGGAGAATCCAACCTCTGCAGCACCACGCGAAGCTCATGCACGAGTATACCAGTGACAGAAGGGATAGTCTCCACATCTCCGTGGACAACTTCTCGAGCGACTCCGTCAAGCTCCGTCTTAAGGACATCGTCAAGGTGAAGGATAAGAAGCGTGGATTCACCATCACCTACGATATGTTCGTAGACGGCAAGTGCCCAAAGGTAGGTATTTATTTTCCGTGTTCGACATATACTCCAGTTCTTCCGTCTTGCAAATTTCATCTAACACGGTGATTTATTACTTAACAGCTTAGCGATCTAGAGGAGGGCAACCTGGTTCCCCAAATCTACGATCCAAAGATGAAGGAAGTCACGGTCATGTCCGACGACGAAGTTCTGTTGGCGCGAAAGCCGAAGAGCTCCACCTCTGACGCTGCCGACGGAGGCAAGAAGAAGAATACGGAGGGTGGAGCCTCCAAAAATACTACCGCCGCCGTGGAGGCGGAAAAGAGAAGAATTACCGGGATCCCCTTTGCCAAAGCACCCCCACTTGTGTAAGCTTCTCTTTCTCTGACATTGCCTATTTATCTGTCTTGCTCCTGTACTTATGCATTTTGCACGTTTCAGGAAGAAAGCCACGACCAGCCTCAAGAAGACCTCCAAAACTTTGGGGGCTTCTCGAAATATCAAGGACATGCTGCATTGCGACGCCTCTCCCGCCATCGCCACTGCCACTCCTGTCGTCAAGCCCTCATCTGCCCCGACAAGCTCACAAGCTAAGGAGGCATCTGGCCCTTCCGCCATGGAAGTGGACTTAGGTGCTTCTACTGAGGTTGCAATCGTCGGCGAACAGGCAACACAGGAGAGTATCGCTCAACAAATGGCTGAAGCTCTGGCTAAGGATGCCATCGGTGGCGGCAAGGCGGTGGTGGAAGCTGGTGCTTCTGCCGAAGGCGGCGCACTTGCTCCCCAGAAACCTTTTGAGTTCCCAAAGATAGTCTACCCGGCACTTACGCCGAGTAGCACAACTCTGGCTCCTGGAGCAGCACCGACATCTCCGACGTGCGGTCTTGAGGAGTTCCTCCGACAAGCAGAAATATTGCGAGGAAACAGCATCTCCTTTGGCAAGCTGCTGGCCGAGAGTGCTACAAACCTCAAGATCATTGCACTTGTAAGTTTTATTTGCCTTTTGCATTTCATATGAGTATCCCACTGTAGCCCCTGAGGATGTAGACGGAAAATCATAGGCTTTTGCGTCTAGATTCTCTAAGAGTGACTAAGCTAGAAAACTTCTCACTGTAGCCCCCAAGAATTTAGATGGAATGAATTATTCCGATTAGATGCTTTAAGAGTAGCATGCGCAGTGTTTATAAATTTCACTACTGTAGCCCCCAAGCTTCTAGTTGCAACTAAATTAGTTCCGACCAGATGCTTTAAAGAAAGCTAAGCATATGTCCGAGTTAAAAACTTTATACTGTAGCCCCCAAGCTTCTAGTTGTAACTGAATTAGTTCCGACTATATGCTTAAAGAAAGCTAAGCATATTGTTAAGTCAAAAACTCTCGTTGTAGCCCCCAAGCATCTAGGTGGAAAATTTCTGGCTAGGTGCTCCAAGCAGACCAAACAACGCTTTAACTTTGTCCTTTTTTCCACAGAACGAGAATGCTCGGAGGGGCATGGAAAATGACAAGTACCAGAAGATGCGCGCGGATCTTGAAGCCGAAAAGGGTAAAACTGCCATCTTGAAGGAACAGATCATCAAAAACAAGAGTCTGTTTTCTTTTTGCGCATTCCATCTTGGTTTTGTGCCTATATTCTCCGAGTACTCACTGTGTACTTTGCTTTCTCCGACTTGCAGAACATGTTGCCAAGGCCAAGGACATGGTCGAGCAATCCAAGCACATACAGCAGCTGGATAGCGAGAACAAGATCCTTAAGGAGGAGAGAAAAGACATGCTGAAAATGCATGAGGAATCAATGAAGGCCTTGTAGGACTCCGCCATCGAGGAAATCAATCGCTTCAAGGAGGATATTGCGATCTTAAAAGATCAGAAGCAAGATGCCGATGAGAAGAATCAACACCATAGCGAGGCGTATAAGCTCCTCCAACAAGAGAAAGATTTTTTGGTGGACACCCTCTGGCAAGCTGAGTCCAGCATTTTCAGTAAGTTTTCTCCGTCTTGGATTTCTGTAGTCTGGATACTTTGAATTGTTGAACTCATGCGCTCCTTGTCGGAATTTGCAGCTCCTATGGGTTTAACCCAATCGCCTCCTCCAACCAAGGAATGCATGGTTCTTGCCGGCAACTTTATCAACACCGCAATCACGCAAGCCAAGGAGATTGCCAAGCCCCTCCAGATAAACATCAAGGCATCGGACTCCGTGGCGAAGTACTCGGAGATTCTGCGTCGAGCCCCCGAGCGTATCACAAGCTGGAAAGCTTCATGTGCACGGGCTGGCGCAAGGATGGCGCTGACAATGGTGAAGGCACACTACGAAGGTGCCAACATCGACACGGTGACCTCTAGCATTCCCGACGTCGACGATGATGGCAAAGAAATTAACCATGAAGCCATCTTGTCGTCACTCACGGGCTATGACACTAGAGTTGCCGAGTTGGTGTATGCCGATGTCTTTGTGCCCATGAACATCATCGACATCGGCAACCAAGATTCCTGTGAGTCCCACCACAGTGCCAGCTTCGAGAGTGGCTCTCCGGCTGGTGATGACGCTGCCTCCAAGTCACCTGCGCCAAAGGAGTGAAAAACAACTTTGTAATATTTGTTTCACCTTTGGTGTATATGCGGAAAAAACTTTGTTTATGTAACTTAAGGCGGAAAACAATGGTTGTTATTTCCTGCTTCTCAAGAACTAGTTTCCAGCATGTATATATTTTTTTAAGTAAGTGCTGGCTTATCCATTACTTTGGTTCTTATGCTTGACTTTTTCGTGAGTCGGAAGACTCGTTGTCGGAACCATGTGCTTAGGTTATGATGCCCAATGGCACCGTCAATAACCTGAGCACAAAATCATCGACAATAAGTGCCAAAAGTCACTACTCCAGAATCCACATAAAAATGACAAAGAACGTGTAGACCAGAAAACTTAAGCTAACGCCCGTAGGCGGAATTTTCACAAGTGCAATCACAAAGCTTGTGCATAAAGGTTTTACATGATCCAAAAATTAACACTAAAGGAGGTAAAAGACTCAGAAATATGAGTGAACCAGAGAGCTTTATTTCATTGATCATATAAGAGATACACGATTAGATAAAAATGCTAAGTGTAAAAAGGACGTAGCTGTGCTATGTTCAATGGTCGATCAAGCTCCGGGTAGTCATCATCCAGGTCACGTCGCTTACGCTTATGATCCTCGTTGGGTCTATCCTTCAGCTCATGATTGTCAACGAGGTAGTAAGACCCATTGAGTAGCGCCTTGATTATGATGAATGGTCCTTCCCATGGCGGGGATAGTTTGTGTGACTTCTTCTGCTTAAGTCGGAGCACCAAATCCCCCTCTTTAAACGAGTGATGCCGAACGCAGCGACTAAGGTAGATGCGTAGCTTCTGCTGGTAGATGGCGGATATTTGGCATGCCAAAACGCGCTCCTCCTCGAGAAGGTCCACATCTAGGCGTCTGGATTCTTCAGCGTCATCTTCGTCGTAGGCGGCAACTCTTGGTGAATCGTGAAGGATGTCGGAAGGCAGGATGGCTTCTGCTCCATATAGCATGAAGTAAGGGGTGTAGCCGGTAGATCTGTTGGGTGTAGTTCATAAACTCCACAGTACAGATGGCAATTCTTCCGCCCATGCTCCAGCTGCTCTACGTAGCGGTGCCTCAAGACGTGGCTTGATTCCTTGTAGAATTAATCCATTGGCTCGCTCAACCTGACCATTGGACTGTGGGTGTGCCACAGATGCAAGGTCAAGCCGGATGCCTTTCTCCCAACAATAAGCCTCCACTTCTCCGAGCGACAAATTGATGTCGTTGTCGGTGATAATGCTGTGTGGGAGACCAAATCTCACCACTAGATCCCGGACAAACCTGAGGGCAGTTGCCCCATCAAGCTTTCTAATGGGTTTAGCTTCTATCCATTTAGTGAATTTATCAACTGATACAAGCATATGCGTAAACCCACAAGGTGCCATCTGCAACATTCCCACCATGTATAGCCCCCAGACTGCAAACGGCCAAGTTATTGGTATTGTTCGCAATTCTTCAGTAGGAACATGTGGTTGTCGGGCATAATACTGGCATCCCATGCATGTCTCAACCAGCTTGTCGGCGTCCGCCTTCGCGGTCAGCCAGTAGAATCCTTGCCGGAAGGCTTTCGCGACCAACGATCGAGGAGCGGCGTGATGCCCGCAATCTCCGAGATGGATTTTGCGTAGGATTTCCATACCTTCTAGCTGAGAAACACACTTTAGGTATACACCAGTAGTGCTCCTTTTGTAGAGTTCCCCATTGATTATGGTATAACCCTTTGCTCGTCGTACTATTTGCCGTCTTTCGACTTCGTCGTCGGGCAAAGTTCCGTGTTCGAGATATTCCATGAACGGTTTTGTCCAAGCCGGAGGGACCTTAGTCACCATGTTGACGAAAGAGTCAGCTCTATCAGGGTTGTCGATGTCGGCTACCCTCACAGATGGTGTGCACAGATGTTCTAGGAAAACTCCTGGCGGAATTTGCTTGCGCCCTGTTCCAAGCTTAGACAACAGTCAGCCGCCTCGTTTTGCTCCCTAGGTACATACTTGACTTCGTAGCCCAAGAAGCTCTTGGCTATCTCATCCACTTCGTCTCGATATGCCGCCATCATAGGGTTCCGCGCATTCCAGGTGCCAGCCACCTGCTGGGCAACCAAGTCAGAATATCCACATCAAACTATGCGCTTGATGCCAATATCCTTGGCTACATGTAGTCCGTGAATGAGTGCTTCATACTCCGCCATGTTGTTTGTAGCCTCTTAGTGGATCTGCAGAACGTAGTGCAGCTTGTCTCCTGTTGGTGGCTATAGCAATACACCAGCCCCCAAGCCGTTGAGCAGTTTTGATCCGTCAAAGTGCATCACCCAGTACTCTGGTTCCGGAAATGGAGTAGCATCTTGAAGGGTTTCGCGGCATAGTAAATCAAAATTTTCTACGGATGCGAACAGAGGGAAAGCCAAGATCTAATCTAGGAGATGCAAACAACGAGAGAGATTGGATTAGATCTTCATACCCTTGAAGATTCACACAGCGGAACGTTCGTCGGAACGTGGGTGATGTAGTCGTACTCGCTTCTCCTCCTCGCGATCCGATCCGATCTAGCACCACAAGTGGCGGTGCCTCCGTGATATGCACACGTGCAGCACCTCGACGTCTCCTTCTTCCTCGGACCAGCAAGTATGGTGGAGAGATGGATTGGATCTACAACACGACGGCGTGGTGTATATGGTGGAGAATTTCTGCAGCAGGGCTTCGCCTACAAACAGTCGGGAGGGAGAGAGGAGGGCAGCAGGGCGGCTAGGGTTGGAGGGGAAGGTGTGAGGGGTTGGTGCGCCCCCACCCCTCTTTATATAGAGGGGGGCGCAGCCCTAGCCCCTCCCCCAAGCCCAAACCGGCGGCCCCAAAGGATAAGGAGTGGGGGGCAAGGAAACCCCCCTTTCTAGAAGGTCTATCTCGAGTTTAAACCTCTCTTGGCCGTCTGGGCCCTATGGGGCCTTGTGCCCCTGGCCCAATGCAGCCAGGGAACTCCCTCATAGGCCTATGCCCCCTCCCGGAAGGTGGGGCCACGTTGGTCCCCTTCCGGAAGGTTCTAGAAGCTTCCGGTACAATACCGATTAACCTGGAACAATTCCGAACTCCAAAAACTGCACTGCCTTATATGAATCTTATTATCCGGACCACTCCGGAACCTCTCGTGATGTCCCGGATCCCATCCGAGACTCCGAACAAAAACTCATAAACCAATTATCCAATCTATCCTAGCGTCGAAACACGTTAAGTGTGTGACCCTGCGGGTTCGAGAATATGCAGACATGATCTTCTATCAATAATCAACAGCGGGGTCTGGTAACCCATATTGACTCCCACACATTCATCGATGATCATATCGGATGAACCACGATGCCAGGATTCAATCAATCCCATATATATATTCCCTTCGTCTCGCGATATTTTACTTGCCCGAGATTCGATCGTCGGTACCGTCATACCTAGTTCAATCTCATTCATAGCAAGTACTTTACTCGTTCTGTAATCCGATATCACTTTGTGATTAACTCCTTAACCACATGCTTGCAAGCGGTGTTGATATCGATTACCGAGTGGGCCCAAAGTATATCTCTCCAACTTGGGAGGGACAAATCCCATCTCGATACATACAACCCAACAAATACTTTCCGATCACCTGAGAGACACCTTTATGATCACCCTCTCATAGGATCACGTTTGATGACCTCAAAGCTTTCTTCCGATACCAGGGAGTTGTATTATCTCATGGTCTAAGGAATACAATATTTGACATAAGAAAAGCTTCGCAAAGACGAACACGATGACACGATCTAATTGCTTCGCTTAGTTTGGGTCTGTCTACCATATCATTCTCCCAATGATATGATCTCATTATTAATTGACAACTCATGTCTATGGTTAGGAAACCTTAACCATCATTAATCGATGAGCTAGTCCATAGAGGCGTACCAGGGACACGGTGTTGTTCACAAACCACACAAGTATTAAAGTTTCCGCTTAATACAATTCTAGCATGGAATATAAACATTATCATGAACAAGAATTATAATAATAACATCTTTATTATTGCCTCTAGGGCATAATTCCAACACATCTGGCATCTTCGTCCAATCTGCAACAAAATCCGCCAAGGCTTGTGATTTGATAGCGTCGCGTCTCTTGTAGGTGATATCGAAGGCGGCAAGCTCAATGCCCCACTTCGTGACCCTTCCCGTGGCGTCACTGTTGTTGATAATGTCGGACAGTGGAGTCTTGCTCACCACTGTGATTGGGTGCTCCTGAAAGTAATTCCTCAGCTTCCGAGAAGCAAGGAATACTCCATAAGCTATCATCTGGTAGTGCGGGTAATGCCGCTTGGACTCCATCAAGACCTCGCTTACATAGTAAACTGGTCGTTCAACTCCGTGCTCATAGCCTGGTTCCTTCTTCTCTACCACGACGACGATGCTGATTACCCGGTTGGTTGCCGCCATGTAGATTAACAGGGGCTCTCCAGGCTCGGGTGCTGCAAGGATGGGCACTGAGGAAAGAATCTCCTTGAGCTGCTTCAATGCTGCATCTGCTTCGTCTGTCCACGTGAATTTGTCCGCCTTCTTCAGCAACTTGTACAGCAGCAGAGCCTTCTCTCCAAGTCGGCTGACGAACCGACTAACTGCTGCAACACAACATGTTAGTCGTTGAATGTCCTTTAGGCATGTCGGACGGTTTATGTTTAAGATGGCCTTGATTTTCTCCGGGTTGACCTCGATTCCGCGTTGGGAAATGAGGAAACCCAACAATTTGCCGGCTGGAACCCCGAAGACGCACTTCTTAGGGTTAAGCATCATGTTGTATTTCTGGAGATTATCAAAGGTTTCTTTTAAGTCGAAGATTAAGTCGTTTGACTTTTTAGACATCACCGCAATATCGTCCACATAGACATGAACGTTCCGACCAATTTGGTCGTGGAGGCAACGTTGCATTGTCCGCTGGTACGTAGCACCTGCGTTTTTCAGCCCAAAAGGCATCGTAACATAGAAAAACGTGCCATACGGGGTAGTGAACGAAGTGGCAAATTGGTATCCTGAGTATGCATTGAGAAAACACAAAAGATCTGAGCCAGCCGTCTAGTCAATGACTTGGTCAATGCGAGGCAAAGCAAATGGATCTTTGGGACATGCTTTGTTCAAGCCGGTGTAATCAACGCACATTCTTAATTCATGGGTTCCCTTTTTGGGGACAAGTACAGGATTGGCCACCCATCGGGTGTGAAGGACTTCTCGGATAAATCTAACTTTAAGTAACCTAGCTATCTCTTTGCCAATGGCGCATATCTTATCATCTCCGAAGTGTCGTAGAGGTTGTTTCACTGGTTTGCATTTTGGATCAATGTTTAAGCTGTGCTCGGCAAGTTCCCTAGGTACACCTTTCATGTCGGCAGGTTGCCAGGCAAAGATGTCCCTATTCTCACGGAGGATCTCGACGAGCGTGCTTTCCTATTTGGGATCCAGGTTCGTCCCAATGGCGGTGACCTTGGAGGCATCGCCTACCACAAGTTCCATCGGCTTGGTCTCGATGGCGGCCTTGAACGCAGGAGCGGAGTCGGAGATCTGCTTCTTCGACGCGGGCATCTCTGAGTCATCGACCTTGCTCTGGATCTCTTTGAATTCTTCGCTGTAGAGGACAGCTTCTGCAATGGCTGCTTCATTGATCTCGCAGTCCCTTGCCTTGGTAAATCTTCCGGATACGGTGATGACACCGTTTGGTCCGGGTATCTTGAGTTTGTTGTAGACGAAGCATGGCTTGGCCATGAACGTGTGGAATATGTCGCGGCCAAATATGACGTGGTACACGCTCTTGAAGGGGACCACCTCGAAGGTCATGCGCTCTTGGCGGTAATTGTTAACATCGCCAAAGGCAACCTGAAGTGTAATGCACCCAAGGGACCGAGCCTCCCGACCAGGAACTACGCCGTGGAAGATGGTGTTGGTCCGCCTTAGGTTTGCCTCCGTCAAGTTCATCTTCTGTAGTGTATCCAGGTACATGATGTTGATGCTGCTTCCACTATCCACCATACACTTGGTGAACTCCACGCCGTCAATCAATGGGTTGATGACCATGGCGTACTGGTTCTTCGTAGGTATAAGGTCTGGGTGGTCCGTCATGTCCCAAGTTATTGGAACCTCCGACCAACGCAGGTATTGGGGAACTGGGTGGAGAGTGGCCATCAGGATCCTCAGAGAGGTCTTCTGTTGTCGGACGGTGGGGGTTCCAAGGAAAGTGTGGTAGACTAGAGCCTTCTTTGCGAAGGGGTTCTTGCCCTTGTCGTCGCTCTTGGCGGCGTTCTTGGGGTCAACGTCTTCGTCCATGTCACTTGAATCCTTGGACTCCTCCTCCTTCTTATTCCCCTTGCCCTTGCCTCGCGGTCTGTTCTTCCGACTTTGCTTGTAGCCGGACTCTGGGTCTTCCTTGAGGTCGTTGACGAACTTGCAGTGTCGATTGGTATGGGTGGCTTTGCCGTTAATGTCGAGGTATACGAGGCATGACATGTCGCGGTACTCCTCGTAGGTTTGGGGAACGCGGAGCGGTGCCGAGGTTGTTTCACTGCCTTGTTGCTGCCCATGGCCAGCTCCCCTTCCTTGGCCACGTTGTCCGCCATCACCTCGTCCTGCAAAAGTCATAGCGACCATGTCGGTAGATTGCTTTTCTTCTGGGGCGGTTTTCCGCTTTGTACTGCTGTTCCTCCGAGCTTGAGTTGGAACGGCCGTTGCCGGCAAGGAGCCGCGAGCATCGTCGTCGGCAGCTGTGAACTCACTAGCCAGCTGAATCATCTGATTCAAGTCAAGCTGGTGATTGTCCTGCAAGCGCTTCAGCTTATGTCGGAGCAATGTGCCCCTTTCCAACCTATCGATGAAGGCGGCCATGGCGGTCTGGGAGTGCACTCCTGCACATGAATTCTTCATGTCTAGCCAGCGAGAGAGGTAGGCGCGAGATGTCTCGTCTTGTACTCGGCCTCGAGGGAGCCCAGCCTAGGTTGTGCCGTACACCATGATCGTTGATGACGCGAGCCGGCAGCTTGTCAATGTATGACTTGGCTTGTGCTGGCTTCGAGGGAGCCCAGCCTAGGTTGCGCCTTACACCAGGATCGTTGATGACGCGAGCCGGAGCTTTCTTAGCCTTCTGCTGCAGCTGCTGCAGTAAAGTCTTGTACTCGGCCTCCATTGCTCTAGCTTTCTTTATAGACTTATGCGCGTTGACCAGATCTCGATCTAGCTTAGCGCCTTGCTCCGCGATGGCCTGCGCTTCCTCCAGCAGCTGCTGGCGCTTCTCGTCAAGCTGGGTCACGTTCCGGATATGAGCAACGGTTAGAGGCTCGAAGAGGAGATTGACGTACATCACTCTATCAGCTGGAGTAACTTGGGCTGCTGCAGACGTAGATGCTGGAGGTGGCAAGTTTGCGGTGTTGTTGTTGTTGCTCGGGATGGTGCCGAGTTCCTGCGGCTGCTGCACTGGGTTAGGCGGAGGAGGCATGACCTTTGCGCGATCATCGTCAACAGCAATAAGTGGCCCCTTCCCCTTTTCTAGCGCTATAGGCGGAGCTCGTCCGGGTTGATCTTCATCCAGCGCCGTCCCAATGGTGACGAACACCCCTCAAGACGTGACGACATTGTTGGCTTGCTCGTCGCACGAGTACTCCTACTCCATCTCCTGCATGGCGGAGTCTAACTCTTCTGGACTAAAATCTATCTCCTCTGAATCTGCACTAAAATCAGCATAAAGCGCGTCAATGACAGAGTCGGAGGGTGCCAGGACTTCCTCGATGACGGACGGTGGAGGTGCAACGGCCGCGACGATGACTGGAGGTGGTGGTGCTGCTGCGACGATGGCGGCAGGAGGCGGTTGCTGAATCGGAGGTTCTCCGTCCCTGAGCGCAAGCACCATCTGGGCTGCTGCGTCAGCTTCTGCATAGTTGTTGATGGTGCTCACCATCTCTTCGAGGGTAAGGCATCCTGTTTCCTGCTGCCGTTTTAAAGAATGTCGGAGAAGCGAGCCACGGTCCAGTCCTTCCACGAAGTGATACAAAGCGTTATCATCGGGGTAGTGGGCCAGATCGGCTCGTATACGGAGCCACCTGGCCAGGTAATCACGGGGGTTTTCGCCTTCTCTCTGAACGCAGCGCGCCAGATCGAAGATGGTAACCACGCCGACGAACTTGGATCTCTGCTGTCCAGACGCACGGGCGAAGCCGGCGGATTTGCAGTGATCTTCCACCTTTATATCCTGCACAGGGGCGGTTTGGGTGGGCCTCGAATTTTTCCGATCTTTGCCGGCAAACTCTGAAGAGAGATCCGACATCGATCCTTCCGCGAACGTATCCTGCCCGTAGGCGATCCGTGCGGGCCTTGAATTTTTCTGATCTTTGCCGGCAAACTCCAAAGAGAGATCCGACGTCGATCCTTACGCGAACGTATCCTGCCCGTAGGCGGTCCGTGCGGGCCTTGATGCTCCTCCGACTCCCAGGGAACTAGTGCCCGAGTTGGTTTTGCCGATGAAGAGGTGGATGTCTCTGATAGGAACGATCGAACACCGCGTAGGGTTCGTCTTCGCCGAGATCCAGAACTCGTCAGGAGGGACGATCGGAACGTTGCCGGAGAAGAGAACACGACCGATGGCTATGGTTTCGCCGATTCCCGCGAAGATCTTGGTCCTCGCCCGCTGAAGAGCCTGAAGCACCTCTTGCCCCACGGTGGGCGCCAACTGTCGTGGTATTGCCGACGAGTACGCCATGGAGGGGTCCTCACAGTGCGTGTTTAGAGACGTGGGGTAAGGCGGATGGTTGACGGGTACGAGGTAACACAGCTTACCCAGGTTCAGATCCCACAATGGTGGCGAAATCCTACTCCTGCTATAAATCACTATAAGGGCAATACGCCGAGTTACAGAGATAGGTTTTGCTGTGCGAGGTGACTAGAAAGTCTAAGTTATCGTGCCCTAAAAGCTCCCATAGGCCCGACTTATATAGTCGCCAGGTCCTAGGGTTACAGGGAAAATTCCTAGCCGGACAGGTTATAGAGTCCTACACCGTCTATTGCTAGTCTTGTGTATCTTGCACTCCAAGGCTCCGGGTACGCTGGTGACTCCACCGTATCCTTCCTTTATCCGGCATGGGCCTCCCTTCTGGATCCATCTAACTGGGCCGCCCAGCAGACCATAGGCCATGCTACTAACTGTGGGCCACCCGGGTTATCCGGATAGGTGACATGCTATGAGGATTCCCATATAGCATATCCCCAACACCGGAGGCTGGCATGATGAAGAAGAAGGCCTCCGGGATGATCTCCCCTCTGACAGGGTGTCGGGAAGAGCTTGAGATCCCCCTGATCTTGGGATGATGGTGGCGGCGGCTACAGACGGTTTCGTGGAATATTGATCGGGTACTTAGGGTTTAGGCATCAGGGGCTTCTTATAGGCAAAGAGGCGAGGCAGGAGGGCGACCAAGGGGCCCAGGCACGGCCTAGGGTGGGCCCGCGCCTGGGGGTTGCGGCCTCCCTATGGCTCCCCTTCGTCTCTCCTCTAGACTTCGTGTTCTCCTCGGTGAAATATTGACTTTGGCTTTTGTCCCGTCCAATTCCGAGAATATTTCCTTACTAGATTTTCTGGAACCAAAAACAGCAGAAAACATGCAACTGGCACTGTGGCAACTTGTTCATAGGTTAGTACCAGAAAACATATAAAAATAACTCAAAAGTGTGGACAAAGCAAAGTAGATACTAAGCAAGCATGGAACATAAAAAATTATAGATATGTTTCCGACGTATCAAGCATCCCCAAGCTTAACTCCTGCTCGTCCTCGAGTAGGTAAGTGATAAATGAATAATTTTTTAGGTGACATGCACCATCAAAACCAAGATCAAACCATTTGCAAGCAATGAAAGCTGGGATCAAAGAACTTTTGAACATGAGCATGACAGATGGACATTAAGACAAAGTAACTATGCATGCAACATGAAAGGCTACAAACAAAGATCATGAATAACATGCATTGAAAAAGTTTGTTTGTTTCACATACAGAAAACATAGCATAGTGGCATTCAGCTTGTCCCTCATAGAGTAGCAAATAGATGCATAGGACACCTTCATGGTTCATAAGAGTGATTAGATACAAATAGCACAAGAACAAGTTATATCAACAACATGCATCAATCAATAAGTTTTGGGACAATGCACACAGAACTAAGAATGGTAACTATGCTCTCTTAACTGGTGCCTGAAGGTAGAAGGTGGAGACTCAATGTAATGGTGGAAGAAAGGCCCTTCATAAAGGGAAGCAGGGATTTCAAGTTTCAAAAAGAGCTTCCAAAAATTATGGTACTTGTTAGCTTTCATCCCTCATTACCCCTATCATAAGCATCTTGAAGTGATTAAGGTTAAAGTGCACAAACTATGGGGTATATGCTTGACAAATTATAAGTTGGCAATCTCATGTCCCTTGAATACGAGGGCCGCTCCTCATGCTACTCAACTTTAGTCACCTATCAGTTCTTGTCATAGTAAGTACATGTGTATCATAGAGAACCGCTAACGGGGTACCCCTTGCACATGATACAGGAGCTATCCCATAATCAAAATGACAAGGCAAGCAGGCAATGAGCATCTCAGCAATCTTTTTATTTGCTATTTGCATAGATTTTTATTGAGGATGCTTCACAGATTGCTGATTATGGTGATGCTGCAAGTTTCCACCATGATTAGGAATGGCTTAGGCAAGCAGCCTAGGTGTTTCTCTAACACAAAATACATAACTCCATAGACTTACAAGCTCCCCTTTTATTTCACACCGGCGACATTCATAGACAAAAGAGCATGATATCAACTGTGTACAAAGTATAAGTGCAATGTTGAAAGCGTTCCCCGTGACAGCACGGTTCTGCTAATTCCAACATATAAGTGCAAGCATATACAACATATATGACACAATGGTTCAAGTTTATTAGGGGCAAGAAAAATAAAGTGTGCCATCAAATTTGTGAGAGCTTTAATCACTAAGTTTTCACATAACAAAATACTTTTTAATTGGAAGATAGCTGAAAACAAGAATATACTTAGAATGGTGTAACACAACATGCATAGGAATTTATAGTGGACACTTTGGAATAACTTGGTTTCTTGGGAGTTGGATGCATGAGTCGAACTTACTGATACAAGTGGAGGCTAGCAAAAGACTAGGAGCGACCAACTAAGAGAGCAATAATATCCATAATCATGCAAAGCACAAAACATTACTAATCAAATCATAGAGTGGTACTACAAGTCAAGTACTAAATGATCATAGAGGCTACGGTGACTTGTTCATAGTCATAACATGGTGTGATCATGTGTCAATCCAAACAAAGCATCAAAGGAGAATACCACAATAATATGCTTTTGCATGCTAAAACAACACATGATTTTTTTAAGGCACACTAATCAATCCCAATTGTTTGGAACAAGTCATTCTACAGCAATAATCACTAAGCATAATGTGAGACCCTGGCGCATGGCTCAATAGGATTGATAGGAAACCCATACCAACAAGTTGCAACTTCTTTTCTGGAAGCTCATTAGAAAAGAACTCTAAGGTTAAGCGTGCTTGGCCTAGAGCAATTCTAGGATGGGTGACCGACCGGGAAGTCGGTAACCGGGTGCGCATGAGTGAGGACAAAGTGCAGAAAAGACTAGTGTTGGTCTGTGGGGCTAGTCTAGAGATCCTACTGAGCTGCCAGAAGTGACAGTCGTCGGTCCGGAATGACCGGGGGTGTTACAAGTGGTATCAGAGCCAACCCTCGCGGTTACATGGGCATGTGCGGGTCAGTGGCGGACATGTGGAGCATGGCGCGTGTGGCCCGGAGTGGACATGGCATGGCACATGTGCTGGCATTGGACGCACAGACGTGTGCTAAGAGGGGACGTTCCTGGCTTGTGGTTGATCGACGAGGACGTCGATCTTCTAAGGGTGGGTGTATGTGAGACCCTGGCGCATGGCTCAATAGGATTGATAGGAAACCCATACCAACAAATTGCAACTTCTTTTCCGGAAGCTCATTCAAAAAGAACTCTAAGGTTAAGCGTGCTTGGTCTAGAGCAATTCTAGGATGGGTGACCGAACGGGAAGTGGGTAACCGGGTGCGCATGAGTGAGGACAAAGTGCGCAGAAAAGACTAGTGTTGGTCTCTGGGGCTAGTCTAGAGATCCTATTGAGCTGCCAGAAGTGACAGCCGTCGGTCCGGAGTGACCGGGGGTGTTACACATAAGGTTAAAACAACACCTAGCATGACATGCTAAAGTCTAAGTCACGGTCAAAGCAAGCTCCTCTTGCACTATTCAAGCAAGAACTTTCTACTCCTTTCCAACACCAATCCACTTATTTGAAACAACACAACAAGAACGGGGGTCCAAACTACTTTATTCAAGCAAACTAAACAAACTAAGCAAAGCAAATGAAAACTAAGACGCTCCAAGAACAACACAACAGTGCATGAAACAATAAAAACGAAGTGTCTAGAAAGACCTGAACTTTTTATTGATGAAGATGGAGATGCCTTGGGCATCCCCAAGCTTTAACGCTTGTACCTCTTGGATATTTATTGGAGTGACACCGGGGTGGCATACCCAAGCTTGAGCTTTTGTCCATTATTCTTCTCATTACATCATTCTTTCCTTACACCTGAAAATTTTCCTTCATACAAAACTTCACACAATCTTCATTAGCAACATTAGTGTATTCAAAAGATAATTGACCCTTGGGATTAACTTGAAATAGCAAAACTTTCACTAAAAACACAAGCTATTGTAGCAATTCCCTCAAAAATCTCAATTTCCCAAAAAGAACCTAAAAAGGAATCAATAAGAAGCAAATGCAAATAATGGCAGAAATCTGAGACCAGCAGGTAGAAACCGATTTTTTCGAGAACTTTCTGTTGCTCAAATCACAAAGTGTTGAACTAACAAAAGTTAGCTAGCATACTGGGGGATTTATTCGTAAATTTTAAGATCAACCCGACTTACAGAGGTTCCTCACGAATTTTAATGGTGGAGCACAATAATCTGTTTCGGGACAGCAACTCCCCAAATCTTACTTCCCTCTCATTAGAGGTCATTCTTGGCACAAAAAGCAAACAAAAAGGATAAGGAGAGGTCTTTACTGAAGTAATAACTTCCAAGACTCAAGAAAACTCTTGGGTTATCCCCCAACAAGTAATTTTCTTTAACGCCTTTAAGTTAGGCACAAGAAGCAAGAAACCAAGTATTTTCAAATGAAGAAGCATTAACATCAAACCTTTCTTTCAAAGGTGGAGCAAAAGCAACTTCTCTCTCCTCGTAGGGAAGTGTTCAATACCTTTTTTGAATGGAAATTGATATTTAATGGTGCCTTCTTTCATATCAATGATGGCACCAGTAGTTCTAAGAAAAGGTCTTCCCAAAGTAATAGGACAAGAAGCATTGTATTCAACATCCAAAACATATAAATCAACAGGAACATAAGCATTTCTAACCATAATGAGAACATCATTAACACTCCCCATGAGTTTCTTCTTAGCATTATCATTAAGTGGGACATCCAAATAACAATCTTCCAAAGGTGGTAAATTAAGCATTTCATAAATCTTTCTCGGCATAATAGAGACACTAGACCAAGGTCACATGAAGCTTTGAGATCAAAGTTATTCACTTGCATATTAATAATGGGTTTCCAACTATCTTCTACTTTCCTAGGAATAGAAGCTTTGTATTTTAACTTCTCTTCCTTAATTTTAACAAGATCATCTATAATGTTGTCACATCCCAAGATTTTCCAAATCTTGTAATGTGAAAATAAATGAATAAAATAAAACTTTATTTGATTTTCAAGGCCAGAAGAAACTTTTTGGATCCAATTGGAAACCTTCAAACCAATTTGAGTCAAATAAAACCTAAAGGGATTTAAAAAAAAAGACAAACAATTAATAAAAGGAAAATAAAAAAACATTTGGAAATACTATTTTGAAACAATTAAAAGAAAAGATTTGTTTTCAAATAAAAATAGAAGTTTTACAAATAAGGGTTATTTTATAAAGCCAAATTAAACCTTGGCCAAGCTTTTGAATTAAAACATTTTATTTTAAATAAAATAGCAAAGGTTTAATTAAAAATAATAAAGGATTGTATAAATAAAATAATAAGGATTTAATATCCAATTTTATTTAATAAAAGGTTTTACCATTTTAATTAAAACATCAAAGCTTGTTAAATTATTTTAAATAAGTTTTCTAAGTATTTTATTTTCTTAATTAAAACCTATTAAAGTGTTTTGGCTTTATTTTTAGATTTTAAAATAAATATCCCAATAAAATAAAACCTATTTGAAATAATAATGAAAGTCTATTATATTTAATTATTAATGGACCCTAAAGTAAAAGGATTATATTATTTTAAACAAGTTTTCAAAATATTATTTATTAACAAATAAAACCTACTGATTTGGATTTGAAAACATTTGGAATTCAAATGGAGATTTTATTAATTAAACCAAACCTTATATTATTAATAAACCATGGTCCATTTTATTTAAACTAATAAATGGAACCTAAATAGATTTAAAAATATTGTTTTGTTTTGGATTATGTTGAAAAACAGAACCAAATTCAAAGTGAAGTTGAGTGCTTGTTTGAATTGATTTGAGTGTTGTTTGAATGTGTGAATAATTGTTTGAAATTCAAATCAGAAAATAGAAATAGAAAAGAATAAAACAAACAGGCAGAGAAAAAAATATGGAAAAAGGACAACCCAACAAGGCCCAGCCCAAATAGCCCACCTAGCCCAGCTCACCCTCCCCCGAAGCGTTACTTTTCTCACCCCAGAAACAACCCACGCAGACACCGACTGGTGGACCTCTCCCCCACTCTCTTCCCCACTGACCAGCGGACCCCACACCACGCCCCCTTCTTCCCCACCCGCAGACCACGCCTTCCTCCTCGCTGCCGTTGCTGCCTTCAATCCGTGCGTTAAATTCGCCATAACGCCGCGTCTTTACCTCGCCTTGACCACGCAGGATAAATCGCCAGCGTCCCTTCTTCATTTCCCCTCCGACTCCTTCCCCAATCATGCCCCCAGGCCGCCTCAATTCCTCCCCGAGCCTCTCTGTTCCGACGACCTTCCTCGTCGAATTCCGGCCAAGTGTCACCGCCTCCTGCCTCTCCGAACACACTAGCAGACTCCCCACTCCCAGAAGCTTCTCCCCGTACCCTTCATACAACCGCGGGCGCCCCAGAGCGTCGGCTTTGACAAGCTCCGACAAGCGCCGCCGTTTGTTTCTTCTCCGACGACGGTTACCAGGTGAACTAGACCGCCCCTCTTCTTTTCGATGATGCGCCTAAGACCAATGACTTCTTCCGCAACTAATGCCATCATCCTCGTGTCCTAGCTCACACCGTAGCATCACCTCCGTCGTGGACAGTGAGCAACCGCCGTCTGTCTTCAACTCCGGCGAGCAATCAAGGACAGCCCCGTGCGCCCCTTCACCAACCCGTACCACGTTGAGCATCAGCGAGCTTCGGCGAATCTGGTAAACCACCCCTCCGTTCCTCTAGCTTCCCGCATCGCCGGCACCGTCATCATCTGAGCCGCGCCGCCGCGCGCCACTGTTGAGCGCCGCCCGTTTTTGGCCAGACAGTAGCAACCGCAGGATCTGAATCTGACGGATACGATAGAACGTTAGCGAAAGGGTAAGTGGTGATCCTGTGCCGCACGATTTAACTAAAATCCAACGGCTGTCGTCGCGTGATCCGGCCGAACCGGTACCGTCCAACCAGAGTGTGCCGCGTGTCACCTATTCTGTTTAAAAACAGATTTGAAAACAGAATTATTTGAAAACTTCAAACCTTTGTAACTTTCAAACCACACGTCCAAAAATTACAAATTTGGTATCAATGGATTCAGGAGAACAAGCCCTAGCTAACCATGGCCTTAGTTTAGCAAATAGTATCTGTTAGCTTGTTTGAATTTGTAGATTCTTTTGTGAGCTTGTTTAGAGTATAAAAATTGTTTAAAAATGATTTTTGGATTAAAACTTTTGCAAAATGGTTTGTTGTGACCTTACTGACCCTAAGAACCAACCCTTGGTATTAAAAATGATTTTTGAAAGATTTAGGTTAGATTAATTGACTTAGCCATTTTCTAGCCAAATAAAAAGAATTGTTTTGTTTATGAAAATGGTTTTAAATAGAAAACCTTGAGAAAATGTTTTGGACCAAACCTACTGACCCAAAAACACCAAGTTTTGCAATAGCAACTCATTGGGTGAACCCTATGGGCTAATGCCTTAGTAAAAATATTTCTACACCACATAAAATAACACTTTGTTTTGAAAATGGTTTTTAAGTGAAACCTTTTGCAAATGACTTGGCCACTTTAGAAAATGACCATTAGAAGTACCTAAATGTCTATGACCCAATAGGAACCACTTTTTCAAACAAAACAAAGCTTGGCATGCTTGCATGCATTTCTTTGACTTTGTTATTTATGTGTGATGTTTTGCTTGATTGGTAGATTGAGTTTGTACCTTGCTTGATTGATTTGTAGTGACTTGAAGAGTGTGATTGTTGCAAAGATCAAGAAGTGAACCTATACTCTACCAAAAAGGCAAGTGATGCTTCATACTTTCTATCCTATTACTTTCACTATGCATTAGTGATTTTTACTAAGTAAAACTTGCATGGATTTTGCTAAGCATAGATCTTGCTATAGGAAAACCTAGTAGATGAATCCTTAGTAAGATTTTCCTAAGTTCAGACTCCTACTACTACCAAGCTTAGCCTAGCTAATAGAAAACATGGGTGGAATATATATTCACACTATGGAAAAATATTCTAAGTCTAAGGACTTGTGATTTTGTTTAATAAAACAACTAAGTTAATGTATCACCTGGGTGGAAATGGAAGGATTGGGTTATGTTGAGTGGTTCACAATGCCATAGGCTTGGATTGTGTATCTCACTTGTGGATGGCCACCCAGGAAACAAAGGGATTTGAGATGTCAAATGTTGAGAAACTTCAAGTGCAACCACTTGGCAATATGGGCTCTGCCATGATCATATAGGTTGCAAGAACTTAGCCATATGGACAGTGGGTGGTAGTGTTTGATAGGTTGGAGCGCGTCCATTTTGGTCTAAGGGAAGGCTTCTGAAAGATCTTGTCTTGGGAAACCAAGTCTTGTGGGGAAAGTGCACCACCTCTGCAGAGTGTAAAATCTAAGTACTTAGCCATGTCCCTGGTAAAGGACAATTTGAGCATCAAGACATGGAAGCAATCAAGAATCTCATCATTCAAATTTCTAAGTTAAAATCTTGTGGATTGAACAAGGGATTGTTTGAATTCTTCAATCATTGATGGAGAGATGGCTTGGTACAAGGATCTTGAAATCTTTGATTGAGGAAAATGATTTTGTCAAACAAAAACTTAGTATTTTCAAAAGTTAAGGAAAAATCTATTTTGAGCAATGCAAGCCTCAACTCCACTTAGCCAAATGCATATAGATGATAGACTCCACTATACAAATATAGTATCACTTGCCAATACAATTCAAATGTATTGACCCTTTGTGGCTGTAACTTGTATGTTGCAGGTTTGATTGATTTTAGTGAAGATTGATTGTTTAGGATTACAAAGCTTACAACCAACATCTGCCTGTGGCACTTTGAATATGAAGGACCCATGACTATATTTATTCCGCTGCAATGTAATGTAATAGCCATATGAGCTATGAAGGATGTAATAAAATTATGTTATTCCTGGTTATAAAGTTATATTATGACCTTTGTTTCTTGATATTACATCTAAACTGTGGATGCTAGCTATTGATCCAGGGACTAGCATTGTAAACACAGGAGGGATCAATCTTATCTAAGGTTGGGAACCCGACAGATGGTATCAGAGCATTGTGTTGCCTATAGAATTTGTAAACCCTAGGATTGGACAAAAACCCTTAGAAAAATAGGTGTTGTATTTTGTTCCAAAAACTTATTTACAAAAACACTTGTAAACTCTTTCCTCAACTATTTTGGTTTCAACTCTACATCTCTTCTACTTCAACTTGATGGAAAAAACCAACCTCATGGCCAAAGACTACACTATGTGCAAAGGACTTCTTCAACTTCTTCAACTCTAATGACTTCAACTTCTTCAACTCTAATGACTTCAACATCTTCAACATATTCACCAAGGACTTCCAACTTGGATGACACTAAGGACTACAAGTAAGACAAGGAAATCTTGCTCAAGATTTAGAGACTGAGGGAATGCAAAATAAGAAGGAGCCATCAACAACTTTAAAGTGTTGTAACCAAGAGTTTTTCTCAAGGAACCAAGAACTCAAGTAAGAAGAATCAACCAAAGAAGGATGGAAATATCACAAGTGAACCATATAGATGGACCACCATAATTTAGTCAAACACACCAACTTATGTGGTGTAACAAAAATATTTTGTTGCCTAAGTATGTGCTTGAACTTTGTTGTTTGAGTGAATTGTTTGGTTTGTGATTGCATACACATTGCTTGTGTGTATTATGAGGTGTGTGATTAGAATTAAGTCCTTAGAAATATCTTGCCTATTCTAATCTCCCATCAAACCGAAACAGATGACTACTCCAAAAGACTCCAAGGTTGATGACATCAACACTAACCAAGCTGACAGCATGAAAGAGCTCATAGCAACTCAAAACCAAGAGACAACTCAGCTTTTAGCCAACAACAATGGACTAGACCCAGCCATACAAAGGATTTTGAAACTTCAATCCCAATTGTTGCAAGGATTGGTTACTCAAATGATCAGCATGGAAGAAAACTTTTCCCAAAGAGCTAATGACAACAAGGATGACAAAGATATTATTCTAGAAGGAACCCAAGCTAGCAATATTTTTAGATACAAGGATCATGCATCCAAGGAACATGAAGACCAATGCCCCAAGAAGAGAGAAAGATCTCCCACCTATGAAGAACATGAACTAGAAGAACTCCTAGCTGTGGAGAGACCCAAGAAGAAGAAGAAATTCCCCAACACTAGCAAGAAGGATATTACACAAGTGCAATGTTACAATTGCAAAGAGATGGAACACTATGCCAGTGAATGCCCAGAAAAGAAGAAGAGACAAGAAGACAAACAAAAGCTGGTGAAACCCAAGATAAGGAAGGATTTTAGCCAAGTGATGTGCAAACACTGCAAAGAGTTAGGACATTATGCAAACTACTGTCTAGAAAAGATGAAGCATAAGATAAACCAGCCTATGAGAGATCTCAGCCTTGTCACATGTTTCAAATGCAGGGAACTAGGCCACTATGCAAATAATTGTCCAGAAAGGATGGAGAACAAGTTGAACAAACCTATGGAGAAACTCAACCTTGGCCCATGAGTCAAGTGTGGAAGCAAAGCAAAAATTTGTTTAGAGAAGTTTCCCAGGATCCCAAGAAGGCCAATATGTAATTTTTGTTTGAAAATTTTTAAGGGTGGTAGAACCCTAGTTGTTTGAACTTGCTTGTAACCCTATCCTCCCCAAATCTCGGGACGAGATTTATTTTAAGGGTGGTAGCCTGTCACATCCCAAGATTTTCCAAATCTTGTAATGTGAAAATAAATGAATAAAATAAAACTTTATTTGATTTTCAAGGCCAGAAGAAACTTTTTGGATCCAATTGGAAACCTTCAAACCAATTTGAGTCAAATAAAACCTAAAGGGATTTAAAAAAAAGACAAATAATTAATAAAAGGAAAATAAAAAAACATTTGGAAATACTATTTTGAAACAATTAAAAGAAAAGATTTGTTTTCAAATAAAAATAGAAGTTTTACAAATAAGGGTTATTTTATAAAGCCAAATTAAACCTTGGCCAAGCTTTTGAATTAAAACATTTTATTTTAAATAAAATAGCAAAGGTTTAATTAAAAATAATAAAGGATTGTATAAATAAAATAATAAGGATTTAATATCCAATTTTATTTAATAAAAGGTTTTACCATTTTAATTAAAACATCAAAGCTTGTTAAATTATTTTAAATAAGTTTTCTAAGTATTTTATTTTCTTAATTAAAACCTACTAAAGTGTTTTGGATTTATTTTTAGATTTTAAAATAAATATCCCAATAAAATAAAACCTATTTGAAATAATAATGAAAGTCTATTATATTTAATTATTAATGGACCCTAAAGTAAAAGGATTATATTATTTTAAACAAGTTTTCAAAATATTATTTATTAACAAATAAAACCTACTGATTTGGATTTGAAAACATTTGGAATTCAAATGGAGATTTTATTAATTAAACCAAACCTTATATTATTAATAAACCATGGTCCATTTTATTTAAACTAATAAATGGAACCTAAATAGATTTAAAAATATTGTTTTATTTTGGATTATGTTGAAAAACAGAACCAAATTCAAAGTGAAGTTGAGTGCTTGTTTGAATTGATTTGAGTGTTGTTTGAATGTGTGAATAATTGTTTGAAATTCAAATCAGAAAATAGAAATAGAAAAGAATAAAACAAACAGGCAGAGAAAAAAATATGGAAAAAGGACAACCCAACAAGGCCCGGCCCAAACAGCCCACCTAGCCCAGCTCACCCTCCCCCGAAGCGTTACTTTTCTCACCCCAGAAACAACCCACGCAGACACCGACTGGTGGACCTCTCCCCCACTCTCTTCCCCACTGACCAGCGGACCCCACACCACGCCCCCTTCTTCCCCACCCGCAGACCAAGCCTTCCTCCTCGCTGCCGTTGCTGCCTTCAATCCGTGCATTCAATTCGCCATAACACCGCGTCTTTACCTCGCCTTGACCACGCAGGATAAATCGCCAGCGTCCCTTCTTCATTTCCCCTCCGACTCCTTCCCCAATCACGCCCCCAGGCCGCCTCAATTCCTCCCCGAGCCTCTCTGTTCCGACGACCTTCCTCGTCGAATTCCGGCCAAGTGTCACCGCCTCCTGCCTCTCCGAACACACTAGCAGACTCCCCACTCCCAGAAGCTTCTCCCCATACCCTTCATACAACCGCGGGCGCCCCAGAGCGTCGGCTTTGACAAGCTCCGACAAGCGTCGCCGTCTGTTTCTTCTCCGACGATGGTTACCAGGTGAACCAGACCGCCCCTCTTCTTTTCGATGATGCGCCTAAGACCAATGACTTCTTCCGCAACTAATGCCATCATCCTCGTGTCCTAGCTCACACCGTAGAATCACCTCCGTCGTCGACAGTGAGCAACCACCGTCTGTCTTCAACTCCGGCGAGCAATCAAGGACAGCCCCGTGCGCCCCTTCACCAACCCGTACCACGTTGAGCATCAGCGAGCTTCGGCGAATCTGGTAAACCACCCCTCCGTTCCTCTAGCTTCCCGCATCGCCGGCACCGTCATCATCTGAGCCGCGCCGCCGCGCGCCACTGTTGAGCGCCGCCCGTTTTTGGCCAGACAGTAGCAACCGCAGGATCTGAATCTGACGGATACGATAGAACGTTAGCGAAAGGGTAGGTGGTGATCCTGTGCCGCACGATTTAACTGAAATCCAACGGCTGTCGTCGCGTGATCCGGCTGAACCGGTACCGTCCAACCAGAGTGTGCCGCGTGTCACCTATTCCGTTTAAAAACAGATTTGAAAACAGAATTATTTGAAAACTTCAAACCTTTGTAACTTTCAAACCACACGTCCAAAAATTACAAATTTGGTATCAATGGATTCAGGAGAACAAGCCCTAGCTAACCATGGCCTTAGTTTAGCAAATAGTATCTGTTAGCTTGTTTGAATTTGTAGATTCTTTTGTGAGCTTGTTTAGAGTATAAAAATTGTTTAAAAATGATTTTTGGATTAAAACTTTTGCAAAATGGTTTGTTGTGACCTTACTGACCCTAAGAACCAACCCTTGGTATTAAAAATGATTTTTGAAAGATTTAGGTTAGATTAATTGACTTAGCCATTTTCTAGCCAAATAAAAAGAATTGTTTTGTTTATGAAAATGGTTTTAAATAGAAAACCTTGAGAAAATGTTTTGGACCAAACCTACTGACCCAAAAACACCAAGTTTTGCAATAGCAACTCATTGGGTGAACCCTATGGGCTAATGCCTTAGTAAAAATATTTCTACACCACATAAAATAACACTTTGTTTTGAAAATGGTTTTTAAGTGAAACCTTTTGCAAATGACTTGGCCACTTTAGAAAATGACCATTAGAAGTACCTAAATGTCTATGACCCAATAGGAACCACTTTTTCAAACAAAACAAAGCTTGGCATGCTTGCATGCATTTCTTTGACTTTGTTATTTATGTGTGATGTTTTGCTTGATTGGTAGATTGAGTTTGTACCTTGCTTGATTGATTTGTAGTGACTTGAAGAGTGTGATTGTTGCAAAGATCAAGAAGTGAACCTATACTCTACCAAAAAGGCAAGTGATGCTTCATACTTTCTATCCTATTACTTTCACTATGCATTAGTGATTTTTACTAAGTAAAACTTGCATGGATTTTGCTAAGCATAGATCTTGCTATAGGAAAACCTAGTAGATGAATCCTTAGTAAGATTTTCCTAAGTTCAGACTCCTACTACTACCAAGCTTAGCCTAGCTAATAGAAAACATGGGTGGAATATATATTCACACTATGGAAAAATATTCTAAGTCTAAGGACTTGTGATTTTGTTTAATAAAACAACTAAGTTAATGTATCACCTGGGTGGAAATGGAAGGATTGGGTTATGTTGAGTGGTTCACAATGCCATAGGCTTGGATTGTGTATCTCACTTGTGGATGGCCACCCAGGAAACAAAGGGATTTGAGATGTCAAATGTTGAGAAACTTCAAGTGCAACCACTTGGCAATATGGGCTCTGCCATGATCATATAGGTTGCAAGAACTTAGCCATATGGACAGTGGGTGGTAGTGTTTGATAGGTTGGAGCGCGTCCATTTTGGTCTAAGGGAAGGCTTCTGAAAGATCTTGTCTTGGGAAACCAAGTCTTGTGGGGAAAGTGCACCACCTCTGCAGAGTGTAAAATCTAAGTACTTAGCCATGTCCCTGGTAAAGGACAATTTGAGCATCAAGACATGGAAGCAATCAAGAATCTCATCATTCAAATTTCTAAGTTAAAATCTTGTGGATTGAACAAGGGATTGTTTGAATTCTTCAATCATTGATGGAGAGATGGCTTGGTACAAGGATCTTGAAATCTTTGATTGAGGAAAATGATTTTGTCAAACAAAAACTTAGTATTTTCAAAAGTTAAGGAAAAATCTATTTTGAGCAATGCAAGCCTCAACTCCACTTAGCCAAATGCATATAGATGATAGACTCCACTATACAAATATAGTATCACTTGCCAATACAATTCAAATGTATTGACCCTTTGTGGCTGTAACTTGTATGTTGCAGGTTTGATTGATTTTAGTGAAGATTGATTGTTTAGGATTACAAAGCTTACAACCAACATCTGCCTGTGGCACTTTGAATATGAAGGACCCATGACTATATTTATTCCGCTGCAATGTAATGTAATAGCCATATGAGCTATGAAGGATGTAATAAAATTATGTTATTCCTGGTTATAAAGTTATATTATGACCTTTGTTTCTTGATATTACATCTAAACTGTGGATGCTAGCTATTGATCCAGGGACTAGCATTGTAAACACAGGAGGGATCAATCTTATCTAAGGTTGGGAACCCGACAGATGGTATCAGAGCATTGTGTTGCCTATAGAATTTGTAAACCCTAGGATTGGACAAAAACCCTTAGAAAAATAGGTGTTGTATTTTGTTCCAAAAACTTATTTACAAAAACACTTGTAAACTCTTTCCTCAACTATTTTGGTTTCAACTCTACATCTCTTCTACTTCAACTTGATGGAAAAAACCAACCTCATGGCCAAAGACTACACTATGTGCAAAGGACTTCTTCAACTTCTTCAACTCTAATGACTTCAACTTCTTCAACTCTAATGACTTCAACATCTTCAACATATTCACCAAGGACTTCCAACTTGGATGACACTAAGGACTACAAGTAAGACAAGGAAATCTTGCTCAAGATTTAGAGACTGAGGGAATGCAAAATAAGAAGGAGCCATCAACAACTTTAAAGTGTTGTAACCAAGAGTTTTTCTCAAGGAACCAAGAACTCAAGTAAGAAGAATCAACCAAAGAAGGATGGAAATATCACAAGTGAACCATATAGATGGACCACCATAATTTAGTCAAACACACCAACTTATGTGGTGTAACAAAAATATTTTGTTGCCTAAGTATGTGCTTGAACTTTGTTGTTTGAGTGAATTGTTTGGTTTGTGATTGCATACACATTGCTTGTGTGTATTATGAGGTGTGTGATTAGAATTAAGTCCTTAGAAATATCTTGCCTATTCTAATCTCCCATCAAACCGAAACAGATGACTACTCCAAAAGACTCCAAGGTTGATGACATCAACACTAACCAAGCTGACAGCATGAAAGAGCTCATAGCAACTCAAAACCAAGAGACAACTCAGCTTTTAGCCAACAACAATGGACTAGACCCAGCCATACAAAGGATTTTGAAACTTCAATCCCAATTGTTGCAAGGATTGGTTACTCAAATGATCAGCATGGAAGAAAACTTTTCCCAAAGAGCTAATGACAACAAGGATGACAAAGATATTATTCTAGAAGGAACCCAAGCTAGCAATATTTTTAGATACAAGGATCATGCATCCAAGGAACATGAAGACCAATGCCCCAAGAAGAGAGAAAGATCTCCCACCTATGAAGAACATGAACTAGAAGAACTCCTAGCTGTGGAGAGACCCAAGAAGAAGAAGAAATTCCCCAACACTAGCAAGAAGGATATTACACAAGTGCAATGTTACAATTGCAAAGAGATGGAACACTATGCCAGTGAATGCCCAGAAAAGAAGAAGAGACAAGAAGACAAACAAAAGCTGGTGAAACCCAAGATAAGGAAGGATTTTAGCCAAGTGATGTGCAAACACTGCAAAGAGTTAGGACATTATGCAAACTACTGTCTAGAAAAGATGAAGCATAAGATAAACCAGCCTATGAGAGATCTCAGCCTTGTCACATGTTTCAAATGCAGGGAACTAGGCCACTATGCAAATAATTGTCCAGAAAGGATGGAGAACAAGTTGAACAAACCTATGGAGAAACTCAACCTTGGCCCATGAGTCAAGTGTGGAAGCAAAGCAAAAATTTGTTTAGAGAAGTTTCCCAGGATCCCAAGAAGGCCAATATGTAATTTTTGTTTGAAAATTTTTAAGGGTGGTAGAACCCTAGTTGTTTGAACTTGCTTGTAACCCTATCCTCCCCAAATCTCGGGACGAGATTTATTTTAAGGGTGGTAGCCTGTCACATCCCAAGATTTTCCAAATCTTGTAATGTGAAAATAAATGAATAAAATAAAACTTTATTTGATTTTCAAGGCCAGAAGAAACTTTTTGGATCCAATTGGAAACCTTCAAACCAATTTGAGTCAAATAAAACCTAAAGGGATTTAAAAAAAAGACAAATAATTAATAAAAGGAAAATAAAAAAACATTTGGAAATACTATTTTGAAACAATTAAAAGAAAAGATTTGTTTTCAAATAAAAATAGAAGTTTTACAAATAAGGGTTATTTTATAAAGCCAAATTAAACCTTGGCCAAGCTTTTGAATTAAAACATTTTATTTTAAATAAAATAGCAAAGGTTTAATTAAAAATAATAAAGGATTGTATAAATAAAATAATAAGGATTTAATATCCAATTTTATTTAATAAAAGGTTTTACCATTTTAATTAAAACATCAAAGCTTGTTAAATTATTTTAAATAAGTTTTCTAAGTATTTTATTTTCTTAATTAAAACCTACTAAAGTGTTTTGGATTTATTTTTAGATTTTAAAATAAATATCCCAATAAAATAAAACCTATTTGAAATAATAATGAAAGTCTATTATATTTAATTATTAATGGACCCTAAAGTAAAAGGATTATATTATTTTAAACAAGTTTTCAAAATATTATTTATTAACAAATAAAACCTACTGATTTGGATTTGAAAACATTTGGAATTCAAATGGAGATTTTATTAATTAAACCAAACCTTATATTATTAATAAACCATGGTCCATTTTATTTAAACTAATAAATGGAACCTAAATAGATTTAAAAATATTGTTTTATTTTGGATTATGTTGAAAAACAGAACCAAATTCAAAGTGAAGTTGAGTGCTTGTTTGAATTGATTTGAGTGTTGTTTGAATGTGTGAATAATTGTTTGAAATTCAAATCAGAAAATAGAAATAGAAAAGAATAAAACAAACAGGCAGAGAAAAAAATATGGAAAAAGGACAACCCAACAAGGCCCGGCCCAAACAGCCCACCTAGCCCAGCTCACCCTCCCCCGAAGCGTTACTTTTCTCACCCCAGAAACAACCCACGCAGACACCGACTGGTGGACCTCTCCCCCACTCTCTTCCCCACTGACCAGCGGACCCCACACCACGCCCCCTTCTTCCCCACCCGCAGACCAAGCCTTCCTCCTCGCTGCCGTTGCTGCCTTCAATCCGTGCATTCAATTCGCCATAACGCCGCGTCTTTACCTCGCCTTGACCACGCAGGATAAATCGCCAGCGTCCCTTCTTCATTTCCCCTCCGACTCCTTCCCCAATCACGCCCCCAGGCCGCCTCAATTCCTCCCCGAGCCTCTCTGTTCCGACGACCTTCCTCGTCGAATTCCGGCCAAGTGTCACCGCCTCCTGCCTCTCCGAACACACTAGCAGACTCCCCACTCCCAGAAGCTTCTCCCCATACCCTTCATACAACCGCGGGCGCCCCAGAGCGTCGGCTTTGACAAGCTCCGACAAGCGTCGCCGTCTGTTTCTTCTCCGACGATGGTTACCAGGTGAACCAGACCGCCCCTCTTCTTTTCGATGATGCGCCTAAGACCAATGACTTCTTCCGCAACTAATGCCATCATCCTCGTGTCCTAGCTC
Source organism: Avena sativa (assembly GCA_916181665.1). Lineage (NCBI taxonomy): Eukaryota > Viridiplantae > Streptophyta > Magnoliopsida > Poales > Poaceae > Avena > Avena sativa. The sequence goes on from OV702283.1 coordinate 27,505,046, forward strand.
ACACCGTAGAATCACCTCCGTCGTCGACAGTGAGCAACCACCGTCTGTCTTCAACTCCGGCGAGCAATCAAGGACAGCCCCGTGCGCCCCTTCACCAACCCGTACCACGTTGAGCATCAGCGAGCTTCGGCGAATCTGGTAAACCACCCCTCCGTTCCTCTAGCTTCCCGCATCGCCGGCACCGTCATCATCTGAGCCGCGCCGCCGCGCGCCACTGTTGAGCGCCGCCCGTTTTTGGCCAGACAGTAGCAACCGCAGGATCTGAATCTGACGGATACGATAGAACGTTAGCGAAAGGGTAGGTGGTGATCCTGTGCCGCACGATTTAACTGAAATCCAACGGCTGTCGTCGCGTGATCCGGCCGAACCGGTACCGTCCAACCAGAGTGTGCCGCGTGTCACCTATTCCGTTTAAAAACAGATTTGAAAACAGAATTATTTGAAAACTTCAAACCTTTGTAACTTTCAAACCACACGTCCAAAAATTACAAATTTGGTATCAATGGATTCAGGAGAACAAGCCCTAGCTAACCATGGCCTTAGTTTAGCAAATAGTATCTGTTAGCTTGTTTGAATTTGTAGATTCTTTTGTGAGCTTGTTTAGAGTATAAAAATTGTTTAAAAATGATTTTTGGATTAAAACTTTTGCAAAATGGTTTGTTGTGACCTTACTGACCCTAAGAACCAACCCTTGGTATTAAAAATGATTTTTGAAAGATTTAGGTTAGATTAATTGACTTAGCCATTTTCTAGCCAAATAAAAAGAATTGTTTTGTTTATGAAAATGGTTTTAAATAGAAAACCTTGAGAAAATGTTTTGGACCAAACCTACTGACCCAAAAACACCAAGTTTTGCAATAGCAACTCATTGGGTGAACCCTATGGGCTAATGCCTTAGTAAAAATATTTCTACACCACATAAAATAACACTTTGTTTTGAAAATGGTTTTTAAGTGAAACCTTTTGCAAATGACTTGGCCACTTTAGAAAATGACCATTAGAAGTACCTAAATGTCTATGACCCAATAGGAACCACTTTTTCAAACAAAACAAAGCTTGGCATGCTTGCATGCATTTCTTTGACTTTGTTATTTATGTGTGATGTTTTGCTTGATTGGTAGATTGAGTTTGTACCTTGCTTGATTGATTTGTAGTGACTTGAAGAGTGTGATTGTTGCAAAGATCAAGAAGTGAACCTATACTCTACCAAAAAGGCAAGTGATGCTTCATACTTTCTATCCTATTACTTTCACTATGCATTAGTGATTTTTACTAAGTAAAACTTGCATGGATTTTGCTAAGCATAGATCTTGCTATAGGAAAACCTAGTAGATGAATCCTTAGTAAGATTTTCCTAAGTTCAGACTCCTACTACTACCAAGCTTAGCCTAGCTAATAGAAAACATGGGTGGAATATATATTCACACTATGGAAAAATATTCTAAGTCTAAGGACTTGTGATTTTGTTTAATAAAACAACTAAGTTAATGTATCACCTGGGTGGAAATGGAAGGATTGGGTTATGTTGAGTGGTTCACAATGCCATAGGCTTGGATTGTGTATCTCACTTGTGGATGGCCACCCAGGAAACAAAGGGATTTGAGATGTCAAATGTTGAGAAACTTCAAGTGCAACCACTTGGCAATATGGGCTCTGCCATGATCATATAGGTTGCAAGAACTTAGCCATATGGACAGTGGGTGGTAGTGTTTGATAGGTTGGAGCGCGTCCATTTTGGTCTAAGGGAAGGCTTCTGAAAGATCTTGTCTTGGGAAACCAAGTCTTGTGGGGAAAGTGCACCACCTCTGCAGAGTGTAAAATCTAAGTACTTAGCCATGTCCCTGGTAAAGGACAATTTGAGCATCAAGACATGGAAGCAATCAAGAATCTCATCATTCAAATTTCTAAGTTAAAATCTTGTGGATTGAACAAGGGATTGTTTGAATTCTTCAATCATTGATGGAGAGATGGCTTGGTACAAGGATCTTGAAATCTTTGATTGAGGAAAATGATTTTGTCAAACAAAAACTTAGTATTTTCAAAAGTTAAGGAAAAATCTATTTTGAGCAATGCAAGCCTCAACTCCACTTAGCCAAATGCATATAGATGATAGACTCCACTATACAAATATAGTATCACTTGCCAATACAATTCAAATGTATTGACCCTTTGTGGCTGTAACTTGTATGTTGCAGGTTTGATTGATTTTAGTGAAGATTGATTGTTTAGGATTACAAAGCTTACAACCAACATCTGCCTGTGGCACTTTGAAGATGAAGGACCCATGACTATATTTATTCCGCTGCAATGTAATGTAATAGCCATATGAGCTATGAAGGATGTAATAAAATTATGTTATTCCTGGTTATAAAGTTATATTATGACCTTTGTTTCTTGATATTACATCTAAACTGTGGATGCTAGCTATTGATCCAGGGACTAGCATTGTAAACACAGGAGGGATCAATCTTATCTAAGGTTGGGAACCCGACAAATGTGTTTCCTAGGCCGTGCCTACGGGGGGTGTGGCCCACCTGGCCCATCTCCGCCTCCCCTTCTGGCTTTCTTCGTCTTTTGGGAAAATATGATTTTCCATAATTTCTCTGGTCTTCACGAAATTGCATCAAAACACCTCTTTTTCCATCAGAATCCTGACTCCGACAGTCCATCATTCAAGAATCATCCAACATGCAAAAACATATGAAAAGACATAAGTAACACATCTTAATAAGAAATATATCAATGAATAGAGGCAAATTATGATATAGAATGGTGATGCAAATTGGAGGTATCACAAGAAATGGATAATTGCATTAAAAATATGTGTAAAGTAAACAATACAATTGTTTCATGAACAAAATATTGTTGTTTTCTCCCTAATAGAAACATCACAACTATAACCTTAGAGATTCCTGTCACTTCCCCAGATTACTAGAGGCATGAACCCATTATCGAGCATAAATACTCCCTCTTGGAGTCACTAGCATCTACTTGGCCACGATAGCTACTAGCAACGGAGAGCATGCAAGATCACAAACAACACAGACATGATAGAATCAATAATCAATATGACATGATAGAATCAATAAGCAGTCTGACATAATATCTCAATATCCATCGGATCCCCGCAAACACAACATGTATGATTACAAATAGATGATCTTGATCATGAAAGGAGCTCTCAAGATCTAAACATGGTAGCACAAAGGAGGATAAACAATCATCTAGCTACTGTATGGAACCATAGTCCAAGGGTGAACTATTCACGCATCATACCGGAGGCTGGCATGGTGATGAAGAAGGCCTCCGGGATAATCTCTCCCCTGCGGCAGGTAGGGTGCCGGGAAGATTTTCAGATACCCCTAGATCTAGGGACGATGATGGCGGCGTCTACGGACTGTTTCGTGGATATCTGATCGGGTTTTTAGGGTTTCTGCATCGGAGGCTTTTATAGGCAAAGAGGCGAGGCTGAAGGCCGGCCAGGGGGCGCACACCATAGGGCGGCGCACCCTAGGGTGGGCCCGTGTGGCCCTAGGGTGTGGCCACCCTGTGGTCTCCCTTCGGCTGCCCTTCTGTCTCTGTGTTCGTTCCGGTAAAATATTGACTTTGGCTTTTGTCCCGTCCAATTCCGAAAATATTTTTTACTAGCTTTTTTGAAACCAAAAACAGTAGAAAACAGGAAACTAGCACCGCGGCATCTTGTTATTAGGTTAGTCCTAGAAAATGTATAAAAATACCTCAAAGTATAGACAAAGCATAGCAAAGTTGATACTAAACAAGCATAGGACATTAAAAATTATAGATACGTTTACGACGTATCAGGTTCCCGGTCTCAAAATAGTAGTTGGCGAAATTGTCTTGCGTACCACGCTTTCAGTCGGTCTCCCATGACGCTTGTGGATGCGCACACTCGGCATTGAGGGTATATTTTGACCAATTTAAAGGATACGGATGTCTTCTAGAGGGAGGGGTGAATAGGCGATTAAAACTTTTCCTAGAGTGACTCAACAAAGGCGGAATAAAACTAGTGTTTACTTTGTTAAGCACAACCTAGAACAACTAAGGTTCACCTATGTGCACCAACAACTTATGCTAAGCAATACAAGCAACAAAGTGATAGCAAGATATATATTACTTCAAGCACGAAGGCTATCACAATGTAAAGTGCATAAGTAAAGAGCTCGGGTATAGAGATAACCGAGGCACGCGGGGACACCGATATTTTACCGAGTTCTTCCCAGAGTACGTCTCGTTTGGAGAGGGGGTGGTATCAAACCACCAACGCCACAAAAGGCCTCCCTTATTCTCCGGTGAATCTCACCCCAACGGGATCGATCCACGCTTCCACTATCGGTGCACTTGTCGGTGGCAACCGGAACCTCTCACAAGGTTGGAGCACTTCTCCACAACTTAATTGGAGGCTCCCAACAAATGCCATAAAAGGCCTCAACAAATGCCACCAAGGCCACAAAACCGTCTAGGGTTCCAAGAACCCAAGAGGGACAAGCTCCAATGGGCAACTCAAACCAAATTCTCCGAGGAGAAATCAAACCGATGCACCAAATGCAAATGGCAAGAACACCACAAAGATGTTCAACTCCCTCACTCTCAAGTTTCAACAAAGCTACTAAAGTTATTGGGGAAACAAGAGAGGAGGAATCAAAGAGCGACACAAAACCCCCCAAAATCTAGATCCCCAAAAATACACTCACAAAGAGATGAATCGGTTAGGTCAAAACGTAGATCTAGATCTCCTCTCTCTTCCACTCAAATATGGGCAAGAATCATTAGAGGGAAAAGATTAGGCAAGCTTTAAGATCTAAAGCAAGTGTGGACAAAGCTTAGCCTAATAGATGAGGAAGAAGCAAACTAAACTCAAAACGGACAAATCCTTAAATAGAGGCCCCAAAAATCTGGCCACTGGGGCAATTTTTCTGGACGGACCGGTAGTACCGGTACTACCGCAGCTGAACACAAACGCACACAGTGAGCGAGCTAGGCGGCAGATCTATATTGAGGAAAAAAGGCAGCGGTGGGGCCCAGCAGCGCAGCCAGCTCGAGCGGCAGCAGGCGCGCGCGACAATGCGTGGAGCCATCAGCAGTCGCACGCGGCAGCGCATGGAGCCAGCAGCAAGGCAGAGCAGCACGGGGCCAGCAGCATGCGCGCAGCGCAGCAGCACCAGCAGCTAGGCCCGCAGCAAGGCAGCACGCTCCAGCATGGGGCCAGCGCAGGGCCAGCAGCGTGTGGGCGAGCGGACGAGCACGCGCGTGCAGCGGTAGCTGTGCGGGTCAACGCGGGACTGCGCACGCGCAGGGCCAGCGCGAGCGGATCTGGATCTGGTAAATAAACTGGGCCGGTCGGTAGTACTGGTCCACCCGGGCGGTACTACCGGGCCGGCCGGTACTACCGCAAATAGGTACTGGGCCAGACAGAGAGTTATTACGGGGCGCCCAGGGGCGGGCGGTAGTACCGGCCCGCCTGGGTGGTACTACCGTTCAGCACAGAGAGCAGATTTTCCTTTTTCTTTTTAGAACAAAATCGGCGAATATTCAAACGGTCATAACTTTTGACTTGAAGCTCCGATTGACCCGATTCCAATTGCGTTGGATAGATGACGACAAGGGCTTCCCAAGATACATAGAATAATGTGTGAAATATTGATTATCACCAAGTGAGAAATTATCAAGTAGAATAATGTGAGATACCTCACTTGGTGAGAAACCGAAAAGCCGCATAAATCAAAATCGCAACAAGATACATATGGGAGATCCGATTTTGATGAACAAGAGCTTGTTATGGAGATTACCACAAGCTCTATATCCTCACATGGATAAGACCAAATAACAACCAAATATGATGATGCAAGTATGCAAAGGTTTGAGCTCTCTCCGAACGTTGTGACCGAATTACTCATTCGAGAGCCCCTCTTGATAGTACGGTTATCTATCCTAAACCCGGTCTCCTACTCACAACAAGAGACCGGCAAAAGGGAAAACCTATCAAGATTATACCTTTGCCTTGAGCACTCCACTTGAGCTCGATGTAGACGATCTTGCCCTTCTCAAGATGGAACGCCTTTCTTAATTCTTCATCATCGACCTCGCATATTGAGCTTGCACAACATATCTTCTTTGTATTTCATCGACCTTGAAACCAACACATGCTCCAAACGATGCCAATGGACAAATCCTACAATTATAACTTAATACACACATTAGTCCATAAAGATTGTCATTAATTACCAAAACCACACATGGGGGCCCAACATGTTCTTTCACATGTTCATGTGTGAACACCTAGTTTAACTTGAACTTAGGGTTTTACATTCCAATCATACCACTTCAATAGTTTGATCCGTCATCATTTTCATATGCAAGTTTGTGACCCGTCTTGACACCTAATCTCAGGCATCCTTTAAGTCATCTTGAGCTTGTGGGCAGCATATCTAACAATGTAATAGTCGCTTTGATAGCTTGCCCCGTCCCCTTAAGTTTGGAAGTTCATAATAGTCTCTTGTTTATGAATCGTAGGGTTTAGTTGCCCCTTTGAGGTTTCTCGACGGAAAGGAGTTTATAATAGAATAAACCTTAAGGACAAAAGTGGGACAAGTGGAATCCTAATTTTAGATTCTAGACTAACTCTAAAGAAAATTCACTTGTCCCACTAATCTCATTTAGTTTAGAGTTAGTATAGGAGGGCTAGAAGTGACATCTCATTTGGCCCCTTCTGCATCCCTAAATACACCAGATAGAGGGGTACACACAACTAGGCTTGTGGAAAACGCCCGACCCTTCCAGAACCCTTGAGAGTAACCTCCTTCTCTTTGCTGCCGCCCCTCTCCTTTTTCCTCTCCGGTGGCTCAGGTGACTGGCGAGGGGATGTATCTGGTGGTTGGCTTCTACTATACATACTAGCTGTAGGATTAGTTTTTGTGTTTGCCTCGATGTCGTTTTCCTATATGGAGTCTAAGGGTACGTAGGTTGGTGGATCTAAGCACCCAGATCCTCCACGCCTCGAACTCTCTCCTCCTCGCTGCTAGTCGCGGGTGGCAGACGGCGGTGGGATTCCTGCATCCCTAGCCTCTCAATAAGGTGCACATCTGGGAGTTGATTTGGCCTTCTGACCAGGCTTGGTCCTGTGCGGGGTTGTTCTTATCCAAGCCAGAGATTCCATGGAGGAACCCAGCGTTGGCGATGAGCTCTTCCACAACTCCTCTGTTGAATAAGGTCAGTGTCTTGGTCTTCGGCGACTGCAATTCCTCTCTTGGTCTGCCTCCTCCAGCTCGTGGCGGGGCCTTGGAGTTCGATGACGGGCTCGCAATCAAGGCGCATTGGCCACAGGCTCGTGTCCGTCGCCGGTGGTGATCTTTTGCCATGCTCTCCTCTTCTTCTCTCCTCGGTGGAGTTGGCGATAGTAGGAGGGTTGTTGAGCGCCGCCGGCAAGGGAGAAGTGAAGCCTCTAATTTCTCGAGCACCCTTTTGGTCCAAGGTGACCTGAATCTGCTGGTTAGCTCCAGCCTTTGTTCAACCTCCATTGGGAGGCCCTTCTTGAAGCCTGCTGTTGCTGCGGTTCTTGTCGGCATCGGCACAAGGGGCGAATTCCCCGCGGCGGTGTACGGCGAGGGCAAGTTTGGCTTCTGGCTCGACAGTGGGGAAAGAGAAGGACTTGATTATAATTGCTCTTTCTTTTGCAAGGTACTTTCTACATTTGCTTTTATGGGTCTCTTTGTAAAAAAACTATACACCCACTGGTGAAATAATATATTGGCTTCCTGCCTCTTGGGAGATCGTAGACAGAAAAAAAAATATGGTGAGCCGAGCAGCCGGCGGCTGCTAAACAAGGGCCGGAACTGGTTTACAGATTTTACCCGTGCCGCAGAACTCCCGTTGACGTTTTATCTGGCCAACGAGGACGTGGACCTTCAAGGTGTCCACCATGCCAAAACGAGATTTTGTTGGAAATGAGTTATATCATTACTAGGCCCAACAGTAACCTTGTAGAGCTTCATGACGATTAACAGGAACTACTATATGACGCATGTAGCGTCAAATATATTGCACGCGTACCCCTTAGGCCTTTGTTGGCCAGGCCCATTTAATCCGTTTTCACTGTTTCTCGATCCTGCGGTGTTCTTAAAATTGAGAATTGGACAAAGAGATTGAGAAACAACATTAATCTGTCTGTTTGCTTACTGGTGTTGGATACTCCCTCCGTTTCAAAATAAATATCGCATAATTGTTAATATTTAGATAAATCTATATATTAAATAGTGTTTAGATTTATTTAAATTTTCAAAATCTACGACATTTATTTTAAGACGGAGGAAGTAAAAGATTGAAAAATCTCATCAGTACATATTTGACCCATTTTAGAATTAGACAAAAATTATGCGTACATGTTTTGACAAAAAATATGTATTGGACATTATCTTCTTCCGAAAGGATAATTTATAAATTGCTTCGTAGAATCAAACCCAGACGTTGAGAACGGAGACACATTGGGAACTACTTTTTGTAAATCTCAAAATTATACTTATCTTGCTAATTCGTAAAATAGTAGAAACAGACATGACCATTTACATGGCGATCTGAAAATTACCTAACACTGGACGCGATTTTAACCAGGTGAACAATTATTTTGTACTGCATGAACACTATTTCTCTCCTATGAATACTTTTTTTTACCTCGTGAACCAAATTCTTGAATAACAGCCAACAGCATGAAAAAATGTTTTAAACCTCGTCAATAATTATTTTGAACCTCATCAACATTTGCTTTGTACTGCGTGGAAAATTTTCTCTCGTATGAATATTTGTTAACCTCACAAACAATTGTTTGAGCTGCAAGAATATTGTTTTCTCATATGGATAATTCCGGAACACAGTATAGAGATAAGCCAATCTCGTATAGTTCTGAAATTATAAATTCCTAGAGAAAAATGTTTATTCCATGTCTTATAGAGTAAATGTTTACATGTTTGAAAAAATATTTCAAAAATATGTAGCAACATAAGAAAATAAATAATCATGTATCATAGAGGTAATGTGAACGTAACATAAAATTAGTGTTGATGTTTGTTAAAAAGTATGAATATATATAAATATAAATATTCATGTACCATATAAGATATGGTCATGTAATAATAATATACTTATGTAAAATAGTGCATATAAAGCATAAATATTTGTTTAGATAATTCCATGTGTTGTTATGAAAAATTGAAGAAATATAAATAGAAAAGGATAAAAGAAACCAAAACATAAAATTACAAGAAAATCATAGAAAATGTAGTGAAATAAAAAATAAAAAATAAAAAACTAGAAGCAAAGATGGTAAAACATAAAAAGTCAAGAGGAAAACGACATGTAAAAAGTGTAAAAAGATTTAAAAAAAGCTAGCTAGGAACAGGCGCTAGCGCTCTTTCTTATTTAGGGACGCGTTTGGTAGTCTGTATACCTTCAAAACAAACCGGATGGGTAAGAATTCCAGTCGTTTGCTTGCTCGCAGGAGGTCTTCGTCCTGTCCCACACCATATGTAAAACACCCCATAGGCAGGACCATCGATAACACTCGAATCGACCTTTTTCGTGGAGCCATGCCCAAAAGCTACAAAATGGGGGTGTGCGTGTGGCATCTGTGGTCGTGTAGGTGGGAAACAAGAGATTTCTGCTCCTGTTTCGAGCCAAGAGTAGCCTCACCTGCGCTAGTCGCTCACTTCTCTACATCCGCCCTTCCTCAAAAAAATCCCCATCTTCCTCTAGCGACACCCTGGTAGCGGCGGCAGGATGCTGGTGGCTGAGACACAGATCTACTAGACTACAGTAGCTGAGCGACAACAAGGAGAATCGGCCCGCATATTCCTACTTCTCCCAGATTGCGTATTCCCTTGGCTGCCATGACAGAGGCAAATCACCGTTAATCCCTGTACCTTACTATTTCGAGTCGTCCTGCAATTTCGATTTAGTAAGAACTCATGGTAAAACCGCCTCATTAGGTTGATAGGATGACACTTATCCATCAGGTAGCTGCGCTTATAGTTCTCATTTAGGCATGGATCTTGTTGTTGCACAAGAGAGTTGTTAAGTGTGATACCTTTTCTCGACTAATGTACGGTCTTATTCTGATCCGAGATTAGTAGAGGATGGCATATTTAAACTACATCTTCAACTTCAACGATGTAGAGTCTCTCCAGATGCTCCGGATGGAAAGAGCCCCATCCTCTCCACTTATTAGAAGGTCATAGAAGGCTAAGGTCACACATGGAGAGAAGAGTTGAGCACAAACATATGCTGGAGTCAACCAAACACACATGTTTGCTTCACCATACACACTCCAGCTTACAAGAAGTTACCAAACAAACTGCGCAAACTGCTCAAGTGATGCGACTCAGGCTACCAAATGGACTGCAGAACATGGCCTAGAGGTTGTTTTCGGCTAGCCCTGTTGTCCTTGGCACAACCATGCCAGGTGAAAATTCGTCTGCAGGCTATCAAACGTGTCCTATGTGTTTTTTGCAAAGGTATCTCAGTGAACGTAGCTTCAATTGTAAGAAATTGGATCTTACAAAGTGACGTGACCTCAAACCCTCCTCTATCACACCCCTGTGTCACTCCCGATCTGGGGTAACAGTACTTAATGCGGTGAGCACGGTGGCGGGCTGGCTCTAAGCTTGTCCAAGTGTTGTTCCTATAGAGCACGTGGATTCGGGCAACGACACGATGAAGGTTTTACAGGTCCGATCCAGGCCCGGTCTGGACTATTTGGGCATCGTGTGCCCCTGCAGCTCCACCCAGTCATCTACCTCCATGAAAACGGTGGAGGTCGTTCCCTCCCATGAAGCTACCATACTGCCCTTCGTATCTTGCAACCCCTCTTCTCTGTCTTTTAGGCCTCGTATCAATGTCCACGGTGAGATGACGATGATGGCGGTAAGACTGTGTTGGCGCGTGTGTGGGCTACAAGTTTGGTGAAGCGCGATGGATTGATTGGCTCGACCGGCACCGATGCCGATGATGGTGGTTTTTTGGGGATCGAGAAAAATCACTATCGGCTTGACCGGCACCGATGCGGTGACACCTGCTGGTGCAACCTTCCTTCCTGAAGGGCGTCAAGTGTACCCCTTCCCCACTCCCCTCAACGTATCGGGGAAATCGTAGGACAAGTCCGGGCAACAACGTCATCAGTGTTGCTTCCTTCTTGAAGGTGTTACTTGATACACATTAATTCAGAGCGCTAGGAGTAGGGTGTGACAACTCCGGAGGGTGCAGCCATTGAGGGTTATCTTCATTTTGTTGATCTGCCCGATGGCGGCATTTGTTTCTCTTTAGTTTCTCTCTCTTTTCATTTGGGCTAGATTGTGTTGTTGACCCAGCAATATCAATGGTTGTACTATGGTTGCTATATTAATATAGGGTGCAAAATCCTTTTTCAAGGAAGAAATTGAATCTTACACGAATAAACAATCTAGACCTAGAAATGCAGAGGGGTACCCACGCATATGAGGTTGAGCAGGATTTGCTAGGACTAATCAATGATGACAGAATAAGCATGTCCATGAAAGACCCAACAATCCAGTTGTTGGCCTAAAGAGCAAATGCCTTTCAATGCCGCAAACGAATTTTCCGGACAATCTAAATGGAACGACAAAAAAAAGTTCTTTCTAGAAGGAAAATCGTCATTTACATTCTCGCATGATACAGCAATAATTCATTATTGATGTACTATTGAAAATATAGAAAAAGTCTGGCCTCGCCGAATATCATGCTCACGCATTTTCATCTCTCCATGTGTCTCTCCTTATATGTATCAAGTTTGTTTTCCCTCTAGAATTGAAATTCCATGGACATGTTGAATAAAAGAGCAATTTACCAAGCGAATTACCCATAGTAAACACTAGATAAAACATGATTAGACTATTAGACAAAATACTAATCATGTGAAATAGCGAAAACATATTAAGAAAGATAACCAAACAGACTGTAAGACGAAGATCTTGAGATGCAATCAAAACAAGATTAAGAAAGAAAACATACACGGCGACAGCAGCAGAAGAGGAACCGCCGGTGTTCGCGTTAGCACCAATGTTAGCCATGTCGTCGAGGAAGAGAGTGCTGATGTCGGGGAAGAAGTCCTCGTTGGGGAAGACTTCGGCGCAATCGCTATCCAAGAGGGAGTTCGTGATGAAGCCAGTAGTCGTGCCGATAGCGCTCACCAAAAACCTTATCGCCCTTCTCACGTACACGACTCGAAGCAGCGGGGTATCGGAGGCCTACTGTCCTGGCTCGAGGTGCACACCGCAAGACGGGATGGGGAAGATGTAGGTAGCGCAGTGCTCTGGAACTGGAGGCGCAAAGGATGTGTGGCAGTGTATCTGAGAATATGCGCGACCTCTCTCTTATATAGGCACAGAGGGGAACGTAGACAGGCTGCGCAGGAGATGAAACGAATGGACAGAAGTTGAAGAGAACAGGCGGCAGTCCACCGGACAGCCTCCACTCAGTTCGTATTAAAATTCCACTCAAGTAAAATGTTTCATCTTCCGTGCAACTATTCATATACCATTCATGCGTGGCAAAATAAAGCTCGGCTCGACAAGATTCCCGCAACCCGCGGCGCGTGCGCGCGTCGTGGCATGTCGTGGCGTGGCGGGCGAGACGAGCGAGGAGGAGGAGCGCGTGTGTATATGTCTTCTCTTCTCAAGCTCGTACAAGTGGTGGAAGAGCTCACCTTATAAGCTGGTCCAACTTCCACTCAACTAGCAATCTAGGACTAAACATTTGTCCCAGCTCTTGCCTTGCATGAATGGGCCAAATGGGTCTCTAGGATTTCAGAAATTTATTGGCATATAATAAATATGCTGGGCCTATTTAGGCAAAAATTCCAAAAATCCCCCATCAGATCCCAGAGGCACATGAAGTTTGCCTTTGGTTCCAAAACATTGTTTATATACCGGTACGGTAGTGGAGACTGTTAAGTTGAACTTTCACCTAGAGCTTTATGTTATACTAGGTTGCAACTTGTACAGTGGACTATGCCTTAAACTGCAAGTTTGCTGCGAACCTAGCTTCACAAAAAGTCTTGACCGATACTAGGCTATCGTGGGACTTTCCCGTGGGTGGAGCTTATACGTCATACTCCATGAGCTTTCATGAGTTTATTAAAGAGCACCCTACTCTCATAGACTGCGACGTTTTAACAGTCAGACTCATATAGGTGTGTTCTTCAAAAGATGTTCTGCAGGACAACATCTTTGATTAGGATAAGCCACTTAGAACATATTAAGATAATAAATTAACCTGTCGTGTAGAATAGGAAAGTATTGCAGCTTTATGGAGTGGTATTCATTAAAGTAGGGATACTTTCCTCTCAGCTAACCAACAGCTTGTCTCCCAATTCTAAATCACGGGATCTCCGATCACATAGAGTGGTTTACCACTGTGGAAAGCTCAAATTGTGGGTCTCATATATAAGCGAGCCAATAATTTGAGAGTATCTCAGTTGGTCTCTAGCATTTCCTCGATTCTTTCGAAGCAACACACTAGGTTCATACGATGTAGGAGAAAACTTGAAGTCGCTATACCCGAAACGACTCCAGACCTTTTCCACATAGTGGGACGGAAGCAAAGTAATCCCACCGTCATCATCTCTCAATAGCTTGATGTTCAGGATGACATCAGCTACTCCCAGATCCTTCATCTCAAAGGAACGAGATAAAAAATCTTTGACCTCCTTAATTGCATTAAGGTTGGTTCCGAAAATCAGTATGTCATCAACATACAAACAAAGGATGACTCCCTCACCCCTACCATGGCGATGGTACACACATTTATCAGCTTCATTTACAACAAAGCCTGCAGCAGTTAAAGTTCTTTCAAACTTCTCATGCCACTGCTTAGGGGCTTGTTTTTGGCCATATAAAGATTTCAACAACTTGCACACCTTTCCTTCTTGACCATTTATCACAAAGCCATCTGGCTGATCCATGTAAATTTCCTCATCCAACTCTCCATTAAGGAAAGTTGTCTTAACGTCCATTTGATGAACGAGAAGACCATGAGAGGCAGCCAATGAGAGTAATACTCGAATGGTGGTCAATCTGGCAACAGGTGAGTAATTGTCAAAGAAGTCTTCACCTTCTTTTTGAGTATATCCCTTGGCCATAAGCCGTGCCTTGTACTTCTCAATAGTACCATCAGGGCTAAGCTTTTTCTTAAACACCCACTTGCATCCTACAGGTTTACACCCATAAGGGCGATCAGTGATCTCCCATGTTCCATTAGCTAAGATGGAATTCATCTCACTATGGACAGCTTCCTTCCAGTAGTCAGCATCAGGAAATGCATATGCTTCTGAAATGGACGTGGGAGTGTCATCCACAAGGTACACAATGAAATCATCACCAAAATACTTTGCAGACCTTTGTCTCTTGCTCCTTTTAGGAATTTCATTATCATCCTCCTTAGGACTTTCAGAGTGTTCAATTGGAATGGTAGGTTCATAAAATGTAGCAACTTCCTGATTAGATGAACTAGGTATCTTCGGATTTGGTGAGTTAGGTTTATCCTTCATAGGAAAGATATCCTCAAATAAAGTCGCATCAGTCGACTCCATGATTATACCGACATGAATGTAAGGTATTTTGGATTTTACTATCAAGAATCTATAACCAATGCTATGAAAAACATAGCCCAAAAAAACACAATCAATGGTTTTTGGTCCAAGCTTGCGCTTCTTAAGGATTGGTACATTAACCATTGCCAAACAACCCCAAGTACGTAAGTAAGAGAGTTTTAATCTTTTCTTCTCCCATTCTTCGAATGGAGTAATTTCTTTGTTCTTTGTGGGAACTCGGTTTAGGACATGACACACAGTCAATAGTGCCTCCCCCCCACCATTCCTTAGAGATACCCGATGTGTCTAACATGGCATTAACCAAATCTGTTAGAGTACGGTTCTTTCTTTCGGCTACTCCATTTGACTGGGGTGAGTAGGGAGGCGTCCTCTCATGAATTATGCCATGTTCTGCACAAAAGAAATCAAACTCGTTGGAAAAATACTCTCCACCACGATCAGACCTAAGACTCTTAATCTTTCGATCAAGTTGCTTTTCTGCCTTAGCTTTATAGATTTTGAAGAAACTTAGAGCAACATCTTTTGATTTCAGAAGATACGCATGAAAATATCTCGTAGAGTCATCAATCAAAGTCATGAGATATTTCTTTCCACCTTTTGTCAACACACCATTCATCTCACAAATATCAGAATGTATGAGCTCTAGTGGTGTTAAATTTCTCACTTTTGCAGTCGTATGTGACTTGCGAGGTTGTTTAGCTTGCACGCAGACTTGGCACTTAGATCCCTTAACAGTTGTGAAATCAGGGATTAAATTCATTTTGGCTAGCTGCGTCATACAACCAAAATTAATATGACAAATGTCAACACCCGGATTTTTAATCCCAGATGCCTGTTATGCCATACATCGCAATCCCAGGATTACCATTTTTGTGAGACATAACAGATTTGGATACCACAGTACATCATCCATTACAAACCATACATAAGGTCTTACACAAATAAGGATCTCATGATCCAGTTCTTAATACAACTCAAGCAGGGGAATAACGTAAGAGTAAAGATAGTGTAGGCGAAGCTCCATCTTCGGGGTCACAGGCAATGCTAACGATGGGAGATGATCCTAGTTGTCGTAACCTTCCAGCGGTCCATCATCCTGGTACTCCTCTTCATATTCTGGCCACGGGAATAGCCAGGGACAAAGCCATGAGTACTCTTTAAGTACTCGCAAACTAATACTAACAAGTTAAGGGGGTTTTTGTAGTAGGACACTGGGCTCTAGGGTTGTTTTGCAAAAAGCCAGATTTACATCTACTA
Source organism: Avena sativa (assembly GCA_916181665.1). NCBI lineage: Eukaryota > Viridiplantae > Streptophyta > Magnoliopsida > Poales > Poaceae > Avena > Avena sativa. Next base: position 27,520,935 of record OV702283.1, read on the forward strand.
AGTTTAGAAGCAACGAAAACTAGTTGAAAGTTTTATAACACCTAAGTGGGAACTTCAATTTCATATCACAACTCTGTTGTGGTCAAGTCAAAGTCATAATTCATTTCACAAGTCATTTTGAAAACATCTAACGGGAGAACAGTATGGCCACTCCAACTTTCCATAACTGCAGACGCGGCTATTCGAATAGTTTGACACCCTGCAGAGATTGTACACTTTCACCACAACATTCGATACATCCGTCAGGAACAATCCTGAATTCACCATACTCAGTATGCGGATAATCAATCCCAACCTTTCAATTACACGCCCTAGTATATGCACCTCTCCTGTGAGTTTGGCCTCCCAACCATGACCAGCTGTCATCTTGGGTACTGCACAGGTGGACAATATTCACAAGGTAGCCTCATCTCAGACCTTGGCCGCGAGGGAACCCATACTAAGGTATATAAATTTCTAGTCAAGCCCTACCCAATTTTCGGGTATTATGGTTGTACGGTAAAATTGGAATGGTATCGCATCTATACAACCATCAGTTTTATCAAGGGCTAAGGCTCATGCCTCAACATTTTCATCATCAAAATCATCTGGTGTTCGAGAACACGTGTCAAAACATCTCAGTAGAATGACTCATCATTCTAAGGTTTTCATAACCATTTTCACCAAGTATTCCCATCTAAAGTTGATCAAGTTTTATGCTTAGCACTAGCATCTACAAGTGGGGGTAAGTACTAATGAGGGGTGGTAAACAAGTGGATATTGGTTAAGTTCAATCTCATGCCTTAGGATGACATCAATATTATCTACTTAGGCCAAATTTAATGCTCTTTATGCTACCTTCAATTATCTTTTTAGAACCTACAAGTCACTTAAGTAAACTCTAAGAGAAAGCTTTGCTAAAGAAATAAAATATAAAGCTTGTAAGTAAAACTAGGATTGGGTATCGTCAAATATGTCTAACTAAGCATGCTTAATGCATTGCCTAGGTTATCTAACTTTCATAGTTGCAAGTGTTATCTTGCAAGGGTTTAAGTATTGGCTTGCCTTGAGCAGAGCAGTGGTTGAAGTTCTCCTCGGCTTCTTCCTCGTAGTATCCTCCTTCCTCCTCGTATCCTTGGTCAGTACTAGCGTCTATAAATAAATATGAGGTACACAATCACCAAACAATACTTAACTATTTTCAATCATCACACAAATGTGTACTATAGATGATCTAGCATCATCACCTACATTGCAAGATTAAAGCATTTGTCTTATTTATTTTAATTTGAGAAAAGTAATTTCTACTCATTGAAAAACTACTTAAGATTTAATATTCTCCAACTCTAATATGGGATCATGTTTACACATGTCATCACCACATATTTCAGTTCATGGGAATGTGATTTAAAGTGGTGTCACAATTTAATAAGGTTTAACCTTTTATTTTAAATAATTAAAATGACTAGAAATGCCTATGTGACATTCTTTTATTACTTGAACATTGTTTCTGTAAGTAAACCCATATGTTTTTATATATTCTGAAAGGTATGATCAAATGTGATTTTTGAGAGTTGGAATCCACTCAAAAGCTCTTACGGTTGAATTTTGAAAAATGTTTGAATGCAGAAAAGCTACTGCCTTGTTATTTTTACCAAGGGTGATCTACAGATCCAAATGATTTGAATCCAACGGGCTTGGATTAAGCATTTCAGTACCTTTCTAACAAAATTGGTTTCATGCATTTTGGTTCATTGAATCGAGCTGGGTTGATTTTTTAATCTATGTACAGAACTATGTTTGAAAATAAATGGAAAAAAATCTAAATTTAAACTGCTGGGTCGCGTGGGAGACGCTAATGGGCCGGCCGAGTGTCACTCCGAAGCGCGGGGCTCAGCTGACAGGGGGGCTCCCAGTCAGCGGCTCATAACTCGTGAAGCGGTACGGGGCTATATGGGATGTTGGATTAGAGTGGGGATCAACGGCTGGGGATCGTCGTCGATGAAGAACATGTCACCGGCGAGCTCTAACCCTAGCGGCTCGGTAGGGGTGCATAGGGGGCATACCAGGACTCCAGCGACAACGGCGAGGCGGGCAAACGAACTGGTGGTCGACGGCGAGCTCACGGACGATCGAGGCAGCTCCAGGGGTGGTCGCAATCAGTGGCGCCCTTCTCCTCTAGAGGCGGCCTGCTCCGGTACAATTCCGGTGAGTTGCTGCTCCCTGTGCTCCGGCTAGAGGTGTGGGACGATCATAGAGGTGATGGGAGTGGAATGGTGTGCTGCAAACGGCTAGGGGTGGCCTCCTTTTATAGGCTCAACGGAGAGACCGAGAGGGATGGGCAGGCGATAGTGGTGACATGGCTACGGGCTGCTAGCGGCATGACTATGGGTGGCGATCGACGTGCGGTCTCCTGGCGGTGCTCTAGGACGTCAATGCGGGCGTAGAGGCGGTGGTAAACGGTCGGGCGAGGCTGGCGCTCTGAGCGGCAGAGGCGGCGACTTCGACGGCGAGCGGTGGCTGTGGGGCGTTGGACGGCGAACGGGGGTGTCTGGCGTGCTACCTGGGTTGTGGCGACGCGGTGGGCACGGGCTGCGGTCGAGGGGCGGCGTGTGCATGCTGCCGGGTGAGGCGCTCTGGCGCGTGCTCGGCATGTCGCTGTGGCACTGGGCGCGGGGTTTTCTCGGTGGTCCATGGCTGGGTTTGGCTCGTGGAGGGGACAGTGGGCGGCGGTGAGGTGTTGGCTAACTCACAGACATGGCGAGAGAGGGGGAGGTGGTCTGCTGCGGCGGCGACCAAGTTGGCCGGCGAGGTGGGCTCGGCTTGGCAATGGCCATGCTGCTAGGAGGTAGGGGGTGGGTTAGTTAGGTCCTGGTTTGATCCAGGGGGACAATATGATCAAATGAATGTCAAATGGGAGACAAGTTTGGCCAGAACACTATTTGAAATAGTGAAATTGATTTGGTTTAAATTCTGTCTGCCAAGTGTTTGATGAAATGGCCGCAAGAAACTTCTTTTTGAATTTTGAAAAGATTTTTGGTGGGTGTGCTAGGCATTTGCTTGAGACCCTGTGGTTGCTTGGGTTTTGAAAATTGAGCTTGTTTGAGTGGTTTTTGAAATAGTGGGATCTTCCCATATGAGATAGATTCAATTTTAAACTGTCATTTAAACTTAGCATTTGAACGTTTTTGGAAGATCACAAAGTGGGCCTTGGTACCTCATTATGTGTACTAACAAGGGGTGCAAAGATCCACAATTGTTTCTGTTAAGTTTTGAGTGCTAGGAATAGCCAAAGTAGGCATGATAGTTAATTTGGCAAAAATGACCATTCCCTTCATTTATTCATTTTGAGTTGTTTTTCTTTGGGAAAAGTTTGGGAATGATTTAGATGATGTTTATTTCACCTAAGAATCATTTTACAAGCAATGAATCACAGAACCAAGGCAATTCAAAAGAACTCCTAATTTAAATACACATACATATGCATGCCTTCATATTTTGAGATGGGAAAGTTTTTGTTAACCCTAAATTTGATGATTAGAGTTTGATGATCCATGCTAATATTTTTGGGATGTTACAAACCTTCCCCCCTTAAACAAAATCTCGTCCCAAGATTTGAAAAAGGACGAAAAAGATTACCTAGGATTTAAAGAGATCTGGGAACTCCGTCCTGATGTGATCTTCTCTCTCCCAGGTAGCTTCTTCTTCCGTGTGGTTGCTCCACTGAATCTTGAGAAACTTGATGCTTCGGGTTCCGGTAGTTATGAAAGCTTCTTCCAAAATACAGATGGGTACTTCGGGATAGGTCAGGTCATCATTGATCTCTATAGTCCGGTGATCAATATTCTTGAAAACTTCAGTCTTTTCCGGAACTTCGAGACATTTGCGAAGTAACGAGATATGGAACACATTGTGCACGGCTGACATTTCTGCTGGCAGTTCCAATTGATATGGTACTTCTCCTCGACGTTTCAGAATCTTGAAGGGTCCGATATATATGGGGGCTAACTTTCCCTTCAGTTGGAAACATTGCATTCCTTTCAATGGCGACACTTTCAGATACACAAACTCTCCGATGTTGAAAGCAAGGTCTCGACGTCTCTTGTCGGCGTAACTCTTCTGTCTTGACTGGGTGGTCTTGAGGTGTTCACGAATCCTGTGAACCTTCTCTTCTGCTTCTCGTAGGATGTCGGGTCCGAAAATCTGACTCTCTCCTACTTCCGACCAATTCAAAGGGGTGCGGCACTTCCTTCCATACATGAATTCAAATGGGGACATTTGCAAACTAGATTGATAACTGTTGTTGTATGAAAATTCTGCAAACGGCAAACAATCTTCCCATTTAGATCCATACTCTAACACACATGCTCTCAACATATCTTCGAGTATTTGATTTACTCGCTCTGTTTGTCTATCGGTCTAAGGGTGATAAGCTGTGCTGGAATCTAGTCGGGTTCCTAAACCTTCTTGGACTTTCTTCCAGAATCTCGAGGTAAACTGAGTTCCTCGATCCGATACGATGTTCTTGGGGACTCCGTGCAAACTGACGATTCTAGCGATGTATAACTCCGCTAACTTCGAACTCTGATATGTGGTCTTGACTGGTAAGAAATGGGCGACTTTGGACAATGTGTCAACTATGACCCAGATAGAGTCATTTCCCCTACTAGAAGTATGCAATCCGGTGATAAATTCCATTCCAACAGAATCCCATTTCCATTCTGGAATCTGTAGAGGTTGCAACAATCCAGCGGGTCTTTTATGTCCTGCCTTGACACTCTGACATATATTACACTTGGTGGTATAGCTTCCGATTTGTCTCTTCATATTATGCCACCAAAATTGTTCCTTCAAATCCTGATACATCTTTGTTCCTCCGGGGTGGATAGAATAAAGAGTATCATGAGCTTCTTTCAGAATCTGCTGGTACACAAAGACGTCCTTTGTACCATAGAACTCCTTCTTCGTCTTCCGTAAATCCGGGTACTTTGCCTGTACCGATACAATGCTTGATTCCGTCGATGCTAGCATTTCCTTTCTGCGCCTCCTTGATCTGGCTGATCAAAGTGGGTTGAAGTTCTATGCTAGCCAAAAATCCTTCACTCACTAATTCCATTCGGAAATCTTCCATATCCTTCTGCAAACTTGGTTGCTCCTTCAAAATCATGGAGTTCAAGCGGCACGGCAATATACTAAGGGCATCTGCTACCACATTCGCTTTACCGGGGTGATAGTGAATGTCCAGGTCGTAATCCTTGATTAGCTCAATCCATCTTCTCTGTCTCATATTCAGCTCCTTCTGGGTGAATATATACTTCAGGCTCTTGTGATCCGAATAAATGTCACAACGGTTTCACATCAGGTAATGCCTACATGTCTTCAGGGCTAGCACTACGGCTGCGAGCTCGAGGTCATGGGTTGGGTAGTTTTATTCATGCTGCTTCAGTTGTCGAGATAGACAGGACATAAATTTTCCTTCTTGCATTAGCACACATCCGAGACCGATCTTGGATGCGTCACAATACACGTCAAAGGGCTTTGTGATATCTGGCATGATCAAGATTGGGGCTGAAATCAATCTTCTCTTGAGTTCTTGAAAACTCGCTTCACATTTGTCCGTCTATTCAAACTTCTTGTCCTTCTTCAGCAATTGGGTCATGGGTCTGGCGATACTCGAGAATCCTTCTACGAACTTGCGGTAGTATCCCGTCAATCCGAGAAATACACGAACTTGGGTTTGAGTGGTTGGGGCTTGCCAATCTTCGACATCTTTCACCTTTGCAGAGTCAACGGCGGTTCCTCCGGCTGATACAATATGTCCAAGAAATCCTACCTCCTGTAACCAGAATTCACATTTGCTAAACTTGGCATACAACTGATGCTCTCTAAGGGTTCCAAGAATGGTCCTTAGGTGTAGCTCATGTTCTTCTTCTGACTTGGAATAAATCAGAATGTCATCGATGAAAACAACAACAAACTTATCCAGGAAGTCCATAAAAATATTATTCATGAGATTCATGAAATAAGCGGGGGCATTGGTTAATCCAAAAGACATGACAGTATACTCGTATAATCCATATCTGGTGGTAAAGGCAGTCTTGGAAATATCCTCTACGCGAATCTTGAGTTGATGATAGTCAGTTCTAAGATCAATCTTAGAAAACACCTTGGCACCAGTCAACTGGTCAAACAGATCTTCTGTCTTGGGCAATGGGTACTTGTTCTTGATAGTGACTGAAGGGAATATGCCCTGAGAGGCAATAATAAAATGTTTACTATGTGTATTCCAAGTATATGATAGATGTTTATTTTGCATGCTATAATTTTATTAATACGGAAACGTTAATACATGTGTGTTTAATAAACAAACAGAAAGTTCCTAGTTATGCCTCTCTCATAAACTAGTTCGTTGATTAACAAGATGATCACGGTTTCCTGATCATAGACATTGGATGTTGTTAATAACGAGATCACAACATTAGTGTAATGGTGTGATGAACATTCATCCGAAGTATAGCATTACGATCAAAGTCATTGAGTTTATATTTCTATAAACAAACTACAAAGTAGTCCTAATCCTTAGACCATGAGATCATGCCAATCACTAACACCGGAAGAGTTTCTTGTTGACATCAAACGTCACTCCGTAACTGGGTGATTATAAAGATGGCTTCAAAGCTACTAAAGTGTTATGTTGAGAATCATGGATCAAGAGTGGAATTTGTTCATCCCGATGACGGATAGATATGCTCTGGGCCCTCTCGGTGATATCACATTGGTTAGCTTGCAATCAAGTGATTTGATCATTAGAATGTTATATCACAGGAACGAGAAAAGAGTGCATGTCAGTAACAAGATCAAACTAGGTATGGAGATACTGATGATCGAATCTCGGACATGTAATATATCGTGAAACAAAGGGATTAAGATACAAGCGTAAAAGGTTCTGACGATCACAGGAAAAGTCATCGTTGAATGTGTGGGAGTCAGTATGGATCTCCAGGTCCCGCTACTGATTATTGATCGGAGAAGGGTCTCGATCATGTCCGCATTATTCGTGAACCGTAGGGTGACACACTTAAGGGACACTGGCATCCAGTTGGAGAAAATGTTTCATGCCGAAAGAATAAACAAGCGCAGGAATTTATTTCACTAGATACCGAAACAGGTTTTCGGGTGAAATTGCATAAAGTGGTTATGCATGTGAAATGGAATTCTAGCAAGGGGTTATTTGTAAATGTTTGTCATTAAAGTAATTGACAAAATTCTGAATAAAATAAAAGAGTTTTATTTAATGAGAGTTTGCATTAAATTTGGTGGAAATTTAATGGGAATTTGAGTGGACTTTTGAGTGGAGGGAATTTAAAGGACATTTTGTGAGTGGAGTGTCCACCCACATGAATGAAGGAGGGGAGGGGGAAGCCCCCATGGCCGGCGGCCACCCCCTTGGGTGCCCCCCTCCTCCTATAAAAGGAGCCCCTCCTCTCACTTGTCTCTCACACCTCCTCGTGAAGGATCTCTCTCTCCCCCTCTAGAATTTATCCCCATGGTCTCGGACTAGCGAGATACATGTTCCCGGTGGCTATTTGGCAAGAAAGGGTTGTGCTTCCGCTGCATCGCTGGAGCGAGGAGGCGGAGGTTTCCCGGTGTCTTGTACGTGTGTGCGAGCACGGATGCGCTGCTGCTTTGCGGTGCTAGGACTTCCTCTCGATCTTGAGATCGGCAAGAGATCGTCTACATCAACCACGAGTTGAAATCGTTAAGCTTTGTCGGTCTTCAAGGGTATGTTCTGTACGGATATACATCTGCCCGTTGTTTGTATCTAGTAGATAGATCTTGGTACATAGTTCCCATCGTAGGAAATTTTTTGTTTTCTATGCTGCGAACCCTACAGTGGTATCAGAGCCGGATCTTAGATGCTTTACACGGGTAGTACACATATGAGTATGTGGGCGATGATGATCATGTTGTTGCTCCTTTGTTGTAATTTTGGATATTGGTGGCATAGTGGGATGAAGCGGCCCGGATAAACTTTACATGTCCTCGCACATGAGACCTGTTCCACGCTTGACATGCAACTAGTTTGCATAAGTGGCTAGCGGGTGTCTGTCTCTCCTACTATAGTCAATATCTATTTTGCAAAAAATTGTCAACAATTTGGTTATCCTCGTTGTGGTTCATGTTCGTAGGTAAGAACGGTTCTATCTCGAAAGCCCTAAGCCACGTAAAACTTGCAATGGATAAATTAGAGGCGTCTAGTTTAGATTGTTGCTGGGCTAGTGTTATGATATGGTAGTGTTGTAAGTAGAAGTATGAGATGATACTCTTACAACACACATAGCGTGTAATCTCCATAGACCTTGGACTTACACATATAGGTATGATAGTAATCATACCACGGTGCACATGATAGAGATCATATGCGGGAACCATATCATTTCACTAATAAACATGTGATGTTTGATAGCATCTTATATTGCTTGTTTAGCTCTTTGTTAGCATAATAAGATGATCCCTCTTTTAAATATCAAGATAAGAATGTGTTCTTCCTTTAGTATGCACCGATTATGTTTTTGTCGCTCCAAGACATCACGTGATGATCGGGTGTTCTTGGATCCACGACCATATTTCGGGTGTAAATCAGTTACACACGCGAATACTAAGGTTCTAACTTGACGAGCCTAGCATGTACAGACATGGCCTCGGAACACGGACCGAAAGGTTAAGCATGAGTCATATAGTTGATATGATGCCCATTTGATGCTCTCCTTTGAAGCTACACCGACTCACGTGATGATCGGACTTGGTGTAGTGGATTTGGTTCATGTAATCACCAAAAAGGCACGAGGGATGTCGTTTTTGAGTGGGAGTTCATTCGTAATATGGATTAGTTGAACTCAATCTATCATACACTTAGTCTAAACTTTACAAATTCTGTTGTAGATGGCACCACCTGCTTTTAAATTTGAATGTGTTCATGGAGAAAGAGAAACTTGCAACGAACGGTAGCAACTTTACCGAATGGGCCATGAATTTGAGGATTCTCCTCTTTGCTGCACAAAAGCAATATGTGCTAGAAGCGCCGTTAGGCCCCCCACCTTTAGATGATGCCCCTGACGAGGAGAAGAATGTCTATCTGACTCGTCAGGAGGACCACAACTTAGTTCATTGCGGCATATTGTATGGGCTAGAGCCGGAACTTCGAAAGCGTTTCGAAAATGGCAATGCTTTTGATACAATGGGTGAGTTGAAAATGATTTTCGACACACATGCTGCTGTAGAGAGCTACAACGCTTCAGAAAAGTTCTTTAGCTGCATGATGGAAGAGCATAGCTCCGTTAGTGAGCATGTACTCAAGATGTCGGGTTACGCCGATAAGCTTGTGTCCTTGGGAATATCGATTCCCATTGACTTAGGCATCCATCGTGTTTTGCAGTCTCTGCCACCTAGCTATAAGAGCTTCGTGATGAACTATATTGTAAGGGGACTGGCCACTGGAAGCGCAACTGCCCCAAGTATTTGGCAGACAAGAAAGCCGGCAAGGCAAACAAAGGTATATATGATATACATGTTATTGATGTGTACTTGACTAGTGCTTGCAGTAGCACCTGGGTATTTGATACCGGTTCAGTTGCTAATATTTGTAACTCGAATCAGGGGCTGCGGAACAAGCGACCGCTAGCAAGGGGTGAGGTCAAGATGCGTGTCGGCAATGGATCAAGCGTTGATGTGATCGCCGTCGGAACGCTGCCTCTCCACTTGCCGTCGGGATTAGTTATAAACTTGAATAATTGTTATCTGGTGCCTGCACTAAGCATGAACATTGTATCTGGATCGTGTTTGATGCGAAGTGGTTATTCATTTAAATCTGAGAACAATGGTTGTTCCATTTATATGAATGAAATCTTTTATGGTCATGCACCGATGATGAATGGTTTATTTCTTTTGGATCTTGATAATAATGTTACACATTGAAATGGATCGTATGGGCACCTAGAGGGGGGTGAATAGGTGCTAACCAATTTTTAATACTTTTTCAATTTTAGGCTTGACACAAAGTAAATTCTCTAGATATGCAACTACGAGAATTTTCCTATATGTAGCCCTAACTACTAAGCATGTAAAAGAGGAGCGAGGAAACCGTAGTGGAGCACGCGGAGACATAGGGATTTGTTTTACCGTAGTTCCTTCCTTGTTAAGGGAAGTACATCTGCGTTGGAGGGGTGGGCGGTTCTAAGACCACCACGCCACAATAGGCCTCACCCTGTTCTCCGATGGATCTCGCCACGAGAGGCCTGATCCACCTTCTCCACTATTGGATCCCTTCGAGGCGGGAACCGGTGCCTTTTACAACACTATCGGGGCACACACCCACAACCGAATTGGGGGCTCCCGGGATAACAACAAGCTGCCAAAAGAACAAGGTTTATCAATATAAACAAAAACGAGGATCTAGATTTTTGCAAGAAATACTAGATCAGAGGTTCTCCAAATGAATGGAGAGGAGATGAAGCGCTTGATTGCTGATGATGAAGATCGAGTTCTCCTCCTTTGATTCCCCAAGGTATGGGGCCTTTGGGTGGATCTAGGTGGAGCACTCTTGGATGAAGCTTTCAGATCTGATCTGTTCTTTTTCGAGATGAATCGAGAGTTCTGGCAGGAGGTGGATGGCTGGATTAAATACCCCCTCCCCAGATCTGGCCGTTGCACAACTTTGGGGGCGGATTATCCGCCCCCCACTTGGGGCGGATTATCCGCCCCCTGGGGAAAACTCCGACCCAAGGACGGATTCTCCGGGGGAAACTCCGCCCCCTCTCTGGGGCTTGCGCCTTGGCGATGAGCAGGAGGGGCGGATTATCCGGCGGGGCCAGAAACTCCGGCCAAAATTCCGCCCCCCTTCTGGGGCTTGCGCCTGCTTGGGCAGAGGGAGGGGCGGATTATCCGCCCCCAAAGGCAGAGTTCTGAGCTGCAACACTTCAACACACATTAAATGATCCTTGGTATTGTTATCTAACACACAAAACACTAGGGATTAAGAAATGTTCTTTCAATCTCCCCCTTTTTGGTGTTAGATGACAATACTAGGATTTGCAATAAAACCGGCAAATGCCACCTTAAATAATGAAAGACGCTCCCCCTAGATGTGTGCATAATTAAGATTTGCATTTGAATACAAATACACACACTAGGTAGAACACTACTTTAAGGTTTGGAAAAAAATGTCATACCACCGGAATATATAGCCAAGGCATACATAGATAATCCCATGAATCCATATGCCATCAAATATGCTCCATAATTCCAGAATTCCATGTGGTCCAAGATAGATAAATCCAGAAATCCATGAATACCAAACAAAGTACCAAACTGTGGAGTACGACATAGTCTTACACAAACAACCACAAATAGCAAACAAGTTCACGCTAGAAAAGGCACAAGCAAGCAAATAAAAACAACTAACATCGAAGAGCTTGTGCCCGACCCCTGCAAATCCACGAGACCTAATAGAACTACTTCTCCCCCTTTGGCATCAAAACGCCAAAAAGGAAGAAGAGCGATGCTAACGCCCCTGGAGATCACTCTGCCTCATCCTCGTCGTAGTCATTCCCGTCCCCTTCCTCTTCATCATACTCATCATCATCTTCATCAGCTGGAGGAGTGGGTGCCCTCGGTGGAGGAGGAAAGAGACAACTCTCGAGCTTGCCATAGTTGATACCTAAGAGTGTTCCACTGAGCATATGGATCCGGAGCAGTGGGAGGAGGTGGATTGCCAGTGGCACCTGAGACATGGTGGAGGATAAGCTGCTGCGTGTGATCCCTCTCATGATCCCTGCGGTACGCCTGATATTGGCCCTTGTGAATGTCAATACCCATGCAAAGAATGTTCCGCTGGAACCAATTAAGCTGCTTTACCTCACGTGCCATTGGGGACACCGTGGAACGACGACCACTAGCCCGAGCATCACGCATGAAGGTCTCCGGGGCAGTGGAAGGGTGATGAGTCTTCTGAGCCTTGTTGTAGATTTTCTTTGGCTTATGAACACCATCCAGAGCAGTGCCAAAATCCTCATGGGGCAACATATGCTTGACGAGCATCATTATGAATGGAGCATAAGGAATAGAGAGCCTGTTGATCATAGCATCGGACATCTCATGAAAAATATAGTCCATGACATCCAGTTTGTAACCTGTGGCTGATCCAGTGTTGGTGGCACACTCGTGAGCAAACGCAAGGAGAGGAACCAGGTGACCACGGATCCTGTCATTGTTGCCACCACTAGGAGCGATGCAGTCCCTAAAAATGCCAACAAGGGCTGCATACAGGGGAGAGAGACCAGCAAAAGTACCAGCGACGCCATCAGAGGAAAGGCAAGGAGCAAGTGCAGTGTCCTTGGATGGCTTCAAGGGAGTAATGATGCGGTGACCAGCAGGAGTGTCACGACCATGGAAAGCATACCCAAGAACCTGCCCAAAAGTGCGAAAGTCTGACTGAAGCATTGTAGTCCCGGTCATCCACTTCATAGTGCGGCGCTCATCACCGCAGATCACAAGGGTGGAGAAAAACTGGCGCACCACAGAAGAGTCATAATTGCATTGAATGGTCATGAGGTGGTGCAGCCCCATCTTGTTGGTCACATCGAGTGCCTCAATGAGCCTTGTCTTGGATTGAGCCTCAGTCAAATTGATGGGACGCATGGGGCGAATCTTGAGAGTAGCATAGACATCATCATGAATAGACCGAAAGTGAGCATTAAAAAACATTTCGTCCTCGGGGGGACCATCGCTGTCAGCCTCATCATAATAATCAGTCTGACGAATAGTGGCATACTGAAGACTGTCCATAGCCTTGTAGTTGGGCCGAGACTGTTTGCCCTTGCGAGATGCGGACCTCTTAGTTTTCCTACTTGCCTCTGCCATCCGTTCAGCCTCTCTTGCTGCTCTGCTGACCTCGGTCTCGTCAATGAATTTCCCGTCTGCAGTGGGCTTGAGATAACGGGGACGGGGACGACGGACGAAGGTCTTGGTCAGCTTGGAACCACCTGTGAATAGCATTAGAGAGATAGCATGGAGATAAGTATACACACAAGTCCAGGAGAAAAACATGAAGAAAGAGTAGCAGTGCAACCCCATAGTCAAGGAAGTGCATTGGCAGAAGCAGAACCAAAACAGAAAAAAAATTTGCTCTCCAGGCCGGATTATCCGGCCCTGGTAGGGGCGGATAATCCGCCCCCCGCAGAAAAATTTCTGGATTGGCTCAGATCTGCCATGGCAAAACAGATCGGGTACTAGGGTTGCAATTCTACTGATTCTAGCATGTAAGGAACAACACCAAGAACCTTCTACAACGAGATTTCCACCAAATAAAAGACATCCCATACAAAAGGAGAGAGATGAGGGAGTTACCCTCACTCATTGGAGGAAAATCGTGGAGGAGAAGATACCCGGAGGCAAGGTGAAGAAGATCCGGGGAGAGCCCGGAGAATCCGGTGGTCGAATCGACTCCGGGAGAGGCGGATGCTCCGGCGGCGGCTGGGGGACAGAGGTAGGGTTGGGGGATGACTGGCTGCTCTGTTTGAGCCTGCCCTCCCTGACCCAGCCTATAAGGGAAGATTTCGCCTGGGGCGGATAATCCGCCCCCTACTTAAGGCGGATAATCCGCCCCCCCCCCCCCAGAAATTCTGTACAGTGCAGAATCAGGCCAGAGCAACCTAGCAAACCTCTCGATGGTGTTTTAGAGGACTTGTGTGAAAGAATAGATGGTTCAAGAAGGGAGAGAAAGGCTTGGGTTGAGAGCATCAAACTGAGATGGTACTACACACCCAAATTTGCAAGAATCAAATCAAAAAAAAGCCAAATTGGAGTGTGTTTTCCATAAGAACAAAAGATATGCAAGAAAATCCAACGAGACCCATGAAAAACCAACTCTTCTCGAGGAAGAGGGCGGTGGCCGAAGCCACCATGTTGGAGCGCATGGCATGACACCGCGAAGATGTATCTTGAGTTCAAAACCAATGCTCATCGATGACCCACATATCACAAAATGATATTAAGGGAAATGATTTTACTTGCTTTCGGCATTATGGGGGGAGGGTTGGCCCAATCAATTAGGACCACACTCCCCCTATGTCTATGCCCGCATCTAAACCAAATACATGAATAATCGCAAGTGAGTGTGCAAGGGTAGTCAAGCCAAGCTCCTTGAATCTATGATATTTATCTCATTCCTCAAATAACAAAATCTTGCTTCATCAAGGGGCTTCGTGAAAATATCAGCCAGTTGGTTCTTCGTGCTCACAAAGGATAGAGCAATATCTCCACGAGCAACATGATCCCGAATAAAGTGGTTGCGAATCTCTATATGTTTTGTTCTTGTATGTTGCACGGGATTGTAAGCAATTTTGATAGCACTTTCATTGTCGCATAAAAGAGGCACTTTGTCACAATTGACACCATATTCCTTTAAAGTTTGCCTCATCCATAACAATTGAGTACAAGCACTTGCAGCAGCAACATATTCAGCTTCGGCAGTTGAGAGTGAAATACAATTCTGTTTCTTTGATGACCAACACACTAGAGACCTGCCCAAGAATTGGCATGCACCAGAGGTTGATTTCCTATCATCTTTGTCACCAGCCCAATCTGAATCGGTGTAACCACATAGAGAGAAACTTGAACCCTTGGGATACCATAACCCAAAATTTGGGGAATGAACCAAATATCGGAAGATTCGCTTGACTGCCACTAAGTGGCTTTCTTTAGGAGCGGCTTGGTACCTTGCACACACTCCTACACTTAACACGATATTGGGCCTAGATGCGCAGAGGTAAAGGAGAGAGCCAATCATGGATCGGTATACCTTTTGATCCACATCTTTACCCTTGGGATTGAGCTCAAGATGACACTTTGTTTGCATTGGGGTAGCAACGCCATTGAGATCCGTCATCTTGAACCTTTTGAGCATGTCTTGGATGTACTTAGCTTGATTAATAAAGGTTCCCTCTCTAAGTTGTTTGATTTCAAATCCAAGAAAGAACCTGAGCTCACCCATCATAGACATCTCAAACCTGTCAGTCATAAGCTTTGAAAATTCATCGTTAAAAGCTTGGTTAGTAGAGCCAAAAATAATGTCATCTACATAAAGTTGGCATACAAAAAGCTCCCCATTAACCTTCTTAGTAAAAAGAGTGGGATCGATTTGCCCAACTTCGAATCCACGGTCTAGCAAAAGCTCTTTAAGGTGCTCATACCACGCACGTGGGGCTTGTTTAAGGCCATAGAGCGCCTTATCGAGTTTGTAGACATGGTTCGGAAATTTGGGGTCCTCAAACCCCGGGGGCTGCTTGACGTATACTAACTCATGTAGAGGACCATTAAGGAAAGCGCTCTTAACATCCATTTGTTGTAATTTAAAATTGTGATGAGCTGCATATGCAAGAAGGATACGGATGGACTCAAGGCGAGCCACAGGAGCGTAGGTCTCGCCAAAATCAATTCCTTCTACTTGAGAGAACCCTTGAGCCACTAGTCGTGCTTTATTCCTCACAACAATGCCATTTTCATCTTGTTTGTTCTTGAAGATCCACTTGGTGCCGATAACATTGCGGCAATCCTTTGGCTTTTCTACGAGCTTCCAAACTTTGTTGCGTTCGAAGTTGTTTAATTCTTCATGCATTGCAACAACCCAATCGGGGTCTTCAAGAGCATCAAAAACCTTCTTTGGTTCAACTATGGAAATGTGAGCTTGATGATCACAGAAGCTAGCAAGCTCTCTTCGAGTGGATACCCTTCGTCGTAGATCACCAACAACCTTGTCAAGAGTGTGACCTCTTAGTTCAAGGTTGCGATCAGCACGAGCCTTGCGACGAGCCTCAATGTCCTTATTGTTTCTAGGAGGAGTGGATTCAATTGTTGTATCCTTGTCTTGATTACTGCCTTGCCCTTGATCTTGGTCACCGTTACTGCCAGAAGATTGTTGCTGAACATTTTCTTTAGGCCCGGATAATCCGCCCCTTGGAGGGGCCGGACTATCCGGCCTGGGAGGTGAAGTACCATAACCATCTTCCTGAGAAAGCCTGACTGGAGTTGGAGACCCAGGGCCGGATACTCCGTCCCTGGGGGCCGGAGAATCCGTCCCTGGGGGCCGGAGAATCCGGCCTAGGAGCTTCAGAGATGTTGATTTCTCCTTCGGATCCCCTGGTACGAGTTGGAGTGCCAGGGGCGGATTGTCCGCCCCTTGGAGGGGGCGGATAATCCGGCCTGGGACTACCAGCTTGTCCAGTGGACAGATGGTCTTCAGCAGATTGTGGTGTTGGTGCAGGATTGTCTCCAACAGTAGGAGCTTGTTGATCTTGTGTAGATGAGGGCTCCACATGTGTGGAGCATTGTCCTTCCCGATCCGCCACAAGGGGTTCCTCAATGGGGCGGAAAAACCCCACGCCCATTCTTCTTATGGCATCTTGGGGTATTTCAACATCTGCATCACAAACATCAACTTGCCCTACAAAGGAGCCGTTATTTTCATCGAACTCCACACTACAAGATTCTACAACAATCCCAGTGAGCTTGTTGTATACTCTATAAGTGTGGGATTCGGCACCGTAACCAACAAAAATACCTTCTAAAGCCTTGGATTCAAATTTTGACAAACGGACACCTTTAATAAGAAAGAAACACTTACACCCGAATACCCTGAAGTATGAGATGTTGGGTTTGTTGCCGGTAAGTATTTCATATGGGGTCTTGTCCAAGATCTTCCGAAGGTAGAGCCGGTTTGATGAGTGACAAGTAGTGGATATGGCTTCAGCCCAAAAATTATAAGGAGACTTGAATTCAGCTAGCATAGATCTTGCCATATCCATCAAAGTCCGGTTCTTCCTCTCGGCTACACCATTTTGTTGAGGGGTGTACGCAGCGGAATATTGGTGTCTAATCCCCTCTTCGCTAAGAAACTCGTTTAAAGTGTAGTTCTTGAATTCTGTGCCGTTGTCACTTCTAATTGCCAAGATGGGAACATTGTGTTGACGTTGAACTTCATTGGCAAAGTCGATGACAGTTTGTTGAGTCTCACTTTTCAGCTTGAAGAAATATACCCATGTATATCTTGAGTAATCATCGACGATGACCAAGCAATATTTCTTCCCACCAAGACTTGCATGAGAAGGAGGACCAAATAAATCCACATGGAGTAATTCCAAGATCCTCTTTGATGACACAATAGTCTTCCTCTTGTGGGGAGAATCATGCATTTTTCCTTCAACATAAGCCCTGCAAACACGATCTTTGGCAAAAGAGACATTGTATTTTCGTCCAAGTATGTGGCCACCCTTTTGGAGATTTTGCAAAGTTCTCATGTTGACATGGGCTAAACGGCGATGCCATAGCCAGCCCACGTCGGCCTTTCCGAATAGACACATCGGACCCGAAGTGGTTTTCCCCGAGAAGTCCACCACATACAGGTCATTTTCGACGTATCCAACGAAAGCGACCTTTAGAGACTTGCTCCATAAGAGTACCACCAAATCATTATCGATAAAAACAGCAAAACCCATCTTGCCAAGGGCACGAACAGAAAGAAGATTGTAGCCAAGGGTCTCAACAAGCATGACGTCCACGAGAGAGATATCGTGGGCAACCACAACCTTGCCAAGACCCAATACCTGAGATTTAGACTTATCACCATAGGAGACTGTGATATTATCAAGATTTGGACGCATCTCCGTGATGATCTCCTTGCTTCCGGTCATATGACTAGTGCAGCCACTATCCAGCACCCATTTCGACCCACCGGAAGCATAGCCCTGCAAGAAAATTACTTCTTGGTTTTAGGTACCCATTTTTCAATGGGTCCTTTCATGTTAGTAACAAGGGTCTTTGGGACCCAAATAGACCAAGCAATATATTCATCAAAAGGACCAACATAATAAGCATAAACATCGCCATAATCATCACAAAAGAGTTCATAATTCGGATTGTGAGACCCTGCAAAACCAATATTATTAGTCTTGTCTTTTGTGACAACCTTCTCAGCAGTGCTTGTCTTTAATTGCACATTCTTGGTCTTGTTCTTCTTGGTTTTCTTCTTCTTGGAATTGGTGACATACCCAAGTCCCTCTTTACCTTGATTTGACCTTTGCTTGCCAAGGACTTCATCAAGCACACCTTTGTCCTTTGTAGTGATGTCCTTGATCACTTCTTTTTCCACACTAGCATTTTTCTTGTTACTATATGTTGAGTTGGACGAGCTAGGAGTATCATATTCGGCCAATCGACTTTGAAGCTGATCATGTGACTCACTGAGAATAGAGAACTCGTTTTTCAACGCCTTGTGAGCATTGTCAAGTTTCTCCAATTCCTCGGAGAGTCTATCATGAGCAGCCCCAAAGTCAATCCTTTCCTTCTTTAACTTCTCTGCCTTGGTGACAGCATTGTCACGTTCCTTAACGAGTTTAGTCACAATTTCTTCATGTGACTCTTCCATAGACTCAAGCCTCTCTTCAAGAGAGACCCGAGCTTCTTCTTCTTCTTCAAGAGCATTTTTTAGGGATGCAATTTCCATTGCATCCTCCCTTTCAATTTTGCCCTTTTCTTCGAGGAGTGCTTCGTTTTGGGCCAGCTGATCCATAAGAGCCTCAAAACGAACTTTGTGCTCACCTTGAAAGTTAGTATAGAAATAATCCAAAGCAATAATCTCTTCTTTAACCTTAAGACTAGCAGGATCATCCATGTCTATCATAGCCTTGGGAAAAGAAGAGTTAGAAGAAGTTACCTCGGAGCTTCTTGCCATGAGGCAAGTAGCATTCTTGTTGATGATGTTTTCGTTCGGAGAGTCGAAGAGAGATGTTGATGTAGATGTGGTGGCTATAGCAGCCACCTCTTGAGAGCTATCGTCCTCGTCCTCATCTTCACTCCCCGATGAATATTCTTCTTGAGCTACTAGAACAATCTTTGGTTGCTTCTTGAAAGGAGCATTCTTCTTTACAAACTGTTTCTTACGTGGAGCTTTTGATTTGTCCTTGAAAATGAGTCTTCCTCCATTATCCTCTCTACTTTGATATGGACACTCAGCTACGAAGTGCAGCCGGTCACCACAATTAAAGCATGTTCTCAGCTTGGGACCATTTTCTTTTCTTCCATAGGCTCCACTTTTGCGATCTAGTTCAGCTTTAGCCTTGGCTGGATCTTTCCAAAAGTTTCTTGCATAAAGAGCCAAGTATTGTCCGTGGATCCTTTTTATATCTTCGGGACAGTCCAGACCTTCTACCGCATATTCATCATGATCAATCACACTAGTCTTCAAAGCCATGTTGACCCCTTTTGCATCCCCATAGCTCGAGCACGAGCATCTTCGGCATTCTTGGCGGCCACTTTGAAGGCGGCCATTTCTTGCATTACCTCATTGGATGACATGAGGTGATAATTATGCCTACCTTGGAGACTTTTCAAATCTGTGGGCTCAAATGGCATAAGAGCACTGACATACTTGCGCTTGATCCAAGCATCATCAACATGAGCTGCACCGTGGTTTCTGAAGGTTGTAGCTATTGCCTTGAGCCTCCTATACATGTCCTAGTGGTCTTCTCCATCCAGCATATAAAATCCTTCAGCTTCATTGCTCAAGGCATCATATCTATTCCTTCTCATACTTTCATTTCTGATGAAGAGCTCGGTGAGAGCATCCCAAGCTTCTTTAGCTGTGCTAAGATGCTGAATGTGTGGCATGTCTTTGTCACCCACACCAAGCTGTATCATGTGTAGATCTGTAGCATTGAGTTGGCTATCGACGACTTCTCTCCTTGTGAGATTGTTAGGATTTCCAACATGAAGACCATTTTCGATGATCTTCCACAACTCTATGGAGGAACTGCACACATGAGATTTCATCAAAAATTGCCATTGAGAGAAAGTAGAAGCTGAAAGTTTGGGTGGATCACCCCTATTATGTATATGTGGGTGAGGAATAGGCGGATCGGGGGAATACACATGAGAAACCTCATTGTATCCATCCTTACCGCTATCCTTTTTCGAGGAGGAGCTCTTACTAGTATCATCACCTACCACTTCGTTATCTTTGGAAACAGTTTTACCCGTTTCCTTGGATTGCGGAGTGGTATCCTCAGAGTTAGATGGAGGTGATGCTGCGGATGTGGAGAGACGCATCTCTTCCATCTTAGCCTCCATTGAACTCACCAAGGTTGTTTCCAACGTCTTGAGATCGTTCATGGTGACTACCTCCGGAGCATCACTCCCATCTCCCTTGGAACCCATACTTCTCTTAGGCGGTTAAGCCCGAAATAAGAGCCGAGGCTCTGATACCAATTGAAATGGATCGTATGGGCACCTAGAGGGGGGTGAATAGGTGCTAACCAATTTTTAATACTTTTTCAATTTTAGGCTTGACACAAAGTAAATTCTCTAGATATGCAACTACGAGAATTTTCCTATATGTAGCCCTAACTACTAAGCACGTAAAAGAGGAGCGAGGAAACCGTAGTGGAGCACGCGAAGACACAGGGATTTGTTTTACCGCAGTTCCTTCCTTGTTAAGGGAAGTACATCTGCGTTGGAGGGGTGGGCGGTTCTAAGACCACCACACCACAATAGGCCTCACCCTATTCTCCGATGGATCTCGCCACGAGAGGCCTGATCCACCTTCTCCACTATTGGATCCCTTCGAGGCGGGAACCGGTGCCTTTTACAACACTATCGGGGCACACACCCACAACCAAATTGGGGGCTCCCGGGATGACAACAAGCTGCCACAAGAACAAGGTTTATCAATATAAACAAAAACGAGGATCTAGATTTTTGCAAGAAATACTAGATCAGAGGTTCTCCAAATGAATGGAGAGGAGATGAAGCGCTTGATTGCTGATGATGAAGATCGAGTTCTCCTCCTTTGATTCCCCAAGGGATGGGGCCTTTGGGTGGATCTAGGTGGAGCACTCTTGGATGAAGCTTTCAGATCTGATCTGTTCTTTTTCGAGATGAATCAAGAGTTCTGGCAGGAGGGGGATGGCTGGATTAAATACCCCCTCCCCAGATCTGGCCGTTGCACAACTTTGGGGGCGGATTATCCGCCCCCCACTTGGGGCGGATTATCCGCCCCCTGGGGAAAACTCCGCCCCAAGGACGGATTCTCCGGGGGAAACTCCGCCCCCTCTCTGGGGCTTGCGCCTTGGCGATGAGCAGGAGGGGCGGATTATCCGGCCCCCTTGAAGGGAGGATTATCCGGCGGGGCCGGAAACTCTGGCCAAAATTCCGCCCCCCTTCTGGGGCTTGCTCCTGCTTGGGCAGAGGGAGGGGCGGATTATCCGCCCCTGGTGGGGCCGGATTATCCGCCCCCAAAGGCAGAGTTCTGAGCCGCAACACTTCAACACACATTAAATGATCCTTGGTATTGTTATCTAACACACAAAACACTAGGGATTAAGAAATGTTCTTTCAATCTCCCCCTTTTTGGTGTTAGATGACAATACTAGGATTTGCAATAAAACCGGCAAATGCCACCTTAAATAATGAAAGACGCTCCCCCTAGATGTGTGCATAATTAAGATTTGCATTTGAATACAAATACACACACTAGGTAGAACACTACTTTAAGGTTTGGAAAAAAATGTCATACCACCGGAATATATAGCCAAGGCATACATAGATAATCCCATGAATCCATATGCCATCAAATATGCTTCATAATCACACATATTCATAATGTTGATGCTAAAAGGATTAAACTAAATGATGATATATCGGCATATATGTGGCACTGCCGTCTAGGTCATATTGGCGTTAAACGCATGAAGAAGCTCCATTCGGATGGACATTTGGAATCACTTGATTATGAATCATTTGATACATGTGAGCCATGCCTTATGGGCAAGATGACTAGAATGCCGTTTTCCGGTTCAATGGAACGGGCGATAGATTTATTGGAAATCATACATTCTGATGTATGTGGTCCAATGAGTGTGTCGGCGCGAGGTGGATATCGTTATTTTGTTACTTTCACGGATGATTTGAGTAGATACGGTTATATCTACTTGATGAAACACAAGTCTGAAACCTTTGAAAAGTTCAAGGAATTTCAGAATGAAGTGGAAAATCATCATAATAGAAAGATCAAATTTCTACGGTCCGACCGTGGAGGTGAGTATCTAAGTTACGAGTTTAGCACTCACATGAAAGAGTGTGGAATTGTTTCACAACTCACACCTGCCGGAACACCACAACGAAATGGTGTGTCGGAACATCGCAATCGTACTTTATTAGATATGGTTCGATCTATGATGTCTCTGACGGACTTGTCGTTGTCATTTTGGGGCTATGCACTATAAACTCCTGCATTCACTTTAAATCGGGCACCATCTAAATCCGTTGAAAAGACACCGTATGAATTGTGGTTTGGAAACAAACCTAAGCTGTCATTTCTTAAAGTTTGGGGATGCGATGTTTATGTGAAGAAACTTCAACCGGATAAACTCGAACCTAAAGCGGAAAAATGCGTCTTCATAGGATACCCTAAGGAAACTATTGGGTATTCCTTCTATCACAGATCCGAGGGAAAGGTTTTTGTTGCCAAGAATGGATCCTTTCTAGAGAAAGAGTTTCTCGCGAAAGGTGTGAGTAGTCGGAAGGTAGAACTCGAAGAGGTTATTGAACCTTCTCTTCAAAGTATGGCGAGTAGAGTAGTGCCGGAAGTTGTTCCGGAGTTGACTCCACCTGTTGAAGAGGGAACTAATGATAATGATCATGAAACTCCGAAAGAGAGTACTACCGAACCTCGCAGGTCAAGCAGGACGCGTGTAGCTCCCGAGCTGTACGGAAATCCTGTCATGAATTTCATGGTTGATGAAAATGATGACCCTGCGACGTATGAAGAAGCGATGATGAGCCCGGATTCCAACAAATGGTTAGAAGCCATGAAATCCAAGATGGAATCCATGTATGAAAATCAAGTTTGGAACTTGGTGGACTTACCTCACGACCGAAAGGCCGTGGAGAACAAATGGATTTTCAAAAGGAAAACTGATGCTGATGGTAATATAACCGTCTATAAAGCTCGACTTGTCGCAAAGGGGTTTCGACAAATTCAAGGAGTTGACTACGATGAGACATTCTCTCCCGTAGCGATGCTAAAGTCAGTTAGGATTATGTTAGCAATTGCTGCATATTTCGATTATGAGATATGGCAGATGGATGTAAAAACCGTGTTTCTCAATGGTAATATTGAAGAAGAGTTGTATATGATACAACCAAAGGGTTTTGTCGATCCTAAGGATGCTAACAAGGTGTGCAAGCTTCAGAGATCCATCTATGGATTGAAGCAAGCATCACGAAGTTGGAATCTCTGCTTTGATGAGGTGATCAAAGAGTTTGGATTTGTCCAAACTTATGGAGAAGCTTGTATTTACAAGAAAGTGAGTGGGAGCAATGTGGCATTTCTGATATTATATGTGGATGACATATTATTGATTGGAAATGATATAAATCTTTTAAATGGTGTTAAAAGTTATCTAAACAGCAAATTTTCAATGAAGGACCTAGGTGAAGCGTCATACATATTAGGCATAAAGATCTATAGAGATAGATCTAGGCGCCTAATAGGGCTATCGCAAAGTACATACCATGATAAGATTTTAAAGAAGTTTAAAATGGAAAATAGTAAGAAGGGGTTCTTACCTATGACACAAGGCACGACATTGAGTAAGACTCAAAGTCCGGCTTCGGCGGAAGAAAGAGAGATAATGGACAAGGTCCCCTATGCTTTAGCCATAGGCTCTATAATGTACGCCATGCTATGTACAAGACCGGATGTGGCACATGCTATTAGTTTGACTAGTAGGTACCAATCGGATCCAGGTTCAGAACACTGGAAAGCGGTCAAGAATATCCTTAAGTACTTGCGAAGAACAAAGGATATGTTTCTTGTATACGGAGGTGAAGAAAAGCTCGTCGCTAAGTGTTATGTCGATGCTAGCTTTGACACCGATCCGGATGACTCTAAGTCTCAATCCGGATACGTATTTCTCATGAATGGCGGAGCGGTTAGTTGGAGGAGCTCCAAACAACCTGTGGTGGCGGGATCAACAACGGAGGCCGAATATGTTGCTGCTTCAGAAGCGGCTCAGGAAGCAGTTTGGATGAAGGAGTTCATATCCGAACTAGGTGTGGTTGCAAACGCGTTAGACCCAATGGTGATCTATTGTGACAACAGTGGTGCCATTGCCAATTCCAAAGAGCCAAGGTCTCACAAGCATTCCAAGCATATTAAGCGCCGGTTTCACTCCATCCGCGAGCATGTCAAGGATGGAGATATAAAGATTTGTAAAGTACATACGGATCTCAATGTAGCAGATCCGTTGACTAAAACTCTCCCTAGAGCAAAACATGATCTACACCAGAACTCCATGGGTGTTAGATACATCACAATGTAACTAGATTATTGTCTCTAGTGCAAGTGGGAGACTCAAGGGAATATGCCCTGAGAGGCAATAATAAAATGTTTATTAAGTGTATTCCAAGTATATGATAGATGTTTATTTTGCATGCTATAATTGTATTAATACGGAAACGATAATAAATGTGTGTTTAATAAACAAACAGAAAGTTCCTAGTTATGCCTCTCTCATAAACTAGTTCGTTGATTAACAAGATGATCACGGTTTCCTCATCATAGACATTGGATGTTGTTAATAACGAGATCACAACATTAGTGTAATGGTGTGATGAACATTCATCCGAAGTATAGCATTATGATCAAAGTCATTGAGTTTATATTGCTATAAACAAACTACGAAGTAGTCCTAATCCTTAGACCATGAGATCATGCCAATCACTAACACCGGAAGAGTTTCTTGTTGACATCAAACGTCACTCCGTAACTGGGTGATTATAAAGATGGCTTCAAAGCTACTAAAGTGTTATGTTGAGAATCATGGATCAAGATTGGAATTTGTTCATCCCGATGACGGATAGATATGCTCTAGGCCCTCTCGGTGATATCACATTGGTTAGCTTGCAAGCAAGTGATTTGATCGCTAGAATGTTATATCACGGGAACGAGAAAAGAGTGCATGTCAGTAACGAGATCAAACTAGGTATGGAGATACTGATGATCGAATCTCGGACATGTAATATATCGTGAAACAAAGGGATTAAGATACAAGCGTAAAAGGTTCTGACGATCACAGGAAAAGTCATCGTTGAATGTGTGGGAGTCAGTATGGATCTCCAGGTCCCGCTACTGATTATTGATCGGAGAAGGGTCTCGATCATGTCCGCATTATTTGCGAACCGTAGGGTGACACACTTAAGGGACACTGGCATCTAGTTGGAGCAAATGTTTCATGCCGAAAGAATAAACAAGTGCAGGAATTTATTTCACTAGATACCGAAACAGGTTTTCGGGTGAAATTGCATAAAGTGGTTATGCATGTGAAATGGAATTCTAGAAAGGGGTTATTTGTGAATGTTTGTCATTAAAGTAATTGACAAAATTCTGAATAAAATAAAAGAGTTTTATTTAATGAGAGTTTGCATTAAATTTGGTGGAAATTTAATGGGAATTTGAGTGGACTTTTGAGTGGAGGGAATTTAAAGGACATTTTGTGAGTGGAGTGTCCACCCACATGAATGAAGGAGGGGAGGGGGCAGCCCCCATGGCCGGCGGCCACCCCCTTGGGTGCCCCCCTCCTCCTATAAAAGGAGCCCCTCCTCTCACTTGTCTCTCACACCTCCTCGTGAAGGATCTCTCTCCCCCTCTAGAATTTATCCCCATGGTCTCGGACTAGCGAGATACATGTTCCCGGTGGCTATTCAGCAAGAAAGGGTTGTGCTTCCCCTGCATCGCTGGAGCGAGGAGGCGGAGGTTGCCCGGTGTCTTGTACGTGTGTGCGAGCATGGATGCGCTGCTGCTTTGCGGCGCTAGGACTTCCTCTCGATCTTGAGATCGGCAAGAGATCGTCTACATTAACCACGAGTTGAACTCGTTAAGCTTTGTCAGTCTTCAAGGGTATGTTCTCTACGGATATACATCCGCCCGTTGTTTGTATCTAGTAGATAGATCTTGGTACATAGTTCCCATTGTAGAAAATTTTTGTTTTCTATGCTGCGAACCCTACAGTGACATCATTCAACTTCTGATAATCCGTACACAAACGGTTACCTCCATCTTTCTTGTCCATGAACAAAACAGGTGATCTCCATGGTGACGCACTTGGTTGAATCAATCCAATTTCCAGCATGGCATCCAGCTGCTTCTTCAGTTCTGCTAGTTCAGACAGGTTCATACTATATGGTCTCTGGGCTATGGGTCCTATTCTAGGGATTAGTTCAATGATAAACTCGATGTCCCGATCTAGGGGAATACCGGGCAAAACATCTGGAAATACATCGGGGTATTCACAGACTATCCGGACTTGGTCAATGGTAGGTTGGGCTATACTCTTGTTGCACTTGAATAGGAGAGGTAAGGTTTCAGATACATGCTCGACTGATACTCCAGCTGTACTGGTCATGGTTATGGCTTTCTTGGAACAAGTCAATTCATCCTTTATGTTTGGACATCCAATCCATTCTTAGTACTACTTCCAAACCTTTAGTTCCAAGTACTATCAGATTAGCATAAAAGACTATGCCGTAGATTCGGATAGGGACGGCTTTGCAAATTTTCCTAGCTTTGGTGGTTAAACCGGGGATTTGAACAATCATAACATGCTTCAGTTTGGTTGGTTGAATCTTACTAGTCCATGCAAATTCTTCAGTGACAAATGAGTGCAATGCACCAGAATCAAACAACACTCTTACAAGTACTGAATTAACAGAAAACATACCCAGCACGACATCTAGCGCTTCCTGGGCTTCTTCAGCATGCATGAGAAAAAGACGGCCGTTGCGGTTGAGCGAATTCCCTGGGGCAAACCTTCTTCCGGGCTGAACACGACGCTGCTGCTGAGTTGGGGCATTTGCATTGGGGGCTGCGGCATTCTTCTTGGCGCACTCATTGGAGTAGTGAACCTTGGTTCCACAGTCATAACAAGTCACTTGCGACTTGTCCTTCACTGCAACAAGCACAACATTGCTTCCAGTCCTTGGGGCAGTGTTGGTGTTGGTGGCGACATTGTTGTTGAACTTGGGTGGTGCACGGTTGAAATTTCTAGAGCTGTCGGTGTTGTTGTGGTTTCCTCCAGGCCTTGGGTTTCCACGGTTGGGATAGGTCGGACGGTTCATTGGAGGTCTGTTGTTTCTCGGGGCAAATCCTGGAGATGGGTTAGGGCGATACTTTGGTGTATGGTGGGTTCCTGGCTGATGCATCATGCGGCGCTTGCGGTTCTCATTGGCTTGGTTGATCTTTCCTTCCATCTGAATGGCAGAGTCAACGAGGGCTTAAATATCAGCAAAGGGGATATTGACCAACACCGTCTGCATCTCATCGTGCAAACCATTCAAGAATCTTTCTTTCTTCTTGGCTTCCGTGTCGATCTCATCCGGGGCATACCTAGCTAATGACAAGAATTTGTCACGGTATTCCACTACGGTCATCCTTCCTTGCTTAAGTTCCCTGAATTCATCTCTCATCCTCTTGATCAAACCCGATGGCACATGGGTTCTGCTGAACTTGACCTTGAATTCCTCCCAGGTCATCATCTGACCTCCGGTCATTGCACGAACGTTGTTCCGCCATGCTCTTGCATCTCCGGCTAGATAGTGGGTGGCGAACAGAACTTTCTCGTTAGCTTCCACTCCGGCGGCTTCCATATTGTTCTCCATTGTTTGTAGCCAATCATCTGCATTATGGGCTCTTTCGACTTGGTGAAAACAGGTGGGTTGGTGTTTTGGAAATTCTTGAGCTTAGATCCATGGTTGTCCTGATTTCCTTGGCCTTGATTGTTGTTGGCCATCTAAGCTATTTGATGAAGGGTGGCTAAGTTGGATTGATGTTCTGCTCTTTCAGCTTCGCGGTTAGAAACCAACATTTGCAGGATCTGCAACATCGGGTCTGGGGATGAACCACTTCCTCCGTGAGGCATCTGAAGATTGAGATAGATCATGAGAAAAGAGGGAAATTTCTAAGGTTCAGGGACTTTGAAAAGTTTTTAAAGTTTGACTCGGATTTTCTAGCAACTGGATTTTCATTCATTCATTCATTCATAGCACACGATACAACACACACCACAACAAAGGAAAACAGATGGTTTTAAGAACCATTCTGAAAACTACGATACAGTGGGACCGAATACAGCTCACTAACGCTAGTGCTCAAGTGCTACTACTCCTTGGATTCGGTGTACTCATCATCCTCATCATCATCATCGTCATCGATGAAGGCGAAATCCTCCTCATCTGTGAAGAAGTCCATGGCTTGATCCTCCAGAAAGTCATCATCATCGCTGAGATAGGAGTAGGGATCTCCACGAAGGTCTTCTCCGGCATTCTCCTTTTCCTTCCATCTGCATGTCTCTCTCGTGGATGGTCTCCTCCAAATCCGTGATACGGTGGCGAAGACGGAAAATGATGTGCTCCTTCTTGTCGAGCTGAAGGCGACGAGACTTGTGATCCTTCACTAGCATGGCAAGGGTCTGATCCTTCTTCTTGGCGATGGTGGACTTGTGGTTGGAGTAGTCATGGGCATTGTCCAACTCCTGCTGACGATCATACATCATGAAGCTAAGGTGGTCCAACTGATTCTTCAGCTCGGGGTGATGTGGGGCTTCCAGTGGCTGTCCCATGGCATCACGCCTTGGATAGAACTCAAAGCGGGTACCCTTGATCTGATTGATACTCTGCCCACATAGACGGGCAATAGCTTCTTGCATGGCCCAGGCAAGTCCATCGAGCCAGTTGTTCTCTCTTAAGGTGAACTGAATTTCCTCTGCAGTGGGATGTTCAATATTTCCTCTAAGACTTGCAACAACTAGCCACTGCAGATTTTCTCCTTCTTGATCATTGAGCTGAGCTCCGAAAAACTCGGGGTGCGGATGCTCCAGAAGTTCCGAAAGCTAGTCCAAGTCATGCTCAAAGATGAGTTCTCCTCCATTCCCCAACTGATAAAACTTGTTGTACTTCATGTCCATCTATAAGAATATAGGATGAGTAAGTTACTAAAGTGATCAAGTGTGTCAAATTTTATGTGTTTTGTAAGAGTTTTTGAGGAACATGAATTTTCATGAAAGAATCCAAGTGATAAGAATGAGAATAAGTTTTTATAAATACTTGCTTACTTTGGTTTTAAACCTAAGTTTTTGATTCAAACGTCCAGTCTAACTAGGGTCTCCTATGGTCAGGATGGCTCTGATACCAACTTGTCAACACCCGGATTTTTAATCCCAGATGCCTGTTATGCCATACATCGCAATCCCAGGATTACCATTTTTGCGAGACATAACAGATTTGGATACCACAGTACATCATCCATTACAAACCATACATAAGGTCTTACACAAATAAGGATCTCATGATCCAGTTCTTAATACAACTCAAGCAGCGGAATAACGTAAGAGTAAAGATAGCGTAGGCGAAGCTCCATCTTCGGGGTCACAGGCAATGCTAACGATGGGAGATGATCCTAGTTGTCGTAACCTTCCTACGGTCCATCATCCTGGCACTCCTCTTCATATTCTGGCCACGGGAATAGCCAGGGACAAAGCCATGAGTACTCTTTAAGTACTCGCAAACTAATACTAACAAGTTAAGGGTTTTTTTTAGTAGGACACTAGGCTCTAGGGTTGTTTTGCAAAAAGCCAGATTTACATCTACTAAGTTTAGAAGCAACGAAAACTAGTTGAAAGTTTTATAACACCTAAGTGGGAACTTGAATTTCATATCACAACTCTGTTGTGGTCAAGTCAAAGTCATAATTCATTTCACAAGTCATTTTGAAAACATCTAACGGGGGAACAGTATGGCCACTCCAACTGTCCATAACCGCAGACGCGGCTATTCGAATAGTTTGACACCCTGCAGAGATTGTACACTTTCACCACAATAGTCGATACATCCGTCAGGAACAATCCTGAATTCACCATACTCAGTATGCGGATAATCAATCCTAACCTTTCAATTACACGCCCTAGTATAGGCACCTCTCCTGTGAGTTTGGCCTCCCAACCATGACCAGCTGTCATCTTGGGTACTGCATAGGTGGAAAATATTCACAAGGTAGCCTCGGCTCAGACCTTGGCCGCGAGGGAACCCATACTAAGGTATATAAATTTCCAGTCAAGCCCTACCCAATTTTCGGGTATTATGGTTGTACGGTAAAATTGGAATGGTATCGCATCTATACAACCATCAGTTTTATCAAGGGATAAGGCTCATGCCTCAGCATTTTCATCATCAAAATCATCTGGTGTTCGATAACACTTGTAATAACATCTCAGTAGAATGACTTATCATTCTAAGGTTTTCATAACCATTTTAACCAAGTATTCCCATCTAAAGTTGATCAAGTTTTATGCTTAGCACTAGCATCTACAAGTGGGGGTAAGTACTAATGAGGGGTGGTAAACAAGTGGAGATTGGTTAAGTTCAATCTCATGCCTTAGGATGACATCAAGATTATCTACTTATTCCAAATTTAATGCTCTTTATGCTACCTTCAATTATCTTTTTAGAACCTACAAGTCACTTAAGTAAACTCTAAGAGAAAGCTTTGATAAAGAAATAAAATATAAAGCTTGTAAGTAAAACTAGGATTGGGTATCATCAAATATGTCTAACTAAGCATGCTTAATGCATTGCCTAGGTTATCTAACTTTCATAGTTGCAAGTGTTATCTTGCAAGGTTTTAAGTATTGGCTTGCCTTGAGCAGAGCAGTGGTTGAAGTTCTCCTCGGCTTCTTCCTTGTAGTATCCTCCTTCCTCCTCGTATCCTTGGTCGGTACTAGCATCTATAAATAAATATGAGGTACACAATCACCAAACAATACTTGACTATTTTCAATCATCACACAAAGGTGTACTGTAGATGATCTAGCATCATCACCTACATTACAAGATTAAAGCATTTGTCTTATTTATTTTAATTTGAGAAAAGTAATTTCTACTCATTGAAAAACTACTTAAGATTTAATATTCTCCAACTCCAACATGGGATCATGTTTACACATGTCATCACCACATATTTCAGTTCATGGGAATGTGATTTAAAGTGGTGTCACAATTTAATAAGGTTTAATCTTTTTATTTTAAATAATTAAAATGACTAGAAATGCCTATGTGACATTCTTTTATTACTTGAACATTGTTTCTGTAAGTAAACCCAAATGTTTTTATATATTCTAAAAGGTATGATCAAATGTGATTTTTGAGAGTTGGAATCAACTCAAAAGCTCTTATGGTTGAATTTTGAAAAATGTTTGAATGCAGAAAAGCTTCTGCCTTGTTATTTTTACCAAGGGTGATCTACAGATCCAAATGATTTGAATTCAACGGGCTTGGATTAAGCATTTCAGTACCTTTCTAAAAAAATTGGTTTCATGCATTTTGGTTCGTTAAATCGAGCTGGGTTGATTTTTGAATCTATGTACAGAACTGTGTTTGAAAATAAATGGAAAATCTAAATTTAAACTGTTGGGTCGCACAGGAGACACTAATGGGCCGACCCAGTGTCACTCTGCAGCACGGGGCTCAGCTGACAGGGGGTCTACTAGTCAGCGGCTCATAACGCACGAAGCGGTACGGGGCTGTGTGAGACGTTGGATTAGAGTGGGGATCAACGCCTGGGGATCGCCGTCGACGAAATACCTGTCACCGGAGAGCTCTAACCCTAGCGGCTCGGTGGAGGTGCATAGGGGGCGTACCAGGGCTCCAGCGATGACGGCGAGGCGGGCAAATGAACTGGTGGTCGACGGCGAGCTCAGGGACGGTCGAGGCAACTCCGAGGGTGGTCGCATTCAGCGACGCCCTTCTCCTCCAGAGGCGGCCTACTCCGATACAATTCCGGCGAGCTGCTGCTCCCCGTGCTCCGGCTAGAGGTGTGGGACGATCAGTGAGGTGAGGTGAGTGGAATGGTGTGCTGCAAACGGCTTGGGGTGTCCTCCTTTTATAGGCTCGACAGCGAGACCGAGAGGGATGGGCAGGCGACGGTGGCGACATGGCTACGAGCTGCTAGCGGCATGGCCGAGGGTGGCGATCGACGCACGGTCTCCTGGCAGTGCTCTCGGACTTCAATGCGGGCGTAGGGGCGGTGGTAAACGGTCGAGCGAGGCTGGCGCTCTGAGCGGCAGAGGCGGCGACTTCGACGGCGAGCGGTGGCTGTGGGGCGTTGGACGCCGAATGGGGGTGTCTAGCGTGCTCCCTGGGTCGTGGTGACGCGGTGGGCACGGGCTGCGGTCAAGGGGCGGCGTGTGCACGCGTGCCGGGTATGACGCTCTGGCGCGTTCTCGGCATGTCGCTGTGGCACTGGGCGCGGGGTTTTCTTGGTGGTCCATGGCTGAGCTTGGCTCATGGAGGGGACAATGGGCGGCGGTGAGGTGCTGGCTAAGTCCCAGACATGGCGAGAGAGGGGGAGGTGATCTGCTGCGGCGGCGACCAAGTTGGCCGGCGAGGTGGGCTTGGCTTGGCAATGGCCATGCTGCTAGGAGGTAGGGGGTGGGTTAGTTAGGTCCTGGTTTGATCCAGGAGGGACAATGTGATCAAATGAATGTCAAATGGGAGACAAGTTTGGCCAGAACACTATTTGAAATAGTGAAATTGATTTGGTTTAAATTCTGTCTGCCAAGTGTTTGATGAAATGGCCACAAGAAACTTGTTTTTGAATTTTGAAAAGATTTTTGGTGGGTGTGCTAGGAATTTGCTTGAGACCCTGTGGTTGCTTGGGTTTTGAAAATTGAGCTTGTTTGAGTGGTTTTTGAAATAGTGGGATCTTCCCATATGAGATAGATTCAATTTTAAACTGTCATTTAAACTTAGCATTTGAACGTTTTTAGAAGATCACAAAGTGGGCCTTGGTACCTCATTATGTGTACTAACAAGGGGTGTAAAGATCCACAATTGTTTCTGTTAAGTTTTGAGTGCTAGGAATAGCCAAAGTAGGCATGATAGTTAAATTGGCAAAAATGACCATTCCCTTCATTTATTCATTTTGAGTTGTTTTTCTTTGGGAAAAGTTTGGGAATGATTTAGATGATGTTTATTTCACCTAAGAATCATTTTACAAGCAATGAATCACAGAACCAAGGCAATTCAAAAGAACTCCTAATTTAAATACACATACATATGCATGCCTTCATATTTTGAGATGGGAAAGTTTTTGTTAACTCTAAATTTGATGATTAGAGTTTGATGATCCATGCTTAATATTTTTGGTATGTTATAACAAAGATGAGAGTGCCAGACATTTGATTCAAAATTCGTGTAAATATGATTAACAACTTTATTACAAATGTCTAATAGAGATAAGCGGAACAAGCCTCCACACTCATAGCCTTTACCAACAAAGGTTCCATACTTCGAAATTACAAATTTATTGGACTCGAATACAATCTTATAGCCATCTCGATACATAAGAGATCCGCTAACAAGATTTTTATTTATTAAGGGAACATGATGCACGTTCTTCAGGCGCACGGTCTTTTCCGAAGTGAACTTCAGATCGACCGTACCAACACCATGAACAGAAGCATGCGAGCCGTTCCTCATCAGCACGGTTTGAGTCCCTCTGACCTGATATGAAGAAAACATGGAAATATCAGAACATACATGTACATTAGCGCCCGTGTCAATCCACCAATCAGGAGAATGACATAATGAAAGAACAGTAGGCAATATACCATACCCAACATCTTTCATCTCAACGTCGCCCATGACAACATTAGCAGTCTTGCTGCCCTTCCCATGCTGGCGCTAGCCAAAGCGGTTGGGACAAGGAGGAGCCCAATAATCTGGATCACCGCACACATGACAAGCACCTTTCCTCTTATCAGTCTTCTTCTTGAAGCTGGTAGACTATGAGGCCTTGTTCTTTCCATTGAACTTTCCTTTGCCGTCAAACTTGCCTTTGTTCTTGAACTTGTGAGGCTGGAAGTTCCTTTTCTGTACCAGATTGGCATTAGAACCTCTCTCGGTACCTCGAGCACGTGTGTCTTTTGCTCTCGCCTTCTCTTCCACATCAAGAGTCCCAATGAGATCTGTCACGGAGAACTCTTGTCTCTTGTGCTTCAGAGAAGTAGAAAAATTCGTCCATGACTAGGGAAGTTTGGCAATAATGCCTCCGGCAACAAACTTGTCCGGTAACACACAAGTGAAGTGCTCAAGCTCCTTGGCAAGTGACTGTATCTCATGAGCCTGCTCCATAATGGGGCGGTCATCAACCATCTTATAGTCATAGAATTGTTCCATGACATACAGTTCACTACCAGCATCGGAGACTCCAAATTTCTCTTGAGTGCATCCCACATATCCTTGCCATTGCTAAATGACAGATATGAATCGACAATATTGTCGCCAAGAATGCTGATCAAGGCAGCCTTGAAGTGGTATCAAGTTTTTGGAATGCCTCTTCCTGAGCGGGATTAAGATCTCCCTCGGGTGCGCCATAGATGGCGTTATAGCAGGTCATGGTCTGAAACCAGAGCACTGCTCTCGCACGCCATCATTTATAATTTACACCTTCGAACACAAGTGGCTTCATAGAAGCAACAAAACCACTTGGGGCAAATTGCCTGAAATAAGGTTTTTGGATTGTTGAATAAAAGAGCAATTTACCAAGCGAATTACCCATAATAAACGCTAGATAAAACATGATTAGACTATTAGACAAAATACTAATCATGTGAAATAGCGAAAACATATTAAGAAAGGTAACCAAACAGACTGCAAGACGAAGATCTTGAGATGCAATCAGAACAAGATTGAGAAAGAAAACATACACGGTAGCAGCAGCAGAGGAACCGCCGGTGTTCGCATTAGCACCATCGTTAGCCATGTCGTCGAGGAAGAGGGTGCTGATGTCTGGGAAGAATTCCTTGTTGGGGAAGACGTCGGTGCAATCGCTATCCGAGAGGGAGTCCGTGATGAAGCCAGTAGTCGCGCCGATAGCGCTCCCCAAAAACCTTATCGCCCTTCTCCCGTACAGGACTCGAAGCAGCGGGGTCTCAGAGGCCTACTGTCCCGGCTCGCAGTGCACGCCGCAAGACGGGATGGGGAAGATGTAGGTAGCGCAGTGCTCTGGAACTGGAGGCGCAAAGGATGTGTGGCAACGTATCTGAGAAGAGGCGCGACTTCTCTCTTATATAGGCACAGAGGGAAAGGCAGACAGGCTGCGCAGGAGATAAAACGAATGGACAGAAGTTGAAGCGAACAGGCGGCAGTCCACCGGACAGCCTCCACTCAGTTCGTATTCATTTAGCTCGTATTAAAAGTCCACTCAAGCAAAACGTTTCAGCTTCTGTACAACTGTTCATATACCATTCATGCATGGCAAAATAAAGCTCGGCTCGGCGAGATTCCCGCAACCCGCAACGCGCGCGCATTATGGCGTGGTGAGGCGAGCGAGGAGGAGGAGCGTGTAGGGTTCGCAACATAGAAAACAAAATTTTTCCTACGATGGGAACTATGTACCAAGATCTATCTACTAGATACAAACAACGGGCGGATGTATATCCGTAGAGAACATACCCTTGAAGACCGACAAAGCTTAACGAATTGAACTCGTGGTTGATGTAGACTATCTCTTGCCGATCTCAAGATTGAGAGGAAGTCCTGGCGCCGCAAAGCAGCAGCGCATCCGTGCTCTCACACACGTACAAGACACCGAGCAACCTCCGCCTCCTCGCTCCAGCGATGCAGCGGAAGCATAACCCTTTCTTTCCGAATAGCCACCGGGAACATGTATCTCGCTAGTCCGAGACCATGGGGGATAAATTCTAGAGGGGCAGAGAGATCCTTCACAAGGAGGTGTGAGTGAGAAGTGAGGAGAGGGATGCCTTTTATAGGAGGAGGGGGGACCCCAAGGGGGTGGCCGGCGCATGGGGGATGCCCCCTTGCCCTCCCCTCATTCATGTGGGCGGACACTCCACTCACAAATTCCTCTTCAAATCCCTCCACTCAAAATCCCAGTCAAACTTGCTATTAAATTTCCACCAAATTTAATGCAAACTCTCATTAAATAAAATCCCACTCAAACTTGCTATTAAATTTCCACCAAAATCCTCTTTTTATTTATTCAGAATTTTGTCAATTACTTTAATGACAAACATTCACATATAACCCATTGCTAGAATTCAATTTCACATGCAAAAACACTTTCTACAATTTCACCCGAAAACTTGTTTCGGTATCTAGTGAAATAAATTCCTCCGCTTGTTTATTCTTTCCGGCATGAAACATTTGCTCCAATTGGATGTCAGTGTCCCTTAAGTGTGTCACCCTACGGTTCGCGAATAATACGGACATGATCGAGACCCTTCTTCGATCAATAATCAGAAGCGGGACCTGGAGATCCATACTGACTCCCACACATTCAACGATGACTTTCCTGTGATCGTCGGAACCTTTTATGCTTATATCTTAATCCCTTTGTTTCATGATATATTATATGTTCGAGATTCGATCATCGGTATCTACATACCTAGTTTGATCTCGTTACTGACATGTACTCTTTTCTCGTTCCTGTGATATAACATTCTAGTGATTAAATCACTTGCTTGCAAGCTAACCAATATGATATCACCGAGAGGGCCCAGAGTATATCTATCCGTCATCGGGATGAACAAATTCCATTCTTGATCCATGAGTCTCAACATAACACTTTAGTAGCTTTGAAGCCATCTTTATAATCACATAGTTACGGTGTGACATTTGATGTCAACAAGAAACTCTTCCGGTGTTAGTGATTGGCATGATCTCATGGTATAAGGATTAGGATCACTTCGTAAGTTGTTTATAGCAATATAAACTCAATGACTTTGATCGTAATGCTATACTTCAGATGAATGTTCATCACATCATTACACTAATGTTGTGATCTTGTTATTAACAACATCCAATGTCTATGATCAGGAAACTGTGATCATATTGTTAATCAACGAACTAGTTTATGGGAGAGGCATAACTAGGAACTTTCTGTTTTTTATTAAACACACATGTATTAACGTTTCCGTATACAATTATAGCATACAAAATAAACATCTATCATATACTTGGAATACACATAATAAACACTTTATTATTGCCTCTCAGGGCATATTCCCTTTAGAGTGCGCGTGTATATGTCTTCTCTTCTCAAGCTCGTACAAGTGGTGGAAGAGCTCACCTTATAAGCTGGTCCAACTTCCACTCAACTAGCAATGTGGGACTAAACATTTGTCCCAGCTCTTGCCTTGCATGAATGGGCCAAATGGGCCTCTAGGAATTTATTGGCATATAATAAATGGGTTGGGCCTATTTAGGCAAAAATTCCAACAGGACATGATCAAAGTGAATAATTTAGCGACAAAGGGAACTTCCTTGAACTTTTGAGTTTCTTGTAGGAAATATTGAAATAGTATGTTTTGAACATTTTCATTAGGTAATTGTAGCTTAACTAACCCAAAGATGCTAAATCAAGTTATCAATGGTGTGCCGTAGGAACTAGAAAGAAAATAGTTCAAGAACTTGATGATGATTCCTATGCAATTTTAGCCAATGAGTCTAGTGCTATATCACATAAAAATAATGGGCTCTTTTCTTGAGTTATGTTTTCAGAAGATACTGAAGCTTTAATTGCTAGTGATGGTTTGATTATGACTAAAATCCATGGTCAAGGTTATGATGGGGCTAAAAACATGAAAAGAGATACTATGAAGGACTAAAAATGTTGATCATGCAAGTGTCACCTTCTACTTCTTGTATTCATTGGTTTGCACATCAACTCCAACTAGCTCTTATTGTTGTTGCCAAGGGAAATACTAATTATATGAGTTTTTTTATCAAGTATTTATATTTATAAACATTATTGGAGTTTCTTATAAGACCATGGCATGAAATGCTAGGCTTGAGTGTGTCAAGAAAGCACTTTATTGTGGCGAACTTGAATCTAGGAGTGGGTTAAATCAAGAGATGGGTTTTCCATGGCCTAGTGAGACTCGTTGGGGCTCTTTATGTTTTCCATAGTTCACGATATAATCACCGATCTTGGATATGATACATCATATAAGAATTATTGGATGAGAATACATTATGTGCTTATAGAGTTTGAGACCATTGAGTGTGTTTTCTTTGCACACTTAATGGTTGTTATTTCTTGGGTATACAAATGATTTATCCGATTGTTTGCAAAGAAGGGAGTAAATATTCTTAATGCAATCTCACTTCTTAATGGGGCAAAGGAAAAAAATGCAACAATTGAGGTCTAATGGTTGGATTGAATTCCTTGAGAATTTTTGTGTGTGACAAACATGGTGTTGAATTCCTGCTGCAAATGGTAATTATGTGCCTAATTGGAAATCATCAAGGTATGCTCTTGCCATGAACAAAACAAATGTTGACCCACTTGAGAAGATGAGTATATATTGGTGGCATTGATCAAATTACTCAAGATCTTGATAATCAGTTAGATGATGTCAATATGGAGTTATTTTCATGTAGGCCTTCAACCCTTCAAACTCATTTTCTTATTTTGATGCATAGAAGGTACGCATATTGGTTGAGTTCTACCTTGATGGTATACCAATCAATTATTTTCTATCACTTGAATTGCAACTTGATAATTACACTTAAGACATGTGACAAGATGATATCTTCCAAATAGTAGAGAATCTTGTTAAACACTTAGTTAATCTTGAAGAACATGTGAAAAAAATGTATGATATGATTTACTTGCTTCTCAAGTTGGTAATGGTTCTACTTGTGGGGCAACAAGTGTTGAAACTTGAAAAGGGTGTTTTCTGTGATGACTTCGGCGAAAGCAAAGTTAAGAAATAAGATGGGTGATAGTCTCTTGTTATATTATCAAGTCACATATATTAAGTAGGGTAATTTATTTGAATTGGAAGAAAATGATATAAGCTACGTTTTTCATGTTCTTAAGGAAGCGTAGGCCAGACAAGTCAAACAAGTAGTATTTATAAGTTTCTTATGCATATACCATTCTTATGGCGTTTGAACTACTGGATGATAATGTATGCAACTTTTAAACCTAGTCTTTCAATTACATATTACTTATTGTATTTAAATGTATTTTTGTGAAATCCTAGTCAAATTATTGGTATGGCACACTATTGATAAAATCCTAGGTATGGTACTTTTTATGAAAAGGATTTATAGCCCTGGCCCCTGCATATACATAAAACTATATTTTATTACAAAGTTCAATAGTCATAGTATTTTATTACAAAGTTCAATAGTCATAGTACAATAGTTCATGGATCACACACAAAATCGATACGTGAATAAGCCTACTGAACAGAGTTAGCATAAAACGTCTACCCATTATGTAATTTGCTAGTATTCCGTCAACCAGCGGTCCCGGTGACCGATTGCATCTAATAACCATAAATTCCCGCAAACATACATTCCCGTCGATACGACAAGCAAGACCAAAGCTGAATTCATTGAGAAGTCAAAGGTAACCTGCAAATAATTAGCCGCTATAGTCTTGTTAAACACAACAATTGTTCCTGGTCCGCCACTGCCAACGCGTTAAGATTTTTCATCACTTTTGCACTTACAAATTCTGGTGGGACAATTTCTAGTGGTGGCTTAGAAATAGTTTTTTGGAGAGAAATTGTTGTTTTTTAAGTCTAACGAGAAATAACAAAACCTCAAGAAATACATGCAACGGAGGCAAAACTTCAATCCTTTTGTCATGGAACTGGCTATCAACGTAGTGCATATATGGACATAAATAGGACAGCAAATGCCAATTTCCATAATCTGTGCAGCTTGTATCGACTGCGATGGTATACGCACCGATAAACTTTGTGCCCTTTCCGGTGAGATAGGCAAACTTTTGAGTTATTCTTATTCCCAACCACAGTCGTGGCTGCCCAGACGACATGCACCGGCCGTGTCAACCAAGTCTTCCATGGTATCGCAAGGCTTCGCCTGTCCGTCTCCTCTCTGGTGGAGTGGTATTCGGCTCCTCTTTTCCCCTGGTCCTTTTTTCTCCATTTTGCTCTGTTCATCTTCATCGCTGTCAGACAGCGAGTGAAATAGAAATCAGAATACTGGAACTTTTCAAGTCGTGCACGAAAGCTCCGTGTTTGGCATCCGCCCGCCGCAGTGCGGTGTACTGTAATCCAAGGGTAGCTCGTTTCAGGCAAACGGAACGCAACCGGCCAGGTTTTGCAGTATTATATACTTCCTTGTTTCATAATATAAAATGTTTTGGTTTTTATAAAACGAATGTAAGTAAACGTCTTTTAGCGAGTAGGTTTATTCGGAATCTATAAACTAAAAGGCGTCTAAAACGGAGAGAGTACCCACTAAACTCTGTGAACGTTTCCACGAACTCGTGTTCCGCCGGGAAGGAATCGCCCAGTCCAAACAGCGAAGCAAAGTAGCGGAAAAGTCTGACAAAAGGGGTTTTATAGGATGCGCTTTTGCCAATTGCTTTCTACTACATCGTCCCTAAAGCTGCCACTTGTTTGTGCCTTTCAGTGACAGGTGGAATTTCCAGTTCTTTTTATCCTTCATAGTAGCAAGCTAGTAACAGATACTAGTAGTTCATCATAACAGTTTTCTATACAAGAGATGAGCCAGATCGCTCATCATAACAGTTTTCTAGCTCTTCGATATAGAAGAGATTATAGTACAAGGATATACTCTCGAAAAAAAAAACGAGAGGAATGTGTACGGTTCAATGGCTTTGCGACACTGTCTAAAGTATTTTACAGTTATGATGAGCTTCGATTAGCATACACCAAAAACAATTTCCATGAGCAAGATATAATCAGGAATTCACCATAGCCGTGTAACAAAACTGAAGTACATAAATATAATGCTCATGCTGATCCACCGGAGCGCAGCCAGGTGTACGTTGCCGCTGAATAATACAGCTACATTCCACTAGGTCGAGCAGAGTAGTATCACAATCACCATCAAAATCAAAGGAGACCGGAAAAGGCCCTGACGTGGCGAGAGCGTGATAAACGCCGTCCCGATCAGCCCAGACAATCCAAAAATCCCAGAAAGAATCTCCGATGCGGCCAACGCCCCCCATCGACCGAACTCGGGACAGCGCAACAGGTGGCATTCACCACCTCCCCAGAAAACGTGATTTCAGCGGTCTCCTCTTTCTTTTTCTCATCGTCGTCGTCGTCGTCCCCCACCCCCACCCCCGGCCACCCGTCGTCAAATCGCGGCCTACTACGCGCTGCCTCGTGTCGGCTATAATTAGGCTCTCGATAGTAGTATACTTTGCCCGCGGATCTGTTGACTCACCACTACACGGCTCACCCACCGGCGGCAAGC
Organism: Avena sativa; assembly: GCA_916181665.1. Taxonomy (NCBI): domain Eukaryota; kingdom Viridiplantae; phylum Streptophyta; class Magnoliopsida; order Poales; family Poaceae; genus Avena; species Avena sativa. Next base: position 27,562,302 of record OV702283.1, read on the forward strand.
CAAAGGACTTTTCAGCGACCGCGAAATCAGCAGCAGGGGCAACGACACGGCAGCAGCAAGGCTACGAGCGAGTGCCGTTTGCGTGGGAAGGTTCTGGAGTACTTCTTCCACCGGAAGCTGAATTAATAATGCGAGCTTTTTGAACCCGGCACGACGAGAACATCCCCCGGATCATATTGTATTCGAGGTTCAGCAACAAATTCTCGTTGCCGGACGCGTCCAAGCGATCGCGCAATCAGGCCGACCGGATTGAACCACCATGGACGCATATATATAGATAAACAAAGAACATCCCGATCTAGTCAGAGGAGGAGGCGAGAAGAATGCATGGCATGGAAGCTTTGATCGTTTCCACCGGATTATATCACAGTTTCTCTTGACTGACGCTTGAGAAAGTTTCTTGCCACGCCGGGAGCACCACCACCGGCTTTTGAAATGAAAATGGCGGGGGGCGGTGTGGGTTGGATCCGTCTGATCTCAGCACCTCTCTAAGATCCCCGAGAAAAATAAATGAAAATGTTCTATAGTAGTAGTATAATCATGAATCCCGCTACGGTCGCCACGTTCCGCTCGATCGCCCGCCGCTGAGTCAGGGATGCATGGTCATGGACGGGCGGCTACTTCGATGGATCCCGTCCATGGATCGAGCGGTCGGTCGGTCGGTCCGTCAGAATCTCGGGCGGCGCCTCAGGTTAACGACAAGGACGCTGACGTTGTCCGAGCTCTGCCGCGCTATCGCCAGCTTCGTCAGCAGGATGGACGCCTCCGCGCACGCCCTGTCCACCTCGCCGCTATCCTCCTCTTCGCTGCTCTCCGAGCCGGCGCCAGCACCGCCTCTGTCGTTCGCCGCTTCGTCGCCGCTACTGCTACCGCTGCCACTGCCGCTGCCGCTGCTCTGCCTAGGGCTCAGGTTGGACGTCGGGCTGGCCCGGCCGCCGCGGCGCTTCCGGCTGCCACGCACGCAGGCCCGCACCACGTTGCACGCCACCTCGTTGCTCACCACGTCCCACAGGCCGTCGCTGGCGAGGATCAGGAACTCGTCCTCCCCGTCCTTCCTCTCCAGCACCCGCACCTCCGGATCGGAGATCACGTACGGCTTCAGGTAGCTGTCCCCGATGGCGCGCGACATGGCCAGCACTCCGAACACGCGGGCGCCGTCCCAGAAGATCACGCGTCCTCCCGCCGCTTGGATCCGTTCTAGCTCGTCTGGCCGATCCGGCTGAAAAAAACCAGATACGATCCGTTAGCACAACACGCAACTGAAACCTGGGCACGCCCCTGGTGCGCATACGCAAGTACGCGTACACATACCTTGTGGTCGGACGAGAGTGGGATGGCGGCGCCTCGGCGGCAGAGCACCGCGCGGCTGTCACCGCAGTTGGAGACGACGAGGTGGCGAGGACCCACCACGGCGACGACGGCCGTGGAGCCGACGTGGTCGCACTTTGGCAGCTGCAGCTCGCACCGGCAGGTGGGCGCTGGGTCGGCGCCGCTGGCCCTCGAGCCCACGGCCTCGGCGTCCATCCGCGCGAAGCTCCTCTCCATGACGCCCTTCCACCGCTCCGCGTCGTCGGAGTCGGACCCCGTCGAGCGGGCCTCCTCGACCACGATCTCGTGCATCCGCTCTCCGCACGACGTTGCCACCTACACGCACATGCAATCAATCCATAAATACAAGTGCGAGCTGCACATGCCCCCGCGCGCGCGGCCAGTCGGCATAACCGCATACTTAGATAACATAGATCAATGATTGTTTCAGGCAAGCAGGGGCAGGTACTCACATGCGAGCAGCCATGGCCGTCGAAGACCCCGAAGAAGTGGTGGCCGGGGATGAACTCCGGCTGGACGGACACCGCGTCCTCCATGTCCCTGCGGCGCCCGCACACCGACGTGACGCCGTACCTCGCGGGCTCAATCTCCACGCTGCTCTCCTCGTCCGTAGAGGCCTCCTCCTCGACCTTCCGCCTCTTCCTGGACGTCTCCTCGGCCCCACGCTCGGCCACCAGCCTATTGCGCCGGATCTCCATCCGCCGGCGCCGCGCCGCTCGGCTCCCGGCGTCGCACACGACGCCCTTCTTCCCCTCGGCCGCGGCCGCCGCCGGCACGTCGCAGGAAACCTCCGACATGAATCAATCACAGACCAAACAACACAACAGACGAGCTCCTCGAAGCAAACAGCAGCTGAATGTTTCTCTCCGCTCTCTCTCTCTCTCTCTCCCGAACGTTTGGCAAATGGCAAGGCGTGAGAGCGATTTTGAAGGGGCAGCGAGCAAGTGGCGCCTCCATATAAATGCGGTGGCGGGGGTGGGAGGGGAGAGAGAGGAGCAGGGCTAGGCCGCGCGCCACGCGCCCCCGGCCCCGTACAGTTGTGCGATGGTGCGGAGGCCGTCGGATGCGGCACCACGTGACGCGCGAGCGTGGCCGGTACGTGCCCCGGGGACGCGTGTCGAGGCGTGGGCGCCTCCACTGGGCGGTAGGAGCTGGGGTACGCGGACGCGCGACACGAGTTGGGCGGGCGGGCGGGAATTGCGTCCGCGCCTGGTGGTGTTCGGCGCGAGCCATGGGCGGGGTGGGAAGAGCGGCGGGGACACGTGTGCGTGGCTCCGTGGCTGCGTGCGGGGGTCGGGGACCAGGTCTACGTGGAGGATGCGCGCATCCGTGGATGGATAGGAGGGAAAGGGCCGGCAGGGTATGGGGAGTACACGTGGAGGTGGAGCTGGGAGGCAAGGGGTGGTGAACGAACGTACGGGCTACGCTCTTCCTGCCCGTGTCTGGTCGCCGTCGTCGTGCGCCACGGCCCCTACCTAAAGCGCTCTTCATGGCACTGGGCCACACCATGCACGTACTACGTGGATCCACGTTTTTTTGCTTGAAAGAGATGATCCATGCCGCGGTGGGTGTGTAATCTGATTCGACTTCCTTGATAGTTTTTATGCCTTGTGTTCGTCAGATTCATCGATATCTCTGCTCCTCTACCACCTTCTCTGGTTCCTAGTTTGCACGGTTTTGGAAATCATCTGTCTTCTCTTTTGCAGCTTCATTCGTTCTCTGCTATACAAAGCAGGGACCCTTATCGTTCGCGAGTGGAAATAAAACCATACCATATACCATATGCAAATGCTCAAAGAATATGGGAAGTTCTTATCCCTCCATCTCCATGGGAATCATGTGAAATCGCGTCGTACCACGTCGTTGCTCTGTGCCAGTCCATTTCTGGTGACAATGGCCTGCACCGAACTCCAGACACCTACGTCTACGTGCACAGCACAAAGGAACCATCAGCGGAAAGGGAGGTCGTACTCGTACGTGCCCATTGGGATCTAGAGCAACGTCTCAATCACACACTCAAGCCACGCGTCAAGTACTCAAATATGGGCACACGCATACGTAGTTTAATACTAGCACGACCCTCCGCCTAATCTCATTGTGCACCAAACTGAAAAAGAGTGTGGCACGTTCCTGCATTGATCAGCTTAATCGGCATAGCGCGAGAGACCGTTCACGTATCTCTTGGCGAGTTGGGATGTGCTAACACGAAACTACACGATCAACTGGCGTGAGAAACCAGCGAAAGTCCCGAGCTTTTCTGTTCTCGTGGATGAAAAAGAATCTGGATCGAACGAATCTGCACGGCAAGCCGCGTCATGACGGTATGGGCAACCGGCAAGTACTTACGAAGCAACGTTGGGGAAGAAGAGAACCACACAGGTGTGCCGTGTGCGTGCCCGAGATCTTTTCAATCGCAGGTCGATCGAGAGGACGTTGATAAATCCGGGACATTGCTTGGAAATTGTGGCCGGACGCATCGACACGTAAACGCGCGGGCGTGCATCGGGTTCAATGGTTCGGTGCCTTGTGCAATGGGCCAGCTCTAGAATAGTAGCCAACTGGGCATCTAGTCTCCAGCGTGATTTTTTTTTATCCTGGGCATTTGTCGGGCCGGGCCACAAAAAGCCCTCCCGCATATTTTCCAGGCCCGAGCCCAGCCCATCCCGGCTGTCGGGCGGCCCGAATCTAGGCCCGAGCCCAGCCTGTCCCGACTCAGGCCCTAAATCTAAGCCCGAACCTGGTCCGTGTAGTGCAGTTTTCTTCGGGCCATCGAGCCGTGGGCTAGGCCTCTCCTTATTTTTGGCTTTTCCTTGGCCTGAGTCCAGCCCATGCAGTCACCGGGACACAAGTCTGATGCCTAGGCCTAGCCCGGCCCGTCAGGTTTTTTCGGGCCTGGTTAGGCCAGCCGGGCTACCCATGCCCAGCTATACTATGTGTGACTAGCCGCATGCAGAGCTTAGATGTGGCACTAAGAGCTTTTTAATTACTTCTACTAATGTAAGAGAGATTATAGATTTTTCTAAAATATATGTATGCTGAAGTGTTTAGAGAAAAGGATGGAGTAGTACATAACCTTCGGCTGGTTTTTCCTTTGGATTTTTTATGCAGGAACGTGAGATCTTTATGTTGGATTCTTTGATCGAACGGTCCTAGAAGTTGCCAGCTGAGGAAGATGCCACGTGGGCAAAATTGTCATGAAACCAGAATTTTACTCGAAACCGTGTAAGAGCCACGTAGTGTGTATGTCGTGCGCCAGTGGGGTCCTTTTTCTTTGCAAACAAGTTCATGGGCGTGGGCGGTCTTGCTTGACCCGGGCTCATTTGCGCACACGGCGCAAATCGCATGAAGTTCATGGATCGTCTCTTTCCGATTGGTATCCATAATTCCTAGCAGGGTTTGTGGCTTGGATGTCGTCTCCACTTAGCAATGTTGTTCCATAGGGTTTTTTCGATGCAACTTGTTGGTGTTTAAGTGCTATCTTGATGTAGTGATGCTTTTTCATCTTGCCCATGACACCAATTGTCACTATGTGTTTTGAGTGTCTCTCTGGTAATGGTTGTGGAGTTTGTGGATAGCATTGTATGTGGCACTCTACATGGCCTCAACAGTATGGAACCTCTCGCTAGCGGCCACCGCTTGAAGACACTGATCACACTCCCTTCCCTTGTCGCCAGTCTAGGGCATTCCAACACTGGAAGTGTTCTGATCATAGCCTAGGGCACCTTTATGGCTATGATGTAGCGGGCGCTTGTACCTTCACCCTTTCCTCGTTTATGAGTAGAGGTTGTCGTGTGAGGTGAATGACCATTGCTTTGGTTTTATATAACCAGGATTTTGGTAGGGTCCCCCATATAGGAGTGTGAATGATGTCCACATGCTTCATTCAGGGAAGACCCGTCAACAAGATGATACCTTGAACATATTTCCATGTCTAGGGTAAAAATGAGTGTGATGTGGCTTCAAGACCTAGATCCGATTTGTGTGACATCTTTTTCGTGTGGACTTTTCTTTGTGCCAATGATCTGGTCTTAACCGATTAGATATGATAATAGGGGTTTGTACCCTCAAGTTGAAAAAACATAACAAGGTTGCATCCGGAAGCACCGGTACATGTGTCATGTGTGTTATGTCTTTTTGGAACTAGTTACTCAGAAATCAAAATATAGTGACTTAGTAATAATGAAAAGAAGCAAATACTGTCATGCAGATTGGAGCATGTATGCCAACCAAAGGATCAAGGTGAACTCATGATCCATGATTGGAGTCTAAGAACACTAACTTGCTTAGTAAATGGTTGTTCAACCTTCTTTTTTAGGATGGAGCGTGGAAGAATGTTACGTGTAATAAAGATATTAGAAAAAGCTCTTTCCCAAATTGTTTGAAAACGAGGTGATTCCCATATTGGGGTTGGCTTAACGAAAACAGAGCAATCCCTTCTTACTTTTTAGACCTTCAGCATCAGAAATAATCCTGAAATAAGATTTTGAGAGTGTAGTTGGATGGGGAACGCAGAAGTGAGTGCTCAATACACATCACTTTACCTTATTATCAAGCATGAATTGTTACATATAAGGAGGTGTTGTTGGAGATATGCCCAAGAGGCAATAATAAAGAGCTTATGATAAATGTTTACATACCATGCTACAATTGTATTAACCGGAAACATTAATACTTGTGTGATTTGTAAACATAAAATAGTCTCTAGTAAAGCCTCTTGTTAAACTAGCTTGTTGGTTAATATATGATCATGGTTTCCTGATCATGAACATTGAGATGTTATTAACAACAAGATCATATCATTAGGAGAATGGCGTGATGGACATACTCATATAGTTAAGCATAGCATAAAGATCAAGTCATTTAATATAGTTCAGTTGATATAAGCTTTCAGATACATAGTAACCTAAATCCTTTGACCATGAGATCATGCTAATCACCATCACCGGAGGGATGCTTTGATGACATCAAATACCACACCGTAACTGGGTGGCTATAAAGGTGGCATTGAGTGTTCGAAAAGTATGTGTTGAGACACATGGATCAAGAGTGGGATTTATCCATCCATATGACGGATAGATATACTCTGGGCCCTCTCGGTGGAATGTCATCCAATTATCTTGCAAGCATGTGACTGGCTCACAAAGGATCACATATCACAGGAACGAGAAAAGAGTACTTATCGGTAACGAGGTTGAACTAGGTATGTAAAGAAACCAACGATCAAACCTCGGATAAGTAAACTATCACGAGACAAAGGGAAATTGGTATCGTATGTAAGTGGTTCATTCGATCGCAAAATAATCATAGAAATATGTCGGAGCCATATGAATTTCCAGATTCCTCTATTGGTTATTGATCGGAGAAGTGTCTCGGTTATGTCCGCGTAATTCACGAACCGTAGGGAGGCACACTTAAGGATTCGATGTTGTTTAGTAGATATGGAATGTAAGTAGGGAGACCGAATGTTGTTCAGAGTCTTAGATGGGATCCAGGATATCACGAGGAGATCCGGAATGGTCCACAGAATAAGGTTCATATAAGGAAAGTCCAATTCTGGAGTTCGGGAATGATTCCGATGATTTCATCGGAGAGGTTCTAGAAGGGTCTAGTGAAAAGGATACAGATGCCGCCTAGAGGGGGCGTGAATAGGCAGTTTAAAACTTTTACGAGATGGACTTAACAAAGGCGGAATAAAACTAGAGTTTACTTTGTCAAGCATAAAACCTATATAAACTACGGTTCACCTATGTGCACCAACAACTTATGCTAAGCAAAACAAGCAACTATGTGATAGCTAGATATAATAATTCAAGCACGAAGGCTATCACAAAGTAAAGTGCATAAGCAAATACCTCGGTATAGAGATAACCGAGGCACGCGGAGACGATGATTTATTACCGAGTTCCTCCCATAAAGAGAGTACGTCTCGTTGGAGAGGGGGTGGTATCAAACCACCTACGCCACAAAAGGCCTCCCTTATTCTCCGCTGAATCTCACCCCAACGGGATCGATCCACACTTCCACTATCGGTGCACTTGTCGGTGGCAACCGGAACCTCTCACAAGGTTGGGGCACTTCTCCACAACTTAATCGGAGGCTCCCAACAAACGCCACCAAGGACACAACCTGCAACACCAACAAACCGTCTAGGGTTCCAAGAACCCAAGAGTAAAAAGCTTCTCAACTTTCACTCACCAAATCCTCTGAGGAGAACTCAAACCGATGCACCAAATGCAATGGCAAGAACACATGAAGTGCTCAAGTCCTTCTCTCCCAAATTCCACAAAAGCTACAAAAGCTAGTGGGAGAATAAGATAGGAAGAACACACGAGGAAATCCACAAAAGAAACCCCAAGATCTAGATCCCAATATGTTCCCCTCACATAGAGGAGAGATGGATTGGTGGAGTTGTAGATCTAGATCTCCCCTTTCAAATACCCCAAAAAGATTCAAGAAATATGGGAGGGATTGAGAGTATTTGCAAGATCTTGAAGGTCAAAACAATGGAGGAGATAGAGAATGCAAGTCACAGGCCTAAGGAGGAAGAAGGGGTCTAATTATACCCCTCCCCAACGAAATATGACCGTTTGGGACCTTCCAGGCCGGATAATCCGCCCCTCCCCGGATATTCCGGGTTCCCCGGACCAAAAAAATGGCTAAGGACTTCGCGGCGCGACCCTCAGTATAGGGGCGGATTTTTGGGACGGATAATCCGCCCCCATGGCCGGATAATCCGCCCCCCCTGAAAACTGGCAGGAACAGCAAAACTGAAACCATCATAACTTTTTCATTCGGACTTCGATTTTGATGATCTTGGGCTCGTTTCGAAGATAGTAACGATCTCTACAAGATCATGCAGGGAACCATCATAGTCCAGCAATGGAGGATAGAACCAAATGATGAAAGGTTTAACCTATCTATAAAAGACAAACCGGTAAAACCTCCAATATCGAAAACACAATAGAGAATGCATAAGAAATCCGTTTTCGATGGACTTAAGCTTGTCATAGAGATTGACACAATATCTAAATCCTCTCATGGATAAGAACCAAACAAGAACCAAGAAATATGATGCCAAGTATGCAAAAGTTTGAGCTCTCACTTAGGGATATGATCAAGTTACTCACTTGAGAGCCCCTCTTGATAGTACGGTTATCTATCCTATAAACCGGTCTCTCCAACTAACACCACGAGACCAGTTAGAAAGAAACCCTATCAAAATCAAACCTTTGCCTTGTATATTCCACACCTTAGGATGGAGCACCTTTCTTGATTGCACTAGCTTGGTGAAGATGCTCCCCCATACTCCACTATGGAAGAGCCTCTCTTTTAGGCATATCTTCACATATCCATGATCACCATAAGGATGGCACGATACACTTGAGATCATCTTAAGAAACCTTGATCAATACTTGATCTTCTTCACTTTATTCTTATTCCAACCTTGAAGCCACCATATGGTTCAAGCATTGTCTATGGACAAATCCTACAAGTAAAACTCAATGCAAACATAAGCCCATAAAACATTGTAATTAATTACCAAAACCACACATGGGGGCACACATGTTCTTTCAATCTCCCCCATTTTGGTAATTGATGGCAATCCTTTGATAGGGTTTATATAATCAACTTAACGAAAAAATGGTTGCGCCAACATCAAATACTACACAAGTATGTGATGTTGGTACGCCCATAATATATAGAGCAAGCTCCCCCACAATATATGCGTGTGTGATGAACCATTACCGTTGGTGGAGTTTCCTCTATATATTCAACATGCAAAGCAACAACAAAGATGCAAGAGCATGAGAGGAAAATGCTTAAGAAAAAACTTCCCTTAAACCAAACATCTCCCCCATTGGCATCGATTGCCAAAATGGGTGAATAGTTCTAGAACCAATATAGTAATAATTCCTCCAAAGGTGTGTCTTCGCACATATACAATGATGAATACTTGGGAGGGAGTAGAACTATATCGAGGATCCGAAGATTGCCAAAGGAATAAAATAAAAGACACAAGCAATCACAATATCCGATAAACCAATTTGAAAACAACAAATGAGTCCAAATGGAAACTACAAGATATTATGAGATGAGCAAAAGAGTGTTTTAAATAACAAATAGAGAAGCTCTCCAATATTTGTGCACAATTTTAAAATAAATGCATTGGAATACATAATGCACAAATATGGAATCCTTGTTCCCCCATAAGAATTTAAAACACAACACATGAAAGATCAAATAAATGTTTAAATAAAATTGAGAAGCTCCCCAAGATTTTCGCATACTTTAAAATCGGTGTATTTCAATACAAAAATGCACAAATATGGAATCCTCACTCCCCCATAAACATTTAAGGCACAATGAATGAGACAGAAGATAAATGAGCATTATTAAATGAATTAGATGAGCTCCCCAAAGATAATGCACCAATTATGATAATTGCATTTGGGAACAAGGTGCATAATCATGGAATCCTCACTCATCCAAGTTCATTGAACAATACAAGGCATGAGAGAACAAATATGAGTGCCCAAAGATGCAAACAATAGGAACAGGCACCCATAGGCAATTAAATTTGGAAGCCACCAAAGAATCAAAAGGAATAGAAAGGTGGTCTCCAAGGATTAAAAACCAACTAACATTATCTTCACATATGTGTGTATGTTTCTAAATGGATAACATCACAAAGACATATGCCCATAACAAAACAAGCACACACAAGGAAGATATACAATAAATCACATAAAAGGACAAAACCAACTCCCAAAAAGAGTAAGGTTCCAACAAGTAAACCAAACTCTCCAAACTTTTCATAATGGCACAAAATACCAAAATGAATAGATCAAACTTCCAAGCACATAAAACCCGATATGGATTAAACAAGGAAGCATAAAAATATTGTTCTAGATAATATAGGAGAGCTCACCCATAAGTAGTACATTATATAGAATTTTCTTTTGAATGCAAAATGCACACAAATGGGATCATCACTACTACCTACAATAAGAAAAACACAAGAGGATATCAATAAAATAAGAAGATCCAAAAGAAGCAAGGAAGGCTTCAGAGACAACACAAAACATTTTCTTAGCCAAAGATAGGATAAAATTAAACAAAGGCCAAAGTGAATATGATCAATAAATTCTACCATAAATTGAGTACTCATTGTCCAAGGACAAGAAATATTCGGAATAATTTTCCCAAGGTAGCTTGCATGGATATCCAAGATCATAGTCACAACAAGAAGCATATAACAAAATATAAGAATTAAGCATGATACTTCGAACAAGATTCTTGGTAGCTTCCAATAGTCACACAATCACTAGTGATTAGATTAACTTGAAGCAAATGGTTTCCATGATGATATAGAGATCTAAATATGAGGAAACACAGACCAAGAAACACTCTCATATAAAAGATCCAAAATATGATCAATAAATGCATTCAAGCAAATTGGAACTTGTATGAGCAAATGTGTCACATAGGCGCTAGATAATTATCCATATCAATTCTAAGTGACACAACCTCGAATATTCACATTTTTTTTGGATTGTAATATGCACTAAGCATATGACTCCCCCATAATGTGATACTATCATAAAACCAACACGAGGCAACGGATCCAAATAGATATAATTAAGGGACATTATAGAACTTAAATTTCTCATGTACACGCATTTTTAGGATTGTGGAATGCCCAAGCATAACACTCCCCCAAAATGGGATAGTCCATTAATCTCCCACAAGAGCCAAATAAGATACCAAATATAACCAAGAAAGGCTCAAACATAAGAAACACACATACATGGTGTGCCACCTAATCATACACAAAAATATGCTTGATTCCTCAAGATAATTAAGTGGAAATCACAACATGTACAAGAGCATGGAAGATACAAAACCAACACATGCACAAGGAGGCGAGTAACTTTCAATGTAAAGAGTTTAGCATATGTTACCTCAAGGAGGAACACTGATATATAATAGAATCGTGATAATCCAAATGGTTTGTCTTGACAATAATAATTGATGAAGATCCCTCAATTCTTCATAATGTAGCCAAGTCTCCAATGCCCTCCACAACACACCTATTGATCAAGTTTCGGCTTGTTGGTACCCAACGAAGTTGGGTCCTAAGAAGTTAGTCACAATAGGCTTGGCAACCCAAATGGTTCTTTTCTTGAACCCACATTGATCACCAACAAATTTGGCAAACACATTGCCAACCTCATCCTTACAAAGGGAATAAGCATCATCAATAATGATAGCGTTGGATGAGGATATACCAATAGTGCATGAGGAAGAAATGTGCCCCTTCTCACGGCATATGTAGCAAGTTCTTCTCTTGCCATCTTTCTTCTTAGGTGAAGCCACAACTCGAGGAAGAGGTCGATTAGTCCTCTTAGGAAGAGGCCCGTCAATGACTTGAGGTGGGGTTTGAGGCCGCTTCCCTTGTTGCTTCACACTAAGAGGCTTTTTCTTCAATGGGCAAGATCTAACATGGTGCCCTTCTTCCTTGCACTTGAAGCAAACAATGTTGGCCGGATTCTTGACTTGAACTTGGCCATTTTTCTTGTTTCCCTTATGCTTCAACTTGATAGTGGACTTGTTCTTGACATTAGAGTTGAATCCAAGCCCACTCTTGTCATTGGGGGATTTTTGCATACTCAAGATTTTGTTGAGTGCGGCCTTCCCTTGATGACCCTTTTTCAAGTCATTCTTCAAAGAAGTGACTTGATCCTTGAGCTCTTTGATTTCCTCTACATGGTTAGTTTCAACAAAAGTACTAGAGGAAGTACTACATTGTTAGAGCAACAAGGCACGGAATGTAATTCATCACGAGATATAGCATGGTTGTGAGAGGATGAATTACAAGGACTAGCACATGGCAATATAACATTTGGAGTAGATATAGTTCTAATGTCCACATGAGGCCCACTAGATGTTACCTTTGACACGATGGCCTCATGATCTAACTTTAGCCTACCATGGGAGAGTAGAAGATCCTCATGCGAGCTTGAGAGCTTAACATGAATTTCTTCTAATTTCCCATAGTTGATAGTTAGCAAAGCAAGTTGAGCCTTTAGCTCAACATTCTCCTTCAAAATAGATGCTTCACAAGAAATAGAGTTAGTAACACAAGCATCATCATTATTAGCAAGAGGTGAGGGCAACTTGGCAAGCTCTTTTGAATATGAAGCTTTAAGTTGCTCATGCGACTCGGTGAGTTTGATGAGCTCCCTCTTAATGACCCAAGAGCCACTTTCGAGGTGCGTAAAATCCTCAACAAGTTTAGCATAGCAACTTCAAGTTCATCATTTTTAATCTTGAAGGAGTTTGCCACCGCAAGTTCTCTATCATGGTATTCCTTTACTCTAGATAATTCTAGAGTAAAAGTCTCCTCAAGGGATTCTTTGGTGGCTTGTTATTCTTCAAGGGAGTCCTTTAGTTGAGCAATTTCATTAGCATACTCACGCTCAAGCGCAAACTTTTCATCAATTATGTTTTCTTGCTCCTCAATTTTTGCTTCTAACTTATCAATATGTTCTTTGCTCTTAATAGCAAAGTCCAAGATTTCAACAAAGTTAGAGAAAGCAATATTATTCTTAACAAGGGCACGATAAACATTCTCACCCTTTTCATATAAATCATCAATATCAAGCTCTTCTTCCACATTATCCACATCCTCCTCATCACAAGAGGTAATGGGTTCCAAAGTAGGAGTTACTTTTGAATCCCTAGCCATAAGGCATAGGTGGGTACCGGAAGAAGGTGAAGATGAGATTGCATTTGTGGCTTCATTCAAAACCTTGTCTTGGCCCATAGAATCTTCGGTTTCCTCTACATGGTTAGCAACACAAGCACTAGAGGAAATAGAAGCATTTTTATCATGGCAACAAGAAAACACAAGCATATCATCATGAGATTTATTCAAGTCATTTCTACATGATATGCAAGGACTATTAACACAAGCATGTAAGAAGTTTGTAGTGCTAGAAGTGTTAAAGTCCAAAGATAGATCATTGCAACTAGATAGAGATGATGGATTATAAATAGTAAGCACACTATCCAAATTGTAATTTCTATCACCACTCACCATATCATTACCTTGTGAAAAATCACATGTTGGTGAAGTGGTAGAATATGAGAACTCATCTTGACCGGAAGTGGAAGCAACACAATCATCCTCAACAATATTGGACACAACATATTTATCTTGAAGTTTTGTCCATAACTCATGAGCGCTCCAAAAAGGAATGATTGAAGAGGTAACTACATAGCTCAAAGCATTAACAAGCACATTAGAATCTTGAGCATCGAGATATAAGTTTTTCTCATCCTCACAAGATAGATTTTTGAAATCCATAGGAGGAGAAAAACCTATATCTACAATAATCTCCAAATTTGGGTCCATGTCCCAAAAATGAATAAGCATACGAGTTTTCCATATATCATAATTTGTGCCATCGAATAAGAACATGTCATTGTGCACTAATCCCCTAGCCGACATCTTTACTCTCAAGGCGGTGAAGCCTAAAATAAGAGACCGGGCTCTGATACCAATTGAAAAAGGATACAGATGCCGCCTAGAGGGGGGTGAATAGGAGGTTTAAAACTTTTACGAGATGGACTTAACAAAGGCGGAATAAAACTAGCGTTTCTTTGTCAAGCACAAAACCTATATAAACTACGGTTCACCTATGTGCACCAACAACTTATGCTAAGCAAAACAAGCAACTATGTGATAGCTAGATATAATAATTCAAGCACAAAGGCTATCACAAAGTAAAGTGCATAAGTAAATAGCTCGGTATAGAGATAACCGAGGCACGCGGAGACGATGATGTATTACCGAGTTCCTCCCATAAAGAGAGTACGTCTCGTTGGAGAGGGGGTGGTATCAAACCACCTACGCCACAAAAGGCCTCCCTTATTCTCCAGTGAATCTCACCCCAACGGGATCGATCCACACTTCCACTATCGGTGCACTTGTCGGTGGCAACCGGAACCTCTCACAAGGTTGGGGCACTTCTCCACAACTTAATCGGAGGCTCCCAACAAACGCCACCAAGGCCATAACCTGCAACACCAACAAACCATCTAGGGTTCCAAGAACCCAAGAGTAAAAAGCTTCTCAACTTTCACTCACCAAATCCTCCGAGGATAACTCAAACCGATGCACCAAATGCAATGGCAAGAACACATGAAGTGCTCAAGTCCTTCTCTCCCAAATTCCACAAAAGCTACAAAAGCTAGTGGGAGAATAAGAGAGGAAGAACACACGAGGAAATCCACAAAAGAAACCCCAAGATCTAGATCCCAATATGTTCCCCTCACATAGAGGAGAGATGGATTGGTGGAGTTGTAGATCTAGATCTCCCCTTTCAAATCCCCCAAAAAGATTCAAGAAATATGGGAGGGATTGAGAGTATTTGCAAGCTCTTGAAGGTCAAAACAATGGAGGAGAGAGAGAATGCAAGTCACAGGCCTAAGGAGGAAGAAGGGGTCTAATTATACCCCTCCCCAACAAAATATGACCGTTTGGGACCTTCCAGGCCGGATAATCCGCCCCTCCCCCGGATATTCCGGGTTCCTCGGACCAAAAAAATGGCTAAGGACTTAGCGGCGCGACCCTCAGTATAGGGGCAGATTTTTGGGACGGATAATCCGCCCCCATGGCCAGATAATCCGCCTCCCCCTGAAAACTGGTAGGAACAGCAAAACTGAAACCATCATAACTTTTTCATTCGGACTCCGATTTTGATGATCTTGGGCTCGTTTCGAAGATAGTAACGATCTATACAAGATCATGCAAGAACCATCATAGTCCATCAATGGAGGATAGAACCAAATGATGAAAGGTTTAACCTATCTATAAAAGACAAACCGGTAAAACCTCCAATATCGAAAACACAATAGAGAATGCATAAGAAATCCGTTTTCGATGGACTTAAGCTTGTCATAGAGATTGACACAATATCTAAGTCCTCTCATGGATAAGAACCAAACAAGAACCAAGAAATATGATGCCAAGTATGCAAAAGTTTGAGCTCTCACTTAGGGATATGATCAAGTTACTCACTTGAGAGCCCCTCTTGATAGTACGGTTATCTATCCTATAAACCGGTCTCTCCAACTAACACCACGAGACCAGTTAGAAAGAAACCCTATCAAAATCAAACCTTTGCCTTGTATATTCCACACCTTAGGATGGAGCACCTTTCTTGATTGCACTAGCTTGGTGAAGATGCTCCCCCATACTCCACTATGGAAGAGCCTCTCTTTTAGGCATATCTTCACATATCCATGATCACCATAAGGATGGCACGATACACTTGAGATCATCTTAAGAAACCTTGATCAACACTTGATCTTCTTCACTTTATTCTTATTCCAACCTTAAAGCCACCATATGGTTCAAGCATTGTCTATGGACAAATCCTACAAGTAAAACTCAATGCAAACATAAGTCCATAAAACATTGTCATTAATTACCAAAACCACACATGGGGGCACACATGTTCTTTCAATCTCCCCCATTTTGGTAATTGATGACAATCCTTTGAGAGGGTTTATATGTTGGAATTATGCCCTAGAGGCAATAATAAAGATGTTATTATTATAATTCTTGTTCATGATAATGTTTATATTCCATGCTAGAATTGTATTAAGCGGAAACTTTAATACTTGTGTGGTTTGTGAACAACACCGTGTCCCTAGTATTCCTCTATGGACTAGCTCATTGATTAATGATGGTTAAGGTTTCCTAACCATGGACATGAGTTGTCGATTAATAATGAGATCATATCATTGGGAGAATGATATGGTGGACAGACCAAAACTAAGCGAAGCAATTAGATCGTGTCATCGTGTTCGTCTTTGCGAAGCTTTTCTTATGTCAAATATTGTATTCCTTAGACCATGAGATAATACAACTCCCTGGTATCGGAAGAAAGCTTTGAGGTCATCAAACGTCATCCTATGAGAGGGTGATCATAAAGGTGTCTCTCAGGTGATCGGAAAGTATCTGTTGGGTTGTATGTATCGAGATGGGATTTGTCCCTCCCATGTTGGAGAGATATACTTCGGGCCCACTCGGTAATCGATATCAACACTGCTTGCAAGCATGTGGTTAAGGAGTTAATCACAAAGTGATATCGGATTACGGAACGAGTAAAGTACTTGCTGTGAACGAGATTGAACTAGGTATGACGGTACCGACGATCGAATCTCGGGCAAGTAAAATATCGCGAGATGAAGGGAATATATATATGGGATTGATTGAATCCTGGCATCGTGGTTCATCCGATATGATCATCGATGAATGTGTGGGAGTCAATATGGGTTTCCAGACCCCGCTGTTGATTATTGATAGAAGATCATGTCTGCATATTCTCGAATCCGCAGGGTCACACACTTAATGTGTCTCGACGCTAGGATAGATTGGATAATTGGTTTATGAGTTTTTGTTCGGAGTCTAGGATGGGATCCGGGACATCACGAGAGGTTCCGGAGTGGTCCGAAGAATAAGATTCATATAAGGCAGTGCAGTTTTTGGAGTTCGGAATTGTTCCGGGTTAATCGGTATTGTACCAGAAGCTTCTAGAACCTTCCGGAAGGGGACCAACGTGGCCCCACCTTCCGGGAGGGGGCATGGGCCTATGTGGGAGTGCCCTGGCCGCATTAGGCCAGGAGCACAAGGCCCCATAGGGCCCAGCCGGCCAAGGGGGTTTTAAACTCGAGATAGACCTTCTAGAAGGGGGGGTTTCCTTGCCCCCCACTCCTTCTCCTTGGGGCCGCCGGTTTGGCTTGGGGGAGGGGGCTAGGGTTGCAGCCGCCCACCCCTATATATAAAGAGGGCTGGGGGCGCACCAACCCCTCACACCTTCCCCTCCAACCCTAGCCGCCTTGCTGCCCTTCCTCTCTCCCTCCCGACTGTTTGTAGGCGAAGCCCTGCTGCAGAAATTCTCCACCATATACACCACACCGTCGTGTTGTAGATCCAATCCGTCTCTCCACCATACTTGCTGGACCGAGGAAGGAGGAGACGTCGAGGTGCTGCATGTGTGCATCCCACGGAGGCACCGCCACTTGTGGTGCTAGATCGGATCGGATCGCGAGGAGGAGAAGCGAGTACGACTACATCACCCATGTTCCGACGAACGTTCCGCTGTGCGAATCTTCAAGGGTATGAAGATCTAATCCAATCTCTCTCGTTGTTTGTATCTCCTAGATTAGATCTTGGCTTTCCCTCTGTTCGCATCCGTAGAAAATTTTGATTTACTATGCCGCGAAACCCTTCAATGGTATCAGAGCTAGATCTATGCGTAGATGTGTTTCACGAGTAGAATGCAACATGGTTGTTGCGGGCGTTGATGTTTTCTGTTGCAAGCCTCTTGTTTGTGTTCTTCTTATGACGCGGGATAGTGAGATTGAAGCGGTCCAGGCCAACCTTACGCGACGTCGTTCGCGAGACCGGCTCCGCACTTGACGTGTGGCTTGTTCCACACATGCGGCTGGTGGATGCCAGTTTCTCTCACTATAGTTTTCATGGGATTAACACCGGAGTTTGGCAACCATAATATCACCGTTGTGGCTTTCCGTAGATAAGAATCGTTCTTAGCATCTACTCCCATAAGCCACGTAAAACATGCAACAACAAAGTAGAGGCGTCTAACTTGTTTTTGTAGGGAGTGTTTTCTGTGATATGGTATGGCCCAAGATGTGATGTGTATAATGTATGCGATGATCATGTTTTGTAATGTTTCACGACTTGCATGTCGATGAGTACACAACCGGCCGGAGCCATATGGTTGTCTTTATAATTATGTATGACCTGTGTGTCAACTCATTATGCGCCATGTAATAGTTTCACTTTATCGTTAAGTAGTTAGCAATAGTTGTACTTGCTATTCGTGGTGGAGGCAATCATGGTGGAGTGATGGAGATCATGCCGGAACGCACAAGATGGAGATCATTGCGCGAAGATTGGCTATACCATGTCACATAAAGTTATATGCATGTGATGTTTATCCTTTTATGTATCTTATTATGCTTAGATCGCGACGGTAGAATTATAAGATGATTCCTCACTTAAAGATCAAGATAAAAATTGTGTTCTCCCCAAGTATGCACCGTTGCGAAAGTTCGTCGTGTCCAAGCATCACGTGATGATCGGGTGCTATAGACCCTACGCTCACATACAACGGGTGCAAGCCAGTTTTGCACACGCGGAAATACTTGGGTCTAACTTGACGAGCCTAGCATGTACAAACATGGCCTCGGAACACAAGAACCGAAAGGTTAAGCATGAGTCATATGAATGATATGATCGACACTTCGTTGTCCACCATTGAAACCACATCTCTTCTCGTGATGATCGGATTAGGTGTGGTGAATTTGGATCGTGTTCACTAAACAACTTGAGGGATGTTGAATTTAGTGGGAGTTCATCTAGTAATTTGATTAAAAGTTGAACTAGTTATCATGAACATAGTCTAATTTGTACTTGCAAATACTGTAGATCAAATGGCTAAGTCCAACTTCAACTTCAACGTTTTTGCTGAGAAGGAAAAGCTTAGAAACAATGGGTCTAACTTCACCAATTGGTTCCGCAATCTAAGAATCATTCTCTCTGGCGGTCAAAAGGACTATGTCCTTGGGAAAGTGTTAGGTGACCCCCCTGCTGCAACTGCGCCGGCTGATGAGAAAACTGTCTATCAGTCGCGCAAAGATGATTATGGTGTGATTAAGAGCACCATGTTGTTTGCTATGGAACCGGAACTTCAAAATCGTTTTGAAGACTATCCCGGGCCCTTTGAGATTCTCGAAGAGCTGAAAACCATGTTTCAGACTCAGGCCCGTTCTGAGAGATATGAGATCTCTGAGAAGTTCTTTAACTGCAAGATGGAGGAAGGGAGTTCCGTTAGTGAGCACGCCATTAAGATGACGGGCTACACTCAACGCCTTGAGCAACTGGAATGCACGATTCCAGAGGAGCTCAAGATTGACAGGGTTCTGCAATCACTCCCTCCCAGCTACAAAAGTTTTGTAGTGACTCATAATCAGATTGGTTCCACTGATACGATCACCGAGCTCTTCGCAAAGCTGAAGGCCGCGGAAGTGGACATCAAAAAGGATAATCATGTGTTGATGGTCAACAAGCCCACCTTCAAGAAAGGTAAGGGTGCAAAGAAGCCCTTCAAGAAGGGCGGCGGCAAGCGCACTGCCCCTGCTAAGAAGAAGGTCAAGTCTGGTCCTAAGCCGGACACTGAGTGCTTCTATTGCAAGGACAAGGGTCACTGGAAGCGCAACTGTCTGAAGTACTTAGCGGACAAGAAGGCTGGCACCATCAAAGGTATATTTGATATACATGTTATTGATGTTTTCCTTACTAGCCCTCGTTGTAGTGCCTGGGTATTTGATACCGGTTCAGTTGCTAATATTTGTAACTCGAAACAGGAGCTACGGAATAGACGGCGGCTTGCGAGGGATGAGTTGACGATGCACGTTGGCAACGGATCAAGAGTTGATGTGATGGCCGTCGGCACGCTCTCCTTAGTTTTACCTTTGGGATTAGTTTTAAACCTTAATGAATGTTATTATGTGCCTGCGTTGAGCATGAACATTATTTCTGGATCTTGTTTATTGCAAGACGGTTATTCATTTAAATCGGAGAATAATGGTTATTCTATTTATATGAGTAACATCTTTTATGGTCATGCACCTATTGTGAATGGTTTATTTCTTCTAAATCTCGAAAGGGATGAAACACACATCCATAACATTGAGGCTAAGAGATGCAAAGTAGATAGTGATAATACTACTTATTTGTGGCACTGTCGTCTAGGTCATATTGGTGTAAAGCGCATGAAGAAACTCCATTCTGATGGACTTTTGGAGTCTCTTGATTTTGAATCATTTGACACATGCGAACCATACCTCATGGGCAAGATGATCAAAACCCCGTTCTCCGGTATGATGGAGCGAGCAACGGACTTGTTGGAAATCATACATACCGATGTATGCGGACCGATGAGTGTTTCGACGCGCGGTGGATATCGCTATTTTCTCACTTTTACCGATGACTTAAGTAGATATGGGTATATCTATTTAATGAAACATAAATCTGAAACATTTGAAAAGTTCAAGGAATTTTAGAATGAAGTGGAGAACCATCGTAACAGAAAGATTAAGTTTCTACGATCCGACCGTGGGGGTGAATATTTGAGTTATGATTTTCTCACGCATCTTAAAGCTAGCGGAATTGTTTCGCAACTCACGCCACCCGGAACACCACAGCGCAATGGTGTGTCTGAACGCCGGAATTGAACCCTATTAGATATGGTCCGATCAATGATGTCTCTTACTGATTTGCCGTTATCATTTTGGGGTTATGCATTAGAAACCGTTGCATTCACTTTAAATAGGGCACCATCTAAATCCGTTGAGACGACACCGTATGAACTGTGGTTTGGTGCTAAACCTAAGTTGTCGTTTCTTAAAGTTTGGGGATGTGAAGCTTACGTCAAGAAGTTGATGCCGGACAAGCTCGAACCCAAAGCGGAGAAATGCGTCTTCATAGGATACCCTAAGGAAACTATTGGGTATACCTTCTATCACAGAACCGAAGGCAAAGTGTTTGTCGCAAAGAACGGTTCCTTTCTTGAGAAGGAGTTTCTCTCGAAAGAAGTGAGTGGGAGGAAAGTAGAGCTAGACGAGGTTATTGAACCTTCTCTTGAATTGGAGAGTAGCGCAGCACCTGAAATTGTTCCAGTGCCGCCTGCACCAACAATAGAGGAAGCTAATGACAAGGATCATGAAGCTTCAGACGATGCTGCTACTGAACGTCGCAGGTCGACAAGGTCGCGTGCCCCTCCTGAGTGATACGGCAACCCTGTCTTGACTATCTTGCTAGTAGAAGATAGTGAACCTACGAACTATGAGGAAGCGATGATGAGCCCAGACTCTGAGAAATGGCTAGAAGCCATGAAATCCGAATTGGGATCCATGAGCAAAAACCAAGTATGGACTTTGGTGGACCCTACTAGCGACCGAAAGGCCGTTTAGTGCAAATGGATCTTCAAGAAGAAAACAGACGCGGATGGTAATGTTACCGTCTATAAAGCACGGCTTGTTGCGAAAGGTTTTCGACAAGTTCAAGGTGTTGACTACGATGAGACTTTCTCTCCCGTAGTGATGTTTAAGTCCATTCGGATTTTATTAGCAATTGCTGCGTTTCATGATTATGAAATATGGCAGATGTCAAGACTGCTTTCCTCAATGGCAACATTGATGAAGAGTTGTATATGATGCAACCCAAAGGTTTTGTCGATCCTAAGGATGCTGATAAAGTATGCAAACTTCAGAGTTCCATTTATGGACTGAAGCAAGCATCTCTGAGTTGGAACCTTCGTTTTGATCAAGTGATCAAGAGCTTTGGATTTGTTCCAAGTTGCTACGAAGCTTGTATCTACAAGAAAGTGAGTGGGAGCTCGGTGACGTTTCTGGTACTATATGTGGATGACATATTGATTATTGGAAATGACATTAACATGCTTAACGATGTGAAGAGTTATTTGAACAAGTGTTTTTCAATGAAAGACCTAGGTGAAGCTGCTTATATATTGGGCATCAAGATCTATAGAGATAGACAAAGACGCCTGATAGCTTTAAGCCAGAGTACATAACTAGACAAAGTTCTGAAAAGGTTCAGAATGGATAAGGCAAAGAAAGGTTCAGTGCCCATGTTGTCAGGTAAGATATTGAGCAAGGCTCAGTGTCCAGCTATGGTAAATGATAGGGAAGCTATGAGCAAAGTGCCTTATGCCTCGGCCATAGGTTCTATTATGTATGCCATGCCGTGTACTAGACCGGATGTGTCCAATGCTCTTAGTTTGACGAGCAGGTATCAAAGTGATCCAGGAGTGGAACACTGGACAGCCGTGAAGAACATCCTAAAGTACCTAAATAGGACTAAAGAAATGTTCTTAGTCTATGGGGGTGATTAACAGCTCGTCGTAAAAGGTTACGTCGACGCTAGTTTCGACACCGACAAGGATGATTCTAAATCTCAGACAGGATACGTGTATATTTTGAATGGAGGAGCTGTGAGCTGGAGAAGCTGCAAGCAAAGTGTGATCGCGGGATCTACAGTAGAAGCGGAATACATGGCTGCTGCAGAAGCGTCAAGTGAAGGAGTTTGGATCAGGAACTTCATCACTGAGCTTGGCGTGGTTCCAAGTGCATTGGACCCACTGGAGATATTGTGTGACAACACTAGCGCCATAGCACTCTCTAAGGAACCAAGATATCATCCAAAGACCAAGCATATCAACCGCAAGTTTCATATAATCCGAGATTATATAGCAGATGGAGATCTGAAGATTAGCAAAGTACATACAGATCTGAATGTCGCAGATCCATTGACTAAACCTCTTCCACGTGTAAAACATGATCAGCACCTCAGTGCCATGGGTGTGAGATTGTTGCCAGATGTAAACTAGATTATTGACTCTAATGCAAGTGGGAGACTGTTGGAATTATGCCCTAGAGGCAATAATAAAGATGTTATTATTATAATTCTTGTTCATGATAATGTTTATATTCCATGCTAGAATTGTATTAAGCGGAAACTTTAATACTTGTGTGGTTTGTGAACAACACCGTGTCCCTAGTATGCCTCTATGGACTAGCTCATTGATTAATGATGGTTAAGGTTTCCTAACCATGGACATGAGTTGTCAATTAATAATAAGATCATATCATTGGGAGAATGATATGGTGGACAGACCCAAACTAAGCGAAGCAATTAGATCGTGTCATCGTGTTCGTCTTTGCGAAGCTTTTCTTATGTCAAATATTGTATTCCTTAGACCATGAGATAATACAACTCCCTGGTATCGGAAGAAAGCTTTGAGGTCATCAAACGTCATCCTATGAGAGGGTGATCATAAAGGTGTCTCTCAGGTGATCGGAAAGTATCTGTTGGGTTGTATGTATCGAGATGGGATTTGTCCCTCCCAAGTTGGAGAGATATACTTCGGGCCCACTCGATAATCGATATCAACGCCGCTTGCAAGCATGTGGTTAAGGAGTTAATCACAAAGTGATATCGGATTACGGAACGAGTAAAGTACTTGCTGTGAACGAGATTGAACTAGGTATGACGGTACCGACGATCGAATCTCGGGCAAGTAAAATATCGCGAGACGAAGGGAATATATATATGGGATTGATTGAATCCTGGCATCGTGGTTCATGTGATATGATCATCGATGAATGTGTGGGAGTCAATATGGGTTTCCAGACCCCGCTGTTGATTATTGATAGAAGATCATGTCTGCATATTCTCGAACCCGCAGGGTCACACACTTAATGTGTCTCGACGCTAGGATAGATTGGATAATTGGTTTATGAGTTTTTGTTCGGAGTCTAGGATGGGATCCGGGACATCACGAGAGGTTCCGGAGTGGTCCGGAGAATAAGATTCATATAAGGCAGTGCAGTTTTTGGAGTTCGGAATTGTTCCGGGTTAATCGGTATTGTACCAGAAGCTTCTAGAACCTTCCGGAAGGGGACCAACGTGGCCCCACCTTCTGGGAGGGGGCATGGGCCTATGTTGGAGTGCCCTGGCCGCATTGGGCTAGGGGCACAAGGCCCCATAGGGCCCAGCCGGCCAAGGGGGTTTTAAACTCGAGATAGACCTTCTAGAAGGGGGGGTTTCCTTGCCCCCCACTCCTTCTCCTTGGGGCCGCCGGTTTGGCTTGGGGGAGGGGGCTAGGGTTGCAGCCGCCCACCCCTCTATATAAAGAGGGCTGGGGGCGCACCAATCCCTCACACCTTCCCCTCCAACCCTAGCTGCCCTGCTGCCCTTCCTCTCTCCCTCCCGACTGTTTGTAGGCGAAGCCCTGCTGCAGAAATTCTCCACCATATACACCACACCATCGTGTTGTAGATCCAATCCGTCTCTCCACCATACTTGCTGGACCGAGGAAGGAGGAGACGTCGAGGTGATGCACGTGTGCATCTCACGGAGGCACCGCCACTTGTGGTGCTAGATCGGATCGGATCGCGAGGAGGAGAAGCGAGTACGACTACATCACCCATGTTCCGACGAACGTTCCGCTGTGAGAATATTCAAGGGTATGAAGATCTAATCCAATCTCTCTCGTTGTTTGCATCTCCTAGATTAGATCTTGGCTTTCCCTCTGTTCGCATCCGTAGAAAATTTTGATTTACTATGCCGCGAAACCCTTCATTATATAATCAACTTAACAAAAAAATGGTTGCGCCAACATCAAATACTACACAAGTATGTGATGTTGGTACGCCCATAATATATAGAGCAAGCTCCCCCACAATATATGCGTGTGTGATGAACCATTACCGTTGGTGGAGTTTCCTCTATATATTCAACATGCAAAGCAACAACAAAGATGCAAGAGCATGAGAGGAAAATGCTTAAGAACAAAGTTCCCTTAAACCCTCCAAAACATCTCCCCCATTGGCATCGATTGCCAAAATGGGTGAATAGTTCTAGAACCAATATAGTAATAATTCCTCCAAAGGTGTGTCTTCGCACATATACAATGATGAATACTTGGGAGGGAGTAGAACTATATCGAGGATCCGAAGATTTCCAAAGGAATAAAATAAAAGACACAAGCAATCATAAGATCCGACAAACCAATTTGAAAACAACAAATGAGTCCAAATGGAAACTACAAGATATTATGATATGAGCAAAAGAGTGTTTTAAATAACAAATAGAGAAGCTCTCCAGTATTTGTGCACAATTTTAAAATAAATGCATTGGAATACATAATGCACAAATATGGAATCCTTGTTCCCCCATAAGAATTTAAAACACAACACATGAAAGATCAAATAAATGTTTAAATAAAATTGAGAAGCTCCCCAAGATTTGCGCATACTTTAAAATCGGTGTATTTCAATACAAAAATTCACAAATATGGAATCCTCACTCCCCCATAAACATTTAAGGCACAATGAATGAGACAGAAGATAAATGAGCATTATTAAATGAATTAGGTGAGCTCCCCAAAGATAATGCACCAATTATGATAATTGCATTTGGGAACAAGGTGCATAATCATGGAATCCTCACTCATCCAAGTTCATTGAACAATACAAGGCATGAGAGAACAAATATGAGTGCCCAAAGATACAAACAATAGGAACAGGCACCCATAGGCAATTAAATTTGGAAGCCACCAAAGAATCAAAAGGAATAGAAAGGTGGTCTCCAAGGATTAAAAACCAACTAACATTATCTTCACATATGTGTGTATGTTTCTAAATGGATAACATCACAAAGACATATGCCCATAAGAAAACAAGCCCTGCAGGATTTTCCCTCTACTTTCAACACCACACCGTCATGCTGCCGGAATCGCGAGGGGGGAACTATAACCTCCGCTGCCGGCTGGAACAAGGGAGATGAAGGTCTTCATTGAGTACCGAACATGTGACCGACTGCGGAAGTGCTGCAGGAACGCAGCACCGGAAGGATCGTCTATGCGATCTTGAGATCAGCAAGTGTACGACTACATCGCCCACGAGAATCTGCTCTCGTTAACCGCTTTGGAATCTTCGAGGGTGAATATTCTAATCAACTCGTTGCTACAATCTAGTAGATATATCTTGGTTTGTTTGTGTGCATGCGATAGAATTTTTTTGTTTTCCATGCTACGAACCCCTACAGTGGTATCAGAGCCATGTCTATATGTAGATCTATTGCACGAGTAGAACACAATGGTCATTATAGGTGTTGATGTTTTTGTTGTCGATTGCTTCTTGTGTACTTTGCATCTTGCGGGATGGTGGGATGAAGCGGCCCGGGCTAACCTTACATGACATCGTTCATGAGACTTGCTACACGCTTGACATGCAACTTGTATTGCATAAGTGGCTTTGCGAGTGCCTGTTTCTCCCAACATAGTGAAGATTCAATTTACAACGGGTGATTGATAATACTAGTATCAACGTTGTGGTTCTTGTTCGTAAGTTAGCACGACACTTGATGAAAGCCCCAAACCAAGTAAAACACGCAAATAAAATTAGAGGCGTCTAACTTTGTTTTGCAGGGTGTGCTGTGATGTGGTATGGCCATGATTGTGATTATATATGATTTATGCAATGTTCCTTATTGTAAGTCTGGCAGGAGCCATATGATTGTCTTTTAATTTCGTCTAGACCTGCGTGTCTATTATTCAAAGTAGTCATAATAGTTGATGCTGGTGGACGATAACCATGGAGCGGCGCCATTGACCTTGACGCCATGCCGGTGATGATGGAGATCATGTTCGTGCTTGAAGATGGAGATCGGAAGCACAAGAAGAAAGGCCATATCATATCACATATTTTGAATTGCATGTGATGTTAATCCTTTTATGCATCTTGTATTGCTTAGTTCGTGACGGTAGCATTATAAGATGACCCCTCTCACAAAATATCGACTTATAGAGTGTTCGTCCTTAGTAGGCATCGTTGCCAAAGCTCGTTGTTTCAAAGCACCACGTGATGATCGGGTGTGTTAGATTTTGCGAGTGTATACAATGGGAGCAAGCCATATTTTCTCATGCGGAATCTAAGGTTTGATGTTGACAAGCCTAGCATATACATACATGGTCTCAGAACACGGAATACCAAAAGGTAAAGCATGAGCCATATAGATGATATGATGAACATGATGATTGTTCGCCTTTGAAACTATATCATGTCACGTGATGATCGGACTTGGTGTAGTGAATTTGGTTCATGTGATCACTAAAACAATGTGAGGGATATTTTTTTAGTGGGATTTCAACAGTAATATGATTAAAACTTGAACACTATTTCTCATAAATTAAATCAAAGTGAATTTGCATAGTTGTTATAGTCATTGGCATTCATTTACCACCTTGCGCTTAGTTATAATTGAGATAATAGAACTATAGAATTCTAGTTAATTACTTTACGAACTAGTATCGTATTGTTTTAAAGTGTTAATCTAAAGTTTAAAATTCCTATTACAAACTGAGTTGTCAGTTCAGCTGCACCTGGAAATAGTTCTTGCTCATAGAAGTTTATCAGTAGTAACAGTTTGTAGTAGCAACAACAAAGCAACAGCAGCAGCAACAGTGAAATAGTAGCAATAGTAATAGTAACGGTAACAGTAGGATTCGAGTGCGGTAGGCTAGGGATGGATGGACGGGCGTTGCATGGACGAGTCTAAACATGTAACTTCAAGATCTAGGGCATTGCAGATAAATAATAACAAGCATCCAAGTACTAAACAATCCTAGACATGTGCTCCAAATATAGTCATACGTGCTCGCAATGAGAACTTGCACAACATCTTCTGTCCAGCCAACCCGTGGCAGCGGGGACTCTAGGGAACTACTGGCAATTAAGGTGCTCCTTTTAATAGAGCACCAGAGCAAAGCATTAACACTCCATGAACACATGTGATCCTCACACCACAACCATCCCCTCCGGTTGTCCCAATTATTGTCACTTTGAGGCCTTTGGATCCGGACAATGATATGTGTACACAACTTGCAGATAAGATCACAAAAAATACTATCATAATGATTCAATAATAAGTTCAGATCCGAGACCATGGCACTCGGGCCCTAGTGACAAGCATTAAGCACAACAAGTTGCAGCAAAGTCAAATAGCACTAATAGAGATACTAGGCACTATGCCCTAACAGATCTTATTCGATTACATGATAGAACTCATTCAATCCCTACCATCCCCAAGCCTACAGCGGGGGATTACTCACTCATGGATGAGGGAAACATTGGTGGTTGATGGAGATGCGTTGGTGATGACGATGGCGATGATCCTCTCCAAATTCTCTGTCCCGGCAGGGTGCCAGAACGAAGTTTCTGGATCCGAATCTTGGTTTCTGGTGGCGGCGGCGGAGCAGAACTCTTTCTGGAAAACTATCAAACCCCCCTCGGTTTTTAGGTCGAAAGGGCAACTTATAGGTGCAGAGGGAGGCCGAGGAGCTGCCTGGGGTGGCCAAACCCCCTCCAGGCGCAGGGTCAGGTGGGCCCGCGCCTGGGGTGGGTCTGGGCCCCCCAGGCCCCCTCTCTGTCTCCCCTTCTGGCTCCGTGGATCTTCTGGTGAAAAATAGTTTTTGGCATATTTTCCGGGATTTTTTTCGTGATAGTTGATTTTCTGCACAAAAACAAGACACCAAGGTAATTCTGCTGAAAACAGCATCAGTCCGTGTTAGTTGTATCCAAATCACACAAGTTTAGAGAAGAAACAATAGCAAAGTGTTCGAGAAAGTAGATACGTTTTGGACGTATCAGTTATTGATCGGAGAAGTGTCTCGGTCATGTCCGCGTAATTCACGAACCGTAGAGAGAGACACTTAAGGATTCAATGTTGTTTAGTAGATATGGAATGTAAGTAGGGAGACCAAATGTTGTTCGGAGTCTCGGATGGGATCCGGAATATCACAAGGAGATTCGGAATGGTCCGGAGAATAAGATTCATATAAAGAAAGTCCAATTCCGGAGTTAGGGAATGATTCCGATGATTTCATCGGAGAGGTTCTAGAAGGGTCTAGAAGGTTCACCGAACCGGAAGGGGAAGGGAACATGAATGTGTCATGGATAAGTGGAATGATTGGATCATGTCCTAGGTCACTTGGTTGCGCACTAGCAAGAAAGAAATCAAGCTCCAAATTGAAAGTCAAAATGCAAGTTTGAAAAGTCAAACTGGGCAATGTGTCCTCGTGGAGGAAGGAAAGAATCCTTCTTTCCCTCCACCACAAGCCAACAAGGAGAGGGAGTTGGGGAAGGATTCAAACTCCCTCCTCACCTAGCCGCGCCGGCGCCCCAGCGCCGCCGCCAGCCGACGCTGCCACCGCGCCGCCACTGGCTCTCCGTCGCCGCCCTAGCGCCGCCGGACACGCCTCCTCCTCTCCGACCCTCTAAACCTAAGATCACCGGAAACCCTAGATCCACCATAACCTGCTTCGGCTTAGGCGAAGCCCTGCAGGATTTTCCCTCTACTTTCGACACCACGCCGTCGTGCTACCAGAATCGCGAGGGGAGAACTACAACCTCCGCTGCCTGCTATAACAAGGGAGAGGAAGGTCTTCATCGAGTACCAAACATGTGACCGACTGCAGAAACACTGCCGAAACACATCACCGGAAGGATCGTCTACGCGATCTTGAGATCGGCAAGTGTGCGACTACATCACCCGCGAGAATCTGCTCTCGTTAACCGCTTTGGAATCTTCGAGGGTGAGTATTCTAATCGACTCGTTGCTACAATCTAATAGATAGATCTTGCATTGTTTGTGTGTATGCGATAGAATTTTTTTGTTTTCCATGCTACGAACCCCTACAGGTGTTGGGGACATACTCCTCTGGCCTTTCCTTTAGAAGTGAATTTATAAGAAATAAATTGACTGCATGGAATGATCGGTTACGCCGCATTACCAATATGGTCTTAACGCATCAACATGATTTATTTTGTTAGAATCTGCATGCTAGTGACATCTTTTTAGTCAAATCTATGTATCATGTGTTAGTATGTTAATGCACCAACTAATAATAAGAAATTTTGAAATAAGAAGTTCATGTTAAGACTGTTATAGTTCAATGATATCTAAGGCAGGGAGTCATTTTAAGAAAACATAATCTTTTAAAAAGGAATTGGCATGAGAGTAAAGAGTCTTTTATCTGTCATCAAGATGGGATAGTCAGACATTTGTTCCTTGAGTGCAAATTCCCTAGGGTTGTATGATCTATCATTAATGTGCCATCAAATTTATATAAACCCAAAGTGTGCATGTCCTTCTTAGAGCGGCAACCTTGTGTTGTGGTTTATTGCTATGGATGAATAAAGTTGTGATTAACAGAATCTCTAAGGTGAGTTATTTACTCATGTACGCATTGATTCCAGTCATGGTTTCATCTCAGTAATCAGAGCAGAAGGAGCTCTTCGTGAAATCATCCAAGTAGAAGGAGGGTTTTATCTAGCATGGATGAATGCGTAGTCCAGGATCGATCTTCCAACCCCATAGGCTATTTTTTCTTCATTGTTTGACCTCTTTATTGTTCTAGGTTTTGTGTGTCTTGTTATGGAGTGGTCGGGGTGTAAACTCTTTTGCTTGTATTGTCCTGATGTAAACTTTTAACACTAATAGTAGCTCCTTCATTATAAAAGACGCTCATTTTCTTTTCTTTCCATTTTTCGGCCAGTTCAGCTACTTGATTTACTATGCTTGTTATAAAATATGGGTTTGTGTGTATCTGTAGTAGATATCGAGTTGGAGAGATATGAATTTCTTTCTTTTTTGAAAAATCAAATTAACACTTGCTTTCACTTGTGTAGCTAACCTAGTGATCTTAGTGCTAAGGTGAGACATCTTGGTCGTCTTGTTCAGCTCATGATCTCGTTGGTCTCTGGTAGTTCCGAGTCTCCTTTCGTCGAAGATTTGTGGCCGGGTAAAAAAGATCGGCAGTGACTCCTGCTCCTATCGGTTACTCAATGTATGTCAAAAAAGGCAAAACGAATAGTTCACATCGTAGAACGAAAGTAGAACACTCGACAACGACGACCCGAGTTACTACAAATCAACGAAATCATCATGGGCGCAGCAGAAAAACCACGGCAAGTTCAGCTTGCCCCGTAACATGGACTGCTCACACCATGATCGCCACGGGTACGAGCACGACACGACTTCCCCGAGAGAGAGAAAAATCTGCACAGTAGATCGGCTCCGATCTACCGGTCAATTCAGAGTTTCAGACACAATCCACGGTCGGATCCTCCTCCAAAAGGCGTGAATCATTACGGTCGATCAATCACAGAGACGATATTTTTGAGATTTCTGGTGGTGGTGGTTACTGCGCGGCGAGCGTGTGGCGGTGTGATCGAGAGGCAAGATATTGGACGGGGCGACACGCGAGGTGTCCGTTAGTTTCGAACTGGAGAGCGGCAGCGCATCGCGTTGGGACGGCGACATCGCGCGTGACGCGCGGCAGGCCCAGGCTCGCCACGTAAAGGCGGCACCGACAGCGACGGACCTGCGCGGCGACGGACGGTGTGGTGTGGTGTGGCCGCGCGAGACGATCGACGACGGATCGAGGAGGAGGAGGAGACGTCGCGGGTCCCGCTGCCGGACCACGACGCCGGGCAGCAACCAGCGCGACGCGTCCCTCCCCGGATCCGTGCGGCGATTGCGTGAGGGAGGGGAGGTGCCCCCCCGCGAGCCGCGCGCGACGTGTTCGGCGTACGGGGCCGAGACCTCGCTGTCGCGGGGGATCGCCCTGCCGGCCTCTCGGATTCGAGCACGAGATTTTTTCGTTCTCCTCCTTCTGGATCGCCTCGCGCGAACAGGAGATACCTTTTTCCCGTTTAATGGATGGATGGCCCATCGCGTCGCGTCGCGATGAGCTTGCACGTCTGCTGCTGCTCTCGCTTTCCGGGATGCCATTGTGTGCTGGCCAGTGGCGCGACGGCAACGCCTCGCGGTGGGCACACCCGTCCTTGCTGTGTCGGAGCTGCAGCTGTTCCCAGCTCCTGTCCAGTACCGACAGTTCTTGGTACCGTTGGGCGCCAAGTGTTCGCCTCTGCGTTTACCTCACATGGCAAGCCGCTCAAGACAGTTCACCTAAATAAATAGCGAACGTCAAGAGTCGAAAAAATATCGCGCAGATCTAATCGCAACCCCATCCACATTGTTCATCCGATTTAATTGTCACGGGTTGAGAATTCAGTGAAAACGTGGACTGTAAAACATGTTTACAGACTGTAGGAAACGTACTTTACTGTCTCATTTTGTCTCGCCGTGGAATAAAGTGCACCCGTAAAATGAGACGGTACAGCATATTTTCAGATTTCATCAATTTACAGAAACATAGTTCACATGACAGCAACATGGATAAAATTTATGAATATTTAAACATCACACAAGACAATAATGATCCAAATCATAATAACTGTTCAAACCAGATAACAATAATTGTTCAAATAAAATAATTAAACAAATAATCAATGGTTCTGAGGAAATAAATAGTTCGACTTACATGGGGGAATACGAAATGAAATGAATAAAGAGGGAGGAGATCATCGTCCATACAGCTGCCAATGGTGCTCGATGGGGTCATTTCAAAGTTGGGTATGCGTGGATGAGTTTCTCCCGGTACGTTTCAAGAAAAGCTCGAATATGCGATCGGATTCCGTTGTGACCACACTCGGCTATCAACATTGTCAAAGAAGAAGTCCAAATTCATGTCCTTCTCATCCTCGATAATCATGTTGTGGCGAATCACACAATATGTCATGATGTTGTTGAGGGATTTCTTGTCCCAAAAATGAACACGACCTTGGACATGCCTCTTGAGCTATGGCAATGTCCTTGCGGTATGCCTCTTGAGCTATGGCAATGTCCTTGCGGCAATGCCTCTTGAGCTACGGCAAAAACAAGCGATTTCCTTGTTTTTGGCTCCGGAATGGTCCTTCGTGGTGAGGATGACTATCAACTGCTCAATGTCATCGTTGAAGAGCTAGTCTTCAATGTCCGAGACATCGGATGATGACGAGTCTTCAAGAAAAACTCCTCGCTCGGGCTCATCGAACTCATCCAAAACTTTCCAAGATCAAAAACTACTTGCGGGGGCAAAATGTACCGACGACACGAGAGAAATCGAATATGAACCTCATCCATGACCGTCGCGACCTCGGCGATCCGCGTCGGTCGATTCAGAGTGACACCTTTGGAGTTGCCAAAGAGGAAGCTGCGGTTGCTGGGCGGCCGAAACACGCCGCCTAGATCAATGGTGCTACCGAATCGGACCTCCACGACACATCCAAGGTGGTGACGTCGGTGACCCGCGTCGGTGAAGCGGACCTGGTCAAATCACGAGATCTATCCACCCAACGATGCGAGAATCGAAGAGGCGGGTGGCAGAGCGCTCAGCTAAGGTGGGGTGTGGTAGGTGGCGGCCAAAAGCGATGACGGGAGGTGGCGACGATAGCAAGGGCAGAGCGCACGTGGGGAAAATTTCAGCACGCCAAGGCTTTCGCACGGAGAGGTGCACTCTCGGTTCGGCCGCGAAAACTAGGCATATAGCGGTGCGGGGAGGGAATTTTCGGTGCGCGGTTAATTTTTTTAAGGAAAATGATACAACTCCTCCGGGGATCAAACGAAATGATCCCCCGGGTCGATGTAGCTTTGTGTGCTTTGGAGGCCCACACCTGCACGTCTCCTTCCTCAACCTCCACCCACGATGCCGCCCGTGCATCTACTCCCGCTAGAGAAACGCATCCGCCGTCGCACCGGATCAAGCCCGCCGGAGCAGGCAACCCCCACCGCCGGACCGGATCCCCGCTTCTCCCTGCCCCACTCCTTCCTTGCGCCCACCCGCCATGGTATCCTCTCCCTCGACCTCGTGCTCACCCTCAGCCATGGTCACCGGTGAGTTTCCGCTGAAGGAGTCTACTACAAGGCCACTGCCGGACAAGGGGTGGACGAGGGTGCCGCCACTGCCGTCCTCAAAGTGTGGTCGTGTTGGACACTCTTCATGGATGCGCCGCCGCCCGCACTGATGGTGGACTGCCAAGCTCACCAGAAGTCATCGATGGGACAGATGGGTTAGGTCGCGGTCGTCGTCGACCTCCCCAAGCCGCGACCATGGAAAAGTCAGGTGTTTCCGTCGTCCGCGCCAGTGGCGCTGCCCACACTCCTGCAAGAGAACGGCGGCCTTCCTCATAGCGGCACCGGCGTTTCTCCCCGCGGAAGCTGGATGTGCTACCCACGGCGTACAGAGTTGCTCCCCACGGCGACCATCGTTGCTACCCGCGGAGGCCGACGCTGCTCCCCGTGGCGTCTGGCACTGCTACCTACGACGTCCATAATTGCTACATATGTTGACCGGGAATGCTACCTTGGGTCGACGACGTTGCTACCGACTACAACGAATTCTGCTAGCTTTAGGCGAAGCTAGGAGCTGATCATACTCGTTTATGATTTGCTATGTACTCGTTTCGTGTTTGTTACATTGACGTTCTCCGAATGCTATAATGTTTTTATAAATTCTGGCTATAAATTTTGGCGATTATCACGGTGATGCTCCGGCAAAGTCGATATTTTGCTACACTAATACAATTTTTTTGCTACAATTGTTCTCCGATTATGCTACATTAGCACAAGTTTTTTGCTACGAAGTATCCGGCGAGTCTCAGGCGAAATAGATTTTCTTACATTAGTATAATGATTTTGCTATGGTGTCTTCCAACGAGGTCTTCAGCGAAGGGTTGTCCGTTTGTTCTATTTTTGTGCAAACGGCTTTTTACTACAGTTTAGAAAAACAGGATATTATGTAGCAAAAATAGGATTTAGTGTAACAAAAGTAGAATTTGTCAACACCAGAGAAGCTATGAGGCCTGGGTGCGGCGGCTCGAACTCTTTTGACCCCGCCCAGATGCGTTCTGACCTAACACACCAGGCGACTGGCGGCGATTAGGGTTTTTCGCCTTCATCACCGGATTCCGATCTGGAGTGGAGTTCCCTTCGTTCCCGGCTATGACTTTTTCTCCGGTCGGTTTACTTTGCCCCGCTCGTGTGTCCAGGTTCCTGTCAACCGCAAGATCCAATCTCAGGTTTCTTGGTGCTTTTGTCTGGTGGTATGGCGACACGTTCCGAAGGTAGTTCGTCGAGTTTCGGTAATGATGGAGGAGGTAACAAATCTGAGGCCCTGGATGAGATGCTTCAGCGGCTAGGGATTGATGAAGATGAGATTGATGATCTTGTCTTTGAGGATCAAGAGGAGGCACCAAAGGAGGGTATTAAGTGGCTTTCCCTTGCGAGGGTACATACATCAAAAAAATTCAGTCCAGCGACCTTTGATCAGCACATGCGTACTGCTTGGAGTCCAGCTAGAGAGGTGATCATTCATCCTTTGGAGGAAAATCTGTTTACGATCCAGTGTCATTGTCTTGGAGATTGGCTTAAAATCACAAAGGGTGGCCCGTGGCTTTTTCGCCAAAACGTGGTTATCACTAAAACCTATGATGGACTGGCCGCCGCAGATGTAGGGTTCGCAGCATAGAAAACAAAAAATTTCCTACGATGTGAACTATATACCAAGATCTATCTACTAGATACAAACAACGGGCGGATGTATATCCGTAGAGAACATACCCTTGAAGACCGACAAAGCTTAACGAGTTCAACTCGTGGTTGGTGTAGACGATCTCTTGCCGATCTCAAGATCGAGAGGAAGTCCTAGCGCCGCAAATCAGCAGCGCATCCGTGCTCGCACACACGTTCGAGGCACCGAGCAACCTCCGCCTCCTCGCTCCAGCGATGCAGCGGAAGCACAACTCTTTCTTGCCGAATAGCCACCGGAAACATGTATCTCGCTAGTCCGAAACCATGGGGGATAAATTCTAGAGGGGGAGAGAGATCCTTCATGAGAAGGTGTGAGAAACAAGTGAGGAGGGGGGCTCCTTTTATAGGAGGAGGGGGGGCACCCAAGGGGGTGGCCGGCGCATGGGGCTGCCCCCTTGCCCTCCCCTCTTCATGTGGGTGGACACTCCACTCACAAATCTCCTTTAAATTCCCTCCACTCAAAAGTCCACTCAAATTCCCATTAAATTTCCACCAAATTTAATGCAAACTCTCATTAAATAAAACTCTTTTATTTTATTCAGAATTTTGTCAATTACTTTAATGACAAACATTGACAAATAACCCCTTGCTAGAATTCTATTTCACATGCATAACCACTTTATGCAATTTCACCTGAAAACCTGTTTCGGTATCTAGTGAAATAAATTCCTGCGCTTGTTGATTCTTTCGGCATGAAACATTTGCTCCAATTGGATGTCGGTGTCTCTTAAGTGTGTCACCCTACGGTTCGTGAATAATGCGGACATGATCGAGACCCCTCTCGGATCAATAATCAGAAGCGGGATCTGGAGACCCATACTGACTCCCACACATTCAACGATGACTTTCTTGCGATCGTCGGAACCTTTTACGCTAGTATCTTAATCCCTTTGTTTCACGATATATTACATGTCCGAGATTCGATCATCGGTATCTCCATACCTAGTTTGATCTCGTTACCGACATGCACTCTTTTCTCGTTCCTGTGATATAACATTCTAGTGATCAAATCACTTGCTTGCAAGCTAATCAATGTGATATCACCGAGAGGGCCCAGAGTATATCTATCCGTCATCGGGATGAAAAAATTCCACTCTCGATCCATGAGCCTCAACATAACACTTTATTAGTTCTGAATCCATCTTTATAATCACCCTGTTACGGTGTGACGTTTGATGTTATCAAGAAACTCTTCCGGTGTTAGTGATTGACATGATCTCATGGTCTAAGGATTAGGATCAGTTCGTAAGTTGTTATAGCAATATAAACTCAATGACTTTGATCGTAATGCTATACTTCGGATGAATGTTCATCACACCATTACACTAATGTTGTGATCCCGTTATTAACAACATCCAATGTCCATGATCAGGAAACCTTGATCATCTTGTTAATCAACGAGCTAGTTTATGAGAGAGGCATAACTAGGAACTTTCTGTTTGTTTATTAAACACACATGTATTAACGTTTCCGTATTAATACAATTATAGCATGCAAAATAAACATCTATCATATACTTGGAATACACATAATAAACACTTTATTATTGCCTCTCAGGGCATATTCCCTTCAGTCTCCCACTTGCACTAGAGACAATAATCTAGTTACATAGTGATAAATCTAACACCCATTGAGTTCTGGTGTTGATCATGTTTTGCTCTAGGGAGAGTTTTAGTCAACGGATCTGCTACATTGAGATCCGTATGTACTTTACAAATCTTTATATCTCCATCCTTGACATGCTCGCGGATGGAGTGAAACCGGCGCTTAATATGCTTGGAATGCTTGTGAGACCTTGGCTCTTTCGCATTGGCAATGGCACCATTGTTGTCACAATAGATCACCATTGGGTCCAACGCGTTTGCCACCACTCCTAGTTCGGATATGAACTCCTTCATCCAAACTGCTTCCTGAGCCGCTTCTGAAGCAGCAACATATTCGGCCTCCATTGTTGATCCCGCTACCACAGGTTGTTTGGAGCTCCTCCAACTAACCGCTCCGCCATTCATGAGAAATACGTATCCGGATTGAGACTTAGAGTCATCCGGATCGGTGTCAAAGCTAGCGTCGACATAACACTTAGCGACGAGCTCTTCTTCACCTCCGTATACAAGAAACATATCCTTAGTTTTTCGTAAGTACTTAAGGATATTCTTGACCGCTATCCAGTGTTCCGAACCTGGATCCGATTGGTACCTACTAGTCAAACTAATAGCATGTGCCACATCCGATCTTGTACATAGCATGGCGTACATTATAGAGCCTATGGCTGAAGCATAGGGGACTTTGTCCATTATCTCTCTTTCTTCCGCCGAAGCCGGACTTTGAGTCTTACTCAATGTCTTGCCTTGCAACATAGGTAAGAACCCTTTCTTACTTCCGTCCATTTTAAACTTCTTTAAAATCTTATCAAGGTATGTACTTTGCGATAGCCCTATTAGGCGCCTAGATCTATCTCTATAGATCTTTATGCCTAATATGTATGACGCTTCACCTAGGTCCTTCATTGAAAATTTGCTGTTTAGATAACTTTTAACACTGTTTAAAAGATCTATATCATTTCCGATCAATAATATGTCATCCACATATAATATCAGAAATGCCACATTGCTCCCACTCACTTTCTTGTAAATACAAGCTTCTCCATAAGTTTGGACAAATCCAAACTCTTTGATCACCTCATCAAAGCGGAGATTCCAACTTCGTGATGCTTGCTTCAATCCATAGATGGATCGCTGAAGCTTGCACACCTTGTTAGCATCCTTAGGATCGACAAAACCCTTTGGTTGTATCATATACAACTCTTCTTCAATATTACCATTGAGAAACGCGGTTTTGACATCCATCTGCCATATCTCATAATCGAAATATGCAGCAATTGCTATCATAATCCTAATTGACTTTAGCATCGCTACGGGAGAGAAAGTCTCATCGTAGTCAACTCCTTGAATTTGTCGAAACCCCTTTGCGACAAGTCGAGCTTTATAGACGGTCACATTACCATCAGCATCAGTTTTCCTTTTGAAAATCCATTTGTTCTCCACGGCCTTTCGGTCGTGAGGTAATTCCACCAAGTTCCAAACTTGATTTTCATACATGGATTCCATCTCGGATTTCAGGGCTTCTAACCATTTGTTGGAATCCGGGCTCATCATCGCTTCTTCATACGTCGCAGGGTCATCATTTTCATCAACCATGAAATTCATGACAGGATTTCCGTACAGCTCGGGAGCTGCATGCGTCCTGTTTGACCTGCGAGGTTCGGTAGTACTCTCTTTTGGAGTTTCATGATCATTATCATTAGTTCCCTCTTCAACAGGTGGAGCCAACTCCGGAACAACTTCCGGCGCTGCGCTACTCGCCATACTTTGAAGAGAAGGTTCCACAACCTCTTCGAGTTCTACCTTCCGACTACTCACACCTTTCGCGAGAAACTCTTTCTCTAGAAAGGATCCATTCTTGGCAACAAAAACCTTGCCCTCGGATCTGTGATAGAAGGAATACCCAATAGTTTCTTTAGGGTATCCTATGAAGACGCATTTTTCCGCTTTGGGTTCGAGTTTATTCGGTTGAAGTTTCTTCACATAAACATCGCATCCCCAAACTTTAAGAAATGACAGCTTAGGTTTGTTTTCAAACCACAATTCATACGGTGTCTTTTCAACGGATTTAGATGGTGCCCGATTTAAAGTGAATGCAGCATTTTCTAGTGCATAACCCCAAAATGACAACGGCAAGTCCGTCAGAGACATCATAGATCGAACCATATCTAATAAAGTACGATTACGACGTTCCGACACACCATTTCGCTGTGGTGTTCCGGCAGGTGTGAGTTGTGAAACAATTCCACACTCTTTCATGTGAGTGCTAAACTCGTAACTTAGATACTCACCTCCACGGTCGGACCGTAGAAATTTGATCTTTCTATTACGATGATTTTCCACTTCATTCTGAAATTCCTTGAACTTTTCAAAGGTTTCAGACTTGTGTTTCATCAAGTAGATATAACCGTATCTACTCAAATCATCCGTGAAAGTAACAAAATAACGATATCCACCTCGCGCCGACACACTCATTGGACCACATACATCAGCATGTATGATTTCCAATAATCTGTCGCCCGTTCCATTGAACCGGAAAACGGCGTTCTAGTCATCTTGCCCATAAGGCATGGCTCACATGTATCAAATGATTCATAATCAAGTGATTCCAAAAGTCCATCCGAATGGAGCTTCTTCATGCGTTTAACGCCAATATGACCTAGACGGCAGTGCCACATATATGCGGATATATCATCATTAAGTTTTGAAGGGTTTCGCGGCATAGTAAATCAAAATTTTCTACGGATGCGAACAGAGGGAAAGCCAAGATCTAATCTAGGAGATGCAATCAACGAGAGAGATTGGATTAGATCTTCATACCCTTGAAGATTCGCACAGCGGAACGTTCGTCGGAACGTGGGTGATGTAGTCGTACTCGCTTCTCCTCCTCGCGATCCGATCCGATCTAGCACCACAAGTGGCGGTGCCTCCGTGAGATACACACGTGCAGCACCTCGACGTCTCCTCCTTCCTCGGACCAGCAAGTATGGTGGAGAGATAGATTGGATCTACAACACGACGGCGTGGTGTATATGGTGGAGAATTTCTGCAGCAGGGCTTCGCCTACAAACAATCGGGAGGGAGAGAGGAAAGCTAGCAAGGCGGCTAGGGTTTGGAGGAGAGGTGTGGGGGGTTGGTGCGCCCCCACCCCTCTTTATATAGAGGGGGCGCAGCCCTAGCCCCTCCCCCAAGCCCAAAGGATAAGGAGTGGGGGGCATGGACTCTCCCCTCTTCTAGAAACCCTATCTCTAGTTTAAACGATTTAAACTCTCTAGGATCGGCTGGGCCCTATGGGGCCTTGTGCCCCTGGCCCAATGCGGCCAGGACACTCCCTCATAGGCCCATGCCCCCTCCCGGAAGGTGGGGCCACGTTGGTTCCCTTCCGGAAGGTTCTAGAAGCTTCCGGTACAATACCGATTAACCCGGAACAATTCCGAACTCCAAAAACTGCACTGCCTTATATGAATCTTATTCTCCGGACCATTCCGGAACCTCTCGTGATGTCCCGGATCCCATCCGAGACTCCGAACAAAAATTTATAAACCAATTATCCAATCTATCCTAGCGTCGAGATACGTTAACTGTGTGACCCTGCGGGTTCGAGAATATGCAAACATGATCTTCTATCAATAATCAACAGCGGGGTCTGGGCACCCATATTGACTCCCACACATTCATCGATGATCATATCGGATGAACCACGATGCCAGGATTCAATCAATCCCATATATATATTCCCTTCGTCTCGCGATATTTTACTTGCCCGAGATTCGATCGTCGGTACCGTCATACCTAGTTCAATCTCGTTCACAGCAAGTACTTTACTCGTTCCGTAATCCGATATCACTTTGTGATTAACTCCTTAACCACATGCTTGCAAGCGGTGTTGATATCGATTACCGAGTGGGCCCGAAGTATATCTCTCCGACTTGGGAGGGACAAATTCCATCTCGATACATACAACCCAACAGATACTTTCCGATCACCTGAGAGACACCTTTATGATCACCCTCTCATAGGATGACGTTTGATGACCTCAAAGCTTTCTTCCGATACCAGGGAGTTGTATTATCTCATGGTCTAAGGAATACAATATTTGACATAGGAAAAGCTACGCAAAGATGAACACGATGATACGATCTAATTGCTTCGCTTAGTTTGGGTCTGTCCATCATATCATTCTCCCAATGATATGATCTCATTATCAATTGACAACTCATGTCTATGGTTAGGAAACCTTAACCATCATTGATCAATGAGCTAGTCCTTAGAGGCGTACCAGGGACACGGTGTTGTTCACAAACCACACAAGTATTAATGTTTCCGCTTAATACAATTCTAGCATGGAATATAAACTTTATCATGAACAAGAATTATAATAATAACATCTTTATTATTGCCTCTAGGGCATAATTCCAACAGTCTCCCACTTGCACTAGAGTCAATAATCTAGTTTACATTTGGCAACAATCTCACACCCATGGCACTGAGGTGTTGATCATGTTTTACACGTGGAAGAGGTTTAGTCAATGGATCTGCGACATTCAGATCCGTATGTACTTTGCTAATCTTCAGATCTCCATCTGCTATATAATCTCGGATTATATGAAACTTGCGGTTGATATGCTTGGTCTTTGGATGATATCTTGGTTCCTTAGCGAGTGCTATGGCGCCAGTGTTGTCACACAATATCTCAAGTGGGTCCAATGCACTTGGAACCACGCCAAGCTCAGTGATGAAGTTTCTGATCCAAACTCCTTCACTTGACGCTTCTGCAGCAGCCATGTATTCCGCTTCCACTGTAGATCCCGCGATCACGCTTTGCTTGTAGCTTCTCCAGCTCACAGCTCCTCCATTCAAAATATAAACGTATCCTGTCTGAGATTTGGAATCATCCTTGTCGGTGTCAAAACTAGCATCGACGTAACCTTTTACGACAAGCTGTTCATCACCCCCATAGACTAAGAACATTTCTTTAGTTCTATTTAGGTACTTTAGGATGTTCTTCACGGCTGTCCAGTGTTCCACTCCTGGCTCACTTTGATATCTGCTCGTCAAACTAAGAGCATTGGACACATCCGGTCTAGTACATAGCATGGCATACATGATGGAACCTATGGCCGAGGCATAAGGCACTTTGCTCATAGCTTCCCTATCATTTACCGTAGCTGGACACTGATCCTTGCTCAATATCTTACCTGACAACATAGGCACTGAACCTTTCTTTGCCTTATCCATTCTGAACCTTTTCAGAACTTTGTCTAGGTATGTACTCTGGCTTAAAGCTATCAGGCGTCTTTGTCTATCTCTATAGATTTTGATGCCCAATATATAAGCAGCTTCACCTAGGTATTTCATTGAAAAACACTTGTTCAAATAACTCTTCACAT
Source organism: Avena sativa (assembly GCA_916181665.1). Classification (NCBI taxonomy): domain Eukaryota; kingdom Viridiplantae; phylum Streptophyta; class Magnoliopsida; order Poales; family Poaceae; genus Avena; species Avena sativa. The sequence continues at coordinate 27,604,778 of OV702283.1, forward strand.
CGTTAAGCATGTTGATGTCATTTCCGATAATCAATATGTCATCCACATACAGTACCAGAAACGTCACCGAGCTCCCACTCACTTTCTTGTAGATACAAGCTTCGTAGCAATTTGGAACAAATCCAAAGCTCTTGATCACTTGATCAAAACGAAGGTTCCAACTCCGAGATGCTTGCTTCAGTCCATAAATGGAACGCTGAAGTTTGCATACTTTACTAGCATCCTTAGGATCGACAAAACCTTCGGGTTGCATCATATACAACTCTTCATCAATGTTCCCATTGAGGAAAGCAGTCTTGACATCCATCTGCCATATTTCATAATCATGAAACGCAGCAATTGCTAATAAAATCCGAATGGACTTAAACATCGCTACGGGAGAGAAAGTCTCATCGTAGTCAACACCTTGAACTTGTCGAAAACCTTTTGCGACAAGCCGTGCTTTATAGACGGTAACATTACCATCCGCGTCCGTTTTCTTCTTGAATATCCATTTGCACTCAACGGCCTTTCGGTCGCTAGGAGGATCCACCAAAGTCCATACTTGGTTTTCGCTCATGGATCCCAATTCGGATTTCATGGCTTCCAGCCATTTCTTAGAGTCTGGGCTCATCATCGCTTCCTCATAGTTCGTAGGTTCACTGTCTTCTACCAACAATACAGTCAAGACAGGGTTGCCGTACCATTCAGGAGGGGCACGCGACCTTGTCGACCTGCGACGTTCAGTAGCAGCATCGTCCGAAGCTTCATGATCCTTGTCATTAGCTTCCTCTATTGTTGGTGAAGGCGGCACTGGAACACTTTCAGGTGCTGCGCTACTCTCCAATTCAAGAGAAGGTTCAATAACCTCGTCTAGCTCTACTTTCCTCCCACTCACTTCTTTCGAGAGAAACTCTTTCTCAAGAAAGGAGCCATTCTTTGCGACAAACACTTTGCCTTCGGTTCTGTGATAGAAGGTATACCCAATAGTTTCCTTAGGGTATCCTATGAAGACGCATTTCTCCGCTTTGGGTTCGAGCTTGTCCGGCATCAACTTCTTGACGTAAGCTTAGCATCCCCAAACTTTAAGAAACGACAACTTAGGTTTAGCACCAAACCACAGTTCATACGGTGTCGTCTCAACGGATTTAGATGGAGCCCTATTTAAAGTGAATGCAGCGGTTTCTAATGCATAACCCCAAAATGACAACGGCAAATCAGTAAGAGACATCATTGATCGGACCATATCTAATAGGGTTCGATTCCGGCGTTCAGACACACCATTGCGCTGTGGTGTTCCGGGTGGCGTGAGTTGTGAAACGATTCCACTTGCTTTAAGATGCGTGAGAAAATCATAACTCAAATATTCACCTCCACGATCGGATCGTAGAAACTTAATCTTTCTGTTACGATGGTTCTCCACTTCATTCTGAAATTCCTTGAACTTTTCAAATGTTTTAGATTTATGTTTCATTAAATAGATATACCCATATCTACTTAAGTCATCGGTAAAAGTGAGGAAATAGCGATATCCACCGCGCGTCGAAACACTCATCGGTCCGCATACATCGGTATGTATGATTTCCAACAAGTCCGTTGCTCGCTCCATCATACCGGAGAACGGGGTTTTGATCATCTTGCCCATGAGGCATGGTTTGCATGTGTCAAATGATTCAAAATCAAGAGACTCCAAAAGTCCATCAGAATGGAGTTTCTTCATGCGCTTTACACCAATATGACCTAGACGACAGTGCCACAAATAAGTAGTATTATCACTATCTACTTTGCATCTCTTAGCCTCAATGTTATGGATGTGTGTTTCATCCCTTTCGAGATTTAGAAGAAATAAACCATTCACAAGAGGTGCATGACCATAAAAGATGTTACTCATATAAATAGAACAACCATTATTCTCCGATTTAAATGAATAACCGTCTTGCAATAAACACGATCCAGAAATAATGTTCATGCTCAACACAGGCACATAATAACACTTATTAAGGTTTAAAACTAATCCCGAAGGTAAAACTAAGGAGAGCGTGCCGACGGCCATCACATCAACTCTTGATCCGTTGCCAACGCGCATCGTCACCTCATCCCTCGCAAGCCGCCGTCTATTCCGTAGCTCCTGTTTCGAGTTACAAATATTAGCAACTGAACCGGTATCAAATACCCAGGCACTACAACGAGGGCTAGTAAGGAAAACATCAATAACATGTATATCAAATATACCTTTGATGGTGCCAGCCTTCTTGTCCGCTAAGTACTTCGGACAGTTGCGCTTCCAGTGACCCTTGTCCTTGCAATAGAAGCACTCAGTGTCGGGCTTAGGACCAGACTTGAGCTTCTTCTCAGCAGGGGCATTGCGCTTGCCGCCGCCCTTCTTGAAGGGTTTCTTTGCTCCCTTACCTTTCTTAAAGGAGGGCTTGTTGACCATCAACACATGATTATCCTTCTTGATGTCCACCTCTGCAGCCTTTAGCTTTGCGAAGAGCTCGGTGATCGTATCAGTGGAACCAATCTGATTATGAGTCACTACAAAACTTTTGTAGCTGGGAGGGAGTGATTGCAGAACCCTGTCAATCTTGAGCTCCTCTGGAATCGTGCATTCCAGTTGCTCAAGACGTTGAGTGTAGCCCGACATCTTTATGGCGTGCTCACTAACGGAACTCCCTTCCTCCATCTTGCAGTTAAAGAACTTCTCGGAGATCTCATATCTCTCAGAACGGGCCTGAGTCTAAAACATGGTTTTCAGCTCCTCGAGAATCTCGAAGGTCCCGGGATACTCTTCAAAACGATTTTGAAGCTCCGGTTCCATAGCAAACAACATGGTGCTCTTAATCACACCATAATCATTTTTGCGCGACTGATAGACAGCTTTCTCATCAGCCGGCGTAGTTGCAGCAGGGGGGTCACCTAACGCTTTCCCAAGGACATAGTCCTTTTGTCCGCCAGACAGAATGATTCGTAGATTGCGGAACCAATTGGTGAAGTTAGACCCATTGTTTCTAAGCTTTTCCTTCTCAGCAAAAACGTTGAAGTTGAAGTTGGACTTGGCCATGTGTTCTACAGTATTTGCAAGTACAACTTAGACTATGTTCATGATAAATAGTTCAATTTAATCAAATTACTAGATGAACTCCCACTAAATTCAACATCCCTCAAGTTGTTTAGTGAACACGATCCAAATTCACCACACCTAATCCGATCATCACGAGAAGAGATGTGGTTTCAATGGTGGACAACAAAGTGTCGATCATATCACTCATATGACTCATGCTTAACCTTTCGGTTCTTGTGTTCCGAGGCCATGTCTGTACATGCTAGGCTCGTCAAGCTAGACCCTAGTATTTCTGCGTGTGCAAAACTGGCTTGCACCCGTTGTATGTGAGCGTAAAGTCTATAGCACCCGATCATCACGTGATGCTTGGACACGACGAACTTTCGCAACGGTGCATACTTGGGGAGAACACAGTTTTTATCTTGATCTTTAAGTGAGGAATCATCTTATAATGCTACCGTCGCGATCTAAGCATAATAAGATACATAAAGGGATAAACATCACATGCATATAACTTTATGTGACATGGTATAGCCAATCCTCGCGCAATGATCTCCATCTTGTGCGTTCCGGCATGATCTCCATCACTCCACCATGATTGCCTCCACCACGAATAGCAACTACAACTATTGCTAACTACTTAGCGATAAAGTAAAGCTATTACATGGCGTATAAGAAGTTGACTCGCAGGTCATACACAATTATAAAGACAACCATATGGCTCCTGCCGGTTGTGTACTCATCGACATGCAAGTCGTGAAACATTACAAAACATGATCATCGCATACAATATACACATCACATCTTGGGCCATACCATATCACAGAAAACACTCCCTGCAAAAACAAGTTAGACGCCTCTACTTTGTTGTTGCATGTTTTACGTGGCTTATGGGAGTAGATGCTAAGAACGATTCTTACCTACGGAAAGCCACAACGGTGATATTATTGTTTCCAAACTCCGGTGTTAATCCCATGACAACTATAGTGAGAGAAACTGACATCCACCAGCTGCATGTGTGGAACAAGCCACACGTCAAGTGCGGAGCCGGTCTCGCGAACGACGTCGCGTAAGGTTGGCCTGGACCACTTCAATCTCACTATCCCGCAACATAAGAAGAACACAAACAAGAGGCTTGAAACAGAAAACATCAACGCCCGCAACAACCATGTTGCGTTCTACTCGTGAAACACATCTACGCATAGATCTAGCTCTGATACCACTGAAGGGTTTCGCGGCATAGTAAATCAAAATTTTCTACGGATGCGAACAGAGGGAAAGCCAAGATCTAATCTAGGAGATGCAATCAACGAGAGAGATTGGATTAGATCTTCATACCCTTGAAGATTCGCACAGCGGAACGTTCGTCGGAACGTGGGTGATGTAGTCGTACTCGCTTCTCCTCCTCGCGATCCGATCCGATCTAGCACCACAAGTGGCGGTGCCTCCGTGAGATGCACACGTGCAGCACCTCGACGTCTCCTCCTTCCTCGGACCAGCAAGTATGGTGGAGAGATAGATTGGATCTACAACACGACGGCGTGGTGTATATGGTGGAGAATTTCTGCAGCAGGGCTTCGCCTACAAACAGTCGGGAGGGAGAGAGGAAAGCTAGCAAGGCGGCTAGAGTTTGGAGGAGAGGTGTGGGGGGTTGGTGCGCCCCCACCCCTCTTTATATAGAGGGGGGGGCGCAGCCCTAGCCCCTCCCCCAAGCCCAAAGGATAAGGAGTGGGGGGCATGGACTCTCCCCTCTTCTAGAAACCCTATCTCTAGTTTAAACGATTTAAACTCTCTAGGATCGGCTGGGCCCTATGGGGCCTTGTGCCCCTGGCCCAATGCGGCCAGGACACTCCCTCATAGGCCCATGCCCCCTCCCGGAAGGTGGGGCCACGTTGGTTCCCTTCCGGAAGGTTCTAGAAGCTTCCGGTACAATACCGATTAACCCGGAACAATTCCGAACTCCAAAAACTGCACTGCCTTATATGAATCTTATTCTCCGGACCATTCCGGAACCTCTCGTGATGTCCCGGATCCCATCCGAGACTCCGAACAAAAATTCATAAACCAATTATCCAATCTATCCTAGTGTCGAGATACGTTAAGTGTGTGACCCTGCGGGTTCGAGAATATGCAGACATGATCTTCTATCAATAATCAACAGCGGGGTCTGGGCACCCATATTAACTCCCACACATTCATCGATGATCATATCGGATGAACCACGATGCCAGGATTCAATCAATCCCATATATATATTCCCTTCGTCTCGCGATATTTTACTTGCCCGAGATTCGATCGTCGGTACCGTCATACCTAGTTCAATCTCGTTCACGGCAAGTACTTTACTCGTTTCGTAATCCGATATCACTTTGTGATTAACTCCTTAACCACATGCTTGCTGTGGCATCCCGCAAAACCACTACTAGAAAATCGCGTTGTTTTTGTGCATTGCATCATCATGACCGCATGCTCATGTCATCATGCCACATTGCATATGAGCATCGTCATCATCTTGCATTTGCTTGCATAAAACTATTTGCGGAAAAACCTATTTTTTTTGTTTTCTAAACGCCCCGTCTTGTTTTCAAATTAAAACCCGGTCTCCGGATTAGTTTGTTTTGTCTACCAGTGGTTTGCAAAAGTCCCGTTCTAAATAAATCAATTGTTTAATTATTTTAGGGGGCAGCCGAACCGGGCCGATCCGACCCAGTTGGCCACCCCAGTACAAAACCAGCCTACCCAAAATCCCTAATCTACCCAATCCCAGTCTACCCACCAATCCCCTCCCTCCACCTCCCTTTCCCTCCACCTCATCACACCCACCGCCACCTCACCAATCCACACCCCATCCCCTCTCTCTCTCTTCCTCACAGCCAACCCCAAGCCCACTTCCTCTCTCACCCGCTGGCCCCTCCCCTTCTCTCCCTGACACCTCGGTCCCACGCCCCACCTGGCCCCACCCGCAGCAGCACACAACACAACACACCCACCCTCTCCCTGGGCCCCACCCCGCACTCACACCACGCACACGCGCGCGCCCCCACCCCTACCGCGCCTGGCCCCCCTGCCAGCCCAACCCCGACCGACCCTGCAGCCCCACCTCCCACCTCACCCCGTCGCCCCGCTCCCTCTCTCTCCCTCAGCCCGTTCCCCACCTCCCCCGATGCCTCTCTCCCCACCCTCCGTCGGCCTCCTCCTCGCCGGACGCCGCGACCCGCCTCCGCCTCCGTCTCGCCAGACCCTCCCCCTGCCGCCGAGCTTTCCCCTCTACGGCGCCGCCGCCCTTCCTCCTCGCCCTGCCAGCGACCCTCCTCTCCGTCGCGCCTGCTGTCCCCGGCCGCCATGCCCGCCGACGACGACCCCCCCTCTGTGCCGCACCGCGTGCGCCGGCCGCCCTCTCGCATCGCCGCGCCAGGCGCCGCCCCGTCGACCTCTCGCCGGTCGTCGCCCCTGCAGCCGCCTCCATCTCCCTAGCGCCTCCTCCGCCGCGTGGCCTCCCCGACCTCGCCAAGCCGCCGCCCACAGCGCCTCCGGCCGGCCTCGCCACGCCAACCCTGCCGCCGCCGGCTCTGCCCCTCTGCAGCGACGCCGCCGTCCTCGCGCTTCCGCGTCGGCGCCCCATCTCCTGCCTCCCCTGGCCCTCCTCGAGCTCCGCCCGGCCGCCGCGCGACGCCGCCTCGCAGGCAACCGCCTCCGCGCCGCTCCGCTGTCCGCCCTGCTCGACCCCCCTTCGTCCCGTGGCCCCGCCCGCCGAGCCCTGCAGCACCTCCTCTCGCGCGACCCTGAGCCGGCTCTGCTTGTGTTCGTCCCCTGCTAGGCGCGCAACAGTGAGCGTATGACCCGTTTTCCTCTGAGACTCGGTCACATGTGCTGCTGTAGTGCTCTGAAGATGATAATGTTGTGGGCGTGGTTACGGCAAAGGGTGATCATGGCATCCGATCTGGTGTCGACAAGATCTTCCGAAGGCTCCGACAATTAAAACAAGATCGTCATCGAAAGTGGAGCCGCAAACCCCAAGATCATCAAGAAGGGACCGATGACCTCGGACCAAGAACGTCGTCATGGAACGCCAAGTGCTTCTTCCTGGACCCGAAGGCCATCGGCCAAGTTCACCACCGACCAGAGACGGACGACAAGTTCTACTTCACGGGCACCGAGCGTCAAGATCGCCTTCACGAGAAGCCGCAAGACATCCTTCCCGGGATTTGAAGACCGAACCCTCGGCACGCCAAGATCTTCTCCTCGGAACGCCATGATCTCCTTCGCAGATCCGAAGACCCTAAATCCCGGAGTCCGGACCTCGTTTTCCGTCGAACCCTGAACCCTGAGACCGACCCCGAACCCCCGGAACCCCAAGATCTGCCGAACCCTAATGTGTGACCCCAAGCCCCTATTTTTATAATAATATATACTTGTTGCATATTAAATTGTCATACTCGCATGCATATTCTGTGGGTTGGGGGCACTATGCCGATTCACCTTATAATTAAATATGGGGCCCATATGCGGGCAAATCTAGTCGTATATTGGTCCCATTTAAATTTGTGTAGCGAACCGGTGATCTAATTTTGCCTTGTTAAGACAACATTTAAATTGTGGGGTATCTAAACAACTTGAACCTAATATTTAATTGCCGGGACCCCGGTTCCGCTTAATATTGCCTAGTTGCATCGCACCTTGCCATGCCATGCATCATACATGCATCATGCCCGATCTTCTGCCGTAGTATTAAATAGTGCATCCGGTGTTTATTCTAGCGTTTTGCTTCGTCGCGGATAAGGCCGTCGAGTTGATGTGAGCTTCGACCCGAACTTCGGATGAACCCTCGGCAATGTTTTCAGGCGAGCACCTCCCCCTTTCTACCTATCTTACTTTTATAGTATTTATTCCCTCCTGTTGATCTATTGCTATCTGTGTTGCGTTGCTCTAGTTTTCGTACCCGTGATATCCCTTGCAGCCTTATATTGCCTTGGACACCTCCTATTACCTGTTGTTTGGTAGATAGTTGGACCTGCGCGTCGTAGTCGCTTGCTCAAGTGCTGTTGCGTGTCGTTAAGTACCACAGTTGTTGGAGCATTGCCGCATGATCAATGTTGGAGATGATCATGGCTTTAATTATCGTTCACTTTAATTATTGTTTAATAACTAAAATTGAAGTAGGTAAGCAGAGGCACAGGTGGGCAATAGATGTTATTTGGTTGTTAACCGTCCACTTGTGTCCCGTAGGACCCCGAGTACTTGATACCTGTTCCTTGAATATTCGCGCTATCCACATACGGGGGAATTATGGGACCCCCCCTGAGCTAGAGCTTGATTCAGTCTTATTTCTTGGGGCCACAAACTAGTTTGAGGTTTTATTTACTATCCTGTACTTATGCCATGCTTTACTGTATTATTTAAATTGTGCGATGGATAGCACCTGTACTGTTTAGGATCAGGACACGTTTTCGCGGTGTCGACAAGCCCAGTTTTGGGTTCCCAGTCGTTCACAGCCGTCCACCCAAACCTTGGGTCCGTCTCGGAGTCAGCTAACTTCGTTGCGGGTGTACTCAATGGGGTGGCCCCCTGAAATATTTCTGAATCCTGTGATTGCTTTGTCGTGAAAGCCTCGTTGGGTTTTGATTTGGTTTTTCCGAGGTTGATCGAGTGTGTGTTGCTATTTGTGCACCCCTGCAGGGTAAAACTTTCTGAAAGCCGTGTCCGCGGTTATGGACGACTTGGAGCACAGTATCTCGATCATAGACAACTATAACTAAAGTAGTGCTATAAATTTGACTTTATAATGACTAGTAATCAGCTTCACTATAATGGAATGGCTAAATAACACTGCCAACAATTGCTTGATTGGGTTGTCGCTTGCTACCATTGTATCTGACTAGTAAGTATTGCAACTATAACGGAATGGCTAAATAAAAGTACCAACAACTGCTGGGTTTTGGGTTATCACATGCTAATTGTATTTGACTAGTAAGTGTCGCAACTACAACGGAATGGTTAACTAAAATTGCCCACTGCTTATTATATCAGGATGATTATCTATACTTGACTAGTGATTGCTGCAACGATAACTGAATAAATAAAACTGCCAACTGTGTGAGTTCCTCGGTTGACTTCCTCGTTTGGTCTCGAGGGGGAAATACCAGGATGGGTATGTTTGGTGGTAGTATCAGGTTGGATTCGGATAGGTCTTTCTTATCCCTCTCTGATAACCGACAGTTGTATCGAGTCTCTATAGGGTGTTTAGTGCACGCTGCGCTGCCGCTTCAGTCCTCCATACCTATGTAGGCGAGGACCGCCGAATTCTAGCCTCGCCGTGTACTGGCCTCAGTACTGACCGCTCTCTCTTTTTCCTTTGCCCTTTGTCGGCACCCCTTTTGTTTAAGCAGGTTTTGAGATCGACGTCGTTAGCAGGGTTACCCTTCCGGCTTGGCTTGGGCAGGGTTATGGACGCCATTGGTTATTCTTCAGGGCTCTTAGCCCCATTTGCATCTTGTCCGTAGTCGGACGCTCTATCATTTTTAAGGTGATTTGGATCTTTGTATATTATATCTGTATTCTTGACTCAAGGAGTCGCTGTTGTATATATATATATATGTCCTGTGGGTCCCATCGAGGACTGTTGTGTAATGTTATTACTTCGTTTTCCACCCGCACGCAAGTGCCTGGTGGGCACCTTTGAATCGTTTCTATGCGGGTTTGGCGGGAAGCGCTGAAACTTTCATAGGGCCGATTCTGAGGGTGTTACACTTGCAAGCGGTGTTGATATCGATTACCGAGTGGGCCCGAAGTATATCTCTCCGACTTGGGAGGGACAAATTCCATCTCGATACATACAACCCAACAGATACTTTCCGATCACCTGAGAGACACCTTTATGATCACCCTCTCATAGGATGACGTTTGATGACCTCAAAGCTTTCTTCCGATACCAGGGAGTTGTATTATCTCATGGTCTAAGGAATACAATATTTGACATAGGAAAAGCTACGCAAAGATGAACACGATGATACGATCTAATTGCTTCGCTTAGTTTGGGTCTGTCCATCATATCATTCTCCCAATGATATGATCTCATTATCAATTGACAACTCATGTCTATGGTTAGGAAACCTTAACCATCATTGATCAATGAGCTAGTCCTTAGAGGCGTACCAGGGACACGGTGTTGTTCACAAACCACACAAGTATTAATGTTTCCGCTTAACACAATTCTAGCATGGAATATAAACTTTATCATGAACAAGAATTATAATAATAACATCTTTATTATTGCCTCTAGGGCATAATTCCAACAAGTTTAATCCTCTTAGCATCAACATTATGAATATGTGTAACATTATCATCGAGATCTAATAGAAATAAACCATTCATCATCGGTGCATGACCATAAAAGATTTCATTCATATAAATGGAACAACCATTGTTCTCGGATTTAAATGAATAACCACTTCGCATCAAACACGATCCAGATACAATGTTCATGCTCAGTGCAGGCACCAGATAACATTTATTCAAGTTTATAACTAATCCCGACGGCAAGTGGAGAGGCAGCGTTCCGACGGCGATTACATCAACGCTTGATCCATTGCCGACACGCATCTTGACCTCACCCCTTGCTAGCGGTCGCTTGTTCCGCAGCCCCTGATTCGAGTTATAAATATTAGCAACTGAACCGGTATCAAATACCCAGGTGCTACTGCGAGCACTAGTCAAGTACACATCAATAACATGTATATCATATATACCTTTGTTTGCCTTGCCGGCCTTCTTGTCTGCCAGATACTTGGGGCAGTTGCGCTTCCAGTGGCCAGTCCCCTTACAATAGTAGCACTCGGAATCAGACTTAGGTCCAACTCGGGGTTTCTTTTCAGGCGCGGCAACCGACTTGCCGCCCTTACTTCCCTTCCGTTTTCCCTTCTTGTCTTTCTTGAAACCAGTGTTCCTATTGATCATCAACACTTGATGTTCCTTTTTGATCTCCACTTTTGCAGTTTTAAGCATTGACAGAAGCTCGGGGAGAGACTTCTTCATGCCTTGCATATTATAGTTCATCACGAAGCTCTTATAGCTAGGTGGCAGAGACTGCAGAACACGATGGATGCCTAAGTCAATGGGAATCGATATTCCCAAGGACACAAGTTTATCGGCGTAACCCGACATCTTGAGTACATGCTCACTAACGGAGCTGTGCTCTTCCATCATGCAGCTAAAGAACTTTTCTGAAGCGTTGTATCTCCCTACAGCATCATGCGTGTCGAAAATCATTTTCAACTCACCCATTGTATAAAATGCATTGCCGTTTTCGAAACGCTTTTGAAGTTCCGGCTCTAACCCATACAATATGCCGCAATGAACTAAGTTGTGGTCCTCCTGACGAGTCTGATAGACATTCTTCTCCTCGTCAGGGGCATCATCAAAAGGTGGGGGGCCTAACGGCGCTTCTAGCACATATTGCTTTTGTGCAGCAGAGAGGAGAATCCTCAAATTCATGGCCCATTCGGTAAAGTTGCTACCGTTCGTTGCTAGTTTCTCTTTCTCCATGAATACATTGAAATTAAAAGCAGGTGGTGCCATCTACAACAGAATTTGTAAAGTTTAGACTAAGTGTATGATAGATTGAGTTCAACTAATCTATATTACGAATGAACTCCCACTCAAAAACGACATCCCTCGTGCCTTTTTGGTGATTACATGAACCAAATCCACTACACCAAGTCCGATCATCACGTGATTCGGTATAGCTTCAAAGGCGAGCATCAAATGGGCATCATATCAACTATATGACTCATGCTTAACCTTTCTCTCCGTGTTCCGAGGCCATGTCTGTACATGCTAGGCTCGCCAAGTTAGAACCTTAGTATTCGCGTGTGTAACTGTTTTACACCCGAAATATGGTCGTGGATCCAAGAACACCCGATCATCACGTGATGTCTTGGAGCGACGAAAACATAATCGGTGCATACTAAAGGAAGAACACATTCTTATCTTGATATTTAAATGAGGGATCATCTTATTATGCTAACAAAGCGCTAAACAAGCAATATAAGATGCTATCAAACATCATATGTTTATTAGTGAAATTATATGGTTCCCGCAGATGATCTCTATCATGTGCATCGTGGTATGATCACTATCATACCTATATGTGTAAATCCAAGGTCTATGGATTTTACACGCTATGTGTGTTGTAAGAGTATCATCTCATACTTCTACTTACAACACTACCATATCATAACACTAGCCCAGCAACAATCTAAACTAGACGCCTCTAATTTATCCATTGCAAGTTTTACGTGGCTTAGGGCTTTCGAGATAGAACCGTTCTTACCTACGAACATGAACCACAACAAGGATAATCAAATTGTTGACAACTCGCTTGCAAAATAGATATTGACTATAGTAGGAGAGACAGACACCCGCTAGCCACTTATGCAAACTAGTTGCATGTCAAGCGTGGAACAGGTCTCATGTGCGAGGACATGTAAAGTTTGCCCGGGCCGCTTCATCCCACTATGCCACCAATATCCAAAATTACAACAAAGGAGCAACAACATGATCATCATCGCCCACATACTCATATGTGTACTACCCGTGTAAAGTATCTACGCATAGATCCGGCTCTGATACCACTGTAGGGTTCGCAGCATAGAAAACAAAATTTTTCCTATGATGTGAACTATATACCAAGATCTATCTACTAGATACAAACAACGGGCGGATGTATATCCGTAGAGAACATACCCTTGAAGACCGACAAAGCTTAACGAGTTCAACTCATGGTTGATGTAGACGATCTCTTGCCGATCTCAAGATCGAGAGGAAGTCCTAGCGCCGCAAATCAGCAGCGCATCCGTGCTCGCACACACGTTCGAGGCACCGAGCAACCTCCGCCTCCTCGCTCCAGCGATGCAGCGGAAGCACAACTCTTTCTTGCCGAATAGCCACCGGGAACATGTATCTCGCTAGTCCGAGACCATGGGGGATAAATTCTAGAGGGGGAGAGAGATCCTTCACGAGGAGGTGTGAGAGACAAGTGAGGAGGGGGGCTCCTTTTATAGGAGGAGGGGGGGCACCCAAGGGGGTGGCCGGCGCATGGGGCTTCCCCCTTGCCCTCCCCTCTTCATGTGGGTGGACACTCCACTCACAAATCTCCTTTAAATTCCCTCCACTCAAAAGTCCACTCAAATTCCCATTAAATTTCCACCAAATTTAATGCAAACTCTCATTAAATAAAACTCTTTTATTTTATTCAGAATTTTTTCAATTACTTTAATGACAAACATTCACAAATAACCCCTTGCTAGAATTCTATTTCACATGCATAACCACTTTATGCAATTTCACCCGAAAACCTGTTTCGGTATCTAGTGAAATAAATTCCTGCGCTTGTTGATTCTTTCGGCGTGAAACATTTGCTCCAATTGGATGTCGGTGTCTCTTAAGTGTGTCACCCTACGGTTCGTGAATAATGCGGACATGATCGATACCCCTCTCGGATCAATAATCAGAAGCGGGATCTGGAGACCCATACTGACTCCCACACATTCAACGGTGACTTTCTTGTGATCGTCGGAACCTTTTTACGCTAGTATCTTAATCCCTTTGTTTCACGATATATTACATGTCCGAGATTCGATCATCGGTATCTCCATACCTAGTTTTATCTCGTTACCGACATGCACTCTTTTCTCGTTCCTGTGATATAACATTCTAGTGATCAAATCACTTGCTTGCAAGCTAATCAATGTGATATCACCGAGAGGGCCCAGAGTATATCTATCCGTCATCGGGATGAACAAATTCCACTCTCGATCCATGAGCCTCAACATAACACTTTATTAGTTCTGAATCCATCTTTATAATCACCCTGTTACGGTGTGACGTTTGATGTTATCAAGAAACTCTTCCGGTGTTAGTGATTGACATGATCTCATGGTCTAAGGATTAGGATCACTTCGTAAGTTGTTATAGCAATATAAACTCAATGACTTTGATCGTAATGCTATACTTCGGATGAATGTTCATCACACCATTACACTAATGTTGTGATCCCGTTATTAACAACATCCAATGTCCATGATCAGGAAACCTTGATCATCTTGTTAATCAACGAGCTAGTTTATGAGAGAGGCATAACTAGGAACTTTCTGTTTGTTTATTAAACACACATGTATTAACGTTTCCGTATTAATACAATTATAGCATGCAAAATAAACATCTATCATATACTTGGAATACACATAATAAACACTTTATTATTGCCTCTCAGGGCATATTCCCTTCAGCAAATTCGATTGATCTCAATCATATTGCTGTCTGGATACAAATTCACAAACTTCCAGTAGGTTACAAGGAGAAGACCCTTATAACTAATTTGGTGCAGAAGAAGGTGGGAGAGGTCATGGAAATTGAGACTGTAATCCCTGGTATCAACAACTTTGTTCGTGTTCGGATTAAGATGGATGTGAGGAAGGCTTTAGCCCGCTTTGTTACGATAAGTGTGAATTTTATCAGATCAAGTTTGAAAAGGTCCCCAAGTTTTGTGGAGCTTGTGGTTTTCTTGGTCACACCCATCTAGAGTGCGGTACAGGAGAGCATGATGAAAAAAAATTGAAGTGGGGAGAATGGCTAAAAGCTGATTGGGAGACCTGGAAGGGCAGGTCGGCCCCAGGGTCGAGAGGATTAGGTAGAGGGCATATGGGGGGTAGAGGAACAAATCTGGTACCCTGGCATCAAAATTCTCATCAGGAATACGCCGGAGGCGCTGTGGATGAGACGCTAAAGGATACTGCTACCTGTCCACTAAAAACATCTGATATGGAGGTCGAACCGAAGGATAAAACAAATCTAGGAGCAAAAAGGAATCTATTGGATGAGTTGAGTGCCAATGAGGGGACTTGTGAAAAGGGAAATCCTTTGGCTATAGCCATGGTTGGAGTGGAATTACCGGATGATGTTGAGGTTGAAGAGGCTATTAAAGAGAGATCGAAACGTACCGAGAAGGATGGAGCTGACTCCCCTTCACTAGGATCGGTGGGTTCCCATGGGGAGCCTGTCCGGTCGCAATGAAACTTTTGTTTGAGAACTGCCGAGGGATGAAAAAGGCCTCGGCAGTTCGCGATCTCCTGATTTTGTAGGAGAAGGGTGCGTCCAGACGTGTTATTCCTTTCATAGGCTCATCTTAATTTAGCAAAAGCAAGAAATTTAAAGCTTCGTCTGAACTTTGATGAGGTCAAAGTGTTCGAGAGCGATGGACGGAGTGGTGGTCTAGTTATGTTCTACCAAAATGATCTTAACGTTACGTCATGTGAAGTCAATGCAAACTTCATTGATATTCTGGTGAATGAACACAATGACTCTGCTTGGCGTTTCACGGGTTTCTATGGAGAACCGAGTGGAGAGAGGAAACATCTATCCTGGGATTACATCAGGAATTTGCATACAAAAACTGACTTACCATGGATCATTGTAGGGGATTTCAATGAAATTTTATTTGGGCATGAGAAGGAAGGAGGGAATATCAGACCACAAAGGTGCATGCAGGACTTCCGGGACGTTCTCTCGGAGTGCAATTTACATGACATGGGCTACTCGGGAGATTTATTTACTTGGAGGAGGGGAAAATCAGAGAACGCCTTGACAGAGCGGTCTCTAATCAGAGTTGGGTTGATATGTTTCCTAATTACGGAATTATTCATGAGGATTTTGGGAAGTATGATCACCGACCCATCATAGTTGATACCGAGTTTCAATTACTGCCCCATGCGATGCAAAGGGTTAGACCCAAATTCGAAGCTCGTTGGATTTGTGAGGAATCAGTCGAAAATTATTCAATCGGCGTGGCTACGTGCAAAACAAGAGGAAGGCTGGCCTTTGGCGCGCAAGACGGATGCTGTGCATTCAGCTCTTCATGACTGGGACAAAACTGAGCTGAGGGGACCTCGTCATAGGCTTAGAACTTTGAAAAAAGAGCTTAATGAGATCCTTTCAGGTCCTCTCACGGATGAGGCAATAGCTAAACAAAAGGTGGTGCAAGATAAGATCGAGGACCTCCTGGAGCAGGAGGAGTTGTATTGGGTCCAACGTGGACATGCAAACTGGCTTCGTCATGGCGATCGGAATACCAGTTTTTTTCATGGTTGCGCATCTCAGCGCAAGAGGAGAAATTTTATTAAGAAACTAAAGAATGATCACGGGGTTTGGGTTGATGATCAAGACCACCTCCGTATGTTGGCAGGAGATTATTTTTCCGGGTTGTTCAGTTCAGGGGTCGATGTTGCTGATCCCCTTGTCATCAGTAAGGTCAAGCCGAGGGTTGATCGCCAAATGAATGAGATCCTAACTACCCCTTACACGAGGGAGGAGGTTAAGAAAGCGCTTTTAACATCGGCGACTTAAAAGCTCCCGACCCGGATGGGCTGCATGCTATCTTCTACAAACGTTTTTGGCACATTATTGGGGAGGATCTGACGGACGAGGTGTTGCTAGCTGTGAATTCCAAGTCAATTCCGAAGGGATGGAATGACACTACTATTGTTCTAATCCCAAAGGTAGATAATCCAGAGTCCATTACCCAATTTCCTCCTATTAGCTTATGCAACGTGGTATATAAGGTGATTTCGAAAATGATTGTGAACAGACTGAAGATTCTTCTACCGGAAATTATTTCTCCTTTCCAAAGTGCTTTTGTTCCGGGCAGACTAATCACTGATAATTTTTTGGTGGCATATGAGTCCTACCATGCTATCAAGAACAAGAGAGTTGGTAAATTTGGGAATTGTGCGGTGAAGCTGGACATGCATAAGGCATACAATAGGGTTGAATGGTGTTTTTTGGAGAGCATCATGATCCAGCTTGGCTTTGAGAGTAACTGGGTGCAGCTGATTATGGAGTGTGTTTCCTCTGTGCGGTATCGGGTGAGGCTCAATAATGGTGAATCTAATATTATTAACCCGTCGAGGGGGCTCCGTCAAGGGGACCCTCTCTCGCCGTATCTCTTTTTGCTCCGTGCCGAGGGCCTCATAGCTATGATTAATTTTTAAGAAGAACAGGGTAACCTTACTTGTGTGAAGGTGTGTAGGGATGCTCTTGTCATCTCACATTTGTTGTTCGCCGATGACTCTCTAATCTTAATGAAGGCTGATAGTCAGAATGCAGCCAGTTTGAGGAGAGCATTGGATAGCTATTGTGGTGCGTCGGGTCAGTTGGTAAGAGATAGTAAATCGAGCATTTTCTTTATCCCATGTACTGATGTGAATATTAAAGCGGAAGTATGCACTATTCTCAATATTATGACGGAGGCAATAACCGATAAATATCTGGGTTTACCCCCTTTGGTCGGAGTTGACCGTAGTGATTGTTTTCAACATCTCATTGATAAAATATGTAAGAAACTCATAGGTTGGATTGAGAAGCTACTATCTCTAGGGGGGAAGGAGGTTCTACTGAAGGCTATTTGTCAAGCTATTCCATCTTACTCTATGTCTGTCTTCAAGCTACCTAAACAGATTATCAATGGGATAATTGCTGCTATGTCCCGATACTGGTGGTAAGATGAAGACCAACAGAAGCATATGCATTGGTTTGCTTGGTGGAAGATGTCTATACCAAAACTTCAAGGAGGTATGGATTCAGAGATTTACATTGTTTTAATCTGGCCATGTTGTCTAAACAGTGTTGGAGGCTTATTTCAGATCCGGGGTCTATTTGCGCTAGAGTCCTCCGGGCTAAATATTTTCCTGATGGTGATATTCTAAATTGTTCGCTGAAGAAGGGGAGTTCCTATACCTGGAAAAGCTTGCATGCAGGTATTCAAACTTTCAAAAAAGGGTATATCTGGCGCGTAGGGGATGGATCTAACATAAACTTATGGGATGATCCATGGATCCCAGCTTCACCATCTAGGCGCCTTGCTACAAGGCGGGGTAATATAGTCTTGACAAGGGTGTCTGAACTGATTGATCAAGAAAATAGAACATGGGATGAACAGTTAATTAGAGAAACTTTCTGGCAAATTGATGCTGAGAGGATTCTAAAAATCCCCCTGGCTGTTGGTATGATGCACGATTTTGTTTCTTGGTATTTCAATAAGAATGGTTTCTTCTCTGTTAAATCAGCCTACCATTTGAAGTGGAAATCACAGCATGGTCGTAAACTAGCAAGGACAAACCTTTTTGGTACTTCTACTAGCCCGATTTGGAAGAAAGTCTGGGGCATGAAGGTTCCAGCAAAAATTAAAATCCATACTTGGAGATCTCTCCTAGGAGCTATTCCGTGCTATGGTGTTTTGGCAAACAGGCACGTCCCTATTTCTTCTCAATGCCCTCTCTGCTCACTTGATTGTGAAGGCATTAAACATGCCTATTTTTAATGTCAACGAGTTAAAGAGATTTGGGAAAGCCTGGGTTTGCTAGAAACTATTAACAAGGCGTGTGTTGTGGACCATGAAGGATCTTCTGTTCTAGGCACACTTCTACTTGAGAGAGAATCCATGGCCCCTCTCTTACCTGATGTCTGTAGGAATGATCTTGTTTCTACGACATGCTGGTATATTTGGTGGGAGCGTAGGCAGGTTACTCATGGTGAAAAAATTCAACACCCATCAAGATCGGCACAAGCTATCATGGCATTGGCTACAAACTACTCAAGGGCAAGAAAGAAAGGAGACAATCGGATCTCTCGCCACGGCTGGTTGAAGCCAAGTGAAGGAAATGTCAAACTCAATGTTGACGCTGGTTTTGATCCAGACCTGGGTATTGGTGGCATGGGCGCTATTTTGCGAGATAGCCACGGTTCTTTTATTGCTGTATGCAGCCGCTCATTCCGTATGTGGCTGATGCTCCTACTGCGGAGGCGACGGCTTTACGTGATGGCCTCCTGTTGGCGGGGCAAATTGGTTGCAACAGAATTTTAGTTGAGTCCGATTGCATGGAGGTTATTCAAGTCATGAAGGATGGAGGCAATTCCATGGGACCAGCGGCGGCGATCTACGAAGAATGTTCTTTCCTTTGTCGTAACTTTTCTTTTGTTTCTTTTAGTCATTGTCCTAGGAAAGCAAACTGCGCGGCTCATTTATTAGCTAGTAGAGCGGAGGGTCCTGAATGCACTGCATGGCAGGAGGATCCTTCTGATTTTCTTGCTGCTGTAATCACCAACGATGTAAGCCTGTTTTGATGAATATAATAAATCCGCAGCAGGACGGAGTCCATGCTGCTTCCCTCAAAAAAGAAGTAGAATTTGTGAGGAGTGGGGATCGAAAGTTTTTATCATGAGTACGCGTTGCACCTTTCTTAAGGGCCGAACGATTTTATGAAATCCGTTCGGGCCAGTTTTTCGTCTGAAACCGATCAAAAGAAGTTATTTCACTGTTTAAGGCATTTTGCTAGATCTATAATCTGTTCTGGTAGAGGTAAGTACCAATGTTTATAAAAAAATACCAAACTTAATAAATTGATTATGTCTTAAAAACCCCTTCACAAAATGACTTATCGTATTCGAGATTTCCCGACTTTCAGTCAAATGATCAATGTTATGGCTAGAATTAGGGCATAGTTTGCGATACTCTGCTTATATTGTATACGCATGTGCATCATGAGATGGCGAATAATATTGTAGCAGCAAGTTTTCTTTTTTGTCACACGGAAAAGCCATTTTATATTTTTCGAGTGTTAAAAACAGGGCGTTTTGTGAAGCAACCACCATAATGCTCATTCAAAATGCTGCCACCCTATTTTTCAAAAATATTAGACCATATTATATGGACAATGTCTCAATTGGAAGATTTCAAACCTTTTCATCCACCCCTGATAAAAAGACAAATATCAGCCAAACCGGTAGGAAGTGGGTCCGCTTTGAATTACAGGTACATGGTCTAATGCTCATGTTTTTTGAAAAAAATATATTTTTATACTCACAATATGATGTTTCTTCAGAAATACGATGCAAGTTTAGTGAGTCTCGTCACATATCTTTATGCCCGCCGTTTTGGCCATATTTTGAAACATATTCTTTTTGAAACGGGCATAAGAAATTTAAAAACGGTCCGAACAATATGAATCCTTCACGTGGTATCATATTATGTGACATAGTTGCAAGAAAAAATACCAAACTTAGTAAATTAATTATGTCTCAAGAAAACGTTTACAAAACAACCTATCACATTCAAGGTTTCTTGACTTTCGGGTCAAATGACCAATATTATGGCTAGAATCAGAACATAGTTTATGATATTGTGCCCATATTGTGTACGCATGTGCATTATGGGCTGACGAACAATATTGCATAAGAAAGTTTTTCTTTTCGTCGCATGGAAAATCCATTTTCTATTTTCTGAGTGTAAAAAATAAGGTGTTTTATGAAGCAACCGCCAAAATGCTCATTCAAAATGCTGCCACCCTATTTTTAGAAAAATACTAGACCATCTGACATGAACAATATCCCAACCGGGGTATATCAAACCTTTCCGTCCACCCCTAGTAAAAAAGACAAATGTCTGCCGAACCGGTAGAAAGTGAGTCCGGTTTGAACTATAAGTACATAGCTCATGAATTTTTAAAAATAACATTTTTAGACTCACAATATGATATTTCTTCAAAGATCCAATGCAAGTTTTAATGAGGCTCATCACATATCTTCATGTCCGTCATTTTGGCCATATTTTGAAACGAGGATTTTTTTTAAAATGGGTATAAGAAATTCAAAATGGTCCGAACAATGTAAATCCTTCGCGTGGTGTCATATTATGTGACATAGTTGCAAGGAAAAATACCAAACTTGATAAATTGATTATGTCTCAAAAACCTTCACAAAATGACCTATCATATTCGAGTTTTCCTGAATTTCGGGTCAAATGACCAATGTTATGACTAGAATCAGGGCATAGTTTGTGATACTATGAACATATTGTGCACGCATGTGTATCATGGGATGGCGAACAGCAGGAGAAAGTTTTCCTTTTCGTCCCAAGGAAAAGCCATATTCTATTTTCCGAATGCTAAAAAAGGAGACATTTTGGAAGCAACCACCAAAATGCTGCCACCCCATTAAAAAATATTAGACCATCTTACATGAACAATTTCCCAACCGGGTATCTCAAACCTTTCCGTCCACCCCTGATGAAAATGATAAATGTCTGCTGAACCGTTAGGAAGTAAGGCCGGTTTGAACTACACATACATGATCAAATCCTCATAATTTTTTGAAAAAATCATCTTTGGACTCACAACATGATATTTCTTCATAGATCCAATGCAAGTTTAGCGAGTATCCTTTTTACCAAAAATCATATTGTGAGTCTAATATTGTACACGAACTATAGGTAAGAATCTTCATACCTGCTGTTTTGACCATTTTTAGATTCATAATATGACTTTTTGAAGATCTAAACACTATTAAATAAATTTTATTTAAAAATACATGATACATGATTAAAATATGATATGGATGTTATTTTTGGATTCTTCTCATTTTTCTGATCGATTTAGACATATTATTTGTCAGATTCCGATTTACAGATTTAAAAATATGAATTATTCCATATTAAATTGAAAAAAGCAAAAAATATTTATTTTATTGTCATTTGAATTCAAGATTATTATTACTTATTTATTTTTGTTTACTTAAATAATTGTTTAAAATTTTAAAATAAAAACGTGTGACACTATGATCCAAGGGTTAATGGGATTGATATGGTAGTATTATCAAGAAGTTAAGCGTGCTAGGACAGGAATAATGTTAGGATGGGTGACCGATCAGAAAGTTTGATCATTAGTATAATTTAACCGAAGATTAAATATACTTAGAGTTAAAAAATTCCCTTATGAGATTAACAAGTCAAACGATTCAAAAAATTGGAAAAAAAATTCTAAAAACATATTTGTAATTTTTTTTGAAGAAAATAAAAAAATAGGCAAACGCCCGTTAGCCATCTAGGTGGGGCCTATCTGAACTAGCCGTCAGCATAGACGCCTACGCCGACGGTATATTAGTCTAGGCTGATGATGTATTACGTCGACGGGGCTACGTCGGCATAGAACTACGTCGATCGTCGCGTAGACATGTTCATGTAGTGTACGGAATCTGCTAGATGTGCCCTTAGACAAGGTTTAGAAATCTGCGGCAATTAAACAGGCTGTACAAGGTTTTATTATACGAGATGGGCAACAATCACGGATTCGTGGTGACCGACAAACTCACAGCACATGCACGTTTATTCTAACAACGAACAACACCAGATCACTCTCCAGATATGTCTGTTTTCTGGGCAACAAAAGCATACAAGCATCTTCCTAACAGTCCCTGCTCCTCAATCCATCGTCGGATAAAGGCCATTGACACTCATACCTCCATCAACGCAGATCGTCTGACCGGTAATGTAAGTCGAGCCTGGCATACAAAGAAAGGCAACCAGCGACTAGGGGTGTAAACGGATCGGATCGGATATTGCTATTATCATATTCTTTACCATATTTTTTTTGCGGATTCGGATCGGAGCGGATAATAGCCGGATGCGGATTCGAATGCGGATTATATCGGATTGCGGATATGGAGCGGATTCGGAGCGGACTCGGATCGGAAAAGGATAATTGAAAAAATACAGATAGAAAAATAAAAATATTTACTTTATGCAAAAAAAATAACAAGAAAGTGTGCAAGACTAGATATCAGCAGTATAAAATTGCAAAATTGGTAATAGCATAGTATAACATGCATATGTAGCATGTTAGATTGTCTAGATATTATGGTTATGCTAAATATATCGGATATACTATTTGAATACCTCGGATAATCCGCATAAAATGTCGGATTATCCTTATCCGTCGGATATCATCAATACCATATCCGCTACCATATTCGTCGGATATCCGCTCGACAAATATCCGCATCCGCATCCATATCCGCCGGATATCTAAAAAGGCATACCATATCCTCAAAAACGGACGCGGATGCGGATTCGGAGCGGAAATTATCCGTACCATTTACATCCCTACCAGCGACGACACTTCTTCCGGTTCTCCAATGCGCCTAAGAGGAGTTCGACTCTTAACAGCGCCCTCTAACATTTTATTTGCTGCCAAAGGCTGCACCAAAAAAGACAAGAAATATGAGAAGAAAGTTCAGGGTTGTTTTGACTCAAAGAGCATTTGCACATGGGCTTAAAAAGAAGGATGGAGAATAATCTGTTACTGTAAAACCGAAGACTGTACATGTAGATGGGCTGCAGCTTTGCCAGGCAAGATGCAGACTCGTAGGACCCAATAAACTATATTTACGATTAACGTTAATATTTCTATTCAAGATACAGATGGACACAAATGGTTAAGTAGCTACTCTTAATACATTTTAATGTAGAGGAAACTGCAAGTGTAGCTCGGGCTACATGTTCTCTGTTTTTTGAAAATTCTGAAAACGACATTTTGAAGTTCCAAAAAGTTCTGAAGAAAATCTTGATGTTGATAATGATGTACTCTACCAATGTGCAAAACCTCAACTGGAGACATCTTGTAGTTTGGGCCAAAAAAATGACAAATCTGACAATTTTTGGATGTTTCAAAATTTGCACTGTTCATGACTTCAGATCTTGAAATTTGTCATTTTTGCACAGCCTAGAATATAAGGAATTTCGAGTTGAGATTTTGCAGTTGATACATACATCCTTTCCTACATCTAGGATGTTTTTTTCAGAATTTTTTAAAACTTCAAAATGTTGTTTTCAAATTTTTCAAAAAAGAACTACATGTAACTCGGGCTACAAAAAGTTACACTTGTATAAGAAATGAGTACGGAGATGCAATTCCAGCTTCAGTCTCACACAGAGTCTCAGTTCGGTAGCTGGCTATAAATTTGTGCAAAAAATAATTATGAGATGCATCTATAAGTTGGAAGACCAACACTACAAAGGCAGACATCTCCTTTCCTCTATACTCAGTGTGCAGAACTATAAAATATACTCAGGGGGTGCCCAACAATCTTCAGCTTGGCATGAAGTCAACCCAAAACCTCATCTCATTAACTAAAATGCTGTAGATAGGCCGAAGCTGACACTATGTTTGTTACCCTGTACTTTTTTCGAACTCAGTTATCCCAATTTCCATTATGTTCGTAACTGAAACACATGTTAATAAGCCTGTATATATTAGCAATAACACCAAATGGAACTACCTCTGTTCCTGTAAGGAAGATGTATATTTTTTAATGAAGTCTAAACAATGTAAAATATATAGAAAAAATTATCAACAACTATAACACTATATAAATATAATATGAAAATATATTTCATTATGTATGTAATGATATTGACTTGGAATTATATAAATATAGTTTTTCTAAAACTGGTCAAACTTCACATTGTTTGACATTTTGACAAAATTTATACGCCTTCTTTTTAGGAACAGAGGGAGTAGCAATTATACGTTAATTAGGTTGTAAGAAAATTCTAATACATACATGTATTCCAACTACTTTTTGCATGAACATACACAATAACAGAAGTAAGACCCTTACTCCTTCAATAAGTGAAGTGAAGATGTATCCCGGGGCAACGGAGTTGGTTCTTATGTTGTCTTCTGCCCATTCACATGCTAAGTTCTTGGTCAACTGGTTCATGGCACCTAAGCAACAGTTATCAATGGTTATACATGATGGACGCACACTTGGTATTGTGCTGTAGCTCTTACCTTTAGTCATGGCATAGACAGTTCCGCTATATAGCGCTACAATTCCAGCAATAGACGATACGAGAATAATGCTGCCCGATCCAGATGCTTTTAGAAGAGGATGCGCAAGTTGACACAGATGATATGCAGATTCAAGATTAGTGGACATCACAAACGAGTAATCCTCTGCAGAATACTCAGTTGTTGGCTTCCTTATGTTTGTCCCCACATTGTTTACCTAAAAGAACAAATGAAGAAGTCAACGTAAATCAACATTAATTAAGATTTAGCACCATGGAATGAGCAAACTGTAGCACGTGCACTAAAAATGTAGATACAATGTTAATCAGCACAAGTGAAATTCATAGAGTTGCATTGTGAGTCCGTGAAAAAGCCATATGCACAGCATGGAAACCATTTGTTCCAGGCAGTTGTATACTAGTTCCCACATATATTTGCAGTATCGAGCTATATTTGGTGAAAGGAACCAAAGAATTTGGGTCCCAAATGAAAGCTTTGATTAGCGAGCTCTGAACTTCTGAATTCAGAATTGCAAAATAGGTTTTAGCTTTTGTTGCAACTAATATTAACTATGTGTCATTTGTCAGTTTAATCTCATTTCCCCATCTGCTACTATATACAGTAACATTTTAGGGCCTCTTTGACTCGCAGGATTCTCAAAATGCAGGAAATACAAAATACTTAGAATTGAAATGTGATGCCATCTTGAACTCTACATGACCGAAAGGATGTTTGTTTTTAAGCAGAATAGGCGTATGAATCTTTTCAAGAGGTCAGAGTCAACAACTTTTTCCCTACGAAGCACAACTTAGTGAAATCCTTACGAAACAATATTACAGATTACAATCCTACACATCGAACAACCCACATGGAAAACATTCAATAAATCGACGTCCTGTTCAGCCCCATGGGAACTCTGATTATTATCATCACTGAAACTCTTTCGGAAGTATAGCATAATTCCAGATGATAATCCCAGAACCTGGGTCTACAACTACGGATACTGCGTTGTAACTGAAGCAGTGTGAACAGCATCGTATTTTTATCTGACAGATATGGTTACAGCTATGGATACTGCGTTGACACATCGAAACGATGAAACCGAGTGGATGAGGGATCGGTTCCGACTCACGAGGATGTCGAGCTTGCCGCCGAACCGGTGGCCGACGTCGCGGACCAGGTGCTCCCGCTGCTCCCGGACGGAGAGGTCGCAGACGGAGACGGTGACGTGGAAGCCCTTGGCCTCCCACTCCTCGAGGCGCTCGGCCAGCTCCGCCTCCTTCCGGGAGCAGGTGTGCACGGCCGCCCCCAGCGCCGCAAGCTCCTCCACCACCGCGCGCCTGCTCACAGCGCCAGCTCCTCACGCTAAACCGTTCGACGGAATCGCGCAGTGTTAGTAATGGGAGTTGGATTACCCGATGCCGCGTGTGCCGCCGGTGACGAGGGCTGTCTTGCCGTGCAGAGACCACCTCCCTGGCGCTCCCGCTTTGGCCGAGGTCTCCGCCGCGGCCATCTACCTGGTTCTTGCCGGTGTGTAGAGCGTCTTGACTGCGGATCCGTGTTCACGAACCAAGACGAGCAAAGTTGTGCACGACTGGAGCTGCAGGTGCAGATGCTGGAATAGTGTACTCAATGATCTCGCAAAGTGTGTCGTTGTCAGGTTGTTTGCATGTCCGGGTTTGATACCAACTATTTTTTCCAAGTCGCAAAAAAAAAACTATTTTTTCTACGATCAATACCACATATTTATCGTATCGGAGTAAATAGTATAGTGTATTCTTCTTCCTTTAGGTCTTGTTTGTTTCAGGTGTTTTGCTAAATATTGTGATGCCGGGATTGGGTGAAAACACTTGATTCACCTAATACTCTTCTCTAGCCTAATCCCCTTGCTCATCTATCGAATTTGGTTGTTTTGTATATGGATTTGATTCAGCAGGGCTTTCTCTGTCCATGAGATGACAGCAGAGCTTGACGTGCTCTGTACGGCCTTGTTTGGTACTAGTGTCTTAGTAGGGATTAGCGGGATAATCCCTAAGGCTTTGTTTGGTTACCTTGGATTTCAACGGGATTGGCATGGATTGAAAGGGAATTAATCCCATCTAAGTCAAAATCCACTTCAATCCCCTCCAAAACACTCCAATCCACTAGAGAGGTGGATTAAACGAACAAGGCCTAAGGGGATTGGGTGAAACACCCACCTACACCCAAACCTCTAAAATCCCCACAAAATCTCAATCCCCACCAATCCACTAGGTAGGAGTAGTGTATTGGATTTGAAGAAAAATACACTAGAACTTAGGGATTAGCGGGGATTAGGGGGAATTGAATCAGTCAAATACTCTAGAACCAAACATACTATTTGAAGCAAGTGGGGATTTGGGGTTTAGTGGGGATTATCCCCTCTAATCCCCATAAATACTCTAGTACCAAACAAGGCCTACGGGAGATGGACGAGGTGCCAGATAGGGATTCTAGATAGCCTTTCGCCGCCAGAGACGGAACAGCCAAAAACGCGAAGGGAAACTTGTGTCTCTGATCCACGTCAACCCGGCGAGTTTTCAAGGGATTCCTGGGGCTCGGCCGTCAGAGCCTGGCCTTCAAAACGCTATGTGGAGAGTTTTTGAGAGTATAAGGTTGGTTGGAGAAATACACTACAAACCCACAAACGAGGCCTTACGCAATCTTATATATTTTCAAAGACAGCCCCACAAAATAGACATATGTACCAAATCATAGACATGTAAACACCAACGAGGATTCTTATATAATTTTAATTTAAACCGTAATACCAAGATTACATACACAAGCGCAGCTATTAGAGTAATCAATCAAATCGGCGAGAGTACACAATACCGGTATTTCAGGGAGACGAACCAAACAGTCTGGTTGATGTCGTTAGGGAGCCGAGAGTACGAATCACCGTTGTCGAGGACGTAGCTGCTAGGCTAAATATTGCAAGGACAAACCTCCTTGCGATAACCATAAAAAACTATCCAAATAGATCCAACGAAGCAAAATCCGAATCTAAAAGATATTTAATCTTCCAACATCACCATTGACGTCGAAAAGGAACTCACGTCTAGGGGTGGGCGTTCGGTCATGACCGACAATTCAGTCTTTCTATTTTAACTATATTTTAAATATTTTAATACATATGTTATCATTTAGTGAAAGAAATAAACGTGCAACAATCCTAATAAAATGTGGCAACTCTACAATAGCACTTTGATGACCATTCAACAGTGCCATAATTCATGCACATCACACAAATTTGGAGTTTCAGATAGTCTCATGTAAAATTCGGTCAGTTTGGTCTATTCGGTTACTTAGGAACTAAAGACCGAATAAACCAAACTAAATTCGGTCTATAAAATTCACTACCCAATTTTCTTGTCGGTCTTTTCGGTTTCGGCCTATTTGGGTTCGGTCTCGGTCTTCGGTTATCGGTTTTTATGCCCACCCCTACTCACGTCGTTAAACAAAGGGTCAAAAAAAGCTTATTAAAGAAGTTGTCCTCTCCATCGACACAGAGGCCAACAAGAAAACAACCACAAAATCCGACACTAAACATTTGAAGAACTATTTTTTTATTGACAAACTTCACTCATATATTTGGTTCCCCACCCCTCTTGACGCGGCAAGGCCGGCCAGAGGAGGGGAACCAATTGACGAGGGAGAATGAGTTGGTGTGGCTAGGGTTTCTTGAGGCAGCAGCGGCTGAGTTTCACAAAAAGATGGATTCTGATGAGCCATTCCTAGCGTCTGATACCAGATAAACTGTCTCAAACGGTGTCAAATTCGACCAAGATTATTGAAAAATCTATTAACATTTATTTATAATATCGAATATATGTCATTAGAACCATTATGAAATTTGTTTTCATATTCTATCTACATAGTATTATAATTATTGATAGTAGTTTTATAAGCTTGATCAAACTTCACACTATTTGACTTTTTAAGAAAAATTACACATCTTATTTCAGAGGAATGACCAATCAGAGAAATCCTAGGGTCCAGAGATTTGCTACACGTGGCCTTTAAACCGGGATGAAGGGAGTAGTAGTACATTACTCTAGTAGCACAACAGCGTTCGAGTTGCAGTCAAAAATTCAAAACACACGAGGTTTCAGAATGCAATGCTGGTCAAATCCAGACGCCTTTGTCACACCACAGTTTGCACTCGCGGATGATAACAGTTTGGCACTGCTTTTTGGAGTTGGAACATTTCCCAATTTATGTCTACGACATTTTGCCCAAAGTGTTCGCCGTGTGATCTCTATCCGGCTTAGGTGAAAATCACATCATACAGGTCAGTGCACCCTTTTGCCCGCAGTGACTGAGCACGATGCTGGCTGCACTAATGCATTTAAACACCACCCACATGCCACAGCTACAAAGATAATTAACTGGAAGAACAAGGCGAGCGTCTAAACCGCAAGAGTTCACGACGAACTTTTCACATGGCTAACTTGAGCAATGTCCAGTAAATGTGGATTCTGGATTCATGATGTGCTCAGTTTTACATGAGTTTATTCTGGTTGCCAAGAACACAGGATATGACTGGCCACCTGGGCACCAACGAAATATAGCCTCTTCCTTGACAGTCTTTAAGCTGGATAGAACCCATTGACAGACATACCTCCATCCACTGAGATCGTCTGGCCGGTTATATAAGTGGAACCAGGCATGCAAAGAAAAGCAACCAGCGATGATACTTCTCCTGGTTCTCCGACACGCCTAAGTGGAGTTCGACTCACGACGGAGGCCACAAATTCCTTACTCGCCAAAAGCTGCACAAAAGATAATAAGAGGGGTAAGGTTTCACTCTGTTTACTATTTCTAGAAGCAGAGATGGGAATAATAAAATTTACTTATGATGTGCCTCTATACTATCAAGAGAGAATTCCTTATTTGACACTAGTTTTCAATATGATTCCTTATTTGACACTGAAATATTTTTACTTCCCTATTTGACACCTAGTGTAAATTTTTTTGCCTTAAATGACACTACCGTCAATTCCGTTACATCATTCTGTCAACTTTTTCTAGCTGGACCATAATACCCCTGAGTTAGTCAAAGGCCAAACCCCTGGGTTCTGTCAACTTTTTTCGTCTTGTTGTGATGATTTGATTGAGCTGGATATACACACGATGTTCCTTACTAGCAGGGTCAAACCAAGCAAGACGGATCCAGCCGGTGCTCCTCTGGCTGCATATTGACGGATTGACCCGGACGCAACCAAGTCGACCCAACTCCGCATCATTTTTGGCTAACGCGAGCTCCATCCATGACAGTTAAAAGCTTAGGAAGAGAAATAGCTACACGCAACGTGCCCTTCATAGTGGACTTGGTGCAAGTGCATGCGTGCGGCCGGAGCCGGTAGAGTGTGCGGAGCCGGAGCTCCAAGGGTCGTTCTGCTAACACTAATGACCAATTATTTTATCGATCTAAGGTTACTTATGTTTTAGCACGACGTTGCTTTTTTTACCGTGCAAAAATCAACTCCATGACTAAATTGTTTTGGGTCTCATCTGGTAATTAATGATTAGCAGATATATCACAGTACAACAATATTTGTTTTGTGATTTTTTTGTCACATTATGCATCGAGGGCAAAAGCATCTTTGTAGGTCCTCAGTTAACACCGTTAGCCTAAAAATGCACTAGAGTGTCATATAAGGCAAAATATTTACACTAGGAGTCAAATAGGGAAGTGAAAAAAATTTAGTGTCAAATAAGGGATCATATTGGAAACTAGTGTTAAATAAGGAATTCTCTCTACTATTAAAGATACAAATGAACATGAACGGGAAGCAGTCCTAATAAACTTCAGAGCATATTTAATTCAAGGTGTGACGGACTGGAGCTTCCCAAGGAAAATACGGAGTAAGGCTTAGCTAGTTTCAGTAGGAAACTACTGATATCCAATAATTATCAATATGTGGACATCTTCATCTAGCGTGTACTACAGTTAGCTAAAAAAAAGTATCTACTACGCAACATTAGTTCAAAGGTCCCCGTTTTCTGGAGATTACTATCCTTGCCTGCTGGAACATATGGAAACAGAGAAATGATAAAATCGCCGTCCTTCAAGTCTTGGAAGTCAGGGTTTTTCAGTGAGTACAATTGCAGCTCTGTCATCCTGGCTTGACAATCTGTTGTAAATAACCTAGAGTAGTCTTTTTCTCTCTGTTCTTTTTTTGTTTCTTACTTCCCTGTTTGTACATAAGACCTCTGGTTCTGTTTTAAATAAAAGGCTGTGGGGCTCTCCCCTACAGTAATTAGCTTAAAAAAAATTTAGGAATCTCACTACCAAGGCACCCACATTAGTGGACCTATTCAGGGTGCCAGGAATTCAGCCCAACAAAAATTCGTGAACCAAAATTCAAACTCTTGTTATCTAAATTGCTACAGGCATAGCTGTAAATTGGTGTGTATTGTCATTAAGTACTTATTACGGATTTGTGGAATGTACATACGTCTGCTCCTGGCTTCTTAAGGTGTGTATCTAATACGTGAAGAAGGTATACACATTATAACCCTTGTGAAAAAGACATTATGGATAACCAAATGGCCTGCACTTTCTTATGAGAAATGAAGGTAAGGCCTGAAATCAACATGATTCTATTGGATACCCTACATGTACTTTGAATATAGTTACAAACATGCTTTTTACGCAAATTTCCGCAACTACTAAAATAAGTTTAGTATCGTAAATAAGTTAACTAGCTCTGTTTAGATACTATGCAGCGTACCAGTATCACTAAGAATTAGCACAAGCTATGAAACAATGCCCTCAAGAAAAAAATGCAGTTAAATACATATATGGTGGAAACTAGTAGAATAATGGTTAATTAGCCCTGGAGGCAAGCAGGTAAGAATCATAATGAGACACAAGCATAATTACTGCAGTCTGCATACTTCAGAATCATGGATTCGATAATAGTTTCTAGATTACTGAATAGACTTCAGAAGAATAATCAAAGTGAGAGCCTTACTCCTTCTGTAAGTGAAGTCGTTATGTACCATGGAGCAACAGAGTTGGTTCTTATGCCATCTTTCGCCCATTCACATGCCAGGTTCTTGGTTAATTGGTTGATGGCACCTAAACAAAACTCATCGCTGGTTACACACAGCAGATGTGTGAAACACATCATGTTTACAGATGCTCATGAAATCAAAATCATATGCGGGTAGTGGGTAACAACATTTACCTTTAGTCATAGCATATATAGTGCCGCTACATGCGGCTACTACTCCACAGACAGATGATATGAAAACAATGCTGGCCGAACCAGATGCTTTTAGAAGAGGATGTGTGAGTTGGCACAGATGATATGCAGATTCGAGATTAGTGGCCATCACAAAGGAGTAATCTTCTGCAGAGTATTCAGTAGTTGGTTTCCTTATGTTTGTCCCCACGTTGTTTACCTAGACCAAATGGAGAAAGTCAGAGCCAGGTGGCATAAATGATTAGTGGCCATCAAAGTGAGTAAACTTTTCTCACAAAATAAAAAGTGAGTAAGCTTCTGCTGAACATTCAGCAGTTGGTTTCCTTATGTTTATAACTACATGGTTTACATTAACGAGAAAGTGAACAAAAGTCAGGAAAAATCAACACAAGCATTCAGGTAGAGGAGGAATCAGCACTAAAATACAAGTGAGAAATGAAAGGGAGATCCAACGAACAGTTCATCTTGGAACCTCATCCTTACTCTGTCAAAGCCCATATTTTGGTGAACTGAGCTAAGTATGAACAAAATGCAGATCTCAAAGGAAAATATTGTCCTAGGCGGCTACGCCATTTAACAGACTTAATAAACACAAACATCAGCTATCACATCTGTCATAATAGTAGCACAGCCATCAGTGCTTCCCACTCAACCTTATATTTACAAATTTTCATATCCTGAACTCAACTAAGTTGTGCAGCATTGACATAACAAAGAAAATTTCCATTGGAAATGTCTTGCTGCACATGTACCTTTCCTTCGTGAGATTAACATAATATAGTGACCAGCTCAAGCACAAGGCGCTGAAAGCGAAGAAAGCTCAAGAATAAACACACGACGTGATTGAAAGTGGCAAGTAGGAGTCTATGTAGAACACAAGATTAACATCGTACAATTCCACTGGACAGTGGATTTAGCACCTTGCCTTCTGAAGGGCTCAGTATTTTGTTTTCCGTGTTATCTTTGTATCTTCGGCAATCTCCATTAGAACTGTTTATTTCGTAGGATGGGGCAGACCGGTTTAGGGAATGAACTTCTCCTAAGCGTGTCTGAATAACTGCAGAAGTCGTGCACATAACTATGCTAGTACTGCATTTCGAACAGATAGGCTGGTTCTAACTCACGAGGATGTCGAGTTTGCCACCAAAGCGTCCGGCGGCTTCGGCGACCAGTCGCTCCCGCTGGTCCCGCACGGAGAGGTCGCAGACGGAGGTAGTGACGCGGAAGCCCTTGGCCTCCCACTCTTTTAGGCGCTCTCCCAGTTCCGCCTCCTTCCGGGAGCAGGTGTGCACGGCCGCCCCCAGCGCCGCAAGCTCCTCCACCACCGCACGCCTGCGCATCACAAGAGCTCCTCAAGTTGACCGTCGAGGGAATCTCGCAGAGGCGCTAAGGTATGGGCTTGCTACTTGCTAGTGAAGAGAAAGAGGTGGTCGAGCGATACCCAATCCCCCGGGTGCCGCCGGTGACGAGGGCCGTCTTTCCCTGAAGGGACCACCTCGCCGGCGCGCCCGGCGTGCCCGACGTCTCCGGCGCAGCCATCTGCTAACCTCCGGCGGCTCTCTTCAGCTCCTCTGCTTTATCTGTTCCACAAAACGATGTGCGGAACTGTACCGTGCACAAACAGTACAGATGAAACTGGACATGGTGAACTCGTCTGGCTATTAAAAAACGGAACGGCAATTTCCGGCGAAACACGACTAATACAGAATTTCCATTTGACGGTTGTTTTATACGATCAATTCTAGCGCCCAATATTTTAGCTCGTCGAGCGGAAATCTTTACACCTTGTTTTGTAATAGAGGTTTTGAGGGGATTGGTAGGGTTAATCCCCACCGGGATTGGGTGATCATCCAATCCACTTAAAAACTCTATCGCGTGAAGGAGACGGAGACGTTCGTTCGCTCAGGGAGAAACGCGTGGTGGGGGTCGTGGGTTAGCGATAGTAGTGTTAGGGCTGCTATTAACTAGTAGAGGCTGCCTGCTTTAGTCTCATCTCGTCTACGGGAGGAGATCATACCTAGCTTATAAAGAAGAGATTCATTTCTCTCTTTAGTCCGGGTTTTAGATGGAGTGGACTCTCTTCTTATTGTTGGGTTGTGTGCGCATAAACGTCCAGAACGTAGGCTAAATGCCGGGCTGACCAAGTGGACGCTAACATCTGGTATCAGAGCCAGCATCGACATGCCTTCCTGAGGGGCTTCTCAGGAGAATGGGATATGAGGACCCCTCTGTTGACCGACGGAGGCTGCTTGGTTTAGTCTCACCTCGTCTACAGGTAAAGGCCACATCCAACTTATAAGGGAGATATTCCTTCCTCTCTTTAGTCTGGGCTTTTGGGATGGAGTGAGCTCTCTTCTTATTGTTGGTCTATGTGCGCATAAACGTCCAAAACGTAGGCTGCTTGGTTTAGTCTCACCTCGTCTATAGGAAGAGGCCACACTTAGCTTATAAGGGAGAGATTTCTTCCTCTCTTTAGTCTGGGCTTTTGGGATGGAGTGAGCTCTCTTCTTATTGTTGGGCTATGTGCACATAAACGTCCAAAACGTAGGCTGAGTCTGGGCTGACCAAGTGGACGCTAATATATGGTATCAGAGCCAACATCGACATGCCTTCCTGAGGGGCTTTTCAAGGGGATGGGATGTTAGGGCTGTTGTTGACTAGTAGATGCTGCTTGGTTTAGTCCCACCCTCGTCTATAGGAGGAGGCCACACCAGCTTATAAGGGAGAGATTCCTTCCTCCCTTCAATCTGGGCTTTTGGGATGGAGTGGACTCTCTTTTTATTGTTGGGTTGTATGCGCATAAACGTCCAGAACGTAGGTTGAGTGCCGGACTGGCCAAGTGAATACTAACAGATAGACTACGATCTCAGGGTTTCTCGGGGATTAGTGGGGTTCTGCCCGATTAATCTAAGACAACAAAACGGTCAATTCAGGTTTTCTCGGGGTTCCGGGTTGGACCGGTTTAATCCTCTCTGAACCCCGCTAATCTACCTCTACAAAACAAGGCCTTAGACTTTGTTCGGTTAATTCCCACACCATAGGGTTTAGAGAGTATTGGGGCGGATTTAGAAGGAATTTGTCTTGCATGAGATTTAATCCACTTTCCACTTCAAACCCGAGCTAACCGAACAAGCCCTTAGGCAACCCATCCTCTCACAATGCAACGATTAATTGTTCTCGGGTTAGGGAACAAGTTTATCAGCTGCTTGAGTCTTTTGACTACATCTGTATCTGTTTTGGTTTCCGCAATTATCTGTTTTTCGTCTATGTCTATGTCGTATTTAGACCATATCTGTTTTTAACAATATCTGCTTTATTTGTTTTCGTGATTTCTATATTTGTTTTCGCTTCCATAAAAAAAATACAAGAACAAATGTGGCAGTAGTTAGTTCCTTCTGTTTTGGCTCTATATTCACCCTATATGCGGGTATGTCAACGCGATGAAATATGAAATTATACAACATGGGGATCCTAAATATGGTTAAAGGTTCTTTAGACACAAAGTATATTAAATACTTCTTTCTTCGTCCACCATTATAAGACGTTTCAGTTTTTTCTTGAAAAATGCATGTAGCGTGACACGTTCAGTGTATAGGTTTGTCCATTTCGCTCTGTATGTAGTTTACATTGAAATATCTAAAACATCTTATAATAGTGATCGGAGGGTGTACGCCATTCGAATCCATGGTTTTGTAAATCCGGTAAAACGCACTGTTTTTTCATAAATATATTACAACTTCTGATCTGATTTAATTACCGGCTTATGCATAAATCTATGAAAATTATATCGGATTGGAGGAGTATAGTATTAGTAGATGCGCTTGATCCTCTGTTTTTTACAAAAGAGATTGGAACTAGGCTGCTTGGTAGAGTGTTTCTAAAACCAGAGTATTGTAGCCAAAGTATTAATTCCATCACCAGGCAAAGCTATACTTCAGTTTAGGAAAAAAAAAGGCTAGGACTGAAGTTTCCAATACAGAAAAAATGCATTTTTAGAGGTTACCTCGGTTTTTAAAATCATAGTTTCTTTGCATCCAAACACGTCAAAGTATTCAGTGCCACGGTATTTTTAGAAACTGCAGTATTAGCAGAATATTTCAAAAATACTTTGATGCCAAACATGCACCTATTCTTTTAATAAACTGAAAAAAAAAGCTATTGTGCCAGTCGTACTTAATACTACATTGTACTTGTCATGTCAAACAACTCAGAGTATTTAAAATAGTATTTTTAGAAACGCACGTTACACTTACACTCTCAATGTGAGTTCTGCTTCATATGCACGTTAGTCTGAAGTCTGAAAGCTACATGACTCCTGCTAGTCCTGAGTTGGATACAAGCCATTTATGGTCATGCCGCCATCAACCGCAATCGTTTGGCCGGTGATGTAAGACGAACCAGGCATACAGAGAAATGCCACCAGTGAAGATACTTCTTCCGGTTCTCCCACACGCCTCATTGGAGTTCGTCGTGCGATACCATCTACGAATTCCTCTTTCGCCAAATCCTGCAGAACAGCAGGGGAAAAGGCAAAGGATTACAGAACGAATTTCAGGTAGTTTTCAGTTCCTTCATCCCTTGGTGCATCTATGACGACATTCCGCACTCAGGTTTGGATCTACAAGGTGTAAGCTATGAACAGGGGATATATAACCCTTATGTCTGTCTGTCCACTGTTTACACTGTGGTGATGCCGCGTAAAACCAAGAATCAGAACAATTGGTTGAACAATCGATGATTCCGTCATTTAACGATGTAGCCAATCAGCCGAACAAAATATTGCTGATGAAAAATCCAAATAGTATAACCCTTACTTCTTCCACAAGTGAAGTCTTGATGTACCATGGAGCAACGGAGTTGGTTCTAATGTTGTCTTTGGCCCACTCACATGCCAAGTTCTTGGCTAACTGGTTCATGGCACCTAAAAATCACGGGTGGCAAGAACAAACAAGGATCGATCCACCATATTATCATCTCCACTTAGCGGCCTATAGTCACAACACAACATATTGACAAATATTGCAGCAGTTACCTTTTGTCATACCATAAATAGAGCCACTGGATATGCCTACCACTCCAGAGACCGACGATATAAAAACGATGCTGGCTGATCCAGACGCTCTGAGAAGAGGATGCGCAAGTTGGCACAGATGATATGCAGATTCAAGATTTGTGGTCATTATGAACGAGTATTCGTCTGCTGAATATTCGGTGGTTGGTTTTGTACGATTTGTGCCCACATTGTTTACCTGCATAACCAAATGTGGGAGAGTAAGACAGAGATCACCTACAACAGTCAGGCCGTGGAGCTTGCGAACTGCATTATATCTCTCAAGTGCCGCAACGCTAATAAAACTGCAAGTCATTCTGCTACACTTTCATGGCAATTAGCTGTGTTCATGAACTTTGAAGGGTTACCAAAAAGACAACGGCCTGTAAAAAATGCTCAAAGTAATTGAAACACATTACTGAAGCGAAAACCACAACAATGTGTTACTGTTACTAAAGTTTTGCCTGAAAACGACCAAGCAATGTTCCAAGTTAATTATCTAATCAGTGAACTCGTTCGTCCATTAAGCACTAAGTCACTCATGACAAGGCAGGAGCAGATATTCTAAAACCAATAATAACACGGTGAACACCCATGAGTCAGAGCTTCAGAGAGAGCGTGCACTTCTTTTCTCTCACACGAACTTTGATCACTGAACACTGTAAGCAGTCTTTCCAAGGCCATAAACTATACCATATACCGAAGAGAACATGCAGATTTTTTCATAAAACTGATAAGAAGAGATAAAATGTAACTTCTGAATACTTTTGAGTAGGTTCCAAGCCTAAACAACATATAACAATTAAAAGAGGAAAAGCCTGCAGTTAGTAACAGATCAACGATAGAGAATAAGGACTGGGGAGAGGACATGCGGAGGGATTTACGAGGATGTCGAGCTTGCCGGCGAAGCGGTCGGCGACATCGCGGAGCAGGAGCTCGCGCTGGTCGCGCACGGAGACGTCGCAGACAGAGCCGGTGACACGGAATCCCTTGGCCTCCCACTCCTTCAAGCGCTCGCCGAGCTCGGCTTCCTTCCGGGAGCAGGTGTGCACGGCCGCCCCCAGCGCCGCCAGCTCCTCCACCACCGCGTGCCTGCACGTCACCACAAATTCGCCAACAAGAACATAAGAAAATTATCCACCACAGAGGCTCCGGTGGTGGCGGCAGAAGTCGGCGTGAAATCGGAGAAAAAAGGGAGGCGTGGAGGGGTTCGTACCCGATGCCGCGGGTGCCGCCGGTGACGAGCGCCGTCTTGCCATGGAGAGACCACCTCCCCGCACTGGCGCCGAGGGCTTCTACCGCGGCCATCTCCTCCTAAGGTAGCGCCGAAGCTGGAAGGCACAGTTCGTTTCGTACTTCACGAACGGGTTGCTGGATGACATTTGCGCCCCACATTTTGATGTGGTTGCGCCATGTGACACGGTCGCGTGGCACAGATCGAACGACCGGACTTCGACAGAGCGGTGGACGGTTAGCATTGCGGTGCGGCATCAGCGACCAGAGTTTGACTTCCGCCAGAAGCTAATCTCTAGAATTTTCGCGAAGCAGTTCATACAATGAGAATCGGGGAAAATCAGTTCGGAGCCCATCCACACTGGAGCTCCTTTTTAAATGTTTTTAAAAGATCAGATATTTTCAAAAAAAAACTTACGTTTTAGCTAATTATATGAAATATATGTCTGAAAATTTTAAATGGAAAATACCTATATTTCGTACGTAGCAAAAAAGGTAAATATAGCAAATTTTAAAAACGGTGGCCAGGCCCATTCAATATTGTAAGTTAACGTCCAGATAAAAAAAAAGCCTTTTTGCCTTAGGCCAAGAATACAAAATATTTTCACATGATATTTTTTATGCATGTATTATAAATCATTATCTTCCTGCCGAAAGTTTTTTCAGAATTTTTTGAATCTTTAAATTTATCTTTTTTTTTTAGAAAAATTCCTCTAGGACGGGCTCCAAAATTGACCTTCTTCAATAGGAGTATGCTATGTTAGATTTATATAGGTTGTGGTCCACATAGACATCCCGTGTAAACTAATAAATTCTATAATTTTAAGTCTCATCTACTATGGCAATTTGGGAGCCGTGTGGAAGACAAAGTTTAGTCTTATGTTGTTAGTTGGAAGAGAGTTAGAGCAGCTTATAAGGTGAGTTGTTTTACTCCCACTAAGGGCTCGTTTGATTCAAAGGATTTGTAAAACATAGGAATAGAGAAAGTGAGGAATAGAATGGCAGGACACTTAGAATCCGATAGGAATGAAAAATGCAGAAATAAGTAAGATAAGTTGTTTATCGCAGGAAAAATGCAGGAAATTTTATAGGGTATAGGTACATGTCATAGTTGTCATAGACACATATGAATTTTTCCAAAAGGTCTCACCTCTTGTTAAAAATCCTATAGAATTGTAGTGCAGTAAAGAAACACATAGGGATTTTGTAGGATCTATTACTTTGAAACAAACACACTCTATTGGAAAAATGCATGTGGATTAGAATACTTTTGAAAATCCTTTGAATCAAACAGGCCCTAAGTGAGTGAGAAGAGAATGAGCCCACACACACTCCTCCGTGCACTCTTTCTATACCCGCCTCACCCACACGCATGAGGCGTTTCGTGAATCGAGTTCGAGTTAGAAACTTGTTTTGTGGAAGACTAAAATTTTGAGCAGTGCACCAAATGTTGGCACCTGTGTGCATGTTTGACGCGTGTCCTCGTCTTCCACTGCGTGGTGGCTTGGTCAGCTCACCTCCCAGGCTATATATATATAGAGAGAGACAAAACAGATCTAGAGGTGGCATATTCTTTCTCTGTCTCTCTCGCCTTGTTTCTTTTGTTGCGCTGCTCTCTAGGCTTCCTCATCCCAACGACTGCATGCACGGCCGTTCGGGAGAGTATGCCTCCGAAGCCCCATCCGTCGAGATCCTACACCGGAAGACGGGCGATAAGATTTTTGGAAAGCGTTTCGGCACGACTGCTCGCCTCCGTTCGTGTTTTTCTTCCTCAATGGATTTGGCAATCGATGACCTCAACAACACCATGGGCAACAACACCAATTATCATGTTGTTGCTATGGCGAACCTTCCCGATCAACGTGTATGTGTTATTCCTCTCTTTGTTTGCACTTGTTCTTGCTAGATTTACATATCTAGTAGATGTGTTTGTTTGGTTGCATGTGTTTAGTTCTGCTAGTGCTTACATGATATTGATTTTGGTAATTAATCTCATGCAGAAATTGCTTAATAATCCAACAATCCAAAAACCTTATTTGGTATCCACATGTACGGCTTGAGGTCGTCTCCTCCTCCTTGATCCCGCAAGGGAGAGATAAGAGATTTGCGAGATTCCGGCGACACGGCGGTGTTGCTTGGTATGGTGTATGGGAGAGCAGCAACACTTTGCTAAGCGTTCTACGGAGTAGAGGCCGGAGAGAGGGGAGCGGTGGCCAAGAGTGGGAGGGTGTGGTGTCTCCACCCCTTCCTCCCTTTATATAGGCATGGGGTTGGGCTGGCCAGCCCTGACCCTTCCTCCAAGAGAGGGTGGTAGTGGCCAAGAGGGAGGTTTCCCTCCCTCCTAGCGGCATGGGTTTGGGAAGTGGGGCGCGAATGAGCCTCTAGGGAAGTGGAGCCCTGGCCCATGTAGGACAAAGTGCTCCACTTGGCCCATGTAGCCCTCTAGATAGGTGGACCCCATTCGAAACCTTCTAGACTCTTCTAGAACCTTCCCAAAACAATTTCGATAATATCTCGAAACCTAAAACCAGCACCCATATACATATTCTCTATCTCTAGACCACTCCAAAGTTCCTCCTGATATTTACAATCTCATCCAAGACTCCAAATCACCATTTAATTACACCATATATTATCTACACCATCTATTATCTAAGCAAAACCTAGCGATAAGCGTTAAGTGTGTGATCCTATGGGTTCGTGAACATGCAGACATGATCGAGACACCGCTCCGATCAATAACCAGTTGTGGAAAAGAGTATGTCCATATTGGTTCCCACACACAACGAATTTCTTTTAGCAGTTGAACCACGATGTTGAGGATTCAACTAATCCGGTATCCGGTTCCCTTTTTTCGCTATATATTACTTATCCCATATTCAATCATAGGTATTACCATATATACCTAGTTTAATCTCGTTGCTGGCAAGTTCCATTTTACTCGTTCTGTGGTGTAGGATCCCCTTGACTAAACACATTATTCACATGCTTGCTAGCTTTAGGATGAGGAGCGAATCCAGGATTAAAACTTAGGGGTGGCGAGCGATGAAAACCTATGATCTAGGTAACACCCGTCGGCGGAAGGGCACCTCCAAAATAGATAGCACGAAAGCGACCACAAAGCCTCAAGGTAGTTGATACGCTTGTCGTCGAATATACCCTATTCATTTGTTTTTAGGAATGGTTTACAAAATAATGGTGTATACTGGTAGACCACTATGGCACTGCTAGGGTAAAGTATCATAAGGTATTGAGTCGAACAAAATTGGATACCTAGAAGTATCATATGTTGGCAACAATGTAGCTATTTTTTCAGAA
Source organism: Avena sativa (assembly GCA_916181665.1). Classification (NCBI taxonomy): domain Eukaryota; kingdom Viridiplantae; phylum Streptophyta; class Magnoliopsida; order Poales; family Poaceae; genus Avena; species Avena sativa. The sequence goes on from OV702283.1 coordinate 27,646,328, forward strand.
TGTTAAAATATACCTACAAAGTTATCATCGCCTGAATCCCCAATTTACATCACTTGGCCAGATCCGAGAGCAATCTAATATATTGTTTCTCATGGTTTTTGAACTAACAAAGTACAACTAAACTAAAGGCACGAAGCAGAATAAATTTGATTAGATCAGACTAGACTATTAAAGTACTATGTACAACAAAAGAGTACAGTCGTGAAAACGCTCTTCCAACGCTCCCGCACGCCAGATCCGCCTCTGCCCCAGATCTAGCCTCTCTGGTCCCCCTCCTCCCCTCCGTCTGGCGGCCTTGCCGATGAAGAGAGGAGTGGGGATCCGTATTTTTCATCGTTTGCTTTTGTAGGTCTATTTTCTCTTGGTTTTGTCTTCCTAGCGGCATCGGTGAGATGGTGGCGATAATGACGTCTTGGAATAAGGTCTCTCTGGCCTCTCCCTACCTCGTGGGCGCCAGTTTTGGAGTCAATGAAGGGCCCGTGAGCGTTAGCGTTGCCAGATCTGTTGATTCTCTTCAGATCTTGGCAATTGGTGTGTCTATCAAGGAGACTTCTTCTAGATATGGGGATCTACGAATCGCCAATGAGCTTCATTGATAGTTACTTCTTCTTCTTTGTTCCCTGGGACGGATGTGGTTTTCTAAACCCGTTTGGCGACTTCTCGTCCGTAATCAACAATGTCAGGCCAGCTCAGGGAGGAGCGTCAGCGGCGGTGCGCCGTCAACACAGTATGGAGGTTGAAGACGAAGGGCATCTCGAGTATTTCGTTGTAACTTTCATTTTTCTTGTGATGCTTTGTATTGTCGTACGTTCCTTTTAATGCCGGGGTCCTTTTCGCAAAAAAGAATACTATGTACAATAGAGTGTACCTTGACTAATCTACTGGTGTTGATGCTGGCACACAGTAAAAGGGAAGAAGATTAGATGCCGCAGCCATTCTACCTGGCAGCCTAGAAAAGTTGGCAATGAAGGTCCAACGTCGGTGCCAGTAGTTTCCTTGCACCTTGTCCAACAATATTGATCGATGGAGGATATGATTAGGCGAGAGTGGAAGGGGGTAAAATGACCAGGCTTCCACCCACGACCGGTCATTACTTGTAGATGGGTTCTTAGTACTTCCTCCGTTTAGAAATATAAAATGTTTTAGGTTTGTGAAGTAAATGTATCTAGATATCTTTTAGTTTGTAGATTTATTTAAACCTATACACTAAAAGGTGTCTAGATATATTCGTTTTATTAACCTAAAACATCTTATATTTCCAAACAAAGGGAGTAGATGGATTATTCTTTTTACCTGGTGGGCTTCAATTCGTTCAAAATTAATAGAATTTGGGCTTAAGTACTGTATGATAGTTAGCAAACGCCCATTAGTACATACGCACACGCTCTAATACCACTAATACCACATGTAAATTCTTGAGGAGGGCCAAAGGTTAAGGGGGGCCTGACCCCTGCTAGCCCCCTTGTATCTGCCCATGTTTAGGATGCTACACTACTAAGAGGGCTACAGATATCACTCGGTCACTTGGAGGGAAAAATTCCAATCTTGATTCATGCAACTCATCAAGTACTATCAGACGAAAACTATTTTATAATCACTCAACTACGAAGTGACGTTTGATGTCCACAAATTATCCCTCTAGTTCCAGGGAGTAACACAATCTCATGGTTTAAGAAAATGATACTTGAAATATACAAAAGCGATAGCAATCAAACTAAGTGACACGATCAAATGATATGCTTATTATTGGGTTTGTCCATCACATCATTCTTCTAAAAAAATGATCCCATTATCAAGTGACATTACATGTCCATGCTTAGTAAACCTTAACCATCACTTCACTAACAAACTAGTCCATAAGAGGCTTACTAGGAACACAATGTTGTTTATAAACCACACATGTATTTAGTTTCTGGTACATACAATTATAGCATGGAGAATAAATACTTATCATGAACATTGTATACAATAATAACCACTTTATTATTGCCTCTTGGGCATATTCCCAACAACACCTACCAAATCAAATCCCTTCTTTGTGAAGGAAATCTTTGGATATAGACCTTGGAGACTTTTATAGTTTTCCTCTTTTATCCTTTCTCACTTATTTCCCCAATAGTTTTTAAAGTTTTTGTGGAATTTGCGAGTGGACGACTTGCTAGTGAATTATGTGCATCAGTTTGAGCTCTCTACGAAGAATCGGTTGGTGAAAGCATTTGAGCTTGTTACTCTTGGGTTCTTGGAACCCAGAACTTGTTCCCCAAGATTGTTCCTCTCAGGTTCTTGGAAATATAGACGGTGTTGTGTCCTTGGTAGTGTTCCTCTGATGACCCACAAATATAGGGGGGGTATCGTAGTACTTTCGATAAATAGGAGTGTCGATCCCAACGAGGAGCAGAAGGTGTTGAATAGTGGTTTGGAGCAGGAATTCTCTGTAAATACTTAGCAAACGGATTTTTAGGGGTTTTTGATAAAGCAAATAAATAAAGTGCAAGTAAATAACGACAACAAATAATTGCAGCAAGTGGCCCAATCCTTTCTTAGCAAAGGACAAGCCAGTTGTATCACTTATGAGGACCAAACATTCTCGAGGACACATGGGAATACTGTCAAGTGCTTTCGCTTCATATAGTTGATTAAAATTCTTTGGTTTGATAAGTGTTGTGTGGGTGAACCTATGCTAATGTACCGACCTTACTTGGACTAATACATAATTGTGATTAAACCCCTTGCAAGCATCTGCAACTACAAGAAAGTAATTAAGATAAAAACCTAACCATAGCATTAAACTCTGAGATCCTACACACCCTTGTGCAAAGGTTTCCTAACGGGGGTTCAAGTTTCTGTCACTCCGGCAACCCCACAATTAGTAGCCAAATACACAATGCATTCTCCTAGGACCATAAATGGTGAAGTATCATGTAGTTGACGTTCACATGACACCACTAGAAGAATAGCACCACAACTTAAATATCAACCATTGAATATTACTTTAACACAATTCCACTACTAACAACATGACTTCTCCCATATCCTCAAGAATTAAACGAACTACTCACGAGACATCATATGAATCAAGATCAGATATGATATAATGATGAATAAAAATCTGAACATAGACAATAATTCAATGGTTCCACTCATAAGCATCAACTATAAAAGTAATTAACACCGGGAAAGTTTCCCCTAAGAACTATGCAAGATTCAACACAATTGTTACAGCGGGATGGAGTGGTGATGATGGTGCTGGTGGAGATGGTGGTGAGGATGATGATGATGATCCCGATGAAGTCTAGCTTGATGACGGTGTTGATGGCGACGATCTCCCCTCTCTGGGAAGGAATTTCCCCGACATAAATCTGTCTGCCGGAGAGCTCTTTCTCTCTTTGTAGTTTCCGCCCCGAGAGGCAGTGGAATCTTTCTGTGGTCGCTCCCCGTGTATTAGGGTTTCAAGGAGAAGATATAGGCGAAATGGCAAAGCAGGAGGTGGGCCAGGGTGGCCACACCCCTGGTGGCGCGGCCTAGGGTGGCCCGTGCAAGGGGGTGTGTGGCCCCCCTGTGGCCCATCTCAGCCTCCCCTTCTGGCTTCCTTCGTCTTCTGGAAAAATAGGATTTTTTGTGTATTTTCTGGTATTTTTTGATCTTCGCGAAAATTGCATCTAGACACCGCTTTTTCCATCAGAATCCTGACTCCGGCAGTTCATCCTCCAAAAGTCATCCAACATGCAAAAATAGATGAAACAACATAAGTATCACCTCTTAATAGGAAATATATCAATAAATAGCAGTAAATTATGGTATAGAATAGAGATGCAAAATGGACGTATCAACTCCCCCCAAGATTAGACCTCGCTTGTCCCCAAGCGAAAACTGAGCCCAGTAAACATGCCCACGGGTTGATGGAGTGAAGTGTCGATAAAAAGAATATGGACAAGAAGCATCACATTCACCAATACACAACTCATAATAGAAAGAAACTCACCATTATATAACTTAACTTGCAACGAGTATGGGAGTCACAATAAAGATGCATAAAGACAAATCATAATTGGTAATGGCAAACTTTGTTCTTGGTCAGAGAACAGTTGACACATCATACTTTGTTTTCAAGCAAAGCTTTTGTAATGAAGTTTATAATAGGAGTCCTTTTGCTCAAACATAAAAGGCTTTTCACAATGAGTGCTTTCAAAGTGATACTCATTCAGATAAGAGTTTTGTGCAAAACAAGGAAGATAAGAAACATGATTGAATAAATCATCATATGAATGATTGAAACACAACAACTCAAATGCTTGCTGGAGATAGAAAGGAATAGCTGACTCAACTAAGAAGTAAAAGAAAGACCCTTCGTAGAGGGAAGCAGGGATTTCAAGTTTCATAAAGAGCTTCCAAAAGATTATGGTACTTACTAGCTTTGAGCTCTCATTGCCCCTATCATAAGCATCTTGGGGTGATTAAGGTTAAAGTGAACAAATATGGAGTATATGCTTGACAAAGTATAAGTTGGCAATCTCATGTCCCTTGAGTACGAGGGCCGTTCCTCATGCTACTCAACTTTAGTTACCGGTAAGTTCTTGTCATTATAAGTATATGTGTATCATAAAGAATCGCCAATGGGGTACCCCTTGCCCCATGATACAGGAGCTATCCCATATCAAAATGACAAGGCAACAAACAGTGAGCATCTCAGCGATCTTTTTATTTGCTATTTGCATAGGTTTTTATTGAGGATGCTTCACAAATTGCTCACTATGGTTATGCTGCAAGTTTCTAACATGAGGCCTGGATTAGGCTAGCCGCCCAGGCATTTCTCTAACACATATACATAACTCCATGGACTTACAAGCTCCCCTTTTATTTCACACCGCTGACATCTGCAAACAAAAGATCATCATATCAATGGGGTAGATATTTACAGGTGTTGAAAGCGTTCCTCGTGACAGCACGGTTCTGCTAATTCCCAACTTATAAGTGCAAACATATACAACTTAGATGACACAATGGTTCAAGTTTATTAAGGGCGAGAAAATAAGGTGTGCCATCAAGTTCATGGGAGCTTTACTAACTAGTTTTCACATAACAAAAGACTTTTTAATTTGAAAGGTAGATAAAACTCGAGAATTTACTTGGAATAGCAATAATGATAATAGGTAGATATGGTGGACACAAATGACAAGTGTTTAAGTTTAAAGATTGGTGCACGAGAAGTATTCCCTCTCAGTACAGGTTTTTAGCTAGCAAGGCTGGGTAGCAAGCAAAAGAGTTAAACGAAACAAGCAAACACACAAGTGATAAAGTCAAACATGCAATCTTCCTTGAAAACGCAAAATATCTTAAATAAAGAATACTAAGCTTATGAGTCAATCAAGAAAGAAGGAAAATAATATAAAATATCTGTAAGCGCTTTTCTCTTTTCCTTTCAAACCTCAAAAAGTGTTGCTACTGACTAGAGCTCGGTTTGCCAAAACCAATTTAGATTTACTTGATGCTCCCAAAGTGATACCAATACTAATCAACAATATCAATCATATAATAGCGATTGCAAACTAAAAGAAGATGTGAAAAAGGTAAATGATGAAACTTCACATTAATATTCCATAAAGGCACTCACACCAAGGGATACACAGATAACCAACTAGAGGAGAGATACTTCCACAATGCAAACCATCTTATATGTTAACTACTCTATTCAAGATATGACTCTACTAAAAAGGTAAAAAAATGAAAGATAATGATGTGATACCGCGACACTCCCCTAAGCTTGGAACAAACCAAGGGGATGCTAAAACCTGATGACGAATTACTCCTTCGGTGGTGGTGGTGGTTTTCTCTCGATAAGCTTTTCAATCAGCTTCCTCAAATCCTCAATCTCGAAGGTTAGAGTACGAATCAACTCCGAATTATGCTCAATGTGGTTCATGATCATGTTATACCGAGAATTGCAGTCCTTGTGATTCTTTCCCCACTCTTCCTCCTTAGATTGTTCTTTCCCTGCATGGTTAGAACGAGGCATATCCCAACAAGAAGGCAACTTCCCTTTGGGCAACTTTTGGAATTGTTGCTCATGTATAAGAGTATGGAAGGGGTTCTTGGTGCGTGGAGGAAGTGACCGTGGAGCGAGGCAATGATGCGGAGTTTTCCCTCCTATAGACATACGTTGGGGTGACCCAGCATACCACTGCATGATGTAGTACAGTATAGTCGTTGACATAACACTAATGAAACATTGTTCACTAGTATTACATCCCACAGAGTGGTACAACAGAAACACAGCGGGTCCAATACATGGCTAAAGGTTACAAATCACTCTATACACAAGATCCAGAGAACACTCTAGGTTAAAGGGAGAGAAGAACTTCTTACAAAGAAGAATCAAAGATAAACCACGCAAAAACTATTATACTATTAAGACTAGTATTTTAACTAAGGGGTTGGCATTGCTATTGGAATTATGCCCTAGAGGCAATAATAAAGATGTTATTATTATAATTCTTGTTCATGATAAAGTTTAAATTCCATGCTAGAATTGTATCAAGCGGAAACTTTGATACTTGTGTGGTTTATGAACAACACCGTGTCCCTAGTATGCCTCTATGGACTAGCTCATTGATTAATGATGGTTAAGGTTTCCTAACCATAGACATGAGTTGTCGATTAATAATGAGATCATGTCATTAGGAGAATGATATGATGGACAGACCCAAATTAAGCAGAGCAATTAGATCGTGTCATCGTGTTCATCTTTGCGAAGCTTTTTCCTATGTCAAGTATTGTATTCCTTAGACCATGGGATAATACAACTCCCTGGTATCGGAAGAAAGCTTTGAGGTCATCAAACATCATCCTATGTGAGGGTGATCATAAAGGTGTCTCTCAGGTGATCGGAAAGTACTTGTTGGGTTGTATGTATCGAGATGGAATTTGTCCCTCCCGAGTCGGAGAGATATACTTCAGGCCCACTTGGTAATCGATATCAACACCGCTTGCAAGCACGTGTTTAAGGAGTTAATCGCAAAGTGATATCGGATTACGGAACGAGTAAAGTACTTGCTGTGAACGAGATTAAACTAGGTATGTCGATACCAACGATCGAATCTCGGGCAAGTAAAATATCGTGTGACGAAGGGAATACATATATGGGATTAATTGAATCCTGGCATCGTGGTTCATCCGATATGATCATCGATGAATATGTGGGAGTAAATATGGGTTTCCAGATCCCGCTGTTCATTATTGATACAAGATCATGTCTACATATTCTCGAACCCGTAGGGTCACACACTTAACGTGCATCGACGTTAGGATAGAATGGATAATTGGTTTATGAGTTTTTGTTCGGAGTCTCGGATGAGACCCAGGACATCACGAGAGGTTCCGGAATGGTCCGGAGAATAAGATTCATATAAAGGAAAGCAGTTTTTGGATTTCGGAATCGTTTCGGAGTTTATCGGTATTGTACCGGAAGGTTCTAGAAGGTTCCGGAGTGGGACCAATGTGGGCCCACTTGTCGGAGGCCTGCGTGGGCCTAAGGGGAAGTGCCCTGGCCACTTTGGGCCAGGGGCACAAGGCCCCTAAGGCCCAGCCGGCCAGCCCTAGGGGAAACCCTAAGGGACCTTCTAGAAGATGGGGGTGACTTGCCCCCCACTCCACCCCTTGGGCCGCCGCCCTAGGGCTTGGAGGAGGGGCCAAGGGGGCCAGCCATCCCCCTATATAAGGACGGCAGGGGTGCAGCCTCCCCCCACTCCAACTCTAGCCGACGTCCTACTGCTGCCCCTCCACCTCTCTCTCTCCCGACTGCGCGTAGGCGAAGCCCTGCAGCAGAAACTCTCCACCATAATCACCACGCCGTCGTGCTGCAGATCCAATCTATCTCTCCACCATACTTGCTAGACCAAGGAAAGGAGGAGACGTCGCTGCACCGTACGTGTGCATCTCTCGGAGGCGCCGCCACTTGCGGCGTAGGATCGGATCGGATCGCGAGGAGGAGATGGCGAGTACGACTACGTCAACCACGTTCTATTGAACGTTTCTGCTGTGCGATTTCTTCAAGGGTATGAAGATCTCATCAATCTCTCTCGTTGATTACATCTCCTAGATTAGATCTTGGCTTTCTTGTTCGCATCCGTAAGAAATTTTTTGATTTACTATGCTGCGAAACCCTTCAATTGCTGCTATCGCAATACACTACAGAAATAGGTTCTTTGGCTAGAGATTATATTCCTATCTAATCAGTAACTTTGTATTCACCTAAGTTGATGTATATGTTGACTTCCTTGTCTTTTTTGAAGAGCTTTAGCTTTGGATGGTGATTCCTGGAGCATAAATTGATGTAGATGTTGTATGCACTGGCTTCAGAATCTAGCAAGGGTTTAAGAAGATACGTTGAGTACGAGTGTACTCAGCAAGTTCAATAGAAAAGGAGTGTTTGACGCACTATATCTACAGCCACAAACCATAGGTCGTAGGCAATGCAAGTTTTCATAAACATTTCTTCAAGGGTTGCTTTTATTCTGAAAAACTATGCCCGTCAGCCTTCACGGGTTTACCAGAACTTTCATGGAGTTCCTTTCCTGCCGCGTTCGCAGCTCCTTCCCGGAACAGGGAGTAACAAGTTACAGTTCTTACACTCTACAGAGGTGCGTTACTTTACCCATGAGAGATCAACTCCTTGTTGCACAACCGGGCAGCTTACCTGTCCATAATTCCATGTTGTGGGGCCCAGTAGATGATCCAAGCCAATCACTGCCCTCTCCGTGACCTCATATGTCTGCACGATCCTTCGGGTCCGGCTCACCTCCGTTAAGCCCCCTTTCGGGCAGGCTAAAACCCTGATGAGTTCCCGAAGACTCTATGACCTAGTGATGCCCAGAATAGTACCATTAAAATGGACTATATCCCTAAACACCATTCATAGATAATCTAGACACCAAAAGTGTGGAGCGTAAGGGTGCCCACCCATATGTTGGATCCGCACAAGGAATCACAACGTTACGTTAAGGTCGTCTTGCCTCCGTACGAGAGGAAAAGGATACATCTGACTTCTCCGTCCCATTCCAAATCTCATGGTTAACGTGTAATATACGATGCAAGAATCACTGGCGACATTGGTCGTTAAGTCCTAGATAATATGTTCCTTTACCACCAGAACTTTCATAGTAGATTATTACCTCATGGTAAATAACCTATAATCATATTATTATGAAAATAGTGTTTTCTGAACTTTTTCAAATAAAAGTGATGACCTAACTGGATTAGCAAAATACTTTACAAAAAAAATCAAAGGACACAAGCAAGTGTGAACTTGCCTTTTGTGAGTGCAAGATTATGCACTCACGGCCTTCAAGATAATATAAGATCCAATATCTGAAATCAGCATCATTGGTTCGATAAGGACTAATGTTTAAAGAAGCAAGATGCTCTTATGTATAAGTAATGTGATGCATTTTATAAACACGAATCCCGGGGATAACGTTGTTCTAGGGCTTGGCTACTGGAAATGATGTCTTTGAAATGTGTTGTACTTTTAGTTAAGTTTCACACTTGTGCTTCTTGTTAAGGCTTGTGAGTGTGTGAAACAACACGTAATTATAATAACATGAAACAATGAGATACACACCGACGTGAAATGTTACTCAAGATTGCTTTGTTTATCTTTAAATTTTACTTTACAAGTAATGGCCTTAATAGGGAACTTAAGTGTTTACAATTCTAAGTATACAAGTAAAGTTTGAAACAATGTGATTGTGATTAATTGTCATATGTTGACTTAAGTGGCAAAACGAATAACTTTTGAAGAAAAGATTCCTTTTCTAAGGTTTAAACAATCTTTGTGGTTAATCAAATGTGGTCGAGGTTGTTTGTGCTTGCTTGAATAGCTTAGACTTCAGATGCTATATAACTTAATTATAACAGACCAAAGTTAACTATAAAACATATAACAAATTCTTTAGTCTTATATTGAAAGTATTATGGGCTAAAGTTAACTTTAAAAACATGGATGGTTTGAAAGTGTAACGCTTATGATATTTATACCTTGTGTACCTTGTAATGTTTCCTTAAAGTTACCTAAGAATGGTTATTCTCCTATTTAAGTAATGGTCTCTTAATTTTATAATGGAACAAGATCACTTATTTTCTTATAAAGGTGTGATTATAGTTGGTGGATAACTAAATAGTACTAGTGACTACTCATGAATTATCTTTGGATTTAGTCCATTATAAGGTTATGAGTGTAATAATGGTAAAGGTTGTATTTGATTAAAATATCATTCTTGAAGATTTTATAATTGTTAAAGATCTTTTTAGAAAATAAACTACACATATAGTTGAAAGATAATTCAATAAAATGGTATTTATAATGTTTTAAACTATTATGACTTCATATTATTAATATTTGAGACTAACACTATTTATTAGACTCCATTGACTAATTTTAGAAATATTAAACGAATTTTATTTACCCTTATATGAATTAACAACTAAGGAAATAGGTTTAAATTCAAGTTGCTAAAGTGTTCTAATTTTTTATTTACTTCAAAGGTGTATTATAAATTTTTTAATATGTAAGTATCATTTTTGTGATCATTTTGGTATACTACATTTATTTTTGGGATTTATAAATAATAAGATATGATTTTTATAAGATTTATTACTTTATAAATAATCAATACATAATAAGTATTATATTAAGTGGAATAATAATGTATGATTATAATTTTAAATTATTGTTTTTATTTTTCTAAGATTTTTGATATTTTATTTATATTTACCAATATTAAAATATGATTTATCCAAGTTTTATTACTTATAAAATCTTTATTAAATAATAATTATTTAAGTAACTAACACAACAATGTTTGATAATAGTTTAATATAGATTTTATTTTTCTAAAAAAAATCATATATTATACACATTTTTCTGAATTACAAAACAAAAGTTATTAATTAAACAAGATTTAATCATTTATTTCATTTCTGGAATATTGATATTTGAATTTATATTGTTTTATCAATTTACTAAACAGGGAATACTTTTTGTACTGAGACTAAACCTAGACACAATCACTCACTGGTGGGCCAGTGGCCACATCACATACCCCATTTTAGCAAATTCATTTGTTACCGAGCCTATTTCTACTCACAGTCTTTGAACAGATGGGCCCTAGGCCACGTCATACGCCACATGGGGAAAGACTAGTCAAAGCAGTTGACTAGGTGAATCGACGTGAGCCCGATGTCATGATTACGTCACCTCGCCGGTGACGCTTAGACGGCGAACGACGGCGATGATCTGGTAGCTTCTAGCGAATGTGACGGCTATGGTTTGAACCAGTAGACTACGGCAAGGCTAATAGTGGTGGCGCCGCTAGTATATGGTCACCGGAGGATGACCAACGACGAGGTGCCGCGGCGGCGCAGGCAGATGTCCACTACGGTGGTGATTTCGGAAGCAATCCAGAAGAAAAGCTACACTGGCATGTTCAGCAACTCACTAGGAACGCGATGGTGTGGTCGGTGAAGACGACGGTGCTCCAGTACAGACTAATTTGCGTGAACTCCGACGATCACCGGCGAAAGGGAATGACAAAATTTCCCCGATTCCAAATGCCCCTTGCTTCACGACTATGACTCACGCAACGAGGATGACAAAGCGCTTCTTCCCGACTACCCCATGGCCTCAGGGGAGGTTTCTACCGGTGACAAGGAGTGGCTCCGGTGAGCTAGGGTTTTGGCCCTTTTCTCTACAGAGAGGATAGGAAGGAGTGGAGATGCGCGAGTGAGAGGATGAGGACGAGGGCTTCGTCGTGGCGTTCTTATCCTCGCAGAGCGACCTCGGCGGCGGCGAGAATCACAGCGGCGACGTCAAACGGCATCGGCGCCGCCCACGCAGCTGCTTGCCTGCGTGAGGATGACGAAGGGGTGACAGACGACGAACCGGTATGGAACAGACTTGGGCCAAGTGGGCCGCGGTGTGACGCGCGTGAGCGACGGGTAAGGCGAAGAAAAACTAGGCCATGGGCCAGAATTGTCTGTTGTTTTCTTCCTTTATTATTTTCTGTTTTCAATTTTCTGTTTTACTTTCAGATTTGAATTTGCATCTTTGAATTTGAATTTTCTTTATGGTCTTTATTTGCTAAATAATTGTAACTATATTAAAAGGTATTTACTAGCATTTTGTGAGCTTTTATTCAATAATTTTATATTTCTTTATTTTCTGTATATAGATCCTTTTAAATATTTGTAAGGGCCTTTGTTATTAATTTTTTGTCCATAATAAACCATGGATTTAAATTATGATATTTCTTTATTTAATTATAGAATTTAATTCTAGTTATCTTATAGTTTGGTGGGAAGTTTTTATATTATGATCCTATATCCTTATTTGTTGTATGATATACAAAAGAATTAATATGGTTAATATTACTCTCGTCAATTTAGGAAATAGCAATGTATATATTCTATTATAATTAACATAGAAGTTAGGGTTTTAATTTTAAGTGCTTACCCTAGAGTTTAGGGTTCTTAATATACTTATGTTCTTTTGTTGATAAATTTTATGGCTAAGCATATTGTCTTTTTGTTTGTGATCTTTAATGATATCACCTTTTTAAAATAGAAACTTATTAACTAGAATGTCTGATGGAAAAGAATTGATAAAAATATCTCCTAAACACATATGGTTATGACAATTGGAAATGTCAGAGATGTGCTTAAGTGATTTGCTATAGGAAATATTCCTATAAAGCACTGTGGAAATAATATGATTTATCCAACAGATGAGATGGATGTTAAGCTTGATCATAGATTTTAGGGTTTAGTGTTTACCAAGAATTCCTATCTTCCATAATTCATAATTTTGGACTTCTGAATAAGGAATTCCTTTCCTAGATATTCTACTTCAAATCCATCATCATGTGCTAACACGATTAGCTTTGCTTTACAAAAATATTCCTATCCACCTTTAATTCCTCTAAATCCATTTATAAATCCAATGATCTTGACACTAAGGCTTTCATAATATTCTCATGTCCATGCTTGGTTATATCAACTGCTCTACTGCTGATAATCTCCAATCCAACAAGTAGCTACTTCTAACTCCATTCCTATTCTTCCATAATCATCCACCACTAATATTACTTTAGTAGATGTATTTATAATTAGATATACATCAAATCCTACTTCACCTCAAGTGTTTACTCTTTTTCCAGAGGAAAGTACTAACTCTATAATTCAATGCTGCTCTAACATCATCTTAATCATACAATCTTATCTTTACTTGAATCCAATATCTCATATTAGAGTTCAACCATGTTTTACCCACCAATGTTACTTATACTAGATATAAGCATTCAATCTTGGTGACTACAGCATGATCATTAATAATCCTTTGATCCTTTATGGTTTAGGTTTCCAGTTGGCTAATCAAGGCTTCATCAATACAACATTACAGTTGTATTGAAATTATCTTCTTAATATCTCTATTGGATTAAGGAATGTTATTCATGGACTATTCTTACTTAATCCAATAGGATTACTCCTTGGTATATATCTTTAGGATTCATCCTTATAATCTTCTTTATAACCATATAATTATAGGCTCCATATAACTCTTCTATCATTCCAGGAGTGAGTTAACTCCATCAATTATCACATTTATCTTATTCTCTTCCAACTCTCCCATCCTATAAATGATATTCACATCTAGCATTACTATTTACCTCTTCTTACTTCTTTTTCTAAAGGACTTTAAATGAATGCTATGATAAGGATAAGAGTTAAAAGATCAAGAATTGATAGATTAAGAATTGGTGAATCAATAGTTGATTTCTCAACATTGATGAACAACAAATATAAGGATAGGATTCAATAGAGATGGTAAGGATTAATATGGAAAGAAAGATATGGGGTGAATGGTCTTGGTATAGTTTCCTTCCTAACTAAAGAGTTAAGGTGAAGTGTTACCATGTTTCTCATGGTAGAATAGATAAGGATTGAATAGGTCAATAGTTAGTTATTACATTCTTGTTACTTGGTATTCATGAGTTATTGTAATGAATACTAGGATGTGATCACCTAGGGATCTAATTACCATCATTAAATGTGTAATGGTTTAATTTTATTATATTTGATCTACCCTTAGATCAAATCATGTTTACCCAAATAAGGTTTTAGCAAAGGTCATATTGAAACTTATCGCAGTAAACTTGATGATCTACTTCAATTCCATCAAGTTGAGAGAAGCTTTAATCGCTTTGACAAGTTTTGTTCAAAAGCGCGAAAATTATTCGGATTTTCTATGCATGAATGCAATGCACACATATGGGTTTAGCTTATTTCTAAGCTCTAATGCTGGGATGTTACATACGTGTCGTCCTCTTGATCTTGATAGGATTTTCCACCACTCCAATGCTCGCAACGGTGGCGCAAGTGTCCGGATGCTTGTCTTCATCCACTTCTTCTTCATCCTGAACCAAGATCTCCTCCTTCTTCTTGGGGTCTTGAAGACCATCTTCCGGGCTTATTGCCCTTGTCGTTGGCGGAGACCATGATGCCTCTAAACTGAGAATATTTCCTGACAAAAGCAGATCGAAACGAAAACACGACAATAACACGATATACGGACCTCGGGGGTTATATATTACGAAGTTTTACAACATAAGGAAGGTACTGGGCGAAAACGGGATGGAGACGGGCTCCGGGCTGGTCTCACCCCTGGTGGCGCGGCTAGGCAGGGCCCGCGCCACCAGGTGGTGTGGGCCACCCGGGCTCCGTTTCCTTCTCTTTTTCATCTTGTTACCTTCCATATGGAATAAAAACTGCAAAAATATAAAGAGAAAAGTTTTTCACAAACCTTGTATTTTCAGCACTCTTACCTATTCGGAAACGGACTCTGCAGGTTCTTGAGTTTGGTATCTGATAAATTATTCAGGAGTCACCATTTGACTAATATCAACATCTTCATTATAAGAGTCTCCAGAAATATAATGTTTGAGCCTTTGACCATTCACCACTTGTGTAGTGTTGTCTTTCAAAGATGAAATTTTAATAGCACCTGAACGATACACCTCCTCAATAACAAAAGGTCCTTCCCATTTTGAGAGTAGTTTTCTTGCAAAAAATCTAAGACGAGACCTATACAGTAGAACTTTCTCACCAACATGGAACTCCCTTTTAAGAATTCTCCTAGCATGCCATCTTTTTACTTTTTCTTTAAGGAGTATAGCATTTTCATAAGCTTCACTTCTCCACTCATCTAAGGTACTTAAGTCAAGCAATCTTTTCTCACCAGCAAGTTTAAAATCTCTATTTAGTTCTTTCACTGCCCAATAAGCTTTGTGTTCTAATTCTAAAGGCAAGTGAAAAGCTTTGCCATAAACCATTTTGTAAGGAGACATTCTCATAGGATTTTTATAAGTGGTTCTATAAGCCCATAAAGCATCATTCAACTTTTTAGCCCAATTTTTTCTAGATCTATTAACAGTCTTTTGCAATATAGATTTAATTTCTCTATTCGAAAGTTCTACTTGCCCACTGGTTTGAGGGTGATAAGCTGAAGCAATTCTATGGTTAACATCATATTTATCAAGAGTCTTCCTAAAACCACCATAAATAAAATGAGAACCTCCATCAGTCATGAGATATCTAGGCACACCAAACCTAGGAAAAATAACATCTTTAAGCATTTTTAAAGAGGTCTTACCATCAGCACTATTTTTAGGTATGGCTTCTACCCACTTTGTAACATAATCAACAGCAACAAGAATATGAGTATACCCTTTTGAAGGAGGAAAAGGACCCATAAAGTCGAATACCCAACAATCAAATGGTTCAATAACAAGAGAATAATTCATAGGCATTTCATTGCGTCTAGAAATGTTACCAACTCTTTGACATTCATCACATGATAAAATAAACTTTCTTGCATCTTTAAAAAGAATAGGACAATAAAAACCTAATTGTAAAACCTTTTGTGTGGTTCTATATCTAGCATGATGTCCTCCATAAGCACTATCTGTCACATCCCAAAATTTTCCAAATTTTGAAATGTGAAAAATAAATAAACAAAATAAAACTTTGTTGAAATTCAGGGTGAGAAGAAACTTTTTTAATCCAATTGGAAACTTTCAAACCTATTTGGATCAAATAAATCCTAAAGATATTTAAAAGATAAACAATTAATAAAGAAAGTTTTAATAATTGGAATTACTATTTTGGACCTTTAAATAAAAAGATATGGTTTTTATAAAGCAAAGGTAGAATATTAAATGAGGATTATTTTATAAAGCCAAATTAAAACTTGGCCAAGCTTTTGAAATAAAATATTTCTATTTGATAACAGAGGTAAAGATCTATTTAAATTAAATAATGAGGATTTATTAATATCCAATTTTATTAAAGTAAAGGCTTTTCCATTTTAAATAAACACTAAAACTTATTATTTTATTTTAAATAAGTTTTCCAAGTGTTTGGTATTTTCAAATAAAACCTATTGATTTGGTTTTGATAATATTTAGATTTCAAATGGAGATTTTAATAAATCAAAATCTATTTGAATTAATAACTAAGGACTATTTTATTTAATTATTAAATAGATCTTAAAAGAATAAAAGTATTATTTTATTTTGGACTTTGGTTTGTGTTGTTAAACAGAACTAAAAAGAATACAAAGTTTGGCAAAGGTTTTGAATTCATTTGAGTGTTTAAATTGTTTGAATTAAATCAAAACAGAAAATCAAATAGAAAAAGAAAAAGCTTACAGAATAAAAAAAGTGAAACAAAACAGCCCAACCCATCAGGCCCAACAGCCCAGTCGCAGCCCAGCTTTTCCCCCTCTCTACGAATTGTTTTCCACCGAAAAACCAACCCGCAGAGTCGCAGACAGCAGGACCCCACCCCCTATCTCTCTCCCTCACTGACAGCACGGCCCCACGCTAGCGTGTCATCGTCTTCACCCGCGACCAAGCCCTGCCGTTGCAGCCGAGTAACTCCGGCGTTGATTTCGCGATTGATGGCGGCCTTAATTCTTCCAGTAACCACGCCACCTTAATCGCCTCTCACTCCTCTCTCTCTTTTCCCCCAGACAGCTACTCCCCTCTGCCCCTAGGCTGCCCTGAATTCCCCTTGCACCGCCGCGGACTCCGACGAGCTACGCGAGCAATTCCGGCCACGTCCCGCCACCTCTCACTGCACACGAGTTTGTTCTCCACCCCCAGGCGCATCTGCCAGTGCCTCGAACTCGCCGGCGAGTGCCCCAGAGCCTCGGCTTCGACATCATCTGAACGCCACCGCCGTTTGCTGACGCTCCGGCGAAGTATCTCCGTAAGCAACGTCCTCCCCTCTCCTTCTTGATGATACTCCTGCACTCGCCACACTCTTCCGTGTCTAACCGTGTCCTTGTTTTTCCTCGGGGTGAACCGCAGCGTCGCCCTCGACGACCTCCAGAGCCGCCTGACGCCGCCACCCACTCCAGCGAGGAATTGCCACCATCTCTGAGCGCCCCTCGTCAAGCCAGCGCCACCTTGAGCATCACCTCGACCTCGCGAGCACGGTGAGCACCCCCGTTTCCTCCTTTGCTTCCTGTAGCCGTCGCAACGCCACCATCTGACCGCGCGCCGCCGTCTGCCACCGCCAGCGCCGCCAGAACTTGGTCGAGCAGCTGTGAGCCGTGCGATGCAAATCGTATGGCTGCGATTAGATTTAACTGAAAGGGTAAGAGCACGTCTGTGTCGCTCGATCTTACTTAAATCCTATGGTCCACAGAGCTTGATCCGTGCGAACCGTTACCGGCCAGTAGAAAGGCGCCACGTGGACAAGGTTTAGATTAAAACAGGAATTTGAATCTGATTATTGTGCAAACTTGTAAAATCCATAACTTTCAAACCACACGTCCAAATTTTGCAAATTTTATATCAATGGATTCATAAAAATAATCCCTAGCCAACCATGCACTTTGTTTAGTAAAAAGCTTCTGGTAAATTTTTTGTTTTTGCAGAAACTTGTGTATGCTTGTTTAGGATATAAAATTTATTCCAAAATGATTTTGGGGTTGAAATCTTTGCAAAATGGTTTGTTGTGAACCTACTGACCTTAGGAACCAACTTATGGATTTAAAAATGTATTTTGTGAAGTTTAGGACTGAATAATTGAATTAGCTCATTTCTAGTCAAATAAAAACATTGATTTTGATATGGAAATGATTTTTGAGTAAAACCTTTGGGAATTGACTTGATTCAAACTTTCTGACCCTAAACACCAAGTTTTGAGAATTAAAATGTATTTGGTGAACCCTTTAAAAGAATATTGCTTTGCTAAAAACATTTTCAACCACATAAAATAATGATTTGATTTAAAAATGGTTTATAGATAAAACCTTTTGCAAATGGTTTTACCACTTTAGAAAATGACCACTTTGAACCTTAAAATGTTTAGAGCCTAGTAGGAACCACCTTTGCAAATAAAACTATCTTTTGCATGCTTGCATGCATGACCTTGTTTCTATCATTTTATGTGTGGTAAATTGTTTGAATATTGGTTGGAATGCTAGTTGAATCTATGTTTGCTTGATTGATTTGTAGTGAAGTTAGAAGAGTGTGATATTAGCAAGATTAAGAAGTGAACCAACATTCTCTACCAAAAAGGCAAGTGACACTATCATCCAAGTCCTATTATTTTCATTACACTTAGTGGATTTTTGAAACATGCATGATAAGATTTACTATATTTTATGCTATGCTAAATCCTAATAGGATACCCCTAAATATTCCTTAGTGGAAACATTGTAGTTGTAGTATGCTTAGCCCAGCTATATATTTGTGTGGCATCCCGCAAAACCACTACTAGAAAATCGCGTTGTTTTTGTGCATTGCATCATCATGACCGCATGCTCATGTCATCATGCCACATTGCATTTGAGCATCGTCATCATCTTGCATCTGGTCGCATAAAAATATTTTGGAAAAGCCTGGTTTTGTTTTCTAAACGCCCCGTCTTTTAATTCAAAACCAAAAACCGGGTCTCCGGAATATTTTGTTTTGGCTGCTATCGGTTTGCAAATGGCCCGTTTAAAACAAATAAAATGTTTAATTGTTTTTAGTAGGGGCAGTCGAACGGGCCGATTTGACCCGAACGACCACCCCAGAAAAATGCAAACGGTTCAATCTAATTCCTATACCTACCAACCTATCTACCCCCCCCCCTCCACATCACCCCAACCAATCCCCTCTTGCCACCTCACCCTCTCCCCTAATCCCCACCAATAGACAACCGCCACCTCACCCACTCCCTCTCTCACCCCCACAACCCTCTTCTCACCAACCAGCACACCACGCACGCACCAACCCACACAGCCAGTCCACACCCCCACCTGGCCCCTGCCGCGGGACCCACCCAGGACCCACAACCGCAGCAGCCCGACCCACCTGCTCTGCCCCGCACCCCTGGCCACCAACCGCCCCGCAGCCTCCTCCCTCCTCCTCCCTCGGGCCCCTCCTCACCGACAAGCCCCGCCGCCCCGGTGGCCTCGCCTCGCGGCACCGGCCCTCCCCCCATCCCGTCCTCCCCTCCGCGTCGCCGGCCCGGCCCGCTCCTCCGCCCGCGGCCGCTTCCCTCGCTCGCCGCTCCGCCGGCCTCGGCCTCAGCGCCCGCCGCCTCGTCGCCGGTCTCCCCCGACCCCCTGACCCCACCTCGCCGTCCTCCTCCCCTCGGCAGAGCTCCGCCGCCTCGCCCTCCTGCCGACGCCGCCTCACCCGCGCCTCCGTCCGCTGCCCCGCCCCGCCGCCGCTCCCTGTCGCCCGCCTCCAGCAGCAGCCGCGTTCGCCGCCTCCGCCGGCGCCGGCCGCGTCGTCGTCCTTCCGCCGACCACCCCTCGACCTCCCTCGCTCTCCGGACCGCGCCGTCGCCGACCACGTCCTCTGTCCCGCCGCCGGCCTCGATGAACCCTGGCCGCGCGAGCCGGTCCCGCCCCAACCTCTCCGGTCGTCCGCTTCTGCCGCCTCCGCGTGCGTGCTCGTGCCACCGGGCATCTTTCCGGCTCTGCCTCCATCGTTGGTATGCAGGCATGTTATCTGCTCGCGTGTTGGCCTGGACAAGTTTTCAAGGGCGCATGAAGGATCCCTGACAAGAACCGTCTGGACGTTAAGACCTTCATCGTGGAACACCAGGAACTACCTCACGGATCAAATTGCGTGGAGTTCTCCTTCCCGGACGCCGAACTGCCGAGAACCCTTGGACGCCAAGATCGTCTCGATAATGATGTTTTGAAGAATGGACCTGGCGTACCCCGAGGACCCTGATGCCGTTTCCGAGTTCGCCATCGGTGCATAAGGAGAAAACCTCAAGGACTTCGACACGGAGCGTCAAGATCGCCTCACGGAATCCGAAGCGCGGACCCGGCAAGACCCTCGCAACGGCAAGATCGACCCCGTGGGACCCGGCAAGATCTGCCCGACGACAAGAACGACAGCGACCGGGAGGATCCGATGCGCCCCCGGACACCGAGACCCTGGACGACAAGTTCTCCGTCTTGTATCCGCTCCCGCCGTTTCCGTCGAACCCTGGACCCGAGACCGACCCCGAACCCCGGAACCCCAAGTTCGTCGAGACCCCTAATGTGTGAACCCCTTCCCGAAAACCCTATTTTATAACATCATAACAAATTGTTGCATATATAATTGTCATCTCGCATGCATATCTGTGGTTTGGGGGCCTTATGCCGATTCACCTAATAATTAAATATGGGGCCCATATGCGGGCAAATCTAGTCTCATATCGGCCTCATTTAAATTTGTGTAGCGAACCGGTGCTTTCTTTGGCCATGCTAAAACAACATTTAATTTGCGGGGTAGGTAAATAACTTGAACCGTTTAATTAATTGTCGGGACCCCGGTTCCGCTTAATATGACCTAATTGCATCGCATCTTTGCCACGCCATACATCATACATGCATCATGCCGATCTTCTGCCGTTGTGATAAATAGTGCATCCGGTGTTTCTTCTAGTGTTTTGCTTCTTCGCGGATAAGACCGTTGAGTTGATGCGAGTGTCGACCCGATCTTCGGATGAACCTTCGGCAACGTTTCCAGGCGAGCATCTCCCCCTTTCTACCTATCTTACTTTTATAGTATTTATTCCCTCCTGATGATCTATTGCTATCTGTGTTGCGATGCTCTAGTTTTCGTACCCGAGATATCCCTTGCAGCCCTATATTGCCATGGCCACCTCCTATTACCTGTTGTTTGGTAGATAGTGGGACTTGCGCGTCGTAGTCGCTTGCTCAAGTGCTGTTGCGTGTTGTCAAATGCCACAGTTGTTGGAGCCTTGCCACATGTTGTTGTTGGAGATGATCATAGCTTTACTTATTGTTCACTTTAATTCCTGGTTAACAACTAAAATTGAAGTAAGCAGAGGCATCGGTGGGTGATAGATAATATTTAGTTTCCGAACGCCCACTTGTGTCCCGTAGGACCCCGAGTACTTGATACCTATTCCTTGATTTATCGCGCTATCCACATACGGGGAGTATGGGCCCCCCTTAGCCAGAGCTTGATTCAGTCTTATTTCTTGGGGCCACAACTAGTTTGAGGTTTTATTTACTATCCTGTACCTATGCCATGCTTTACTGCTTTATTTACGATTGTGTGAGGAGCACGCTGTACTGTTTTGGAAGCGGAGTGTTTTCGCGGTATCGACAGTCCCCGTTTGGGGATCTGCTGTCGTTTACAGCCACTGACGCAAACCTTGAGTCCGTCTCGGAGCTTGCTTACTTCGTTGCGGGTGTACTCCAAGGGGTGGCCCCCTGAAATATTTCTGAATCCTGTGATTGCTTTGTCGTGAAAGCCTCGTTGGGTTTTGATTTGGTTTTTCCGAGGTCGATCGTGTGTGTGTTGCTATTTGTGCACCCCGGCCGGGTTAAAACTTTCTGAAAGCCGTGTCCGCGGTTATGGACGACTTGGAGCACAGTATCTCGATCATAGACAAGCATAACTAAAGTAGTGCTATAAATTTGACTTTATAATGACTAGTAATCAGCTTCACTATAATGGAATGGCTAATTAATACTGCCCACAATTTCTTGCTTGGAGTGTCGCTTGCGACCATTGTACCTGACTAGTAAATATTGCAACTACAACGGAATGGCTGAATAAAAGTACCAACAACTGCTGGGTTTTTGGGTTATCTCATGCTATTTGTATCTGATTAGTAAGTGCTGCAACTATAACGGAATGGTTAACTAAAAGTGCCCACTGCTTATTTTATCAGGATGATTATCCAAACCTGGCTAGTAAAGTGCCGCAACTATAACTGAATAAGTAAAACTGCCAACTGTGTGAGTTCCTCGGTTGACTTCCTCGTTGGTCTCGAGGGGGAACGCCAGGATGGGTTTGTTTGATGGTAGTATCAGGTCGGTTCCGAATAGGTCTTTCTCACCCCTCTCTGATTGCCGCCAGTTGTATCGAGTCTCTATAGGTTGTTTAGTGCATGCTGCCGCTGCCGCTTCAGTCCACCATACCTATGTAGGCGAGGACCGCCGAATTCTAGCCTCGCCGTGTACTGGCCTCAGTACTGACGCTCCTCTTTTTCCTTTGCCCTTTGTCGGCACCCCTTTTGTTTAAGCAGGTTTTTGAGATCGACGTCGTTAGCAGGTTTACCCTTCCGGCTTGGCCTGGGCAGGGTTATGGACGCCATTGGTTATTCTTCAGGGCTCTTAGCCCCATTTGCATCTTGTCCGTAGCTGGACGCCGTATCGTTTTCAAGGTGATTTGGATCTTTGTATATTATATCTGTATTCTTGACTCTTTGAGTCGCTGTTGTATATATCTGTTCTGTGGGTCCCATCGAGGACTGTTGTGTAATGTTATTACTTTGCTTTCCACCCGCACGAAAGTGCCTGGTGGGCACCTTCGAATCGTTTCTATGCGGGTTTGGCGAGTTTCGCTAAAACTTGCATAGGGCCGATTCCGAGGGTGTTACAGAGTGGTATCAGAGCTCAGCAGTTGCGATACCCCACAAGTCCAGCCTGTAGGATAACCTAGCTAACGGCCGAAGTAGAGTGTCAAAACTATTTTTTTTTTAAAATCGGTTGGATAGTTCTAATTAGGTCTGATTTTACTCCTTACCCCTCTGCTGTTCTCCTCTTACCTCTACGTGTTTTGAATCCGCTCTCGTCTCTTTCTTCGAGTCCAGGAATTCTCGTGGTTGGGTTTCCGTCGTACCTTCAGGGTTTCGCTTCCTCCTTTGGTAACGGTGATGCTACGTCCGGTGTTCATGCTGCCCGAGGAATCCATCTTCTGTGGTACCATTCTTTGTTCCTTGTTTGTGCCTTCCGGTGTTTTCCGACGTGACGACATCATCTACGCCAGATCCGATGCAGAGTCTGCATCACTCCTTTGTTTCCGAACCTCGGTTGTCGAGATCTTCAGTCTAAATCTTGAGGGTTGGTTGCATAATCTATCGGTTCGTGTACAGAGTAATGCTTTGAGTGCGGGATGGAGTCGCGACCATACCACTACTCTTATCATTCGCTTATGTACATTGAATGGTGGATCGATGCAATTTTACTCCTTCCACGGAAGCTAGAGGTGGCTTAATTTGCTGATACCTCTACCTTCGACCTTTTTGTTTCCGGAGTGCTCTCTCGACGATCACGGACAACGACCTCTTGTTAGTGGTGTCGCGAAGATCTACACGAAGCGAGAAGACGCAGATCGCCGACCTTTCCTTCCGGTACCATGAGGCGGATCTCGAGGGCGAGATCCATTGTTAGTGGTGTCGAATTGTGGCATCCCGCAAAACCACTACTAGAAAATCGCGTTGTTTTTGTGCATTGCATCATCATGACCGCATGCTCATGTCATCATGCCACATTGCATTTGAGCATCGTCATCATCTTGCATCTGGTCGCATAAAACTATTTTGGAAAATCCTGGTTTTGTTTTCTAAATGCCCCGTCTTTTAATTCAAAACCAAAAACCGGGTCTCCGGAATATTTTGTTTTGGCTGCTATCGGTTTGCAAATGGCCCGTTTAAAACAAATAAAATGTTTAATTGTTTTTAGTAGGGGCAGTCGAACGGGCCGATTTGACCCGAACGACCACCCCAGAAAAATGCAAACGGTTCAATCTAATTCCTATACCTACCAACCTATCTACCCACACCCCCCCTCCACATCACCCCAACCAACCCCCTCTTGCCACCTCACCCTCTCCCCTAATCCCCACCAATAGACAACCGCCACCTCACCCACTCCCTCTCTCACCCCCACAACCCTCTTCTCACCAACCAGCACACCACGCACGCACCAACCCACACAGCCAGTCCACACCCCCACCTGGCCCCTGCCGCGGGACCCACCCAGGACCCACAACCGCAGCAGCCCGACCCACCTGCTCTGCCCCGCACCCCTGGCCACCAACCGCCCCGCAGCCTCCTCCCTCCTCCTCCCTCGGGCCCCTCCTCACCGACAAGCCCCGCCGCCCCGGTGGCCTCGCCTCGCGGCACCGACCCTCCCCCCATCCCGTCCTCCCCTCCGCGTCGCCGGCCCGTCCCGCTCCTCCGCCCGCGGCCGCTTCCCTCGCTCGCCGCTCCGCCGGCCTCGGCCTCAGCGCCCGCCGCCTCGTCGCCGGTCTCCCCCGACCCCCTGACCCCACCTCGCCGTCCTCCTCCCCTCGGCAGAGCTCCGCCGCCTCGCCCTCCTGCCGGCGCCGCCTCACCCGCGCCTCCGTCCGCTGCCCCGCCCCGCTGCCGCTCCCCGTCGCCCGCCTCCAGCAGCAGCCGCGTTCGCCGCCTCCGCCGGCGCCGGCCGCGTCGTCGTCCTTCCGCCGACCACCCCTCGACCTCCCTCGCTCTCCGGACCGCGCCGTCGCCGACCACGTCCTCTGTCCCGCCGCCGGCCTCGATGAACCCTGGCCGCGCGAGCCGGTCCCGCCCCAACCTCTCCGGCCGTCCGCTTCTGCCGCCTCCGCGTGCGTGCTCGTGCCACCGGGCATCTTTCCGGCTCTGCCTCCATCGTTCGTATGCAGGCATGTTATCTGCTCGCGTGTTGGCCTGGACAAGTTTTCAAGGGCGCATGAAGGATCCCTGACAAGAACCGTCTGGACGTTAAGACCTTCATCGTGGAACACCAGGAACTACCTCACGGATCAAATTGCGTGGAGTTCTCCTTCCCGGACGCCGAACTGCCGAGAACCCTTGGACGCCAAGATCGTATCGATAATGATGTTTTGAAGAATGGACCTGGCGTACCCCGAGGACCCTGACGCCGTTTCCGAGTTCGCCATCGGTGCATAAGGAGAAAACCTCAAGGACTTCGACACGGAGCGTCAAGATCGCCTCACGGAATCCGAAGCGCGGACCCGGCAAGACCCTCGCAACGGCAAGATCGACCCCGTGGGACCCGGCAAGATCTGCCGACGACAAGAACGACAGCGACCGGGAGGATCCGATGCGCCCCCGGACACCGAGACCCTGGACGACAAGTTCTCCGTCTTGTATCCGCTCCCGCCGTTTCCGTCGAACCCTGGACCCGAGACCGACCCCGAACCCCGGAACCCCAAGTTCGTCGAGACCCCTAATGTGTGAACCCCTTCCCGAAAACCCTATTTTATAACATCATAACAAATTGTTGCATATATAATTGTCATCTCGCATGCATATCTGTGGTTTGGGGGCCTTATGCCGATTCACCTAATAATTAAATATGGGGCCCATATGCGGGCAAATCTAGTCTCATATCGGCCTCATTTAAATTTGTGTAGCGAACCGGTGCTTTCTTTGGCCATGCTAAAACAACATTTAATTTGCGGGGTAGGTAAATAACTTGAACCGTTTAATTAATTGTCGGGACCCCGGTTCCGCTTAATATGACCTAATTGCATCGCATCTTTGCCACGCCATACATCATACATGCATCATGCCGATCTTCTGCCGTTGTGATAAATAGTGCATCCGGTGTTTCTTCTAGTGTTTTGCTTCTTCGCGGATAAGACCATTGAGTTGATGCGAGTGTCGACCCGATCTTCGGATGAACCTTCGGCAACGTTTCCAGGCGAGCATCTCCCCCTTTCTACCTATCTTACTTTTATAGTATTTATTCCCTCCTGATGATCTATTGCTATCTGTGTTGCGATGCTCTAGTTTTCGTACCCGAGATATCCCTTGCAGCCCTATATTGCCATGGCCACCTCCTATTACCTGTTGTTTGGTAGATAGTGGGACTTGCGCGTCGTAGTCGCTTGCTCAAGTGCTGTTGCGTGTTGTCAAATGCCACAGTTGTTGGAGCCTTGCCACATGTTGTTGTTGGAGATGATCATAGCTTTACTTATTGTTCACTTTAATTCCTGGTTAACAACTAAAATTGAAGTAAGCAGAGGCATCGGTGGGTGATAGATAATATTTAGTTTCCGAACGCCCACTTGTGTCCCGTAGGACCCCGAGTACTTGATACCTATTCCTTGATTTATCGCGCTATCCACATACGGGGAGTATGGGCCCCCCTTAGCCAGATCTTGATTCAGTCTTATTTCTTGGGGCCACAACTAGTTTGAGGTTTTATTTACTATCCTGTACCTATGCCATGCTTTACTGCTTTATTTACGATTGTGTGAGGAGCACGCTGTACTGTTTTGGAAGCGGAGTGTTTTCGCGGTATCGACAGTCCCCGTTTGGGGATCTGCTGTCGTTTACAGCCACTGACGCAAACCTTGAGTCCGTCTCGGAGCTTGCTTACTTCGTTGCGGGTGTACTCCAAGGGGTGGCCCCCTGAAATATTCCTGAATCCTGTGATTGCTTTGTCGTGAAAGCCTCGTTGGGTTTTGATTTGGTTTTTCCGAGGTCGATCGTGTGTGTGTTGCTATTTGTGCACCCCGGCCGGGTTAAAACTTTCTGAAAGCCGTGTCCGCGGTTATGGACGACTTGGAGCACAGTATCTCGATCATAGACAAGCATAACTAAAGTAGTGCTATAAATTTGACTTTATAATGACTAGTAATCAGCTTCACTATAATGGAATGGCTAATTAATACTGCCCACAATTGCTTGCTTGGAGTGTCGCTTGCGACCATTGTACCTGACTAGTAAATATTGCAACTACAACGGAATGGCTGAATAAAAGTACCAACAACTGCTGGGTTTTTGGGTTATCTCATGCTATTTGTATCTGATTAGTAAGTGCTGCAACTATAACGGAATGGTTAACTAAAAGTGCCCACTGCTTATTTTATCAGGATGATTATCCAAACCTGGCTAGTAAAGTGCCGCAACTATAACTGAATAAGTAAAACTGCCAACTGTGTGAGTTCCTCGGTTGACTTCCTCGTTGGTCTCGAGGGGGAACGCCAGGATGGGTTTGTTTGATGGTAGTATCAGGTCGGTTCCGAATAGGTCTTTCTCACCCCTCTCTGATTGCCACCAGTTGTATCGAGTCTCTATAGGTTGTTTAGTGCATGCTTCCGCTGCCGCTTCAGTCCACCATACCTATGTAGGCGAGGACCGCCGAATTCTAGCCTCGCCGTGTACTGGCCTCAGTACTGACGCTCCTCTTTTTCCTTTGCCCTTTGTCGGCACCCCTTTTGTTTAAGCAGGTTTTTGAGATCGATGTCGTTAGCAGGTTTACCCTTCCGGCTTGGCCTGGGCAGGGTTATGGACACCATTGGTTATTCTTCAGGGCTCTTAGCCCCATTTGCATCTTGTCCGTAGCTGGACGCCGTATCGTTTTCAAGGTGATTTGGATCTTTGTATATTATATCTGTATTCTTGACTCTTTGAGTCGCTGTTGTATATATCTGTTCTGTGGGTCCCATCGAGGACTGTTGTGTAATGTTATTACTTTGCTTTCCACCCGCACGAAAGTGCCTGGTGGGCACCTTCGAATCGTTTCTATGCGGGTTTGGCGAGTTTCGCTAAAACTTGCATAGGGCCGATTCCGAGGGTGTTACAATTTGGGATGGGATACATGTTATGATTATATGAAGTATTGAAAAGACTTATGTTTTATATAATAAAACAAGTACTCAATGAACCACCTGGGTGGACAAGGATACTCAAGCTTTTGGACAAGGTGGCAACAAAAGGAACCATGTTTATATGGCAATATCTTTTTGTTGTGCACTAGAAGAAAACCACCCAGGGACTTAGAGATTGAACATGTTTCTCGTACAGTGGCTTCCGTGTACAGCCACATGCTAAATGGGCTCTGGCTTAGTCAACTACATAGTGAAAGACCCATGCATTGGCATCTTCAGGTTAACTAGGATTGTGTAAGGGAACTTGAAACCCTACATTGGTGCCTATATGACAAGCTAGCATTGTGTATTGGGAGGACTTCTATGGAAAGACTTTGTCACATTCTCAATCTGCCAGTACTCCATCTTGGTGAGTACTTATCCAGCGGCCACTGGTGGCATCAAGATGAGATTGTGTCATGTGGGTAAAGTGTACAACTTCTGCAGAAGATCAAAATTCTAAGTATTTAGCCGTGTCCCCGGTTATGGACAATACTGAGCAACTAAGGCCTGAAGCTATGGAAGATCTCGACATTCCAATTTCTCAAAGTTAAAACTTGAGGGTGACAACAAGGGATTTGCAGCACTTGGAGTTTTCCAAGAAGTTCAGAAAGATTTGACAAAATATCAAAACTATTTTGAAAAGATAGGATAAAATTATATTGCTTTCTGCAAATGAGCCTAAACCCTACTTAGCCAAATATGCATGTAAGGATAGGATCCACTTATTTCTACATAGTAGTGAAACTTGCCAATACAATTCAAATGTATTGACCCTTGTGGCTGCAACTTATTATGTTGCAGGTTTGTTTGATGTTAGTGAAGTGTGTTGAATAGGATTACAAGTCTACAACCAACCTGACTGCCTGTGGCACTTTGAAGATGAAGGACCCCATGCTTATAGATATTCTGCTGCAATGTAATGTGATAGCCACATGAGCTATGTAAGATGTAATGAATTATTTTATTCCTGGTTATAAAGTTGTATTATGACCTTTGTTTCTTGATATTACATCTTAACTGTGGATGCTAGCTATTGATCCAGGGACTAGCATTGTAAACACAGGGATCTCTACCTTATTAAAGGTTGGGAACCTTACACTATCATGACATTTTCGCAATATATCTTGTTGTTCATATTCTGGAACACATCTTCACATAATGCCATCCTTTATATAAATGTGGGTCATCCCAAAAATAATGCCTCAGATCGCAAAAGAATTTCCTTCTTTGACGGGATGTAAAGGTTGGAGGCAAATACTTGGAAACAATAAAGTTAGCATAATCAGCATACCAAGGACTCTCTCGCGGGCTTACCTTTATTGCATCCAACTGTTCATTTGGGAAACTATCATTAACATGCATATGATCAAAAGACATGTTTTCTAAACGAGATAAATTATCAGCAACAGGATTCTCACTGCATTTTCTATCTTTCACATCCCTAGGACAAGGCATTTTCTCAATTGCTTCAACTTTGTCTCTGTCAACTTCAATACCTCTTTCAGAAATTTTGTGTCCAAGAACAATCTCTTCATTAACCATGAAGTGGCATTTCTCCCAATTAAGAACAAGATTAGTTTCTTCACATCTCTGCAAAACTTTATCAAGGTTGTGCAAACAATTATCAAAAGAAGTTCCATAGACAGAGAAATCGTCCATGAAAACTTCCACAATTTCTTCACAAAAACCATGAAAGATAGCAGACACACATCTCTGAAAAGTAGCAGGATCATTACATAAAGCAAAAGGCATACGCCTATAAGCATAAGTTCCATAGGGACACGTGAAAGTGGTTTTCTCTTGGTCTTGTACTTTCACATCAATTTGAGAAAACCCAGAATAACCATCAAGAAAATAAAAGTGAGTCTTCTTAGACAACCTTTCTAGCATTTGATCAATAAAAGGCAGAGGATAATGATCTTTCTTAGTGACTTTATTCACCTTTCTAAAATCAATGCACATTCTATAACCAACCACTACTCTTTGAGGTATAAGCTCATTATTTTTATTAGGCACAATAGTTATTCCACCTTTCTTAGGGACACAATGAACAGGACTAACCCAATTACTATCAGCAATAGGAAAAATTATACCAGCATCAAGAAGTTTTAATACCTCATTTCTTACCACTTCCTTCATCTCGGGATTTAAACGAGGTTGATGTTCAACAACCGGCTTTGCATCAGGTTCTATATTAATAGCATGATGACATATAGTACGAGAAATCCCTTTTAAATCATCAAGAGTATACCCCATATCTCCTCGTGTTTCCTCAATACTTCCAATAATCTTTCCTCTTCCTTTCCTGAAAGTTTAGAACTAATAAAAATAGGATATATTTTCTTATCATCTAGATAAGAATATTTAAGATCATCAGGTAGAGGTTTTAAATCGAAGACAAGATCCCCTTTAGGTGGTAGTGTGGTACCCAAATCTTCCACAAGTAGGTTATGCGTAAGCATTTCTTGTTGACGAAGGAATATCTCGTCAATCTCATTTGTTTCTTCCATGAAGACCTCACTTTCATGATCTTCCATATATTGCTGCAAGGCATTGTTAGGAGCAAGAGAAATAGAAGAAAGTTGTTCAACCCTGAAATCCTCATTAGGCAATTCATTTCCATAAGGAGTTTAAGAAAATTTGGAAAAGTTAAACTCATAATATTCTCCATCAAATTTAGTTAAAACTTTCTCCTTCTTACAATCTATAATAGCTCCACAAGTGTTCAAGAAAGGTCTACCAAAAATGATAGGACAAGTTTTACTAGCTTCCTTACCAAGCACTAGAAAATCAGCAGGATATTTAGTCTTACCACAAAGAACTTCCACATCTCTTACAATACCAATTGGACAAATTGTCTCTCTATTAGCAAGGTGAATAACCACATCAATGTCTTCAAGTTCACAAGGACCAACTTCATGCACAATTTCTCTGTAAAGCTCATAAGGAATAGTACTATAACTTGCACCAATATCACATAAACCATAATAGCAATGATCACCAATTCTAACAAAAGCACAGGGATACTAGCTTTCCTAGTTTTACTAGGATGAGAGACAATATTATAAGCATCTTCACAAAATATAATGTTCCCATCTTCTACATTTTTAGTGACAAGTCACAATGGCTACTATAGGTTCAATATTTATTTGTTCATCAGGTTCAATAGTTTTCTTTGTACTTTTGCTAACCACATTAGCTATAATAGAATTTTCCTTTACCTTAGCAGGGAAAGGTATTTTCTCAATATAAGGTTCAGGAAAAATGCGACCAACAGTACAAACTTCAGTATTTCTAGCCGGAACATGATTAACAATATCTTTATAAGGTGCATGGTACTTGTTCCACTCCTTTTGGGAAATTTCAATATAAGAGTCAAAGGACTTAAAGCAATTTGTAAGAACTTGAGAATTAAGACCATACTTAGTACTAATATCATGAAAGTCATCAGTTCCCATACAAGATTTAATGCATTCATAATAATAATTTATACCTGACTTTCTTCCTTTGTCATTCTCCCATGCTTCAGTATTTTCTTAAATACGGTCTATAAGATCCCATATAGCTTCTTCCTTCATACGTGTGAATGATCCAGCATAAAAAGCATCTAATAAATCTTTATCATGAAGAGAAAGCCTTGCATAAAATTTATTGATAATAATATTATTAGGGAGTTCATGAATAGGACATTTAAGCATTAGTAACTTCAATCTCTCCCAAGCTTGGGTTGTACTCTCTCCATCACGAGGACAAAAGTTATATATTTCATTCCTATCCTTATGAATCTCACTGGGAGGGTAGAATTTAGAAGAAAAGAGAGGTACAATTTCCTCCCATTCCATAGATTGTCCATTCTTCAGCATCTTATACCATTCTTCAGCTCTTTCTTTCAATGATATAGAGAGTAACTTTTTCTTGACTTGTCCCGTTGTGATACCTGCACACTTAAACAACCCGCATAATTCATGGATAAAAAGAAAGTGATCACTAGGATGGATAGTTCCATCCCCAAAATAATAATTATCCATTACACGATCAACAATTCTTGTAGATATCTTAAAAGGATCTATCTCAGCAGGTGGTGATTCATCTACTACCCTAGAAGTGGTAGTAGCTTTCCCAAATAGGAAACCAAGTGCGTTATCCATATTGGAAACAAAGTAGCAAACAGAAATAAAAAGCAAAACTCACAGTAGAAGTTTCCTTTACCAGTTCCACTCTTCAATAGCACTTCACTCCCCGGCAATGACGCCAGAAAATAGTCTTGATGACCCACAAGTATAGGGGGTGTATCGTAGTACTTTCGATAATTAGGAGTGTCGATCCCAACGAGGAGCAGAAGGTGTTGACTAGTGGTTTGGAGCAGGAATTCTCTGTAAATACTTAGCAAACAGATTTTATGGTTTTTTGATAAAGCAAAGAAATAGAGTGCAATTAAACAACGACAAAAAATAGTTGGAGAAAGTGGCCCAATTCTTTCTTAGCAAAGGACAAGCCAGCTGTATCACTTATGGGGACCAAACGTTCTCGAGGACACATGGGAATACTGTCAAGTGCTTTCGCTTCATATAGTTGATTACACTTCTTTGGTTTGATAAGTGTTGTGTGGGTGAACCTATGCTAATGTACCGACCTTACTTGGACTAATACATACTTGTGATTAAACCCCTTGCAAGCATCTGCAACTATAAGAAAGTAATTAAGATAAAAACCTAACCACAGCATTAAACTCTGAGATCCTACACACCCTTGTGCAAAGGTTTCCTAACGGGGGTTTAGGTTTCTGTCACTCCGGCAACCACACAATTAGTAGCCAAATACACAGTGTATTCCCCTAGGCCCATAAATGGTGAAGTATCATGTAGTCGACGTTCACATGACACCACTAGAAGAATAGCACCACAACTTAAATATCAACCATTGAATATTACTTCAACACAATTCTACTACTAACAACATGACTTCTCCCATGTCCTCAAGAACTAAACGAGCTACTCATGAGACATCATATGGATCAAGATCAGCGATGATATAATTATGAATAAAAATCTGAACATAGACAATAATTCAATGGTTCCACTCACAAGCATCAACTACAAAAGTAATTAACACCGGGAAAGTTTCCGCTAAGAACTATGCAAGATTCAACACAATTTTTACAGCGGGATGGAGTGGTGATGATGGTGCTGGTGGAGATGGTGGTGAGGATGATGATGATGATCCCGATGAAGTCTAGCTTGATGACGTTGTTGATGGCGACGATCTCCCCTCTACGGGAAGGAATTTCCCCGGCCGAAATCTGTCTGCCGGAGAGCTCTTTCTCTCTTTGTAGTTTTCGTCCCGCAGAGGCGGCGGAATCTTTCTATGGTCGCTCCCCGTGTATTAGGGTTTTGAGGAGAAGATATAGGCGAAATGGCGAAATAGGAGGTGGGCTAGGGTGGCCACACCCCCTGGTGGTGCGACCCAAGGTGGCCCGTGTTGGAGATATGCCCTAGAGGCAATAATAAATGTAGTTATTATTATATCTTTGTGTTTATGATAAATGTTTACATTCATGCTATAACAGTATTAACAAGGAAACATTAATACTTGTGTGATTTGTAAACTAAATAAGAGTCCCTAGTAAAGCCTCTTCATAATACTAGCCTATTGGTTAATAGATGATTGTGGTTTCCCTATCATGAACATTGAGATGTTATTAACAAACAAGATCATATCATTAGGAGAATGGTATGAAGGACCTACTCCTATAGATAAGCGTAGCATAAAGATCAAGTCATTTTAATAGTTCAATTGCTATAAGCTTTAAGATACATAGTAACCTAATTCCTTCGACCATGAGATCATGCTTATCACCATCACCGGAAGGATGTTTTGATGACATCAAACACCACACCGTAATTGGGTGGCTATAAAGGTGGCATTAAGTGTTCGGAAAGTATGGGTTGAGACACATGGATCAAGAGTGGGATTTTTCCATCCATATGACGGATAGATATACTATGGGCCCTCTCAGTGGAATGTCATCCAATTAGCTTGCATGCATGTGACTGGCTCACAAGGGATCACATACCACGGGAACGAGAAAAGAGTACTTATCGGTAACGAGGTTGAACTGGGTATGTAGAGATACCGACGATTAAAACCTCGGATAAGTAAACTATCATGAGACAAAGGGAAGTCGGTATCGTATGTAAGTGGTTCATTCGATCGCAAAGTAATCGGAGAAATATGTGGGAGCCATATGAATTTCCAGATTCCTCTATTGGTTATTGTTTGGAGAAGTGTCTCGATCATGTCCGCATAATTCACGAACCGTAGGGAGACACACTTAAGGATTCGATGTTGTTGTGTAGTTATGGAATGATGAGTAAGAGACTGAATGTTGTTCGGAGTCTTGGATGGGATCCGGGATATCACGAGGAGATTCGGAATGGTCCGGAGAATAAGATTCATATAAGGAAAGTCCTGTTTCGGAGTTGGGGAATGATTCTGGTGTTTTCATCAGGAATGTTCTAGAAGGTTCCGGAAGGTCCGGCACTCTGGAGGGGAAGGGTACATGAATGTGTCATGACAATGTGGAATGGTTGCATCATGTACTAGGTAACATGGCTGAGCAAAATAAAGGGATAAATCAAATCCTAGTTTGAAAAGTCAAACGCCAATTTGAAAAGTCAAACGATAGTTTTGCTTGGTGGAGGGAGAGTAGGAAACCTACTTGGGGAGGAGTTCCTCTCCCTCCACCCGCCGGCCAAGGAGGACGACTTGGGGGAGGACTCCCTCCCCTTGGCCGGCGCCCTCCCACCTATAAAAGGAGGGGCAAGGGTGCCCCTCTTCCCTACACCTCAATCCACCAAAACCCTAGCCCTAGCCGCCGGCCACCACAAGTCGCCGCCGCCCTAGGGTTTTTCCCTAGCCGCCGAGTTGGGGCTCTCCCCAAGACCTAGCCGCCAACCTATCCTCCTCCCTTGGTGCCTCTAAACCCTAGATCTCCAAGGCCTCTCTCATAGTCCACCATACTCGCTCCGGCTTAATGTAGGGGTTCGTAGCATGGAAAACAAAAATTTTCTATCGCATACAAACAAACAAGCCAAGATCTATCTAATAGATTGTAGCAACGAGTCGATGGAATAACTTACCCTCGAAGATTCCAAAGCGGTTAACGAGAGCAGATTCTCGTGGGTGATGTAGTCGTACTCTTTCCGATCTCAAGATCGTGTAGACGATCCTTTCGGCGCTGCGTTCCGGCAGCGCTCCCGCAGTCGGTCACACGTTCGGTACTCGACGAAGACCTTCCTCTCCCTTGTTCCAGCAGGCAGCGGAGGTTGCAGCACTCTCCTCGCGATTCCGGCAGCACAACGGTGTGGTACCGGAAGTAGAGGGGAGATCCCGCAGGGCTTCGCCTTAAGCCGGAGCGGGTATGGTGGAGTATGAGAGAGGGCTATTAGTGGTCTAGAGATTAGACACACCAATTAGAAGGCTCTAAACCGCAGGCTAAAGCAATTAGAAGCTCTAAACCAAAACGGCTCTAAACCGGAGATTAGAAGATAGGAACTTGTGTGTCTAGAGGAGGAGGCCCTGCCCCTCCTTTTATTGGTGGAGGGGCTGGCGCGCCAGGGGAGGGAGGGGAGTCCCTCCCCAACTCGGCCTAGGCTGGCCGCCGGCTTGGAGGAGAGGGACTCCTCCTCCAAGTTGGTTTCAACCTCCTCTTGCTTGTTTCCCACAGTTTCTTGTTTTAGCCGTTTGACTTTCAAACTGGACATTTGACTTTTCTGTTTTAGGATTCAATTTAATCCTTTATTTGGAACAGCAAGAACACTTAGTACATGATGCAATCATTCAATGACACATTCATGTACCCTCCCCCCCCCCGGAGTGTCGGACAATCCGGAACCTTCTAGAACATTCCCGATGAAAACACCGGAATCATTCCCGAACTCCGAAACGGGACTTTCCTTATATGAATCTTATTCTCCGGACCATTCCGGATCACCTCGTGATATCCCGGATCCCATCCGAGACTCCGAACAACATTTGGTCTCTTTATCATAATACCATAACTACTCAAAACAACGTCGAATCCTTAAGTGTGTCTCCTAACGGTTCGTGAATTATGCGGACATGATCGAGACACTTCTCCGAACAATAACCAATAGAGGAATCTGGAAATTCATATGGCTCCCACATATTTCTACGATTACTTTGCGATCGAATGAACCACTTACATACGATACCAATTTCCTTTTGTCTCACGATAGTTTACTTATCCGAGGTTATGATCGTCGGTATCTCTGCATACCTAGTTCAACCTCGTTACCGATAAGTACTCTTTTCTCGTTCCCGTGATATGTGATCCCTTGTGAGCCAGTCACATGCTTGCAAGCCAATTGGATGACATTCCACCGAGAGGGCCCAGAGTATATCTATCCGTCATATGGATGGACAAATCCCACTCTTGATCCATGTGTTTCAACCAATACTTTCTGAACACTCAATGCCACCTTTATGGCCACCCTGTTACGGTGTGGTGTTTGATGACATCAAAGCATCCATCCGGAAAAGGTGATATGCATGATCTCATGGTCGAAGGAATTAGGTTACTATGTATCAGAAAGCATATAGCAATTGAACTATTGAAATGACTTGATCTTTATGCTACCCTTATCTATAGGAGTATGTCCATCACATCATTCTCCTAATGATATGATCCTGTTGTTAATAACATCTCTATGTTCATGATCAGGAAACCATGATCATATATTAACCAACAAGCTAGTTTAACAAGAGGCTTTACTAGGGACTCTAATTTTAGTTTACAAATCACACAAGTATTAATGTTTCCGGTTAATACAATTATAGCATGGTATGTAAACATTTATCATAAGTGTGAAGATATGATAATAACCACTTTATTATTGCCTCTTGGGCATATCTCCAACAGTCTCCCACTTGCACTAGAGTCAATAATCTAGTTTCAAACCTTTGTGTATTCAACACCTATGGCTTTCCGGTGTTGTATGTACACGATTGCTAGCGGTCAACTGATTTCCGGATCTTACACTTCCAGGTCCGTGTGTAATTGCATGTCTTTGCGTCTCTACGCACCACTCATTCTCTAATGAGATGGCTTTGTATAAATTTGGTCTTTCAGTGTGACCTTTAGCTCTTTGGGGTTAAAACATGTTGATAATATTGTCGCACAATATATCTTCATAGTATTATCCCACTATGAACTACACCTAGTTTGATAACAAACTACTTGACACAAATGCCCTCTTTTGATGCTAAAATAGCAGTCATATACTTAGCCTTTTGTTGTAGTATCTGTCACAATGTCTTAACTTTGGAACTCATCCAAATCCATTATGGAACTCACTTTCCATTATATTGTGCCACCCTTAGTTTAGATTGAGATAAACTTAATTTGTACTTTGTGACAAAACTAGTATCAATGTAGTACTTTTACAATGAACTAACCATCTATTTGTCACTTCTACAAATATTATACTCTTAGTTCTTCCAAAAGATCATAAGAATATCCTTACTATTGTCCAATGATCATCTTACGAATCATTCTGGTATATGCTCACAACATTTAGAGCATAGGACATATCTGGATTTGTACATATCACAGTATGATTGATATAAATACTCTTTATGATTTCATACATCAAGTATCAATCTATACTTGATTATTTGTTTCACTTTACCAAATGTCAATACACTTGAATATATCATCAACATTGAACTCTTTCAATCCTTTCTGTGCGACAAGAACCTTTCTTGTAGTTTCTATATTGAACTCATTCAATATCTCGTCTATGTACTTCTGGCACAACCATATTAGCGTCTATTGATGCCAAATATTTAGGTTTTGCCTAAGTCTTTCATCGGGATGAAATTCTTAATATGTGTTAATAAAAGATACATTATTTCCAATCAACAATATGTCTTCCACATAACGTATTAGAAACATGTCTTAGCGCTCCCACTTAATTTCTTGCAAATGCAAGCATCTCCATCGTCTCTGATGAACTTTTAAACTCCTTTAACAGTTTCATCACAGTGAAGATTCCAACTCCGCGATGCTCACTTTAACCATTGAAGTTTGCATATACTTTTAGCATCCTTTTGAATTAACAAAACCCTATGGACCGTGTTATGCACATGTCCTAGGTAACGATTCTATTAGAAGAACTTGTTTTGTTTATTCAACTACCATATAACAAATTATATGTAGTGGTTGCTACATTAATCCGTCTAGACTAAATATCACTATGAAAGATCAAATCTTGTCATAGTCAACCTTTGAACATTTTGTGAACTCTTTCCCAACATGTCGACTATTTCATAGATGTAAAACATCCATGTCTATTTCTTTATAGATCCAGACACAACTGTAAGGTCTTACACCTTTCTCGAGGGTCCTTCAAGTTCAAAACTTGATTTCTCGTGTATGGAACTATCACGGATTTTATGGCTTCAAGCCATTTTACGGAGTCAGGGCCCATCATCACTTCTTTGCATGTAGTCCGTTCATTATTCTCAAATAATGATTCAACCCTCAAATCTTGGTATTTGATTGTTTACTCGACCTACTTGTTTCAATAGGAACTTAGATCTCCGTGACCACAACCTTTGAGGTACGTGAGCCATGAGCTTTGTTGCTGCCTCCGAAACACTTTTCGGCGCTGCGCAACTCTGCACATATAGCTAAGGTTCTTTTAACCTTATCAAAATTCTATTGTCCTCCCACTTAACTTTTCACGAAAAATTCCTTCTCAAAGAAACTTGACGTTCTAAGCAACAAACACTTTTGTCTCCGGTGTTTATGGAGGAATACTTAACAGTTTATACAAAGACAGGTTCATCCGACTTTGGTTGCACACATCTTTCTTATGCATAGCATACCAATGTTTAAGAAAGGACAACTTGGGTTTTATCCCAAACCATAACCTTATATGGTGTCATTTCAACGGATTATGATGGAGCTCTTTTCAGTGGAAAAACGGTAATCTCTAAAGCTTTTAATCTTTAAAATATAATGGCAGTTTTATGAATTATACCTTTGATCTTACCATGTCAAACAAGGTTTAATTACATATCTCGAATCCTCCATACTCTTATGGTGTTTCGGGAAATGCAAATCCACGGAACGATTCCTTAAATCTTAGGTATTATGCTAAACTCTGTAACTCAAATATCTTCCTTTATGATCTTATCATAAACTATTTATATTCTTGTTACAATGATTTTGCACTTCATCTCGAAAGTCTTTGAACTTTTCCAAATATTTCACACTTCATCCTTATTAAGTAAATATTCATATATTCACTCAAATTTTCGGAGAAGGCATATGAAGTTGAAATCCACCGCTCTTGACTACACATAATGGACTTCGTACAACAATATGTACAAATTCCAATAAGCTAGTCTTTCGTTCCCTTTTGGCCTATGAACGAAGTTTCAATTATCTCTAGGAAAGTTTCACAAGCGTCATTTGATCAAAAATCAGAAGACTCCAAAATTCCATCCACATGGAGTTTCTTCATGTTTTCTTTCCATTATAATTTAAACGGCGATGTCACTTCCTAAGTAATCTTTCAATCAATTTGTCTTTCGACATTTTTTAGCACTAGTTTTATGGATGTGATTTCTCCAACGAGATTTGTGAATCATCCATCTTTTATGGATTACAGCAATTATTTGAACAACCCTTTTGTTCTCATAATACCTGATAAAACAAATCTTGAAGGCAAGCTTTGATGTTCAACGAGCAACACAATAACCCTTTATTTGTTCTCGATGAACATCATCACATATTCTTTTGCTAGTTACTTAGGCCATTGTAGTTCATGAATTGTGTTGTTTCGTATGACGATTCACACCAACAAATTCAGTATCAAATACTTGAGAACCACATTGTTTAATAAGCAAAGAATATAGCCATAACATGTATATCATCTATATACTTAAACTGAACAATTCTAGTCTTTTATTTTCTGCCATATATTTATGAGATTCTCTTTCAATATTTCCTTTTCTGTTTGAAAGAATCTATCAATATCAATAGTGGAGTCATACATATGACATATAGTCCAAAGCATGTATAATTAAATACCAATGTCTTTGGACTTGCACTTTGAAGTAGATCACCATCATCAAATATTTGGTGTTCTTTCAAATTCCTCTCTTTAGTAATCTCTTGGTGTAGTAAACATTTTACCTACATCAAATATTCACCCTTATCATGGAATTGTCCATGATCAAGCTACTGTTAGCTTGTAACGATGAATTTATGAGTATAATGTTGCTATCCAAAACCTTTTGGAGGATTAGGACAACAAGTGTCTCCAACCTTTTGCAAATTCTCATCAAATATGAGAACATGACTTTAGCCATATTATACTCTATCATGTTGCAACCAAAACTTCATTTCAGATATCACAATATCTTCCACACATCATGGTTTCTGAAACAACTCTTTCAGATCCTAGATAACCTTGATATTAAGACAATCCTTTGAATATCAAGAATCATGGAAACAAACATGATACTAACACTTGG
The DNA here is from genome assembly GCA_916181665.1 of Avena sativa. NCBI lineage: Eukaryota > Viridiplantae > Streptophyta > Magnoliopsida > Poales > Poaceae > Avena > Avena sativa. Next base: position 27,686,893 of record OV702283.1, read on the forward strand.
AATTGTTACTCTTGATTTAATACTAATTATTAAACTTCATGGAGTAACCGGAACTTACTGAAAGTTTGCAATAGGACTTTTAAACTTTAGATTAACACTTCAAAACAATACGATACCAGTTCATAAAGTAACTAACCAGAATTCTATAGTTCTATCATCTCAATTATAACTAAGCGCAAGGTGGTAAACGGATGCCAATGACTACAACAACTATGCAAATTCACTTTGATTTAGTTTATGATAAATTGAGTTCTAATTAATAATTAAATTAATCTAGGTGAACTCCCACTCAAAACAATATCCCTCACATTGTTTTAGTGATCACACGAACCAAATCCACCACATCAAAACCGATCATCACGAGAGTTGATATAGCTTCAATGGCGAACAATCAACATGTTCATCATATCTACTATATGACTCATGCTCTACCTTTCGGTAATCCGTGTTCCTGAGGCCATGTCTGTACATGCTAGGCTCGCCAAGATCAAACCTTAGTTTCCGCATGAGCAAATCTGGCTTGCTCACGTTGTATACACTTGCAGAATCTAACACACCCGATCATCACGTGGTGCTTCGAAACAACAAGCTTTAGCAACGGTGCTAACTAAGGGTGAACACTTTATGACTTGAAATTCATGTGCATGAGGGATCATCTTATAATGCTACCGTCGTCTACTAAGCAATACAAGATGCATAAAGGATTAACATCACATGCAATTCATAATATGTGATATGATATGGCCTTTCTTCTTTGTGCTTCCGATCTCCATCTTCCAGCACGAACATGATCTTCATCATCACCGGCATTGCATCAAGGTCAATGACGCCTCTCCATGGTTGTCGTCCACCGGCTTCAATTATTACAACTACTTTGAATAGACACGCGGGTCTTAACAGAAATTAAAAACAACCATATGGCTCCTGCCGGTTGCCGACTTACAATAAGGAACATTGCATACATCATATATAATCACAATCATGGCCATATCACATCACTGCACACCCCTGCAAAACAAAGTTAGACGCCTCTACTTTCTTTGCATGTTTTACGTGGTTTGGGGCTGTTAATAAGTGTCGTTCTAACTTACGAACAAGAACCACAACATTGATACTAGTATTGTTAATCACCCGTTGTAAATTGGATCTTAACTATGCTAGGAGAAACAGGAACCCGCAAAGCCACTTATGCAATACAAGTTGCATGTCAAGCGTGGAGCAAGTCTCATGAACGATGTCATGTAAGGTTAGCCTGGGCCCCTTCATCCCAACATACCGCAAGATGCAAAGTACACAAGAAGCAATCGACAATAAAAGCATCAACGCCCACAATGACCATTGTGTTCTACTCGTGCAACAGATCTACATATAGACACGGCTCTGATACCACTGTAGGGGTTCGTAGCATGGAAAACAAAAATTTTCTATCGCATACAAACAAACAAGCCAAGATCTATCTACTAGATTGTAGCAACGAGTCGATGGAATAACTTACCCTCGAAGATTCCAAAGCGGTTAACGAGAGCAGATTCTCGTGGGTGATGTAGTCGTACTCTTTCCGATCTCAAGATCGTGTAGACGATCCTTCCGGCGTTGCGTTCCGGCAGCGCTCCCGCAGTCGGTCACACGTTCGGTACTCGACGAAGACCTTCCTCTCCCTTGTTCCAGCAGGCAGCGGAGGTTGTAGCACTCTCCTCGCGATTCCGGCAGCACAACGGCGTGGTACCGGAAGTAGATGGGAGATCCCGCAGGGCTTCGCCTTAAGCCGGAGCGGGTATGGTGGAGTATGAGAGAGGGCTATTAGTGGTCTAGAGATTAGACACACCAATTAGAAGGCTCTAAACCGCAGGCTAAAGCAATTAGAATCTCTAAACCAAAACGGCTCTAAACCGGAGATTAGAAGATAGGAACTTGTGTGTCTAGAGGAGGAGGCCCTGCCCCTCCTTTTATAGGTGGAGGGGCTGGCGCGCCAGGGGAGGGAGGGGAGTCCCTCCCCAACTCGGCCTAGGCTGGCCGCCGGCTTGGAGGAGAGGGACTCCTCCTCCAAGTTGGTTTCAACCTCCTCTTGCTTGTTTCCCACAGTTTCTTGTTTTAGCCGTTTGACTTTCAAACTGGACATTTGACTTTTCTGTTTTAGGATTCAATTTAATCCTTTATTTGGAACAGCAAGAACACTTAGTACATGATGCAATCATTCAATGACACATTCATGTACCCTCCCCCCCCCCCCCGGAGTGCCGGACAATCCGGAACCTTCTAGAACATTCCCGATGAAAACACCGGAATCATTCCCGAACTCCGAAACGGGACTTTCCTTATATGAATCTTATTCTCCGGACCATTCTGGATCACCTCGTGATATCCCGGATCCCATCCGAGACTCCGAACAACATTCGGTCTCTTTCTCATAATACCATAACTACTCAAAACAACGTCGAATCCTTAAGTGTGTCTCCCTACGGTTCGTGAATTATGCGGACATGATCGAGACACTTCTCCGAACAATAACCAATAGAGGAATCTGGAAATTCATATGGCTCCCACATATTTCTACGATTACTTTGCGATCGAATGAACCACTTACATACGATACCAATTTCCCTTTGTCTCACGATAGTTTACTTATCCGAGGTTATGATCGTCGGTATCTCTGCATACCTAGTTCAACCTCGTTACCGATAAGTACTCTTTTCTCGTTCCCGTGATATGTGATCCCTTGTGAGCCAGTCACATGCTTGCAAGCCAATTGGATGGCATTCCACCGAGAGGGCCCAGAGTATATCTATCCGTCATATGGATGGACAAATCCCACTCTTGATCCATGTGTTTCAACCAATACTTTCTGAACACTCAATGCCACCTTTATGGCCACCCTGTTACGGTGTGGTGTTTGATGACATCAAAGCATCCATCCGGAAAAGGTGATATGCATGATCTCATGGTCGAAGGAATTAGGTTACTATGTATCAGAAAGCATATAGCAATTGAACTATTGAAATGACTTGATCTTTATGCTACCCTTATCTATAGGAGTATGTCCATCACATCATTCTCCTAATGATATGATCCTGTTGTTAATAACATCTCTATGTTCATGATCAGGAAACCATGATCATATATTAACCAACAAGCTAGTTTAACAAGAGGCTTTACTAGGGACTCTAATTTTAGTTTACAAATCACACAAGTATTAATGTTTCCGGTTAATACAATTATAGCATGGTATGTAAACATTTATCATAAGTGTGAAGATATGATAATAACCACTTTATTATTGCCTCTTGGGCATATCTCCAACACTTAATGCGAAGCCCTGCGAGATATCCCCTCTACTTCCGGTACCACGCCGTCGTGCTGCCGAATCACGAGGAGAGTGCTACAACCTCCGCTGCTTGCTGGAACAAGGGAGAGGAAGGTCTTCATCGAGTACCGAACATGTGACTGACTGCGGAAGCGCTGCCGGAACGCAGCGCCGGAAGGATCGTCTACACGATCTTGAGATCGGCAAGAGTACGACTACATCACCCACGAGAATATGCTCTCGTTAACCGCTTTGGAATCTTCGAGGGTGAGTTCCTCTATCGACTCGTTTCTACAATCTAGTAGATAGATCTTGGCTTGTTTGTTTGCATGCGGTAGAATTTTTTTTTGTTTCCATGCTACGAACCCCTACAGTGGTATCAGAGCCGTGTCTATATGTAGATCTGTTGCACGAGTAGAACACAATGGTCATTGTGGGCGGTGGTGCTTTTATTATCAATTGCTTCTTGTGTACTTTGCATCTTGCGGTATGATGGGATGAAGCGGCCCGGGCTAACCTTACATGACATCGTTCATGAGACTTGCTCCACGCTCAACATGCAACTTGTATTGCATAAGTGGCTTTTCGGGTGTCTGTCTCTCCCATTATAGTATAGATCCAATTTACAACGGGCACTTGATAGTTCAAACATCAACATTGTGGTTCTTGTTCGTAAGTTAGATCGACACTTATTGAAAGCCCTAAACCACGTAAAATATGCAAAGAAAATTAGAGGCGTCTAACTTTGTTTTGCAGGGGTGTGTTGTGATGTGATATGGCCATGATTGTGATTATATTTGATGTATGCAATGATCCTTATTGTAAGTTGGCAACCGACATGATCCATATGGTTGTCTTTAATTTCTGTTAAGACCCGCGTGTCTATTCAAAGTAGTTGTAATAGTTAAAGCTGGTGGACGACAACCATGAAGCGGCGCCATTGACCTTGACGCCATACCGGTGATGATGGAGATCATGTTCGTGCTTGAAGATGGAGATCGGAAGCACAAGGAAGAAAGGCCATATCATATAACATATTATGAATTGCATGTGATGTTAATCCTTTATGCATCTTATATTGCTTAGTTAACGACGGTAGCTTTATAAGATGATCCCTCATGCACATAAAATTCAAGTTTTAAAAGTGTTCATCATTAGTAAGCACCGTTTCTAAAGCTTGTTGTTTCGAAGCACCACGTGATGATCGGGTGTGTTAGATTCTACAAGTGTATACAACGTGAGCAAGCCAGATTTGCTCATGCGGAAGCTAAGGTTTGATCTTGACGAGCCTAGCATGTACAAACATGGTCTCGGAACACGAATCACCGAAAGGTAAAGCATGAATCATATAGTAGATATGATGAACATGTCGATTGTTCGCCATTGAAGCTACATCAACTCTCGTGATGATCGGTTTGATGTGGTGGATTTGGTTTGTGTGATCACTAAAACAATGTGAGGGATATTTTTTGAGTGGGAGTTCACCTAGATTAATTTAACTATTAATTAGAACTCAATTTGTCATAAACTTAGTCTAAACTATTGCAAATATGTTGTAGATCAATGGCGGCCCCTACCATCAATTTTAATGCGTTCCTAGAGAAAGAAAAGTTGAAAAACAATGGAAGCAACTTCGCGGATTGGTTCCGCAATTTGAGGATTATCCTCAATGCTGGTAATTTGACCTATGTGCTGGATGCACCGCTGGGTGACCCGCCTGCAGCTACTGCTACCGATGAAGTAAAGAATGTTTACCTCACTCGAAAGAATCAGTACTCCATAGTTCAGTGTGCTATGTTGTATGGTTTGGAATCGGAGCTTCAGAAAAGGTTTGAGAACCATGACCCACATGATATTGTCCGTGAACTCAAAATGATATTTGAGGCTCACGCGGCAGTTGAGAGTTATGAGGCTGCTGAAAAGTTCTTTAACTGCAAGATGGAAGAGGGCAGCTCCGTCAGTGAGCATGTGCTTAAGATGTCTGGGCACGCAAACAAACTCCAAAGTTTGGGTATAGTGATTCCTAATGCTTTGGGGATTTACCGTGTACTCTAATCACTGCCACCAAGTTATAAGAACTTTGTGATGAACTACAATATGCAAAGCATGAACAAGCAGTTGCCAGAACTCTTCTCCACGTTGAAATCTGCAAAAGTGGAGATCAAGAAAGAGCACCAAGTGTTGATGGTCAATAAGACCACCAAATTCAAGAAAGGCAAGTCTAAGCAAAAGGGAAACTTCAAGAAGGGCGGTAAGAAAGTTGCCGCACCAGCGAAGAAGACCAAGGCTGGACCTAAGCCTGATACTGAGTGCTTTTACTGCAAGGGAGAAGGTCACTGGAAGCGGAATTGCCCAAAGTACTTGGCGGATTTGAAGAACGGCAACATCAAGAAGAAAGGTATATATGATATACATGTTATTGATGTGTATCTCACTAGTACTCGTAGTAGTGCCTGGGTATTTGATACTGGTTCGGTTGCTCATATTTGTAACTCGAAACAGGTGCTGCAGAATAAACGGAAGCTAGCGAAGAACGAGGTGACGATGCGCGTTGGAAATGGATCAAAGGTTGATGTGATCGCGGTCGGCACGCTACCTCTTCATCTACCATCGGGATTAGTTTTATACTTAAATAATTGTTATTTGGTGCCTGCGTTAAGCATGAACATTATATCGGGATCTTGTTTATTGCGAGACGGTTACTTGTTTAAGTCTGAGAATAATGGTTGTTCGATTTATATGAGTAATATGTTTTATGCACATGCACCTTTGATAGATGGTCTATTCTTATTGAATCTCGATAGTGGAAATACACATATTAATAACATTGAAGCTAAACGTTTGAAATTGAGCGATAACTCGACCTATATGTGGCACTATCGTCTTGGTCACATTGGAGTGAAGCGTATGAAGAAACTCCATTCCGATGGACTTCTTGAATCACTTGATTTCGAATCACTTGAAATATGCGAAGCATGTCTGATGGGTAAAATGACTAATACTCCATTCTCTAGTATGATGGAGCGAGCTACGGACTTATTGGAAATCATACATACCGATGTGTGTGGTCCAATGAGTGTAGCATCGCGCGGTGGTTATCATTATGTTCTTACCTTCACGGATGACTTGAGTAGATATGGGTATATCTATTTCATGAAACATAAGTCCGAAACTTTTGAGAAGTTTAAGGAATTTCAAAGTGAGGTGGAGAATCAACGTAACAAGAAGATTAAATTTCTACATCCTGATCGTGGAGGTGAATATCTAAGTTACGAGTTTGGCGAGCATTTAAAGAAATGCGGAATACTTTCACAATTGACACCGCCGGGAACACCACAGCGTAATGGTGTGTCCGAACGTCGTAATCGAACTCTCTTAGATATGGTTCGTTCTATGATGTCACTTATAGATTTACCGCTATCATTTTGGGGTTATGCATTAGAAACAGCCGCATTCACTTTAAATAGGGCACCATCTAAATCCGTTGAAACAACATCGTATGAATTATGGTTTGGGAAGAAACCTAGATTGTCGTTCCTTAAAGTTTGGGGTTGCGAAGCCTATGTAAAGAAGTTACAGCCGGACAAGTTTGAACCCAAAGCGGAAAAATGTGTCTTCATAGGATACCCGAAGGGAACTATTGGTATACCTTCTATCATAGATCCGAGGGCAAAATCTTCGTTGCCAAGAATGTATCCTTTCTAGAGAAAGAATTTCTCTCGAAAGAAGTGACTGGAAGGAAAGTAGAACTCGACGAGGTTGTTGAACCTTCTCTCGAACTTGCGAGTAGCGCAGCACCGGAAGAAGTTCCTGTGGCGCCTACACCAATAAGAGAGGAAGATAATGATGATGATCATGAAAGTTCGGTTGAAGTTGCTACAGAACCTCGCAGGTCAACGAGAACTCGTACCACTCCTGATTGGTATGATCCCGTTATGAGTGTCATGTTGGTGGACAACACCGATGACCCTGCGACATATGAGGAAGCGATGATGAGCCCAGATTCCAATAAATGGAAAGAGGCCATGAAATCCGAAATTGGATCCATGTACGAAAACCAAGTATGGACTTTGGTGGACTTACCGAATGGCCGGAAGGCTGTCGAGAACAAATGGATTTTCAAGAAGAAAACAGATGCTGATGGTAATGTTACTGTTTATAAAGCTCAACTTGTCGCAAAAGGGTTTCGACAAATTCAAGGAGTTGACTACGATGAGACTTTCTCACCAGTAGCGAAGCTAAAGTCTATGAGGATTATGTTAGCAATCGCTACATATTACGATTATGAAATATGGCGGATGGATGTCAAAACAACGTTCCTCAATGGAGATATTGATGAAGAGTTGTATATAATGCAACCCCCAAAGGTTTTGTCGATCCTAAAGACGCTAACAAGGTATGCAAACTTCAACGGTCCATATATGGGTTGAAGCAAGCATCCCGAAGTTGGAATCAACGTTTTGATAAGGTAATCAAAAGTTTTGGTTTTATGCAAACTTATGGAGAAGCTTGTATTTACAAGAAAGTGAGTGGGAGCTCTGTAGCATTCTTAATACTATATGTAGATGACATATTGTTGATTGGGAATGATGTAGACCTTCTTAATAGTGTCAAGGAATATTTGAATAATAGTTTTTCAATGAAAGATCTTGGCGAAGTAGCTTACATATTAGGCATAAAGATTTATAGAGATAGACCGAGACGCCTAATATCATTGTCACAAAGTACATATTTGGAAAAAGTTCTAAAGTGGTTTGGAATGGAAGATATCAAGAAAGGGTTCTTGCCCATGTTGCCCAATACGACGTTGAGTAAAACTCAAAGTCCAGCAACGGCAGAAGATAGAGAAAGGATGAGTAAGACTCCCTATGCCTCAGCCATAGGATCTCTAATGTATGCCATGCTATGTACTAGACCCGACATTGCATATGCTGTTAGTTTGACTAGCAGATATCAAAGTGATCCAGGAGTGGATCATTGGACAACGGTCAAAAACATCCTTAAGTACTTGAGAATAACCAAGGATATTGTTCTTTCTTATGGAGGTGATGAACAACTCGTTGTTAATGGTTACACCGATGCTAGTTGGAACACCGATCCAAACGATTCTAAATCTCAATATGGATACGTATTTACTTTGAATGGTGCACCAGTTAGCTGGAGGAGTGCAAAGCAAAGCGTTGTGGCGAGATCTTCAACTGAATTGGAATACATAGCTTCTTCGGAGGCTTCACAAGAAGCGATATGGATGAAGGAGTTTATTACAGAGCTCGGTGTGGTTCCAAGTGCGCTGGAACCAATGTCTATCTACTGTGATAACATGGGCGCCATAGCCAATGCGCAAGAACCAAGGTCACACAAGAAGCTGAAGCACATCAAGCTACGTTTTCACGCTATTCGAGAACATGTCCAAGATGGTGACATAAAGATTTGCAAAGTACACACATATCTAAATGTGGCGGATCCGTTGACTAAACCTCTCCCGAGGGAAAAACATGACCAACACCAAACTGCCATGGGTGTTCGGTATATTACCATGTAATCTAGATTAGTTGACTCTAGTGCAAGTGGGAGACTGTTGGAGATATGCCCTAGAGGCAATAATAAATGTAGTTATTATTATATCTTTGTGTTTATGATAAATGTTTACATTCATGCTATAATAGTATTGACCAGGAAACATTAATACTTGTGTGATTTGTAAACTAAATTAAAGTCCCTAGTAAAGCCTCTTCATAATACTAGCTTGTTGGTTAATAGATGATTGTGGTTTCCCTATCATGAACATTGAGATGTTATTAACAACAAGATCATATCATTAGGAGAATGGTATGATGGACATACTCCTATAGATAAGCGTAGCAGGGAAAGGTATTTCCTCAATATAAGGTTCAGGAAAAATGCGATCAACAGTACAAACTTCAGTATTTCTAGCAGGAACATGATTAACAATATCTTTATAAGGTGCATGGTACTTGTTCCACTCCTTTTGGGGAATTTCAATATAAGAGGCAAAGGCCTTAAAGCAATTTGTAAGAACTTGAGAATTAAGACCATACTTAGTACTAATATCATGAAAGTCATCAGTTCCCATACAAGATTTAATGCATTCATAATCATAATTTATACCTGACTTTCTTCCTTTGTCATTCTCCCATGCTTCAGTATTTTCTTAAATACGGTCTAGAAGATCCCATATAGCTTCTTCCTTCATACGTGTGAATGATCCAGCATAAAAAAAAGCATCTAATAAATCTTTATCATGAAGAGAAAGCCTTGCATAAAAGTTATTGATAATAATATTATTAGGGAGTTCATGAATAGGACATTTAAGCATTAGTAACTTCAATCTCTCCCAAGCTTGGGTTGTACTCTCTCCATCACGAGGCCAAAAGTTATATATTTGATTCCTATCCTTATGAATCTCACTGGGAGGGTAGAATTTAGAATAAAAGAGAGGTAAAATTTCCTCCCATTCCATAGATTGTCCATTCTTCAGCATCTTATACCATTCTTCATCTCTTTCTTTCAATGATATAGATAGTAACGTTTTCTTGACTTGTTCCGTTGTAATACCTGCACACTTAAACAACCCGCATAATTCATGGATAAAAAGCAAGTGATCACCAGGATGGATAGTTCCATCCCCAAAATAATAATTATCGATTACACGATCAACAATTCTTGTAGGTATCTTAAAAGTATCTATCTCAGCAGGTGGTGATTCATCTACTACCCTAGCAGTGGTAGTAGCTTTCCCAAATAGGAAACCAAGTGCGTTATCCATATTGGAAACAAAGTAGCAAACAGAAATAAAAAGCAAAACTCACAGTAGAAGTTTCCTTTACCAGTTCCACTCTTCAATAGCACTTCACTCCCCGGCAACGGCGCCAGAAAATAGTGTTGATGACCCACGAGTATAGGGGGTGTATCTTAGTACTTTCGATAAATAGGAGTGTCGATCCCAACGAGGAGCAGAAGGTGTTGACTAGTGGTTTGGAGCAGGAATTCTCTGTAAATACTTAGAAAACAGATTTTATGGTTTTTTGATAAAGCAAAGAAATAAAGTGCAAGTAAATAACAACAAAAAATAGTTGGAGCAAGTGGCCCAATTCTTTCTTAGCAAAGGACAAGCCAGCTGTATCACTTATGAGGACCAAACGTTCTCGAGGACATATGGGAATACTGTCAAGTGCTTTCGCTTCATATAGTTGATTAGACTTCTTTGGTTTGATAAGTGTTGTGTGGGTGAAACTATGCTAATGTACCGACCTTACTTGGACTAATATATACTTGTGATTAAACCCCTTGCAAGCATCTGCAACTACAAGAAAGTAATTAAGATAAAAACCTAACCACAACATTAAACTCTGAGATCCTACACTCCCTTGTGCAAAGGTTTCCTAACGGGGGTTTAGGTTTCTGTCACTCCGGCAACCACACAATTAGTAGCCAAATACACAATGTATTCCCCTAGGCCCATAAATGGTGAAGTATCATGTAGTCGACGTTCACATGACACCACTAAAAGAATAGCACCACAACTTAAATATCAACCATTCAATATTACTTCAACACAATTCTACTACTAACAACATGACTTCTCCCATGTCTTCAAGAACTAAACGAGCTACTCACGAGACATAATATGAATCAAGATCAGCGATGATATAATTATGAATAAAAATCTGAACATAGACAATAATTCAATGGTTCCACTCACAAGCATCAACTACAAAAGTAATTAACACCGGGAAAGTTTCCCCTAAGAACTATGCAAGATTCAACACAATTTTTACAGCGGGATGGAGTGGTGATGATGGTGCTGGTGGATATGGTGGTGAGGATGATGATGATGATGATCCCGATGAAGTCTAGCTTGATGACGTTGTTGATGGCGACGATCTCCCCTCTACGGGAAGGAATTTCCCCGGCAGAAATCTGTCTGCCGGAGAGCTCTTTCTCTCTGTAGTTTTTGTCCCGCAGAGGCGGCGAAATCTTTCTATGGTCGCTCCCCGTGTATTAGGGTTTTGAGGAGAATATATAGGCGAAATGGCGAAATAGGAGGTGGGCTAGGGTGGCCACACCTCTGGTGGTGCGACCCAAGGTGGCCCGTGTTGGAGATATGCCCTAGAGGGAATAATAAATGTAGTTATTATTATATATTTGTGTTTATGATAAATGTTTACATTCATGCTATAACAGTATTAACAAGGAAACATTAATACTTGTGTGATTTGTAAACTAAATAAGAGTCCCTAGTAAAGCCTCTTCATAATACTAGCTTGTTGGTTAATAGATGATTGTGGTTTCCCTATCATGAACATTGAGATGTTATTAACAAACAAGATCATATCTTTAGGAGAATGGTATGAAGGACCTACTCCTATAGATAAGCGTAGCATAAAGATCAAGTCATTTTAATAGTTCAATTGCTATAAGCTTTCAGATACATAGTAACCTAATTCCTTCGACCATGAGATCATGCTTATCACCATCACCGGAAGGATTCTTTGATGACATCAAACACCACACCGTAACTGGGTGGCTATAAAGGTGGCATTGAGTGTTCTGAAAGTATGGGTTGAGACACATGGATCAAGAGTGGGATTTGTCCATCCATATGACGGATAGATATACTCTGGTCCCTCTCGGTGTAATATCATCAAATTATCTTGCAAGCATGTGACTGGCTCACAAGGGATCACATACCACGGGAACGAGAAAAGAGTACTTATCGGTAACGAGGTTGAACTAGGTATGCAGAGATACCGACGATCATAACCTCGGATAAGTAAAAATCGTGAGACAAAGGGAAATTGGTATCGTATGTAAGTGGTTCATTCGATCGCAAAGTAATCGTAGAAATATGTGGGAGCCATATGAATTTCCAGATTCCTCTATTGGTTATTGATTAGAGAAGTGTCTCGATCATGTCCGCATAATTCACGAACCGTAGGGAGACACACTTAAGGATTTGATGTTGTTGAGTAGTTATGGAATGATGAGTAAGAGACTGAATGTTGTTCGGAGTCTCGGATGGGATCCAGGATATCACGAGGAGATCCGGAATGGTCCGGAGAATAAGATTCATATAAGGAAAATCCTGTTTTAGAGTTGGGGAATGATTCCGGTGTTTTCATCGGGAATGTTCTAGAAGGTTTCGGAAGGTCCGACACTCTAGAGGGGAAGGGTACATGAATGTTTCATGACAATGTGGAATGGTTGCATCATGTACTAGGTATCATGGCTGAGCAAAATAAAGGGATAAATCAAATCCTAGTTTGAAAAGTCAAACGCCAATTTGAAAAGTCAAACGGCAGTTTTGCTTGGTGGAGGGAGAGTAGGAAACCTACTTGGGGAGGAGTTCCTCTCCCTCCACCCGCCGGCCAAGGAGGCCGACTTGGGGGAGGACTCCCTCCCCTTGGCCGGCGCCCTCCCACCTATAAAAGGAGGGGCAAGGGTGCCCCTCTTCCCTACACCTGTCTCCACCAAAACCCTAGCCCTAGCCGCCGGTCACCACAAGTCGCCGCCGCCCTAGGGTTTTGCCATAGCCGCTGAGTTGGGGATCTCCCCAAGCCCTAGCCACCGGCCTAGCCTCCTCCCTTGGTGCCTCTAAACCCTAGATCGCCAAGGCCTCTCTCATAGTCCACCATACTCGCTCCGGCTTAAGGCGAAGCCCTGCGAGATCTCCCCTCTACTTCCGGTACCACGCCGTCGTGCTGCCGGAATCACGAGGAGAGTGCTACAACCTCCGCTGCCTGCTGGAACAAGGGAGAGGAAGGTCTTCATCGAGTACCGAACGTGTGACCGACTGTGGAAGCGCTGCCGGAACGCAGCGCCGGAAGGATCGTCTACACGATCTTGAGATTGGCAAGAGTACGACTACATCACCCACGAGAATCTGCTCTCGTTAACCGCTTTGGAATCTTCGAGGGTGAGTTCCTCTATCGACTCGTTGCTACAATCTAGTAGATAGATCTTGGCTTGTTTGTTTGCATGCGGTATAATTTTTTTTTGTTTCCATGCTACGAACCCATATAGCCCGCCAAGGGGGGTGTGGGCTCCCTGTGTCCCATCTTAGCCTCCCTTCTGGCTTCCTTCGTCTTCTGGAAAAATAGGATTTTTCGTGTATTTTCTGATCTTCGCGAAAATTGCATCTAAACACCGCTTTTTTCCATCAGAATCATGACTCCAACAGTTCATCCTCCAAAAGTCATCCAACATGCAAAAATAGATGAAACAACATAAGTATCACCTCTTAATATGAAATATATCAATGAATATCAGTAAATTATCATATAGAATAGTGATGCAAAATGGACGTATCAGCCTCCAATTGAGTTGTGGAGATTGCCCCAAGCTTTCACGGGTTTGGTGACTGCCCTCAAGTGACCCATAGTGTATTGGGGTGCCCACCTGGGTGGTGTGCATTCAGGATAATAAGGTGAGCCTTGGTAACTTCGATGAGTGGTGTGCATCTGCATCTTGAGGTAAGGCCTTGTGTGGCGTTTGGTGTGCATCGATCCACCACACCTCAAGGTGAATCTTTTGTGATGTTCGGATAGCATTACGCTGTTGCACCTCTCCAACAGAGATTAGCGTCTTTGGAAGTGAACTTTAGGATAAAATCATCGTCTCCGCATGCCTCAGTTACTTTTATACATGAGATATTTACTTATGTACTTCATTTTTTTCTTGATTACACTCTAGAAGGTGTATTAGTCATATAGAAGAAGTGTCAGACGACACACAACGCTGCAAAGCGGCAAGTTTGCTGCCAACAGGAGATGGCAGCTCCTCAAAATATCAAACACTAATTTTTGTCCATCCATGCCTAAAGCAACGACCGTGGGAAGCTAAAGCTATCGGTCTTAAAGATACCCGCTAAGCGCCACCTATCATACTCCTCTAATATCTTCGCCCTGATTGTCAACACTGTCGGGATGGCTCCGCTGAATACCCCATCATTGTAGTGCCTCTAGATGCACTGACTTATGCACTTCACTAGGCGATAGCCTTCGTGGTTGAAGTTATGTATCTTGCTATCACTTAGTTGCTCATCCTACAAGCATAAGTTGTTGGTGCACTTAGTTGAACCTATCATATTTAGATTTTATGCTTGATAAATTGAATGTTATTTTTATTCCGCAATTATTAGAGCTAATTTTTAATTGGTTTAACTCACCTATTCACCCCCTCTAGGCGACATCCGTGTATTTTCACATACCAATGCCCAATCATGTGGAGGTAAAGCTTTGAGCGGAAACCATATTGAAAAGACCCCACTCCATCATACTACTCTCCTAGTGTTTTTTTTTCACTCTTTGGTATCTTGATGCCAACAGGGAGAAAAATTAGAGTGTTCAAGGGATGGTGAGTTAAAAAGGCTTTGCAAGGGGAATATCAAACTTTCAGGGTTACATGTCTTGCATATATATTATTGTATCTTAATGTTGCTTGTAAACTCTATTATTTTGTATTTGCTACTCTATACTACATTTTTCATGCATTTTGTTTACTCTATCATAGAGCATGCAATCATTTTGGTTCACCACACTTGTGTGTATCCTTACTTTCTTTATCATGTAAAGAGTAAAATCCCATGTCCTAATCATGTACACTTTGCTTTTCATTCTTATTGCATGTCACATATTTGCATTGAAAAAGCAAATTAAATAGCCCTACAGTTCAGGTTAAAAAAAGCAAATTAAATTATGCATATATTTATGGGAGCTCATTATCTAGGACCCCCAAAGAGATTTAGGATGATTATTCATGACAAGACAATTGAGTAGTTAACCATTATTGCAAATGTCACAGGTTAGTTCAAAATATTTATATCATAACATGTGGATCATTTCAATGATATGTGGATCTTTCAAAATGCAAAGTGGATCAATGCCTTTGATGACCCTTAAAAAGTTAGAAAATTGTATTCGCTACCCTTTAATGTAATTTATGTTTTCTTGAGTCATGGGTACATCGTCCTATCAAGAGGGGAACTTTGAAAAGCAGGGAGCAATAATCCCTTGCAAATTTCCACAAAGATATCCATTCAAATCGACCATAAAGTTTCCAATCTCCAACTTTTCCAAATACCCGAAGGGACAAATCGGTGATCCCTAGAGAAATATATGTGAAATGGAGATGGCGTGTCCCTAGGGATCAACACAAATCCTACCCGTTTTAGTATTCTTTTCATAGTTTGGTTTGCAACTTTCACTAGTTGTGGTAGAATGCTAAGAATGATTGGTAGTACTTCTGTTATTCGGGCTATTTTGGAAGACATAAAATAAATTGTGCTTTCAAGGTATTAGACCAGGGGTTCCTTCTAATGTTGTTTTTACACCATTTTCTTTTTCAGAAAATTTGTGCTTCAAATACTACTACTCCCTCCGACCCATATTAGTTAACTCAACTTTGTCTAGATACAATATATCTAGCCTACATACTTAGATACATATAAATCTAGATAAAGTTGAGTTTCTAAATACATCCATATCTAGACAAAGTTGAGTTAACTAATATGAGTCAAAGGGGATACTACATAGTGCTAGCAAAATAGCTAGGGTGGCGCAGGAAATCTATGGTCGATGACGTGGCTAGAATCCCTTGAGAAGGAGATTGACAAATATGACAATTTGTCGTGCGCAGAACCTATCTTCGACCTAGCTTGGCATGTAACTCGATTCCACCGCGTGCAGTGGTAGCGAAGAAGGAGCGTGCATTGTTTTCATAACTACTCCCTCCGTTTAGAAATATAAGATATTTTAGGTTTATAAAAAAGATGTATCTAAACACCTTTTAGTGTATAGGTTTAAAAATGAATCTAGACACTAAAAGTTGTCTAGATACATCTCTTTCACATAACCTAAAACATTTTATATTTTCAAACGAAAGGAGTAGAATAGTGTTCTTACTACTAGTGTTTCGTGCTTTGGCTGTTTGGCATGAGCCAAGGTTTCCCCAGCCTGAAAATGGTGGCTTGGGAAGCATTAAGGTCATTCCAATTTCGTAATGAAAACGGCAACCGGTGGGTTTCCCTTTATCTATCTAAACAGAATATATGTAAAACCCAAAATAAAAAATCCTGAAAGTATGAAGGATCTCAGGCCAATTAGTTTGTGTAACGTGGTGTACAAGCTAGTTTCAAAGGTCCTTGCAAGTAGGCTGAAGAAAATTCTGCCAGAGATCATCGCACCAAATCAAAGTGCTTTTGTTCCGGGGAGGTTAATTACGGATAATATTTTGCTTGCCTATGAGTGCACACACTATATGAAAAATAAAAGGCATGGAAAGGAGGGGCATGCGGCGATCAAATTGGACATGAGTAAAGCCTACGACAGAGTTGAGTGGATTTTCTTGGAGAGAATGATGAGGAAAATGGGCTTCGATGAGCGATGGATCAACAGGATTATGTTGTGTGTCTCCACAGTAACTTATCAATTTCGGGTGAATGGGGAATGCACTGATAGCATTATACCGCAGAGGGGACTAAGGCAGGGGGATCCACTTTCCCCCTACTTATTTCTCATATGCGGAGAAGGTTTCTCTACCTTACTGAACAAAGCCGAGGAGGCTGGAACTTTAACTGGCATTCAGATATGCCAGGGCGCCCCGAGAATAAACCACCTATTATTTGCAGACGACTCATTAGTACTCATGAAAGCTTCAAGTGAGAGTGCTAGATCTCTGCAAAACATACTACAACTGTATGAGGTTTGCTCGGGACAGACTATAAATTATGAGAAGTCGGCGGTAATGTTTAGTAAGAATACTAAAGGCTGGTGTAAGCAAGGGGTGCTAAATGAACTGAAGATAAGAGGAGAGGCATGGACAGAAAAGTATCTTGGACTCCCTGTCTATGTTGGACGATCAAGAACACAGGTTTTTGCATATCTGAAAGACCGCATTTGGAAAAAGATCCAAGGATGGAAGGAAAGGTTCCTGTCAAAAATGGGGAAGGATATTTTCATTAAAGCTTGTGCACAAGCTATTCCCACTTTTGCCATGTCCTGCTTCGACTTGACCAAAAATCTTTGTGAGGAAATGGGTAAGATGATATGTCGGTTTTGGTGGGCACAACAGGATAATGAGAGTAAAATGCACTGGCTTAGTTGGGAACAATTGACAAAATCCAAAAGGGATGGTGGCCTGGGTTTCAGGGATCTTTATGGTTTCAATCTAGCGATGTTGGCAAAGCAAGTGTGGCGACTGATGATCGCTCCTGAATCCCTTTGTGCAAAAATATTGAAGGCCAAGTATTACCCTAGCACGTCGATTATGGAAGCACGTCCATGTGAGGGTATGTCATATACTTTTCGGAGTATTTTGAAGGGTCTTGACTTGGCGAAAGAGGGGATGATATGGAGAATAGGAGATGGCACCACTGTGAATATCTGGTCTGACCAGTGGATACCTAGGGATGACGCTTTGAAACCAATCACACCAAGGGGCCAGAGCTTACTCACAAAGGTTGGCGAGTTAATTGACCCGTCTACCGGCCAGTGGGATGAGGCCCTGGTGAGAGATACTTTTATGAGTATTGATGCTCAGGCTATCCTTGCAATCCCACTTCGAGATGATTTTGAGGACTGTCCAACATGGCATTACGAGAGCAAGGGACTGTTCACTGTTAAATCAGCGTACAAACTATATGTACAAGGGAGAGATGGACCGCAACAGTCTTCTTCAGCACCAAAATCTGATACTCTACAGTGGGAAAATATATGGAAATTGCAATGCCCTCCGAAGATACAACAGTTTATCTGGCGTTTTGCACACAACAGTCTTCCACTGAAATCAAACTTAAAGATTTGTGGCATTGATTGTGACACAAGATGTGTGTGTTGCCAATGAGCGCAGGAGGAAGGAGGACATCTTTTCCTGAGCTGCAAGGAGGTCAAAGGGAGTTGGAGAGACCTACGGCTAGAAAAGGAAAGGGAGCAGCTATGTCTATGCCCAAGTGCAAAGATAGTGGTACAAGAAATTCTGGGGATGGGAGCAGAGAAATGCAGTATGATCGCTTGCCTGATGTGGTGCTGGTGGACGCGACGAAACAAACTGAATGCAAAAGAGAAGACGGGCAATGGAGAAGACCTGGTGGCGCAGATCAAGTACTGGGCGGCGGAATCTGAGCAGTTTTGTGGAAAACAGAAGAAATCGGAGCAACCAATTGCACCTAGGACATGGCAGGCTCCAAAGGGCGACAGGTTGAAAATCAATGTTGATGGAGCCTTTGATGCAGAGAGGAATACAGGAGGATGGGGGTTTGTAGTAAGAGATGCTTTGGGCACGATCAGAGGATCGGGAGCAGGAGCCATCCATCATGTTACCAGTGCTGCCATGTCGGAGATTAGAGCATGCGAGGAGGCTGCTAGAGCAGCAGCCGAGTGGGGCATGATGAATATTATCATAGAATCTGACTCACTCAACCTGGTACGGGCCATGCAGAATAAGGAAGCCGATCGAGCTACAGAGGGCATCATTTATCGGGATTTGCGTCTCTACATGCTGCTTTCCTTTGCATCTTTTGAGTTCTCGTTTACACCACGCGACTGTAATAATGTAGCTCATGTATTAGCTGCTTTTGGAGCGACACATGAGGACATAAAAATGTTATGGCCGGAGTCGCTTCCTGTTGATGTATGTGGTTTGGTGGCCAGCGTTTCTGCTGAGCCAGGTATCTAATGGAATCAGGTGTTCCATATCAAAAAAAAAAAAAAAAAAAATATACGCACGATACTATAGTGATACTGGTTTTTATGGAGGCATTACAACATGATTTCTCCCGGATGTCGACAATTATAAAGCCCCCTCGATGGTACAGTTTGCTTAAAATAGAAATCTCTCGACACCTACCACCACATGCCATGCCAAAGCGTCGATCAAACGAGTCCGGTGATAGCTGAATCGCATCCTCCCAATGTAGGAGGAGTATGAAATCAGATCACATCTGCCAACTAGTAGGTCATCCTCCCTCATCCTTTCCGGGAGTGTCATGTCTTTGCCCGTCCGCGTGGATCCTGTGCCGAACTGCTCTCCTCCACGTATTTCGTTTGCAGCATGATACACAGCGGAATTTGTTTCCAACTTTTTGTGTATAGAATCGGAGTTTGTTCACCTGAACCTACGCAATCTCTTCTTTGTCGTCGTTCCTCTTTCAGACCGTGAGCGTCGCCAGTTTGGACTTCCGAGATAGTATCTTCGGCTTCTAGCAGTCTAGTCATCCTTGTTGTTCTGGGATGCACATGTCACCGTTCGAATGGGCAGCTTGTAACAGGACGGCAAATGAAAAGCACCCGATGGCTCCACGCGTCCTGGGAATTATTGCCTGGCGCCGAAGCAAAGCCGCATCCATCCTCCGGCACCAAACTGTTTTGATGCAGCCGAGCGAACAAAACAGAAACTCATCCTCCCAGGCCGTTACCCTCACGACACGACTCGCCGTGGTGTGCGCGCTGCTCGTTGCCCGGCCGAGTTTTTATCGCAGGATTCTGGTAACAAAAGCCAAGAAGGATATGGGAAAACAATAGCCACGTCCCGCCCTGCCCCGCCCGTCCCAGCCTAATACCGACGGGCGAGCGTAAGGGGGAGTCCTTGGTCCTTGCGGAACTTGTCGCGTAAGGGGGCGTCGGGATCGCCTCGTACGGCGTCGACATCCCCTTCACATTCACAAGGCCGAGCGAGAGCGGCCGGCCGGCGCCCGGCGGGGGAGGCCGACAGCCAGCCAGCCAGCCAGGGATTACAAATACGCCCACGACACTACTACGAGCTCCTAGCAACATCAGCCTAGGCGCGTAGCGTAACGTACCAATCGGGCGCGCATAAGTTCCTCTTCCTCCGATTCCCCAGAGTCGATAGAGAAATCATTCCTCCGTCTCTCCGAGGCGGAGCCCCGACTAAAAGGTGCGCGCCTCCCTGGCGCCATCGCCACCCGCCATCTCTCTCATAATTGCTCTCCGTCGGGAAGCCTCGCCGTACGTTCTGCCCTGCCCCCCGCGCCACCAGATCCCCGCGACGCGAAAACACCCGTCCTCCTAGGGGAAAGCAAAAGGTGGTGCCGGTGATCTCGGCAACAATAACGGTCGATGCAGCCACCCAAATGGAAGATCGTGGAGGGCGGGATCGGCGGCGGCGACCAGCGCCGGCGGTGCGTGGCCGCGTCGCTGTCCATGCTGATCGCGGCCACCCTGGCCTTTCTCGCCTACGTCGCCTTCTTCCCGGACGACGGCGCCGGCGGGGTCTACCGCTGGTGGACTTGCCAGGATTGCGGGGGCGCGCTGGGAGAGTTCCCGGCCGACGAGCCCGCGGCGGCCGCTGGGCCTACCGCCGGCGGCGGCGGCAGCCGTCGCCACACGCCGACGACGCTGTCGCACATCGTGTTCGGCATCGGCGCCTCGGCGCGGACGTGGGACCAGCGGCGCGGGTACGCGGAGCTCTGGTGGCGGCCCGACGAGATGCGCGGCCACGTCTGGCTGGACGAGCAGCCCGTGAGCCCCTGGCCGGCCAAGACGTGCCCACCCTACCGCATCTCCGCCGACGCCTCCCGGTTTGGGGACCGGGCGTCCGCCTCCCGGATGGCTAGGATCGTGGCGGACTCGTTCCTCGCCATCGCCGCGGAGCTGGCAACAAACGACACTGCCGCAACCGCAACCGCAACGGAGGAGGCGAGGTGGTTCGTGATGGGCGACGACGACACGGTGTTCTTCCCGGACAACCTGGTGTCCGTGCTGCGCAAGTACGACCACGAGGAGATGTACTACGTCGGGGCGCCGTCGGAGAGCGTGGAGCAGAACGTGATGCACTCGTACGGCATGGCCTTCGGCGGCGGCGGCTTCGCGGTGAGCTACCCGGCCGCCGCGGAGCTCGCCAGGTCCATCGACGGCTGCCTCGACCGCTACCCGCTCTTCTACGGCAGCGACCAGCGCGTGCAGGCCTGCCTCAGCGAGCTCGGCATTCCGCTCACCCGCGAGCCAGGATTCCACCAGGTCAGTGACCATCATATCCTTCCCTCCGCAGTTCAACTTAAAGTTCGTTCATTCTTTTTTTATTTTTACTCAAGAAAATGTTCCGCGTTCAATCGAAACCTTTACTGTATTTTTTAAAATTATAAATCCTCATGCTACAAGGTAAAGACCTACGTACCCAAAACCTGATTTTTTTTTTCATGTGTGCCTAAGCAAAATCCACAGATCTTTCTGAAAACAGCTTGCGAACAAAAAACAAACACTAGTGGAGTTCGTGTTGCCGATGCAAATTCAGCTCGGCTAGTTCCACTCATAGGGGGCAGGCAGCTACGGTTGGGTTTCTCTGCACATCGGCCTGAACCAAAACTTTTTAGACCGTCTCTTCGCCAATAGGACTTCGATTTGTACTGCCAAAAACAGAACACAGCAGCCGAAGAAGATCTTGTAGTACTAGCTTTTACTCCTAGAATCTTTCCGTTTTCTCAATGGCAAGCACAAAAGCATCTACTACCAGTTGCTGGAATGGAACCTTTCACTGGATCGAAGCCGACTGGCTGTGTGGACGACAAGACGAAGGTACATGGCCAGCGCGGAGGCACGGACAATAGGAAGGACCCAGGGCTGGTCCTTGGAGCGGCACAGCTCTGCCGCACACCATGTGGCGCGGGTATCTAGCAGGACAAGTGTCCACAGGACAGAGGGCGACTCGACCTAGCTAACCACCACCAGATCACCTCAACCAAAACGACAGCCACATACTAGGAGTAGCCTTTTTTCTTTGCCGGGCACCACACTGCACCACCACCTTTTCAGCCTCCTTTGCCTGCCTCACGTTCCACACGGCGCCCGTAGAAGATGAAGCCGGAGGAAGGAAGATGCCGTAGATATTATTTTTGCTTAGGGTGGTAGAAGAACCCAATTGCCTATTAGAACATCTCCATCAGTCGTCCCCAAACGGTCAGCAGTGGCTTTGGCGAATTCTGTCTAAACTGCCGATGGTTTGGAGAGGTTTGTCCACATCGACTACCCCTAATGATTCGCGTCCGAACCATTTTGTGCTAAAACTTGATTTTTATAGATATTTTCCCTAGGACACATCTTTTATTCTAGAAAATAAAAACTACATGGGCTTTCCGGTGTCAAAGTCGGCTTGATCCCTCGCTGCCGCCTTTGCCTCCACGGCCTCGCAGCGCACATGTGCCACTGCCTAACGGCGCTGGAGTCTTACCATGGACATGTGCTCTTTGTTCAGGGACGACACCGCGTTACAGAGGTTGCTCTCCGCCCTATGCACTCCTTCCGTCGCTGTCGATGAGGACTCTGCCTCGCCTCTTTCCTTTGTTCCCATTGCCCGCAGCTCCACCAGCACGTCTCCATGCTCGATGTAAGGCTGTTGGACGTGGTTCTCTAGCCTTGCTGCTTCGCGGAAGCGCGCCTGTGTCCGCCTCATCTCATTAGTGCGGCAAAAGGCATGTACCCCCTCCGAGCGTGATGACTAGATGTTGGCGAGGAGCACCCACTGGTCGATTGGCTCCTCGGCCTACGCGTAGTAGTCGACAAAGTCGAAGTTCTCGTCTCCACCCACCTCATCGGTGGCGTCAACCTCCCATGCCTCTTTTCCACGAACTTCTCTGGTAGTGGCTCCGGCGATGGGGGCAGCGAACGTGAGCGGTTGCTGAGAGCTAAGCCCAATCGGTGGGATGGCGACGAGGCATGGTGAGTGGTGTGGTGAGCCTTCTACTCGGCTGCCTCCTTTTATAGCCGATGATAAGAAGAGGACGGGAACTTGATAGAAGCAGTGGCAACTTGCTGGAAACGAAATGAGCAACGGGAAGACGGGTGGCGAAGGCGAGGTGACGCCGGCGTCTCGAGATGAGCCGTCGTGAGCGTGTGCCTTCCGTTGCTGCCAAGGGAGCCCATGCGGCCAATCCAACATGGCGCGCGTTGCCAGCAGCCTCAACCCATTCCTACCGTGCCAGAGGCAGCAAGGGACTATGGGACAGATTGACAGATGGTCTAATCTGCCCAGCAGTGATTGAGGCATTGGTGCGGACCATTTTTAGCCGCAACTCTCAAAGCCCGTTGGCGGACGGGCTTGGTAGCGCCCATGGAGATGCTTTTATGGTCCCATATATGTGGATCTGTTCTGCTTGGTTGCCTAAATTGTCAGAGGCCGGAGAGAGGAAGGGATATGAGAATTAGGGATGTACTTCCTCCGTTTAGAAATATAAGACATTTTAAATTTACGAAATAAATATATCTAGACGTCTTTTAGTGTATAGGTTTACTTCAAATCTTTACCAATCTATACATAAAAAAATGTCTAAATACATTTAATTCATAAAGTTAAAACGTCTTACGTTTCTGAACAGAAGGAATAGCTCGTTCAGGACTTCAGGCCGTAGGTGTGGCGGCTTTAGTTTTACATGGAGCCACCGAGCGCATTATGCGCGTATACATCGTGGTAATTACCTCCATCGTATCGTAGGTCAGAGAGTGCCGATGTTTGTGTGCGCACGATCGACGGCGCCAAGGGAAAGCTGATTCGCAGCACCACCATTTGTGACCCCAAGTCGTTGATGCTGCGAAAGGCCACCGGCAGGGGGAGTGGTGGTCCAAGGCCGTCCACTTTCCCTAGCGCACAGACAAAGCCAACGGTGTACGTCCTCGCCGAGCCAGGTGTTCTCCCGTCGTTTTCTCGTGACGCGTTTACGCCGCCAAGGTAACACCACACTCCCTCCCAAATTACTCTTCGTTTTAGGTTTGGTCAATGTCAAACATGTTAAAACTTGAGTAAACATCTTCGACAGAATAATAATATTTATAATATTAATTATATATAATATAAAAGTATGTTTTATGGCGAGTCTAACTATATTTATTATATATTTTAGATATTAATATTTTTTCATATATTCGTAGTCAAAGTTTATAAAGTTTGATTTTGACTAAATCTAAAACGCCAAGTAATTTGGGACAGAGGGAGTAGGAGTAGTTTACTTCATTTTTTTTGCACGGTGAGTAGTAGTTTACTTCCTGTAGACCACTTTCCGTTTCACCTTTCCGAACCTTGCGCCGTTGCTCCCAGATCTAACCGATGCCGCTTTTGTCGCGTGTCGCGCTCCCTTCCGCCTTTTGTCCCCTGCCCTTTTTTAAATCTCTGATGAAGCTCCACCTGGCAACTGGAGTCTACCGGCTCCCGTTTGAATACATGAGGATAGAAAGATAAGCACATGCATTTTATCTCAGGGTAACATGGATTAGTACCTTTCTAATAACACGACGTTTTTGAACTGATGATGATTTGGTGCAGGTGGACGTCCGGGGCGACGCGTACGGGATGCTGGCGGCGCACCCGGTGGCGCCGCTGGTCTCGCTGCACCACCTGGACCACATCGAACCCATCAGCCCCTCCGGCCACACCCCGCTGGACGCCGTCCGGCCGCTGGTCCGCGCGTCGCGGCTCGACCCGGCGCGGCTGCTGCAGCAGGCCTTCTGCTACCAGCACGGGCCGGGGTACGTCTGGTCCGTCTCCGTCGCGTGGGGGTACACGGTGCAGCTCTACCCGTGGGCCGTGGCGCCGCACGAGCTGGAGGTGCCGCTGCAGACGTTCAAGACCTGGCGGACCTGGGCCAACGGGCCGTTCGTGTTCAACACCCGGCCCCTCATGCCTCCCGACAGGCCCTGCTCCCGCCCCACCGTCTTCTTCCTCAGCCGTGCCCGGAACGACACCGGCCGGGGAACCGTGAGCGAGTACGCCAGGCACGCCGGCAAGTCGGAGAAGGACTGCGACCAGGCCAGCTTCCGCGCCGCGTCCACGGTTCATACCGTCAAGGTGTTCGCTCCCAAGATGAGCCTCAATGCGTGGAAACGGGTAATGGTATCGGTTTTTCGTTGTTCCGATGCTGCCTTCTCCTAGATATCCGTGTTAATCTTGAGATTGTACCGTGACTTGTTTCAGGCACCAAGGCGGCATTGCTGCAAGACGAAGAGGACGAGGCTGGGCACGGTGCTGGAGGTACGGATACGCTACTGCGGACGAGGAGAGCTCACCACGCCGTAATTAAGCTCTGCTTTGCCTTCGCCGAGACACCCGACCCGCCCACACGACGGAGAGTAGGATGCTACTGATAATAATTTGGATGGCAATGGGTGAATCATGCTCTCCGTGATCGTAGGGACGCAGAAACTAGCATCGTAGGGACGCAGAAACTAGTTTCTGCTACCCAACCAGCAGTGCTTAGTAACGTAGACTGTACATATTCCTGCTGCCTGCTGGAGTGCTGGACGAGATCGTCGTCAGTGATATCAGATGGCTCTATATGACTCACCCGGACACATGTAGTATGTACAAAAGAAAGAGGTGCGATATTTATGGTTCGGGCGTATGATGATCTCGTGTACTACTTGCTACTTGTACAGAGCTAGTTCTTCTGGTTAGATGGAGGCGATTGGCTGATTCTGATATGTAAATGTGGGTGAAGCCGTGCAGGCAATAGCAATGAATAGGATCCGGCTGTTTTCCAGGTGTTTGCCTCTTTCCTTCATTTTTTTTAGCAGAACGACAGAGGTTTCACTACTCAATTGGCATAATGTTTACATGAATACCCATCTCGGTAGGAGGGTTAGTAAACCAAACATGTCAACCAACAGCTGGACAAGTTGCTCGAATTCCACTCGATGAAAAGAATTCTTCCTGGTGATGATCTCGTTAACGATCATGCAGGGTAGGCCCTTTGCTGATCATGCTTGTATCTCCTTTGTTACATTCAAGCCAAAAGTTCCCTGACATATGCAAATCTTCAGGTAAGGATCAGCGCCTTTGAGCACGCCCAAGCTTCCGGCACCTCAGGGTAAGTTAATCCATCGAAGACAACTGCCAATGCTCACAGGTATAAACCCTGACTATCTCTGCAGACCATCCCCACATGGGCAAAAACTGAAACCAGCCAAACCGGTCAAACCAGAGAAGATTGCAGCCTAGTTCATTTTCCTTTACAAATGAAATCCAAAGTTTGGATGTAGTACAAAAATTTAAACTAGCCCAAACTGGTTAAACCAGTCAAACCCCCACAGTTCCCCGGTTCAGCGTTTTGGCCACAGCCCCGCGCAGTTCAGTTTTTGCTATTCCAGCTGGTGGGTGGGGGAATCCACCGTGGTTGCTCCGGTCGTCTGCTGCTCCTTGTGATTCACCGTGTTGCCCCTTTCCTGGTGTTCATGGATTCGGCCATAGAGAAATGGGTGATGGAAAAGAATGCAAGAACACACCCCAGCAACACCACCCGCTACCCCTCCTTCCTCCTCTGCTCCTCCCCCTCCTCCTGTTTCTGACCAACCTCCAGCAAAAAGCAGGCCCCTCCATTGGCCCCTTTGCGGAATAGCCGGTCGGAGATGGGCAGGAGGTGGCGCCGGAGTAGCTAGGTTTAGATGTAGCGGCTTGTTGCCGGTAGTGGGCCCTATGCCTGGCGATGTGGTTCCTCCAGGCGGGTACGGCTAGGTCTGGAGAGTAGGGTTTGTCCTCGTGGTCCTCAGGCTCCTCTAGCCGAAGCTAGGGAAGACAAGGAAGACCACCGCATCTTCCAATAAAGCCGTTGTTGGTTGTTTCCTCTACCTCGTCGGCGGGGTGTTGTGCTATCTTCCTCTGGTCGGCCTTGGTGGCGGGGAGATGGAGGTGGAGAGCATGTCAAGATGCGGTTCGGGTCACGGGGGAGTTTCTCCTTCCTGGTGTATGCGCGCGACGCCAGCAGGCGGTTCTTTTGGCCATCTGCCTCTCTTCTTCTTTCGGTCGACCGTGGCGGCGAGGAGATCAAGAAGGATGGGCCATGGCGGAGGACCAACTCCCTCTGAATCTCGCGCGGCTGCTGCGCTGCTGGTGGCGACCCTTCTGCAGCTCCTGAACACCTGGCATGCCGTGGCGGCGAGGTGGACTCGAGTGTGATGTGTGCTGTTAGTGCTGCGCAGGGCTCTGGGGAGCTTCCGGAGTTTCTTCTCCGCGCGGCGTTTCCCAAGCGACGGCGAGGTTCCGCCGCCGCTATCCATGGCCAGATGGGTGGCCGCGTCGTGCTCGGCATCGTGATTTGTCCGAGCTTCTATCCTCTTTGGGAGGATTTTCTCCAGCGGCAGAGTAGCATCGAAGTCTCTCGCCCAGCCAAGTGGTTTCGTCCTCGGCCGGTGAAGAAGTGGCGCTACCTCGCCATGGTTTGTCGCCGGCGGTTTGATTGGACTCGATTGCTTTTTAGCAATCTCTGTTAGGGTGTTTCTTGCATTATGTGAGGGTCGAGTTGTAATTTTTTCTTTCTTTCTGGACCTCTTTGTATATGTACACCCACTGCTGAAATAAAACTCCTGGGCCCTTCGGGGCCTTATCCGTTCAAAAAAAAAAAAGAATGCAAGAAGTAGAGAAGAGTTGCTATAGCAATGGAAGTGACCAGGAATGGCCCGTGGGTCTATTGGGCCAATATGCATGCGCAGACTATAAGGCTGGAATGTTGAGCGGGCCATGCATGTATAAAGAAGGCCGAAGCTGGCTCAAGTGAAAAAAAAAGAGACGCTTCGGCCTTTTGACCACCTTCATTTCCTAGAAAGCAAAGCATCCGACGACTCAAAAACTTTTCTCGACAGTACTGTACAACGCATCTGTCTGTCTGTGTACTTCCATTTCTACTCGATGGAGAACGCAAAAACTGTCCCACCTTTTGACCATGCGTTGCCCGTACGTATATAGCTAGCCAATAGCCACTTCTCTTTGTCCCTGACAGGCAAATCCTGAACACGCATGATCGACAGGCATATGCAGGAAAAGAACAACGATGAGCGCATCTCAACGTACGTCTCGATCCCTGTCATGGAGCCATCCAAACTGCAAGTGGGGAGCAGCGGCGAAGAAGGTCAAAGACACCAACTTCCATCCGTCGCGTGGCTCACATTGCTCCTGGAATTATCCCACGAGTTCCCTGTCGTTGCCGGTGCTGACATGGATAATCTCGTCCCATTTCCGTATCTGTTTAAAAGAAGTCAACCAAGGAAGAAGACGATAGATCCTAGCCACAAGCTCTTGGGCGATGCCAGTTCTTCTATCCATATACTATATCCAGGCAGATGGAGTGTAGTAGTAGACGCTCCAAATTCAACGCCTTGTTAAGTACGGAGATGTGATGAGGCTGCGCGCCGCGTTCGGTTCTTCAGATATTTCCTCCATCTGACCCGTGCGTCGGCTACAAATATCAGACTATCTGAAACGAGGGATGCAACTGGACTGCCAGCTTCAGTTGTCGCTACTACTACTTGTCAAGTTTTCTGGAGGGTATGCGAAATGTGTATCGTCAAATTTTCTCGACAGTATGCGAAATGTGAATCTTCTTTTTTTTTTTCTCGAGAGTAGTATAAGAGGAAGCAGCACCTCCACAAATCCAAACAGACACCACGCTGCTTGTCATTTATCAGGCGAAGTCAGACGCCACGATGCATGGCTACCCGAAGTCAGGCTCCACGCTGTTCCTTATGAAGATCTGGTCAAACCCTTTTAAATGAAATGGTCCATGAATATATGCAATGCAGCCTGGATGGAATGCATGTGGACAGACAGCCGGACAGTGACAGTATTTACGTGCCGGACTTGAGTTTCTTGTGTGAGTTGATAGGCTGCCAGCCGGTTGCAGTGGTCGCGTTCTCGGTTGGGGCCGGCCGGTGGGTGCAACTTGAGAAGATATAATCATTCGTCTTGTTCTGCACAAGGATATGCTGAAATCGACGCACATTCAGACGGCGGTACACAAGCTAGGACGAGTCGCGACCGTGGCAAACTGGAAGCTCGAAGGCTCAAAGCTTTCTGTGCAGGTTCTAATTGATACACCCGTGCCGACGTCGGCAACATGCTGGTCAAACCCCTCGTGCTATGGCCATGGCCGGAAAGGTTTACTTACTTTACAAGACAAGTAAATCACGAACAAGCCACACCCTTTCGGCGTACTATAGATTTGTAGGGTTTGAGATGTGTCTGGTCATTGCGGGAAGTTTTTTTTTTTAAACAATAAAGGCCCCAAAGGGCCTGGAAGCTGTATTAAAAAACATGTAGGTGCAAGATTACAAGGAGGCCCCTAACTTCTATTGTCCTGAAAAACCTAGAAATTATGGATAAAGCCACAAAATTTATAGAAAACACAGTAGGACAGAAAAAGGAATTTCGATCAGGTCCCTGCACTCTCCACCTCTAGTTGACCTCGAACGCAGTCGTCGCAGCCTCCACCGGGGACAGAACCACTTGGAGAAGACGCTCTAGTAGGCGCCGCGTCGAGATCGGAGAGAAGCCTCCAACAAAGGAGGTAGAAGAAGCTCGATTTGGAATGGAGCGAAGCGTGGCTTCCCTTACGGCCGATAATAGCGGCTATCATTGAGCTCTGCTTGGAATCCGCTGCCAGGGTCGCAGCTTTCGACGACCACCATTGGTGCCCCCAACCACCACCACCAGGCGGACTAAGCTGCCATGGTGGGAACAGGAAACGAGCCACTATCCACGTGGTGTCGCGAAGGGCGCAGCGCTTCGCTCCTCCTCCTCGCCGCCACGGCCGGCCTGGAAGAGATTCGTATCATGCACAACTCGGCAACACCTCTCCCCCGCTTCCACAACGGTCTAGGAGAGGCACTCCAGAGGGATGGTGACCACCAACTTCTCCCCAATACAGTAGAACCTCGAGAAACCGCCACATGCCTCTCTTAGACTCCCCTTAGAGAATCTCTAGCGGCACGACCCATTTGCTCATGGTCCATCCGGACAGAAGGGCAAGTCGCGCACACTCCAACGATGTGAACCAAACAAACCGACTCACACGGACGGACTCATCCGTCCACCAAATTTGGGCCACAGGTGAGTTGTCTCGAACATCGTGCGTGACCTCCCCCTTGGCAACCCCGGGCCCTCCTTCCAGTGGCACACAAGGCACACAAACAAGCCACCCCTATCCAGACCCTTGCCTGCCATCTCCTCCGCCGTCTACTCTTTCGATCACATGAGCTATCGCCACTCCCCACTGCATCCAACTGGCCATCCCGACATCGGTTGCATCCTTCCCTTGGCCTACTCGTCGCCAGCCACACGACCAGGCATGTCGCTAGCCAGTGCGCCCACAACCTGCTCGTCTAGTTGCCCGACCTCGTTTGAGGTATTTTGACCGCCCAATTTACTTTGGACATTGCGTTGACCAATGGCAATCAACTATACAGATGGACAGTAAGGTAATCGGGTTTTTTATAGGAATGTCATCAAATCATTGTCGGACGAGGATTCTGACTGTGAGATCGAACTTTTGTTTGTTGTTGCTACCATGATGCATGACCACTACCTACTGCCTCTGCATAGGGGTGGCTCGTCGAAGAAGCGCAAGGACAACATCGATTATGATCGAGTAGGTGGCCATGAGTGCCTTATGAGGGACTACTTCCAGCAAGCTGATTCGGTGTACAATAAGAAGGTATTTCGTCACCGCTACCAGATGTCAAGAAAGTTGTTCATGCAGATTCTCGAGGGCATGAGGGAATATGATGACTACTTCAAGGCTAAGCTCGATTGTACCAGTAAGGTTGACTTATCCTCTTTTGAAAAATGGTCCATGGACGTTTGGCAGCTTCCATATGGAGTACCAGGTGATATCGTTGATGAGTACTTGTGCATGAGCGAGTCCACATGCCTTCAGGCCGTGTATAGGTTTTGTAGCGCATTCATTGTGGTGTTCTGTAAAGTTTATATGAGAGAGCCAAACACCAAAAACATTGTCCGCTTTTTATCCGTCAACCAAAAGAGGTTTTTTGGATGCTAGACAACATAGACTTCATGCATTGAGAGTGAAAGAACTATCCTTTTGGTTGGCAAGGCCAGTTCAAGGGCATGCAGATGGAATTGGCACTTGCATCACATGATCTATGGATTTGGCACTCCTTCGGCATGACAGGATTTAACAATGATACCAATGTGCTCTAGCGCTCACCTGTATTTGCTAGGCTTGCAGAAGGAAATGCTCCACAGGTTAACTATGTGATAAATGACAGTCCTTACAACAAGGGTTAATATGTAGTTGATGTAAATTATCCTTCGTGGTCCACCTTTGCCAAGACTGTGCAACCCTGAAGATGAGAAATATAAAAGTTTCATGTAAGATCAAGAGGCCGCTAGAAAAGATGTGGAGCATGCATTTGGTATGCTTCAATTACGATGGTCTATTGTTCGACATCATGCTAGAACCTAGAGCATGAAGAGGATGTGAGAGGGGATAACCTCTTGTGTGATCACGCACAACATGATCATTGAGGACGAGCGTCATGACCTCTTTGATCAAGGTTAGGAATTTGAGGGTACCTTGGTTGAGACACAACCCGGTCCAGCGTCTTGGGAATAGTTATTGCATGTGCATCATACTGTGCGTGATCGGACCACTCATGACCAGCTTCAAGATGATTTGATTGAACATATGTGGACTCATGTGGAAAGCCAACAAGGCAAGTCAAATTCTCTTGTTAGTTCTATGTAATTTTCGAATTATGTTTGATTATTTATGTGAAACTATGTGGTTGTGAACTATTTGTATTTATGTACTACATTCATTTTATTTATTGCTCTATTTTTTTGTTAATATGATGGTGAAATTTATATGCCAAAAGTCAAATTGACTGGCGATAGGCAAAGTGGCGAGCGCAGACAGAATGGGTTGTGCCGCTGCGGGCACTACCCTGGCCTGGCAGGCCGGACCGCGACCACGACCCAATTTTTGTCAATGTCCAGATCCAAACAGATCAAACTGAACAGTTTAGGTGTCCAGAATGGGCCGTGCTATTGGAGATGCCCTTAGGAATGTTCTCGCCACCCTTCCTATTATTTGTTGTCCCTTGTCATCCTTCATGACTACTATCAACTTCCTTTGCGTGCTCAAAAGGGAGGAAGGAAGACTGTGAGCCCGGGTCGTTGGTTGCATGTCTACGATGGTGGATGTGAAGTGAATATGTCTATCGACAAAGTTAGAGAGCACACAGATAGATCCTGCAAGGCTGAAAAGCACGGGTAAACCGATGCAAGGGTAGAGGATGCGGGAAGAAAAGTGTTACAACTCTAGAACCTGGTGAACGTGTCGCTTATCCCCCTCAAGGGTAAGAATTGAAATTCCTTTTCTGATTTGTTTATTTAGTAATTTAAATCCCATGGTAATCGCGGGGATATGTGTTTATAACCATAGGATGACCTTCACATCCATATTTCTACTAAGATTCGGCATAGGTGTTGAACTAAAATATTGCCCAACAGTAAAATTGCAGTTAGTGTTAGTTTTAACTCTGTGTGATTTGTACATAGAATTTGACAAGTTCTCTATTAGGCAGAACGATGAATTTGTGGCCATGCGATATGACACAAATTCTCAGAAATTGTGCAGCGTTAGGATTGATAAGGCATTGACCACAATGTGGAATAAACATATGGGCACATGAGGAATGTGTTGATATATGTCCATTTTGTTAACAATGAGACTAGAGAAGAGATTGTCATCAATGATTTCGAACCGTCTGCTTCGCAAATAACTGAACCGGCCATGAAGGGGCAACCACTCCTCGCGCAACCGAGTGTAACCCTCTAGCTTGTCTTCGAGCATGATGCTTTTTCCAGCGAGCGGAACGACAGGGAAATTGGACGGCATGTGATGATTTTGTTTTTGGAGATGATGATGGGAAAACATATCCAGAGGTGGCTGGTCACCCTAATAGGATGAAAACTAGCAAATATTTGGTCGATCCGAACTTTAAGCATGACTATGGGGCTGATGAGGATGAGGATGCTGAAGATTTGGAAATTAGGTGCAAATATGATGATGAATATAAGGACATATCAGTATACTTTGACAAGGACATCGCTAAAATTGATAAGGGGTTGTCTTTTAGAATATGGTGTACCGCAGATATGATGTTGCTACATTTGCGAAAAAAGGGTTTGGCTATATCATGAAAGGGATCCCATCAGGAAAAGAGTGACAAAAAACTAAGGGTGCGTTATAAGAAAAATAAGGTTTGTAAACAGAGAATGGATGCAATCCTAATAAGAGGTTGGCACCAATTTTAAGTTACATTAACTAAATTACACTCCCTCTGTTTCAACACACTAAAAATGATCTAGATATACTCCTTCCACAAAGCTAAAACATTTTATATTTTGAAATAGAGGGAGTACTTCTTTATATCTAAATCCTAAAACTTAAATCGCAAAACCAACAAACTGATAGATGGAGCCCTCCGCGTGCAGCGACCATGGTGACAAGGGTTGTACTGCCTCTGCCATCGGCCTGATCTTCCTCCTCAGTCGTCCTCTGCTATCCCCGCATCAAGATCCGGCCTTGCTCGACGCCCTCTCCCCTCCCACCCACCTGGCATGTAGCGGTTGGGCCTATTGTCCCCGTGGCTGCTCCTCGAGCTTCCGCCCTTCACCCATGGCGGTGACGGCACCCTCCCTGGCCTCACATCCTATCGCTGATGTAGCTTCTCTGGTCTCCCTGAGGTTAGACCCTGTGATCCGTAGCAGGGTGAGCTCTCCTGCGGCATCGAAGGCGGCAGCTCCGGCCTCACCACCCTCTGTGCCCGATCCCCCGCTACCTTCTCTAGCTCCTCCACCGGCAGGCAAGGACGTATTCACGCTGGTGATGGCGCTGCTCTTGTGCCAGATTATGGCGCCGCGCCAGGATAGCCTGGCTCCTCTGTCCCCATGCTAGCTTCATCTGGGCCGGCTACCATGGCGGTTGGCGTGGCGCACCATGCGCCTGACGATCCCTTCGTCAAGGTAGTGCCTATGCCCCTGCTTGCTGACAGTACCGGCATCGATGCGCCCCCTCGAGGTCGATGGCCAGGTTGATGAGTGGCTCTCTAATGACGAGGCTGATGGCGGGCACGAGGCTTGCACCAGGGATAGGCCCGTCCACCTCACCACCATCTTGTCCTCGCCGCCTCCGCAGGTGCCCCTCTCGGGCATTCCTGCTTCAGCTATGACTGTGCCAGCCCCATCCGTCGCGAAACAACGCTCTTTGTGGGCTTCTGTAGCTGGGGAGGACGAGGATAGTGACGATGAAGAGTTGGCCCCTCGGATGCCGCCGGCTGCCAAACTTTGTGTTGCTACTGTTGTTGACGAGGTTGAGAGCAATCTGGTGAAGTTTACTTGTGCTGCAGCTTCCACTGATGGAGATGGGAAAGGTTGGGTGCAGGTGGGTCGGGCGGTCTCCTCGGTCGCGAGCCATCGTCGTTGCTTTGCAAGGAAGGTTCTGAGCATAGCCTCGCCTTCAAGTGATGGGCTCATGGAAGATGCTTCTGGTGCCTTGAGCGTGGCCACCAGGTCAACCCATGTTGTGAGCCCTTCAAATGCATTCGTTGTCGTCGTCTTGGTCATCGAGAGTGTTTTTGCCGTGCGCATTTTCTGGCTGATCGTTCTCGCTCTCCGGACACTCGTGCTTGTTCTCCGGATGTTCGTGGTCCTTGCCAGTGGAGCCCCTCTCCATCCGGCTAGTCTCGTTGTCCCTCGCCTTCCCGGAGTTGGGATGAGGTCGTATACCACTCGTCTTTGCATGCAATAGTGCCGCCAATAACCTCTCCTATGTGTTGCGAGGAGTTCAAGGTCAACGCCATCTTGGACTCCCTATTGCAGTCCTAGGTTGCATTGATGCGCTTGGAACTCATTCAGTTGGTTGACGTCTGCATCGAGGAGGCGACTCGCCCCCTTCGTGAGGAGGTGGCAATGCTCAATCGGTTGTTGTCGCGTGATGGTGATTCTTTAGAGCCGATGGAGGCGCATGAATTGGCTCCACTTGACTCTGCCGAGCAGAAGTCGTCTATGGTGGATGAAGAACATCTCTTCAGTTGTTTGTCTCCTCGTGGCAGTCCCTACTCTTCGCCATAGCATGATGTGTCGGTTTCCTCTGAGGTTGAGGACTTGAGCGGGCATATGGCTCCGGTGCTGCAGATCACACCAAAGCCTCATGAGTTGTGTGGGGAGTCTATTTTGGTGCTTCCTGTGGAGTTGGGCTGTTTTGAGGACATGGCGGTGGCCACGACGACTTCGCCACCGCAGTTTCTCGCCTCTATAGTCGATGGAAGAGTGCTCGCGCGTAGCTCTGAGACTCTTTTTGCTAGAGAGCTTTGCGGCTTGCTCTCCAGTTTAGAGGCGGTGAGCCCTAGATATGGCAAGGACATTGATTGTGTGTTCGCACGGTAGATGTCAGAGGACTTAATCACGGAGGTAGAAAAGTCTCTGAGAAGGTGTCTCTCAATGGCAGAAGAAGAAAGAGAGGTGTAGCGAGGAAGGATCTGGCTTATGATTGATCATTGGAGCTTCTTTTGGGTCATCCATTAGGTGGGTCTTCTTTGCGGCGGTGTGCTCTAGGTGTCTTTAGTTTGCGATTGTAGTAGTTTGTGGGTGCTAGTTGGTTCTAGAGGTGTTCTTTATATGTTGCTCCATGATACGTACAAAACGTATCTACTTTCCCGAACACTTTTGCTATTATTTCTCCTCTAATTTGTGTGATTTTGATACAACTAACACGGACTGACGCTGTTTTTAGCAGAATTGCTTTGGTGTCTAGTTTTTGTGCAGGAAATCAACTTTCAGGAAAAATCCCAGAAAATATCGCAAAACTCCTATTTTGCAAGAAGACTCACGGAGCCAGAAGACGGGACGGAGAAGGGCCACGAGGGGCCCACACCACCTGGTGGCGCAGGCTAGGCCAGACCGTGCCAGGGGGTGGTGTGGCCACCTTGGGGACCCCCTCGACCTCTCCTTCCGCCTACATAAGCCCACTGTCCTAAAAACACCAAGGGTTCGACGTCTTTCCAGATAGAGTTTTGCTGCACCGCCACCACCATAAACCGCAATTTGGAACCAGAAACTCCGTTCTAGCACCCTGCCGGGACGAGGATTTGGAGGAGATCATCGCCATCATCATCACCAACGCCTCTCCATCAACCATCCATGTTTCCCCCATCCATGAGTGAGTAATCCCCCAGTAGGCTATGGGGATGGTAGGGATTGGATGAGATCTATCATGTAATTGCATCAGATTGTTAGGGCATGGTGCCTAGTATCTTTGTTAGTGCTTTTTGACATTGTTGCAACTTGTTATGCTTAATGCTTGTCACTAGGGCCCGAATGCCATGATCTCAGATCTGAACATGTTATTGATTCATGATGATAGTATTGTTTGTGATCTTACCTGCAAGTTGTTTACACATATTATTGTCCGGAACCCGAGGCCCCGAAGTGACAAAAATTGGGATAACCAGAGGGGAGGGCTGTGGTATGAGGATCACGTGTGTTCACAGAGTGTTAATGCTTTTCTCCGGTACTCTATTAAAAGGAGTACCTTAATTGCCAGTAGATTCCCTTGAGGCCCCGCTGCAACGGGCTGGCAAGACAAAAGATGTTGTGCAAGTTTTCATTGCGAGCACGTATGACTATATATGGAACACATGTCTATGATTGTTTAGTACTTGGATGCATTATCTTCTTTATCTGCAAATGCCCTAGATCTTGATATTATACGAATAGTCTTGTCCATGCAACGCCCGTCCATTCATCCCTATGCCTACCGCACTCAAATCCTGTTGTTTGCTACTATTGTTACTACTTCTTTTATTTTACTACTGTTGTTATTTTGCTATTGCTACTACAAAATTGTTGCTACTGATAAACTACTGTGAGCAAGATTATTTCTAGGTGCAGCTGAATTGACAACTCGGTTTTTAAGGCTTATAAATATTCTTTGACTCTCCTTATGTCGAATCAATAAATTGGGCTTTACTACCCTCGAAGACTATTGCGATCCCCTATACTTGTGGGTCATCAAGACTATTTTCTGGCGCCGTTGTCGGGAGCATAGCTTTATTTGTAAGTTCACTTGGGATTATTATTGTTCGCTGCTATCCATTCATCATGGGAAAACTCGTGATGGAAAAGTTCCTATTTTACCATCCACTACAAGAAGAGGTAAAGTTCTGAACACCTCTGCTGCTCTTGATTCACAGTCTGTTATGAGTAAGATCCTTACACCACCACCACATACACATGCTACACACACTGCTAGTATTGTTGAATCTAAAATTGCTTCTACTATGCTTGATGAGAGTGGTTCCTTAGGACCTTTCTTAGATGTTACAATTGCTAGAACTATAATGGGAGATCTATGATATTAATGATGGTTATATTGAAACTCCTAATGAAGATACTACTACACCTGTTAGTTCACCTGAGTCTAGAGAGAGCTATGATATTAATGATGGTTATATTGAAATGACTGATGAATTTATTGAAGAATGTTGAAACACACATGGTGCAAGTGCTATTAAGAGTCTTCTTGAAAGACGTACTATTAGACTCAAACTATTTCCTGATGCTAAGTTTGCCACATCTCCCATAAAAATTAAAGATAAAGATTATGATTTCTCTCTTGATTTATCCTATATAAACATTGTTGAGAAAGAACCTTTTGTGGGACTGAGAATGAAAGAGCTGTGGCACATATGATTGAGCTTTCTACTATGATTGGCTTATTTTCTGATGATATTAAGATGCGCAAATACTTTGTGGCTAAAAATTTTCCTTTTTCATTGAAAGGAGAGGCTAAAGCTTGGTTTAATAATTTACCTCTTGGATCCATTGATAGCTCTGATTGCTTGATTGCTACTTTCTTTTAGAAAAATTTCCCTCCTAGTGCTCGACATGCTGTTTTGCAGAAACTTTTTAATTTTAAACAAGGAGAAAGGGAGAAATTGCCTAAATCATGGGAAAGGTTTTGTGCTTTGATTCATGCATATCATGGATGTCCATTACCTAAAAATGATCTTCTTGATATATATTATAATGGACTAACTGATGAATCTATGACATACCTGGATAGTTGTGTTGATTGTGTTTTTAGGAAAAGATCTCCCGCAGAAGCTGAGGAATTAATGGCTAAAATAAGCAAGAATTATGAAGATTGGACTGCACCTGAGTCAACTACACCTGAACCAATTGTTCCTAAACCAACCCCAACACCAACACCCAAGAAGAGGGGAGTGATTGAACTAAATGATGAAGTGATGAAAGAAGCTAAGAAATGACTTAAGGAGAAGGGTATTAAATCTGAAGATGTGAAGAATTCACCTCCTATAGAAGAATTATGTAAGCCAATTTCCCACTCATCCACTATTGAGGTACACTCTCTCCAACATTTTGATGACGGTGATATTCCTTATTCTAAACCTCCTGATCAATGCTTAGAAGAATTTGATACTTTTATTATTAAACAAGATAATTTTAATAAGCAAGTGCAGAATCATTTAATGGAAAACTCTAGAACTATTAATGAGTTGAAAGATATTGCGGGAAGAACCTCAAATGGTGTTAAAATGCTTATTAAACATTTCCAAATGGTTCAAACTCAAATTGATCAACTTTCTAAAGTACAAAAATATTTGTTAGTTAATGCTTCTGGAGAAAAACATGCTTATGAAATTAGAACTAGGAGTGGTGTTGCCACTTAGGATCTTTTATATCCTGAGGGACATCCTAAAAGAACTGAGCAGGATTCTCAACAAGCTAAAAATACTGGTACTTCTTCTAAGAGAAAGAAAAAGAAACATAAAACAGTTGTATAATCTTCTGAACCTGCTATAGATCCTAATAGTATATTTGTCTCTGATGCTGAAACTGAAAGTGGTAATGATAAAAATGATGCTCCTGATAAGGAAGATATTGAAGAGGAACCTGAAAGGCACACTAAGAACACTAAGTACACTAAGGAAGATTTTGTTGCTAAAAACATGGTAGTGAAAGAGAGCCTTGGGTTCAAAAACCAATGCCTTTCCCTGATAAGAAACACAAGTCAAAGGAAGAAGAACACTATAACAAGTTTTGTGAGTGGATGAAATCTTTATTTTTGCAAATTCCTTTGACTGATGCTATTAAATTGCCTGCTTATTCAAAGTATATGAAGGATATTGTTTCTAATAAAAGATATATTCCTAATAAGGAAATTTCTACTTTGCTTGCTAATTATTCCTTCAATTGT
This sequence comes from Avena sativa, assembly GCA_916181665.1. Lineage (NCBI taxonomy): Eukaryota > Viridiplantae > Streptophyta > Magnoliopsida > Poales > Poaceae > Avena > Avena sativa. Next base: position 27,726,225 of record OV702283.1, read on the forward strand.
AAGGTTCCAAAGAAACTTGGTGATCCAGGGATTCCAACTATTCCTTGCTCTATTAAAAATAATTATGTTAGAACTTCTTTGTGTGATTTGGGAGCAGGAGTTAGTGTTATGCCTTTTTATCTCTACAAGTGACTTCAACTAGAAAAATTGATACCAACTGATATATCTTTGCAAATGGTTTACAATTCTATTACTATCTCTATTGGTATATGTGAGGATGTTCATGTTCAAGTGGCTCATAATTGTTTGATATTAACTGATTTTGTTGTGCTTGAAATGCCTGAAGATGATAATATGTCTATTATTCTTGGGAGACCTTTTTTTAACACTGCAGGTGTTGTCATCAATTGTAATCAAGGAAACTTTTAATATTAATGACAAGGAGCATACTATTTATTTCCCCAAGAAGATTGATAAGAGTTATGGCCAAAATTCAATTGAAAATATTGAGGGCGTCAAAGTTGGAGAATATATTGTCCCATACCACAAGAAAATTATGAAAAACTATTATGATTGGGTCTATTGCTATCAAGATTGAGGTAACATAATCATTTAGTGAAATGCAAAGTTTTGTTTCATATAAAATTGTTTTTGTAACAAGACTTGATCAACCTAGTTAACAAAGGGATTTTAATGAACAAAACAATGTTTTCACCATGATTATCCTTCCTCACCTTTATTTTCTCTACTCCAATATTTGCTCTTCGTCTTGTTTGTGTTTGTTTTCCTAGTTGCTTGCTTGTTAGAGTGTCTTAGAATTTTAGTTTTGGTTTGCTTTTGCATCTTTCCAAAATCTTTTTCTGCGAGAAAATTAATTTTCATTATCTGAAAATCGCCCAAAAATAAAGTTTTTCGGAAAATTCCAGAAAATTCATATTAATTTTTTACGCAAAAAAAGAGGAAGGGTGGTACCTGGAGTGACCCAGGGGGACCCACCAGGCAGGCACACCCCCTGGTGGCATGGCCAGACCAGGGGCGCGCCTGGCCCTGGTGTGGGCCACCCCTGGCCATCCACTTACTCTCCTTCATGCCACTTCTTTCTCTCTCCTAAAAAACACCGGAAAATTTCTCAGAGCTCGAGTTCTTGTTGTTCTTGATCCCGATTTTCGATCTCCTTGCTCAGCCCATCTTAGCTGCTAATTTTTGGTGGGATTGCTCTCCGGTATGTGCCTCCTCCGCTTGTCCAATTAGATTTTTGATTGGTGGATTATATCTTGAGTATTTTGCTACTGTAGGTGACAGGTTATGTGAGTTTTCATGCTTGTTCTATGCTTAGAAAATTCATTTTGATGCATGTTTAGCCCTCTTGCAAGTCCGTATTGTAGTTCCCCGTCATTTATTAACTTGGAAATCACTTGGTTTGATGTTTGTCTAAAAAATTCAGAAAAAGGGAGATGGATAATCATATCTTTCGAGAAGTGTTTGAAAGAGATACACCTAGGAGGGCAAGGCCTTCGAGATCAGCCTCTCAATTTAGTCCATTATATAATGAAGATCTTATTGCGCCGCACTTTGGCAATGAGAGAGAAGATGCAGAAGCACACCCATTTACCTTCTCTTGTTTTGCCTTTTTGCAAGCTGCAAGGATCCTTGATGATTTCTTAATTCTTGTTCAATGGGTTGGTCTAACCGCTTATATGCAGGATGATAGTGAGAAATATGCTGTGCTCACCAAAACTTTTGTGGAAAGCTTAAATTTTACTAATACCCCTTTTACTTCAAAATTTTCACTTAAAATCTATGATAGGCCTATCACCATGCCATTGGAAAGATTTTGCAGCATTATAGGTATTGGCATGTCTGGAACGGTGAAGAAGATTCAAGGTTGACCCGCTGATTTGTTGGAGCTCTACCGTGGGGTAACAAATGATGATGACTGCACAGCATAACGCGGGGAGATAAAAACATTCAACTCCCAGCTCTCAGATATTTTGCTTATTATCTTGCCACTAGCATTCTTGGTCGGGAGAATACTAGCAATATTTCCAACTATCATTTGGATTTTCTCGCTGATGCGCTTAATAATGAAACCAGGTATAATCTTGGTTCTCCCATTGCTCACAGCCTAGCTGCTAGAGGACCCATTTATAGAGGCATTATTGTTGCACGCGTGGTTGCTGCCTTGGACCTTTCTGTTGATCCGACAGAGGCTTGATCTAGCTGCCATGAAAGAACATCACTTCATCACTGCTAGCTCTAGTATTGAGAGTTTAGTTTACATGATGATGTTTACTGACGGGGATGAGAGAGAAATTCCCTTGCCACAGTCTACTTTATTCAGTATTTGCAGGAAGCCATGGTCACGCTCCAAGAAGAAGATGGACGATCAGCTCCACTTGCTTGGTTTCCACGGGCACTATCATGGGGATGCGCCCTCTTATGACTACTCTGCGCACTACATAGGGGCTTCCTTGAGTACGTACCAGGACGAAGGCACCTCTGCGACACTTTCTTTTTAGTTTTCGTTTCTGCTTTCCAAAACACAAAAAGACCAAAAATATTTTCGTTGTTTCTCTGTGTTTGTTTCTTTTGTCTTTTAGCTTTGGTTTGTTATAAGAAAAATCCAAAAAGATTTTGCTTTGTTTGCTTTTGCCTTTAGTGCTTGCTTTAAAAAATCAAAAACCCAAAAATATTTGTTGTTCTTCTCTAGTTTTATAAAGTTCGTTGCAGGGTTCAGCGGTCCTCAATGACTCCTTGGAGTGTGGTTTTATATTATTATCCAAGCCACACAAGTGAAAGGCAATGATGATTTCTGACAAATCGAGGTATGGTAAGAGGCTGGTAATTAACTCTATTTGTTTTCATTTTTGTACATATACTCATCATTGTGGGCATGCTTTGTCTGTTCGTGTAGGGTGTATGTTATTTAATGGATGCTTAGTAGTTTTTGCTCTCTTATGATTAGCTCCAACTTGCTAATAGTTTGTAGCATGTCATATAAATATTTGCTTGCATTGCTATATTCATAACTTGGTATGACATTGTGGTATCCTCTTCGGAATGCTTCATTCGAATCGACTCGGCACATGCCCACGCATGCACATGACTAAACAAAAAGTTAGTTAAGCCTCGATGATTTATTTTGCCTCAGTGTTCTTGTATCACTTTTATGTCATAATTAATTTTGTTTTGTTGCAAGCATGATTATGACAGTTACTGCTCTCTCGTTTGTCGCTCCCTTTCTATTGCTAGCCTTCACTTGCACTAAGTATGAGCTCTACTTGTGCATACAACTCCTCAAAACCAAAAATTGTCAAAAAGTGTCCACCATATCTACCTATTAGCATCATTGCTATTCCGTGCATATTTATTATGCCTTGTTTTCTTCCAAATAAAATGTTTGCTTGTTATGAGAAAGTTAGTTAGTAAATCTCTCACGAACTTGATGGTACATGTTATTTTCTTGCACTTAATAAACTTGAACCATTGTACGGTAACCCAGCATACCACTGCATGTGTAGTACACTATAGTCGTTGATATGACATTCACAGAACAACGTTCCGTAAATATCACATCCCTCAAAGTGGTATAACATAAATATTGCGGGTCCATATTGCAAACATACATACATTATTATTATTACAATACCAGAAGTTCAAGACTTCATAAGATTCAAATTACAAACCAAATATAAAGTGTTTCAGCGGAAGTTTTAGAGTGACAACTTCAACTTCAAATTGAGTTCAACAACTTATTATTATTTATTGTTCATGTTACTCGGCTCAATTGGTTACTACTACTAAGGCAACTAATCTGACTCGTTCCCGCCCACACCATATCTGATCTCGTAGTCCACCCCTTCCACACCGTCCGACAGGTTAGGCTCCTCATAGAAGACATCTTCTTGCCATTCTGCTGCATACATTGGAGTATCTTCTGTATCCTCAGAGTCTAAGCAGGGGATCAAAGGAAAGGGTGAGTAACAACGTTACCCAACAAGTTCACTATATGCAAGGTGGGAAGTTTGATGCTCTATCTACCACCTCGGACTATAAGTCCTTGGCACTATGCATTTTTCGTAAATCTTTCTTCAAAGATTGATTTTATTGTTAAAAACTATGCGCATCAGCCTTCGCAGGTTTACCATAACTTTCATGGAGTTCCTTTCCTGCCGCGTTCGTAGCTCCTTCCCGGAATAGGGAGTAACAAGTTACAATTTTTTTACACTCTCCAAAGGTGCGTCACTTTACCCATGAGAGATCAACTTTTTGTTGCATAACCAGTCGTACTTTCCCGTCCACAATTCCATGACGTGGGGCCCAGAAGGTGATCCAAGCTAATCACTGCCCCCTTCACGACCCCGCATGTCTCCTTGGTGTACACCATGACCACCCATTGAATTACGACAATGGTTAGTACAGACCATTAGATGCCAGAACTATCGTGGGACTTTTAGGGTTCCCACCCATATGCTGCATATCATCTACGAATTACCAATTTATGCACGCTACGAGGATAACAGCCACGACCTGCACATCTGGCTACATGCGAGAGGAAGAAGATACAACTAACTTCTCCGTCCCATTCCAAATCTCATGGTTAACGTGTGATATACGGTGCTAGAATCACTGATGTCATGGGTTGTTAAATTCCTAGGTGATTATCATTGTTGCCAATAGAAACCCAAGTTCTATTGCTCCTCTATATCATCACTTAGGATGATATCATCAATTTATTTACTTGAGAAAATGATATTTTCTTTCCTTGAAACATAGATGATAACACACAATTAATAAATACTTTGGTAAAGACTCTTCAAAAGGACGTGAACAAGTGATGAACTTACCTTGTGATTGCAAGGTAGTGAATTCGGATGCTTGCACTGGACCTTGAGATTCTATGTCTACAAAACATCATTATTGCCCGGTAAGGACAATATTTAAAGAAGTAAAATGAATATGCATAGTAATGTAATGCATTATTTATTATTTATCTTCTTTGTGTGTTTTACCCAATATTTTAGTTTTTGGAATTTCTTTAAGTAATAAAGGAATTTAATTTAAGGAATAACCTTTAATATTTTGTAAATATTACATTCACTATTTTTATAATGTAATATATTATTAATAGAGTTAAAAACTAATTTTTTATTTAATTTTAACTCCTATAATTATTTTCTTAATATTCTTTTTAAGAATAAGTATTTTACTTAAGAAGATTTTATTTCGATATCATAAATATCCCTTCAGTATTTTTATAAAATACTATAATAATTAAGGATGATAAAAGTTATTTTTTATTTATTTTTAGGTATTTTATTGATTTTTATAAAATTCCGTAAGGAATATATATTATAAAAATCTTTAACCTAAGTTTAGGCTATTAAAAATAGACTTCTTATTTTAATAATGTAGCTTGAATTATTATAAACCTAAAAATATATTATTTGTATTTTAGAGTGTTTCTTTTATTTACTAGAATTTATTAAATCCTAGGGGTATTTTGGTCTTTAGGTAAATTATTAAATTCTTGCTCTTTTAATATTTGGGCCAACCCCATTGTCTATTTGGGCCAAACTTGGCCCAATTGGCCAGGTCAAAACAACTCCCCGAAATGGTACTGGCCCTATGGGCCAGTACCTCTCTCTCTCTCTCTCTCTCTCTCTCTCTCTCTCTCTCTCTCTCTCTCTCTCCCCGTGGTGCTGCCGGCACCGCTGTCATGCGATTCACGCCGCCTTGGGTCTCCCTGGCTGCCGCCGTGGTGTATGGCGAGGTTGCTGACCCCGCCCCTTTGTCTGGTCCATTTCGATTTGGCTCTGGGGCTTTCCTTCGGCCAGGCTGGCTCTGTCCTGAACCCTAGGGTTTGGGGTGCTGCCGGTGATGCCTTTGTTGCTGATGTGGCCGCCGCCTCGGCTCGGTGCGGGTTGCATCGCCCTTTGGGTGCTCCCCGTGCAGCCGTACGCTCGCCGGACCCTCTGCTTCCTCTTCTAATCTACAGCAAGGACCTTGGTGAGTTTGGTCTTGATCACCTCCCGTGCCTTCTGTCATCTGCCTCCTTCGATTTCATCTGTGTGCCTCTAGTGGCCATCCCTAATTAGGGTTCATCCCTTTGTTCTGGTTATATATGATGGATTGAAATTAGTAGTAATGGTAATTGAGGATGGTGAATGGTTATTTGATGTGGATTAATGTCTACAATTGGTTTTTGGTGATGCTAGTGGCTCATCATACTAATTCCAATTGGTAATTGGATATGGTTTAAATGATAGTGCTACTGTGGAATTATTACTTATGGATCCTAGTGATTTGGAAGTTCACTACTGTCATGATCTTGTTATTGACAGTGGTTTTGTTAGTGATTTATTCACTGCATCTTTAATGTTGGCTTATGTATTCATATGCAGATTGAGGTTAATCAGTTTCTTACAGTGATGCGCTGTATACATAAACTTGGAAATGATTCCTGGTGATTGATTCAAGGAAAATGATGATTAGTTGCTTGTTAGTTTATCTATAAAAGCTAGATACTTAATCTGCTTGGTTTAGAATCTGTTCTTGTGACACCGTCTTAAAATGGCACACAAGTCTAGGTTCTACTACTAGGCTTGATTCTATTAGTGCTTAAGATTGGATTACTGCCAAAGATAAGTTGAAAGCTTCTTTCTTTAAACATCAGTGCCTATGATGTTGGTCCGAGGCTTAGGAACTAGGTTCCTATCTTGTTGTCCCTCATAGATATGTTCTGGTAGTGATACCAGTTACTTATTATGAAATCCCTTTGATAAAGTGATTGTTGTGCTCATGGTTTTGTATGGATCCATAAGATTTATGGATGCTGGGGTGCTACTCTTTTAAGAGATGTGCCCAGAATTCATAATCTTGGCTATGATCATATTGGAATATAGGATTTGGCCTTAATATCCAGGATCAATGATGTTGGTCTGAGATCCTGGTTTTTACTTGTATGGTTTTCTTATGACTATGACTTTAGCATTAAAAAATCCTCTATGATGGATTCACCCCACTTAGGTGATTTCTGAGAGATTTAATATAAAACAACACATGAATTCTTATCTAAATTAGATAGACAAATCATGTGAAGGTTTTATACTACTCACCACAACAGTTGAGTTGCTGGTGTTGTTGCTGGTTGATTTGGTGACTTGATCTTGCTGGTTGTGTTGCTGGCCTGATCTTGTCCTTCACCTCCTGGTGTTGCTCCTGCTACTTCTGGTTCCTGTAAGCTTGGACTTGATCTGCTCTTCACCTCCTAGCTCATGCAATTTGGCCTTGCTATCCACCTGATCCACCCCCTCCTTATGTCACCATCTGGTGATACTAGGATGATCTTGTGTGTGTGGTTTGGCTGGTGATTTGGCTAGGCTTTGACAGGCTTGTTGTGTTCCTGGTGTGCTGTTTGAGATGAAAGAGTGAGCTGCTGGAAGTTTTCCACGGCTGTGCTACTCCTTTTTCTTGTGTGAGCTGTTGCTGCTGTGTTGACAGCACACACCATGCATTTAGGTGATTGTGCTGCATGTGTGCTTGGTACACAGCTTGGATCAGATCAGTGAGGTTTCTCACCTTTTGATCTTTTAACTTTTAACTCTCCTGGTGAAACTTGCCCCTCTTACTTGTTGTGAATATCTGACTTGTGGCTTATTTATTATGGAAGAACAAATTCTTTTATGTTGGTGAAACTTGCCCCTATAATAATTACCCAATGATGTAATCTTGAGCAGTGCACTTTACTGCTCTCCACTGAGAGTAAATCTAACAATTAAGGTTTTACTTTCATTTTGTTTGTTTTGTATTTTGCAGGTACAAGATCTGGATACTCAAGATTTAGTATAGGATTACCTAGATAGATAGATTCTTTTTGTAATCTTTATTTTATTCTTTTGTAAGAATATTGTAATAGTTTATTCATATTTGAATTTTCCCTTGTAATTTCTTTACTGTAATGAATCTCTTCATTGCTTGAATGAGTCCATCTTTGTAAATTGTTTATGGAATAAAGATAAGGAATAAAGATTCATTCCTCATTTGAATTTATTTTATCTCTTTATTAAAACAAATATATTACTAAATCATTTTGGAATTCATTCCAAAAGACCAAATCCTAACTTTTAAATATAAGTTCAAATTCCAAATTTGAATTCAAATTCTTTCCCCCAAAACACACTAATTCATAAAGATCATGTCAAAATTTATAAAAATCACTCTCCAGAGTTATTCCTACACCTAGAGAGTGAAAGAAACTCTGATCACTTTAGATTCTTATTTGGCAAAAAAATTACCCGCATTTTACAGATGAATGCATGCATATGCACAAATTCCTATTTATACCCTTCGTTGGTGCTGAGATGTTATACATTGTGACTGTCCATAAAAGTTATATGCTTGCAAATTATAGGCTAGGAGTTAGCAGAACCGTGCTGTCACGGGGAACGCTTTCAACACCTGTAAATATTATCCAGTTGATATCATGCTATTTTGTTTACGAATGTCGGCGGTGTGAAATAAAAGGAAGCTTGTAAGTCCATGGAATTATGTATATGCTTATGCTTATGTTTTATGCTGCTTATTATTATTGTGTTGGAATATCTTCATAGCTTGCATGACTATTGAGTAGACTTAGTTGCATACTCCTTATTATGAATTGCCTAAGTATTTGATCATATGCTGATAATATATACATCTTATGTAGCAAATGTGTTCGTGAACGTTTCTTTTATCGCACTCAGTTTTCAACTGAATTGCTTGAGGACAAGCAATAAGCTAAGCTTGGGGGGAGTTGATACGTCCAAAACGTATCTACTTTCCCGAAAACTTTTGCTATTGTTTCTTCTCTAATTTGTGTGATTTGGATACAAATAACACAGACTGACGCTGTTTTTAGCAGAATTGCTTTGGTGTCTAGTTTTTGTGCAGGAAATCAACTTTCAGAAAAAATTCCGAAAAATATCGCAAAACTCCTATTTTACCAGAAGACTCACGGAGCTAGAAGACGAGACGGAGAAGGGCCACGAGGGGCCCACACCACCTGGTGGCGCAGGCTAGGCCAGGCCACGCCAAGGGGTGGTGTGGCCACGTCGGGTACCCCCTCGACCTCTCCTTCCGCCCACATAAGCCCTCTGTCCTAAAAACACCAGGGGGCTCAATGTTTCTCCAGATAGAGTTCCGTTGCGCCGCCACCACAAGAACCGCGATTTGGAACCAAAAACTCCGTTCTGGCACCTGCCGGGACGGGGATTTGGAGGAGATCATCGCCATCATCATCACCAACGCCTCTTCATCAACCATCCATGTTTCCCCCATCCATGAGTGAGTAATCCCCCACAGTATGCTATGGGGATGGTAGGAATTGGATGAGATCTATCATGTAATTGCATCAGATTGTTAGGGCATGGTGCCTAGTATCTTTGTTAGTGCCTTTTGACATTGTTGCAACTTGTTATGCTTAATGCTTGTCACTAGGGCCCGAGTGCCATGATCTCAGATCTGAACATGTTATTGATTTATGATGATAGTATTGTTTGTGATCTTACCTTCAAGTTGTTTACACATATTATTGTCCGAGGAAACCGAGGCCCCGAAGTGACAGAAATTGGGATAACCGGTGGGGATGGCTGTGATATGAGGATCACATGTGTTCACGGAGTATTAATGCTTTGCTCCGGTACTCTATTAAAAGGAGTACCTTAATTGCCAGTAGATTCCTTTGAGGCCCGCTGCAACGGGGTGGCAGGACAAAAGATGTTGTGCAAGTTCTCATTGCGAGCACGTATGACTATATATGGAACACATGACTATGATTGTTTAGTACTTGGATGCTTTATCTTCTTTATCTGCAAATGCCCTAGATCTTGATATTACATGAATAGTCTTGTTCATGCAACGCCCGTCCATCCATCCCTATGCCTATCGCACTCAAATCCTGTTGTTTGCTACTATTGTTACTACTGCTTTTATTTTACTACTGCCGTTACTTTGCTATTGCTACTACAAAATTGTTGCTACTGATAAACTACCGTGAGCAAGACTATTTCCAGGTGCAGCTGAATTGACAACTCAGTTGTTAAGGCTTATAAATATTTTTTGACTCTCCTTGTGTCGAATCAATAAATTGAGATTTACTACCCTCGAAGACTGTTGCGATCCCCTATACTTGTGGGTCATCACTCCATTGTGGTTGGTGTTTATTGTATGGATTTCACCGGGTTTTCCGTTAATTAACTGAACAATTCTCTTTCTTCTTAATGAATAGATTGGAGAAATATTTTGCCCTGTTTAAAAAAATCACAAAACCCTAAGACCCTAAACATTTCGTGTTTCTTACATAAAAATTCCGTGTTACAAATTTTGTATTCTTATGCATATTAGATATCACACTAAACTTTATACTAGTACTAGTTAAACTTGTGTATTAGAGAGGCTGTAAAAATTCAAACACGCAATGTACATTTAACTTATGTAGCGGGATTCAGAGAGTGGTTGAAATACAACATGGTTCGTGCTCTAATGGAGCACAACACGCAATCAAACGGATCCATGAGTGTCTAGCTAGCTCTGCTGGTTAAGAAAACAAGAGCTAGCAGCCCGTGGGCGCTCTGGGACGATGTGGACGTAGCTGGGCGCGATTCTTACCACCCAAAATCAAAACCCTTGATTAGGGAGAAGCGAGTCAGTGTCGAGACGTCACGTCGATGGGTGCCAATTTCTAAAGGGGAGAACACGGATGGGATCGGGAGGGAGGTGGATGGGGGACGGGGGGTTTCGCATGCAATGCACTTGGGCGTGAGCGGGGGCCATTACTTCCGACTGCGGCCACACCGGTCGCTCCCCCCTGCCGTCGCTGTCGCCGATCGCAACGCTCCAACCATCGAGTCTGGCCATGCCATGTACGTGCGACACCAACACCAACACGAAAGCTAGCTGCCCTATTACCATCGACTTATCACACCAACCCTATGCCGGTAGGGTCACAGCGTTCTCCATCGGTATCGGTAGATGGCCGCCTGCCTGCAGAGCCTCTCGCTGCTACCTGATCTGCAGCGAAAATGGAGTGGGCGCACATCCGTGCAAGAACAACTCCAGGACCAGGAGATTATATATACTCCCAAAACGAGGCGAGTATAATCGGTGCTGATGTTATCGGCCGGCGTCCTTGTCTATATTTAAGTAATCGGATCGAATGTTCGGTCCAATTAAACTGACTGGCCAAGTTTAATCAAATCCAAATGGATGGCTGAAACGGAGAGGAGAACGATGGGTCAGTGTGTAACCTAGACTGTCTCTCCCCAGTCGTCTATAGCTTAACCTGGTCTTTAAATATGAAGAACGACAAGAACAGGTGTGGCTAGCAAAACATGCATGATAACACCAAGGCAAACATGAACGTATGGCAGACTACTCTGTGCATGATGTGTGTGTCCATAGCAAGCACGCACGCATCAGTCCCTATCTTGCGCATTATTTCAGGCATTATCCTCTTCGAGAACGATCTTTCTAGAACTGTTCATGATTAAATGTCACCGGAAAACAACCAAGACATCGAGGTCCAACTCCTCGCATCAAAAGGACATCCTTATAATTTGCAAGATATTTTACTTTCCGAATAGTAGAAAGTGGCATGGTCTCTATAAATCTCAATTATTACTTTTTATATTACGATCTTTGTTAGCTACCTAATGTGTATAATCACATACATGACCATTTCGAGGAGAAAGTATCCAAGGAAAAACCTTCTTTCAGCTCAAACACGAAACCTATTCTATGGATGATATGATCAATAATGTGTATGAATCATCCTTTCTCGTACACTTTTGCATTTAGAACCATGTGCTTCGATGAAATCGACCCTCGTCCACTTGGCTCCCTCCTACTTTGAATAAACCAATGTGTTTATTGTTCATGCAAAATAATAGAGGGCCATACATTTTTTACCCATGTCCCACTTAGGATCCTGCATTCATATTGACGAAATCCTTCAAACAAGATCGATGTTCAATATGATTCTGAAACAAAAAATTAGGTTTAAAAGGCCGACTGAAACATTGATGAAATTTTTTGAAACCAAAAAGTAGGTCGACTGAAACATTGATGAAACTTTTTAAAATCAATTGCATTATTAATGCAAGCTTCATAAGATATGAGTGATTTTTCTTGTGGCTTCATAAAAGTATTGTACATTGTTTAGTGGATTCATAGTGGTAAGTTTCACTCGAATTATTAATGTATGATTCATGGGGACTTGAGTGGGATTTGGATAGGGTTACACTATTTCATATAGATTTTGTTTCAATGGAGAGTTTTATATGGATTCTAATTCCACTCGGTTATGTCAAATCTCCCTAATTTTTAAAAAATAAAAGAAAGCTCAATGAGACCTTATGAAGCATCAACTAAAAGTTATGCAACGGAGGTGGTGTGATCCAGACCAAACATTGTCAGTATGGTTTCTATATCTTGGTTTTCATGTGTCCTTTGTAAAGTGGATTCCAGGAGTAGAGATTTCGTGCATGTGGGCAACATTGTTCCCAGTATTCTTTTTAAAAAAGTCAAAAATCAGATTTATGAGTTCTAAAAATAAATCAGGATATGGTCAAAGATGTATACCACAGACGTGCAAAATCTTAATTAGAAATAATGGGTATTTTGAGCTACAAAAAATGATAAAATTATAGATCTGAGCATATCGTGATTTCAAATTAAAAACAATGAAACTTTGTCATTTTTGTGTAGCTCGGAATACAAAATATTTTGTATTGAGATTTTACACGTTTGTTTGATACATTATTGGCTACTTTTATAATTTTATTTCGAGTTTTTTAAAACTTATAAAAACAGTTTTTAATTTTTTTAATATGCAGGGAGGATTGGAGCTTGGAAGTCAAAAGGACTTTCCGGTATTCCTTGCAACCTGATCGGCCACTCCAAAAAATACATGCGCTCGCAAATTAGTACAATTACTGATTTATTTTTCAAGAAAAACAGAAAATGGATTTTTTTTTTGTTGGTTTAAGGTAGCTTATCATGTGTACCACTCGATAAGACAAAGTGGGTCTTGAAGCCAAAATTCTTTACCGATGGCCTTCCTTTAGAAAATCTGAGTCTAAAGAAGAGCATGGGCGTTGGCTGGAGCGAGGAACCTTGCGACAAGTTATGGTGCCAGTAACGTACCCCGTTTTCATCCGCTTGGCCATTTCTACGTTTGCTCCTGATGCTGCCATATTAGTATGAAAGAAAAACATTTTGCCTCTACTAATAAGAAAATAGAAAGAGCTGGAGGTGGACATCCGATCTTGATTACTGATTTTATAATCAGGCACGCGGAAGTTACTAAAAAGTGCAAAATATCACAAATATACACAACGTGGAATTATTCAAACACATGTACTCGTCCATTTTGTGTTGAATGTACAACCAGGTATGATTTTGAAAAACCGCGGCAGTATAGTTGAATTCCCAACCTAGCCGCCAGGAACCTCTCATGCGACTAGACAGACACCTCTCCCCCGATCTTCATTGGCGAGGCTGCTGGTCCTCTCTCCCTCCGCTTGCCGCTCCGGTGGCAGGAGGGAAGGGGGATCTCGTTCCTCCGTTCTGGCTTGGTAGTTAGGGTTAGGACAAGTTTTCCATGGCACGTCGTTTGGGTGGTGGGAGCGGCGTCCGGGCAAATAAACCCGCCTCATCTCCACTCCCACACCGGCGGTGTCCTTCATGGAGGCATCTCAGAGGTGATGACATCGTGTGCTTGCTGATCTTTTAGATCGACGACGGTCGATTTTGTGGATGGTGTCGGCGAGGCGGCAGCGGTGACTCCATCATATGTGTCCGTCCTCCTGCTTTGTCCTTGTTGTCGTGGCACTGTCTCTAGTGTCATGGTGGAGTAGGGAGGGTTTGTTCAGGAGTTGTCCGGCAGCTGCGACCTGTGGTCATGGTGGCGCCAGCGTACGGTTGAAGATGACGACTCTGGATCTTGGAAGGTGATCCATGGATGACGGATCTGGCGTGATCTCTTGACCATGTCGACGAGAGGCGATGGATCTAGGGGCGGGATGGCATGGGAAAGATCACCGTTCGACATGCCACAATGATATGTGTGCCTTATCGTGCACGGCAGGCCTAGTCTTCGGCTCAAATGCCTTGATGGCGATGGTGCTTCGTCGGTTCTGGCAATGATGGAGGCCTTTCTCTTCTTCTATCGACGAACGTCTCAGCGACGCTCGTGGTTGGCATTGGTCGTTTGTGTCGGTATGTGTACGATTCTCCCTGCATAGTTTCAAAGGTAGTTGTCTTCACATGGTGTCTTTGGTAGTTTCCGTGACGAGCTTTTGTAATCTCTATTTACAATAATGAAATACACGGTTACTTCGAAAAAAAAGGTATGATTTTGAAGACCTGACCTGGGCACCTTGACTAGTCTGTTTTTAGCGTCTTCTTTGGAATGTTGAGGCAACGGCTACATCTTGAAGACATAATAAGGTCTTCTCACTCTATCCTCGCTCTGGTGATACATCTAGTGCCGACGAAGGGGGATGTGTAGTAGTTTGTCCGACGGATCTCCTGGGATTCTATCCGTTTTCGTCTTTGTTGTCTTGTTTTAAGGCCAGTCTCTTCCGATCTATGGTTGTCATCAGCGTCGATGATTGCTGCTATGTTGCTCTGGTCCTTTGTGACCTTAGCACGACGACTTCTTGTCTTTCTACTACAACAAGCTCTACTACGACAAGTTTTGTCCGACTCCGATGATGGAGATGCGAGGACAGCGGCGCGCATTCGGCTCACGCAAGTGTTTATAGTCGTCGCTAGGTAATCCAGTGATCTATTTGTAGTTTTTATTACTTTTGGCCATCTTTGTATATGTTGTTGATGATGATTAATAGATTGGTGAAATTTCAACGACAAAAAAAGACACAGACACAAAAAAAAGTTATAAAAGGTGCATGCAAAAATAAGTCACAAGCATACACATTGTGGAAAAGAAAAATGTAAATGTACATGTAGTACATTTTGCGTTGAATGCACAACGAGTTAGTATGATTTTGAACCCCCAACTTGCGCACCCTGACTAGCCAGAGGTGGTGGTTTCCAATTTGTTGTTTCTCACAGCCGATAGATAGTCGTATCGGTTGAACACGTCCGAATTAAAGCAGTACGATTGACCGTGCGCAGGGAGGGCGACAACACAAGAGGGCACGGCTCATCATCATCATGCATGGATCCCCAAACGCGCACGTGTTTCAACAGCTTCGTGCGTAGCTGCTCCGTTCGCACGACATTTTTTCAAAGCCCACCTGACCCGATCAGAAAGGCCATGCTGCCTAGCTTCCCTCTCCTCCTAACACTGCTTAACGTGCGTTACACATGTGGCCGCTGCCCGCTGGGTCACACCACCTAGCTATAGCTAATTAACCTCTCCATCCACGCTGCTGCTGCTGGCCTGCTGCTGCTGCCACTGCCGTAGTCCGTAGCGGCTAGCTAGCCAAGAGGAGGGAGCGTGAGCCATATTTAGGCCGCCGCGTAGGTTTTGATTGGGAAAAAAAAGGCCGAGTACGTGCTCCGAGCCTCCGACTAGGACTGCTACCGCGCGCTACACGCCGATCAGAGAAAAGCGAAGCGAATTCTAGAAAGATGCGTAATAAATAGCTGATGAGAGCAACGCCCATAGTTCCGTTCCACACCATACATCCATCCATCCATCCACAGGCTAGCTAGCTTGCGGCGAGCGAGAGACTGACTGCAACCCGCTGCTGCCGCCTTGCACTAGCTGCGGCTCTTCGCCTCTTGCGGTGTCTTTGACTATACGTGCGGCGGCGAGGATAGTAGGGCTGGCAGACTGGTGGCCGGCCGGCGCGGCAGCCGGGGAGATGGGGAGCATGGACGGGCACTCGCTGCAGGGCGGCTACGCCCACGTCGGCGCGGGTCCCGCCGGAAGCAACAACGACGGCGAGGACGACGCGTCGCCGCCGCCCTCGGCCGGCGGGGGCGGGTCGTCGGGCGGGTCGGGGCGCCGCCCGCGCGGGAGGCCGCCAGGGTCCAAGAACAAGCCGAAGCCGCCCGTCGTGGTCACGCGGGAGAGCCCCAACGCGATGCGCTCCCACGTGCTGGAGATCGCCAGCGGGGCCGACATCGTCGAGGCCATCGCGGCCTTCTCGCGCCGCAGGCAGCGCGGGGTCTCCGTGCTCAGCGGCAGCGGCGCCGTCACCAACGTCACGCTGCGGCAGCCCGCGGGGACCGGGGCGGCCGCCGTCGCCCTCAGGGGCCGGTTCGAGATACTGTCCCTCTCCGGCGCCTTCCTCCCTGCCCCGGCGCCGCCGGGCGCCACGGGCCTCGCCGTGTACCTCGCCGGCGGGCAGGGGCAGGTGGTGGGCGGGAGCGTCATGGGGGAGCTGATCGCGTCCGGCCCCGTCATGGTGATCGCGGCCACCTTCGGGAACGCCACCTACGAGAGGCTGCCGCTGGACCAGGACACCGAGGAGGGCGCCGTGCTGTCCGGGTCCGAGGGCGCCGTCGCACAGCTGGAGCAGCAGGGTAGCGGAGGAGCCGCCGTGCCCCCGCCGATGTACGCTACCGTGCCGCAGACACCGCCGCCGCACGACATGTTCGGCCAGTGGGGGCAGGCTGCCGTCGCGCGCCCGCCGCCCACCTCCTTCTAGAACTGCACCGGCGAATCGCGCGCGTCATTATTCCTCTACCTAGCTAGTTTTTAGCTTTCTGCTTTCCCCCTTCTAGTACTTGTTTGCCTAGCTTTGATTTTCTTGTTAATTAATGTGCTATGTCATGCATGACTACTTGCAGTAGTAGTAGTATGATCTTTTTCGTTTTTGTTCCTCTTTCATGTTTGGATCTTGGGAATGTACAATGGGTCCTCCTACACGTATCAAGAACCCCAACCAACAATTGTTGCTCGCTCGTCAATTAGCTTCTTCATTTATTTTTTCAATGATCATTTGGCGTTCGTATAATGCAATTATTAACTACTCCTAGGTACTAGAATATACTAGTATCCAGTTTCATACTGTAAGAAACAATGTTCCTTCTCGAGATTCGAGTTTTTGTACGGCCATGCATGCTTGTATGGTTGTATGCTTGGTTTGGGGTAAGCTTTGGTTCTTCTTTTATTTTTTGAAGAAAAGCCGGTCACTCTTCCATTCACATAGATAGAGGTAAAAAGAGGTCCACAAATATTTAGTTAATACAAAGAATGGAAGAAAACACAAAGCCATTAGGCTCTCCAAGATCTGGTAAATAGGATGATAAAGGCATTTTCTACTTCGGCTTTTTCAAGAAAATCGGGCGATTTCTTCCTTTCCATCCCCTTTCTTCCAACTTCCCCCTCCGCGGTGCACATGGTTTAGGTATGCATCCAGTGAGATTTCTGCAGCGGTTCTTTGAACAATGCATAAGGAGGGATCGCATGGAGAATTCAATGTGTTCGATTTGAAGCGGGGGGAGATGGTCGATTTGGAACTGTTCCACGAGCACACAACCTTACAAAAACTCGGGTTCATAAAAAAAAAACATAACAAAACTTCCAAAATGAAAGAACGGTCGGGAGCAAAGGTGAAACGGTTCTATCGAGACAGGATGCTCCACGTTCTTGGTGACTCTCTTTGATTCCTCAGCTCAGTTCATCTGTTTACATTATATTCGTTCAAAATGTTTTGAATAAATTTTAGAAGTTCTGGAGCAATGTTTTACAACAACAAAAAACTTATTATTGTACTTTGGCTCAATTTCAGTTAATTTATTAGTCCGTGCAACTTTTTAGACTTCTTTTCCCATATATTTTCTCTCTATTGGTGCCGTTTATGTACAACTGCGATATTTTATGCCTTAGTTGATTCTGAAAACACAACTTGTCCAGAGTCCAGACTGGTGCAACTATTTAGTTGGAATTCTCGGTCAATTGAGAATCGACAAAACCATTAGCTAAATACTACGAAACTCGAATGTAATCCTTAGACTTTTGCTTGAGTACAGATTGCATGGCTATTACTCTAGATATAGTAGCAATCAGACAAAAGGTGTAGCTAGCTAATGCACACACACACACCCAAAAAAGGCACCACGCTACATACTACATAAAAGCCTGAACAGTGGACCTGGGCCATAAACGGTACAGTACCATGATCAACTGATCGACCAGTACAACCCAATTTTGCCATATCTAGTATTTTTCCTGGGAGCAAGTACATTTTGTGGGCATATATATGTGGCGCATGACGGACATGAGCACTATAGCAGCAAACATGGCGGGTCAGCAGCAATATTCCGCTCGTCCCTAGGGGAATCTATCTAACTTTGCATCCTTCCTTGTCTGCCTCCTCTCCAAACATGCATATTTCTGATCCGTCAAGAACAAACCCCCACTACCGCAAATGCTCACTCGTCTTTTCCCTTTTTTTTTCCTTTTTCCCGAATCAGCTCAGGTTGGGCAGGAAAAGGCTCGGCACAGCCACAGGGGCTATCACTGCAGGCTATCTATAGCTGGAGCTTGTCAGTGCAGATTTAAAGTAGCATGGAGACGGCGACTGTGAGCGGCCCTACCGGACCGGACCGGACGGACACCGCCGGGCCGAAAGAAATGATAGGTGCGTGTACATGTTCCAACGCCCTCGCCAAACGGAAGGGATCTTTGCTCGCTTGGTCACTGTCCATCTTGGGATGCCTCGGGCCATCGATCTTTTCACCATCGCTTCGGGACGCTGTGGAGACGAACATTCGTGTGTCAAAACGTATTCGGTCACCGCCCCACCCTGCTGTGTGGTGCGGTAAATTTTTGCAAGAATAGGATCGGTTTATCCCAATCCTTCCTCCACTCTCTCGCCGGGCGGGGTAAGGCATCGACAGAGAGGAGGAGGACGTGATGGGTTGTGCTGATCCGAGCTGGCGATGCCTGTGTCCGTCGCCGCTGAGCAGGGCGGCAGCAAGCGGTGGGTGAGCAGCGCTTTGGAATGCAAGGGGTTCACATCGGAGTTGACGTTCTTCTGCACGGCAACGTGGATCGTGCTGCTTAATTTGCCTTTTTTGCCTTGGCCCGTTAAGGGAAGCAATCAATCAGCTTCGTTTTCACCCTACCTCGCGTCGGTCGGGAGGGGGATTAGGTTCCACCACATTTCCACCGATTTGACCTCACCCACTGCCTGCTACTCCTACGTAGGAGTAGGATTCGTTTCCGACGCATCCGGTCCCGTGCGCTCGCTCCGGCAGGATACGTACGTGTACACCCAGGATCGCAAGCTACGCGTTTGCTTTGATCCCGGTGCGGTCCCGTGCGTGCACGCCGCCAATGATTGTTGCGGACTGGTGGCCGGGCGAGGCGAGGCGACGGAGAGGAGCCATTCCGGCCGTTGCTTGTGCCGCCCACCTGTCGGGCAGACGGCATGGGGTTGATGGGTGGACGCTGGGGCCGTGAGGCGGGTCGACGCCGCACGTGGATATGACCGTGCACAGCCCAACCTTCCCACGTGGAACCAGTCGCCGCATTCAAGCACCGGACTGTCGCGCCAAAGATAGTGTGGGGGACGGGGCCCATGCACGCGCCGCGCATGCATGTACACTTTGCAGAAGTAAATGCTTACTCATCAGCGGCCATTTTTTTTCCCTCATCAGTTCGGCCCGTCCAAGACCAGGTCCTCCAAGTTTTCCGACCGGCAAACTATTTGTTCTGACTATCATCATAGATGAAGTGTTCCAATACGACGACGATCCAAGCAGATCCTCAAGCCATATAGGTTAGATGATGATCCGTGCCCCTGCACACGCAATCGGCTGGGATTGTGTAGTGGCGAGGAATTTCTTGCTCGCCTCCCACCCCCCGTCCTGCGTTTTGTCTTTGTCTTGATACCAAAGTCTAACCTGCTCTCATAATAACTTTTAAAACAAGCAAATTCAAGGCACTGCTCTGGGTCTCTAACCAACTTGCCCAAACTTGCTGCAAGGAAGACGAGGACAGCGATTGCAGGTGACGTTCTTACTCGCAGGCTCAAGGTTACGTGAGCTACCGGAGCGGCAGCAAGTTGCACGACTTACGGGGGGGTGTGCGACAGGAGCCATGAGAAGGACCGGTCAGAGCAGAGCGCACAGTGGGTTTCGAGCTTTTATTTACGACTTTTTCCCGGATCGCCCACCAACCGACGATCTAGTTCCCAGCTTTCGAATTGACAACGTGGCCACCGCGTCGGTCTAATTTGGGTGGCAGTCATAACAGTGCGCATGAACAAGTTGAAGAAGAATTCGATCAGAGTTCAGGACCTGCAAGCAACTGGCGACTGGTGCTGGAATTGGCGGGCACGAGCTAACTGACCAATGGAAGCAAATAGTAGGATGCACTAACCAGTAAGGGTACGATCAAGAGAGAGTTCAAAAAGTTCCTCAAGCAAAAAACGAAGGAAAAATATGTGAAGAAACATGTATAAAAGCAAGTCATGGGTGAAGACTAAATCTAAGCGTGCACTGTAAAAGCTGTTTAGCCCTCCAAACTAACTCACCGGCCGTGCAAGTCAAGGTTGTTTGGACATTACACTGCCACTAAAAGAAGTGACTTGGTCGTTAACAGCAATCATATGAAGGATCCTAGATAGCGTAATGACCTCACACGGTTCTACTTGTAAGCAAATCATTGGACAAATTAAAAACAGTGCGGCGATGTCGCTGTGTCAAATGAGAACCGCACCAGAAAAGAGTACAGCTTCCACTGATGACATTACAAATAGTGATGATGCAGAATGAATGGAGATCTAGTACCAAAAAACTGGCAATATGGTCACAAATGAGAACACATGATAGTATTGCCCATAAAAAACAAGACTGAAAAGCATGAAAAAACGAAAATCTGTTATAGAAGATTCAAAAAGAATACTCAAAAACATTCGAAAACATTTTTCCAAAACAAGCAGAACACATTATAGGACACTAACGATGGGGTAAATTCCTATCTGAGGAAAATAAAATTGATGCAAATAAAGCAAATTCAGCATCACATAAAGCGGAGTAGGGCGAGAAATGGAAGCTCACATGGTGTCATTATAAACTACAAGGTTGCACCTGAATGCTATCAACTGCCCTCAGGCTAGCACCATGCGTTATCTTTTTCACAGATTAAGCGTGACATGCCGATCTATTATTTGAACTCGAATATAACAGGTTCCTTGTAGGAACCACAATATATAAAAGGACAACTCATGTTCACTGAATAGTTAAAGGTAGCTTCTCAGCATTCAGTGACATTTAGCAGAATGGCAAACAACCTAACAAGCATCAAATACTTACAAGAATTTTCATCTGCTTTACCAGAACCTAGCAAAAAAATAAGTATCATGCAAACCTCATTATAATCAGCAGCAACCAAACGAAACAGGAGCACTTTGTGAAAGTTTCACAATATCATCAAAGGAGTTACCAACTTGGATGGTGCTGAGGTGTGGGTTATATCTCTGGTACACAAAAAAGCTTGTTCGCATGGTGCTAATCTGCCAACAATCCAAACTTAAATCAACAAAATGACGCAGTTCACATTAATGAAGTGTGGTGCCACTGCTAAATAAGCATGCTACCATCACAAATCTATAGCTTTTTGTTGATATTTTTGGAACATATCAGATACCAGGTATTTGATAGGACAAAATCATCTATCAGGCGACACAATTTAGCTGATACAACATTCTCATCTAGTAAGATATAAGAAGCATGTAGTACATTATTGTCTAGGACTAATTAGTATCTTTTTAATAAATTGTCTAACAGAAATAGTTGACTAATGGTGAATTATTCAGTTGATGAAAATCTACTGGAATGGCGCAAAAGGAGCACAACATCACAAAATATAAATATTTCCTTCTCAGAGTTATGGTTCTTACAAACATGTAAAAGCAAACATTACCAGATAAAAGCAGCTAAGCCTGAAAGCAGCTGCAACAAGGAAACAGCTCAGGAATCGTCAATTACTCAGAGCAACTGCCACATAAACACACAAAACATTAAACATGTATCATATAAGCACACTTCAATAACATAAGGTATGCACTTCAAAAAATGGAAACATGCAAACGCATTGCGAGAGTCCTCAGCCTAGTGATTGACAGCCTTCTTTGATCCAAAGAGATTCAAGAGCCTTCTTCTGAAGCTCATCTTCAAGTTGGTTTTGATCAGATCCTTCCCAGCCAGCCTATGAAATTCTCTTCCTAACATCAGCATCCGAGTTAGATTCAGTATCCTTCTCAACATCTGAAGACGGAATAACCACAAGCTTTGACTTCTTTGCACTAAAAGATTCAAGGGCCCTCTGTCGAAGCTCAACTTCAAGTTTGTTCGGATCAGGTTCTTCTCTGTGAGTGTATAAACCTTTCATCTTAACATCAGCATCTGAGCCAGATTGATCCTTCTCAAGATCTGAAGGTGGAGTACCAGCATACTTCGATTTTTGTTTACTGGCATGACGGTCTGCCCTTCTGCGGTGTCGTTCTTCACGCCTATGGCGCCTTTCCTCTTTCCGCAGCCTTTTCTCTTCTCTCCTCCTCTTCTTGGACTCCTTCTCATCTGAGTCGGAATCAGACTCGGAACTATCATCATGACGCCTTTTATGCTTGTGACCCTTCTTATGCCTTTGCTTCTCAGAATGGGATCTGTGTTTCTCAGATTCTTCTGAGCCTGAACTGTGATGCTCAATGTGATTACTGTCATATGTTGTTTTTTTAGCTTTTTGAAGAGGACTTCCAACATCCGATTGGGAAGCTTCATCAACTTTACCAGAATATTTCTTTGCTAAATTAGCATAATGTGAATCTGTCTTGGCACGCTCATTGTTAATCTCGTCCCTTGCAGGGGACCGCCGTTTCACAGGAGAACCATTAGGAGAATAAAACGGCCGTTTCATTCCACTACCATCACGTGCATCATCTGATGAATCTGATGGTTCATTGTCATATTTCTTGGACATATCCTTGCTGCTGCTAGAATAGAAAGAAACTGTCAAGGGTTTTACCAAAAGAAAATACTCCCTCCATCCAGAAATAACTGACTTGAGATTATCTAGATTCAAATATATCTAGACGCATTTTAGTGTATAGATACATTCGAATCTAGACAAACCCAAGTCAGTTATTCTTGTACAGAGGGAGTATGTAAGTTGTGCTGACGAGGTGCTTCAGAAAATCATCGTTAATACTGATTATTACTAGAAGAAAGTTTTATGACTTTGGAGCATGCCTTGTCAGAATCTGCCAAATACCATGCAGGAAAAACTTTTATTGAGAAATTTATCCTGAATTATAACTAAGTACACAACACTAGTCTATGAGGTGGTGGCAGTTGTTGCACATTTGTGATTTAATATTCTATTTTTTTAAGCAACCGGCAGGAGCTCTGCCTTTTCAAATAGAAAGAAGGGAAAACCAAGCGTTCAGTACAGGCCAGGCATGTTTTGATTATAGTGTAAACATGCCAAAAAAAACACCGTCCACGACACACAAAAAGGAAAATGCTAGTCTGGCTCTGCCGGAATAGCAGGCCCGAAGGCCGTGAAAGCACGCGCACGTTGGAGCATGTCCTCCCTGGCGATCTCGGCAACCTCCACAACGGTAAGGTGTTGATTAGTGAAAAAAATTCTGTTTCTTTCCTTCCAAGCGTTCCATAGGACGTAGAGCAGTCAGTCCCTGATTCTCCTTTGCTTGTTTGTGGGGATTCTCCTTTGCTCGTTTGTGGGCCTTCCGGCAATGAGGTTATCCCACCAATCCGATATGGAGGGGAACCCACTCCCCGGTGGTCCATTCCCGGCATCATTCCAGAGTTGAGTTTGGTTCCATAATGCAGACGTGAAGTGGCCAGCCGTCTCAGGGGCTCCGCGACAAAGTGTGCAGATGGGGTCATGCGTCCATCCCCTCGTGGCAAGATTGTCAGCCGTCAGCAGCTTGTCGTGCATGGCAAGCCAGGCGAAAAGCTTGCATTTTGGCTCGGTGTGGGCAGTCCAAATTTTCTTGGAAGTGAATTTGGGGTGGCTGCCATGAAATTGCACATGGTAGGCTGAGCTGGCATTGTAGGTTTCGTCCGCAGTCAGAGTCCAGGCAATGGCATCGGCTTGTCCAGGCACTAGTTGCGTGCTTTCCACCACGTCCAAGACCAGGAGGTATTGAGATAGTTGCGCAGGCGTGCTCAAACGGGCGATTGAACGTATCCAGTTGCCGTTGGATAGCTCTTTAGCCACACTCCGGTTCTTTCTCGTGGCAATTTCGAAGAGATCCGGGGCAAAGAGGCGAATAGGGCACTGAGGAGACCAGTTGTCGTGCCAGAAAGAAGGCTCTTTAATATTTTATATTAGAATAAGAAATAAGTAAAAGATGCAGTGAACCGTAATCTAGCAAAAGAACAAAAGTGCACAAAAAATACACAATGGAGAGTATACGGAGATACCCAACCGAGCGTCATGGTTGCGCCCTGCTGCCCACGCTTCCAGGTGGGTCCCGACGGCGGAGATGAGATGCCAGGCGAAAGCTTTGCACCGACTCCATGTCGTTGCCGATGACGGCGGTGCCATTGGGAGCCATTCCCCTTCTTGAAGGTGTCATCGTATGCGGAGTCTCCTGCCGTCGCGGGTGTCGAGAGGTCTCCGGGTGAAAACATGAGCTCCTTCAGAGCGGGCGACAGCGACAACTATGCCGCTACCTTCTTGAAGGTGTTGCCCTGGAGTCCTCTACACTCGTGGCGTGGCAAGTGTGCGAGAGCTAGGCATGGTTACCTTGTGGCCAAGGATGGTGGACGCCGGGGCAACGGACCCGGATGATGGATGTGTGCCAAGGCGGCGGCCTCAGACGACCTTGCAGCGATGGCTTCAAGGGGTGTTGGCCTAGCAAGGCAAGGGTGGTGTGCTGGTGCTATGTGGGTAGCAAGTCCGTCGGCCCGGTCGACGCGATCGGTGGGTCGGTCTGGTTGGCATGTCGGGGCGGCGGCCCCGGATCCCATTGGCGTGACGTTTGTGGTCTGCGGGTGGTCGTCTTGTGTAGTTTGGGCTACAAGGCATTTCGTCTGTGCTGTGTTGCGGCTCGTGACCGAGCGGAGGATGTCAGAGCAGCGGCTCCGGATACAGTTGTGTGTTAGGTGCGCCGGTGGTCTTGTGTCGCGTGGGCGGCAAGACTCCGTTGTTTGTGCGGTTTTATTGACCCGGTTTTCCTCATAAACGGGGTCGATCTGTATGGTTTTTGGGCCCGGTTTTCCTTATAAACTGGGTCAATGGTCGTCTTGACCTCTCCTCATACGCGATAACATAACAGTTCTGTTGTTATTAAAAAAAAGCAATCTTCAAGCAAGGAATAGGTAGAGAAACTTACTCCTTTTGTAATCTAGATGGGGATTTTTCTCCAGGGCTTGACTTATCAACGTCCACTTCCTTTAGTTGTAGATCAGCTGGAAAATCCTTAGATTTCATGCGTGATGAATTGGCCTTCCGTGCATTCTCTCTGAGTGTAAAAGAGAAGAAATTTATGTACATCGACAGCGAGCCAGATATTTTGAAATAACACAAAGTTCATGCAAGAATGGAGTCCAACCTTGCACGACTCCCTTCTTCCTCATCGCTGTTATCTGTGCTGTCTTGACTGGGTAACTGTTTCCCAGTGTTCTTCAAAGGACTGTCAAAATATGGTGAGGAACTTGAGTACTTGACATTTCAGTTTGGACAGTGTTATGTATAAAATAAAACTGACAGAGTACAGATCAATATAAACAATTACACACCTATCACGTGTGGAGACTCTTTCTGCATTTGTACGAGACCTCAAGGAATTTGTGAGCTTATGTTGTTCAGACCCAGGTGAACGATGACCACCCATTTCTCTATCATTGCTGCCATCGACATATGATTTCCTTCCTTGGTTCCTGCGGCAATACTGGAAGTAAGACAATGACTTCCAGAATAACAATAGCAAAATATGCCTGCATTATGGTATTACCTTTGAGCCACATCCCTATCTTTGGTGGAGGGATTACCATTTGTTCCATTTTCGGTGTCTCTACTCTGACTCCTACGTGAACGATCTGGGCTCCTGCTGTATGGACTGATACTCCTGTAAGCATCGGCGCAAATATATTCAAAACAAAAGAGTATTTAATGCAGAAAGACAACATCAGGTGCAAAGAAAATCAGAGAGCAGCATACCTTCTCCGCTGGGGAGAGACTCGACGATTTGCGGAAAGTGTTCTACTAGAAATTGGGGATTTTCTCAGGCGTTTTGGTGACCTCAGTTGGGGTGAGCGATGAGGTGACGGTGACTGCCCTTTTACTGGAGACCGTGCCCTATTTCTTCTTGGAGATGGAGATCGTAGCCTGCGTCTTCCAGGTGATGGGGACCGTGGCCTACGCCTTCCTGGAGACGGGGACCAGTGTCTGTCGGCTGGCAATCTGCGCCAAGCAGGTGATCTGCGGCGTGCAGGAGATGGTGATCTCCTAGGTGGACGAGCTGGGGACCGGCGGCGATAGGGAGATGGTGATCTACGTCGCCCTGAAGGTGGAGATCTTCTCCGAATATGAAATCTCCCCCGAGGTGATGGGGATCTCGGTACTGAAGGTGATCTCCTGGCGTACGG
Organism: Avena sativa; assembly: GCA_916181665.1. Taxonomy (NCBI): domain Eukaryota; kingdom Viridiplantae; phylum Streptophyta; class Magnoliopsida; order Poales; family Poaceae; genus Avena; species Avena sativa. The sequence goes on from OV702283.1 coordinate 27,752,748, forward strand.
TGACCTCCGCCTAAATACTGAAGGAGCAACTCTTGGAGAATGCCTTCGTGGAGAAACAGAACGTCTAGGTGAAACTGAACGTCGTGATGATCTTTGCCTAGAAGGGGATGGAGAACGCCTCCTCGGAGAAATAGACCGTTGCCTACCACGGGGTGACATAGATGTGCTCCTAGGTCTGCGATGTTCCCTGGAATGAAAAGTCAAATAGTACTGCAAGTGAGCAATTGTTACTGTTGAGACTGGCAGAACCTGTACTTGGCATGTCTAGTATAACTAGTAATAGAGAGGACAGCTGACAATACAAACACCATGACAAGGTAAAAAGAACTCGAGGTTAAACCACTACAGATAGTGTTGCACAAGACATCATGTTTATTCTTCACTAATTAGGTCGCTCAGCTTATGTGCATATTCTCTTATCAAGGGTTTGGGGCATCACAGGGCCTTACTGTTTAACTAATTGAAAGGTGTCAGTAAAAGGCAACTGCCTACAAAGAACTGTCCTTTGAGTAAATTAAAAAGCTAACGTGGGACCAAGATAAGGATACTCAAAAGAAGATACAAATGTGAAAGAATTATGCATGAAACAGTTCAACAATTAATCACATTAGGAAGTGAGCTCAGTTAGGTTGGGAGTGGATGTACAATCCCACCACCTGGGTTCAAGTCCTCGCAGACTCAAATCACATTATCTTTCAAAAATAGTTATCAACACAAACATGACAAAACTACAAGGTTTTGGAAACACCCCTTATTAATGAGCTTGCTGGAAAGTTGTAAATACAAAGAAATACCCCTTCATCTTTACAGCTATGCTTGTGTACAAGGTACAAATGGAGACTACAATTATTCCAGAGTATTACTGGTGTTGTTCAGACACAGAAATAAAAACCTTATTAAAGAGTGCAAACAAATAGCTAACTATATGAAGGAACAGAATTGAGTTTGTCAATTTGGCAATGCCCATTTGTGACGTGACATTTCTTTTCCTGGACAGCTGTTCAGGTCATTGCCAGAACATAACAATAAATAATTGGAGGAAGAGAAGAATTATTGTACAAGCTGAATAAAAGCAAAGAAAAACACACAAAGATGATAATATCATTGGGCAAGAAAATACAAGTTTGATTCATGCATGGTCTGAGAAAAAATTAATGAATTCCATCTCAAGGGCATGCATTATAGGGTTCTCCTGGTAAGAAAATAATCAAGGGGTCTCGAAGGTGGGATTCTATAAATATTATCCAATCTGGTGGCATGCATTAAAGAGTAGTACGAGCTAATGAAAGAAGTTAATAACTAACCGGCTCTTTGTTCTTGAGCTATGCTTCGAGTCCAATCCCTTTTCTCTCTCGGCATTGACATCAGGATTATTTAAAGCAGAGCCAAGTGAATCACCATAAGCTCTCGAATTACTGGTATCCCCGTCCTACAGTAGTTGAGGTAAAGAACGATATGAACCGATATAATCGGGGAAGCTATCTGAGTGTCATCAGAAACACAAGAGGTCACAAGATAACCATAGAACAAGTTATTCAAGGAAACTGTTCAGAAGGAATTAACTCACCATCATTTTGCGTTTATCCAGTTCTGTGTCCCTTCCATCTTTCTCTCGTTTCTTCTGGATTTCCTGGGCAATTCTAGCCTCTTCCACCTGAACAGAAGATGGATGGATTAAGAAATATCTCTTTCTGTAGTTTAAGCCCCGCATGCAACTCCATGAGTTGTAAAATACCAAGTTCACAAGACAGAAATACCAAATGCCAAAATAAAGTACAGTCGTTTTCCAGAAATCACATCGCAGAGAAATGTAATAAGTCCACAAATTTTAATTGCAGAATATTTTACCAGTAAGAATACAAAAACAAAATTTTACTGAACAATATTGACATATTTGACATTTTATTGTTCTATGTACAATGTCCAAGAAAAAATAGGGTTGTCCACGGCTTCAACCATAATGACAGATTGCTTTCTTCTGTCAAGACAAAATAACAAAAATTACAATATTATAATGTAGGTGCCTAGCTGAATATCTCTGACGGTTGTATTCTAACTTATTAATTACTCCATGTGTTACAAAGTACAAGGCAATTTTTGTTAGTTGGATGAATCAGCAAGTCATAAAACCAAGAGAATGGGGGAAATGACATTGCTATACATGGCATCAATGTGTTGGAAATAAGAGAGTGAAAAATTAGTGAGGATGTTTATCCATAACTGTGTACAAAGGGAGCATAAATGAGGGCAAAAGAGAGAAAATGATGTCAGATTTGGATGCAGGCCTTATATTGTTAGACATAGAAGTAATCCTTGAACATGGAGGGTTAGCCAGCAGGCCGGACATACTGAGGACTGAAAATGTACACATACCATAAGAGGAATCCAGACTTTGCACATACATGGGAGCAAGGAAGCACACATACATGTCGAGGCAGGAATTAGGTAGTGTCTAAAAAATCCAGGATTTGGGTACAGACATTAACCTCCGCAATAAAAAGTGGAGACACTAGGAAATGGGTTATTTCTAATTAAGATTTGAGAGTCCTCAGTTTAGGAGCTTAATCCATATAAAAAAGAAATGTTTTAGTTTGTCAATACTTGAATTCGATTCAAGTCAAACTTGTGGAACCAGTCAGTTGTCCTATATAGAACAAATGTGTAATGTTTCAATCAAGCAATAGAATAATCACAAGTTCTATAAGCCTTAGAACCTACCTTCCACGTCAAGGATGAGCTCTGTCACCTGTCGTTGAAGGTCGGTGCCCTATCCCCGGTTTTCCAACACGCACACTACTAACTAATCTGTTGTGAACAAAGGTTCATAACACTATACGCTTTATATTTTCAAAGGATTACTGATAACATATCTAACATACATCACAGGAATATAGTTATAATACAGTTGAACAAAAGGAGGTGACTCAAATGCAAGGAATTTCAATGTGATCGAATCTAGCTTCCTCTCAGTCGACACAGATGTTAGTTAACATCGTAGTCAATTGAATTATTCGAGTCAAAAAGACAGTTGAGTCCTTGGGTTACCAATTTATTGACTACTAGGCTAGTCATATGACTAATTGATGTTTCCTGATGGAAGCAAAGTACGATAAGGCAAGCAAATCTAGTTGAATTTCTTATGTGTGAATTCTAGCTTATGAGTTAACTGAAAACAACATGCCCAAAGTATGCCCTATAAATAGTGGTAATACAGTGATGTGTTTAATGCAAACCTTTCTCTGCTGAATCTCAGCCTCCTTTGCATCCAAAAATTGCTGGGGAACACCACTGGCATTCTGCTGAGCACTGAGGAGGAGGCTCCAGAGCTCCCTCATGAACTTCACTGTGTTCTTCTCCATGAACCCTGTCAACTGGATCTGTATGTGCTTCCCGTCCACCTCCTTGTAAAACAAACAAAAAAAGCAACGAAAACCATATAAACCTCGTGAGCTCATACTATATCAGGTCACAAAGCAATTAACTGAACCATTACATAGGCAGAATTAATAGCACTTAGTTCAGGTTAGCTAACCCAACAGAATTATATCCAAGTAACAAATAACCTGACGAAATGGCCAGAAACAAATCTAACCTACGAATGATCTACTGTTATAGATACAACCCAGACATTGTTTTGCCAATTCATGACAAGTAGATGAGCTAATCCGGTTGGAATATTGGAAATGAGAAACTGATGTCGTTTAGGCGTTTAGCTCCACAAGATGGCGACGAGTATCTGCCTTACACTATCCAAACAAACACATGCAAGATTCTGAACTTAATTCCTGAGTTACACATTCAGTTTAAACTCCAGAATAACACATGTATGATTTCAGTTTTAATTTCTGAGCTAAATCATGACATAGTTTGGTTTGTAGGGTAAAATCTTGGAGCTGATTGGGCCAGCTCTAATGTATCTATCCCAGGATGATTTATATTAACTGAGTACACAGTTTGGATTTTACTGGGCGCACACAATTCAATGAGGGCACAAGAAATATCTCTTATAAAATATCACCTTGACGTCGAGCAGGCCGTAGATGAAGTTGATAAGCACTTCATCCTCGAACCCAAGAAGCTCAGTGACCCTTGTCGCAATCCACGGCTTCATAACGTCCATCTTCACCTTTGACATGTCCACCTAAATCCAACAAAAAAATAATTATAGTTTCCGCTGAACCAACAGCAGATAGTCCCCCTCTGGACTCTCGTCGGCCAGAACCCAATGAAGGCATAGGGCACGAACGGACAAATTAACCTGGTGGTCAAGCTCGGACGCAAACTTCTGCGTCTTGAGCAGCTTGGCATGCTTGTTGGAGAAACGGGTATCCTGGTCGGCCGACGTCCCCTGCGAAACCACGGCGAATCAGCGCACCTCTCACAGATCCGACGAACCAGAAATACAAAGCGAGGTTGCCAAGCTAGATCGATACGTCGATTGGTAACCGCTTACCCGGAAGAAGCCTCCCGACATCTTCACAGACGGAACGGCCGCCGGAGCAGCCGCCGCTTGTGGAGAGGATGCCGATGAAGGGTTGCTAGGGTTGGAGGCGTGCGTGGGAAGACGACGACGAGTTGCGGGTGCAGGGGGGAGAAGAGACGGCAGGAAGGGCCAAGACAAATAGCCCGATCCAAAACAGTCGCCCACGTGGGCTCAGCCCACCCGTTTGTGGGCTTTCAAGTCAATTCACTCCGAGTGCGTGTGGATTGCGATTCATCATTGCACTCTACAACCTAAAAAAACTTTGCTATCTTTTTACAATCAAGTGATATACTCCCTCCTACTTAAAATAGACGTCGTATATATTTATCAAAATTTTGATGAATCTATTTAGTATATAAATTTATCTAATTTTTTTTAAACATGTGACATCTATTTATCTAAATTTTGCCAAATCCGCGACATCTATTTTGAGACGAAGGGAGTACTTGAGTAGTACACATGGTACATATGAATAAGCTGTATGCCTGTATCCAACAGTTACAAAATAAAGTCTAAAAAAACGAGTAAATCTGTGATTTTAAAACTCTTTCTTCTTTCATAACATGATCTTATGCTTTTGTGAAAGCAACTAACAAAAACTAATATAGATGTCAAACCATATATATGTAAATACCAACGAGAATTCTCGTATAATTTTAATGTGAACTGCAGTGTCAAGGCTACATGTAGCCATTAAAGTAATCACACAACATCGCCAAGAGTCCGAGGGTCAACGGCGGCATGCGACGCATGAGAAAGAGAAGAGGAAGAGGAATCAAACGGGCCTCATTGTGCTCATCGAGGGTGACGGGGCACCAGCGGCAAGGTCGGGGCGGCGGAGTGGTTCGGCCATCCGTAGGCAGCAGCTTCATGTGGTCGTCGAGGTCGTCTTCGTAGCCGACGAGGTCCTCGCCGTCCTCCTAAATCTCAAGGTGTGGTCAACACGGCTCAGAGGCTCCTCCTCCGATAGCCGTGGCTCGTCGGATAACGGCTACGGAGGAGCTCGAGTCGAGCTCTACAGCTCGGGCGAAAAAGGATAAAGTGGAGGAGGTGGTGCAGCAAGATGAGGGTGGGGCTCCTTTATAGATTAAGGGAGGGACGGTGGTTTGCGAAAGTGGCAGCGTCAACGACGGAACAACCGTGAGATCTACAAGGTCATAGGCAGGATAAGGAGAGAGGATAGGGGCGTAGAGAGGATAAGGAGTGGTGTAGAGCTTATCCTCCACTGGTGCAACGCACCTTGAAGGAGAGGGGCATGAGGGGCGCGGGGGGTTGACCACTGGCGGTTTCGGGAGGCCGGCGGGAGAAGGAAACGGATCTGACGATCGGGGGGCCCTTGCCACTGAGTGAGAGGGGAGAGAGGAAAACGGGAGGGTGTCCTCTTGGCGTCCAATTTTAATCGGACGGCCGAGGGATAGTTGTACCCTTTAGGCGGTTAGTTGGGCCATTGGGCCGAGCCGGTGCGATGTGCGACACTCGCGCGGGAGGGAGTGGCTGGGCCGGACCAGGTTGGTTCGGTCCGAGCTGATAATACATTTTCCCAACATGTTTATTGTGTTATAAACATGGTTAGAAAAATATTATTAATATTCCAAAAAATACAAATAACTAGAATAAGGTCCAAATTAGACTTACAGAGAATTCTCCAACCAAAATTCATTTTATTAAACAAGGTTGAGAAAAAAATCAAATAAGCCCTCGAAAAGTTTCAATTGCTTCATAATAATTCAACACAATTAAACAACTAATTTAATAATATGTCTATTTTACTAAATGTTACAAAATGGTAAATTTTAGGATGTTACAATAGGCCACCACACGATAATACCAAGGATCTGTTTACAAAATGGTTTACAACATGATGGTACTTGATATCTCATGGTCTTAAGGATAACAATATGAATCCATCTTATAGTAAATCATCTGGTGGATATGTTTCATATCCTTGTCTCTCTCAGACAATGTACTCTCATTGTTGGTGGCATACCCTATAGGTAAACAATGACTAAAAAATATGATCATCACACAACACATGAACTAGTTCTAGAGGCTAGACTAGGAACAACTTGGTGTGTTCATCTTTACTACACTTGCGTGTGATGCTTATTTTGATTCTCACAATTAAGGTTCACAACAGTTCTAGCATATTTGGATGAACTCATATATTGAACAAGAGATTATATACTAATCATTAGTATTATTGCTTCTAGAGCATTAATCCAAACAATAAAGTCTTAGTTATATAACTATAAAAAAACTCTTTGCGGGAGACAACCCGGTTATTTTTTAGATTTGTCTTTTAAGTTTTTGCTCTAGCAAGAAATTTTTATTTTTTGTTTACTAGAGTTTCAAATAAAGTACCAAGTTTTATCCATGTTAGATGTTTAAGTTGTAATACATATGCAGAGTTGTATATTTCTATACGTTGTTGTTCACGAAACGATTTGTGTAATTTTCTTGGTATCTCTTATTGGGCTAATTTTTTTATCAGATGTATAACTTTTCATTCTCTGTATGTAAAAAATTGACAAAAAATACTGACATATATTCCTAAGTGGTCAAAAAATTACGTTTTCCAAGTTATTTTTCTAGACGGGTTTTGTCTTTTGATGCAATAGTGGGTTTTTTTGAGTTTCTGTTTAATTTTTTTTAGTACTTTTAAATATTTAAATAAATGTTGGCCACTTAAGCAACTCTCTGGACATATGAGATTCCAGTTTATTTGAAGTTTGGATGGTACCTTGGATATTGTCTTTATGCCACTAATTTCGTCCCACATAAAAAGATATGAGAGAAAGTTTTGTGTTGAAGTTTTTCCAGTCAATGGAGGAATAACATACCATGAGCTATCCAAGAATGGTGAAAATCATAGGTTTGTATATGCCCAAGGTTTTCCATCGGACCTATCACGCTCTCGGTTTGTACACCTCTACATTCTGTTTTTCGAGCAACATAAGATTATCGCAAAAACTTAGAGCGTATGTATCTAGTTTTAGTTTTGAATTTTTTTATCAATTTTCCACTAAATAAAAGGCCACCAAATGTAGATGTATTTATTGTTTACAATCTAGCTACTGGAATAAAAACTAAGTTCATGAGCAAAGGTCATTAAAAAAGGTGAGAAGATGAATAGTTACATGAAAATAACTAATGACTATTCTTACACTTTGTGCGATGTTTTATTTTTGAGTTTATGATATCTTGCAAGTGTCACATGTAGTATCAGAACTCATTTACCTCGTGTATGTTTAAGTCTAAGTTCATCTTTCATGTTAGGAAATTAGTAGTGCTATGGACACTTTTGCATACTTATTCCTAGTGGTAAAAAATCCTCCTTCTTGCTTGCCTTGCACGCACTAAACATGATATAGTGTTTGTACATCCATCAACCTTAAACCAAATTATTCCAGTGTGCCCACCATATCTACCTATATATATATTCCAATGTTATTTCAAGTAAATTTCTCATGTGCTATTTTATCAAAATTACGAATCATGCTACTTTGTCTATGCTTGGCCTCGATAAGTTGGTTGTGGAGTGATTCACAATCTTGACAGGCACAACCACCTTTGTGAAATTAAATAAAGAACCAATAACCATGGGTGGTATAGAAAATTTATCAAAAGGGGCAAGAAAGAAAATAAATACTTTATGGTGTAAGTTGTGTATGACATTTGTTTAGTTGACTTTGACATGATTTTTTGACCAATAAAATAAGCCACACTTACGCGGTGGACATTTTCAGCTAAAAGTTGATCATATTATCATTGGAGTATGGATGGTCATCAAAATATACATGCAAGTGTGAGCACGGTGTGTCCACTCGTGCAAATGGGTAATAGATACTCTAAAGATTCATGTCAAACTTAACCATTCTTATGTCATGTATAACTTATAACATCTGAGACATGAAAGTGTAATTAAGCCATTAAAGATGCTTATGATAGGGGTAGTGGAACAAAACACTAATGATAAACTATGAACCAAAGCATGCCCTTAAGTAATGTTATTTGGAAGATAGATATCCTGCACATGTTTAATCTTTGCTTCCCTTTTCGAAGGGACTTTCTACTTTTTTCTGACTCAAGAGGAACAATGTTTTTTGAAAAATATATCTATTCTAAGACCAAAAGTTAGGAACAATTATCAATAGATAAGCTTGCTTATGAATCATTTATATCTTGCATACAAGTTTGTTTAATTGTCCATAGTACTTGTTCAGTGACTATTACGGAAGATGCTTCTATTCTGACTAGTTGAATGTCCATGGGTTGCTACGGCATATTAAATTTCTTTTCTTTCACCCTAGGTGTAAATAACACGTACATGTAAATTCACGAGTATAAACCGCTGATAATTGAAATTCAAAGAAGCATTTTTATCTGCAAAAAATACAATTCAAACTCCAACTGAAGGAAATAAAAATGTTAACCATGAAATGTATCAATGTTGCAGTGAAATAAAGATCATGTTACGACGAAATGTGTTGTGCGCAATAAAAGAACGATACTACGCATATGAATGTATCATCATTTTTGTCATGGACTTTATGATGTAGAGACTACACAATGTGCAATCAAATTTTGCAATCCGATTGAATCAAAAACTTCTAAACATGACCTTTAAGGTCCCACAAGAGTAAAAGATTTCAATCCTTCAGAAAGAAGTTCTACAAAAGAACAAGATTTTAACCATGCGGGCACTTTTTAGACATCTTGCATGAACGTGTAACAAAATTTCGGTGTGGAATTGTTGGCGCATGCTTTGAGAGCCTCCCGTTGCAGGTCATGTAATCATGTTCACAGTAACTAACGAGTAGGCCAGTGACATGTTCTTACAACTGGTTGCTGGTTGCAGCATACACACAAAACCAAGTATAGACAAGAACAAATACCGATTCACGGTAAGATCAATTCAATTTTTCTAAAAGATTTATAGTAAAACCACACAGTTCCATAACCTGTGATATCATACAATAACCAACAACTACCCCACATGTGCATCATATTGTGCTTTACGGTATTATTCTCTATGTCCATATAGCCAATACAAGAAAATTTTTGTAGAGGAAGACTGAACTTCTTACATATATGAACAGAATGACAATTGGCTTGTAATAGACTGCAAGCTAGACTATCAACCAATAAGACCTTGCAAACTCAATAAACCTAACTTTTCTAGCAGATTCTTTTTTGTCCAGACATTTATCTTTCACTTTCAGATCCAACGCTCGGCAAATTAATTGTTAACGAAAAAAATCTCCAAATCATAAAGGAAACAAAGCACGTGATTTTTGTAATTTCATGCAAGTGGCCAAAGTCGTCCCTTTTCTGTCACAATATGGCAAAGAAATTAGGTGTGGTTTTTCTAAAGAAGCGTATGGTCTACACTATTCTCATCAGCTATTGCACTAATTGAAGTTTCAGAAGAGTTCAACATTTTTTTAGTTGCTTCACTCTTGGAGTTTGAGTTGTACCTTTTAAAATGCTTCTTTGAATTTCAATTATCTTGGTACAGATGCTACAATATTATCATCATATATAAAATGGTGCTATCGAAAATTCGCACATGTGAGGAAAATTACAGTAGAAAACCCCCGCAGGGCTAAGACAAAGCACACCTAGCATGGTTTCACCCCAAATTGAATAGCATGTCGTTAAAGGCTTAAATTTTGCAGTGACAATACCTAAAGTTTGCATAATCACAATAAGTGAGCATTACAACCACTTCCTATATTAATACATAATGACAAGAATGGGTAGTTTTATAAAGAAAAGACAAGATTAAAATACACAATGGTAGAATAGAATTGGATAGTTTAATCATAAGCACTGTCTCGATTACGTTGTATTAGGACCTGAGAGCGGTTACAGAATAAGCCAATTAAAAATTATTTTAGATCGAGCGGATTGAGTCAGTTTAGCTGTGATAAAGTGGGAGAGAAGAGCACGTGTAGTTCAACTGTAAAATAGAGACAGGTAGGGGCAATTCGTGGCGGCGCTCGAGATCAGGGAAGCCAGTGCATGCCCGCATTGCATGATGTATCCGTCGGCGACAACAATTTGATTGCGAAGGGCCTGTCGTGGCTCTCGTCTTGATAAACACAGGGCATGTAAAAACCAATATTCTGGACTGGAACTCTACATTTTTACAATAAACAAATTAAAAACATAATCGCCATACAAGAATAATACTCTAAAGTCGAAATGCATGATATGTATAGATCAATAAAATGCTGAAATTATGGAGCTCTTCTAAAGCATGAGACACCCTGTTTAGAAGTAGTATTTTTTGGCACGGGAAATCCTTGAGAGGCCTAGAAGCTATATAATAAAAGCGGTGGGTATAAAATTTAATTTTTAGTGAGGCTTCTAGCAACTCTTTCCCTAAGAAACCTACATTTTGAAGATAAGGCCGCACAAATTAGAGGAAGGGTCCTAGAACAAAATCTTAAAAAGCAATCGATCCCCCGATCCCCTCCACCGCCGTTGTGAGTCTGCCAACACCGGGTATCACCATCGTCGGGAAAATGCCACTTGGGGCTATGGTTGCACTGCCTCCCAGATAGGGGTCGGAAGACTTCCTTCTAGGTTGATGCGCGCCAGGCTGCGTCGCAATCACCATTAGGAAGAGGAAACTGAAGGGTTTCGCGGCATAGTAAATCAAAATTTTCTACGGATGCGAACAAAGGGAAAGCCAAGATCTAATCTAAGAGATGCAATCAACGAGAGAGATTGGATTAGATATTCATACCCTTGAAGATTCGCACAGCGGAACGTTCGTCGGAACACGGGTGATGTAGTCGTACTCGCTTCTCCTCCTCGCGATCCGATCTGATCTAGCACCACAAGTGGCGGTGCCTCCGTGAGATGCACACGTGCAGCACCTCGACGTCTCCTCCTTCCTCGGACCAGCAAGTATGGTGGAGAGATAGATTGGATCTACAACACGACGGCGTGGTGTATATGGTGGAGAATTTCTGCAGCAGGGCTTCGCCTACAAACAGTCGGGAGGGAGAGAGGAAAGCTAGCAAGGCAACTAGGGTTTGGAGGAGAGGTGTGGGGGGTTGGTGCGCCCCCACCCCTCTTTATATAGAGGGGGGCGCAGCCCTAGCCCCTCCCCCAAGCCCAAAGGATAAGGAGTGGGGGGCATGGACTCTCCCCTCTTCTAGAAACCCTATCTCTAGTTTAAACGATTTAAACTCTCTAGGATCGGCTGGGCCCCATGGGGCCGTGTGCCCCTGGCCCAATGCGGCCAGGACACTCCCTCATAGGCCCATGCCCCCTCCCGGAAGGTGGGGCCACGTTGGTCCCCTTCCGAAAGGTTCTAGAAGCTTCTGGTACAATACCGATTAACCCGGAACAATTCCGAACTCCAAAAACTGCACTGCCTTATATGAATCTTATTCTCCGGACCATTCCGGAACCTCTCGTGATGTCCCGGATCCCATCCGAGACTCCGAACAAAAATTCATAAATCAATTATCCAATCTATCCTAGCGTCGAGATACGTTAAGTGTGTGACCCTGCGGGTTCGAGAATATGCAGACATGATCTTCTATCAATAATCAACAGCGGGGTCTGGGTACCCATATTGACTCCCACACATTCATAGATGATCATATCGGATGAACCACGATGCCAGGATTCAATCAATCCCATATATATATTCCCTTCGTCTCGCGATATTTTACTTGCCCGAGATTCGATCGTCGGTACCGTCATACCTAGTTCAATCTCGTTCACAGCAAGTACTTTACTCGTTCCGTAATCCGATATCACTTTGTGATTAACTCCTTAACCACATGCTTGCAAGCGGTGTTGATATCGATTACCGAGTGGGCCCGAAGTATATCTCTCCGACTTGGGAGGGACAAATTCCATCTCGATACATACAACCCAACAGATACTTTCCGATCACCTGAGAGACACCTTTATGATCACCCTCTCATAGGATGACGTTTGATGACCTCAAAGCTTTCTTCTGGTACCAGGGAGTTGCATTATCTCATGGTCTAAGGAATACAATATTTGACATAGGAAAAGCTTCGCAAAGATGAACACGATGAAACGATCTAATTGCTTTGCTTAGTTTGGGTCTGTCCATCATATCATTCTCCCAATGATATGATCTCATTATCAATTGACAACTCATGTCTATGGTTAGGAAACCTTAACCATCATTGATCAATGAGCTAGTCCTTAGAGGCGTACCAGGGACACGGTGTTGTTCACAAACCACACAAGTATTAATGTTTCCGCTTAATACAATTCTAGCATGGAATATAAACTTTATCATGAACAAGAATTATAATAATAACATCTTTATTATTGCCTCTAGGGCATAATTCCAACAGTCTCCCACTTGCACTAGAGTCAATAATCTAGTTTACATCTGGCAACAATCTCACACCCATGGCACTGAGGTGTTGATCATGTTTTACACGTGGAAGAGGTTTAGTCAATGGATCTGCGACATTCAGATCTGTATGTACTTTGCTAATCTTCAGATCTCCATCTGCTATATAATCTCGGATTATATGAAACTTGCGGTTGATATGCTTGGTCTTTGGATGATATCTTGGTTCCTTAGCGAGTGCTATGGCGTCAGTGTTGTCACACAATATCTCTAGTGGGTCCAATGCACTTGGAACCACGCCAAGCTCAGTGATGAAGTTTCTGATCCAAACTCCTTCACTTGACGCTTCTGCAGCAGCCATGTATTCCGCTTCCACTGTTGATCCCGCGATCACGCTTTGCTTGCAGCTTCTCCAGCTCACAGCTCCTCCATTCAAAATATAAACGTATCCTGTCTGAGATTTGGAATCATCCTTGTCGGTGTCGAAACTAGCATCGACGTAACCTTTTACGACAAGCTGTTCATCACCCCCATAGACTAAGAACATTTCTTTAGTTCTATTTAGGTACTTTAGGATGTTCTTCACGGCTGTCCAGTGTTCCACTCCTGGATCACTTTGATATCTGCTCGTCAAACTAAGAGCATTGGACACATCCGATCTAGTACACAGCATGGCATACATGATGGAACCTATGGCCGAGGCATAAGGCACTTTGCTCATAGCTTCCCTATCATTTACCGTAGCTGGACACTGAGCCTTGCTCAATATCTTACCTGACAACATAGGCACTGAACCTTTCTTTGCCTTATCCATTCTGAACCTTTTCAGAACTTTGTCTAGGTATGTACTCTGGCTTAAAGCTATCAGGCGTCTTTGTCTATCTCTATAGATTTTGATGCCCAATATATAAGCAGCTTCACCTAGGTCTTTCATTGAAAAACACTTGTTCAAATAACTCTTCACATCGTTAAGCATGTTGATGTCATTTCCGATAATCAATATGTCATCCACATACAGTACCAGAAACGTCACCGAGCTCCCACTCACTTTCTTGTAGATACAAGCTTCGTAGCAATTTGGAACAAATCCAAAACTCTTGATCACTTGATCAAAACGAAGGTTCCAACTCCGAGATGCTTGCTTCAGTCCATAAATGGAACGCTGAAGTTTGCATACTTTACTAGCATCCTTAGGATCGACAAAACCTTCGGGTTGCATCATATACAACTCTTCATCAATGTTCCCATTGAGGAAAGCAGTCTTGACATCCATCTGCCATATTTCATAATCATGAAACGCAGCAATTGCTAATAAAATCCGAATGGACTTAAACATCGCTACGGGAGAGAAAGTCTCATCGTAGTCAACACCTTGAACTTGTCGAAAACCTTTTGCGACAAGCCGTGCTTTATAGACGGTAACATTACCATCCGCGTCCGTTTTCTTCTTGAATATCCATTTGCACTCAACGGCCTTTCGGTCGCTAGGAGGATCCACCAATGTCCATACTTGGTTTTCGCTCATGGATCCCAAATCGGATTTCATGGCTTCCAGCCATTTCTCAGAGTCTGGGCTCATCATCGCTTCCTCCTAGTTCGTAGGTTCACTGTCTTCTACCAACAAGACAGTCAAGACAGGGTTGCCGTACCACTCAGGAGGGGCACGCGACCTTGTCGACCTGCGACGTTCAGTAGCAGCATCGTCCGAAGCTTCATGATCCTTGTCATTAGCTTCCTCTATTGTTGGTGCAGGCGGCACTGGAACAATTTCAGGTGTTGCGCTACTCTCCAATTCAAGAGAAGGTTCAATAACCTCGTCTAGCTCTACTTTCCTCCCACTCACTTCTTTCGAGAGAAACTCCTTCTCAAGAAAGGAACCGTTCTTTGCGACAAACACTTTGCCTTCGGTTCTGTGATAGAAGGTATACCCAATAGTTTCCTTAGGGTATCCTATGAAGACGCATTTCTCCGCTTTGGGTTCGAGCTTGTCCGGCATCAACTTCTTGACGTAAGCTTCGCATCCCCAAACTTTAAGAAACGACAACTTAGGTTTAGCACCAAACCACAGTTCATACGATGTCGTCTCAACGGATTTAGATGGAGCCCTATTTAAAGTGAATGCAGCGGTTTCTAATGCATAACCCCAAAATGATAACGGCAAATCAGTAAGAGACATCATTGATCGGACCATATCTAATAGGGTTCGATTCCGGCGTTCAGACACACCATTGCGCTGTGGTGTTCCGGGTGGCGTGAGTTGTGAAACGATTCCACTTGCTTTAAGATGCGTGAGAAAATCATAACTCAAATATTCACCTCCACGATCGGATCGTAGAAACTTAATCTTTCTGTTACGATGGTTCTCCACTTCATTCTGAAATTCCTTGAACTTTTCAAATGTTTCAGATTTATGTTTCATTAAATAGATATACCCATATCTACTTAAGTCATCGGTGAAAGTGAGGAAATAGCGATATCCACCGCGCGTCGAAACACTCATCGGTCCGCATACATCAGTATGTATGATTTCCAACAAGTCCGTTGCTCGCTCCATCATACCGGAGAACGGGGTTTTGATCATCTTGCCCATGAGGCATGGTTCGCATGTGTCAAATGATTCAAAATCAAGAGACTCCAAAAGTCCATCAGAATGGAGTTTCTTCATGTGCTTTACACCAATATGACCTAGACGACAGTGCCACAAATAAGTAGTATTATCACTATCTACTTTGCATCTCTTAGCCTCAATGTTATGGATGTGTGTTTCATCCCTTTCGAGATTTAGAAGAAATAAACCATTCACAAGAGGTGCATGACCATAAAAGATGTTACTCATATAAATAGAACAACCATTATTCTCCGATTTAAATGAATAACCGTCTTGCAATAAACACGATCCAGAAATAATGTTCATGCTCAACGCAGGCACATAATAACACTTATTAAGGTTTAAAACTAATCCCGAAGGTAAAACTAAGGAGAGCGTGCCGACGGCCATCACATCAACTCTTGATCCGTCGCCAACGCGCATCGTCACCTCATCCCTCGCAAGCCGCCGTCTATTCCGTAGCTCCTGTTTCGAGTTACAAATATTAGCAACTGAACCGGTATCAAATACCCAGGCACTACAACGAGGGTAGTAAGGAAAACATCAATAACATGTATATCAAATATACCTTTGATGGTGCCAGCCTTCTTGTCCGCTAAGTACTTCGGACAGTTGCGCTTCCAGTGACCCTTGTCCTTGCAATAGAAGCACTCAGTGTCGGGCTTAGGACCAGACTTGAGCTTCTTCTCAGCAGGGGCATTGCGCTTGCCGCCGTCCTTCTTGAAGGGTTTCTTTGCTCCCTTACCTTTCTTAAAGGAGGGCTTGTTGACCATCAACACATGATTATCCTTCTTGATGTCCACCTCTGCAGCCTTCAGCTTTGCGAAGAGCTCGGTGATCGTATCAGTGGAACCAATCTGATTATGAGTCACTACAAAACTTTTGTAGCTGGGAGGGAGTGATTGCAGAACCCTGTCAATCTTGAGATCCTCTGGAATCGTGCATTCCAGTTGCTCAAGACGTTGAGTGTAGCCCGACATCTTTATGGCGTGCTCACTAACGGAACTCCCTTCCTCCATCTTGCAGTTAAAGAACTTCTCGGAGATCTCATATCTCTCAGAACGGGCCTGAGTCTGAAACATGGTTTTCAGCTCCTCGAGAATCTCGAAGGGCCCGGCATACTCTTCAAAACGATTTTGAAGCTCCGGTTCCATAGCAAACAACATGGTGCTCTTAATCACACCATAATCATCTTTGCGCGACTGATAGACAGCTTTCTCATCAGCCGGCGCAGTTGCAGCAGGGGGGTCACCTAACGCTTTCCCAAGGACATAGTCCTTTTGTCCGCCAGACAGAATGATTCTTAGATTGCGGAACCAATTGGTGAAGTTAGACCCATTGTTTCTAAGCTTTTCCTTCTCAGCAAAAACGTTGAAGTTGAAGTTGGACTTGGCCATGTGATCTACAGTATTTGCAAGTACAATTTAGACTATGTTCATGATAAATAGTTCAATTTAATCAAATTACTAGATGAACTCCCACTAAATTCAACATCCCTCAAGTTGTTTAGTGAACACGATCCAAATTCACCACACCTAATCCGATCATCACGAGAAGAGATGTGGTTTCAATGGTGGACAACAAAGTGTCGATCATATCACTCATATGACTCATGCTTAACCTTTCGGTTCTTGTGTTCCGAGGCCATGTCTGTACATGCTAGGCTCGTCAAGCTAGACCCAAGTATTTCTGCGTGTGCAAAACTGGCTTGCACCCGTTGTATGTGAGCGTAGAGTCTATAGCACCCGATCAGCACGTGATGCTTGGACACGACGAACTTTCGCAACGGTGCATACTTGGGGAGAACACAGTTTTTATCTTGATCTTTAAGTGAGGAATCATCTTATAATGCTACCGTCGCGATCTAAGCATAATAAGATACATAAAGGGATAAACATCACATGCATATAACTTTATGTGACATGGTATAGCCAATCCTCGCGCAATGATCTCCATCTTGTGCGTTCCGGCATGATCTCCATCACTCCACCATGATTGCCTCCACCACGAATAGCAACTACAACTATTGCTAACTACTTAGCGATAAAGTAAAGCTATTACATGGCGTATAAGAAGTTGACTCGCAGGTCATACACAATTATAAAGACAACCATATGGCTCCTGCCGGTTGTGTACTCATCGACATGCAAGTCGTGAAACATTACAAAACATGATCATCGCATACAATATACACATCACATCTTGGGCCATACCATATCACAGAAAACACTCCCTGCAAAAGCAAGTTAGACGCCTCTACTTTGTTGTTGCATGTTTTACGTGGCTTATGGGAGTAGATGCTAAGAACGATTCTTACCTACGGAAAGCCACAACGGTGATATTATGGTTGCCAAAATCCGGTGTTAATCCCATGACAACTATAGTGAGAGAAACTGACATCCACCAGCCGCATGTGTGGAACAAGCCACACGTCAAGTGCGGAGCCGGTCTCGCGAACGACGTCGCGTAAGGTTGGCCTGAACCGCTTCAATCTCACTATCCCGCGTCATAAGAAGAACACAAACAAGAGGCTTGCAACAGAAAACATCAACGCCCGCAACAACCATGTTGCGTTCTACTCGTGAAACACATCTACGCATAGATCTAGCTCTGATACCACTGAAGGGTTTCGCGGCATAGTAAATCAAAATTTTCTACGGATGCGAACAGAGGGAAAGCCAAGATCTAATCTAAGAGATGCAATCAACGAGAGAGATTGGATTAGATCTTCATACCCTTGAAGATTCGCACAGCGGAACATTCGTCGGAACGTGGGTGATGTAGTCGTACTCGCTTCTCCTCCTCGCGATCCGATCCGATCTAGCACCACAAGTGGCGGTGCCTCCGTGAGATGCACACGTGCAGCACCTCGACGTCTCCTCCTTCCTCGGACCAGCAAGTATGGTGGAGAGATAGATTGGATCTACAACACGACGGCGTGGTGTATATGGTGGAGAATTTCTGCAGCAGGGCTTCGCCTACAAACAGTCGGGAGGGAGAGAGGAAAGCTAGCAAGGCGGCTAGGGTTTGGAGGAGAGGTGTGGGGGGTTGGTGCGCCCCCACCCCTCTTTATATAGAGGGGGGGCGCAGCCCTAGCCCCTCCCCCAAGCCCAAAGGATAAGGAGTGGGGGGCATGGACTCTCCCCTCTTCTAGAAACCCTATCTCTAGTTTAAACGATTTAAACTCTCTAGGATCGGCTGGGCCCTATGGGGCCTTGTGCCCCTGGCCCAATGCGGCCAGGACACTCCCTCATAGGCCCATGCCCCCTCCCGGAAGGTGGGGCCACGTTGGTCCCCTTCCGGAAGGTTCTAGAAGGTTCTAGAAGCTTCCGGTACAATACCGATTAACCCGGAACAATTCCGAACTCCAAAAACTGCACTGCCTTATATGAATCTTATTCTCCGGACCATTCCGGAACCTCTCGTGATGTCCCGGATCCCATCCGAGACTCCGAACAAAAATTCATAAACCAATTATCTAATCTATCCTAGCGTCGAGATACGTTAAGTGTGTGACCCTGCGGGTTCGAGAATATGCAGACATGATCTTCTATCAATAATCAACAGCGGGGTCTGGGCACCCATATTGACTCCCACACATTCATCGATGATCATATCGGATGAACCACGATGCCAGGATTCAATCAATCCCATATATATATTCCCTTCGTCTCGCGATATTTTACTTGCCCGAGATTCGATCGTCGGTACCGTCATACCTAGTTCAATCTCGTTCACAGCAAGTACTTTACTCGTTCCGTAATCCGATATCACTTTGTGATTAACTCCTTAACCACATGCTTGCAAGCGGTGTTGATATCGATTACCGAGTGGGCCCGAAGTATATCTCTCCGACTTGGGAGGGACAAATTCCATCTCGATACATACAACCCAACAGATACTTTCCGATCACCTGAGAGACACCTTTATGATCACCCTCTCATAGGATGACGTTTGATGACCTCAAAGCTTTCTTCTGGTACCAGGGAGTTGCATTATCTCATGGTCTAAGGAATACAATATTTGACATAGGAAAATCTTCGCAAAGATGAACACGATGAAACGATCTAATTGCTTCGCTTAGTTTGGGTCTGTCCATCATATCATTCTCCCAATGATATGATCTCATTATCAATTGACAACTCATGTCTATGGTTAGGAAACCTTAACCATCATTGATCAATGAGCTAGTCCTTAGAGGCGTACCAGGGACACGGTGTTGTTCACAAACCACACAAGTATTAATGTTTCCGCTTAATACAATTCTAGCATGGAATATAAACTTTATCATGAACAAGAATTATAATAATAACATCTTTATTATTGCCTCTAGGGCATAATTCCAACAGAAACTTGGCCACCGCCGAGTTAGGAGCGACCTCTATGGCCTTCGGATAGTGCCGACAACCTCGCCGGAGCTTGGATTCTCCAGAAAGCACAGCTTCGAGAGGGCGTAAACACCCACGCCCTCCATCTTCCTGAGGAGCACCAGGAGTAGAGGACCAAGGAAACGCGTCGTTGTTTGCCTCACCGTCGTCGCTACAGCATAACAAGATAGCGTCCCCCTCTTAGTCCAGCTCCCTCGCTCCATATTGACTGTCCCCTCCATAGGGGACCAACTCAAGCTTCTTGTCGATGTGTAGAAAGCAACGCCCCTTGATCACTCCCCTTCACACCGCCAAGTGGAAGGGGAGTTCGCCACTGGTGAAGTTTAGACTGAGTTAGTTCACAGTGCCCATTGTGACGACCACCACCCTCGTGAGGCGACGCCACGTGCAATCCCAGCACCCGTCACCAATGGCGCTCTTCATGACAATCATCCCCAGCACCCGACACCAATACCTTTCTTTACATCCATTTGATCTTGGCATAGAAACACAAATTTGCCAATTTGTATGTATCGCTCAAAGTTGATCTCTCAATTCGCAAGTACAGATATTGGATTGCCCATAAGGAATCAACAAACAACCCATGTGCACCTACAAATTGGCACAAATAACTTGAAGAGTTGTATGTGCAAAACTGTACAAAACACTAAGAATTATTCAAAGGAGGAGAAGATAAGCAATCTTATGCCGGAAAGAAAATAGACCGCGCCTTAAGAGCATGGCAGCGGGTCACAGACTCGCAGGGCAGGCTCAGCGGCACCGCACAAAGAGTTCGCTGCAACTCCGGCTTAGTCCTCCATCATCTTCTCGCACAGAGGTTAGTACTAACATAGTTTAAATGGGAAAATAAGTTATATCTTAGTATAAGTGTTGCAAAAGTTTGAACAAGTTTTTCATGTTCTTTTGTCAATAAATAAGACAACCTCTGATCTAATATTTCAGCAGGACGAAATCCTTAGTCAACTTCATGTTCCCATAATACACTACTGGAGATTTTAGTCATTAGTTAGAAAATATCACCGTACCAGAAATTGGATCATCATTGCATGGGCATAGCCACTTGTATCTACAAGGAGTGCTTTTGCAACGCAATGAGAAATTGGATGGTTGCTTCTACTCTAGCCTTTGAGCCCAATCTTGTTACTCATCATGCAATTTCACACAACGGTTATATCCATTAGATGCCTTCAAATATAATCATATTGTAATGCGATATTGTAACAGAGCCAATTCAATTCATGAGGTCAACTCAAATAGCATAATATTCCCATCTTAAATTTTGAAGGCTAATTATTCTAGTAGGCCCAATTGGTGAAAAATTTCTAAGCTCCGAGCAATTAGTACATGCAAACTATTCCATAATCCAATATAAAGAAAAGGCCCGTACTAATTACCTTGGGGCGAGGAAGAAGGGGACTGGTTCACTGGTAAACATTGACTAAAATAGGCGAGGAGGTTAGAGCTGATGCCGAGGAACAACGGCTTTCTCTCCTTTGGCATTGTCGCCATCACCGCGTCTATCTGCCCGTGCATGTTGTCTAGATTGGTTAGCACTGCCTAGATTGGAGAAGGGCACAAGCGGCGCACGTGAGGGAGAACAAACTATATTATTATGGATTAAATTATCTACTACATCAAAAATAAAAGGTTTATCTTCGCCAAATGCTCGAAATACAAACTTCTATAGTTCAACTTCAGACTTGAGAAGACATTTTGCAATGCAACTCTAGTCTTTTTCCTGCACCAAATTCGTTGCACACTATCTAGTTTCATGTCAAGAGCAAAACCGTATAAAAAAAAGTTAGATACCAATCTGAATAGGCATCCCCAAAACAATCTGAATATGCTAATATTGGATAGAAAATCAGAATTAGTGGGCTTTTACGGGAAGTACAGAATGCCACAACTGGATTTTTTTTTCATCTAGCACCATGAACTGAACCTTGATGGAAAATTTCCATGATTTGCATCCTAGAGAATCAGATTCACGAGTACATGAGGAGCCTACAGATTGCCATCACGCAAGTAACTGATGTCATGAGCGGCGGATGGTTGACTGACCGAGACGTGTCAGCAACTGCTTGATGTGGAGCGAGGCCATCACGGCTATGGCGATGATCGAGTTCGGATAGAGATAAGAAATACGGCTCGAAGTAGACGGTGGCGGCAGGCTAGCAGGGACGGACGCAACGACATCGGCTAGGAGTCCATGGCAGCTGCTCCAGGCAGGGGACATCTGGGGCAGCTGGTTACATACAGAACAGAAACAACGTACCTCGCACATCCCCTGGTCGCTGGTGTAAGTCCTTCAGCCGATGACGATCTCCAGAAGCCTCTTCCATCGTGTAAGGTGTCCACGAACGCCTCGCCGATGGCCACCCGCCCTTGCACGACCTCAAAGCGGTTACTGAGGCTTGATCTGATCCGACACGACGAGGATCCCTAGGAAGTCGACCCACGCCGGCCCGGTGCGATGGGACTATTCCATTGATTCCATGGACGGCGCCCTCGCCGGTGCCGCAGGCGCCAGGCGGCAGACCTTGGTGGCGAGGCTCGAGGAGAATCGTCGGTGTCGGCATTGGCATCAAGGAGATTTCTAGGCGAGGGGAATACATGAGGGACGGGACTAAACCAGGGTCTGGGAGAGAAGCGTGGAGGGCCTCTCAGCGGTGGCATAGCCCCGTAAATAGTTTTAAGTTGAGGGGTAATTTTCAAACGACGTACCACCATATTGTCGTCCTTGCCTTTAATAAGTAGTACAAATGCGTATTTGAAGTTTAGATGTTATTTTACTTTATATGATGACTGCTTGCTATTATTTACTTATCAATGAACTAGCATCCTTGTGTAGCAATGATTATGAATTCTATATTGACAATGAACTCCAAATATCATTTAGTTATTACCATTATGCTCGAGAACGAGCATAAGTTAAACTTGGGGATGCTGATGCATGCAAAATGCATCTATGATCTTTATAGTTTATTGTGCCATATACGATCATACTTGATTCATATAAGTGGTTATAATCATGTTTTATAATTATTTTCGGGATTTTACTAAAATATCCCTTTTATTTTTTTGAAAGGAAAGCGGTAGAGGAAGCCTCCACATCGAGTTTTATTTTTATAATAATAAGAATCCAAATTCATGTATGTGAAGATTTGAACCTAAGTTGTTGGATTGTACACCCACTTCACTAATCAGATGAGCTAGGCACAGTTCTTAAGATCCCATTTGTTTGTATTATAACTCTGCGAGAACTGAGGAGGAAATGTTGGAGAAGAAAAAGGAGAAGACGGAAGTTTTGAAGAATGAAGTGGAAATGTTGAACTAGGTGCAGAAATCTGAAGTAGAGATAATGAAAGCTAGTCAGAATAAATGGGATGGGTAAAAGGAAGGTATGAAGGAGGAAAATAATAAGCTCGAGTACATGTTATTTGATATGCTTAATGCTAGTGAGGCTAATAGGGATAATTTTAAGAGGATCAAATAAATAATGATGAGTGATCTATAAGTTCTATCATTTCAGTTTGTTGTAGCTAGATCTAAAAAACTTTTGATGGATCGTTTCTTCTAATGAGGTGGTATATAGTAACCCCCTCGGGTTATGGAAAACTAACGGTGGTAGAATGCCACCCACTTTTGATGTAGTGGTAGGATGAAATATGATGATACCCTTTTGCTAAGGATCATGTATGTGTTGTGAAGTTTTAATCCTATGTTATGATTTCAGTTGAGGATATGCATTAACAAAGTAAGCTCACCATATGTGGATTTTGGTAACTATATGAAAACTCATGTGGACAGCCAAACACCTTTGATTTGCATCACCCAACCTAAAATGATTATGTGAAACCTATCAAATAAAATGGGATTGTTGTCAACCCCAAGCAGCCAAATAATATGTGGGCAACCAAATGGGATCAAGAACATGTCTTTTAGGCTGTTTTTCGGAGGCCTTGTGCAAGAGCACGAGGGCCCCATGTGTGGTTTTGGTAATTAATGACAATCTCTATGGACTAATGTTTGCATTAAGTTTCTCTTGTAGTAATTGGCCATTGACATCGCTTGGAGAATGTGTTGGATTCAAGGTAGAGAACAAATGAAGAAGAAGAAATGTTCAAGGGCTTTGGTCCTATTGGAATCATGTAGAAGAAGAAGAATAAAGAAAAGAAGATCAAGAGTGTCTTGAAGAAGAAGATGGAGTTCCTCATGTGTATCTTCAATACATCATCAATCCAAATGAAATTAGAATAAATGAAGTGCGAGCTTGATACGTCGTAAACGTATCTATAATTTTTTATGCTCCATGCTTGTTTTGTACCAACTATCTTATGTTTTGTCTACACTTTGAGGCATTTTTATACATTTTCTGGAACTAACCTATTGACAAGATGTTGTAGTGCCAGTTGCTTGTTTTCTGCCGTTTTTGGTTTCAGAAAAGGTAGTAAAGAAATATTCTTGGAATTGGACGAAACAAAAGCCGAAGTTCCTTTTTTTCTAGACGCAACACAGAGCCCGAAGGAGAGACGAAGTGGAGCCACGAGGTGGCCACACCTAGGGCTGGTGCGGGTCCACCCTAGGCCGCACCGCCCTATGGTGTGGGCCCCTCGGGCGTCCATCGACCTTTCCCTTTCGCCTATATATACGGCTCCCCGAGACGAAAAACCTACGCAGATCAGAAATCCACAAAAAGTTCCGAAGCACCGCCACCACCGAAGAGGAGATTCGGGGGACAGAAGTCTCTGTTTCGGCACCCTGCCTGGACGGGGAATTGCCCCCAGAACCATCTCCATTGAATCCACCGCCATCTGCATCGTCGTTGTTGACTCCCATGATGAGGAGGGAGTAGTTCTCCCTCGAGGCTAAGGGCTCTACCGGTAGCTATGTGTTCATCTCTCTGTCTATGTGTGATATTATTGAGATCATGAGCTTTGTAATCTAGTTGAATAAGTAGATCTACTCTGCTACTCAAGTGCTTTAATTAATCGCTGCTTATCCCCACGTGTGTGAAGTTGACAGTGTGCACACCGTGTGGCACTTAGGCTAAAGATTACAGAAATACTTATCATGAGTTATATTTTGAGTTGGATGTCTCTATGAAATTGTGGTGTTTGTTGGAACCATCTAGCGCTCAAGGTGATAGTGTGGCGTTACCTAGATGGGGAATGCGAACTTTAAGGAGAGTTTTTGTAGCCCTACCGTGGATTAGAGTTATCCAATCGGAGAGTAGTTCAGAGTAGCATAATGAAGAGAAATTTATATGAGAGTGTACACTAGTGAAAGTATGATCGCTGGGCCTTGTTTCTAAGCATTGAAACACCGTTTACAACTAGTCCCGCTACATGTTTGCTTGCTGCCATCTTTATTTTAGATTGCAATTACCACTTATAATAATCCATATTACTTGTATTTCACTATCTCTTCGTCGAACTAGTGCACCTATACACCTGACAAGTGTATTGGGTGTGTTGGGGACACAAGAGACTTCTTGTATCTTGATTGCGGGGTTGCTTGAGAGGGATACCTTTGACCTCTTCCTCCCTAAGTTCGATAAACCTTGGGTGATCCACTTAAGGGAAACTTGCTGCTGTTCTACACACCTCTGCACTTGAAGGCCCAACACTGTCTACAAGAATAGAAGCGTGCGTAGACATCAAGCTCTTTTCTGGCGCCGTTGCCGGGGAGGTAAGGTAAAATGTACTCACATACTCTGGCTACTAAGCTATCTTCTAGTACTGTTGCTGGTGTGTGAGTGCTCGAAGTTATTTCCTTTAGATTCTGCAAATATATCTTTTTGTTTCTTGTTTTTATTTTCACTAGTCAGGCTTAATGGAAAACAACAACAAAATTAGGGAGATTCTTGGTATTTTTCCTGAGGTAGAACATGAATGATTTGAAAAGAAAATTAAAAAACTTATGGAACTTTCTTTGCATGCTAATAACAATGCTATTAGTATGAATTTTTTGAACACCTTTGTTACTAATGCTATGGAAATGTCTAAGCTTGGGGAAGCTAGTTTTTATGAAAATGATCGTTTTAGTTCCCCAACTTTAGAGGAGAAAGTTTGCTCTGATCATACTTTATCTCCCATATGTGGCAATTTGTATGATGCTTGTGATATTTTAAATCCACATACTGAAAGTGTCCCTTTTAAAATACCTATGGAAATTGTTGAACGTGTTATGAATAACTGCTATTTTGGAGATGGAACTGTCCATCCTGGTAATCATTTACTCTTTATACATGAATTATACGAGTTGTTCAAGTGTGCAGGTATTTCAATAGACCAAGTTAAGAGGAAGCTAATCCCTTTATCCCTTAGGGACAAAGCAAGGGAGTGGTATGAGCTACTAGATGATCCTCATCATTTGGAATGGAAGGAACTTGAATCTCTATTTTACTCTAAATTTTATCCTCCTCGTGAAATTCATAAAGATAGGAATTACATTTATAATTTTCATCCTCATGATGGAGAAAGTATTGCCCAAGCACGGGGGAGATTGAAGTCATTAATGCTCAAATGTCCCGTTCATGAACTCCCCAGTAATATTATTATTGATAATTTTTATGCAAGGCTTCCAGGACATTACAAGGACTATCTAGATGCTTGTTTAGAGGGATCCTTCACAAGTAAGGAGGTCAAAGCTAAGTGGGATCTTCTTTAAACAATTCAAAGCAATACCAAAGATTGGGATAACGACAAAGGTAAAGAACCAGGAACTATGAGTATGATTGCATTAAGTCTTTCGCTGAAACTGCTGATTTTCAAGAGCTTAGTGCTAAATATGGTCTTGATCCTCAAATTCTTGTTATTTGTTGTAGAGCCTTTGCTTCTCATATTAATGCTCCTAGAGAAAAGTGGGACATGTATCATGAACCTTTTAAGGACACTTGCATGAAAAATGAAATGGTTATTAACGATTACAAAAAACATGCTCAAACCTCTGAAAGTACTATTTCTTATAATCATGTTAATTTTTGTGGAGTACATTGACCTTGTGAAAAGAATCAAATCGAAGAAGAATATTGTATCCACCACAGGGATGAAAAAACTAGAACATGGTATAGGGATATAAATCATCTTGGTAAAAAAGTTTGTGCCATCTATCATTTTATTTGTGAACTTTGCTTTGAAGTGGGTCATTTCAATTTTCAATTCTCAGACCATAATAATGACCTTTCTAATCCAATGAGTACTGCAAGTTTGTATTGTGATAACATGATCACTTTTAATCAACATGATGAACTTACATTATTTTTGGGGTGTGAAGAGTTATCAAGAAAAAGTTCTTTGGTAGATATGAGTGTTTTTGATATGAATAACGTCCTGCATGGTTGTCATCTTTACTATGTTGATATTGCCATGAAAATACTTACATACAAAATATTATAGAAGATGAGATTTTACCAAAATATGACAGGACTAACATGTGTTTTGTTCTTATTAATGAAAATGAGGAATCTTCCAAAGTTTCTTCGATTGTCTCTAACTATAAACCAGGGTATATGGAGAAGATTCCTTTCAAGCCTCTCCCTCCTAAAGAGGGGAAGAAGAAGAAGAAGAGTAGGAGTAAAAGGAGAGAGGAAACAGTATTTTCCCCTAAGCATGTTGCTCCTATTATAGTTTTTGCTGATGAGTCTGAACTCGATGATATTCCTACGCCTGTCACTTATAGTAGAGATCATGATTGGGAAAAGCACACTACTTTTGATATTGAAAATCTCTTTGGTACCAATTCTGAAAATGACGATGTTAATAATTGTTGTACTATTAGTACCATCCATGTTCCTTCCAATGATGACATGTTTACAAATGATATGTTTACTTTGGAAGAAAACTATTCTATCGCTTATAATGATACTATACCTCCAATATATGATGATTACAATGATGAATATGATATTTTTAGTCCACCTACTATTGAGGAGAAAATTAACTATGATTACAATATGCCTCCTATATTTGATGATTATGGTGATGAGAATAATAATAATAGTTATTTTGTTGAATTTGCTCCTACTACAATTAATAAGAATGATTATGCTTATGTGGAGAGTAATAATTATTATATGCACGTGGCTCATGATAAGAATGTTTTATGTGATAGTTATATTATTAATTTTATTCATGATGCTACTGAAAGTTATTATGAGAGAGGGAAACATGGTTTTATGTACCTCAATAATATTAAGTTTCCCCTCTTTATGTTGAAAGTTTTGATGTTTCACTTGTTTTGCTTTGCTATGCTTGTTGATTTGTGCTTTCATGACTTGTTTCTTTACAAGATTATTTTTCATATGAAGTGGGTTAGACTTAAATTTGTTTTATATTTGCTTCTTGATGCTCTCTTTTACTTCAATTCATATTTCTTATGTGAGCATCATCGAAATTATCATGCCTATCTTAATGGCTATAAAGAAAGAGATTTTGGGAGACAACCCATTAAATATTTTTGCTTTCAGTTTTATTTTTGTTTTGCTGAGTCCTAGAAGTTATTGCCTCTGTAATAACCTATCCTATCCTTTTTGTGTGGTTTTTGTGCCAAGAATAACCTCTAATGAGAGAGAAGTAAGATTTGGGGAAGTTGTTGTCCCGAAACAGATTTTTGTGATTTACTGTAAAAAATCGTGAAAAATCCCAATACGTAGGATTGAGCTGTAACTTTCTGTGCATATGACCCAGGTTATTACCTAACTTTCATTAGTTTAGCACTTTTCGATTTGATCAACGTAAGGTCTTAGAAAAAATCGGTCTTTACCTACTGATTTGTTTTGACAGATTTCTGCCATTATTTGTATTTGCCTCTTAATCGGTTTATTTTGAGTTATATTTGATCACTTGAGCTTTTTTAAAGGAATTTCTACAGTAGATTGTGTTTTAATGTATAATCTACTTGAGTTGAAACTAAACCCAATGGCTTGTTATCTTGAATACACTAATGTTGCTAATGAAGAATCGTGTGGAGTTTTGTATGAAGGAAATTTTCAAGTGTAGGGGAAGAATGATGTGATGAGCTAAAGAATGGAAAAAAGCTCAAGCTTGGGGATGCCACCCCTGTCACCCTAATAAATATTCAAGAGGTACAAGCGTCAAAGCTTGGGGATGCCTAAGGCATCCCCTTCTTCATCAATAAAAATCTCAGGTTTTCTTTCAAGACACTTCATTTTTATTGCTTCATGCACTATATGTTGTTCTTGAAGCATCTTTGTTTTCATTTTTAGTTTTATTTTATTTGGTTTGCTGCAATAAATAAGTTGGTCAGACCCCAACACTCCTATTTTGGAGAAGTCATACCTAGTTCTTCATTGTCTAGAACACTTTAGTTTTCACTCCTACTATTTTGTGAGTGTTCTCTTTTGCTAGCACTGTGTTTAGCCTTAGTTTTATTATGCTTTTTTGCTTATAACTTTTTAGTTCTTCTTTGTAGATTTGTGAGACAAGCTCACTGATCATTATTGATTATTATCTTTGTGAGTTGTTTCAAATAAGTCGATTGGTGTTGGAAGAGAGTAGGAAGCTTCATGCTTATAGTGGTACAAAAATAAGCTTGTTTTGACTGTGGATTAGACTTTATCATGTCATGTTGTATGTTGCTTTGACTATATGCTTAGTCATTATTGTTTTAGCATGACTTGTTTCAAACAATTGAGATTGCTTAATGTGCCATGAAAGAATCATGCATTGTTTTAGCATACAAAAGCATAGTATTGTGGTATTCTCCTTTGATGCTTTATTTGGGTTGACTTGGAACATGCTTACACCATGTTAGGACTATGAACCAGTCACCTTAGCCTCTATGATCATTTAGTTTTTTACTTGTGATATCACTTTATTCTTTAATTAATAATGTTTTGTCGCTTTGCATGATTATGGCCATTATTTCTCTCTTAGTTAGTCGCTCCCAGTCTTTTGCTAGCCTCCACTTGTACCGAGTATGAGCTCTACTCGTGCATCCAACTCCGAAGAAACCAAGTTATTCCAAAGAGTCCACTATAAATTCTTATGCATGATGTGTTACACCATTCAAAGTATCTATCTTCCAAATTAAAATTTTGTTATGTGAAAATTAGTGATTAAAGCTCTCACGAACTTGATGGCACACTTTATTTTCTTGCACTTAATAAACTTGAACCATTGTGCCATCTATGTTGCTTATATGCTTGCAAATTATAAGTTGGTAGTTAGCAGAACCATGCTGTCATGGGGAACGCTTTCAACACTTGTACATATCTATCCAGCTGATATCATGATCTTTTGTTTATGGATGTCGGCGGTGTGAAATAAAAGGGGAGATTGTAAGTCCAGGGAGCATTGTATATGTGTTAGAGAAACACCTGGGCGGATAGCCTAATCCATGCCTAATCATGGTGGAAACTTGCAGCATAACCATAATGAGCAATCTATGAAGCATTGATGGTGCCTAAGAGCGCTTCGTCGGGAAACCCCAAGAGCAAGGTGTGAAGAGCACAACAGCAAGTCTTCCCTCAGTAAGAAACCGAGGTTCTCAAACCAGTAGGAGGAAGGAAATGTCTCAAAGGTGTTGTAAGCAACTTGGAGACCTGCACAACACAAACTCAAGATTTTGCCCCAACTAACAGTGAGGTTGTCAATCTCACCGGTTGTTGTAACAAAGGATTAACTGTATGGTGTGGAAGGTAATAGTGGTTTGCAAAAAGTAAACAGTAATAGTGGAAGGTGTATCAATGGTAAAGATTGGACTGGGGTCCATAGTTAACTAGAGGTGTTCTCCTTAGATAAACAAACATGGCATCCCGGGTAAACAAATTACAACATGGCAATTGACATGACTGAGCAAGGCATAACAATGCAATACTAGACATCATGATCCTATGAGATTCGATTGGGCAATACAACAAGATACATAGACTGCCATCCAACTGCATCTATGACTAGAAGTCCATCTTTGGGTTATCATCTGAACCCCCTCCAGTATTAAGTTGCAAGCAATAGACAACTTCTTTAAGCAAAGTGTGCAAGGTAAACAATACACTTGTTCCATTAACAAGAGACCATTGTTTTCTCCCTAGTGGCAACAACACATCTACAACCTTAGAGATTTCTGTCACTTCCCTTAGATTAAACAGATGCATGAACCCACTATCGAGCATAAATACCCCCTCTTGGAGTCACTAGCAACTACTTAGCCAAGATAGATACTAACAACAGAGAGAATGCAAGATCACAAACAACACAGACATGATAGAATCAATAAGACAAAACCATTAATCAATCTGACATAGTAATATCAATATCCATCGGATCCCCGCAAACACAACATGCATGATTACAAATAGATGATATCTTGATGATGAACGGAGCTCACAAGATCTAGACATGAAAGCACAAAGGAGGAGATACAACCATCTAGCTACTACATGGACCCGTAGTCCAAGGTGGAACTACTCACGCTTTATACAGGAGGCAGACATGATGAAGAAGAAGGCCTCCGGGATGATCTCACCTCCGGCAGGCTGCCGGGAAGAGCTTTAGATCGCCCTCGATCTAGGGATGATGGTGGCGGCAGCTACAAATGGTTTCGTGGAATATTGATCAGGTACTTAGGGTTTCGGCATCGGGGGCTTTTTATAGGCGAAGTGGCGAGACAGGGGGTTGCCAGCGCGGCTGCACCCTCCTAGGCGCGGGCCCACCTTGGGCGCGCGGCCAAGGGGTGTGGCCCCCTGGTTGCCCTCCTCCGTCTCATATTCAGGCTTCGTGTTCCCCACGGTAAAATATTGACTTTGGCTTTTGTCCCGTCCAATTCCGAGAATATTGATTTTCTGCCTTTCTGGAACCAAAAACAAAAGAAAACAGACAACTGGCACTGTGCCATCTTGTTAATAGGTTAGTACCGGAAAACATATAAAAACACCTCAAATTGTAGACAAAGCAAAGCAAAGTAGATACTAAACAAGCATGAAACATCAAAAATTATAGATACGTTTCCGACGTATCAAGCATCCCCAAGCTTAACTCCTGCTCGTCCACGAGTAGGTAAGTGATAAAATAATAATTTTTTAGGTGACATGCACCATCAAAATCAAGATCAAACCATTTGCAAGCATTGAAAGATGGGATCAAAGAACTCTAAACATGTGCATGAAAGATGGAGTTCTAACAATAAGACAAAGTAACTATGCATGCAACATGAAAGGCTACAAACAAACATCATGAATAACATGCATTAAAAAACATTTGTTTGTTTCACATACAGAAAACATAGCATAGTGGCAATCAGCTTTTCCCTCATAGAGTAGCAAATAGATGCATATGACACCTTCAAAGTTCATAAGAGTGACTAGATACAAATAGCACAAGAACAAGGAATATCAACAGTATGCATCAATCAATAAGTTTTGGGACAATGCACATAGAACTAAGAATGGCAACTATGCTCTCTTAACTGGTGCCTAAAGGTAGAAGGTGGAGACTCAATATAATGGTGGAAGAAAGGCCCTTCATAAAGGGAAGCAGGGATTTCAAGTTTCAAAAAGAGATTCCAAAAATTATGGTACTTGTTAGCTTTCAGCCCTCATTGCCCCTATCATAAGCATCTTGAAGTGATTAAGGTTAAAGTGAACAAACTATGGAGTATATGCTTGACAAATTATAAGTTGGCAAACTCATGTCCCTTGAATATGAGGGCCGCTCCTCATGCTACTCAACTTTAGTCACCTGTAAGTTCTTGTCATAGTAAGTACACGTGTATCATAGAGAACCGCCATTGGGGTACCCCTTGCACATGGTACATGAGCTATCCCATAACCAAAATGACAAGGCAAGCAGACAATGAGCATCTCAGTGATCTTTTTATTTGCTATTTGCATAGGTTTTTATTAAGGATTCTTCACAGATTGCTCATTATGGTGATGCTTCAAGTTTCCACCATGATTAGGCATGGCTTAGGCTAGTGGCCCAGGCGTTTCTCTAACATTCATACATAACTCCATGGACTTACAAGCTCCCCTTTAATTTCACACCGACGACATCCATAGACAAAAGAGCATGATATCAACTGTGTGCAAAGTACAAATGCAATGTTGAAAGCGTTCCCCACGACAACATGTGAAAGAACATGTTGGGCCCCCATGTGTGGTTTTGGTAATTAATGACAATCTTTATGGACTATTGTGTGTATTAAGTTATACTTGTAGGATTTGTCCATTGGCATCGCTTGGAGCATGTGTTGGCTTCAAGGTCGATGAAATACAAAGAAGATATGGTGGGCAAGCTCAATATGCGAGGTCGATGATGAGGAATTAAGAAAGGCGTTCCACCTTGAGAAGGGCAAGATCGTCTACATCAAGCTCAAGTGGAATGCTCAAGTCAAAGGTATAATCTTGATAGGTTTTCCCCTTTTGCCGGTCTCTTGTTGTGTGTAGGAGACCGGGTTTAGGATAGATAACCGTACTATCAAGAGGGGCTCTCGTATGAGTAATTTGGTCACATCATTCGGAGAGAGCTCAAACCTTTGCATACTTGCATCATCGTTTTTGGTTGTTATTTGGTCTTATCCATGTGAGGATATAGAGCTTGTGGTAATCTCCATAACAAGCTCTTGTTCATCAAAATCGGATCTCCCATTTGTATCTTGTTGCGATTTTGATTTATGCGGCTTTTCGGTTTCTCACCAAGTGAGGTATATCACATTATTCTACTTGATACTTTCTCACTTGATGATAATCAATATTTCCACTTTTTATTGGGAAGCCCTTGTCGTCCTCTATCAAACGCAATTTGAATCGGTTCAATCGTAGCTTCCAGTCAAAAGTTATTGCCGTTTGAATATTTGCCTGTCAATCTGTTTTCTAGGCCGAGCGGTAGTACCGCCCAGACGGGCCGGTACTACCACCCGGGCCTAAAAACGGCCCGTTTTCTTTCTGCCTCGCTAGGTACATTTTCCTGGTGGTACCGGCCGGCCCGGTAGTACCGCCCGGGTGGGCCGGTACTACCGGCCGGCCCAGGAAAATATATTCGTGTTGCGCCAGCCCAGATTTCTGCCTGCCTCGCTACCCGCGTGGTAGTACCGGTTAAATCCGGTAGTACCGGACCGTCTAGAAAAATGCCCCAACGGGCAGATTTTGCCTGACCCTTTAAATAGACTTTGTCCATTATTGTTTAGGGTTGCTTCTTCCTCCTTTTGTCTAAGCTTTGCCCCCATTTGTCTTACTCTTTGAGCTTGATTTCTACTCATCCCTCCATTGATTCTTGCATATATTTGAGGGGTAGTTGGAGGAGATCTAGATCTACATTTTGACCAAACCAAAATATCTCTTTGTGAGTATATTTGGGGGTCTAGATTTTGGGGGATTTTGTGTCTCTCTTTGATTCCCCCTCTCTTGTCCCCCCAATAGCTTTAGTAGCTTTGTTGGAACTTGGGAGTGAGGGATTTGAACACCTTTGTGGTGTTCTTGCCATTTGCATTTGGTGCATCGGTTTGAGTTCTCCTTAGAGGATTTGGTTTGAGTTTCTCATTGGATCTTGTCCCTCTTAGGTTCTTGGAACCCTAGACGGTTTTGTGGCCTTGGTGGAATTGTGGCCTTGGTGGCATTTGTTGAGGCCTTTTGTGGCGTTTGTTGGGAGCCTCCAAGTTGTGGAGAAGTGCCCCAACCTTGTGAGAGGTTCCGGTTGCCACCGACAAGTGCACCAATAGTGGAAGCATGAATCGATACCATTGGGGTGAGATTCACCAGAGAATAAGGGAGGCCTTTTGTGGCGTTGGTGGTTTGATACCACCCCCTCTCCAAACGAGACGTACTCCATGTTGGGAGGAACTCGGTAAAATATTGTCGTCCCCGCATGCCTCGGTTATCTCTATACCCGAGCTTTTACTTATGCACTTTACATTGTGATAGCCTTCGTGCTTGAAGTAATCTATATATTGTTATCACTTTGTTGTTTGTATTGCTTAGCATAAGTTGTTGGTGCACATAGGTGAACCCTAGTTGTTCTAGGTTGTGCTTGACAAAGTAAAACGCTAGTTTTATTCCGCCCTTGTTGAGCCACTCTAGGGAAAGTTTTAATCGCCTATTCACCCCTCTAGGCGACATACTTATCCTTTCAATATGGTTCTACTAATTCCAACGTATAAGTGCAAGCATATACAACATAGATGACATAATGGTTCAAGTTTATTAGGGGCAAGAAATATAGTGTGCCATCAAGTTCACGAGAACTTTAATCACTAAGTTTTCACATAACAAAATACTTTTTAATTGAAAGATAGATGAAAACAAGAATATACTTGGAATGGTGTAACACACCATGCATAGGAATTTATAGTGGACACTTTGGAATAACTTGGTTTCTTGGGAGTTGGAAGCATGAGTAGAGCTTACTCATACAAGTGGAGGCTAGTAAAAGACTGGGAGCGAACAACTAAGAGAGCAATAATGCCCATAATCATGCAGAGCGACAAAACATTACTAATCAAAGCATAGAGTGGTACTACAAGTCAAAATTATCATAGAGGCTATGGTGACTTGTTCATAGTCATAACATGGTGTGATCATGTGCCAAGTCAACCCAAACAAAGCATCAAAGGAGAATACCATAATACTATGCTTTTATATGCTAAAGCAACACATGATTCTTTCAAGGCACACTAAGCAATCCCAATTGTTTGGAACAAATCATGCTACAACAATAATCACTAATCATAAGGTCAAAACAACACCTAGCATGACATGCTAAAGTCTAAGTCACAGTCAAAGCAAGCTCCTCTTGCACTATTTCAAGCAAGAACTTTCTACTCATTTCCAACACCAATCAACTTATTTGAAATAACACAGCGAGAACGGGGGTCCAAACTACTTTATTCAAGCATACTAAGCAAACTAAACAAATCAAACGAAAACTAAGATGCTCCAAGAACAACACAACAGTGCATGAAACAATAAAAACGAAGTGTCTAGAAAGACCTGAGATTTTTATTGATGAAGAAGGGGATGCTTTGGGCATCCCCAAGCCTGGACGCTTGTACCTCTTGGATATTTTTTGGGGTGACACCAGGGTGGCATCCCCAAGCTTGAGCTTTTGTCCATTCTTTATCTCATTACATCATTCTTTCTGAACACTTGAAATTTTTCCTTCATACAAAACTTCACACAATCTTCATTAGCAACATTAGCGTATTCAAAAGATAATAGACCCTTGGGTTTAGCTCTAGAATAGCAAAAAATTTCACTAAAAACACAAGCTACTGTAGTAATTCCCTAAAAAATCTCAATTTCCCAAAAAAGAACCCAAAAAGGAATCAATAAGAAGCAAATGTAAATAATGACAGAAATCTGTCAAAACAGACAAGCATGTAGAAACCGATTTTTTTGAAGACCTTCTGTTGCTCAAATCAAAAAGTGTTGAATTAATGAAAGTTAGATAATATACTGGGGGATTTATTCGTAAATTATAAGATCAATCCGACTTACAGAGATTCCTCACGATTTTTTATGGTGGAGCACACAAATCTGTTTTAGTACAGCAACTCCCCAAATCTTACTTCCCTCTCATTAGAGGTCATTCTTGGCACAAAAATCAAACAAAAAGGATAAGGAGCGGTCATTAATGAAATAATAACTTCCAAGACTCAAGAAAACTCTTGGGTTATCTCCCAACAAGTACTTTTCTTTAACGCCTTTAAGTTAGGCATGATAGTTTGAAAAGATGCTCACATAAGAAATATGAATTAAAGTAAAAGACAACATCAAGAAGCAAATTCAAAACACATTTAAGTCTAACTCACTTCCTATGCATAGGAATCTTGTAAGAAAATAAATCAAAGAATCAAAAATCAACAAGCCTAGGAAAGCAAAACAGGTGCAACTTCAAGATTTTCAACATAAAGAGGGGAAACTTAATATTGTTGAGATACATAAGACCATGTTTCCCTCTCTCATAATAACTTTCAGTAGCATCATGAATAAACTCAACAATATAACTATCACATAAAGCATGCTTTTCATGATCCACAAACACATAATTTCTATCAAGCTAAAAAATAGTGGGATTAAAACCTTCAAACCCACTTTTAACAATTTTATAACAAGAAGACTAATCATTCAATATAGGACCATCATCTAGAGCTTTATCATAAACATTTTCTAAGCAAAACTCTTTAGTACCATGCGTTTCAAAGTTAGGCACAAATCTAGGATTGTCATAGATAACATGAGCATAAATATTATCACAAGTTTTACCTATAGCAAATATTGAAGGGAATATGCCCTGAGAGGCAATAATAAAGTGGTTACTATGTATATTCCAAGTATATGATATATGTTTATTTTGCATGCTATAATTGTATTAATACGGAAACATTAATACATGTGTGTTTAATAAACAAACAGAATGTTCCTAGTTATGCCTCTCTTATAAACTAGCTCGTTGATTAACAAGATGATCAAGATTTCCTAATCATGGACATCGGATGTTGTTAATAACAAGGTTACAACATTATTGGAATGGTGTGATGAACATTCATCCGAAGTATAGCATTACTATCAAAGTCATTGAGTTTATATTTCTATAACATCATACGAAGTGATCCTAATCCTTAGACTATGAGATCATGTCAATCACTAACACTGGAAGAGTATCTTGATAATATCAAACGTCACACCGTAATAGGGTGATTATAAAGATGGGTTCAGTACTACTAAAGTGTTATGTTGAGGCCCATGGATCGAGAGTAGAATTTGTTCATCCTATGACGGATAGATATGCTCTAGGCCCTCTCGGTGATATCACATTGATTAGCTTGCAAGCAAGTGATTTGATCACTAGAATGTTATATCACGGGAATGAGAAAAGAGTACATGTCAGTAACGAGATCAAAATAGGTATGGAGATACCGATGATCGAATCTCGGACATGTAATATATCGCGAGACAAAGGGATTAAGATACTGGCATAAAAGGTTCTCACGATCACAAGAAAGTCATCGTTAAATGTGTGGGAGTCAGTATGGATCTCCAGGTCCCGCTTTTGATTATTGATCTAAGAGGGGTCTTGATCATGTCCGCATTATTCGCGAACCTTAGGGTGACACACTTAAGAGACACCAACACCATTTGGAGCAAATAGTTTCATGCTGAAAAGAATAACAAAGTGTAGGAATTTATTTCACTAGATACCGAAACTGGTTTTGGGTGAAATTGCAGAAACTGTTTCTGCATGTGAAATGAAATACTAGCAAGGGGTTATATGTGAATGTTTGTCATTAAAGTAATTGACAAAATTCTGAATAAATAAAAGGAGTTTTGTTTAATGAGAGTTTACATTAAATTTGGTGGAAATTTAATGGGATTTTGAGTGGAGAAAATTGAAGGGGCATTTTGTGAGTGGAGATTCCACCCACATGAATGAAGGAGGGAAGGGGGCAGCCCCCATGGCCGGCGTCCACCCCCTGGGGTGCCCCCTCCGCACTTCTCACTCACGCTGTAGAGGTCCCAACCTTTAAGAGATCCCTATGTTTACAATGCTAGTCCCTGGATCAATAGCTAGCATCCATAATTAAGATGTAATATCAAGAAACAAAGGTCATAATACAACTTTATAGCTAGGAATAAAATAATTTATTACATCTTACATAGATCATTTGGCTATCTCATTACAATGCAACAGAATATAACTATAGCATGGGGTCCTTCATCTTCAAAGTGCCACAGGCAATCATGTTCGTTGTAGACTTTTAATCCTAATCAACACACTTCACTAACATCAAACAAACCTGCAACATAATAAGTTACAGCCACAAGGGTCAATACATTTGAATTGTATTGGCAAGTGATACTATGGTAGTATAGTGGAGTCTATCATCTATATGCATTTGGCTAAGTGGAGATTAGGCTTGCTTTACTCAAAATAGATTTTCCTTATCATTTTAAAACACTAGGTTTATGCTTGACAAAATCACCCAAGGCATCTCCCAATAGGAATTGGTGATCCTTCAACCCTTGTTCAACCACAAAATTTTAACTTAGAAATTGCGATGAGGAGATTCTTGATAGCTTCCATGTCTTGATGCTCAAATTGTCCTTTACCAGGGACATGGCTAAGTACTTAGATTTTACACTCTGCAGAGGTGGTGCACTTTCCCCACAAGACTTGGTTTCACCAAGACAAGATCTTTCAGACGCCTTCCCTTAGACCAGAATGGACGCGTTCCAACCTATCATCCCCTACCACCAACTGTCCATTTGGCTAAGTTATTGCAACCTATATGATCTAGGCAGAGCCCATAATGCCAAGTGGCTGCACTTGAAGCTTCTCAACATTTAACATCTCAAATCTCTTTGTTCCTGGGTGGCCATCCACAAGTGAGATACACAAGGTAAACCATATAAATGGGCCTTGTATAACCACTCAACACAAATCATTCCTTCCATTCCACCCAGGTGATTCATTCACTTAGTTGTTTTATTAAACAAAACACAAGTCCTTGAATTAGAAATATTCAATAGCATGAATATAATCCACCCTTGTTTTCTATTAGCTAAGCTAAGCATGATAGTAGTAGCAATCTTAACTTAGGAAATTTCTACTAAGGTTTCATCTACTAGGATTTCCCATGGCATAGTTTATACTTAGCAAAAATTCTATGCAAGTCCTACTTAGAAATATCACTAATGCATAGTGAAAATAATGGGACAAAAGTATGAAGACCACTTGCCTTTTTGGTAGATAATATAAGTTCACTCCTTGATCTTGCAATGATCACACTCTTCAAGTTCCACTACAATTCAATCAAGCAAGCAAGAATTCAATCTACCATTCAAGCGACATCACATAAAATAATAGAAACAAAGCAATGCATGCAAGCATGCTAAAGATTGTTTTATTTGGAAAAGTGGTTTCTAACATGTTATAAACATTCTAAAACACCTATTGGTCATTTTATATAAGTGGCAAAATCATTTGCAAAAGATTTTACTTATAAACCATTTTTAAACCAAATCAATATTTTATGTGGTTGAAAATGCTTTTAGCAAAGCAATAATATTTATAGGGTTCAACAAATACATTTTTAATTCTAAAACTTGGTGTATGGGGTCGGAGAGTTTAATCCAAATCATTTTCCAAAGATTTTTCTCCAAAAAGTATTTTTAACATATAAACAACATTTTTATTTGACTAGAAATGCTTTATTTCAAATATTTATTAATTTGCCTCACAAAATATATTTTTGAATCCATAAGTTGATTTATATGGTCAGTAGGTTCAAAACAATCCATTTGCCAAAGGTTTTATCACAAAAATATTTTTAGAATGAATTTTATATTCAAATTGTGCCTACACAAGTTTCTGCAAAAATAACCAATTTAACTGAAACAATTTACTAAACAAAGTGCATGGTTGGAAAGTACTTGTCTTGCTGATTCCATTGATATAAAATTTGCAAAATTTGGACGTGTGGTTTGAAAGTTATGAATTTTGCAATTTGAACATCTATTAGAATAGTTTCTGTTTTTAAAACAAAAGGTTGGCCACGCGTCCTGTCCTGATTGGTACATACCGGTTCGTGTGGATCGTGCAACGTGGGGCGTTGGATTTTAAATAGATCGAGCGGCACAGAATCAAACTTACCCCTTTGATTATTTGTTCTATCGTGTGCTTCCGATCAAGATCCAACGGCTAGAGACGCCTAACCTAAAACGGGCGGCGCTAGCGGCGGCGACTGGAAGCGGCGCGCTTTGTCGGTGATGCTGCCGACAAACTAGGATGTGCGGGGAGGTGTGAGGATGCTCACCAGAATTGCCTTGAAGCACTGATTCTCGTCGTTGCTTTGGTTGGCCAAGGGGCGCTCGAGGATGACGGTGATTGCTCGCCGGAGAAGCTTCGGGTGGCGGTGCTCTCGGGTTGTCATCGTTGGCGATGTTTAGGACCACGCTAAGACAAGATAATAGCTGTGTTAGCTGCGCACGCGGTCGGCGGTCATGTGTGCATCAACGAGAGGAAAGGGGGTGGTCAGATGCTACCTAGGGCACTCGCCGGAGTTGAAGCAGGAGGCGGTGGCGTCAGGCGATGACGTTGTCGACGTTTAGGGGGCACGCGCGGGCGAGTGGTTGGTGCTGGGAGGTGTGCAGGAGTCTAGGGATCAGTCTTGTGTGGTCGAGGGGGCGTGGGGCGATGGTGTCTGGACGGAATAGGAGTTGGAGCTCGTCGGAGCAGAGGGAGGTCTCGAGAAAATTCCGAGCAGCCTTGTGGCCGAGAGAGCCGAGCGAGAGAGGGGAAATGGAGAGGAGGAGAAGGCGATTATGTACGCGTGGTCGCAGGAGAGATTGATTGCTGCTTTAACGCGAATTAACGCGATTGAAATCGGCCAGAAACGGCCGGAGAGAGGGGCGAGGTCAGCGCGCGGGGTGGAGACGAAAATTGATGGGTGGGGTTGTGCTGTCAGCGAGAGAGAAAGAGGAGTGGTGGGGTCCCGCAGTCAGCGAGTGAGCGGGTGTGAGTCTGGGTGGAAAAGAAAACGACTCGGGGGAGGAGAGAGGTGGGCTGACTGGGCCTGGTGGGCTTGCTGGGTTGGGCTGATTGCTTTATATTTTTTTTATACAGATTCATTTTTTTCTTTTTCTGTTTCCAATATTCTGTTTTGATTTTGTTTAATTATTTCAAACAACCATTTGAATTCAAACTTCAACCAAACTTTGTGTATATTCAAATACTGATTAATAATTCATTCTGAAGTCAAATTTAGAATAATATATTTATTCCTTTTAGGGTCTTCTATTTATTTTATAAATAGACATTTGTCTTTATTTAAAAAAGGTTTTAATGTGTTTAAAACTTTATTTGAAATCCATATTTTACCAAACTATTCAGTGGGTTTTATTCATTTATTAGGGTGTTATATAATTCACCTTGAATTATTTGGAATATTTTTAATATGACTTATTAATAATTTAAATTGGGTATTTGTCTTTATTCCAATGAAATTAAATATGGGTTTAATTCCATAAATTTATTTAGTTGATTTCCTTGATTCCATTTAAATTAATTAAATAACTTTTATACCACTTGGGTATATTCCAATATTATTTTCCCATGATTTATTTAATCATTCTTATTAGGGATTGTTTTTATTCATATAGAAATAAAATTTGGCTAATGCCATTTTATTTTATTTGAAAATTCTTTATCCATTATTTTATTTGGATTTGGATTATATTTAT
The DNA here is from genome assembly GCA_916181665.1 of Avena sativa. Lineage (NCBI taxonomy): Eukaryota > Viridiplantae > Streptophyta > Magnoliopsida > Poales > Poaceae > Avena > Avena sativa. The sequence continues at coordinate 27,794,784 of OV702283.1, forward strand.
TCCATTTGCTTATGGATTAGGTCAAGATTTTGGCCTTTAAATATTCCTCATTTAATATTTCTTTCTCTATCTTATAAAATCCATATCTTTTTATTTATAGATCCAAACTTGGTGATTACAATTTGTAAAATCTTATTTGATATTTGTTTATCCTTTTATATCTCTTTTAGGATTAATTGCTCACATATTGGCAATGATTTTAGATAAGTGCTTTATTAGCTTTGGAAAGTCAATTCCTTATCTTATAAAATTCATTAGATTTTATCTATGGCTCCAAATTAAGTGAAACCAATTTATAGGGTTTTATAATATTTCTATTTGTCATTTTTGATCATTTGTAATTGTTTGTTGACAAATTTTTATATGGCTCAAATCCACAGGCTTAGAGATAACTTGGAAATGTTTTTCTTCCATTAGGGTTTTAGGGTTTGGGTTTACTTTCCAAGTGTTTAAATTTCCAGATGCATTTATGAAGAATGCATTCCACTTGATTTGAATTTAGTTGGATTCAAACATTATTCAAAGTTTGTTCAAGATGGGATTTTAAGTTTCCATTTAGAAACAACAATTATTAATTTTGTTTATTTATTTTTCACATTACAAAATTTGGAAAATTTTGGGATGTGACAGGCTACCACCCTTAAAATAAATCTCGTCCCGAGATTTGGGAAAGATAGGGGTTACAAGTTGGCTCAAGGCAACTAGGGTACTACCACCCTTAAAAATTTTCCAATTAGATTACATCTTGGCTTACTTGGGATCTTGATGTATCTTCTCTGGGCACTTGTTTGCATAATGGCCTAGTTCTTTGCATTTGAAACACATCACTTGGCTAATATCCTTCTTTTCCTTTGGTATCATTGCCTCTTGTTTGTTTCCTTGGTTCTTCTTCTTTTCTGGATAATCACTGGCATAATGTCCCATCTCTTTGCAATTATAACATTGCAACTGGCTTATGTCCTTCTTCTTCTTTTTGGGTCTCTCCAAAGCTAGGAGTTCTTCTAGTTCATGTTCTTCATATCTTATCTCAAAGGTGGGAAAGTTCCCTGGTCTCCTTAATCTTTTCTTGGGTAATACATATGTCTCCTCTTTGGTCCATCAAATTGAGTCATATTGCATGGAGGTGCAAGCTGAGATTTTCCATTGTCTTCATTCTTCTTGGTAGAAGTTGTTCCTTCATGAGGGTTTACAATCTGTTGATGCACTCCACCTTGTTTCCTTTGTTGAACTATGGAATTGATGGGGCATTGGATAGGTACATGATTATTTCCTTCACATAGGAAACAAGTAGCTTGATATGTGGGGCATTGATTAGTTTGATGTTTCTCTTCACAATTAGGGCATTGATCTTCATGCTCTTTGGAAGTGTGATCCTTGTCTCCACAAGTATTGCAAGCTTGAGTTCCTTCTATAATATCGTCCTTGACATCATTGTTATCACAAACTCCTTGGGAAGGGTTGTCTCCCATGTTGATCATTTGATTTGTCACCTTTTGCATCAATTGAGTTTGGGTTTCCAAAAACCTTTGCATGGTTGGGTCTAACTCATTGTTGTTGGCGAAAAATTGAGTTGTCACTTGGTTCAACTGGGTTTGGGTTACTATGAGTTCTCTCATGTTGACCTCTTGGTTGTTGTTGTTGCCACCATTCTTGATGTTGGAGTTTCTTGGAGTAGTCATCTGTTTGGGTTGGATTGGGATTAGAATAGTCAAAAGATCTCTAAGGAATTAATTCTAATCACACACATCACAATTCACACAAGCAATGTGCAAGCAATCACAAACAAACATTCCACTCAAACAATAAGTTTCAAGCACATTTTTAGGCAATAAAATATTTTTGTTACACCACATAAGTTGGTGTGTTTGATTTAATCTTAATATGGTGGTCCAACTATATGGTTCACTTGAGAAAATTCCATCCTTCTTAGTTGGTTCTTCTTGATCAATATCTTTGTATCCTTGGAGAATTTCTTGCATCTTGGTCACAAAACTTCAAAGGTGATGATGGTTATTTCTAAGTTGTGTTTCCTTAGTCTTCAAGTCTTGAGTAATATTTCTTGTCTCACTTGTAGTCCTTAGTGATATCCAAGTCGAAGTCCTTGTTGATACTAAGGTTGAAGTCACTTGACTTGGTGAAGTCCTTTGCTCATGTTGAAGTCTTTGGTCATGGAGGAGGATTTATCCATCAAGTTGAAATAGACAAGATGTAGAATCAAAACCAAAAATGGTTGAGGAAAGAGTTTACAAGATTTTTTATAAATAAGTTTTGGAACAAATACAACTCCTATTTTTCGAAGGGTTTTGTCCAATACTAGGGTTACAAATCCTACAGGCAACACAGTGCTCTGATACCATCTATAGAGGTCCCAACCTTTAATAAAGTAGAGATCCCTGTGTTTACAATGCTAGTCCCTGGATCAATAGCTAGCATCCACAGTTAAGATGTAATATCAAGAAACAAAGGTAATAATACAACTTTATAGCCAGGAATAAAATAATTTATTACATCTTACATATCTCATTTGGCTATCTCATTACAATGCAACAGAATATAACTATAGCATGGGGTCCTTCATCTTCAAAGTGCCACAGGCAATCATGTTGGTTGTAGACTTGTAATCCTAATCAACACACTTCACTAACATCAAACAAACCTACAACATAATAAGTTACAGCCACAAGGGTCAATACATTTGAATTGTATTGGCAAGTGATACTATGGTAGTATAGTGGAGTCTATCATCTATATGCATTTGGCTAAGTGGAGCTTAGGCTTGCTTTACTCAAAATAGATTTTCCTTATCATTTGAAAACACTAGGTTTTTGCTTGACAAAATCACCCAAGGCATCTCCCAATAGAAATTGGTGATCCTACAACCCTTGTTCAACCACAAAATTTTAACTTAGAAATTGGGATGAGGAGATTCTTGATAGCTTCCATGTCTTGATGCTCAAATTGTCCTTTACCAGGGACATGACTAAGTACTTAGATTTTACACTCTGTAGAGGTGGTGCACTTTCCCCACAAGACTTGGTTTCACCAAGACAAGATCTTTCAGAAGCCTTCCCTTAGACCAGAATGGACGCGTTACAACCTATCATCCCCTACCACCAACTGTCCATTTGGATAAGTTATTGCAACCTATGTGATCCAGGCAGAGCCCATAATGCCAAGTGGCTGCACTTGAAGCTTCTCAACATTTGACATCTCAAATCTCTTTGTTCCTGGGTGGCCATCCACAAGTGAGATACACAAGGTAAACCATAGAAATGGGCCTTGTATAACCACTCAACACAAACCATTCCTTCCATTCCACCCAGGTGATTCATTCACTTAGTTGTTTTATTAAACAAAACACAAGTCCTTGAATTAGAAATATTCAATAGCATGAATATAATCCACCCTTGTTTTCTATTAGCTAAGCTAAGCATGATAGTAGTAGTAATCTTAACTTAGGAAATTTCTACTAAGGTTTCATCTACTAGGATTTCCCATGGCATAGTTTATACTTAGCAAAAATTCTATGCAAGTCCTACTTAGAAATATCACTAATGCATAGTGAAAATAATGGGACAAAAGTATGAAGCATCACTTGCCTTTTTGGTAGAGAATATAAGTTCAGTCCTTTATCTTGCAATGATCACACTCTTCAAGTTCCACTACAATTCAATCAAGCAAGCAAGAATTCAATCTACCATTCAAGCAACATCACATAAAATAATAGAAACAAAGCAATGCATGCAAGCATGCTAAAGATTGTTTTATTTGTAAAAGTGGTTTCTAACATGTTATAAACATTCTAAAACACCTATTGGTCATTTTATATAAGTGTCAAAAACATTTGCAAAAGATTTTACTTATAAACCATTTTTAAACCAAATCAATATTTTATGTGGTTGAAAATGCTTTTAGCAAAGCAATAATATTTATAGGGTTCACAAAATACATTTTTAATTCTAAAACTTGGGGTTTGGGGTCAGAGAGTTTAATCCAAGTCATTTTCCAAAGATTTTTCTCCAAAAAGTATTTTTAACATATAAACAACATTTTTATTTGACTAGAAATGCTTTATTTCAAAGATTATTAATTTGCCTCACAAAATATATTTTTGAATCCATAAGTTGATTTATATGGTCAGTAGGTTCAAAACAATCCATTTGCCAAAGGTTTTATCACAAAAGTAATTTTAGAATGAATTTTATATTCAAATTATGCCTACACAAGTTTCTGCAAAAACAACCAATTTAACAGAAACAATTTACTAAACAAAGTGCATGGTTGGAAAGTACTTGTCTTGCTGATTCTATTGATATAAAATTTGCAAAATTTGGACGTGTGGTTTGAAAGTTATGAATTTTGCAAGTTTGAACATCTATTAGAATAGTTTCTGTTTTTAAAACAAAAGGCTGGCCACGCGTCTTGTCCTGATTGGTCCATACCGGTTCGTGTGGATCGTGCAACGTGGGGCGTTGGATTTTAAACAGATCGAGCGGCACAGAAGCAAACTTACCCCTTTGATTAGTTGTTCTATCGTGTGCTTCCGATCAAGATCCAACAGCCAGAATGTCTAACCTAAAACGGGCGGCGCTAGCGGTGGCGACTGGTGGCGGCGCGCTCTGTCGGTGACGCTTCCGATGAACTAGGACGTGCAGGGAGGTGTGAGGATGCTCACCAGAATCGCCTTGAAGCATTGATTCTCGCCGTTGCTTTGGTTGGCCAGGGGCGCTCGAGGATGACGGTGATTGCTCGCCGGAGAAGCTTCGGGTGGCGGTGCTCTCGGGTTGTCGTTGTTGGCGACGTTTAGGACCACGCTAAGAAAATATAATAGCTGCGTTAGCTGCGCACGCGGTCAGCGTTCATGTGTGCATCAACGAGAGGAAAGGGGGTGGTCAGATGCTACCTGGGGCACTCGCCGGAGTTGAAGCAGGAGGCGGTGGCGTTCAGGCGATGACGTTGTCGACGTTTAGGGGGCACACGCGGGCAAGTGGTTGGTGCTGGGAGGTGTGCAGGAGTCTAGGGATCAGTCTCGTGTGGTCGAGGGGGCGTGGGGCGATGGTGTCTGGCCGGAATCGGAGTTGGAGCTCGTCGGAGCAGAGGGAGGTCCCGAGAAAATTCCGAGCAGCCTGGTGGCCGAGAGAGCCGGGCGAGAGAGGGTAAATGGAGAGGAGGAGCAGGCGATTATGTACGCGTGGTCTCAGGAGAGATTGATTGCTGCCTTAACGCGAATTAACGCAATTGAAATCGGCCAGAAACGGCCGGAGAGAGGGGCGAGGTCAGCGCGCGGGGTGGAGACGAAAACTGACGGGTGGGGTTGTGCTGTCAGCAAGAGAGAAAGAGGAGTGGTGGGGTCCGGCAGTCAGCGAGTGAGCGGGTGTGAGTCTGGGTGGAAAATAAAACGACTCGGGGGGAGGAGAGAGGTGGGCTGGCTGGGGCTGGTGGGCTTGCTTGGTTGGGCTGATTGCTTTATATTTTTTTATACAGATTCATTTTTTCCTTTTTCTGTTTCCAATATTCTGTTTTGATTTTGTTTAATTATTTCAAACAACCATTTGAATTCAAACTTCAACCAAACTTTGTGTATATTCAAATACTGATTAATAATTCATTCTGAAGTTAAATTTAGAATAATATATTTATTCCTTTTAGGGTCTTTTATTTATTTTATAAATAGACATTTGTCTTTATTTCAAAAAGGTTTTAATGTGTTTTAAAACTTTATTTGAAATCCATATTTTACCAAACTATTTAGTGGGCTTTATTCATTTATTAGGGTGTCAAATAATTCACCTTGAATTATTTGGAATATTTTTAATATGACTTATTAATCATTTAAATTGGGTATTTGTCTTTATTCCAATGAAATTAAATATGGGTTTAATTCCATAAATTTATTTAGTTGATTTAATTGATTCCATTTAAGTTAATTAAATAACTTTTATACCACTTGGGTATATTCCAATATTATTTTCCCATGATTTATTTAATCATTCTTATTAGGGATTGTTTTTATTCATATAGAAATAAAATTTGGCTAATGCCATTTTATTTTATTTGAAAATTCTTTATCCATTATTTTATTTGGATTTGGATTATATTTATTCCATTTGCTTATGGATTAGGTCAAGATTTAATTTGGCCTTTAAATATTCCTCATTTAATATTTCTTTCTCTATCTTATAAAATCCATATCTTTTTATTTATAGATCCAAACTTGGTGATTCCAATTTGTAAAATCTTATTTGATATTTGTTTATCCTTTTATATCTCTTTTAGGATTAATTGCTCACATATTGGCAATGATTTTAGATAAGCGCTTTATTAGCTTTGGAAATTCAATTCCTTATCTTATTAAATTCATAAGATTTTATCTATGGCTCCAAATTAAGTGAAACCAATTTATAGGGTTTTATAATATTTCTATTTGTCATTTTTTATCATTTGTAATTGTTTGTTGACAAAATTTTATATGGATCAAATCCATAGGCTTAGAGATAACTTGGAAATGTTTTTCTTCCATTAGGGTTTTAGGGTTTGGGTTTACTTTCCAAGTGTTTAAATTTCCAGATGCATGTAACATCCCTAAAATCTTGTTTTCAAAGATTGCTGTAACATCCCTAAAATTATGATTTCAAAGATTGCATATCATTCATGCATGCATATAGTTTTGAGATCAATTTCAAACCAATTTCAAGAAAACAGAAGCACATAGTGCTATCATTTTATGTGAGCAAACTTAATTCAAATGACCATCCCCATTTGAGAGCTTAAGTGTTTTAAAACAAAGTTTGTTTGTTTTCCTTGTTGATTGGATTGAGTGTGGAGTTTGAACAAAATTATACAAAATAAAAATGGTTTCAAAACCATTTTCAAAACATTTGCAAATCAAGTGCTAAGGCACTGTTTATTTTGTTTATTCAAAATGACCAAGCCAATTCAAAGTGACCACATGGTTTTATGCCTAGAATTGTGACTGTTGCACACTGCAAAAACCCTGAAAAGATTTGAATTCAAATAGAGTTTGAATTCATTTGAAAATCATTCCAGAAAATCAAATTAGAAAAAGAAAAGGAATAAAGAAAAGGAAAAGGGCCGGCGCTACTATTCTGGCCCAACAGCGAAACCAGCCCAGCTAGCCCACCCGGGTCCCCTCTCTCTCTCTCGCACGCGCAGACGCACCCACGGAGTCACTGACGCTCGGACCCCACTCCCTCTCTGTTTATTTCGCTGACAAGCGGGCCCTGTCCACGTCATCATCGTCTTCCCCCAGATTCCGTGCACGAACACCGCCGCTGGCCGTTGCTGCGTTGATTCCACGGCGTAATTGGCATTGATTCACTGGGCGTTTCTTGTCGAGCTCCTGCCTACTTAAGACCCTCCCTCTCGCGGCCATTTTCCCTCACCCAATTTCCTCTCCACGCCACCAGGCTGCTCGCAACTCGCCAGACACTGCCGCTGTTCCGACGACCTCGCCGACGAATTCCGGTGAGCATCGTGTCCCCCTCTGTCCATGGTTCATATTGGCATGCTCTACATCTCCGTGCGCATCTACTGACATCTTTCATTTGCTCGCGCATGGCCTGTAGCCTCGGCAGCGACAACGACTGAGCGCCGCCGCTCTCTGCACGAACTCCGGCGACCTCTCCCCGTAAGTACCAGCCGCCCCTTGCCCTCTGGTTGATACGCCTAAGATCCCCATCGTCTTGTGCAGCTAACGGTGCCCTCCTTTTGACTTAGCGCGACTCAGAACCTCGCCAACGTCGACCAACAGTCGTACCCGACGCGTTCGCGAACTCCGGCGAGGAATCCCCGACGACTCCGAGCGCCCCTTCGCCAACGAGAGACACGTTGAGCTTCACCTCGACACGGCGGTTCTGGTGAGCATCCTCTCCCCTCCCCGGGCGACCTAGAACGCCGGCACCGCCGCTGACAGACGCGCCGCCGCCAGTCGCTGCCGCTAGCGCCGCTAGGCTATGGTCAAAGCAACACCAGCCGTTAGATGTAGATCTTGCGGTTTAGATTAGATCTGAGCAAAGCGTTTTCTTTGAATCTGGCGCATTGGATCTGACTTGATCCGACGGCGCGGAAGGGTGATCCTGAGTGAAACGGTATCGGCCAATAGGATAGCGCCGCGTGGCTAGGGTTTGGTTTAAAAACAGAATTTGAAATCTGATTTATATCCAAATTTGATTTAGCTATAACTTTTGATTTCCACGTTAGATTTTGGCAAATTTTATACCGTTGGAATCAGGAGAGCAAGCTCTTTCAAAATATGCAATGTGTTTAGTGTTTAGCTTCTGTTAAAAAGGCTTTATTTGCAGAAACTTGTTTAGGACTAATTTAGTGTTTGAAATGTTTAGGAAAATGCTTTAGGGTATAAATAATGGTTGTTTGGCAAGTTTTTGTCTTGTTAGTGAATCAGTACCTTGCACTTGCTTGGTTGAGTTTTGAAAATCATCACTTAGCATTTTGCATGCATGCATATATTTATGTCTGTATATGAATTGTGTGTAATTTTGTGCTACCATTCTTTGTGTAGACTTTGGTGCTAGTGATTGTGATTCTGAAGAGTGCTACTCTCCCAACTACCAAGGCAAGTGGTACTTCATGAATATTTCCATCCCTATATTTTATACTAAGCATTAGAAATATTTTGCTAAGTCTTGCATGTTATTATTTTGCCTAATGCCATGTTGGGAAATCCTAAGTAGTTGTAGAATTGCTAGGAAATTTCTAAGTTAAGATACTATCTATGCCATGCTTAGCCTAGCTAGTAGCAAACAAGGGTTGGTGAAATATACATGCTATGATGAAAATATTTCTAAGTCTTTGGACTTGTTTTACCTAATAAAACAACTAAGTCAATGAATCACCTGGGTGGAAAGGGACTTGATTGGTGGTTTTTGGTTGAGTGGTTACACAAGGCCCATGGCTATGGTTTACCTTGTGTATCTCACTTGTGGTAAGCCACCAAGGAACAAAGAGATTTTAGAGGCCAAGTGTTAAGAAGCTTATAGTGCAGCCACTTGGCAATATGGGCTCTGCCTGGATCACATAAGTTGCTAGAACTTAGCCATTTGGACAGTTGGTGGTAGTGGGAATGATAGGTTGGAGCGCGTCCATTTGGTCTAAGGGAAGGCTTCTGAAAGGTCCTGTCTTGGGAAACCAAGTCTGGTGGGGAAAGTGCACAACCTCTGCAGATGGAAAAATCTAAGTACTTAGCCAAGTCCATGGCAATGGACAACTTGAGCATCAAGGCATGGAAGCTATCAAGAATCTCCTCATCCCAATTTCTAAGTAAAAATTTGTGGGTGAACAAGGGTGAAGGACCTCAATGTCTATTGGTGGTTCCTTGGGAAAAGTTTTGACAAAGAAAAACTTAGTGTTTTCAACTAATAGGAAAAACCTATTTTGAGCAAAGCAAGCCAAGCTACACTTAGCCAAATTGCATATAGTAATATAGTCCACCTAAATTTTACTAAGGTATCACTTGCCAATACTATTCCAAAGTATTGACCCACTGTGGCTGTAACTTGTGATGTTGCAGGTTACTCTGATGAGGATTAGGTGTCATGAGTCTACACTCAACATGTTTGCCTGTGGCACATGAATATGAAGACTTATATTTATTTACTTATTCAAACTCTTGTATTAGGCCTGTGGCCTTGAGTTGTAAAGACTATGTTTATCTCTGGAATGGATGTAATAATTGACCTTATTATCTGTGTACTTCATCTTAAACTATGGATGCTAGCAATGATCCAGGGACTAGCATTGCAATCACAGGGATCCTTTTCCTTTACAAAGGAGGGATCTTACAGATGGTATCAGAGCACTGTGTTGCCTGTAGGATTATGACCCTAGGATTGGAAACCACTAAGGAAAAAAATTCAACTTCTACACTTGTTTATTCTTCTCGTAAACTTTTCTAATCTTCTCTCTCATCTCTATTTGTAGATGAACTCCATCAACAAAGCCGTGAGGAAAGGACCACTCATGACAATGACTTTGGAGTGTGAGACAGAATTCCCCAAGGCTCTCAAGGACCTCATGGTTGCATTAGACATACAAGGTGCAACTGTGTACAAGGGCTTTCCTGTGATGGATGAAGGAGAGGAATACTGGTGGGTACAACTTCACTTGTATAAAAACAAGGAAGACAACCATCAGGAAAAAGGATTCTACATGTTCACCAATTCAGTGGTGCACCCTACATTCTTTGAATCAGCAAAGGATGCAGCTTGGAAGACCATCAAAGGAACTTGGTGATAGAGTCAAGTGCAGAATGCTCAACCTCCAAAATGATCTAAGGAAGGAGAAGGAACATACCCAAGAGTTGGAAGCTACCAACCAAACTTTAAGAGGAGACATTATAGACTTGGTGATGGAATCATGTGAGCAAGATAGGCTGATTGCTTCTAAAAACATTGTGTTAGCCAACAGATCGAGTGAGATAGGATTGTAAACATACTTCGTTAGTTGGACCACCACCTATCACCTTATTTTCCAAAATGTTGCTTTAAAAATATGATTGAACCTTGGTTGTTGTAATGGTTTCATGTATGCATGACTTGTGTTTTTTGCTTTCCAAGGTTATGTATGTGATGTTTTGCCTTTTGTTTTATCTTGATTTGTGTTGTTCTAACTTTTCTATCTTATAAATAGATGCCTATTACCATCAGCACTGTTGAGGAGTTCCAGGTTACCCGCTTTGGTCCTCGTATCGTTGAGCTTACCACTTTGCTCAATCTCCCTCTTCCCACCATCATGGTGCATCCCCTCACCAAGTTTGAGAGGAAGGACCTCTGGGGCTTCAAGGTCAACCAGCCCGGACGTCAGACGGAGCCTACCACGGAGGCCATTGTCTTCAAGCTCATGCACGATGACAGGGAGAGAGGCCTTGAGGTAGTGATGCAGGACCTGATAGGACGTCTGCTAGGACGACACTCCCGACAGGTTAGAGGTACCCACTTCCACGTCTTCGGAAGACGTGATGAGGATGGAGAGTCCATCGACTTCGAGGACGATTCGAGGGACGCAGCAGAGCCGATACGCCTGTACCTCCAGGACTTAGAGTCTCTCATTAGGCACGTGGACACAGACAGGACCAATGTCATGCTCAGCAATGATGAGCTCCAGGTGCAGCTTCGCGAGAAGGACAAGCTCTTCGCGCAGCAAGATGAGATAATCAAGGAAATGGAGGCGAAGTTCGAGACCCAGGACAGGAAGTTCAAGAGTCAGGAGAAGCGTGTCCAGGATAGGAATAAGAAGATCCGGGACATGACTGAAGAACTGCAGTCCAAGGACTTCGAGCTAGAGCAGCAGCAGACGGTGATTGAGAGGCTTCGTTCCCAGAAGAGGGCTCTCAAGGCCAAGATAGATACCTTGACCACTAGCATCGAGGAAAACAAGACCGCGATGGAGAACGCAGGTCTTACCTTTGTCGAGGAGGAGATTGATGCCGACGAGTAGATTGACTACTCGTTTATTTTTTTTATTATCATACTTGTTGTTTGAGAACTTGTTATTTGACCATCCGACATGTGGATGGCTTGCTGCTTGTGTGTTTTACTTTGTGAACTTGTTATCTTGTTGTTGAACCTTTATCTTTCTGTTGCAAGCTTGTGTTTGCTTATGTGATGTAATGTGCATGAAAGCATCTATGGGTATCTCATTCTTATCTCTATTTGAACAAACCACAGATGCCTCCCCGTCGTGCAAACCCCAACCCCAACCCCAACAACAACAACAACAACACCACTCCAGAAATGCAACAAATGATGACTGCTCAAACTCAGCTAATGCAGATGATGACGACGTTCATCCAGAAGCAAAACAATAATAACAACAACAATAACAACAACAACCCTCCGGGCTTTGATATGCTTACCAGGTTCTTGAGATTGAGGCCAGCAAAGTTCTTAGGAACGACTGATCCCATGGTGGCCAATGATTGGCTACGCTCAGTAAACAAGGACTTAGTAACCGTGGGCTGTACGGATGCTGAAAAGGTCAGATTTGCAGCATATCTGCTGGAAGGACCAGCCGCCACTTGGTGGGACAACTTCCAGATTACCACTCCCATAGATGAAGTGACATGGGCTATCTTTGAGGATGGCTTTCGCACTGCTCATATCTCATCAGGAGTGATGAGTCTGAAAAAGAAAGAGTTCCACAATCTGAAGCAGCGCCACCGCAGCGTGGCTGAATATATTGAGGAGTTCAACAATTTGGCGCGTTATGCACCGGATGAAGTTGACACCGATGCCAAGAGAAAGGAAAAATTTCTTGAGGGCTTGAATGATGAGCTGAATCTGCAGTTGGCTGTGGCATATGTTCCCACTTATCAGTCGCTCTGTGACAAGGCTGCTATTTTGGAGAACAAAATGAAGCAAGTTGAGAGTAGAAAGAGAAAGCACTCCGACAAGCACAGCCCGGGATCGTCTCACAAACGATCTCATTATGATGACAGTGGAAGCTCAGGATCCCACAAGCATGGGAAATTCAACAAGCACCACAACCACAACCGTCATGACAATGACAAGTACAAGAACCACAAGAGTGGACATAAGAGCCACCACAGTGGTAATGGAAGTGGAAGTGCAAGTCAGCCTGTTAAGAGAGACATAAGTCAGGTTGAATGCTTCAAATGCAAGAAGATGGGGCATTATGCAAATGAATGCCCAGAAAAGAAAGTTGAAGGACCTAACAAGCCCAACCCTTTCCAGAAGGGACAGGTGAACCACATCAGTGTGGAGGAGGTCTATGAGGAGCCTGATGCTGTTGCTGGTAAGTTCAGACTCAATTCTATTCTAGCATTTGTTCTTTTTGATACTGGAGCATCACATTCATTCATATCAAAAGCATTTGTTGATAGAAATGGGTTTCCAACTAAAAACATTGGGTGTCCAATAAAAGTTAGTTCTCCGGGTGGAGATATGATAGTAAGTCTTGGATGCCGGGATCTAGTAATAGAGTTTGGAAAACATAAATTTCCAGTGAGTATGATAATCCTAGATTCCCAAGGTCTGGACGTAATATTGGGAATGGATTGGATGGCTAAGTATGAAGGAGTACTAGATTGTGCTAATCGTACTGTTGCACTCACAACCCCGGAAAGAAAGCGGATTAAATTCAAATCCAACTTTGAATCTAAAGGAAGTAAGCTAAATTCTCTTAAGGGGGTTAGCATGGACAGTGTGCCAATTGTGAGTGAGTATCGAGATGTGTTTTCGGAAGAATTGCTGGGAATGCCACCAGATAGAGATGTGGAGTTTTTGATAGATTTGGTACCAGGGTCTGGACCAATAGCAAAGAGACCTTATAAAATGTCAGTTGATGAACTGAAAGAACTCAAGAAACAACTTGGAGAACAACTACAGAAAGGATTTATTCAACCAAGTTCTTCATCTTGGGGAGCCCCAGTTTTGTTCGTGGAGAAGAAGGATAGAAGTCAAAGGTTATGCATAGATTACCGTTCACTCAACGAGGTAACTATCAAGAACAAATACCCTTTGCCTAGAATCAATGACTTGTTTGATCAGCTAGAAGGAGCCTGTGTGTTCTCAAAGATTGATCTCCGGTCAGGCTATTTTCAACTCAAGATAAGGGAACAAGACATACCTAAAAAAACTTTCACTACAAGGTATGGATTGTATGAGTATACCGTAATGCCTTTCGGTTTGACCAATGCTCCAGCATACTTCATGAATATGATGAACAAGGTGTTCATGGAATTCCTTGACAAGTTTGTTATCGTTTTCATCGATGACATCTTAGTCTACTCCAAGAGCAAAGAAGAGCATGAAGGACATTTGCGTTTGATACTTGAGAAGTTAAGAGAGCATAAACTTTATGCCAAATTCAGCAAGTGTGAGTTCTGGTTGGATGAAGTTGGTTTTCTTGGTCATGTTATGACAAAGGATGGTGTAGCAATTGATCCTACCAAAGTTTCAGCTGTGACTGAATGGGAATCTCCCAAGTCCGTAAAGGAAGTTCGTAGTTTCCTTGGCTTAGCAGGTTACTACAGAAGGTTCATTGAAAATTTCTCCAAGGTTGCTAAGCCTATGACGGAATTGTTAAAGAAAGACAAGAAGTTTGCTTGGTCTGAAGGTTGTGAACTCAGCTTTCAGGAATTGAAGAAGAGACTTGTGACAGCACCAGTCTTGTGTCTGCCAGATTTGGAGAAAGATTTCCAAGTATATTGTGATGCATCTCATCAAGGTTTGGGTGCAGTACTTATGCAAGACGGTAAAGTTGTGGCTTATGCCTCGAGACAACTCAAAACTCATGAAGTAAACTATCCTACTCATGATTTAGAGTTAGCCTCTGTTGTCCATGCACTCAAAACATGGAGACACTATATTTTGGGAAAGCGTTGTGAAGTGTTCACAGATCACAAAAGTTTGAAGTATATCTTCACCCAGAAGGAAATTAATATGAGACAAAGAAGATGGCTAGAACTTATCAAAGACTATGATTTAAGTTTGCAATACCATCCCGGTAAAGCAAATGTTGTAGCAGATGCTCTAAGTCGTAAGGTTTTTGTGAATGGCCTTACCAAAGGAGAATTGCCAGATGATTTGTGTATCCAATTTAGAAAACTCAGATTGGAGATCGTGCCTGAAGGACATCTCATGTCTTTGGATGTTCAACCCACTTTGTTGGACAAGATGAGAGAAGCCCAGAAGACTGATAAGGAAATTGAAGAGATTAAGGAAAAGATTGGCAAAGGAAAAGCCAAAGAATTCCATGAAGACGAACATGGTACTTTATGGCTTGGGAAACGTATTTGTGTTCCACAAGACCCGGAGTTGCAGAAACTGATTTTGCAAGAAGCACACAACTCACCATATTCCATTCATCCGGGTAACACCAAAATGTACATGGGCATGAAAGAAAGATTTTGGTGGAATAATCTCAAGAAGGACATCGCCGAACACATTGCTTTGTGTGATGTATGTAGTAGAGTGAAAGCGGAGCATCAGAAACTAGCAGGTTTATTGCAACCACTACCTATTCCTGATTGGAAGTGGGACAAGATTGGTATGGATTTCATTACCGGATTACCAAGGACCCGGTCAGGATATGATTCTATATGGGTAGTAGTAGATCGCCTAACTAAAGTGGCTCATTTCATACCCGTGAAGACAACCTATACAAGTGCTAAGTTAGCCAGAATCTACATGAGTAGAATTGTATGTCTACATGGAGTGCCCAAGAGTATTGTGTCTGATAGGGGAACTCAATTCACTTCCCATTTTTGGAGACAATTACATGAGTCATTGGGAACGAGGTTGGAATTCAGTACTGCTTTTCATCCTCAAACTGACGGACAAACAGAAAGGACTAATCAGATTCTTGAAGACATGTTGAGGGCATGTGCCTTAGACTATGGAGCCAGTTGGGATGAAAGTCTGCCTTACGCAGAATTTTCTTATAACAACAGCTATCAAGCCAGTATTGAGATGACACCATTTGAGTTTCTCTACGGAAGAAAGTGTACCACCCCATTGTTATGGAATGGTGTGGGAGAAAGAAGTTTATTCGGGCCAGATCTTATCAAAGAAGCCGAAGAGAAGGTCAAGTTGGTTAAGGACAGGTTGAAGATAGCACAGTCCCGACAGAAAAGCTACGCATATCCTAAGCGTAGAGAAGTCACCTACGAAGTTGGTGATAGAGCTTATCTTAGAGTATCACCACTTCGTGGAGTGAAGAGATTCGGAGTCAAAGGAAAATTGGCACCAAGATATGTTGGGCCATTCAAGATTCTGAGTCGCAAAGGAGAAGTTGCCTATGAAATTGAACTCCCAGAATCTTTGTCAGCTGTCCATAATGTGTTTCATGTGAGTCAGCTTAAGAAATGTCATCCAGAAATGGAAGAAACTTCTTTGAAGGATACTATACCTTTGGAGGAGGTTCAACTAGAAAGTGATCTCACATATGAAGAGAAACCTATCAAGATTCTTGAGACTGCAGAAAGAGTCACAAGGACTAAGACTATCAAGTTTTGCAAAGTGCAGTGGAATCATCATTCCGAAGAGGAAGCAACATGGGAAAGAGAAGATGATCTTCAAAAAGACCACCCTCACCTATTTGCTAGCCAAACCAAACTATTCAGTGGGCTTTATTCATTTATTAGGGTGTCAAATAATTCACCTTGAATTATTTGGAATATTTTTAATATGACTTATTAATCATTTAAATTGGGTATTTGTCTTTATTCCAATGAAATTAAATATGGGTTTAATTCCATAAATTTATTTAGTTGATTTACTTGATTCCATTTAAGTTAATTAAATAACTTTTATACCACTTGGGTATATTCCAATATTATTTTCCCATGATTTATTTAATCATTCTTATTAGGGATTGTTTTTATTCATATAGAAATAAAATTTGGCTAATGCCATTTTATTTTATTTGAAAATTTTTTATCCATTATTTTATTTGGATTTGGATTATATTTATTCCATTTGCTTATGGATTAGTTCAAGATTTAATTTGGCCTTTAAATATTCCTCATTTAATATTTCTTTCTCTATCTTATAAAATCCATATCTTTTTATTTATAGATCCAAACTTGGTGATTGCAATTTGTAAAATCTTATTTGATATTTTTTTATCCTTTTATATCTCTTTTAGGATTAATTGCTCACATATTGGCAATGATTTTAGATAAGTGCTTTATTAGCTTTGGAAATTCAATTCCTTATCTTATTAAATTCATAAGATTTTATCTATGGCTCCAAATTAAGTGAAACCAATTTATAGGGTTTTATAATATTTCTATTTGTCATTTTTTATCATTTGTAATTGTTTGTTGACAAATTTTTATATGGATCAAATCCATAGGCTTAGATATAACTTGGAAATGTTTTTCTTCCATTAGGGTTTTAGGGTTTGGGTTTACTTTCCAAGTGTTTAAATTTCCAGATGCATGTAACATCCCTAAAATCTTGTTTTCAAAGATTGCTGTAACATCCCTAAAATTATGATTTCAAAGATTGCATATCATTCATGCATGCATATAGTTTTGAGATCAATTTCAAACCAATTTCAAGAAAACAGAAGCACATAGTGCTATCATTTTATGTGAGCAAACTTAATTCAAATGACCATCCCCATTTGAGAGCTTAAGTGTTTTAAAACCAAGTTTGTTTGTTTTCCTTGTTGATTGGATTGAGTGTGGAGTTTGAACAAAATTATACAAAATAAAAATGGTTTCAAAAGCATTTTCAAAACATTTGCAAATCAAGTGCTAAGGCACTGTTTATTTTGTTTATTCAAAATGACCAAGCCAATTCAAAGTGACCACATGGTTTTATGCCTAGATTTGTGACTGTTGCACACTGCAAAAACCCTGAAAAGATTTGAATTCAAATAGAGTTTGAATTCATTTGAAAATCATTCCAGAAAATCAAATTAGAAAAAGAAAAGGAATAAAGAAAAGGAAAAGGGCCGGCGCTACTATTCTGGCCCAACAGCGAAACCAACCCAGCTAGCCCACCCGGGTCCCCTCTGTCTCTCTCTCACGCGCAGACGCACCCACGGAGTCACTGACGCTCGGACCCTACTCCCTCTCTGTTTATTGCGCTGACAAGCGGGCCCTGTCCACGTCATCATCGTCTTCCCCCAGATTCCGTGCACGAACACCGCCGCTGGCCGTTGCTGCGTTGATTCCGCGGCGTAATTGGCATTGATTCACTGGGCGTTTCTTGTCGAGCTCCTGCCTACTTAAGACCCTCCCTCTCGCGGCCATTTTCCCTCACCCAATTTCCTCTCCACGCCACCAGGCTGCTCGCAACTCGCCAGACACTATCGCTATTCCGACGACCTCGCCGATGAATTCCGGTGAGCACCGTGTCCCCCTCTGTCCATGGTTCATACTGGCATGCTCTACAGCTCCGTGCGCATCTACTGACATATTTCATTTGCTCGCGCATGGCCTGTAGCCTCGGCAGCGACAACGACTGAGCGCCGCCGCTCTCTGCACGAACTCCGGCGACCTCTCCCCGTAAGTACCAGCCGCCCCTTGCCCTCTGGTTGATACGCCTAAGATCCCCATCGTCTTGCGCAGCTAACGGTGCCCTCATTTTGACTTAGCGCGACTCAGAACCTCGCCAACGTCGACCAACAGTCGTACCCGACGCGTTCGCGAACTCCGGCGAGGAATCCCCGACGACTCCGAGCGCCCCTTCGCCAACGAGAGACACGTTGAGCTTCACCTCGACACGGCGGTTCTGGTGAGCATCCTCTCCCCTCCCCGAGCAACCTAGAACGCCGACACCACCGCTGACAGACGCGCCGCCGCCAGTCGCTGCCGCTAGCGCCGCTAGGCTATGGTCAAAGCAACACCAGCCGTTAGATGTAGATCTTGCGGTTTAGATTAGATCTAAGCAAAGCGTTTTCTTTGAATCTAGCGCATTGGATCTGACTTGATCTGACGGCGCGGAAGGGTGATCCTGAGTGAAACGGTATCAGCCAATAGGATAGCGCCGCGTGGCTAGGGTTTGGTTTAAAAACAGAATTTGAAATCTGATTTATATCCAAATTTGATTTAGCTATAACTTTTGATTTCCACGTTAGATTTTGGCAAATTTTATACCGTTGGAATCAGGAGAGCAAGCTCTTTCAAATATGCAATGTGTTTAGTGTTTAGCTTCTGTTAAAAAGGCTTTATTTGCAGAAACTTGTTTAGGACTAATTGAGTGTTTGAAATGTTTAGGAAAATTCTTTAGGTATAAATAATGGTTGTTTGGCAAGTTTTTGTCTTGTTAGTGAATCAGTACCTTGCACTTGCTTGGTTGAGTTTTGAAAATCATCACTTA
Organism: Avena sativa; assembly: GCA_916181665.1. Classification (NCBI taxonomy): domain Eukaryota; kingdom Viridiplantae; phylum Streptophyta; class Magnoliopsida; order Poales; family Poaceae; genus Avena; species Avena sativa. The sequence goes on from OV702283.1 coordinate 27,813,614, forward strand.
GCATTTTGCATGCATGCATATATTTATGTTTGTATATGAATTGTGTGTAATTTTGTGCTACCATTCTTTGTGTAGACTTTGGTGCTAGTGATTGTGATTGTGAAGAGTGCTACTCTCCCAACTACCAAGGCAAGTGGTACTTCATGAATATTTCCATCCCTATATTTTATACTAAGCATTAGAAATATTTTGCTAAGTCTTGCATGTTATTATTTTGCCTAATGCCATGTTGGGAAATCCTAAGTAGTTGTAGAATTGCTAGGAAATTTCTAAGTTAAGATACTATCTATTCCATGCTTAGCCTAGCTAGTAGCAAACAAGGGTTGGTGAAATATACATGCTATGATGAAAATATTTCTAAGTCTTTGGACTTGTTTTACCTAATAAAACAACTAAGTCAATGAATCACCTGGGTGGAAAGGGACTTGATTGGTGGTTTTTGGTTGAGTGGTTACACAAGGCCCATGGCTATGGTTTACCTTGTGTATCTCACTTGTGGTAAGCCACCAAGGAACAAAGAGATTTTAGAGGCCAAGTGTTAAGAAGCTTATAGTGCAGACACTTGGCAATATGGGCTCTGCCTGGATCACATAAGTTGCTAGAACTTAGCCATTTGGACAGTTGGTGGTAGTGGGAATGATAGGTTGGAGCGCGTCCATTTGGTCTAAGGGAAGGCTTCTGAAAGGTCCTGTCTTGGGAAACCAAGTCTGGTGGGGAAAGTGCACAACCTCTGCAGATGGAAAAATCTAAGTACTTAGCCAAGTCCATGGCAATGGACAACTTGAGCATCAAGGCATGGAAGCTATCAAGAATCTCCTCATCCCAATTTCTAAGTAAAAATTTGTGGGTGAACAAGGGTGAAGGACCTCAATGTCTATTGGTGGTTCCTTGGGAAAAGTTTTGACAAAGAAAAACTTAGTGTTTTCAACTAATAGGAAAAACCTATTTTGAGCAAAGCAAGCCAAGCTACACTTAGCCAAATTGCATATAGTAATATAGTCCACCTAAATTTTACTAAGGTATCACTTGCCAATACTATTCCAAAGTATTGACCCACTGTGGCTGTAACTTGTGATGTTGCAGGTTACTCTGATGAGGGTTAGGTGTCATGAGTCTACACTCAACATGTTTGCCTGTGGCACATGAAGATGAAGACTTATATTTATTTACTTATTCAAACTCTTGTATCAGGCCTGTTACCTTGAGTTGTAAAGACTATGTTTATCTCTGGAATGGATGTAATATTGACCTTTGTATCTGTGTACTTCATCTTAAACTGTGGATGCTAGCAATGATCCAGGGACTAGCATTGCAATCACAGGGATCCTTTTCCTTTACAAAGGAGGGATATTACAATTGCATATCATTCATGCATACATATCATTTAGGGAAACAATTTCAAACTCATTTCAAGAAAACAAAAGCACTTAGTGCTATTATTTTATGTGAGCAAGCATTAATCTAATGCCACTCTCAAATGAGAGTATGATTGTTTTAAACCAAACTTTGTTTGCTCTCATGTTGTTTTGGTTTAATATTAGAGTTTGGACAAAAAATTTACAAAACAAATATGGTTTTAAACCATTTTCAAAACCTATACAAATCAAGTGTTATGGCACTGTTTATTCTGATTTTTCCAAAAAGACCAAGCAAGTCCAATGAGACAACAAGGTTTTGTGTCCAATATTATGAAGGTTACACTTTACAAAAATCCAGAAAATATTTGAATTCAATTGCTTTTGAATTTATTTGAAAATGATTCTTGAAAATCAACCCAGAAAAAGAAAAAGAAATAGAAAACCCAACTGGGCCTGGCGCCAGCATTCCAGCCCAGCAAGCAAAACAGCCCACCCGGGTTTCCCCTTTCTCCTCTGTTTCTCACCGCACTCGCACACACCCCCTCATGATGACCACTGGGCCCGCCCACGTCACCATCGTCTTCCCCAAATCTCGCGAAGAACACGTCGCCGCTAGCCGTTGCTGGCGTTGATCGCGCGACGTAATTGCCCTTGATTCCACAGGCGTTTACTGTCGAGCCCTTGCCTACTTAAACCCCTCTGCACCGCGAGTCTTTCCCCTCACTCAGCACCCCCACTCCGCCACCAGGCTGCCGGCAATTCGAGCTGCAACTCCGTTGCCCGACGCACTCCGGCGACCTATTCCGGTGAACACCGTGCTCCCCTTCACCTCTCGTTCATACGAGCTTGTCTGTCTTGCCCGTGCGCATCTTCTCACACTTTCTGTTTGCCCTATATCGCCCCAGGTCGTCGTCTTCGTTCATGGCCGCAACCACCAGAGCCGTCGCTCAACTCCGACGAGCAATAGCGGTAAGAATCGAGCGCCCCTTCTCTTCTCCTTGAAACCAACTTGTTCACTGTGACCTTGCACACTCCCTAATGCCACTGACTCGTGCTAGGGCAACGTAGAACCTCGGCAACATCGTCGTCTGCAAGCACCCGACGAGCTCCAGCGACATCCACGGTGCGCCCCTTCGCCAACGAAGCCTACCTTGAGCATCAGCAGCACACGACGAACTCGGTAAGCCACTTCACCCTCTCCCGCACGACCTAAATCGTCGGCAACGTCTCTGACAGAGCTGCCGCCGCCACTCGCCGCCGCTAGCGCCGCCAGTCTTTGGTCGCAAGCTTCGTAGCCGTTAGATCTGGATTAGAGGCTCAAGATTAGATCACTTACTCGAACCGTTACGCGCAGATCTGACCGTGCGCTGCCACTTAAATCTAACAGCCCTCGTTGATCGATCCACACGAAGCGGTATCGACGAATCAGAACACGCCGCGTGTCTATAGGTTTGATTTAAAATCAGAATTTAGATCTATTAGATGTTTAAACTTGAAAAATTCATAACTTTTGATTCCCATGTCCAAATTTTACAAATTTTATATCATTGGAATCAGGAGAGAAAATCCTTTCTGTTTATGCAATGTGTTTAATGTTTTGCCTCTGTAAAAATGGTTGATTTTACAGAAACATTTGTAGGCATATTTTGTGTATAGTAATTATTTGAAAAATGTTTTCTTGTTCAAATAAAGTTTATTTAGCATGTTTTGAACTTGTTTATGATTCAGTACTGTATACTTGTCTTGTTTGGTGTAGAAAATCATCACATGGCATTTGCATGCATTCATATTTTTTTTTGTTTGTATGTATTGGTATGTGATTTTGGTGCCATTATTTTATGTGTAGATTTTGGTGCAAATAGTGATTGTGAGGATTGTTGCTACTCCCCAAACTACCAAGGCAAGTGGTGCTTCATGAATTTATTCCTATGTTTTTCAACTATGCACTAGAAATATTTTGCTAGACTTGCATGAATATTTTGATCTATATGCTATGCTTGGGAAATCCTAGTAATTGTAGAATTGCTAGAAATTTCTAAGTTAAGATGCTTATCAATGCCATGCTTAGCCTAGCTAGTAGCAACCAAGGGTGGTTATATATTCATGCTATGAGAAAATAATTCTAAGTCTTTGGACTTGAGTTTTTGCTTAATAAAACAACTAAGTAAATGAAACACCTGGGTAGAAGGGAAAGAATGATTTGTGTTGAGTGGTTACACAAGGCCCATTTCTATGGTTTACCTTGTGTATCTCACTTGTGGAAAGCCACCCAGGAACAAAGGGATTTGAGATGCCAAATGTTAAGAAGCTTCTAGTGCAGCCACATGGCATTATGGGCTCTGCCTGGATCATATAGGTTGTAATAACTTAGCCATTTGGACAGTTGGTGGTAGTGGGATGATAGGTTGGAGCGTGTCCATTTGGTCTAAGGGAAGGCTTCTGAAAGGTCCTGTCTTGGTGAAAATCAAGTCTTGTGGGGAAAGTGCACAACCTCTGCAGATGGAAGAATCTAAGTACTTAGCCATGTCCTTGGTATTGGAAAACTTGAGAATCAAGACATGGAAGCTATCAAGAATCTCCTCATCCCAATTTCTAAGTAAAAAACTTGTGGTTGAACAAGGGTGAAGGTTCACCAATTTCTATTGGTGGTTCCTTGGGAAAGATTTTGTCAAAGAAAAACTTAGTGTTTTCAACTGATAGGTAAAACCTATTTTGAGCAAAGCAAGCCTAAGCTACACTTAGCCAAAATGCATATAGTATCTAGACTACTAATATTCTACTAAGGTATCACTTGCCAATACTATTCCAATGTATTGACCCACTGTGGCTATAACTTGTGATGTTGCAGGTTATTCTGATGATGATTAGGGGTTATGAGTCTACACTCAACATGCTTGCCTGTGGCACATGAAGATGAAGACTTATTTATCTTATTATATATTTGGACTCTTGTATTAGGCCTGTGGCCATGGAGTTTGTAAAAGACTATTTTTGTCTCTGGAATGATATGTAATACTGACCTTTGTTTCTGTGTACTTCATCTTAAACTGTGGATGCTAGCATTGATCCAGGGACTAGCATTGCAATCACAGGGATCCTTACCTTTATAAAGGGAGGGATCTTACAGATGGTATTAGAGCACTGTGTTGCCTGTAGGATTATGACCCTAGGAATGGATTAGAAACCACTAATGAAATTTTTTTCAACAACTTCCACACTTGTCTTATTCTTCTCGTAAACTTTTCTAATCTTCTTTCTCATCTCTTTTGATAGAAGGATGCATTGTTAGCCTTTAGACTAGAGAGTGAAAGTTGTATTGTGCCATATTAGTTGGACCACCACACTCATCATTATATTTCCAAAATTTTGACTAAGTTATATTGAATCTAGGCTGCTTGTATTATGTATGCCATGAATTGTGTGTTGTTTGCCAATGATATGCTTGTGCCACTTGTCTTGTGTACTTTTAGTAATGTTGTTTCTAACTTTTATCTATCTTATAAAATAGATGCCTAATGTTACTATCAGCACGGCTGAAGAGTTCAAGGGAACTCGTTTTGGCACTCGTCTTATTGAGCTCACTAGTGTGCTCAATCTCCCACTTCCTACCATCATGATGCTTCCCATCACCAAGTTCGAGAGGAAGGACCTTTGGGGCTTCAAGGTTACTCAGCAAGGACGCCAGACTGAGCCAGCCACGGAGGCCATCACCTTCAAGCTCATGCATGATGACAAGGAGAGAGGCCTAGAGGTAGTCATGCAGGATTTGCTTGGACGTTTGCTAGGGAGACACTCTCAGGAGATTAGAGGTACTCACTTCCACGCCTTCGGTAGACGTGATGAGGATGGTGAGGCCATTGACTTCGAGGATACTGCTAGAGAGACGATAGAGCCGATTCGTCTATACCTCCAAGACTTAGAGGTTCTTCTTAGGCACCTAGATACTGATAGGACCAACGTCATGCTTAGCAATGAAGAACTCCAGGTGCAGCTTCGTGAGAAGGACAAGCTCTTCGCGGAGCAAGATGAGATAGTCAAGGAGATGGAGGCCAAGTTTGAGAGTCAGGATAGAAAGTTCAAGAGTCAAGAGAAGAGAGTCCAAGATAGGAACAAGAGGATTCGAGACATGACTTCAGAACTAGAGGCCAAGGACTTCGAGCTCGAGCATCAGCAGGTGGTGATTGAGAGACTTCGTTCACAGAAGAGGGCTCTCAAAGCCAAGGTAGAGGCCTTGACCACCAATGTCGAGGAGTACAAGACCGCTATGGAGAATGCAGGTCTTACACTTGTTGACGAGGAGGTTGATGCAGAGGAGTAGTGATGACTACTCATTTAGCTTATATTTGCCATACTTTTGATTATTGAGTCGCAATGACCATCCAACATGTGGATGGCTTGCTATTGGTGTGTTTACTTTTCAAAACTTGTTGTCTATGTTGTTGAACTTTTACTACTATGATGCATGTTTGGTGATTGTTTATGTGATGTATTGTGCATGATAGCATCTATGGGTATCTCATTTTTATCCTTATTGAAAACCATAGATGCCTCCTCGACGTGCCAATCCCAACCCTAACAACAACAATATCACCTCTGAGATGCAGCAGATGATGACAGCTCAGACGCAGCTGATGCAGATGATGACCACGTTCATACAGAATCAGAACAACAACAACAATAATAACAACAACAACAACAATCAGAACAACCCACCGGGTTTTGACATGCTTACCAGATTCTTAAGACTGAGGCTAGCAAAGTTATCAGGAACTACTGATCCCATGGTGGCCAATGATTGGCTACGCTCAGTGAACAAGGACTTGGTAACTGTTGGCTGTACTGATGAAGAGAAGGTCAGATTTGTAGCACACTTGTTGGAAGGACCAGCAGCCACTTGGTGGGATAACTTCCAGATCACCACTCCCATTGAGGATGTGACATGGGATATTTTTGAAGATGGTTTCCGTACTGCTCACATCTCATCCGGAGTGATGAGTTTGAAGAAGAAGGAGTTTCATAACTTGAAGCAACGCCACCGTAGTGTGGCTGAATATATTGAAGAGTTCAACAATCTGGCGCGTTATGCACCGGATGAATTTGACACTGATGCTAAGAGGAAAGAAAAGTTCCTTGAAGGATTGAACGATGAATTGAACCTGCAGTTAGCTGTGGCCTATGTTCCCACATATCAGTCCCTTTGTGAAAAGGCTGCTATTTTGGAGAGCAAGATGAAACAGGTTGAAAGCAGGAAGAGGAAGCACTCTGACAAGCACAGCCCGGGATCGTCTCACAAGCGTTCCCATTATGATGATAGTGGGAATTCTGGATCCCACAAGCATGGAAAGTACAACAAGCACCACAACCATAACCATCATCATGACAACAAGCACCACCGTAGTCATGACAATGACAAGTACAAGAATCACAAGAGTGGATATAAGAGCCACCACAATGGAAGTGGAAGTGGTAGTGGAAGCCAGCCTGTCAAGAAGGATCTTAGTCAGGTTGAGTGTTTCAAGTGCAAGAAGATGGGGCATTATGCAAACGAATGCCTAGAAAAAAAGTTGAAGGACCCAACAAGCCCAACCCTTTCCAGAAGGGGCAAGTGAACCACATCAATGTGGAGGAAATCTATGAAGAGTCAGATGCTGTGGCTGGTAAGTTCAAACTCAATTCTATTCCAGCACTTGTTCTTTTTGATACTGGTGCATCACATTCATTCATATCAAAAGCATTTGTTGATAGAAATGGGTTTTCAACTGAAAACATTGGGTGTCCAATAAAAGTAAGTTCTCCAGGTGGAGATATGATAGTAAGTCTTGGATGCCGGGATCTAGTAATAGAGTTTGGAAAGCATAAGTTTCCAGTGAGTCTGATAATCCTAGATTCCCAAGGACTGGATGTAATTTTGGGAATGGATTGGATGACCAAATATGAAGGAGTACTAGATTGTGCCAATCGAACTGTTGCACTCATAACCCCGGAAAAGAAATGGATAAGATTCAAGTCTAATTTTGAGTTGAAAGGGAGTAAGATTAATTCTCTTAAGGGGGTTAGCATAGACAGTGTGCCAATTGTGAGTGAATATCCGGATGTGTTTCCAGAATAATTGCCGGGAATGCCACCAGATAGAGATGTGGAGTTTCTTATTGATTTGCTACCAGGATCTGGACCAATAGCAAAGAGACCGTACAAGATGTCAGTAGACGAATTGAAAGAACTCAAGAAACAACTTGGAGAACAGTTGCAGAAAGGATTTATTCAACCAAGTTCTTCATCTTGGGGAGCACCAGTTTTGTTTGTGGAAAAGAAGGATAGGAGTCAAAGGTTATGCATAGATTACCGCTCACTCAATGAGGTGACTATCAAGAACAAATACCCTTTTCCTAGAATCAATGACTTGTTTGATCAGTTAGAAGGAGCTTGTGTGTTCTCAAAGATTGATCTCTGATCAGGATATTTTCAGCTTAAGATAAGAGAACAAGACATACCTAAGACAACTTTCACCACTAGGTATGGATTGTATGAGTACACCGTGATGCCATTTGGCTTAACCAATGCACCAGCATACTTTATGAATATGATGAACACGGTGTTCATGGAGTTCCTTGACAAGTTTGTTGTCGTTTTCATCAATGACATTTTCATCTACTCCAAGATCAAAGAAGAGCATGAAGGACATTTGCGTTTGATACTTGAGAAGCTTAGGGAGCATAAGCTGTATGCCAAATTCAGCAAGTGTGAGTTTTGGTTGAATGAAGTTGGATTTCTTGGACACGTTGTGTCAGGAGATGGTGTAGCAATTGATCCTGCTAAAGTTTCAGCTGTAACTGAATGGGAATCTCCTAAGTCAGTGAAAGAGGTTCGTAGTTTCCTTGGCTTGGCAGGATACTACAGAAGGTTCATTGAGAATTTCTCCAAGATAGCTAAGCCAATGACAGAGTTACTAAAGAAAGACAAGAAATTTGCTTGGTCTGAAGGATGTGAACTCAGTTTCCAAGAATTGAAGAAGAGGATAGTGATAGCACCAGTCTTATGTCTGCTAGATTTGGAGAAAGATTTCCAAGTGTATTGTGATGCATCTCATCATGTATTAGGTGTAGTACTTATGCAAGAAGGGAAAGTTGTGGCTTATGCCTCGAGACAACTCAAAACTCATGAGGTAAACTACCCAACTCATGATTTAGAGTTAGCCTCTGTTGTCCATGCACTCAAAACATGGAGACACTGCCTTTTGGGAAAGCGATGTGAAGTGTTCACAGATCACAAAAGTTTGAAGTATATCTTCACCCAGAAAGAAATTAACATGAGACAAAGAAGATGGCTAGAACTCATCAAGGACTATGACTTGAGTTTGCAATACCACCCCGGTAAAGCAAATGTTGTAGCGGATGCTCTAAGCCGTAAGGTTTTTGTGAATGGCCTTACTAAGGGAGAATTGCCAGATGATCTATGTGCTCAATTTAGAGATCTCAGATTGGAGATTGTACCAGAAGGACATCTCATGTCATTGGAGGTTCAACCCACTTTGTTGGACAAAATCAAAGAATCCCAAAAGACAGATAAGGAAATTGAAGAGATTAAGGAAAAGATTGGCAAGGGAAAAGCCAAAGGATTCCATGAAGATGAACAGGGTACTTTATGGCATGGAAAACGTATCTGTGTTCCACAAGATTCAGAACTTCGAAAACTGATTTTACAAGAAGCACACAACTCACCGTATTCCATTCATCCGGGTAACACCAAAATGTACATGGATATGAAAGAAAGATTTTGGTGGAACAATCTCAATAAGGACATCGCCGAACATATTGCTTTGTGTGATGTATGTAGTAGAGTGAAAGCAGAACATCTGAAACCAGCAGGATTGTTACAACCACTACCTATTCCTGATTGGAAGTGGGACAAGATTGGCATGAATTTCATTACCGGATTGCCAAGGACCCGGTCAGGATATGATTCTATTTGGGTAGTAGTGGATCGCTTAACTAAAGTGGCTGATTTTATACCCGTGAAGACAACCTACACAAGTGCTAAGTTATCCAAGATCTATATGAGTAGAATTGTATGTCTACATGGAGTACCCAAGAGTATTGTGTCTGATAGGGGAACTCAATTCACTTCTCATTTTTGGAGGCAACTACATGAGTCGTTGGGAACGAGGTTGGAATTCAGCACTGCTTTTCATCCTCAGACTGATGGACAAACATAAAGGACCAACCAGATTCTTGAAGATATGTTGAGGGCATGTGCCCTAGACTATGGAGCCAGTTGGGATGAAAGTCTGCCTTATGCAGAATTCTCTTACAATAACAACTATCAAGCCAGTATTGAGATGGCACCATTTGAGTTTCTCTATGGGAGAAAGTGTACCACCCCATTGCTATGGAATGGCGTGGTAGAAAGAAGTTTGTTCGAGCCAGAACTAATCAAAGAGGCTGAGGAGAAAGTCAAACTAGTTAAGGACAGACTGAAGATAGCACAGTCCCGACAGAAGAGCTACGCAGATCCTAAGCGTAGAGAATTCACCTATGAAGTGGGTGATAGATCTTATCTTAGAGTGTCACCACTTCGTGGAGTGAAGAGATTTGGTGTCAAAGTTAAACTGGCCCCAAGATATGTTGGACCATTCAAGATTCTGAGTCATAAGGGAGAAGTAGCTTATGAGATTGAATTGCCAGAGTCATTGTCTGTTGTTCACAATGTGTTTCATGTGAGTCAGCTAAAGAAATGCCATCCAGAAATGGAAGAGACTTCCTTGAAGGATACTATACCTTTGGAGGAGGTTCAATTGGAAAGTGATCTCACTTACGAAGAGAAACCTATCAAGATTCTTGAAACTGCGGAAAGAGTTACTCGGACTAAGACTATCAAATTCTGCAAAGTTCAATGGAACCATCATTCCAAAGAAGAAGCAACGTGGGAAAGAGAAGATGATCTTCGGAAAGACCACCCTCACCTATTTGCTAGCCAACCCGAATCTCGAGGGCGAGATTCACCTTAAGGGGGTTAGATTTGTAACATCCCTAAAATCTTGTTTTCAAAGATTGTGTATCATTCATGCATACATATCATTTAGGGAAACAATTTCAAACTCATTTCAAGAAAACAGAAGCACTTAGTGCTATTATTTTATGTGAGCAAGCATTAATCTAATGCCACTCTCAAATGAGAGTATGATTGTTTTAAACCAAACTTTGTTTGCTCTCATGTTGTTTTGGTTGAATATTAGAGTTTGGACAAAAATTTACAAAAAAATATGGTTTTAAACCATTTTCAAAACCTATACAAATCAAGTGCTATGGCACTGTTTATTCTGATTTTTCCAAAAAGACCAAGCAAGTCCAATGAGACAGCAAGGTTTGTGTCCAATATTATGAAGGTTACACTTTACAAAAATCTAGAAAAGATTTGAATTCAATTGCTTTTGAATTTATTTGAAAATGATTCCTGAAAATCAACCCAGAAAAAGAAAAAGAAATAGAAAACCCAACTGGGCCTGGCGCCAGCATTCCAGCCCAGCAAGCAAAACAGCCCACCCGGGTTTCCCCTTTCTCCTCTATTTCTCACCGCACCCGCACACACCCCCTCACGCTGACCACTGGGCCCGTCCACGTCACCATCGTCTTCCCCAAATCTCGCGAAGAACACGTCGCTGCTGGCCGTTGCTGGCGTTGATCGCGCGGCGTAATTGCCCTTGATTCCACAGGCGTTTCCTGTCGAGCCCCTGCCTACTTAAACCCCTCTGCACTGCGAGTCTTTCCCCTCACTCAGCACCCCCACTCCGCCACCAGACTACCGGCAATTCGAGCTGCAACTCCGCTGCCCGACGCACTCCGGCGACCTATTCCGGTGAACCCCGTGCTCCCCTTCACCTCTCGTTCATACGAGCTTGTTTGTCTTGCCCGTGCGCATCTTCTCACACTTTATGTTTGCCCTATATCTCCCCAGGTCGTCGTCTTCGTTCACGGCCGCAACCACCAGAGTCGCCGCTCAACTCCAACGAGCAATAGCGGTAAGAATCGAGCGCCCCTTGTCTTCTCCTTGAAACCATCTTGCTCACCGTGACCTTGCGCACCCCCTAATGCCACTGACTCGTGCTAGGGCAACGTAGAACCTCGGCAACATCGTCGTCTGCAAGCACCCGACGCCGCGCACGACTCCGACGAGCTCCAGCGACATCCACGGTGCGCCCCTTCGCCAACGAAGCCTACCTTGAGCATCAGCAGCACACGACGAACTCGGTAAGCCACTTCACCCTCTCCCGCATGACCTAAATCATCGGCAATGTCTCTGACAGAGCCGCCTCCACCACTCGCCGCCGCTAGCGCCGCCAGTCTTTGGTCGCAAGCTTCACAGCCGTTAGATCTGGATTAGAGGCACAGGATTAGATCAGTTACTCGAACCGTTACGCGCATATCTGACTATGCGCTGCCACGTAAATCTAACGGCCCTCGTTGATCGATCCACACGAAGCGGTATCGATGAATCAAAACACGCCGCGTGTCTGTAGGTTTGATTTAAAATCAGAATTTAGATCTATTAGATGTTTAAACTTGAAAAATTCATAACTTTTGATTCCCACGTCCAAATTTTACAAATTTTATATCATTGGAATCAGGAGAGAAAATCCTTTCTGTTTATGCAATGTGTTTAATGTTTTGCCTCTGTAAAAATGGTTGATTTTACAGAAACATTCGTAGGCATATTTTATGTATAGTAATTATTTGAAAAATGTTTTCTTGTTCTAATAAAGTTTATTTAGCATGTTTTGAACTTGTTTATGATTCAGTACTGTATACTTGTCTTGTTTGGTGTAGAAAATCATCACATGGCATTTGCATGCATTCATATTTTTTTTGTTTGTATATATTGGTATGTGATTTTGGTGCCATTATTTTATGTGTAGATTTTGGTCAAATAGTGATTGTGATTGTGAGGATTGTTGCTACTCCCCAAACTACCAAGGCAAGTGGTGCTTCATGACTTTATTCCTTTGTTTTTCAACTATGCACTAGAAATATTTTGCTAGACTTGCATGGATATTTTGATCTATATGCTATGCTTGGGAAATCCTAGTAGTTGTAGAATTGCTAGAAATTTCTAAGTTAAGATGCTTATCAATGCCATGATTAGCCTAGCTAGTAGCAACCAAGGGTGGTTATATATTCATGCTATGAGAAAATAATTCTAAGTCTTTGGACTTGAGTTTTTGCTTAATAAAACAACTAAGTAAATGAAACACCTGGGTAGAAGGGAAAGAATGGTTTGTGTTGAGTGGTTACACAAGGCCCATTTCTATGGTTTACCTTGTGTATCTCACTTGTGGAAAGCCACCTAGGAACAAAGGGATTTGAGATGCCAAATGTTAAGAAGCTTCTAGTGCATCCACATGGCATTATGGGCTCTGCCTGGATCATATAGGTTGCAATAACTTAGCCATTGGGACAGTTGGTGGTAGTGGGATGATAGGTTGGAGCGCGTCCATTTGGTCTAAGGGAAGGCTTCTGAAAGGTCCTGTCTTGGTGAAAATCAAGTCTTGTGGGGAAAGTGCACAACCTCTGCAGATGGAAGAATCTAAGTACTTAGTCATGTCCTTGGTATTGGACAACTTGAGCATCAATACATGGAAGCTATCAAGAATCTCCTCATCCCAATTTCTAAGTAAAAAACTTGTGGTTGAACAAGGGTGAAGGTTCACCAATTTCTATTTGTGGTTCCTTGGGAAAGATTTTATCAAAGAAAAACTTAGTGTTTTCAACTGATAGGTAAAACCTATTTTGAGCAAAGCAAGCCTAAGCTACACTTAGCCAAAATGCATATAGTATCTAGACTACTAATATTCTACTAAGGTATCACTTGCCAATACTATTCCAATGTATTGACCCACTGTGGCTGTAACTTGTGATGTTGCAGGTTATTCTGATGATGATTAGGGGTTATGAGTCTACACTCAACATGCTTGCCTGTGGCACATGAAGATGAAGACTTCTTTATCTTATTATATATTTGGACTCTTGTATTAGGCCTGTGGCCATGGAGTTTGTAAAAGACTATGTTTGTCTCTGGAATGATATGTAATAATGACCTTTGTTTCTGTGTAGTTCATCTTAAACTGTGGATGCTAGCATTGATCCAGGGACTAGCATTGCAATCACAGGGATCCTTACCTTTATAAAGGGGGGATCTTACAATGCATTTATGAAGAATGCATTCCACTTGATTTGAATTTAGTTGGATTCAAACATTATTCAAAGTTTGTTCAAGATGGGATTTTAAGTTTCCATTTAGAAACAAAAGTTTCTTTTCACCCTAAATTTCAAAAATTATTAATTTCGTTTATTTATTTTTCACATTACAAAATTTGGAAAATTTTGGGATGTGACACACACCTCCTCGTGAAGGATCTCTCTCCCCTCTAGTATTTATCCCCCATGGTCTAGGACTAGCAAGATACTTGTTCCCGGTGGATATTTGGCAAGAAAGAGTTATGATTCCGCTGCATCGCTAGAGCGAGGAGGCGGAGGTTGCTCGGTGCCTCGTACGTGTGTGCGAGCACGGATGCGCCGCTGATTTGCGACGCTAGGACTTCCTCTCGATCTTGAGATCGGCAAGAGATCGTCTACATCAACCACGAGTTCAACCTCGTTAAACTTTGTCGGTCTTCAAGGGTATGTTCTCTATGGATGTATATCCGCCCGTTGCTTGTATCTACTAGATATATTTTGGTACATAGTTGTTCCCATCGTAGGAAATTTTTTGTTTTCTATGTTGCGAACCTTATAGTGGTATCAGAGCCGGATCTATGCGTAGATGCTTTGCACGGGTAGTACACATATGAGTATGTGGGCAATGATGATCATGTTATTGCTTCTTAGTTGTACTTTGGATATTGGTGGCATAGTGGGATGAAGCGGCCCGCACAAACTTTACATGTCCTCGCACATGAGACATGTTCCACGCTTGACATGCAACTAGTTTTGCATAAGTGGCTAGCAGGTGTCTGTCTCTCCTACTATAGTCAATATCTAATTTGCAACGAGTTGTCATAAATTTGGTTATCCTCGTTGTGGTTCATGTTCGTAGGTAAGGACGGTTCTATCTTCGAAAGCCCTAAGCCACGTAAAACTTGCAATGGATAAATTAGAGGCGTCTAGTTTAGATTGTTGTTGGGCTAGTGTCATGATATGGTGATATTGTAAGTAGAAGTATAAGTCGATACTCTTACAACACACATAACGTGTAAGTTCCATAGACCTTGGCCTTACACATAAAGGTATGATGAGGATCATACCACGATGCACATGATGGAGATCAAGTGCAAGAACCATATCATTCCACTTATTAACATGTGATGTTTGTTGCATCTTATATTGCTTGTTTGGCAGTTTATTAGCATAATAAGATGATCCCTCATTTAGATATCAAGATAAAAATGTGTTCTCCCTGAAGTATGCACTGATTATGTTTCGTCGTTCCAAGACATCACGTGATGATCAGGTGTTCTTGGATCCACGATCATTTTTCGGGTGTAAGACAGTTACACACGCGAATTCTAAGGTTCTTACTTGGTGAGCCTAGCATGTACAGACATGGACTCGGAACACGGACCGACAGGTTAAGCATGAGTCAGATGGAAGATATGATGCCCATTTGATGCTCTCCTTTGAAGCTACACCAACTCACGTGTTGATCGGACTTGGTGTAGTGGATTTGGTTCATGTAATCACGAAAAAGGCACAAGGGATGTCGTTTTTGAGTAGGAGTTCATTCTTAATTTGGATTAGTTGAACTCAATCTATCATAAACTTAGTCTAAACTTTACAAATTCTGTTGTAGATGGCACCACCTGCTTTTAATTTCAATCTGTTCATGGAGAAAGAGAAACTTGCAACGAACGGTAGCAACTTTACCGACTGGGCCATGAATTTGAGGATTCTCCTCACTGCCACACAAAATCAATATGTGCTAGAAACGCCGCTAGGCCCCCCACCACTTGATGATGCCCCTGATAAGGAAAAGAACGTCTTTCGGACTCGTTAGGAGGACCACAACTTAGTTCATTGCGGCATATTGTATGGGCTAGAGCCAGAACTTCGAAAGCGTTTAAAAAATGGCAATGCTTTTGATACAATGGGTGAGTTGAAAATGATTTTCGACACATATGCTGTTGTAGAGAGTTATAATGCTTCAGAAAAGTTCTTTAGCTGCATGACGGAAGAGAACAACTCTGTAAGTGAGCATGTACTCAAGATGTCCGGTTACGCCGATAAGCTTGTGTCCTTGGGAATAACGATTCCCATTGACTTAGGCATCCATCGTGTTCTCCAGTCTCTGCCACCTAGCTATAAGAGTTTCGTGATGAACTATAACATGCAAGGCATGAAGACGTCTCTCCCGAGCTTCTGTCAATGCTTAAAACTGCAGAAGTGGAGATCAAGAAGGAACATCAAGTGTTGATGATCAATAAGACCACTGGTTTCAAGAAAGACAGGAATGGTAAACATAAGGGAAAGAAGGGCGGAAAGCCAGTTGCCATGCCTGAAAAGAAACCCCGAGTTGACCCTAAGTCTGATACCGAGTGCTATTATTGCAAGGGGACTGGCCATTGGAAGCGCAACTGCCCCAAGTATTTGGCAGACAAGAAGGTCGTCAAGGCAAATAAAGGTATATATGATATACATGTTATTGATGTGTACTTGACTAGTACTCGCAGTAGCACCTGGGTATTTGATACTTGTTCAGTTGCTAGTTGATACATCCAAAACGTATCTACTTTCACGAAAACTTTTTCTATTGTTTCTCCTCTAAACTTGTGTGATTTGGATACAACTAACACAGACTGACGTTGTTTTCAGCAGAATTACCTTGGTGTCTAGTTTTTGTGCACAAAATCAATTATCAGGAAAAATCCCAAAAAATTGCCAAAAATCCTATTTCACCAGAAGATCCACGGAGCCAGAGTACAAGACGGAGTGGAAGCCTAGGGGGCCCACACCCCTGCCAGGCGCGGGCCAGGCCTGGCCGCGCCTAGGGGGTGCGGCCACCCCAGGCACCCCCTCGGCCTCCCTCTGCACCTATAAGTTGCCTCTTAACCTAAAAACCGAGGGGGGTTTGTCGTTTTTCTAGAAAGAGTTCCGCTGCGCCGCCACCACCAGAGACCAAGATTCAGAACCAGAAACTCCGTTCTGGCACCCTGCCGGGACGGGGAATTTGGGGAGGATCATCGCCATCGTCATCACCAATGCCTCTCCATCAACCATTAATGTTTCCCTCATCCATGAGTGAGTAATCCTCCGCTGTAGGCTATGGGTATGGTAGGGATTGGATGAGTTCTATCATGTAATCGAATGAGATTGTTAGGGCATAGTGCCTAGTATATCTATTAGTGCTATTTGACTTTGTTGCAACTTGTTGTGCTTAATGCTTGTCACTAGGGCCCGAGTGCCATGATCTCAGATCTGAGCTTATTATTGAATCATTATAATAGTATTGTTTGTGGTCTTATCTGCAAGTTGTGTACACATATCATTGTCCGGATCCAAAGGCCCCAAAGTGACAGAAATTGGGACAACCGGAGGGGATGGCTGTGGTGTGAGGATCACATGTGTTCACGGAGTGTTAATGCTTTGCTCTGGTGCTTTATTAAAAGGAGCACCTTAATCGCCAGTAGTTCCCTAGAGGCCCCGCTACAACGGGCTGGCTGGATAGAAGATGTTGTGCAAGTTCTCATTGCGAGCACGTATGACTATATATGGAGCACATGCCTAGGATTGTTTAGTACTTGGATGCTTATTCTTATTTATCTGCAATGCCCTAGATCTTGAAGTTACATGTTTAGACTTGTTCATGCAACGCCCGTCCATTGATACGTTGGAAATGTATCTATAATTTTTGATGCTCCATGCTTGTTTTGTATCTACTTTGCTTTGCTTGTCTACACTTTGAGGTGCTTTTTACATGTTTTCTGGTACTAACCTATTAACAAGTTGCAACAGTGCCAGATGCCTGTTTTCTGCTGTTTTTGGTTTCAGAAAAGTTAGTAAAGAAATATTCTCGGAATTGGACGGGACAAAATTCAAAGTCAATTACTTTCCATGGGGAACAAGAAGTCTAGAGGAGAGCCGGAGGGGCCGGCCAGGGGGGCCAGACCCACACCAGGCGCGAGGGCGGGTGGGCCCGCGCCCGGCTAGGGTTTGGTGGCCCTGGCCGCCTCCCGGTCTCGCCCCTTCGCCTATAAGAATCCCCCGATGCAGAAACCCTGAGTACCCGATATGAAATCCACGAAACCGTCTGTAGCCGCCGCCACCATCGTCCCTAGATCGGGGGGATCTAAAGTTCTTCCCGGCACCCTGCCAGAGGGGGGATCATCCCGGAGGCCTTCTCTCTGGTATGATGTGTGAGTAGTTCCACCTTGGACTATGGGTCCATGTAGTAGCTAGATGGTTGTATCTCCTCCTTTGTGCTTTCATGTATAGATCTTGTGAGTTTCGTTCATGATCAAGATCTAATCTATTTTTAATCATGAATGTTGTGTTTGCGGGGATCCGATGGATATTGAGATTATTATGTTGGTTTGATTAATGGTTTTATCTCTATGATTCTATCATGTCTGTGTTGTTTGTGATCTTGCATGCTCTCCGTTGCTAGTGGTTATCTTGGCCAAGTAGTTACTAGTGACTCCAAGAGGGGGTATTTATGCTCGATAGTGGGTTCATGCCTCTAGTTTCCAAGGGAAGTGACAATAATCTCTTCGGTTGTAGATGTGTTGTTGCTACTAGGGAGAAAATAATGGTCTCTTGTTCATGGAACATGTGGACTGTTTACCTTACACACTTTGCTTAAAGCAGTCATCTGTTGCTTGCAACTTAATACTGGAGGGGGTTCAGATGATAACCTGAAGGTGGACTTCTAGTCATAGATGTAGCTGGATGGCGGTCTATGTATATTGTTGTATTGCCCAATCAACCTCATAGGATCTTTCTGGCTAGTAATTGCATTGTTATGCCTTGCTCAGTTCTTGTCAATTGCCCCGCTGCAATTTGTTTACCCTTCATGCCATGTTGTTTATCTAAGGAGATCACCTCTAGTGAACTATGGACCCCGGTCCAATCTTTATCATTGATACATCTTCCACTGTTACCTGTTTACTTGCTGCAAACCATTACCTTCCACACCATACGTTTAATCCTTTGTTACAGCAAACGGGTGAGCTTGACAACCTCACTGATTTGTTGGGGCAAAGTCTTGAGTTTGTGTTGTGCAGGTCTCTGCATTGCTAGCAACACCTGTGTGATGTTTCCTTCCTCCTACTGGTTCGATAACCTCGGTTTCTTACTGAGGGAAACTTGCTGCCGTGCTGCTTCATACCTTTCTCTTGGGGTTTCCAACGAAGCGTTCCACGACAAGTACTGGGCGCCATCATTGTCACATCCGAAGATTTTCCAAATCTTGTAATGTGAAAAAAATAAATGAATAAAATAAAACTTTGTTGATTTTCAGGGTGAGAAGAAACTTTTTGATTCCAATTGGAAACCTTCAAACCTATTTGATCAAACAAATCCTAAAGGGATTTGAAAAGATAAACAATTAATAAATAAAATTTTAAATAAGAAGAATTACTATTTTTGGATCTTTTAATAAAAAGATTTGGTTTTCAAATGAAAAGGGTAGAAATTTAAATAAAGACTATTTTTATAAAGCCAAAGTAAACCTTGGCCAAGCTTTTGAAATAAAATATTTTGTTTTGATAAAAATGGTAAAGGTTTATTTAAATAAAATAATGAGGATTTATTAATATCCAAATTTATTAAAATAAAGGTTTTCCCATTTTAATTAAAAAACATCAAAACTTGTTAAATTATTTTAAACAAGTTTTCCAAGTATTTTATATTTTCAAATAAAACCTACGGTTTTGGTTTTGATAATATTTAGATTTCAAATGGAGAGTTTAATAAAACAAAACTTATTTGAATTAATAATCAAGGTCTATTTATTTAATTATTAATGGACCCTAAAAAGAATAAAAATATTATTTTGTTTTGGACTTTGAATTTGTGTTGTTAAACAGAACTAAACACAATACAAAGTTTGGTGGAAGTTTGATTTGATTTGAGTGTTTGGTTTGTTGTTTGAAATTTCAAAACAGAAAATCGAAATAGAAAAAGATAAAGCAATCAGAAAGAAAAATAAATAGAATCAGACCTGACCCAACCCATCTGGCCCAGCAAGCCCAGCTCCAGCCCAACTTCTTTCCTCACGCGCGAATCGTTTTCCACTTAGAAACGCACCCGCGCAGTCACAGACAAGTGGACCCTCTCCCTATCTCTCTCACTCACTGACGCCAGGACCCCACATCACTGTGCATCGTCTTCAAACCCGCGGCGATTACTCCTCGCCGTTTCTGTCTTGATTGCGGCGATCAAATTCGCATCAATGGAGGCGTTAACTCTCCAACGTCTACGCCCTCTTAAACACCTGACACTCCTCGCCATTTCCCCTCAGAAACCACTGCACGAGAGCCACCAGGCTGCCGTGAATCGAATTTGCACCGCCGCTGCTCCGGCGAGCCTCTCCAGCCAATTCCGGCGAACCACGGCCGCCCCTTGCCTCCTCGAGCACACAGCCGTGATCTCCACCCCCAGGCGCATCTGCCAGTGTCTCGGACTCGTCCCCGCGCGCCCAGAACACTCGGCAACAACGACGACCACCGTCGCCACCGCCTGCTTCCTCTCCGGCGAAGTTTCTGGTAAGCACCTGACCGCCCCTATCCTGCTCCTTCACGCACGCATCATCGCCATGACCTTGCGCGTCTAACCGTGCTTCCCGTTTGGTTCCTCGTGACCCGTAGCCTCGCCTCCAACGTCAACTGAGCGCACCCGACGCAGACAAGAACTCCGGCGAGCAATCCCCGTCGCGTCTGAGCGCCCCTTGCCAAGCTGACCACGCGTTGAGCATCACCTCGACCTCGCTAACACGGTGAGCACCCCCGTTTCCTTCTTTGATTCCTGTAGCCGCCGCAACGCCGCTAGCCGAGCATCGCCGCCGTCTGCCGCTGCGCAGCGCCGCCAGTTCCTGGTAGCCTCACTGTAGCCGTTAGATCGAAATCGTCTGGCTGTGATAGAACGTAGACGAAGGGGTATCTGCAGGGTTCGCAGCATAGAAAACAAAAATTTTCCTACGATGGGAACAATTATGTACCATGATCTATCTACTAGATACAAACAACGGGCGGATGTATATCCGTAGAGAACATACCCTTGAAGACCGACAAAGCTTAACGAGTCCAAACTCGTGGTTGATGTAGACGATCTCTTGCCGATCTCAAGATCGAGAGGAAGTCCTAGCGCCGCAAAACAGCAGCGCATCCGTGCTCGCACACACGTTCGAGGCACCGAGCAACCTCCGCCTCCTCGCTCCAGCGATGCAGCGGAAGCACAACTCTTTCTTGCCGAAAAGCCACCGGGAACATGTATCTCGCTAGTCCGAGACCATGGGGAATAAATTCTAGAGGGGGAGAGAGATCCTTCACGAGGAGGTGTGAGTGAGAAGTGAGAGGAGGGGCTCCTTATATAGGGGAGGGGGGCAGCCCAAGGGGGCATGGCCGCCGGCCATGGAGGGTGCCCCCACCTCTCCCTCATTCATGTGGGTGGACACTCACTCACAAAATGGCCCTTCAATTTTCTCCACTCAAAAACCCACTCAAATTCCCATTAAATTTCCACCAAATTTAATGCAAACTCTCATTAAATAAAACTCTTTTATTTTATTCAGAATTTTGTCAATTACTTTAATGACAAACATTCACAAATAACCCCTTGCTAGTATTTCATTTCACATGCAGAAACACTTTCTGCAATTTCACCCGAAAACCCGTTTCGGTATCTAGTGAAATAAATTCCTGCGCTTGTTATTCTTTTCGGCATGAAACTTTTGCTCCAAATGGATGTCGGTGTCTCTTAAGTGTGTCACCCTACGGTTCGCGAATAATGCGGACATGATCGAGACTCCTCTCGAATCAATAATCAGAAGCGGGATCTGGAGACCCATACTGACTCCCACACATTCAACGATGACTTTCTTGTGATCGTCGGAACCTTTTACGCTAGTATCTTAATCCCTTTGTTTCGCGATATATTACATGTCCGAGATTCGATCATCGGTATCTCCATACCTAGTTTGATCTCGTTACCGACATGCACTCTTTTCTCGTTCCCGTGATATAACATTCTAGTGATCAAATCACTTGCTTGCAAGCTAATCAATGTGATATCACCGAGAGGGCCCAGAGTATATCTATCCGTCATCGGGATGAACAAATTCCACTCTCGATCCATGAGCCTCAACATAACACTTTATTAGTTCTGAATCCATCTTTATAATCACCCTGTTACGGTGTGACGTTTGATGTTATCAAGAAACTCTTCCGGTGTTAGTGATTGACATGATCTCATGGTCTAAGGATTAGGATCACTTCGTAAGTTGTTATAGCAATATAAACTCAATGACTTTGATTGTAATGCTATACTTCGGATGAATGTTCATCACACCATTACACTAATGTTGTGACCTCGTTATTAACAACATCCAATGTCCATGATCAGGAAACCTTTGATCATCTTGTTAATCAACGAGCTAGTTTATAAGAGAGGCATAACTAGGAACTTCCTTTTGTTTATTAAACACACATGTATTAACGTTTCCGTATTAATACAATTATAGCATGCAAAATAAACATTTATCATAAATAAGGAATACGATAATAACCACTTTATTATTGCCTCTCGGGCATATTCCCTTCAGTCTCCCACTTGCACTAGAGACAATAATCTAGTTTGAAAACTTTGTGTATTGAACACCTATGGCTTTCTGGTGTTCCAAATACGCAATTGCAAGTGGTTAACATAATCTACGGATCTGATGCTTTCAGGTCCGTGTGTATTTGCATGTCTTTGCGTCTCCACGCATCACTCATTCTCTAATGAGATGGCGTTGTATAAATTTGGTCTTTTGGTGAGACCTTTCGTTCCTTGGGGTTAAAACATGTCGATACTATTGTCGTACAATATATCTTTAGTGTTAGCCCGTTGCGAACCACACCTTAGTTTGATAACAAACTACTTGACACAAATTCCCTCCTTTGCTGCTACTATAGCAGTCATATACTTAGCCTTTTGTTGTAGTATTCGTCACAATGTCTTAACTTTGGAACTCTTCCAAATCCATCATGGAATCTCCGTTCCATTACATTGTGCCACCCATAGTTTAAATTGAGATAAACTTAATTTGTATCTTGTGACAAAACTAGTATCAATGTAACGCTTTACAATGAACTATTTGTAATTGTTTGTCACCTCTACACAAATATATTCTTAGTTCTTCCAAAAGAACATAAGAATATCCTCACTAACGTCCAATGCTCATTTTATGATTCATTCTGGTATATGCTCATAACACTTAGAGCATAGGACATATCTGTATGTGTACATATCATGGTATGATTGATCAAAACATTCTCGTGGTTTCACTCATCAAGTGTCAAAACACTTGAATCTTGTTTCACTTATCAAGTGTCGATACACTTGAATCTTGATACAATTCCTTTCCATGCAACAAGAACTGTTTCTTGTCGTTTCTATATTGAACTCCTTCAATATCTCATATATGTACGTTTGGCACAACCATATTGGCGTCACAGTCTATCCACTATAGACATTCACGCTAAATATTCGGGTTTTGCCTAAGTCTTTCATCAAAATGAAATTCTTAACCTTTGTCAATAAAAAAAATACATCATTTCTAATCAACAAGATGTCATCCACATAATGTATTAGAAATATGTCTTAGCGCTCCCACTTAATTTCTTGCAAATGCAAGCATCTTCATCGTCTCCTGATGAAAACTCCTTTTCATCATGGTGAAGATTCCAAATCCGTGATGCTTACTTCAACAATTGAAGTTTGCATGCCCCTTTTTGCATCCTTTGAATTAACAAAACCCTTTGGATCGTGTCATGTACACGTCCTAGGTAACCATTCTATTAGAAGAACTTTGTTTTGTTTATTCATCTACCATATACCAAATTATATGTAGTGGTTGCTACTTTAATCCGTCCAGACTAAATATCGCTATGAAAGATCAAATCTTGTCATAGTCAACTCCTTGAACATTGTCATAAAATACTTTACGACATGTCGACTATTTCATAGATGTGAAACATCCATGTCTGTTTCTTTATAGATCCAAATACGACTGATAGGTTTTTACACCTTTCCGGAGGGTCTTCCAAGTTCAAAACTTGACTTCTCGTGTATGGAACTATCACGGATTTTATGGCTTCAAGCCATTTGACGGAGTCAGGGCCCATCAGCGCTTCTTTGCATGTAGTCGGTTCATCATTGTCAGACAATAATGTTTTACTCTCAAATCTTAGCATTTGATTGTTTAACCGACCTTCTTGGTTCAATAGGAACTTAGATCTCCGTGACCACAACCTTTGAGGCACATAAGCTATGAGCATTATGGCAGCCTTTAGAACGATTTCCGGCGCTGCGCAACTCAGCTCATATAGCTAAGGTTCGTTAACCTTATCAAAGTTCTATTGTCCTCCCACTTAACTTTTACGAAAAATTCCTTCTCCAAGAAACTTCACGTTTCAAGCGACAAACCCTTTTGTCCTTGGTGTTATGAAGGAATAACCAATTGTTATTCGAAATAACCTACAAAGACATGCTCATCCGACTTCGGTTGTAAACATCTTACTTATGTTTAGCATACCAAAATTTAAGAAATGACAACTTGGGTTTTACCCCAAACCATAACTTCCATGGTGTCATTTCAACGGATCAAGATGGAGCTCTTTTCAGTGTAAAAGCGGCGGTAGTCTCTAAAGCTTTAATCTTTTAAAACATAATGGCAGTTTTATAAATAACACCTTTGATCCAACCATGTCTCACAAGGTTTCATTACAAATCTCAAACACTCCATACTCCTATGGTGTTTCGGGAGATGTAAATCTAGGTGTTTTGCTAAACTTGCAACTCAAATAAATCCCTTTATGATCAAATCATAATTTATTTATTTTTCTTGTTACAATGATTTTCCACTTCATCTTGAAAGTCTTTGAAACATTTTCAAATATTTCATACTTCTTTCTCATTAAGTGAACATTCACTCAAAATTCCGGAGAAAGCATATGAAGTTGAAACCCATCGCTTACGACTACACATAATGGACTACATACATTGATATGTATAAATTCCAATAATTTAGTCGTTCGTTCTTCTTTGGCCTTTGAACGAAGTTTTAATTATCATGTGGAAAGTCTCACAAGCGTCAGTTGATCAAATCAAAGACTCCAAAAATCCATGAATATGGAGATTTTTCATGTTTTCTTTCCAATATAATTTAAACGGCGATGTCACTTCGTAAGTGATCTTCCAATCATTTGTCTTGCGACATTTCAGTATTAGGTTTTATGGATGTGATTTCTCCAACTAGATTTGTAAATCATCCATCTTATATGGAATACGGTAATTATTTGAACAACCTTTGTTCTCATAATACCTGATTCAAATAACAATTATTAAAACAAATCTTGAAGTCAAGCCTTGATGTCAACGAGAAATACAAACAACGGTTTGTTTGTTTTTGATGAACATCATCACATATTCTGTTGCTAGTTACTTAGGCCATTGTGGTTCATGAATTGCGTCATTCCGTATGAAATTTCATACCAACCAATTCGGTATCCAATACCAAAGAACCACATTGTTTAACAAGCAAAGAATACAACCATAACATGTATATCATCCATATACCTAAATTGGATATTTCCAATCTTTTCTTTTCTGCCAAATATATTTTATAGATTCTCTTTCAGCATTTCCTTTTCCTTTTAAAAGAATCTATCAACATCAAAAGTGGCGCCATATACATGACACATAGTCCAAAGCGTGTATATTCAAATAATAATACCTTTGGACTTGCACTTTGAAGTAGATCACCATCATCAAAATGATCGGTATTCTTTCAAAATCCATTCTTTAGTAATCTTTTAGTGTAGTAAACACTTTACATACATCTTCTATTCATCCTCATCATGACGACTTTCATGATCAAGCCAATTTAGCTTATAAAGGAGAATCGTGAGTATAACATTACTTTCCAAAACCCTTTTGGATGATTAGGATGTCTAGCATCTCCAACCTTCGCAAATTCTCATCCAATATGAGAACATATATTATACTCTATCATATTTCAACCAAAACATTGTTTCAGATATCGTTATATCTGCCACACATGATGGTTTCTGAAACAATTCTTTCAGCTCCTAGATAAACTTGATATTAAAACAATCAAGAATCGTGGAGGCAAACATGATACTTAAGAAACTAACACTGGAATTGTTACTCTCGATTTAATACCAACTATTAAATTTCCCGGAGTAAATAGAGTTTGCTGAAAGTTTGCAATAGGACTTTAAACTTTAGATTGACACTCAACACAATACGATACCAGTCCGTAAAGTATATATCCAGAATTCTATAGTTCTATTATCTCAATTACAACTATGCATAAGGTGGTGAACGAATGCCAATGACTACAACAAATTATGCAAATTCACTTTGATTTAATTTATGATAAATTGAGTTCTACTAATCCAAATTAGAAATGAACTCCCACTCAAAAACGACATCCCTCGTGTCTTTTTGGTGATTACATGAACCAAATCCACTACACCAAGTCCGATCATCACGTGAGTCGGTGTAGCTTCAAAGGCGAGCATCAAATGGGCATCATATCTACTATATGACTCATGCTTAACCTTTCGGTCCGTGTTCCGAGGCCATGTCTGTACATGCTAGGCTCGCCAAGTAAGAACCTTAGTATTCGCGTGTGTAACTGTCTTACACCCGAGATGTGCTCGTGGATTCAAGTACACCCGATCATCACGTGATGTCTTGAAGCGACGAAACATTGTCGGTGCATACTTAAGGAAGAACACATTCTTATCTTGATAATTAAATGAGGGATCATCTTATTATGCTAATAAAACGCCAAACAAGCAATATAAGATGCTATCAAACATCACATGTTTATTAGTGGAATGATATGGTTCTCGCATATGATCTCTATCATGTGCACCGTGGTATGATCACTATCATACCTTTATGTGTAAATCCAAGGTCTATGGAGTTTACACGTTATGTATGTTGTAAGAGTATCATCTCATACTTCTACTTGCAACATCACCATATCATAACACTAGCCCAGCAACAATCTAAACTAGACGCCTCTAATTTATCCATTGCAAGTTTTACGTGGCTTAGGGCTTTCGAAGATAGAACCGTTCTTACCTACGAACATGAACCACAACGAGGATAACCAGATTGTTGACAACTCGTTGCAAATTAGATATTGACTATAGTAGGAGAGACAGACACCCGCTAGCCACTTATGCAAAACTAGTTGCATGTCAAGTGTGGAACAGGTCTCATGTGCGAGGACATGTAAAGTTTGTCCGGGCCGCTTCATCCCACTATGCCACCAATATCCAAAGTACAACTAAGAAGCAATAAAATGATCATTATCGCCCACATACTCATATGTGTACTACCCGTGCAAAGTATCTACGCATAGATCCGGCTCTGATACCACTGTAGGGTTCGCAGCATAGAAAACAAAAAATTTCCTACGATGGGAAAAATTATGTACCATGGTCTATCTACTAGATACAAACAACGGGCGGATGTATATATGTAGAGAACATACCCTTGAAGACCGACAAAGCTTAACGAGTCCAAACTCGTGGTTGATGTAGACGATCTCTTGCCGATCTCAAGATCGAGAGGAAGTCCTAGCGCCGCAAAACAGCAGCGCATCCGTGCTCGCACACACGTTCGAGGCACCGAGCAACCTCCGCCTCCTCGCTCCAGCGATGCAGCGGAAGCACAACTCTTTCTTGCCGAAAAGCCACCGGGAACATGTATCTCGCTAGTCCGACACCATGGGGAATAAATTCTAGAGGGGGAGAGAGATCCTTCACGAGAAGGTGTGAGTGAGAAGTGAGAGGAGGGGCTCCTTATATAGGGGAGGGGGGGCATCCCAAGGGGTCATGGCCGCCGGCCATGGAGGGTGCCGCCACCTCTCCCTCATTCATGTGGGTGGACACTCCACTCACAAAATGGCCCTTCAATTTTCTCCACTAAAAAACCCACTCAAATTCCCATTAAATTTCCACCAAATTTAATGCAAACTCTCATTAAATAAAACTCTTTTATTTTATTCAGAATTTTTTCAATTACTTTAATGACAAACATTCACAAATAACCCCTTGCTAGTATTTCATTTCACATGCAGAAACACTTTCTGCAATTTCACCCGAAAACCCGTTTCGGTATCTAGTGAAATAAATTCCTGCGCTTGTTATTCTTTTCGGCATGAAACTTTTGCTCCAAATGGATGTCGGTGTCTCTTAAGTGTGTCACCCTACGGTTCGCGAATAATGCGGACATGATCGAGACTCCTCTCGGATCAATAATCAGAAGCGGGATCTGGAGACCCATACTGACTCCCACACATTCAACGATGACTTTCTTGTGATCGTCGGAACCTTTTATGCTAGTATCTTAATCCCTTTGTTTCGCGATATATTACATGTCCGAGATTCGATCATCGGTATCTCCATACCTAGTTTGATCTCGTTACCGACATGCACTCTTTTCTCGTTCCCGTGATATAACATTCTAGTGATCAAATCACTTGCTTGCAAGCTAATCAATGTGATATCACCGAGAGGGCCCAGAGTATATCTATCCGTCATCGGGATGAACAAATTCCACTCTCGATCCATGAGCCTCAACATAACACTTTATTAGTTCTGAATCCATCTTTATAATCACCCTGTTACGGTGTGACGTTTGATGTCTTCCGGTGTTAGTGATTGACATGATCTCATGGTCTAAGGATTAGGATCACTTCGTAAGTTGTTATAGCAATATAAACTCAATGACTTTGATCGTAATGCTATACTTCGGATGAATGTTCATCACACCATTACACTAATGTTGTGACCTCGTTATTAACAACATCCAATGTCCATGATCAGGAAACCTTTGATCATCTTGTTAATCAACGAGCTAGTTTATAAGAGAGGCATAACTAGGAACTTCCTTTTGTTTATTAAACACACATGTATTAACGTTTCCGTATTAATACAATTATAGCATGCAAAATAAACATTTATCATAAATAAGGAATACGACAATAACCACTTTATTATTGCCTCTCGGGCATATTCCCTTCAGTATCGTGTGCCTCTGTGCCACTCGAAGATCCTACGGTCGAGCAAGCTCGATCCGGCCGAACCGGTATCAGCCAATAGCAAGCCGCCGCGTGGCACTAGTTGATTTAAAACAGATTTTAGAATCAGATTGATATGCAAATTTGTAAACCTCATAACTTTTGATCCACACGTCCAAAGTTTGCAAATTTTATATCAATAGAATCAGTGGAACAAGCCCTAGCCAACCATGCCATTTGTTTAGTAAAAATCTTCTGATAAAATGGTTGAATTTGCAGAAACTTTTGTAGGCTGGTTTTGAATATAAAAATTGTTCTAGATGGAATTTTAATGTGAAATCTTTGCAAAATGATTTGTTGTGAACCTACTGACCCTAGGAACCAACTTATGGATTTAAAAATGTATTTTGTGAAGTTTAGGAGTAAATACTTGAATTAGCTCATTTCTAGTCAAATAAAAATATTGATTTTATTGTGGAAATGATTTTTTGAGCAAAACCTTTGGAAAATGTGTTGATTCAAACCTACTGACCCTAAACACCAAGTTTTGTGAATTAACAACTTATTTGGTGAACAATATAAAATGATTGCTTCACTAAAAGAAATTTTCACCACATGAAATAATGATTGGTTTTAAAAATGGTTTATAGATAAAACCCTTCTACAAATGGTTTTGACACTTTAACAAATGACCACTTTGAGCCTTACAATGTTTAGAGCCTAGTAGAAACCACCTTTGCAAATAAAACTATCTTTTGCATGCTTGTATGCATGACTTAGTTTTTATTAATTTATGTGTGTTAAATTGTTTGAATAATAGTTGGAATGCTAGTTGAATCTATGTTTGCTTGATTGATTTGTAGTGAAGTTAGAAGAGTGTGATATTAGCAAGATCAAGAAGTGAACCAACATCCTCTACCAAAAAGGCAAGTGACACTATCATCTAAGTCCTACTATTTTCATTACACTTAGTGGATTTTGAAACATGCATGTTAAGTACTACTATATTTTGCTATGCTAAATCCTATTAGGATACCCTTATACATTCCTTAGTGAAAACATTGTAGTTGTAATATGCTTAGCCCTGCTGTATATTTTGAGAAAGGATACATGTTGAGATTTTGAGAAGGATTGAAAAGACTTGTGTTTTATATAATAAAACAAGTACTCAATGAACCACCTGGGTGGACAAGGATACTCAAGTCTTGGAAAAGGTGGCAACAAAAGGAACCATGTTTATATGGCAATCTCTTTTTGTGTGTGCACCAAAAGAAAACCACCCAAGGACTTAGAGATTGAACATGTTTCTCGTACAGTGGCTTCCGTGTGCAGCCACATTGTCACATCCCAAGATTTTCCAAATCTTGTAATGTGAAAAAGAAATGAATAAAATAAAACTTTGTTGATTTTTAGGGTGAGAAGAAACTTTTTGAATCCAATTGGAAACCTTCAAACCAATTTGGATCAAATAAATCCTAAAGGGACTTAAAAAGATAAACATTTAATAAAGGAAAAATAAAAATATTTGGAATTACTATTTTGAATCTTTTAATAAAAGATTTGATTTTAAAATGAAAAGGAAGAAATTTAAATAAGGATTATTTTAATAGCCAAAATTAAAACTTTGGCCAAGCCTTTGAAATAAAACATTTTGTTTTGATAAAAATAATAAAGGTTTATTTAAATAAAATAATAAGGATTTAATATCCAATTTTATTTAAATAAAAGGTTTTACCATTTTAAATAAAACATAAAAACTTATTAAATTGTTTTAAATAAGTTTTCCAAGTGTCTATTATTTTCAAATAAAACCTACTTTTTAGATTTCAAAATAAAGATTTTAATGAAACAAATCCTAATTGAATTATTAACTAAGGTCCATCTTATTTAATTATTAATGGACCCTAAAATAAAAATGTTATTTTATTTTAACCAAGTTTTCCAAATATCTTATATTTTCAAATAAAACCTACTGATTTGGTTTGGAAATATTTAGTTTTCAAATGGAGATTTTATTAATAAATCAAAACATATTTGAATTAATAATCAAGATCTATTTTATTTAATTATTAAATAGATCCTAAAAAGAATAAAATTATTTTATTTGAGATTTGGTTTATGTTGTTAAACAGAACCAAATTCAATTGCATTGTTTGGTGAATGTTTGAATTGATTTGAATGTTGATTTGTTGTTTGAATTTCAAAACAGAAAATAGAACTGGAAAAAGGAAAAAGCTTTCAGGAAGAAAAAAAATAGAAATGGACCTGACCCAACTAGCCAAGCCCAACAAGGCCCAGTACCAGCCCAGTTTCCCTCTCTCCCGAAGAAAACGTTTCGCACTTGAACACATACCCACGCAGACGCTGACTGGTGGACCTCTTCCCTAACTCTCTCACTCACTGACGACAGGACCCCACCTCTCCTATTCATCGTCTTCAACCAGCGCCGATTACTCCCTGCCGTTGCAGCTAGTAAACGCCGGCGATCAATTCACGCTGTTAACGGCCATTACTCCCCCTGCGACCACGCGGTATTAAACGCCTCGCCCTCCTCTTCCTTTCCCCTCAGACTCCATGCCCTGAACGCCACCAGGCTACCCTGAATTGAAGCAGCAACGCCACTACTCCAACCACCGTCCCAACAAATTCTGGCGAGCCCAGCCACCGCCTTGCCTCCCCGACCAAGCTCACACCTTCCCCAACCTCTGGCGCTTCTTCCTGTACCCTCCGTTCAACCGCGGGCGCCCCAGAGCATCGACTCCGACAACCTCTGACCGTGCCGCCGCGTCTGCCTCTCTCCGGCGAAGTCCCCTGGTAAGCACAGACCGCCCCACGCCTTCCCGTTCACGCTCCCACACTCGCCACATCCTCCTGCATCTGACCATGCTCTTGTCTTGCCTTAGGGCGATCTGCAGCGTCGCCTCCGACCAGGACCAGAGCCGCCCGACGCCGTTCCCCACTCCGGCGAGCGATTACCTCCACGCCAGTGCGCCCCTCGACCAACCGACCCCGCCTCGAGCATCACCACGTCCTTGCGATCACGGTGAGCATCCCCACTTCGTTCTTTGCTTCCTAGAACCGCCGCTAGCCCATCGCCTGACCGTCGCCGCCGTCTACCGCCGCGCAGCGCCGCCAGTGCTTGGCTGAGTTGCTGCGGACCGTAGGATTTAGATCGGACGAACGAGATAGATCACTTAAACGCTGAAGGGGTACGCAACCAGAGCCGTGCGATCTGTTTAGATCCAAAGCACCGCAGAGCATGATCCGACCGAAGCGGTACCAGCCAATGACATTGCGACGCGTGGCTAGTCTTCGATTTAAAAACAGATTTGAAAACAGATTTGTTTGCAGATTTGAAAACCCTATAACTTTTGATCCGCACGTTCAAAAAATTCAACCTTTATATCATTGGAATCAGTGGAACAAGCCCTAGACAACCATGCAATGTGTTTAGTAAAAAAATTCTGTTAGATTGTTTGTTTTTGCAGAAACATTTGTATGCTTGTTTATATTAGAAAAATTGTTCAAAAATGTTTTTGAGGTTGAAATCTTGTCAAATTAGTTTGTGGTGAACCTACTGACCCTAGGAACCAACCCATGGTTTTAAAAATGTTTTTGGTGAAGCTTAGGATGGATTAATTGATTTAGCCCATTTCTAGTCAAATAAAAATATTGGTTTTGTTATGAAAATGTTTTTGGAGTAAAAACTTTGGGAAAATGATTTGAATCAAACCTACTGACCCTAAACACCAAGTTTTGAGAAACAACAACTTATTTGGTAAACAACATGGAGTTTTTGATTTGATAAAAACATTTTCCACCACATAAAATAATGAATGGATTTAAAAATGGTTTATAGACAAAACCCTTTTGCAAATGACTTTGCCACTTTGGAAAATGACCAATTGAACCTTACAAAGTTTAGAAGCCTAGTGGAGACCATCTTTTCAAATAAAACTATCTCTTGCATGCTTACATGCATGACTTAGATTCCATTGTTTTATGTGTGTTGATTTGATTGATTGATTATTGGTTGGAATGCTAGTTGATATTGTGTTTGCTTGATTGATTTGTAGTGAAGTTAGAGAAGTGTGAAACTAGCAAGATCAAGAAGTGAACCAACATTCCCTACCAAAAAGGCAAGTGACACTATCATCTAAAGTCCTACTATTTTCATTATACTTAGTGGATATTGAAACATGCATGAAAATAATTTCTATACTTATGCTATGCTAAATCCTAATAGGATACCCTATACATTCCTTAGTGGAAACAATGTAGTTGTTACATGCTTAGCCATGCTATATTTTGAAAAGAGATACATGTTGAGATTTTATGAAGTTGAGAAAAGGACTTGTGTTTTATATAATAAAACAAGGACTCAATGAACCACCTGGGTGGACAAGGATACTTTGATTTTTGGAGAAGGTGGCAACAAAAGGAACCATGTCTATGGCAATCTCTTTGTGTTGTGCTCCAAAGGAAAACCACCCAGGAAACTTAGAGATTGAACATGTTTCTCCAATTGTGGCTTTCGTGTACAACCACATGCTACATATGGCTCTGGCTTAGTCAACTACATTGGGAAGACCCATGCATTGTCTTCAGGTTACTGAAAATGAGGACCTGGAATCCTACATGGGTACTGAAGACAAGCTAGCAATGGTGTATGGGAGGACCCTCTGGAAAGACTTTGTCACATTCTCAATCTGCCAGTACTCCATCTTGGTGAGTACGAATCCAGCGGCCACTGGTGGCAACAAGATGAGAGTGTGATATGTGGGTAAAGTGTACAACTTCTGCAGAAGATAATAAAACCTAAGTACTTAGCCGTGTCCCCGGTTATGGACAATACTGAGCAACTAAAGCTTGAAGCTATGGGAAATCTCGACATTCCAATTTCTAAAAGAAAAACTTTTAACAAAAGGCTTGATGCACTTGGGGGTACCAAGGAGCTCAAGAGACTTTGATAAAAACTTGCAGCACTTGGGGTTACCAAGGAGCTCAAGAGACTCTGATAAAAACTTGCAGTACTTGGGGTTACCAAGGAGCTCAAGAGATTTGATAAAAACTTGAAGTACTTGGGGGTACCAAGGATCTCAAGAGATTTTGACAAAGACACTTGGTGGATTCCAAGGAGTTCAGAAAATATTTGACAAAGGAACAAAACCATTTTGAAAAGATAGGATAAATTATTGCTTTCTGCAAATGAGCCTTAAAACCCTACTTAGCCAAAAATGCATGTAATGATAGGATCCACTTATATTCAACATAATAGTGAAACTTGCCAATACAATTCAAATGTATTGACCCTTGTGGCTGTAAATTGTAATGTTGCAGGTTGATTGATTTTAGTGAAGATTGAATGATTAGGATTACAAAGTCTACAACCAACATGTTTGCCTGTGGAACTTTGAAGATGAAGGACCCCATGCTTATAGTTATTCCGCTGCAATGTAATGTAATAGCCAAATGAGCTATGTAAGATGTAATAAAATTATGTTATTCCTGGTTATAAAGTTATATTATGACCTTTGTTTCTTGATATTACATCTTAACTGTGGATGCTAGCTATTGATCCAGGGACTAGCATTGTAAACACAGGGGACTCTACCTTATTTAAAGGTTGGGACCCTGACACACATGCTAAATGGGCACTGGCTTAGTCAATTACATTGTGGAAGACCCATGCATTGGCCTCTTTAGGTTACTGGAATGAGGGAACTTGGAACCCTACATTGGTGCCTGGTAGACAAGCTAGCATTGGGAGGACCCTATGGAAAGACTTCGTCACATTCTCAATCTGCCAGTACTCCATCTTGGTGAGTACTTATCCAGCGGCCACTGGTGGCAACAAGATGAGAGTGTGTCATGTGGGTAAAGTGTACAACTTCTGTAGAAGATAAAAATCTAAGTACTTAGCCGTGTCCCCGGTTATGGACAATACTGAGCAACTAAGGCCTGAAGCTATGGTAAATCTCGACATTCCAATTTCTAAAAGTAAAACTTGAAAGTGACAACAAAAGACTTGAAGCACTTGGGGTGTACCAAGGAGCTCAAAGATTTTGACAAAGACTTGAAGCACTTTGGG
Source organism: Avena sativa (assembly GCA_916181665.1). Taxonomy (NCBI): domain Eukaryota; kingdom Viridiplantae; phylum Streptophyta; class Magnoliopsida; order Poales; family Poaceae; genus Avena; species Avena sativa. The sequence goes on from OV702283.1 coordinate 27,848,366, forward strand.
TGTACCGAGGAGCTCAGAAAGTTTTTGACAAAAGATCAAAATGATTTTGAAAGAGATAGGAAAAATATTTTTGCTTTCTGCAAATGAGCCTAAAACCCTACTTAGCCAAATATGCATGTAATGTTAGGATCCACTTATATTCTACATAGTAGTGAAACTTGCCAATACAATTCAAATGTATTGACCCTTGTGGCTGTAACTTGTTATGTTGCAGGTTTGTTTGATATTAGTGAAGTTGATTGATTAGGATTACAAGTCTACAACCAACATGTTTGCCTGTGGCACTTTGAAGATGAAGGACCCCATGCTTATAGATATTCTGCTGCAATGTAATGTAATAGCCAAATGAGCTATGTAAGATGTAATAAAATTATGTTATTCCTGGTTATAAAGTTGTATTATGACCTTTGTTTCTTGATATTACATCTTAACTGTGAATGCTAGCTATTGATCCAGGGACTAGCATTGTAAACGCAGGGATCTCTACCTTGTTAAAGGTTGGGACCTCTTACAGATGGTATCAGAGCATTGTGTTGCCTGTAGGATTTGTAAACCTAGGATTGGACAAAAACCCTTAGAAAAATAGGAGTTGTATTTGTTCCAAAACTTATTACAAACAATCTTGTAAACTCTTTCCTCAACCATTTTGGTTTCAACTCTACACCTTTTCTACTTCAATTTGATGGACAAACCTACCCCATGGCCAAAGACTTCACCATGTGCAAAGGACTTCATCAACTCTAATGACTTCAACATCTTCAACTCTAATGACTTCAACATCTTCAGCATTTTCACCAAGGATTTCAACCTTGGATATCACTAAGGACAAGTGAGATAAGGAATATTGCTCAAGATTTGGAGACTAAGGAAACACAACTTAGAAGGAGCCCTCATCACCTTTGAAGTTTTGTGACCAAGAGATTTCCCAAGGAAACCATGAGCTCAAGCAAGAAGAATCAACCAAGAAAGATGGAAAGATCACAAGTGAACCATATAGATGGACCACCATATTTAGCTTAAGCCAAACCCACCAACTTATGTGGTGTAACAAAAATATTTTTGGTTGCCTAAGAATATGCTTGGAAGCTTGTGTTTGAAAAGAGTGTTTGTTTGTGATTTCTTGCACCTTGCTTGTGTGAATTGTGATGTGTGTGATTAGAATTATTTCCTTAGAGATATTTTTCCTATTCTAATCTCAATTCAACCCAAACAGATGACTACTCCAAGAGACTCCAACATCAAGGTTGATGACACCAACAACCAAGAGGACAACATGAGAGAACTCATAGCAACCCAAAACCAGTTGAACCAAATGACAGCTCAATTCATAGCCAACACCAGTGGGGAAGATCCAACCCTGCAAGGATTTTTGGAAACCCAAGCCCAAATGTTGCATAAGGTGACAGATCAAATGATCAACATGGAAGGCAACTCTTCCAAAGGTGTTTGTGACAACAAGGATGACAAAGATGTTATTCTAGAAGGAACCAAAGCTTGCAATATTTGTGGAGACAAGGATCACACTTCCAAGGAGCATGGAGATCAATGCCCCAACTGTGAAGAGAAACATCCAGTTGGCCAATGTCCCACCTCTCAAGCTACTTGCTACCTATGTGAAGGAAATAATCATGTCCCTATCCAATGCCCCATCTATTCCATAGTTGAACAAAGGAAACAAGGTGGAGTGCAACATCTGATTGCAAACTATCCAGAAGGAGCTAAGTCTACCAAGAAAGATGAGGACAAAGGAAAATCTCCACTTGTACCTCCATGCAATACAACCCAATTCAAAGGACCAAAGAAGAAGCATATGAATTATCCAAGGAGCAATAGAAGGTCAAAGAAACCAGTAGACATTCCTACCTATGTGATAACATATGAAGAACATGAACTAGAAGCACTCCTAGCTTTGGAGAAACCCAAGAAAAAGAAGGACAAAAGCCATGTGCAATGTAATCATTGTAAAGAAATGGGACACTATTCCAGTGAATGTCCAGAGAAACATAAGTATAAGGAGATTGGTCAAGTATGGTGCAACAACTGCAAAGAACTAGGCCATTATGCAGCAACTTGTCCACAAGAGATACGTGAAGAACTCAAACTTATCACATGTTACAACTGTGGTAACCAGGGACATTATGCAAGCAACTGTCCAGAAAAGATGAAGCACAAGATAAACAAGCCTATGAAGGATCTCAGCCTTGTCACATGTTTCAATGTGGAAACAAGGGACACTATGCAGATGTTTGCCCAGAGAAGTTTCCCCAAGATCCCAAGCAAGCCAATATGTAATTTAGTTGGAAAATTTTTAAGGGTGGTAGTACCCTAGATGCTATGAACCAACTTGTAACCCTAGCCTTCCCAAATCTCGGGACGAGATTTATTTTAAGGGTGGTAGCCTGTCACATCCCAAGATTTTCCAAATCTTGTAATGTAAAAAAAATAAATGAATAAAATAAAACTTTGTTGATTTTCAGGGTGAGAAGAAACTTTTTGATTCCAATTGGAAACCTTCAAACCTATTTGATCAAACAAATCCTAAAGGGATTTGAAAAGATAAACAATTAATAAAGAAAATTTTAAATAAGAAGAATTACTATTTTTGGATCTTTTAATAAAAAGATTTGGTTTTCAAATGAAAAGGGTAGAAATTTAAATAAAGACTATTTTTATAAAGCGAAAGTAAACCTTGGCCAAGCTTTTGAAATAAAATATTTTGTTTTGATAAAAAATGGTAAAGGTTTATTTAAATAAAATAATGAGGATTTATTAATATCCAAATTTATTAAAATAAAGGTTTTCCCATTTTAATTAAAAAACATCAAAACTTGTTAAATTATTTTAAACAAGTTTTCCAAGTATTTTATATTTTCAAATAAAACCTACTGTTTTGGTTTTGATAATATTTAGATTTCAAATGGAGAGTTTAATAAAACAAAACTTATTTGAATTAATAATCAAGGTCTATTTATTTAATTATTAATGGACCCTAAAAAGAATAAAAATATTATTTTGTTTTGGACTTTGAATTTGTGTTGTTAAACAGAACTAAACACAATACAAAGTTTGGTGGAAGTTTGATTTGATTTGAGTGTTTGGTTTGTTGTTTGAAATTTCAAAACAGAAAATCGAAATAGAAAAACATAAAGCAATCAGAAAAAAAATAGAATCAGACCTGACCCAACCCACCTGGCCTAGCAAGCCCAGCTCCAGCCCAACTTCTTTCCTCACGCGCGAATCGTTTTCCACTCAGAAACGCACCCGCGCAGTCACAGACAAGTGGACCCTCTCCCTATCTCTGTCACTCACTGACGCCAGGACCCCACATCACTGTGCATCGTCTTCAAACCCGCGGCGATTACTCCTCGCCGTTTCTGTCTTGATTGCGGCGATCAAATTCGCATCAATGGAGGCGTTAATCTCTCCAACGTCTACGCCCTCTTAAACACCTGACACTCCTCGCCATTTCCCCTCAGAAACCACTACACGAGAGCCACCAGGCTGCCCTGAATCGAATTTGCACCGCCGCTGCTCCGGCGAGCCTCTCCAGCCAATTCCGGCGAACCACTGCCGCCCCTTGCCTCCTCGAGCACACATCCGTGATCTCCACCCCAGGCGCATCTGCCAGTGTCTCAGACTCGTCCCCGCGCGCCCAGAACACTCGGCAACAACGACGACCACCGTCGCCACCGCCTGCTTCCTCTCCGGCGAAGTTTCTGGTAAGCACCTGACCGCCCCTCTCCTCCTCCTTCACGCACGCATCATCGCCATGACCTTGCGCGTATAACCGTGCTTCCTGTTTGGTTCCTCGTGACCCGTAGTGTCACATCCCAAATTTTAGATTTGGTCTTGCATATCATTCATGTCATTGCATCATATCTTTCCATGCAAAACCCTCGATTAGAAAGGTTCAGCGAAACGCCAACTTCAAAACCCCTTTTTGTTTCGCTTCGAGGTTCCTGCGGGGAGCTTTGGAGTGTTTTGCAACAACCACCCCTGTAGGTTCGAGTTTTCGCGCAAACTTCGACTGAAGGTTGTGCCCCTCGATGATACGAACCCGTAGGCACGAGAATCTCTCCAATCGGAGTTCGTATGCAAAAGACTCGGACGTTTTAGTAATCCGCCGGAAAACGGTCCGAAAATCCGGACCGATTTCCGAGTTGGAGTCAATTTCTGGACCGAATTGGAGTAGAACTCGTGCGAGAGGGCCACAAAAGGACCCTACCGGGACCTCGTTTTCCGTACCCTACCCGCCGCCTCGACCGCCCGCCTCCCCGCGATCGCGCGCCTGCGCCGCCCTCGAGAAGCGCGCCGCCGCCGCCGCCTGGGCCCCGCCTCGCCGCCGGCCGCCTTTCCCCGCCGCCTCGGTAAGCTCGCCGCCGCCGCCACCACTCCGTTCCCGCCGCCCGCCGCCGCCACCGCATCGCGCCGCCCCGCCTCGGCCACCGCTGCCGTGCGCCGCTGCGCGCAAGCCGCTGCGCCGCCGCCGCCTGCTGCCACCGCGCCGCCGCCGCGCGCAAGCCGCCGCGCCGCCGCCTGCTGCTCGCCTCGCCGCCGCGCCGCCTAGCCGCTGCTCCGCCGCCGCCGCTGCGCGCAGCCGCGCGCCGCCGCGCGCGCCATCGCGCCGCCGACGCCGCGCGCCGCCACGCCGCCGCCGCCGTCGCCGCTGCCTCGTTTAGCGTGCTCGCTTGCATGCGTACAAGCACGCTTGTGCGCGCGTCATCGCATGCACGCTTGCATGCACACATACACGCACGTACGCGCGCCGCCTCGCGCCGCGATTGTTTTTCACGACCCGTAGTGACCGTGTGTACGTCCGTGCAGGAAGAACCACGCCGGAACCGATCGCCACCGCCGTTCAGAGCTCGCCGCACCTTCCGGAGTCCGAATCGCCATCCGTTTCCGGTAAGACAGCAGCCACCGTCAGATCTCAGATCAGCGGCCTAGATCGTTCGTTGACTGGTCAGCACCCCAGGCGTTGACTAGTCAGACGCCCAGTCAGCGCCCAGTCAAACAGACACAGTTGACTGGGTCAATTTCGTTAATCCCTTTAGTTGGCAGATTTCGGTAGAATCTTGTAAATTGCGTAGAAATTCAACCGCTTGGCCAAAAATTGCAAATAAAATATGTACGCGTTCAGTGAGTCGTGTAGAATCTCGCTGTAGCTTTGGTTCAGACTTTTACTGTCAGGTTTAGTACAGTTTAATCAAACTAGTTAGTGGCCTTTTCGGAGTAGGAAAAGATCCGTAGCTCCAAAAATCGCGTGTGATATGTCCCTGAGCTCGTGTGAACGAGGGGAAGCTCATCGTGAATTAAAAAGGTAGGCTTACAGTAAAAACTTTTGCAGTATTTGTCTAATGGCGTTCTGCAGTGTTTTAATTACTCGGGGAGTTTTATAAATCCTTTTCGAGTAATTTCAATTGGTACTGTTTCTATTCAGCGATGCCTATGTGGTAGAATATTTCCAAGATTTTACGAACAGTATACTACTGGTAGTGAATTATTTAAGTTCTAGCTCTAGTTTGGAGCATTACTTTTGTCTATTAGTTTTCCTAGCGCCAAATCTATTTTCCATGCATGTATTCGGTAGTATTATGGATTAGAACTATGTGGTGCAGCTGTAGCACCAATTTACTTGCCGTTCTTGCATTCATGCATCATATTTGTTGCATATGTTGTGGATTGTTTGTTTATGAATGCAATTGTGTCGTGTAGATTGTGCTGAGTGCAACGCTTGTTCGTGTGAGGATTGTGCTCCAGACCGCTACAACCAAGGCAAGTAGATGCTACTTTGTTCATGATATCGTCCTACTATTTTCTATGCATTGTCGTGTATTTTGTAGATGCATGTGTAGGATGATACTATCGCTATGCTATGTCCTATTATGTGGTAGGACCCTCTTTGTAGATGAACCACCGTTGGTAGATGTGCTTAGCCATGCTATGTTGAACGAGGGCTGGGTTACATCATTGATACTTGTTTTCTCAAAGTATTGGTTTGTGAAAACTAAAACAACTTAATCAATGAACCCCCTGGGTGTGATGGTATTGATAAATTTTGGTGGTTTCATTGCGGAAAGGCACCCAGGCATCAAGAGAGAATGATTGGCTTCTTTATTGTGTAGCTTACGTGTACAACCATGTGCCAATAATGAAATGGGCGGTTGATTGGACTTAGTAGGTTGTGGTAACTCGAACCCGCGTATCCAGAGATGTAGAATTTTGGTAGGTTGGACCGGTGCGCGTCGGGATTGAGGAGCTACTTCCCGAACAGTCTCTTCTTGGTCTTCTCCCTATCATCACCCAAAATGAGAGTGATGGTACGAGCTAGGCTGGCCAAGTCACATGGGTAAAGTGTACTAACCTCTGCAGAGTGTATAATCTAATCGATTAGCCGTGTCCCCGGTTATGGACATCTGAGTTGCTAGATATTGATTCCATGACATGTTTCTCGCTCATTCTAATTTCATAATTGCTTTAATATTGTTGGGTTAACTTAACTGGGATCTTTTCAAATAAAATCAAACTGTTTATGAAAGTAGGACAAATGTATTTGCAAATGCAAGCCAGACACAGCTCCACTTGCCAAATATGCATGTAGATGTTAGTACTATTGTCTCCTTTACTAGCTCTACTTGCCATACATTCCATGTATTGACCCTTCGGGGCTGCTACGTTTCATGTTGCAGGTTATTCCGATTCTGATTGATCGTTATAGGCCACGGTACTCCACTCGGCACTTGTTCACTTGTGGGCAATTTGAAGATTGGAGGATTTATATGTTTATGTTGCTACCTGAATGATTTGAGCTAGCTTTATGCTAAGCTTTCATTGTAATAATGGTACTCTTGATCTTTGTAGATCATGATACACGGTTATTTTGCTATGTTATCTATCTTACTCTATTGTGGGCCAATGAACCGATCCAGGGATTGGCATGTCACATAGAGGCCACAGTCTTATCAGAACCGGGGTGCCACAGGATGGTATCAGAGCCCGTGTGTCGACTGTAGGATCGTGACCTAGGATTGGATTAGGAAGCCATAGAATTATTAAAGCCTATATTAACACTGTCTTTCCTCTTATGCCTTTCACCCTCGTAAATTCTTACCATATGCTATTCTCACACTTTCCTCTTTTACTTGATAGATGGGAGATGTCAGGACTGAGTATGTCACCATGGAGTCACCAAGGCCCTTTGCAAGGCAGTTAGCTCAGCTCTCTCAGTCATTGGGATTGCCACTGCCTATGTTCAAGGGAAGAAGGCTGTACACCTATGGATATGGAGAGGATGCATGGGAGATCACTACCTTCATATTCAGAGATGCCGCCTTGCCAAATCCCGCGCACTTGGTCTACACCAAGATATACTGCAACTGGGGACTTGGGATCAACTTGGCTGTACATGAAGCCCTGTCTCGCCAGTGCCACTATGTCCGACACCTACTGCCTGCAGATTCACCCTACCGTGATTATGGAAGGCGTGATGAAGAACGGAACATTGTGGTTACCCCGGGCGACAGGAACAACATGCCGCCCCGTCGGAGGCACATAGAGGACATGGAAAAGGAGAATGGAGCTCTAGCTGAGAAGGTGAGGATGTTGAAGGAGATTGCAGACTTCACTAGCAATGGAATGGTGGTCCAAGGACAGGAGATAGACACTCTGCATGAAGCTGTGGGAGTTATGGAGACTGCCCTGATAGCCAGAGATGAGACCATAGCCCATCTTCATGGTACTGTGCAGGAGAACGCCCAGAACATACAGCAATTGCAAGGGACCGTCCAGGAAAGGGACCAAACCATTGAAGCTATGACAGCCCAAATTGCCGCTCTCCAGGCACAGCTGAATCCACCCTATGATGATGACAATGGAGATGATGGCAACAATGGGGATGATGATGACAGTGGAGACGATGATGATGATGAGGACGAGGATGATGATTATGGAGACGATGATGGTGGAGGAGATGAAGCTGTTGCTGTTGCAGCTGAGGATGAAGAAGAAGAGGAGGATCTAGAAGAGGTGGAGTTTGAAGTCTCAAGTGATGGTTCAGGAGAGGTGTACACTCCGCTGCCATGGTTGTACCGCGAGCCGAAGCGCCAACGCATGACCGCAAGGACCTACCTCAATCTCTTCAAGAAGTAGATAGAAGTCCACCAATTAGTCCACGTTAGGAGAACTCGTTAAGATTAGTCTCGATCGTTGTGAAGCTTAGTTCGTGTTAGTTTAAAAGTGTTTAGTTGCTTATTTGTGTACTCCAATATCCCAGGAATTATTTGTGCGAATTTTTATGAAAGAGTTATGGCGATTTGGTTACTATCTGTGTGTTTTTCGCTGCAGTTTTTCTGCTGATACAGCAGTACTGCGCGATTTTTCATATTTTTCTGGTAACTCGGAAAAATCTGAAAAAAATTGGGCTGATGCGAAACTCTCTGCGCCATATGCACAAAAATTGGCTAATTTTTCTGACGAGTTTAAGTCAGGCGGAAAAATTCGTGAAAGTTGCTGGACTGTTCTGGCAGAATTGCTGTTTTGATGATTAGTTGATCTATTATTTAGTTAACCATTGCCAACTCTTGCAAAACTATTTCAGTAGGTATATACTGCTAGGATAACACCTGGGATGTTGCTGGACCGCTTGTTTGTTGATGTGTTGCTTGCTTGTGATTGTCTACCATTGCTTGTTGTTGTTTGATCATATGCATGGGTAGAATCCTATTATCGTAGTTGATTCTTTCTAAACTTACCTATGCTGAACCGCAGATGCCTCCCCGTCGCCAACCCACTGAGATGGAGCAGCTCATGGCAGCTCAGGCACAGCTGACCCAAGTGATGACTCAGTTCATGGCAAATCAGAACAACAACAATGGAAACAATCAGCCTCAGGGAGATGCTCTCACCAGATTCCTGAGGTTAAGGCCAGCTAAGTTCTCTACTGCAACGGAACCAATGGTTGCTCTCGACTGGTTGCGTTCAGTCAACAAGGATCTAGTAACTGTTGGATGCACTGATGCTGAGAAGGTGAGGTTTGCCGCTCACCTACTGGAGGGACCAGCCGCCTCTTGGTGGGACACATTTCAGATCACCCACCCGCTGGATACCGTGACTTGGGCAATGTTTGAGGAAGGTTTCAGGACCAACCACGTGTCTTCAGGAGTTCTGAGCCTGAAGAGGAAGGAGTTCCGCAACTTGCGCCAAACCAATCGCACCGTGGCCGAGTACATTGAGGAGTTCAACAACTTGTCCCGTTATGCACCTGAGGATGTTGACACTGATGCCAAAAGGAGGGAGAGATTCCTGGATGACCTCAGTGATGAGCTTTCAGTACAGCTACTGGTGGTTTATTGCCCCACTTTCCAGGAGCTTATGGACAAGGCCAGAATCTTGGAGGGGAAGCACAAGCAAGTGGAGAACCGCAAGAGAAAGAACAACAATCATCACTCTGGTTCACACCACAAGACTCGCACTTCATATGATGGATACTCCAAGCATGGAGGAAGTGACCATGGGAGCCATGACCGCCGCGATGGACATCGTCATGACAACCATAGGAGCAGCCACCACAACCACAAGGGAGGACACTCTCACCACTCTGGAGGACACGGTGGACATGACCGCAACCGTGATCGCAGCTTCGTGAAGAAGGATCTGAGTGAGGTGACGTGCTTCAAGTGCAAGCAGAAGGGGCACTATGCTGACAACTGTCCGGAGAGGAAAGGACTCAAGCCAACCAACGGCGAGAAGGCCACAGTGAACCACATGAATGTGGAGGAGATTCCAGATGAGCCTGACCTTGTGATTGGTAAGTTCCCAATCAACACTTACCCTGCACTTATACTTTTCGATACTGGTGCATCGCATTCATTCATATCAAGGGCATTTGTGGATAAGTATAAGTTACCTACTGAGTCTATGAAGAGGTCTATTAGAGTGAGTTCACCTGGAGGAGATATGATAGCTAGTGCGGGATGCCGCGACTTGACTGTGAGGATTGGAACACACAACTTTATTGCACATCTAGTAGTGTTGGATTCACAGGGATTAGATGTCATTCTGGGTATGGATTGGATGTCTATGCATGGGGGACACATAGATTGTGCACAGCGAGCTGTTTCACTCAAAACCCCAGATGGTAAGAGGATTAGATTCAAGTCGGCTGCACGACCGAGAAAGTGTAAGTTGAATTCTCTTAAGGGGGTTAGCATGGATACTGTGCCAGTGATTAGGGATTACCCCGACGTGTTTCCGGAAGAGCTGCCAGGTATGCCACTTGACAGAGATGTAGAGTTTCTCATCGACCTGCTGCCTGGAACAGGACCAATAGCAAAGAAACCATATAAGATGGATGTGGATGAGCTGAAGGAATTGAAGAAGCAGTTGAAGGAGCAACTGGAAAAGGGATTCATTCAGCCTAGTGCGTCGTCATGGGGAGCACCTGTTCTGTTTGTGGAGAAGAAAGACAGCACCAAGAGATTAGTGGTGGACTATCGTTCGCTGAATGAAGTAACCATCAAGAACAAGTACCCTCTGCCAAACATAAATGATTTGTTTGATCAACTGGAAGGAGCAAAGGTGTTCAGCGAGATTGATCTGCGATCTGGCTACTTTCAATTGAAGATCCGGGAGGAGGATGTACCGAAAACCGCCTTCACCACTAGGTATGGTTTATATGAGTATACAGTTATGTCTTTTGGACTAACGAATGCCCCGACATACTTCATGACCATGATGAACAAGGTATTTATGGAGTACTTGGACAAGTTCGTGGTGGTGTTTATTGATGACATACTGATATATTCCAAGGATGATGCTGAGCATGAGAAGCATCTGCGACTGATTATGGAGAAGCTGAGGGAACACAAGCTTTATGCCAAATTCAGTAAGTGTGAATTCTGGCTTAACACTGTTGGGTTTCTTGGACACGTAGTGTCAGGAGAAGGAATTGCTGTTGACCCAAACAAAGTGACTGCAGTAACTGAGTGGGAAGCACCCAAGAATGCAGGAGAGATTCGAAGCTTTTTGGGACTTGCTGGATATTACCGGAGGTTCATAGAAAACTTTTCTAAGATTGCTAAGCCGATGACTGAACTTCTGAAGAAGGAGAGTAAGTTTGAATGGTCAGACGTATGTGAAGCCAGCTTTCAGGAACTGAAGCGTCGACTAGTGACCGCGCCTATTCTATGTTTACCAGATCTTCAGAAGGATTTCCAAGTGTACTGTGATGCGTCACGACAGGGACTTGGGAGTGTGCTGATGCAAGATGGGAGAGTAGTGTCATATGCCTCGCGACAACTCAAGCACCATGAGCGGAATTACCCCACACACGACTTGGAGTTAGCGTCAGTGGTTCATGCGCTCAAGGTATGGAGGCATTACTTAATGGGAAAACACTGTGATGTGTACACCGACCACAAGAGCCTGAAATACATATTTACACAGAAGGAACTGAACATGAGACAAAGGAGATGGTTGGAACTTATCAAGGATTATGATATGAATCTACAATACCACCCAGGAAAGGCCAATGTAGTAGCTGATGCTCTGAGCCGGAAGGTTTATGCCAATGGTTTGACAATTGGTGAATTGCCTGAGGACTTGTGCAAGCAATTCAAGGACCTTAGACTGGAGGTAGTATCTGAAGGGTACCTAGCAACAATGGAAGTCCAACCAACGCTACAGGACAGGATCATAAAGTCTCAGATAGGAGACAAAGAGATAGATGAAGTTAAGGAAAAGATGAAGGAAGGTCGAGCAAAGGAATTCCGCGAGGATGAGCAAGGAACCTTGTGGTATGGAGATCGTTTGTGCGTTCCCAACGATCCCGAGATAAGGAAGTTGATTCTACAGGAAGCTCATGACTCGCCATATTCCATACACCCGGGCAATACGAAGATGTATATGGACCTAAAGGACAGATTCTGGTGGAACAATATGAAGGGAGACATCGCGGAGCATATTGCCCTATGTGATGTATGTAGCCGAGTGAAGGCAGAACATCAGAAGCCAGCAGGACTGCTGCAACCATTGCCTGTGCCGGATTGGAAGTGGGATAAAGTGGGAATGGATTTCATCACAGGACTGCCCAAGACCAGGTCAGGATATGACTCTATTTGGGTAGTGGTCGACCATTTGACCAAGGTAGCCCACTTTATACCGGTGAAGACGACTTATACGAGTGCAAAGTTGGCCAAGATTTACATGGACAGGATTGTGTGCCTACACGGAGTTCCCAAGAGTATCGTATCTGATAGAGGCACCCAATTTACCTCGCACTTCTGGCGTCAACTACACGAGTCACTTGGTACTAGATTGGAGTTTAGCACAGCGTTTCACCCACAGACTGATGGACAGACCGAGAGGGTGAATCAGATTTTGGAGGACATGCTGAGAGCTTGCGCCTTGGCTCATGGCTCTAGTTGGGATGAGAATTTGCTGTATGCGGAGTTTTCCTACAACAACAGCTATCAAACCAGCATCAAGACGTCACCGTTCGATGTGCTATATGGGAAACGGTGCCGAACACCATTGCTATGGGATGGAGTAGGGGAACGTCAGTTGTTTGGACCTGATTTGATCAAGGATGCTGAGGAGAAGGTCGCCTTGATTAGAGATAGGCTGAAAGTAGCACAATCAAGGCAGAAGAGCTATGTTGACGCCAAGCGCAAGGAAGTAGTGTACGAGATAGGTGATAGAGCATACCTCAGAGTATCGCCGCTTCGTGGAATCAAGAGATTTGGAATTAAGGGTAAACTGGCACCGCGATTCATTGGACCGTATCGGGTCTTAGCACGCAAAGGAGAAGTTGCTTATCAGTTGGAGTTGCCAGAGGCTCTGTCTGCTGTTCACAACGTGTTCCACGTGTCCCAGCTGAAGAAGTGCCATCCGGAGATGGTGGATACACCATTGAGAGACACCGTACTGCTGGAAGAGGTTCAACTTGAGAACGACTTGACCTATGAAGAGAAACCGGTCAAGATTCTGGAGACAGCGGAAAGGATTACCCGAACCAAGACGATCAAATTTTGCAAGGTACAGTGGAGTCACCACACCGAAGAGGAAGCCACTTGGGAGCGTGAAGATGACATCCGAGAGGACTACCCACACCTATTTGCTAGCCGCGCCGAATCTCGGGGACGAGATTCATCTTAAGGGGGTTAGTCTTGTCACATCCCAAATTTTAGATTTGGTCTTGCATATCATTCATGTCATTGCATCATATCTTTCCATGCAAAACCCTCGATTAGAAAGGTTCGGCGAAACGCCAACTTCAAAACCCCTTTTTGTTTCGCTTCGAGGTTCCTGCGGGGAGCTTTGGACTGTTTTGCAACAACCACCCCTGTAGGTTCGAGTTTTCGCGCAAACTTCGACTGAAGGTTGTGCCCCTCGACGATACGAACCCGTAGGCGCGAGAATCGCTCCAATCGGAGTTCGTATGCAAAAGACTCGGACGTTTTAGTAATCCGCCGGAAAACGGTCCGAAAATCCGGACCGATTTCCGAGTTGGAGTCAGTTTCTGGACCGAATTGGAGTAGAACTCGTGCGAGAGGGCCACAAAAGGACCCTACCGGGACCTCGTTTTCCGTGCCCTACCCGCCGCCTCGACCGCCCGCCTCCCCGCGATCGCGCGCCCGCGCCGCCCTCGAGAAGCGCGCCGCCGCCGCCGCCTGGGCCCCGCCTCGCCGCCGGCCGCCTTGCCCCGCCGCCTCGGTAAGCTCGCCGCCGCCGCCACCACTCCGTTCCCGCCGCCCGCCGCCGCCACCGCATCGCGCCGCCCCGCCTCGGCCACTGCCGCCGTGCGCCGCCGCCGCCTGCTGCCACCGCGCCGCCGCCGCGCGCAAGCCGCCGCGCCGCCGCCGCACTGCGCCGCCGCCGCCTGCTGCTCGCCTCGCCGCCGCGCCGCCTAGCCGCTGCTCCGCCGTCGCCGCTGCGCGCAGCCGCGCGCCGCCGCGCGCGCCACCGCGCCGCCGTCGCCCTGCGCCGCCGTCGCCGCTGCCTCGTTTAGCGTGCTCGCTTGCACGCGTACAAGCACGCTTATGCGCGCGTCATCGCATGCACGCTTGCATGCACACATACACGCACGTACGCGCACCGCCTCGCGCCGCCATTGTTTTTCACGACCCGTAGTGACCGTGTGTACGTCCGTGCAGGAAGAACCACGCCGCCGGAACCGATCGCCACCGCCGTTCGGAGCTCGCCGCACCTTCCGGAGTCCGAATCGCCATCCGTTTCCGGTAAGACAGCAGCCACCGTCAGATCTCAGATCAGCGGCTTAGATCGTTCGTTGACTGGTCAGCACCCCAGGCGTTGACTAGTCAGACGCCCAGTCAGCGCCCAGTCAAACAGACACAGTTGACTGGGTCAATTTCGTTAATCCCTTTAGTTGGCAGATTTTGGTAGAATCTTGTAAATTGCATAGAAATTCAACCGCTTGGCCAAAAATTGCAAATAAAATATGTACGCGTTCAGTGAGTCGTGTAGAATCTCGCTGTAGCTTTGGTTCAGACTTTTACTGTCAGGTTTAGTACAGTTTAATCAAACTAGTTAGTGGCCTTTTCGGAGTAATAAATTCGTAGGAAAAGATCCATAGCTCCAAAAATCGCGTGGGATATGTCCCTGAGCTCGTGTGAACGAGGGGAAGCTCATCGTGAATTAAAAAGGTAGGCTTACAGTAAAAACTTCTGCAGTATTTGTCTAATGGCGTTCTACAGTGTTTTAATTACTCGGGGAGTTTTATAAATCCTTTTCGAGTAATTCCAATTGGTACTGTTTCTATTCAGCGATGCCTATGCGGTAGAATATTTCCAAGATTTTACGAACAGTATACTACCGGTAGTAAATTATTTAAGTTCTAGCTCTAGTTTGGAGCATTACTTTTGTCTATTAGTTTTCCTAGCGCCAAATCTATTTTCCATGCATGTATTCGGTAGTATTATGGATTAGAACTATGTGGTGCAGCTGTAGCACCAATTTACTTGCCGTTTTTGCATTCATGCATCATATTTGTTGCATATGTTGTGGATTGTTTGTTTATGAATGCAATTGTGTCGTGTAGATTGTGCTGAGTGCAACGCTTGTTCGTGTGAGGATTGTGCTCCAGACCGCTACAACCAAGGCAAGTAGATGCTACTTTGTTCATGATATCGTCCTACTATTTTCTATGCATTGTCGTGTATTTTGTAGATGCATGTGTAGGATGATACTATCGCTATGCTATGTCCTATTATGTGGTAGGACCCTCTTTGTAGATGAACCACCGTTGGTAGATGTGCTTAGCCATGCTATGTTGAACGAGGGCTGGGTTACATCATTGATACTTGTTTTCTCAAAGTATTGGTTTGTGAAAACTAAAACAACTTAATCAATGAACCCCCTGGGTGTGATGGTATTGATAAATTTTGGTGGTTTCATTGCGGAAAGGCACCCAGGCATCAAGAGAGAATGATTGGCTTCTTTATTGTGTAGCTTACGTGTACAACCATGTGCCAATAATGAAATGGGCGGTTGGTTGGACTTAGTAGGTTGTGGTAACTCGAACCCGCGTATCCAGAGATGTAGAATTTTGGTAGGTTGGACCGGTGCGCGTCGGGATTGAGGAGCTACTTCCCGAACAGTCTCTTATTGGTCTTCTCCCTATCATCACCCAAAATGAGAGTGATGGTACGAGCTGGGCTGGCCAAGTCACATGGGTAAAGTGTACTAACCTCTGCAGAGTGTATAATCTAATCGATTAGCCGTGTCCCCGGTTATGGACATCTGAGTTGCTAGATATTGATTCCATGACATGTTTCTCGCTCATTCTAATTTCATAATTGCTTTAATATTGTTGGGTTAACTTAACTGGGATCTTTTCAAATAAAATCAAACTGTTTATGAAAGTAGGACAAATGTATTTGCAAATGCAAGCCAGACACAGCTCCACTTGCCAAATATGCATGTAGATGTTAGTACTATTGTCTCCTTTACTAGCTCTACTTGCCATACATTCCATGTATTGACCCTTCGGGGCTGCTACGTTTCATGTTGCAGGTTATTCCGATTCTGATTGATCGTTATAGGCCACGGTACTCCACTCGGCACTTGTTCACTTGTGGGAAATTTGAAGATTGGAGGATTTATATGTTTATGTTGCTACCTGAATGATTTGAGCTAGCTTTATGCTAAGCTTTCATTGTAATAATGGTACTCTGGATCTTTGTAGATCATGATACACGGTTATTTTGCTATGTTATCTATCTTACTCTATTGTGGGCCAATAAACCGATCCAGGGATTGGCATGTCACATAGAGGCCACGGTCTTATCAGAACCGGGGTGTCACACGTAGCCTCGCCTCCGACGTCAACTGAGCGCACCCGACGCAGACAAGAACTCCGGCGAGCAATCCCTGTCGCGTCTGAGCGCCCCTTGCCAAGTTGACCACGCGTTGAGCATCACCTCGACCTCGCGAACATGGTGAGCACCGCCGTTTCCTTATTTGCTTCCTGTAGCCGCCGCAACGCCGCTAGCCGAGCGTCGCCGCCGTCTGCCGCCGCGCAGCGCCGCTAGTTCCTGGTAGCCTCGATGTAGCCGTTAGATCGAAATCGTCTGGCTGTGATAGAACGTAGACGAAGGGGTATCGTGTGCCTCTGCGCCACTCGATCTAAGTTAGATCCTACGGTCCAGCAAGCTCGATCCGGCGAAACCGGTATCAGCCAATAGCAAGCCGCCGCGTGGCACTAGTTGATTTAAAACAGATTTTAGAATCAGATTGATATGCAAATTTGTAAACCTCATAACTTTTGATCCACACGTCCAAAATTTGCAAATTTTATATCAATAGAATCAGGGGAACAAGCCCTAGCCAACCATGCCATTTGTTTAGTAAAAAGCTTCTGATAAAATGGTTGAATTTGCAGAAACTTTTGTAGGCTGGTTTTGAATATAAAAATTGTTCTAGATGGAATTTTAATGTGAAATCTTTGAAAAATGATTTGTTGTGAACCTACTGACCCTAGGAACCAACTTATGGATTTAAAAATGTATTTTGTGAAGTTTAGGAGTAAATACTTGAATTAGCTCATTTCTAGTCAAATAAAAATATTGATTTTATTATGGAAATGATTTTTTGAGCAAAACCTTTGGAAAATGTGTTGATTCAAACCTACTGACCCTAAACACCAAGTTTTGCGAATTAACAACTTATTTGGTGAACAATATAAAATGATTGCTTCACTAAAAGCAATTTTCACCACATGAAATAATGATTGGTTTTAAAAATGGTTTATAGATAAAACCCTTCTACAAATGGTTTTGACACTTTAACAAATGACCACTTTGAGCCTTACAATGTTTATAGCCTAGTAGAAACCACCTTTGCAAATAAAACTATCTTTTTCATGCTTGTATGCATGACTTAGTTTTTATTAATTTATGTGTGTTAAATTGTTTGAATAATAGTTGGAATGCTAGTTGAATCTATGTTTGCTTGATTGATTTGTAGTGAAGTTAGAAGAGTGTGATATTAGCAAGATCAAGAAGTGAACCAACATCCTCTACCAAAAAGGCAAGTGACACTATCATCTAAGTCCTACTATTTTCATTACACTTAGTGGATTTTGAAACATGCATGTTAAGTACTACTATATTTTGCTATGCTAAATCCTATTAGGATACCCTTATACATTCCTTAGTGAAAACATTGTAGTTGTAATATGCTTAGCCCTGCTGTATATTTTGAGAAAGGATACATGTTGAGATTTTGAGAAGGATTGAAAAGACTTGTGTTTTATATAATAAAACAAGTACTCAATGAACCACCTGGGTGGACAAGGATACTCAAGTCTTGGAAAAGGTGGAAACAAAAGGAACCATGTTTATATGGCAATCTCTTTTTGTGTGTGCACCAAAATAAAACCACCCAGGGACTTAGAGATTGAACATGTTTGTCGTACAGTGGCTTCCGTGTGCAGCCACATGCTAAATGGGCACCGGCTTAGTCAATTACATTGTGGAAGACCCATGCATTGGCCTCTTCAGGTTACTGGAATGAGGGAACTTGGAACCCTACATTGGTGCCTGGTAGACAAGCTAGCATTGGGAGGACCCTATGGAAAGACTTCGTCACATTCTCAATCTGCCAGTACTCCATCTTGGTGAGTACTTATCCAGTGGCCACTGGTGGCAACAAGATGAGAGTGTGTCATGTGGGTAAAGTGTACAACTTCTGCAGAAGATAAAAATCTAAGTACTTAGCCGTGTCCCCGGTTATGGACAATACTGAGCAACTAAGGCCTGAAGCTATGGGAAATCTCGACATTCCAATTTCTAAAAGTAAAACTTGAAAGTGACAACAAAAGACTTGAAGCACTTGGGGTGTACCAAGGAGCTCAAAAGATTTTGACAAAGACTTGAAGCACTTGGGGTGTACCAAGGAGCTCGGAAAGTTTTTGACAAAAGATCAAAATGATTTTGAAAGAGATAGGAAAAATATTATTGCTTTCTGCAAATGAGCCTAAAACCCTACTTAGCCAAATATGCATGTAATGTTAGGATCCACTTATATTCTACATAGTAGTGAAACTTGCCAATACAATTCAAATGTATTGACCCTTGTGGCTGTAACTTGTTATGTTGCAGGTTTGTTTGATATTAGTGAAGTTGATTGATTAGGATTACAAGTCTACAACCAACATGTTTGCCTGTGGCACTTTGAAGATGAAGGACCCCATGCTTATAGATATTCTGCTGCAATGTAATGTAATAGCCAAATGAGCTATGTAAGATGTAATAAAATTATGTTATTCCTGGTTATAAAGTTGTATGATGACCTTTGTTTCTTGATATTACATCTTAACTGTGAATGCTAGCTATTGATCCAGGGACTAGCATTGTAAACACAAGGATCTCTACCTTGTTAAAGGTTGGGACCTCTTACAATCATCCATCCATCCCTATGCCTACCGCACTCGAATCCTACTGTTTACTGTTACTGTCACTATTGCTCTTGTTCCACTATTGCTATTACTTTGCTGTTGCTACTACAAACTGTTGCTACTGATAAACTTCTATGAGCAAGAACTATTTCCAGGTGCAGCTGAATTGACAACTCAGTTGTTAAGGCTTGCAAGTATTCTTTGGCTCCCCTTGTGTCGAATCAATAAATTAGGTAATACTACCCTCGAAGAAAATTGCGATCCCCTATACTTGTGGGTCATCAAGACTATTTTCTGGCGCCGTTGCCGGGGAGCATAGCTTTATTTGTAAGTTCACTTGGATCTATCATTGTTCATTGCTACTCCTTTCATCATGGGGAAGTCTCGTGATGGAAAGTTTCCTATTTTACCATCCACTACAAGAACAGGTACAGTCCTAAACACCTCTGTTGCTCTTGATTCACCCTGTGTTATAAGTAAGCTTGTTACACCACCACCACATACATATGCTACACACACTGCTACCACTGCTGAGTCTGAAACTGCTTTTGATACTCGTGATGTTACTTCTACTGTGCTTGATGCGAGTGGTTCATTAGGTCCTTTCCTAGATGCTACTATGGCTAGTCTAGGAAATACTGAAACTCCTAGTGAAGACACTGTTACACCTGTTAGCTCACCCGAGTCTAGAGAGAGTTATGATATTAATGATGGTTACATTGAGTTCACTGATGATTTTGTTGAAGACTGCCAAAACACACATGGTACTAGTGCTATTAAGAGTCTCCTTGCGAGACGCACCATTATTCCTAAGCTGTCCTCTGATCCTAAGTTTGCCACCTCTCCCATAGATATTAAAGATAAAGATTATGATTTCTCTCTTGATTTATCTTATTTAGATATTATTGAGAAAGAGCCTTTCTGTGGGACTAAGAGTGAGAGTGTTGTGGCTCATATGAATGAGCTTTCTACTATGAGTGCTTTATTCTCTGATGATTTTAAGATGTGCATGTACTTTGTTACTAAGATCTTCCATTTTCACTAAAAGGAGAAGCTAGGGCTTGGTTTGATAGATTACCTCCTGGTTCCATTGATAGTCCTGATTGTTTGATTGCTTCTTTCTTCCAGAAGTATTTTCCTCCCAGTGCTAGACATGCTGCTTTGCAGAGACTTTTTGATTTTAAACAGGGAGAAGAAGAGAAATTGCCTGAGTCATGTACAAGGTTCTGTGCCTTGATTCATGCACATCTTGGATGTCCATTACCTAAAAATGAGCTTCTTGGTATTTATTATAATGGGCTAACTGATGATTCTAGGACATACCTAGATAGCTTTGCTGATTGTGTTTTCAGAAAAAGGACTCCTAGAGGTGCTAAAAAAATAATGACTAAAATAAGCAAGAATTATGATGATTGGATTTCAACTGAGCTAAATACACCTGAGCCTATTACCCTGAACCAGTTGTTCCTGAACCAATTCCAGCACCAACAACAAATAAGAGGGGAGTTATTGCATTAAATGATGAAGTGATGAAGGAAGCTAAGAAGTGTCTAAAGGAGAAAGGTATTAGAGCTGAAGATGTGAAGAATATACCTCCTATAGAAGAATTATGTAAGCCAATTCCCCACTCATCTATTATTGAGGTAGACTCTCTCCAACACTTTGATGAAGGTGATATTCCTTATGGTAAGACTCCTGATCAATGTTTAGAGGAACTTGACACATTTATTGTTAAGCAAGGGTATTTTAATAAACAAGTTCAGAATCATTTATTAGAAAACTCTAGAGCTATCCATGAGTTGAAAGATATTGTGGAAAGAACTTCTAATGATATTAAAATGCTTTGTAAACACTTTCAAATGGTTCAAACTCAACTTGATCAACTTCCTAAGGTGCAAAAGGATATGCTAGTTAATGCTTCAGGAGATAAACATGCTTATGGAATTAGAACTAGGAGTGGTATAGCTACTCAAGATCCTTTATATCCCGAAGGACACCCTAAAAGAATAGAGCAGGCATCCCAACAAGGTGAAGATAGTGGTAGTCCTCGTAAGAGGAAGAAAAAGAAACATAAGATAGTTGAGGAACCGCTTGAACCTGATGTAGATCCTAATAGTATATCTGTCTCTGATGCTGAAACTGAGAGTGGTAATGATAAAAATGAGTCTCCTGATAAGGAGGAAGGGGAGGAAGAACCTGAGAAGCACACTAAGAACACTAGGTACACAAAGGAAGATTTTTATTGCTAATAAACATGGTAAAGAGAGAGAACCTTGGGTGCAGAAACCTATGCCTTTTCCAGGAAAGAAACACGAGTTAAAGGAGCAAGAACACTACAACAAGTTTTGTGAGTGGATAAAACCTTTATTTTTGCAAATTCCTTTGACTGATGCTATTAAGTTGCCTCCTTATTCGAAGTATATGAAGGATATTGTCTCTAATAAAAGGAAGATTCCTAATGAGGAGATTTCTACTTTGCTTGCTAATTATTCCTTCAATGTTAAGGTTCCAAGAAACTTGGTGATCCAGGTATACCAACTATTCCTTGCTCTATTAAGAATAATTATGTTAGAACTGCTTTATATTATTTGGGAGCTGGAGTTAGTGTTATGCCTTTTTCTCTCTACAAGAGACTCCAGCTAGAAAAGTTGATACCAACTGATATATCTTTGCAAATGGCTGATAAGTTAACTACTATTCCTGTTGGTATATGTGAGGATGTTCCTGTTCAAGTGGCTCATAATTGCTTGGTTCTAACTGATTTTGTTTTGCTTGAAATGCCTAAAGATGATAATATGTCTATTATTCTTGGGAGACCTTTTCTTAATACTGCAGGTGCTGTCATCAATTATAATCAAGGAAAAGTAACATTCAATATTAATGACAAAGAACATACTGTCTATTTCCCCAAGAAGGTTGCTAAGAGCTATTGCCTGAATTCCATTGAAAATATTGAGAGCATCAAGGTTGGAGAAATGTATTGTCCCATTCCACAAGAAAATTTTGAAACTATTATGATTGAGACCATTGCTATCAAGTATGAGGTAACATAATCACCTTGTGGAATGCAAAGTTTTGTTTCATATAAGATTGTTTTGGTAACAAGACTTGATCGACCTTGTTAACAAAAGGATTTTAATGAACAAAATAATGTTTCCACCGTGGTTATACTTGTTTTCTTTTTATTTTTTCTCCTTCCTAGTCTTTGCCTTTTGTCTTGATAGCCTTGGTTTTGCTAGTTGTTTGCTTGTTAGAGTGTCTTAGAACTTCTATAGTTTGGTTTTTGTTTGATTTTGCTTCTTCTAAAAAAGTCTATTTCTGCGAGAAAATCAATTTTCATACCCTGAAAATTGGCCAAAAACAAAGTTTTCCGAAAAATTCTAGAAAATTTAAAATAAAATTTTCCTCAAAAAAAGGGGTAGAGGGACACCTAGAGTGACCCAGGGGCCACCCCAGGCACCCACACCCCTCGTAGGCGCGGCCTCCCTACAGGTGACGCCTGGGTGGGGTGTGGCCCACTTGGGCCCCTCCAAGGTGCCTCCTCCCAGCCATCTTATTTCTCTCTTACGAAAAACACCGGAAAACTTTCTCAAGCTCGAGTTCTTGCTGTTCTTGCTCGTGTTTTTGATCTCCTTGCTCAGCCCATCTTTGCTGCTAATTTTTGGAGGGATTGCTCCTTGGTATGTGCCTCCTCCGCTTGTCCAATTAGATATGTGATTGGTAGATTGTATCTTGAGTATTTTGCTGCTATAGGTGTCAGGTTGTGTGAGCTTGCATGCTTGTTCTATGCTTAGAGATTTCATTTTTGATGCATGTGTAGCCCTCTAGCAAGTTCCTATAGTAGTTTCTCATCATTTATCAACTTGGAAATCACTTGGTTTGATGTTTGTCTAAAAATTTCAGAAAGGAAGATGAGTGCTTACCCACTGAATCAATATGACTTGATGGTACCTGAGCCAATGAAAGTTCATCGTGAGGAAGGAGTCTTCCCTTCCATATATCCATGCCGGGAATTTATGAGAACTGCGGGAATCCTCCAGGATTTCCAAACTATGATTACCAATGCAGGGTTAGAACACTTTGTTGAAAGTGAACCTTTTCAATATGTTAAGCTAACCATGGCTATGATGCAGGACTTCCGGTTTACTTGGTCTTCATCTAATCCCATGGTCCATTATAAAATATACAATTTAGATGTCGACCTACCGTTTGCTGATTTCTGTGCAGCTATTAGAGTGCCCTATTGGGGATCTTGTCAGAAGATCAAGGAGAGGCCTAAGCAACTTATGGATTTATATGCTGAAATTTGACAAGGTTTTGACTTCTAAAAGGAAAGTGGTAACATTCGGAACATTCAGTTCCCATCTATAATATATTTTGCTTATTTCATTACCAAGTGTGTTTGTAACATCCCAAAAATATTGATCATTCTTATCAAATTCTAATCACTAAAATTAGGGTTAACAAAAAAACTTTTATTAAATACAAACCATATGAGTGCATGTGTGTATGTGAGGATTATATGAATGCATGTTTGGACTTGTGTGATTAACCAAAATAGCAAGGGATGGATTAAAGATGAAAATAACATCATCTAAAACATTTCCAAGCAGAAACAAATCAAGAGAAAATAAAAAACAAATCAAATAAGGCAAATGGTCATTTTTCCCAATCTTGCTCACTAGGTTACTTTGAGTGTTTCTAATCCAAGATTTCAAACAGAAACTTTTCCATTCTTTTCACCCCTTGCAAGACCAAGTAAAAGTGAATCAAATCCCACCTTTAAAACTTGCAGAAACATTTGGCAAACCCATTCAAATGACAATTAAAAATTGAATCTTTAACATATGTGAAGATCCCACATTTTCAAAACCCAACCAAACCAGTGCCCCTTGACTAATCCAACTAACCAGAGACTCCCTAGTATGTGCCTAGCAAACCCACCAAGTTTGAATCCAAAATTCAAATTTGAATTTCTTTCGGACATTTCATCAAACACCTTGTTTGCAAGAAACAAACAAACATCAAGAACTATTTGTGGCAGTGATTTTGGCCAACCTTGTTCCCTCTCTGGTTTGCAGCAAGCTCTTAGTAGATCATCTAGCCCCTTTTACAATCTTTAGCATCATTGTGAGCATGCAAGGGCCATCAATGGTGAGCATGCCGAACCTAACTTGCCACCCCCAAGTAGACAACAAGCTAGGAGAAGCACCAAGCCTAGCAAGCATGTCTGGAGCACTGACCACCGTCCGCCACCACCCCCTGTCCAAGCCCCGAGCATTGCCAGCCCCTGGACCACACTGCCTGAGCATGCCAAGTGTAACACCCCAGCATTAGAGATTAGAAATAAGTTGGACCCAGATATGTGCATTGTATTCATGCATAGAAAATCCGAATAATTTTCGCGCTTTTGAATAAAACTTGTAAAAGGGATTGAAGCCTCTATCAACTTGATGGAACTGAAGTAGATCATCAAGTTGATTTTGATAAGATTCAGAATGACCTTTTCTTAAACCTTATTTGGGAGAACATGATTTGATCTAAGGGTAGATCAAATATAATCAAATTCAATCCTAATGCATTGCTTAATGATTAATATTTGATCCTTAAGGGATCATATCATAATATTCATTACAACAACCCATGACTACCAAGAGCTAAGAATGTAATGACTAACCTTGACTTATTTTCTTCCTATTCAATTATATCAGGAGTATCATGGTAATACCCAATCTTAACTCTTTAGTGAGTTTGAGTAGCAAGAAAATCAAGTCAATATCAGTTACCACATATCTTTCTTTCCATAAGAATCTTTATCATCTCTATTGAACTTTATTCTAATATTTATGGTTCATCGATGTTGAGTAATCAACTATTGATTCACCCATCCTTAACCTATCACTTCTTGAGCTATCAACTCTTGACCATATCATAGCATTCACTTAAGTGCTTATAAAGAAATAAGTAAGAAGAGGTAAATAGTAATGCTAGTTATAAATATCATCCTCAGAATGGGAGTGTTGGAAGTGAATAAAAATCAATATGAATATTGATGGAGTTAACTCACTCCTGAGATGATAGAAGGGTATCTGAGGTAAAGATTACAAGGATGATTATTGAAGATAGTTATAAGGAGTAACCATATTGGACTAAGTAGGTATAGTCCATTAATAACATTCCCTAATCCACTGGAGATATTAAGAAGATAATTATAATACAACTATAGTGTTGAACTGATGAAGCCTTGACTAGTTCTTTGGAAATCTAAACCATAAAGGATCAAAGGATTATAATGATCATGCTTTAGTCACCAAGATTGAATGCTTATATCCAGTATAAGTGACATTGGTGGGTAAAACATGATTGAACTCTAATATAA
The DNA here is from genome assembly GCA_916181665.1 of Avena sativa. Taxonomy (NCBI): domain Eukaryota; kingdom Viridiplantae; phylum Streptophyta; class Magnoliopsida; order Poales; family Poaceae; genus Avena; species Avena sativa. The sequence goes on from OV702283.1 coordinate 27,873,658, forward strand.
GATACTGAAGTCAAGTTGAGACAAGATAGTTGGAATAGGATGATGTTAGAGCAACATTGGATTATTGAGGTAGTAGTTTCCTCTTGGGAAATATTAAACACTTGAGGTGAAGTAGAATTTGATATATATGTATGATTATGAATGAATCTATTAGAGTAATGTTGGTAATGGAGGATAAAGGAAGGGTATAAAATTGAGGCCATTTTAACCACTTGTTGGATTGGAGATTATCAGCAGTAGAGTAGTTGATATAACCAAGTCTGGCTAGGTGAAGATTATGAAAAGCTTTAGTGGCAAGCTCATTGTATTTGTAAATAGGTTTAGAAAGATAAAAGGAGGATAAGAATATTCTTATGAAGTAAAGCTCATCATGTTAGCACATAATGATGGATATGAAGGAGTAGAATATCTGGGAAAGGAATTCCTCAATTAGAAGTCCAGAATTATGAATTATGGAGGATAGGAATTCTTGGTAAACACTAAACCCTAAAATCCATAATCAAGCTTAACATCCATCTCATCTGTTGGATAAATCATTTTATATTCACAATGTTTTATAGGAATATTTCCCTATAGCAAATCACTCAAGCACATCTCTGTCATTCCCAATTATCATCACCATATGTGCTTAGGAGTTATTTCTATCAGTCCTTTTCATAAGACATTCCAGTTAATAACTTTCTATTTTAAAAGGTGATATCATTAAAGATCACAAACATCAAGACAATGTGTTTTAGCTATTAAATATTTACTCATATCAAACAAAAGAATATAAGTATGGTAAGAACCCTAAACTCTAGGGTAAGCACTTACAATTCAAATCCTAACTACTATGTTAGTTATAATAAAATATATACTTTATTATTCCCAAGATCTATGGGAGTAATATTAACCAAATAATTTCCTTTGCATAACATGCATCAAATAATGATAAAGGATCATTATATACAAATTTCCATTCAAACTAGGATCTAATTAAAATTAAGTTTTCTTTAAACAAACAAGGAAATATCATCTAATTAAGCCATGGTTGATTATAGAAAGAAAATTAATAACTAAGGCCTCTACAAAATATTAAATTGGATATATATAAAGAAAACAAAGAAATATAAAAACATTGATCATAAAGGTTCACAAAAGAACTCTCAATTAATACAAATTGACGCTGCAAGTATCCGGCAAATAAATTTTATAAATTAAAGTTCAAACCAAATGTTAAAATAAAAATATGAAAAGTAAAATAGTAAAACAAAAAATAAAAACAGATAAGAAAACATTTTTGGCCGTGGCCCAACTTCCTTCCTTCTTATCAGTCGCCCACGTGCAGCCCGCAAAGGCCCAGCAGCCAGCCCAGCTCGTTCTTTCCTCTGGCTGACATGTGGGACCGGAGAGGGATCGCGGGTTTGTTTCGAAGTAGCTCAGGGGGTTTTCTGTAAAATAAATATCGTCGTCATACTCATGCACACAGGCAGCTCGCTGGAGGAGTCCGCCGCCTCCCGATGTCGTCGTCGTCAGCCGTGCGTCGAGATGCCCGCCGCCGTCCCAGAGGGGGATAAGAAGGCCACCATGACACCCTGCCTGATCCCTATCCACATTCCCTCCTTATCCTCTCTGTTTCAAATGGGGCCAAAACCCTAGCTCACCGGAGTCACGCCTCACCGTCGATAGAGTTTGTCATGGAGGCCGTGAAGTGGACGAGGAGAAGCGCCATCGCTTGTAGACCATTTGGGAAGAACACAGAGACTGGGGGAGTACGAGTTGCGGCGAATTTCACCATCTCGTTCCGTCGGTGTTCGTCGGAAATCTTGTCGGGGAGCTCGCCTCTGACCACGCTGTCCTCGCCGACACTACAACCAGGGTGAGCATACGCATCTCCCCATGCCCTCCAATCTCGTTGTCATGCCATGTATCGTCGTAGCACCGTAGTTCACCATTGGCCGCTGCAGTAGGTGGTCGCCGTAGTAGCTCCGGTGACCAAAAGTGAGTGGCGCCACCGCTATTCTCCTTCTCGTAGTGCACTGATTCGAACCATAGTCTTCACACTCGCTAGAAGACACTAGATCTTCGCTGTTGTTTGCCGTCTGTGCGTCACCAGCGAGGTGAATCACTGTTATGTCATACCCATGTCATCTTTGACCCAGTCCACCAGTTTGACTTAGTCCTTGTCTCGCGTGGCAAGTGACATGTAGGGCCCATCCGTCATTGCCTCCGAGTAGAAACTAGTTCAGTAACAAAAACATTATTTAAGCTGTATATGCCATGTGGCCACTGGCCCACTGGTCAGTGACCTTGGGTAGGTTTAGCCTCGGTAAGAATAGTATTTTCTGTTTAATAAATCAATAAAAAAATATAAATTCAAATATACATATTCCAAAAATAAAATAAATGATTAAATCTTGTTAAATCAACAACTTTTGTTTTATAATTCAGAAAATATGTATAATATATGAAAATGTTCAGAAAAATAAAACCTACAACTTAAAACTATTATCAACATTATTGAAATACTTATTTAAATAATTATTAATTAATAAATATTTTATAAGTAATAAAACTTTGATAATTCATATTTTAATAATGGTAAATGTTAAAAATATAAATAAAATACCAAAAATCTTAGAAAAATAAAAAATACTTTAAAATTATAATCATGCATTATCATTTCACTTAATTAAATATTTATTATTTATTAAGTATTTATAAAGTAATAAATCTTATAAAAATCATATCTTATTATTTATAAATCAATAAAATAAATGTAATATACCAAAATGATCACAAAAATAATACCTACATGTTAAAAATATAACATTCCACTTTTAAAGTAAATAAAAACTTAGTACCCTAATAACTTGAATTTAAAACCAATTTCCTTAATTAATAATTTATATAAGGATAAATAAAATTTCCTAATATTTTAAAATTTATCAATTGAGTCTAATTAATAGTATTAGTCTTGAACATTGATATTATGAAGTCAAAATGGTTTAACACATTATAAATACAAGTTGGTTGAATTCTCATTCATCCATAAGTGTAGATTATTCCTTAAAATGATTCTTATCCAATATAAAATCTTCAAGAATAATTTGTGACTAAATAAAACCTTTTCCCTTACTGCAACCACAAGTTATAAACATACCAAAACACTATATTGAATCCATAAGTAGTTAAGTAGTATTACTTCCTTGTTTACAAACTATAATCACTCATCTATAAAAAGTAAATGATTCTATTCTATTATACAATTAAGAAACCACTACTCCAATAAAAGCAAAGTCATTCTTAAATAACTTTAAGGAAACATTATAAGGTACACAAGGTACAAATATCATAAACATTATACCTTAAATGCAACCATGTTCTTTAAAGTTAACTTTAGTCTACAAATTTTTTCAATATAAGACTAAAGCCTTTGCTATATGTTTTATAGTTAACTTTGGTCTGTTATAATTAAGTTAAGGCATCTCAAGTCCAAGCTATTCAAGCAAACACAAATAACCTCAACCATGTTTGGTTAATTACAAAGATTGTGTAGACCTTAGAAAAGGAATATTTTCGTCAAAAGTTATTCGTTTTGCCACTTCACTCAACAAACCTTATAATAATATTTCCAACTCTTAAGAAATTAAATTCAAGGACTTCTCATTATAAGCAACAGATGACAATTAATCAGAATCACATTGTTTCCAACTTTACTTGTAGACTTAGGATTGTAAACACTTAAGTTCCTTATTAAGTCTAGTACTTGTAAAGTAAAATTCAAAGATAAACAATTATAATGTAAGCAATCTTGAGTAACATATCACGTTAGTGTGTATATCATTGTTCCATGTTATTATAAGTTTATGTTGTTTCACACACTCACAAACCTTAACAAGAAACACAAGTGTGAAACTTAACTAAAAGTACAACACATTCCAAGGAAACCCTTTTCAGTATCCAAACCCTAGAACCACGTTACCCCCGGAATTCGCGTTTATAAAGTGCATCACATTACTTATGCATAAAATCATATTGCTTATTTAAACATTAGTCCTTACCGGACCAATGATGCTGATTTCAGATATTGGATCTTATATTGTCTTGAAGACCGTGAGTGCATAATCTTGCAATCACAAAAGGCAAGTTCACACTTGCTCATGTCCTTTGGTTATTTTCTGTAAAGTATTTTACAACTCCAGTGTTATCATCACCTGCATTTGAAAAGGGTCCGAAAACACTATTTTCATAATAATGTGATTATAGGTTATCTTACCATGAGGTAAGAACCTACTATGAAAGTTCTAGTGGTAAAGGAACATATTATCTAGGACTTAACAACCAATGTCGCCAGTGATTCTTGCGCCGTATATTACGCGTTAACCATGAGATTTGGAATGGGACGGAGAAGTCAACTGTATCTTCTTCCTCTCGCATGTAGCCGGATGTGCAGGTCATGGCTGTTATCCTCGTAGCATGCATATTAATTGGTAATTTGTAGAGGATATGCAGCATAAGGGTGGGAACCCTCAACGTCCCATGATAGTTCTGGCATATAATGGTTTGTACAAACCATTGCCGTAATTCAATATGTGGGCATGGTGTACACCAAGGAGGCATGCGAGGTCGCGAAGGGGGTAGTGATTGGCTTGGACCAACTACTGGGCCCCACATCATGGAATTGTGGATGGGAATAAGCTGCCTGATTGTGCAACAAAGAGTTGATCTCTCATGAGTAAAGCAACGCACCTCTGTAGAGTGTAAGAATATAACTTGTTACTCCCTAATCCGGGAAGGAGCTGCGAACGCGGCGGGAAATGAACTCCATGAAAGTTCTGGTAAACTCGTGAAGGCTGAAGGACATAGCTTTTCAGAATAAAAGCAACCTTTGAAGAAATATTTATGAAAACTTGCAATGCCTACGACCTACGGTCTGTGGCTGTAGATACAGTGCATCAAACACTCCTTTTCTAGTAAACTTGCTAAGTACGCTCGTACTCAACGTATCTTTTTAACCCTTGCTAGATTTTGAAGCCATTAAGACGACATCTACATCCAGTTATGCTCCAGGAATCTTCATCAAAAGCTAAAGCTCTTTGACAAAGACAAGGAAGTCATCATATACATCAACTCACATGAAGATGAAGTTACTGATTAGATAGGAATATAATCTCTAGCCAAAGAACCTATTTCTGTAGTGTATTGCATTAGCAGCAATGCCAAACCAATAGTTCAGATACTAGTCTTAATAGTATAATAGTTTTTGCGTTGTTTGTGTCTGATTCTTCTTTGTAAGAAGTTCTTTCTCTCTCTTTACCCTAGAGTGTTATCTGGATCTTGTGTACAGAGTGAGTTGTAACCTTTAGCCATGTATTGGACCTGCTGTGTTTCTGTTGTACCACTCTGAGGGATGTAATACTAGTGAACGGTGTTTCATTAGTGTTATGTCAACGACTATAGTGTACTACATGATGCAGCGGTATGCTGGGTCACCGCACCAAGCTTCTCTGCGTGCGAGCCGAGAGCGCGCTAGTGCGCCGCACGGGACACCAGCCCACAGACGGCGCGCCGCCCTCGCCGCTTGTGTATGTGATCACCAACACCCCAACACCCCGCCAGACAACCCCATTCGCCGTTGCGCGGAGAACGGATGTTGTGCGCCATTAAAATCCCCGTCGGACCCGCCTAGAGCACCGCAACGTTCCGACCGTTCAGCATCGCCCTGCTCCGTGTGACCATGCTGTTAAACTTCGCCAGGGAGCACATCACCTCCCCCTATCGTTGCCCATGCCATTAGCACGCTGTGCCGACGACCACGAGGAGCTCAGCCCGCGCCATTCGGTCCCCTTGTCGCACTATAAATAGAGGCCTTCCCAGCTCAAACTCTTCACACCATCTCAGTCCCCACCCCTCACTGATCACACCAACTCACCCGCCGGAGCAAGGAGAGCACCAGGTGGCCGGAATTTCACCGGAGTTCGCCGCTGCAGAGGAGAAGAGGCGCCGTCGATTGGAGACGCCCCAGGAGGAGCCACCAGTACCAGGAGGATAGCCGTCGTCGACTTCGTCGTTCGCCCCCATCGCCGGAGCCTCGGTGATCCCCCACTGACCCCCACTGGCCATGCTAGGGTTCAGCCTCGCCGCGTCCTGTTCAGGCGTGGACGATGAACCACAGTGGTAGGATTAGAACTAGATCTCACGACCTAGATCGCCTCGTACCGCTTCGCCACTCGCTGTCTCACTAACGAGTGGGGTCGCTCACTTAACCAGCCCGTGCACGTTGTGCGAAGTGGACCGGCCCAGTTAAACCCCCCGCGCGACCCATTAATTCAAATTTAGATTTATTCTTTTAGTTTCAAACCCAGTTTTGTACCTAGATTCAAAAATCAACCCAGCTCGATTCACTGAACCAAAATGCATGAAACCAATATTGTTAGAAAGGTACTGGAATGCTTAATCCAAGCCCGTTGGATTCAAACCATTTAGATTTATAAATCACCCATGGTAAAAATAACAAGGCATAAGCTTTTCTGCATTCAATTTTTTTTCAAAATTCAACCATGAAAGCTTTTGAGTTGATTTGAACTCTAAAAATCACATTTAACCATACCTTTCAGAATATATAAAAATATATAAGGTTACTTGCAGAATTAATGATCAAGTAATAAAAGAATGCCTCATAGGCCATTCTAGTCATTTTATTTAATTAAAAAAAAGGTTAAACCTTATTAAACCGTGATACCACTTTAAATCACATTCCCATGTACTGAAATATGTGGTGATGGCATGTGTCAACATGATCCCATGTTTGAGTTGGAGAATATTAAATCTTAAGTAGTTTTTCAATGAGTAGAAATTACTTTTCTAAAAAGAAATAAATAATACAAGTGCTTTAATCTTTGTGATAATAGTGATGATGTTAGATCATCTAGTGTAAACCTTTGTGTGCTAAATAGAGTAGTTAAGAATTGTGTGGTGATTGTGTACCTCGTATTTATTTATAGACGCTAGTACCGACCAAGGATACGAGGAGGAAGGAGGATACTATGAGGAAGAAGCTGAGGAGAACTTAAACCACTGCTCTACACAAGGCAAGCCAATACTTGAAAGCTACTCATTAAGCAATCTACCACTTGCAAGCTCTACTCGCAAGCTTATACCCATTTGATATTACCCAATCCTAGTTTTACTTGCAAAGCTTAATACTTTATTTCTTTATCAAAGCTTTCTCTTAGAGTTTACTCAGTAACTTGTAGATAATAGAAGGATATTGGAAGGTAGCTTAAAGAGCATAAAACTTGGCCTAAGTTAGATAATCTTGATGTCACCCTGAGGCATGAGAGTGAACTTAGATCAGATACACTTGTTTACCACCCCTCATTAGTATTTACCCCCACTTGTAGATGCTAGTGCTAAGCATAAAACTGGATCAACTTTAGATGGGAATACTTGGTGAAAATGGTTATGAAAACCTTAGAATTATGAGTCATTCTACTGAAATGTTTTGACATGTGTTTCCGAACACCAAATGATTTTGATGATGAAAATGTTAAGGCATGAGCCTTAGCCCTTGATACGTCGGAAATGTATCTATAATTTTTTATGCTGCATGCTTGTTTTGTATCTACTTTGCTTTGCTTTGTCTATATTTTGAGGTGTTTTTATATATTTTGTGGAACTAACCTATTAACAAGTTGCCATAGTGCCAATTGCCTGTTTTCTTCTGTTTTTGGTTCCAGAAAGGCAGAAAATCAATATTCTCGGAATTGGGCGGGACAAAAACCAAAGTTATTATTTTTCCCGGAGCAACACGGAACCACGAAGCAGAGCCGAAGGGGGGCCACAGCGTGGCCACACCCCCTAGGCGCGGGCAAGCCCTGGAGGCGCCTGGAGGGGGTGTGGCCCCCCTAGACCCCCACCGACCTTGATTCCTGCGCCTATAAGAAGCCTCCGACCCAAAAACCCTAGGGCATCCATCAGAAAGCCACGAAAACCTCCATAGCGTCGCCGCCACCGAAGGGATAGAAAGTCTCTGTTACGGCACCCTGCCGGGACGGGGAAGTGCCCCCGGAGCCATCTGCATTGATCTCCATCGCCATCTTGATCACCATTGCTGATTCCCATGATGAGGAGGGAGTAGTTCTTCCTTAGGGCTAAGGGCTCTACCGGTAGCTATGTGTTCATCTCTCTCTCTATGCATGATCTTGTGATCATGAGCTTTGTAATCAAGTAGATCTACCTTGCTACTCAAGTGCTTCATTAGATATCTTCTCTCCCCATGTGTGTGAATTGACACCATGCACGCCATGGTGGCACTTAGGTTTGAGTCTACATAAATACTCTTTGTGCTTTAATAGATCTATGCTTTTCCCCACGTGTGTGAAAGTGACAGCGTGCATACCGTGTGTGGAACTTTGGCTAGATTGAATATTTGTTATGAGTTATATTTGGAGTTGGATGTCTCTATGAAATTGTGGTGTTTGTTGGAACCATCTAGCGCTCAAGGTGACAGTGTGGGGTTATCTAGATTGGGGAAGGCGAACTTTGAGGAGTGCTGTTATAGCCCTACCATGGATTAGAGTGTCCAACCGGAGAGTAGTTAAGAGTAGTATCATGAAGAGAGGATATTTATATGAGAGAGTGTTCACTAGTGAAAGTATGATCCCTAGGCCTTGTTTCTAAACATTAAAACACCGTTTTCTACTAGATCTGTTGCATGTTTGCTTGCTTTAGTCTTTACCTCACTCACACACGTTACCCCACGTCAACAACAAGTCAGAATCTCTTTTCTGGCACCGTTACCACTTGTATTTCACTATCTCTTCGCCGAACTAGTGCACCTATACACCTGAAAAGTGTATTGGGTGCGTTGGGGACACAAGGGGCTTCTTGTATCTTGATTGCAAGATTGCTTGAGAGGGAATACCTTTGACCACTTCCTCCCTGAGTTCGATAAACCTTGGGTAATCCACTTAAGGGAAACTTGCTGTTGTTCTACAAACCTCTGCACTTGGAGGCCCAACAATTGTCTACAAGAATAGAAGTGCGTAGACATTAGCCCTTTACAAAACTGATGGTTGTCTGGATGCGATACCATTCCAATTTTACCGTACAACCACATACCCAAAATTTGGGTAGGGCTTAACTGGAAATTTATATACCTTAGTATGGGTTCCCTTGCGGCCAAGGTTTGAGATGAGACTACCTTGTGAAGATTGTCCACCTGTGCAGTACCCAAGATGATAGTTGGTCATGGTTGGGAGGCCAAACTCACAGGAGAGGTGCCTATACTAGGGCGTGTAATGGAAAGGTTAGGATTGATTATCCGTATACTAAGTATGGTGAATTTAGGATTTGTTCCTGATGGATGTATCGAATGTTGTGGTGGAAGTGTACAATCTCTACAGAGTGTCAAACTATTCGAATAGTCGCGTCCGCTGTTATGGACAGTTGGAGTGGCCATACTGTTCCGTCGTCAGATGTTTTCAAAATGACTTATGAAATGATTTGTGACTTGACTTGACCACAACAGAGTTGTGACCTGAACTTCAAGTTCCCACTTAGGGGTATTAAAACTTTAAACTAGCTTTCTTTGCTTCTGAACTTAGTAGAGATAAATCTGGATTTTTATAAAACAACCCTAGAGCTTAGTAGATCCTACTCAAAAACCACTTCACTTGTTAGTATTAGTTTGCGAGTACTTAAAGAGTACTCGTGGCTTTGTCCCTAGCTACTCCCGTGGCCAGACTATGAAGAGGACTACCAGGAAGATGGACTGCAGGAAGGTTACGACAACTAGGATCATCTCCCATCGTCGGCATTGCCTGTGACCATGAAGATGGAGCTTCACCTACGCTATCGTTATTATTACGTTATTCCACTGCTTGAATTGTATTAAGACTGGATCTTGAGATCCTTATTTGTGTAAGACCTTATGTATGGTTTGTAATGGATGATGTACTATGGTATCCAATCTGTTATGTCTCGTAAAAATGGTAATCCTGGGATTGCGATGTATGGCATAACAAGCATCTGGGATTAAAAATCCGGGTGTTGACAGTGTTCTTGCTAGAAAGATTGCTAGAAAGTTATCTTCCTTTGATCTAGCTTTTATCGCAGCTGCTTTGAATAGGGATAGATCTTATAACCTGGGTGCCTTGAAAGCTTATCGTCTTACTACTAACCGCGAGAAGGGTGGAGTTTGTGGAGGTCTCATTGCCTCTAGGTTGCTAGCTTTCCATGGTTTAGAGCCTCACTATTCAGATTATCAGTTCCCCATTGAGAGAGTTGATCTTGATTTGATGGTTCAGCATAATTTTGTTTCTTTGGGGGCTACTGTGAGAAGTTTACCATACAAATTATCTTTTGCCAAGCGTGGTTGGAGAGGGGGTAGGACTGAGAAAGTAGTTTATTTTCCTGCACCTGTTTTGTTTAATTTTGATAACAGGTAAGGATGGTCGCTCACGGAGGAGGAGTTTGACACATACGTGGCGGAGGTCTCCCAGCATGAGGAGAATGATGGAGTGGATGCCGAATATGATTCGGTTCAGCCCTCCAACTTGGGAGAGTCTTCATACCACCAGCCCTCTTATGATTGGGGCGTGTCTTCTTCTTCATCGCAAGCGCCTGACTATGATCATTCCTACGATGATCCACCAGCTTGGGGTTACTACCCGCGCTATTGAGCCCCACATAGGACAAAAGCCTAAGCTTGGGGGGAGGTATACCGACATCACACTCATCTATATATCATGTTTCTTCGGTTCTTTGTATATCCATTATTTCGCTTTCTTTTTGGTTTTTGTTGCTGCTTTCTCAAAACACAAAAATACCAAAAATATTTTCGTTGTTTCTCTTGGTTTGTTTATTTGCCTTTTGGTTTTGGTTTGCCTTAAAAGAAAAATCCAAAAATATTTTTCTTTGTTTGTTTCTTTTGGTTTGTTTTTGCTTTGTTTTGTTTTGTTTGCTTGCTTTAAAAATCGAAAACACCAAAAATATTTGGTGTTCTTCTTTGGTTTTGTGAGTTCTTTGCAGGGTTCAGCCGTCCTCAGTGGAGTTTGGTTTCATGTTATTATTTAAGTCACACAAGTGAAGGGCAATAATGAAGATTAAGACAACTTGAGGTGTGGTAAGAGGCTAGTAACAAACTCTATTTGTTTTCATTTTTGTACATATACTCATCACTGTGAGAATGCTTAGTTTGTTCATGTAGGGTGTATGTTATTATGGATGCTTAGTAGTTCTTGCTTGCTTGTGATTAGCTCCAGCTTGCTAATAGTTTGTAGCATGTCATATGAATGTTTGCTTGCATTGTTTTATTCATATTTTGGTATGACATTATGGTATCCTCTTCTAAAAGTTTCATGTGAATCAACTTGGCACATGCTCATGCATGCATATGACTAAACAATAGTCAGTAAGCCTCGGTGATTTATTTTGCCTCAGAGTTCTTGTATCACTTTCATGCCATAGTTAGTCCTGTTTTGTTGCAAGCATGATTATGACAGTTATTGCTCTCTTGTTCGTCGCTCCCTCTCTATTGCTAGCCTTCACTTGCACTGAGTATGAGCTCTACATGTGCATCCAACTCCCCAAAACCAATATTGCCAACTATGTCCACCATACCTACCTATTAGCATCATTTTCTACTTCAGTGCATATTCTATATGCCTTGTTTTCTTCTGAATAAAATGTTTGACTGTTTTGAGAAAGTTAGTTAGTAAAGCTCTCACGAACTTGATGGCACACTTTATTCCTTGCACTTAATAATCCTGAACCATTGTGACCTGTCCATGAAAGCTATATGCTTGCAAATTATATGATGGGAGTCAGCAGAACCGTGCTGTCACGGGGAACGCTTTCAACACTCGTGGATACATATCCAGTTGATACCTTGCTCTTTTGTTTGCGGATGTCGTCGGTGTGAAATAAAAGGGGAGCTTGTGAGTTCATGGAGTCTATACATTGTATTAGAGAAACGCCTGGGCCGCTAGCCTAAGCCATGCCTAATCATGGTGGAAACTTGCAGCATGTCACATCCCAAGATTCCAAATCTTGTAATGTGAAAAATAAATAAACAAAATAAATTATTGTTGAAAATCAGGGTGAAAAGAAACTTTGTTTCTAAATGGAAACTTAAAATCCCATCTTGAACAAACTTTAATTAAATGCATTCCTCATAAAATGCATCTGGAAATTTAAACACTTGGAAAATAAATCCAAACCCTAAACCCTAATGGAAGAAAATCATTTTCCAAGTTATCTCCAAGCCTATGGATTTTATCCATATAAAAATTGGTCAAACAAACATTTCAAAATGATCAATAATGACAAATGGAAATATTATAAAACCATATAAATTGATTTCATTCAATTTGGAGCCATAGATAAAATCTTATGAATTTAATAAGATAAGGATATTTAATTTCCAAAGCTAATAAAGAACCTATCTATAAATCCATACCAAATGGTGAGCAAATAATCCTAAAGATATTTAAAAGGATAAATAAATCTCAAATAAGATTTTACAAATGGGAATCACCAAGTTTGGATCTCTAAATAAAAAGATATGGATTTTATAAGATGAAGAAAGGAATATTAAATGAGGATTATTTAAAGGCCAAATCCAATCTTGACCTAGTCCATAATCAAATGGAATGAATACAATACAAATCCAAATAAAAATAAAAGGATAAAGAATTTCCAAAATAAAATAAAATGGCATTAACCATTCTATCCCTATTTTAATAAAGACAAATCTCAAATAAGAATAATTATATAATTCATGAGAAAATAGTATTTTGGAATTTACCCAAGTGGAATAAAAGTTGTTTAATTAACTTAAATAAAATAAATCTTCCAAATAAAATTTAGGGAGTTAAAACTATATTTAATTCCATTGGAATTAAAACAAATACCCAATTCAAATGATTTATGAATCATATTAAATACTTTCCAAATAAGTCAAGGTGAAATATTTGACACCCTATTAAATAAATAAACCTACTGAAAGATTTTGTGAAAAGATTGGAATTTAAGTAAGGTTTGAAAATTATATGTAAACTCACTTGAAAAATGGCATATGCTTATTTTAATAAAGAATAAAACATAAGAAAAATAAAAGAATTATTCCTGAAGTAATATTTAATTTACAGGATTAAACAGTATGGAATTATACTGAACTTTTGAACAAGTTTTGAATTCAAACAAGGTTTGAAAACATTCAAACAAAATCAAAACAGAAAAATAAATCAAGAAAAAGAAAAAGGAAACAAATCAAAAAAAGAGAGAAAGACCCAGCCCAACTAACCCCAGGCCCAGACTAGCCCAGCAAGCCCACCCCCACTCTCTCGCGAAACGTTTTCTCACCGCAGACCGAACCCGCAGCGTCACTGACCGCCTGAACCCACTCCCCCTCTCTCCCTCACGCTGACAACGGACCCCATCGCCACGTCACCGTCTTCCTCACCCCGCGACGACCGCGGCGACCGTTTCCTGCATTGATGCCGCAGTTTAATTCGCTTAAAAGGCTCGCTTAAACCTCGTCGTGACCATGCTCCCTTAAACGCCTCCCTCTTCTCCCTCTTTCCCCTCAGTCGACACCTCCCAGGAGCCCCCAGGCTGGATGAATTTCTCCACGCGCCCTCACTGCTCCGACGAGCCTCCCCGACAAATTCTGGCGACGCCAGACTTCATCGCCACTCCTAGACTTCACTAGCCTGCTCCCCATCCCCGTACGCATCTACCAGCATCCCTAGCTAGCTCGCGCTCGCTCCAAAACGTTGGCAAGGACAACACTGTCTCGCCACCGACGACCGCATCCACTCCGGCGAGCTACTGACGCCAAACCCGTGCGCCCCTCGTGTGCTGGTGAGTACCTCTACAACCCCCGAGACCGTGCGCATCCTCCTGATACCTTTCCTCGCTTGCTTGCATCCCAGGCGCTCGTCTTCGACCACGACCGTGCGCACCCGACGACAGTGAGAACTCCAGTGAGCGATTCAGGTCATCCTCGTGCGCCCCTTGCCTCCTCGCGAGTACCTTGAGCATCACCACGACCACGCGAACCTGGTGAGACACTCCCCTTCCTCCCTCGCTTCCTGCATCGCCAGCAACGTCGCCGTCTGACCATGCGCCGCCACACGCCGCCGCCAGCGCCGCTGCTTAATGGTCAAAGCGATTAGGACCGTAGGATCGTGATCGAAGGGATACGATAAAAACTTAACTGAAGGGGTAAGGACAGATCTGTGCACATGATTCACATTAGATCCAACGATCCTCAATGCGTGATCCGAACGAACCGGTACCAGCCAGTAGCAAGCAGCCACGTGGCCCTGACTATTTGAATAAAAATAGAATTGTTCTATTTGATGTGCTAATTTGAAAAATTCATAACTTTAAAACCACATGTCCAAATTTTGCAAATTTTATATCAATGGATTCATAAAAACAAGTACTTTCTGACCATGCACTTTGTTTAGTAAAATGCTTCTGTTCAATTGACTGTTTTTGCAGAAACTTGTGTATGCATGTTTAGAATATAAAAATTGTTCTAAAATGATTTTTGAGATAAAATCTTTGGCAAATGGTTTGTTTTGAACCTACTGACCATAGAAATCAATTAGTGGTTTCAAAAATATATTTGGTGAAGCAAAATAATAAATCTTTGATTTAAACCATTTCTAGTCAAATAAAAATATTGTTTATTTGTTAAAAATGCTTTTTGGGAAAAACCTTTGGGAAATGTTTTGGAATAAACTATCTGACCCAAAACACAAGGTTTTATGATCTGAAAACATATTTTGTGAACCCTATAGATTGTTGCCTTATTAAAAGCATTTCTCCACCACATAAAATAATGCTTTGGTTTAAAAATGGTTTATAGATAGAATCTTTTGCAAATAGTTTTGACACTTTATAAAATGACCAATAAAGTGTTTTAGAATGATTATAACCTATTATAAACCACTTTTGTAAATAAAACAAAGTTTGGCATGCTTGTATGCATTGTTTTGTTGTTATTATTTTATGTGTTGTTTGCTTGAATGGTAGAATAAATTCTTGCTTGCTTGATTGAATTGTAGTGAAATTTGAAGAGTGTGAACATTTCAAGATCAAGGAGTGAACTTATATTCTCTACCAAAAAGGCAAGTAATGCTTCATACTTTTGTCCCGTTATTTTCACTATGCATTAGTGATATTTCTAAGTAGGACTTGCATGAAATTTTGCTAATTGTAAACTATGCCATGGGAAATCCTAGTGGATGAAACCTTAGTAGAAATTTCCTAAGTTAAGATTCCTACTACTATCATGCTTAGCTTAGCTAATAGAAAACAAGGGTGGAATATATATTCATACTATGGAATATTGTGTTTTGTTTAATAAAAGAACTAAGTGAATGAATCACCTGGGTGGAATGGAAGGAATGGTTTGTGTTGAGTCGTTCACAAGGCCCATTTATATGGTTTACCTTGTGTATCTCACTTGTGGATGGCCACCCAGGAACAAAGAGATTTGAGATGTCAAATGTTGAGAAGCTTCAAGTGCAGCCACTTGGCATTATGGGCTCTGCCTGGATCATATAGGTTGCAATAACTTAGCCAAATGGACAGTTGGTGGTAGGGGATTGATAGGTTGGAGCGCGTCCATTATGGTCTAAGGGAAGGCTTTTGAAAGATCTTGTCTTGGTGAAACCAAGTCTTGTGGGGAAAGTGCACCACCTCTGCAGAGTGTAAAATCTAAGTACTTAGCCATGTCCCTGGCAAAGGACAATATGAGCATCAAGACATGGAAGCTATCAAAAATCTCCTCATCCCAATTTCTAAGTTAAAAATCTTGTGGTTGAACAAGGGATTGAAGGATCACCAATTTCTATTGGGGGATGCCTTGGGTGATTTTGTCAAGCAAAAACTTAGTGTTTTCAAATGATAAGGAAAATCTATTTTGAGCAAAGCAAGCCTAAGATCCACTTAGCCAAATGCATATAGATGATAGACTCCACTATACTACCATAGTATCACTTGCCAATACAATTCAAATGTATTGACCCTTGTGGCTGTAACTTATTGTGTTGCAGGTTTGTTTGATGTTAGTGAAGTTTAATGATTAGGATTACAAGTCTACAACCAACATGTCTGCCTGTGGCACTTTGAAGATGAAGGACCCCATGCTATTGTTATATTCTGCTGCATTGTAATGAGATAGCCAAATGAGCTATGTAAGATGTAATAGATTATTTTTATTCCTGGTTATAAAGTTGTATTATGACCTTTGTTTCTTGATATTACATCTTAACTGTGGATGCTAGCTATTAATCCAGGGACTAGCATTGTAAACACAGGGATCTCTACCTTATTAAAGGTTGGGAACCTTACACAACATCACCATAGTGAGCATTTATGAAGCATCCTTAATAAAAAGCTATGCACATAGTAAATAAAAAAGATCGCTGAGATGCTCATTGTTTGCTTGCCTTGTCATTTTGATCACGGGACAGCTCATGTATAATGTGCAAGGGGTACCCCATTGGCGGTTCTCTATGATATGCATGTATTTACAATGACAAGAACTTACAGGTAACCAAAGTTGAGTAGCATGCGGAGCGGCCCTCGTACTCAAGGGACATGGGATTTCCAGTTTATGGTCTGTCAAGCATATAACTCAGATTGGACCTCACTTTCACCTTAACCACGTAAAGATGCCTATGATAGGGGCAATGAGAGCTCAAAGCTAATGAGTACCTTTCTTTCAGCATTTGGAAGCCTTTCAAACTTTTCAAAACCTTTTCACTTCCTTGTTGAGTCACCACTTATTCTATGAGCACCTTCTTGAGAGCATAGTTGTCATTCTTGTGTTTGTTCCAAAACTCGGTTAATTATGTCATGACTTTGATGCTTGTATCTCTAATATATTTACTTCTAGTCTTCACTTGAACTTAAGAGGTGCCTTGGCATTTATATTGTGCTCTACAAACAAAGGCAAGCGAGATACCACTCTATCATACCTTATTATGAGCATTGCAATGTTGCTTATGTTTATGTTCCATGCTACTTATTATTATTGAGTTGGTTTCTCTTCATAGATTGCAATGACTATTGAGTAGACTTAGTTGCATACTCTTTATTATGAATAGTTTAATCATCTACTCTTGTGCTGAGAATATATACATCATATGAAGCAAATGTGTTCGTGAAAGTTCTTTTATCGCACTCAGTTTTCAACTGAATTGCTTGAGGACAAACAATAAGCTAAGCTTGGGGGGAGTTGATACGTCCAAAACATATCTACTTTCCCGAACACTTTTGCTATTGTTTCTCCTCTAAACTTGTGTGATTTGGATACAACTAACACGGACTGACGTTGTTTTTAGCAGAATTACCTTGGTGTCTAGTTTTTGTGCAGAAAATCAACTATCAGGAAAAATCACGGAAAATATGCCAAAATCCCTATTTCACCTGAAGATCCACGGAGCCAGAGTACGAGACGGAGTGGAGGCCTGGGGGGGCCACACCCCTGCATGGCACATGCTAGGCCTGGCCGCGCCTAGGGGGGTGCGGCCACCCCAGGCACCCCCTCGGCCTCCCTCTGCACCTATAAGTTGCCTCTTGACCTAAAAACCGAGGGGGGTTCATCGTTTTTCCAGAAAGAGTTCCGTTGCGCCGCCACCACCAGAGACCAAGATTTAGAACCATAAACTCCGTTCTGGCACCCTGCCAGGACGGGTAATTTGGGGAGGATCATCGCCATCGTCATCGCCAACGCCTCTCCATCAACCATCAATGTTTCCCTCATCCATGAGTGAGCAATCCCCCGCTGTAGGCTATGGGGATGGTAGGGATTGGATGAGTTCTATCATGTAATCGAATAAGATTGTTAGGGCATAGTGCCTAGTATCTCTATTAGTGATATTTGACTTTGTTGCAACTTGTTGTGCATAATGCTTGTCACTAGGGACCGAGTGCCATGATCTCAGATCTAAACTTATTATTGAATCATTATGATAGTATTGTTTGTGGTCTTATCTGCAAGTTGTGTATACATATCATTGTATGGATCCAAAGGCCCCGAAGTGACAGAAATTGGGACAACCGGAGGGGGTGGCTGTGGTGTGAGGATCACATGTGTTCATGGAGTGTTAATGCTTTGCTCCGGTGCTTTATTAAAAGGAGCACATTAATTGCCAGTAGTTCCCTAGAGGCCCCGCTACAACGGGCTGGCTGGACAGAAGATGTTGTGCAAGTTCACATTGCGAGCATGTATGACTATATATGGAGCACATGCCTAGGATTGTTTAGTAATTGGATGCTTATTCTTATTTATCTGCAATGCCCTAGATCTTGAAGTTACATGTTTAGACTTGTTCATGCAACTCCCGTCCATCCATCCCTATGCCTACCGCACTCGAATCCTACTATTACTGTTACTGTTACTGTTACTGTTGCTCTTGTTCCACTGTTGCTGTTGCTACTACAAACTGTTGCAACTGATAAACTTCTCCGAGCAAGAACTATTTCCAGGTGCAGCTGAATTGACAACTCAGTTGTTAAGGCTTGCAAGTACTTTTTGGCTCCCCTTGTGTCGAATCAATAAATTGGGTAATACTACCCTCGAAGACTGTTGCGATCCCCTATACTTGTGGGTCATCACTAGTATTTGTAACTCGAATCTGGGGCTACGGAACAAGCGACCGCTAGCAAGGGGTGAGGTCAAGATGCATGTTGTCAATGGATCAAGAATTGATGTGATAGTCGTCGGAACGCTACCTCTCCACTTACCATCGAGATTAGTTATAAACTTGAATAATTGTTATCTGGTGCCAGCACTGAGCATGAACATTGTATTCAGATCATGTTTAATGCGCAGTGGTTATTCATTTAAATCTGAGAACAATGGTTGTTAAATTTATATGAATGAAATCTTTTATGGTCATACACCGATGATGAATGGTTTATTTCTGTTGGATCTCGATAATAGTGTTACACACATTCATAATGTTGATGCTAAAAGGATTAAACTTGATGATGATATATCCGCATATATGTGGCACTGCCGTCTAGGTCATATTGGCGTTAAATGCATGAAGAAGCTCCATTCGGATGGACTTTTGGAATCACTTGATTTTGAATCATTTGATACATGTGAGCCATGCCTTATGGGCAAGATGAATAGGACGCCGTTTTCCGGTTATGGAACGGGCGACAGATTTATTGGAAATCATACATTCTGATGTGTGTGGTCCAATGAGTGTGTCGGCGCGAGGTGGATATTATTTTGTAACTTTCACGGATGATTTGAGTAGATACGGTTATATCTACTTGATGAAACACAAGGCTGAAACCTTTGAGAAATTCAAGGAGTTTCAGAGTGAAGTGGAAAATCATCGTAATAGAAAGATCAAATTTCTACGGTCCGACCGTGGAGGTGAGTATCTAAGATACGAGTTTAGAACACATATGAAAGAGTGCGGAATAGTTTCACAACTCACACCTGCCGGAACACCACAGCGAAATGGTGTGTTGGAACGTCGTAATCGTACTTTACTAGATATGGTTCGATCTATGATGTCTCTGACGGACTTGCCACTGTCATTTTGGGGTTATACACTAAAAACAGTTGCATTCACTTTAAATCGGGCACCATCTAAATCCTTTGAAAATACACCATATGAATTTCGGTTTGGAAACAAACCTAAGTTGTCATTTCTTAAAGTTTGGGGATGCGATGTTTATGTGAATAAACTTCAACCGGATAAACTCGAACCCAAAGTGGAAAAATGCATCTTCATAGGATACCCTAAGGAAACTATTGGGTATTCCTTCTATCATAGATCCGAGGGCAAGGTTTTCGTTGCCAAGAATGGATCCTTTCTAGAGAAAGAGTTTCTCGTGAAAGGCGTGAGTAGTCGGAAGGTAGAACTCGAACTTCTCTTCATAATATGGCGAGTAGCGCAGCGCCGAAAGTCATTCCAGAGTTGGCTTCACCAAATTAAGAGGGAACTAATGATAACAATCATGAGGCTCCGAAAGAGAATACTACCGAACCTCGCAGGTCTAGCAGGACGCGTATAGCTCCCGAGCTGTACAGAAATCTTGTTATGAATTTCATGGTCGATGAAATTGATGACCCTGCGACGTATGAAGAAGCGATGATGAGCCCGGATTCCAACAAATGGTTAGAAGCCATGAAATCCGAGATGGAATCCATGTACGAAAACCAGGTTTGGACCTTGGTGGACTTACCTCACGACCGAAAGGCCGTGGAGAATAAATGGATTTTCAAAAGGAAAATTGATGCTGATGGTAATGTAACCGTCTATAAAGCTTGACTTGTCGCAAAGGGGTTTCGACAAATTCAAGGAGTTGACTACGATGAGACATTCTCTCCCGTAGCGATGCTAAAGTCAGTTAGGATTATGTTAGCAATTGATGCATATTTCGACTATGAGATATGGTAGATGGATGTACAAACTGTGTTCCTCAATGGCAATATTGAAGAAGAGTTGTACATGATAAAACCAAAGGGTTTTTGTCGATCCTAAGGATGCTGACAAGGTATGCAATATTCAACGATCTGATGTCTACGCACTTCTATTCTTGTAGACAGTTGTTGGGCCTCCAAGTGCAGAGGTTTGTAGAACAACAACAAGTTTCCCTTAAGTGGATCACCCAAGGTTTATCGAACTCAGGGAGGAAGTGGTCAAATGTATCCCTCTCAAGCAACCCTGCAATTAAGATACAAGAAGCCTCTTGTGTCCCCAACACACCCAATATAGGTGCACTAGTTCGGCGAAGAGATAGTGAAATACAAGTGGTAACTGTGCCAGAAAATAGCTTCTGACTTGTTGTTGACGTGGGGTAACGGTGCCAGAAAATAGCTGATGGCATGGAGGAACAGACTAAAGGAAAACTGAAGGAAGCAAGCAAACATGCAACAGATCTAGTAGTAAACGGTGTTTCAATGCTTAGAAACAAGGCGTAGGGATCATACTTTCACTAGTGAACACTCTCTCATATAAATATCCTCTCTTCATATACTACTCTTAACTACTCTCCGGTTGGACACTCTAATCCATGGTAGGGCTATAACAGCACACCTCATAGTCCGCCTTCCCCAATCTAGATAACCCCACACTGTCACCTTGAGCGCTATAAGGTTCCAACAAACACCACAATTTCATAGAGACATACAACTCCAAATATAACTCACAACAAATATTCAATCTAGCCAAAGTGCCACACACGGTATGCCCGCTGTCACTTTCACACACGTGGGGAAAAGCATAGATCTATTAAAGCACAAAGAGTATTTATGTAGACTCAAGCCTAAGTGCCACCATGGCGTGCACGCTGTCACTTTCACACACATGGGGAGAGCAGAGATCTAATGAAGCACTTGAGTAGCACGGTAGATCTACTTGATTACAAAGCTCATGACCACAACAAGATCATGCATAGAGAGAGATGAACACATAGCTACCAGTAGAGTCCTTAGCCTCGAAGGAGAACTACTTCCTCCTCATCATGGGAATCAGCAACGGTGATGGAGATGGTGGTGGAGATCGATGGAGATGGCTCCAGGATGGCTCCGGGGGCGCTTCCCCATCCCGGCAGGGTGCCGGAACAAAGACTTTCTGTCCCCCGAATCTCCCCTTCGGTGGAGGCGGTGCAGCGGAAATTTTTCTATAAGTATGATGTATTATTTAGGGTTTTCTCCCTGGGGGCTTCTTATAGGCGAAGGAGGCAAGGTCGATGGGTGGGCCTGGGGCCCACACCCCCTGTAGGCGCCACCAGGGCTTGTCCGCGCCTGGGGGGTGCGGCCACCCTGGTGCCCTACTCCGTCTCTACTTCGTGGTTCCGTGTTGGTCTGGGAAAATAATGACTTTGGCTTTTGTCCCGTCCAATTCCGAGAATATTGATTTTCTGCCTTTCTGGAACCGAAAACAGAAGAAAACAGGCAACCGGCACTGTGGCATCTTGTTAATAGGTTAGTACCAGAAAGTGTATAAAAATACCTCAAAGTGTAGACAAAACATAAGACAAATGATATAAAACAAGCATGGAGCATAAAAAATTATAGATACGTTTCCGACGTATCAAGCATCCCCAAGCTTAACTCCTACTCGTCCTCGAGTAGGTAAGTGATAAAAATAATAATTTTGAGGTGACATGTACCATCAAAACCAAAATCAAACCATAAGATGGAGTTCTAACAATAAGACAAAGTAACTATGCATGCAACATGAAAGACTACAAAAAAAGATCATGAATAACATGCATTGAAAAATGTTTGTTTGTTTCACATATAGAAAACATAGCATAGTGGCATTCAGATTATCCCTCATAGAGTAGCAAATAGATGCATAGGACACCTTCAAAGTTCACAAGGGTGACTAGAAACAAGTAGCACAAGAACAAGTAATATCACAATATGCATTAATCAATAAGTTTTGGGACACTTCACACAGAATGACAACTATGCTCTCTTAAAGGTGCCTAACGTTAGAAGGTGGAGACTCAATAGTAGTGGAAGAAAGGCCCTTCATAAAGGGAAGCAGGGATTTCAAGTTTCAAAAAGAGCTTCCAAAAATTATGGTACTTGTTAGCTTTCAGCCCTCATTGCCCCTATCATAAGCATCTTGAAGTGATTAAGGTTAAAGTGAACAAACTATGGAGTATATGCTTGACAAAGTATAATTTGGCAATCTCAAGTCCCTTGAATACGAGGGCCACACCACATGCTACTCAACTTCAGTCACCTGTAAGTTCTTGTCATTGTAAGTATTTGCATATCATAGAGAACCGCCAATGGGGTACCCCTTGCACATGGTACATGAGCTATCCCATAACCAAAATGACAAGGCAAGCAAACAATGAGCATCTCAGTGATCTTTTTATTTACTATGTGCATAGCTTTTTATTGAGGATGCTTCATAGATAGCTCATTATGGTGATGCTGCAAGTTTCCACCATGATTAGGCATGGCTTAGGCTAGCGGCCCAGGCGTTTCTCTAACACAAAATACAAACTCCATGGACTTACAAGTTCCCTCTTTATTTCACACCGGTGACATCCATAGACAAAAGAGCATGATATCAACTGAGTACAAAGTACAAGTGCAATGTTGAAAACGTTCCCCATGACAGCATGGTTCTGCTAATTCCAACGTATAAGTGCAAGCATATACAACATAGACGACACAATGGTTCAACTTTATTAGGGGCAAAGAATATAAAGTGTGACATCAAGTTTGTAAGGTCTTTAATCACTAAGTTTTCACATAACAAAATAGTTTTTAATTGGAAGATAGCTGAAAACAAGAATATACTTGGAATGGTGTAACACACCATGCATAGTAATTTATAGTGGACACTTTGGAATAACTTGGTTTCTTGGGAGTTGGATGCATGAGTAGAGATTACTCATACAAGTGGAGGCTAGCAAAAGACTGGGAACGACCAACTAAGAGAGCAATAATGGCCATAATCATGCAGAGCAACAAAGCATTACTAATCAAAGCATAGAGTGGTACAAAAAGTCAAGGACTAAATGATCATAGAGGCTATGGTGACTTGTCATAGTCATAACATTGTGTGAGCATGTGCCAAGTCAACCCAAACAAAGCATCAAAGGAGAATACCACAATACTATGCTTTTGCATGCTAAAACAACGCATGATTCCTTCAAGGTACATTAAGCAACCCTAATTTTTTTGGAACAAGTCATGCCACAGCAATAATCACTAAGCATAAGGTCAAAACAAGATCTAGCATGACATGATAAAGTCTAAGCCACAGTCAGAACAAACTCCCTTTTGTACCACTTAAGCATGAAGCTTCCTACTCTTTTCCAACACCAAACAACTTATTTGAAACAACTCACAAAGATAATAATCAATAAAGATCAGTGAGACTGTCTCACAAATCCACAAAGAAGAAATAAAAAGTCTAAGCTGAAAGCACAAGAAAACTAAGGCTGAACGTAGTGCTAGTAAAAGTGAACACTCACAAAACAATAAGAGTGAAAACTAGAGTGTTCTAGGCAATGGAAACAGAGTGTGTCTCTCTACAAAATAAGTGTGGTGTAACTAACCAACTTACTCAAGCAAACTAAGCAAATGAAAACCAAAAACAAAAACTAAGACGCTCCAAGAACAACACAACAATGCATGAAACAATAAAAACGAAGTGTCTAGAAAGACCTGAGATTTTAATTGATGAAGAAGGGGATGCCTTGGGCATCCCCAAGCTTTGACGCTTGTACCTCTTGGATATTTCTTGGGGTGGCACCGGGGTGGCATCCCCAAGCTTGAGCTTTTATCCATTCTTCATCTCATTACATCATTCTCTCTTTACACCTGAAATTTTTCCTTCATACAAAACTTCACACAATCTTCATTAGCAACATTAGTGTATTCAAAAGATATTAGACCCTTAGGCAAAGCTTTGGAAAATCAAAATTTTCACAAAAACACAATTACTGTAGCAACTCCTTCAAAAATCTCAATTCCCCAAAAGAGAACTCAAAAAGGAATCAATAAGAAGCAAATGCAAATAATAGCAGAAATCTGTCAAAACAGACCAGCAAGTAGAAACCGATTTTTTAGAAACTCTTCTGTTGCTCAAATCAAAAAGTGTTGAACTAACGAAATTTAGCTAACATACTGGGGGATTTATTCGTAAATTTTAAGCTCAATCCGAGTTACAGAGACTCCTCACGAATTTGTATGGTGGAGGACATAAATCTGTTTCGGGACAGCAACTCCCCAAATCTTATTTCCCTCTCATTAGAGGTCATTCTTGGCACAAAAAGCAAACAAAAAGGATAAGGAGAGGTCATTACTGAAGTAATAACTTCCAAGACTCAAGAAAACTCTTGGGTTTTCTCCCAACAAGTACTTTTCTTTACCGCCTTTAAGTTAGGCTTGATAGTTTGAGAAGATGATCACATAAGAAATATGAATCAAAGTAAAAGAGAGCATCAAGAAGAAAATTCAAAACACATTTAACTCTAACCCACTTCCTATGCATAGGAATCTTGTAAAGAAACAAGTGTTGAAAGCACAAAGCAACAAGCATTGGAAAGCAAAACAAGTGCAACTTCAAAACTTTCAACATAAAGAGGGGAAACTTAATATTATTGAGATACATAAAACCATGTTTCCCTCTCTCATAATAACTTTCAGTAGAAACATGAACAAAATTAACAATATAACTATCACATAAAACATTCTTATCATGAGCCACTAATTATTACTCTCCACATAAGCATAGTCATTCTTATTAATTGTAATGGGAGAAAATTCAACAAAGTAGCTATCATTATTATTCTCATCACCATAATCATCAAATATAGGAGGCATATTGTAATCACAATAAATTTTCTCCTCAATAGTAGGTGGACTGAAAATATCATATTAATAATTGTAATCATCATATATTTGAGGTTTGGTATCATCATAAGAAATAGAATATCTATCTTCCAAAGCCGGGGGACTAAAAAGATCATTTTCATAAAAACTACTTTCCCCAAGCTTAGACTTTTCCAAAGGATTAGCAACAATGGTGTCCAAAGAGTTCATACTAATAACATTACTATTAGCATGCAAATAAAGCTCCATAGGTTTTTTAATTTTCTCTTCAAACACTCCATGTCCTAACTCAAGGTAAATACTATAAAGCTCTATAATTTTGTTGTTGTTTTCCATTAAGCCTAACTAGTAAAAACAAGAAACAAAAAGACAAAATTGCATAATCTAAAGGAAATAACTTCGAGCACTCACACTCGAGGATGTGAGTACCTTTTACCTTACCTCCCCGGCAACAGCGCCAGAAAAGAATTTTGATGGAGCTTGACGTGGAGGAAGGTAAAACGACCAAAACCTCCCCGGCAACGGCGCCAAAAAAGAGCTTGATGTCTACGCACTTCTATTCTTGTAGACAGTTGTTGGGCCTCCAAGTGCAGAGATTTGTAGAACAGCAGCAAGTTTCCCTTAAGTGGATCACCCAAGGTTTATCGAACTCAGGGAGGAAGTGGTCAAAGGTATCCCTCCCAAGCAGCCCTGCAATTAAGATACAAGAAGTCTCTTGTGTCCCCAACACACCTAATATAGGTGCACTAGTTCGGCGAAGAGATAGTGAAATACAAGTGGTAACGGTGCCAGAAAATAGCTTCTTACTTGTTGTTGACGTGGAACAGTGCTAGAAAATAGCCGATGGCGTGGAGGAACAGACTAAAGGCAAACTGAAGGAAGCAAGCAAGCATGCAACAGATCTAGTAGCAAACGGTGTTTCAGTGCTTAGAAACAAGGCCTAGGGATCATACTTTCACTAGTGAACACTCTCTCATATAAATATCCTCTCTTCATATACTACTCTTAACTACTCTCCGGCTGGACACTCTAATCCATGGTAGGGCTATAACAGCACACCTCAAAGTCCGCCTTCCCCAATCTAGATAACCCCACACTGTCACCTTGAGCGCTAGAAGGTTCCAACAAACACCACAATTTCATAGAGACATCCAACTCCAAATATATCTCATAACAAATATTCAATCTTGCCAAAGTGCCACACACGGTATGCCCGCTGTCACTTTCACACACGTGGGGAAAAGCATAGATCTATTAAAGTACAAAGAGTATTTATGTAGACTCAAGCCTAAGTGCCACCATGGCATGCATGCTGTCACTTTCACACACACGGGGAGAGCAGATATCTAATGAAGCACTTGAGTAGCAGAGTAGATCTACTTGATTACAAAGCTCATGACCATAACAAGATCATGCATAGAGAGAGATGAACACATAGCTATCGGTAGAGCCCTTAGCCTCGAAGGATAACTACTCCCTCCTCATCATCGGAATCAGCAACGGTGATGGAGATGGTGGTGGAGATCGATGGAGATGGCTCCGAGGGCACTTCCCCGTCCCGGCAGGGTGCCGGAACAGAGACTTTTTGTCCCCCGAATCTCCCCTTCGGTGGCGGCGGCGCAGCGGAACTTTTTCTGGAAGTATGATGGATTATTTAGGGTTATCTCCCAGGGGATTATTGTAGGCGAAGGAGGCAAGGTCGATGGGGGCCAGGGGGCCCACACCCCTGTAGGCACCACTAGGGCTTGCTTGCGCCTGGGGGGGTGCGGCCACCCTGGTGCCCTGCTCCGTCTCTACTTCGTGGTTCCGTGTTGGTCTGGGAAAATAATGACTTTGGCTTTTGTCTCGTCCAATTCTGAGAATATTGATTTTCTGCCTTTCTGGAACCAAAAACAGAACAAAACATGCAACTGGCACTGTGGCATCTTGTTAATAGGTTAGTACCAGAAAGTGTATAAAAATACCTCAAAGTGTAGACAAAACATAAGACAAATGATATAAAACAAGCATGGAGCATCAAAAATTATAGATACGTTTCCGACGTATCACGATCCATCTATGGATTGAAGCAAGCATCCTGGAGTTGGAATCTCCGCTTTGATGAGGTGATCAAAGAGTTTGGATTTGTCCAAACTTATGGAGAGGCTTGTATTTACAAGAAAGTGAGTGGGAGCGATGTGGCATTTCTGATATTATATGTGGATGACATATTATTGATCAGAAATGATATAGATCTTTTAAACAGTGTTAAAAGTTATCTAAACAGCAAATTTTCAATGAAGGACCTAGGTGAAGCGTCATACATATTAGGCATAAAGATCTATAGGGATAGATCTAGGCGCCTAATAGGGCTATCGCAAAGTACATACCTTGATAATATTTTAAAGAAGTTTAAAATGGACGGAAGTAAGAAGGGGTTCTTACCTATGTTGCAAGGCAAGACATTGAGTAAGACTCAAAGTCCGGCTACGGCGGAAGAAAGAGAGATAATGGACAGAGTCCCCTATGCTTCAGCCATAGGCTCTATAATGTACGCCATGCTATGTACAAGACCGGATGTGGCACATGCTATTAGTTTGACTAGCAGGTACCAATCTGATCCAGGATCGGAACACTGGATAGCGGTCAAGAATATCCTTAAGTACTTGTGAAGAACTAAGATATGTTTCTTGTGAACAGAGGTGAAGAAGAGCTCGTCGCTAAGTGTTATGTTGATGCTAGCTTTGACACCGATCTGGATGACTCTAAGTCCCAATCCGGATACGTATTTCTCATGAATGGTGGAGCGGTTAGTTGTAGGAGTTCCAAACAACCCATGGTGGCAGGATCAACAACGGAGGCCGAATATGTTGCTGCTTCGGAAGCGGCTCAGGAAGCAGTTTGGATGAAGGAGTTCATAACCGAACTAGGTGTGGTTGTGAGCACGTTGGACCCAATGGTGATCTATTGTGACAACAATGGTACCATAGCCAATGCCAAAGAACCAAGGTCTCACAAGAATTCCAAGCATATTAAGTGCCGGTTTCACTCCATCCGCGAGCATGTCAAGGATGGAGATATAAAGATTTGTAAAGTACACATGGGTATCAATGTAGCAGATCCGTTGACTAAAACTCTCCCTAGAGCAAAACATGATCAACACCAGAACTCCATGGGTGTTAGATTTATCACCGTGTAACTAGATTATTGTCTCTAGTGCAAGTGGGAGACTGAAGGGAATATGCCCTGAGAGGCAATAATAAAGTGGTTATTATGTATATTCCAAGTATATGATAGATGTTTATTTTGCATGCTATAATTGTATTAATACGGAAACGTTAATACATGCGTGTTTAATAAACAAACAGAAAGTTCCTAGTTATGCCTCTCTTATAAACTAGCTCGTTGATTAACAAGATGATCAAGATTTCCTGATCATGGACATTGGATGTTGTTAATAACGAGGTCACAACATTATTGGAATGGTGTGATGAACATTCATCCGAAGTATAGTATTACGATCAAAGTCATTGAGTTTATATTGCTACAACATCATACAAAGTGATCATAATCCTTAGACCATGAGATCATGTCAATCACTAACACTAGAAGAGTATCTTGATAATATCAAACATCACACCGTAACAGGGTGATTATAAGGATGGGTTCAGTACTACTAAAGTGTTATGTTGAGGCCCATGGATTGAGAGTAGAATTTGTTCATCCCGATGACGGATAGATATGCTCTGGTCCCTCTCGGTGATATCACATTGATTAGCTTGCAAGCAAGTGATTTGATCACTAGAATGTTATATCACGGAAACAAGAAAAGAGTACATGTCAGTAACAAGATCAAACTAGGTATGGAGATACCAATGATCGAATCTCGGACATGTAATATATCGCGAGATAAAGAAATTAAGATACTAGCATAAAAGGTTCTCACGATCACAAGAAAGTCATTGTTGAATGTATGGGAGTCAGTATGGATCTCCAGGTACCGCTTCTGATTATTGATCTGAGAGGGGTCTCGATCATGTCCGCATTATTCGCGAAACGTAGGGTGACACACTTAACAGATACCGACACCATTTGGAGCAAATAGTTTCATGCTGAAAAGAATAACAAAGCGCAGGAATTTATTTCACTAGATACCGAAACTGGTTTCGGGTGAAATTGCAGAAAGTGTTTCTGCATGTGAAATGAAATACTAGCAAGGGGTTATATGTGAATGTTTGTCATTAAAGTAATTGACAAAATTCTGAATAAATAAAAGGAGTTTTATTTAATGAGGTTACATTAAATTTGGTGGAAATTTAATGGGAATTTGAGTGGGATTTTGAGCGGAGAAAATTGAAGGGGCATATTGTGAGTGGAGCTTCCACCCACATGAATGAAGGAGGGGAGAGGTCAGCCCCCATGGCCGGCGGCCACCCCCTCGGGTGCCCCCCTCCTCCTATAAAAGGAGCCCCCCTCCTCACTTCTCACTCACACCTCCTCGTGAAGGATCTCTCTCCCCTCTAGTATTTATCCCCCATGGTCTCGGACTAGCGAGATACATGTTCCCGATGGCTATTCGGCAAGAAAGAGTTGTGCTTCCACTTCATCACTGGAGTGAGGAGGCGGAGGTTGCTCGGTGCCTCGGACTTGTGTGCGAGCACGGATGCGCCGCTGATTTGTGGCACTAGGACTTCCCCTCGATCTTGAGATCAGCAAGAGATCGTCTACATCAACCACGAGTTCAACCTCATTAAGCTTTCTCGGTCTTCAAGGGTATGTTCTTTACGGATGTATATCCGCCCGTTGCTTGTATCTAGTAGATAGATCTTGGTACATAGTTGTTCCCATTGTAGGATTATTTTGTTTTCTATGCATTGAACGCTACAGATATTTCAAAAGAATACACAGGAACATAAAATTCATCCTCCTTTGGTAAGCATGGAGGACAATCAAATAATGTAAGGGATAAAGAGTTGCTCTCATTAGAAGGTAGGCATGGGTAGATCCATTCGTCCTCCCTTTGTTCATCACTCTCCTCCTTTTCATCTAATGAGCTTCCAGATTCAGCAATTTCTTCTTCCATAGGCTCCTGCAAGTCATTAGTCTCTTTTGTTTGTGGAAAGCACTTATTAAAATATTCAAGAATATAGCCATTTTATTCCTTGTAATTATCAAAGCAAAATTTTAGTATCTCATAAACCTCATATTCATAAGGTGCATCATTAGTATTTTCAAGCAAACTGGCAAGTTCAAATGCACCCTTGAAAGCAATAAATTCTTCAATTTATTCCACATCATAAAAATCATAATTTCCTTTAATATAAGAAGATATGGTAACATTATCATTATACTCACATTGAAAAGGCAGGTATTTATACTTCCTACAACAACAAGATTTATCAAAGCAATAAGTAACATTATAAGTAGAGCACACCTCTCTAGCAATAGTATTCAATTTATCAATTTGTTCCCATAAGTGTTTCCCTTTTTGTGAAAAACGGTATTCCTTATAAAAATACTTTTGTTCTTCCGTGAACCCACCTTTGTTGGAATTATGCCCTAGAGGCAATAATAAAGATGTTATTATTATAATTCTTGTTCATGATATAGTTTATATTCCATGCTAGAATTGTATTAAGCGGAAACTTTAATACTTGTGTGGTTTATGAACAACACCGTGTCCCTAGTACGCCTCTATGGACTAGCTCATTGATTAATGATGGTTAAGGTTTCCTAACCATGGACATGAGTTGTCGATTAATAATGAGATCATATCATTGGGAGAATGATATGATGGACATACCCAAACTAAGCAAAGCAATTAGATCGTGTCATCGTGTTCATCTTTGCGAAGCTTTTCTTATGTCAAATATTGTATTCCTTAGACCATGAGATAATTCAACTCCCTGGTATCGGAAGAAAGCTTTGAGGTCATCAAACGTCATCCTATGAGAGGGTGATCATAAAGGTGTCTCTCAGGTGATCGGAAAGTATCTGTTGGGTTGTATGTATCGAGATGGGATTTGTCCCTCCCAAGTCGGAGAGATATACTTCGAGCCCACTCGGTAGTCGATATCAACAACGCTTGCAAGCATGTGGTTAAGGAGTTAATCACAAAGTGATATCGGATTACGGAACGAGTAAAGTACTTGCTGTGAACGAGATTGAACTAGGTATGACGGTACCGACGATCAAATCTCGAGCAAGTAAAATATCGCGAGATGAAGGGAATATATATATGGGATTGATTGAATCCTGGCATCGTGGTTCATCCGATATGATCATTGATGAATGTGTGGGAGTCAATATGGGTTTCCAGACCCCGCTGTTGATTATTGATAGAAGATCATGTCTGCATATTCTCGAACCCGAAGGGTCACACACTTAACGTGTCTCGACGCTAGGATAGATTGGATAATTGGTTTATGAGTTTTTGTTCGGAGTCTCGGATGGGATCCGAGACATCACGAGAGGTTCCGGAATGGTCCGGAGAATAAGATTCATATAAGGCAATGCAGTTTTTGGAGTTCGGAATTGTTTCGGGTTAATCGGTATTGTACCGGAAGCTTCTAGAACCTTCCGGAAGGGGACCAACGTGGCCCCACCTTCCGGAAGGGGGCATGGGCCTATGAGGGAGTGCCCTGGCCGCATTGGGCCAGGGGCACAAGGCCCCATAGGGCCCAGCCGTCCAAACAAGGGGAAACCCTAATTGGAGCTTCTAGAAGGAGGGGGGAAACTTGCCCCCCACTCCTCCCTCCTTTGGCCGCCGGCCTAGGCTTGGGGGAGGGGCTAGGGTTGCCGCACACCCCTCTATATAAAGAGGGCTGGGGGCGCACCCCCCACACACACCTTCCCCTCAAGCCTAGTCGCCCTGCTGCCCTCCTCTCTCTCTCCATCCCGACTGTGTGTAGGCGAAGCCCTGCTGCAGAAACTCTCCACCACTTGCACCGCGCCGTCACATTGTAGATCCAATCCATCTCTCCACCATACTTGCTGGACCAAGGAAGGAGGAGACGTCGAGGTGCTGCACGTGTGCATCTCACGGAGGCATCGCCACTTGCGGTGCTAGATCGGATCGGATCACGAGGAGGAGAAGTGAGTACGACTACATCACCCATGTTCCGACGAATGTTCCGATGTGCGAATCTTCAAGGGTATGAAGATCTAATCCAATCTCTCTCGTTGTTTGCATCTCCTAGATTAGATCTTGGCTTCCCTCTGTTCGCATACGTAGAAAATTTTGATTTACTATGCCACGAAACCCTTCAGTGGTATCAGAGCTAGATCTATGTGTAGATGTGTTTCACCAGTAGAACGCAACATGGTTGTTGCGGGCGTTGATGTTTTCTGTTGCAAGCCTCTTGTTTGTGTTCTTCTTATGACACGGGATAGTGTGATTGAAGCGGTCCAGGCCAACCTTACGCGACATCGTTCGCGAGACCGGCTTCGCACTTGACGTGTGGCTTGTTCCACACATGCGGCTGGTGGATGCCAGTTTCTCTCACTATAGTTGTCATGGGATTTACACCGGAGTTTTGCAACCATAATATCACCGTTGTGGCTTTCCGTAGGTAAGAATCGTTCTTAGCATGATACTCCCATAAGCCACGTAAAACATGCAACAACAAAGTAGAGGTGTCTAACTTGTTTTTGCAGGGAGTGTTTTCTGTGATATGGTATGGCCCAAGATGTGATGTGTATATTGTATGCGATGATCATGTTTTGTAATGTTTCACGACTTGCATGTCGATGAGTACACAACCGGCAGGAGCCATATGGTTGTCTTTATAATTGTGTATGACCTGTGTGTCAACTTCTTATACGCCATGTAATAGTTTCACTTTATCGCTAAGTAGTTAGCAATAGTTGTAGTTGCTATTCGTGGTGGAGGCAATCATGGTGGAGTGATGGAGATCATGCCGACACGCACAAGATGGAGATCACTGCGCGAAGATTGGCTATACCATGTCACATAAAGTTATATGCATGTGATGTTTATCCTTTTATGTATCTTATTATGCTTAGATCGCGACGGTAGCATTATAAGATGATTCCTCACTTAAAGATCAAGATAAAACCGTGTTCTCCCCAAGTATGCGCCGTTGCGAAAGTTCGTCGTGTCCAAGCATCACGTGATGATCGGGTGCTATAGACTCTACGTTCACATACAACGGGTGCAAGCCAGTTTTGCACACGCGGAAATACTTGGGTCTAACTTGACGAGCCTAGCATGTACAGACATGGCCTCGGAACACATAAAACGAAAGGTTAAACATGAGTCATATGAATGATATGATCAACACTTCGTTGTCCACCATTGAAACCACATCTCTTCTCGTGAAGATCGGATTAGGTGTGGTGAATTTGGATCATGTTCACTAAACAACTTGAGGGATGTTGAATTTAGTGGGAGTTCATCTAGTAATTTGATTAAAAGTTGAACTAGTTATCATGAACATAGTCTAATTTGTACTTGCAAATATTGTAGATCAAATGGCTAAGTCCAACTTCAACTTCAACGTTTTTGCTGAGAAGGAAAAGCTTAAAAACAATGGGTCTAACTTCACCAACTGGTTCCACAATCTGAGAATCATTCTCTCTGGCGGTCAAAAGGACTATGTCCTTGAAAATGCGTTAGGTGACGCCCCTGCTGTAGATGCGCCGGCTGATGAGAAATCTGTCTACCAGTCGCGCAAAGATGATTATGGTGTGATTAAGAGCACCATGTTGTTTGCTATGGAATCGGACCTTCAAAATCGTTTTGAAGACTATCCCGGGCCCTTTGAGATTCTCGAGGAGCTGAAAACCATGTTTCAGACTCAGGCCCGTTCTGAGATATATGAGATCTCTGAGAAGTTCTTTAACTGCAAGATGGAGGAAGGGAGTTCCGTTAGTGAGCACGCCATTAAGATGTCGGGCTACACTCAACGCCTTGAGCAACTGGACTGCAAGATTCCAGAGGAGCTCAAGATTGACAGGGTTCTACAATCACTCCCTCCCAGCTACACAAGTTTTGTAGTGACTCACAATCAGATTGGTTCCACTGATACGATCACCGAGCTCTTCGCAAAGCTGAAGGCTGCGGAGGTGGACATCAAAAAGGATAATCATGTGTTGATGGTCAACAAGCCCCCCACCTTCAAGAAAGGTAAGGGTGCAAAGAAGCCCTTCAAGAAAGGCGGCGGCAAGCGCGTTGCCCCTGCTGAGAAGAAGCTCAGGTCTGGTCCTAAGCCGGACACTGAGTGCTTCTATTGCAAGGACAAGGGTCACTGGAAGCGCAACTGTCCGAAGTACTTAGCGGACAAGAAGGCTGGCACCATCAAAGGTATATTTGATATACATGTTATTGATGTTTTCCTTACTAGCCCTCGTTGTAGTGCCTGGGTATTTGATACTGGTTCAGTTGCTAATATTTGTAACTCGAAACAGGAGCTACGGAATAGACGGCGGCTTGTGAGGGATGAGGTGACGATGCGCGTTGGCAACGGATCAAGAGTTGATGTGATGGCCGTCGGCACGCTCTCCTTAGTTTTACCTTCGGGATTAGTTTTAAACCTCAATAAATGTTATTATGTGCCTGCGTTGAGCATGAACATTATTTCTGGATCTTGTTTATTGCAAGACGGTTATTCATTTAAATCGGAGAATAATGGTTGTTCTATTTATATGAGTAACATCTTTTATGGTCATGCACCTATTGTGAATGGTTTATTTCTTCTAAATCTCGAAAGGGATGAAACACACATCCATAACATTGAGGCTAAGAGATGCAAAGTAGATAGTGATAATATTACTTATTTGTGGCACTGTCGTCTAGGTCATATTGGTGTAAAGCGCATGAAGAAACTCCATTCTGATGGACTTTTGGAGTCTCTTGATTTTGAATCATTTGACACATGCGAACCATGCCTCATGGGCAAGATGATCAAAACCCCGTTCTCCGGTATGATGGAGCGAGCAACGGACTTGTTGGAAATCATACATACCGATGTATGCGGACCGATGAGTGTTTCGACGCGCGGTGGATATCGCTATTTTCTCACTTTTACCGATGACTTAAGTAGATATGGGTATATCTATTTAATGAAACATAAATCTAAAACATTTGAAAAGTTCAAGGAATTTCAGAATGAAGTGGAGAACCATCGTAACAGAAAGATTAAGTTTCTATGATCCGATCGTGGAGGTGAATATTTAAGTTATGATTTTCTCACGCATCTTAAAGCAAGCGGAATCGTTTCGCAACTCACGCCACCCGGAACACCACAGCGCAATGGTGTGTCCGAACGCTGGAACCGAACCCTATTAGATATGGTCCGATCGATGATGTCTCTTACTGATTTTCCGTTATCATTTTGGGGTTATGCATTAGAAACCGCTGCATTCACTTTAAATAGGGCTCCATCTAAATCCGTTGAGACGACACCGTATGAACTGTGGTTTGGTGCTAAACCTAAGTTGTCGTTTCTTAAAGTTTGGGGATGCGAAGCTTACGTCAAGAAGTTGATGCCGGACAAGCTCGAACCCAAAGAGGAGAAATGCGTCTTCATAGGATACCCTAAGGAAACTATTGGGTATACCTTCTATCACAGAACCGAAGGCAAAGTGTTTGTCGCAAAGAACGGTTCCTTTCTTGAGAAGGAGTTTCTCTCGAAAGAAGTGAGTGGGAGGAAAGTAGAGCTAGACGAGGTTATTGAACCTTCTCTTGAATTGGAGAGTAGCGCAGCACCTGAAATTGTTCCAATGCCGCCTGCACCAACAATAGAGGAAGCTAATGACAAGGATCATGAAGCTTCGGACGATGCTGCTACTGAACATCGCAGGTCGACAAGGTCGCGTGCCCCTCCTGAGTGGTAAGGCAACCCTGTCTTGACTGTCTTGTTGGTAGAAGACAGTGAACCTACGAACTATGAGGAAGCGATGATGATCCCAGACTCTGAGAAATGGCTAGAAGCCATGAAATACGAATTGGGATCCATGAGCGAAAACCAAGTATGGACTTTGGTGGACCCTCCTAGCGACCGAAAGGCCGTTGAGTGCAAATGGATCTTCAATAAGAAAACGGACGCGGATAGTAATGTTACCGTCTATAAGGCACGGCTTGTCGCGAAAGGTTTTCGACAAGTTCAAGGTGTTGACTACGATGAGACTTTCTCTCCCGTAGAGATGTTTAAGTCCATTCGGATTTTATTAGCAATTGCTGCGTTTCATGATTATGAAATATGGCAGATGGATGTCAAGACTGCGTTCCTCAATGGCAACATTGATGAAGAATTGTATATGATGCAACCCGAAGGTTTTGTCGATCCTAAGGATGCTGATAAAGTATGCAAACTTCAGCGTTCCATTTATGGACTGAAGCAAGCATCTCGGAGTTGGAACCTTCGTTTTGATCAAGTGATCAAGAGCTTTGGATTTGTTCCAAATTGCTACGAAGCTTGTATCTACAAGAAAGTGAGTGGGAGATCGGTGACATTTCTGGTACTATATGTGGATGACATAATGATTATTGGTAATGACATTAACATGCTTAACGATGTGAAGAGTTATTTGAACAAGTGTTTTTCAATGAAAGACCTAGGTGAAGCTGCTTATATATTGGGCATCAAAATCTATAGAGATAGACAAAGACGCCTGATAGCTTTAAGCCAGAGTACATACCTAGACAAAGTTCTGAAAAGGTTCAGAATGGATAAGGCAAAGAAAGGTTCAGTGCCTATGTTGTCAGGTAAGATATTGAGAAAGGCTCAGTGTCCAGCTACGGTAAATGATAGGGAAGCTATGAGCAAAGTGCCTTATGCCTCGGCCATAGGTTCTATCATGTATGCCATGCTGTGTACTAGACCGGATGTGTCCAATGCTCTTAGTTTGACGAGCAGATATCAAAGTGATCCAGGAGTGGAACACTGGACAGCCGTGAAGAACATCCTAAAGTACCTAAATAGGACTAAAGAAATGTTCTTAGTCTATGGGGGTGATGAACAGCTCGTCGTAAAAGGTTACGTCGACGCTAGTTTCGACACCGACAAGGATGATTCTAAATCTCAGACAGGATACGTGTATATTTTGAATGGAGGAGCTGTGAGCTAGAGAAGCTGCAAGCAAAGCGTGATCGCGGGATCTACAGTAGAAGCGGAATACATGGCTGCTGCAGAAGCGTCAAGTGAAGGAGTTTGGATCAGGAACTTCATCACTGAGCTTGGCGTGGTTCCAAGTGCATTGGACCCACTGGAGATATTGTGTGACAACACTGGCGCCATAGCACTCGCTAAGGAACCAAGATATCATCCAAAGACCAAGCATATCAGCCGCAAGTTTCATATAATCCGAGATTATATAGCAGATGGAGATCTGAAGATTAGCAAAGTACATACAGATCTGAATGTCGCAGATCCATTGACTAAACCTCTTCCACGTGTAAAACATGATCAGCACCTTAGTTCCATGGGTGTGAGATTGTTGCCAAATGTAAACTAGATTATTGACTCTAGTGCAAGTGGGAGACTGTTGGAATTATGCCCTAGAGGCAATAATAAAGATGTTATTATTATAATTCTTGTTCATGATAAAGTTTATATTCCATGCTAGAATTGTATTAAGCGGAAACTTTAATACTTGTGTGGTTTATGAACAACACCGTGTCCCTAGTACGCCTCTATGGACTAGATCATTGATTAATTATGGTTAAGGTGTAGAGGTCCCAACCTTTAAATAAGATTGATCCCTCCTGTGTTTTACAATGCTAGTCCCTGGATCAATAGCTAGCATCCACAGCTTAGATGTAATATCAAGAAACAAGGGTCATAATATAACTTTATAACCAGGAATAACATAATTTTATTACATCAAACATAGCTCATTAGGCTATTACATTACATTGCAGCGGAATAAATATAGTCATGGGTCCTTCATCTTCAAAGTGCCACAGGCAGATGTTGGTTGTAGACTTTGTAATCCTAAACAATCAATCTTCACTAAAATCAATCAAACCTGCAACATACAAGTTACAGCCACAAAGGGGTCAATACATTTGAATTGTATTGGCAAGTGATACTATGGTAGTATAGTGCAGTCTATCATCTATATGCATTTGGCTAAGTGGAGTTGAGGCTTGCATTGCTAAAAATAGATTTTTCCTTAACATTTGAAAATACTAAGTTTTTGTTTGACAAAACCATTTCCCTCAATCAAAGATTTCAAGATCCTTGTACCAAGCCATCTCTCCATCAATGATTGAAGAATTCAAACAACCCTTGTTCAATCCACAAGATTCTAACTTAGAAATTTGAATGATGAGATTCTTGATTGCTTCCATGTCTTGATGCTCAAATTGTCCTTTACCAGGGACATGGCTAAGTACTTAGATTCTACACTCTGCAGAGGTGGTGCACTTTCCCCACAAGACTTGGTTTCCCAAGACAAGATCTTTCAGAAGCCTTCCCTTAGACCAAAATGGACGCGTTCCAACCTATCAAACACTACCACCAACTGTCCATATGGCTAAGTTCTTGCAACCTATATGATCATGGCAGAGCCCATATTTCCAAGTGGTTGCACTTGAAGCTTCTCAACATTTGACATCTCAAATCCCTTTGTTTCCTGGGTGGCCATCCACAAGTGAGATACACAATCCAAGTCCATGGCCTTGTGAACCACTCAACCATTCTCCACCAAGCTATTCCATTCCACCCAGGTGATTCATTAACTTAGTTGTTTTATTAAACAAAATCACAAGTCCTCAGACTTAGAATTTTTCCATAGTGTGAATATATATTCCACCCATGTTTTCTATTAGCTAGGCTAAGCTTGGTAGTAGTAGGAATCTTAACTTAGGAAAATCCTACTAAGGATTCATCCACTAGGTTTTCTTATATCAAGGTCTATACTTAGCAAAATCCATGCAAGTTTTACTTAGCAAAATTCACTAATGCATAGAGAAAGTAATGGGACAAAAGTATGAAGCATCACTTGCCTTTTTGGTAGGGAATGATAGTTCACTCCTTGATCTTGCTAGTCTCACACTTCACTACAAGTCAATCAAGCAAACACCAATTCAATTTACATTCCAAACCAATAATCACTCAAACAAATTCACGCACACAAGACAATGGAAACCAATTCATGCATGGGAGCATGTACAAGATAGTTTTATTTTGCAAAGGGTCTCTATGGGGTTTCTAAACTTTGTAAGATCCAAATTGGTCATTTACCAAAGTGGCAAAGTCATTAGCAAGAGGTTTTTGTCCAAACACTATCTTTAAATCCATTCATCATTTTATGTGGTAAAAATGTTTTTATTAAGGCAAAACTCTTTGTTGTTCACCAAATGAGTTGCTATTGCAAAGCTTGGTGTTTTTGGGTCAGTAGGTTTGGTCCAAACCATTTTCTCAAAGTTTTCTTTTCATAAACATTTTTATAACACAAACCATTCTTTTTATTTGGCTAGAAAATGACTAAGTCAATTAATCTAACCTAAATCTTTCAAAAAATCATTTTTAATACCAAGGGTTGGTTCCTAGGGTCAGTAAGGTCACAACAATCCATTTTGCAAAAGTTTTAATCCAAAAATCATTTTTAAACAATTTTTATACTCTAAACAAGCATACATAAGTTTCTGCAAATTCAAACAAGATAATAGATACTATTTGCTAAACTAACTCCACAGTTGGATAGGGCTTGTTCTCCTGAATCCATTGATATAAAATTTGTCAAATTTGGACGTGTGGTTTGAAAGTTATAGGGTTTTCAAAATGGCATTTCAATCTGATTTCAAAATCTGTTTTTAATCAGAACCTGGCCACGTGGCTTGCTCCTATTCGCCCGTACCGGTTTGTCTGGATCGCGTGCTGCTGTGCGTTAGATCTAAATAAATCGTGCGGCTCTGGAGACGTACCCTTTCGCGTTTAAGTTACTCTATCCTATCCATCGGATTAAGATCGGACGGCTCTCAGTATCCCGACCATAAGCGGGCGGCGCTAGGCTCTGACGCGCGGCGGCGGCGGCTTGTCAGTGGTGTCGCCGGCGTTACAGGAGGCGAGAAGGAGGGAGAGGATGTTCACCGTGTTCGCAGACGCCTGGGGGAGCTCAAGGAGGCACTGGCTGGTGAAGGGGCGCACGAGGGCAAGAGGAATTCCTTGCCGGAGTTCGGTCTGGCGACGGCTGGCTCTGGTCGAGGTCGGAGGCGACGCTGTCGATCACGAGAAGCCAAACGGAGGAATGGGTTAGCTGCACAAGACTATGGCAAAGATGTGTGCGTGATCTAGAAGGCACGGGGTGGTCGGAATTAACCTGTGGGCGTCGTCGGAGTAGAGGCAGACGGCGGCGGTACTGGAGGTTGTCGTTGGCGAGGCTCAGGGGTGCCCGCGTGGAAGCTGAGGTTACAGAGCGGTGCTCCTGGGTCTGGCGAATCTACCTGCTTGCTCGGGAAGACAAGGGAGAGGAGATGCCGCCGGAATTTGGCCGTGAACTCGTCGGAGACGGCGACGGTGCAGTGAAGATTGGCGACAGCCTGGTGGCTCTCGAGGCATGGGGTTTGGGGGGAATGAAAGAGGAGGAAGAGGGGATTTAACTCGCGTGATCACTGCAAGGTTTAATCGTGGCATTAAGTCGAATTGACGACGCGAAATTTACTGTCAGGAACGGGGAGGAACGGTCGAGCGGGGTGGAGAGGAAGAACAGTGGAGTGGGGCCGGTCAGTCAGTGGGAAATAGACGAGGAAGAGGTCCACCTGCCAGTGAGAGTGTGGGTTAGGTTTGTGGTGGAGAAAAACGGTTCGGGGGAGGAACAGATGGGCTAGATGGGCTGCTGTTGGGTTAGTTGGGCCAGATTGGTGGGCTGTTCTATTTTTTTCTGTCTAATTCTTTTTCTTTTTCTATTTCTATTTCCTGATTTGTTATTTCAAACAATTCTCAAACATTCATAACAATTCAAATTTTTACCAAACATTGTAACTAAGAATTTGGTTCTGTTTAGTAACCTGAACCAAAATCCTAAATAGAATAATTAATACCTTAATCTTTTTAGGTTCCATCCTTAATTAAATAAGTAGGCCATGGTTTATTAATTAAATGGAGTTTTTGTTGTTTATTAATAAAATCTTCATTTGAAATCCAAATGTTTTCAAAATCAAATCAGTAGGTATCATTTGGAAGTAAATAATAGTTTGATACTTGTTTAATATTATTTTACTTTAGGGTCCAATATTAATTAAATAAAAATGGGCCAAGGTTTATTAATCAAATAGGATTTGATTTTATTAATAAAACCTTTATTTGAAACCTAAATATTTTCAAAACCAAATCAGTGGGTTTTATTTGGGAAATATAGAATACTTGGAAATTTGTTTAAATCAAATAACCTTTTATTTCAGAGTCCATTATTAATTAAATATAATAGACTTTTCATTACTAAATCAAATAGGATTTGTTTTATTGAGATATTTATTTTGAAATCTAAAAACAAAGCAAAAACACTTTAGTAGGTTTTATTTGTGAATATAAAATATTTGGAAAACTTATTTTAAATACTTTTAATAAGCTTTGAAGTTTCAATTAAATTGGTAAAACCTTTTATTAAATAAAGTTGGGTATTAAATCCTTATTAATTTATTTAAATCAACTTTTGCTATTTTAATTCAAAACAAAATGTTTTAAATCCAAAGCTTGGCCAAGGTTTAATTTGGCTTTATAAAATGTTCTTTATTTATAAACTTCTATTTCATTTGAAAACAAAATCTTTTATTAAAAGATCTATAGTAGTAGTACTAAAATATTTTATTTTCCTTTATTTAAAATGTTTATCCTTTTAAATCCCTTTAGGATTTTATTTAATTCAAATGGGTTTGAAGTTCCAATTGAGTTCAAAAAGTTTCTTCTGGCTCTGAAAATCAAACAAAGTTTTGTTTTATTAATTTATTTTCACATTACAAGATTTGGAAAATCTTGGGATGTGACAGGCTACCACCCTTAAAATAAATCTCGTCCCGAGATTTGGGGAGGCTAGGGGTTACAAGCAAGTTCAAACAACTAGGGTACTACCACCCTTAAAAATTTTCAAACAAAAATTACACCTTGTCCTTCTTGGGATTCTGGGAAAAATTTCTCTAAGCAAACATTTGCATGGTGTCTTTGGTTTCCATACTTGACTCATGGGCCAAGGTTGAGTTTCTCCATAGGCTTGTTTAACTTGTTCTTCATCTTTTCTGGACAATTGCTTGCATAGTGTCCTGGGTTCTTGCAGTTGAAACAATGAATGTCCTTGAGTTCTTTACGTGGCTCTTGTGGACAAGTTGCTACATAGTGGCCTAACTCTTTGCAGTTGTTGCACCACACTTGATCAATCTCTTTATTTTTCTTGTTCTCTGGGCATCCACTAGAGTAGTGTCCCATTTCCTTACATTTACGACATTGTGCAAGGCTCATGTCTTGCTTTTGTTTCTTGATTTTCTTTGATCCTTTGAATTGGGTTGTCGTGTTTGGATGTAGGAGTAGTCCTTTTCCTTTGGTAGACTTGGATCCTTCTTGTTTCCTTTGTTCCACCATGGCATAGATAGAACATTGGTTAGGAGTATGATCACTTCCTTCACACAGGTAGAAAGTAGCTTGAGAGGTAGGACATTGTCCAACAGGATGATCTTCTTCACAATTGGGGCATTGTCCTTCATGCTCCTTGGAAGCATGATCCTTGTCTCTAAAATTATAGCTAACTTGGGTTCCTTCTAGAATAACATCTTGGTCATCCTTGTTGTCATTAGCTCTTTGGGAAAAGTTTTCTCTCATGCTGATCACTTGAGTAACTAATCCTTGCATCATTTGGGATTGAAGTTTCAAAATCCTTTGTATGGCTGGGTCTAGTCCATTGTTGTTGGCTAAAAGCTGAGTTGTCTCTTGGATCAAATGGTTTTGAGTTGCTATAATATCTCTCATGTTGTCCTCTTGGTTGTTGTTGATGTCATCTACCTTGGAGTCTTTTGGGGTAGTCATCTGTTTGGGTTGATTTGGAATTAGAATAGGCAAGATATTACTAAGGAAATTTTTCTAATCACACACATCACAATTCACACAAGCAATGTGCATGCAATCATAAACCAAACATTTCACTCAATCATCAAAGTTCAAGCACATACTTTGGCAACAAAATATTTTTGTTACACCACATAAGTTGGTGTGTTTTACTTAACTAAATTATGGTGGTCCATCTATATGGTTCACTTGTGATCTTTCCATCCTTCTTGGTTCTTCTTGTATGATATCATGGTTTCCTTGAGAAAAGCTCTTGGTCACAATACTTCAAAGTTGTTGATGATTTCTTCTTATTTTGCATTCCCTCAGTCTCTAAATCTTGAGCAAGATTTCTTGTTTCACTTGTGGTCCTTGGTAGTTTCCAAGTTGGAGGTCCTTGGGGAACATGCTGAAGATGTTGAAGTCATTAGAGTTGAAGAAGTTGAAGAAGTCTTTTGCACATGGTGTAGTCTTTGGTCATGGGGTAGGCTTCTCCATCAAGTTGAAATAGAAGAGATGTAGAGTTGAAACCAAAATGGTTGAGGAAAGAGTTTACAAGTATTTTGTAAATAAGTTTTGGAATAAGACAACTCCTATTTTCCTAAGGGTTTTTGTCCAATCCTAGGTTTACAAATCCTACAGGCAGCACAATGCTCTGATACCATCTGTAGAGGTCCCAACCTTTAAATAAG
Source organism: Avena sativa (assembly GCA_916181665.1). Taxonomy (NCBI): domain Eukaryota; kingdom Viridiplantae; phylum Streptophyta; class Magnoliopsida; order Poales; family Poaceae; genus Avena; species Avena sativa. The sequence goes on from OV702283.1 coordinate 27,917,676, forward strand.
ATTGATCCCTCCTGTGTTTTACAATGCTAGTCCCTGGATCAATAGCTAGCATCCACAGTTTAGATGTAATATCAAGAAACAAGGGTCATAATATAACTTTATAACCAGGAATAACATAATTTTATTACATCAAACATAGATCATTAGGCTATTACATTACATTGCAGCGGAATAAATATAGTCATGGGTCCTTCATCTTCAAAGTGCCACAGGCAGATGTTGGTTGTAGACTTTGTAATCCTAAACAATCAATCTTCACTAAAATCAATCAAACCTGCAACATACAAGTTACAGCCACAAAGGGGTCAATACATTTGAATTGTATTGGCAAGTGATACTATGGTAGTATAGTGGAGTCTATCATCTATATGCATTTGGCTAAGTGGAGTTGAGGCTTGCATTGCTAAAAATAGATTTTTCCTTAACATTTGAAAATACTAAGTTTTTGTTTGACAAAATCATTTCCCTCAATCAAAGATTTCAAGATCCTTGTACCAAGCCATCTCTCCATCAATGATTGAAGAATTCAAACAACCCTTGTTCAATCCACAAGATTTTAACTTAGAAATTTGAATGATGAGATTCTTGATTGCTTCCATGTCTTGATGCTCAAATTGTCCTTTACCAGGGACATGGCTAAGTACTTAGATTCTACACTCTGCAGAGGTGGTGCACTTTCCCCACAAGACTTGGTTTCCCAAGACAAGATCTTTCAGAAGCCTTCCCTTAGACCAAAATGGACGCGTTCCAACCTATCAAACACTACCACCAACTGTCCATATGGCTAAGTTCTTGCAACCTATATGATCATGGCAGAGCCCATATTGCCAAGTGGTTGCACTTGAAGCTTCTCAACATTTGACATCTCAAATCCCTTTGTTTCCTGGGTGGCCATCCACAAGTGAGATACACAATCCAAGTCCATGGCCTTGTGAACCACTCAACCATTCTCCACCAAGCTATTCCATTCCACCCAGGTGATTCATTAACTTAGTTGTTTTATTAAACAAAATCACAAGTCCTCAGACTTAGAATTTTTCCATAGTGTGAATATATATTCCACCCATGTTTTCTATTAGCTAGGCTAAGCTTGGTAGTAGTAGGAATCTTAACTTAGGAAAATCCTACTAAGGATTCATCCACTAGGTTTTCTTATAGCAAGGTCTATACTTAGCAAAATCCATGCAAGTTTTACTTAGCAAAATTCACTAATGCATAGAGAAAGTAATGGGACAAAAGTATGAAGCATCACTTGCCTTTTTGGTAGGGAATGATAGTTCACTCCTTGATCTTGCTAGTCTCACACTTCACTACAAGTCAATCAAGCAAACACCAATTCAATTTACATTCCAAACCAATAATCACTCAAACAAATTCACGCACACAAGACAATGGAAACCAATTCATGCATGGGAGCATGTACAAGATAGTTTTATTTTGCAAAGGGTCTCTATGGGGTTTATAAACTTTGTAAGATCCAAATTGGTCATTTACCAAAGTGGCAAAGTCATTAGCAAGAGGTTTTTGTCCAAACACTATCTTTAAATCCATTCATCATTTTATGTGGTAAAAATGTTTTTATTAAGGCAAAACTCTTTGTTGTTCACCAAATGAGTTGCTATTGCAAAGCTTGGTGTTTTTGGGTCAGTAGGTTTGGTCCAAACCATTTTCTCAAAGTTTTCTTTTCATAAACATTTTTATAACACAAACCATTCTTTTTATTTGGCTAGAAAATGACTAAGTCAATTAATCTAACCTAAATCTTTCAAAAAATCATTTTTAATACCAAGGGTTGGTTCCTAGGGTCAGTAAGGTCACAACAATCCATTTTGCAAAAGTTTTAATCCAAAAATCATTTTTAAACAATTTTTATACTCTAAACAAGCATACATAAGTTTCTGCAAATTCAAACAAGATAATTGATACTATTTGCTAAACTAACTCCACAGTCAAATTTGGACGTGTGGTTTGAAAGTTATAGGGTTTTCAAAATGGCATTTCAATCTGATTTCAAAATCTGTTTTTAATCAGAACCTGGCCACGTGGCTTGCTCCTATTCGCCCGTACCGGTTCGTCTGGATCGCGTGCTGCTGTGCGTTAGATCTAAATAAATCGTGCAGCTCTGGAGACGTACCCTTTCGCGTTTAAGTTACTCTATCCTATCCATCGGATTAAGATCGGATGGCTCTCAGTATCCCGACCATAAGCGGGCGGCGCTGGGCTCTGACGCGCGGCGGCGGCGGCTTGTCAGTGGTGTCGCCGGCGTTACAGGAGGCGAGAAGGAGGGAGAGGATGTTCACCGTGTTCGCAGATGCCTGGGGGAGCTCAAGGAGGCACTGGCTGGTGAAGGGGCGCACGAGGGCACGAGGAATTCCTTGCCGGAGTTCGGTCTGGCGACGGCTGGCTCTGGTCGAGGTCGGAGGCGACGTTGTCGATCACGAGAAGCCAAACGGAGGAATGGGTTAGCTGCACAAGACTATGGCAAAGATGTGTGCGTGATCTAGAAGGCACGGGGTGGTCGGAATTAACCTGTGGGCGTCGTCGGAGTAGAGGCAGACGGTGGCGGTACTGGAGGTTGTCGTTGGCGAGGCTCAGGGGTGCCCGCGGGGAAGCTGAGGTTATAGAGCGGTGCTCCTGGGTCTGGCGAATCTACCTGCTTGCTCGGGAAGACAAGGGCGAGGAGATGCCGCCGGAATTTGGCCGTGAACTCGTCGGAGACGGCGACGGTGCAGTGAAGATTGGCGACAGCCTGGTGGCTCTCGAGGCATGGGGTTTGGGGGAATGAAAGAGGAGGAAGAGGGGATTTAACTCGCGTGATCACTGCAAGGTTTAATCGTGGCATTAAGTCGAATTGACGACGCGAAATTTACTGTCAGGAACGGGGAGGAACGGTCGAGCGGGGTGGAGAGGAAGAACAGTGGAGTGGGGCCGGTCAGTCAGTGGGAAATAGACGAGGAAGAGGTCCACCTGCCAGTGAGAGTGTGGGTTAGGTTTGTGGTGGAGAAAAACGGTTCGGGGGAGGAACAGATGGGCTAGATGGGCTGCTGTTGGGTTAGTTGGGCCAGATTGGTGGGTTGTTCTATTTTTTTCTGTCTAATTCTTTTTCTTTTTCTATTTCTATTTCCTGATTTGTTATTTCAAACAATTCTCAAACATTCATAACAATTCAAATTTTTACCAAACATTGTAACTAAGAATTTGGTTCTGTTTAGTAACCTGAACCAAAATCCTAAATAGAATAATTAATACCTTAATCTTTTTAGGTTCCATCCTTAATTAAATAAGTAGGCCATGGTTTATTAATTAAATGGAGTTTTTGTTGTTTATTAATAAAATCTTCATTTGAAATCCAAATGTTTTCAAAATCAAATCAGTAGGTATCATTTGGAAGTAAATAATAGTTTGATACTTGTTTAATATTATTTTACTTTAGGGTCCAATATTAATTAAATAAAAATGGGCCAAGGTTTATTAATCAAATAGGATTTGATTTTATTAATAAAACCTTTATTTGAAACCTAAATATTTTCAAAACCAAATCAGTGGGTTTTATTTGGGAAATATAGAATACTTGGAAATTTGTTTAAATCAAATAACCTTTTATTTCAGAGTCCATTATTAATTAAATATAATAGACTTTTCATTACTAAATCAAATAGGATTTGTTTTATTGAGATATTTATTTTGAAATCTAAAAACAAAGCCAAAACACTTTAGTAGGTTTTATTTGTGAATATAAAATATTTGGAAAACTTATTTTAAATACTTTTAATAAGCTTTGAAGTTTCAATTAAATTGGTAAAACCTTTTATTAAATAAAGTTGGGTATTAAATCCTTATTAATTTATTTAAATCAACTTTTGCTATTTTAATTCAAAACAAAATGTTTTAAATCCAAAGCTTGGCCAAGGTTTAATTTGGCTTTATAAAATGTTCTTTATTTATAAACTTCTATTTCATTTGAAAACAAAATCTTTTATTAAAAGATCTATAGTAGTAGTACCAAAATATTTTATTTTCCTTTATTTAAAATGTTTATCCTTTTAAATCCCTTTAGGATTTTATTTAATTCAAATGGGTTTGAAGTTCCAATTGAGTTCAAAAAGTTTCTTCTGGCTCTGAAAATCAAACAAAGTTTTTATTTTATTAATTTATTTTCACATTACAAGATTTGGAAAATCTTGGGATGTGACATAAGGTTTCCTAACCATGGACATGAGTTGTCGATTAATAATGAGATCATATCATTGGGAGAATGATATGATGGACAGACCCAAACTAAGCAAAGCAATTAGATCGTGTCATCGTGTTCATCTTTGCGAATCTTTTCTTATGTCAAATATTGTATTCCTTAGACCATGAGATAATACAACTCCCTGGTATCGGAAGAAAGCTTTGAGGTCATCAAACGTCATCCTATGAGAGGGTGATCATAAAGGTGTCTCTCAGGTGATCGGAAAGTATCTGTTGGGTTGTATGTATCGAGATGGGATTTGTCCCTCCCAAGTCGGAGAGATATACTTCGAGCCCACTCGGTAGTCGATATCAACAACGCTTGCAAGCATGTGGTTAAGGAGTTAATCACAAAGTGATATCGGATTACGGAACGAGTAAAGTACTTGCTGTGAACGAGATTGAACTAGGTATGACGGTACCGATGATCAAATCTCGGGCAAGTAAAATATCACGAGACGAAGGGAATATATATATGGGATTGATTGAATCCTGGCATCGTGGTTCATCCGATATGATCATCGATGAATGTGTGGGAATCAATATGGGTTTCCAGACCCCGCTGTTGATTATTGATAGAAGATCATGTCTGCATATTCTCGAACCCGAAGGGTCACACACTTAACGTGTCTCGACGCTAGGATAGATTGGATAATTGGTTTATGAGTTTTTGTTCGGAGTCTCAGATGGGATCCGAGACATCACGAGAGGTTCCAGAATGGTCCGGAGAATAAGATTCATATAAGGCAATGCAGTTTTTGGAGTTCGGAATTGTTTCGGGTTAATCGGTATTGTACCGGAAGCTTCTAGAACCTTCCGGAAGGGGACCAACGTGGCCCCACCTTCCGGAAGGGGGCATGGGCCTATGAGGGAGTGCCCTGGCCGCATTGGGCCAGGGGCACAAGGCCCCATAGGGCCCAGCCGGCCAAACAAGGGGAAACCCTAATTGGAGCTTCTAGAAGGAGGGAGGAAACTTGCCCCCCACTCCTCCCTCCTTTGGCCGCCGGCCTAGGCTTGGGGGAGGGGCTAGGGTTGCCGTCCACCCCTCTATATAAAGAGGGATGGGGGCGCACCACCCCCCCCCCCACACCTTCCCCTCAATCCTAGTCGCCCTGCTGCCCTCCTCTCTCTCTCCCTCCCGACTGCGTGTAGGCGAAGCCCTTCTGCAGAAACTCTCCACCACTTGCACCGTGCCGTCGCGTTGTAGATCCAATCCATCTCTCCACCATACTTGCTGGACCAAGGAAGGAGGAGACGTCGAGGTGCTGCACGTGTGCATCTCACGGAGGCATCGCCACTTGCGGTGCTAGATCGGATCGGATCGCGAGGAGGAGAAGCGAGTACGACTACATCACCCACGTTCCGACGAACGTTCCGCTGTGCGAATCTTCAAGGGTATGAAGATATAATCCAATCTCTCTCGTTTTTTGCATCTCCTAGATTAGATCTTGGCTTCCCTCTGTTCGCATCCGTAGAAAATTTTGATTTACTATGCCGTGAAACCCTTCAACCTTGCCAATAAGAACTAGTTTCAAATAAACCATCCATTGATAGAAAGAATGACCAAGCAAGGAAATAACAGACCGGGAACTAGAGTAGTAACTATTTTTTTTGTGTTTTTTATAAGAGAAAGCAAACCGAACTAAACTAATTTTTTGGAGTTTTTGATAAAAAGAGGCAAACAAAACCAAGCAAAGGAAACTAAGCAAAACAAAAACAAAGTAAAGAGAAAGTTTGAGAAGGACTCTCCTTGTGAAGATGTCCTTAGCCTCCCCGGCAACGGCGCCAGAAAACTTGTTGATGGCGCCTGAGAGCGCTTCATCGGGAAACCCCAACAGCAAGGTGTAAAGAGCACAACAACAAGTCTTCCCTCAGTAAGAAACCGAGGTTATTGAACCAGTAGGAGGAAGGAAACGTCTCAAAGGTGTTGCAAGCAACTTGGATACCTGCACAACACAAACTCAAGACTTTGCCCCAACAAACAGTGAGGTTGTCAATCTCACCGATTGCTGTAACAAAGGATTAACTGTATGGTGTGGAAAGTAATAATGGTTTGCAGAAAGTAAACAGTAACAGTGGAAGATGTATCAATGGTAAAGATTGGACTGGGGTCCATAGTTCACTAGAGGCATTTTCCTTAGATAAACAAGCATGGCATGCTGGGTAAACAAATTATAGCAAGGAAATTGACAGGACTGAGCAAGGCATAATGATGACCCACAAGTATAGGGGGTGTATCGTAGTACTTTCGATAAATAGGAGTGTCGATCCCAATGAGGAGCAGAAGGTGCTGAACAGTGGTATGGAGCAGGAACTCTCTGTAATATACTTAGCAAACAGATTTTTAGTGGTTTTCTGATAAGGCAACAAAACAAAGAGCAAGTAATAAAGACAACAAACAAACGGAGCAAGTGGCCCAATCCTTTATTAGCAAAGGACAAGTCGGTGGAAATACTTATAAGGACCAAACGTTCTCGAGGACACATGGGAATTATGTCAAGTGCTTTCGCTTCCAATAGCTGAGTACTCTTCTCTGGTGTTGTAAGTGTTGTGTGGGTGAACCTGTGCTAATGTACCAGCCTTACTTGGACTAGTAGATACTTGTGATTAAACCCCCTGCAAACATCCGTAACTACAGGAAAGTAATTAAGATATAAATATAACCACAGCCTTAAACTCTGAGATCCTACGCTCCCTTGTGCAAAGGTGTCCTAATGGGGGTTCATGTTTCTGTCACTCTGGCAACCCCACAATTAGTAGCCAAATACATAATGCATTCCCCTAGGCCCATAAATGGTGAAGTATCATGTAGTCGAAGTTCACATGACACCACTAGAAGAATAGCACCACAACTTAAATACTAAACCATTGAATAATAACTCATCACAGATTCAGTACTAACAACATGACTTCTCCCATGTCCTCAAGAACTGAATGAATTACTCACAAGACATCATATGGATCAAGATCAAAGATGATATGGTAATGGATAACAATATGAACATCAACAATAATCCAATGGTTCCACTCACAAGCATCAACTACAATAGTAATCAACACTAGGACGGTTTCCCCTAATGAACTAAAGCAATATCCAACACAATTGTTACAGCGGGATGGAGTAATGATGATGGTGCTGGTGGAGATGATGGTGTGGATGACGATGATGATCCCGATGAAGCCTAGCTTGACGATGGTGTTGATGGAGACGGTCTCCCCTCTCCGGGAAGGAATTCCCCCGGTAGATATCTGTCTGCCGGAGAGATCTTTCTCTCTCGGTGTTTTCCGCCCCCTAGAGGCAGCAGAAATCTATCTGTGGTCGCTCCCCGAGGCTTAGGGTTCTGTAGGGAAGATATAGGCGAAGGGGTGGAGTCGGAGGCCTGGCAGGTGGGCCACACCTGCCCTAGGCGCGGGGTCATGTGGGCCCGCGCCTAGGGGGTGTGTGGGCCCCCTGTGGCCCCTCTACGCTCCTCCTTCTGGCTTCCTTCGTCTTCTGGGAAAATAATATGTTTCCATATTTTTCTGGTATTTTTCTGATCTTCGCGAAATTGCATCGAAACGCCTTATTTCCATCAGAATCCAGACTCTAGCAGTCCATCCTCCAAGAATCATCCAACATTCATAAACAGATGAAAATCCATAAGTAATACCTCATAATAAAACAAATATCCATGAATAGAGGTAAATTATGATATAGAAAGGTGATGCAAATTGGGCATATCAACTCCCCCAAACTTAGATTTTGCTTGTCCCCAAGCGAAAACTGAGCTCAGTAAACTTGTCCACAGGTTTATGGAGTGAATTATCGATAAAATAATACGAACAAGAAGCATCACACTTACCCTTGCACAACTCATAGAAGAAAGCAACTCACCATTATATAACTTAGCTTGCAACCAAGTACAACATTCACAAAAGAGATGCATAAAGATAAATCATAATTGGAATTGGCAAACTTGTTCTTGGTCAGAGAACACCTAGCAAACAGTTTCACAAAAAGATTTTTGTAGAGGTTTCAAAATAGGAGCACCCTTTGCTCAAAAAGGTTTTTCACAAGTGAAGGCTTTCAAATTAATACTCCATAGATAAGAGTTTTGTGCAAACAAGGAAGATAAAGAACATGATTGAATAAATCACCATATGAATGCTTGAAACACAACAACTCAAATGCTTGCTGGAGAAATATAGGAAGTAGGTTTACTGACTCAACTTGGAAGTGGGAGAAATGTCCCTTCTTAGAGGGAAGCAAGGATTACAAGTCATAGAGAGCTTCCAAAAGATTATGTTACTTACTAGCTTTGAGCCCTCATTGCCCCTATCATAGGCATCTTGAGATTATTAAGGTTAAAGTACACAAAGATGGAGTATATGCTTGACGAAATATAACTTGGCAATCTCATGTCCCTTGAATATGAGGGCCACTCCTCATGCTACTCAACTTTGGTCACACGTAAGTTCTTGTCATTGTAAGTATTTGCATACCATTGAGAACCGCCAACGGGGTACCCCTTACACATGGTATAGGAGCTTTCCCATAACCAAAATGACAAGGCAAGCAAACAATGAGCATCTCAGCGATCTTTTTATTTACTATATGCATAGATTTTTATTGAGGATGCTTCATAGATGGCTCACTATGGTGATGCTGCAAGTTTCCACCATGATTAGGCATGGCTTAGGCTAGCAGCCCAGGCGTTTCTCTAACACAGGATACAAACTCCATGGACTTACAAGTTCCCTCTTTATTTCACACCGTTGACATCCATAGACAAAAGAGCACGATATCAACTGTATACAGAGTACAAGTGCAATGTTTAAAATGTTCCCCGTGACAGCACAGTTCTGCTAATTCCAACGTATAGATGCAAGCATATACAACTTCGATAGCACAATGGTTCAAGTCTATTAGGGGCAAGAAATAAAGTGTGCCATCAAGTTCGTGAGAGCTTTACTAACTAGTTTTCTCATAACAAAATACTTATTAATTTGAAAGGTATATGAAGCTTGAGAATTTGCTTGGAATAGAAACAATGCTATTAGGTAGATATGGTGGACACAAGTGGCAAAAGTTTTGGTTCAAAGGGTTTGGGGAACATGAGAAGTATGCCTTCTCAAAATAGTTTTTCGCTAGCAAGGCTGGGTAGCAAGCAAGAGAGTTGAAAGAAACAAGCAAACATACAAGTAATAAAGCCAAACATGCAATCTTCCTTGAAGACACAAAAGATCTTAAATAAAGAATACTAATCTTATGAGCCAACAAGAAAGAAAACAAATGATACAAAATACCTGTAAGCTTTTTCTCTTTTTCTTTCAAACCTCAAAAAGTATTGCTACTGACCAGAACTTGATTTTCCAAAACCAATTTAGATCCACTTGATGCTCCAAAAGTGGTGCCAATACTGATCAACAAGATCCATCATATAATAGAGATTGAAAACTAAAATAAAAAGCACAAAAATTAAAAGATGAGACTTCTCATTAATATTCAATAAAGGCACTCAGACCAAGGGATACATAGATAATCAACTAAAGGAGAGATACTTCCACATGCAAACCAAACTATAAGATAACCTCTCTACCACAGATATGAATCCACTAAAAAGGTAAAAGATACGAGATAATGGTGGTGATACCGCGGCACTCCCCCAAGCTTGGAACAAGCCAAGGGGATGCCAAAACTGATGACGAATTACTCCTTCGGTGGTGGTGGTTTTCTCTTGATAAGCTCTTCAATCAGCTTCCTTAACTCCTCGAACTCAAAAGTAAGAGTACGGATTAGCTTCGAGTTTTGATCTATACGGTTCATGATCATGTCAGACCGAGAATCCCAGTCCTTATTATTCTTCCTCCACTCTTCCTTCTTAGAGTGTTCTTTTCCTGCATGGTTAGAACGAGTGGTACAAGGAGGAAGTGTCCGTGGAGCGAGAATATGACGCAGAGGTTTCCCTCCTGTAGACATCCATGTTGTCCTCTTAAGCTTGGTGGGTTTTGCTACCAATCCAATGCTTGCGATGGTAGCGCGAGTGTACGGTTGCTTGTCCTCCTCCATGTCACCTTCATACCCTACCAAAATCTCCTCCTCCTTGGGGACTTGAGGTTCTTCTTCCTCGGGCTTCTTGCCTTTGTTGTTGGCGGAGGCCATGGTGCTCTAAACTTGAGAAGATTTCCTGACAGAAACAGATCGAAACGAAAACACGATGAGAAAACGATGCACGAACCTCGGGGGATCCGGGGGTTATATATTACGAAGTTTCAAGGCATAAGTAAGGTACTAACACGGAAACAAAGCGGAAACGGAGTTCGAGGGTGGCACACCCCCTTCAGGCGCAGCCAGGCTGGGCCCGCGCCTAGGGTGGGTCTGTCCATCCCGGACTCCGTTTCCTCTTTGGTTCCGTCTCGTAACTTCCCTTATGTATTAAAAACATCAAAAATATAAAAAGATTGGAGTTTCACGAACCTTCTGTTTTCACCACTTTTACCTATTCAAAGACGAACTTTGCAGATTCCTTTTCTCTTTCTCCTGAGAAAATTTCCTTCATACAAAACCCTTGCACAAACTCAATGACAACATTAGTGTAAGCAAAAACAATAAACCTTTGGGTACACACTTCAACTGAAAACCGATCAAAACAAAAGCTTCTATAAGAGGCAAATGCAAATGAAGGCAGAAATCTATCAAAACAGACCAGCAGGTAAAGATTGATTTTTTCAAAGACCTTCTGTTGCTCAAATCAAAAGGTATAGAACTGATGAAAGTTGGGTAACAACTTGGAGAACAAGCTCACAAAAATTCAGATCCATCCGAAGTACTGAGCTACCTCACGAATTTTTACAATGCAGCACAAAAATCTGTCCCAGGACAGCCACTTTTCACAACTCCTCTACTTCACAAAAGTAGTTGAACTTGACACAAAAACCAAAAAAAAAGGATAAGGAGCGGTTATTACTGAAGTAGTAACTTCCAAGACTCGACAAAACTCTTGGGTTATCTCCCAACAAGTACTTTTATTTAATGCCTTTAAGTTAGGCTCGAAACATTCAAAGATGCTCACATAGGATATATATATTTGAAGTGAAAGAGAGCATCAAGAAGCAAATAACCAACACACTTGAGTCTAACCCACTTCCTATGCATGGGGGTATCATGAGAAAACAAATTGTTGAAACAAAAAGCCACTAGCATAGGAATACAAACAAATGCAACTTCAAAGCTTTCAACATAAAACAGGGAAACTTAACATTATTGAGATGCATAAAACCATGTTTCCCTCTCTCATAATAACTTTCAGTAGCACTCTGAATAAAGTTGAAAATATAACTGTCACTAGCAACAACTTTATCATCAGAACAAGCATACTTACAGTCATCAAAAAGAGGTCCAAGGTCATAAACCGGATCAATAGAAGCAAGTTGTTCCATCCTGAAATCTTTATTAGGCAAGCTATTTTCACAAGGAGCTTTAGCAAACTTGGAAAAGTTAAACTCATAAGAATCTCCATCAAACTTAGTTAAATTTTTTCCTTCTTACAATCAATAATAGCTCCACAAGTGTTCAAGAAAGGTCTACCAAAAATGATAGGTCAAGTTTTGCTAGCCGCTGAATTAAGCACTAGAAAATCAGCAGGATACTTAATCTTACCGCAGAGAACCTCCACATCTCTTACAATACCAATGGGGCAAATGGTTTCCTTATTAGCAAGGTGGATAACCACATCAATGTCCTCTAGCTCACAAGGACCAATCTCATACATAATTTCCCTGTAAAGCTCATAAGGAATAGCACTAGAACTAGCACCAATATCACATAAACCATAGTAGCAATGATCACCAATTTTAACAGAAAGGACAGGAACACTAGATTTTCTAGCCTTACTAGGATGAGAGATAATATTAGAAGCATATTCACAGAAGACAATATGCTCATCCTCTATATTTCTAGTGATAATGTCTTTCACAATAGCTACCACAGGTTCAACATTCAATTGCTTACCAGGCTCCATAGTTTTCTTTGTACCTTTGTTATTTGCACTAATAATCATAGAATACTCCTTTACCTTAGCTGGGAAAGTCATTTTCTCAACATGAGGTTCAGGCACAATATGATTAGTAGTACAAACTTGAGTACTTCTAACTGGAACATGATTAACAACATCTTTGTAAGGAGCATGGTACTTATTCCACTTCTTCTTGAGAATTTCTATGTAAGAGGCAAATGCCTTGAAATAGTTGGCAATACTTTGGGAATCAAGACCCAACTCATTGCTAATATCACGGAAGTCACCAGTTCCCATAAAAGATTTAATGCATTCATAATCATAGTTTATACCTGACTTTCTTTCTTTGTCATTCTCCCAAGCCTTAGTGTTATCTTGAATACGGTCTAAGAGATCCCATTTAGCTTCTTCCCGTGTGAATGATCCAGCACAAGAAGCATCTAGTAAATCTTTATCATGAAGAGAAAGCCTAGCATAAAAGTTATTGAGAATAATATTGTTAGGGAGTTCATGAATAGGACATAAACATTAGTAACTTCAATCTCCCCCAAGCTTGAGTTGTACTTTCTCCATCAAGAGGCCAAAAGTTATATATAATATTTATATCCTTATGAATTTCACTGGGAGGATAAAATTTAGAGTAAAAGAGAGATGCCATCTCCTCCCATTCCATGCATTGTCCATTCTTCAGCAGTTTATACCATTCTTCAGCTCTCCCTTTCAAGGATATGGAAAGTAACTTCTTCCTCACCTGTTCAGTTGTGATACCAGCACACTTAAACAACCTGCGTAATTCATGGATAAAAAGCAAGTGATCACCAAGGTGGACTGTACCATCCCCAAAATAATAATTATCCATAACACGATTAACAATACTTGTATATCTTAAAAGGATCTATGTCAACAGGTGGTGGTTCATCTACTACCCTAGCAATGGTAGTAGTTTTTCCAAACAGAAAACCAAGTGGGTTATCCATATTGGAAACAAAGTAACAAGCAGTAACAAGAGCAATACTCACAGTAAAAGTTTCCCTTACCAGTTCCACTCTTCAATAGCGCTTCACTCCCCGGCAACGGCGCTAGAAAATAGTCTTGATGACCCACAAGTATAGGGGTGTATCGTAGTACTTTTGATAAATAGGAGTGTCGATCGAAGGTGTTGTACAGTGGTATGGAGCAGGAACTCTATGTAAATACTTAGCAAATAGATTTTTAGTGGTTTTCTGATAAGGCAACAAAACAAAGAGCAAGTAATAAAGACAACAAACAAACGGAGCAAGTGGCCCAATCCTTTCTTAGTAAAGGACAAGCCGGTGGAAATACTTATAAGGACCAAACGTTCTCGAGGACACATGGGAATTCTTTCAAGTTATTTCGCTTCAAATATCTGAGTACTCTTCTCTGGTGTTGTGTGGGTGAACCTGTGCTAATGTACCGACCTTAGTTGGACTAATACATACTTGTGATTAAACCCCCTACAGACATCCATAACTACAAGAAAGTAATTAAGATATAAATCTAACCACAACCTTAAACTCTGAGATCCTACGCTCCCTTGTGCAAAGGTGTCCTAACAGGGGTTCAGGTTTCTGTCACTCGGGCGACCCCACAATTAGTAGCCAAATACACAATGCATTCCCCTAGGCCCATAAATGGTGAAGTGTCATGTAGTCGACGTTCACATGGCACCACTAGAAGAATAGCACCACAACTTAAATACTAAACCATTGAATAATAACTCATCACAGATTCACTACTAACAACATGACTTCTCCCATGTCCTCAAGAACTGAACGAACTACTCACAAGACATCATATGGATCAAGATCAAAGATGATATGGTAATGGATAACAATCTGAACATAAATAATAATCCAATGGTTCCACTCACAAGCATCAACTACAATAGTAATCAACACTGGGAAGGTTTCCCCTAATGAACTAAAGCAATATCCAACACAATTGTTACAGCGGGATGGAGTAATGATGATGGTGCTGGTGGAGATGATGGTGTGGATGATGATGATGATCCCGATGAAGCCTAGCTTGACGATGGTGTTGATGGCGATGGTCTCCCCTCTTCGGGAAGGAATTCCCCCGATAGAAATTTGTCTGCCGGAGAGATCTTTCTCTCTCGGTGTTTTCCGCTCCCCAGAGGCGGCGGAAATCTATCTGTGGTCGCTCCTCGAGGCTTAGGGTTCCATAGGGAAGATATAGGCGAAGGGGCGGAGTCGGAGGCCAGGCAGGTGGGCCACACCTGCCCTAGGCGCGGGGTCAGTGGGCCCATGCCTAGGGGGTGTGGGACCCCTGCGGCCCCTCTTCGCTCCTCCTTCTAGCTTCCTTCGTCTTCTGGGGAAATAATATGTTTCCATATTTTTCTGGTATTTTTCTGATCTTCGCGAAATTGCGCCGAAATGCCTTCTTTTCCATCAGAATCTAGACTCCGGTAGTCCATCCTCCAAGAATCATCCAACATGCATAAACAGATGAAAAGCCATAAGTAATACCTCATAATAAGACAAATATCAATGAATAGAGGTAAATTATGATATAGAAAGGTGATTCAAATTGGGCGTATCACATAACAATGCAATTGCCACATCCCAAGATTTTCCAAATCTTGTAATGTGAAAAATAAATAAATAAAATAAATTATTGTTGAATTTTAGGGTGAAAAGAAACTTTTGTTTTTAAATGGAAATTAAAATCCCATCTTGAACAAACTTTAATAAAGTTTGAATTCAACAAAATCCAAATCAAGAGAAATGCATTTCCTCATAAAATGCATCTGGAAATTTAAACACTTGGAAAATAAATCCAAACCCTAAAACCCTAATGGAATAAAATCATTTTCCAAGTTATCTCCAAGCCTATGGATTTGATCCATATAAAAACTTGTCAAACAAACATTTCAAAATGATCAAGAATGACAAATAAAAATATTATAAGATCATATAAATTAGTTTCACTTAATTTGGAGCCATAGATAAAATCTTATGAATATAATAAGATAAGGAATTTTAATTTCCAAAAGCTAATAAAGCACTTATCTAAAATCCAAACCAATTGGTGAGAAAATGATCCTAAAGGTATTTAAAAAGATTAAAAAATATTAAATAAGATTTCACAAATTGGAATCACCAAGTTTGGATCTCTAAATAAAAAGATATGGATTTTATAAGATGAAGAAAGAAATATTAAATAAGGAATAATTAAAGACCAAATCAAATCTTGGCCTAACCCATAAACAAGTGGAATGAATATAATCCAAAACCCAAATAAAATAAAAGGATACACAATTTTCCAAAGTAAAATAAAATGGCTTAAACCAAATTCCATTTAAATAAAGACAAAACCCTATTAGAATGATTAATTAATTCATAGAAAAAGATATTTGGAATTTACCCAAGTGGAATAAAAGTTGTTTAATTAACTTAACTAAAATAAATCTTCCAAATAAAATTTAGGGGATTAAAACTATATTTAATTCCATTGGAAATAAAACAAATGCCCAATTCAAATGATTTGAGAATCACATTAAATACTTCCAAATAATTCAAAATGAATTATTTTGACACCCTATTAAGTAAATAAAACTTACTGAAAGGTTTTGGAAGGATTTTAGAATTTAAATGGAAATTAAAAACTATATTAAATCTCATTTGATTAAATACAAGGACCTACTTTAAGTAATTAAAAAGGCACTAAAGGAGTAAAAGTTTTATTCCAAATTTGACTTTAGATTACAATACTAATCAATATTTAACCCTACTCAAATCTTGGTTGAGGTCTGAATTCAAATGAATGTTTGAATTGCTTATTCAAAATCAAAATAGAAAAATCAAAAGAGAAAAAGAAAAACAAACAGAACAAAAAAATATGAAAAGGACTCAGCCCAGTCGGCCAGCCCAACAAGGCCCAACAGCCACTCCCTCTCTTTCCCGCAAGAAAATGTTTCGCACCAAGAAAGAAACCCGCAGAGACGTTGACGACCAGGCCCCACTCCCCCTGCCTCTCCTCGCTGACGAAACGACCCCACCACCAGCTCTCTTCTTCCTCACCCGCGCGCAAACCTCGCCGGCGGTTTTCTGTCGTTAAACGCTCGCGTGAATACGCGTTATTTCCTGCATTAATCCACCCCGCGACCATGCCCTCTTATTCGCCTGCCTCTCCTCTCCCTTTCCCCTCTGTCGCCTCACCCTAGCGCGCCCCCAGGCCGCCCAATTTTCCCCTGCACCACACACTGTTCCGACGAGCTCCGCGAGGAATTCCGGCAGCCCCTCGTCGCCCCTTGCCTCCTCGAGCACACGGACGTGACCCCCAAGCCCTGGCGCATCTCCCAGTAGCATTAGCTCGCTCACGCGTGCCCCAGAGCCTCGACAACGACGACACCAAGTGCTACCACCGTATGCTTTCTTCTCCGGTGACTCCTCTGGTAAGAACCTGACCGCCCCTCTCTTTCTCCTTCACGCACACATCATCACCATGTCCTTGCGCGTCTGACTATGTTCCCCACTCATCCTAGCACGCTCTGTAGCCTCGCCCCCGTCGACGTCTGACTGCACCCGACGCCAGGAGCATCTTCGACGAGCAATTGTCGACCACCTCGTGCGCCCCTTCGCTAGAAAGGACCGCCTTGAGCTTCCCCATGCCACGGCAATCACTGTGAGCCATCCCTCTTCCCTTTTCGCTTCCTGCATCGCTAGCTCCACCGCTAGCCGAGCGTCGCCGCCGCGCGCAGCCGTCGAGCGCCGCCAGAACATGGTCAGGGTGATGATGGCCGTTAGATGATGATCTAATGGATGCGATAGAATCACTTAACGCCAAAGCGGTACGCAATCTGTGCCGTGCGATGTAACTTGATCCAACGCCTCACGTTGCTGATCCACGCGAACCGGTACCGACGAATTAGAACACGCCACGTGGCTCTGCTCGTTTGAATTAAAACAGATTTGATCTATTAGATGCTAGATTTTGTAAAATTTATAACTTTTAATCTACATATCCAAATTTTGCAAACTTTATATCAATGGATTCAGAAAAACAAGACCTAGCCAACCATGCACTTTGTTTAGTAAAAAGCTTCTATTAAATTGTTTGTTTTTACAGAAACTTGTGTATGCATGTTTAGGATATAAAATTTATTCCAAAATGTTTTGAGGATAAAATCTTTGGCAAATGGTGTGTTTTGAACCTACTGACCATAGGAAACAAATTGTGGTTTCAAAAATGTATTTGGTGAAGCAAAAGAATAAATCTTTGATTTAAACCATTTCTAGTCAAATAAAAATATGGTTTAATTATTAAAAATGGTTTTGGAAGAAAACCTTTGAGAAATGTTTTGGAAATAAACTCTCTGACCCTAAACACAAGGTTATATGGTTTGAAAACATATTTTGAGAAACCTATAGAATTTTGCCTTATTAAAAGCATTTCTTCACCACATAAAATAATGACTTGACCTAAAAATGAGTTATGAAGTAAAATCTTATACAAATGATTTTGCCACTTTATAAAATGACCATTAGGTGTTTTCAAATGTTTATGAACCATTAGAAACCACTTTTTCAAATAAAACAATCCTTGACATGCTTGCATGCATTGCTTTGTTTTTATCATTTTATGTGATGAATTGCTTGAATGGTAGATTGAAATATTGTTTGCTTGATTGAATTGTAGTGACTTGAACATTGTGATTGTTTCAAAGACAAGGAGTGAACTTATACTCTCTACCAAAAAGTCAAGTGATGCTACATACTTTTGTCCCATTATTTTCACTATGCATTAGTGATATTTCTAAGTAGGACTTGCATGAAATTTTGCTAAGTATAAACTATGCTATGGGAAATCCTAGTAGATGAAACCTTAGTAGAATTTCCTAAGTTAAGATTCCTACTACTATCATGCTTAGCTTAGCTAGTAGAAAACAAGGGAGGAATATATATTCATGCTATGGAAAAATTTCTAAGTCTGAGGACTTGTGTTTTATTTAATAAAACAACTAAGTGAATGAATCACCTGGGTGGAATGGAAGGAATGGTTTGTGTTCAGTGGTCATGCAAGTCCAGTATGCTGGGGAAAACTTGGGCATCACCAAGTCCAGTATGCTAGGGAAAACTTGGTGTCTTACTTGTGGATGGCCACCCAGGAACAAAGAGATTTGAGATGTCAAATGTTGAGAAGCTTCAAGTGCAGCCACTTGGCATTATGGGCTCTGCCTGGATCATATAGGTTGCAATAAATTAGCCAAATGGACAGTTGGTGGTAGGGGTTTGATAGGTTGGAACGCGTCCATTTTGGTCTAAGGGAAGGCTTCTGAAAGATCTTGTCTTGGTGAAACCAAGTCTTGTGGGGAAAGTGCACCACCTCTGCAGAGTGTAAAAAAATAAGTACTTAGCCATGTCCCTGGCAAAGGACAATTTGAGCATCAAGACATGGAAGCTATCAAGAATCTCATCATCCCAATTTCTAAGTTAAAAACTTGTGGGTGAACAAGGATTGAAGGATCACCAATTTCTATTGGGAGATGCCTTGGGAAAGATTTTGTCAAGCAAAAACTTAGTGTTTTCAAGTGATAAAGGAAAATCTATTTTGAGCAAAGCAAGCCTAAGCTCCACTTAGCCAAATGCATATAGATGATAGACTCCACTATACTACCATAGTATCACTTGCCAATACAATTCAAATGTATTGACCCTTGTGGTTGTAACTTGTTATGTTGCAGGTTTGATTGTTGTTAGTGAAGTTTAATGATTAGGATTACAAGTCTACAACCAACATGTCTGTCTGTGGCACTTTGAAGATGAAGGACCCCATGCTATTCTTATATTCTGCTGCATTGTAATGAGATAGCCAAATGAGCTATGTAAGATGTAATAAATTATGTTATTCCTGGTTATAAAGTTGTATTATGACCTTTGTTTCTTGATATTACATCTTAACTATGGATGCTAGCTATTGATCCAGGGACTAGCATTGTAAACACAGGGATCTCTACCTTATTAAAGGTTGGGAACCTTATAACAATACTAGACATCATGATCCTATGAGATTCGATTGGGAAATACAACAAGATACATAGACCGCATCCAACTGCATCTATAACTAGAAGTCCACCTTTGGGTTATCATCTCAACCCCCTCCAGTATTAAGTTGCAATAAACAGACAACTTCTTTAAGCAAAGTGTGTAAGGTAAACAATCCACTTGTTCCATGAACAAGAAACTGTTGTTTTCTCCCTAGTGGCAACAACACATCTACAACCTTAGAGATTTATGTCACTTCCCGTAGATTAAATAGAGGCATGAACCCACTATCGAGCATAAATACCCCCTCTTGGAGTCACCAGCAACTACTTGGACAAGATAGCTACTAACAACGGAGAGCATGCAAGATCACAAACAACACAAACATGATAGAATCAATAAGACAAAACCATTAATCAATCTGACATAGTAATCTCAATATTCATCGGATCCCCGCAAACACCACATGCATGATTACAAATAGACGAGATCTAGATGATGAACGGAGCTCACAATATCTAGACATGAAAGCACAAAGGAGGAGATACAACCATCTAGCTACTACATGGACCCGTTGTCCAAGGTAGAACTACTCACGCTTCATACCGGAGGCTGGCAAGATGAAGAAGAAGGCCTCCAAGATGATCTCCCCTCCGACAGGGTGCCGGGAAGAGCTTCAGATCCCCTCGATCTAGGGACGATGGTGGCGGCTGCTATAGACGGTTTCGTGGAATATTGATCGGGTACTTAGGGTTTTGGCATCGAGGGCTTCTTATAGGCGAAGAGGCGAGGCAGGGGGTCGCCAGGGCGGCTGCACACCCCCAGGCACCAGCCCACCTTGGTCGCACGGCCAGGGGGTGTGGCCCCCTGGTGGCCCTCCTCCGTCTTGTATTCAGGCTTCGTGTTCCCCATGGTAAAATATTGACTTTGGCTTTTGTCCCGTCCAATTCTGAGAATATTTATTTTCTGCCTTTCTGGAACCAAAAACAGAAGAAAACATGCAACTGGCACTGTGGCATCTTGTTAATAGGTTAGTACCAGAAAACATATAAAAACACCTCAAAGTGTAGACATAGCAAAGCAAAGTAGATACTAAACAAGCATGGAACATCAAAAATTATAGATACGTTTCCGACGTATCAAGCATCTTCAGGAAAAAAATTATATATAAAAAAAGAAAAAAAGCACCATGCTCATGGTAAATAAAAATATCGCTGAGATTCTCATTGTCTGTTGCCTTGTCATTTTGATATGGGATAGCTCCTGTGTCATGGGGCAAGGGGTACCCAGTTGGCGGTTCTCTATGATACACATATACTTACAATGATAAGAACTTGCTTGTGACTAAAGTTGAGTAGCATGAGGAACGACCCTCGTACTCAAGGGACATGAGATTTTCAACTTATGATCTGTCAAGCATATACCTCATATTTGTATCACTTTAACCTTAATCACTTCAAGATGCTTATAATAGGGGCAATGAGAGCTCAAAGCTAATAAGTAACATAATTTTTGGAAGCTCTTTATGAAACTTGAAATCCCTACTTCCCTCTGTGAAGGGCCTTTCTTTTTACTTTTATGCCAAGTCTCCATCTTCTATCTTTATGCACCAATTAAGAGAGCATAGTTGTCATTCTTAGTTCAATGTGCACTGTCCCAAAACTTGTTGGTTGATTCATAACTATGATATTGCTTGTTCTTAAATTATTTGTATCTAGTCACCCTTATGAACTTTGAAGGTGTCCTATGCATTTATGTTTTGCTATACCATGAAGGACAAGATGAGTACCACTCATGCTATGTTTTCTATATGTGAAACAAACATATGTCTTTCAATGTTATTCATGATCTTTTGTTTGTGTTACCTTTCATGTTACAACTTAGTTGCTATGTCTTATTGTTAGAACTACATCTTTCATGCTCATGTTTAGAGTACTATGATCCCATCTATCAATGCTTTACAATATCTTGATCAAGATTTTGATAGTGCATGCAACCTCAAAAATTATTCTTTTTATCACTTACCTACTCGAGGACGAGCAGAAGTTAAGCCTGTGGATGCTTGATACGTCATAAACGTATCTATAATTTTTTATGCTCCATCCTTCTTTTGTACCAACTATCTTATGTTTTGTCTACACCTTGAGGTATTTTTATACATTTCTGGAACTAACCTATTGAAAAGATACCGCAGTGCCAGTTGCCTGTTTTTTGCTGTTTTTGGTTTTAGAAAAGCTAGTAAAGAAATATTCTCGGAATTGGACGAAACAAAAGCCGAGGTCTATTCTTCCAGACGCAACACGGAGCCCGAAGGGGAGCCACGAGGTGGCCACAACTTGGGCTGGCGCGGGTCCACCCTAGGCCATGCCGCCCTATGGTGTGGGCCTCTCGGGCATCCACCTACCTTCCCCTTTCGCCTATATATATACGTCTCTTCGAGACGAAAACCCTACGTAGATCAGAAATCCACAAAAAGTTCTGCAGCGCCGTCACCACCGAAGAGGAGATTCGGGGGACATAAGTCTTTGTTTCGGCACTTTGCCAGGATGGGGAATTGCCCCCGGAGCCATCTCCATCGACTCTATCACCATCTCCATCGTCGTTGCTAACTCCCATGATGAGGAAGGAGTAGTTCTCCCTCGAGGCTAAGGGCTCTACCGGTAGCTATGTGTTCATCTCTCTATCTATATGCGTGATCTTATTGAGATCATGAGCTTTGTAACCTAGTTGAATAAGTAGATCTACTCTGTTACTCAAGTGCTTTAATTAATCTCCGCTTATCCCCATGTGTGTGAAGTTGACAGTGTGCACACCGTGTGGCACTTAGGCTAAAGATTACATACTTATCATGAGTTATATTTTGAGTTGGATGTCTCTATGAAATTGTAGTGTTTGTTGGAACCATCTAACGCTCAAGGTGATAGTGTGGGGTTAGGGAATGCAAACTTTAAGGAGAGCTTTTGTAGCCCTACCGTGGATTGGAGTTATCCAACCGGAGAGTAGTTCAGAGTAGCATACAGAAGAGAAGATATTTATATGAGAGTGTCCAATAGTGAAAGTATGATTCCTAGGCCTTGCTTCTAAGCATTGAAACACCATTTACAACTAGTCCTGCTACATGTTTGCTTGCTGCCATCTTTATTTCAGATTGCAATCACCACTTATAATAATCCATATTACTTGTACTTCACTATCTCTTCGCCAAACTAGTGCACCTATACACCTGAGAAGTGTATTGGGTGTGTTGGGGACATGTAACACCCTCAGAATCAGACCTATGCAAGTTTTAGCGAAACCCGCCAAACCCGCATAGAAACGATTCAAAGGTGCCCACCAGGCACTTGCGTGCGGGTGGAAAACGAAGTAATAACATTACACAACAGTCCTTGATGGGACCCACAGAACAGATATATATACAACAGCGACTCAATGAGTCAAGAATACAGATATAATATACAAAGATTCAAATCACCTTGAAAACGTTAGAGCGTCCGACTACGGACAAGATGCAAATGAGGCTAAGAGCCCTGAAGAATAACCAATGGCGTCCATAACCCTGCCCAGGCCAAGCCGAAAGGGTAACCCTGCTAACGACGTCGATCTCAAAACCTGCTCAAAACAAAAGGGGTGCCGACAAAGGCAAAGGAAAAAGAGGAGCGTCAGTACTGAGGCCAGTACACGGCGAGGCTAGAATTCGGCGGTCCTCGCCTACATAGGTATGGTGGACTGAAGCGACAGCGGCAGCAAGCACTAAACAACCTATAGAGACTCGATACTACTGGCGGCTATTAGAGAGGGGTAAGAAAGACCTGTTCGGATCCAACCTGATACTATCATCAAACAAACCCATCCTGGTGTTTCCCCCTCGATACCAAACGAGGAAGTCAACCGAGGAACTCACACAGTTGGCAGTTTTACTTATTCAGTTATAGTTGCGGCACTTTACTAGTCAGGTTTAGATAATCATCCTGATAAAGTAAGTAGTGGGTACTTTTAGTTAACCATTCCGTTATAGTTGCAACACTTACTAGTCAGATACAATTAGCATGAGATAACCCAAGACCCAGCAGTTGTTGATACTTTTATTTAGCCATTCCGTGGTAGTGAAGCTGATTACTAGTCATATCGGATACCAGTCAATTTATAACAGTAAACTTTAGTTATAATTGTCTATGATCAAGCACTGTGCTCCAAGTCGTCCATAACCACGGACACGGCTTCTCGAAAAGATTTAACCCTGCAGGGGTGCACCAAAGTATCCACAAGCACTTCGACCCTTTTTGCCAGATCAGTTAACATACACCCATCGGTATGTCGGCGGGGCCTAAGTCACGACGTTCCCAGATCCAAAGCAAGTACATGGGGGCCACCCCACCAAGTCGACACCCGCAACGAAGTCGGCCGGTCTCCGAGACGGACTTAGGGTTTGGGTATACGGCTGTGAACGACAGCAAATCCCCAAACGGGGACTGTCGACACCGTGAAATCGTGTCCCGATCCTAAACAGTACAGGTGCTATCTGTCGCACAATTTAAATAAAGCAGTAAAGCATGGCATAAGTACAGGATCGTAAATAAAACCTCAAACTAGTTTGTGGCCCCCAGTACAATACTTTGAAATCAGGTAATAATCAATGGGGGGGCCATATCTCCCCACCTGTGGTTAGCGCGCTCGATCTCGGAACAGGTGTCAAGAACTCGGGGTCCTACGGGACACAAGTGGGCGGTCGGAAACCAGATATTATCTATCACCCACCGATGCCTCTGCTTACTTCAATTTTAGTTGTTAAGCAGTAATTAAAGTGAACAAATAAATAAAGCCATGGTCTTCTCCAACATTGGACATGCGGCAATTCTCCAACAACTGTGGTACTTGACGACACGCAACAGCACTTGAGCAAGCGACTACGACGCGCAAGTCCAACTATCTACCAAACAACAGGTAATAGGATGTGTCCAAGGCAATATAGGGCTGCAAGGAATATCACGGGTACGGAAACTAGAGCATCGCAACACAGATAGCAATAGATCAACAGGAGGGAAAAAATGCTATGAAAGTAAGATAGGTAGAAAGGGGGAGATGCTCGCCTGAAAACATTGTCGAAGGTTCGACCGAAGATCGGGGCGAAGCTCACATCAACTCAACGGCCTTATCCGCGAAGAGGCAAAACACTAGAAGAAACATCGGATGCACTATTTAATACAACGGCAGAAGATCGGCATGATGCATGTATGATGTATGACATGGCAAAGGTGCGATGCAATTAGGCCATATTAAGCGGAACCGGGGTCCCGACAATTAATTAAACGGTTCAAGTTATTTAGATGCCCCGCAATTTAAATGTTGTCTTAGCATGGCAAAAGATAGCACCGGTTCGCTACACAATTTTAAATGAGGCCAATATGAGGCTAGATTTGCCCGCATATGGGCCACATATTTAATTATATGGTGAATCGGCGTAAGGCCCCCAAACCACATGACAAGCATGCATGCAAGATGAATGATTAAAGTGCAACAGGTTTTATATTTAGCATTTATAAAATAGGGCTCGGGAAAAAGGGGTCACACATTAGGGTTCGACGATCTTGGGGTTCCGGGGTTCGGGGTCGGTCTCGGGGTTCAGGGTTCGACGGATCGTTCTCGGACTCCGGGATCGTTCTTGGGTAACGGGGTAGATCTTGTCGCATCCGCGGTCTTCGGGTCATTGCCGACGGTCATGGCGTTCGGGATGAAGTACTTGTCGCATCGGGGTCTCGGTGTCCCCGGATCCGATTGAAGACCTCGGCGTTCGGCAAACTTCGAAGTAGACCTTGGAGTTCTGCGATGATCTTGTTGATTCCCTGTCGAAGGCCTTGGCGCTTCGGATCGGTCTTCGGTTCGGGGCCTCAGGGCCTTGGGGTTCGCGTCCGTGTGGCGGTCTTGTTGTTTCGTGTAGGCGTTCTCGAGGTCGATGGCGAACTTGTCCGGTACCGGGGTTCGGATCCGGGAAGGAGTACTCGGGCGGTATCGCCTTCGGGTTCCGTGAAGGAGATGCTTTGGGGGCCTCGGTCGTCAGACTTGTGCACGGCGCCGGTGTTTCATCGGGCTCATCGGGTTGGTGTCGATCTCGGTGAAACATCTTCGCCAAACGGATGGCGGCTTCCCGGAGGTCTTGTCGGTGAGGGAGTTCTTGTGGGGTTCCGGTTTCTTCGGACAACGACGCGGACTCGGGTACCTTGTGACCATCTACAAGCTTAACAACACCTGATGCAACACATGTACAAAGGCGTGGACAAACAGCCACTATGCACGCGCGCTTGAACAGAAGAGGCATGCACTGGCGAGCTTGCACGGGGATCCACGGAGAGCCAAACAGAGGAGGGCGCGCTGTCCCTGCAGAGGAAGGCCGGCAGGGTCGCAGGAGGGCACGAGGTCGCGCGGCGGGGACGGAAGCAACAGCGCTTGCGGCGCTGGCGGAAGGCGGGGCGCCACCGGCGGGCTTGGCCGGCGGACGAGGAGGGTCGGCCGGTGCGGGCCCGCGAACGGCGGCGGGACGAGCTCGAGAGGGACGGGCCGGCGGCAGACGAGGCCCGCGGCGGCGCGGCCTGCAGCCGCCGGGGACGGGGAGAAGGGGAGCGGCGCGAGGCTCGGCGGAGAGAAGGAGGTGGACGAGGGCGAGCTCGGGCGGCCGTCGCGGAGGAGGCGGCGCCGCGGGGGAGGCGGTTGGCGGCGGACGGGGAGGCGCAGGAGCGGGCGGCGGCGGGTGGTTGCTGCGGTTGACGGGGAGAGGCAGACGAGGGAGAGGGGGCACGGCGCGGCTCGGGAAGGTGGGCGACGCCAGGTAGAGGTGGACCGGAGGGAGGACGGCGAGGCGGAGACGGCCGCGCGGCGTCCGGAGGTGGGCGGACCGGCGAGGAAGGTGGTGAGCGGGTGAGGGCGGAGGAGGAGGGAGAGTGGCGGGGCGCGCGCGGGAGGAGAGGGAGCAGGTCGGGGAGAGGCGGCTCCGGCGGGGAAGGAAGAGAGAGGGGGCAGCGGTCGCTGGAGGAGAGGAGGAGGGAGCGGCGGGTTGCAGAGGGGAAGGAGGAAGAGGACGAGGGCGGGTCGCGCGGGGGAGAGAGGACGAGCGGGGTGGGGCCAGGCTGGGTCAGGGGAGCGGGGTGGACTGGGGGAGGCTGGGACTGGGTCGGGGTAGGGAGAGAGGCCAGGCGGTGGGGCTGCTGCGGGCCTGCGGTGGGACCCAGGGGCGGTGAGAGAGGGGTGGGGCTGTGTGGTGTGGAGAGAGAGGGAGGCCAAGTGGCGGGATGGGGTTGGGTAAGGGAGAGGGGTGGAGTGAGGTGTCACGAGGGGAGTGGTCGGGGTGAGGTGGAGGCTGGGTGGTAGACTAGGGCAGGGTAGACTAGGGATTTTTGGGTTGGGCCGTTTTAGAACTGGGGTGGTCGTTCGGGTCTATCCGGCCCGTTCGACTGCCCCACTAAAATAATATAATAATTTTATTTAATTCTAAATGCACCGTTTGCAAACCGATAGCAGACAAACAAAAATATTCCGGAGACCCGGGGTTTGCATTTTGAAACAAGTCGGGGCGTTTTAGAAAACAAAAACAGGTTTTTCCGCAAATAGTTTTACACAAGCAAATGCAAGATGATGACGATGCTCAAATGCAATGTGGCATGATGACATGAGCATGCGGTCATGATGATGCAATGCACAAAACAACGCGATTTTCTAGTAGTGGTTTTTGCGGGATGCCACAGGACACAAGAGACTTCTTGTATCTTGATTGCAGGGTTGCTTGAGAGGGATACCTTTGATCTCTTCCTCCCTGAGTTCGATAAACCTTGGGTGATCCACTTAAGGGAAACTTGCTGCTGTTCTACAAACCTCTGCACTTGGAGGCCCAACACTGTCTACAAGAATATAAGTGTGTGTAGACATCAGAGCTCAAGATGCGCCATCTCTAGAAGATCTCATGCTTGAATCTTTTCATCCTCGGTGGTCATGGTTCGATGAAGGCAAGTTGTGAGACCCTGGCGCCTTGATTAATAGGATTGATAGTAGGGGAGCAAGTTGCAAGTCTTCATCAAGCGAGCGCGAGCAAGAGCAATCAAGAAAGATGTTTCATCTTGAGGAGGACAAGACCGTCTACATCGAGCTCAAGTGGGATGCTCAAGGCAAAGGTATAATCTTGAGGGTCTCATGTTGTTTGTTGGGAGACCGGGTTTAGGATAGATAGTTGTACTATCAAGAGGGGCTCTTGAGTGAGTAACTCGATCATATCTCTCGGAGAGAGCTCAAACCTTTGCATACTTAGCATCATATTTCTTAGTTGTTATTTAGATCTTATCCAAGTGAGGTTCTAGGGCTTGTGGTATCTTCGTAACAAAGCTCTAGTTCATCAAAAATGGATTTCCCTTGTATATCTTATTGTGTTTTTGATCTTGGAGGTTTTTCTGGATCCTCACCAAGGGAGGTATCTCACATAATAATACTTGATATTTTATCCCTTGGTGGTATCCAATATTTCCAACAAAATTGGTTTCATCCGATTCGAAGTTCAGTTGCTCAAGTTATTGCATTTGTTGCTGCTGTCAGAACTGCCAGTCATGTCCAATAGTACCAGACTTTTTGTCCAGTAGTACCGCTCGGCTACGGTAGTATTGCCTGGCGGTATCGATCACATCTGAACCTAGCAGCGAGCTGGGGCTCCTCCTCAAGAGCGACCGGTTCCCCCACCAAGTACTACAGGTGTCAACGGTAGTATCGCTCCATGGCCCGGAACTACCGGTAAGTGGTAGTAGCACCCTTGGGTCTGGTACTACCGATGGCTTCTAAGCTAGTTCAGCTCCTCGGTTTTGTTCGCAGGCTCGCCCGACTGCTCACATTGGTACCTGGCAGGTAGTACCAGGATTCTTCGGTACTACCGTTGCCAAGTCCGGTACTACCGGTTGTCGTAGCATCCCAACGGGCAGATTTTGGCCCCCCCTATAAAAGGGGCCCTTCTTCTCCATTAGACTTATACTTTTGAGCTCTTTGCCCCCTCCATTGTTGATTTCCTTGAGCTTGCTTCCTCCCTCTTCCTCCCATGATTTTTGCATCTTTTTGAGGAAAAAGAGAGAGGAGATCTAGATCTACAATCCCACCAATCCATCTCTCCTCTAAGTGAGGGGAACATATTGGGATCTAGATCTTAGAGACTTTAGTGGTTTTCATCTTGTGTTCTTCCTCTCTTATTACCCCAATAGATTTTATAGCTTTGGTGGAATTTAGGAGTGAAGGACTTGCCATTGCATTAGGTGCATCGTTCGAGTTCTCCTCGGAGGATTTGGTTGGTGAAATTAAGAAGCTTGTTACTCTTGGGTTCTTGGAACCCTAAACGGCCGTGTGTCCTTTGTGGTGAGTTCTTGGGGCCTCCAATTAAGTTGTGGAGCTCTTTCCAAGTTAGTGGCCTTTGTGGTGATTATTGGGAGTCTCTAATTAAGTTGTGGAGATTGCCCCAATATTGTATGGGTCTGGTGACCGTCCTCAAGTGTTTCATAGTAGATCAGATGCTTGCCGTGCGGTGGGTGCTCGAGAGAATAGGGCGAGGCCTCTTGTGGCATTGGTGGTCTGCGTACCGCCCACCCCTCCAACAAGATGTACTCCCTTGTTGGGAGGAACTCGGTAAAACATCGTCGTCTCTACGTGTCTCAGTTATCTTTATATTCGAGCCCTTTACTTATGCACTTTACATTTTGATAGTCTTCGTGCTTGAAGTAATCTATCTTTCTATCACTTTGTTGCTTGTCTTGTTTAGCATAAGTTGTTGGTTCACATAGGTGAATCATAATATATATAGGTTTTGTGCTTGACAAAACAAAAAACGCTAGTTTTATTCCACCTTTATTAAGCCCATCTCGTAAAAGTTTTAACTCGCATATTCACTCTCCTCTAGACAACATCTATGATCTTTCACCTTGCCTCAGGGTCTTCCTTAGGGAGACGGAAAAAAAGTATGCATGCTAGCAAACACCACTATATAGGGAGCGTCTAGAGCTTAATCGTCACCTTGAAGTCACACTACTATTTGTAATATGGAGCAATTTTGAACCTCATGAACAAAATATTTATATGTAAACAATAAAAACTGTACCGCATGAATAAAAAAATTGTATTGCATCTAGGTGGACAAAAAATTGTGCTGCGGAAACATTTTTCTCAGTTGCAACCCACATGCAATTCCCAGGTCGCACAAATCACTAGACAGATTCAAGGGCGAGAGATGACTGGATTTAACAAGTTCTCAAACGCCTAAGAACTAGCAAATCCGTACAATATAATACTCCCTGTGGTCCATATTAATTGTCACTGAAATAGATATATTTAGACATATTTTATTGCTATATACGTCCAATTCAGCAACAAGTAATATGGATCGGAGGAAGTATGACACACTTATAGAAATTGACCAAGGCATTGATCTGGAAACATTCAATCTCAAAACAGTAAGTTTGATGTTGATTAATTCAAATATATGTTTGATGCTTGCAATCATGTAACTGCACTTTATATAAAAAATACTCCATGTAACTGCAAATATACGGTCCTTCGTATATGATCCTCCAAAAGCCAGACGAATACCAATTCACAAGCACCAATTAAAAATCAGTAAAACTCACCTAGCTAGGACCTCTCATAGCGATTCGACACCTAGACCGTGGATCTAATGCTTGAACGCTCCAGATCAACCGAATATACCGAACCGTCCGCTAATCACTTTTACTTCGTCCGATCGCGGTAAACATGGAAACGGGCAAGACCACCGTGATCGGGCTGCTACTCCGAAGGTTAAGTGAGCCCGTTTCTAATTCACCGGGCTGAAGAACGCTCATGTCGGCCGTAGTGGTTGAGCCTCACCAAAAAAGGCCAACGCAACCTGATGCCCTGGAAAAAAGCTAATGCAACCCGGTGTGGCACATCGGCAGTGCCGTTCCTCCTCCTCCCGCCCCTTCCCTCATCGGCGCTTAGCTTGAGAAGCGATTCGTAGCGGCGGAGAACCTACCAGGCAAAGCTGCAAAAGATGTGGGCCTACCAGGCAAAGCTGCAAAAGATGTGGGTCTACTGGTTGCTGAACTCGATCTATTTTGCATCGATTTAGAGGAGGAGACCCAATTCGGGATCTTCATCTCTAATCCTCCACCCGTGCGGCGCGACGACGCCAGCTCAAGTCCAATTCAGGATCTGACAGCGCCGGCGGCGACGATGGGGCCACCACCTCATCCCAGCCCCACCTTTTCGTGGAGTTCAAAGTCGCGGTGAGTGTTGGCCTCTCTGCCGGCATGCAGATATTTCTCCTCTTCCGCTTACTTCTTGCTACGCGGTGACGAAGAGTGCAAGAGCAACGCCAACTCAACCCCATGTTCGTGAGAAGGCTCAGGAGCGACCTGCTGATGTAGTTGTCATCCTCTTTTCTAAGCCAGTATTTCAGGTGCGGTTTTTACGTAAAACCAATTGGGCAGTACTACGCGTCCCCCGGGGGATAAAAATTTCTGATCCCCTGGGTCCTCTTGCTGACGCGTGTCCACCTAAATCCTCTGCGTGTCCACCTAAATCCTCTTTTTGCTACACTCAGACCCACTTTTGCTACATACGCCCCGCTTTTGCTACGCTGTAGCAGAAAACGGTTTGACCCAGAAATAGAAAAAAAGATTGGACCTCGTCGGAGAGTTCGCCGGAGACCTCGCCGGAGACCATGTAGCAATTTTTTTTAACTAATGTAGCAAAATCGACTTCGCCGGAGAATCGCCGGAGACCTCGCCGGATACCTCGTAGCAAGAAGTTTGTGCTATTGTAGCAAAATCATAAAACATATGTAGCAATATAATTATGCTAATGTAGCAAAAGTCGACTTCGCCGGAGCAAAAACTTGTAAGAAAAAAATTTAATGTAGCAGCGCCGCTCGCCGCAGGTAGCAACACCAGAACCCGTATATAGCAGGACCGGTCGCCATGTGTAGCAGAGCCTCTCGCCGAAGGTAGCACCACCGCTCACCGCAGGGTAGCAACGACTGTCGCCATATGTAGCAACACCAGAAGTTGTATGTAGCATATTTGGTCATGGTATGTAGCATCGCCGCGGGGACAGCTCATTTGATCACGGCGGGGCTAGCCATGGCGGAGCAGCGTGGGCGCAAAATAGGACGAGCGGAGAGCTCCGTCTCTGTCTCCAGTGACGACGACGGACGGCCACTGGTGTGGGATGCGGAGGCGGAGCAGCGGGCGGCGGCCATGGCGTCCGGACGTCCGGGCGTGTGGCACAGGACGACGGTGGAGACCCGTGTGGCAGCGGTGGCGGAGTCAAACCATGGCCACACCATGGCGGCCAGGTGCACCCTCGTAGCAGAAGACTCTCGCAGTAGTAGCATCCACCGATGACCATGGTAGCATCTGCTGCCAACCACGATACCATCCGCAGTCCACCATGGTAGCAGACCACGCCTCCAGGTTCTCGCAGTAGGAGCACCGCTCGCTGCACCAACTCCGGCCAAGCTAGTAGCACAACCTATTATAGCAGATCCTCCCTAGCCGTGGCTCGACGTCCATGGCCACCATCTCCTGCGAGAGGAGCACGGCGGCGCGATGGCGCAAGCTGCAGCGGCGCGGGCGCACGCGAGATGCAGCGGCGGCAGGCGCACGCGAGATGTCGTACGGAAAAGGATAAGGATAGCTAAAAACGAACGGAAGGTTGCGGTGGTTTCAACTCACGCACGCAAACGAGAGAGAGACCCGGGGATCGATCCCCCGGGGGAATCGTATCCTTTTCCATAGAAAAACAGACTGGACCTCGTCGGAGATTTCGCCGGAGACCTCGCCGGCGACCGTGTAGCAAAAATGTTGTGCTAATATAGCAAACCCGACCTAACCGGAGACCTCGTCGGAAGACTTCGTCGGAGACCATGTAGCAAAAGCTTTGCGCTAATGTAGCAAAACGATAAAACAGTTATAGCAAATAAAATAGTTTATTGTAGCAAATCCAACCTCGTCGAAGATCTCGCCGGAGACCTCACCGGAGATCTCGTAGCAAAATCTATATATTGATGTAGCGAAGCAATAAAACTTTTATAGCAAAAAGATTGTAGCAAAATCCAGCGCTACAGTAGCACCATCGGAGGTCTCCTAGTGCCACCACAGGCCGCATGTAGCAAATGTGATGCCCGCTTGTAGCACCAACACAGCCGCATGTAGCAAACCCCCGATAGGCTTGTAGCACCACTGTTAGGCGCACATAGCGTCGCCATTGGCCAATGTAGCAACCCTCGACCCCGTACGTAGCAGCGTCGCCGACTACATGTAGCATATCCCAACACGTAGTTGTAGCAGCCGTCGTCCCTCGCAGCACCAGCCCAAGAGAAATATGGCTCACCGGAGAAGCTTGTTAGTGATGACAAGGGTAGGCACCTTCAGTTCCACGGCAAAAAAAACATGGCGATATCTAGGTCGCGCACCAACTGTTCCGTACTAGTACGTATCAGCACTAAGATTAGCACGCTGCACGCAGAAGGCACCGTGTTACACTTCAAAAGTAGCAGTCCAGGTAGCCGTGCCAGTGCCCCCTGCTGAACTCGACCAGGCTGCCGTACGTCCTGTCGGCGATACCCACGAAAAGCGCCTCAGCGCCGTCATCCGGGCTGAAGGACACCCCAGCGATCTCCCCGAACAGGTCGATCTCTTGCGTGCGGGTGTACCCGGCAGCGACGTCGTACACGTGAACAAAGTCCGCCGGCTCCGACGTCGTATACGGAAAGAAGCCACCCGGGGGATCGATCCCCCGGGGGAACCGTATCATTTTCCAAACCAATTCTACATATAGCGTCCGGGTCTTATTCCGGGATGTCTACTCGCATTCTGAGATCTGTGCAGCACCTTGTGCTGGTTGCAAAAAAACCCTCCAAGCATATTTTCTCCTCGTTGCAAAGAACACCTCCGAGCGTTCGTAGCGCGAGAACCATGGAACTGAAAGCCGAAGCAAAGGGAACAAATAAAACCCGATTTTGCAACTGATATGCAGGATCTGGACCAGAGTATTAGGAAACATAGAGATAAATAGGAAATAATTGGAAGACACGTGGGAGCAAATAAAATCCAAACAAAAATTTCTTTAACAAGAATACAGAACAAGGAGCCGAGGAAGTGGTGGATCAGATCGAGCATCCAGATCTGCTACTTTTCTGCCACGGGAGCATCCAGGCCAAATAAATAGAATCTGCTGCTATCATTCCTGCCAGCGATAAGAAAGGAGGATGAACACGTACGGCTTCCAGCAGCCATCCATTAAAAATTCGGCTGCCCAAGGGAGGATGAATCATGGATACCAGGCGGCTCCTTCAAGGAGGATGGATGCCACGGCGGCCGCAACGCCTCCTCTACCACGTCCTCCCGTCCGAAGCCTGCGCCACCGATGACCGATGTTGCCGGTCTGCGACGCTGGGCAGGGGAGAAGAGAACGTGAGAGAGAGAGACGGCGACAGGGGAAGGGATTGAAGCTCCACAAGATAGACATGTCCACTTTCGCTCCTATAGGGGTGTAAAGATGTACTTTGTACAGGTTGTAAGTGCAAAACAGACCAGCACGAATCTCGGAGTCCGGTACACCGTAGGATAGGACGGGGACGCCCACAACTATGTGGAATTTCCGCGTTCCGGTTTTTATCTTTTGTATACGTTTAGCATCATGATAAATTGCAGGAATGTAGTTTCTTAATCCTAATAAAGCTATACCTCTATTATCATGCTTTCATGTATTTATCTTGATTTTACAGATGGAGAAGAATTCAGATGCCAAGGTGCATCACATGTAAAGCCAGTGGTTACCTTTCAGCATTTTTTCTTAGGATCATTTACCTATTTAAGACAAAGTCAAATACTGAAGTTAGAACATGTCATCACAAATATACTTCCTTCGTTCCAAAATTTGAACCAAAACCACGACAAGTATTTTGGAAGCGGAGGGAGTATTCAAGTTCTAAGTTGCAATATTAACTATTCTTTACGGTGCCTCACGTATATTAGCCAGGATTCTTCTAGGGGAATAAAACTATTTTTTGCTGCACCGTTAATTTATTCACAACATCTCGTTTTCATGTTCAGGTGTTGTCTAGTGTCAAGATTTGTTGGCAGCAATAAACTACAGGCTGGGCCCAACTGAGTTAACGTAGATAGGTGAGATATTGTCTAGCATTTTGTGTTGAGGTGAGTATATGCTTGCACATCAATTACAAACTTAAAAATTGTACAGTTATGAAATTGTTATACAGAGCACTCACTGCTACAGACGATCAATTAATTTTGTAAGCATGTTAAGTCACCATGAACAAGATGCTTTAGGATTGTAATTCTTATTGTGTTTTCAGGTATGACAGTAATTAAATCCTTATCTTGCTAAATGGATAGATATGAAATAATATCAGTTATATGTATTAGGTCTCGTCATTTGATGCATTATTATCCATGCATGCCAGATCCCATCCCGGGAAGGGAAAATTATGCACATGTACACTCTGAACATGTGCTCATTTCTTAATCCATTATGGACATATTTTGTTTTTAGATCCATTTCACATTGCAGAACGGGCTTTCCGTAAATGACACTTGGAAATGGCAAGATCTATATTGGGACAATATATGCATGCATGCTAGGATGAATAACATTAATAGAACCGAGACGGTTCTATACTCGATTCATAACTAGAGAGCTTGTTTATTTTATACATTTGTTGTTTAATAAGACCTTACCTAGCAGAGTGCGTAAAAAAACTTAGCTTATCATGCTTAATCATGTCTGATTGAATGTGTGGTCTCTTCTGAAACTAGGTTCAAACTGTATTTGGTTGATTTCACATGTTTTCAGGTATTTGACTTCATAAATCTTGGTGCTATTTTGTTTAATAAAACATTATAGGTATTGACTTGATGCACTAGCCATCTGAACCAAAAGTCCTAACTGATGGAAAGGGCTAGGCGTGTATTATATTCTTAACACTCCCCCTCACGTCTAGGCTATTTTTAGTCCTTAGCGTGGGTTCGGTGCAGGCCGCAGAATCTTTTTTTATAAACGGCGTGAGCAGGGTCTTGAACTTGAGACCTCTTGGCTCCGATACCATGTCGAGCGACGGGGAATCGATGCCCTGTTGAGGGCTCGAGTTTCGTGTTATATTGTGTATGGAACAATCCCATACGGGTGTATACAAAAGAGGTCTAATACAGGTAGAGTACTACTCTATACCGTATTAGACAGGTATTACATGTGTTGTCTAACACTTTACACATCGGACCGCAACAAGTTGTTGGAAATTGAGAAACACTTGATACACATCGGACCGCTTTTTAAGCAAATAAATCCAAGTAAACTTGCTATAATCATCAATAAAGCTTACATAGTACTGGTGTTTGCCAACAGAAATTGGGGCAAGGCCCCATACATCAGAGAATACTTGCTCCAAAGGAACAGTAGAAACACTAGTAGAGGTGGGCTATGGAAGTTGATGACTTTTTGCTTGTTGGCATGGATCACACACATATGGATTTATTTCAGGCGAATGTGGCAAATTATTTTTCCTAAGAACTTGTTGAACAATAAAAGATGATGGATGTCCTAGACGACAATGCCAAGTGGATGAAGACGGCTTGATGGTGATGAATGCATGCTTGGAAGATCCGGCGGAAATGGGCACAAGAGGATATAAGCCTCCATGATAGGGACCTCTAAACAGAATTTGCTTGGTGACCTGATCCTTAATCAAAAAGAAAAATGGGTGAAATTCAACAAAGGCATTATTGTCTAAGGCAATTTTGTGAGTGGATAAGAGATTTTTGGAAGCACTAGGAACATGTAATATATTGCGGAGTTGTAACGAACTATGAAGAGTATGCAATGTTGAATGACCAATATGCTCAATTGTCATACCTGTACCACCAGCATTGTGGACTTGATCACGGCCCCTGTAGTCGTCCCTCATGTGTAGTTTGTTGAGTTCACCAACGACATGATGTGTAGCCCCACTATCCATGTACCGGTTGGTATCAACCCCATAAGCACCTCTCTCAATGTGTGAGTCATCATCATCATCTTCATGATCAGAATAGCGCCACCAACACTCATTCGCAGGGTGTCCATGTTTTTTACAAATCTGACATGTGACATCAACAAAAGGGGTGGGAGTCCGACCACGACCGCGACCACCTTTGGGCGCCCCGCGCCCATCATCTCTGCGATAGCGACCACCATCACGGTCACGTCCATCACGACGGTACTGTCCATCACGGTCACGATGTTTCTGCATGTCCCGATCACGCCGATAACCATCATCATGCCGATAACCATCATCGTGGTAGCGGCCACCACCATCTCGATCATAGCGGCGGTACTGGTCATCGCGACGGCCGTTATTACGGCGAGGAGAGTCGCGATAGTAATCATCATGGCGAGGGTCTGTGCGGACACCATCACGATGGCGGGAAGCCGCATTGGCTGATGACGAGAAGGAGCCTGTACCCTGGCCTGAGTCAGTGAGCATAGTCTCACGGTAATCAAACGCCTGCAGCTGAGAACACATGTCGTTGAGAGTTGTCGAGGGAACAACGTTAATGGATGCCACAAAAGGGGTATAGGAACCATCCAAACCATTGAGAATATAACCTTTCAGTTCATCATCATCAACCTTTTTTCCTGCTGCGGCTAATTCAGAAACAAACCCTTTCATCTTGGTAATAAACTGGACAGCCGTCATATCAAGTTTCTTTGTACTAGAAAGAGCACCACGTAGCATATTTACCTTGGCGTGTGACTGCGAGGAGAAGAGGTCCTCCACCGTAGTCCAGACTTCAGAGGCATGTTCAAGACCCATGATGTCTGACAGAATATCTGGGCTGAGCACTTGGTGAGGTAGCCTAATACAGTCTGATCACGAGCAAGCCAGACGCTATAGGCAGGGTTGGAAACGACCATCTTTTGCTTCTTCTCATCCTCAACTTCAATTGTTTTGGCAGGGGCAACATCAGTACCATCAAGTAAGCCCATGACCTGGGCACCACGGAGGGCAGGGAGCACTTGAAGTTTCCAGAACAGATGATTGTCACGGGTCAACTTCTCTGTGGGTGGCGGTCCAAGAGCAGCACCCAGTGTAGCCATGGTGGAAGAAGAAGACGCCATCAGGGCAGGAGATCGAAGGAGATCGCGATCGGAAAATCTTGGACGGATTGAGGGGTGTCGAGGCAGCGGCAGATCAGAACGACCGAGGCGGAAGTGTGTGTTTGGAGTTTTGGCTTGGGATCTTGGGTTTCTGGGCGGCAGCAGATCAATACGATTGCGGCGGCTTGTTCGTTGGTTTTTGGGATCTTAGGTGTTCTTGGCGGCGGCAGATCAGGGCGATCGCGGCGGCACGTTTGCTGGTTTTGACGACGGCGACCAGAGGGATCGCGGCCAGGGGTGGTGCGGTGGCGGGGAGAACCGGCGGCCGGAAGTTTTTGGGTCGTGGCGCACGGCAAGATCGCCGGCGAAAAATTTAGGACGTCGTGGAGGAAGTTCGCTCTGATACCATGTCGACTTGATGCACTAGCCATCTGAAACAAAAATCCGAACTGATGAAAAGGGCTAGACGTGTATTATATTCTTAACAATAGGATCCCAAGGTTGATTAGTTGCATTGGCGGCAACTTTGGAGGAAGAGGATCTCAACTGCTTTTGTGTCTTTTTATTTTCTTTGGTGTAGAGCTGGGTTGCCAGCCTTTTCCATACTTTGAGATTACAAGGTTCTTAATTCTTGCTGCAAGGAGGTTCTGTAAGTTTGTTGTAGAATCATTGATTGTGTTCCATATGTGTAAATGAGAAGAGTTGTTTCAAAATCTTGTCTCTTTTGTCATTACTGGTGATATTGGAAAATGTATAGAAAATCAATTTTCTTTGTAAGTGGATCCATTATAACTGGACATAATAATGCCCTATCTATATTATAATTTAATTCATTCAAACTTCAGGAAATATTATTAATTCCGTCCTATCGCCTCTATTGTAGAATTGTAAATTAAGCAATTAAGATTTCATGAAATATTTCTATTGTTAAACATTTTTTTAATATATCATTTTTTGCAAAAAGATGACGGGGGAGACA
This sequence comes from Avena sativa, assembly GCA_916181665.1. Lineage (NCBI taxonomy): Eukaryota > Viridiplantae > Streptophyta > Magnoliopsida > Poales > Poaceae > Avena > Avena sativa. The sequence goes on from OV702283.1 coordinate 27,956,048, forward strand.
ACACGCTCTTTTATGGTCTAATTGACTTAATGACGACCTAAAAATAGTATCTTTCCCCATTCCGCCGTCGAGAAAAAGAGATCTTGCCGCCCTAGGGCACCCACCTTCCAATGCCGGTCTCTGGCGGCTTCCCCTGCTGACGACCAAGGTCATCAATCAGTGGTGAGGAGGGTCGCCGGATCCATGCGTGTGCATAGTTTTAGGCTAAACTAGCTTTGTTTTTAGGCTGCTCATTGTCTTGACTTGGGGAACAACGATGATGGCGCTGAATAAATTTTCTTCAGATCCTTTCCCATGGATTTGGAGATCAGTCTATTCAAGCAAGGATGGTGTGGCGGTGGCGACATCCTCGTGGTGGATTTGTGTCCTCAGGCTCCGCCGTTGCGGCGTCGTTTGCTCCAGCGCTAGGTGGAACCTGGGAGGTAGTCCAGGAGCGGATGCAGATTGTGGTCTGCATCGACGGCATCTGAAAGATGGTGGATCGTGTGTTGGGTCCATGGTTCGTGGATGACAGGTGTTGCTTCCTCCTTCGACGTCTTAGTCGTACGGGGGTGCTAGATCTGGAGCTCGATGGCATGTCAGGGGTGTTGCCCCGGTCTGATTCGTTCAACGACAATGGTTTCACCTAGGCCGGCTCCCCGCTTCGCGTCGGCGTAGGCGCGGTCGAAGTCGCGGAGGAACGGCGCGACCGAGCCACAGCATCGCGCGCCGAGGCGCGCGGCGGCGTCGGCGGCGCGGTCGAGGTCCGCGAGGAGCTCGGCGCACGCGAGGCGGAGCAGGAGGGACTGGTCCGTGGACGTGAGGCGCGCGACGCCCTCGGCGCGCAGGACGTCGGCGCGGAGCCTCCTGAGCTCCTCGTCGGAAAGCGAGCGGTGGAGCGACACCAGCCGCGACATGGCCGCCGCCGCCTCGAAGGCGAGGATGCCGAGGCCGTCCTCGCTGGCGCTGCCGCCGAGCCGGGACCGCAGGCCGGCGAGCCATGACCTGGGCATGACCAGAACCGTACACAAACGTACACGCGACAGAGAAAGAAGCAACTCTAGCTCTAGCTAGCCCTCAAGGTCTGTACGCTGTTGACTGAAGAGGCGGCAGGTCTGAGATGCAGGCAGTTATATGAACCTTCGAAGCGAGCTGGCGCAAGATCATCTCATTCGTAACGTATGACGAAACTCGGACAGGATTAGCTCATGCGGATGCCGCGTCTAACAGCGAAGAGCTACGCAAGCACGCCGAGAAAAAGAGGCATGTGTATGCGTGGTGGAGGTAGAAGAAGGTGAAGGTGCATGTTAACCAGTCGGCAGCGCGACGCGGCCGGGTGAGGAGAGGCCAAGTCGTCCACGGAGCCGGCAAATCTCGGGTAGCCATGTCCATGAGGCCATGTCGCAAGCAATCGATTGCCGCGGATAAAACTACGGGTGGAAGTGCAGTCCGTCCCGATGGACCCGGAGACTTCCCCCGCGAGTCTTCCACGACGGCGACGCCTCTCCCCTCAACCTTTTTTTTTTGCTCTTCCCGCTTGGATCGGAATACGCGGGGTCCGTCCGATCGATCGATCGATCGATCGATCGACACAGCCCGCACGGTTCGCGTCACGACTCACGAGTGGTTGTCTGGTGGTGGTGAACGGCGAGGAGAAGGCGCGTTCGCTACACGTCGACATGTCGCCTCTCGTATGTCACTGCGAGATCGAGGAGAAATAATATATGGACGTCCTTTTCTGAGTCAATCGCGCTTTAAAGAAGGTCGCTGCTACGCTAGACCGCCATTTTTTCAACCCTAGTCTGTGACTGAGAGTGCTGCCACGCTAAGTGTCCATTTAGCCACGGATTTAAGTTACCATGAGGGTACGCTTTTGATACTAACCGCTGTTTTTGATACTAACCTGCGCAGTACTGCAGACTGCACTAGTACTATCCAATGATACTAACCGCTGTTTTTGATACTAACCTGCGCAGTACTGCAGACTGCACTAGTACTATCCAATCGCTGAATTGCCCAGGTTGAAAACAAGCAGGTTGAGTGGTTGACCTTTGGTACGAGCAGTTCCTTGGACTAGCGCAACGGCACGGAAGGCAGAGCCCCTCTACTCCGTTCAAGACTGATTAAGCCTGTTAGGGGAAGGGAGTCGGTGACCCGTTGGGGGTCTCGTGTGCGTGTTGATATATCTATCTATACTATTAAAAAGATTGGGACCGTTTGTCACCCCCAGAAAATTTCCGTCTGCCTTGAAAAGACGGTTTTGCCCCTAACTGTTCGAACAAAGTACAAGGGCATGCCACCGCGAAGTGAAGGAGTCACCACCAACCGCTGGACCCCGACCCCGCACGCTCCCCTGCGCTCGCGATTCCCACCCCGCCTTCCACCCCTGCTCGCCTCTCTCCTACCCCGCTCCTCCCCGCTCCCTTCCTGCGTGCGCCAGCCGCCGCCGCCCCAGCTCTGCGAGCCGCCCCCGCCGACCGGCTCCTCTCCTCCGCGCGAACCCTCGTCGGCCTCGCCTACCCCGTCGCTGCGAACCCGGACCCCGTCGCCTCCCTGCCAGAAACTCCTCCCGCTGCCAGGAACCGAGCCGCCCGCCGCCAGAGAGCCTTGTCACCGACCCCGCCGCCAAACTCCGGCCGCCTCCTCCTCCCTTCGAGCCCCGGGCGTCGTGAAATTTGTGTTGTTGACTACAGAGCAGGGCGAGGCCAGGAATGAGCGGCGGCGACGACCTTGCACTGGAGAGAAGAGGCCAGGGATGAGCAGCACAGACCGGCAAGATGAGGAAGAGCGAGCGACGACCGGAGTCCATGGCGGCGTCGGGGACTCACGGACGAGCTCGAAGAGGACCACAACAGAGGGGGCGGCGGTAACGCCAGCGGCCGTCGACGACTTGATTGCTGGCGGCGGCCTGCGAGCAAGCGGGGCGACGCCATGGCGATCGACGGCGCGTCTGGCGGCGGGGTTGGTGGCGCTCGATGTGAAAAGGAGATGGAGGAACAAGACGAGCTGGTGGGGCCACGTGCGTGAGTTCTGTGCTTGCTGCGCGTTGCGTCCCGGGTGGATCGGTGGCTAGGTGTGTGTTGGGTTGGGCTAAGTCTGGTGTGTGCTGCTTGAGTCTGTAGTGTATTTGTGCGTGTGTGCGTGTGTGCGTGTTGGTTGGATGTCGTGTGCGTGAGCGTCGCGCGTGGAGTGTGTGCGTTCATGTGCGCTGCCTTATGCGGCGGCTGACCGCACAAGTGTGTGCAGGTTAGACGATGGCCTGGTGGTGGCGGCAAGAGTCTCGGTTTATGCGTTTGTCGAACGCATTTTCTTCTTATTGCCTAACTGGAGTGGATGGATAAGACGATTTAATATGGATGTCCGTTCACCCACACTATTTCATTTTATTTTTTGTGAAAACTATCACGCTTCGCTTGATTTATTTAGAGCGTGAATGCCAGAGCCGTCAGCGGCGTGTACTTCACGAGTAGATGAAAGGAAAGCACGCTAAAGAAGAGGAAGAGGGGGTTTGGAGAAAAGAAATATTTAACTCACCATCAGCACAACAACAACTAACTTCTTCCGCCAACGTGCTGGCATTTTATACGGGAAAAAAATTAAATATGAAACCGTAGCAACGCACGGGCATTCAGCTAGTAGGGTAGTAAAAAGTCTCTAACGTGGTGTTACAATCCGATCTGTCAACGGTAGATTGGCCTTTGCATCACATCACGAAACAAACCATTGCTATCGAAGTATGATAGCCTTTCATGGCACAAATGGTTAGAGAGCAAACGATTAGAGAAACCGTGTGCGAAGGGCACACATTTCTTAGAAACAAACTGGCATACGATTAAAATGGCTCGTCACATGTCATGAAACAAACCATTGCTATCGAAGTATGATAGTCTTTCACGATGCAAACAATTAGAGAAACCGCTTCTTAAAAACAAACTGTCTACGAATCATTGGACCTTCACTGCGGTGACCCAACATACCACTGCATGATGTAGTACACTATAGTCGTTGACATAACACCAATGAAATACCGTTCACTAATATTACATCCCTCAGAGTGGTACAACAAAAACACAACAGGTCCAAGACATGACTATAGGTTACAACTCAACTCTTTACACAAGATCCAGAGAACACTCTAGGTTAAAGAGAGAGAAAAAACTTCTTACAAAGAAGAATCAGAACTAAACAACTCAAAAACTATCATACTAATAAGTATAGTATCTGAATTATTGGTCTGACATTGCTACTATTGCAATACACTACATAAATAGGTTCCATGGCTAGAGATTATATTCATATCTAATCAGTAACTTCGTCTTCACTTGAGTTGATGCATATGTTGACTTTCTTGACTTCATTGAATAGCTTTAGCCTTTGATGATGATTCCTGGAGCATGACTTGATGTAGACGTTGTCTTAATGGCTTCAGAATCTAGCAAGGGTTAAGAAGATACGTTGAGTACGAGCGTACTCAGCAAGTTCACTAGAAAAAGGAGTGTTTGATGCACTATATCTATAACTACAGACCGTAGGTCGTAGGCAATGCAAGTTTTTATAAACATTTCTTCAAAGGTTGCTTTTATTCTGAAAAACTATGTCCGTTAGCCTTCACGGGTTTACCAGAATTTTCATGGAGTTCCTTTCCCGCCGCGTTCGTAGATCCTTCCCGGAACAGGGAGTAACAAGTTACAGTTCTTACACTCTGTAGAGGTGCGTTACTTTACCCATGAGAGATCTTAAGATTTGTTGCACGGCCGGGAGTATGTTCCCGTTCAAACTTCCATGGTTTGAGGCCCAACCTAAGATCCAAGCCAATCACTGCCCTCTTCGCGACCCCATATGGCTGCACGATCCTTTAGGGCTGGCTCACCTCCATTAAGCCCCCTTTCGGGCAGGCTAAAACCCTGATGAGTTCCCGAAGACTATGAGATGGTGGTGCCCCTGGTAAGTACCTTATATGTCCGGCTAAACCTCTGGCAGCCACTCATAGATAATATAGACACCAAAAACGCGGGGCCTAAGGGTGCCCACCCATATGTTGGATCCGCACAAGGAATCACAACGTCACATTAAAGGTAGTCTTGCCTCCATACGAAAGGAAAATGATACAGCTGACTTCTCCGTCCCATTCCAAATCTCATGATTAACGCGTAATATACGACGCAAGAATCACTGGCGACATTGGTTGTTAAGTCCTAGATGATATATTCCTGAGTAGTGGTATTCCAACTACCATGTTTAATAGATTAGCTGATCATCCTAGATCAGTAATCAATAGTTCATATTATTATCAAAAGTAGTGTTTTCTGACCTTTTGAAATGCAGGTGATGACAACACTTGATTTGCAAAATACTTTACAGAAAATAATCAAAGGACATGAGCAAGTGTGAACTTGCCTTTTATGACTGCAAGATTATGCACTCACGGTCTTCGAGACAATATAAAAGATCCAATATCTGAAATCAGCATCATTGGTTCGGTAAGGACTAATGTTTAAAGAAGCAAGATGCTATTATGCATAAGTAATGTAATGCAATTTCGTAAACTCGAATCCCAGGGATAACGTTGTTCTAGGGTTTGAATACTGGAAATGGTTTCTTTGGAATGTGTTGCCCTTTTAGATTAAGTTTCACACTTGTGCTTCTTATTAAGGCTTGTGAGTGTGCATGAACAACACGTATTAATAATATCATACAACAATAAGATACACACCTGTGGAATGCTATTCAAATACTACTTATATAAGAATTGCCTTACCTTCAAATCTTACTTTACAAGTATTGGCATTTATAAGTAACTTAAATGTTAACAATCTTAAATATATAGTAAAGTATAAAGCAATGTGATTGTGATTAATTGTCATCTGTTGATTGAAGTGGCAAAAAGAATAACACTTGAATAAAGGATTTCTTTTCTAAGGTCTAAACAATCATTGTGGTTAATCAAATGTGGTCGATGTTGTTTGTGCTTGTTTGAATAGTTTGGACTTGATATGCTTTATAACTTAATTATAACAGACCAAAGTTAACTATAAAACACATAATAATATCTTTAGCATAATATTTAAAGTATTATAGACTAAAGTTAACTTTAAATAAAACATAGATGGACTTAGGTGTAATGCTTATGATATTTGTATCTTGTTCACTTTATATTGTTTCCTTAAAGTTACTTAAGAATGGCTTTACCTCTATTTGAGTAGTGGTTTCTTAATTCTATAATGGAATAGAAGCTTTTATCTCCTTATAAAGGTCTGGTTATGATTTGTATCTAAGGAATAATATTACTTAACTACTTATGGATTTACTATAGTGTGGTGATATGTTTATAAACTTGTAGTTGAAGTAATGGGAAATTTTTTATTTAGTCACAAATTATTCTTGAATTTTTTATATTGGATAATAATCTTTTTAGAAAATAATCTACACTTATGGTTGAATGATAATTCAATAAAATTGCATTTTAAAATGTGTTGAACCATTTCACTTCATATTATTAATATTTAAGATTAATACTACTTATTAGACTCAATTGGCTAATTTTAGAAATATTAGCAATTTTTATTTACCCTTATATGAATTATTAATTAAGGAAATAGGTTTAAATTCAAGTTATTAAAGTGTTTTATATTTTTATTTACCTCAAAAGTGGAATATTATATCTTTAACATGTAGGTATTATTTTTTGTAATCATTTTGGTATATTACATTTATTTTTGTGATTTATAAATAACAAGATATGATTTTTATAAGATTTATTACTTTATAGATACTTAATAAATAATAAATATTTAATTATGTGAAATAATAATGCATGATTATAGTTCTTATTTTTCTAAGATTTTTGGTATTTTATTTATATTTTTAACATTTACCATTATTAAAATATGAATTATGAAAGTTTTATTACTTATAAAATCTTTATTAAATAGTAATAATTTAAATTGTTAACATAATAATGTTTGATAATAGTTTAATGTTATAGATTTTATTTTTTCTAAAAAAATTCAGATATTAAATATGTTTTTCTGAATTATAGAACAATAGTTATTGAATTTCTAAGGTTAATTCATTTTATTTAATTTTCTGGAATGCATTTGTTTTTGAATGGATAATGTTTTGTTTATTTTCTAAACAGACACTGAACTTTTATACCGCATATACATCTAGCCCTAGTCACTGACATGTGGGCCAGTGGCCATGTCATCTGCCACGCGTGCAAAGACTAGGTCAAACCAACTGACTGAGCAGTGGTGACGTGAGCATGACATCATGCTTACGTCGACAATGGGGAACCTACAAGTGGTGCTCAAATCCGGCGACAGGACGCACACGCGCTTGCGGGGCTAGGAGGTTTGGACGTGGAAGACTAAGGCGATTCAAATGGTGGCCGCGCCGCCCTGAAATGGTCACCGGATAAGGGTCGGCGGCAAGCTCGCACGGCAGCGCTTGCATGCGACCATGTAGGCGGTGATTCCGGAAGCAATTGAAGCATTGGGGCACATTGGGAGACTCAGCAACTCACCAGGAGCACGACGGTGCAGTCGGCGATGCGAGTTGTTGCCGGAATCGATGGGGACGGCGGCGGAACTCGTCGGAGAGGGAGGTGACGATTGGCTCGATTAGAGCTTCTTCGGCTTGTATTTCGTGGGGCAATCGAACCAGACGATCGAGTGGATCTCAACGATGGGCTCAGCGGTTCAAGGGGAGCTCAAAAACGACGGTGACGAACGGCTCCGGCGAGGCTAGGTTTTCGGGTAGAGAGGAAAATAGGGAAAGAGAGAAGGATAAGGATTGCCGGTGCGGCAGGGTTCCTCTTATAGGCAATGAACAGCGGCAGCTCGAATCTTGACGGAGCGATCATCGCGACGACGGCGGACGGCCGACGTGGTGCCAGGCAGCTGCTTCTTCGGCGTTGCTTTCTGGCGAGAGGAAGAAGAAAGGAGGAAAAAGAACGAAGGGGTACATGGGCTGGCTTTGGGCCGACGTGGGCTGATGCGGAGCGAGCGGAGAGGTTTGGCTATGGCTCGCGAGCAACGAATAGGGCGAAGTGGAAATGTGCCATGGGCCAGATCTGATCTCCTTCTGTTTTTTCCTGGTTCTTTCCCTTTTCTATATTCTGTTTTGTTTTCAGATTTGAATTTGCACAATTGATTTGAGTTTTCTTTATATAATTTATTTGCTGGATAATTGTAGTAATACTAAAATGTATTTAGTATCATTTTGTGAATTTTTATAGTATAATGTTATTATTTCTTTATTTTCTTATATATATACCTTTCCTTTTAGTATTTGTAAGGGCCTTTGTTATTAATTTTTTTTATATAATAACCCATTGATTTATTATATGATATTTCTTTATTTAAGGATAGAACTTAATTCTAGTTAAACTATAGTTTGGAGAGAAATATATATATATATCGAAAATAGTGGGGTGTCTATGGTGGTACATGCGCATATGATTCTTACCGTCCGATCTTGTAAAGAGAACACACGGTGCTTACCTTGGTGCATGCGTCATCAACTCCAGTTCATAAACACCGTCACACCGAGAGCATGACCCAGGCTTGGTCTACCCATGTTTCATTTGCAAAGCACGGTCCATTATTTTTCACGATGAAACCGTTTTGCAGACAATCAGGGACAGAGCCGTGACCATAGTTGTTTATCGACTCTTATGCCACTCTCGCTCACAATGGATGTTTGATTTTATCCGGAGACAGATCAAACATGTCTCTTGTAGGGTGGCCAAGCTTCGAAACCACCGTAATTTTAATGTTTTTATTTTGAAAGAGTGCGCTTTCTAAATTTTTCATTTGTACAAATACTCCATAAAAAGTTAGATTACAGACATATACGCACATTCTAAACCCCGACTAACCACAAAGCCGTCGCACGCGCCGTGCCGTGTTCCTTTATCATATGACGCAAAGACAACACCGCGTGCAATCCCATCGCGAGGCAATCATAAAATCGATATACTAGTATCAACAAAATTCATTAGAACACCCGTAGATATTATGTTTAAGCATACATATCCGTGTATTGGTAAAATACGGCACCGCCATGTACTATCCAAAAAATAGATGCCGCTACCGGTCGAGATTGTATCAATCGTAGCAATGGGGTACATCGGCATGGGTTGGGAGGAATGGATGTATTATGGTTCGCGTTGTTTTATCACGGCATGGCACTTCTAATTCTTTCCGCGCAGGCCAGCCACAACGTTTAAAGCAAATTAGGACGATCATACCTTTCTGAGCAGAACACGTTAAGGTTACATCCTTTTTTGCTCGCTGATAGTGGTCTCTCCGTATATGGGACATCATCAAGCTGGGTACATCGCCTGCGCCCCCCCCCCCCCCCCATTCGACACGAGCAGTTCCAAAACTCTTAAAACCTTCTCCTCTTAGAGGTGAAGAAAACTTGAGCTATGAAGAAAATATTACTACTGGAACAAGATCATAAAGGTACGTGCGCCGGTCGATTTTTCACCACCGTTCTTCATGACTGGTGGGCGGGAACACGTATCATCGCCAAAAAAACAAAACGTGGGTTTATTCTTGTCTAACCAAGAAACCCGCGAGTAATCCGCGCATTCTTCATGACTGGTGAGCGCAAACCTACTAGTGCAAAAAGAAGGATGGAGAAGCATGCATTGTGGACGATGGAAGTACTACTACGAAACGTAAGTATGGAGTGAACTAGAAAGAGCGTGGCAGCCAGGTGAAAAAGTGGCGGGAAAGATATATCGTCTCTAAGAAGTGTAGACACAAAACGATTAGTATAAAAAGAAAGATGGGCGGCAGAGGGTGACATCCGAGGGTTCCATTCTTTTTTTAGCCAGCTGGGTACCCTCCATCGTCACAAGCCATTGTCATCGTCACAAGCCATTGTAGATAAGGATGAGCACAAATGTGTCCAGTGAAATGCAAATAAACATGCAAGAAACGATTACGGTTAGAACAAGTAAAGGCAATGCGAGCACGGGTTTATCTCCTCCCCACAACGGAGTACTTTATAAACATAGCAAGGTTACATGGCGTATGGACAAGTACGACAGTTTAGCAACTGACTAAAACATGGCATGTTGCGAAACAACCAGAAGTTAGAAGATACTTGTACTTGCTAATCTTGCTCGCATGCAAGGATCAAGATGGGAGAGCGGGCCTATACATAGCCATCGGGATTCTCTTCCGAATTCATGGAACTTCGTGGGCAGAACCTTGTTTACGATCCAGAAGGCGAGTGTGTGTGGCACGAAGCAACCTACACTCATCCGCTGGCTTACAAAAGTACTTGCAGGTAGCATTGGCGAAATATGTCCATGGTTTGTTTGTTTTATGTAAAACAAGTTATTCGTCGCCCTCCCTTTACCGGTACGGAGCAAGTTTATACATTGGATCCGTAAGCCAACTGCTAAAAAATAGATATGGGGTGAAGGGGGGGGGGGGGGGGAGGGGGGGGTTGGGAAACAAGAGGAGTGTTGTTTCCACGAAGCGGACGAGCGAGTAACGGGAGGCAGACCGCGAGACACACACCGTGAGAGAAGGAGATGGCCTATCTGATTAAGAGAGCTAAAATGCATGCAATCCAATGGTTCCCAACCTATGCGCACGTACCACCATGAGCATAAAATCCGCGTCCATATATATATATATATATATATATATATATGGTGATCCTTTTCTTATTATATGATACATAAAGTTCTAGGGAATTAATATGATTAATATTATTCTTATGAATTTAGGAAATAGCAATGTATATATTTTATTATAATTAACATAGGAGTTAGGGTTTGAATTGTAAATGCTTACCCTAGGGTTTAGGGTACTTATATTCTTTTGTTGATATGAGTAAATATTAATGGCTAAACATATTGTCTTTATGTTTGTGATCTTTAATGATATCACCTTTTAAAATAGAAAGTTATTATGTGGAATGTCTTATGAAAAGGATTTGATAAATATAACTCATAAGCACATTTAATTATGATAGTTAGGAATGACAAAGATGTGCTTAAGTGATTTTCTATAGGAAATATTCCTATAAACCATTGTGGAAACAAGATGATAGATCAATTAGATGAAATGGATATTATGTTTGGTTAAAGGTTTAGGGTTTAGTGTTTACCAAGAATTTCTATCTTCCATAAATCACAATCCTGGACTTCTAATTAAGGAATTCCTTTCCTAGATATACTACTTCTTCATATCCGTCATCATGTGCTAACATGATGAGCTTTGCTTCACAGAAATATTCTTATCCACATTTTATTCTTCTAAATCCATTTATAAATCCAATGAGCTTGACACTAAAGCTTTCATAATCTTCTCATATCCATACTTGGTTATATCAACTAATCTACTGCTGATAACCTCCAATCCAACAAGTAGTTACTTCTAACTCCATTCATACTCTTTCTTAATCATCCACCACTAATATTACTCTAGTAGATGTATAAATCAAATCCTACTTCACCTCAAGTGCTTACTATTCTTTAAGAGGAATATTATTACTTCAATAACTCAATGCTTCTAAGCATAATCTTATTCCTAACATCTTATCTCTTCTTGGCTCCAATAACTTATATTTAACTTCACATTATATCATGGTGATTTGTCATGGCTAACCTAGAATAACATATCTATGCTTGTAACACCCTCGCCTGATAAGACTGAGTTCATGTGTATAGTGCCAATCCCTGGATCGGTTCGCTGGCACACACAGTACAAAATGATACCAAATATAACTGTGCATCATAAATACAACGAATATGATCCAAAATTTACATTATATTACAGCGGAAAGCAATTACAAGGTAGATCTCCATCCTTCAAATGTGCCACAGGCGAACAATTGTTGAGTGGAGTCTCGCGACCTATGAACGATCACTCAGATACGATATAACCTGCAACATGAAACATAGCAGCCCCGAAGGGTCAATACATGGAATGTATGGCAAGTAGGCTAAAGTGGTTAACAACAGATCTATCAACTATATGCTTATTTGGCTAGGTGGAGCTCAGGATCATTTGCATAAAGCAATAGTTTTATCCTAACATTTGTATCAAAGTAGTTTTTCAATACGATAAATAGGACACTCTGGTTCACTTCCAGGTACTCCTACCCAATTAAGTTCACCCAGCAAGTTTTAAATAATTGAGAAATAATGATGAGTGAGAAATATGTCATAGCATCAGTATCAGGTCGCTCAAATTATTCATAACCGGGGACACGGCTAAGTACTTAGTTTATACACTCTGCAGGGGTTTGTACACTTTACTCATCTGACTTGGCCAGCCCATCTCGGACCACCACACTCATATTGTGTGATGATAGGGAGAAGTCCAAGACGAGACAATTCATGAAGAGCTTCCCAAACCCATCCATGCATCGTACCAACCTACACTATTGTACATATGTGGCTACGTAGGGTTCGAGTCGCCACAACCTACTAAGTATAGCCAACCGCCCATTTCATTATTGACACATGGTTGTACACGTAAGCTATCAAATAAAGAAGCAAATCCTTTCTCAGTACCCTGGGCGGTATTCCCCACCATAAATCCATACTTGATGACCCAATCAATGCCATTCCTCCCAGGTGGTTCATTACAAACATATTGGCTTATCATTTAGCAAAACATAAGCCTTCCAAAACATATAACTTTTCATGGTGTGATTCCCTTCCTCGTCTAAATAGCATAGCTAAGCAATCTACCAATATGATGACCCATAAACAAGGAATACTAGGGAATAATATGGAAATAGCATGGCATATACACATCAATTCCTACAGATGCAATTCTACAAAACATCTACAATACATAGGAAAACAGTAGGACATTTATGACCAAGATAGAACCACTTGCCTTTGTTGTAGATATAGACGAATAGATAATCCTCACAATCCTCACAGATATAATGGTTGCACTCGTCATGATCACAATACTTGCAATCACAATAGTTGTAATCGTAGTAGTTGCACTCCTCGCAATCTATCGTTCAAAAGCAAAGGCACAACAACACACCATTCAAAACATTGCAACAATGCAACATTACAATAAAACAATGATGAGCAAATGCATGCATGACGATTTAATAAGTCACTCTTGTTGTATTTAAAGTTCTAAACATTATTAGATCACATGATGCATGTGGAATGTCTTTTAATGCATTAAAGCATTTATTATTAAAGTTATATCGATTTAATATGGTTTATACCACTTTAATTGAAATATTGATGTTTCTATTGTATTAAATTGTGAACTAAATGCTACTGGATAGGTAATGCAATTTAGAGACAGCAGAAATTTGAATCACCTAAAAAGTGGAACAGCCACCTTAGGGATGAGAGTAATGAAGCCCATGTTGATACTCTCAAGGTCTAATTTTCCTTCATAGAACTCAAAACATAATTGATAGATATCATGTTTAACAATTTTCCAACAGCTCTTAAGAAACTGTCCATTGAACCCATCTGGCCCTGGTGCCTTATCAATAGGCATAGATTTGATTATCTCATCAATTTCATTAGTAGTAAATGGAGCAGAAAGTTCCTTAAGGCCAGGAATAGGTTGAATCAAATGATCTAGGTTAAATCTCATTTGAGGATTATTCTTTGTGCCCAGTCTTGCCTTAAAAGTTTCAAAAATAATTTTTTCTTTACCAGAATGATCAGTCACCTCTGTCTCATCAGGTAATTTAGATGAGAAATTGAGTTCCTTCTATACCTCTCAGTAGCAAAAGCTTGAAAAAATTTAGAGTTCTCATCACCAAACTTTGTGCATCTAATTATACACCTTTTTTCCAATACTGTCTCTCGTACTCAAGAAGTTTAATCGGATGAGTTTTAAGTATGTTCCTAAAGTTATTTTCAGGGATAGATAAACCTCTAAAATCCTCAATATTATCAAGTTCTAAAAGAGCTTTGTTTGTGTTCCTTTTATACCTCTCATCACCAAACTTTGTTTGTGATTAAAATACTATTACAATGGGTTTAAAGCTTTCTGCATGCATTTCTATTTTAACAGTACCAAATAATTTGGCACGCAATTTCTCTGGATACATATTATCAATACAAAACAGTACCAATTGGTTTCACTAATTTTGGAGTTCTGGTTAATTTTATGCAATTTAAATACTAGTTAGAAGTATTTAAATCATTTATATTATTTGCTTCAACAAAAATTATATCTAATGCCATATTAATGTTCTACATGAATCAAGGATTCCATAGACATCTTATTTGTATTTTTATGATCTGTAGATCATTTTCTATGATTTATTTAGTCTAAATTGCCCATTAAACTATTTAATTTATTACAGTAAATATGTGTTGTAACAGTTAGATCTAATAACGTATTAATGTTATACACAATTCTATGAATCTAATGATATATTGTTTGTAAAATTTGGACATCTTTTTGATTTTATATGAATTTTACAAGATTGGATATAATTCTGGCTATTTTAAATCAAAAAGAAATTAACAGGAAAGGGTTTGCCACATGGCGCAACAGGATTGGTTTGTACCTCTTTGTTAAGTGAGTCGACGAGAGCCACTGGATCAAGATATGATGGTTGCAGTTTAGTGGCTTCGTGGCGGCTTGGCTGGAGCTTTGGCTGGGCTTGGTCGCGCGGCTCGGCTCGGCTCTACTCGATCTGGACCGTTCGGATTAGATCGGACGGGGGACGGTGATTATGGCGAGCCAGCGTCGGCTCGCGGACGGTGGCGACGTCGATGGGCGGCAGCGACAACTCAGTGGTGATGGTGGCGTCGCTCTTGGAGGCCTCCGGCGACGGTGAAGTGGCCTACGAGATGCGGGGTTCGATGGCGGCCTTGTGGGTGTCCTCGCTGGAGTCTATCGCCTCCTTGGGCAGGGGTGAAGGATGGATAGGGGCTCTTAGCGTTGATGAAGCTCCGGTGATGTCGGGTGCGAGATGTGGTGCATCTGCGAGAGGGGAAGGAGGGTGAGACGATGCGGCACATCAAGGGGAGGCGGACAAAGGTAAAAAGGAGGCGCGAGGTGCTCCGTAACATCGAGTCCGAGCTCGATCTGAAGGTCCTCTGGCGGCGGCGAGATCAGGACCTCCACGGTAGGGATAGGGTTCCTGAAAGAGCGAAGAAAATCGAAACGAGGTGGAGTGGGGGGTTATATGGAGGGATGGGCATGCAGATGAGGGCAAACAACGAGCGAATCCGTCCGGATTTGAGGGGGGGTCGGTTCGGGATCAAGGCAGGCGTTCTTCTCGGTCTCTGGTCGAGAGGAAGGAGAAGGTGGGGTGGGATCCACTCGTCAGGGAGAGAGGGATGGAAGTGGGCTACTGTGCTGCACTGTGGGCTGGCGATGGGCTGCCGCCGGGGCGCAAGCTGCTGCTGCGCGCGGTAGGTAAGTCGCGTGAGGTGGGCTGGGCCGGGTGGCTCGATCGGTAGATTAGGTCTAGTTCGTTTTTTTAATTATTTTTTGTTTTTTTAGCTTTTGTTTTAGGCATCCAATTTAGGTCAAACAAATTTCTAACAATTTGTAATTTGACAAGGTTTATTTTAGGACAATAATTAATCTATTTTCATATATTTCAAATACTTCAACTATTAAAAGTTGAGTTTGGTTTATAGGGCTTTTACTTTATTTCTCTTAGTTTTTTATATAATTCATATCTTTTGATTTTGAGCTCCAAAATCATTCAAACCACTTCCTATTGTTTTGTAAATATGCACTCTATCTATATACCCATTCATGAATTCCATTTCTTAATTTTTGCTATGGACAAAGCCATAACTCAAGGGTTATACTTAGAATGGGGAAATCCCATTTAGGGTTTTGAATTTATTTTCGGCATCACTATTTGCTTCTTAGGGTTTATATGCAATGATGTTCATGCATGCTTCATGATTTTTAATATTGAAACCTTGCACACCAATTAAAAATCCATAATCAATCCATGACCTTTTGGCTATATGGCTACTTAGGTCATTACAAAAGAATATAAGATTTTGAATTCAAGGTTTAGAGGATTTTTTTTATTCAAAAAGTTTCTTCTCTTTGAGAATTTTCAACAAAGTCAAACAATCAATCAAACTTATTTATTTATTTCACATTCCAAAATTAGGAGAATTTTGGGATGTGACAGACTACCACCCTTAAAAGAAATCTCGTCCCGAGATTTGGGAAGGCTAGAAGGAAAGATGGGTTAAGGATCCACTAGGACGCTACCACCCTTAAAAGAAATCTAACTAGGTCACTTCTCGAGGACTCACTTGGCTCAAGTGGTTCTCATTGCACATTCTAAATTCCATGATTGATAGTTTCTGAGAAAGCACTTCTTTTGAACTAGCAAAACTCTCATGGTAGGCAAATAGGAAGCGTTTGCTTCACGATGACCGTTAATAATGGTTGGAATCCATCCTTACCGTATATTCCTACGCTTAGCAATGAATGCTTCTGTAAAGGTGGAACAATATACCATTCTATGGTCTAGGCTCAACGTCGGCTCTCTGCTATGGTTGAAAGGCACTCAAGATTCACAAAGCCAACTGTATAAGAGCGAATAATAAGAGTAGTAGGAATGGTGATCAATTCATCCTGCACCCAAATCATTACCTTGCACGAGGATAGGTGAATCACGTTTTTCTATCACTCGGGCATCCCCACTTGCATTGAAGAAGGTTTCCATGGCCACGAACCAATGCTCAATGTAGACTCCCATGTATTCAATCAATAAAGCTACTACTAAAACTAAACTATCGATACTTCAACTTTCAGGTTGCGTAATCTACTACATAACATCATTGCAACACTTCGTACTTCCACATCCTTCAGTTGCATTAGAAGAAGCATTCTCCTTTCTAAATACATTGCGTTGTCAAACTTTCCATTAATCCTTCTCCATGTTTTCAACACAACATTCTAGATCCAAGGGTTTATGGTAGGAAAGAATAGATTCTAGAGAAAAAAAACTACTAAGGAAGTAATCCTACACATAACTATATGAAGCAATCAATGTCACAAACAAGGAAACAATCATAGGCAATCAACACACAAGCAAACACTTGCATAACAATAATACAGAGGTCTAAACCTAGTAGTATACAACCACAAAATAGTTTGAAAGCATTGGGAACAATACTAGAGTAAAATAGAGCAACATATAAGCAATAAACAAAATCTGTCAAAACGATACAGTAGGTTTCACGAATTTTTTTTACCGAATTAAACTCATCAGCAATTTTATCCATTTTTTGTGCATGTAGCACAGGTAATTACGCTCCAGATCCTAT
This sequence comes from Avena sativa, assembly GCA_916181665.1. Taxonomy (NCBI): domain Eukaryota; kingdom Viridiplantae; phylum Streptophyta; class Magnoliopsida; order Poales; family Poaceae; genus Avena; species Avena sativa. Next base: position 27,973,314 of record OV702283.1, read on the forward strand.
TTTTTCAGATTTTTCTGAGTTGCCAAAAAAATATGAAAAATCACGCGGTACAACAGGTTAGACAGAAAACTGCAGCAGTAATTCCACGAATTTCAATCAATTCACACCATTAAAATAATTTTAAAACCACACGAAAACTCCAGAAACTTTGGAGATTCAAAACAACAGATCCTAAACAAGGCATCACACAATATGTTTCAGTACAAACAAGCAAGCAACCTATATTATCATACCACATAAGTTGGTAAAAACAATATGCTAACACGATAGCGATGATCTTCTAAAGAGATAAAACATGGTGGTCTAGACCTAACCAAACTTGATGATATATTTATTTATGTCATCTTATTTGTTCTATTACTTGTATTTCAACTCTCACATAGGTATCAAATTAATGGACAACTACAAATTTTGAACAAGAAGAGATTATAGAAAAGATACACATGGAATATAAGAACTCTAATAAGTAGAAAATATGATAGTTCTCCTAATAGAGGTCTCCTATTGCTAATCCATTTCTAAGGTCACGATCCTACAGTCAACACACAGCTCTGATACCATCATATAACACCCTCGCATGATAAGGCTGAATTCATGTGTATAGTGTGAATCTCTGGATCGGTTCACTAACACATACAGTACAAAATAATACCAAATATAACTGTGCATCATAAATACAATGAATATGATCCAGAATTTACATTATATTACAGCGTAAAGCAATTACAAGGCATATCTCCATCCTTCAAATGTGCCACTGGCGAACAATTGTTGAGTGGAGTCTCGCGACCTATGAACGATCACTCAGATACGATATAACCTGCAACATAAAACGTAGCAGCCCCGAAGTGTTAATACATGGAATGTATGGCAAGTAGGCTAAAGTGGTTAACAACAGATCTATCAACTACATGCTTATTTGGCTAGATGGAGCTCAGACTCATTTGCATAAAGCAATAGTTTTATCCTAACATTTGTATAAAAGTAGTTTTCCAATACGATAAATAGGACACTCTGGTTCACTTCCAAGTGCTCCTACCCAATTAAGTTCACCCAACAAGTTTTAAATAATTGAGAAATAAGGATGAGCGAGAAATATGTCATAGCATCAGTATCAGTTCGCTCAAAATGTCCATAACCGGGGACACGACTAAGTACTTAGTTTATACACCCTGCAGGGATTTATACACTTTACCCATGTGACTTGGCTAGCCTAGCTCGGACCACCACACTCATATTGTGTTATGATAGGGAGAAGTCCAAGACAAGACAATTCGGGAAGAGCTTCCCAAACCCATCCACGCACCGTACCAACCTACACTATTCTACATCTTTGGCTACGTAGGGTTCGAGTCGTCACAACCTACTAAGTCCTGCCAACGCCCATTTCAATATTGACACATGGTTGTATACGTAAGCTATTAAATAAAGAAGCCAATCCTTTCTCAGTACCCTGGGCGGCATTCCCCACCATAAATCCACACTCGATGACCCAATCAATGTCATTCCTCCTAGGTGGTTCATTAAAAACATATTGGTTTGTCATTTAGCAAAACATAAGCCTTCCAAAACATATAACTTTTCATGGTGTGATTCCCTTCCTCGTCTAAATAGCATAGCTAAGCAATCTACCAATACGATGGCTTATAAACAAGGAATGCTAGGGAATAATATAGGACATAGCATGGCATATACACATCAATTCCTACAGATGCAATTCTACAAAACATCTACAATGCATAGGAAACAGTAGGACATTTATGACCAAGATAGCACCACTTGCCTTTGTTGTAGATGTAGACGATTAGTCCTCACAATCCTCACAGTTATAATGGTTGCACTCATCATGATCACAATACTTGCAATCACAATAGTTATAATCGTAGTAGTTGCACTCATCGCAATCTATCGTTTAAAAGGAAAGGCACAACAACACACCATTCAAAACATTGCAACAATGCAACATTACAATAAAACAATGATGAGCAAATGCATGCATGATGATTTAATAAGTCACTCTTGTTGTATTTAAAGTTCTGAACATTATTAGATCACATGATGCATGTGGAATATCTTTTAATGCATTAAAGCATTTATTATTAAAGTTATATCGATTTAATATGGATTATACCACTTTAATTGAAATATTTATTTTTTTAATGTATTAAATTGTGAACTAAATGCTACTAGAAAGATAATGCAATTTAGAGACAGCAGAAATTTAAATCACCTAAAAAGGAGTTATAGATATTTTCTTATGATTAAAATACTATTACAATGGGTTTAAAGATTTCTGCATGCATTTCTATTTTAACAGTACCAAATAATTTGGCACGCAACTTCTTTGGATAAATATTATCAATACAAAACAGTACCAATTGGTTTCACTAATTTTGGAGTTCTGGTTAATTTTATACAATTTAAATACTATTTAGAAGTATTTAAATCATTTATATTATTTTCTTCAACAAAAATTATATCTAATGCCATATTAATGTTCTACATGAATCAAGGATTCCATAGACATCTTATTTGTATTTTTATGATATGTAGATAATTTTCTATGATTTATTTAGTCTAAATTGCCCATTAAACTATTTAATTTATTATAGTAAATATGTGCTGTAACAGTTAGATCTAATCTCGTATTAATGTTTTACACAATTCTATGAATCCAATGATATATTATTTGTAAAATTTGGACATCTATTCGATTTTATATGAATTTTACAAGATTGGACATAATTCTGGCTATTTTAAATCAAAAAGAAATTAACATGAAAGGGTTTGCCACATGGCGCAACAGGATTGGTCTGTACCCCTTCGTTAAGTGAGTCGATGAGAGGCACTGGATCAAGATCTGATGGCTACAGTTTAGCGGCTCCGTGGCGGCTTGGCTGGAGCTTCGGCTGGGCTTGGTCGCGCGGCTCAGCTTGGCTCTACTCGATCGGGACCGTTCGGATTAGATCGGACGGGGGACGATGATGATGGCGAGCCAGCGTTGGCTCGCGGACGGTGGTGACATTGATGGGCGGCGGCGACAGCTCAGTGGTGATGGTGGCGGTGCTCTTGGAGGCCTCCGGCGACGGTGAAGTGGCCCACGGGATGCGGTGTTCGATGGCGGCCTTGTGGGTGTCCTCGCTGGCGTCTATCGCTTCCTCGGGCAGGGGTTGTAAGGTTCTCAACCTTTAATAAGGTAGAGTCCCCTGTGTTTACAATGCTAGTCCTTGGACCAATAGCTAGCATCCACAGTTAAGATGTAATATCAAGAAACAAAGGTCATAATACAACTTTATAACCAGGAATAACATAATTTATTACATCTTACATAGCTCATTTGGCTATTTCATTACATTGCAGCAGAATATCTATAAGCATGGGGTCCTTCATATTCAAAGTGCCACAGGCAGACATGTTGGTTGTAGACTTGTAATCCTAATCAATCAACTTCACTAATATCAAACAAACCTGCAACATAACAAGTTACAGCCACAAGGGTCAATACATTTGAATTGTATTGGCAAGTGATACTATGGTAGTATAGTGGTAACTAGCATCTATATGCATTTGGCTAAGTGGAGTTGAGGCTTGCATTGCTCAAAATATATTTTTCCTTATCATTTGAAAACACTAAGTTTTGCTTGACAAAATAATCCTTCCCAAGGCATCTCCCAATCAAAGATTGAAGATCCTTTAACCCTTGTTCAACCACAAGTTTTTCACTTAGAAATTTGGATGATGAGATTCTTGATAGCTTCCATGTCTTGATGCTCAAATTGTCCTTTACCAGGGACATGGCTAAGTACTTAGATTTTACACTCTGTAGAGGTGGTGCACTTTCCCCACAAGACTTGGTTTCACCAAGACAAGATCTTTCAGAAGCCTTTCCTTAGACCAAATGGACGCGCTCCAACCTATCATTCCCACTACCACCAACTGTCCAAATGGCTAAGTTCTAGCAACCTATATGATCCAGGCAGAGCCCATAATGCCAAGTGGTTGCACTTGAAACTTCTCAACATTTGACATCTCAAATCTCTTTGTTCCTGGGTGGCAATCCACAAGTGTGATACACAAGGTAAACCATAGCCATGGGCCTTGTGTAACCACTCAACCAAAAACCACCAAGCAATTACCATTCCACCCAGGTGATTCATTAACTTAGTTGTTTTATTAAACAAAAACACAAGTCCTCAGACTTAGAAATTTTTCCATAGTATGAATGTATATATTCCACCCTTGTTTTCTATTAGATAAGCTAAGCATGATAGTAGTAGGAATCTTAACTTAGGAAATTCTACTAAGGTTTCATCTACTAGGTTTTCCCATAGCATGGTTTACACTTAGCAAAAATTCCATGCAAGTTTTACTTAGAAAAATCACTAATGCATAGTGAAAGTAATGGGACAAAAGTATGAAGCATCACTTGACTTTTTGGTAGAGAGTATAAGTATACTCCTTGTCCTTGCAACAATCACACTCTTCAAGTCACTACAATTCAATCAAGCAAGGCACAATCTCAATCTACCAATCAAGCAAAACATCACATAAAATGATAAAGTCAAAGTAATGCATGCAAGCATGCCAAGCTTTGTTTTATTTCAAAGAGTGGTTCCTAATGGGTCATTAACATTTGAAAACACCTAATGGTCATTTTAGAAAGTGGCAAAGTCATTTGCCAAAGATTTCACTTCATAAACCATTTTCAAAACAAGGTATCATTTTATGTGGTGTAGAAATGTTTTTACTAAGGCATTAATCTATAGGGTTCACAAAATACATTTTCAAATCATAAAACTTGGTGTTTGGGGTCAGAGAGTTTAAAACAAAACATTTCCCAAAGGTTTTCTTCCAAAACCATTTTTAATAAATAAACCATATTTTTATTTGACTAGAATTAGTTTTAAATCCAAGATTCATTCTTTTGCATCACCAAGTATATTTTTGAAACCACAAAGTGATTCCTATGGTCAGTAGGTTCAAAACACACCATTTGCAAAAGATTTTATCCCCAAAAACATTTTTGAATAATTTTTACATCCTAAACAAGTATACATATGTTTCTGCAAAAACAAACATTTTACCAGAAGCTTTTTACTAAACAAAGTGCATGGTTGGCTAGGGCTTGTCTTGTTGATTCCATTGATATAAAGTTTGCAAATTTTGGACGTGTAGAACTAAAGTTATGGATTTTTCAAAATCACATTCTAATCAGATTCAAAATTCTGTTTAAACCAAACTAGTGCCACGCGGCGCTTTCCTATTCGTCGGTACCGCTTCGGCCGGATCACGCTCTCTGGTGCGTTGGATCAAGTCAGATCGAGCGGCACAGGTTGCGTACCTCTTCAGCGTTTAGTGATCTATCGTATCCATTGGATCGTCATCTAACGGACATCGTCGCCTTGACCAAGTTCTGGGGGCGCTCGACGGCTGCGCGCGGCGGCGACGGTCAGACGACGGCGAAACTGGCGATGCAGGAAGCGAGGAAGGAAGGGAGTATGCTCACCGTGTTCGCAGTAGCGTGGGGAAGCTCAACGTGTTGTTGGTTCGACGAGGGGCGCACAGGGTAGTCCTGAATCGCTCGCCAGAGTTGTACTTCTCCTCGGGTGCGGTCAGATGTTGTCGGAGGTGGGCGTCTGGGGAGCAAGCGAGCAAGAGATCATGTCAGGAGGATGTGAAAGTTTGTACAGGTTGAAATGGAACTCACCATAGGGCAAGGGGCACACGGAGTTTACGACAGTAGCTCGCCGGAGTTGATGCAGACGGCGGTGGTTCCCAGACGAAGACGAAGGCGAGGCTGTGGGGCACGAGCAGACAAGTGGGAGGTACCAGAAGAAGCGCACGGTGATGGTGAACGAGCTCGTAGCATCCAAGGGGCAAGGGGAGGTAGGTACTGGCTGGAATTGGCCGGACAGCTCGTCGGAGCAGAGGGTGTTCCAGGTCAAAATTTGCTCGGCCTGGGGGCAGAGGGAATGCGGTGTCTGGGGGAAACGGAAGAGGGGAGGCAGGCGCTTTTACCTTGCATGATGGCTGGGCGAATTAACGCGGCAGTTAACGGGGATTGAAGGAGCTATCAACGGGCAGAAACGGCAGCGAGGTGGGGAGTGGCCACCGCGGGTGAAGACGACGAACAGAAGGGGTGGGGTCGGTTGGTCAGCGAGAGAGAGGAGAGGGGAGTTGGGTCCACCGGTCGGCGTCTCTGCGGGTCTGTAAGCAGGTGCGAAATGTTTTTCTTCGGGAGAGAGAGGAGCTGGGCTGCTGGGCTTAGTGGGCCAGGTTGGGTTGGGCCGTCCTTGCTCTATTTTTTTCTGTTCTGAATCTTTTTCTTTTTCCATTTCTTTTTCTGTTTTGAAATTCAATCAACCAATTCAAACAACAAATAAATTCAAACTTCCACCACACTTTGTATTGAGTTCTAGTTCTGTTTAACAACACAAAACTAAAGTCCAAAATAAAATAAATTTTTTTATTCTTTTTAGGATCTATTTAATAATTAAATAAAATAGACTTTAATTATTAATTCAAATAGGTTTTGATTTATTTAATAAAATATCCATTTGAAATCTAAATATTATCAAAACCAAATCACTAGGTTTTACTTGAAAATATAAAATACTTGGAAAACTTGTTTAAAATAATTTAACAAGTTTTGATGTTTAATTAAAATGGTAAAAACCTTTATTTTTAATAAAATTTGGATATTAACAAATCCTTATTATTTTATTTAAATAACCCTTTACTCCTTTAATCAAAACAAAATATTTTATTTCAAAAACTTGGCCAAGGTTTAATTTGGCTCTATAAAAATAGTCCTTATTTATATTTCTACCTTTTTATTTGAAAACCAAATCTTTTATTAAAAGATCCAAAAATAGTAATTCCAAATATTTTTAACTTTATTGTTTATTTAACTTTTTAAATCCCTTTAGGATTTTATTTGATCCAAATAGGTTTGAAGGTTTCCAATTGGAATCAAAAAGTTTCTTCTCACCCTGAAAATCAACAAAGTTTTATTTTATTCATTTATTTTTCACATTACAAGATTTGGAAAATCTTGCGATGTGACAGGCTACCACCCTTAAAATAAATCTCGTCCTGAGATTTGGGGAGGCTAGGGGTTACAAGTTGGCTCAAAGCATCTAGGGTAGTACCACCCTTAAAATATTTTCCATCTAGATTACACATTGGCCTTCTTGGGATCTTGGTGTAACTTTCCTGGACAGAAGTTTGCATAGTGGCCTAGCTCTTTGCATTTGAAACATGTTATAAGGTTGAGGTCTTGAGGTGGTTTCTCTGGACAATATGATGCATAATGTCCTAACTCTTTGCAGTGGTTGCACATCACTTGGCTAATATCCTTCCTCATCTTGGGTTTCACTAGCTTTTGTTTGTCTTCTAGGCTCTTCTTCTTTTCTGGGTATTCACTGGCATAGTGTCCCATCTATTTGCAATTGTAACATTGCAACTGGCTTTTATCCTTCTTCTTCTTTTTGGGTCTCTCCAAAGCTAGGAGTTCTTCTAGTTCATGCTCTTCATACCTCACCTCAAAGGTGGGAAATCTTTCTCTCTTCTTGGGGCAGTTACTAGAGATATGACCTTCTTCTTCACCATTAGGGCATTGATCTTCATGCTCCTTGGATATATGATCCTTGTCTCCATAAATATTGCAAGCTTTGGTTCCTTCTAAAATAACATCTTTGTCATCCTTGTTGTCATTTGATCTTTGGGGAAAGTTTTCTCCCATATTGATCATTTGAGTAACCAATCCTTGCAACAATTGGGATTGAAGTTTCAAAATTATTTGTATGGATGGGTCTAGTCCATTGTTGTTGGTTAAAAGCTGAGTTTTCTCTTGGCTCAACTGGGTTTGGGTTACTATGAGTTCTCTGATGTTGTCCTCTTGGTTGTTGTTGTTGTCATCATCCTTGATGTTGGGGTTTCTTGGAGAAGTCATCAGTTTGGGTTGGATTGGGATTAGAATAGGCAAAATATTTCTAAGGGAATAATTCTAATCACACACATCACAATTCACACAAGCAATGTGCAAGCAATCACAAACAAACATTCCACTCAAACAACAAGTTTCAAGCATATTTTTAGGCAACCAAAAATATTTTTGTTACACCACATAAGTTGGTGGGTTTGACTTAAACTAAATATGGTGGTCCATCTATATGGTTCACTTGAGATCCTTCCATCCTTCTTGGTTGATTCTCCTTGAACAAAATCTTTGTATCCTTGGAGAAAATTTCTCATGTCTTGGTCACAAAACATCAAAGGTGATGATGGCTCCTTCTATTTGGTGTTTCCTTAGTCTCCAAATCTTGAGCAAGATTTCCTGTCTCACTTGTCCTTAGTGATACCAAGGTTGAAGTCCATGGTGAAAATGCTGAAGATGTTGAAGTCATTAGAGTTGAAGAAGTCCTTTGCTCATGGTGAAGTTTTTGGCCATGGGGTAGGTTTGTCCATCAAGTTGAAGTAGAAGAGATGTAGAGTTGAAACCAAAATGGTTGAGGAAAGAGTTTACAAGATTGTTTGTAAATAAGTTTTGGAACAAATACAACTCCTATTTTTCTAAGGGTTTTTGTCCAATCCTAGGGTTACAAATCCTACAGGCAACACAGTGCTCTGATACCATCTGTAAGGTTCCCAACCTTTAACAAGGTAGAGTCCCCTGTGTTTACAATGCTAGTCCCTGGATCAATAGCTAGCATCCACAGTTAAGATGTAATATCAAGAAACAAAGGTCATAATACAACTTTATAACCAGGAATAACATAATTTATTACATCTTACATAGCTCATTTGGCTATTTCATTACATTGCAGCAGAATATCTATAAGCATGGGGTCCTTCATATTCAAAGTGCCACAGGCAGACATGTTGGTTGTAGACTTGTAATCCTAATCAATCAACTTCACTAATATCAAACAAACCTGCAACATAACAAGTTACAGCCACAAGGGTCAATACATTTGAATTGTATTGGCAAGTGATACTATGGTAGTATAGTGGTAACTAGCATCTATATGCATTTGGCTAAGTGGAGTTGAGGCTTGCATTGCTCAAAATATATTTTTCCTTATCATTTGAAAACACTAAGTTTTGCTTGACAAAATAATCCTTCCCAAGGCATCTCCCAATCAAAGATTGAAGATCCTTTAACCCTTGTTCAACCACAAGTTTTTAACTTAGAAATTTGGATGATGAGATTCTTGATAGCTTCCATGTCTTGATGCTCAAATTGTCCTTTACCAGGGACATGGCTAAGTACTTAGATTTTACACTCTTTAGAGGTGGTGCACTTTCCCCACAAGACTTGGTTTCACCAAGACAAGATCTTTCAGAAGCCTTTCCTTAGACCAAATGGACGCGCTCCAACCTATCATTCCCACTACCACCAACTGTCCAAATGGCTAAGTTCTAGCAACCTATATGATCCAGGCAGAGCCCATAATGCCAAGTGGTTGCACTTGAAACTTCTCAACATTTGACATCTCAAATATCTTTGTTCCTGGGTGGCAATCCACAAGTGTGATACACAAGGTAAACCATAGCCATGGGCCTTGTGTAACCACTCAACCAAAAACCACCAAGCAATTACCATTCCACCCAGGTGATTCATTAACTTAGTTGTTTTATTAAACAAAAACACAAGTCCTCAGACTTAGAAATTTTTCCATAGTATGAATGTATATATTCCACCCTTGTTTTCTATTAGATAAGCTAAGCATGATAGTAGTAGGAATCTTAACTTAGGAAATTCTACTAAGGTTTCATCTACTAGGTTTTCCCATAGCATGGTTTACACTTAGCAAAAATTCCATGCAAGTTTTACTTAGAAAAATCACTAATGCATAGTGAAAGTAATGGGACAAAATTATGAAGCATCACTTGCCTTTTTGGTAGAGAGTATAAGTTCACTCCTTGTCCTTGCAACAATCACACCCTTCAAGTCACTACAATTCAATCAAGCAAGGCACAATCTCAATCTACCAATCAAGCAAAACATCACATAAAATGATAAAGTCAAAGTAATGCATGCAAGCATGCCAAGCTTTGTTTTATTTGAAAGAGTGGTTATTAATGGGTCATAAACATTTGAAAACACCTAATGGTCATTTTAGAAAGTGGCAAAGTCATTTGCCAAAGATTTCACTTCATAAACCATTTTCAAAAAACAAGGTATCATTTTATGTGGTGTAGAAATGTTTTTACTAAGGCATTAATCTATAGGGTTCACAAAATACATTTTCAAATCATAAAACTTGGTGTTTGGGGTCAGAGAGTTTAAAACAAAACATTTCCCAAAGATTTTCTTCCAAAACCATTTTTAATAAATAAACCATATTTTTATTTGACTAGAATTAGTTTTAAATCCAAGATTCATTCTTTTTCATCACCAAATATATTTTTGAAACCACAAAGTGATTCCTATGGTCAGTAGGTTCAAAACACACCATTTACAAAAGATTTTATCCCCAAAAACATTTTTGAATAATTTTTACATCCTAAACAAGCATACATATGTTTCTGCAAAAACAAACATTTTACCAGAAGCTTTTTACTAAACAAAGTGCATGGTTGGCTAGGTCTTGTCTTGCTGATTCCATTGATATAAAGTTTGCAAATTTTGGACGTGTAGAACTAAAGTTATGGATTTTTCAAAATCACATTCTAATCAGATTCAAAATTCTGTTTAAACCAAACTAGTGCCACGCGGCGCTTTCCTATTCGTCGATACCGCTTCGGCCGGATCACGCTCTCTGGTGCGTTGGATCAAGTCAAATCGAGCGGCACAGGTTGCGTACCTCTTCAGCGTTTAGTGATCTATCGTATCCATTGGATCGTCATCTAACGGCCATCGTCGCCTTGACCAAGTTCTGGCGGCGCTCGACGGCTGCGCGCGGCGGCGACGGTCAGACGACGGCGAAACTGGCGATGCAGGAAGCAAGGAAGGAAGGGAGTATGCTCACCGTGTTCGCAGTAGCGTGGGGAAGCTCAACGTGTTGTTGATTCGACGAGGGGCGCACAGGGTAGTCCTGAATCGCTCGCCGGAGTTGTACTTCTCCTCGGGTGCGGTCAGATGTTGTCGCAGGTGGGCGTCTGGGGCGCAAGCGAGTAAGAGATCATGTCAGGAGGATGTGCAAGTTTGTACAGGTTGAAATGGAACTCACCATAGGGCAAGGGGCACACGGAGTTGACGACAGTAGCTCGCCGGAGTTGATGCAGACGGCGGTGGTTCCCAGACAAAGACGAAGGCGAGGCTGTGGGGCACGAGCAGACAAGTGGGAGGTACTGGAAGAAGCGCACGGTGATGGTGAACGAGCTCGTAGCATCCAAGGGGCAAGGGAAGGCAGGTACTGGCTGGAATTGGCCGGACAACTCGTCGGAGCAGAGGGCGTTCCAGGTCAAAATTTGCTCGGCCTGGGGGCAGAGGGAAGGCGGTGTCTGGGGGAAACGGAAGAGGGGAGGCAGGCGCTTTTACCTTGCGTGATGGCTGGGCGAATTAATGCGGCAGTTAACGGGGATTGAAGGAGCTATCAACGGGCAGAAACAGCAGCGAGGTGGGGAGTGGCCACCGCGGGTGAAGACGACGAACAGAAGGGGTGGGGTCGGTTGGTCAGCGAGAGAGAGGAGAGGGGAGTTGGGTTCACCGGTCGGCGTCTCTGCGGGTCTGTAAGCAGGTGCGAAACGTTTTTCTTCGGGAGAGAGAGGAGCTGGGCTGCTGGGCTTAGTGGGCCAGGTTGGGTTGGGCCGTCCTTGCTCTATTTTTTTCTGTTCTGAATCTTTTTCTTTTTCCATTTCTTTTTCTGTTTTGAAATTCAATCAACCAATTCAAACAACAAATAAATTCAAACTTCCACCACACTTTGTATTGAGTTTTAGTTCTGTTTAACAACACAAAACTAAAGTCCAAAATAAAATAAAAAAATTTATTCTTTTTAGGATCTATTTAATAATTAAATAAAATAGACCTTAATTATTAATTCAAATAGGTTTTGATTTATTTAATAAAATCTCCATTTGAAATCTAAATATTATCAAAACCAAATCAGTAGGTTTTATGTGAAAATATAAAATACTTGGAAAACTTGTTTAAAATAATTTAGCAAGTTTTGATGTTTAATTAAAATGGTAAAAACCTTTATTTTTAATAAAATTTGGATATTAATAAATCCTTATTATTTTATTTAAATAACCCTTTACTCCTTTAATCAAAACAAAATATTTTATTTCAAAAACTTGGCCAAGGTTTAATTTGGCTCTATAAAAATAGTCCTTATTTATATTTCTACCTTTTTATTTGAAAACCAAATCTTTTATTAAAAGATCCAAAAATAGTAATTCCAAATATTTTTAACTTTTTTGTTTATTTAACTTTTTAAATCACTTTAGGATTTTATTTGATCCAAATAGGTTTGAAGGTTTCCAATTGGAATCAAAAAGTTTCTTCTCACCCTGAAAATCAACAAAGTTTTATTTTATTCATTTATTTTTCACATTACAAGATTTGGAAAATCTTGGGATGTGACAGGGGTGAAGGACGGCTAGGGGCTCTTAGCGTTGATGAAGCTCCGGCGATGTCGGGTGCAAGCTGTGGTGCATCTGCGAGAGGGGAAGGAGGGTGAGACGATGCGGCGCATCAAGGGGAGGCAGACGGAGGTAAAAAGGAGGCACGAGGTGCTCCGTAACGTCGAGTCCGAGCTCGAATTAAGGTCCTCCGGCAGCAGCGAGATTGGGACATCGACGGTGGGGATAGGGTTCCCTAAAGAGCGAAGAAAATCGGAACGGGGTGGAGTGGGGGGTTATATGGAGGGATGGGCGTGCAGATGAGGGCAAACGACGAGCGAATCCGTCCGGATTTGAGGGGGGGTCGGTTCGGGATCGAGGCAGGCGTTCTTCTCGGTCTCTGGTCGAGAGGAAGGAGAAGGTGGGGTGGGCTCCACTCGTCAGGGAGAGAGGGAGGGCAGCGGGCTGCTGTGCTGCGCTGTGGGCTGGCGATGGGCTGCCGCCGGGGCGCAAGCTGCTGCTACGCGCGGTAGGTAAGTCACGCGAGGTGGGCTAGGCCGGGTGGCTCGGCCGGTAGATTAGGTCTAGTTCGTTTTTTTTAATTCTTTTCTGTTTTTTTCTAGCTTTTGTTTTAGGCATCCAATTTAGGTTAAACAAATTTCTAATAATTTGTAATTTGACAAGGTTTATTTTAGGACAATAATTAATCTATTTTTCATATATTTCAAATACTTCAACTATTAAAAGTTGAGTTTGGTTTATAGGGCTTTTACTTTATTTCTCTTATTTTTTTATATAATTCATATCTTTTGATTTTGAGCACCAAAATCATTCAAATCACTTCCTATTGTTTTGTAAATATGCACTCTATCTATATACCCATTCATGAATTCCATTTCTTAATTGTTGCTATGGACAAAGCCATAACTCAAGGGTTATACTTAGAATGGGGAAATCCCCTTTAGGGTTTTGAATTTATTTTCGGCATCACTATTTGCTTCTTAGGGTTTATATGCAATGAAGTTCAAGCATGCTTCATGATTTTGAATTTTTAAATCTTGCACACGGATTCTAAAATCCATAATCAATCCATGCCCTTTTGCCTATATGGCTACTTAGGTCATAACAAAAGAATATAAGATTTTGAATTCAAGGTTGAGAGGATTTTTTTATTCAAAAAGTTTCTTCTCTTTGAGAATTTTCAACAAAGTAAAATAATCAATCAAACTCATTTATTTATTTCACATTCCAAAATTAGGATAATTTTGGGATGTGACAATGCTAGGGTTCAATCATGTTCTATCCACCAATGTCACTTATACATGATATAAGCATTCAATCTTGGTGACTAAAACATGATCATTATAATCCTTTGATCCTTTATGGTTTAGGTTTCCAGTTGGCTAATCAAGGCTTCATCAATACAACATTACAGTTGTATTATAATTATCTTCTTAGTATCTCTTACTGAGTAGAAGATATTATTCTTTGACTAAATCTACTCGATCTAATAAGATTACTCCTGGTACTATCTTTAGGATTCATCCTTATAATCTTCTTTATCACGATATAATTATAGGTTCCATATTACTCTTCTATCATTTCAGGAGTAAGTTATCTCCATCAATTATCACATTGATCTTATTCCCCTCCAACTCTCCCATCCTATAAATGATATTTAAATCTAGCATTACCACCTACCTCTTCTTACTTCTTTCTCTAAAGGACTTTAAGTGAATGCTATGATAAGGACAAGATTTAATAGATCAAGAATTGATAGGTTATGAATTGGTGAATTAATAGTTGATTACTCAACATTGATGAACAACAGGTATTAAAATAAGGTTCAATAGAGATGATAAGGATTGATATGGAAAGAAAGATATGTGGTGAATGGTCTTGAATTGTTTTCCTTCCTACTCAATACAACTAAAGAGGTAGGGTTAAGTATTACCATGATACTCATGGTAGGAATGGATAAGAATGATATAGGTCAAGTCTTAGTTATTGAATTCTTGTTACTTGGTATTCATGAGTTATTGGAATGAATACTAGGATATGATCACTTAAGGATCAAATTATAATCATTAATCAATGTGTAATGGTTTAGTTTCATTATATTTGATCTACCCTAATATCAAATTACCATTACCCAAAGTAATGTTTTTAGCAAAGGTCATATTGAAACCTATCGCAGTCAACTTGATGATCTACTCCAATTCCATCAAGTTGAGAGAAGCTTCGATCACTTTGACAAGTTTTGTTCAAAAGCGCGAAAATTATTCAGATTTTTTATGCATGAATGCAATGCACACATTTGGGTTCAGCTTATTTCTAAGCTCTAATGCTAGGATGTTACATTCACATACGCGTTTTTTATGTTTATCGTCTGCAATTCTGGATGATCGCAAACGGTACCGTTTCATCGTATGTGTTAGGATCTTTTTGCAAGCGTTTTAATTTAAGTAAACCAGTTCTATCCTGATATGTACTATTGTACGTGTTTTCATCCTATATATTTATGCCCAGTTTATGCAACAACATATAATAATATGATATCAACGTTATTTGTGTGCATCATTCATATACCTCATATATATGCATTTCGATATGTATTCATTGCTACTTATACAAATGATATAGATATACAAAGTAGATAATCTAGTTTTCTTCATTGCATTTTTGTCGTTGTCTTTGTATTTGTGACGTGATGAGGCTTCTAATGGAAATTCTAGCCCTTGTTGTACCTTGTTCGTCTCAACACGAACTTCTCGCAACTCAAGAATCAAGTGAAGTTTTTAATTTGCTCAAGAGAGGTGTAGTTCTTGACTTTCTCAAGTGAGGTGCACGCAGTTATTGACTTTCAGCTACACCGAGAGAAGAGTAAGATAACTTCTTCGCAACATGGGGCGAGGAATTCATGAGCCCTTCCTATATAGTGTCAACGAAATAGTATCCCTATTATACAAAAATAGTAATGTCAAGATGTAATATTGAATCTGGTAGAACCAATCAATTTGTAGCACATAAACAAGCACATAAAGTTGTGGCAATAAAAGATCATAAGAAAATACATGATACAGATTATCCTAATTCATTGCACATATATGGTAAAAGGACATTGATCTCTCTATATATTTCATTGTAGATAACAACTTTATGTATAGACTAATTATGTGCATGAGGACTGTAGGTTCGTTTTCAAATGCTAATGGAAAGGATGATTTCTCTCTTTAAGAAGGTTGAAGACAGAGTTCCCATAGCCTTTTGTTCTAGCTTTGCTTGTGTTTTAGGGGACCCGTACTATCAAGAGGTGATCCATCTTGGAAGGTTTTGGGAATCATGCTCACTTGCACAAACCAAATGCACCCCACCGACCATTCCAGCTCCAATATGTTCTTCCTGCTAACTTCAGCATACTGGTAGTGCCGGTTCTAGCTCCGGCGGTGCCGCTCATGAGCGGCACTAACGTTACTAGTGCCTCTTGTTGTGCTGGGCATCCTGGTTTTTGGTACTGGATGGGGTGAGGGAGTAGCCCGACAGTGCCATGGTTGTGTCGCCCTAGTTTTTCTAGGGTATCTAAGTTTTCTGAACCGGCAGTGCCACTCCAAGTGCCAGTGCTATGTTATCAGAAAGGAATCGATGACCCGTTGGAAGGAAAAAGAAAGACTTTTGATACCATGTTAATTAGCAGAAAAAATCGATGACTGCTGGGGCCTCGTGTGTGTGTTGATATAGTGTAGGAAAAGCCCCTACCATGGCGTTATAGAGACATTCTGATCTGTGTGCTACACGGTATCACTATCGAGAGGGTGTATAATATCATATGCATTACAAACTCGAACATAGCCATCTCTTACATCTTTTTGAAGCTCCGACATTGGGTTGGAATGTCCAATAAAATCAATCTACGAAAGTTTACGCGTATGCAGTTTGGCTACTTTGTGGAAGGAGAGTACATTGGGGCGGCGATGGACCACGACGTATAGTCAACATCCGGTGTTTTCGGCTATGCGTTCAGCTTGTCACTTTTGTCTTTGTGGACGTGTTTGGTTGTTCGGCCCAATATTTCTCTTTTTTTACTTCGCCTCCTAGGTGTTCCATATAGCGAGATTTGGCTTGGGCCAATTTTAACAATTTATTTGGTTCCCCAAATGGTGGTTACTCTAGTAAAAGGCCCGGTGTTTGATTGTCCGGTGAAAAAAGGTGTTTTGTGTTTAACTAACATGCCTTTTCTTAATCCTCTCTAATACATCCAACCGTGCCTCCGTTCGAGATAATGTCTAGATAAAAAAGATGCTCCTCGATATTACAAATTCACTACCGCAAACTATTTGTAATTTAGTTGAGTGTTTGAAACGCTACGTCGCTTTCTCTTTTAAAGCTTTTTTAAATGAATTTTGTCAAATTCGTCACACATAGTTGATCATTAGAAAAAAAAATGAGGAAAATATTCAGTTCATCATTCAGCACGACTTTCATGTTGTTAGTTTTATGATTTGACGTTCCTATACGAGAAGATCTGCGTGTACATACGTATATTATGATAGTTTAGATCTATACGATTATGAATGTTAATACGAAAAACTTAACACACGAAAGTTATGTAAAATGCTGAGGTGGATCTATACCTCCAAGGAAATTTCAAACAGTTGGCTGTATACAAAGAATTTAGCAAAATTCGTTCACTCAACGTGTAAACATGAACACGAAATGGACCCCTAAAAGATCAACGAAACTAGGAACCGATCGTCGAAATGGATTTGTATCGTCGATCCATAACTTTTATATGTATAACTTATTTTGAATCGGTCCATAATTTTATAGTTCAAAACAGATTAAGTTAACCAAGTTTAGAGATCAAAACACACTTGACTGGATTACGGGCCTGTTCCGGTAAAAACGGGTGGAATCTATGTTTCCAGCTAGCTAATTTTTTAACCTGCTTTAAAACCCGTGCTATATAGAAATAACTAACAAAACAAGCGACAAAGGGCCGAGCTCTCCCAACCATTCCCCTCCTCCTCTCGTGTCTAGTGACAGGCGGCGGCGGCGGATTCAGATCTCCTCCGGCCAAGGCCTTGGTCCCCTCTCCCTCCGCTTGCTGCTCCGGCGGCAGGAGGGGGAGGGGATATCGTTCCTTCGGTCTGTAGTTAGGGTTTGTCTTCTCTGGTGCGTTGTTGGGGTGGTGGGAGTGGCATCCGGGAGAATAAATCTGCCTCAACTCTACTCTCACACCGTCGGTGACCTTTACGGCGGCGTCTCGGAGTTGATGACAACGTGTGCTTGTCGATATTTCGGATCGGCAGCTTGGTCTTCTCGTCGTTCTTTGGATCTGGCGAGATCTGTTTCTTGAAGTGTCGCTGGTGTTCGTCGTTATCCATGGCAACACTGGGGGCCGGGGAGAGATGGATGCTCTGGAGCGAGGATGTTGGTCCGGAGGTTGTGGATTGGCCGTTATTCCCTAACTTCGTCGGTGGGAGGCGGTGGATCTTGGTCCAAGACAGCACGGGGACGTCCCCTGGTCGACGTGCTACAGCGACATGTGCCTTGCTGCTTGCAGCAGGCCTGTTCATCGACTCACAAAGCCTCGTTGGTGATGGTGTTTTATTGGATCTGGCAATGGTGGAGGCTCGTCGTGTCTTTCAGCGTACGTCTAGACGACGTTGAACGGTGGCGACGACCGCTAGCTTCGACGAGTGCAGAAAATCCTAGGAATAGTTTTGTATATTTCTATCCATTATGTGTACATCTACAATGTTTTCGGGACAACCGTTTTTTTCTGGTCTATTTTTCAGTTTCCACGTGGGTTTTTTTAACTTGTTTTTCTATCAATAAAAATTTATGGTTGCTCTTAAAAAAAACTAACAAAACAAACGGCCAATTCTTCCTGCACCTTCTGTACGGCTTGCACAATGCCACCCGCACAGTGCTCTTGCTAGGCCCAACTTTTGGCTGTCGAGTTGTGGTATCGGGCTTCGATCGGTCCGAGCCCAACTTTTTGTTTCTTTTTCCTATATCTTGTTTTAACTTCTGAATATTTTGATAATAATGTTTTAAAAGTAGTGAATATTTTCAAATATTCCTAATTTTTTTTCAAAAACCATGAACAAATTTTCAAAATTATGAACCAAATTTTAAAATTCATGAACCCAATTTTGAAAACCATGAATCAAATTCGAAAAACATGGACCTAATTTTGAAAAACATGATTTATTTCAAAAGAAAAACTTTTTCAAACCCCCCCCCCCCCAAAAAACAGAAAAAAAGAAATAGAAAAATAATGAAAAGAACAAAAAAAAGTCATGTGAAACTGGGTCTGTCCAACGGGCGAGCACCTCTGTGACCCGAGCTGCGCGTGCCACAGCGGGAGTATTTAGGGCTTATTTGGTTCATAGCCATAGTTTGCCAAGCCTAAGTTTGACAAGTGTGACGGCCACAAAAATGTGGCTAAAAAATTAAAGGTCACAAAGTCTGGCAAAAGTTGGTAAAAAATTAACTCTATACCAAGTAGACCCTACAAATAATAAAGGGTGACAATAACTAAACATATGCCAAATTGCTAAACTTTGGCTTAGCAAACTCTGATTGAAAACCAAACACGTCCTTCACATTTCCGGATAATACTTGCCGCGCTACATATCCGTGGCTACTATGTTGGATTGGTCCATTTATCCTGCTAGCGCTAAGATCTTTACTCGTTGGGCGAACCTAGGCCAAAATCCGGATCTATTTTTGGCCGAACAAAACTTGATTTCGGTCTGGGTACGCCTAGTTTTTCACTCGTATACCCAGCCTGAGTTCCTGGAACGCCCGTTTCGGCTCAAATTCGGCTTAAGTTCGTCCATATTTCGTCATAGTTCGGCATACCATGAATACAGAACATTTTACGTTCAAAGTTCGGTGAAATTTTAAACATACTTCGGCGTAAATGTAAGCATAGTTCGGCCTGCAGTGAAGGTGGCGCCGAAGTTCGGGCGGCGAAATGGGCGGCGGAGTGGGCGGCAACTACGACGAGCGTATCTAGAGTTGTGGGCATGTCTTAGCGCGGAGGAGCTCCGCCGGCGAAGTCATGAAGACAGAGGCGATGGGAGCTCTTCGCCGCAGCCTGGGCTAGTGGAGTGGGAGGAATGGGACTGTCTCGCCGATAGAGCTGGCCCACGCCCCGCTTCGTCCGGCGTTCCCAGGGCGTACCCGGGAACCTGGGTTCACCTAGAAAGCCCGGAACAAAGTTCACCCAAATCCGAACAAAAACAGGTCTTAGGTACACGATTGAACACGATTGAATCGATTTTTGGCGTTCGGACATAAATTCGGCGTTTGGATCGGTGTCCTCGGTAGGCGGGTGGAGATAGTCTAATATGGTTTCCTCGTGTGCGACTATTGACGTGGCGGCTATGGTTTTCTTTTAGGTACATCATTACATGGTTTCTCAGCCCGTCTTGTGATTTTCTTAGTTTTCTGCTACTTATTTTGATCCAAACTAATTGATTTAAATTTTCTAGATTCAAATATATATAGATATGTTTTAGTATTAGATATGTTTAAATATAGAAAAATCCGAATCAGTTAATTTGGATTGAAGGGGGTAGTTTTTTTTATTCTCTGCACGCAAGGTGTGCTGCCTGCGGTACGCGATGGTCGGCATATTAAGGTTTGTCGGCAATTGCTATTCATCACTCAACGTACGCACCCCTAATACAGCTCGCGTGAGCGTTTTCCAGGTATGGACCGAGCCCAATAGGCATGTTTACGTTTTTTCTTTTTGGTGATTCTTCTGTTTGGTTTTTTCATGTGGTTTTAGGTCCGGTTTCCTTATTTTTGCGTGTATTTTTTCCCTGAAATATGTGTTTTTTATTTGAACAATTATCAAATGTGAACATTTTAAAATTTGAACAATTTTTGAATGTGAACAATTTTCACATGTGAACATTTTAAAATCAGAAGCTCGTCCTGTAGGGCCGCTGCTACCTGAGATGCTTCGGTCATCTCACCGTTGAAGTTGTTTGATGGACGGAACCAAAAGAGAGACGGGAGCGAACTAAAGCTGTCACGTGGAAGCCCACTCGATCCCGTGCATCGCCGGCTCGAGAGAAAGAATTAAACACAGCCTCAGCTGCACCTTTTTGACCACAGCACTAGGCAACGCACGGCACCTCACCTAGCTCGTCTGCCCCTGCCGGCCCTGTTGCCACGGCGGGGCAATGATGGTCGTGTGGTGTCGTCTGGCCGCGCGCGCCCCCACGTACGTCAAAGGTTCAGCTCACGCACCAGAAAGCTATTTAGAGGGGCGACGATACTACGATGTTTCCTTTCGTCTTCGACACCGCGCTAATCTGGAGACCGCTGCTGCAATGGCGTCAGACAGACATGGCTTATTCTCTTCGTTACGATTACGATACGTCGACCAGGGCATGGGACCCAGCTGACAGAAAGGAAAGATAGAACGGTCCCTAAAGGCCTAAACACATGTGGGCTTAACCCTTTTACTTTGCGACAAGCATCTTTGTAAACGAAAGGTCATCAGGATGATTGCGCATGTCTGGTTGCTTTGTGGGCCAAAAGGAGTTTTTTTTTGGCTTCTTACTTATACAGTTCAAATGGATGTATTTTTGTTACGCGGTATAAGCCAGAATGACTATAGTTTAAAAATGGGTTCTTATTTTTTTGCGAATGGGTTCTTAAGACACTAAGTACTCACAAATGGAGTACTAAAGACATGCGCAATGATTTATACGGTTCATCCCATAGACAGGTAGCACTACTATACTCTTGCTGTTGTGCATGATTTTATACGGCTGATTCCGTAGAGAACGCCCATGGAGTCTACGTTTGGCCCTTGTGGCCTACTTAAATTGATAATTCTGTCGCTTTACATCATTGTTCTCGTTGATAGGGGTCAGGACCAGTAAGCCCCCTTCTGTATCATCATGTGATGATGTCTCTCTCTAATGCTGCTCTAATTACGCGCCGTTCTGATCAAGCGTTTCATCGTACACTATAATTCTGAGCTCGAATGTCTTTTTCTTTTCTCTTTGCTCCAATGCTCGTTCAATTCACGACTTAATGCTTCATTGCATTTGCAGCTACTAGTACTCCAAGTGGCACGGGATCGCCAGTTCGCCATCATAGCGGAGCAGACTAGAGCCAAGCTGAAACATGGAACGTCAAAATTCCTTTCCGCCCTCGTAGGCAAATCGTGGCACCCGCGGAGACAGGTTCGAGAGAATTGAAATAAATAAAAACAAGCATCTTGTACTTATATATACACAGGACCTATTTGGCTCGAATGATAATGGCAGTGAGAAACAGTTCACTGGTGGTCAAGCTATGTCAAATAGTGTTACTCACGGAAATGACATGCCTATGATCATCTCCACTAGTTGGAGGACCTAGGCCGAAATCTCCGGCGATTTTTTATGCCGGATTGGGCTAACATTTGGCTTAGGGGTCCTATTGGAGATATGCTCAAGAAGCAATAAAAAATAGTTATTATTATATTATTGTATTTATAATAAATGTTTACATATCATACTATAATTGTATTAACCGGAAATATTAATACTTGTGTGCTTTGTAACGTAAGAGTCCCTAGTAAGCCTCTTGTTAAACTAGCTTGTTGATTAATAGATGATCATATGGTTTCCTGATCATGGACATTAGATGTTATTAATAACAAGATCATATCATTAGAAGAATGATGTGATGGACACACTCCTATAGTTAGCGTAGTGTAAGATCAAGTCATTTAGAGTTCGTTTGCTACAAGCTTTCAAATACATAGTAATATAATCCATCGACCATGAGACCGTGTTAATCACCATCACCAGATGGATGCACCAGATGGATGCTTTGATGACATCAAACACCACTTCATAACTGGTTGGTTATAAAAGTGGCATTAGGTATTCCGAAAGTATGTGTTGAAGCATATGGATCAAGAGTGAGATTTGTCCATCCATATGACGGATATATATACTCTGGGTCCTCTCGGTGGAATATAATCCAATTGGCTTGCAAGCATGTGATTAGGTCACAAGGGATGTCATATCACAGAACGAGTAAAGAGTACTTATCGGTAACGAGGTTGAACTAGGTATAGAGATACCGACGATCAAACCTCGGATAAGTAAAGTATCGTGCGACAAAGGGAATCGGTATCGTATGTAAATGGTTCATTCGATCACAAAGTCATCGTAGAAATATGTTGGAGCCATTATGGATTTCCAGATCCCACTATTGGTTATTGATCGGAGAGGTGTTTCGATCATGTATGCATAGTTCACGAACCGTAGGGAGACACACTTAAGGATTCGATGTTGTTTGAATGGATATGGAATGTGAGTTGGATACCGAATGTTGTTCGGGGTCTCAGATTGGATCCAGGAGATCCGAAATGGTCTGGAGAATAAGATTCATATAAGAAAAGTCAATTTTCGGGGTTCGGAAATGTTTTCGATGTTTTGATAGGAAGCTTCTAGAATATTCTGGAAGGTACACCACCCCGGGAGGGGGTACTTGGAATGCACCATACCCTGATGGGCTGGGCGCATCATACCCTAGGCCAACTCGGCCATGGACTAGTAAGAGAGAAACAAACTCTAGTTTGAAAAGTCAAATACTAGTTTGAAAAGTCAAATCCTAGTTAGGAAAGGAAAGGGAAACCTTGAGGGACAAGTTCTCCCTCTCCCCTTCCTTGCCGCCGGCCTAGAGGAGTTGGGGAAGGACTCGGCCAGGTATGGGAACCCTGGTCGTAGCCCCCACCCATATAAGGATGGGTGAGGGCGCCCCATAGACCCTCACCCCAAACCCTAGCCGTCGGCGCCTCCTGTCTCTCCTCCATACATTGCTCTGGCTTAGGCGAAGACCTGCAATAATCTCTTCTCCTCCACCACCACCACCACATCGTCGCGCTGTTGGGATTCTGAGGAGATCTACAACCTCCGCTACCCTGCTGGAACAAGGGAGAGGAAGGTCTTCATCGACTACCGTATGTGTGATCGACCGCGGAAGCGCTGCCGGAATGTGGCGCCGGAAGGATCATCTACGCGATCTTGAGATCGTCAAGTGATCGACTGCATCAACCACGAGATCTGAATCTCGTTAAACGCTTTGTATATTCGAGGGTTAGTTCTCTACTATCTCGTTGCACCGATCTTGTACAATAGATATTGGTTTTGTGTGTTCCCGCGATAGAATTTTTTTGTTTTCCATGTTGTGAACCCTACAGTGGTATCAGATCCGACTCTATGCGTAGATATGTTGCACGAGTAGAACACAATGGTTTTGTGGGCGTTGACGCTTTTGTTGTCGCTTGCTTTTTGTGTACTTTGTATCTTGCGGGATGGTGGGATTAAGCGGCCCGGGCTAACCTTACATTTCATCGTACATGAGACTTGCTCCATGCTCAACGTGCAACTTGCATTGCACAAGTGGCTTTGCGGGTGTCTGTCTCTCCCACCATAGTAAAGATCAATTTACAACGGGAACTTGACAATACTTGTATCAACGTTGTGGTTCATGTTTGTAAGTTATAACGGTTCTTATTCGAAAGCCCTAGCCACGTAAAACATGCAAAGAAAATTAGAGGCATCTAACTTGTTTTTGCAAGGCTTGTGTTGTGATGTGACATGGCCATGATGTGATTGTGATTATATATGATGTATGCAATGATCCTTATTGTAATCTGGCAACCGCCAGGAGCCTTATGGTTGTCTTTAAATTTTGTTTAAGACCTGCGTGTCTATTCATCAAAGTAGTTGTAATAGTTGTTGTTGGTGGAGGACAACCATGAAGCGGCACCATTGACCTTGACACCATGCCGGTGATGATGGAGATCATATTTATGCTTTGGAGATGGAGATCAAAGGCACAATAAGAAAGGCCATATCATATCACATATTATGAATTGCATGTGATGTTAATCCCTTTTATGCATCTTGTATTTCTTAGATTGCGACGGTAGCATTATAAGATGATCCTCTCACTAAATATCAAGTAATAAAGTGTTCGTCCTTAGTAGGAACCGTTGCTAAGACTCGTCGTTTCAAAGCACCACGTGATGATCGGGTGTGATAGATTCCACGTGTGCATACAACGGGTGCAATCCAGATTTGCACATGCGGCTACTAAGGTTAACCTTGACGAGCCTAGCATGTACAGACATGGTCTCGGAACACGGAGTGCCAAAAGGTAAAGAATGAGTCATATGATTGATATGATGAACATGTTGATTGTTCGCCTTGGTATAGTGGATTTGGTTCGTGTGATCACTAAAACAATATGAGTGATGTTGTTTTGAGTGGGAGTTCACCTAGTTAATTTAAGAATTAAATATGAACTCAATTTATCATAAACTTAGTCAAAACTCTTTGTAAATATGTTGTAGATCATGGCGACCCCTACCACTATTTTTAATGTGTTTCTAGAGAAATAAAAGTTGAAATATAGTGTAAGCAACTTCACAGAATGGTTCTATAACATGAGGACTATCCTCGATGCTAGAAATTTGACCTATGTGTTGGATGCACCTAAGTGACCCACCTGCAAATACTAAGTCTCGGGATGAGCGCAATGTGTATGACACAAAGCGTGATGACTATAATCTTGTGAAATATGTGATCCTTGTGTCAATGGAGCCATAGATCCAAGAACGCTTTGAACTTAGCAGCGCTGCTACCATGGTGGAGGAACTCAAAACCATGTTTGAGAGCCAAATCTGTGCTAAGAGATATATGATCTCTAGTGAGTTATTTAGTGTTAAGATGAAGGAACACAACTCTATGAATGACCACGTCATGATGATGATGCACTATGTTCAACGTCTCAAGATACTAGGATATGACATCCTAGTTGATATTGTGATGGATAGAGTTCTGCAGTCTCTCCCACACAGCTATAAAGAGTTTGTGCTGAATTACAAGATAAGTGGTGTGATTGGATCGCTCACTGAACTTGCTGCCACTTTGGTGGCTACCGAAGTAGACATGAAGGAAAAGGGTGAGCCCAAGGGTAACTTCAAGAAGGGCGGAAAATCTGTTGCTACACTTGAAAAGAATACCCGAGCTGACCCTAGCCCTGATGTAGAATGTTTTTTTTCAATGAGTGTGGTCACTAGAAGCGGAATTTCCCCAAGTACCTGGTAGATCTGAAGAACGGCAATATCAAGAAGAAAGGTATATTCGATATACATGTTATTGATGTGTATCTTACTATTAGTCGTAGTAGTGCCTGGGTTTTTTATACTGGTTTGGTTGCTCATATTTGTAACTCTAAATAGGTGTTGCAAAATAAGCGAAGACTAGCGAGAGACGAGGTAGCGGTTCGCGTTGGAAATGTCTCCAATGTTGATGTGATCGTTGTCGGCACGCTCCCTCTTCATCTACCATCATGATTAATTTTAAGTCTAAATAATTGTTATTTGGTGCATGCGTTAAGCATGAACATTATATCTGGATCTTGTTTGTTGCGAGACGGTTACTCGTTTAAGTCTGAGAATAATGGTTGTTCAATTTATATTAGTAATATCTTTTATGGTCATGCGCCTTTGATAGATGGTCTATTCCTATTAAATCTCGATAATAGTGATACACATGTTCATAATATAGATGCTAAACGATTGAAATTGAATGATAATTCCACATATATGTTGCACTGCCGCCTTGGTCACATTGGAGTGAAGCGCATGAAGAAACTCCATTCTGATGGACTTCTTAAATCACTTGATTTTGAATCACTTGAAAGATGCGAAGCATGTCTGGTGGGAAAATGACTAAGACACCATTCTCTGGAATAATGGAGCGAGCTACGGACTTATTGGAGATCATACATACCGATGTGTGTGGTCCAATGAGTGTGGCATCGCGCGGTGAATATCGTTATGTTCTTACTTTCATGGATGACTTTAGTAGATATGGGTATAACTACTTTATGAAACATAAGTCCGAAACTTTCGAAAAGTTTAAGGAATTCCAAAGTGAAGTAGAAAATCAATGCAACAAGAAGATCAAGTTTTTGCGATCTGATCGTGGAGGTGAGTATCTAAGTTACGAGTTTGGCATGCATTTAAAGAAATGCGGAATATTTCACAATTGACGCCATCGGAAACACCACGGCGTGATGGTGTTTCCAACATCATAATCGAACTCTCTTAGATATGGTTCGTTCTATGATGTCTCTTACAGATTTACCGTTATCATTTTGGGGTTAGGCATTATAAACAGTCGCATTCACTTTAAATAGGGCACCATCTAAATCCGTTGAAACGACACCGTATGAATTATGGTTTGGGAAGAAACCTAAGTTGTCATTCCTTAAAGGTTTGGCGTTGTGAAGCTTATGTAAAGAAGTTACAGCCCGACAAGCTTGAACCTAGAGCGAAAAAATGTGTCTTCATAGGATACCCTAAAGAAACAATTGGGTATACCTTCTATCATAGATCCGAAGGCAAAGTTTTCATTGCCAAGAATGGATACTTTCTTGAGAAGGAGTTTATCTCGAAATAAGTGACTAAAGGAAAGTAGAACTCCTCGAGGTTGTTGAACCTTCTCTCGGTTTTAAGAGCAGCGCAGCGTCGGAAGATGTTCTTGTGCCGCCTACACCAATAAAAGAGGAAGTTAATGATAATGATCATGAAACTTTGACCAAAGTTACCACTAAACCTCGCAGGTCGAAGAGGGTTCATAACACTCTAGATTGGTATGATCTTGTTATGAATGTCATGTTGGTGGAAAGCACTGATGGCCCTGCAGCGTATGAGGAAGCAATGATGAGCCCAAATTCGAAAAAATGGCAAGAAGCCATGAAATCCGAGATTGGATCCATGTACGAAAACCTAGTGTGGACTTTGGTGGACTTACCGAATGTCCGCAAGGCTGTCAAGAACAAATGGATTTTCAAGAAGAAAACATATGTTGATGGAAATGTAACCATCTATAAAGCTCGATTTGTCGCGAAAGGGTTCCAACAAATTCAAGGATTTGACTACGGTGAGACTTTCTCACCGGTAGAAAAGCTAAAGTCTGTGAGGATTTTGTTAGCAATCACTGCATATTATGATTATGAGATATGGCAGATGGATGTCAAAACGGCGTTCCTCAATGGTGACATGGAAGAAGAGTTGTATATGGTACAACCCAAAGGTTTTGCCGATCCTAAAGATGCTAACAAGGTATGCAAACTTCAACGGTCCATTTATGGATTGAAGCAAACATCCTGGAGCTAGAATCAATGTTTTGATAAGGTGATCAAAAACTTTGGATTTATACAAACTTATGGAGAAGCTTGTATTTACAATAAAGCGAGTGGGAGCTCTGTAGCATTCCTAATACTATATGTAGATGACATATTGTTGATTGGGAATGATAGAGAAGTTATTAAAAGTGTCAAAGACTATTTGAATAATAGTTTTTCAATGAAGGATCTTGGCGAAGCTGCATACATTTTAGGCATCAAGATTTATAGAGATAGATCAAGACTCTTAATAGCACTTTCACAAAGTACATATTTGGACAAGGTTCTAAAGAAGTTTGGAATGGATGTAAGCAAGAAAGGGTTCTTGCCCATGTTTCCCACTATGACCTTGAGTAAAACTCAAAATCTATCTACGGCAGAAGATAGAGAGAGGATGAGCAAAACTCCATATGTCTCCGCCATAGGTTCTATCATGTATGCCATGGTATGTACAAGACCAGATATTGCATATGCTGTTAGTTTAACTAGCAGATATCAAAGTGATCCAGGAGTAGATCACTGATACGTTGGAAACGTATCTATAATTTTTGATGCTCCATGCTTGTTTAGTATCTACTTTGCTTTACTTGTCCACACTTTGAGGTGATTTTTACATGTTTTTGGGTACTAACCTATTAACAAGTTGAAACAGTGCCAGATGCCTGTTTTCTGCTGTTTTTGGTTTCAGAAAAGTTAGTAAAGAAATATTCTCTAAATTGGACGGGACAAACGTCAAAGTCAATTACTTTCCGTGGGGAACAAGAAGTCCAGAGGAGAGCCGGAGGGGCCGGCCAGGGGGGCCATACCCACCCCAGGCGCGAGGGCAGGTGGGCCCGTGCCTGGATAGGGTTTGGTGGCCATGGCCGCCTCTCGGTATCGCCCCTTCGCCTATAGGAAGCCCCCGATGCAGAAACCCTGAGTACCCGATCAGAAATCCACGAAACCGTCTGTATCCGCCGCCACCATCGTCCCTAGATCGGGGGGTCTGAAGTTCTTCCCGGCACCCTGCCGAAGGGGAGATCATCCCGGAGGCCTTCTCTCCGGTATGATGCGTGAGTAGTTCCACCTTGGACTATGGGTCCATGTAGTAGCTAGATGGTTGTATCTCCTCCTTTGTGCTTTCATGTATAGATCTTGTGAGCTCCGTTCATGATCAAGATCTAATCTATTTGTAATCATGCATGTTGTGTTTGCGGGGATCCGATGGATAATGAGATTATTATGTTGGTTTGATTAATGGTTTTATCTTTATGATTCTATCATGTCTGTGTTGTTTGTGATCCTTGCATGCTCTCCATTGCTAGTGGTTATCTTGGCCAAGTAGTTGCTAGTGACTCCAAGAGGGGGTATTTATGCTCGATACTGGGTTCATGCCTCTAGTTTCCAAGGGAAGTGACAGGAATCTCTTCGGTTGTAGATGTGTTGTTGCAACTAGGGAGAAAACAACGGTCTCTTGTTCATGGAACATGTGGACTGTTTACCTTACATACTTTGCTTAAAGCATTTGTGTAAGGTTCCCAACCTTTAATAAGGTAGAGATCCCTGTGTTTACAATGCTAGTCCCTGGATCAATAGCTAGCATCCACAGTTAAGATGTAATATCAAGAATCAAAGGTCATAATACAACTTTATAACCAGGAATAAAATAATTTATTACATCTTACATAGATCATTTGGCTATCTCATTACAATGCACCAGAATATAACAATAGCATGGGGTCCTTCATCTTCAAAGTGCCACAGGCAAACATGTTGGTTGTAGACTTGTAATCCTATTCCAACACACTTCACTAATATCAAACAAACCTCCAACATAACAAGTTACATCCACAAGGGTCAATACATTTGAATTGTATTGGCAAGTGATACTATGGTAGTATAGTGGAGTCTATCATCTATATGCATTTGGCTAAGTGGATCTTAGGCTTGCTTTGCTCAAAATAGATTTTCCTTATCATTTGAAAACACTAAGTTTTTTGCTTGACAAAATCACCCAAGGCATCCCCCAATAGAAATTGGTGATCCTTCAACCCTTGTTCAACCACAAAGTTTTAACTTAGAAATTGGGATAAGGAGATTCTTGATAGCTTCCATGTCTTGATGCTCAAATTGTCCTTTACCAGGGACATGGCTAAGTACTTAGATTTTACACTCTGCAGAGGTGGTGCACTTTCCCCACAAGCCTTGGTTTCACCAAGACAAGATCTTTCAGAAGCCTTCCCTTAGACCAGAATGGACGCGCTCCAACCTATCAATCCCCTACCGCCAACTGTCCATTTGGCTAAGTTATTGCAACCTATATGATCCAGGCAGAGCCCATAGTGCCAAGTGGCTGCACTTGAAGCTTCTCAACATTTGACATCTCAAATCTCTTTGTTCCTGGGTGGCCAACAACAAGTGAGATACACAAGGTAAACCATAGAAATGGGCCTTATGTAACCACTCAACACAAACCATTCCTTCCATTCCACCCAGGTGATTCATTCACTTAGTTGTTTTATTAAACAAAACACAAGTCCTTGACTTAGAAATATTCCATAGTATGAATATATTCCACCCTTGTTTTCTACTAGCTAATCTAAGCATGATGGTAGTAGGAATCTTAACTTAGGGAAAATTCTACTAAGGTTTCATCTACTAGGATTTCCCATGGCATAGTTATACTTAGCAAAAATTCCATGCAAGTCCTACTTTAGAATTATCACTAATGCATAGTGAAAATAATGGGACAAAAGTATGAAGCATCACTTGCCTTTTTGGTAGAGAATATAAGTTCACTCCTTGATCTTGCAATGATAACACTCTTCAAATCACTACAATTCAATCAAGCAAGGCACAATTTCAATCTACCATTCAAGCAAACATCACATAAAATAATAGAAACAAAGCAATGCATGCAAGCATGACAAAGATGGTTTATTTGGAAAAGTGGCTTCTAATGGGTTATAAACATTTGAATACACCTATTGGTCATTTTATATAAGTGGCAAAATCATTTGCAAAAGATTTTACTTATAAATCATTTTTAAACCAAATCAATATTTTATGTGGTTGAAAATGCCTTTAGCAAAGCAACAATCTTTATAGGGTTCTCCAAATACATTTTTAATTCTAAAACTTGGTGTTTGGGGTCAGAGAGTTTAAATCAAAACATTTCCCAAAGGTTTTCCTCCCAAAAGCATTTTTAATATAAAAACATTAATTTTATTTGACTAGAAATGTTCTAACTCAAAGATTTATTATTTTGCTTCACAAAACATGTTTTTGAAACCACAAGTTGTTTTAGATGGTTAGTAGGTTCAAAACAATCCATTTGCCAAGGGTTTTATCAAAAAACAATTTTAGAATGAATTTTATATTCTAAATAAGCCTACACAAGTTTTTGCAAAAACAACCAATTTAACAGAAGCAATTTACTAAACAAAGTGCATGGTTAGAAATTACTTGTCTTGCTGATTCCACTGATATAAAATTTGCAAAATTTGGACGTGTGGATCAAAAGTTATGCAATTTACAAAATCAAACATCTAATAGATTAGTTTCTCTTTTTAAAACGAAAGGCTGGCCAAGTGGACTGTTTTCATTCGTCGAAAACGGTTCGTGCGGATCGAGCGATGCAGGCCGTAGGATCTAATGCAAATCGTGCGGCACAGGATCAAACTTACCCCTTCGATTATGAATCTGTCGTGGCGCTTGGATCTGGATCCTACGGTGCACAGCACGCTAGCCACTAACTGGCGGCGAGTGGCGGTGCGCGCTCTGTCAGTGGTGTCGCCGGCGAAGTAGGAAGCAAGGGAGAGATTGGCGAGGCTTACCAGGCTCGCAGAGACTTGCTGAAGCTCGAGGTGGGGTCGGCTACTCGAGGGGCGCACGGGGTTGCTGTCAATCGCTCGCCGGAGAAGCTGCGGGCGGCGGTGCTCTCGGGTTGTCGTCGCTGGCGATGTTTAGGACCATGCTAAGACAAGTTAGGAGCTGCGTTAGCTGCGCACGCGGTCGGTGGTCATGTGTGGATCAACGAGAGGAAGAGGGACTCGCCGGAGGAGGAGCAGACGGTGGCGATGCTCTGTCGTCGATGATGCCGATGTTGTGTTGGAGATATGCCCTAGAGGCAATAATAAATATAGTTATTATTATATATCTTTGTGTTTATGATAAATGTTTGCATTCATGCTATAATAGTATTAACAAGGAAACCATTAATACTTGTGTGATTTGTAAACTTAATTTGAAGTCCCTAGTATAGCCTCTATACTTCACTAGCTTGTTGGTTGATTGATGATGTGGTTTCTTTGTCATGAACATTGAGATGTTGTCAACAACAAGATCATATCGTTAGGAGAATGATATGGTGGACATACTCCTATAGACAAGCGTAGCATAAAGATCAAGTCATTTCAATAGTTCAATTGCTATATGCTTTCTGATACATAGTAACCTAATTCCTTCGACCATGAGATCATGCATATCACCTTTACTGGATGGATGCTTTGATGTCATCAAACACCACACCGTAACAGGGTGGCTATAAAAGTGGCATTGAGTGTTCGGAAAGTATTGGTTGAAACACATGGATCAAGAGTGGGATTTGTCCATCCACATGACGGATAGATATTCTCTGGGCCCTCTCGGTGAAATGTCATCCAATTAGCTTGCAAGCATGTGACTTGGTCACAAGGGATCACATATCACGGGAACGAGAAAAGAGTACTTATCAGTAACGAGGATGAACTAGGTATGCAGAGATACCGACGATCATAACCTCGGATAAGTAACATATCGTGAGACAAAGGGAAATTGGTATCGTATGTAAGTGGTTCATTCGATCGCAAAGTAATCGTAGAAATATGTGGGAGCCATATGAATTTCCAGATTCCTCTATTGGTTATTGTTCGGAGAAGTGTCTCGATCATGTCCGCATAATTCACGAACCGTAGGGAGACACACTTAAGGATTCGACGTTGTTTGAGTAGTTATGGTATTATGAGAAAGAGACCGAATGTTGTTCGGAGTCTCGGATGGGATCCGGGATATCACGAGGTGATCCGGAATGGTCCGGAGAATAAGATTCATATAAGGAAAAGTCCCGTTTCGGAGTTGGGGAATGGTTCCGGTGTTTTCATCGGGAACATTCTAGAAGGTCCCGGAATGTCCGGCACTCCGGGGGGGAAGGGGTACATGAATGTGTCATTGCATGTTGGAATGATTGCATCATGTACTAAGTGTTCTCGCTGTCCGAAATAAAGGGTTAATTCAAATCCTAATTGGAAAAGTCAAACTGCCAGTTTTCGGTCAAACTGCCAGTTTCGGAAAGTGGAGAAAGAGGAGGAGAGGTGGAGGCCGAGTTGGAGGAGGGTTCCTCCCCTAGGCCGGCGCACCTCCCTAGGCCGAGTTGGGGAGGAACTCCTCCCCATGGCGCCGGCCCTCCCACCTATAAAAGGAGGGGCAGGGCCTCCTCCTCTAGACACAACACAAGTTTCCTATCCTCTAAACTAAACCCTAGATCTAGACCCCGGTTTAGAGCTATTCGGTTTAGAGCCTTCTAATTGGTTTAGAGCCCTCTAATTGGTGTGTCTAATTACTAGACCACTAATAGCCTCTCTCATAAGCTCCACCATACTCGCACCGGCTTAAGGCGAAGCCCTGCGGGATTTCCCCTCTACCTCCGGTACCACGCCGTTGTGCTGCCGGAATCGCGAGGAGAGTGCTACAACCTCCGCTGCCTGCTGGAACAAGGGAGAGGAAGGTCTTCGTTGAGTACCGAACGTGTGACCGACTGCGGGAGCGCTGCGGGAACGCGGCGCCGGAAGGATCGTCTACGCGATCTTGAGATCGGAAAGAGTACGACTACATCACCCACGAGAATCTGCTCTCGTTAAACACTTTGGAATCTTCGAGGGTGAGTTATTCCGTCGACTCGTTGCTGCAATCTAGTAGATAGATCTTGGCTTGTTTGTTTGTATGCGATAGAAAATTTTTGTTTTCCATGCTACGAACCCCCACAGTGGTATCAGAGCCGTGTCTATATGTAGATCTGTTGCACGAGTAGAACACAATGGTCATTGTGGGCGTTGATGCTTTTATTGTAGATTGCTTTTTGTGTACTTTGCATCTTGCGGTATGTTGGGATGAAGCGGCCCGGGCTAACCTTACATGACATCGTTCATGAGACTTGCTCCACGCTTGACATGCAACTCGTTTTGCATAAGTGGCTTTGCGGGTGCCTGTTTCTCCTAGCATAGTAAAGATCCAATTTACAACGGGTGATCAACAATGCTAGTATCAATGTTGTGGTTCTTGTTCGTAAGTTAGAACGACACTTATGGAAAGCCCCAAACCACGTAAAATATGCAAAGAAAGTAGAAGCGTCTAACTTTGTTTTGCAGGGGTGTGCAGTGATGTGATATGGCCATGATTGTGATTATATTTGATGTATGCAATGTTCCTTATTGTAAGTTGACAACCGGCAGGAGCCATATGGTTGTCTTTAATTTCTGTTAAGACCTGCGTGTCTATTCAAAATAGTTGTAATAGTTGAAGCTGGTGGACGACAACCATGGAGAAGCGTCATTGACCTTGATGCTATGCCGGTGATGATGGAGATCATATTCGTGCTTGAAGATGGAGATCGGAAGCACAAAGAAGAAAGGCCATATCATATCACATATTATGAATTGCATGTGATGTTAATCCTTTATGCATCTTGTATTGCTTAGTAGACGACGGTAGCATTATAAGATGATCCCTCATGCACATAAATTTCAAGTTCTAAAGTGTTCACCCTTAGTATGCACCGTTGCCAAAGCTTGCTGCTTCGAAGCACCACGTGATGATCGGGTGTCTTTGATTCCGCGGGTGAATACAACGTAAGCAAGCCAGATTTGCTTATGCGGAAGCTAAGGTTTGATCTTGACGAGCCTAGCATGTACAGACATGGCCTCAGGAACACGGATCGCCGAAAGGCAAAGCATGAATCATATAGTAGATATGATGAACATGATGATTGTTCGCCATTAAAACTATATCAGCTCTCGTGATGATCGGTGTTGATGTAGTGGATTTGGTTCGTGTGATCACTAAAACAATGTGAGGGATGTTGTTTTGAGTGGGAGTTCACCTAGTTTAATTTCATTAATTAATTTGAACTCAATTTGTCATAAACTTAGTCTAAACTATTGCAAATATGTTGTAGATCAATGGCAGCCCCTACCATCAATTTTAATGCGTTCCTAGAGAAAGAAAAGTTGAAAAACAATGGAAGCAACTTCGCGGATTGGTTCCGCAATTTGAGGATTGTCCTCACAGCTGGTAATTTGACCTATGTGCTGGATGCACCGCTAGGTGACCCACCTGCAGCTGATGCTACCGATGAAGTAAAGAATGTTTACCTCGCTCGGAAGAATCAGTACTCCATAGTTCAGTGTGCTATCTTGTATGGTTTAGAATCGGAGCTTCAGAAAAGGTTTGAAGAGTCAGATCCATATGATATTGTCGAGGATCTCAAATTAATCTTTGAGACTCATGCGGCAATTGAAAGTTATGAAGCTTCTGAAAAGTTCTTTAACTGCAAGATGGAAGAGGGTAGCTCCGTCAGTGAGCATGTGCTTAAGATGTCTGGGCACGCAAATAAACTTCAAAGTTTGGGTATAGTGATTCCTAATACTTTGGGAGTTTACCGCATCCTCCAATCACTACCACCAAGTTACAAGAACTTTGTGATGAACTACAACATGCAGAACATGAACAAAGAGTTGCCAGAACTATTTGCTATGTTAAAATCTGCAGAAGTGGAGATCAAGAAAGAGCACCAAGTGTTGATGGTCAATAAGACCACCAAATTCAAGAAAGGCAAGTCTAAGCAAAAGGGACACTTCAAGAAGGGTGGTAAGAAAGTTACCACGCCGACGAAGAAGACCAAGGCTGGACCTAAGCCTGAAACTGAGTGCTTTTACTGCAAGGGAGAAGGTCACTGGAAGCGGAATTGCCCAAGGTACTTGGCGGATTTGAAGAACGGCAACATCAAGAAGAAAGGTATATCTGATATACATGTTATTGATGTGTATCTCACTAGTACTCGTAGTAGTGCCTGGGTATTTGATACTGGTTCGGTTGCTCATATTTGTAACTCGAAACAGGAGCTGCAGAATAAACGGAAGCTAGTGAAGAACGAGGTGACGATGCGCGTAGGAAACGGATCAAAGGTTGATGTGATCGCGGTCGGCACGCTACCTCTTCATCTACCATCGGGATTAGTTTTATACTTAAATAATTGTTATTTGGTGCCTGCATTAAGCATGAACATTATATCAGGATCTTGTTTATTGCGAGACAGTTACTTGTTTAAATCCGAGAATAATGGTTGTTCGATTTATATGAGTAATGTGTTTTATGCACATGCACCTTTGATAGATGGTCTATTCATATTGAATCTCGATAGTAGAAATACACATATTAATAACATTGAGGCTAAACGTTTGAAATCAAGCGATAATTTGACCTATATGTGGCACTGTCGTCTTGGTCACATTGGAGTGAAGCGTATGAAGAAACTCCATTCCGATGGACTTCTTGAATCACTTGATTTTGAATCACTTGAAAGATGCGAAGCATGTCTGATGGGTAAAATGACTAAGACTCCATTTTCTGGTATAATGGAGCGAGCTACGGACTTACTGGAAATCATACATACCGATGTGTGTGGTCCAATGAGTGTAGCATCGCGCAGTGGTTATCGTTATGTTCTTACCTTCACGGATGACTTGAGTAGATATGGGTATATCTATTTCATGAAACATAAGTCCGAAACTTTCGAGAAGTTTAAGGAGTTTCAAAGTGAGGTAGAGAATCAACGTAACAAGAAGATTAAATTTCTACGTTCTGATCGTGGAGGTGAATATCTAAGTTACGAGTTTGGCGAGCATTTAAAGAAGTGCGGAATACTTTCACAATTGACACCGCCGGGAACACCACAGCGTAATGGTGTGTCTGAACGTCGTAATCGAACTCTCTTAGATATGGTTCGTTCTATGATGTCACTTACAGATTTACCGCTATCATTTTGGGGTTATGCATTAGAAACAGCCGCATTCACTTTAAATAGGGCACCGTCTAAATCCGTTGAAACGACACCATATGAATTATGGTTTGGGAAGAAACCTAAATTGTCGTTCCTTAAAGTTTGGGGATGCAAAGCCTATGTAAAGAAGTTACAGCCGGACAAGCTTGAACCCAAAGCGGAAAAATGCGTCTTCATAGGATACCCGAAGGAAACTATTGGGTATACCTTCTATCATAGATCCGAAGGCAAAATCTTCGTTGCCAAGAATGGATCCTTTCTAGAGAAGGAATTTCTCTCGAAAGAAGTGACTGGAAGGAAAGTAGAACTCGACGAGGTTGTCGAACCTTCTCTCGAAATTGCGAGTAGCGCAGCACCGGAAGAAGTTCCTGTGGTGCCTGCATCAATAAGAGAGGAAGCTAATGATAGTGATCATGAAACTTCGGTTGAAGTTACTACAGAGCCTCGAAGGTCAACGAGAACTCGTACCACTCCAGATTGGTATGATTCCGTTATGAATGTCATGTTGGTGGACAACACCGATGACCCCGAGACATATGAGGAAGCGATGATGAGCCCAGATTCCAATAAATGGCAAGAAGCCATGAAATCCGAGATTGGATCCATGTACGAAAACCAAGTATGGACTTTGGTGGACTTACCGGATGGCCGGAAGGCTGTCGAGAACAAATGGATTTTCAAGAAGAAAACAGATGCTGATGGTAATGTTACTGTCTATAAAGCTCGACTTGTCGCAAAAGGGTTTCGACAAATTCAAGGAGTTG
Source organism: Avena sativa (assembly GCA_916181665.1). Classification (NCBI taxonomy): domain Eukaryota; kingdom Viridiplantae; phylum Streptophyta; class Magnoliopsida; order Poales; family Poaceae; genus Avena; species Avena sativa. Next base: position 28,010,895 of record OV702283.1, read on the forward strand.
ACTACGATGAGATTTTCTCACCGGTAGCGAAGCTAAAGTCTGTGAGGATTATGTTAGCAATCGCTGCATATTATGATTATGAGATATGGCAGATGGATGTCAAAACAGCATTCCTCAATGGAGACATTGATGAAGAGTTGTATATGATACAACCCAAAGGTTTTGTCGATCCTAAAGATGCTAACAAGGTATGCAAGCTTCAACGGTCCATCTATGGATTGAAGCAAGCATCCCGAAGTTGGAATCAACGTTTTGATAAAGTAATCAAAAGTTTTGGTTTTGTACAAACTTATGGAGAAGCTTGTATTTACAAGAAAGTGAGTGGGAGCTCTGTAGCATTCTTAATACTATATGTGGATGACATATTGTTGATTGGGAATGATGTAGACCTTCTTAATAGTGTCAAAGAGTATTTGAATAATAGTTTTTCAATGAAGGATCTTGGCGAAGCAGCTTACATATTAGGCATAAAGATTTATAGAGATAGATCGAAACGCCAAATATCATTGTCACAAAGTACATATTTGGACAAAGTTCTAAAGAGGTTTGGAATGGAAGAAAGCAAGAAAGGGTTCTTGCCCATGTTGCCCAATACGACCTTGAGTAAAACTCAAAGTCCGACATCGGCAGAAGATAGAGAAAGGATGAGTAAGACTCCCTATGCCTCAGCCATAGGATCTCTAATGTATGCCATGCTATGTACTAGACCCGACATCGCATATGCTGTTAGTTTAACTAGCAGATATCAAAGTGATCCAGGAGTGGATCATTGGACAGCGGTCAAAAACATCCTTAAGTACTTGAGAAGAACTAAGGATATGGTTCTTTCTTATGGAGGTGATGAACAGCTCGTTGTTAATGGTTACACCGATGCTAGTTGGAACACCGATCCAGATGATTCTAAATCACAATCTGGATACGTATTTATTTTGAATGGTGCAGCAGTTAGCTGGAGGAGTGCAAAGCAAAGCGTTGTGGCGAGATCTTCAACTGAATCGGAATACATGGCTGCTTCGGAGGCTTCACAAGAAGCGATATGGATGAAAGAGTTCATTACAGAGCTGGGTGTGGTTCCAAGTGCGCTGGACCCAATGTCTATCTACTGTGATAACATGGGCGCCATAGCCAATACGCAAGAACCAAGGTCACACAAGAAGCTGAAGCATATCAAGCTACGTTTTCACGCTATTCGAGAACATATCCAGAATGGGGATATAAAGATTTGCAAAGTACACACAGATCTGAATGTGGCGGATCCGTTGACTAAACCTCTCCCGAGGGCAAAACATGACCAACACCAAACTGCCATGGGTGTTCGGTATATTACCATGTAATCTAGATTAGATGACTCTAGTGCAAGTGGGAGACTGTTGGAGATATGCCCTAGAGGCAATAATAAATATAGTTATTATTATATATCTTTGTGTTTATGATAAATGTTTGCATTCATGCTATAATAGTATTAACAAGGAAACCATTAATACTTGTGTGATTTGTAAACTTAATTTGAAGTCCCTAGTATAGCCTCTATACTTCACTAGCTTGTTGGTTGATTGATGATGTGGTTTCTTTGTCATGAACATTGAGATGTTGTCAACAACAAGATCATATCGTTAGGAGAATGATATGGTGGACATACTCCTATAGACAAGCGTAGCATAAAGATCAAGTCATTTCAATAGTTCAATTGCTATATGCTTTCTGATACATAGTAACCTAATTCCTTCGACCATGAGATCATGCATATCACCTTTACTGGATGGATGCTTTGATGTCATCAAACACCACACCGTAACAGGGTGGCTATAAAAGTGGCATTGAGTGTTCGGAAAGTATTGGTTGAAACACATGGATCAAGAGTGGGATTTGTCCATCCACATGACGGATAGATATTCTCTGGGCCCTCTCGGTGAAATGTCATCCAATTAGCTTGCAAGCATGTGACTTGGTCACAAGGGATCACATATCACGGGAACGAGAAAAGAGTACTTATCAGTAACGAGGATGAACTAGGTATGCAGAGATACCGACGATCATAACCTCGGATAAGTAACATATCGTGAGACAAAGGGAAATTGGTATCGTATGTAAGTGGTTCATTCGATCGCAAAGTAATCGTAGAAATATGTGGGAGCCATATGAATTTCCAGATTCCTCTATTGGTTATTGTTCGGAGAAGTGTCTCGATCATGTCCGCATAATTCACGAACCGTAGGGAGACACACTTAAGGATTCGACGTTGTTTGAGTAGTTATGGTATTATGAGAAAGAGACCGAATGTTGTTCGGAGTCTCGGATGGGATCCGGGATATCACGAGGTGATCCGGAATGGTCCGGAGAATAAGATTCATATAAGGAAAAGTCCCGTTTCGGAGTTGGGGAATGGTTCCGGTGTTTTCATCGGGAACATTCTAGAAGGTCCCGGAATGTCCGGCACTCCGGGGGGGAAGGGGTACATGAATGTGTCATTGCATGTTGGAATGATTGCATCATGTACTAAGTGTTCTCGCTGTCCGAAATAAAGGGTTAATTCAAATCCTAATTGGAAAAGTCAAACTGCCAGTTTTCGGTCAAACTGCCAGTTTCGGAAAGTGGAGAAAGAGGAGGAGAGGTGGAGGCCGAGTTGGAGGAGGGTTCCTCCCCTAGGCCGGCGCACCTCCCTAGGCCGAGTTGGGGAGTAACTCCTCCCCATGGCGCCGGCCCTCCCACCTATAAAAGGAGGGGCAGGGCCTCCTCCTCTAGACACAACACAAGTTTCCTATCCTCTAAACTAAACCCTAGATCTAGACCCCGGTTTAGAGCTATTCGGTTTAGAGCCTTCTAATTGGTTTAGAGCCCTCTAATTGGTGTGTCTAATTACTAGACCACTAATAGCCTCTCTCATAAGCTCCACCATACTCGCACCGGCTTAAGGCGAAGCCCTGCGGGATTTCCCCTCTACCTCCGGTACCACGTCGTTGTGCTGCCGGAATCGCGAGGAGAGTGCTACAACCTCCGCTGCCTGCTGGAACAAGGGAGAGGAAGGTCTTCGTCGAGTACCGAACGTGTGACCGACTGCGGGAGCGCTGCGGGAACGCGGCGCCGGAAGGATCGTCTACGCGATCTTGAGATCGGAAAGAGTACGACTACATCACCCACGAGAATCTGCTCTCGTTAAACACTTTGGAATCTTCGAGGGTGAGTTATTCCGTCGACTCGTTGCTGCAATCTAGTAGATAGATCTTGGCTTGTTTGTTTGTATGCGATAGAAAATTTTTGTTTTCCATGCTACGAACCCCTACATGTTGTGGGTCAAGCGCGAGCATGCCGAGGGTTCAGAGAGAAGCGCCAGGGGATGGGGAGCATGCTCGTGTGATCGAGGAGGCGAGGCGCGATGGGGTTTGGCCAGAATTGATGGAAGTGCTCGCCAGAGACAGTGGCGGTGCAGCGCAAAATTAGGCAGCCTGGGGGCGCACTAGTGTGGGAGATTGAGGGGGAAACGAAGAGGAGGGAGAGGCGCTTAAGAGGGCGAGGTCGCGGGGCTGTTAAATGGCGTCATTACCATGCAATCAATCGAAGAAACTGTCGACAGAACGGCCGGGGAAGGAGAGCGTGGTCTTCGCGCGGGTGAGAACGACGATGAGGTGGCAGTGGGGTCGCTTCGTCAGCGAAGGAGAGACAGGGGAGGTGGGGTCCAGACGTCAGGGGCTGAGCGGGTTTGTTTGCGAGTGTGAATAGTTTTTTGCGGGAGAGAGGGAGTGGGTTGCTGGGCCAGATGGGCTTGGCTGGGCTGGGCTGCTCCTTTTCATATTTTTTATACAGAATCTTTTTCCCTTTTCTTTTTCTATTTATCTGTTTTGATTTTGTTTAATCATTTCAAACATTCATTTGAATTTAAACTTCACTCAAACTTTGTGTGCAATCAAATACTGATTAATAATACATTTTAAAGTCAAAATTAGAATATTTCTTTTATTCTTTTTAGGGTCTTTTAATTATTTAAAATAGTCCCTAGCATTTATTTAAGGACACTACTATAGCGCGGCGCCGCATAAAAGTCTTACCATGCGGTGGTCCATATTTGTACGATTCCACGCGAGGATAACCCATCGGCCCCGTCTGGCCACTTCCAATTTCTTTATGACAATAGTACATGCACATGGGCTCGCATGTCAAGACCGAAAAGCAAAGCGGCTGAAATACTAGGCCAAATTTCTGACATGGTTCTTTCCTAATTGCTGCAGCCCCACGATTCTATTTATCACTGCGATAGATCACTACTCGGTCTACAGTGTTAGTAATTGCCAGATTAAGGTCTTAGTTGCCAGATTACTACTAATTGCCAAGTTAATTATGCATAGCTGCTAGATTTAATTGTTACTACCTGCCAGGTTAATTAAGCCTAATTGCTAGATTACTAATTGTGAGACAAATTAATCCTTAGTGGCCAGTTTCAATTGTTATTACTACTATGGTACTACTACCAGATTACATCGGGATGATTGCCAGATAAATTTTACTTGATTGCCAGATTTTAATTAAGGTGAAGTTATATCAAAGCAAAATGTAACAAATATAGTACTTACCAGATTACATCGGGATGATTGCCAGATTAATTTTACTTGATTGCCAGGTTTTAATTAAGATGAAGTTATATGAAAGCAAAATGTAACAGATATAGTACTGCGGTACTACCAGATTACACCAGACGATTGTCAGATTAATTTTACTTGATTGCCATAAAAAACAATCAAGAGATGAAACAAAGCCTACAAAGATGGGGAAGAGAACTCAAGCATGCGGTGTGCTTGCCACTGGAATCCTCATCGTGAACAGGCCCCATGTGCTCATCGCCGATAGCGTCCTTGTTTTCTCCGTGCTCGCCTGCGGCGGCTCCATGTTGTATGCTCAGTGGCGCTTTCCCGCTGCGTGCACCTCGGCCACGGCCTCCCCGCACTTGCCACTGACGTCTTATCCTCGCGTGCATGCCTCCCTGCGCGTCTGCGCCCATCGGCAGCGGCTCGCCTCTCCTCGAGCTAGAGGATAAACGCCACCTCCTCGCTCGTGCCCCCCTTGTGCTCACCTGTGGTGGCTACGTGCTCCGTCCTCGATGGGGAAGACCTTGTGCCGCTGCGTGCTTACGCGGCAACCACCTCCTGATGTGCTCGGGGACGGAAGCCTTGTCATCCCGCTTGCTGGTTGTGGCCTCCCCGATTCTCACTCGTAGACTCCATCGGCCCACGAGGTATGCTTGGCCTCGTCGGCGTCCTTGAGCTAGCCACGAGCGCCTACTCCTCGCGTGCTTGGTGGCGCCGGCCTCCCTTGACGCGATTTCATCTGCGGCAGCCTCCGCACAGGTGCTTGGCCTTTGTTAGAATAAACCACGCCACCCCAGCGCGTACGTATTTTGAGTCGTTTTTTTTAGGTCTAGTATCATGTCTGGACTCTGGTATGTGGCCGAGTCTGGTGCGTGCGTGTGTTTAGCGGGAGGCGCATGAGTCAGGCTCACGTTGGATTCTGCTGGATAAGATTCAGATCGTTAGCAAGATTAGAGGGAGTCGTAGTCGTGGCCCGTTGGAAGCCGGCCGCGTCGTGCGCGTACGAGCGCGCCGTGCGCGCGGACTGGGCGAGCGGATGACGAGCGATGTGGGCAGAGCGTGCGTGCATGCGCATGTGTTTAGGCTAGCTATAAAGTCCCTGTATGTTACTTGTAACAAACCTGAGCTGAGAAACGAGAGGAATAGGGCGTATGTGCGCCGGGCGTTGTGTGCGCTGAAAAATCTGTGTTGCCTCCTTCTTCTACCTCTAGACGTGAGCGAGAGTGCTAGCTAGAGCCAGCACTTACATTTGGTATCAGAGCGAGGCGATGGCGTTGGTTTCGCATGGTGGCGCTGGGGGGAGCACGGTGCCGCTCTCCTGTCCGGTGCTTACCGACGATAACTACACCATCTGGGCGATCAAGGTCGAGGCGAACCTCGACGCACAGGGGCTGTGGGAGGCAGTAGTCCCGGCGGAGGACGCGGCTGCGGCGGTCATCGCGAAGAAGGACAAGCCGGCGAGGGCATACCTCCTTGGAGGCCTCGCGGAGGACATCCTGCTGCAGGTGTCATCTAAGAAGACGGTGGCGGAGGTGTGGGCGAGCCTCAAGGCGCGGTTCGTCGGCGCGGATCGCGTGAGGGCGGCTCGGCTGTCCATGCTCCGCGGCGACTTCGATCGGCTTGTCATGGCGGCGGGCGAGGCGCTGGACGTGTACGCGGGGAAGATCAGCGGCATGGCGGCTAAGTACGCGAGCCTCGACGCGACACTCTACGACGCCGAGATGGTGAAGAAGCTGCTGGACACGGTGCCAGACGACCTGTACACGGCGGTGGCCGGCATCGAGCAGTTCTGCGACGTCGAGACGGTGTGCTTCGACGAGGTGCTCGGGCGACTGAAGGCATTCCAGGAATGATCGGCACGACGCAAGGTGGCTCTTGGCGGAGAGCGTCATGGGGACCAGCTGCTGCTCACGGCGGACCAGTGGGAGGCACGGCGACGTCAGCGCGGCCGCGACCACGACCACGACCACGATGACGATGACGGGAGCAGTGTGGCCTCGGGCGCGAGGGGAAGGCGCGGCAAGTGCCACAACTGTGGCATTCGTGGCCACTTCGCCCGTGACTGCCGGCAGCCGAGGAAGGAGAAGGCGCTCCTCGTCAATGTCGACGACGAGCCGACCCTCCTGTAGGTCAGGGGAGACGTGATTTAGGGGGAGATTGTTAGAATAAACCACGCCACCCCAGCGCGTACGTGTTTTGAGTCGTTTTTTCTAGGTCTAGTATCATGTCTGGACTCTGGTATGTGGCCGAGTCTGGTGCGTGCGTGTGTTTAGCGGGAGGCGCATGAGTCAGGCTCACGTTGGATTCTGCTGGATAAGATTCAGATCGTTAGCAAGATTAGAGGGAGTCGTAGTCGTGGCCCGTTGGAAGCCGGCCGTATCGTGCGCGTACGAGCGCGCCGTGCGCGCGGACTGGGCGAGTGGATCACGAGCGATGTGGGCAGAGCGTGCGTGCGTGCGCATGTGTTTAGGCTAGCTATAAAGTCCCTGTCTGTTACTTGTAACAAACCTGAGCTGAGAAACGAGAGGAATAGGGCGTATGTGCGCCGGGCGTTGTGTGCGCTGAAAAATCTGTGTTGCCTCCTTCTTCTACCTCTAGACGTGAGCGAGAGTGCTAGCTAGAGCCAGCACTTACAGCCTTGACGGTGTCCCCACGTGTCCTGGGCCTTGTCGGCGTCCTCATGCTGGAGACGGGCGCCCGCTGCTCGGTGGCGGCGTGCTCCTCCCATGAGTGCGCATCGGCGGTGGCCTCCTCTCACTCACCGAATTTACTCGCGTCTCAGCTTTACTTCCGGTGGTTGTTTTGGAGAGAGAGAGAGAGAGAGAGAGAGAGAGAGAGAGAGAGTTTGAGTGGTCTAGAGCACCTCACGGGAGAGGATAAGGCGCCGAGTAGTTGGTAGACGATGTATTTTTCGAATCGTGACACCGCCGCATAGGAGCACGCGCGGTGCGGCGCTTGTTTTTAGATTTTTCCTTTATTCAAATAAGATTTAATAGTGTTTTCAAACTCTATTTTCTAAATCTTTTCAAATCTTTTCAGTAGGTTTTATTTATTTATTAGGTTGTCAAATAATTCACCTTGAATTATTTGGAAAATATTTAATATGATTTATAAATCATTTGAATTGGGTATTTGTTTTAATTCCAATGAAATTAAATATAATTTTAATTCCATAAATTTTATTTGGAAGATTTCTTTGATCTTATTTAAGTTAATTAAATAACTTTGATTTCACTTGGGTGAATTGCAAATACTATTTTCCCAAGATTTAATTAATCATTTTTATTAGAGATTTGTCTTTAATCAAAATAGAATTTGGTTAATGCCATTTTATTTTATTTGAAAATTCTTTATCCATTATTTTATTTGGATTTGGATTATATTTATTCCATTTGCTTATGGATTAGGTCAAGATTTAATTTGGCCTTTAAATATTCCTCATTTAATATTTCTTTCTCTATCTTATAAAATCCATAACTTTTTATTTATAGATCCAAAGTTGGTGATTCCAATTTGAAAAATCCTATTTTATATCTATTTATCCTTTTAAATATCTTTGGGATTAATTGCTGGCCATTTGGTATGGATTTTTAGATAGGTGCTTTATTAGCTTTGGAAATTCAATTTCCTTATCTTATTAAATTCATAAGATTTTATCTATGGCTCCAAATTGAATGAAATCAATTTATATGGTTTTATAATATTTCCATTTGTCATTCTTGATCATTTTGAAATGTTTGTTTGACAAATTTTTATATGGATCAAATCCATAGGCTTAGAGATAGCTTGGAAATGTTTTTCTTCCTTTAGGGTTTTAGAGTTTTGGTTTATTTTCCAAATGTTTAAATTCCAAGATGCATTTAGGAAGAATGCATTTCACTTGATTTGAATTTAGTTGAATTCAAACATTATTCAAAGTTTGTTCAAGATGGGATTTTAAGTTTCCATTTAGAAATAAAAAGTTTCTTTTCGCCCTAATTTTCAACAATTATTTATTTTGCTTATTTATTTTTCACATTACAGGATTTGGAAAATCTTGGGATGTGACAGGCTACCACCCTTAAAATAAATCTCGTCCCGAGATTTGGAGAAGATAGGGGTTACAAGTTGGCTCAAAGCAACTAGGGTACTACCACCCTTAAAATTTTTCCAACTAGATTACTTCTTGGTTTGCTTGGGATCTTGATGAAATTTCTCTGGACACTTGTCTGCATAATGGCCTAGCTCTTTGCATTTGAAACACATCACTTGGCTATTATCCTTCTTTTCCTTTGGTATCCTTGCCTCTTGTTTGTTTCTTTGATTCTTCTTCTTTTCTGGGCATTCATTAGCATAGTGTCCCATCGCTTTGCAAGTGTAACATTGCTCTTGGGTAATATCCTTCTTGCTAGGGTTGGGGCATTTATTCTTCTTTTTGGGTCTCTCCAAAGCTAGGAGTTCTTCTAGTTCATGCTCTTCATACTTCACCACAAAGGTGGGAAATCTTTCTCTCTTCTTGGGGCAGTTACTAGAGATATGACCTTCTTCTCCACAAGACAAGAGTAGCAACACTTTGTGGTCACTTTAGATTTGGTCTTATGATGCATAGTTTTGACTTTGCCTTCATCCTTCTTGGTAGAAGTTGTTCCTTCATGAGGGTTTACGAACTATTGTTGCACTCCATCTTGTTTCCTTTGTTGGACTATGGAATAGATGGGGCATTGGATAGGAACATGATTATTTCCTTCACATAGGAAACAAGTAGCTTGAGATGTGGGGCATTTATTGGTTGGATGTTTCTCTTCACAATTGGGGCATTGATCTTCATGCTCTTTGGAAGTGTGATCCTTGTCTCCACAAACATTGCAAGCTTGAGTTCCTTCTAGAATATCTTCCTTGATATCCTTGTTGTCACAAATTCTTTGGAAAGGGTTGTCTCCCATGTTGATCAATTGACTTGTCATCCTATGCAACAATTGGGTTTGGGTTTCCAAAAACTTTTGCATGGTTGGATCTAACTCACTAGTGTTGGCTAAAAACTGAGTTGTCACTTGGTTCAACTGGGTTTGGGTTACTATGAGTTCTCTCATGTTGATCTCTTGGTTGTTGTTGTTGTTGTTGTTGTCACCATCCTTGATGTTGGAGTTTCTTGGAGTAGTAATCTGTTTGGGTTGGATTGGGATTAGAATAGGCAAAAGATTTCTAATGCAGAATTCTATTCACACACATCACAAGTCACACAAGAAATGTGCAAGCAATCACAAACAATCATTCCACTCAAACAACAAGTTTCAAGCACAGTTTTAGGCAACAAAATATTTTTGTTTACACCACATAAGTTGGTGTGTTTGATTTAATCTAAATATGGTGGTCCAACTATATGGTTCACTTGAGATCTTTCTATCCTTCTTAGATGATTCTTCTTGAACAAGATCTTTGTATCCTTGTAGAATTCCTTGAATCTTGGTCACAAAACTTCAAAGGTGATGATGATTCCTAAGTTGTGTTTCCTTAGTCTTCAAGTCTTGAGCAATATTTCTTGTCTCACTTGTAGTCCTTAAAGTTGAAGCCCTTGGTGAAAATAAAGTTGAAGTATTTGGTCATGGAAGAGGCTTTGTCCATCAAGTTTGAAAAAGGAAGAGATGTAGAATCAAAACCAAAATGGTTGAGGAAAGAGTATACAAGATTGTTTGTAAATAAGTTTTGGAACAAATACAACTCCTATTTTTCTAAGGGGTTTTGTACAATCCTAGGGTTACAATCCTACAGGCAACACGGTGCTATGATACCATCTGTAAGGTTCCCAACCTTTAATAAGGTAGAGATCCCCGTGTTTACAATGCTAGTCCCTGGATCAATAGCTAGCATCCACAGTTAAGATGTAATATCAAGAATCAAAGGTCAGAATACAACTTTATAACCAGGAATAAAATAATTTATTACATCTTACATAGCTCATTTGGCTATCTCATTACAATGCAGCAGAATATAACAATAGCATGGGGTCCTTCATCTTCAAAGTGCCACAGGCAAACATGTTGGTTGTAGACTTGTAATCCTATTCCAACACACTTCACTAATATCAAACAAACTTGCAACATAACAAGTTACAGCCACAAGGGTCAATACATTTGAATTGTATTGGCAAGTGATACTATGGTAGTATAGTGGAGTCTATCATCTATATGCATTTGGCTAAGTGGAGCTTAGGCTTGCTTTGCTCAAAATAGATTTTCCTTATCATTTGAAAACACTAAGTTTTTTGCTTGACAAAATCACCCAAGGCATCTCCCAATAGAAATTAGTGATCCTTCAACCCATGTTCAACCACAAAGTTTTAACTTAGAAATTGGGATGAGGAGATTCTTGATAGCTTCCATGTCTTGATGCTCAAATTGTCCTTTACCAGGGACATGGCTAAGTACTTAGATTTTACACTCTGCAGAGGTGGTGCACTTTCCCCACAAGACTTGGTTTCACCAAGACAAGATCTTTTAGAAGCCTTCCCTTAGACCAGAATGGACGCGCTCCAACCTATCAATCCCCTACCACCAACTGTCCATTTGGCTAAGTTATTGCAACCTATATGATCCAGGCAGAGCCCATAATGCCAAGTGGCTGCACTTGAAGCTTCTCAACATTTGACATTTCAAATATCTTTGTTCCTGGGTGGCCAACCACAAGTGAGATACACAAGGTAAACCATAGAAATGGGCCTTGTGTAACCACTCAACACAAACCATTCCTTCCATTCCACCCAGGTGATTCATTCACTTAGTTATTTTATTAAACAAAACACAAGTCCTTGACTTAGAAATATTCCATAGTATGAATATATTCCACCCTTTTTTCTACTAGCTAATCTAAGCATGATGGTAGTAGGAATCTTAACTTAGGGAAAATTCTACTAAGGTTTCATCTACTAGGATTTCCCATGGCATAGTTATACTTAGCAAAAATTCCATGCAAGTCCTACTTTAGAATTATCACTAATGCATAGTGAAAATAATGGGACAAAAGTATGAAGCATCACTTGCCTTTTTGGTAGAGAATATAAGTTCACTTCTTTATCTTGCAATGATCACACTCTTCAAATCACTACAATTCAATCAAGCAAGGCACAATTTCAATCTACCATTCAAGCAAACATCACATAAAATAATAGAAACAAAGCAATGCATGCAAGCATGCCAAAGATGGTTTATTTGGAAAAGTGGTTTCTAATGGGTTATAAACATTTGAAAACACCTATTGGTCATTTTATATATGTGGCAAAATCATTTGCAAAAGATTTTACTTATAAATCATTTTTAAACCAAATCAATATTTTATGTGGTTGAAAATGCCTTTAGCAAAGCAACAATCTTTATAGGGTTCTCCAAATACATTTTTAATTCTAAAACTTGGTGTTTGGGGTCAGAGAGTTTAAATCAAAACATTTCCCAAAGGTTTTCCTCCCAAAAGCATTTTTAATATAAAAACATTAATTTTATTTGACTAGAAATGTTCTAACTCAAAGATTTATTCTTTTGCTTCACAAAATATGTTTTTGAAACCACAAGTTGTTTTAGATGGTTAGTAGGTTCAAAACAATCCATTTTCCAAAGATTTTATCAAAAAACAATTTTAGAATGAATTTTATATTCTAAATAAGCCTACACAAGTTTTTGCAAAAACAACCAATTTAACAGAAGCAATTTACTAAACAAAGTGCATGGTTAGAAATTACTTGTCTTGCTGATTCCACTGATATAAAATTTGCAAAATTTGGACGTGTGGATCAAAAGTTATGCAATTTACAAAATCAAACATCTAATAGATTAGTTTCTCTTTTTAAAACGAAAGGCTGGCCAAGTGGACTGTTTTCATTCGTCGAAAACGGTTCGTGCGGATCGAGCGATGCAGGCCGTAGGATCTAATGCAAATCGTGCGGCACAGGATCAAACTTACCCCTTCAATTATGAATCTGTCGTGGCGCTTGGATCTGGATCCTACGGTGCACAACACGCTAGCCACTAACTGGCGGCGCTGGCGGCGGCGAGTGGCAGCGCGCGCTCTATCAGTGGTGTCGCCATCGAAGTAGGAAGCGAGGGAGAGATTGGCAAGGCTTACCAGGCTCGCAGAGACTTGCTGAAGCTCAAGGTGGGGTCGGCTACTCGAGGGGTGCACGGGGTTGCTGTCAATCGCTCACCGGAGAAGCTGCGGGCGGCGGTGCTCTCGGGTTGTCGTCGCTAGCAATGTTTAGGACCACGCTAAGACAAGTTACGATCTGCGTTAGCTGCGCACGCGGTCGGTTGTCATGTGTGCATCAACGAGAGGAAAGGGGGTGGTCAGATACTACCTGGGGGACTCGCCGGAGGAGCAGACGGTGGCGATGCTCTGTCGTCGACGATGTCGATGCTGTGGGTCAAGCGCGAGCAAGCCGAGGGTGCAGAGAGAACCGCAAGGGGATGGGAAGCATGCTAGTGTGATCGAGGAGGCGAGGGGCGATGGGGTTTGGCCGGAATTGATGGAAGTGCTCGCCGGAGACAGTGGCGGTGCAGCACAAAATTAGGCAGCCTGGGGGCGCACTAGTGTGGGAGATTGAGGAGGAAACAGAGAGGAGGGAGAGGCGCTTAAGTGGGCGAGGTCGCGGGTCTGTTAAATGGCGTCATTACCATGCAATCAATCGAAGAAACTGTCGACAGAACGGCCGGGGAAGGAGAGCGTGGTCTTCGCGCGGGTGAGAACGATGATGAGGTGGCAGTGGGGTCGCTTCGTCAGCGAAGGAGACACAGGGGAGGTGGGGTCCAGACGTCAGGGACTGAGCGGGTTTGTTTGCGAGTGTGAATCGTTTTCTGCGGGAGAGAGGGAGTGGGTTGCTGGGCTAGATGGGCTTGGCTGGGCTGGGCTGCTCCTTTTCATATTTTTTTTATACAAAATCTTTTTCCCTTTTCTTTTTCTATTTATCTGTTTTGATATTGTTTAATTATTTCAAACATTCATTTGAATTCAAACTTCACTCAAACTTTGTGTGCAATCAAATACTGATTAATAATACATTTTAAAGTCAAAATTAGAATATTTCTTTTATTCTTTTTACGGTCTTTTAATTATTTAAAATAGGCCCTAGCATTTATTCAAATAAGATTTAATAGTGTTTTCAAACTCCATTTGAATTCTAAATCTTTTCAAATCTTTTCAGTAGGTTTTATTTATTTGTTAGGTTGTCAAATAATTCACCTTGAATTATTTGGAAAATATTTAATATGATTTATAAATCATTTGAATTGGGTATTTATTTTAATTCCAATGAAATTAAATATAATTTTAATTCCATAAATTTTATTTGGAAGATTTCTTTGATCTTATTTAAGTTAATTAAATAACTTTGATTTCACTTGGGTGAATTCCAAATACTATTTTCCCAAGATTTAATTAATCATTCTTATTAGAGATTTGTCTTTAATCAAAATAGAATTTGGTTAATGCCATTTTATTTTATTTGAAAATTCTTTATCCATTATTTTATTTGGATTTGGATTATATTTATTCCATTTGCTTATGGATTAGGTTAAGATTTAATTTGGCCTTTAAATATTCCTCATTTAATATTTCTTTCTCTATCTTATAAAATCCATAACTTTTTATTTATAGATCCAATGTTGGTGATTCCAATTTGTTAAATCCTATTTGATATCTATTTATCCTTTTAAATATCTTTGGGATTAATTGTTGACAATTTGGTATGGATTTTTAGATAGGTGCTTTATTAGCTTTGGAAATTCAATTTCCTTATCTTATTAAATTCATAAGATTTTATCTATGGCTCCAAATTGAATGAAATCAATTTATATGGTTTTATAATATTTCCATTTGTCATTCTTGATCATTTTTAAATGTTTGTTTGAAAAAAATTTATATGGATCAAATCCATAGGCTTAGAGATAGCTTGGAAATGTTTTTCTTCCTTTAGGGTTTTAGAGTTTTGGTTTATTTTCCAAGTGTTTAAATTCCAAGATGCATTTAGGAAGAATGCATTTCACTTGATTTGAATTTAGTTGAATTCATACATTATTCAAAGTTTGTTCAAGATGGGATTTTAAGTCTCCATTTAGAAATAAAAAGTTTCTTTTCGCCCTAATTTTCAACAATTATTTTTTTTGCTTATTTATTTTTCACATTACAAGATTTGGAAAATCTTGGGATGTGACAAGTTGTCTGTTGCTTGCAACTTAATACTGGAGGGGGTTCGGATGATAACCTGAAGGTGGACTTCTAGTCATAGATGTAGCTAGATGGCGGTCTATGTATATTGGTGTATTGCCCAATCAACCTCATAGGATATTTCTGGCTAGTAATTGCATTGTTATGCCTTGCTCAGTTCATGTCAATTGCCTCGCTGTAATTTGTTTACCCTTCATGCCATGTTGTTTATCTAAGGAGAGCACCTCTAGTGAACTATGGATCCTGGTCCAATCTTTACCATTGATACATCTTCCACTGTTACCTGTTTACTTGCTGTAAACCATTACCTTCCACACCATACATTTAATCCTTTGTTACAACAAACCGGTGAGCTTGACAACCTCACTGATTCGTTGGGGAAAAGTCTTGAGATTGTGTTGTCCAGGTCTCCGCGTTGCTTGCAATACCTGTGTGACGTTTCCTTCCTCCTACTGGTTCGATAACCTCGGTTTCTTACCGAGGGAAACTTGTTGTTGTGCTGCTTCATACCTTGTTCTTGGGGTTTCCAACGAAGCATTCCACGACAAGTATTTGGCACCATCAAGCTATTTTCTGGCGCCGTTGCCCGGGGAGGCTAAGGACGTCTTCACTAGGGGAGTCCTTCACTTCCTTTCTCTTTACTTTGTTTTTAGTTTGCTTTGTTTCTTTTGCTTGGTTTTGTTTGCCTCTTTTCAAAAACCCAAAAAAACTAGTCTAGTTTAGTTTGTTTTTTTTATTAAAAAACACAAAAAAATTAGTTCCTACTCTAGCTGGTGGTCTGATATTGCCTTGCTTGGTCATGCTTTCTATCAATGGATGTTTTTTTTGAAACTAGTGCTTATTGGCAAGGTGGGTTCACGGAAGAACAAAAGTATTATTATAAGGAACACCGTTTGTCACAAAAAGGGAAACACTTATGGGAACAAATTGATAAGTTGAATACTATTGCTAGAGACGTGTGCTCTACTTATAATGTTACTTATTGCTTTGATAAGTCATGTTGTTGTAGGAGGTATAAACACCCGCCTTTTCAATGTGAGTATAATGATAATGTTACCATATCTTCTTATGTTAAGGGAAATTATGACTTTTATGATGTGGAACAAATTGAAGAATTTATTGCCTTCAAGGGTGCTTTTGAACTTGCCAGTTTGCTTGAAAATACTGATGATGCACCTTATGAACATGAGGTTTTTGAGATACTTAAATTTTGCTTTGATAATTACAAGGAAGCAAATGGCTATATTCTTGAATATTTTAATAGATGCTTTCCACAAATGGAAGAGTCTAATGCCTTGCATGAGCCTATGGAAGAAGAAATTGTTGAAACTGGAAGCTCATTAGATGAAAAAGAGGAGGAGAGTGATGAACAAAAGGAGGAGGAATGGATTATCTACCCATACCTACCTTCTAATGAGAATAACTCTTTATCCCTTACATTATTTTATTGTCCCCCATGCTTAACAAAGGAGGATGAATGTTATGTTCCTGTGGATCCTTTTGAAATATATACTTTGGATAAAACCTGTGGAGGTTTTAACCCCACTGTTTTTGAGCTTGATAGAAATTATGTGTTTGTAGATCATGAAAAGCATGCTTTATGTGTTAGCTATATTGTTGAGTTTATTCATTATGCTACTGAAAATTATTATGAGAGAGGAAAGTATGGTTGTAGAATTTTTCATTGTACTGAAACACCTCTCTATGTGCTAAAAGTTTTGAAGTTACTCTTGTTTTATCTTCCTATGCTTGTCACTTTGTTCTTTGTGAATTTATTTGTGTACAAGATTCCGATGCATAGGAAGAGGGTTAGACTTAAATGTGTTTTGAATTTGCTTCTTGATCCTCTCTTTGACTTCAATTCATATTTCTTATGTGAGCATCTTCTCAAGCTATCATGCCTAACTTAAAGGCGTTAAAGAAAAGTACTTGTTGGGAGATAACCCAAGAGTTTCCTTGAGTCTTGGAAGTTATTACTTCTGTAATTACCTCTCCTTATCCTTTTTGTTTGCTTTTTGTGCCAAGAATGACCTCTAATGAGAGGAAAGTAAGATTTGGGGAGTTGCTGTCCCAAAACAGATTTCTGTCCTCCACCAAAAAAAATCGTGAGGAGTCTCTGTAACTCTGATTGAGCTAAACATTTACGAATAAATCCCCCAGTATGTTAGCTAACTTTTGTTAGTTCAACACTTTTTGATTTGATGAACAGAAGATGTTCGAAAAAATCGGTTTCTACCAGCTTGTCTGTTTTGATAGATTTCTGCCATTATTTGCATTTGCTTATTATTGATTCCTTTTTTGAGTTCTCTTAGGTGAATTGAGCTTTTTGAAGGAGTTGCTACAGTAGCTTGTGTTTTTAGTGAAAAGCCTTCTGTTTCAAAGCTTTGCCAGGGGTCTAATATCTTTTGAATAAGCTAATGTTGCTAATAAAGATTGTGTGAAGTTTTGTATGAAAGAAAAATTTCAGGTGTGTAAAGAGAATGATGCAATGAGATGAAGAATATACAAAAGCTCAAGCTTGGGGATGCCACCATGGTGTCACCCCAAGAAATATCCAAGAGGTACAAGCGTCAAAGCTTGGGGATGCCCAAGGCATCCCCTTCTTCATCAATAAAAAGCTTAGGTCTGTCTAGACACTTCGTTTTTATTGTTTCATGCACAGTTGTGTTGTTCTTGGAGCGTCTTAGTTTTCATTTGCTTTGCTTAGTTTGTTTAGTTTTCTTGAGTAGTTTGGACCCCCGTTCTCGATGTGTTTTTTTTGAAAATAAGTTTGCTTGGTGTTTGGAAAGGAGTAGTAAGTTCTTGCTTGAAGTGCAAGAGGAGCTTGCATTGACTGTGACTTAGACTTTAGCATGACATGCTAGTTGTTGTTTTAGCATTATGCTTAGTGATTATTGCTGTAGCATGTCTTGTTCCAAACAATTGGGATTGCTTAGTGTGCCTTGAAGAAATTATGCGCTGTTTTAGCATGCAAAAGCATAGTATTGTGGTATTCTCCTTTGATGTGTTGCTTGGGTTGACTTGGCACATGCTCACACCATGTTATGACTATGAAAAGTCACCATTAGCCTCTATGATCATTTAGTCCTTGACTTGTAGTGCCACTCTTTGCTTTGATTAGTTTGCTTTGTTGCATTGCATGATTATGGCCATTATTGCTCTCTTAGTTGGTTGCTTCCAATCTTTTGCTAGCCTCCACTTATATGAGTAAGCTCTACTCATGCTTCCAACCCCCAAGAAACCAAGTTATTCCAAAGTGTCCACTATAAACTCCTATGCATGGTGTGTTACACCATTCCGAAGTATATTCTTGTTTTCATCTATCTTCCAATTAAAAACTATTTTGTTATGTGAAAACTTAGTGATTAAAGCCCTCACGAACTTGATGACACACTTTATTCTTTGCCCCTAATAAACTTGAACCATTGTGACAACTTTGTTGTATATGCTTGCACTTATAAGTTGGAATTAGCAGAACCGTGCTGTCACGGGGAACGTTTTCAACACTGCACTTGTACCTTGTTGTACTCAGTTGATATCATGTTATTTTGTCTATGGATGTCACCGGTGTGAAATAAAGAGGGAACTTGTAAGTCCATGGAGTTTGTATCCTGTGTTAGAGAAACGCCTGGGCCGCTAGCCTAAGCCATGCCTAATCATGGTGGAAACTTGCAGCATCACCATAGTGACATCTATGAAGCATTCTTCTTATAAAAAAGGGACACATTGAGAAAATAGGAAAGAGAGAAAAAAGCACCATATTCCAATGGTACATAAGAAGAATTGTTGAGATGCTCATTGTCTACTTGCCTTGTCATTTTGGTTATGGGAAAGCTCCTGTACGATGTGCAAGGGGGTACCCCGTTGGCGGTTCTCAATGATATGCAAATACTTACAGTGACAAGAACTTACGTAGACCCAAAGTTGAGTATGCATGAGGTGTGGCCCTCGTATTCAAGGGGCATGAGATTGCCAACTTATACTTCGTCAAGCATATACTCCAGCTTTGCCACTTTAACCTTAACCACTTCAAGATGCTTGTGATAGGGGCAATGAGGGCTCAAAGCTAACACGTACCATAATTTTTGGAAGCTCTTTTTGAAACTTGTAATCATTGCTTCCTTTACAAAAAAGGCATTTATTCCACCATTATTGAGTGTCCACCTTCTACCTTTAGGCACCATTAAGAGAGCATAGTTGTCATTCTGTGTGCAGTGTTCCAAAGCTTATTAATCGATGCATATTGTGATATTACTTGTTCTTGTGCTAATTGTTTCTAGTCACCCTTGTGAACTTTGCAGGTGTCCTATGCATTATATTGCTACTCTATGAGGGACAAGCTGATTGCCACTATGCTATGTTTTCTGCATGTGAAACAAACAAACGTTTTTCAATGCATGTTATTCATGATCTTTGTTTGTAGCTTGCCATGTTGCATGCATAGTTACTATGTCCTATTGTTAGAACTCCATCTTTCATGCACACGTTTAGAGTTCTTTGATCCTAACTTTCAATGTTTGCAAATGGTTGGATATTTATTATGAGGGTGCATGTCACCTCAAAAATTATTCGTTTTATCACTTACCTACTCGAGGATGAGCAGGAGTTAAGCTTGGGGATGTTGATAGGTTGGAAACGTATCTATAATTTTTGATGCTCCATGCTTGTTTAGCATCTACTTTGCTTTAATTGTCCATACTTTGATGTGCTTTTTACATGTTTTCTGGTACTAACCTATTAACAAGTTGCAACAGTGCCAGATGCCTGTTTTCTGCTGTTTTTAGTTTCAGAAAAGGCAATAAAGAAATATTCTCGGAATTCTACGAGACAAACGTCAAAATCAATTACTTTCCGTGGGGAACAAGAAGTCCAGAGGAGAGCCGGAGGGGCCGGCCAAGGGGGCCAGACCCATCCCAGGCACGGGGGCAGGTGGGCCCGCGCCTGGATAGGGTTTGGTGGCCCTGTCCGCCTCTCGATATCGCCCCTTCGCCTATAATAAGACCCCGGTGCAGAAACCCTGAGTACCCGATCAGAAATCCACGAAACCGTCTATAGCCGCCGCCACCATCGTCCCTAGATCGGGGGGATCTGAAGTTCTTCCCGGCACCCTGCCGGAGGGGAGATCATCCTGGAGGCCTTCTCTCCGGTATGATACGTGAGTAGTTCCACCTTGGACTATGGGTCCATGCAGTAGCTAGATGGTCGTATCTCCTCCTTTGTGCTTTCATGTATAGATCTTGTGAGCTCCGTTCATGATCAAGATCTAATCTATTTGTAATCATGCATGTTGTGTTTGCGGGGATCCGATGGATATTGAGATTATTATGTTGGTTTTATTAATGGTTTTATCTTTATGATTCTATCATGTCTGTGTTGTTTGTGATCTTGTATGCTCTCCGTTGCTAGTGGTTATCTTGGCCAAGTAGTTGCTAGTGACTCCAAGAGGGGGTATTTATGCTCGATAGTGGGTTCATGCCTCTAGTTTCCAAGGGAAGTGACAGAAATCTCCTCGGTTGTAGATGTGATGTTGCTACTAGGGAGAAAACAACGGTCTCTTGTTTATGGAACATGTGGACTGTTTACCTTACACACTTTGCTTAAAGCAATTGTCTGTTGCTTGCAACTTAATACTGGAGGGGGATCGGATGATAACCTGAAGGTGGACTTCTAGTCATAGATGCAGCTGGATGGCGGTCTATGTATATTGTTGTATTGCCCAATCAACCTCGTAGGATCTTTGTGGCTAGTAATTGCATTGTTATGCCTTGATCAGTTCCTGTCAATTTCCTCGCTGTAATTTGTTTACCCTTCATGCCATGTTGTTTATCTAAGGAGAGCACATGTAGTGAACTATGGACCCCGATCCAATCTTTACCATTGATACATCTTCCATTGTTACCTGTTTACTTGCCGCAAACCATTACCTTCCACACCAAACGTTTAATCCTTTGTTACAGCAAACCGGTGAGCTTGACAACCTCACTGGTTCGACGGGGCAAAGTCTTGAGTTTGTGTTGTGCAGGTCTTCGCGTTGCTTGCAACACCTGTGTGACATTTCCTTCCTCCTACTGGTTCGATAACCTCGGTTTCTTACTGAGGGAAACTTGCTGCTGTGCTGCTTCATACCTTGCTCTTGGGGTTTCCAACGAAGCGTTCCACGACAAGTATTGGGCGCTATCAATCACTGGATAGCGGTCAAAAATTTCCTAAGGTACTTGAGAAGGACTAAGGATATGGTTCTTTCTGATGGAGGTTCCGAAGAGCTCGTTGTAAACGGTTTGTGATATCTAGGCACATGGCTTAACATGATTGATAGAATACTCATACCAACAAGTTGCAACTTCTTTTTTGGAATCTCATTCGAAAAGAACTCTAAGATTAAGCATGCTTGGCCTAGAGCAATTCTAGGATGGGTGACCGACCAAGAAGTGGGTACCCGGTGCGCATGAGTGAGGACAAAGTGCGCATAAAATACTAGTTGGCCCAGTGGTGAAGGGAATATGCCCTGAGAGGCAATAATAAAGTGGTTATTATGTGTATTCCAAGTATATGATATATGTTTATTTTTCATGCTATAATTGTATTAGTACGGAAACGTTAATACATGTGTGTTTAATAAACAAACAGAAAGTTCCTAGTTATGCATCTCTTATAAACTAGCTCGTTGATTAACAAGATGACCAAGGTTTCCTCATCATGGACATTCGATGTTGTTAATAAGAAGGTCACAACATTATTGGAATGGTGTGATGAACATTCATCCGAACTATAGCATTACGATCAAAGTCATTGAGTTTATATTGCTATAACATCATACGAAGTAATCCTAATCCTTAGACCATGAGATCATGTCAATCATTAACACTATAAGAGTATCTTGATAACATCAAACGTCACACTGTAACAGGGTGATTATAAAGATGGGTTTAGTGCTACTAAAGTGTTATGTTGAGGCCCATGGATCAAGAGTGGAATTTGTTCATCCCGATGACGGATAGATATACTCTGGGCCCTGATGACCCACAAGTATAGGGGGTGTATCACAGTACTTTGGATAAATAGGAGTGTCGATCCCAACAAGGAGCAGAAGGTGCTGAACAGTGGTGTGGAGCAGGAAATCCCTGTGAATATTTAGCAAACGGTTTTTTAGTGGTTTTCTGATAAGGCAACAAAACAAAGAGCAAGTAATAAAGAACAAACGCAACAAGTGGCCCAATCCTTTCTTAGCAAAGGACAAGCCGATGGAAATACTTATAAAGACCAAACGTTCTCGAGGACACATGGGAATTCTATCAAGTTCTTTCGCTTCAAATAGTTGAGTATTCTTCTTTGGTGTTGTAGGTGTTGTGTGGGTGAACCTGTGCTAATGTACCGACCGTACTTGGACTAATACATACTTGTGACTAAACCCCCTACAAACGTCCATAACTACAGGAAAGTAATTAACATATAAACCTAATCACAGCCTTAAACTCTGAGATCCTACACTCCCTTATGCAATGGTGTCCTAAAGGGGGTTCAGGTTTCTGTCACTCCGACAACCCCACAATTAGTAGCCAAATACATAATGCATTTCCCTAGGCCCATAAATGGTGAAGTGTCATGTAGTCGACGTTCACATGACACCACTAGAAGAATAGCACCACAACTTAAATACTAAACCACTGAATAATAACTCAACGCAGATCCACTAATAACAACATGACTTCTCCCATGTCCTCAAGAACTAGACGAACTACTCATAAGACATCATATGGATCAAGATCAAAGATGATATGATAATGGATAACAATCTGAACATAAACAATAATCCAATGGTTCCACTCACAAGCATCAACTACAATATTAATTAACACCGGGAAAGTTTCCCCTAAGAACTAAAGCTATATCCAGCACAATTGTTACAGCAGGACGAAGTGGTGATGATGGTGCTGGTGGAGATGATGGTGTGGATGATGATGATGATCCCGATGAATCCTAGCTTGATGACGGTGTTGATGGCGACGATCTCCCCTCTCCGGGAAGGAATTCCCCCGGTAGAAATTTGTCTGCCGGAGAGATCTTTCTCTCTCAGTGTTTTCCGCCCCCAGAGGCGGCAGAAATCTACTGTGGTCGCTCCCTGAGGCTTAGGGTTCCGTAGGAAAGATATAGGCGAAGGGGCGAAGTCGGGAGCCGGGCAGGTGGGCCACACCTGCCCTAGACATGGGGTCAGGTGGGCCCGTGCCTAGGGGGGTGTGGGCCCCCTCAGCCCTCTTCGTCCCTCCTTCTGTCTTCCTCAATCTTCTTAAAAATAACATTTTCCCTTATTTTTCTGGTATTGTTCTGATCTTCGCGAAATTGCATCAAAACGCCCTCTTTTCCATCAGAATCCAGACTCCGGCAGTCCATCCTCCAAGAATCATCCAACATTCATAAATAGTGGAAAATACATAATCAATACCTCATAATAAGACAAATTTCAATAAATAGAGGTAAATTATGATATAGAAAGGTGATGCAAATTGCGCGTATCAGGCCCTCTCGGTGATATCACATTGGTTAGCTTGCAAGCAAGTGATTTGATCACTAGAATGTTATATCACGGGAACAAGAAAAGAGTACATGTCAGTAACGAGATCAAACTAGGTATGGAGATACCGATGATCGAATCTCGGACATGTAATATATCGCGAGACAAAGGGATTCAGTTACTAGCGTAAAAGGTTCTCACGATCACAAGAAAGTCATCGTTGAATGTGTGGGAGGCTGTATGGATCTCTAGGTCCCACATCTAATTATTGATCCGAGAGGGGTCTCGATCATGTCCGCATTATTCGCGAACCATAGGGTGACACACTTAAGAGACACCGACACCATTTGGAACAAGTAGTTTCATGCTGAAAAGAATAACAAAGCATAGGAATTTATATCACTAGACACCGAAATTGTTTTCGGGTGAAATTGCAAAAAGTGTTTTTTGCAATGTGAAATGAAATACTAGCAAGGGGGTATATGTGAATGTTTGTCATTAAGGTAATTGACAAAATTCTGAATAAATAAAAGGAGTTTTATTTAAAGAGAGTTTGCATTAAATTTGGTGGAAATTTAATGGGAATTTGAGTGGGATTTTTGAGTGGAGAAATGAAGGGCCAATTTGTGAGTGGAGCTTCCACCCACATGAATGGAGGAGGGGAGGGGGCAGCCCCATGCGTCGGCCACCCCCTTGGGGTTCCCCCCTCCTCCTTTAAAAGGAGCCCCTCTCCCTCTCTCTCTCACTCACACCTCCTCGTGAAGGATCTCTCTCCCCCTCTAATTTTTATCCCCCATGGTCTCGGACTAGCGAGATACATGTTCCTAGTGGCTTTTCAGCAAGAAAGAGTTGTTTCTGCCGCTGCATCGTTGGAGGGAGGAGGCGGAGGTTGCTCGGTGGCTCAGACGTGTGTGCGAGCATGGATGCGCCGCTGATTTGCGGCGCTAGGACTTCCTCTTGATCTTGAGATCGGCAAGCGTTCATATACATCATCCACGAGTACAACCTTGTTAAGCTTTGTCGGTCTTCAAGGGTATGTTTCCTACGGATGTATATACTCTCGTTGCTTGTATCTAGTATATAGATCTTGGTACATAGTTGTTCCCATCATAGGATTTTTTTTGTTTTCTATGCTGCGAACCCTACAGTGGTATCAGAGCCGGATCTATGCGTAGATGCTTTGCACGGGTAGTACACATATGTATATGTGGGTGATGATGATCATGTTATTGCTTCTTAGTTGTACTTTGGATATTGGTGGCATAGTGGGATGAACCGGCCCGGACAAACTTTACATGTCCTCGCACATGAGACCTGTTCCACGCTTGACATGCAACTAGTTTTGCATAAGTGGCTAGCGGGTGTCTGTCTCTCCTACTATAGCCAATATCTAATTTGCAACGAGTTGTCAATAATTTGGTTATCCTCGTTGTGGTTCATGTTCGTAGGTAAGAACGATTCTATCTTCAAAAGCCCTAAGCCACGTAAAAGTTGCAATGGATAAATTAGAAGTGTCTAGTTTAGATTGTTGTTGGGCTAGTGTCATGATATGGTGCTGTTGTAAGTAAAAGTATAAGTCGATACTCTTACAACACACATAACGTGTAAGTTCCATGGACCTTGGCCTTACACATAAAGGAATGATGAGGATCATACCACGATGCACATGATGGAGATCAAGTGCAAGAACCATATCATTTCACTTTTTAACATGTGATGTTTGCTGCATCTTATATTGCTTGTTTGGCATTTTATTAGCATAATAAGATGATCCCTCATTTAGATATCAAGATAGAAATGTGTTCTCCCTTAAGTATGCACCGATTATTTTTCACCGCTCCAAGACATCACGTGATGATCGGGTGTTCTTGGATCCATGATCATATTTTGGGTGTAAGACAGTTTACACACGCGAATACTAAGGTTCTTGGCAAGCCTAGCATGTGCAGACATGGCCTCGGAACACGGACCAAAAGGTTAAGCATGAGTCATATGAAAGATATGATGCCCATATGGATGCTCACCTTTGAAGCTACACTGACTCACGTGATGATCGGACTTGGTGTAGTGGATTTGGTTCATGTAATCACCAAAAAGGCACGAGGGATGTCATTTTTGAGTGGGAGTTCATTCTTAATTTGGATTAGTTGAACTCAAACTATCATAAACTTAGTCTAAACTTTACAAATTCTGTTGTAGATGGCACCACCTGCTTTTAATTTCAATGGGTTCATGGAGAAAGAGAAACTTACAACGAACGGTAGCAACTTTACCAAATGGTTCATGAATTTGAGGTTGTTCCTCAATGCTTCACAAAAGCAATATGTGCTAGAAGGTCTGATAGGTGACGCTCCCGCAAGCAATGCATCTCAGTATGAGAGCAATGTGTACGACACAAATCTTAATGACTACACTCTTGTGAAATATGTGATCCTTATGTCATTGGAGCCTAAACTACAAGGACGCTTGAACTTAGCAATGCTGATGCTATGGTGAAGGAACTCAAACCTATGTTTGAGAGCCGAATCGATGCTGCGAGATTTACAATCTCTAGCGAGTTCTTTAGTGTGAAGATGAAGGAACACAACTCTGTGAACGATCATGTCATGATGATGATAGGATATGTTCAACATCTTAAGGCACTAGGATATGATATCCCAGTTGACCTTGTGATGGATAGAGTTCTGCAGTCGCTCCCACCCAGCTACAAAGAGTTTGTGCTGAATTACAAGAAAAGTGGTGCAATTGGATCGCTCACCAAACTTGCTGCCATCTTGGTGGCTATCGAAGTAGACATAAAGGATAGGCATCTAGGGTTGATAGTCAATAAGACCACAACCTATAGAGAAAGGGCCGTGGCCAAAGCAAAACTGAAGATGGGCAGCACTTTTGTTGTGCCTGAGAGAATGGCCAATGGAGGTCCTAAGCCTGATACTGAATGCTTTTATTGCTATGAGTTGGGTCATTGGAAACGGAATGCACCAAGTATTTGGCAGACAAGAAGGTCGGCAAGGCAAATAAAGGTATATTTGATATACATGTTATTGATGTGTACTTGACTATTACTCGTAGTAGCACCTAGGTATTCGATACCGATTCAGTTGCTAATATTTGTAACTTGGATCAGGGGCTGCGGAACAAGCGACCACTAGCAAGGGGTGAGGTCAAGATGCGTGTCGGCAACGGATCAAGCGTTGATGTGATCGTCGTCGGAACGCTACCTATCCACTTACCATCGGGATTAGTTATAAACTTGAATAATTGTTATCTGGTGCCAGCACTGAGCATGAACATTGTATCCGGATCATGTTGGATGCGCAGTGGTTATTCATTTAAATCCGAAAACAATGGTTGTTCGATTTATATGAATGATATCTTTTATGGTCATGCACCGATGATGAATGGTTTATTTCTGTTGGATCTCGATAATAGTGTTACACATATTCATAATGTTGATGCTAAAAGGATTAAACTTAATGATGATATATCCGCATATATGTGGCACTGCCGTCTAGGTCATATTGGCGTTAAACGCATGAAGAAACTCCATTCGGATGGACTTTTGGAATCACTTGATTTTGAATCATTTGATACATGTGAGTCATGCCTTATGGGCAAGATGACTAGAACGCCGTTTTCCGGTTCAATGGAATGGGCGACGGATTTATTGGAAATTATATACTCTGATGTTTGTGGTCCAATGAGTGTGTTGACGCGAGGTGGATATCATTAGTTTGTTACTTTCACGGATGATTTGAGTAGATACGATTATATCTACTTAAGGAAACACAAGTCTGAAACCTTTGAGAAATTCAAGGAATTTTAGAATGAAGTGGAAAATCATCGTAATAGAAAGATCAAGTTTCTATGGTCCGACCGTGGAGGTGAGTATCTAAGTTACGAGTTTAGCACACATATGAAAGAGTGCGGAATAGTTTCACAACTCACACCTGCCGGAACACCACAGCGAAATGGTGTGTCAGAACGTCGTAATCGTACTCTAATATGGTTCGATCTATGATGTCTCTGACGGACTTGCCACTGTCATTTTGGGATCATGCACTAGAAACTGCTGCATTCACTTTAAATCGGGCACCATCTAAATCCATTGAAAGGACACCGTATGAATTGTGGTTTGGAAACAAACCTAAGCTATCATTTCTTAAAGTTTGGGGATGCGATGTTTATGTGAAGAAACTTCAACCGGATAAACTCGAACCCCAAGCGGAAAAAATGCGTCTTCATTGGATACCCTAAGGAAACTATTGGGTATTCCTTCTATCACAGATCCGAGGGCAAGGTTTTTGTTGCTAAGAATGGATCCTTTCTAGAGAAAGAGTTTCTCACGAAAGGTGTGTGTAGTCGGAAGGTATATCTCGAAGAGGTTGTAGAACCTTCTCTTCATAATATGGCGAGTAGCGCAGCGCCGGAAGTCGTTCCGGAGTTGACTTCACCAAATGAAGAGGGAACTAATGATAACAATCATGAAGCTCTGAAAGAGAATACTACCGAACCTCGTAGGTCTAGCAGGACGCGTGCAGCTCCCAAGCTATACGGAAACCCTGTTATGAATTTCATGGTCGATGAAATTGATGACCCTGCGACATATGAAGAAGCGATGATGAGCCCGGATTCCAACAAATGGCTAGAAGCCATGAAATCCGAGATGGAATCCCTATACGAAAACCAGGTTTGGACCTTGGTAGGCTTACCTCATGATCGAAAGGTCGTGGAGAATAAATGGATTTTCAATATGAAAACTGATGCTGATGATAATGTAACCGTCTATAAAGCTCGACTTGTAGCAAAGGGGTTTCGACAAATTCAAGGAGTTGACTACGATGAGACATTCTCTCCCATAGCAATGATAAAGTCAGTTAGGATTATGTTAGTAATTACTGCATATTCGACTATGAGATATGGCAGATGGATGTCAAAATTGCATTCCTCAATGGCAGCATTGAAGAAGAGTTGTATATGGTACAACCAAAGGGTTTTGTCGATCCTAAGGATGCTGACAAGATATGCAAGCTTCAGCGATCCATCTATGGACTGAAACAAGCACCCCGAAGTTGGAATCTCCGCTTTGATGAGGTGATCAAAGAGTTTGGATTTATCCAAACTTATGGAGAGGCTTGTATTTACAAGAAAGTGAGTGGGAGCGATGTGGCATTTCTGATATTATATGTGGATGACATATTATTGATCGGAAATGATATAGATCTTTTAAATAATGTTAAAAGTTATCTAAACAGCAAATTTTCAATGATGGACCTAGGTGAAGCGTCGTACATATTAGACATAAAGATCTATAGGGATAGATCTAGGCGCCTAATAGGGCTATAACAAAGTACATACCTTGATAATATTTTAAAGAAATTTAAAATGGACGGAAGTAAGAAAGGGTTCTTACCTATGTTGCAAGGCAAGCCATTGAGTATGACTCAAAGCCCGGCTACGGCGGAAGAAAGAGAGATAATGGACAAAGTTGAATACTGAGTTTTTACTCAATGCTTCTCCTGGTTTCACAAGTAAGAAACAATTCTTCACTTGACTCTATCCTGAATTGTTTTTCAAATATCAGCTAGGAACATTCTGAACTTTCTTCAGAATAATTGAAGTATTTCGATATTTATTGTATATTATTAAACATCCAGATATATCCACATAGATCCTCTAGGTTAATTTCATCCTTCCAATGATCTAATCATTTCTAATACCAAACACAATATTTTTAATATATCAATCACATATACAAGAATATTTGTGATGCTCCCACTCAAATATATCATCAATGTTTTACAAACCAGGATATCACTCAGCTCCCACTCAAAAATGTCATCCACATATTTGACTTGGAAAATTTCTTAGCTCCTACTCAATTTATTGTAATCACAAACCCTCTCGATAATCTTGGTACATCCAAAGTTCTTTGATCTTTCATCAAATCGAGAATTTTATATTCCAAGATACACCAACAATATCACGATTGGCCAAAACCTGCATGTTGTACTAGGTACAACATTTTCTTCAAAATCTTGAAGACTTTGCAGCTCCGAATAGTCCTTCACCAATATCCAAACTGGACTTAATTGCTAATGTAAATCCAACAGACATTAAGCATTGCTACTCATTGTAGTAAGTCTTTTGAATTTGTGAAAAACATCCTTTATGACAAATCGAGCTTTTATGTCTTCCTGCTAAGTTTCATTTCTTTCCTTTCAACTTTTCAGTTTACTGGGAAGGATTAAGTAAATACTATTACTCAATGAGATCAAGTAAATTTTTACTTCACAATCTCAAAATGTAACTTAATTTTGGGATTTGATGACTCTTAGTCATTTCTTGTACTTAGGCCCATCATTATTTCTTGGTAGTTCGTAGGTATGTCTTGTTCAAATAATAGGAAAAGTGAATCAAAAATGTAATTCTGCAAATGGCAGGATAATTTCTTGAATCCTACTTCTTCAGCAAAAGCATTAGCCGAAACATTATGATCTTTTATCACAAGTTTCTCCTTTCCTTGTAGAGTTTCGGTTCCGAAACATATTTTGTTGCGCTACTCAAAAATTTAAGGTAAGGTAAATAACCTTATTTTTGAGCTTTCACTTTCTTCCACTTATGCTTTCTCAAGAGAACATTCTTTCGAGAAAACACCAGACCGAGACAAACTTTGTCTCCTGCGGAATTGTATTCAATGTTACCTGAGAATACCCTACAAAGTTTTACTTATTCGCAACGATCTCGAATTATCGAAATCTCTAGAAACTCAAACTTGACATATCTCATATGGTGTTATTTCATGAATCTTTAGATGTTCCTTTATATTCTAAATTTAATGTTTACTATTTCAATCTTTAACTCTAATATCTAATGTTTAGAACCAGTGGAACTTATTTCAGACAATATGTATCTCATACACTATGACTATGATGTTTTAGACATATCAATATGATTTGATTTGTCCAATCACCACAATTTTTGAAACAGTTTTCACAAGTCCTTATGCCAATTTGTTATTAACTTGAATTCATAGTACTTGGATCAAATCGCAGAGACTGTGATATTCTTGTTAATTTTGTATCTACCTTGACTTTGAAGGTCTTTGATATCTTTTGGCAATTTTCATATGTTTCATAAATGCTTTATTATCAAACAGACAAAGACTAGAATAACTTATTCATAGTCACGATGTGAATCATAAAATAAAGTATTCATAGAAAGGAACAACTGAATTGTTTATCATTTATATGAATAAATGCCTCGCAATAAGCAAGACACTGATACAGTTTATAAACTCGATTACAAAGCTTTTATTCAAATCTTCTAATCCTAATGATAAACTTCGAAGGAAGGAGTGTCATCGGCCAACAACCAAATTGCTTGTCGTTATTACTCCATCAGCGCCTCATTCCATCCAACAACTCTTACATAGAGGATCATGTTTTCATTAAAACAAGAGTAAGTATCCAATACTTAGGAAAACTCCCTAAGTGTTTCATGGAAATATTTATTACTTGTATATTAACATATATCGTCTCCTTGATCATGATCCCAGCTTTGGGATCGACCTTGATAGTCCTTCGCTTGGCTATGAACTCGTGAAAGTTATACGATATTCCTTTCATGACATAGTCGATGATGATGTTTTTGTAGCTGCGTGGAAGCAAACGCAACCCCCGTCTATCGCAAAGTCATTAGTCAGCCAGTTGCCCATGGCATCCTTAAGACGTCCATGGAATTCTTCCATGGTGTA
Organism: Avena sativa; assembly: GCA_916181665.1. Classification (NCBI taxonomy): domain Eukaryota; kingdom Viridiplantae; phylum Streptophyta; class Magnoliopsida; order Poales; family Poaceae; genus Avena; species Avena sativa. Next base: position 28,041,922 of record OV702283.1, read on the forward strand.
CAGGTGGCTTTCCAAGCTGTAGTTTTCTTCCATCTTGGTGGAAGTAAACTCGTTCATGTACTCATATCGCATGTGTCTGACCAGTGCTAGGAACATGCTGTTTAATCCATCGAGCATATCTAATGTGTCTATTTCATGGAAGGGCACTCTCAAGTCATATTACATGGCATGGATAATGGTGTACTTCACGACCATAAACATTTCGCAGTAGTCACGAAGAATCGCATCTTCATTTCCATCAGATTCATCGGGGAAATCTTCTAGGGGTTCACGTAAGACATAGAGAAGATGGTTTTCTATGAGGGTGTCCCTAAGGCATTAGTTGTAGAGGTCCCAACCCAATAAGGTATGGTCCTCCTGTGTTTTACAATGCTAGTCCCTGGATCAATAGCTAGCATCCACAGTTAAGATGTAATATCAAGATACAAAGGTCATAATATAAATTTATAACCAGGAATAACATAAGTTTATTACATCAAACCTAGCTCATTTGGCTATTACATTACATTTGCAGCGGAGTAACTATAAGTATGGGTCCATCATCTTCAAAGTGCCACAGGCAGATGTTGGTTGTAGATTTTGTAGTCCTAGTCAATCAAACAATCTTCATTTTAAAACAATCATCCTGCAACATTACAAGTTACAGCCACAAGGGTCAATACATTTTGATTTGTATTGGCAAGCTTCACTTTTATGTATAATAAGAGTGGATCCTATCATTATATGCATATTTGGCTAAGTAGAGTTTAAGGCTTATTTGCATAAAGCAATGTTTTATCCTATCATTTCAAAAATGGTTTTGAAGTCTTTTGTCAAATTTTCTTTTCCAAGTTCCTTGAACTCCTTGGTAGAAACTCAAGTGTTCAAATCCTTGTCAAAATCTCTTGAGCACCTTGGTAACCCCAAGTGCAACAAGTTTTATCAAAACTCATGAGTCCCTTGGTAAAGCCCCAAGTACTTCATGCTCTTGAGCACCTTGGTAACCCCAAGTGCAACAAGTTTTACAAAATCTCTTTGAATTCCTTGGTAGACACACAAGGGCATCAAGTTTTTATATTAGAAGTTGGAATGTCGAGATCTCCCATAGTTCAAACTTTAGTTGCTCAGTATTGTCCATAACCGGGGACACGGCTAAGTACTTAGATTTTATTAACTTCTGCAGAAGGAGTACACTTTACCCACATGACACAAACCCATCTTGTTGCCACTAGTGGCCTACTGGATTAGTGCTCACCAAGATGGAGTACTGGCAGATTGAGAATGTGACGAAGTCTTTCCAAAAGGTCCTCCCATACATCATTGCTAGCTTTGTCTTCAGCCCCCATGAAGCATTCCAGATCCCCATGTCCAGTAACTAAAGACAATGTATGGGTCTTCCTAATGTAATTGACTAAGCCAGAGCCATAATAGCATGTGGTTGCACACGAAAGCCACAATTGGAGAAGCATGTTTGATCTCTAAGTTTCCTAGGTGGTTTTCTTTTGGAGCACAAAACAAAGTGATTGCCATAGACATGGTCTCCTTTTGTTGCCATCTTCTCCAAAATTCAAAGTATCCTCCACCTAGGTGGTTCATTGAGTCCTTGTTTTATTATGTAAAACACAAGTCCTTTTCTCAACCTTTGTAAAATCACAACATGTATCTCTTTTTCATAACATAGCTTGGCTAAGCATGTATAACTTCAATATTTTCGCTAAGGTGTGTATAGGGAATCCTATTAGGATTTAGCATAGCATAAGTACAAAAATATCTTTTCATGCATGTTTTCAAATCCACTAAGTATAATGAAAATAGTAGGACTTTTGTATGAGAGTGTAACTTGCCTTTTTGTTTAGGGAATGATAGTCACTTCTTGATCTTGCTAGTCTCACACTTTGCTAATTTTACTACAATCAAACAAGCATAGTATCAAGTAGCATTCCACCATTCAAACAATAATTCACATACACAAAGCAATGGTTCCTAAGTCTTGTAAAAAGAGGGTTCTATTGCAAAGTTGGTCTCTACTAGGTTTATAAACTTTGTAAGGTCCACATTGGTCATTTACCAAAATGGCAAAGTCATTTGCAATTGGGTTTTATCCTAAGACTATTTTAAAATTCTTTCATCATTTTATGTGGTGAAAATTATTCTTATCCAAGCAAAACTTTAGGTTTTGCACCAAGTAAGTTGCTCTTGGCAAGGCTTGGTGTTTTTGGGTCAGTAAATTTTGTCCATAACACTTTCCCAAAGTTTTCTTTGCACAAACTTTTCCATAATAAAATCAATGAGTTTTATTTGGCTAGAAAATGACTAAGTTAACTAATTCAACTTAAATTACACAAAATCATTTTTAACACTATGGGTTGGTTCCTAGGGTTAGTAGGGTCACATAAATCCATTTTGCAAAAGATTTAATCCTAAAATCAATTTTTAAACAATTTTTATACTCTAAACAAGTACACAAATGTTTCTGTAATTTCAAACAAGCTAACAGATACTATTTTCAAAACTAAGGCCATGATTAGCTAGGGCTTGTTCTCCTGATTTCTTTGATATAAAATTTGTAATTTTTGGACGTGTGGTTTGAAAATTACAAGGGTTTGAAGTTTGCATTTTATTCTGTTTTCAAAACTGGTTTTAGATTCTAATACAGGCCACGCGTCGCGTTGTGATTGGTTGATACCGATTCGTTTGGATCGCGTGTTGCGGCGCGTTGGATCAAGTCAGATCGTGCGGCACAGGATCATCACTTACCCCTTCGTTAACATTCTATCCTATCCGTCAGATCCAGATCCTACGGTTACTAACACGCTTGCCAAAATCTGGCGGCGCTCGTCGGCTGCGCGCGGCGGCGACGGCCGGTCAGTGGCGGCGCTGGTGAAATAGGAGGCGAGAGAGGAAGGGAGTAGGCTCACCGAGGTCGTAGTTGGTTGGGGAAGCTCAACGTGTGGTCGACGAGGCAGGGGGCGCACGGGAATGGTGGCGATTGCTCGCCGGAGACTTCGTCGGCGTCGGGTGGTCTCGTCCGCGGTCGTGGGCGACGCTGTGGATCATCCCGAAGCAAAACAATGATGCGGTTAGACGCAGAAAGGTGTGGCGAGTGCGGGAGTGTGAACGAGGAGGCGCGGGGCGGTCTGGTTCACTTGGGAGACGTCGCCGGAGAGGAAACAGACACGGCGGCGCTCTGTGCTTGACGATGGAGAGGATTGGGGGCGCCCTAAGACAAACGAGAAGTGTCGTTAGGTTCGTATGAGCTTGGAGATCATCATCGTGTACTCGGGGAGGAGAGGGGTGACCGGAATCTACCTGCAGAGCTCGTCGGAGTAAGATGCAGACGGTGGTGACGGTGGTCGAGGTGGTTGCCAACGCTTGGGGTCGCTCGGGGCAAGCTGGTGTTACGGGGATGATCGCCAGGAGGTGGATCACGAGAGGATGGTAGAGGAGGCAAGGGGCGGTGAGGCTTTGTCTGAATTGCTCGAGGAGGGTCGTCGGAGTAGCAGCGGTACAGAGGAAAATTGGGGCGGCCTGGAGGCAGAGGGGAGGCGATGTCTGAGGGAACACGGAGGAGAGAGCGGGACGATTAAAAGGGCGAGGTCGCTGTGAGGGATTAACGCGGCGTTAAGGCGAATTAAACGCGCGGAATCAAGGCCTGCAACGGCAGCGAGGTGAGGGCGTGATTCGCGCGAGGAAGAAGACGGCTGGGAAAGTGGGGTCCGCTAGTCAGTGGGAAAAGAAAAGAGGGGAGGGTCCACCAGTCATTCTCTCAGTGGGTTTGATAACGCGTGCGAATCGTTTTCTTTCGGGGTGAGGGAGCTGGGCTGTTTCTAGGCTTGTTGGGCTGCCTGGGCTGGGTTTGTCCTTTTCCATTTTTTTTTATTCTGTAACTTTTTCCTTTTCCTTTTCTGATTTCTGTTTTGAATTCCCAATCAAACAAATATCAACCAAATCAATTCAATCAACACTCAAATTTTGTAATATTGAAATTAGTTCTGTTTAGTAATATGGTCAAAAGCCCAAAATAAAATAATAATAACTTTATTAATCCATTCTTTAATTAAATAAAATGGAACTTTATTTATTTATCATGGTTTGATTTATTTAATAATAATTCTCATTTGAAATCACTTTCAAATCTAAATCAGTAGGTTTATTTGGAAATAAAGAATATTTGGGAGATTTGTTTTAAAACAAAATAACCTCTTATTTTTGGGTCCATTAGTAACTAAATAAAATGGGCCTTAGTTATTAAATCAAATAGAGTTTGATTCTATTAATAAAATCTTTATTTGAAACAAAAACCAAATCTGTAGGTTTTATTTGGAAATATTAAATACTTGGAAACTTGTTTTAGACAAAATAACATTTTATTTTAGAGTCCATTATTAAACAGTCTTTCTTTATTAAACCAACTAGGGTTTGCTTTATTTAGAACATTTATTTTAAAATCTAAAATAAAGCCAGAACACTTTATTTAAGAAAATAAAATACCTAGAAAGCTTATTTAAAATAATTTAACAAGCTTTGATGTTTTTAAAATAGTAAAACCTTTTATTAAATAAAGTTGGATATTAAATTCCTTATTATTTTATTTATACAATCCTTTATTATTTTTAATTAAACCTTTGCTATTTTATTTAAAATCAAATGTTTCAATTCAAAAGCTTGGCCAAGGTTTAATTGGTTTTATAAAATAATCTTTATTTATAAATCCATCTTTTCTTTTGAATACCAAATCTTTTATTAAGAGATCCAAAATAGTATTTTAAATATTTTTATTTTCCTTTAATAAAAGTTTATCTTTTTAGATCTCTTTAGGATTTATTTGTTTCAAATTGGTTTGAGGTTCCATTTGAATTCAAAAAAAATTTCTTCTGGCTCTGAAAATCAAACAAAGTTTTTATTTTATTCATTTATTTTCACATTACAAGATTTGGAAAATCTTGGGATGTGACATTAGTACCGGTCGATGAAATTCGACCCATCTAGCTTAAGTTTCTCCCTATTCATAAATGGACCAAAGGTGTCCTGAACGCTGGGAATGTCCATAATCTACAAGACATTTGCAAAATACTTAGACTAAGTTCATAATATGAGTTCAAATTTTAACAAATGAGCTCCCACTTAAACTATTATCCCTAAGATAGTTTAGTGATTACACGATCCATTTACACCACATCATTCCCGATCATCACAGCCTTTGATGCAGCTGTGAGGGTGGACTATATCCGCCGATCACATCATCCATGTGGATCGTGCTTGATCTTTCAATCTACTGTGTTCCGAGACCATGTTTGTACATGCTAGGCTCGCCAACCCATCCTTAGTGTATTCCCGGTGCATACATGGCTTGCATCCACCGTATGTGAATGCAGAGATGTCTAACACTCGATCTCCACGACCTGCTTCATAACTACAAAATTTCTTGGTGTTGCACACTAATGGGAGAACACTACGTTGGTATTAATTAGGGATCATATTATTTAAATGCTATCGTTATGTATCTAATACTAGCAAACAAACAAGATGCACAAAAATATTAAACATCACATGTAATCTGTAGGGGTTCGTAGCATGGAAAACAAAAAATTTCTATCGCATACAAACAAACAAGCCAAGATCTATCTACTAGATTGTAGCAACGAGTCGATGGAATAACTTACCCTCGAAGATTCCAAAGTGTTTAACGAGAGCGGATTCTCGTGGGTGATGTAGTCGTACTCTTTCCGATCTCAAGATCGTGTAGACGATCCTTCCGGCGCCACGTTCCGGCAGCGCTCCCGCAGTCGGTCACACGTTCGGTACTCGACGAAGACCTTCCTCTCCCTTGTTCCAGCAGGCAGCGGAGGTTGTAGCACTTTCCTCGCGATTCCGGCAGCACAACGGCGTGGTACCGGAAGTAGAGGGGAAATCCCGCAGGGCTTCGCCTTAAGCCGGTGCGAGTATGGTGGAGCTTATGAGAGAGGCTATTAGTGGTCTAGTAATTAGACACACCAATTAGAAGGCTCTAAACCAATTAGAAGGCTCTAAACCGCTGGCTAAAGCAATTAGAAGCTCTAAACCAAAACGGCTCTAAACCGGAGATTTAGAGGTGGAAACTTGTGTGTCTAGGAGGGGAGCCCTGCCCCTCCTTTTATAGGTGGGGAGGCGCGGCCAGGGGAGGGGAGTCCCTCCCCAAGTCGGCCTTGGGTGGTGCGCCGGCTTGGGGAGGAGACTCCTCCCTCAAGTCGGTTCCCAACTCCTCTTTCTTGTTTCCCACAGTTTCTTGTTTTAGCCGTTTGACTTTCAAACTGGACATTTGACTTTTCTGTTTTAGGATTCAATTTAATCCTTTATTTGGGACAGCAAGAACACTTAGTACATGATGCAATCATTCCAATATGTAATGACACATTCATGTACCCCTCCCCCCCGGAGTGCCGGACAATCCGGAACCTTCTAGAACATTCCCGATGAAAACACCGGAATCATTCCCGAACTCCGAAACGGGACTTTCCTTATATGAATCTTATTCTCCGGACCATTCCGGATCACCTCGTGATATCCCGGATCCCATCCGAGACTCCGAACAACATTCGGTCTCTTTCTCATAATACCATAACTACTCAAACAACGTCGAATCCTTAAGTGTGTCTCCCTACGGTTCGTGAATTATGCGGACATGATCGAGACACTTCTCCGAACAATAACCAATAGAGGAATCTGGAAATTCATATGGCTCCCACATATTTCTACGATTACTTTGCGATCGAATGAACCATTTACATACGATACCAATTTCCCTTTGTCTCACGATATGTTACTTATCCGAGGTTATGATCGTCGGTATCTCTGCATACCTAGTTCAACTACTGATAAGTACTCTTTTCTCGTTCCCGTGATATGTGATCCCTTGTGACCAAGTCACATGCTTGCAAGCCAATTGGATGACATTCCACCGAGAGGGCCCAGAGTATATCTATCCGTCATGTGGATGGACAAATCCCACTCTTGATCCATGTGTTTCAACCAATACTTTCCGAACACTTAATGCCACCTTTATAGCCACCCAGTTACGGTGTGGTGTTTGATGTCATCAAAGCATCCATCCGGTAAAGGTGATATGCATGATCTCATGGTCGAAGGAATTAGGTTACTATGTATCAGAAAGCATATAGCAATTGAACTATTGAAATGACTTGATCTTTATGCTACGCGTATCAATAGGAGTATGTCCACCATATCATTCTCCTAACGATATGATCTTGTTGTTGATAACATCTCAATGTTCATGATATGGAAACCACAATCATTTAATCAACCAACAAGCTAGTGAAGTATAGAGGCTATACTAGGGACTTCAATTTAAGTTTACAATTCACACAAGTATTAATGTTTCCTTGTTAATACTATTATAGCATGAATATAAACATTTATCATAAACACAAAGATATAATAATAACTATATTTATTATTGCCTCTAGGGCATATCTCCAACAGTCTCCCACTTGCACTAGAGTCATCTAATCTAGATTACATGGTAATATACCGAACACCCATGGCAGTTTGGTGTTGGTCATGTTTTGCCCTCGGGAGAGGTTTAGTCAACGGATCCGCCACATTCAGATCTGTGTGTACTTTGCAAATCTTTATATCCCCATCCTGGATATGTTCTCGAATAGCATGAAAACGCAGTTTGATATGCTTCAGCTTCTTGTGTGACCTTGGTTCTTGCGCATTGGCTATGGTGCCCATGTTATCACAGTAGATAGACATTGGGTCCAGCGCACTTGGAACCACACCCAGCTCTGTAATGAACTCTTTCATCCATATCGCTTCTTGTGAAGCCTCCGAAGCAGCCATGTATTCCGATTCAGTTGAAGATCTCGCCACAACGCTTTGCTTTGCACTCCTCCAGCTAACTGCTGCACCATTCAAAATAAATACGTATCCAGATTGTGATTTAGAATCATCCGGATCGGTGTTCCAACTAGCATCGGTGTAACCATTAACAACGAGCTGTTCATCACCTCCATAAGAAAGAACCATATCCTTAGTTCTTCTCAAGTACTTAAGGATGTTTTTGACCGCTGTCCAATGATCCACTCCTGGATCACTTTGATATCTGCTAGTTAAACTAACAGCATATGCAATGTCGAGTCTAGTACATAGCATGGCATACATTAGAGATCCTATGGCTGAGGCATAGGGAGTCTTACTCATCCTTTCTCTATCTTCTGCCGATGTTGGACTTTGAGTTTTACTCAAGGTAGTATTGGGCAACATGGGCAAGAACCCTTTCTTGCTTTCTTCCATTCCAAACCTCTTTAGAACTTTGTCCAAATATGTACTCTGTGACAATGATATTTGGCGTTTCGATCTATCTCTATAAATCTTTATGCCTAATATGTAAGCTGCTTCGCCAAGATCCTTCATTGAAAAACTATTATTCAAATATTCCTTGACACTATTAAGAAGGTCTACATCATTCCCAATCAACAATATGTCATCCACATACAGTATTAAGAATGCTACAGAGCTCCCACTCACTTTCTTGTAAATACAAGCTTCTCCATAAGTTTGTATAAAACCAAAACTTTTGATTACCTTATCAAAACGTTGATTCCAACTTCGGGATGCTTGCTTCAATCCATAGATGGACCGTTGAAGTTTGCATACCTTGTTAGCATCTTTAGGATCGACAAAACCTTTGGGTTGCATCATATACAACTCTTCATCAATGTCTCCATTGAGGAATGCTGTTTTGACATCCATCTGCCATATCTCATAATCATAATATGCAGCGATTGCTAACATAATCCTCACAGACTTTAGCTTCGCTACCGGTGAGAAAGTCTCATCGTAGTCAACTCCTTGAATTTGTCGAAACCCTTTTGCGACAAGTCGAGCTTTATAGACAGTAACATTACCATCAGCATTTGTTTTCTTCTTGAAAATCCATTTGTTCTCGACAGCCTTCCGGCCATCCGGTAAGTCCACCAAAGTCCATACTTGGTTTTCGTACATGGATCCAATCTCGGATTTCATGGCTTCTTGCCATTTATTGGAATCTGGGCTCATCATCGCTTCCTCATATGTCTCGGGGTCATCGGTGTTGTCCACCACCATGACATTCATAACGGAATCATACCAATCTGGAGTGGTACGAGTTCTCGTTGATCTCCGAGGCTCTGTAGCAACTTCAATCGAAGTTTCATGATCACAATCATTAGCTCCCTCTCTTATTGGTGCAGGCACCACAGGAACTTCTTCCGGTGCTGCGCTACTCGCAATTTCGAGAGAAGGTTCAACAACCTCATCGAGTTCTACTTTCCTTCCAGTCACTTCTTTCGAGAGAAATTCCTTCTCTAGAAAGGATCCATTCTTGGCAACGAAGATTTTGCCTTCGGATCTATGATAGAAGGTATACCCAATAGTTTCCTTCGGGTATCCTATGAAGACGCATTTTTCCGCTTTGGGTTCAAGCTTGTCCGGCTGTAACTTCTTTACATAGGCTTCGCATCCCCAAACTTTAAGGAACGACAATTTAGGTTTCTTCCCAAACCATAATTCATACGGTGTCGTTTCAACGGATTTAGACGGTGCCCTATTTAAAGTGAATGCGGCTGTTTCTAATGCATAACCCCAAAATGATAACCATTTCCCACCTTTGTGGTGAAGTATGAAGAGCATGAACTAGAAGAACTCCTAGCTTTGGAGAGACCCAAGAAGAAGAAGAAGAAGAAGAAGAAGAAATGCCCCAACCCAAGCAAGAAGGATATTACCCAAGAGCAATGTTACACTTGCAAAGAGATGGGACATTATGCCAATGAATGCCCAGAAAAGAAGAAGAACCAAGGAAACAAACAAGAGGCAAGAATACCAAAGGAAAAGAAAGATATCAGCCAAGTGATGTGTTTCAATTGCAAAGAACCAGGACATTATGCAAGCAATTGTCTAGAAAAGATGAAGCACAAGATAAGCAAGCCTATGAAGGATCTCAACCTTGTCGCATGTTTCAAGAATGGAAACAAAGGACACAATACAGATGTTTGCCCAGAGAAGTTTCAACAAGATTCCAAGCAAGCCAAGAAGTAATCTAGTTGGAAAATTTTTAAGGGTGGTAGTACCCTAGTTGCTTTGAGCCAATTTGTAACCCTATCTTTCCCAAATCTCGGGACGAGATTTATTTTAAGGGTGGTATCCTGTCACATCCCAAGATTTTCCAAATCTTGTAATGCGAAAAATAAATAAACAAAATAAACAATTGTTGATTTTTAGGGTGAGAAGAAACTTTTTGATTCCAATTGGAAACATCAAAACCTATTTTGGTCAAATAAAATCCTGAAGGGATTTACAAAGATAAACAATTAATAAAGAAAGTTAAAATAGTTGGAATCACTATTTTTGGATCTTTTAATAAAAAAAAGATTTGATTTTCAAAAGCAAAGGTAGAATTATAAATAAGGATTATTTTATAGAGCCAAATTAAATCTTGGCCAAGCTTTTGAAATAAAATATTTCTATTTGATAAAAAGAGTAAAGGTTTATTTTTAAATAAAATAATGAGGATTTATTAATATCCAATTTTATTAAAGTAAAGGTTTTTCCATTTTAAATAAACACTAAAACTTGTTAATTTATTTTAAATAAGATTTCCAAGAGTATTTGCTTTTCAAATGAAACCTACTAAAAAGATTTTGATACTATTTAGATTTCAAAAAGAGTTATAAAATAAATTAAAACCTATTTGAATTAAAAGCTATGGTCTATTCATTTAATTATTAATAGATCCTAAAAGAATAAAAGTATTATTCTATTTTGGACTTTGAAATATGTTGATAAACAGAATTAAAAATTCACCCAAAGTTTGGTGGTGAATTGAATTCAAATGGAGATTGAATAATATTACTAAATCTTATTTAATTAAAACTAGAGCCTATTTTAAATAATTAAAAGGTTCTAAAAAGAATAAATATATTATTCTAAATTTGACTTTGGAATGTGTTATTAATCAGTATATGAATCTACACAAATTTTGGTTGAGGTTTGAATTGATTTGTTGCTTGAATTATTTGTTTGAAAATCAAATTAAAATATTCAAACAGAAAAAGGAAAAAGTTTAGTATAAAAAAATGGAAACAAAGCAGCCCAACCCGGCAGACCCAGTCCAGGCCCAGCAGCCCATTTTCCTCTCTCCCCCGCAGCGATTCGTTTTTCACTCAGAAGCAGACCCGCGCAGTCACTGACGTTCGGACCCCACCTCCCCTATCTCTCCTTCGCTGACAAAACGACCCCACCGCCACATCATCATCTTCCTCACCCCGCTGACCCCGCCCCTCACCTCGCCGGCCATTGCAGGCGATTAGAGCTCGATTAATCCGCGTTAACGCCGTAGTAAAACCACCCCTCGACCATGCTATCTTAAGCGCTTCGATGCTCCCTCTCTTTTCTCTCTGTCGCCAAGCCCTCCTTGCCACCAGGCTGCACAAATTTCTCTCCCGAACCCCACTGTCTCTGACGGCTTTCCCGGCCGATTCCCGCAGCCCCTCTCCGCACCTCGCCCCCTCGACCACACGCACGTGCTCCACGTACCCTGGCGCACCTCCCAGTGGCCTCAGCTCGGCCGCGCTCGCCCCAGAGCGTCGGCAAGCACGATCACTGCACGCTGCCGCCATCTGCTTCCACGCCGGCGACACTTCCCTGGTTGGTAACGACCGCCCCTCTCTTTCTCTTTCACGCACGCATCCTCGCCGCGTCTTTGCGCATCTAATCATACCCCCTCTCCCTTTGGCATGGACTAAAGCCTCGCCACCGTCTCCGACAGAAGCAACCACCGCCAGAGAGAACTCCGGCGAAGAATTCCGACTACACCCGAGCGCCCCTTCGCTAGCAAGGACCACCTCGATCATCTCCACGCCGCGACGAACTCGGTGAGCATCTCCCCTTGATTTCCCGCTTCCTGCATCGCCAGCACCGCCACCGTCTGACCGCTCCGCCGCCACCTGCCGCCTCCAGCGCCGCCTATCTCTGGCAAGCATGCTGAGCGTCGTGCGATTACGATCCAATGGCTAGGATAGAATTACTAACTGAAGGGGTATCGAGTGATATGAGCCGCACGATCACCTTTAGATCCAACGCATCTCGTTGCACGATCCGCACGAAGCGGTACAGGCAAATAGGAACTGGACACGTGGCCCTGTCTGTTTGAATAAAAACAGAAATGTTCTATTTTATGTGCCAATTTGAAAAAATCATAACTTTCAAACCAGACGTCCAAATTTTGCAAATTTTATATAAATGGAATCAGCAAGACAAGTACTTTCTGACCATGCACTTTGTTTAGTGAATTGTTTCTGTTAAATTGATTGTTTTTGCAGAAACTTATGTATGCATGTTTAGAATATAAAATTTGTTCTAAAATGATTTTTGAGGTAAAATCTTTGGCAAATGGTTTGTTTTGAACCTACTGACCATAGAAATCAATCTGTGGTTTCAAAAATATATTTGGTGAAGCAAAAGAATAAACCTTTGATTTAAACCATTTCTAGTCAAATAAAAATATTGTTTATTTGTTAAAAATGCTTTTTTGTAGAAAACCTTTGGGAAATGTTTTGGAATAAACTCTCTGACCCCAAACACCAAGTTTTATGATTTAAAAATGTATTTGGTAAACCCTATAAAGATTGCTACTTTGATAAAGGCATTTTCAACCACATAAAATAATGATTTGGTTTAAAATTGATTTATAAGTAAAATCTTTTGCAAATGGTTTTGCCACTTTGTAAAATGACCAATAAGTGTTTTAGAATGTTTATAACCTATTATAAAACACTTCTGTAAATAAAACAAAGTTTGGCATGCTTGCATGCATTGTTTTGTTACTATTATTTTATGTGATGTTGCTTGAATGGTAGATTGAAATTGTGCCTTGCTTGATTGAATTGTAGTGATTTGAAGTGTGTGATCATTACAAAGACAAGGAGTGAACTTATAATCTCTACCAAAAAGGCAAGTGATGCTTCATACTTTTGTCCCACTATTTTCACTATGCATTAGTGATATTTCTAAGTAGGACTTGCATGGAATTTTGCTAAGTATATACTATGCCATGGGAAATCCTAGTAGATGAAACCTTAGTAGAATTTCCTAAGTTAAGATTCCTACTACTATCATGCTTATCTTAGCTAGTAGAAAACAAGGGTGGAATATATATTCATGCTATGGAATATTTCTAAGTCTGAGCACTTATGTTTTGTTTAATAAAACAACTAAGTGAATGAATCACCTGGGTGGAATGGAAGGAATGGTTTATGTTGAGTGGTTAACAAGGCCCATTTCTATGGTTTACCTTGTGTATCTCACTTGTGGATGGCCACCCACGAACAAAGAGATTTGAGATGTCAAATGTTGAGAAGCTTCAAGTGCAGCCACTTGGTATTATGGGCTCTGCCTGGATCATATAGGTTGCAATAACTTAGCCAAATGGACAGTTGGTGGTAGGGGATGATAGGTTGGAACGCGTCCATTCTGGTCTAAGGGAAGGCTTCTGAAAGATCTTGTCTTGGTGAAACCAAGTCTTGTGGGGAAAGTGCACCACCTCTGCAGAGTGAAAAATCTAAGTACTTAGCCATGTCCCTGGCAAAGGACAATTTGAGCATCAAGACATGGAAGCTATCAAGAATCTCCTCATCCCAATTTCTAAGTTAAAATCTTGTGATTGAACAAGGGTTGAAGGATCACCAATTTCTATTGGGAGATGCCTTGGGAATGATTTTGTCAAGCAAAAACTTAGTGTTTACAAACGATAAGGAAAATCTATTTTGAGCAATGCAAGCCTAAGCTCCACTTAGCCAAATGCATATAGATGATAGTTACCACTAAACTACCATAGTATCACTTGCCAATACAATTCAAATGTATTAACCCTTGTGGATGTAACTTGTTATGTTGCAGGTTTGTTTGATATTAGTGAAGTATGTTGAATTAGGATTACAAGTCTACAACCAACATGTTTGCCTGTGGCACTTTGAAGATGAAGGACCCCATGATATTGTTATATTCTGCTTCAATGTAATGTGATAGCCAAATGAGCTGTGTAAGATGTAATGAATTATTTTATTCCTGGTTATAAAGTTGTATTATGACCTTTGTTTCTGGATATTACATCTTAACTATGGATGCTAGCTATTGATCCAGGGACTAGCATTGTAAACACATGGATCTCTACCTTATTAAAGGTTGGGAACCTTACAGATGGTATCAGAGCATTGTGTTGCCTGTAGGATTGTAACCCTAGGATTGGACAAAACCCCTTAGAAAAATAGGAGTTGTATTTGTTCCAAACTTATTTACAAACAATCTTGTAAACTCTTTCCTCAACCATTTTGGTTTCAAATATACATCCCTTCTATTTCAACTTGATGGACAAAGCCTACCCCATGGCCAAAGACTTCACCATGAGCAAAGGACTTCATCAACTCTAATGACTTCAACATCTTCAAGTGATTTCAACCTTATTCTCAACAAGGACTTCAACCTTGGATATCACTAAGGACTACAGTTGCTCAAGACTTGAAGACCAAGGAAACACAACTTGGGAATCATCATCACCCTTGAAGTTTTTGTGACCAAGAATTTTCCCAAGGATACAAAGATCTCATTCAAGAAGAATCAACTGAGAAGGATGGAAAGATCTCAAGTGAACCATATAGATGGACCACCATATTAAGTATAGATCAAACACACCAACTTATGTGGTGTAACAAAAATATTTTATTGCTTAAAAATGTGCTTGAACTTGTTGTTTGTTTGTGATTTCTTGCACATTGCTTGAGTGAATTGTGATGTGTGTGATTAGGATTGATTCCTTAGAAAATCTTTTGCCTATTCTAATCCCAATCCAACCCAAACAGATGACTACTCCAGGAAACTCCAACATCAAGGATGGTGACAACAACAACGCCCAAGAGACCAACATGAGAGAACTCATAGTAACCCAAACCCAGTTGAACCAAGTGACAGCTCAATTTTTAGCCAACACCAATGAGTTAGATCCAGCCATGCAAAGGTTTTTGGAAACCCAAACCCAATTGTTGCATAAGGTGACAGATCAAATGATCAACATGGGAAACAACTCTTCCCAAGGATTTTGTGACAACAAGGATGTCAAGGATGATATTCTAGAAGGAACCCAAGCTTGCAATATTTGTGGAGACAAGGATCACACTTCCAAAGAGCATGAAGATCAATGCCCCAATTGTGAAGAGAAACATCCAACAAATCAATGCCCCACATCTCAAGCTACTTGTTTCCTATGTGAAGGAAATAATCATGTCCCTATCCAATGCCCCATATATACCATAGTTCAACAAAGGAAACAAGGTGGAGTGCAACAACAGTTTGTAAACCCTCATGAAGGAACAACTTCTACCAAGAAGGATGAAGGCAAAGTCAAAACTATGCATCATAAGGCCAAATACAAAGTGATCACAAAGTGTTGCTACTCTTGTGAATAAGAAGGTCATATCTCTAGTAACTGCCCCAAGAAGAGAGAAACATTTCCCACCTTTGTGGTGAAGTCTGAAGAGCATGAACTAGAAGAACTCCTAGCTTTGGAGAGACCCAAGAAGAAGAAGAAGAAGAAATGCCCCAACCCAAGCAAGAAGGATATTACCCAAGAGCAATGTTACACTTGCAAAGAGATGGGACACTATGCCAATGAATGCCCAGAAAAGAAGAAGAACCAAGGAAACAAACAAGAGGCAAGAATACCAAAGGAAAAGAAAGATATCAGCCAAGTGATGTGTTTCAATTGCAAAGAACCAGGACATTATGCAAGCAATTGTCCAGAAAAGATGAAGCACAAGATAAGCAAGCCTATGAAGGATCTCAACCTTGTCGCATGTTTCAAGAATGGAAACAAAGGACACAATACAGATGTTTGCCCAGAGAAGTTTCAACAAGATTCCAAGCAAGCCAAGAAGTAATCTAGTTGGAAAATTTTTAAGGGTGGTATTACCCTAGTTGCTTTGAGCCAATTTGTAACCCTATCTTTCCCAAATCTCGGGACGAGATTTATTTTAAGGGTGGTATCCCGTCACATCCCAAGATTTTCTAAATCTTGTAATGCAAAAAATAAATAAACAAAATAAACAATTGTTGATTTTTAGGGTGAGAAGAAACTTTTTGATTCCAATTGGAAACATCAAAACCTATTTTGGTCAAATAAAATCCTAAAGGGATTTACAAAGATAAACAATTAATAAAGAAAGTTAACATAGTTGGAATCACTATTTTTTGGATCTTTTAATAAAAAAAGATTTGATTTTCAAAAGCAAAGGTAGAATTATAAATAAGGATTATTTTATAGAGCCAAATTAAATCTTGGCCAAGCTTTTGAAATAAAATATTTCTATTTGATAAAAAGAGTAAAGGTTTATTTTTAAATAAAATAATGAGGATTTATTAATATCCAATTTTATTAAAGTAAAGGTTTTTCCATTTTAAATAAACACTAAAACTTGTTAATTTATTTTAAATAAGATTTCCAAGAGTATTTGCTTTTCAAATGAAACCTACTAAAAAGATTTTGATACTATTTAGATTTCAAAAAGAGTTATAAAATAAATTAAAACCTATTTGAATTAAAAGCTATGGTCTATTTATTTAATTATTAATAGATCCTAAAAGAATAAAAGTATTATTCTATTTTGGACTTTGAAATATGTTGATAAACAGAATTAAAAATTCACCCAAAGTTTGGTGGTGAATTGAATTCAAATGGAGATTGAATAATATTACTAAATCTTATTTAATTAAAACTAGAGCCTATTTTAAATAATTAAAAGTCCCTAAAAAGAATAAATATATTATTCTAAATTTGACTTTGGAATGTGTTATTAATCAGTATATGAATCTACACAAATTTTGGTTGAGGTTTGAATTGATTTGTTGCTTGAATTATTTGTTTGAAAATCAAATCAGAATATTCAAACAGAAAAAGGAAAAAGTTTAGTATAAAAAAATGGAAACAAAGCAGCCCAACCCGGCAGACCTAGTCCAGGCCTAGCAGCCCATTTTCCTCTCTCCCCCACAGCGATTCGTTTTTCACTCAGAAGCAGACCCGCGCAGTCACTGACATTCGGACCCCACCTCCCCTGTCTCTCCTTTGCTGACGAAACGACCCCACCGCCACATCATCATCTTCCTCACCCCGCTGACCCCGCCCCTCTATCCAATGCCCCACCTATACCATAGTTCAACAAAGGAAACAAGGTGGAGTGCAACAACAGGTTGTAAACCCTCATGAAGGAACAACTTCTACCAAGAAGGATGAAGGCAAAGTCAAAACTATGCATCATAAGGCCAAATCCAAAGTGATCACAAAGTGTTGCTACTCTTGTGAAGAAGAAGGTCATATCTCTAGTAACTGCCCCAAGAAGAGAGAAAGATTTCCCACCTTTGTGGTGAAGTATGAAGAGCATGAACTAGAAGAACTCCTAGCTTTGGAGAGACCCAAGAAGAAGAAGAAGAAATGCCCCAACCCAAGCAAGAAGGATATTACCCAAGAGCAATGTTACACTTGCAAAGAGATGGGACACTATGCCAATGAATGCCTTATTAAGGGTTGAACAAGGGTTGAAGGATCAGCAATTTCTATTGGTAGATGCCTTGGGAATGATTTTGTCAAGCAAAAACTTAGTGTTTACAAATGATAAGGAAAATCTATTTTGAGCAATGCAAGCCTAAGCTCCACTTAGCCAAATGCATATAGATGATAGTTACCACTATACTACCATAGTATCACTTGCAATACAATTCAAATGTATTGACCCTTGTGGCTGTAACTTGTTATGTTGCAGGTTTGTTTGATATTAGTGAAGTATGTTGAATTAGGATTACAAGTCTACAACCAACATGTTTGCCTGTGGCACTTTGAAGATGAAGGACCCCATGCTATTGTTATATTCTGCTGCAATGTAATGTGATAGCCAAATGAGCTATGTAAGATGTAATGAATTATTTTATTCCTGGTTATAAAGTTGTATTATGACCTTTGTTTCTGGATATTACATCTTAACTGTGGATGCTAGCTATTGATCCAGGGACTAGCATTGTAAACACAGGGATCTCTACCTTATTAAAGGTTGTGAACCTTACACATTCCGCCACCCGAGCTAGCGGTAGAAGATGATCCAATAATTACAGCTCCTATTCAACCATTGCAGGAGGTATCTGCGGTGACCTAGCATACCACTGCATGATGTAGTACACTATAGTCGTTGACATAACACCAATGAAACACCGTTCACTAGTATTACATCCCTCAGAGTGGTACAACAGAAACACAGTAGGTCCAAGACATGACTATAGGTTACATCTCAACTCTTTACATAAGATCCAGAGAACACTCTAGGTTAAAGAGAGAGGAAGAAACTTCTTACAGATAAGAATCAGAAATAAACAACTCAAAAACTATCATACTATTAAGACTAGTATCTTAACTAATGGTCTGGCATTGCTGCTATCGCAATACACTAAAGAAATAGGTTCGATGGCTAGAGATTATATCCCTATCTAATCGGTAACTTCGTCTTCACTAGAGTTGATGTATATGTTGACTTCATTGAAGAACTTTGGCTTCTGATGATGATTCCTGGAGCATATCTTGATGTATACGTCGTCTGTGTTGGCTTCAGAATCTAGCAAGGGTTAAGAAGATACGTTGATTACGAGCGTACTCAGCAAGTTCACTAGAATGGAGTGTTTGATGCACTATATCTACAGCCACAAACCATAGGTAGTAGGCAATGCAGGTTTTCATAAACATTTCTTCAAAGGTTGCTTTTATTCTGAAAAGCTATGTCTGTCATCCTTCATGGGTTTACCAGAACTTTCATGGAGTTCCTTTCCCGCCGCATTCTCAGCTCCTTGCCGGAACAAGGAGTAACAAGTTACAGTTCTTACACTCTGTAGAGGTGCGTTACTTTACCCATGAGAGATCTTAGCTTTGTTGCACATTTGGGCCACGAACCCGTTCATACTTCCTTGGTATGAGGCCCAGACTAAGATCCAAGCCAATCACTGCCCTCTCGACCTCATATGTCTGCACGATCCTTCGGGGCCGGCTCACCTCCGTTAAGCCCCCTTTCGGGCAGGCTAAAACCCTGATGAGTTCCCGAAGACTCTATGACCTGGTGATGCCCGGGCAAGTACCCTTTTAATGGACTATACCCCTAAACACCATTCATAGATAATCTAGACACCAAAAGTGTGGGGCGTAAGGGTGCCCACCCATATGTTGGATCCGCACAAGGAATCACAACGTCACGTTAAGGTCGTCTTGCCTTCATACGAGAGGAAAAGGATACAGCTGACTTCTCCATTCCATTCCAAATCTCATGGTTAACGCGTAATATACGGTGCAAGAATCACTGGCGACATTGGTTGTTAAGTCCTAGATAATATGTTCTTTTACCATCGGAACTTTCATAGTAGGTTATTACCTCATGGTAAATAACCTATAATCATTTATTATGAAACTAGTGTTTTCCGACCTTTTTCAAATGTAGGTGATGACAACACTGGATTTGCAAAATACTTTACAGAAAATAATCAAAGGACATGAGAAAGTGTGAACTTTCCTTTTGTGATTGCAAGATTATGCACTCACGGTCTTCGAGCCAATATAAGATCCAATATCTGAGATCAGCATCATTAGTCCGGTAAGGACTAATGTTTAAAGAAGCAAGATGCTATTATGCATAAGTAATGTAATGCAATTTCGTAAACTCGAATCCCGGGGATAACGTTGTTCTAGGGTTTGAATACTAGAAATGGTTTCTTTGGAATGTGTTGCTCTTTTAGATTAAGTTTCATATTTGTGCTACTTGTTAAGGCTTGTGAGTGTGTGTGAACAACACATATCTATACAACAATAAGATACACACAAATGTGAAATGCTACTCAAGATTGTTTACACTATAATTGTTTATCTTCAAATTTTACTCTACAAGTAATGTTACTTATAAAGAACTTAAGTGTTGTCAATTCTAAGTATACAAGTAAAGTATAAAGTAATGTGATTACGATTAATTGTCATTTGTTGACTTAAGTGACAAAATGAATATCTTTTGAAGAAAAGATTTCTTTATTAAGGTTTAAACAATCCTGATAGTTTTTAGAATAGGATTAATAGAATGTGATTGGTTTTGTTTATGCTTTCTTGAATAGTTTGGACTTGAGATGCTTTAACTTGATTATAACAGACCAAAGTTAACTATAAAAACACATAACAAAGTCAGCCTTATATTTAAAGTCTTGTAGACTAAAGTTAACTTTAAGAACATAGATGGACTTAGGTATATTGCTTATGATAATTGTACTTTGTTCACTTCATAAGGTTCCTTTAAAGTTAACTAGGAATGCTATTACTTTTATTTGTTATAGTGGTTTCTCAAGATTATAATGGAATAGAATCATTTATGTTTTTATGAATGAGTGGTTATGGTTTGTAATTAAGGTAATAATATTATTTAACTACTTATGAATTCACTATGGTGTTTTGGTATGCTCATAAACTTGTAGTTAAGGTAAAGGAATAGGTTTTATTTCACTACAAATTATTCTTGGAGATTTTATATTAGATAATGATCCTTTTATAAAATAATCTACACTTACGGTTGAATGATAGTTCAATATAATTGTATTTAATATGGTTGGAACTTTTTTGACTTCATATTATCAATATTTAATACTAATATTATTTATTGGACTCAATTTACTAATTTTAGAAATATTAGCAATTTTTATTTACCCATATATGAATTATTTACTAAGGAAATAGGTTTAAATTCAAGTTATTAAAGTGTTTAAATTTTTTATTTACTTCAAAAGTGAAATATTATATTTTTAGCATGTATCTATTATTTTTGTGATCATTTTGGTATATTATATGTATTTTTATGATTTTTAAATAATAAGATATGATTTTTATAAGATTTACTACTTTATAAATACTTAATAAATAACAAATATTTAATTAAGTGAAATAATAATACATGATTATAGTTTTTAATTATAGTTATTATTTTTCTAAGATTTTTCGTATTTTATTTATATTTTTAACATTTACCAATATTAAAATATGAATTTTCAAAGTATTAAAACTTATAAAATCTTTATTAAATAATATTTATTTAAATTGTTGCCATAAAAATGTTTGATAATAGTTTAATGTTATAGATTTTATTTTATTTTTGAAATATTTGATATATTAAATGTATTTTTCTGAATTACTAAACTAAAGTTATTGAATTTCTAGGATTTAATCATTTTCTAACTAACTACTTTACTTTTTATACCTAGACTAACTCTACTCTGGTCACTGACCCGTGGGGTCAGGACCACGTCAGATTCCACGCGAGCAGTGGACTAAGTCCAACACGCTGACGTGGCTGGGGATGATGCGGTCATGATGTCATCCAAGGATGAACACCAAATATCGATGATCGATCTTCTGATTCAGTGCACACGCGGGCCTACGGTTAGGCTTGTTGGAAAGAGGATGACGCGAGGAGCCTAGCTATGGTGGCGCCGCCCAAAATGGTCATCGGAGTTTGGTCGGCGATGAGCTTGCACGGCGGGGCGGCTCAGGCGCATACGGGTAGGTCAGTACGGTGAGCGAGCGACGAATTGATGGATGCTAGGATACTTAGAAGCTCACCAGGAGCATGAAGAAGGGCTCGACAAAGTGAATCATGGTCGGAATCGAGATGGACGACGGCGGCCAGACTTCGGGAAGATGAGGTTGCCGCATTGATTCGAGGCGCCCTTGATCAATTCCTTCGGCTAGGAGGCTCAGGGAGGTATGGCGGTGCTCATAGTATGCTTGTACTGCCACGGGGGAGGCTAGAACGCCGGGAATCGATGGCAACCCGAGGCTAGGATTTCGGTCTGGGACCTAAATCGAAGAGGAAGAGGAAGAGATTAGGGATAAGGATGAGGGGAGGCGAGTGCGGTGGTCTTATCTCCGTCTTCGGAATACGACAGATGCCGGCGGGCATCATGGCGCGAGGTCGCCGGCGGACGGCATCGGCTAGCCCACGCAGTTGCTTCACTGCTGCGAGGCAGACGACGACCAACAGAAGGCCGAAACCGTACGGGCTGGCGCTGGGCCGCGTATGGGACAACTTGGGTTGCAGCAGAGTTTGCTAGATGGGCTGCTATGGCTGCTCGTGGGCGACGGATAAGGGAGAGGGAAATGGGTCGTGGGCTGGTACTGCTCGCTTAGTCTTTTTATTTTATCTTTTCTATTTTCTGGTTTTCTATGCTATAAAATCATTTTAAAATTAATATTCACAAAGTATAAACTACTAAATTTTTTTGTGAAATTTTTAGAATAATACAGAGATTAATGATAACTAATTTTCTCTCTATATATTTTTGTATTTATATTTTTTCATAATTATATGGGAGACTCTTTTATTAAATAAAACAAATAGACATTAGGGTTTTAGGATTTGTTTATGATCTTATAAAATGATTCTTATTTCCTCTTAATGGTTGCAATGATAATGGTTTTAGATAGCTAAGGACATGCAAAGAATGTATCCATAATATTGTTATATAGCCATCATTATATAAGATAATTTAATTAATAAGGTTCTTAAAATGGTAATTTCTATTATTCTAATTACACTAATAGGTGAATAATGTTTTAATACTTTTTGATATGACATTAAATATACATTGATATTTAGGATTGAAATAGGAGTTAGGGTTTTGAATTATAAATATTTACCATGATTCTTAAGAGAATCAAAATACTTGTATCATTTTATAAATGTGGATGAACACTATGAATGAAGGCATATTGCCTATATGTTTATGATCATGACTGATATCACCTTTTTAAAATAGTGAGGTTATCCTTTTAGAATGAATTATAAGAAAGAATTGATAACTATAGTTTCTAGGCATATATGATTTTAATGTTTGCAAGTGACAAAGATTTGCTTAAGTGATTTGCTATAGAGAAATATTCCCACAAGCCATTGTGGAATTAAAGTGATTGATCAAACATATGAAATGGATATTATGTTTGTGTTAATATTTAAAGTTGAGTTTTTACCAGGAATTCATATCTTCCATAATTCACAATCCTGGACTTCTAATTAAGGAATTGCTTTCCTAGATATACTACTTCTTCCTATCAATCATCATGGTTACCATGATGAGCTTTATTTCACAAGAATATTCTTATCCACCTTTTATTCTTCTAAATCCATTTATACATCCAATGAGCTTGACACTAAAGCTTTCATAATCTTCTCATATCCATACTTGGTTATATCAACTACTCTACTGTTGATAACCTCCAATCCAACAAGTAGTTACTTCTAACTCCATTCATATTCTTCCTTAATCATCCAGCACTAATACTACTCCAGTAGATGTATATATCAAACTACTTTCCTGAAAAACTTACTATTCCATAAGAGGAATAACACTAGTTCAATAACTCCATGCTACTCTAGCTTCAGCTTAATTATACTGTCTTATATCTACTTAACTCCAGTATCTTATATACAAACTTTACATCATATCATGATGACTTGTCATGGCTAGCCTAGAATAACATATCTATACTAGTGTTCAATCATGTTCTACCCACCAATGTCACTTATACATGATATAAGCATTCAATATTGGTGGCTAAAGCATCATCATTATAATCCTTTAATCATTTATGGCTTGGGCTTCTAGTTGGCTAATCAAGGTCTCATCAATACAACATTACAGTTGTATTAAAATTATCTTCTTAGTATCACTATTGGATTAAGGTATGTTATTCATGGACTATGCTTACTTAATCCAATAGGATTACTCCTTGGTATCTATCTTCAATGTTCATCCTTATAATCCTATTTGTTACCATATAACTATATCTTCCATATAACTCTTCTATCCATTCAGGAGTGAGTTAACTCCTTCAATTACCATATTGATTTGATTCCCTTCAATCACTCCCATCCTATAGATGATATCCAAAACTAGCATTCCATCTACCTCTTATTACTTATTTATCTAAAGGACTTTAAGTGCATGCTAGGATAAGTACAAGAGTTGATAGATCAATTATTGATAGATTAAGAATTGGTGAATCAATAGTTGATTACTCAACATTGATGAACAACAGATATGAGAATAAGGTTCAATAGAGATGATAAGGATTGATATGGAAGGAAAGATACATGGTGAATGATCTTGACTTGGTTTCTTTCCTACTCAATCTCACTAAAGAATTAAGGTTATGTATTACCATGATACTCATGGTATAAATAGATAAGATTAAGATAGATTAATAATTAGTGTTTAAGAAATACCATGATTCTCATGGTATGAATGGATAAGAATAATATAGGTCAAGACTTAGTTACTGAATTCTTGTTACTTGGGTTATAGTCTTAACTTGGTATTCATGAGTTGTGTAATGAATACTATGATATGATCTTTTAAGGATCAAATATTAATCATTAAGTAATGCATTATGGTTTAATTTTATTACATTTGATCTACCCTTAGATCAAATCTTCCTTACCCAAAATAAGGTTTTAGCAAAGGTCATATTGAAACTTATCGCAGTCAACTTGATGATCTACTTCAATGACATCAAGTTGATAGAAGCTTCAATCACTTTGACAATTTTTGTTCAAAAGCACGAAAATTATTCGGATTTTCTATGCATGAATGCAATGCACACAACTGGGTTCAGCTTATTTCTAAGCTCTAATGCTGGGATGTTACAGTATCCCCATATGTTGAACCCCTTCCTTTCCCAAGGACGGCAAGAAAACATATGATGGCTCAAAAGTTAGAGGATCAATGGGAAGAAGAAGATCTATTCCTAAAGAAGCTAGAAGAAGAGGCACATGTAAGGAAAACTGAAGAGGTAATTATACAGGAGACAGGGAATCAACAAAGGGAGATATTCAAACACTCTTTACTTGCGATCAAAGGAAAATACGAGTATCCTTTGGTAGATAGTAACGAGGGGCATAAAGATCTTTACCAATAGCTCTCTATGGGTTCGATATCTTTACTTCGAAACTAGATACAATTGATATGTGCACTTGCAGTCATCAGTGGGAGCAGCGGCCGGGTGGGACTTGGCGCAGCCTACCGCGCGCCTGCTCCAGTAAATACGTGTGCACTCATTCCCGGGTGGGCTAGCTAGCCATGGCCCGCATGTAGTGGTCGGTTGGCTGTCGCCCACGTGGCGCCCAACGCCCGTCCACCCACTTGTCCGCCTAGGCCGACTCCCTCCGAGGTTTTGGCCCTATTGAGGAAGTTGCTCTATAAATATTAATTTAAAATATTTATTTGATATATATTAATTCATAATTAACATATATATAAATGCATATTATAAATTTCTATTTATCTAAAACACCTTTTGGTATTTTTTTCCTTTCTTCCGAACAACTTCCGATCCTTTCGGAATGATTCCGGCTTTCTCTTTCTCTTATGTGATTCCAAATTATAGGAAGATCTCCAGGCATCGTAATGCCCTTAAATGTGTTACGCCTATGGTTCAGGAATAACATAGTCATGATCGAGACGATCTTGGATCAATGATCAACAAAGGGCACCGGGATGACCATAATGACCCCCATGCATTCCACGAAACAATGCCATGTCGAACCATAAACTTTGTATCCAATTCCATTGTTACTTCGATACCTTACTCATCCGAGATCTAATCATTGGTATTATCATACCTTATTCAATCTCGTTTCCAACAAGTACTGTTTTACTCGTTCTCGTGATATTCTATCCCCATGACCTAGTCATATGTTGCGTAGCTTATGGATGTAATTCACCGAGTGTGCCTTGTGTATCTTCCCGTCACACAGGAGAATAAAATCCCGATCTCAATACATATGCCTCAACATGTCCCTATGGAATACCTAACATACACCTTAATGGTCACCCAGTTACGGTCATGACGATTGATGCAGTCAAAGCAGCCTCGGTGATAGTGATCAAATATGATCTCACGGTCTAAGGATTAAGACACTCTGTTTTAACCAATTGCAACTATGAACTATGTGACATGATCATGTTGCAACAATCATCGGTGGGTAATGTCCATCACACAATCTTCTGATGATATGACTGATGTCTACGCACTTCTATTCTTGTAGACAGTTGTTGGGCCTCCAAGTGCAGAGGTTTGTAGAACAGCAACAAGTTTCCCTTAAGTGGATTACCCAAGGTTTATCAAACTCAGGGAGAAATTGGTCAAAGGTATCCCTCTCAAGCAACCCTACAATCAAGATACAAAAAGTCTCTTGTGTCCCCAACACACCCAATACACTTGTCAGGTGTATAGGTGCACTATTTCGGCGAAGAGATAGTGAAATACAAGTGGTATGGATGATTATAAGTGGTAACGGTGCTAGAAAAGAGCTTCTGACGGGAGGAAAAGACTAAAGGCAAACATATGGAAGCAAGCAAATATGTAACAGATCTAGTTGCGAATGGTGTTTCAATGTTTAGAAACAAGGCCTAGGGATCATACTTTCATTAGTGAACACTCTCAATAAATATATTCTCTTCATGATACTACCCTGAACTACTCTCCGGTTGGACACTCTAATCCATGGTATGGATATAACAACACTCCTCAAAGTCCGCCTTCCCCATCTAGATAGCCCCACACTGTCACCTTGAGCGCTATATGGTTCCAACAAACACCACAATTTCATAAAGACATCCAACTCCAAATATAACTCATGATAAATATAAATATATATATATATAATCTAGCTTAAGTGCCACACACGACGCGCACGCTGTCACTTTCACACACGTGGGGAAAAGCATAGATCTATTAAAGCAATTGAGTATTTATGTAACCTCTAGCCTAAGTGCCACCACGGTATGCACGTTGTCACTTTCACACACGTGGGGAGAGCCGGAGATTGGTTTAAGAACTTGAGTAACAGAGTAGATCTACTTGATTACAAAGCTCATGATCTCCATAAGATGACGCATAGAGAGAGAGATGAACACATAGCTACCAGTAGATCCCTTAGCCTCGAAGGAGAACTACTCCCTCCTCGTCATGGGAATCAGCAACGGCGATGGAGATGGTGGTGGATGTCGATGCAGATGGATCCGGGGTCACTTCTCCATCCCGACAGGGTGCCGGAACAGAACTTTCTGTCCCCCCGAATCTCCCCTTCAGTGGCGGTGGCGCTGCGGAACTTTTCGTGGCTTTTTGGTCTATGATCTAGGGTTTCTGAGTCGGGAGCTTCTTATAGGCGAAGGAGGCAAGGTCGGTGGAGGCCTAGGGGGCCCACACCCCCTGTGGGCACCACTAGGGCTAGCCTGCGCCCACCTAGGGTGTGGCCACCCTGGTGCCTCCTCCATCTCTGCTTCGTGGTTCCATGTCGTGTCGGGTAAAATAATGACTTTGGCTTTTGTCCCGTCCAATTCTGAGAATATTCATTTTTTAACTTTTCTGAAACCAAAAACAGCAGATAACACGCAATTGGCACTATGGAATCTTGTCTTAGTTCCAGAAAGTGTATAAAAATACCTCAAAGTGTAGATAAAACATAAGACAAATGATATAAAACAAGCATGGAGCATCAAAAATTATAGATACGTTTACGACGTATCAAGCATTCCCAAGCTTAGCTCCTGCTCGTCCTCGAGTAGGTAAGTGATAAAAAGAACATTTTTTTAGGTGACATGCACCATCACAATCTTGATCAAACCATTTGCAAAGCATTCATAGCTGAGATCAAAGTACTCTAAACATGAGCATGAAAGATGAAGTTCTAACAATAAGACAGAGTAACTATGTTGCAACATGAAAATATACAAACAAAGATCATGAATAACAATGCATTAAAATACGTTTGTTTGTTTCACATATATAAAACATGGCACAGTGATATTCAGCTTGTCCCTCATGGAGTAGCAAATAAATGCATAGGACACCTTCAAAGTTCATAAGAGTGACTAGATATAAATAGTTCATGAATCAATCAATAAGTTTTGGGACAATGCACATAGAACTAAGAATGGCAACTATGCTCTCTTAATTGGTGCCTAAGGATAGAAGGTGGAGACTCAATATAAAAGTGGAAGAAAGACCCTTCATAAAGGGAAGCAGGGATTTCAAGTTCAAAAAGAGCTTCCAAAGATTATGGTACTTGTTAGTTTTTAGCCCTCATTGCCCCTATCATAAGCATCTTGAAGTGATTAAGGTTAAAGTGAACAAACTATGGAGTATATGCTTGACAAAGTATAAGTTGGCAATCTCATGTCCCTTGAATACGAGGGCCGCACCTTATGCTACTCAACTTTAGTCACTTGTAAGTTCTTGTCATAATAAGTATATGTGTATCATAGAGAACCGCCAACGGGGTACCCCTTGCACATGATACAGGAGCTATCCCATAATCAAAATGACAAGGCATGTAGACAATGAGCATATCAGCAGTCTTCTTTTTTACCATAGGAATATGGTGATTTTTCTTTCTTTCCTCTTTTCAATATGTCTCTTTTTTATAAGAAGAAAGCTTCATAGATGTCATTATGGTATGCTGCAAGTTTCCAACATGATTAGGAATGGCTTAGGCTAGCAGCCCAGGCGTTTCTCTAACACACATACATAACTCCATGGACTTACAAGTTCCCCTTTTATTTCACACTGACGGCATCCATAAACAAAAGAGCATGATATCAACTATGTATAAATTACAAGTGCAATGTTGAAAGCGTTCCCCGTGACAGCACGGTTCTGCTAATTCCAACGTATAAGTGCAAGTATATACAACATAGATGACATAATGGTTCAAGTTTATTAGGGGAAAGAAAAATAAAGTGTGCGATCAAGTTTGTGAGAGCTTTAGTCACTAAGTTTCACATAACAAGTTTAATTTGGTAGATAGATAAAACAAGAATATACTTGGAATGGTGTAACACACCATGCATAGGAATTTATAGTGGACTCTTTGGAATAACTTGGTTTCTTGGGAGTTGGATGCATGAGTAGAGATTACTCAATACAAGTGGAGGTTAGCAAAAGACTGGGAGCGACCAACTAAGAGAGCAATAATGGCCATAATCATGCAGAGCAACAAAACATTATCAATCAAAGCATAAAGTGGTATCACACATCAAAACCAAATGATCATAGAGGCTATGGTAACTTGTTCATAGTCATAACATGGTGTGAGCATGTGCCAAGCCAACCCAAACAAAACATCAAAGGAGAATACCACAATACTATGCTTTTGTATGCTAAAACAACACATGATTCCTTCAAGGCACGCTAAGCAATCCCAATTGTTTGGAAAAATTCATGCTAAAACAATAATCACTAAGCATAAGGTCAAAACAACACCTAGCATGATATGATAAAGTCTAAGTCATAGTCAAAGCAAGCTCCTCTTGTACTATTCAAGCAAAAACTTTCTACTCCTCACCAACACCAATCAACTTATTTTAAACAACACAGCGAGAACGGGGGTCCAAACTACTTTATTCAAGAAAACTAAGCATCAAGGGAATATGCCCTGAGAGGCAATAATAAAGTGTTTATTATGTGTATTCCAAGTATATGATAGATGTTTATTTTGCATGCTATAATTGTATTAATACGGAAACGTTAATACATGTGTGTTTAATAAACAAACAGAAAGTTCCTAGTTATGCCTCTCTCATAAACTAGCTCGTTGATTAACAAGATGATCAAGGTTTCCTGATCATGGACATTGGATGTTGTTAATAACGGGATCACAACATTAGTGTAATGGTGTGATGAACATTCATCCGAAGTATAGCATTACGATCAAAGTCATTGAGTTTATATTGCTATAACAACTTACGAAGTGATCCTAATCCTTAGACCATGAGATCATGTCAATCACTAACACCGGAAGAGTTTCTTGATAACATCAAACGTCACACCGTAACAGGGTGATTATAAAGATGGATTCAGAACTAATAAAGTGTTATGTTGAGGCTCATGGATCGATAGTGGAATTTGTTCATCCCGATGACGGATAGATATACTCTGGGCCCTCTCGGTGATATCACATTGATTAGCTTGCAAGCAAGTGATTTGATCACTAGAATGTTATATCACAGGAACGAGAAAAGAGTGCATGTCGGTAACGAGATCAAACTAGGTATGGATATACCTATGATCGAATCTCGGACATGTAATATATCGTGAAACAAAGGGATTAAGATACTAGCGTAAAAGGTTCCGACGATCACAAGAAAGTCATCGTTGAATGTGTGGGAGTCAGTATGGGTCTCCAGATCCCTCTTCTGATTATTGATCCGAGAGGGGTCTCGATCATGTCCGCATTATTCACGAACCATAGGGTGACACACTTAAGAGACACCGACATCCAATTGGAGCAAATGTTTCATGCCGAAAGAATGAACAAGCGCAGGAATTTATTTCACTAGATACCGAAACAGGTTTTCGGGTGAAATTGCATAAAGTGGTTATGCATGTGAAATAGAATTCTAGCAAGGGGTTATTTGTGAATGTTTTTCATTAAAGTAATTGACAAAATTCTGAATAAAATAAAAGAGTTTTATTTAATGAGAGTTTGCATTAAATTTGGTGGAAATTTAATGGGAATTTGAGTGGACTTTTGAGTGGAGGGAATTTAAAGGAGATTTGTGAGTGGAGTGTCCACCCACATGAAGAGGGGAGGGCAAGGGGGCAGCCCCATGCTCCGGCCACCCCCTTGGGGTTCCCCCCTCCCTCCTCCTATAAAAGGAGCCCCCTCCTCACTTGTCTCTCACACCTCCTCGTGAAGGATCTCTCTCCCCCTCTAGAATTTATCCCCCATGGTCTCGGACTAGCGAGATACATGTTCCCGGTGGCTATTCGGCAAGAAAGAGTTGTGCTTCCGCTGCATCGCTGGAGCAAGGAGGCGGAGGTTGCTCGGTGCCTCGAACGTGTGTGCGATCACGGATGCGCTGCTGATTTGCGGCACTAGGACTTCCTCTCGATCTTGAGATCGGCAAGAGATCGTCTACATCAACCACGAGTTGAACTCGTTAAGCTTTGTCGGTCTTCAAGGGTATGTTCTCTACGGATATACATCCGCCCGTTGTTTGTATCTAATAGATAGATCTTGGTATATAGTTCACATCGTAGGAAATTTTTTGTTTTCTATGCTGCGAACCCTACAGTGGTATCAGAGCCGGATCTATGCGTAGATACTTTACACGGGTAGTACACATATGAGTATGTGGGCGATGATGATCATGTTGTTGCTCCTTTGTTGTAATTTTGGATATTGGTGGCATAGTGGGATGAAGCGGCCCGGACAAACTTTACATGTCCTCGCACATGAGACCTGTTCCACGCTTGACATGCAACTAGTTTGCATAAGTGGCTAGCGGGTGTCTGTCTCTCCTACTATAGTCAATATCTATTTTGCAAGCGAGTTGTCAAAAATTTGATTATCCTCGTTGTGGTTCATGTTCGTAGGTAAGAACGGTTCTATCTCGAAAGCCCTAAGCCACGTAAAACTTGCAATGGATAAATTAGAGGCGTCTAGTTTAGATTGTTGCTGGGCTAGTGTTATGTTATGGTAGTGTTGTAAGTAGAAGTATGAGATGATACTCTTACAACACACATAGCGTGTAAAATCCATAGACCTTGGATTTACACATATAGGTATGATAGTGATCATACCACGATGCACATGATAGAGATCATCTGCGGGAACCATATAATTTCACTAATAAACATATGATGTTTGATAGCATCTTATATTGCTTGTTTAGCGCTTTGTTAGCATAATAAGATGATCCCTCATTTAAATATCAAGATAAGAATGTGTTCTTCCTTTAGTATGCACCGATTATGTTTTCGTCGCTCCAAGACATCACGTGATGATCGGGTGTTCTTGGATCCACGACCATATTTCGGGTGTAAAACAATTACACACGCGAATACTAAGGTTCTAACTTGGCGAGCCTAGCATGTACAGACATGGCCTCGGAACACGGACCGAAAGGTTAAGCATGATTCATATAGTTGATATGATGCCCATTTGATGCTCGCCTTTGAAGCTATACCGACTCACGTGATGATCGGACTTGGTGTAGTGGATTTGGTTCATGTAATCACCAAAAAGGCACGAGGGATGTCGTTTTTGAGTGGGAGTTCATTCGATTAGTTGAACTCAATCTATCATACACTTAGTCTAAACTTTACAAATTCTGTTGTAGATGGCACCACCTGCCTTTAATTTCAATGTGTTCATGGAGAAAGAGAAACTAGCAACGAACGGTAGCAACTTTACCGAATGGGCCATGAATTTGAGGATTCTCCTCTCTGCTGCACAAAAGCAATATGTGCTAGAAGCGCCGTTAGGCCCCCCACCTTTTGATGATTCCCCTGACGAGGAGAAGAATGTCTATCAGACTCGTCAGGAGGACCACAACTTAGTTCATTGCGGCATATTGTATGGGCTAGAGCCGGAACTTTGAAAGCGTTTCGAAAACGGCAATGCATTTGATACAATGGGTGAGTTGAAAATGATTTTCGAAACACATGCTGCTGTAGAGAGCTACAACGCTTCAGAAAAGTTCTTTAGCTGCATGATGGAAGAGCACAACTCCGTTAGTGAGCATGTACTCAAGATGTCGGGTTACGCCGATAAGCTTGTGTCCTTGGGAATATCGATTCCCATTGACTTAGGCATCCATCGTGTTCTGCAGTCTCTGCCACCTAGCTATAAGAGCTTCGTGATGAACTATAATATGCAAGGCATGAAGAAGTCTCTCCCCGAGCTTCTGTCAATGCTTAAAACTGCAGAAGTGGAGATCAAAAAGGAACATCAAGTGTTGATGATCAATAGGAACACTGGTTTCAAGAAAGACAAGAAGGGAAAACGGAAGGGAAGTAAGGGCGGCAAGCCTGTTGCCGCTCCTGAAAAGAAACCCCGAGTTGGACCTAAGTCTGATCCCGAGTGCTACTATTGTAAGGGGACTGGCCACTGGAAGCGCAACTGCCCCAAGTATCTGGCAGACAAGAAGGACGGCAAGGCAAACAAAGGTATATATGATATACATGTTATTGATGTGTACTTGACTAGTGCTCGCAGTAGCACCTGGGTATTTGATACCGGTTCAGTTGCTAATATTTGTAACTCGAATCAGGGGCTGCGGAATAAGCGACCGCTAGCAAGGGGTGAGGTCAAGATGCGTGTCGGCAATGGATCAAGCGTTGATGTGATCGCCGTCGGAATGCTGCCTCTCCACTTACCGTCGGGATTAGTTATAAACTTGAATAAATGTTATTTGGTGCCTGCACTGAGCATGAACATTGTATCTGGATCGTGTTTGATGTGAAGTGGTTATTCATTTAAATCCGAGAACAATGGTTATTCCATTTATATGAATGAAATCTTTTATGGTCATGCACCGATGATGAATGGTTTATTTCTATTAGATCTCGATGATAATGTTACACATATTCATAATGTTGATGCTAAAAGGATTAAACTTAATGATGATATATCCGCATATATGTGGCACTGCCGTCTAGGTCATATTGGCGTTAAACGCATGAAGAAGCTCCATTCGGATGGACTTTTGGAATCACTTGATTATGAATCATCTGATACATGTGAGCCATGCCTTATGGGCAAGATGACTAGAACGACGTTTTCCGGTTCAATGGAACGGGCAACAGATTTATTGGAAATCATACATTCTGATGTATGTGGTCCAATGAGTGTGTCGGCACGAGGTGGATATCGTTATTTTGTTACTTTCACGGATGATTTGAGTAGATACGGTTATATCTACTTGATGAAACACAAGTCTGAAACCTTTGAAAAGTTCAAGGAATTTCAGAATGAAGTGGAAAATCATCGTAATAGAAAGATCAAATTTCTACGGTCCGACCGTGGAGGTGAGTATCTAAGTTACGAGTTTAGCACTCACATGAAAGAGTGTGGAATTGTTTCACAACTCACACCTGCCGGAACACCACAGCGAAATGGTGTGTCGAAACGTCGTAATCGTACTTTATTAGATATGGTTCGATCTATGATGTCTCTGACGGACTTGCCGTTGTCATTTTGGGGTTATGCACTAGAAACTGCTGCATTCACTTTAAATCGGGCACCATCTAAATCCGTTGAAAAGACACCGTATGAATTGTGGTTTGGAAACAAACCTAAGCTGTCATTTCTTAAAGTTTGGGGATGCGATGTTTATGTGAAGAAACTTCAACCGGATAAACTCGAACCCAAAGCGGAAAAATGCATCTTCATAGGATACCCTAAAGAAACTATTGGGTATTCCTTCTATCACAGATCCGAGGGCAAGGTTTTTGTTGCCAAGAATGGATCCTTTCTAGAGAAAGAGTTTCTCGCGAAAGGTGTGAGTAGTCGGAAGGTAGAACTCGAAGAGGTTGTGGAACCTTCTCTTCAAAGTATGGCGAGTAGCGCAGCGCCGGAAGTTGTTCCGGAGTTGGCTCCACCTGTTGAAGAGGGAACTAATGATAATGATCATGAAACTCAGAAAGAGAGTACTACCGAACCTCGCAGGTCAAACAGGACGCGTGCAGCTCCCGAGCTGTACGGAAATCCTGTCATGAATTTCATGGTTGATGAAAATGATGACCCTGCGACGTATGAAGAAGCGATGATGAGCCCGGATTCCAACAAATGGTTAGAAGCCATGAAATCCGAGATGGAATCCATGTATGAAAATCAAGTTTGGAACTTAGTGGAATTACCTCACGACCGAAAGGCCGTGGAGAACAAATGGATTTTCAAAAGGAAAACTGATGCTGATGGTAATGTGACCGTCTATAAAGCTCGACTTGTCGCAAAGGGGTTTCGACAAATTCAAGGAGTTGACTACGATGAGACTTTCTCTCCCGTAGCGATGCTAAAGTCAGTTAGGATTATGTTAGCAATTGCTGCATATTTTGAT
The DNA here is from genome assembly GCA_916181665.1 of Avena sativa. NCBI lineage: Eukaryota > Viridiplantae > Streptophyta > Magnoliopsida > Poales > Poaceae > Avena > Avena sativa. Next base: position 28,076,890 of record OV702283.1, read on the forward strand.
TATGAGATATGGCAGATGGATGTCAAAACCGTGTTTCTCAATGGTAATATTGAAGAAGAGTTGTATATGATACAACCAAAGGGTTTTGTCGATCCTAAGGATGCTAACAAGGTGTGCAAGCTTCAACGATCCATCTATGGATTGAAGCAAGCATCACGAAGTTGGAATCTCCGCTTTGATGAGGTGATCAAAGAGTTTGGATTTGTCCAAACTTATGGAGAAGCTTGTATTTACAAGAAAGTGAGTGGGAGCAATGTGGCATTTCTGATAATATATGTGGATGACATATTATTGATCGGAAATGATATAGATCTTTTAAACAGTGTTAAAAGTTATCTAAACAGCAAATTTTCAATGAAGGACCTAGGTGAAGCGTCATACATATTAGGCATAAAGATCTATAGAGATAGATCTAGGCGCCTAATAGGGCTATCGCAAAGTACATACCTTGATAAGATTTTAAAGAAGTTTAAAATGGACGGAAGTAAGAAGGGGTTCTTACCTATGTTGCAAGGCAAGACATTGAGTAAGACTCAAAGTCCGGCTTCGGCGGAAGAAAGAGAGATAATGGACAAAGTCCCCTATGCTTCAGCCATAGGCTCTATAATGTACGCCATGCTATGTACAAGACCGGATGTGGCACATGCTATTAGTTTGACTAGTAGGTACCAATCGGATCCAGGTTCGAAACACTGGATAGCGGTCAATAATATCCTTAAGTACTTACGAAGAACTAAGGATATGTTTCTTGTATACGGAGGTGAAGAAGAGCTCGTCGCTAAGTGTTATGTCGACGCTAGCTTTGACACCGATCCGGATGACTCTAAGTCTCAATCCGGATACGTATTTCTCATGAATGGCGGAGCGGTTAGTTGGAGGAGCTCCAAACAACCTATGGTAGCGGGATCAACAACGGAGGCCGAATATGTTGCTGCTTCAGAAGCGGCTCAGGAAGCAGTTTGGATGAAGGAGTTCATATCCGAACTAGGAGTGGTGGCAAACGCGTTGGACCCAATGGTGATCTATTGTGACAACAATGGTGCCATTGCCAATGCCAAAGAGCCAAGGTCTCACAAGCATTCCAAGCATATTAAGTGCCGGTTTCACTGCATCCGCGAGCATGTCAAGGATGGAGATATAAAGATTTGTAAAGTACATATGGATCTCAATGTAGCAGATCCGTTGACTAAAACTCTCCCTAGAGCAAAACATGATCAACACCAGAACTCAATGGGTGTTAGATTTATCACTATGTAACTAGATTATTGTCTCTAGTGCAAGTGGGAGACTGAAGGGAATATGCCCTGAGAGGCAATAATAAAGTGTTTATTATGTGTATTCCAAGTATATGATAGATGTTTATTTTGCATGCTATAATTGTATTAATACGGAAACGTTAATACATGTGTGTTTAATAAACAAACAGAAAGTTCCTAGTTATGCCTCTCTCATAAACTAGCTCGTTGATTAACAAGATGATCAAGGTTTCCTGATCATGGACATTGGATGTTGTTAATAACGGGATCACAACATTAGTGTAATGGTGTGATGAACATTCATCCGAAGTATAGCATTACGATCAAAGTCATTGAGTTTATATTGCTATAACAACTTACGAAGTGATCCTAATCCTTAGACCATGAGATCATGTCAATCACTAACACCGGAAGAGTTTCTTGATAACATAAAACGTCACACCGTAACAGGGTGATTATAAAGATGGATTCAGAACTAATAAAGTGTTATGTTGAGGCTCATGGATCGAGAGTGGAATTTGTTCATCCCGATGACGGATAGATATACTCTGGGCCCTCTCGGTGATATCACATTGATTAGCTTGCAAGAAAGTGATTTGATCACTAGAATGTTATATCACAGGAACGAGAAAAGAGTGCATGTCGGTAACGAGATCAAACTAGGTATGGATATACCGATGATCGAATCTCGGACATGTAATATATCGTGAAACAAAGGGATTAAGATACTAGCGTAAAAGGTTCCGACGATCACAAGAAAGTCATCGTTGAATGTGTGGGAGTCAGTATGGGTCTCCAGATCCCTCTTCTGATTATTGATCCGAGAGGGGTCTCGATCATGTCCGCATTATTCACGAACCATAGGGTGACACACTTAAGAGACACCGACATCCAATTGGAGCAAATGTTTCATGCCGAAAGAATGAACAAGCGCAGGAATTTATTTCACTAGATACCGAAACAGGTTTTCGGGTGAAATTGCATAAAGTGGTTATGCATGTGAAATAGAATTCTAGCAAGGGGTTATTTGTGAATGTTTGTCATTAAAGTAATTGACAAAATTCTGAATAAAATAAAAGAGTTTTATTTAATGAGAGTTTGCATTAAATTTGGTGGAAATTTAATGGGAATTTGAGTGGACTTTTGAGTGGAGGGAATTTAAAGGAGATTTGTGAGTGGAGTGTCCACCCACATGAAGAGGGGAGGGCAAGGGGGCAGCCCCATGCGCCGGCCACCCCCTTGGGGTCCCCCCCTCCTCCTATAAAAGGAGCCCCTCCTCACTTGTCTCTCGCACCTCCTCGTGAAGGATCTCTCTCCCCCTCTAGAATTTATCCCCCATGGTCTCGGACTAGCGAGATACATGTTCCCGGTGGCTATTCGGCAAGAAAGAGTTGTGCTTCCGCTGCATCGCTGGAGCGAGGAGGCGGAGGTTGCTCGGTGCCTCGAACGTGTGTGTGAGCATGGATGCGCTGCTGATTTGCGGCGCTAGGACTTCCTCTCGATCTTGAGATCGGCAAGAGATCATCTACATCAACCACGAGTTGAACTCGTTAAGCTTTGTCGGTCTTCAAGGGTATGTTCTCTACGGATATACATCCGCCCGTTGTTTGTATCTAATAGATAGATCTTGGTATATAGTTCACATCGTAGGAAATTTTTTGTTTTCTATGCTGCGAACCCTACAAAGCAAACCAAACAAAAACTAAGATGCCCCAAGAAAAACACAACAGTGCATGAAACAATAAAAACGAAGTGTCTAGAAAGACCTAAGCTTTTTATTGATGAAGAAGGGGATGCCTTGGGCATCCCCAAGCTTTGACGCTTGTACCTCTTGAATATTTATTGGGGTGACATGGGGTGGCATCCCCAAGCTTGAGCTTTTGTCCATTCTTCATCTCATTACATCATTCTTTCTCTACACCTGAAATTTTTCCTTCATACAAAACTTCACACAGTCTTCATTAGAAACATTAGTGTATTCAAAAGATAATAGACCTTTGGGATTAGCTTTAGAACATAAAAACTTTCACTAAAGACACAAGCTACTGTAGCAATTCCCTCAAAAAGCTCAATTTGCCAAAAAGAACCCAAAAAGGAATCAATAAGAAGCAAATGCAAATAATGGCAGAAATCTGTCAAAACAGACCAGCAAGTAGAAACCAATTTTTTCGAAGACCTTCTGTTGCTCAAATAAAAAAGTGTTGAACTAACTAAAGTTATCTAACATATCAATCCGACTTACAGAGATTTTACACGATTTTTTACGGTGGAGCACAAAAATCTGTTTCGGGACAACAACTCCCCAAATCTTACTTCCCTCTCATAAGAGGTTATTCTTGGCACAAAAAGCAAATAAAAAGGATAAGGAGAGGTTATTACAGAAGTAATAACTTCCAAGACTCAATAAAACTATTGGGTTATCTCCCGAGAAGTACTTTTCTTTAACGCCTTTAAGTTAGGCTTGATAATTTAAGAAGATGCTCACATAAGAAATATTAATTGAAGTAAAAGAGAGCACCAAGAAGCAAATTCAAAACACATTTAAGTCTAACCCTCTTCCTATGCATAGGAATCTTGTAAAGAAACTAGTCATGAAAGCACAAAACGACAAGCATAGGAAAGCAAAACAAGTGCAACATCAAGACTTTCAACATAAAGAGGGGAAACTTAATATTGTTGACATAAATAAGACCATGTCTCCCTCTCTCATAATAACTTTCAGTAGCAACATGAATAAAATTAACAATATAACTATCACATAAATCATTCTTATCATGACCACATGCATATAATAATTATTACTCTCCACATAAGCATAGTCATTCTTATTAATTATAGTGGGAGAAAATTCAACAAAATAGCTATCACTATTATTCTCATCACCATAATCATCAAATATAGGAGGCCTATTGTAATCACAATTAATTTTCTCCTCAATAGTAGGTGGACTGGAAATATCATATTCATCATTGTAATCATCATATATTGGAGGTTTGGTATCATCATAAGCAATAGAATAGCTATCTTCCAAAGCTGGGGAACTAAAAAGATCATTTTCATAAAAACTAGCTTCCCCAATATTAGACTTTTCCATATCATTAGCAATGATGGTGTTTAGAGAATTCATACTAATAACATTTCTATTAGCATGCAAATAAAGCTCCATAGGTTTTTTAATTTTCTCTTCAAACACTTCATGTCCTAACTCAAGATAAATACTATAAAGCTCTCTAATTTTGTTGTTGTTTTCCATTAAGCCTAACTAGTGAAAACAAGAAAAAAAAAGACAAAATTGCAGAATCTAAAGGAAATAACTTCGAGCACTCACACCGGAGGATGCGAGTACCTTTTACCTTACCTCCCCGACAACGGCGCCAGAAAAGAGCTTGATGTCTACGCACTTCTATTCTTGTAGACAGTTGTTGGGCCTCCAAGTGCAGAGGTTTGTAGAATAGTAGAAAGTTTCCCTTAATTAGATTACCCAAGGTTTATCGAACTCATGGAGGAAGTGGTCAAAGGTATCCCTCTCAAGCAACCCTGCAATCAAGATACAAGAAGTCTCTTGTGTCCTCAACACACCCTATACACTTGTTAGGTGTATAGGTGCACTAGTTCGGCGAAGTGATAGTGAAATACAATTGGTATGGATGATTATAAGTGGTAACGGTGCCAGAAAAGATCTTCTGACGGGGAGGAAAATACTAAAGGCAAAAAGATTGAAGCAAGCAAACATGTAATAGATCTAGTTGTGAACGGTGTTTAAATGTTTAGAAACAAGGCCTAGGGATCATACTTTCACTAGTAAACACTCTCAATAAATATATTCTTGATACGTCCAATTTGCATCACCATTCTATATCATAATTTGCCTCTATTCATTGATATATGTCTTATTATGAGGTATTACTTATGTATTTTCCTCTGTTTTTGCATGTTGGATGATTCTTGGAGGATGAACTGCCGGAGTCAGCTTTTTGATGGAAAAAGAGGTGTTTTGATGCAATTTCGCGAAGATCAGAAAAATACCAGAAAAATATTGGAAAATTATATTTTCCCAGAAGACGGAGGAAGCCAGAAGGGGAGGCGTAGTCGGGCCACAGGGGGGCCACACCCCCTAGGTGCGGGCCCACCTTTCCCAGCGCCTAGGGGAGGTGTGGCCCACCTGGCCGGCTCCCGACTCCGCCCTCTCGCCTATATCTTTCACACGGAACCCTAACACCTAGGGAGCAACCACAGAAAGATTTCCGCCGCCTCTGCGGGCCGGAAAACACCGAGACAGAAAGAGCTCTTCGGCAGACATATTTCTGCCGGGGAAATCCCTTCCCGGAGAGGGGAGATCATCGCCATCAACACCGTCATCAAGCTACGCTTCATCGGGATCATCATCATCCACACCATCATCTCCACCATCACCATCATCACCACTCCGTCCCGCTGTAACAATCGTGTTGGATCTTGCATTACTTCTTAGGGGAAACTTTCCCGGTGTTAATTACTATTGTAGTTGATGCTTGTGAGTGGAACCATTGGATTGTTGTTTATGTTCAGATTGTTATCCATCACCATATCATCTTTGATCTTGATCCATATGATGTCTTGTGAGTAGTTCGTCTAGTTCTTGAGTACATGGGATAAGTCATGTTGTTAGTAGTGGATTTGTGTTGAGTTATTATTCAATGGTTTAGTATTTAAGTTGTGGTGTTATTCTTACAGTGGTGTCATGTGAACGTCGACTACATGATACTTCACCATTTATGGGCCTAGGGGAATGCATTGTGTATTTGGCTACTAATTGTGGGGTTGCCGGAGTGACAGAAACCTGAACCCCCATTAGGACACCTTGCATAAGTGAGCGTAGGATCTCAGAGTTTAAGGCTGTGGTTAGGTTTATATCTTAATTACTTTCCTATAGTTAAGGATGCTTGCAGGGGGTTTAATCAGAAGTATTTATTAGTCCAAGTAAGGTCGGTACATTAGCACAGGTTCACCCACACAACACTTATAACACAAAAGAAGAGTACTCACCTATTTGAAGCGAAAGCACTTGACAGAATTCCCATGTGTCCTCGAGAACGTTTGGTCCTTATAAGTATTTCCACCGGCTTGTCCTTTGCTAAGAAAGGATTGGGCCACTTGCTGCAGTTGTTCGTTGTCTTTATTACTTGCACTTTGTTTTGTTGCTTTATCAGAAAACCCCTAAAAATCCGTTTGATAAGTATTTACAGAGATTTCCTGCTCCTTACCACTAGCCAACACCTTCTGCTCCTCGTTGGGTGATGACCCACAAGTATAGGGGTGTATCATAGTACTTTCGATAAATAGGAGTGTCGATCCCAACAAGGAGCAGAAGGTGCTGAACAGTGGTATGGAACAGGAAATCCCTGTGAATACTTAGCAAACAGATTTTTAGTGGTTTTCTGACAAAGCAACAAAACAAAGAGCAAGTAACAGAAGTAACGAACAAATGGAGCAAGTGGCCCGATCCTTTCTTATCAAAGGACAAGCCGGTGGAAATACTTATAAGGACCAAACGTTCTTGAGGACACATGGGAATTCTGCCAAGTGCTTTCGCTACAAATAGATAAGTACTCTCCTTTGGTGTTTGTAAGTGGTGTGTGGGTGAAGCTGCGCTAACATACTACCCCTCCTAGGACTAATAAATACTTGTGATTAAACCCCCCGCAAATATCCGTAACTACATGAAAGTAATTAAGATATAAATCTAACCACAACCTTAAAATCTGAGATCCTACGATCCCTTGTGCAAAGGTGTCCTAACGGGGTTTCAGGTTTCTGCCACTCCGGCAACCCCACGATTAGTAGCCAAATACACAATGCATTCCCCTAGGCCCATAAATGGTGAAGTGTCATGTAGTCGACGTTCACATGACACCAATAGCACCACAACTTAAATACTAAACCATTGAATAATAACTCATCACAGATTCACTACTAACAACATAACTTCTCCCATGTCCTCAAGAACTAAACGAACTACTCACAAGACATCATATGGATCAAGATCAAAGATGATATGATAATGGATAACAATCTGAACATAAACAATAATCCAATGGTACCACTCATAAGCATCAACTACAGCAGTAATTAACACCCGGAAAGTTTCCCCTAAGAACTAAAGCAATATCCAACACAATTGTTACATCGTGATGGAGTGGTGATGATGGTGCTGGTGGAGATGATGGTGTGGATGATGATGATGATGATCCCGATGAAGCCTAGCTTGACGATGGTGTTGATGGCGACAGTTTCCCCTCCCCGAGAAGGAATTCCCCTGGAAGAAATCTGTCTGCCAGAGAGATCTTTCTCTCTCGGTGTTTTCCGCCTCCCAAAGGCGGCGGAAGTCTATCCGTGGTTGATCCCCTAGTGTTAGGGTTCCGTAGGGAAGATATAGGCGAATGGGCGGAGTCGGAGGCCGAGCAAGACCCACCCTAGGCGCGGGGTCATGTGGGCCCGCGCCTAGGATGGTTGTGGGCCCCCTGAGGCCCCCCTTGTCTCCTCCTTCTAGCTTCCTTCGTCTTCCGGTAAAATAATATGTTTCCATATTTTTCTGGTATTTTTCTGATCTTCGTGAAATTGCACCGAAACACCTTATTTTCCATCAGAATCCAGACTCCGGCAGTCCATCCTCCAGAAATCATCCAACATGCATAAACAGATGAAAAGCCATAAGTAATACCTCATAATAAGACAAATATCAATGAACAGAGGTATATTATGATATAGAATGGTGATGCAAATTGGGCGTATCAACTCCCCAAAGCTTAGACTTCGCTTGTCCCCAAGCGAATACTGAGCTCAATAAACATGTTCACAGGTTTATGGAGTGAAGTGTCGATAAAATAATATGAACAAGAAGCATCACACTTACCTTTGCACAACTCATAGAAGAAAGCAACTCACCATTATATAACTTAGCTTGCAACCAAGTACAACAGTCACAATAGAGATACATAAAGATAAATCATAATTGTAATTGGCAAACTTGTTCTTAGTCAGAGGACACCTGGTAAACAGTTTCACAAAGCTTTTTGTAGAGGTTTCAAAACAGGAGCACTCTTTGCTCAAAAAGGTTTTTCACAAGTGAAGGCTTTCAAAGTAATACTCAATAGATAAGAGTTTTGTGCAAACAAGGGAGATAAAGAACATGATTGAATAAATCACCATATGAATGCTTGAAACACAATAACTCAAAAGCTTGCTAGAGATAGATAGAAAGTAGGTTTACTGACTCAACTGGTAACTGGTAGAAAGGTCCCTTCTTAGAGGGTAGGAGGGATTACAAGTCATAAAGAGCTTCCAAAAGATTATGGTACTTACTAGCTTTGAGCCCTCATTGCACCTATCATAATCATCTTTAGATGATTAAGGTTAAAGTGAACAAAGATGGAGTATATGCTTGACAAAATATAAGTTGGCAATCTCATGTCCCTTGCATATGAGGGTCACTCCTCATGCATACTCAACTTTGGGTCCAGGTAAGTTCTTGTCGTTGTAAGCATTTGCATATCATTGAGAACCGCCTACGGGGTACCCCTTGCACATGGTACAAGAGCTTTCCCATAACCAAAATGACAAGGCAAGCAGACAATGAGCATCTCAGCAATCTTTTTATTTACTATGCATATAGCTTTTTATTGAGGATGTTTCATAGATGACTCACTATGGTGATGCTGCAAGTTTCCACCATGATTAAGCATGGCTTAGGCTAGCAGCCCAGGCGTTTCTTTAACACAGAATACAAACTCCATGGACTTACAATGTCACATCCCAAGATTTTCCAAATCTTGTAATGTGAAAAATAAATGAATAAAAAATAAAACTTGTTGATTTTTAGGGTGAGAAGAAACTTTTTGAATTCAATTGGAACTTCAAACCTATTTGAATTAAATAAATCCTAAAGGGTTTTATAAAGATAAACATTTATTAAAGAAAATTAAAATGTTTTGGAATCACTACTTTGGATCTTTTAATAAAAGTTTTTGATTTTCAAAAGAAAAGGTGGATTTATAAATAAAGATTATTTTATAAAGCCAAATTAAACCTTGGCAAAACTTTTGAAAATAAAACACTTTGTTTTGATAAAAATAGCAAAGGTATATTTAAAATAAAATTAATAAGGATTTAATATCCAATTTTATTTAAATAAAAAGTTTTACCATTTTAATTAAAACATCAAAACTTATTAAATTATTTTAAATAAGTTTTCTAAGTATTTTATTTTCTTAATAAAAACCTACTGAAGTGTTTTGGTTTTATTTTAGATTTCAAAATAAATATCATAATAAAACAAATCCTATTTGATATAATAACTAAGGCCCATGTTATTTAATTATTAATGGACCCTAAAATAAAAGGTTATTTTGTTTTCAACAAGTATTTCAAGTATCTTATATTTTCAAATAAAACCTACTGATTTGGATTTGAAAGTGTTTGGATTTCAAATGAGGATTTTTATTAAATAAATCAAACCATGTTAAATAAATAAAGGTCCATTTTATTTAATTAAAGAATGGATCAATAGAATTATTATTTTATTTTATTTTGGGCTTTTGTCCATGTTACTAAACAGAACTAATTTCAATATTACAAAGTTTGGTGTTGTTTGAATTGTTTTCGTTGATGTTGAATGTTTGGGAATTCAAAACAGGAAACAGAATTAGAAAAAAGAAAAAGCCAGCAGACAGAAAAAAATAGAGTTTGGGACCAGCCCAGTCGACGAAGCCCAATAGGCCCAGCGCCAGCCCAGTTCCTCTATTCACAGCGAAATGTTTTCCTACCTAAACACTAACCCACACAGACAATGACCGGTGGACCCTCCCTCTCAATTCTTTTCCCACTGACGATGGACCCCGCTCTACTGTTTGTCCTCCTCACCCGCGCGACCAAATCTTTCTCCTCACTCCAGCCGTTTCCAGCGTCGTTACTCGTGAATCAATTCGCCTAAATGATGCACTAATTCCGCCCAGTGATGATGCTCGTAAACTCGCCTCCCTCCACTCTCCCTTTCCTTCCAGTCATCACACCACCGGAGCCCCAGGGTGTCCACAATTTTTGCTCGAAGCCTCACTGCCACCGACGAGTTCCCTGTCAAATTCCGGCGAGCCCTAACCCTCTCCTACCTCCTAGCTCACACTAGGTTGATCCCCATCATCTCACGCACCTACCCGTGCCCTCCGTTCAACCGCGGGCGCCCCTGAGCATTGGCAACGACAACCTCCAGCACCGCCACCGTCTGGCTCTACTCCGGCGGAACCTCTCTGGTAAATCAGACTACCCCGACCCCTCTCGTTCACACACACACCTTCGCCGTGTCCTTGCGCTCTTGACTGTGTGTTTCGTGTGTCTCCGGGTGATCCCTAGCGTCGTCCTCGACCTCGACAGCGTGCGTCCGTCGCCAGAACCAACTCCGGCGAGGAATCCTGCCTGTCCCCGTGCGCCCCTCGCCACGACGACCACACGAACAACATCACCTCATCCTCGCGACCTCGGTGAGCTTGCTCCCTCCCTGTTTCGCTTCCTGCCTCGCCAGCGCCGCCACCAACTGGCCGCTCCGCCGCTCGCCGTTAACATATCGCCGCCAGCTTATGGTCGGGCACTGAGGGCCGTCCGATCTTGATCCAGTGGATAGGATAGGAAGTAGAACGAAGCGGTAAGAGCACGCCTGTGCCGCACGATTTAACTGAAATCCAATGGTTGTCGTCGCGTGATCCGGTCGAACCGGTACCGGCGAATTAAAACATGACACGTGGCATCAGACGATCTGAAATAGAATTTGAAATCAGAATTTGATGCCATTTTCAAACGTCTGTAACTTTCAAACCACACGTCCAAAAATTACAAATTTTATGTCGTTGGATTCAGGAGAGCAAGACCTAGCCAACCCTGCCCTTGGTTTAGCAAATAGTATCTGTTAGTTTGCTTGTTTTTGCAGATTCTTTTGTGAGCTTGTTTAGAGTAGAAAAATTGTTTAAAAATGATTTTTGGATTAAAACCTTTGCAAAATGGTTTTTTGTGACCTTACTGACCCTAGGAACCAACCCATGGTTTTGAAAATAAAATTGGAAAAATTTAGAATGGATTAATTGAATTAGTCTATTTCTAACTAAGTAAAGATAATGGTTTTGTTATGAAAAAGGATTTCAGAATAAAAACTTTGGAAAAATATTTTGATTCAAAGCTACTGACCCAAAACACCAAGTCTTGAGAGTTAGAAACTTTTGGTGAGAAACTTAAAGATTTTTGATTTGATAAAACCATTTTCCACCACATAAAATGTCGAATGGATTTTAAAATAGTTTTGGGGCAAAACCCTCTAACTAATGACTTTGCCATTTTGGTAAATGACCAATTTGGACCTTACAAAGCTTAGAAACCTAGTGGAGACCATCCTTGCAATAGAACCATCCTTTGCATACTTATGCATGACTTAGATTCCATTGCTTTGTGAGTGTGAAATTGTTTGTTTGACTTTGGTTTGGAATGTTAGTTGATTTTGTGTTTGCTTGATTGACTTGTAGAGAAGTTAGAGAAGTGTGAGACTAGCAAGATCAAGAGTGAACCACCATTCCCTACCAAAAAGGCAAGTGACACTATCATCCATGTCCTACTATTTTCATTACACTTAGTGGATTTTTGAAAACATGCATGAAAAGAATTTCTATACTTATGCTATGCTAAATCCTAATAGGATACCCTATACACTACTTAGTGAAAATAATGTAGTTGATACATGCTTAGCCATGCTATATTTTGAAAAGAGATACATGTTGAGATTTTATGAGATTGAGAAAAGACTTATGTTTTATATAATAAAACAAGGACTCAATGAACCACCTGGGTGGCCAAGGATACTTTGAGTTTTGGAGAAGGTGGAAACAAAAGGAACCATGTCTATGGCAATCTCTTTGTGTTGTGCTCCAAAGGAAAACCACCCAGGAAACTTAGAGATTGAACATGTTTCTCGTACAGTGGCTTCCGTGTACAGCCACATGCTAAATGGGCTCTGGCTTAGTCAACTACATAGTGGAAGTCCCATGCATTGGCATCTTCAGGTTAACTAGATTTGTGTAAGGGAGTAACCCTACATTTGTGCCTGGTAGACAAGCTAGCATTTTGTATTGGGAGGACTCCTATGGAAAGACTTTGTCACATTCTCAATCTGCCAGTACTCCATCTTGGTGAGTACTTATCCAGCGGCCACTGGTGGCATCAAGATGAGATTGTGTCATGTGGGTAAAGTGTACAACTTCTGCAGAAGATCAAAATTCTAAGTACTTAGCCGTGTCCCCGGTTATGGACAATACTGAGCAACTAAGGCCTGAAGCTATGGAAGATCTCGACACTCTAATTTCTAAAAGAAAACTTTTAAAACTTGATGCACTTGGGGTTACCAAGTAGCTCAGAGATTTTGACAAGGACTTGGACACTTGAGTTTCTACCAAGGAGTTCAAAGAACTTGGAAAAGGAGATTTGACAAAGGACCAAAACCATTTTGAAAAGATAGGATAAAATATTTCTTTATGCAAATAAGCCTTAAACTCTACTTAGCCAAATATGCATGTATTGATAAGATCCACACATAATATACATAGTAGTGAAACTTGCCAATACAATTCAAATGTATTGACCCTTGTGGCTGTAACTTGTAATGTTGCAGGTTTGATTGATTTTAGTGAAGATTGTTTGATTAGGATTACAAAGTATACAACCAACATCTGCCTGTGGCACTTTGAAGATGAAGGACCCCATGACTATAGTTATTCCGCTGCAATGTAATGTAATAGCCAAATGAGCTATGTATGATGTAATAAAATTATGTTATTCCTGGTTATAAAGTTATGTTATGACCTTTGTATCTTGATATTACATCTTAACTGTGGATGCTAGCTATTGATCCAGGGACTAGCATTGTAAACACAGGAGGAATCTACCTTATTAAAGGTTGGGAACCCTACATACAAGTTCCCTCTTTATTTCACACCGTTGTACAAGTGCAATGTTGAAAACGTTCCCCGTGACAGCACGGTTCTGCTAATCCCAACGTATAGATGCAAGCATATACAACTTCGATGTCCACAATGGTTCAAGTTTATTAGGGGCAAGTAAATAAAGTGTTCCATCAAGTTTGTGAGAGCTTTACTAACTAGTTTTCACATAACAAAATACTTTTTAATTCGAAAGGTAGATGAAGCTTGAGAATTTGCTAGGAATAGCAATAGCTATTAGGTCGATATGGTGGACACAAGTGGCAAAAGTTTTTGGTTCAAAGGGTTTTGGAAACATGAGAAGTATGCCTTCTCAAAATAGGTTTTTGGCTAGCAAGTCTGGGTAGCAAGCAAGAGAGTTGAAAGAAATAAGCAAACATACAAGTAATAAAGCCAAACATGCAATCTTTCCTTGAAGACACAGAAGAATCTTAAATAAAGAATACTAAGCTTATGAGCCAATAAGAAATAAAACAAATGATACCAAATACCTGTAAGCTTTTTCTTTCTTTCTTTTTCTTTCAAATTAATGCCACTGACCAGAACTCAGTTTGCCAAAACCAATTTAGATCCTCTTGATGATCCCAAAGTAGTGCCAATACTGAACAACAAGATCCATCATATAATAGAGATTGCAAACTAAAAATAAGAAGTGCAAAAAGTAAAAGATGAGACTTCTCATTAATATTCCAATAAAGGCACTCACACCAAGGGATACATAGATAATCAACTAAAGGAGAGATACTTCCACATGCAAACCAAACTATAAGATAACTTCTCTACCACAGATATGAATCCACTAAAAAGGTAAAATATGAAAGATAATGGTGGTGATACCGCAGCACTCCCCCAAGCTTGGAACATGCCAAGGGGATGCCAAACCTGATGACGATTCACTCCGTCTGTGGTGGTGTTCTTCCAACTCTATCTCCACGGGCTTCTTGCCTTTGTCGTTGGCGGAGGCCATGGTGCTCTAAAGTTGAGAAGATTTCCTGACAGAAACAGATTGAAACGAAAACACGACGAGAACATGATGCACGAACCTCGGGTGATCGGGGGGGGGGGTCATATATTACGGAGAATCAATACATAAGGAAGGTTTTGACACGGAAAGAAAGCGGAGACGAAATCTGGGGGTGGAACACCCCCCTTAGGCGCGGCCAGGCTAGGCCCACGCCTGGGGTGGGTTTGTCCACCCCGGGCTCCATTTCCTCCTCAGTTTCATCTCGTAACTTCCCTTATGTATTAAAAATCAAAAATATAAAAAGATTGGAGATTCGCAAACCTTCTGTTTTCACCACTCTTTACCTATTTGAAGACGAACTCTGCAGTTTCTGGTGTTTGGTTCTTGATAAATTCTTCTGGAGTCACCATTTGAATGACATCCACTTCTTCATTGTAAGAATCTCCACAAATATAATGTTTTGGTATTTGACCATTAACCACCTGTGTTGTGTCATCTTTCAGAGAAGAGATTTTGATGGCACCTGAACGGTACACTTCCTTGATAACAAAAGGTCCTTACCATTTGGAGAGTAGTTTCCCTGCAAAAAATCTTAGACGAGACCTATACAAAAGAACTTTCTCACCAACATGGAACTCCCTTTTGATAATTCTCCTATCATGCCATATTTTTACTTTTTCCTTAAAGAGCCTAGCATTTTCGTAAGCTTCCCCTCTCCACTCATCTAGATTACTTAAATTGAGCAGTGTTTTCTCACCAGCAATTCTAAAATCTCTATTCAACTCTTTCACTACCCAATAATCTTTGTGTTCTGATTCTAAAGGCAAGTGACAAGCTTTCCTATAGGCCATTTTGTAAGGAGACATCCCCATAGGATTTTTATAAGCAGTTCTATAAGCCCACAAAGCACCATTCAACTTTTTAGCCTAATTTTTTCTAGATCTATTGACACTCTTCTGCAAGATAGATTTGATTTTCCTATTGGAAAGTTCTACGTGCCCACTAGTTTTGGGGTGATAAGCTGAAGCTATTATGTGGTTTACGTCATACTTAGCGAGAGTTTTTCTAAAAACCCCATGAATAAAATGGGAGCCTCCATCATTCATGAGATATCTGGGTACACCGAACCTAGGAAAAATGACATCTTTGAGCATTTTCAAAGAGGTATTACCATTAGCACTGCTCGTAGGTATGGCTTCTACCCACTTTGTAACATAATCAACAACAACAAGAATATGAGTAAACCCTTTTGAAGGAGGAAAAGGCCCCATAAAGTCGAATCCCCAACAATCAAAAGGTTCAATAACAAGAGAATAATTCATAGGCATTTCATTGCTTCTAGAGATGTTACCTACTCGTTGGCACTCATCACAGGATAAGATAAACTTCCTTGTATATTTCAAAAGAGTAGGCCAATAAAATCCAGATTGTAAAACCTTCTGTGCAGTCCTATATCCAGCATGATGTCCTCCATAAGCACTGCCATGGCATTTTCTCAATATCTCTTGTTGTTCAAATTCTGGAACACATCTTCTCATAATGCCATCTACTCCTTCCTTATATAGGTGTGGGTCATCCCAAAAGTAATGCCTTAGATCATAGAAGAATTTCCTTCTTTGTTGGGCTGTAAAGCTTGGAGGCAAATACTTGGAAACAATAAAGTTTAGCATAATCAGCATACCAAGGATTCTCATGTGGACTTACCCTTATTGCAGCTAACTGCTCATTTGGAAAATTATAATTAACAGGCAAAGGGTCAAAAGAAATGTTTTCCAAATGAGTTAAATTATCAGCAACAGGATTATCGGCACCTTTCCTATCCACAATATGCAGATCAAACTCTTGCAAAAGCAACACCAATCTTATAAGCCTAGGCTTGGCGTCCTTCTTTGTCATAAGATACTTAATAGCTGCATGGTCAGTATGAATAGTAACCTTAGAATCAACAATATAAGGTCTAAACTTATCACAAGCAAAGATTACATCCAAGAACTCTTTTTTAGTAGTAGCATAATTTTTTTGAGCAGCATCTAGAGTCTTGCTAGCATAATGAATAACATTCAGCTTCTTGTCAACACGTTGTCCAAGGACAACACCCACAACAAAGTCACTAGCATCACACATGATTTCAAAAGGTAAACTCCAATCAGGTGGTTGGAATATAGGAGCAGTTGTTAAAGCTTTCTTCAAAGTTTCAAAAGCTTCCTTACAATCATCATCAAAAACAAAAGGTACATCTTTTGCAGAAGATTAGTAAGGGGCTTTGAAATTTTGGAGAAATCTTTAATAAATCTCCTATAGAAACCAGCATGACCAAGGATACTACGAATACCTTTGATATCCCTAGGACAAGGCATCTTATCAATTTCTTCAATTTTGGCTCTGTCAACTTCAATACCTCTTTAAGAGATCATATGTCCAAGAACAATTCCTTCATTAACCATGAAATGCCATTTCTCCCAGTTAAGAACAAGGTTTGTTTCTTCACATCTCTGCAAAACTTTATCAAGGTTGTGCAAACAGTTAAAAAAAGAAGTTCCATAGACGGAAAAATCGTCCATGAAAACCTCCACAATTTCTTCACAAAAATCATGAAAGATAGCAGACATACATCTCTGAAAGGTAGCAGGAGCATTACATAAACCAAAATGCATACGCCTATAAGCATAAGTACCATAGGGACAAGTGAAAGTAGTTTTCTCCTGGTCCTGTGCTTTCACAGCGATTTGAGAAAACCCAGAATAACCATCAAGAAAGAAAAAGTGAGTCTTTTTGGACAGCCTCTCAAGCATTTGATCAATAAAGGGCAAAGGATAATGATCTTTCTTAGTAACTTTATTAATCTTTCTGAAATCAATGCACATTCTATACCCAACTACTACTCTCTGAGGTATAAGCTCATTATCCTCATTAGTCACAACAGTAATTCCTCCTTTCTTGGGAACACAATGAACAGGGCTAACCCATTGACTATCAGCAATAGGATAAATAATACCACCATCAAGGAGTTTTAATACCTCATTTCTTACCACTTCCTTCATTTTAGGATTTAAACGACGCTGGTGCTCAACAAATGGTTTCGCATCAGGCTCAATATTAATAGCATGCTGACATATAATGGGAGAAATTCCTTTTAAATCATTAAGAGTATAACCCATAGCTCCTCGGTGCTTCTTCAATACCTCCAATAGCCTTTCTTCTTCCTTCCCTGAAAGTTTAGAACTAACAGGATATATCTTCTTATCATCAAGATAAACATATTTAAGATCATCAGGTAAAGGTTTTAATTCGAAAACAGGATCCCCTTTGGGTGGTAGTGTGGTACCCAAATCTTCCACAGGTAAATTATGCTTAAGCAACTCAGGCTGACGAAGGAAAACCTCATCAATCGCATCTCTTTCCTTCATAAAGGCATCACTTTCATGATCTTCCATGAATTGCTGCAAAGCATTGTTAGGAGCAAGAGAAATATAAGACAGTCGTTCAACCTTGAAATCCTCATCAGGTAATTCATTTTCATAAGGGGTTTTGGCAAATTTAGAAAAATTAAACTCATAAGATTCTCCATCAAACTTAGTCAAAACTTTTTCCTTCCTACAATCTATGATAGCCCCACAAGTATTAATGAAGGGTCTACCAAAGATGATATGATAGGTTTTACTAGCTTCTTTACCAAGTACTAGAAAATCAGTAGGATATTTAACCTTACCAAAAAGAACCTCCACATCCCTTACAATACCAATGGGGAAAACTTGCTCTTTATTGTCAAGGTGAATAACCACATCAATGTCTTCGAGCTCACAAGGACCAATCTCATGCATAATTTCCCTGTAAAGCTCATAAGGAATAGCACTAGAACTAGCACCAATATCACATAAACCATAGTAGCAATGATCACCAATTTTAACAGAGAGCACAGGAACACTAGCTTTTCTAGCCTTACTAGGATGAGAGATAATATTAGAAGCGTCTTCACAGAAGACAATATACTCATCCTCTATATTTCTAGTAACAAGATCTTTCACAATAGCTACTACAGGCTCGATATCAATCAGCTCAC
Source organism: Avena sativa (assembly GCA_916181665.1). Classification (NCBI taxonomy): domain Eukaryota; kingdom Viridiplantae; phylum Streptophyta; class Magnoliopsida; order Poales; family Poaceae; genus Avena; species Avena sativa. The sequence continues at coordinate 28,095,178 of OV702283.1, forward strand.
TGGAACCTACAGTTTTCTTTGCGCTTTTGCTAACCAAATTAGCCAAAATAGAGTGCTCCCTTACCTTGGAGGGGAAAGGGATCTTCTCAACATAAGGTTCAGGCAAAATAGGATCAACAGTACAAACCTCTACACTAGCAGGAACGTGGGTAACAACGTCTTTATAAGGAGCATGGTACTTGTCTCACTCTTTCTTGGGAATCTCAATATAAGAGGCAAAAGCATTAAAACATTCTGCAAGAACTTGAGGATCAAGGCCAAAATTATTGCTAATATCACGGAAGTTATTAGTTCCCATAAAAGATTTAATGCACTCATAATCATAGTTTATACCTGACTTTCTTCCTTTGTCATTCTCCCAAGCCTCGGTATTATCTTGAATACGGTCTAGGAGATCCCATTTAGCTTCTTCCTTCATACTTGTGAATGATCCAGCACACGAGGCATCTAGTAAACCTTTATCCTGAAGATAAAGCCTAGCATAAAAGTTATTGAGAATAATATTGTTAGGGAGTTCATGAATAGGACATTTAAGCATTAGCAGCTTCAATCTCCCCCAAGCTTGAGCTGTACTTTCTCCATCAAGAGGCCAAAAATTATATATAAGACTTCTGTCCTTTTGGATTTCACTGGGAGGATAAAATTTAGAGTAAAAGAGAGATGCCATTTCCTCCCATTCCATGGATTGTCCATTCTTTAGCAGCTTATACCATGCCTCAGCTCTCCCTTTCAAGGATATGGAGAGTAACTTCTTCTTCACCTGTTCAGTTGTGATACCTGCACACTTAAACAACCTGCATAATTCATGGATATAAAGCAAGTGATAACCAGGATGGACAGTTCCATCCCCAATATAATAATTATCCATGACACGATTAACAATACTCGCAGGTATCTTAAAAGGATCTATCTCAACAGGTGGTGGTTCATCTACTACCATAGAAGTGGTAGTAGTTTTCCCAAACAGAAAACCAAGTGGGTTATTCATATTGGAAACAAAGTAACAAGCTGTAACAAAAGCAATACTCACAGTAAAAGTTTCCCTTACCAGTTCCACTCTTCAATAGCGCTTCACTCCCTGGCAACGTCACCAGAAAATAGTCTTGATGACCCACAAGTATAGGGGGTGTATCGTAGTACTTTTGATAAATAGGAGTGTCGATCCCAACGAGGAGCAGAAGGTGCTGAACAGTAGTATGGAGCAGGAAATCCCTGTGAATACTTAGCAAACAGATTTTTAGTGGTTTTCTGACAAAGCAACAAAATAAAGAGCAAGTAACAGAAGTAACGAACAAACAGAGCAAGTGGCCCAATCCTTTCTTAGCAAAGGACAAGCCGGTGGAAATACTTATAAGTACCAAACGTTCTTGAGGACACATGGGAATTCTGACAAGTGCTTTCGCTGCAAATAGCTGAGTACTCTCCTTTGGTGTTTGTAAGTGTTGTGTGGGTGAACCTGCGCTAACATACTACCCCTCCTAGGACTAATACATACTTGTGATTAAACCCCCTGCAAACATCCGTAACTATAGGAAAGTAATTAAGATATAAATCTAACCACAGCCTTAAACTCTGAGATCCTACGCTCCCTTGTGCAAAGGTGTCCTAACGGGGGTTCAGGTTTCTGTCACTCCGGCAACCCCACGATTAGTATCCAAATACACAATGCATTCCCCTAGGCCCATAAATGGTTAAGTTTCGTGTAGTCGACGTTCACATGACACCAATAACACCACAACTTAAATACTAAACCATTGAATAATAACTCATCACAGATTCACTACTAACAACATGACTTCTCCCTTGTCCTCAAGAACTAAACGAACTACTCACAAGAAATCATATGGATCAAGATCAAAGATGATATGATAATGGATAACAATGTGAACATAAACAATAATCCAATGGTCCCACTCACAAGCATCAACTACAACAGTAATTAACACCGGGAAAGTTTCCCCTAAGATTAAAGCAATATCCAACACAATTGTTATAGCGGGACGGAGTGGTGATGATGGTGTTGGTGGAGATGATGGTGTGGATGATGATGATCCCGATGAAGCCTAGCTTGACGATGGTGTTGATGGCGACGGTTTCCCCTCTCCGGGAAGGAATTCCCCCGGCAAAAATCTGTCTGCCGGAGAAATCTTTCTCTCTTGGTGTTTTCTGCCTCCCAGAGGTGGCAGAAGTCTATCTGTGGTCGCTCCCCTAGTGTTAGTGTTCCGTAGGGAAAATATAGACGAAGGGGCGGAGTCGGAGGCCGAGCAGGTGGGCCAAACCCACCCTAGGCGCGGGGTCAGGTGGGCCCGCGCCTAGGGGGTGGGCCCCCTGAGGCCCCCCTTCACTCCTCCTTCTGGCTTCCTTCATCTTCCGGTAAAATAATATGTTTCCATATTTTTCCGGTATTTTTCTGATCTTCGCGAAATTGCACTAAAACGCCTTCTTTTCCATCAGAATCCAGACTCTGGCAGTCCATCCTCCAGAAATCATCCAACATGCATAAACAGATGAAAAGCCATAAGTAATACTTCATAATAAGACAAATATCAATGAATATAGGTAAATTATGATATAGAATGGTGATGCAAAATGGGCGTATCATTGGGATCAACACTCCTATTTATCGAAAGTACTACGATACTGTAGGAGGTCCCTGCCTTTTAATAAGGTAGAGATCCATGTGTTTATAATGCTAGTCCCTGGATCAATAGCTAGCATCCACAGTTAAGATGTAATATCAAGAAACAAAGGTCATAATACAACTTTATAACCAGGAATAACATAATTTTATTACATCTTACATAGCTCATTTGGCTATTGCATTACATTGCAGCAGAATATTTATAAGCATGGGGTCCTTCATCTTCAAAGTGCCACAGGCAAACATGTTGGTTGTAGACTTGTAATCCTAATCAATCAACTTCACTAATATCAAACAAACCTGCAACATAACAAGTTACAGCCACAAGGGTCAATACATTTGAATTGTATTGGCAAGTTTCACTACTATGTAGAAATAAGTGGATCCTACCATTACATGCATATTTGGCTAAGTAGAGTTTAAGGCTCATTTGCAGAAAGCAATAATTTATCCAAACTTTTCAAAGCAGTTTTGATCTTTTTCAAAATCTTTCTGAGCTCCTTGGTACTCCCCAAGTGCTTCAGGTTTTTGTCAAAATCTCTTGAGCTCCTTGGTACACCCCAAGTGCTTCAAGTCTTTGTCAAAATCTCTTGAGCTCCTTGGTACACCCCAAGTGCTTCAAGTCTTTTGTTGTCACTTTAAAGTTTTTCTTTTAGAAATTTAAATGTCGAGATTTCCCATAGCTTCAGGCTTTAGTTGCTCAGTATTGTCCATAACCGGGAACACGGCTAAGTACTTAGATTTTTATCTTCTGCAGAAGTTGTACACTTTACCCACATGACACAATCTCATCTTGTTGCCACCAGTGGCCGCTGGATAAGTACTCACCAAGATGGAGTACTGGCAGATTGAGAATGTGACGAAGTCTTTCCATAGGGTCCTCCCATACACAATGCTAGCTTGTCTTCAGGCACCAATGTAGGGTTCCTAGTTCCCTCATTTCTAGTTAACCTGAAGACCAATGCATGGGTCTTCCCAATGTAGTTGACTAAGCCAGTGCCCATTTAGCATGTGGCTGTACACGGAAGCCACTGTTGGAGAAACATGTTCAATCTCTAAGTCCCTGGGTGGTTTTCATCTGGTGCACAACAAAAAGAGATTGCCATATAAACATGGTTCCTCTTGTTGCTACCTTGTCCAAAACTTGAGTATCCTTGTCCACCCAGGTGGTTCATTGAGTACTTGTTTTATTACATAAAACATAAGTCTTTTCTCAACTTCATAAAATCTCAACATGTATCTCTTCTCAAAATATATAGCATGGCTAAGCATATTACAACTACATTGTTTCCACTAAGGAATGTATAAGGGTATCCTATTAGGATTTAGCATAGCATAAAGTATAGAAATCCTTTTCATGCATGTTTCAAAAATCCACTAAGTATAATGAAAATAGTAGGACTTTGGATGATAGTGTAACTTGCCTTTTTGGAAGGGAATGTTGGTTCACTTCTTGATCTTGCTAATATCACACTCTTCTAACTTCACTACAATCAATCAAGCAAACACAAATTCAACTAGCATTCCAAACAATAATCAAACAAATTAACACACATAAAATATTAGAAACTAAGTCATGCATGCAAGCATGTAAAAGATAGTTTTATTTGCAAAGGTGGTTTCTACTAGACTCTAAACATTGTAAGGTTCAAAGTGGTCATTTTCCAAAGTGGCAAAGTCATTTGCAAAAGGGTTTTTATCTATAAACCATTTTTAAAATCCAATCATTATTTTATGTGGTGGAAAATGTTTTTAGCAAAGCAAAAACTTTATATTGTTCACCAAATAAGTTGTTAATTCACAAAACTTGGTGTTTTGGGTCAGTAGGTTTGAATCAAAACATTTTCCAAAGGTTTTTCTCAAAAATCATTTCCATAACAAAATCAATATTTTTATTTGACTAGATATGAGCTAATGCAAGTTTTTATTCCTAAACTTCACAAAATTCATTTTTAAATCCATGGGTTGGTTCCTAGGGTCAGTAGGTTTACAACAAACCATTTTTGCAAAGATTTCATCCCCAAAATCATTTTGGAATAAATTTCATATCCTAAACAAGCATACACAAGTTTCTGCAAAAACAAACATTTTAACAGAAGCTTTTTACTAAACAAATGGCATGGTTGGCTAGGGCTTGTTCCACTGATTCCATTGATATAAACTTTGCAAATTTTGGACGTGTGGATCAAAAGTTATGAGGTTTACAAATTTGCATCTAAATCAGATTCTAAAATCTGTTTTAAATCATCTAGTGCCACGCGGCGGCTTGCTATTGGCTGATACCGGTTCGGTCGGATCAAGCTTGCTGGACCGTAGGATCTAACTTAGATAGAGTGGCACAGAGGCACACGATACCCCTTCGGTCAGATCTAATCGCAGCCGCAGGATTTTAATCGCACGACGCACAACACACTGGCCATAGACGGGCGGCGCTGGCGGCGGCAGGCGGCGGCGGCGTGTCTGGCTACGGCGGAGCTGGTGCTAGAGGAAGCGAGGAAGAGGTTTGCGAGGCTTACCAGGATCGCAGGGTTGCGGTGAAGCTCGAGGTGGTACTGGTCTGGCAAGGGGCGCACTGGAGCGGGAGTAATCGCTCGCCGGAGTGGGTGACGACGTCAGGCGGCTCTGGAGGTCGTCGAAGGCGACGTTGCAGATCACCCCGAGGAAGAATAAGGGCATGGTTAGACGCGGTTTGATCTGCTGATGAAGTGAGCATCAATAGGAGGTGTCGGGGCGGTCGAGACTTACCAGGGGAGGTCGCCGGAGAAAGAAGCAGACGTGGCGGCGCTCAGAGGTTGTCGAAGCCGAGGCTCTGGGGTGAGCGCGGACGAACGGGAAGAACTGGGAAAAGCGCCAGAGGTTGGGGATCACGGCTGTGTGCTCAGGGAGGCAAGGGGAGGTGTCTACTGGCCGGAATCGATGGAGAACCTCGCCAGAGGCAGTGGCGGTCTGAGAGAAAATTAGGGCAGCCTGATGGCTCCGGTGGTGCGGCGTCTGGGGGAAAAGAGAGGGAAGACGCAGACGGTTATATGGGCATGGTCGCGGGGTGGAGTAATGGCCGCTGTTAACGCGAATTGAAGACGACGACCCGCTGTCGTGGGACCTGCCTGTCAGCGAGAAAGGGAGAGAGGGAGAGGGTCCACTTGTCGGTGTCTGCGCGGGTGCGAGAATGAGTGGAAAACGATTCGCGCGTGGGGGAAGTAGCTGGGCTGGAACTGGGCTTGCTGGGCCAGACGAGTTGGGCTGAGTCCTTTAGCAATTTTTTTTGTACTGAATCTTTTTCCTTTTTCCATTTCATTTTCTGTTTTGAAATTCAATCAAACATTTCAAACATTCAAATCAATCAACTTCCACCACACTTTTTATTTGAGTTTGGTTCTGTTTAACAACACAAATCCAAGTCCCAAAATAAAATAATATATTTATTTTAGGGTCCATTAATAATTAAATGACTAGACCTTAATCATTTAATTCAAATAGGATTTGTTTTAATAAAATCTTTATTTTTGAAAATATAAATGTAAAACCAAAAACACTTCAGTAGGTTTTATTTGAGAATATAAAATACTTGGAAAACTTGTTTAAAATAATTTAACAAGTTTTGGTGTTTTAATTGAAATGGGAAAAACCTTTACTTTAATAAAATTGGTTTATTAATAAACTCTCATTTATTTTATTTAAATAAACCTTTACTCTTTTAATCAAAGCAAATATTTTATTTCCAAAGCTTGGCCAAGGTTTAATTTGGCTCTATAAAATAATCCTTATTTATTTTTTTCTACCTTTGCCTTTGAAAACCAAATCTTTTTATTAAAAGATCCAAAATAGTAATTCCAAATATTTTTAACTTTATTGTTTATTTATCTTTTTTTTAAATCCCTTTAGGATTTTATTTGATCCAAATAGGTTTTGAAAGTTTCCAATTGGATTCAAAAAGTTTCTTCTCACCCTGAAAATCAACAAAGTTTTATTTTATTCATTTATTTTTCACATAACAAGATTTGGAAAATCTTGGGATGTGACAGATACACCCCTATACTTGTGGGTCATCAAGACTATTTTCTGGCGCCGTTGCCGGGGAGTGAAGCACTATTGAAGAGTGGGACTGGTAAAGGAAACTTCTATTGTGAGTATTTCTTTTTGTTTCTGTTTGTTACTTTGTTTCCAATATGGATAACCCACTTGGTTTCCTGTTTGGGAGAACTACTACCACTGTTAGGGTAGTAGATGAACCACCACCTGTTGAGATAGATCCTTTTAAGATACCTACAAGTATTGTTGATCGTGTTATGGATAATTATTATTTTGGGGATGGAACTGTCCATCCTGGTGATCATTTGCTTTTTATCCATGAATTATGCGGGTTGTTTAAGTGTGCAGGTATCACAACTGAACAGGTGAAGAAGAAGTTACTCTCTATATCCTTGAAAGGAAGAGCTGAAGAATGGTATAAGCTGCTAAAAAATGGACAATCCATGGAATGGGAGGAAATGGCATCTCTCTTTTATTCTAAATTCTATCCTCCTAGTGAGATTCATAAGGATAGAAATCTGATATATAACTTTTGGCCTCGTGATGGAGAGAGTACAGCTCAATCTTGGGAGAGGTTGAAGTTACTAATGTTTAAATGTCCTATTCATGAACTCCCTAACAATATCATTATCAATAACTTTTATGCTAGGCTTTCTCTTCATGATAAAGATTTACTAGATGCTTCTTGTGCTGGATCATTCACACGTATGAAGGAAGAAGCTAAATGGGATCTCTTAGACCGTATTCAAGAGAACACTGAAGCTTGGGAGAATGACAAAGGAAGAAAGTCAGGTACAAACTATGATTATGAATGCATTAAATCTTTTATGGGAACTAATGACTTCTGTGATATTAGCAATGAGTTTGGTCTTGATTCCCAAAGTATTGCCAACTATTTTAAGGCATTTTCCTCTTACATAGAAATTCCCAAGAAGAAGTGGAATAAGTACCATGCTCCTTATAAAGATGTTAGTCATGTTCCTGTTAGAAGCACCAAAGTTTGTACCACTAATCATATTGTGCCTGACCTTTCCCAGCTAAGGTAAAGGAGTATTCTATGATGATTAGTGCAGATAATAAAGGCACTAAGAAAACTGTGGAGCCTAATGAGCAATTGAATATTGAGCCTGTGGTAGCTATTGTGAAAGATCTTGACGCTGGAAATATAGAGGATGAGCACATTGTCTTCTGTGAAGATGATTCTAATATTGTATCTCATCCTAGAAAAGTTAGAAAAACTAGTGTTCTTGTGCTTTCTTTTAAAATTGGTGATCATTGCTATTATGGTTTATGTGATACTGGTGCTAGTTCTAGTGCCATTCCTTATGAGCTTTACAGGGACATTATGCATGAAATTGGTCCTTGTGAGCTTGAGGACATTGATGTGGTTATTCACCTTGCTAATAAGGAAACCATTTTCCCTATTGGTATTGTAAGAGATGTGGAGGTTCTTTGTGGTAAGATTAAGTATCCTCTGATTTTCTAGTGCTTAATTCGGCAACTAGCAAAACTTGCCCTATCATTTTTGGTAGACATTTCTTGAATACTTGTGGAGCTATTATAGATTGTAAGAAGGAGAAAGTTTGAACTAAGTTTGATGGAGATTCTTATGAGTTTAACTTTTCCAAATTTGCTAAAGCTCCTTGTGAAAACAGTTTGCCTAATAAAGATTTCAGGATGGAACAACTTGCTTCTATTGACCCAGTTTATGACCTTGGGCGTCTTTTTGATGACTGTAAGTATGCTCATTCTGATGATAGAGTTGGTTCCTGTGACTGTTATATTGTCAACTTTATTCAAGGTACTACTGAAAGTTATTACGAGAGAGGGAAACATGGTTTTATGCATCTCAATAATCTTAAGTTTCCCCGTTTTATGTTGAAAGCTTTGAAGTTGCATTTGTTTTGTCTTCCTATGCTAGTGGATTTTTGTTTCAACAATTTGTTTTCTCATGATACCCCCATGCATAGGAAGTGGGTTAGACTCAAGTGTGTTGGTTATTTGCTTCTTGATGCTCTCTTTCATTCCACATATATATATGTATATATCTCCTTTGTGAGCATCTTTAAAAGTTTCAAGCCTAACGTAAAGGCATTAAAGAAAAGTACTTGTTGGGAGATAACCTAAGAGTTTGGTTGAGTCTTGGAAGTTATTACTTCAGTAATAACCGCTCCTTATCCTTTTTGTTTTGGTTTTTGTGTCAAGTTCAACTACTTTTGAGAAGTAGAGTTGTGAAAAGTGGTTGTCCTGGGATAGATTTTTGTGCTGCATTGTAAAATTCGTGAGGGAGCTCAGTACGTCAGATGGAGCTGTATTTTTCTGATATTGTTCTCCAGGTTGTTACCCCACTTTCATTATTTTTGCAATTTTTAATTTGAGCAACAGAAGGTTTTCGAAAAAATCAATCTTTACCCGCTGGTCTGTTTTAACAGATTTCTGTCATCATTTGCATTTGCCTCTTATATAAGACCTTGTTTTGATGGATTTCAGTTGAAGTGTGAACCTAAAGGTTTATTGTTTTTGCTTACACTAATATTGCCATTGAAGTTTGTGTCTTGCCTTGTGAGAAAAGGAATTTCCAGGAGAAGGAGGAAAGAAGTCTGCAGAGTTCATCTCTGAATAGGTAAAAGTGGTGAAAACAGAAGGTTCGTGAAAGCCTAATCTTTTTGTATTTTGAAGTTTTTCTTACATGAGGAAAGTTATGAGATGGAACAGAGGAGGAACCGGAGGCCGGGGTGGCCAAACCCACCCCAGGCGTGGGCCCCAGCTGGCTGTGCCTGGAGGGGGTGTGACCCCCCGAGCTCCGACTCCGCCTTGTTTTCATATCAGCACCTTACTTATGCTTTGAAACTTCGTAATATATAACCCCCCGGATCCCCCGAGGTTCGTTCATCATGTTCTCGTCGTGTTTTCGTTTCAATCCGTTTCTGTCAGGAAATCTTCTCAAGTTTAGAGCACCATGGTCTCCGCCAACGACAAAGGCAAGAAGCCCGGGGAAGATGATCCTCACAATCCCAAGGAGGAGGAGATTTTTGTAGGGGATGAAGAAGACATGGAGGAGGAAAAGCATCCAGATACCCGCTCTACCGTCGCAAGCATTGGATGGTGGCAAAACCTATCAAGCTTAAGAGGACATCACGGATGTCTACAGGAGGGAAACCTCCACGTCTTATCTACAATCCACGGTCATCTCCTCCACGTACCAAGAGACCCTTCCATACTCTTATACATTAGCATCAATACCAACATGTGCCCAAAGGTAACTTGCTCTCGACGTGGGATATTGTCACATCCCAAAATTTTCCAAATTTTGAAATGTAAAAAATAAATAAACAAAATAAATAATTGATGAAATTTAGGGTGAAAAGAAACTTTTTGATTCCAAATGGAAACATCAAAACCCATTTTGAACAAATAAAATTCTAAAGGGATTTAAAAAGATAAACAAATAATAAATAAAATTATAAAAGTTGGAATCACCATTTTTGGATCCTTAAATAAAAAGATATGGATTTTATAAGCAAAGGAAGAAATAAATAAGGACTATTTTAAAAAGCCAAATTAAATCTTGTCCAAACAAATGAAATGAAAGATTTTTGTTTAATAAAAAGAGTAAAGGATTATTTAAATAAAATCATAAGGATTTATTAATATCCAATTTTATTTAATAAAGACAGTTCCCAATTTAAATGAACATTAAAACATATTAAAGTATTTTAAATAATAATAATAATAATTCAAAGTAAAGTTATTTTGAATAAATAAAACCTACTAAAAAAGGTTTGGTAAAATTTAGAATTTAAATAAATTTTGAAAACATAATTAAAACCTTATTTGAATTAAGACAAGGGCCTATTTTAAATAATTAATATACCCTAAAAAATAAAAGAAATATTCTAAATTGGACTTTAGAATATGTTAATAAACAATATTAGAATATACTCAAAGTTTGGTAAAGTTTTGATTTCAAATGGTGTTTGAATTATTTGAACAAAAATCAAAACAGAATAATAGAAAAGGAAAAAGAAAAAAAGATCAGGAATTAAAAAAAAGAAACAAACCCAGCCCAGCAGCAAGGCACAGTCCAGCCCAAACTCGCATCCCATTTCGCGTTTTCTTTTCTCACGCGCAAACACACCCACGCAGACGCTGGCCAGCAGACCCCACACGCTCTCTCTCTCTCTCCCTCTCTCTCTCTCTCGCTCTCTCGCAGACAACCTGGCCCCACTCCGCCAGTCAGCGTCATCAACCTCGCGACCGTCCCCCCCATCACACCTCGTCGTTCTGCCGTGATTCAATTCTCGTTAATTCGAGTTATTGGCAATGTTAATTCCTCCAACGATGACGCACACTTAAATGGCCACACCCCCTATCCATTTTCCCCCAGACAACGCTCCCCCTCGGCCACCAGGCTGCACGAATTGCAAGCCCACGCAACCACGGCTAGCTCCTCCGCCGATTCCGGCAAGGACAATCACCCCCTCGGCCCCTGCTTCACATGGGCTTGACCAGCAGCTTCTTGCGCATCTCCCTGTACCACTCACTTGCTCGCGCGCGCTCCGAATCGTTGGCAAGGACGACCTCTGAACACCGCCGCCTCTGCTCCAAACTCTGGCGACGCCCTGGTATCCTCTGACCTTCCCCTATTTCTCTAGTTGATACGAGTATGATCCCCAGCACCATACGCATCTAATCCCACTCTCTGTTTGCCTTAGCGCGCCCTCAAACCTCGTCTCCGACAACGAACAAACGATCCCGACGCCGCCGCTAGCTCCGGCGAGCAATCCCTGACTCCACCGTGCGCCCTTGGATTGCTACGACCACGTCGAGCTTCTCTGCACCCCTGCGAACCCTGTGAGCACCTCCGTTCCCTCTCTTGCTTCCTGGTTCGCCGGCAACTTCACTGACAGAGCCGCGCCGCCGCGCAGCCGCCGTCTAGCGCCGCCAGTTCCTCGCAGGTGCGCTATAGCCGTTAGATCTTCATCGCATGGCTCAGATTAGATTTAAAGCGAAGCGGTATCAGACGTTGTGTGTCGTGCGATTTAATTATATCCAACGCACCGCATCAGTCGATCCTAGCGAAGCGATATTATCCAATAAAATTAAGACACGTGTCTGCCTTGTTTGAATAAAATTCTAGAAATGATTTTAGATTGATTAAACTTGCAAAATTCATAACTTTAAATCCACACGTCCAAATTTTGCAAACTTTATATCAATGGAATCAGCAAAAATAATTATATCCAACCATGCACTTTGTTTAATGAATTGCTTCTGGAAAATTAGTTGTTTTTGCAGAAATTTGTGTAGGCACATTTTGTGTATAAAATTCATTCTAAAAATATTTTTAGGATAGAAACTTTTGTAAATGGATTTTTTTGAACCTACTGACCCTAAGAACCAACTTGTAGATTTAAAAATATATTTGGTGACACTTAGGAAGTAAATCTTTAAATAAAAACATTTCTAGCTAAATAAAAATATTGAACTAGGTTTAAAAATGATTTTTGACTAAAACCTTTGGAAAATGGTTTGATTTAAACTCCCTGACCCTAAACACCAAGTATTAGGATTTAAAAATATAATTGATGAACCTTAGTAAATCATTACTTTGTTAAAGGCATTTCTAGCAAATAAAATATTACTTTGAATTAAAAATGGGATTTTGGATGAAACTTTTTGCAAATGGATTAATATTAAACCCTTAAATCATAAACACTAACATCTGTGTTTAAAGAATATATTTGGCTAACCCTACAAATTATTACTTTGATTTAAACCATTTCTAGCAAAACAAAATGATTTAAATGGCTATTTTCACCAACTTGAATTTAAACGGTTTTACCACTTTTGTAAATGACCAATAGGAGCTTTAAAATGTTTAGAGCCTACTAGATACCGCTTTTCCAAATAAAACAATCTTTTGCATGCTTGCATGCATTTCCTTGTTTTTGTTATTTTATGTGGTGAATTGTTTGAATGCTAGTTGAATATATGTTTGCTTGATTGAATTTTAGTGAAGTTAGAAGAGTGATATTTGCAAGATCAAGGAGTGAACCAATATTCTCTACTAAAAAGGCAAGTGGCACTATCATCCATGTCCTACTATTTTCACTACACTTAGTGGTATTTTGTAGTAAGCATGATAGGGCTACTATGTTATTATGCTATGCTATGTCCTATTAGGAAATCCATCTTCCTTAGTGAAAACAACAAAGTTGTATTATGCTTAGACCTTCTATAGACTTGGGGTGGAATATCATATCATGTTTATATGAAGTGTTGGAAAAATATATGTTTTATATAATAAAACAAGTACTCAATGAACCACCTGGGTGGAATGAGGATACTCAATTTTGGACGAGGTGGCAACAAAGAGAACCATGTTTATATGGCTATCGTTTTGTATGTGCACTAGAAGGAAACTACCCAGGGACTTAGAGATTGAACATGTTTCTCGTACAGTGGATTCCGTGTACAGCCACATGCTAAATGGGCTCTGGCTTAGTCAACTACATAGTGGAAGACCCTTGCATTGGCATCTTTAAGTTAACTAGAATTGTGTATTGGAAATATATCCTTACATTGGTGCCTGGTAGACAAGCTAGCATTGTGTATTGGGAGGACTTCTATGAAAAGACTTTGTCACATTCTCGATCTGCCGTACTCTATTTGGTGTGTACTTATCCAACGGCCACTGGTGGCGTCAAGACGAGATTGTGTCATGTGGGTAAAGTGTACAACTTCTGCAGAAGGTCAAAATTCTAAGTATTTAGCCGTGTCCCCGGTTATGGACAACTCTGAGCAACTAAGGCCTGAAGCTATGGAAGATCTCGACATTCCAATTTCTCAAAGTAAAACTTGATGGTGTCAACAAGGGATTAGAAGCACTTGGAGTTCCCAAGGAGTTCAGAAAGATTGTCAAAAGATCAAAACTATTTTGAAAAGATAGGATAAAACTATATTGCTTTCTGCAAATGAGCCTAAACCCTACTTAGCCAAATATGCATGTATTGATAGGTTCCACTTATTTCTACATAGTAGTGAAACTTGCCAATACAATTCAAATGTATTTACCCTTGTGGATGCAACTTATTATGTTGCGGGTTTGTTTGAGGTTAGTGAAGTGTGTTAGGATTACAAGTCTATAACCAACATGATTGCCTGTGGCACTTTGAAGATGAAGGACTCCATGCTATATAGTTATTTCTGCTGCATTGTAATGAGATAGCCAAATGAGCTATGTAAGATGTAATGAATTATTTTATTCCTGGTTATAAAGTTGTATTATGACCTTTGTGTCTTGATATTACATCTTAACTGTGGATGCTAGCTATTGATCCAGGGATTAGCATTGTAAACACAGGGATCTCTACCTTATTAAAGGTTGGGACCTCTACAGATATGCCTCGTTCTAACCATGAAGGGAAGGAACACACTAAGAAGGAAGAGTGGGGAAAGAATAGTAAGGACTAGGGCTATCGGTCCGATATGATCATGAACCGCATTGAGCAAAATTCGGAGTTGATTCGTACTCTGACCTTTGAGATTAAGGATTTGAGGAAGCTGATTGAGGATATTATCAAGAGAACACCACCACCATCGAAGGAGTAATTCGTCATCAGGTTTGGCATCCCCTTTGGCTTGTTCCAAGCTTGGGGGAGTGTCGCGGTATCACCACCTTTATTTTTTATCTTTTACCTTTTTAGTGGATTCATATCTTTGGTAGAGAAGTTATTTTATAGGTTGGTTTGCATGTGGAAGTATCTCTCCTTTAGTTGATTATCTATGTATCCCTTGGTGTGAGTGCCTTTATGGAATATTAATGAGAAGTTTCATCTTTTACTTTTTGCACTTATTATTTTAGTTTGCAATCTCTATTATATGATGGATCTTGTTGATCAGTATTGCCATCACTTTGGGAGCATCAAGTAAATCTAAATTGGTTTTGGCAAACCAAGTTCTGGTCAGTAGCAACACTTTTTGAGGTTTGAAAGAAAAAGATAAAAAGCTTACAGGTATTTTGTATCATTTATTTTCTTTCTTGTTGGATCATAAGCTTAGTATTCTTTATTTAAGATCTTTTGTGTCTTCAAGGAAGATTGCATGTTTAGCTTTATCACTTGTAGGTTTGCTTGTTTCCTTCAACTCTTTTGCTTGCTACCCAGCTTTGCTAGCCAAAAACCTGTTTTGAGAAGGCATACTTCTCATGTTTCCAATCCCTTTAAACCAAAACCTTTGCCATTTGTGTCCACCATATCTACCTATTAGCACTTTTGCTATTCCAAGCAAATTCTCAAATTTCATCTATCTTTCGAATTAAAAAATATTTTGTTATGTGAAAACTAGTTAGTAAAGCTCCCACGAACTTGATGGCATACCTTATTTTCTTGCCCCTAATAGACTTGAACCATTTTGTCATTGAAGTTGTATATGCTTGCATCTATACATTGGGATTAGCAGAACTGTGCCGTCACGGGGAACGCTTTCAACATTGCACCCATACGTTGTACACGGTTGATATCATGCTCTTTTGTTTGCGGATGTCGACGGTGTGAAATAAATAGGGAGCTTGTAAGTCCGTGGAGTGATGTATGTGTGTTAGATAAACACCTAGGCCTCTAGCCTAAGCCATGCCTAATCATGGTGGAAACTTGCAGCATCACCATAGTGAGCATTCTGTGAAGCATCCTCAATAAAAAGCTATTCACATAGTAAATAAAAAGATCGCTGAGATGATCATTGTCTGCTTGCCTTGTCATTTTGGTTATGGGATAGCTCCTGTACCATGTGCAAGGGGTACCCCGTTGGCGGTTCTTTATGATAGACATGTACTTACAATGACAAGAACTTACCGGTAACTAAAGTTGAGTAGCATGAGGAGCGGCCCTCGTACTCAAGGGACATGAGATTGCCAACTTATATTTCGTCAAGCATATACTCCATCCTTGTTCACTTTAACCTTAATCATCTCAAGATGCCTATGATAGGGCAATGAGGGCTCAAAGCTAGTAAGTACCATAATCTTTTGGAAGCTCTTTATGACTTGAAATCCCTGCTGCCCTCTATGATGGGTCCTTTCTTCTACTTTTAAGTTGAGTCAGTAAACTTACTTCCTCTCTATCTCCAGCAAGCATTTGAGTTGTTGTGTTGCAAGCATTCATATGGTGATTTATTCAATCATGTTATTTATCTTCCTTGTTTGCACAAGACTCTTATCTATTGAGTATTACTTTGAAAGCCTTCATTGTGAAAAACCTTTTGGAGCAAAGAGTGCTCCTGTTATAAAACTTCTACGAAAAGCTTTTTGTGAAACTGTTTGCCAGCTATTCTCTGACCAGGAACAAAAGTTTGCCAATTCCAATTATGATTTATCTTTATGCATCTCTATTGTGACTCCTGTACTTGTTGCAAGCTAAGTTATATAATGGTGAGTTGCTTTCTTCTATGAGTTGTGTAATGGTAAGTGTGATGCTTTTTGTCCGTATTCTTTTATCGACACTTCACTCCATAAACCTGTGGACATGTTTACTGAGCTTAGTTTTCGCTTGGGTACAAGCGAAGGTCTAAGCTTGGGGGGAGTTGATACGTCCAATTTGCATCACCATTTTATATCATAATTTGCCTCTATTCATTGATATATGTATTATTATGAGGTATTACTTATGTTTGTTCCTCTGTTTTTGCATGTTGGATGATTCTTGGAGGATGAACTGTCGGAATCAGGTTTCTAATGGAAAAAGAGGTGTTTTGATGCAATTTCGTGAAGATCAGAAAAATATTGGAAAATTATATTTTCCCAGAAGACGGAGGAAGCCAAAAGGGGAGGTGTAGCCGGGCCACAAGGGGCCCACACCTCCTAGGCGCGGGCTCACCTTGCCCCGCGCCTAGGGCAGGTGTGGCCCACCTGGACGGCTCCCGACTCTGCCCTCTCACCTATATCTTCCTCACGAAACCCTAACACCAGGGGAGCGACCACAAAAAGATTTCTGCCGCCTCTGCGGGGCGGAAAACGCCGAGAGAGAAAGAGCTCTCCGACAGACAGATTTCTGCCGGGGAAATCCCTTCCCGGAGAGGGGATATCGTTGCCATCAACACCGTCATCAAGCGAGGATTCATCGGGATCATCATCATCATCCACACCATCATCTTCACCAGCACCATCATCACCACTCCTCCCGCTATAACAATCGTGTTGGATCTTGCATTAGTTCTTAGGGGAAACTTTCCCGGTGTTAATTACTATTGTAGTTGATGCTTGTGAGTGGAACCATTGGATTATTGTTTATGTTCAGATTGTTATCCATCACCATATCATCTTTGATCTTGATCCATATGATGTCTTGTGAGTAGTTCGTCTAGTTCCTGAGGACATGGGAGAAGTCATGTTGTTAGTAGTGGATTTTTGTTGAGTTATTATTCAATGGTTTAGTATTTAAGTTGTGGTGCTATTTTTCTAGTGGTGTCATGTGAACATCGGCTACATGATACTTCACCATTTATGGGCCTAGGGGAATGCATTGTGTATTTGGCTACTAATTGTGGGGTTGTCAGAGTGACAGAAACCTGAACCCCCGTTAGGACACCATTGCATAAGGGAGCGTAGGATCTCAGAGTTTAAGGCTGTGGTTAGGTTTATATCTTAATTACTTTCCTGTAGTTGCGGATGCTTGCAGGGGATTTAATCACAAGTATGTATTAGTCCAAGTAAGGTCGGTATATTAGCACAGGTTCACCCACACAACACTTACAACACCAAAGAAGAGTACTCACTATTTGAAGCGAAAGCACTTGACAGAATTCCCATGTGTCCTCGAGAACGTTTGGTCCTTATAAGTATTTCCACTGGCTTGTCCTTTGCTAAGAAAGGATTGGGCCACTTGCTGCAGTTTTTTGTTGTCTTTAGTACTCGCACTTTGTTTTGTTGCTTTATCAGAAAACCCTTAAAAATACGTTTGCTAAGTATTTACAAAGATTTCCTGCTCCTTACCACTAGTCAACACCTCCTGCTCCTCGTTGGGATCGACACTCCTATTTATCAAAAGTACTACGATACACCCCCTATACTTGTGGGTCATCAATTATCTTCATGATACTACCCTAAACTACTCTCCGGTTGGACACTCTAATCCATTGTAGAGCTATAACATCACTCCTCAAAGTCCGCCCTCCCCATCTAGATAGCCCCACACTGTCACCTTGAGCGCTAGATGGTTCCAACAAACACCACAATTTCATAAAGATATCCAACTCCAAATATAACTCATGATAAATATATATATAATCTAGCTTAAGTGCCACACACGGCGCGCACGCTGTCACTTTCACACACGTGGGGGAAAAGCATAGATCTATTAAAGCAATTGAGTATTTATGTAACCTCTAGCCTAAGTGCCACCACAGTATGCACGCTGTCACTTTCACACACGTGGGGAGAGCCGGAGATTGGTTTAAGCACTTGAGTAACAGAGTAGATCTACCTGATTACAAAGCTCATGATCTCAATAAGATCACACACATAGAGAGAGATGAACACATAGCTACCGGTAGAGCCCTTAGCCTCGAAGGAGAACTACTCCCTCCTCATCATGGGAATCAGCAACGACGATGGAGACGGTGGTGGAGATCGATGGATATGGCTCCGGGGGCACTTCCCCATCCCGACAGGGTGCCGAAACAGAGACTTTCTGTCCCCCGAATCTCCCCTTCTGTGGCGGCAGCGCTGCAGAACTTTTCGTGGATTTTTGGTCGATGATCTAGGGTTTCTGAGTCGAGAGCTTCTTATAGACGAAGGAGGCAAGGTCGATGGAGGACCAGGGGGCCCACACCCCCTGTGGGAGCCACCAGGGCTAGCCCGCGCCCACCTAGGGTGTGGCCACCTTGGTGTCCTCCTCCATCTCTGCTTCGTGGTTCTGTGTCGTGTCGGGTAAAATAATGACTTTGGCTTTTGTCCCGTCCAATTCCGAGAATATTCATTTTTTAGCTTTTTGAAACCAAAAACAACAGATAATAGGTAACTAGCACCGTGGCATGTTGTCAATAGGTTAGCTCCAGAAAGTGTATAAAAATACCTTAAAGTGTAGACAAAACATAAGACAAATGATATAAAACAAGCATGGAGCATCAAAAATTATAGATACATTTACGACGTATCAATGACCTTATTGTCAGTTGGCATAAATGCATCATGATCATGAAACCTTGATCATCAGCTGCCCAAGTCTATTAGGGACTCCTGGTTTGTTTATATACCGCACATGTATCAGTGTTTCCTCTTGATACAGTTATAATATGATATAAAACTATTATTAACTAATGAGATATGATAATAAACACCTTCATTATTTTCCTCTAGGGCATATCTCCTTCACCCCGGGCTACCGATCAAGCCCTAAGGCATTGTGTGGAAATCCGACCTTCTCTAGGATGAGAACTTAGGATGCGTCCATGTTAGTTATAGCATCTCCACCGACGCCACCCAAAGGATGGCCGACAAGATTGTCGGTAATGACTTTGGGGGTCGATGCCCAAACTGTCGGCGCTTTGGGGAAGCCCCACACCGGTGACCCCCAACGATCAATAGATAATATTTTTTGCAATTTAAAACTTTTCCATACATGAAAAATCTTGAAACTAAAGATACAACGGGAGAAATCTATATCATGGCGTTGAAGTAGGGTGATCCTATGCCTGTAGCTCCCTCTTCCTCCTCGGCATGGCGCCACCGGTGTCTCTCCGTGTAATGGCGCTCCCTATCCTCATGCGACCTCGCGTTGCAACGGTTCCTCTCCATCTTCGCTACCCACGCCACCGCCACAGCCTCCGACGAGCACATGCCCCAACCCAAGGTCCCTCGTGAGCGCCAGTCACCACCCGTCAACAGGAGGGATCTTCTGCGAAGCCTTGTTCTTCGTGCGCGCGGATCTCCCGCACTCGTTGTTCGTGAGCCGCATGGAGCCGACTCCTCGAGCGTCCAGTGTACCTCCGCCTCTACGTACTAGTAGCTGAAGTCGAACTCCTCCTCGGCGGTGGCTTGTTACGCCTTTGGAATGGATAGCCCGTTGATCCAAGAGCTCTTCCACAGGCTCGTCTAGCCCGCCACCGTCATCGTCTTCCTCCCGCTCCGTCTGCGGCTACTGCTCCGGCTCCTCCGACGCAGGGTAGCGGGCGCGTGCGGTGGCTTTCGCCCAAGTGGTGGGGAGGTGGCCAACCATTGTGTGGCGCGTCGGTGGTCCGCGGGCTCGAACCTTTTTATAGCAGTGCATCCGCTCTAGCGAGAGAGCGCATGAGAGAGAAAAGAAGGCGGAAAATAGTGGCGGAGCCGGTAAGAAGAAGAAAATTGCAACGTAAAACGGTGGCAGAACCAACGGGAAACAGTAGCGGCAGAACCCTTTCCCACCGTCAGGCGGCGAGCCATCACGGACGAGCGGTTTTGTGTGGCTGGCAAGGGAGGCCGACGCTACCTTTCCAGCTTGGCGCGTGTTGCCCGCAACCCCAATGGTTGCCCGGGTGGCAAGGGAGTGCCGGACAGATTCGAGGACTGCTCCGTTGTGGATCGTTTTTAGCCCGGACGCCGGTAAAGATGCTCTTAGACCCCATAGTTATGGATTTCAAGATTTCTTAAAAAATTATACACCGAGAAGGCTTTAAAATTAGTCTAACTAAGAAGAAGAAAGAGAAAAGATCATTCGTCACCCGTGGACTCATAGCAATCACCACTGGGTTCTTTTTCCTTTTTATATAATCAAATCTATACACTCCATCCTCACTCCTCACTCAGAACCCATCTCTTCCACAGCGACTTGTCCTCTGAGCCACCCCGTACCTTTCCTCTTCCCCTCTCCTCTCTCTCCGTGGGCTACCCAAGCTCCAATCTGACCCAATGTGGCCATGAAATCTCTCCTATAGTCGAGCTGCTTCCGTGCCGGGCCCCAGCGCCGCCGCCTACGCGTCACACCCCAGACACTCGCGCGCATCGCCGCCATCGCCGTTCCCGTTCTACCTCATCGCGCCCCTGCAGTCTCCAGCCCGTCCGCAATCTCGAGCATTGTTTCGAGGTATGAGCGTCTAATCATCATGTGATAGCTTAAGCTCAGACTAACCTCAACAGATTTGGGCGAATCATCGGCGACTACCGTCCCCCGATTTGGATCCTGACGGCTTCTAATTTCCTTCCAAGCAGGTAGGATCCCTGGATCCGTAAGAGAAACCTAGCCGGGGCTGCGGGGAATGTGATCAGAAGCAACCGCTGTCAGAAATGGCTATACCAGGGAGCAGTACTGGAGTTGGCGGCAGCACCACCAGGCCCAGGCCGGCCAATGGCGCAGCTGCCATCAATGCTGCCGCGATGGCGGTCGGTTCGGCCGACGCCAGATTCCAGTCCCAGCATCTGCAGCAGGATAGGGTATATAAGCTTACATGTTCTTGTGCACGCAACCACTTAAGCTTTTGGGTACTTTTTGTGCTGCCTGCTTTAGATTTGTGTACCAGTACCTGCAATTGCTAGGCATCGGCGATCTAGATGAGCACAGCCACCGCGTACTAAGTACGGACTGTACTGGCCACTAGTTGCTGCAACTTGCAACTAGGACATCTTTACCCCCAACAATTATGCTTTAGTACCAACTCCTTGCCCTTGCTTTGCATGATAAGCCGAATTGACTATTCTTGTGGTTGCTGGTCCATGTTGAATTGCATGAATTTTGCACTGGTCCAGCAATTTTGCAAAGACCCTGTACCTTGTTCTGCTACAGCACCACCTGGAGTATGTTGCTCTCTCATTGCTTTCACAGATAGTGCAGATATAACTAATCAACTGATAGCTTCTGAGTCTGTTAGTTATCTGTTTGACGCTTTAGCCTGCACGGTGTTCGTAAAAACTCTGTTGTGTTTTCCTTTGTCTGGAAGAGCATTCAGCTCTCTCCCACGAAATCTGTAGTCTGTATGCTGAACATATTTGCTTCGTGCTGGTGTGCCCCTGTTTTTTAGATGAAAAAGTATATAACTGATGGATTGTCCTTATATTCACATGTTTATCTAGAGTTGAGGTCAGGGGCAAAGTAGCTTTTGACTCTGGAAAGGCCTTACTGTATGGTAGAAGCACAAACGCCTGTTCTTTTCATGCTAGGATCTTTCCGATTTGAAGTTTCTTCAGATTCCTGTGAGACACCTGTTGTCACGACTCACACTGATTCTGAAATTTATATGTTCTATATGCACGACAGCATTTTATGCTTACGAAGTTTGGTTGCATGGTTAATTACGAAGAAATGGTGTTTTATTTCTGTACATATTTCCATAATCGTATGCAGTTTCATCATTGACTGAACTAGTACTTTTTCAACTATAAACTAGACTGTCGTTCATCTGTGAATTCAATTTTGTGTATCTTGACAAATAA
Organism: Avena sativa; assembly: GCA_916181665.1. Classification (NCBI taxonomy): domain Eukaryota; kingdom Viridiplantae; phylum Streptophyta; class Magnoliopsida; order Poales; family Poaceae; genus Avena; species Avena sativa. The sequence goes on from OV702283.1 coordinate 28,117,248, forward strand.
TTAGGAGGATGGTTTTTATTTCCATTTTAGGAACAATCAAACTCATGTATACATGTTTCTCTGTTCTTAACAGCAGGGCAGATGGACTGGCTGTTTTTCTGGCTTGTCATGTTTCGGATCACAGAAGGGTGGAAAACGCATAGTTCCTGCAGCACGTATGCCTGATGGGAATGCATCAACCAACCGTGGAAATGGTCGCCAATCTGGTAGCAATTCCAACCAAACTGGGGCTATGAATCCATCTCTTCTTGCTCCACCATCATCACCAGCATCCTTTTCACACTCTGCACTTGCTTCGACTGCTCAGTCACCTAACTGCTTCTTGTCAATATCCGCAAACTCTCCTGGTCCAACATCTAATATGTTCGCTGTTGGACCATATGCCAATGAACCTCAGCTGGTCTCACCTCCAACAGCCTTTTCAACTTACACAACTGAGCCCTCCACAGCACCACTGACCCCTCCCCCTGAACTAGCTCATGCAACCACTCCATCCTCTCCAGATGTTCCATATGCTAGGTTTCTTTCATCATCCATGGGTCTTAAAGCTGCTGGAAAGGAGCAAAACATGCATTACTTATCAGCAACATACTCTGGTGGTTCGGGACTCCAGGGATCATATCCACTTTACCCAGGAAGCCCTTCTAGCAGTCTCATATCACCCGCCTCAGTAACTCCAAGGACCGGTCTTTCCTCACCTATCCCTGAGCAAGATGTTCCCACTGCACATTGGAAGACATCTAGGTCTGCTTGTGACACACCGTATTCCATTGCTTCTCCCATCCCTGAGCAGGAGGTCCCTACAGCACAGTGGAAGACTTCCAGATCTGCTTGTGATACACCATATTCCAGGACATCACCGTCCAACATTTTTGGGCTCGATTCAGCTGCCTCTAGAAACTATCTGCTAGATGGCAATTTTTTCCGTCCAGCGGCATCTGCTCAGTTTTACCTGGATCAGGCTCAGCAGTCTTTTCCGTATAATGGTGGGAGGCTTAGTGTTTCAAGGGATAAACAAGATACTGATGAGGTTGAAGCTTACCGAGCATCTTTTGGATTCAGTGCAGACGAGATCGCTACAACTCAGCATTATGTAGAAATACCAGATGCTGTTGATGATGGATTCAGCATTTCCCCATTTGGAAACAGTGGCCCTGCTACTGAGGTGGGCTACGATCTGCCTAATCAGGTTCAGGACATGGATAAGATGGATAAATCAGTCTTCAATGTGAAAGAGATCACAAGCCCAAAGAAGCCAGCAGACCAGCTTTCCATTGGCACAACACATAAAGTAATGCACCTGGATATATTGAAAGGTAAATATCCTGACTTTTCCACCCAACAAATTCTGTTATATCTTGATATTACTAGAATAGTCAAGACTTTGATTTTCTTTGCAAGCTGCTGTCCAAAATAATTGTTCAGTGACTCGAGCATACTAGCACTCTACAACCTGAACTCAAATGTCTTTCTTGAACATACAGCTATACCCAGTTTTTGATTTGCAATACCTTGTAGATCTTGTATTCTTGTTCATGTTGCTGCAATCTTATTGTGCCCCTTCATTTTTTCTCAGGAACAAAAGGGGGACATCTGTCTGAGGATGAAGTGAGCGCGAAAGATTGCCATCCTTTCAGTAAGGCGAGGGATGAAATATCTCTAAAACCCATAGAGGTCAGGAAGAAATCTCCGCCTGGACAGGTTTGCTCAGATGCTGAAATCGAGTACAGGAGGGCGAGGAGTTTGAGAGAAGCCAACAGTGTTTTGTCATGGCGCAGTACACTGTCAAGGCAGCTACAGTAATGGCGCTCTAGTATAAAGGATAAGTTTCAGAGTTTCCTTAGCCTAGTGCGCATGGATTCGAGCTGTTAGAAGAGTAATCCGTAGCAGTCGAAGAGTAGCCTGTACTACATATATCTGGGGATTCTTACTGCCAGATTGTGATTCTGGATATGTGATGACCAGCTTTGTATTCTGTTTAAAATTACCCTGTTCCTCGTTTGTATTACTAGACAGTCTAATCGTTAGCCGGGGATATGAAATGAAATGGTGTTGCAGCAGTTGTTGCTCCGAATAGGATTGAATGCTAGTATGATTCTGATGCGAGAAGTGATCCTTAATTTGCTGCAATGCAATTGAGACTGATCAGCAACTGAATATGATGGTTGATTAGTGCAGGATTCTAGAGGAGCGTATTTTTGTCTGCACAATCCTCATGCTTCCTCCATGACATCGTGGAACCTCCTAAGTTCCTGGCATGATTGGAAACTGATTAGTGCGAGCTCTGTTTTGGTTCCGTTCTGGTTACCTGTGTAGACACTGGTGCAACAAAAGCTCACAACCATGCCACGCCATGTTACTATAAACATGTTTTCGTCCAGCTATATTAATATAGCAATCACACCCAGCTATATTAATATAGCAATCACACGATACAACTTTTCGCTATATTAATATAACCCCAAGATGATTCGCAACCGCCAAGCCCTTTGGAGAATTCCCATCATGATCCTAGCACTCCTCGCAACCGCTGCGCCCTTCACAGAATTCCCATCATGATCCACTCTGAAACGTCGTGTACCAAGCAGCATCTCAAAAGAAAGCAACACCTGACGCCCTTCAGGACGGACCGACAACACCCGCATGCATCACCGAGTCGGTGCCGAACAAGCCGACAAGGATTTCTTCCGACTCCACAAAAAGCCACAACCTAAACGATCCTCAACGCTCCACCCATCTTGTCACCCACTAGCATGCTCCATCACGGTTTTGAGGTCCTCATGGCCGTCTCTCCATGAACACCGACACTAGGCCTAAGAGACGAAAACAGGAGAGCAACGAGAATCGGGACGACAGTACCGCAGCTGGCGAGAGGGAACATCCTCCACATGTGCACGGTAACCGACTGGACGCGACAGCAGAAACATATACCAGGCCCAATAAGTCCGACCAGGCCCACAAAGTCCTCACCATCACGCTGCACTACGCCACATTGCCCCCACCCTCCATGACCCGCCGTCGCCCCACCACGCATCCAGCCCTGCCCGACCCAGATGAGGCCCAAGTGGGCTCAAATCTGGGCCGAGCGGGCTCCGGCCACCGCCATATGCTGCTCCTACGCCCCGCCACCAAAGGAGCGGCGCCATCGCTCCGATGCAGGCCGAGCCACATCGCCGCCGGCTACTCCCGTCCGAGTTGGAGCTCCTCATGCGGGGAAAAAACGGGGACGGCCCCTCAAGCAATCGGCAGCCGGCGGAGGACGGGAACAGAGCCCCCGGTTCGCCTCCCTCGGAGGGGGCGAAGCGCATCGCCTCTAAAGTCTAAACATTTCCAGAACCTCAACGTGATCGCCACGCCATGTTCTGAAGCATGAACAGAACAGACGACGCCTAATGGCAACGAAATTGGCATTGCGCCCATTGCTTTATTAAATCATGTCAACAATTGGCATGCGACCGGGAATGGCTAGTTAACTAGTCTAATGACACAGACAACCGCAACCACATTCATACATGACCAAGCTAGAACGGAGTAAAACCAGCTGTGCAAGCAAGATCATCCACTTCACGAAGGAGGACATGCATGAGCCAGACACGAGATCAGCACGAACAGGCTCGCCACTCTGGTCACGCGCATGCGTGCCCGCGACGACGTCGGTGGCTTCGGCGGTCACCGCTGAGCCTTGCGCGCGTCAAACGGCCGGGTAGCCTGCTGGTTCAGTGGTCCTCGGTCCTCACTGCTGGGCGTTGCGCATCTCCACCGTGCACTGCGACTTGAAGAGCGGCGCCAGGGACGCCGGCTCCGCCACCGGCGCCGGCATCGCAGGGTGTCGCCACCCGCCGGCCCCGCTGGGCGATGGCGCGGGCGTGGGTGCGGGCGTTAGCGTCGGCATAGCGGGGTGCTGCCACCCACCGCTGGGCGAGGGCGCCGGCGAATTGGCCTTCTCGTCTGCGTGGCGCTCACCGCTGATGCCGCCGGGCGAGGCGTGGCGGGCTGGGCTCAGGCTGAAGCCAGCTTCCCCGCCGCTCCTGGCCTCGGCCTGCTGGGATCCTCCCCCCTGCGCGCCCTCCCACGGCGGCGCTGGCGGCGTGACGAGCGGCGACAGGAGCGGTATCGGCGTCCTCCCGTCGCCCCACGCGGATGGGGACGCCTGGGCTGCGGCGGCCGGGCCGGCCGGCTCGACCTGCAGCGACGCGGGCGCCTTCTTCTGGAGCCGGCTCGGCGGGCGCTTCTTGCAGCCAGCGCCGCCGTGCACCTCGCCGGACGACAGCTTCATCTCCATGGATGGGCACCTACTTACGTGGACTTGTCTGACCGCGACGCGATCGGTCCTCTCTTCTCTCTCTCGTGACGATGACGATGCGCATGCGGTGCGCGTGGGGGGTTATAAAAGGGCGGCGCGTGACGAGGGGGCGGCCGGGTTTTGAGGAGGCGCGCGCGTGGACGGTGGGGAGGGATTCGTGCTGCGCGCCTTGCTTGTTTCCGGCCGGGATCACGTTAACGTTGGTGCGTTCGTTGCTTTTAACCGCAACTGCTGCCGATTCCCGGCGAAAGCCCCGCGGTGCAACGGCTGCCACGGTTGCGGGCTTCCGGTCCGTTGTAGCCGTCGGATCGTACCAAGATCTGAGTCGCCGAGAAGATTCAGTGCTCTTTTTTTTCAGAGGGAAACAAACTTGGGCGCATATCGATGCTCACCCTCGCAGAGCACGTCGACTACCATGTGACCCTTCGCCACAACGGGTGGAAAATCAGAATCTCTTGCACGCCGTACTTCCCTAAAATTGAAAATTTGGCACGAGTGTACTGCGCTAGCACGCTATATCAAGTTGCTATTGTTTATCTTTCTTCCGCTATGCATGTAAGTCTCCACTCGTTGCGTGTACCCTGTCCGAAATTCGGACCAAACTTTGAACGGACGAAACAACTTTTCGTCCTGGGTATGTCCAGTTTTCCACTCGAGTACCCAGCCCGAGTTTTCGGGTCGCCCATTTTCGCTCAAATTCGGCTCAAATTCAGCTCAAGTTCGTCCAGATTTCGTATAGTTCGGCATACAATGAATACAGAACAACTTATGGCTAAAATTCGGTGAAATTTTAAAAAAGTTCGACGTAAATGTAAACATAGTTCGACCTGCAGTGAAAGTACAACATATTTCGGCCAAGTTCGGTCAGTTCATGCTCGGCATCTACGTCGTGTTGTCCCTGCGTATCCATAGATGCTCAACAAGATCATCGTACAGCTGTTGATGAACCGCCGGATCTCGGATCTCCTGACGCATGGCGATGAATGCAGCCCAGGTTGGAGGCGCCTGATGATCAGGCTCGGCAAGAGGACCCTGTCTGTAGTATGGTTCGTTTTCCTCGAGCAAACGGCGGCGAAACACGTCATCTTCATGGAGTGGCTGGTCGGCGAAGTAGTCGGCGTACAACATGCAGTAGTCTTCTATCATTTGTCTCGTCTTGCACTTCCGGTGACCTGGCGCCGAACCATCGCGCTTGGGCTTCGCCATCTACATGTACAGCTAGGCAAGCGATGCGAGGATCTGCAAGTGCTCTTCACCTTCGGAGACCTCGGCGCTCTCCTCCTCCAGTAGTACGGCGAGCATCTCCTCGTCGTCGGAGTCCATGGCGAGTATCTCGTCATCGTCGGAGTCCATGGCCGAATCCGGCCAAATGCCGAATACTTGGCGGGCGTGGTGGCGAAGCACACAGCGGAGCAGAGCTACGGCGAAGCTCGGTCGGCGAAAGCGGCGGCGGAGAAGACGTGGAGGTTGGCGGCAACTACGGCGAGCGTATCTAGAGGCGTGAGTATGTCTCGACGCGGGGGAGCTCCGCCGGCAAAGTCATGGCGACAGGGGGCGCTGGGAGCTCTTCGCCGCAGTCTGGGCGAGTGGAGTAGGTGAGAATGAGACTGTCTCGCCGACAGAGCTGGTCTACGTCTTTTTTCGCGGCATCCGGCGTCCCTAGGGCGTACCCGGGAACCTGGGTTCGGCCTGGGTAGGCCGGACCAAAATACGCCAAATTCGGACGAAAACAGGTCCCTGAGTATGCGACTGGGCCGATTTTCGGCATTCGGACCTAATTTCGGTGTCCGGATTGGCGTCGTGGGTAGACGAGTGAAGCTGCTCTAATGCTTGTGAGGTGCAACGTATGTGCGTTAAACAACAACACCGTCTGTGACCTCGACTTCTTTGCGGTCTTTGCGGCAGCACTATGTCTTTCGGGCCAACTCGTCGAAACAATCTTTTTTATCCGCTATATTAATATACTCGTAACCACATGATACACAACGAGATTACTACTGGGTAAAATAAAATAGCACAAAAATAAGTCTGAGAAAATTAAATAAGAGAGAGAAATTAAAGCTAGCAATGCCAGATCGACTAAAGTTAGAAGTCTCACTGCTCTCCTATGTCACTAAATCATCGTGTCCCAAGGACGTTGCTCTCTGAACGGGTCTTAGGATTTTTTTTCCGATGCATGGAGGTGGGTGGGAAAACTTCTTATACCTTTTATATACCTAGGTTGTGGCATTCTCTCTATTGCTTCGACCTTACCTCTGTCTAATTCAATACCTTTACCTGATATCTTATATCCAAGTACTATAACTTCTTTGACCATGAAATGACACTTCTCCCAGTTTAGAACAAAATTAGTTTCTTCGCAACGCTGCAAAACCCTTTTGAGTTTATCCAAGCAACTAGTAAACGAAGTTCCATAGACAGAGAAGTCATCTATAAATACTTCCATTAGCAATTCTATAAAATTCATTCACTTTCTTTTACAGGATAGATTATACATGCATCCAGTAGGCGTACTATTTTTTTCTTACCACTTCCTTCATTTCAGGTTTCAGCCGTCTATTAAATTCTGCAACTGCTTTAACACCTTCCTCCATGAATATTCGATGGACGGCTATCATGGGACTAATGCCCTTCAAATCATCCATTGAGTACCCAAAGGCATTGCGATGCTCCTTAAGTACTTTCATGAGTTGTTCTTTTTCATCCCCTAAAAGTTTAGCACTAATAATAACAGGGAATTTATTTGTATTGTCCAAAAATCGATATTTATGAGTATCTGGTAAATTCTTCAATTCTAGAGGCGGTAATTCCTCGTCCCTCTCTTTTCTGGCTCTTCAAAAGCCTCATCAGTTGGAGGCCCTAAAATGGGAAGCGAATCGAATTCACTTTCTAATTCTTCTAGGGACTTGTTCTCCATAATTATTTCTTCATAATTTGAATCTTCATTTGCTTCTTCTACTTGATTACTAAAGAAGAGAGCTATCATCTCCTCAATAGTTTTTCCTTTCTCTTCTTCTTGTATTTGTAGAGGTTTGTCTTTAAATTTGGAAAAGTGGAATTCTTTTTCCGCTTCCCCGAGCTTAAGAGACACAATCTCCTTTTTGAAACCAACTTTGGCACCTAAATTATTCAAAAAGTTTCTTCCAAATATAATTGGGTAAAGAGTGTCAGCTGGCATATCAACAACTACAAAATCGATAGGATTTTCATTACCAATTATGAAGTTGCATCTTCAACTACTCTCATTGGAACTCTAAGAGATTTATTAGCTAACATGATTGTCATATCAGTATTCTCTATTGTAGCCGGTACTATCTCTTCTTTTATTTATAAATAAAAATCATAAGATATAACATTAACTGTGTTGCCAAGATCACATAAACCATAATGTGAGATTTCTTTAAATATGCAGGGAAGAATAGGCTTACCCACATCTTTTACCTTAATTTTACCTTCAACCAGTACATAAGTCTCTTTATCAAGTTCAGCTATGTTGCAATGTGCATAAATAGCCATAATTGATTCCTACCTCTTCATCTTTGGTTTCATCCAAATGTTCTTCAACTTCTAGCACACTTTCCTCTTCTTTCTTCTGATGTACTGCTTTAACCTGTTCCAAAATATGTTTCTGCGTAGTGCTAGGGAAAGGTATCTCATACATTGGTTCTAGGGAGGCTAGCGTTGCTTTAACTTCTCTTTTCTTCTTAGGTTCGGGTGGTGGATCATACTTAACCCAACCCTCTTTTGGAGCTTTTATATGTTTTGTAAAAGCTTTAACAACATGCAACACAAAATCTGAATCCAAATAAAGTTCTTTAGATAATTCATTAACATTGCCCTTTTTATCATATTCATGAATACATTCATAATATATTTCTATGCCTCCTTCGCTTCCTAGACCAAAATTCAAAGAAACTCTATGATCGCGAATTCTATTAACTAAACCCCAAACTTTAGTTATGGGAAGATTCATAAAAGCTCCTCTCACGCAAGAGTCTAGTTCCAATTTATTAGGTTCAATTAAACCACCATAAATGATATGCAATAAATATCATTCAGGCAAATCATGATGAGGACATTGATTAAATAAATCTTTAAATCTTATATAAGCTCTTACTAGTCCTTCATTAGGACGGTACCTCCAAGTCATTATAGGACGCCTGATTCCAAAAGATTTTGATAAAGGATAATACTTAGCTAGAAACTCACAAGCTAAATTATCCCAGATAGTAGTGGCTTCTGGTGGTAAATATCTATACCATGAGAGAGATGTGCTAGTCAAAGTCTGACTAAAGAGCTTTAGCCTTACCTCATTAGCGGTATACCCCGGTAATTGGAAAGTGCCACATATATCCTTAAAGCATGCAATATGCTCATATGGATTAGGATTTTCTTCATCTCCAGTAAATTTATTCTTGTGTAAAATACCAAGTAGTGGAGGATTTATTTCAAACCCCCTTGTCTTCTCGTTGGAGTTGTCTCTTTTATTAATATCACAGGGCTTCCCAAAGTGGCTGAGTGGGTTAGCACTAGTCAAATGCTCAAACTCCATCATGTTGGTGGGACCCCGTAACTCAAAACAAAACTTAGCAAGACTAAAATAAATAAGCAAAAACTAAAAGACCTACATCGCTTAGCTCCCCAGAAACGACGCCAGAAAATAGCTTGATGACTGCAAGTGCGCAAATTGTTTGTAGCTAGTTTTTCAATAAATATATCGATCCCATAGGGAGCGGGAGTTCTGAAGTCTAATAACTCTTGAATTAAATACTATAATAGTAGTGCTAAATAACGTTCTAAGTAACAATATAAAATGCGAGTTTGTGTAAAAAGGTATTTTTGGGTTTTTGTATAAGAGAACAATAAGTAAATTAAAACAAACTGAATACAGAAAGTAAGTATCGCGTATGCAAAAGAGATATAAAACTGCAATGTGAAAAAGTGTTCTCAGGGAGTAAGCGGATACACTAAAAGAGATATGAAACTACAACGGGAAAAAGTGTTCTCAAGGAGTAGCGAATACACCTCTAGCATTATAAAGGGTTTAAGGTAAAGATTATTATCATGAATATTCTAAACTATGTATGTGTGGAAGGAACTCCGTAATTGGACAAATAGGTAGCAGCCACTGCACACATCATCCTCATAACCACAACCGACAAGTAATTGACATCAATCGAATCACCGCGCTATTAAGGGATTTTATCCCATAGGATGTATCCCGAGGCATCTATAATGTTCCTTGAGTTTCCTCGGTTCCCAAATTGATATGTAAGGGGTGCTAACAGCTTTATAGTCAGTGTAAGTCCTAGCACACCTCCGTCTACCAACAAGTAGTTCCCTCCATTAAGTACCCACAAGAGGCAAATATTGAGAGGTTGACTTCCCTCAACATCAAGATGAAGACAATCTAACACATGGTCACAATGATGAATATCATAATAAACTTTATATTATTTCAATCTCATGCTAGGATTTCTCCATCCGCCCAAAGAACTAATGATCTACTCAGACATGGAGGCAATCAACATCATGACAAAGACAATGGAATCTATCTTAGATGAATAGTACTTGTATAAATCCACAATGAGTACGGAAATTACAACAAGATCTAGACAAGATGTTGATGAGATGGATGGAGATGGTGGCGATGCAGCAGTTGATGATGAAGATCGATGCCTTAGCCTCTCGGATCTGCGTATAGTGAAGATGGATCCCGGTGGATGAGTTCCCTCTCCAGATCCCTTCCGGAGGTGAGGTTTAGGAAATTTCTGGTCGTTTTGTATGTCGTCCCCTCATCCGATTGCACGGGGCGAAACTATTTGAAGAGGCGGTGGCGGCGGCAACTATACGGCGGCAACTATACGTCCGAAAAAATATTCTCGTCGTATAGTTGGTCGTTAAAGCCCCTGCGCACTGCGATCGCCTCGGGTTTTCTTCTGGTGTTATTGATATTTCCCAAATTAGCGATTTATGATGTTTTTGACTCCTTTTCACTCCAATACAACTGGGCCAAGAATTGTGTCCATCGTATCCATTATCTGTCCTGATCTTGGTGAAAATATACATAAAAGATGCGCGCAAATGCTGTAAAATACCAAGATCCTATCACTACAATGCAAAATAATAATATAAAACATGATGCAAATATGCACTCATCAGTTGCTTGAAGAGGAGAAGACAAATACACTTCCATAACCAATTCCCCAAGAGTTCGATATAAACCCTTGAGTCACCCTTGCGGGGAAAAGAATCTTACTACAACACTCAATATTTCTAGAAATCGCTCAATATTTGGACACAAGGTCCGAAGATTACAAATAAAGCAATTTCTCCACAAAGCATAATTTGTGCCATCAAAGATAATTGTGTCATTGTGCACTATACTACTACCCGACATCTTTACACTCTAGGCGGTGAAGCCTAAACAAGGAGATACCTTGCTCTGATACCAATTGAAAGGATAGAGATGTCGCCTAGAGGGGGGTGAATAGGCAATTTCAAAACTATTACGGTTTTGGCTTGATAGAATGCGGAATTAAACTAACGTTTATTTTACAAGCACTGATGTCTACGCACTTCTATTCTTGTAGACAGCTGTTGGGCCTCCAAGTGCAAAGGTTTGTAGAACAGCAGCAAGTTTCCCTTAAGTGGATTACCCAAGGTTTATCGAACTCAGGGAGGAAGTGGTCAAAGGTATTGTAACTACCTCGGTGAATTACGCTCCTAGATACAAGCCTGGATGAACGGTAGTGGTTGAAATAGTACGGTGGGGCCCCAAAAGCCACTCACGGGTAGACCTTTCGGCCGTCCCAACCACTTCCAATTCATCGGGACCTGTACGGGCAGCGTAATCGGCAGGCGAAGGGATCAACTACATACACAAATGAGTATGTATGCAAGCCACCATACAAAAGTACATCAGAGCCATTCCATCTAGAAAGAAAGGAAATATAGCAACGCCATACGGCAAGATTCAAATGACCTAGATAGATATAATATTTTAGGATAATTCCTCATACATCACACATCAGAGTATCAAGCGGAAGCGGCAAAACAAAGTCCGAGTACGGATAAGAAGCAAATCAGCATAAGATGCCATAGAAATAAGCACATCCCGCCCACAGATCTCACGGATCCCCGTTCCCGGAATCTCTACACCGAACGATCGTTGCCCACATCATCAGCCTCTTCCACCCAGTATCCGTCCTGCGAGTGTACCTGTTCATCTGAACCAATAATTTATCGTGTGAGACCCTAAGGGTACTCAGCAAGTCTTAATGCCTCTAAAGGGGACACAACCTGGGGTGACGCAATTGCAGCAAAAGATAAACCCTAGCAGTTCTATAGATACTCGCTAACCATCCGCCTAACCAATGATAGACGGATGTCCGTGAATTAATGACAACAGTTATAACAGTAATTTCATCAGATCCATCCTCCTCCTCGCTTACCAACGAGGAAGCGGACGAACAACCCCCCATCCGTTGGCAATTTTATTAACCATTCCATGAGTATTGCACTATTTACTAGTCATTTACTTAGTCAGATTAAAGCGGTACTTTAGTTATGCTTGTCTATGATCGAGAAACTGTGCTCCAAGTCGTCCATAACCGCGGACACGGCTTTCAGAAAGTTTTACCCTGCAGGGGTGCACAAATAGCAACACACACTCGATCAACCTCGGAAAAACCAAATCAAAACCCAACGAGGCCTTCACGACAAAGCAATCACAGGATTCAGAAATATTTCAGGGGGCCACCCCATTGAGTAGACCCGAAACGAAGCTAGCTGACTCCGAGACGGACTCAAGGTGTGCGACAATGGCTGTAAACGACTGGGAACCCAAAACTGGGATTGTCGATACCGCAAAAACATTCCGCTTACCTAAACAGTACAGTGTGCTCCTCGCACAATCGTAAATAAAGCAGTAAAGCATGGCATAAGTACAGGATCGTAAATAAAACCTCAAACTAGTTTGTGGCCTCAAGAAATAAGAATGAATCAAGCTCTGGCTCAGGGGGGTCCCATAAGCCTCCCGGATGTGGATAGCACGAATATTCAAGGAACAGGTTTCAAGTACTCGGGGTCCTACGGGACACAAGTGAGCAGGAAAAACCAAATAGAAGATATTGCCCACCGGTGCCACTTTCATTAGTTATCCCATTACTACTCAGGTTAAGTTGTTTAGGTACCTCGTTGTCCATCAGACTCTCACATACCCTACACATGCTGTTCTACGACTCGCATGGCTCAAACAACTCCTGTAGTAATGGCTCATGGGATGGAGGAACAAGCTTGGTGGGGTTTAAAAGTAAAAGCTATGCAATACTTGGGATTCAGTTTAATGCAATTCGCGACTCAATGATGCAAGAATAAGATAGAGGCAATAGGTACTGTATGTATGCAAGCATGTGGTAGTGCTTGCCTGGCAACTCAGTTGAAGCGAGAGACGGATCTGGGTAGTGCTCCTGGTTCTCTTGATATATCCCCTGCTCAGCGTATATTCGAAGAAGAACCAAACAAACAAGGACCAACATAAATAAAGTGCACAAGCATAGGAATAAAATGCGTCAAGCAAACAATCATGCCATGATGAATGATGCACAAGTTGCATGGCAATAAAGTAGCATGGCATGGGTGAGGTGTAGAACACAAGAAGTAACATTTTTATGGGGTTTTGGTCCCATTTTATTGTCATAATAGTTGCTGTATACTTTATATTTATATGATGCATGCTGCAATTTAAGTCATGGATAGCACAAACAGAAAGGTCTCGTCGAGCTGATCATTTTAGACATATCATTTGTTAAATTCGGAGTTATAAATCAAAAGTTATTAATTTATTAAGTTCCAGTGGCATTTGTTGTAATTTACTCAACTTGGAATTGTAAATATGCAAAAGGTAATTTGAATAGCATATTTGAAATCCTCACATTTTTCTGATCTCAAAACATATATTATTTATATTATTTGGATTTATATTTTTAAAGTTATTTGAAAACAGATTTAATTTTGAATTTGAATTAATTTGAATTAGGTTTAAATTAAAACAGACACACATATATACTTTTATACTCAGGGGAACCCAGACTCTGTCAATGACAGGTGGGCCCTGTGCTGACTCAGCACCACACATGCGCACAAGAGAGGGGGGACTGCGGGTTAAATTCCAGAAACCACGGGAGCCTTTTTGCAAATGTGCATACGACGCTGACGGTGGGCGAAGGGACTGCGGGTTGAGCGGCAAAAAGCACAGGGGTGTATGCGCAAAAGGTGCAGCGGCACTGTTTTTCTTCTACGCGCGGACGGACGGCGCCCGACAGAGCGGGGTGGGGGTTCGAACCTGCGTCGAGGGCGCGGGCGCAGAGGGCAGAGCCGCTGCGCTGGCTCAGGGTTGGTGTCAGGGAGGGTCGCGTGGCCTAGGTAAGGTTCTCGCGACGAAAAGACGGTCCTCGACGACGTGAGCTCGCCGCGCCGAGAGCGTTCGACGAAACGCGCAACGCGGACAGGCAGCAGATCGGCTAGCGGAGGTGTCTGGGAGGGTCGGGCGCTCACCGAGAGTTGGTTGAGGGGGTTGGATCGTGCAGGGGAGCAGCAGGTCGGCGACGAGGCAGACGCCGGCGAGCTAGGGTTTCACGGCGGGGCGTGTCGGTGTCCAGCGTCCTGGGGCTTCTCCTCCTCGTCTGCGGGTACAGGGCGTCGCTGGCACCCGGCTCGTTCTTCCTCGACGCCCAACAACCACGCCCGCCTCCTCGTACTGCAGATAGACGCCGAAGCTGACGGTGGCCGGCGATGGTGGTGAAGAAAAGAGGGGCAGAGGGGAACGAGGCAGGGCCTCTGGGTGGGATCTGGGGGAGGCTAGAGGGGCGAGGGGGTGGATAAGAACGGGAGGGAGCAGGTGAGGATTGCGTGGGGGAGGGGAAGGTGTTAAAGGTGGCCTCGGTGCCACCTTTGTCACCTTCACGTGCTCGGCCAGGGGCAGGGGTAGCTAGGCATGGGAAGGGGCTGCCAGGTGGGGACAGGGAGGAGGGAGCACGGGGTAGGCAGGCAGGTCTAGGGCCACAAGGCAGGGAGAAAGAGAGGAGGAAAGGAGAGGGGGTGGTCTCGGTTAGGGGCTAGGTTAGAGGGGTGGCTCGGTTAGGGTTTGATAGGTTGGGTAGGGTAGCTCGGCCAAGAGAGAAAGGGAGGCTAGGTGGGCCCTGCATGTTAAAGAGAGAGGAGAGGCCGAGAGAGAGGGTAGAGCATGTGGGGGTCGAGCTAGGGTTAGCTAGAGAGGGGTGAGATGAGAGGGAGGTAGATAGGAACTCATGTTAAGCACATGATCAAGCACTAGGAGTGGTAGGAGGTTAGAAAAAAAAGGAGAGGGTTTAGAGTTTGATGAGGTGTGGTGATTAGGGATAGGGTTTAACTAGGGGGTAAGAGAGAGGGAGAGAGATAGAGGGAGGTATGGTTTAGGGTTGCTAGAGTGGAGAGGAAAAGGTGAGAGCTAGGTTTTTAGATGCTTGCATGCTTCATCTAGATCAAGCAGGGTCGACACAAGCTCAAACAAGATGGCCAACAGAAAAAGAAGAAAAAGAGGTGATCCATGCAAGCAAAACAATTAAAATCCAAATGGCAAGAGAAAGGTGGCACTTGCATGGCCCATGCAAACAATAAATGCCATGTATTTATATTGTGGAAACAACATAAAATCATGTGGCATTATTCCATGCATTCCCAAAAGGTGGGAAAAAGGCCAAGCATAAGATTATGAGTGGAATCCACCCAACCCACATGAGCTAGAGGTAAACTCAATTAAAATGCCAAGCTCATATTAGTTGGATGGTGGAATTATAAGGTGGTGAAGAAAAGGTGGTGGAGTCAATAAGAGATATGCCCCCAAATCAACTTGGGCATTTAACAATATATTAAGAACCAAATACAATATCAAGAGGCAAATACAGATATTAATGCATATGAGATAAGAACCAAAACAAAAGGGTTTTTGTATGATGCTCAAATGCAAGGTGGCATGATGACATGAACATGACATGATGATGATGCAACAATTATTTGTAGGAAGTGGCCCTTTTATTACTAGAACAAGTAGAATTACAGGTGTTAGACAACTGGGATGCTACAGGTATTCCCTCTCAAGCAACCCTGTAGTCAAGATACCAGAAGTCTCTTCTGTCCCCAACACACCCAATACACTTGTTAGGTGTATAGGTTCACTAGTTCAGCGAAGAGATAGTAAAATACAAGTGGTAACGGTGCCAGAAAATATCTTGACGATGAGGCAAAGACTAAAAGAAAAAAGATGGAAGCAAGCAAACATGCAACAGATATAGTAGCAAATGGTGTTTCAATGCTTAGAAACAAGTCATAGGGATCATACTTTCACTAGTGAACACTCTCTCATATAAATATCCTCTCTTCATGATATTACTCTTAACTACTATCCGGTTGGACACTCTAATCCATGGTAGGGCTATAACAGCACACCTCAAAGTCCGCCTTCCCTATCTAGATAACCCCACACTGTCACCTTGATCACTAGATGGTTCCAACAAACACCACAATTTCATAAATACATCCAACTCCAAATATAACTCATAACAAATATTCAATCTAGCCAAAGTGCCACACATGGTATGCCCGCTGTCACTTTCACACACGTGGGGAAAATTATAGATCTATTAAAGCACAAAGAGTATTTATGTAGACTCAAGCCTAAGTGCCACCATGGCGTGCACGCTGCCACTTTCACACACATGGGGAGAGCAGAGATCTAATGAAGCACTTGAGTAGCAAGGTAGATCTACTTGATTACAAAGCTCATGACCACAACATGATCATGCATAGAGAGAGAGATGAACACATAGCTACCGGTAGAGCCCTTAGCATCGAAGTAGAACTACTCCCTCCTCATCATGGGAATCAGCAACGGTGATGGAGATGGCTCCAGGGGCACTTCCCTGTCCCGGCAGGGTGCCGGAACAGAGACTTTCTGTCCCCCGAATCTCCCCTTCGGTGGCGGCGGTGCAGCAGAACTTTTTCTGGAAGTATGATGGATTATTTAGGGTTTCTAAGTCGGGAGCTTCTTATAGGCGAAGGAGGCAAGGTCGATGGAGGGCGAGGGGGCCCACACCCCTGTAGGCGCCACCAGGGCTTGCTCGCGCCTGGGGGTGCATTCACCTTGGTGCCCTACTCCGTCTCTGCTTCGTGGTTCCGTGTTGGTTTGGAAAAATAATGACTTTGGCTTTTGTCCCGTCCAATTCCGAGAATATTGATTTTTTTCCTTTATGGAACCAAAAACAGAAGAAAACAGGCAACTGGCACTGTGGCATCTTGTTAAAAGGTTAGTACCAGAAAGTGTATAAAAATACCTCGACGTATCAAGCATCCCCAAGCTTAACTCCTGCTCGTCCTCGAGTAGGTAAGTGATAAAAGAATAATTTTTGAGGTGGCATGCACCATCAAAACCAAGATCAAACCATTTGCAAGCATTGAAAGCTGGGATCAAATAACTCTAAACATGTGCATGAAAGATGGAGTTCTAACAATGATACAAAGTAACTATGCACGCAACATGAAAGGCTACAAACAAAGATCATGAATAGCATGCATTGAAAAACGTTTGTTTGGTTCACATGCAGAAAACATAGCATAGTGGCAATCAGCTTGTCCCTCATGTTGTAGCAAATAGATGCATAGGACACCTTCAAAGTTTATAAGAGTGACTAGAAACAAATATCACAAGAACAAGTAATATCATAATATGCATCAATCAATAAGCTTTGGGACACTACACATAGAACTAAGAATGGCAACTATGCTCTCTTAATGGTGCCTAAAGGTAGAAGGTGGAGACTCAATAGTGGTGGAAGAAAGGTCCTTCATAAAGGGAAGCAGGGACTTCAAGTTTCAAAAAGTGCTTCCAAAAATTATGGTACTTGTTAATTTCATCCCTCATTGCCCCTATCATAAGCATCTTGAAGTGATTAAGGTTAAAGTGAACAAATATGGAGTATATGATTGACAAAGTATAAGTTGGCAATCTCATGTCCCTTGAATACGAGGGCCACACCTCATGCTACTTAACTTTGGTCACCTATAAGTTCTTGTCATAGTAAGTACATGTGTATCATAGAGAACCGCCAACGGGTACCCCTTGCACATGGTACAAGAGCTATCCCATAACCAAAATGACAAGGCAAGCAGGCAATGAGCATCTCAGCGATTTTTTTATTTACTATTTGCATACATTTTTATTGAGGATGCTTCAAAAATGCTCATTATGGTAATGCTACAAGTTTCCACCATGATTAGGCATGGCTTAGGCTAGTGGCCCAGGCGTTTGTCTAAAAAAAATACAAACTACATGGACTTACAAGTTCCCTATTTATTTCACACCGGTGACATCCATAGACAAAACAGCATGATATCAATTGAGTACATAGTACAAGTGCAATGTTGAAAACGTTCCCCATGACAACATGGTTCTGCTAATTCCAATGTATAAGTGCAATCATATACAACATAGATGACACAATGGTTGAAGTTTATTAGGGGCAAAGAATATAAAGTGTGCCATCAAGTTTGTGAGAGCTTTAATCACTAAGTTTTCATATAACAAAGAAACTTTTTAATTGGAAGATGGATGAAAACAAGAATATACTTGGAATGGTGTAACACACCATGCATTGGAATTTATAGTGGACACTTTGGAATAACTTGGTTTCTAGGGAGTTGGAAGCATGAGTAGATCTTACTCATACAAGTGGAGGCTAGCAAAATACTGGGAGAAACCAACTAAGAGAGCAATAATGGCCATAATCATACAGAGCAACAAAACATTACTAATCAAAGCATAGAGTGGTACTACAAGTCAAGGACTAAATGATCATAGAGGCTATGGTGACTTGTTAATATTTATAACATGGTGTGAGCATGTGCCAAGTCAACCCAAACAAAGCATCAAAGGAGAATACTGCAATACTATGCTTTTGTATGCTAAAACAACGCATGATTCCTTCAAGGCACATTAAGCAATCCTAATTGTTTGGAACAAGTCATGCCACAGCAATAATCACTAAGCATAAGGTCAAAACAAGATCTAGCATGACATGATAAAGTCTAAGCCACAGTCAGAACAAGCTCCCTTTTGTACCACTTAAGCATGAAGCTTCCTACTCTTTTCCAACACCAAACAACTTATTTGAAACAAATCACAAAGATAATAATCAATAAAGATCAGCGAGCTTGTCTCACAAATCCACAAAGAAGAACTAAAAAGTTCTAAGATGAAAGCACAAGAACTAAGGCTGAATGCAGTGCTAGCAAAAGTGAACACTCACAAAACAATAAGAGTGAAAACTAGAGTGTTCTAGGCAATGGAAACAGAGTGTGTCTCTCTCCAAAAGAAGTGTGGTGTAACCAACCAACTTACTCAAGCAAAATAAGCAAACAAAAACCAAAAACGAAAACTAAGACGCTCCGAGAACAACACAACAATGCATGAAACAATAAAAATGAAGTGTCTAGAAAGACCTGAGATTTTTATTGATGAAGAAGGGGATGCCTTGGGCATCCCCAAGCTTTGACACTTGTACCTCTTGGATATTTCTTGGGGTGACACCGGGGTGGCATCCCCAAGCTCGAGCTTTTGTCCATTCTTCATCTCATTACATCATTCTCTCTCTACACCTGAAATTTTTCCTTCATACAAAACTTCACACAATCTTCATTAGCAACATTAGTGTATTCAAAAGATATTATACCCTTAGGAAAAGCTTTGGAACAACAAAACTTTTCACTAAAAACACAAGCTACTGTAGAAACTCCTTCAAAAAGCTCAATTCCCCAAAAGAGAACTCAAAAAGGAATCAATAAGAAGCAAATGCAAATAATGGCAGAAATCTGTCAAAACAGACCAACAGGTATAAACCGATTTTTTCGAAACTCTTCTGTTGCTCAAATCAACAAGTGTTGAACTAATAAAAGTTATCTAACATACTGGGGGATTTATTCGTAAATTTTAAGCTCAATCCGAGTTACAGAGACTCCTCACGAATTTTTATGGTGGAGGACAGAAATCTGTTTCGGGACAGCAACTCCCCAAATCTTACTTCCCCCTCATTAGAGGTCATTCTTGGCACAAAAAGCAAACCAAAAGGATAAGGAGAGGTCATTACAGAAGTAATAACTTCCAAGACTCAAGAAAACTCTTGGGTTATCTCCGAACAAGTACTTTTCTTTAACGCCTTTAAGTTAGGCTTGATAGTTTGATAAGATGCTCACATAAAAAATATATGAATTGAAGTAAAAGAGAGCATCAAGAAGCAAATTAAAAACACATTTAAGTATAACCCACTTCCTATGCATAGGAATCTTGTAAAGAAACAAATCTTGAAAGCACAAAGCAATAAGCATAGGAAATCAAAACAAGTGCAACTTCAAAATTTTCAACATAAAGAGGGGAAACTTAATATTGTTGAGATACATAAAACCATGTTTCCCTCTCTCATAATAACTTTCATTAGAAACATGAACAAAATTAACAATATCACTATCACATTAAACATTCTTATCATGAGCCACATGCATATAATAATTATTACTCTCCACATAAGCATAGTCATTCTTATTAATTATAGTGGGAGCAAATTCAACAAAATAGCTATCACTATTATTCTCATCACCATAATCATCAAATATAGGAGGCATATTGTAATCACAATTAACTTTCTGCTCAATAGTAGGTGGACTGAAAATATCATATTCATCATTGTAATCATCATATATTAGAGGCAAAGTATCATCAAAGTAAATTTTATCCTCCGTGCTTGGGGTACTAAAAAGATCATTTTCATCAAAACTAGCTTCCCCAAGCATACACTTTTCCATAGAATTAGTAACAATGGTGTTCAAAAAATTCATACTAATAACATTGCTATTAACATACAAATAAAGTTTCATAGGTTTTTTAATTTTCTCTTGAAACACTTCATGTCCTAACTCAAGATAAACACTATAAAGATCTCTAATTTTGTTGTTGTTTTCCATTCAGCCCAACTACTGAAATCAAGAAACAAAAAGAAAAAATTGCAGAATCTAAAGGAAATAACTTCGAGCACTCACACCGGAGGATGTGAGTACCTTTTACCTTACCTCCCCGGCAACGACGCCCGAAAATAGCTTTATGGCTTGCTATTGACGTGGGGTAACGTGTGTGAGTGACTTTTAACTTTCCTCCCCGGCAACGGCACCAGAAAATAGCTTGATGTATATGCACTTCTATTCTTGTAGACAGTTGTTGGGCCTCCAAGTGTAGAGGTTTGTAGAACAGAAGCAAGTTTCCCTTAAGTGGATTACCCAAGGTTTATCAAACTCAGGGAGGAAGTCGTCAAAGGTATTCCCTATCAAGCAACCCTGCAATCAAGATACAAGAAGTCTCTTGTGTCCCCAACACACCCAATACACTTGGCAGGTGTATAGGTGCACTAGTTCGGCGAAGAGATAGTGAAATACAAGTGGTAATGGTGCCATAAATAGCTTGACGGTGAGGCAAGGACTAATGGCTAAAAGATGGAAGCAAGCAAACATGCAACAGATCTAGTAGCAAACGGTGTTTCAATGCTTAGAAACAAGGCCTAGGGATCATACTTTCACTAGTGAACACTCCCTCATATAAATACCCTCTCTTCATGGTACTACTCTTAACTACTGTCCGGTTGGACACTCTAATCCATGGTAGGGCTATAACGACACACCTCAAAGTCCGCCTTCCCCATCTAGATAACCCCACACTGTCACATTGAGCGCTAGATGGTTCCAACAAACACCACAATTTCATAAATACATCCAACTCCAAATATAACTCATAACAAATATTCAATCTAGCCAAAGTGCCACACACGGTATGCCCGCTGTCACTTTCACACACGTGGGGAAAAGCATAGATCTATTAAAGCACAAAGAGTATTTATGTAGACTCAAGCCTAAGTGCCACCATGGCGTGCACGCTGTCATTTTCACACACATGGGGAGAGCAGAGATCTAATGAAGCACTTGAGTAGTGATGACCCACAAGTATAGGGGGTCGCAACAGTCTTCGAGGGTAGTATTACCCAATTTATTGATTCGACACAAGGGGAGCCAAAGAATACTTGCAAGCCTTAACAATTGAGTTGTCAATTCAGCTGCACCTAGAAATAGTTCTTGCTCACATAAGTTTATCAGTAGCAACAGTTTGTAGTAGCAACAGGAAAGCAACAGCAACAGTGAAACATGAGCAATAGTAACAGTAACGGCAAAGAGTGGGATTCGAGTGCGGTAGGCATAGGGATGGATGGACGGGCGTTGCATGAACGAGTCTAAACATGTAACTTCAAGATATAGGGCATTGCAGATAAATAATAACAAGCATACAAGTACTAAACAATCCTAGGCATGTGCGCCATATATAGTCATACGTGCTCGCAATGAGAACTTGCACAACATCTTCTGTCCAGTCAGCCTGTGGCAGCGGGGCCTCTAGGTAACTACTTACAATTAAGGTGCTTCTTTTAATAGAGCATACCACTGCATGATGTAGTATACTATAGTCATTGGCATAACACCAATGAAACACATTCACTAGTATTACACCCTCAGAATGGCACAACAGAAACACAGCGGGTCCAATACATGGCTTAAAGGTTACAACTCACTCTTTTACATAAGATCCAGAGAACACTCTAGGTTAAAGAGAGAGAAAGAACTTCTTATGGAGAAGAATCAAAAGTAAATAACGCAAAAACGATTATACTATTAAGTCTAATATTCAGACTAAGAGGTTGGCATTGCTGCTATTGCAACGCACTACAGAAATAGGTTCTTTGGCTAGAGATAATATTCCTATCTAATCAGTAATTTTCGTCTTCACTTGAGTTGAGGTATATGTTGACTTCCTTGTCTTCATTGAAGAGCTTTAGCTGGTCTTGATAAGTCCTGGAGCATATCTTGATGTAGATATCGTTCTAATGGCTTCATAATCTAGCAAGGGTTAAGAAGATACTTTGAGTACGAGCGTACTCAGCAAATTCACTAGAAAAGGAGTGTTTGATGCACTATATCTACAGCCACAGACCATAGGTCGTAGGCAATGCAAGTTTTCATAAAAATTTCTTCAAAGGTTGCTTTTATTCTGAAAAACTATATCTGCCAGCCTTCACGGGTTTACCAGAACCTTCATGGGGTTCCTTTCCTGCCGTGTTCGCAGCTCCTTCCCAGAACAGGGAGTAACAAGTTACAGTTCTTCCACTCTGCAGAGGTGCGTTACTTTACCCATGAGAGATCAACTCTTTGTTGCACAACTGGGCAGCTTATTCCCGTCCACAATTCCATGATGTGGGTCCTAGAAGATGATCCAAGCCAATCACTGCCCCCTTCGCGACCTCGCATGCCTCCTTGGTGTACACCATGACCACATAGAGGATTACGGCAATGGTTTGTACAAACCGTTAGATGTCAGAACTATCGTGGGACGTTGAGGGTTCCCACCCATATGCTGCATATCCTCTATGAATTACCAATTAATATGCACGCTACGAGGATAACAGCCACGACCTGCACATCCGGCTTCATGCGAGAGGAAGAAGATACAGCTAACATCTCCGTCCCATTCCAAATCTCATGGTCAACCGTAATATACGTCGCAAGAATCATTGGCTACATTGGTTGTTAAGTCCTAGGTGATATAGTTCTGAACAGTGGTACTCCAACTGTCAGGTTTAATAGATTTGCTGATCACCCTGGATCAGTAATCAATAGTCATTATTATTGAAAATAGTGTTTTCGGACCTTTTTCAAATGCACGTGAAGACAACACTGGATTTGTAAAATACTTTACAGAAAATAAACAAAGGACATGAGCAAGTGTGAACTTGCCTTTTGTGATTGCAATATTATGCGCTCACGGTCCTCGAGTCAGTATAAGATCCAAAATCTGAAATCAACATCATTGGTCCGATAAGGGCTAATGTTTAAAGAAGTAATATGCCTTTATGCATAAGTAATGTGATGCACGTTCTACAGGCAAATGCCAGGGATAACGTTGTCCTAGGGTTTGGATTCTGGAAATGGTTACTTTGAAATGTGTGGTCCTTTTAGATAAGCTTCGTAATTATACTTTTATTAGAGTTTATGAGTGGTTGTAGACAACACATATGTAGGAGTAAAGTATAAATACTTATGACATATCAGTTAGGATTTCTTATACAAGAGTTCTTATTTAAAGTGGCAAAAAGGATAACCTTCGAAGTAAAGGTTTCTCTTCTAAGGTCTAAACAAATTTTGGGTTTAGTTAGTGGTGGTTGATGTTATTTGTTTGCTCAAATGGTTTGGCTTAAGTTGCTTTATAATTTAACTACTTCAGACCAAAGTTAACTATAAAACATATAGTAATGCTTATAGTGTCGCATTAAGATTCTATAGACTAAAGTTAACTTTAAAACAAAGATGATTTTGAGAGTAGAATACTTATAACATTTGTATCTAGTGTATCTGAAATGTTTCCTTTAGGTTACTTAAGAATGGTCATTCCTTTTACTTGGATAATGGTTTCTTGATCTGATTATGGAGTAATATCATTTATCCTTTTATAGATGAGTGAGTATAGTTTATAATCTAAAACATACTATTACTTAACTACTTATGGTTTTATATAATGTTGTGGTAGTTTTTGCAATTAGGTAGTTAATATAGATAGAAAAGGTTTGGTGGATTCATAAGTTGTTCTTTAAGGTTTTTATCATGAATTGGAATCCTTTGAGAACATAATCTTCACTCAGAGTTGAAGATAATTTAATACAAAGATGTTTATAATGTTTTAATCCATTATGGCTTCATATTATTAATATTTAAGACTAATATTATTTATTAGACTTAATTGATTTATTTTAGAAATATTAATAAATTTTATTTATCTTTATATGAATTATTAATGAAGTAAATAAGTTTAAATTTGAGTTATTAGAATATTTGAATTTTTATTTAACTCAAAAGTATAATATTAGATTTTTATTATGTAGATATTATTTTTGTGATCATTTTAGTATATTACATTTATTTTTGTGATTAATAAATAATAAGATATGATTTTTATAATTCTTATTATTTTATAATTACTAAGTAGATATTAAGTATTTATTTAAGTGAAATAATAATACATAATTATAGTTTTATATTGAAATTATTACTTTTCCAAGATTTTTGGTATTTTATTTATATTTTTTTAATATTTACCATTATTAAAATATGAATTATCAAAGATTTATTACTTATAAAACTTTTATTAAATAACATTTATTTAAATAATCATCATAATAATATTTGGTAATAGTCTTAAGTTGTAGATTTTATTTTTCTGAAATTTTTCATATATTATACATATTTTTTCTGAATTATAAATCAAAAGTTATTAATTAAACAAAGTTTAATCATTTATTTGATTTTTGGGATATTATTAATTGGATTATAACATTTTATTTACTTCTAAATAGAAAATTACTTTTTACACCACGCATAGAGCTAGCCCCAGTCACTGACTAGTGGGCTATTGTCCACCTCAGCTCTCAGATGAAAGAAATGCATTAGTTTCTGACCTCGCACTTACCCCGAGTTAATGACATATGGGCCCTAGGACAGGTCATCAGCCACGTTAGCAAAGACCAGTCAAACTAGCTGACGTGGTGCGATCATGACGTCATGATGGCGTCAGCATCACCACCGCGGCCAGAGGTTGGTCGCCGGCGACGATCTACTGCACCCCAGCAAGGGAAATAGATCTAGTTCGAATCAGTGTAACCTACTGAACCTAATAGTGGCAACGCCGCTCGGAAATGGTCATCGGAGGGTCATCGGCGATGAGCTACTGCAGCGGCCAGCGGCGGTGCGCAACAAAACTAGACCTACGGTGCGAATCAGCAAATGAAACTAGGGTCCAGAGATGTGTAATCTTACCCTGATGATGATAGAGCGGTCAACGAGGACAGGCGCGGTCGGAAACAAGCTTCCCGACGAGGATTCCGACAAACTGCTGCGAAGGGAAACGACCAAATTCACCCGCTCCAGTGCTCCCCTTGATGCAAGCTTCTACCCAGAGGATCTACGGAGGAAGGAGCTTCTCCATGACGGCTTAGAATGGTGTGGGGAGACGTGGTTCGACAGCGAGAGGTGGCTCCGGTGAGCTAGGGTTTCGGTCTCGTTCGTATCTGAGAGGATAAGGAGGAATTGGAGATAGGGATGGAGACAATGCGTCGCGGTGGCCTTCTTATCCCCTCCTAGCAACGGCGGCGAGTATCTTGGCGCAACGACGACGATGACGACATCGGGCGGCGGCGAGCTCCGCCAGCGAGCTGTCTGTGTGCGTGACGATGACGACGATGGTCATTTTGCGGATAACCCCCTGGCGATTTCTTTAGCTCAACCCGCGGTCCTCTCCTGACCCCACTTGTCAGTCTCAGATGGAAAAGGACTGGGCTGGTTACTGGGCTGTTGTGGGCTGCACAGGGGCATCAGATAGGTGTAGGGTGTTGGGCTGCGACCAGGTTTGGTTTTTATTAGTTTTATCCTTTTTCTATTTTCTATTTTCTTATTCAGATTTGAATTTGATTTATATTTTGAATCTTTCTTTGTATAATTTGTTTGCTGGATATTTACAACAATACAAAAATATACCTAGTCTCATTTGTGAATTCTTATTATATCCTCTTTTTGTATTTCTTGTATTTACTTAATGTGAACCCCCTTGTTAATATTTTATATAAACTTTTCTTATTATTTTTTCTCCTTATTTTAATTAGGGATTTCTTGAGTAATATATTCTTATTTGTTTATAACTCAACTTTAGTTGGATCATATTTTGAATAGAACTTTTATATGTGTATAATGATCTTATACCATTAGTTGATGCATGAAATATAAAGACATTGATATGGTGATTATTACTCCCATTAATTTGGAAAATAGCAATGTATGTGATAAACAAAGAAGTTTAGGGTTTTGAATTATGAGTGCTACTCTTGGCTTTAGGTTTTTGTATAAGCTTAGGTTCCTTTTAAGAGTTAAGATTTAATGGCTGAGCATATTGCCTTATGTATATAGTATTTAATGAAATCTTCCTTTTTAATAGGAAATTATAATTAG
This sequence comes from Avena sativa, assembly GCA_916181665.1. NCBI lineage: Eukaryota > Viridiplantae > Streptophyta > Magnoliopsida > Poales > Poaceae > Avena > Avena sativa. The sequence goes on from OV702283.1 coordinate 28,143,724, forward strand.
AGTGTTTTATATAAGTGAACTTATAAAGATATACTTAGGCACATATAGTTATGATGGTTGAAATTAACAAAGATATGCTTATGTAATTTGTTTTAGGGAAATGTTTCTATAAAGTGTTATAGGCATCAGAGGATGGATCAATAGTATGAGATGGATATTATGTTTGATTTGATATTTACATTTGCTTTCTTACCAAGATTTAATAGGAAGATGATTTATAACATAAAATTATGTTTCATACTCTTGGATCTCTAATTAAGGAATTCCTTTCCTAGATATCATACTTTTTCCTATCCCTCATCATGGTTAGTATGATGGCTTACTTATTAAAATCTTCTTATTCATATATCATTCTTCTAAACTTATGGATGAATCCAATGAGTTTGATACAAGGATATTTCATAATTTCCTCATATCCTGGCTTGGTTGTATTTACTATTCTACTGTTGATAAACTTCCTTCCAACCAGTGGTTCTTTCAACTTCACTCACAATCTTCCTTAATATTCCATGACTGATCTTTCTCTAAGGTTGATTATCTTTTAATATGAATAACACTACTTCTAAACTCTATGCTATACTATCTTTAATTGAATAATATCAGCCTATATTTACTTAACTCTCATGACTTACACTTCAATCCCTGAATTATATTTATGTGGTTTGCAAAGACTACTCTAGGATCACTTATCTCTACTAAGGTTCCAATCATGTTTTACCCACCAGTATTACTTTTACTAAATATAAGCATTCAATATTGGTGGCCAAAGTATTACCATTATAATACTTTAATCATTTATTACTGAAGTTCTTAGTTGGCTAAACAGGGCTTTATCAATCCTACCTTTTATTGTCTAGAAGTTATCTTCTTAGTATCTTATATTGGATTAAGGTTATTAATGGATTATGCCCTCATTAGAAGATTTAAGTAGATGTGCTGATAAGATTAAGTAATAGCTCAAAGGTTAATAGTTAAATAATTTGTGAATCAATGGGGAATTATCCAACATTGATGAACAACAGATATTGAAATAAGTTCTATAAAGATTCTATAGAAAGAAAGATATCTATATAGTGGTTGCATTCTTATTATTTGTTTTATATCTTTAACTTGGTACTTATGAATGATTATGATTAGTGTTATAACATGATCACCTAATGATCAAATATAATTCACATTGTATTAAGGTTTAACTTATAGTACATTTGATCTACCCTTAGATCAAATCTCTCTTACCCAAAATGAGATTTTAACAAAGGTCTTATTGAAACTTATCGCAGTCAACTTGATGATCTACTTCAATTCCATCAAGCTAACAGAAGCTTCAATCACTTTGACAAGTTTTGATTAAAAGCGCGAACATTATTTGGATTTTCTATGCATGAATGCAATGCACACATCTGGGTTTAGCTTATTTCTAGGCTCTAATGCTGGGATGTTATAGCCATCCCTTCCGGTTGTCCCAATTATTGTCACTTCGGGGCCTTTGGATCCGGACAATGATATGTGTACACAACTTGCAGATAAGATCACAAACAATACTATCATAATGATTCAATAATACATTCAGATCTGAGATCATGGCACTCGGGCCCTAGTGACAAGCATTAAGCACAACAAGTTGCAACAAAGTCAAATAGCACTAATAGAGATACTAGGCACTATGCCCTAACAATCTTATTCGATTACATGATAGAACTCATCCAATCCCTATCATCCCCATAGCCTAAAATGGGGGATTACTCACTCATGGATGAGCAAAACATTGATGGTTGATGGAGAGGCATTGGTCATGACGATGGCGATGATCCTCCCCAAATTTCCCGCCCCCGCAAGGTGCCAGAATGGAGTTTCTGGTTCCAAATCTTGTCTCTGGTGGTGGCGGCGCATCGGAACTCTTCTCTGGAAAACGTCGAACCCCCCTCTGTTTTTAGGTCAAGGGGTAACTTATAGGCGCAAAGGGAGCCCGAGGGGGTGCCTGGGGTGGCCAAACCCCCTAGGCGCGGACAGGCCCCACCCGCGCCTGGCAGGGGTGTGGCCCCCCAGGCCTCCAATCCATTTCGTCTTCTGGCTCCGTGGATGTTCTGGTCAAATATAATTTTTGGCATATTTTCTGGGATTTTTCCTGATAGTTGATTTTCTACACAAAAACTAGACACAAGGTAATTCTGCTGAAAACAGCGTCAGTCCGTGTTAGTTGTATCCAAATCACACAAGTTTAGAGGAGAAACAATAACAAAAGTGTTCGGGAAAGTAGACACGTTTTGGACGTATCAACTCCCCCAAGCTTAGCTTATTGATTGTCCTCAAGAAATTCAGTTGAAAACTGAGTGCGATAAAAGAACTTTCACGAACACATTTGCTTCATATGATGTAAATATTCTCAGCACAGGAGTAGATGCTTAAACCATTCATAATAAGAAGTATGCAACTAAGTCTACTCAATAGTCATTGCAAGTTATGAAGATAAACCAACTCAAGAATAATAAGTAGCATGAAACATAAACATAAGCAACATTGCAATGCTCTAAGGTATGATAGAGTGGTATCTCGATTGCCTTTGTTTGTAGAGCACAATATAAATGCCAAGGCACCTCTAAAGTTCAAGTGAAGACTAGATATAAATATATCAGAGATACAAGCATCAAAGTCATGACATAATTAACCAAGTTTTGAGGCAAACACAAGAATTGCAACTACGCTCTCAAGAAGGTTCTCGTAGAATAAGTGGTGACTCAACAAGGTAGTGAAAATGTTTTGAAAAGTTTGAAAGGCTTCCAAATGCTGAAAGGAAGGTACTCATTAGCTTTGAGCTCACATTGCTCCTGTCATAGGCATCTTCATGTGGTTAAGGTGAAAGTGAGGTCCAGTCCGAGTTATATACTTATATGCTTGACAAACCACAAACTGAAAATCCCATGTCCCTTGAGTATGAGGGCCGCTCCGCATGCTACTCAACTTTGTTTACCTGTAAGTTCTTGTCATTGTAAATACATGCATATCATAGAGAACCGCCAATGGGGTACCCCTTACACATGATACATGAGCTATGCCGTGATCAAAATGACAAGGCAAGTAGACAATGAGCATCTCAGGAATCTTTTTATTTACTATGTGCATACCTTTTTATTGAGGATGCTTTATAAGTGCTCATTATGGTGATGCTGCAAGTTTCCGCCATGATTAGGCATGGCTTAGACTAGAGGCCCGGGCGTTTCTCTAACACAATATATAAACTCCATGAACTCACAAGCTCCCCTTTTATTTCACACCGACGACATCCGCAAATAAAAGAACAAGGTATCAACTAGATATGTACCCAAAAAGTGTTGAAAGCGTTCCCCGTGACAGCACGGTTCTGCTAACTCCCAGCATATAACTTTCATGGACAAGTCACAATTGTTCAGGATTATTAAGTGCAAGGAATAAAGTGTGCCATCAAGTTCATGAGAGCTTTACTAACTAACTTTCTCAAAACAGACAAACATTTTATTTGGAAGAAAACACGGCATAATGAATATGCACTGAAATAGCAAATTATGCTAATAGGTAGGTATGGTGGACACAGTTGGCAATATTGGTTTTGGGGATTTGGAAGCACAGGTAGAGCTCATACTCAGTGCAAGTGAAGGCTAGCAATAGAGAGGGAGCGACAAACGAGAGAGCAAAAATTGTCATAATCATGCTTGCAACAAAACAGGACTATTTATGGCATGAAAGTGATACAAGAACTCTGAGGCAAAATAAATCATCGAGGCTAACTGACTATTGTTTAGACATATGCATGCGTGAGCATGTGCCAAGTCGATTCACATGAAACTTTCAGAGGAGGATACCACAATATCATACCAAGATATGAATAAAACAATGCAAGCAAACATTCATATGACATGCTACAAACTATTAGCAAGCTGGAGCTAATCACAAGCAAGCAAGAACTACTAAGCATCCATAATAACATACACCCTACATGAACAGACTAAGCATGCTCACAATGATGAGTATATGTACAAAAATGAAACAAATAGAGTTCGTTACCAGCCTCTTACCACACCTCAAGTTGTCTTAATCTTCATTATTGCCCTTAACTTGTGTGACTTGAATAATAACAAGAAACCAAAACTCCACTGAAGACGGCTGAACCCTGCAAAGAACTCACAAAACCAAAGAAGAACAACAAATATTTTTGATGTTTTCGATTTTTTAAAGGAAGCAAACAAAGAAAAAGCAAACCAAACAAAAGCAAACAAAGCAAAATCTTTTTGGATTTTTCTTTTAAGGCAAACCAAAGCAAAGAAACAAACCAAGAGAAACAACGAAAATATTTTTGGTATTTTTGTGTTTTTGAGAAAGCAACAACAAAAACCAAAAAGAAAGCGAAATAGTGAAAATACAAAGAACCGACCGAACATGATATATAGATGAGCGTGATGTCGGTATACCTCCCCCATTCTTAGGCTTTTGGACTAAGTGGGGCTCAATCCCATGGTGCCCAAGTGGGTGCACCTCCGTAGTACGACGAGGAGGCTCCCTCGTCCTGGTACGAGCTCGAGGACTCCCCTATGTAGTGTACAACGGGGTCATATGAGGGCGCTTCCTCCTGATAGTGCCCATGGAAGTTAAGAGAGCGCAGCTTGTCATCCATCTCATCCTTAGAGCATGACAAAGGTCCCTAAGAAATACTGAACAAAGTGGGTTGGGGTAGTGGGATCTCTCTCTCTTCCCCGTCAATAAACAACATTTTATAAACCAAGTTCTCAAGGATAGAGCCATTAGTGACAAAGTGGTGCGCCTTTGTAGGGGTCCCAACCTTAGATAAGATTGATCCCTCCTGTGTTTTACAATGCTAGTCCCTGGATCAATAGCTAGCATCCACAGTTAAGATGTAATATCAAGAAACAAAGGTCATAATATAACTTTATAACCAGGAATAACATAGATTTATTACATCTTACATAGCTCATATGGCTATTACATTACATTGCAGCGGAATAATTATAAGCATGGGGTCCATCATCTTCAAAGTGCCACAGGCAGATGTTGGTTGTAGACTTTGTAATCCTAATCAATCAATCTTCACTAAAATCAATCAAACCTGCAACATACAAGTTACAGCCACAAAGGTCAATACATTTGAATTGTATTGGCAAGTGATACTATGGTATTATGGTGGAGTCTATCATCTATATGAATTTGGCTAAGTGGAGTTGAGGCTTGCATTGCTCAAAATAGATTTTTCTTATCATTTTGAAAATACTAAATTTTTGCTTGACAAAATCATTTTTCCTCAATCAAAGATTTCAAGATCCTTGTACCAAGCCATCTCTCCATCAATGATTGAAGAATTCAAACAACCCTTGTTCAAACCACAAGTTTTAATTTAGAAATTTGAATGATGAGATTCTTGATTGTTTCCATGTCTTGATGCTCAAATTGTCCTTTACCAGGGACATGGCTAAGTACTTAGATTTTACACTCTGCAGAGGTGGTGCACTTTACCCACAAGACTTGGTTTCCCAAGACAAAATCTTTCAGAAGCCTTCCCTTAGACCAAAATGGATGCGTTCCATCCTATCAAACACTACCACCCACTGTCCATATGGCTAAGTTCTTGCAACCTATATGATCATGGCAGAGCCCATATTGCCAAGTGGTTGCACTTGAAGCTTCTCAACATTTGACATCTCAAATCTCTTTGTTTCCTGGGTGGCCATCCACAAGTGAGATACACAATCCAAGTCCATGGCATTGTGAACCACTCAACATAACCCAATCCTTCCATTTCCACCCAGGTGATACATTAACTTAGTTGTTTTATTTAACAAAATCACAAGTCCTTAGACTTAGAATATTTTTCCATAGTGTGAATATATATTCCACCCATGTTTTCTATTAGCTAGGCTAAGCTTGGTAGTAGTAGGAATCTCTAACTTAGGAAAATCCTACTAAGGATTCATCTACTAGATTTTCCTATAGCAAGGTTTATACTTAGCAAAATCCATGTAAGTTTTACTTAGCAAAATCACTAATGCATAGTGAAAGTAATAGGATAGAAAGTATGAAGCATCACTTGCCTTTTTGGTAGAGTATAGGTTCACTTCTTGATCTTTGCAACAATCACACTCTTCAAGTCACTACAAATCAATCAAGCAAGGCACAAACTCAATCTACCAATCAAGCAAAACAACACACATAAATAACAAAGTCAAAGAAATGCATGCAAGCATGCCAAGCTTTGTTTTGTTTGAAAAAGTGGTTCCTAGTGGGTCATAGTCATTTGGGTACATCTAATGGTCATTTCCTAAAGTGGCTAAGTCATTTGCAAAAGGTTTCACTTAAAAACCATTTTCAAAACAAAGTGTTATTTTATGTGGTGTAGAAATATTTTTATTAAGGCATTAGCCTATAGGGTTCACCAAATGAGTTGCTATTGCAAAACTTGGTGTTTTGGGGTCAGTAGGTTTGGTCCAAAACATTTCCTTGAAGTTTTCTTTTCATAAACATTTTTATAACAAAACCATTTCTTTTTATTTGGCTAGAAATTGGCTAAGTCAATTAATCTAACCTAAATCCTTCAAAAATCATTTTTAATACCAAGGGTTGGTTCCTAGGGTCAGTAAGGTCACAACAAACCATTTTGCAAAGGTTTTAATTCAAAAATCATTTTTAAACAATTTTTATACCCTAAACAAGTACACAAATGTTTCTGCAAATTCAAACAAGCTAACAGATACTATTTGTCAAACTAAGGGCATGGTTGGCTAGGGCTTGTTCTCCTGAATCCATTGATATAAAATTTGCAAAATTTGAACGTGTGGATCAAAAGATATAAGGGTTTGAAGTTTGCTAAAGTTTCTGTTTTCAAATTCTGTTTTAAACCAAATCCTGGCCACGTGTCTGTATCTTATTGGCTCATAACGGTTCGGTAGGATCGCGTGATGTGGACCGCAGGATTTAAGTGGGAGTGTGCGGTGCAGATCAAACGTAACGGTTCAGTTTAAGTGATCTATCGGGTGCATAGGATCGTGATCTAACGGCTCACATCGTGTCAACCAGGAACTGGTGGCGCGATAACGACGGCGAGCGGCGGAGCGGCTAGTAGGCGGCGGTGCTAGCGAAACAGGACGCGAAAACGAGAGGAAAGATGCTCACCAGGTTCGAAATGCCACACTGATGCTCAACTTGCTTGCGGTTTGACAGGGGGCGCACTGGTTCAGCCGTGATTGCTCGTCGGAGACGTCGTCAGCGTCGGGCTTGCTCAGGCGTCGTCGAGGACGAGGCTACAGCGCGTACCAGGGCAAACGGAAGGCAGGTTCAGATGCGTACAGTCCTGGCGAGGATGCGTGCGTGAACGAGAGTGGAAAGGGCGGACGAAAACCATCTGGGGTACTCACCGGAGTGAGGCAGACGCGGCGGCGCGGCCAGATGTTGTCGAGGTCGGTGCTCTGGGCGCCCGCGGTTGATTGAATGGCACAGAAATATGCGCTAGGGTGCGGTGAGCATGCTCGTGTGTTCGGGGAGGCAGAAGGTGGTGAGAGGCTGCCGGAATCGGCGAGAATGGTCGCCGGAGACAGAGGAGGTGCAGAAGGAAATGGCAACAGCCTGGTGGCGGAAAGAGGGTGGCGTCTGAGGGAAACAGAAGAGGGGGAAGAGGCGGTTAAGAGGGAGTGGTCGCTGGTGGGGGTTACTCGGCCAGTAAAGAGGATTTACGCCGGCATTCAACGGCAGTAAACGGCGAGGAACGGGTCGCTGCGGGTGGAGAAGAAGAACAGGGGAGTGGGGTCCTCTGTCAGTGAGAAAAGGAGAGAAAGGGGGAGGTCCACTGGTCAGGGGCTTTGCGGGTTGTTTTAGCGGTGAGGAAAACGGTTCGGGGAGGGGAGAGGGAAGCTGGGCTGGATTGGCTTAGTGGGCTGGGCCTTTTGCACTATTTTTTTTTCTGTCTGCTTTATTATTTTTTTTCCTTTTCTATTTCCTGATTTGTTATTTCAAACACTTATTCAAGCATTCAAATAATTCAACAATTCAAACAATCATTTAAACTTTGCATTGTGTTTTTGGTTCTGTTCATCAACAAAGTCCAAAGTCCAAAATAATATTTTTATTTATTTTAAGACTCATTTATTGATTAAATAAAATGGATCTTTAGTTATTTAATAAATTAGGGTTTGTTTTAATTAATAAAATCTTCATTAGAAATCCAAATGTTTTCAAAACCAAATCAGTAGGTTTATTTGGAAATAAATTTCATTTGGAAATATTTTTTAAAATAAAATAATCCTTTTACTTTAGGGTCCATTAATAATTAAATAAAATGGAACTTAGTTATTAAATCAAAATAGGGCTTGATTTTATTAATAAAATCTTTATTTGAAACCTAAATATTTTCAAAATCAAATTAGTAGGTTTGATTTGGGAAATATATAATATTTGGAAATTTGTTTTAAAACAAACTAACTTTTTATTTTAGTGTCCATTATTAATTTTTATAATAGACTTCCATTATTAAATCAAATAGGGTTTGTTCTAATTGAGATGTTTATTTTGAAATATAAAATAAAGCTAAAACACTTTAGTAGGTTGTATTTAAGAAAATAAAATACTTGGAAAACTTATTTAAAATAGTTTAATAAGTTTGATATTTTAATTAAAATGATAAAACCTTTTATTTAAACAAAGTTGGATATCAAATCCTTATTAATTTATTTAAATAAACCTTTGCAACTTTTATTAACAATAAAATGTTTTAATTCCAAAGCTTGGCCAAGGTTTAATTTGGCTTTATAAAATAATCTTTATTTATAAATCCATCTTTTCTTTTGAATACCAAATCTTTTATTTTAAAAGATCCAAAATATTATTTCCAAAATATTTTGTTTTCTTTTATTTAAAATGTTTATCTTTTTAAATCCCTTTAGGATTTTATTTAATTCAAATGGGTTTGATGTTCCAATTGAATTCAAAAAGTTTCTTCTGGCTCTGAAAATCAAACAAAGTTTTATTTTATTCATTTATTTTCACATTACAAGATTTGGAAAATCTTGGGATGTGACAGCCTTCATGGCAGCAAGATCAGGCCTCTGAGGAGCCAAAACCGTATCATTCAGATCAACATCAATGTCCAAGGCAGTAGCAACACGCGTAGCAATAATTCCCCATAAATGGGTCCCTTAGCAGTTAAGCGACGAGCAATGAGAGAACCAAGATTGTACTTAGTTTCATTGTTGAGCGCAGCAGCTAAGAAATCCAAATGATAGCTAGAAATATTACTAGTGTTCTCCCTACCAAGAACACTAGTGGCAAGATAGTAAGCGAAGTACCCGATGGCTCGAAGCTGAATGTTTCTTATCTTTCCCCGTTGAGCTCTACGGTTATCATCATTGGTTATTCCTCGATAGAGCTCCAACAAATCAGCGAGCTGAGCTGGAATCTTCTTTGCTGACCCAGTTGTACCAAGTCCCAGAGCCTCACAAAATTTCTTCAATGTCATATGGTAGGACCTGCCATAAATTTTGAAAGAAACATCTGGATTGAACATGCTGTTAGTAAAGGAGAAGCTCTCCACAAATGTTTTAGTGAGCATAGCATATTGCGCACTCTCATCCTGCATAAGGCTTGTTAGTCCAGCCCTCCGAACCAAAGTCATAAAATCATCAAGAATCCCAGCAGCCCACAAAAAGATTTGGCAAGGAAAGGTGGAGGGGTGCACATCCCCCTCATCTCCCTCGTCGCCAAATCGCGGAGTGATGAGATCCTCATTGTATGAGGGCCTAGCATGGGAGGATGATGTCGAAGGCCTTTCCCTTCTAGGTGCATCACTCTCAAATAATTCACCAAATGTGTGGTTGTCCATGACCTCCTTATTTCTGATTTTTTTAGACAAACATCAAACCAAGTGATTTCCAAGTTGATAAATGATGAGCAACTACTATAGGAACTTGCTAGAGGGCTACACATGCATCAAAATGAAATCTCTAAGCATGGAACAAGCATGCAAGCTCACACAACCTGACACCTATAGCAGAAAAATACTCAAGATACAATCTACCAATCACAAATCTAATTGGACAAGTGGAGGAGGCATATACCAAGGAGCAATCCCTTCAAAAATCAGCAGCAAAGATGGGCTGAGCAAGGAGATCGAAAATCGCGAGCAAGAACTCGAGCTTGAGCAAGTTTTCCGGTGTTTTTCGGGAGAGAGAAAGAAGATGGCTTTGAGGAGGCACCTTGGAGGGGCCCAGGTGGGACAAACCCCCTAGGCGCCACCCATGGGTAGGCCGCGCCTACCTGGGGTGTGGGCGTCTGGGGTGGCCCCCTGGGTCACTCCAGGTGTCCCTCTGGCCCTTTTTTGAGGAAAAAATTATTTTGAATTTTTTGGGATTTTTCGGGGAACTTTATTTTTGGCCAATTTTCAGGGTATGAAAATTGATTTTCTCGCAGAAACAGTTTTTTCAGAAGAAGCAAAATCAAGCAGAAGCCAAACTACAGAAGTTCCAAGACACTCTAACAAGCAAACAACTAGCCAAACTAAAGCTAAAAATATAAAAAGCAAAGACTAGGAAGGAGAAAAGTAAAAGAAAGCAAGTATAACCACAGTGAAAACATTATTTTGTTCATTAAAATCCTTTTGTTAACAGGGTTGATCAAGTCTTGTTACCAAAACAATTTTATATGAAACAAAACTTTGCATTCCACAAAGTGATTATGTTACCTCATACTTGATGGCAATGGTCCCAATCATAATAGTTTCAAAATTTTCTTATGGAATGGGACAATATATTTCTCCAACCTTGATGCTCTCAATATTTTCAATGGAATTCAGGCAATAGCTCTTAGCACCTTTCTTGGGGAAATAGACAGTATGCTCTTTGTCATTAATATTGAATGTTACTTTTCCTTGATTACAATTGATGACAGCACCTGCAGTATTAAGAAAAGGTCTCCCAAGAATAATAGACATATTATCATCTTCAGGCATTTCAAGCACAACAAAATCAGTTAAAACCAAGCAATTATGAGCCACTTGAACAAGAACATCCTCACATATACCAACAGGAATAGTAGTTGACTTATCAGCCATTTGCAAATATATATCAGTTGGTATCAACTTTTCTAACCAGAGTCTCTTATAGAGAGAAAAAGGCATAACACTAACTCCAGATCCCAGATCACATAAAGCAGTTCTAACATAATTATTCTTAATAGAGCAAGGAATAGTTGGTATACCTGGATCACCAAGTTTCTTTGGAACCTTACCATTGAAGGAATAATTAGCAAGCAGAGTAGAAATCTCCTCATTAGGAATCTTCCTTTTATTAGATACAATATCCTTCATATACTTTGAATAAGGAGGCAACTTAATAGCATCAGTCAAAGGAATTTGCAAAAATAAAGGTTTCATCCACTCACAAAACTTGTTGTAGTGTTCTTCCTCCTTTGACTTGTGTTTCTTACCTGGAAAAGGCATAGGTTTTTGCACCCAAGAGTCTCTCTCTTTACCATGTTTATTAGCAATAAAATCTTCCTTTGTGTACCTAGTGTTCTTAGTGTGCTTCTCAGGTTCTTCCTTAACTTCCTCCTTATCAGGAGCATCATTTTTATCATTACCACTCTCAGTTTCAGCATCAGAGACAGATATACTATTAGGATCTACAGCAGGTTCAAGGGGTTCCTCGGCTATTTTGTGTTTCTTTTTCTTTCTTTTATGAGGACTACCACTACTCTCACCTTGTTGGGAATCCTGCTCAATTTTTTTAGGGTGTCCTTCAGGATATAAAGGATCTTGAGTAGCTATACCACTCCTAGTTCTAATTCCATAAGCATGTTTATCTCCTGAGGCATTAACTAGCATATCCTTTTGTACCTTAGCAAGTTGATCAAGTTGGGTTTGAACCATTTTAAAGTGTTTACAAAGCATTTTAATATCATTTGAAGTTATTTCCACAATAGTTCTAGAGTTTTCCAATAAATGATTCTAAACTTGTTTATTAAAATTACCTTGATTAACAATAAAAATATCAAGTTTCTCTAAACATTGATCAGGAGGCTTACCATAAGGAATATCACCTTCATCAAAGTGTTGGAGAGAGTGTACCTCAATAGTAGATGAGTGGGGAATTGGCTTACATAATTCTTCTATAGGAGGTAGATTCTTCACATCTTCAGCTGTAATACCTTTCTCCTTTAGACACTTCTTAGCTTCCTTCATCACTTCATCATTTAATGCAATAACTTCCCTCTTCTTTGGTGTTGGTGTTGGAACTGGTTCAGGCACAAGTGGTTCAGGAGTAATAGGCTCAGGTGTATTTAGCTCAGTTGAAGTCCAATCATCATAATTCTTGCTTATCTTGGCCATTAATTCTCCAGCATCTGTAGGAGTTCTTTTCATAAAAACACAATCAGCAAAGCTATCTAGGTAGTCCTAGAATCATCAGTTAGTCCATTATAATAAATACCAAGAAGCTCATTTTTAGGTAATGGACATCCAGGATGTGCATGAATCAAGGCACAGAACCTTGTCCATGACTCAGGCAATTTCTCTTCTACTCCATGTTTAAAATCAAAAAGTCTCTGAAAAGCAGCACATCTAGCACTGGGAGGAAAATATTTCTGGAAGAAAGAAGCAATCAAACAATCAGGGCTATCAATGGAACCAGGAGGTAATCTATTAAACCAAGCCCTAGCTTCTCCTTTTAGTGAAAAAGGGAAGATCTTAGTAACAAAGTACTTGCGCATCTTAAAATCATCAGAGAATAAAGCACTCATAGTAGAAAGCTCATTCATATGAGCCACAACACTCATTTTCAGTCCCACAGAAAGGTTCTTTCTCAACAATATCTATATAGGATAAATCAAGAGAGAAATCATAAGCTTTATCTTTAATATCTATGGGAGAGGTGGCGAACTTAGGATCAGAGGACAGCTTAGGAATAATGGTGCGTCTAGCAAGGATACTCTTAATAGCACTAGTACCATGTGTGTTTCGGCAATCTTCAAAAAATTCATCAGTGAACTCAATGTAACCATCATTAATATCATAACTCTCACTAGACTTAGGTGAGCTAACAGGTCTAACAGTGTCTTCACTAGGAGTTTCAGTATTTCCTAGACTAGCCATAGTAGCATCTAGAAAAGGACCTAATGAACCACTCGCATCAAGCACAATAGAAGTAACATCATGAGTATCAAAAGCAGTTTCAGACTCAACAGTAGTAGAAGTGTGTGTAGCATGTGTATGTGGTGGTGGTGTAACAAGCTTACTTATAACAGACGGTGAATCAAGAGCAGCAGAGGTGTTTAGAACAGTACCTCTTCTTGTAGTGGATGGTAAAATAGGGAATTTTCCATCACGAGACTTCCCCATGATGAAAGGAGTAGTAGTGAACAATAATAGATCCAAGTGAACTTACAAATAAAGCTATGCTCCCCGGCAACGGTGCCATAAAATAGTCTTGATGACCCACAAGTATAGGAGATCGCAACAGTATTTGAGGGTAGTATTACCCAATTTATTGTTTCGACACAAGGGGAGCCAAAGAATACTTGCAAGCCTTATCAACTGAGTTGTCAATTCAGCTGCACCTAGAAATAGTTCTTGGTCACAGAAGTTTATCAGTAGCAACAGTTTGTAGTAGCAACAGCAACAGTGGAACAAGAGCAATAGTAATAGTAACGGTAAACAGTGGGATTCGAGTGCGGTAGGCATATGGATGGATGGATGGGCGTTGCATGAACAAGTCTAAACATGTAAATTTAAGATCTAGGGCATTGCAGATAAATAATAACAAACATCCAAATACTAAACAATCCTAGGAATGTGCTCCATATATATTCATACGTGCTCGCAATGAGAACTTGCACAACATCTTCTGTCTAGCCAACCCGTGGTAGCGGGGCCTCTAGGGAACTACTGGCAATTAAGGTGATCCTTTTATTGAGTACAGGAGCAAAACATTAACACTCCATGAACACATATGATCCTCACACCACAGCCATCCCCTCCAGTTGTCCCAATTATTGTCACTTCGGGGCCTTTGGATCTGGACAATGATATGTGTACACAACTTGCAGATAAGATCACAAACAATACTATCATAATGATTCAATAATACATTCAGATCTGAGATCATGGCACTCAGGCCCTAGTGACAAGCATTAAGCACAACAAGTTGCAACAAAGTCAAATAGCACTAATAGAGATACTAGGCACTACGCCCTAACAATCTTATTCGATTACATGATAGAACTCATCCAATCCCTACCATCCCCATAGCCTATAATGGGGGATTACTCACTCATGGATGAGGGAAACATTGATGGTTGATGGAGAGGCGTTGGTGATGACGATGGTGATGATCCTCCCCAAATTCCCCGTCCCGGTAGGGTGCTCTGATGGTGGCGGTGCAGCGGAACTCTTCTCCGGAAAACGTCGAACCCCCCTCTGTTTTTAGGTCAAGGGGTAACTTATAGGCGCAGAGGGATCCCGAGGGGGTGCCTGGGGAGGCCGCACCCCCCTAGGCGCGGGCAGGCCCCACCCGCGCCTGGTAGGGGTGTGGGCCCCCAGGCCTCCACTCCGTTTCGTCTTCTGGCTCCGTGGATCTTCTGGTGAAATATAATTTTTGGCATATTTTCCGGGATTTTTCCTGATAGTTGATTTTCTGCACAAAAACTAGACACCAAGGTAATTCTGCTAAAAACAACGTCAGTCCGTGTTAGTTGTATCCAGATCACACAAGTTTAGAGGAGAAACAATAGCAAAAGTGTTTGGGAAAGTAGATATGTTTTGGATGTATCAAGTAGCAAGGTAGATCTACTTGATTACAAAGCTCATGACCACAACATGATCATGCATAAAGAGAGATGAACACATAGCTATCGGTAGAGCCCTTAGCCTCGAAGGAGAACTACTCCCTCCTCATCATGGGAATCAGCAACAGTGATGGAGATGGTGGTGGAGATCGATGGAGATGGATCCGGGGGCACTTCCCCATCCCGACAGGGTGCTGGAACAGAGACTTTATGTCCCCCGAATCTCCCCTTGAGTGGCGGCGGCGCAACGGAACTTTTTCTGGAAGTATGATGGATTATTTAGGGTTTCTGAGTCGGGAGCTTCTTATAGGTGAAGGAGGCAAGGTCGGTGGAGGGCCAGGGGCCCACACCCCCTGTAGACGCCACCAGGGCTTGCCCGCGCCTGGGGGGTGCATCCACCCTGGTGCCCTACTCCGTCTCTGCTTCATGGTTCCGTGTTGGTCTAGAAAAAATAATGACTTTGGCTTTTGTCCCGTCCAATTCCGAGAATATTGATTTTCTGCCTTTCTAAAACCAAAAAAGAAGAAAACAGGCAACTGGCACTGTGGCATCTTGTTAATAGGTTAGTACCAGAAAGTGTATAAAAATACCTCAAAGTGTAGACAAAACATAGCAAAGTGGATACTAAACAAGCATGGAACATCAAAAATTATAGATACGTTTCCGACGTATCAAGCACAAAACCTAAATACACTAGGATCAACTAAGTGCACCAATAGCAAGTCAAGCTAAGCAATGGAACAAGATAAACATACCACAAGTGATAGGCAAGATATAATTACTTCAAGCTCGATGGCTATCACAAGGAAAGTAAGCTCGGGTATAGAGATAACTCAGGCACGCGGAGACGAAGTTGTATTCTCGTGTTCCCTTACAAGTAAGGTACGTCACGTTGGAGAGGTGTGGGATTCCACGAAGGATTTCCCAATGCCACTAATCCTCACCTTCTTCTCCGATTCTATCCCACGAAGGAATAGGCCCTTTCCTTATAGCTAGCTTTTCCTCCACTCTGGAGATGGCAAGCTCCACAACCACTTCACAAGCTCCACGAAGGAGAAGCCCGTGTCTCTTCACAATCTTCCACGAAGAGGACACCGTGGCACCAACCGCCAAGCCAACTAGGAGGTAACCCTCCAAGAGTAACAAGCTCACGGTCTCTCACTCGAAAAATCGTAATGGAGAGCTCAACACTAATGCAAGAATGCAAAGCAAGACCACCAAGGGTGCTCAAATCCTTCACTCTCAAATCCCACCAAAGAAACAAGTGCTAGGGGGAATTAGAGAGGAAGAACAATGGTGGAAGTCAACCAATGACTCCAAGATCTAGATCCAATGGGTTCCCCTCACTTAGAGGAGGAATTGATTGGTGAGGATTGTAGATCTAGATCTCCTCTTCCAAAGCCCTCAAAAAGATGCAAGAATCATAGGAGGGAAGGGGGAGGAAGCAAGCTCAAGAGGTTCAACAATGGAGGTCAATTTCATGGTCAAGAACACTCAAAACACGTTGGGGAAGAACCCCCTTTTATAGGGGAAGCAAATATGGCTGTTGGGAGAAAACTGTGCGAACTCGGTTGAAAGTTTGGTTGGACCGGCCCTCACACCGGATGGTCCGTTTCTTAGCCCGGAAAACCGGACTCCATCCTGGTTTGGTTACTGACCCCAACCTCGGTTAGACTCAGTATAAGAAAACCGACAATCCCAGTTGAATCTCGGTTTTCTGGTGCTGGCACCGGACCACCCGGTCTGGGAGCCAGTTGGACCGGATCCACAACCGGGATGAAACTGACTTCACGAAAAACGCAATAACTTTTGCATCCGGACTCCGATTTCGATGATATTGGGCTTGTTTTGACATGGACAACAAGATATACAAGATTGTGCAGAGAAACATCATAGCCCAACAAAGGAGGATAGAACCAAATGAAGAAAGGTAAGAAGCCTCCCTAAAGAAGAACAGATAAAACCTTCAAACTCGAAAAAGCCATAGAAGATGCATACGAATTCTATTTTTGATGAACTTGGGCTTGTTGAAGAGCTAGCAACAATCTCAAGAACCTCACATGGATAAACACCAATAAGAAACAAAATAGGAAGATACAAAGTATGCAAAGGATTGAGCTCCCTATGACAATGTGATCAAGTTACCCACTGAAAGACCCTCTTGATAGTGCAGCTATCTATCCTATAACCTAGTCTCCTAACATCCACCTTGTGACCGGTAAAAGGAAAACCTAGCAAGAGCATACCTTTGCCTTGCGCATTCCACTTGATCTTGATGACAATGCTTCAAGCTCCACCCAAGCCGGAATGCAACACTTGATCATTGTTGCTTCGTGAAGACTCCTAATTTGCTCCCCCATACACCACTATGGGATAGCTTCATTAATACATGTCTTCACATGTCCATTATCACCAATATGGATGGCAAGATTCAAGAAAATGATCTTCTTGAGATGCTTATCTTTAACTTACCCTTCTCAACCTTGATGACGATCACCACCTGATGTCATCCTCTCATGGGCTATATAAGATCTTCACTTTTTAAGCATGCCCATGGAAAGATACCTATCCCATATAGAAAACGCAAAGGCACATATATAATGGGTTAGTTCATGATGCATAATTGACAAGGCTTACCATACCACAAGATCCATGTGGTACATTCTTTGTGCTTCATGCGTTGACCAACTTGAAATCACTCTTCACTCTTTCTATTGGTCAACCAAATATCTTCTCGTGCTCCATCTCAATATCTTGAGGTACATAAAGAACTCTTCATTTGATTACATGCTCTAAATCTTAGTCAACCATATCTCAACTAATGAGGCTATCATGACACCGAGTTAGAGCCATATCTTGAATTCTTCTATTGAGATCACACTCTCAAGATCTTGATCATATCATATTCTTCTCTTCAACTCGATGATTTTGATGCCAATACTCAAGATATATTTTTATATTCATGGTATCCATACTTGAATCCAACACATGGACTACAAGCATGACCTATGAATATTCCTTCATATAAAACTCAGTGAAAACATTAGACCATAGGGATTGTCATTAATCACCAAAACCATACATAGAGGCAATTACCCTTTCAATGTGTCTTGCATAATTATTATGCGCGATGTGACGCTCAAGACGCACTAGGAATGCGTCTTGAATAACAAAACCCATGCATCTCGAGTAGCCTTTTTTCTAGTAGTGACCCTCAAAGTTTCACGAATATTTAACGATCGAGGGATCGTGTATGATGTAGGCATACACGGCGTTAGATCAATCATATGAAGTCATGTGTTCCAGAAGCACCTCCATGATATCCACACGTCCTGGATTGGTGTCATATCCTCCTCCTTGACCCCGCATGGGAGGGAGAAGATCTACATGAGATTCCAGTAGCACAACGACAGTACTTGGTTATGGTGGAGAAAAAGTAGTAGGGCTACGTCGAGCGTCTGCATGGAGGAGGAAGAATTTTGTGGGAGGGAGGCGACGCCTAGGAGTAAGGGTGCTACGCCCCAGCCCCTTTCCCTCTTTTATGTAGGTGTGGGGGCAGGTGGCTTGGTCCCCCTTCTAAGTAGGTCAAGGGGGCGATGACCAAGAGGGAAGGGAAAACCCCTCCCTTTCCCTACACCCTGCTTTGGTGCCTAGGGTTAGGGTTTTTTCCACCTTTGTATTCATGGGCCAAGAAGGTTGTGGTGTGCTTGCCCATGTAAGCCAGGATGTCCACTTCCAGGCCCATTCAGCCCCACCTCATAGGTAGGCCCCATATATGGACCCCGAAACCTTCTAGAAGCTTCGTGATATGATACTGGAAAAATCCCGATCTTTTTCCGCAACCCTAAAATAACTTTCCCATATATAATTATTCATCTCCAGACCATCCAGAACACCCTCGTGATATCTAGGATTCTATATGAGGATCTGAATCACCATTCGATTATACCATCTATTATCTTGATGTAACCTAGTGATACTCAATCGTTAAGTGTGTGACCCTATGGGTTCGAGAAAATACAGACATGATCGAGACACCTCTCCAGTCAATAACCCATAGAGGGACCAGGGATTTCCATAGTGGTTCCTACATATTGAATACAGTTATTTTGTCGGTTGGACCATGATGTCGAGGATTCAATTAATATGGTATTCTATTCCCTTTGTATCGTGATATATTACTTGATCGAGATTCGATCGTCCGTATCAGCATACCTAGTTCATATCATCACTAGCAAGTTCTCTTTACTCATTCCATGCTATAAAATCCTTGTGACTAAACACATTATCCACATGCTTGTAATATTTAGGATGCTACACTACCAAGAGGGCCCAAAGATATCTCTTCGTCACATGGAGGAACAAATCCTAGTCTTGATTCATGCAACTCAACAAGCACCATCGAAGATAACTAAAAGCCATCTTTATAATCACCCAATTACGAAGTGACATTTGATGTCCACAAAGAAATCATCCCATACTAGGGAGTGACATAATCTCATGGTATAAGTAAACATACTTGATATATATATGCAGTAGCAATCAAACAAAGTGACATGGTCAAGGGCTATGCTTATTATTGGGTCTGTCCATGACATGATCCCATTATCAAGTGACATTACATGTCCATGGTCAGGAAACCTTAGCCAACACTTGACTGACATACTAGTAGAAGAGGCTCACAAGAGACAATGTGTTTTTATCCAAACATGTATTTAGTTTCAGGTACATACAGTTATAGTATGGAGAATAAAAAATGATAGATATGGTTAACCTAGAGGGGATGAATAGTCTTCTACAAATTTCTATATAATCTTTTGCAAGTTTTAGGATTTGTGAATTATAAGTGTGTCTCAATGCAAACTTGTTGAGGCAACCTAGATGATGGTAAGATACTTCAATCACGAAGACTATCATAAAGTAAATAACACAAGTAAGGAGATCGGTTAGAAGTAACTGAAGCACGCAGAGACAAAGATGTAGACCTGTGTTACCTTCCTTGGGGGAAGGTACATCATGTTGGAGAGGTGTGAAATCCCATGAAGGATTTACTAAATCCACCAAGGTCACCTTATTATCCAAGGGTGGCTATCCCTGTGAAGGAATAGCCACTTACTTGTGGTAGATTTCAAGGTAGTCTCCAAACCCTTACAAACTTTCCACGGGGAAAATCACAAGCCGAAAGCCTTCGAGCGAACCTAACCGCGTAGGTTTTTCCACAAACCCAAGAGTAACAAGAAAACTCATTAAACTCAAGGGGAATGAAATATGGTTTGGTGGAAACATAGATGGGAACCTCCTCTTGCTTTCTACCAAAGGGATTTGGATTTTGTTGGGTAGAATGGGAGATCCTCAAGCTTTGATGTTTCAACAATGGAGTGAGAGAGAGAGAGAGAGAGATCTCAAAGAATGAATATGAATGGTTGACCTAACCTCCTCAAGGAGGAGGAAAGGATATATAGTCCAAGGGATAAAAGTAACCGTTTGAGGGTTCTGCGGCCAAACCGGCATCAAGTCTAGCAGCGCCAGACCATGCGCTGGACGAACCGACGACACAACCAGCTAACTGTACACTGGAGAAAATTGAAACTGCGCCACGCCGGATAACCTGGCGCCCCGTCTAACTGCTTTACTATAAGGCAATTCGGTATGGGGTTGCTCAAACCGGCAGCCCGCGGTTCAAACCAGCAACACGTCCAGCAGTGTTGGATTACCCACCGGTTTGGTAGAAATGCTCAAACATGCATTTTCTCCTTTGTCCTATGATCCCCTCTAGTAAGTGTGATGGATATTTGGTGTCGAGATGTGTATAGGGTATATTGGCATCCCCAAAGAGCTCATCGAGACCATCCCTCTTAATATTGCAGTGTTTTCTATAAGACTCAAACATGAATAAAAGAGAAATGAGAAATGTAATGAAAACACCGATTCTTCTCTTGAATAGCAACTAGAGGTCTGCTACCATCGTCCATCATCACTTGTGAACTAAAACCTGTATAACCACTTGTAGGTAACATTAGTACACACTTTAGGTTCGATGTCAATGTTAACCAAAATAATTATTAAGGGCAAAATGCCCTTACAAACACTTATCTTGAACATTGAATATAATAATAACAACTTTATTATTGCCTCTTGAGTATATTCTCAGCAATTTCTTGATTATCATCCAACAATGGGTCAATGTGAATGGCTTTTTATCATACTTATCTTTGTAGTACTCCATAGCTTGAATCACCTACAAAAAATGATGAGAAGCCACAAATTATGCCCCATATGCAATATATATGAACCAAAATGGACAAGCTATGTATGTGAGAAAATATGGACATTACCATGTATCCAACGCCGGTCGCTCATGGGACGACCTTGCACATGTTCGTAGGCACCACAAAACTTGTTGCACTCTTCATTGATGAAACCCCATCTCTTTTGGAGAGTAGTTTCATATTGATCACTATGGATGCGGTAGGGCTTGAACTTATTTTACTCAGGGTAGTACTTGAAGATTCTCCGCCAGTAAGTCATTCCTTTTTGCTCGGCACTACAAATTGGATCTTGTCCAATTTTAATCCACGCCTCACAAAGTATTGTGTCCTCCTTCATGTGTAACCTCCCATCATTTGGCTCTTCTTTTTTTGTGTTGCACCATCGGTAGGCTCGACACCGTCGCCACCATTGGCATCGTCCACATCCATAACATCCCTTTCGTCGCCATCGGTAGGATTGATAACATGCCCAAACAGTGGCTCTCCATTGATGTTGACATCCATTTGGTCAACATTGTCGTTAGGGTCATTGTCCATGGTCGTGCCCACGGTGATGATCTAGTGCAACACAGCCTCTTCGTCCTCCTCCCACGTGGACACCAGGCGAGGCGAATCATAGAAAGGACGCGGGCACGGGCATGTTCGCCGCCGAGATCCTGTGTGCCCCCTTGGCACGGTATTGCATTAGTTCGTCATCCCTAGGGTGCGGTTCAAGTCGATGGAGTTATCCTTCAGCATTGCCATCACATCCAACAGCATCGATCAGGAGTCGCCAAGTAAGATCGCACCTGGAAGTGGACGGCAGGAGCGAAGGGGCCCTTACCTGATGCGGTTGGCGACTGTGGACGAAAAGGTGGCCACGGTCGAGGACAATGATCTAATCGATGATGCCCCACCCATGGTGTTGGCGCCAGCCAAGGCCAAGGCTTTGTTCAACACCTCTTGTTTGATGAGGAGAAGGGCCTGAGAGGTGAGCCCCTTGGCAGGGATGCCCTCGACTATCCTGACCTCTAGGGTGGCAAAGAGGTCGGCCCTTTTAGCCTCTTTCATGGCAGATTTCACCTCCAAGACCCGCGCCCTAGCGGTGCACTTCCTTATCTCCTTCGTCCTCTCTGCATCCGTCAACTCCTTCGGCTTGAGTAGGGCCTTTGTCTTGGTGTCCTTATTCACCTTGGTGGCTGGGGCGGTGGTGGGGATTCCCCAATCGGAGGCGCTAGGTTTTGGCATAGACATTTTCGGTTTTGGTAGTAAATGGAAGGCGAGAAAATGTTTTTCACCCATAGGATTACGAGTCATGAGAAGGAAATGGGTGGATAGGAGGCAACGCGGCCGGACGCGCATTGTCGGACTGTTTGGGCCATCCAACCGAGCAAAGCGAGCATAAATTATGGCTGGAAATGGGTCGTCATGGACTGATACTGGATGCTCGATCTATTTGGGTCGAGCTACTGGCTGATAGAAATATGACATAGAGGCAATAATAAATTGTATTATTCTATATTTCTTGTTCATGGTTAAGTTTATTATTCCGTTCTATAATTGTATTAGTTCCTGATAATGAGTATTTGAAGTAAAACCCTAATACATGTGTGGAATCATAAACACCATTTATATATCCCTAGTCTTGCCTCAAAGATAGTTTATGTATTATTGATAGTCTCGGTTTTCTGACTATGGGGAAAACAATAATGTGTTGTGGAGTTTCCAATGATATATGAGATCGAAGTTGTTGGGAGAACAACGATGATGGATAGACCCAACATGATATACCGTGAAACACATCGTCAATATTATTATCAGTAGTTTCTCATAAACAATGTATTTCCTTTACTAAAGATCTTTTGATTGCGATACACATGTGAACTTGGGTACAATATGGACGTGGCAAGATTATTTAAACGTTGCTCTAACAGAGTAGTCATAAAGTTGATACTTGCTCTTACCGGATGATACGCAAATTATTCACATGGAGTGCTTGCGAGAATTGCTACTCCCGACGATGGAGAGATACGCTCTTGGTCCACTCATGTACTATGATGTTCGTCATCGTGTGGCCGGACACGTGATCACGTTGTTGAACACATGAACATCGATAGTGCAGTTGATTAAAGAGTATATGCTGGTAACGAGAATAACCCAATGTTTCATCTTGGGAAATGTAAAGTATCGACAAAGCAATATGATATGTATCAGACATAATACAACAGTTCACACGATAAAGATCTTTGTGTTATTTTCCTGGAATGAGTTCCAGACATGTCCACAAATACACGAACCCATAGGGTCACACACTTAAGTGTTCAATGGCATTTATAATATGAGTGCGAATGAAGATTTAATAGAGAAATAGTTCCGAAGGTGTGCGAGGTGTCTCGAAATATATCGAAGGTGTCCGGAATATTGCCAAGAGTGTTCGAAATAAGTTTTGAGAATTAATGAGATGATAGAAGGGTTCCTAAAGTGTCTCGGATGGTCTCGGAATGGTTTCGAGATGTGGCATCCCGCAAAACCACTACTAGAAAATCGCGTTGTTTTTGTGCATTGCATCATCATGACCGCATGCTCATGTCATCATGCCACATTGCATTTGAGCATCGTCATCATCTTGCATTTGCTTGCATAAAACTATTTTCGGGAAAACCTAATTTGTTTTCTAAACGCCCCGTCTTGTTTTCAAATTCAAACCCGGGACTCCGGATTATTTTGTGTTGTCTGTTATTGGGTTGCAAAGGCCCTGTTTTAAATAAATAAAACATTTAATTATTTTTAGTGGGGGCAGTCGAACGGGCCGATTCGACCCGAACGACCACCCCCAGGAATTTAAACGGTCCACCCCAAACCCTTTTTCTACCAACCTAATCTACCCACCCTTGCCTCCACCTCACCCTGGCCAATCACCATATGCCACCTCACCTTTTTCCCTTCCCCACCCAACCAGACGCTGCCACCTCACCTCCCCTCTCTCCCTCACCCCACCCAGCCACCCCACCCTCTCTCTCTCCTTTCCCCACCCTTCTCCCTGACCCGCCTGGCCCACCTGGCCCCTGCCCGCGGCCCCACCCCCCCACCGACACGCCTCCCACGCGCACGACCCCCACCTCCCGCACCGCCCGCCTCTCTCCTCCTTCTTCCTCCTCTGTCTCTCCCTCTGCTCCATCCCGACAACCCCGCGCGCGCCCGCCTCTCCCCTCTCCGGTGCCGGACCTCTCCTCGCCGGCGACCCTGTTGCCTCCCCGCGGCCGCCCCGCCTCCTCCGCGCCTCCTCTCCCTCCCGACGCTCCTCTCCTCGCGTCCCGCTCGCCCTCCTCTCCCCTGCGTCTGCTGCCTGCCTCCCTCTCTGCTCGTCGCCGCGCCAGCCCCGGCGAGCCCCCCTCGCCGGCCCGCCTCGCCTCCCCTCTGCGGCGCCCCACCGCCCTGCTCGCCCCGAGTCGCCTCCGGCCACCGCCCTCCCGGCCGCGGTGCTCCCCGCCGGCCCATGTCCGCCCCCGCTCGAGTTCCTCGGGCCGACCTCGCCGCGCCGCCAGGCCCCCATCTCCTCCCTCGCCTCGCTCGCGTCCGGCCGCGCTCGCCCCGCGCCCGCCTGCTCCAGCGGCGCCGCCGTCGCGCCAAGCATCGCCGCCTCCCTCGGCCGCCGTCGCGGGCGTCCCTCCTCGTCGCGGGCCCAGCTCCGGCCGCCCTCCGTCTGCTCGGCGCCTCCCTCGAGCTGGCCTCTGTCCGGCCTGCACAAGCCCGAGCCACCGGCCTCTGCCCCGACCCCGCACCGCGGCTCCTCGGCCTCGTCCCGAGACGCCGCCGTCGCCGGCCTCTCCTCTCTGCCGCCTTCCGCCTCCAGCAGCCCTGTGACCTCCGTCAGCGGGCCCGCTTCGCCGTCAATCGCCGCTCCCTGTGCAGTATCGGTTGTTGTGGTTATACTGTGGCGTGAGGATGTGGAAACGTTAAGTTGCTGCCATGCCCGTGCCCGTGCCATGTTGGTACTATGAAGACAGGAGCAATAGTTTGAACAAGATCGACAAGACCCCGGCAAGTATTACCTTTGGAGCTTTGTGTGGCTATTGGAGGACCCCGACGCCACTTCCAAGATCGTCACCGACAATGTTCGGAACCTCAAGTGCTCCTTCAGGAAGCCGGAGCCCTAAGTTCTTCCACGAGACCCTGAAGACCGATCTAGAGCGCCAAGGCCTTCGCATGGAGTCGGCAAGATCATCATGAAACACCAAGATCAACTTCGCGGGCACCGAGCGTCAAGACCTTCTCCGCAGATCGCCGAGAACACGGAACACCAAGTCCTCCTTCCCGGAACGACAAGACCTACCCCCGTTATCTGAGAACGACCCCGGAGTCCGAACCTCGATTTCGCCGAGAACGAATCCGTCGAACCCTGGACCCTGAGACCGACCCCGAACCCCGGAACCCCAAGATCTGCCGAACCCTAATGTGTGAACCTTTTCCCGAGCCCCTATTTTATAAATGCTTTATATAAAACTTGTTGCATATTAATTGTTCATCTCGCATGCATCTTGTGTGGTTTGGGGGCCTTATGCCGATTCACCATATAATTAAATATGGGGCCCATATGCGGGCAAATCTAGTCTCATATTGGCCTCATTTAAATATGTGTAGCGAACCGGTGCTATATTTTGCCATGTTCAAACAACATTTAAATTGCGGGGGTTTTAAATAACTTGAACCGCTTAATTAATTGTCGGGACACCGGTTCCGCTTAATATGGCCTAATTGCATCGCATCTTGCCATGTCATGCATCATACATGCATCATGCCGATCTTTTGTCGTAGTATTAAATGTTGCATCCGGTGTTTATTCTAGTGTTTTGGTTCTTCGCGGATAAGGCCGTTGAGTTGGTGTGAGCTTCACCCCGATCTTCGGTTGAACCTTCGACAATGTTTTCAGGCGAGCATCTCCCCCTTTCTACCTACCTTACTTTTATAGTATTTATTCCCTCCTGTTGATCTATTGCTATCTGTGTTGCGATGCTCTAGTTTCGTACCCGTGATAACCCTTGCAGCCATATATTGCCATGGCCACCTCCTATTACCTGTTGTTTGGTAGATAGTTGGACTTGCGCGTCGTAGTCGCTTGCTCAAGTGCTGTTGCGTGTCGCCATGTACCACAGTTGTTGGAGTATTGCCACATGTCTGATGTTGGAGTTGATCATGGCTTTACTTTTCGTTCACTTTAATCCCTGTTTAACAAATAAAATTGAAGTAAGTAAGCAGAGGCATCGGTGGGTGATAGATAATATTTGGTTTCCGACCGCCCACTTGTGTCCCGTAGGACCCCGAGTACTTGATACCTGTTCCTTGATTTATCGCGCTATCCACATACGGGGAATTATGGGACCCCCCTTAGCCAGAGCTTGATTCATTCTTATTTCTTGGGGCCACAAACTAGTTTGAGGTTTTATTTATGATCCTGTACTTATGCCATGCTTTACTGCTTTATTTACGATTGTGCGAGGAGCACACTGTACTGTTTAGGATAGTGGCACGATTCCGCGGTGTCGAAAAGCCCAGTTTTGGGTTCCCAGTCGTTCACAGCCGTCCCCACAACCTTGAGTCCGTCTCGGAGCCGGCCGGCTTCGTTGCGGGTCTACTCTAAGGGGTGGCCCCCTGAAATATTTATGAATCCTGTGATTGCTTTGTCGTGAAAGCCTCGTTGGGTTTTGATTTGGTTTTTCCGAGGTCGATCGTGTGTGTGTTGCTATTTGTGCACCCCGGCCGGGTTAAAACTTTCTAAAAGCCGTGTCCGCGGTTATGGACGACTTGGAGCAAAGTATCTCGATCATAGACAACTATAACTAAAGTTTACTGTTATAAATTGACTTGTATCTGATATGACTACTAATCAGCTTCAACTACAACGGAATGGCTAAATAAAACTGCCAACAATTGCTCGTTTGATTTGTCTCTTGCGACAATTGTACCTGACTAGTAAGTATTGCAACTACAACGGAATGGCTAAATAAAAGTACCAACAACTGCTGGGTTTTGGGTTATCTCATTGCTAATTGTATCTGATTAGTAAGTGTCGCAACTACAACAGAATGGTTAATTAAAAGTGCCCACTGCTTAATTTATCAGGATGATCATCTATACTTGACTAGTAATTGCTGCAACGATAACCGAATAAATAAAAATGCCAACTGTGTGAGTTCCTCGGTTGACTTCCTCGTTTGGTCTCGAGGGGGAAACACCAGGATGGGTTTGTCTGATGGTAGAATCAGGTTGGTTCCGAATAGGTCTTTCTCACCCCTCTCTGATAACCGTCAGTTGTATCGAGTCTCTATAGGTTGTTTAGTGCATGCTGCCGCTGCCGCTCAGTCCACCATACCTATGTAGGCGAGGACCACCGAATTCTAGTCTCGCCGTGTATTGGCCTCAGTACTGACGCTCCTCTTTTTCCTTTGCCCTTTGTCGGCACCCCTTTTGTTTAAGCAGGTTTTGAGATCGACGTCGTTAGCAGGGTTACCCTTCCGGCTTGGCCTGGGCAGGGTTATGGACGCCATTGGTTATTCTTCAGGGCTCTTAGCCCCATTTGCATCTTGTCCGTAGTCGGACGCTGTATCGTTTTACGGGTGATTGGATCTTTGTATTGTATATCTGTATCCTTGATTCTTTGAGTCGCTGTTGTATATCTGTTCTGTGGGTCCCATCGAGGACTGTTGTGTAATGTTATTACTTCGTTTTCCACCCGCACGAAAGTGCCTGGTGGGCACCTTTGAATCGTTTCTATGCGGGTTTGGCGGGAATCGCTGAAACTTGCATAGGGTCGATTCTGAGGGTGTTACACGAGAGGTCCCGGATGATCCTGGAAGTGTCCAGAATGGTCCCGAGAGTGTCCGAAATGGTTCCAGACATATATGGAAGGTTTTGGAAGGAGCGGAAGGTTCCAAAAGGTTCCGTAAGGGTCCAGGATGTTCTGGGATATCTTAGGTAGTCCGGAGGGTTCTATAATAGGTGAATCCACGTCTTCCTTAAGGGATAAGGAAAATTCCCCAAGGCAATTTCGGATTGGCAAAATAAGGCAGTTTTGAAGTAGGTTTGGATTGGAGGAATCCTACTGGAACTCAACAAAACTTTAGGGCTGGCTCTTGGCCAACCCAAGGAGACTTTCCACCTATATAAAGGCACCAAGGGGCACCCAAATAGACACAATTCGTGGCATTTGCCTCCACCAAGCCGCTGCACCCCGCTGCCCCAAAACCCTAGCCGTCGCCGCGTGCCGCCTGAGCGCCGCTTCCTCCCTCCTCTCTTCTCCACCTCCATGGCGTGGTGATAAAACCTAAGGGTCGGCGTAAACTAGGTACTTCTTCTTCTTCTTCTACAATGTCGGAGCACTGCCGAGTTCTACCACCGTTTGGATCTAATCTAGCCGAAGCGTCGTCGGATCGTCACCAACATGTTCCCACTTCGTCCATGTGTTCTTGATCACACCTCGATGTGGTGCCACTGATCTTGTACGTGTGGATACCGGTGGATGTGCGGCACTTGGAGCACTTGATCATGGGGATCTTCACAAGGAGAAATCTTCTCACGACTAATTACCTAGCCACGGGAATCGATGCACCGACTACTTTGACAACGACATCTTCATAAGTGCATGTTCACGGGAGTCATCCGTGGGATAATACATCTCCTCGCGACTCGCTAAGGCTTGTTGCGGGAATCAACGCGATAAACTTCTGCTGGGTATGATTCGTTGCCTCTCCCCTTGCATATGATCCTGGTTATGCGCTAGAATTTTTTGTTTTGTGTAGCATGTTCCCCAACACTAGCCACAATTTCAATTAGTTTAGACCAGTTCGAACAACCACCAGTCATATGGATCAACCCAATGAGATACCCGAATACCAAACTAGGCATTTTTTGGAATGGGCGTGAAAAAGTCCGTGGCAAAAACCCAGTCACAAGCCCGGCCTAGCCCGACCAGCAGGCCAAAAAAACAGACTTGACTGCGGACCGCACCTGCAGATTTACCCGGGCTGTCGGGCCACTAGACGGGACCTTTCTTATTTTGGGCATTTTCTCGGCCAGAGCCTGGTGTGAGATATACGCGGGCTACAGATCTGTCGCCCAGACCAGAAAAGCCTAGCCGTGGGGCTATTTTTGGGCCGGGTTGAACGAGACCACGTATTGTTTTTGCCAAATCTTACCTTTTTGCAAACTAATTCCATTCTAACCCCTTGGCAAAATTATTTTGAAATCTGACCTCTGGGTTGACGCCAATTTAAACGGCGCCAACACATAACAGCCGGAAAGCAGCTTTGGAAGGTCGGCGCCAAGTGATACAACACCGAACTCACCTCGGCCATATCACATGGCGTCGACCCCCTTTGGTTTGCCTCCCTGCTCCGCGTTGGCGCCGATCTACACATCTTCAGCGCTGTCTTGTCAGATTCCAAAATAGTTTTGCTAAAGATTAAACGAAAAATTAATTTCGCAAAAAAATAAGATTTGATAAAAAAATAGTCATGCCGCACTGAACCAGGCTGCCCATGTATATTTATTACCGTAGCTAAGCTGAGCTCGGCTCCAAAGGGCCTCATCCAAACTGCGGACCCAAAATATCCCGAAGTCTTCATCCACTTCACCGGACCGGACAGAGCTGCTGAGGCTCGTCGCTCGTGCCGGCCCACGACGCGTAGCCAGCGGAGGTGGCCACCGTCTCTCCCGCACGATCCTGTCCCCACCCTCTCTTATCCCCTTTCTCCTACCAGGAGCGCCCGCCCTCCCGCTTCTTTCCCCTTCCGTACGGCCGGCCGCACCTCACCGGGCTCCTGCTCCGCCATGCGTTCTACTTCTACACTAGCCAGCATCACCACTATTGGCATCAGGAGCTAATTCGGTAGCACGAAGCGCATTTCCCGGGTTACTTGGTGATGTCGTCGTGCCTCGCGCCGCAGTTCAAGTGGCCGCCTTCCACCCGGGCGACGGTGTTCAGGGAGCCCGGCGGCGGATGCTGCGCCGGAGCTGGAAGCTTTCGACCAGGGAGGGTCCACTGCGCGATGTCCTCCGCGGCCGTCCTCGAGGCCGAGCGCTTGGAGTCTCTAGCCGCCGGAGCGAGGCGCCTAGTGTACGACGGAGCCGTCGGGCCTTCCCCCACTTCTGATAGAACTACCCTCCCGGTAATGTCTATTTACTTGGTCTATGCTAATGGTGAGACGGCCATGCTTGTTCGCCAGTAGCACGAACTGTTCCATTCACCAGACACCAATTCGTAGTTAGCTATGCTGAAATATGTCTGTCTTTCTTGCATTGGATATTGGAACCAGGGACATTTTGGCCAGGCAATTCTCAACCAAGAAGCCGTGGTGACGGCGGCAGCCGCGGAGGCCGTGGCGTTAGCCCGAGCAGCCGCAGAGGTCGCCGGAGAAGTTGCCCGTATGGTGCAAACCGAGCAACGGCCAGCAGACATCGACAGCCACAGCGTACCGGCGGACAGTTACTTGACAAGAGAGTTCCATCGCACCGAGGTGCGATCGCGGTATGCTGACACCAGTTTGCTGGACGACCCGGGGTTTGTCAGCATCTTCAGCGACGAATCAGAGTCAGAGGACGATGAGCAGAGCACCCAGGGCGTGGCTGTCAAGTCGGCGCGTCAGGTAGAGAGAAGAGCTCGGAGAGTGAGGGCGGCAATGAAGGTGGCTAAATCTTTCAGTGATCGGAGGCCTCTGACGGCCTCCTCGAGGAAGAAGAGGGTGAAGGGTTGCCGGAATCCTCTGGGTTGCTTCTATAAGATGTCTGCACGGAGACTTCTGACGGCGAAGCAAGAAGTTGAGTTATCGGAAGGCATTCAGGTAACGAAAACTAACAGAATGTGCAGAACATGCGTGATCTTGTCATGTCATACGTACATGCCAAAGCTATCATGTTGCTCGTATCTGATTAAATTTCCGATGCATGGTTGCCATGAACTGATGCAGGATTTCCTGAAGTTGGAGGCTGTCCAAAAGGAGGTTGCGCACTACAACGGTGGTGAACCAACCTTCAGTCAGTGGGCAGAAGCAGCTGGCACTGACGAGAACACGTTGCGGAAACGTCTCAGCTATGGAATCCAATGCAAGAACATGATGGTCAAATCTAATGTGCGTCTCGTAATCTCAATTGCCAAAGAGTTTGAAGGCCCTGGGACAGATTTTTCTGATCTTATTCAGGTATTTGCTTGTACTTTTGGACGATACCTCTTCGGTGATTATAATTTTTTGGTAGGAAATGTTTCTGATTATATATCATAATCTTTCTTCAACACAGGAAGGAATGCAGGGCCTCATCAGGGGTGCTGAAAAATTTGATGCTTCCAAGGGTTTTAGATTCTCTACATATTCACACTGGTGGATCAAGCAAGCAATACGCAAGTCGGTTTTAGAACAAACCCAAATAATTCGCTTGCCAGTACGTCCTCTTTCTCCTCATACCTGCACTATTAAATTGTTGATGTTGATGAAAACACATGTAGCAATCAGTAGTCATGATGATAAATATACCAATTTAACATCATGTGATAGTCAAATTGGTTTTCCATCTGTTTTATGATTCAGAATTTCACAGTATACGCACTATGATGTAAGGTGATTCAAGGATATGACACAACCTAGCTGATGAAATAACATGAAATCTTGTAGCGTAGCCAGTATAAACTTGATATCCTATTTATTCACTAATGATGTATATTGGGTAGAGATTATGGGGATAGTTACCGGGGATCAAGAACAAAACGAATAACTATGTTGCTTCGCGATCTTTGTAAACCAACACAATTTTGAGTATGCTGCTAGTATAAGCCTATCATTGATGTCAAATTGAGATGCTTGGGCTCTTATACTGAAGCATTCAGTCACTCTGTTCAATTTATAGGCTCACATGGCCGAAGCAAGTTCCCGAGTGAAGGAATGCCGACGACGACTCCGCCGCGAGCTGAGTAGGCTGCCGACGAACGAAGAAATCGCGTCAGACACAGGCATGACAACCAGACGGGTCGAAGCAGCAATGTGCCTCCCAAGGTACAGCGTGTCCCTCACGGGCAAGGTCGGGAGCACGGACGTGACTTACCAGGTCTGCTCCCCTCGCTCTGCAAACCAGTTTCTGAATTCTGAATACCTACCTCATGACCTGAAATCCTGAATCCTTGTACAGGAGATCATGCCGGACACGAGCACGGAGACGGCGGAGGAGACGCTGCACAGATGGTTCATGAAGAAAGACGTGGGCAAGGCGCTGGACAGCCTGAGCCCTCGCGAGAGGGAGGTGATCAGGTACAGGTTCGGGATGGACGACGGCAGGGCGAGGACACTGCACGACATCGGGCAGCTGATGGGGGTGAGCAGGGAGAGGATCCGGCAGATCGAGATGGCCGCGTTCCGGAAGCTGAGGAGCAGGAAGAAGGTGACGTCGTTACAGCACTACCTGGAGCCGGCGGAGAGCTGGTAGGCTAGCCGGAGCTGCTGAGGTATGCTGCGTTTCCGTCTTTTTTCTAGAGGGAAATATACATTGTGTAAATGAACGAAACAATTTTGTTGTACAAGCTCTGATACAGTGTTAGTCTATTTCAAAAAATTGATTATGTATCTATGCTTTGCATTGGATAAAAAATGCATCAATCACATGATTTTTAGAGAAACCAAAATTTTGGTCAAGTTGTTGTGGGAAGGCATATAAGATCATTCAAGGAAAAGACGTCGGGAGGTTTTTTTGGAACATTTTTATCACTTTTTTTTCTTCTAAATTTCACTAATCTTTTAATAATCACCAACAACACTACAAGGAGTCTAAAAAGTAAAGATTACAAATAGGTCCTTGGACCATTTACAAAGCTTGTTGTAATAGGACACATCCAACTTTGCCCGTGGTAGGATTTTATCACGTCTTCTTTCATTTTGCTTGACAGCTTAGGTCTTGCAATCCTATGATCTTGCTCCCGAACGACACTACCATGTCGGACACAAATTTCTTAAGTCTTTGTTCGGTTAATCCCTACACTAAAGGGATTGGAGAGTATTGGAGTGGATTGAGGAGGATTTTGACTTGTATGGGATTTAATCCACTTCAATCCCCTCCAATCCACTTGAAACCTGAGCTAACCGAACAAGCTCTAATGAGAATTTCATTTCTCTCAACATACTCTAGATCACACACCAGAGGAATCATACTGATCAAATCTACTACCTCATCATGCCATACGAAAAATGTAGGACACATCCAAAATCGAGTTAGCATCCAGAGGAATCATGTTAATTATTAGATCATCAATAAATTATTCTAATCACGAACAAGAATCAAAAAACATATTGGTAAACGGAAGTACTAATATGACAACAATAAAGTAGTGCAGTCACGGTGATCGAACTAGCTAGCCATGCATAGACATAGCAGCGGAACTAGCAATGTTTATTGAACCTGTTAACAGCCGGAGCTGATAGCCTGACGCGCGCTAGCCAGCCGCTGCGCGCTGCGAGCCTGCGTTAAGCATCTCCGACAGGCGCCCGACAGGCGCATTAAATTTTGGCCCGTTATATGTCGCTGTGACTGTAAACGTTTACCGCGCGTTATGTTAGATTTTTTTCCGTCGGATGCTTTATTATGCAGTGAGTATTCGGGTGCTAAAAAAGTTTCTCCGCCGGGCGCTCCAAAATACACAGCGTGCATCGGCAGAAAACAATTTTCTACACTACTATGCATTCAATAAGATCAAATACTCAAATAAATCATAAAACAAATGATGTATCATAGTTTAAATGGACACAAAGTGCAACACACACATCACATAGTTCAAGAACAACACACAACATGACGTAGTTCAATAAGCACACACAACATATGGTTCAAATGGACACAAAGTGCAACACTTTCTTCGGCGGCGGGTTACCGGCGCCCGCGGGTGCGGACGGGCGTTTGGACGCCGGCACCTTCCTCCTCGGCGGCGCCCACACCTTGGCGGGGGCCTGCGCGGCGGCGGCGCTTGTGTGCAGCGTCGGGCGTGGCGGGACGAAGAGAGCTCGGGCCGCGGCGGTTGTGTTGCCGGCGTCGGCGCCACCGCTACGGTTTGGCGCATGGGGCGGCGGCGCGACGGAGGCGTCGGCGGTGGCGGCGGGTGGAATGAAGTAGGGAGGGGTCGGTGGGGTGCCGGAGGGCGCGTCCATCGCCGGAATTGCGCCGACGGCGGAGGCGAGGATTGGGCGGTGGGGCGGCGAGGCACGGGGGAAGTTTTAGCGCGGGTTTTCTTCGCGCGTGCGTCGAGCGATGCCGCGTGCTGCAGCTGGGGCCCAAAGTTTAGCGCTTAGGATAGGGCAAACCAGCCCACGTCCAAAAAATTTACAGCGTCGCGCCGTATGCAGCGCCTGCTGGAGGGACGATTTTGCGCTCCGGCGCTGCAAAACGGCGGTTTATATAGTGCGCGGTCTATATAGCACGCCTCTTGGAGATGCTCTTATGCCATCCCAAGGCCCCCCACTCCGCGCGTCTGATCATATCCTTACTGAGTCCAAGCCTCAACATGCACTCGTAAACGGGTCGGACAGCGTGACGCGATCAGATTCAGCGCAAATCAGGCCAAAACCTGGGGCTGATTTGTGAGGCCTCAGACGGCCTCATCCTCCTTTGTTCACGGCTGGGTCCACACGTCATACACATAAAATCGCTAAATAATCGGCTGTCATTGCATAAGCTTCTAGGCTCGCGTGTCATACATACAAAATTACTAATAACATTAATTAAACTAAATCTACTAAGAATCGGCCCCGTCCTGGCCGGAGGTTTGGTCCTTGACCGCATGCGTCCGTCGGGCCGCCAAGGCTGCGGTCTTGGTCTTTATTGCCTGCCTCCGGCGGTGGTGCGCCAGGGTCTCCACCTCTCTCAGCATGGTCGCTGTTGCGTATGTGCGGTTGCGCGCCGCTCTCGCCTCTCGATTGGTGGCGGCCAGGAGCACCTACCGTTCGGCCGCCGCCACCACCGCATCACGCAAGGTGGCCGCGTCCTCAAGCACCTCAGCCGGCACCTCCCGTTTGACCGCCGCACGCACCTTCGTCAGGTCCTTCTTTTGGGCAGCAACATTCTTGGACAAGGCCGCGACCTCCGCCAGCACCTCCCGCTTGACCGCATCCGCCAGCTCATCCGCCAGCTCGCCTTGTTTGGCGGCGGCCTTGGACATGATGCTTCCCAAGGCCGCGGCCTCCACCATCTCCTGCGCGTCTTGCCGCTGCCGCTCCTCCTCCATCATGGCCTCAACGACGAGCTGGGCGGTCTTCTCGGACGCCAGTGATTCTTGCGCTTCCTGCTCGTCGCGGTCCTCGATGGCCGCTACCGCCTCCCTCGCCGCCTCCTTAGCCTCCAGCCGAAGCTGCTCGGCGGGTTGCTAACCGGCATCCTCCCTGGCCTTGAAGGTCGTGTACAGCTTGTTGGGAATATGCCCTAGAGGCAATCATGTATGATGATATTTCCCATTGTATTCATAAAGTTATTAAGTGGTCGTTGTATGAGCATTTGATGTATATCATTGAATATGTGATTCGGTTGTGGAACTATACAATCATGTTGTTCATACTAAATATCCTTAGTCTTTAAGGTTGTGCTGGACACACAACTTAGACCAATATGAAAGTCGGCTGGATGACTCGGTTCCACTTGTCATGGGCATGGTGATGCCATTCCGACTTACACAGATTCGGCTAAAGAGTTTAGAAAATCGGATTGACCCATATTAAGGTACAACGAACAAGTCGTCATTTGTATATCTCAATTAATGCAATCCTTAGACCCGAGGTTATCGCACAATCTGAGTTGAGGATCATCGATTTAGGTTCTGTCAAACGCTGATCCGTAAAAGGGCAGTTATAAAGGTAGAGTTCGGGTCGACTGAGAATAAATCTGCGTAATGTGGATAACCAAGATGAGATTTTGCTCCTCCACTCAGAGAGATATTCTCTGGGCCCTCTCGTGAGATATGATTCGGAAAGCATGTCCATGCATAACTCATTAAGTGTTAACCGAGGCGAAGAGTTAGTCGGATGAATCACTTATATCGGAACGAAAAGAGAGTCGGACTATTTAAGGGATGACGATTATTCACCTATAGTCTGACGAGATATATCGTGAGGCAAAGGGGACTTAGGCGCAAGTCATATTGGAAGGCATGTCATCATGAGTCTTTGGTACTTGGGATTCGGCGCGTTCTGCTAGGAGCCACTATCGAATGATCGATAGAGAGTCGGACTCCAATCGTGTCCAAATTTTTATGAGGCTGCGGGGTCACACACTTAAGAGCGGGAGCAATATTTGGATTAGATCTGAATCAAAAATATGGTTGGGTTGGACCCGAGCCAGATTTGGACTGAGTCAGTGAGTCGGACTCATGGTGACTAATATAGGCTTTAGTGAATGGGCCATGAGTGAGTGTATTCCACTTTTACTCCCTATATATAGTGGGGCGCAGAAACCTAGGAGGGTTGATGGTTAGGTCATTCCATGCGTTGGAAAACCCTAGATCCACAGTAGTCCTGCCGCCGTTACGAACCTAGCAGTTTGCCGCCGGCGCTCCTCCTCGTATGTGTGGATACCAGCAGCGGTGTTGTACGATCAGCACCAAGACGATCGTGATCGGATCGGATCGTGAGGATTGCACTACATCCAACTTACGCACTTCATCAGTAATATGCAACTGCACATCTAGTGGTAATCCTCGTGGCCTTCTACCTCAGCTAGATCTTGGGATCACCGCGTTAGATAGAAAAGTTTTGTTTTATCTCCTCGCGGCCCAACAGTGGTATCAGAGCGAAAAGTTCAAAAAATTACATAATGAAGTACATAATCAACTTGGCAAGAAAATAAAGTTTCTTCGGTCGGAACGAGGGGGCGAGTACATGAGCCACGAGTTTGATAACCATATGAAGATCTGCCTTTATCATTTTGGGGTTATTGTCTAGAAATAGCAGCGTCCACACTAAACATAGTACCATCAAAGTCGGTAGAGAAGACACCATATGAGATGTGGACAGGCAAAAAGCCGAGTTTACCTTTTCTTAAGATTTGGGGTTGTGAAGCATTTTTCAAGCGACTTCAGTCGGATAAGCTTATGGCCAAGTCGGATAAGTGTATTTTCGTGGGGTATCCGAGGGAAACCTTGAGTTACTACTTCTACAACCGAGAAGAGGGCAAAGTGTTTGTCGCTCGGAATGATGTCTTCATTGAGAAAGAGTTTCTCAGCCGGGGAGTCAGTGGGAGCACGGTGCAGCTCGAAGAAATTCGAGAGGATCCGGCTAGGAGAGAGTCGGCAAAAACCTTGGAGGTTGAGTCGGTCATGGTGGCTAAGATGGTAGAAGCACCTGTACTACGAAGATCGGAAAGATTACAAAGTGTTCGTGATGTGTTACTATTAGAAAGTGATGAGCCGACAAATTGTTCTGAAACGATGGTGGGATTTGATTCCAAGTCATGGCTTGGATCCATGAGATCCGAGTTAAAGTCCATGGATGAAAATCAAGTTTGGAACTTGGTTGATCTGCCAGATAGTGCAAGACCCGTCGAGTGCAAATGGGTCTTTAAGAAGAAAACTGATATGGATGAAAATGTTTCTATCTATAAAGCATAGCTTGTCGCGAAGGGGTTCTGACAGGTTCAAGGAGTTGAGTACGACGAGACTTTCTTGCCCATAGCGATGTTTAAGTCAGTCCGGATCATGTTAGCCATAGCATCCTATTTTGACTATGAGATATGGTAGATGGATATCAAAATGGCTTTCCTTAACAGAAATTTAACCGAGGACGTGTATATGATACAGCCCGAGGGTTTTGTCGATCCGGTTAACGTTGATAAGGTGTGCAAACTTCAGAAATCCATTTATGGGTTGAAGAAAGCATCTCGGAGTTGAAATATTCACTTTGATGAGGTAGTCAAATCGTTTGGCTTCATCAAAAGTGATCATGATTCTTGTTTATACAAGAAGTTTAGTGGGAGCAAAGTAAACTTTCTAATATTATATGTGAATGACATATTACTGATTGGAAACGATGTCCATATGTTGCAAGAAACCAAGGAATCATTGGAAAGGAGTTTCTCAATGAAAGACTTGGGTGAGGCAACATACATTCTCAGAATCCGGATCTATAGAGATAGATCAATGCATCTCATTGGATTGAGTCAGAGTACATATTTGGACAAAGTGTTGAAGAAGTTCAACATGGAATTGTCTAAGAAGGGGTTCTTACCGATGTCCCATGGTGTAAAACTTAGCAAGACTCAATGTCCTTCGACAACTGATGAGCAAAGTCAGATGAGTGTGATTCTGTATGCGTTGGCAGTCAGATCCATCATGTATGCCATGATTTGTACTACGCCGGATGTTTCATATGCTCTAAGTGTTGTGAGCATATACCAGGATGACCCTAGAGAAATCCACTAGGCAGCGGCTAAAAATATCCTAAAGTACTTGATAAGTACTAAGGATATGTTTTTGGTTTATGGAGGTGAAGATGAACTCGGTGTAAAGGGTTACACGGATGTGATTTATCTTACCGACTCTGATGATTCTTGTTTGCAATCCGGATACGTGTTCATAATAAACGGAGGGGCTGTGAGCTGGAAGAGTTCCAAGCAAGAGTCTGTGTCATCATCTACAATAGAGGCTAAGTATATTGCCGCCTCGGAGGCAGCAAAGGAAGCTGTTTGGATGAGGAATTTCCTCATGGATCTTGGTGTGGTTCAGGGCTCGTCTAATCCGTTATACGTGTATTGTGACAACAACGATGCTATTGCACAAGCCAAGGAACCTAGACAACACCAGAAGAACAATCACATACTCATGCGATACCACCTTATTCGCCAGTTCGTGGATCAGGGTGATATAAAGTTATGCAAGGTACATACAGATGCAAATATTGCGGATTCGTTGACTAAGCCATTACAACAGCCAAAGCATGAGGCGCACTTGAGAGCCATGGGCAATAGATGCCTAGACATGTGATGTCGGAAGATTGACTCTAGTGCAAGTGGGAGACTGTTGGGAATATGCCCTAGAGGCAGTCATGTATGATGATATTTCCCATTGTATTCATAAAGTTATTAAGTTGTCCTTATATGAGCATCTGATGTATATCATTGAATATGTGATTCGTTTGTGGAACTATACAATCACGTTGTTCATACCAAATATCCTTGGTCATTGAGGTTGTGCTGGACACACGACTTAGACCAATGTGAAAGTCGGTTGGATGACTCGGTTCCACTTGTCATGGGCATGGTGATGCCATTCCGACTTACGTAGATTCGGCTAAAGAGTTCAGCGAGTCGGATTGACCCATATTGAGGTACAACAAACAAGTCTTCATTTGTATATCTCAATCAATGTAATCCTTAGACCTGAGGTTATCGCACAATCTGAGTTTAGGATCAACAACTTAGGTTCTGTCAAACGCTGATCCGTAAAAGGGAAGTTATAAAGGCAGAGTTCGGGACGACTGAGAATAAATCTACGTAATGTGGATAACCAAGATGGGCCTCCACTGGAGAGATATTCTCTGGGCCCTCGGACGACTGAGAATAAATCTATGATTCGGAAAGCATGACCATGTGCAACTCGGTTAAGTGTTAACCGAGGCGATCGACTAAGAGTTAGTCGGATGAATCACTTATCCCGGATCGAGAAGAGAGCCGGACTATTTAAGGGATGACGATTATTCGCATATAGTATGACAAGGTATTTCGTGAGGCAAAAGGAAATTAGACGCAAGTCACATTGGAATGAAGGGAAGATGCCATGAGAGGCAATAATAAAGTGTTTATTATGTGTATTCCAAGTATATGATAGATGTTTATTTTGCATGCTATAATTGTATTAATACGGAAATATTAATACATGTGTGTTTAATAAAAAAACATAAAGTTCCTAGTTATGCCTCTCTCATAAACTAGCTCGTTGATTAACAAGATGATCAAGGTTTCCTGATCAAGGACATTGGATGTTGTTAATAACGGGATCACAACATTAGTGTAATGGTGTGATGAACATTCATTCGAAGTATAGCATTACGATCAAAGTCATTGAGTTTATATTGCTATAACAACTTACGAAGTGATCCTAATCCTTATACCATGAGATCATGCCAATCACTAACACCGGAAGAGTTTCTTGATAACATCAAACGTCACACCATAACAGGGTGATTATAAAGATTGGTTCAGAACTAATAAAGTGTTATGTTGAGGCCCATGGATCGAGAGTGGAATTTGTTCATCCCGATGATGGATAGATATACTCTGGGCCCTCTCGGTGATATCACATTGGTTAGCTTGCAAGCAAGTGATTTGATCACTAGAATGTTATATCACGGGAACAAGAAAAGAGTGCATGTCAGTAACGAGATCAAACTAGGTATGGAGATACCGATGATCGAATCTTGGACATGTAATATATCGCTAAACAAAGGGATTAAGATACTAGTGTAAAAGGTTTCGACGATCACAAGAAAGTCATCGTTGAATATGTGGGAGTCAGTATGGGTCTCCAGATCCCGCTTATGATTATTGATCCGAGAGGGGTCTCGATCATGTCCGCATTATTCATGAACCGTAGGGTGACACACTTAAGAGACACCCACATCCAATTGGAGCAAAAGTTTCATGCCGAAAAGAATAAGAAGCGCGAGAATTTATTTCACTAGATACCGAAACAGGTTTTCGGGTAAAATTGCAGAAAGTGTTTTTGCATGTGAAATAGAATTCTAGCAAGGAGTTATATGTGAATGTTTGTCATTAAAGTAATTGACAAAATTCTGAATAAATAAAAAGAGTTTTATTTAATGAGAGTTTGCATTAAATTTGGTGGAAATTTAATTGCAAGTTTGAGTGGGATGTTGAGTGGAGGGAAATGAAGAGGTTTTTGTGAGTGGAGTGTCCACCCACATGAATGAATGAGGGGAGGGGGCAGCCCCCATGGCCGGTGGCCACCCCCTTGGGTGCCCCTCCTCCTATAAAAGGCACCCCTCTACCTCTAAAAGGGCATGTATGCCCCCATGTGTGGTTTTGGTAATTAATGACAATCTTTATGGACTAATGTGTAAATTGAGTTTCAGTTGTAGGTTTGTCCATTGGCATCGCTTGGGCCATGTGTTGGTATCAAGGTTGAAAGATGAAGAAATGTCCAAGGGCTTTGTGCCCTTTAGAATCATGAAGTAAGAAGGAGCTTGAAGGTTAATCAAGGCATGTGCAACGAGTTGCATCAAGATGGATCAACCTCAAGAAGGGATGAAGAAGGGCTAGCTCAAGATGCGCCATCTCTAGAAGATCTCATGCTTGAAGCTTTCCATCCTCGTGTTCATGGAGTGATGAAGACAAAAGTTCAAGAAGAGGTTTCCCCATGGAGTATGGGGGAGCATTTTGCAAGTCTCCATCAAGCAAGAGCGAGGAAGAGCAAACAAGAAAGGTGTTCCCACTATAGAAGAACAAGACGGTCTACATCAAGTTCAAGTGGGATGCTCAAGGCAAAGGTATGTTGATAGGGCTTCTCTTTTGCCGGTCTCGTGTTGTTAGTTGGGAGACCGGGTTTAGGATAGATAGCCGTCCTATCATGAGGGGCTCTCAAGCGGGTGTCTCGTTTGCATCGTTCGAAGAGAGCTCAAACCTTTGCATTCATAGCATCATCTTTCTTGGTTGTTATTTGGTTCTTGTCCATGAGAGGATCTAGAGCTTGTGGTCATCATCATAACAATCTCTAGTTCATCAAATAAGGATTTCACTTGCATATCTTATTGCGGTTTTTGATCTTGCGAGTTTTCCGGCTCCACACCTTGGGGGATACTTCACATATATATTCATGGTATTTTCTCCCAAGGATTCTATTCGTCGTTATCTTTCCAACAAAATTGGTTTCATCCCATTTGGAGTTCGGATGCAAAAGTTATTACGTTTCTGGTTTTCTGGTTTCTGGAATTTCCCTGACCGGAAGTTCCGGCTTCCCACCGGAAGTTCCGCTAGGGAATCTTTGCCGCCGAAAGTTCTGGTGGAAGTTCCGCTCACGTTCAGTAACCTTCTGTTTTGAATATGTCTATTTGA
This sequence comes from Avena sativa, assembly GCA_916181665.1. NCBI lineage: Eukaryota > Viridiplantae > Streptophyta > Magnoliopsida > Poales > Poaceae > Avena > Avena sativa. The sequence continues at coordinate 28,185,852 of OV702283.1, forward strand.
CGGAACTTCTGTCGGAACTTCCACCTGAAGTTTCGCTCCCACCGGAAGTTCCAACCAGGATTCGCTTTTTCAGTTTCTCGCTCCGTTGTTTTTGACCATTGGCTGTGTGCCACCGAAACTTCCGGCCTCCCACCGGAAGTTCCGGCCAGGAGTCGCGAATGCCCATAACAGGCAGATCTGGGAGCCCTTTAAAAGGGGCTCCTCTTCCCCTTCGTGGGCACTAGCTTTTATTCTTGGTTCTTGGCTTTCTCTCTCTCCTCCATTGTCAACCTTGAAGAAGCTTTCCCTCTCCCTTTCCCCTCCTATGATTCTTGCATCTTTTTGAGGATTTGAGAGAGGATATCTAGATCTACAATCCCCCCAAGCTAAATCCCTTCTTTGTGAAGGAATCATTGGGATCTAGACCTTGGAGAGTTTTGTGTTCTCCTTTTGTGTTCTTCCTCCCTTATTCCCTCAATAGATTTTGTAGCTTTGTTGGAATTTGGGAGAGAAGGACTTGCCCTTGCATTTGGTGCATAGGTTTGAGTTCTCCTCGGGGATTCGGCGAGTTCAAGATTGTGGGCTTGTTTCTCTTGGGTTCCTTGGAACCCTAGACGGTTGTGTGGTTGGATTGTTGACCTTTTGTGGTCTTGATGACCTTTTGTGGTCTTGTAGCCTTTTGTGGCGTTGTTGGCCTTTTGTGGCATTGTTGGCCTTTTGTGGCTTTGTTGTTGGGAGCCTCCAATTGAGTTGTGGAGTTATCCCCAATCTTGTACGGGTTCGGTGGCCGCCCTCAAGCGTCCCATAGTGGAGCAAGTGCCTTCCTTTAGTGGTGCGCACTTGGGAGAATAGGGTGAGCCTTTTGTGGCGTCGGTGAGTTGCGTGCTTCCGCATCCGAGGTGAGGCCTTGTGTGGCGTTGGGTGAGCATCGAGCCACCACACCTCGAGGTGAGCCATTTGTGGCGTTCGGAGAGCATTGCGCCATCGCACCTCTCCAACGGAGACGTAGCTTCTTTGGAAGTGAACTTCGGGAAACAAATCTTCGTCTCTGCGTCCATCGGTTATCTCTCAACCGAACCCTTTACTTAAGCACTTTACATTGTGATAGCCATCGTGCTTGAAGTTTTTATACCTTGCTATCACCTTGTTGCTTGTATTGCTTAGCATAGGTTGTTGGTGCACCTAGGTGAACTTAGTGGCTAGGTTTTGTGCTCAATAAATTAAACGTTAGTTTTATTCCGCATTTACTTGAGCCTAAGCCGTAATAATTTAAAAGCCTATTCACCTCTAGGCGACTTCCTTTGTACTTTCACCCTCTCTCTCACTCACACCTCCTCGTGAAGGATCTCTCTCCCCCTCTAGAATTTATCCCCCATGGTCTCGGACTAGAGAGATACATGTTCCCGGTGGCTATTCGGGAAGAAAGAGTTGTGCTTCCGCTGCATCACTGGAGCGAGGAGGCGGAGGTTGCTCGGTGCCTCGGACGCATGTGCGAGCAAGGATGCGCTGCTGATTTGCGGCGCTAGTGTAGGGGTTCGTAGCATGGAAAACAAAAATTTTCTACCGCATGCAAACAAACAAGCCAAGATCTATCTACTAGATTGTAGCAACGAGTCGATAGAGGAACTCACCCTCAAAGATTCCAAAGTGGTTAACGAGAGTAGATTCTCATGGGTGATGTAGTCGTACTCTTGCCGATCTCAAGATCGCGTAGACGATCCTTCCGGCGCTGTGTTCCGGCAGCGCTTCCGCAGTCAGTCACACGTTCGGTACTCGATGAAGACCTTCCTCTCCCTTGTTCCAGCAGGCAGCGGAGGTTGTAGCACTCTCCTCGCGATTCCGGCAGCACGACGGCGTGGTACCGGAAGTAGATGGGAGATCTCGCAAGGCTTCGCCTTAAGCCGGAGCGAGTATGGTGGACTATGAGAGAGGCCTTGGTGATCTAGCGTTTAGAGGGCACCAAGGGGAGAGTGTAGCCGGCGTATAGGGTTTGGGAAACACCCCAACTCACCGAGTTGGTGGTTCCCTAGGCGGCGACACAAGGAGGTGGTGGCGCCAGTGACTTGGAGGAGAGGGCTAGGGTTTTGGGTGTGTGGGGTACGGGAGCCCTACCCCTCCTTATATAGGTGGAGGGTGGCCGGTTGGGAGGAGGGAGTCCTCCCCCAACTCGGCCTCCTTGGCCGGCGGGTGGAGGGAGGAGGACTTCCTACCCAAGTAGGTTTCCTACTCTCCCTCCACCAAGCAAACTTGCCGTTTGACTTTTCAAATTGGCGTTTGACTTTCAAACTAGGATTTGATTTCTTCCTTTATTTTGCCCAGCCAAGTGACCTAGTACATGATGCAACCATTCCACATTGTCATGACACATTAATGTACCCTTCCCCTCCGGAGTGCCGGACCTTTCGGACCCTTCTAGAACATTCCCGATGAAAACACCGGAATCATTCCCCAACTCCGAAACAGGACTTTCCTTATATGAATCTTATTCTCCGGACCATTCCGGATCTCCTCGTGATATCCTGGATCCCATACGAGACTCCAAACAACATTCGGTCTCTTACTCATCATTCCATAACTACTCAACAACATCGAATCCTTAAGTGTGTCTCCCTACGGTTCGTGAATTATACGGACATGAGCGAGACACTTCTCCGATCAATAACCAATAGAGGAATCTGGAAATTCATATGGCTCCGACATATTTCTATGATTACTTTGCGATCGAATGAAACACTTACATACGATACCAATTTCCCTTTGTCTCACGATAGTTTACTTATCCGAGGTTTTGATCGTCGGTATCTCTGCATACCTAGTTCAACCTCGTTACTGATAAGTACTCTTTTCTCGTTCCCGTGGTATGTGATCCCTTGTGAGCCAGTCACATGCTTGCAAGCCAAGTGGATGACATTCCACCGAGAGCGCCCAGAGTATATCTATCCGTCATATGGATGGAAAAATCCCACTCTTGATCCATGTGCCTCAACCCATACTTTCCGAACACTCAATGCCACCTTTATAGCCACCCAATTACGGTGTGGTGTTTGATGTCATCAAAGCATCCTTCCGGTGATGGTGATTAGCATGATCTCATGGTCGAAGGAATTAGGTTACTATGTATCAGAAAGCTTATAGAAATTGAACTATTAAAATGACTTGATCGTTATGCTACGCTTATCTACAGGAGTATGTCCATCATACCATTCTCCTAATGATATGATCTTGTTATTAACAACATCTCGAATGTTCATGATCAAGAAACCATGATCATCTATTAATCAACAAACTAGTATTATGAAGAGGCTTTACTAGGGACTCTAATTTAGTTTACAAATCACACAAGTATTAATGTTTCTGGTTAATACTGTTATAACATGAATGTAAACATTTATCATAAACACAAAGATATAATAATAACTACATTTATTATTGCCTCTAGGGCATATCTCCAATAGTCTCCCACTTGCACTAGAGTCAACTAATCTAGATTACATGGTAATATACCGAACACCCATGGCGGTTTGGTGTTGGTCACACTACTAGGAAAACGCCTATTCGTGGCGCACTTGAAAAGGCCTTCCGTGGCGCACTAGCAGTGTGCCACGGGCCTCGCGCTACAGCTATCTCGTAGCCGTGGCGCACTGCATGGTGCACCACGGTTGTGTCGAGATAGGCGTGGCGCACTACCAGGTGCGCCACGGCTAGGGGTACACGGTGCACCACGGATGTGTTTTTCAAAAAACAAAAAAAATGCAAAAAACACCCTCGTTTTGAATTGCAAAAGCAATCGGGTCCGTGCGCCGCCGTCGTGTCGCCTCGCCGGAGCATGGTCGTGGCCACGACCTACCACCGCAGGGAGGTGCGGGAGGCCGTGCCCGTGGTAGTCCTTGCCGGCATCGAGGCAGTAGATGGTTGGAGAAGGGGAGGTACGACAAGAGGGAGGAAGAGAAGAAGAGAGGGAGGAAGGAAGGTAGGTGAGGAGAAGGAGGCCGCCGTCGCCTGTCGTCGCTGCGAGGAGGAGGAGGCCGCCATCGCCTGTCGTCGCTGCGAGGAGAAGGAGGCCGCCGTCGCCAGTCGTCGCTGCGAGGAGGAGGAGGCCGCCGTCGCCCATTGTCGCTGCGAGGAGGAGGAGAAGGCCGTCGTCGTGCCACCGTCACTTGAAGGAGAGGAAGAGGCCGAAGCAAGGACGCCGGAGCAAGGTGGCCAGATATAGGTGAAGGGGAAAAATGGGAAGGAGGAGAAGGAGAAGGAGAAGGAAGAAGGATAAGGAGAAGGAAAAGGGGGGGGGGAAGTTGAGGGGTAGGTGGGCGGGGTGGTGATTCAAATTTGAATCCCGCCCAAGCTTATCCGTGGCGCACTAGGTGGTGGTGCGCTACGGGTAAGTTGCCCTCTATTTTTTTTTCTGCAGGGAAAAACGGTCTTTTGACCGTCACTTTTTAGTCTTTTCGAATTTTGAAAATCTAAAAAATCGCGAGCGGATGCGAAATCTCATTCTCGTCATTTTGGTATATTATACGATTTTTTTCGATATCATATGCAAAAGTTACGGCCATTTTACCGTGGCATGACTTTTTTTTGCAGATAAAGTCGAAATTATTGTTTGTTAATTTTCCTACAAAATATACCACATTACCTACATAAATATGAAAGGATTATATTTTTGGAAGTGTTTATCATTTTCTTTTATTTTTTGCAAAACCTAAAAAGGCGATCCACGGGGGGGGGGGGGGGGGGGGGGGGTGGAGTTGGTGCAAGCCACTTAGCCGTAGGGCACTAGGGCAGACTGCCCTACGGCTAAGTTGACCTAGTTGCTGCAGCACACATGCCCGTAGCGCACTAGGTCAATGTGCGCTACGGCTAAGTGACACATCCGTATCGCACCTTGACCTAGTGCACTACGGGTATGTGTGTTGCGGCCATCTGTGCCCTGGCCCACACATAGCCATGGCGCACCACCACCATGTGCGCCACACTTATGATAGTTAGCCGTAGGGCACCTGTGGGCAGTGCGCCACGCCTATTTTACCCGTGGGGCACCACTAGCAAGTGCGCCACAGAAGTGTGGATTACCTATAGCCGTTTTCCTAGTAGTGTCATGTTTTCCCCTCGGGAGAGGTTTAGTCAACGGATCCGCCACATTCAGATCTGTGTGTACTTTGCAAATCTTTATGTAACCATCTTGGACATGTTCTCGAATAGCATGAAAACGTAGCTTGATGTTCTTCAGCTTCTTGTGTGACCTTGGTTCTTGCGCATTGGCTATGGCGCCCATGTTATCACAATAGATAGACATTGGGTCCAGCGCACTTGGAACCACACCGAGCTCTGTAATGAACTCCTTCATCCATATCGCTTCTTGTGAAGCCTCCGAAGCATCTATGTATTCCGATTCAGTTGAAGATCTCGCCACAACGCTTTGCTTTGCACTCCTCCGGCTAACTGGTGCACCATTCAAAGTAAATTCGTATCTGGATTGATATTTAGAATCATCCGGATCGGTGTTCCAACTAGCATCGGTGTAACCCTTAACAACGAGCTGTTCATCACCTCCATAAGAAATAACCATATCCTTAGTTCTTCTCAAGTACTTAAGGATGTTTTTGACCGCTGTCCAATGATCCACTCCTGGATCACTTTGATATCTGCTAGTCAAACTAACAGCATATGCAATGTCGGGTCTAGTACAGAGCATGGCATAAATTAGAGATCCTATGGCTGAGGCATAGGGAGTCTTACTCATCCTTTCTCTATCTTCTGCCGTTGCTGGACTTTGAGTTTTACTCAAGGTCGTATTGGGCAACATGGGCAAGAACCCTTTCTTGCTATCTTCCATTCCAAACCTCTTTAAAACTTTGTCCAAATATGTACTTTGTGACAATGATATTAGGCGTCTCGATCTATCTCTATAAATCTTTATGCCTAATATGTAAGCTGCTTCGCCAAGATCTTTCATTGAAAAACTATTATTCAAATATTCTTTGACACTATTAAGAAGGTCTACATCATTCCCAATCAACAATATGTCATCTACAAATAGTATTAAGAATGCTACAGAGCTCCCACTCACTTTCTTGTAAATACAAGCTTCTCCATAAGTTTGTATAAAACCAAAACTTTTGATTACCTTATCAAAACGTTGATTCCAACTTCGGGATGCTTGCTTCAATCCATATATGGACCGTTGAAGTTTGCATACCTTATTAGCATCTTTAGGATCGACAAAACCTTTGGGTTGCATCATATACAACTCTTCATCAATGTCTCCATTGAGGAACGCCGTTTTGACATCCATCCGCCATATCTCATAATCGTAATATGCAGCGATTGCTAACATAATCCTCACAGAATTTAGCTTCGCTACTCGTGAGAAAGTCTCATCGTAGTCAACTCCTTGAATTTGTCGAAACCCTTTTGTGACAAGTCGAGCTTTATAGACAGTAACATTACCATCAGCATCTATTTTCTTCTTGAAAATCCATTTGTTCTCGACAACCTTCCAGCCATCCGGTAAGTCCACCAAAGTCCATACTTGGTTTTCGTACATGGATCCAATCTCGGATTTCATGGCATCTTGCCATTTATTGGAATCTGGGCTCATCATCGCTTCCTCATATGTCGCAGGGTCATCGGTGTTGTCCACCAACATGACACTCATAACGGGATCATACCAATCAGGAGTGGTACGAGTTCTCGTTGACCTGCGAGGTTCTGTAGCAACTTCAACCGAAGTTTCATGATCATCATCATTAGCTTCCTCCCTTATTGGTGTAGGCGCCACAGGAACTACTTCCGGTGTTGCGCTACTAGCAAGTTCGAGAGAAGGTTCAACAACCTCGTCGAGTTCTACTTTCCTTCCAGTCACTTCTTTCGAGAGAAATTCCTTCTCTAGAAAGGATCCATTCTTGGCAACGAAGATTTTGCACTCGGATCTATGATAGAAGGTATACCCAATAGTTTCCTTCGGGTATCCTATGAAGACGCATTTTTCCGCTTTGGGTTCAAGCTTGTCCGGCTGTAACTTCTTTACATAGGCTTCGCAACCCCAAACTTTAAGGAACGACAATTTAGGTTTCTTCCCAAACCATAATTCATACGGTGTCGTTTCAACGGATTTAGATTGTGCCCTATTTAAAGTGAATGCGGCTATTTCTAATGCATAACCCCAAAACGATAGAGGTAAATTTGTAAGTGACATCATAGAATGAACCATATCTAAGAGAGTTCGATTACGACGTTCGGACACACCATTACGCTGTGGTGTTCCCGACGGTGTCAATTGTGAAAGTATTCCGCATTTCTTTAAATGCTCGCCAAACTCGTAACTTAGATATTCACCTCCACGATCAGAACGTAGAAATTTAATCTTCTTGTTACGTTGATTATCTACCTGACTTTGAAATTCCTTAAACTTCTCGGAAGTTTCGGACTTATGTTTCATGAAATAGATATACCCATATCTACTCAAGTCATCCGTGAAGGTAAGAACATAACGATAACCACCGCGCGATGCTACACTCATTAGGCCACACACATCGGTATGTATGATTTCCAATAAGTCCGAGCTCGCTCCATCATCCCATAAAATGGAGTCTTAGTCATTTTACCCATCAGACATGCTTCGCATCTTTCAAGTGATTCAAAAGCAAGTGATTCAAGAAGTCCATCGGAATGGAGTTTCTTCATATGTTTCACTCCAATATGACCAAGACGACAGTGCCACATATAGGTCGAGTTATCGCTCAATTTCAAACGTTTAGCTTCAATGTTATTAATATGTGTATTTCCACTATCGATATTCGATAAGAATAGACCATCTATCAAAGGTGCATGTGCATAAAACATATTACTCATATAAATCGAACAACCATTATTCTCGAACTTAAACAAGTAACCGTTTCGCAACAAACATGATCCAGATATAATGTTGATGCTCAACGCAGGCACCAAATAACTATTATTTAAGTATAAAACTAATCCCGATGGTAGATGAAGAGGTAGCATGCCGACCGCGATCACATCAACCTTTGATCCATTTCCAACGCGCATCGTCACCTCGTTCTTCGCTAGCTTCCGTTTATTCCGCAGTACCTGTTTCGAGTTACAAATATCAGCAATGGAACCAGTATCAAATACCCAGGCACTACTACGAGTACTAGTGAGATACACATCAATAACATGTATATTGGATATACCTTTCTTCTTGATGTTGCCGTTTTTCAAATCCGCCAAGTACTTTGGGCAATTCCGCTTCCAGTGACCTTATCCCTTGTAGTAAAAGCACTCAGTATCAGTCTTTGGCTTAGCCTTGGTCTTCTTCGTCGGTGCGGTAACTTTCTTACCACCCTTCTTGAAGTTTCCCTTTTGCTTAGACTTGCCTTTCTTGAATTTGGTGGTCTTGTTGACCAACAACACTTGATGCTCTTTCTTGATCTCCACTTCTGCAGATTTCAACATGGAGAAGAGTTCTGGCAACGTCTTGTTCATGCTTTGCATATTGTAGTTCATCACAAAGTTCTTGTAACTTGGTGGTAGTGATTGGAGGACATGGTAAATCCCCAAAGCATTAGGAATCACTATACCCAAACTTTGGAGTTTGTTTGCGTGCCCAGACATCTTAAGCACATGCTCACTGACGGAGCTTCCCTCTTCCATCTTGCAGTTAAAGAACTTTTCAGAAGCCTCAAAACTCTCAACTGCCGCGTGAGTCTCAAAAATAATTTTGAGTTCACGGACAAAATCATATGGGTCTTGGTTCTCAAACCTTTTCTGAAGCTCCGATTCCAGACCATACAAGATAGCACACTGAACTGGGGAGTACTGATTCTTCCGAGTGAGGTAAACATTCTTTACTTCATCGGTAGCAGTAGCTGCAGGTGGTTCACCCAGCGGTGCATCCAGCACATAGGTCAAGTTACCAGGATTGAGGACAATCCTCAAATTGCGGAACCAATCCGCGAAGTTGCTTCCATTGGTTTTCAACTTTTCTTTCTCTAGGAACGCATTAAAATTGATGGTAGGGGCCGCCATTAATCTACAACATATTTGCAATAGTTTAGACTAAGTTTATGACAAATTGAGTTCTAATTAATAGTTAAATTAATCTAGGCGAACTCCCACTCAAAACAATATCCCTCACATTATTTTAGTGATCACACGAACCAAATCCACCACATCAAAACCGATCATCATGAGAGTTGATGTAGCTTCAATGGCGAACAATCAACATGTTCATCATATCTACTATATGACTCATGCTTTACCTTTCGGTGATCCGTGTTCCGAGACCATGTCTGTACATGCTAGGCTCGTCAAGATCAAACCTTAGCTTCCGCATGAGCAAATCTGGCTTGCTCACGTTGTATACACCCGCAGAATCTAACACACCCGATCATCACGTGGTGCTTCGAAACAACGAGCTTTAGCAACAGTGCTTACTAAGGATGAACACTTTGGAACTTGAAATTTGTGTGCATGAGGGATCATATTATAATGCTACCGTCGTTAACTAAGCAATACAAGATGCATAAAGGATTAACATCACATGCAATTCATAATATGTGATATGATATGTCCTTTCTTCTTGTGCTTCCGATCTCCATCTTCAAGCACGAACATGATCTCCATCATCACCGGTATAGCGTCAAGGTCAATGGCGTCGTTTCATGGTTGTCGTCCACCAGCTTCAACTATTACAACTACTTTGAATAGACACGCGGGTCTTAACGGAATTTAAAGACAACCATATGACTCCTGCCGGTTGCCAACTTACAATAAGGGACATTGCATACATCAAATATAATCACAATCATGGCCATATCACATCACATCACACCCCTGCAAAACAAAGTTAGACGCCTCTAATTTTCTTTGCATATTTTACGTGGTTTGGGGCTTTCAATAAGTGTCGATCTAACTTACGAACAAGAACCACAACGTTGATGTTTGAACTATCAAGTGCCCGTTGTAAATTGGATCTATACTATAATGGGAGAGACAGACACCCGCAAAGCCACTTATGCAATACAAGTTACATGTTGAGCGTGGAGCAAGTCTCATGAACGATGTCATGTAAGGTTAGCCCGGGCCGCTTCATCCCATCATACCGCAAGATGCAAAGTACACAAAAAGCAATTGATAATAAAAGCACCACCGCCCACAATGACCATTGTGTTCTACTCGTGCAATAGATCTACATATAGATACGACTCTGATACCACTGTAGGGGTTCATAGCATGGAAAACAAAAAATTTCTACCGCATGCAAACAAACAAGCCAAGATCTATCTACTAGATTGTAGCAACGAGTCGATAGAGGAACTCACCCTCGAAAATTCCAAAGTGGTTAACGAGAGCAGATTCTCGTGGGTGATGTAGTCGTACTCTTGCCGATCTCAAGATCGCGTAGACGATCCTTCCGGCGCTGCGTTCCAGCAGCGCTTCCGCAGTCGGTCACACGTTCGGTACTCGATGAAGACATTCCTCTCCCTTGTTCCAGCAGGCAGTAGAGGTTGTAGCACTCTTCTCGCGATTCCGGCAGCACGACGGCGTGGTACCGAAAGTAGAGGGGAGATCTCGCAGGGCTTCGCCTTAAGTCGGAGCGAGTATGGTGGACTATGAGAGAGGCCTTGGTGATCTAGGGTTTAGAGGGCACCAATGGGAGAGTGTAGCCGGCGGCTAGGGTTTGGGAAACACCCCAACTCGCCGAGTTGGTGGTGCCCTAGGCGGCGGCACAAGGAGGTGGTGGCGCCGGCGACTTGGAGGAAAGGGCTAGGGTTTTGGGTGTGTGGGGGGTAGTGGAGCCCTACCCCTCCTTATATAGGTGGAGGGTGGCCGGTTGGGAGGATGGAGTCCTCCCCCAACTCGGCCTCCTTGGCCGGTGGGTGGAGGGAGGAGGACTTCCTCCCCAAGTAGGTTTCCTACTCTCCCTCCACCAAGCAAACTTGCCGTTTGACTTTTCAAATTGGCGTTTGAATTTCAAACTAGGATTTGATTTCTTCCTTTATTTTGCCCAGCCAAGTGACCTAGTACATGATGCAACCATTCCACATTGTCATGACACATTAATGTACCCTTCCCCTCCGGAGTGCCGGACCTTTCGGACCCTTCTAGAACATTCCCGATGAAAACACCGGAATCATTCCCCAACTCCGAAACATGACTTTCCTTATATGAATCTTATTCTCCGGACCATTTCAGATATCCTCGTGATATCCCGGATCCCATACGAGACTCCGAACAACATTCGGTCTCTTACTCATCATTCCATAACTACTCAACAACATCGAACCCTTAAGTGTGTCTCCCTACGGTTCGTGAATTATGCGGACATGAACGAGACACTTCTCCGATCAATAACCAATAGAGGAATTTAGAAATTCATATGGTTCCCACATATTTCTATGATTACTTTGCGATCGAATGAACCACTTACATACGATACCAATTTCCTTTGTCTCACGATAGTTTAGTTATCCGAGGTTTTGATCGTCGGTATCTCTGCATACCTAGTTCAACCTCGTTACTGATAAGTACTCTTTTCTCGTTCCCGTGGTATGTGATCCCTTGTGAGCCAGTCACATGCTTGCAAGCTAATTGGATGACATTCCACCGAGAGGGCCCAGAGTATATCTATCCGTCATATGGATGGAAAAATCCCACTCTTGATCCATGTGCCTCAACCCATACTTTCCGAACACTCAATGCCACCTTTATAGCCACCCAGTTACGGTGTGGTGTTTAATGTCATCAAAGCATCCTTCCGGTGATGGTGATTAGCATGATCTCATGGTCGAAGGAATTAGGTTACTATGTATCAGAAAGCTTATAGCAATTGAACTATTAAAATGACTTGATCTTTATGCTACGCTTATCTATAGGAGTATGTCCATCATACCATTCTCCTAATGATATGATCTTGTTATTAACAACATCTCGAATGTTCATGATCAAGAAACCATGATCATCTATTAATCAACAAGCTAGTATTATGAAGAGGCGTTACTAGGGACTCTAATTTAGTTTACAAATCACACAAGTATTAATGTTTCTGGTTAATACCGTTATAGCATGAATGTAAACATTTATCATAAACACAAAGATATAATAATAACTACATTTATTATTGCCTCTAGGGCATATCTCCAACAGCTAGGACTTCCTCTCGATCTTGAGATCGACAAGAGATCGTGTACATCAACCACGAGTTTAACTCGTTAAGCCTTGTCGGTCTTCAAGGGTATGTTCTCTACGGATATACATCCGCCCATTGTTTGTATCTAGTAGATAGATCTTGGTACATAGTTGTTCCCATCGTAGGAATTTTTTTTGTTTTCTATGCTGCGAACGCTACAGTGGTATCAGAGCCGGATCTATGCGTAGATGCTTTACACGGGTAGTACACATATAAGTATGTGGGCAATGATGATCATGTTGTTGCTCCTTAGTTGTAATTTCGAATATTGGTGGCATAGTGCGATGAAGCGGCCTGGACAAACTTTACATGTCCTCGCACATGAGACCTGTTCCATGCTTGACATGCAACTAGTTTGCATAAGTGGCTAGCGGGTGTCTATCTCTCCTACTATAGTCAATATCTATTTTGCAACGAGTTGTCAACAATTTGGTTATCCTCGTTGTGGTTCATGTTCGTAGGTAAGAACGGTTCTATCTTCGAAAGCCCTAAGCCATGTAAAACTTGCAATGGATAAATTAGAGGCGTCTAGTTATTTAGATTGTTGCTGGGCTAGTGTTATGATATGGTGATGTTGTAAGTAGAAGTATGAGATGATACTCTTACAACACACATAACGTGTAGGTTCCATAGACCTTGGCCTTACACATAAAGGTATGATAGTGATCATACCACGATGCACATGATAGAGATCATATGCGGGAAGCATATCATTCCACTAATAAACATGTGATGTTTGATAGCATCTTATATTGCTTGTTTGGCGTTTTATTATCATAATAAGATGATCCCTCATTTAAATATCAAGATAAGAATGTGTTCTTCCTTTAGTATGCACCGATTATGTTTTCGTCGCTCCAAGACATCACGTGATGATCGGGTGTTCTTGGATCCATGACCATATTTCGGGTGTAAGACAGTTACACACACGAATACTAAGGTTCTTACTTGGCGAGCCTAGCATGTACAGACATGGCCTCGGAACACGGACCGAAAGGTTAAGCATGATTCATATAGTAGATATGATGCCCATTTGATGCTCGCCTTTGAAGCTACACCGACTCACGTGATGATCGGACTTGGTGTAGTGGATTTGGTTCATGTAATCACCAAAAAGACACGAGGGATGTCGTTTTTGAGTGGGAGTTCATTTGTAATGTGGATTAGTTGAACTCAATCTATCATAAACTTAGTCTAAACTTTACAAATTCTATTGTAGATGGCACCACCTGCTTTTAATTTCATTGTGTTCATGGAGAAAGAGAAACTTGCAACGAACGGTAGCAACTTTACCGAATGGGCCATGAATTTGAGGATTCTCCTCTCTGCTGCACAAAAGCAATATGTGCTAGAAGCGCTGCTAGGCCCCCCACCTTTTGAGGATGCCCCTGACGAGGAGAAGAATGTCTATCAGACTCGTCAGGAGTACCACAACTTAGTTCATTGCGTCATATTGTATGGGCTAGAGCCAGAACTTCGAAAGCGTTTCGAAAATGTCAATGCATTTGATACAATGGGTGAGTTGAAAATGATTTTCGACACACATGCTGCTGTAGAGAGCTACAATGCTTCAGAAAAGTTCTTTAGCTGCATGATGGAAGAGCACAACTCCATAAGTGAGCATGTACTCAAGATGTCGGGTTACGCTGATAAGCTTGTGTCCTTGGGAACATCGATTCCCATTGACTTAGGCATCCATCGTGTTCTGCAGTCTCTTCCACCTAGATATAAGAGCTTTGTGATGAACTATAATATGCAAGGCATGAAGAAGTCTATCCCCGAGCTTCTGTCAATGCTTAAAACCGCAGAAGTGGAGATCAAAAAGGAACATCAAGTGTTGATGATCAATAAGAACACTGGTTTCAAGAAAGACAAGAAGGGAAAACGGAAGGGAATTAAGGGCGGCAAGCCGGTTGCCGTGCCTGAAAAGAAACCCCGAGTTGGCCCTAAGTCTGATACCGAGTGCTACTATTGTAAGGGGACTGGCCACTAGAAGCGCAACTGACCCAAGTATTTGGCAGACAAGAAGGACGGCAAGGAAAACAAAGGTATATATGATATACATGTTATTGATGTGTACTTGACTAGTGCTCGCAGTAGCACCTGGGTATTTGATACCGGTTCAGTTGCTAATATTAGTAACTCGAATCAGGGGCTGCGGAACAAGCGACCACTAGCAAGGGGTGAGGTCAAGATGCGTGTCGGCAATGGATCAAGCGTTGATGTGATCGCCGTCGGAATGCTACCTCTCCACTTGCCGTCGGGATTAGTAATAAACTTGAATAATTGTTATCTGGTGCCAGCACTGAGCATGAACATTGTATCTGGATCGTGTTTGATGCGAAGTTGTTATTCATTTAAATTCAAGAACAATGGTTGTTCTATTTATATGAATGAAATCTTTTATGGGCATGCACCGATGATTAATGGTTTATTTATATTAGATCTCGATAATAATGTTACACATATTCATAATGTTAATGCTAAAAGGATTAGACTTAATGATGATATATCCGCATATATGTGGCACTGCCGTCTAGGTCATATTGGCGTTAAACGCATGAAGAAGCTCCATTCGGATGGACTTTTGGAATCACTTGATTTTGAATCATTTGATACATGTGAGCCATGCCTTATGGGCAAGATGACTAGAACGCCGTTTTCCGATTCAATGGAACGGGCGACAGATTTATTGGAAATCATACATTCTGATGTATGTGGTCCAATGAGTGTGTTGGCGCGAGGTGGATATCATTATTTTGGTACTTTCACGGATGATTTGAGTACATACGGTTATATCTACTTGATGAAACACAAGTCTGAAACCTTTGAAAAGTTTAAGGAATTTCAGAATGAAGTGGAAAATCACCGTAATATAAAGATCAAATTTCTACGGTCCGACCGTGGAGGTGAGTATCTAAGTTACGAGTTTAGCACTCACATGAAAGAGTGTGGAATTGTTTCACAACTCACGCCTGCCGGAACACCACAGTGAAATGGTGTGTCGGAACATCGTAATCATACTTTATTGGATATGGTTCGATCTATGATGTCTCTGACAGACTTGCCGTTGTCATTTTGGGGTTATGCACTAGAAACTGCTGCATTCACTTTAAATCGGGCACCATCTAAATCCGTTGAAAAGACACCATATGAATTGTGGTTTGGAAACAAACCTAATCTGTCATTTCTTAAAGTTTGGGGATGCGATGTTTATGTGAAGAAACTTCAACCGGATAAACTCGAACCCAAAGCGGAAAAATGCGTCTTCATAGGATACCCTAAGGAAACTATTGGGTATTCCTTCTATCATAGATCTGAGGGCAAGGTTTTTGTTGTCAAGAATGGATCCTTTCTAGAGAAAGAGTTTCTCGCGAAAGGTGTGAGTAGTCGGAAGGTAGAACTCGAAGAGGTTATTGAACCTTCTCTTCAAAGTATGGCGAGTAGCGCAGTGCCGGAAGTTGTTCCGGAGTTGGCTTCACCCATTGAAGAGGGAACTAATGATAATGATGGGGGAATACCAATCGGGGTATACCCACGAAGCGGATTCGCCAGCTGGATCGAGCCGACTGAAGCCAAGCCCAGAGCGGGCCGACTCGCCCAATACGGCGACTGGCGCACGCTGGACCCGGACAAGCGGCACCGACTAGAGGCCCAAGACGACGACTCCAATACAAAGCCCATTAGTGCACTTGTAAACCCTAGGTGGCTGCATATATAAAGCCACCAGGGGCACCCCCACGGGGTATGCTCTCCCACATCTCATTAGATCTAATCTCCCTCCGCCTATGGCGGCTCCATTGTAAACCAATCTATGATCATATACTGGATTGATAGCAGGACGTAGCGATCCTCCACCGAGGGGACGTGAACCTGGGTACATCGTGTGCCAATCTCGCTCCCGGATTCTCCTACGTCGCCTTGCTCCCTCTACGTAAGCTACCCCCAGTAGCATCTGCCGTGCAATACCACGACAGTTGGCGTCCACCGTGGGGCAAGCGGCGCTTGGAGGGTGATAATCCGGGCGGGATCTCTCGCATCACCAGCGGAATCTAACGCGCCGTCAAAGAATTGCTGTCCAATAAGCCGGAGGTTGTCCGATTTTCTGATCAGTCTGTTGCCGGCCGACGCGGAACAGGAGCATGTGTCAACTTGGAAAATCACGAGCGCCAGCATCCAGGATCGGTCGCATATAGCTGATTGGTTTTCTATTTGATTCCCTCCCGTGTTGATTACATTTTACTTGATTATTTTATTTGGTCTGACCTCATCGTTTCAATTGAGATACATGGATTCCTTTGGAGAATTAAATCCTCCACTTGGAACCGAACAAGAACATGTCTCTTGATACCAAAGGAATTCGTCACCGACAATTTAGCTGCCGACTCGCAATTAGGCAGGTTCTTCAATCGGCAAAGGCAGGCTATCAAAGTGGTGCCGCGTACACCGAAGAGATGGGTATGTTTTGCTAGTGCCAAAGCAAGAAGAAACCATATGCACGTGGGTCAGGTCGAGAGAAAATCATCGCGTGAAAAGTAAAGATCATCACCCGTGCACCATACTGGAATAACCAGGTGATATTATTTCAATTGCTTTCCTCACTACGATTAATTATTTTTGTCTAAACCAAGTACTCGCCCGCCTATGTGGCAAATTTATAATATCTTTGCTGATTCTGAAAATTAATCTGGATGACATGAATCTTGTCTATCGGTGTGCGAGGGACCTGACGAAAATCAAGTTGGTTCGAGCTACGATGACTCCGTCTCGTTGAATCCGACAAAAATCCGGTTAACACCGCCTCGCGACTCCGTCCGACCCAGCTCGGGAGACTCAGCTCTCACGATTCGCCCCTTTCGGACTCGCCACGCTCGTGGATCCTCCCGTCGTGGGCTCGCCACGTCCGGCGACTCGTCTATCGCAGACTCGCCAAGCTCCGGACCTTCGCCTAAATGCGGACACGCTTAAACACGGACTCGCTAGGATCGGGGACTCGCCCGTTGCGGACTCATCCGCCGCGTCGACTTCGCCATAGCACGACCTCCGTCCGCGGCGTCAACCCCGTGTCCGCCGCGTCGACTTTGCCATAGCGCGACCCATGTCCGCCGCGTCGACTTCGCCATAGCGCGACCCGTGTTCACCGCGTCGACTTGGCCATAGCGCGACCCCTGTCCGCCGCGTCGACCCCGTGTCCGCCGTGTTGACTTCGCCATAGCGCGACCTCCGTCCGCCGCGTCGACCCCGTGTCCGCCGTGTCGACTTCGCCATAGCGTGACCATACGTCTACCGTACGACCCCGTCCGCTACGTCGAATGCGTACGCCGTGCCTACTAAGGGACCTTTATCGTCCGAGTCGCCAGAGAGGGTCGCATGTTACGCTGCATGGACTCACCACTGGGTGTCTCTTCCCCCCGGGAAAAATCAATTTGCCTTTGTTAACCTTTGAAAGAGCGACTCGCAATGGCCAAGTAGTGCGGACGAGGACTCGCAAACCGAGCCTCGGTTCGTCCACGAAAAATGCTAACCGAGTGCCATCATTGAAGTCGCCTTGCTCGACTGGCCTTCCGGGCCAAGACAAATGGCAGTGCTACACAAACAGCACCATGTCCTCCTCAACCTTAGATAGCGCGACTCGCACGGCCAAGTACTGTGGACGAGGACTCGTAAACCGAGCCTCGGATCGTCCAGGAAGAACGCCAAGTCGAGAGCCATCTTTGGAGTCGCCATGCGACTGGCCCCTCGGGCCAAGACGAGAGACTCGCTAAAAAACAGCGCAATCAACATCATCGCGGACTCGCAATCATCGCGGACTCACCACACTCGGGGACTCTCCCCTCGCGGACTCGCAATCATCGCGGACTCGCCACACTCGGGGACTCTCTCCTCGCGGACTCGCAATCATCGCGGACTCGCCACACTCGGGGACTCTCCCCTCGCGGACTCGCAATCATCGCGGACTCGTCGTGCTCGGGGACTCGGCGCTCGCCGGCCGCTCGACCTCGTCACTCGCCGCACTCGGGGACTCGGCACTTGCCGGTCGCTCGATCTCGCCGCTCGTCGTGCTCGGCGCCAACCACTACTATTTTGAGAATATGTATCTCTAAAGAGCCTCAAGTCGCCTCTACAAGCCAACTCGAGCCTCGGGGACTACTCCTAGGCATACTGCGTGCGCGCGTGGTTCCGCGACCGCGGACTCTCCCTCGCGTACTTGCCACGCTCGGGGACTCGCCGCCATGGACACTCGCCACTCGCCACACTCGCCACTCGCCACGCTCGGGGACTCGGAACGCTCCATGTTCGGGAACTCGCCGTAACTAGCGGCTTCACTGACACCCTGCGTCTTTCGCCAACTGGCCATCACCGACTGGCTCACGCCGACTGCCTCCCGCTTCACGGTTCTTTCCTCTGTTCAGGAGCTCGTCGCCGATTCGCCACGACCCATCGTCAAGACTCTCCGCGCCATGCCTCAAGCCCACGTCGAATCAACAACGCGCTCGGGGACTACTGATGGGGGAATACCAATCGGGGTATACCCACGAAGCGGATTCACCAGCTGGATCGAGCCGACTGAAGCAAAGCCCAGAGCGGGTCGACTCGCCCAATACGGCGACTGGCGCACGCTGGACTCGGAAAAGCGGCGCCGACTGGAGGCCCAAGACGGCGACTCCAATACAAAGCCCATTAGTGCACTTGTAAACCCTAGGTGGCTGCATATATAAAGCCACCAGGGGCACCCCCACGGGGTATGCTCTCCCACATCTCATTAGATCTAACCTCCCTCCGCCTACGGCGGCTCCATTGTAAACCAATCTATGATCATATACTGGATTGATAGCAGGACGTAGCGATCCTCCGCCGAGGGGACGTGAACCTGGGTACATCGTGTGCCAATCTCGCTCCCGGATTCTCCTACGTCGCCTTGCTCCCTCTACGTAAGCTACGCCCAGTAGCATCTGCCGTGCAATACCACGACAGATAATAATCATGAAACTCCGAAAGAGAGTACTACCAAATCTCGCAGGTCTAGCAGGACGCGTGCAGCTCCCGAGCTGTATGGAAACCCTTTTATGAATTTCATGGTTGATGAAATTGATGACCCTGTGACGTATGAAGAAGCGATGATGGGCCCAGATTCCAACAAATGGTTAGAAGCCATGAAATCCGAGATGGAATCCATGTATGAAATCAAGTTTGGAACTTGGTGGAGTTACCTCACGACCACAAGGCCGTGGAGAACAAATGTATTTTCAAAAGGAAAACTGATGTTGATGGTAATGTGACCGTCTATAAAGCTCGACTTGTCGCAAAGGGGTTTCGACAAATTCAAGGAGTTGACTACGATGAGACATTCTCTCCCGTAGCGATGCTAAAGTCAGTTAGGATTATGTTAGCAATTGCTGCATATTTCGATTATGAGATATGGCAGATGGATGTCAAAACCGCATTTCTCAATGGTAATATTTAAGAAGAGTTATATATGATACAACCAAAGGGTTTTGTCGATCCTAAGGATGCTAACAAGGTGTGCAAGCTTCAACGATTGTCACATCCCAAGATTTTCCAAATCTTGTAATGTGAAAATAAATTAATAAAATAAAACTTTGCTTGTTTTTCAGAGCCAGAAGAAACTTTTGAACTCAATTGGAACTTCAAACCCATTTGAATTAAATAAAACCCCAAAGGGATTCATAAAGATAAACATTTAATAAAGGAAATTAAAAATGTTTTGGAATTACTATTTTGGATCTTTTAAGATTTGGTATTCCAAAGAAAAGATGGATTTAAATAAAGATTATTTTAGAAAGCCAAATTAAACCTTGGCCAAGCCTTGGATTTAAAACATTTTGATTTGAATAAAATAGCAAAAGTTTGTTTAAAAATAATAAAGGATTGCTAAATAAAATAATAAGGAATTAATATCCAAACTTTATTTTAAATAAAAGGTTTTACCAATTTAAGTGAAACATCGAAACTTGTTAAATTATTTAAAGTAAGTTTTTCCAAATAATTGATATTCCAAATAAAATCTACTGAATTGGTTTTGAAAAATATTGGAGTTTTAAATGAAGATCTTATTAATAAACCAAACCCTATTTTATTAATAAACCATGATCCATTTATTTAAAATTATAAATGGAACCTTTAACAAAATTGTTATTTATTTTAAACAAAGCTTTTTAAATATACCTTATTCCAAATAAAACCTACTGATTTTGTTTTGAAAATAATTAGGTTTCAAATAAAGATTTTATTAATAGAATCAAACTCTATTTGATTTAATAACTAAGGCCCATTTTATTTAATTACTAATGAACCCTAAAATAAGAGGTTATTTTGTTTTAAACAAATTTTCCAAATATTCTTTGTTTCCAAATAAACCTACTGATTGGGTTTTGAAAATATTTGGGTTTAAATAAAGATTATATTGATTAAAACAAACCTTATTTTATTAAATAACTAATGATCCATTTATTTAATTAATAAATGGAACCTAAAAAGACTTAAAATATTATTTTATTTTAGAATGTGAATTATGATGTTAAACAGAACCAAAAACTCACTACAAGTTTGAATTGTTTGAATAGTTTGCATTGTTGATTGAATCATTTGTTTGAATATCAAATCAGAAAATAGAAATAGAAAAGAATAAAACAATCAGGCAGAAAAAAAATATGGAAAAGGACAAACCCAGCCCAGGCAGCCCAACAAGCCTAGAAACAGCCCAGCTCCCTCACCCCGAAAGAAAACAATTCGCACGCGTTATCAAACCCACTGAGAGAATGACTGGTGGACCCTCCCCTCCTTTCTTTCCCACTGACCAGCGGACCCCACTTTCCCAGCCGTCTCCTTCCTCGCGACGACCACGCCAGCCGTTTCTGCCGTTGATGTCGCGGCTTCAATTCGCAGTAATGCCACGCCTTAACCACGCTGCGACCACGGCCTATTAATCGCCAGCGTTTCCTCCTCCTTTCCCCTCACTCGCCACTCCCTCTCTGCCCCGAGGCTGCTGCAATTTGAGCTCGCACCGCCGTAGCTCCGACCATCGTCCTTCCTCGATTCCGACCGAGCCACACCCCCTCCTGCCTCCACAAGCACACAAGCACACTCCCCACTACCTGGCGCATCTCCCAGTACCCTCTGTTCGACCGCGGGCGCCCCAGAACGTCGCCTACGTCAAGCTTCCGGCGCCGCCGCGTCTGTCTTCAATTCCGGCAAGAACTCAGGTAGATTCCGACCGCCCCGTACCTTCTCGTTCATGCACGTGACCTCTCCGTGACCTACCGCACTTAACCATGCCTCTGTTTTGTCCTAGGACGATCTACAACGTCGTCTTCGACCACGACTAAGACCACCCGACGCCGTCCTCCACTCCAGCGAGAAATCCTGCCAAGACCAGAGCGCCCCTCGCCAGACCAACACCTCCTCGAGCACCACCGTGACCTCCTGAACCCGGTGAGCTTCTTCTCCTCCTCTCTCGATTCCTAGAACCACCGCGAACCCCTCGCCTGGCCGTGCGCCGCCGCTAGCCGCCGTCGGCGCCACTCACTTTTGGTCCAACGAGCCAGTACCGTAGGATCTAGTTTGAACGAGTGCGATTAGATCACTTACCGCGAAGAGGTACGCGTTCTGTGACGCACGATCCAACTTAAATCCAACGCTCCGCAGCACACGATCCACCCGAACCGGTACCGACCAGTTAAAACACGTCGCGTGTCACCTATTTCGTTTTAAAAGAAATTTGAAAACAGATTTATTTACAAACTTCAAACCCTTGTAATTTTCAAATCACACGTCCAAAAATTACAAATTTTATATCAATGAAATCAGGAGAACAAGCCCTAACTAACCATGGCCTTAGTTTTGAAAATAGTATCTGTTAGCTTGATTGAAAATGCAGAAACATTTGTGTACTTGTTTAGAGTATAAAAATTGTTTAAAATTGATTTAAGGATTAAATCTTTTGCAAAATGGATTTTTGTGACCTTACTGACCCTAGGAACCAACCCATAGTGTTAAAAATGATTTTTGTGAAAATTAAGTTGAATTATTAAATTAGCCATTTCCTAGCCAAAATAAACTCATTGATTTTGTTATGGAAAATGTTTTTGCAAGGAAAACTTTGGGAAAATGTTATGGACCAAACCTACTGACCCAAAACACCAAGCCTTACCAAGGGCAACTCACTTGGTGAAAAACATAAAGTTTTGCTTTGAAAAGAATAATTTTCACCACATAAAATGATGAATGAATCTTAAAATGGTCTTAAGATAAAACCCAATTGCAAATGACTTTGCCATTTTGGTAAATGACCAATTTGGGCCTTACAAAGTTTATAAACCTAGTAGAGACCAACCTTGCAAAAGAACCCCCTTTGCATGACTTAGACTTCATTGCTATGTGTGTGAAATTGTTTGTTTAACCTTGGTTTGGAATGTTAGTTGATTTGGTGATTTGCTTGATTGACTTGTAGTGAACTTAGCAAAGTGTGAAACTAGCAAGATCAAGGAAGTGAACCCTCATTCCCTACCAAAAAGGCAAGTTACACTATCATACAAAAGTCCTACTATTTTATTACTATACTTAGTGGATTTTGAAAATATGCATGAAAAGATATTTTATACTTATGCTATGCTAAATCCTAATAGGATTCCCTAAACACTCCTTAGTGAAAATATTGAAGTTGTACATGCTTAGCCATGCTATATGCTATGTTTTGAAAAGAGATACATGTTGAGATTTTACAAAGATTGAGAAAAGAACTTGTATTTTACATAATAAAACAAGGACTCAATGAACCACCTAGGTGGAGTATACTTTAAGTTTTGGAGAAGGTGGCAACAAAAGGGAACCATGTCTATGGCAATCACTTTGTGTTGTGCTCCAAAACAAAACCACCTAGGAAACTTAGAGATCAAACATGTTTCTCCAATTGTGGCTTTCGTGTACAACCACATGCTATTATGGCTCTGGCTTAGTCAATTACATTAGGAAGACCCATACATTGTCTTTAGTTACTGGACATGGGGATCTGGAATGCTTCATGGGGGCTAAAGACAAAGCTAGCAATGATGTATGGGAGGACCTTTTGGAAAGACTTCGTCACATTATCAATCTGCCAGTACTCCATCTTGGTGAGCACTAATCCAGTAGGCCACTGGTGGCAAAAGGATGGGATTGTGACATGTGGGTAAAGTGTACTCCTTCTGCAGAAGTAAATAAAATCTAAGTACTTAGCCGTGTCCCCGGTTATGGACAATACTGAGCAACTAAAGTTTGAACTATGGGAGATCTCGACATTCCAACTTCTAATATAAAAACTTGATGCCCTTGTGTGTCTACCAAGGAAGTCAAAGAGATTTTGTAAAACTTGTTGCACTTGGGGTTACCAAGGTGCTCAAGAGCATGATGTACTTGGTGTTACCAAGGAACTCATGAGTTTTGATAAAACTTGTTGCACTTGGGGTTACCAAGGTGCTCAAGAGATTTTGACAAGGATTTGAACACTTGAGTTTCTACCAAGGAGTTCAAGGAACTTGGAAAAGAAATTTGACAAAGGACTTTAAAACCCTTTTTGAAAAGATAGGATAAAATATTGCTTTATGCAAATAAGCCTTAAACTCTACTTAGCCAAATATGCATATAATGATAGGATCCACTCTTATTATACATAAAAGTGAAACTTGCCAATACAATTCAAAATGTATTGACCCATGTGGCTGTAACTTGTAATGTTGCAGGTTGATTGTTTTAAAATGAAGATTGTTTGATTGACTAGGACTACAAAGTCTACAACCAACATCTGCCTGTGGCACTTTGAAGATGATGGACCCATACTTATAGTTATTCCGCTGCAAATGTAATGTAATAGCCAAATAAGCTATGTTTGATGTAATAAACTTATGTTATTCCTGGTTATAAATTTATATTATGACCTTTGTATCTTGATATTACATCTTAACTGTGGATGCTAGCTATTGATCCAGGGACTAGCATTGTAAAACACAGGAGGACCCTACCTTATTGGGTTGGGACCCCTACAGATGGTATCAGAGCATTGTGTTGCCTGTAGGATTTGTAAACCTAGGATTGGACAAAGCCCCTTAGAAAAATAGGAGTTTTACTTGTTCCAAAAACTTATTTACAAAAACACTTGTAAACTCTTTCCTCAATCATTTTGGTTTCAACTCTACATCTCTTCTACTTCAACTTGATGGAAAACCTGCCCATGGCCAAAGACCACACCATGTACAAAGGACTTCTTCAACACTTTCAACTCTAATGACTTCAACATCTTCAGCTCTAATGACTTCAACATCTTCAGCATATTCACCAAGGACTTCCAACTTGGAAACTACTAAGGACCACAAGTGAGACAAGGAAATCTTGCTCAAGATTTAGAGACTGAGGGAATGCAAAATAAAGAGAAGCCATCAACAACTTTGAAGCATTGCAACCAAGAGTTATCTCAAGAAACCATGATCTCATGTAAGAAGAAGCAACCAAGAAGGATGGGAAGATCACAAGTGAACCATATAGATGGACCACCATATTTTAGTTAAGTCAAACACACCAACTTATGTGGTGTAACAAAACTATTTTGTTGCCTAAAAATGTGCTTGAACCCTGTTGTTTGAGTGAAATGATTGTTTGTGATTGCATGCACATTGTTTGTGTAGATTGAAATGTGTGTAATTAGAAATAATTCCTTAGAAATATCTTGCCTATTCTAAACTCCCTTCAAACCTAAACAGATGACCACTCCAAAGGACTCCAAGGTTGATGACACCAACACCAACCAAGCTGATAGCATGAAAGAGCTCATAGCAACCCAACACCAGTTGAACCAACTAACAGCTCAGTTCCTAGTCAACAATAGTGATAAAGATCCAGCACTACAAAGGTTTTTGGAAGAGCAGTCTCAACTGATGCTTAAGGTGACTAATCAAATGATTAGCATGGAAGAAAACTATCCAAAGAGAATGTATGATAACAAGGATGAAAAGAATATTGTTCTAGATGGAGCCCCAGCTTGCATTATTTGTGGAGACAAGGATCATACTTCCAAGGAGCATGAAGGACAATGCCCCAATTGTGAAGAAGATCATCCTGTTGGACAATGTCCTACCTCTCAAGCTACTTGCTACCTATGTGAAGGAAGTGATCATACTCCAGGTCTATGTCCTATCTATGCCATGGTGGAACAAAGGAAACAAGAAGGATCCAAGTCTTCCAAAGGAAAAGGACCACTTCTACATCCAAACAAGACAACCCAATTCAAAGGATCAAGGAAAATCAAGAAGCCCAAGCAAGACATGAGCCTTGTGCAATGTCGTAAATGTAAAGAAATGGGACACTACTCCAGTGGATGCCCAGAGAACAAGAAGAATAAAGAGATTGACCAAGTATGGTGCAACAACTGCAAAGAACCAGGCCACTATGTAGCAACTTGCCCACAAGAGCAACGCAAAGAACTTAAGGACATTAATTGTTTCAACTGCAAGAATCCAGGACACTATGCAAGCAACTGTCTAGAAAGGATGAAAAACAAGTTGAACAAGCCTATGGAGAAACTCAACCTTGGCCCATGAGTCAAGTGTAGAAATAAAGAAAAAGTTTGCTTAGAGAAGTTTTCCAGGACCCAAGAAGGCCAATATGTAATTTTTGTTTGAAAATTTTTAAGGGTGGTAGTACCCTAATTGCATTGAACTTGTTTGTAACCCAGCCTTCCCAAATCTCGGGACGAGATTTATTTTAAGGGTGGTAGCCTGTCACATCCCAAGATTTTCCAAATCTTGTAATGTGAAAATAAATTAATAAAATAAAACTTTGCTTGTTTTTCAGAGCCAGAAGAAACTTTTGAACTCAATTGGAACTTCAAACCCATTTGAATTAAATAAAACCCCAAAGGGATTCATAAAGATAAACATTTAATAAAGGAAATTAAAAATGTTTTGGAATTACTATTTTGGATCTTTTAAGATTTGGTATTCAAAAGAAAAGATGGATTTAAATAAAGATTATTTTATAAAGCCAAATTAAACCTTGGCCAAGCCTTGGATTTAAAACATTTTGATTTGAATAAAATAGCAAAAGTTTGTTTAAAAATAATAAAGGATTGCTAAATAAAATAATAAGGAATTAATATCCAAACTTTATTTTAAATAAAAGGTTTTACCAATTTAAGTGAAACATCAAAACTTGTTAAATTATTTAAAGTAAGTTTTTCCAAATAATTGATATTCCAAATAAAACCTACTGAATTGGTTTTGAAAAATATTGGAGTTTTAAATGAAGATCTTATTAATAAACCAAACCCTATTTTATTAATAAACCATGATCCATTTATTTAAAATTATAAATGGAACCTTTAACAAAATTGTTATTTATTTTAAACAAAGCTTTTTAAATATACCTTATTCCAAATAAAACCTACTGATTTGGTTTTGAAAATAATTAGGTTTCAAATAAAGATTTTATTAATAGAATCAAACTCTATTTGATTTAATAACTAAGGCCCATTTTATTTAATTACTAATGAACCCTAAAATAAGAGGTTATTTTGTTTTAAACAAATTTTCCAAATATTCTTTGTTTCCAAATAAACCTACTGATTGGGTTTTGAAAATATTTGGGTTTAAATAAAGATTATATTGATTAAAACAAACCTTATTTTATTAAATAACTAATGATCCATTTATTTAATTAATAAATGGAACCTAAAAAGACTTAAAATATTATTTTATTTTAGAATGTGAATTATGATGTTAAACAGAACCAAAAACTCACTACAAGTTTGAATTGTTTGAATAGTTTGCATTGTTGATTGAATCATTTGTTTGAATATCAAATCAGAAAATAGAAATAGAAAAGAATAAAACAATCAGGCAGAAAAAAATATGGAAAAGGACAAACCCAGCCCAGGCAGCCCAACAAGCCCAGAAACAGCCCAGCTCCCTCACCCCGAAAGAAAACGATTCGCACGTGTTATCAAACCCACTGAGAGAATGACTGGTGGACCCTCCCCTCCTTTCTTTCCCACTGACCAGCGGACCCCACTTTCCCAGCCGTCTCCTTCCTCGCGACGACCACGCCGGCCGTTTCTGCCGTTGATGTCGCGGCTTCAATTTGCAGTAATGCCACGCCTTAACCACGCTGCGACCACGGCCTATTAATCGCCAGCGTTTCCTCCTCCTTTCCCCTCACTCGCCACTCCCTCTCTGCCCCGAGGCTGCTGCAATTTGAGCTCGCACCGCCGCAGCTCCGACCATCGTCCTTCCTCGATTCCGGCCGAGCCACACCCCCTCCTGCCTCCACAAGCACACAAGCACACTCCCCACTACCTGGCGCATCTCCCAGTACCCTCTGTTCGACCGCGGGCGCCCCAGAACGTCGCCTACGTCAAGCTTCCGGCGCCGCCGCGTCTGTCTTCAATTCCGGCAAGAACTCAGGTAGATTCCGACCGCCCCGTACCTTCTCGTTCATGCACGTGACCTCTCCGTGACCTACCGCACTTAACCATGCCTCTGTTTTGTCCTAGGACGATCTACAACGTCGTCTTCGACCACGACTAAGACCACCCGACGCCGTCCTCCACTCCAGCGAGAAATCCTGCCAAGACCAGAGCGCCCCTCGCCAGACCAACACCTCCTCGAGCACCACCGTGACCTCCTGAACCCGGTGAGCTTCTTCTCCTCCTCTCTCGATTCCTAGAACCACCGCGAACCCCTCGCCTGGCCGTGCGCCGCCGCTAGCCGCCGTCGGCGCCGCTCACTTTTGGTCCAACGAGCCAGTACCGTAGGATCTAGTTTGAACGAGTGCGATTAGATCACTTACCGCGAAGAGGTACGCGTTCTGTGACGCACGATCCAACTTAAATCCAACGCTCCGCAGCACACGATCCACCCGAACCGGTACCGACCAGTTAAAACACGTCGCGTGTCACCTATTTCGTTTTAAAAGAAATTTGAAAACAGATTTATTTACAAACTTCAAACCCTTGTAATTTTCAAATCACACGTCCAAAAATTACAAATTTTATATCAATGAAATCAGGAGAACAAGCCCTAACTAACCATGGCCTTAGTTTTGAAAATAGTATCTGTTAGCTTGATTGAAAATGCAGAAACATTTGTGTACTTGTTTAGAGTATAAAAATTGTTTAAAATTGATTTAAGGATTAAATCTTTTGCAAAATGGATTTTTGTGACCTTACTGACCCTAGGAACCAACCCATAGTGTTAAAAATGATTTCTGTGAAAATTAAGTTGAATTATTAAATTAGCCATTTCCTAGCCAAAATAAACTCATTGATTTTGTTATGGAAAATGTTTTTGCAAGGAAAACTTTGGGAAAATGTTATGGACCAAACCTACTGACCCAAAACACCAAGCCTTACCAAGGGCAACTCACTTGGTGAAAAACATAAAGTTTTGCTTTGAAAAGAATAATTTTCACCACATAAAATGATGAATGAATCTTAAAATGGTCTTAAGATAAAACCCAATTGCAAATGACTTTGCCATTTTGGTAAATGACCAATTTGGGCCTTACAAAGTTTATAAACCTAGTAGAGACCAACCTTGCAAAAGAACCCCCTTTGCATGACTTAGACTTCATTGCTATGTGTGTGAAATTGTTTGTTTAACCTTGGTTTGGAATGTTAGTTGATTTGGTGATTTGCTTGATTGACTTGTAGTGAACTTAGCAAAGTGTGAAACTAGCAAGATCAAGGAAGTGAACCCTCATTCCCTACCAAAAAGGCAAGTTACACTATCATACAAAAGTCCTACTATTTTATTACTATACTTAGTGGATTTTGAAAATATGCATGAAAAGATATTTTATACTTATGCTATGCTAAATCCTAATAGGATTCCCTAAACACTCCTTAGTGAAAATATTGAAGTTGTACATGCTTAGCCATGCTATATGCTATGTTTTGAAAAGAGATACATGTTGAGATTTTACAAAGATTGAGAAAAGAACTTGTATTTTACATAATAAAACAAGGACTCAATGAACCACCTAGGTGGAGTATACTTTAAGTTTTGGAGAAGGTGGCAACAAAAGGGAACCATGTCTATGGCAATCACTTTGTGTTGTGCTCCAAAACAAAACCACCTAGGAAACTTAGAGATCAAACATGTTTCTCCAATTGTGGCTTTCGTGTACAACCACATGCTATTATGGCTCTGGCTTAGTCAATTACATTAGGAAGACCCATACATTGTCTTTAGTTACTGGACATGGGGATCTGGAATGCTTCATGGGGGCTAAAGACAAATCTAGCAATGATGTATGGGAGGACCTTTTGGAAAGACTTCGTCACATTCTCAATCTGCCAGTACTCCATCTTGGTGAGCACTAATCCAGTAGGCCACTGGTGGCAAAAGGATGGGATTGTGACATGTGGGTAAAGTGTACTCCTTCTGCAGAAGTAAATAAAATCTAAGTACTTAGCCGTGTCCCCGGTTATGGACAATACTGAGCAACTAAAGTTTGAACTATGGGAGATCTCGACATTCCAACTTCTAATATAAAAACTTGATGCCCTTGTGTGTCTACCAATGAAGTCAAAGAGATTTTGTAAAACTTGTTGCACTTGGGGTTACCAAGGTGCTCAAGAGCATGATGTACTTGGTGTTACCAAGGAACTCATGAGTTTTGATAAAACTTGTTGCACTTGGGGTTACCAAGGTGCTCAAGAGATTTTGACAAGGATTTGAACACTTGAGTTTCTACCAAGGAGTTCAAGGAACTTGGAAAAGAAATTTGACAAAGGACTTTAAAACCCTTTTTGAAAAGATAGGATAAAATATTGCTTTATGCAAATAAGCCTTAAACTCTACTTAGCCAAATATGCATATAATGATAGGATCCACTCTTATTATACATAAAAGTGAAACTTGCCAATACAATTCAAAATGTATTGACCCATGTGGCTGTAACTTGTAATGTTGCAGGTTGATTGTTTTAAAATGAAGATTGTTTGATTGACTAGGACTACAAAGTCTACAACCAACATCTGCCTGTGGCACTTTGAAGATGATGGACCCATACTTATAGTTATTCCGCTGCAAATGTAATGTAATAGCCAAATAAGCTATGTTTGATGTAATAAACTTATGTTATTCCTGGTTATAAATTTATATTATGACCTTTGTATCTTGATATTACATCTTAACTGTGGATGCTAGCTATTGATCCAGGGACTAGCATTGTAAAACACAGGAGGACCCTACCTTATTGGGTTGGGACCCCTACAGATGGTATCAGAGCATTGTGTTGCCTGTAGGATTTGTAAACCTAGGATTGGACAAAACCCCTTAGAAAAATAGGAGTTTTACTTGTTCCAAAAACTTATTTACAAAAACACTTGTAAACTCTTTCCTCAATCATTTTGGTTTCAACTCTACATCTCTTCTACTTCAACTTGATGGAAAACCTGCCCATGGCCAAAGACCACACCATGTACAAAGGACTTCTTCAACACTTTCAACTCTAATGACTTCAACATCTTCAGCTCTAATGACTTCAACATCTTCAGCATATTCACCAAGGACTTCCAACTTGGAAACTACTAAGGACCACAAGTGAGACAAGGAAATCTTGCTCAAGATTTAGAGACTGAGGGAATGCAAAATAAAGAGAAGCCATCAACAACTTTGAAGCATTGCAACCAAGAGTTATCTCAAGAAACCATGATCTCATGTAAGAAGAAGCAACCAAGAAGGATGGGAAGATCACAAGTGAACCATATAGATGGACCACCATATTTTAGTTAAGTCAAACACACCAACTTATGTGGTGTAACAAAACTATTTTGTTGCCTAAAAATGTGCTTGAACCCTGTTGTTTGAGTGAAATGATTGTTTGTGATTGCATGCACATTGTTTGTGTAGATTGAAATGTGTGTAATTAGAAATAATTCCTTAGAAATATCTTGCCTATTCTAAACTCCCTTCAAACCTAAACAGATGACCACTCCAAAGGACTCCAAGGTTGATGACACCAACACCAACCAAGCTGATAGCATGAAAGAGCTCATAGCAACCCAACACCAGTTGAACCAACTAACAGCTCAGTTCCTAGTCAACAATAGTGATAAAGATCCGGCACTACAAAGGTTTTTGGAAGAGCAGTCTCAACTGATGCTTAAGGTGACTAATCAAATGATTAGCATGGAAGAAAACTATCCAAAGAGAATGTATGATAACAAGGATGAAAAGAATATTGTTCTAGATGGAGCCCCAGCTTGCATTATTTGTGGAGACAAGGATCATACTTCCAAGGAGCATGAAGGACAATGCCCCAATTGTGAAGAAGATCATCCTGTTGGACAATGTCCTATCTCTCAAGCTACTTGCTACCTGTGTGAAGGAAGTGATCATACTCCAGGTCTATGTCCTATCTATGCCATGGTGGAACAAAGGAAACAAGAAGGATCCAAGTCTTCCAAAGGAAAAGGACCACTTCTACATCCAAACAAGACAACCCAATTCAAAGGATCAAGGAAAATCAAGAAGCCCAAGCAAGACATGAGCCTTGTGCAATGTCGTAAATGTAAATAAATGGGACACTACTCCAGTGGATGCCCAGAGAACAAGAAGAATAAAGAGATTGACCAAGTATGGTGCAACAACTGCAAAGAACCAGGCCACTATGTAGCAACTTGCCCACAAGAGCAACGCAAAGAACTTAAGGACATTAATTGTTTCAACTGCAAGAATCCAGGACACTATGCAAGCAACTGTCTAGAAAGGATGAAAAACAAGTTGAACAAGCCTATGGAGAAACTCAACCTTGGCCCATGAGTCAAGTGTAGAAATAAAGAAAAAGTTTGCTTAGAGAAGTTTTCCAGGACCCAAGAAGGCCAATATGTAATTTTTGTTTGAAAATTTTTAAGGGTGGTAGTACCCTAATTGCATTGAACTTGTTTGTAACCAAGCCTTCCCAAATCTCGGGACGAGATTTATTTTAAGGGTGGTAGCCTGTCACATCCCAAGATTTTCCAAATCTTGTAATGTGAAAATAAATTAATAAAATAAAACTTTGCTTGTTTTTCAGAGCCAGAAGAAACTTTTGAACTCAATTGGAACTTCAAACCCATTTGAATTAAATAAAACCCCAAAGGGATTCATAAAGATAAACATTTAATAAAGGAAATTAAAAATGTTTTGGAATTACTATTTTGGATCTTTTAAGATTTGGTATTCAAAAGAAAAGATGGATTTAAATAAAGATTATTTTATAAAGCCAAATTAAACCTTGCCAAGCCTTGGATTTAAAACATTTTGATTTGAATAAAATAGCAAAAGTTTGTTTAAAAATAATAAAGGATTGCTAAATAAAATAATAAGGAATTAATATCCAAACTTTATTTTAAATAAAAGGTTTTACCAATTTAAGTGAAACATCAAAACTTGTTAAATTATTTAAAGTAAGTTTTTCCAAATAATTGATATTCCAAATAAAACCTACTGAATTGGTTTTGAAAAATATTGGAGTTTTAAATGAAGATCTTATTAATAAACCAAACCCTATTTTATTAATAAACCATGATCCATTTATTTAAAATTATAAATGGAACCTTTAACAAAATTGTTATTTATTTTAAACAAAGCTTTTTAAATATACCTTATTCCAAATAAAACCTACTGATTTGGTTTTGAAAATAATTAGGTTTCAAATAAAGATTTTATTAATAGAATCAAACTCTATTTGATTTAATAACTAAGGCCCATTTTATTTAATTACTAATGAACCCTAAAATAAGAGGTTATTTTGTTTTAAACAAATTTTCCAAATATTCTTTGTTTCCAAATAAACCTACTGATTGGGTTTTGAAAATATTTGGGTTTAAATAAAGATTATATTGATTAAAACAAACCTTATTTTATTAAATAACTAATGATCCATTTATTTAATTAATAAATGGAACCTAAAAACACTTAAAATATTATTTATTTTAGAATGTGAATTATGATGTTAAACAAAACCAAAAACTCACTACAAGTTTGAATTGTTTGAATAGTTTGCATTGTTGATTGAATCATTTGTTTGAATATCAAATCAGAAAATAGAAATAGAAAAGAATAAAACAATCAGGCAGAAAAAAAATATGGAAAAGAACAAACCCAGCCCAGGCAGCCCAACAAGCCCAGAAACAGCCCAGCTCCCTCACCCCGAAAGAAAACGATTCGCACGCGTTATCAAACCCACTGAGAGAATGACTGGTGGACCCTCCCCTCCTTTCTTTCCCACTGACCAGCGGACCCCACTTTCCCAGCCGTCTCCTTCCTTGCGACGACCACGCCGGCCGTTTCTGCCGTTGATGTCGCGGCTTCAATTCGCAGTAATGCCACGCCTTAACCACGCTGCGACCACGGCCTATTAATCGCCAGCGTTTCCTCCTCCTTTCCCCTCACTCGCCACTCCCTCTCTGCCCCGAGGCTGCTGCAATTTGAGCTCGCACCGCCGCAGCTCCGACCATCGTCCTTCCTCGATTCCGGCCGAGCCACACCCCCTCCTACCTCCACAAGCACACAAGCACACTCCCCACTACCTGGCGCATCTCCCAGTACCCTCTGTTCGACCGCGGGCGCCCCAGAACGTCGCCTACGTCAAGCTTCCGGCGCCGCCGCGTCTGTCTTCAATTCCGGCAAGAACTCAGGTAGATTCCGACCGCCCCGTACCTTCTCGTTCATGCACGTGACCTCTCCGTGACCTCCCGCACTTAACCATGCCTCTGTTTTGTCCTAGGACGATCTACAACGTCGTCTTCGACCACGACTAAGACCACCCAACGCCGTCCTCCACTCCGGCGAGAAATCCTGCCAAGACCAGAGCGCCCCTCGCCAGACCAACACCTCCTCGAGCACCACCGTGACCTCCTGAACCCGGTGAGCTTCTTCTCCTCCTCTCTCGCTTCCTAGAACCACCGCGAACCCCTCGCCTGGCCGTGCGCCGCCGCTAGCCGCCGTCGGCGCCGCTCACTTTTGGTCCAACGAGCCAGTACCGTAGGATCTAGTTTGAACGAGTGCGATTAGATCACTTACCGCGAAGAGGTACGCGTTCTGTGACGCACAATCCAACTTAAATCCAACGCTCCGCAGCACACGATCCACCCGAACCGGTACCGACCAGTTAAAACACGCCGCGTGTCACCTATTTCGTTTTAAAAGAAATTTGAAAACAGATTTATTTACAAACTTCAAACCCTTGTAATTTTCAAACCACACGTCCAAAAATTACAAATTTTATATCAATGAAATCAGGAGAACAAGCCCTAACTAACCATGGCCTTAGTTTTGAAAATAGTATCTGTTAGCTTGATTGAAAATGCAGAAACATTTGTGTACTTGTTTAGAGTATAAAAATTGTTTAAAATTGATTTAAGGATTAAATCTTTTGCAAAATGGATTTATGTGACCTTACTGACCCTAGGAACCAACCCATAGTGTTAAAAATGATTTTTGTGAAAATTAAGTTGAATTATTAAATTAGCCATTTCCTAGCCAAAATAAACTCATTGATTTTGTTATGGAAAATGTTTTTGCAAGGAAAACTTTGGGAAAATGTTATGGACCAAACCTACTGACCCAAAACACCAAGCCTTACCAAGGGCAACTCACTTGGTGAAAAACATAAAGTTTTGCTTTGAAAAGAATAATTTTCACCACATAAAATGATGAATGAATCTTAAAATGGTCTTAAGATAAAACCCAATTGCAAATGACTTTGCCATTTTGGTAAATGACCAATTTGGGCCTTACAAAGTTTATAAACCTAGTAGAGACCAACCTTGCAAAAGAACCCCCTTTGCATGACTTAGACTTCATTGCTATGTGTGTGAAATTGTTTGTTTAACCTTGGTTTGGAATGTTAGTTGATTTGGTGATTTGCTTGATTGACTTGTAGTGAACTTAGCAAAGTGTGAAACTAGCAAGATCAAGGAAGTGAACCCTCATTCCCTACCAAAAAGGCAAGTTACACTATCATACAAAAGTCCTACTATTTTATTACTATACTTAGTGGATTTTGAAAATATGCATGAAAAGATATTTTATACTTATGCTATGCTAAATCCTAATAGGATTCCCTAAACACTCCTTAGTGAAAATATTGAAGTTGTACATGCTTAGCCATGCTATATGCTATGTTTTGAAAAGAGATACATGTTGAGATTTTACAAAGATTGAGAAAAGAACTTGTATTTTACATAATAAAACAAGGACTCAATGAACCACCTAGGTGGAGTATACTTTAAGTTTTGGAGAAGGTGGCAACAAAAGGGAACCATGTCTATGGCAATCACTTTGTGTTGTGCTCCAAAACAAAACCACCTAGGAAACTTAGAGATCAAACATGTTTCTCCAATTGTGGCTTTCGTGTACAACCACATGCTATTATGGCTCTGGCTTAGTCAATTACATTAGGAAGACCCATACATTGTCTTTAGTTACTGGACATGGGGATCTGGAATGCTTCATGGGGGCTAAAGACAAAGCTAGCAATGATGTATGGGAGGACCTTTTGGAAAGACTTCGTCACATTATCAATCTGCCAGTACTCCATCTTGGTGAGCACTAATCCAGTAGGCCACTGGTGGCAAAAGGATGGGATTGTGACATGTGGGTAAAGTGTACTCCTTCTGCAGAAGTAAATAAAATCTAAGTACTTAGCCGTGTCCCCGGTTATGGATAATACTGAGCAACTAAAGTTTGAACTATGGGAGATCTCGACATTCCAACTTCTAATATAAAAACTTGATGCCCTTGTGTGTCTACCAAGGAAGTCAAAGAGATTTTGTAAAACTTGTTGCACTTGGGGTTACCAAGGTGCTCAAGAGCATGATGTACTTGGTGTTACCAAGGAACTCATGAGTTTTGATAAAACTTGTTGCACTTGGGGTTACCAAGGTGCTCAAGAGATTTTGACAAGGATTTGAACACTTGAGTTTCTACCAAGGAGTTCAAGGAACTTGGAAAAGAAATTTTACAAAGGACTTTAAAACCCTTTTTGAAAAGATAGGATAAAATATTGCTTTATGCAAATAAGCCTTAAACTCTACTTAGCCAAATATGCATATAATGATAGGATCCACTCTTATTATACATAAAAGTGAAACTTGCCAATACAATTCAAAATGTATTGACCCATGTGGCTGTAACTTGTAATGTTGCAGGTTGATTGTTTTAAAATGAAGATTGTTTGATTGACTAGGACTACAAAGTCTACAACCAACATCTGCCTGTGGCACTTTGAAGATGATGGACCCATACTTATAGTTATTCCGCTGCAAATGTAATGTAATAGCCAAATAAGCTATGTTTGATGTAATAAACTTATGTTATTCCTGGTTATAAATTTATATTATGACCTTTGTATCTTGATATTACATCTTAACTGTGGATGCTAGCTATTGATCCAGGGACTAGCATTGTAAAACACAGGAGGACCCTACCTTATTGGGTTGGGACCCCTACAACGATCCATCTATGGATTGAAGCAAGCACCACGAAGTTGGAATCTCCGCTTTGATGAGGTGATCAAAGAGTTTGGATTTGTCCAAACTTATTGAGAATCTTGTATTTACAAGAAAGTGAGTGGGAGCAATGTGGCATTTCTGATATTATATGTGGATGACATATTATTGATCGGAAATGATATAGATATTTTAAATAGTGTTAAAAGTTATCTAAACAACAAAATTTCAATGAAGGACCTAGGTGAAGCGTCATACATATTATGTATAAAGATCTATAGAGATAGATCTAGGCGCCTAATAGGGCTATCGCAAAGTACATACCTTAATAAGATTTTAAATAGTGGCACATGCTATTAGTTTGACTAGTAGGTACCAATCGGATCCAGGTTCGGAACACTGGATAGCGGTCAAGAATATCCTTAAGTACTTACGAAGAACTAAGGATATGTTTCTTGTGTACGCAGGTGAAGAAGAGCTCGTCGCTAAGTGTTATGTTGACGAAAGCTTTGACACCGATCCGGATGACTCTAAGTCTCAATACGGATACGTATTTCTCATGAATGGCAAAGCGGTTAGTTGGAGGAGTTCCAAACAATCTGTGGTGGCGGGATCAACAACGGAGGCCGAATATGTTGCTGCTTTAGAAGAGGCTCAGGAAGCGGTTTGGATGAAGGAGTTCATATCCGGACTAGGTGTGGTTGCAAGCGCGTTGGACCCAATGGTGATCTATTGTGACAACAATGGTGCCATTGCCAATGCCAAAGAACCAAGGTCTCACAAGAATTCCAAGCATATTAAGCGCCGGTTTCACTCTGTAACATCCCTATAATCATGTTTTCAAAGATTGCATATCATCCATGCATGCATAATCATTTAGGGATCATTTCCAAGTCATTTCTAGAAAACAGAAGCATTGTGTGCTTATTATTTTATGTAGAAAAGCTTTGATCCAATACTACTCTCTAGAGAGAGAATATTTGTTTCAAACCAAGAATTGTTTGTTTATAGGTTGGTTTGGTTGAGTTCCAAAGCTTGGACAAAAATTTCCAAAACAAATTATGGTTTTAAAACCATTTTCAAATCTTTAGCAAATATTGTGCTAAGGCACTTTTTATTTTTAAAATTTCAAAAGAACCAAACAAGTCCAGCAAGACAGCATGGTTTTAAACTCAAAAATATGCAGGCTTCATTTTACAAAATTCCATAACAAGTTTGAAAATTTAACACATATGATTTCATTTGAATTTGATTCCTGGAAATTCAAACAGAAAAAGAAGAAGAATAAAGAAATGCAAAAAGGCCGGCGCCAGCTTTTCAGCCCAACAACGAACTCAGCCCAGCAAGCCCACCCGGGGTTTTCTCTCCCTCTCTCACTCGGCGCAGACCTACCCCGCGCTCGTTGACTAGTGGACCCAAATGCCACGCGAGCATCGTCCCCAAACCACGCACCCCACGACCCCGTCGACGCCGCCGTTACCTCCATCACTGCCGCGAATGAAGCAGGCTTAATTGCCGACGTTTCCTCACGTGATCCTCGCCCCCGCTCCGTCTATAAAACCCTCTCCTCACCGCGCATATTTCCCTCACTCAGCACCTCTTCTCCGCCACCAGGCCGCCCATAATTCAACTTGCACCGCCGCGGTACCGAGCACCTCCGGCGACGCATTCCGGTGAGTACATCACCCCCCTTCGTCTCTGGTTCATGCGAGCTTGTACGCCTAGCTTCTACGCATCACCTCACCCCATTTGTTTGCTCTGCCGTGCACCAGAACGTCGCCTCTGGCCACCTCTGCAAACCACAGAGCCACCGCTCAACTCCGACGAGAAATACCGGTAACCTCCGAGCGCCCCTTGATTCCTCTTTGACCCTGTCACATTTGCCACGACCTTGTACATCCTCTGAACCTACTGGTTCGTGCTAGGGCGATCTACATCGTCGGCAACAGCACCATCTGCAAGCACCCGACGCCGCGCGCAACTCCAACGAGCCCCAGCGACCTCCACGGTGCGCCCCTGTCCATGCCAACA
The DNA here is from genome assembly GCA_916181665.1 of Avena sativa. Lineage (NCBI taxonomy): Eukaryota > Viridiplantae > Streptophyta > Magnoliopsida > Poales > Poaceae > Avena > Avena sativa. The sequence goes on from OV702283.1 coordinate 28,224,539, forward strand.
AGTGATTGAGGATCAGCGCGACCTTACCATTTCGGTAAGCCCCTCCGTTGACCCCAACTCCCTCTGTAGCCGCCGGAGCATCTCTGACATAGCGCCGCCGCCGCGCCACCGTCGCCAGCGCCGCTGATCTTTGGTATTTTGATCTGTAGCCGTTATATTTAGATCTAACGCATGCGATAGATTCACTTAACGAAGGGGTACGCATTAGATCTGGCCGTGCGTTTTCATTTAGATCCAGCGGCTCTCATTGATCGATCCAGCCGAATCGGTATCAGCCAATCAGGACACGCGCGTGGCCTGCGTTTAGATTTAAAAACAGAATTTAGATCTATTAGTGATTCAAACTTGTAAAAATTCATAACTTTTGATCCACACGTTCAAATTTTGAAAATTTTATATCATTGGAATGAGGAGAGAAAATCCTATCTGTTTATGCAATGTGTTTAATGTTTTTCCTCTATAAAAGTGGTTGTTTTTGCAGAGACATTTGTAGGCTTAATTTGAGTATGGAAATTATTTGAAAAATGTTTTAAAGATCAAATAAAGTTTATTTTGGGTATCTTGGTCTTGTTTTTGTTTCAGTACTATAAACTTGTCTTGTTTGGTGTAGAAAATTCATCACATGGCATTTGCATGCATTCATATATTTTTGTTTGTATATTTTGTTATGTGATTTTGGTGCCATTATTTTATGTGTATATTTTGGTGCTAATAGTGATTGTGGTTGTGAAGATTGTTGCTACTCCCCAAACTACCAAGGCAAGTGGTGCTTCATGTTTTATTCCCTATATTTTCACCTATGCATTAGAAATATTTTGTATAGGATTTACATGATTATTTTTGCTAAGTATCTATATGCTATGCTTGGGAAATCCTAGTAGTTGTAGAATTGTTAGAATTTCCTCTAAGTTAAGATGCTTACCATTGCCATGCTTAGCCTAGCTAGTAGCAACCAAGGGTGGATTATATTCATGCTATGTGAAATATTTCTAAGTCATTGACTTATGTTTTTGCTTAATAAAAAAACTAAGTGAATGAAACACCTGGGTGGAATGGAAAGAATGATTTGTGTTGAGTGGTTACACAAGGCCCATTTCTATGGTTTACCTTATGTATCTCACTTGTGGAAATCCACCCAGGAACAAAGGGATTTAAGATGCCAAATGTTAAGAAGCTTCTAGTGCAGCCACATGGCATTATGGGCTCTGCCTGGATCATATAGGTTGCAATAACTTAGCCATTTGGACAGTTGGTGGTAGTGGGATGATAGGTTTGGAGAGCGTCCATTTGGTCTAAGGGAAGGCTTCTGAAAGGTCCTGTCTTGGTGAAAATCAAGTCTTGTGGGGAAAGTGCACAACCTCTGCAGATGGAAGAATCTAAGTTCTTAGCCCTGTCCCTGGTATTGGACAACTTGAGCATAAAGACATGGAAGCTATCAAGAATCTCCTCATCCCAATTTTCTAAGTTAAAACTTGTGGTTGAACAAGGGTGAAGGTTCACCAATTTCTATTGGTGATTCCTTGGGAAGATTTTGCCAAAGAAAAACTTAGTGTTTTCAACTAATAGGTAAAACCTATTTTGAGCAAAGCAAGCCTAAGCTACACTTAGCCAAATTCATGTAGTATCTGGATGCTAATATTCTACTAAGGTATCACTTGCCAATACTATTCCAATGTATTGATCCACTGTGGATGTAACTTGTGATGTTGCAGGTTATTCTGATGATGATTAGGGGTTATGAGTCTACACTCAACATGCTTGCCTGTGGCACATGAAGATGAAGACTTATTTATCTTATTCTATATTTGAACTCTTGTATTAGGCCTGTGGCCATGGAGTTGTAAAAGACTATGTTTGTCTCTGGAATGATATGTAATAATGACCTTTGTTTCTGTGTACTCCATCTTAAACTGTGGATGCTAGCATTGATCCAGGGACTAGAATTGCAATCACAGGGATCCTTACCTTTATAAAGGGAGGGATCTTACACACTCCATATGCAAGCATGTCAAGGATGGAGATATAAAGATTTGTAAAGTACACACGGATCTCAATGTAGCAGATCCATCGACTAAAACTCTCCCTAGATCAAAACATGATCAACACCAGAACTCCATGGGTGTTAGATTCATCACTATGTAACTAGATTATTGTATCTAGTGCAAGTGGGAGACTGAAGGGAATATGCCCTGAGAGGCAATAATAAAGTGTTTATTATGTGTATTCCAAGTATATGATAGATGTTTATTTTGCATTATATAATTGTATTAATACGGAAACATTAATACATGTGTGTTTAATAAACAAAAAAAGTTCCTAGTTATGCCTCTCTCATAAACTAGCTCGTTGATTAACAAGATGATCAAGGTTTCCTGATCATGGACATTGGATGTTGTTAATAACGGGATCACAACATTAGTGTAATGGTGGGATGAACATTCATCCGAAGTATAGCATTACGATCAAATTCATTGAGTTTATATTGCTATAACAACTTACGAAGTGATCCTAATCCTTAGACCATGAGATCATGTCAATCACTAACACCGGAAGAGTTTCTTGATAACATCAAACGTCACACCGTAACAGGGTGATTATAAAGATGGATTCAGAACTAATAAAGTGTTATGTTGAGGCCCATGGATCGAGAGTGGAATTTGTTCATCTCGATGACTGATAGATATACTCTGGGCCCTCTCAGTGATATCACATTGGTTAGCTTGCAAGCAAGTGATTTGATCACTAGAATGTTATATCACGGGAACGAGAAAAGAGTGCATGTCAGTAACGAGATCAAACTAGGTATGGAGATACCGATGATCGAATCTCTGACATGTAATATATCGCGAAACAAAGGGATTAAGATACTAGTGTAAAAGGTTCCGACGATCACAAGAAAGTCATCGTTGAATGTGTGGGAGTTAGTATCGGTCTCCAGATCCCGCTTCTGATTATTGATCCGAGAGGGGTCTCAATCATGTCCGCATTATTCACGAACCGTAGGGTGACACACTTAAGATACACCGACATCCAATTGGAGCAAAAGTTTCATGCCAAAAAGAATAACAAGCGCAGGAATTTATTTCACTAGATACCGAAACAGGTTTTCGGGTGAAATTGCAGAAAGTGGTTTTGCATGTGAAATAGAATTCTAGCAAGGGGTTATATGTGAATGTTTGTCATTAAAGTAATTGACAAAATTATGAATAAATAAAAAGAGTTTTATTTAATGAGAGTTTGCATTAAATTTGGTGGAAATTTAATTGCAAGTTTGAGTGGGATTTTGAGTGGAGGGAAATGAAGAGGTTTTTGCGAGTGGAGTGTCCACCCACATGAATGAAGGAGGGGAGGGGGAAGCCCCCATGGCCGGCGGCCACCCCCTTGGGTGCCTCCCTCCTCCTATAAAAGGCACCCCTCTCCTTCTCTCTCACTCACACCTCCTCGTGAAGGATCTCTCTCCCCCTCTAGAATTTATCCCCCATGGTCTCGGACTAGCGAGATACATGTTACCGGTGGCTATTCAGCAAGAAAGAGTTGTGCTTCCGCTACATCACTAGAGCGAGGAGGCGGAGGTTGCTCGGTGCCTCGGACGTGTGTGCGAGCACGGATGCGCTGCTGATTTGTGGCGCTAGGACTTCCTCTCGATCTTGAGATAGGCAAGAGATCGTCTACATCAACCACGAGTTTAACTCGTTAAACTTTGTCGGTCTTCAAGGGTATGTTCTCTACGGATATACATCCGCCCGTTGTTTGTATCTAGTAGATAGATCTTGGTACATAGTTGTTCCCATCATAGGAATTTTTTTGTTTTCTATGCTGCGAACCCTACATGGAAGGCATGTCATCATGAGTATTTGGTACTTGGGAGTCGGCACGTTCTGCTAGGAGGCGCTACCGACTGATCGATTGAGAGTCGGACTCCAATTGTGTCCAAATTGCTATGAGGCTGCGGGGTCACACACTTAAGGGCGAGAGAAATATTTAGATTAGATCTGAATTAGAAATCTGGTTGGGTTGGATCCGAGCCAGATTTGGACTGAGTCAGTGAGTCGGACTCACGATGACTAATATGGGCTTTAGTGAATGGGCCACGAGTGAGTGAAGCCCACTTTCACTCCCTATATATAGTGGGGCACAGAAACCCAGGAGGGTTGATGGTAGGTCATTCCATGTGTTGGAAAACCCTAGCTCCATAGCAGTCCTGCCGCCGTTATGAACCTAGCAGTTCGCCGACAGCGCTCCTCCTTGTACATGTGGATACCAGCAGCGGTGCTGTACAATCAGCACTAGGACGATCGCGATCGGATTGGACCGTGAGGACTGCACTACATTCAACTGACGCGCTTCATCAGTAATCCGCAACTGCGTGTCTAGTGGTAATCCTCGTGGCCTTCTACCTCAGTTAGATCTTGGGATCACCGTGTTAGAGAGAAAAGTTTTGTTTTATCTCCTCGCGGCCCAACACAGCTCGCAGACGTACTTCTTCAGGACGTAGTGCATGGTATCGACGTTGTCGACTTTGCCCTCCGCCGCCTCCGCCTTGGCCTGCACCTGCTCGGCCTCCTCCTCTCCGCCTCGGCCTGCGCCACCAACTCCGCCTCGCTCGGCACCAACTTGCCCATGTTCTTGTTGCCCTCTAAAGATTCATCAGCGTCCGGAGGGGTAGGGGGAAAATGGGGTACACGACAAGGGCGAACTTGCTGAGCTCGGCCCAGGCCACATGAAGGTTGTCCATGGAAAGGGAGGGAGGGAACGACGAGGGATAGATGGAACAAAAAGGGAGGGGTTGGTGCTGGTTCTCTGTCCCGGTGGCTGGCCCCTATTTATATTCGGAGAGCACGGCAGGAACGACGAGCGGGATCGGGAGGGAAATGGCATGAGCTAGATGGGAAAGGCCCAGGCCAGCGGGCGGGAACTGGAGTTCTGGCGGGACAATTTCCGGCCACCATTAGCGTTCATACTCCCATTAGCTCGAGATTGATGGCTCCCGGCGGACAAGGAGGCCCACATATGGGGTAGCCGGTTGGGAGCACAGGCCACCGCAACTAGACTGGTCCCGGACGGCCTGTCCTCCACCCCCGCAAACAGACCGATTCAAATGAAACCAATATACGAAATACGGGGACCCTTGGAGTTGGCCTTAGGCCAGCTTCAACGCCCCCCTCGCAAACGGACGCCGCGCGTATGATCTCGCCCTCCTGGATCAAGCCCAAGGCCCTACGGCCCCTGCAAACGGACCGGACTGCACGACGAGTCCGATTCGGCGCAAACCGGGCCAAAACCTGTGGCTGGTTTGTGAGGGCTCGGACGGCGGCCTCGTCCGAGTCTTGTCCTGAACTTCCATGCCCCTGGCCCTCCCATCAGACACAAACCCACGCCCTCCCACCCCTGCTTCCCCACCTTCCCTTCTCCCACCCACCCCCGACACCGCCGCCACGATACCCTCCCTCCCGGAAGGCCGCCGCCGGACCCCTTTGCCTACTCCTCCACATGTCTATTTCCTGGTGAAGCCTCGTCGCCGTTGAAGCCTCCAGTTCCCGAAGATTTCGCCAGCCCCGGCATCGAGCTCAACCTTCTCGTAGGACACGCTCCACCTGTTCGACCATTTGCCCCCGGCTACAAGTACTGCTTTATGCTCCCCTCACCTAGTCTTTGTCCTCGTCCTTGCGGACTTGAGCTCATCCGTCTCATTGTGTAGACCATGGACGACAGTGGGGACGAGTTCTTCAGGAAATATGTCATGCTGTCCGCTGACGAGTCCGACGACAGTGAATTTTGGGCCACCACCGCCGTGCTCCTCCATCAGCACAATGAGGGCATGAAACAAACCTACCGTGGCTCTGTCCAGAGATGTTCGACGGCGCTGGAACATGGCCGAGTCACCGGCCACGAGATGCTGTTTTGGGATTACTTCCATCGCACCAAGCCTTTGTATCCTCCTGCACTGTTTCGGCGGCGCTTTCGGATGCCAAGGAAGGTGTTCATGCATATTCTTCATGGAGTGAGGGATCATGACGGTTACTTCTCTCTGAAAAAAGATGTGACCGGTAAGCTCGGCTTCACCTCCTACCAAAAATGCACCACAGCTATTCACATGCTTTCTTATGGAGTAGCTGCTGATTGTGTTGACGAGTACTTGCGCATGAGTGAGTCCACTTGTCTGGAAGCAATGTACAAATCCTGCAAAGCTGTGGTGGCCGTTTTTGGTGAAGAATTCCTGAGGGCACCCAACGCCGAGGACACTCGCCGGCTTTTGGCTTTCAATGAAACAGAGGGTTTCCAGGAATGATTGGAATTATAGATTATATGCACTGGGAGTGGAAGAACTGTCCGTTTACCTGGCAGGTGAAATATAAAGGACATGCCAAGGGGTGCATGGTCATACTTGAAGTTGTTGCATCCCATGATCTTTGGATCTGGCACTCGTTCTTTGGCATGGCTGGTTCCCACAATGACATTTGTGTTATTCAGAGGTCCAATGTATTTTCTAGGCTTGCAGAAGGCACTGCTCCCCGTGTGAACTATCAAGTGCGCGACCACTCCTACGACAAGCCATATTAGCTGGCGGATGGTATCTATCCTACTTGGTCTACCTTGGTGAAGACCATACGCAACCCCACCGGAGAGAAGCACAAGAGGTTTGCCAAGAATCAGGAGGCCGCTAGAAAGGATGTGGAGCGAGCCTTTGGTGTACTCCAGTCCCGGTGGGCTATAGTGTGGCACCCTATGAGAACTTGGAACAAAGACACAACGTGGGAAGTGATAACGGCATGTGTCATCATGCACAACATAATTGTCAAAGATGAGCGTGATGGAAGCATCTATGACCAAGGATGGGAATTTTAGGGAGAATTGGTTGAACCAGCGCCAGGTCTGTCACCTACTTTTACTGAATTCCTGCATGTGCATCATAAGATACGAGATCGAACTACTCATAACCAACTCCAGAATGATTTGGTTGACCATATATGGGAATTTGTGGAAAACCAACCGGTCGAGCAGCTGAACTAGCTTCTATCACCTTTTATTTAAAGTTTAATTTATGTAATTTGATTGTGTAAACTTTGCTTCCGTTCACGCGCTGCTATGTCTTGTGAATAGTGGATTTTAATTTTAATTGCAGACTTATTTTGGTTTTATATATTTCTATTTGCATTAAATTATCTATTTTCCCTAAGGAAAGGACCGAATAAATGGGGAGGTACCACCGTTGGGGGCACCGGCCATTTCAGGCTAGACGCCGTCCCGAGGCCAGTCCACCCATCCTGCAAACGGACCAAATCGGTTAAAAGGGCTGCCCGAAATGCTGAGGGGCCATTAGAGTTGGCCTTACTGGCTGGACCTGATGCGTTGGACCGGCTGTATGTCGTCGATCGTCCACCTTTGCTTGACGGCTGCTCTGATGCCCACTCTATTGATGCCGTCGCTTGGCCACTTCTTGTTGGTGCTCCGAGAGGGATTTTATACATGCTTTTCTTTTTGTCGAGCTAGCGATCAAAAAGTAGAAGTAAAAGAGTCTGAAAGCGAGTTGTTGTCTGCAGGAAAATTTTCAAGAGGTTCAATCAAATGTTTACTTTTCCTTTGAAATGTAAAACATAGGAAACTAACCCTCTAGAATTCTTTTTCCTATTAATACATTTCAAACGGCAGAAACAAAAAAAATTCTACAAAAATCCTATCCCTTGAATTCCTTTTTTAAACCAATATATATATATTGAACATGCAAGCCGCCTTATTAAAACCTTCCAGTTCTCTTAGGTACCCTGGTAAGAAAAAAGAGTGCGTCTGAAACCTGCAGCCCCTCAAAACAAGTTTACATTGTTCATTACAAAGGAATTAATAAAACTAGGGAGATCATCATCCCAAGAAACATGAATATTGGAATCAAAAACAAATCTAGCTAGAGTATGGGCCACTACATTTGCTTCCCAAGGACAATGTTCAACTGAGACTCTTTCAATTCTCGTGGCAATCTAAAAACAATCAGCAAGAATGGCAGTGGAAGGGCCCCAAATATCAACCTCCCCATTGTATATATAGACGAGTTCAAGTGAATCAGCTTCAATTGTAATCAGAGTAAATCCCAAATTCTCAATATACTAAAGACCATTATGAAGTGCCAAAGCTTCTGCAGTAGTAGCATCAATGATATGATAAAAAATCCAGCTTCCCCTTGCAACAACTTGTCCTTTTGAATTCCCGAGCACACTCCCTGTGGCTCCAGTTGTTGGAGATATGCCCTAGAGGCAATAATAAAAGTGGTTATTATTATATCTTTGTGTTTATGATAAATGTATACATTCATGCTATAATAGTATTAACCAGAAACATTAATACTTGTGTGATTTGTAAACTAAATTAGAGTCCCTAGTAAATCCTCTTTATAATACTAGCTTGTTGGTTAATAGATAATCGTGGTTTCTCGATCATGAACATTGAGATGTTATTAACAACAAGATCATATCATTAGGAGAATGGTGTGATGGACATACTCCTATAGATAAGCGTATCATAAAGATCAAGTCATTTTAATAGTTCGTTTGCTATAACTTTCTGATACATAGTAACCTAATTCCATCGACCATGAGATCATGCTAATCACCATCACCAGAAGGATGCTTTGATAACATCAAACACCACACCATAAGTGGCTATATAGGTGGCATTGAGTGTTTGGAAAGTATGGGTTGAAGCACATGGATCAAGAGTGGGATTTGTCCATCCATATGACAGATAAATATACTCTGGGCCCTCTCAGTGGAATATCATCCAATTGGCTTGCAAGCATGTGACTGGCTCACAAGGGATCACATATCACGGGAATGAGAAAAGAGTACTTATCGGTAACGAGGTTGAACTAGGTATGCAGAGATACCGACGATCAAAACCTCGGATAAGTAAACTATAATGAGACAAAGGGAAATTGGTATCGTATGTAAGTGGTTCATTTGATCGCAAAGTAACCGTAGAAATATGTGGGAGCCATATGAATTTCCAGATTCCTCTGTTGGTTATTGATCGGAGAAGTGTCTCGGTCATGTCCGCATAATTCACGAACCGTAGGGAGACACACTTAAGGATTCGATGTTGTTTAGTAGATATGAAATGTTAGTAGGGATACCAAATGTTGTTCGGAGTCTCGTATGGGATCCGGGATATCACGAGGAGATCCAGAATGGTCCGGAGAATAAGATTCATATAAGGAAAGTCCGATTCCGGAGTTCGGGAAAGATTCTGATGTTTTCATCAGAGAGGTTCTAGAAGGTTCTAGAAGGTTCACCGAACCGGAAGGGGAATGGACCATGAATGTGTCATGGGTAACTGGAATGATTGGATCATATCCTAGGTCACTTGGTGTGGGCATTTGCAAGAGAGAATTAAAGCTCTAAATTGAAAGTCAAAAGGGAAGTTTGAAAAGTCAAACTGGAACAATGGTTTCCTAGTGGGAGAAGAAACAAGTCCTTCTCTCAGTCCAACTTGGGTTTGGGTTTTGATTTAAACCCACCCCTCCCAAGGCTGCCCCCCTCTCATAAATAGAGGGGGAGGGTGTTGGAGATATGCCCTAGAGGCAATAATAAATGTGGTTATTATTATATCTTTGTGTTTATGATAAATGTTTACATTCATGCTATAATAGTATTAACAAGGAAACATTGATACTTGTGTGATTTGTAAACTTAATTTGAAGTCCCTAGTATAGCCTCTATACATCACTAGCTTGTTGGTTGATAAATGATTGTGGTTTCCCTATCATGAACATTGAGATGTTATCAACAACAAGATCATATCGTTAGGAGAATGATATGGTGGACATACTCCTATAGATAAGCGTAGCATAAAGATCAAGTCATTTCAATAGTTCAATTGCTATATGCTTTCTGATACATAGTAACCTAATTCCTTCGACCATGAGATCATGCATATCACCTTTACCGGATGGATGCTTTGATGACATCAAACACCACACCGTAACTGGGTGGCTACAAAGGTGGCATTGAGTGTTCGGAAAGTATTGGTTGAGACACATGGATCAAGAGTGGGATTTGTCCATCCATATGACGGATAGATATACTCTGGGCCCTCTCGGTGGAATGTCATCCAATTAGCTTGCAAGCATGTGACTGGCTCACAAGGGATCACATATCACGGGAATGAGAAAAGAGTACTTATCGGTAACGAGGTTGAACTAGGTATGCAGAGATACCGACGATCATAACCTCGGATAAGTAAACTATCGTGAGACAAAGGGAAATTGGTATCGTATGTAAGTGGTTCATTCGATCGCAAAGTAATCGTAGAAATATGTGGGAGCCATATGAATTTCCAGATTCCTCTATTGGTTATTGATCGGAGAAGTGTCTCGATCATGTCCGCATAATTCACGAACCGTAGGGAGACACACTTAAGGATTCGACGTTGTTTGAGTAGTTATGGTAGTATGAGAAAGAGACCGAATGTTGTTCGGAGTCTCGGATGGGATCCGGGATATCACGAGGTGATCCAGAATGGTCCGGAGAATAAGATTCATATAAGGAAAGTCCCGTTTCGGAGTTCGGCAATGATTCCGGTGTTTTCATCGGGAATGTTCTAGAAGGTTCCGGAATGTCCGGCACTCCGGAGGGGAAGGGGTACATGAATGTGTCATTGCATGTTGGAATGATTGCATCATGTACTTAGTGTCATCGCTGTTCCAATTAAAGGATTAATTCAAATCCTAGTTTGAAAACTCAAATAGCTAGTTTGAAAAGTCAAACGGCTAAAATTGGAAAGAGGAAAAAAGGAGGAAGTGGGAAACCGAGTTGGGGAGGGAATCCCTCCTCCAACCGGCGGTGCCCCCTCCAAGCCGAGTTGGGAAGGGACTCCCCTCCCTCCCCTTGGCCGCTGGCCCCTCCACCTATATAAGGAGGGGCAGGGCTCCCTCCTCTAGACACACAAGTCCCTCACCTCAAACCCTAGAAGCTGCAGCCCACCATAGCCGCCGCCTCCCCTAGGGTTTTGCCCTAGCCGCCGACTTGGGGGTCCCCGGAACCCTAGCCGCCGGCTCTAGCCCCTCCTCCTTGGTGTGTCTAAACCCTAGATCGCCGAGGAGCTCTCTCATACTCCACCATACTCGCTCCGGCTTAAGGCGAAGCCCTGCGAGATCTCCCCTCTACTTCCGGTACCACGCCGTTGTGCTGCCGGAATCACGAGGAGAGTGCTACAACCTCCGCTGCCTGCTGGAACAAGGGAGAGGAAGGTCTTCGTCGAGTACCGAACGTGTGACCGACTGCGGGAGCGCTGCCAGAACGCAGCGCCGGAAGGATCGTCTACGCGATCTTGAGATCGGGAAGAGTACGACTACATCACCCACGAGAATCCTCTCTCGTTAAACACTTTGGAATCTTCGAGGGTAAGTTATTCCATCGACTCGTTGCTACAATCTAGTAGATAGATCTTGGCTTGTTTGTTTGTATGCGATAGAAATTTTTTGTTTTCCATGCTACGAAACCCTACAGTGGTATCAGAGCCGTGTCTATATGTAGATCTGTTGCACGAGTAGAACACAATGGTCATTGTGGGCGTTGATGCTTTTATTGTCGATTGCTTCTTGTGTACTTTGCATCTTGCGGTATGTTGGGATGAAGCGGCCCGGGCTAAACTTACATGACATCGTTCATGAGACTTGCTCCACGCTTGACATGCAACTTGTATTGCATAAGTGGCTTTGCGGGTGCCTGTTTCTCCTAGCATAGTTAAGATCCAATTTACAACGGGTGATTAACAATACTAGTATCAATGTTGTGGTTCATGTTCGTAAGTTAGAACGACACTTATTGAAAGCCCCAAACCACGTAAAATATGCAAAGAAAGTAGAGGCGTCTAACTTTGTTTTGCAGGGGTGTGCAGTGATGTGATATGGCCATGATTGTGATTATATTTGATATATGCAATGTTCCTTATTGTAAGTTGGCAACCGGCAGGAGCCATATGGTTGTCTTTAATTTATGTTAAGACCCGCGTGTCTATTCAAAGTAGTTGTAATAGTTGAAGCCGGTGGACGACAACCATGGAGAAGCGTCATTGACCTTGATGCAATGCCGGTGATGATGGAGATCATGTTCGTGCTTGAATATGGAGATCGGAAGCACAAAGAAGAAAGGCCATATCATATCACATATTATGAATTTCATGTGATGTTAATCCTTTATGCATCTTGTATAGCTTAGTAGACGACGGTAGCATTATAAGATGATCCCTCATGAACATGAATTTCAAGTCATAAAGTGTTCACCCTTAGTTAGCACCGTTGCTAAATCTTGTTGTTTCGAAGCACCACGTGATGATTGGGTGTGTTAGATTCTGCAAGTGTATACAACGTGAGCAAGCCAGATTTGCTCATGCGGAAACTAAGGTTTGATCTTGACGAGCCTAGCATGTACAGACATGGTCTCGGAACACGGATCACCGAAAGGTAAAGCATGAATCATATAGACGATATGATGAACATGTTGATTGTTCGCCATTGAAACTATATCAACTCTCGTGATGATCGGTGTTGATGTGGTGGATTTGGTTCGTGTGATCACTAAAACAATGTGAGGGATATTGTTTTGAGTGGGAGTTCACCTAGATTAACTTTATTATTAATTTGAACTCAATTTGTCATAAACTTAGTCTAAACTATTGCAAATATGTTGTAGATCAATGGCAGCCCCTACCATCAATTTTAATGCGTTCCTAGAGAAAGAAAAGTTGAAAAACAATGGAAGCAACTTCGCGGATTGGTTCCGCAATTTCAGGATTGTCCTCACAGCTGGTAATTTGACCTATGTGCTGGATGCACCGCTGGGTGACCCACCAGCAGCTGATGCTTTCGATGAAGTAAAGAATGTTTACCTCGCTCGGAAGAATCAGTACTCCATAGTTCAGTGTGCTATCTTGTATGGTTTGGAATCGGAGCTTCAGAAAAGGTTTGAGAATTCAGACCCATATGATATTGTCGAGGATCTCAAATTGATCTTTGAGACTCATGCGGCAATTGAAAGCTATGAGGCTTCTGAAAAGTTCTTTAACTGCAAGATGGAAGAGGGCAACTCCGTCAGTGAGCATGTGCTTAAGATGTCTGGGCACGCAAACAGACTTCAAAGCTTGGGTATAGTGATTCCTAATGCTTTGGGGATTTACCGTGTCCTCCAATCACTACCACCAAGTTACAAGAACTTTGTGATGAACTACAACATGCAGAACATGAACAAGCAGTTGCCAGAACTGTTTGCTATGTTAAAGTCTGCAGAAGTGGAGATCAAGAAAGAGCACCAAGTGTTGTTGGTCAATAATACCACCAAATTCAAGAAAGGCAAGTCTAAGCAGAAGGTACACTTCAAGAAGGGTGGTAAGAAAGTTACCACGCCGGCGAAAAAGACCAAGGCTAGACCTAAGCCTGAAACTGAGTGCGTTTACTGCAAGGGAGAAGGTCACTGGAAGCGGAATTGCCCAAAGTACTTGGCGGATCTGAAGAATGGCAACATCAAGAAGAAAGGTATATCTGATATACATGTTATTGATGTGTATCTCACTAGTACTCGTAGTAGTGCCTGGGTATTTGATACTGGTTCGGTTGCTCATATTTGTAACTCGAAACAGGTGCTGCAGAATAAACGGAAGCTAGCGAAGAACGAGGTGACGATGCGCGTGGGAAACAGATCAAAGGTTGATGTGATCGCGGTCGGCACGCTACCCCTTCATCTACCATCGGGATTAGTTTTATACTTAAATAATTGTTATTTGGTGCCTGCGTTGAGCATGAACATTATATCGGGATCTTGTTTATTGCGAGACGGTTACTTGTTGAAATCCGAGAATACTGGTTGTTCGATTTATATGAGTAATATGTTTTATGCACACGCACCTTTGATAGATGGTCTATTCTTATTGAATCTCGATAGTGGAAATACACATATCAACAACATTGAGGCTAAACGGTTGAAATCAAGCGATAACTCGACCTATATGTGGCACTGTCGTCTTGGTCACATTGGAGTGAAGCGTATGAAGAAACTCCATTCCGATGGACTTCTTGAATCACTTGATTTCGAATCACTTGAAAGATGCGAAGCATGTCTGATGGGAAAAATGACTAAGACTCCATTTTCTTGTATGATGGAGCGAGCTACAGACTTATTGGAAATCATACATACCGATGTATGTGGTCCAATGAGTGTAGCATCGCGCGGTGGTTATCGTTATGTTCTTACTTTCACGGATGACTTGAGTAGATATGGGTATATCTATTTCATGAAACATAAGTCCGAAACTTTCGAGAAGTTTAAGGAGTTTCAAAGTGAGGTAGAGAATCAACGTAACAAGAAGATTAAATTTCTGCGTTCTGATCGTGGAGGTGAATATCTAAGTTACGAGTTTCGCGAGCATTTGAAGAAATGCGGAATACTTTCACAATTGACACCGCCGGGAACACCACAGCGGAATGGTGTGTCCGAACGTCATAATCGAACTCTCTTAGATATGGTTCGTTCTATGATGTCACTTACAGATTTACCGTTATCATTTTGGGGTTATGCATTAGAAACAGCCGCATTCACTTTAAATAGGGCACCGTCTAAATCCGTTGAAACGACACCGTATGAATTATGGTTTGGGAAGAAACCTAGATTGTCGTTCCTTCAAGTTTGGGGTTGCGAAGCCTATGTAAAGAAGTTACAGCCGGACAAGCTTGAACCCAAAGCGGAAAAATGCGTCTTCATAGGATACCCGAAGGAAACTATTGGGTATACCTTCTATCATAGATCCGAAGGCAAAATCTTCGTTGCCAAGAATGGATCCTTTCTAGAGATGGAATTTCTCTCAAAAGAAGTGACTGGAAGGAAAGTAGAACTCGACGAGGTTGTCGAACCTTCTCTCGAAATTGCGAGTAGCGCAGCACCGGAAGAAGTTCCTGTGGTGCCTGCACCAATAAGAGAGGAAGCTAATGATGGTGATCATGAAACTTCGGTTGAAGTTGCTACAGAGCCTCGGAGGTCAACGAGAACTCGTACCAATCCAGATTGGTATGATCCCGTTATGAGTGTCATGTTGGTGGACAACACCGATGACCCTGAGACATATGAGGAAGCGATGATGAGCCCAGATTACAATAAATGGCAAGAAGCCATGAAATCCGAGATTGGATCCATGTACGAAAACCAAGTATGGACTTTGGTGGACTTACTGGATGGCCGGAAGGCTGTCGAGAACAAATGGATTTTCAAGAAGAAAACAGATGCTGATGGTAATGTTACTGTCTATAAAGCTCGACTTGTCGCAAAAGGGTTTCGACAAATTCAAGGAGTTGACTACGATGAGACTTTCTCACCAGTAGCGAAGCAAAAGTCTGTGAGGATTATGTTAGCAATCGCTGCATATTATGATTATGAGATATGGCAGATGGATGTCAAAACAGCATTCCTCAATGGTGATATTGATGAAGAGTTGTATATGATGCAACCCAAAGGTTTTGTCGATCCTAAAGATGCTAACAAGGTATGCAAACTTCAACGGTCCATCTATGGATTGAAGCAAGCATCCCGAAGTTGGAATCAACGTTTTGATAAGGTGATCAAAAGTTTTGGTTTTATACAAACTTATGGAGAAGCTTGTATTTACAAGAAAGTGAGTGGGAGTTCTGTAGCATTCTTAATACTATATGTGGATGACATATTGTTGATTGGGAATGATGTAGACCTTCTTAATAGTGTCAAGGAATATTTGAATAATAGTTTTTCAATGAAGGATCTTGGCGAAGCAGCTTACATATTAGGCATAAACATTTATAGAGATAGATCGAAACGCCAAATATCATTGTCACAGAGTACATATTTGGACAAAGTTCTAAAGAGGTTTGGAATGGAAGATAGCAAGAAAGGGTTCTTGCCCATGTTGCCCAATACGACCTTGAGTAAAACTCAAAGTCCGACATCGGCAGAAGATAGAGAAAGGATGAGTAAGACTCCCTATGCCTCAGCCATAGGATCTCTAATGTATGCCATGCTATGTACTAGACCCGACATTGCATATGCTGTTAGTTTAACTAGCAGATATCAAAGTGATCTAGGAGTGGATCGTTGGACAGCGGTCAAAAACATCCTTAAGTACTTGAGAAGAACTAAGGATATGGTTCTTTCTTATGGAGGTGATGAACAACTCGTTGTTAATGGTTACACCGATGCTAGTTGGAACACCGATCCGGATGATTCTAAATCACAATCTGGATACATATTTATTTTGAATGGTGCAGCAGTTAGCTGGAGGAGTGCAAAGCAAAGCGTTGTGGCGAGATCTTCAACTGAATCGGAATACATGGCTGCTTCGGAGGCTTCACAAGAAGCGATGTGGATGAAAGAGTTCATTACAGAGCTGGGTGTGGTTCCTAGTGCGCTGGACCCAATGTCTATCTACTGTGATAACATGGGCGCCATAACCAATGCGCAAGAACCAAGGTCACACAAGAAGCTGAAGCATATCAAGCTACATTTTCACGCTATTCGAGAACATATTCAAGATGGGGATATAAAGATTTGCAAAGTACACATAGATCTGAATGTGGCGGATCCGTTGACTAAACCTCTCCCGAGGGCAAAACATGACCAGCACCAAACTGCCATGGGTGTTCGGTACATTACCATGTAATCTAGATTAGATGACTCTAGTGCAAGTGGGAGACTGTTGGAGATATGCCCTAGAGGCAATAATAAATGTGGTTATTATTATATCTTTGTGTTTATGATAAATGTTTACATTCATGCTATAATAGTATTAACAAGGAAACATTGATACTTGTGTGATTTGTAAACTTAATTTGAAGTCCCTAGTATAGCCTCTATACATCACTAGCTTGTTGGTTGATAAATGATTGTGGTTTCCCTATCATGAACATTGAGATGTTATCAACAACAAGATCATATCGTTAGGAGAATGATATGGTGGACATACTCCTATAGATAAGCGTAGCATAAAGATCAAGTCATTTCAATAGTTCAATTGCTATATGCTTTCTGATACATAGTAACCTAATTCCTTCGACCATGAGATCATGCATATCACCTTTACCGGATGGATGCTTTGATGACATCAAACACCACACCGTAACTGGGTGGCTACAAAGGTGGCATTAAGTGTTCGGAAAGTATTGGTTGAGACACATGGATCAAGAGTGGGATTTGTCCATCCATATGACGGATAGATATACTCTGGGCCCTCTCGGTGGAATGTCATCCAATTAGCTTGCAAGCATGTGACTAGCTCACAAGGGATCACATATCACGGGAACGAGAAAAGAGTACTTATCGGTAACGAGGTTGAACTAGGTATGCAGAGATACCGACGATCATAACCTCGGATAAGTAAACTATCGTGAGACAAAGGGAAATTGGTATCGTATGTAAGTGGTTCATTCGATCGCAAAGTAATCGTAGAAATATGTGGGAGCCATATGAATTTCCAGATTCCTCTATTGGTTATTGATCAGAGAAGTGTCTCGATCATGTCCGCATAATTCACGAACCGTAGGGAGACACACTTAAGGATTCGACGTTGTTTGAGTAGTTATGGTAGTATGAGAAAGAGACCGAATGTTGTTCGGAGTCTCAGATGGGATCCGGGATATCACGAGGTGATCCGGAATGGTCCGGAGAATAAGATTCATATAAGGAAAGTCCCGTTTCGGAGTTCGGGAATGATTCCGGTGTTTTCATCGGGAATGTTCTAGAAGGTTCCGGAATGTCCGGCACTCCGGAGGGGAAGGGGTACATGAATGTGTCATTGCATGTTGGAATGATTGCATCATGTACTTAGTGTCATCACTGTTCCAAATAAAGGATTAATTCAAATCCTAGTTTGAAAAGTCAAATAGCTAGTTTGAAAAGTCAAACGGCTAAAATTGGAAAGAGGAAAAAAGGAGGAAGTGGGAAACCGAGTTGGGGAGGGAATCCCTCCTCCAACCGGCGGCGCCCCCTCCAAGCCGAGTTGGGGAGGGACTCCCTCCCTCCCCTTGGCCGCCGGCCCCTCCACCTATATAAGGAGGGGCAGGGCTCCCTCCTCTAGACACACAAGTCCCTCACCTCAAACCGTAGAAGCTGCAGCCCACCATAGCCGCCGCCTCCCCCTAGGGTTTTGCCCTAGCCGCCGACTTGGGGGTCCCCAGAACCCTAGCCGCCGGCTCTAGCCCCTCCTCCTTGGTGTGTCTAAACCCTAGATCACCGAGGAGCTCTCTCATACTCCACCATACTCGCTCCGGCTTAAGGCGAAGCCCTGCGAGATCTCCCCTCTACTTCTGGTACCACGCCGTTGTGCTGCCGGAATCACGAGGAGAGTGCTACAACCTCCGCTGCCTGCTGGAACAAGGGAGAGGAAGGTCTTCGTCGAGTACCGAACGTGTGACCGACTGCGGGAGCGCTGCCGAAACGCAGCGCCGGAAGGATCGTCTACGCGATCTTGAGATCGGGAAGAGTACGACTACATCACCCACGAGAATCCGCTCTCGTTAAACACTTTGGAATCTTCGAGGGTAAGTTATTCCATCGACTCGTTGCTACAATCTAGTAGATAGATCTTGGCTTGTTTGTTTGTATGCGATAGAAAATTTTTGTTTTCCATGCTACGAAACCCTACAAAGGGTTGCCCCAACACCACAAGAGCCAAGCCCTCCCAACACCAGCGCCGCCGCCGCGCCCAAGCCGCCGCCGTCGCCGCCTCGTCGCCGCCGCCACCTCGCACCGTCGCCGCCTCGTCGCCGCCGCCCTAGCCGCCGCCGACACCTCCTCCTCCTCCCAGTCTTCTAAACCCTAGATCACCGGGAAACCCTAATCCACCATAACTCGCACCGGCTTAGGCGAAGCCCTGCAGGATCTTCCCTCTACTTCCGACACCATGCCGTCATGCTGCCGGAATCGCGAGGAGAGAACTACAACCTCCGCTGCCTGCTGGAACAAGGGAGAGAAAGGTCTTCATCGAGTACCGAACGTGTGACCGACTTCGAAAGCGCTGCCGGAACGCAGCACCGGAAGGAGCGTCTACGCGATCTTGAGATCGGCAAGTGTACGACTACATCACCCACGAGAATCTGCTCTCGTTAACCGCTTTGGAATCTTCGAGGGTGAGTGCTTCTATCGACTCGTTGCTACAATCTAGTAGATAGATCTTGTCTTGTTTGTGTGCATGCGGTAGAAATTTTTGTTTTCCATGATACGAACCCCTACAGTGGTATCAGAGCCGTGTCTATATGTAGATCTGTTGCACGAGTAGAACACAATGGTCATTATGGGCGGTGGTGCTTTTATTATCAATTGCTTTTTGTGTATTTGCATCTTGCGATATGATGGGATGAAGCGGCCCGGGCTAACCTTACATGACATCGTTCATGAGACTTGCTCCACGCTTAACATGCAACTTGTATTGCATAAGTGGCTTTGCGGGTGTCTGTCTCTCCCATCATAGTATAGATTCAATTTACAACGGGCACTTGATAGTTCAAGCATCAATGTTGTGGTTCTTATTCGTAAGTTAGAACGACACTTATTGAAAGCCCCAAACCACGTAAAATATGCAAAGAAAATTAGAGGCGTCCAACTTTGTTTTGTAGGGGTGTACTGTGATGTGATATGGCAATGATTGTGATTATATATGATGCATACAATGTTCCTTATTGTAAGTTGGCAACCGGCATGAGCCATATGGTTGTCTTTTAAATTCCGTTAAGACCTACGTGTCTATTCAAAGTAGTTGTAATAGTTGATGCTGGTGGATGACAACCATGAAGCGGCGCCATTGACCTTGACGCCATACCGGTGATGATGGAGATCATGTTCGTGCTTGAAGATGGAGATCGGAAGCACAAGAAGAAAGACCATATCATATCACATATTATGAATTGCATGTGATGTTAATCCTTTATGCATCTTGTATTGCTTAGTTCACGACGGTAGCATTATAAGATGATCCCTCAAGCACAAAAATTTCAAGTTTTAAAGTGTTCATCCTTATTAAGCACCGTTGCTAAAGCTCGTTGTTTCGAAACACCACGTGATGATCGGGTGTGTTAGATTCTGCGAGTGTATACAATGTGAGCAAGCCAGATTTGCTCATGCGGAAGCTAAGGTTTGATCTTGACGATCCTAGCATGTACAGACATGGTCTCGGAACACGGATCACCGAAAGGTAAAGAATGAATAATATAGTAGATATGATGAACATGTTGATTGCTCGCCATTGAAGCTACATCAATTCTCGTGATGATCGGTTTTTATGTGGTGGATTTGGTTCGTGTGATCGCTAAAACAATTTGAGGGATATTGTTTTGAGTGGGAGTTCACCTAGATTAATTTAACTATTAATTAGAACTCAATTTGTCATAAACTTAGTCTAAACTATTGCAAATATGTTGTAGATCAATGGCGGCCCCTACCATCAATTTTAATGCGTTCCTAGAGAAAGAAAAGTTGAAAAACAATGGAAGCAACTTCGCGGATTGGTTCCGCAATTTGAGGATTGTCCTCAATGCTGGTAATTTGACCTATGTGCTGGATGCACCGCTGGGTGACCCGCCTGCAGCTAATGCTACCGATGAGGTAAAGAATGTTTTCCTCGCTCGAAAGAATCAGTACTCCACAGTCAGTGTGCTATATTGTATGGTTTGGAATCGGAGCTTCAGAATAGGTTTGAGAACCATGACCCACATGATATTGTCCGTGAACTCAAAATGATATTTGAGGCTCACGCGGCAGTTGAGAGTTATGAGGCTTCTGAAAAGTTCTTTAACTTCAAGATGGAAGAGGGCAGCTCCGTCAGTGAGCACGTTCTTAAGATGTCTGGGCACGCAAGCAAGCTTCAAAGCTTAGGTATAGTGATTCCTAATGCTTTGGGGATTCACCGTGTCCTCCAATCACTACCACCAAGCTACAAGAACTTTGTGATGAACTACAATATGCAAAACATGGACAAGTCGTTACCCGAACTCTTCTCCATGTTAAAGTCTGCAGAAGTGGAGATCAAGAAAGAGCACCAAGTGTTGTTGGTCAATAAGACCAGCAAATTCAAGAAGCTAGGCAAGTCTAAGAAAAAGGGAAACTTCAAGAAGGGCGGTAAGAAAGTTACCGCGCCGGCGAAGAAGACCAAGGCTGGGCCTAAGCCTGATACTGAGTGCTTTTACTGCAAGGGAGAAGGTCACTGTAAGCAGAATTGCCCAAAGTACTTGGCGGATTTGAAGAACGACAACATTAAGAAGAAAGGTATATCTGATATACATGTTATTGATGTGTATCTCACTAGTACTCCTAGTAGTGCCTGGGTATTTGATACTGGTTCGGTTGCTCATATTTGTAACTCGAAACAAGTACTGCAGAATAAACGGAAGCTAGCGAAGAACGAGGTGACAATGCGCGTTGGAAATGGATCAAAGGTTTATGTGATCGCGGTCGGCACGCTACCTCTTCATCTACCATCAAGATTAGTTTTATACTTAAATAATTGTTATTTGGTGCCTGCATTGAGCATGAACATTATATCCGGATCATGTTTATTACGAGACGGTAACTTGTTTAAGTCCGAGAATAATGGTTGTTCGATTTATATGAGTAATATGTTTTATGCACATGCACCTTTGATAGATGGTCTATTATTATTGAATCTCGATTGTGGAAATACACACATTAATAACATTGAAGCTAAACGTTTGAAATTGAGCGATAAATCAACCTATATGTGGCACTATCGTCTTGGTCACATTGGAGTGAAGCGTATGAAGAAACTCCATTCCGATGGACTTCTTGAATCACTTGATTTCGAATCACTTGAAAGATGCGAAGCATGTCTGATGGGTAAAATGACTAAGACTCCATTTTCTGGTATGATGGAGCAAGCTACAGACTTATTGGAAATCATACATACCGATGTGTGTGGCCCAATGAGTGTTGCATCGCGCGGTGGTTATTGTTAAGTTCTTACATTCACGGATGACTTAAGTAGATATGGGTATATCTATTTCATGAAACATAAGTACGAAACTTTCGAGAAGTTTAAGGAATTTCAAAGTGAGGTAGAGAATCAACGTAACAAGAAGATTAAATTTTTACAATCTAATCGTGGAGGTGAATATCTAAGTTACGAGTTTGGCGAGCATTTGAAGAAATTCGGAATACTTTCACAATTGACACCGCCGGGAACACCACAGCGTAATGGTGTGTCCGAACGTCGTAATCGAACTCTCTTAGATATGGTTCGTTCTATGATGTCACTTACAGATTTACCGCTATCGTTTTGGGGTTATGCATTAGAAACAGCCGCATTCACTTTAAATAGGGAACCATCTAAATCCGTTGAATCGACACTGTATGAATTATGGTTTGGGAAGAGACCTAAATTGTTGTTCCTTAAAGTTTGGGGTTGCGAAGCTTATGTAAAGAAGTTATAACCGGACAAGCTTGAACCTAAAGCGGAAAAATGCGTCTTCATAGGATACCCGAAGGAAACTATTGGGTATACCTTCTATCATAGATCCTAGGGCAAAATCTTCGTTGCCAAGAATGCATCCTTTCTAGAAAAGGAGTTTCTCACGAAAGAAGTGACTGGAAGAAAAGTAGAACTCGACGAGGTTGTTGAACCTTCTCTCGAACTTGCGAGTAGCGCAGCACCGGAAGTAGTTCCTATGGCGCCTACACCAATAAGAGAGGAAGCTAATGATGTTGATCATGAAACTTCGGTTGAAGTTACTACAGAACCTCTCAGGTCAACGAGAACTCGTACCACTCCTGATTGGTATGATCCTGTTATGAATGTCATGTTGGTGGACAACACCGATGACCCTGCAACATATGAGGAAGCGATGATGAGCCCAGATTCCAATAAATGGAAATAAGCCATGAAATCTGAGATTGGATCCATGTACAAAAACCAAGTATGGACTTTGTGGACTTACCGGATGGCCGGAAGGCTGTCGAGAACAAATGGATTTTCAAGAAGAAAACAGATGCTGATGGTAATGTTACTGTCTATAAAGCTCGACTTGTCGCAAAAGGGTTTCGACAAATTCAAGGTGTTGACTACGATGAGACTTTCTCACCAGTAGCGAAGCTAAAGTCTATGAGTATTATGTTAGCAATCGCTGCATATTATGATTATGAAATATGGCAGATGGATGTCAAAACGGAGTTCCTCAATGGAGACATTGATGAAGAGTTGTATATGATGCAACCTAAAGGTTTTGTCGATCCTAAAGATGCTAACAAGGTATGCAAACTTCAACGGTCCATATATGGATTGAAGCAAGCATCCTGAAGTTGGAATCAACATTTTGAATAAGTAATCAAAAGCTTTGGTTTATACAAACTTATGGAGAAGCTTGTATTTACAAGAAAGTGAGTGGGAGCTCTGTAGCATTCTTAATACTATATGTAGATGAAATATTGTTGATTGGGAATGATGTAGACCTTCTTAATAGTGTCAAGGATTATTTGAATAATAGTTTTTCAATGAAAGATCTTGGCGAAGTAGATTACATATTAGGCATAAAGATTTATAGAGATAGATCGAGACGTTTAATATCATTGTCACAGAGTATATATTTGGACAAAGTTTTAAAGAGGTTTGGAATGGAAGATAGCAAGAAAGGGTTCTTGCCCATGTTGCCAATACGACCTTGAGTAAAACTCAAAGTCCTGCAACGGCAGAAGATAGAGAAAGGATGAGTAAGACTCCCTATGCCTCAACCATAGGATCTCTTATGTATGCCATGCTATGTACTAGACCCGACATTGCATATGCTGTTAGTTTGACTAGCAGATATCAAAGTGATCTAGGAGTGGATCATTGGACAGCAGTAAAAAACATCCTTAAGTACTTGAGAAGAACTAAGGATATGGTTCTTTCTTATGGAGGTGATGAACAACTCATTGTTAATGGTTACACCGATGCTAGTTGCAACACCGATCCGGATGATTCTAAATCTCAATCTGGATACGTATTTACTTTGAATGGTGCATCAGTTAGCTGGAGGAGTGCAAAGCAAAGTGTTGTGGCGAGATCTTCAACTGAATCGGAATACATAGCTGCTTCGGAGGCTTCACATGAGGCGATATGGATGAAGGAGTTCATTACAGAGCTCGGTGTGGTTCCAAGTGCGCTGGACCCAATGTCTATCTACTGTGATAACATGGGCGCCATAGCCAATGCGCAAGAACCAGGGTCACACTAGAAGCTGAAGCACATCAAGCTATGTTTTCACGCTATTCGAGAGCATGTCCAAGATGGTGACATAAAGATTTGCAAAGTACACACAGATCTGAATGTGGCAGATCCGTTGACTAAACCTCTCCCGAGGGCAAAACATGACCAGCACCAAACCGCCATGGGTGTTCGGTATATTACCATGTAATCTAGATTAGTTGACTCTAGTGCAAGTGGGAGACTGTTGGAGATATGCCCTAGAGGCAATAATAAAAGTGGTTATTATTATATCTTTGTGTTTATGATAAATGTTTACATTCATGCCATAATAGTATTAACCGGAAATATTAATACTTGTGTGATTTGTAAACTAAATTAGAGTCCCTAGTAAAGCCTCTTTATAATACTAGCTTGTTGGTTAATAGATGATCATGGTTTCTCGATCATGAACATTGAGATGTTATTAACAACAAGATCATATCATTAGGAGAATGGTGTGATGGACATACTCCTATAGATAAGCTAGCATAAAGATCATGTCATTTTAATAGTTCGTTTGCTATAAGCTTTCTGATACATAGTAACCTAATTCCTTCGACCATGAGATCATGCTAATCACCATCACCGGAAGGATGCTTTGATGACATCAAACACCACACCGTAACTGGGTGGCTATAAAGGTGGCATTGAGTGTTTGGAAAGTATGGGTTGAAGCACATGGATAAGAGTGGGATTTGTCCATCCATATGAAGGATAGATATACTCTGGGCCCTCTCGGTGGAATGTCATCCAATTGGCTTGCAAGCATGTGACTGGCTCACAAGGGATCACATATCACGGGAACGAGAAAAGAGTACTTATCGGTAACGAGGTTGAACTAGTCATGCAGAGATACCGACGATCAAAACCTCGGATAAGTAAACTATCATGAGACAAAGGGAAATTGGTATCGTATGTAAGTGGTTCATTCAATTGCAAAGTAATCGTAGAAATATGTGGGAGCCATATGAATTTCCAGATTCCTCTATTGGTTATTGATTGGAGAAGTATCTCGGTCATGTCCGCATAATTCACGAACCGTAGGGAGACACACTTAAGGATTCGATGTTGTTTAGTAGATATGGAATGTTAGTAGGGATACCGTATGTTGTTCGGAGTCTCGGATGGGATCCGGGATATCACGATGAGATCCAGAATGGTCCGGAGAATAAGATTCATATAAGGAAAGTCCGATTCCGGAGTTCGGGAAAGATTCCGATGTTTTCATCGGAGAGGTTCTAGAAGGTTCACCGAACCGGAAGGGAAATGGACCATGAATGTGTCATGGGTAAGTGGAATGATTGGATCATATCCTAGGTCACTTGGTGTGGGCATTTGCAAGAGAGAATTAGAGCTCTAAATTGAAAGTCAAAAGGGAAGTTTGAAAAGTCAAACTGGAACAATGGTTTCCTAGTGGGAGAAGAAACAAGTCCTTCTCTCAACCCAACTTGGGTTTGGGTTTGGGTTTGGATTCAAACCCACCCCTCCCAAGGCTACCCCCCTCTCATAAATAGAGGGGGAGGGCTGCCCCAACACCACAAGAGCCAAGCCCTCCCTACACCCGCGCCGCCGCCGCGCCCAAGCCGCCGCCGCTCGCCGCCGTCACCGCCTCGTCACCGCCGCCGACACCTCCTCCTCCCGGTCTTCTAAACCCTAGATCACCGGGAAACCCTAATCCACCATAACTCGCACCGGCTTAGGCGAAGCCCTGCGGGATCTTCCCTCTACTTCCGACACCACGCCGTCGTGCTGCCGGAATCGCGAGGAGAGAACTACAACCTCCGCTGCCTACTGGAACAAGGGAGAGAAAGGTCTTCATCGAGTACCGAACGTGTGACCGACTGCGGAAGCGCTGCCGGAACGCAGCGCCAAAAGGATCGTCTACGCGATCTTGAGATCAGCAAGTGTATGACTACATCACCCACGAGAATCTGCTCTCGTTAACCGCTTTGGAATCTTCGAGGGTGAGTGATTCTATCGACTCGTTGCTACAGTCTAGTAGATAGATCTTGGCTTGTTTGTGTGCATGCGGTAGAATTTTTTTGTTTTCCATGCCACGGACCCCTACACCAGTACCATTTGGAAAGAAGCATGCATCAATATTCAGTTTGTAAGAATTGGGAGGAGGCTGAACCCAATACACCTCACGTGGAACACGATTCTCTATAGCTCCTTTATATTTGAGAGTAATTGCTCGGATGGAGAAGGCTGTTTGATCAGTTGGAGCAACCTTTTCGCCCTCAACTTTCTCCCTTCGTTGCCACCATATGTACCAAGCCCCCACAAGAATTAGCTCCTTCAGACCTACATCCTTGAGTTCATCCCGATCTGCAACATTCATTTCGCTCCACAGGAGTTCTTCCAGGATAACAGACCCTGGTCTATCAACAAGAACTAAATTGATTAGATTAGCGACACCAATAGACTTCCATACCTCATGTGCTCTTACACAAGTAAACAATAAGTATCGAATATCTTCAGCTCCTTGTAGGCATACATGGCATTGTCCAGACACTGGTATATGCCTGTTAGCAACGATAGACATTCCTGGAATAATCCCATGAAGAGCTCGCCAGGTAAATATTTTGATCTTACTTGGAACTTTTAATTTCCAGAGAATATCCCACACCGGGTTAATTGATGATGGCCCCTCCTCGGCATTCGTTTGCAATCTATGTCCATATATGTGGTTCCACTCAAGGTAATATGCCAATCTCACCGAGAAAATAAACGTCTTGGTCTGATGCCACGCAACAAAGTCATCAGTGAGATTTTCACCAAGGGGTATGCACATAATCCTTTGCACATCCAGTGGACTAAACACCTCCATCAACAGCTCCTCGTCCCAATTACCAGATACTGTGATGGGGATGTGCCTACCGGGGTATACCCAGCAGGACGTTTTCGACTGGCCCAAGAACTGGCGAGTGGGCCTGCAAGACGGCGACTGGATCGAAGCCCAGCGAGGACCCAAGCGACTGGAAGATGAAGGCCCAGGCGAGTAGATAGGCCTAGTCGGATTAGGTTAAACGAGTACCGAAGCTTTAACTGATTCGGTTGAGATATGTAAACCCTAGGGGAGGTGAGCCTATATAAATCTCCCTGCAGGGCGTGTAGAGATACGTTCCATCATACACCCAAGCGACTCGCCGCCTAGCCGCCGAGCTCGCCCATTGTACCACCTCCATAATACAATCTAGCAGGAGTAGGTCTTTACCCTCCGGGGGGCCGAACCTGGGTAAAACCCTGTGTCTCCGCCCTCATCTCGCACCGCAGATGGCTGGCCGCCCTTGCCCCTCGTTGTACTACTCGTTGCCGATTGCAGCATCTGCCGTGACCATTCCCTCGACATACTGGATCAATAAGCTCATCAACCGTCTTGAGCAGAACTTGGCCTCTAGGAGTTTGAATCATGCGGTCAGGGCTACTAGGAATCCATGGATCAGTCCATATGTTAATTCTTTGACCCGAGCCAACTCTCCAAATATGTCATCTCTTGAAAGTAGCTAGACCCGGCACAATGCTCTACCAAGTGGAAGAGGAACCACTTTTCGGACCAGCCTGGAGAATATCATTATTTGAGTAGTACTTTGGCTTTAGAACTTTTGCACAAAGAGAATCAGGCTTTGTGATCAATCTCCAACTTTGTTTTGCTAACATTGCCAAATTAAAAGCGTGGATGTCTCTGAACCCCATACCACCATTCTTCTTTGGGATGTATAACTTCCACCATGCCATCCAATGCATGCGGTTTTGAGCTTCTGTATATCCCCACCAAAACCCAGCAATAGCATCTTTCATTTGCTTACACAAGTTTTTGGGGATTTTAAACACCAACATAGCATAGACAGGGATTGATTGAATAATTTCTTTCAGCAATATCTCTTTTCCCCCCATAGACAAAAATTTCTCTTTCCAACTTTCAATCCTCTTAATTATCCTCTCTAGTAGATACAAAAAAATATCACTTCGGTCAGCTCCAACAAGAGAAGGAAGGCCCAAATATTTATCTGATAAAGCTCCAGCCATAATATTCAGTCTTGTGTAAAGTTCTTCACGTGTATCCGGATCCACATTGGGGCTAAAAAATACACTACATTTACTCTCACTTACCAATTGTCCTGAACTTGCACAGTATTAATCAAGTACCTGTCTCAATGAGGTTGCATTAGTCATACCAGCTTTCATAAGGATTAGGGTATCATCAGTAAAGAGCAATGCGAGACTGATGGGGCATTTCTGCAGACCCTGACACCTTCCATGCCACGAACCTCCTCTCTGTGAGCTAGAAGACCTGAAAGACCCTCTGCACAGATCAAGAACAAATAGGGGGATCGTGGGTCACCCTGCCGGAGCCCCCTACTTGGGATAAAATAATCCGTTCCTGGTCATTAAACCTGATTTGGTACTTGACCGAACGAACACGGGCCATCAAGAGATCCACAAAAGAATTATGAAAACCCAAGCACAAGAGGTTTGCCAAGGAGTAGGAGGCCGCTAGAAAGGATGTGGAGCGAGCCTTTGGTGTACTCTAGTCCCGATGGGCTATAGTGGAACAAAGACACAATGTGGGAAGTGATGACGGCATGTGTGATCATGCACAACATGATCATCGGAGATGAGCATGATGAAAGCATCTATGACCAAGGCTGAAAATTTCAGGAAGATTTGGTTGAACCAGCACCAGGTCCATCGCCTAATTTTACTAAATTCCTGTGGGTGCATCTTGAGATTCGAGATTGAGCTACTCATAACCAACTCCAGAATGATGTTGACCATATATGGGAATTTGTAGGAAACCAACCGGTCGAGCAGCCGAACTAGCTTCTATCACCTTTTATTTCAAGTTTAAATTATGTCATTTGATTGTGTAAACTTTGCTTTCGTTCATGCACTGCTATTTGTTATGACAAGTGGATTTTAATTTAAATTGATTTTATATATTTTTATTTATATTAAATTATCTATTTTTCCCTGAAGAAAGGGCCGAATAATTGGGGAGGTGCCACCGTTGGAGGCTCCGGCCAATCCGGGCCTGGCGCCGTCCCAAGGCCTGTCCACTTCGTCCTGTAAATAGACCGAATCAATCAAAAGACCTGTTCAAAATGCGAGGGACCGTTAAAGTTGGCCTTACTGGCTGGACCTCATACGCCGGACCGGCTGTCCGCCGTCGGGCGTCCACCTTTGCTTGCCGGCTGCTTTGATGGCCACTCTATTGATGCCGTCGCTTGGCCACTTCTTGTTGGTGCTTCGAGAGGGCTTTTATACATGCTTTTCTTTTTGTCGAGCTAGCGAAAAGTAGAAGTAAAAGAGTGTGAAAGCTGAGTTGTTGCCTGCAGGAAACTTTTCAAGAGGTTCAATCAAATGTTTACTTTTCATGTGAAATGTAAAACATAAAAAACTAACCCTCTGGAATTCTTTTTCCTATTCTTACGTTTCAAACGGCAGAAAGAAAACAATTCTATGAAAATCCTATCTGTTTAATTCCTATTCCTATGGAATCCCCGTGTTCCATGCGACACCCACCGCCAGCGCTAAGAGCATCTCTAATAGACCTCTTAAAAATCTCGTACAATCTTTAGTAGACCTCTTAAAAATCTCGTACACTTAAAAAACCGTTAGCTTAAGATTTTGGCCAGAAAAAGTGGCCACACCTTAAACGAGGTTGGCCCTTAATTTTTTTTTAAGTGGGACGTTAAAAACACCACTCCGGCTTTATATCTATGGTTTTGGAACTGAGGCCGACCCGACCATCCCACATTTGCTTGGCGGGAGAGAACTTTCAGCTTGAAACAGTGTCTTTCGCCGCCGGAACTCCGCCAAAATTCGCCGAGTAGGCTCAAGTACGGCCGAAATTAGGATCACCTCCAGCCAAACTAACCACCGCAGGGAAGCCCAGAGCTCGTGGCTGGCAGCCTCGCGGCGGAGGCCGCGCAGGGAGGCCACGCGGGCAGCCGTGGGCGGCTGGCAGCGGACGAGAGGCCACACGGATGAGCGGGCTGGGGCTAGCCGTGGCGGCGGGCAGACGGCAGGGGCTAGCTCTGGCGACGGGATTGAAACATCCCGTGACGAGAGATGGAAGAAGGCAAAAATAAAAAATAAAAGCAGCCCCACGAGAATTTTATGTTTTACTTTTTTTAATAAAACAGACAATTTGCCTCATTTTATTTTAAAAAGTCGAAAAGAATCAACAGGTTCGTTTGCAGGAAACCGGCCAAAGAACCATATAAATACACCAATATCATCATGGAATACGATCATATTAGGCACACCACCACAACCAACCTGGGTACCTACACAAAACACATACACACAAGAAAGGTCCATGTCGAGGTTGCCACATAGCGTCATCGTCATCACTTCTCCCGAGCCAGCGACTCCAATTTCACCAGCGACTTTCAAAACAGAACCTCCCAGACGGGGCCGAAAACCATGTCGGCATATTCCATCAATTGGGCACGCGCGCGAAGGAGAGACAACTCCGACTTAAACGATGAGCTTTACAAGGGAATTATGCCAATCTTGCATCGATCGCGTATCTGCAGAGACCACTGACAGCCCATCATCGTCGCTGTATGGACACCATCCACCATAGCTCCGACTCCATAGGAACACATCGAAGCAAGAAAACCCATCGGACACACTGGGAATAAGCGACTACCAAAGATCAACCGCGACCCGACCTCATCTCGAGGCATTATCTTTGCTAAACTTCACTCTTGGACCTTGCATAGCCGCTCGACAACTACCCTCTTCACAGAACCCTTGTCGTAGGCAACTCACGAGACAATGCCCCCAAGAAGGAATGAGACACAGTAGAGCCTCCATCTGCCGATCCCGGATCTGAGGTTTCCCTCTGAAGTCAGGGCCACGGGAGGAGGGGTGAGCACATCACCTAGTGATGCTTCCAGTAAAGTCTGCGACACCCGCGGGCATCACCATCGTCGTCCCCGGCCAAACTAGAGCAAGGATTTCTCCCGGAGGTGTTCAACCCCTAACCACCTGAATCGGCTGCCCCTGGACCACCGCCATGCGCGCTAAAAGCCCGCCAACCAACCCTCTGCCGAAGACCGCTACGCACCACCAGGCCGAGCACACCAGCACATTAAAGAGCCGCCACCAGGAAGCCTTTTACACTTTTTTGAGGGGTTTATTCGGACTCAGCCTCCCCGAATGGTAAAATACCGATTTTCTTGGCCCTTATCCGTGTTTTAAGGGCCCGCGGGATAAGGGCTCCGCTAGAGTTTTTTTTGACAGTTGGGGTCTGCTAGAGATGCTCTAATGATAAGATAACATATGGTACAATCAAGCATGGCGACGAGCATGTTCAAGCTTTTTTTTTAGGGTTACGAGCATGTTCAAGCTGTGCGGTGGCGCAGCCCCCCGAAAAATATGGGCCACCAAATTTTAGGCCCACTCGCTAATTAGGTTAGAATTCTCGGTAAGTTTGAGTCGTCCTAGTCTCCATCTCCAGCTGTGCAAGATTAATCTCCGGAAGCCAATCGTGCATAAGTTTGAAGCTAGTCCAGTCCAGATCGATCGATGGTCTAACCATGATTTGATCGAGGAAAATGATACAGTTCCTCTGAAGGAATCGAACGAAACGATCTCTCGGGTCGCTCGCTCGCGCCGGGTCACGCGTGGAGACAGCGTGTATGGAACCAACCCATGTTTTATCTTTCTCAACCTTATCTCTTTTTTCCTTAAGCTGTTCGCCGGCAACCGACGCCATGGAGGACCTAATAACTCGCGCCGCCGCCGGCCGGGCACGCGCCGCCGCCGGCCAGCCACGCGCCGTCGCCGTCCCGCCCCGAGCCGCCTGCTTTGACGCCGTCTCCCTGCCACCTCCAGCGAAGCCTCCGCCGTCCGACCGGAAAACCGTCGGCCACTACCAGTCCACGCCTCGCCGTCAGTCGCCACCGGTCCCTCGCCTTGCTGTTTGCCGGTGGAGAACTCCCAGAACCTCCTCCCTCACCACCTTATTCTAGGTACCCAACTCGAGTGCCAACCTATCCCCTTCTTCCATGGCGTGCTCCGCCATGGCCAAGAGCTCCGATGGGTGACGCCATGGCTCTCCCCCAAATCAGCACGCCACCTTTCCTGCTCATGCTGCCATGGCGCTGCTACCCCCTCTGTTGCTGCAAGGTATGCGCAGCCATGGGCCTCCCCACAACGTTATCCGGATTTGCTACCTGCGATGAGCGAAACGGCCATAGGTTTTGCTGCAAGGTCTCAGGCGAGATATTTGGGGAGGTGTCCGACGAGGTCAAATTTGCTAAATATGATATTTTTTACTACATATGTTTTGTGGTTTTGCTACAATAGCGTAAAATTTTTGCTACACGGTCTCCGGCGAGGTCTACCGGTGGAAGTCTCTGGCGAGTCTCTGGCAAAGTCGATTTTGCTACATTAGTTCAACTTTTTTGCTACATAGTCTCCGGCGAGGTCTTCGGCGAACTCTCCACGAAATCTAGTATGTCTGTTATTTTTCTCGATCGAACCGTTTTCTGCTATAAGTAGCAAAAGCGGGGCTATTTGTAGCAAAAACAAGACTTTTGTAGCAAAAGCGAGTTTGGGGGCATAAAAGGATGAACACGTGGTTGGCTGGAGACCCGGAGATGAAAACCAGCGATTCCCCGGGGACGCCTAGTAGTGTCCTTTGATTGATCATCGATGGATCCATGGAGAGTTGGCGATGAGGGAGGAAATATACCTTGGCGGGCGGGGACCTCCTACTCCGTGGCGGGGAGACGACATTCGAGGTCTCAAACTCTCGAAACAGGCTTTCGCCCCGCTTTATAAATAAAGCAACATTCGTTCAAACGGTACAACAGCACAGCCGGCCGCAGCCAAAGGGACAAAGAAAAAAAAATAGTGCAACAATGCTGGGGCAACAACACACAAGCGCCCAAGAGAAAAAGCAAAAAACGGGTCGGAGGCCAGAGCAGGCACTAGCGACCACCAGGAGACCCGAGAGGCAGCGGAGGGGGGGACGCCGAGAAGGGGAGCGATGCCGACCGCAGGGCCCGAAGAGCGGTGTCGAAGTCGGCCCGATCACGCTGGCGCACCAGAGGGGACCATTGCTGGATGAAAGCAAGGAAAGCAAAAATCGAGTCAGAGGCGCGCGTGGGGTATATCTTCTCAATCACCATCTTGTTCCAGACATTCCAGAGAGTCCAGGCCATGGCCGCAAACACAAGCCAAAAAAGGCGACGGCCGTGCCCGGCCCTAGTGGCCTGGGACTGGAGGAAGTCCCCTAGATCCTGCGCCAGCCAGGCCGGGCCAAGGGCCTCCCTGACAAAGGACCAAAGAAACTGGCCGCCGAACACGAGAAGAAGATGTGGGCGCACGTCTCCGGTGTCCCACATAGGGGGCACCGGCCTGTGCCGGGGCCATTGTGCTTGGCCACCTCCACACCGGAAGGCAGCCTGTCGCGCAGCAACTGCCAGACGAAGATGCGAATACTAAGAGGGAGGGGAGCTTTCCAGAAGGGGGCCGTCCACCTCAGCTCCGGGCCCTGGAAGAGGGCCCGGTAAGCCGAGACGACCAAGAACTCACCGGAGGGGAGGAGCCTCCAGGAGACCGCGTCGGGGGCGCCGACCAGAGTCGAGGGGAGAGCAGCCATAAGCTGTCGCAACTCCGCTGCCTCAAGCACGCTAAAGGCACGGCGGAAGAGGAGGTTCCAGCGATCCCCGCTGAACGCCTCGGCCGTGAGGGCCGACGGGGCAGCGGAGATAGCAAAGATGGCAGGAAACCGGACCCCCAACGGGATCTGGGAAAGCCAAGGGTCCAGCCAGAAGCGGCAACCCTGACCGTTCCCCACCGTGAAGTCAATGCCCAACCCAATGAAATGCTTGATCTCCTGGATGGCACGCCAGAATTGGGAGCCCTCCCGGCGATCGCAAGCCAAGAGTGGACGGCCTCCGAGGTACTTGGCCTTAATGAGCTGCAGCCAAAGGCCTCCCTCGTCCCTAAGAATGCGCCAGACCCATTTCAGCATTAGGGCGAGATTGAAGCGGCGAGAGTCTAGAATACCAAGGCCCCCAAGGGATTTGGGGGTGCAGACGTCCGCCCATTTCACCATATGGTACTTCTGGTGGCCGTCCCTAGCTGCCCAAAAGAACCTAGACAACTCCTTGTCGAAGTCGGCATGGGTCCCCTCGGGTAGCAAGTACAACCCCATCTGGTACATAGGTAGGCTCGAGAGACAGGAGTTGATTAGAACCGTCTTGCTACCCTTAGTCGTGAGTCGCGCTCGCCAGGGTTCCGCCCTCGAACGCACCCTCGTGACCAAGGGTGACAGGTCCCGGATCAGCACTCTCGTCTCCCGAACGGGCATCCCCAAATAAGAGATGGGGAAATCGGCCAGCCTGCATTTGAGGTTGTCAGCAATGCGTTGTCGCTCCTCCTCCGAGTATCCTAGCACCACCACTTCACTCTTGTCAAAATTGATCTTTAATCCTGACATGTCTTCCAAGCAGAGGAGGAGGAATTTCAGGTTGATGATGTCCAGATCAGAACCCTGTACCATGATCATCGTGTTATCCGCATATTGGAGGTGGGAGACGCCCCCTCCAGGAATAAGGTTCCCTACCACACTAGAGAAGTGGCCAGCGGACTAGGCTCTATCCAAGATCTCTGCCAGGGCATCAACAACAGCATTAAACAGGATGGGGGAGATCGGGTCCCCTTGACGAACCCCGCAAGAGGGAACAAAAAAAGGGGCCAATCTCGCCATTGATGTTGATCGCTGTCCGCCCGCTCATCACGAATTGCATGATCCAGCAAATCATGCGGTCGTCAAAGCCCCTCCTCTCCAAAACTAACCTCAGGAAAGCCCAGTCCAGACGGTCATAGGATTTCTGGAAGTCCAGCTTCACGAAGACCCCTTTCGGACGTCGTGCTTTAACCTCATGAATGATCTCATGAAGTGCGAGCACATCGTCATGAATGAGGCGTCCCTTCAGGAACGCAAACTGGAGGGGGTGCGTGAGTCTCTCCATGACCGGGGCAAGCCGGATGGCACCGACCTTCGCAAAGAGCCGCTGGATGACATTAATGACCGTGATCGGGCGAAATTGGCGAATATCCGTGGCCCCCTCCACCTTAGGAATCAGGGTAATAACCCCAAAGTTCAGCCGAGACATGACTAACGTCCCTGTGAAGAATTCCTGGAACATCGGCAGGATGACCGGCTGGAGCTATTCCCAGAAGGTCTGGAAGAAGCTCACCGGCAGCCCACCAGGACCAGGATCCGAGCCAGCCTTCATGGCCTTCAGGGCCTCAGCCACTTCCCCGGGGAGAAATGGGCGGGTGAGGTCCGCATTCTCCGTAGGGGTGACTAAGGCCCCACCCGACCAAAAGTCGGCATCCAAGGAAAGGCCCGACGAGGGGGAGGCAGAGAAGAGATCCTTGTAGAAAGCATAAATATGGGAGGACAGCGCCTGGGGGGACTCCAGAAGGGAGTCCCCCTCCCAGAGGCAGGGGATCGAGCACCGCCTCCTCCTGCCATTAGCGATGGCATGGAAGTAGGCAGTGTTCTACTCCCCCTGGACAGTCCAGTTCTGGCGACTCCATTGTCGCCAGAATGCCTCCTCTCCCTTATAGATCTCCATGTTGGAGGTCTCAAGGGAATATCTATGAGACCAGGCCTCGGCCGAGAGGCCTAAGAGATCAGCTTCCTGGTCCAAGGCCTGGATCTCGCTCAAGATGGCGTCCTTTTGAGCCCTGAGCGCAACCCCCCAGCCCCTCATGAATTGGCGAGACAATCTAACACAGTGGTGCCAGACATCCACCGCAGAATAAGCACGAGGGGGGGTGGCCGCCGCTGCCAACCATTTGGCTCGGACCGCGTCCACGAATCCCTGCTTCTGCAGCCAGAAGGAGTCAATGTGGAAGCGGTTGAGCCTAGGAGGACGGCCCCCTCCGGAGGAGAGAAGGAGGGGCGTGTGGTCAGAGCCAATCCGTGTGACAGCCTTCAACGAACAGAGGGGAAAGGCCACCTCCTAGTCGACCGACACAAAAACCCTATCCAGGACGCATCGGACCGGATCCAGCTGCTTGTTTGTCCAAGTGAACCTAGCACCCACCCAAGCAATCTCGCGGAGGGCGAGGTCGGCAATACAGTCATTGAAGAGTCGCATCCTAGGGAGATCCACATTTGCCGAGCTCTTGTCGTCAGCGTAACGGATAAGGTTGAAATCCCCGGCAATCACCATCGGTAACCCTGTCCGTTCCACTTTCGACTTGAGCTCCTGCAAGAAGACCGCGGATCTCCGATGGTCCGCAGGGCCATAGACAATAATCATCTCCCAGCGGAAACGAGATTGTCTATGGGTGAGTGTCATGCTCACAAAGAATTCCCCACGGTCCATATCCTCAACCTCAAAGGTATCCTCCTTGACGCCCAGGAGAATACCTCCAGAGTGGCCCGAGGCCGGCAGCCACGACCAAGAGAATTTGCAGCGCCTCAGGGCCTCCAACTCTGCGATGGAAAAATCCTGGCGAATCATTTCCTGCAGGCCGACAATATCCGACGCTTCCAGGCGGATGTATTCCTTGATCTGGCGGCGGAGGCCCTCGTGCCCGAACCCCCTGATGTTCCAGATGAACACCTGGAAGGCCCTCAGGAGGTCCATAGTGGACCTTAAGCCTGGGGGGTCCCCATAGTGGGGACCGAACACGCACGACAGGCAGGGGAGCGGAGCGGAGCAGCCTTGGGGGGTCGCCCCGGGACCTAACCGAGGAGTCAGATCCCAGAGAAACCGCCCGCAAACCAGGCACCGGAGGAGGGTCCTCACCGGGGCCGGGTCCCGCGGACCTAGCCTCAGTAAGGATCTGAGCGCGCTCCCGCTCCCGGGCGTCACGCGCCCGGGCCGCAGCGATCGCACCCGCATACCCCTCCCGTGCCTGAATGGCCGCAAGATGCTCAAGGCGCGACCCCTTCTCGCCGCGGAAGACTATCCCACAATCATCCGCAACCTCCCCCAGGTGGGCGAGGGAGACCTCTGAGAGAACACAGAAAACAGAACCAGGGAAACCGGACGGACCGGGTTCAGAAGGGGTAGAAGAGGAAGGACTGGAGGAGGTACCTGAGAGCTCATCCCTGGCCGCGACATGACGAGCGGCTCGCTCAGCCACCATCGGCTCCGGCCCAGACATGCCTGTCCTGGCCTCAGCCAGCCGGGAGCTATGGCGGGAAGGCGGAGGGGGCGGTGGGCGGGGGCCCCTGGCGCGACGGAGCTTGGAGGAGGGGGCCGGGGAGTCGGAGTCAGAGGTAGCACCCACCACGGCCGTCGGGTCAGGAGTGTCGGGGGCGAGGGAGTAGCACACCACCCCCGGCGAGCACGGGGAGGGGGGCACAGACGACCAGCCCCACGCTCCCCGAGGTCTCGAAGACGGGGGACCGAGAGGGAAGGACCGAAGACGGCGCCAGAACCAGAGAGAGGTTGGAGCGGTACTGGGCGATGTCGATCCCGAGCGGCGCCGGGGGGTCAGGACGGAGGCAGCGAGGAAGGTCCACCGGGGCCACCTTGGCCGGAGCACTCAGCGACAGATGACGACGATCCTGGACGAGGGTGCCCCCCTCCAAGCCGTCGAACACCAGGGAGCGAGCCACAGGGCCCCCGGAGGTGCCACCCTGAGGAGGTGGCGGAAGAGGCGGGGAGGCATCGGTGGCCACTAGCGAATCCGGGTCCATCCCGGTGTCACTGTCGACCGAGCCCCGGACCTCAGGGTTCCTGCCACCGTCGCCCTCGTCAGCTGGGGACCCCGGGGGAGGGGGAGGGGGACTCGACGCAGAGGTGACCCCCTCGTCCAGCTCCACCAACAGGTCCTGGCCCACTCAGCCGAAGAAGACCCGGGGCAGGGAGACCGGGAAGACCGAGGGGTCGGGGCAGAGCAGACGCAGACGGACCGGGGCGAGGCCGGACAGACAGCCCACATCCACCTCGGTGAGCTTGCCCACCGTCTGATCCAAGAGGGCCACCACATCAGGGGTCCTAGCCTCAGACGGTAGACCATGGAGACGAACCCACACCTCCGAGAGCGTGGCAACCGTCTCCGGAGCGGCCGACGAGGGCTGGATGGAGACCTGCAGCTGGTGAAGAGGGAGGGTGAAGGAGGTGCCACACGCGCACATGCGTAGGATCACCACCGAGGGGAAGGAGACTGCGAACTCGGACTCGGAGACGCGACGAACCGGCCATTCGTGGCCGGGGAGGACCGCCCGCAGCTCCTCCTGGATGAGGCCCTCCGTGACCTCAATCGAGATCGGAGGGTCTTGCGCCGGGAGGATCCTCACCATGGCCAAGGTCTCAGGGACGGTCATGGGGACACCCCCCATGTCGATGAAGTAGAATCCACCGTCCACGCCATGGCCATAGTACTCCAGGGTCTCCTGACGACGAGCGGGGGTGCCCGCAAGAGCCAAGGGGGCCCCATGACAGGCACCTAGGAGGCCAGGAGCGGGGTCCACCGCGGGCGGCGCGGCCGGGGTCTTACGCTTCTTCTTGCTCTTGCGCTTCTTCTTCTTGGTGGCCGCGGGGTCGTCAATCTCGCCGGACTGCCGCTGACCCGTAGTCGGCGCCACAACCGGAGGAGGCTACGGGAGGTCCCTATCCGCGCGCCAAGACGGAGCGTCCGCCCGACTGTGGAGGTTGCGGGCGGGAGGCAGCCCGTCCCTGGACCGCATGGCCAGCATAGCCTCCTCGCGGAGGCGGGCCTCCCGCGTCGAGTCTGGGGTAGGTGGAGGTGACCGAGGTGCATCCTCCAGGCGGCGCCGCGCGCGGGGCGGGGAACGGGACCCATGTCGGTGGCCATGAGCACGGGACGGAGGGGGGGAGCGATGGGACGGGGGAGGAGAGCGGCGGCCCTGGGGCGGGGACCGACGCACCGGAGGGCGGTAGGCCGATGCCTGGCCCCGCGCCGGGGGGCGCCGCGCGGGTTCCCTGGCTGGCGCCGGCCACGGGGGAGAGGGGAGGCGGCGGTGGGGCGAGCCGCCGCGTGGGGGAGGCGAGGGGCTCCGGGGGCGGCGAGGCGCCATGAGGGCATCGAGGAAGGTCTGGGACGGCGGCGTGGACTGGAGCAGGCGGGGCGGGGGGCTGCGTGCGTCGGGGGCGAGCACGATGGGAGAGGCGGCGGGGGAGACGGGCGAGGTGGCTACGGGTCCAGCCACTAGGGCACGACCCGCGGCAGACGCAGATCGGGGTCCGCTGGGCCTGGCCACGCGGGCCGACGCGGAACCGGCCTACCAGGAGGGGGTCGACCCGGCCAGATGTCCGGTGGGCCGAGGCCCACGAGCCATCCGGGGGAGGCCCCCACCTACGGCCCAATCTACGCCTGAGGGAGCCCGCCTAGCACCTCGCCCCCACCCACCCACACCCTGCTGCGGCGCCGCCGAGGACCGCCGTGGCTGGGCCACCCCCCTCCGGCGAGGCCGCGAGGAACCAGCCCGCGCCAGCGGGAGGAAGTCCGCCAGGGAGGGGCGCTGGAGCGAGGAGGGGCACCTCGGAGTCGGCACCCCGCGCTCCCCGTCGGAGCTCTCGCTGGCGGCGCGGACCCCAAACAGGGTCGGGCCCTGCTCTGCCTCATCCTCGACGTCGCCCCAGGCCTGGCCTTGGAGGTCGGCCAGCGCCACCACCACCGTCGGGTCCAACGGCCGGGGGGGCGGGACGGGGGCCCTCACGGGAGGAGGGGATGCCGGCCGTCGCACCGCCGCCGGCGGCACAGGGACCCAGCAGCCGAATCGCACCGCGTGGGCGGGGAAGGCAAGGGAGGACCCCTGGCGGATGAACTCGGCGCGGCGGCGGTCCCGTGCGTCGATGACCACGCCGGCCTTGGAGAGGAGAACGAGGCGGCCCTCCGCCGGCCGGAGCACGACCGTCGCCTCCGACCAGCCGGGGCGTCACCCCGCGAGGACGGAGGACGACGAGGCACGCCACCACAGGGGGGCGGG
The DNA here is from genome assembly GCA_916181665.1 of Avena sativa. NCBI lineage: Eukaryota > Viridiplantae > Streptophyta > Magnoliopsida > Poales > Poaceae > Avena > Avena sativa. The sequence continues at coordinate 28,264,722 of OV702283.1, forward strand.
CTCAGGGGCAGACGACCATGGCATGGCGGCGAGGGCGGCGGCGTGTCGGCCGGGGCGGCGCCGCGCGGCGGAGATTCAAATTCAAATCGCCAACGCTCCCCTCCTCGTGCAAACTCAAGGTGTGAGGTCTCAAACTCACGACGTGACTCTTGATCTATCATGTTTTCTTATGTTTCTTCTCTAGCACAGCACCGTGGGGCTTGTGCTGGCGTCTCAGAAGCACGTCAGTGTTGGATTCTTCCGGACTGTGTGGTCGTCCTGATAGGAACCGCTCGCCAATCTGGCAAGTCCATCGGCGTGCTGCACCTCATTGGCGATGACGGCGTCGACGATATTGACGTTGTTGTCTTCGTACTCGACGGCAATATCCGGGTCATCGCGCACGGTGATTATGCCATGGGATCCTAGAAGCTTCATGATGTTATAGGCGTAATGTGGGGTTGCCATGAATTTGGCAAATGCATGCCAGCCGAGTACGTAGTGGTATGGGATCCTGAAGTTCACTAGATCGAAAATAATCTGCTTCGTGCGGAAGTTAGCTGGCGTGTCAAAGGTGACTGGCAGCGTCACCTTATCAATCGGGCATGCCTTCCAACCAGGACGATGCCGTGGAAGGTGTAGAGGGTCGATTCGACCATGGACCGTGGGAGCTGCAGTCGCCTGAATGTGTCTAGGTATAAGATGTTGATGGAGCTTCCTCCATCCATCAGTGTCTTTGGCAGCCAGTAGTCAGCCATTTTGGGCTTGACGACCAGAGCGACTTGCCTGGATATTCAATCCTGGGTGCGTGATCCTCCAAAGTCTAGGTGATGCTTTGCTCTGACCAGTTTAGCCAGCGCGGTATATCGACTTGCTGCATCATGTTGAGGGCGAAATCGCGGGCGAGTACTTTCTTCTCCCGTCGCGTCCCCACACCACTGAATGTGTGGAGAGAACAGACGGAGTTTCTGAATGCGCTGCCATTGCCGTTGTCCCGCGGCTGATCAAGGTTTGGGTTCATCCTGGCACGTTGTGCCTTCTGGACCTCTTTGAGAGAGTGGAAATCGGTAGTTGTATGGGTGGCAGGTTTGCCTTCCCTACCATGGTAGACATAGGGTTGATTCAGCAGCGCGACGGGATCGAATTTTGGTCGAGCTGGAGTATTTTCGTGTGGGTTGTTCCACTCGCGGCGGTGGTTCTTTGGGTCGCGTGGGCCATAGCTGGTGTTAGGGACAAAGTCGTTCCTTCCGTCGTTGAGGCGCTTCGCGCTTGATGGGTGTTGTTGTAGTGGAGCTCGCGGTTGTGACCGTTGTTTTGGCCGCTGGTGCGGCGCCATCCCCCAAATCATCGTCAGATTCTTGGATCGGATCCTCCTCTAAGTAGCACTTGGAAATCTTGAGGAGGTCGGGGATATTGTCAAGCGTTCAGTATAATCGCTTGATCTTGGCGACCAAGGGTTCGTACCGGCATGTGTTCTTGAAGCAGTGGATGGTCGTGTCTGGGTGGATGCCCACGGCGTTTATCCATAGGTCCCACCAGTGCTGGACCCAATGGCGAGTCGATTCGCTGGGACCCTCGACGCATCGCTCCAAGTCTTCGATCATGGTGGCGCATGAGTAGGATCCTTCGAAGTGCTTGAGGAAGGCCTCACGCATCTCCTCCCATGAGTCGACGCTATTCTTGGGGAGTGTGTTGATCTACTGGCGAGTCGCACCCTCCATCACCTGGGGAAGGTAGAGAGTATCTAGTAGCTCGTTGTGGCAGACGCCATGAGATAGGTGTCGATCCATACTTTGGGCTCAAGTGTGGGGTCGTACTTTTTGATGTCCTTTGGCCCTCGGAAGTTTGGAGGGTAATTTTCTCCTTGGACCATTGGTACAAAGCATGTGGGCCGACTCGACTGAGGTCGCCGCGGTTGGAGATCGTGTGGCGAAGGTCATATGGCTGGCGGGCTCACCATGCTTGCGTGTTGATGAGGTAGCCCCATGCGTCAATAGGTTGGCCGTTGGCGGCGACCGTGTTGTATTGGGGTCACAGATCGTTAGTGGATATCGCTGGGTTGGAGGACGCTAACTACTGCGAGCACGACTCCGGGGCGGGCAGTTGTTGATGTTGGCGACCGTCCGCTCGCCTGGGCGATTGGACGATGTTTCCCTACTGTTGGTGGATCTAGAATAAACCCGCCCCTACGAATCACGGCCCATGGTCTGCTGCTCAACCGCTTTGGCGAGCAGGGCTTGGGCGTATTGATCTGGATGGAACTGTTACCCGTGGGGTTCAGGTTAGCGACCATAGCTTGGCTCGCGATACCTTGTCCATCAGAGTCGATTAGAGGGTGAGGCCATTAGCGTCGTACTCCCACGGTGCTATTAGTATTCGCGGCTGCTCCGGAGGAGGTGCACGGTAGGGTGGTGGAGCTGCTCCATGCACAGTCAACCCTGGTGGTGGGCGAATACATCTAGGTGGCGCATTGTTGAAGACTTCATTGCTAGCCGCGCGCGAGGGGTCGTTCTCGTCGTTGAAGTTCAGCGCTCTTCCCTGGGTGGAGAGTTGGAGTCGCCACGTGATATTTCATAAACATATCTATAATTTTTGATGTTCCATGCTTGTTTAGTATCAAATTTTCTATGCTTTGTCTACACTTTGAGGTACTTTTGTACATTTTCGGAGACTAACCTATTAGCAAGATGCCGCAGTGCCAGTTGCTTGTTTTCTGCTGTTTTTGGTTTCAGAAAAGCTAGTAATGAAATATTCTCGGAATTGGACGGGACAAAAGCCAAAGTCAATATTTCACCGAGGAGGACACAGAGACCGACGGGCGACCGAAGGAGGGCCACGAGGCCGCCACACCCTAGGGTGGCGCGGGCCGCCCCTAGGGCGCGCCGCCACTTGGTGTGGGCGCCTCGGGTGGCCCCTTCCTCGCTTCTTCTTCTATAAAAGCTCCCCGACGCCAAAACCCTAAACACCCGATCAGATCTCCACAAAACAGTCCGTAGCCGCCGCCACCATCGTCCCTAGATTGGGGGATCTGAAGCTCTTCCCGGCACCCTGCCGGAGGGGAGAGATCATCTCGGAGGCCTTCTTCATCACCATGCCAGCCTCCGGTATGATGCGTGAGTAGTTCACCCTTGGACTATGGGTCCATACAGTAGCTAGATGGTTGTTTCTCCTCCTTTGTGCTATCATGTTTGGATCTTGTGAGCTTTGTTCATGATCAAGATCATCTATTTGTAATCATACATGTTGTGTTTGTGGGGATTCGATGGATATTGAGATACTATGTCAGATTGATTATTGATTCTATCATGTCTTATCGATTATTGATTCTATCATGTCTGTGTTGTTTGTGATCTTGCATGCTCTCTGTTGCTAGTAGCTATCTTGGCCAAGTAGATGCTATTGACTCCAAGAGGGAGTATTTATGCTCGATAGTGGGTTCATGCCTCTATTGAATCTGAGGAAGTGACAGAAATCTCTAAGGTTATAGATATGTTGTTGCTACTAGGGAGAAAACAACCGTCTTTTGTTTATGTAACAATTGTATTGTTTACTTTACACACATTGCTTAATGCAGTTATCCGTTGCTTGCAACTTAATACTGGAGGGGGTTCGGATGATAACCTGAAGGTGGATTACTAGTCATAGATGTAGTTGGATGGCGGTCTATGTATATTGTTGTAATGCACAATCAAATATCATAGGAATCATGAATGTCTAGTATTTTCATTGTTATGCCTTGCTCAGTCCTGTCAATTGCCCCGCTGTAATTTGTTCACCCAGCATGTTATGTTATTTATCTTAAGGAGAACACCTCTAGTGAACTGTGGACCCCAGTCCAATCTTTACCATTGTTACAGCATCTACTGTTACCGTTTACTTTCTGCAAGCAACCATTACCTTCCATACTGTACGTTTAATCCTTTGTTTTCAGCAAAACCAGTGAGATTGACAACCTCATTGTAAGTTGGGGCAAAGTCTTGAGTTTGTGTTGTGCAGGATTCCAAGTTGCTAGCAACACCTTGGAGTTGTTTCCTCTTTCCTACTGGTTCGATAATCTTGGTTTCATAACTGAGGGAAAACTTGCTGTTGTGCTCATCATACCATCCTATTGGGGTCTCCCAACGAAGCTCTACTGCTGAGCCACGTCAAAGATTTTTCTGGCGCCGTTGCCGGGGATTTAAGGACAACTTTGCAAGGGGAGTCTCTCACAATCAATCTCTTTACTTTGTTTTTGTTTTGCTTAGGTTATTTTGCTTCTTTCTTTCTATCAAAGAATACAAAAAAAATAGTTTTGTTAGACTTTCTTTTTCTTATAAAAAACAGAAAAAATTAGTTCCTACTATAGTTGTTGGTCTGTTATTACCTTGCTTTGTCATGATTTCTATCAATGGTTAGTTTCTTTGAAACTAGTTCTTATTGGCAAGGTGGGTTCACGGAAGAACAAAAGTATTATTATAAGGAACACCGCTTGTCACAAAAAGGGAAACACATACAGGAACAAATTGATAAATTGAATACCATTGCTAGAAACGCGTGCTCTATTTATAATGTTACTTATTGCATTGATAAATCTTGTTGCTGTAGGAGGTATAAACACCTCCCTTTTCAATGTGAGTATAATGATAATGTTACCATATCTTCTTATGTTAAAGGAAATTATGACTTTTATGATGTGGAACAAATTGAAGAATTTATTGCTTGGAAGAGTGCATTTAAACTTGCTAGTTTGCTTGAAAATACTGATGATTCACCTTATAAATATGAGGTTTATGATATACTTAAATTTTTCTTTGATAATTACAAGGAATAAAATGGCTATATTCTTGAATATATTAATAGATGCTTTCCACAAATGGAAGCGACTAATGACTTGCAGGAGCTTATGGAAGAAAAAAATTGCTGAAACGGGAAGCTCATTAGATGAAAAAGAGGAGGAGAGTGATGAACAAAAGGAGGAAGAATGGATTAGCTACCCATGCCTACCTTATAATGAGAGTAACTCTTTATCCCTTACATTATTTGATTGCCCCCCATTCTTACGAAAAGAGGATGAATGTTATGTTCCTGTGGATTCTTTTGAAACATCTACTATGGGTAAAACTTGTGATAATAATTATGCTCCTGTTATCTATGATAATCCTTTATTTGTGCCTAACTTCGAAATGCATGGTACTAAAGAGTTTTGCTTAGAAAATGTTTATGATAAAGCTCTAGATGATGGTCCTATATTGAATGATCAGTCATTTTGTTATAAAATTGTTAAAAGTGGGTTTGAAGGTTTTAGTCCCACTATTTTTGAGCTTAATAAAAATTATGCATTTGTAGATTATGAAAAGCATGCTTTATGTGATAGTTATATTGTTGAGTTTATTCATGAGGTACTGAAAATTATTATGAGAGAGGAAAATATGGTTGTAGAAGTTTTCATGGTACTAAAACACCTCTCTATATGCTGAAAGTTTTGAAGTTAAACTTGTTTTATCTTCCTATGCATGTCAATTTGTTCTTTGTGAATTTATTTGCGTACAATATTCCTATGCATAGGAAGTGGGTTATACTTAAATGTTTTTTGAGTTTGCTTCTTGATGCTCTTTTTACTTCAATTCATATTTCCTATGTGGGCATCTTCTCAAACTATCATGCTTAACTTAAAGGCGTTAAAGAAAATTACATCTTGGGAGATAACCCAATAGTTTTATTGAGTCTTGGAAGTTATTAATTCTGTAATAACCTCTCCTTATCCTTTTTGTTTGACTTTTGTGCCAAGAATAACCTCTAATGAGAGAGAAGTAAGATTTGGGGAAGTTGTTGTCCCGAAATAGATTTTTGTGCTTCACTGTAAAAATTTGTGAAAAATCTCTGTATATCATATTGAGCTATAATTTTCTGAGCTTATGACCCAGGTTGTTATCTAACTTTCATTAGTTCAATACTTTCCGATTTGAGCAACAGAAGGTCTTCGAAAAAATCGGTTTTTACCCGCTGGTCTGTTTTGACAGATTTCTGCCATTATTTGCATTTGCCTCTTATCGATTTCTTTTTGAGTTGTCTTTGGTAAATTGAGATATTTGAAGGAATTTCTACAGTATATTGTGTTTTTAATGAAAGTTTTTCTTTTTTGAAACAAAACCCAAAGGTGTATTACTTTTGAATGCACTAATGTTGCTAATGAAGATTGAGTGAAGTTTTGTATGAAGGAAATTTTCAAGTGTAGGGGAAGAATGATGTAATGAGATGAAGAATGGACAAAATCTCAAGCTTGGGGATGCCACCCCATGTCACCCCAAGAAATATTGAAGAGGTACAAGCTTCAAAGCTTGGGGATGCCCAAGTCATCCCCTTCTTCATCAATAAAAATCCCAGGTCTCTTCCTAGACACTTCGCTTTTATTGTTTCATGCCCTATTTGTGTTGTCCTTGGAGCGTCTTAGTTTTCGTTTTTGGTTTTCGTTTTCTTAGTTTTCTTGAATAAAGTAGTTGGACCCCCGCTTTCGCTGTGATGTTTCAAATAAGTTGATTGGTGTTGGAAAAGAGTAGACAGTTTCATGCTTATAGAGGTACAAAAGGGAGCTGGTTTTGACTATGGCTTATACTTTATAATGTCATGCTAGATGTTGTTTTGAACTTATGCATAGTGATTATTGATCTAGCATGACTTATTCCAAACAATTGAGATTGCTTAATGTGCATTGAAGGAATCATGCGTTGTTTTAGCATACAAAAGCATAATATTGTGGCATTCTCCTTTGATGTTTTGTTTGGGTTGACTTGGCACATGCTCACACCATGTTATGACTATGAACTAGTCACCTTAGCCTCTATGATCATTTAGTTTTTGACTTGTGGTACCAGTTTATGCTTTGATTGATAATGTTTTGTCGCTCTGCATGATTATGGCCATTATTGCTCTCTTAGTTGGTCGCTCCTAGTCTTTTGCTAGCCTCCACTTGTATTGAGTAAGCTATACTCATGTATCCAACTCCCAAGAAACCAAGTTATTCCAAAGAGTCCACTGTAAATTCCTATGCATGGTGTGTTACACCATTCCAAGTATATTCTTGTTTTATCTATCTTCCAAATTAAACTTGTTATGTGAAAATTAGTGATTAAAGATCTCTCAAACTTGATGGCACACTTTATTTTTATTTCCCCTAATAAACTTGAACCATTGTGTCATCTATGTTGTATATGCTTGCACTTATAAGTTGGTAATTAGCAGAACCGTGCTATCACGGGGAATGCTTTCAACACCTGTAAATATCTACCCAATTGATATCATGCTCTTTTTTTATGGATGTCGGCGGTATGAAATAAACAGGGAGCTTGTAAGTCCATGGAGTTATTGTAGAGGTCCCAACCTGAATAAGGTAGAGATCCCTGCGTTTATAATGCTAGTCCCTGGATCAATAGCTAGCATCCACAATTTAAGATGTAATATCAAGGAACAAAGGTCATATTACAACTTATAACCAGGAATAAAATAATTCATTACATCTTACATAGCTCATATGGCCATCTCATTACAATGCAGCAGAAATATCTATATAGCATGGAGTCCTTTATCTTCAAAGTGCCACATGCAATCATGTTGGTTGTAGACTTGTAATCCTATTCAACACACTTCACTAACATCAAACAAACCTGCAACATAATAAGTTACAGCCACAAGGGTCAATACATTTAAATTGTATTGGCAAGTGATACTATGGTAGAATAGTGTTATCTATCATCTATATGCATTTGGCTAAGTAGAGTTTAGGCTTGCTTTGCTCAAAATAAGGTTTTCCTTATAAGTTGAAAACACTAAGTTTTTGTTTGTCAAATCACCCAAGGAATCTTCCAATTGAAAATTGGAATCCTTTAACCCTTGTTCAACCACAAGTTTTTATCTTAGAAATTGGGATGAGGAGATCCTTGATAGCTTCCATGTCTTGATGCTCAAATTGTCCATTGCCGGGGACATGGCTAAGTACTTAGATTTTACTCTCTCGAGAGGTGGTGCAATTTCCCCACAAGACTCGACATGCATCGAGACGAGATATTTCATAAGCCTTCCCTTAGACCAAATGGACGCGTTCCATCCTATCACCCCCCTACCACCTTCTGTCCATATGGCTAAGTTATTGCAACTTATATGATCAAGGCAGAGCCTATATACCATGTGGCTGCACTAGAAGCTTCTCAACATTTTACATATCAAATCTCTTTGTTCCTGGGTGGCAATCCCCACCAAAATCCACACTCGATGACCCAATCAATGCCATTCCACCCAGGTGATTCATTCACATAGTTGTTTTATTAAACAAAACACAAGTCATAGGCTTAGAAATATTTCCATAGTATGAATAATCCACCCTTGTTTTCTACTAGCTAAGATAAGCATGATAGTAGTAGAAATATTAACTTAGGGAAAATTCTACTAAGGCATCATCTACTAGGATTTTCCAAGGCATAGCATACTTAGTAAAAATTCCATGCAAGTCCTACTCAAAATGTCACTAATACATAGTCAAAATAATAGGACAAAATGTATGAAGCACCACTTGCCTTTTTAGTAGAGAAACTATGTTCACTCCTTGATCTTGCAATTGTCACACTCTTCAAAGTTCACTACAATTCAATCAAGGCACAGATTCAATCTAGCATTCAAACAATTCATCACATAAAATAATGAAAACAAAGAAATGCATGAAAGCATGCAAAAGATTGTTTAATTTGGAAAGGTGGTTTCTAATAGGCTATAAAAATTTTAAAAACACCTATTGGTCATTTATAAAAGTGGCAAAACCATTTGAAAACAAGTTAGTGAAAATGGCCATTTTAAATCATTTTTGTTTTGCTAGAAATGATTTTAATCAAAGTAATATTTTGTAGTGTTAGCCAAATATGTTTTTAAACACAAATGTTAGTGTTTATGGTCAAAGTGTTTAAAACTTATCCATTTGCAAAAGGTTTCACTCAAAAACCATTCTTAAATCATAGCAACATTTTTGTTTTACTAAAAATGCTTTTATTCAAAGTAATAATTTTCTAATGTTAACAAAGTATATTTATAAACCCAAAATTTTGTGTTTCTGGTCAGTAGGTTCAAATCAAATCATTTGCAAAAGATTTTACCCAAAAATCATTTTTAGAATAATTTTTATACTCTAAATAAGCCTAGAAATGTTTCTGCAAAAACACCTAATTTTCCTGAAGCAAAACACTAAACTAAGGGCATGGTTGCAAAGGTTTCATTTTCCTGATTCCAATGATATAAATTTTTTAAATTTTGGACCTGTAGATCAGAAGTTATAGGTTTTACAAAATCAATTCACTGATAGATTCATTTTCTGTTTTAAATCCTAAGTCTGGCCACATGGAATGTTTCTATTGGTGTCTACCGGTTCGTGAGGATCGCACTACGCAGAGCGTTGGATTTAAATAGGATCGCACGGCTCATATCTAGCATACCGCTTCACTTAAGTCAATCTATCTACGCCACTGGATCAACATCTAACGGTCCAGAGCATGTCAACCATAAATGGGCGGCGCCAGCCCGACGGTGAGCGGCGGCGGCACTCTGCTCGCGGTGGTCTAGCTATTCTAGGAAGCAAGGGAGAGGGAGGAGAGGCTTACAGGATTCACCGAAGCGCGTAGATGCTCGAGGTGGTCGCTATAGACCAAGGGGCGCACGAGGTTGCCCGCAATCGCTCGCTAAAGTTCACGACGGCGTCGGGCGCGATCGGTTCTTGTCGGAGATAAAGCTACAGGCCATGTGAAGACCAAAGGGGGGTAGGGTTAGATGCGCAAGAGTGATACGAGTACGTGTGCATCATCAAGAGGGAGAGGGGAGGTCATAAACTACCAGGGGAGCTCGTCGGAGTGGGGGCAGACAACGACGACGTTCTGTCGATGTCGTTGCCGACGCTCTGGGGCACGCGTGGCCAAGCGGGAGGTACTAGCGGATGCGTACGGGGTTGCTGGTCAAGCTCGTGTGAGCTAGGAGGTAGGAGGGGGTCGAGGTTGGCCGGAATCGTGGCCGGAGTGTCGTCGGAACAGTGGGGTTGCAAGGGGAAATTGGAACAAACCTGGGACGGAGAGGGAGCAGCGAGTGAGGGGAAAGAGAGAGGGGACGTGGGCGTTTATGAGGGCGTGATCTCGGACGGGAATTACTCGTGCATTAACATGAATTCAAGCCACAAAATTAACGCAGAAACAGCGAGGAGAGGGGAGGAACTGGTCGCGCGGGTGGGGGAGATGATGACGAGGATGCCAGGTTGGCGTGAGTCCGTTTTGTCAGCGAGCTGAGAGGGTAGGGCTGCGGGTGAGAAAACGTTTCGCGGGGAGAAGAAAGGTGGGCTGCGCTGGGCTGTAGTTGGGCCAGGTGGTTAGTTGGGTCGAACCCTTTTCTATTTTTTCTTTCTGTTTTGTTTTGTTTTTTCCTTTTCTATTTTCTGTTTTTCAATTCAAACATTCATTTGAATTCAGAATTCTTTATCAAACTTTTTCCATACTTTTAGTAAGTTTTTATACTATTTATTAATGTATTTTAAAGTCCATTTTAGAATAATTTCTTTTATTCTCTTATGGTTAAATATTTATTTAAAATAGCCATTTGTCTTTATTTAAATAAGGTTTAAATATGTTTCCAATCCATATTATTTTATTAAAATGTTTCAAACTTCTATTTGAATTCCAATTTTTTGCTAACCTTTTGAGTAGTTTAATACTGTTTAATAATATGTTTAAAATTCCATTTCAGAATATTCAATATTCTATTAGGGTTTAAGGAAATAGTTTGCTGCCTAGGGGATAGCTGCCCCCTACTGGATGCCCGTCAGCTTGTGCGCTGAGATATGTGCAAAACAGCCATAAGCTAGACAGCTTAATTAAACAGTCTGTAATAAAGCTGACAGGATACATCAAAGGTATTGCAAAACTGACACGTTGTATGCGCAAAAAATATCTCCTCAATATACGTGTACTTTGTCCTGCTACATGTGCACAAAATGACACGTTAAAACTGACATACTATATGAACGATTTAGTCTTGTGTGTGCAGTAATGGCGGTACGGATCACGAGGGTTGTGATGGGGCTTCTGCGCGTGCATGCTGCATTTTTTTGGAGCGTATTGCCATGTTCACATGCATGAACGAGCCCCTCAAAGTATATTGTTCTCGACTAGCTTGATGTATCCAGCGTGATGGAATTTTACATGCATGAATCAAACACAAGGGCTAGGTGTGTATAGTCTTAGGGGTGCAACATTCATGACCTGAGATGGGACTAGCGCATAGTGTGTTCCGTATGTTTTTTTTTAGTTTCTCCCAAGTTTTTTGAAGTAGTCACGTAGATCCGGATGTATCTAACGAAGAAAGTGGCATAGAGGCACACACGATAAAATAGGAAGAAGTTTACATATTTTTTCTGGTCTATATTATTATTATTAACTTTTCTAGATACGAATGCATCTAGTCTAAATATTTAACTACATATATATGAATCTAGACAAAGTTGAGAATATTAATATGTCTATTCAGATTATTAACTAGCCTACGGTTGCTTGAAGCTAGCAGTTCCTTCTCTACCTTCTTATTTTATACTACCGGAGGGAGCAGGAAATTGATTGGACAGATCCGTGTTGCGGCTCAAGAATATATCGGTGAGCATGCATGCAGCATGCAGCATGCATATATGCTCGTGTCATTGGTGTCAGCCTGTGTAGCATAGGCAAGACTACAAAATTGTCACCATGTGATAACTGATGGAGGACATAGTTAGCCTTATGATAACCAAACAAAGCTCGTAGTCGCTAGACAACATCGGAGTAGCAGTAGCACTTTGGTCAAATTGGGCACAGTTGCTACTGTTGTAACCCTCTGGACACGCTCTGAATTTTACGGACACAAACCAACATGTACTGTTTTGCTGGATGACAAAAAACACTGAACATGCAGCAAGGGAAAGTCAGGGTATCAAACATATTGTTTGGTAATTAGGGATAATCACACTTGGTACACACATACCACGACAATCTTCAGGCACGAATCTCTATGTACATCCTACGTGAGCCACTGGGGTGGCAGCTATCTCCGTGACAGCAAATCCACACTCTTAGGGTTTAATATTTATTTAAATGAGGTTTGTGTCTTTATTCAACCATTGATTCAAGCTTCCATTTGAATTCAAATTTCACCAAACCTTTTCAGTAGGTTTTAAATCACTTAGGAGTTGATTAGTTGGTCCACTTGGGAAAATATTCAAATATTTTCTCATGATTTATTATTTATTTTAATTAGGCCTTTTGTCTTTATTTGCATAATTTGAATATGGTCCCAAACCATATAATTCTTTTTAATTAATCCTTTATTCTTTTTAAGTTAATTGGATAACTTCTAATCCACTTTGGTAATTTCAATTATTTTCCTCATGATTTAATTAATCATTTAAATTAGGGATTTTGTCTTTATTCAAAACAAATATGGTTCAAGTCCATATAAGTTTTTATTCAAATAATATTTATTCCTTTATTTTATTTGGATTATCTTTATTCCATTTGCCTATGGATTTAATTCAAGTTTTAAATTGCCTTCTAAATAATTTTCTTGGGATTTATTATTTAGTTTAGGCAATTTTTCTTTATTTAAATAAAATTTGGATATTGTTCAATCCTTATGATTTTATTTAAATAATCTTATACTACTTTTTATTATTCAATAACTTTCATTTTTTTATGGATTTGGCCAAGATTTAATTTGGTTTTTAAATATTCCTTATTTCTTTCTTTCTTTATTTGTTTTATAAAATCCATATCTTTTTATTTATAGACCCAAAATTGGTGATTCCAATTTGTATAATTTTATTTAATATTTGTTTACCTTTTTAAATCCTTTTAGGATTACTTTGCTCACAATTTTGGCATGGGTTTCAGTTAGGAGCTTTATTAGCCTTGGAAATTATTTCCTTTTATCATATTATATTCATAAGTTTTTATCCAAGGCTCCAAATTAAATGAAACCATTTTCTATGGTTTTATAATATTTTTGTTTACCATTCTTGATCATTTATAAATGTTTGTTGCTGAATTTTTATATGGATCAAATCCATAGTCTTAGAGAGATCTTGAAAATGATTTATTCCACTAGGGTTTTGGTTTATTTTTCCCAAGTGTTTAAATTCAAGATTCTTTCTTTGGAAGTGATTTCTTTCATTAAGATTTGGGGTTTTGGTTTAGCTTTTCCAAATGTTTAAATTTCAAGATACATTCATTGATGAATGCATTTCACTTGATTGAAATTTTGTTGGATTCCCTTTTCATTCAAATTTGTTCAAGAAGGGTTTTGATGTTTCCATTTAGAAACAAAAAGTTTCTTTTCACCCTAAATTTCAACAATTGTTTATTTTAATTACTTATTTTTCACATTTCAAAATTTGGAAAATTTTGGGATGTGACAGTTATGTATATGTGTTAGAGAAACACCTGGGCCGCTAGCCTAATCCATGCATAATCATGGTGGAAACTTGTAGCATCAACATAGTGAGAAATATATGAAGCATTCTTCTTATAAAAAAAGAGAGATAGAAAAAAGAGAAAAATAAAAAAAAGAGGAAAGAAGAGAAAAAGCACCATTTTCCCATGGTAAATAAGAAGATTGCTGAGATGCTCATTGTTTGTTGCCTTGTCATTTTGATATGGGATAGCTCCTGTGTCATGGGGAAAGGGGTATCCCATTGGCGATTCTCTATGATACAAATATACTTACAATGACAAGAACTTACCGGTAACTAAAGTTGAGTAGCATGAGGAACGACCCTCGTACTCAAGGGACATGAGATTGCCAACTTATATTTTGTTAAGCATATACTCCATACTTTGTTCACTTTAACCTTAATCACTTAAAGATGCTTATGATAGGGGCAATGGGAGCTGAAAGCTAACAAGTACCATAATTTTTGGAAGCTCTTTATGAAACTTGAAATCCCTGCTTCCCTTTATGAAGGGCCTTTCTTTCCACTTTTATATTGAGTCTCCACCTTCTATATTTATGCACCAACTACGAGAGCATGGTAGTCATTCTTAGTTTTATGTGCATTGTCCCAAAACTTATTGATTGATTCATAATGTTGATATTGCTTGTTCTTGAACTATTTGTATCTAGTCACCCTTATGAACTTTGAAGGTGTCCTATGCATTTATGTTTTGCTACTCCATGAGGGACAAGCAGAATACCGCTATGCTATGTTTTCTATATGTGAAACAAACAAACGTCTTTCAATGCATTGTTATTCATGATCTTTGTTTGTATCCTTTCATGTTGCATCATAGTTATGATGTCTTATTGTTAGAACTTCATCTTTCATGCTCATGTTTAGAGTTATTTGATCCCAGCTTTCATTGCTTGCAAATGGTTTGTTAAAGATTGTGATGGTGCATGTCACCTCAAAAATTATTCTTTTTATCACTTACCTACTCGAGGATGAGCAGGATTTAAGCTTGGGGATGCTTGATACGTCGTAAATGTATCTATAATTTTTTATGTTCCATGCTTGTTTAGTATCAACTTTTTTATGCTTTGTCTACACTTTGAGGTATTTTTGTACATTTTCTGGGACTAACCTACTAACAAGATGCCATAGTACCAGTTTCCTGTTTTCTGCTATTTTTGGTTTTCGAAAATCTAGTAAGGAAATATTCTCGAAATTGGATGGGACAAAAGCAAATGTGAATATTTCAATGAGGAGGACACAGAGACCGAAGGGCGACCGAAGGAGAGCCACGAGGCTGCCACACCCTAGGGTGGCGCAGCCCCCTCCTAGGGCGCGCCGCCACCTGGTGTGGGAGCCTCAGGTGCCCCTGCCTCGCCTCTTCTCCTATAAAAGCCCCCGACGCCAAAACCCTAAATACCCAATCAGATCTCCACGAAACAATCCGTAGCCACTGCCACCATCGTCCCTAGATCGGGGGGATCTGAAGCTCTTCCCGGCACCCTGCCGGAGGGGAGAGGTCATCCCGGAGGCCTTCTTCATCACCATGCCAGCCTCCGGTATGATGCGTGAGTAGTTCACCCTTGGACTATGGGTCCATACAGTAGCTAGATGGTTGTTTCTCCTCCTTTGTTCTATCATGTTTAGATCTAGTGAGCTCCGTTCATGATCAAGATCATCTATTTGTAATCATACATGTTGTGTTTGCGGGGATCCAATGGATATTGAGATACTATGTCAAATTGATTATTGATTCTATCATGTCTTACTGATTATTGATTCTATCATGTCTGTGTTGTTTGTGATCTTGCATGCTCTCCGTTGCTAGTAGCTATCTTGGCCAAGTATATGCTAGTGAATCCAAGAGGGAGTATTTATGCTCGATAGTGGGTTCATGCCTCTATTGAATCTAGGGAAGTTTCAGAAATCTCTAAGGTTATAGATGTGCTGTTGCTACTAGGGAGAAAACAACAATATTTTGTTCATGTAACAATTGTATTGTTTAGTTTACACACATTGCTTAATGCAGTTATCCGTTGCTTGCAACTTAATACTGGAGGGGGTTCGGATGATAACCTGAAGGTGGATTACTAGTCATAGATGCAGTTGGATGGCGGTCTATTATATTGTTGTAATGCCCAGTCAAGTCTCATAGGAATCATGAATGTCTAGTATTTGAATTGTTATGTCTTGCTCACTCCTGTCAATTGCCCCGCTATAATTTGTTCACCCGGAATGTTATGTTATTTATCTTAAGGAGAACACCTCTAGTGAACTGTGGACCCCGGTCCAATCTTTACCATTGTTACATCATCTACTGTTACCGTTTACTTTCAACAAGCAACCATTACCTTCCACAATATACGTTTAATCCTTTGTTTTCAGCAAACCAGTGAGATTCACAACCTCACTGTAAGTTGGGGCAAATTCTTGAGTTTGTGTTGTGCAGGATTCAAATTTTCTAGCAACACCTTGGAGTTGTTTCCTTGCTCCTAATGGTTTGATAACCTTGGTTTCATAACTGAGGGAAAACTTGCTGCTATGCTCATCATACCTTCCTCTTGGGGTCTCCCAACGAAGCTCTACTGCTGAGCCATGTCACCACGTCACTTGGCATTGGTGGTAGGCCGAGGGTTGCTGCGCGGTCTCTTGTTCGACGCAAAAAATTTCGTGCTCAGTCTTCTCCTTCTCCGTAGCCTCATTCAAGGCCACGCGGTGTCGCTCGATATCTTCTGCGGTCGCTGTTGGCGGGAGAGGGGTGGTGAAAGGGTCCACTGTTGGTTCATCCCCGTTATCCATGTAGATGGCGGGGTGGATGGCGCGGTAGATCTCATATGGAGATTCGGAGCCCGAGTCGTAGTCGAAGAGCGGGAGGATCGAGTGGTCCACGTAGTCCCTAGTGTTGGAGACTTTTGTGATGGAGCTGGCCTTGGATGCGGGGGTCGTAGATCCCGCAGCCGTCTTGGGCATCTTCGAGTCAGCGTCGTCGCAGATGGTGGAGTTGCTTTCGACCGAGCCGTCCTCGGTCGTGTTGTACTTGGAGGCGAGGAGGGTGATCGATTGGATCTGCTCCTCCGAGAGTAGATCGCGTGGAGGCGATCTATTGCTAATGACGGGTCCGGTAGGATCCTCCTGGTCGATGGCATCGTTGAAACCGACAAAGAGGTTGATGGAGCCGATCGGAACCATGGCGGTGTTAGTGACCGGACGCGAGGCCGGCACATAGCTACTTGGCAGGATCTGGAAGAATCCACCGGTAGCGATCATGCAACTGATAGTGAAGGGTCGGCGAGCGGGCGTGTAGGGTCTCGCCGTAGATCTATGGCTTGACTCACCAAGCCCCACAGTGGGTGCCACTGTCGTGGAATAACCACGGCAGTCGCCATCCACGGATCGAGATTGAGGGCAAGACAATGGTTTACCTAGGTTCAGTCCCTCGTATGGTAAAGACCTACTTCCTTCTTGATTGTATTAATGGTGAGTTAGATTACAAGGTGGGCGAACTCGGCGTATGGGAAGCGAGTCCCAAGGATGGGGTAGCTAATAGCTCGTGAATACAATGGGAACCCTAGGGAGGTTTATATAGGGGTACCTCGCTAGGGTTTTATAAGATCACATCCAAATCAATAAATGTTTCAGAGGTTTGACCTAATCCGACTGGGCTTAGCTACGGTCTAGGGCCTTCGTGTCCAGTCGCCAGTCTTTACTGAAGCCTTTATTCCAGTCGTCGTCGAAGTAGGACCAGTCGACATTTTCCTGGGCTAGTTGTTTCCAGCCTCTATGGACACCCTGATTGGCATATCCCCATAAGTTTATGCACATTTGCTTGATATCCAATGCTATTGGTCTGGATGGGTTGTGTTGTTTTCCCCTTTTTCATGTTTGAAATCTAGAATCAATCTAGATGGATCTGTCTGAGTTACTCTGAACATCATCAAATAGTATAGTACGAAGTACATACTCTCCTTTTAAATTTTGCCAACAAAGCCTCTAAAGACGAATTGATAGTTGAATGAAGGGAAATGATATGGTTCCCCCGACGGAACGATTCGTTCGATCACCCGGATCCCCAAACCGCTCGCTCCCTACCAAGTCCCCACGTACTTGTACAGATAAACCGCTATAGCTAGTGCGCAGTGCACGCGTCGCGCCGCCTGGCCGCCGCCACCGCGACTCGTTGATACGTCCAATTTGCATCACCATTCTATATCATAATTTGCCTCTATTAATTGATATATTTCATATTAAGAGTTGTTACTTATGTCTTTGCATCTATTTTTGCATGTTGGATGATTCTTGGAGGATGAACTTCCGGAGTCAGGATTCTGAATGAAAAAGCGGTGTTTTGATGCAATTTCGCGTAGATCAGAAAAATACCAGAGAAACTACAGAAAATTATATTTTCCTAGAAGACGAAGGATGCTAGAAGGGGAGGCGGAGTTGGGCCACAGGGGGCCCACACCCCTAGGCGCGGGCCACCCTAGGTCGTGCCTATAGGGCGTGTGGACACCCTGGCCCACCTCTAGCTCCACCCTCTCGCCTATATCTTCTCCTCGAAACCCTAATACACGGAGAGCGACCACAGAAAGATTATGTCGCCTCTGGGGGCATAAAACACCGAGAGAGAAAGAGCTCTCCGGCAGATAGATTTCTGCCTGGGAAATTCCTTCTCAGAGAGGCGATATCATCGCCATCAACACCATCATCAAGCTAGACTTCATCGGGATCATCATTATCATCATCATCCACACCATCATATCCACCAGCACCATAACCTCCACTCCATCCCGTTGTAACAATTGTGTTGAATCTTGCATAGTTCTTAGGGGAAACTTTCCCGGTGTTGATTACTATTGTAGTTGATGCTTGTGAGTGGAACCATTGAATTATTGTTTATGTTCAGATTGTTATCCATCACCATATCATCTCTGATCTTGATCCATATGATGTCTCGTGAGTAGTTCGTTTAGTTCTTGAGCACATGGGAGAAGTCATGTTGATAGTAGTGGATTTGTGTTAAAGTATTATTCAATGGTTTAATATTTAAGTTGTGGTGCTATTCTTCTAGTGGTGTCATGTGAACGTCGACTACATGATACTTCACCATTTATGGGCCTAAGGGAATGGATTGTGTATTTGGATACTAATTGTGGGGTTGCCGGAGTGACAGAAAACTGAACCCCCATTAGGAAACCATTGCACAAGGGACTGTAGGATCTCATAGTTTAAGGCTGTGGTTAGGTTTACATCTTAATTGCTTTCTTGTAGTTGAGGATGCTTGAAAGGGGTTTAATCCCAAGTATGTATTAGTACAAGTAGGGTCGGTACATTAGCACAGGTTCACCCACACAACACTTATAAAACCAAAGAAGATTAATCAGCTATATGAAACGAAAGCACTTGACAGTCTTCCCATGTGTCCTCGAGAACGTTTGGTCCTCATTACTATTTCCACCGGCTTGTCCTTTGTTAAGAAAGGATTGGACCACTTTTTGCAATTATTTGTTGTCTTTATTTACTTGCACTTTAGTTCCTTGCTTTATCAGAAAAACCCCTAAAAATCCGTTTGCTAAGTATTTACAGAGATTTCCTGCTCCATACCACTAGTCAACACCTTCTGCTCCTCGTTGGGATCGACACTCCTATTTATCGAAAGTACTACAATACACCCCCTATACTTGTGGGTCATCAAGACTATTTTCTGGCGCCGTTGCCGGGGAGTGAAGCGCTATTGAAGAGTGGAACTGGTAAAGGAAACTTCTACTGTGAGTATTGCTTTTTATTTCTGTTTGTCACTTTGTTTCCAATATGGATAACCCACTTGGTTTTATGTCTAGGAAAACTACTACCATTTTTAGGGTAGTAGATAAACAACCACCTATTGAGATAGATCCTTTGAAGATAACTACAAGTATTGTTGATCGTGTTACGGATAATTATTATTTAGGGGATGGAACTGTCCATCCTGGTGATCACTTGCTTTTTATCCATGAATTATGCGGGTTGTTTAAGTGTGCAGGTATCACAACTGAACAGGTGAAGAAGAAGTTACTCTCTATATCATTGAAAGGAAGAGCTGAAGAATGGTATAAGCTGCTGAAGAATGGACAATCCATGGAATGGGAGGAAATAGTACCTCTCTTTTATTCTAAATTCTATCCTCCCAGTGAGATTCATAAGGATAGGAATCAAATATATAGCTTTTGGCCTCGTGATGGATAGAGTACAGATCAAGCTTGGGGGAGATTGAAGTTACTAATGCTTAAATGTCCTATTCATGAACTCCCTAAAAATATTATTTTGCTATGGGTGCTGTTCTTGGGCAACGAGTTGATAAAAAGTTGAATGTTATTCATTATGTTAGCAAGACTCTAGATGCTGATCAAAAGAATTATGCTACTACTGAGGAGTTCTTAGCTGTAATCTTTGCCTGTGATAAGTTTAGACCCTATATTGTTGATTCAAAGGTTACTATTCATACTGATCATGCTGCTATTAAGTACCTTATGACAAAGAAAGACACTAAGTTTGATATGCATATTGTAGATAGGAAAGGTGCTGAAAATCCTGTTGCTGATAACTTATCTCGTTTGGAAAACATTTCTTTTGAC
This sequence comes from Avena sativa, assembly GCA_916181665.1. Classification (NCBI taxonomy): domain Eukaryota; kingdom Viridiplantae; phylum Streptophyta; class Magnoliopsida; order Poales; family Poaceae; genus Avena; species Avena sativa. Next base: position 28,284,780 of record OV702283.1, read on the forward strand.
CCTATGCCTGTTAATGATAGTTTTTCAAATGAACAGTTGGCTACAATAAGGGTAAGCCCGCATGAGAGTCCTTGGTATGCTGATTATGCTAACTTTATTGTTTCCAAGTATTTGCCTCCAACCTTTACAGCTCAGCAAAGAAGAAAATTCTTTTCTGATCTAAGGCATTACTTTTGGGATGACCCACCTTTATATAAAGAATGAGTTGATGGTATTATGCAAAGATGTGTCCTAGAATACGAACAACAAGAGATATTGAGAAAATGTCATGGCAGTGCTTATGGAGGACATCATGCTAGGGATAGGAATGCACAAAAAGTTTTACAATCTGGTTTTTATTGGACTACTCTTTTTAAGGACGCAAGGAAGTTTATTTTATCATGTGACGAATGTAAAAGAGCTGGTAGCATTTCTAGACGCAATGGAATGCCTATGAATTATTCTCTTGTTATTGAACCTTTTGATTGCTAGGGATTTGACTTTATGGGTACTTTTCCTCCTTCAAAAGGGTATACTGATATTCTTGTTGCTGTTGATTATGTTACAAAGTGGGTGGAAGCCATACCTACAAACAGCGCTAATGGTATAACCTCTTTAAAAATGCTTAAAGATGTTATTTTTCCTAGGTTTAGTGTGCCTAGATATCTCATGACTGATGGAGGTTCTCATTTTACCCATGGTGGTTTTAGGAAGACTCTTGCTAAGTATGATGTTAACCATAGAATTGCTTCAGCTTATCACCCCCAAACCAGTGGACAAGTAGAACTTTCTAATAGAGAAATTAAATATATCTTGCAGAAGACTGTTAATAGATCTAGGAAAAATTGGGCTAAAAAGTTGAATGACGCTTTATGGGCTTATAGAACTGATTATAAAAAATCCTATGGGAATGTCTCCTTACAAAATGGTTTATGGGAAAGCTTGTCACTTGCCTCTAGAATTAGAACACAAAGCTTATTGGGCAGTGAAAGAACTGAATAGAGATTTTAAACTTGCTGGTGAGAAAAGATTTGACTTGAGTACCTTATATGAGTGGAGAAGTGAAGCTTATGAAAATGCTAGACTCTTTAAGGAAAAAGTAAAAAGATGGCACGATAGGAGAATTCTCAAAAGGGAGTTCCATGTTGGTGAGAAATTTCTTTTGTATAGGTCCCGTCTCAGATTTTTTGCAGGGAAACTACTCTCAAAATGGGAATGACCTTTTGTTATTGAGGAGGTGTATCGTTCAGGGGCTATTAAAATATCTTCCTTGAAGGACAACACTACACAGGTGGTGAACGGTCAAAGGCTCAAACATTATATTTCTGGAGATTCTTACAATGAATACATTGATATTATTCAAATGGTAACTCCGGAAGAATTTATTAGAAACCAAACTCCAGAATCTGCAGAGTCCGTCTTTGAATAGGTAAAAGTGCTGCAAATTGAAGGCTCGCAAAAAACCTTTTTCTTTATATTTTTGATGTTTTAGTTAAATACGGAAGGTTACGAGACGAAACAGAGGAGGAAACGGAGCCTAGGTGGGCCACACCCACCAGTGGCGTAGGTCCCAGCTGGCCATGCCACTAGGGGGGTGTGAGCCGCCTAGAGTCCGTCTCCGCCTCGTTTTCACACAAAACCGTCCTTACGAAGTGAAACTTCATAATATATAACCCCCCGGATCCCCCGAGGTCCGTATATCTTGTTCTCATCGTGTTTTTGTTTTGATCTGTTTCTGTCAGGGAATCTCCTCAAGTTTAGAGCACCATGGTCTCCGCCAACGACAAAGGCAAGAAGCCCGTGGAAGATAATCCTCAAAACCCCAAGGAGGAGGAGATCTTGGTTGGGGATGAAGAAGACGTGAAGGAGGACGATCATCCGGACACTCGCGCTACTGTTGCAAGTATTGGAGTGGTGGCAAACCCTACCAAGCTTAGGAGGACAACACGGATGTCTAGAGGAGGAAAAACTCCGCGTCATATCCTCGCTCCACGGCCACTTCCTTCACGCACCAAGAACCCCTTCCATACTCTCATTCATGAGCAACAATACCAAAAGGTGCCCCAAGGGAGGTTGCCCTCTGTTTGGGCTCTGCCTCGTTCTAACCATGCAGGGAAGGAACACACTAAGAAGGAAGAGTAGGGAAAGAATAACAAGGACTGGGATTCTCGGTCCGACATGATCATGAACTACATTGAGCATAATTCGGAGTTGATTCGTACTCTAACCTTCGAGATTGAGGTTTTGAGTGAATTGATTGAAAAGCTTATCGAGAGAACACCACCACCATCGAAGGAGTAATTCGTCATCAGGTTTGGCATCACCTTGGCTTGTTCCAAGCTTGGGGGAGTGCCGTGGTATCACATCATTATCTTTTATCTTTTACCTTTTTAGTAGATTCATATCTTGGGTAGAGAAGTTATCTTATAGGTTGGTTTGGATTGAGGAAGTTTCTCTCCTTTAGTTGGTTATCTATGTATCCCTTGGTGTGAGTGACTTTATGGAATATTAATGAGAAGTCTCATATTTTACTTTTTGCACTCCTTATTCTAGTTTGCAGTCTCTATTCTATGATTGATCAGTATTGGTATCACTTTGGAGAGCATCAAGTATATCTAAATTGGTTTTAGCAAACCGAGCATTGGTCAGTAGCAACACTTTTTGAGGTTTGAAAGGAAAAGAGAAAAAGCTTACATGTATTTTGTATCATTTATTTTCTTTCTTGATTGGCTCATAAGCTTAATATTATTTATTTAAGATATTTTGTCTTCAAGGAAGATTGCATGTTTGGATTTATCACTTGTATGTTTGCTTGTTTCCTTCAAATCTTTTGCTTGCTACCCAGCCTTGCTAGCCAAAAACCTATTTTGAGAGGGCATACTTCTCATGCATCCAATCCTTTAAACCAAAACCTATGCCATTTGTGTCCATCATATCTACCTATTAGCATTATTTCTATTCCAAGTAAATTCTTAAGCTTAATCTATCTTTCGAATTAAAAAATATTTTGTTATGTGAAAACTAGTTAGTAAAGCTCTCACGAACTTGATGGCACACTGATACGTCCAATTTGCGTGACACACCCGGGATTAAGGCTAGACAAATTCCAGACCTCCGCCTAAACATAAGAGGGCGGTATCTCTAGCCTTTATCATCTTTTGATATCCACCGGATCATCATCATTGAACCTATCTAGGATCACCCCCTCGATCCCTGAGGAAGCATCCTTAAGCACACATTACTTAACCTGCCAAGTTTTACGATTAGGTTCAAGTTCTCTATGATCTTCACGCCCGTTCCCAAGTCGTCCATAACCACGGACACGGTTTTTTCGAAAAGATTAATAACCCTGCGGGGGTGTACAACTTTACCCACACATACTAACCTTCTCTTAATGCCAGAATGTTAGCCCTCTTCCTTGGAAGACCGATAGAGGGTGGTTAGACAGAACCTTTACCTTGCTTTCGCCGAGACCATGAGTCATGCACTAGGGAGATGCCGCCGTAACAGGTCGAGTCCTGAAGTCGGTCCCTAATGATGTGAACATTGTTTGAGATTACGGATGCCGGGCATCTCCCATTCACTGCCACGCTTACCTACCTGTATGAGTGCACCTCCTTCACCTCCTTCGAGACGAGCCAGAATGCATATGTCGAATGGAACACCCGAACTATGTGATTCATGGAATCTACTCAGCAAGTTAGTTGGTCGAGGGGGTTTCCAGGCCCCCATGTGGCTGTACGCTCGTCTTGGTTTAAGAGGCAAGAACATCGGGTCCTAAGGGTGACAAGCATGGGACTACAAAAACCACAAACCACCGTGGCCTCCCATACAAGTCTTAGCATGTTTAACTTTCATCTCTGATCTTACCACATCATCCTGCCATAGTAGGTTCATTTGCAGCTCTGATTCATCAACCGGATGGACCAGTGGTAACAACTAAGCATGGCTAAGCACAACAGAGATAATAGCTCTAGAAACGCTTCACAAGCCAAACCATAGTTATGCTAGGAGTAGTGGATCAAAGAATATAGGCTTCAAAGGTAACATGCATCAGATAGGATTACTCTATCTATCGATAAAAGACTTTGGAATCGTATGAACATGGCAATAATGAAATACTTTGAAAGCATAGGATTTATATGTATGTGTGGGGCTTCGCTTTCCTTTAACTGTTGATATCCAGAAAGCAGAGCTTCGGACATCTAGTACTTGACTTGATTACAGTTGGTCAAGTATTAGTCTTCGAGCTTCAACGGCGTTGATCTCGGCCTTTGATCTCGATCTCGATTCTGATATCCTACTCTACCGGAGAAGAATCAAATACCGGAAAGAAAGGGAAACAATCAACACATGGCATCGATGCAATGCTCAATCAAGTATGATGGTATGACAAGTTAAAAGTTATTGAAATTGAAATCCTAAACATGCTCGACCATTTTAAACAGGGTCTGAGAGGTGCAAACCCTAGAATAGGGGTATCCTCGGAATCACCTGTGGGGTTCATTTTGTTCTTCTAATTATACTTGCCATGAGAGTTTCTTAAAAATGCATGATTTTAGCTTAAAGAGATAGATCTCATTTTTATGAACATTTTGATATATTATTTGTATTTTTCTGATTTAAATGAATTAGTTATGAATTTCTACCTTTTTAATTCATTTTAAATCATTTTTAGAATATTACAAAATAATTTACATTTTGAAATTACTTTAACAATTTTATTAAACAAAAAACATTTCTGAAAATATTTATTTGACTTACAGGATGGACCCACCTGTCAGGTATTTATCATTTACAGAAATGATTTACTAAAATTGATAAAACAAAAGAAAAAGGGAGTAATGACGTCATGATGATGTCATCCTGAGGTCAGCAATGGTGGTGTTCCAGATCGAGCTTGGACACGGCGCTAGGGGCGATGCAGGGCTGGGTCCGTTGGAAAGAGGGGAGCGAGGTGAGTCGAGTAGAGGTGGCGCCACCCTCAAATGGTCACCTGAACAACGTTCCCGACGAGCATCTGCGGCGGATCTCGGTGGCGCACGGTGGGAGAGCAAACTAGGAAGCGAGGAGAGCAGGGGAGGGCCCTGGCGTGACCAGCGTCTCACCGTGGTTGCAGAGAAGGGGTCGAGGAGGCGAAGCGGGATCAGGAGGCGCCGGAATCGACGGTGAATCATGGCGGCCAGAGTCGGGGAAGGCGAGGTCGATGGCGACGTTTGGTAGCGCCCGCGGCCGATTCCTTCGGGGAGAAGCATTAGGGCGACGTGGCGGATCTTCTTGCATGCTCGGCTGACCTTGGGGCGGCCGGATACGGCGGGGACGACGGCGAGTCCGCAGCTAGGGTTTTGGACCGAAGGGGAAAAATGGCAGGGAGAGCGAGAGCAAGCGAAATGGGCATAGGGAGAGAGAGCGTGATGCGGTGATTCTTATCCTTATCCTCGCAGGAGGCAGCGCGCATCGCAGCACGAGGAAGGTCGACGGCGCGTGCGTAGCCAGGCAGCTGCTTCGCCAGGAAGGAGGAAGACAACGAACAGGGGAGGCTGAAGCGGTACGGGCCGAGGGCGGGCTGCTGTTGGGCCGAGCTGGGCCACGGGGAAGCAAGGGCGATGGCTTCTGGCCTCTGCGTGTGGGCGGCAGGGGGAGAGAGGAGAGAAGATGGGCTCGGCCCAGTTAGGGTTAGAGAATTGTTTTTTCTTTCTGAAATGTTTTTCTATTTCTGTTTTCATTTCTTTTTGCTAATTCAAAATACAAAATGTTTTGGGCATTTCAAATGCCACAGATTTTTGTAAAACCTTTGAAATAATGTGAGGCCCTTTTAACAGTTTGGGATTCACAACTTTTTGATCATTTTCATAATATTGAAATCGTTTGAAATAATTACAAAGAGAGTGGGAAAAAATTTGGGTTTAGGGTTTGCTTTAATTTTTCTTAGTTTCATTTTTAGAATATGATGCTCATGAATGCACAATAAATTCCTAATTAGTATTAGTAGAACTAGGGGTGTTACAATTCTATCCCCCTTAAAAGAATCTCGACTCCAGATTCCTAGGTAGGAAGATAGAAGGAACAGGGTTACACTAAACTTCGACGATTTGATCCATGCCACCATGACGAGTGGACGAAGCGCTTCATAATATTCGAGGTGGCTACTCATACTAAGGAAGAGAGGGAATGTCACAGAACCACAAACTGAGTATCTCATGATTAACTCATGGATAGATGTTTTTATAACATCTCTAGAGCCAACATACATGAAACACGTCAAGGTAACGGAGGAAACAAGAGGAGGTGGTTTTAAAGGTGATAGATAACTGGTCTTCATAAGGATTGAGACCATGGAGCTCACAGAAGAGTTTTGACTTCTGAGGGAAGGAGACTTCCAACAGATGGAGAAAGTTACGCAGACTTCGAGAGGTAAACCTCTACTAAACAACTTAAGTAGAGCTTTACAGGTGAAAGAGATAGATATCAACAAAACCAAGCTGTTGAACTACTTTTGAAACAGAAGTCACTCTTTCATTCAACAGAAGGCTAAGAAAGAAAGATGTTTTGGTGGAGAGGACTCATAAGAGTCACAAGGAACACGTATCGAGAGAACTATTTATTATCAAAATCATGGTCGCTCTTCGAACATGTTTAATAAATCCAGAAGGAATATCTTTATTCATCCAGGTCTACCAAAATCTTTGCCAACGATCTTGATATCACTTTACATCACCAATATGAATAGTGGAGAAGATTCCCGATGATACGAGAAGAAAGAAACTTCATTCTCAGACTCCAAGTACTTAGCATACCAGGACGCTTGCCATCATAAAAGGGTCTGCAGGATCTACCGAGAGACATTTATCAAATCTACTTTAAATGTTCTCCTTGAGGTTTGAAATACTGATATCAGGCTACTGACAAGCCTTTAACCAGTCATCAAGTAAAGGTTGGACTTCAGATACAAAGGAAATGATAAGCATAACTCCTATTTTGAGTTATAGAAGAAGCCTTATGATGAGTGGTTGTTATTGCTGATTCAAGAGAGTATGGCAATATGTCTTCCGACTGATTGTGTCAACCATTACATCAATCTTGCCAGAGTTACAATAGACCTACGTTATAACCTTAAGGAACACCAATCATTATTGCTGCTTGAGATTCATCTTAGATTAAGTGGATAGATGCTTCAGACTCAGCATATCCGAATATAAAGTGTGCAACATTTACCACAAGATAAAGTTACTAGATTCTCAAAACATGGACTTCGGTGTCTAGTTCCAAAATATGAGCTAGATTGCGGCACCCATGTGATAGCAAGTATCAAAAGATAATTTCATCTACATGAATTGTTTACAACGAAACACAATTTAATCCTTGTTGAAAAACATTTAGGAGAGTATAGAAGTTTTAAGTACTTCTTTTCTTACATGACAAATCATTCAGTGGCTTAAGATGCTTGGAGAATATTCTCGAGATGTGAAGGTATCAATCTACCATATCAAGAATTCTCGCACATGCTTGACTAACTTGAAATGATTTCTCGAGGAAATAAAGATAACTCTACTCGAATCCACGGCGACAACTTTCCACAATTTACACGTGAACCGGAGAAGGTTACTTCTAACATCTAGAACACATACTTTGAGATGACACAAAGATGGTTCTCAAAAGTTTCCAACATTAATGCCAAATGTTCTGTATGAATCTGGTATAACAAGGAGAGGATAAGGATTTCATTAATGGGCTCAATAACAAACTTATCTATACACTCCAAGAAGACAGACTCACATGTTATATGAACAAGGCATAGACATTGGTCAGACCAGAGGACATGAATATGTACTTGAGTGAAACATCACAAGTGGATACACCACCAAGATAGTCCTTGGAACCGAGTTTGGTTTGACGATTGCCCAAATCAAATCAAAGGCGGGGAAGACAACATGTCCACAAAGGACATACTATCGGTCTTCAGCACGAACAAAATTAGACATCCCTGTAAGGAGGAATGGAGTTGGATAGAACTATTGTCTTACAACTCTCCAAGTTGTTTTTTAAGCTCAACCAACTAGTTCAGGGGTATCCAGTACGGATTCTTGGAGAAAGAGAAGTTCGGAGAACTTGCTTGCTCAAGAACTTGACAACACGGTCATGTGGCAACATGGCGATGCTTCTAGTAAGACAACCAGAATATCACGAACCACCGATATGTAACTTAGTTCGAAAGGAGTCTTGCTTGGTAAGGCAATAAGACGTAGTCTCAAAGCTTCGGCACATGCCTAACTTTTTGACCGAAGAGGGTGCACCAAAATAGTGGACTTGGTAGCACAGTCAACTTCGCTTAGCGACAGGGTTAACCAATCTCGCTAAGAGTGATACAAATGTCCTTTGAGTTCAAAGCAATGACAATTGCTAAGAATCTTAGATGGCCACATCATTACGCACACGCAACATTCATGAACACGAACAACTCAGAGGAAGGGTGGGTAAAAATGTGTAAAAGCATCACTTCATTAAGGGAGTCATGGAACTTAGCACGAACTCTTAGTATAAAAGAGTGTGATACTTCAAGGTGGAATATAACATAAGCTAATAAATGCTTATTGATCTGCGGACTACAACACTTTGACCTGGTCTTAGAAATGACGAGGTCCTGGAGTTTGTTTCTCCTGAAATCTCGAAGTGGTTTGTCTTGACGGAGCACAAGAGTATCTTGCATCAGAAGACACAAATGCACATTTACTACTTGGCTACCAACTGGTAGACAAAGGTCAAGAAGCAACAAGGGAAGGAACATGCTCAGGATAAAATCCCGAGATGTGGATGCATAAGTCAACAATCTTCCGAAGACCAATGCCTGAAGGGTTAAGGTGTGGCAGAGTCACGAGTACAGATACGAAACTCACTAGGGGAAGTCTTGTCGTGATTTATTTGGTTACATTAAATAACATCTGCCATAGCTAGTGGCAGGGGAAGTCCTTTATCGTCACTGTTCAATAGCGACAATATCCACAATCTTGAAGGCTATACTAGAAGGTACTAGCCATCCTGAGGTAATGTTTGAACATTTACAACAGGGGTTAACAATGGATCTTGGGTTAAAGGTCAGCTTCATGTACAAGATTCACAACACCGGAATCCAGCACAATCAGGGATCTTAGGTTCAAGTCCGAGGGTTAAAACTCAAATAAAGGAATAACTACTAATTGAGTGACAAAGAGTACACTACAAGATAGTGATCACGAGGTAGATTTCAGGAGAAGATACAACTTCTGAAGTACCCGAACAAATAAAAAGGAGGCACTCGAGGCGAAAGGAAACCTCGAAGCCTAGAACAGAACTTTATGGATCCTACAATATAATATTGTGGGTCCAAAAGACAGAGAGATCATGATAGCAAGGAATCTCTCAGAAGAAACAGAACAAAGGGAAACAGGGAACACACACAAATAACTCTAGAGAACTCAACACTAGGTCAAATGGTTGAGGACCGACATGCCTGAAGAGGCACCTAAGTTTTGAAAGACTAGACGAGATAACAAAACTTTTCCAAATCAACACGAGGTAAGATAACCCATAGCTAGAGCGAAACTGGATAAGAAGAATAAGAATCATACCAGAGTTTTCGCACATAGTTTTCATCTTTGAAAATAGTTTTCACAAACACTAGACTCAACATCGACCAATAGAAAGGGTTCCTATAGTCGGTACTGCTCTGATACCAAAACCTGTGACACCCCCGGGATTAAGGCGACAAATTCTAGACCTCCGTATGAACATAAGCCTAACCTAATCTCGAAAGCGTATAGAGAGAAAATCGGTAACACAATAGTGACCCTACGACACAAAAATTATTACAGCAAGCTCATAAATGAGCAGAGAACCAAAATATTACAAGTAGAGGTCACTGACCACAAACATCAAACAACGAAAGGCAAATTATGATATTAAGTATAGCAAACTTAACAAATGGCCTAAGAGGCTTGAAGCATAACGACGACGTCCAATCCATAGATCCCAGACTGCCGACTGGGAACTCGAAACTACCCGTCGATGTCGATGTTGTGCAGAACTCATCTTTAATGTTAACACTTACTCTGCTGCAAAAGTATCAACAAATCAAGGGTGAGTACAGGGTGTACTCTGCAAGACTTATGGCTGGTGGAGTTATTCTTGCATAAAGCCATCTTTGTTTTGTGAAACAAGAGGGAGAAGAATCTCGACTAATCAGAATATTTTAAAAGGGAATAAGAGGGCGGAATCTCTAGTCTTAATCATCTTTTGATATCCACCTAATCATCATCAGCTGAACCTATCTAGGATCACCCCCTCGATCCCTGAGGAAGCATCCTTAAGCACACATTACTTAACCTGCCAAGTTTTACGATTAGGTTCAAGTCCTCTATGATATTCACGTCCGTTCCCAAGTCATCCATAACCGCGGACGCGGCTTTTCAAAAAGATTAATAACCCTGCAGGGGTGTACAACTTTACCCACACGTAATAACCTTCTCTTAATGCCAGAACGTTAGCCCTCTTCCTTGGAAGGCTGGCAGAGGGTGGTTAGAAATGACCTTTACCTTGCTTTCGCTGAGACCATGAGTTATGCACTAGGGAGATGCCGCCATAACAGGTCGAGTCCCGAAGTCGGTCCCTAATGATGTAAATAGGGTTTGATATTACGGATGCCGGGCATCTCCCATTCCTTGCCACGCTTACCTACCTATATGAATGCACCTCCTTCACCTCCTTTGAGAAGAGCCAAAATGTATATGTCGAATGGAACGCCCGAACTATGTGACTCATGGAATCTACTCAGCAAGTTAGTTGGTCGAGGGGGTTTCCAGGCCCCCGTGTGGCTGTACGCTCGTCTTGGTTCAAGAGGCAAGAACATCGGGTCCTAAGAGTGACAAGTATGGGACTGAAAAAACCACAACCCACCATGGCCTCCCATACAATTCTTCGCATGTTTAACTTTCATCTCTGATCTTACCATCTCATCCTGTCATACTAGGTTCATTTGCAGCTCTGATTCATTAACCGGATGGACCAGTGGTAACAACTAAGCATGGCTAAGCACAACAGAGATAATAGCTCTAGCAACGCTTCACAAGCCAAACCATAGTTATGCTAGGAGTAGTGGATCAGGGAATATAGGCTTCAAAGGTAACATGCATCAGATAGGATTACTCTATCTATCGATAAAAGACTTTGGAACTGTATGCACATGGCAAGAATGAAATACTTTGAAAGCATAGTATTTATATGTATGTGTGGGGCTTCGCTTGCCTTTGCCTGTTGATATCCAGAAAGAAGAACTTCGGACATCTGGTACTTGACTTGATTACAGTTGGTCAAGTATTAGTCTTCGAGCTTCGACGGTGTTGATCTCGGCCTTCGATCTCGATCTCGATTCTGATATCATACTCTACCGGAGAAGAACCAAATACCATAAAGAAAGGGAAACAATCAACACATGGCATTGATGCAATGCTCAATCAAGTATGATGGTATGACAAGTTAAAAGTTATTGAAATTGAAATCCTAAACATGCTCGACCATTTTAAACAGGGTCCGAGAGGTGCAAACCCTAGAATAGAGGGATCTTGAGAATCACCTATGGGGTTCATTTTGTTCTTCTAATTATACTTGCCATGAGGGTTGCTTAACAATGCATGATTTTAGCTTAAAGAGATAGATCTCATTTTTCTGAACATTTTGATATATTATTTGTATTTTTCTGATTTAAAATGAATTAGTTATGAATTTCTCCATTTTTAATTCATTTTAAATCATTTTTGGAATATTACAAAATAATTTACATTTTGAAATTACTTTAACAATTTTATTAAAGAGAAAACATTTCTAAAAATATTTATTTGACTTACAGGATGGACCCACCTGTCAAGTATTTATCATTTACAGAAATGATTTACTGAAATTGATAAAACAAAAGAAAAAGGGAGTAATGACATCATGATGACGTCATCCTGAGGTCAGCAATGGTGGTGCTCCAGATCGAGCTTGGACACGGCGCTAGGGGCGATGCGGGGCTGGGTCCGTTGGAAAGATTGGGAGCAACGTGAGTCGAGTAGAGGTGGCGCCGCCCTCAAATGGTCGTTGGAACAGCGTTCCCGACGAGCATCTGCGGTGGATCTCGGTGGCGCACTGTGGCAGAGCGAACTAGGAAGCGAGGAGAGCAGGGGAAGGCCCTGGCGTGACCAGCATCTCACCGTGGTTGCAGAGAAGGGGTTGGGGAGGCGAAGCGGGGTCACGAGGCGCCGGAATCGACGGTGAATCCTGGCGGCCAGAGTCGGGGAAGGCGAGGTCGATGGGGACGTTTGGTAGCGCCCGCGGCCGATTCCTTCAGGGAGAAGCGTCAGGGCGATGTGGTGGAGCTTCCTTCATGCCCGGCTGACATTGGGGTGGCCGGATACGGCGGGGACGCCGGCGTGTCCGCAACTAGGGTTTCAGACCTAAGGGGAAAAATGGCAGGGAGAGCGAGAGCAAGCAAAATGGGTATGGGGAGAGAGAGCGTGACGCGGTGATTCTTATCCTGATCCTCGCAGGCGGCGGCGCGCATCGCAGCACGAGGAAGATTGACGGCGCACGAGCTACGAGGCAGCTGCTTCGCCGGGCAGGAGGAAGACGACGAACAGGGGAGGCTGAAGCGGTAGGGGCCGAGGGCGGGCTGCTGTTGGGCCGAGCTGGGCCACGGGGAAGCAAGGGCGGCGGCTGCTGGCCTCTGCGTGTGGGCGGCAGGGAGAGAGAGGAGAGAAGCTGGGCTTGGCCCAGTTAGGGTTAGAGAACTCTTTTTTCTTTTTGAAATGTTTTTCTATGTCTGTTTTCATTTCTTTTTGATAATTCCAAATACAAAATGTTTTGGGCATTTCAAATGCCACAGATTTTTGTAAAACCTTTGATATAATGTCAGGCCCTTGTAATAGTTTGGGATTCACAACTTTTTGATCATTTTCAAAATATTGAAACCGTTTGAAATAATTACAAATATAGTGGGAAAAAATTATGGTTTAGGGTTTGCTTTAATTTTTCTTAGTTTCATTTTTAGAATATGATGCTTATGAATGCACAATAAATTCCTAATTAGTATTAGTAGAACTAGGGGTGTTACAATTTGCATCACCATTCTATATCATAATTTGCCTCTATTCATTGATATGTATCTTATTATGAGGTGTTATGTAATTTCCTCTATTTTTTCATGTTGGATGATTCTTGGAGGACGGACTGCCGGAGTCAGGTTTCTGATGGAAAAAGAGGTGTTTTGATGCAATTTCGCGAAGATCAGAAAAATACCAAAAAAATATTGGAAAATTATTTTTTCCCAGAAGACGAAGGAAGCCAGAAGGGGAGGCGTAGATGGGCCACAGGGGGCCCACACCCCCTAGGTGCGGGCCCACCCTGGGCTATAACATCCCAATTTCGGCAACCCTGATTAAATGTTCAAAAGGCAAAAATTAGGGTGAACAGAAACTTTTTCTTGCAATGTGTGCTTACTTGTTTGCTTGTGCTCAAGCAACTTTTTGTGTATTAGTTATGTACTCCTCATCTCAACACTAGTTTACAAAAACTATTTTACAAAAGAGATGTCTTGGCTCATCTTTCATATTCTCAAATGTTCTGGCATTTCAAAAACCTCAGCCAAGATGACTTTGACACAACCAAATACTTTACTAGCTTCTATTGCGAAAACTATGGAGACATATATATACTCTCCTTATGTTTTCAAGACAGAACCTTCAACTACCCTTATCTCTAGGTTTTACAAAAACCTTTTATTCCAATCTTGGTAGTAATACCAAGATGATCCTTATCTTACTTCAAAGCAAAACCCTTCCCCTCCTTACCTCAAGCTAGGCTTGATAGTAACACTAGTAGTAGTTAGATAAGTAATAAAATGAATTGCCTTGATCTGCTGGTTGATGAATTGTCTTGATCTGCTGTTTGCCTTGTTTGCTTAGGAACTAGAGTGAGCTAATCTAGTAGCTCATCCTCTAGGACCCAATCCTTGTTGTGATCATCAATCTCAAGTCCAAGCCTCCAAATCTGGATCTATCCTAAGCCACTAAAGTAACCATCTCCTCTCATGCTCAAATCAATCCAAGGATAATCCCTCTTGTTGGTTTCCAACTTAGTGGAAACCCAATCCAAGCATGGATCCCCTCTATTCAAGCTATACCTCAGCATCAACCAATTAATGGAAAGGATAAACCCTTGCCACCTTCTCAATTGTTTACCTCTTGCATACTAATCAAAAACTCCAAAACTACCAAAATGGCTTAGTCTGGATTTCTTATCTAGACACAATCTTTGGAGCACTACCTTTTCCAAACCATGTGCATTCTTGAGAATGCACTTGAACCATCTTGTAGTACATCTTTAGTACTACCAAATACCACTCTTTCCCTTGGCTAAGCCATTCTATCTCCCACCCATCCATGATGGTTTTGTAGTCAAGATAATAATCTTTTCTGCAAATCTTATCATCTTGCCTACTTTGGCAGAATCTCACATCTATATGCCACCTACCCTCGACCAACTATTTGCATGGTTGTGATCTACTAATCATAGCTTAACAACACCCACTCCCCTTGTTCCCATGGAAGCCTTGTGCTTCTTCAACCCACATGGTTTAGGAGGCTACCTGATGTATCTGCTATGTTAGCCTTATTTTTCAATGAAGTTTGCCATCTCTTCTAGATCACCCCAAATACAACAAAGCCTAACTATTTCTTCCATGATCATCTATATGACTAGGTCTATACATCCATATACCCCCTATACCAAGGTGAGCTCTGAGCTCCCTAATCCAACTGTCACATCCCAAGATTTTCCAAATCTTGTTATGTGAAAAATAAATGAATAAAATAAAACTTTGTTGATTTTCAGGGTGAGAAGAAACTTTTTGAATCCAATTGGAAACTTTCAAAACCTATTTGGATCAAATAAAATCCTAAAGGGATTTAAAAATATAAATAATCAATAAACTTAAAAATATTTAAAATTACTATTTTTGGATCTTTTAATAAAAGATTTGGTTTTCAAAAGAAAAGGTAGATTTATAAATAAGGATTATTTTATAGAGCCAAATTAAACCTTGGCCAAGCTTTTGAAATAAAATGTTTTTCTTTGATTAAAAGAGTAAAGGTTTATTTAAATAAAATAATGAGAGTTTATTAATAAACCCATTTTTATTAAAGTAAAGGTTTTTCCCATTTTAACTAAAAACATCAAAACTTGTTAAAATTATTTTAAACAAGTTTTTCAAGTATTTTATATTCTCAAACAAAACCTACTGAAGTGTTTTTGGTTTTATTTTAGATTTCAAAACAAAGATTTTAATAAAACAAATCCTATTTGAATTAAATGAATAAGGTCTATTCATTTAATTATTAATGGACCCTCAAATAAAAATATTATTTTATTTTGGACTTGTTTTGTGTTGTTAAGCAGAACTAACACAATACAAAGTTTGGTGAAAGTTTGATTTGTTTTGAATGTTTGAATTGTTTGATTGAAATTCAAAACAGAAAATCAAATGGAAAATAGGAAAAAGTTTCAGTACAAAAAAAAATGAAACAACAGCAGCCCAGAAAACAGACCCAGGAAGGCCCAACTCGCAGCCCATCTTTCTTTCCCCACTGCAAATCGTTTTCACTCGAACTCACACCCACACAGACGCAGACATGTGGACCCCAACTCCCCTCTCTCACTCCGCTGACGAAACTGCCCCACACCCGAGCTTTCTTCCTCACCCGCCGCGACCTCTTCTCCCCCAAACCTCGTCGCCGTTTCTGCCAAATAACTGCACGCTTGATTCCTCATAACCACGCGTTGAATCAGCCCCGTGACCACGCGCATTTAAGAATCCCTCTCCCCTCTCTGATCTCCCTCACTCACCAGACCTTCCTTGCCCCCAGGCTACCACGATTTGAGCTGGCACTCCCTCTGTTCCGACGAGCCGCAACCAAAATTCCGGCGAGCCCAGTCATTCCCCGGCCGCCTAGCCCGCACTAGCTTGCTCGCCTTAGCCGTGAGCACCTGCCAGTATCACCATTTTGCTCGCGCGCACCCCAGAATGCCGACGCCGTCTTTGTCCGAGCGCCACCGCGAACTACTCTGACTCCAGCGAAGTTTCCCCGTAAGCCCCGTCCACCCCTCTCTCTCTCTCCCGATGATGCTCCCATACTCGTGACTCTCTTACACAACTAACTGCGCCTTCGGTTTGTCCTAGCACACCCTACATCGTCGCCTCCGTCGTCGAGCAGACAAGCCCGACGCCAGGCAGAACTCCGGTGAGCAATCCGCGTCACCACCGTGCGCCCCTCGACGAGATACTGCCACGTTGAGCATCAGCGAAGCACGGCGATCTCGGTGAGCCCCTCCCCTATCTCTTTTGCTTCCTGCATCACCAGCGCCACCCTCGTCTGAGCACGCCGCCGCTCGCCGCCTCGCCAGCGCTGCCCATCTGAGGTCGAGCTGCTGTGAGCCACTAGATCCAGATCCGAGCGTCACGATAGAGTCTTAGCCGAAGGGGTATTGATCGATATGCGTCATGCGATGTTAGTTTAATCCTACGGTCTGAATTGCTGATCCAACCGAATCGGTACCGGCGAATTAAATCACGCCACATGTCTCTGTTGTTTTGTTTAAAAACAGTTTTGAATCTATTAGATATGTGATTTTGTAAATTGCACAACTTTTGATCCACACGTCCAAATTTTGCAAACTTTATATCAATAGAATCAGTAGAACAATCCCTAGCCAACCATGCCATTTGTTTAGTAAAAAATTTCTGTTAAATTGCTTGTTTTTGCAGAAACTTGTGTATGCTTGTTTAGGTTATAAAAATTATTCCAAAATGATTTTGAGGATAAAATCTTTTGCAAATGGTGTATTTTGAACCTACTGACCCTAGGAATCACTTTGTGGTTTCAAAAATGTATTTGGAGATGCAAAAGAATGAAACTTGGATTTAAAACCAATTCTAGTCAAATAAAAATATGGCTTATTTATTAAAAATGGATTTGGAAGAAAAACTTTGGGAAATGTTTTGTTTTAAACACTCTGACCCTAAACACAAGGTTTTATGGTTCGAAAACATATTTTGTGAATCCTATAGATTAATGCCTTACTAAAACATTTTTACACCACATAAAATGATACCTTGTTTTAAAAATGGTTTATAAAGTGAAACCTTTTGCAAATGACTTTGCCACTTTATAAAATGACCATTAGGTCTATCCAAATGTTTATGACCCATTAGAAACCACTTTTACAAATAAAACAACCCTTTTGTATGCTTGCATGTATTGTTTTATTTATTATTTTATGTGATGTTTTGCTTGAATGGTAGATTGAAATATTGTTTGCTTGATTGAATTGTAGTGACTTGAAGTCTGTGAACATTGAAAAGATCAAGGGTGAACTTATACTCTCTACCAAAAAGGCAAGTGATGCTTCATACTTTTGTCCCATTACTTTCACTATGCATTAGTGATTTTTCTAAGTAAAACTTGCACGGAATTTTTGCTAAGTATAAACCATGCTATGGGAAATCCTAGTAGATGAAACCTTAGTAGAAATTTCCTAAGTTAAGATCCCTACTACTATCATGCTTAGCTTAGCTAGTAGAAAACAAGGGTGGAATATATATTCACACTATGGAAAAGTTTCTAAGTCTAAGGACTTGTGTTTTGTTTAATAAAACAACTAAGTAAATGAATTACCTGGGTGGAATGGAAGGAATGGTTTGTGTTGAGTGGTTCACAAGGCCCATTTTTATGGTTTACCTTGTGTATATCACTTGTGGATGGCCACCCAGGAACAAAGAGATTTGAGATGTCAAATGTTGAGAAGCTTCAAGTGCAACCACTTGGCATTATGGGCTCTGCCTGGATCACATTGGTTGCTAGAACTTAGCCATTTGGACAGTTGGTGGTAGTGGGATGATAGGTTGGAACGCGTCCATTTGGTCTAAGGAAAGGCTTCTGAAAGATCTTGTCTTGGTGAAACCAAGTCTTGTGGGGAAAGTGCACCACCTCTGCAGAGTGTAAAAATCTAAGTACTTAGCCATGTCCCTGGCAAAGGACAATTTGAGCATCAAGACATGGAAGCTATCAAGAATCTCATCATCCAAATTTCTAAGTTAAAATTTGTGGTTGAACAAGGGTTAAAGGATCTTCAATCTTTGATTGGGAGATGCCTTGGGAAAGATTTTGTCAAGACAAAAACTTAGTGTTTTCAAATGATAAGGAAAAATCTATTTTTGAGAAATGCAAGCCTCAACTCCACTTTGCCAAATGCATATAGGTGATAGACTCCACTATACTACCATAGTATCACTTGCCAATACAATTCAAATGTATTGACCCTTGTGGCTATAACTTGTATGTTGCAGGTTTGATTGATATTAGTGAAGTTAAATGATTAGGATTACAAAGTCTACAACCAACATGTCTGCCTGTGGCACTATGAAGATGAAGGACCCCATGCTTATAGATATTCTGCTGCAATGTAATGTAATAGCCAAATGAGCTCTGTAAGATGTAATAAATTATGTTATTCCTGGTTATAAAGTTGTATTATGACCTTTGTTTCTTGATATTACATCTTAACTGTGGATGCTAGCTATTGATCCAGGGACTAGCATTGTAAACAAATGGATCTCTACCTTATTAAAGGTTGGGAACCTTACACCAACCCTGTTTAGGTGGCATCAAAATAACTAAACCCTAGATCCTCCCTTATCTAGTTTCCATCCTTTTCACCACTTTTCTTCAAAACCAAGGTTTACCTTGATGCCTACACCAAGTTTACATCATCTAATTTGGATATAAGCATCTCCAAATAATGCCCACAATTATTTGGATTATTAAACTATTTTTCTTCCTCTACCTACCAATTTCTCAACAACCTTGTCCTTAAAGGCAAGTTTTCTTTTCTACAAATCACCTTGTCAAATCAAGGCACATTTGATGCCTATATATCGTATCCAATCTTTCCAACTCAAAAATAAATATTTTTAAGATACTTTATTATTTCTTTTTGCCCTTTTTCTTAAATGGCAGAAACAAGAAATACCCCAAAAATACTTTTCCACATCAATAAATCCCAATAAAATTATCCAATTTGTGTTATGGTATTTAGGACCATATCACATCAAAAACCAAGCTTGTCCAATATAAAAATATCATCTTAGCTTCAATAATCTACTTCAACACATTTTGAAGAAGTGCATTTAAATGGGATTATAATCTCTAGAAAAATCCCATTTAAATCATGAAGAGATTATTTGACCTACCAACTTAACAGTACCATTTCCACACCTTTTCCAATGCAAATTTATCAACTTCCTTCACAACCACCAAAGTGATCAATTTTACAAAACCAAGCCAAACTTGAGTCAAACCAAAATCAAACCAGCTCCAATCTTCCCAAGCACTCCTCCACAACATCATTACTCTCTCCTGGTCGTGCACAGTACCCAATACACTATAGCACCTCCCCTCCCTTCTCCCATATGCCTATAAGAAAGAGAGAGAGAGAGGCACCATACCTTGAAATATCTTTGTAATAAAGGGAAAGCAGCTACACCACTCCCCTCTCCCTCCCTGGTCGAGCTGCAGGCCCTAGCACCTCCCCACTTGCCCAACCAGCAGCCAGCACCTTGCCCTTGCCAAATGGACTTGGTCCCTCACACCCCACCATCTCTTTTGTTTATAAGCCCAAGGCCACCCACAGCTCGCCCTACTGCCCTCATTTGCCCCCAACAGCCTCCACTTACCACCCCAGAGCACCCTCTCCCTCTCCCTTGCTCTTCCTTGCTCGAGAGAGAGGAAGCTAGGAGCTTCAGCCCTCTCCACGAAATCGATCAAGAGACCTTCTCCCTATCCCTCTATCCTTGCATGTCACTCTCCTGGTTACCCCTTGCCCTAACGATGCTAACCCTGTTCTTTTCATCGGCATGCAGCAACCCCAGAGGCCCCTGCAATGAGCTCCGACGAGCCTTTCCTCGACCACCCCCACACGAGCTTCCTCCCGACGTCAAACCACCCCATGCCGCCCCTCCCCCGACTCGCCGGCGTGCACCGCATCGTCCTGGACCATCCCCGGCTCATCTCCTTCCTCAGGTAAGGCCCCCTCCGACCCCCGCACCTTCCTGCTAGGGTTTCCTCTTGTCGCCGCCATCGGGAGGAGGACGATGGTCGTGGACCGTCGACCCCCCTTCTAATCCTGCGGCCCTTAGGCCCCCGTACCCCTTCGTCACCAGCGGTCGCTGATGGGCTGGCCCCGCCTGTCAGCTCCAAAAACCTCAGATCCCACGCGTGCTGCCGCGAGATGGGCCAGCTAACTACCGCGCAGCCCACTCCCCTTGCAGATCTAGCCCGGTGGCCCTTCTCCCCTTTTTCCTTTTTGCTTTCCACCAGATCTGTTTTTAGCTAGTTGGAATAAATCATTTTTGAAAATGCAAAACAAATGCAAATGGCTAGATCTAAAATTCCTAAGGTACCTGGGTGTCTTAGCTAACATGCAGACCTAGATCTATACCAAAATGATGTTTAGGTTAAAGATGATAAATCATCTAATAAAATTTGTCCAGAACACTAAATAATTTCTCCAGACAGTTTCCCTCCTCCAAATGGAGTAAATACAACTTGTACTGGAGGGTATAAACCTTACCTTTCATGTCCCATACGCCACATAGTCATTTGATTCTTAATTTGCTGGTAGAAAAAATAACAAAACAAAGCCACTTCTGCCTTTAGGGAATTATCTAGGTCAAAACAAAGGAGGTTTTTACCTAATTCCAACTCCCCTTAAACACACCTAAACATATCTTTCAGAATCCAGTAGCTCATAATTTTATAAGTCTCTGTTGAATACTAGTGAATTAAACTCTTCTGTGCATGGTTTATTCACTAATAAAATGATTACAGTAGCCCTGTAACTCCAAAAAGATTGATTCCAATTTCTACAGAAAGGAATATTCAGTATCTATCATGTGTCCTTGGAATCACATCAAAAGCTTCTGTAAAATAAATCCGATGAAAAAGACAAATCCCAGCCAGTACTGTCTTTGGGAGTTACTCAAGGGCATTCTGGTAATTGTTTTGCGGTGATTCCAACTCCTCTTGATTCACTCCACCAAATACTAACTAATCACCCAAGGAAATAATTTTTGGAACTCGAGAACAGTTCTGGTGAATTATTTCCTAAAACTAGGGTTTTTCCACTATAAAATCCATTATAAATCCTTGGAAATTGCTAAAATAGTGAAACCACTTTTGTTGGCTTCATTTTATCAATACCTATCTGATGGTATCATTTTTTTACAATGGTATCATACATATCATGTCCTTAATCAAAAACCCTCTCTTAGGTAGTTCCTAGACTTAAATCCAAAAGGCACCCCCTCTCCCTAATGCCCCCAAAATATTCTCTCGATCCAATCACATCAAACCTCCAACATCCTACTGATGTATAACATGTATTTATCTTTTGCTTGCTGTATGGTTTGGTGCTTGTATGCCTTGTATTGATTGTGATGTTGTTTGTTTGCATGTATGCTCGATAACGGCGATAGTTGCGATTGTGTGACGCCGAGAAGAAGGAAGCATCAGGGTTATCTTTATTATTGGTATTTTTGGTATTCTGGTTATCTAACGCCGTCAAGGGACATCTCGCTGGTCACAGCCAAGCCACCATTCCTAAACTCCTATGCTAACCTACTTCTTTTATCAATTGCTTTATATCTCGTTTATGAATCTCATCATAAAATGCATGTTTTGCTTCAAATAAAAATGCGTGAGTAACTTGGATCCTCCAAGTTATGGATGAGTGTCCATTAGGACACCTACACTGTTGACACCTACTTTACCCCTTTATATCGAGGCTAAGATGATTAGCATCTTCCCTCTTGGAAACCCACGGTTTTTCAATAATAAAACTATTTTGGGTTTTACCCTACTACAAAGATTTCAAAAATAAAACCCTTGGAAAGAGGCATCGTTTCCGAGTGGAAGTTTCACTAAAGAAAATATGAGGAGAATGAAGAGAAAGTCAAGCAAGAGAAAGAAAAGGGATGTTCTAAGCCAATGTCCAAAACAATTTTATCCGCACAACCACATTACGCCAGACGCTGGTGCTTAGCTCGTAGTTTGTGGTATTTAGCCTTGGCTGCTCATACTCGCTAAAGGGGAGGAATCCCCTAAAAATCCGGACTGCCATGGGCAAGGTACCGGTGCAACAATTGGGTCTCTCGCGGACGATATGACTTTTGGTTAGTACAGAAAGAAGTTATGTCACAATTACTACCGGTCAAACTACGGTTTGGAGGTAGGGGTCAGTACGGGAGGAAGGACCAGGGCCGTTGTGCCCCATACTCGTACTGGAGAGAACAAACCCAAAAGGAAAAGCCGCCATTGCTAGGGATGGACAAAAGAAAAGTCTAGGTTTGATTATTCGAACCCCTGTCTACCATGTGTAGCAGGACGTGGTTTTATCCCGGCGGATGTATTGATTCTTGTGGGTAAAGTGCACAAACTCTGCAGCGTCTAATCTATTCGAATAGCCGTGTCCACGGTCAAGGACGGTTGGAATGTCAAGTGCTAGGAGGACCTTCAGATACGTTGAGGTGAACTAAAGGATGTGACTTGGTCACGAGGAAAGATGTCACATCGATCCCAAGATTTTCCAAATCTTGTAATGTGAAAAATAAATGAATAAAATAAAACTTTGTTTGATTTTCAGGGCCAGAAGAAACTTTTTGAATTCAATTGGAACCTCAAACCAATTTGAATCAAAAATATCCTAAAGGGATTTATAAAGATAAACATTTAATAAAGGAAAATAAAATATTTTGGGAATTACTATTTTGGATCTTTTAATAAAAGATTTTGTTTTCAAATGAAAAGGTGGATTTATAAATAAAGATTATTTTATAAAGCCAAATTAAACCTTGGCCAAGCTTTTGAAATTAAAACATTTTGTTTTGAATAAAATTAGCAAAGGTTTATTTAAATAAAATAATAAGTATTTAATATCCAAATTTTATTAAAGTAAAGGCTTTTCCCATTTTAAATAAAACACTAAAACTTATTATTTATTTTAAATAAGTTTTCTAAGTATTTTATTTTCTTAATTAAAACCTACTGAAATGTTTTGGTGTTATTTTAGATTTCAAAATAAATATTTTAATAAAACAAATCCTAATTGATTTAATAACTAAGGTCCATTTTATTATTAAATGGATCCTAAAATAAAGATGGTTATTTTGTTTTAAAAAAGTTTTCCAAATATCTTTTATTTTCAAATAAAACCTACTGTTTTGGTTTTAAAAATATTTAGATTTCAAAAGAGGATTTTAAATAAAACAAAACCCTATTTGATTAATAAACCTTGGTCTATTTATTTAATTAATAATGGACCCTATAAATAAAATTATTATTTTGATTTTGGATTTTGGTTTATGTTACTGAACAGAACCAAATTCAAAGCTGCAATGTGTGGTGAAAGTTTGAATGGATTTGAACATTGTTTGGTTGTTTGAAATTCAAAAACAAAAATCAGAAATAGAAAAATAAAAGGTTACAGAATAAAAAAAATGGATTTGGACCTGACCCAACTGAGCCAGCCCAATAAACCCACTCGCAGCCCACCTCCTCTTTTACCCCGAAGCGTTTTCTTTCACCCAGCAGCTCACCCACTCAGCAACTGACTACTGGGCCCCACCTCCACTTCCTTTATTTCACTGCCAAGCGGACCCCACCCCTCCAGCTCACCGCCTTCAACCCACGACCTGTTCTTCCACCCCCTCTCTCCCGTTTCTGCGTTGAATTCGCAAGCTTAATTCTCGTTTAATGGCGCAATAATTCCGCCCTGCGACCACGCAAGATAAAGCGTCTGCCCCTCCTCTCCACTTCCCCTCTGTCGCCCCACCTCGACACGCCCCCACGCTGCCGAATTTCGCCAGACACTGCCCACTGTCCGACGATGCTCCGGTGCAAATTCCGGCGACCCAGCGCCGCCCCTTGCCTCATCGACCTCGCACACATACCCTACACATCCTGGCGCATCTCCCCGTGCCATTGGTTCGCCCGCGAGTGCCCTGTAACCTCGGCTTCGTCAACACCGAGCGTGCGCCGCCGTCTGCCATTGCTCTGACGAGCATTCCAGGTGAACTCCGACCACCCTAAACTCTATCGATGATGCACACCACTTCCCCAGAACATTCCGTGTCTAACCATTTCCCTATCTTGCCTTAGGGTGCCTTGTAACCCCATCTCCGACGACGCCAGTGCATGCCCGACACTGTCCTAAACTCCGGCGAGCGATTGCCGTCCACCCCGAGCGCCCCTTCGACAAAGACGACCACGTTGAGCATCAGCATGCCACGGCGATCTTGGTGAGCCACACCATGTCCCCTCTCGCTTCTTGTATCACCGGCTCCGCCGCTGACAGACCCCGCAGCCACCACCTGCCACCGTCAGCGCCGCCAGATCCTGGCAAGCACGCTGTAGCCGTAGGATGCGTTTTGACTGGCTAGGATTAGATCTAGACGAAGAGGTAAGTTTGATCCTGAGCCGCTGGATCTAATTTAAATCCAACGCTCCACAGCGACCGACCCGTGCGAACCGGTACTGGCGAATAAGAGCAAGCCACGTGGCCCTGTCTGTTCTAATAAAAACAGAATTGATCTATTTGATGTTCCAATTTGAAAAATCCATAACTTTCAAACCACACGTCCAAAAATTACAAATTTTATATCAATGGATTCAGTGGAACAAGACCTAGCCAACCATGCCCTTAGTTTAGCAAATAGTATCTGTTAGCTTGTTGGTTTTTGCAGAAACATTTGTATGCTTGTTAAGGATGTAAAAATTGTTTAAAAATGAATTTGGGGTTAAAATCTTTGGCAATTGGATTGATTTGAACTCACTGACCCTAGGAACCAACCCATAGTTTGGAAAATGTATTTGGTAAAGTTTAGGATGGAAAACTTGATTTAGCCCATTTCTAGCCAAATGAAAATAAAGATTTTGGTTATGAAAATGTTTTTGTAAAGAAAACTTTGGGAAAATGTTTTGGATCAAACCTACTGACCAAAGGAAACACTTTGTGGTTTCAAAATTGTATTTGGTGAAACAAAAAAAATGATTCTTCAATTTAAAACCATTTCTAGTCAAATAGAAATGTGGTTTATTTATTAAAAATGGTTTTGGAAGAAAACCTTTGGAAAATGTTTTATTTTAAACTCTCTGACCCCAAACACCAAGTTTTATAGTTTGAAAACATATTTGGTGAACCCTATAGGTTAATGCCTTAGTAAAAATATTTCTACACCACATAAAATGATACTTTGTTTTGAAAATGATTTTGAAGTGAAACCTTTTGTAAAATGACTTTGCCACTTTACAAAATGACCATTAGGTATATTCCAATGTTTATGACCCATTGGGAACCACTTTTCAAACAAAACAAAGCTTGGCATGCTTGCATGCATTACTTTGACCTTGTTATTTTATGTGTTGTTTTGCTTGAATGGTAGATTGAAATATTGTTTGCTTGATTGATTTGTAGTGACTTGAAGTGTGTGAACATTGCAAAGATCAAGGAGTGAACTTATACCCTCTACCAAAAAGGCAAGTGATGCTTCATACTTTTTGTCCCATTACTTTCTCTATGCATTAGTGATTTTTCTAAGTAAAACTTGCATGGAATTTTGCTAAGTATGAACCCTGCTATAGGAAAACCTAGTAGATAAATCCTTAGTAGGATTTTCCTAAGTTAAGATTCTTATTACTATCAAGCTTAGCCTAGATAATAGAAAACATGGGTGGAATATATATTCACACTATGGAAAAATTTCTAAGTCTAAGGACTTGTGTTTTTGTTTAATAAAACAACTAAGTAAATGAATCACCTGGGTGGAATGGGTCTTGCTTGGTGGATTTTGGTTGAGTGGTTCACAAGGCCCATGTTTATGGTTTACCTTGTGTATCTCACTTGTGGATGGCTACCCAGGAACAAAGAGATTTGAGATGTCAAATGTTGAGAAGCTTCAAGTGCAACCACTTGGCAATATGGGCTCTGCCATGATCATGTAGGTTGCAAGAACTTAGCCATATGGACAGAGGGTGGTAGTGTTTGATAGGTTGGAACGCGTCCATTTTGGTCTAAGGGAAGGCTTCTGAAAGATCTTGTCTTGGGAAACCAAGTCTTGTGGGGAAAGTGCACCACCTCTGCAGAGTGTAAAATCTAAGTACTTAGCCATGTCCCTGGTAAAGGACAATTTGAGCATCAAGACATGGAAGCAATCAAGAATCTCATCATTCAAATTTCTAAGTTAAAACTTGTGGATTGAACAAGGGTTGTTTGAAATCTTCAATCTTTGATTGAGAGAAGCTTTGGGAAAAGATTTTGTCAAAACAAAAACTTAGTATTTTCAAAAATGATAAGGAAAATCTATTTTGAGCAATGCAAGCCTCAACTCCACTTAGCCAAATGCATATAGATGATAGACTCCACTATACCACCATAGTATCACTTGCCAATACAATTCAAATGTATTGACCCTTGTGGCTGTAACTTGTATGTTGCAGGTTTGATTGATTTTAGTGAAGAATGATTGATTAGGATTACAAAGTCTACAACCAACATCTGCCTGTGGCACTTTGAAGATGAAGGACCCCATGACTATAGTTATTCTGCTGCAATGTAATGTAATAGCCAAATGAGCTATGTAAGATGTATTAAAACTATGTTATTCCTGGTTATAAAGTTATATTATGACCTTTGTTTCTTGATATTACATCTTAACTGTGGATGCTAGCTATTGATCCGGGGACTAGCATTGTAAACACAGGGGGCTCTATCTTATTAAAGATTGGAACCTCTACAGATGGTATCAGAGCATTGTGTTGCCTGTAGGATTTGTAAACCTAGGATTGGACAAAATCCCTTAGAAAAATAGGAGTTGTACTTGTTCCAAAAACTTATTTACAAAAACACTTGTAAACTCTTTCCTTAACCATTTTGGTTTCAACTCTACATCTCTTCTACTTCAACTTGATGGAAAAGCCTACCCCATGACCGAAGACTACACCATGTGCAAAGGACTTCTTAAACTTCTTCAACTCTAATGACTTCAACATCTTCAGCATATTCCCCAAGGACTTCCAACTTGGATGACACTAAGGACTACAAGTGAGACAAGGAAATCTTGCTCAAGATTTAGAGACTAAGGGAATGCAAAAGTTAGAAGAACCCTTATCACCTTTGAAGTTTTGTGAACAAAGAGTTTATCTCAAGGAAACCATGATCTCATACAAGAAGAATCATGAAGGAAGGAAAGATCACAAGTGAACCATATAGATGGACCACCATAATTTAGTTAAGTCAAAATCACCAACTTATGTGGTGAAACAAAAATATTTTGTTGCCTAAGTATGTGCTAGAACTTTGTTGTTTGAGTGAAATATTTGACTTGTGATTGCATGCACATTGCTTGTGTGAATTGTGATGTGTGTGATTAGAATTATTCCCTTAGAAATATCTTGCCTATTCTAATCTCCCTTCAAACCTAAACAGATGACTTCTCCAAGAGACTCCAACAACAAGGTTGATGACAACAACAACCAAGAGAACAACATGAGAGAACTTATAACAACCCAAAACCAGTTGAGCCAAGAGACAACTCAGCTTTTAGCCAACAACAATGGACTAGACCCAGCCATACAAAGGATTTTGAAACTTCAATCCCAGTTGTTGCAAGGATTGGTTACTCAAGTGATCAACATGGGAGAAAACTTTTTCCAAGGAGCTAATGACAACAAGGATGACAAAGATGCTAATCTAGAAGGAACCCAAGCTAGCAATAATTTTAGATACAAGGATCATGCATCCAAGGAACATGAAGATAAATGTCCCAAGAAGAGAGAAAGATCTCCCACCTATGAAGAACATGAACTAGAAGAACTCCTAGCTTTGGAGAGACCCAAGAAGAAGAAGAAATGCCCCAACCCTAACAAGAAGGATATTACTCAAGTGCAATGTTACAATTGCAAAGAGATGGGACACTCTGCCAATGAATGCCCAGAAAAGAAAAAGAACCAAAGAAATAAACAAGAGGCAATGATACCAAAGGAAAAGAAAGATATCAGCCAAGTGATGTGTTTCAAATGCAAGGAACTAGGCCACTATGCAAACAATTGTCCAGAAAAGATGAAGAACAAGTTAAACAAGTCTATGAAGGATCTCAACCTTGGCCCATGAGTCAAGTATGGAAACAAAGGACACAATGCAAATGTTGCTTACAGAAGTCTCCCTAGGATACCAAGAAGGCCAATATGTAATTTTTGTTTGAGAATTTTTAAGGGTGGTAGTACCCTAGTTGTTTTGAACCTGCTTGTAACCCAGCCTTCCCAAATCTCGGGATGAGATTTATTTTTAAGGGTGGTAGCCTGTCACATCCCAAGATTTTCCAAATCTTGTAATGTGAAAAATAAATGAATAAAATAAAACTTTGTTTGATTTTCAGGGCCAGAAGAAACTTTTTGAATTCAATTGGAACCTCAAACCAATTTGAATCAAAAAGATCCTAAAGGGATTTATAAAGATAAACATTTAATAAAGGAAAATAAAATATTTTGGGAATTACTATTTTGGATCTTTTAATAAAAGATTTTGTTTTCAAATGAAAAGGTGGATTTATAAATAAAGATTATTTTATAAAGCCAAATTAAACCTTGGCCAAGCTTTTGAAATTAAAACATTTTGTTTTGAATAAAATTAGCAAAGGTTTATTTAAATAAAATAATAAGTATTTAATATCCAAATTTTATTAAAGTAAAGGCTTTTCCCATTTTAAATAAAACACTAAAACTTATTATTTATTTTAAATAAGTTTTCTAAGTATTTTATTTTCTTAATTAAAACCTACTGAAATGTTTTGGTGTTATTTTAGATTTCAAAATAAATATTTTAATAAAACAAATCCTAATTGATTTAATAACTAAGGTCCATTTTATTATTAAATGGATCCTAAAATAAAGATGGTTATTTTGTTTTAAACAAGTTTTCCAAATATCTTTTATTTTCAAATAAAACCTACTGTTTTGGTTTTAAAAATATTTAGATTTCAAAATAGGATTTTAAATAAAACAAAACCCTATTTGATTAATAAACCTTGGTATATTTATTTAATTAATAATGGACCCTATAAATAAAATTATTATTTTGATTTTGGATTTTGGTTTATGTTACTGAACAGAACCAAATTCAAAGCTGCAATGTGTGGTGAAAGTTTGAATGGATTTGAACATTGTTTGGTTGTTTGAAATTCAAAAACAAAAATCAGAAATAGAAAAATAAAAGGTTACAGAATAAAAAAAAATGGATTTGGACCTGACCCAACTGAGCCAGCCCAATAAACCCACTCGCAGCCCACCTCCTCTTTTACCCCGAAGCGTTTTCTTTCACCCAGCAGCTCACCCACTCAGCAACTGACTACTGGGCCCCACCTCCACTCCCTTTCTTTCACTGCCAAGCGGACCCCACCCCTCCAGCTCACCGCCTTCAACCCACGACCTGTTCTTCCACCCCCTCTCTCCCGTTTCTGCGTTGAATTCGCAGGCTTAATTCTCGTTTAATGGCGCAATAATTCCGCCCTGCGACCACGCAAGATAAAGCGTCTGCCCCTCCTCTCCACTTCTCCTCTGTCGCCCCACCTCGACACGCCCCCACGCTGCCGAATTTCGCCAGACACTCTCCACTGTCCGACGACGCTCCGGTGCAAATTCCGGCGACCCAGCGCCGCCCCTTGCCTCATCGACCTCGCACACATACCCTACACATCCTGGCGCATCTCCCCGTGCCATTGGTTCGCCCGCGAGTGCCCTGTAACCTCGGCTTTGTCAACACCGAGCGTGCGCCGCCGTCTGCCATTGCTCCGACGAGCATTCCAGGTGAACTCCGACCACCCTAAACTCTATCGATGATGCACACCACTTCCCCAGACCATTCCGCGTCTAACCATTTCCCTATCTTGCCTTAGGGTGCCTTGTAACCCCATCTCCGACGACGCCAGTGCATGCCCGGCGCTGTCCTAAACTTCGGCGAGCGATTGCCGTCCACCCCGAGCGCCCCTTTGACGGAGACGACCACGTTGAGCATCAGCATGCCACGGCAATCTTGGTGAGCCACACCACGTCCCCTCTCGCTTCTTGTATCACCGGCTCCGCCGCTGACAGACCCCGCCGCCGCCACCTGCCACCGTCAGCGCCGCCAGATCCTGGCAAGCACGCTGTAGCCGTAGGATGCGTTTTGACTGGCTAGGATTAGATCTAGACGAAGAGGTAAGTTTGATCCTGAGCCGCTCGATCTAATTTAAATCCAACGCTCCACAACGACCGATCCGTGCGAACCGGTACTGGCGAATAAGAGCAAGCCACGTGGCCCTGTCTGTTCTAATAAAAACAGAATTGATCTATTTGATGTTCCAATTTGAAAAATCCATAAATTTTAAACCACACGTCCAAAAATTACAAATTTTATATCAATGGATTCAGTGGAACAAGCCCTAGCCAACCATGCCCTTAGTTTAGCAAATAGTATCTGTTAGCTTGTTGGTTTTTGCAGAAACATTTGTATGCTTGTTAAGGATGTAAAAATTGTTTAAAAATGAATTTGGGGTTAAAATCTTTGGCAATTGGATTGATTTGAACTCACTGACCCTAGGAACCAACCCATAGTTTGGAAAATGTATTTGGTAAAGTTTAGGATGGAAAACTTGATTTAGCCCATTTCTAGCCAAATGAAAATAAAGATTTTGGTTATGAAAATGTTTTTGTAAAGAAAACTTTGGGAAAATGTTTTGGATCAAACCTACTGACCAAAGGAAACACTTTGTGGTTTCAAAATTGTATTTGGTGAAACAAAAAAAATGATTCTTCAATTTAAAACCATTTCTAGTCAAATAGAAATGTGGTTTATTTATTAAAAATGGTTTTGGAAGAAAACCTTTGGAAAATGTTTTACTTTAAACTCTCTGACCCCAAACACCAAGTTTTATAGTTTTAAAACATATTTGGTGAACCCTATAGGTTAATGCCTTAGTAAAAATATTTCTACACCACATAAAATGATACTTTGTTTTGAAAATGATTTTGAAGTGAAACCTTTTGTAAAATGACTTTGCCACTTTACAAAATGACCATTAGGTATATTCCAATGTTTATGACCCATTGGGAACCACTTTTCAAACAAAACAAAGCTTGGCATGCTTGCATGCATTACTTTGACCTTGTTATTTTATGTGTTGTTTTGCTTGAATGGTAGATTGAAATATTGTTTGCTTGATTGATTTGTAGTGACTTGAAGTGTGTGAACATTGCAAAGATCAAGGAGTGAACTTATACCCTCTACCAAAAAGGCAAGTGATGCTTCATACTTTTTGTCCCATTACTTTCTCTATGCATTAGTGATTTTTCTAAGTAAAACTTGCATGGAATTTTGCTAAGTATGAACCCTGCTATAGGAAAACCTAGTAGATAAATCCTTAGTAGGATTTTCCTAAGTTAAGATTCTTATTACTATCAAGCTTAGCCTAGATAATAGAAAACATGGGTGGAATATATATTCACACTATGGAAAAATTTCTAAGTCTAAGGACTTGTGTTTTTGTTTAATAAAACAACTAAGTAAATGAATCACCTGGGTGGAATGGGTCTTGCTTGGTGGATTTTGGTTGAGTGGTTCACAAGGCCCATGTTTATGGTTTACCTTGTGTATCTCACTTGTGGATGGCCACCCAGGAACAAAGAGATTTGACATGTCAAATGTTGAGAAGCTTCAAGTGCAACCACTTGGCAATATGGGCTCTGCCATGATCATGTAGGTTGCAAGAACTTAGCCATATGGACAGAGGGTGGTAGTGTTTGATAGGTTGGAACGCGTCCATTTTGGTCTAAGGGAAGGCTTCTGAAAGATCTTGTCTTGGGAAACCAAGTCTTGTGGGGAAAGTGCACCACCTCTACAGAGTGTAAAATCTAAGTACTTAGCCATGTCCCTGGTAAAGGACAATTTGAGCATCAAGACATGGAAGCAATCAAGAATCTCATCATTCAAATTTCTAAGTTAAAACTTGTGGATTGAACAAGGGTTGTTTGAAATCTTCAATCTTTGATTTAGAGAAGCTTTGGGAAAAGAATTTGTCAAAACAAAAACTTAGTATTTTCAAAAATGATAAGGAAAATCTATTTTGAGCAATGCAAGCCTCAACTCCACTTAGCCAAATGCATATAGATGATAGACTCCACTATACCACCATAGTATCACTTGCCAATACAATTCAAATGTATTGACCCTTGTGGCTGTAACTTGTATGTTGCAGGTTTGATTGATTTTAGTGAAGAATGATTGATTAGGATTACAAAGTCTACAACCAACATCTGCCTGTGGCACTTTGAAGATGAAGGACCCCATGACTATAGTTATTCTGCTGCAATGTAATGTAATAGCCAAATGAGCTATGTAAGATGTATTAAAACTATGTTATTCTTGGTTATAAAGTTATATTATGACCTTTGTTTCTTGATATTACATCTTAACTGTGGATGCTAGCTATTGATCCGGGGACTAGCATTGTAAACACAGGGGGCTCTATCTTATTAAAGATTGGAACCTCTACAGATGGTATCAGAGCATTGTGTTGCCTGTAGGATTTGTAAACCTAGGATTGGACAAAATCCCTTATAAAAATAGGAGTTGTACTTGTTCCAAAAACTTATTTACAAAAACACTTGTAAACTCTTTCCTTAACCATTTTGGTTTCAACTCTACATCTCTTCTACTTCAACTTGATGGAAAAGCCTACCCCATGACCAAAGACTACACCATGTGCAAAGGACTTCTTAAACTTCTTCAACTCTAATGACTTCAACATCTTCAGCATATTCCCCAAGGACTTCCAACTTGGATGACACTAAGGACTACAAGTGAGACAAGGAAATCTTGCTCAAGATTTAGAGACTAAGGGAATGCAAAAGTTAGAAGAACCCTTATCACCTTTGAAGTTTTGTGAACAAAGAGTTTATCTCAAGGAAACCATGATCTCATACAAGAAGAATCATGAAGGAAGGAAAGATCACAAGTGAACCATATAGATGGACCACCATAATTTAGTTAAGTCAAAATCACCAACTTATGTGGTGAAACAAAAATATTTTGTTGCCTAAGTATGTGCTAGAACTTTGTTGTTTGAGTGAAATATTTGACTTGTGATTGCATGCACATTGCTTGTGTGAATTGTGATGTGTGTGATTAGAATTATTCCCTTAGAAATATCTTGCCTATTCTAATCTCCCTTCAAACCTAAACAGATGACTTCTCCAAGAGACTCCAACAACAAGGTTGATGATAACAACAAACAAGAGAACAACATGAGAGAACTTATAACAACCCAAAACCAGTTGAGCCAAGAGACAACTCAGCTTTTAGCCAACAACAATGGACTAGACCCAGCCATACAAAGGATTTTGAAACTTCAACCCCAGTTGTTGCAAGGATTGGTTACTCAAGTGATCAACATGGGAGAAAACTTTTTCCAAGGAGCTAATGACAACAAGGATGACAAAGATGCTAATCTAGAAGGAACCCAAGCTAGCAATAATTTTAGATACAAGGATCATGCATCCAAGGAACATGAAGATCAATGTCCCAAGAAGAGAGAAAGATCTCCCACCTATGAAGAACATGAACTAGAAGAACTCCTAGCTTTGGAGAGACCCAAGAAGAAGAAGAAATGCCCCAACCCTAACAAGAAGGATATTACTCAAGTGCAATGTTACAATTGCAAAGAGATGGGACACTCTGCCAATGAATGCCCAGAAAAGAAGAAGAACCAAAGAAATAAACAAGAGGCAATGATACCAAAGGAAAAGAAAGATATCAGCCAAGTGATGTGTTTCAAATGCAAGGAACTAGGCCACTATGCAAACAATTGTCCAGAAAAGATGAAGAACAAGTTAAACAAGTCTATGAAGGATCTCAACCTTGGCCCATGAGTCAAGTATGGAAACAAAGGACACAATGCAAATGTTGCTTAGAGAAGTCTCCCCAGGATACCAAGAAGGCCAATATGTAATTTTTGTTTGAGAATTTTTAAGGGTGGTAGTACCCTAGTTGTTTTGAACCTGCTTGTAACCCAGCCTTCCCAAATCTCGGGACGAGATTTATTTTTAAGGGTGGTAGCCTGTCACATCCCAAGATTTTCCAAATCTTGTAATGTGAAAAATAAATGAATAAAATAAAACTTTGTTTGATTTTCAGGGCCAGAAGAAACTTTTTGAATTCAATTGGAACCTCAAACCAATTTGAATCAAAAAGATCCTAAAGGGATTTATAAAGATAAACATTTAATAAAGGAAAATAAAATATTTTGGGAATTACTATTTTGGATCTTTTAATAAAAGATTTTGTTTTCAAATGAAAAGGTGGATTTATAAATAAAGATTATTTTATAAAGCCAAATTAAACCTTGGCCAAGCTTTTGAAATTAAAACATTTTGTTTTCAATAAAATTAGCAAAGGTTTATTTAAATAAAATAATAAGGATTTAATATCCAAATTTTATTAAAGTAAAGGCTTTTCCCATTTTAAATAAAACACTAAAACTTATTATTTATTTTAAATAAGTTTTCTAAGTATTTTATTTTCTTAATTAAAACCTACTGAAATGTTTTGGTGTTATTTT
The DNA here is from genome assembly GCA_916181665.1 of Avena sativa. Lineage (NCBI taxonomy): Eukaryota > Viridiplantae > Streptophyta > Magnoliopsida > Poales > Poaceae > Avena > Avena sativa. The sequence goes on from OV702283.1 coordinate 28,319,521, forward strand.
AGATTTCAAAATAAATATTTTAATAAAACAAATCCTAATTGATTTAATAACTAAGGTCCATTTTATTATTAAATGGATCCTAAAATAAAGATGGTTATTTTGTTTTAAACAAGTTTTCCAAATATCTTTTATTTTCAAATAAAACCTACTGTTTTGGTTTTAAAAATATTTAGATTCCAAAAGAGGATTTTAAATAAAACAAAACCCTATTTGATTAATAAACCTTGGTCTATTTATTTAATTAATAATGGACCCTATAAATAAAATTATTATTTTGATTTTGGATTTTGGTTTATGTTACTGAACAGAACCAAATTCAAAGATGCAATGTGTGGTGAAAGTTTGAATGGATTTGAACATTGTTTGGTTGTTTGAAATTCAAAAACAAAAATCAGAAATAGAAAAAGAAAAGGTTACAGAATAAAAAAAATGGATTTGGACCTGACCCAACTGAGCCAGCCCAATAAACCCACTCGCAGCCCACCTCCTCTTTTACCCCGAAGCGTTTTCTTTCACCCAGCAGCTCACCCACTCAGCAACTGACTACTGGGCCCCACCTCCACTCCCTTTCTTTCACTGCCAAGCGGACCCCACCCCTCCAGCTCACCGTCTTCAACCCACGACCTGTTCTTCCACCCCCTCTCTCCCGTTTCTGCGTTGAATTCGCAGGCTTAATTCTCGTTTAATGCCGCAATAATTCCGCCCTGCGACCACGCAAGATAAAGCGTCTGCCCCTCCTCTCCACTTCCCCTCTGTCGCCCCACCTCGACACGCCCCCACGCTGCCGAATTTCGCCAGACACTGCCCACTGTCCGACGACGCTCCGGTGCAAATTCCGGCGACCCAGCGCCGCCCCTTGCCTCATCGACCTCGCACACATACCCTACACATCCTGGCGCATCTCCCCGTGCCATTGGTTCGCCCGCGAGTGCCCTGTAACCTCGGCTTTGTCAACACCGAGCGTGCGCCGCCGTCTGCCATTGCTCCGACGAGCATTCCAGGTGAACTCCGACCACCCTAAACTCTATCGATGATGCACACCACTTCCCCAGACCATTCCGCGTCTAACCATTTCCCTATCTTGCCTTAGGGTGCCTTGTAACCCCATCTCCGACGACGCCAGTGCATGCCCGGCGCTGTCCTAAACTTCGGCGAGCGATTGCCGTCCACCCCGAGCGCCCCTTTGACGGAGACGACCACGTTGAGCATCAGCATGCCACGGCAATCTTGGTGAGCCACACCACGTCCCCTCTCGCTTCTTGTATCACCGGCTCCGCCGCTGACAGACCCCGCCGCCGCCACCTGCCACCGTCAGCGCCGCCAGATCCTGGCAAGCACGCTGTAGCCGTAGGATGCGTTTTGACTGGCTAGGATTAGATCTAGACGAAGAGGTAAGTTTGATCCTGAGCCGCTCGATCTAATTTAAATCCAACGCTCCACAGCGACCGATCCGTGCGAACCGGTACTGGCGAATAAGAGCAAGCCACGTGGCCCTGTCTGTTCTAATAAAAACAGAATTGATCTATTTGATGTTCCAATTTGAAAAATCCATAAATTTTAAACCACACGTCCAAAAATTACAAATTTTATATCAATGGATTCAGTGGAACAAGCCCTAGCCAACCATGCCCTTAGTTTAGCAAATAGTATTTGTTAGCTTGTTGGTTTTTGCAGAAACATTTGTATGCTTGTTAAGGATGTAAAAATTGTTTAAAAATGAATTTGGGGTTAAAATCTTTGGCAATTGGATTGATTTGAACTCACTGACCCTAGGAACCAACCCATAGTTTGGAAAATGTATTTGGTAAAGTTTAGGATGGAAAACTTGATTTAGCCCATTTCTAGCCAAATGAAAATAAAGATTTTGGTTATGAAAATGTTTTTGTAAAGAAAACTTTGGGAAAATGTTTTGGATCAAACCTACTGACCAAAGGAAACACTTTGTGGTTTCAAAATTGTATTTGGTGAAACAAAAAAAATGATTCTTCAATTTAAAACCATTTCTAGTCAAATAGAAATGTGGTTTATTTATTAAAAATGGTTTTGGAAGAAAACCTTTGGAAAATGTTTTATTTTAAACTCTCTGACCCCAAACACCAAGTTGTATAGTTTTAAAACATATTTGGTGAACCCTATAGGTTAATGCCTTAGTAAAAATATTTCTACACCACATAAAATGATACTTTGTTTTGAAAATGATTTTGAAGTGAAACCTTTTGTAAAATGACTTTGCCACTTTACAAAATGACCATTAGGTATATTCCAATGTTTATGACCCATTGGGAACCACTTTTCAAACAAAACAAAGCTTGGCATGCTTGCATGCATTACTTTGACCTTGTTATTTTATGTGTTGTTTTGCTTGAATGGTAGATTGAAATATTGTTTGCTTGATTGATTTGTAGTGACTTGAAGTGTGTGAACATTGCAAAGATCAAGGAGTGAACTTATACCCTCTACCAAAAAGGCAAGTGATGCTTCATACTTTTTGTCCCATTACTTTCTCTATGCATTAGTGATTTTTCTAAGTAAAACTTGCATGGAATTTTGCTAAGTATGAACCCTGCTATAGGAAAACCTAGTAGATAAATCCTTAGTAGGATTTTCCTAAGTTAAGATTCTTATTACTATCAAGCTTAGACTAGATAATAGAAAACATGGGTGGAATATATATTCACACTATGGAAAAATTTCTAAGTCTAAGGACTTGTGTTTTTGTTTAATAAAACAACTAAGTAAATGAATCACCTGGGTGGAATGGGTCTTGCTTGGTGGATTTTGGTTGAGTGGTTCACAAGGCCCATGTTTATGGTTTACCTTGTGTATCTCACTTGTGGATGGCCACCCAGGAACAAAGAGATTTGAGATGTCAAATGTTGAGAAGCTTCAAGTGCAACCACTTGGCAATATGGGCTCTGCCATGATCATGTAGGTTGCAAGAACTTAGCCATATGGACAGAGGGTGGTAGTGTTTGATAGGTTGGAACGCGTCCATTTTGGTCTAAGGGAAGGCTTCTGAAAGATCTTGTCTTGGGAAACCAAGTCTTGTGGGGAAAGTGCACCACCTCTGCAGAGTGTAAAATCTAAGTACTTAGCCATGTCCCTGGTAAAGGACAATTTGAGCATCAAGACATGGAAGCAATCAAGAATCTCATCATTCAAATTTCTAAGTTAAAACTTGTGGATTGAACAAGGGTTGTTTGAAATCTTCAATCTTTGATTGAGAGAAGCTTTGGGAAAAGATTTTGTCAAAACAAAAACTTAGTATTTTCAAAAATGATAAGGAAAATCTATTTTGAGCAATGCAAGCCTCAACTCCACTTAGCCAAATGCATATAGATGATAGACTCCACTATACCACCATAGTATCACTTGCCAATACAATTCAAATGTATTGACCCTTGTGGCTGTAACTTGTATGTTGCAGGTTTGATTGATTTTAGTGAAGAATGATTGATTAGGATTACAAAGTCTACAACCAACATCTGCCTGTGGCACTTTGAAGATGAAGGACCCCATGACTATAGTTATTCCGCTGCAATGTAATGTAATAGCCAAATGAGCTATGTAAGATGTATTAAAACTATGTTATTCCTGGTTATAAAGTTATATTATGACCTTTGTTTCTTGATATTACATCTTAACTGTGGATGCTAGCTATTGATCCAGGGACTAGCATTGTAAACACAGGGGGCTCTATCTTATTAAAGATTGGAACCTCTACAAAAGATAAGAACGAGTTTGGTTTTGACCAGAAATGGTCTAAGACGTTTAAAAAGGGTTTTACTACAAAACTGTTTTAAATCTTTTTAACAAGGATGTGGAGATGTCCAGTTTTTCTAAAAAGGAGGCTTTTTTTTTCAAAAACTCTTTTTCAACAAAGATATAGAGATGCCAATGTTAGGTCTTTCAAAAGCAACTATAGTGTAGAGCTATCTCGCCATAGCCAAATATGGATCATCTTTGTTTCCTTGTCTCGGTGGTTTGCGAGTACATTCAAAGTACTCACCGGCATTGTCCCTAGCTATTTACTTGGCCAGATTGCAGATGTTAAGAAGTGACGAAGGTGCTGACGTCTATGCGATCTAGGCCGTCTTCCTAGTCAGTTGCTTGTAGGTTAAGGCACGGGCTCTGCGCTGAAGACTTCCGCTATTTGTGTTGTATTCGCCATAATGGCCACTTTGTAAGTTTTTGTACTCAATACTGTAAGGATGTTGTAATGATACTAGTCGGTTATGCTCACGGCTCACTGATCATGGGAACGTGAATTGTATGAATAACGGGTATTCTCGGACCGTAAATCCGGGTACCACAAACATGGTATCAGAGCCATCCCGGCTATAGGAGACCCTAGTTAGCATGGGCGTTAGACAGGACAACCCCTATTTATGAAAACACAAGTTTTCGCAAACTATTTTCTCAAAATATTTTAGAAAGGATTCTTACCTCATCTTCTATTACTTAAACAATTCAAAAAGGGTTACTCTATATCTCGTCTACTTCAACTAATCCGTTTTCAAAAACCAAGTCCAAATTGGAGACTATGAAGCCAAAGATCCCGGAACGAAGAGACCCCAAGACAAGCACAACCAATGAGCTACCAACGATGAAAGACGCTACAAGATCGCCCTACCAATGGAGTCCTTCACTGCCCCCAAATCAACCAAGTACGACACGGACGACAAAGGATGACAAGGCAGAAGCTAAGACCCCCATAACGTCTGTACTTAGGATTATCATCACTAAAGTAGGATTCCCCTTTATGGCGGGTAGTCACCTCCTTAGTACCTATGGTAGGCCTTGTTTTCTTATCATGTGCGTGTATGATGCTTGGAATGTGTTGCTTGTCTGCCTTGGATCATCCGACCCTAAAAGTTTTGACCACCTTGCTGAAGTGAATTATGCTAACCCTCGCAACCTCATAGCCGGAAACCTCTCCTCAGCAGGATGGCCACATAGGAAAGCCTCGACAACCCCAAGAACAGTTCTAAGGTTCCAATGAACCCTTGTTGACTTGTCACCGTCAACCATAGCTTTCCACGCAATATTATACCTCACTCTTTCCGCTACCCTCGAACTCGGAAGACTAACTCCGTGGCCCCGTTCCCTTATACAGCCCGAGACTTTATCTCCACCAGAAAACCCTGCAGATGGCTCCCACCCGCTCAGAAAGTATCATCGTCAGAGAAAGTTTCTGGCCCTTTGAAGAGCAACTGCATGAGATACTGAAGATCATCCGTCGTCCCCAACCTAAGATCAAAGGGACAGAGATTCCTCGCAGCAATTAAAGCATAGCTCAGTGGGTCATCAAGGCCACCATTCCAGCACATGAGAACGACCCCGAGCCCATCATCTTCACCTTCATGGATCACAACTGGGTGGATGGAGTCGTGCAAGCAATACAACAAATCATGGCACGCCTCTGCAAGATCCATGAAGAAGAGATGAAATATGCCCCTTACCATCTGTTCGGGAAGCGTGACAAGGATGGTCTCCCCACCGAATCCTTCCTCACCTGCTGCATTGGAAATCAGCTGGAGAATATGGAATACCTCCTGCAACACCATCAAGAAGACCTCGACAAGACCCATCGTCAAAACATCCTCATGCGTATGGACTCGCCATACTCCGTACCCGGGAGAAGAGTCTTCAAGCCGCCAACGCTCGTCTGGAAAGGAGAGTAGCCGCTCTAACCTCCTCAACTTCTGATTCTATTAACTCCGAGACGGAAAATGAGGAGCTATCCTTCTATGAGTATAAACCTATCTTCCAATCAACCCCAGCAGAAGACCCACCTGCAGAAACAACTCCGGAAGCAGACACGACCCTCACCCTCACTGCCGAAGAGTTGAATATTCCTCATACCCCGGAGGAACTGCAGTAGCCAAAGTCAATGCAACAACTCAAGAAGGGCAACTAGAGTCAAGCAATACCCTTGGAGTAGTTTCCCTCCCTCGAATCAGCCCTGTGGCATAGTGTAGCACCTATGTATCGTCCCAAGACCTGTTTTGTAACTCTAAGTGCCTTGTCGCCATGCGGCACAGACCTGTTTTGTAACCCCTTACGTACCTCCGCCACCAATCAGTTTGAACTTGCTAAATGTATGGATGTTATGCAAGCATGATATCCTTCTTTTCGTGTTTTACCCAAGATGTTGCATCATAACTAACTACCCGGAAGCTAGTAGACGCCCCTTTCCAATAGACCTTCTAACTCATGAAACTGTTCTGATGACGTCGATAGAAGTTACCTACCCCGAAAGAAAGGATAAGTGCCATCCCCCGACATCAGCCTACGACTCCAACCACGAAGATCGGTGACACCACCAAGAACCCCTAGTGTTGCTCTAAGGGGGAAAGACTGTGTCTTTCCCGCCCAAAACCCGATATACCCCTGGAGCCGACCCACTAGTATTCACTAAGCGATGATCCCCTCTCCAACTCCAAACCATCGACCCTGCAAGAAGAACGACAATCGGCACTTCTCCGCATAATTAGAAGGAACTTCGGGAAAGTCCTCCACTCCAAGGTTTACCGCCCCGTCAACACCCCGGTGCATCAAGACCTTGAAGAGAGAAAAGTCAACTACGAGGAGAAGAAGAATCAAATCGCCATCTTGCCTTAGGAAGGAATTACCCTCGTCGACGCTAAACCTACCTAGACTTGTCCTAAGGGGAAAAGACTACGTGTTTTCCATTGGTTTAAAGCCAAACCGCCCGATCCTAAACCACTCAGCTCTGAACTGTAGCTGACCCTGCTTGTTCATTAGAAGACGTTCTAGCACCTCTTGTTTACTACCGCTGAAATTGTCAAGCGGATGTTATCACCCTAACCCTACTCCTGCCTAATCTCGGGACGAGATTATTTTAAGGGGGAAAGGTCTGTACATCCCAATTTCAGCATCCCTGATTAAATGTCCAAAAGGCAAAAATCAGGGGCAACAAAAACTTTTTCTTGCAATGTGTGCTTACTTGTTTGCTTGTGCTCAAGCATTATTTGTGTACTCCTCATCTCAACACTAGTTTACAAAAAGTATTTTACAAAAGGAGATGTCTTGGATCATCTTTCATATTCTCAAATGTTCAGGCATTTCAAAAACCTGAGCCAAGATGACTTTAACACAACCAAATACTTTACTAGCTTCTATTTCCAAAACTATGGAGACATATATATACTCTCCTTATGTTTTCAAGACAGAACCTTCAACTACCCTTATCTCTAGGTTTTCCAAAAACCTTTATTAAAACCTTTTATTCCAATCTTGGTAGTAATACCAAGATGATCCTTATCTTACTTCAAAGCAAAACCCTTCTCCAAAATACCCCTCCTTACCTCAAGCTAGGCTTGATGGTAACCCTAGTAGTAGTTAGATAAGTAATAAAATGAATTGCCTTGATCTGCTGGTTGATGAATTGTCTTGATCTGCTGTTTGCCTTGTTTGCTTAGGAACTAGAGTGAGCTAATCTAGTAGCTCATCCTCTAGGACCCAATCCTTGTTGTGATCATCAATCTCAAGTCCAAGCCTCCAAATCTGGATCTATCCTAAGCCACTAAAGTAACCATCTCCTCTCATGCTCAGATCAATCCAAGAATAATCCCTCTTATTGGTTTCCAACTTAGTGGAAACCCAATCCAAGTATGGATCCCCTCTATTCAAGATATACCTCAGCATCAACCACTTAATGGAAAGGATAAACCCTTGCCACCTTCTCAATTGTTTACCTCTTGCATACTAGTCAAAAACTCCAAACTGCCAAAATGGCTGTCTGGACTTCTTATCTAGATACAATCTTTGGAGCTCTACCTTTTCCAACCCATGTGAATTATTGCGAATGCACTTGAACCATATTGTAGTACATCTTTAGTACTACCAAAGACCACTCTTGCCCTTGGCTAAGCAATTCTATCTCCCACCCATCCATGATGGTTTTGTACTCGATAATAATATTTTCTGCAAATCTTATCATGTTGCCTAATTTGGCAGAAGCTCACATCTATATGCCACCTCCCCTTGACCAACTCTTTGCATGGTTGTGATCTACTAAGAATAGCTTAACAACACCCACTCCCCTTGTTCCCATGGAAGCCTTGTGCTTCTTAAACCCACATGGTTTAGGAGGCTACCTGATGTATTTGCTGTGGCAGCCTTATTTTTCAATGAAGTTTGCCATCACTTCTAGATCACTCCAAATACAACCAAGCCTAACTCTTGCTTCCATGGTCATATATATAACTAGGTCTATCCATCCATATACCCCATGTACCAAGGTGAGCTCTGAGCTCCCTAATCCAACCCTGTTTAGGTGGCATCAAAATAACTAAACCCTAGATCCTCCCTTATCTAGTTTCCATTATTTTCACCACTTTTCTTCAAAACAAAGGTTGAAATTGATGCCTACACCAATTTTACATCATATACCTTGGATATAAGAATCCCCAAATAATTCCCACAATTATTTGGATTATTAAACTATTTTTCTTCCTCTACCTACCAATTTCTCAACAACCTTGTCCTTAAAGGCAAGTTTGCTTTTCTCCAAATCACCTTGTCAACTCAAGGCACATTTGATGCCTATATATCATATCCAATCTTTCCAACTCAAATTTTTTTTTTGAGATACTTTATTATTTCTTTTTGCCCTTTTTCTTAAATGGCAGAAACAATAAATAATTACCCAAAAATACTTTTCCACATCAATAAATCCCAATAAAATTCTCCAATATGTGTTATGGTATTTAGGACCATATCACATCAAAACCAAGCTTGTCCAATATACAAATATCATCTTAGCTTCCATAATCTACTTCAACACATTTTGAAGAAGTGCATTTAAATGGGATTATAATCTCTAGAAAAATCCCATTTAAATCATGAAGAGATTATTTGACCTACCCCACTTACCAGTACCATTTCCACACCTTGTCCAATGCAAATTTATCAACTTCCTTCATAACCACCAAAGTGATCAATTTTAAAAAACCAAGCCAAACTTGAGTCAAACCAAAATCAAACCAGCTCCAATCTTCCCAAGCACTCCTCCACAACATCATTACTCTCTCCTGGTCATGCACAGTACCCAAGACACTGTAGCACCTCCCCTCCCTTGTTCCATATGCTTGTCAGAGAGAGAGAGAGAGAGGCACCATATCTTGTAATATCTTTGTAATAAAGGGACAATAGCTACACCACTCCCCCCTCTCCCTCCCTGGTCGAGCTACAGGCCCTAGCACCTCCCCTCTTGCCCAACCAGCAGACAACACCTTGCCCTTGCCAAATGGACTTGGTCCCTCACACCCCACCCTCTCTTTTGTTTATAAGCCCAAGGCCACCAACAGCTCGCCCTACTGCCCTCATTTGCCCCCAACAGCCTCCACTTACCACCCCAGAGCACCCTCTCCCTCTCCCTTGCTCTGCCTTGCTCGAGAGAGAGGAAGCTAGGAGCTTCGGCCTTCTCCACAAAATCGAGCAAGAGATCTTCTCCCCTGTCCCTATATCCTTGCATGTCACTCTCCTGGTTCCCCCTTTCCCTACCGATGCTAACCATGTTCTTTTCATCGGCATGCAGCAACCCCAGAGGTCCCTGCAGCGAGCTCTGGCGAGCCTTTCCTCGTCCACCCCCGCACGAGCTTCCTCCCGGCGTCAAACCACCCCGTGCCGCCCATCCCCCGACTCGCCGGCGTGCACCGCGTCATCCTGGACCATCCCCGGCTCCTCTCCGTCCTTAGGTAAGGCCCCCTCCGACCCCCGCACCTCTCTGCTAGGGTTTCCTCTCGCCGTTGCCATCGGGAGGAGGACGACGGTCGTGGACCGTCAATCCCCCTTCTAATCCTACGGCCCTCAGGCCCCCGTTCCCCTTCGTCACCGGCGGTCGCTAACGGGCCGGACCCGCCTGTCAGCTCCAAAAACCTCAGATCCCGCGCGTGCTGCCCTGAGCTGGGCCGGATAACTACCCCGCAGCCTACTCCTGTTGCAGATCTGGCCCGGTGGCCCTTTTTCCTTTTTGCTTTCCACGAGATATGTTTCTAGCTAGTTGGAATAAATCATTTTTGAAAATGCAAAACAAATTCAAATGGCTAGATCTAAAATTCCTAAGGTACCTGGGTGTCTTAACTAACATGTAGACCTAGATCTGTACCAAAATGATGTTTAGGTTAAAGATGATAAATCATCTACTAAAATCTGTCCAAAACACTAAATAATTTCTCCAGACAGTTTCCCTCCTCCAACTGGAGCAAATCCAACTTTTAATGGAAGGTACAAACCTTATCTTTCATGTCCCACAGGCCCCATAGTCATTTGCTTCCTAATTTGCTGGTAGAAAAAATAACAAAACAAAGCCTTTTCTGTCTTTAGGAAATTCTCTAGGTCAAACCAAAGGAGTTTTTTACTTAATTCCAACTCCCCTTAAACACACCTAAACATATCTTTCAAAATCCGGCAGCTCATAATTTTACGAGTCTCTGTTGAATACTAGTGAATTAAACTCTTCTGTGCATGGTTTATTCACTAATAAAATAATTACAGTAGCTCTATAACTCCAAAAAGATTGATTCCAATTTCTACAGAAAGGTATATTAAGTACCTATGATGTGTCCTTGGAATCACATTAGAAGCTTCTGTAAAATAAATCCGATGAAAAAGACAAATCCCAGCCAGTACTGTATTTGGGAGTTACTCAAGGGCATTCTGGTAATTGTTTTGAGGTGATTCCAACTCCTATTGATTCAGTCCACCAAATACTACCTAATAACCCAAGGAAATAATTTTTGAAACTCCAGAACAGTTCTGGTGAATTATTTCCTAAAAATAGGGTTTTTCCACTATAAAATTCATTATAAATCCTTGGAAATTGATAAAATAGTGAAACCACTTTTGTTGGCTTCATTTTACCAATACCTATCTGATGGTATCATTTTTTTTACAATGGTATCATACAGATCAGGTCCTTAATCAAAATCCCTCTCTTAGATAGTTCCTAGACTTAAATCCAAAAGGGATCCCCTCTCCCTAATGCCCCCAAAATCTTCTCTCGATCCAATCACATCAAACATCCAACATCCTACTGATGTATAACATGTATTTATATTTTGCTTGCTGTATGGTTTGGTGCTTGTATGCCTTGTATTGATTGTGATGTTGTTTGTTTGTATGTATGCTCGATAACGGTGGTAGTTGCGATTGTGTGACGCCGAGAAGAAGGAAGCATCGGGGTTATCTTTATTATTGGTATTTTTGGTATTTTGGTTATCTAACACCGTCAAGGGACATCTCGCTGGTCACAGGCAAGCCACCATTCCTGAACTCCTGCGTTAACCTACTTCTTTTATCAATTGCTTTATATCTCGTTTATGAATCTCATCATAAAATGCATGGTTTGCTTCAAATAAAAATGCGTGAGTAACTTGGCTCCTCCAAGTTATGGATGAGTGTCCATTAGGACACCTACACTGTTGACACCTACTTTACCCCTTTATATCGAGGCTAAGATGATTAGTATCTTCCCTCTTGGAAACTCATGGTTTTTCAATAATAAAACTTTTTTGGGTTTTACCCTACTACAAAGATTTCAAAAATAAAACCCTTGGAAAGTGGCATCATTTCCGAGTGGAAGTTTTACTAAAGAAGATATGAGGAGAATGAAGAGAAATTCAAGCAAGAGAAAGAGAAGGGATGTTCTAAGCCAATGTCCGGAACAATTTTATCCGTGCAACCACATTACCCCAGACGCTGGGGCTTAGCTCATAGTTTGTGGTCTTTAGCCGGGGCTGCTCGTAGTCGCTAAAGGGGAGAAATCCCCTGAAATCCAGACTTCCATATTCAAGGTACCGGTGCAAAAATTGGGTCTCTCGCGGATGGTATGACTTTTGGTTAGTACGGGAGGAAGTAATGTCACAATTGCTACCGGTCAAACACGGTTTGGAGGTACAGGTCAGTACGGGAGGAAGGACCAGGGCCGTCGTGCCCCATACTCGTGCCGGAGAGAACAAACCCAAAAGGAAAAGCCAACTTTGCTATGGATGGACAAATGAAAAGTCTAGGTTTGATTATCTGAACCCATGTCTATCGTGTGTAGCAGGCCGTGGTTTTATCCTAGCGGATGTATTGTTTCTTGTGGGTAAAGTGCACAAACTCTGCAGAGTCTAATCTATTCGAATAGCCGTGTCCACGGTCAAGGAAGGTTGGAATGGCAAGTTCTAGGAGGACCCTTCGGATAAGTTGATATGAACTAAAGGATGTGACTTGGTCACGAGGAAAGTTAAGAACGAGTTTGGTTTTGACCAGAAATGGTCTAAGACGTTTAAAAAGGGTTATACTACAAAACTGTTTTAAATCTTTTTAACAAGGATGTGGAGATGTCCAGATTTTCTAAAAAAGGGGGCATTTTTTTTTCCAAAAACTCTTTTTCAACAAAGATATAGAGATGCCAATGTTAGGTCTTTCAAAAGCAACTATAGTGTAGAGCTATCTCGCCACAACCAAATATGCATCATCTTTGTTACCTTGTCTCGGTGGTTTGCGAGTACATTCAAAGTAATCACCGGCATTATCCCTGGCTATTTACTTGGCTAGATTGCAGATGTTAAGAAGTGATGAAGGTGCTGACGTCTATGTGAGCTAGGCCGTCTTCCCAGTGAGTTGCCTATAGGTTAAGGCACAGGCTCTGTGTTGAAGACTTCCGCTATTTGTGTTGTATTCGCCATAATGTCCACTTTGTAAGTTTTTGTACTCAATAATGTAAGGATGTTGTAATGATACTAGTCGTTTATGCTCAGGGCTCACTGATCATGGGAACGTGAATTGTATGCATAACAGGTATTCTCGGACCGTAAATCCGGGGTGCCACATGTGCCACGCCTAGGGTAGGTGTGGCCCACCTGGACGACATCTGACTCCTCCCTCTTTCCTATATCTTCCTCTCGGAACCCTAATACCAAGGGAGAGACCATAGAAAGATTTCCACCGCCTCTGCGAGGCGGAAAACACCAAGAGAGAAAGAGCTCTCCGGCAGACGGATTTCTGCTGGGGAAATTCCTTCCCGGAGAGGGGAGATCATCGCCATCAACACCGTCATCAAGCTAGACTTCATCGGGGTCATCATCATCATCCACACCATCATCTCCACCAACACCATCATCACCACTCCATCCCGTTGTAACAATTGTGTTGGATCTTGCATTAGTTCTTAGGGGAAACTTTCCCGGTGTTAATTACTATTGTAGTTGATGCTTGTGAATGGAACCATTGGATTATTGTTTATGTTCAGATTGTTATCCATTACAATATCATCTTTCATATGGATCCATATGATGTCTTGTGAGTAGTTCGTCTAGTTCTTGAGGTGTAACACCCTCAGAATCGACCCTATGCAAGTTTCAGCGCTTCCCGCCAAACCCGCATAGAAACGATTCAAAGGTGCCCACCAGGCACTTTCGTGCGGGTGGAAAACGAAGTAATAACATTACACAACAGTCCTCGATGGGACCCACAGAACAGATATATATATACAACAGCGACTCAATGAGTCAAGAATACAGATATAATATACAAAGATCCAAATCACCTTGAAAATGATAGAGCGTCCGACTACGGATAAGATGCAAATGGGGCTAAGAGCCCTAAAGAATAACCAATGGCGTCCATAACCCTGCCCAGGCCAAGCCGGAAGGGTAACCCTGCTAACGACGTCGATCTCAAAACCTGCTTAAACAAAAGGGGTGCCGACAAAGGGCAAAGGAAAAAGAGGAGCGTCAGTACTGAGGCCAGTACACGGCGAGACTAGAATTCAGCGGTCCTCGCCTACATAGGTATGGTGGACTGCAGCGGCAGCGCGGCACGCACTAAACAACCTATAGAAACTCGATACAACTAGCGGCTATCAGAGAGGGGTAAGAAAGACCTATCCGGAACCAACCTGATACTAACACCAAACAATCCCATCCTGATATTCCCCCTCGAGACCAAACGAGGAAGTCAACCGAGGAACTCACACAGTTGGAAGTTTTATTTATTCAGTTATTGTTGCAGCAATTACTAGTCAGGTGTAGATAATCGTCCTGATAAAATAAACAGTGGGCCGTTTTAGTTAACCATTCCGTTGTAATTGCGACACTTACTAGCCTAATACAATTAACACGAGATATCCCAAACCCAGCAGTTGTGGGTACTTTTATTTAGCCATTCCGTTGTAGTTGCAATACTTACTAGTCAGATACAATTAGCATGAGATATCCCAAAACCCAGCAGTTGTTGGTACTTTTATTTAGCCATTCCGTTGTAGTTGCAATACTTACTAGTCAGATACAATGGTCGCAAGCGACAACCCAAACAAGCAATTGTTGGCAGTTTTATTTAGCCATTCCATTATAGTGAAGCTGATTACTAGTCATTATAAAGTCAAATTTATAGCACTACTTTAGTTATAGTTGTCTATGATCGAGATACTGTGCTCCAAGTCGTCCATAACCGCGGACACGGCTTTCAGAAAGTTTTTACCCTGCAGGGGCGCACAAATAGCAACACACACTCGATCAACCTCGGAAAAACCAAATCAAAACCCAACGAGGCCTTCACGACAAATCAATCACATGATTCAGAAATATTTCAGGGGGCCACCCCTTGGAGTACACCCGCAATGAAGTTAGCTGACTCCGAGACGGACCCGAGGTTTGGGTGGACGGCTGTGAACGACTGGGAACCCAAAACTAGGCTTGTCGACACCGCGAAAACGTGTCCCGATCCTAAACAGTACAGTGTGCTCCTCGCACAATCATAACAAAGCAGTAAAGCATGGCATAGGTACAGGATAGTAAATAAAGCCTCAAACTAGTTTGTGGCCCCAAGAAATAAGAATGAATCAAGCTCTGGCTCAGGGGGGTCCCATAATTCCCCGTATGTGGATAGCGCGAATACTCAAGGAACAGGTATCAAGTACTCGGGGTCCTACGGGACACAAGTGGACGGTTAACAACCAAATAACATCTATTGCCCACCTGTGCCTCTGCTTACCTACTTCAATTTTAGTTATTAAACAATAATTAAAGTGAACGATAATTAAAGCCATGATCATCTCCAACATTAAACATGCGGCAAAGCTCCAACATCTGCGGTACTTGACGACACGCAACAGCACTGAGCAAGCGACTACGACGCGCAGGTCCAACTATCTACCAAACAACGGTAATAGGAGGTGTCCACGACAATATAAGGCTACAAGGGATATCACGGGTACGAAAACTAGAGCATCGCAACACAGATAGCAATAGATCAACAGGAGGGAATAAATACTATAAAGCAAGATAGGTAGAAAGGGGGAGATGCTCGCCTGAAAACATTGCCGAAGGTTCAACCGAAGATCGGGTCGACACTCGCATCAACTCAACGGCCTTATCCGCGAAGACGCAAAACACTAGAATGAACACCGGAGGCACTATTTAATGCTACGGCAAAAGATCGGGCATGATGCATGTATGATGTATGACATGGCAAAGATGCGATGCAATTGGGCAATATTAAGTGGAACCGGGGTCCCGACAATTAATTAGGTGGTTCATGTTGTTTAGCTACCCCGCAATTTAATTGTTGTCTTAACATGGCAAAGATAGCACCGGTTCGCTATACAAATTTAAATGGGACCAATATACGACTAGAAAGGCACGCATATGGACCCCATATTTAATTATATGGTGAATCGGCATAAGGCCCCCAAACCACATAAATATGTATGCAAACATGTATGATTTAATGCAACAAGTCTATATCATTATAAAAATAGGGGCTTAGGGAAAGGTTCACACATCTGGGTTCGGACGATCTTGGGGTTCGAGGGGTCGGCCTCAGGGTTCAGGGTTCGACGGGATCGGCCTCGGATACAAGATGGAGAACTTGTCGTGACGTGCCGGAGATCTTGGTTCCAAGCGGTCGATCTTGTCGTTGAGAAGATCTTGTCGGGTCCGCGGTCGTCGGGTCGTGTCGTTCCACGGCGGAGATCTTGGTGTTCCGGGCCTCGGCGTCCGAGAGGAAGTGCTTGGCGCTCGGCGTCCTTCGGTATCCATGTCGACGGTCTTGGCGTCCGGGGATCCTCTGGGTTTCCACCGACAACCTTGAAGGCTCCGGCTTTGGTTGCTCGTAGTGAACTTGGTTCCGCGTCGGAGTTCATGAGGATCCACGAAGCAGAGCATGGCGTTTGATACCCTTGTCGGTGGTTCCTCGAGGGTCATCGATGGTTCATCGGGCTCGCTCGGGTCTCTATCAGGTCGGGGTAGATCTTGGTGGTTACTATGCTCCTACACGAGCATTGGCGACGCATGGTTCAGAGGAGCTTGGTCGGCGTTGCGGAGACGACCCGGCAGACGCGCGGCAACGCTGGCAGGCTCGGTGACGTACGGAAGGCCCGGGTCGCGCAGGGCGGTGCACACGTCCGGACTTCGTGACGGCGCCAGACTGAAGCGGCAGCGGCACGTGCGGGTGTGTCGCTAGGGAGAGCGGGCAGGGCTCCGGCGGTGATGGGCCGGCAGGGGCAGAACGGAGGAGGGGACCTGGCCGGCGACGCGAGCAGGCGAGGTCGACGGCAGGTCGATGGCGAGGGGGCGGGCCTGGCGGCGGCGGACAGAGGCGCTCGCAGGGCAGCGCCGGAGGTTGAGGAAGCGGGGACCACGGCCAGCGGAGGAGGGCGCCGGGGCTCGAGGCCGGAGGACGCGCGCAGGGCGCCGGAGGCGGGGTCGAGCTGGAGAGAGCGCCGGAGGGGAGGAAGAGGGGGGCCGGGGCGGAGGACGCGCCGGCGGCGAGGAGGAGAGGAGGACCCGGCGGCAAGGCGGGGACGCGGGAGGAGGCCGGCCGGAGGGACTCCGCGAGGCGGCGGGGAGCTGCCGCGGGTGGCCGACGCGGCGGAGCTCCGAGGAGGAAGGAGACGTGGCGACGGAGGCGGGTGGCCGGCCTGGGGGAAGAGGTGGGCGGCGGAGCTGGTGGAGGTGGGGAGCGAGCGAGGGGGGCGGAGGAGCCCGCTGGCGGCGGCGGCTAGCCGGAGGAGGAGAAGGAGCGGGGTCGGGCAGAGGGGGAGCGGAAGAGGGACAGAGAGGAAGGAGAGAGCGGGCAGGGCGCGTCGGGCGGCGGCCGGACGCGGGGCTACGCGGCGGCGCCAGGGAGGAAACGGGGGAGCAGGGGAGGGTCGGAGGCCGCAGGGTGCGGGAAGGGGCGAGTCAGAGGTGCGGCTCGAGCGGGGGGAGAGGACACGGTGGGGAAGAGGAACAGGGGTGGGGCCGCGGCGTGGGGCCGCGCGGGGTCAGTGGGACCCGAGGGTGGGTCGGTGTGGGGGGGTGGAGCTGCGTGAGGGTGGGTGTTGGGTCTGCAGGTGGGGCCAGGGTGCGGGACAGGGAGAGAGGGCCCGGGTGGCAGCGGGTGAGTGTGTGGACAGGGAGGGGGCGCGTGGTGTGCGTGTGTTTGCTGTGTGTGTGTCCAGGAGAGAGAGAGAGGGAAGGGAGTTGGGGGTTAGGATTGGTGAGGTGGCGGTGGGTGTGATGAGGTGGAGGGAAGGTGAGGTGGAGGGCACTGGTTGGTGGGTAGACTAGGATTGGGTGGGAATAGGTTTAGGTGGACCGTTTTATTCTGGGGGTGGCCGACTAGGTCGGATCGGCCCGGTTTGGCTGCCCCCACTAAAATAATTAAATATTTTATTTGTTTAAAACAGGGCTTTTGCAAACCGACAGCAGACAAAACAAAATA
The DNA here is from genome assembly GCA_916181665.1 of Avena sativa. Lineage (NCBI taxonomy): Eukaryota > Viridiplantae > Streptophyta > Magnoliopsida > Poales > Poaceae > Avena > Avena sativa. The sequence continues at coordinate 28,337,239 of OV702283.1, forward strand.
ATCCGGAGACCCGGGTTTTGCGTTTGGAACATAGACGGGGCGCTTAGAAAACAAGAACAGGTTTTTCCGCAAATAGTTTTATGCAAGCAAATGCAAGCTGATGACGATGCTCAAATGCAAGGTGGCATGATGACATGAGCATGCGGTCATGATGATGCAATGCACAAAAACAACGCGATTTTCTAGTAGTGGAATTGCGGGATGCCACATGAGGACATGGGAGAAGTCATGTTGTTAGTAGTGGATTTGTGTTGAGATATTATTCAATGGTTTAGTATTTAAGTTGTGGTGATATTCTTCTAGTGGTGTCATGTGAACATCGACTACATGATACTTCACCATTTATGGGCCTAGGGGAATGCATTGTGTATTTGGCTACTAATTCTGGGGTTGCCGGAGTGACATAAACCTGAACCCCTGTTAGGACACCATTGCACAAGGGAGCGTAGGATCTCAGAGTTTAAGGCTGTGGTTAGGTTTATATCTTAATTACTTTCCTGTAGTTGCGGATGCTTACATGGGGTTTAATCACAAGTATGTATTAGTCCAAGTAAGTTCGGTACATTAGCATAGGTTCACCCACACAACACTTACAACACCAAAGATGAGTACTCAGCTATTTGAAGCGAAAGCACTGGACAGAATTCCCATGTGTCCTCGAGAATGTTTGGTCCTTATAAGTATTCCCACCAGCTTGTCCTTTGCTAGGAAAGGATTGGGCCACTTGCTGCGTTTGTTCGTTGTCTTTATTACTTGCACTTTGTTTTGTTTCTTTATCAGAAAACTCCTAAAAATCCGTTTGTTAAGTATTTACAGAGATTTCCTGCTCCATACCACTAGTCAACACCTTCTGCTTCTCGTTGGGATCGACACTCCTATTTATCAAAAGTACTACGATACACCCCTATACTTGTGGGTTATCAAGACTATTTTCTGGCGCCGTTGCCGGGGAGTGCATCGCTATTGAAGAGTGGAACTGGTAAAGGAAACTTCTACTGTGAGTATTTATTTTTGTTTCTGTTTGTTACCTTGTTTCCAATATGGATAACCCACATGGTTTTATGTTTGGGAAAACTACTACCACTGTTATGGTACTAGATGAATCACCACCTGTTGAGATAGATCCTTTTAAGATACCTACAAGTATTGTTGATCGTGTTATGGATAATTATTATTTAAGGGATGGAACTGTCCACCCTGGTGATCATTTGCTTTTTATCCATGAATTATGCAGGTTGTTTAAGTGTGCAGGTATCACAACTGAATAGGTGAAGAAGAAGTTACTCTCTATATCCTTGAAGGGGAGAGCTGAAGAATGGTATAAGCTGCTGAAGAATGGGCAATCCATGGAATGGGAGGAAATGGCATCTGATACGTCGGAAACGTATCTATAATTTTTTGATGCTCCATGCTTGTTTAGTATCTACTTTGCTTTACTTGTCCACACTTTGTGATGCTTTTTACGTGTTTTCTGGTACTAACCTACTAACAAGTTGCAACAGTGCCAGATGCCTATTTTCTGCTGTTTTTGCTTTCAGAAAAGTTAGTAAAGAAATACTCTCGGAATTGGATGGGACAAACAACAACGTCAATTACTTTCCGTAGGGAACAAGAAGTCCAGAGGGGAGCCGGAGGGGCCAGCCAGTGGGGCCATACCCATCCCAGGCGCGGTGGGCCTAGCCCCGCGCTTGGCTAGGGTTTGCCACCCCTGGCCGCCTCCTCGGTCTCCCCCTTCACCTATAAGAAGCCCTCGATGCAGAAACCCTGAGGACCCGATCAAATATCCACGAAACCATCTATAGCCGCCACCACTATCGTCCCTAGATCGGGGGGGTCTGAAGTTCTTCCCGGCACCCTGCCGGAGGGGAGTTCATCTTGGAGGCCTTCTCTCCGGTATGATGCGTGAGTAGTTCCCCCTTGGAATATGGGTCCATGTAGTAGATAGATGGTTGTATATCCTCCTTTGTGCTTTCATGTATAGATCTTGTGAGCTTCGTTCATGATCAAGATCTAATCTATTTGTAATCATGCATGTTGTGTTTGCGGGCATCCGATGGATATTGAGATTATTATGTTGGTTTGATTAATGGTTTTGTATTTATGATTCTATCATGTCTGTGTTGTTTGTGATCATGCATGCTCTCCGTTGTTAGTAGATATCTTGGCCAAGTAGTTGCTAGTGACTCCAAGAGGGGATACTTCAGTTGTAGATGTGCTATTGCCACTAGGGAGGAAACAACGGTCTCTTGTTCATGGAACATGTGGACTGTTTACCTTACACACTTTGCTTAAAGCAGTTGTCTGTTCCTTGCAACTTAATACTAGAGGGGGTTCGGATGATAAACTGAAGGTGGACTTCTTGTCATAGATGCAGTTGGATGGCGGTGTATGTATATTGTTGTATTGCCCAATCGAATCTCATAGGATCTTTCTGACTAGTAATTGCATTGTTATGCCTTGCTCAGTTCCTGTCAATTGCCCTACTATAATTTTTTTACCCTTCATGCCATGTTGTTTATCTAAGGAGATCACCTCTAGTGAACTATGGACCCCAGTCCAATCTTTACCATTGATACATCCTCCACTGTTATGTAACACCCCGGTTCTGATAAGACCGTGGCCTCTATGTGACATGCCAATCCCTGGATCGGTTCATTGGCCCACAATAGAGTAAGATAGATAATCATAGCAAAATAACTGTGTATCATGATCTACAAAGATCCAGAGTACCATTATTACAATATAAAAGCTTAGCATAAAGCTAGCTCAAATTGTTCAGGTAGCAACAAAAGCGAGTAAATCCTCCAATCTTCAAATTGCCCACAAGTGAACAAGTGCCGAGTGGAGTACCGTGGCCTATAACGATCAATCAGAATCGGAATAACCTGCAGCATAAAACGCAACAGCCCCGAAGGGTCAATACATGGAATGTATGGCAAGTAGAGCTAGTAATGGAGACAATAGTACTAACATCTACATGCATATTTGGCAAGTGGAGCTGTGTCTGGCTTTCATTTGCAAATAACTTTATCCTACTTTCATAAACAGTTTTGAATTTTCTTTGAAAAGATCCCAATTAAGATAACCCAACAATATTAAAACAATTATGAAATTAGAATGAGCGAGAAACATGTCATGGAATCAATATCTAGCAACTCAGATGTCCATAACCGGGGACACGGCTAATCGATTAGATTGAACACTCTGCAGAGGTTAGTACACTTTACCCATGTGACTTGGCCAGCCCAGCTCGTACCATCACTCTCATTTTGGGTGATGATAGGGAGAAGACCAAGAAGAGACTGTTCGGGAAGTAGCCAATCCCGACGCGCACCGGTCCAACCTACCAAAATTCTACATCTCTGGATACGCGGGTTCGAGTTACCACAACCTACTAAGTCCAACGAACCGCCCATTTCATTATTGGCACATGGTTGTACACGTAAGCTACACAATAAAGAAGCCAATCATTCTCTCTTGATACCTGGGTGCCTTTCCGCAATGAAACCACCAAAATTTATCAATACCATCACACCCAGGGGATTCATTGATTAAGTTGTTTTAGTTTTCACAAACCAATACTTTGAGAAAACAAGTACCAATGATGTAACCCAGCCCTCGTTCAACATAGCATGGCTAAGCACATCTACAACGGTGGTTCATCTACAAGGAAAGCCCTACCACATAATAGGACATAGCATAGCGATAGTATCATCCTACACATGCATCTACAAAATACACGACAATGCATTGAAAATAGTAGGACGATATCATGAACAAAGTAGCATCTACTTGCCTTGGTTGTAGCGGTCTGGAGCACAATCCTCACACGAACAAGCGTTGCACTCAGCACAATCTACACGACACAATTGCATTCATAAACAAACAATCCACAACATATGCAACAAATATGATGCATAAATGCAAGAACGGCAAGTGAATTGGTGCTACAGCTGCACCACATAATACTAATACATATTACTACCGAATACATGCATGGAAAATAGATTTGGCGCTAGGGAAACTATTAACCAAAAGTAGTGATCACTACTAGAGCTAGAACTTAAATAATTCACTACCGGTAGTAAATAGTTCATAAAATCCTGGAAAAATTCTACCGCATAGGCATCTCTGATAAGAAACAGTACCAACTGTAATTACTCAAAAAGGAGTTATAAAACATCCCGAGTAATTAAAACACTGCAGAAAGCCATTAGACAAATACTGCAGAAGTTTTTACTGTAAGCCTATCTTTTTATTTCGCGATGAGATTCCCCTCGTTCATACGAGTTCAGGGACATATCACACGCGATTTTTGGAGCTACGAAACTTTTACTACGAATTTATTACTCCGAAAAGGACATTAACTAGTTTGATTAAACTGTACTAAACCTGACAGTAAAAGTCTGAACCAAGGCTACAGCGAGATTCTACACGACTCACTGAACTCGTGCATATTTTATTTGCAATTTTTGTCCAAGCGGTTGAATTACTACGCAATTTACAAGATTCTACCGAAATCTGTCAACTAATAGGATTAACGAAATTGACCCAGTCAACTGTGTCTGATGACTGGGCGCTGACTGGGCGTCTGACCAGTCAACGTCTGGGGCGTCTGACTAGTCAACGTCTGGAGTGCTGACCAGTCAACGAACGATCTAAGCCCCTGATCTGAGATCTGACGGTGGCTGCTGTCTTACCGGAAACGGACTGCGAATCGAACTCCGGCGAGCTCCGGACGGCGGCGACGATCGGTTTCGGCGTCGTGGTTCTACCTGCACGTACACACACGATCAACTACGGCTCCCGGAATAATAAACGCGCGCGCGTATGCGGCGATCTGCAGGGCGCAGATGGCGGCGGCGGATGGAGACGCGGAGCACGGGAACAGAAAGAGGAGATCGAGGCGAACCCGGCAACAGACGCGGCGATGGCCGGCGGCGGAGGGGTGGCCGGCGGCGGCGATGAGAAGCGGAGGCGGCGGCGGCGATCGGCGCCTGGGAGGCGCGCGCGGGGCAGAGGAGTCGTGGCGGCGGGGTGTGAGGCAGGGGCACGGGTCCCAAGGCAGGGCCCCACTTTAAAAACTCTTGCGCGCGGAAAGAAAGGAAAAAAAACTGAAACAGAATCGGTCCGCGGTTGGACTCCGTTTCGGAAATCGGTCCGGATTTTCGGACCGTTTTCCGTCGGTTTACTAAAACGTCCGAGTCTTTTGCATACGAACTCCGATTGGAGCGATTCTCGCGCCTACGGGTTCGTATCGTCGAGGGGAACAACCTTCAGTCGAAGTTTGTGCGAAAACTCGAACCTACAGGGGTGGTTGTTGCAAGTCTTACTAGAGCTCCCCGCAGGAAACTTGGATCAAAACAAAATAGGGTTTTACAATAGGCGTTTCGCCGAACCTTTCTACTCGACGGTTTTGCATGGAAAGATATGATGCAATGCTATAATGATATGCAAGACCAAATCTAAAATTTGGGATGTGACAAGACTAAGCCCCTTAAGATGAATCTCGTCCTCGAGATTCGGCGCGGCTAGCAAATAGGTGTGGGTAGTCCTCTCGGATGTCATCTTCATGCTCCCAAGTGGCTTCCTCTTCGGTGTGGTGACTCCATTGCACCTTGCAAAACTTGATTGTCTTGGTACGGGTAGTCCTTTCTGCTGTCTCCAGAATCTTGACCGGTTTCTCCTCATAGGTCAAATCATTCTCCAGCTGAACCTCCTCTAGCGGTACAGTGTCTCTCAACGGTGTATCCACCATCTCCGGATGGCACTTCTTCAGCTGGGATACGTGGAACACGTTGTGAACAGCAGACAGAGCCTCTGGCAACTCCAACTGATAAGCAACCTCTCCTTTGCGTGCCAAGACTCGATACGGTCCAATAAATCGAGGTGCCAGCTTACCCTTAATTCCAAATCTCTTGATTCCACGAAGCGGCGATACTCTAAGGTATGCTCTATCACCTATCTCATACACCACTTCCTTGCGCTTGGCGTCAGCGTAGCTCTTCTACCTAGATTGTGCTACCTTCAGTCTGTCTCTAATCAAGGCGACCTTCTCCTCAGCGTCCTTGATCAAATCAGGTCCAAACAACTAACGTTCTCCTACTCCATCCCATAGCAATGGTGTTCGGCACCGTTTCCCATACAGTACGTCGAACGGCGACGTCTTGATGCTGGTTTGATAGCTGTTGTTGTAGGAAAACTCGGCATACGGCAAATTCTCATCCCAACTAGAACCATGAGCCAAGGCGCAAGCTCTTAGCATGTCCTCCAAAATCTGATTCACCCTCTCGGTCTGTCCATCAGTCTGTGGGTGAAACGCTGTGCTAAACTCCAATCTAGTACCAAGTGACTCGTGCAGCTGGCGCCAGAAGTGTGAGGTAAATTGGGTGCCTCTATCAGATACGATACTCTTGGGAACTCCATGTAGACACACAATCCTGTCCATGTAAATCTTGGCCAACTTTGCACTCGTATAGGTCGTCTTTACCGGTATAAAGTGGGCTACCTTGGTCAAATGGTCGACCAATACCCAAATAGAGTCATATCCTGACCTGGTCCTGGGCAGTCCTGTGATAAAGTCCATTCCCACTCTATCCCATTTCCAATCCGGCACGGGCAAAGGCTGTAGCAGTCCTGCTGGTTTCTGGTGTTCCGCCTTCACTCGGCTACATACATCACATAGGGCGATATGCTCTGCGATGTCTCCCTTCATGTTGTTCCACCAGAATCTGTCCTTTAAGTCCATATACATCTTCGTATTGCCCGGATGTATGGAATACGGCGAGTCATGAGCTTCCTGCAGAATCAACTTCCTTAACTCCGGATCGTTGGGCACACACAAACGATCTCCATACCACAAGGTACCTTGCTCATCCTCGCGGAATTCCCTTGCTCGACCTTCCTTCATCTTTTCCTTAACTTCATCTATCTCTTTGTCTCCCACTTGAGCCTTCCTGATTCTGTCCTGAAGCATTGGCTGGACTTCCATTGTTGCTAAGTACCCTTCAGATACTACCTCCAGTCTAAGGTCCTTGAATTGCTTGCACAATTCCTCAGGCAATTCACCAATTGTCAATCCATTGGCATAGACCTTCCGGCTCAGAGCATCTGCTACTACATTGGCTTTTCCTGGGTGGTATTGCAAATTCATATCATAATCCTTGATAAGCTCCAACCATCTCCTTTGTCTCATGTTCAATTCCTTCTGTGTAAATATGTACTTCAGGCTCTTGTGGTCGGTGTACACATCACAGTGTTTTCCCATTAAGTAATGCCTCCATACCTTGAGCGCATGAACCACTGACGCTAACTCCAAGTCGTGTGTGGGGTAATTCCGCTCATGGTGCTTGAGTTGTCGCGAGGCATATGACACTACTCTCCCATCTTGCATCAGCACACTCCCAAGTCCCTGTCGTGAAGCATCATAGTACACTTGGAAATCCTTCTGAAGATCTGGTAAACACAGAACAGGCGCAGTTACTAGTCGACGCTTCAGTTCCTGAAAGCTGGCTTCACATACGTCTGACCATTCAAACTTCCTCTCCTTCTTCAGAAGTTCAGTCATCGGCTTAGCAATCTTGGAAAAGTTTTCAATGAACCTCCTATAATATCCAGCAAGTCCCAAAAAGCTTCGAATCTCTCCAGCATTCTTGGGTGCTTCCCACTCAGTTACTGCAGTCACTTTGTTTGGATCAACAGCAATTCCTTCTCCTGACACTACGTGTCCAAGAAATCCAACAATGTTAAGCCAAAATTCACATTTACTGAATTTGGCATACAGCTTGTGTTCCCTCAGCTTCTCCATAATCATCCTCAGATGTTTCTCATGCTCGGCATCATCCTTGGAATATATCAGTATGTCATCAATAAACACCACCACGAACTTGTCCAAATACTCCATAGATACCTTGTTCATCATGGTCATGAAGTATGTCGGGGCATTTGTTAGTCCAAAAGACATAACTGTATACTCATATAAACCATACCTAGTGGTGAAGGCGGTTTTCGGTACATCCTCCTCCCGGATCTTCAATTGAAAGTAGCCAGATCGCAGATCAATCTTGCTGAACACCTTTGCTCCTTCCAGTTGATCAAACAAATCATTTATGTTTGGCAAAGGGTACTTGTTCTTGATGGTTACTTCATTCAGCGAGCGATAGTCTACCACTAATCTCTTGGTGCTGTCTTTCTTCTCCACAAACAGAACAGGTGCTCCCCATGACGACGCACTAGGCTGAATGAATCCCTTTTCCAGTTGTTCCTTCAACTGTTTCTTCAATTCCTTCAGCTCATCGACATCCATCTTATATGGTTTCTTTGCTATAGGTCCTGTTCCCGGCAGCAGGTCGATAAGAAACTCTACATCTCTGTCAGGTGGCATACCTGGCAGCTCTTCCGGAAACACGTCGGGGTAATCCCTAATCACTGGCACAGTATCCATGCTAACCCCCTTAAGATGATTCAACTTACACCTTCTCGGTCGTGCGGCTGACTTGAATCTAATCCTCTTACCATCCGGGGTTTTGAGTGAAACAGCTCGCTGTGCATAATCTATGTGTCCCCCATGCATAGACATCCAATCCATACCCAGAATGACATCTAATCCCTGTGAATCCAGTACTACCAAATGTGCAATGAAGTTGTGTGTTCCAATCTTCACAGTTAAGTCGTGGCATCCCGCGCTAGCTATCATAACTCCTCCAGGTGAACTCACTCTAATAGACCTTTTCATAGACTCAGTAGGTAACTTATACTTATCCACAAATGCCCTTGATATGAATGAATGCGATGCACCAGTATCGAAAAGTATAAGTGCAGGGTAAGTGTTGATTGGGAACTTACCAATCACAAGGTCAGGCTCATCTGGAATCTCCTCCACATTCATGTGGTTCACTGTGGCCTTCTCACCGTTGGTTGGCTTCAGTCCTTTCCTCTCCGGACAGTTGTCAGCATAGTGTCCCTTCTGCTTGCACTTGAAGCACGTCACCTCACTCAGATCCTTCTTCACGAAGTTGCGATCACGGTTGCGGTCATGTCCACCGTGTCCTCCAGAGTGGTGAGAGTGTACTCCCTTGTTGCTGTGGTGGCTGCTCCTATGGTTGTCATGGCGATGTCCATCGCGGCGGTCATGGTTCCCATGGTCACTTCCTCCAGGCTTGGAGTATCCATCATACGAAGTGCGAGTCTTGTGGTGTGAACCAGAGTGGTGATTGTTGTTCTTTCTCTTGCGGTTCTCCACTTGCTTGTGCTTCCCTTCGAAGATCCTAGCCTTGTCCATAAGCTCTTGGAAAGTGGGGCAATAAACCACCAGTAGCTGTACTGAAAGCTCATCACTGAGGCCATCCAGGAATCTCTCCCTCCTTTTGGCATCAGTGTCAACATCCTCAGGTGCATAACGGGACAAGTTGTTGAACTCCTCAATGTACTCGGCCACGGTGCGATTGGTTTGGCGCAAGTTGCGGAACTCCTTCCTCTTCAGGCTCAGAACTCCTAAAGACACGTGGTTGGTCCTGAAACCTTCCTCGAACATTGCCCAAGTCACGGTATCCAGCGGGTGGGTGATCTGAAATGTGTCCCACCAAGAAGCGGCTGGTCCCTCCAGTAGGTGAGCGGCAAACCTCACCTTCTCAGCATTAGTGCATCCGACAGTCACTAGATCCTTGTTGACTGAACGCAACCAGTCGAGAGCAACCATTGGTTCCGTTGCAGTAGAGAACTTAGCTGGCCTTAACCTCAGAAATCTGGTGAGAGCATCTCCCTGAGGCTGATTGTTTCCATTGTTGTTGTTCTGATTCGCCATGAACTGGGTCATCACTTGGGTCAGCTGTGCCTGAGCTGCCATGAGCTGCTCCATCTCAGTGGGTTGGTGGCGGGGAGGCATCTGCGGTTCAGCATAGGTAAGTTTAGAAAGAATCAACTACGATAATAGGATTCTACCCATGCATATGATCAAACAACAACAAGCAATAGTAGACAATCACAAGCAAGCAACACATCAACAAACAAGCGATCCAGCAACATCCCAGGTGTTATCCTAGCAGTATATAACTACTGAAATAGTTTTGCAAGAGTTGGCAATGGTTAACTAAACAGTTGATCAACTAAACAATCAAAACAGCAATCTGCCAGAACAGTCCAGCAGCGTTCACGAATTTTTCCGCCTGACTTAAACTCGTCAGAAAAATTAACCAATTTTTGTGCATATGGCACAGAGAGTTCCGCATCAGCCCAATTTTTTTCAGATTTTGCCGAGTTACCAGAAAAATATGAAAAATCGCGCAGTACTGCTGTATCAACAGAAAAACTGCAGCGAAAAACACACAGATGATAACCAAATTGCCATAACTCTTTCATTAAAATTCGCACAAATAAATCCTGGGATATTGAAGTACACAAATAAGCAACTAAACACTTTTAATCTAACACGAACTAAGCTTCACAATGATCGAGACTAATCCTAACGAATTCGCCTAACGTGGACTAATTGGTGGACTTCTATCTACTTCTTGAAGAGATTGAGGTAGGTCCTTGCGGTCATGCGTTGGCGCTTCGGCTCGCGGTACAACCATGGCGGCGGAGTGTACACCTCTCCTGAACCATCACTTGAGACTTCAAACTCCACCTCTTCTGGATCCTCCTCTTCTTCTTCATCCTCAGCTGCTACAGCAACAGCTTCATCTCCTCCACCATCATCGTCTCCATCATCATCATCCTCGTCCTCATCATCATCTTCATCTCCACTGTCATCATCTTCCCCATTGTTGCCATCATCTCCATTGTCATCATCAGAGGGTGGATTCAACTGTGCTTGGAGAGCGGCAATCTGGGCTGTCATAGCTTCAATGGTTTGGTCCCTTTCCTGGACGGTCCCTTGCAACTGTTGTATGCTCTGGGTATTCTCTTGCACAGTGCCATGAAGATGGGCTATGGTCTCATCTCTGGCTATCAGGGCAGTCTCCAGAACTCCCACAGCTTCATGCAAAGTGTCAATCTCCTGTCCTTGGACCACTATTCCATTGCTAGTAAAGTCTGCTATCTCCTTCAACATCCTTTCCTTCTCTGCTAAAGCTCCATTCTCCCTCTCCATGTCCTCTATGTGCCTCCGACGGGGCGGCATGTTGTTCCTGTCGCCCGGGGTAATCACAATGTTCCCTTCTTCATCACGCCTTCCATAATCATGGTAGGGTGAATCTGCTGGCAGTAGGTGTCGGACATAGTGGCACTGGCGAGACAGGGCTTCATGTACAGCCAAGTTGATTCCAAGTCCCCTGTTGCAGTATATCTTGGTGTAGACCAAGTGTGCGGGGTTTGGCAAGGCGGCATCCCTGAATATGAAGGTAGTGATCTCCAATGCATCCTCTCCATATCCATAGGTGTACAGCCTTCTTCCCTTGAACATAGGCAGTGGCAATCCCAATGACTGAGAGAGTTGAGCTAACTGCCTTGCAAAGGGCCTTGGTGACTCCATGGTGACATACTCAGTCCTGACGTCTCCCATCTATCAAGTAAAAGAGGAAAGTGTGAGAATAGCATATGGTAAGAATATACGAGGGTGAAAGGCATAAGAGGAAAGACAGTGTTAATATAGGCTTAATAACTCTATGGCTTCCTAATCCAATCCTAGGTCACGATCCTACAGTCGACACACGGGCTCTGATACCATCCTGTAATACCCCGGTTCTGATAAGACCGTGGCCTCTATGTGACATGCCAATCCCTGGATCGGTTCATTGGCCCACAATAGAGTAAGATAGATAATCATAGCAAAATAACTGTGTATCATGATCTACAAAGATCCAGAGTACCATTATTACAATATAAAAGCTTAGCATAAAGCTAGCTCAAATTGTTCAGGTAGCAACAAAAGCAAGTAAATCCTCCAATCTTCAAATTGCCCACAAGTGAACAAGTGCCGAGTGGAGTACCGTGGCCTATAACGATCAATCAGAATCGGAATAACCTGCAGCATAAAACGCAACAGCCCCGAAGGGTCAATACATGGAATGTATGGCAAGTAGAGCTAGTAATGGAGACAATAGTACTAACATCTACATGCATATTTGGCAAGTGGAGCTGTGTCTGGCTTGCATTTGCAAATAACTTTATCCTACTTTCATAAACAGTTTTGAATTTTCTTTGAAAAGATCCTAATTAAGTTAACCCAACAATATTAAAACAATTATGAAATTAGAATGAGCGAGAAACATGTCATGGAATCAATATCTAGCAACTCAGATGTCCATAACCGGGGACACGGCTAATCGATTAGATTGAACACTCTACAGAGGTTAGTACACTTTACCCATGTGACTTGGCCAGCCCAGCTCGTACCATCACTCTCATTTTGGGTGATGATAGGGAGAAGACCAAGAAGAGACTGTTCGGGAAGTAGCCAATCCCGACGCGCACCGGTCCAACCTACCAAAATTCTACATCTCTGGATACGCGGGTTCGAGTTACCACAACCTACTAAGTCCAACCAACCGCCCATTTCATTATTGGCACATGGTTGTACACGTAAGCTACACAATAAAGAAGCCAATCATTCTCTCTTGATACCTGGGTGCCTTTCCGCAATGAAACCACCAAAATTTATCAATACCATCACACCCAGGGGATTCATTGATTAAGTTGTTTTAGTTTTCACAAACCAATACTTTGAGAAAACAAGTACCAATGATGTAACCCAGCCCTCGTTCAACATAGCATGGCTAAGCACATCTACAACGGTGGTTCATCTACAAGGAAAGCCCTACCACATAATAGGACATAGCATAGCGATAGTATCATCCTACACATGCATCTACAAAATACACGACAATGCATTGAAAATATTAGGACGATATCATGAACAAAGTAGCATCTACTTGCCTTGGTTGTAGCGGTCTGGAGCATAATTCTCACACGAACAAGCGTTGCACTCAGCACAATCTACACGACACAATTGCATTCATAAACAAACAATCCACAACATATGCAACAAATATGATGCATGCATGCAAGAACGGCAAGTGAATTGGTGCTACAGATGCACCACATAATACTAATACATATTACTACCGAATACATGCATGGAAAATAGATTTGGCGCTAGGGAAACTATTAACCAAAAGTAGTGATCACTACTAGAGTTAGAACTTAAATAATTCACTACCGGTAGTAAACAGTTCGTAAAATCCTGGAAAAATTCTACCGCATAGGCATCGCTGATAAGAAACAGTATCAATTGTAATTACTCAAAAAGGAGTTATAAAACATCTCGAGTAATTAAAACACTGCAGAAATCCATTAGACAAATACTGCAGAAGTTTTTACTGTAAGCCTATCTTTTCATTTCGCGATGAGATTCCCCTCGTTCATACGAGTTCAGGGACATATCACACGCGATTTTTGGAGCTACGAAACTTTTACTACGAATTTATTACTCCGAAAAGGCCATTAACTAGTTTGATTAAACTGTACTAAACCTGACAGTAAAAGTCTGAACCAAGGCTACAGCGAGATTCTACACGACTCACTGAACTCGTGCATATTTTATTTGCAATTTTTGGCCAAGCGGTTGAATTACTACGCAATTTACAAGATTCTACCGAAATCTGTCAACTAATAGGATTAACGAAATTGACCCAGTCAACTGTGTCTGATGACTGGGCGCTGACTGGGCGTCTGACCAGTCAACGTCTGGGGCGTCTGACTAGTCAACGTCTGGAGTGCTGACCAGTCAACAAACGATCTAAGCCGCTGATCTGAGATCTGACGGTGGCTGCTGTCTTACCGGAAACGGACTGCGAATCGAACTCCGGCGAGCTCCGGACGGCGGCGACGATCGGTTCCGGCGTCGTGGTTCTACCTGCACGTACACACACGGTCAACTACGACTCCCGGAATAATAAATGCGCGCGCGTACGCGGCGATCTGCAGGGCGCAGATGACGGCGGCGGATGGAGACGCGGAGCACGGGAACGGAAAGAGGAGATCGAGGCGAACCCGGCAACAGACGCGGCGATGGCTGGCGGCGGAGGGGTGGCCGGCGGCGGCGATGAGAAGCGGAGGCGGCGGCGGCGATCGGCGCCTGGGAGGCGCGCGGGGCAGAGGAGTCGTGGCGGCGGGGTGTGAGGCAGGGGCACGGGTCCCAAGGCAGGGCCCCACTTTAAAAACTCTTGCGCGCGGAAAGAAAGGAAAAAAACTGAAACAGAATCGGTCCGCGGTTGGACTCCGTTTCGGAAATCGGTCCGGATTTTCGGACCGTTTTCCGACGGTTTACTAAAACGTCCGAGTCTTTTGCATACGAACTCCGATTGGAGCGATTCTCGCGCCTACGGGTTCGTATCGTCGAGGGGAACAACCTTCAGTCGAAGTTTGTGCGAAAACTCGAACCTACAGGGGTGGTTGTCGCAAGTCTTACTAGAGCTCCCCGCAGGAAACTTGGATCAAAACAAAATAGGGTTTTACAATAGGCGTTTCGCCGAACCTTTCTACTCGACGGTTTTGCATGGAAAGATATGATGCAATGCTATGAATGATATGCAAGACCAAATCTAAAATTTGGGATGTGACATGTTACTTGTTTACTTGCTGCAAACCATTGCCTTCCACACCATACGTTTAATCCTTTGTTACAGCAAACCAGTGAGCTTGACAACCTCACTGATTCGTTGGGGCAAAGTCTTGAGTTTGTGTTGTGCAGGTATCCGCGTTATTTGCAACACCTGTGTGACATTTTCTTCCTCCTACTGGTTCAATAACCTCGGTTTCTTACTGAGGGAAACTTGCTGTTATGTTGCTTCATACCTTGCTCTTGGGGTTTCCAACGAAGCGTCCCACGACAAGTGCGGGGCGCCATCAAGTTCTTTCGGGCGCCTTTGCCGGGGAGGCCAAGGACATCTTCACTAGGGGAGTCCTTCACTTCCTTTCTCTTTACTTTGTTTTTAGTTTGCTCTGTTTCTTTTGCTTGGTTTTGTTTGCCTCTTTTCAAGAAACCCAAAAAATTAGTCTAGTTTGGTTTGATTTCTTTATTCAAAAACACAAAAAAATTAGTTCCTGCTCCAGTTGCCACCTTGATATAGCTCACCATGTTGCTCCCCAAGTTCGCCCCGAAAGATCTTTCAATAGGTAGTGGCTCCATAATTGGGAAAGATAATATTGAAGAATTTTTTAATTATGTTAGCAATCATGAGAATATTGAGGATAAATCTATAGCGGAGCTTGCTCCTAATTATGAGATTGCTGCAGCTTCTTTAGTTCATATGTTGGAGGCTAGGTTTGTTAGCCTAACCCCTTCATACAATTTTTATTCCTAAAACTAAAAGAAGAGAAGAATGCTGAAAAGAGGGAATTCATCCTTGAAACTTTATCAAAAGAATTCCATGATGTTGCTAGGGAAGCCAAAAAGGTTTTTGAGCATTTCAATATGCTAGGATCAAGTGTAGATGTTGTCGGTATTTCTGCTAAAACTAATCCTAGAGAAGAATTCAATATACCCATACCCTTTAAGCTTGTTGGAATGCATGAAGCCTTTGAAAAGAATTTTGATTGGATTGCTTCTGAAAATATTTTTGATGAAAGTAGTAGACCAAAGAGAGATGAAAAGGGATCCTCCAAAACCCATTTGGATGAGATACCTTTCATACTTGAAGATTTTGCAAGTATGGATATCAATTCTTCACTTGAAAATACTTGATTCTTCTTGCTTCTTGTGCCTAACTTAAAGGCGTTAAAGAAAAGTACTTGTTGGGAGATAACCCAAGAGTTTCCTTGAGCCTTGGAAGTTATTACTTCAGTAATGACCTCTGCTTATCCTTTTCTTTTGCTTTTTGTGACAAGAATGACTTCTAATGAGAGGGAAGTAAGATTTGGGGAGTTGATGTCCCGAAACAGATTTCTGTCCTCCACCAAAAAAATTCGTGAGGAGGCTCTGTAACTAGGATTGATCTTAAAATGTACGAATAAATCCCCTAGTATGTTATCTAACTTTCGTTAGTTCAACACTTTTTTATTTGAGCAACAGAAGATGTTCGAAAAAATCGGTTTCTACCTGCTGGTCTGTTTTGACAGATTTCTGCCATTAATTGCATTTGCTTTTTATTGATTCCTTTTTGAGTTCTCTTTTAGGTGAATTGAGATTTTTGAAGGATTTAATACAGTATCTTGTGTTTTTAGGGAAAATCCTTGTTGTTTCAAAGCTATATCAGAGGTCTAATATCTTTTGAATACACTAATGTTGCTAATGAAGATTGTGTGAAGTTTTGTATGAAGGAAAAATTTCAGGTGTAGAGAGAGGATGATGCAATGAGATGAAGAATGGGAAAAAAGCTCAAGCTTGGGGATGACACCATGGTGTCACCCCAAGAAATATCCAAGAGGTACAAGCATCAAAGCTTGGGGATGCCCAAGCTTAAGGCATCCCCTTCTTTATCAATAAAAAGCTCAAGTCTGTCTAGACACTTCGTTTTTATTGTTTAATGCACAGTTGTGTTGTTCTTGGAGCATCTTAGTTTACGTTTGCTTTGCTTAGTTTGTTTATTTTTTTGAGTAGTTTGGACCCCCGTTCTCGCTGTGTTGTTTTGCAAATAAGGTTGCTTGGTGTTTGGAATGGAGTATTAAGTTCTTGCTTAAAGTGCAAGGGGAGCTTGCATTGACTATGACTTAGACTTTAGCATGACATGCTAGGTGTTGTTTTAGCATTATCCTTAGTTATTATTGCTTTAGCATGTCTTGTTCCAAACAATTGGGATTGCTTAGTGTGCCTTGAAGAAATTATGCATTGTTTTAGCATGCAAAAGCATAATATTGTGGTATTCTCCTTTGATGCTTTTCTTAGGTTGACTTGGCACATGCTCACACCATGTTATGACTCTCAGAAGTCACCATTAGCCTCTATGATCATTTAGTCCTTGACTTGTAGTACCACTCTTTGCTTTGATTAGTATGCTTTGTTGCACTACATGATATGGCCATTATTGCTCTCTTAGTTGGTTGCTCGCAGTATTTTTCTAGCCTCCACTTGTATGAGTAAGTTCTACTCATGCCTCCAATTCCCAAGAAACCAAGTTATTCCAAAGTGTCCACTATAAACTCCTATGCATGGTGTGTTACACCATTCCAAGTATATTCTTGTTTTCAACTATCTTCCAATTAAAAACTATTTTGTTATGTGAAAACTTAGTGATTAAAGCCCTCACGAACTTGATGGAACACTTTATTCTTTGTCCCTAATAAACTTGAACCATTGTGACAACTTTGTTGTATATGCTTGCACTTATAAGTTGGAATTAGAAGAACCGTGCTGTCACGGGGAACGTTTTCAACATTGCACTTGTACCTTGTTGTACTAAGTTGATATCATGTTATTTTGTCTATGGATGTCACCGGTGTGAAATAAAAGGGAACTTGTAAGTCCATGGAGTTTGTATCCTGTGTTAGAGAAACGCCTGGGCTGCTAGCCTAAGCCATGCCTAATCATGGTGGAAACTTGCAGCATCACCATAGTGACATCTATGAAGCATTCTTCTTATAAAAAAGAGACACATTGAGAAAAGAGGAAAGAGAGAAAAAAGCACCATATTTCCATGGTACATAAGAAGATTGCTGAGATGCTCATTGTCTGCTTGCCTTGTCATTTTGGTTATGGGAAAGCTCATGTACCATGTGCAAGGGGTACCCCGTTGGCGGTTCTCAATGATATGCAAATACTTACAGTGACAACAACTTACCTCGACGCGAAGTTGAGTATGCATGAGGTGTGGCCCTCGTATTCAAGGGACTTGAGATTTCCAACTTATACTTCGTCAAGCATATACTCCAGCTTTGCCACTTTAACCTTAACCACTTCAAGATGCTTATGATAGGGGCAATGAGGGTTGAAAGCTAACAAGTACCATAATTTTTGGAAGCTCTTTTTGAAACTTTTAATCCCTGCTTCCTTTACAAAAAGGCCTTTCTTCTACCATTATTGAGTCTCCAACTTCTACCTTTAGGCACCAATAAGAGAGCATAGTTGTCATTTTGTGTGCAGTGTTCCAAAGCTTATTAATTGATGCATATTGTGATATTACTTGTTCTTGTGCTATTTGTTTCTAGTCACCCTTGTGAACTTTGCAGGTGTCCTATGCATCTATTTGCTACTCTATGAGGGACAAGATGATTGCCACTATGCTATGTTTTCTGCATGTGAAACAAACAAACATTTTTCAATGCATATTATTCATGATCTTTGTTTGTAGCTTGTCATGTTGCATGCATAGTTACTATGTCCTATTGTTAGAACTCCATCTTTCATGCACATGTTTAGAGTTCTTTGATCCCAGCTTTCAGTGCTTGCAAATGGTTGGATCTTTATTGTGAGGGTGCATGTCACCTCAAAAATTATTCTGTTTATCACTTACCTACTCGAGGACGAGTAGGAGTTAAGCTTGGGGATGTTGATACGTTGGAAACGTATCTATAATTTTTGATGCTCCATGCTTGTTTAGTATCTACTTTTCTTTACTTGTCCACACTTTGAGGTGCTTTTTACATGTTTTCTGGTACTAACCTACTAACAAGTTGCAACAGTGCCAGGTGCCTGTTTTCTGCTGTTTTTGGTTTCAGAAAAGTTAGTAAAGAAATACTATCGGAATTGCACGGGACAAACGACAAAGTAAATTACTTTCCGTGGGGAACAAGAAGTCCAGAGGGGAGCCGGAGGGGGCAGCCAGGGGGGGCCAGACCCACCCTAGGCACGGGTGGGCCGAGCCCCACGCCTGGCTAGGGTTTGCCACCCCTGGCCGCCTCCTCGGTCTCCCCCTTCTCCTATAAGAAGCCCCTGATGAAGTAACCCTAAGGACCCGATCAAATATCCACGAAACCGTTTGTAGCCTCCGCCGCCATCATACCTAGATCAGTGGGGATCTGAAGTTCTTCTCGGCACCTTGCCGGACGGAGATCATCCCGGAGGCCTTCTCTCTGGTATGATGCGTGAGTAGTTCAAACTTGGACTATGGGTCCATGTAGTAGCTAGATGGTTGTATCTCCTCCTTTGTGCTTTCATGTATAGATCTTGTGAGCTCCGTTCATGATCAAGATCTAATCTATTTGTAATCATGCATGTTGTGTTTGCGGGGATCCGATGGATATTGAGATTATTATGTTGGTTTGATTAATGGTTTTGTCTTTATGATTCTATCATGTCTGTGTTGTTTGTGATCTTGCATGCTCTCTGTTGTTAGTAGCTATCTTGGCCAAGTAGTTGCTAGTGACTCCAAGAGGGGGTACTTATGCTCGATAGTGGGTTCATGCCTCTAGTTTCCAAGGGAAGTGACAAAAATCTCTTCGGTTGTAGATGTGTTGTTGCCACTAGGGAGAAAACAACGGTCTCTTATTCATGGAACATGTAGACTGTTTACCTTACACACTTTGCTTAAATCAGTTGTCTATTGCTTGCAACTTAATACTGGTGGGGGTTCGGATGATAACCTGAAGGTGGACTTCTAGTCATAGATGCAGTTGGATGGTGGTCTATGTATTTTATTGTATTGCCCAATCGAATCTCATATGATCTTTCTGACTAGTAATTGCATTGTTATGCCTTGCTTAGTTCCTGTCAATTGCCTGCTATAATTTGTTTACCCTTCATGCCATGTTTTTATCTAAGGAGAGCACCTCTAGTGAACTATGGACCCTGGTCCAATCTTTACCATTGATACATCCTCCACCGTTACTTGTTTACTTGCTGCAAACCATTTCCTTCCACACCATACGTTTAATCCTTTGTTACAGCAAACCGGTGAGCTTGATAACCTCACTGATTCGTTGGGGCAAAGTCTTGAGTTTATGTTGTGAAGGTCTCCGCGTTGCTTGCAACACCTGTGTGACGTTTCCTTCCTCCTACTGGTTCGATAACCTCGGTTTCTTACTGAGGGAAACTTGCTGCTGTGTTGCTTCATACCTTGCTCTTGGGGTTTCCAATGAAGCGTCCCACGACAAGTGCGGGGTGCCATCAGCATCTCTCTTTTATTCTAAATTCTATCCTCCTAGTGAGATTCATAAGGATAGAAATCTGATATATAACTTTTGGCCTCGTGATGGAGAAAGTACAACTCAAGCTTGGGGGAGATTGAAGTTACTAATGCTTAAATGTCCTATTCATGAACTCCCTAACAATATTATTATCAATAACTTTTATGCCAGGCTTTCTCTTCATGATAAAGATTTACTAGATTCTTCTTGTGATGGATCATTCACACACATGAAGGAAGAAGCTAAATGGGATCTCCTAGACCGTATTCAAGAGAACACTGAAGCTTGGGAGAATGACAAAGGAATAAAGTCAGGTATAAATTATGATTATGAATGCATAAAATCTTTTTTGGGAACTGACGACTTCCGTGATATTAGTAATGAGTATGGTCTTGATCCTCAAGTTCTTGCGAAATGGTTTAAGGCCTTTGCCTCTTACATTGAAATTCCCAAGAAAGAGTGGGACAAGTACCATGCTCCTTATAAAGACATTGTTACCCATGTTCCTGCTAGCATAGAAGTTTGTACTGTTGATCCTATTTTGCCTGATCCTTATGTTGAGAAAATCCCTTTTCCTGCTTAGGTAAAGGAACATTCTATCATAGCTAATGTGGTTAGCAAAAGTGCAAAGAAAACTGTGGAACCCGATGAGCAAATAAATATTGATCCTATGGTAGATATTGTGAAAGATCTTGTCACTATAAATATAGAGGATGAGCATATTGTCTTCCGTGAAGACGCTTCTAATATTGTCTCTCATCCTAGAAAAGCTAGAAAAGCTAGTGTCCATGTGCTTTCTGTTAGAATTGGCTATCATTATTATTATGGTTTATGTGATATTGGTGCTAGTTCTAGTGCTATTCTTTAGGAGATTTATAGGGAAATTATGCATGAAATTGGTCCTTGTGTGTAACACCCTCGGCCACTCCGGACCGACGGCTGTCACTTCTGGCAGCTCAATAGGATCTCTAGACTAGCCCCACAGACCAACACTAGTCTTTTATGCGCTCTTTGTCCTCACTCATGCACACCCGGTTACCCACTTCCCGGTCGGTCACCCATCCTAGAATTGCTCTAGGCCAAGCACGCTTAACCTTAGAGTTCTTTTTGAATGAGCTTCCGGAAAACAAGTTGCAACTTGTTGGTATGAGTTTTCCTATTAATCCTATTGAGCCATGCGCCAGGGTCTCACATACACCCACCCTTAGAAGATCGACGTCCTCGTCGATCAACCACAAGCCAGGAACGTCCCCTCTTGGCACACGTCTGTGCGTCCAGTGCCGGTACATGAGCCATGCCGTGTCCACTCCGGGCCACACGCGCCATGCGCCACATGTCGGCCACTGACCCGCACATGCCCGTTTAACCGCGAGGGTCGGCTCTGATACCAACTAGTAACACCCTCGGCCACTCCGGACCGACGGCTGTCACTTCTGGCAGCTCAATAGGATCTCTAGACTAGCCCCATAGACCAACACTAGTCTTTTCTGCGCACTTTGTCCTCACTCATGCGCACCCGGTTACCCACTTCCCGGTCGGTCACCCATCCTAGAATTGCTCTAGGCCAAGCACGCTTAACCTTAGAGTTCTTTTTGAATGAGCTTCCGGAAAAGAAGTTGCAACTTGTTGGTATGGGTTTTCCTATCAATCCTATTGAGCAGGGTCTCACATATCTATAAGGTTCCCAACCTTTAATAAGGTAGAGATCCCTGTGTTTACAATGCTAGTCCCTGGATCAATAGCTAGCATCCACAGTTAAGATGTAATATCAGGAAACAAAGGTCATAGTACAACTTTATAACCAGGAATAAAATAATACATTACATCTTACATAGCTCATTTGGCTATCTCATTACAATGCAGCATAATATAGCAATAGCATGGGGTCCTTCATCTTCAAAGGGCCACAGGCAAACATGTTGGTTGTAGACTTCTAATCCTATTCAACAAACTTCACTAACATCAAGCAAACCTGCAACATAATAATTTGCAGCCACAAGGGTCAATACATTTGAATTGTATTGGCAAGTTTCACTACTATGTAGAAATAAGTGGATCCTATCATTTACATGCATATTTGGCTAAGTAGGGTTTATGCTATTTTGCAGAAAGCAATATAGTTTTATCCTATATTTTCAAAATAGTTTTTGATCTTTGTCAAATCTTTCTGAACTTCTTGGAAAACTCCAAGTGCTTCAAATCCCTTGTTGTCACCATCAAGTTTTACTTTGAGAAATTGGAATGTCGAGATCTTCCATAGCTTCAGGCCTTAGTTGCTCAGTATTGTCCATAACCGGGGACACGGCTAAGTACTTACAATTTGTGATCTTCTGCAGAAGTTGTACACTTTACCCACATGACACAATCTCATCTTGATGCCACCAGTGGCCGCTGGATAAGTACTCACCAAGATGGAGTACTGGCAGATTGAGAATGTGACAAAGTCTTTCCATAGGAGTCCTCCCAATACACAATGCTAGCTTGTCATCCAGGCACCAATGTAGGGTTTCAAGTTCCCTTACACAATTCTAGTTAACCTGAAGATGCCAATGCATGGGTCTTCCACTATGTAGTTGACTAAGCTAGAGCCCATTTAGCATGTGTCTGTACACGGAAGCCACTATACGAGAAACATGTTCAATCTCTAAGTCCCTGGGTGGTTTTCTTCTAGTGCACATACAAAAAGAGATAGCCATATAAACATGGTTCCTTTTGTTGCCACCTTGTCCAATCTTGAGTATCC
This sequence comes from Avena sativa, assembly GCA_916181665.1. Classification (NCBI taxonomy): domain Eukaryota; kingdom Viridiplantae; phylum Streptophyta; class Magnoliopsida; order Poales; family Poaceae; genus Avena; species Avena sativa. The sequence continues at coordinate 28,359,980 of OV702283.1, forward strand.
TTGTCCACGCAGGTGGTTCATTGAGTACTTGTTTTATTATATAAAACATATGTCTTTTCAACTCTTCATATAATCATATCTTATATCCCATCCCAATATATAGCAGGGCTAAGCATACTACAACTACATTGTTTCCACTAAGGGAGATATAATGATATCCTATTAGGATTTAGCATAGCATAAAATATAGTAATCTTTATCATGCATGTTACAAAAATCCACTAAGTGCAATGAAAATAATAGGACATGGATGATAATGTTACTTGCCTTTTTAGTAGATGTTGGTTCACTTCTTGATCTTGCTAATATCACAATCTTCTAACTTCACTACAAATCAATCAAGCAAACACAATTTCAACTAGCATTCCAACCAATTTATCACACATAAAATAATAGAAACAAGGTCATGCATGCAAGCATGCAAAAGATAGTTTTATTTGCAAAAGTGGTTTCTACTAGGCTCTAAACATTATAAAGTTCAAAAGTGGTCATTTACTAAAGTGGTAAAACCATTTGCAAAAGGTTTTATCTATAAACCATTTTTAAATCAAATCAATATTTTATGTGGTTGAAAATGCTTTTAGCAAAGCAATATTCTTTAAAGAGTTTACCAAATATATTTTAATTCTCAAAACTTGGTGTTTAGGGTCAGAAGGTTTGAATCAAAACATTTCCCAAAGGTTTTACTCAAAAATCATTTCTAAAACAAAAACAATATTTTTATTTGACTAGAAATGTGCTAACTCAAATATTTACTCCTTAACTTCACAAAATACATTTTTAAATCCATAAGTTGGTTCCTAGGGTCAGTAGGTTCACAACAATCCATTTTGCAAAGATTTCACATTAAAATTATATCTAGAACAATTTTTATATTCATAATAATCCTACACATGTTTCTGCAAATTCAACCAATTTTCCAGAAGCAAAACATTAAACAAAATGCATGGTTGGGTAGGATTTGTCTTTCTAATTCCATTGATATAAAATTTGCAAATTTTGGACGTATAGATCAAAAGTTATGCAATTTACAAATTCAATCAATCTATAGAAATGTTTCTGTCTATTTAAACAAACTAGTGCCACGCGTCATGTTTTTACTAGACGATACCGGTTCACACGGATTGAGCTCTGTGGACCGTAGGATTTAAGTGAGATCTAGTGGCACAGATGGACGCATACCCTTTCTCCGAAATCTAATCTTAGCCACAGGATAACGATCTAATGGCTCTCAGATGGTTGACCATTGCCTGGCGGCGCTGCGCGGCGGCGCGCGGTCAGACGGTGGCATCGCGGCGATTACAGGAAGCAAGGAAGACAGAGGAGGGGATCATAGTGTTCGCAGGGTCCTGGTGAAGCTCGAGGCGGCGTTGGCTTTGCGAGGGGCGCACTAGAGAGGCGACGATTGCTCGCCGGAGTTGCTGCGAGCGGCGGGTGTCTCTAGAGGTCGTCGAGGACAGAGTTGCAGGTCGCCCTAAGGCAAGATAGAGGCACGGTTAGATGCGGGAGAGTGTGACGTTCACGTGAGCATGATCGAGAGGGCTCGGGGCGGTCTGGCTTACCAGGGAGACTTCGCCGGAGCGATGGCAGACGGGGGCGCACGCTCAGGTGTGGACGAAGCCGTGGCTACGGGGCACGCGCGAGTGAACGAGTGGCACGGGGAGATGCGCCAGGAGGTGGGGAGCAAGCTCGCGTGCAGAGGGAGGTGAGGGGCGGCCGTGGTTCGCCGGAATTGGCTGGGAACTCCGTCGGAGACAGTGGCGGTGTGGGGGCGAATTGAAGCAGCCTAGGGGCAGGGAGTGGCTGGAGCTTGGGGGGAAAGAGAGAGGGGAAGCAGGCTATTAATCGAGCGTGGTAGCGGGCAGGATTAACGCAGGCATTAACTGGTATTCATCGCCGGAGTTACTGCCAGAAACGGCGAGGCGACATGGTCGCGGGGTTAAAGATGATTGCGTGGCAGTGCGGTCCGTCTCGCAGTGAGGGAGAGAGAGAGGGCGTGGGGTCCACTGCTCAGTGTCTCTGTGGGTTCTTTTCTGGGTAGAAAACGTTTCACTACGGGGAGGGGTTAGTTGGGCTGGACTGGGCTTGTTGGGCCTGTTTGCTGGGCTGGGTTTGATACACTTTTTTTTACAGGAAGCTTTTTCTTTTTCCATTTGGAATTTCTGTTTTGATTTTATTCAAACAATTCAAACACCCAAATGAATTCAGACCTTTGCCAAACTTTGTGTAGATTCTAATTCTGTTTAACAACACAAATCAAAGTCCAAAACACAATAATTTTTATTCTTTTTAGGATCCATTAATAATTAAATAAAATAGACCTTAGTATTTAATTCAAATAGGATTTAATTTATTAAAAACTCTATTTGAAATCTAAATAATATCAAAATCATTTCAGTAGGTTTTATTTGAAAATATAAAACACTTGGAAATCTTATTTAAAATAAATTAACAAGTTTTAGTGTTTATTTTAAAATGGAAAAGCCTTTACTTTAATAAAATTGGATATTAATAAATCCTCATTATTTTATTTAAAAATAAACCTTTACTCTTTTTATCAAATAGAATTATTTTGTTTTCAAAAGCTTGGCCAAGATTTAATTTGGCTCTATAAAATAATCCTTATTTATAATTCTACCTTTGCTTTTGAAAATCAAATCTTTTTATTAAAAGATCTAAAAATAGTGATTCCAACTATCATAACTTTATTTATTATTTGTTTATCTTTTTAAATCCCTTTAGGATTTTATTTGATCAAAATAGGTTTTGATGTTTCCAATTGGAATCAAAAAGTTTCTTCTCACCCTAAAAATCAACAATTGTTTATTTTGTTTATTTATTTTTCACATTTCAAAATTTGGAAAATTTTGGAATGTGACAGGCTACCACCCTTAAAATAAATCTCGTCCCGAGATTTGGGAAGGCTAGGGTTAAAAATTGGCTTGAAGACAACTAGGGTACTACCACCCTTAAAAAAAGTCTCATAGGGTTACATTGATGGTTCACTTGACTATGGGTTCAACACTTGATATCCAGACAAGGAATCCTTATTTGACTCAACTGAGTTAACTAGTTTCTGACATCCACTTCTTCTATCTCTTCAAAGTTTCCATCCATGTCAATGTGGTTCACAAGTCCTTTCTGGGTCACATTGGAGTCACTTCCATTGGCTCTTCTAGCATCCTTTTTTTTTCTTCTCAGGACAGTCTGATGCATAGTGTCCAAGTTCCTTACAATTATAGCACTACAACTGGCTAATGTCTTTCTTCCTGAAAGTGTCATGTTGGTTCTGACCAAGGTCATCTCCATTGTCAGTATCATTTCCATTATTATCACTTTCATTGTTGTTGTGGTGATACTGATGTGGTTCAGAATCTTCCTTGCTCTTTTTGAATCAATGCTTCTTTTTTGATGACCCTGAGTGATACTTGAGTTTATGCTTCCTCTTTCTATTCTCAACTTGATTCAGCTTGTTTTCCAAAATGGTGGCTTTGTCACAGAGTGATTGATAAGTTGGGACATAAGCAACAGCTAGCTGTAGGTTCAACTCATCATTAAGTACTTCAAGAAATTTCTCCTTTCTCTTGGCATCTGTATCAACTTCATCCGGTGCATAGCGTGCCAGATTGTTGAATTCTTCAATGTACTCAGCCACACTGAGGTGACGCTGTTTCAGATTGTGAAACTCCTTTTTCTTCAAGTACATCACTCCAGGTGGAATGTGAGTTGTACGGAAACCATCCTCAAAAATAGCCCAAGTCACATCTTCAAGGGGAGTGGTGATGTGAAAGTTGTCCCACCATGTTGCTGCTGGTCCTTCAAGTAGAAATGCTGCAAACCTAACTTTTTCTTCATCGGTGCAGCCAACAGTCACTAAGTCTTTGTTCACTAAACGTAACCAGTCATTGACTTCCATTGGATCAGTTGTTCCAGAGAATCTTGCAGGCCTAAGTTTCAGAAACTTGGTGAGCATGTCAAGTGCTGGAGGATTATTCTGATTGTTGTTGTTGTTATTGTTGTTGTTGTTGTTGTTGTTGTTGTTGTTGTTGTTGTTGTTGTTGTTCTGATTCTGTATGAATGTGGTCATCTCCTGCATCAACTGTGTCTGGGCTGCCAACATCTGCTGCATCTCAGGGGGGATGTTGTTGTTGTTTTGGTTGGGGTTGGCACGACGGGGAGGCATCTGTTGGTTTGATAGGGATGAGTAATGATGGATAGGTTTTAAGAAGTCCTAACACACAACTCAAAACAACCAAGTTCAATCAAACAATCAAGCAATCAACAAGCAACTATTTACTTAACAACTTATGAGCTTAACTCATGAGTTGAAGGAAACAACAAGTTTTCTTGAAATAATCAACCTAGTATAGTCATACCTCATAGGCCAATATGATCCATACTCTAACTTGATATCAATGTTTTTGGTAGGCAATCTAATGTCTCTTGGTTTTCACTTGTAGTTCTTAGTGATGTCTAAGTTGAAGTCCTTGTTGAGAATAAGGTTGAAATCAATTGAAGATGTTGAAGTCATTAGAGTTGATGAAGTCCTTGGTGAAACTAAAGTTGAAGTCATTGGTCATGGTGAAGGCTTTGTCCATCAAGTTGAAAAGGAAGAGATGTAGAATCAAAACCAAAATGGTTGAGGAAAGAGCTTACAAGATTGTTTGTAAATAAGTTTTTGGAACAAAAACAACTCCTATTTTTTTAAGGGGTTTTGTCCAATCCTAGGGTTACAATCCTACAGGCAACACAGTGCCCTGATACCATCTGTAAGGTTCCCAACCTTTAATAAGGTAGAGATCCCTGTGTTTACAATGCTAGTCCCTGGATCAATAGCTAGCATCCACAGTTAAGATGTAATATCAAGAAACAAAGGTCATAGTACAACTTTATAACCAGGAATAAAATAATACATTACATCTTACATAGCTCATTTGGTTATCTCATTACAATGCAGCAGAATATAGCAATAGCATGAGGTCCTTCATCTTCAAAGTGCCACAGGCAAACATGTTGGTTGTAGACTTGTAATCCTATTCAACAAACTTCACTAACATCAAACAAACTTGCAACATAATAAGTTGCAGCCACAAGGGTCAATACATTTGAATTGTATTGGCAATTTTCACTACTATGTAGAAATAAGTGGATCCTATCATTTACATGCATATTTGGCTAAGTAGGGTTTAGGCTATTTTGCAGAAAGCAATATAGTTTTATCCTATCTTTTCAAAATAGTTTTTGATCTTTGTCAAATCTTTCTAAACTTCTTGGAAAACTCCAAGTGCTTCAAATCCCTTGTTGTCACCATGAAGTTTTACTTTGAGAAATTGGAATGTCGAGATCTTCCATAGCTTCAGGCCTTAGTTGCTCAGTATTGTCCATAACCGGGGACACGGCTAAGTACTTAGAATTTTTGATCTTCTGCAGAAGTTGTACACTTTACCCACATGACACAATCTCATCTTGATGCCACCAGTGGCCGCTGGATAAGTACTCACCAAGATGGAGTACTGGCAGATTGAGAATGTGACAAAGTCTTTCCATAGGAGTCCTCCCAATACACAATGCTAGCTTGTCATCCAGGCACCAATGTAGGGTTTCAAGTTCCCTTACACAATTCTAGTTAACCTGAAGATGCCAATGCATGGGTCTTCCACTATGTAGTTGACTAAGCCAGAGCCCATTTAGCATGTGGCTGTACTAGAAACATGTTCAATCTCTAAGTCCCTGGGTGGTTTTCTTCTAGTGCACATACAAAAAGAGATAGCCATATAAACATGGTTCCTTTTGTTGCCACCTTGTCCAATCTTGAGTATCCTTGTCCACCCAGGTGGTTCATTGAGTACTTGTTTTATTATATAAAACATATGTCTTTTCAACTCTTCATATAATCATATCTTGTATCCCATCCCAATATATAGCAGGGCTAAGCATACTACAACTACATTGTTTCCACTAAGGGAGATATAATGATATCCTATTAGGATTTAGCATAGCATAAAATATAGTAATCTTTATCATGCATGTTACAAAAATCCACTAAGTGCAATGAAAATAATATGACATGGATGATAGTGTCACTTGCCTTTTTAGTAGAGAATGTTGGTTCACTTCTTGATCTTGCTAATATCACACTCTTCTAACTTCACTACAAATCAATCAAGCAAACACAATTTCAACTAGCATTCCAACCAATTTATCACACATAAAATTATAGAAACAAGGTCATGCATGCAAGCATGCAAAAGATAGTTTTATTTGCAAAAGTGGTTTCTACTAGGCTCTAAACATTATAAAGTTCAAAAGTGGTCATTTACTAAAGTGGTAAAACCATTTGCAAAAGGTTTTATCTATAAACCATTTTTAAATCAAATCAATATTTTATGTGGTTGAAAATGATTTTAGCAAAGCAATATTCTTTAAAGAGTTTACCAAATATATTTTAATTCTCAAAACTTGGTGTTTAGGGTCAGAAGGTTTGAATCAAAACATTTCCCAAAGGTTTTACTCAAAAATCATTTCTAAAACAAAAACAATATTTTTATTTGACTAGAAATGTGCTAACTCAAATATTTACTCCTCAACTTCACAAAATACATTTTTAAATCCATAAGTTGGTTCCTAGGGTCAGTAGGTTCACAACAATCCATTTTGCAAAGATTTCACATTAAAATTATATCTAGAACAATTTTTATATTCATAATAAGCCTACACATGTTTCTGCAAATTAAACCAATTTTCCAGATGCAAAACATTAAAAAAAATGCATGGTTGGGTAGGATTTGTCTTGCTAATTCCACTGATATAAAATTTGCAAATTTTGGACGTGTAGATCAAAAGTTATGCAATTTACAAATTCAATCAATCTATAGAAATGTTTCTGTCTATTTAAACAAACTAGTGCCACGCGTCATGTTTTTACTGGACGATACCGGTTCACACGGATTGAGCTCTGTGGACCGTAGGATTTAAGTGCGATCTAGTGGCACAGATGGAAGCATACCCTTTCGCCCAAATCTAATCTTAGCCACAGGATAACGATCTAACGGCTCTCAGATGGTTGACCATTGCCTGGCGGCACGCGGTCAGACGGTGGCGTCACGGTGATTACAGGAAGCAAGGAAGACAGAGGAGGGGCTCACAGTGTTCACAGGGTCCTGGTGAAGCTCGAGGCGGCGTTGGCTTGGCGAGGGGCGCACTAGAGAGGCGACGATTGCTCGCCGGAGTTGCTGCGACCGCCGGGTGTCTCTGGAGGTCGTCGAGGACGGAGTTGCAGGTCGCCCTAAGGCAAGATAGAGGCACGGTTAGACGCGGGAGAGTGTGGTGTTCACGTGAGCATGATCGAGAGGGCTCGGGGCGGTCTGGCTTACCAGGGAGACTTCGCCGGAGCGATGGCAGACGGCGGCGCACGCTCAGGTGTCGACGAAGCCGAGGCTACCGGGCACGCGCGAGCGAACGAGTGGCACGGGGAGATGCGCCAGGAGGTGGGGAGCAAGCTCGCGTGCAGAGGGAGGAGAGGGGCGGCCGTGGTTCGCCGGAATTGGCTAGAAACTCCGTCGGAGACAGTGGAGGTGTGGGGGCGAATTGAAGCAGCCTAGGGGCAGGGAGTGGTTGGAGCTTGGGGGAAAGAGAGAGGGAAAGCAGGCTATTAATCGAGCGTGGTCGCGGGCAGGATTAACGTAGGCATTAACTGGTATTCATCGCCGGAGTTACTGCCAGAAACGGCGAGGCGACATGGTCGCGGGGTTGAAGATGATTGCGTGGCAGTGGGGTCCGTCTCGCAGTGAGGGAGAGAGAGAGGGCGTGGGGTCCACTGCTCAGTGTCTCTGTGGGTTCTTTTCTGGGTAGAAAACGTTTCACTATGGGGAGGGGTTAGTTGGGCTGGACTGGGCTTGTTGGGCCTTTTTGTTGGGCTGGATTTGATTCACTTTTTTTTACAGGAAGCTTTTTCTTTTTCCATTTGGAATTTCTGTTTTGATTTTATTCAAACAATTCAAACACCCAAATGAATTCAGACCTTTGCCAAACTTTGTGTAGATTCTAATTCTGTCTAACAACACAAATCAAAGTCCAAAACACAATAATTTTTATTCTTTTTAGGATCCATTAATAATTAAATAAAATAGACCTTATTCTTTAATTCAAATAGGATTTAATTTATTAAAAACTCTATTTGAAATCTAAATAATATCAAAATCATTTCAGTAGGTTTTATTTGAAAATATAAAACACTTGGAAATCTTATTTAAAATAAATTAACAAGTTTTAGTGTTTATTTTGAAATTGAAAAGCCTTTACTTTAATAAAATTTGATATTAATAAATCCTCATTATTTTATTTAAAAATAAACCTTTACTCTTTTTATTAAATAGAATTATTTTATTTTCAAAAGCTTGGCCAAGATTTAATTTGGCTCTATAAAATAATCCTTATTTATAATTCTACCTTTGCTTTTGAAAATCAAATCTTTTTATTAACAGATATAAAAATAGTGATTCCAACTATCATAACTTTATTTATTATTTGTTTATCTTTTTAAATCCCTTTAGGATTTTATTTGATCAAAATAGGTTTTGATGTTTCCAATTGGAATCAAAAAGTTTCTTCTCACCCTAAAAATCAACAATTGTTTATTTTGTTTATTTATTTTTCACATTTCAAAATTTGGAAAATTTTGGGATGTGACATTGTGAGCTTGAGGACATTGATGTGGTTATTCACCTTGCCAAAAGGGAGACAGTCTGTCACATTGTCATTGTAATATATGTGGAGGTTCTTTGTGGTAAGATTAAATATCCTGCTGATTTTCTAGTACTTGGTTCTGAAGCTAGTAAAACCTATCCTATTATCTTTGGTAGACCCTTCTTGAATACTTGTGGGGCTATCATAGATTGTAGGAAGGAAATTTTTTTGACTAAGTTTGATGGAGAGTCTTGTGAGTTTAATTTGTCCAGATTTGCTAAAACTCCTTATGAAAATGAACTGACTAATTAGGATTTCAGGGTTGAACAACTTTCTGCTATTTCTCTTTCTCCTAACAATGCCTTGTAGCAATTTATGGAAGATCATAAAAAGCAATGTCTTCATGAAGGAAAGAAATGATATTGACGAGGTTTTCCTTCGTCAGCCTGAGCTACTTAAGCATAATCTACATGTGGAAGATTTGGGTACCACACTACCACCTAAAGGGGACCCTGTTTTCTAATTACAACCTTTACCTGATGATCTTAAATATGCTTATCTTAATGATAAGAAAGTATATCCTGTTATTATTAGTTCTAAACTTTCAGGAAAGGAAGAAGAAAGGTTATTGGAAATACTGAAGAAACACCAAGGAGTTATGGGTTATACTCTTGATGATTTAAAAGGAATTTCTCCCACTATATGTCAGCATGCTATTAATATAGAACCTGATGCAAAACTAGTTGTTGAGCACCAACGCCGTCTAAATCCTAAGATGAAGGATGTGGTAAGAAATGAGGTATTAAAACTCCTTGATACTGGTATTATTTACCCTATTGCTAATAGCCAATGGGTTAGCCCTGTTCATTGTGTTCCCAAGAAAGCGGGAATAACTGTTGTGCCTAATGAAAATAATGAGCTTATGCCCCAAAGAGTAGGTGTAAGATCCCTCCCTTATAAAGGTAAGGATCCCTGTGATTGCACTGCTAGTCCCTGGATCAATGCTAGCATCCACAGTTTAAGATAAAGTACACAGAAACAAAGGTCATTATTACATATCATTCCAGAGACAAACATAGTCTTTTACAATTCCATGGCCATAGGCCTAATACAAGAGTTTAACCATAGCAATATAAATAAGTCTTCATCTTCATGTGCCACAGGCAATCATGTTGAGTGTAGACTCATAACCCCTAATCATCATCAGAATAACCTGCAACATCACAAGTTACAGCCATAGTGGGTCAATACATTGGAATAGTATTGGCAAGTGATACCTTAGTAGAATATTAGCATCTAGATACTACATGAATTTGGCTCAGTGTATCTTAGGCTTGCTTTGCTCAACATAGGTTTTTCCTATCATTTGAAAACACTAAGTTTTTCTTTGACAAAACTTTCCCAAGGAATCACCAATAGAAATTGGTGAACCTTCACCCTTGTTCAACCACAAGTTTTAACTTAAAAATTTTTGGGATGAGGAGATTCTTGATAGCTTCCATGTCTTGATGCTCAAGTTGTCCAATACCAGGGACATGGCTAAGTACTTAGATTCTTCCATCTGCAGAGGTTGTGCACTTTCCCCACAAGACTTGATTTTCACCAAGACAGGACCTTTCAGAAGCCTTCCCTTAGACCAAATGGACGCGCTCCAAACCTATCATCCCACTACCACCAACTGTCCAAATGGCTAAGTTATTGCAACCTATATGATCCAGGCAGAGCCCATAATGCCATGTGGCTGCACTAGAAGCTTCTTAACATTTGGCATCTCAAATCCCTTTGTTCCTGGGTGGCTTTCCACAAGTGAGATACACAAGGTAAACCATAGAAATGGGCCTTGTGTAACCACTCAACACAAACCATTCTTTCCATTCCACCCAGGTGTTTCATTCACTTAGTTGTTTTATTAGCAAAATATAAGTCAATGACTTAGTAATATTTCACATAGCATGAATATATAATCCACCCTTGGTTGCTACTAGCTAGGCTAAGCATGGCAATAGTAAGCATCTTAACTTAGAGGAATTTATAACAATTCTACAACTACTAGGATTTCCCAAGCATAGCATATAGATACTTAGCAAAATATTCATGCAAGTCCTATACAAAATATTTCTAATGCATAGGTAAAAATTATAGGGATAAAAACATGAAGCACCACTTGGCTTGGTAGTTTGGGGTGTAGCAACAATTTTCACAACCACAATCACTATTAGCACCAAAATCTACACATAAAATAATGGCACCAAAATCACATAACAAAATATACAAGCAAAAATATATGAATGCATGCAAATGCCATGTGATGATTTTTCTACACCAAACAAGACAAGTATATAGTACTAAAACATAAACAAGACCAAGATACTCAAAATAAACTTTATTTGATCTTTAAAACATTTTTCAAGTAATTTCCATACTCAAATTAAGCCTACAAATGTCTCTGCAAAAACAACCATTTTTATAGAGGCAAAACATTAAACACATTGCACAAACAGATAGTATTTTCTCTCCTGATTCCAATGATATAAAATTTGAAAAATTTGAACGTGTGGATCAAAAGTTATGAATTTTACAAGTTTGAATCACTAATAGATCTAAATTTTGTTTTTAAAGCTAAACCCTAGCCACGCGGCAGCTTCTAATTCGCTGATACCGATTCGCACGGATCGATCAATGAGGGCCGTTGGATTAAAGTGAATGCGCACGGCCAGATCTAACGCGTACCCCTTCGTTAAGTGAATCTATCGTGTGCGTTAGATCTAGATCTAACGGCTACCAATCAAACGACCAAAGTTTGGCGGCGCCAGCAACGGCGAGTGGCGGCGGCGGCTCTGTCAGAGAAGTTGGCGGCGATTTAGGTCGCGCGGGGAGGACTGGAGATTATTACTGGGTTTGCGTGGTCGCTGCGATGCTCGAGGTGGTCGAGGAAGGGACAGGGGCGCACGGATTCAACGGCAGGACCTCGTCGGAGTTGCTGGCGGCGTCGGGTGTTTGCGGATGGAGTAGTTGCCGACGATGTAGACCGCCCTAGCACATACCAGTGGTGTCAGTGGATGCACAAGGTTATGGCGAACATGACAGGGTCAAAGAGGGAGCAAGGGGCGCTCGGACTTTACCGGTATTCCTCGTCGGAGTTGAGCGGCAGCTCTGTTGCTTGCAGAGATGGACGGGAACAGCTGCCTGGGTCAAGCGCGGCCAAACGAGAGGGGTTAGGAGGTGCACAAGGTTGCCAGGAACATGCTCGTTTGAATTAGAAGGGATGGGGTGGTCTGGCTGTAGGGTTCGCAGCATAGAAAACAAAAAATTCCCTACGATGTGAACTATGTACCAAGATCTATCTATTAGATACAAACAACAGGCGGATGTATATCCGTAGAGAACATACCCTTGAAGACCGACAAAGCTTAACGAGTTCAATTCATGGTTGATGTAGACGATCTCTTGCCGATCTCAAGATCGAGAGGAAGTCCTAGCGCCGCAAATCAGCAGTGCATCTGTGCTCGCACACACGTTCGAGAAACCGAGCAACCTCCGCCTCCTCGCTCCAGCGATGCAGCGGAAGCACAACTCTTTCTTGCCGAATATCCACCGGGAACATGTATCTCGCTAGTCCGAGACCATGGGGGATAAATTCTAGAGGGGGAGAGAGATCCTTCACGAGGAGGTGTGAGTGAGAAGTGAGGAGAGGGGTGCCTTTTATAGGAGGAGGGGGGAACCCCAAGGGGGTGGCCGGCGCATGGGGGCTGCCCCCTTTCCCTCCCCTCTTCATGTGGGTGGACACTCCACTCACAAAATTCCTTTAAATTCCCTCCACTCAAAATCCCACTCAAACATGCCATTAAATTTCCACCAAATTTAACGCAAACTCTCATTAAATAAAACTCTTTTATTTTATTCAGAATTTTGTCAATTACTTTAATGACAAACATTCACAAATAACCCCTTGCTAGAATTCTATTTCACATGCATAACCGCTTTATGCAATTTCACCTGAAAACCTGTTTCGGTATCTAGTGAAATAAACTCCTGCGCTTGTTCATTCTTTCGGCATAAAACTTTTGCTCCAATTGGATGTCGGTGTCTCTTAAGTGTGTCACCCTACGGTTCGTGAATAATGCGGACATGATCGAGACCCCTCTCAGATCAATAATCAGAAGCGGGATCTGGAGACCCATACTGACTCCCACACATTCAACGATGACTTTCTTGTGATCGTCGGAAACTTTTACGCTAGTATCTTAATCCGTTTGTTTCACGATATATTACATGTCCGAGATTCGATCATCGGTATCTCCATACCTAGTTTGATCTCGTTACTCACATGCACTCTTTTCTCGTTCCCGTGATATAACATTCTAGTGATCAAATCACTTGCTTGCAAGCTAATCAATGTGATATCACCGAGAGGGCCCAGAGTATATCTATCCATCATCGGGATGAACAAATTCCACTCTCGATCCATGAGCCTCAACATAACACTTTATTAGTTCTAAATCCATCTTTATAATCACCTTGTTACGGTGTGACGTTTGATGTTATCAAGAAACTCTTCCGGTGTTAGTGATTGACATGATCTCATGGTCTAAGGATTAGGATCACTTCGTAAGTTGTTATAGCAATATAAACTCAATGACTTTGATCGTAATGTTATACTTCGGATGAATGTTCATCACACCATTACACTAATGTTGTGATCCCGTTATTAACAACATCCAATGTCCATGATTAGGAAACCTTGATCATCTTGTTAATCAACGAGCTAGTTTATGAGAGAGGCATAACTAGGAACTGTCTGTTTGTTTATTAAACACACATGTACTAATGTTTCCGTATTAATACAATTATATCATGAAAAATAAACATCTATCATATACTTGGAATACACATAATAAACATTTTATTATTGCCTCTCAGGGCATATTCCCTTCAGTCTCCCACTTGCACTAGAGACAATAATCTAGTTAAATAGTGATAAATCTAACACCCATTGAGTTCTGGTGTTGATCATGTTTTTCTCTAGGGAGAGTTTTAGTCAACGGATCTGCTACATTGAGATCCGTATGTACTTTACAAATCTTTATATCTCCATCCTTGACATGCTCGCGGATGGAGTGAAACCGGCACTTAATATGCTTGGAATGCTTGTGAGACCTTGGCTCTTTGGCATTGGCAATGGCACCATTGTTGTCACAGTAGATCTCCATTGGGTCCAACGCGTTTGCAACCACTCCTAGTTTGGATATGAACTCCTTCATCCAAACTTCTTCCTGAGCCGCTTCTGAAGCAGCAACATATTCGGCCTCCGTTGTTAATCCCGCTACCACAGGTTGTTTGGAGCTCCTCCAACTAACTGCTCCGCCATTCATGAGAAATATGTATCCGGATTGAGACTTAGAGTCATCCGGATCGGTATCAAAGCTAGCGTCAACATAACACTTAGCGACGACCTCTTCTTCACCTCCGTATACAAGAAACATATCTTTAGTTCTTCGTAAGTACTTAAGGATATTCTTGACCGCTATCCAGTGTTCCGAACCTGGATCCGATTGGTACCTACTAGTCAAACTAATAGCATGTGCCACATACGGTCTTGTACATAGCATGGCGTACATTATAGAGCCTATGGCTGAAGCATAGGGGACTTTGTCCATTATCTCTCTTTCTTCCGCCGAAGCCAGACTTTGAGTCTTACTCAATGTATTGCCTTGCAACATAGGTAAGAACCCCTTCTTACTTCCGTCCATTTTAAACTTCTTTAAAATCTTATCAAGGTATGTACTTTGCGATAGCCCTATTAGGCGTCTAGATCTATCTCTATATATGTTTATGCCTAATATCTATGACGCTTCACCTTGGTCCTTCATTGAAAATTTGCTGTTTAGATAACTTTTAACACTGTTTAAAAGATCTATATCATTTCTGATCAATAATATGTCATCCACATATAATATCAGAAATGCCACATTGCTCCCACTCACTTTCTTGTAAATACAAGCTTCTCCATAAGTTTGGACAAATCCAAACTCTTTGATCACCTCATCAAAGCGGAGATTCCAACTTCGTGATGCTTGCTTCAATCCATAGATGGATCGCTGAAGCTTGCACACCTTGTTAGCATCCTTAGGATCGACAAAACCCTTTGGTTGTATCATATACAACTCTTCTTCAATATTACCATTGACAAACGCAGTTTTGACATCCATCTGCCATATCTCATAATCGAAATATGCAGCAATTGCTAACATAATCCTAACTGACTTTAGCATCGCTACGGGAGAGAATGTCTCATCGTAGTCAACTCCTTGAATTGGTCGAAACCCCTTTGCGACAAGTCGAGCTTTATAGACGGTCACATTACCATCAGCATCAGTTTTCCTTTTGAAAATCCATTTGTTCTCCACGGCCTTTCGATCGTGAGGTAATTCCACCAAGTTCCAAACTTGATTTTCATACATGGATTCCATCTCGGATTTCATGGCTTCTAACCATTTGTTGGAATCCGAGCTCATCATCTGTCACATCCCAAGATTTTCCAAATCTTGTAATGTGAAAAATAAATAAACAAAATAAATTATTGTTGAAAATGAGGGTGAAAAGAAACTTTTGTTTTTAAATGGAAACTTAAAATTCCATCTTGAACAAACTTTAAAGTTTGAATTCAACAAATTCCAAATCAAGAGAAATGCATTCCTCAATGAATGTATCTGGAAATTTAAACACTTGGAAAATAAATCCAAACCCTAAAACCTAATGGATTAAAAATCATTTCCAAGTTATCTCCAAGCCTATGGATTTGATCCATATAAAAATTTGTCAACAAACATTTACAAATGATCAAGAAAGACAAATAGAAATATTTTAAAATCATATAAATTGGTTTCACTTAAATTGGAACCATAAATAAAATCTTATGGATTTAATAAGATAAGGAAAAGTAATTTCCAAAGCTAATAAAGCCCTTATCTAAAATCCATACCAAATGGTGAGCAAATAATCCTAAAGGGATTTAAAAGGATAAACAAATATTAAACAAGATTTTACCAATTGAAATCACCAAGTTTGGATCTCTAAATAAAAAGATATGGATTTTATAAGATGAAGAAAGAAATATTAAATAAAGAATATTTAAAGACCAAATTAAATCTTGGTAAAGACCATAAGAAAATGGAATGAATGGAATCCAAATCAAAATAAAATAAAAGGATAAATAATTTCCAAATAAAATAAAAGGGCTTAAACCAAATTCCATTTGAATAAAGACAAAACCCCTATTAGAAATAATTGACTAAATCATGGGAAAATAATATTTTGGAATTTATCCAAGTGAAATAAAAGTTGTTTAATTAAACCTAATTAAGATTAAAGAAAACTTCCAAATAAAAATTGAGGAAATAATACTATATTAAAATTCCATTGGAATTGAAACAAATACCCAATCCTAAATGATTAATAAATCATATTAAATTATTCCAAATAATTCAAGATGAATTATTTGACACCCAAATAACCAAATAAAAACCTACTGAAAAGAATTGGTAGGTTTTGGAAAATCAAATGGTGTTTAGAAATATTAAATCTTATTTGATTTAAAACTAGAGCCTATCTTGATTAATTAAAAGACCTTAAAAAGAATAAATAAATTATTCTAAAAATGAGTTCAGAATGTCTTATTAATCAATATTTAAACCTACACAAATTTTGGTTGAGTTTTGAATTCAAATGAATGTTTGAATTGACCAAACAAAATCAAAATAGAATAAATAAAAATGAAAAAGAAAAACAGAAACAGAACAAAAAAAAGAGAATCAAGCCGACCCAGCCCAACAAGGCCCAGTTAGCCCACCTCTCCCTCTCATCGAGTGAAACATTTTTCCATCGTAGACCTAACCCACGCCCTCACTGACGCGCGGACCCCACCTCCCCTATCTCCCTTCGCTGACGAAACGGCCCCACCGCCAGCTCCTTCTTCCCAACCCGCCGCTGACCGCGCCCCCCTCCTCTGGCCATTACTGCCGATGAATTGTCAACGTGAATACGCGTTAACCGCGCCATGTAACGGACCCGTGACCACGCTGTATTAATCGCCAGCATCTCCTCTTCCTTTCCCCTCTGTCGCCTCACCCAAGCGTGTCCCCAGGCCGCCCAATTCTTCTCTGCACCGTCCTCTGTCTGACAACTCTCCGGCGACGATTCCGGCAGCCCCTCACCGCCCCTTGCCTCCTCGAGCACACAGACGTGATCCCCATCTCCTGGCGAACCACCCCGTAGCTCCAGCTCGTCCCCGAGCGCCCCAGAACATCGGCAACGATGACGAACAGTAGCGCCACTGCCTGCCATTTCCTCCGGCGAGATTTCCTGGTAAGCTCGGACCACCCCGGTGCTATTCATTGATGCTCGCATATTCCCTGGTATCGGGCGCGTCTAACACACCCCTTACCTTGCTTTGGCACGCCTTGTAGCCCCGCCCCCGTCGACGTCTGACCGCACCCGAGGCACAGCTCAACTCCGGTGAGCGATTAAGGACATCCCCGTGCGCCCCTTGCACTCTCGCGAGCACCTTGAGCATCACCACGACTCTGCGATTCTGGTGAGCATTCCCTTCTTCTCCCTCGCTTCCTGTAACCGCCACGATGCCGTAGCCAGACACGCCGCCGCCACCTGCCGCTGCCAGCGTCGCCCGTCTCTGGCAAGCGTGCTGTGAGCCGTGCGATTAAGATCCAGCGGCTAGGATAGAAACTAGACGAAGGGGTAAGAAGTAGTCTGAGCCGTGCGATGTAAGTTAGATCCAACGCCTCCCGTAGCGCGATCCTCGGCGGAAGCGTACCGACGAATAGAAACACGCCGCGTGTCACAGAGTCAGATTTAAAAACAGGATTTGATCTATTTGTGATTCAATTTTGTAAAATCTATAACTTTAAATCTACACGTCCAAATTTTACAAACTTTATATCAATGGATTCAGCAAGACAAGTCCTAGCCAACCATGCACTTTGTTTAGAAAATAGCTTCTGTTAAATTGTTTGTTTTTATAGAAACTTGTGTGTGCATGTTTAGGTTATAAAATTTATTCCAAAATGATTTTGAGCATAAAATCTTTGGAAAATGGTGTGTTTTGAACCTACTGACCATAGGAAACAAATTGTGGTTTCAAAAATGTATTTGGTGAAGCAAAAGAATAAATCTTTGATTTAAAACATTTCTAGTCAAATGAAAATATGGTTTAATTATTAAAAATATTTTTGGAAGAAAACCTTTGAGAAATGTTTTGGAAATAAACTCTCTGACCCTAAACACAAGGTTATATGGTTTGAAAACATATTTTGTGAAACCGATAGAATTTTGCCTTATTAAAAACATTTCTACACCACATAAAATAATGACTTGATCTAAAAGTAATTTATGAAGTAAAATCTTATACAAATGATTTTGCCACTTTATAAAATGACCATTAGGTGTTTTCAATTGTTTATGAACCATTAAAAAAGCACTTTTTCAAATAAAACATGCTTGCATGCATTGTTTTTCTTTATTACATTATGTGATGAATTTCTTGAATGGTAGATTGAAATATTATTTGCTTGATTGAATTGTAGTGTCTTGAAGTGTGTGAACATTGCAAAGATCAAGAAGTGAACCTATACTCTACCAAAAAGGCAAGTGATGCTTCATACTTTTGTCCCATTATTTTCACTATGCATTAGTGATATTTCTAAGTAGGACTTGCATGGAATTTTTGCTAAGTATAAACCATTCTATGGGAAATCCTAGTAGATGAAACCTTAGTAGAAATTTCCTAAGTGAAGATTCCTACTACTATCATGCTTAGCTTAGCTAGTAGAAAACAAGGGTGGAATATATATTCATTCTATGGAAAATTTTCTAAGTCTGAGGACTTGTGTTTTGTTTAATAAAACAACTAAGTGAATGAATCACCTGGGTGGAATGGAAGGAATGGTTTGTGTTGAGTGGTTACACAAGGCCAGGGGACTGGTGAACCTCGTGTATCACACTTGTGGAAAGCCACCTAGGAACAAAGAGATTTGAGATGTCAAATGTTGAGAAGCTTCAAGTGCAGCCACTTGGCATTATGGGCTCTGCCTGGATCATATAGGTTGCAAGAACTTAGCCAAATGGACAGTTGGTGGTAGGGGTTTGATAGGTTGGAACGCGTCCATTCTGGTCTAAGGGAAGGCTTCTGAAAGATCTTGTCTTGGTGAAACCAAGTCTTGTGGGGAAAGTGCACCACCTCTGCAGAGTGTAAAAATCTAAGTACTTAGCCATGTCCCTGGCAAAGGACAATTTGGGCATCAAGACATGGAAGCTATCAAGAATCTCATCATCCAAATTTCTAAGTTAAAAACTTGTGGTTGAACAAGGGTTTAAGGTTCACCAATTTCTATTGGTGGTTCCTTGGGTGATTTTGTCAAAGCAAAAACTTAGTGTTTCCAAATGATAAGGAAAATTTATTTTGAGCAAAGCAAGCCTAAGCTCCACTTAGCCAAATGCATATAGATGATAGACTCCACTATACTACCATAGTATCACTTGCCAATACAATTCAAATGTATTGACCCTTGTGGCTGTAACTTGTTATGTTGCAGGTTTGCTTGATATTAGTGAAGTTTAATGATTAGGATTACAAGTCTACGACCAACATGTCTGCCTGTGGCACTTTGAAGATGAAGGACCCCATGCTTATAGATATTCTGCTGCAATGTAAAGTAATAGCCAAATGAGCTATGTAAGATGTAATAAATTATGTTATTCCTGGTTATAAAGTTGTATTATGACCTTTGTTTCTTGATATTACATCTTAACTGTGGATGCTAGCTATTGATCCAGGGACTAGCATTGTAAACACATGGATCTCTACCTTATTAAATGTTGGGAACTCTACAGATGGTATCAGAGCATTGTGTTGCCTGCAGGATTTGTAAACCTAGGATTGGACAAAACCCTTAGAAAAATAGGAGTTGTATTTGTTCCAAAAACTTATTTACAAACAATCTTGTAAACTCTTTCCTCAACCATTTTGGTTTTGATTCTACATCTCTTCTATTTCAAACTTGATGGACAAAGCTTTTCCCATGGCCAAAGACTTCACCATGTGCAAAGGACTTCATCAACTCTAATGACTTCAACATCTTCAACTCTAATGACTTCAACATCTTCAAGTGAATTCAACCTTATTCTCAACAAGGACTTCAACCTTGGATATCACTAAGGACTACAAGAAATCTTGCTCAAGACTTGAAGACTAAAGGAACACAACTTGGGAATCATCATCACCTTTGAAGATTTTGTGACCAAGAATTTTCCCAAGGAAACCATGATCTCATGCAAGAAGAATCAACCAAGAAGGATGGAAAAATCTCAAGTGAACCATATAGATGGACCACCATATTTAGTTTAAGTCAAACCCACCAACTTATGTGGTGTAACAAAAATATTTTTGGTTGCCTAAGAAAAACTTGTTGTTTGAGTGGAATGTTTGTTTGTGATTGCTTGCACATTGCTTGTGTGAATTGTGATGTGTGATTAGAATTATTTCCTTAGATTTTTTTTGCCTATTCTAATCCCAATCCAAACCAAACAGATGACTTTTCCAAGAGACTCCAACATCAAGGATGGTGACAACAACAACCAAGAGAACAACATGAGAGACCAACTGCTTGCAAGACAAACCCAGTTGAACCAAGTGACAACTTAGTTCTTAGCCAACAACAATGAGTTAGACCCAACCATGCAAGAAGTTTTGAAAACTCAATCCCAATTGTTGCAAGGGATGGCTACTCAGATGATCAACATGGGAGAAAACTCTTCCCAAGGAGCTTATGACAACAAGGATGACAAAGATGTTATTCTGGAAGGAACCCAAGCTTGCAACATTTGTGGAGACAAGGATCACACTTCCAAGGAGCATGGATATCAATGCCCCAATTGTGAAGAGAAACATCCAATTGACCAATGCCCCACATCCCAAGCAAGTCAAGAAGTGATCTAGTTGGAAAAATTTTAAGGGTGGTAGTACCCTAGTTGTTATGAGTCAACTTGTAACCCCTAGCCTCCCCAAATCTCGGGACGAGATTTATTTTAAGGGTGGTAGCCTGTCACATCCCAAGATTTTCCAAATCTTGTAATGTGAACAATAAATAAACAAAATAAATTATTGTTGAAAATCAGGGTGAAAAGAAACTTTTGTTTTTAAATGGAAACTTAAAATTCCATCTTGAACAAACTTTAAAGTTTGAATTCAACAAATTCCAAATCAAGAGAAATGCATTCCTCAATGAATGTATCTGGAAATTTAAACACTTGGAAAATAAATCCAAACCCTAAAACCTAATGGAATAAAAATCATTTCCAAGTTATCTCCAAGCCTATGGATTTGATCCATATAAAAATTTGTCAACAAACATTTACAAATGATCAAGAAAGACAAATAGAAATATTTTAAAATCATATAAATTGGTTTCACTTAAATTGGAACCATAAATAAAATCTTATGGATTTAATAAGATAAGGAAAAGTAATTTCCAAAGCTAATAAAGCCCTTATCTAAAATCCATACCAAATGGTGAGCAAATAATCCTAAAGGGATTTAAAAGGATAAACAAATATTAAACAAGATTTTACCAATTGAAATCACCAAGTTTGGATCTCTAAATAAAAAGATATGGATTTTATAAGATGAAGAAAGAAATATTAAATAAAGAATATTTAAAGACCAAATTAAATCTTGGTAAAGACCATAAGCAAATGGAATGAATGGAATCCAAATCAAAATAAAATAAAAGGATAAATAATTTCCAAATAAAATAAAAGGGCTTAAACCAAATTCCATTTGAATAAAGACAAAACCCCTATTAGAAATAATTGACTAAATCATGGGAAAATAATATTTTGGAATTTATCCAAGTGAAATAAAAGTTGTTTAATTAAACCTAATTAAGATTAAAGAAAACTTCCAAATAAAAATTGAGGAAATAATACTATATTAAAATTCCATTGGAATTGAAACAAATACCCAATCCTAAATGATTAATAAATCATATTAAATTATTCCAAATAATTCAAGATGAATTATTTGACACCCAAATAACCAAATAAAAACCTACTGAAAAGAATTGGTAGGTTTTGGAAAATCAAATGGTGTTTAGAAATATTAAATCTTATTTGATTTAAAACTAGAGCCTATCTTGATTAATTAAAAGACCTTAAAAAGAATAAATAAATTATTCTAAAAATGAGTTCAGAATGTCTTATTAATCAATATTTAAACCTACACAAATTTTGGTTGAGTTTTGAATTCAAATGAATGTTTGAATTGACCAAACAAAATCAAAATAGAATAAATAAAAATGAAAAAGAAAAACAGAAACAGAACAAAAAAAAGAGAATCAAGCCGACCCAGCCCAACAAGGCCCAGTTAGCCCACCTCTCCCTCTCATCGAGTGAAACATTTTTCCATCGTAGACCTAACCCACGCCCTCACTGACGCGCGGACCCCACCTCCCCTATCTCCCTTCGCTGACGAAACGGCCCCACCGCCAGCTCCTTCTTCCCAACCCGCCGCTGACCGCGCCCCCCTCCTCTGGCCATTACTGCCGATGAATTGTCGACGTGAATACGCGTTAACCGCGCCATGTAACGGACCCGTGACCACGCTGTATTAATCGCCAGCATCTCCTCTTCCTTTCCCCTCTGTCGCCTCACCCAAGCGTGTCCCCAGGCCGCCCAATTCTTCTCTGCACCGTCCTCTGTCTGACGACTCTCCGGCGACGATTCCGGCAGCCCCTCACCGCCCCTTGCCTCCTCGAGCACACAGACGTGATCCCCATCTCCTGGCGAACCACCCCGTAGCTCCAGCTCGTCCCCGAGCGCCCCAGAACATCGGCAACGATGACGAACAGTAGCGCCACCGCCTGCCATTTCCTCCGGCGAGATTTCCTGGTAAGCTCGGACCACCCCGGTGCTATTCATTGATGCTCGCATATTCCCTGGTATCGGGCGCGTCTAACACACCCCTTACCTTGCTTTGGCACGCCTTGTAGCCCCGCCCCCGTCGACGTCTGACCGCACCCGAGGCACAGCTCAACTCCGGTGAGCGATTAAGGACATCCCCGTGCGCCCCTTGCACTCTCGCGAGCACCTTGAGCATCACCACGACTCTGCGATTCTGGTGAGCATTCCCTTCTTCTCCCTCGCTTCCTGTAACCGCCACGATGCCGTAGCCAGACACGCCGCCGCCACCTGCCGCTGCCAGCGTCGCCCGTCTCTGGCAAGCGTGCTGTGAGCCGTGCGATTAAGATCCAGCGGCTAGGATAGAAACTAGACGAAGGGGTAAGAAGCAGTCTGAGCCGTGCGATGTAAGTTAGATCCAACGCCTCCCGTAGCACGATCCTCGGCGGAAGCGGTACCGACGAATAGAAACACGCCGCGTGTCATAGAGTCAGATTTAAAAACAGGATTTGATCTATTTGTGATTCAATTTTGTAAAATCTATAACTTTAAATCTACACGTCCAAATTTTACAAACTTTATATCAATGGATTCAGCAAGACAAGTCCTAGCCAACCATGCACTTTGTTTAGAAAATAGCTTCTGTTAAATTGTTTGTTTTTATAGAAACTTGTGTGTGCATGTTTAGGTTATAAAATTTATTCCAAAATGATTTTGAGGATAAAATCTTTGGCAAATGGTGTGTTTTGAACCTACTGACCATAGGAAACAAATTGTGGTTTCAAAAATGTATTTGGTGAAGCAAAAGAATAAATCTTTGATTTAAAACATTTCTAGTCAAATGAAAATATGGTTTAATTATTAAAAATAGTTTTGGAAGAAAACCTTTGAGAAATGTTTTGGAAATAAACTCTCTGACCCTAAACACAAGGTTATATGGTTTGAAAACATATTTTGTGAAACCGATAGAATTTTGCCTTATTAAAAACATTTCTACACCACATAAAATAATGACTTGATCTAAAAATAATTTATGAAGTAAAATCTTATACAAATGATTTTGCCACTTTATAAAATGACCATTAGGTGTTTTCAATTGTTTATGAACCATTAAAAAACCACTTTTTCAAATAAAACATGCTTGCATGCATTGTTTTGCTTTATTACATTATGTGATGAATTTCTTGAATGGTAGATTGAAATATTATTTGCTTGATTGAATTGTAGTGTCTTGAAGTGTGTGAACATTGCAAAGATCAAGAAGTGAACCTATACTCTACCAAAAAGGCAAGTGATGCTTCATACTTTTGTCCCATTATTTTCACTAAGCATTAGTGATATTTCTAAGTAGGACTTGCATGGAATTTTTGCTAAGTATAAACCATTCTATGGGAAATCCTAGTAGATGAAACCTTAGTAGAAATTTCCTAAGTGAAGATTCCTACTACTATCATGCTTAGCTTAGCTAGTAGAAAACAAGGGTGGAATATATATTCATTCTATGGAAAATTTTCTAAGTCTGAGGACTTGTGTTTTGTTTAATAAAACAACTAAGTGAATGAATCACCTGGGTGGAATGGAAGGAATGGTTTGTGTTGAGTGGTTACACAAGGCCAGGGGACTGGTGAACCTTGTGTATCACACTTGTGGAAAGCCACCTAGGAACAAAGAGATTTGAGATGTCAAATGTTGAGAAGCTTCAAGTGCAGCCACTTGGCATTATGGGCTCTGCCTGGATCATATAGGTTGCAAGAACTTAGCCAAATGGACAGTTGGTGGTAGGGGTTTGATAGGTTGGAACGCGTCCATTCTGGTCTAAGGGAAGGCTTCTGAAAGATCTTGTCTTGGTGAAACCAAGTCTTGTGGGGAAAGTGCACCACCTCTGCAGAGTGTAAAAATCTAAGTACTTAGCCATGTCCCTGGCAAAGGACAATTTGGGCATCAAGACATGGAAGCTATCAAGAATCTCATCATCCAAATTTCTAAGTTAAAAACTTGTGGTTGAACAAGGGTTTAAGGTTCACCAATTTCTATTGGTGGTTCCTTGGGTGATTTTGTCAAAGCAAAAACTTAGTGTTTCCAAATGATAAGGAAAATTTATTTTGAGCAAAGCAAGCCTAAGCTCCACTTAGCCAAATGCATATAGATGGTAGACTCCACTATACTACCATAGTATCACTTGCCAATACAATTCAAATGTATTGACCCTTGTGGCTGTAACTTGTTATGTTGCAGGTTTGCTTGATATTAGTGAAGTTTAATGATTAGGATTACAAGTCTACGACCAACATGTCTGCCTGTGGCAATTTGAAGATGAAGGACCCCATGCTTATAGATATTCTGCTGCAATGTAAAGTAATAGCCAAATGAGCTATGTAAGATGTAATAAATTACGTTATTCCTGGTTATAAAGTTGTATTATGACCTTTGTTTCTTGATATTACATCTTAACTGTGGATGCTAGCTATTGATCCAGGGACTAGCATTGTAAACACATGGATCTCTACCTTATTAAAGGTTGGGAACTCTACAGATGGTATCAGAGCATTGTGTTGCCTGTAGGATTTGTAAACCTAGGATTGGACAAAACCCCTTAGAAAAATAGGAGTTGTATTTGTTCCAAAAACTTATTTACAAACAATCTTGTAAACTCTTTCCTCAACCATTTTGGTTTTGATTCTACATCTCTTCTATTTCAAACTTGATGGACAAAGCTTTTCCCATGGCCAAAGACTTCACCATGTGCAAAGGACTTCATCAACTCTAATGACTTCAACATCTTCAACTCTAATGACTTCAACATCTTCAAGTGAATTCAACCTTATTCTCAACAAGGACTTCAACCTTGGATATCACTAAGGACTACAAGAAATCTTGCTCAAGACTTGAAGACTAAAGGAACACAACTTGGGAATCATCATCACCTTTGAAGATTTTGTGACCAAGAATTTTCCCAAGGAAACCATGATCTCATGCAAGAAGAATCAACCAAGAAGGATGGAAAAATCTCAAGTGAACCATATAGATGGACCACCATATTTAGTTTAAGTCAAACCCACCAACTTATGTGGTGTAACAAAAATATTTTTGGTTGCCTAAGAAAAACTTGTTGTTTGAGTGGAATGTTTGTTTGTGATTGCTTGCACATTGCTTGTGTGAATTGTGATGTGTGATTAAAATTATTTCCTTAGAATTTTTTTGCCTATTCTAATCCCAATCCTAACCAAACAGATGACTTTTCCAAGAGACTCCAACATCAAGGATGGTGACAACAACAACCAAGAGAACAACATGAGAGACCAACTGCTTGCAAGACAAACCCAGTTGAACCAAGTGACAACTTAGTTCTTAGCCAACAACAATGAGTTAGACCCAACCATGCAAGAAGTTTTGAAAACTCAATCCCAATTGTTGCAAGGGATGGCTACTCAGATGATCAACATGGGAGAAAACTCTTCCCAAGGAGCTTATGACAACAAGGATGACAAAGATGTTATTCTGGAAGGAACCCAAGCTTGCAACATTTGTGGAGACAAGGATCACACTTACAAGGAGCATGGAGATCAATGCCCCAATTGTGAAGAGAAACATCCAATTGACCAATGCCCCACATCCCAAGCAAGTCAAGAAGTGATCTAGTTGGAAAAATTTTAAGGGTGGTAGTACCCTAGTTGTTATGAGTCAACTTGTAACCCCTAGCCTCCCCAAATCTCGGGACGAGATTTATTTTAAGGGTGGTAGCCTGTCACATCCCAAGATTTTCCAAATCTTGTAATGTGAACAATAAATAAACAAAATAAATTATTGTTGAAAATCAGGGTGAAAAGAAACTTTTGTTTTTAAATGGAAACTTAAAATTCCATCTTGAACAAACTTTAAAGTTTGAATTCAACAAATTCCAAATCAAGAGAAATGCATTCCTCAATGAATGTATCTGGAAATTTAAACACTTGGAAAATAAATCCAAACCCTAAAACCTAATGGAATAAAAATCATTTCCAAGTTATCTCCAAGCCTATGGATTTGATCCATATAAAAATTTGTCAACAAACATTTAAAAATGATCAAGAAAGACAAATAGAAATATTTTAAAATCATATAAATTGGTTTCACTTAAATTGGAACCATAAATAAAATCTTATGAATTTAAAAAGATAAGGAAAAGTAATTTCCAAAGCTAATAAAGCCCTTATCTAAAATCCATACCAAATGGTGAGCAAATAATCCTAAAGGGATTTAAAAGGATAAACAAATATTAAACAAGATTTTACCAATTGAAATCACCAAGTTTGGATCTCTAAATAAAAAGATATGGATTTTATAAGATGAAGAAAGAAATATTAAATAAAGAATATTTAAAGACCAAATTAAATCTTGGTAAAGACCATAAGCAAATGGAATGAATGGAATCCAAATCAAAATAAAATAAAAGGATAAATAATTTCCAAATAAAATAAAAGGGCTTAAACCAAATTCCATTTGAATAAAGACAAAACCCCTATTAGAAATAATTGACTAAATCATGGGAAAATAATATTTTGGAATTTATCCAAGTGAAATAAAAGTTGTTTAATTAAACCTAATTAAGATTAAAGAAAACTTCCAAATAAAAATTGAGGAAATAATACTATATTAAAATTCCATTGGAATTGAACCAAATACCCAATC
The DNA here is from genome assembly GCA_916181665.1 of Avena sativa. Taxonomy (NCBI): domain Eukaryota; kingdom Viridiplantae; phylum Streptophyta; class Magnoliopsida; order Poales; family Poaceae; genus Avena; species Avena sativa. The sequence goes on from OV702283.1 coordinate 28,387,301, forward strand.
CTAAATGATTAATAAATCATATTAAATTATTCCAAATAATTCAAGATGAATTATTTGACACCCAAATAACCAAATAAAAACCTACTGAAAAGAATTGGTAGGTTTTGGAAAATCAAATGGTGTTTAGAAATATTAAATCTTATTTGATTTAAAACTAGAGCCTATCTTGATTAATTAAAAGACCTTAAAAGGAATAAATAAATTATTCTAAAAATGAGTTCAGAATGTCTTATTAATCAATATTTAAACCTACACAAATTTTGGTTGAGTTTTGAATTAAAATGAATGTTTGAATTGACCAAACAAAATCAAAACAGAATAAATAAAAATGAAAAAGAAAAACAGAAACAGAACAAAAAAAAGAGAATCAAGCCGACCCAGCCCAACATGGCCCAGTTAGCCCACCTCTCCCTCTCACCGAGTGAAATGTTTTTCCACCGCAGACCTAACCCACGCCCTCACTGACGCGCGGACCCCACCTCCCCTATCTCCCTTCGCTGACGAAACGGCCCCACCGCTAGCTCCTTCTTCCCCACCCGCCGCTGACCGCGCCCCCCTCCTCTGGCCATTACTGCCGATGAATTGTCAGCATGAATACGCGTTAACCGCGCCATGTAACGGACCCAAGACCACGCTTTATTAATCGCCAGCATCTCCTCTTCCTTTCCCCTCTGTCGCCTCACCCAAGCGTGTCCCCAGGCCGCCCAATTCTTCTCTACACCGTCCTCTGTCTGACGACTCTCCGGCGACGATTCCGGCAGCCCCTCACCGCCCCTTGCCTCCTCGAGCACACAGACGTGATCCCCATCTCCTGGCGAACCACCCCGTAGCTCCAGCTTGTCCCCGAGCGCCCCAGAACATCGGCAACGATGACGAACAGTAGCGCCACCGCCTGCCATTTCCTCCGGCGAGATTTCCTGGTAAGCTCGGACCGGCCCGGTTTTATTCATTGATGCTCGCATATTCCCTGGTACCGTGCGCGTCTAACACACCCTTTACCTTGCTTTGGCACGCCTTGTATCCCCGCCCCCGTCGACGTCTGACCGCACCCGAGGCACAGCTCAACTCCGGTGAGCGATTAAGGACATCCCCGTGCGCCCCTTGCACTCTCGCGAGCACCTTGAGCATCACCGCGACTCTATGATTCTGGTGAGCATTCCCTTCTTCTCCCTCACTTCCTGTAACCGCCGCGACGTTGTAGCCAGACACACCACTGCCACCAGCCTCCGCCAGCGCCGCCCGGCTCTGGCAAGCGTGCTATGAGCCGTGCGATTAAGATCCAGCGGCTAGGATAGAAACTAGACGAAGGGGTAAGAAGCAGTCTGAGCCGTGTGATGTAAGTTAGATCCAAAGCCTCCCGTAGCGCGATCCGGCCGAAGCGGTACCGACGAATAGAAACACGTCGCGTGTCACAGAGTCAGATTTAAAACAGGATTTGATCTATTTGTGATTCAATTTTGTAAAATCTATAACTTTAAATCTACACGTCCAAATTTTACAAACTTTATATCAATGGATTCAGCAAGACAAGCCCTAGCCAACCATGCACTTTGTTTAGAAAATAGCTTATGTTAAATTGTTTGTTTTTATAGAAACTTGTGTGTGCATGTTTAGGTTATAAAATTTATTCCAAAATGATTTTGAGGATAAAATCTTTGGCAAATGGTGTGTTTTGAACCTACTGACCATAGGAAACAAATTGTGGTTTCAAAAATGTATTTGGTGAAGCAAAAGAATAAATCTTTTATTTAAAACATTTCTAGTCAAATGAAAATATGGTTTAATTATTAAAAATAGTTTTGGAAGAAAACCTTTGAGAAATGTTTTGGAAATAAACTCTCTGACCCTAAACACAAGGTTATATGGTTTGAAAACATATTTTGTGCAACCGATAGAATTTTGCCTTATTAAAAAGATTTCTACACCACATAAAATAATGACTTGATCTAAAAATAATTTATGAAGTAAAATCTTATACAAATGATTTTGCCACTTTATAAAATGACCATTAGGTGTTTTCAATTGTTTATGAACCATTAAAAAACCACTTTTTCAAATAAAACATGCTTGCATGCATTGTTTTGCTTTATTATATTATGTGATGAATTGCTTGAATGGTAGATTGAAATATTATTTGCTTGATTGAATTGTAGTGTCTTGAAGTGTGTGAACATTGCAAAGATCAAGAAGTGAACCTATACTCTACCAAAAAGGCAAGTGATGCTTCATACTTTTGTCCCATTATTTTCACTATGCATTAGTGATATTTCTAAGTAGGACTTGCATGGAATTTTTGCTAAGTATAAACCATGCTATGGGAAATCCTAGTAGATGAAACCTTAGTAGAAATTTCCTAAGTTAAGGTTCCTACTACTATCATGCTTAGCTTAGCTAGTAGAAAACAAGGGTGGAATATATATTCATTCTATGGAAAATTTTCTAAGTCTGAGGACTTGTGTTTTGTTTAATAAAACAACTAAGTGAATGAATCACCTGGGTGGAATGGAAGGAATGGTTTGTGTTGAGTGGTTACACAAGGCCAGGGGACTGGTGAACCTTGTGTATCACACTTGTTGAAAGCCACCCAGGAACAAAGAGATTTGAGATGTCAAATGTTGAGAAGCTTCAAGTGCAGCCACTTGGCATTATGGGCTCTGCCTGGATCATATAGGTTGCAAGAACTTAGCCAAATGGACAGTTGGTGGTAGGGGTTTGATAGGTTGGAACGCGTCCATTCTGGTCTAAGGGAAGGCTTCTGAAAGATCTTGTGTTGGTGAAACCAAGTCTTGTGGGGAAAGTGCACCACCTCTGCAGAGTGTAAAAATCTAAGTACTTAGCCATGTCCCTGGAAAAGGACAATTTGAGCATCAAGACATGGAAGCTATCAAGAATCTCATCACCCAAATTTCTAAGTTAAAAACTTGTGGTTGAACAAGGGTTTAAGGTACACCAATTTCTATTGGTGGTTCCTTGGGTGATTTTGTCAAAGCAAAAACTTAGTGTTTCCAAATGATAAGGAAAATTTATTTTGAGCAAAGCAAGCCTAAGCTCCACTTAGCCAAATGCATATAGATGATAGACTCCACTATACTACCATAGTATCACTTGCCAATACAATTCAAATGTATTGACCCTTATGGGTGTAACTTGTTATGTTGCAGGTTTGCTTGATATTAGTGAAGTTTAATGATTAGGATTACAAGTCTACAACCAACATGTCTGCCTGTGGCACTTTGAAGATGAAGGACCCCATGCTTATAGATATTCTGCTGCAATGTAAAGTAATAGCCAAATGAGCTATGTAAGATGTAATAAATTATGTTATTCCTGGTTATAAAGTTGTATTATGACCTTTGTTTCTTGATATTACATCTTAATTGTGGATGCTAGCTATTGATCCAGGAACTAGCATTGTAAACACAGGGATCTCTACCTTATTAAAGGTTGGGAACTCTACATCATCGCTTCTTCATACGTCGTAGGGTCATCATTTTCATCGACCATGAAATTCATGACAGGATTTCCGTACAGCTCGGGAGCTGCACGCGTCCTGCTTGACCTGCGAGGTTTGGTAGTACTCTCTTTTGGAGTTTCATGATCATTATCATTAGTTCCCTCTTCAACAGGTTGAGCCAACTCCGAAACAACTTCCAGCGCTGCGCTACTCGCCATACTTTGAAGAGAAGGTTCTATAACCTCTTCGAGTTCTACCTTCCGACTACTCACACCTTTCGCGAGAAACTCTTTCTCTAGAAAGGATCCATTCTTGGCAACAAAAACCTTGCCCTCGGATCTGTGATAGAAGGAATACCCAATAGTTTCCTTAGGGTATCCTATGAAGACGCATTTTTCCGCTTTGGGTTCGAGTTTATCCGGTTGAAGTTTCTTCACATAAACATCGCATCCCCAAACTTTAAGAAATGACAGCTTAGGTTTGTTTCCAAACCACAATTCATACGGTGTCTTTTCAACGGATTTAGATGGTGCCCGATTTAAAGTGAATGCAGCAGTTTCTAGTGCATAACCCCAAAATGACAACGGCAAGTCCATCAGAGACATCATAGATCGAACCATATCTAATAAAGTATGATTACGACGTTCCGACACACCATTTCGCTATGGTGTTCCGATAGGCGTGAGTTGTGAAACAATTCCACACTCTTTCATGTGAGTGCTAAACTAGTAACTTAGATACTCACCTCCACGGTCGGACCGTAGAAATTTGATCTTTCTATTACGATGATTTTCCACTTCATTCTGAAATTCCTTGAACTTTTCAAAGGTTTCAGACTTGTGTTTCATCAAGTAGATATAACCATACCTACTCAAATCATCCGTGAAAGTAACAAAATAACGATATCCACCTCGCGCCGACACACTCATTGGACCACATACATCATAATGTATGATTTCCAATAAATCTGTCGCCCGTTCCATTGAACCGGAAAACGGCGTTCTAGTCATCTTGCCCATAAGGCATGGCTCACATGTATCAAATGATTCAAAATCAAGTGATTCCAAAAGTCCATCCGAATGGAGCTTCTTCATGCGTTTAACGCCAATATGACCTAGACGGCAGTGCCACATATATGCGGATATATCATCATTAAGTTTAATCCTTTTAGCATCAACATTATGAATATATGTAACATTATTATCGAGATCTAATAGAAATAAACCATTCATCATCGGTGCATGACCATAAAAGATTTCATTCATATAAATGGAACAACTATTGTTCTCGGATTTAAATGAATAACCACTTCGCATCAAACACGATCCAGATACTGAAGGGAATATGCCCGAGAGGCAATAATAAAGTGGTTATTATCGTATTCCTTATTTATGATAAATGTTTATTTTACATGCTATAATTGTATTAATACGGAAACGTTAATACATGTGTGTTTAATAAACAAAAAAGGAAGTTCCTAGCTATGCCTCTCTTATAAACTAGCTCGTTGATTAACATGATGATCAAAGTTTCCTGATCATGGACATTGGATGTTGTCAATAACGAGGTCACAACATTAGTGTAATGATGTGATGAACATTCATCTGAAGTATAGCATTACGATCAAAGTCATTGAGTTTATATTGCTATAACAACATACGAAGTGATCCTAATCCTTAGACCATGAGATCATGTCAATCACTAACACCGGAAGAGTTTCTCGATGACATCAAACGTCACACTGTAACTGGGTGATTATAAAGATGGCTTTAGAACTACGAAAGTGTTATGTTGAGACCCATGGATCGAGAGTGGAATTTGTTCATCCCGATGACAGATAGATATGCTCTGGGCCCTCTCGGTGATATCACATTGATTAGCTTGCAAGCAAGTGATTTGATCACTAGAATGTTATATCACGGGAACGAGAAAAGAGTGCATGTCGGTAACGAGATCAAACTAGGTATGGAGATACTGATGATCGAATCTCGGACATGTAATATATCGTGAAACAAAGGGATTAAGATACTAGCGTAAAAGGTTCACACGATCACAGAAGTCATCGTTGAATGTGTGGGAGTCAGTATGGATCTCCAGGTCCCGCTACTGATTATTGATCGGAGAAGGGTCTCGATCATGTCCGCATTATTCGTGAACCGTAGGGTGACACACTTAAGGGATACCGACACCATTCGGAGCAAATGATATGCCATAAAAAGAAAAGGAAAGCGTAGGAATTTATTTCACTAGACACCGAAACAGTTTCGGTTGAAATTGCTGAAACTGGTTCTGCATGTGAAATTGAAATGTTGTAAGGGGTTTTATGTGAATGTTTGTTAATTAAAGTAATTAACAAAATTCTTAATAAATAAATAAATAAAAGAGTTTATTTAAATGAGAGCTTGCATTAAATTTGGTGGAAATTTAATGCATGTGAGTGGATTTTTGAGTGGAGGCTTTTTAATGGGAGTGGAGGCTTTTCATTTTGAGTGGGAGCTCCACCCACATGAATGTGGAAGAGGTGGGGGCAGCCCCCATGGCTGGGCGCCATGCCCCTTGGGTGCCCCCCTCTCCCCTATAAAAGGCCCCCCTCTCCTCCTCTCAAACCACACCTCCTCGCGAAGGATCTCTCTCCCCCCCTTTAGAATTCCTCATGGTCTCGGATTAGCAAGATACATGTTCCCGGTGGCTTTTTCTGGAAGGATTTGTTGCTTCCGCTGCTTCGATGGAGTGAGGGCGCAGAGGTTGTCGGGGTACCCGTACGTGTGTGCGATCACGGATGCACCACTGCTTTGAGGTGCTGGACTTGATCGTGCTGGACCGGCTGGACCAGATGGACTTCATCACGATCTTGAGATCGGCAAGCGTTCGTCTACATCATCCACGAGTACAACCTCGTTAACGCTATTCGGTCTTCGAGGGTATGTATTCTATGGATGTAAATCCACCTGTTGCTTGTATCTAGTAGATAGATCTTGGTACTTAGTTGTTCCCATCGTAGGAAATTTTTTGTTTTCTATGTTGCGAACCCTACAGTGGTATCAGAGCCGGATCTATGAGTAGATGCTTTGCACGGGTAGTACACATATGAGTATGTGGGCGATGATGATCATTTTATTGCTTCTTAGTTGTACTTTGGATATTGGTGGCATAGTGGGATGAAGCGGCCCGGACAAACTCTATATGTCCTCGCACATGAGACCTGTTCCACGCTTGACATGCAACTAGTTTTGCATAAGTGGCTAGCGGGTGTCTATCTCTCCTACTATAGTCAATATCTAATTTTCAACGAGTTGTCAACAATTTGGTTATCCTCGTTGTGGTTCATGTTCGTAGGTAAGAACGGTTCTATCTTCGAAAGCCCTAAGCCACGTAAAACTTGCAATGGACAAATTAGAGGCGTCTAGTTTAGATTGTTGCTGGGCTAGTGTTATGATATGGTGATGTTGTAAGTAGAAGTATGAGATGATACTCTTACAACACACATAGCTTGTAAGTTCCATATACCTTGGCCTTACACATAAAGGTATGATAGAGATCATACCACGGTGCACATGATGGAGATCATATGCGGGAACCATATCATTTCACTTATTAACATGAGATGTTTGATTGGATCTTATATTGATATTTTAGCGTTTTATTAGCATAATAAGATGATCCCTCATTTAAATATCAAGATAAGAATGTGTTCTTCCTTAAGTATGCACCAACAATGTTTCGTCGCTTCAAGGCATCACGTGATGATCGGGTGTACTTGAATCCACGAGCATATCTCGGGTGTAAGACATTTACACACGCGAATACTAAGGTTCTTACTTGGCGAGCCTAGCATGTACAGACATGGCCTCGGAACACGGACAGAAAGGTTAAGCATGAGTCATATAGTAGATATGATGCCCATTTGATGCTCGCCTTTGAAGCTACACCGACTCACGTGATGATCGGACTTGGTGTAGTGGATTTGGTTCATGTAATCACCAAAAAGACACGAGGGATGTCGTTTTTGAGTGGGAGTTCATTTCTAATTTGGATTAGTAGAACTCAATTTATCATAAATTAAATCAAAGTGAATTTGCATAATTTGTTGTAGTCATTGGCATTCGTTCACCACCTTATGCATAGTTGTAATTGAGATAATAGAACTATAGAATTCTGGATATATACTTTACAAACTGGTATCGTATTGTGTTGAGTGTCAATCTAAAGTTTAAAGTCCTATTGCAAACTTTCAGCAAAATTTATTTACTCCGTGAAATTTAATAATTGGTATTAGATCGAGAGTAACAATTCCAGTGTTAGTATCTTAAGTATCATGTTTGCCTCCATGATTCTTGATTGTTTTAATATCAAGTTTATATAGGAGCTGAAAGAATTGTTTCAGAAACCATCATGTGTGACAGATATAATGATATCTGAAACAATGTTTTGGTTGCAATATGATAGAGTATAATATGTGTTCTCATATAGGATGAGAATTTACAAAGGTTGGAGATGCTAGACATCCTAATCATCCAAAAGGGTTTTGGAAAGCAACATTATACTCACGATTCTCCTTATAAGCTACATTAGCTTGATCATGAAAGTCGTCATGATAAGGATGAATAGAATATGTATGTAAAGTGTTTACTACACTAAAAGATTACTAACGAATGGATTTTAAAAGAATACCGATCATTTTGATGATGGTGATCTACTTCAAAGTGCAAGTCCAAAGGTATTATTATTTGAATATACACGCTTTGGAATATGTGTCATGTATATGGCGCCACTTTTGATGTTGATAGATTCTTTTAAAAAGGAAAAGGAAATGCTGAAAGAGAATCTATAAAATATATTTGGCAGAAAAGAAAAGATTGGAAATATCCAATTTAGGTATATAGATGATATACAGGTTATGGTTGTATTCTTTGCTTGTTAAATAATGTGGTTCTTGGGTATTGGATACCGAATTGGTTGGTATGAAATTTCATACGGAACGACGCAATTCATGAACCACAATGGCCTAAGTAACTAGCAAGAGAATATGTGATGATGTTCATCGAAAACAAACAAACCGTTGTTTGTATTTCTCGTTGACATCAAAGCTTGACTTCAAGATTTGTTTTAATAATTGTTATTTAAATCAGGTATTATGAGAACAAAGGTTGTTCAAATAATTACCATATTCCATATTATATGGATGATTTACAAATCTAATTGGAGATATCACATCCATAAAACCTAATGCTAAAATGTTGCAAGACAAATGATTGAAAGATCGCTTACGAAGTGACATCGCCGTTTAAATTATATTGGAAAGAAAACATGAAGAATCTCCATATTCATGGATTTTTGGAGTCTTTGATTTGATCAAGTTACGCTTGTGAGACTTTCCTCGGGATAATTAAAAACTTCGTTCAAAGGCCAAAGAAGAACGAACGACTAAAATATTGGAATTTATACATATCGATGTATCTAGTCCATTATTTCTAGTCATAAGCGATGGTTTTCAACTTCATATACTTTCTCCGGAAATTTGAGTGAATATTCACTTAATGAGAATGAAGTATGAAATATTTGAAAATGTTTCAAAGACTTTCAAGATAAAGTGGAAAATCATTGTAACAAGAAAATAAATGGTTTATGATTTTATCATAAGGGATTTGTTTGAGTTACAAGTGTAACAAGAAAATAAATGAATTATGATTTTATCATAAATGGATTTATTTGAGTTACAAGTTTAGCAAAACACCTAGATTTACATATCCCCAAACACCATAGGAATATGGAGTGTTTGAGATTTGTAATGAAACCTTGTTTGACATGGTTGGATCAAAGGTGTTATTGATAAAACTGCCATTATGTTTTAAAAAGATTAAAGCTTTAGAGACTTCCGCTTTTTACACTGAAAAGAGCTCCATCTTGATCCCTTGAAATGACACCATATGAGTTATGGTTTGGGGTAAAACCCAAGTTGTCATTTCTTAAATTTTGGTATGCTAAACATAAGTAAGATGTTTACAACCAAAGTTGGATGAGCATGTCTTTGTAGGTTATTTCGAATAACAATTGGTTATTCCTCCATAACACCGAGGACAAAAGGGTTTGTCGCTTGAAATGTGAAGTTTCTTGAAAATGGAATTTTTCGCAAAAGTTAAGTGGGAGGACAATAGAACTTTGATAAGGTTAACGAACCTTAGCTAAATGTGCTGAGTTGCGCAGCGCCGGAAATTGTTCCGAAGGCTTCCATAATGCTCATAGCTTATGTGCCTCAAAGGTTGTGGTCATGGAGATCTAAGTTCCTATTGAACCAAGTAGGTCGGTTAAACAATCAAATACTAAGATTTGAAAGTAAATCATTATTGTTTGACAATGATGAACTGAATACATACAAAGAAGCGATGATGGGCCCTGACTCCGTCAAATGGCTTGAAGCCATAAAATCCGTGATAGTTCCATACATGAGAAATCAAGTTTTGAACTTGGAAGACCCTCCGGAAAGGTGTAAAAACCTATCAGTCGTATTTGGATCTATAAAGAAACAGACATGGATGTTTCACATCTATGAAATAGTCGACATGTCGTAAACTATTTTATGACAATATTCAAGGAGTTGACTATGACAAGATTTGATCTTTCATAGCGATATTTAGTCTGGACGGATTAAAGTAGCAACCACTACATATAATTTGGTATATGGTAGATGAATAAACAAAACAAAGTTCTTCTAATAGAATGGTTACCTAGGACGTGTAAATGACACGGTCCAAAGGGTTTTGTTAAATTTAAAGGATGCTAAAAGGACATGCAAACTTCAATGGTTGAAGTAAGCATCGTGGAGTTGGAATCTTCACCGTGATGAAAAAGAGTTTTCATCAGGAGACGATGAAGATGCTTGCATTTGCAAGAAATTTAGTGGGAGCGCTAAGACATATTTCTAATACATTTTGTGGAGGACATCTTGTTGATTAGAAATGATGTTCTTTTATTGACAAAGGTTAAGAATTTCATTTCGATGAAAGACTTAGGCAAAACCGGAATATTTATCATGAAAGTCTATAGTGGATAGACCGTGACGTTAATATGGTTATGCCAAACGTACATATATGAGATATTGAAGGAGTTCAATATAGAAACAACAAGAAATGGTTCTTATCGCATGGAAAGGAATTGAATCAAGATTCAAGTGTATCGACACTTGATAAGTGAAACAAGATTCAAGTGCTTTGACACTTGATGAGTGAAATCACGAGAATGTTTTGATCAATCATACCATGATATGTACACATCCAGATATGTCCTATGCTCTAAGTGTTATGAGCATATACCAGAATGAATCATAAAATGATCATTGGACGATAGTAAGGATATTCTTATGATCTTTTGGGAGAACTAAGAATATATTTGTGTAGAGATGACAAACAATTACAAATAGTTCATTGTAAAGCGTTACATTGATACTAGTTTTGTCACAAGATACAAATTAAGTTTATCTCAATTTAAACTATGAGTGGCACAATGAAATGGAAAGGAGTTTTCATGATGGATTTGGATGTATTCCAAAGTTAAGACATTGTGACGAATACTACAACAAAAGGCTAAGTATATGACTGCTATAGTAGCAACAAAGGAGGGAATTTGTGTCAAGTAGTTTGTTATCAAACTAAGGTGTTGTTTGCAATGGGCTAACACTAAAGATATATTGTACGACAATAGTATCGACATGGTTTAACCCCAAGGAACTAAAGGTCTCACCAAAAGACCAAATTTATACAATGCCATCTCATTGGAGGATGAGTGATGCGTGAAGACGCAAAGACATGCAAATACACACGGACCTGAAAGTGTCAGATCCGTAGATTATGTTAACCACTTGCAGTTGCGTATATGGAACACCAGAAAGCCATAGGTGTTCAATACGCAAAGTTTTCAAACTAGATTATTGTCTCTAGTGCAAGTGGGAGACTGAAGGGAATATGCCCGAGAGGCAATAATAAAGTGGTTATTATCGTATTCCTTATTTATGATAAATGTTTATTTTACATGCTATAATTGTATTAATACGGAAACGTTAATACATGTGTGTTTAATAAACAAAAAAGGAAGTTCCTAGTTATGCCTCTCTTATAAACTAGCTCGTTGATTAACATGATGATCAAAGTTTCCTGATCATGGACATTGGATGTTGTTAATAACGAGGTCACAACATTAGTGTAATGATGTGATGAACATTCATCCAAAGTATAGAATTACGATCAAAGTCATTGAGTTTATATTGCTATAACAACTTACGAAGTGATCCTAATCCTTAGACCATGAGATCATGTCAATCACTAACACCGGAAGAGTTTCTCGATGACATCAAACGTCACACTGTAACTGGGTGATTATAAAGATGGCTTCAGAACTACTAAAGTGTTATGTTGAGACCCATGGATCGAGAGTGGAATTTGTTCATCCCGATGACAGATAGATATGCTCTGGGCCCTCTCGGTGATATCACATTGATTAGCTTGCAAGCAAGTGATTTGATCACTAGAATGTTATATCACGGGAACGAGAAAAGAGTGCATGTCGGTAACGAGATCAAACTAGGTATGGAGATACCGATGATCGAATCTCTGACATGTAATATATCGTGAAACAAAGGGACTAGCGTAAAAGGTTCACACGATCACAGAAGTCATCGTTGAATGTGTGGGAGTCAGTATGGATCTCCAGGTCCCGCTACTGATTATTGATCGGAGAAGGGTCTCGATCATGTCCGCATTATTCGCGAACCGTAGGGTGACACACTTAAGGGATACCGACACCATTCGGAGCAAATGATATGCCATAAAAAGAAAAGGAAAGCGTAGGAATTTATTTCACTAGACACCGAAACAGTTTCGGTTGAAATTGCTGAAACTGGTTCTGAATGTGAAATTGAAATGTTGTAAGGGGTTTTATGTGAATGTTTGTTAATTAAAGTAATTAACAAAATTCTGAATAAATAAATAAATAAAAGAGTTTATTTAAATGAGAGCTTGCATTAAATTTGGTGGAAATTTAATGCATGTGAGTGGATTTTTGAGTGGAGGCTTTTTAATGGGAGTGGAGGCTTTTCATTTTGAGTGGGAGCTCCACCCACATGAATGTGGAAGAGGTGGGGGCAGCCCCCATGGCTGTGTGCCATGCCCCTTGGGTGCCCCCCTCTCCCCTATAAAAGGCCCCCCTCTCCTCCTCTCAAAGCACACCTCCTCGCGAAGGATCTCTCTCCCCCCCTTTAGAATTCCCCATGGTCTCGGATCAGCGAGATACATGTACCCGGTGGCTTTTTCTGGAAGGATTTATTGCTTCCGCTGCTTCGCTGGAGTGAGGGCGCGGAGGTTGCCGGGGTACCTGTACATGTGTGCGATCACGGATGCACCACTGCTTTGAGGTGCTGGACTTGATCGTGCTGGACCGGCTGGACCAGATGGACTTCATCACGATCTTGAGATCGGCAAGCGTTCGTCTACATCATCCATGAGTACAACCTCGTTAACGCTATTCGGTCTTCGAGGGTATGTATTCTATGGATGTATATCCACCCGTTTCTTGTATCTAGTAGATAGATCTTGGTACTTAGTTGTTCCCATCGTAGGAAAATTTTTGTTTTCTATGCTGCGAACCCTACAGATACAATGTTCATGCTCAGTGCAGGCACCAAATAACAATTATTCAAGTTTATAACTAATCCCGACGGCAAATGGAGAGGCTGCGTTCCGACGGCGATCACATCAACGCTTGATCCATTGCCGACACGCACCTTGACCTCACCCCTTGCTAGCGGTCGCTTGTTCCGCAGACCCTGATTCGAGTTACAAATATTAGCAACTGAACCGGTATCAAATACCCAGGTTCTACTGCGAGCACTAGTAAAGTACACATCAATAACATGTATATCATATATACCTTTGTTTGCCTTGCCGGCCTTCTTGTCTGCCAAATACTTGGGGCCGTTGCGCTTCCAGTGGCCAGTCCCCTTACAATAGTAGCACTCGGTATCAGACTTAGGTCCAACTCGGGGTTTCTTTTCAGGCACGGCAACAGGCTTGCCGCCCTTACTTCCCTTCCGTTTTCCTTTCTTGTCTTTCTTTAAACCAGTGTTCCTATTGATCATCAACACTTGATGTTCCTTTTTGATCTCCACTTCTGCAGTTTTAAGCATTGACAGAAGTTCGGGGAGAGACTTCTTCATGCCTTGCATATTATAGTTCATCACAAAGCTCTTATAGCTAGGTGGCAGAGACTGCAGAACACGATGGATGCCTAAGTCAATGGGAATCGTTATTCCCAAGGACACAAGCTTATCGGCGTAACCCAACATCTTGAGTACATGCTCACTAACGGAGCTGTGCTCTTCCATCATGCAGCTAAAGAACTTTTCTGAAGCGTTGTAGCTCTCTACAGCAGCATGTGTGTCGAAAATCATTTTCAACTCACCCATTGTATCAAATGCATTGCCGTTTTCGAAACGCTTTCGAAGTTCCGGCTCTAGCCCATACAATATTCCGCAATGAACTAAGTTGTGGTCCTCCTGACGAGTCTGATAGACATTCTTCTCCTCGTCAGGGGCATCCTCAAAAGGTGGGGGGCCTAGTGGCGCTTCTAGCACGTATTGCTTTTGTGCAGCAGAGAGGAGAATCCTCAAATTCATGGCCCATTCGGTAAAGTTGCTACCGTTCGTTGCTAGTTTCTCTTTCTCCATGAACACATTGAAATTAAAAGCAGGTGGTGCCATCTACAACAGAATTTGTAAAGTTTAGACTAAGTGTATGATGGATTGAGTTCAACTAATCCATATTACGAATGAACTCCCACTCAAAAACGACATCCCTCGTTCCTTTTTGGTGATTACATGAACCAAATCCACTATACCAAGTCCGATCATCGTGTGAGTCGGTATAGCTTCAAAGACGAGCGTCAAATGGGCATCATATCAACTATATGACTCATGCTTAACCTTTCGGTCCGTGTTCCGAGGCCATGTCTGTACATGCTAGGCTCGCCAAGTTAGAACCTTAGTATTCGCGTGTGTAACTGTTTTACACCCGAAATATGGTCGTGGATCCAAGAACACCCGATCATCACGTGATGTCTTGGAGCGACGAAACATAATCGGTTCATACTAAAGGAAGAACACATTCTTATCTTGATATTTAAATGAGGGATCATCTTATTATGCTAACAAAGCGCTAAATAAGCAATATCAGATGCAATCAAACATCACATGTTTATTAGTGAAATGATATGGTTTCCTCATATGATCTCTATCATGTGCATCGTGGTATGATCACTATCATACCTATATGTGTAAATCCAAGGTCCATGGAGTTTACACGCTATGTGTGTTGTAAGAGTATCATCTCATACTTCTACTTACAACATCACCATATCATAACACTAGCCCAGCAACAATCTAAACTAGACGCCTCTAATTTATCCATTGCAAGTTTTACGTGGCTTAGGGCTTTCGAGATAGAACCGTTCTTACCTACGAACATGAACCACAACGAGGATAACCAAATTGTTGACAACTCGTTGCAAAATAGATATTGACTATAGTAGGAGAGAAAAACACCCGCTAGCCACTTATGCAAACTAGTTGCATGTCAAGCGTGGAACAGGTCTCATGTGCGAGGACATGTAAAGTTTGTCCGGGCCGCTTCATCCCACTATGCCACCAATATCCAAAATTACAACTAAGGAGCAACAACATGATCATCATCGCCCACATACTCATATGTGTACTACCCGTGTAAAGCATCTACGCATAGATCCGGCTCTGATACCACTGTAGGGTTCGCAGCATAGAAAACAAAAATTTTCCTACGATGTGAACTATGTACCAAGATCTATCTATTAGATACAAACAACGGGCGGATGTATATCCGTAGAGAACATACCCTTTAAGACCGACAAAGCTTAACGAGTTCAACTCGTGGTTGATGTAGACGATCTCTTGCCGATCTCAAGATCTAGAGGAAGTCCTAGCGCCGCAAATCAGCAGCGCATCCGTGCTCGCACACACGTTCGAGGCACCGAGAAACCTCCGCCTCCTCGCTCCAGGGATGCAGCGGAAGCACAACTCTTTCTTGCCGAATAGCCACCGGGAACATGTATCTCGCTAGTCCGAGACCATGGGGGATAAATTCTAGAGGGGGAGAGAGATCCTTCACGAGGAGGTGTGAGTGAGAAGTGAGGAGAGGGGTGCCTTTTATAGGAGGAGGGGGGCAACCCCAAGGGGGTGGCCGGCGCATGGGGGCTGCCCCCTTGCCCTCCCCTATTCATGTGGGTGGACACTCCACTCACAAAATTCCTTTAAATTCCCTCCACTCAAAATCCCACTCAAACATGCCATTAAATTCCCACCAAATTTAATGCAAACTCTCATTAAATAAAACTCTTTTATTTTATTCAGAATTTTGTCAATTACTTTAATGAAAAACATTCACAAATAACCCCTTGCTAGAATTCTATTTCACATGCATAACCACTTTATGCAATTTCACCCGAAAACCTGTTTCGGTATCTAGTGAAATAAATTCCTACGCTTGTGCATTCTTTCGGCATGAAACTTTTGCTGCAATTGGATGTCAGTGTATCTTAAGTGTGTCACCCTACGGTTCGTGAATAATGTGGACATGATCGAGACCCCTCTCGTATCAATAATCAGAAGCAGGAACTGGAGACCCATACTAACTCCCACACATTCAACGATGACTTTCTTGTGATCGTCGGAACCTTTTACGCTAGTATCTTAATCCTTTTGTTTCACGATATATTACATGTCCGAGATTCGATCATCGGTATCTCCATACCTAGTTTGATATTGTTACTGACATGCACTCTTTTCTCGTTCCCGTGATATAACATTCTAGTGATCAAATCACTTGCTTGCAAGCTAATCAATGTGATATCACCGAGAGGGACCAGAGTATATCTATCCGTCATCGGGATGAACAAATCCCACTCTCGATCCATGAGCCTAAACATAACACTTTATTATTTCTGAATTCATCTTTATAATCACCCTGTTACGGTGTGACGTTTTATGTTATCAAGAAACTCTTCCGGTGTTAGTGATTAACATGATCTCATGGTCTAAGGATTAGGATCACTTCGTAAGTTGTTATAGCAATATAAACTCAATGACTTTGATCGTAATGCTATACTTCGGATGAATGTTCATCACACCATTAAACTAATGTTGTGATCGCGTTATTAACAACATCCAATGTCCATGATCAGGAAACCTTGATCATCTTGTTAATCAATGAGCTAGTTTATGAGAGAGGCATAACTAGGAACTTTCTGTTTGTTTATTAAACACACATGTATTAATGTTTCCGTATTAATAAAATTATAGCATGCAAAATAAACATCTATCATATACTTGGAATACACATAATAAACATTTTATTATTGCCTCTCAGGGCATATTCCCTTCACTGGCTCACCGGAATTTCTTCGCCGGAGCTCGTCGGTACAGTGGCGGTGTGAGAGCAAATAGGGGCAGCCTGGTGGCGCTTCTGGCTGGCTCTGCTGGGGGAATGGCCGCGAGGGGGAGGGGATTAAGTAGCCGGAGCGGAGGATAGAATCACGCACGTAATCAACGGCAATTAACCGGATTAAATTGCGGAAGTGAAGGAGAGGGAGGAAACGGCGAGGCCAGGTCGTGGGCTGGGTTTGGGGACGATGCTGACGGGGCAGGGTGGGGTAGGCCTGTCAGTGAGGGGGTGTGCGCTGGTCGGGTGAGAAACAGAGGGAGAGAGGGAAACCCGGGTGGGCTGCTTTGTCTACTGGGACAAATGAGTGACGCCAGGCCCAGTTCTGTTTTCTAATTCTTTTTCTTTTTCTAAATCGATTTTCAGGAAACCTTTTTAAATGAATTCAAATGCATTTGAATTCCAAAACTTCCTGGACTTTTATAAAGTGAAACCTTCATATTTTTGAGCATAAAACCATGCTGTCTTGCTGGACTTGTTTGGTTCCTTTGAAATTTTAAAATAAACAGTGCCTTAGCACAAGATTTGATAAAGATTTGAAAATGGTTTTAAACCCATAATTTGTTTTGGAATTTTGTCCAAGCTTTGGAACTCAACCAAACCAACCTATAAACAAACAAATCTTGGTTTGAAACAAATATCCTCTCTCTAGAGAGTATCATTGGATCAATGCTTGTTTACATAAAATAATAAGCACTTAATGTTTCTGTTTCCTTTGAAATGACTTTGAAATTGATCTCTAAATGATATGCATGCATGGATGATATGCAATCTTTGAAAACATGATTTTAGGGATGTTACAAATCTAACCCCCTTAAGGTGAATCTCGCCCTCGAGATTCGGTTTGGCTAGCAAATAGGTGAGGGTGGTCTTTCTGAAGATCATCTTCTCTTTCCCATGTTGCTTCTTCTTCAGAATGATGGTTCCATTGAACTTTGCAGAATTTGATGGTCTTAGTCCAGTAATTCTTTCTGCAGTCTCAAGAATCTTGATAGGTTTTTCCTCATAGGTGAGATCACTTTCCAATTGAACCTCCTCCAAAGGTATAGTATCCTTCAAAGAAGTCTCTTCCATCTCTGGATGGCATTTCTTTAGCTGACTCACATAAAACACATTGTGAAGAGCATACAATGATTTTGGCAATTCAATCTCATAAGCTACTTCTCCTTTACGACTCAGAATTTTGAATGGTCCAACATATCTTGGGGCCAATTTTCCTTTGACTCCAAATCTCTTCACTCCACGAAGTGGTGACACTCTAAGATAAGCTCTATCACCCACTTCATAGGTGACTTCTCTACGCTTAGGATCTTCGTAGCTTTTCTATCGAGACTGTGCTATCTTCAATCTGTCCGTAACTAGTTTGACTTTCTCTTCAGCTTCTTTGATTAGTTCTGGTCCGAACAAACTTCTTTCTCCCACACCATTCCATAGTAATGGGGTGGTACACTTTCTCCCATAGAGAAACTCAAATGGTGCCATCTCAATACTGGCTTGATAGCTGTTATTGTAAGAGAATTCTGCGTAAGGCAGACTTTCATCCCAACTAGCACCATAGTCTAGAGCACATGCTCTCAACATATCTTCAAGAATCTGGTTGGTCCTTTCTGTTTGTCCATCAGTCTGAGGATGAAAAGCAGTGCTGAATTCCAACCTCGTTCCCAATGACTCATGTAATTGCCTCCAAAAATGAGAAGTGAATTGAGTTCCCCTATCAGACACAATACTCTTGGGTACTCCATGTAGACATACAATCCTACTCATATAGATCTTGGCTAACTTAGCACTTGTGTAGGTTGTCTTCACGGGTATGAAATGAGCCACTTTTGTTAGGCGATCCACTACTACCCAAATAGAATCATATCCTGACCCGGTCCTTGGCAATCCAGTGATAAAATACATGCCAATCTTGTCCCACTTCCAATCAGGAATAGGTAGTGTTTGTAACAATCCTGCTGGTTTCTGATGTTCTGATTTCACTCTACTACATACATCACACAAATCAATATGTTCGGCGATGTCCTTTTTGAGATTATTCCACAAAAATCTTTCTTTCATATCCATGTACATTTTGGTGTTACCCGGATGAATGGAATGTGGTGAGTTGTGTGCTTCTTGTAGAATCAGTTTCCGAAGCTCCGGATCTTGTGGAACACAGATACGTTTTCCATACCATAAAGTACCCTGTTCGTCTTCATAGAATCCTTTGGATTTTCCTTTACCAATCTTTTCCTTAATCTCTTCAATTTCCTTATCTGCCTTTTGGGCTTCTTTGATTTTGTCCAACAAAGTGGGTTGAACATCCAATGACATGAGATGTCCTTCAGGCACAATCTCCAATCTGAGATCTCTAAATTGGGCACACAGATCATCTGGCAACTCTCCCTTAGTAAGGCCATTCACAAAAACCTTACGGCTTAGAGCATCTGCTACAACATTTGCTTTACCGGGGTGGTATTGCAAACTCAAGACATAGTCCTTGATGAGTTCTAGCCATCTTCTTTGTCTCATTTTGATTTCTTTCTGAGTGAAGATATACTTCAAACTCTTGTGATCCGTGAACACTTCACATCGTTTTCCCAAAATATAGTGTCTCCATGTTTTGAGTGCATGGACAATAGAGGATAACTCTAAATCATGAGTAGGGTAATTTACCTCATGAGTTTTGAGTTGTCTCGAGGCATAAGCCACAACTTTCCCATCTTGCATTAGAACTGCACCTGATCCATGATGAGATGCATCACGATACACTTGGAAATCTTTCTCCAAATCTGGCAGACATAAGACTGGTGCTGCCACTAGTCTCTTCTTTAATTCTTGGAAACTAAGTTCACATCATTCAGACCAAGCAAATTTCTTGTCTTTCTTTAGCAACTCTGTCATTGGTTTAGCTACCTTAGAGAAATTTTCAATAAATCTTCGGTAGTATCCTGCCAAGCCAAGGAAACTGCGAACCTCTTTCACTAACTTAGGAGATTCCCATTCAGTTACAGATGACACTTTAGCAGGATCAACTGCTACACCATCTCCTGACACAACGTGCCCAAGAAATCCAACTTCATTCAACCAAAATTCACACTTGCTGAATTTGGCATACAGCTTATGCTCTCTAAGCTTCTCAAGTATCAAACACAAATGTCCTTCATGCTCTTCTTTGCTCTTGGAGTAGATCAAAATGTCATCGATGAAAACGACAACAAACTTGTCAAGGAACTCCATGAACACCTTGTTCATCATATTCATGAAATAAGATGGTGCACTGGTCAAACCAAATGGCATCACGGTGTACTCATACAATCCATACCTAGTGGTGAAAGCTGTCTTAGGTATGTCTTGTTCTCTTATCTTGAGCTAGAAATAACCTGACCGGAGATCAATCTTTGAGAACACACAGGCTCCTTCTAGCTGATCAAACAAGTCATTGATTCTAGGCAAAGGGTATTTGTTCTTGATAGTCACCTCATTGAGTGAACGGTAATCTATGCATAACCTTTGACTTCTATCTTTCTTTTCCACAAACAAGACTGGTGCTCCCCAGGATGAAGAACTTGGTTGAATAAATCCTTTCTACAACTGTTCTCCAAGTTGTTTCTTGAGTTCTTTCAACTCATCAACTGACATCTTGTAAGGTCTCTTTGCTATTGGTCCTGATCCTGGCAACAAACCAATCAGAAATTCCACATCTCTATCTGGTGGCATTCCCGGCAACTCTTCCGGAAACACATCCGGATATTCACTCACAATTGGCACACTGTCTATGCTAACCACCTTAAGAGAATTTAGCTTACTTCCTTTTGATTCAAAGTTAGATTTGAATCTTATCCGTTTCTTTTCCGGGGTTGTGAGTGCGACAGTACGATTGGCACAATCTAGTACTCCTTCATACTTGGTCATCCAGTCCATTCCCAAAATTACATCCAGTCCTTGGGAATCTAGGATTATCAGACTCACTGGAAACTTATGCTTTCCAAACTCTATCACTAGATCACGGCATCCAAGACTTATTATCATATCTCCACCGGGAGAACTTACTTTTATTGGACACCCAATATTTTCAGTTGGAAACCCATTTCTATCAACAAATGCTTTTGATATGAATGAATGTGATGCACCAGTATCAGAAAGAACAAGTGCTATAATAGAATTGAGTTTGAACTTACCAGCCACAGCATCGGACTCCTCATAGATTTCTTCCACATTGATGTGGTTCACTTGTCCCTTCTGGAAAGGGTTGGGCTTGTTGGGTCCTTCAACTTTCTTTTCTGGGCATTCATTTGCATAATGCCCCATCTTCTTGCACTTTAAGCATTCAACCTGACTAAGATCCTTCTTCACAGGATGGCTTCCACTACTACTTCCACTTCCATTGTGGTGGCTCTTGTATCCACTCTTGTGATTCTTGTGCTTGTCGTTGTCATGACTACGGTGATGCTTATTGTCATGATGACGGTTGTGGTTGTGGTGGCTATTGTATTTTCCATGCTTGTGGGATTCAGAACTCCCACTATCATCATAATGGGAACGCTTGTGAGACGATCCCGAGCTGTGCTTGTCAGAGTGTTTCCTCTTCCTGCTTTCAACCTGTTTCATCTTGCTCTCCAAGATGGCAGCCTTGTCACAAAGAGATTGATAGGTGGGGACATAGGCCACATATAATTGCAGATTCAGTTCATTGTTCAGTCCTTCGAGGAATTTCTCTTTCCTCTCGGCATTAGTGTCAACTTCATCCGGTGCATAACGCGCCAGATTGTTGAACTCCTCAATATATCCAGCCACGGTGCGGTGGCGCTGCTTCAAGTTATGGAACTCCTTCTTCTTCAAACTCATCACTCCGGATGAGATGTGAGCTGTACGGAAACCATCTTCAAAGATAGCCCATGTCACATCCTCAATGGGAGTGGTGATTTGGAAGTTATCCCACCAAGTAGCTGCTGGTCCTTCCAACAAGTGTGATGCAAACCTGACTTTCTCCTCATCAGTACAGCCAACAGTTACCAAATCCTTGTTCACTGAGCGTAGCCAATCATTGGCCACCATGGGATCAGTAGTTCCTGAGAACTTTGCTGGCCTCAGTCTTAGGAATCTGGTGAGCATGTCAAAACCTGGTGGATTGTTCTGATTGTTGTTGTTGTTATTGTTGTTGTTGTTGTTGTTGTTTTTGTTGTTATTGTTGTTGTTGTTGTTGTTGTTGTTGTTGTTGTTGTTGTTGTTGTTGTTGTTGTTGTTGTTGTTGTTGTTGTTGTTGTTGTTGTTGTTGTTGTTGTTCTGATTCTGTATGAAAGTAGTCATCATATGCATCAGTTGTATCTGTGCTGTCATCAGCTTCTGCATCTCGGGGGTGACATTGTTGTTGTTCGGGTTGGGATTGGCACGTCGAGGAGGCATCTGTGGTTTTCATAAGGATAAGAATGAGATACCCATAGATGCTTAATATGCACAATACATCACATAAACAATCACCAAACAAGCATCAAATAACAAAAGTTCAACAATGTAAACAACAAGTTTGAAAGGTAAACACACCAATAGCAAGCCATCCACATGTTGGATGGTCATTGCGACTCAAAATCATAAGTATGGTAAATGATAAATAAACGAGTAGTCATCACTACTCCTCTGCATCAACCTCCTCATCGACAAGTGTAAGACCTACATTCTCCATAGCGGTCTTTTACTCCTCGACATTGGTAGTCAAGGCCTCTACCTTGGCTTTGAGAGCCCTCTTCTATGAACGAAGTCTCTCAATCACAACCTGCTGATGCTCGAGCTCGAAGTCCTTGGCCTCTAGTTCTGCAGTCATCTCTCGAATCGTCTTGTTCTTATCTGTCACATCTCAAGATTTTCCAAATCTTGTAATGTGAAAATAAATGAATAAAATAAAACTTTGTTTGATTTTTCAGGGCCAGAAGAAACTTTTTGAATTTAATTGGAACTTCAAACCAATTTTGATCAAATAAAAATCCTAAAGGGATTTAAAAAGATAAGCATTTAATAAAGGAAAATAAAATATTTTGGTATTACTACTTTGGATCTTTTAATAAAAGATTTTGTTTTCAAAAGAAAAAGTGGATTTATAAATAAGGATTATTTTACAGAGCCAAATTAAACCTTGGCCAAGTATTTGAAATAAAATGTTTTGTTTTGATTAAAAATAGTAAAGGTTTACTTAAATAAAATAATAAGGAAATAGTATCCAAATTTTATTTAAATAAAAGGTTTTACCATTTTAATTAAAACATCAAAACTTATTAAATTAATTGAAATAAGTTTTCTAAGTATTTTATTTTCTTAATTAAAACCTATTGAAGTGTTTTGGCTTTATTTTAGATTTCAAAATAAATATCTTAAATAAAATAAATCCTAGTTGATTTAATAATGAAGGTCTATTGTATTTGATTGTTAATGGACCAAAAATAAAGATGTTATTTTATTTTAAACGAGTTTTCCAAATATTCTTATATTTCAAATAAAACCTACTGATTTGGTTTTAAAAAAATACTTAGATTTCAAATAAAGATTCTATTAACAAAATCAAACCCATATGATTAATAAACCATGGTTCATTTTTAATAAATGAATGGAACCTAAAAAGATCTAAAAACATTATTTTATTTTATTTCTAGAATTGGCTTTTGATACTAAACAGAACAAAAGTTCAAACTTTCAAAGTCTGGTAATTGTTTGTCTTGATTTGATTGTTGAAACATATGTTTGAAATTCAAATCAGAAATTGGATTCAGAAAAAGAAAAAGGATTCAGAAACAGAAAAAAAATAAGAAAGAAATCGACCCAACCCAACAGCCCAACAGTAGCCCACCTAGCCCACCTGTTCCCACGCCCCGAATCGTTTTTTCTCACTCAGGAACTTAACCGCGCAGAGACTGACCAGTGGACCTCACTCTCATTTCTTTTCCCACTGACCGGTGGACCCCACCTCTACTGCTCATCGTCCACACCCGCGCGACCCCCTCTCCCCAAAACTTGCTGCCGTTGCTGCCATTCAAAGCCGCGTTCAATTCTCAGTAATGCCGCGCGTTAATCTCGCCGTGACTGCACTCTATAAGTCGCCAGCGTTCCTTCTTCATTTCTCCTCCGACTCCTCCCCCAATCACGCCACCAGGCCGCCCCAATTCCTCCTCGAGCTCCTCTGTTCCGACCATCGTCTCCGGCCAATTCAGGCCAGTACACGCCACCCCCTGCCTTTCCGAGCACACGAGCACATTCACCACTCCCAGACGCATTCCCTTGTACCCGCCGTTCAACCACGGGCA
This sequence comes from Avena sativa, assembly GCA_916181665.1. NCBI lineage: Eukaryota > Viridiplantae > Streptophyta > Magnoliopsida > Poales > Poaceae > Avena > Avena sativa. The sequence continues at coordinate 28,411,540 of OV702283.1, forward strand.
CCCCAGAGCGTCGGCTTTGACAAGCTCTGATAGCGCCGCCGTCTGTCCCTTCTCCGACGACGCCTCCCAGGTAAACCAGGTCGCCCCTCTTCTTCTCGTTCACGCACATAGCACCTCTGTGATCTCCTGCGTCTAACCTTACCCTCGGTTGTTCTTCTCGTGACCTGTAGCGACGACTCCGACCACGACTGAGACCACCCGACGTCATTCTATACTCCGGCGAGCAATCGCAGGAGTACCTGAGCACCCCCTGCCACGACAAGCACACGTCGAGCATCACCCCGTCCTCACGACCTCGGTAAGCCTACTCTCTTCCTCTCTCGCTTCCTAGAACCACCGCAGAGCCACCGCCTGGCCGTGCGCCGCCGCTAGCCACCCTCAGCACCGCCCCCTTTTGGTCAAACTCACCAGCATCGTTGGATCTGGATCGGACGCACTAGATAGATCATTTAACGCCGAAGGGGTACGCTTCCGGAACCATACGATCTAATTTGATCCAACGCTCTACAGAGCGCGATCCGCGCGAAGCGGTACCGTCCAATGAAATCACGCCGCGTGTCACCTATTCTGTTTAAAAACAGATTTGAAAACAGAATTATTTGCAAACTTCAAATCCTTGTATCTTTGGATCCACACGTCCAAAAATTGCAAATTTTATGTCGTTGGATTCAGGAAAACGAGACCTAGCCAACCATGGCCTTAGTTTAGCAAATAGTATCTGTTAGTTTGCTTGATTTTGCAGATTCTTTTGTGATCTTGTTTAGAGTAGAAAAATTGTTTAAAAATGGTTTTTGGATTAAAACTTTTGCAAAAAGGTTTGTTGTGACCTTACTGACCCTAGGAACCAACCCTTGGTGTTAAAAATGATTTTGGTACAAATTAAGTTGGATTATTTGACTTGGCCATTTTCTAGCCAAGTGAAAATAATGGTTTTATTATGAGAATGATTTTGGAATAAAAACCTTGGGAAAATATTTTGATTCAAAGCTACTGACCCCAAAACACCAAGTCTTGAGAGTTAGAAACTTTGGGTGAAGACTTAAAGGTTTTTAGAATTGATAAAACTAACTTCCACCACATAAAATGATGAATGGTTTTAAAAATGGTTTTGGGCAAAACCCTCTAACTAGTGACTTTGCCATTTTGGTAAATGACCAATTTGGACCTTACAAAGTTTAGAAACCTAGTGGAGACCAACCTTGCAATAGAACCATCCTTTGCATACTTATGCATAACTTAGATTCCATTGCTTTGTGAGTGTGAAATTGTTTGTTTGACTTTGGTTTGGAATGTTAGTTGATTTTGTGTTTGCTTGATTGACTTGTAGTGAATTTAGCAAAGTGTGAGACTAGCAAGATCAAGGAGTGAACCACCATTCCCTTCCAAAAAGGCAAGTTACACTATCATTCAAAAGTCCTATTACTTTCATTATACTTGGTGGATTTTGATGAAAATCATGCATGAAAATAATTTTATACTTATGCTATGCTAAATCCTAATAGGATACCCTATACATTACTTAGTGAAAACATTGTAGCTGTACATGCTTAGCCATGCTTAATTTTTGAAAAGAGATACATGTTGAGATTTTACAAAGGTTGAGAAAAGGACTTGTGTTTTACATAATAAAACAAGGACTCAATGAACCACCTAGGTGGAGGATACTTAAAGTTTTGGAGAAGGTGGCAACAAAAGGAACCATTTCTATGGTAATCACTTTGTGTTGGGCTCCAAAAGAAAACCACCTAGGAAACTTAGAGATCAAACATGCTTCTCCAATTGTGGCTTTCGTGTGCAACCACATGCTATTATGGCTCTGGCTTAGTCAACTACATTGGGAAGACCTATGCACTGTCTTCAGTTAACTGGACATGGGGATCTGGAATGCTTCATGGGTGCTGAAGGCAAGCTAGCAATGGTGTATGGAAGGACCCTTTGGAAAGACTTCGTCACATTCTCAATCTGCCAGTACTCCATCTTGGTGAGCACTAATCCAGTAGGCCACTGGTGGCAAAAGGATGGGATTGTGACATGTGGGTAAAGTGTACTCCTTCTGCAGAAGTTAATAAAATCTAAGTACTTAGCCGTGTCCCCGGTTATGGACAATACTGAGCAACTAAAGTTTGAACTATGGGAGATCTCGACATTCCAACTTCTAAAATAAAAACTTGATGCCCTTGTGTGTCTACCAAGGAATTCAAAGAGATTTTGTTAAGCTTGATGCACTTGGGGTTACCAAGGTGCTCAAGAGATTTTGATGAAAACATGAACACTTGGGGTTACCAAGGAACTCATGAGATATTATAAAACTTGATGCACTTGGGGTTACCAAAGAGCTCAAGAGATTTTTGACAAGGACTTGAACACTTGAGTGTCTACCAAGGAGTTCAAGGGATTCTTGGAAAAGAGAATTGACAAAGGACCAAAACCATTTTTTGAAAAGATAGGATAAAATTTTGCTTTGTGCAAATAAGCCTTAAACTCTACTTAGCCAAATATGCATGTATTGATAGGATCCACTCTTATTATACATAGAAGTGAAGCTTGCCAATACAATTCAAAATGTATTGACCCTTGTGGCTGTAACACTACTAGGAAACAGGCCGTTAATGGCGCACCAGAAATGCCCATCCGTGGCGCACTAGCAGTGCGCCACGGGCCTTGCGCTACGGCTATCTCTCAGCCGTGGCGCACTGCCTAGTGCGCCACGGTTGTGTAGAGATAGGCGTAGCGCACCTCCTAGTGCGCCACAGAAGTTTGGCATGGTGCGCTACCCCTGGGATCTTCTGTGGCGCACTACCTAGTGCGCCACTAAACTTCTATGGTGCGCTTTAGGTGTAGTGCGCCACAGAAGGTAGACCATGTGCGCCACAGATGTATTTTTTGTTTTTTTTTTTAATTTCCGAGCCAGATTATATGCAATACATATTATATACAATATTACAGCAGATATACACACACAGATACAAGATATACAATTATATATATAAATAATCAATATGAAAAACAAGATTGAAACAAATACATATAGATAAGTCTCATACATGAATACATAGTCTAAGTTACATTGTTTCGATCATGTTACAAAGTAGTAGTTGGTGACATGCTAATACATGTGTCGATCGAACAAGTTAGAGGTCGGAAGCTCGCCTAGACATCTAAACTAGCTAGCTAGACACAAACGCGGGATAAATAACCAAAGAAGATAAGCATGATCACCGCCGCGACGAAGGTGTAGGTCTTCATCCGGTTCCTTGTCCTAACTCCCGCTAGATAGCGCGTGTATCTAGCTTCCGCCTCTGCCCTAGTGTTGTACCCTTTGTAGCTATTGCCACTGAAACGGTGCACCTGTCTCCGGCAGTCTTCCCAATCATCGTAGACTCCGGGAACCCGTCCCTTGTACACGACGTACCACGTCATCTATAAGTTGACAATAATAATTAACCGACTATTGAAAAAAACATATATAATTAAAGTCGCATATGACGATACACTTATAGAAAGTACTCCTAAATCAAAAAGACCAAACTCAGAAAGCATGCCTCATATATAACTAGGTTGTTCGACACAGGAATATGCTACGATGGAACTGTTCGCCAAGTAGGATGCACAACACCTGGACCTGTGCATAGCACAAGGCGAACAATCCCATCGCAGCACATTCACATATAGTGTGCCACGACATTTCAATCATCGGCATTATTCTCGAAAAAGACCAAAGTAACTCAAAAAGCATGCCTCATATATATACATAGGTCGTTGGACACAGGAATATGCTACGATGGAACCGTACGCCAAGTAGGATGCACAACACCTGGACTTGTGCATAGCACAAGGCGTACAATCCCATCGTAGCACATTCACATATATAGTGTGCTACGACATTTCAATCATCGGCATTATTCTCGAAAAAGACCAAAGTAGCTCGAAAAGAATGCCTCATATATAACTAGCTAGGTCGTTGGACACAGGAATATGCTATGACGGAACAGTTAGCCAAGTAGGATGCACAATTCCTGGACTTGTGCATATCACAAGGCTAACTATCTCGTCATAGCACATTCACATATATACTGTGCCACGACATTTCAATCATTGGCATATTCTCGAAAAAGACAAAAATAACTCGAAAAGAATGCCTCATATATATACATAGGTCGTTGGACACAGGAATATGCTACGATGGAACCGTGAGCCAAGTAGGATGCACAAGACCTGGACTTGTGCATATCACAAGGCTCACAGTCCAATCGTAGCACATTCACATATATAGTGTGCCACGACTTTCAATCATCGGCATTATTCTCGAAAAAAGAGTAAAGAAAAAAAGAAGGACCAAATTGAGCAAAGGACCAAAGAGTAAGAAAAAAACCAAGCATTGATTGATATATAATAATAATAAGCAAAATAAGTTCACTTGTCGTCCACACACACACACAAAGGTCATCTATAGTTTGTAACTACAACTAGGCCAACATCAAGCCTTCTGGCTCGGCTTAGGGAACGGGAGGACGCCTTGTCTCGTCATGAACTTCCTATAGTCACCCTGCATCTCTAGGAGATCTTCTATGTCACGGTTATTCGGGATATTTCCTCCGTAGAAGATACCCCCCGAAGTCATGACATCACGAAAGATGATTGCCCCAAACTGCTGCTGGATGCGATACATCTCTTGTCTAATATCCGAATCATTGATCTTGGCCTTCGCTTCGGCCCACTGTTTGAGATGATCTGGCAGCGTTGAATTCTGCTGGTCAAGTAGGAACGCCCTCATGTGATGGAGTGCGTAGTAGGCTTCCTTCTTACTGTTTTCCGACTGCTTCACGCAGGGGAACTCCGTTACGTGGTTGAAGACGTGCCTGCCGAACTTGACCTTCTTACGCACGAAGCTGGTGCCTTCCGTCGAGGCAAAGCCAGTGAGAGCATCATCCAGAACTTCCTTGATCTTGTCGTAGTTTTTCTTCTTTTCTAGACTCCCCGAGTCGAAATACGTGGCGTGGGAATGCTTCGGCGATAAGGAGATGAGCGTGCAGTGTTCATCTCTGTGCAAAAAATTCAAATGGAATGTGTTGGAAAAAGAATGATGATGATCTAATAAAGCCAATCGACGGTGGCGAGTGAATAACGACTTACTCGGGAAAGTAAGGTACGAGAATGTATTCCTTTGTCTTGTTCGCCACGGGGATTCTTTTTAGGTACGAGGCCACGATACGTCGTTCGGCGGGGGAACCCAAGCAGCCGTCACGCATGTAGTAGGGGTCCACTATAGCGATGCCCGGTGTGTTCTCTCTAATGATCTGCATGGCCAGGCTGAGAGAAAAGAGACGAACCATGGTATAGTGCAGCGGGTATAGGTGGAACATATTGAAGATGTCCTCGAACCGCAGGAAGAACAGATCCACGGGGGCAGTGTCGACGAAGCCCAAGCCTGGTGGCACCTTAACCACAAATACCGGGTGCGAGGGATCTTTCTTCGATAGAAGGTGTCTCTCTATCGTCAGCACGCCGTCATGCACACTCTGCAGTTTTGAAATGGCGAGCTTCCGCAAATTCTTAGGTAGCATGGGCTCACCCGCCACATGAATCCTCCACATAATACCCTCGGGTCTTGGTGGCCCGTCCCGAAACCTGATCGGATTCGCAGTTGTTGACGCCACCGGCTGGCTCGAGCTGCTAGATTTTCTTTTCCTGCCCTTTTTTCCTTTTGGAGAGCGGGCAGGCACCGCAATCTGAGCACCGGCCGCCCTATGTAGTGTGTCAGGGCTTAGAATAAAGGGCCGGTTGGTTGTATCAGCTGGCTCTGTAAAGGCGCAAGCTGGAGGCATCTCCTGAGAACCAAACAGATGCTTAGTGATAGTGGCTTTCTCTGTGGGGCCACCAGCTAGGTCTTCTTCGTTGCCAAACTGAGTGCTGAAGAAGTGATCATTCCAGTCTTCGTCGTCCTCGGCCGGATCCTGCGCCATGTGCATATCATCAACATGATCATCCGACCCACCGCGTGGAGGTGACGGCGAGGGCGGTAAGGGGGCCTTGCCACCGCTTGTCGCTGGCACGACAAGCGGTGCTGTTGTCTGTGGCGTGATGGCCCCCGCCGTCCCCAAACGGATCATGCTCTTTGGCCATAGCAAGAACAAGCCAAAGCAACTTCTGAGGACAGACGGCTCTTCTTCATCCGCTCCTGGGGGTTGAATGGGAGGTTCCAGGTCGTCGCAGCCCCTTAGCACCCGACTAATTTTAACCCTGTGCACGCTATCTGGCATCGGCTTTGAGTGGAACGTGCGCTGCAAGGGTTGAACGATGGTACCCTTGGCAACATCCCTCAGCTCGTTGTTCACGTAGCATAAGAGAGTGCAAGGAATATCCGTCTGCGGAAAATATGTACGGCGTCGTCAGAGCGAGATGCCATAAGAGTAATATATAGATGGCATGAAAGGCGGTAATTAAAGCAATTTGTTTACCGTGATGGCGTCGAGATCAGCTAATGTCGACGCACCGCATACGGTGACGGGCGTGCAAGAGACGGAAGGGCTGCTTGATGGCGCGGTGCTGGCCGCCGGTGTATTCTCCCTACCGACGGGTGCTTGGAGCTCCGGTGCCGCCGCGACGATGGCAGGGGGGTCACCAACATGTACTCCGGCGCTGCGGTGATGGCAGGGGGAGTCACCAACACTTGCGGCGCCGCGGTGCTAGCGGGCGGAGTCACGAACACGTAGTTCGCCTGATTCGTCGGCGCCGCGTTGTTCGAGTGGCTGCTGACCATGCTTGGAATCGGGCACGGCCCTACTCGACCACCCGCACTCCAGTTCACTATTGACTCCACCAAGGTAGGCAGGAAGGACGTGAGGGTGATTGCCAGGTTGTCTTGGACGATCTGCGGGATCCGCGCCACTTGTGCCTTAAGTTCTTGAACCTCTCGGTTTTCCTCCTCGCTCCTTCCCGACGGCGCCACATGCGTCCTCGGCGGTGGACCAAAATGATCCACCCAATTCTTACCCCCGAGGCCGGCCAGATGGCCAGCCGACGACGGCTTCTTCGTAACCGGCTCTATTTTCTTGGCCCGGTTCATCGCCCTGTTAAAAGGGTTATCCCACCGGGTGGCCGCTGTCGACCCCTGGGATGAGGAACCCTGGGATCCATGACTAGCAACAATTTCCTCCTCCCACAGAAGAAGTAACAGTGAATCATTTAGATCATCGATTAGATTGCAATCGTGTTGATCCGCGGTAATTAGATTATACTTACCACAATTTCCTTGAATTCCTTCACCGCAGGATCCGCGGTGAGTTGTTTGGTTTTTGGGTCCACATGGTAATGGGCCCTGATGAAGTTTCGAACCTGCCCGGGTTCGAATTTAGCAAAGGGGTTTTCTATCCCCTTGGATCTATACTCTTCGTCCTCCTTATTCCATTTGGCCTCCGCGGTTCTGTATCCACCAGATCCGAGATGGTGATGACCTATATTCATCGCCTGCAGCACCTTTCCCCGATTACTATTGGCCAGGGCTCTTTCGGATTCACACCTCTCCTTGAACTCCCGGAACTGATCTTCGGTGATCTGTGGGTCAATCTTCTGGATCTCCTCGAGACTTTTGCCTTCTTTATAGATCTTCTTCTTTATCCGGGTTCTCCAGCTGGCCAGGGCGGTGCTCATCTTTGTGAGGGCGGATTTGTTTACTTCGTTCCCATGATAATTTGTGTTCTGATACTTAGCGGGGAACTTGTATCTAGCGTGCAGCTTCTCGAAGAGGAGTGTGCGCAAGTGGCCATTATCTTTATGCCGGAGATTCTCGGTGTTGATCGAGATGGTTGTCCGGGTGATCGCCGCCACTTGCCCACCGTACCCTTTGACGACAAGGGCGGGCTCCAAAGGAACCCCTGATGGGCTCACTTCGGTAATTTCCTCCCTGACCGTGCCGACCGTGTTCGGGCGCCGGTCCTTCGGCTTCTTCTTCTTCTTCTTAGGAGGGTTGCTACCACTCCCTGTGCCCTCGCCGCCATCAGTGGTTTCATCGTCCGCCGTTCCTTCGGCTTCTTCCTCCGCGTCTTCCATCTCATCATCCTCGCTCTCTGAAGGATGGTATTCTTCATCGTCTTCTAGCCGCTGGGCCGCCTCCCAAAATGTCAATTGTTTATTCGGAGGTCTGAGTTCTCCTTCAGCGTTGATGCGCTTAGAACATCCAGCCTCGTCGTTGTCACACATCTTTGCACTAATAAAAAACAAATAATTGGTTAAATGCACGGAAAAATCCGGCATGACCTTTGCTAATTTTCTTAAACTAGGAGTGCCCGATTTCTGCCAAAACGGAAGTTAATCAACATTCCGGCAAAAATCGGGACTCGTTTCATACAAGAACCTGCATATATATGGAGTCCATGCATTGAGTGGACAAGTACAGTACACTATCACATATTATGTAGTTCATCCACAAAATATTCTTAGGACCACACAATACCAACATGTGCTATCATGTACCAGATGACAGCAAGTTTTGCAAGGGACACCAACACTAGAACAGCTACCACATCTATGGGTAATGGAACAAAGAAAATGGAGGAACCAGAACACCAGAACAGCTACCATATTCAGTCAGGGGCACAAACATGATCATATAACCTCCTGCACTACTCTGAACCCTAATGTGTCAACAACCTCCTGCACTACTTTGAACCCTAATGTGTCAATACTGTCAACAGAGATAAATCTGAACCTTATGTGTCAACAGAGTTTTAAAAAAAATTAAGTGTCGACCCAGGAGTGCAAAACCAGATGTTGTACAACCCTGAAGCATCAGCTTTCGCACTCTCTTATTTAAATTAATACCTAGAACTAGAAGTACTTGAGCATTTAAACCTTGGTGTACTAAATAATCCATGGTCAATCTAAATTAAGCTTGCATCATTAGTGATATATATATATATATATATCGACATCATAATCCAAATGAATGATAGGGAATCTGTACTACCACCACAACTGGTGATAATCTGTTTTTTCCAAATGAATGATAGGGAATCTGTACTAACCCTGCTCCAAGCAAAGCCATGACCTCCAAACCGAATCTTTATGGTATTGCAACATGGTTTAATACAGATAAAAGATCAGAGGACTTGATTAGCACACCATTTGGCAAAAAAATAGACTAGACTTTCTGAATGACTACAACTCGATTGCAGAGTGCAGGCTAAAGTTGACTGATAATTTCACATGATGCAACAGAAAGATGTGGATATAGCAGAATATTTCCACATCTAACCAGATGCAATGGATTCAGGAAGAAAATGAATTGCAGCAGAACATTTCTGAAAAGGTGACTATGATTCAGTCATTAAATAGCAAGCACTGCTCCCAGCTCTTGTGAAAATCAGGTGCAACTTGCTAGTAGTCAACAAGTGGATAATCTACTGAGCTTCATGGTCAGGTTACAACAGACAAAAAAATTCAATAAGACCTTGCTATATGCTGATTTAACCATGAGCACAGATGACACACACTTCAGCCCCAAAAAAATTCAAACAAATATAACTTAACAATGTAACAATCGGAGCTTTTGGAGCATAACTTTTCATACATCAACGGAATAGCTATTGCTGGAAGATACAGTTCATGAGGATACAAACAGCTATGCCCTTAATAAGAACAACCACACTAAACAACTTTCGAATGAAAGGCTAAGTGTTGCTTTAGATGAACGGCTAGGTGTCAGACAACAGAATCATCTAGTGAGATGAAAGGCCAAGTGTTGACAACATAACCCTCAAGCTAGGTGTCAAACAACAGAATCATCTGACGGAATGAAGTAACACCGAGTAATTTGCGATGGAAGGTGGCGACCAAGTTTCAATCGATACCGATCTGGAGGAGCCACTCGCCAGATTGGACCAGAAGGAGCACATCGTTGCTCGAGGAGAGAGAGGGGGAGAAGGATAGAGGGGAGGGGCAGAGCTCACCTTTGAGATTGCTCGAGGAGAGAGGGGGAGATGACGACGACGAGGGCTGGCGGACGAGGTAACAAGGGGGAGGGAGCGGCAGAGCGCCTTGCCGTCGGAGGAGCGGAGCCGACTCTGCAGGAACCTCGCCGCCACCGACCTCCTCCTCCACGGAACGAGCACGCGGGCAAGGCGACCTCCTCCTCCTCCTAGCGTGGAGGCCTCCTCCTCCTGGCGTGGCGGCCTCCTCCTCTTGGGATGCAGCGGCGGCGGCGCCTCGATGCGGTTATCCGTAGCGCACTTGGCCAGGGTGCGCTACGCGTGTGTGGGTTGGACTATCAGATAAGAGGGCGGCCGTACCACTAGTTAACACTAGTACTCTCTTACCCCACTGGTTCTGCCCTTCGCTCTATTCTAAACCATGAGCACCCAGGTTCAAATCCTGGTGCTCCACTTTTTTATTTTTACTTTAAAAATACTTTAAAATGTTCCAAAAAAATACTTTAAAATGTTCCAAAAGTGGTGATACATGCCATACAAATTTTGTTTTGTTTTTAAAATACTTTTAAATATTCCAAAAATGCCCAAAAGTGATAATATATGTCATAAAAGTGTTACAAATATGATTGAAAGTATAACTAAATTTCATAATAATTTGTCCATGAATATTACAATCTTTTTCGACCAGGCGTTTTACAATATTTTTTGAGCTAGCGTTTTACAATCTTTTTTCCCTTCTTTGTCGCGGTTGAATAATTTAGCCCCGGCACTTTAATGTTTCTTCTTTCGAACGGGCTACCTTTTTTGGGTAGGGTTGTCCTTTTTCTTCTTGTGATGTATGTTGCTGCATCGTAGTCGTCGTCATCTTTAATCTTTGGGTCGCCGTACTGGTCGAAGTCTTGCTCGTTGGCGACTCCATCCATTCCGATGATGTTTCTTTTTCCTCTCCTCACGACAACACGGCTAGGCTTTGTCTGGTCGGTAATGAAAAAACATTGGTCCACTTTGGTAGCCAGTACCCATGGTTCATTTTTCGCGGCCACGTTTGCACCGGTGGCCTTGGATTTGGCTGCTTCGGGTATAACCATGGTTGTGAAATACCGGTCTTCTCTTTCGACGCTCTTTGCCCATCTGACACGGAACATCGGCACCTTTTCTCCACAGTAGTCGAGCTCCCAGATCTCCTCGATTCTTCCGTAGAATCTTTCCTTCACGTTGTCATCGGTGTAGAATTCCGACGTTACGCCTGAGTTCTGATAATCACACTTGTTGTCCTTTTCCTCTGTGTAGAATGTGTAGCCGTTGATATCATACGCCTGATAGGTCACCAGGTTTTGCATCGGTCCCTGCGACAAGGTGAATATGATCTTTTCCGTGTCAGAAGAATGCGAGCGTGGGGGATTATCAAGGAGCATCTGCCTAAACCAACACGTGAAATCTGAGTTGTGCTCTTTGATTATTTCTCCCTGCGTCCTCTGTATGCCCCGGTCACTGTACTTCTTCTCGATTAACCTTTTGTGCTTCTGTACCCAAGGATCGAACAGTTCTAAATGCTGTAGCGCGACGAGGTTTGCTCGATCAAAGTCTGCGCGTCGAAAATCGAAGTCTGCATGCAGTATGCGACGACCCTCTCGGTGACCAGATCCGTCGATCTTGCCAAGGTGTCTGTTGACGGGAAGACCGACAGGGTTCTCGATGTCTAGATAATTCGTGCAGAAAGAGATGCACTCTTCGGCCAGAAAGCCCTTGGCTATGCTTCCATCTGGACGGGACCTGTTGCGAACGTATCCTTTGATGTGTCCGTTCATCCTTTCGAATGCCATCATGCTGCGGAGGAACATCGGCCCGAGTTGTACGATGTCCTCCACGACATGGACCAGCAGATGCACCATAATGTCGAAGAATGCGGGTGGGAAGTAGACCTCAAGCTCACATAGTATCACCACGATCTCCTCCTGTAGCCTTCCGAGCTGATTCAAGCCAATCGACTTCCTAGAGATGACGTCGAAAAACTTGCATAGGCCAAATAACGTTTCACGGACATGCTCGTCCATTATCCCTCTTAGTGCGACCGGAAGTACCTGCGTCATTAGCACGGCACAGTCGTGAGACTTCATGCCACTGAACCTCTGCTTCGCCTGGTCTAGGTATCTGCTTATCTTGCCCGCGTAGCCGTAAGGAAATTTGACTCCTAGAAGGCACTTGAAAAACTGTTTGATCTCATCCTGGCTTAGAGTGAAGCAAGAAGGAGGGCAGTAATATTCGTTCTTCTTGAACTTTTTACCCTTCCGACGACCTTGTGTCGTCTCCGACTCATGATCATCGTCATCTTCCTGATCATCAGGAGTAGTGCGTCCTCCGTGAAGCTCCTTCCGGATACCCAAGCATATCAGGTCGTGCCTTGCTTTCGGACCATCTTTCGTCCTATCTGGCATGTTGATTATGGTGGCGACCAGACTCTCGCACACGTTTTTCGTGATATGCATGATGTCGAGGCTATGAGGCGTGCGGAGAAACTTCCAGTATGGCAACTCCCAGAAAACAGACCTTGTTTTCCATACCTTCATCAGCGGCTTGTCTTGTTGCTGCCTCTTTCGCTTCTTTCCAGGATTAGGACAATCTTTCCAGTTTTTCAGCAACTCTTCCACTTCTTCGCTGATCCTATGCTCTGGGATTCCTCGGGTCTCTGATTTGCCATCGAACAGGTCTCCACGTTTTCTCCATGGATCATTCTTGCCGAGCCACCTCCGGTGCGCCATGAACACGGTTTTCGATGACCCTGGATCTTTCTCTAGTTGGAGATAGCTTGTGTTATCCATGCACCTAACGCATGCGCAGAATCCTTGGATAACCTGCCCCGAGATATACCCGCAACCTGGATAGTCTTGCACCATAGTGACCAACGCGGCTCTCATAGTGAAATAATCTTGTGCGACGGCGTCGTAAGTATTGGCTCCAGATTCCCATAACGTGGCTAGCTCCTCTTTCAACAGCCCGAGATACAGATTGATGTCGGTACCAGGTTGTTTCGGCCCTTGAATTAGCATACTCATTTGTATGTACTTCTTCTTCATGCACAACCATGGAGGTAGGTTGTACATCCATACAAACACGGGCCAAGTGCTGTGCGTGCTGCTCTGGCTACCGAACGGATTGAGTCCATCGGTGCTCGCACCAAGCCTGATGTTCCTCGAATCTCCACCGAATTCTGGGAATTCGAGGTCCAATGCTTTCCACTGGCTAGCATCTGAAGGGTGCGTCAGCAGCTCATCCTTTTTGGGGTCATCATCATCTCCTGGCTTCTTCCTTTCCGCATGCCATCGCATGAGCTTCGCTTCCTTAGGGTCCACCGAATAGCGCTGCAGACGAGGAGTGATAGGAAAGTACCATACCACTTTTCGAGGTGCTTTCTTCCCTTTCTTGTATCGACTCACGCCGCACACCAGACATGTGGTTTTCTCCGCGTCCTCGCCCTGATAAATGATGCAATCGTTGATGCATACGTGATATCTAACGTGCGGTAGATCGAGAGGACAGACGATTTTCTTGGCATCCTCGATACTAGTTGGACATGTGTTCCCCTCCGGGAGACGATCGTGCCAGAATGCCATCATATCGTCGAAGCTTGCGTCTCTCAATTTGTGCTTTGCCTTCATCTCCATAGCCTTGAGCGTTACATTCAATCAGGTATCATCGGGCCTGCATCCTTCATACAATTGAGTAACCGCGTCTTTCTCAAGTTGCGCAAGCTTGGCTTTCTCTCTAGCGGCAGCCCTGGCGTTACTCGTCTGCTTGAGAAGCAGCTCTTGCACATAAGGGTCCCGCACCCCGCCTGACGTTGTTCCATCGTCGTCTGCTCCTCCGGCATCTAGATCATCATCATCCCGGTCTGCTTCCGCACCTTCACCATCTCCAGGAGACTCTTCATCATCTCGCCCGTTCTCGCCGTGATGATGATCACCGTCATGTTGGCCACCTTCTTCACCGTCTCCATCATCTACGTCATCACTTATCCAACGAGTGTATCCATCCATGAAACCATGGCGGAGCAGGTGCGCCTGCAGATTCCCGGAATCTGGGTCGATCACCCAGTTGAGTTTGCATCTTCTGCATGGACATCTTATATCTGTCTTGTTATTTCGTATCATGTCGGCCGTCGCACATTTCAAAAATCTAGCCACAATGCCTTCGCTCATTATGCGGACCATTTTTGCCTGCACGATGTACACGGTACAATTTTGAAGTCTATTAGAACCACATAATGAATGCATGCATGCAATGGTCGATAGAAAATTTTGGCATGACCTATCCTAAAATTAGGACCTTTGCGAAATGCCAAAGTCTTGCCAAAATGGAAATGAATCAACATTTTGGCAAAACAAATGGCAACTTGTTCACATACAAACACAAGAGAGAGAGAGACCGATCCATACACACATGAACATATCATTATCCTCTCCATACACACATGCATGAGCATCATCGATACTCTCCATATACACACACATATGACCATCGATCCTCTCCACATACACACATCATGAGCATCGATCATCTACATACATATGAGCACATCATCCATATACACATGAACACATCCTTACATGGACAACTTACCGAGATGAGAGACCGATCGCGATAAAGATGGAAAGGAGAGGTGCGCGCGTCGACCGGAGAAGGATAGATGAGAGACCGGAGACCTCCTCTATTACTTATGTAACATCCAAAGCAAGTTTTACATGCTAAAAATGGTGAATGTGTGGAGAAATTGAGGTGGGAAGGAGAAGATCCCGACTAGATCTAAGGAGGAAGAAGAAGGGGAAAGTGAAGTGTGGGGTGGTGGATGTGGTCACACATGTGCACATAAAGTGCTGCCCTAAAGAAATCGACACATCCGTGGCGCACACGGCCCTAGTGAGCCACAGGGAGTACAAACATCTGTGGCGCACTATGCCATGTGCGCCACAGATGCTCCTACTCCCTGTGGCGCACTAGGCCGAGTGCGCCACAGAAGTTTGTGGCCGTTTCAGAGCAGAGGGGGGCATGCACTTAGGCGTAGCGCACCAGCCCCATGTGCGCCACAGATGACCCTAACAACCATGGCGCACCTGACTATAGTGCGCTACAGATGTTTGGCGTGCGGCCAACAGGGCCCTGGCCCACACACATCTGTGGCGCACTGTAGTCATGTGCGCCACAGTTGTTCTAGTTATTAGTAGGGCACTGCCCACAGGTGAGCCACGCCTGTTTTAGCCATGGGGCACTTCAACCATGTGAGCCACGGATGTGCTGATTACCTATAGCCGTTTTCCTAGTAGTGTAACTTGTAATGTTGCAGGTTTGATTGATTTTAATGAAGATTGTTTGATTAGGATTACAAATTCTACAACCAACATCTGCCTGTGGCACTTGAAGATGAAGGACTCCATGACTATAGTTATTCCGCTGCAATGTAATGTAATAGCCAAATGAGCTATGAACGATGTAATAAAATTATGTTATTCCTGGTTATAAAAGTTATATTATGACCTTTGTATCTTGATATTACATCTCAACTGTGGATGCTAGCTATTGATCCAGGGACTAGCATTGTAAACACAGGAGGAATCTACCTTATCAGGTTGAGGCCTCTAACAGATGGTATCAGAGCATTGTGTTGCCTGTAGGATTTGTAAACCTAGGATTGGACAAAAACCCTTAGAAAAATAGGAGTTGTATCTTGTTCCAAAAACTATTTACAAAAACACTTGTAAACTCTTTCCTCAACCATTTTGGTTTCAACCCTACATCTCTTCTATTTCAAGTGGATGGAAAAACCTACCCCATGGCCAAAGACTACACCATGTGCAAAAGATGACTTCAACTTCTTCAACTCTAATGACTTCAACATCTTCAGCATATTCCCCAAGGACTTCCAACTTGGATACCACTAAGGACTACAAGTGAGACAAGGAAATCTTGCTCAAATTTTAGAGACTGAAGGAATGCAAAAGTTAGAAGGAGCCATCAACAACTTTGAAGTATTATGACCAAGAGTTTTTCTCAAGGAAACCATGATCTCATACAAGAAGAATCATGCATGATGGGAAGATCACAAGTGAACCATATAGATGGACCACCATATTTTAGTTAAGACAAAACCACCAACTTATGTGGAGTAACAAAAATATTTTTGTTGACTAAGTATGTGCTTGAACCTTGTTTGAGTGAAGTGTTTGGTTTGTGATTGCATGCACATTGCTTGTGTGAATTGTGATGTGTGTGATTAGAATTAAGTCCTTAGAAATATCTTGCCTATTCTAATCTTCCTTCAACCCAAACAGATGACTACTCCAAAAGACTCCAAGGTTGATGACACCAACACCAACCAAGCTGACAGCATGAAAGAGCTCATAGCAACCCAACACCAGTTGAACCAACTGACAGCTCAGTTCATAGCCAGCAATAGTGATAAAGATACAACACTGCAAAAGTTTTTGAAAGAACAATCCCAACTGATGCTTAAAGTGACTAATCAAATGATCAACATGGAAGAAAACTATCCCAAAAGAGTGTATGATAACAAGGATGACAATAATGTTATTCTAGATGGAGCCCCAGCATGCATTAATTGTGGAGACAAGGACCATACTTCCAAGGAGCATGAAGGTCAATGCCCTAACTGTAAAGAAAATCATCCTGTTGGACAATGTCCCATCTCTCAAGCCACTTGTTACCTTTGTGAAGGGAACGACCATGTCCCTATTCAATGCCCCATCTACTCCATGGTAGAACAAAGGAAACAAGAAGGATCCAAGACTACCAAAGGAAAAGGACCACTTATACCTCCAAACAAGACAACCCAATTCAAAGGATCAAAGAAACCCAAGAAACCAAGACCAGACATGAACCTTGTGAAATGTCGTAAATGTAAGGAAATGGGACACTATTCCAGTGAGTGCCCAGAGAACAAGAAGAATAAAGAGATTGACCAAGTGTGGTGCAACAACTGCAAAGAGTTAGGCCACTATGTAGCAACTTGTCCATAAGAGCCACGTAAAGAACTCAAGGACATCCACTGTTTCAACTGCAAGAACCCAGGACATTATGCAAGCAACTATCCAGAGAAGATGAAGAACAAGTTGAACAAGCCTATGGAGAAGCTCAACCTTGGCCCATGAGTCAAGAATGGAAACCAAGGACACTATGCAAAAGTTTGCTTAGGGAAGTTTTTCCCCAGGATCCTAAGAAGGACAATATGTAATTTTTGCTTGAAAATTTTTAAAGGTGGTAGTACCCTAGTTGCTTTTGAACCTGCTTGTAACCCTAGCCTCCCCATTTATTTTAAGGGTGGTAGCCTGTCACATCTCAAGATTTTCCAAATCTTGTAATGTGAAAATAAATGAATAAAATAAAACTTTGTTTGATTTTTCAGGGCCAGAAGAAACTTTTTGAATTTAATTGGAACTTCAAACCAATTTTGATCAAATAAAAATCCTAAAGGGATTTAAAAAGATAAGCATTTAATAAAGTAAAATAAAATATTTTGGTATTACTATTTTGGATCTTTTAATAAAAGATTTTGTTTTCAAAAGAAAAAGTGGATTTATAAATAAGGATTATTTTACAGAGCCAAATTAAACCTTGGCCAAGTATTTGAAATAAAATGTTTTGTTTTGATTAAAAATAGTAAAGGTTTACTTAAATAAAATAATAAGGAAATAGTATCCAAATTTTATTTAAATTAAAGGTTTTACCATTTTAATTAAAACATCAAAACTTATTAAATTAATTGAAATAAGTTTTCTAAGTATTTTATTTTCTTAATTAAAACCTATTGAAGTGTTTTGGCTTTATTTTAGATTTCAAAATAAATATCTTAAATAAAATAAATCCTAGTTGATTTAATAATGAAGGTCTATTGTATTTGATTGTTAATGGACCAAAAATAAAGATGTTATTTTATTTTAAACGAGTTTTCCAAATATTCTTATATTTCAAATAAAACCTACTGATTTGGTTTTAAAAAAATACTTAGATTTCAAATAAAGATTCTATTAACAAAATCAAACCCATATGATTAATAAACCATGGTTCATTTTTAATAAATGAATGGAACCTAAAAAGATCTAAAAACATTATTTTATTTTATTTCTAGAATTGGGTTTTGATACTAAACAGAACAAAAGTTCAAACTTTCAAAGTCTGGTGATTGTTTGTCTTGATTTGATTGTTGAAACATATGTTTGAAATTCAAATCAGAAATTGGATTCAGAAAAAGAAAAAGGATTCAAAAACAGAAAAAAAAATAAGAAAGAAATCGACCCAACCCAACAGCCCAACAGCAGCCCACCTAGCCCACCTGTTCCCACGCCCCGAATCGTTTTTCCTCACTCAGGAACTTAACCGCGCAGAGACTGACCAGTGGACCTCACTCTCATTTCTTTTCCCACTGACCGGTGGACCCCACCTCTACTGCTCATCGTCCACACCCGCGCGACCCCCTCTCCCCAAAACTCGCTGCCGTTGCTGCCATTCAAAGCCGCGTTCAATTCTCAGTAATGCCGCGCGTTAATCTCGCCGTGACTGCACTCTATAAGTCGCCAGCGTTCTTTCTTCATTTCTCCTCCGACTCCTCCCCCAATCACGCCACCAGGCCGCCCCAATTCCTCCTCGAGCTCCTCTGTTCCGACCACCGTCTCCGGCCAATCCAGGCCAGTACACGCCACCCCCTGCCTTTCCGAGCACACGAGCATGTTCACCACTCCCAGACGCATTCCCCTGTACCCGACGTTCAACCACGGGCACCCCAGAGCGTCGGCTTTGACAAGCTCTGACAGCGCCGCCGTCTGTCCTTTCTCCGACGACGCCTCCCAGGTAAACCAGGTCGCCCCTCTTCTTCTCGTTCACGCACACAACACCTCTGTGATCTCCTGCGTCTAACCTTACCCTCGGTTGTTCTTCTCGTGACCTGTAGCGACGACTCCGACCATGACTGAGACCACCCGACGTCGTTCTATACTCCGGCGAGCAATCGCAGGAGTACCTGAGCACCCCCTGGCACGACAAGCACACGTCGAGCATCACCCCGTCCTCACGACCTCGGTAAGCCTACTCTCTTCCTCTCTCGCTTCCTAGAACCACCGCAGAGCCACCGCCTGGCCGTGCGCCGCCGCTAGCCACCGTCAGCGCCGCCCCCTTTTGGTCAAACTCGCCATCACTGTTGGATCTGGATCAGACGCACTAGATAGATCATTTAACGCCGAAGGGGTACGCTTCCGGAACCATACGATCTAATTTGATCCAACGCTCTACAGAGCGCGATCCGCGCGAAGCGGTACCGTCCAATGAAATCACGCCGCGTTTCACCTATTCTGTTTAAAAACAGATTTGAAAACATAATTATTTGCAAACTTCAAACCCTTGTATCTTTGGATCCACACGTCCAAAAATAGCAAATTTTATGTCGTTGGATTCAGGAAAACGAGACCTAGCCAGCCATGGCCTTAGTTTAGCAAATAGTATCTATTAGTTTGCTTGATTTTGCAGATTCTTTTGTGACCTTGTTTAGAGTAGAAAAATTGTTTAAAAATGGTTTTTGGATTAAAACTTTTGCAAAAAGGTTTGTTGTGACCTTACTGACCCTAGGAACCAACCCTTGGTGTTAAAAATGATTTTGGTACAAATTAAGTTGGATTATTTGACTTGGCCATTTTCTAGCCAAGTGAAAATAATGGTTTTATTATGAGAATGATTTTGGAATAAAAACCTTGGGAAAATATTTTGATTCAAAGCTACTGACCCCAAAACACCAAGTCTTGAGAGTCAGAAACTTTGGGTGAAGACTTAAAGGTTTTTAGAATTGATAAAACTAACTTCCACCACATAAAATGATGAATGGTTTTAAAAATGGTTTTGGGCAAAACCCTCTAACTAGTGACTTTGCCATTTTGGTAAATGACCAATTTGGACCTTACAAAGTTTCGAAACCTAGTGGAGACCAACCTTGCAATAGAACCATCCTTTGCATACTTATTCATAACTTAGATTCCATTGCTTTGTGAGTGTGAAATTGTTTGTTTGACTTTGGTTTGGAATGTTAGTTGATTTTGTGTTTGCTTGATTGACTTGTGGTGAATTTAGCAAAGTGTGAGACTAGCAAGATCAAGGAGTGAACCACCATTCCCTTCCAAAAAGGCAAGTTACACTATCATTCAAAAGTCCTATTACTTTCATTATACTTGGTGGATTTTGATGAAAATCATGCATGAAAATAATTTTATACTTATGCTATGCTAAATCCTAATAGGATACCCTATACATTACTTAGTGAAAACATTGTAGCTGTACATGCTTAGCCATGCTTAATTTTTGAAAAGAGATACATGTTGAGATTTTACAAAGGTTGAGAAAAGGACTTGTGTTTTACATAATAAAACAAGGACTCAATGAACCACCTAGGTGGAGGATACTTAAAGTTTTGGAGAAGGTGGCAACAAAAGGAACCATTTCTATGGTAATCACTTTGTGTTGGGCTCCAAAATAAAACCACCTAGGAAACTTAGAGATCAAACATGCTTCTCCAATTGTGGCTTTCGTGTGCAACCACATGCTATTATGGCTCTGGCTTAGTCAACTACATTGGGAAGACCTATGCACTGTCTTCAGTTAACTGGACATGGGGATCTGGAATGCTTCATGGGTGCTGAAGGCAAGCTAGCAATGGTGTATGGAAGGACCCTTTGGAAAGACTTCGTCACATTCTCAATCTGCCAGTACTCCATCTTGGTGAGCACTAATCCAGTAGGCCACTGGTGGCAAAAGGATGGGATTGTGACATGTGGGTAAAGTGTACTCCTTCTGCAGAAGTTAATAAAATCTAAGTACTTAGCCGTGTCCCCGGTTATGGACAATACTGAGCAACTAAAGTTTGAACTATGGGAGATCTCGACATTCCAACTTCTAAAATAAAAACTTGATGCCCTTGTGTGTCTACCAAGGAATTCAAAGAGATTTTGTTAAGCTTGATGCACTTGGGGTTACCAAGGTGCTCAAGAGATTTTGATGAAAACATGAACACTTGGGGTTACCAAGGTGCTCAAGAGATTTTGATGAAAACATGAACACTTGGGGTTACCAAGGAACTCATGAGATATTATAAAACTTGATGCACTTGGGGTTACCAAAGAGCTCAAGAGATTTTTGACAAGGACTTGAACACTTGAGTGTCTACCAAGGAGTTCAAGGGATTCTTGGAAAAGAGAATTGACAAAGGACCAAAACCATTTTTTGAAAAGATAGGATAAAATTTTGCTTTGTGCAAATAAGCCTTAAACTCTACTTAGCCAAATATGCATGTATTGATAGGATCCACTCTTATTATACATAGAAGTGAAGCTTGCCAATACAATTCAAAATTTATTGACCCTTATGGCTGTAACTTGTAATGTTGCAGGTTTGATTGATTTTAATGAAGATTGTTTGATTAGGATTACAAATTCTACAACCAACATCTGCCTGTGGCACTTGAAGATGAAGGACTCCATGACTATAGTTATTCCGCTGCAATGTAATGTAATAGCCAAATGAGCTATGAACGATGTAATAAAATTATGTTATTCCTGGTTATAAAAGTTATATTATGACCTTTGTATCTTGATATTACATCTCAACTGTGGATGCTAGCTATTGATCCAGGGACTAGCATTGTAAACACAGGAGGAATCTACCTTATCAGGTTGAGGCCTCTAACAGATGGTATCAGAGCATTGTGTTGCCTGTAGGATTTGTAAACCTAGGATTGGACAAAAACCCTTAGAAAAATAGGAGTTGTATCTTGTTCCAAAAACTATTTACAAAAACACTTGTAAACTCTTTCCTCAACCATTTTGGTTTCAACCCTACATCTCTTCTATTTCAAGTGGATGGAAAAACCTACCCCATGGCCAAAGACTACACCATGTGCAAAAGATGACTTCAACTTCTTCAACTCTAATGACTTCAACATCTTCAGCATATTCCCCAAGGACTTCCAACTTGGATACCACTAAGGACTACAAGTGAGACAAGGAAATCTTGCTCAAATTTTAGAGACTGAAGGAATGCAAAAGTTAGAAGGAGCCATCAACAACTTTGAAGTATTATGACCAAGAGTTTTTCTCAAGGAAACCATGATCTCATACAAGAAGAATCATGCATGATGGGAAGATCACAAGTGAACCATATAGATGGACCACCATATTTTAGTTAAGACAAAACCACCAACTTATGTGGAGTAACAAAAATATTTTTGTTGACTAAGTATGTGCTTGAACCTTGTTTGAGTGAAGTGTTTGGTTTGTGATTGCATGCACATTGCTTGTGTGAATTGTGATGTGTGTGATTAGAATTAAGTCCTTAGAAATATCTTGCCTATTCTAATCTTCCTTCAACCCAAACAGATGACTACTCCAAAAGACTCCAAGGTTGATGACACCAACACCAACCAAGCTGACAGCATGAAAGAGCTCATAGCAACCCAACACCAGTTGAACCAACTGACAGCTCAGTTCATAGCCAGCAATAGTGATAAAGATACAACACTGCAAAAGTTTTTGAAAGAACAATCCCAACTGATGCTTAAAGTGACTAATCAAATGATCAACATGGAAGAAAACTATCCCAAAAGAGTGTATGATAACAAGGATGACAATAATGTTATTCTAGATGGAGCCCCAGCATGCATTAATTGTGGAGACAAGGACCATACTTCCAAGGAGCATGAAGGTCAATGCCCTAACTGTAAAGAAAATCATCCTGTTGGACAATGTCCCATCTCTCAAGCCACTTGTTACCTTTGTGAAGGGAACGACCATGTCCCTATTCAATGCCCCATCTACTCCATGGTAGAACAAAGGAAACAAGAAGGATCCAAGACTACCAAAGGAAAAGGACCACTTATACCTCCAAACAAGACAACCCAATTCAAAGGATCAAAGAAACCCAAGAAACCAAGACCAGACATGAACCTTGTGAAATGTCGTAAATGTAAGGAAATGGGACACTATTCCAGTGAGTGCCCAGAGAACAAGAAGAATAAAGAGATTGACCAAGTGTGGTGCAACAACTGCAAAGAGTTAGGCCACTATGTAGCAACTTGTCCATAAGAGCCACGTAAAGAACTCAAGGACATCCACTGTTTCAACTGCAAGAACCCAGGACATTATGCAAGCAACTATCCAGAGAAGATGAAGAACAAGTTGAACAAGCCTATGGAGAAGCTCAACCTTGGCCCATGAGTCAAGAATGGAAACCAAGGACACTATGCAAAAGTTTGCTTAGGGAAGTTTTTCCCCAGGATCCTAAGAAGGACAATATGTAATTTTTGCTTGAAATTTTTTAAAGGTGGTAGTACCCTAGTTGCTTTTGAACCTGCTTGTAACCCTAGCCTCCCCATTTATTTTAAGGGTGGTAGCCTGTCACATCTCAAGATTTTCCAAATCTTGTAATGTGAAAATAAATGAATAAAATAAAACTTTGTTTGATTTTTCAGGGCCAGAAGAAACTTTTTGAATTTAATTGGAACTTCAAACCAATTTTGATCAAATAAAAATCCTAAAGGGATTTAAAAAGATAAGCATTTAATAAAGTAAAATAAAATATTTTGGTATTACTATTTTGGATCTTTTAATAAAAGATTTTGTTTTCAAAAGAAAAAGTGGATTTATAAATAAGGATTATTTTACAGAGCCAAATTAAACCTTGGCCAAGTATTTGAAATAAAATGTTTTGTTTTGATTAAAAATAGTAAAGGTTTACTTAAATAAAATAATAAGGAAATAGTATCCAAATTTTATTTAAATTAAAGGTTTTACCATTTTAATTAAAACATCAAAACTTATTAAATTAATTGAAATAAGTTTTCTAAGTATTTTATTTTCTTAATTAAAACCTATTGAAGTGTTTTGGCTTTATTTTAGATTTCAAAATAAATATCTTAAATAAAATAAATCCTAGTTGATTTAATAATGAAGGTCTATTGTATTTGATTGTTAATGGACCAAAAATAAAGATGTTATTTTATTTTAAACGAGTTTTCCAAATATTCTTATATTTCAAATAAAACCTACTGATTTGGTTTTAAAAAAATACTTAGATTTCAAATAAAGATTCTATTAACAAAATCAAACCCATATGATTAATAAACCATGGTTCATTTTTAATAAATGAATGGAACCTAAAAAGATCTAAAAACATTATTTTATTTTATTTCTAGAATTGGGTTTTGATACTAAACAGAACAAAAGTTCAAACTTTCAAAGTCTGGTGATTGTTTGTCTTGATTTGATTGTTGAAACATATGTTTGAAATTCAAATCAGAAATTGGATTCAGAAAAAGAAAAAGGATTCAAAAACAGAAAAAAAATAAGAAAGAAATCGACCCAACCCAACAGCCCAACAGCAGCCCACCTAGCCCACCTGTTCCCACGCCCCGAATCGTTTTTCCTCACTCAGGAACTTAACCGCGCAGAGACTGACCAGTGGACCTCACTCTCATTTCTTTT
Source organism: Avena sativa (assembly GCA_916181665.1). Classification (NCBI taxonomy): domain Eukaryota; kingdom Viridiplantae; phylum Streptophyta; class Magnoliopsida; order Poales; family Poaceae; genus Avena; species Avena sativa. The sequence goes on from OV702283.1 coordinate 28,435,988, forward strand.
CCCACTGACCGGTGGACCCCACCTCTACTGCTCATCGTCCACACCCGCGCGACCCCCTCTCCCCAAAACTCGCTGCCGTTGCTGCCATTCAAAGCCGCGTTCAATTCTCAGTAATGCCGCGCGTTAATCTCGCCGTGACTGCACTCTATAAGTCGCCAGCGTTCCTTCTTCATTTCTCCTCCGACTCCTCCCCCAATCACGCCACCAGGCCGCCCCAATTCCTCCTCGAGCTCCTCTGTTCCGACCACCGTCTCCGGCCAATCCAGGCCAGTACACGCCACCCCCTGCCTTTCCGAGCACACGAGCATGTTCACCACTCCCAGACGCATTCCCCTGTACCCGACGTTCAACCACGGGCACCCCAGAGCGTCGGCTTTGACAAGCTCTGACAGCGCCGCCGTCTGTCCTTTCTCCGACGACGCCTCCCAGGTAAACCAGGTCGCCCCTCTTCTTCTCGTTCACGCACACAACACCTCTGTGATCTCCTGCGTCTAACCTTACCCTCGGTTGTTCTTCTCGTGACCTGTAGCGACGACTCCGACCATGACTGAGACCACCCGACGTCGTTCTATACTCCGGCGAGCAATCGCAGGAGTACCTGAGCACCCCCTGGCACGACAAGCACACGTCGAGCATCACCCCGTCCTCACGACCTCGGTAAGCCTACTCTCTTCCTCTCTCGCTTCCTAGAACCACCGCAGAGCCACCGCCTGGCCGTGCGCCGCCGCTAGCCACCGTCAGCGCCGCCCCCTTTTGGTCAAACTCGCCAGCACTGTTGGATCTGGATCAGACGCACTAGATAGATCATTTAACGCCGAAGGGGTACGCTTCCGGAACCATACGATCTAATTTGATCCAACGCTCTACAGAGCGCGATCCGCGCGAAGCGGTACCGTCCAATGAAATCACGCCGCGTTTCACCTATTCTGTTTAAAAACAGATTTGAAAACATAATTATTTGCAAACTTCAAACCCTTGTATCTTTGGATCCACACGTCCAAAAATAGCAAATTTTATGTCGTTGGATTCAGGAAAACGAGACCTAGCCAGCCATGGCCTTAGTTTAGCAAATAGTATCTATTAGTTTGCTTGATTTTGCAGATTCTTTTGTGACCTTGTTTAGAGTAGAAAAATTGTTTAAAAATGGTTTTTGGATTAAAACTTTTGCAAAAAGGTTTGTTGTGACCTTACTGACCCTAGGAACCAACCCTTGGTGTTAAAAATGATTTTGGTACAAATTAAGTTGGATTATTTGACTTGGCCATTTTCTAGCCAAGTGAAAATAATGGTTTTATTATGAGAATGATTTTGGAATAAAAACCTTGGGAAAATATTTTGATTCAAAGCTACTGACCCCAAAACACCAAGTCTTGAGAGTTAGAAACTTTGGGTGAAGACTTAAAGGTTTTTAGAATTGATAAAACTAACTTCCACCACATAAAATGATGAATGGTTTTAAAAATGGTTTTGGGCAAAACCCTCTAACTAGTGACTTTGCCATTTTGGTAAATGACCAATTTGGACCTTACAAAGTTTAGAAACCTAGTGGAGACCAACCTTGCAATAGAACCATCCTTTGCATACTTATTCATAACTTAGATTCCATTGCTTTGTGAGTGTGAAATTGTTTGTTTGACTTTGGTTTGGAATGTTAGTTGATTTTGTGTTTGCTTGATTGACTTGTGGTGAATTTAGCAAAGTGTGAGACTAGCAAGATCAAGGAGTGAACCACCATTCCCTTCCAAAAAGGCAAGTTACACTATCATTCAAAAGTCCTATTACTTTCATTATACTTGGTGGATTTTGATGAAAATCATGCATGAAAATAATTTTATACTTATGCTATGCTAAATCCTAATAGGATACCCTATACATTACTTAGTGAAAACATTGTAGCTGTACATGCTTAGCCATGCTTAATTTTTGAAAAGAGATACATGTTGAGATTTTACAAAGGTTGAGAAAAGGACTTGTGTTTTACATAATAAAACAAGGACTCAATGAACCACCTAGGTGGAGGATACTTAAAGTTTTGGAGAAGGTGGCAACAAAAGGAACCATTTCTATGGTAATCACTTTGTGTTGGGCTCCAAAAGAAAACCACCTAGGAAACTTAGAGATCAAACATGCTTCTCCAATTGTGGCTTTCGTGTGCAACCACATGCTATTATGGCTCTGGCTTAGTCAACTACATTGGGAAGACCTATGCACTGTCTTCAGTTAACTGGACATGGGGATCTGGAATGCTTCATGGGTGCTGAAGGCAAGCTAGCAATGGTGTATGGAAGGACCCTTTGGAAAGACTTCGTCACATTCTCAATCTGCCAGTACTCCATCTTGGTGAGCACTAATCCAGTAGGCCACTGGTGGCAAAAGGATGGGATTGTGACATGTGGGTAAAGTGTACTCCTTCTGCAGAAGTTAATAAAATCTAAGTACTTAGCCGTGTCCCCGGTTATGGACAATACTGAGCAACTAAAGTTTGAACTATGGGAGATCTCGACATTCCAACTTCTAAAATAAAAACTTGATGCCCTTGTGTGTCTACCAAGGAATTCAAAGAGATTTTGTTAAGCTTGATGCACTTGGGGTTACCAAGGTGCTCAAGAGATTTTGATGAAAACATGAACACTTGGGGTTACCAAGGAACTCATGAGATATTATAAAACTTGATGCACTTGGGGTTACCAAAGAGCTCAAGAGATTTTTGACAAGGACTTGAACACTTGAGTGTCTACCAAGGAGTTCAAGGGATTCTTGGAAAAGAGAATTGACAAAGGACCAAAACCATTTTTTGAAAAGATAGGATAAAATTTTGCTTTGTGCAAATAAGCCTTAAACTCTACTTAGCCAAATATGCATGTATTGATAGGATCCACTCTTATTATACATAGAAGTGAAGCTTGCCAATACAATTCAAAATTTATTGACCCTTATGGCTGTAACTTGTAATGTTGCAGGTTTGATTGATTTTAATGAAGATTGTTTGATTAGGATTACAAATTCTACAACCAACATCTGCCTGTGGCACTTGAAGATGAAGGACTCCATGACTATAGTTATTCCGCTGCAATGTAATGTAATAGCCAAATGAGCTATGAACGATGTAATAAAATTATGTTATTCCTGGTTATAAAAGTTATATTATGACCTTTGTATCTTGATATTACATCTCAACTGTGGATGCTAGCTATTGATCCAGGGACTAGCATTGTAAACACAAGAGGAATCTACCTTATCAGGTTGAGGCCTCTAACATTATCTTGGACTCTTTTCTCTTGACTCTTGAACTTTCTATCCTGACTCTCAAACTTGGCCTCCATTTCCTTGACTATCTCATCTTGCTCCGCGAAGAGCTTGTCCTTCTCACGAAGCTGCACCTGGAGTTCGTCATTGCTAAGCATGACGTTGGTCCTATCAGTATCTAGGTTCCTAAGAAGGGCCTCTATGTCTTGGAGGTACAGACGAATCGTCTCTGCCGTCTCTCTAGCAGCATCCTCGAACTCAATAGCCTCACCATCCTTTTCACGTTTACCGAAGGCATGGAAGTGAGTACCTCTAATCTCCCGAGAGTTTCTCCCTAACAAACGCCCAAGTAAATCTTGCATGACTACCTCTAGGCCTCTCTCCTTGTCATCATGCATAACCTTGAAGGTGATAGCCTCCATGGCTGGCTCAGTCTGGCGTCCTGGTTGAGTAACCTTGAAGCCCCAAAGGTCCTTCCTCTCAAACTTGGTGAGGGGAAGCATCATGATGCTAGGAAGCGAAGATTGAGCACACTAGTGAGCTCAATAAGACGAGTGCCAAAACGAGTTCCCTTGAACTCTTCAGCCGTGCTGATAGTAACATTAGGCATCTATTTTACAAGATAGAGAAATTTTAGGAACAACATCAATAGAAATACACAAGACAAGGTGACACAAGCATATCCTTGGCAAACAAACACACAAGTCATGGCATACATAAATCCATTACAAGCATCCAAGGTTCAACTAACTTAGAAAAAATTTGGAAATAAAATGATAAGTGTGGGGGGTCCAACTAACAAAGTATATTACAACTCTCACTCTCTAGACTAAAGGTTAACAAAGCATCCTTCTATCAATAGAGATGAGAAATAAGATTAGAAAAGTTTACGAGAAGAAAAAGACAAGTGTGGAAGTCGTTGAAATTTTTTTCCATAGTGGTTTCTAATCCAATCCTAGGGTCATAATCCTATAGGCAACATAGTGCTCTGATACCATCTGTAAGATCCCTCCCTTATAAAGGTAAGGATCCCTGTGATTGCAATGCTAGTCCCTGGATCAATGCTAGCATCCACAGTTTAAGATGAAGTACACAGAAACAAAGGTCATTATTACATATCATTCCAGAGACAAACATAGTCTTTTACAATTCCATGGCCATAGGCCTAATACAAGAGTTTAACCATAGCAATATAAATAAGTCTTCATCTTCATGTGCCACAGGCAATCATGTTGAGTGTAGACTCATAACCCCTAATCATCATCAGAATAACCTGCAACATCACAAGTTACAGCCACAGTGGGTCAATACATTGGAATAGTATTGGCAAGTGATACCTTAGTAGAATATTAGCATCTAGATACTACATGAATTTGGCTAAGTGTATCTTAGGCTTGCTTTGCTCAACATAGGTTTTTCCTATCATTTGAAAACACTAAGTTTTTCTTTGACAAAACTTTCCCAAGGAATCACCAATAGAAATTGGTGAACCTTCACCCTTGTTCAACCACAAGTTTTACCTTAAAAAAATTTGGGATGAGGAGATTCTTGATAGCTTCCATGTCTTGATGCTCAAGTTGTCCAATACCAGGGACATGGCTAAGTACTTAGATTCTTCCATCTGCAGAGGTTGTGCACTTTCCCCACAAGACTTGATTTTCACCAAGACAGGACCTTTCAGAAGCCTTCCCTTAGACCAAATGGACGCGCTCCAAACCTATCATCCCACTACCACCAACTGTCCAAATGGCTAAGTTATTGCAACCTATATGATCCAGGCAGAGCCCATAATGCCATGTGGCTGCACTAGAAGCTTCTTAACATTTGGCATCTCAAATCCCTTTGTTCCTGGGTGGCTTTCCACAAGTGAGATACACAAGGTAAACCATAGAAATGGGCCTTGTGTAACCACTCAACACAAACCATTCTTTCCATTCCACCCAGGTGTTTCATTCACTTAGTTGTTTTATTAGCAAAATATAAGTCAATGACTTAGTAATATTTCACATAGCATGAATATATAATCCACCCTTGGTTGCTACTAGCTAGGCTAAGCATGGCAATAGTAAGCATCTTAACTTAGAGTAATTTATAACAATTCTACAACTACTAGGATTTCCCAAGCATAGCATATAGATACTTAGCAAATATTCATGCAAGTCCTATACAAAATATTTCTAATGCATAGGTAAAAATTATAGGGATAAAAACATGAAGCACCACTTGCCTTGGTAGTTTGGGGAGTAGAAACAATCTTCATAACCACAATCACTATTATCACCAAAATCTACACATAAAATAATGGCACCAAAATCACATAACAAAATATACAAGCAAAAATATATGAATGCATGTAAATGCCATGTGATGATTTTTCTACACCAAACAAGACAAGTATATAGTACTGAAACATAAACAAGGCCAAGATACTCAAAATAAACTTTATTTGATCTTTAAAACATTTTTCAAGTAATTTCCATACTCAAATTAAGCATACAATTGTATCTGCAAAAACAACCATTTTTATAGAGGCAAAACATTAAACACATTGCACAAACATATAGTATTTTCTTTCCTGATTCCAATGATTTAAAATTTACAAAATTTGAACGTGTGGATCAAAAGTTATGAATTTTACAAGTTTGAATCACTAATAGATCTAAATTCTGTTTTTAAATCTAAACCCTAGCCACGCGGCAGCTTCTAATTCGCTGATACCGATTCGCACAGATCGATCGATGAGGGACGTTGGATTAAATTGACTGCGCACGGCCAGATCTAACATGTACCCCTTCGTTAAGTGAATCTATCGTGTGCGTTAGATCTAGATCTAATGGCTACCGATCAAACGACCAAAGTTTGGCGGCGCCAGCGGCGGCGAGTGGCGGCGGCGGCTCTGTCAGAGAAGTTGCCGGCGATTTAGGTCGCGCGGGGAGGAGTGGAGATTCTTACTGGGTTCGCGTGGTTGCTGCGATGCTCGAGGTGGTCGAGGAAGGGACAGGGGCGCATGGATTCAACGGCAGGACCTCGTCGGAGTTGCTGGCGGCGTCGGGTGTTTGCGGATGGAGTAATTGCTGACGATGTAGACCGCCCTAGCACGTACCAGTAGTTTCAGTGGATGCACAAGGTTACGACGAACATGACAGGGTCAAAGAGGGAGCAAGGGGCGCTCGGACTTTACCGATATTCCTCGTCGGAGTTGAGCGGCGGCTCTGTTGCTTGCACAGATGGACGGGAACGGCTGCCTGGGTCAAGCGCGGCCAAACGAGAGGGGTCAGGAGGTGCACAAGGTTGCCAGGAACATGCTCGTTTGAATTAGAAGGTATGGGGTGGTCTGGCTCACCGGAATTTCGTCGCCGGAGCTCGTCGGTACAGTGGCGGTGTGAGAGCAAATAGGGGCAGCCTGGTGGCGCTTCTGGCTGGCTCTGCTGGGGAGATGGCCGCGAGGGGGAGGGGATTAAGTAGCCGGAGCGGAGGAGAGAATCACACACGCAATCAACGGCAATTAACCAGATTAAATCGCGGCAGTGAAGGAGAGGGAGGAAATGGCGAGGCCAGGTCGTGGGCGGGGTTTGGGGACGACGCTGACGGGGCAGGGTGGGGTAGGCTTGTCAGTGAGGGGGTGTGCGCTGGTCGGGTGAGAAACAGAGGGAGAGAGGGAAACCCGGGTGGGCTGCTTTGTCTACTGGGCCGAATGAGTGACGCCAGGCCCAGTTCTGTTTTCTAATTCTTTTTCTTTTTCTAAATGGATTTTCACGAAACCTTTTTAAATGAATTCAAATGCATTTGAATTCCAAAACTTTCTGGACTTTTATAAAGTGAAACCGTCATATTTTTGAGCATAAAACCATGCTGTCTTGCTGGACTTGTTTGGTTCCTTTGAAATTTTAAAATAAACAGTGCCTTAGCACAAGATTTGATAAAGATTTGAAAATGGTTTTAAAACCATAATTTGTTTTGGAAATTTTGTCCAAGCTTTGGAACGCAACCAAACCAACCTATAAATAAACAAATCTTGGTTTGAAACAAATATCCTCTCTCTAGAGAGTAGCATTGGATCAGGGCTTGTTTACATAAAATAGTGAGCACTTAATGTTTCTGTTTCCTTTGAAATGACTATGAAATTGATCTCTAAATGATATGCATGCATGGATGATATGCAATCTTTGAAAACATGATTTTAGGGATGTTACAGTAGTAGTTGGGTATAGGATGTGCATTGATTTTAGAAAGGTTAATAAAGTTACTAAGAAAGATCATTATCCTTTGCCCTTTATTGATCAAATGCTTGAGAGGTTGTCCAAAAAGACCCACTTTTGTTTTCTTGATGGTTATTCTGGGTTCTCTCAAATTGCTGTGAAAGCACAAGACCAAGAGAAAACCACTTTCACTTGTCCTTATGGCACTTACTCTTATAGGCGTATGCCTTTTGGTTTATGTAATGCTCCTGCTACCTTTCAGCGATGTATGTCTGCTATCTTTCATGGTTTTTGTGAAGAAATTGTGGAGGTTTTCATGGACGATTTCTCCGTTTATGGAACTTCTTTTGATAACTGTTTGCACAACCTTGATAAAGTTTTGCTTAGATGTGAAGAAACCAACCTTGTTCTTAATTGGGAGAAATGCCATTTCATGGTTAATGAAGGGATTGTTATTGGACACAAAATTTCTGAAAGAGGTATTGAAGTTGACAGAGCCAAAATTGAGGCAATTGAGAAGATGCGTTGCCCTAGAGATATAAAAGGTATTCGTAGTATCCTAGGTCATGATGGTTTCTATAGGAGGTTTGTTAAAGATTTCTCCAAAATTTCAAAGCCCCTTACCAATCTTCTTCAAAAAGATGTACCTTTTGTTTTTGATGATGATTGTAAGGAAGCTTTTGAAACTTTGAAGAAAGCTTTGACTACTAATCCTATTGTTCAACCACCTGATTGGAGTTTACCTTTTGAAATTATGTGTGGGTGCTGTCCTTGGGCAACGTATTGATAAGAATTTGAATGTTATTCATTATGCTAGCAAGACTCTAGATGTTGCTCAAAAGAATTATGCTACTACTGAAAAAGAGTTCTTAGTTGTAATCTTTGCCTGTGATAAGTTTAGACCCTATATTGTTGATTCAAAGGTCACTATTCATACTGATCATGCTGCTATTAAGTACCTTATGACAAAGAAAGATGCTAAGCCTAGCTTATTAGATGGTTGTTGCTTTTACAAGAGTTTGATCTGCATATTGTAGATAGGAAAGATGTTGAAAATCCTGTTGCTGACAATTTATCTTGTTTGTAAAACATTTCTTTTGACCCCTTGCCTGTTAATGATAGTTTTCCAAATGAGCAGTTGGCAGCAATAAGGGTAAGTCCAGCATGAGAGTCCTTGGTATGCTGATTATGCTAACTTTATTGTTTCCAAGTATTTTCCTCCAACCTTTATAGCCCAGCAAAGAAGAAAATCCGTTTATGATCTAAGGCATTACTTTTGGGATGACCCACATTTATATAAAGGAGTGGATGGTATTATGCTAAGATGTGTTCCAGAATTTGAACAAGAAGAGATATTGAGAAAATGTCATGGCAGTGCTTATGGAGGACATCATGTTGGGGATAGGACTACACAAAAGGTTTTACAATCTGGATTTTATTGGCCTACCCTTTTCAAGGATGCAAGGAAGTTTGTCTTATCATGTGATGAATGTCAACGAGTTGGTAACGTTTCTATAGGCAATGAAATGCCTATGAATTATTCTCTTGTTATTGAACCTTTTGATTTTTGGGGATTTGACTTTATGGGCCCTTTTCCTCCTTCAAAAGGGTATACTCATATTCTTGTTGCTGTTGACTATGTTACAAAGTGAGTAGAAGCCATACCTTAAAACAACGCTGATGGTAAGACCTCTTTAAAAATGCTTAAGGATGTTATTTTTCCTAGGTTTGGTGTGCCTAGATATCTCATGACTGATGGAGGCTCTCATTTTATTCATGGGGGTTTTAGACCATAGAATTGCTTCAGCTTATCACCCCCAAACCAGTGGGCAAGTAGAACTCTCCAATAGGGAAATTAAATCTATCTTGCAAAAGATTGTTAATAGATCTAGGAAAAATTGGGCTAAAAAGTTGAATGACGCTTTATGGGCTTATAGAACTGCTTATACAAATCCTATGGGGATGTCTCCTTACAAAATGGTCTATGGGAAAGCTTGTCACTTGCCTTTAGAATTAGAACACAAAGCTTATTGGGCAGTGAAAGAGTTGAATAGAGATTTTAAGCTTGCTGGAGAGAAAAGATTGCTTGACATGTGTAGAGATCCCAACCTTTAATAAGGTAGAGATCCCTGTGTTTACAATGATAGTCCCTGGATCAATAGCTAGCATCCACAGTTAAGATGTAATATCAAGAAACAAAGGTCATAATACAACTTTATAACCTGGAATAAAATAATTTATTACATCTTACATAGCTCATTTGGCTATCTCATTACAATGCAGCAGAATATAATAGCATGGGGTCCTTCATCTTCAAAGTGCCACAGGCAGTCATGTTGGGTGTAAACTTGTAATCCTAATCAACACATCTCACTAACATCAAACAAGCCTGCAACATAATAAGTTACAGCCACGAGGGTCAATATATTTGAATTGTATTGGCAAGTGATACTATGGTAGTATAGTGGAGTCTATCATCTATATGCATTTGGCTAAGTGGAGCTTAGGCTTGCATTGCTCAAAATAGATTTTCCTTATCATTTGAAAACACTAAGTTTTTGTTTGTCAAAATCACCCAAGGAACCACCAATAGAAATTGGTGAACCTTCACCCTTGTTCAACCACAAGTTTTTAACTTAGAAATTGGGATGAGGAGATTCTTGATAGCTTCCATGTCTTGATGCTCAAATTTTCCTTTTCCAGGGACATGGCTAAGTACTTAGATTTTACACTCTTCAGAGGTGGTGCACTTTCCCCACAAGACTTGGTTTCACCAAGACAAGATCTTTCAGAAGCCTTCCCTTAGACTAGAATGGACGCATTCCAACCTATCATCCCCTACCACCAACTGTCCATTTGGCTAAGTTATTGCAACCTATATGATCCAGGCAGAGCCCATAATTCCAAGTGGCTGCACTTGAAGCTTCTCACCATTTGACATCTCAAATCTCTTTGTTCCTGGGTGGCATTCCACAAGTGAGATACACAAGTTAAACCATAGAAATGGGCCTTGTATAACCACTCAACACAAACCATTCCTTCCATTCCACCCAGGTGTTTCATTCACTTAGTTGTTTTATTACACAAAACACAAGTCCTTGACTTATAAATATTCTATAGCATGAATATAATCCACCCTTGTTTCCTACTAGCTAAGCTAAGCATGATAGTTGTAGGGATCTTAACTTAGGAAATTTCTACTAAGGTTTCATCTACTAGGTTTTCCCATGGCATAGTTTACACTTAGCAAAAATTCCATGCAAGTCTTACTTAGAAATATCACTAATGCAAAGTGAAAATAATGGGACAAAAGTATGAAGCATCACTTGCCTTTTTGGTAGAGAATATAAGTTCACTCCTTGATCTTTTAATATTCACACTCTTCAAATCACTACAATTCAATCAAGCAAGCAATATTTCAAAATACCATTCAAGCAAACATCACATAAAATAATAGAAACAAAACAATGCATGCAAGCATGCTAAAGATGGTTTTATTTGAAAAAGTGGTTTCTAATGGGTTATAAACATTCTAAAACAACTATTGGTCATTTTATAAAAGTGGCAAAACCATTTGCAAAAGATTTTACTTATAACCCAATCAATATTTTATGTGGTTGAAAATGCTTTTAGCAATGCAATAATTTTTTTATAGGGTTCACAAAATACATTTTTAATTCCAAAAACTTGGTGTTTGGGGTCAGAGAGTTTAAATCAAAACATTTCCCAAAGGTTTTCCTCCAAAAGCATTTTTAATAAATAAACATTACTTTTATTTGACTAGAAATGTTCTAAATCAAAGATTTACTCTATTGCTTCACCAAATATGTTTTTGAAATCACAAGTTGGTTTATATGGTCAGTAGGTTCAAAACACTGCATTTGCCAAAGGTTTCATCACAAAAATAAATTTAGAATGAATTTTATATTCAAAATATGCCTACACAAGTTTCTGCAAAAACAATCAATTTAACAGAAGCAATTTACTAAACAAAGTGCATTGTTGGATAGGGTTTGTCTTGCTGATTCTATTGATATAAAGTTTGTAAAATTTGGGCATGTGGTTTGAAAGTTATGAATTTTACAAAATTGAACATCTAATAGATCAATTTCTATTTTTATAACAAACTCTGGGCCACGTGGCTGCTTCCTATTGGACAAAAACGGTTCACGTGGATCGATAGATACAGACCGCGGGATCTAAATTGATCCTACGACACAGATCGCTCATACCCTTTCGCTTAAGTGACTTTGTCTATGCCACAGGATCAAGATCCAATGGTTGCTACGCGTTTGACCTAGAACGAGCGGCGCTGGCGGCGGCGCGCGCTCTGGCGGCGAAGTTGCCGACGATGCAGGATGCGAGAAAGAGAGAGAGGGAGCTTACCGTGTTCGCAGCACACTGCTGATTCTCAACGTCTTCTTTGTTGGCTAAGGGGCGCACGGGTTCGTCTTCAATCTCTCGCCGGAGTTGCTCCTGGCGACGGGTGCGCTCAGGCGTCGTCAGGGATGGGGCTACAGAGCATGGGAGAGGGAACAGAGGTTGCGGTTAGCTTCGTACGCGAGTCACTGACAAGCGAGCATCAAAAGGAGGGCAAGGAAAGGTCTATGCTCACCAGGGAGACTCGCCGGAGTTGGAGCAGACAGTGGCGATGCTCTGTCGAGGTCGTTGCCGAGGGTACAGTGTTCGCGCGGATGAACGGGAAGCACAGGGAGATGCGCCGGAGGCTGGGGATCACGCTCGTGTGCTCCAGGGGGCAGAGGAGTAGCTGGGCTCGTCGGAATTCGCTGGGAAGCTCGTCGGAGGAAGCGGCGGTCTGAGCGGAAATTGGGGCAGCCTAGGGGATATTGAGGTGTGGCGTCTGGGGGAAAAGGGAGGGGAGAGGGAGGTGGTTAAACGAGCTTGGTCATCGGGAGTAATCGCGGAAGCATTAACGTGTATTGAATTGATTTTTAAGGTGGCAAAAACGGCCGGCGAGGTGGCGTGGTCACCGCGGTGAGTGAGGAAGAAGACTGGGAAGTGGGGTCTTGGTGTCAGTGAGTGAGAGAGAGGGGAGGTGGGGTCTAGCGGTCGGTGAGGGGTGGGTTTTCTCTGCGGTGAGAAAGGGAACGGTTCGCTGGGGTGAGGGAGTGGGCTGGACTGGGCCTGGATGGGCTTTGCTGGCTGGGCTGCTTTCTATTCCCTTTTTTTTTATCTGTTTATTTTTCTTTTTTCCATTTCTATTATTCTGTTTTGATTTTGATTAATCAATTCAAACAACTTTTGAATTTCAAACTTCAACCAAACTTTGAGTATATTCAAATACTGTCTAATAGTTCATTTTAGAGTCAAATTTAGAATAATTCATTTATTCTTTTTAGGGTATAATAATTATTTAAAATAGGCCCTTGCATTAATTTAAATAAGATTTATTATTGTTTCAAAAACTCTATTTGAAAACTAAATCTTTCCAAATCTTTTTAGTAGGTTTTATCTATTTATTTGGGTGTTAAACAATTCACCTTGAATTATTTGGAATGTTTTTAATGTGATTTATTAATCATTTAAAATTGGGTATTTGTCTTTATTCCAATGAAATTAAATATAGTTTTAATTCCATACATTTTATTTGGAAGATTTCTTTGATCTTATTTAAGTTAATTAAAAAACTTTTAATCCACTTGGCCTAAACCCTAATACTAGTTTCTCATGATTTAAATAATCATTCTTATTGGAGTTTTGTCTTTATTCAAAAAGAATAGGATTTGGTTAATGCCCTTTTATTTAATTTGAAAATTCTTTATCCATTATTTTATTTGGATTTGGTTTATATTTATTCCATTTGCTTATGGATTAGGTCAAGATTTAATTTGGCCTCTTAAATAATCCTCATTTAATATTTCTTTCTTTATCTTATAAAATCCATATCTTTTTATTTATAGATCCAAACTTGGTGATTCCAATTGGTAAAATCTTATTTAGTATTTATTTATCCTTTTAGATATCTTTTAGGACTATTTTCTCACCAATTGGTATGGATTTATAGATAGGTGCTTGTATTAGCTTTGGAAAGTCAATTCCCTTATCTTATTAAATTCATAAGATTTTATCTATGGCTCCAAATTGAATGAAATCAATTTCTATGGTTTTATAATATTTCTATTTGTCATTCTTGATCATTTGTAATTGTTTGTTGACAAATTTTTATATGGATCAAATCCATGGTCTTAGAGATAACTTGGAAATGTTTTTCTTCCATTAGGGTTTTAGGGTTTTGGTTTATTTTTCAAGTGTTTAAATTTCAAGATGCATTTATGAAGAATGCATTTCACTTGATTTGAATTTAGTTGGATTCAAACTTTACTCAAGTTTGTTCAAGATGGGATTTTAAGTTTGCATTTAGAATCAAAAAGTTTCTTTTCACCCTAAATTTCAACAATTATTTATTTTGTTTATTTATTTTTCACATTACAAAATTTGGAAAATTTTGGTATGTGACAACATGAGTACTTTAGATGAATGGATAAGTGAATCTTATGAAAATGCTAGACTCTTTAAGGAAAAGGTAAAAATATGGCATGATAGGAGAATTCTCAAAAGGGAGTTCCATGTTGGTGAGAAAGTTCTTTTGTATAGGTCTCGTCTCAGATTTTTTGCAGGGAAACTACTCTCAAAATGGGAAGGACCTTTTGTTATTAAGGAAGTATATCGTTCAGGTGCTATCAAAATATCTTCCTTAAATGATGACACGACACAGGTGGTGAATGGTCAAACACTAAAACATTATATTTATTGAGGTTCTTATAACGAAGATGTTGATATTATTCAAATGGTGACTCCGGAAGAATTTATCAGGAACCAAACACCAGAATCTGCAGAGTCCGTCTTTGAATAGGTAAAAGTGGCGAAAACAGAAGGTTCATGAAAACCTAATCTTTTTATATTTTTGATGTTTTTATTACATATGGAAGGCTACGAAACGAAACAGAGGAGGAAACGGAGGCCGTGGTGGCCACACCCACCCCAGGCGCGGCCCCAGCTGGCCGCCTCTGGAGGGGGTGTGAGCCTCCTGAGCTCCTTCTCCGCCTCGTTTTCGTACCAGTACATTCCTTATGCTCTGAAACCTCGTAATATATAAACCCACTGTAACATCCCTAAAATCATGTTTCAAAACTCATGCATATCATCCATGCATCCATGATCATTTAGGGTTCTTTTTCAAAACCATTTCAAAAACAGGAGCATATGTTGCTCATTATTTTATGTAAGTATGCTATAGCCTAATTGCTACCTTCTAATGAGAAAGGTACTTATTTTATTCAGTAATGTTTTGAGTTCAAACTTAAGTGTTTTCCAAAGCTTGGGCATAGTTTTCAAAACAAAGTATGAATATAAAACCAATTTTATGCCTATTATTTATATCTCATTAAGGCTTGGTTTTATTTTATTTTTCAAATGATCAAAGTGTGTTTGGGTAAACAGAAGTATTTGACACACACTTGAGTACAAAGTTCACTGTATAAAAATCTAGAGAAGATTTGAAAATCATTTCTAAAAGTCAAACAGAAAAAGAAAAGCAAAAAGGAAAAAAATAAAATCGGCGCCAGGCTTTCGGCCCAACCCAACCACTCAGCCCATCTAGCCCAGCAAATCTCTCCCCCGAAGAAAACGATTCGCACTCAGAAACCTACCCCCCCCCTCTCACTGACGCCCCGGACCCACCTCCACGTCACTCCGTCGTCCCCAAATCTCGCCCGCAGACCACGTCGTCGCTGTCGTTGATGCCGATAATGGCGCGGAGTAATTAGCCTTGATTCTGCGAGCGTTTCCTGTCGCGCTGCTGCCTACTTAAACCACACCCCGCCGCGGTGATTTCCCCCCACACTGCACACTCTTCTCTCCACCAGGCGGCCTCTATTTCGTATTACACCGCCGCAGTCAGAGCCAACTCCGGCGAGGTATTCCGGTAAGCCTAGTGCTCGCGCCTACTCCTTGTTCACCCTGGAATGATCCTCTGATCCTTGCGCACCTCCTGATCCCCTTTGTCCATCTGCTTGTGATCCAGAGCGTCGACTTCGACGAGCACCGTGGGCATCCGACGCCGTCCCCAACTCCGGTGAGAGATTGAGGTAAAAGCCGACCGCCCCACGCCTTCTACTTGACCCTGTCAGGTTCGCCTGAGCGGTGTGCACACGCTGATACCCTCGGTTTGTGCTAGGGTGGCCAGTAATGTCGCCTTCGTCACCGTCCGAGCAAACCCAACGCTGCCTCCAACTCCGACGAGCCCCAGCAGCCTCTGCAGCACGCCCCCGCCCACGCCAGCAACACCTTGAGCTTCGTCATGTTCCCGCGAGTCTGGTAAGCCACTCCTCGACACTTAGCTCCCTTTGGAATCACCGGTGCATCGCTGTCAGAAGCGCCACCGCCGCCAGCGACCATTCGCGCCGCCACTCTTTGGTCAGAGCAGCACCCGCCGTTAGATCTGTATCGTAGGGTTTAGATTAGATCTGGAGCGAACCGTTTTATTTAGATCTGGCGCGTTGGATCTAACTTGATCCGACGGCGCGGAAGCGTGATCCTGAGTGAAGCGGTACTGTCCAATCAGGAGACGCCGCGTGGCATGAGTTTCGTTTTAAAAATTTGAATTAGATCAATTAGATGGTTAAACTTGTTTAAATCATAACTTTTGATTCCCACGTCCAAATTTGACAAATTTTATATCAATGGAATCAAGAGAGAAAATCCTTTCCATTTATGCAATGTGTTTAAAGTTTTGCCTCTGTTAAAATGGTTGTTTTTACAGAAACATGTGTAGGCCTATTTTGTGTACATTAATTATTTGGAAAAGTTTTTGCTAATCAAATAAAGTTTATTTTGGCTTGTTTTGTACTTGTTTATGTTTTAGTACTATGCACTTGTCTTGTTTGGTGTAGAAAATCATCACATGGCATATTGCATACATTCATGTATTTTTGCTTGTATAAATTGTATATGTGATTTTGTGCCATTATTTTATGTGTAGATTTTGGTGCAAATAGTGATTGTGATTATGAGGATTGTTGCTACTCCCCAAACTACCAAAGCAAGTGGTGCTTCATGATTTTATTCCTAAGTTTTTCAACTATGCATTAGAAATATTTTGCTAAGTCTTGCATGAATATTTTTGATCTATATATGCTATGCTTGGGAAACCCTAGTAGTTGTAGAATTGCTAGAAATTTCTAAGTTAAGATTCTTATCAATGCCATTCTTAGCCTAGCTAGTAGCAACCAAGGGTGGTTATATATTCATGCTATGAGAAAATATTTCTAAGTCTTTGGACTTATGTTTTTGCGTAATAAAACAACTAAGTGAATGAATCACCTGGGTGGAATGGTTGTGAATGGGTTATGTTGAGTGGTTACACAAGGCCCATTTCTATGGTTTACCTTGTGTATCTCACTTGTTGAAAGACACCCAGGAACAAAGGGATTTGAGATGCCATATGTTAAGAAGCTTCTAGTGCAGCCACTTGGCAATATGGGCTCTGCCTGGATCACATAGGTTGCAATAACTTAGCCATTTGGACAGTTGGTGGTAGTGGGATGATAGGTTGGAACGCGTCCATTTGGTCTAAGGGAAGGCTTCTGAAAGGTCCTGTCTTGGTGAAAATCAAGTCTTGTGGGGAAAGTGCACAACCTCTGCAGATGGAAGAATCTAAGTACTTAGCCATGTCCCTGGTATTGGACAACTTGAGCATCAAGACATGGAAGCTATCAAGAATCTCCTCATCCCAATTTCTAAGTAAAAACTTATGGTTGAACAAGGGTGAAGGTTCATCAATGTCTATTAGTGGTTCCTTGGGAAAGTTTTTGACAAAGAAAAACTTAGTGTTTTCAACTAATAGGTAAAACCTATTTTGAGTAAAGCAAGCCTAAGATACACTTAGCCAAAAAATGCATATAGTATCTAGTCTACCAATATTCTACTAAGGTATCACTTGCCAATACTATTCCAATGTATTGACCCACTATGGCTGTAACTTGTGATGTTGCAGGTTACTCTGATGGTGATTAGGGGTTATGAGTCTACACTCAACATGCTTGCCTGTGGCACATGAAGATGAAGACTTATTTATCTTATTATATATTTGAACTCTTGTATTAGGCCTGTGGCCATGGAGTTTGTAAAAGACTATGTTTGTCTCTGGAATGATATGTAATAATGACCTTTGTTTCTGTGTACTTCATCTTAAACTGTGGATGCTAGCATTGATCCAGGGACTAGCATTGCAATCGCAGGGATCCTTACCTTTATAAAAGGAGGGATCTTACAGATGGTATCAGAGCACTGTGTTTCCTATAGGATTATGACCCTAGGATTGGAAACCACTAAGGAAAATTTTCAACAACTTCCACACTTGTCTTTTCTTCTCGTAAACTTTTCTAATCTTCTTTATCATCTCTATTTGTAGATGAACTCCATCAACGAAGCCGTGAGGAAGGGACCACTCATGACTATGACTTTGGAATGTGAGACAGAATTCCCCAAGGCTCTCAAGGACCTCATGGTTGCCCTGGGAATATGTAACATCCCAAAAATACTAAACTTGGATCATCAAATTCTAATCCTCACATTTAGGGTTAACAAAAACTTTTCTAAATAAAATTATGAATGTATGCATATGTGTATGCATTGATTTTGAATTCTTTTAAACCCACCTTGTTTGTTTGTTTCATTGCTGGTAAAATGTTTCTTAGGTCAAATAAACATCATCTAAAACATTTCCCACACTTTTCCTAAAGACAAGTAAATCAAAACACATATATGAAGTGAATGGTCATTTTGGCCAATTTAACTCCCATGCCTACTTTGGCTGTCTCAAAATTTCAAAACCTAACAGAAACTTTTATGGATCTTTGCACCCCTTGAATGTACTCATAACAAGGTATCAAGGCCCACTTTGTGATCATCCAGAAACTTTCAAATGCATAGTTTAAATGACAATTCAAAATTGAATCTTTATCATATGGGAAGATCCCACTTTTTCAAAAACCACTCAAACAAGCTCAACTTTCAAAACCCAAGCATCTGCAGACTCACCAGCACCAATCTAGCAAACCCACCAAAATTCATTTCAAAATTCAAAACTTGATTTCATGCAGCCATTTCATCAAACAGGTTGCGGACACAAATCAAACAAACATCAAACACTATAGTGTGCAGTGTTTTGAGCCCAACTTGTTCCCTAGTTAGCTCATACACAGCTCAGTAGATCATCTAGGAAGTTTAACTAAGGACTAGCACCCCTGTGAGCTTGCCATTACCATCAATGGTGAACAGCCGAAGCCAACCTTGCCACCCCATTGTGGACAGCAGGCTAGAGGAAGAACTAGCCGTGCCAACCTTGTCTGGGAGGCAGCCCACCGTCCACCGCCACTACCTGTCCCAGCCGCGAGCATTGCCAAGCCCTAGACCACGCACACAAGCCGCCCCCGGACCATGCCGAGCATGCGCCAGAGCGCCACCCTCGACCAGCGTCCACAGACCGTGCGCCGCCCTCACCGCGTGCACACACGATCACCACCGACCCAGGAGACCGCCAGACATCCCCGTTTGCCGCCCCGTACCATACAGCCACCGCCCGCCGTCGAAGACGCCGCCTCTGCCGCGCAGAGCACCGCCCGTTCCAGACCAAGCCGCACTGCCCCATGCCTCGAGACCATGTCGTTGAGCATCGCCAGGAGACACCGCACCGTCCCCTACCCTTGCCCATGCCTTTAGCCGCCTGTAACCTCGCCCCCGACAAGCTCACCGTGCGCCCAGTGGTCCCCTCGCACCCGACGAGCACTTCGCTTAGCAGGCCGGCCCAGTACTTTTTCCCGCGTAGCCCAGCGATTCAAATTAAACCTTTTTCTTTTTAAATTCAAACACACTTCTGTACCCAACTTCAAAAATCAACCCAGATCGATTCAGTACACCAAATTGGATGAAACCAATTTTGTTGGAAAGGACTGTGAATGCTGAATCCAAGCCCGTTGGATTCAAGTCATTTGGATCTGTAGATCACCCATAGTAAAAATAACAAGGCAGAAGCTTTTCTGCATTCAAACATTTTTCAAATTTAAACCATAAAAGCTTTTGAGTTGATTCCAACTCTCAAAAATCACATTTAACCATACCTTTCAGAATATATAAAAATATATAGGTTTACTTGCAGAAATAATGTTCAAGTAATAAAAGAATGCTACATAAGCATTTCTAGCCACTTTAATTAATTAAAATAAAAGGGTAAAACCTTATTAAATTGTGACACCACTTTAAATCACATTCCCATGGACTACAATATGTGGTGATGACATGTGTCAACATGATCCCATGTTTGGTTTGGAGAATATTAAATCTTAAGTAGTTTTTCAATGAGTAGAAATTACTTTTCTAAAAATAAAAAGAATCAAATCAAGCCTTAACCTTGTAAGGTTAGAGATGATGTTAGATCATCTATAAGACCCTTGTGTGTGATGATTGCAAGTAGTTAAGTATTGTTTGGTGATTGTGTACCTCGTATTTATTCATAGACGCTAGTACCGACCAAGGCTACGAGGAGGAAGGAGGATACTACGAAGAAGAAGCCGAGGAGAACTTCAACCACTGCTCTGCACAAGGCAAGCTTATATTGACATTGATGCAAGCTAAAACTTGCAAGACACTCTACTTTAGCAAGCCAAAGACTACTAGTGAATGTGCAAGCTGATAATATACCTATGCAAGCTAACCCTTGCTAGTTTACCCATTTGATAAACCAATCCTAGTTTTATGAGCAAGCTTCTCACTTTATTTCTTTATCAAAGCTTACTTAGAGTTTACTTAAGTGACTGGTAGATTTTGGAAAGATGCTGAAGGTTGCATAAAGAGCATAAAATTTGGCCTAAACTAGAAACCTTGATATCAGCCTAAGATATAAGGTTGGACTTAGTGAAACTCCACTAGTTACCACCCCTCATTAGTACTACCCCCACCTGTAGATGCTAGTGCTAAGCATAAAACTTGATCAACTTTTAGATGGGAATACTTGGTGGAAAAATGGTTATGAAAACCTTGGAATGATGGATCATCCTATTGAAATGTTTTGGACATGTGTTTCCAAACACTTGATGATTCTGGTGATAAAAATGTTGAGGCATGAGCCTTAGCCCTTCATAAAACTGATGATTGTCTGGATGCGATACCATTCCAATTTTAGCGTATAACCACAATACCCGAATATTGGGTAGGGCTTGACTAGAAACTTATATACCTTAGTATTAGTTCCCTCACGGCCAAGGTCTGAGCTGAGGCTACCTTGTGAAGATTGTCCACCTGTGCAGTACCCAAGATGACAGCTGGTCATGGTTGGGAGGCCAAACTCACAGGAGAGGTGCTCATACTAGGGCGTGTAATTGAAAGGTTAGGATTTATTATCCGCATACTGAGTATGGTGAGTTCAGGATTTGTTCCTGACAGATGTATCGAATGTTGTGGTGAAAGTGTACAATCTCTGCAGAGTGTCAAACTATTCGAATAGCCGCGTCCGCGGTTATGGACAGTTGGAGTGGCCATACTGTTCCCCCGTCAGACTTTTCAAAAGTGACTTGTGAAATGAATTGAGACCTTGACTTGACCACAACAGAGTTGTGACCGGAAATACAAGTTCCCACTTAGGATTTATAAAATTATGGCTAGCTTCAGAACCTAGTAGAGATAAATCTGGCTTTTGCAAAACAACCCTAGAGCCTAGTGTCCTATTATCCAAAAAAAAAACCTTTACTTGTTAGTATTAGTTTGCGAGTACTTAAAGAGTGCTCATGGCTTTGTCCCTGGCTATTCCCATGGCCGGACTATGAAGAGGAGTACCTGGAAGATGGACCCCAGGAAGGTTACGACAACTAGGATCATCTCCCATCGCCAGCATTGCCTGTGACCCCGAAGATGGAGCTTCGCCTACGCTACCGTTATTATTACGTATTCCGCTGCTTGATGTTGTATTAAGAACTGGATCATGAGATCCCTATTTGTGTAAGAACTTATGTATCGTTTGTAATGGATGAAGTACTATGGTATCCAATTCTGTTATGTCTCGCAAAAATGGTAATCCTGGGATTGCGATGTATGGCATAACAGGCATCTAGGATTGAAAAATCCGGGTGTTGACAGAATACATGGTGCAACTGTGTACAAAGGTTTTCCTGTGATGGATGAAGGAGTTGAATACTGGTGGGTGCAACTTCACTTGTATAAAAACAAGGAAGACAACCACAAGGAACCAGGATTCTGCATGGTCACCAATTCAGTGATGCACACTACATTCTTTGATTCAGCAAGGGATGCAGCTTGGAAGGCCATCAAAGAACTTGGTGATAGAATCAAGTGCAGAATGCTCAACACCCAGAATGACCTTAAGGAAGAAAAGAAACATACCCAAGAGTTAGAGGCTACCAACCAAAGTTTAAGGGAGGACATCATAGACTTAGCAATGGAGTCATGTGATCTAGATAGACAGATTGCCTTTAGGGATGCCCTGTTAGCCAACTTGGCAAGTGAGATGGGGTTGTAACGTACTTTGTTAGTTGGACCACCACTTTCATTTTATTTCCAAATGTTGTTTAAAATAAGTTGAACCTTGGATGCTTGTAATGGTTTTATGTATGCCATGACTTGTGTGTTTTGATTTCCAAAGTTATGCATGTGATGCTTTGTCTTGTGATTCATCTCTATGTATGTTGATTCTAACTTTTTCTATCTTATAAAATAGATGCCTAATGTCATTATCAGCACGGCTGAAGAGTTCAAGGGAACTCGTTTTGGCACTCGTATTATTGAGCTCACTAGTTTGCTCAATCTCCCACTTCCTACCATCATGATGCTTACCCTCACCAAGTTTGAGAGGAAAGACCTTTGGGGCTTCAAGGTTAATCAGCCAGGATGCCAGACTGAGCCTACCACGGAGGCAATCATCTTCAAGCTCATGCATGATGACAAGGAGAGAGGCCTAGAGGTAGTCATGTAGGATTTGCTTGGACGATTTCTAGGGAGGCACTCTCGAGAGGTTAGAGGTACTCACTTCCACGCCTTCGGTAGACGTGATGAGGATGGTGAGGCCCTTGACTTCGAGGATGCTTCGAGAGAGACGGCAGAGCCGATTCGTCTATACCTCCAGGACTTAGAGGTTCTTATTAGGCACCTAGATACTGATAGGACCAACGTCATGCTCAGCAATGACAAACTCCAGGTGCAGCTTCGTGAGAAGGACAAGCTCTTCGCGGAGCAAGATGAGATAGTCAAGGAGATGGAGGCCAAGTTTGAGAGTCAGGATAGAAAGTTCAAGAGTCAAGAGAAGTGAGTCCAAGATAGGAAGAAGAGGATTCAAGACATGACTGCAGAACTAGAGGCCAAGGACTTCGAGCTCGAGCATCAGCAAGGTGTGATTGAGAGGCTTCGTTCACAGAAGAGGTCTCTCAAAGCCAAAGTAGAGACCTTGACCACCAATGTCGAGGAATACAAGACCGCTATGGAGAATGCAGGTCTTACACTTGTTGATGAGGAGGTTGATGCAGAGGAGTAGTGATGACTACTCATTTACCATTTATTTACCATGCTTTTGATTATTGAGTCGCAATGACCATCCAACATGTGGATGGCTTGCTATTTGTGTGTTTACTTTTCAAAAACTTGTTGTCTGTATTGTTGAACTTTTACTACTATGATGCATGTTTGTTGGTGATTGTTATGTGATGTATTGTGCATGTTAGCATGTATGGGTATCTCATTCTTATCCTTATTGAAAACCACAGATGCCTCCCCGACGTGCCAATCCCAACCCCAACAACAACAACATCACCCCTGAGATGCAGCAGATGATGACAACTCAGACTCAGTTGATGCAAATGATGACCACGTTCAACCAGAATCAGAACAACAACAACAACAACAACAATAATAATAATAATAATAATAATAACAACAACAACAACAACAACAACAACAACAATCAGAACAATCCACCGGGTTTTGACATGCTTACCAGGTTCTTAAGACTAAGGCCAGCAAAGTTCTCAGGAACTACTGATCCTATGGTGGCCAATGATTGGCTACGCTCTGTGAACAAGGACTTGGTAACTGTTGGCTGTACTGATGAAGAGAAGGTCAGATTTGCAGCACACTTGTTGGAAGGACCAGCAGCCACTTGGTGGGATAACTTCCAGATCACCACTCCCATTGCGGATGTGACATGGGCTATCTTTGAAGATGGTTTCCGTACCGCTCACATCTCATCCGGAGTGATGAGTCTGAAGAAAAAGGAATTTCATAACTTGAAGCAGCGCCACCGCAGCATGGCAGAGTATATTGAGGAGTTCAACAATCTGGCGCGTTATGCACCGGATGAAGTTGACACTGATGCTAAGAGGAAGGAAAAGTTCCTTGAAGGGTTGAATGATGAATTGAACCTGCAGCTATTTGTGGCTTATGTTCCCACTTATCAGTCTCTTTGTGACAAGGCTGCTATTTTGGAGAGCAAGATGAAACAAGTTGAAAGCAGGAAGAGAAAGCACTCTGACAAGCACAGCTCGGGATCGTCTCACAAGCGTTCCCATTATGATGATAGTGGGAGTTCTGGATCCCACAAGCATGGGAAGTTCAACAAGCACCACAACCACAACCGTTATCATGAAAACAAGCACCACCGTAGGCATGACAATGATAAGTACAAGAATCACAAGGGTGGATATAAGAGTCACCACAATGGAAGTGGAAGTGGAAGTGGCAGAGGAAGCCAGCCTGTCAAGAAGGATCTTAGTCAGGTTGAATGTTTCAAGTGCAAGAAGATGGGGCATTATGCAAATGAATGCCCAGAAAAGAAAGTGGAAGGACCCAACAAGTCCAACCCTTTTCAAAAGGGACAAGTGAACCACATCAATGTGGAGGAAATCTATGAGGAACCTGATGCTGTTGCTGGTAAGTTCAAACTCAATTCTGTTCCAGCATTTGTTCTCTTTGATACTGGTGCATCTCATTCATTCATATCAAGAGCATTTGTTGAAAGAAATGAACTACCGGTAGAAACTATTGGGTGTCCTATAAAAGTAAGTTCTCCTGGCGGAGAAATGATAGTGAATTCAGGATGTCATGATCTAGTCATAGAGTTTGAGAAGTATAAGTTTCCCGTTAACTTGATAATCCTAAATTACCAAGGATTGGATGTTATTTTGGGAATGGACTGGATGACTAAGCACAAGGGAGTGATAGATTGTGCCAATCATACTATCTCACTCACAACTCCAGAAAACAAAAGGATCAGATTCAAGACCAACTTTGAAGCAAAAAGGAGTAGGATAAATTCTCTTAAGGGGGTTAGCATGGACAGTGTGCCAATTGTGAGTGAATATCCAGATGTGTTTCTGGAAGAATTGCCGGGAATGCCACCGGATAGAGATGTGGAGTTTCTTATTGATTTGCTACCAGGATCTGGACCAATAGCAAAGAGACCATACAAGATGTTAGTGGATGAGTTGAAAGAACTCAAGAAGCAACTTGTAGAACAGTTGCAGAAAGGTTTTATCCAACCAAGTTCTTCATCTTGGGGAGCACCAGTTTTGTTTGTGGAAAAGAAAGATAGAAGTCAAAGGTTATGCATTGATTACCGTTCACTCAATAAGGTGACTATCAAGAACAAATACCCTTTGCCTAGAATCAATGACTTGTTTGATCAGTTAGAAGGAGCCTGTGTGTTCTCAAAGATTGATCTCCGGTCAGGTTATTTCCAGCTCAAGATAAGGGAACAAGACATACCTAAGACAGCTTTCACCACAAGGTGTGGATTGTATGAGTATACCGTGATGCCATTTGGTTTGACCAATGCACCAGCATACTTCATGAATATGATGAACAAGGTGTTCATGGAATTCCTTGATAAGTTTGTTGTCGTTTTCATAGATGACATTTTGATCTACTCCAAGAGCAAAGAAGAGCATGAAGGACATTTACGTTTGATACTTGAGAAGCTTACAGAGCATAAGCTGTATGCCAAATTCAGCAAGTGTGAATTTTGGTTAAATGAAGTTGGTTTTCTTGGACACATTGTGTCAGGAGATGGTGTAGCAGTTGATCCTGCTAAAGTTTTAGCTGTAACTGAATGGGAATCTCCTAAGTCAGTGAAAGAGGTTGGTAGTTTCCTTGGCTTGGCAGGATACTACAGAAGGTTCATTGAGAATTTCTCCAAGGTAGCTAAGCCAATGACAGAATTGCTAAAGAAAGACAAGAAATTTTCTTGGTCTGAAGGATGTGAACTCAGTTTCCAAGAGTTGAAGAAGAGGCTAGTGTCAGCACCAGTCTTATGTCTGCCAGATTTGGAGAAAGATTACCAAGTGTATTGTGATGCATCTCATCATGGATTAGGTGCAGTACTTATGCAAGAAGGGAAAGTTGTGGCTTATGCCTCGAGACAACTCAAAACTCATGAAGTAAAATACCCTACTCATGATTTAGAGTTAGCCTCTGTTGTCCATGCACTTAAAACATGGAGACATTATCTTTTGGGAAAGCGATGTGAAGTGTTCACAGATCACAAAAGTTTGAAGTATATCTTCACCCAGAAAGAAATTAACATGAGACAAATAAGATGGCTAGAAATCATCAAGGATTATGACTTGAGTCTGCAATACCACCCCGGTAAAGCAAATGTTGTAGCAGATGCTCTAAGCCGTAAAGTTTTTGTGAATGGCCTTACTAAGGGAGAATTGCCAGATGATCTGTGTGCCTAATTCAGAGATCTCAGATTGGAGATTGTGCCTGAGGGACATCTCATGTCTTTGGATGTTCAACCCACTTTGTTGGACAAAATCAAAGAAGCCCAAAAGGCAGATATGGAAATTGTAGAGATTAAGGAAAAGATTGGTAAGGGAAAAGCCAAAGGATTCCATGAAGATGAACATGGTACTTTATGGTATGGGAAACGTATCTGTGTTCCACAAGATCCGGAGCTTCGGAAACTGATTTTACAAGAAGCACACAACTCACCATATTCCATTCATCCGGGTAACACCAAAATGTACATGGATATGAAGGAAAGATTTTGGTGGAATAATCTCAAAAAGGACATCGCCGAACATATTGTGTTGTGTGATGTGTGTAGCAGAGTGAAAGCAGAACATCAGAAACCAGCTGGATTGCTGCAACCACTACCTATTCCTGATTGGAAGTGGGATAAGATTGGCATGGATTTCATCACCGGATTGCCAAGGACCAGGTCAGGATATGATTCTATTTGGGTAGTAGTGGATCGCTTAACTAAAGTGGATCATTTCATACCCGTGAAGACAACTTACACAAGTGCTAAGTTAGCCAAGATCTATATGAGTAGAATTGTATGTCTACATGGAGTACCCAAGAGTATTGTGTCTGATAGGGGAACTCAATTCACTTCTCATTTTTGGAGGCAACTACATGAGTCATTGGGAACGAGGTTGGAATTCAGCACTGCTTTTCATCCTCAGACTGATGGACAAACAGAAAGGACCAACCAGATACTTGAAGATATGCTAAGGGCATGTGCTCTAGATTATGGAGCCAGTTGGGATGAAAGTCTGCCTTACGCAGAATTCTCTTACAATAACAGCTATCAAGCCAGTATTGAGATGGCACCATTTGAGTTTCTCCATGGGAGAAAGTGTACCACCCCATTGCTATGGAATGGTGTGGGAGAAAGAAGTTTGTTTGGACCAGAACTAATTAAAGAGGCTGAAGAGAAATTCAAGCTAGTTAAGGACAGATTGAAGATAGCACAGTCCTGACAAAAGAGCTACGCAGATCCTAAGCGTAGAGAAGTCATCTATGAAGTGGGTGAAAGAGCTTATCTTAGAGTGTCACCATTTCGTGGAGTGAAGAGGTTTGGTGTCAAAGGTAAATTGGCCCCAAGATATGTTGGACCATTCAAGATTCTGAGTCGTAAAGGAGAAGTAGCTTATGAGATTGAATTGCCAGAGTCTTTGTCAGCTGTTCATAATGTGTTCCATGTGAGACAACTTAAGAAATGCCATCCAGAAATGGAAGAGACTTCTTTGAAGGATACTATACCTTTGGAAGAGGTCCAATTGGAAAGTGATCTCACTTATGAGGAGAAACCTATCAAGATTCTTGAGACTGCAGAAAGAGTTACTCGGACTAAGACTATCAAATTCTGCAAAGTTCAATGGAACCATCATTCCGAAGAAGAAGCAACATGGGAAAGAGAAGATGATCTTCGGAAAGACCACCCTCACCTATTTGCTAGCCAATCCGAATCTCGAGGGCGAGATTCACCTTAAGGGGGTTAGATTTGTAACATCCCTAAAATCATGTTTCAAAACTCATGCATATCATCCATGCATCCATGATCATTTAGGGTTCTTTTTCAAAACCATTTCAAAAACATGAGCATATGTTGCTCATTATTTTATGTAAGCATGTTATAGCCTAATTGCTACCTTCTAATGAGAAAGGTACTTATTTTATTCAGTAATGTTTTGAGTTCAAACTTAAGTGTTTTCCAAAGCTTGGACATAGTTTTCAAAACAAAGTATGAATATAAGACCAATTTTATGCCTATTATTTATATCTCATTAAGGCTTGGTTTTATTTTATTTTTCAAATGATCAAAGTGTGTTTGGGTAAACAGAAGTATTTGACACACACTTGAGTACAAAGTTCACTGTATAAAAATCTAGAGAAGATTTGAAATCAAACTTGTTTGAATTAGGGTTTGAAAATCATTTCTAAAAGTCAAATAGAAAAAGAAAAGCAAAAAGGAGAAAAATAAAACCGGCGCCAGCCTTTCGGCCCAACCCAACCACTCAGCCCATCTAGCCCAGCAACTCTCTCCCTCGAAGAAAATGATTCGCACTCAGAAACCTACCCCCCCTCTCGCTGACGCCCCGGACCCACCTCCACGACACTCCGTCGTCCCCAAATCTCGCCCGCAGACCACGTCGTCACTGTCGTTGATGCCGATAATGGCGCGGCGTAATTAGCCTTGATTCTACGAGTGTTTCCTGTTGCGCTGCTGCCTACTTAAACCACACCCCGCCGCGGTCATTTCCCCCCACACTGCACACTCTTCTTGCCACCAGGCTGCCTCTATTTCGTATTACACCGCCGCAGTCAGAGCCAACTCCGGTGAGGTATTCCGGTCAGCCTAGTGCTCGCGCCTACTCCTTGTTTACCCTGGAATGATCCTCTGATCCTTGTGTACCTACTGATCCCCTTTGTCTGTCTGCTTGTGATCCAGAGCGTCGACTTCGATGAGCACCGTGGGCATCCGACGCCGTCCCCAACTCCGGCGAGAGATTGAGGTAAAAGCCGACCGCCCCACGCCTTCTACTTGACCCTGTCAGGTTCGCCTGAGCGTTGTGCACACGCTGATACCCTCGGTTTGTGATAGGGTGGCCAGTAACGTCGCCTTCATCACCGTCCGAGCAAACCCGACGCTGCCTCCAACTCCGACGAGCCCCAGCAGCCTCTACACCACGCCCCCGCCCACGCCAGCAACACCTTGAGCTTCGTCGTGTTCTCGCGAGTCTGGTAAGCCACTGCTCGACCCTTAGCTCCCTCTGGAATCACCGGTGCATCGCCGGCAGAAGCGCCGCCACCGCCAGCGACCATTCACGCCGCCACTCTTTGGTCAGAGCAGCACCCGCCGTTAGATCTGTATCGTAGGGTTTAGATTAGATCTGGAGCGAACCGTTTTCTTTAGATCTGGCGCGTTGGATCTAACTTGATCCGACGGCGTGGAAGCGTGGTCCTGAGTAAAGCGGTACTGTCCAATCAGGAGACGCCGCGTGGCATGAGTTTCGTTTTAAAAATTTGAATTAGATCAATTAGATGGTTAAACTTGTTTAAATCATAACTTTTGATTCCCACGTCCAAATTTGACAAATTTTATATCAATGGAATTAGGAGAGAAAATCCTTTCCATTTATGCAATGTGTTTAAAGTTTTGCCTCTGTTAAAATGGTTGTTTTTACAGAAACATGTGTAGGCCTATTTTGTGTACATTAATTATTTGGAAAAGTTTTTGCTAATCAAATAAAGTTTATTTTGGATTGTTTTGTAATTGTTTATGTTTCAGTACTATGCACTTGTATTGTTTGGTGTAGAAAATCATCACATGTCATATTGCATACATTCATGTATTTTTGCTTGTATAAATTGTAAATGTGATTTTGTGCCATTATTTTATGTGTAGATTTTGGTGCAAATAGTGATTGTGATTGTGAGGATTGTTGCTACTCCCAAAAATACCAAGGCAAGTGGTGCTTCATGATTTTATTCCTAAGTTTTTCAACTATGCATTAGAAATATTTTGCTAAGTCTTGCATGAATATTTTTGATCTATATATGCTATGCTTGGGAAATCCTAGTAGTTGTAGAATTGCTAGAGATTTCTAAGTTAAGATTCTTATCAATGACATGCTTAGCCTAGCTAGTAGCAACCAAGGGTGGTTATATATTCATGCTATGAGAAAATATTTCTAAGTCTTTGGACTTATGTTTTTGCGTAATAAAACAACTAAGTGAATGAATCACCTGGGTGGAATGGTTGTGAATGGGTTAGAGTGGTTACACAAGGCCAATTTCTATGGTTTACCTTGTGTATCTCACTTGTTGAAAGACACCCAGGAACAAAGGGATTTGAGATGCCATATGTTAAGAAGCTTCTAGTGCAGCCACTTGGCAATATGGGCTCTGCCTGGATCACATAGGTTGCAATAACTTAGCCATTTGGACAGTTGGTGGTAGTGGGATGATAGGTTGGAACGCGTCCATTTGGTCTAAGGGAAGGCTTCTGAAAGGTCATGTCTTGGTGAAAATCAAGTCTTGTGGGGAAAGTGCACAACCTCTGCAGATGGAAGAATCTAAGTACTTAGCCATGTCCCTGGTATTGGACAACTTGAGCATCAAGACATGGAAGCTATCAAGAATCTCCTCATCCCAATTTCTAAGTAAAAACTTATGGTTGAGCAACGGTGAAGGTTCATCAATGTCTATTGGTGGTTCCTTGGGAAAGTTTTTGACAAAGAAAAACTTAGTTTTTTCAACTAATAGGTAAAACCTATTTTGAGTAAAGCAAGCCTAAGCTACACTTAGCCAAAAATGCATATAGTATCTAGTCTACCAATATTCTACTAAGGTATCACTTGCCAATACTATTCCAATGTCTTGACCCACTTTGGCTGTAACTTGTGATGTTGCAAGTTACTCTGATGGTGATTAGGGGTTATGAGTCTACACTCAACATGCTTGCCTGTGGCACATGAATATGAAGACTTATTTATCTTATTATATATTTGAACTCTTGTATTAGGCCTGTGGCCATGGAGTTTGTAAAAGACTATGTTTGTCTCTGGAATGATATGTAATAATGACCTTTGTGTCTGTGTACTTCATCTTAAACTGTGGATGCTAGCATTGATCCAGGGACTAGCATTGCAATCACAGGGATTCTTACCTTTATAAAAGGAGGGATCTTACACCCACCGGGTCCCCCGAGGTTCTTGTATCATGTTATCGTCGTGTTTTTGTTTCGATCTGTTTTGTAACATCCCAAAAATCATTATTTCAAAGTTTGCATATCATTCATGCATTCATAATCATTTTAGGATCATTTCAAATAAGATTTCAAAAAATAGAAGCATTTGTTGGCTATTACTTTATTTAAGCAAGGCAATGGCCTTATTGCTACTCTCTTACATGAGAATAATTGTTTTGACTAGAAAAGATTTGAACATAGGATTGATTGATATTTCCAAAACTTGGTCAAAGATTTTCAAAACAAAATATGAATTCAAAACCATTCATATGCCTTTTTATAAATAAATGATAAAGGCAAGGTTTATTTTAATTTTCAATGGGCAATATAAATTTGAGTGAACATCAATGGTTAAACACTCAAATATGTGCATGATTCATCCTACAAAAATCCAGAGAAAATTTGAATTCAAATTCATTTGAAAATGATTCCAGAAAATCAAAACAGAAAAAGAAAAGGATAAAAGAAAATGAAAAGGTCCAGCGTTGCCAAACTAGCCCAGTACTGGATCCAGCCCATTAGCCAGCCCACCCGGGGTTCCTCTCTCTCTCTCTCTCTCTCTCTCTCTCTCTCTCTCTCTCTCTCTCTCTCTCTCTCTCTCTCTCTCTCTCTCTCTCTCTCTCTCTCTCTCTCTCTCTCTCTC
This sequence comes from Avena sativa, assembly GCA_916181665.1. Taxonomy (NCBI): domain Eukaryota; kingdom Viridiplantae; phylum Streptophyta; class Magnoliopsida; order Poales; family Poaceae; genus Avena; species Avena sativa. The sequence continues at coordinate 28,467,633 of OV702283.1, forward strand.
TCTCTCTCTCTCTCTCTCTCTGTGTGTGTGTGTGTGTGTTTCTCACCCACTCGCGCACCCCTCCCTCGCTGACACTCCGAACCCACCGCCACATCAGCGTCGTCGTCAATCCCGCGCCGGAGGAACTGCTCCTCTCTGCCGTTTCTTCCTCGAATCAAATCCGATTGATTGCACTTGATTTCCGGAGTAATTCCTCCTCCTCGCTCGGCTACTTAAACCCCCCCACTCCGCTCCTTTCCCCTCACTCACCAACCCCAGAGCGCCGCTAGGCCGTCCACAATCGAGCTCGCGCCGCCGCAGTACCCAGCATCTCCGGTAGTAAATTCTAGTGAGCACTCCGTGCCCCTTGCCTTCTAGTCCTGCCAGTATGATCACTACAACCTTGCGCATCTTCTAACACCACTGGTGTGTGCTAGGACCACCCAGAACCTCGCCAACATCGACGACTGCACGAGCCCGACGAAGCCATCAACTCCGACGAGCTCCCCTGGTTAACACGACCGCGCCTCCCTCTCTCGTTGACACTCACACATTCGCCTCGTCTGCGCTCAACTAACGCACCCTTTCTCATGCCTTAGCGTGACCCGTAGCGTCGCCACCGTCTTCAGCAGTACGCGCCCATCGCCAGAAGGAACTCCGGCGAGCAATCTACACCAACCTCGTGCGCCCCTTCATCAACGAAGACCACCTCGAGAACCAGCGTCATCACGCGAACTCGGTGAGCTACTCCACTGCCTTCCTCGCTTTCTGTATCGCCGGCAGCATCACTGCCCGAGCGCGCCGCCGCCAGCCACCATCGCAGCGCCACTCGTTTTAGGTCTGTTAGATTTGGACCGTTAGATCTAGATCCAACGCATGCGATAGATGACTTAAGTGAAGAGGTATGATTAGATATGAGCCATGCGATGCACTTTTAATCTGACGATCCAGAGAGCCTGATCCACGCGAAACGGTACCGTCCAATCATGTAAGATCCCTCCTTTGTAAAGGAAAGGATCCCTGTGGTTGCAATGCTAGTCCCTGGATCAATGCTAGCATCCACAGTTTAACATGAAGTACACAGAAACAAAGGTCATAATTAAATCGTCATTCCAGAGACAAACATAGTCTTTTACAAACTCCATGGCCATAGGCCTAGTACAAGAGTTCAAATATGTAATAAGATAAATAAGTCTTCATCTTCATGTGCCACCGGCAAGCATGTTGAGTGTAGACTCATAACCCCTAATCATCATCAGAATAACCTACAACATCACAAGTTACAGCCACAGTGGGTCAATACATTGGAATAGTATTGGCAAGTGATACCTTAGTAGAATATTGGTAGACTAAATACTATATGCATTTTGGCTAAGTGTATCTTAGGCTTGCTTTGCTCAAAATAGGTTTACCTATTAGTTGAAAACACTAAGTTTCTCTTTGTCAAATCTTTCCCAATGAACCACCAATAGACATTGGGGAACCTTCACCCTTGTTCAACCACAAGTTTTTACTTAGAAATTGGGATGAGGAGATTCTTGATAGCTTCCATGTCTTGATGCTCAAGTTGTCCAATACCAGGGACATGGCTAAGTACTTAGATTCTTCCATCTGCAGAGGTTGTGCACTTTCCCCACAAGACTTGATTTTCACCAAGACAGGACCTTTCAGAAGCCTTCCCTTAGACCAAATGGACGCGCTCCAACCTATCATCCCACTACCACAAACTATCCAAATGGCTAAGTTATTGCAACCTATATGATCCAGGCAGAGCCCATATTGCCAAGTGGCTGCACTAGAAACTTCTTAACATATGGCATCTCAAATCCCTTTGTTCCTGGGTGGCTTTCCACAAGTGGGATATACAAGGTAAACCATAGAAATGGGCCTTGTGTAACCACTCAACATAAACCATTCCTTCCATTCCACCTAGGTGTTTCATTCACTTAGTTGTTTTATTAAACAAAAATCAAGTCCAAAGACTTAGAAATATTTTCTCATAGTATGAATATATAACCACCCTTGGTTTCTACTAGCTAGGCTAAGCATGTCATAGATAAGCATCTTAACTTAGAAATTTCTAGCAATTCTACAATGTAAGGTTCCCAACCTTTAATAAGGTAAGGATCCCTGTGTTTACAATGCTAGTCCCTGGATCAATAGCTAGCATCCACAGTTAAGATGTAATATCAAGAAACAAAGGTCATAACACAACTTTATAACCAGGAATAAAATAATTTATTACATCTTACATAGCTCATTTGGCTATCTCATTACAATGCAGCAGAATATAACAATAGCATGGGGTCCTTCATCTTCAAAGTGCCACAGGCAGACATGTTGGTTGTAGACTTGTAATCCTAATCAATAAACTTCACTAACATCAAATAAACCTGCAACATAACAAGTTATAGCCACAAGGGTCAATACATTTGAATTGTATTGGCAAGTGATACTATGGTAGTATAGTGGAGTCTATCATCTATATGCATTTGGCTAAGTGGAGCTTAGACTTGCTTTGCTCAAAATAGTTTTTCCTTATCATTTCAAAACACTAAGTTTTTGCTTGACAAAATCACCCAAGGCATCTCCCAATAGAAATTGGTGAACCTTCGACCCTTGTTCAACCACAAGTTTTTACTTAGAAATTGGGATGAGGAGATTCTTAATAGCTTCCATGTCTTGATGCTCAAATTTTCCTTTACCAGGGACATGGCTAAGTACTTAGATTTTCACTCTGTAGAGGTGGTGCACTTTCCCCACAAGACTTGGTTTCACCAAGACAAGATCTTTCAGAAGCCTTCCCTTAGACCAGAATGGACGCGTTCCAACCTATCATTCCCCTACCACCAACTGTCCATTTGGCTAAGTTATTGCAACCTATATGATCCAGGCAGAGCCCATAATGCCAAGTGGCTGCACTTGAAGCTTCTCAACATTTGACATCTCAAATCTCTTTGTTCCTGGGTGGCCTTCCACAAGTGAGATACCAAGTTTTCCCCAGTATACTGGACTTGGTGATGCCCAAGTTTTCCCCAGCATACTGGACTTGCATAACCACTCAACACAAACCGTTCTTTCCATTCCACCTAGGTGATTCATTCACTTAGTTGTTTTATTAAACAAAACACAAGCCCTTGACTTACAAATATTCCATAGTGTGAATATATATTCCACCCTTGTTTTCTATTAGCTAAGCTAAGAATGATAGTAGTACGAATCTTAACTTAGGAAAATTTCTACTAAGGTTTCATCTACTAGGATTTCCCATGGCATAGAAATACTTAGTAAAAATTCCATGCATGTCCTACTTTAGAAACATCACTAATGCATAATGAAAATAATGGGACAAAAGTATGTAGCATCACTTGCCTTTTTGGTAGAGAATATAAGTTCAGTCCTTGATCTTTGCAATATTCACACTCTTCAAATCACTACAATTCCATCAAGCAAGCAATATTTGAATCTATCATTCAAGCAACATCACATAAAATAATAGAAACAAAACTTTGCATGCAACATGTCAATCTTTGTTTTATTTACAAAAGTGGTTTATAATAGGTTATAAACATTCTAAAACACTTATTGTTCATTTTATAAAGTGGCAAAACTATTTGCAAAAGGTTTTACCTATAAACCATTTTCAAACCAAATCATTATTTTATGTGGTTGAAAATGCCTTTTTCAAAGTAGCAATCTTTATAGGGTTTACCAAATACATTTTTAAATCATAAAACTTGGTGCTTGGGGTCAGAGAGTTTATTCCAAAACATTTCCCAAAGGTTTTCTCCGAAAAGCATTTTTAACAAATAAACAATATTTTTATTTGACTAGAAATGGTTTAAATCAAAGGTTTATTCTTTTGCTTCACCAAATATATTTTTGAAACCACAAATTGATTTCTATGGTCAGTAGGTTCAAAACAAACCATTTGCCAAAAGTTTTATCTCAAAAATCATATTAGAATAAATTTTATATTTTAAATATGCCTACATAATTTTCTGCAAAAACAATCAATTTAATAGAAACATTTTACTAAACAAAGTGCATGGTCAGAAAGTACTTGTCTTGCTGATTCCATTGATATAAAATTTGCAAAATTTGGACGTGCGGTTTGAAAGTTATGAATTTTTCAAATTGGAACATCAAATAGATCAAATCCTAGTTTTTATAAACAGGCAGGGCCACGTGGCATGTTCCTATTCGTCTGTACTGCTTCGTGCGGATCGTGCAATGAGAGGCGTTGGATTTTAAATAGATCGTCTGGCTCAGAAGCAAGCATACCGCTTTTATCATGTTCTATCGTGGCCACGGGATCAAGATCCTACGGTGTTCAGCACGCTAGCCATCGAGTGGCAGCGCTGGCGGCGGCAGGTGGCAGCGCGCGGTCAGGCGGTGGCCGTGTCGACGCTACAGGAAGCGAGAGAGCGAGGGGAGATGCTCACCAAGTTCGCGGGGCCGTGGTGGTGCTCGAGGTGCCTGCTGTTTGTCGAGGGGCACGCTGGAGTTGCGTGGATTGCTCGCCGGAGTCAGTGACGGCGTCGGGTCCGCTCTGCTGTGGTCGAATGCGAGGCTACACGGCTCGGAAAGGAGAGGCGGAGAGCTCGTTAGATACACAAGACGATGCTGAGTACATGAGCATCATAGAGATGGAGAGGCGAGGTCAGATTTTACCAGTAGGGTTCGCCAGAGAGGTAGCAGACGACGGTGGGGTTCAGTCGAGGTGGTTGCCCATGTTCTGGGTCAAGTGCGGGCAAGCTGAGGATGCAGAGATAAGCGCCAGGGGGTGGGGAGCATGTTCGGGTGGTTGAGGAGGCGAGGGGCGACGTCGACTGGCCGGAATTGCCGCCGTAGAGCGTCGAAGGCAGAGAGGTTTGAGCTCGCAATTCACGTAGCCTAGAGGCAGAGAGGAGATGGTGCTCGGGGGAAAAGAGAGAGGGGAGCCTAGAGATTAATACTGCATGGTCACGGCGAGGAAATAACGCGGCATTAAGGGGGATTTAAGCCGAGAAATCAGTGCGGCAACGGCAGCGAGGTTTGGGGGAAGAGGTCGTCGCGGGGTTGAAGATGCTGACGGGGCAGGTGGGGTCTGGTGGCAGCGAGAGAGAAAGAGAGTGGGAGTGGGGCTGCTAGTCAGCGACAGAGTGGGTTCTTTCTGCGGTAAGAAAAACTCTTCGGGGAGAGAGGGAGAGGTGGGCTGCTAGGCCAGATGGGCTTAGCTGGGCTGGGTCGACCTTGTTCATTTTTTTTGTTCTGTTTCTTTTTCCTTTTCCATTTCTTTTGTTCTGTTTTGATTTTGATTAAACAATTCAAACACTCATTTGAATCCAAACTTTTGCCAAATTTTGTGAATGATCAAACACTGTTTATTACCACATTCTGAAGTCAAATTTAGAATAAATCTTTTATTCTTTTAGTGTCTTTTTAATTATTTAAAGTAGGTTCTTGTATTAATTCATTCAAGTTTTAATAATGTTTTTAAAATCCATTTGAATCCTAAATCCTTCCAAAAACTTTCAGTAAGTTTTATTTACTTAATGGGGTGTCAAAATATTCACCTAGAATTATTTGGAATATATCTAATATGATTCATAAATTATTTGAATTGGGTATTTGTTTTAATTCCAATGGAATTAAATATAGTTTTAATTCCCTAAAGTTTATTTGGAAGATTTCTTTATTCTTATTTAAGTTAAATTAAACAACTTTTATTCCACTTGGGTAAATTCCAAAAATACTATTTTCCCATGATTTAATCAATTATTTCTAATAGGGATTTTTATCTTTATTCCAATAGAATAGGATTTGGTCAAAGTCATTTTATTTTATTTGGAATATTCTTTATCCATTTATTTTATTTGGATTGGGATTATATTCATTCCATTTGCTTATGGACTAGGTCAAGATTTGATTTGGCCTTTAAATATGCCTCATTATATAATTCTTTCCTTATCTTATAAAATCCATATCTTTTTATTTATAGATCCAAACTTGGTGATTCCAATTTGTAAAATATTATTTAATATTTATTTATCCTTTTAAATATATTTAGGATTATTTTCTCACCATTTGGCATGGATTTCTAGATGGTTGCTTTATTAGTTTTGGGAATTCAATTTCCTTATCTTATTAAATTCATAAGATTTTATTTATGGCTCCAAATTAAGTGAAACCAATTCATATGGTTTTATAATATTTCTATTTGTCATTCTTGATCATTTTTAAATGTTCGTTGACAAATTTTTATTTGGGTCAAATCCATAGGCTTGGAGATAAGTTGGAAATGTTTTTATTCCATTAAGGTTTTAGGGTTTTAGTTTATTTCTCAAGTGTTTAAATTTCAAGATGCATTTATGAAGAATGAAATCCACTTGATTTGAATTTTAGTTGGATTCAAACATTAAACAAAGTTTGTTCAAGATGGAATTTTAATTTCCATTTAGAAACAAAAGTTTCTTTTCACCCTAAATTTCAACAATTATTTATTTTGTTTATTTACACATAACAAGATTTGGAAAATCTTGGGATGTGACAGGCTACCACCCTTAAAATAAATCTCGTCCCGAGATTTGGGAAGGGTAGGGGTTACAATTTGGCTCAAAGAAACTAGGGTACTACCACCCTTAAAATTTTTCCAACTAGATTACATCTTGGCTTTCTTGGGATCTTGTTGAAATCTCTCTGGGCAAACATCTGCATAGTGTCCTTTGTTTCCACACTTGAAACATGTGACAAGGCTGAGATCCTTCATAGGCTTTATCTTATGCTTCATCTTTTCTGGGCAATTTCTTGCATAATGTCCTTGGTTACCACAATTGTAACATGTGATAAGATTGAGTTCTTCACGTATCTTCTGTGGACAAGTTGACACATAATGGCCTAACTCTTTGCAGTTGTTACAACACACTTGTCTAATCTCCTTATAATTCTTCTTCTTCTCTGGACATTCATTGGCATAGTGTCCCATCTCTTTGCAATGGCAACATTGTACTTGACTTTTGTCCTTCTTTTTCCTGGGTTTCTCCAAAGCTAGGAGTGCTTCTAGTTCATGCTCTTCATATCTTATCTCAAAGGTAGGAAAGTTTCCTGGTCTCCTTGACCTTTTCCTTGGATAATACATATGTCTCCTCTTTGGTCCTTTAAATTGAGTCATATTGCATGGAGGTGCAAGCTGAGATTTTCCTTTGTCTTCATCCTTCTTGGTAGAAGTTATTCCCTTATGGTAATCTGCAATCAGTTGTTGCACTCCACCTTGTTTCCTTTGTTGAACTATGGAATAGATGGGGCATTGGATAGGGACATGATTATTTCCTTCACATAGGTAACAAGTAGCTTGGGTTGTGGGGCATTGATTAGCTGGATGTTTCTCTTCACAATTGGGGCATTGATCTTCATGTTCCTTGGAAGTGTGATCATTGTCTCCACAAATATTGCAAGCTTGAGTTCCTTCTAGAATATCATCCTTGTCATCCTTGTTGTCACAAACTCCTTGGGAAGAGTTGTCTCCCATGTTGCGCATTTGATCTGTCACCTTATGCAACAGTTCGGTTTGGGTTTCCAAAAACCTTTGCATGGTTGGATCTAACTCACTGGTGTTGGCTAAAAATTGAGCTGTCACTTGGTTCAACTGGGTTTGGGTTACTATGAGTTCTCTCATGTTGTCCTCTTGGTTGTTGTTGTTGTCACTAACCTTGATGTTGGAGTTTCTTGGAGTAGTCATGTGTTTGGGTTGGATTGAGATTATTATAGACAAAATATTTCTAAGGGAACAATTCTAATCACACACATCACAATTCACTCAAGCAATGTGCAAGCAATCACAAACAACATTCCACTCAAGCAACAAGTTTCAAGCACATTTTTAGGCAATAAAATATATATTTTTTGCTACACCACATAAGTTGGTGGGTTTAATTTAAACTCTTCATGGTGGTCCAACTATATGGTTCTCTTGAGATCATTCCATCCTTCTTAGTTGATTCTTCTCGAATGAGATCATGGTTTCCTTGGGAAAATTCTTGTGTCTTGGTCTCAAAGTTTCAAAGGTGATGATGATTCCTTCTAAGTTGTGTTTCCTTAGTTCTCAAGTCTTGAGTAACATTTCTTGTCTCACTTGTAGTCCTTAGTGATATCCAAGGTTGAAGTCCTTGATGAGAATAAGGTTGAACTCACTTGAAGATTTTGAAGTCATTGGAGTTGATGAAGTCCTTTGCACATGGTGAAGTCTTTGGCCATGGGGTAGGCTTTGTCCATCAAGTTGAAATAGAAGAGATGTAGAGTTTAAAACCAAAAGGTTGAGGAAAGAGTTTACAAGATTGTTTGTAAATAAGTTTTGGAACAAATACAACTCCTATTTTTATAAGGGTTTTGTCCAATCCTAGGGTTACAAATCCTACAGGCAACACAATGCTCTGATACCATCTGTAAGGTTCCCAACCTTTAATAAGGTAAGGATCCCTGTGTTTACAATGCTAGTCCCTGGATCAATAGCTAGCATCCACAGTTAAGATGTAATACCAAAAAACAAAGGTCATAACACAACTTTATAACCAGGAATAAAATAATTTATTACATCTTACATAGCTCATTTGGCTATCTCATTACAATGCAGCAGAATATTACAATAGCATGGGGTCCTTCATCTTCAAAGTGCCACAGGCAGACATGTTGGTTGTAGACTTGTAATCCTAATCAATAAACTTCACTAACATCAAACAAACCTGCAACATAACAAGTTACAGCCACAAGGGTCAATACATTTGAATTGTATTGGCAAGTGATACTATGGTAGTATAGTGGAGTCTATCATCTATATGCATTTGGCTAAGTGGAGCTTAGGCTTGCTTTGCTCAAAATAGTTTTTCCTTATCATTTGAAAACACTAAGTTTTTGCTTGACAAAATCACCCAAGGTATCTCGCAATAGAAATTGGTGAACCTTCAACCCTTGTTCAACCACAAGTTTTTACTTAGAAATTGGGATGAGGAGATTCTTGATAGCTTCCATGTCTTGATGCTCAAATTGTCCTTTGCCAGGGACATGGCTAAGTACTTAGATTTTCACTCTGCAGAGGTGGTGCACTTTCCCCACAAGACTTGGTTTCACCAAGACAAGATCTTTCAGAAGCCTTCCCTTAGACTAGAATGGACGCGTTCCAACCAATCATTCCCCTACCACCAACTGTCCATTTGGCTAAGTTATTGCAACCTATATGATCCAGGCAGAGCCCATAATGCCAAGTGGCTGCACTTGAAGCTTCTCAACATTTGACATCTCAAATCTCTTTGTTCTTGGGTGGCCTTCCACAAGTGAGATACCAAGTTTTCCCCAGTATACTGGACTTGGTGATGCCCAAGTTTTCCCCAGCATACTGGACTTGCATAACCACTCAACACAAACCATTCTTTCCATTCCACCCAGGTGATTCATTCACTTAGTTGTTTTATTAAACAAAACACAAGCCCTTGACTTAGAAATATTCCATAGTATGAATATATATTCCACCCTTGTTTTCTACTACCTAAGCTAAGCATGATAGTAGTACGAATCTTAACTTAGGAAAATTTCTACTAAGGTTTCATCTACTAGGATTTCCCATGGCATAGATATACTTAGTAAAAATTCCATGCATGTCCTACTTTAGAAACATCACTAATGCATAATGAAAATAATGGGACAAAAGTATGTACCATCACTTGCCTTTTTGGTAGAGAATATAAGTTCACTCCTTGATCTTTGCAATATTCACACTCTTCAAATCACTACAATTCCATCAAGCAAGCAATATTTCAATCTACCATTCAAGCAACATCACATAAAATAATAGAAACAAAACTTTGCATGCAAGCATGTCAATCTTTGTTTTATTTACAAAAGTGGTTTATAATAGGTTATAAACATTCTAAAACACTTATTGGTCATTTTATAAAGTGGCAAAACTATTTGCAAAAGATTTTACCTATAAACCATTTTCAAACCAAATCATTATTTTATGTGGTTGAAAATGCCTTTATCAAAGTAGCAATCTTTATAGGGTTTACCAAATACATTTTTAAATCATAAAACATGGTGCTTGGCGTCATAGAGTTTATTCCAAAACATTTCCCAAAGGTTTTCTCCAAAAAGCATTTTTAACAAATAAACAATATTTTTATTTGACTAGAAATGGTTTAAATCAAAGGTTTATTCTTTTGCTTCAAAATATATTTTTGAAACCACAAATTTATTTCTATGGTCAGTAGGTTCAAAACAAACCATTTGCCAAAAGATGTATCTCAAAAATCATTTTCGGATAAATTTTATATTCTAAATATGCCTACATAAGTTTCTGCAAAAACAATCAATTTAACAGAAACATTTTACTAAACAAAGTGCATGGTCAGAAAGTACTTGTCTTGCTGATTCCATTGATATAAAATTTGCAAAATTTGGACATGTGGTTTGAAAGTTATGAATTTTTCAAATTGGAACATCAAATAGATCAAATCCTGGTTTTTATAAACAAGCAGGGCCACGTGGCGTGTTCCTATTGGTCTGTACCGCTTCGTCCGGATCGTGCAACGAGAGGCGTTGGATTTTAAATAGATCGTGTGTCTCAGAAGCAAGCGTACCTCTTCGATCATGTTCTATCGTGGCCACGCGATCAAGATCCTACGATGTTCAGGACGCTAGCCATCGAGTGGCCGCGCTGGCGGCGGCAGGTGATGGCGCGCGGTCAGGCAGTGGCGGTGTCGACGCTACAGGAAGCAAGAGAGCGAGGGGAGATGCTCACCATGTTTGCGGGGCCGTGGTGGTGCTCGAGGTGCCTGCTGTTTGTCGAGGGGCGCGCTGGAGTTGCGTGGATTGCTCGCCGGAGTTAGTGACGGCGTCGGGTCCGCTCTGCTGTGGTCGAAGGCGAGGTACACGGCTCGAAAAGGAGAGGCAGAGAGCTCGTTAGATGCACAAGACGATGCTGAGTACATGTGCATCACAGAGATGGAGAGGAGAAGTCAGATTTTACGACTAGGGTTCGCCAGAGAGGTAGCAGACGACGGCGGGGTTCAGTCGAGGTGGTTGCCAACGTTCTAGGTCAAGCGCGGGCAAGCTGAGGATGCAGAGAGAAGCGCCAGGGGGTGGGGAGCATGTTCGGATGGTTAAGGAGGCGAGGGGCGACGTCTACTGGACGGAATTGCCGCCGGAGAGCGTCGGAGGCAGAGAGGTTTGAGCTCGCAATTCGCGCAGCCTAGAGGCAGAGAGGAGATGGTGCTTGGGGGAAAAGAGAGAGGGGAGCCTGGCGATTAATACTGCGTGGTCACGGCGAGGAAATAACGCGGCATTAAGGGGGATTTAAGCCAAGAAATCAGTGCGGCAATGGCAGCGAGGTTTGGGGGAAGAGGTCGTCGCGGGGTTGAAGATGCTGACGGGGCAGGTGGGGTCTGGTGGCAGCGAGAGAGAGAGAGTGGGAGTGGGGCCTGCTAGTCGGTTTGACATCTTGTCACATCCCAAGATTTTCCAAATCTTGTTATGTGAAAAATAAATAAACAAAATAAATAATTGTTGAAATTTAGGGTGAAAAGAAACTTTTGTTTCTAAATGGAAATTAAAATTCCATCTTGAACAAACTTTGGTTAATGTTTGAATCCAACTAAATTCAAATCAAGTGGATTTCATTCTTCATAAATGCATCTTGAAATTTAAACACTTGAGAAATAAACCAAAACCCTAAAACCTTAATGGAATAAAAACATTTCCAAGTTATCTCCAAGCCTATGGATTTGACCCAAATAAAAATTTGTCAACAAACATTTAAAAATGATCAAGAATGACAAATAGAAATATTATAAAACCATATGAATTGGTTTCACTTAATTTGGAGCCATAAATAAAATCTTATGAATTTAATAAGATAAGGAAATTGAATTCCCAAAACTAATAAAGCAACCATCTAGAAATCCATACCAAATGGTGAGCAAATAATCCTAAAGATATTTAAAAGGATAAATAAATTTTAAATAAGATTTTACAAATTGGAATCACCAAGTTTGGATCTATAAATAAAAATATATGGATTTTATAAGATAAGGAAAGAATTATATAATGAGGAATATTTAAAGGCCAAATCAAATCTTGAACTAGTACATAAGCAAATGGAATGAATATAATCCCAATCCAAATAAAATAAATGGATAAAGAATATTCCAAATAAAATAAAATGACTTTGACCAAATCTTATTCTATTGGAATAAAGATAAAAATCCCTATTAGAAATAATTGATTAAATCATGGGAAAATAGTATTTTTGGAATTTACCCAAGTGGAATAATTTTTTTTTAATTTAACTTAAATAAGATTAAAGAAATCTTCCAAATAAACTTTAGGGAATTAAAACTATATTTAATTCCATTGGAATTAAAACAAATACCCAATTCAAATAATTTATGAATCATATTAGATATATTCCAAATAATTCTAGGTGAATATTTTGACACCCCATTAAGTAAATAAAACTTACTGAAAGGTTTTGGAAGGATTTAGGATTCAAATGGATTTTAAAAACATTATTAAAACTTGAATGAATTAATACAAGAACCTACTTTAAATAATTAAAAAGACACTAAAAGAATAAAATATTTATTCCAAATTTGACTTCAGAATGTGGTAATAAACAGTGTTTGATTATTCACAAAATTTGGCAAAGGTTTGGATTCAAATGAGTGTTTGAATTGTTTAATCAAAATCAAAACAGAATAAAATAAATGGAAAATGAAAAAGAAACAGAACAAAAAAAATGAACAAGGTCGACCCAGCCCAGCTAAGCCCATCTGGCCCAGCAGCCCACCTCTCCCTCTCTCCCCGAAGAGTTTTTCTTACCGCAGAAAGAACCCACTCTGTCGCCAACTAGCAGGCCCCACTCCCACTCTCTCTCTCTCTCTCTCTCTCTCTCTCTCTCTCTCTCTCTCTCTCTCTCTCTCTCTCTCTCTCTCTCTCTCTCTCTCTCTCTCTCTCTCTCTCTCTCTCTCTCTCTCTCTCTCTCTCTCTCTCTCTCTCGCTGCCACCAGACCCCACCTGCCCCGTCAGCATCTTCAACCCCGCTACGACCTCTTCCCCCAAACCTCGCTGCCGTTGCCGCACTGATTTCTCGGCTTAAATCCCCCTTAATGCCGCGTTATTTCCTCGCTGTGACCATGCAGTATTAATCACCAGGCTCCCCTCTCTCTTTTCCCCCGAGCACCATCTCCTCTCTGCCTCTAGGCTGCGCGAATTGCGAGCTCAAACCTCTCTTCCTCCGACGCTCTCCGGCGGCAATTCCGGCCAGTCGACGTCGCCCCTCGCCTCCTTAACCACCCGAACATGCTCCCCACCCCCTGGCGCTTCTCTCTGCATCCTCAGCTTGCCTGCGCTTGACCCAGAACGTGGGCAACCACCTCGACTGAACCCCGTCGTCGTCTGCTACCTCTCCGGCGAACCCTACTGGTAAAATCTGACCTCGCCTCTCCATCTCTGTGATTCTCATGTACTCAGCATCGTCTTGTGCATCTAACGAGCTCTCTGCCTCTCCTTTCTGAGCCGTGTAGCCTCGCCTTCGACCACAGCAGAGCGGACCCGACGCCGTCATTGACTCCGGCGAGCAATCCACGCAACTCCAGCGCGCCCCTCGACAAACAACAGGCACCTCGAGCACCACCACGGCCCCACGAACTTGGTGAGCATATCCCCTCGCTCTCTCTCTTTCTGTAGCATCGACACCGCCACCGCCTGACCGCGCGCCGCCACCTGCCACCGCCAGCGCCGCCACCTGCCACCGCCAGCGCCGCCACTCGATGGCTAGCATGCTGAACACCGTAGGATCTTGATCGCGTGGCCACGATAGAACTGTAGGGTTCGCAGCATAGAAAACAAAAAATTTCCTACGATATGAACTATATACCAAGATCTATCTACTAGATACAAACAACGGGCGGATGTATATCCGTAGAGAACATACCCTTAAAGACCGACAAAGCTTGACGAGTTCAACTCGTGGTTGATGTAGACGATCTCTTGCCGATCTCAAGATCGAGAGGAAGTCCTAGCGCCGCAAATCAGCAGCGCATCCGTGCTCGCACACACGTTCGAGGCACCGAGCAACCTCCGCCTCCTCGCTCTAGCGATGCAGCGGAAGCACAACTCTTTCTTGCCGAATAGCCACCGGGAACATGTATCTCGCTAGTCCGAGACCATGGGGGATAAATTCTAGAGGGGGAGAGAGATCCTTCACGAGGAGGTGTGAGAGACAAGTGAGGAGGGGGGCTCCTTTTATAGGAGGAGGGGGGGAACCCCAAGGGGGTGTCCGGCGCATGGGGGCTGCCCCCTTGCCCTCCCCTCTTCATGTGGGTGGACACTCCACTCACAAATCTCCTTTAAATTCCCTCCACTCAAAAGTCCACTCAAATTCCCATTAAATTTCCACCAAATTTAATGCAAACTCTCATTAAATAAAACTCTTTTATTTTATTCAGAATTTTGTCAATTACTTTAATGACAAACATTCACAAATAACCCCTTGCTAGAATTCTATTTCACATGCATAACCACTTTATGCAATTTCACCCGAAAACCTGTTTCGGTATCTAGTGAAATAAATTCCTGCGCTTGTTCATTCTTTCGGCATGAAACATTTGCTCCAATTGGATGTCGGTGTCTCTTAAGTGTGTCACCCTACGGTTCGTGAATAATACGGACATGATCGAGACCCCTCTCGGATCAATAATCAGAAGCGGGATCTGGAGACCCATACTGACTCCCACACATTCAACGATGACTTTCTTGTGATCGTCGGAACCTTTTACGCTAGTATCTTAATCCCTTTGTTTCACGATATATTACATGTCCGAGATTCGATCATCAGTATCTCCATACCTAGTTTGATCTCGTTACCGACATGCACTCTTTTCTCGTTCCTGTGATATAACATTCTAGTGATCAAATCACTTGCTTGCAAGCTAATCAATGTGATATCACCGAGAGGGCCCAGAGTATATCTATCCGTCATCGGGATGAACAAATTCCACTCTCGATCCATGAGCCTCAACATAACACTTTATTAGTTCTGAATCCATCTTTATAATCACCCTGTTACGGTGTGACGTTTGATGTTATCAAGAAACTCTTCCGGTGTTAGTGATTGACATGATCTCATGGTCTAAGGATTAGGATCACTTCGTAAGTTGTTATAGCAATATAAACTCAATGACTTTGATCGTAATGCTATACTTCGGATGAATGTTCATCACACCATTACACTAATGTTGTGATCCCGTTATTAACAACATCCAATGTCCATGATCAGGAAACCTTGATCATCTTGTTAATCAACGAGCTAGTTTATGAGAGAGGCATAACTAGGAACTTTCTGTTTGTTTATTAAACACACATGTATTAACGTTTCCGTATTAATACAATTATAGCATGCAAAATAAACATCTATCATATACTTGGAATACACATAATAAACACTTTATTATTGCCTCTCAGGGCATATTCCCTTCAGTCTCCCACTTGCACTAGAGACAATAATCTAGTTACATAGTAATAAATCTAACACCCATTGAGTTCTGGTGTTGATCATGTTTTGCTCTAGGGAGAGTTTTAGTCAACGGATCTGCTACATTGAGATCCGTATGTACTTTACAAATCTTTATATCTCCATCCTTGACATGCTCGCGGATGGAGTGAAACCGGCGCTTAATATGCTTGGAATGCTTGTGAGACCTTGGCTCTTTGGCATTGGCAATGGCACCATTGTTGTCACAATAGATCACCATTGGGTCCAACGCGTTTGCAACCACACCTAGTTCGGATATGAACTCCTTCATCCAAACTGCTTCCTGAGCCGCTTCTGAAGCAGCAACATATTCGGCCTCCGTTGTTGATCCCGCCACCACAGGTTGTTTGGAGCTCCTACTAACCGCTCCTCCATTCATGAGAAATACGTATCCGGATTGAGACTTAGAGTCATCCGGATCGGTGTCAAAGCTAGCGTCGACATAACACTTAGCGACGAGCTCTTCTTCACCTCCGTATACAAGAAACATATCCTTAGTTCTTCGTAAGTACTTAAGTGTAACATCCCAAAAATATCAAACTTAGATCAACAAAACACTAATCCTAAAGTTTAGGGTTAACAAAAAAATTTCTAAATCAATTCATGAAAGCATGTATATGTGTATGCATGAATTTTGAAATTCTTTAAAAACTACTTTGTTTGTGTGATCCATTGCTTGTAAAATGTTTCTTAGGTGAAAAGAACATCATCTAAAACATTCCCCACACTTTTCCTAAAGAAAAATAAGTCAAAACCAATATATTAAGTGAATGGTCATTTTGACCAATTTAACTCCCATGCCTACTTTGGCTGTCTCAAACTTTCAAAACCTAACAGAAACTTTTCTGGATCTTTGCACCCCTTGAATGTACTCATAACAAAGTATCAAGGCCCACCTTGTGATCATCCAGAAACTTTCAAATGCATAGTTTAAATGGCAACTAAAAATTGAATCTTCTTCATATGGGAAGATCCCACTTTTTCAAAACCCACTTAAACAAGCTCAATTTTCAAAACCCAAGCATCTGCAGACTCACCAGAACCAATCTAGCAAACCCACCAAAAATCATTTCAAAATTCAAAACTTGATTTCATGCGGCCATTTCATCAAACAGGTTGCAGACACAAATCAATCAAAACACAAAACACTATAGTGTGCAGTGTTTTGAGCCTAACTTGTTCCCTAGTTAGCTCTCACACAATCCAGTAGATCATATAGAGAGGTTAGACCAGCTTTAGCACCCCTGTGAGCTTGCCATTGCCATTAATGGTGAACAGCCGAGCACCTCAATGCCACCCCATAGTCGACAGCAGGCTAGAGGAAGAACTAGCCGTGCCAACCTTGTCTGGGAGGCAGCCCACCGTCCACCGCCACTGCCTGTCCCAGCCGCGAGCGTTGCCAAGCCCTGGACCACGCGCACCAGACACGCCCAGACCATGCCGAGCGTGCGCCAGAGCGCCGCCCTCGACCACCACCCACAGACCGCGCGCCGCCCTCACCGCGCGCACACACGATCACCACCGACCCAGGAGACCGCCAGACATCCCCTTTTAACGCCCCGCGCCATACAGCCACCGCCCGCCGTCGAGAACGCCGCCTCTGCCGTGCAGAGCACCGCCCGTTCCAGACCAAACCACACCGCCCCATCCCTCGCGACCATGTCGTTGAGCATCGCCAGGAGACACAACACCGTCCCCTACCCTTGCCCATGCTATTAGCTGCCTGTAACGTCGCCTCCGACGAGCTCACCTTGCGCCCCGACGGTCCCCTCGCTCGACTATAAATAGAGGCCACCCCCGCACGATTTCTTCACACCATCTCATTCCCCTCTCCTCACTGATCGTGCCACACCATTCTCAGAGCAAGGCGAGCACCACCCCGCCGGAATTTCACTGGAGCCTGCCGCTGCCGGAGAAGAAAGGAGCCAGCGATTGGAGCCGCCCAGGAGAAGCCACCGGTACCAGGAGGTTCGCCGTCGTCGACTTCGTCGTTCGCCCGCCTCGCCGACCCTCGCACGTACTCCGGTGAGCCCCCAGCACCCCTCACTGGCCGCGCTAGGTTTCGTTCTCGCCGGAGCTGTCTCGCGTCGACGATGACCCTCAGCCGTTGGATTAGAACCAGATCGAACGAACCACGTTGCCCCATACCGCTTCGCCCAGCCCCGTGTCACTGACCAGTGGGGACACCCACTTACGCAGCCCGCGGGAGCACTGCGCTTAGCAGGCCGGCCCGTTAGAATTTCCCGCGCAGCCCAATAATTCAAATTAAATCTTTTCTTTTTAATTTCAAACACACTTCTGTACCCAACTTCAAAAATCAACCCAGATCGATTTAGTGCACCAAATTAGATGAAACCAATTTTGTTGGAAAGGTCTGTGAATGCTTTATCCAAGCCCGTTGGATTCAAGTCATTTGGATCTGTAGATCACCCTTAGCAAAAATGACAAGGCAGAAGCTTTTCTGCATTCAAACATTTTTCAAATTTAAACCACAATAGATTTTGAGTTGATTCCAACTCTCAAAAATCACTTTCAACCATACCTTTCAGAATATATAAAAATATATATAGGTTACTTGCAGAAATTTTGTTCAAGGAATAAAAGAATGCTTCATAAGCATTTCTAGCCACTTTAATTAATTAAAATAAAAGGGTAAAACCTTGTTAAATTGTGACACCACTTTAAATCACATTCCCATGGACTACAACATGTGGTGATGACATGTGTCAACATGATCCCATGTTTAGTTTGGAGAATATTAAATCTTAAGTAGTTTTTCAATGAGTAGAAATTACTTTTCTAAAATAAGAAGACTTAAACCAATCCTTAACCTTGTAATGTTAGAGATGATGCTAGATCATCTATAGGACTCTTGTGTGTGATGATTGCAAGTAGTTAAGTATTGTTTGGTGATTGTGTACCTCGTATTTATTCATAGACGCTAGTACCGACCAAGGCTACGAGGAAGAAGGAGGATACTACGAAGAGGAAGCCGAGGAGAACTTCAACCACTGCTCTGCACAAGGCAAGCTTATACTGATATTGATGCAAGCTTATAATGATATTGATGCAAGCTATACCAACCAAGTATACTGATGCAAGCTAACACTTGCAAGATACTATACCTATGCAAGCGCATAAGACACCCTATTGTTGCCACAACCCATGCGTGTGATATGATTACTATATGCCCTCAGCGTATGTAACCATACCCACTTGCTAAACCAATCCTAGTTTTATGGCAAGCTTTTTACTTTATTTCTTTATCAAAGTTTACTTAGAGGCTACTCAAGAATTTTGGTAGATACTAGACAGTTGTGCTGAAGGTAGCATTAAGAGCATTAAAATTTGGCCTAAGCTAGAAACCTTGATATCAGCTTATGATATAAGGTTGGACTTAGTTGCAACTCCACTAGTTACCACCCCTCTATTGGTACTACCCCACCTGTAGATGCTAGTGCTAAGCATAAAACTTGATCAACTTTAGATGGGAATACTTGGTGGAAAAATGGTTATGAAAACCTTGGAATGATGGATCATTCTATTGAAATGTTTTGGACAGGTGTTTCCAAACACTTGATGATTTTGGTGATGAAAAGGTTGAGGCATGAGCCTTAGCCCTTTATAAAACTGATGGTTGTCTGGATGCGATACCATTCCAATTTTATCGTACAACCACAATACCTGAATATTGGGTAGGGCTTGACTGGAAACTTATATACCTTAGTATTAGTTCCCTCACGGCCAAGGTCTGAGCTGAGGCTACCTTGTGAAGATTGTCCACCTGTGCAGTACCCAAGATGACAGTGGTCGTGGTTGGGAGGCCAAACTCACAGGAGAGGTGCTTATACTAGGGAGTGTAATTGGAAGGTTAGGATTGATTATCCGCATACTGAGTATGGTGAATTCAGGATTTGTTCCTGACGGATGTATCGAATGTTGTGGTGAAAGTGTACAATCTCTGCAGAGTGTCAAACTATTCGAATAGCCGCGTCCGCGGTTATGGACAGTTGGAGTGGCCATACTGTTCCCCCGTCAGACTTTTCAAAATGACTTGTGAACGACTTGAGACTTTGGCTTGGCCACAACAGAGTTGTGACTAGAAATACAAGATCCCACTTAGGAGTTATAAAATTGTGACTAGCTTGGGAACTTAGTAGTATAAATCTGGCTTTTGCAAAACAACCCTAGAGCCTAGTGTCCTATTATCCAAAAACCCCTTTTTCTTGTTAGTATTAGTTTGCGAGTACTTAAAGAGTACTCATGGCTTTGTCCCTGGCTATTCCCATGGCCAGACTATGAAGAGGAGTACCTGGAGGATGGACCCCAGGACGGTTACGACAACTAGGATCATCTCCCATCGTCAGCATTGCCTGTGACCCCGAAGATGGAGCCTCGCCTACGCTACCGTTACTATTCCGTATTCCGCTGCTTGATGTTGTATTAAGGACTGGATCATGAGATCCCTATTTGTGTAAGAACTTATGTATCGTTGTAATGGATGAAGTACTATGGTATCCAATTCTGTTATGTCTCGCAAAAATGGTAATCCTGGGATTGCGATGTATGGCATAACAGGCATCTAGGATTGAAAAATCCGGGTGTTGACAAGTTGGTATCAGAGCCATCCTGACCATAGGAGACCCTAGTTAGATTGGACGCTGAACCAAAAACTTAGTTTCAACACTCAAAAACAAAACTATTTACAAAAACTTATTCTCATTCTTACCTCTTAAATTCTTTAATAAACTTCATGTACCTCAAAAACTTTTGCAAAATATATAAAATTTTGACACACTTGATCACTTTGCTAAAACTACTCATCCTCTATTTTTATAGATGGACGTGAAGTACAGCAAGTTTTACCAACTCGGAAATGGAGGAGACCTTATCTTTGAGAGGGATCTGGATCAGCTTTCGGAACTTTTGGAGCGCCCGCATCCCGAGTTCTTCGGAGCTCAGCTCAATGATCAAGGGGGAGAAGATCTACAGTGGCTAATTGTTGCAAGCCTCCGAGGAAAGATTGAACCTCCCACTGCGGAGGGAATTCAGTTTACCTTGAGGGAAAACAACTGGCTCGATGGACTTGCCAGAGCAATGCAGGAAGCTCTTTCCCGTCTGTGTGGGCAGAGCATCAATCATATCAAGGGTACTCGCTTTGAGTTTTGCCCAAGACGTGATGCAAATGGTCAACCACTGGAAGCCCCATACCACCCCGAGCTGAAGACTCAATTGGACCAGCTTAGCTTCATGATGTATGATCGTCAGCAGGAACTGGACAACTGCCGTGACTATTGCAACCACAAGTCTGCCATCATCAAGACGAAGGATCAGACCATCGCCATGCTAGCAAAGGATCGCAAGTCTCGCCGCCGTCAGCTCGACAAGAAGGAGCGCATTATTGCCCGTCTTCGCCATCGTATCTCAGCTCTGGAAGAGACCATCCATGAGAGAGACATGCAGTTAGAGGAAAGGGAGAATGCCGGAGAAGATCTTCGTGGAGACCCTTACTCCTATCTCAGCGATGACGATGATTTTCTGGAGGATCAGGCCATGGACTTCTTCACCGATGAGGATGATTTCGCCTTCATCGATGATGCAGAAGATGATGAAGCCACAGACTCCGAGCAGTAGTAGCACTAAGCACTAGCGTAGTGAGTAGTAGTCGGTCCCACTGTATCGTAGTTCCCAGAGTGGTTCTTAAAACCATCTGCTTTGCTTTGTTGTGGTGTGTGTTGTACTGTGTGCTATGAGTGAATGAATGAAAAAGCAAGTTGCTAGAAAACTTGAGTCAAACTCTAAAAACTTTTCAAAGACCCCAAAACCTTAGAAATTTCCCTCTTTTCTCATGATCTATATCAATCTTCAGATGCCACGTGGAGGAAGTGGGTCAGCCCCGGACCCAATGTTGCAGATCCTGCAAATGTTGACTTCTGACCGCGAAGCTGAACGAGCGGAACGGCAAGCCAACCTAGACACTCTACAACAGATAGCCCAGCTAGCCCACAACAACCAAGGTCATGGAAATCAGGACAACCACGGATCTAAGCTCAAAAATTTCCAGAATACCAACCCACCCGTTTTCACCAAGTCAGAAGAACCC
Organism: Avena sativa; assembly: GCA_916181665.1. Taxonomy (NCBI): domain Eukaryota; kingdom Viridiplantae; phylum Streptophyta; class Magnoliopsida; order Poales; family Poaceae; genus Avena; species Avena sativa. Next base: position 28,489,277 of record OV702283.1, read on the forward strand.
CTAGACGCCGATGATTGGCTGCAAACCATGGAGAATAACTTAGAAGTAGCCGGAGTAGAAGCCAACGAGAAAGTCTTGTTCGCCACTCATTATCTAGCCGGAGATGCCAGGGCATGGTGGAACAGTGTTCATGCAATGACCGGAGGCCAAATGATGACCTGGGAGGAATTCAAGTTCAAGTTTAGCAGAACCCATGTGCCGCCAGGTTTAATCAAGAGAATGAGAGACGAGTTCAGAGAATTGAAGCAAGGAAGGATGACTGTAGTGGAATACCGTGACAAATTTTTGTCATTAGCTAGGTACGCCCCAGATGAGATAGACACCGAAGCCAAGAAGAAAGAAAGATTCCTGAATGGTCTGCATGACGAGATGCAGACAGTATTAGTCAATATTCCCTTTGCTGATATTGAAGCCCTTGTCGACTCTGCTATCCAGATGGAAGGAAAGATCAACCAGGCCAATGAGAACCGCAAGCGTCGCATGATGCATCAACCAGGAACCCATCAGACCCCAAAGTATCGCCCCAACCCATCTCCAGGATTTGCCCCAAGGACCAACAGACCCCCTATGACCCGTCCGAACTATCCCAACCGTGGAAACCCTAGACCCGGAGGAAATCACAACAACCCCGGCAATTCTAGCACTTTCACCCGTGCCCCACCCAAGTTCAACACCAACCATGCTACCGCCAACCCCAATACTGCCCCGAGGACTGGAAGCAATGCTGTGCCTGTCGCAGCCAAGGACAAGTCCCAAGTGACCTGTTATGACTGTGGAAATAAAGGCCATTATTCCAACGAGTGCCCCAACAAGAAGAACGCTACAACCCCTAATACCAATGTCCTAGCCCAGCAGCAGCGTCGTGTCCAGCCAGGGAGAAGATTTGCCCCAGGAAATTCACTCAACCGCAATGGCCGCCTTTTTCTCATGCATGCTGAAGAAGCTCAGGAAGCGCCAGACGTCGTGCTGGGTATGTTTTCTGTTAATTCAGTACTCGCAAGAGTGTTGTTTGATTCTGGTGCATCGCATTCATTTGTCACCGAAGAATTTTCATGCACTAGTAAAATCCAACCAACCAAACTGAAGCATGTGATGATTGTACAAATTCCCGGATCGACCACCAAGGCTAGGCAAATTTGCAAAGCCGTCCCTATCCGAATCCATGGCATAGATTTTTATGCTAATCTAATAGTACTCGGAACTAAAGGTTTGGAAGTAGTACTAGGAATGGATTGGATGTCCAAACATAAAGGAATGATTGACTGTGCCAAGAAAGCCATTACCATGACTAGTACCGCCGGAATATTAGTCGAGCATATATCGGAAACCTTACCTCGCCAATTCAAGTGTAACAAGAGTCTAGCCCAACCTACCATCGACCAAGTTCGAGTAGTCTGTGAATACCCCGATGTATTCCCAGATGTTTTGCCCGGTATGCCCCCAGATAGGGATATCGAGTTTATCATCGAACTAATCCCCGGAACAGGACCTATAGCCCAGAGACCCTATAGTATGAACCCGTCAGAACTAGAAGAACTGAAGAAGCAACTGTATTCCATGTTAGAAATCGGATTGATTCAACCAAGTGCGTCCCCATGGAGGTCACCTGTCTTGTTTGTGGACAAGAAGGATGGAGGTAACCGTTTGTGTACGGATTATCGAAAGTTGAATGATGTCACCATCAAGAACAAGTACCCCTTGCCCAAGATAGAGGATTTGTTTGATCAGTTGACCGGTGCCCAGGTGTTTTCTAAGATTGATCTTAGAACTGGTTATCATCAACTCAAAATTCGTGCAGAGGATATTCCAAAGACTGCCTTTACCACCAGATATGGGTTGTATGAGTATACAGTCATGTCTTTTGGATTAACCAATGCCCCCGCTTATTTCATGAACATCATGAATAAGATTTTTATGGACTTCCTGGATAAGTTTGTCGTTGTTTTCATCGATGACATTCTGATTTATTCCAAATCGGAAGAAGAACATGAGCTACACCTAAGGACCATTCTTGGAACCCTTAGAGAGCATCAACTGTATGCAAAATTTAGCAAATGTGAATTCTGGTTACAGGAAGTAGGATTCCTCGGTCACATTGTATCCGCCGGAGGAATTGCCGTTGACCCTGCCAAAGTGAAAGATGTAGAAGATTGGCAAGCCCCAACCACTCAAACCCAAGTTCGTGCTTTTCTCGGATTGGCGGGATATTACCGCAAATTCGTCGAAGGATACTCTAGTATCGCCCGACCCCTGACCCAATTGCTAAAGAAGGACAAGAAGTTTGAATGGACAGACAAGTGTGAAGCGAGTTTCCAAGAACTCAAAAGGAGATTGATTTCCGCCCCAATCTTGATCATGCCGGATATCACGAAGCCCTTCGATGTGTATTGTGACGCATCCAAGATTGGTCTCGGATGTGTGCTAATGCAAGAAGGCCAAGTTATATCCTATCTATCGCGACAATTGAAGCAGCATGAACAAAATTATCCAACCCATGACCTCGAACTCGCAGCCGTAGTTCTAGCCCTGAAGACATGGAGACATTACCTTATGGGAAACCGTTGTGAGATTTATTCGGATCACAAGAGCCTAAAGTATATATTCACTCAGAAGGAGCTGAATATGAGGCAGAGAAGATGGATTGAGCTAATCAAGGATTACGACCTGGACATTCATTATCACCCTGGAAAAGCCAACGTAGTAGCCGATGCCCTTAGCAGATTGCCGTGCCGCTTGAACTCCATGATTTTGAAGGAGCAACCAAGTTTGCACAAAGAGATGGAAGATTTTCGAATAGAATTAGTAAGTGAAGGATTTTTGGCTAGCATAGAACTTCAGCCCACTTTGATCAGTCAGGTTAAAGAGGCGCAGAAAGGAAATGCTAGTATCGACGGAATTAAACGTCGTATCGGTACAGGAAAAGTACCCGGATTCACCGAGGACGAAGAAGGAGTTTTGTGGTACAAAGGACGCCTTTGTGTACCAGCAGATTCTGAGTTAAAAGCAGTTATCTTGAAGGAGGCTCATGATACTCTTTATTCTATCCATCCAGGAGGAACTAAGATGTATCAAGATTTGAAAGAGCAATTTTGGTGGCATAAGATGAAGAGAGAAATCGGAAGCTATATCGCCAAGTGTGATATATGTCAGCGAGTCAAGGCAGGACATCAAAGACCCGCTGGATTGTTGCAACCTTTGCAAATTCCGGAATGGAAATGGGATTCTGTAGGAATGGATTTTATCACTGGACTACCTACTTCTAGTAGGGGAAGTGACTCTATTTGGGTCATAGTGGACAGATTGTCCAAAGTCGCCCATTTCTTGCCCGTTAAAACCACCTATCAGAGTTCGAAGCTAGCAGAGTTGTACATCGCTAGGATCGTTAGTTTGCACGGAGTCCCCAAGAATATCGTATCGGATCGAGGAACTCAGTTTACCTCGAGATTCTGGAAGAAGGTCCAGGAAGGTTTAAGAACCCGCCTAGATTTCAGTACCGCGTATCACCCTCAGACCGATGGACAAACGGAGCGAGTAAACCAAATACTCGAAGATATGCTTAGAGCATGTGTGCTAGAATATGGATCCAAGTGGGAAGACTGTCTGCCGTTTGCAGAATTTTCCTACAACAATAGTTACCAAGCCAGTTTGCAAATGGCCCCATTTGAATTCATGTACGGAAGGAAGTGCCGCACCCCTTTGAACTGGTCGGAAGTAGGAGAGAGTCAAATTTTCGGACCCGACATCCTACGAGAAGCAAAAGAGAAGGTTCACAAGATTCGAGAGCATCTCAAGACAGCCCAATACCGACAAAAGAGTTACGCCGACAAGAGACGTCGAGACCTCGCCTTTAACATTGGAGACTTTGTTTACCTGAAAGTGTCGCCATTGAAGGGAATGCAACGTTTCCAACTCAAAGGAAAGTTAGCCCCCAGATATATCGGACCTTTCAAAATTTTGAACCGTCGAGGAGAAGTATCGTATCAACTCGAGCTACCAGAAGAGATGTCAGCAGTGCACAATGTGTTCCATATCTCGTTACTTCGCAAATGTCTCGAAGTCCCCGAGAAGACCGAAGTGTTCAAGAATATCGATCATAGGACCATAGAGATCAATGATGACCTGACCTATCCCGAAGTACCCATCCGTATATTGGAGGAAGCTTTTCGAACGACCAGAACCCGAAGCATCAAGTTTCTCAAGATTCAGTGGAGCAACCACACAGAAGAGGAAGCTACCTGGGAACGCGAAGATCACATCAGGACGGAGTTTCCAGATCTCTTCAAATCCTAGGTAATCTTTTCGTCCTTTTTCAAATCTCGGGACGAGATTTTGTTTAAGGGGGGAAGGTTTGTAACATCCCAAAAATATCAAACTTAGATCAACAAAACACTAATCCTAAAGTTTAGGGTTAACAAAAACTTTTCTAAATCAATTCATGAAAGCATGTATATGTGTATGCATGAATTTTGAAATTCTTTAAAAACTACTTTGTTTGTGTGATCCATTGCTTGTAAAATGTTTCTTAGGTGAAAACAATATCATCTAAAACATTCCCCACACTTTTCCTAAAGAAAAATAAGTCAAAACCAATATATTAAGTGAATGGTCATTTTGACCAATTTAACTCCCATGCCTACTTTGGCTGTCTCAAACTTTCAAAACCTAACAGAAACTTTTCTGGATCTTTGCACCCCTTGAATGTACTCATAACAAAGTATCAAGGCCCACCTTGTGATCATCCAGAAACTTTCAAATGCATAGTTTAAATGACAACTAAAAATTGAATCTTCTTCATATGGGAAGATCCCACTTTTTCAAAACCCACTTAAACAAGCTCAATTTTCAAAACCCAAGCATCTGCAGACTCACCAGAACCAATCTAGCAAACCCACCAAAAATCATTTCAAAATTCAAAACTTGATTTCATGCGGCCATTTCATCAAACAGGTTGCAGACACAAATCAATCAAAACACAAAACACTATAGTGTGCAGTGTTTTGAGCCTAACTTGTTCCCTAGTTAGCTCTCACACAATCCAGTAGATCATATAGAGAGGTTAGACCAGCTTTAGCACCCCTGTGAGCTTGCCATTGCCATTAATGGTGAACAGCCGAGCACCTCAATGCCACCCATAGTCGACAGCAGGCTAGAGGAAGAACTAGCCGTGCCAACCTTGTCTGGGAGGCAGCCCACCGTCCACCGCCACTGCCTGTCCCAGCCGCGAGCATTGCCAAGCCCTGGACCACGCGCACCAGACACGCCCAGACCATGCCGAGCGTGCGCCAGAGCGCCACCCTCGACCACCACCCACAGACCGCGCGCCGCCCTCACCGCGCGCACACATGATCACCACCGACCCAGGAGACCGCCAGACATCCCCTTTTAACGCCCCGCGCCATACAGCCACCGCCCGCCGTCGAGAACGCCGCCTCTGCCGTGCAGAGCACCGCCCGTTCCAGACCAAACCACACCGCCCCATCCCTCGCGACCATGTCGTTGAGCATCGCCAGGAGACACAGCACCGTCCCCTACCCTTGCCCATGCCATTAGCTACCTGTAACGTCGCCTCCGACGAGCTCACCTTGCGCCCCGACGGTCCCCTCGCTCGACTATAAATAGAGGCCACCCCCGCACGATTTCTTCACACCATCTCATTCCCCTCTCCTCACTGATCGTGCCACACCATTCTCAGAGCAAGGCGAGCACCACCCCGCCGGAATTTCACTGGAGCCTGCCGCTGCCGGAGAAGAAAAGAGCCAGCGATTGGAGCCGCCCCAGGAGAAGCCACCGGTACCAGGAGGTTCGCCGTCGTCGACTTCGTCGTTCGCCCGCCTCGCCGACCCTCGCCCGTACTCCGGTGAGCCCCCAGCACCCCTCACTGGCCGCGCTAGGTTTCGTTCTCGCCGGAGCTGTCTCGCGTCGACGATGACCCTCAGCCGTTGGATTAGAACCAGATCGAACGAACCACGTTGCCCCATACCGCTTCGCCCAGCCCCGTGTCACTGACGAGTGGGGACACCCACTTACGCAGCCCGCGGGAGCACTGCGCTTAGCAGGCCGGCCCGTTAGAATTTCCCGCGCAGCCCAATAATTCAAATTAAATCTTTTCTTTTTAATTTCAAACACACTTCTGTACCCAACTTCAAAAATCAACCCAGATCGATTTAGTGCACCAAATTAGATGAAACCAATTTTGTTGGAAAGGTCTGTGAATGCTTAATCCAAGCCCGCAGTCATTTGGATCTGTAGATCACCCTTAGCAAAAATGACAAGGCAGAAGCTTTTCTGCATTCAAACATTTTTCAAATTTAAACCACAATAGCTTTTGAGTTGATTCCAACTCTCAAAAATCACTTTCAACCATACCTTTCAGAATATATAAAAATATATATAGGTTACTTGCAGAAATTTTGTTCAAGGAATAAAAGAATGCTTCATAAGCATTTCTAGCCACTTTAATTAATTAAAATAAAAGGGTAAAACCTTGTTAAATTGTGACACCACTTTAAATCACATTCCCATGGACTACAACATGTGGTGATGACATGTGTCAACATGATCCCATGTTTAGTTTGGAGAATATTAAATCTTAAGTAGTTTTTCAATGAGTAGAAATTACTTTTCTAAAATAAGAAGACTTAAACCAATCCTTAACCATGTAATGTTAGAGATGATGCTAGATCATCTATAGGACTCTTGTGTGTGATGATTGCAAGTAGTTAAGTATTGTTTGGTGATTGTGTACCTCGTATTTATTCATAGACGCTAGTACCGACCAAGGCTACGAGGAAGAAGGAGGATACTACGAAGAGGAAGCCGAGGAGAACTTCAACCACTGCTCTGCACAAGGCAAGCTTATACTGATATTGATGGAAGCTTATACTGATATTGATGCAAGCTATACCAACCAAGTATACTGATGCAAGCTAACACTTGCAAGATACTATACCTATGCAAGCGCATAAGACACCCTATTGTTGCCACAACCCATGCGTGTGATATGATTACTATATGCCCTCAGCGTATGTAACCATACCCACTTGCTAAACCAATCCTAGTTTTATGGCAAGCTTTTTACTTTATTTCTTTATCAAAGTTTACTTAGAGGCTACTCAAGAATTTTGGTAGATACTAGACAGTTGTGCTGAAGGTAGCATTAAGAGCATTAAAATTTGGCCTAAGCTAGAAACCTTGATATCAGCTTATGATATAAGGTTGGACTTAGTTGCAACTCCACTAGTTACCACCCCTCTATTGGTACTACCCCACCTGTAGATGCTAGTGCTAAGCATAAAACTTGATCAACTTTAGATGGGAATACTTGGTGGAAAAATGGTTATGAAAACCTTGGAATGATGGATCATTCTATTGAAATGTTTTGGATAGGTGTTTCCAAACACTTGATGATTTTGGTGATGAAAAGGTTGAGGCATGAGCCTTAGCCCTTTATAAAACTGATGGTTGTCTGGATGCGATACCATTCCAATTTTATCGTACAACCACAATACCCGAATATTGGGTAGGGCTTGACTGGAAACTTATATACCTTAGTATTAGTTCCCTCACGGCCAAGGTCTGAGCTGAGGCTACCTTGTGAAGATTGTCCACCTGTGCAGTACCCAAGATGACAGTGGTCGTGGTTGGGAGGCCAAACTCACAGGAGAGGTGCTTATACTAGGGAGTGTAATTGGAAGGTTAGGATTGATTATCCGCATACTGAGTATGGTGAATTCAGGATTTGTTCCTGACGGATGTATCGAATGTTGTGGTGAAAGTGTACAATCTCTGCAGAGTGTCAAACTATTCGAATAGCCGCGTCCGCGGTTATGGACAGTTGGAGTGGCCATACTGTTCCCCCGTCAGACTTTTCAAAATGACTTGTGAACGACTTGAGACTTTGGCTTGGCCACAACAGAGTTGTGACTGGAAATACAAGATCCCACTTAGGAGTTATAAAATTGTGACTAGCTTGGGAACTTAGTAGTATAAATCTGGCTTTTGCAAAACAACCCTAGAGCCTAGTGTCCTATTATCCAAAAACCCCTTTTTCTTGTTAGTATTAGTTTGCGAGTACTTAAAGAGTACTCATGGCTTTGTCCCTGGCTATTCCCATGGCCAGACTATGAAGAGGAGTACCTGGAGGATGGACCCCAGGACGGTTACGACAACTAGGATCATCTCCCATCGTCAGCATTGCCTGTGACCCCGAAGATGGAGCCTCGCCTACGCTACCGTTACTATTCCGTATTCCGCTGCTTGATGTTGTATTAAGGACTGGATCATGAGATCCCTATTTGTGTAAGAACTTATGTATCGTTGTAATGGATGAAGTACTATGGTATCCAATTCTGTTGTGTCTCGCAAAAATGGTAATCCTGGGATTGCGATGTATGGCATAACAGGCATCTAGGATTGAAAAATCCGGGTGTTGACATTAAGGATATTCTTGACCGCTATCCAGTGTTCCGAACCTGGATCCGATTGTTACCTACTAGTTAAACTAATAGCATGTGCCACATCCGGTCTTGTACATAGCATGGCGTACATTATAGAGCCTATGGCTGAAGCATAGGGGATTTTGTCCATTATCTCTCTTTCTTCCGCCGAAGCCGGACTTTGAGTCTTACTCCATGTCTTGCCTTGCAACATAGGTAAGAACCCCTTCTTACTTCCGTCCATTTTAAACTTCTTTAAAATCTTATCAAGGTATGTACTTTGCGATAGCCCTATTAGGCGCCTAGATCTATCTCTATAGATCTTTATGCCTAATATGTATGACGCTTCACCTAGGTCCTTCATTGAAAATTTGCTGTTTAGATTACTTTTAACACTGTTTAAAAGATCTATATCATTTCCGATCAATAATATGTCATCCACATATAATATCAGAAATGCCACATTGCTCCCACTCACTTTCTTGTAAATACAAGCTTCTCCATAAGTTTGGACAAATCCAAACTCTTTGATCACCTCATCAAAGCGGAGATTCCAACTTCGTGATGCTTGCTTCAATCCATAGATGGATCGTTGAAGCTTGCACACCTTGTTAGCATCCTTAGGATCGACAAAACCCTTTGGTTGTATCATATACAACTCTTCTTCAATATTACCATTGAGAAACGCGGTTTTGACATCCATCTGCCATATCTCATAATCGAAATATGCAGCAATTGCTAACATAATCCTAACTGACTTTAGCATCGCTACGGGAGAGAAAGTCTCATCGTAGTCAACTCCTTGAATTTGTCGAAACCCCTTTGCGACAAGTCGAGCTTTATAGACGGTCACATTACCATCAACATCAGTTTTCCTTTTGAAAATCCATTTGTTCTCCACGGCCTTTCGGTCGTGAGGTAATTCCACCAAGTTCCAAACTTGATTTTCATACATGGATTCCATCTCGGATTTCATGGCTTCTAACCATTTGTTGGAATCCGGGCTCATCATCGCTTCTTCATACGTCGCAGGGTCATCATTTTCATCAACCATGAAATTCATGACAGGATTTCCGTACAGCTCGGGAGCTGCACGCGTCCTGTTTGACCTGCGAGGTTCGGCAGTACTCTCTTTTGGAGTTTCATGATTATTATCATTAGTTCCCTCTTCAACAGGTGGAGCCAACTCCGGAACAACTTCCGGCGCTGTGCTACTCGCCATACTTTGAAGAGAAGGTTCCACAACCTCTTCGAGTTCTACCTTCCGACTACTCACACCTTTCGCGAGACTCTTTCTCTAGAAAGGATCCATTCTTGGCAACAAAAACCTTGCCCTCGGATCTGTGATAGAAGGAATACCCAATAGTTTCTTTAGGGTATCCTATGAAGACGCATTTTTCCGCTTTGGGTTCGAGTTTATCCGGTTGAAGTTTCTTCACATAAACATCGCATCCCCAAACTTTAAGAAATGACAGCTTAGGTTTGTTTCCAAACCACAATTCATACGGTGTCTTTTCAACGGATTTAGATGGTGCCCGATTTAAAGTGAATGCAGCAGTTTCTAGTGCATAACCCCAAAATGACAACGACAAGTCCGTCAGAGACATCATAGATCGAACCATATCTAATAAAGTACGATTACGACGTTCCGACACACCATTTCGCTGTGGTGTTCCGGCAGGTGTGAGTTGTGAAACAATTCCACACTCTTTCATGTGAGTGCTAAACTCGTAACTTAGAAACTCACCTCCACAGTCGGACCGTAGAAATTTGATCTTTCTATTACGATGATTTTCCACTTCATTCTGAAATTCCTTGAACTTTTCAAAGGTTTCAGACTTGTGTTTCATCAAGTATATATAACCGTATCTACTCATATCATCCGTGAAAGTAACAAAAGAACGATATCCACCTCGCGCCAACACACTCATTGGACCACATACATCAGAATGTATGATTTCCAATAAATCTGTCGCCCGTTCCATTGAACCGGAAAACGGCGTTCTAGTCATCTTGCCCATAAGGCATGGCTCACATGTATCAAATGATTCATAATCAAGTGATTCCAAAAGTCCATCCGAATGGAGCTTCTTCATGTGTTTAACGCCAATATGACCTAGACGGCAGTGCCACATATATGTGGATATATCATCATTAAGTTTAATCCTTTTAGCATCAACACTATGAATATGTGTAACATTATCATCGAGATCTAATAGAAATAAACCATTCATCATCGGTGCATGACCATAAAAGATTTCATTCATATAAATGGAACAACCATTGTTCTCGGATTTAAATGAATAACCACTTCGCATCAAACACGATCCAGATACAATGTTCATGCTCAGTGCAGGCACCAGATAACATTTATTCAAGTTTATATCTAATCCCGACGGTAAGTGGAGAGGCAGCGTTCCGACGGCGATCACATCAACGCTTGATCCATTGCCGACACGCATGTTGACCTCACCCCTTGCTAGCGGTCGCTTGTTTCGCAGCCCCTGATTCGAGTTACAAATATTAGCAACTGAACCGGTATCAAATACCCAGGTGCTATTGCGAGCACTAGTCAAGTACACATCAATAACATGTATATCATATATACCTTTGTTTGCCTTGCCGGCCTTCTTGTCTGCCAGATACTTGGGGCAGTTGCGCTTCCAGTGGCCAGTCCCCTTACAATAGTAGCACTCGGAATCAGACTTAGGTCCAACTCGGGGTTTCTTTTCAGGCGCGGCAACAGGCTTGCCGCCCTTACTTCCCTTCCGTTTTCCCTTCTTGTCTTTCTTGAAACCAGTGTTCCTATTGATCATCAACACTTGATGTTCCTTTTTGATCTCCACTTCTGCAGTTTTAAGCACTGACAGAAGCTCGGGGAGAGACTTCTTCGTGCCTTGCATATTATAGTTCATCACGAAGCTCTTATAGCTAGGTGGCAGAGACTGCAGAACACGATGGATGCCTAAGTCAATGGGAATCGATATTCCCAAGGACACAAGCTTATCGGCGTAACCCGAAATCTTGAGTACATGCTCACTAACGGAGCTGTGCTCTTCCATCATGCAGCTAAAGAACTTTTCTGAAGCATTGTAGCTCTCTACAGCAGCATGTGTGTCGAAAATCATTTTCAACTCACCCATTGTATCAAATGCATTGCCATTTTCGAAACGCTTTCGAAGTTCCGGCTCTAGCCCATACAATATGCCGCAATGAACTAAGTTGTGGTCCTCCTGACGAGTCTGATAGACATTCTTCTCCTCGTCAGGGGCATCATCTAAAGGTGGGGGGCCTAATGGAGCTTCTAGCACATATTGCTTTTGTGCAGCAGAGAGGAGAATCCTCAAATTCATGGCCCATTCGGTAAAGTTTCTACCGTTCGTTGCTAGTTTCTCTTTCTCCATGAACACATTGAAATTAAAAGCAGGTGGTGCCATCTACAACAGAATTTGTAAAGTTTAGACTAAGTGTATGATAGATTGAGTTCAACTAATCGAATGAACTCCCACTCAAAAACGACATCCCTCGTGCCTTTTTGGTGATTACATGAACCAAATCCACTACACCAAGTCCGATCATCACGTGAGTCGGTATAGCTTCAAAGGCGAGCATCAAATGGGCATCATATCAACTATATGACTCATGCTTAACCTTTCGGTCCGTGTTCCGAGGCCATGTCTGTACATGCTAGGCTCGCCAAGTTAGAACCTTAGTATTCGCGTGTGTAACTGTTTTACACCCGAAATATGGTCGTGGATCCAAGAACACCCGATCATCACGTGATGTCTTGGAGCGACGAAAACATAATCGGTGCATACTAAAGGAATAACACATTATTATCTTGATATTTAAATGAGGGATCATCTTATTATGCTAACAAAGCGCTAAACAAGCAATATAAGATGCTATCAAACATCATATGTTTATTAGTGAAATTATATGGTTCCCGCAGATGATCTCTATCATGTGCATCGTGGTATGATCACTATCATACCTATATGTGTAAATCCAAGGTCTATGGATTTTACACGCTATGTGTGTTGTAAGAGTATCATCTCATACTTCTACTTACAACACTACCATATCATAACACTAGCCCAGCAACAATCTAAACTAGACGCCTCTAATTTATCCATTGCAAGTTTTACGTGGCTTAGGGCTTTCGAGATAGAACCGTTCTTACCTACAAACATGAACCACAACGAGGATAATCAAATTGTTGACAACTCGCTTGCAAAATAGATATTGACTATAGTAGGAGAGACAGACACCCGCTAGCCACTTATGCAAACTAGTTGCATGTCAAGCGTGGAACAGGTCTCATGTGCGAGGACATGTAAAGTTTGTCCGGGCCGCTTCATCCCACTATGCCACCAATATCCAAAATTACAACAAAGGAGCAACAACATGATCATCATCGCCCACATACTCATATGTGTACTACCCGTGTAAAGTATCTACGCATAGATCCGGCTCTGATACCACTGTAGGGTTCGCAGCATAGAAAACAAAAATTTTCCTACGATGTGAACTATATACCAAGATCTATCTACTAGATACAAACAACGGGCGGATGTATATCCGTAGAGAACATACCCTTGAAGACCGACAAATCTTAACGAGTTCAACTCGTGGTTGATGTAGACGATCTCTTGCCGATCTCAAGATTGAGAGGAAGTCCTAGCGCCGCAAATCAGCAGCGCATCCGTGCTCGCACACACGTTCGAGGCACCGAGCAACCTCCGCCTCCTCGCTCCAGCGATACAGCGGAAGCACAACTCTTTCTTGCCGAATAGCCACCGGGAACATGTATCTCGCTAGTCCGAGACCATGGGGGATAAATTCTAGAGGGGGAGAGAGATCCTTCACGAGGAGGTGTGAGAGACAAGTGAGGAGGGGGGCTCCTTTTATAGGAGGAGGGGCGGACCCCAAGGGGGTGGCCGGCGCATGGGGGCTGCCCCCTTGCCCTCCCCTCTTCATGTGGGTGGACACTCCACTCACAAATCTCCTTTAAATTCCCTCCACTCAAAAGTACACTCAAATTCCCATTAAATTTCCACCAAATTTAATGCAAACTCTCATTAAATAAAACTCTTTTATTTTATTCAGAATTTTGTCAATTACTTTAATGACAAACATTCACAAATAACCCCTTGCTAGAATTCTATTTCACATGCATAACCACTTTATGCAATTTCACCCGAAAACCTGTTTCGGTATCTAGTGAAATAAATTCCTGCGCTTGTTCATTCTTTCGGCATGAAACATTTGCTCCAATTGGATGTCGGTGTCTCTTAAGTGTGTCACCCTACGGTTCGTGAATAATGCGGACATGATCAACACCCCTCTCGGATCAATAATCAGAAGCGGGATCTGGAGACCCATACTGACTCCCACACATTCAACGATGACTTTCTTGTGATCGTCGGAACCTTTTACGCTAGTATCTTAATCCCTTTGTTTCACGATATATTACATGTCCGAGATTCGATCATCAGTATCTCCATACCTAGTTTGATCTCGTTACCGACATGCACTCTTTTCTCGTTCCTGTGATATAACATTCTAGTGATCAAATCACTTGCTTGCAAGCTAATCAATGTGATATCACCGAGAGGGCCCAGAGTATATCTATCCGTCATCGGGATGAACAAATTCCACTCTCGATCCATGAGCCTCAACATAACACTTTATTAGTTCTGAATCCATCTTTATAATCACCCTGTTACGGTGTGACGTTTGATGTTATCAAGAAACTCTTCCGGTGTTAGTGATTGACATGATCTCATGGTCTAAGGATTAGGATCACTTCGTAAGTTTTTATAGCAATATAAACTCAATGACTTTGATCGTAATGCTATACTTCGGATGAATGTTCATCACACCATTACACTAATGTTGTGATCCCGTTATTAACAACATCCAATGTCCATGATCAGGAAACCTTGATCATCTTGTTAATCAACGAGCTAGTTTATGAGAGAGGCATAACTAGGAACTTTCTGTTTGTTTATTAAACACACATGTATTAACGTTTCCGTATTAATACAATTATAGCATACAAAATAAACATCTATCATATACTTGGAATACACATAATAAACACTTTATTATTGCCTCTCAGGGCATATTCTCTTCAAGAACATGATCGAAGGGGTACGCTTGCTTCTGAGCCACACGATCTGTTTAAAATCCAATGCCTCTTGTTGCACGATCCGCACGAAGCGGTACAGACGAATAGGACCACGCCACGTGGCCCTGCCTGTTTATAAAAACCAGGATTTGATCTATTTGATGTTCCAATTTGAAAAATTCATAACTTCCAAACCACACATCCAAATTTTGCAAATTTTATATCAATGGAATCAGCAAGACAAGTACTTTCTGACCATGCACTTTGTTTAGTCAAATGTTTCTGTTAAATTGATTGTTTTTGCAGAAACTTAGGTAGGCATATTTAGAATATAACATTTATTCTAAAATGATTTTTGAGATAAAACTTTTGGCAAATGGTTTTTATTGAACCTACTGACCATAGAAATCAATTTGTGGTTTCAAAAATATATTTGGTGAAGCAAAATAATAAACCTTTGATTTAAACCATTTCTAGTCAAATAAAAATATTGTTTATTTGATAAAAATGCTTTTTGGAGAAAACCTTTGGGAAATGTTTTGGAATAAACTCTCTGACCCCAAGCACCAAGTTTTATGATTTAAAAGTGTATTTGGTAAACCCTATAAAGATTGCTACTTTGATAAAGGCATTTTCAACCACATAAAATAATGATTTGGTTTCAAAATGGTTTATAGGTAAAATCTTTTGCAAATAGTTTTGCCACTTTCTAAAATGACCAATAAGTGTTTTAAAATGTTTATAACCTATTATAAACCACTTTTGTAAATAAAACAAAGATTGACATGCTTGCATGCAAAGTTTTGTTTCTATTATTTTATGTGATGTTGCTTGAATGGTAGATTGAAATATTGCTTGCTTGATGGAATTGTATTGATTTGAAGAGTGTCAATATTGCAAAGATCAAGGAGTAAACTTATATTCTCTACCTAAAAGGCAAGTGATGCTACATACTTTTGCCCCATTATTTTCATTATGCATTAGTGATGTTTCTAAAGTAGGACATGCATGGAATTTTTACTAAGTTGTAGAGGTTCCAATCTTTAATAAGATAGAGCCCCCTGTGTTTACAATGCTAGTCCCTGGATCAATAGCTAGCATCCACAGTTAAGATGTAATATCAAGAAACAAAGGTCATAATATAACTTTATAACCAGGAATAACATAGTTTTAATACATCTTACATAGCTCATTTGGCTATTACATTACATTGCAGCGGAATAACTATAGTCATGGGGTCCTTCATCTTCAAAGTGCCACAGGCAGATGTTGGTTGTAGACTTTGTAATCCTAATCAATCATTCTTCACTAAAATCAATCAAACCTGCAACATACAAGTTACAGCCACAAGGGTCAATACATTTGAATTGTATTGGCAAGTGATACTATGGTGGTATAGTGGAGTCTATCATCTATATGCATTTGGCTAAGTGGAGTTGAGGCTTGCATTGCTCAAAATAGATTTTCCTTCTCATTTTTGAAAATACTAAGTTTTTGTTTTGACAAAATCTTTTCCCAAAGCTTCTCTCAATCAAAGATTGAAGATTTCAAACAACCCTTGTTTAATCCACAAGTTTTAACTTAGAAATTTGAATGATGAGATTCTTGATTGCTTCCATGTCTTGATTCTCAAATTGTCCTTTACCAGGGACATGGCTAAGTACTTAGATTTTACACTCTGCAGAGGTGGTGCACTTTCCCCACAAGACTTGGTTTCCCAAGACAAGATCTTTCAGAAGCCTTCCTTTAGACCAAAATGGACGCGTTCCAACCTATCAAACTCTACCACTAACTATCCATATGGCTAAGTTCTTGCAACCTATATGATCCAGGCAGAGCCCATAATGCCAAGTGGTTGCACTCGAAGCTTCTCAACATTTGACATCTCAAATCTCTTTGTTCCTGGGTGGCCATCCACAAGTGAGATACACAAGGTCAACCATAGAAATGGGCCTTGTGAACCACTCAACCAAAATCCACCAAGCAATTACCAATCCACCCAGGCGATTCATTAACTTAGTTGTTTTATTAAACAAAAACACAAGTCCTCAGACTTAGAAATTTTCCATAGTGTGTATATATTTCCACCCTTGTTTTCTATTAGCTAAGCTAAGCATGATAGTAGTAGGTATCTTGACTTAGGAATTTCTACTAAGGTTTCATCTACTAGGATTTCATATAGCAAGGTTTATACTTAGCAAAATTCCATGCAAGTTTTACTTAGAGAAAATCACTAATGCATAGTGAAAGTAATGGGACAAAAAGTATGAAGCATCACTTGCCTTTTTGGTAGAGGGTATAAGTTCACTCCTTGTCCTTGCAACAATCACACTCTTCAAGTCACTACAAATCAATCAAGCAAGGCACAAACTCAATCTACCAATCAAGCAAAACAACACATAAAATCATAAAGTCAAAGTAATGCATGCAAGCATCCCAAGCTTTGTTTTGTTTTGAAATGTGGTTCCTAATGGGTCATAAACATTTGAAAACACCTAATGGTCATTTTGTAAAGTGGCAAAGTCATTTGCAAAAGATTTCACTTCATGAGCCATTTTCAAAACAAAGTATCATTTTATGTGGTGTAGAAATATTTTTACTAAGGCATTAATCTATAGGGTTCACCAAATATGTTTTCAAACCATAAAACTTGGTGTTTGGGGTCAGAGAGTTTAAAACAAAACATTTCCCAAAAGTTTTCTTCCAAAACCATTTTTAATAAATAAATCATATTTCTATTTGACTAGAAATGGTTTTAAATCAAGAATCATTCTTTTGCATCACCAAATTCATTTTTGAATCCACAAAGTGTTTCCTATGGTCAGTAGGTTCAAATCACACCATTTGCCAAAGATTTTATCCCCAAAATCATTTGTGAACAATTTTTATAACCTAAACAAGCATACAAATGTTTCTGCAAAAACAATCATTTTACCAGAGGCTTTTTATTAAACAAATGGCATGGTTGGCTAGGGCTTGTTCCACTGATTCCATTAATATAAAGTTTGTAATTTTTGGACGTGTGGACCAAAAGTTGTGCAATTTCCAAAATTGGAAATCTAATAGATCAAATCTGTCTTTTAAATCAACTACAGGCCACGTGGTGCAATCCTATTGGTCAAAAACGTTTCGTTCGGATCGACTACTCTGGTGCGTTGGATCAAGTCAGATCATGCGGCACAGGATCACTCGTACCCCTTCGGCTAAGGATCTATCGTGGCGCTTGGATCATCATCTAACGGTGTACAGCGTGCCAGCCATAGATGGGTGGCGCTGCGGTGGCTACTGTGTTAGACCCCTCCTTTATAAAGGGAAGGATCCCTGTGATTGCAATGCTAGTCCCTGGATCAATGCTAGCATCCACAGTTTAAGATGAAGTACACAGATACAAAGGTCGTTTATTACATTCATTCCAGAGATAAAACATAGTCTTTTACAACTCATGGCCATAGGCCTAATACAAGAGTTTTAAGGAACAAGTAAATAAACATAAGTCTTCATCTTCATGTGCCACAGGCAAGCATGTTGAGTGTAGACTCATGACTCCTATTCATCATCAGAGTAACCTTCAACATCACAAGTTACAGCCACAGTGGGTCAATACTTTGGAATAGTATTGGCAAGTGATACCTTATTATATTTAAGTGGACTATATTACTATATGCATTTTGGCTAAGTGTAGCTTGGCTTGCTTTGCTTGAAAATAGGTTTTTCCTATTAGTTGAAATCACTAAGTTTTTCTTTGTCAAAATCATTCCCGAGGAACCACCAATAGACATTGGGGTCCTTCACCCTTGTTCACCCATCCATTTTTATTTAGAAGTTGGAGTGATGAGATTCTTGTAGCTTCCATGTCTTGATGCTCAAAAGTGTCCATTTCCTTGGACAAGGCTAAGTACTTAG
The DNA here is from genome assembly GCA_916181665.1 of Avena sativa. Taxonomy (NCBI): domain Eukaryota; kingdom Viridiplantae; phylum Streptophyta; class Magnoliopsida; order Poales; family Poaceae; genus Avena; species Avena sativa. The sequence goes on from OV702283.1 coordinate 28,507,748, forward strand.
GTTTTCCATCTGCAGAGGTTGTGCACTTTCCCCACCAGACTTGGTTTCCCAAGACAGGACCTTTCAGAAGCTTTTCCTTAGTCAAATGGACGCGTTCCATCCTATCATCCCATCGACCACCAACTGTCCAAGTGACTAAGTTCTAGCAACCTATATGATCATGGCAGAGCCCATATTGCCAAGTGGTTGCACTGTAAGCTTTCTCAACACTTGGCCTCCAAATCCCTTTGTGCCTGGGTGGCATACCACAAGTGAGATACACAACCCAAGTCCATGGCCTTGTGTAACCACTCAACATAACCCAATCTTTCCATTCCACCCAGGAGGTTCATTTGCCTTAGTTGTTTTATTAAGAAAATATAAGTCTCTTGACTTAGAATATTTTTATCATAAACTAAATAGATGTTCACCACCCTTGTTTACTATAAGCTAGGCTAAGCAAAGTATGGTATCTTATCTTAGGAAAATTTCCCTAGCAATTCTACTATTTCACTCTACTTAGGATTTCCCATCTTAGCACTAAGCAAAATATCATGCAAATACTTTAGCAAAAATATCTAATGCAAGTACAAAACTTAGGATAGAAAATTCATGAAAATATCACTTGCCTTGGTAGTGTGGAGAGTAGCACTCCTCACAATCACAATCACTAGCAAAATCTACACAAGAAATTAAAACATACAATTACACACAATTAAATACAACCAAAAATAATATGAATGCATGCATGCAAGAATCTACCAAGTGTTGAGTTTTGAAAATTCTACCAAGTATGTTCATGATTACAGAAACTTAACATGACACAAGTTTGCCAACTAAACTTATTTGGCCCCAAAATAATATACAAAAATAAAACTATATCTAAAATAGCCCTAAACTTGTTCCACAAATAAAATTATTTTTAACTGTTACTATATGCTAAATAAATTGGATATTCAGAAAGGCCTTGTTTCACTGAATCCAACAGTATAAAATTTGCAAAAATCCAACGTGGCATTCAAAAGTTATAAGCATTTGAAGTTTGAATCTAAATCTGGTTTTAAATTCTGTTTTTAGTTTAAACCTTGCCACGCGTCGTGTTTTCATTCGCCCGTACCGTTTCGCACTGGATCGAGCTCCCCAGCCGTAGGATCTAAATGAAATCTGGCGGCTCAGATCGCGTACCTCTTCGGTTTAAGTGAATCTATCCTAGCGCTGCGATGCAGATCCAACGGTCCATATCATCAAGCCAGAAACGGGCGGCGCTGGCGGTGCTAACTGGCGGCGGCGCGTCTGACTACGGCGGCGTCGGCGTTCTACATCGTCCGCGAGAGGGAGAGGAGCATTACCAGGTTCGCCGGAGACTGCTGAAGCTCGTCGTGGTACTGGCTTGCGGAGGGGCGCTCGGACACGGTTGTGATTGCTCGCCGGAGTGGTAGGACGGCGTCGGTGCGTCAGGTGGTCGTCGTGGACGTCGCTGTGAACCACCCCAAGGCATGACGAGGACACGGTTAGATTCACGGGGTCAAGGCAGGGTCGTGTGTTTGAACTAGAAGTCACGGGGCGGTCGGGGCTTACCACAAGAACTCGCCGGAGTTCGTGCAGAAGACGGTGGCGGTCCAGTCGTCGACGTTGCCGACGCTGTGGTTCATGCGAAGGCAAACGGAAAGTGTCAAAAGAAGCGCAGAGGCTCACTGATCTAGTTTGCAAGAACGAGAGGCAGAGGGAAGCGCAGAACTCACCGTAATTGGCCGGAGTAGTCGCCGGAGACGGCGGGGTTGCAGAGAGAAATGCGTGCAGCCTGGGGGCGTTCTGTGCTTGGGGTTTGGGGGAAAAGAGAGAGGGGACAGAGGGGGTTTATATAGCCTAGTCAAGCGCGAGAATCACTCAGCCATTGATTCGAATTGACGCCGCGATTAACACACAGGAAACGGCCGCGTTGATTGGGGACGAACAGGTCGTGCGGGTGGAGACGACGCCGACGTGGAGGTGGCCCGCTTATCAGCAAGGTGCGCGGAGTGCAGGTGGGGCCTGCTTGTCAGCGGCTCAGTGCGTGCGCTCGCGCGTGAAAAAAGAAACCCCCGGGTGGGCTTGCTGGGCTTGATTGGCTGCTGGGCCAGATTCTGGCCGCGCGGCCTTTTTCTTTTGTTTAAGTCTTTTCTTTTTCTATTTCTATTTTCTGGAATGGTTTTTGATATGAATTCAAATCCTTTTGAATCCAAACTATTCTGGGGATTTTTGCAGGGTTTTGTGGATTCAAAAACAATAATTTTAACCAAGTCATTACTTTGCAAGGCTTGGTCAAGCTTGGGTTTCAAAATAAACAGAGATTTGCTCTAGCTTGCAAATATTTGAAGAAAGGATTTTGAAACTATTTCTAAATTTGAAATTTTGGTTAAAAGCTTTACCTAATCTTTCCATCAATAGAGACAAGCAAACAAGTATTTAAACTTTCAAATTTCAAAGGGTGATGGTCATTTTGGGATAAATTGCCCACATGAAATCATAGCTCCAACTTATGTTTCTAAATTATTTTTGAGAAAACCCTAAATGCAAAGATGATATGAATGAGTTTTGAAACTATGATTTTTGGGATGTTACAAATCTAACCCCCTTAAGATGAATCTCGCCCTCGAGATTCGGGTTGGCTAGCAAATAGGTGAGGGTGGTCTTTCCGAAGATCATCTTCTCTTTCCCATGTTGCTTCCTCTTCAGAGTGATGGTTCCATTGTACTTTACAAAACTTGATGGTTTTAGTCCTTGTGACTCTTTCTGCGGTCTCAAGTATCTTGACAGGCTTTTCCTCATAAGTGAGGTCACTTTCTAGCTGAACTTCTTCCAAAGGTATGGTATCCTTCAAAGAAGACTCTTCCATTTCTGGGTGACATTTCTTAAGCTGACTCACATGAAATACGTTATGGACTGCTGATAGAGATTCTGGCAATTCAACTTCATATGCAACTTCTCCCTTGCGACTTAGAATCTTGAATGGCCCAACATATCTTGGTGCCAACTTTCCTTTGACTCCAAATCTTTTCACTCCACGGAGTGGTGATACCCTGAGATAAGCTCTATCCCCAACTTCGTAGGTGACTTCTCTACGCTTAGAATCCGCGTAGCTTTTCTGTCGGGACTGTGCTATCTTCAATCTGTCCTTAACCAATTTGACTTTCTCTTCGGCGTCCTTGATAAGATCAGGTCCAAATAAGCTTCTTTCTCCCACACCATTCCATAATAATGGGGTGGTACATTTCCTTCCGTAGAGTAACTCAAACGGTGCCATTCCAATACTAGATTGATGGCTGTTATTGTAAGAGAACTCCACGTAAGGCAAACTTTCATCCCAACTTGCTCCATAATCTAAAGCACAGGCCCTCAACATGTCCTCAAGAATTTGGTTGGTCCTTTCTGTTTGTCCATCTGTTTGAGGATGAAAAGCAGTGCTAAACTCCCATCTCGTTCCTAAGGATTCATGAAGTTGTCTCCAAAAGTGAGATGTGAACTGGGTTCCTCTATCTGACACAATACTCTTTGGCACACCGTGAAGGCATACAATCCTGCTCATGTAAATTTTAGCTAACTTGGCACTTGTATAGGTTGTCTTCACCGGCATAAAATGAGCCACTTTTGTTAGGCGATCCACTACTACCCATATGGAATCATACCCTGACCTGGTCCTTGGTAATCCGGTAATAAAATCCATACCAATATTCTCCCACTTCCATTCAGGAATAGGCAGTGGTTGAAGCAAACCCGCTGGTTTCTGGTGCTCCGCTTTGACTCTGCTACACACATCACACAAAGCAATATGTTCGGCGATGTCCCTTTTGAGATTGTTCCACCAAAACCTTTCCTTCATGTCCATGTACATCTTGGTATTTCCTAGGTGAATAGAATACGGAGAGTTGTGACCTTCTTGTAAGATCAGTTTCCGTAACTCCGGGTCTTGTGGAACACATATACGTTTCCCGTGCCATAAAGTACCTTGTTCATCTATATGGAAACTCTTAGCTTTCCCTAGACTAATATTTTCCTTAATCTTTTCGATTTCTTTATCGGTCTTCTGGACTTCTCGGATTTTGTCCAATAGAGTGGGTTGAACATCCAGGGACATGAGATGTCCTTCTGGCACAATCTCCAATCTGAGTTCTTTGAATTGCTTACACAAGTCATCTGGCAATTCCCCTTTTGTAAGGCCATTTACAAATGTCTTACGACTTAGAGCATCCGCTACTACATTTGCTTTACCGGGATGGTATTGCAAACTTAAATCGTAATCCTTGATAAGTTCTAGCCATTGTCTCATGTTGATTTCCTTCTGGGTGAAGATATACTTCAAACTCTTATGATCGGTGAACACTTCACAACGCTTTCCCAAAAGGTAATGTCTCCATGTTTTGAGTGCATGGACGACAGAGGCTAACTCCAAATCATGAGTAGGATAGTTTACTTCATGAGTTTTGAGTTGTCTCGAAGCATAGGCTACGACTTTACCATCTTGCATAAGTACGGCACCCAAACCTTGATGAGAAGCATCACAGAACACTTGGAAATCCTTTTCCAAATCTGGCAGACATAGGACTGGTGCTGTTACAAGTCTCTTCTTCAATTCTTGAAAACTGACTTCGCAACCTTCAGACCAGGTAAACTTCTTGTCCTTCTTTAGAAATTCTGTCATAGGCTTAGCAACTTTCGAGAAATTTTCAATGAACCTTCTGTAGTAACCTGCTAAGCCGAGGAAACTACGAACTTCTTTCACATTCTTGGGTGATTCCCATTCTGTCACAGCTGAAACTTTAGCAGGATCAACTGCCACACCATCTTTTGTCATCACATGACCAAGGAAACCAACTTCCTCTAACCAGAACTCACACTTGCTGAATTTGGCATATAGTTTATGTTCCCTCAGTTTCTCAAGTATCAAGCGTAAGTGTCTTTCATGCTCTTCCTTGCTCTTGGAGTAGACTAAGATGTCATCGATGAAAACGACAACGAACTTGTCAAGGAATTCCATGAACACCTTGTTCATCATATTCATGAAGTATGCTGGAGCGTTGGTTAATCCAAAAGGCATCACAGTATACTCATACAATCCATACCTTGTGGTGAATGCTGTTTTTGGTATGTCTTGCTCTCGTATCTTGAGTTGAAAATAACCTGACCGGAGATCAATTTTCGAGAATACACATGCTCCTTCTAGCTGATCAAATAAGTCGTTGATTCTTGGCAAAGGATATTTGTTCTTGATGGTAACTTCGTTGAGAGAACGGTAGTCAATACATAATCTTTGTGTTCTATCCTTCTTCTCCACGAACAATACCGGGGCTCCCCAAGATGAAGAACTTGGTTGAATAAACCCTTTCTGTAACTGTTCTCCTAGCTGTTTCTTGAGCTCTTTCAATTCATCAACAGACATTTTGTACGGTCTCTTAGCTATTGGTCCTGATCCTGGCACCAAATCTATCAGAAACTCCACATCTCTATCCGGTGGCATTCCTGGTAGCTCTTCCGGAAACACATCCGGATATTCACATACTATTGGTACACTATCCATGCTAACCCCCTTAAGAGAATTTAACTTACTTCCTTTGGATTCAAAGTTTGACTTGAATTTTATTCTTTTACCTTCGGGAGTTGTGAGGGTAACTGAACGGTTGGCACAATCTAATACTCCTTCATACTTAGCCATCCAATCCATTCCCAAAATCACATCCAGTCCTTGGGAATCCAGAATTATTAGGTTCACTGGAAACTTATATTTTCCAAACTCTATGACTAAGTCATGACAACCTGAGTTTACTATCATTTCTCCCCCCGGAGAACTTACTCTTATAGGACACCCAATGGTTTCTACCGGCAGTTCATTTCTTTCAACAAATGCCTTGGATATGAATGAATGAGATGCACCGGTATCAAAGAGTACAAATGCTGAAATTGAATTGAGTCTGAACTTACCAGCCACGGCATCAGGTTCCTCATAGACCTCTTCCACATTGATGTGGTTAACCTGTCCTTTCTGGAAAGGATTCGGCTTGTTAGGTCCTTCCACCTTCTTTTCGGGGCACTCATTTGCATAGTGTCCCATCTTCTTGCATTTGAAGCATTCAACCTGACTGATGTCCTTTTTAGGAGGTTGGCTTCCACTTCCACTACCATTTCCACTATAGTGACTCTTATGTCCACCCTTGTGGTTCATGTACTTGTCCTTGTCATGACTGCGATGATGCTTGTTGTCATGACGGTTGTGCTTGTTGAATTTCCCATGTTTATGGGATCCTGAGCTGCCATTGTCATCATAGTGAGATCGTTTGTGAGACGATCCCGAGCTATGCTTGTCGGAGTGTTTCCTCTTTCTACTCTCGACTTGCTTCATTTTACTTTCCAAAATAGCAGCCTTGTCACACAACGACTAATAAGTTGGAACATATGCCACAGACAACTGTAGGTTCAGCTCATCATTCAAACCCTCCAAGAACTTTTCCTTTCTCTTGGCATCTGTATCAACCTCATCCGGTGCGTAGCGCGCCAGATTGTTGAATTCTTCTATGTATTCTGCCACGCTGCGGTGGCGCTGTTTCAGGTTGTGAAACTCCTTCTTTTTCAGACTCATTATCCCTGATGAGATATGAGCCGTGCGAAAACCATCTTCAAAGATAGCCCAAGTCACCTCATCAATAGGAGTGGTGATTTGGAAGTTGTCCCACCATGTGGCGGCTGGTCCTTCCAACAGATGTGCTACAAACCTGACCTTTTCAGCATCCGTGCAGCCCACGGTCACTAAGTCTTTGTTCACAGAACGTAACCAGTCATTGGCTACCATGGGATCAGTTGTTCCCGAAAACTTTGCTGGCCTCAGACGCAGAAATCTGGTGAGCATATCAAAACCCGGTGGGTTGTTGTTGTTGTTGTTATTGTTGTTGTTGTTGTTGTTGTTGGGGTCGTTGTTGTTGTTGTTATTCTGGTTTTGGATGAACGTTGTCATCATTTGCATAAGCTGTGTTTGCGCATTCATCATTTGTTGCATTTCCGGGGTGATGTTGTTGGGGTTGGGGTTTGCGCGACGGGGAGGCATCTGTGGTTTGTTCAAATAGATAAGAATGAGATACCCATAGATGTTTCATGCACAATATATCATAAGCAAACACATAACAAGCAACATAAGAATAAAAGTTCAACAACCACATAACAAGCTCATGAGGTAAACACACAAGTGGCAAGCCATCCACATGTCGGATGGTCCAATAATAAGTTCACAATAACAAGTATGAATATGAAAGGTAAACGAGTAGTCAAGTCTACTCATCAGCGTCAATCTCCTCCTCAACGAAGGTAAGACCTGCGTTCTCCATCGCGGTCTTGTTCTCCTCAATCGTAGTGGTCAAGGAATCGACCTTGGCCTTGAGAGCCCTCTTCTGGGAGCGAAGTCTCTCAATAACCATCTGCTGCTGCTCAAGCTCGAAGTCCTTGGACTTCAGTTCCTCGGTCATGTCCCGGATTTTCTTGTTCCTATCCTGGACGCGTTTCTCCTGACTCTTGAACTTGCGATCCTGAGCCTCGAACTTCGTCTCCATTTCCTTGATCATCTCATCCCGCTGTGCGAAAAGCTTGTCCTTCTCGCGTAGCTGCACCTGGAGCTCGTCATTACCTAGCATGACGTTCGTCCTGTCCGTATCTACGTGCCTGAGAAGAGTCTCTAAGTCCTGAAGATAGAGGCGTATCGGCTCTGCAGTGCTCCTCGAGTCGTCCTCAAAGTCGATAGAATCTCCATCAACGTCACGCCTTCCGAAGGCGTGGAAGTGAGTGCCCCTAACCTGTCGGGAGTGACGGCCTAATAGTCGTCCTATCAGGTCCTGCATGACTACCTCCATGCCTCTCTCTCTGTCGTCGTGCATCAGCTTGAAGACGATGGCCTCCGTAGTAGGCTCAGCCTGGCGTCCGGGCTGGTTCACCTTGAAGCCCCAGAGGTCCTTCCTCTCGAACTTGGTGAGTGGGTACACCGTGATGGTAGGAAGAGGGAGATCGAGCAAAGTGGTAAGCTCAACGATACGGGGTCCGAAACGAGTAACCTGGAACTCCTCAACAGTGCTGACGGCAATAGGCATCTATTTATAAAATTGAAAAAGTTAGAACAACACTTATTTAAAATGATCACAAAACAACCATCTCATACATAACCATGGAACACAAATACCACACATGTCATGCATACACAATCCATTACATCAAACAAGGTCCAACTTATTTAAGGTATCATTTTGGAAAATAAGGTGATAAGTGGTGGTCCAACTAAAGAAGTGTCCTTACAGTCCAATCTCACGGGATCTATTATTAAACACAATGTTCCTAGAGGCAATCCACCAGTCTTGTTCTCTTGACTCTATCACTAGGTCTATAACATCTCCCCTTATCTCTTGGTTGGTGTCTTCCAACTCTTGAGTAAGCTCCTTCTCTTTCTCTAAGTCCTTTTGGAGGTTGAGCATTCTGCACTTGACTCTAGCACTTAGTTCTTTGATAGTCCTCCAAGCTGCATCCCTGGCTGACTCAAAGAATGTGGTGTGCATTGTAGTGTTAGTGTACATGCAGTATCCTCTTTCTTTTTGGTTGTCTTCCTTGTTTTTGTACAAGTGAAGTTGCACCCACCAATATTCCACTCCTTCATCCATCACTGGAAAGCCCTTGTACACGGCTTCACCATGTGCATCCATTGCCTCCATGAGGTCCTTGAGAATACTGGGAAACTCAGTTTCACACTCCAAGGTCATGGTCATGAGTGGTCCCTTCTTCACGGCTTCGTTGATGGAGTTCATCTACAAAGGAAGTTGAAAGAGATTAGAAAAGTTTTACGAGAAGAATAGACAAGTGTAGAAGTAGTTGAAAAACTTTTTCCTTAGTGGTTTTCCAATCCTAGGGTCATAATCCTACAGGCAACACAATGCTCTGATACCATCTGTTAGACCCCTCCTTTATAAAGGGAAGGATCCCTGTGATTGCAATGATAGTCCCTGGATCAATGCTAGCATCCACAGTTTAAGATGAAGTACACAGATACAAAGGTCGTTTATTACATTCATTCCAGAGATAAAACATAGTCTTTTACAACTCATGGCCATAGGCCTAATACAAGAGTTTTAAGGAACAAGTAAATAAACATAAGTCTTCATCTTCATGTGCCACAGGCAAGCATGTTGAGTGTAGACTCATGACTCCTATTCATCATCAGAGTAACCTGCAACATCACAAGTTACAGCCACAGTGGGTCAATACTTTGGAATAGTATTGGCAAGTGATACCTTATTATATTTAAGTGGACTATATTACTATATGCATTTTGGCTAAGTGTAGCTTGGCTTGCTTTGCTTGAAAATAGGTTTTTCCTATTAGTTGAAATCACTAAGTTTTTCTTTGTCAAAATCATTCCCGAGGAACCACCAATAGACATTGGGGTCCTTCACCCTTGTTCACCCATCCATTTTTATTTAGAAGTTGGAGTGATGAGATTCTTGTAGCTTCCATGTCTTGATGCTCAAAAGTGTCCATTTCCTTGGACAAGGCTAAGTACTTAGGTTTTCCATCTGCAGAGGTTGTGCACTTTCCCCACCAGACTTGGTTTCCCAAGACAGGACCTTTCAGAAGCTTTTCCTTAGTCAAATGGACGCGTTCCATCCTATCATCCCATCGACCACCAACTGTCCAAGTGACTAAGTTCTAGCAACCTATATGATCATGGCAGAGCCCATATTGCCAAGTGGTTGCACTGTAAGCTTTCTCAACACTTGGCCTCCAAATCCCTTTGTGCCTGGGTGGCATACCACAAGTGAGATACACAACCCAAGTCCATGGCCTTGTGTAACCACTCAACATAACCCAATCTTTCCATTCCACCCAGGAGGTTCATTTGCCTTAGTTGTTTTATTAAGAAAATATAAGTCTCTTGACTTAGAATATTTTTATCATAAACTAAATAGATGTTCACCACCCTTGTTTACTATAAGCTAGGCTAAGCAAAGTATGGTATCTTATCTTAGGAAAATTTCCCTAGCAATTCTACTATTTCACTCTACTTAGGATTTCCCATCTTAGCACTAAGCAAAATATCATGCAAATACTTTAGCAAAAATATCTAATGCAAGTACAAAACTTAGGATAGAAAATTCATGAAAATATCACTTGCCTTGGTAGTGTGGAGAGTAGCACTCCTCACAATCACAATCACTAGCAAAATCTACACAAGAAATTAAAACATACAATTACACACAATTAAATACAACCAAAAATAATATGAATGCATGCATGCAAGAATCTACCAAGTGTTGAGTTTTGAAAATTCTACCAAGTATGTTCATGATTACAGAAACTTAACATGACACAAGTTTGCCAACTAAACTTATTTGGCCCCAAAATAATATACAAAAATAAAACTATATCTAAAATAGCCCTAAACTTGTTCCACAAATAAAATTATTTTTAACTGTTACTATATGCTAAATAAATTGGATATTCAGAAAGGCCTTGTTTCACTGAATCCAACAGTATAAAATTTGCAAAAATCCAACGTGGCATTCAAAAGTTATAAGCATTTGAAGTTTGAATCTAAATCTGGTTTTAAATTCTGTTTTTAGTTTAAACCTTGCCACGCGTCGTGTTTTCATTCGCCCGTACCGTTTCGCACTGGATCGAGCTCCCCAGCCGTAGGATCTAAATGAAATCTGGCGGCTCAGATCGCGTACCTCTTCGGTTTAAGTGAATCTATCCTAGCGCTGCGATGCAGATCCAACGGTCCATATCATCAAGCCAGAAACGGGCGGCGCTGGCGGTGCTAACTGGCGGCGGCGCGTCTGACTACGGCGGCGCCGGCGTTCTACATCGTCCGCGAGAGGGAGAGGAGCATTACCAGGTTCGCCGGAGACTGCTGAAGCTCGTCGTGGTACTGGCTTGCGGAGGGGCGCTCGGACACGGTTGTGATTGCTCGCCGGAGTGGTAGGACGGCGTCGGTGCGTGAGGTGGTCGTCGTGGACGTCGCTGTGAACCACCCCAAGGCATGACGAGGACACGGTTAGATTCACGGGGTCAAGGCAGGGTCGTGTGTTTGAGCTAGAAGTCACGGGGCGGTCGGGGCTTACCACAAGAACTCGCCGGAGTTCGTGCAGAAGACGGTGGCGGTCCAGTCGTCGACGTTGCCGACGCTGTGGTTCATGCGAAGGCAAACGGAAAGTGTCAAAAGAAGCGCAGAGGCTCACTGATCTAGTTTGCAAGAATGAGAGGCAGAGGGAAGCGCATAACTCACCGTAATTGGCCGGAGTAGTCGCCGGAGACGGCGGGGTTGCAGAGAGAAATGCGTGCAGCCTGGGGGCGTTCTGTGCTTGGGGTTTGGGGGAAAAGAGAGAGGGGACAGAGGGGGTTTATATAGCCTAGTCAAGCGCGAGAATCACTCAGCCATTGATTCGAATTGACGCCGCGATTAACACACAGGAAACGGCCGCGTTGATTGGGGACGAACAGGTCGTGCGGGTGGAGACGACGCCGACGTGGAGGTGGCCCGCTTGTCAGCGAGGTGCGCGGAGTGCAGGTGGGGCCTGCTTGTCAGCGGCTCAGTGCGTGCGCTCGCGCGTGAAAAAAGAAACCCCCGGGTGGGCTTGCTGGGCTTGATTGGCTGCTGGGCCAGATTCTGGCCGCGCGGCCTTTTTCTTTTGTTTAAGTCTTTTCTTTTTCTATTTCTATTTTCTGGAATGGTTTTTGATATGAATTCAAATCCTTTTGAATCCAAACTATTCTGGGGATTTTTGCAGGGTTTTGTGGATTCAAAAACAGTCATTTTAACCAAGTGATTACTTTGCAAGGCTTGGTCAAGCTTGGGTTTCAAAATAAACAGAGATTTGCTCTAGCTTGCAAATATTTGAAGAAAGGATTTTGAAACTATTTCTAAATTTGAAATTTTGGTTAAAAGCTTCACCTAATCTTTCCATCAATAGAGACAAGCAAACAAGTATTTAAACTTTCAAATTTCAAAGGGTGATGGTCATTTTGGGATAAATTGCCCACATGAAATCATAGCTCCAACTTATGTTTCTAAATGATTTTTGAGAAAACCCTAAATGCAAAGATGATATGAATGAGTTTTGAAACTATGATTTTTGGGATGTTACATACTGGCGGCGGAGCGGCCAGACGATGGCGGCTCTGGCGATACAGGAAGCAAGGGTGGCTGGGGAGATACTCACAGCGTTCGCAGAGGCCTGGGGAAGCTCAAGGTGGTGCCGTCTTGGCGAGGGGCGCACTGGAGCGGGCTTAATCGCTCGCCGGAGTGGAGCTGCGCCTCGGCCACGCTCAGTCGTCTTCGAGGACGGTGCTATGGATCACTAGGAGACAAACGAAACGCATGGTCAGACGCGCAAGGACACGGTGATGGTGTGTGCGTGATTGAGAGGGGTCGGGGCGGTCTGGTTTACCAGAGGGAGGTCGTTGGAGAAACGGCAGACGGCGGTGGCGAGTCGAGTTGACGAAGCCGATGTTACGGGGCACTCGCGGGCGAACCAATGGCACGGGGAGATGCGCCAGGATGTGTAGAGTATGTGTGCGTGGTCGATGAGGCAAGGGGCGGCGCTGGGTCGCCGGAATTTGCACCGGAGTGTTGTCGGACAGTGGGCGGTGTCTAGCGAAACTCGGCAGCCTGGGGGCGTGTCGAGGTGGGGCGACAGAGGGGAAGTGGAGAGGAGGGGCAGACGCTTTATCTTGCGTGGTCGCAGGGCGGAATTATTGCGCCATTAAACGAGAATTAAGCCTGCGAATTCAACGCAGAAACGGGAGAGAGGGGGTGGAAGAACAGGTCGTGGGTTGAAGACGGTGAGCTGGAGGGGTGGGGTCCGCTTGGCAGTGAAAGAAAGGGAGTGGAGGTGGGGCCCAGTAGTCAGTTGCTGAGTGGGTGAGCTGCTGGGTGAAAGAAAACGCTTCGGGGTAAAAGAGGAGGTGGGCTGCGAGTGGGTTTATTGGGCTGGCTCAGTTGGGTCAGGTCCAAATCCATTTTTTAAATTCTGTAACCTTTTCTTTTTCTATTTCTGATTTTTGTTTTTGAATTTCAAACAACCAAACAATGTTCAAATCCATTCAAACTTTCACCACACATTGCAGCTTTGAATTTGGTTCTGTTCAGTAACATAAACCAAAATCCAAAATCAAAATAATAATTTTATTTATAGGGCATTATTAATTAAATAAATAGACCAAGGTTTATTAATCAAATAGGGTTTTGTTTTATTTAAAATCCTCTTTTGAAATCTAAATATTTTTAAAACCAAAACAGTAGGTTTTATTTGAAAATAAAAGATATTTGGAAAACTTGTTTAAAACAAAATAACCATCTTTATTTCAGGATCCATTTAATAATAAAATGGACCTTAGTTATTAAATCAATTAGGATTTGTTTTATTAAAATATTTATTTTGAAATCTAAAATAACACCAAAACATTTCAGTAGGTTTTAATTAAGAAAATAAAATACTTAGAAAACTTATTTAAAATAAATAATAAGTTTTAGTGTTTTATTTAAAATGGGAAAAGCCTTTACTTTAATAAAATTTGGATATTAAATCCTTATTATTTTATTTAAATAAAACTTTGCTAATTTTATTCAAAACAAAATGTTTTAATTTCAAAAGCTTGGCCAAGGTTTAATTTGGCTTTATAAAATAATCTTTATTTATAAATCCACCTTTTCATTTGAAAACAAAATCTTTTATTAAAAGATCCAAAATAGTAATTCCCAAAATATTTTATTTTCCTTTATTAAATGTTTATCTTTATAAATCCCTTTAGGATCTTTTTTATTCAAATTGGTTTGAGGTTCCAATTGAATTCAAAAAGTTTCTTCTGGCCCTGAAAATCAAACAAAGTTTTATTTTATTCATTTATTTTTCACATTACAAGATTTGGAAAATCTTGGGATGTGACATAAGTATATCTATGCCATGGGAAATCCTAGTAGATGAAACCTTAGTAGAAATTTTCCTAAGTTAAGATTCCTACTACTATCATGCTTAGCTTAGCTAGTAGAAAACAAGGGTGGAATATATATTCATACTATGGAATATTTCTAAGTCAAGGGCTTGTGTTTTGTTTAATAAAACAACTAAGTGAATGAATCACCTGGGTGGAATGGAAAGAATGGTTTGTGTTGAGTGGTTATGCAAGTCCAGTATGCTGGGGAAAACTTGGGCATCACCAAGTCTAGTATACTGGGGAAAAATTGGTATCTCACTTGTGGAAGGTCACCCAGGAACAAAGAGATTTGAGATGTCAAATGTTGAGAAGCTTCAAGTGCAGCCACTTGGCATTATGGGCTCTGCCTGGATCATATAGGTTGCAATAACTTAGCCAAATGGACAGTTGGTGGTAGGGGAATGATAGGTTGGAACACGTCCATTCTGGTCTAAGGGAAGGCTTCTGAAAGATCTTGTCTTGGTGAAACCATGTCTTGTGGGGAAAGTGCACCACCTCTGCAGAGTGAAAATCTAAGTACTTAGCCATGTCCCTGGTAAAGGACAATTTGAGCATCAAGACATGGAAGCTATCAAGAATCTCCTCATCCCAATTTCTAAGTAAAAACTTGTGGTTGAACAAGGGTTGAAGGTTCACCAATTTCTATTGGGAGATGCCTTGGGTGATTTTGTCAAGCAAAAACTTACTGTTTTCAAATGATAAGGAAAAACTATTTTGAGCAAAGCAAGCCTAAGCTCCACTTAGCCAAATGCATATAGATGATAGACTCCACTATACTACCATAGTATCACTTGCCAATACAATTCAAATGTATTGACCCTTGTGGCTGTAACTTGTTATGTTGTAAGTTTGTTTGATGTTAGTGAAGTTTATTGATTAGGATTACAAGTCTACAACCAACATGTCTGCCTGTGGCACTTTGAAGATGAAGGACCCCATGCTATTGTTATATTCTGCTGCATTGTAATGAGATAGCCAAATGAGCTATGTAAGATGTAATAAATTATTTTATTCCTGGTTATAAAGTTGTGTTATGACCTTTGTTTCTTGATATTACATCTTAACTGTGGATGCTAGCTATTGATCCAGGGACTAGCATTGTAAACACATGGATCCTTACCTTATTAAACATTGGGAACCTTACATACAACTACTAGGATTTCCCAAGCATAGCATATAGATCAAAATATCCATGCAAGTCTAGCAAAATATTTCTAATGCATAGTTGAAAAAAATAGGAATAAATCATGAATCATCACATGCCTTGGTAGTTTGGAGAGTAGCTACAATCCTCACAATCACAATCACTATTTGCACCAAAATCTACACATAAAATAATGGCACAAAATCACATACACAAATAATACAAGCAAAAATACATGAATGTATGCAATATGCCATGTGATGATTTTCTAAACCAAACAAGTCAAGTGCACTATACTGAATCATAAACAAGTACAAAACAAGCTAAATAAACTTTATTTGAATAGTAAAACATTTTCCAAATAATTAATATACACAAATTAGGCCTACACATGTTTCTGTAAAAACAACCATTCTAACCGAGGCAAAACTTTAAACACATTGCATAAATGAAAAGGATTTTCTCTCTTGATTCCATTGATATAAAATTTGTCAAATTTGGACGTGGGAATCAAAAGTTATGAATTATCCAAGTTTAAACATCTAATAGATCTAATATCTGTTTTTTATTAAACAGACAGGCCACGTGGCTGCTTCCTATTGGTCCATACCGTTTAGGTTGAATCGGCTAACACAGACCGTAGGATCTCATTTAGATCTCACAGTGCAGATGCATCCATACCGCTTTGGTGATTGAATCTATCGCGTCTAGTGGATCCAGATCCAACGGTCCTAAGCAGCTAACCCTAAACGGGCGGCGCTAGCGGCGGCGATAGGCGGCGACGCACTCAGTCAGCGGCGGATCCAGCGATATAGGAAGCAAAAAGGGTTGTGGCAAAGCTCACCGAGGTCGTCGCGACGTGCTAATGCTCAACGATGCCTTAGTTGACGAAGGGGCGCTCGGGGTCGTCGTGGATTGCTCGTCGGAGAAGTCCCTGGCGACGGTGTTCTCGGTTGGCGACGGAGACGACGTTCTGGGCCACGCTAAGACGAGAAAAGGGTGCCGTTAGGTGCGTAGGATGCTGGGGATCACACGCGTATCAAACAGAGGGAGAGGGGAAGCTGGGGCTTACGGAGAACGGCCGCCGGAGTTCGAGCAGACGGTGGCGGAGCTCAGTCGATGACGTTGCTGAGGCTACAGAGCATGCGCGAGCAAGTGGAGGGTGTCAGTAGATGCGTACGAGGATGCAGAAACAGCTAGTCTGAACCATAGGCAGAGGGGAACGCGGTGCTTACCGGAATTCGACGACGAGCTCGTCGGAGCAGAGGGGCGTCTAGAGAGAAATCCGAGCAGCCTGGTGGCTCCGGTGGGGTGGTGTTTGGGGGAAAAGGAGGAGGGCGGCATGGTGCTTAAGTAGGCGAGGACGTGGGAGTGAATTACTCGAGCATTAAACGGGAATTGAAGCCGCGGAATTAAACAGGAAACGCCCAGAGTGATTTGGGGAAGAACTGGTCGCTGGGGGTGGAGACAATGACTGCCGTGTGGGCCGCAGTTGTCAGCGAGAGAAAAGAAGAGGAGGTGGGTCCAGGCAATCAGTGACTCTAGGTGTGGTTGCGAGTAAAAGAAAACGTTTCACGGGAGGAAGTTGCTAGGCTAGATGGGTCGAACTGGGCTGGGTTGGGCCAGATTGTCTGTTTGCTTTATTTTTTCCTACCTTTCACTTTTCTTTTTCTGTTTGATTTTCTAGAAATGATTTTTCAACTCTAATTCAAATAAGTTTGATTTCAAATCTTCTCTAGATTTTTATACAGTGTACTTTGTACTTAAATGTGTGTCAAACACTTCTGTTTACTCAAACACACTTTGAACACTTGAAAAATAAAATAAAATCAAGCCTTTATGAGATATAAATAATAGGCATAAATTTGTTTTTATTTTCATACTTTGTTTTGAAAACTTTGCCCAAGCCTTGGAAAACCCTTAAGTTGAACTCAAGACATTACTGAATAAAATTAAGTATCTTTCTCATTAGAAAGTAGCACTAAGGCTAGATCATACTTACATAAAATAATGAGCAACAAATGCTCCCGTTTTTTAAATGGTTTTGAAATGGAACTGTAACATCCCAAAAATCATAGTTTCAAAACTCATTCATATCATCTTTGCATCATTCATCCATTTAGGGTTTTTCTCAAAAATCATTTAGAGACAGAAGTTTGAGCTATGATTTCATGTGGGCAATTTATCTCAAATGACCATCACCCTTTGAAATTTGAATGTTAGATACTTGTTTGCTTGCCTCCATTGATGGAAAGATTAGGTGAAGCTTTTAACCCAAGATTCCAAATTTAGAAATAGTTTCAAAATCCTTTGTCAAAAATTTGCAAACTAGAGCAAATCTCTGTTTACTTTGAAACCCAAGCTTGACCAAGCCTTGCAAAGTAACCACTTAGTTAAAATGACTGTTTTTGAACCCACAAAACCCTGCAAAAATTCCCAAAGCAGTTTGGATTCAAAAGGATTTGAATTCATATCAAATTCATACCAGAAAATGAATTTAGAAAAAGAAAAGGACTCCTCAATGGAAAAAGGCCGCGCGGCCAGAATCTGGCCCAGCAGCAAATCGAGCCCAGCAAGCCCACCCGGGGTCTTCTCATTCTTCTCTCACGCGCAAGCACACGCGCTGAGCCGCTGACAGGCAGACCGCACCTATACTCCGCGCACCTCGCTGACAAGCGGGCCTTCTCCACGTCAGCGTCGTCTCCACCCGCACGACCCGTTCATCCCCAAATCAACGCGGGCGTTTCTGTGTTTAATTCGCGGCGTCAATTCGATTTATTGGCCGAGTGATTCTCGCTCACGACCAGGCTATATAAACCCCCTCTGCCCCCTCTCTCTTCTCCCTCAAACCCCGAACCCAGAGCGCCACCAGGCTGCGAGCATTACCCTCTGTAACCCCGTCGTCTCCGGCGACTGCGCCGGCAAATTCCGGTGAGTTCTGAGTTTCCCTCTGCCTCTCGTTCTTGCAAACTAGTTCAGTGAGCCTCTGCGCTTCTTTTAACACATTTCGTTTACCCTCGCATGAACCGTAGCTCCGGCAGCATCGTCGACTGACCGCCACCGTCTTCTGTACGAACTCCGGCGAGCTCTAGTGGTAAGCCCCGACCGCCCCGCGTCTTCTAGTTCAGGCACACGACTCTGCCTTGACTCTGTGAATCTAACCGTGTCCTCATCTTGCCTTGGGGTGGTTCACAGCGACGTCCACGACGACCACCCGACACACCGACGCCGTCCTCCACTCCGGCGAGCAATCGCAACCGTGCCCGAGCGCCCCTTGACCAACCGCGAGTACGACGAGCTTCGCCGAGACCCCCTGAGCCCGGTGAGCTACTCCTCGTTCTCACTTACCCTCTGTAGTGCCGCCTCTGTCGTCGACCGACAGTTCCGCCGCCGGTAGCCACCGCTCCGCCGCCAGTTCTTGGCCAGGACAATAGCAGCCGTTAGATCTGTATCGTAGCGCTAGGATAGATCCACTTAACCCGAAGCGGTACGCGATCTGAGCCGCCAGATTTCATTTAGATCCTACGGCTGTGGAGCTCGATCCAGTGCGAAACGGTATGGGCGAATAAGAACATGACGCGTGGCTAGGTTAGATCTGAAAATAGATTTAAAACCAGAAATTTGATCCAAATTCAAATGCTCATAACTTTCGATTGCCACGTTAGATTTTTGCAAACTTTATACCGTTGGATTCAGTGAAACAAGACCTTTCTGAATATCCAATTTATTTAGCATATAGTAACAGTTAAAATGATTTTATTTGTAGAACAAGTTTAAGGCTATTTTTAGATATAGATTTATTTTGGTAAATTATATTGGGGCTAAATAAGTTTAGTTGGCAAACTTGTGACATGTTAAGTTTCTGTAGACATGAGCATACTTGGTAGAATTTTCAAAAATCACCACTTAGTAAATTCTTGCATGCATGCATTCATATTATTTTTGGTTGTATATAATTGTGAGTAATTGTATGCTTTAATTTCTTGTGTAGATTTTGCTAGTGATTGTGATTGTGAAGAGTGCTACTCTCCCCACTACCAAGGCAAGTGATATTTACATGAATAAATTTGTCCTATGTTTTGAACTGGCATTAGATATTTTGTTATAGCATTGCATGTTATTTTGTCTAATGCAAAAGATGGGAAATCCTATGTAGTCTAGTAGAATTGCTAAGGAATTATCCCTAAGATAAGTTGCCATACTTTGCTTAGCCTAGCTTATAGCAAAACAAGGGTTGGTGAAAAACTACACTTACTACGAAGAAAATATTTCTAAGTCAAGAGACTTATACTTTTCTAATAAAACCACTAAGTCAAATGAACCTCCTGGGTGGAATGGAAAGTATGGGTTATGTTGAGTGGTTACACAAGGCCATGGACTTGGGTTGTGTATCTCACTTGTGGTAAGCCACCCAGGCACAAAGGGATTTGGAGGCCAAGTGTTGAGAAAGCTTACAGTGCAACCACTTGGCAATATGGGCTCTGCCATGATCATATAGGTTGCTAGAACTTAGTCTTTTGGACAGTTGGTGGTAGATGGGATGATAGGTTGGAACGCGTCCATTTGACTAAGGAAAGGCTTCTGAAAGGTCCTGTCTTGGGAACCAAGTCTGGTGGGGAAAGTGCACAACCTCTGCAGATGGAAAACCTAAGTACTTAGCCTAGTCCAAGGCAATGGACAATTTGAGCATCAAGACATGGAAGCTACAAGAATCTCATCACTCCAACTTCTAAGTAAAATTTGTGGGTGAACAAGGGTGAAGGACCTCAATGTCTATTGGTGGTTCCTTGGGAATGTTTTGGACAAAGAAAAACTTAGTGATTTCAACTAATAGGTAAAACCTATTTTCAAGCAAAGCAAGCCAAGCTACCCTTAGCCAAAATGCATATAGTATTATAGTCCACCTAAAATATACTAAGGTATCACTTGCCAATACTATTCCAAAGTATTGACCCTCTGTGGCTGTAACTTGTGATGTTGCAGGTTACTCCGATGATGAGTAGGAGTCATGAGTCTACACTCAACATGCTTGCCTGTGGCACATGAAGATGAAGACTTATGTTTATTTACTTGTTCCTTAAAACTCTTGTATTAGGCCTACGGCCATGAGTTGTAAAAGACTATGTTTTATCTCTGGAATGAATGTAATAAACGACCTTTGTATCTGTGTACTTCATCTTAAACTGTGGATGCTAGCATTGATCCAGGGACTAGCATTGCAATCACAGGGATCCTTTCCTTTATAAAGGAGGGGTCTAACAGGAACCCTAAATGATCATGGATGCATGGATGATATGCATGAGTTTTGAAACATGATTTTAGGGATGTTACAAATCTAACCCCCTTAAGGTGAATCTCGCCCTTGAGATTCGGGTTGGCTAGCAAATAGGTGAGGGTGGTCTTTCCGAAGATCATCTTCTCTTTCCCATGTTGCTTCTTCTTCGGAATGATGGTTCCATTGAAGTTTGCAGAATTTGATAGTCTTGGTCCGAGTAACTCTTTGTGCTGTCTCAAGAATCTTGATAGGTTTCTCCTCGTAGGTGAGATCACTTTCCAATTGAACCTCTTCCAAAGGTATAGTATCCTTCAAAGAAGTCTCTTCCATTTCTGGATGGCATTTCTTAAGCTGACTCACATGAAACACATTATGAACAGCTGACAAAGACTCTGGCAATTCAATCTCATAAGCTACTTCTCTACGCTTAGGATCTGCGTAGCTCTTTTGTCGGGACTGTGCAATCTTCAATCTGTCCTTAACCAGCTTGACTTTCTCTTCAGCCTCTTTGATTAGTTCTGGTCCAAATAGACTTCTTTCTCCCACACCATTCCATAGCAATGGGGTGGTACACTTTCTCCCATAGAGAAACTCAAATGGTGCCATCTCAATACTGTCTTGATAGCTGTTATTGTAAGAGAATTCTGCGTAAGGCAGACTTTCATCCCAACTGGCTCCATAGTCTAGAGCACATGCTCTCAACATATCTTCAAGAATCTGATTGGTCCTTTCTGTTTGTCCATCAGTTTGTGGATGAAAAGCAGTGCTGAATTCCAACCTCGTTCCCAATGACTCATGTAATTGCCTCCAAAAATGAGAAGTGAATTGAGTTCCCCTATCAGACACAATACTCTTGGGTACTCCATGTAGACATACAATTCTACTCATATATATCTTGGCTAACTTAGCACTTGTGTAAGTTGTCTTCACGGGTATGAAATGAGCCACTTTAGTTACGCGATCCACTACTACCCAAATAGAATCATATCCTGACCGGGTCCTTGGCAATCCGGTGATGAAGTCCATACCAATATTGTCACATCCCAAGATTTTCCAAATCTTGTAATGTGAAAATAAATGAATAAAATAAAAACTTTGTTTGATTTTCAGAGCCAGAAGAAATTTTTTTGAATTCAAATGGAACCTCAAACCAATTTGAAACAAATAAATCCTAAAGAGATCTAAAAAGATAAACTTTTATTAAAGGAAAATAAAAATATTTAAAATACTATTTTGGATCTCTTAATAAAAGATTTGGTATTCAAAAGAAAAGATGGATTTATAAATAAAGATTATTTTATAAAACCAATTAAACCTTGGCCAAGCTTTTGAATTGAAACATTTGATTTTAAATAAAATAGCAAAGGTTTAATTAAAAATAATAAAGGATTGTATAAATAAAATAATAAGGAATTTAATATCCAACTTTATTTAATAAAAGGTTTTACTATTTTAAAAACATCAAAGCTTGTTAAATTATTTTAAATAAGCTTTCTAGGTATTTTATTTTCTTAAATAAAGTGTTCTGGCTTTATTTTAGATTTTAAAATAAATGTTCTAAATAAAGCAAACCCTAGTTGGTTTAATAAAGAAAGACTGTTTAATAATGGACTCTAAAATAAAATGTTATTTTGTCTAAAACAAGTTTCCAAGTATTTAATATTTCCAAATAAAACCTACAGATTTGGTTTTTGTTTCAAATAAAGATTTTATTAATAGAATCAAACTCTATTTGATTTAATAACTAAGGCCCATTTTATTTAGTTACTAATGGACCCAAAAATAAGAGGTTATTTTGTTTTAAAACAAATCTCCCAAATATTCTTTATTTCCAAATAAACCTACTGATTTAGATTTGAAAGTGATTTCAAATGAGAATTATTATTAAATAAATCAAACCATGATAAATAAATAAAGTTCCATTTTATTTAATTAAAGAATGGATTAATAAAGTTATTATTATTTTATTTTGGGCTTTTGACCATATTACTAAACAGAACTAATTTCAATATTACAAAATTTGAGTGTTGATTGAATTGATTTGGTTGATATTGTTTGATTGGGAATTCAAAACAGAAATCATAAAAGGAAAAGGAAAAAGTTACAGAATAAAAAAAAATGGAAAAGGACAAACCCAGCCCAGGCAGCCCAACAAGCCCAGAAACAGCCCAGCTCCCTCACCCCGAAAGAAAACGATTCGCACGCGTTATCAAACCCACTAAGAGAATGACTGGTGGACCCTCCCCTCTTTTCTTTTCCCACTGACCAGCGGACCCCACTTTCCCAGCCGTCTTCTTCCTCGCGCGAACCACGCCCTCACCTCGCTGCCGTTGCAGGCATTGATTCCGCGCGTTTAATTCGCCTTAACGCCGCGTTAATCCCTCACCGCGACCTCGCCCTTTTAATCGTCCCGCTCTCTCCTCCGTGTTCCCTCAGACATCGCCTCCCCTCTGCCTCCAGGCCGCCCCAATTTTCCTCTGTACCGCTGCTACTCCGACGACCCTCCTCGAGCAATTCAGACAAAGCCTCACCGCCCCTTGCCTCCTCTACCATCCTCTCGTGATCCCCACCTCATGGCGATCATCCCCGTAACACCAGCTTGCCCCGAGCGACCCCAAGCGTTGGCAACCACCTCGACCACCGTCACCACCGTCTGCATCTTACTCCGACGAGCTCCGCAGGTAGATTCCGGTCACCCCTCTCCTCCCCGAGTACACGATGATGATCTCCAAGCTCATACGAACCTAACGACACTTCTCGTTTGTCTTAGGGCGCCCCCAATCCTCGCCATCGTCAAGCACAGAGCGCCGCCGTGTCTGTTTCCTCTCCGGCGACGTCTCCCAGGTGAACCAGACCGCCCCGCGCCTCCTCGTTCACACTCCCGCACTCGCCACACCTTTCTGCGTCTAACCGCATCATTGTTTTGCTTCGGGATGATCCACAGTGTCGCCCACGACCGCGGACGAGACCACCCGACGCCGACGAAGTCTCCGGCGAGCAATCGCCACCATTCCCGTGCGCCCCCTGCCTCGTCGACCACACGTTGAGCTTCCCCAACCAACTACGACCTCGGTGAGCCTACTCCCTTCCTCTCTCGCCTCCTATTTCACCAGCGCCGCCACTGACCGACCGTCGTCGCCGCGCGCAGCCGACGAGCGCCGCCAGATTTTGGCAAGCGTGTTAGTAACCGTAGGATCTGGATCTGACGGATAGGATAGAATGTTAACGAAGGGGTAAGTGATGATCCTATGCCGCACGATCTGACTTGATCCAACGCGCCGCAACACGCGATCCAAACGAATCGGTATCGACCAATCACAACGCGACGCGTGGCCTGTATTAGAATCTAAAACCAGTTTTGAAAACAGAATAAAATGCAAACTTCAAACCCTTGTAATTTTCAAACCACACGTCCAAAAATTACAAATTTTATATCAAAGAAATCAGGAGAACAAGCCTAGCTAATCATGGCCTTAGTTTTGAAAATAGTATCTGTTAGCTTGTTTGAAATTACAGAAACATTTGTGTACTTGTTTAGAGTATAAAAATTGTTTAAAAATTGATTTTAGGATTAAATCTTTTGCAAAATGGATTTATGTGACCCTACTAACCCTAGGAACCAACCCATAGTGTTAAAAATGATTTTGTGTAATTTAAGTTGAATTAGTTAACTTAGTCATTTTCTAGCCAAATAAAACTCATTGATTTTATTATGGAAAAGTTTGTGCAAAGAAAACTTTGGGAAAGTGTTATGGACAAAATTTACTGACCCAAAAACACCAAGCCTTGCCAAGAGCAACTTACTTGGTGCAAAACCTAAAGTTTTGCTTGGATAAGAATAATTTTCACCACATAAAATGATGAAAGAATTTTAAAATAGTCTTAGGATAAAACCCAATTGCAAATGACTTTGCCATTTTGGTAAATGACCAATGTGGACCTTACAAAGTTTATAAACCTAGTAGAGACCAACTTTGCAATAGAACCCTCTTTTTACAAGACTTAGGAACCATTGCTTTGTGTATGTGAATTATTGTTTGAATGGTGGAATGCTACTTGATACTATGCTTGTTTGATTGTAGTAAAATTAGCAAAGTGTGAGACTATCAAGATCAAGAAGTGACTATCATTCCCTAAACAAAAAGGCAAGTTACACTCTCATACAAAAGTCCTACTATTTTCATTATACTTAGTGGATTTGTAAACATGCATGAAAAGATATTTTTGTACTTATGCTATGCTAAATCCTAATAGGATTCCCTATACACACCTTAGTGAAAATATTGAAGTTATACATGCTTAGCCAAGCTATGTTATGAAAAAGAGATACATGTTGTGATTTTACAAAGGTTGAGAAAAGGACTTGTGTTTTACATAATAAAACAAGGACTCAATGAACCACCTAGGTGGAGGATACTTTGAATTTTGTAGAAGATGGCAACAAAAGGAGACCATGTCTATGGCAATCACTTTGTGTTGTGCTCCAAAAGAAAACCACCTAGGAAACTTAGAGATCAAACATGCTTCTCCAATTGTGGCTTTCGTGTGCAACCACATGCTATTATGGCTCTGGCTTAGTCAATTACATTAGGAAGACCCATACATTGTCTTTAGTTACTGGACATTGGGATCTGGAATGCTTCATGGGGGCTGAAGACAAAGCTAGCAATGATGTATGGGAGGACCTTTTGGAAAGACTTCGTCACATTCTCAATCTGCCAGTACTCCATCTTGGTGAGCACTAATCCAGTAGGCCACTGGTGGCAACAAGATGGGTTTGTGTCATGTGGGTAAAGTGTACTCCTTCTGCAGAAGTTAATAAAATCTAAGTACTTAGCCGTGTCCCCGGTTATGGACAATACTGAGCAACTAAAGTTTGAACTATGGGAGATCTCGACATTCCAACTTATAATATAAAAACTTGATGCCCTTGTGTGTCTACCAAGGAATTCAAAGAGATTTTGTAAAACTTGTTGCACTTGGGGTTACCAAGGTGCTCAAGAGCATGAAGTACTTGGGGCTTTACCAAGGGACTCATGAGTTTTGATAAAACTTGTTGCACTTGGGGTTACCAAGGTGCTCAAGAGATTTTGACAAGGATTTGAACACTTGAGTTTCTACCAAGGAGTTCAAGGAACTTGGAAAAGAAAATTTGACAAAAGACTTCAAAACCATTTTTGAAATGATAGGATAAAACATTGCTTTATGCAAATAAGCCTTAAACTCTACTTAGCCAAATATGCATATAATGATAGGATCCACTCTTATTATACATAAAAGTGAAGCTTGCCAATACAAATCAAAATGTATTGACCCTTGTGGCTGTAACTTGTAATGTTGCAGGATGATTGTTTTAAAATGAAGATTGTTTGATTGACTAGGACTACAAAATCTACAACCAACATCTGCCTGTGGCACTTTGAAGATGATGGACCCATACTTATAGTTACTCCGCTGCAAATGTAATGTAATAGCCAAATGAGCTAGGTTTGATGTAATAAACTTATGTTATTCCTGGTTATAAATTTATATTATGACCTTTGTATCTTGATATTACATATTAACTGTGGATGCTAGCTATTGATCCAGGGACTAGCATTGTAAAACACAGGAGGACCATACCTTATTGGGTTGGGACCTCTACAAATATTGTCCCACTTCCAATCAGGAATAGGTAGTGGTTGTAACAATCCTGCTGGTTTCTGATGTTCCGCTTTCACTCTACTACATACATCACAAAAAGCAATATGCTCGGCGATGTCCTTTTTGAGATTATTCCACCAAACTCTTTCTTTCATATCCATGTACATTTTGGTGTTACCCGGATGAATGGAATATGGTGAGTTGTGGGCTTCTTGTAAAATCAGTTACCGAAGCTCCGGATCTTGTGGAACACAGATACGTTTTCCCTACCATAAAGTACCATGTTCATCTTCATGGAATCCTTTGGCTTTTCCCTTGCCAATCTTTTCCTTAATCTCTTCAATTTCCATATCTGTCTTTTGGGATTCTTTGATCTTGTCCAACAAAGTGGGTTGAACATCCAAAGACATGAGATGTCCCTCAGGCACAATCTCCAATCTGAGATCTCTAAATTGGGCACACAGATCATCTGGCAATTCTCCCTTAGTAAGGCCATTCACAAAAACTTTACGGCTTAGAGCATCCGCAATGGGAGTGGTGATCTGGAAGTTATTCCAGCAAGTGGCTGCTGGTCCTTCCAACAGGTGTGCTGCAAACCTAACTTTCTCTTCATCAGTACAGCCAACAGTTACCAAGTCCTTGTTCACAGAGCGTAGCCAATAATTGGACACCATAGGATCAGTAGTTCCTGAGAACTTTGCTGGCCTTAGCCTTAAGAACCTGGTAAGCATGTCAAAACCCGGTGGGTTGTTCTGATTGTTGTTGTTGTTATTATTATTGTTATTGTTGTTGTTGTTGTTGTTGTTGTTCTGATTCTGGATGAACGTGGTCATCATTTGCATCAACTGAGTCTGAGCTGTCATCATCTGCTGCATCTCAGGGGTGATGTTGTTGTTGTTGGGGTTGGGATTGGCACGTCGGGGAGGCATCTGTGGTTTTCAATAGAGATAAGAATGAGATACCCATAGATGCTAACATGCACAATACATCACATAAACAATCACCAAACATGCATCATAGTAGTAAAAGTTCAACAACACAGACATCAAGTTTTTGGAAAAGTAAACACACCAATAGCAAGCCATCCACATGTTGGATGGTCATTGCGACTCAATAATCAAAAGCATGGTAAATAAATGGTAAATGAGTAGTCATCACTACTCCTCTACATCAACCTCCTCATCAAAAAGTGTAAGACCTGCATTCTCCATAGCGGTCTTGTATTCCTCGACATTGGTGGTCAAGGTCTCCACTTTGGCTTTCAGAGCCCTCTTCTGTGCACGAAGTCTCTCAATCACACCTTGCTGATGCTCGAGCTCGAAGTCCTTGGCCTCTAGTTCTGCAGTCATGCCTCGAATCCTCTTGTTCCTATCTTGGACTCTCTTCTCTTGACTCTTGAACTTTCTATCCTGACTCTCAAACCTGGCCTCCATTTCTTTGACTATCTCATCTTGCTCCGCAAAGAGCTTGTCCTTGTCACATCCCAAAATTTTCCAAATTTTGAAATGTGAAAAATAAACAAACAAAATAAAATTTTGTTGAAATTTAGGGTGAGAAGAAACTTTTTGATTCCAATTGGAAACATCAAAACCTATTTTGATCAAATAAAATCCTAAAGGGATTTAAAAATATAAATAAACAATAAAGTTAAAATAGTTGGAATAACTATTTTTGGATCTTTAAATAAAAAGATTTGATTTTCAAAAGCAAAGGTAGAATTAAAAATAAAGATTATTTTATAGAGCCAAATTAAATCTTGGCCAAGCTTTTGAAATAAAACATTTCTATTTGATAAAAATAGTGAAGGTTTATTTAATTAAAATAATAAGGATTTATTAATATCCAATTTTATTTAAGTAAAGGCTTTTTCATTTTAAATAAACACTAAAACTTGTTAATTCATTTTAAATAAGTTTTCCAAGTGTTTTATTTATTCAAATAAAACCTACTGAAATGATTTTGGTATTATTTTAGATTTCAAATAGAATGTTTAAATAAATTAAATCCTATTTGAATTAATGGCTAAGGTGTATTTATTTAATTATTAATGGATCCTAAAAATAATAAAAATTATTTTATTTTTGACTTTGGATTATGATGTTAAATAGAATTAAAATCAATACAAAGTTTGGTGGTGGTTTGAATTGATTTGTTGTTTGAATTATTTGTTTGAAAATCAAAACAGAAATTCATATTAGAAAAAGAAAAAGCTTTAGTATAAAAAAAGGAAACAGACTCAACCCACTAAGCAGACCCAGCAAGCCCAAATCGCAGCCCATCTTCCCCCCCTCCGCGAAACGTTTTCTACGCGCGAACACACCCGCTGAGACGCAGACAAGTGGACCCCACTCTTTCTCTCCCACCTCACTGACGAACAGACCCCACACGCTTGTTCTTTGTTTCCACCCGCGCCAGCCATTCCTCATCGCCGTTTCTGACTTGATTGGGGCGATCAAGTCGCATCAATGGAGGCATTAATCTCTCCAACGTCTACGCCCTCTTAATCGCCTGACACTCCTCGCCATTTCCCCTTAGAAACCACTGCACGGGAGCCACCAGGCTGCCTCGAATCGGCTTTGCACCGCCGCTGCTCCGGCGAGCTTCTCCAGCGAATTCCGGCCACACCTCGCCGCCCCTCGCCTCCCACTGCATGCAGCCTTTCTCGCTAGCACCGGGTGCACCTGCCAGTGCCTCGCACTCGCCCGCACGTGCCCCGCAGCCTCGGCTTCGTCTTCATCTAAGCGCCACCACCGTCAGTCTCGTCTCCGTCCACCTTCCCCGGTAAGCTCCGTTCGCCCTAGCACCTCCTGTTGAGGCTCCCAGCATCCCCAGATCAGCACGCGTCTAACGCCCCCATCCGTTTGCCTTAGGGCGACCTGTAGCCTCACCTCCGACAGCAAACAGAGCCGCCCGACGCCGACGCCGTCTCCGGTGAGCAATCGTCGTCGCATCTGAGCGCCCCTTGCCTCCTCGCGACCACGTTGAGCACCGCCATGATTCCCTGAACATGGTGATCTATTTCCCTTCTTCCCCTGCTTCCTGCATCGTCGGCAAGCTCGCCGCCCGAGCGTGCGCCGCCGCCAGCCGCCGCTAGCGCCGCCAGGCAATTGTCAAGCCCATCTGAGCCGTTAGATTGTGATCCAGTGGACGCGATAGATTGACTTAACCGAAGGGGTACGTGTGATCTGTGCCATGCGATTTAAATGAAATCCAACGGTTGGCAGAGGATGATCCGCACGAAGTGGTATCGACCAGTAGGGAAGCGCCACGTGGACAAGGTTTTGTCTAAAACAGAAATTAGAATCTATTTGAATTGCAAACTTGTAAAATTCATAACTTTAATTCTACACGTCCAAATTTTGCAACTTTTATATCAATGGATTCATCAGAACAAGAACTTTGCAACCATGCACTTTGTTTAATGATTGCTTCTGGAAAATTGGTTGAATTTGCAGAAACTTATGTAGGCTTATTTTGAATATAAAAATTATTCTAGATATAATTTTAATGTGAAATCTTTGCAAAATGGTTTGTTATGAACCTACTGACCATAGGAACCCATTTATGGACTTAAAAATGTATTTTGTGAATTTAAGGAGTAAATATTTTAATTATCTCATTTCTAGTCAAATAAAAATATTGTTTTTGATTTAGAAATGATTTTTGAGTGAAACCTTTGGGAAATGATTTGATTCAAACCTTATGACCCTAAACACCAAGTTTTGTGAATTAACAACTTATTTGATGAACAATATAAAATTATTGCTTTGCTAAAAGCATTTTCAACCACATAAAATATTGATTTGATTTAAAAATGTTTTATAGATAAAACCTTTTTCAAATGGTTTTACCACTTTTGTAAATGACCTATATGAGCTTGAAAATGTTTAGAGCCTAATATAAACCACCTTTCTAAATAAAACTATCTTGTGCATGCTTGCATGCATGACCTTGTTTTTGTTATTTTATGTGTGAAAAATTGTTTGAATGCTAGTTGAAATATATGTTTGCTTGATTGAATTGTAGTGAAACTAGAAGAGTGTGATATTAGCAAGATCAAGAAGTGAATCAACATTCTCTACTAAAAAGGCAAGTGACACTATCATCCATGTCCTACTATTTTCATTACACTTAGTGGATTTTTGAAACATCCATGATAAGGTTTACTATATTTTATGCTATGCTAAATCATAATAGGATACCCTTATATCTCCCTTAGTGAAAACATTGTAGTTGTAGTATACTTAGCCCTGCTATATATTTGGGATGGGATACATGTTATGAATATATGAAGTGTTGAAAAGATATATATTTTATATAATAAAACAAGTACTCAATGAACCACCTGGGTGGACAAGGATACTCAAGTTTTGGACAAGGTGGCAACAAAAGGAACCATGTTTATATGGCCATCTCTTTTTGTATGTGCACTAGAAGAAAACCACCCAGGGACTTAGAGATTGAACATGTTTCTCGTACAATGGCTTCCGTGTACAGCCACATGCTAAATGGGCTCTGGCTTAGTCAACTACATAGTGGAAGAACCATGCATTGGCATCTTCAGGTTAACTAGAATTGTGTAAGGGAACTTGAAACCCTACATTGGTGCCTGGATGACAAGCTAGCATTGTGTATTGGGAGGACTTCTATGGAAAGACTTTGTCACATTCTCAATCTGCCAGTACTCCATCTTGGTGAGTACTTATCCAGCGGCCACTGGTGGCATCAAGATGAGATTGTGTCATGTGGGTAAAGTGTACAACTTTTGCAGAAGATCAAAATTCTAAATACTTAGCCGTGTCCTCGGTTATGGACAATACTGAGCAACTAAGGCTTGAAGCTATGGAAGATCTCGACATTCCAATTTGTCAAAGTAAAACTTGATGGTGACAACAAGGGATTTGAAGCACTTGGAGTTTTCCAAGAAGTTCAAAAAGATTTTGACAAAATATTAAAACTATTTTGAAAAGATAGGACAAAACTATATTGCTTTCTGCAAATGATCCTAAACCCTACTTAGCCAAATATGCATGTAATGATAGGATCCACTTAATTCTACATAGTAGTGAAACTTGCCAATACAATTCAAATGTATTGACCTTGTGGCTGCAACTTATTATGTTGCAGGTTTGTTTGATGTTAGTGAAGTGTGTTGAATAGGATTACAAGTCTACAACCAACATGACTGCCTGTGGCACTTTGAAGATGATGGACCCCATGCTATTGTTATATTATGCTGCATTGTAATGTGATAGCCAAATGAGCTATGTAAGATGTAATAATTTATTTTATTCTTGGTTATAAAGTTGCATTATGACCTTTGTTTCTTGATATTACATCTTAACTGTGGATGCTAGCTATTGATCCGGGGACTAGCATTGTAAACACAGGGATCTCTACCTTATTAAAGGTTGGGAACTTTACAGTCCTTCTCACGAAGCTGCACCTGGAGTTCGTCATTGCTGAGCATGACGTTGGTCCTATCAGTATCTAGGTGCCTCAGAAGAACCTCCAAGTCCTGGAGGTATAGACGAATCGGCTCTGCCGTCTCTCTAGAAGTATCCTCGAAGTCAATGGCCTCGCCATCCTCGTCACGTCTGCCGAAGGCGTGGAAGTGAGTACCTCTAACCTCCCGAGAGTGTCTCCCTAACAAGCGTCCAAGCAAGTCCTGCATGACTACCTCTAGGCCTCTCTCCTTGTCATCATGCATGAGCTTGAAGATGATTGCCTCCGTGGTAGGCTCAGTCTGGCGTCCTGGCTGACTAACCTTGAAGCCCCAAAGGTCTTTCCTCTCAAACTTGGTGAGGGGAAGCATCATGATGGTAGGAAGAGGGAGATTGAACAAACTAGTGAGCTAAATAATACGAGTGCCAAAACGAGTTCCCTTGAACTCTTCAGCCATGCTGATAGTAACATTAGGCATCTATTTAATAAGATAGAAAAAGTTAGAATCAACACAATTTAAGATAAATCACAAGACAAGGCATCACATGCATAACTTTGGAAATCAAAACACACAAGTCATGGCATACATGGATTCATTACAAACAACCAAGGTTCAACTTATTTTAAACAAAATTTGGGAAATAAAATGATAAGTGTGGTGGTCCAACTAACGGAGTACGTTTACAATCCCATCTCACTTGCCAAGTTGGCCAACAGGGCATCCCTAGAGGCAATCTGTCTATCTAGATCACATGACTCCATTGCTAAGTCTATGATGTCCTCCCTTAAACTTTGGTTGGTAGCCTCTAACTCTTGGGTATGTTTCTTTTCTTCCTTAAGGTCATTCTGGGTGTTGAGCATTCTGCACTTGATTCTATCACCAAGTTCTTTGATGGCCTTCCAAACTGCATCCCTTGCTGAATCAAAGAATGTAGTGTGCATCACTGAATTGGTGACCATGCAGAATCCTGGTTCCTTGTGGTTGTCTTCCTTGTTTTTATACAAGTGAAGTTTCACCCACCAGTATTCAACTCCTTCATCCATCACAGGAAAACCTTTGTACATAGCTGCACCATGTATTCCCATGGCAACCATGAGGTCCTTGAGAGCCTTGGGGAATTCTGTCTCACATTCCAAAGTCATAGTCATGAGTGGTCCCTTCCTCACGGCTTCGTTGATGGAGTTCATCTACAAATAGATATGAGAAAGAAGATTAGAAAAGTTTACGAGAAGAAAAGAAAAGTGTGGAAGTTGTTGAAAATTTTCCTTAGTGGTTTCCAATCCTAGGGTCATAATCCTACAGGCAACACAGTGCTCTGATACCATCTGTAAGATCCCTCCTTTTATAAAGGTAAGGATCCCTATGATTGCAATGCTAGTCCCTGGATCAATGCTAGCATCCACAGTTTAAGATGAAGTACATAGAAACAAAGGTCATTATTATGTAGGGTTCGCAGCATAGAAAACAAAAAATTTCCTACGATGGGAACTATGTACCAAGATCTATCTACTAGATACAAACAACGGGTGGATGTATATCCGTAGAGAACATACCCTTGAATACCGACAAAGCTTAACGAGTTCAACTCGTGGTTGATGTAGATGATCTCTTGCCGATCTCAAGATCGAGAGGAAGTCCTAGCGCCGCAAAGCAGCAGCGCATCCGTGCTCGCACACACGTACAAGACACCGGACAACCTCCGCCTCCTCGCTCCAGCGATGCAGCGGAAGCACAACCCTTTCTTGCCGAATAGACACCGGGAACATGTATCTCGCTAGTCCGAGACCATGGGGGGTAAATTCTAGAGGGGGAGAGAGATCCTTCACGAGGAGGTGTGAGAGACAAGTGAGGAGGGGGGCTCCTTTTATAGGAGGAGGGGGGCACCCAAGAGGGTGGCTTCCGGCCATGGGGGCTGCCCCCTCCCCTCCTTCATTCATGTGGGTGGACACTCCACTCACAAAATGTCCTTTAAATTCCCTCCACTCAAAAGTCCACTCAAATTCCCATTAAATTTCCACCAAATTTAATGCAAACTCTCATTAAATAAAACTCTTTTATTTTATTCAGAATTTTTTCAATTAATTTAATGACAAACATTCACAAATAACCCCTTGCTAGAATTCCATTTCACATGCATAACCACTTTATGCAATTTCACCCAAAAACCTGTTTCGGTATCTAGTGAAATAAATTCCTGCGCTTGTTTATTCTTTCGGCATGAAACATTTGCTCCAACTGGATGCCAGTGTCCCTTAAGTGTGTCACCCTATGGTTCACGAATAATGCGGACATGATCGAAACCCTTCTTCGATCAATAATCAGTAGCGGGACCTGGAGATCCATACTGACTCCCACACATTCAACGATGACTTTTCCTGTGATCGTCGGAACCTTTTACGCTTGTATCTTAATCCCTTTGTTTCATGATATATTACATGTACGAGATTCGATCATCGATATCTCCATACCTAGTTTGATCTCGTTACTGACATGCACTCTTTTCTCGTTCCCGTGATATAACATTCTAGTGACCAAATCACTTGCTTGCAAGCTAACCAATGTGATATCACCGAGAGGGCCCGGAGCATATCTATCTGTCATCGAGATGAACAAATTCCACTCTTGATCCATGATTCTCAACATAACACTTTAGTAGCTTTGAAGCCATCTTTATAATAACCCAGTTACGGAGTGACGTTTGATGTCAACAAGAAACTCTTCCGGTGTTAGTGATTGGCATGATCTCATGGTCTAAGGATTAGGACTACTTCGTAGTTTGTTTATAGCAATATAAACTCAATGACTTTGATCGTAATGCTATACTTCGGATGAATGTTCATCACACCATTACACTAATGTTGTGAACTCGATATTAACAACATCCAATGTCTATGATCAGGAAACTGTGATCATCTTGTTAATCAACGAACTAGTTTATGAGAGAGGCATAACTAGGAACTTTCTGTTTGTTTATTAAACACACATGTATTAACGTTTCCGTATTAATACAATTATAGCATGCAAAATAAACATCTATCATATACTTGGAATACACATAATAAACAGTTTATTATTGCCTATCAGGGCATATTCCCTTCAGTCTCCCACTTGCACTAGAGACAATAATCTAGTTACATTGTGATGTATCTAACACCCATGGAGTTCTGGTGTAGATCATGTTTTGCTCTAGGGAGAGTTTTAGTCAACGGATCTGCTACATTGAAATCCGTATGTACTTTACAAATCTTTATATCTCCATCCTTGACATGCTCGCGGATGGAGTGAAACCAGCGCTTAATATGCTTGGAATGCTTGTGAGACCTTGGATCTTTGGCATTGGCAATGGCACCATTGTTGTCACAATAGATCACCATTGGGTCCAACGCGTTTGCAACCACACCTAGTTTGGATATGAACTCCTTCATCCAAACTGCTTCCTGAGCCGCTTCTGAAGCAGCAACATATTCGGCCTCCGTTGTTGATCCCGCCACCACAGGTTGTTTGGATCTCCTACTAACCGCTCCTCCATTCATGAGAAATACGTATCCGGATTGAGACTTAGAGTCATCCGGATTGGTGTCAAAGCTAGCGTCGACATAACACTTAGCGACGAGCTCTTCTTCACCTCCGTATACAAGAAACATGTCCTTAGTTCTTCGCAAAGTACTTAAGGATATTCTTGACCGCTTTCCAGTGTTCTGAACCTGGATCCGATTGGTACCTACTAGTCAAACTAATAGCATGTGCCACATCCGGTCTTGTACATAGCATGGCGTACATTATAGAGCCTATGGCTGAAGCATAGGGGACCTTGTCCATTATCTCTCATTCTTCCGCCGAAGCCGGACTTTGAGTCTTAATCAATGTCATGCCTTGTGTCATAGGTAAGAACCCCTTCTTACTATCTTCCATTTTAAACTTCTTTAAAATCTTATCAAGGTATGTACTTTGCGATAGCCCTATTAGGCGCCTAGATCTATCTCTATAGATCTTTATGCCTAATATGTATGACGCTTCACCTAGGTCCTTCATTGAAAATTTGCTGTTTAGATAACTTTTAACACTGTTTAAAAGATCTATATCATTTCCGATCAATAATATGTCATCCACATATAATATCATAAATGCCACATTGCTCCCACTCACTTTCTTGTAAATACAAGCTTCTCCATAAGTTTGGACAAATCCAAACTCTTTGATCACCTCATCAAAGCGGAGATTCCAACTTCGTGATGCTTGCTTCAATCCATAGATGGATCGCTGAAGCTTGCACACCTTGTTAGCATCCTTAGGATCGACAAAACCCTTTGGTTGTATCATATACAACTCTTCTTCAATATTACCATTGAGAAACGCGGTTTTGACATCCATCTTCCATATCTCATAATCGAAATATGCAGCAATTGCTAACATAATCCTAACTGACTTTAGCATCGCTACGTGAGAGAATGTCTCATTGTAGTCAACTCCTTGAATTTGTCGAAACCCCTTTGCGACAAGTCGAGCTTTATAGACAGTTACATTACCATCAGCATCAGTTTTCCTTTTGAAAATCCATTTGTTCTCCACGGCCTTTCGATCGTGAGGTAAGTCCACCAAGTTCCAAACTTGATTTTCATACATGGATTCCATCTCGAATTTCATGGCTTCTAACCATTTGTTGGAATCCGGGCTCATCATCGCTTCTTCATACGTCGCAGGATCATCATTTTCATCAACCATGAAATTAATGATAGGATTTCCGTACAGCTCGGGAGCTGCACGCATCCTGCTTGACCTGCGAGGTTCGGTAGTACTCTCTTTAGGAGTTTCATGATCATTATCATTAGTTCCCTCTTCAACAGGTGGAGCCAAATCCGGAACAACTTCCGGCGCTGCGCTACTCGCCATACTTTGAAGAGAAGGTTCAATAACCTCTTTGAGTTCTACCTTCCGACTACTCACACCTTTCGCGAGAAACTCTTTCTCTAGAAAGGATCCATTCTTGGCAACAAAAACCTTGCCCTCGGATCTGTGATAGAAGGAATACCCAATAGTTTCCTTAGGGTATCCAATGAAGACGCATTTTTCCACTTTGGGTTCGAGTTTATCCGGTTGAAGTTTCTTCACATAAACATCGCATCCCCAAACTTTAAGAAATGACATCTTAGGTTTGTTTCCAAACCACAATTCATACGGTGTCTTTTAAACGGATTTAGATGGTGCCCGATTTAAAGTGAATGCAACAGTTTCTAGTGCATAGCCCCAAAATGACAACGGCAAGTCCGTCAGAGATATCATAGATCGAACCATATCTAATAAAGTACGATTGCAACGTTCCGACACACCATTTCTCTGTGGTATTCCGGCAGGTGTGAGTTGTGAAACAATTCCACACTCTTTCATGTGAGTGCTAAACTCGTAACTTAGATACTCACCTCCACGGTCGGACCGTAGAAATTTGATCTTTCTATTACGATGATTTTCCACTTCATTCTGAAATTCCTTGAACTTTTCAAAGGTTTCAGACTTGTGTTTCATCAAGTAGATATAACCGTATCTACTCAAATCATCCGTGAAAGTAACAAAATAACGATATCCACCTCGCGCCGACACACTCATTGGACCGCATACATCAGAATGTATGATTTCCAATAAATCTGTCGCCCGTTCCATTGAACCGGAAAACGGCGTTCTAGTCATCTTGCCCATAAGGCATGGCTCACATGTATCAAATGATTCATAATCAAGTGATTCCAAAAGTCCATCCGAATGGAGCTTCTTCATGCGTTTAACGCCAATATGACCTAGACGGCAGTGCCACATATATGCGGATATATCATCATTTAGTTTAATCCTTTTAGCATCAACATTATGAATATGTGTAACATTATTATCGAGATCCGAAAGAAATAAACCATTCATCATCGGTGCATGACCACAAAAGATTTCATTCATATAAATGGAACAACCATTGTTCTCGGATTTAAATGAATAACCACTTCACATCAAACACGATCCAGATACAATGTTCATGCTTAGTGCAGACACCAGATAACAATTATTCAAGTTTATAACTAATACCGACGGCAAGTGGAGAGGCAGCGTTCCGACGGCGATCACATCAACGCTTGATCCATTGCCGACACGCATCTTGACCTCACCCCTTGCTAGCGGTCGCTTGTTCCGCAGCCCCTGATTCGAGTTACAAATATTAGCAACTGAACCGGTATCAAATACCCAGGTGCTACTGCGAGCACTAGTCAAGTACACATCAATAACATGTATATCATATATACCTTTGTTTGCCTTGCCGGCTTTCTTGTCTGCCAAATACTTGGGGCAGTTGCTGTCACATCCCAAGATTTTCCAAAATCTTGTAATGTGAAAATAAAAGAATAAAATAAAACTTTGTTTGATTTTCAAAGCCAGAAGAAACTTTTTGAATTCAATTGGAACTTCAAACCCATTTGAATTAAATAAAACCTAAAAGTATTTAAGATGATAAACTTTTATTAAAGGAAAAATAAAAATAATTAAAATACTAATTTGAAACTCTTAAATGAAAAGATTTGTTTTCAAATGAAATAGAAGTTTTGCAAATAAGGATTATTTAATAAAGCCAAATTAAAACTTTGACCAAGCCTTGGAAATTAAAACATTTAGTTTTGAATAAAATAAACAAAGGTTATTTGAAATAAAATAATAAGGAATTAATATCAAAAGTTATACAAATAAAAAGTTGTACCATTTTAATTAAAACATCAAAACCTATTAAATTGTTTTAAATAGGTATTCCAAGTATTTTATATCCTCTAATACAATCTACTAAAGTGTTTTTGTTTTATTTTAGATTTCAAAATAAATATCTTAATAAATCCTATTTGAAATAATAACTAAGGCCCACCTTATTTTTAATATTAATAGACCCTATAATAAAATATTTTTTTTAAACAAGTAAGTCAAGTATTTTATACTTTCAAATAAAACCTACTGATTAGGTTTTTGAAAATATTTGGATTAAATGGGGATTTTATTAATTAAACCAAACCCTATTTATTTAATAAACCATAGCCATTTTATTTAATTAATAAATAAAACCTAAAAAGAATTTAAAATATTATTTTATTTTAGAATTTTGGTATTTGTTACTGAACAGAATCAAGTTCAAAAGTTGTGAAGTGTGATGTTGGTTTGAATTTAATTGGTTGTTTGAATCATGTGTTTGAATAAACAAATCAGAAAATAAAATAGAAAAGAATAAAGCAAAGCAGACAGAAAAAATAAAAGAAAACCGACCCAACCCAGCAGCCCACGAAGCCCATCACTAGCCCACCATTCCCACGCCCGAACCGTTTTCTTTTCCACTCAGAACCTCACCCACTCAGCAACTGACCGGTGGACCCCTCTCTTCTTCTTTCCTTCCACTGCCAGGTAGACCCCACGTAGCCAGCCCCTTCTTCCCCACCCGCGAACCACGCCTCTTCCTCCTCGCTGCCGTTGCAGGCCTTGATACCGCGCATTCAATTCACCTTAAAGCCGCGTTGATTCCTCGTCGTGGCCATGCCCATTTAACCGCCTGCTCCTCCTCCTTCTCTTTCCCCAGACATCGCCTCCATTCCGCCCCTAGGCTGCCTCCAATGTTCTCTGTACCGCCGCCGCTCCGACGATGTTCCAGTGATGATTCCGACGAAACCCCACCGCCCCTTGCATCCCTAAGCACTCCAGCAGCTTCTCCACTCTCAGGCGCATCTGATAGTACTCCCAACTCAACCGCGGGAACCCCTGAGCCTCGCCAACAACAAACTCCAGTACCGCCGCCGTCTGCCTCTACTCCGACGACGCCCACAGGTTAATTCCGTCCACCCCTTTACCTCTCGTTCACGCACGCGTCTTTGCCAGGACTGTGCGCATCTGACCCTGTATTCCTTTTGCCCTGGTACACGTTGTAGCCTCGTCCACGACGACCACCTGACGCGCCCGACGTTGTCTTCAAACTCCGGCGAGCAATCAAGCCCGTCCCAGTGCGCCCCTCCACCAACCAGTAGCACGTTGAGCATCAGCGTTGCATTGCGAACCTGGTGAGCATCCTTTCCCTCTTCCTCGCGTCCTAGTTCGCCAGCGCCGCCGCCGACTGACCTCGCCGCCGCCAGCAACCATCGCTGCGCCGCCAGAGTCTGGTCAGTACGATACTAGCCGTAGGATCTGGATCAAACGGACTGAATAGATCATTTAATCACCGAAGGGGTACGCTCCCAGAACCGCACGATTTATTTAGATCTAACGCTCAGCATCACGCGATCCAGACGAATCGGTATCGGCCAGTAAGAACACGCCGCGTGTCACCTGTTCGATTTAAAAACAGATTTGAAATCTGATTTAGATAGGATTTTCAAACCCTTATAACTTTTGATCCACACGTCCAAATTTGACAAATTTTATACCAATGAAATCAGGAGAACAAGCCCTAAACAACCATGGCCTTAGTTTTGAAAATAGTATCTGTTAGCTGGTTTGAAATTACAGAAACATTTGTGTACTTGTTTAGAGTATAAAAATTGTTTAAAAATGATTTTTGTATTAAAACCTTTGCAAAATGGTTTGTTGTGATCTTAATGACCCTAAGAACCAACCCTTGGTGTTAAAAATGAATTTGGTGAAATATAGGATGAATTATCTAACTTAGCCATTTTCTAGCCAAATAAACTCATTAAATTATTTATGGAAATGTTTTTGCAAGGAAAACTTTGGGAAGATGTTTTTGATCAAACTTACTAACCCAAAACACCAAGCCTTGCCAAGGGCAACTCACTTGGTGAAAAACCTAAAGTTTTGCTTTGATAAGAATAATTTTCACCACATAAAATGATGAATGAATTTTAAAATAGTCTTAAGATAAAACCCAATTTCAAATGACTTTGCCATTTTGGTAAATGACCAATTTGGGCCTTACAAAGTTTATAAACCTAGTAGAGACCAACCTTGCAAAAGAACCCCCTTTGCATGACTTAGACTCCATTGCTATGTGTGTGAAATTGTTTGTTTAACCTTGGTTTGGAATGTTAGTTGATTTTGTATCTTGCTTGATTGACTTGTAGTGAAAATTAGCAAAGTGTGAGACTAGCAAGATCAAGGAGTGAACCCACATTCCCTACCAAAAGGCAAGTTACACTATCATACAAAAGTCCTACTATTTTTATTATACTTAGTGGATTTTGAAAATATGCATGAAAAGATATTTCTGTACTTATGCTATGCTAAATCCTAATAGGATTTCCTAAACACTCCTTAGTGAAAATATTAAAGTTGTACATGCTTAGCCATGCTATATGCTATGTTTTGAAAAGAGATACATGTTGAGATTTTACAAAGATTGAGAAAAGAACTTGTGTTTTACATAATAAAACAAGGACTCAATGAACCACCTAGGTGGAGGATACTTTAAGTTTTGGAGAAGGTGGCAACAAAAGGGAACCATGTCTATGGCAATCACTTTGTGTTGTGCTCCAAAAGAAAACCACCTAGGAAACTTAGAGATCAAACATGCTTCTCCAATTGTGGCTTTCGTGTACAACCACATGCTATTATGGCTCTGGCTTAGTCAATTACATTAGGAAGACCCATACATTGTCTTTAGTTACTGGACATGGGGATCTGGAATGCTTCATGGGGGCTGAAGACAAAGCTAGCAATGATGTATGGGAGGACCTTTTGGAAAGACTTCGTCACATTCTCAATCTGCCAGTACTCCATCTTGGTGAGCACTAATCCAGTAGGCCACTGGTGGCAACAAGATGGGATTGTGACATGTGGGTAAAGTGTACTCCTTCCGCAGAAGTAAATAAAATCTAAGTACTTAGCCGTGTCCCCGGTTATGGACAATACTGAGCAACTAAAGTTTGAACTATGGGAGATCTCGACATTCCAACTTCTAATATAAAAACTTGATGCCCTTGTGTGTCTACCAAGGAATTCAAAGAGATTTTGATAAGCTTGTTGCACTTGGGGTTACCAAGGTGCTCAAGAGCATGATGTACTTGGGATTTTTACCAAGGAACTCATGAGTTTTGATAAAACTTGTTGCACTTGGGGTTACCAAGGTGCTCAAGAGATTTTGACAAGGATTTGAACACTTGAGTTTCTACCAAGGAGTTCAAGGAACTTGGAAAAGAAATTTGACAAAGGACTTTAAAACCCTTTTGAAAAGATAGGATAAAATGTTGCTTTATGCAAATAAGCCTTAAACTCTACTTAGCCAAATATGCATATAATGATAGGATCCACTCTTATTATACATAAAAGTGAAACTTGCCAATACAATTCAAAATGTATTGACCCTTGTGGCTGTAACTTGTAATGTTGCAGGTTGATTTTTTTAAAAATGAAGATTGTTTGATTGACTAGGACTACAAAATCTACAACCAACATCTGCCTGTGGCACTTTGAAGATGATGGACCCATACTTATAGTTATTCCGCTGCAAATGTGATGTAATAGCCAAATGAGCTAGGTTTGATGTAATAAACTTATGTTATTCCTGGTTATAAATTTATATTATGACCTTTGTATCTTGATATTACATCTTAATTGTGGATGCTAGCTATTGATCCAGGGACTAGCATTGTAAAACACAGGAGGACTCTACCTTATTGGGTTGGAACCTCTACAGTTGCGCTTCCAGTGGCCAGTCCCCTTACAATAGTAGCACTTAGTATCAGACTTAGGTCCAACTCGGGGTTTCTTTTCAGGCACGGCAACAGGCTTGCCACCCTTACTTCCCTTCCGTTTTCCCTTCTTGTCTTTCTTGAAACCAGTGTTCCTATTGATCATCAACACTTGATGTTCCTTTTTGATCTCCACTTCTGCAGTTTTAAGCATTGACAGAAGCTCGGGGAGAGACTTCTTCATGCCTTGCATATTATAGTTCATCACGAAGCTCTTATAGCTAGGTGGCAGAGACTGCAGAACACGATGGAGTTTACCTGGGAGGAGTTCAAGCAGAGATTCCGTGAATATCATGTTCCGGAGAGTGTCATGGAGTTGAAGCGGAGAGAATTTGAGGAGCTTCAACAAGGATATACCAGTGTCATGAAGTACATCTGGGAGGTTAGCCAATTGTCTCGTTATGCTGAGGAGGATGTTAACACTGAAGAGAAGAGGAAGAAATGTTTCTTGCGTGGATTAAATCCGTTTGTGAAGATGCAGCTAAGGTTAGACAATAAGCAAACTTATCAGCAGTTGTTGGATTGTCACATCCCAAGATTTTCCAAATCTTGTAATGTGAAAATAAATTAATAAAATAAAACTTTGTTTGATTTTCAGAGCCAGAAGAAACTTTTTGAATGCAATTGGAACTTCAAACCCATTTGAATTTAATAAAAACTAAAGGGATTTAAAAAGATAAACATTTAATAAAAGGAAAATAAAAACATTTGGAAATACTATTTTGAAACAATTAAATGAAAAGATTTGTTTTCAAATGAAATAGAAGTTTATAAATAAAGATTATTTTATAAAGCCAAATTAAAACTTGGCCAAGCTTTTGAAGTAAAACATTTTATTTTAAATAAAATAATAAAGGATTGCTTAAATAAAATAATAAGGAATTAATATCCAAACTCTTTTAAAATAAAAGGTTTTACCAATTTAATTGAAACATCAAAACTTATTAAATTATTTTAAATAGGTTTTCCAAGTATTTTATATTCTCTAATAAAACCTACTAAAGTGTTTTGGCTTTAATTTAGATTTCAAAATAAATATGTCAATAAAACAAATCCTATTTGATTTAATAATGAAAGTCTATTATATTAATTAATAATGGACACTAAAATAAAAAGTTATTTTGTTTTAAAACAAATTTCCAAATATTATATATTTCCCAAATTAAACCTACTAACTTTATTTTGAAAATATTTAGGTTACAAATAAAGATTTTATTAATAAAATTAAACCCTATTTGATTTAATAACTAAGGTCCATTTTGTTTAATTGTAAATGGACCATAAATAAAAGGTTATTTTATTTTAAACAAGCTTTCCAAATATTCTTTACTTTCAAATAAAACCTACTGAATTGGTTTTGAAAATATTTGGATTTTAAATGAAGATTTTATTAATTAAAACAAACCCTATTTTATTAAATAACTAATGATCCATTTATTTAATTAATAAATGGAACCTAAAAAGATTTAAAATAATATTTTAATTTAGAATGTGAATTATGATGTTAAACAGAACCAAAAACTCATTTACAATGGTTTGAATTGTTTGAATGGTTTGAATGTTTGAAATGTTGATTGAAAATCAAATCAGCAAATAGAAAAAGAAAAGGAAAATGTTTCTGTTCAAAAAAAAAAAAGAAACAACAGCGGCCCAACTACCCCAGCCCAAACAGCCCACCTAGCCCAATCCCCACCCCACCGCAGCGAAACGTTTCTCACCGTAAAAAGAACCCGCGGAGCAACAGACATGTGGACCCCTCCCCTTCTCCCTTTCTTCCACTGCCAGCGGACCCCACACCTTACTGTTCTTCGTCCTCACCCTCTGTGACCCGTTCTTCCCCCGTTCTGCCGTTGAATCCTCCAGCGTAATTCACCTTAATGCCGCGAGTTAAACCGGCAGTGATCACGCACATTTAATCGTCTCCCTCTCCTCTCCGTTTCCCCTCTGCCTCCTTCCCCAAGCTCGCCCCCAGGCCGCCTCAATTCCTCCCCGAGCACCCTCTGCTCCGACGAGCTGTCGCAGCAATTCCGGCAGCCCCTCACCGCCCCTCTCCTCCCCGACCAAGCTCACAGCTTCCCCACTCTCAGGCGCATCTGCTAGTGCATCAAACTCGACCGCGGGTACCCTGTAACCTCGCCTTCGACAATGACCACCGTCGCCACCGTCTGCTTCATCTCCGGCGAAGCCCACAGGTAGTATCTGACCACCCCACGCCTTATCATTCACGCACGCACATTCGCTGTGTCCTTGCGCATCTAACCACATCGGTTTCTTGCCCTCTGGTGGACAGCAGCCCCATCCCCGTTGTCAGGCAGAAGCTCCCGACGCCGCCACGAACTCCGGTGAGGAATTGCCGTAGAACCCGAGCGCCCCTCGACAAACTGCCACAACGTTGAGCATCAGCAGGCTTCAGCGATTCTGGTGAGCTACCTCTCTGTTCCCCTCGCCTCCTAAATCACCGGCGACCTCCCCGTCCGACCGTGCGCCGCCAACCACCGCCGCCAGCGCCGCCACTTTGTGGTTGATTGGATCAGGAC
This sequence comes from Avena sativa, assembly GCA_916181665.1. Classification (NCBI taxonomy): domain Eukaryota; kingdom Viridiplantae; phylum Streptophyta; class Magnoliopsida; order Poales; family Poaceae; genus Avena; species Avena sativa. Next base: position 28,552,467 of record OV702283.1, read on the forward strand.
CGTACGATTTAGATCAGACGCGTAGAAACAGACGACTTAAGCGAAGGGGTATCGAATGATCTGAGCCGCGCGATGTTAATTAAATCCCACGGCCAGCGTCGCCCGATCCGGCCGAACCGGTATCATCCAGTAGAATAACGACGCGTGGCAGGATCTGTTTTAAAACAGAATTTGAAAAATAGATTTAAGTAGCAATTTGAAAACCCTATAACTTTTGATCCACACGTCCAAATTTGGCAAATTTTATATCAATGAAATCAGGAGAACAAACCCTAGCCAACCATGGCCTTAGTTTTGAAAATAGTATCTGTTATCTTGTTTGAATTTACAGAAACATTTGTGTACTTGATTAGAGTATAAAAATTGTTTAAAATTGTTTTTAGGATTAAATCTTTTGTAAAATGGATTTGTGTGACCTTACTGACCCTAGGAACCAACCCATAGTGTTAAAAATGATTTTTGTGAAATTTAAGTTGAATTACTTAACTTAGCCATTTTCTAGCCAAATAAACTCATTGATTTTATTATGGAAATGTTTATGGGAAGAAAACTTTGAGTAGATGGTTTGGACCAAACCTACTGACCAAAACACCAAGTTTTGCAATAGCAACTCATTTGGTGAACCCTATGGGCTAATGCCTTAGTAAAAATATTTCTACACCACATAAAATAACACTTTGTTTTGAAATTGGTTTTAAAGTGAAACCTTTTGCAAATGACTTGGCCACTTTAGAGAATGACCATTAGATGTACCCAAATGTCTAAGACCCATTAGGAATCACTTTTTCAAACAAAACCAAGCTTGGCATGCTTGCATGCATTTCTTTGACTTTGTTATTTATGTGTGTTGTTTTGCTTGATTGGTAGATTGAGTTTGTGCCTTGCTTGATTGATTTGTAGTGACTTGAAGAGTGTGATTGTTGCAAAGATCAAGAAGTGAACCTATACTCTACCAAAAAGGCAAGTGATGCTTCATACTTTTTATCCCATTACTTTCTCTATGCATTAGTGATTTTGCTAAAGTAAACTTGCATGGATTTTGCTAAGTATAGATCCTGCTATAGTAAAACCTAGTAGATGAATCCTTAGTAGGATTTTCCTAAGTTAGAGATTCCTACTACTACCAAGCTTAGCCTAGATAATAGAAAACATGGGTGGAATATATATTCACACTATGGAAAATATTCTAAGTCTGAGGACTTAAGCTTTGTTTAATAAAACAACTAAGTTAATGAATCCCCTGGGTGGAATGGGCTTGCTTGGTGGAGAATGGTTGAGTGGTTCACAATGCCATAGGTTTGGATTGTGTATCTCACTTGTGGAATGCCACCCAGGAAACAAAGGGATTTGAGATGTCAAATGTTGAGAAGCTTCAAGTGCAACCACTTGGCAATATGGGCTCTGCCATGATCATATAGGTTGCAAGAACTTAGCCAAATGGACAGTGGGTGGTAGTGTTTGATAGGTTGGAACGCGTCCATTTTGGTCTAAGGGAAGGCTTCTGAAAGATCTTGTCTTGGGAAACCAAGTCTTGTGGGGAAAGTGCACCACCTCTGCAGAGTGTAAAACCTAAGTACTTAGCCATGTCCCTGGTAAAGGACAATTTGAGCATCAAGACATGGAAGCAATCAAGAATCTCATCATTCAAATTTCTAAATTAAAATCTTGTGGTTTGAACAAGGGATTGTTTGAATTCTTCAATCATTGATGGAGAGATGGCTTGGTAAAAGGATCTTGAAATCTTTGATTGAGGAAAAATGATTTTGTCAAGCAAAAACTTAGTATTTTCAAAATGATAAGAAAAATCTATTTTGAGCAATGCAAGCCTCAAACTCCACTTAGCCAAATGCATATAGATGATAGACTCCACTATACTACCATAGTATCACTTGCCAATACAATTGAAATGTATTGACCCTTTGTGGCTGTAACTTGTATGTTGCAGGTTTGATTGATTTTAGGGAAGATTGTTTGATTAGGATTACAAAGTCTACAACCAACATCTGCCTGTGGCACTTTGAAGATGAAGGACCCATACTTATAGTTATTCCGCTGCAATGTAATGTAATAGCCATATGAGCTATGTTTGATGTAATAAACTTATGTTATTCCTGGTTGTAAAGTTATATTATGACCCTTGTTTCTTGATATTACATCTAAACTGTGGATGCTAGCTATTGATCCAGGGACTAGCATTGTAAAACACAGGAGGACCCTAACTTATTGGGTTGGGACCCCTACAGATGGTATCAGAGCATTGTGTTGCCTGTAGGATTTGTAAACCCTAGGATTGGACAAAAACCCTTAGAAGAATAGGAGTTATGTTTTAATACAAAAACTTATTTACAAACAATCTTGTAAACTCTTTCCTCAACCATTTTGGTTTCAACTCTACATCTCTTCTATTTCAAACTTGATGGAAAAGCCTACCCCATGACCAAAGACTACACCATGTGCAAAAGACTTCTTCAACTTCTTCAACTCTAATGACTTCAACATCTTCAGCTCTAATGACTTCAACATCTTCAGCATGTTCACCAAGGACTTTCAACTTGGAAACTACTAAAGACTACAAGTGAAACAAGGAACTCTTACTCAAGATTTAGAGACTGAGGGAATGCAAAATAAGAAGGAACCATCAACAATTTTGAAGTATTGCAACCAAGAGTTTTTCCAGGGAAACCATGATCTCATGCAAGAAGGATAAACCAAGAAGGATGGAAGGATCACAAGTGAACCATATAGATGGACCACCATATTTTAGTTAAGTCAAAACCACCAACTTAGGTGGTGTAACAAAAATATTTTGTTGCCTAAGTATGTGCATGAACTTTGTTGTTTGAGTGAAATGTTTGTTTGTGATTGCTTGCACATTGCTTGTGTGAATTGTGATGTGTGTGATTAGAATTGATTCCTTAGAAGTATGTTGCCTATTCTAAACTCCCTTCAACCCAAACAGATGACTACTCCAAAGGACTCCAACATCAAGGTTGATGACAACCACAACCAAGAGGACAACATGAGAGAACTTATAGCAAACCAAAACCAGTTGAACCAAATGACAACTCAGCTTTTAGCCAACAACAATGGACTAGACCCAGCCATACAAAGGATTTTGAAACTTCAATCCAAATTGTTGCAAGGATTGATTACTCAAATGATCAACATGGGAGAAAACTTTTCCCAAAGAGTTAATAACAACAAGGATGACAAAGATGTTGTTCTGGAAGGAACCCAAGCTAACAATATTTTTAGAGACAAGGATCATGCATCCAAGGAACATGAAGATCAATGCCCCAAGAAGAGATAAAGATCTCCCACCTATGAAGAACATGAACTAGAAGAACTCCTAGCTTTGGAGAAACCCAAGAAGAAGAAGAAATGCCCCAACACTAGCAAGAAGGATATTACACAAGTACAATGTTTCAAATGCAAAGAGATGGGACACTATGCCAGTGAATGCCCAGAAAAGAAGAAGAACCAAGAAAACAAACAAAGGCTAGTGAAACCCAAGGAAAAGAAAGATATTAGCCAAGTGAAGTGCAAACACTGCAAAGAGTTAGGACATTATGCAAACAACTGTCCAGAAAAGATGAAGCATAAGATAAACCAGCCTATGAGGGATCTCAACCTTGTCACATGTTTCAAATGCAAGGAACTAGGCCACTATGCAAACAATTGTCCAGAAAGGATGGAGAACAAGTTAAACAAGTCTATGAAGGATCTCAACCTTGGCCCATGAGTCAAGCATGGAAAGTAAAGACATAAATGCAACTGTTGCTTAGAGAAATTTTTCCCAGAATCCCATGAAGGACAATGTGTAATTTTTGTTTGAAGATTTTTAAGGGTGGTAGTACCCTAGTTATTTTGAACCTACTTGTAACCCTAGCCTCCCCAAATCTCGGGACGAGATTTATTTTAAGGGTGGTAGCCTGTCACATCCCAAGATTTTCCAAATCTTGTAATGTGAAAATAAATTAATAAAATAAAACTTTGTTTGATTTTCAGAGCCAGAAGAAACTTTTTGAATGCAATTGGAACTTCAAACCCATTTGAATTTAATAAAAACTAAAGGGATTTAAAAAGATAAACATTTAATAAAAGGAAAATAAAAACATTTGGAAATACTATTTTGAAACAATTAAATGAAAAGATTTGTTTTCAAATGAAATAGAAGTTTATAAATAAAGATTATTTTATAAAGCCAAATTAAAACTTGGCCAAGCTTTTGAAGTAAAACATTTTATTTTAAATAAAATAATAAAGGATTGCTTAAATAAAATAATAAGGAATTAATATCCAAACTCTTTTAAAATAAAAGGTTTTACCAATTTAATTGAAACATCAAAACTTATTAAATTATTTTAAATAGGTTTTCCAAGTATTTTATATTCTCTAATAAAACCTACTAAAGTGTTTTGGCTTTAATTTAGATTTCAAAATAAATATGTCAATAAAACAAATCCTATTTGATTTAATAATGAAAGTCTATTATATTAATTAATAATGGACACTAAAATAAAAAGTTATTTTGTTTTAAAACAAATTTCCAAATATTATATATTTCCCAAATTAAACCTACTAACTTTATTTTGAAAATATTTAGGTTACAAATAAAGATTTTATTAATAAAATTAAACCCTATTTGATTTAATAACTAAGGTCCATTTTGTTTAATTGTAAATGGACCATAAATAAAAGGTTATTTTATTTTAAACAAGCTTTCCAAATATTCTTTACTTTCAAATAAAACCTACTGAATTGGTTTTGAAAATATTTGGATTTTAAATGAAGATTTTATTAATTAAAACAAACCCTATTTTATTAAATAACTAATGATCCATTTATTTAATTAATAAATGGAACCTAAAAAGATTTAAAATAATATTTTAATTTAGAATGTGAATTATGATGTTAAACAGAACCAAAAACTCATTTACAATGGTTTGAATTGTTTGAATGGTTTGAATGTTTGAAATGTTGATTGAAAATCAAATCAGCAAATAGAAAAAGAAAAGGAAAATGTTTCTGTTCAAAAAAAAAAAGAAACAACAGCGGCCCAACTACCCCAGCCCAAACAGCCCACCTAGCCCAATCCCCACCCCACCGCAGCGAAACGTTTCTCACCGTAAAAAGAACCCGCGGAGCAACAGACATGTGGACCCCTCCCCTTCTCCCTTTCTTCCACTGCCAGCGGACCCCACACCTTACTGTTCTTCGTCCTCACCCTCTGTGACCCGTTCTTCCCCCGTTCTGCCGTTGAATCCTCCAGCGTAATTCACCTTAATGCCGCGAGTTAAACCGGCAGTGATCACGCACATTTAATCGTCTCCCTCTCCTCTCCGTTTCCCCTCTGCCTCCTTCCCCAAGCTCGCCCCCAGGCCGCCTCAATTCCTCCCCGAGCACCCTCTGCTCCGACGAGCTGTCGAAGCAATTCCGGCAGCCCCTCACTGCCCCTCTCCTCCCCGACCAAGCTCACAGCTTCCCCACTCTCAGGCGCATCTGCTAGTGCATCAAACTCGACCGCGGGTACCCTGTAACCTCGCCTTCGACAACGACCACCGTCGCCACCGTCTGCTTCATCTCCGGCGAAGCCCACAGGTAGTATCTGACCACCCCACGCCTTCTCATTCATGCACGCACATTCGCTGTGTCCTTGCGCATCTAACCACATCGGTTTCTTGCCCTCTGGTGGACAGCAGCCCCATCCCCGTTGTCAGGCAGAAGCTCCCGACGCCGCCACGAACTCCGGTGAGGAATTGCCGTAGAACCCGAGCGCCCCTCGACGAACTGCCACAACGTTGAGCATCAGCAGGCTTCAGCGATTCTGGTGAGCTACCTCTCTGTTCCCCTCGCCTCCTAAATCACCGGCGACCTCCCCGTCCGACCGTGCGCCGCCAACCACCGCCGCCAGCGCCGCCACTTTGTGGTTGATTGGATCAGGACCGTACGATTTAGATCAGACGCGTAGAAACAGACGACTTAAGCGAAGGGGTATCGAATGATCTGAGCCGCGCGATGTTAATTAAATCCCACGGCCAGCGTCGCCCGATCCGGCCGAACCGGTATCATCCAGTAGAATAACGACGCGTGGCAGGATCTGTTTTAAAACAGAATTTGAAAAATAGATTTAAGTAGCAATTTGAAAACCCTATAACTTTTGATCCACACGTCCAAATTTGGCAAATTTTATATCAATGAAATCAGGAGAACAAACCCTAGCCAACCATGGCCTTAGTTTTGAAAATAGTATCTGTTATCTTGTTTGAATTTACAGAAACATTTGTGTACTTGATTAGAGTATAAAAATTGTTTAAAATTGTTTTTAGGATTAAATCTTTTGTAAAATGGATTTGTGTGACCTTACTGACCCTAGGAACCAACCCATAGTGTTAAAAATGATTTTTGTGAAATTTAAGTTGAATTACTTAACTTAGCCATTTTCTAGCCAAATAAACTCATTGATTTTATTATGGAAATGTTTATGGGAAGAAAACTTTGAGTAGATGGTTTGGACCAAACCTACTGACCAAAACACCAAGTTTTGCAATAGCAACTCATTTGGTGAACCCTATGGGCTAATGCCTTAGTAAAAATATTTCTACACCACATAAAATAACACTTTGTTTTGAAATTGGTTTTAAAGTGAAACCTTTTGCAAATGACTTGGCCACTTTAGAGAATGACCATTAGATGTACCCAAATGTCTAAGACCCATTAGGAATCACTTTTTCAAACAAAACCAAGCTTGGCATGCTTGCATGCATTTCTTTGACTTTGTTATTTATGTGTGTTGTTTTGCTTGATTGGTAGATTGAGTTTGTGCCTTGCTTGATTGATTTGTAGTGACTTGAAGAGTGTGATTGTTGCAAAGATCAAGAAGTGAACCTATACTCTACCAAAAAGGCAAGTGATGCTTCATACTTTTTATCCCATTACTTTCTCTATGCATTAGTGATTTTGCTAAAGTAAACTTGCATGGATTTTGCTAAGTATAGATCCTGCTATAGTAAAACCTAGTAGATGAATCCTTAGTAGGATTTTCCTAAGTTAGAGATTCCTACTACTACCAAGCTTAGCCTAGCTAATAGAAAACATGGGTGGAATATATATTCACACTATGGAAAATATTCTAAGTCTGAGGACTTAAGCTTTGTTTAATAAAACAACTAAGTTAATGAATCCCCTGGGTGGAATGGGCTTGCTTGGTGGAGAATGGTTGAGTGGTTCACAATGCCATAGGTTTGGATTGTGTATCTCACTTGTGGAATGCCACCCAGGAAACGAAGGGATTTGAGATGTCAAATGTTGAGAAGCTTCAAGTGCAACCACTTGGCAATATGGGCTCTGCCATGATCATATAGGTTGCAAGAACTTAGCCAAATGGACAGTGGGTGGTAGTGTTTGATAGGTTGGAACGCGTCCATTTTGGTCTAAGGGAAGGCTTCTGAAAGATCTTGTCTTGGGAAACCAAGTCTTGTGGGGAAAGTGCACCACCTCTGCAGAGTGTAAAACCTAAGTACTTAGCCATGTCCCTGGTAAAGGACAATTTGAGCATCAACACATGGAAGCAATCAAGAATCTCATCATTCAAATTTCTAAATTAAAATCTTGTGGTTTGAACAAGGGATTGTTTGAATTCTTCAATCATTGATGGAGAGATGGCTTGGTACAAGGATCTTGAAATCTTTGATTGAGGAAAAATGATTTTGTTAAGCAAAAACTTAGTATTTTCAAAATGATAAGAAAAATCTATTTTGAGCAATGCAAGCCTCAAACTCCACTTAGCCAAATGCATATAGATGATAGAATCCACTATACTACCATAGTATCACTTGCCAATACAATTCAAATGTATTGACCCTTTGTGGCTGTAACTTGTATGTTGCAGGTTTGATTGATTTTAGGGAAGATTGTTTGATTAGGATTACAAAGTCTACAACCAACATCTGCTTGTGGCACTTTGAAGATGAAGGACCCATACTTATAGTTATTCCGCTGCAATGTAATGTAATAGCCATATGAGCTATGTTTGATGTAATAAACTTATGTTATTCCTGGTTGTAAAGTTATATTATGACCCTTGTTTCTTGATATTACATCTAAACTGTGGATGCTAGCTATTGATCCAGGGACTAGCATTGTAAAACACAGGAGGACCCTAACTTATTGGGTTGGGACCCCTACATGGATGCAGCCATTACTTTTGAGGATGACTACAAGAATGTCCAAGAGGATCGGAGGAAGAGATCCAAGAAGGAAACCAAAAGAATTCAGGCAAGCAAACCTAAACCTAACCTGGAGTTCAAACCTCGGAATAGGAATTATGGCAACAACAACAATAACAATAACAATAACAAGGGCAATGGTGGAAATCAATCTAATCCGAGAAGGAATGTTATCTGTAACAATTGTGGAATTCCAGGGCATTTCCAGAGGGAATGCAAAAAGCCTATAGTGATCTGTTACGGTTGTGGTCAGAAGGGGCATATCAAGCCAGATTGTCCGAGCAAACCCCCAGGAGGATGGCCTACCAAGGGAGGAGGACAAGCCAGTGGAGGAAATGGACAGCCCAATAAAGGAGGAAACAATGGCAAGAACAACAATGGAAAGGTAAACCAACCTACCGGAAAACTGAACTGTGCAACCCTCGAGGAGGTGGATAATTCGGAGCATGCAATGATAGATACGCTCAATATCCTTACCAATCCAGGCAAAGTTCTATTTGATACTGGTGCAACTACTTCATTCATTTCTGAAGAATTTTGTGATAAGTTCGGGATTAGAAGGGCAACATTAGAAAGTCCTATGACCGTAGTTACGGCAGGAGGGAATGTGATTATACGCCACATAAAACAAGATCATGTTATCTCGATCTGTGGTTGTACATATTTCGCAGACCTTTATGTGATTCCTTTGAAGGGAATTGCAGTAGTGTTGGGGATGGATTGGATGATGGAACACAGAGCTCGGATAAATTGTGAGGAGAAAACTGTCTCAATCAAAACTCCAAGTGGATCAAGGATAGTTTACCAAGCATATAAACACAGTCATATCATGGTGGATCTGCAGTTGAACTCAATGAAAGAAGTTAAATTACAAGAGATTCTTATAGTCAATGAATTCCAAGATGTTTTTCCAACAGAGTTACCAGGAATGCCACCAGACCGGGAGATAGAGTTCACCATTGACCTAATTGAAGGGAGACGAGTAGGCTACACTAGCGCAAATCAAAATTTTCTACCACGTAAACCAGGAATACTGTTGTCATAGATCACGGGATTACCACTAGACGCGCATTTGCGGAATTGATGAAGCGCGTCGAGGCAGTGCATACGTTCCACATCTCCTCCTTGTTCTCGCCCCACGAGAAAGTCCCCTTGCACGGCTCGTCCAAACGCCACAGATGCAGCGCCTCCAAGGTATCCACACGTATAGGGTGGAAGCGTCAGACGCCGGACTGCTAGGTCCGCGCGTGCAACACAGGCGTGAGGAGTGGCGTCTGAGGAGAATGGTCTTAGGTCTTACCCTGGTCAGCTCGCCCCACCCTCTCTTATATAGGCGTCCCTAGTGGGCTTCTACATTAGCAGCCCATTAGTAGCCTAAGCCTGGTCTAATTCGGATCCAATCCTCATTAGGCTTCCAGCCCCTTAAGTGTGTGACCCTATAGGTTCATATACGTGTAGACATGACACGAATACACTTATTCTGTCAATAGTTGGTAGCAGCCTCTAGCAAGACGTGCCAACTCCTAAACACATACAAAGATCATATCGGACGAACCATCACAAGGTTTAGTACATGTCTTTCCCTTTTCCTCACGATATTCGGTCTAGCTCCAAGCTGACCTCTCTTTCTCGATACCGTAACTCGGAATCCCTTTACTAGGTTAACTATTAACCTTATGTAGCATGGCCATGTATTTCTGGATCCGATCACTCGAGGGGCCCAGAGATCTCTCTCTCAAGTAGAGAGGGGCAAATCCCATCTTGATTGACCATGCCTTGCAGCATGCTTCAGGACAAACCCAAAAGCTACCTTTATAACTACCCAGTTACGGTGCAACGTTTGATAGCCCCAAAGTTGGTCGATCCACATCTCAAGTACATGCGACAATCTCAGGTCTAAGGACAAAACGTACATGATGTGTAGAGAGAGAGCTGCAACTAATTGCCAGTCTCAAGTTGGGTCAGTCCAACCCCATGTTCATAACATGTGCCCACATCATGGGTTTGACATCTCCATGTCTATGACTTGCGAAACATAGTCATCAACCAATCGATGTGCTAGTCTAATATTCACGTGTGTCCTCACATGAACTATGACTACGGACAACTCTTAACTAACCATACAAGTAAAGAGTTTCACAAACAATTCACATAATTGCCAATCAATACAAGTTGCCTGATATGGATATTCAAGAAACATTACAATAACTCATGGATACATAAGAAATATAATCATCTCTATGATTGCCTCTAGGGCATATTTCCTTCACTAATACCTGGTACAACACCAATAGCTCAAGCAACATATAAAATGGGACCCAAAGAGTTGAAAGAACTCAAAGAGAAAATTGATGAGTTAGCGGGAAAAGGATTTATACAGGAAAGTGTATCTCCATGGGGAACACCAGTAATCTTTGTGGATAAAAGAGATGGTGGAAGACGGATGTGTGGTGATTATAGAAATCTGAACAACGTGACTATCAAGAATACGTATCCTTTACCAACAATTCAAGATTTGTTTGATCAAGTGAAAGGAGCTGGAGTATTTTCAAAGATCGATTTAAGATCTGGATACCATCAAATAAAAATCAATCCAGAAGATGTTCCAAAAACCGCATTTGTCTCAAGATATGGACACCATGAGTATCTGGTAGTACCATTTGGTTTGACCAATGCACCGGCAATATTCATGAATCTGATGAACAAGATCTTCATGCCATATTTGGACAAGTTTGTCATCGTCTTTATTGATGATATTCTGATATATTCCAAGAATAAGGAAGAACATGCTGACCATTTGAGGATAGCATTGCAGACTTTAAGAGAACATAAGCTTTATGCTAAGTTCAGTCAGTGTGAGAACTGGCTAGATGAGGTAGAATTCCTCGGTCATGTGATCAGTAAGGATGGGATTGCTGTGAATCCATCTAAAGTTCAGTCGGTACTAGAGTGAACTGCACCGACCAATGTGAAACAAATTCGAGGTTTCTTAGGAATGGCTGGTTATTATCGGAGATTCATTGAAGGTTTCTCCAAAATAGCCGGACCAATGACCAAATTATTAAGGAAAAATACACCATTCAAGTGGGATGAGAAATGTGAAGAAAGTTTCCAAGAGTTGAAGACTAGATTAACTATAGCTCCAATCTTAGCAGTTCCTGAAATAGGGAAGGACTTCACCGTATATTGTGATGCATCTAAAGAAGGTTTGGGTTGTGTATTAATGCAAGATCGGAAAGTGATTGCTTATGGTTCAAGGCAATTGAAACCATATGAAGTCAACTATCCAACTCATGATCTAGAGTTAGCAGCAGTAGTTTTTGCTTTGAAAGGATGGAGGCATTTTCTTTATGGAGCCAGATGTGAGTTATACACTGACCATAAAAGTCTCAAATATTTCTTCACTCAAAAGGAATTGAATATGAGACAGAAGTGTTGGTTGGAATTAATCAAGGATTATGATTTAACAACCAATTACACCCCAGGGAAAGCAAATGTTGTACCAGATGCTTTAAGCAGAAAGAGTGCAGATATTCAGCCTAGCAACAGGGAGCTACCAAAAGAGTTACAAATGGACTTGGAAAGATTAGAACTGCAATTCATCAGAGCAGAGGTTTTTGGAGGATTGGCTACTATGTAGGTAGTTGCAGAGCAGGAAAGTGATCTTAAGCAAGAAATTTTTAGACATCAAGAAGAAGATCCTTTTATTGCTGAGGAAATTCGGAGGATATCTCAAGGGAAAAACAGTTTTTCGCCTTGGGTATTATGGGTCTTTATGGTTTCAAGATCGTCTATGTGCTCCAGATGTGAATGAGATCAGAAATGTCATACTCAAGGAAGCACATAATACACCATATTCTATACATCCAGGGAGTACTAAGATGTATATGGATTTGAAAGAACTATTCTGGTGGAATAACATGAAAAGAGATATTGCTAAATATGTATTTGAATGCCATACTTTTCAAAGGGTGAAAGCTGAACATCAAAGTCCAGCAGGACCATTACACCCCTTAGAAATTCCTGAATGGAAATGGGAGGAAATAGGTATGGACTTCATTACAGGATTGCCTATGACATCAAAAAGGAAGGATATGATATGGGTAATTGTGGACAGACTCACTAAGAGTGCACATTTTATTCCAGTGAATCAAAAGGATAATGCCGAGAAGTTAGTTGAAGTATATGTCAAAGAGATAGTAAGTAAGCATGGAGTACCCAAAAAGATCGTAACTGATAGGGGATCAGTGTTTACTTCAGCATTTTGGAAGCAATTGCATGAAGCTCTTGGTTCAAAGTTAGATTTCAGCACGACATATCATCCTGAGACAAGAGGTCAAACTGAAAGAACAAATCAAATACTAGAAGACATGTTGAGAGCTTGTGCACCAGATTTTGGAGGAACATGGGAAGATCACCTACCATTGGCAGAATTTTCTTATAACAATAGCTATCAGAGTAGTCTGAAGGCAGCTCCATATGAGATTCTGTATGGAAGGAAGTTGTCACATCCCAAGATTTTCCAAATCTTGTAATGTGAAAAATAAATGAATAAAATAAAACTTTGTTGATTTTCAGGGTAAGAAGAAACTTTTTGAATCCAATTGGAAGCTTTCAAACCTATATGGATCAAATAAAATCCTAAAGGGATTTAAAAAGATAAATAAACAATAAAGCTAAAAATATTTGGAATTACTATTTTTGAATCTTTTAATAAAAAGATTTGGTTTTCAAATGAAAAGGTAGAAATATAAATAAGGATTATTTTATGGAGCCAAATTAAACCTTGGCCAAACTTTTGAAATAAAGTATTTCTATTTGATAAAAATAGTAAAGGATTTTTAAATAAAATAATAAGGATTTAATATCCAAGTTTATTAAAAATAAAGCTTTTACTATTTTAATTAAACATCAAAACTTATTTATTTATTTTAAACAAGTTTTCCAAATATTCTATATTTTCAAATTAAACCTACTGATTTGGTTTCGATATTTTTGGATTTCAAATGGAGATTTTAAATAATAAATCAAACCCTATTTGATTTAATAACTAAGGTCCATTTTATATAATTAATAAATGGATCCTAAAAAGATTAAAAATATTATTTTGTTTTGGACTTTGATTTGTGTTGATAAACAGAGCTAAACTCAATATAAAGTTTAGTGAAAGTTTATTTGATTTGGTTGTTTGAATTGTGATTTGAATTTCAAAACAGAAATTGAATTGGAAAAAGGAAAAAGATTCAGAACAAAAAAAAATAGAATCAAACCAACCCAACCCAGCAAGCCCACTAGGCCCAGTTAGCCCATTCCCTCTCACCCCGCAGAAAATCGTTTCGCACTCCGCAACTCACCCACTCAGCGACTGACCGGTGGACCCCCGTCCCCTCTCTTTCTCTCACGCTGCCAAGCGGCCCCACCTGCCTCGTCAGCGTCTTCAACCGCGGACTCGTTCTTCCTCCTCGCTGCCGTTCACTGTCAATCAAATCCTCGAGTAAATTCACTTAATTGCAGCGTTGATTCCGCACGGTAACCTCGCTCACTTAAGCGCCCACTCCCCCTCTCCATTTCCCCTCTGTCGCCAGAACCTATACGCCCCCAGGCCGCTCCAATTAGCGTCTAGACCCCGCCCTGCTCCGAAGAGCTCGCAACCGAATTCCTGCAGCCTCGCGCCACCCCTTGCCTCCCCGAGCACACGGGCAAGTTCCCCAGGACCTGGCGCATCTTTCTGCATCCGCAGCTCGCTCGCACGCGCCCCTGAGCCTCGAGAGCGACGACTCCAAGCGCCGCCACCGTCTGTTTGCTACTCTGGCAAGTCCTCCAGGTAGTGTCTGACCGCCCCTCTCCTCCTCCTTCACGCTCGCATCACCGCTATGACTTTGCGCGTCAAACAGTGCTTCCCGTTTGTCTCCTCATGAACCGTAGCCTCGCCTCCAACAACGCCCGAGCGTACCCGTCGCCAGGAGCAACTCCGGCGAGCCATTGTCCTCACCCCCGTGCGCCCCTCGACGAGATACTGCCACGTTGAGCACCAGCGAAGCACGACGATCTCGGTGAGCATCATCCCATCCTCTCTCGCTTCCTGCTTCACCAGCACCGCCACCATCTGACCGCGTCGCCGCTCGCCGTTGACCTTGCGCCGCCAGTTAGTGACAAGCAGAGGATAGCCGTCTGATCTCGATCTAGTGGATAGGAAAGAAACTTAGGCGAAGGGGTATGTTTGCTTCTGAGCCACACGATTTACTTTAGATCCAACGCGCCAGAGTAGCTGATCCGGACGAAACGGTATGGACGAATCAGAATAGGACGCGTGTCCCAGTCTGTCTGATTTAAACAGAATTTGATCTATTAGATTTCCAATTTTGTAAATTGCATAACTTTAGTTCTACACGTTCAAAATTTGCAAACTTTATATCAATGGAATCAGCAAGACAAGACCTAGCCAACCATGCACTTTTTTTAGTAAAAAGCTTCTGGTAAAATGTTTGTTTTTGCAGAAACATATGTATGCTTGTTTCAGATGTAAAAAATTATTCAAAAATGTTTTTGGGGATAAAATCTTTTGCAAATGGTGTGTTTTGAACCTACTGACCATAGGAATCACTTTGTGGTTTCAAAAATATATTTGGTGATGCAAAAGAATGAATCTTGGATTTAAAACTAATTCTAGTCAAATAAAATATGGTTTATTTATTAAAAATGGTTTTGGAAGAAAACCTTTGGGAAATGTTTTGTTTTAAACTCTCTGACCCCAAACACCAAGTTTTATGATTTGAAAATGTATTTTGTGAAACCTATAGATTAATGCCTTAGTAAAAACATTTCTACACCACATAAAATGATACCTTGTTTTGAAAATGGTTTATGAAGTGAAATCTTTGGCAAATGACTTTGCCACTTTCTAAAATGACCATTATGTGTTTTCAAATGTTTATGACCCATTAGGAACCACTCTTTCAAATAAAACAAAGCTTGGCATGCTTGCATGCATTACTTTGACTTTATCATTTTATGTGATGAATTGCTTGAATGGTAGATTGAAATATTGTTTGCTTGATTGAAATGTAGTGAATTGAAGTGTGTGAACATTGCAAAGATCAAGGAGTGAACTTATACCCTCTACCAAAAAGGCAAGTGATGCTTCATACTTTTGTCCCATTACTTTCACTATGCATTAGTGATTTTTCTAAGTAAAACTTGCATGGAATTTTTGCTAACTGTAAACCATGCTATGGGAAAACCTAGTAGATGAAACCTTAGTAGAATTTCCTAAGTTAAGATTCCTACTACTATCATGCTTAGCTTAGGTAATAGAAAACAAGGGTGGAATATATACATTCATACTATGGAAAAATTTCTAAGTCTGAGGACTTGTGTTTTTGTTTAATAAAACAACTAAGTTAATGAATCACCTGGGTGGAATGGTAATTGCTTGGTGGTTTTTGGTTGAGTGGTTACACAAGGCCCATGGATATGGTTTACCTTGTGTATCACACTTGTGGATTGCCACCCAGGAACAAAGAGATTTGAGATGTCAAATGTTGAGAAGCTTCAAGTGCAACCACTTGGCATTATGGGCTCTGCCTGGATCATATAGGTTGCTAGAACTTAGCCATTTGGACAGTTGGTGGTAGTGGGAATGATAGGTTGGAGCGCGTCCATTTGGTCTAAGGAAAGGCTTCTGAAAGATCTTGTCTTGGTGAAACCAAGTCTTGTGGGGAAAGTGCACCACCTCTGTAGAGTGTAAAATCTAAGTACTTAGCCATGTCCCTAGTAAAGGACAATTTGAGCATCAAGACATGGAAGCAATCAAGAATCTCATCATCCAAATTTCTAAGTTAAAAACTTGTGGTTAAACAAGGGTTAAAGGATCTTCAATCTTTGATTGGGAGATGCCATGGGAAAGATTATTTTGTCAAGCAAAAACTTAGTGTTTTCAAATGATAAGGAAAAATCTATTTTGAGCAATGCAAGCCTAAGCTCTACTTAGCCAAATGCATATAGATGATAGACTCCACTATACTACCATAGTATCACTTGCCAATACAATTCAAATGTATTGACCCTTGTGGCGGTAACTTGTTGTGTTGCAGGTTTGTTTGATTTAGTGAAGTGTGTTGATTAGGATTACAAAGTCTACAACCAACATGTCTGCTTGTGGCACTTTGAAGATGAAGGACCCCATGCTTATAGATATTCTGCTGCAATGTAATGTAATAGCCGAATGAGCTATGTACGATGTAATAAAATTATGTTATTCCTGGTTATAAAGTTGTATTATGACCTCTGTTTCTTGATACTACATCTTAACTGTGGATGCTAGCTATTGATCCAGGGACTAGCATTGTAAACACAGGGGACTCTACCTTATTAAAGGTTGGGAACCTTATAGATGGTATCAGAGCATTGTGTTGCCTGTAGGATTTGTAAACCTAGGATTGGACAAAAACCCTTAGAAAAATAGGAGTTGTATTTGTTCCAAAACTTATTTACAAACAATCTTGTAAACTCTTTCCTCAACCATTTTGGTTTTGACTCTACATCTCTTCTATTTCAACTTGATGGACAAGCCTACCCCATGGCCAAAGACTTCACTATGTGCAAAGGACTTCATCAACTCTAATGACTTCAACATCTTCAACTCTAATGACTTCAACATCTTCAGCATTTTCACCAAGGACTTCAACCTTGGATATCACTAAGGACAAGTGAGACAAGAAGTCTTGCTCAAGGATTTGGAGACTAAGGAAACACAACTTAGAAGGAACCATGATCACCTTTGAAGTTTTGTGACCAAGAGTTTCCCAAGGAAACCATGATCTCATGTAAGAAGAATCAACCAAGAAAGATGGAAAGATCTCAAGTGAACCATATAGATGGACCACCAAATTTTTTTAAGACAAACCCACCAACTTATGTGGTGTAACAAAAATATTTTTGGTTGCCTAAAAATATGCTTGAAACTTGTTGTTTGAGTGAAATGTTTGGCTTGTGATTTCTTGCACATTGCTTGAGTGAATTGTGATGTGTGTGATTAAAATTATTTCCTTGGAAATATTTTTGCCTATTCTAATCCCAATTCAACCCAAACAGATGACTTCTCCAAGAGACTCGAACATCAAGGATGGTGACACCAACAACAACCAAGAGGACAACATGAGAGAACTTATAGCAAACCAAAACCAGTTGAGCCAAATGACAACTCATCTTTTAGCCAACAACAATGGACTAGATCCAGCCATACAAAGGATTTTGAAACTTCAATCCCAATTGTTGCAAGGATTGGTTACTCAAATGATCAACATGGGAGAAAACTTTTCCCAAAGAGCTAATGACAACAAGGATGACAAAGATGTTATTCTAGAAGGAACCCAAGCATGCAATATTTGTAGAGACAAGGATCATACATCCAAAGAGCATGAAGATCAATGCCCCAAGAAGAGAGAAAGATTTCCCACCTTTGAGGTGAGATGTGAAGAGCATGAACTAGAAGAACTCCTAGCTTTGGAGAGACCCAAAAAGAAGAAGAAGGACATAAGCCAGTTGCAATGTTACAATTGCAAAGAGATGGGACACTATGCCAGTGAATGCCCAGAAAAGAAGAAGAGCCAAGAAGACAAACAAAAGCTAGTGAAACCCAAGATAAGGAAGGATATTAGCCAAGTGATGTGCATCCACTGCAAAGAGTTAGGACATTATGCATCATATTGTCTAGAGAAGCCACCTCAAGACCTCAGCCTTATCACATGTTTCAAATGCAAGGAACTAGGACACTATGCAAACTTCTGTCCAGGAAAGTTACACCAAGATCCCAAGCAAGCCAAGATGTAATTTAGTTGGAAAATATTTTAAGGGTGGTAGTACCCTAGATGCTTTGAGCCAACTTGTAACCCTAGCTTTCCCAAATCTCGGGACGAGATTTATTTTAAGGGTGGTAGCCTGTCACATCCCAAGATTTTCCAAATCTTGTAATGTGAAAAATAAATGAATAAAATAAAACTTTGTTGATTTTCAGGGTAAGAAGAAACTTTTTGAATCCAATTGGAAGCTTTCAAAACTATATGGATCAAATAAAATCCTAAAGGGATTTAAAAAGATAAATAAACAATAAAGCTAAAAATATTTGGAATTACTATTTTTGAATCTTTTAATAAAAAGATTTGGTTTTCAAATGAAAAGGTAGAAATATAAATAAGGATTATTTTATGGAGCCAAATTAAACCTTGGCCAAACTTTTGAAATAAAGTATTTCTATTTTATAAAAATAGTAAAGGATTATTAAATAAAATAATAAGGATTTAATATCCAAGTTTATTAAAAATAAAGCTTTTACTATTTTAATTAAACATCAAAACTTATTTATTTATTTTAAACAAGTTTTCCAAATATTCTATATTTTCAAATTAAACCTACTGATTTGGTTTTGATATTTTTGGATTTCAAATGGAGATTTTAAATAATAAATCAAACCCTATTTGATTTAATAACTAAGGTCCATTTGATTTAATTAATAAATGGATCCTAAAAAGATTAAAAATATTATTTTGTTTTGGACTTTGATTTGTGTTGATAAACAGAGCTAAACTCAATATAAAGTTTAGTGGAAGTTTATTTGATTTGGTTGTTTGAATTGTGATTTGAATTTCAAAACAGAAATTGAATTGGAAAAAGGAAATAGATTCAGAACAAAAAAATAGAATCAAACCAACCCAACCCAGCAAGCCCACTAGGCCCAGTTAGCCCATTCCCTCTCACCCCGCAGAAAAACGTTTCGCACTCCGCAACTCACCCACTCAGCGACTGACCGGTGGACCCCCGTCCCCTTTCTTTCTCTCACGCTGCCAAGCGGCCCCACCTGCCTCGTCAGCGTCTTCAACCGCGGACTCGTTCTTCCTCCTCGCTGCCGTTCACTGTCAATCAAATCCTCGAGTAAATTCACTTAATTGCAGCGTTGATTCCGCACGGTAACCTCGCGCACTTAAGCACCCACTCCCCCTCTCCATTTCCCCTTTGTCGCCAGAACCTATACGCCGCCAGGCTGCTCCAATTAGCGCCTAGACCCCGCCCTGCTCCGACGAGCTCGCAATCGAATTCCGGAAGCCTCGCGCCACCCCTTGCCTCCCCGAGCACATGGGCAAGTTCCCCAGGACCTGGCGCATCTTTCTGCATCCGCGGCTCGCTCGCGCGCGCCCCTGAGCCTCGACAGCGACGACTCCAAGAGTCGCCACCATCTATTTGCTACTCCGGCGAGTCCTCCAGGTAGTGTCTGACCGCCCCTCTCCTCCTCCTTCACGCTCGCATCACCGCTATGACTTTGTGCGTCTAACAGTGCTTCCCGTTTGTCTCCTCGTGAACCGTAGCCTCGCCTCCAACGACGCCCGAGCGTACCCGTCGCCAGGAGCAACTCCGGCGAGCCATTGTCCTCACCCCCGTGCGCCCCTCGACGAGATACTGCCACGTTGAGCACCAGCGAAGCACGACGATCTCGGTGAGCATCATCCCATCCTCTCTCGCTTCCTGCTTTACCAGCACCGCCACCATCTGACCGCGCCGCCGCTCGCCGTTGACCTTGCGCCGCTAGTTAGTGACAAGCAGAGGATAGCCGTCCAATCTCGATCTAGTGGATAGGAAAGAAACTTAGGCGAAGGGGTATGTTTGCTTCTGAGCCACACGATTTACTTTAGATCCAACGCGCCAGAGTAGCTGATCCGGACGAAACGGTATAGACGAATCAGAATAGGACGCGTGTCCCAGTCTGTCTGATTTAAACAGAATTTGATCTATTAGATTTCCAATTTTGTAAATTGCATAACTTTAGTTCTACACGTCCAAAATTTGCAAACTTTATATCAATGGAATCAGCAAGACAAGCCCTATCCAACCATGCACTTTGTTTAGTAAAAAGCTTCTGGTAAAATGTTTGTTTTTGCAGAAACATATGTATGCTTGTTTCGGATGTAAAAAATTATTCAAAAATGTTTTTGGGGATAAAATCTTTTGCAAATGGTGTGTTTTGAACCTACTGACCATAGGAATCACTTTGTGGTTTCAAAAATATATTTGGTGATGCAAAAGAATGAATCTTGGATTTAAAACTAATTCTAGTCAAATAAAATATGGTTTATTTATTAAAAATGGTTTTGGAATAAAACCTTTGGGAAATGTTTTGTTTTAAACTCTCTGACCCCAAACACCAAGTTTTATGATTTGAAAATGTATTTTGTGAACCCTATAGATTAATGCCTTAGTAAAAACATTTCTACACCACATAAAATGATACCTTGTTTTGAAAATGGTTTATGAAGTGAAATCTTTGGCAAATGACTTTGCCACTTTCTAAAATGACCATTAGGTGTTTTCAAATGTTTATGACCCATTAGGAACCACTCTTTCAAATAAAACAAAGCTTGGCATGCTTGCATGCATTACTTTGACTTTATCATTTTATGTGATGAATTGCTTGAATGGTAGATTGAAATATTGTTTGCTTGATTGAAATGTAGTGACTTGAAGTGTGTGAACATTGCAAAGATCAAGGAGTGAACTTATACCCTGTACCAAAAAGGCAAGTGATGCTTCATACTTTTGTCCCATTACTTTCACTATGCATTAGTGATTTTTGTAAGTAAAACTTGCATGGAATTTTTGCTAAGTGTAAACCATGCTATGGGAAAACCTAGTAGATGAAACCTTAGTAGAATTTCCTAAGTTAAGATTCCTACTACTATCATGCTTAGCTTAGCTAATAGAAAACAAGGGTGGAATATATACATTCATACTATGGAAAAATTTCTAAGTCTGAGGACTTGTGTTTTTGTTTAATAAAACAACTAAGTTAATGAATCACCTGGGTGGAATGGTAATTGCTTGGTGGTTTTTGGTTGAGTGGTTACACAAGGCCCATGGATATGGTTTACCTTGTGTATCACACTTGTGGATTACCACCCAGGAACAAAGAGATTTGAGATGTCAAATGTTGAGAAGCTTCAAGTGCAACCACTTGGCATTATGGGCTATGCCTTGATCATATAGGTTGCTAGAACTTAGCCATTTGGACAGTTGGTGGTAGTGGGAATGATAGGTTGGAGCGCGTCCATTTGGTCTAAGGAAAGGCTTCTGAAAGATCTTGTCTTGGTGAAATCAAGTCTTGTGGGGAAAGTGCACCACCTCTGCAGAGTGTAAAATCTAAGTACTTAGCCATGTCCCTAGTAAAGGACAATTTGAGCATCAAGACATGGAAGCAATCAAGAATCTCATCATCCAAATTTCTAAGTTAAAAACTTGTGGTTGAACAAGGGTTAAAGGATCTTCAATCTTTGATTGGGAGATGCCATGGGAAAGATTATTTTGTCAAGCAAAAACTTAGTGTTTTCAAATGATAAGGAAAAATCTATTTTGAGCAATGCAAGCCTAAGCTCCACTTAGCCAAATGCATATAGATGATAGACTCCACTATACTACCATAGTATCACTTGCCAATACAATTCAAATGTATTGACCCTTGAGGCTGTAACTTGTTGTGTTGCAGGTTTGTTTGATTTAGTGAAGTGTGTTGATTAGGATTACAAAGTCTTCAACCAACATGTCTGCCTCTGGCACTTTGAAGATGAAGGACCCCATGCTTATAGATATTCTGCTGCAATGTAATGTAATAGCTGAATGAGCTATGTAAGATGTAATAAAATTATGTTATTCCTGGTTATAAAGTTGTATTATGACCTTTGTTTCTTGATATTACATCTTAACTGTGGATGCTAGCTATTGATCCAGGGACTAGCATTGTAAACACAGGGGACTCTACCTTATTAAAGGTTGGGAACCTTATAGAAGTGTAGATCACCAATATGTTGGTATGAACCTGGAAGTAGCAAAGAATTTGCGCCAGATTACATCAAGGAGAGACAAGATATCATTGATAAGATTAGGGATAGACTGAAAATAGCCCAGAGCAGGCAGAAAAGTTATGCGGATCAAAGTCGAAGATCATGGCATCCAAAAGTAGGAGATATGGTCTATTTGAAAGTAAGTCCAATGAAAGAAGTAAAAAGATTCGGAGTTAAAGGGAAATTGAGTCCAAGATATATCGGACCATTCAAGATACTAAGTCAAAACAGAACTATAGCTTATGCTTTAGAGTTACCATCAAGATTGGCTCAAGTGCATAATGTTTTCCACGTGTCACAACTTCGCAAATGTTTGAAAGTTCCAGATGATGCAATCACACATGAAGAGATAGAACTACAAGCAAACCTGACTTATATTGAAAAGCCTATAAGATTCTGGAAGAAAACTGGAAAAGATTGAGGAACAGAACAATCAAATATTGCAAGGTATAGTGGGAACATCACCCTGAGAGGGAAGCCACATGGGAGAAGGAAGAGGATTTAAGAAAAGCTTATCCAGAACTATTCAGGTACATCTCCACAAACTTCGGGACGAAGTTTAATTTAAGGGGGGAAGTCTGTAACATCCCAGTATTTAGGACCTAACGAAGGGTAGATTTAGGAATATGAATTGTTGCATGCATTTATTTGTAAAAATGTGGGTAAATTTTTCGCCTAATAAAACCATGAGTGATCAATGTTTTTTCTTACTTTGAGATTAGGTTTAGTCTTAAAGGAGGATTGCTATAAACTTTGATATGATCTTAAGGGAATTATGGGTGTATTGAAATGAGTTTGAATTTTAAAACTTAAGTGTTTGAATAATAATTTAAATGATTTAGATATAAGATTTGAATCTTAATTTAATTAAGAGATAAGTATTATAACTTAAATCTTATCTAAAAACAATATTGAATATGAAATTCATTTCATATTATTAATACATAAACAAGTTATAAAGAATGTAACATACTAAAGTCATTCTAAACTTCACAATTTACAAAAGAGTAAAGAATAAGAATATTCTTTATTAATAATAATATAATCTTTATTACAACTAAATAAAATAAAGATTACAAGAAATATAAAATAAAAAAATTACAAAAGAATGAGAAAATTACATTTGAATATTTACTAACTATCCTATATCTAAATCTACACTAAATCTTCATCTTTATCTTTGTACCTGCAAAACAAAGACAAATAGAAACAAAATAAGATTAGTGTTAGTATATTTCTCTCAGATATGTAGTGAAGTGCACTTGACAAAATCATCATTGAGAAATGTTATAAAAGGGGCAAGTTTCACCAATATGAAAGATTTCATCTTTCATAAAATCAAAGCCAGAATGCAAATGACAGCCAAGAGGGACCAATTCACCAGCCAGGTGAAAGTAATCTGGTAATGGTAAGTTCAAAAATTCTGAACCTATCCACAAGTGCATAGTAGGCTGTCACATCCTGTAGAGGTCCCAACCCAATAAGGTATGGTCCTCCTGTGTTTTACAATGCTAGTCCCTGGATCAATAGCTAGCATCCACAGTTAAGATGTAATATCAAGATACAAAGGTCATAATATAAATTTATAACCAGGAATAACATAAGTTTATTACATCAAACCTAGCTCATTTGGCTATTACATTACATTTGCAGCGGAGTAACTATAAGTATGGGTCCATCATCTTCAAAGTGCCACAGGCAGATGTTGGCTGTAGATTTTGTAGTCCTAGTCAATCAAACAATCTTCATTTTAAAACAATCATCCTGCAACATTACAAGTTACAGCCACAAGGGTCAATACATTTTGATTTGTATTGGCAAGCTTCACTTTTATGTATAATAAGAGTGGATCCTATCATTATATGCATATTTGGCTAAGTAGAGTTTAAGGCTTATTTGCATAAAGCAATGTTTTATCCTATCATTTCAAAAATGGTTTTGAAGTCTTTTGTCAAATTTTCTTTTCCAAGTTCCTTGAACTCCTTGGTAGAAACTCAAGTGTTCAAATCCTTGTCAAAATCTCTTGAGCACCTTGGTAACCCCAAGTGCAACAAGTTTTATCAAAACTCATGAGTCCCTTGGTAAAGCCCCAAGTACTTCATGCTCTTGAGCACCTTGGTAACCCCAAGTGCAACAAGTTTTACAAAATCTCTTTGAATTCCTTGGTAGACACACAAGGGCATCAAGTTTTTATATTAGAAGTTGGAATGTCGAGATCTCCCATAGTTCAAACTTTAGTTGCTCAGTATTGTCCATAACCGGGGACACGGCTAAGTACTTAGATTTTATTAACTTCTGCAGAAGGAGTACACTTTACCCACATGACACAAACCCATCTTGTTGCCACCAGTGGCCTACTGGATTAGTGCTCACCAAGATGGAGTACTGGCAGATTGAGAATGTGACGAAGTCTTTCCAAAAGGTCCTCCCATACATCATTGCTAGCTTTGTCTTCAGCCCCCATGAAGCATTCCAGATCCCCATGTCCAGTAACTAAAGACAATGTATGGGTCTTCCTAATGTAATTGACTAAGCCAGAGCCATAATAGCATGTGGTTGCACACGAAAGCCACAATTGGAGAAGCATGTTTGATCTCTAAGTTTCCTAGGTGGTTTTCTTTTGGAGCACAACACAAAGTGATTGCCATAGACATGGTCTCCTTTTGTTGCCATCTTCTCCAAAATTCAAAGTATCCTCCACCTAGGTGGTTCATTGAGTCCTTGTTTTATTATGTAAAACACAAGTCCTTTTCTCAACCTTTGTAAAATCACAACATGTATCTCTTTTTCATAACATAGCTTGGCTAAGCATGTATAACTTCAATATTTTCACTAAGGTGTGTATAGGGAATCCTATTAGGATTTAGCATAGCATAAGTACAAAAATATCTTTTCATGCATGTTTTCAAATCCACTAAGTATAATGAAAATAGTAGGACTTTTGTATGAGAGTGTAACTTGCCTTTTTGTTTAGGGAATGATAGTCACTTCTTGATCTTGCTAGTCTCACACTTTGCTAATTTTACTACAATCAAACAAGCATAGTATCAAGTAGCATTCCACCATTCAAACAATAATTCACATACACAAAGCAATGGTTCCTAAGTCTTGTAAAAAGAGGGTTCTATTGCAAAGTTGGTCTCTACTAGGTTTATAAACTTTGTAAGGTCCACATTGGTCATTTACCAAAATGGCAAAGTCATTTGCAATTGGGTTTTATCCTAAGACTATTTTAAAATTCTTTCATCATTTTATGTGGTGAAAATTATTCTTATCCAAGCAAAACTTTAGGTTTTGCACCAAGTAAGTTGCTCTTGGCAAGGCTTGGTGTTTTTGGGTCAGTAAATTTTGTCCATAACACTTTCCCAAAGTTTTCTTTGCACAAACTTTTCCATAATAAAATCAATGAGTTTTATTTGGCTAGAAAATGACTAAGTTAACTAATTCAACTTAAATTACACAAAATCATTTTTAACACTATGGGTTGGTTCCTAGGGTTAGTAGGGTCACATAAATCCATTTTGCAAAAGATTTAATCCTAAAATCAATTTTTAAACAATTTTTATACTCTAAACAAGTACACAAATGTTTCTGTAATTTCAAACAAGCTAACAGATACTATTTTCAAAACTAAGGCCATGATTAGCTAGGGCTTGTTCTCCTGATTTCTTTGATATAAAATTTGTAATTTTTGGACGTGTGGTTTGAAAATTACAAGGGTTTGAAGTTTGCATTTTATTCTGTTTTCAAAACTGGTTTTAGATTCTAATACAGGCCACGCGTCGCGTTGTGATTGGTCGATACCGATTCGTTTGGATCGCGTGTTGCGGCGCGTTGGATCAAGTCAGATCGTGCGGCACAGGATCATCACTTACCCCTTCGTTAACATTCTATCCTATCCGTCAGATCCAGATCCTACGGTTACTAACACGCTTGCCAAAATCTGGCGGCGCTCGTCAGCTGCGCGCGGCGGCGACGGTCGGTCAGTGGCGGCGCTGGTGAAATAGGAGGCGAGAGAGGAAGGGAGTAGGCTCACCGAGGTCGTAGTTGGTTGGGGAAGCTCAACGTGTGGTCGACGAGGCAGGGGGCACACGGGAATGGTGGCGATTGCTCGCCGGAGACTTCGTCGGCGTCGGGTGGTCTCGTCCGCGGTCGTGGGCGACGCTGTGGATCATCCCGAAGCAAAACAATGATGCGGTTAGACGCAGAAAGGTGTGGCGAGTGCGGGAGTGTGAACGAGGAGGCGCGGGGCGGTCTGGTTCACCTGGGAGACGTCGCCGGAGAGGAAACAGACATGGCGGCGCTCTGTGCTTGACGATGGCGAGGATTGGGGGCGCCCTAAGACAAACGAGAAGTGTCGTTAGGTTCGTATGAGCTTGGAGATCATCATCGTGTACTCGGGGAGGAGAGGGGTGACCGGAATCTACCTGCGGAGCTCGTCGGAGTAAGATGCAGACGGTGGTGACGGTGGTCGAGGTGGTTGCCAACGCTTGGGGTCGCTCGGGGCAAGCTGGTGTTACGGGGATGATCGCCAGGAGGTGGGGATCACGAGAGGATGGTAGAGGAGGCAAGGGGCGGTGAGGCTTTGTCTGAATTGCTCGAGGAGGGTCGTCGGAGTAGCAGCGGTACAGAGGAAAATTGGGGCGGCCTGGAGGCAGAGGGGAGGCGATGTCTGAGGGAACACGGAGGAGAGAGCGAGACGATTAAAAGGGCGAGGTCGCGGTGAGGGATTAACGCGGCGTTAAGGCGAATTAAACGCGCGGAATCAAGGCCTGCAACGACAGCGAGGTGAGGGCGTGGTTCGCGCGAGGAAGAAGACGGCTGGGAAAGTGGGGTCCGCTGGTCAGTGGGAAAAGAAAAGAGGGGAGGGTCCACCAGTCATTCTCTCAGTGGGTTTGATAACGCGTGCGAATCGTTTTCTTTCGGGGTGAGGGAGCTGGGCTGTTTCTGGGCTTGTTGGGCTGCCTGGGCTGGGTTTGTCCTTTTCCATTTTTTTTATTCTGTAACTCTTTCCTTTTCCTTTTCTGATTTCTGTTTTGAATTCCCAATCAAACAAATATCAACCAAATCAATTCAAT
Organism: Avena sativa; assembly: GCA_916181665.1. Classification (NCBI taxonomy): domain Eukaryota; kingdom Viridiplantae; phylum Streptophyta; class Magnoliopsida; order Poales; family Poaceae; genus Avena; species Avena sativa. The sequence goes on from OV702283.1 coordinate 28,579,656, forward strand.
CAACACTCAAATTTTGTAATATTGAAATTAGTTCTGTTTAGTAATATGGTCAAAAGCCCAAAATAAAATAATAATAACTTTATTAATCCATTCTTTAATTAAATAAAATGGAACTTTATTTATTTATCATGGTTTGATTTATTTAATAATAATTCTCATTTGAAATCACTTTCAAATCTAAATCAGTAGGTTTATTTGGAAATAAAGAATATTTGGGAGATTTGTTTTAAAACAAAATAACCTCTTATTTTTGGGTCCATTAGTAACTAAATAAAATGGGCCTTAGTTATTAAATCAAATAGAGTTTGATTCTATTAATAAAATCTTTATTTGAAACAAAAACCAAATCTGTAGGTTTTATTTGGAAATATTAAATACTTGGAAACTTGTTTTAGACAAAATAACATTTTATTTTAGAGTCCATTATTAAACAGTCTTTCTTTATTAAACCAACTAGGGTTTGCTTTATTTAGAACATTTATTTTAAAATCTAAAATAAAGCCAGAACACTTTATTTAAGAAAATAAAATACCTAGAAAGCTTATTTAAAATAATTTAACAAGCTTTGATGTTTTTTAAAATAGTAAAACCTTTTATTAAATAAAGTTGGATATTAAATTCCTTATTATTTTATTTATACAATCCTTTATTATTTTTAATTAAACCTTTGCTATTTTATTTAAAATCAAATGTTTCAATTCAAAAGCTTGGCCAAGGTTTAATTGGTTTTATAAAATAATCTTTATTTATAAATCCATCTTTTCTTTTGAATACCAAATCTTTTATTAAGAGATCCAAAATATTATTTTAAATATTTTTATTTTCCTTTAATAAAAGTTTATCTTTTTAGATCTCTTTAGGATTTATTTGTTTCAAATTGGTTTGAGGTTCCATTTGAATTCAAAAAAATTTCTTCTGGCTCTGAAAATCAAACAAAGTTTTTATTTTATTCATTTATTTTCACATTACAAGATTTGGAAAATCTTGGGATGTGACAGGCTACCACCCTTAAAATAAATCTCGTCCCGAGATTTGGGAGGCTGAGGTTACAAGCAAGTTCAAAAACAACTAGGGTACTACCACCCTTAAAATTTTTCAAACAAAAGTTACATATTGGCCTTCTTGGGTCCTGGAAAACTCTTCTAAGCAAACTCTTGCTTTAATTCTACACTTGATTCATGGGCCAAGGTTGAGTTTCTCCATAGGCTTGTTCAACTTGTTTTTCATCCTTTCTGGACAGTTGCTTGCATAATGTCCTGGATTCTTGCAGTTGAAACAATTAATGTCCTTGAGTTCTTTGCTTTGCTCTTGTGGGCAAGTTGCTACGTAGTGGCCTGGTTCCTTGCAGTTGTTGCACCACACTTGGTCAATCTCTTTATTCTTCTTGTTCTCTGGGCATCCACTGGAGTAGTGTCCCATTTCTTTACATTTACGACATTGCACAAGGCTCATGTCCTGCTTGGGCTTCTTGATTTTCCTTGATCCTTTGAATTGGGTTGTCTTGTTTGGATGTAGGAGTGGTCCTTTTCCTTTGGTAGACTTGGATCCTTCTTGTATCCTTTGTTCCACCATGGCATAGATAGGACATAGACCTGGAGTATGATCACTTCCTTCACACAAGTAGCAAGTAGCTTGAGAGGTAGGACATTGTCCAACAGGATGATCTTCTTCACAATTGGGGCATTGTCCTTCATGCTCCTTGGCAGTATGATCCTTGTCTCCACAAATAATGCAAGCTGGGGCTCCATCTAGAACAATATTCTTTTCATCCCTGTTATCATAAACTCTCTGTGGATAGCTTTCTTCTATGCTAATCATTTGATTAGTCACCTTAAGCATCAGTTGAGACTGCTCTTCCAAAAACCTTTGGAGTGCTGGATCCTTATCACTATTGTTAACTAGGAACTGAGCTGTTAGTTGGTTCAACTGGTGTTGGGTTGCTATGAGCTCTCTCATGCTGTCAGCTTGGTTGGTGTTGGTGTCATCAACCTTGGAGTCCTTTGGAGTAGTCATCTGTTTGGGTTGAAGGGAGTTTAGAATAGGCATGTTATTTCTAGGAATTATTTCTATTCACACACATCACATCTCACACAAGCAATGTGCATGCAATCACAAACAATCATTTCACTCAAACAACAAAGTTCAAGCACATACTTAGGCAACAAAATATTTCTGTTACACCACATAAGTTGGTGGTTTTGACTTAACTAAAATGTGGTGGTCCATCTATATGGTTCACTTGTGGTCTTTCCTTCTTTCATGATTCTTCTTACTTGAGATCGTGGTTTCCTTGAGAAAAACTCTTGGTTGCAAAACTTCAAAGTTGTTGATGGCTCCTTCTTATTTTGCATTCCCTCAGTCTCCAATTCTTGAGTAGGATTTCCTTGTTTCACTTGTAGTCCTTAGTGGTATCCAAGTTGGAAGTCCTTGGTGAACATGCTGAAGATGTTGAAGTCATTAGAGTTGAAGAAGTTGAAGTCATTAGAGTTGGAAGTGTTGAGGAAGTCCCTTGCACATAGTGTAGTCTTGGCCATGGGTAGGTTTTTCCATCAAGTTAAAATAGAAGAGATGTAGAGTTGAAGCCAAAATGGTTGAGGAAAGAGTTTACAAGTGTTTTGTAAATAAGTTTTTGGAACAAAATACAACTCCTATTCTTCTAAGGGTTTTTGTCCAATCCTAGGTTTACAAATCCTACAGGCAACACAATGCTCTGATACCATCTGTAGAGGTCCCAACCCAATAAGGTATGGTCCTCCTGTGTTTTACAATGCTAGTCCCTGGATCAATAGCTAGCATCCACAGTTAAGATGTAATATCAAGATACAAAGGTCATAATATAAATTTATAACCAGGAATAACATAAGTTTATTACATCAAACCTAGCTCATTTGGCTATTACATTACATTTGCAGCGGAGTAACTATAAGTATGGGTCCATCATCTTCAAAGTGCCACAGGCAGATGTTGGCTGTAGATTTTGTAGTCCTAGTCAATCAAACAATCTTCATTTTAAAACAATCATCCTGCAACATTACAAGTTACAGCCACAAGGGTCAATACATTTTGATTTGTATTGGCAAGCTTCACTTTTATGTATAATAAGAGTGGATCCTATCATTATATGCATATTTGGCTAAGTAGAGTTTAAGGCTTATTTGCATAAAGCAATGTTTTATCCTATCATTTCAAAAATGGTTTTGAAGTCTTTTGTCAAATTTTCTTTTCCAAGTTCCTTGAACTCCTTGGTAGAAACTCAAGTGTTCAAATCCTTGTCAAAATCTCTTGAGCACCTTGGTAACCCCAAGTGCAACAAGTTTTATCAAAACTCATGAGTCCCTTGGTAAAGCCCCAAGTACTTCATGCTCTTGAGCACCTTGGTAACCCCAAGTGCAACAAGTTTTACAAAATCTCTTTGAATTCCTTGGTAGACACACAAGGGCATCAAGTTTTTATATTAGAAGTTGGAATGTCGAGATCTCCCATAGTTCAAACTTTAGTTGCTCAGTATTGTCCATAACCGGGGACACGGCTAAGTACTTAGATTTTATTAACTTCTGCAGAAGGAGTACACTTTACCCACATGACACAAACCCATCTTGTTGCCACCAGTGGCCTACTGGATTAGTGCTCACCAAGATGGAGTACTGGCAGATTGAGAATGTGACGAAGTCTTTCCAAAAGGTCCTCCCATACATCATTGCTAGCTTTGTCTTCAGCCCCCATGAAGCATTCCAGATCCCCATGTCCAGTAACTAAAGACAATGTATGGGTCTTCCTAATGTAATTGACTAAGCCAGAGCCATAATAGCATGTGGTTGCACACGAAAGCCACAATTGGAGAAGCATGTTTGATCTCTAAGTTTCCTAGGTGGTTTTCTTTTGGAGCACAACACAAAGTGATTGCCATAGACATGGTCTCCTTTTGTTGCCATCTTCTCCAAAATTCAAAGTATCCTCCACCTAGGTGGTTCATTGAGTCCTTGTTTTATTATGTAAAACACAAGTCCTTTTCTCAACCTTTGTAAAATCACAACATGTATCTCTTTTTCATAACATAGCTTGGCTAAGCATGTATAACTTCAATATTTTCACTAAGGTGTGTATAGGGAATCCTATTAGGATTTAGCATAGCATAAGTACAAAAATATCTTTTCATGCATGTTTTCAAATCCACTAAGTATAATGAAAATAGTAGGACTTTTGTATGAGAGTGTAACTTGCCTTTTTGTTTAGGGAATGATAGTCACTTCTTGATCTTGCTAGTCTCACACTTTGCTAATTTTACTACAATCAAACAAGCATAGTATCAAGTAGCATTCCACCATTCAAACAATAATTCACATACACAAAGCAATGGTTCCTAAGTCTTGTAAAAAGAGGGTTCTATTGCAAAGTTGGTCTCTACTAGGTTTATAAACTTTGTAAGGTCCACATTGGTCATTTACCAAAATGGCAAAGTCATTTGCAATTGGGTTTTATCCTAAGACTATTTTAAAATTCTTTCATCATTTTATGTGGTGAAAATTATTCTTATCCAAGCAAAACTTTAGGTTTTGCACCAAGTAAGTTGCTCTTGGCAAGGCTTGGTGTTTTTGGGTCAGTAAATTTTGTCCATAACACTTTCCCAAAGTTTTCTTTGCACAAAATTTTCCATAATAAAATCAATGAGTTTTATTTGGCTAGAAAATGACTAAGTTAACTAATTCAACTTAAATTACACAAAATCATTTTTAACACTATGGGTTGGTTCCTAGGGTTAGTAGGGTCACATAAATCCATTTTGCAAAAGATTTAATCCTAAAATCAATTTTTAAACAATTTTTATACTCTAAACAAGTACACAAATGTTTCTGTAATTTCAAACAAGCTAACAGATACTATTTTCAAAACTAAGGCCATGATTAGCTAGGGCTTGTTCTCCTGATTTCTTTGATATAAAATTTGTAATTTTTGGACGTGTGGTTTGAAAATTACAAGGGTTTGAAGTTTGCATTTTATTCTGTTTTCAAAACTGGTTTTAGATTCTAATACAGGCCACGCGTCGCGTTGTGATTGGTCGATACCGATTCGTTTGGATCGCGTGTTGCGGCGCGTTGGATCAAGTCAGATCGTGCGGCACAGGATCATCACTTACCCCTTCGTTAACATTCTATCCTATCCGTCAGATCCAGATCCTACGGTTACTAACACGCTTGCCAAAATCTGGCAGCGCTCGTCGGCTGCGCGCGGCGGCGACGGTCGGTCAGTGGCGGCGCTGGTGAAATAGGAGGCGAGAGAGGAAGGGAGTAGGCTCACCGAGGTCGTAGTTGGTTGGGGAAGCTCAACGTGTGGTCGACGAGGCAGGGGGCGCACGGGAATGGTGGCGATTGCTCGCCGGAGACTTCGTCGGCGTCGGGTGGTCTCGTCCACGGTCGTGGGCGACGCTGTGGATCATCCCGAAGCAAAACAATGATGCGGTTAGACGCAGAAAGGTGTGGCGAGTGCGGGAGTGTGAAGGAGGAGGCGCGGGGCGGTCTGGTTCACCTGGGAGACGTCGCCGGAGAGGAAACAGACATGGCGGCGCTCTGTGCTTGACGATGGCGAGGATTGGGGGCGCCCTAAGACAAACGAGAAGTGTCGTTAGGTTCGTATGAGCTTGGAGATCATCATCGTGTACTCGGGGAGGAGAGGGGTGACCGGAATCTACCTGCGGAGCTCGTCGGAGTAAGATGCAGACGGTGGTGACGGTGGTCGAGGTGGTTGCCAACGCTTGGGGTCGCTCGGGGCAAGCTGGTGTTACGGGGATGATCGCCAGGAGGTGGGGATCACGAGAGGATGGTAGAGGAGGCAAGGGGCGGTGAGGCTTTGTCTGAATTGCTCGAGGAGGGTCGTCGGAGTAGCAGCGGTACAGAGGAAAATTGGGGCGGCCTGGAGGCAGAGGGGAGGCGATGTCTGAGGGAACACGGAGGAGAGAGCGAGACGATTAAAAGGGCGAGGTCGCGGTGAGGGATTAACGCGGCGTTAAGGTGAATTAAACGCGCGGAATCAAGGCCTGCAACGACAGCGAGGTGAGGGCGTGGTTCGCGCGAGGAAGAAGACGGCTGGGAAAGTGGGGTCCGCTGGTCAGTGGGAAAAGAAAAGAGGGGAGGGTCCACCAGTCATTCTCTCAGTGGGTTTGATAACGCGTGCGAATCGTTTTCTTTCGGGGTGAGGGAGCTGGGCTGTTTCTGGGCTTGTTGGGCTGCCTGGGCTGGGTTTGTCCTTTTCCATTTTTTTTTATTCTGTAACTCTTTCCTTTTCCTTTTCTGATTTCTGTTTTGAATTCCCAATCAAACAAATATCAACCAAATCAATTCAATCAACACTCAAATTTTGTAATATTGAAATTAGTTCTGTTTAGTAATATGGTCAAAAGCCCAAAATAAAATAATAATAACTTTATTAATCCATTCTTTAATTAAATAAAATGGAACTTTATTTATTTATCATGGTTTGATTTATTTAATAATAATTCTCATTTGAAATCACTTTCAAATCTAAATCAGTAGGTTTATTTGGAAATAAAGAATATTTGGGAGATTTGTTTTAAAACAAAATAACCTCTTATTTTTGGGTCCATTAGTAACTAAATAAAATGGGCCTTAGTTATTAAATCAAATAGAGTTTGATTCTATTAATAAAATCTTTATTTGAAACAAAAACCAAATCTGTAGGTTTTATTTGGAAATATTAAATACTTGGAAACTTGTTTTAGACAAAATAACATTTTATTTTAGAGTCCATTATTAAACAGTCTTTCTTTATTAAACCAACTAGGGTTTGCTTTATTTAGAACATTTATTTTAAAATCTAAAATAAAGCCAGAACACTTTATTTAAGAAAATAAAATACCTAGAAAGCTTATTTAAAATAATTTAACAAGCTTTGATGTTTTTTAAAATAGTAAAACCTTTTATTAAATAAAGTTGGATATTAAATTCCTTATTATTTTATTTATACAATCCTTTATTATTTTTAATTAAACCTTTGCTATTTTATTTAAAATCAAATGTTTCAATTCAAAAGCTTGGCCAAGGTTTAATTGGTTTTATAAAATAATCTTTATTTATAAATCCATCTTTTCTTTTGAATACCAAATCTTTTATTAAGAGATCCAAAATAGTATTTTAAATATTTTTATTTTCCTTTAATAAAAGTTTATCTTTTTAGATCTCTTTAGGATTTATTTGTTTCAAATTGGTTTGAGGTTCCATTTGAATTCAAAAAAAATTCTTCTGGCTCTGAAAATCAAACAAAGTTTTTATTTTATTCATTTATTTTCACATTACAAGATTTGGAAAATCTTGGGATGTGACACATCCCAAGATTTTCCAAATCTTGTAATGTGAAAAATAAATAAATAAAATAAATCCTTGTTGATTTTCAGGGCCAGAAGAAACTCTTTGAATCCAATTGGAAACTTTCAAAACCTATTTGGTTCAAATGAAATCCTAAAGGGATTAAAAAAGTTAAATAAACAATAAACTTCAAAATATTTAGACTTATTATTTTGGATCTTTTAATGAAAGGTTTTTGCTTTCAAAAGAAAAAGTGGATTTATAAATAAAGAATATTTTACAAAGCCAAATTAAACCTTGGCCAAGCTTTGGGAATTAAAACATTTTGTTTAGAAATAAAATAGCAAAGGTTTATTTAAATAAATTAATAAGGATTTAATATCCAAATTTTTATTAATAAAGGTTTTACTATTTACAAAACATCAAAACTTATTTAATCATTTAAAATAAGTTTCCCAAGTATTCTTTATATTCCTAAATAAAACCTACTGTTTTGGTTTTGAAAATAATTAAATTCCAAAAGGAGTATTTAAATAAAACAAGTCCTATTTGATTTAATAACAAAGGTCCATTTATTTAATTAATAATGGGCCCTATTATTAAAACTATTATTTTGATTTTGGATTTTGGTTCATGTTACTGAACAGAACTAATTTCAAAATTACAAAGATTGGTGTTGTTTGAATTGAGTTGGTTGATGTTTGTTTGTTTGAAATTCAAAACAGAAACTAAATTTAGAAAAGGAAAAGGATTCAGAAACAGAAAAAACTAAGAAAAGGGTCGACCCAACCCAGCAGCCCAACAGGCCCAGAAACAGCCCAGCTTTCCCACTCCGAAAGAAAACGATTCGCACCTCGTTTCTGACCCGTATAGAGTATGACCAGTGGACCTCCCTCACACTTCTTTTCCCACTGATCAGCCGACCCCACCGCCACGTCCCCTTCTTCTCCACCCGCAGACCACGCCCACCCCTCGCCGGCCGTTGCAGACGGAATAACTCCGGCGTAATACACCTTAATCACGCGTTGAACCAGCCCCTTGACCACGCAGGATAAATCGTCTGCCTCCCCTCTTCCGTTTCCCTCTGTCGCCCCTCCTCGACACGCCCCCAGGCTGTCAGATTTTGCTCGGACATCCCCCTGTCTCCGACGACCCTCCTCGCCGATTCCGGCCAGCACACGCCCCCTCCTGCCTCCTCGAGAACGCAGCGGTGATCAGCATTCCCCAGCGGACGTCTCTGCAGTCGCAGCTCACTCGCGCGCGTCCCTGAGCATCGGCAACGACGACACCGAGCGTGCGCCGCCGTCTGCCATTGCTCCGTCGAGCATTCCAGGTGAACTCCGACCACCCCGCGCCTCCTAGATCACACACACAGCATCGCCTTGGTCTTGCGCATCTGAACATGCTCCTGTCTTGCCTTAGGGCGATCTGCAGCGACGACTCCGACCGTCGCCACCGTCTGGCTTAACTCCGACGAGCACTTCTGGTAAGCATCTGTCCACCCCTTTCCCTCTTGTTCAGGCATGCAAGATCTACTCTTCCTCGCGCGTCTAACAGACCTTTCATCTCGTCCTCCTGTGCCTTGTAGCCTCGCCCCCACCGTCGACCAGAGCCACCCGACGCCGCCACCTACTCCGGCGAGCAATCCACATCGGACCAGAGCGCCCCTCGTCGAACCATCGGCACGTTGAGCATCGCCGTGACCTCCTGAACCCGTTGAGCATCCTCCCCCTCTTCCTCGCGTCCTATTTCGCCAGCGCCGCCGCCGACTGACCTCACCGCCGCCAGCAACCATCGCTGCGCCGCCAGAGTCTGGTCAGTACGATACTAGCCGTAGGATCTGGATCGAACGGACTGAATAGATCATTTAATCGCCGAAGGGGTACGCTCCCAGAACCGCACGATTCGTTTAGATCCAACACACCTCGTTGCTCATCCGGCTGAATCGGTACCAACCAGTCGTTTTGCGCCACGTGGCCAGTTTTGGTTTAGAAACAGATTTGAAAACAGAATTATTTGTGAATTTCAAACCCTTGTAACTTTCAAACCACACGTCCAAATTTTGCAAATTTTATATCAATGGATTCAGGAGAGCAAGACCTAGCCAACCATGCCCTTGGTTTAGTAAATAGTATCTGTTAATTTACTTGTTTTTGCAGATTCATTTGTGTGCTTGTTTAGATTAGAAAAATTGTTTAAAAATGATTTTAGGGTTAAAACTTTTGCAAAATGGTTTGTTGTGACCTTACTGACCCTAGGAACCAACCCATGGTTTGGAAAATGAATTTGGAAAAGTTTAGAATGGATTAATTAGTTTAGTCATTTCTAGCCAAAAGAAAATAATGATTTTTGTTATGAAAATGATTTTGAGTAAAAACTTTGGGAAAATGGTTTAGACCAAACCTAATGACCCAAAACACCAAGTTTTGCAATAGCAACTCATTTGGTGAAAAACATAAAGTTTTGCTTTGATAAAAATAATTTTCACCACATAAAATAATGATTAGATTTAAAAATGGTTTATAGACCAAAACCCTTTTGCAAATGACTTTGCCACTTTGGAAAATAACCACTTTTGACTTTACAAATTTTAGAAGCCTAGTGGAGACCACCTTTGCAATTAGAACCATCTTTTGCATGCTTGCATGCATTTCTTTGACTTTGTTATTTTATGTGATGTTTTGCTTGATTGGTAGATTAAGTTTGTGCCTTGCTTGATTGATTTGTAGTGACTTGAAGAGTGTGATTGTTGCAAGGACAAGGAGTGAACCTATACCCTCTACCAAAAAGGCAAGTGATGCTTCATACTTTTTGTCCCATTACTTTCTCTATGCATTAGTGATTTTGCTAAGTAAAACTTGCATGGATTTTGCTAAGTATAGACCTTGCTATAAGAAAACCTAGTAGATGAATCCTTAGTAGGATTTTCCTAAGTTAAAGATTCCTACTACTATCAAGCTTAGCCTAGCTAATAGAAAACAAGGGTGGAAAATATATTCACACTATGGAAAAATCTCTAAGTCTGAGGACTTATGTTTTTGTGTAATAAAACAACTGAGTTAATGAATCACCTGGGTGGAATGGGCTTGCTTGGTGGTTTTTGGTTGAGTGGTTCACAAGGCCATGGACTTGGCTTGTGTATCTCACTTGTGGTATGCCACCCAGGAACAAAGAGATTTGAGATGTCAAATGTTGAGAAGCTTCAAGTGCAACCACTTGGCAATATGGGCTCTGCCATGATCATATAGGTTGCAAGAACTTAGCCATATGGACAGTGGGTGGTAGTGTTTGATAGGTTGGAGCGCGTCCATTTTTGTCTAAGGGAAGGCTTCTGAAAGATCTTGTCTTGGGAAACCAAGTCTTGTGGGGAAAGTGCACCACCTCTGCAGAGTGTAAAACCTAAGTACTTAGCCATGTCCCTGGTAAAGGACAATTTGAGCATCAAGACATGGAAGCAATCAAGAATCTCATCATTCAAATTTCTAAGTTAAAATCTTGTGGTTTGAACAAGGGTTGTCTGAAATCTTCAATCTTTGATTGAGAGATGCCTTGCAAAGGATCTTCAATCTTTGATTGAGAAAAATGATTTTGTCAAAGCAAAAACTTAGTATTTTCAAACGTTAAGGAAAAATCTATTTTGAGCAATGCAAGCCTCAACTCCACTTAGCCAAATGCATATAGATAATAGACTCCACTATAAATACCATAGTATCACTTGCCAATACAATTCAAATGTATTGACCCTTTGTGGCTGTAACTTGTATGTTGCAGGTTTGATTGTTTTTAGTGAAGATTGATTGATTAGGATTGCAAAGTCTACAACCAACATCTGCCTGTGGCACTTTGAAGATGAAGGACCCATGATTATAGTTATTCCGCTGCAATGTAATGTAATAGCCAAATGAGCTATGTTTGATGTAATAAAAATATGTTATTCCTGGTTATAAAGCTATATTATGACCTTTGTTTCTTGATATTACATCTTAACTGTGGATGCTAGCTATTGATCCAGGGACTAGCATTGTAAACACAGGGGGCTCTATCTTATTAAAGATTGGAACCCCTACAGATGGTATCAGAGCATTGTGTTGCCTGTAGGATTTGTAAACCCTAGGATTGGACAAAAACCCTTAGAAGAATAGGAGTTATATTTTGATCCAAAAACTTATTTACAAAAACACTTGTAAACTCTTTCCTCAACCATTTTGGTTTCAACTCTACATCTCATCTATTTCAAACTTGATGGAAAAAAACCTACCCCATGACCAAAGACTTCACCATGTGCAAAGGACTACTTCAACTCTAATGACTTCAACATCTTCAACTCTAACGACTTCAACATCTTCAGCATATTCACCAAGGACTTCCAACTTGGACACCACTAAGGACTACAAGTAAGACAAGGAAATCTTACTCAAAGATTTAGAGACTGAGGGAATGCAAAAGTTAGAAGGAGTTCACTTCACTTGAAGTCAATGTAACCAAGAGCTTATCTCAAGGAAACCATGATCTCATGCAAGAAGAAGAACCATGAAGGAAGGAAGGGTCACAAGTGAACCACATAGATGGACCACCATATTTTAGTTAAGACAAAACACACCAACTTATGTGGTGAAACAAAAATATTTTGTTGCCTAAAAATGTGCTTGAACTTTGTTGTTTGAGTGAAATGTTTGTTTGTGATTTCTTGCACATTGCTTGTGAGAATTGTGATGTGTGTGATTAGAATTGACTCCTTAGAAATATCTTGCCTATTCTAAATCTCCCTTCAACCCAAACAGATGACTTCTCCAAGAGACTCCAACACCAAGGTTGATGACAGCAACAACCAAGAGGCACTACTAGGAAAATGGTCGTCTGTGGCGCACCTAAAAGGCCCATCCGTGGCGCACCTGTAGTGCGCCACGAGCCTTGCGCTACGGCTATCTCTCAGCCGTGGCGCACTGCCTAGTGCGCCACGGTTGTGTAGAGATAGGCGTAGCGCACCTCCTAGTGCGCCACAGAAGTTTGGCGTGGTGCGCTACCCCTTGGATCTTCTGTGGCGCACTACCTAGTGCGCCACTAAACATCCATGGTGCGCTTTAGGTGTAGTGCGCCACAGAAGGTAGACCATGTGCGCCACAGATGTATTTTTTGTTTTTTTTTAATTTCCAAGCCAGATTATATGCAATACAGATTATATACAATATTACAGCAGATATACACACACAGATACAAGATATACAATTATATATATAAATACTCAATATGAAAAACAAGATTGAAACAAATACATATAGATAAGTCTCATACATGAATACATAGTCCAAGTTACATTGTTTTGATCATGTTACAAAGTAGTAGTTGGTGACATGCGAATACATGTGTCGATCGAACAAGTTAGAGCTCGGAAGCTCGCCTAGACATCTAAACTAGCTAGCTAGACACAAACGCGGGATAAATAACCAAAGAAGATAAGCATGATCACCGCCGCGACGAAGGTGTAGGTCTTCATCCGGTTCCTTGTCCTAACTCCCGCTAGATAGCGTGTGTATCTATCTTCCGCCTCCGCCATAGTGTTGTACCCTTTGTAGCTATTGCCGCTGAAACGGTGCACCTGTCTCCGGCAGTCTTCCCAATCATCGTAGACTCCGGGAACCCGTCCCTTGTACACGACGTACCACGTCATCTACAAGTTGACAATAATAACTAACCGGTGATTGAAAAAACATGTATAATTAAAGTCGCATATGAAGATACACTTATAGAAAGTACTCTTAAATCAAAAAGAGCAAACTCAAAAAGCATGCCTCATATATAACTATCTAGGTCGTTGGACACAGGAATATGCTTATGACGGGACTGTTAGCCAAGTAGGATGCACAATTCCTGGACTTGTGCATATCACAAGGCTAACAATCCCGTCATAGCACATTCACATATATATTGTGCCACGACATTTCAATCATCAGCATATTCTCGAAAAAGACAAAAATAACTCGAAAAGAATGCCTCATATATAACTAGCTAGGTCGTTGGACACAGGAATATGCTTATGACGGGACTGTTAGCCAAGTAGGATGCACAATTCCTGGACTTGTGCATATCACAAGGCTAACAATCCCGTCATAGCACATTCACATATATATTGTGCCACGACATTTAAATCATCGGCATATTCTCGAAAAAGACAAAAATAACTCGAAAAGAATGCCTCATATATAACTAGCTAGGTCGTTGGACACAGGAATATGCTTATGACGGGACTGTTAGCCAAGTAGGATGCACAATTCCTGGACTTGTGCATATCACAAGGCTAACAATCCCGTCATAGCACATTCACATATATATTGTGCCACGACATTTCAATCATCGGCATATTCTCGAAAAAGACAAAAATAACTCGAAAAGAATGCCTCATATATAACTAGCTAGGTCGTTGGACACAGGAATATGCTTATGACGGGACTGTTAGCCAAGTAGGATGCACAATTCCTGGACTTGTGCATATCACAAGGCTAACAATCCCGTCATAGCACATTCACATATATATTGTGCCACGACATTTCAATCATCGGCATATTCTCGAAAAAGACAAAAATAACTCAAAAAGCATGCCTCATATATAACTAGGTTGTTGGACACAGGAATATGCTTATGACGGGACTGTTAGCCAAGTAGGATGCACAATTCCTGGACTTGTGCATATCACAAGGCTAACAATACCGTCATAGCACATTCACATATATATTGTGCCACGACATTTCAATCATCGGCATATTCTCGAAAAAGACAAAAATAACTCGAAAAGAATGCCTCATATATAACTAGCTAGGTCGTTGGACACAGGAATATGCTTATGACGGGACTGTTAGCCAAGTAGGATGCACAATTCCTAGACTTGTGCATATCACAAGGCTAACAATCCCGTCATAGCACATTCACATATATATTGTGCCACGACATTTCAATCATCGGCATATTCTCGAAAAAGACAAAAATAACTCACACTTGTCGTCCGAGAACCAAAGAGTAAGCAAAAAAACCAAGCATTGATTGATATATAATAATAATAAGCAAAATAAGTAAGCGGTGATTCATAAACCTAATAAGATAAGTACACTTGTCGTCCACACACACACAAAGGTCATCTATAGTTTGCAACTACAACTAGGCCAACATCAAGCCTTCTGGCTCGGCTTAGGGAACGGGAGGACGCCCTGCCTCGTCATGAACTTCCTATAGTCACCCTGCATCTCTAGGCGATCTTCTATGTCACGGTTATTCGGGATATTTCCTCCGTAGAAGATCCCCCCCGAAGTCATGACATCACGAAAGATGATTGCCCCAAGCTGCTGCTGGATGCGATACATCTCTTGTCTAATATCCTAATCATTGATCTTGGCCTTTGCTTCGGCCCACTGTTTGAGATGATCTGGCAGCGTAGAATTCTGCTGGTCAAGTAGGAACGCCCTCATGTGATGGAGTGCGTAGTAGGCTTCCTTCTTACTGTTTTCCGGCTGCTTCACGCAGGGGAACTCTGTTACGTGGTTGAAGACGTGCCTGCCGAACTTGACCTTCTTACGCACGAAGCTGGTGCCTTTCGTCGAGGCTAAGCCAGTGAGAGCATCATCCAGAACTTCCTTGATCTTGTCGTAGTTTTTCTTCTTTTCTAGACTCCCCGAGTCGAAATACGTGGCGTGGGAATGCTTCGGCGATAAGGAGATGAGCATGCAGTGTTCATCTCTGCGCAAAAAATTCAAATGGAATGTGTTGAAAAAAGAATGATGATGATCTAATAAAGCCAATCGACGGTGGCGACTGAATAACGACTTACTCGGGAAAGTAAGGCACGAGAATGTATTCCTTTGTCTTGTTCGCCACGAGGATTCTTTTTAGGTACGAGGCCACGATACGTCGTTCGGCGGGGGAACCCAAGCAGCCGTCACGCATGTAGTAGGGGTCCACTATAGCGATGCCCGGTGTGTTCTCTCTAATGATCTACGTGGCCAGGCTGAGAGAAAAGAGACGGACCATGGTATAGTGCAGCGGGTATAGGTGGAACATATTGAAGATGTCCTCGAACCGCAGGAAGAACAGATCCGCGGGGGCAGTGTCGACGAAGCCCAAGCCTGGTGGCACCTTAACCACGAATACCGGGTGCGAGGGATCTTTCTCCGATAGAAGGCGTCTCTCTATCGTCAGCACGCCGTCATGCACACTCTGCAGTTCCGAACTGGCGAGCTTCCGCAAATTCTTAGGTAGCATGGGCTCACCCGCCACATGAATCCTCCACATAATACCCTCGAGTCTTGGTGGCCCGTCCCGAAACCTGATCGGATTCGCAGTTGTTGACGCCACCGGCTGGCTCGAGCTGCTAGATTTTCTTTTCCTGCCCTTTTTTCCTTTTGGAGAGCGGGCAGGCACCGCAATCTGAGCACCGGCCACCCTATGTAGTGTGTCAGGGCTTAGAATAAAGGGCCGGTTGGTTTTATCAGCTGGCTCTGTAAAGGCGCAAGCTGGAGGCGTCTCCTGAGAACCAAACAGACGCTTGGTGATAGTGGCTTTCTCTGTGGGGCCACCAGCTAGGTCTTCTTCGTTGCCAAACTGAGTGCTGAAGAAGTGATCATTCCAGTCTTCGAAGTCCTCGGCCGGATCCTGCGCCATGTGCATATCATCAACATGATCATCCGACCCACCGCGTGGAGGTGACGGCGAGGGCGGTAAGGGGGCCTTGCCACCGCTTATCGCTGGCACGACAGGCGGTGCTGTTGTTTGTGGTGTGATGGCCCCCGCCGTCCCCAAACGGATCATGCTCTTTGGCCATAGCAAGAACAAGCCGAAGCAACTTCTGAGGACAGACGACTCTTCTTCATCCGCTCCTGGGGGTTGAATGGGAGGTTCCAGGTCGTCGCAGCCCCTTAGCACCCGACTAATTTTAACCCTGTGCACGCTATCTGGCATCGGTTTTGAGTGGAACGTGCGCTGCAAGGGTTGAACGATGGTACCCTTGGCAACATCCCTCAGCTCGTTGTTCACGTAGCATAAGAGAGTGCAAGGAACATCCGTCTGCAGAAAACATGTACGGCGTCGTCAGAGCGAGATGCCACAAGAGTAATATATAGATGGCATGAAAGGCGGTAATTAAAGCAATTTGTTTACCGTGATGGCGTCGAGATCGGCTAATGTCGACGCACCGCATACGGCGACGGGCGTGCAAGAGACGGAAGGGCTGCTTGATGGCGCGGTGCTAGCCGCCGGTGTATTCTCCCTACCGATGGGTGCTTGGAGCTCCGGTGCCGCCGCGACGATGGCAGGGGGGGCACCAACATGTACTCCGGCGCCACGGTGATGGCAGGGGGAGTCACCAACACTTGCGGTGCCGCGGTGCTAGCGGGCGGAGTCACGAACATGTAGTTCGCCTGATTCGTCGGCGCCGCGTTGTTCGAGTGGCTGCTGACCATGCATGGAATCGGGCACGGCCCTACTCGACCACCCGCACTCCAGTTCGCTATTGACTCCACCAAGGTAGGCAGGAAGGACGTAAGGGTGATTGCCAGGTTGTCTTGGACGATCTGCGGGATCCGCGCCACTTGTGCCTTAAGTTCTTGAACCTCTCTGTTTTCCTCCTCGCTCCTTCCCGATGGCGCCACATGCGTCCTCGGCGGTGGACCAAAATGATCCACCCAATTCTTACCCCCGAGGCCGGCCAGACGGCCAGCCGACGACGGCTTCTTCGTAACCGGCTCTATTTTCTTGGCCCGGTTCATCGCCCTGTTAAAAGGGTTATCCCACCGGGTGGCCGCCGTCGACCCCGGGGATGAGGAACCCTGGGATCCATGACTAGCAACAATTTCCTCCTCCTGCAGAAGAAGTAACAGTGAATCATTTAGATCATCGATTAGATTGCAATCGTGTTGATCCGCGGTAATTAGATTATACTTACCACAATTTCCTCGAATTCCTTCACCGCAGGATCCGCAGTGAGTTGTTTGGTTTTTGGGTCCACATGGTAACGGGCCCTGATGAAGTTTCGAACCTGCCCGGGTTCGAATTTAGCAAAGGGGTTTTCTATCCCCTTGGATCTATACTCTTCGTCCTCCTTATTCCATTTGGCCTCCGTGGTTCTGTATCCACCAGATCCGAGATGGTGATGACCTATATTCATCGCCTGCAGCACCTTTCCCCGATTACTATTGGCCAGGGCTCTTTTGGATTCACACCTCTCCTTGAACTCCCGCAACTGATCTTCGGTTATCTGCGGGTCAATCTTCTGGATCTCCTCGAGACTTTTGCCTTCTTTATAGATCTTCTTCTTTATCCGGGTTCTCCAGCTGGCCAGGGCGGTGCTCATCTTTGTGAGGGCGGATTTGTTTACTTCGTTCCCATGATAATTTGTGTTCTGATACTTAGCGGGGAACTTGTATCTTGCGTGCAGCTTCTCGAAGAGGAGTGTGCGCAAGTGGCCATTATCTTTATGCCGGAGATTCTCGGTGTTGATCGAGATGGTTGTCCGGGTGATCGCCGCCACTTGCCCACCGTACCCTTTGACGACAAGGGCGGGCTCCAAAGGAACCCCTGATGGGCTCACTTCGGTAATTTCCTCCCTGACCATGCCGACCGTGTTCGGGTGCCGGTCCTTCGGCTTCTTCTTCTTAGGAGGGTTGCTACCACTCCCTGTGCCCTCGCCGCCATCAGTGGTTTCATCGTCTGCCGTTCCTTCGGCTTCTTCCTCCTCGTCTTCCATCTCATCATCCTCGCTCTCCGAAGGATGGTATTCTTCATCGTCTTCTAGACGCTGGGCCGCCTCCCAGAATGTCAATTGTTTATTCGGAGGTCTGAGTTCTCCTTCAGCGCTGATGCGCTTAGAACATCCAGCCTCGTCGTTGTCACACATCTTTGCACTAATAAAAAACAAATAATTGGTTAAATGCACGGAAAAATCCGGCATGACCTTTGCTAATTTTCTTAAACTAGGAGTGCCCGATTTCTGCCAAAACGGAAGTTAATCAACATTCCGGCAAAAATCAGGACTCATTTCATACAAGAACCTGCATACACACATAATAAAGTGCTTCATATACAAGCACAAGCACAATTTCAAGGTGCTGTTGTCCCAGCACAGATAGTAGTAGAAGCACATGAGTAGCACCACAGATAGTAGTAGCGAGAGCAACACTAGGATGGATATAAGGCCAGCACAACCACAGATAGTAGTAGCCAGAGCAACCTATAGCCAGCACAACTGCACAACCAGCACACAATAAATCTGTTTCATGCAAAAATGGAGCACAACTAGAATAAATGGCCAACACACAAACAGTACATCAAGCATAAATGGTAACCACAAGAATGATCACTGAACAATCTATTAACAATCCAGATTTGTGAAGCCGAGAGCAGCACCTTAAACAAGCAAGTAATACTTGCAAGTACAGATTAAATTAGTGATCACTGAACAACCCGCTGCTATCCATGATACCTCTATTATGATTCCAGATTCATGAAGGTGAGAGTAGGGGCCCAAAACGAACAATACTTCCAAGTACAGATAATATTAGCCGCAAAATATTTTACATCTGTCACTTACTCAACAACTATCTCAAGTTATGAGATAGGGGCAATACTAAACCTAGATATTCCAAGCTAGGCTAAGGAAAAATGGGACTGTTACAGTATCTCAGGGCTTCTAAACCATATGCTTTTAGTCTTGAGCACTAAGAGGCTTCTAAACCATATGCTTCTAAACCGATGATCATGAACTCTTGAGCACTAAGAGGCCCAAGACCATCACATGCTTTTAGTCCTTCCATATGCAAATAAGTAAAATAATGTGAATATTTTTTACTGATGAACTATCATAGTAACAAACCTAACAAAAGGATCAAATCATTCTATAGATTCTGAACCCTATAGATCAACATACTATATGTGGCATTAATCAGTATGTGACATATATACTGAATCAACCCTATAGATTCTGAATGCTGAATTGATGCCACCCTATGAGTGACTGATCTATAGTATGCTGAACAGTATGTGGATTTATAGGGTGGACATATAGTATATATGCAAACTGCAAGCACAACAGTACTAAATCCACATACTATATGTTCAGAAGAGCAAGCAGTGCAACAGAGAATAAAAGAGGTGGCATCAATTCAGCATTGCATTGTGTTTTGCTAAGCATTTGCATTGTGCATGGACTAAATGACCAAATTACTCGCAAAAAAATGACCAAATTGGCACATCAACGGTCCATTTGGTTTCTCTGTCTTACACATACAAAGATATACATGCCATCTTCACTTAACTAGCATCGCTCATCAGGTCACTAGCAGTATGTATATAGAAAGATATACATGCCATCTTTGTCAATAATTACAGATGCTTTCTCGAGGCAGCCTGCAAGCACCAAACTACATTTTTGTCTAACATTCTGCAAGCACTAGCACATTTTTGTCTAACATTCTGCAAACACCAAAGTACAATAGCCTAACCCTAACCAGATGCAATGGATTTAGGAAGAAAATAGCCTAACCCTAACCAGATGCAAACACCAAAGTACAATAGCCTAACCCTAACCCTCTGAGGAGAGAGAGGGGGAGAAGGATAGAGGGGAGGGGCAGAGCTCACCTCTGAGATTGCTCGAGGAGAGAGGGGGAGATGACGACGACGAGGGCTGGCGGACGAGGTAACGAGGGGGAGGGAGCGGCAGAGCGCCTTGCCGTCAGAGGAGCGGAGCTGACTCTGCAGGAACCTCGCCGCCACCGACCTCCTCCTCCACGGAACGAGCGCGCGGGAAAGGCGGCCTCCTCCTCCTCCTAGCGTGGAGGCCTCCTCCTCCTGGCGTGGCGGCCTCCTCCTCTTGGGATGCGGCGGCGGCGGCGCCTCGATGCGGGGATGGGGATGGGCCGGGATGGGGACGATGTGTCTGAGGACGACGATGGGAGGGCTGGCTCACGCGCGCAGTTGACTAGTCCAACCCACACACGCGTAGCGCACCCTGACCAAGTGCGCTACGGTTATCCGTAGCGCACTTGGCAACCGTAGCGCACTTGGCCAGGGTGCGCTACGCGTGTGTGGGTTGGACTATTAGATAAGATTGCAGCCGTCCCACTAGTTAACACTAGTACTGTCTTACCCCACTGGTTCTGCCCTTAGCTCTATTCTAAACGATGAGCACCCAGGTTCGAATCCTGGTGCTCCACTTTTTTATTTTTACTTTAAAAATACTTTAAAATGTTCCAAAAAATACTTTAAAATGTTCCAAAAGTGGTGATACATGCCATACAAATTTTGTTTTGTTTTTAAAATACTTTTAAATATTCCAAAAATGCCCAAAAGTGATAATATATGTCATGAAAGTGTTACAAATATGATTCAAAGTATAACTAAATTTCATAATACTTTGTCCATGAATATTACAATCTTTTTCGACCACGCGTTTTACAATATTTTTTGAGCTAGCGTTTTACAATCTTTTTTCCCTTCTTTGTCGCGGTTGAATAATTTAGCCCCGGCACTTTAATGTTTCTTCTTTCGAACGGGCTACCTTTTTTGGGTAGGGTTGTCCTTTTTCTTCTTGTGATGTATGTTGCTGCATCGTAGTCGTCGTCATCTTCAATCTTTGGATCGCCGTACTGGTCGAAGTCTTGCTTGTTGGCGACTCCATCCATTCCGATGATGTTTCTTTTTCCTCTCCTCACGACAACACGGCTAGGCTTTGTCGGGTCGGTAATGAAAAAACATTGGTCCACTTTGGTAGCCAGTACCCACGGTTCATTTTTCGCGGCCACGTTTGCACCGGCGGCCTTGGATTTGGCTGCTTCGGGTATAACCATGGTTGTGAAATACCGGTCTTCTCTTTCGACGCTCTTTGCCCATCTGACACGGAACATCGGCACCTTTTCTCCACAGTAGTCGAGCTCCCAGATCTCCTCGATTCTTCCGTAGAATCTTTCCTTCACGTTGTCATCGGTGTAGAATTCCGACGTTACGCCTGAGTTCTGATAATCACACTTGTTGTCCTTTTCCTCCGTGTAGAATGTGTAGCCGTTGATATCATACGCCTGATAGGTCACCATGTTTTGCATCGGTCCTTGCGACAAGGTGAATATGATCTTTTCCGTGTCAGAAGAATGCGAGCGCGGGGGATTATCAAGGAGCGTCTGCCTAAACCAACGCGTGAAATCTGAGTTGTGCTCTTTGATTATTTCTCCCTGCGTCCTCTGTATGCCCCGGTCACTGTACTTCTTCTCGATTAACCTTTTGTGCTTCTGTACCCAAGGATCGACCAGTTCTAAATGCTGTAGCGCGACGAGGTTTGCTCGATCAAAGTCTGCGCGTCGAAAAGCGAAGTCTGCATGCAGTATGCGACGACCCTCTCGGTGACCAGATCCGTCGAGCTTGCCAAGGTGTCTGTTGACGGGAAGACCGACAGGGTTCTCGATGTCTAGATAATTCGTGCAGAAAGAGATGCACTCTTCGGCCAGAAAGCCCTTGGCTATGCTTCCATCTGGACGGGACCTGTTGCGAACGTATCCTTTGATGTGTCCGTTCATCCTTTCGAACGCCATCATGCTGCGGAGGAACATCGGCCCGAGTTGTACGATGTCCTCCACGACATGGACCAGCAGATGCACCATAATGTCGAAGAATGCGGGTGGGAAGTAGACCTCAAGCTCACATAGTATCACCACGATCTCCTCCTGTAGCCTTCCGAGCTGATTCAAGCCAATCGACTTCCTAGAGATGACGTCGAAAAACTTGCATAGGCCAAATAACGTTTCACGGACGTGCTCGTCCATTATCCCTCTTAGTGCGACCGGAAGTACCTGCGTCATTAGCACGGCACAGTCGTGAGACTTCATGCCACTGAACCTCTGCTTCGCCTCGTCTAGGTATCTGCTTATCTTGCCCGCGTAGCCGTAAGGAAATTTGACTCCTAGAAGGCACTTGAAAAACTGTTTGATCTCATCCTGGCTTAGAGTGAAGCAAGAAGGAGGGCAGTAATATTCGTTCTTCTTGAACTTTTTACCCTTCCGATGACCTTGTGTCGTCTCCGACTCATGATCATCGTCATCTTCCTGATCATCAGGAGTAGTGCGTCCTTCGTGAAGCTCCTTCCGGATACCCAAGCATATCAGGTCGTGCCTTGCTTTCGGACCATCTTTCGTCCTATCTGGCATGTTGATTATGGTGGCGACCAGACTCTCGCACACGTTTTTCGTGATATGCATGATGTCGAGGCTATGAGGCGTGCGGAGAAACTTCCAGTATGGCAACTCCCAGAAAACAGGCCTTGTTTTCCATACCTTCATCAGCGGCTTGTCTTGTTGCTGCCTCTTTCGCTTCTTTCCAGGCTTTGGACAATCTTTCCAGTTTTTCAGCAACTCTTCCACTTCTTCGCTGCTCCTACGCTCTGGGATTCCTCGGGTCTCTGATTTGCCATCGAACAGGTCTCCACGTTTTCTCCATGGATCATTCTTGCCGAGCCACCTCCGGTGCGCCATGAACACGGTTTTCGATGACCCTGGATCTTTCTCTAGTTGGAGATAGCTTGTGTTATCCATGCACCTAACGCATGCGCAGAATCCTTGGATAACCTGCCCCGAGATATACCCGCAACCTGGATAGTCTTGCACCGTAGTGACCAACGCGGCTCTCATAGTGAAATAATCTTGTGCGACGGCGTCATAAGTATTGGCTCCAGATTCCCATAACGTGGCTAGCTCCTCTTTCAACAGCCCGAGATACAGATTGATGTCGGTACCAGGTTGTTTTGGCCCTTGAATTAGCATACTCATTTGTATGTACTTCTTCTTCATGCACAACCATGGAGGGAGGTTGTACATCCATACAAACACGGGCCAAGTGCTGTGCGTGCTGCTCTGGCTACCGAACGGATTGAGTCCATCGGTGCTCGCACCAAGCCTGATGTTCCTCGAATCTCCACCGAATTCTGGGAATTCGAGGTCCAATGCTTTCCACTGGCTAGCATCTGAAGGGTGCGTCAGAAGCTCATCCTTTTCGGGGTCATCATCATCTCCTGGCTTCTTCCTTTCCGCATGCCATCGCATGAGCTTCGCTTCCTTAGGGTCCGTGAAATAGCGCTGCAGACGAGGGGTGATAGGAAAGTACCATACCACTTTTCGAGGTGCTTTCTTCCCTTTCTTGTATCGACTCACGCCGCACACCGGACATGTGGTTTTCTCCGCGTCCTCGCCCCGATAAATGATGCAATCGTTGATGCATACGTGATATCTAACGTGCGGTAGATCGAGAGGACAGACGATTTTCTTGGCATCCTCGATACTAGTTGGACATGTGTTCCCCTCCGGGAGACGATCGTGCCAGAATGCCATCATATCGTCGAAGCTTGCGTCGCTCAATTTGTGTTTTGCCTTCATCTCCATAGCCTTGAGCGTTACATTCAACCGGGTATCATCGGGCCTGCATCCTTCATACAATGGAGTAACCGCGTCTTTCTCAAGTTGCGCAAGCTTGGCTTTCTCTCTAGCGGCAGCCCTGGCGTTACTCGTCTTCTTGAGAAGCAGCTCTTGCACATAAGGGTCCCGCACCCAGCCTGATGTTGTTCCATCGTCGTCTGCTCCTCCGGCATCTAGATCATCATCATCCCGGTCTGCTTCCGCACCTTCACCATCTCCAGGAGCCTCTTCATCATCTCGCCCGTTCTCGCCGTGATGATGATCATCGTCATGTTGGCCACCTTCTTCACCGTCTCCATCATCTACGCCATCGCTTATCCAACGAGTGTATCCATCCATGAAACCATGGCGGAGCAGGTGCGCCTGCAGATTCCCGGAATCTGGGTCGATCACCCAGTTGAGTTTGCATCTTCTGCACGAACATCTTATATCTGTCTTGTTATTTCGTATCATGTCGGCCGTCGCACATTTCAAAAATCTAGCCACAATGCCTTCGCTCATTATGCGGACCATTTTTGCCTGCATGATGTACACGGTACAATTTTGAAGTCTATTAGAACCACATAATGAATGCATGCATGCAATGGTCGATAGAAAATTTCGGCATGACCTATCCTAAAATTAGGACCTTTGCGAAATGCCAAAGTCTTGCCAAAATGGAAATGAATCAACATTTTGGCAAAACAAATGGCAACTTGTTCACATACAAACACAAGAGAGAGAGAGACCGATCCATACACACATGAACATATCATTATCCTCTCCATACACACATGCATGAACATCATCGATACTCTCCATATACACACACATATGACCATCGATCCTCTCCACACATACACACATCATGAGCATCGATCATCTACATACATATGAGCACATGCATCATCCATATACACATGAACACATCCTTACATGGACAACTTACCGAGATGAGAGACCGATCGCGAGAAAGATGGAAAGGAGAGGTGCACGCGTCGACCGGAGACGGATAGATGAGAGACCGGAGACCTCCTCTATTACTTATGTAACATCCAAAGCAAGTTTTACATGCTAAAAATGGTGAATGTATGGAGAAATTGAGGTGGGAAGGAGAAGATCCCGACTAGATCTAAGGAGGAAGAAGAAGGGGAAAGTGAAGTGTGGGTGGTGGATGTGTGGGCACACATGTGCACATAAAGTGCTGTCCTAAAAGAATCGACACATCCGTGGCGCACACGGCCCCAGTGCGCCACAGGGAGTACAAACTTCTGTGGCGCACTAGGCCGAGTGCGCCACAGATGCTCCTAGTCCCTGTGGCGCACTAGGCGGAGTGCGCCACAGAAGTTTGTGGCCGTTTCAGAGCAGAGGGGGGCATGCGCTTAGGCGTAGCGCACCAGGCACACGTGCGCCACAGATGACCCTAACAACCGTGGCGCACATGACTATAGTGCGCTACAGATGTTTGGCGTGTGGCCAACAGGGCCCTGGCCCACACACATCTGTGGCGCACTATAGTCATGTGCGCCACGGTTGTTCTAGTTATTAGTAGGGCACTGCCCACAGGTGAGCCACGCCTGTTTTAGCCGTGGGGCACTTCAACCATGTGAGCCACGGATGTGCTGATTACCTATAGCCGTTTTCCTAGTAGTGAGGACAACATGAGAGAACTTATAGCAACCCAAAACCAGTTGAGCCAAGAGACAACTCAGCTTTTAGCCAACAACAATGGACTAGACCCAGCCATACAAAGGATTTTGAAACTTCAATCCCAATTGTTGCAAGGAATGGTTACTCAAATGATCAACATGGGAGAAAACTTTTCCCAAAGAGCTAATGACAACAAGGATGACAAAGATGCTATTCTAGAAGGAACCCAAGCTAGCAATAATTTTAGATACAAGGATCATTCATCCAAGGAACATGAAGATCAATGCCTCAAGAAGAGAGAAAGATCTCCCACCTATGAAGAACATGAACTAGATGAACTCCTAGCTTTGGAGAGACCCAAGAAGAAGAAGAAATGCCCCAACCCTAACAAGAAGGATATTACTCAAGTGCAATGTTACAATTGCAAAGAGATGGGACACTATGCCAATGAATGCCCAGAAAAGAAGAAGAACCAAGGAAACAAACAAGAGGCAATGATACCAAAGGAAAAGAAAGATATCAGCCAAGTGATGTGTTTCAAATGCAAGGAACTAGGCCACTATGCAAGCAATTGTCCAGAAAAGATGAAGAACAAATTAAACAAGTCTATGAAGGATCTCAACCTTGGCCCATGAGTCAAACATGGAAACAAAGGACTCAATGCAAATGTTTGCTTAGAGAAGTTTTCCCAGGATCCCAAGAAGGACAATGTGTAATTTTTGTTTGAAAATTTTTAAGGGTGGTAGTACCCTAGTTGTTTTGAACCTACTTGTAACCCTAGCCTCCCCAAATCTCGGGACGAGATTTATTTTAAGGGTGGTAGCCTGTCACATCCCAAGATTTTCCAAATCTTGTAATGTGAAAAATAAATAAATAAAATAAAACCTTGTTGATTTTCAGGGCCAGAAGAAACTTTTTGAATCCAATTGGAAACTTTCAAAACCTATTTGGATCAAATGAAATCCTAAAGGGATTAAAAAAGTTAAATAAACAATAAACTTCAAAATATTTAGACTTATTATTTTGGATCTTTTAATGAAAGGTTTTTGCTTTCAAAAGAAAAAGTGGATTTATAAATAAAGAATATTTTACAAAGCCAAATTAAACCTTGGCCAAGCTTTGGGAATTAAAACATTTTGTTTAGAAATAAAATAGCAAAGGTTTATTTAAATAAATTAATAAGGATTTAATATCCAAGTTTTTATTAATAAAGGTTTTACTATTTACAAAACATCAAAACTTATTTAATCATTTAAAATAAGTTTCCCAAGTATTCTTTATATTCCTAAATAAAACCTACTGTTTTGGTTTTGAAAATAATTAAATTCCAAAAGGAGTATTTAAATAAAACAAGTCCTATTTGATTTAATAACAAAGGTCCATTTATTTAATTAATAATGGGCCCTATTATTAAAACTATTATTTTGATTTTGGATTTTGGTTCATGTTACTGAACATAACTAATTTCAAAATTACAAAGATTGGTGTTGTTTGAATTGAGTTGGTTGATGTTTGTTTGTTTGAAATTCAAAACAGAAACTAAATTTAGAAAAGGAAAAGGATTCAGAAACAGAAAAAAATAAGAAAAGGGTCGACCCAACCCAGCAGCCCAACAGGCCTAGAAACACCCCAGCTTTCCCTCTCCGAAAGAAAACGATTCGCACCTCGTTTCTGACCCGTATAGAGTATGACCAGTGGACCTCCCTCACACTTCTTTTCCCACTGATCAGCCGACCCCACCGCCACGTCCCCTTCTTCTCCACCCGCAGACCACGCCCACCCCTCGCCGGTCGTTGCAGACGGAATAACTCCGGCGTAATACGCCTTAATCACGCGTTGAACCAGCCCCTTGACCATGCAGGATAAATCGTCTGCCTCCCCTCTTCCGTTTCCCTCTGTCGCCCCTCCTCGACACGCCCCCCGGCTGTCAGATTTTGCTCGGACATCCCCCTGTCTCCGACGACCCTCCTCGCCGATTCCGGCCAGCACACGCCCCCTCCTGCCTCCTCGAGCACGCAGCGGTGATCAGCATTCCCCAGCGGACCTCTCTGCAGTCGCAGCTCACTCGCGCGCGTCCCTGAGCATCGGCAACGACGACACCGAGCGTGCGCCGCCGTCTGCCATTGCTCCGTCGAGCATTCCAGGTGAACTCCGACCACCCCTCGCCTCCTAGATCACACACACAGCATCGCCTTGGTCTTGCGCATCTGAACATGTTCCTGTCTTGCCTTAGGGCGATCTGCAGCGACGACTCCGACCGTCGCCACCGTCTGGCTTAACTCCGACGAGCACTTCTGGTAAGCATCTGTCCACCCCTTTCCCTCTCATTCAGGCATGCAAGATCTACTCTTCCTCGCGCGTCTAACAGACCTTTCATCTCGTCCTCCTGTGCCTTGTAGCCTCGCCCCCACCGTCGACCAGAGCCGCCCGACGCCGCCACCTACTCCGGCGAGCAATCCACATCGGACCAGAGCGCCCCTCGTCGAACCATCGGCACGTTGAGCATCGCCGTGACCTCCTGAACCCGGTGAGCATCCTCCCCCTCTTCCTCGCGTCCTATTTCGCCAGCGCCGCCGCCGACTGACCTCGCCGCCGCCAGCAACCATCGCTGCGCCGCCAGAGTCTGGTCAGTACGATACTAGCCGTAGGATCTGGATCGAACGGACTGAATAGATCATTTAATCGCCGAAGGGGTACGCTCCCAGAACCGCACGATTCGTTTAGATCCAACACACCTCGTTGCTGATCCGGCCGAATCGGTACCAGCCAGTCGTTTTGCGCCACGTGGCCAGTTTTGGTTTAGAAACAGATTTGAAAACAGAATTATTTGTGAATTTCAAACCCTTGTAACTTTCAAACCACATGTCCAAATTTTGCAAATTTTATATCAATGGATTCAAGAGAGCAAGACCTAGCCAACCATGCCCTTGGTTTAGTAAATAGTATCTGTTAATTTACTTGTTTTTGCAGATTCATTTGTGTGCTTGTTTAGATTAGAAAAAATGTTTAAAAATGATTTTAGGGTTAAAACTTTTGCAGAATGGTTTGCTGTGACCTTACTGACCCTAGGAACCAACCCATGGTTTGGAAAATGAATTTGGAAAAGTTTAGAATGGATTAATTAGTTTAGTCATTTCTAGCCAAAAGAAAATAATGATTTTTGTTATGAAAATGATTTTGAGTAAAAAATTTGGGAAAATGGTTTAGACCAAACCTACTGACCCAAAACACCAAGTTTTGCAATAGCAACTCATTTGGTGAAAAACATAAAGTTTTGCTTTGATAAAAATAATTTTCACCACATAAAATAATGATTAGATTTAAAAATGGTTTATAGACCAAAACCCTTTTGCAAATGACTTTGCCACTTTGGAAAATAACCACTTTTGACTTTACAAAGTTTAGAAGCCTAGTGGAGACCACCTTTGCAATTAGAACCATCTTTTGCATGCTTGCATGCATTACTTTGACTTTGTTATTTTATGTGATGTTTTGCTTGATTGGTAGATTAAGTTTGTGCCTTGCTTGATTGATTTGTAGTGACTTGAAGAGTGTGATTGTTGCAAGGACAAGGAGTGAACCTATTGTAGAGGTCCCAATCTTAGATAAGATTGATCCCTCCTGTGTTTACAATGCTAGTCCCTGGATCAATAGCTAGCATCCATAGTTAAGATGTAATATCAAGATACAAAGGTCATAATATAAATTTATAACCAGGAATAATATACGTTTATTACATCAAACATAGCTCATTTGGCTATTACAATTGATTGCAGCGGAATAATTATAACCATGGGTCCTTCATCTTCAAAGTGCCACAGGCAGATGTTGGTTGTAGATTCTGTAGTTCTAGTCAATCAAACAATCTTCATTCAAAAACAATCAACCTGCAACACTACAAGTTACAGCCACAAGGGTCAATACATTTTGAATTGTATTGGCAAGCTTCACTTCTATGTATAATATGAGTGGATCCTATCATTATATGCATATTTGGCCAAGTAGAGTTTAAGGCTTATTTGCATAAAGCAATATTTTATCCTATCTTTCCAAAAAGGTGTTAAAATCCTTTGTCAAATTTCTTTTCCAAGTTCCTTGAACTCCTTGGTAGAAACTCAAGTGTTCAAGTCCTTGTCAAAATCTCTTGAGCACCTTGGTAACCCCAAGTGCAACAAGTTTTATCAAAACTCATGAGTTCCTTGGTAACCCCAAGTACATCATGCTCTTGAGCACCTTGGTAACCCCAAGTGCAACAAGTTTTACAAAATCTCTTTGACTTCCTTGGTAGACACACAAGGGCATCAAGTTTTTATATTAGAAGTTGGAATGTCAAGATCTCCCATAGTTCAAACTTTAGTTGCTCAGTATTGTCCATAACCGGGGACACGGCTAAGTACTTAGATTTTATTAACTTCTGCAGAAGGAGTACACTTTACCCACATGTCACAATCCCATCCTTTTGCCACCAGTGGCCTACTGGATTAGTGCTCACCAAGATGGAGTACTGGCAGATTGAGAACGTGACGAAGTCTTTCCAAAAGGTCCTCCCATACATCATTGCTAGCTTTGTCTTCAGCCCCCATGAAGCATTCCAGATCCGCATGTCCAGTAACTAAAGACAATGTATGGGTCTTCCTAATGTAATTGACTAAGCCAGAGCCATAATAGCATGTGGTTGCACACGAAAGCCACAATTGGAGAAGCATGTTTGATCTCTAAGTTTCCTAGGTGGTTTTCTTTTGGAGCACAACACAAAGTGACTGCCATAGACATGGTTCCCTTTTGTTGCCACCTTCTCCAAAACTTAAAGTATCCTCCACCTAGGTGGTTTATTGAGTCCATGTTTTATTATGTAAAACATAAGTCCTTTTCTCAACCTTTGTAAAATCTCAACATGTATTTCTTTTTCAAATTATAACATATAGCATGGCTAAGCATGTACAACTTCAATATTTTCACTAAGGAGTGTTTAGGGAATCCTATTAGGATTTAGCATAGCATAAGTATAAAATATCTTTTCATGCATATTTTCAAAATCCACTAAGTATTTAATGAAAATAGTAGGACTTTAGATGATAGTGTAACTTGCCTTTTGGTAGGGAATGGGGTTCACTTCCTTGATCTTGCTAGTTTCACACTTTGCTAATTTCACTACAAGTCAATCAAGCAAATCACCAAATCAACTAACATCCCAAACCAAGGTTAAACAAACAATTTCACACACAAAGCAATGGAGTCTAAGTCTTGTAAAAAGAGGGTTCTATTGCAAGGTTGGTCTCTACTAGGTTTATAAACTTTGTAAGGTCTACATTGGGCATTTACCAAATTGGCAAAGTCATTAGTTAGAGGGTTTTGCTCAAAGTCTATTTTAAAATCCATTCAACATTTTTATGTGGTGAAAATTATTCTTTTTAAAGTAAAACTTTATGTTTTTTTCACCAAGTAGGTTACCTTTGGCAAGGCTTGGTGTTTTGGGTCAGTAAGTTTTGTCCATAACATTTTCCCAAAGTTTTCCTTGCACAAACTTTTCCATAATAAAATCAATGAGTTTTATTTGGCTAGAAAATGACTAAGTTAACTAACTCAACTTAAATTTCACAAAAATCATTTTTAACACTATGGGTTGGTTCCTAGGGTCAGTAGGGTCACACAAATCCATTTTGCAAAAGATTTAATCCTAAAATCAATTTTAAACAATTTTTATACTCTAAACAAGTACACAAATGTTTCTGTAAATTCAAACAAGCTAACAGATACTATTTTCAAAACTAAGGCCATGGTTGTTTAGGGCTTGTTCTCCTGATTTCATTGGTATAAAATTTGTCAAATTTGGACGTGTGGATCAAAAGTTATAAGGGTTTGAAAATCCTATCTAAATCAGATTTCAAATCTGTTTTTAAATCGAACAGGTGACACGCGGCGTGTTCTTACTGGCCGATACCGGTTCGGCCGGATCGGGCGATGCTGGCTGTTGGATCAAGTTAGATCGCATGGTCCAGATCACGTACCCCTTCGCGGTTAAGTGATCTATCGGGAGCGTCGGATCGTGATCCTACGGCGCTAACGTGCTCGACCATTTGCGAGCGGCACCGGCGGTGGCTAGCGGCGGCGACGGTCAGATAGTGGCGGTGCTGGCGAAACAGGAAACGAGGGAGAGGGAAAGGATGCTCACTAGGTTCGCAATGCAACGCTGATGCTCAACGTGCTACTGGTTGGTGGAGGGGCGCACTGGGACGGGCTTGATTGCTCGCCGGAGTTTGAAGACAACGTCGGGCGCGTCAGGTGGTCGTCGTGTACGAGGCTACATCGTGTACCAGGGCAAAAGGAAGACAGGGTCAGATGCGCACAGTCCTGGCAAAGACGCGTGCGTGAACGAGAGGTAAAGGGGTGGACGGAATTAACCTATGGGCGTCGTCGGAGTAGAGGCAGACGGCGGCGGTACTGGAGTTTGTTGTTGGCGAGGCTCAGGGGTTCCCGCGGTTGAGTTGGGTGTACTATCAGATGCGCCTGAGAGTGGAGAAGCTGCTGGAGTGCTTAGGGATGCAAGGGGCGGTGGGGTTTCGTCGGAATCATCACTGGAACATCGTCGGAGCGGCGGCGGTACAGAGAAAATTGGAGGCAGCCTAGGGGCGGAATGGAGGCGATGTCTGGGGAAAGAGAAGGAGGAGGAGCAGGCGGTTAAATGAGCGTGGCCACGACGAGGAATCAACGCGGCTTTAAGGTGAATTGAATGTGCGGTATCAAGGCCTGCAACGGCAGCGAGGGGGAAGAGGCGTGGTTCGCGCGAGGAAGAAGAAGGAGCTGGCTGCGTGGGGTCTACCTGGCAGTGGAAGGAAAGAAGAAGAGAGGGGTCCACCGGTCAGTTGCTGGGTGGATGAGGTTCTGAGTGGAAAAGAAAACGGTTCGGGCGTGGGAATGGTGGGCTAGTGATGGGCTTCGTGGGCTGCTGGGTTGGGTCGGTTTTCTTTTATTTTTTTCTGTCTGCTTTGCTTTATTCTTTTCTATTTTATTTTCTGATTTGATTATTCAAACACATGATTCAAACAACCAATTAAATTCAAACCAACATCACACTTCACAACTTTTGAACTTGATTCTGTTCAGTAACAAATACCAAAATTCTAAAATAAAATAATATTTTAAATTCTTTTTAGGTTTTATTTATTAATTAAATAAAATGGCTATGGTTTATTAATAAAATAGGGTTTGGTTTAATTAATAAAATCCCCATTTGAAATCCAAATATTTGCAAAATCAAATCAGTAGGTTTTATTTGAAAATACAATTCATTTGAAAATCTTGTTCCAATACAAAATATCATTTTATTTTAGAATACATTATTAATTAAATAAAATAGACTTTCATATTAAAATAGAATTTGTTTTATTGAGTTATTTATTTTTGAAATCTAAAATAAAGTCAAAACACTTTAGTAGGTTTATTAGAGAATACACATTACTTGGGAAACCTATTTAAAATAATTTATTAAGTTTTGATGTTTTAATTAAAATGGTGAAACCTTTTATTTTAAAAGAGTTTGGATATTAATTCCTTATTATTTTATTTAAGCAAATCTTTATTATTTTTAAATAACCTTTGCTACTTTATTTAAAATAAATGTTTTTAATTCTCAAAGCTTGGCCAAGGATTAATTTGGCTTTATAACAAAATCTTTATTTATAAACTTCCATTTTATTTGAAAACAAATCTTTTCATTTGATTGTTTTTAAAATAATTTCCAATTGTTTCCTTTTATGAAATGTTTATCCTTTTAAATATTTTTAGGATTTTTATTTAATTCAAAAGGGTTTGAGGTTCTATTTTAATTCAAAAAGTTTCTTCTGGCTCTGAAAATCAAACAAAGTTTTATTTTATTAATTTGTTTTCACATTACAAGATTTGGAAAATCTTGGGATGTGACACCTATACCCTCTACCAAAAAGGCAAGTGATGCTTCATACTTTTTGTCCCATTACTTTCTCTATGCATTAGTGATTTTGCTAAGTAAAACTTGCATGGATTTTGCTAAGTATAGACCTTGCTATAAGAAAACCTAGTAGATGAATCCTTAGTAGGATTTTCCTAAGTTAAAGATTCCTACTACTATCAAGCTTAGCCTAGCTAATAAAAAACATGGGTGGAAAATATATTCACACTATGGAAAAATCTCTAAGTCTGAGGACTTATGTTTTTGTGTAATAAAACAACTGAGTTAATGAATCACCTGGGTGGAATGGGCTTGCTTGGTGGTTTTTGGTTGAGTGGTTCACAAGACCATGGACTTGGCTTGTGTATCTCACTTGTGGTATGCCACCCAGGAACAAAGAGATTTGAGATGTCAAATGTTGAGAAACTTCAAGTGCAACCACTTGGCAATATGGGCTCTGCCATGATGATATAGGTTGCAAGAACTTAGCCATATGGACAGTGGGTGGTAGTGTTTGATAGGTTGGAGCGCGTCCATTTTGGTCTAAGGGAAGGCTTCTGAAAGATCTTGTCTTGGGAAACCACGTCTTGTGGGGAAAGTGCACCACCTCTGCAGAG
Organism: Avena sativa; assembly: GCA_916181665.1. Lineage (NCBI taxonomy): Eukaryota > Viridiplantae > Streptophyta > Magnoliopsida > Poales > Poaceae > Avena > Avena sativa. Next base: position 28,613,575 of record OV702283.1, read on the forward strand.
TGTAAAACCTAAGTACTTAGCCATGTCCCTGGTAAAGGACAATTTGAGCATCAAGACATGGAAGCAATCAAGAATCTCATCATTCAAATTTTAAGTTAAAATCTTGTGGTTTGAACAAGGGTTGTCTGAAATCTTCAATCTTTGATTGAGAGATGCCTTGCAAAGGATCTTCAATCTTTGATTGAGAAAAATGATTTTGTCAAAGCAAAAACTTGGTATTTTCAAACGTTAAGGAAAAATCTATTTTGAGCAATGCAAGCCTCAACTCCACTTAGCCAAATGCATATAGATAATAGACTCCACGATAAATACCATAGTATCACTTGCCAATACAATTCAAATGTATTGACCCTTTGTGGTTGTAACTTGTATGTTGCAGGTTTGATTGTTTTTAGTGAAGATTGATTGATTAGGATTACAAAGTCTACAACCAACATCTGCCTGTGGCACTTTGAAGATGAAGGACCCATGATTATAGTTATTCCGCTGCAATGTAATGTAATAGCCAAATGAGCTATGTTTGATGTAATAAAAATATGTTATTCCTGGTTATAAAGCTATATTATGACCTTTGTTTCTTGATATTACATCTTAACTGTGGATGCTAGCTATTGATCCAGGGACTAGCATTGTAAACACAGGGGGCTCTATCTTATTAAAGATTGGAACCCCTACATAGGCACACAAGCTGGACACACACCAGCATGCAAATGGTGTGCTGTCGAGCTCACAAAGCAACTCAATATCACAAAACCACAGCACAGCCGTGGAGGAGCACATCAGTGCATCTCTCCACTACACAGCACACAAGCACAACTAGTGTAGACAGTAGCTAAACCAAGAACAACAGCCAAACAAAATCACCTAGAACAACCAAACATCACCAGGATGGTGACATAAGGAGGGGTATGAATCTGGTGGACAGCAAGGTCAAGCACAGAAGCTAGGAGGAGCAGGCTAGCTCAAGACCAAACACATGAATCCAGTAGATCAAGCTCAAGATAAAGATCAAGATCAAGATCATCATCATCAATCTACTACATCCACATCAGATTTTGTGGTGAGCCTCATAAAACCATCACATGATTTCATCATATTATCTAAACAAAAGCATGTGTTGCTTTATGAAATAATCTCTCAATAATCACCCAAGAGAGGTGAATCTATCCTAGAGATTTCAAGTATAAAAATAAGAAATCAAACTCAGCCCCAAGGCACTAAACCCTCAGACCAGCATCACAGAGTTTAGTGTTAAATTTTGCAACTTAGATCATTCTTCATTTGATCTTATCAGATCAGGGCACATCTCCCACAGAGAGTAGCACGTCTAATCCTACAAGTTTCAAACAAACTAATTGCTCAACTAACTAGGAATTAAATCCTAGAGCCTCAGACCAACATCATAGGCAGGAGAATCAAGAAAATCTTTCATTTTATCTTGCCAGTATTAATCACAAGTATTTTCAAGGCTAAGCCAGAGATAAAACCCAATCACTTGTGTGCCAGATCATAGTGGTATCACAAGGACAAGTTTTACAGGAGCTAAAACCAATCCTTGCTTAGTTCCCACAGATAAAAGGGACAAACCAATACATATCATCTTCTTGAAGCCAAGTGCCAGGAATCAATATCATATTCATCTATACATCCACAGAAATCATTACATGTAATGATTATATTCAGTATGTATAATCTCATACAAGTCTACCATTATAATTGCAGTAAGCAACTACTGAGAGAAGCTACTGTCAGGATAAGCATTCTGACAGTAGAGTAAGTTCTCAAATCAACAACATAATCCAATCTGGGATTCCATAGAAACACTAGCATAGGGACATAGTGAATTACCACAGAAATAAATCTGACAATCCACTAGCATCAACAAGCCACTACAAATCATGATCCACAGCAGGCAATCATTCTTCATACTCAAGTGTGATCACCACTAGATCTAAGCATGATATCATCAATAGGGGGTTATGAACCCTAATCAGAACAAGAACCATAAGAGATGAACCCTAATCAGCACATAGTCACTAGGCATGTGAAGCCACTAGATACACACAGAGATATTCATGGTAGTAGCATGAACAAGAACCATAGAAGCAACTTACCTGAGGTCCTCGCTGACGAAACAAAGAGGAAGCAGATTGGCCGACGAACCGCGGCAGCACAGGGAGCACCCAGATGGCGCTGCAACCTGCACAAGCCACATCAGCGGCCACAGCAGCACACGAGCCCAGCACACCACCACAGACGGGACCGCGGCGGTGGCGACAACACCTTTCCCTAACCCTAGGGTTCGGGAACGAGGTGGATTTGACCACGGGGAAGCCCCGGAATCAAATCGAGTTGGACTACACGAACAAGCGGAGTCGCAAACCTCGCCCTACACCACGGCAGCGGCCAGGGGAAGCCTCAATGGCGGCCATCACCAGCGGCGGCGCCAGAGCTCGCGGGGTCGGGAAGAGGAAAAGGTGAGCACGAAGAGAAGACAAAGCTCGCGGGGTTGGGGAAGAGGAAAGGTGAGCACGAAGGTGGGCTGGGTGGGCCAAAACCCCTCGGGGTGGTGATTTTGACCCTACCCTATTGGGCCACACTGGCCCAATAAGCCCAAAAGGCCAGCCCAAGTTATTTAAAAAACTGTTGTAATCAATTGGAAAAGACCAAAATGCCCCTGACCTCAATAAAATTCTAGAAAATAAAATAAAAGTCCAAAAATTATAAATAAAATATTTTTGGATTGACAATAATCCACTCTATTCAAATAAAATAAGGTATAAAATTTTGGACATTTAAATTTTTATAAGAATTTTGTAATTTATGTATTCCTTATGGAATTTTACAAAATTATTGAAAGATGATAAAAATAAATAAAAATCACTTTCATTATTTATTAATATTATAGTATTTTTGAAAAATACTAAATAAATATTTAATAATAAATTTAATGTATAATTAATAATTCCTAAAAGAATTATTAAATCAATAGAAGTCAAATAAAAAGAGAAATAAAATAAAATAATTCAATATATGCAATAAATATAAAAAATTTAATATTTATAAATGCTTTATTAAAAGGCACCTTATATAGGTAAAATGCATATAGAATTAAATAATGCATTACATTACTTGCATAATCATTTTGCTTCTTTAAATATTGTCCTTACCGGGCAATAATGTTGTTTTTGTAGAACTAGCAGCTCAAGGTCCAGTGCAAGCATCAGACTTCACTACCTTGCCATCATAAGGCAAGTTCATCACTTGCTCTTGAAGAGTCTTTATCAAAGTATTTGCAAATTGTGTGTTATCATATATGCTATGAAAGAAAGAAAATATTATTTTCATAAATAAAGAAATCATAGATATCATCCTAAGTGGTGATATAATGGAACAATAGAACCTAGGGTTCTATTTGCAACAATGATGATCAAATAGGGACTTAATAACCCCTGACATCAGTGATTCTAGCGCCGTATACTACGCGTTAGCCATGAGATTTGGAATGGGACAGAGAAGTCAGCTGTATCTTCTTCCTCTCGCATGAAGCGGGATGTGCAGGTCGTGGCTGTTATACTCGTAGTGTGCATATTAATTGGTACTTCATAGAGGATATGCAGGATATGGGTGGGAACCCCCATCGTCCCACGATAGTTCTGGCATCTAACGGTTTGTACAAACCATTGCCGTAATTTATTATGTGGGCATGGTGTACACCAAGGAGGCATGCGGGGTCGCGAAGGGGGCAGTGATTGGCTTGGACCAACTGTTGGGCCCCACATCATGGAATTGTTGATCTCTCATGGGTAAAGTAGCATTGTAAACACAGGGATATCTACCTTATTAAAGGTTGGGACCTCTACATTCTGCTGCAATGTAATGTAATAGCCAAATGAGCTATGTAAGATGTAATAAATTATTTTATTCCTGGTTATGAAGTTGTATTATGACCTATGTTTCTTGATATTACATCTTAACTGTGGATGCTAGCTATTGATCCAGGGACTAGCATTGTAAACACAGAGATCTCTACCTTATTAAAGGTTGGGAACCTTACAAATGGTATCAGAGCATTGTGTTGCCTGTAGGATTTGTAAACCTAGGATTGGACAAAACCTCTTAGAAAGATAGGATTAGTATTTGTTCCAAAAATTATTTACAAATAATCTTGTAAACTCTTTCCTCAAACCATTTTGGTTTTGATTCTACATCTCTTCTATTTAAAACTTGATGGACAAAGCCTTTTCCATGGCCAAAGACTTCATCATGTGCAAAGGACTTCATCAACTCTAATGACTTCAACATCTTCAACTCTAATGACTTCAACATCTTCAACTCTAATGACTTCAACATCTTCAACATTTTCACCAAGGACTTCAATCTTGGATATCACTAAGGACTACAAGTGAGACAAGAAATGTTATTCAAGACTTGAGGACTAAGGGAACACAAATTAGAAGGAATCATCATCACCTTTGAAGTTTTTGTGACCAAGAATCTTCCCAAGGGTACAAAGAACTTGTTCAAGAAGAATCAACCAAAAAAGATGGAAAGATCTCAAATGAACCATATAGATGGACCACCATATTTAGTTTAAGTCAAACCCACCAACTTATGTGGTGTAACAAAAATATTTTGGTTGCCTAAAAATATGCTTGAAACTTGTTGTTTGAGTGGAATGTTTGTTTGTGGTTGCTTGCACATTGATTGTGTGAATTGTGATGTGTGTGATTAGAATTATTCTCTTAGAAATATTTTGCCCATTCTAATCCAAACCCAACCCAAACAGATGACTTCTCCAAGGGACTCCAACATCAAGGATGGTGACAACAACAACAATCAAGAGGTCAACATGAGATACCAACTGCTTGCAAGACAAACCCAGTTGAACCAAGTGACAAATCAGTATTTAGCCAACAACAATGAGTTAGACCCAACCATGCAAAAAGTTTTGGAAACTCAATCCCAATTGTTGCAAGGGATGGCTACTCAAATGATCAACATGGGAGACAACTCTTCCCAGGGAGTTTATGACAACAAGGATGACAAGGATGTTATTCTAGAAGGAACCCAAGCTTGCAATATTTGTGGAGACAAGGATCACACTTCCAAGGAGCATGAAGATCAATGCCCCAATTGTGAAGAGAAACATCCAATTCACCACATCTCAAGCTACTTGTTACTTATGTGAAGGAAACAATCATGTCCCTATCCAATGCCCCATCTATTCCATAGTTGAACAAAGGAAACAAGGTGGAGTGCAACAGCTGATTGTAGATTACCATGAGAGAGCCAAGTCTACCAAGAAGGATGAAGACAAAGGAAAATCTCAGCTTGCACCTCCATGCAATATGACTCAATTTAAAGGACCAAAAAGGAGGCATATGAATTATCCAAGGAGTAATAGAAAGTCAAGGAGACCAGTAGACATTCCTACCTTTGATATAACATATGAAGAACAAGAACTAGAAGCACTCCTAGCTTTGGAGAAACCCAAGAAAAAGAAGGATAAAAGCCATGTGCAATGTGGTCATTGCAAAGAAATGGGACACTATGCCAGTGAATGTCCAGAGAAGCAGAAGTATAAGGAGATTAGCCAAGTGTGGTGCAACAACTTCAAAGAGCTAGGCCATTATGTAGCAACTTGCCCACAGAAGATACGTGATGAACTCAATCTTGTCACCTGTTACAATTGTGGTAACCAAGGACATTATGCAAGCAATTGTCCAGAAAAAATGGAGCACAAGATAAACAAGCCTATGAAGGATCTCAGCCTTGTCACATGTTTCAAGTGTGGAAACAAAGGACACTATGCAGATGTTTGCCTAGAGAGATTTCAACAAGATCCCAAGCAAGTCAAGAAGTGATCTAGTTGGAAAATTTTAAGGGTGGTAGTACCCTAGTTGTTTTGAGTCAACTTGTAACCCTAGCCTCCCCAAATCTCGGGACGAGATTTATTTTAAGGGTGGTAGCCTGTCACATCCCAAGATTTCCAAATCTTGTAATGTGAAAAATAAATAAAATAAAATAAAATAAATTATGGTTGAAAATCAGGGTGAAAAGAAACTTTTGTTGTTAAAAGGAAACTCAAAATCCCATCTTGAACAAACATTAATTAAAGTTTGAATTCAACAAAATTCAAATCAAGCAAAATGCTTTCCTCATAAATGCATCTGGAAATTTAAACTCTTGGAAAATAAATCCAAACCCTAAACCCTAATGGAATAAAAATCATTTCCAAGTTATCTCCAAGCCTATGGATTTGATCCATATAAAATTTGGTCAACAAACATTTACAAATGATCAAGAAGGACAAATATAAATATTATAAGACCATAGAAATTGGTTTCACTTAATTTGGAACCATAAATAAAAACTTATGATTTTAATAAGATAAGGAATTGAATTCCCAAAGCTAATACAGCCTTTATCTAAAATCCATACCAAATGGTGAGAAAATAATCCTAAAAGGAATTAAAAAGATAAACAAATATTAAACAAGATTTTACAAATTGGAATCACCAAGTTTGGATCTCTAAATAAAAAGATATGGATTTTAATAAGATGAAGAAAGAAATATTAAAATAAAGAATATTTGAAAGACCAAATCAAAACTTGGCCAAATTCATAAGCAAATGGAATGAATTATAATCCCAATCCAAATAAAATAGAAGGATAAAGAATTTCCAAAATAAAATAAAATAAAATGGCATGAACCCAAATTATATTAGAATAAAGACAAATCTCTAATAAGAATGATCATTTAAATCATGAGAAAAAGATATTTGAAATTTACCCAAGTGAAATAAAAGTTGTTTAATTCAACCTAATTAAGATTAAAGAAAACTTCCAAATAAAAAATGGGGAAATAAAACTATATTAAATTCAATTGGAATTAAAACAAATACCCAATTCAAATGGATTATGAATCATATTAAATACTTTTCAAATAATTCAAGATGAATTATTTGACACCCAAATAACCAAATAAAAACCTACTGAAAAGATTTGGAAGGTTTTGCAAAATAAAATGGTGTTTGAAAATATTATTAAATCCTATTTGGTTTAAAACTAGGGCCTTTTTAATAATTAAAAAGACCTAAAAAGGAATAAATTTTTATTCCACAATTGACATCAGAATGTGCTACTAAACAATATTTAAATCTACACAAATTTTGGCAAAAGATTGAATTCAAATGAGTGTTTGAATTGGTTGTTCAAAATCAAAACAGAATAAAAGAAAAGGAAAAAGAAAAACAATCAGTATAAAAAAGGGGAAAACGGACTCGACCCAGTCAACTAGCCCAACAAGGCCCAGCAAGCCCATTCCCCACCCCACCCGCAGCGAAACGTTATTCACCCGCAGACAGACCCGCAGAGACACTGACCGACGGACCCCACATTCCTTCTCTCTCTCTCGCTGCTGTAACATCCCTAAAATCATGATTTCAAAATTTACATATCACTCATGCATGCATATAGACTTTAGAGATCATATTCAAACCCCTTTCAGAAAACAGAAGCTTTTGATGTTATGATTTTATGTGGACAGATTTAATCCAAAAGACCAACACCATTTGAAACTTGAATGATTAGGAACTTGTTTGCTTGCCTCCATTGTTGGAAAGTTAGGTATAAAAGTTTGACCAAAGTTTTCAATTTGGAAATAAATTCAAAACCCTATTTTTTAAAACATTTGCAAACCAGAGGCAATGTCTCTGATTGTTTTAAAGTCCAAGCTTGACCAAGCCCTTACAGGGTAACCACATGGTTAAATAACTGATTTTTGAAACCACAGTACCCTGCAAAAATCCCCAGAATTGTTTGAATTCAAAAAGGATTTGAATTCATATCTAAATCTATCCAGAAAATCAAAATAGAAAAGGAAAAAGAAATAAACAAAGGAAAAGGGCCGCGCGCCAGGTTTTAGGCCCAGCATCGAATCGAGCCCAACAAGCCCACCCGGGAATTTTCTTTTCTCCTCTCACGCGCGAGCGCACGCAGCCTGTCGCTGACAGACGGACCCCACACTCACTTCGCGCACATCGCTGACGAGCGGGCCCTACCCACGCTGGCATCGTCTTCCCCAAACTGCGCCCGCGACCACGTCGCAGCCGCAGTCACTGCCGGTAATGGCACGGCATAAATGGGCGTTAATCCGCGGGCGTTTCCTGTCGAGGCACCGTCTATAAGATCCCCACCTCCCCACGACCATTTTCCCCCAGTCGATTCTACCTTCACGCCACCAGGCTGCCCACGACTCACCCAACACCACCGCAGACAGAGCTTGCTCCGGCGAACGATTCCGGTGAGACCCGTACGCCCCTTCCTCCCTGATTCATTTGAGCCACTTCGCAATCCCCTTGCGCACATCCTGACCCCACCAGTTCATCCTGTATTGCCCCAGGTCGCCGTTCCCGCTCGACACCGCAAGCATCCGACGACCACCTCGACTCCGGCGATCAAAATCCGTAAGTTCCGTGCGCCCCTTCACTTCTGACTCACACTAGATTGTTCGCCACGGTCTTGCGCATCTTCTAAATCCCCTGGCTTGTGTTAGGGCGACTCGGAACCTCGGCAACTACTCCGACAACAACCACCTGACGCCGTCCGTAACTCCGACGAGCAATCCTCGCCGTGACAGCACGCCCCTCCGCAAACCAGTACCACGTCGAGCTTCAGCACGTCTTGGCGGATCTGGTAAGCACCTTACTGCTTCCTGGAGCGATGTAGAACGCCGGCGCCGCCGTAGTCAGACGCGCCACCGCCAGTTAACGCCGCTAGCGCCGCCAGATTGTGGCTTGATGGTTTGGTCCGTTGGATCTGCATCGTAGGGCTAGGATAGATCTTGATCGAAGAGGTACGCGCGCGTCTGAGCCGCCAGATCTAAGTTAGATCCTACGGCCTGCGACTGCCGATCCGCGCAAAGCGGTACGCGCCAGTGAGGCTGCGACACGTGGCTAGGGTTAATTCAAAAACAGAAATTTGAATCGGATTTAGATCCAAACTTTAAACTGCTATAACTTTTGAATGCCACGTTAGAATTTTGCAAACTTTATACCGTTGGATTCAGTGAAACAAGACCTTTCTGAATATCCAATTTGTTTAACAAATGGTAATAGTTAAAATGACTTTATTTGTAGAAACATGTTTAAGACTATTTTAAGTATAGATTTAGTTTGGTAAATTGTATTGGTGCCAAATAAGTTTAATTGGCAAACTTGTGACCTGTTAAGTTTCTGTAAACATGTGCATGCCTGGTAGAGTTTTCAAAATCACCACTTAGTAAATTCTTGCATGCATGCATACATATTATTTTTGGTTGTATATAATTGTGTGTAATTGTATGCTATATTTATTGTGTAGATTTTGCTAGTGATTGTGATTGTGAAGAGTGCTACTCTCCCCACTACCAAGGCAAGTGATATTTTCATGAATATTTCTATCCTATGTTTTGTACTAGCATTAGATATTTTGCTAAGTCTTGCATGCTATCTTTGCCTAATGCTAAGTTGGGAAATCCTAAGTAGTGTAGAATTGTAGAATTGCTAGGCAATTTTCCTAAGTTAAGTTATCTTACCATGCTTAGCCTAGCTATTTTAGCAAACAAGGGTTGGTGAAAATCTATACTTACTATGGTAAAAATATTTCTAAGTCATGAGACTTATGCTTTCCTAATAAAACAACTAAGTCAAATGAACCTCCTGGGTGGAATGGAAGGATTGGGTTATGTTGAGTGGATACACAAGGCCATGGACTTGGGTTGTGTATCTCACTTGTGGTATGCCACCCAGGCACAGAGCGATTTGGAGGCCAAGTGTTGAGAAAGCTTACAGTGCAACCACTTGGCAATATGGGCTCTGCCTTGATCATATAAGTTGCTAGAACTTAGTCATTTGGACAGTTGGTGGTAGCTGGGATGATAGGTTGGAACGCGTCCATTTGACTAAGGGAAGGCTGCTGAAAGGTCCTGTCTTGGGAAACCAAGTCTGGTGGGGAAAGTGCACAACCTCTGCAGATGGAAAAACCTAAGTACTTAGCCTAGTCCAAGGCAATGGACAACTTGAGCATCAAGACATGGAAGCTACAAGAATCTCATCACTCCAACTTCTAAGTAAAATTTGTGGGAGAACAAGGGTGAAGGACCCCAATGTCTATTGGTGGTTTCTTGGGAAGTTTTGATAAAGAAAAACTTAGTGATTTCAACTAATAGGTAAAACTTATTTTCAAGCAAAGCAAGCCAAGCTACACTTAGCCAAAGTGCATATAGTAATATAGTCCACTTAAAATATACTAAGGTATCACTTGCCAATATTATTCCAAAGTATTGACCCTCTGTGGCTATAACTTGTGATGTTGCAGGTTACTCCGATGATGAGTAGGAGTCATGAGTCTACACTCAACATGCTTGCCTGTGGCACATGAAGATGAAGACTTATGTTTATTTACTATTTCCTTAAACTCTTGTATTAGGCCAATGGCCCTGAGTTGTAAAAGACTATGTTTTATCTCTGGAATGAATGTAATAAACGACCTTTGTATCTGTGTACTTCATCTTAAACTGTGGATGCTAGCATTGATCCAGGGACTAGCATTGCAATCACAGGGATCCTTTCCTTTATAAAGGAGGGGTCTAACAGATGGTATCAGAGCACTGTGTTGCCTGTAGGATTATGACCCTAGGATTGGAAGACCACTAAGGAAAAGTTTTCAACTACTTCTACACTTGTCTATTCTTCTCGTAAAAACTTTTCTAATCTTTTCATCCTCAACTCCATTTGTAGATGAACTCCATCAACGAAGCCGTGAAGAAAGGACCACTCATGACCATGACCTTGGAGTGTGAAACTGAGTTTCCCAAGATTCTCAAGGACCTCATGGTGGCAATGGAAGCACATGGAGCAGCTTTATACAAAGGCTTTCCAGTGATGGATGAAGGAGTGGAGTATTGGTGGGTGCAACTTCACTTGTACAAAAACAAGGAAGACAACCACAAAGAAAGGGGATTCTGCATGTACACCAACACTGTGATGCACACAACATTCTTTGAGTCAGCCAGAGATGCAGCTTGGAAGACTATCAAAGAACTAAGTGCTAGAGTCAAGTGCAGGATGCTTAACCTCCAAAGAGACTTAGAGAAAGAGAAGGAGCTTACCCAAGAGTTGGAAGCCACCAACCAAGAGTTAAGGGGAGATATAATAGACTTAGTGATGGAATCATGTGAACAAGATAGGTGGATTGCCTCTAGGAACATTGTGATAGCCACCAGATCCAGTGAGATAGGATTGTGAGCACACTTCGTTAGTTGGACCACCATCTATCACCTTATTTTCCAAAAATGATACCTTAAATAAGTTTGAATCTTGATTGATGTAAGGGACTTGTGTATGCATGACTTGTGTGATGGTTGTGTTTAGGGATATGTATGAATGTTTGTCTTGATTTACCTTAAATTGTGTTGTTCTAACTTTTTCAATCTTATAAATAGATGCCTATTACCATCAGCACCGTTGAGGAGCTCCAGGTTACCCGTTTTCGTCCCCGTATCATTGAGCTTACCACTTTGCTCGATCTCCCTCTTCCCACCATCACGGTGTACCCACTCACCAAGTTCGAGAGGAAGGACCTCTGGGGCTTCAAGGTGAACCAGCCTGGACGCCAGAGAGAGCCCACTATGGAGGCCATCGTCTTCAAGCTGATGCACGACGACAGGGAGAGAGGCATGGAGGTAGTCATGCAGGACCTGATAGGACGTCTGTTAGGCCGTCACTCCCGACAGGTTAGGGGCACTCACTTCCACGTCTTCGGAAGGCGTGATGTTGATGGAGAGTCCATTGACTTTGAGGGACGCGGCAGAGCCGATACGTCTCTACCTCCAGGACTTAGAGACTCTTCTCAGGCACGTAGACACGGACAGGACGAATGTCATGCTCGGCAATGACGAGCTTCAGGTGCAGCTACGCGAGAAGGACATGCTTTTCGCACAGCAGGATGAGATGATCAAGGAAATGGAGACGAAGTTCGAGGCTCAGGATCGCAAGTTCAAGAGTCAGGAGAAACGCGTCCATGATAGGAACAAGAAGATCCGGGACATGACCGAGGAACTGAAGTCCAAGGATTTCGAGCTTGAGCAGCAGCAAATGGTTATTGAGAGACTTCGCTCCCAGAAGAGGGCTCTCAAGGCCAAGGTCGATTCCTTGACCACTACGATTGAGGAGAACAAGACCGCGATGGAGAACGCAGGTCTTACCTTCGTCTAGGAGGAGATTGATGCTGATGAGTAGACTTGACTACTCGTTTACCTTTCGTATTCATACTTGTTATTTGTGAACTTGTTATTGGACCATCCGACATGTGGATGGCTTGCCACTTGTGTGTTTTATTTCATGAACTTATTATCTGGTTGTTGATTCTTTTTATTCTTGATTTGCATGCTATGTGTTTGCTCGTGATGTATTGTGCATAAAACATCTATGGGTATCTCATTATTATCTATTTGAACAAACCACAGATGCCTCCCCGTCGCGCAAACCCCAACCCCAACCACATCACCCCGGAAATGCAACAAATGATGAATGCGCAAACATAGCTTCTGCAGATGATGACAACATTCATACAAAACCAGAATAACAACAACAACAACCCCAATAACAACAACAACAACAACAACAACAACAACAACAACCCTCCGGGTTTTGATATGCTCACCAGATTTCTGCGATTGAGGCCAGCAAAGTTTTTGGGAACAACTGATCCCATGGTGTCCAATGACTGGCTACGTTCCGTGAACAAGGACTTAGTGACCGTGGGCTGCACGGATGCTGAAAAAGTCAGGTTCGCAGCACATCTGTTGGAAGGACCAGCCGCCACATGGTGGGACAACTTCCAAATTACCACTCCTTTGGATGAGGTAACTTGGGCTATCTTTGAAGATGGCTTCCGCACTGCTCATATCTCATCAGGAATGATGAGTCTGAAAAAGAAGGAGTTTCACAACCTGAAGCAGCGCCACCGCAGCGTGGCAGAATACATAGAAGAGTTCAACAATCTGGCGCGCTATGCACCGGATGAGGTTGACACGGATGCCAAAAGAAAGGAAAAGTTTCTGGAAGGCTTGAATGATGAGCTGAATCTGCAGTTATCTGTGGCATATGTTCCAACTTATCAGTCTTTGTGTGACAAGGCTGCAATTTTGGAGAGTAAAATGAAGCAAGTCGAGAGTAGGAAGAGGAAACACTCCGACAAGCACAGCTCGGGATCGTCTCACAAACGATCTCACTATGATGACAGTGGCAGCTCAGGATCCCATAAGCATGGGAAATTCAGCAAGCACCACAACCACAACCGTCATGACAACAAGCATCACCGCAGTCATGACAATGACAAGTACAAGAACCACAAGGGTGGACATAAGAGCCACTATAGTGGAAATGGTAGTGGAAGTGGAAGCCAGCCTCCTAAAAAGGACATCAGTCAGGTTGAGTGCTTCAAATGCAAGAAGCTGGGGCATTATGCCAATGAGTGCCCTAAGAAGAAAGTTGAAGGACCTAACAAGCCAAATCCTTTTCAGAAAGGACAGGTTAACCACATCAATGTGGAGGAGGTCTATGAGGAGCCTGATGCTGTTACTGGTAAGTTCAGACTCAATTCAATTTCAGCATTTGTACTCTTTGATACCGGTGCATCTCATTCATTCATATCAAAGGCATTTGTTGAAAGAAATGAACTACCGGTAGAAACTATTGGGTGTCCTATAAGAGTAAGTTCTCCGGGTGGAGAAATGATAGTAAACTCGGGATGTCATGACTTAGTCATAGAATTTGGAAAACATAAGTTTCCAGTGAACCTAATAATCCTGAATTCCCAAGGACTAGATGTAATTTTGGGAATGGATTGGATGGCTAAGTATTAAGGAGTACTAGATTGTGCTAATCGTACTGTTGCACTCACAACCCCAGAAGGAAAAAGAATAAAATTCAGGTCAAACTTTGAATCCAAAGGAAGTAAGCTGAATTCTCTTAAGGGGGTTAGCATGGATAGTGTACCAATTGTGTGTGAGTATCCGGATGTATTTCCGGAAGAATTAACAGGAATGCCACCGGATAGAGATGTGGAGTTTCTGATAGATCTGATACCAGGTTCTGGACTGATAGCAAAAAGACCGTACAAAATGTCAGTTGATGAACTGAAAGAACTCAAGAAGCAACTAGGGGAACAGTTGCAGAAAGGGTTTATTCAACCAAGTTCTTCCTCTTGGGGAGCCCCAGTATTGTTTGTGGAAAAGAAGGATAGAACACAAAGATTATGCATTGACTACCGTTCTCTCAACGAGGTAACCATCAAGAACAAATATCCTTTGCCAAGAATCAACGACTTGTTTGATCAGTTAGAAGGAGCATGTGTGTTCTCGAAGATTGATCTTCGGTCAGGTTATTTTCAACTCAAAATAAGAGAGCAAGACATACCTAAGACAGCTTTCACCACAAGGTATGGATTGTATGAATACACAGTGATGCCTTTTGGTTTAACCAACGCTCCAGCATACTTCATGAAATTTGATGAACGAGGTGTTCATGGAATTCCTTGACAAATTTGTTGTCGTTTTCATCGATGACATCTTGGTCTACTCGAAGAGCAAGGAAGAACATGAAAGACATTTACGCTTGATACTCGAGAAACTGAGGGAACATAAACTTTATGCCAAATTCAGCAAGTGTGAGTTCTGGTTAGAGGAAGTTGGTTTTCTTGGTCATGTTATGACAAAGGATGGTGTGGCAGTTGATCCTGCTAAAGTTTCAGCTGTGACAGAATGGGAATCTCCCAAGAATGTGAAAGAAGTTCGTAGTTTCCTCGGCTTAGCAGGTTACTATAGAAGGTTCATTGAGAATTTCTCAAATGTTGCTAAATCAATGACTGAATTGTTAAAGAAGGACAAGAAATTTTCTTGGTCTGAAGGTTGTGAAGTCAGCTTCCAAGAATTGAAGAAGAGACTTGTAACAGCGCCAGTTCTATGTCTGCCAGATTTGGAAAAGGATTTCCAAGTATATTGTGATGCTTCTCATCAGGGTTTGGGTGCCGTACTTATGCAAGACGGTAAAGTCGTAGCCTATGCTTCGAGACAACTCAAAACTCATGAAGTAAACTATCCTACTCATGATTTGGAGTTGGCCTCTGTCGTCCATGCACTCAAAACATGGAGACATTACCTTTTGGGAAAGCGTTGTGAAGTATTCACCGATCATAAGAGTTTGAAGTATATCTTCACCCAGAAGGAAATCAACATGAGACAAAGGAGATGGCTAGAACTTATCAAAGATTACGACTTAAGTTTGCAATACCACCCCGGTAAAGCGAATGTAGTAGCAGATGCTCTAAGTCGTAAGACGTTTGTAAATGGCCTTACTAAAGGAGAATTGCCAGATGACTTGTGTAAGCAATTCAAAGAACTCAGATTGTAGATTGTGCCTGAAGGACATCTCATGTCCTTAGATGTTCAACCCACTTTATTGGACAAGATCCGAGAAGCTCAGAAGACTGATAAGGAAATTGAAAAGATTAAGGAGAATATTAGTCTAGGGAAAGCTAAGAGTTTCCATATAGACGAACAAGGTACTTTATGGCACGGGAAACGTATATGTGTTCCACAAGATCCGGAGTTGCGGAAACTGATTTTACAGGAAGCCCACAACTCTCCGTATTCTATTCACCCAGGAAACACCAAGATGTACATGGATATGAAAGAAAGATTTTGGTGGAACAATCTCAAAAGGGACATCGCCGAACATATTGCATTATGTGATGTATGTAGCAGAGTAAAAGCGGAACACCAGAAACCAGCGGGTTTGCTTCAACCACTACCTATTCCTGAATGGAAGTGGGAAAATATCGGTATGGATTTCATTACCGGATTACCAAGAACCAGGTCAGGATATGACTCCATATGGGTAGTAGTGGATCGCCTAACTAAAGTGGCTCATTTTATACCAGTGAAGACAACTTATACAAGTGCCAAGTTAGATAAAATCTACATGAGCAGAATTGTATGCCTTCACGGTGTGCCTAAGAGTATTGTGTTAGATAGAGGAACTCGGTTCACTTCTCACTTTTGGAGACAGCTTCATGAATCCTTAGGAACGAGATTGGAATTCAGCACTGCTTTTCATCCTCAAACTGATGGACAAACAGAAAGGACTAATCATATTCTTGAAGACATGTTGAGGGCATGTGCCTTAGACTATGGAGCAAGTTGGGATGAAAGTTTGCCTTACGCAGAGTTCTCTTACAATAACAGTCATCAATCTAGTATTGGAATGGCACCATTTGAGTTACTCTACGGAAGGAAGTGTACCACCCCATTGCTATGGAATGGAGTGGGAGAAAGGAGTTTGTTTGGACCTGATCTTATCAAGGACGCCGAAGAGAAAGTCAAGTTGGTTAAGGACAGGTTGAAGATAGCACAGTCCCGACAGAAAAGCTACGCGGATTCTAAGCGTAGAGAAGTCACCTACGAAGTTGGAGATAGAGCTTATCTTAGAGTATCACCACTTCGTGGAGTGAAAAGATTTGGAGTCAAAGGAAAGTTGGCACCAAGATATGTTGGGCCATTCAAAATTCTAAGTCGCAAGGGAGAAGTTGCATATGAAGTTGAATTGCCAGAGTCTCTGTCAGCTGTCCATAACGTATTTCATGTGAGTCAGCTTAAGAAATGTCACCCAGAAATGGAAGAATCATCTTTGAAGGATACCATACCCTTGGAAGAAGTCCAGCTAGAAAGTGATCTTACCTATGATGAAAGGCCTGTCAAGATTCTTGAGACCGCAGAAAGGGTCACAAGGACTAAGACTATCAAGTTTTGCAAGGTGCAATGGAATCATCATTCCGAAGAGGAAGCAACATGGGAAAGAGAAGATGATCTTCGGAAAGACCACCCACACCTATTTGCTAGCCAATCCGAATCTCGAGGGCGAGATTCACCTTAAGGGCATTAGATTTGTAACATCCCTAAAATCATGATTTCAAACTTTACATATCACTCATGCATGCATATAGACTTTAGAGATCATATTCAAACCCCTTTCAGAAAACAGAAGCTTTTGATGTTATGATTTTATGTGGACAGATTTAATCCAAAAGACCAACACCATTTGAAACTTGAATGATTAGGAACTTGTTTGCTTGCCTCCATTGTTGGAAAGTTAGGTATAAAAGTTTGACCAAAGTTTTCAATTTGGAAATAAATTCAAAACGCTATTTTTTAAAACATTTGCAAACCAGAGGCAATGTCTGTGATTGTTTTAAAGTCCAAGCTTGACCAAGCCCTTACAGGGTAACCACATGGTTAAATAACTGATTTTTGAAACCACAGTACCCTGCAAAAATCCCCAGAATTGTTTGAATTCAAAAAGGATTTGAATTCATATCTAAATCTATCCAGAAAATCAAAATAGAAAAGGAAAAAGAAATAAACAAAGGAAAAGGGCCGCGCGCCAGGTTTTAGGCCCAGCATCGAATCGAGCCCAACAAGCCCACCCGGGAATTTTCTTTTCTCCTCTCACGCGCGAGCGCACGCAGCCTGTCGCTGACAGACGGACCCCACACTCACTTCGCGCACATCACTGACGAGCGGGCCCTACCCACGCTGGCATCGTCTTCCCCAAATTGCGCCCGCGACCACGTCGCAGCCGCAGTCACTGCCGGTAATGGCGCGGCATAAATGGGCGTTAATCCGCGGGCATTTCCTGTCGAGGCACCGGCTATAAGATCCCCACCTCCCCACGACCATTTTCCCCCAGTCGATTCTACCTTCACGCCACCAGGCTGCCCACGACTCACCCAACACCACCGTAGACAGAGCTTGCTCCGGCGAACGATTCCGGTGAGACCCGTACGCCCCTTCCTCCCTGATTCATTTGAGCCACTTCGCAATCCCCTTGCGCACATCCTGACCCCACCAGTTCATCCTGTATTGCCCCAGGTCGCCGTTCCCGCTCGACACCGCAAGCATCCGACGACCACCTCGACTCCGGCGATCAAAATCCGTAAGTTCCGTGCGCCCCTTCACTTCTGACTCACACTAGATTGTTCGCCACGGTCTTGCGCATCTTCTAAACCCCCTGGCTTGTGTTAGGGCGACGCGGAACCTCGGCAACTACTCCGACAACAACCACCCGACGCCGTCCATAACTCCGACGAGCAATCCTCGCCGTGCAGCACGCCCCTCCGCAAACCAGTACCACGTCGAGCTTCAGCATGTCTTGGCGGATCTGGTAAGCACCTTCCTGCTTCCTGGAGCGATGTAGAACGCCGGCGCCGCCGTAGTCAGACGCGCCGCCGCCAGTTAACGCCGCTAGCGCCGCCAGATTGTGGCTTGATGGTTTGGTCCGTTGGATCTGCATCGTAGGGCTAGGATAGATCTTGATCGAAGAGGTACGCGCGCGTCTGAGCCGCCAGATCTAAGTTAGATCCTACGGCCTGCGACTGCCAATCCGCGCGAAGCGGTACGCGCCAGTGAGGCTGCGACACGTGGCTAGGGTTAATTCAAAAACAGAAATTTGAATCAGATTTAGATCCAAACTTTAAACTGCTATAACATTTGAATGCCACGTTAGAATTTTGCAAACTTTATACCGTTGGATTCAGTGAAACAAGACCTTTCTGAATATCCAATTTGTTTAAAAAATGGTAATAGTTAAAATGACTTTATTTGTAGAAACATGTTTAAGACTATTTTAAGTATAGATTTATTTTGGTAAATTGTATTGGTGCCAAATAAGTTTAATTGGCAAACTTGTGACCTGTTAAGTTTCTGTAAACATGTGCATGCCTGGTAGAGTTTTCAAAATCACCACTTAGTAAATTCTTGCATGCATGCATACATATTATTTTTGGTTGTATATAATTGTGTGTAATTGTATGCTATATTTATTGTGTAGATTTTGCTAGTGATTGTGATTGTGAAGAGTGCTACTATCCCCACTACCAAGGCAAGTGATATTTTCATGAATATTTCTATCCTATGTTTTGTACTAGCATTAGATATTTTGCTAAGTCTTGCATGCTATCTTTGCCTAATGCTAAGTTGGGAAATCCTAAGTAGTGTAGAATTGTAGAATTGCTAGGCAATTTTCCTAAGTTAAGTTATCTTACCATGCTTAGCCTAGCTATTTTAGCAAACAAGGGTTGGTGAAAAATCTATACTTACTATGGTAAAAATATTTCTAAGTCATGAGACTTATGCTTTCCTAATAAAACAACTAAGTCAAATGAACCTCCTGGGTGGAATGGAAGGATTGGGTTATGTTGAGTGGATACACAAGGCCATGGACTTGGGTTGTGTATCTCACTTGTGGTATGCCACCCAGGCACAGAGGGATTTGGAGGCCAAGTGTTGAGAAAGCTTACAGTGCAACCACTTGGCAATATGGGCTCTGCCTTGATCATATAAGTTGCTAGAACTTAGTCATTTGGACAGTTGGTGGTAGCTGGGATGATAGGTTGGAACGCGTCCATTTGACTAAGGGAAGGCTGTTGAAAGGTCCTGTCTTGGGAAACCAAGTCTGGTGGGGAAAGTGCACAACCTCTGCAGATGGAAAAACCTAAGTACTTAGCCTAGTCCAAGGCAATGGACAACTTGAGCATCAAGACATGGAAGCTACAAGAATCTCATCACTCCAACTTCTAAGTAAAATTTGTGGGAGAACAAGGGTGAAGGACCCCAATGTCTATTGGTGGTTTCTTGGGAAGTTTTGATAAAGAAAAACTTAGTGATTTCAACTAATAGGTAAAACTTATTTTCAAGCAAAGCAAGCCAAGCTACACTTAGCCAAAGTGCATATAGTAATATAGTCCACTTAAAATATACTAAGGTATCACTTGCCAATACTATTACAAAGTATTGACCCTCTGTGGCTGTAACTTGTGATGTTGTAGGTTACTCCGATGATGAGTAGGAGTCATGAGTCTACACTCAACATGCTTGCCTGTGGCACATGAAGATGAAGACTTATGTTTATTTACTATTTCCTTAAACTCTTGTATTAGGCCAATGGCCCTGAGTTGTAAAAGACTATGTTTTATCTCTGGAATGAATGTAATAAACGACCTTTGTATCTGTGTACTTCATCTTAAACTGTGGATGCTAGCATTGATCCAGGGACTAGCATTGCAATCACAGGGATCCTTTCCTTTATAAAGGAGGGGTCTAACAGCTGCCATGCGACCCCACAGCCCCGTCAGCATCGTCTTCACCCGCGCGCGCTGACCCCACCCTCACCTCGCCGGCCGTTGCTGCCGATTAAAACTCGACTTAATTCGCGTTAATGGCACGGTTAAACCTCCCCCTGACGCCGCCATCTTAAACGCATGCACCCCCTCTCTCATTCCCCTCACTCGCCAGAAACTCTACGCCCCCAGGCCGCCCTGAATTGCGCCTAGACCCCGCTCTGCTCCGACGAGCTCGCAACCAAATTCCGGCCAGCCTCCTCCTCCCCTTGCCTCCTCGACCATGCTCACATGATCCCCACCTCCTGGCGAACCTTCCCATAGCAACAGCTCGCTCGTGCGCGTGCCAGAGCGTCAGCAACGTCTTCACCAGTGCGCCACCTACGACCCCGCATCTCCGGCGAGTTACTGACGCCAACCCCGAGCGCCCCTCATGTTCTGGTGAGTATTCCTGCAAACCTCGAGACCGTGCGCACCTCCCTGACATGCTGCCTTGCCTTCTTACGCCCTAGGAGCTCGTCCCCGACAACGTCAACACGTGCCCGAGCCGGTGAGCAACTTCGGCGAGGAATTGTGTAACACCCTCAGAATCGGCCCTATGCAAGTTTTAGCGAAACCCGCCAAACCCGCATAGAAACGATTCGAAGGTGCCCACCAGGCACTTTCGTGCGGGTGGAAAACGAAGTAATAACATTGCACAACAGTCCTCGATGGGACCCATAGAACATATATATATATACAACAGCGACTCAATGAGTCAAGAATACAGATATAATATACAAAGATCCAAATCACCTTGAAAATGATAGAGCGTCCGACTACGGACAAGATGCAAATGGGGCTAAGAGCCCTGAAGAATAACCAATGGCGTCCATAACCCTGCCCAGGCCAAGCCGGAAGGGTAACCCTGCTAACGACGTCGATCTCAAACCTGCTTAAACAAAAGGGGTGCCGACAAAGGGCAAAGGAAAAAGAAGGAGTGTCAGTACTGAGGCCAGTACACGGAGAGGCTAGAATTCGGCGGTCCTCGCCTACATAGGTATGGTGGACTGAAGCGGCTGCGGCAGCATGCACTAAACAACCTATAGAGACTCGATACTACTGGCGGCTATCAGAGAGGGGTAAGGAAGAGCTATTCGGATCCAACCTGATACTATCATCAAACAAACCCATCCTAGCGTTTCCCCCTCGAGACCAAACGAGGAAGTCAACCGAGGAACTCACACAGTTGGCAGTTTTACTTATTCAGTTATAGTTGCGGCACTTTACTAGTCAGGTTTAGATAATCATCCTGATAAAGTAAGTAGTGGGTACTTTTAGTTAACCATTCCGTTATAGTGGCAACACTTACTAGTCAGATACAATTAGCATGAGATAACCCCAAAACCCAGCAGTTGTTGGTACTTTTGCTTAGCCATTCCGTTGTAGTGAAGCTGATTACTAGTCATATCGGATGCAAGTCAATTTATAACAATAAACTTTAGTTATAGTTGTCTATGATCAAGCACTGTGCTCCAAGTCGTCCATAACCACGGACACGGCTTCTCGAAAAGATTTAACCCTGCAGGGGTGCACCAAAGTATCCACAGGCACTTCGACCCTTTTTGCCAGATCAATTAACATACACCCATCGGTATGTCGGCGGGGCCTAAGTCACGACGTTCCCAGACCCAAAGCAAGTACATGGGGGCCACCCCACCAAGTCGAACCCGCAACGAAGTCGGCCGGTCTCCGAGACGGACTTAGGGTTTGGGTAGACGGCTGTGAACGACAGCAAATCCCAAAACTGGGACTGTCGACACCGCGAAAACGTGTCCCGATCCTAAACAGTACAGTGTGCTCCTCGCACAAACGTAATAAAGCAGTAAAGCATGGCATAAGTACAGGATCGTAAATAAAACCTCAAACTAGTTTGTGGCCCCCAGTACAATACTTTGAAATCAGGTAATAATCAATGGGGGGCCCATATCTCCCCACCTGTGGTTAGCGCGCTCGATCTCGGAACAGGTGTCAAGAACTCGGGGTCCTACGGGACACAAGTGGGCGGTCGGAAACCAGATATTATCTATCACCCACCGGTGCCTCTGCTTACCTACTTCAATTTTAGTTATTAAACAATAATTAAAGTGAAAGATAATTAAAGCCATGATCATCTCCAACATTGAACATGCGGCAATACTCCAACAACTGTGGCACTTGACGACACGCAACAGCACTTGAGCAAGCGACTACGACACGCAAGTCCAACTATCTACCAATCAACAGGTGATAGGATGTGTCCAAGGCAATATATGGCTGCAAGGGATATCACGGGTACAGAAACTAGAGCATCGCAACACAGATAGCAATAGATCAACAGGAGAAAAAAATACTATAAAAGTAAGATAGGTAGAAAGGGGGAGATGCTCGCTTGAAAAGCATTGCCGAAGGGTTCATCCGAAGATCGGGCGAAGCTCACATCAACTCACGGCCTTATCCGCGAAGAACCAAAACACTAGAAGGAACACCGGATGCACTGTTTAATACAACGGCAGAAGACCGGGCATGATGCAGGTATGATGCATGACATGGCAAGGTGCGATGCAATTAGATCATATTAAGCGGAACCAGGGTCCCGACAATTAATTAGGTGGTTCAAGTTGTTTAGGTACCCCGCAATTTAAATGTTGTCTTAACATGGCAGAAGATAGCACCGGGTTCGCTACACAAATTTAAATGAGGCCAATATAAGGCTAGATTTACCCGCATATGGGCCCCATATTTAATTATTAGGTGAATCGGCATAAGGCCCCCAAACCACATGATAAGATGCATGCGAGTATGACAATTTAATATGCAACAATTTTTATTATATTATAAAATAGGGTTTCGGGAAGGGGTTCACACATTAGAGGGTCTCGACGAACTTCGGGGTCGGGTCTCGGGGTTCCGGGTTCGATGGGCACGTTCTCGGACTCCGGGATTAGGGTCTTCGGATCGAGGGTGTAGATCTTGTCGCACGAGCGTCGATGCTTCCGGGAAGGAGAACTTGGTTCGGTGTCGGGGCGCATCGGATTCTTCCGGGTCGGTGCCGATCTTATCGTATCCGTGGTAGTCGGGCCATGTTGTCGGTCTTGTTGTCTCGCGCGGAGATCTGGGTGTCCCGGAAAGAAGGTCTTGCGGTTTCCGTGCCTTCGGTTCCCTGAAGGCGTGCTTGTCCTCAGTGATGGCGAACTCGATGTCCCGAGAAGATCTTGAAGGGTGCCGGCTTCAATTGTCGATGGCGAACTTGTTCGGTACCGGGGTCTTCGGGTCGAGACGAACTTGGGATCCGTGAGGAAGAGCTTGATGTTCCTTGTCGGCGACCTTGGATCCTAGCCTCAGCACCTCTAGAGGACTTGGGTCGGCGTTGGGTTGGCTTGACCTCGAGATCTTGTCGCATGGTCTAACTCATATAACCACATCGTCAAAACATTGTTCTTCGGGCGTCTGACCTGGAGGCTACCAATCCAATGCCACTCTCGCATCACCACACCATGATCATCAATTACACCTCTGCATAGCTCTGAAGCATACAACACATCCACAAAGGACCATAAACGCAGCACTTCACGAGCAGCGCAAACACACTGGCTCACACCTTCACGAACACAACAACAGGGATGCGCAGTGCCTCACGGGGACTACCTCACGGGGACGACGTCGGTGAGCCGGACGATGTTGAGCAGGGCCCGAGCAACGAGGGGACCGAAAGCACGGAGGCCGAAGAAGCGTTAGGGGCGAGGCAGGTGGAGCGCGGCGCCGCGGAGGCGGCCGGACGCGACCGGGGAGGAGGACAGAGGGGGGGTGCTCGGAAACAGGGAGGCGGCGGCGGTGCTTGTCCGCGATGCGGGGGCGGGCCGGCGAGTGGAGAGGGGCCCTGGGAGGCGAGCGGGCAGGGAGCAGGTGGCCAGGGGGTGGAGCAGCGAGCGGTGGGGCGGCAGACGCGCGAGGGGGCCGGCGGCGGCCGGAGCGGGAGAAGAAGGGGCGGGGGAGGGCGGTTGCGGGCGCAGCGGAGAGGGAGGGGCGAGGCGGTCGGCTCGGGCTTGGCGTGGCGAGGCCGGCCCGATGGGGAGGAAGGCGAGCAGCGGCGGGGCCAGGCGGTGGAGGAGGCGGCGGAGCGGCAGAGCGGGAGGCGCGTCGAAGGGGAGGGGCGAGCTCGGCGGCCGGCTGGAGCGGGAGCGAGGGGAGCGACGCGGGGCTGGCGGGAGGTCGGGCGGACCGGGGACGGGGGCGGCACGGCGAGGCCGCCGGCTGCCAGGGGAGGGAAGAGAAAGAAGGGTGCGGGGTGAGCGGGGGTGAGGGCGGGGCTGGGAGAGAGCGGGTCGGGAGGAGGAAGAAGGACGCGGGGTGGGGCCTGACGCGGGGTCGGTGGGGGGTCTGCAGGTGGGGCCGGGGCGCGGGACGGAGAGAGAGGGTCCAGTGGCAGCGGTTGGGTGTGGGCCGGCTGGTTGAGGGAGGTGGAGAGGGTTAGGTGACGTGGCAGATGCTGGTTGGGTGGGGATTGGGATGAGGGTGAGGTGGCGAGAGACGATTGGTGGGGGTGAGGTGGAGGAGGGGTGGGTAGATTAGGTTGGGTAGATGTAGGATTTTAGGTGGACCGTTTGTATTTCTGGGGGTGGTCGTTCGGGTCGATTCGGCCCGTTCGACTGCCCCACTAAAAATAATTGAATATTTTAATTATTTAAAACACGGCTTCTGCAAACCGATAGCAGACAAAACAAAATAATCCGGTGTCCCGGGTTTTGCGGTTGAATTAAGACGGGGCGTTTGGAAAACAAAAATAGGTTTTTCTGCAAATAGTTTTATGCAAGCAAATGCAAGACGATGACTATGCTCAAATGCAATGTGGCATGATGACATGGGCATGCGGTCATGATGATGCAATGCACAAATTTAACGCGATTTTCTCGTAGTGGTTTTGCGGGATGCCACAATTCGACACCACTAACAATGGATCTCGCCCTCGAGATCCGCCTCATGGTACCGGAAGGAAGGTCGGTGATCTGCGTCTTCTCACTCCGTGTAGGTCCTCGCGACACCACTAACAATGGTTCTTGTTCCGTCTTGAAATCGGCGACACCACCAACAAAGGGTCGTTGTTCACGTTCGTCAAAAGAGCACTCCGGATAAACAACGGACGAAGTGAAAGGCAAGACCACCTCTAACTTCAGCGGGAGGAGTAAATTGCATCGATCCACCATTCAATGTACATAAGCGAATGATCAGAGTAGTGGTATGGTCGTGACTCCATCCCGCACTCAAAGCATTACTATGTACACGAATAGACAGATTATGCAACCAACCCTCAGGATTCAGACTGAAGATCTCGACAAGCGAGGTTCGGAAACAAAGGAGTGATGCAGACTCTGCATCGGATCTGGCGTAGATGATGTCGTCGCGTCGGAAAACACCGGAAGGCACAAACAAGGAACAAAGAGAAGTCCACCAGACGAAGGATTTCCTCGGATAGCATGAAGACCAGATGTAGCAACACCGTTACCAAAGGAGGAAGCGAGACCCTGAAGGTACGACGGAACCCAACCACGAGAAATCCTGGACTCGAAGAGCGAGAAGAGAGCGGATTCAAAACACGTCGAGATAAGAGGAGAATAGCAGAGGGGTAAGGAGTAAAATCAGACCTAATCAGAACTATCCAACCGATTTTTCAAAATATTTTTGACACTCTACTTCGGCCGTTAGCTAGGTTATCCTACAGGCTGGACTTGTGGGGTATCGCAACTGCTGAGCTCTGATACCACTCTGTAACACCCTCAGAATCGGCCCTATGCAAGTTTTAGCGAAACCCGCCAAACCCGCATAGAAACGATTCGAAGGTGCCCACCAGGCACTTTCGTGCGGGTGGAAAACGAAGTAATAACATTACACAATAGTCCTCGATGGGACCCACAGAACAGATATATATATACAACAGCGACTCAATGAGTCAAGAATACAGATATAATATACAAAGATCCAAATCACCTTGAAAATGATAGAGCGTCCGACTACGGACAAGATGCAAATGGGGCTAAGATCCCTGAAGAATAACCAATGGCGTCCATAACCCTGTCCAGGCCAAGCCGGAAGGGTAACCCTGCTAACAACGTCAATCTCAAACCTGCTTAAACAAAAGGGGTGCCGACAAAGGGCAAAGGAAAAAGAAGGAGCGTCATTACTGAGGCCAGTACACGGCGAGGCTAGAATTCGGCGGTCCTCGCCTACATAGGTATGGTGGACTGAAGCGGCTGCGGCAGCATGCACTAAACAACCTATAGAGACTCGATACTACTGGCGGCTATCAGAGAGGGGTAAGGAAGACCTATTCGGATCCAACCTGATACTATCATCAAACAAACCCATCCTGGCGTTTCCCCCTCGAGACCAAACGAGGAAGTCAACCGAGGAACTCACACAGTTGGCAGTTTTACTTATTCAGTTATAGTTGCGGCACTTTACTAGTCAGATTTAGATAATCATCCTGATAAAGTAAGCAGTGGGTACTTTTAGTTAACCATTCCGTTATAGTGGCAACACTTACTAGTCAGATACAATTAGCATGAGATAACCCCAAAACCCAGCAGTTGTTGGTACTTTTGCTTAGCCATTCCGTTGTAGTGAAGCTGATTACTAGTCATATCGGATGCAAGTCAATTTATAACAATAAACTTTAGTTATAGTTGTCTATGATCAAGCACTGTGCTCCAAGTCGTCCATAACCGCAGACACGGCTTCTCGAAAAGATTTAACCCTGCAGGGGTGCACCAAAGTATCCACAGGCACTTCGACCCTTTTTGCCAGATCAGTTAACATACACCCATCGGTATGTCGGCGGGGCCTAAGTCACGACGTTCCCAGACCCAAAGCAAGTACATGGGGGCCACCCCACCAAGTCGAACCCACAACGAAGTCGGCCGGTCTCCGAGACGGACTTAGGGTTTGGGTAGACGGCTGTGAACGACAGCAAATCCCAAAACTGGGACTGTCGACACCGCGAAAACGTGTCCCGATCCTAAACAGTACAGTGTGCTCCTCGCACAAACGTAATAAAGCAGTAAAGCATGGCATAAGTATAGGATCGTAAATAAAACCTCAAACTAGTTTGTGGCCCCCAGTACAATACTTTGAAATCAGGTAATAATCAATGGGGGGCCCATATCTCCCCACCTGTGGTTAGCGCGCTCGATCTCGGAACAGGTGTCAAGAACTCGGGGTCCTACGGGACACAAGTGGGCGGTCGGAAACCAGATATTATCTATCACCCACCGGTGCCTCTACTTACCTACTTCAATTTTAGTTATTAAACAATAATTAAAGTGAAAGATAATTAAAGCCATGATCATCTCCAACATTGAACATGCGGCAATACTCCAACAACTGTGGCACTTGACGACACGCAACAGCACTTGAGCAAGCGACTACGACACGCAAGTCCAACTATCTACCAATCAACAGGTGATAGGATGTGTCCAAGGCAATATATGGCTGCAAGGGATATCACGGGTACGGAAACTAGAGCATCGCAACACAGATAGCAATAGATCAACAGGAGGAAAAAATACTATAAAAGTAAGATAGGTAGAAAGGGGGAGATGCTCGCCTGAAAAGCATTGCCGAAGGGTTCATTCGAAGATCGGGCGAAGCTCACATCAACTCACGGCCTTATCCGCGAAGAACCAAAACACTAGAAGGAACACCGGATGCACTGTTTAATACAACGGCAGAAGACCGGGCATGATGCAGGTATGATGCATGACATGGCAAGGTGCGATGCAATTAGATCATATTAAGCGGAACCGGGGTCCCGACAATTAATTAGGTGGTTCAAGTTGTTTAGGTACCCCGCAATTTAAATGTTGTCTTAACATGGCAGAAGATAGCACCGGGTTCGCTACACAAATTTAAATGAGGCCAATATAAGGCTAGATTTGCCCGCATATGGGCCCCATATTTAATTATTAGGTGAATCGGCATAAGGCCCCCAAACCACATGATAAGATGCATGCGAGTATGACAATTTAATATGCAACAATTTGTATTATATTATAAAATAGGGTTTCGGGAAGGGGTTCACACATTAGAGGGTCTCGACGAACTTCGGGGTCGGGTCTCGGGGTTCCGGGTTCGACGGGCACGTTCTCGGACTCCGGGATTAGGGTCTTCGGATCGAGGGTGTAGATCTTGTCGCACGAGCGTCGATGCTTCCGGGAAGGAGAACTTGGTTCGGTGTCGGGGCGCATTGGATTCTTCCGGGTCGGTGCCGATCTTATCGTATCCGTGGTAGTCGGGCCATGTTGTCGGTCTTGTTGTCTCGCGCGGAGATCTAGGTGTCCCGGAAAGAAGGTCTTGCGGTTTCCGTGCCTTCGGTTCCCTGAAGGCGTGCTTGTCCTCCGTGATGGCGAACTCGATGTCCCGAGAAGATCTTGAAGGGTGCCGGCTTCAATTGTCGATGGCGAACTTGTTCGGTACCGGGGTCTTCGGGTCGAGACGAACTTGGGATCCGTGAGGAAGAGCTTGATGTTCCTTGTCGGCGACCTTGGATCCTAGCCTCAGCACCTCTAGAGGACTTGGGTCGGCGTTGGGTTGGCTTGACCTCGAGATCTTGTCGCATGGTCTAACTCATATAACCACATCGTCAAAACATTGTTCTTCGGGCGTCTGACCTGGAGGCTACCAATCCAATGCCACTCTCGCATCACCACACCATGATCATCAATTACACCTCTGCATAGCTCTGAAGCATACAACACATCCACAAAGGACCATAAACGCAGCACTTCACGAGCAGCGCAAACACACTGGCTCACACCTTCACGAACACAACAACAGGGATGCGCAGTGCCTCACGGGGACGACGTCGGTGAGCCGGACGATGTTGAGCAGGGCCCGAGCGACGAGGGGACCGAAAGCACAGAGGGAGAAGAAGCGTCAGGGGCGAGGCAGGTGGAGCGCGGCGCCGCGGAGGCGGCCGGACGCGACCGGGGAGGAGGACAGAGGGGGGTGCTCGGAAACAGGGAGGCGGCGGCGGTGCTTGTCCGCGATGCGGGGGCGGGCCAGCGAGCGGAGAGGGGCCCTGGGAGGCGAGCGGGCAGGGAGCAGGTGGCCAGGGGGTGGAGCGGCGAGCGGTGGGGCGGCAGACGCGCGAGGGGGCCAGCGGCGGCCGGAGCGGGAGAAGAAGGGGCGGGGGAGGGCGGTTGCGGGCGCAGCGGAGAGGGAGGGGCGAGGCGGTCGGCTCGGGCTTGGCATGGCGAGGCCGGCCCGATGGGGAGGAAGGCGAGCAGCGGCAGGGCCAGGCGATGGAGGAGGCGGCGGAGCGGCAGAGCGGGAGGCGCGTCGAAGGGGAGGGGCGAGCTCGGCGGCCGGCGGGAGCGGGAGCGAGGGGAGCGGCGCGAGGCTGGCGGGAGGTCGGGCGGACCGGGGACGGGGGCGGCACGGCGAGGCCGCCGGCTGCCAGGGGAGGGAAGAGAAAGAAGGGTGCGGGGTGAGCGGGGGTGAGGGCGGGGCTGGGAGAGAGCGGGTCGGGAGGAGGAAGAAGGACGCGGGGTGGGGCCTGACGCGGGGTCGGTGGGGGGTCTGCAGGTGGGGCCGGGGCGCGGGACGGAGAGAGAGGGTCCAGTGGCAGCGGTTGGGTGTGGGCCGGCTGGTTGAGGGAGGTGGAGAGGGTTAGGTGACGTGGCAGATGCTGGTTGGGTGGGGATTGGGATGAGGGTGAGGTGGCGAGAGACGATTGGTGGGGGTGAGGTGGAGGAGGGGTGGGTAGATTAGGTTGGGTAGATGTAGGATTTTAGGTGGACCATTTGTATTTCTGGGGGTGGTCGTTCGGGTCGATTCGGCCCGTTCGACTGCCCCACTAAAAATAATTGAATATTTTAATTATTTAAAACACGGCTTCTGCAAACCGATAGCAGACAAAACAAAATAATCCGGTGTCCCGGGTTTTGCGGTTGAATTAAGACGGGGCGTTTGGAAAACAAAAATAGGTTTTTCTGCAAATAGTTTTATGCAAGCAAATGCAAGACGATGACTATGCTCAAATGCAATGTGGCATGATGACATGGGCATGCGGTCATGATGATGCAATGCACAAATTTAACGCGATTTTCTCGTAGTGGTTTTGTGGGATGCCACAAATTGTCATCGCCCCCGTGCGCCCCTTCACCAACCAAGGGCAGGTTGAGCATCCCCGTGCCACGGCAATCACAGTGAGCCACCTCTCCTCCTTCCTTGCTTCCTCTAGCGCCAGCTCCGCCGCTAGCCGAGCGTCGCCGCCGCGCGCTGCCGCTGAGCGCCGCCAGTTAGTTGCAAGTCGTTGATAGCCATTAGATGCAGATCCAAAGGACAGGATAGAAACTAGACGAAGAGGTAAGTAGCAACCTAGGCCGCACGATCTGTTTACATCCAACGCCTCACAGAGCCGATCCGTGCGAACCGGTACCAGCTAGTAATATCATGCCACGTGGCCTCTGTTTGATTTAAAAACCAGAAACTTATCTAATTGATGTTCCAATTTGAATAATTCATAACTTTTAATCTACACGTCCAAATTTTGCAAACTTTATATCAATGGATTCAAAAAACAAGCCCTAGCCAACCATGCACTTTGTTTAGTAAAAAGCTTCTGTTAAATTGCTTGTTTTTACAGAAACTTGTGTATGCATGCTTAGGTTATAAAATTTATTCCAAAATGATTTTGAGGATAAAATATTTGGCAAATGGTGTGTTTTGAACCTACTTACCATAGGAATCACTTTGTGGTTTCAAAAATGTATTTGGTGAAGCAAAAGAATAAACTCTTGATTTAAATTTATTTCTAGTCAAATAAAATATGGTATAATCATTAAAAATGGTTTTGGAAGAAACCTTTGGGAAATGTTTTGGAAAATAAACTCTCTGACCCTAAACACCAAGTTTGATGGTTTGAAAACATATTTTGTGAAACCTATAGAATTTTGCCTTATTAAAAGCATTTCTTCACCACATAAAATAATGACTTGATCTAAAAATGGTTTAAGAAGTAAAAACTTTTGCAAATGGTTTTGCCACTTTATAAAATGACCAATAGGTGTTTCCAAATGTTTATAACCGGTTAGAAACCACTTTTACAAATAAAACCATCTCTTGCATGCTTGCATATATTGTTTTGTTACTATCATTTTATGTGATGAATTGCTTGAATGGTAGATTGAAATATTGTTTGCTTGATTGAATTGTAGTGACTTGAAGTGTGTGAACATTACAAAGATCAAGGAGTGAACTTATACTCTCTACCAAAAAGGCAAGTGATGCTTCATACTTTGTCCCATTATTTTCACTATGCATTAGTGATATTTCTAAGTAAGACTTGCATGGAATTTTTGCCAAGTATAAACCATGCTATGGGAAATCCTAGTAGATGAAACCTTAGTAGAATTTTCCTAAGTTAAGATTCCTACTACTATCATGATTAGCTTAGCTAATAGAAAACAAGGGTGGAATATATATTCATACTATGGAAAAATTTCTAAGTCTGAGGACTTGTCTTTTGTTTAATAAAACAACTAAGTGAATGAATCACCTGGGTGGAATGGAAGGAATGGTTTGTGTTGAGTGGTCATGCAAGTCCAGTATGCTGGGGAAAACTTGGGCATCACCAAGTCCAGTATGCTGGGGAAAACTTGGTGTCTCACTTGTGGATGGCCACCCAGGAACAAAGAGATTTAAGATGTCAAATGTTGAGAAGCTTCAAGTGCAGCCACTTGGCATTATTGGCTCTGCCTAGATCATATAGGTTGCAATAACTTAGCCAAATGGACAGTTGGTGGTAGGGGAATGTTAGGTTGGAACGCGTCCATTTTGGTCTAAGGGAAGGCTTCTGAAAGATCTTGTCTTGGTGAAACCAAGTCTTGTGGGGAATGTGCACCACCTCTGCAGAGTGTAAAATCTAAGTACTTAGCCATGTACCTGGCAAAGGACAATTTGAGCATCAAGACATGGAAGCTATCAAGAATCTCATCATCCAAATTTCTAAGTTAAAAACTTGTGGTTGAACAAGGGTTTAAGGTTCACCAATTTCTATTGGTGGTTCCTTGGGTGATTTTTGTCAAGCAAAAACTTAGTGTTTTCAAATGATAAGGAAAATCTATTTTGAGAAAAGCAAGCCTAAGCTCCACTAAACCAAATGCATATAGATGATAGACTCCACTATACTACCATAGTATCACTTGCCAATACAAATCAAATGTATTGACCCTTGTGGCTGTAACTTTTTATGTTGCAGGTTTGTTTGATATTAGTGAAGTGTAATGATTAGGATTACAAGTCTACAACCAACATGTCTTCCTGTGGCACTTTGAAGATGAAGGACCCCATTCTTATAGATATTCTGCTGCAATGTAATGTAATAGCCAAATGAGCTATGTAAGATGTAATAAATTATTTTATTCCTAGTTATGAAGTTGTATTATGACCTATGTTTCTTGATATTACATCTTAACTGTGGATACTAGCTATTGATCCAGGGACTAGCATTGTAAACACAGAGATCTCTACCTTATTAAAGGTTGGGAACCTTATAGTAACGCTATTACTCATTCTTTCCTTTGATCCCTTGCTTAGACTATGAGGATCCCGAAGACGTGCCAATGTATGCAGCCGAATGCCAAGAAGATGTGTTCTATGAGGAAACTGATCTGTCCGGAGGAGTTGAAGGAGTGGACTATGAGATCCGCTACAGTGTCGATGAGAACGAGTCCAATTAAGTATCTAGTTAGTAGTAACTAACGGAGCCGAGCAGCATGAACTCTATAGAATAAGCTGTTGAGCTCAACTCCTAGTCAGAATTGTTACTTTTAAATTTCCGCTGAACACTTTATATTTTGGTTTGTAAGTTGGATCTTTTGGAAGTCTTGAACTTCCGGTATTGTAATAATAGTAATGTGTATACATTTGTAATATGGACCCGCAATGTTTCTGGTGTACCACTCTGAGGGATGTGATATTTACGGAACGGTGTTCTGTAGATGTCATGTCAACGACTATAGTGTACTACACATGCAGTGGTATGCTGGGTCACCGCAATAAACGATCATGGTTTCCTGATCATGGACATTGGATGTTATTAATAACAAGATCATATCATTAGGAGAATGATGTGATGGACACACACCCATAGTAAGCATAGCATAAGATCAAGTCATTAAGTTTGTTTGCTACAAGCTTTCATATAGATAGTAACCTAATCATTTGACAATCAGATCATGTTAATCACCAACACCGGATGGATGTTTTGATGACATCAAACACCACTTCGTAACTGGGTGGTTATAAAGGTGGCATTGGGTATTCTGAATATATGCGTTGAAAGCGCATGGATAAAGAGTGGGATTTGTCCATCCATATGACAGATAGATATACTCTAGGCCCTCTCGGTGGAGTTTCATACAATTGGCTTGCAAGCATGTGACTAGGTCACAAGGGATGTCACATCACATTACGAGTAAAGAGTACTTACCAGTAAAGAAGTGGAACTAGGTATGGAGATACCGACGATTGAACCTCAGATAAGTATAGTGTCGCGCGACAAAGGGAATCAATATCATATGTTAAGGGTTCATTCGATCACGAAGTCATCGCTGAATATGTGGGAGACAGTATGGATCTCCAGGTGCCTCTATTGGTTATTGATCGGAGAGGTGTCTCGATCATGTCTACATAGTTCGCGAATCATACGGTGACACACTTAAGGATTCGATGTTGTTTAAGTAGATACGGAATATGAGTTGGAGACTGAATTTTGTTCAGAGTCTCGGATTGGATCCAGGACATCATGAGGAAATCTGGAATGGTCCGGAGAATAAGATTCATATAAGGGAAGTCATTTTATGAGGTTCGGAAATGTTTTCGGTGTTTTGACTGAAAGCTTCTAGAAGGTTCTAGAAGGGGCCACCAATGGGCCCACCACCCTGGGAGGGGCCACATGGTCCAAGGGTATGCTGCAGGGGCCATGGGCCAGCCGCACCATGACCCAAAGGATCCAACCGGCCAGAACAAGGAAAAAGGGAAAAATCCAAATAAGGAAGGAGGGGAAAGCTTAGGGGGCAACTTTCCCCCCTCTCCCTCTTGGCCGTTGAGTTGGAGGAGGACACGACAAGGGCTGGGAACCCTTGGCCGCAACCCCCCTCTATATAAATAGGGATGGGGGTGCACCCCCCTTGATCTGTATCCTTAAGGAGTCTTCTGTCGGCGCTTTGGCCGGCGCTAGTGTGGCAAAATTCCGACTTGGAGTCCAGCTTGCCACTGAATGACGCAAGCGTTTTCTACTGCTTTAATCCTTTGTACAGAAACACAACACACTACTGGACCTGCTGTGGAGACGGATTATTGGTGAGGATGGCTCGAGCTGCAGCAGCGTTTTCTAACGGCGTGTTGTAGACTCGGATCTTCTCTCCGTTTTTCCGTCACATAGATCTTTGTGGATATCCGGATTCTTGTTGGCAAGAAACGGACCTCCCCTTTTGTGTTTGAGTGTCCCTTGAAATTTGACTGATATTTCGTAGGATCACTGTCTAACTGTTGCTTAAGATCGACTATGCGTGCGGCCTCTTCGAGCAGAAACAGATGGTGTTTTTTCAGGTCCTCGGCCCTTTTCTCCAGCGCCTCCGGTGTGAGATCTGAAGTCGTTGGTATTGGAATCGTGAGAGTGTCTCTGTAAATTTCACGTGGACCCTTGGTGACGACGTGTCCATCCACAGGAGGGTCGATCGTTGTGGTATTAATCGATCTCCATCCTGATTCTCCATCTCGATCTCTTCATCAACCTTTTCTTCG
This sequence comes from Avena sativa, assembly GCA_916181665.1. Lineage (NCBI taxonomy): Eukaryota > Viridiplantae > Streptophyta > Magnoliopsida > Poales > Poaceae > Avena > Avena sativa. The sequence goes on from OV702283.1 coordinate 28,648,618, forward strand.
TTGGTTTCCTCGACGTCCTGCTCTGCCGATGTCGGATTCTTGTTCTTCCTCTTCTTCTTTGACCGCCTAGTAGCCTTAACGTGCGTACTGTTGGCAAAGACAGTTTTTGGTCCGGTACCAGGGGATAAACTTTCGTCGGTACTTTCCGTAGGGGTTGGCTTGTGGACCTCGGAGGAATCTCCGGTATCCATATCATCCTGCGAGGTGTAGCTTTCATCCATGCTATCATATGTACTAGGATAATTTTCTGGCTCACCTTGCGTTGGCTTAGAGGCCTGTTCTTGTTCATACTCCTCCATCTCGTTGTCGAAGTCTCGAAGTTCCTATGATGTTATTGACTCCTGAGGGGAGCCAGGTAAGTCGGTGTTTTCTTCGATTGAGTCTAGGACTGAATCGCTGTCGGCTCCAACATGGACAGAGTAGGATCCAGAGCTTATGTGGTACACGAAACAGTGATTCTTCTTGTTTATTTTCTTGAGGTAGTGGTACAACTTGGTTTCCTCCTATGCCATCTCAAAGTTCTCCTTGATATCGGCGATTGCTTCGTAATCGATGTAGGGGCGTCTCGTCATCTCCATTATCTTGCTCCTCAAAAGTTCTTTTTCTGCTATGACATCAGCAGGGCCGGATCTGTAGCAGATGTATCCTTTGTCTGTGTATCCGATCTCGTCAGGGAGATCAGATCCGGATTTTTCTTCCACCGCTTCTTCCACTACGGGAGTGGGCTGGGTGGGTTCTATTTTCACCGGGATCTTGAACTCTTCCGCTTCTGCGGACAAAGTAGATCCGGATTTTTCTTCTGCCATGGTCATCAAATCAAGGGTGGGTTGGGCGGGTTTAGCGAAACCGAGATAAATATCGATCTCGCCGATGGACATGATCGTGTAGGTCGTCACGGGTTTTGAAGCCAGAATCCAGGTCTCGTCGAGAAGGACGAGAGGGACATCACTGGCGTAGACCACGCGACCCATGGCAATAGTTTCGCCGATTCATGCACGTGCAGATTCTGCTTGGAACGAAGCTCGAAAGGTCACCTGCCCCATGATGGGAGCCAACTATCGTCGGATTGTCGACAAGTACGCCATAGGCGGTCCTAGTGGCGTTGGAAATATGGGGTGTGAGATGTCGGATGTTCTAGGAGTAGTGAGCACAAGTTTACCCAGGTTCATATCCGACTGCGGTGATCGGATCTGCTCCTACTAGCAACCCAGTAATATATCGGCGTAAGTCGGATGTTACATCGGATTACAAGAGGTTCGCCTGTGCGAGTTGTGATTGTGGTAGTGAGATTGGTTGTGCCCTAAAGGCTCCCATAGGGCCGGTTTATATAGTCACCGGGACCTAGGGTTACATGAGAGACCTATCTGGCTACGTTACAGAGTCGGTAACTAGATATAGCTTGGACTACAAGTAATACTACATGCCTAAGTCGGTAACTCTTCTGGGCCTTGTCGTAGCCAGAACTGGCTCCTCCTCTTTCTCTGACTGGGCCGCCCGTGAAGCAAAGCTCTAACCCATTGGTGGGCCACCCTGGTCAGCGAGTCCTACGGGTATACCCGGAAAGTATATCCCTAACACTAACCCTAGGCGCCACCCCCTCCCTCCTCTATCGTCTGCTCCGGCTTAGGCGAAGCCCTGTAGAATTCTCTCCTCCACCACCACCACGCCATCGTGCTGCTAGGATTCCGAGGGGATATACTACCTCTGCTACCCGCTGGAACAGGGAGAGGAAGGTCTTCATCGACTCCGTACGTGTGACCGAGTGTGGAAGCGTGTCACATCCCAAGATTTTCCAAATCTTATAATGTGAAAATAAATGAATAAAATAAAACTTTGTTTGATTTTCAGAGCCAGAAGAAACTTTTTGGAATTCAATTGGAACTTCAAACCCATTTGAATTAAAATAAAACCTAAAGGGATTCATAAAGATAAACATTAAAATGTTTTTGAATTACTATTTTGGATCCTTTAATAAGAGTTTTGTTTTCAAATGAAATAGAAGTTTTATAAATAAAGGTTATTTTGTAAAGCCAATTAAAACCTTGGCCAAGCTTTTGAATTAAAACATTTTATTTTAAATAAAATAGCAAAGGTTCAATTAAAAATAATAAAGGATTGTTTAAATAAAATAATAAGGATTAAATATCCAACTTTATTTAATAAAAGGTTTTGCCATTTTAATTAAAACATCAAAACTTATTAAATTATTTTAAATAGGTTTTCCAAGTATTTACTATTCTCTAATAAAACCTACTAACGTGTTTTGGCTTTATTTTAGATTTTAAAATAAACATTCTCAATAAAACAAACCCTATTTGATTTAATAATGAAAGTCTATTATATTTAATTAATAATGGACCCTAAAATAAGATGTTATTTTATTTTAAAACAAATCTCCAAGTATTCTATATTTCCTAAATAAAACCCACTGATTGGTTTTGAAAATATTTAGTTTTCAAATAAATATTTTATTAATAAAATCAAATCCTATTTGATTAATAAACCTTGGCCCATTTTATTTAACTAATATTGGACCCTAAAGTAAAATAATATTTTGTTTGAAACAAGTATCCAAGTATTATTTACTTCCAAATGATACCTACTGATTTGATTTTGAAAACATTTGGATTTCAAATAAAGATTTTATTAATAAACAACAAAAAACTCTATTAAATTAATAAACCATGGCCTACTTATTTAATTAAGGATGGAACCTAAAAAGATTAAAGTGTTATTTATTTTATTTAGGAATTTTGGTTCAGAATACTAAGCAGAACCAAATTTTTAGTTACAATGTTTGGTGAAGATTTGAAATGTTTTGAATGCTTGAGAATTGTTTGAAATAACAAATCAGAAAATAGAATTAGAAAAGGAAAAAGAAATCAGACAGAAAAAAATATGAAAAAGGACAAACTCAGCCCAACAGCCCAACTCCAGCCCACTTGTGCCCTTGCCCCGAACCGTTTTTCCTCACCGCATGATCAACCCGCATAGCCTATGACAAGTGGACCCCGTTCCTTTCCCCTTTCCCACTGACCGCTGGACCCCCACGCCACTGTTCTTCCTCTCCACCCCGTTCGACCGTTCCTCCCGTTTCTGTGATGAATTCGCGAGCATCAATTCGCGTTAACGCCGCACTTAATCGCTCCTGCAACCACACTGTCTTAATCGCCCATGCTCTCTCTCTCGTTCCCCTCTGTTTCCTTCCCCGAGCACGCCTCCAGTCCATCCCAATTTCTCCTCGACTGCCTCGGCTCCGACCACCGTCTCCGGCCGATTCCGGCTGCCACACGCCGCCCCTTGCCTCGTCGACCTAGCACACATACTCCACGCGACCAGACGCATCCGTCCATACCAACCATTCACCTGCGGGCGCTCCAAAACGTCGGCAACAACTCCACCTATACGCCGCCGTCGTCTGCTACTTTTCCGGCGAGTCCTCCAGGTGATATCTGACCACCCCCTTCTGTCTCGTTGATGCACACACGATCACCGACCCCGTACGCATCTAACGCAATTGTTATCTTGCTTTTCCGTGGCTTGTGTCATCGCCTCCGACGAAAAACAGAGAAGCCCGACACGGACACGAACTCCGGCGAAGAATTCTGCCCGTCCCCGTGCGCCCCTCCCCCAACCAGTAGCACGTTGAGCAGCAGCGTTACATTGCGAATCTGGTGAGCATTTCCCCCTCTTCTTCGCGTCCTATTTCGCTAGCTCCGCCGCCAACTAGCCGCTCCGCCGCTCGCCGTTAACGTCTCGCCGCCAGATCTTGGCAAGGCAGTAGGTACCGTTCGATTCAGATCGAACAAATGCGATTAGTTCACTTAACCGCGAAGAGTTACGCACTCTGGACCGCACGATCTGACTTAATCCAACGCGCCACAACCACGATCCAGCCGAATCGGTATCGCCCAGTTAGATAACGCCGCGTGTCACCTATTTCGTTTAAAACAGATTTTTGAATCAGAATTATTTGCAAACTTCAAACCTTTGTAACTTTCAAACCACACGTCCAAAAATTACAAATTTTATATCAATGGATTCAGGAGAACAAGCCCTAGCCAACCATGGCCTTAGTTTAGCAAATAGTATCTGTTAGCTTGTTTGAATTTGCAGAAACATTTGTGTACTTGTTTAGGGTATAAAAATTGTTTAAAAATGAGTTTTGAATTAAAACCTTTGCAAAATGGTTTGTTGTGACCTTACTGACCCTAGGAACCAACCCTTGGTATTAAAAATGATTTTTGAAAGATTTAGGTTAGATTAATTGACTTAGCCAATTTCTAGCCAAATAAAAAGAAATGGTTTTGTTATAAAAATGTTTATGAAAAGAAAACTTCAAGGAAATGTTTTGGACCAAACCTACTGACCCAAAAACACCAAGTTTTGCAATAGCAACTCATTTAGTGAACCCTATAGGCTAATGCCTTAATAAAAATATTTCTACACCACATAAAATAACACTTTGTTTTGAAAATGGTTTTTAAGTGAAACCTTTTTGCAAATGACTTAGCCACTTTAGGAAATGACCATTAAATGTACCCAAATGACTATGACCCACTAGGAACCATTTTTTCAAACAAAACAAAGCTTGGCATGCTTGCATGCATTTCTTTGACTTTGTTATTTATGTGTGTTGTTTTGCTTGATTGGTAGATTGAGTTTGTGCCTTGCTTGATTGATTTGTAGTGACTTGAAGAGTGTGATTGTTGCAAAGATCAAGAAATGAACCTATACTCTACCAAAAAGGCAAGTGATGCTTCATACTTTCTATCCTATTATTTTCACTATGCATTAGTGATTTTGCTAAGTAAACTTGCATGGATTTTGCTAAGTATAGATCTTGCTATAGGAAAACCTAGTAGATGAATCCTTAGTAGGATTTCCTAAGTTAAGTTTCCTACTACTACCAAGATTAGCCTAGCTAATAGAAAACATTGGTGGAATATATATTCACACTATGGAAAAATATTCTAAGTCTGAGGACTTAGGTTTTGTTTAATAAAACAACTAAGTTAATGAATCACCTGGGTGGAAATGGAAGGATTGGGTTATGTTGAGTGGTTACACAAGACCATGGACCTGGCTTGTGTATCTCACTTGTGGATGGCCACCCAGGAAACAAAGGGATTTGAGATGTCAAATGTTGAGAAGCTTCAAGTGCAGCCACTTGGCAATATGGGCTCTGCCATGATCATATAGGTTGCAAGAACTTAGCCATATGGACAGTTGGTGGTAGTGTTTGATAGGTTGGAACGCGTCCATTTTGGTCTAAGGGAAGGCTTCTGAAAGATCTTGTCTTGGGAAACCAAGTCTTGTGGGGAAAGTGCACCACCTCTGCAGAGTGTAAAATCTAAGTACTTAGCCATGTCCCTGGTAAAGGACAATTTGAGCATCAAGACATGGAAGCAATCAAGAATCTCATCATTCAAATTTCTAAATTAAAAACTTGTGGTTTGAACAAGGGTTGTTTGAATTCTTCAATCATTGATGGAGAGATGGCTTGGTACAAGGATCTTGAAATCTTTGATTGAGGAAAAATGATTTTGTCAAGCAAAAACTTAGTATTTTCAAAATGATAAGAAAAATCTATTTTGAGCAATGCAAGCCTCAACTCCACTTAGCCAAATGCATATAGATGATAGACTCCACTATACAAATATAGTATCACTTGCCAATACAATTCAAATGTATTGACCCTTGTGGCTGTAACTTGTATGTTGCAGGTTTGATTGATTTTAGTGAAGATTGTTTGATTAGGATTACAAAGTCTACAACCAACATCTGCCTGTGGCACTTTGAAGATGAAGGACCCATACTTATAGTTATTCCGCTGCAATGTAATGTAATAGCCAAATGAGCTATGTTTTGATGTAATAAACTTATGTTATTCCTGGTTATAAAGTTATATCATGACCTTTGTTTCTTGATATTACATCTAAACTATGGATGCTAGCTATTGATCCAGGGACTAGCATTGTAAACGCAGGAGGGATCAATCTTATCTAAGGTTGGGACCCCTACAAAGCGCTGCCGGGACGTGGCGTCGAAAAGATCGTCATCACGATCTATAGATCGGCAAGTGATCGACTACATCAACCATGAGATCTGATCTTGTTAAACGCTTTGGATCTATGAGTGTTAGTTCTCTCCAATCCCGTAGATTAGATCTTGGATTTTCCATAGATTGGATCTTGGTTTTGTTTGTTCTCGCGGTATAATTTTTTGTTTTCCATGCAACGAACCCAATCGTGGTATTAGAGCTGAATCTATGCATAGATCTGTTGCACGAGTAGAACACAATGGTTTTGTGGGCATTGATGCTCTTGTTGTCACTTGATTTTCGTGTACTCTTGCGGGATGGTGGGTTGAAGCGGCCCGGGCTAACCATACATGTCATCGCACATGATACTTGCTCCATGCTCAACGTGCAACTTGCATTGCACAAGTGTGTTGGGAATATGCCTGAGAGGCAATCATGTATGATGAGATTTCCCATTGTATTCATAAAGATATAAAGTTGTCCTTGTATAAACATCTGATGTGTATCATTGAATATGTGATTCGGTTGTGGAACTATACATTCATGTTGTTTGTACTAAATATCCTTGGTCATTGAGCTTGTGCTGGACACACAACTTAGACCAATGTGAAGGATGGCTAGGTTCCACTTGTCATGGGCATGGAGATGCTATTCCAACTTACACAGATTCGGCTAAAGAGTTTAGCGATTCGGATTGACCCATATTGAGGTACAACAAACAAGTTTTCATTTGTATATCTCAGTCAATGTAATCCTTAGACCTGAGGTTATTGCATAGTCCGAGTTGAGGATCACCGACTTAGGTTCTGTCAAACGCTGATCTGTAACTGGGAAGTTATAAAGGCAGAGTTCGGGTCGACTGAGAATCAAGCTGCGTGATGTGAATAACCAAGATGGGATTTTCCCCCTCCACTCAGAGAGATATTCTCTGGTCCCTCTCGTGAGATATGATTCGGAAAGTATGGCCATGCATGACTCGGTTAAGTGTTAACCGAGGCGATCGACTAAGAGTTAGTCGGATGAATCACTTATCTCAGATCGAGAAGAGAGTCGGACTATTTAAGGGATGAAAATTATTCACCTATAGTCTGACAAGGTATATCGTGAGGCAAAAGGGACTCGGACATAAGTCGCATTGGAAAGGCAAGTCGTCATGACTCTTTGGTACTTGTGAGTCGGCACGTTCCGCTAGGAGCCGCTACCAACTGATCGATTGAGAGTCAGACTCCAATCGTGTCCAAGTAGCCAAGAGCCCGCGGGGTCACACACTTAAGAGCGGGAGCAAGTTCGGATAGGATCTGAACCGGAAATCTGGTTGGGTTGGACCCGAGCCGGATTAGGACTGAGTCAGTGAGTCGGACTCATGGTGACTAGTGTTATATGGGCTTTAGTGAATGGGCCACGAGAGTGGATCCCACGTTCACTCCCTATATATAAGTGGAGCACTGTAACCCAGAAGTGTGAATCGTTGATCGGTTAGGTCATTCCATGTGTTGGAAACCCTAGCACCACAGCAGCCCTGCCGTCGATACGAATCTAGCAGTACGCCGCCGGCGCTCCTCCTTGTACGTGTGGATACCAGCAGAGGTGTTGTACGATCAGCACCAGGACGATCAGATCGCAAAGGACTGCACTGCATCAACTGACGTGCTTCATCAGTAATCCGCAACTACGCGTCTAGTGGTAAACCTCGTGGCCTTCTACCTCAGCTAGATCTTGGGATCACCATGTTAGAGGGGGAAAAGTTTTGTTTTATCTCTGCGTGGCCCAACATAGTGGCTTTGCGGGTGTCTGTCTCTCCCACCATAGTTAAGATCCAACTTACAATCTACACTTGACAACACTTGTATCCATGTTCTGGTTCTTGTTCGTAGGTAAGAATGGTCCTTATTCGAAACCCAAGCCACGTAAAACATGCAAAGAAAATTAGAGGCGTCTAACTTGTTTTTGCAGGGGGGCATGTGATGTGATATGGCCGTGATGTGATTGTGATATATTTGATGTATGCGATGATCCTTATTGTAATATTTGCAACCGGTAGGATCCTAATGGTTGTCTTTAAATTTGTTAAGACTTGTGTGTTTATTCATCATGTAATAGCTTTATTTCAAGTAGTTATAATAGTTGTTGTTGGTGACGGACAACCATGAAGCGGCGCCACTGACCTTGATGCCACGCTGGTGATGATGGAGATCATGTCCGTGCTTTGAAGATGAGATCAAAGGCGCAAGAAGAAAGGCCATATCATATCACATATATTATGAATTGCATGTGATGTTAATCCTTTTTATGCATCTTGTATTTCTTAGATCGGGACGGTAGCATTATAAGATGATCCCCCTCTCTAAATATCAAGTAATAAATTGTTCGTCCTAATAGGTGATGCGTGCACCCAGTGTTGACGTGGGACACTTTGTTGGAACCCCAAGAGCAAGGTGTGATGAGCACAGCAGCAAGTTTCCCTTAGTAGAGACCGAGGTTATCGAACCTGAAGGAGGAAGGAAACGTCTCAAAGGTGTTGCAAGCAACGTGGAGACCTGCACAACACAAACTCAAGGCTTTGTCCCAATGAATCGGTGAGGTTGTCAAGCTCACCGGTTTGCTGTAACAAAGGATTAAACGTATGGTGTGGAAGGTAATGGTTTGCAACAAGTAAATAAGTAACAATGGAAGATGTATCAATGGTAAAGATTGGACCGGGGTCCATAGTTCACTAGATGTGCTCCCCTTAGATAAATAACATGGCATGAGTGGTAAACAAATTACAGCAGGGCAATTGACAGGAACTAAGCAAGGCATAACAATGCAATTACTAGTCAGAAAGATCCTATGAGATTCGATTGGGCAATAAAACAAGATACATATACCGCCTTCCAACTGCATCTATGACTAGTAGTCCACCTTCAGGTTATCATCCAAACCCCCTCCAGTATTAAGTTGCAAGAAACAGACAACTGCTTTAAGCAAAGTGTGTAAGGTAAACAGTCCACATGTTCCATGAGTAAGAGACCGTTGTTTTCTCCCTAGTAGCAACAACACATCTACAACCGAAGAGATTATTGTCACTTCCCTTGGAAACTAGAGGTATGAACCCACTATCGAGCATAAATACCCCCTCTTGGAGTCACTAGCAACTACCTAGCCAAGATAGCTACTAACAACAGAGAGCATGCAAGATCACAAACAACACAGACATGATAGAATCATAAAGACAAAACCATTAATCAAACCAACATAATAATCTCAATATCCATCGGATCCCCGCAAACATGACATGCGTGATTACAAATAGATTAGATCTTGATCATGAACGGAGCTCACAAGATCTATACATGAAAGCACAAGGAGGAGATACAACAATCTAGCTACTACATGGACCCATAGTGCAAGGTGGAACTACTCACGCATCATGTGGCACCCCGGATTTATGGTCCGAGAATACCCGTTATGCATGCAATTCATGTTCCCATGATCAGTGATCCGTGAGCATAACCGACAAGTATCATTACAACATCCATAATTAATGATACAAGTACTTACCTTAATTTTAATTAGGGCGATACAACAACAATAGCGGAAGTCTTCAATCGCGGAGCCCATGTCATGCCTTAACCAACAGGCAACTGACTGGGAAGACGGCCTAGCTTGCATAGACGTCAGCACCTTCGTCACTTCGTAACATCTGCAATCTGGCCAAGTAAATAGCCAGAGACAATGCCGGTGAGTACTTTGAATGTACTCGCAAACCACCTTAAGGTAACAATAATAACGGATATGCAATATGGCCGTGGTAGGATGGCTCCAAGAGATGTTCTTTTATAAACTAGTTTCTCTTGTGGATATAGCATGTCTCTATATCTTTGTTGAAAAAAATTTGTAAAACATTTTGGAAACCTTTTTGATAAGTTTTAAGAAAACACTAGGATTGGGTCACCCATTTGTTTCTCCTTCCGGTTATCTCATGACCAAACTCCTTCCTCCATTTTCTCGACCATCCCATGGTCAAAACATTTTCGAGCCATTGCTTTTTCGAAGTACTTTTTGAAAACAAAACTATCACCCCCGTACAACAGCCATCACAACCATCCATGACCGAGGACTCGGCTATTCGAATAGATTTACACTCTGCAGAGGTTGTACAAGGTACCCACACCATCCGGTTACCCGTCCCTTATCCACATCGATCGTGGGTCGAATAACCGGTCAAGACCTTCTGAATGCCCTCTCTGATACAAGTGCCTACCCTATGAGGTTAATCCTCTCAAAACCGGGACGCCCTATATAGTCACAAGCCAACCAGACCGCGTTTTGCACCCCACAGGGTGTGCGCTTTCAATGAGGGGCTCATAGTATCGCCTGGCCGCCATTTAGACGGTATTTACCTTCCCTAGACCGATGTTTCACATGGGCCTTTACAAGGGAAAGCCCAGCCTTCGGGAATTTGTTCTTCCCCGTAGTAGTTTGAGACACCTATACCGGATTAGACAAACTTCTAGCCCGGCCCCGTCCCATTCCAGAGTAAAGTGGTTGCACAGGTTAATTGTTCAAGCATTAGGAACTGTACAGCCGGGTGTGTTTTCGTAAACATTTTTCCTCCATCTCTTGTCCTCCTTATTGTAAAATAAAACCCTTCTCATTTTACAAACCACTTGGTAGGCCGAGCCTCACCAAGGTTTTCTCATAAAACATTTTTGTAAGTCCTTTCCCGGGGTCTTCCCATCCTATACTTTTGTTTAGGCTAAACCGTGGTCTCCAAGGGTGTCACACCCCAAAATTCTCCTAATTTTGGAATGTGAAATAAATAAATAAGTTTGATTGATTGTTTGACTATGTTGAAAATTCTCAAAGAGAAGAAACTTTTTGAATAGAAAATCCTCTCAACCTTGAATTCAAAATCTTATATTATTTTGTTATGACCTAAGTAGCCATATAGGCAAAAGGGCATGAATTGATTATGGATTATAGAATTGATGTGCAAGATTTCAAAACGAAAATCATGAAGCATTCATAAGCATTTCATTACATCCATGCAAAGTTCTCACAAACTGAATGCAAATCCTGGTATCTAAATCCTATAGTTGATTCGCCCAAATGTTCCTAAAGGTAATTAAATTGACTTTATAAAACCCACTATTGCTAAGGCATAAATTATTGATAATTATAGCCTAAATAGAAACAATTAATACTACAAAATTTTAAAAACAAAATTGAGCTCATTTGGAGCTATTATGAAAAAGTTATGGAATAAATACAAACAAATAAAGATATAAATAAAATAGAATATACAAGGATTTATAAACCCACTACTTGCAAACTAGTAAAAAGATTACAAATATGATCCTACAATGATCTATTCGATTTTATAAAAATTTCGAAACAAGAATCATGTCATTTGGAGTTCGTATGCAAAAGATATGACGGAAACAAGTAAATAGAAAAAGAAAAATAAAAAAAAACAAATGGGCCGGCCAACCAGCCGGCGGCCCAGCAAGGACCGACCGAACCAGGCACGATCGTTCCCTTGCTTTAAAAAACGTCCGAAACAGTTTTTGTCAAACCTATCTCTACTCAACCTCTTATAACTTTTTATCTACAACTTCGAATAGACTTCCATTTGTTTCTACTTGTTCCCTACTCCAAGACCTATCTCTACACCGTCCTAAACCTCCATATAAACTCGTGGAGCCACGGCTGCACGAGTTTCTCTTCTCGAAATCCCGAATCTACACATGCCCGAATCTTATTTCGCTTTTAAAAATAGAAATTCATACAGAAATATTTAAACCCATTAAAAGTGTTTTAATCATAAGAAAATATCTATAACTCCTTTTTAGGTGAATCAAATTGCTACTGTCTCTAAATTGCATTACCTATCCAGTAGCATCTAGTTCACAATTTAATACGACATAAACATCTTTAGTTCGATTAAAGTGGTATACACCATATTAAATCGATACAACTTTAGTAATAAAAGCATTAGTGCATTAAATGACTTTCCACATGCATCATGTAATCTAATTATGTTCAGAACACTAAATGCAACCATTGTGACTCATTAAATCGTCATGCATGCATCTGTTCACATTGTTTTCTTGTAATGTTGCACTATTGCATGTTTGCAATGTTTTGAATGGTGTGTTTGTTGTGTTTGCTTCAAACGTTAGATTGGGAGGAGTGCAACTACTGTGATTGCAACTACTATGATTGCAAGTATTGTGGTTATTGCGAAAGAGGCCATTATAATTGTGAGGATTATCTAATCGACTACATCTACAACAAAGGCAAGTGGTGCTATCCTGGTCATAAATGTCCTACTATTTTTCTATGCATTATAGATGTTTTTGTAGAATTGCATATGTAGGAATTGATGTATATATGCTATGCTATGTCCCATATTATTCCCTAGCATTCCTTGTTTATGAGCCACCGTTGGTAGATGTGCTTAGCCATGCTATGATGAACGAGGGCTGGGTTACATCACTGATGTTGATTCTAAATGTGTTGGTTTGAGAAAACTAAAACAACTTAATCAATGAATCTCCTGGGTGTGATGGGATTGATAATTTTTGGTGGTATCATTGCGGAAAGTCACCCAGGACACTGAGAAAGGATTGGTTTCTTTATTTGGTAACTTACGTGTACAACCATGTGCCAATAATAGAATGGGCGGTTGGTTGGACTCAGTAGGTTGTGGTAACTCGAACCCACGTATCCAGAGATGTAGAATAGTGTAGGTTGGACCGGTGCGTGTCGGGTTTGGGGAGCTACTTCCCGAACGGTTCCTTCTTGGACTTCTCCCTATCATCACCCAATATGAGAGTGGTGGTACGAGCTAGGCTGGCCAAGTCACATGGGTAAAGTGTACTAACCCCTGCAGGGTGTATAAACTAAGTGCTTAGCCGTGTCCCCGGTTATGGACAATTTGAGCGACCTGATACTGATGCTATGATATTTCTCACTCATCCTTATTTCTTAATTACTTAAAACTTGTTGGGTGAACATAATTGGGTAGGAGCACCTAGGAGTGAACCAGAGTGTCCTATTTATCGTATTGGAAAACTACTTTGTTACAAATGTTAGGATAAAACTGTTGCTTTATGCAAATGAGCCTGAACTCCACTTGGCCAAATAAGCATGCAGTTGATAGATATGTTGTTAACCACTTTAGCCTACTTGCCATACATTCAATGTATTGACCATTCGTCGCTGCAACGTTTCATGTTGCAGGTTATATCGTATCTGAGTGATTGTTCATAGGTCGCGAGACTCCACTCAACAATTGTTCGCCTGTGGCACATTTGAAGGATGGAGATCTACCTTGTATTCGTTTTCCGCTGTTTACTTGAATAAATAATGTAAATTCTGGATCATATTCGTTTTATTTATGATGCACAGTTATATTTGGTATCATTTTGTACTGTGTGTGCCAGTGAACCTATCCACGAATTGGCACTATACACATGAACTCAGCCTTATCAGGCAAGGGTGTTACAAGGGGTTATGGTGTTAAACACCATCTACCATACTAAGGAAAGGTAGGTATTATACAAATGGGTTGTACCTAATGGGTATTAAGGGGTAACTATTTGGAGGAGCCAAACATTCCCCATATAAAACATAATATAGTAAAACCATGCAATTTTCATAAAAGAGTAGCTAAAACATGCATAAATAAAATAATGGGGCAAGGCATATGAGCAACAAGGTGGCTTGCCTGTGACTAGCGAGATGTCCCGTGACTTCTTTAGAATATCAGAATGCCGAATACAATAATAACAAGAAAACCCGATGCTTCCTTCTTCTTGGCGTCACACAATCGCAACTATCGCTGTTATCGAGTATACATGCAAACAAACAACACCACAATCAATTCAATGCTTACAACCATCAATACATACAGCAAGAAATCATTCAACACAATATATACAACAGTAGGGTGTTGGATGATGGTGTTTATTAGATCGGTAGAAGATGTGGGAACATGGGAAGATGATCCCTTTGGATTTGAGGTCTAGGAAATACCTAATAGAGGGGTTTTTGAGAAAGGACTTGATCTGTGTAAGATCAATGTGCAAACATGATACCCTCAGATAGGTATTGACAAAATGTGTAGGGTTTCGTAGCATGGAAAACAAAAAATTTCTATCGCATAAAAACAAACAAGCCAAGATCTATCTACTAGATTGAAGCAGCGAGTCGATGGAATAACTCACCCTCGAAGATTCCAAAGTGTTTAACGAGAGCGGATTCTCGTGGGTAATGTAGTCGTACTCTTCCCGATCTCAAGATCGCGTAGACGATCCTTCCGGCGCTGCATTCCGGCAGCGCTCCCGCAGTCGGTCACACGTTCGGTACTCGATTAAGACCTTCCTCTCCCTTGTTCCAGCAGGCAGCGGAGGTTGTAGCACTATCCTCGTGATTCCGGCAGCACAACGGCGTGGTACCGGAAGTAGAGGGGAGATCTCGCAGGGCTTCGCCTTAAGCTGGAGCGAGTATGGTGGTGTATGAGAGAGTCCCTCGACGATCTAGGGTTTAGACACGCCGAGGAGGGGGCTAGGCCGGCGGCTAGGGTTGCTAGGCGGCGGCGGCAGCAGGTGGCGGCTTCGGCGGCTTAGGGTTTGGAGGAGAGGATCTTGTGTGTCTCTAGGAGGGAGCCCTTCCCCTCCTTATATAGGTGGAGGGGCCGGCCGGCCAAGGGGAGGGGAGTCCCTCCCCAACTCGGCTTGGATGTGGGCCGGCGGTGGAGGAGGGACTCCTCCCCAACTCGGTTTCCTCCTCCTTCCCCACTTCCCAAAAATAGCTGTTTGACTTTCAAACTAGGCGTTTGACTTTTCAAACTAGGATTTGAATAAACCCTCTATTTTGTTCAGCGATGACACCGAGTACATGATGCAATCGTACCAACTTGATATAACACATTCATGTACCATTCCCCTCCGGAGTGCCGGACATTCCGGAACCTTCTAGAACATTCCCGATGAAAACACCGGAATCATTCTCCAACTCCGAAACGGGACTTTCCTTATATGAATCTTATTCTCCGGACCATTCCGGATCTCCTCGTGATATCCCGAATCCCATTCGAGACTCCGAACAACATTCGGACTCTTTCTCATCATTCCATAACTACTCAAACAACGTCGAATCCTTAAGTGTGTCTCCCTACGGTTCGTGAATTATGCGGACATGATCGAGACACTTCTCTGATCAATAACCAATAGAGGAATCTGGAAATTCATATGGCTGCCACATATTTCTACGATTACTTTGCGATCGAATGAACCAATTACATATGATACCAATTTCCCTTTGTCTCACGATAGTTTACTTATCCAAGGTTATGATCGTCGGTATCTCTGCATACCTAGTTCAACCTCGTTACCGATAAGTACTCTTTTCTTGTTCCCGTGATATGTGATCCCTTGTGAGCCAGTCACATGCTTGCAAGCTAATTGGATGAAATTTCACCGAGAGGGCCCAGAGTATATCTATCCGTCATATGGATGGACAAATCCCACTCTTGATCCATGTGTTTCAACCAATACTTTCCGAACACTCAATGCCACCTTTATAGCCACCCAGTTACGGTGTGGTGTGAAGGGTTTCGCGGCATAGTAAATCAAAATTTTCTACGTATGCGAACAGAGGGAAAGCCAAGATCTAATCTAGGAGATGCAAACAACGAGAGAGATTGGATTAGATCTTCATACCCTTGAAGATTCGCACACCGGAACGTTCGTCGGAACGTGGGTGATGTAGTCGTACTCGCTTCTCCTCCTCGCGATCCGATCCTATCTAGCACCACAAGTGGCGGTGCCTCCGTGAGATGCACACGTGCAGCACCTCGACGTCTCCTCCTTCCTCGGACCAGCAAGTATGGTGGAGAGACGGATTATATCTACAACACGACGGCGTGGTGTATATGGTGGAGAATTTCTGCAGCAGGGCTTTGCCTACAAGCAGTCGGGAGGGAGAGAGGAAGGGCAGCAGGGCGGCTAGGGTTGGAGGGGAAGGTGTGGGGGGTGGTGCACCCCCAGACCTCTTTATATAGAGGGGTGGGGCGCAGCCCTAGCCCCTCCCCCAAGCCCAAACCGGCGGCCCCAAAGGAGGAGGAGTGGGGGGCAAGGAAACCCCCCCTTCTAGAAGGTCTATCTCGAGTTTAAAACCTCTTTGGCCGGCTGGGCCCTATGGGGCCTTGTGCCCCTGGCCCAATGCGTCCAGGGCACTCCCTCATAGTTCCATGCCCCCTCCCGGAAGGTGGGGCCACGTTGGTCCCCTTCTGGAAGGTTCTAGAAGCTTCCGGTACAATACCGATTAACCCGGAACAATTCCGAACTCCAAAAACTGCACTGCCTTATATGAATCTTATTCTCCGGACCACTCCGGAACCTCTCGTGATGTCCCGGATCCCATCTTAGACTCCGAACAAAAACTCATAAACCAATTATCCAATCTATCCTAGCGTCGAGACACGTTAAGTGTGTGACCCTGCGGGTTCGAGAATATGCAGACATGATCTTCTATCAATAATCAACAGCGGGGTCTAGGCACCCATATTGACTCCCACACATTCATCGATGATCATATCGGATGAACCACGATGCCAGGATTCAATCAATCCCATATATATATTCCCTTCATCTCGCGATATTTTACTTGCCCGAGATTCGATCGTCGGTACCGTCGTACCTAGTTCAATCTCGTTCACAGCAAGTACTTTACTCGTTCCGTAATCCGATATCACTTTGTGATTAACTCCTTAACCACATGCTTACAAGCGGTGTTGATATCGATTATCGAGTGGGCGCGAAGTATATCTCTCCGACTTGGGAGGGACAAATCCCATCTCGATACATACAACCCAACAAATACTTTCCGATCACCTGAGAGACACCTTTATGATCACCCTCTCATAGGATGACGTTTGATGACCTCAAAGCTTTCTTCCGATACCAGGGAGTTGTATTATCTCATGGTCTAAGGAATACAATATTTGACATAAGAAAAGCTTCGCAAAGACGAACACGATGACACGATCTAATTGCTTCGCTTAGTTTGGGTCTGTCCATCATATCATTCTCCCAATGATATGATCTCATTATCAATTGACAATTCATGTCTATGGTTAGGAAACCTTAACCATCATTGATCAATGAGCTAGTCCATAGAGGCGTTGTCACATCCCAAGATTTTCCAAATCTTGTAATGTGAAAAAGAATTGAATAAAATAAAACTTTGTTGATTTTCAGGGTGAGAAGAAACTTTTTGAACCCAATAGGAAACCTTCAAACCAATTTGGATCAAATAAATCCTAAAGGGATTTAAAAAGATAAACATTTAATAAAGGAAAATAAAATATTTTGGAATTACTATTTTTGAATCTTTTAATAAAAAGATTTTTGGTTTTCAAAAGAAAAGGTAGATTTATAAATAAAGATTATTTTATAGAGCCAGATTAAACCTTGGCCAAGCCTTTGAAATAAAATATTCCTATTTGATAAAAATAGTAAAGGTTTATTTAAAAGAAAATAATAAGGATTTAATATCCAAGTTTTATGAATAAAGGTTTTACTATTTTAATTAACCATCAAAACTTATTTATTTATTTCAAATAGGTTTTCCAAGTATTTTATATTTTCAAATAAAACCTACTGATTTGGTTTTCAAAATATTTGGTTTCAAATGAGCTATGTATGATGTAATAAAATTATGTTATTCCTGGTTATAAAGTTATATTATGACCTTTGTTTCTTGATATTACATCTTAACTGTGGATGCTAGCTATTGATCCAGGGACTAGCATTGTAAACACAGGGGACTCCACCTTATATTGTTTAAAGGTTGGGACACTCCCTCTACAGATGGTATCAGAGCATTGTGTTGCCTGTAGGATTTGTAAACCTAGGATTGGACAAAAACCCTTAGAGAAATAGGAGTTGTATTGTTCCAAAAACTTATTTACAAACAATCTTGTAAAATCTTTCCTCAAATATTTTGGTTTCAACTCTACATCTCTTCTACTTCAACTTGATGGAAAAACCTACCCATGGCCAAAGACTACACCATGTGTAAAGGACTTATTCAACCTCTTCAACTCTAATGACTTCAACATCTTCAGCATATTCACCAAGGACTTCCAACATGGATACCACTAAGGACTACAGCTGAAACAAGGAAATCTTGCTCAAGATATGGAGACTAAGGGAATGCAAAAATAAGAAGGAGATCATTTCACTAAAAGTTTTTGTAACCAAGAGTTTTTCTCAAGGAACCATGATCTCATACAAGAAGAATCATGAAGGAAGGAAAGATCACAAGAGAACCCTATAGATGGACCACCATATTTTAGTTAAGTCAAAACCACTAACTTATGTGGTGTAACAAAAATATTTTGTTGCCTAAGTATGTGCTTGAAACTTGTTGTTTGAGTGGAATGTTTGTTTGTGAATGCTTGCACATTGTTTGTGTGAATTGGGATGTGTGTGATTAGAAATATTGTCTTAGAAATATCTTTCCTATTCTAATCTCCCTTCAACCCAAACAGATGACTACTCCAAGAGACTCCAACATCAAGGTTGATGACACCAACACCAACCAAGAGGACAGCATGAAAGAGCCCATAGCAACCCAGAACCAGTTGAACCAAGTGACAGCTCAATTCATAGCCAACACTAGTGGAGAAGATCCAACCCTGCAAGGATTTTTGGAAACTCAAGGCCAATTGATGCTTAAGGTGACTGATCAAATGATCAATATGGAGGAAAGCTATTCCAAAAGAGTTAGTGACAACAAAGATGACAGAAATATTATTCTAGATGGAGCCCCATCTTTCATTATTTGTGGATAGAAGGATCATACTTCCAAGGAGCATGGAGATCAATGCCCCAATTGTGAAGAGAAACATCCTGTTGGACAATGTCCCACCTCTCAAGCTACTTGCTACCTATGTGAAGGAAACAACCATGTTCCTATCCAATGCCCCATCTATTCCATTGTTGAACAAAGGAAACAAGGTGGAGTGCAACAAATAATTGCAAATCAGCAAGAAGGATCCAAGTCTACCAAGAAGGTTGATGATAAAGGAAAAGGTCCACTTATACCTCCAAGCAAAACAACCCAATTCAAGGGATCAAATAAGAGGAATGTAAATTTTCTAAAGAGCAATAAAAGGTCCAAGAAACATGTAGACATTCCTACCTACCAGATAACATATGAACAACATGAACTGGATGCACTCCTAGCTTTGGAGAAACCCAAAAAGCAAAAGAAGGACAAAAGCCATGTATAATGTCATAAATGTAAGGAAATGGGACACTATTCCAGTGAATGCCCAGAGAACCAGAATAATAAGGAGATTAGCCAAGTGGTGTGCAACAACTGCAAAGAGCTAGGCCATTATGTAGCAACTTGTCCACAAGAGCCACGTAAAGAACTCAAAGACATCAACTGTTTCAATTGCAAGAACCCAGGACATTATGCCAGCAACTGTCCAGAAAAGATGAAGAACAAGTTGAACAAGCCTATGGAGAAACTCAACCTTGGCCCATGAGTCAAGTATGGAAACAATGGACGCAATGCAGATGTTTACCCAAAGAAGCTTCCCCAAGATCTCAAGCAAGCCAACTTGTAATTTTTGTTTGAAAATTTTAAGGGTGGTAGTACCCTAGTTGTTTTGAGCCTACTTGTAACACTAGCCTTCCCAAATCTCGGGACGAGATTTATTTTAAGGGTGGTAGCCTGTCACATCCCAAGATTTTCCAAATCTTGTAATGTGAAAAAGAATTGAATAAAATAAAACTTTGTTGATTTTTAGGGTGAGAAGAAACTTTTTGAACCCAATAGGAAACCTTCAAACCAATTTGGATCAAATAAATCCTAAAGGGATTTAAAAAGATAAACATTTAATAAAGGAAAATAAAATATTTTGGAATTACTATTTTTGAATCTTTTAATAAAAAGATTTTTGGTTTTCAAAAGAAAAGGTCGATTTATAAATAAAGATTATTTTATAGAGCTAGATTAAACCTTGGCCAAGCCTTTGAAATAAAATATTCCTATTTGATAAAAATAGTAAAGGTTTATTTAAAATAAAATAATAAGGATTTAATATCCAAGTTTTATGAATAAAGGTTTTACTATTTTAATTAACCATCAAAACTTATTTATTTATTTCAAATAGGTTTTCCAAGTATTTTATATTTTCAAATAAAACCTACTGATTTGGTTTTGAAAATATTGGGTTTCAAATGGAGCTTTTTATTAAAATAAAACCCATTTGATTTATTAACTAATGTCCATTTTATTTAATTATAAATGGACTCTAAAATAAAAATATTATTATAGTTTGGGGAATTGGTTTAAGTTGTTAAACAGAACCAATTTCATTTGCAAAGGGTGATTGAATGTTTGAATGTGATTTGAATGCTTGAGTGTTGTTTGAATTTCAAAACAGAAAATAGGAACAGAAAAGGAAAAACAATTTGAAAAAAAATAAGAATTGGACTCAGCCCAACTGGCCAAGCCCAACAAGACCCAATCCAGCCCACCTACTCTCTCCCGCGGCGAAACATTTTCCACTCAGAACCGCACCCGAACAGAAACTGACCGGTGGACCCTCCCCCCTCACTCCCTTTCTCACTGACCAGCCGACCCCACCCTCTCCTGTTCATCGTCTACACCCGTGACCCGTTCTTCCCCGTTTCTGCCGTTGATTTTGCGTCGTCAATTCACCTTAATGCAGCGTTTAAACCTCGCAGTGATCACGCGTGATAAATCCCCTCCCTCTCCTCCTCATTTCCCCTCAAATCCCGCTACCAGAGAGCCCCTAGGCTGCCTCGAATCAACCTTGCACCGCCGCTGCTCCGACGACACTCCGGCGACAATTCCGACCGAACCGCACCACCCCTTACCTCCCGGACCAAGCTCACACCTTCCCCACTCCCAGGAGCATCTCCCTGTTCGTCCCATTCAACTGCGGGCGCCCCAGAACGTCATCTTCGACAAAGCTCCGAGCGCCGCCGCGTCTGGTTCTTCTCCGACGACCTCCCCCCCCCCGGTAACACCGACCTCCCCTCTTTTCCCCGTGGACACGATAATGATCGCCATGCTCTTGTGAACCTAACGGTGCCTCCCGTTTGTCCTAGGGTGTTCCCTATCCTCGCCCTCGACGACCTCTAGAGCCGCCCGAGGCCCAGCTCATCTCCGGCGAGCAATTAAGGACAGCCACGTGCGCCCCTTCGACGGAGAAGACCACGTTGAGTATCAGCATTCCACGGTGATTCTAGTGAGCACCTCCCCTACTCCTCTCGCTTCCTGTTCTCGCCGTTACGCCGTAGCCAGAGCACCGCCGCCGCGCGCCACCGTCGTCGCGCCGCCAGTTCTTGGAAAGGCATTAGGAGCCGTCCGATCCAGATCCGAGGCACGCGATTGATTGACTTATCGAAGGGGTAAGATCGATCCGGTGCCGCACGATTCACTTTAAATCCTGCGGTCCACGTTGCTGATCCGAACGAACCGATACCGCCCAATAGGAACATGACGCGTGGCCAGACTTTGTTTAAAACAGAATTTGAAAACAGATTTGAGTTGCAAATTGAAACCCTTGTAACTTTTGATCCACACGTCCAAAAATTACAAACTTTATATCGTTGGAATCAGTGGAACAATCCCTAGTCAACCATGCCATTTGTTTAGTAAATAGTATTTGTTAGATTGTTTGTTTTTGCAGAAACATTTGTATGCTTGTTTAGATTAGAAAAATTGTTCAAAAATGTTTTTAAGGTTGAAACCTTTGCAAATTGGTTTGTGGTGAACTTACTGACCCTAGGAACCAACCCATGGTTTTGAAAATGGATTTGGTGAAGTTTAGGATGGATTAATTGGTTTAGCCCATTTCTAGCCAAATAAAAATAATAGTTTTGTTATAAAAATGTTTTTACAGTAAAAACTTTGGGGAAATGATTTAAATCAAACCTACTGACCCTAAACACCAAGTTTTGAGAAACAACAACTTATTTGGTGAACTACCTAAAGTTGTTGCCTTGATAAAAATATTTTCCACCACATAAAATAATGAATGGATTTAAAAATGGTTTATGGACAAAACCCTTTTTGCAAATGACTTTGCCACTTTGGAAAAACAACCACTTTGGACCTTACAAAGTTTAGAAACCTAGTGGAGACCATCTTTGCAAATAGAACCATCTTTTGCATGCTTGCATGCATGACTTAGTTTCCCTTGTTTTATGTGTGTGAAATGTTTGATTGATTATTGGTTTGGAATGCTAGTTGATATTGTGTTTGCTTGGTTGATTGTAGTGAAGATTAGAAAAGTGTAAGACTAGCAAGATCAAGAAGTGAACCACCATTCCCTACCAAAATGGCAAGTGACACTATCATCTAAAGTCCTACTATTTTCATTATACTTAGTGGATTTTAAAACATGCATGAAAAGAATTTTTATACTTATGCTATGCTAAATCCTAATAGGATACCCTATACATTCCTTAGTGAAAACAATGTAGTTGTTACATGCTTAGCCATGCCATATTTTGAATAGAGATACATGTTGAGATTTTGTGAAGTTGAGAAAAGGACTTGTGTTTTTATATAATAAAACAAGGACTCAATGAACCACCTGGGTGGACAAGGATACTTTGAGTTTTGGAGAAGGTGGCAACAAAAGGAACCATGTCTATGGCAATCGCTTTGTGTTGTGCTCCAAAGGAAACCACCCAGGAAACTTAGAGATTGAACATGTTTCTCCAATTGTGGCTTTCGTGTGCAACCACATGCTATTTATGGCTCTGGCTTAGTCAACTACATTGGGAATACCCATGCATTGTCTTCAAGTTACTGGACATGGGGACCTGGAATCCTACATGGGTACTGAAGGCAAGCTAGCAATGGTGTATGGGAGGACCCTCTGGAAAGACTTCATCACATTCTCAATCTGCCGGTACTCCATCTTGGTGAGCACTAATCCAGTGGCCACTGGTGGCAACAATATGGGATTGTGACATGTGGGTAAAGTGTGCAACTTCTGCAGAAGATAATAAAAATCTAAGTACTTAGCCGTGTCCCCGGTTATGGACAATACTGAGCAACTAAAGTTTGAAGCTATGGGAGATCTCGACATTCCAATTTCTAAAAGAAAACTTTATAAAACTTGAAGCACTTGGGGGTACTAAGGAGCTCAAGAGATTTTGATAAAACTTGATGCACTTGGGGGTACCAAGTAGCTCAAGGGATTTTTGACAATGACTTGAATACTTGGGGATACCAAGGAGTTCAAGGGATTTTAATAAAGAGATTTGACAAAGGAAACAAAACCATTTGAAAAGATAGGATAAAGTATTGCTTTCTGCAAATGAGCCTTAAAACCCTACTTAGCCAAATATGCATGTAATGATAGGATCCACTTATATTCAACATAGTAGTGAAACTTGCCAATACAATTCAAATGTATTGACCCTTGTGGCTGTAACTTGTAATGTTGCAAGTTTGATTGATTTTAGTGAAGATTGATTGATTAGGATTATAAAGTCTACAGCCAACATCTGCCTGTGGCACTTTGAAGATGAAGGACCCCATGCTTATAGTTATTCCGCTGCCATGTAATGTAATAGCCAAATGAGCTATGTATGATGTAATAAAATTATGTTATTCCTGGTTATAAAGTTATATTATGACCTTTGTTTCTTGATATTACATCTTAACTGTGGATGCTAGCTATTGATCCAGGGACTAGCATTGTAAACACAGGGGACTCCACCTTATATTGTTTAAAGGTTGGGACACTCCCTCTACAGATGGTATCAGAGCATTGTGTTGCCTGTAGGATTTGTAAACCTAGGATTGGACAAAAACCCTTAGAGAAATAGGAGTTGTATTGTTCCAAAAACTTATTTACAAACAATCTTGTAAAATCTTTCCTCAAATATTTTGGTTTCGACTCTACATCTCTTCTACTTCAACTTGATGGAAAAACCTACCCATGGACAAAGACTACACCATGTGTAAAGGACTTCTTCAACCTCTTCAACTCTAATGACTTCAACATCTTCAGCATATTCACCAAGGACTTCCAACATGGATACCACTAAGGACTACAAGTGAAACAAGGAAATCTTGCTCAAGATATGGAGACTAAGGGAATGCAAAAATAAGAAGGAGATCATTTCACTAAAAGTTGTTGTAACCAAGAGTTTTTCTCAAGGAACCATGATCTCATACAAGAAGAATCATGAAGGAAGGAAAGATCACAAGAGAACCCTATAGATGGACCACCATATTTTAGTTAAGTCAAAACCACTAACTTATGTGGTGTAACAAAAATATTTTGTTGCCTAAGTATGTGCTTGAAACTTGTTGTTTGAGTGGAATGTTTGTTTGTGAATGCTTGCACATTGTTTGTGTGAATTGGGATGTGTGTGATTAGAAATATTGTCTTAGAAATATCTTTCCTATTCTAATCTCCCTTCAACCCAAACAGATGACTACTCCAAGAGACTCCAACATCAAGGTTGATGACACCAACACCAACCAAGAGGACAGCATGAAAGAGCCCATAGCAACCCAGAACCAGTTGAACCAAGTGACAGCTCAATTCATAGCCAACACTAGTGGAGAAGATCCAACCCTGCAAGGATTTTTGGAAACTCAAGGCCAATTAATGCTTAAGGTGACTGATCAAATGATCAATATGGAGGAAAGCTATTCCAAAAGAGTTAATGACAACAAAGATGACAGAAATATTATTCTAGATGGAGCCCCAACTTTCATTATTTGTGGAGAGAAGGATCATACTTCCAAGGAGCATGGAGATCAATGCCCCAACTATGAAGAGAAACATCCTGTTGGACAATGTCCCACCTCTCAAGCTACTTGCTACCTATGTGAAGGAAACAACCATGTTCCTATCCAATGCCCCATCTATTCCATTGTTGAACAAAGGAAACAAGGTGGAGTGCAACAAATGATTGCAAACCATCAAGAAGGATCCAAGTCTACCAAGAAGGTTAATGATAAAGGAAAAGGTCCACTTATACCTCCAAGCAAAACAACCCAATTCAAGGGATCAAATAAGAGGAATGTAAATTTTCTAAAGATAAATAAAAGGTCCAAGAAACATGTAGACATTCCTACCTACCAGATAACATATGAACAACATGAACTGGATGCACTCCTAGCTTTGGAGAAACCCAAAAAGCAAAAGAAGGACAAAATCCATGTACAATGTCATAAATGTAAGGAAATGGGACACTATTCCAGTGAATGCCCAGAGAACCAGAAGAATAAGGAGATTAGCCAAGTGGTGTGCAACAACTGCAAAGAGCTAGGCCATTATGTAGCAACTTGTCCACAAGAGCCACGTAAAGAACTCAAAGACATCAACTGTTTCAATTGCAAGAACCCAGGACATTATGCCAGCAACTGTCCAGAAAAGATGAAGAACAAGTTGAACAAGCCTATGAAGAAACTCAACCTTGGCCCATGAGTCAAGTATGGAAACAATGGACGCAATGCAGATGTTTACCCAAAGAAGCTTCCCCAAGATCTCAAGCAAGCCAACTTGTAATTTTTGTTTGAAAATTTTAAGGGTGGTAGTACCCTAGTTGTTTTGAGCCTACTTGTAACCCTAGCCTTCCCAAATCTCGGGACGAGATTTATTTTAAGGGTGGTAGCCTGTCACATCCCAAGATTTTCCAAATCTTGTAATGTGAAAAAGAATTGAATAAAATAAAACTTTGTTGATTTTTAGGGTGAGAAGAAACTTTTTGAACCCAATAGGAAACCTTCAAACCAATTTGGATCAAATAAATCCTAAAGGGATTTAAAAAGATAAACATTTAATAAAGGAAAATAAAATATTTTGGAATTACTATTTTTGAATCTTTTAATAAAAAGATTTTTGGTTTTCAAAAGAAAAGGTAGATTTATAAATAAAGATTATTTTATAGAACCAGATTAAACCTTGGCCAAGCCTTTGAAATAAAATATTCCTATTTGATAAAAATAGTAAAGGTTTATTTAAAATAAAATAATAAGGATTTAATATCCAAGTTTTATGAATAAAGGTTTTACTATTTTAATTAACCATCAAAACTTATTTATTTATTTCAAATAGGTTTTCCAAGTATTTTATATTTTCAAATAAAACCTACTGATTTGGTTTTGAAAATATTTGGTTTCAAATGGAGCTTATTATTAAAATAAAACCCATTTGATTTATTAACTAATGTCCATTTTATTTAATTATAAATGGACTCTAAAATAAAAATATTATTATAGTTTGGGGAATTGGTTTAAGTTGTTAAACAGAACCAATTTCATTTGCAAAGGGTGATTGAATGTTTGAATGTGATTTGAATGCTTGAGTTTTGTTTGAATTTCAAAACAGAAAATAGGAACAGAAAAGGAAAAACAATTTGAAAGAAAAAAAAATAAGAATTGGACTCAGCCCAACTGGCCAAGCCCAACAAGACCCAATCCAGCCCACCTACTCTCTCCCGCGGCGAAACGTTTTCCACTCAGAACCGCACCCGCACAGAAACTGACCGGTGGACCCTCCCCCCTCACTCCCTTTCTCACTGACCAGCCGACCCCACCCTCTCCTGTTCATCGTCTACACCCGCGACCCGTTCTTCCCCGTTTCTGCCGTTGATTTTGCGTCGTCAATTCACCTTAATGCAGCGTTTAAACCTCGCAGTGATCACGCGTGATAAATCCCCTCCCTCTCCTCTTCATTTCCCCTCAAACCCGGCTACCAGAGAGCCCCTAGGCTGCCTCGAATCAACCTTGCACCGCCGCTGCTCCGACGACACTCCGGCGACAATTCCGAACGAACCGCGCCACCCCTTACCTCCCAGACCAAGCTCACACCTTCCCCACTCCCAGGAGAATCTCCCTGTACTTCCCATTCAACTGCGGGCGCCCCAGAACGTCGTGTTCGACAAAGCTCCGAGCGCCGCCGCGTCTGGTTCTTCTCCGACGACCTCCCCCCCCCCGGTGACACCGACCTCCCCTCTTTTCCCCGTGGACACGATAATGATCGCCATGCTCTTGCGAACCTAATGGTGCCTCCCGTTTGTCCTAGGGTGTTCGCTATCCTCGCCCTCTACGACCTCCAGAGCCACCCGAGGCCCAGCTCATCTCCGGCGAGTAATTAAGGACAGCCACGTGCGCCCCTTCGACGGAGACGACCACGTTGAGTATCAGCATTCCACGGCGATTCTGGTGAGCACCTCCCCTACTCCTCTCGCTTCCTGTTCTCGCCGTTAAGCCGTAGCCAGAGCACCGCCGCCGCGCGCCACCGTCGTCGCGCCGCCAGTTCTTGGCAAGGCATTAGGAACCGTCCGATCCAGATCCGAGGCACGCGATTGATTGACTTATCGAAGGGGTAAGATCGATCCTGTGCCGCACGATTCACTTTAAATCCTGCGGTCCACGTTGTTGATCCAAACGAACCGGTACAGCCCAATAGGAACATGACGCGTGGCCAGACTTTGTTTAAAACAGAATTTGAAAACAGATTTGAGTTGCAAATTGAAAACCTTGTAACTTTTGATCCACACGTCCAAAAATTACAAACTTTATATCGTTGGAATCAGTGGAACAAGCCCTAGTCAACCATGCCATTTGTTTAGTAAATAATATCTGTTAGAATGTTTGTTTTTGCAGAAACATTTGTATACTTGTTTAGATTAGAAAAATTGTTCAAAAATGTTTTTAAGGTTGAAACCTTTGCAAATTGGTTTGTGGTGAACTTACTGACCCTAGGAACCAACCCATGGTTTTGAAAATGGATTTGGTGAAGTTTAGGATGGATTAATTGGTTTAGCCCATTTCTAGCCAAATAAAAATAATAGTTTTGTTATAAAAATGTTTTTAGAGTAAAAACTTTGGGGAAATGATTTAAATCAAACCTACTGACCCTAAACACCAAGTTTTGAGAAACAACAACTTATTTGGTGAACTACCTAAAGTTGTTGCCTTGATAAAAATATTTTCCACCACATAAAATAATGAATGGATTTAAAAATGGTTTATGGACAAAACCCTTTTTGCAAATGACTTTGCCACTTTGGAAAAACGACCACTTTGGACCTTACAAAGTTTAGAAACCTAGTGGAGACCATCTTTGCAAATAGAACCATCTTTTGCATGCTTGCATGCATGACTTAGTTTCCCTTGTTTTATGTGTGTGAAATGTTTGATTGATTATTGGTTTGGAATGCTAGTTGATATTGTGTTTGCTTGGTTGATTGTAGTGAAGATTAGAAAAGTGTAAGACTAGCAAGATCAAGAAGTGAACCACCATTCCCTACCAAAAAGGAAAGTGACACTATCATGTAAAGTCCTACTATTTTCATTATACTTAGTGGATTTTAAAACATGCATGAAAAGAATTTTTATACTTATGCTATGCTAAATCCTAATAGGATACCCTATACATTCCTTAGTGAAAACAATGTAGTTGTTACATGCTTAGCCATGCCATATTTTGAATAGAGATACATGTTGAGATTTTGTGAAGTTGAGAAAAGGACTTGTGTTTTTATATAATAAAACAAGAACTCAATGAACCACCTGGGTGGACAAGGATACTTTGAGTTTTGGAGAAGGTGGCAACAAAAGGAACCATGTCTATGGCAATCTCTTTGTGTTGTGCTCCCAAGGAAACCACCCAGGAAACTTAGAGATTGAACATGTTTCTCCAATTGTGGCTTTCGTGTGCAACCACATGCTATTTATGGCTCTGGCTTAGTCAACTACATTGGGAAGACCCATGCATTGTCTTCAAGTTACTGGACATGGGGACCTGGAATCCTACATGGGTACTGAAGGCAAGCTAGCAATGGTGTATGGGAGGACCCTCTGGAAAGACTTCGTCACATTCTCAATCTGCCGGTACTCCATCTTGGTGAGCACTAATCCAGTGGCCACTGGTGGCAACAAGATGGGATTGTGACATGTGGGTAAAGTGTGCAACTTCTGCAGAAGATAATAAAAATCTAAGTACTTAGCCGTGTCCCCGGTTATGGACAATACTGAGCAACTAAAGTTTGAAGCTATGGGAGATCTCGACATTCCAATTTATAAAAGAAAACTTTATAAAACTTGAAGCACTTGGGGGTACCAAGGAGCTCAAGAGATTTTGATAAAACTTGATGCACTTAGGGGTACCAAGTAGCTCAAGGGATTTTTGACAAGGACTTGAATACTTGGGGATACCAAGGAGTTCAAGGGATTTTAATAAAGAGATTTGACAAAGGAAACAAAACCATTTGAAAAGATAGGATAAAGTATTGCTTTCTGCAAATGAGCCTTAAAACCCTACTTAGCCAAATATGCATGTAATGATAGGATCCACTTATATTCAACATAGTAGTGAAACTTGCCAATACAATTCAAATGTATTGACCCTTGTGGCTGTAACTTGTAATGTTGCAGGTTTGATTGATTTTAGTGAAGATTGATTGATTAGGATTACAAAGTCTACAACCAACATCTGCCTGTGGCACTTTGAATATGAAGGACCCCATGCTTATAGTTATTCCGCTGCAATGTAATGTAATAGCCAAATGAGCTATGTATGATGTAATAAAATTATGTTATTCCTGGTTATAAAGTTATATTATGACCTTTGTTTCTTGATATTACATCTTAAATGTGGATGCTAGCTATTGATCCAGGGACTAGCATTGTAAACACAGGGGACTCCACCTTATATTGTTTAAAGGTTGGGACACTCCCTCTACAGGCGTACTAGTGACACGGTGTTGTTCACAAACCACACAAGTATTAAAGTTTCCGCTTAATACAATTCTAGCATGGAATATAAACATTATCATGAACAAGAATTATAATAATAACATCTTTATTATTGCCTCTAGGGCATAATTCCAACATGGTGTTTGATGTCATCAAAGCATCCATCCGGTAAAGGTGATATGCATGATCTCATGGTCGAAGGAATTAGGTTACTATTTATCAGAAAGCATATAGCAATTGAACTATTAAAATCACTTGATCTTTATGCTACGCTTATCTATAGGAGTATGTCCACCATATCATTCTCCTAACGATATGATCTTGTTGTTAATAACATCTCAATGTTCATGATAGGGAAACCACAATCATCTATTAACCAACAAGCTAGTATTATATAGAGGCTTTACTAGGGACTCTTATTTTAGTCTACAAATCACACAAGCATTAATGTTTCCTTGTTAATACTATTATAGCATGAATGTAAACATTTATCATAAACACAAACATATAATAATAACTATATTTATTATTGCCTCTAGGGCATATCTCCAACAGTCTCCCACTTGCACTAGAGTCATCTAATCTAGATTACATGGTAATATACCGAACACCCATGGCAGTTTGGTGCCGGTCATGTTTTGCCCTCAAGAGAGGTTTAGTCAATGGATCCGCCACATTTAGATCTGTGTGTACTTTGCAAATCTTTATATCCCCATCTTGGATATGTTCTCGAATAGCGTGAAAACTTAGCTTGATGTGCTTCAGCTTCTTGTGTGACCTTGGTTCTTGCGCATTGGCTATGGCACCCATGTTATCACAGCAGATAGACATTGGGTCCAGCGCACTAGGAACCACACCCAGCTCTGTAATGAACTCTTTCATCCATATCGCTTCTTGTGAAGCCTCCGAAGCAGCCATGTATTCCGATTCAGTTGAAGATCTCGCCACAACGCTTTGCTTTGCACTCCTCCAGCTAACTGCTGCACCATTCAAAATAAATACGTATCCAGATTGTGATTTAGAATCATCCAGATCGGTGTTCCAACTAGCATCGGTGTAACCATTAACAACGAGCTGTTCATCACCTCCATAAGAAAGAACCATATCCTTAGTTCTTCTCAAGTACTTAAGGATGTTTTTGACCGCTGTCCAATGATCCACTCCTGGATCACTTTGATATCTACTAGTTAAACTAACAGCATATGCAATGTCGGGTCTAGTACATAGCATGGCATACATTAGAGATCCTATGGCTGAGGCATAGGGAGTCTTACTCATCCTTTCTCTATCTTCTGCCGATGTCGGACTTTGATTTTTACTCAAGGTCGTATTGGGCAACATGGTCAAGAACCCTTTCTTGCTATCTTCCGATCCGTTCCAAACCTCTTTAGAAATTTATCCAAATATGTACTTTGTGACAATGATATTTGGCGTTTCGATCTATCTCTATAAATCTTTATGCCTAATATGTAAGCTGCTTCGCCAAGATCCTTCATTGAAAAACTATTATTCAAATATTCCTTGAAACTATTAAGAAGGTCTACATCATTCCCAATCAACAATATGTCATATACATATAGTATTAAGAATGCCACAGAGCTCCCACTCACTTTCTTGTAAATTCAAGCTTCTCCATAAGTTTGTATAAAACCAAAACTTTTTATCACCTTATCAAAACGTTGATTCCAACTTCGGGATGCTTGCTTCAATCCATAGATGGACCGTTGAAGTTTGCATACCTTCTTAGCATCTTTAGGATCGACAAAACCTTTGGGTTGCATCATATACAACTCTTCATCAATGTCTCCATTGAGGAATGCTGTTTTGACATCCATCTGCCATATCTCATAATCATAATATGCAGCGATTGCTAACATAATCCTCATAGACTTTAGCTTCGCTACTGGTGAGAAAGTCTCATCATAGTCAACTCCTTGAATTTGTCGAAACCCTTTTGCGACAAGTCGAGCTTTATAGACAGTAACATTACCATCAGCATCTGTTTTCTTCTTGAAGATCCATCTGTTCTCGACAGCCTTCCGGCCATCCGGTAAGTCCACCAAAGTCCATACTTGGTTTTCGTACATGGATCCAATCTCGGATTTCATGGCTTCTTGCCATTTATTGGAATCTGGGCTCATCATTGCTTCCTCATATGTCTCAGGGTCATCGGTGTTATCCACCAACATGACACTCATAACGGGATCATACCAATCTGGAGTGGTACGAGTACTCGTTGACATGTGAGGCTCTGTAGCAACTTCGACCGAAGTTTCATGATCATCATCATTAGCTTCCTCTCTAATTGGTGCAGGAACCACAGGAACTTCTTCCGTTGCTGCGCTACTCGCAATTTCGAGAGAAGGTTCGACAACCTCGTCGAGTTCTACTTTCCTTCCAGTCACTTCTTTCGAGAGAAATTCCTTCTCTAGAAAGGATCCATTCTTGGCAACGAATATTTTGCCTTCGGATCTATGATAGAAGGTATACCCAATATTTTCCTTCGGGTATCCTATGAAGACGCATTTTTCCGCTTTGGGTTCAAGCTTGTCCGGCTGTAACTTCTTTACATAGGCTTCGCAACCCCAAACTTTAAGGAACGACAATCTAGGTTTCTTCCCAAACCATAGTTCATACGGTGTCGTTTCAACGGATTTAGATGGTGCCCTATTTAAAGTGAATGCGGCTGTTTCTAATGCATAACCCCAAAATGATAGCGGTAAATCTGTAAGTGACATCATAGAACGAACCATATCTAAGAGAGTTCGATTACGACGTTCGGACACACCATTACGCTATGGTGTTCCCGGCGGTGTCAATTGTGAAAGTATTCCGCATTTCTTCAAATGCTCGCCAAACTCGTAACTTAGATATTCACCTCCACGATCAGAACGTAGAAATTTAATCTTCTTGTTACGTTGATTCTCTACCTCACTTTGAAACTCCTTAAACTTCTCGAAAGTTTCAGACTTATGTTTCATGAAATAGATATACCCATATCTACTCAAGTCATCCGTGAAGGTAAGAACATAACGATAACCACCGCGCGATGCTACACTCATTGGACCACACACATCGGTATGTATGATTTCTAATAAGTCCATAGCTCGCTCCATCATACCAGAGAATGGAGTCTTAGTCATTTTACCCATCAGACATGCTTCGCATCTTTCAAGTGATTCGAAATCAAATGATTCAAGAAGTCCATCGGAATGGAGTTTCTTCATATGCTTCACTCCAATGTGACCAAGACGACAGTGCCACATATAGGTCGAGTTATCGCTCGATTTCAAACGTTTAGCCTCAATGTTATTAATATGTGTATTTCCACTATCGAGATTCAACAAGAATAGACCATCTATCAAAGTTGCATGTGCATAAAACATATTACTCATATAAATCGAACAACCATTATTCTCGGATTTAAACAAGTAACCGTCTCGCAATAAACAAGATCCCGATATAATGTTCATGCTTAACGCAGGCACCAAATAACAATTATTTAAGTATAAAACTAATCCCGATGGTAGATGAAGAGGTAGCATGCCGACCGCGATCACATCAACCTTTGATCCGTTTCCAACGTGCATCGTCACCTCGTTCTTCGCTAGCTTCCGTTTATTCTGCAGCACCTGTTTCGAGTTACAAATATGAGCAACCGAACCAGTATCAAATACCCAGGCACTACTATGAGTACTAGTGAGATACACATCAATAACATGTATATTAGATATACCTTTCTTCTTGATGTTGCCGTTCTTCAAATCCGCCAAGTACTTTGGGCAATTCCGCTTCCAGTGACCTTCTCCCTTGTAGTAAAAGCACTCAGTATCAGGCTTAGGTCCAGCCTTGGTCTTCTTCGTCGGTGTGGTAACTTTCTTACCACCCTTCTTGAAGTGTCCCTTCTGCTTAGACTTGCCTTTCTTGAATTTGGTGGTCTTATTGACCAACAACACTTGGTGCTCTTTCTTGATCTCCACTTCTGCAGATTTCAACATGGCAAAGAGTTCTGGCAACGTCTTGTTCATGTTTTGCATGTTGTAGTTCATCACAAAGTTCTTGTAACTTGGTGGCAGTGATTGGAGGACACGGTAAATCCCCAAAGCATTAGGAATGACAATACCCAAGCTTTGAAGTTTGTTTGCGTGCCCAGACATCTTAAGCACATGCTCACTGACGGAGTTGCCCTCTTCCATCTTGCAGTTAAAGAACTTTTCAGAAGCCTCATAGCTTTCAATTGCCGCATGAGTCTCAAAGATCAATTTGAGATCCTCGACAATATCATATGGGTCTGAATTCTCAAACCTTTTCTGAAGCTCCGATTCTAAACCATACAAGATAGCACACTGAACTGTGGAGTACTGAGTCTTCCGAGTGAGGTAAACATTCTTTACTTCATCGGCAGAATCAGCTGCAGGTGGGTCACCCAGCGGTGCATCCAGCACATAGGTCAAATTACCAGCTGTGAGGACAATCCTCAAATTGCGGAACCAATCCGCGAAGTTGTTTCCATTGTTTTTCAACTTTTCTTTCTCTAGGAACGCATTAAAATTGATGGTAGGGGCTGCCATTGATCTACAACATATTTGCAATAGTTTAGACTAAGTTTATGACAAATTGAGTTCAAATTAATAATAAAATTAATCTAGGTGAACTCCCACTCAAAACAATATCCCTCACATTGTTTTAGTGATCACATGAACCAAATCCACCACATCAACACCGATCATCACGAGAGTTGATATAGTTTCAATGGCGAACAATCGACATGTTCATCATATCTACTATATGATTCATGCTTTACCTTTCGGTGATCCGTGTTCCGAGACCATGTCTGTACATGCTAGGCTCGTCAAGATCAAACCTTAGTTTCCGCATGAGCAAATCTGGCTTGCTCACGTTGTATACACTTGCAGAATCTAACACACCCGATCATCACGTGGTGCTTCGAAACAACAAGCTTTAGCAACGGTGCTAACTAAGGGTGAACACTTTATGACTTGAAATTCATGTGCATGAGGGATCATCTTATAATGCTACTGTCGTCTACTAAGCAATACAAGATGCATAAAGGATTAACATCACATGCAATTCATAATATGTGATATGATATGGCCTTTCTCCTTTGTGCTTCCGATCTCCATCTTCTAGCATGAACATGATCTCCATCATCACCGGCATTGCTTCAAGGTCAATGACGCTTCTCCATGGTTGTCGTCCACCGGCTTCAACTATTACAACTACTTTGAATAGACACGCGGGTCTTAACATAAATTAAAGACAACCATATGGCTCCTGCCGGTTGCCAACTTACAATAAGGAACATTGCATACATCAAATATAATCACAATCATGGCCATATCACATCATAGCACACCCCTGCAAAACAAAGTTAGACGCCTCTACTTTCTTTGCATGTTTTACGTGGTTTGGGGATTTCAATAAGTGTCGTTCTAACTTATGAACATGAATCACAACATTGATACTAGTATTGTTAATCACCCGTTGTAAATTGGATCTTAACTATGCTAGGAGAAACAGGCACCCGCAAAGCCACTTATGCAATACAAGTTGCATGTCAAGCGTGGAGCAAGTCTCATGAACGATGTCATGTAAGGTTAGCCCGGGCCGCTTCATCCCAACATACCGCAAGATGCAAAGTACACAAGAAGCAATCGACAATAAAATCATCAACGCCCACAATGACCATTGTGTTCTACTCGTGCAACAGATCTACATATAGACACGGCTCTGATACCACTGTAGGGTTTCGTAGCATGGAAAACAAAAAATTTCTATCGCATACAAACAAACAAGCCAAGATCTATCTACTAGATTGAAGCAACGAGTCGATGGAATAACTCACCCTCGAAGATTCCAAAGTGTTTAACGAGAGCGGATTCTCGTGGGTGATGTAGTCGTACTCTTCCCGATCTCAAGATCGCGTAGACGATCCTTCCGGCGCTGCGTTCCGGCAGCGCTCCCGCAGTCGGTCACACGTTCGGTACTTGATGAAGACCTTCCTCTCCCTTGTTCCAGCAGGCAACGGAGGTTGTAGCACTCTCCTCGTGATTCCGGCAGCACAACGGCGTGGTACCGGAAGTAGAGGGGAGATCTCGCAGGGCTTCGCCTTAAGCCGGAGCGAGTATGGTGGTGTATGAGAGAGTCCCTCGATGATCTAGGGTTTAGACACACCGAGGAGGGGGCTAGGCCGGCGGCCAGGGTTGCTAGGCGGCGGCGGCGGTTTGCCCTAGGGCGGCGGCGGCAGCAGGTGGCGGCGCCGGCGGCTTAGGGTTTGGAGGAGAGGATCTTGTGTGTCTCTAGGAGGGAGCCCTGCCCCTCCTTATATAGGTGGAGGGGCCGGCCGGCCAAGGGGAGGGGAGTCCCTCCCCAACTCGGCTTGGAGGTGGGCCGGCGGTGGAGGAGGGACTCCTCCCCAACTCGGTTTCCTCCTCCTTCCCCACTTCCCAAAAATAGCCGTTTGACTTTTCAAACTAGGATTTGAATAAACCCTCTATTTTGTTCAGCGATGACACCGAGTACATGATGCAATCATACCAACTTGATATAACACATTCATGTACCCTTCCCCTCCGGAGTGCCGAACATTCCGGAACCTTCTAGAACATTCCCGATGAAAACACCGGAATCATTCTCCAACTCAGAAACGGGACTTTCCTTATATGAATCTTATTCTCCGGACCATTCCGGATCTCCTCGTGATATCCCGAATCCCATTCGAGACTCCGAACAACATTCAGACTCTTTCTCATCATTCCATAACTACTCAAACAACGTCGAATCCTTAAGTGTGTCTCCCTACGGTTCGTGAATTATGCGGACATGATCGAGACACTTCTCCGATCAATAACCAATAGAGGAATCTGGAAATTCATATGGCTCCCACATATTTCTATGATTACTTTGCGATCGAATGAACCACTTACATACGATACCAATTTCCCTTTGTCTCACGATAGTTTACTTATCCGAGGTTATGATCGTCGGTATCTCTGCATACCTAGTTCAACCTCGTTACCGATAAGTACTCTTTTCTCGTTCCCGTGATATGTGATCCCTTGTGAGCCAGTCACATGCTTGCAAGCTAATTGGATGAAATTTCACCGAGAGGGCCCAGAGTATATCTATCCGTCATATGGATGGACAAATCCCACTCTTGATCCATGTGTTTCAACCAATACTTTCCGAACACTCAATGCCACCTTTATAGCCACCCAGTTACGGTGTGGTGTTTGATGTCATCAAAGCATCCATCCGGTAAAGGTGATATGCATGATCTCATGGTCGAAGGAATTAGGTTACTATGTATCAGAAAGCATATAGCAATTGAACTATTAAAATGACTTGATCTTTATGCTACGCTTATCTATAGGAGTATGTCCACCATATCATTCTCCTAACGATATGACCTTGTTGTTAATAACATCTCAATGTTCATGATAGGGAAACCACAATCATCTGTTAACCAACAAGCTAGTATTATATAGAGGCTTTACTAGGGACTCTTATTTTAGTCTACAAATCACACAAGCATTAATGTTTCCTTGTTAATACTATTATAGCATGAATGTAAACATTTATCATAAACACAAAGATATAATAATAACTATATTTATTATTGTCTCTAGGGCATATCTCCAACAAAATGAAGCCACCAAAGTGGTTTCACTATTTTATCAATTTCCGTGGATTTATAATGGGTTTTATAGTGAATAAAACCCTAGTTTTAGGAAATAAATCACCAGACAATTGCTGGAGCTCCATAAATTGTTTCCTTGGATGATTAGGTAGTATTTAGTGGACTGATTCAATAGGAGTTGGAATCAGTTCAAAACAATTACAAGAATGCCCCTGAGAAATTCTCAAAGACAGTACTGGATGGGATTTGTCTTTTTCACCAGATTAAACCTATAGAAGCTTTTGATGTAATTCCAAGGATACTGGTTATATAATGATCATAACTTTCTGAAGAAATTGGAATCACTCTTTTTGCAGTTACAAAACTATTTGGGTGATTTAAGTAGTGAATAAACTATGCACAGAATTGTTTAATTCACCATAATTCAATAAAGGATCAATAAATATTGGGCTCCTTGGTTTTGATTTATATGGGTATATAGGTTTACTGGGAGTCAGAATTAGGTCATTACCTCATTTGGTTTGACCTAGGGAATTTTCTAAGGTCAGAAATGCCCTATTTTATTATTTTCTCTACATTTAATATAGGAAGAAATTTTATGTGGGTCCAGTGGGACAAGTAGGGTATGGTTAGTAACTTTAATTTCCAACTGGTTTTACTCCATTTGGATGAGTAAAACTTTCTGGAGATAAAAATGTGTGAAATGGACAGATCTTAGTAGATGAATTTTCTTATTTATTCTCAACATCAAAATGGTACAGAACCAAGTATACAAGTTAGAGTGGTGACTTAGGTACCTGTGAAAAATAACAACTAAAATTATTTAGGGCCTTTCCGATTTCAAAAATATTTAAACCATAGGTTCATTTTTCTGGATCTGGGCAAATGAATAAAAGGGAGAAGACTCACGGGCCAGATCTAGGGAAACTAGGCCGTGCAGAGGCAGGCCGGCCCAGCTGTAACATCCCAAAAATATTAAACTAGAATCATCAAACTCTAATCACCAAATTTAGGGTTAACAAAAACTTTTCCCATTAAAAATATGAAAGCATTCATATGAGTGTGCAGTAAAATGTGGATTCTTTTGAATTGCCATGATTATGTGTTTCTTTGCTTGTAAAATGATTCTTAGGTGAAATAAACATCATCTAAACAATCCCCAAACTTTTCCCAAAGACAAACAAATTAAGTGAATGGTCACTTTGGCCAAATTAACTCCCATGCCTAATTTGGCTATCTCTAACTTTCAGAACTTAACAGAAACTTGTTTGGATCTTTGAACCCCTTGACAGTACTCATAACAAAGTACCAAGGCCCACCTTGTGATCATCCAAAAACATTTGAATGCCTAGTTTAAATGACAGTTTAAAATTGAATCTATATCATATGGGAAGATCCCACTTTTTCAAAAACCACTCAAACAAGCTCAATTTTCAAAACCCAAGTATCCACAGAATCCTCAACACATGCCTAGCACACCCACCAAAAATATTTTCAAAATTCAAAACTTGAGTTCTTTCGGCCATTTCATCAAACACTTGGAGGCAACAAATCAAACTGGCCAAACTTCACTGTTGTGAGCAGTAATTTGGCTAAGCAATGTTCACCATTGATCACCCTTGTCTCCCCCAGTGCCAACTAGTGCTTTGACCACCCCTAGCCCCTACCCCTTGCACCATACCATGCCAACCCGAGCACCTCCTTGTCAGCCGACCATGGCAAGCTAGCAGGAGCGTTCGCCGTGCCTAGCCACCACGTCCAGGAGGCAGCCCACCGTCCATCGCCACCCCCTGTACAGCACTCGAACCTTGCCAGCCACTGGACCACACACCCACACCATGCCAAGCTTCTCTGAGCGCATGCCGAAAGCGCGCCAGAGCGCCACCCTCGACACACGCCCACAGACTGCGCGCCGCCCTCGCCGCGTGCATGCGTGATCACCACCGTCCCAGCAACCCCGCAGACACCCCCGTTCGCGCCCCATGCCTCATAGCCACCGCTCACCGTCGAAGACGCCGCCTCTGCCGCGCGGAGCACCGAGCGTTCCCGACCATTTGCCACCGCCCCTACACGCGCATTAAAGCCCTGGAGCATCGCCAAGAGACCATCGATCGATCGCCAACATCGGCCATGCCTCTAGCTGCCCGTAGCCGTGTCGCCACCGTCGCCTGCCCATCCCGTTCGGTATCGCCGTCAAGCCTATAAAAGGAGGCCACCCCAGCCGATTGAAGCACACCATTTCACTCCCCTCACCTCATTGATCGTCCCACCTCATTCCCAGAGCAAGGCGAGCAGCGCATCGCCGGAATTGCGCCGGAGCAGGCCGCCTCTGGAGGAGAAGGGCGCCGTCGATTTCGTCCACCCCAAGAGCTGCCGCGACCACCCCTGAGTTCGCCGTCGTTGACTTCGTCGTTCGCCCGCAACACCGACCTTCGCCTGAGCCCCGGTGAGCCTCCCACGACCCCCACTGAGCCGCTAGGGTTCGAGCTCGTCGGTGACTAGTTCATCATCGACGACGACCCTCAGCCGTCGATCTTCATTCTAATCCAACGCACCACATCGCCCCGTACCGCTTCGCGTGTTAAGACTCACTAACCAGTAGACCCGCCCTGTCAGTTGCGCCCCGCGCTGCGGAGTGACACTGGGCCAACCCGTTAACCTTTCCCGCGCAGCCCACTCGTTTGAATTTAGCTTTTTCTTTTTATATTCAACCCAGCTCGATTCAGTGAACCAAATTGAATGAAACCAATTTTGTTAGAAAGATATTGAAATGTTTAATCCAAGCCTATTGGATTCAAATCATTTGGATTTGTAGATCAACCTTGGTAAAAATAACAAGGCAGAAGATTTTCTGCATTCAAACATTTTTCAAATTTAAACTATAATAGCTTTTGAGTTGATTCCAACTCTCCAAAATCATATTTGATCATACCTTTCAGAATATATAAAAACATATGGGTTTACTTACAGAAATAATGTTCAAGTAATAAAAGAATGCCACATAGGCATTTCTAGCCACTTTAATAATTTAAAATAAAAAGGTTAAACCTTATTAAATTGTGACACCACTTTAAATCACATTCCTAGGTACTGAAATATGTGGTGATGACATGTGTCAACATGATCCCATGTTTGGTTTGGAGAATATTAAATCTTAAGTAGTTTTTCAATGAGTAGAAATTAGTTTTCTAAAAATAAATAAATAATGCAAGTGCTTTAATCTTGAATGTTAGTGATGATGCTAGATCATCTATAGAACCCTTGTGTGTGATGATTGAAAGTAGTTAAGTATTGTTTGGTGATTGTGTACCTCGTATTTATTCATAGACACTAGTACCGACCAAGGATACGAGGAGGAAGGATGATACTACGAAGAAGAAGCCGAGGAGAACTTCAACCACTGCTCTACACAAGGCAAGCCTTACTAATCAAGTTGACCTATGCAAGCTTATACTGATACTGGTGCAAGCCAATAATTGTGTAAGATCCCTCCTTTATAAAGGAAAAGGATCCCTGTGATTGCAATGCTAGTCCCTGGATCATTGCTAGCATCCACAGTTTAAGATGAAGTACACAGATACAAAGGTCATTTATTACAGCCATTCTAGAGATAAACATAGTTCTTACAACTCCAAGGCCACAGGCCTAATACAAGAGTTTGAATAAGTAAATAAATAAAAGTCTTCATCTTCATGTGCCACAGGCAAACATGTTGAGTGTAGACTCATGACACCTAATCCTCATCAGAGTAACCTGCAACATCACAAGTTACAGCCACAGTGGGTCAATACTTTGGAATAGTATTGGCAAGTGATACCTTAGTAAAATTTTAAG
Source organism: Avena sativa (assembly GCA_916181665.1). Classification (NCBI taxonomy): domain Eukaryota; kingdom Viridiplantae; phylum Streptophyta; class Magnoliopsida; order Poales; family Poaceae; genus Avena; species Avena sativa. The sequence goes on from OV702283.1 coordinate 28,689,930, forward strand.
TGGTCTAGATACTATATGCAATTTTGGCTATGTGTAGCTTGGCTTGCTTTGCTCAAAATAGGTTTTTCCTATTAGTTGAAATCACTAAGTTTTTCTTTGTCAAAAACTTTTCCCAAGGAACCACCAATAGACATTGAGGTCCTTCACCCTTGTTCACCCACAAATTTTACTTAGAAATTGGGATGAGGAGATTCTTGATAGCTTCCATGTCTTGATGCTCAAGTTGTCCATTGCCATGGACTTGGCTAAGTACTTAGATTTTTCCATCTGCAGAGGTTGTGCACTTTCCCCACCAGACTTGGTTTCACCAAGACAGGACCTTTCAGAAGCCTTCCCTTAGACCAAATGGACGCACTCCAACCTATCATTCCCACTACCACCAACTGTCCAAATGGCTAAGTTCTAGCAACCTATATGGTCCAGGCAGAGCCCATATTGCCAAGTGGCTGCACTAGAAGCTTCTTAACACTTGGCCTCTAAAATCTCTTTTTTCCTGGGTGGCTTACCACAAGTGAGATACACAAGGTAAACCATAGAAATGGGCCTTGTGTAACCACTCAACATAAACCTTTCTTTCCATTCCACCCAGGTGTTTCATTAACTTAGTTGTTTTATTAGGCAAAACACAAGTCCAAAGGACTTAGAAATATTTTCATCATAGCATGTATATATTTTACCAACCCTTGGTTGCTACTAGCTAGGCTAAGCATGGCATAGATAGTAACTTAACTTAGAAATTCCCTAGCATTTCTACAACTACTAGGATTTCCCAACATGGCATATAAGCAAAATATAGCATGCAAGTCTAACAAAATATTTCTAATGCTTGGTAGAAAACATAGGAATGATAATATTCATGAAGTACCACTTGCCTTGGTAGTTGGGAGAGTAGCACTCCTCACAATCACAATCACTAGCACCAAAATCTACACAAATATTGGTAGCAACAAATTACACCCAAAACATATACAATCAAAAATATATGCATGCATGCAAGATGGTAAATGATGATTTTTAAAATTCAACCAAGGAAGTAAACAGTACTGATTCACTAACAAGTTGAAAACTTGCCAAACAACCAATATTTAAACCCTAAATCAATTCCTAAACATTTCATAAACTCTAATTAGTCCTACACAAGTTTCTGCAAACAAAACCCTTTTAACAGAAGCTAAACATTAAACACATTGCATATTTAGAAAGAGCTTGCTCTCCTGATTCCAACGGTATAAAATTTGTCAAATTCTAACGTGGGGATCAAAAGTTATAGCCCAATCAAATTTGAATAACAATCAGATTCAAATTCTGTTTTTAAACTCTAACAGCTGCCACGCGGAGCTATCCTATTGGCGCGTACCGGTTCGCACGGATCGGTCGACGCAGATCGTTGGATTAAAGTGATCGTACACGGCTCAGATCTAAACGTACCGTTTCGTTAAGTGATTCTGTTGCACGCGTTAGATCTAGATCTAACGGCTCTTGATCAAATGACCAAGGTATAGCGGCGCGCGGCGACGGCGAGCGGCGGCGCACTCGGTCTACGGCATCGCGGTGGATACAGAGAGGGCTGGGGTCAGTGGAAATGCTTACCAGACTCGCAGCGACGCACTGAAGCTCAACGTGGTGGTAGCTTGGCAAGGGGCACGCTGTAGTGGCCGTGGGATCTCGTCGGAGTGGATGACAGAGTCGGGCTCGGGTGGACGGCGACGTTGGCGATGTTCTGCTCCGCCCTAACGCAAACGGAGGGCATCAGTGGGTGCGCATAGGTCAGGCGAACAAGTCAGCATCAAAGGGAAGGCACGGGGCGGTCGGTTTTTACCTTAATTGCTTGCCAGAGTTGGAGACGGCGTCGGGGACTGGTAGTGCTCGTTGGAGTCGACGGCCTGGAGCAGTACAGGACGAACTAGAGGTGTCAGTAGGAGCGCAAGGACGTTGCGAAGCTGTTCACATGAACCAGAGAGGAAGGGGCGCACGGGGTTTACTAGGATTGGTCGCTAGAGTAGGTTCTGTCTGCGGCGGTGCAAGGGCGAATACTGGCAGCTTGGTGGCGCTTCTGTCTAGCTTTGTTGGGGGAAATGGCCGCGAGGAGGAGAGGTTTATGTAGCCGGAGCTAGGCGTGGAGTTACTCGCGGAATCAATGGGAATCAACGCGGCAGTGACTGCGGCGAGTAACGGCGGAGTGAGCGTCGCAGGCGCGCGTGATTGACGAAGACGACGACGTGGTCACGGGTCCACTTGTCAGCGAATAGAACATAGAGGGGGTGGGGTCCGGGCGTCAGCGACTCTGTGGGTGTGTCTGCGAGTGAAAGAGAGAGAGGGGGAACCCGGGTGGGCTTAATGGGCTGCTTTATCAGTTGGGCCAAATTAGCAGCGCCAGCCTTTTTCCTTTTCTTTATTCCTTTTCTATTTCTATTTTGAATTTCTGGAATGAATTTCAAATGATTTCAAAAGCTTTTTGAATTCAAAAAATTTTCCAGGATTTTTGCAGTGTGCATTAGTCACAAATCTGGGCATAAAACCAAGTGGTCACTTTGAATTGGCTTGGTCATTTGGAATAAAATAGAATAAACAGTGACATAGCACTTGTTAGTATTAGTTTGCGAGTACTTAAAGAGTACTCATGGCTTTGTCCCTGGCTATTCCCGTGGCTAGACTATGAAGAGGAGTACCAGGATGATGGACCCCAGGAAGGTTACGACAACTAGGAACATCTCCCATCGTCAGCATTGCCTGTGACCCTGAAGATGGAGCTTCGCCTACGCTACCGGTATTATTATGTATTCCGCTGCTTGAGTTGTATTAAGAACTGGATCATGAGATCCTTATTTGTATAATACCTTATGTATGGTTTGTAATGGACGATGTACTGTGGTATCCAATTATGTTATGTCTCGCAAAAATGGTAATCCTAGGATTGCGATGTATGGCATGACAGGCATCTGGGATTAAAAATCCGGGTGTTGACACCAACTCTGGCTAGGGCAGCGCGCGGGGGTGGGATTTCAAATCCCGGGCATGGGCCCTGCTCGTCTGAGAGAGTGAGAGGTGAAGGGGTATGGGGAATTCTAGGCCGCCGGATTAAGCCATGATCGACGGAGGAGAGTCGCCTCCTACCTCTGGCGGCGGTAACAGGGCAGGGAAACCCTAGAGGGGCGGCGGGTGTAGGGCGGCTCACCAGATGCTCGTGGGCGACCGGGGAGGCGACGGGTAGACGAGGCGCGACGAGACGGCTCTAGAGAGGGGCGGGATGGGCAGTTTTACAGATGGAGGGGCTTGCGAGCATCTGTGCCGGGGAGCTGGTTTTAGTGCTCGCCGGAGTCACGCCTGGGAGCATGGGAGCTGGCAGAGGAGGCCATACTTCGATGCAGATCTTGACGGACATCTCCGGGAAGGGTGGAAGCGAAGGTTTTATCAGGAGCTGAGCTCGCGTGAGGGCTGCGGCGATGCTTTTTCGGGAGCTCGCCGGAGGAGGCCTCGGGGGCATCTTCATGTCCACAAAAATGGGTATATTAGAAGAAGGAGGGTACGGGGATTGCAGCAAGGTGACATGCAGGAGAAGAGTGGCAGAAATGAGAGCACCTCAAGCAGGTGTTTGAAAAAGGCCGATGAGCGTTCTTCCTCGTTTCATGGCTATGATAAGGTAGAGGGGAGGATGGGGTGCTCTGGGGAGGTTAGGTGGGGGTGAGGGAGTGAAATGAGGGGGAGAGGCGAGTTGGGAGGGCCTCTGGCCTTATAAACCCTTGGTCAATGGTTTACCATGGCATATGTCCATGGGGAGAAGGGGGAAGGGCAAAACCAGGGGATGGTTTGCTGTGGGCTGTGGGAGAGAGGGTAGATAGGTTTTCTAGTCATGCAGAAGGGGTGGTTTGGTGGGGTGCAGCATCTGCAACAGTTTTAAAAATGCCTGAAGGGAGATGACCCTTGTCTCTCCCATAAACAAACACAAAAGACAAGAGGAAAGGTGATGGGGTACTGTAGTGCTACAGTGGTGTCGACCAGGAGAGTGATGGGTGCTAGAGTGAAGTGTTTGACAAGCTTTGATGGGGTTTGGCTAATGGTTTTGCTTAGTTTGCCATATTTGATCAAAACTTGGGTTATGAATGAAGTCCAAAAATTTGCATTGGCCAAGATGGGGAAAGGGTACTGGTAGATGGATAAGATCAAGATACCCTTGTAAGAATTGTTTGGGATTTTTCCAATGATTAAAAGTCCATTTAAACTTGTTTAATCAAAAAGTGCAGAAATGGATTATGGAAGCTAATGTAATATTTTTACATTAGGCAACGTTGGTTTTTGATGGGAAATGGTTCTAAATACCATATTACACATTGGAGGATTTTATTGGAATTTATTATGGTAGAAAAGTATTTTTAAGGCATTATTTCTTGTCTCTACCATTTAAGAAAAAGGGCAAAAGAAATAATAAAATATCTCAAAAATATTTATTTTTGAGTTGGAAAGATGGTATATGATATATATAACTCAATTATGCATTGAGTTTGCAAAGTGGTTTGGAGAAAAACAAACTTTCCCTTGAAGACAAGGTTTGGAGGAGTTTGCCTAAAATGGAAAATAAATAGTTTTAGGCTCCAAATAATTTTGGAAATTATTTGGCAAGAGATTATATCCAAAGTAGATGATGTAAACTTGATTCATACATCATTGTACACTTGGGTTTTGATGGATTTTGGTGAGAACGGAAGAAAACTAGATTTGGGGGAATCTAGGGTTGGGTTATTTTGTTGCCACCTAAACATGGTTGGAAGAGGGAGCTTAGAGCTCACCTTGGTACAAGGGGTATATGGATGGGTAGTCCAAGTCATATAGATGATCATGAAAGCAAGAGTTGGGCTTGGTTGGATTTGAGGTGGTCTAGAAGAGATGGCAAACTTTGTTGAAAATAAGGCTGCCATAGCAGATACATCAGGTAGCCTTCTAAATCATGTGGGTTCAAGAAGCACAAGGCTTCAATGGGAACAAGGGAAGTGGTGTTTGATAGGCCATGGTTATTAGATCATAACCATGCAAATATTTGGTTAAGGGGAGGTGGCATATAGATGTGACCTCTGCCAAAGTAGGCATGTTGACTAGTTTTGCAGAAAAGATTACCATGATGTCAACAACACCATCATGGATGAGTTTGCTTGAGAATGGTTTACCCAAGGGCAAGAGTGGGATTTGGTATTACTAATGATGTACTACAAGATGGTTCTAGTACATTCTCAAGAATGCATATAGGTTGGAAAAGGGAGAGCTCCAAATATTGAATCTAGATAAGAAATCCAGACTTAGCCATTTTGGCAGATTTAGGGTTTTAGACTAGAGTGCAAGTTGAGATGATTTTGAGAGGATGCTAAGTTCCAAACTCATAATCAAGGAGATGATGTTGAAGTGTTAACTATGTAGATGGGATCCAATCTTAGATTGGGTCTTCATTGAGTTGGAACTATTAGAAGGGATTATCCTTGGATTGATCTGAGTAGGAGGGGAGATGATCACCTTAGTGGCTTAGGATAGATCCAGACTTGGATGCTTGATATGAGATTGTTGATCACAAGCATATATTGGTTCCTAAGGGATGATCTACTAGATTAGCTCACTCTAGTTCCTAAGCAAACATGCAATCAGCAGATCAAGGCAATTCATCCTATCAAACTTATCCAACTACTACTAGGGTTACCATCAAGCCTAACTTGAGGTAGGGATGGTTATTTTGAATTGGTTATTGTCACATTCCAAGATTTTCCAAATCTTTTAATATGAAAATAAATAAATAAAATAAAACTTTGTTTGATTTTCAGAGCCAGAAGAAACTTTTTGAATTTAAATGGAACTTCAACCTATTTGGATTAAATAAAAACCTAAAAAGGATTTAAAAATGTTAAAACAATTAATAAGGGAAAATAAATATTTTGAAAATACAATTTTAAATCTTTAAATAAAGAGTTGTGATTTCCCAAAAGAAAAGGTAGATTTATAAATAAAGATCATTTTATAAAAGCCAATTAAACCTTGGCTAGGACTTTGAAACAAAAGGGTTTTTGCTTTTGATTAAAATAATAGAGGTTTATTTAAAATAAAACAAAAAGGATTTGATATCCAAGTTTTATTAATAAAGGTTTATTTTTGCTAAACCATCAAGACTTGTTTAAAATAAGTTTCCCAAGTGTTTTATATTCTCAAATAAAACCTACTAAATGGTTTGGTGCTGTTTTAGATTTCAAAATAAAGGATTCAAATAAAACCAATCCTAATTGATTTAATAACTAAGGCCCATAGTATTCAATTATAAATGGACACCAAAACAAAAATGTTATTTTAATTTAAAACAAGCTTTCAAATATCCCTTATTTTCAAATACAACCTACTGATTTGGTTTTGAAAATAATTGAATTTCAAAGGGAGATTTTATTAATAAAATCCAACCCTATTTGATTAATAAATCATGATCCATGTTATTAATTAATAATGGACCTACAAATAAAATTATTATCTTGACTTTAGAATTTGGTTCAGGTACTAAACAGAACTAAATTCAGATTTACAAAATTGGGTGAAGATTTGAATTGTTTTGATTGCTTGGAAATTGTTTGAAATTTAAGACAGAATATAGAAATAGAAAAAGAAAAAAAGAATCAGAAACAGAAAAAAATAAGATTTAAGCCGACCCAACCCAGCAGCCCAACAGGCCCAGGAACCAGCCCAGTTTCCTCACCCCGCAAGAAAACGTTTCGCACCTCGTATCTGACCCGCGCCGAGACTGACCAGTGGACCTCACTCTCATTTCTTTTCCCACTGACCGGTGGACCCCACCTCTACTGCTCATCGTCCACCCCCGCGCGACCCTGTCACCCCAAACCTCGCTGCCGTTGCTGCCTTTGAATGCCGCGTTCAATTCACAGTAATGCCGCGCGTTAATCTCGCCGTGACTACACGATATTAAGCGCCTGCATCTTCCCCTCGCTTTCCCTCTGTCGCCATTCCCTCTCTGCCCCGAGGCTGTTCCAATTTGACTCGACACACTCCCAGCTCCGACCACCGTCTCCGACCGATTCCGGCCAAGCTACACCACCCCGAGCCTCCCTGAGCACGCTGGCAGCTTCCCCACTCCCAGACACTTCTCCCCGTGCCCTTCATTCAACCGCGGGCGCCCCGGAGCGTCGGCTTTGACAAGCTCCGATAGCGCCGCCGTCTGTTTCTTCTCCGACGATGTTTTCCAGGTGAACCAGACCGCCCCTTCACTTCTCGTTCACGCACACAGCGTTGTCTTGATCCTGCGCATCTGACCGCACCTTCTTTTTGCCTTAGGGCGATCTGCAGCAACGTCCTCGACCTCAACCAGAGCCACCCGCCGCCAGAACGAACTCCGGCGAGAGATTCCACCTGACCCCGTGCGCCCCTTGCCACATCGACCACACGTCGAGCACCACCTCGTCCTCGCGAACACGGTAAGCGTCACCTCCATCTTCCTTGCTTCCTAGAACCACCGCGAGCACTTTGTCTGACCGTGGCCGCCGTCCACCGCCGCGCAGCGCCGCCCATCTGTGACCGAACAATAGCAACCGTAGGATCTTAATCCAACGCCTACGATAGGTCACTTAAGCCGCGAAGAGGTACGCGCCCTGTGTCGTGCGATCAAACTAGATCCTACGGTCCATGTTTCCGATCCAACCGAACCGGTACCGCCCAATGAGACTGCGACGCGTGGCCTGTATTAGATCTAAAATAAGTTTTGAATCAGATTTATTTGCAAATTTCAAACCCTTATAACTTTGGATCCACACGTCCGAAAATTACAAATTTTACGTCGTTGGATTCAGGAGAACAAGACCTAGCCAACCATGCCCTTGGTTTAGTAAATAGTGTTTGTGTGCTTATTTTGATTAGAAAAATTGTTTAAAAATGATTTTTGGATTAAAACTTTTGCAAAATGGATTGTTGTGACCTTACTGACCCTAGGAACCAACCCTTGGTGTTAAAAATGATTTTGGTAAAATTTAGGTTGAATTATTTGACTTAGCCAATTTCTAGCCAAATAAAATTATTGATTTTATTATGAAAATGTTTATGGAAAGAAAACTTTGAGAAAATAGATTGGACCAAACCTACTGACCCAAAAACACCAAGTTTTGCAATAGCAACTCATTTGGTGAAAAACTTAAAAGTTTTGTTTTGATAAATACATTTTTCACCACATAAAATGATGAATGTATTTTAAAATGGTTTTAAGATAAAACCCTTTTTGCAATTGACTTTGCCATTTTGGTAAATGACTACTTTGGACTTTACAAAGTTTAGAAGCCTAGTGGAGACCATCTTTGCAAGTAGAACCACCCCTTGTATGATTACTTGTAGCTTAGATCCCATTGTTTTATGAGTGTGAAATGTTGTTTGATCATTGGTTTGGAATGCTACTTGATACTATGCTTGCTTGATTGATTGTAGTGAAGTTAGAAAAGTGTGAGACTAGCAAGATCAAGGAGTGAACCACCATTCCCTACCAAAAAGGCAAGTTACACTATCATCTAAAGTCCTACTATTTTCATTATACTTAGTGGATTTTGAAAACATGCATGAAAACAAATTTATACTTATGCTATGCTAAATCCTAATAGGATTCCCTATACACTCCTTAGTGAAAATATTGTAGTTGTTACATGCTTAGCCATGCTATATATATAATTTGAAAAGAGATACATGTTGAGATTTTTCAAAGGTTGAGAAAAGGACTTGTGTTTTACATAATAAAACAAGGACTCAATGAACCACCTAGGTGGAGGATACTTTAAGTTTTGGAGAAGGTGCCAACAAAAGGAACCATGTTTATGGATATCACTTTGTGTTGTGCTCCAAATGAAAACCACCTAGGAAACTTAGAGATTGAACATTTTTCTCCAACTGTCGCTTTCGTGTGCAACCACATGCTATTATGGCTCTGGCTTAGTCAACTACATCGGGAAGACTCGTGCACTGTCTTCAGTTAACTGGACATGGGGATCTGGAATGCTTCATGGGTGCTGAAGGCAAGCTAGCAATGGTGTATGGGAGGACCCTTTGGAAAGACTTCGTCACATTCTCAATCTGCCAGTACTCCATCTTGGTGAGCACTAATCCAGTAGGCCACTGGTGGCAAAAGGATGGGATTGTGACATGTGGGTAAAGTGTACTCCTTCTGCAGAAGTTAATAAAATCTAAGTACTTAGCCATGTCCCCGGTTATGGACAATACTAAGCAACTAAAGTTTGAACTATGGGAGATCTCGACATTCCAACTTCTAATATAAAAACTTGATGCACTTGGGGGTACCAAGGAATTCAAAGGAAATTTTGTAAACTTGTTGCACTTGGGGTTACCAAGGTGCTCAAGAGATTTTTGTTAAGCTTGTTGCACTTGGGGTTACCAAGGTGCTCAAGAGATTTTTGTTAAGCTTGATGCACTTGGGGTTACCAAGGTGCTCAAGAGATTTTTGTTAAGCTTGATGCACTTGGGGTTTCCAAGGAGCTCATGTGATTTTGATAAAACTTGTTGCACTTGGGGTTACCAAGTAGCTCAAGGGATTTTGAAAAGGACTTGAACACTTGAGTTTCTACCAAGGAGTTCAAGGAACTTGGAAAAAGGAAATTTGACAAAGGACCAAAACCATTTTGAAAAGATAGGATAAATCTTGCTTTATGCAAATAAGCCTTAAACTCTACTTAGCCAAATATGCATGTATTGATAGGATCCACTCATATTATACAAAGTAGTGAAACTTGCCAATACAATTCAAATGTATTGACCTTGTGGCTGTAACTTGTAATGTTGCAGGTTTGATTGATTTTAGTGAAGATTGATTGATTAGGATTACAAAGTCTACAACCAACATCTGCCTGTGGCACTTTGAAGATGAAGGACCCATGACTATAGTTATTACGCTGCTATGTAATGTAATAGCCAAATGAGCTATGATTGATGTAATAAAATTATGTTATTCCTGGTTATAAAGTTATATTATGACCTTTGTTACTTGATATTACATCTAAACTGTGGATGCTAGCTATTGATCCAGGGACTAGCATTGTAAACATAGGGGGCTCTATCTTATTAAAGATTGGGACCTCTACAGTTATGTTTTGAAGTAAGATAAGTACCTCTTGGCATTTCTACCAAGATTGGAATGAAGGGGTTTTGAATAGAGGTTTTGGAAACCTAGGGGTAAGAGTAGTTGAGAGTTCTGTCTTGAAAACATAAGGAGATTATATTTTAGTTCCCCATAGTTTTGTTAATAGAACTAGTAAAATATTTTTGTTTTGTCAAAGTCATATTGGCTCAGGTTTTGAAATGCCATAACATTTGAGAATATGAAAGATGAGCCAAGACATCTCTTTTGTAAAATACTTTTTGTCAACTAGTGTTGAGATAAGAAGTATAGCATCTATTACACAACCAGTTGCCAGAACACAAGCAAACAAGTAAACAAACATTGCACATGTAACAAGATTTTTTTGTTCCCCTGATTTTTGCCTTTTGGACAACAATTCAGGGTTGCTAAAATTGGGATGTTACACATCATACCAGAGAGAAGGCCTCCGGGATGATCTTCCCTCCAGCAGGGTGCCAGTAATAACTTCAGATCCCCCCGATCTAGGGACGACGGTGGTGGCGGCTATAGAAGGTTTCGTGGAATATTGATCGGGGTACTTAGGTGTAGCATCCCAATTGTCTAACAATTGCAATGCTACTAGCCTAGTCTATATAAATGCTACTTCCTATATATAATTGTTGCATCATAATTATATCATGCTCATGTCATCATGCCACCTTGCATTTGAGCATCATATAAAACCCTCCCTCTTTCTTTGGTTCTTCTCTCATATGCATTATTAATTGTATTTGCCTCTTGATATTGTATTTGGTTATTGATATATTGTTTAATGCCCAAGTTGAGTTGCGGGCATATCTTTTATTTAACTCCACCACCTTTCTTGTCATCACCCCATCTTTCCACCACTCCACCATATATGAGCATTGCAACTTATTTGGTTTTACCTCTAGCTCATATGTGTTGGTGTGGATCCATTCTATCTCCACATGCTCTCATATATGCACCATATTTTTTTCACATTATTGGTTTAGGAGAGCCACATGGCCACCTTTGCATGCCTTGTGAGTGGGACCTTTTCTCCTAGCTTCCATATGGATTATTATGGAATTATGCTCATGTTGGGATATTTTAGGGACTATTAAGCATCTAGTGGCACATACACACTAGTATGTCCCATTTTTATTCAAATATGGTCATCTCCAACTACTCCACATGGGGCATCCTTTCACTTCTTCTAGTTTGGTTTATTCCATATCTTGGAATGCATATGTATAAATGCTATGGATATTATTTTGTTTTCACAAGATGAACCTAGCATTAATATTATGCATGGGCCATGCAACCATCTATATATTTTTTCTTTTGCCCCCTTTGTTTTATTTTGGTCATTTTGAGTGGATCATCTCTAATCTCTCCCTCCCTCCTTTTGGGCTTGATCTAGTTTGATCTTGCTCAAACCCATCACCACCTTTACCTCTTCCTCTTTTTGGTAGAGCTCTTGTTTGATCTTGTTTTTTTTGCTCTTGCTTGAGCTTGCCAAAAGAAACCTATCACCCAATCCTCTACACCACATCTCACATCTCTCTAAACCTCTCTACTAATCTATACCTAATCTAAAACCCCCCCTCTATCTACAGACCCTAGCTACCATGCCACCCCTCCCTCTCAGCCTCTCCTCTCTCACCTAGCAGGCCCACCTGTCTACCCCTCTCTCTCTCTACCCAACCCTAAACAAACCCTACCCGAGGCTCCTCCAACCTAGACCGAGCCTCCCCTCTCCTCCTTTCTCCTCTCTCCCTGCCCTGCATGCCCCACACCGAACCACCCTCCTTGGCCTCGGCCGTCCCCACCTGGAAGCCACCTGCCTGCCCTGCTCCACCGAGCCAGCCCGAGCACGTGAGGGTGAGAAGAAAAGGTGGCCGAAGCCACCTTTTCCCTTCCCGAGTCCCCCACAGCTACCTTTTCCCTCTCGGCCTCCCTACCTACCTCCCTTCCACCTCTCTGCCTCGCCCAGATCCACCCCAGAACTCCCCAGGGCGACTGCCGCTCCTCCCCTCCCTCTCCACCGTCGCCAACCTCTCTCGCCGGCCACCGCCAGCACCACGTCGCCCCGTCGCTCCGGCCGGTGGACACGTCATGGAGGTGATCGAGGAGCCCGTGGAGCATCCCCTGCTTCACCCCGTAACCGCCATCGAGGAGGAGAAGGGCCGAAGCCGAAGAACATCGCGACACCGACCCCGAAACCCTAATCCGTTGGGCCTCTGCATCACTGTCGTCGTGCTGCTCGCCGACCCGATCCGACACCACCGACCTACCCACGGTGAGCCCCTAACCCTCCTGGACATGGTCCGCCTCTCTGTACCACCCTAGCCTCGCCGGACTTTGCGTCGAACGGCCTTCGCGCGCCGGAGTGCACTGGCGTCTGCACGCTCGCGCTCCGCGTAGCACCTCACCTAGGCCGCGCCTACCTCTCTGACAACAACCCCAGCCCACCGCAGTGGCTCCGCCCTCCGCGCGCGAGCCCTAGGTCCCCGGATCGAACCCTGCGCGCCGCGTCGACCGCTGTCGCGCACCGAGCGATCGTCAGAGATCAGAGGAAGATCCACAGTACCGCGTCGCCGTTTTTGTAGAAAACCCCCTATAGCTTTTTACTCCTCAACCCGCGCTCCTCTAGGCCCACATGTCAGCCTTCCGTGGCGTTTTTGCAAAAAGGATCCCGGAGTTTTGTACTCCTCAACCCGCAGTCCCCGGATCCACCACGTGTCGACCACCAGCTGGCCGTGCGCGTAGTGGACCCGCGAGACCGCCAGCCCCACCCGTCAGTCGCATAGGCTAGGAAGCCCCGCGGTGAGAAAAGCCTGTTCTGCACGCTGTGTTGCCCAGTCAGCTTGGCCCCACTTGTCACTGACTGTGGCTAAGTCTGGGTCGAGTAACAAAAGTATTTCTGTTTTCCTGTTATAATTCAAATCTTTTCAAATTATTTTTAAATTCAAATTTAAATCTGTTTTAGTATAACTTTCAAAATATAAATCCAAATAATACAATTAATATATGTTTTCAAATCAGAAAAATATGAGGAATTCAAATATGCTATCCAAAATATATTTTGAACACTTAAAATTTCAAGTTGATTTAAATTACAATAAAATTCCCTTTTTCCTTAATCAATTAATAACTTTTGTTTTATAACTCCAAATTTGACAAATGATATGTCTAAAATGATTAGCTCGACGAGACCTTTCTGTTTATGCATTCCATGTTCAGAATTGCAGCATGCATCATATAAATATAAAGTATACAGCAACTTATTTGAGGATAAAATATGATTAAAACTCAGTAAAAGGCTTTATTCTTGTGTTCCACACCTCACCCATGCCATGCTACTTTATTGCCATGCAAATTGTGCATCATTCATCATGGCATGATTGCTTGCTTGTCGCATTTTATTCTTATGCTTGTGCACTTTATTTATGTTGGCCCTTGTTTGTTTGGTTCTTCTTCGAATAGACGCTGAGCAGGGGATATATCAAGAAAACCAGGAGCACTACCCAGATCCTTCTCTCACTTCAACTGAGCTGCCAGGCAAGCACTACCACATGCTTGCATACATATAGTACCTATTGCCTCTATCTTATTCTTGCATCATTGAGTCGCGATTGCATTAAACTGAATCCCAAGTATTGCATAGCCTTTACTTTTAAACCCCACCAAAGCTTGTTCCTCCATCCCATGAGCCATTACTACAAGAGTTGTTTGAGCCATGCGAGTCGTAGAACAGCACGTGTAGGGTATGTGAGTGTCTGATGGATAACGAGGTACCTAAACAACTTAACCTGAGTAGTATGGGATAACTAATGAAAGTGGCACCGGTGAGCAATATCTGCTATTTGGTTTTTCATGCTCACTTGTGTCCCGTAGGACCCCGAGTACTTGATTCATGTTCCTTGAATATTCGCGCTATCCACATCCGGGAGGCTTATGGGACCCCCCCTGAGCCAGAGCTTGATTCATTCTTATTTCTTGGGGCCACAAACTAGTTTGAGGTTTTATTTACTATCCTGTACTTATGCCATGCTTTACCGCTTTATTTACGATTGTGCGAGGAGCACCTGTACTGTTTAGGATCGTGACACGTTTTCGCTGTATCGACAAGCCCAGTCACACTTTCGGGTTCCCAGTCGTTTACAGCCGTCCCCACAAACCTTGAGTCCGTATCGGAGCCGGCCAGCTTCGTTGCGGGTATACTTAATGGGGTGGCCCCCTGAAATATTTCTGAATCTTGTGATTGCTTTGTCGTGAAAGCCTCGTTGGGTTTTGATTTGGTTTTTCCGAGGTTGATCGAGTGTGTGTTGCTATTTGTGCACCCTTGCAGGGTAAAACTTTCTGAAAGCCGTGTCCGCGGTTATGGACGACTTGGAGCACAGTTTCTCGATCATAGACAAGTATAACTAAAGTACCGCTTTTAATTTGACTAAGTAACTGACTAGTAAATAGTGCAACACTCATGGAATGGATAATAAAACTGCCAACGGATGGGGGGTTGTTCGTCCGCTTCCTCGTTGGTAAGCGAGGAGGAGGATGGATCTGTTAATATTACTGTTATAACTGTTGTCCTTAATTCACGGACATCCGTCTATCTTTGGTTAGGCGGATGGTTAGCGAGTATCTATAGAACTGTTAGGTATTATCTTTTGCTGCAATTGCGTCACCCCAGGTTGTGTCCCCTTAGAGGCATAAAGACTTGCTGAGTACCCCTAGGGTCTCACACGATAAATTATTTGATTCAGATGAACAGGTACACTCACAAGATGGATACTGGGTGGAGGAGACGGACGATGTGGGCAACGATCATTCGGTGTAGAGATTCCGGGAACGGGGATCCGTGATATCTGTGGGCGGGATGTGTTTATTTATGGGGCATCTTATGCCGATTTGCTTCTTATCTGTACTCGGATCTTGTTTGCCGCTTCCGCCTGATACTCTGATGTTTGATGTATGAGGAGATATCCTAAACTATTATATCTATCTAGGATATTTGGATCTTGCCGTATGGCGTTGCAATATTTCTATTTCTTTTAGATGGAATGGCTCTGATGTACTGTTGTATGGTGGCTTGCGTACATACCCATTTGTGTATGTAGTTGATCCCTTCGCCTGCCGGTTACGCCGCCCGTTCTTGTCCCGATGTTTGGAAATGGTTGGGACGGCTGAGAGGTCTACCTGTGAGTGGCATTTGGGCCCCACCGTACTATTTCAACCATTTCCGCTCATCCAGGCTTGTAACTAGGAGCGTAATTCACCGAGGTAGTTACAATTGGTATCAGAGCCATCCCGCCCTTCAGGGTCTCAGCCAAATGGTCGTTGTCAGTCTAGCAAATATTTTTGGTAGCTATGTATACTAGGGAAAAACAAAACGTGAGAGTAGGACTGCTTCCAGTTTTCTTCTTACCCACCCACCCACCCTTTTCTGGTAAGGAAGTGTAACGTTTTCAATCCTCTTCTTAAAAGTTCAAACTAGGATTCACGTGTTCTGGGTTTCCGTAGTACCATAGGTTGAGTGTGTGTGTGTGTGGGTGTGGTTCCTTGTCTATCTGTTGTATCCAACATGTTATCTTTATCTGCCTTTGGTTATCAACTGTTGGTACATTCCATACTGACAGGCTTTTGAATACCGGCGCGATCTATCTGACTCCTTGTTAACCGGTGCCATCTTCTTAAGGGTGTCCTTCCTTCTAGCAACTCCACATTCTGTGAAACCATCAGTTGCTAATCGCTACCTGATAAGTGTTTTTGCGCATCTATTGGTATTTTAATGCCAAAAAATGCGGAAAATTTTTCTTTGTTACATCTGTGTTTCCACACTCCTTTCCAGTCGTGTGTGAAACATTATCTATCTCCCTTTTATCAGCATGTCCATGCTAACTCATTATTTTGTCACCGGCGCTTAATCCTAGAGTTTCATTTCATCTCCAATTCTCTTGGGCTAATTACATAACATGTGTCGATCCGATGCTGGTGATTGTAATTTGGTTCTCGGCATAGCTATATGACACTTATCATGAGTGGAATATGGAAAATGCTATCAACTCTATCCTCCAAATGGTGACGGTTATCTCCTGTGATTTTGAGTACACCGTGATCATATCTATGCATATTCGAGCATCTTTGGCAATCCAGAGTTTCTCCAAGCACTACGGCGGTCTATCATCTGTCCATCATGCTGCACATCCTTTTGAACCCCATATCTGCACAATTCTCCTGGATACGAGGGGATTGCATCTTTTCGTCTCTGATAGCTTTGCTTAAGGTATGAGCTATCATCGGTTCTTATCCAAGATCTCTTTATCTTTGTAACCGATGATCCGATCGACAATGTGAACCAGGTGACATCTCTTCTTCTTCCGAAGGACCAGATAATCTATTCTTCCAGTGCATCTTCTTCAACACGAACCCGTGCTCTTAATATTGATCTTTCAAAGAGCGTTGAGCTCAAAAAGTGTTTCGAGCATTTGTTCGTTCTCCCGCCTCTCGAACTTGGTATTCTGGGAATATCTTGTTAATCCATGGTGGTATATGTTGATAATATGCTTGCCTATTCGATATCTATGGAAGGACATGGAAGATCATCTGTGTCTCTTTCTCTCGAGCTTCGTGAGCACTGCCTGTGTGCAAAGTCTCAAAGTGAGAATTCTGACTTTTTGAAGTCACATATCTCGACCACGCCTTCTGCTAAATACATTACTTCAACTCTGGAATCAGCAAGTCCATTGTTAATTCCATCCTCCATCTTCAACCAATCCGGAGTTGTTCCTTGTTGGCAAGTTATCATCGTCGTTCCGCTGAAGATTTCCTCAAAGCTGCTAAATCTCTCTCAATCATTTCAAGAAGAACATGGAGTTCTTTCACCTCAATCTCGTTAAGTAATCTCCTGAAACCCTCTCGCTCTATCGTCTATGCTCAATCCACCGGAGGCCATGAAGACCTTCCAGACCTTGTTTTCCTTCTGTCAAGTTGGTGCTATCTTTTCTGTAGCTGTTGAACCTTGCAGTTCTTCTCCGTAATCTTCCTTCATATCTTTCCGGTGGCTTGGTACTTCCGACATGACGACAACATCATCATCTTTATCTATCTATGAATCCGGCGAATCGTTTGCATCTATCCTTGTTTTCTAACGGAGTTCTATGAGTTTTGCCAACACCTTCAGTCTGTTTCGGTAGTTGGGTTGCATGATTTTCTTATTCATGTGCGGAGTAATGCTTTGAGTGCGGGATGGAGTAGCTACCATACCACTACTCTTATCATTCGCTCTTGTACATTGAATTGGTGAATTAGTGTGATTTCACTCATTCCACGGAAGTTAGAAGTGGCCTTTATCCCTTGATACTTTTACTTCCGTCCTTGTTTTTCCGGAGTGCTCTTTCGAAGAAAGTAATCAATAATCTCTTGTTGGTGATCTCACCCTTTCTACACGGAGCAAAATCCTCAATTATCTGGTGGAAACAAACGCAAACCTTTTTCTATCCTCGTCTTTCTACCGATGCTCGATATCCCCAAACAAGATTAAAGGAAACTATCTCTCTCTTTGTTTCATCAATTCTTTTCTGTGGTAAAGCCAATTATGGTTGATGCCATCAGCCGCAAATCTATTGCGATAGCCTCAAGGCTAAAGAAAGCAATAAGTATCTCTACAATAAACTCCAGATCCTCCATATTCTTTGCTCCTCGGGATTCCACCATGATCTGGCTTCACATCCATCTCTGGAAGTTATATCTGCACACCTAAATTGCGTGATCCTTGGGTCTTACCAGCGCAACAAGAACCTAATCCGACGACGTCTAAATAAATCTTTCTGTTGATATCAAGGGACTCTATTGTTTGAAGGCAATATTGTTTCCGAACTTCATTTCTCAATCCGAGGGAAGATACGATGCTATTGTAATAGTGGTTCAAAACCTCTCCAATCTAGCTCTTTTTCTTCCGGCGAGATAAAGATTCATCCTCTCTAGTATCGGTAAATCTTTAATCTTAATGGTATGTCTTTCTTTATCCATGATACATCATCTTCTCCTTTTCTTTCACAAGTGGTTATATACTTTTATCATGTTCTTGAGAAAACCGGAGCTATGCACATCCTATCCTTCTTGTCTCACGACAATCCTTCAACTCTTCTAACCCGTTGTTTCTCAAGCAAAACGCAAGACTCGCAACAAGTATAGCAAGTTTTGCAAGGTGTAGTGGTCGCACCATTCCGTTGTTCATCAACTTGGGAACGTGAGGGTCACCTTCGTTCGAACACCCGCCTCTCCTTGTGTTATTTTCTTTTTCCTAGGAATCTCGGGGCGAGATTCTTGTTTAGTGGGGGAGAGTTGTAGCATCCCAATTGTCTAACAATTGCAATGCTACTAGCCTAGTCTATATAAATGCTACTTCCTATATATAATTGTTGCATCATAATTATATCATGCTCATGTCATCATGCCACCTTGCATTTGAGAATCATATAAAACCCTCCCTCTTTATTTGGTTCTTCTCTCATATGCATTATTAATTGTATTTGCCTCTTGATATTGTATTTGGTTATTGATATATTGTTTAATGCCCAAGTTGAGTTGGGGGCATATCTTTTATTTAACTCCACCACCTTTCTTGTCATCACCCCATCTTTCCACCATTCCACCATATATGAGCATTGCAACTTATTTGGTTTTACCTCTAGCTCATATGTGTTGGTGTGGATCCATTCTATATCCACATGCTCTCATATATGCACCATATTGTTTTCACATTATTGGTTTAGGAGAGCCACATGGCTACCTTTGCATGCCTTGTGAGTGGGACCTTTTCTCCTAGCTTCCATATGGATTATTATGGAATTATGCTCATGTTGGGATATTTTAGGGACTATTAAGCATCTAGTGGCACATACACACTAGTATGTCCCATTTTTATTCAAATATGGTCATCTCCAACTACTCCACATGGGGCATCCTTTCACTTCTTCTAGTTTGGTTTATTCCATATCTTGGAATGCATATGTATAAATGCTATGGATATTATTTTGTTTTCACAAGATGAACCTAGCATTAATATTATGCATGGGCCATGCAACCATCTATATATTTTTTTATTTTGCCCCCTTTGTTTTATTTTGGTCATTTTGAGTGGATCATCTCTAATCTCTCCCTCCCTCCTTTTGGGCTTGATCTAGTTTGATCTTGCTCAAACCCATCACCACCTTTACCTCTTCCTCTTTTTGGTAGAGCTCTTGTTTGATCTTGTTTTTTTTTTGCTCTTGCTTGAGCTTGCCAAAAGAAACCTATCACACAATCCTCTACACCACATCTCACCTCTCTCTAAACCTCTCTCCTAATCTATACCTAATCTAAAACCCCCCTCTCTCTACAGACCCTAGCTACCATGCCACCCCTCCCTCTCGGCCTCTCCTCTCTCACCTAGCAGGCCCACCTGTCTACCCCTCTCTCTCTCTACCCAACCCTAAACAAACCCTACCCGAGGCTCCTCCAACCCAGCCCGAGCCTCCCCTCTCCTCCTTTCTCCTCTCTCCCTGCCCTGCATGCCCCACACCGAACCACCCTCCTTGGCCTCGGCCGTCCCCACCTGGAAGCCACCTGCCTGCCCTGCTCCACCGAGCCAGCCCGAGCACGTGAGGGTGAGAAGAAAAGGTGGCCGAAGCCACCTTTTCCCTTCCCGAGTCCCCCACAGCTACCTTTTCCCTCTCGGCCTCCCTACCTACCTCCCTTCCACCTCTCTGCCTCGCCCAGATCCACCCCAGAACTCCCCAGGGCGCCTGCCGCTCCTCCCCTCCCTCTCCACCGTCGCCAACCTCTCTCGCCGGCCACCGCCAACACCACGTCACCCCGTCGCTCCGGCCGGTGGACACGTCGTGGAGGTGATCGAGGAGCCCGTGGAGCATCCCCTGCTTCACCCCGTAACCGCCGTCGAGGAGGAGAAGGGCCGGAGCCGAAGAACATCGCGACGCCGACCCCGAAACCCTAATCCGCTGGGCCTCTGCATCACCGTCGTCCTGCTGCTCGCCGACCCGATCCGACACCACCGACCTACCCACGGTGAGCCCCTAACCCTCCTGGACATGGTCCACCTCTCTGTACCACCCTAGCCTCGCCGGACTTTGCGTCGAACGGCCTCCGCGCGCCGGAGTGCACTGGCGTCTGCACGCTCGCGCTCCGCGTAGCACCTCACCTAGGCCGCGCCTACCTCTCTGACAACAACCCCAGCCCACCACAGTGGCTCCGCCCTCCGCGCGCGAGCCCTAGGTCCCCGGATCGAACCCTGCGCGCCGCGTCGACCGCTGTCGCGCACCGAGCGATCGTCAGAGATCAGAGGAAGATCCACAGTACCGCGTCGCCGTTTTTGTAGAAAACCCCCTATAGCTTTTTACTCCTCAACCCGCGCTCCTCTAGGCCCACATGTCAGCCTTCCGTGGCGTTTTTGCAAAAAGGATCCCGGAGTTTTGTACTCCTCAACCCGTAGTCCCCGGATCCACCACGTGTCGACCACCAGCTGGCCGTGCGCGCAGTGGACCCGCGAGACCGCCAGCCCCACCCGTCAGTCGCATAGGCTAGGAAGCCCCGCGGTGAGAAAAGCCTGTTCTGCATGCTGTGTTGCCCAGTCAGCTTGGCCCCACTTGTCACTGACTGTGGCTAAGTCTGGGTCGAGTAACAAAAGTATTTCTATTTTCCTGTTATAATTCAAATCTTTTCAAATTATTTTTAAATTCAAATTTAAATCTGTTTTAATATAACTTTCAAAATATAAATCCAAATAATACAATTAATATATGTTTTCAAATCAGAAAAATATGAGGAATTCAAATATGCTATCCAAAATATATTTTGAACACTTAAAATTTCAAGTTGATTTAAATTACAATAAAATGCCCTTTTTCCTTAATCAATTAATAACTTTTGTTTTATAACTCCAAATTTGACAAATGATATGTCTAAAATGATTAGCTCGACGAGACCTTTCTGTTTATGCATTCCATGTTCAGAATTGCATCATGCATCATATAAATATAAAGTATACAGCAACTTATTTGAGGATAAAATATGATTAAAACTCAGTAAAAGGCTTTATTCTTGTGTTCCACACCTCACCCATGCCATGCTACTTTATTGCCATGCAAATTGTGCATCATTCATCATGGCATGATTGCTTGCTTGTCGCATTTTATTCTTATGCTTGTGCACTTTATTTATGTTGGCCCTTGTTTGTTTGGTTCTTCTTCGAATAGACGCTGAGCAGGGGATATATCAAGAAAACCAGGAGCACTACCCAGATCCTTCTCTCGCTTCAACTGAGCTGCCAGGCAAGCACTACCACATGCTTGCATACATATAGTACCTATTGCCTCTATCTTATTCTTGCATCATTGAGTCGCGATTGCATTAAAATGAATCCCAAGTATTGCATAGCCTTTACTTTTAAACCCCACCAAAGCTTGTTCCTCCATCCCATGAGCCATTACTACAGGAGTTGTTAGAGCCATGCGAGTCGTAGAACAGCACGTGTAGGGTATGTGAGTGTCTGATGGATAACGAGGTACCTAAACAACTTAACCTGAGTAGTATGGGATAACTAATGAAAGTGGCACCGGTGAGCAATATTTGCTATTTGGTTTTTCATGCTCACTTGTGTCCCGTAGGACCCCGAGTACTTGATTCCTGTTCCTTGAATATTCGCGCTATCCACATCCGGGAGGCTTATGGGACCCCCCTGAGCCAGAGCTTGATTCATTCTTATTTCTTGGGGCCACAAACTAGTTTGAGGTTTTATTTACTATCCTGTACTTATGCCATGCTTTACCACTTTATTTACGATTGTGCGAGGAGCACCTGTACTGTTTAGGATCGTGACACGTTTTCGCTGTATCGACAAGCCCAGTCACACTTTCGGGTTCCCAGTCGTTTACAGTCGTCCCCACAAACCTTGAGTCCGTCTCGGAGCCGGCCAGCTTCGTTGCGGGTATACTTAATGGGGTGGCCCCCTGAAATATTTCTGAATCTTGTGATTGCTTTGTCGTGAAAGCCTTGTTGGGTTTTGATTTGGTTTTTCCGAGGTTGATCGTGTGTGTGTTGCTATTTGTGCACCCCTGCAGGGTAAAACTTTCTGAAAGTCGTGTCCGCGGTTATGGACGACTTGGAGCACAGTTTCTCGATCATAGACAAGTATAACTAAAGTACCGCTTTTAATTTGACTAAGTAACTGACTAGTAAATAGTGCAACACTCATGGAATGGATAATAAAACTGCCAACGGATGGGGGGTTGTTCGTCCGCTTCCTCGTTGGTAAGCGAGGAGGAGGATGGATCTGTTAATATTACTGTTATAACGGTTGTCCTTAATTCACGGACATCCGTCTATCTTTGGTTAGGCGGATGGTTAGCGAGTATCTATAGAACTGTTAGGTATTATCTTTTGCTGCAATTGCGTCACCCCAGGTTGTGTCCCCTTAGAGGCATAAAGACTTGCTGAGTACCCCTAGGGTCTCACATGATAAATTGTTTGATTCAGATGAACAGGTACACTCACAAGATGGATACTGGGTGGAGGAGACGGACGATGTGGGCAACGATCATTCGGTGTAGAGATTCCGGGAACGGGGATCCGTGAGATCTGTGGGCGGGATGTGTTTATTTATGGGGCATCTTATGCCGATTTGCTTCTTATCCGTACTCGGATCTTGTTTGCCGCATCCGCCTGATACTCTGATGTTTGATGTATGAGGAGATATCCTAAACTATTATATCTATCTAGGATATTTGGATCTTGCCGTATGGCGTTGCAATATTTCTATTTCTTTTAGATGGAATGGCTCTGATGTACTGTTGTATGGTGGCTTGCATACATACCCATTTGTGTATGTAGTTGATCCCTTCGCCTGCCGGTTACGCCGCCCGTTCTTGTCCCGATGTTTGGAAATGGTTGGGACGGCCGAAAGGTCTACCTGTGAGTGGCATTTGGGCCCCACCGTACTATTTCAACCATTTCCACTCATCCAGGCTTGTAACTAGGAGCGTAATTCACCGAGGTAGTCACATTAGGGTTTCTGCATCAGGGGCTTCTTAAAGGCGAAGGGGGAGGCCGAGGCGATGGACAGGGCCCCACACCCTGCCTAGGCGCGGGGCAGGGCCCACCTGCGCCTAGGGGGGCTATGGCTGCCCTGGCAAGCCTCTCCATCTCCCCTCCGGACTTCTTGTTCCCCACGGAAAGTTATTGACTTTGACGTTGTCCCGTCCAATTCCGAGAATATTTCTTACTAGCTTTTCTAGAACCAAAAACAACAGAAAACAGGCAACTTGTTAATAGGTTAGTACCAAAAAACATGTAAAAAGCACCTCAAAGTGTAGACAAAGCAAAGCAAAGTAGATACTAAACAAGCATGGAGCATCAAAAATTATAGATATGTTTCCGACATATCAAGCATCCCCAAGCTTAACTCCTGCTCGTCCTCGAGTAGGTAAGTGATAAAAATAATAATTTTTGAGGTGACATGCACCCTCACAATAAAGATCTAACCATTTGCAAGCATTGAAAGCTGGGATCAAAGAACTCTAAACATGTGCATGAAATATGGAGTTCTAACAATAGGACATAGTAACTATGCATGCAACATGACATGCTACAAACAAAAATCATGAATAACATGCATTAAAAACGTTTGTTTGTTTCACATATAGAAAACATAGCATAGTGGTAACCAGCTTGTCCCTCATAGAGTATCAAATAGATGCATAGGACACCTTCAAAGTTCACAAGGGTGACTAGAAACAAATAGCACAAGAACAAGTAATATCACAATATGCATCAATCAATAAGTTTTGGGACACTGCACACAGAATGACAATTATGTTCTTTTAATGGTGAAAGGATACGGATGTCGCCTAGAGGGGGGTGAATAGGCGATTAAAACTTTTCCTAGAGTGGCTCAACAAAGGCTGAATAAAACTAGTGTTTACTTTGTTAAGCACAACCTAGAACAACTAAGGTTCACCTATGTGCACCAACAACTTATGCTAAGTAATACAAGCAACAAAGTGATAGCAAGATATATATTACTTCAAGCACGAAGGCTATCACCATGTAAAGTGCATAAGTAAAGAGCTCGGGTATAGAGAAAACCGAGCTCGGCTATCACCTTTACCGAGTTTGTAGGGGTCCCAACCTTTAATAAGATTGATCCCTCCTGTGTTTTACAATGCTAGTCCCTGGATCAATAGCTAGCATCCACAGTTTAGATGTAATATCAAGAAACAAGGGTCATAATATAACTTTATAACCAGGAATAACATAATTACATCAAACATAGCTCATTAGGCTATTACATTACATTGCAGCGGAATAAATTTAGTCATGGGTCCTTCATCTTCAAAGTGCCACAGGCAGATGTTGGTTGTAGACTTTGTAATCCTAATCAAACAATCTTCACTAAAATCAATCAACCTGCAACATTACAAGTTACAGCCACAAATGGTCAATACATTTTGAATTGTATTGGCAAGTGATACTATGGTAGTATAGTGGAATCTATCATCTATATGCATTTGGCTAAGTGGAGTTGAGGATTGCATTGCTCAAAATAGATTTTTCTTATCATTTTGAAAATACTAAGTTCTTGTTTGACAAAATCATTTTTCTCAATCAAAGATTTCAAGATCCTTGTACCAAGCCATCTCTCCATAAATGATTGAAGAATTCAAACAACGCTTGTTCAAACCACAAGATTTTAATTTAGAAATTTGAATGATGAGATTCTTGATTGCTTCAATGTCTTGATGCTCAAATTGTCCTTTACCAGGGACATGGCTAAGTACTTAGATTTTACACTCTGCAGAGGTGGTGCACTTTCCCCACAAGACTTGGTTTCCCAAGACAAGATCTTTCAGAAGCCTTCCCTTAGACCAAAATGGACGCGTTCCAACCTATCAAACACTACCACCCACTGTCCATTTGGCTAAGTTCTTGCAACCTATATGATCATGGCAGAGCCCATATTGCCAAGTGGTTGCACTTGAAGCTTCTCAACATTTGACATCTCAAATCCCTTTGTTTCCTGGGTGGCATACCACAAGTGAGATACACAACCCAAGTCCATGGCCTTGTGTAACCACTCAACATATCCCAATCCTTCCATTCCACCCAGGAGGTTCATTAACTTAGTTGTTTTATTAGACAAAATCACAAGTACTTAGACTTAGAATATTTTTCCATAGTGTGAATATATATTCCACCCATGTTTTCTATTAGCTAGGCTAAGCTTGGTAGTAGTAGGAAACTTAACTTAGGAAATCCTACTAAGGATTCATCTACTAGGTTTTCCTATAGCAAGATCTATACTTAGCAAAATCCATGCAAGTTTTACTTAGCAAAATTACTAATGCATAGTGAAAGTAATAGGATAGAAAGTATGAAGCATCACTTGCCTTTTTGGTAGAGTATTGGTTCACTTCTTGATCTTTGCAACAATCACACTCTTCAAGTCACTACAAATCAATCAAGCAAGGCACAAATTCAATCTACCAATCAAGCAAAACACCAATTCAATTTACATTCCAAACAAATAATCACTCAAACAAATTCACACCCAGAAGACAATGGAAACCAATTTATGCATGGGAGCATGCACAAGATAGTTTTATTTTGCAAAGGGGTCTCTATGGGGTTTCTAAACTTTGTAAGATCCAAATTGGTCATTTTACCAAAGTGGCAAAGTCATTAGCAAGAAGGTTTTGTCCAAAAACTATTTTAAATCCATTTATCATTTCATGTGGTGAAAAATGTTTTTATTAAGGCAAAACTCTTAAGTTGTTCACCAAATGAGTTGCTAATTTGCAAAACTTGGTGTTTTGAGTCAGTGGGTTTGATCAAACCATTTTCTTAAAGTTTTCTTTCCATAATTATTTTTATAACAAAAACCATTCTTTTTATTTGGCTAGAAAATGGCTAAGTCAAGTAATCCAACCTAAATCTTACAAAAATCATTTTTAACACCAAGGGTTGGTTCCTAGGGTCAGTAAGGTCACAACAAACCATTTTGCAAAGGTTTTAATTCAAAAATCATTTTTAAACAATTTTTATACCCTAAACAAGTACACAAATGTTTCTGCAAATTCAAACAAGCTAACAGATACTATTTGTCAAACTAAGGGCATGGTTGGCTAGGGCTTTTTCTCCTGAATCCATTGATATAAAATTTGTCAAATTTGGACGTGTGGATCAAAAGTTATAGGGTTTTCAAATTGCTACTTAAATCTGGTTTCAAATTTCTGTTTTAATCAGAACAGGGACACGCGTCGAGATTCTATTGGACGGTACCGGTTCGCTGCGGATCACGCTCTGGTGCGTTGGATTAAGTCTAATCGTGCGGCTCTGGAGGCGTACCCCTTCGGCGTTAAATGATTCTATCGTGACGCTGCGATCTAGATCGGACGGTGCTAGCGTGCTCGACCATAGTCGGGCGGCGCTGCGACGGCTGCTGGCAGCGGCGACTCTGTTTCACGGCGGCGTCGGCGATACAGGAAGCGGAGTAGAGGGGAAGTGTGCTCACCGGGTTAGTGGAGCGATGCTGATGCTCAACGTGGGACTGGTCCGTCGAGGGGCGCACGGGGACGGGCAGGATTTCTCGCCGGAGTAGTGGACGGCGACGGGCGGTTCTGTCCACGGTCGAAGACGAGGCTGTGGTCCACGAGAAGACAAATGGAGGACGGGGTTAGTTGCGCAACACCATGGCAAGGATGTGTGCGTGAACGGAAAGGGTCGGGGTGGTCTGGAATTACCGGAGGAGTTCGTCGGAGGCGAGACAGACGGCGGCGCTCAGAAGTTTGTCGTAGCCGAGGCTCTGGGGCGCCCGCGGTCAAATGGGTGGTATGGTAAGATGCGCAAGGGTGCGGTGAGTGTTCTTGTGTGTTCGGGGAGGCAGGAGGTGGTGTGGCTCGGCCGTATTCGTCGGTGGAAGGTCGTCGGAGACGAAGCTGTTCGAGGACAAATTGCGATGGACTGGAGGCGTGCTCAGGGAAGGAAACAGAGGGGAACGAGAGAGGAGTCACTGGCGTTTAAGCGTGTGTGGTCAGGGGGCGTTAATCGCACGGCATTGAAGCGAATTGACGAGGCAATCAATCGGCAGTAAACGGCGAGGAACGGGTCGCTGCGGGTGGAGAAGAAGAACAGGGGAGTGGGGTCCTCTGTCAGTGAGAAAAGGAGAGAAAGGGGGAGGTCCACTTGTCAGGGGCTTTGCGGTTTGTTTCAGCGGTGAGGAAAACGGTTCGGGGAGGGGAGAGGGGAGCTGGGCTGGATTGGCTTAGTGGGGTGGGCCTTTTGCACTATTTTTTTTTCTGTCTGCTTTATTTTTCCTTTTCTATTTCCTGATTTGTTATTTCAAACACTTATTCAAGCATTCAAATAATTCAACAGTTCAAACAATCATTTAAACTTTGCATTGTGTTTTTGGTTCTGTTCATCAACAAAGTCCAAAGTCCAAAATAATATTTTTATCTATTTTAAGACTCATTTATTGATTAAATAAAATGGATCTTTAGTTATTTAATAAATTAGGGTTTGTTTTAATTAATAAAATCTTCATTAGAAATCCAAATGTTTTCAAAACCAAATCAATAGGTTTATTTGGAAATAAATTTCATTTGGAAATCTTGTTTAAAATAAAATAATCCTTTTACTTTAGGGTCCATTAATAACTAAATAAAATGGAACTTAGTTATTAAATCAAAATAGGGTTTGATTTTATTAATAAAATCTTTATTTGAAACCTAAATATTTTCAAAATCAAATTAGTAGGTTTAATTTGGGAAATATATAATATTGGGAAATTTGTTTTAAAACAAAATAACCTTTTATTTTAGTGTCCATTATTAATTAATATATTGGACTTCTTTATTAAAATAGGATTTGTTTCATTGAGATATTTATTTTGAAATATAAAATAAAGCCAAAACACTTTAGTAGGTTTTAGAGAATAGTAAATACTTGGAAAACCTATTTAAAATAATTTAATAAGTTTTGATGTTTTAATTAAAATGGCAAAACCTTTTATTAAATAAAGTTGGATATTAAATCCTTATTATTTTATTTAAACAATCCTTTATTATTTTTAATTAAACCTTTGCTATTTTATTTAAAATAAAATGTTTTAATTCAAAAGCTTGGCCAAGGTTTTAATTGGCTTTATAAAATAATCCTTATTTATGAATCCACCTTTTCTTTTGAAAACCAAATCTTTTATTCAAAGATTCAAAATAATAATTTTAAAACATTTTAATTTCCTTTAATAATTGTTTTATCTTTATAAATCCTTTTAGGATTTTATTTGATTCAAATGGGTTTGAGGTTCCATTTGAAAAAAAAAATTCTTCTGGCTCTGAAAATCAAACAAAGTTTTATTTTATTAATTTATTTTCACATTACAAGATTTGGAAAATCTTGGGATGTGACAGGCTACCACCCTTAAAATAAATCTCGTCCCGAGATTTGGGGAGGCTAGGGTTACAAGCAAGTTCAAAACAACTAGGGTACTACCACCCTTAAAAATTTTCAAACAAAAATTACATATTGGCCTTCTTGAAAACTTCTCTAAGCAAACTTTGCATGTGTCCTTGGTTTCCATACTTGACTCATGGGCCAAGGTTGAGTTTCTCCATAGGCTTATTCAACTTGTTCTCTATCCTTTCTGGACAATTGTTTGCATAGTGGCCTAGTTCCTTGCATTTGAAACATGTGACAAGGCTGATATCCCTCATAGGCTTGTTTATCTTATACTTCATCTTTTCTGGACAGTAGTTTGCATAATGTCCTAACTCTTTGCAGTATTTGCACATCACTTGGCTAAAATTCTTCCTTATCTTGGGTTTCACCAGCTTTTGTTTGTCTTCTTGTCTCTTCTTCTTTTCTGGGCATTCATTGTAATAGTGTCCCATCTCTTTGCAAGTGTAACATTGCTCTTGAGTAATATCCTTCTTGTTTGGGTTGGGGCATTTCTTCTTCTTCTTGGGTCTCTCCAAAGCTAGGAGTTCTTCTAGTTCATGTTCTTCATGAGTGGGTGATCTTTCTCTATTCTTGGGGCATTGATCTTCATGTTCCTTGGATGCATGATCTTTGTCTCTAAAACTATGGTTGGCTTGGGTTCCTTCTAAAATAACATCTTTGTCATCCTTGTTGTCATTAGCTCCTTGGGAAAAGTTTTCTCCCATGTTGATCATTTGAGTAATGAGTCCTTGCAACAATTGGGATTGAAGTTTCAAAATCCTTTGTATGGCTGGGTCTAGTCCATTGTTGTTGGCTAATAGCTGAGTTGTCTCTTGGCTCAACTGGTTTTGGGTTGCTATAAGTTCTCTCATGTTGTCCTCTTGGTTGTTGTTGGTGTCATCAACCTTGGAATCCTTTGGGGTAGTCATCTGTTTGGGTTGAAGGGATATTAGAATAGGCAAGATATTTCTAAGGACTCAATTCTAATCACACACACCACAATTCTCACAAACAATGTGCATGCAATCACAAACAAACATTTCACTCAATCAACAAAGTTCAAGCACATTTTTAGGCAACAAAATATTTTTGTTACACCACATAAGTTGGTGTGTTTGACTTAACTAAATTATGGTGGTCCATCTATAGGGTTCACTTGTGATCTCTCCTTCCTTCATGATTCTTCTTACTTGAGATCTTGGTTTCCTTGAGAAAACTCTTGGTCACAATACTTCAAAGCTGTTGATGGCTTCTTCTTATTTTGCATTCCCTCAGTCTCTAAATCTTGAGTAATAGTTCCTTATCTTACTTGTAGTCCTTGGTAGTTTCCAAGTTGGAAGTCCTTGGAGAATATGCTGAAGATGTTGAAGTCATTAGAGTTGAAGAAGTTAAAGTAATTAGAGTTGAAAGTGTTGAAGAAGTCCTTTGCACATGGTGTAGTCTTTGGTCATGGGGTAGGTTTTTCCATCAAGTTGAAGTAGAATAGGTGTAGAGTTAAAATCAAAATGGTTGAGGAAAGAGTTTACAAGTGTTTTTGTAAGTAATTTTTTTTGAACAAAACAACTCCTATTTTTCTAAGGGTTTTTGTCCAATCCTAGGGTTTACAAATCCTACAGGCAACACAATGCTCTGATACCATCTGTAGGGGTCCCAACCTTTAATAAGATTGATCCCTTCTGTGTTTTACAATGCTAGTCCCTGGATCAATAGCTAGCATCCACAGTTTAGATGTAATATCAAGAAACAAGGGTCATAATATAACTTTATAACCAGGAATAACATAATTACATCAAACATAGCTCATTAGGCTATTACATTACATTGCAGCGGAATAAATTTAGTCATGGGTCCTTCATCTTCAAAGTGCCACAGGCAGATGTTGGTTGTAGACTTTGTAATCCTAATCAAACAATCTTCACTAAAATCAATCAACCTGCAACATTACAAGTTACAGCCACAAATGGTCAATACATTTTGAATTGTATTGGCAAGTGATACTATGGTAGTATAGTGGAATCTATCATCTATATGCATTTGGCTAAGTGGAGTTGAGGCTTGCATTGCTCAAAATAGATTTTTCTTATCATTTTGAAAATACTAAGTTCTTGTTTGACAAAATCATTTTTCTCAATCAAAGATTTCAAGATCCTTGTACCAAGCCATCTCTCCATAAATGATTGAAGAATTCAAACAACGCTTGTTCAAACCACAAGATTTTAATTTAGAAATTTGAATGATGAGATTCTTGATTGCTTCAATGTCTTGATGCTCAAATTGTCCTTTACCAGGGACATGGCTAAGTACTTAGATTTTACACTCTGCAGAGGTGGTGCACTTTCCCCACAAGACTTGGTTTCCCAAGACAAGATCTTTCAGAAGCCTTCCCTTAGACCAAAATGGACGCGTTCCAACCTATCAAACACTACCACCCACTGTCCATTTGGCTAAGTTCTTGCAACCTATATGATCATGGCAGAGCCCATATTGCCAAGTGGTTGCACTTGAAGCTTCTCAACATTTGACATCTCAAATCCCTTTGTTTCCTGGGTGGCATACCACAAGTGAGATACACAACCCAAGTCCATGGCCTTGTGTAACCACTCAACATATCCCAATCCTTCCATTCCACCCAGGAGGTTCATTAACTTAGTTGTTTTATTAGACAAAATCACAAGTACTTAGACTTAGAATATTTTTCCATAGTGTGAATATATATTCCACCCATGTTTTCTATTAGCTAGGCTAAGCTTGGTAGTAGTAGGAAACTTAACTTAGGAAATCCTACTAAGGATTCATCTACTAGGTTTTCCTATAGCAAGATCTATACTTAGCAAAATCCATGCAAGTTTTACTTAGCAAAATTACTAATGCATAGTGAAAGTAATAGGATAGAAAGTATGAAGCATCACTTGCCTTTTTGGTAGAGTATTGGTTCACTTCTTGATCTTTGCAACAATCACACTCTTCAAGTCACTACAAATCAATCAAGCAAGGCACAAATTCAATCTACCAATCAAGCAAAACACCAATTCAATTTACATTCCAAACAAATAATCACTCAAACAAATTCACACCCACAAGACAATGGAAACCAATTTATGCATGGGAGCATGCACAAGATAGTTTTATTTTGCAAAGGGGTCTCTATGGGGTTTCTAAACTTTGTAAGATCCAAATTGGTCATTTTACCAAAGTGGCAAAGTCATTAGCAAGAGGGTTTTGTCCAAAAACTATTTTAAATCCATTTATCATTTCATGTTGTGAAAAATGTTTTTATTAAGGCAAAACTCTTAAGTTGTTCACCAAATGAGTTGCTAATTTGCAAAACTTGGTGTTTTGAGTCAGTGGGTTTGATCAAACCATTTTCTTAAAGTTTTCTTTCCATAATTGTTTTTATAACAAAAACCATTCTTTTTATTTGGCTAGAAAATGGCTAAGTCAAGTAATCCAACCTAAATCTTACAAAAATCATTTTTAACACCAAGGGTTGGTTCCTAGGGTCAGTAAGGTCACAACAAACCATTTTGCAAAGGTTTTAATTCAAAAATCATTTTTAAACAATTTTTATACCCTAAACAAGTACACAAATGTTTCTGCAAATTCAAACAAGCTAACAGATACCATTTGTCAAACTAAGGGCATGGTTGGCTAGGGCTTGTTCTCCTGAATCCATTGATATAAAATTTGTCAAATTTGGACGTGTGGATCAAAAGTTATAGGGTTTTCAAATTGCTACTTAAATCTGGTTTCAAATTTCTGTTTTAATCAGAACAGGGACACGCGTCGAGATTCTATTGGACGGTACCGGTTCGCTGCGGATCACGCTCTGGTGCGTTGGATTAAGTCTAATCGTGCGGCTCTGGAGGCGTACCCCTTCGGCGTTAAATGATTCTATCGTGACGCTGCGATCTAGATCGGACGGTGCTAGCGTGCTCGACCATAGTCGGGCGGCGCTGCGACGGCTGCTGGCGGCGGCGACTCTGTTTCACGGCGGCGTCGGCGATACAGGAAGCGGAGTAGAGGGGAAGTGTGCTCACCGGGTTAGTGGAGCGATGCTGATGCTCAACATGGGACTGGTCCGTCGAGGGGCGCACGGGGACGGGCAGGATTTCTCGCCGGAGTAGTGGACGGCGACGGGCGGTTCTGTCCACGGTCGAAGACGAGGCTGTGGTCCACGAGAAGACAAATGGAGGACGGGGTTAGTTGCGCAACACCATGGCAAGGATGTGTGCGTGAACGGAAAGGGTCGGGGTGGTCTGGAATTACCGGAGGAGTTCGTCGGAGGCGAGACAGACGGCGGCGCTCAGAAGTTTGTCGTAGCCGAGGCTCTGGGGCGCCCGCGGTCAAATGGGTGGTATGGTAAGATGCGCAAGGGTGCGGTGAGTGTTCTTGTGTGTTCGGGGAGGCAGGAGGTGGTGTGGCTCGGCCGTATTCGTCGGTGGAAGGTCGTCGGAGACGAAGCTGTTCGAGGACAAATTGCGATGGACTGGAGGCGTGCTCAGGGAAGGAAACAGAGGGGAACGAGAGAGGAGTCACTGGCGTTTAAGCGTGTGTGGTCAGGGGGCGTTAATCGCACGGCATTGAAGCGAATTGACGAGGCAATCAATCGGCAGTAAACGGCGAGGAACGGGTCGCTGCGGGTGGAGAAGAAGAACAGGGGAGTGGGGTCCTCTGTCAGTGAGAAAAGGAGAGAAAGGGGGAGGTCCACTTGTCAGGGGCTTTGCGGTTTGTTTCAGCGGTGAGGAAAACGGTTCGGGGAGGGGAGAGGGGAGCTGGGCTGGATTGGCTTAGTGGGCTGGGCCTTTTGCACTATTTTTTTTTCTGTCTGCTTTATTTTTCCTTTTCTATTTCCTGATTTGTTATTTCAAACACTTATTCAAGCATTCAAATAATTCAACAGTTCAAACAATCATTTAAACTTTGCATTGTGTTTTTGGTTCTGTTCATCAACAAAGTCCAAAGTCCAAAATAATATTTTTATCTATTTTAAGACTCATTTATTGATTAAATAAAATGGATCTTTAGTTATTTAATAAATTAGGGTTTGTTTTAATTAATAAAATCTTCATTAGAAATCCAAATGTTTTCAAAACCAAATCAATAGGTTTATTTGGAAATAAATTTCATTTGGAAATCTTGTTTAAAATAAAATAATCCTTTTACTTTAGGGTCCATTAATAATTAAATAAAATGGAACTTAGTTATTAAATCAAAATAGGGTTTGATTTTATTAATAAAATCTTTATTTGAAACCTAAATATTTTCAAAATCAAATTAGTAGGTTTAATTTGGGAAATATATAATATTGGGAAATTTGTTTTAAAACAAAATAACCTTTTATTTTAGTGTCCATTATTAATTAATATATTGGACTTCTTTATTAAAATAGGATTTGTTTCATTGAGATATTTATTTTGAAATATAAAATAAAGCCAAAACACTTTAGTAGGTTTTAGAGAATAGTAAATACTTGGAAAACCTATTTAAAATAATTTAATAAGTTTTGATGTTTTAATTAAAATGGCAAAACCTTTTATTAAATAAAGTTGGATATTAAATCCTTATTATTTTATTTAAACAATCCTTTATTATTTTTAATTAAACCTTTGCTATTTTATTTAAAATAAAATGTTTTAATTCA
This sequence comes from Avena sativa, assembly GCA_916181665.1. Classification (NCBI taxonomy): domain Eukaryota; kingdom Viridiplantae; phylum Streptophyta; class Magnoliopsida; order Poales; family Poaceae; genus Avena; species Avena sativa. The sequence goes on from OV702283.1 coordinate 28,724,171, forward strand.
AAAGCTTGGCCAAGGTTTTAATTGGCTTTATAAAATAATCCTTATTTATGAATCCACCTTTTCTTTTGAAAACCAAATCTTTTATTCAAAGATTCAAAATAATAATTTTAAAACATTTTAATTTCCTTTAATAATTGTTTTATCTTTATAAATCCTTTTAGGATTTTATTTGATTCAAATGGGTTTGAGGTTCCATTTGAAAAAAAAAATTCTTCTGGCTCTGAAAATCAAACAAAGTTTTATTTTATTAATTTATTTTCACATTACAAGATTTGGAAAATCTTGGGATGTGACAGAGTTCCTCCCAACATGGAGTACGTCTTGTTTGGAGAGGGGGTGGTATCAACCCACCAACGCCACAAAAGGCCTCCCTTATTCTCCGGTGAATCTCACCCCAACGGGATCGATCCATGCTTCCACTATCGGTGCACTTGTCGGTGGCAACCGGAACCTCTCACAAGGTTGGGGCACTTCTCCACAACTTAATTGGAGGCTCCCAACAAATGCCACAAAAGGCCTCAACAAATTCCACCAAGGCCACAATGCCACCAAGGCCATAAAACCGTCTAGGGTTCCAAGAACCCAAGAGGGACAAGCTCCAATGAGCAACTCAAACCAAATCCTCCGAGGAGAACTCAAACCGATGCACCAAATGCAAATGGCAAGAACACCACAAAGATGCTCAAATTCCTCACTCTCAAGTTCCAACAAAGCTTCTAAAGCTATTGGAGGAACAAGAGAGGAGGAATCAAAGAGAGACATAAAATCCCCCAAAATCTAGATCCCCAAAGATACACTCGCAAAGAGATGTTTTGGTTTGGTCAAAACATAGATCTAGATCTCCTCTATATTTCCCTCAAATATTGGCACGAATCATTGGAGAGAAATCATAGAATCAAGCTCAAGAGGGAATAAGAATATGGGGCAAAGCTTGAGCAAGAATGGAGAGAGAAGAAGCAACCCTCAAAGACAAAGGGAAAAGGCTATTTAAAGAGGGGCCAAAAATCTGCCCGTTGGTGCGATTTTTCTGGACGGAACGGTAGTACCGGATGCGACCGGTACTACCGCACCTGGGCCAACCAAACCGAACTAAATCGGGTCAATGGGGGCATAGAAGTAGCAGCAGGCAACAGCTAGCGAGCAGCAGCTGGCGCGGTGGGGCCAAGCAGCGGCAGTAGCTCGCAGCGCAGCGGCAGCAGCAAGCGGGTCCAGCGCGGGGAACGAGCGGCAGCGAGCGCGCGGGGGGCCAGCGGTCAACGACGGGCGAGCGGGACCCAGAACGCGCGCAGGCGAGTGCAAGCAGACCCAGCTGCGGTGCGCACGCGAGCGATGCCACGCGGGAATGGCGGCATGCAGCAGTGCGGGCCCAGTGCGCGGCAGGGCGGGAATCGCACGGGCATGCGCGGGAATAGCGGCGGGATCAAGGCGGGGCAGGCGCGCGCTGCGCGGGAGTCAACGCGGGCGGCGACGCGTGCGTGTAGGCAGGAGGAGTGAGCTGGGCGAGATGCACCTGGGAAAAAATCTAGGAAAAGAAACTGGGCCGGCCGGTACTTTTGACTGGAAGCTCCGATTGACCTGATTCCAATTGCGTTGGATAGAGGACGACAAGGGCTTCTCAATAAAAGGTGGAAATATTGATTATCACCAAGTGAGAGTGTATCAATTAATATAATGTGAGATACCTCACTTGGTGATAAACCGAAAAGCCGCATAAATCAAAATCGCAACAAGATACATATGGGAGATCCTATTTTGATGAACAATATCTTGTTATGGAGATTACCACAAGCTCTATATCCTCACATGGATAAGACCAAATAACAACCAAATACGATGATGCAAGTATGCAAAGGTTTGAGCTCTCTCCGAACGATGTGACCGAATTACTCATACGAGAGCCCCTGTAGATAGTACGGTTATTTATCCTAAACCCGGTCTCACACACACAACGTGAGACCGGCAAAAGGGAAAACCTATCAAGATTATACCTTTGCCTTGAGCATTCCACTTGAGCTCGATGTAGACGGTCTTGACCTTCTCAAGATGGAACGCCTTTCTTAATTCCTCATCATCGACCTCGCATATTGAGCTTGCACAACATTTCTTCTTTGCATTTCATCGACCTTGAAGCCAACACATGCTCCAAGCGATGTCAATGGACAAATCCTATAAGTATAACTTAATACACACATTAGTCCATAAAGATTGTCATTAATTACCAAAACCACACATGGGGGCCCAACATGTTCTTTCAAATGGTGCCTAAAGGTAGAAGGTGGAGACTCAATACTGTTGGAAGAAAGGCCTTTTATAAAGGAAGCAGAGATTTCAAGTTTCAAAAAGAGCTTCCAAAAATTATGGTACTTGTTAGCTTTCAGCCCTCATTGACCCTATCATAAGCATCTTGAAGTGATTAAGATTAAAGTGAACAAAGATGGAGTATATGCTTGACAAAGTATAAGTTTGCAATCTCAAGTCCCTTGAATACGAGGGCCACACCTCATGCTACTCAACTTTAGTCACCTGTAAGTTCTTTTCATTGTAAGTATTTGCATATCATTGAGAACCGCCAACGGGGTACCCCTTGCACATGGTACAGGAGCTTTCCCATAACCAAAATGAAAAGGCAAGCAGACAATGAGCATCTCAACAATCTTTTTATTTACCATATGCATAGCTTTTTATTGAGGATGCTTCATAGATAGCTCATTATGGTGATGTTGTAAGCTTCCACCATGATTAGGAATGGATTAGGCTAGCGGCCCAGGCGTTTCTCTAACACAGGATACAAAATGTCAACACCCGGATTTTTAATCCCAGATGCCTGTTATGCCATACATCGCAATACCAGGATTACCATTTTTGTGAGACATAACAGATTTGGATATCACAGTACATCATCCATTACACACCATACATAAGGTCTTACACAAATAAGGATCTCATGATCTAGTTCTTAATACAACTCAAGCAGCGGAAATACGTAATAATAAAGGTAGCGTAGGCGAAGCTCCATCTTCGGGGTCACAGACAATGCTGACGATGGGAGATGATCCTAGTTGTCGTAACCTTCCTGGGGTCCATCATCCTGGTACTCCTCTTCATAGTATGGCCATAGGAATAGCCAGGGACAAAGCCAGGAGTACTCTTTAAGTACTCGCAAACTAATACTAACAAGTGAAGGGGGTTTTTGTAGTAGGACACTAAGCTCTAGGGTTGTTTCGCAAAAAGCCAGATTTACCTCTACTAAGTTCAGAAGCAAGAAAAGCTAGTTGAAATTTTATAACACCTAAGATGGGACATGAATTTCATATCACAACTCTGTTGTGGTCAAGTCAAATTCTCAAATCATTTCACAAGTCATTTTGAAAACATCTAACGGGGGAACAGTATGGCCACTCCAACTGTCCATAACTGCGGACGCGGCTATTTGAATAGTTTGACACTCTGCAGAGATTGTACACTTTCACCACAACATTCGATACATCCGTCAGGAACAAATCCTGAATTCACCATACTCAGTATGCGGATAATCAATCCTAACCTTTCAATTACACGCCCTAGTATAGGCACCTCTCCTATGAGTTTGGCCTCCCAACCATGACCAACTATCATCTTGGGTACTGCACAGGTGGACAATCTTCACAAGGTAGCCTCAGCTCAGACCTTGGCCGTGAGGGGATCCATACTAAGGTATATAAGTTCCAGTAAAGCCCTACCCAATTTTCGGGTATTGTGGTTGTACCGTAAAATTGGAATGGTATCGCATCCACACAACCATCAGTTTTATAAAGGGCTAAGGCTCATGCCTCAACATTTTCATCATCAAAATCATCTGGTGTTCGGAAACACATGTCAAACATCTCAGTAGAATGATCCATCATTCCAAGGTTTTCATAACCATTTTCCACCAAGTATTCCCATCTAAAGTTGATCAAGTTTTATGCTTAGCACTAGCATCTATAAGTGGGGGTAAGTACTAATGAGGGGTGGTAAACTAGTGGAGTTTAACTAAGTTCAGTCTCATGCCTTAGGATGACATCAAGATTACCTAGCTTAGGCCAAATTTAATGCTCTTTATGCAACCTACAATTATCCTCCTAGAATCTACAAGTCACTTACGTAGACTCTAAGTAATAGCTTTGATAAAGAAATAAAGTAGAAAGCTTGTAAGTAAAACTAGGAGGGGGTATCATCAAATATGTCTAACCAAGCATGCTTAGTGCATTCCATAGGTTATCTAACTTTCATAATTGCAAGTGTTAGCTTGCCTTGAGCAGAGCAGTGGTTCAAGTTCTCCTCGGCTTCTTCTTCGTAGTATCCTCCTTCCTCCTCGTATCCTTGGTCGGTACTAGCATCTATAAATAAATACGAGGTACACAATCACCAAACAATACTTAACTACTTTCAAACATCACACAAAAGGGTTCTATAGATGATCTAGCATCATCACTAACATCACAAGAATAAAGCATTTATCTTATTTATTTATTTTTAGAAAAGTAATTTCTACTCATTGAAAAACTACTTAAGATTTAATATTCTCCAAACCAAACATGGTATCATGTTGACACATGTCATCACCACATATTTCAGTACATGAGAATGTGATTCAAAGTGGTGTCACAATTTAATAAGGTTTAACCTTTTATTTGAAATAAAATAAGTGACTAGAAATTCCTATGTGGCATTCTTTTATTACTTGAACATTATTTCTGTAAGTAAACCCATATGTTTTTATATATTCTGAAAGGTATGGTAAAATATGACTTTTGAGAGTTGGAATCAACTCAGAAGCTATTATGGTTGAATTTTGAAAAATGTTTGAATGCACAAAAGCTTATGCCTTGTTATTTTTACCAAGGTTGATCTATAGATCCAAATGATTTGAATCCAACGGGCTTGGATTAAGAATTTCAATACCTTTCTAACAAAATTGGTTTCATTCAATTTGGTTTGCTGAATCGAGTTGGGTTGATTTTTGAAACTAGGTACAGAACTGAGTTTGAATATAAATAGAAAAAGCTAAATTCAAACGAGTGGGCTGCGCAGGAAAGGTTAATGGGCCGGCCCAGTGTCACTACGCAGCGCGGGGCGCAACTTACAGGGGGGGTCTACTGGTCAATGGCTCATAAAATGCGAAGCGGTACGGGGCGATGTGGTGCTTGGAATATTTACCCCGTAGCAATTTAATTAGTTTTAATGGCTTTATAAATCATTAAATTCATAGTAAATTAATTGCTTTTCGCAAAAATATAAATGATATACCGATGGAAAGCTGGTTCCATGTAGATCATCAGTATGCAAATGGTCCAGGCAAATACCGTAAGGTTTCGCAGCAATTAAATAAATAGTTTAATGGCTTATTTAGAGTATTAAAATTATAGTAATTCGAATACTACTCAGAAAATTACAAATAATACGTCCCTGGAATCACAATTCTGTGGAGATTTCAGATATAATTTTAGTTTGATCTTTAGGCAACAGAAACTATATGAATCATTTAAAACCCATTAAACACTATTTAAATCATACAAAAAGATCTATAACTCCTATTAGGGTGAATCCAAATGCTAAGGTTTTGTATTGACAATATCTATATAGAGAAATTGCATGCCAAATTATTTGGTACTGTTAAAATAGAAATTCATACAGAAATATTTAAACCCGTTGAAATAGTATTTTAATCATAAGAAAATATCTATAACTCCTTTTTAGGTGAATCGAATTGCTACTGTCTCTAAATTGCATTACCTATCTAGTAGCATCTAGTTCACAATTTAATACGACATAAACATCTTTAGTTCGATTAAAGTGGTATACACCATATTAAATCGATACAACTTTAGTAATAAAAGCATTAGTGCATTAAATGACTTTCCACATGCATCATGTAATCTAATTATGTTCAGAACACTAAATGCAACCATTGTGACTCATTAAATCGTCATGCATGCATCTGTTCATCATTGTTTTCTTGTAATGTTGCACTATTGCATGTTTGCAATGTTTTGAATGGTGTGTTTGTTGTGTTCGCTTCAAACGTTAGATTGCAAGGAGTGCAACTACTGTGATTGCAACTACTATGATTGTAAGTATTGTGGTTATTGTGAAAGAGTCCATTATAATTGTGAGGATTATCTAATCAACTACATCTACAACAAAGGCAAGTGGTGCTATCCTGGTCATAAATGTCCTACTATTTTCCTATGCATTATAGATGTTTTTGTAGAATTGCATATGTAGGAATTGATGTATATATGCTATGCTATGTCCCATATTATTCCCTAGCATTCCTTGTTTATGAGCCACCGTTGGTAGATGTGCTTAGCCATGCTATGATGAACGAGGGCTGGGTTACATCACTGATGTTGATTTTAAATGTGTTGGTTTGCGAAAAGTGAAACAACTTAATCAATGAATCTCCTGGGTGTGATGGGATTGATAATTTTTGGTGGTATCATTGCGGAAAGGCACCCAGGACACTGAGAAAGGATTGGTTTCTTTATTTGGTAACTTACGTGTACAACCATGTGCCAATAATAGAATGGGCGGTTGGTTGGACTCAGTAGGTTGTGGTAACTCGAACCCACGTATCCAGAGATGTAGAATAGTGTAGGTTGGACCGGTGCGTGTCGGGTTTGGGGAGCTACTTCCCGAACGGTTCCTTCTTGGACTTCTCCCTATCATCACCCAATATGAGAGTGGTGGTACGAGCTAGGTTGGCCAAGTCACATGGGTAAAGTGTACTAACCCCTGCAGGGTGTATAAACTAAGTGCTTAGCCGTGTCCCCGGTTATGGACAATTTGAGCGACCTGATACTGATGCTATGATATTTCTCACTCATCCTTATTTCTTAATTACTTAAAACTTGTTGGGTGAACATAATTGGGTAGGAGCACCTAGGAGTGAACCAGAGTGTCCTATTTATCGTATTGGAAAACTACTTTGTTACAAATGTTAGGATAAAACTGTTGATATATATGTTGTTAACCACTTTAGCCTACTTGCCATACATTCAATGTATTGACCATTCGTGGCTGCAATGTTTCATGTTGCAGGTTATATCGTATCTTAGTGATCGTTCATAGGTCGCGAGACTCCACTCAACAATTGTTCGCCTGTGGCACATTTGAAGGATGGAGATCTACCTTGTATTCGTTTTCCGCTGTGTACTTGAATAAATAATGTAAATTCTGGATCATATTCGTTTTATTTATGATGCACAGTTATATTTGGTATCATTTTGTACTGTGTGTGCCAGTGAACCGATCCACGAATTGGCACTATACACATGAACTCAGCCTTATCAGGCGAGGGTGTTACAAGGGGTTATGGTGTTAAACACCATCTACCATACTAAGGAAAGGTAGGTATTATACAAATGGGTTGTACCTAATGGGTATTAAGGGGTAACTATTTGGAGGAGCCAAACATTCCCCATATAAAACATAATATAGTAAAACCATGCAATTTGCATAAAAGAGTAGCTAAAACATGCATAAATAAAATAATGGGGCAAGGCATATGAGCAAGAAGGTGGCTTGCCTGTGACCAGCGAGATGTCCCGTGACTTCTTTAGAATATCAGAATGCCGAATACAATAATAACAAGAAAACCCGATGCTTCCTTCTTCTTGGCGTCACACAATCGCAACTATCGATGTTATCGAGTATACATGCAAACAAACAACACCACAATCAATTCAATGCTTACAACCATCAATACATACAACAAGAAATCATTCAACACAATATATACAACAGTAGGGTGTTGGATGATGGGGTTGATTAGATCGGTAGAAGATGTGGGAACATGGGAAGATGACCCTTTGGATTTGAGGTCTAGGAAATACCTAATAGAGGGGTTTTTGAGAAAGGACTTGATCTGTGTAAGATCAGTGTGCAAACATGATACCCTCAGATAGGTATTGACAAAATGAAGCCATCAAAAGTGGTTTCACTATTTTATCATTTTCCGTGGATTTATAATGGGTTTTATAGTGAATAAAACCCTAGTTTTAGGAAATAAATCACCAGACAATTGCTGGAGCTCCATAAATTGTTTCCTTGGATGATTAGGTAGTATTTAGCGGACTGATTCAATAGGAGTTGGAATCAGTTCAAAACAATTACAAGAATGCCCCTGAGAAATTCTCAAAGACAGTACTGGATGGGATTTGTCTTTTTCACCAGATTAAACCTACAGAAGATTTTGATGTAATTCCAAGGATACTGGTTATATAATGATGATACCTTCCTGAAGAAATTGGAATCACTCTTTTTGCAGTTACAAAACTATTTGGGTGATTTAAGTAGTGAATAAACTATGCATAGAATTGTTTAATTCACCATAATTCAATAAAGGATCAATAAATATTGGGCTCCTTGGTTTTGATTTATATGGGTATATAGGTTTACTGGGAGTTGTAATTAGGTTATTACCTCATTTGGTTTGACCTAGGGAATTTTCTAAGGTCAGAAATGCCCTGTTTTTATTATTTTCTCTACATTTAATATAGGAAGAAATTTTATGTGGGTCCAGTGGGACAAGTAGGGTATGGTTAGTAACTTTAATTTCCAACTGCTTTTACTCCATTTGGATGAGTAAAACTTTCTGGAGATAAAAATGTGTGAAATGGACAGATCTTAGTAGATGAATTTTCTTATTTATTCTCAACATCAAAATGGTACAGCACCAAGTATAAAAGTTAGAGTGGTGACTTAGGTACCTGTGAAAAATAACAACTAAAATTATTTAGGGCCTTTCCGATTTCAAAAATATTTAAACCAGAGGTTCATTTTTCTGGATCTTGGCAAATGAATAAAAGGGAGAAGACTCACGGGCCAGATCTAGGGCAACTAGGCCGCGCAGAGGCAGGCCGGCCCAGCTGTAACATCCCAAAAATATTAAACTAGAATCATCAAACTCTAATCACCAAATTTAGGGTTAACAAAAACTTTTCCCATTAAAAATATGAAAGCATTCATATGAGTGTGCAGTAAAATGTGGATTCTTTTGAATTGCCATGATTATGTGTTTCTTTGCTTGTAAAATGATTCTTAGGTGAAATAAACATCATCTAAACAATCCCCAAACTTTTCCCAAAGACAAACAAATCAAAACAAACAAATTAAGTGAATGGTCACTTTGGCCAAATTAACTCCCATGCCTAATTTGACTATCTCTAACTTTCAGAACTTAACAGAAACTTGTTTGGATCTTTGAACCCCTTGACAGTACTCATAACAAAGTACCAAGGCCCACCTTGTGATCATCCAAAAACATTTGAATGCATAGTTTAAATGACAGTTTAAAATTGAATCTATATCATATGGGAAGATCCCACCTTTTCAAAAACCACTCAAACAAGCTCAATTTTCAAAACCCAAGTATCCACAAAATCCTCAACACATGCCTAGCACACCCACCAAAAATCTTAATTCAAAACTTGAGTTCTTGCGGCCATTTCATCAAACACTTGGAGGCAACAAATCAAACTGGCCAAACTTCACTGTTGTGAGCAGTAATTTGGCTAAGCAATGTTCACCATTGATCACCCTTGTCTCCCCCAGTGCCAACTAGTGCTTTGACCACCCCTAGCCCCTACCCCTTGCACCATACCATGCCAACCCGAGCACCTCCTTGTCAGCCGACCATGGCAAGCTAGCAGGAGCGTTCGCCGTGCCTAGCTACCACGTCCAGGAGGCAGCCCACCGTCCACCGCCACCCCCTGTACAGCGCTCGAACCTTGCCAGCCACTGGACCACACACCCACACCATGCCAAGCTTCTCTGAGCGCATGCCGACAGCGCGCCAGAGCGCCACCCTCGACACACGCCCACAGACTGCGCGCCGCCCTCGCCGCGTGCACGCGTGATCACCACCGTCCCAGCAACCCCGCAGACACCCCCGTTCACGCCCCATGCCTCATAGCCACCGCTCACCGTCGAAGACGCCACCTCTGCCGTGCGGAGCACCGGGCGTTCCCGACCGTTTGCCACCGCCCATACACGCGCATTAAAGCCCTGGAGCATCGCCAAGAGACCACCGATCGATCGCCAACATCGGCCATGCCTCTAGATGCCCGTAGCCGTGTCGCCACCGTTGCCTGCCCATCCCGTTCGGTCTCGCCGTCGAGCCTATAAAAGGAGGCCACCCCCAGCCGATTGAAGCACACCATTTCACTCCCCTCACCTCACTGATCGTCCCACCTCATTCCCGGAGCAAGGCGACCAGCGCATCACCGGAATTGCGCCGGAGCAGGCCGCCTCTGGAGGAGAAGAGCACCGTCGATTTCGTCCACCCCAGGAGCTGCCGCGACCACCCCTGAGTTCGCCGCCGTTGACTTCGTCGTTCAGCCGCAACGCCGACCTTCGCCTGAGCCCCGGTGAGCCTCCCACGACCCCCACTGAGCCGCTAGGGTTTGAGCTCGCCGGTGACTAGTTCATCATCGACGACGACCCTCAGCCGTCGATCTTCATTCTAATCCAACGCACCACATCGCGCCGTACCGCTTCGCGTGTTAAGAGTCACTAACCAGTAGACCTGCCCTGTCAGTTGCGCCCCGCGCTGCGGAGTGACACTGGGCCAGCCCGTTAACCTTTCCCGCGCAGCCCACTCGTTTGAATTTAGCTTTTTTCTTTTTATATTCAACCTAGCTCGATTCAGTGAACCAAATTGAATGAAACCAATTTTGTTAGAATCATATTGAAATGTTTAATCCAAGCCTGTTGGATTCAAATCATTTGGATTTGTAGATCAACCTTGGTAAAAATAACAAGGCAGAAGATCTTCTGCATTCAAACATTTTTCAAATTTAAACTATAACAGCTTTTGAGTTGATTACAACTCTCAAAAATCATATTTGATCATACCTTTCAGAATATATAAAAACATATGGGTTTACTTATAGAAATAATGTTCAAGTAATAAAAGAATGCCACATAGGCATTTCTAACCACTTTAATAATTTAAAATAAAAAGGTTAAACCTTATTAAATTGTGACACCACTTTAAATCACATTCCTAGGTACTGAAATATGTGGTGATGACATGTGTCAACATGATCCCATGTTTGGTTTGGAGAATATTAAATCTTAAGTAGTTTTTCAATGAGTAGAAATTAGTTTTCTAAAAATAAATAAATAATGCAAGTGTTTTAATCTTGAATGTTAGTGATGATGCTAGATCATCTATAGAACCCTTGTGTGTGATGATTGAAAGTAGTTAAGTATTGTTTGGTGATTGTGTACCTTGTATTTATTCATAGACACTAGTACCGACCAAGGATACGAGGAGGAAGGATGATACTACGAAGAAGAAGCCGAGGAGAACTTCAACCACTGCTCTGCACAAGGCAAGCCTTACTAATCAAGTTGACCTATGCAAGCTTATACTGATACTGGTGCAAGCCAATACTTGTGTAAGATCCCTCCTTTATAAAGGAAAAGGATCCCTGTGATTGCAATGCTAGTCCCTGGATCATTGCTAGCATCCACAGTTTAAGATGAAGTACACACATACAAAGGTCATTTATTACAGCCATTCCAGAGATAAACATAGTTCTTACAACTCCAAGGCCACAGGCCTAATACAAGAGTTTGAATAAGTAAATAAATAAAAGTCTTCATCTTCATGTGCCACAGGAAAACATGTTGAGTGTAGACTCATGACACCTAATCCTCATCAGAGTAACCTGCAACATCACAAGTTACAGCCACAGTGGGTCAATACTTTGGAATAGTATTGGCAAGTGATACCTTAGTAAAATTTTAAGTGGTCTAGATAATATATGCAATTTTGGCTATGTGTAGCTTGGCTTGCTTTGCTCAAAATAGGTTTTCCCTATTAGTTGAAATCACTAAGTTTTTCTTTGTCAAAAACTTTTCCCAAGGAACCACCAATAGACATTGAGGTCCTTCACCCTTGTTCACCCACAAATTTTACTTAGAAATTGGGATGAGGAGATTCTTGATAGCTTCCATGTCTTGATGCTCAAGTTGTCCATTGCCATGGACTTGGATAAGTACTTAGATTTTTTCATCTGCAGAGGTTGTGCACTTTCCCCACCAGACTTGGTTTCACCAAGACAGGACCTTTCAGAAGCCTTCCCTTAGACCAAATGGACGCGCTCCAACCTATCATTCCCACTACCACCAACTGTCCAAATGGCTAAGTTCTAGCAGCCTATATGGTCCAGGCAGAGCCCATATTGCCAAGTGGCTACACTAGAAGCTTCTTAACACTTGGCCTCTAAAATCTCTTTGTTCCTGGGTGGCTTACCACAAGTGAGATACACAAGGTAAACCATAGAAATGGGCCTTGTGTAACCACTCAACATAAACCTTTCCTTCCATTCCACCCAGGTGTTTCATTAACTTAGTTGTTTTATGTCACATCCCAAGATTTTCCAAATCTTGTAATGTGAAAAATAAATGAATAAAATAAAACTTTGTTGATTTTCAGGGTAAGAAGAAACTTTTGAATCCAATAGGATTTAATATCCAAGTTTATTAAAAATAAAGGTTTTGCTATTTTAATTAAACATCAAAACTTATTTATTTATTTAAAACAAGTTTTCCAAGTATTCTTTATTTTCAAATAAAACCTACTGATTTGGTTTTGAAAATAATTAAATTTCAAATAAAGTTTTGAATAAATCAAAATCCTATTTGATCTATTAACTAATGTCCATTTTATTTAATTAATAATGGACCCTAAAGTAAAAATATTATTTTATTTTGGACTTTGGTTTATGTTGTTAAACAAAACCAAATTCAATTGCAAAGTGTGATGAATGTTTGAATTGTTTTGAATGTTTGATTTGTTGTTTGAAATTCAAAACAGAAAACAGAATTGGAAAAGAATAAAGCATTCAGAAGAAAAAAATATAGAAATGGACTCAGCCCAACTGGCCAAGCCCAACGAGCCCAGCTTCTCTCCCCCACGCGCGAAGCGTTTTCTACCTAAACGCACACCCGCAGAGCGACTGACGAGTGGACCCCTCCCCCTCACTCCCTTTCTCGCTGACAAGCATGCCCCACCTCTCCAGCTCATCTTCTTCCTCCACGTGACGACTACGCCGGCCGTTTCCTGCCGTTGATGCCGCGGTTAAATTCGCCTTAACGCCTTCGCCATTACTCGCTGCGACCACGCACGTTAAAGCGCCCACTCCTCCTCTTCCTTTCCCCTCAGACTCCACGCTCTGAACGCCACCAGGCTGCCCTGAATCAAAGCAGCAACGTCACTGCTCCGACCACCGTTCCTCCTCGATTCCGGCCCAACCTCGCCACCCCTTGCCTCCCTGAGCACACGACCATGACCCTCACTCCCAGGCGCACCTGTCTGTGCCCTCCGTTCAACCGCGGGTGCCCCTGAGCGTCGACTTCGACAACCACTGACCGGGCCGCCGCGTCTGCCTCTCTCCGGCGAAGTTCCCTGGTAAGAACCGACCACCCCGAGCCCTCTCCTTAACGCACACAGCTTCGCCTTGATCTTGCGCTTCTAACCGCATCCTCGTATTGCCTCGTAGTGAACCACAGCATCGCCTCCGACCACGACCAGAGCCGCTCGACGCCGTTCCTCACTCCGGCGAGCGATTACTTCCACGCCAGTGCGCCCCTCGACCAACCGACCACGCCTCGAGCATCACCACATCCTTGCGATCACGGTGAGCATCCTCGTTTCCTCTATTGCTTCCTGTAGCTGCCGTAGCACCGCCACCTGAGCGTCGCCGCCAGTCGCCGCCGCGCAGCGCCGCCAGTTCCTGGTCGAGTTGCTGTGGACCGTAGGATTTAGATCCAAGCGTTGCGATAGATTGACTAATCGAAGGGGTATCATAGGATCAGAGCCGCACAGATCTCTTTTAATCCAACGGCCTGTATCTGTTGATCCAAGCGAACCGTTATTGTCTAATCAGAAACAGCCACGTGGACTGGATTCGATTTAAAACAGATTTTGGATCTGATTAGAATGCAAATTTGTAATTGGTATAACTTTTGATCCACACGTCCAAAAATTTCAAATTTTATATCAATGGAATCAGTGGAACAAGCCCTAGCCAACCATGCAATGTGTTTAGTAAAAAGCTTCTGGTAAAATGTTTGTTTTTGCAGAAACATTTGTATGCTTGTTTAGATTAGAAAAATTATTTCAAATTGATTTTGAGGTTGAAACCTTTGCAAATTGGTTTATTGTGAACCTACTGACCCTAGGAACCAACCCATGGTTTTAAAAATGGATTTGGTGAAGTGTAGGAATAAAAACTTGAATTAGCCCATTTCTAGCCAAATAAAAACATTGATTTTTGTTATGGAAATGACTTTGGAGTAAAAACTTTGGGAAAATGATTTGGATCAAACCTACTGACCCTAAACACCAAGTTTTTAGAATTAACAACTTATTTGGTGAACAACATAAAGTTGTTGCTTTGATAAAAACATTTTCCACCACATAAAATAATAATTGGATTTAAAAATGGTTTATAGACAAAACCTTTTTGCAAATGACTTTGCCACTTTAGAAAATGACCACTTTGAACCTTACAAAGTTTAGAAGCCTAGTGGAGACCACCTTTTCAAATAAAACTATCTTTTGCATGCTTGCATGCATGACTTAGTTCCTATGATTTTATGTGTGTGATGTATTGATTGAATATTGGTTGGAATGCAAGTTGATTTTGTGTTTGCTTGATTGATTTGTAGTGAAGTTAGAAAAGTGTGAAACTAGCAAGATCAAGAAGTGAACCAACATTCCCTACCAAAAAGGCAAGTGACACTATCATCTAAAGTCCTACTATTTTCATTATACTTAGTGGATTTTGAAACATGCATGAAAAGAATTTCTATAATTATGCTATGCTAAATCCTAATAGGATACCCTATACATTCCTTAGTGGAAACAATGTAGTTGTTACATGCTTAGCCATGCTATATTTTGAAAAGAGATACATGTTGGGATTTTATGAAGTTGAGAGAAGGACTTGTGATTTTATATAATAAAACAAGGACTCAATGAACCACCTGGGTGGACAAGGATACTTTGAGTTTTGGAGAAGGTGGCAACAAAAGGAACCATGTCTATGGCAATATCTTTGGGTTGTGCTCCAAAAGAAAACCACCCAGGAAACTTAGAGATTGAACATGTTTCTCCAATTGTGGCTTTCGTGTACAACCACATGCTACTTATGGCTCTGGCTTAGTCAACTACATTGGGAAGACCCATGCATTGTCTTCAGGTTACTGAAAATGAGGGACCTGGAATCCTACATGGGTACTGAAGATAAGCTAGCAATGGTGTATGGGAGGACCCTCTGGAAAGACTTCGTCAATTCTCAATCTGCCAGTACTCCATCCTGGTGAGTACCAATCCAGTGTGACATGTGGGTAAAGTGTACAACTTCTACAGAAGATAATAAAATCTAAGTACTTAGCCGTGTCCCCGGTTATGGACAATACTGAGCAACTAAAGCTTGAAGCTATGGGAAATCTCGACATTCCAATTTCTAAAAGAAAAACTTTTAAGTGACAACAAAAGACTTGATGCACTTGGGGGTACCAAGGAGCTCAAGAGATTTTGATAAAACTTGATGCACTTGGGGGTACCAAGGAGCTCAAGAGATTTTGATAAAACTTGATGCACTTGGGGGTACCAAGGAGCTCAAGAGATTTTTGACAAGGACTTGAACATTTGGGGATTTACCAAGGAGTTCAAGGGATTTTGATAAAGAGATTTGACAAAAGATCAAAACCATTTTGAAAAGATAGGATAAATTTTCTTCTGCAAATGAGCCTTAAAACCCTACTTAGCCAAAAATGCATGTAATGATAGGATCCACTTATATTCAACATAGTAGTGAAACTTGCCAATACAATTCAAATGTATTGACCCTTGTGGCTGTAACTTGTAATGTTGCAGGTTTGATTGATTTTAGTGAAGATTGATTGATTAGGATTACAAAGTCTACAACCAACATGTTTGCCTGTGGCACTTTGAAGATGAAGGACCCCATGCTTATAGTTATTCCGCTGCAATGTAATGTAATAGACAAATGAGCTATGTAAGATGTAATAAAATTATGTTATTCCTGGTTATAAAGTTATATTATGACCTTTGTTTCTTGATATTACATCTTAACTGTGGATGCTAGCTATTGATCCAGGGACTAGCATTGTAAACACAGGGGACTCTACCTTATTTAAAGGTTGGGACCCTTACATTTTATTAGGCAAAACACAAGTCCAAAGGACTTAGAAATATTTTCATCATAGCATGTATATATTTTACCAACCCTTGGTTGCTACTAGCTAGGCTAAGCATGGCATAGATAGTAACTTAACTTAGAAATTCCCTAGAATTTCTACAACTACTAGGATTTCCCAACATGGCATATAAGCAAAATATAGCATGCAAGTCTAACAAAATATTTCTAATGCTTAGTAGAAAACATAGGAATGATAATATTCATGAAGTACCACTTGCCTTGGTAGTTGGGAGAGTAGCACTCCTCACAATCACAATCACTAGCACCAAAATCTACACAAAGATTGGTAGCAACAAATTACACCCAAAACATATACAATCAAAAATATATGCATGCATGCAAGATGGTAAATGATGATTTTTAAAATTCAACCAAGCAAGTAAACAGTACTGATTCACTAACAAGTTGAAAACTTGCCAAACAACCAATATTTAAACCCTAAATCAATTCCTAAACATTTCATAAACTCTAATTAGTCCTACACAAGTTTCTACAAACAAAACCCTTTTAACAGAAGGTAAACATTAAACACATTGCATATTTAGAAAGAGCTTGCTCTCTTGATTCCAACGGTATAAAATTTGTAAAATTCTAACGTGGGGATCAAAAGTTATAGCCCAATCAAATTTGAATAACAATCAGATTCAAATTCTGTTTTTAAACTCTAACAGCTGCCACGCGGCGCTATCCTATTGGCGCGTACCGGTTCGCACGGATCAGTCGACGCAGATCGTTGGATTAAAGTGATCGCGCACGGCTCAGATCTAAACGTACCGTTTTGTTAAGTGATTCTGTTGCACGCGTTAGATCTAGATCTAACGGCTCTTGATCAAATGACCAAGGTCTGGCGGCGCGCGGCGACGGCGAGCGGCGGCGCGCTTGGTCTACGGCATCGCGGTGGATACAGAGAGGGCTGGGGTCAGTGGAAATGCTTACCAGACTCGCAGCAACGCACTGAAGCTCAACGTGGTGGTAGCTTGGCAAGGGGCGCGCTATAGTGGCCGTGGGATCTCGTCGGAATGGATGACAGAGTCGGGCTCGGGTGGATGGCGACGTTGGCGATGTTCTGCTCCGCCCTAACGCAAACGGAGGGCATCAGTGGGTGCGCATAGGTCAGGCGAACAAGTCAGCGTCAAAGGGAAGGCACGGGGCGGTCGTTTTTTACCTTAATTGCTTGCCGGAGTTGGAGACGACATCGGGGACTGGTAGTGCTCGTTGGAGTCGACGGCCTGGAGCAGTACAGGACGAACTAGAGGTGTCAGTAGAAGCGCAAGGAGGTTGCGAAGCTGTTCGCATGAACCAGAGAGGAAGGGGCGCACGGGGTTTACCAGGATTGGTCGCCGGAGTAGGTTCTGTCTGCGGCGGTGCAAGGGCGAATACTGGCAGCCTGGTGGCGCTTCTGTCTGGCTTTGTTGGGGGAAATGGCCGCGAGGGGGAGAGGTTTATGTAGCCGGAGCTAGGCATGGATTTACTCATGGAATCAATGGGAATCAACGCGACAGTGACTACGGCGAGTAACGGCGGAGTGAGCGTCGCAGGCGCGCGTGATTGACGAAGACGACGACGTGGTCACGGGTCCACTTGTCAGCGAATAAAACAGAGAGGGGGTGGGGTCCGGGCGTCAGCGACTCTATGGGTGCGTCTGCGAGTGAAAGAGAGAGAGGGGGAACCCGGGTGGGCTTAATGGGTTGCTTTCTCAGTTGGGCTAAATTAGCAGCGCCAGCCTTTTTCCTTTTCTTTATTCCTTTTCTATTTCTGTTTTGAATTTCTGGAATGAATTTCAAATGATTTCGAAAGCTTTTTGAATTCAAACTTTTCTAGGATATTTGCAGTGTGCAATAGTCACAAATCTGGGCATAAAACCAAGTGGTCACTTTGAATTGGCTTGGTCATTTGGAATAAAATAGAATAAACAGTGACATAGCACTTGTTTTATATTGGTTTGGAAATTGGTTTTCAAATTTGTATTTGCTTTGAAATTTTAGTTTAAACCTTAGCAATCTAGCAAAACAACCTGAGAGAAATAAGACATCAAAGTTTGGTTTCATGAACAACAATCTCTTATTAGAGAGTAGCATTTGTTTCAAATGCTGATCACATAAAATAATGATGTCATATGCTCCTGTTTTGAAATGGTTTTCTGAAATTGAAACCCTAAATGATTATTGATGCATGGAAGATATGCATGAGTTTGAAACATTATTTTGAGGATGTTACAAATCTAACCCCCTTAAGGTGAATCTCGCCCTCGAGATTCGGATTGGCTAGCAAATAGGTGAGGGTGGTCTTTCCGAAGATCATCTTCTCTTTCCCATGTTGCTTCCTCTTCGGAATGATGGTTCCACTGAACTTTGCAAAACTTGATAGTCTTAGTCCGTGTGACTCTTTCTGCAGTCTCAAGAATCTTGATAGGTTTCTCTTCATAAGTGAGATCACTTTCTAGTTGAACCTCCTCCAAAGGTATAGTATCCTTCAAAGAAGTTTCCTCCATTTCTGGATGACATTTCTTAAGTTGACTCACATGAAACACATTATGGACAGCTGACAGGTATTCTGGCAGTTCAATTTCATAGGCAACTTCTCCTTTGTGACTCAGAATCTTGAATGGTCCAACATATCTTGGTGCCAATTTTCCTTTGACTCCGAATCTCTTCACTCCACGAAGTGGTGACACTCTAAGATAGGCTCTATCACCAACTTCGTAGGTGACTTCTCTACGCTTAGGATCCGCGTAGCTTTTCTGTCAGGACTGTGCTATCTTCAACCTGTCCTTAACCAACTTGACCTTCTCTTCAGCTTCTTTGATAAGATCTGGCCCGAATAAACTTCTTTCTCCCACACCATTCCATAACAATGGGGTGGTACACTTTCTTCCGTAGAGAAACTCAAATGGTGCCATCTCAATGCTGGCTTGATATCTGTTGTTATAAGAAAATTCTGCGTAAGGCAGACTTTCATCCCAACTGGCTCCATAGTCTAGGGCACATGCCCTCAACATGTCTTCGAGAATCTGATTAGTCCTTTCGGTTTGTCCATCGGTTTGAGGATGAAAAGCAGTACTGGATTCCAACCTCGTTCCCAATGACTCATGTAACTGTCTCCAAAAATGGGAAGTGAACTGGGTTCCCCTATCAGACACAATACTCTTGGGCACTCCATGTAGACATACAATTCTACTCATGTAGATCTTAGCCAACTTAGCACTTGTATATGTTGTCTTCACGGGTATGAAATGAGCCACTTTAGTTAGGCGATCCACTACTACCCAAATAGAATCATATCCTGACCTGGTCCTTGGTAATCCGGTAATGAAATCCATACCAATCTTGTCCCACTTCCAATCAGGAATAGGTACTGGTTGAAGCAAACCTGCTGGTTTCTGATGTTCCGCTTTCACTCTACTACACACATCACACAAGGCAATATGTTCGGCGATGTCCTTCTTGAGATTATTCCACCAAAACCTTTCCTTCATGTCCATGTACATTTTGGTGTTACCCGGATGAATGGAATACGGCGAGTTGTGTGCTTCTTGCAAAATTAGTTTCCGCAGCTCCGGATCTTGTGGAACACAGATACGTTTCCCATGTCATAAAGTACCCTGTTCGTCTTCATGGAACCCTTTGGCTTTTCCTTTGCCAATCTTTTCTTTAATCTCTTCAATTTCCTTATCAATCTTCTGGGCTTCTTTGATCTTGTCCAACAAAGTGGGTTGAACATCCAAAGTCATGAGATGTCCTTCAGGCACAATCTCCAATCTGAGTTTTCTAAATTGGGTACACAGATCATCTGGCAATTCTCCTTTGGTAAGGCCATTCACAAAAACCTTACGACTTAGAGCATCTGCTACAACATTTGCTTTACCGGGGTGGTATTGCAAACTTATGTCATAGTCCTTGATAAGTTCTAGCCATCTTCTTTGTCTCATATTAATTTCCTTCTGGGTGAAGATATACTTCAAACTTTTGTGATCCGTGAACACTTCACAACGTTTTCCCAAAAGATAGTGTCTCCATGTTTTGAGTGCATGGACAACAGAGGCTAACTCTAAATCATGAGTAGGGTAGTTCACTTCATGAGTTTTGAGTTATCTCGAGGCATACGCCACAACTTTACCGTCTTGCATAAGTACTGCACCCAAACCCTGATGAGATGTGTCACAATATACTTGGAAATCTTTTTACAAATCTGGCAGACACAAGACTGGTGCTGTCACAAGTCTCTTCTTCAATTCCTGAAAGCTGAGTTCACAACCTTCAGACCAAGCAAACTTCTTGTCTTTCTTTAGCAATTCAGTCATAGGCTTAGCTACCTTGGAGAAATTTTCAATGAACCTTCGGTAGTAACCTGCTAAGCCAAGGAAACTACGAACCTCTTTCACTGACTTGGGAGATTCCCATTCTGTCACAGCTGAAACTTTAGCAGGATCAACTGCTACACCATCCTTTGTCATAACATGTCCAAGAAATCCAACTTCATTCAACCAGAATTCACACTTGCTGAATTTGGCATAAAGTTTATGCTCTCTTAACTTCTCAAGTATTAAACGCAAATGTCCTTCATGCTCTTCTTTGCTCTTGGAGTAGACTAAGATGTCATCGATGAAAACGACAACAAACTTGTCAAGGAATTCCATGAACACCTTGTTCTTCATATTCATGAAGTATGCTGGAGCATTGGTCAAACCAAATGGCATTACGGTATACTCATACAATCCATACCTTGTAGTGAACGTTGTCTTAGGTATGTCTTGTTCTCTTATCTTGAGTTGAAAATAACCTGACCGGAGATCAATCTTTGAGAACACGCAAGCTCCTTCTAGCTGATCAAACAAGTCATTGATTCTAGGCAAAGGGTATTTGTTCTTGATAGTTACCTCGTTGAGTGAACGGTAATCTATGCATAACCTTTGACTTCTATCTTTCTTCTCCATGAACAAAACTGGGGCTCCCCAAGATGAAGAACTTGGTTGAATAAATCCTTTCTGCAACTGTTCTCCAAGTTGTTTCTTGAGTTCTTTCAGTTCATCCACTGACATTTTATATGGTCTCTTTGCTATTGGTCCAGACCCTGGTACCAAATCTATAAGAAACTCCACATCTCTATCTGGTGGCATTCCCGGCAATTCTTCCGAAAACACATCCGGATACTCACTCACAATTGGCACACTGTCCATGCTAACCCCCTTAAGAGAATTTAGCTTACTTCCTTTTGATTCAAAGTTGGACTTGAATTTAATCCGTTTTCTTTCCGGGGTTGTGAGTGCAATAGTACGATTAGCACAACCTAGTACTCCTTCATACTTAGCCATCCAATCCATTCCCAATATTACGTCCAGTCCTTGGGAATCTAGGATTATCAGACTCACTGGAAATTTATGCTTTCCAAACTCTATTACTAGATCCCGGCATCCAAGACTTACTATCATATATCCACCCAGAGAACTAACTTTTATTGGACACCCAATGTTTTCAGTTGGAAACCCATTTCTATCAACAAATGCTTTTGATATGAATGAATGCGATGCTCCAGTATCAAAAAGAACAAATGCTGGAATAGAATTGAGTCTGAACTTACCAGCAACAGCATCAGGCTCCTCATAGACCTCCTCCACACTGATGTGGTTCACCTGTCCTTTCTGAAAAGGGTTGGGCTTGTTGGGTCCTTCAACTTTCTTTTCTGGGCATTCATTTGCATAATGCCCCATCTTCTTGCACTTGAAGCATTCAACCTGACTTATGTCTTTCTTGACAGGCTGGCTTCCACTTCCACTTCCATTACCACTGTGGTGGCTCTTGTATCCACCCTTGTGGTTCTTGTACTTGTCATTGTCATGACTACGGTGATGCTTGTTGTCATGACGGTTGTGGTTGTGGTGCTTGTTGAATTTCCCATGCTTGTGGGATTCTGAGCTTCCACTGTCATCATAATGGGAACGTTTGTGAGACGATCCCGAGTTGTGCTTGTCTGAGTGCTTTCTCTTCCTACTTTCAACTTGCTTCATTTTGTTCTCCAAAATAGCAGCCTTGTCACAGAGAGACTGATAAGTGGGAACATAGGCCACAGCCAACTGCAGATTCAGATCATCATCGAACCCTTCGAGGAACTTTTCTTTCCTCTTAGCATCTGTGTCAACTTCATCTGGTGCATATCGCTCCAGATTGTTGAACTCCTCAATATATTCGGCCACGCTGTGGTGGCGCTGCTTCAGGTTATGGAACTCCTTCTTTTTCAGACTCATCACTCCAGATGAGATATGAGCAGTACGAAAGCCATCCTCGAAGATAGCCCATGTCACATCTTCGATGGGAGTGGTGATCTGGAAGTTGTCCCACCAAGTGGCGGCTGGTCCTTCCAGCAAATGTGCTGCAAATCTGACCTTTTCAGCATCCGTACAGCCCACGGTTACCAAGTCCTTGTTCACAGAACGTAGCCAATCATTTGCCACCATGGGATCAGTCGTCCCTGAGAACTTTGCTGGCCTCAATCTCAAGAACCTGGTAAGCATATCAAAACCCGGTGGGTTGTTTTTGTTATTGTTGTTGTTATTGTTGTTGTTATTGTTGTTGTTTTGGTTCTGGATGAACGTCGTCATCATCTGCATCAGCTGAGTTTGAGCGGTCATCATTTGCTGCATTTCTGGAGTGTTGTTGTTGTTGTTGGGGTTGGGGTTTGCACGACGGGGAGGCATCTGTGGTTTGTTCAATAAAGATAAGAATGAGATACCCATAGATGTTTTCATGCACATTACATCACATAAGCAAACACAAAGCATGCAACACAATGATAAAGGTTCAACAACAAGATAACAAGTTCGCAAAGTAAAACACACAAGTAGCAAGCCATCCACATGTCGGATGGTCAAATAACAAGTTCTCAAACAACAAGTATGATAATAAATGATAAATGAGTAGTCAAATCTACTCCTCGGCATAAATCTCCTCCTCGACAAAGGTAAGACCTGCGTTCTCCATCGCGGTCTTGTAATCCTCGACACTAGTGGTCAAGGTCTCTATCTTGGCTTTGAGAGTCCTGTTCTGGGAACGAAGTCTCTCAATCACCGTCTGCTGCTGCTCGAGCTCGAAGTCCTTGGATTGCAGTTCTTCAGTCATGTCCCGGATCTTCTTGTTCCTATCCTGGACACGCTTCTCCTGACTCTTGAACTTCCTGTCCTGGCTCTCGAACTTCACCTCCATTTCCTTGACTATCTCGTCTTGCTCCGCGAAGATCTTGTCCTTCTCTCGAAGCTGCACCTGGAGTTCGTCATTGTTGAGCATGACGTTGGTCCTGTCAGTGTCCACGTGCCTAATGAGAGACTCTAAGTCCTGGAGGTACAGGCGAATCGGCTCTATTGTGTCCCTCGAATCGTCCTCGAAGTCAATGGACTCTCCATCCTCATCACGTCTACCAAACACGTGGAAGTGAGTACCTCTAACCTGTCGGGAGTGTCTCCCTAGCAGACGTCCTATCAGATCCTGCATAACTACCTCAAGGCCTCTCTCCTTGTCATCATGCATGAGCTTGAAGACGATGGCCTCTGTGGTAGGCTCTGTCTGGCGTCCGGGCTGGTTAACCTTGAAGCCCCAGAGGTCCTTCCTCTCAAACTTGGTGAGGGGAAGCACCATGATGGTAGGAAGAGGAAGATTGAGCAAAGTAGTAAGCTCAACGATACGAGGACCAAAGCGAGTAACCTGGAACTCCTCAACAGTGCTGATGGTAACAGTAGGCATCTATTTATAAGATAGAAAAGTTAGAACAACACAATTCAAGATAAAACAAAAGACAAAACATCACACACATATCCTTGGAAATCAAAACACACAAGTCATGGCATACATGGATCCATTACAACAACCAAGGTTCAACTTATTTTAAAGTCACATTTTGGAAAATAAGGTGATAAGTGGTGGTCCAACTAGCGAAGTACGTTTACAATCCTATCTCACTAGATCTGTTGGCTAACACAATGTTTCTAGAAGCAATCAGCCTATCTTGCTCACATGACTCCATCACTAAGTCTATAATGTCTCCTCTTAAGGTTTGGTTGGTAGCTTCCAACTCTTGGGTATGTTCCTTTTCTTTCTTTAGATCATTTTGGAGGTTGAGCATTCTGCACTTGACTCTATCACCAAGTTCTTTGATGGTCTTCCAAGCTGCATCCTTTGCTGATTCAAAGAATGTAGTGTGCACCACTGAATTGGTGAACATGCAGAATCCTTTTTCCTGATGATTGTCTTCCTTGTTTTTATACAAGTGAAGTTGCACCCACCAGTATTCCACTCCTTCATCCATCACAGGAAAACCCTTATACACAACTGCACCTTGTATCTCTAATGCAACCATGAGGTCCTTGAGAGCCTTGGGCAATTCTGTCTCACACTCCAAAGTCATTGTCATGAGTGGTCCTTTCCTCACGGCTTCGTTGATGGAGTTCATCTACAAATAGAGATGAGAGAGAAGATTAGAAAAGTTTTACGAGAAGAATAGACAAGTGTAGAAGTTGAAAAATTTTCCTTAGTGGTTTCCAATCCTAGGGTCATAATCCTATAGGCAACACAGTGCTCTGATACCATCTGTAAGATCCCTCCTTTATAAAGGAAAAGGATCCCTGTGATTGCAATGCTAGTCCCTGGATCATTGCTAGCATCCATAGTTTAAGATGAAGTACATAGATACAAAGGTCATTTATTACAGCCATTCCAGAGATAAACATAGTTCTTACAACTCCAAGGCCACAGGCCTAATACAAGAGTTTGAATAAGTAAATAAATAAAAGTCTTCATCTTCATGTGCCACAGGTAAACATGTTGAGTGTAGACTCATGACACCTAATCCTCACCAGAGTAACCTGCAACATCACAAGTTACAGCCACAGTGGGTCAATACTTTGGAATAGTATTGGCAAGTGATACCTTAGTAAAATTTTAAGTGGTCTAGATACTCTATGCAATTTTGGCTATGTGTAGCTTGGCTTGCTTTGCTCAAAATAGGTTTTTCCTATTAGTTGAAATCACTAAGTTTTTCTTTGTCAAAAACTTTTCCCAAGGAACCACCAATAGACATTGAGGTCCTTCACCCTTGTTCACCCACAAATTTTACTTAGAAATTGGGATGAGGATATTCTTGATAGCTTCCATGTCTTGATGCTCAAGTTGTCCATTGCCATGGACTTGGCTAAGTACTTAGATTTTTCCATCTGTAGAGGTTGTGCACTTTCCCCACCAGACTTGGTTTCACCAAGACAGGACCTTTCAGAAGCCTTCCCTTAGACCAAATGGACGCGCTCCAACCTATCATTCCCACTACCACCAACTGTCCAAATGTCTAAGTTCTAGCAACCTATATGGTCCAGGCAGAACCCATATTGCCAAGTGGATGCACTAGAAGCTTCTTAACACTTGGCCTCTAAAATATCTTTGTTCCTGGGTGGCTTACCACAAGTGAGATACACAAGGTAAACCATAGAAATGGGCCTTGTGTAACCACTCAACATAAACCTTTCCTTCCATTCCACCCAGGTGTTTCATTAACTTAGTTGTTTTATTAGGCAAAACACAAGTCCAAAGGACTTAGAAATATTTTCATCATAGCATGTATATATTTTACCAACCCTTGGTTGCTACTAGCTAGGCTAAGCATGGCATAGATAGTAACTTAACTTAGAAATTCCCTAGCATTTCTACAACTACTAGGATTTCTCAACATGGCATATAAGCAAAATATAGCATGCAAGTCTAACAAAATATTTCTAATGCTTGGTAGAAAACATAGGAATGATAATATTCATGAAGTACCACTTGCCTTGGTAGTTGGGAGAGTAGCACTCCTCACAATCACAATCACTAGCACCAAAATCTACACAAAGATTGGTAGCAACAAATTACACCCAAAACATATACAATCAAAAATATATGCATGCATGCAAGATGGTAAATGATGATTTTTAAAATTCAACCAAGCAAGTAAACAGTACTGATTCACTAACAAGTTGAAAACTTGCCAAACAACCAATATTTAAACCCTAAATCAATTCCTAAACATTTCATAAACTCTAATTAGTCCTACACAAGTTTCTGAAAACAAAACCCTTTTAACAGAAGCTAAACATTAAACACATTGCATATTTAGAAAGAGCTTGATCTCCTGATTCCAACGGTATAAAATTTGTCAAATTCTAACGTGGGGATCAAAAGTTATAGCCCAATCAAATTTGAATAACAATCAGATTCAAATTCTGTTTTTAAACTCTAACAGCTGCCACGCGGCGCTATCCTATTGGCGCGTACCGTTTTGCATGGATCGGTCGACGCAGATCGTTGGATTAAATTGATCGCGCACGGCTCAGATCTAAACGTACCGTTTCGTTAAGTGATTCTGTTGCACGCGTTAGATCTAGATCTAATGGCTCTTGATCAAATGACCAAGGTCTGGCGGCGCGCGGCGACGGCGAGCGGCGGCGCGCTCAGTCTACGGCATCGCGTTGGATACAGAGAGGGCTGGGGTCAGTGGAAATGCTTACCAGACTCGCAGCGACGCACTGAAGCTCAACGTGGTGGTAGCTTGGCAAGGGGCACGCTGTAGTGGCTGTGGGATCTCGTCGGAGTGGATGACAGAGTCGGGCTCGGTGGATGGCGACGTTGGCGATGTTCTGCTCCGCCCTAACGCAAACGGAGGGCATCAGTGGGTGCGCATAGGTCAGGCGAACAAGTCAGCGTCAAAGGGAAGGCACGGGGCGGTCTGTTTTTACCTTAATTTCTTGTCGGAGTTGGAGACGGCGTCGGGGACTGGTAGTGCTCGTTGGAGTCGACGTCCTGGAGCAGTATAGGACGAACTAGAGGTGTCAGTAGGAGCGCAAGGAGGTTGCGAAGCTGTTCGCATGAACCAGAGAGGAAGGGGCGCACGGGGTTTACCAGGATTGGTCGCCGGAGTAGGTTCTGTCTGCGGCGGTGCAAGGGCGAATACTGGCAGCCTGGTGGCGCTTCTGTCTAGCTTTGTTGGGGGAAATGGCCGCTAGGGGGAGAGGTTTATGTAGCAGGAGCTGGGCGTGGAGTTACTCGCGGAATCAATGGGAATCAACGCGGCAGTGACTGCGGCGAGTAACGGTGGAGTGAGCGTCGCAGGCGCGCGTGATTGACGAAGACAACGACGTGGTCACGGGTCCACTTGTCAGCGAATAGAACAGAGAGGGGGTGGGGTCTGGGCGTCAACGACTCTGTGGGTGTGTCTGCGAGTGAAAGAGAGAGAGAGGGGGAACCCGGGTGGGCTTAATGGGCTGCTTTATCAGTTGGGCTAAATTAGCAGCGCCAGCCTTTTTCCTTTTCTTTATTCCTTTTCTATTTCTGTTTTGAATTTCTGGAATGAATTTCAAATGATTTCAAAAGCTTTTTGAATTCAAAATTTTCCAGGATTTTTGCAGTGTGCAATAGTCACAAATCTGGGCATAAAACCAAGTGGTCACTTTGAATTGGCTTGGTCATTTGGAATAAAATAGAATAAACAGTGACATGGCACTTGTTTTATATTGGTTTTGAAATTGGTTTTCAAATTTGTATTTGCTTTGAAATTTTAGTTTAAACCTTATCAATCTAGCAAAACAACCTGAGAGCAATAAGACATCAAAGTTTGGTTTCATGAACAACAATATCTTATTAGAGAGTAGCATTTGTTTCAAATGTTGATCACATAAAATAATGAGCTCATATGCTCCTGTTTTGAAATGGTTTTCTGAAATTGAAACCCTAAATGATTATGGATGCATGGATGATATGCATGAGTTTGAAACATGATTTTGAGGATGTTACAACTTGCAAGCTATTAACTTAGCAAGCTTATACTGATACCTATGCAAGCAAATACTTGCTTGTTACCATGCCAACCATATGCCTTAAGCATATGTGATCATACTCACTTGATAACCCAATCCTAGTTTTACTTGCAAGCTTTCTACTTTATTTATTTATCAAAGCTATTACTTAGAACTTACTTAAGAGAATTGTAGATTCTAGAAAGATAATTGAAGGTTGCATAAAGAGCATAAAATTTGGCCTAAGCTAGATAATCTTGATGTCATCCTAAGGCATGAGATTGAACTTAGTTAAACTCCACTAATTTATCACCCCTCATTAGTATTCACTCCCATGTGTATATGCTAGTGCTAAGCATAAAACTTGATCAACTTTAGATGGGAATACTTGGTGGAAAATGGTTATGAAAACCTTGGAATGATGGATCATTCTATTGAGATGTTTTAACATGTGTTTCTGAACACCAGATGATTTGGATGATGAAAATGTTAAGGCATGAGCCTTGGCCCTTTATAAAACTGATGGTTCTCTGGATGCGATACCATTCCAATTTTATCGTACAACCACAATACCCGAAGATTGGGTAGGGCTTGACTGGAAACTTATATACCTTAGTATTGGTTCCCTCACGGACAAGGCTTGAGCTGAGGCTACCTTGTGAAGAATGTCCAACTGTGCAGTACCCAAGATGACAGTTGGTCATGGTTGGGAGGCCAAACTCATATGAGAGGTGCTTATACTAGGGCGTGCAATTGAAAGGTTAGGATTGATTATCCGCATACTGAGTATGGTGAATTCAGGATTTGTTCCTGACGGATGTATCGAATGTTGTGGTGAAAGTGTACAATCTCTGCAGAGTGTCAAACTATTCGAATAACCACGTCCACGGTTATGGACAGTTGGAGTGGCCATACTGTTCCCCCGTTAGATGTTTTCAAAATGACTTGTGAAATGAATGGAGATTTTGACTAGACCACAACAGAGTTGTGATATGAAATATAAGTTCCCACTTAGGTGTTATAAAATCTCAACTAGCTTTTCTTGCTTCTGAACTTAGTAGAGGTAAATCTGGATTTTTGCAAAACAACCCTAGAGCTTAGTGTCCTATTACAAAAACCCCCTTCACTTGTTAGTATTAGTTTGCGAGTACTTAAAGAGTACTCATGGCTTTGTCCCTGGCTATTCCCGTGGCTAGACTATGAAGAGGAGTACCAGGATGATGGACCCCAGGAAGGTTACGACAACTAGGAACATCTCCCATCGTCAGCATTGCCTGTGACCCTGAAGATGGAGCTTCGCCTACGCTACCGGTATTATTACGTATTCCGCTGCTTGAGTTGTATTAAGAACTGGATCATGAGATCCTTATTTGTATAAGACCTTATGTATGGTTTGTAATGGACGATGTACTGTGGTATCTAATTATGTTATGTCTCGCAAAAATGGTAATCCTAGGATTGCGATGTATGGCATGACAGGCATCTGGGATTAAAAATCCGGGTGTTGACACCAGCTCTGGCTAGGGCAGCACGCGGGGGTGGGATTTCAAATCCCGCGCACGGGCCCTGCTCGTTAGAGAGAGTGAGGGGTGAAGGGGTATGGGGAATTCTGGGCTGCCGGATTAAGCCATGATCGACGGAGGAGAGTCGCCTCCTACCTCTGGCGGCGGTAACAGGGCAGGGAAACCCTAGAGGGGCGGCGGGTGTAGGGCGGCTCACCAGATGCTCGTGGGCGACCGGGGAGGCGACGGGTAGACGAGGCGCGGCGAGACGGCTCCAGAGAGGGGCGGGATGGGCAATTTTACCGATGGAGGGTCTTGCAAGCATCTGTGCCGGGGAGCTGGTTTTAGTGCTCGCCGGAGTCACGCCTGGGAGCACGGGAGCTGGCAGAGGAGGCCATACTTCGATGCAGATCTTGACGGACATCTCCGGGAAGGGTGGAAGCGAAGGTTCTATCAGGAGCTGAGCTCGCGTGAGGGCTGTGGCGATGCTTTTTCGGGAGCTCGCCGGAGGAGGCCTCGGGGGCATCTTCATGTCCACAAAAATGGGTATATTAGAAGAAGGAGGGTACGGGGATTGCAGCAAGGTGACATGCAGGAGAAGAGTGGCAGAAATGAGAGCACCTCAAGCAGGTGTTTGAAAAAGGCCGATGAGCGTTCTTCCTCGTTTCATGGCTATGATAAGGTAGAGGGGAGGATAGGGTGCTCTGGGAGGGTAGGTGGGGGTGAGGGAGTGAAATGAGGGGGAGAGGCGAGTTGGGAGGGCCTCTAGCCTTATAAACCCTTGTTCAATGGTTTACCATGGCATATTTCCATGGGGAGAAGGGGGAAGGGCAAAACCAGGGGCTGGTTTGCTGTGGGCTGTGGGAGAGAGGGTAGATAGGTTTTCTAGTCGTGTAGAGGGGTGGTTTGGTGGGGTGCAGCAGCTGCAACAGTTTTAAAAAGGCCTGAAGGGACATGACCCTTGTCTCTCCCATAAACAAACACAAAAGACAAGAGGAAAGGTGATGGGGTACTGTAGTGCTACAGTGGTGTCGACCAGGAGAGTGATGGGTGCTGGAGTGAAGTGTTTGACAAGCTTTGATGGGGTTTGGCTAATGGTTTTGCTTAGTTTGCCATATTTGATCAAAACTTGGGTTATGAATGAAGTCCAAAAATTTGCATTGGCCAAGATGGGGAAAGGGTACTGGTAGATGGATAAGATCAAGATACCCTTGTAAGAATTGTTTGGGATTTTTCCAATGATTAAAAGTCCATTTAAACTTGTTTAATCAAAAAGTGCAGAAATGGATTATGGAAGCTAATGTAATATTTTTACATTAGGCAACGTTGGTTTTTGATGGGAAATGGTTCTAAATACCATATTACACATTGGAGGATTTTATTGGAATTTATTATGGTAGAAAAGTATTTTTAAGGCATTATTTCTTGTTTCTGCCATTTAAGAAAAAGGGCAAAACAAATAATAAAATATCTCAAAATATTTATTTTTGAGTTGGAAAGATGGTATATGATATATATAACTCAATTGTGCATTGAGTTTGCAAAGTGGTTTGGAGAAAAACAAACTTGCCCTTGAAGACAAGGTTTGGAGGATTTTGCCTAAAATGGAAAATAAATAGTTTTAGGCTCCAAATAATTTTGGAAATTATTTGGCAAGAGATTATATCCAAAGTAGATGATGTAAACTTGATACATACATCATTGTACACTTGGGTTTTGATGGATTTTGGTGAGAAGGGAAGAAAACTAGATTTGGGGGAATCTAGGGTTGGGTTATTTTGTTGCCACCTAAACATGGTTGGAAGAGGGAGCTTAGAGCTCACCTTGGTACAAGGGGTATATGGATGGATAGTACAAGTCATGTAGATGATCATGGAAGCAAGAGTTGGGCTTATTTGGATTTGAGGTGGTCTAGAAGAGATGGAAAACTTTGTTGAAAATAAGGCTGCCATAGCAGATACATCAGGTAGCCTTCTAAATCATGTGGGTTCAAGAAGCACAAGGCTTCAATGGGAATAAGGGAAGTGGTGTTTGATAGGCCATGGTTATTAGATCATAACCATGCAAATATTTGGTTAAGGGGAGGTGGCATATAGATGTGACCTCTGCCAAAGTAGGCATGTTGACTAGTTTTGCAGAAAAGATTACCATGATGTCAACAACACCATCATGGATGAGTTTGCTTGAGAATGGTTTACCCAAGGGCAAGAGTGGGCTTTGGTATTACTAATGATGTACTACAAGATGGTACTAGTACATTCTCAAGAATGCATATAGGTTGGAAAAGGGAGAGCTCCAAATATTGAATCTAGATAAGAAATCCAGACTTAGCCATTTTGGCAGATTTAGGGTTTTAGACTAGAGTGCAAGTTGAGATGATTTTGAGAGGATGCTAAGTTCCAAACTCATAATAAAGGAGATGATGTTGAAGTGTTAACTATGTAGATGGGATACAAGCTTAGATTGGGTCTTCACTGAGTTGGAACTATTAGAAGGGATTATCCTTGGATTGATCTGAGTAGGAGGGGAGAGGATCACCTTAGTGGCTTAGGATAGATCCAGACTTGGATGCTTGATATGAGATTGATGATCACAAGCATATATTGGTTCCTAAGGGATGATCTACTAGATTATCTCACTCTAGTTCCTAAGCAAACATGCAATCAGCAGATCAAGGCAATTCATCCTATCAAACTTATCCAACTACTAGGGTTACCATCAAGCCTAACTTGAGGTAGGGATGGTTATTTTGAATTGGTTATGTTTTGAAGTAAGATAAGTACCTCTTGGCATTTCTACCAATATTGGAATCAAGAGGTTTTGAATAGAGGTTTTGGAAACCTAGGGGTAAGAGTAGTTGAGAGTTCTGTCTTGAAAACATAAGGAGATTATATTTTAGTTCCCCATAGTTTTGTTAATAGAACTAGTAAAATATTTTTGTTTTGTCAAAGTCATATTGGCTCAGGTTTTGAAATGCCATAACATTTGAGAATATGAAAGATGAGCCAAGACATCTCTTTTGTAAAATACTTTTTGTCAACTAGTGTTGAGATAAGAAGTATAGCATCTATTACACAACCAGTTGCCAGAACACAAGCAAACAAGTAAACAAACATTGCACATGTAACAAGATTTTTTTGTTCCCCCTGATTTTTGCCTTTTGGACAACAATTCAGGGTTGCTAAAATTGGGATGTTACACATCATACGAGAGAGAAGGCCTCCGGGATGATCTTCCCTCCAGCAGGGTGCCAGGAAGAACTTCAGATCCCCCCCCCCCCCCGATCTAGGGACAACGGTGGTGGCGGCTATAGAAGGTTTCGTGGAATATTGATCGGGGTACTTAGGGTTTCTGCATCGGGGGATTCTTACAGGCGAAGGGGGAGGCCGAGGCGGTGGCCAGGGCCCCACACCCTGCCTAGGCGCGGGGCAGGGCCCACCTGCGCCTAGGGGGGCTATGGCTGCCCTGGCACGCCTCTCCATCTCCCCTCTGGACTTCTTGTTCCCCACGGAAAGTTATTGACTTTGACGTTGTCCCGTCCAATTCCAAGAATATTTCTTACTAGCTTTTCTAGAACCAAAAACCGCAGAAAACAGGCAACTTGTTAATAGGTTAGTACCAAAAAACATGTAAAAAGCACCTCAAAGTGTATACAAAGTAAAGCAAAGTAGATACTAAACAAGCATGGAGCATCAAAAATTATAGATATGTTTCCGACATATCAAGCATCCCCAAGCTTAACTCCTGCTCGTCCTCGAGTAGGTAAGTGATAAAAATAATAATTTTTGAGGTGACATGCACCCTCACAATAAAGATCTAACCATTTGCAAGCATTGAAAGCTGGGACCAAAGAACTCTAAACATGTGCATGAAATATGGAGTTCTAACAATAGGACATAGTAACTATGCATGCAACATGACATGCTACAAACAAAGATCATGAATAACATGCATTAAAAACGTTTGTTTGTTTCACATATAGAAAACATAGCATAGTGGTAACCAGCTTGTCCCTCATAGAGTATCAAATAGATGCATAGGACACCTTCAAAGTTCACAAGGGTGAATAGAAACAAATAGCACAAGAACAAGTAATATCACAATATGCATCAATCAATAAGTTTTGGGACACTGCACACAGAATGACAATTATGTTCTTTTAATGGTGAAAGGATACGGATGTCGCCTAGAGGGGGTGAATAGGCGACTAAAACTTTTCCTAGAATGGCTCAACAAAGGCTGAATAAAACTAGTGTTTACTTTGTTAAGCACAACCTAGAACAACTAAGGTTCACCTATGTGCACCAACAACTTATGCTAAGCAATACAAGCAACAAAGTGATAGCAAGCTATATATTACTTCAAGCACGAAGGCTATCACCATGTAAAGTGCATAAGTAAAGAGCTCGGGTATAGAGAAAACCGAGGCACGCGGGGACACCGATATTTTACCGAGTTCCTCCCAACATGGAGTACGTCTCGTTTGGAGAGGGGGTGGTATCAAACCAGCAACGCCAAAAAAGGCCTCCCTTATTCTCCGGTGAATCTCACCCCAACGGGATCGATCCATGCTTCCACTATCGGTGCACTTGTCGGTGGTAACCGGAACCTCTCACATGGTTGGGGCACTTCTCCACAACTTAATTGGAGGCTCCCAACAAATGCCACAAATGGCCTCAACAAATTCCACCAAGGCCACAATGCCACCAAGGCCACAAAACCGTCTAGGGTTCCAAGAAACCAAGAGGGACAAGCTCCAATGGGCAACTCAAACCAAATCCTCCGAGGAGAACTCAAACCGATGCACCAAATGCAAATGGCAAGAACACCACAAAGATGCTCAAATCCCTCACTCTCAAGTTCCAACAAAGCTACTAAAGCTATTGGAGGAACAAGAGAGGAGGAATCAAAGAGAGACACAAAATCCCCCAAAATCTAGATCCCCAAAGATACACTCACAAAGAGATGTTTTGGTTTGGTCAAAACGTAGATCTAGATCTCCTCTATATTTCCCTCAAATATTGGCACGAATCATTGGAGAGAAATCATAGAATCAAGCTCAAGAGGGAATAAGAATATGGGGCAAAGCTTGAGCAAGAATGGAGAGAGAAGAAGCAACCCTCAAAGACAAAGGGAAAGGGCTATTTAAAGAGGGGCCAAAAATCTGCCCGTTGGTGCGATTTTTCTGGACGGAACGGTAGTACCAGATGCGACCGGTACTACCGCACCTGGGCCAACCAAACCGAACTAAATCGGGTCAATGGGGGCATAACAGTAGCAGCAGGCAACAGCTAGCGAGCAGCAGCTGGCGCGGTGGGGCCAAGCAGCCGCAGCAGCAGCAGTGCAGCAGCTCGCAGCGCAGCGGCAACAGCAAGCGGGGCCAGCGCAGGGAACGAGCGGCAGCGAGCGCGCAGGGGGCCATCGGTCAACGACGGGCGAGCGGGACCCAGAACGTGCTCAGGCGAGCGCAAGCGGACCCAGCTGCGGTGCGCACGCGAGCGATGCCACGCGGGAATGGCGGCATGCAGCAGTGCGGGCCCAGCGCGCGGCAGGGCGGGAATCGCACGGGCACGCGCGGGAATAGTGGCGGGATCGAGGCGGGGCAGGCGCGCGCTGCGCGGGAGTCAACGCGGGCGGCGACGCGTGCGTGTAGGCAGGAGGAGTGAGCTGGGCGAGATGCACCTGGGAAAAAATCTAGGAAAAGAAACTGGGTCGGCCGGTACTTTTGACTGGAAGCTCCGATTGAACCGATTCCAATTGCGTTGGATAGAGGACGACAAGGGCTTCCCAATAAAAATTGGAAATATTGATTATCACCAAGTGTGAGTGTATCAATTAATATAATGTGAGATACCTCACTTGGTGAGAAACCGAAAAGCCGCATAAATCAAAATCGCAACAAGATACATATGGGAGATCCGATTTTGATGAACAAGATCTTGTTATGGAGATTACCACAAGCTCTATATCCTCACATGGATAAGACCAAATAACAACCAAATACGATGATGCAAGTATGCAAAGGTTTGAGCTCTCTCCGAACGATGTGACCGAATTACTCATACGAGAGCCCCTCTTGATAGTACGGTTATTTATCCTAAACCCGGTCTCACACACACAACGTGAGACCGGCAAAAGGGAAAACCTATCAAGATTATACCTTTGCCTTGAGCATTCCACTTGAGCTCGATGTAGACGGTCTTGTCCTTCTCAAGA
Organism: Avena sativa; assembly: GCA_916181665.1. Lineage (NCBI taxonomy): Eukaryota > Viridiplantae > Streptophyta > Magnoliopsida > Poales > Poaceae > Avena > Avena sativa. Next base: position 28,759,957 of record OV702283.1, read on the forward strand.
TGGAACGCCTTTCTTAATTCCTCATCATCGACCTCGCATATTGAGCTTGCACAACATTTCTTCTTTGCATTTCATCGACCTTGAAGCCAACACATGCTCCAAGCGATGCCAATGGACAAATCCTATAAGTATAACTTAATACACACATTAGTCCATAAAGATTGTCATTAATTACCAAAACCACACATGGGGGCCCAACATGTTCTTTCAAATGGTGCCTAAAGGTAGAAGGTGGAGACTCAATAGTGGTGGAAGAAAGGCCTTTTATAAAGGAAGCAGAGATTTCAAGTTTCAAAAAGAGCTTCCAAAAATTATGGTACTTGTTAGCTTTCAGCCCTCATTGACCCTATCATAAGCATCTTGAAGTGATTAAGATTAAAGTGAACAAAGATGGAGTATATGCTTGACAAAGTATAAGTTTGCAATCTCAAGTCCCTTGAATACGAGGGCCACACCTCATGCTACTCAACTTTAGTCACCTGTAAGTTCTTGTCATTGTAAGTATTTGCATATCATTGAGAACCGCCAACGGGGTACCCCTTGCACATGGTACAGGAGCTTTCCCATAACCAAAATGAAAAGGCAAGCAGGCAATGAGCATCTCAGCAATCTTTTTATTTACCATATGCATATCTTTTTATTGAGGATGCTTCATAGATAGCTCATTATGGTGATGCTGTAAGCTTCCACCATGATTAGGCATGGATTAGGCTAGCGGCCCAGGCGTTTCTCTAACACAAGATACAAAATGTCAACACCCGGATTTTTAATCCTAGATGCCTGTTATGCCATACATCGCAATACCAGGATTACCATTTTTGTGAGACATAACAGATTTGGATATCACAGTACATCATCCATTACACACCATACATAAGGTCTTACACAAATAAGGATCTCATGATCCAGTTCTTAATACAACTCAAGCAGCGGAACTACGTAATAATAAAGGTAGCGTAGGCGAAGCTCCATCTTCGGGGTCACAGACAATGCTGACGATGGTAGATGATCCTAGTTGTCGTAACCTTCCTGGGGTCCATCATCCTGGTACTCCTCTTCATAGTATGGCCACAGGAATAGCCAGGGACAAAGCCATGAGTACTCTTTAAGTACTCGCAAACTAATACTAACAAGTGAAGGGGTTTTTTGTAGTAGGACACTAAGCTCTAGGGTTGTTTTGCAAAAAGCCAGATTTATCTCTACTAAGTTCAGAAGCAAGAAAAGCTAGTTGAAATTTTATAACACCTAAGATGGGACATGAATTTCATATCACAACTCTGTTGTGGTCAAGTCAAATTCTCAAATCATTTCACAAGTCATTTTGAAAACATCTAACGGGGGAACAGTATGGCCACTCCAACTGTCCATAACCGCGGACGCGGCTATTCGAATAGTTTGACACTCTGCAGAGATTGTACACTTTCACCACAACATTCGATACATCCGTCAGGAACAAATCCTGAATTCACCATACTCAGTATGCGGATAATCAATCCTAACCTTTCAATTACACGCCCTAGTATAGGCACCTCTCCTGTGAGTTTGGCCTCCCAACCATGACCAACTATCATCTTGGGTACTGCACAGGTGGACAATCTTCACAAGGTAGCCTCAGCTCGGACCTTGGCCGTGAGGGGACCCATACTAAGGTATATAAGTTTCCAGTCAAGCCCTACCCAATTTTCGGGTATTGTGGTTGTACCGTAAAATTGGAATGGTATCGCATCCACACAACCATCAGTTTTATAAAGGGCTAAGGCTCATGCCTCAACATTTTCATCATCAAAATCATCTGGTGTTCGGAAACACATGTCAAAACATCTCAGTAGAATGATCCATCATTCCAAGGTTTTCATAACCATTTTCCACCAAGTATTCCCATCTAAAGTTGATCAAGTTTTATGCTTAGCACTAGCATCTACAAGTGGGGGTAAGTACTAATGAGGGGTGGTAAACTAGTGGAGTTTAACTAAGTTCAATCTCATGCCTTAGGATGACATCAAGATTATCTAGCTTAGGCCAAATTTAATGCTCTTTATGCAACCTACAATTATCCTCCTAGAATCTACAAGTCACTTAAGTAGACTCTAAGTAATAGCTTTGATAAAGAAATAAAGTAGAAAGCTTGTAAGTAAAACTAGGAGGGGGTATCATCAAATATGTCTAACCAAGCATGCTTAGTGCATTGCATAGGTTATCTAACTTTCATAATTGCAAGTGTTAGCTTGCCTTGAGCAGAGCAGTGGTTGAAGTTCTCCTCGGCTTCTTCTTCATAGTATCCTCCTTCCTCCTCGTATCCTTGGTCGGTACTAGCGTCTATAAATAAATACGAGGTACACAATCACCAAACAATACTTAACTACTTTCAAACATCACACAAAAGGGTTCTATAGATGATCTAGCATCATCACTAACATCACAAGAATAAAGCATTTATCTTATTTATTTATTTTTAGAAAAGTAATTTCTACTCATTGAAAAACTACTTAAGATTTAATATTCTCCAAACCAAACATGGGATCATGTTGACACATGTCATCTCCACATATTTCAGTACATGAGAATGTGATTCAAAGTGGTGTCACAATTTAATAAGGTTTAACCTTTTATTTGAAATAAAATAAGTGACTAGAAATTCCTATGTGGCATTCTTTTATTACTTGAACATTATTTCTGTAAGTAAACCCATATGTTTTTATATATTCTGAAAGGTATGGTAAAATATGACTTTTGAGAGTTGGAATCAACTCAGAAGCTATTATGGTTGAATTTTGAAAAATGTTTGAATGCAAAAAAGCTTATTCCTTGTTATTCTTACCAAGGTTGATCTATAGATCCAAATGATTTGAATCCAACGGGATTGGATTAAGAATTTCAATACCTTTCTAACAAAAATGGTTTCATTCAATTTGGTTTGCTGAATCGAGTTGGGTTGATTTTTGAAACTAGGTACAGAACTAAGTTTGAATATAAATAGAAAAAGCTAAATTCAAACGAGTGGGCTGCACAGGAAAGGTTAATGGGACGGCCCAGTGTCACTTACAGGGGGGTCTACTGGTCAATGGCTCATAAAATGCGAAGAGGTACGGGGCGATGTGGTGCGTTGGATTATAATGAAGATCGACGGCTGAGGGTGGTCGTCGACGATGAACAGGTCACCGACGAGATCTAACCCTAGCGGCTCAGTGGGGGTGCATCGGGGGAATACCGGGGCTCTAGTGACGACGGCGAGGAGGGCAAACAACGAAGTCGACGACGGCAAACTCAGGGGTGGTCGCGACAGCTCCGGGGGTGGACGAAATCAATGGCTCCCTTCTTCTCCAGAGGCGGCCTGCTCCGGCACAATTCTGGCGAGCTGCTTCTCCTCGTGCTCCGGCTAAGGGGTGGAAGGATTAGTGAGGTGAGGGAAGTGAGATCGTGTGAAGAAATCGAGCGGGGGTCGTCTCCTTTTATAGGCTCGACGGCGAGGCCGAGAGGGATGGGCAGACGATGGTGGCGACACGGCTATGGGCGGCTAGAGGCATGGCCGAGGTTGGTGATCGACGGGCGGTCTCATTGCGATGCTCTAAGGTTTAAATGCGCGTGTAGGGGCGGTGGCAAATGGTCGGGAACGTGCGGTGCTCTGCACGGCAGAGGCGGCATCTTCGACGGCGAGCGGTGGCTGTGAGGCATGGGGCGGCGAACGAGGGTGTCTGGCGTGCTCCCTGGGTCATGGCGAAGCGGTGGGCACGGGCTGCGGTCGAGGGGCGGCGTGTGCACGCGTGCCGGGTGCGGCGCTCTGGCGCATGGTCGGCATGTCGCAGTGGCACTGGGCGCGCGGCGTGCTTGGTGGTCCATGGCTTTCCTTTGGTTGGGGAGGGGACAATGGGTGGCGGTGGAGTGCTGGCTACCTCCCAGACATGGCTAGAGAGGGGGAGATGGTCTGCTGCGGCGGCGACCAGGTTTGGCCGGCGAGGTGGCTCGGATTGCTCACCATTGATGACAATAGCCAGCTTACAGTGAGGCTAGAGGTTGCCAATTAGGCTAGATGATCTACTAAATGGGTGCTGTGAGCTAGAGAGGGAACCAGTTAGGCACAAAACACTATTAAAAACAGTGAATTTGATTTGGTTTAAATTTGCCTGCCAAGTGTTTGATGAAATGGCCGCAAGAACTTGAGTTTTGAATTTTGAAAAGATTTTTGGTGGGTGTGCTAGGCATGTGTTGAGGATTCTGTGAATGCTTGGGTTTTGAAAATTGAGCTTATTTGAGTGGTTTTTGAAATAGTGGGATCTTCCCATATGAAATAGATTCAATTTTAAACTAAGCATTTGAATGTTTTTGGATGATCACAAAGTGGGACTTGGTACCTTATTATGAGTACTATCAAGGGGTTCAAAGGTTCATACATGTTTCTGTTAAGTTCTGGAAGTTAGGGATAGCCAAAGTAGGCATGGGAGTTAATTTGGCCAAAGTGACCATTCACTTAATTTGTTTGTTTTGACTTGTTTGTCTTTGGGAAAAGTTTGGGGATTGTTTAGATGATGTTTATTTCACTTAAGAATCATTTTACAAGCAAAGTAACACATAACCATGGCAATTCAAAAGAATCCAAATTTTAATGCACACACATATGAATGCTTTCATATTTTTAATTGGAAAAGTTTTTGTTAACCCTAATTTTGATGATTAGAGTTTGATGATCCAAGTTTGGTATTTTTGGGATGTTACACAAAATCCATGGACTTACAAGTTCCCTGTTTGTTTCACATCGGTGACATCCATAGACAAAAGAGTATGATATCAACTGAGTACAAAGTACAAGTGCAATGTTGAAAACGTTCCCCGTGACAACACGGTTATGTTAATTCCAACTTATAAGTGCAAGCATATACAACAAAGTTGTCACAATGGTTCAAGTTTATTAGGGGAAAAGAATATAAAGTGTGCCATCAAGTTCGTGAGGGCTTTAATCACTAATTTTTCACATAACAAAATAGTTTTTAATTGGAAGATAGTTGAAAACAAGAATATACTTGGAATGGTGTAACACACCATGCATAGGAGTTTATAGTGGACACTTTGGAAAAACTTGGTTTCTTGGGAGTTGTAAGCATGAGTAGAGTTACTCATACAAGTGGAGGCTAGCAAAAGACTGGGAGCAACCAACTAAGAGAGCATAATGGCCATAATCATGCAGAGCAACAAAGCATACTAATCAAAGCAAAGAGTGGTACTACTAGTCAAGGACTAAATGATCATAGAGGCTAATGGTGAATTTTCATAGTCATAACATGGTGTGAGCATGTGCCAAGTCAACCCAATCAAAGCATCAAAGGAGAATACCACAATACTATGCTTTTGCATGCTAAAACAACGCATAATTTCTTCAAGGCACACTAATCAATCCCCAATTGTTTGGAACAAGACATGCTACAGCAATAATCACTAAGAATAAGGTCAAAACAACGCCTAGCATGTCATGCTAAAGTCTAAGTCACAGTCAATGGAAGCTCCTCTTGCACTTCAAGCAAGAACTTACTACTCCTTTCCAACACCAAGAAACTTATTTGCAAAACAACATAGCGAGAACGGGGGTCGAAACTTCTTTATTCAAGAAAACTAAACAAACTAATCAAAGAAAACGAAAACTAAGATGCTCCAAGAACAACACAACTGAGCATGAAACAATAAAAACGAAGTGTCTAGACAGACTAGAGATTTTTATTGATGAAGAAGGGGATGCCTTGGGCATCCCCAAGCTTTGACGCTTGTACCTCTTGTATATTTCTTGGGGTGACACCATGGTGGCATCCCCAAGCTGGAGCTTTTGTCCATTCTTCATCTCATTGCATAATTCTCTCTCTAGACGTGAAATTTTTCCTTCATACAAAAGTTCACACAATCTTCATTAGCAACATTAGTTTATTCAAAATATATTAGACATCTGGCAAAGCTTTGGAACAACAAGGATTTTTCACGAAAAAAACAAGCTACTGTAGTAACTCCTTCAAAATCCTCAATTCACCTAAAGAGAACTCAAAAAGGAATCAATAAGAAGCAAATGCAAATAATGGCAGAAATCTGTCAAAACAGACCAGCAGGTAGAAACCGATTTTTTCGAACATCTTCTGTTGCTCAAATCAAAAAGTGTTAAACTAACGAAAGTTAGCTTACATACTGGGGGTTTATTCGTAAATTTTGAGATCAATCCGAGTTGCAGAGACTCCTCACGATTTTTTTTGATGGAGGACAGAAATATGTTTCGGGACAACAAATCCCCAAATCTTACTTCCCTCTCATTAGAGGTCATTCTTGGCACAAAAATCAAACAAAAAGGATAATTAAAGGTCATTACTGAAGTAATAACTTCCAAGACTCAAGGAAACTCTTGGGTTATCTCCCAACAAGTACTTTTTTTAACGCCTTTAAGTTAGGCACCAGAAGCTTGAGAAGATGCTCACATAAGAAATATGAATTGAAGTCAAAGAGAGCATCAAGAAGCAAATTCAAAACACATTTAAGTCTAACCCTCTTCCTATGCATCGGAATCTTGTACACAAATAAATTCACAAAGAACAAAGTGACAAGCATAGGAAGATAAAACAAGAGTAACTTCAAAACTTTCAGCACATAAAGAGGTGTTTCAGTACCATGAAAAATTCTACAACCATTCTTTCATCTCTCATAATAATTTTCAGTAGAATCATGAATACACTCAACAATATAGCTATCACATAAATCATGCTTTTCATGATCTACAAACACATCATTTCTGTCAAGCTCAAAAATAGTGGGATTAAAACCTTCACAGGTTTTAACCAAAGTAGATATTTCAAAAGGACCCACAGGAACATAACATTCATCCTCCTTTGGTAAGTAAGGGGGACAATCAAATAATATAAGAGGTAAAGAGTTACTCTCATTAGAAGGTAGGCATGGGTAGATCCATTCTTCCTCCTTTTGTTCATCACTCTCCTCCTCTTTTTCATCTAATGAGCTTCTAGTTTCAAAAATTTCTTCTTCCATAGGCTCCTGCAAGGCATTAGTCTCTTCCATTTGTGGAAAGCACCTATTAAAATATTCAAGAATATAGCCATTTTCTTCTTTGTAATTATCAAAGCAAAACTTAGGTATCTCATAAACCTCATATTCATAAGGTGCATCATCAGTATTTTCAAGCAAACTGGCAAGTTCAAATGCACCCTTGAAAGCAATAAATTCTTCAATCAGTTCCACATCATAAAAGTCATAGTTTACTTTAACATAAGAGGATATGGTAACATTATCATTATACTCACATTGAAAAGGCAGGTGTTTATACCTCCTGCAGCAACAATACTTATCAAAGCAATAAGTGACATTATAAGTAGAGCACACCTCTCTAGCAATAGCATTCAACTTATCAATTTGTTCCCATAAGTGTTTCCCTTTTTGTGACAAACGGTGTTCCTTATAATAATACTTTTATTCTTCCGTGAACCCACCTTGGCAATAAGGACTAGTTTCAAAGAAACCATCCATTGATAGAAAGCATGACAAAGCAAGGCACTAACAGACCAGCAACTAGAGTAGGAACTAACTTTTGTGTGTTTTTTACTAAAGCAAGCAAACCAAACTAGACTAATTATTTTGGTTTTTTTGGAAAGAGGAAAACAAAACCAAGCAAAGAAATAAAGCAAACTAAAAACAAAGTAAAGAGAAAGGAAGTGAAGGACTCCCCGTGTGAAGACGTCCTTAGCCTCCCCGGCAACGACGCCAGAAATCTTGATGCGTGCACCTAGTGTTGATGTGGGACACTTCGTTGGAACCCCAAGATCAAGGTGTGATGAGCACAGCAGCAAGTTTCCCTCAGTAGAGACCGAGGTTATCGAACCTGAAGGAGGAAGGAAACATCTCAAAGGTGTTGCAAGCAACGTGGAGACCTGCACAACACAAACTCAAGACTTTGTCCCAACGAATTAGTGAGGTTGTCAAGCTCACCGGTTTGCTGTAACAAAGGATTAAACGTATGGTGTGGAAGGTAATGGTTTGCAGCAAGTAAACAAGTAACAGTGGAAGATGTATCAATGGTAAAGATTGGACCGGGGTCCATAGCTCACTAGAGGTGCTCTCCTTAAATAAATTACATGGCATGAGGGGTAAACAAATTACAGCAGGGCAATTGACAGGAACTGAGCAAGGCATAACAATGCAATACTAGACAAAAAGATCCTATGAGATTCGATTGGGCAATACAACAATATACATAGACCACCATCCAACTGCATCTATGACTAGTACTCCACCTTCAGGTTATCATCTGAACCCCTACAGTATTAAGTTGCAAGCAACAAACAACTGCTTTAAGGTGTAAGGTAAAAAATCCACTTGTTCCATGAACAAGAGACCGTTGTTTTCTCCCTAGTAGCAACGGTACATCTACAACCGAAGAGATTATTGTCACTTCCCTTGGAAACTAGAGGCATGAACCCACTATCGAGCATAAATACCCCCTCTTGGAGTCACTAGCAACTACTTGGCCAAGATAGCTACTAACAACGGAGAGCATGCAAGATCACAAACAACACAGACATGATAGAATCATAAAGACAAAACCATTAATCAAACCAACACAATAATGTCAATATTCATTGATCCCCGCAAACACAACATGCATGATTACAAATAGATTAGATCTTGATCATGAACGGAGCTCACAAGATCTATACATGAAAGCACAAAGGAAGAGATACAACAATCTAGCTACTACATGGACCCATAGTCCAAGGTGGAACTACTCACGCATCATACCAGAGAGAAGGCCTCCGGGATGATCTCCCCTCCGGCAGGGTGCCAGGAAGAACGTCAGATCCCCCCGATCGAGGTACGATGGCGGTATCGGCTATAGACGGTTTCGTGGAGATTTGATCGGGTGCTTAGTGTTTCTGCATCGGGGGCTTCTTATAGGCGAAGGGGGAGGCGGAGGCGGCGGCCAGGGGCCCCACACCCCTCCCAAGCGTTGGGCAGGGCCCATCCGCGCCTAGGGTGGGTCTGGCCGGCCTCTCCGGCTCCCTTCTGGACTTCTTGTTCTCCACGTAAAGTAATTGTCACATCCCAAAATTTTCCAAATTTTGAAATGTGAAAAATAAATAAACAGAATAAATAATTGTTGAAATTTAGGGTGAAAAGAGACTTTTTGTTTTAAAGTGGAAACTTAAAAACCCATCTTGAACAAACTTTGAATATAGTTTAAATCCAACTAAATTCAAATCAAGTGAAATTCATTCTTCATAAATGCATCTTGAAATTTAAACACTTGGAAAATAAACCAAAACCCTAAAATTCTATTAGGAGATTTCCAAGATATCTCTAAGACTATGGATTTGATCCATATAAAATTTGTCAACAAACATTTATAAATGATCAAGAATGACAAATTGAAATATTATAAAACCATAGAAATTGGTTTCACTTAATTTGGAGCCATAGATAAAATCTTATGAATTTAATAAGATAAGGAAATTGAATTTCCAAAGCTAATAAAGCACCTATCTAAAAATCCATACCAAATGGTGAGAAATTAATCCTAAAGATATTTAAAAGGATAAATAAATATTAAACAAGATTTTACAAGTTGGAATCACCATTTTTGGATCCTTAAATAAAAAGATATGGATTTTATAAGCAAAGGAAGAAATAAATAAATAAATAAATAAATAAATAAGGACTATTTAAAAAAAGCCAAGTTAAATCTTGACTAAACAAATGAAATGAAATATTTTTGTTTAATAAAAAGAGTGAAGAACTATTTAAATGAAAATCATAAGGATTTATTATTATCCAATTTCATTAAAGTAAAGACATTTCCCATTTTAAATGAACATTAAAAACATAATAAAGTATTCTAAAATAATAATTCAAAGTGATTTATTTTCTTTAAAAAACCTACTGAAAAGATTTGGTAAAATTTAGATTTCAAATAGAGTTTGAAAACATTAATAAATCTTATTTGAATTAAGACAAGGGCCTATTTTAAATAATTAATACACCCTAAAAAAGAATAAAAGAAATATTCTAAATTTGACTTTAGAATATGTTAATAAACAGTATTAAAATATATTCAAGGTTTGGCAAAGGTTTGAATTCAATTAGTGTTTGAAATATTTGAATAAAAATGAAAACAGATATTCCCAAGAGTGTTAGGTTCACTATAGGAGACTTGGTGGAGTCTGAATCTTGGACCTTTTCTGTTGAGGTGTTACAGAGTGACTTGCTTGGGGGGGGGGCACCTGATGAGGACCCAGTTCCGGCTGACAATGAGGACCCACATCCCTTACCTGTCTTTGGGCCCCAGATCCCCCCTCCTCCACCTCCCCCTCCTGCTCCTGGGGGTGAAGCTGGTTGTTGGGGTCAGTGGTTGGCTCCAGTGCAGGATCCTGCTCCTGGTGGGGATAACAATGAAGGTTGGGACCCTTGGGAAGCTGCTGCTGCTCCTGTCCAAGGTCCTGTGATTGCTCCTGGTGAAGGCATGCCAGTGGATAACCATAATCTTCCCCCACAGGATGTTAACAGTGGAGTTACTGGTGCTATTATTGTTAATGACTAGGAGTCTGATGATGATGAATCTGTGAATGCTGAACCTGCAGTTGTTGAGGGACAGGCAGTGGTTGAAGGGCCTCAGGGTGTTGGTATTGGTGAGGGCTTGCAGAACATTCTTCAGAACTACTTGGTGGAGGATGAAGCTAACTCTGATGAAGAGGGGATGGTGGAGAGCCCCATGGACACGGGTGCTGAGGCTGATGGGAATGATGATTGGATGATGGAAGATCAGCACCTCCTTTCCCCTAATGAAGCCCATCTTCAGGTGGGAATGGTCAGAACTTTTGTGTCCATTCCTAATGTTCATGCTGCAAAGCAGGGCTTTTCTCAACAAGGTCTGGAGCTCTGGGAAAGCTACTTTTCTCCACATATTCAGAAGGACTCTTCTTCAAAGGACTCACTCATGTGTGAAATTCCTATAAGTTGGTTCAATTTTATTACTCTCATGCTTGCCACTCCTGAGAAGTTTAACTGGGTCAAGAGCTTTATTACTTCCCCTTTATGGGAAATTATTAAAGAACCTATTGCTGAGGAAAATTCAATCTCTTTCATCATCCCTAATGAAAGCATTTCACAGATGGCACCCCCTTGTCTGGGCATTGAGGCCAAGAATTCCTCTTGCTCTCCCTCCACTCCTTCCAGAAATAGAAAGGGCAAGGAACCTCTAGTTGAAACTAAGGTGAGAAGAAGTCCTAGAATTGTTGAATTAAATGGGGGTTTCAAAAGTCACTTAAACTGCTCAATTGCTGATTGTCTGACTTGCAATGTTGTTCCACCTTGCTTAAATCCTAAAGTGGTTAAAAATCTTGCTGCCTCTTTCTGCAAGGTAAAGGATGGTGACCTGGAGAAGAGGTTGCTCAAGAAAGGGAAGGTCACTGAAGTGGCAGTCAAGGCTCCTCCAAAAGGCATCATCAAAGGGAATGGATCATCAAGCTTGAGCATTGGAGGAAAGAAGAAATCTGGGGATGCTGGTACCAATGGTCAGCAAGCCAAGAAGAAACCCCCAACTTAAGTGTTTTAATGTATCACAATATGTCTTTTGTTGGAGCCTTGTTGGCTCCCTGTTTTGAAACCTGTATTAGTGGTCTTCTGATGTGTTTGCTACCTAATGTTGAACCTGTCAGTGGGTTTATGGTATGGAATGCATTTTGTCTACTTGGTTGTGATCTTTTCAGTTGGGTGATTACATTGGTTGTATCACCTCAGCACTCAACATACAACTGGTTTTTAATGGATAATAAAAGAATTTGGAAGATTCTGAACTGGAACATCAGGGGAATTAATTCAGAAAAAAATGGGTTGCTCTCAGAAATAAAATTGATGAATCTGGCTATGACATTATTTGCCTCCAAGAAACTAAGAAGGAAGTTTTTGATATCTCTTACATCAGAAAATTCTGCCCCCCCCCAAATTTACTAAATTTGAATTCCTTCCCTCCAGGGGGCTTTTGGGGGTTTGATTATCATTTGGAATAGCTCCCTGTTTTCTGGGCATCTTTCTTTCCAAAATGAATTCTCCATCTCCATCACCTTGACATCCCTCTTGTCCAATGAAACCTGTATCCTCACCAACATTTATGGGCCATGCTTAGCTGAAAAAAAAGCAGATTTTTTAGAATGGTTTGGAAATATTGACATGCCTGAAGATATGGATTGGCTCATTGTGGGTGACTTCGATTTTATTAGAAAACCCTCTGACAGAAATAGGCAGGGAGGGGATGTGAATGATATGCTACTTTTCAATGAAGCCATTAGCAATCTGGGTCTCATTGAATTACCCCTTAAAGGTAGAAAGTTCACTTGGAGAAACATGCAAAAAGAACCTCTGCTGGAAAGGCTGGACTGGTTCTTTACATCTGCTTCCTGGACTCAGAGCTACCCTTCAACTTTTGTTGTCCCTCTTACTAAGCCTACCTCTGACCATCTACCTTGTGTCATCTCCATTGGCACAATGATTCCAAAATCTCAGGTTTTCAGATTTGAGAATTATTGGATGCATCATAATGATTTTAAAGCAATTGTTCAAAATGCCTGGAACATCCCAGTTGGCTTCCATGATTTTGCTAAAAAAATGAATGCTAAATTCAAAAATGTCAGAAGGGGACTGAAGATCTCGGCAAAAAAACTACCTTGCTTGAAAGCACAAATTAGCAATGTCAATGCCACCATTGATCTCTTGGATGTCTTGGAGGAAATGAGAACTGTTACTATTCTGGAATGGAATCTCAGAGACCTTCTGAAAGCCTTATAATCTCACTTATTCAAGATCAAAATGCTTATTGGAAGCAAAGAGGAAAAGTCAAATGGGTCAAGTTGGGTGATGAGAACACAAAATTCTTTCATTCAAAAGCCACCATAAGCTTCAGGCATAACTACATCTCCATGCTCAAAGATGATTCTAATGAAGAGATTCATGCTCATGCTGGTAAAGCTGATCTACTTTGGAATGCCTTTAAAGATAGAATGGGCACATCTGATAAGCCTGAAATGCACTTTAACCTTAGTGAGTTGGCAGGGGAATGCTTGAGTCAAGAGGAAAAGGATGTTTTAGAAGAACCATTCTCTGATAATGAGATTGAAGGTGTAATCAAGGAACTTCCTAATGACAAATCCCCTGGCCCTGATGGCTTCAATAATGAATTCATTAAACAATGCTGGCCTATTATTAAGGAGGATGTTAAACAACTCCTTGTGGATTTCTATGAATGCAGGACTTCTTTGTAAAGCATTAATGCCTCTTTTCTCACCCTCATTCCAAAAAATAAAGCCCCTTTGACACCTGCTGATTTCAGGCCTATTTCTCTGCTCAACAGTGTCTTCAAGATTATAACCAAGCTTCTGGCTAACAGGCTTCAAAAAATTATCCTTAAACTTGTCCACAAAAACCAGTATGGATTCCTCAAACAAAGATCTATTCAGGATTGTTTAGGATGGGCTTTTGAATTCCTTGATCCATGCCACAAGTCCAAAGAAGAAATTTTAATTCTAAAGCTTGATTTTGAAAAGGCTTTTAATAGAATTGAGCATTCAACAATTATTAATATTCTCAAAGTCAAAGGTTTTGGTGAAAATGGATTAATTGGATTCAGTTGATCTTTGGTTCTGCTTCATCCTCTGTTTTGTTAAATGGAGTGCCTGGGAAAAAAATTTATTGCAGAAGAGGTGTAAGGCAAGGGGATCCTTTATCCCCACTCCTGTTTGTCCTGGCTGCTGATCTTCTTCAATGCATTCTCAACAAAGCAATGAGCCTTGGGCTTCTCTCCCTTCCCCTTGAAGGTGTGTTTTGTCCTGATTTCCCTGTAGTGCAGTATGCAGATGACACCTTATTAATCCTTAAGGCTGATTCAAAACAATTATTGTGCCTTAAGGCTCTTCTTCGTACTTTTGCCCTTTCCACTGGACTCAAAGTCAATTATTCTAAATATAGTATGATGCCAATCAACATGGATTCTGAGAGGCTAAGGCACTTTGCTAGAACACTTTCATGCCTCCTTGGCTCATTACCCTTCACTTACCTTGGATTGCCTTTAAGCATCAACAAGCCTGCAGTGGAGCATTTTCTGCCTATTGTTCAGAGAGTAGAGAGAAGATTATGTGGGATTGCTGATTTCCTAAACTATGGGGGAAACTTACAGTTGGTTAAATATGTCTTATCCTCCCTTCCCATATATTATATGAGTTGTTTTGAACTTCTTGTCTCTATTAAAGATCAGCTGATTAAGTATATGAGGCAGTTCTTGTGGAGGAAGAAAACCACTGATGTTCAAGCTAGAGGTCAAGCCCTAGTTGCCTGGAGTAAAGTTTGTAGACCAAAGAATCATGGAGGTTTGGGGGTGCTTGATCTTAATGTTCAAAACTCAGCACTTATTTTGAAAAATTTGGATAAATTCTACAATCACAAGGATATCCCATGGGTTCATCTTGTCTGGAACACTTATTACTGCAATGGTAAACTGCCTGGACGAAGTCTGGAGGGATCCTTTTGGTGGAAAGCTCATCTGAAATTAGTTGACATATTTAAAGGAATAGCAAAGTGCTCGGTGGGAGATGGAAAATCCACTCTTCTCTGGACTAATATGTGGAATGATTACAGCATAAGCTTCCTCATCTTCTTTCTTATGCAAAAAATCCTCACATTTATGTTTGTGAGTTCTTACAGACACCCAATATGCAAGATCACTTTTTTCTTCCTTTGTCACAACAAGCTTACAATGAATATCAAAGCCTTGAGCAAATTCTAAGTGATGGATTGCAGGGAGAAACGGACAGCTGGAGCTATATTTGGGGCCGTGCTACTTTTTCAGTCCAAAAGGCCTATTTTTCATTATCTGGATACCAGTTCGTGCAACCACATTTTTCCTGGTTGTGGAAGTCCTCTTGCTAGTAGAAACATAAGTTCTTCTTCTGGCTTTTGCTCCTTGATAGGCTAAACACCAGAAATCTTTTGAAAAGGAAAAGATTCGTTCTGGCTTCATATGATTGTGTATTCCATGGTTGCACGAGTGAGGAAACTCTTCTGCACTTATTTTGGGGCTGTTCTTTTGCAAAAGCATGCTGGGCTGAAATTTGTCCTGTCCAAGACAATGATCTAAATCTCTTCGAGGCATTGACTAGTATTAAAAGCGGCCTAAAAGTCCCCTTTGCAATGGAAATAATTATTCTTGGGGCTTGGGGCATATGGATGTGCAGAAACAATGAAATCTTCAATAACAAGCATGCCTCCCTTGAGGAATGGAGGGCTATTGTTTCTCAGGAATTAAGATGGGTCCTGTGTAGAATTAAGAAAAAGTATTACCAGGACCTCAAAGATTGGATTAGCAATAATTTAGACAGGAGATAGTTGCTCATAGTGTTATACCTCTTTGAGGTGGCTTGAAACTTGTAAATATTCGCTACTTGTAATTCTTTATGATTTATAAAAATTGCAGTGGGGTTCTTTACCCTACTGTTTTACCCTAAAAAAACAAGGAAAAGAAACAGAACAAAAAAAATGAAAGAAGCCAGCCTAGCCCATCTGGCCCAGCAGCCCACCTCTCTCCCCAGCGAACCGTTCCTTTCTCACTCAGAACCACACCCGCAAACTCACTGATGAGGTGACCCCACTCTTTCTCTCTCTCGCTGACTAGCCAGCCCCAACCCCCAGTCATCTTCCTCACCCGCCGCGACGACCACGCCCTCCCTCGCCGGCCGTTTCTGCCGTCTTAAAAACTCGAATCAATCCGAGTTATTGCCGCGACGATTACTCCCTTGACCACGCTCGTATAACCACCTCCCTCTCCCCTCCCTTTTTCCCCCAGACGCCACACCTTGAGAGCCCCCAGGCTGCCCCGATTTCCGC
The DNA here is from genome assembly GCA_916181665.1 of Avena sativa. Classification (NCBI taxonomy): domain Eukaryota; kingdom Viridiplantae; phylum Streptophyta; class Magnoliopsida; order Poales; family Poaceae; genus Avena; species Avena sativa. The sequence continues at coordinate 28,775,854 of OV702283.1, forward strand.
TCAGATCACCGCTGCCTTCGACGAGCTTCGCAAGCGATTCCGGCCACTCCTCGCCGCGCCTTGCCCCCTCGACCACGCGAGCCTGTTCCCCATCACCCCCTGAACCTCCCTGTAGCCTCAGCTTGCTCGCGTACGCCTCAGACGCTCGGCAACGACGACGCCTCCTCGCCACCATCGTCTGCAAACAACTCCGGTGAGCTTTATCGCATGAACCCATGCGCGCCTCGACCAGAGACTCATGCCAACTTATTCGCCTATGTCTTATGAGCCTCCAGGTGCTCGCCAACTACTCGTGCGTGACCTGCAACCTCGTCTTCGACCACGACAGTGCGTGCCCGACGCCGTCTCGAACTCCGGCGAGCGATTCAGGATGAACCAGTGCGCCCCTGTCTCCTCACGAGTACGTTGAGCTTCAGCACGACGAGTCAACCTCGGTGAGCTACCTCTCTCCCTCTTTTGCTTCATGTATCGCCGGCTTCGACACCGTCTGACCGCGCCGCCGCCAACCACCGCCGCCAGCGTCGCCCGTTTAGGGTTAGCTGTTTTAGACCGTAGGATGTTGATCGCGTGGCTACGATAGAAAATAACCCGAAGGGGTATCCTTCGATATATACCATGCGTAGTCATTTAGATCTGACGGCTCAGAGAGGCCGATCCAACCGAAGCGGTACCAGCCAGTAAGAACACGACGCGTGGCCTGTGATTTGTTTTAAAAACCAGAATTTGTTCTATTAGATGTTCAAACTTGTAAATTGCATAACTTTAAATCCACACGTCCAAATTAAATAAATTTTATATCAATGGAATTAGAAAAACAAGTACTTTCAAACTATGCACTTTGTTTAGTAAATTGCTTCAGTTAAATTGGTTGTATTTGCAGAAACTTGTGAAGGCATATTTTGAACATAAAATTTATTCTAGAAATATTCTTAAGGTAAAATCTTTGGAAATTGGATTATTTTGAACCTACTGACCATAGAAACCAACTTGTGGATTCAAAAACATATTTTGTGAAGCAAAATAATAAATCTTTGAATTATAGCATTTCTAGTTAAACAAAAATATTGCTTATGTGTTAAAAATGCTTTTTGAGTAAAACCTTTGAAAAATGATTAGATTTAAACTCTCTAACCCTAAACACCAAGTTTTGAGATTTAAAAACATATTTGATGAACCCTATAATTTATTACTTTGCTAAAAAGCATTTTCAACCACATAAAATATTGATTTGGTATAAAAATGGTTTATAGGTAAAACCTTTTGCAAATGGTTTCAATATTAAACACTTGACCATAAAACACTAACATTTGTGTTTAAAAATGTATTTGTCAAACACTAGAAAATATTACTTTGGTTTGAACCATTTCTAGCAAAACAAAAATGACTTAAAATGGCCATTTTCACTAACTTGATATCAAAGGGTTTTGCCACATTTATAAATGACCTTGCCACTTTTATAAATGACCAAAAGATATTTTATGATGTTTATAACCTATAGAAACCGCTTTTCCAAAATAAAACAATCTTTGGCATGCTTTCATGCATTGCTTTGTTTTTATTATTCTATGTGATGATTGCTTGAATGGTAGATTGAATATTTGCTTGCTTGATTGAATTGTAGTGCAATTTGAAGAGTGTGACTATTACAAGATCAAGGAGTGAACTTATAATTCTCTACCAAAAAGGCAAGTGATGCTTCATACTTTTGTCCCATTATTTTCACTATGCATTAGTGATATTTCTAAGTAGGACTTGCATGGAATTTTTGCTAAGTATAAACTATGCCATGGGAAATCCTAGTAGATGAAATCTTAGTAGAATTTTCCTAAGTTAAGATTCCTACTACTATAATGCTTAGCTTAGCTATTAGAAAACAAGGGTGGATTATATTCATGCTATGGAATATTTCTAAGTCAAGGACTTGTGTTTTGTTTAATAAAACAACTAAGTGAATGAATCACCTGGGTGGAAAGGGACTTGCTTGGCGGTTTTTGGTTGAGTGGTTACACAAGTCCCATTTATATGGTTTACCTTGTGTATCTCACCTGTGGAATGCCAACCAGGAACAAAGAGATTTGAGATGTCAAATGTTGAGAAGCTTCAAGTGCAGCCACTTGGCATTATGGGCTCTGCCTGGATCATATAGGTTGCAATAACTTAGCCAAATGGATAGTTGGTGGTAGGGGTTTGATAGGTTGGAGCGCGTCCATTCTGGTCTAAGGGAAGGATTATGAAAGATCTTGTCTTGGTGAAACCAAGTCTTGTGGGGAAAGTGCACCACCTCTGCAGAGTGTAAAATCTAAGTACTTAGCCATGTCCCTGGTAATGGACAATTTGAGCATCAAGACATGGAAGCTATCAAGAATCTCCTAATCTCAATTTTCTAAGTTAAAACTTGTGGTTGAACAAGGGTGAAGGTTCACCAATTTCTATTGGTGGTTCCTTGGGTGAATTTTTCAAACAAAAACTTAGTGTTTTCAAATGATAAGGAAAATCTATTTTGAGCAAAGCAAGCCTAAGCTCCACTTAGCCAAATGCATATAAATGATAGACTCCACTATACTACCATAGTATCACTTGCCAATACAATTCAAATATATTGACCCTTGTGGCTGTAACTTATTAAGTTGCAGGTTTGTTTGATGTTAGTGAAGAGTGTTGATTCGGATTACAAGTCTACAACCAACATGATTGCCTGTGGCACTTTGAAGATGAAGGACTCCATGCTATAGTTATTTCTGCTGCATTGTAATGAGATAGCCAAATGAGCTATGCAAGATGTAATGAATTATTATATTCCTGGTTATAAAGTTGTATTATGACCTTTGTTTCTTGATATTACATCTTAACTGTGGATGCTAGCTATTGATCCAGGGACTAGCATTGTAAACATAGGGATCTCTACCTTATTAAAGTTTGGGACCTCTACAGTAATTGACTTTGAGGTTTGTCCCGTCCAATTCCGAGAAAATATTTCTTTACTAACTTTTCTGAAACCAAAAACAGCAGAAAACGGGCATATGGCACTGTTGCAACTTGTTAGTAGGTTAGTACCAGAAAACATGTAAAAAGCACCTCAAGTGTAGACAAAGCAAAGCAAAGTAGATACTAAACAAACATGGAGCATCAAAAATTATAGATACGTTTCCAACGTATCAATAGGCACTGTTGCTAAGACTCGTCGTTTTGAAGCATCACGTGATGATTGGGTGTTATAGATTATATGTGTGAATACAACGGGTGCAAGCCAGATTTGAAATGCAGATACTAAGGTTAACCTTGATGAGCCTAGCATGTACAGACATGGCCTCGGAACACAAATACCGAAAGGTAAAGCATGAGTCATATGGATGATATGATAAACATGTTGATTGTTCGCCTTTGAAGCTACATCTTCTCTCGTGATGATCGGACTTGGTGTAGTGGATTTGGTTCGTGTAATCACCAAAATGACTCGAGGGATGTTTGTTTTGATTGGGAGTTCAAATAGTAATATGACTAAAGTTGAACACAATTTATCATAAACTAAATCAAAGTGAATTTGCATGATTTGTTGTAGTCATTGGCATCCGTTCACTACCTTATGCTTAGTTATAATTGAGATAATAGAACTATAGAATTCTGGATATTTACTTTACAAACTGGTATCGTATTGTTTTAGGTGTTAACCTAAAGTTTAAAAGTCCTATTGCAAACTTTCAGCAGACTCCATTTACTCCGTGAAATTTAATAATTATTATTAAATCAAGAGTAACAATTCCAGTGTTAGTATCTAAGTACCATGTTTGCCTCCACGATCCTTGATATTCAAAATTTGATTTAGTATCAAGGTTATCTAGGAGCTGAAAGGATTGTTTTAGAAACCATCATGTGTAGAAAATATTGCGATATCTGAAACAATGTTTTGGTTACAACATGATAGATTATAATTTAGCAAAATATATGTTCTCATATTTGATGAGAATTTGCGAAGGTTGGATATTTTTGATGTCCTAATCCTCAAAAAGGTTTTGGAAAGCAACATTATACTCGCGATTCGCCGTTATAAGCTATAGTAGCTTGATCATAAAAATTGTCATGATGAGCATGAATAAAATATGTAGGTAATTTTTTTACTACACTAAAAGATTACTAAAGAATGGAATTCAAAAGAACGCCAAACATTTGATGATGGTGATCTACTTCAAAGTGCAAGTCCAAAGATATTAGTATTTGACTATACACGCTTTGGACTATGTGTCATGTGTATGGCGCCACTGTTGATGTTGATAGATTCTTTTAAAAGGAAAAGGAAATGTTGAAAGAGAATCCCAGAAATATTTCGCAGAAAAAGAAAAGACTGGAATTGTTCAGCTTAGGTATATAGATGATATACATGTTATGGCTGTATTCTTTGCTTGTTAACCAATATGGTTCTTGGGTATTGGATACCGATTTTGTTGGTGCGAAATGTCATATAGAACAACACAATTCATGAACTGCAATGGCCTAAATAACTAGCAAGAGAATGTGTGATGATCTTCATTGAAAACAAATAAAGTTTTGTTATGTTTCTCGTTGACATCAAAGCTTGCCTTCAAGATTTGTGTTAATAAGTTTTATTTTGATCAGGTATTATGAGAACAAAGGTTTTTCAAATAATTACCGTATTCCATAAAAGATGGATGATTTACAAGTCTAGTTGGAGAAATCACGTCCATAAAACTAAATGCTAAAAATGTCATAAGGGAAATGATTAAAAGATCACTTACGAAGTGACATAGCCGTTTAAATTATATTGGAAAGATAACATGAAGAAACTCCATGTTGATGGAATTTTGGTGTAACATCCCTAAAATCATGTTTTAAAACTCATGCATATCATCCAAGCATCCATGATCATATAGAGTTTCATTTTCTAAACCATTCCAAAAACAGGAGCAAATGTGCTCATTATTTTATGTGAGTATACCCTAGCCATAGTGCTACTTTCTAATGAGAAGGGCACTTATTGTATTCAATAATGTTTTGTATTCAAACTTAAATGCTTCCAAAAGCTTGAGCAAAGTTTCAAAACATAGTATAAATTTAAAACCAAATCTATGCCTATTTTATATCTCATAAAAGGCTTGGTTTTATTTTATTCTTCAAAGGATCAAGAGTGTTTGAGTAAACAGAAGGTTTGACACTTATTTGGAATACAAAATTCACTGTACAAAGGACCAGAGAAAGTTTGAAATCAAACTGATTTGAAATGAGGTTTGAAAATCATTTAGAAAATCAAACAGAAAAAGAAAAGGAATAAAGAAAAAAAAACTAACAGCCTAATCTGGCCCAACCCAGCCCAACTTGACCCAGCCAGCCCAGCAACCCCTCCCACAAACCTTTTTCTGTACTCGCAATCAAACCCGTGGAGTGACTGACCGCCTGACCCCACCTCCCCTTTGTTTCTCTCGCTGACAACGCGGCCCACGCAATGGTCTTCTTCTCCACCCGGCGACGAGTTCCTCCCCCAAATCACTCGGCCGTTTCTGGATTGATTTGCGGCTTCAATTCACGATCAATGCTCGAGGGAATCACGCTTGCGACCTTGCTACTTAAACCCCCTCTGCCCCCTCTCCATTTTTCCCCAGACCCCGAGCACAGAGGGCCCCCAGGCTGCCAGTATTCGCCCTTACACCGCCGCAGACAGAACCCACTCCGGCGACCAATCCCAGTGAGCTCCGTGCGCGCCTTCCTCTCTGATTCACGCGAACTGCTTCGCAACCTCCTTGTGCTCCTTCTGACATCTTTGGTTCGTCCTGTACTGCCCCAGGTCATCGACTCCATCGAACACCGCAAGTTCCCGACGCCGTCTCCAACTCCGGCGACTAAATTCGGTGAGCCTCATGTGCCCCTCCATTTCTGAATCACACGGACGTGTTCGCCTGCATATAGCGCACCTGCTAACGCCTTTTGTTTGGATCCTCGTGCCCCAGAACATCGTCTTCAACTCCATCAGTGAGCATCCGACGCCATGCACGACTCCGACGAGCTCCAGCGACCACCTCTGCGCGCCCCTTCGCCAACGAAGCCCACCTTGAGCAACAGCAGCACACGGCAAGCTTGGTAAGCCCCTTCTTCCTCTCCCGCGCGACCTAGAATGTCGGTAGCAGATCTGACAGAGACGCCACCGCCAGTCGCCGCCGCTAGCGCCGCCCGTGTGTGGTCAATTAGATAAGGGCCGTAGGATTTAGATCTGACGAGTAAGATTAGATCTGTGTCGAAGAGGTACGCGTTATATCTGGCCGTGCATCTTCATTTAGATCGTGTGGCTCTTGTTGATCGATCCGCCCAAACCAGTACCAACCAATAGGAACACGCCGCGTGGCCAGGGTTTAGATTTAAAATCAGAATTTGAATCTATTAGATGTTTAAACTTGTTTTAATCATAACTTTTGATTCCCACGTCCAAATTTGACAAATTTTATATCAATGGAATCAGGAGAGAAACCCTTTCCATATATGCAATGTGTTTAATGTTTTGTTTCTGTTAAAATGGTTATTTTTGTAGAACCATGTGTAGGCCTATTTTGTGTGTAGTAATTATTTGAGAAATTGTTTAATGTTCAAATAAAGTTTGTTTGGCAAGTTTAGAACTTGTTTATGAACCAGTACTGTGCACTTGTCTTGTTGAGTATAGAAAATAATTTCATATCATGTTGCATGCATCCATATATTTTTTCTTGTATTTATTTTGTATGTGATTTGGTGCTATGATTTTATGTGTAGATTTTGGTGCAAATAGTGATTGTGATTGTGAGGATTGTAGCTACTCTCCAAACTACCAAGGCAAGTGGTGCTTCATGATTTTATCCCTATGTTTTTCAACTATGCATTAGAAATATTTTGTTAGTCTTGCATGATTATATTTTGCTTATATGCTATGCTTGGGAAATCCTAGTAGTTGTAGAATTGCTAGATATTTCTAAGTTAAGATGCTTATCTATGCCATGCTTAGCCTAGCTAGTAGCAACCAAGGGTGGTTATATGTTCATGCTATGAATAAATATTTCTAAGTCTTTGGACTATGTTTTTACTTAATAAAACAACTAAGTGAATGAATCACCTGGGTGGAATGGTTGTGAATGGGTTATGTTGGGTGGTTACACAAGGCCCATTTCTATGGTTTACCTTGTGTATCTCACTTATGGAAAGCCACCCAGGAACAAAGGGATTTGAGAGGCCAAATGTTAAGAAGCTTCTAGTGCAGCCACTTGGCAATATGGGCTCTGCCTGGATCACATAGGTTGCAATAACTTAGCCATTTGGACAGTTGGTGGTAGTGGGATGATAGGTTGGAACGCGTCCATTTGGTCTAATGGAAGGCTTCTGAAAGGTCCTCTCTTGGTGAAAATCAAGTCTTTGGGGAAAGTGCACAACCTCTGCAGATGGAAGAATCTAAGTACTTAGCCATGTCCCTGGTATTGGACAATTTGAGCATCAAGACATGGAAGCTATCAAGAATCTCCTCATCCCAATTTCTAAGTAAAACTTGTGGTTGAACAAGGGTGAAGGACCCCAATGTCTATTGGTGGTTCCTTGGGAAAAGTTTTTGACAAAGAAAAACTTAGTATTTTCAACTAATAGGCAAAACCTATTTTGAGCAAAGCAAGCCTAAGCTACACTTAGCCAAAATTCATATAGTATATATCCCACCAATATTCTACTAAGGTATCACTTGCCAATACTATTCCAATGTATTGACCCACTGTGGCTGTAACTTGTGATGTTGCAGGTTATTCTGATGATGATTAGGAGTCATGAGTCTACACTCAACATGCTTGCCTGTGGCACATGAAGATGAAGACTTATTTATATATTTACTCATTTAAACTCTTGTACTAGGCCTGTGGCCATGGAGTTGTAAAAGACTATATTTGTCTCCGGAATGACTGTAATAATGACCTTTGTTTCTGTGTACTTCATCTTAAACTGTGGATGCTAGCATTGATCCAGGGACTAGCATTGCAATCACAGGGATCCTTTTCCTTTATAAAGGAGGGATCTTACAGAAGAGCACTGTGTTGCCTGTAGGATTATGACCCTAGGATTGGAAACCACTAAGGAAAAGTTTTCAACAACTTCCACACTTGTCTTTTCTTCTCGTAAACTTTTCAAATCTTCTTTCTCATCTCTATTTGTAGATGAACTCCATCAACGAAGCCGTGAAGAAGGGACCACTCATGACTATGACTTTGGAATGTGAGACAGAGTTCCCAAAGGCTCTCAAGGACCTCATGGTTGCCATGGGAATACATGGTGCAGCTGTGTACAAAGGTTTTCCTATGATAGATGAAGGAGTTGAGTACTGGTGGGTGCAACTTCACTTGTATAAAAACAAGGAAGACAACCACAAGGACTCAGGATTCTGCATGGTCACCAACACAATGATGCACACCACATTCTTTGATTCAGCAAGGGATGCAGCTTGGAGGGCCATCAAAGAACTTGGTGATAGAATCAAGTGCAGAATGCTTAACACTCAGAATGATCTTCAGGAAGAGAAGAAACATGCCCAAGAGTTAGAGGCTACCAACCAAAGCCTAAGGAAGGACATCATAGACTTAGCAATGGAGTCATGTGATCAAGATAAACAGATTGCATCTAGGGATGCCTTGTTAGCCAACTTGGCAAGTGAGATGGGATTGTAAGCGTACTTCGTTAGTTGGACCACCACACTTACCATTTTATTTTCCAAAAATTTGTTTAAAATAAGTTGAACCTTGGTTGTTTGTAATGGATCCATGTATGCCATGACTTGTGTGTTTCATTTCCAAAGTTATGCATGTGATGCCTTGTCTTGTGATTTGTCTTAAATTGTGTTGATTCTAACTTTTCCTATCTTATTAAATAGATGCCTAATGTTACCATCAGCACTGTTGAAGAGTTCCAGGGAACCCGTTTTGGCCCTCGTATTATTGAGCTCACTAGTTTGCTCAATCTCCCTCTTCCTACCATCATGGTGCTTCCCCTCACCAAGTTTGAGAGGAAAGACCTTTGGGGCTTCAAGGTCAATCAGCTCGGACACCAGACTGAGCCTACCACGGAGGCTATCATCTTCAAGCTCATGCACGATGACAAGGAGAGAGGCCTAGAGGTAGTCATGCAGGACTTGATTGGACGTCTGTTAGGGAGACACTCTCGACAGGTTAGAGGTACTCACTTACACACCTTCGGTAGACGTGATGAGGATGGTGAGGCCATTGACTTCGAGGACACTTCGAGGGAGACAGCAGAGCCGATTCGTCTATACCTCCAGGACTTAGAGGTTCTCCTTAGGCACGTGGACACTGATAGGACCAACGTCATGCTCAGCAATGACGAACTCCAGGTGTAGCTTCGTGAGAAGGACAAGCTCTTCGCGGAGCAAGATGAGATAGTCAAGGAGATGGAGGCCAAGTTCGAGAGTCAGGACAGAAAGTTCAAGAGTCAAGAGAAGCGAGTCCAAGATAGGAACAAGAGGATTCGAGACATGACTGCAGAACTGGAGGCCAAGGACTTCGAGCTCGATCATCAGCAGACTGTGATTGAGAGGCTACGTTCTCAGAAGAGGGCTCTCAAAGCCGAAGTAGAGACCTTGACCACCAATGTCGAGGAATACAAGACCGCTATGGAGAATGCAGGTCTTACATTTGTTGAGGAGGAGGTTGATGCCGAGGAGTAGTGATGAATACTCATTTATCATTTATTTATCATGCTTTTTATTGAGTCGCAATGACCATCCAACATGTGGATGGCTTGCTTGGTGTGTTTACTCTGCAAACTTGTTGTCTTTGTTGTTGAACTTTTACTATTGTGATGCATGTTTGGTGAATGTTTATGTGATGTATTGTGCATGATAGCATCTATGGGTATCTCATTCTCATCTCTATTGACCAAACCACAGATGCCTCCCCGACGTGCCAATTCCAACCCCAACAACAACAACATCACCCCTAAGATGCAGCAAATGATGACAGCTCAGACTCAGCTGATGCAGATGATGACTATGTTCATCCAGAACCAGAACAACAACAACAACAACAACAACAACAACAACAACAACAACAACAACAACAACAACAACAACAATAACAACAATAACAACAACAACAACAATCAGAACAACCCACCGGGTTTTGACATGCTTACCAGGTTCTTGAGACTAAGGCCAGCAAAGTTCTCAGGAACTACTTATCCCATGGTGGCCAATGATTGGCTATGCTCTGTGAACAAGGACTTGGTAACAGTTGGCTGTACTGATGAATAGAAAGTCAGATTTGCAGCTCACTTGTTGGAAGGACCAGCAGCTAATTGGTGGGATAATTTCCAAATCACCACTCCCATTGCAGATGTGACATGGGCTATCTTTGAAGATGGTTTCCGTACTGCTCACATCTCATCTGGAGTGATGAGTTTGAAAAAGAAAGAATTCCATAACCTGAAGCAGCGCCACCGCAGCGTGGCTGAATATATTGAAGAGTTCAACAATCTGGCACGTTATGCACCGGATGAAGTTGAAACAGATGCTAAGAGAAAGGAAAAGTTCCTTGAAGGGTTGAATGATGAACTGAACCTGGAGTTAGTTGTGGCCTATGTTCCCACATACCAGTCTCTTTGTGACAAGGCTGCTATTTTGGAGAACAAAATGAAGCAAGTTGAAAGTAGGAAGAGAAAGCACTCTGACAAGCACAGCTCGGGATCGTCTCACAAACGTTCCCATTATGATGATAGTGGGAGTTCAGGATCCCACAAGCATGGGAAATTCAACAAGAACCACAACCACAACCGTCATCATGACAACAAGCATCACCGTAGTCATGACAATGACAAGTACAAGAATCACAAGGGTCAATACAAGAGCCACCACAGTGGTAGTGGAAGTGGCAGTGGAAGCCAGCCTGTCAAGAAGGATCTTAGTCAGGTTGAGTGTTTCAAGTGCAAGAAGATGGGGCATTATGCAAATGAATGCCCAGAAAAGAAATTGGAAGGACCCAACAAGCCCAACCCTTTTCAAAAGGGACAAGTGAACCACATCAATGTGGAGGAAATTTATGAGGAGCCTGATGCTGTTGCTGGTAAGTTCAAACTAAACTCTGTTCCAGCATTTGTTCTCTTTGATACTGGTGCATCTCATTCATTCATATCAAGAGAATTTGTTGAAAGAAATGAACTACCGGTAGAAACTATTGGGTGTCCTATAAAAGTAAGTTCTCCTCACTACTAGGAAACAGGTTGTTAGTGGCGCACCCGAAATGCCCATCCGTGGCGCACTAGCAGTGCGCCACGGGCCTTGCGCTACGGCTATCTCTCAGCCGTGGCGCACTGCCTAGTGCGCCACAGAAGTTTAGATATAGGCGTGGCGCACATGCCAGTGCGCCACAGAAGTTTGGGCAGGTGCGCCACGCGTATGAGACGATAACCGTGGCGCACTAGGTGCTGTGCGCCACGGATATAAATTTCAAAATTCAAAAAAAAAAGCAGCAGATCTGGATCTCGTCGTCAGTGCCGTCGCGCGTCGGTGCAGGTCGCCGTCGTCGCCTCCTCGTCGTCGTCGGAACTGCAAGGAGGAGGAGGAGAATAGGAGGAAGAGGAGGAGAAGAAGAAGAGGAGGCAAAGGAGGAAGAGGAGGAGAAGAAGAGGAGGAGAAGAAGAGGAGGAAGAGGAGGAGAAGAAGAAGATGAGGAGGCAGAGGAGGAAGAGGAGGAGAAGAATAGGAGGCAGAGGAGGAAGATGAGGAGAAGAAGAGGAGGAGGAGAAGAAGAGAGGGAGGTAGGAAGAGATGGAGGAAGAGAGGGAGGAAGGGAGGTCGACGTCGCCCGTTGTCACTGCGAGGAGGAGGAGAAGGAGGTCGACGTCGCGCCGTTAATGCAAGGAGAGGAGAAGGGAGAAGGGAGAAGGAAGAAGGAAGAAGGAAGAAGGAAGAAGGAAGAAGGAAGAAGGAGAAGGGAAAGGGAGAGGAAGAGGGAAAAGGGGAAGGGAAAAGGGGAAAGGAAAGGGAGGAGGGCGGGGTGGGGATTCAAATTTGAATCCCGCCCAAGCTTATCCGTGGCGCACTAGGTGTAGGTGCGCTACGGATAAGTCGCCCTGTTTTTTTTTCTGCAGGAAAAAACGGTTTTTTGACCGTAACTTTTTACTCTTTTCGAATTTTGAAAATCTAAAAAATCGCTAAACGACCTTAGGTCGTTGCGAGAAGATGTGAAATCTCGTTCTCGTCATTTTGGTATATTATACGATTTTTTTCGATATCGTATGCAAAAGTTACGGCCTTTTTACCGTGGCATGATTTTTTTTGCAAATAAAGTCGAAACTCATTTTTGTTAATTTTACTAGAAGCTATACCACATTACCTACCTAAATATGAAAGGATTTAATTTTTTGAAGTGTTTATCATTTTCGTTTATTTTTTGCAAACCCTAAAAAGGCGATCCACGGGGGGGGGGGTGGTGGAGTTGGTGCATGCCACTTAGGCGTAGGGCACTAGGGCAGAGTGCCCTACGGCTAAGTTTATACATCTGTGGCGCACTATGCCATGTGCGCCACAGATGTTTGTGGCCGTTTCACAGCAGAGGGGGCGTGCGCTTAGGCGTAGCGCACCCCCCCATGTGCGCCACAGATGACACTAACAACCGTGGCGCACATGACTATAGTGCGCTACAGATGTTTGGCGAGCGTCCAACAGGGCCCTGGACCACACACATCTGTGGCGCACTATAGTCATGTGCGCCACGGTTGTTCTAGTTACTAGTAGGGCACTGCCCACAGGTGAGCCACGCCTGTTTTAGCCGTGGGGCACTTCAACCATGTGAGCCACGGATGTGCTGATTACCTATAGCTGTTTTCCTATTAGTGCCTGGCAGAGAAATGATAGTGAATTCAGGATGTCATGATCTAGTGATAGAGTTTGGGAAGTATAAGTTTCCCGTTAACTTGATAATCCTAAACTCCCAAGGATTGGATGTTATTTTGGGAATGGACTGGATGACTAAGCACAAGGGAGTGATAGATTGTGCAAACCATACTGTCTCACTCACAACTCCAGAAAACAAAAGAATCAGATTCAAGACCAACTTTGAATCAAAAAGGAGTAAGCTAAATTATCTTAAGGGGGTTAGCATGGACAGTGTGCCTATTGTGTGTGAATATCCGGATGTGTTTCCGGAAGAATTGTCGGGAATTCCACCAGATAGAGATGTGGAGTTTCTTATTGATTTGCTACCAGGATCTGGACCAATAGCAAAGAGACCATACAAGATGTCAGTTGATGAACTGAAAGAACTCAAGAAGTAGCTTGGAGAACAGTTGCAGAAAGGTTTTATCCAACCAAGTTCTTCATCTCGGGGAGCACCAGTTTTGTTTGTGGAGAATAAAGATATAAGTCAAAGGTTATGCATAGATTACCGTTCACTCAATGAGGTGACTATCAAGAACAAATACCCTTTGCCTAGAATCAATGACTTGTTTGATCAGCTAGAAGGAGCTTGTGTGTTCTCAAAGATTGATCTCCGGTCAGGTTATTTTCAGCTGAAAATAAGGGAACAAGACATACCCAAGACAGCTTTCACCACAAGGTATGGGTTGTATGAGTATACCGTGATGCCATTTGGTTTAACCAATGCACCAGCATACTTCATGAATATGATGAACAAGGTGTTCATGGAATTTCTTGATAAGTTTGTTGTCGTATTCATCGACGACATTCTAATCTACTCCAAGAGCAAAGAAGAGCATGAAGGACATCTACGTTTGATACTTGAGAAACTTAGAGAGCATAAATTATATGCCAAATTCAGCAAGTGTGAATTTTGGTTAAATGAAGTTGGATTTCTTGGACACGTTGTGTCAGGTGATGGAGTAGCAGTTGATCCTGCTAAAGTTTCAACGGTAACTGAATGGGAATCTCCCAAGTCAGTGAAAGAAGTTTGTAGTTTCCTTGGCTTAGCAGGTTACTACAGAAGGTTCATTGAGAATTTCTCCAAGGTAGCAAAACCTATGACAGAATTGCTAAAGAAAGACAAGAAATTTGCTTGGTCTGAAGGTTGTGAACTCAGCTTTTAGGAATTGAAGAAGAGACTTGTGACAGCACCAGTCTTGTGTTTACCAGATTTGGAGAAGGATTTCCAAGTGTATTGTGATGCATCTCATCATGGATTAGGTGCAGTACTTATGCAAGAAGGGAAAGTTGTGGCTTATGCCTCGAGACAACTCAAAACTCATGAAGTGAACTACCCTACTCATGATTTAGAGTTAGCCTCTGTTGTCCATGCACTCAAAACATGGAGACACTATATTTTAGGAAAGCGATGTGAAGTGTTCACAGATCACAAAAGTTTGAAGTATATCTTCACCCAGGAATAAATTAACATGAGACAAAGAAGATGGCTAGAACTCATCAAGGACTATGACTTAAGTTTGCAATACCACCCCGGTAAAGCAAATGTTGTAGCAGATGCTCTAAGCCGTAAGGTTTTTGTGAATGGCCTTAGTAAAGGAGAATTGCCAGATGATCTGTGTGCCCAATTTAGAGATCTCAGATTGGAGATTGTGCCTGAAGGACATCTCATGTCTTTGGATGTTCAACCTACTTTGTTGGACAAGATCAAAGAAGCCCAGAAGACTGATAGGGAAATTGAAGAGATTAAGGAAAATATTGGCAAAGGAAAAGCCAAAGGATTCCATGAAGACGAACAGGGTACTTTATGGCATGGAAAACGTATCTATGTTCCACAAGATCCGGAGCTTCGGAAACTGATTTTACAAGAAGCACACAACTCACCGTATTCCATTCATCCGGGTAACACCAAAATGAACATGGATATGAAGGAAAGATTTTGGTGGAATAATCTCAAGAAAGACATCGCCGAACATATTGCTTTGTGTGATGTATGTAGTAGAGTGAAAGCTGAACATCAGAAACCAGTAGGATTGCTTCAACCACTAACTATTCCTGATTGGAAGTGGGACAAGATTGGTATGGATTTCATTACCGGATTACCAAGGACCAGGTCAGGATATGATTCTATTTGGGTAGTAGTGGATCGCCTAACTAAAGTGGCTCATTTTATACCCGTGACGACAACCTACACTAGTGCTAAGTTAGCCAAGATCTATATGAGCAGAATTTTATGTCTACATGGAGTACCCAAGAGTATTGTGTCAGATAGAGGAACCCAATTCACTTCTCATTTTTGGAGGCAATTACATGAGTCATTGGGAACGAGGTTGGAATTCAGCACTGCATTTCATCCTCAAACTGACGGACAGACAGAAAGGACTAATGAGATTCTTGAAGATATGTTGAGAGCATGTGCCCTAGACTATGGAGCCAGTTGGGATGAAAGTCTGCCTTACGCAGAATTCTCTTATAATAACAGCTATCAAGCCAGTATTGAGATGGCACCATTTGAGTTTCTCTATGGGAGAAAGTGTACCACCCCATTGCTATGGAATGGTGTGGGAGAAAGAAGTTTGTTCGGACCAGAACTTATCAAAGAGGCTGAAGAGAAAGTGAAGATAGTTAAGGACAGATTAAAGATAACACAGTCCCGACAGAAAAGCTATGCAGATCCTAAGCGTAGAGAAGTCACCTATGAAGTTGGTGATAGAGCCTATCTTAGAGTGTCACCACTTCGTGGAGTGAAGAGGTTTGGTGTCAAAGGTAAATTGGCCCCAAGATATGTTGAGCCATTCAAGATTCTGAGTCGTAAAGGATAAGTTGCTTATGAGATTGAATTGCCAGAGTCTTTGTCAGCTGTTCATAATGTGTTTCATGTGAGTCAGCTTAAGAAATGTCATCCAGAAATGGAAGAAACTTCTTTGAAGGATATTATACCTTTGGAAGAGGTTCAATTGGAAAGTGATCTCACTTATGAAGAGAAACCTATCAAGATTCTTGAGACTACAGAAAGAGTTACTCGGACTAAGACTATCAAATTCTGCAAAGTTCAATGGAACCATCATTCCGAAGAACAAGCAACATGGGAAAGAGAAGATAATCTTCGGAAAGACCACCCTCACCTATTTGCTAGCCAATCCGAATCTCGAGGGCGAGATTCACCTTAAGGGGGTTAGATTTGTAACATCCCTAAAATCATGTTTTAAAACTCATGCATATCATCCATGCATCCATGATCATATAGAGTTTCATTTTCTAAACCATTCCAAAAACAGGAGCAAATGTGCTCATTATTTTATGTGAGTATACCCTAGCCATAGTGCTACTTTCTAATGAGAAGGGCACTTATTGTATTCAGTAATGTTTTGTATTCAAACTTCAATGCTTCCAAAAGCTTGAGCAAAGTTTCAAAACAAAGTATAAATTTAAAACCAAATCTATGCCTATTTTATATCTCATAAAAGGCTTGGTTTTATTTTATTCTTCAAAGGATCAAGAGTGTTTGAGTAAACAGAAGGTTTGACACTTATTTGGAATAAAAAATTCACTGTACAAAGGACCAGAGAAAGTTTGAAATCAAACTGATTTGAAATGAGGTTTGAAAATCATTTTAGAAAATCAAACAGAAAAAGAAAAGGAATAAAGAAAAAAAATAAGCGAACAGCCTAATCTGGCCCAACCCAGCCCAACTTGACCCAGCCAGCCCAGCAACCCCTCCCGCGAACCATTTTTCTGTACTCGCAATCAAACCCGCGGAGTGACTGGCCGCCTGACCCCATCTCCCCTCTGTTTCTCTCGCTGACAACGCAGCCCACGCAACGGTCTTCTTCTCCACCCGGCGACGAGTTCCTCCCCCAGATCACTCGGCCATTTCTAGATTGATTTGCGGCTTCAATTCATGATCAATGCTCGAGGGAATCACGCTCGCGACCTTGCTACTTAAACCCCCTCTGCCCCCTCTCCATTTTTCCCCAGACCCCGAGCACAGAGCGCCCCCAGACTGCCAGTATTCGCCCTTACACCGCCGCAGACAGAACCCACTCCGGCGACCAATCCCGGTGAGCTCCGTGCGCGCCTTCATCTCTGATTCACGCGAACTGCTTCGCAACCTCCATGCGCTCCTTCTGACATCTTTGGTTCGTCCTGTACTGCCCCAGGTCGTCGACTCCATCGAACACCGCAAGTTCCCGACGTCGTCTCCAACTCCAGCGACTAAATTCGGTGAGCCTCGTGTCCCCCTCCATTTCTAAATCACACGGACGTGTTCGCCTGCATCTAGCGCACCTGCTAACGCCTTTTGTTTGGATCCTCATGCCCCAGAACGTTGTCTTCGACTCCATCAGTGAGCATGCGACGCCGTGCACGACTCCGACGAGCTCCAGCGACCACCTCTGCGCGCCCCTTCGCCAACGAAGCCCACCTTGAGCATCAGCAGCACACGGCGAGCTTGGTAAGCCCCTTATTCCTCTCCCGCGTGACCTAGAACACCGGTAGCAGCTTTGACAGAGACGCCGCCGCCAGTCGTCGCCGCTAGCGCCGCCCGTCTGTGGTCAATTAGATAAGGGCCGTAGGATTTAGATCTGACAAGTAAGATTAGATCTGTGTCGAAGAGGTACGCGTTAGATCTGGCCGTGCATCTTCATTTAGATCATGTCGCTCTTGTTGATCGATCCGCCCGAACCGGTACCAACCAATAGGAACACGCCGCATGGCCAGGGTTTAGATTTAAAATCAGAATTTGAATCTATTAGATGTTTAAACTTGTTTAATCATAACTTTTGATTCCCATGTCCAAATTTGACAAATTTTATATCAATGGAATCAGGAGAGAAAGCCCTTTCCATACATGCAATGTGTTTAATGTTTTGTTTCTGTTAAAATGGTTATTTTTACAGAAACATGTGTAGGCCTATTTTGTGTGTAGTAATTATTTGAGAAATGGTTTAATGTTCAAATAAAGTTTGTTTGGCAAGTTTAGAACTTGTTTATGAACCAATACTATGCACTTGTCTTGTTGAGTATAGAAAATCATTTCATATCATGTTGCATGCATCCATATATTTTTGCTTGTATTTATTTTGTATGTGATTTGGTGCTATGATTTTATGTGTAGATTTTGGTGCAAATAGTGATTGTGATTGTGAGGATTGTAGATACTCTCCAAACTACCAAGGCAAGTGGTGCTTCATGATTTTATCCCTATGTTTTTCAACTATGCATTAGAAATATTTTGCTAGTCTTGCATGATTATATTTTGCTTATATGCTATGCTTGGGAAATCCTAGTAGTTGTAGAATTGCTAGATATTTCTAAGTTAAGATGCTTATCTATGCCATGCTTAGCCTAGCTAGTAGCAACCAAGGGTGGTTATATGTTCATGCTATGAATAAATATTTCTAAGTCTTTGGACTATGTTTTTACTTAATAAAACAACTAAGTGAATGAATCACCTGGGTGGAATGGTTGTGAATGGGTTATGTTGAGTGGTTACACAAGGCCCATTTCTATGGTTTACCTTGTGTATCTCACTTGTGGAAAGCCACCCAGGAACAAAGGGATTTGAGAGGCCAAATGTTAAGAAGCTTCTAGTGCAGCCACTTGGCAATATGGGCTCTGCCTGGATCACATAGGTTGCAATAACTTAGCCATTTGGACAGTTGGTGGTAGTGGGATGATAGGTTGGAACGCGTCCATTTGGTCTAAGGGAAGGCTTCTGAAAGGTCCTGTCTTGGTGAAAATCAAGTCTTGTGGGAAAAGTGCACAACCTCTGCAGATGGAAGAATCTAAGTACTTAGCCATGTACCTGGTATTGGACAATTTGAGCATCAAGACATGGAAGCTATCAAGAATCTCCTCATCCCAATTTCTAAGTAAAACTTGTGGTTGAACAAGGGTGAAGGACCCCAATGTCTATTGGTGGTTCCTTGGGAAAAGTGTTTGACAAAGAAAAACTTAGTATTTTCAACTAATAGGCAAAACCTATTTTGAGCAAAGCAAGCCTAAGCTACACTTAGCCAAAATTCATATAGTATATAGTCCACCAATATTCTACTAAGGTATCACTTGCCAATACTATTCCAATGTATTGACCCACTGTGGCTATAACTTGTGATGTTGCAGGTTATTCTGATGATGATTAGGAGTCATGAGTCTACACTCAACATCCTTGCCTATGGCACATGAAGATGAAGACTTTTTTATCTATTTACTCATTTAAACTCTTGTACTAGGCCTATGGCCATGGAGTTGTAAAAGACTATATTTGTCTCTGGAATGACTGTTATAATGACCTTTGTTTCTGTGTACTTCATCTTAAACTGTGGATGCTAGCATTGATCCAGGGACTAGCATTGCAATCACAGGGATCCTTTTCCTTTATAAAGGAGGGATCTTACATTTGGAGTCTTTGATTTTGATCAATTGACGCTTGTGAAACTTTCTTAGAGATAATTGAAACTCCGTTCATAGGACAAAAGGGAACGAATGACTAACTTATTGGAATTTGTACATATTGATGTATGTAGTCCATTATGTGTAGTCGTGAGCGATGGATTTCAACTTCATATGCTTTCTTCGAAAATTTCAGTGAATATATGTGTATATTTACTTGATGAGGAAGAAGTATGAAACATTTGAAAATGTTCAAAGACTTTCAAGAGGAAGAGGAAAATCATTTTAATAAGAAAATAAAGAATTTATGATAGGATCATAAAGGAAGATATTTGAGTTAGAAGTTCAGGAAAACACCTAAGATTTGAGGAATCGTTTCATGGATTTGCATTTCCCGAAACACCATAGGAGTATGGAGTGTTCGAGTTTTGTAATGAAACCTTGTTTGACTACCTCTTTAGAGACTCACGACTACACATAACCTTGTTTCGATATAAAAGGTGTCATTTATAAAAATATCATTATATTTTAAAGATTAAAGCTTTAGAGACTACCTCTTTTACACTGAAAAGAGCTCCATCGTGATCCGTTGAAATGAAACCATATAAGTTATGATTTGGGATAAAACCTAATTTGTAATTTCTTAAATATTGGTATGCTAGGCATAAGTAAATTTTTTACAACCAAAGTCGGATGAGCATGTATTTGTAGGTTATTGCGAATAACCGTTGGGTATTCCTTGATACGTCGGAAACGTATCTATAATTTTTTTATGTTCCATGCTTGTTTAGTATCTACTTTTCTTTGCTTTTTCTACACTTTGAGTTATTTTTATATCTTTTCTGGAACTAACCTATTAACAAGTTGCCACAGTGCCAGTTGCATGTTTTCTTCTGTTTTACCGTGGGCAACAGCCAAAGTCAATATTTTACCGTGGGCAACACGAAGCCAGAAGACGAGACAGAGGGGCGCCACAGGGCGGCCAGACCTCCCTAGGCGCGGGTGGGCCCAGCCCACGCCTAGGCAGGGTGTGGACCCCTTGGCGGCCCCCTTGCCTCGCCTCTTCGCCTATAAGAAGCCCCCGATGCAGAAACCCTAGGCACCCGATCAAAACTCCAAGAAACCTTCTATAGTCGCCGCCACCATCGTCCCTAGATCAGGGGGATCTAAAGTTATTCCCATCACCCTGCCAGAGGGGAGATCATCCGGGAGGCCTTCTTCTCCGGTATGAAGCGCGAGTAGTTCCACCTTGGACTATGGGTCCATGTAGTAGCTAGATGGTTGTATCTCCTCCTTGTGCTTTCACGTATAGATCTTGTGAGCTCCATTCATGATCAAGATCTAATCTATTTACAATCATGCATGTTTTGTTTGCTGGGATCCGATGGATATTGAGATTACTATGTCATATTGATTAATGGTTTTGTCTATTAGATACTATCATGTCTGTGTTGTTTGTGATCTTGCATGCTCTTCGTTGTTAGTAGCTATCTTGGCCAAGTAGTTGCTAGTGACTCCAAGAGGGGTTATTTATGCTTGATAGTGGGTTCATGCCTCTAGTTTCCGAGGGAAGTGATAGAAATCTCTTCGGTTGTGGATTTGATGTTGACACTAGGGAGAAAACAATGGTCTCTTGTTCATGGAACAAGTGGATTGTTTACCTTACACCTTAAAGTAGTTGTCTGTTGCTTGCAACTTAATACTGGAGGGGGTTCAGACGATAACCTGAAGGTGGAGTACTAGTCATAGATGCAGTTGGATGGTTGTCTATGTATATTGTTGTATTGCCCAATCGAATCTCATAGGATCTTTTTGTCTAGTATTTCATTGTTATGCGTTGCTCAGTTCCTGTCAATTGCCCTACTGTAATTTGTTTACCATTCATGCCATGTTGTTTATCTAAGGAGAGCACCTCTAGTGAACTATGGACCCCGATCCAATCTTTACCAGTGATACATCTTCCACTCTTTTCTTGTTGCAAACCATTCATCACCTTCCACACCATATAGTTAATCCTTTGTTACAACAAACCGGTGAGCTTGAAAACCTCACTGATTTTTTGGGGCAAACCGGTCCTTCCTCCTTCTGGTTCGATAACCTCGGTCTCTACTGAGGGAAACTTGTTGTTGTGCTCATCACACCTTGCTCTTGGGGTTTCCAACGAAGCGTCCCACGTCAACACTGGGTGCATGCATCAAAGATTTCTAGCGCCGTTGCCGGGAAGGCTAAGGACGTCTTTACAAGTGGATTCCTCCTCAACCTATCTCTTTACTTCGTTTTTTTGTTTGCTTAGTTTCTTTTTCTTGGTTTTGTTTGCCTCTTTTTATCGAAAACTCCAAAAAATTAGTTTAGTTTGGTTTGCTTTCTTTATTCAAAAATACACAAAAATTAGTTCATGCTCTAGTTGTTGGACTGTCTTTGCCTTGCTTGGTCATGCTTTCTATCAATGGATGGTTTCTTTGAAACTAGTGCTTATTGGCAAGGTGGGTTCACGGAAGAACAAAAGTATTATTATAAGGAACACCGTTTGTCACAAAAAGGGAAACACGTATGGGAACAAATTATTAAGTTGAATACTATTGCTAGAGAGGTGTGCTCTACTTATAATGCTACTTCACTACTAGGAAACAGGCCGTTAGTGGCGCACCTGGAAACATCATCCGTGGCGCACTAGCAGTGCGCCACGGGCCTTGCGCTACGGCTATCTCTCAGCCGTGGCGCACTGCCTAGTGCGCCACGGTTGTGCAGAGATAGGCGTAGCGCACCTCCAAGTGCGCCACAGAAGTTTGGCATGGTGCGCTACCCCTGGGATCTTCTGTGGCGCACTACCTAGTGCGCCACTAAACTTCCATGGTGCGCTTTAGGTGTAGTGCGCCACAGAAGGTATACCATGTGCGCCACAGATGTATTTTTTGTTTTTTTAATTTCCGAGCCAGATTATACGCAATACAGATTATATACAATATTACAGCAGATATACACACACAAATACAAGATATACAATTATATATATAAATACTCAATATGAAAAACAAGATTGAAACAAATACATATAGATAAGTCTCATACATGAATACATAGTCTAAGTTACATTGTTTTGATCATGTTACAAAGTAGTAGTTGGTGACATGCTAATACATGTGTCGATCGAACAAGTTAGAGCTCGGAAGCTCGCCTAGACATCTAAACTAACTAGCTAGACACAAACGCGGGATAAATAACCAAAGAAGATAAGCATGATCACCGCCGCGACGAAGGTGTAGGTCTTCATCCGGTTCCTTGTCCTAACTCCCGCTAGATAGCGCGTGTATCTAGCTTCCGCCTCCGCCATAGTGTTGTACCCTTTGTAGCTATTGCCGCTGAAACGGTGCACCTGTCTCCGGCAGTCTTCCCAATCATCGTAGACTCCGGGAACCCGTCCCTTGTACACGACGTACCACGTCATCTATAAGTTGACAATAATAATTAACCGACTATTGAAAAAAACATATATAATTAAATTCGCATATGAAGATACACTTATAGAAAGTACTCCTAAATCAAAAAGACCAAACTCAGAAAGCATGCCTCATATATAACTAGGTTGTTCGACACAGGAATATGCTACGATGGAACTGTTCGCCAAGTAGGATGCACAACACCTGGACCTGTGCATAGCACAAGGCGAACAATCCCATCGCAGCACATTCACATATAGTGTGCCACGACATTTCAATCATCGGCATTATTCTCGAAAAAGACCAAAGTAACTCAAAAATCATGCCTCATATATATACATAGGTCGTTGGACACAGGAATATGCTACGACGGAACTGTACGCCAAGTAGGATGCACAACACCTGGAGTACTTGTGCATAGCACAAGGCATACAATCCCATCGTAGCACATTCACATATATAGTGTGCTACGACATTTCAATCATCGGCATTATTCTCGAAAAAAAGAGTAAGGAAAAAAAGAAGGACCAAATTGAGCAAAGGACCAAAGAGTAAGCAAAAAAACCAAGCATTGATCGATATATAATAATAAGCAAAATAAGTTCACTTGTCGTCCAGACACACACACAAAGGTCATCTATAGTTTGTAACTACAACTAGGCCAACATCAAGCCTTCTGGCTCGGCTTAGGGAACGGGAGAACGCCCTGTCTCGTCATGAACTTCCTATAGTCACCCTGCATCTCTAGGCGATCTTCTATGTCACGGTTATTCGGCATATTTCCTCCGTAGAAGATCCCCCCCGAAGTCATGACATCACGAAAGATGATTGCCCCAAACTGCTGCTGGATGCGATACATCTCTTGTCTAATATCCGAATCATTGATCTTGGCCTTTGCTTCGGCCCACTGTTTGAGATGATCTGGCAGCGTAGAATTCTGCTGGTCAAGTAGGAACGCCCTCATGTGATGGAGTGCGTAGTAGGCTTCCTTCTTACTGTTTTCCGGCTGCTTCACGCAGGGGAACTCCGTTACGTGGTTGAAGACGTGCCTGCCGAACTTGACCTTCTTACGCACGAAGCTGGTGCCTTCCGTCGAGGCAAAGCCAGTGAGAGCACCATCCAGAACTTCCTTGATCTTGTCGTAGTTTTTCTTCTTTTCTAGACTCCCCGAGTCGAAATACGTGGCGTGGGAATGCTTCGGCGATAAGGAGATGAGCGTGCAGTGTTCATCTCTGCGCAAAAAATTCAAATGGAATGTGTTGGAAAAAGAATGATGATGATCTAATAAAGCCAATCGACGGTGGCGAGTGAATAACGACTTACTCGGGAAAGTAAGGCACGAGAATGTATTCCTTTGTCTTGTTCGCCACGAGGATTCTTTTTAGGTACGAGGCCACGATACGTCGTTCGGCGGGGGAACCCAAGCAGCCGTCACGCATGTAGTAGGGGTCCACTATAGCGATGCCCGGTGTGTTCTCTCTAATGATCTGCATGGCCAGGCTGAGAGAAAAGAGACGTACCATGGTATAGTGCAGCAGGTATAGGTGGAACATATTGAAGATGTCCTCGAACCGCAGGAAGAACAGATCCGCGGGGGCAGTGTCGACGAAGCCCAAGCCTGGTGGCACCTTAACCACGAATACCGGGTGCGAGGGATCTTTCTCCGATAGAAGGCGTCTCTCTATCGTCAGCACGCCGTCATGCACACTCTGCAGTTCTGAACTGGCGAGCTTCCGCAAATTCTTAGGTAGCATGGGCTCACCCGCCACATGAATCCTCCACATAATACCCTCGGGTCTTGGTGGCCCGTCCCGAAACCTGATCGGATTCGCAGTTGTTGACGCCACCGGCTGGCTCGAGCTGCTAGATTTTCTTTTCCTGCCCTTTTTTCCTTTTGGAGAGCGGGCAGGCACCGCAATCTGAGCACCGGCCGCCCTATGTAGTGTGTCAGGGCTTAGAATAAAGGGCCGGTTGGTTGTATCAGTTGGCTCTGTAAAGGCGCAAGCTGGAGGCGTCTCCTGAGAACCAAACAGACGCTTGGTGATAGTGGCTTTCTCTGTGGGGCCACCAGCTAGGTCTTCTTCGTTGCCAAACTGAGTGCTGAAGAAGTGATCATTCCAGTCTTTGTCGTCCTCGGCCGGATCCTGCGCCATGTGCATATCATCAACATGATCATCCGACCCACCGCGTGGAGGTGACGGCGAGGGCAGTAAGGGGGCCTTGCCACCGCTTGTCGCTGGCACGACAGGCGGTGCTGTTGTCTGTGGCGTGATGGCCCCCGCCGTCCCCAAACGGATCATGCTCTTTGGCCATAGTAAGAATAAGCCGAAGCAACTTCTGAGGACATACGACTCTTCTTCATCCGCTCCTGGGGGTTGAATGGGAGGTTCCAGGTCGTCGCAGCCCCTTAGCACCCGACTAATTTTAACCCTGTGCACGCTATCTGGCATCGGCTTTGAGTGGAACGTGCGCTGCAAGGGTTGAACGATGGTACCCTTGGCAACATCCCTCAGCTCGTTGTTCACGTAGCATAAGAGAGTGCAAGGAACATCCGTCTGCGGAAAACATGTACGGCGTCGTCAGAGCGAGATGCCATAAGAGTAATATATATAGATGGCATGAAATAAGGCGGTAATTAAAGCAATTTGTTTACCGTGATGGCGTCGAGATCGGCGAATGTCGATGCACCGCATACGGCGACGGGCGTGCAAGAGACGGAAGGGATGCTTGATGGCGTGGTGTTGGCCGCCGGTGTATTCTCCCTACCGACGGGTGCTTGGAGCTCCGGTGCCGCCGCGACAATGGCAGGGGGGCACCAACATGTACTCCGGCTTGTCTTGTTGCTGCCTCTTTTGCTTCTTTCCAGGCTTAGGACAATCTTTCCAGTTTTTTAGCAACTCTTCCACTTCTTCGCTGCTCCTACGCTCTGGGATTCCTCGGGTCTCTGATTTGCCATCGAACAGGTCTCCACGTTTTCTCCATGGATCATTCTTGCCGAGCCACCTCCGGTGCGCCATGAACACGGTTTTCGATGACCCTGGATCTTTCTCTAGTTGGAGATAGCTTGTGTTATCCATGCACCTAACGCATGCGCAGAATCCTTGGATAACCTGCCCCGAGATATACCCGCAACCTAGATAGTCTTGCACCGTAGTGACCAACGCGGCTCTCATAGTGAAATAATCTTGTGCGACGGCGTCGTAAGTATTGGCTCCAGATTCCCATAACGTGGCTAGCTCCTCTTTCAATAGCCCGAGATACAGATTGATGTCGGTACCAGGTTGTTTCGGCCCTTGAATTAGCATACTCATTTGTATGTACTTCTTCATGCACAACCATGGAGGGAGGTTGTACATCCATACAAACACGGGCCAAGTGCTGTGCGTGCTGCTCTGGCTACCGAACGGATTGAGTCCATCGGTGCTCGCACCAAGCCTGATGTTCCTCGAATCTCCACCGAATTCTGGGAATTCAAGGTCCAATGCTTTCCACTGGCTAGCATCTGAAGGGTGCGTCAGCAGCTCATCCTTTTCGGGGTCATCATCATCTCCTGGCTTCTTCCTTTCCGCATGCCATCGCATGAGCTTCGCTTCCTTAGGGTCCGCGAAATAGCGCTGCGGACGAGGAGTGATAGGAAAGTACCATACCACTTTTCGAGGTGCTTTCTTCCCTTTCTTGTATCGACTCACGCCGCACACCGGACATGTGGTTTTCTCCGCGTCCTCGCCCCGATAAATGATGCAATCGTTGATGCATACGTGATATCTAACGTGCGGTAGATCGAGAGGACAGACGATTTTCTTGGCATCCTCGATACTAGTTGGACATGTGTTCCCCTCCGGCAGACGATCGTGCCAGAATGCCATCATATCGTCGAAGCTTGCGTCGCTCAATTTGTGCTTCGCCTTCATCTCCATAGCCTTGAGCGTTACATTCAACCGGGTATCATCGGGCCTGCATCCTTAATACAATGGAGTAACCGCGTCTTTCTCAAGTTGCGCAAGCTTGGCTTTCTCTCTAGCAGCAGCCCTGGCATTACTCGTCTGCTTGAGAAGCAGCTCTTGCACATAAGGGTCCCACACCCAGCCTGACGTTGTTCCATCGTCGTCTTCTCCTCCGGCATCTAGATCATCATCATCCCGGTCTGCTTCCGCACCTTCACCATCTCCAGGAGACTCTTCATCATCTCGCCCGTTCTCGCCGTGATGATGATCATCGTCATGTTGGCCACCTTCTTCACCGTCTCCATCATATACATCATCGCTTATCCAACGAGTCTACCCATCCATGAAACCATGGCGGAGCAGGTGCGCCTGCAGATTCCCGGAATCTAGGTCGATCACCCAGTTGAGTTTGCATCTTCTGCACGGACATCTTATATCTGTCTTGTTATTTCGTATCATGTCAGCCGTCGCACATTTCAAAAATCTAGCCACAATGCCTTCGCTCATTATGCGGACCATTTTTGCCTGCACGATGTACACGGTACAATTTTGAAGTCTATTAGAACCACATAATGAATGCATGCATGCAATGGTCGATAGAAAATTTCGGCATGACCTATCCTAAAATTAGGACCTTTGCGAAATGCCAAAGTCTTGCCAAAATGGAAATGAATCAACATTTTGGCAAAACAAATGGCAACTTGTTCACATACAAACACAAGAGAGAGAGACCGATCCATACACACATGAACATATCATTATCCTCTCCATATAGTACACATGCATGAGCATCATCGATACTCTCCATATACACACACATATGACCATCGATCCTCTCCACATACACACATCATGAGCATCGATCATCTACATACATATGAGCACATCATCCATATACACATGAACACATCCTTACATGGACAACTTACCGAGATGAGAGACCGATAGCGAGAAAGATGGAAAGGAGAGGTGCGCGCGTCGAGAAGGATAGATGAGAGACCGGAGACCTCCTCTATTACTTATGTAACATCCAAAGCAAGTTTTACATGCTAAAAATGGTGAATGTGTGGAGAAATTGAGGTGGGAAGGAGAAGATCCCGACTAGATCTAAGGAGGAAGAAGAAGGGGAAAGTGAAGTGTGGGGTGGTGGATGTGGTCACACATGTGCACATAAAGTGCTGTCCTAAAGAAATCGACACATCCGTGGCACACACGGCCCTAGTGCGCCACAGGGAGTACAAAAATCTGTGGTGCACTACACCATGTGCGCCACAGATGCTCCTACTCCCTGTGGCGCACTAGGCCGAGTGCGCCACAGAAGTTTGTGGCTGTTTCAGAGCAGAGGGGGGCATGCGCTTAGGCGTAGCGCACCAGGCACACATGCGCCACAGATGACCCTAACAACCGTGGCGCACATGACTATAGTGCGCTACAGATGTTTGGCGTGTGGCCAACAGGGCCCTGGCCCACACACATCTGTGGCGCACTATAGTCATGTGCGCCACGGTTGTTCTAATTATTAGTAGGGCACTGCCCACAGGTGAGCCACGCCTGTTTTAGCCGTGGGGCACTTCAACCATGTGAGCCACGGATGTGCTGATTACCTATAGCTGTTTTCCTAGTAGTGCTTATTGCTTTGATAAATCTTGTTGATGTAGGAGGTATAAACACCTGCCTTTTCAATGTGAGTATAATGATAATGTTACCATATCTTCTTATGTTAAAGTAAACTATGACGTTTATGATGTGGAACAAATTGAATAATTTATTGCCTTCAAGGGTGCATTTGAACTTGCCAGTTTGCTTGAAAATACAGATGATGCACCTTATGAATATGAGTTTATGAGATACTTAAATTTTGCTTTGATAATTACAAGCAAGAAAATGGTTATATTCTTGAATATTTTAATAGATGATTTCCACAAATGGAAGAGACTAATACCTTGCCTATGGAAGAAGAAATTGTTGAAACTAGAAGCTCGTTAGATGAAAAAGAGGAGGAGAGTGATGAACAAAAGGAGGAAGAATGGATCTACCCATGCCTACCTTCTAATGAGAGTAACTATTTACCTCTTATATTATTTGATTGTACCACATGCTTACCAAAGGAGGATGAATTTTATGTTCCTGTGGATCCCTTTGAAATATCTACTTTGGGTAAAACCTGTGTAGGTTTTAATCCCACTATTTTTTAGCTTGATAGAAATTATGTGTTTGTAGATCATGAAAAGCATGCTTTATGTGATAGATATATTGGTGATTTTATTCATGAGGCTACTGAAAATTATTATGAGAGAGGAAAATATGGTTGTAGAAGTTTTCATGGTACTGAAACACCTCTCTATGTGCTGAAAGTTTTGAAGTTACTCTTGTTTCATCTTCCTATGCAAGTCACTTTGTTCTTTGTGAATTTATTTGCATACAAGATTCCTATACATAGGGAGGGTTAGACTTAAATGTGTTTTGAATTTGCTTCTTGATGCTCTCTTTTACTTCAATTCATATTTCTTATGTGAGAATCTTCTCAAGCTTTCAAGCCTAACTTAAAGGTGTTAAAGAAAAGTACTTGTTGGGAGATAACCCAAGAGTTTCCTTGAGTCTTGGAAGTTATTACTTCAGTAATGACCTCTCCTTATCCTTTTTGTTTTCTTTTTGTGCCAAGAATGACCTCTAATGAGAGGGAAGTAAGATTTGGGAAGTTGTTGTCCTGAAACAGATTTCTGTCCTCCACCATAAAAATTCGTGAGGAGTCTCTATAAGTCGGATTAAGCTGAAAATTTATGAATAAATCCCCCAGTATGTTATCTATCTTTCATTATTTCAACGCTTTTTGATTTGATGTCACATCCCAAAGATTGCCAAATTTTGAAACGTGAAAAAAAATGTTGAAATTTAGGGTGAAAATAAACTTTTTGCTTCTAAATGGAAACATCAAAACCCTACTTGAACAAAATTTGAATAATAAAGCAACAAACAAATATTCAAAAGATCAAATGTATTCATGCATGGAAAGAATCTTGAATTTAAAACACTTGGGAAAAGATTAAACCAAAATCCTAAAACCCTATTGAGAGAAATCATTTTCAAATCACCCAAAGACTATGGCTTTGTTCCATATAAAAAATTCAGCAACAAACATTTATAAATTATCAAAAATGATAAACAAAAACATTATAAAACCATCTAAATTTATTTCACTCAATTTGGAGCCATAAATAAAAACTTATGAATTTAATAAGATAAAAGGAAATAATTCCAAAGCTAATAAAGCTCCTAACTTAAATCAACACTAAATTGTGAGCAAAATAATCCTAAAAGGATTTAAAAAGATAAACAAATATTAAATAAAATTATACAAGTTGGAATTACCAATTTTGGAACTATAAATAAAAATATTTGGATTTTATAAGACAAAGAAAGAAAGAAATAAAGAATATTTAAAAGTCAAATTAAATCTTGGCCAAATCCATAAGCAAATGGAATAAAGATAATCCAAATAAAAATAAAGGAATAAATATTATTTATATAAAATCATATGGGCTTTTAACCATATTCAATTTTATTTGAATGAAGACAAAATTCCTAATATAAATGATTAATTAAATCATGAGAAAAATAATTGAAATTGCCAAAATGGATTAAAAGTTGTCTAATTAACTTAAAAGAGAATAAAAGATTATTTGAATAGAAATTATATAGATTTAAACCAGATTAAATTTTATTTGAATAAAGACAAAAGCCTCACTCAAATAAATATTAAAGCATAATAAAATATTTGAAATAATTCAAAGTGGACTATTTAAACACATTAATAAACAGATAAAAACTACTGAAAAGGTTTAGAAAAGGTTTGAAATCAAATAGAAGTTTGAAACATTTGATTCAAATGAAAACAGAAAATAGAAATGGAAAAAGAAAAAGTTTTAGAAGAAACAAATAAAGAAAACAACCCAACCCAGTGAGCTAGCCCAGCCCACTGGCCCAATACCAGCCCACCCGGGCCACTCTCACCCCTCTCCCCCTAGACTTTTCTCACCCGTGCTCACCCCACTCCCTCTCTCTAACCGCACGACCCCACGACCACATCATCATCTTCTCCAGTGCGCTGACCCTGCCCCCAATTCCTCTCTATCGTTTCTGGCCATAATTCCTCGGTGTAAATTCACATAAGCGTTGCAGTAATCCCTCCCTGTGAGTGTGCCCTCTTAACCGCCTCCCTCTTCTCTCTCTTTCCCCTCAGACGACGCATCCCAGGAGCCCCTAGGCTACACGAATTCCTGCTCGAACCCCCCACTGCTCTGGCGAGCCTCCGTGCCGATTTCGGCCAGCTCCGACCATGCCACTTTCCCTAGCTCAAACAGACGTGCTCGCCATCATCTCGCGCACCTTCCAGTAGTTCCCACTTGCTCGCGCGCGCCCTAGAAGCTCGGCAACGACTACGTATGAGTGCCACCATCTCCTGCCTCAACTCCGGCGACCTATCCTGGTAATCTCTGACCACCCCTTTACCTCTTGTTAATGCTCTCGCACTCTCCTCTTCCTTGCACATCTAACGCCGTCCTCCTCTTTTCTTCGTGTGCCCCGTAGCGTCGCCTCCGACAACAACAGTAAGTGCCCGACGCCAGGGACATCTCCGGCGAGGAATTGCCATCACGCTCGCGTGCCCCTTTGTCGATGACGACCACGTTGAGCATCTACTCGCCACGGCGAACCCGGTAAGCCCCTCCTCCCCTACTCCCGTTTCCTAGAATAGCCGGAGCACCATCGCCTGAGCGTCGCCGCCGTGCATCCGTCGTTTGCGTCGCCAGTTCATGGCTAGGTTGATTAAGGCCGTTAGATTCTGATCGTGTGGTTGCGATAGATCACTTAACCGAAGCGGTATGGATCGATCTGTTTGTGCGATGTAACTTAAATCCAACAGCCCACGTTGATCGATCCAGATGAAGCGGTACCAGCCAGTAGGAAACAGACACGTGGCCCAGCTTTTGATTTAAAAACAAAATTTGTTCTATTGAATGTTTAAACTTGCAAAAAACATAACTTTTGTTCTGCTTGGCCAAAAATTACAAATTTTATATCAATGGAATCAGGAAAATGAAAACTTTGCAACTATGGCCTTAGTTTAGTATTTTGCTTCTGGAAATTAGGTTTTTTTGTAGAAACATGTTTAGGACTATTATGGATATAAAAATTGATTTAAAAATAATTTTTGAGTAAAACCTTTTGAAAATGGTTTAATTTGAACTCTCTGACCATAAACACTAACATTTGAATTTAAAAATATATTTGTCTAACACTAGAAATTATTCCTATGATAAAAGCATTTCTAGCAAAACAAAAATGCTTTAAAAAGGACTATTTTCACTAACTTGTTTTTAAATGATTTTGCCACTTTTATAAATGATTAGTAGGTGTTTTAAAATGGTTATAGCCACATTAGAAACCACTTTTTCAATAAAACAATCTTTTGCATGCTTGCATGCATTTCTTTGATTTTATTATTTTTTGTGATGAATTGTATGAGTGCTAGTTTTGAATATGTGCTTGCTTGATTGAATTGTAGTGAACTTTGAAGAGTGTGACAATTGCAAGATCAAGGAGTGAACCTATTTTCTCTACTAAAAAGGCAAGTGGTGCTTCATATATTTTTTCCCATTATTTTGATTATGTATTAGTGATAATTTTGAGTAGGACTTGCATGGAATTTTTCTAAGTATAAGCTATGCCATGGGAAATCCTATATGATGTCTTAGTAGAATTATCCTAAGTTAGGAAACTTGCAATGTTATCTTTCTTAGCCTAGCTAGTAGAAAACAAGGGTGGATTATTCATGATATGAAATATTTCTAAGACTATGACTTGTGATTTTGCTTAATAAAACAACTATGTGAATGAATCACCTGGGTGGAATGGTGAGAATGGTTTGTGTTGAGTGGTTACACAAGGCCCATGTTGATGGCTACCTTGTGTATCACACTTGTGGAAAGCCACCCAGGAACAAAGAGATTTGGGATGTTAAGTGTTGAGAAGCTTCTAGTGCAGCCACATGGCATATGGGCTCTGCCTTGATCATATAGGTTGCAATAACTTAGCCAGATGGACATAAGGTGGTAGGGGTGATAGGATGGAACGCGTCCATTTGTTCTAAGGGAAGGCTTCTGAAAGATCTCTTCTCGATGCATGTTGAGTCTTGTGGGGAAAGTGCACCACCTCTCTCGAGAGTAAAACGGTCGTGGTGGTATCACGGCATATGCCATGGGTAGGCTAAAGTTGGGGCCGATGGACGTGGAGGAATCCGGGGAGGGATGATGCAGTGAAGACCGCACTCGTATGAGCAAAGAGAAATACAATGTATATTGGATTGAAGCTCTCAAGTGGAGATAACACCTCATTCTCTACATCTAATCTCTTATAATCTGGCCATGCTTGTGGCTACAATCATGCTCCTTGAGCTGTATCTCCTATGCCTCTATCTAGATCTCTCTGTGAGAGTGGAGGAAGAAGAAGAAGGAGAGCTCCTATTGAGCAGAGAGGGGAGGATCCCTTCGGGGATTTTTTCTGAACGATCCCCCTGGTGCTCCTTATAAAGGGGAGACCAGAGGACAAGGCTTGTTCCACATGCTTGGCATCTACGTAGCATATTCCTGGCATCTTCTCAGATGCTCAGCATATGCCTTGGCATCTTTGGAGATGCCATGGCATATTCCTTAGCATATTCTTGATGCCAAGGGAATATCCTCCAGCATCCTCTTGATGCCATGGGCATATTCCATATGCCCATGTGCCAGTCTGAGCCATGGGCGTCCCAAGACTGGCACGATACTTATTGGTCTCGTCTTGATCCGATGGCGTGTAGCTGTGAAGGTTAGAAATACATCTGGGGACAAATAAGAGGTCATACGGGGTGAAATAACTTGGCCCAGGCACCCAGACGAAGTAGTGATTCGGCCTGCTTCTTAGTTGATTCGGCCTAGGTGGAAAGCAGCCCAGCCGGCTATGCATTTGGCCCAGCCGAGCTCCCTCCAGCTCGGCCCAAGTCGGGAAGCAAGTGGAAATACCCAGCCTGGGTGAGAGAAGCCCAGCCGAGCTCCTTCTAGCTCGGCCCAAGCAGGGAAACAGGAGAAGAGGCCCAGCCGGGGCGTCCTGTTGACTCGGCCCCGCCGGAGCGACTTGGTCCAGGGGATCTGGTGGCGCTGAGTCCCGCGGTGGGCCGAGCTTAGCCTCATTCGGCCTACCCGGGCGACGAGGTGAGGGAGCCGGCGCTGAGTCCCGCGGTGGGCCGAGCTAGTGCTCATTTGGCCCACCCGGGCGACGAGGTGGGATGGCTAGGAGCAGCTCGGCGGGAGAGGGCAGCGATCTGCTGAGGCAGCTTGGCGGGAAGGAGAGTGGGCGTCGGGTTGATTCGGCGGGAGCGGCGAGGTGGGCGAGGTGGTTCGTTTGGTGGGCCGGCTGGGGATAATTCGGCCCATCGGGTTGTTTCCCTTTCCTCCTAGTTAATTCATCCATGGAGATTATGGACTGGGCCGAGATTCCCCTTACTCGGCCCAGTTGTTCTTTCTTGTCTTTTCCTTTTTCTATTTGATATTCTCTCTTCAAATATACTTTTGTTTATTCTTGTTTCTCATTTTATGTACCAACTCTGGGGTACCTGGGGTTATATCCCCGACATTAGTCCCCGAGGCCATGTGGGATTCGTAGAATCGCACATGGGCTTTATATCTAAATGTCCCCAGAGTTGTTTTCTGACATACAACTACTTTGTCATATATTTCTTGGTCGCATAATCCTTTTGGGTAAGTCAGTGACTTTGGCCTTCTTAGGCTTTGCTCATAGCCCTTCTGGGCAAGTTTTTTGATTTCTTGCCTTCTTGGGCGCTGGTTATAATCTCTTTGGGTAAGTTTCTGGCCTCCTGGCCTTCATGGGCACTGGTCATAACCCCTTTGGGTAAGTTTCTGGACTTCTGGCCTTCATGGGCACTGGTTATAACCCCTTTGGGTAAGTTTCTGGACTCCTGTCCTTCATGGGCACTGGTCATAACCCCTTTGGGTAAGTTTCTGGACTCCTGGCCTTCATGGGAACTGGTCATAACCTCTTTGGGTAAGTTTCTGGACTTCTGGCCTTCATGGGCACTGGTCATAACTCCTTTGGGTAAGTTTCTGGACTCCTAGCCTTCATGGGCACTGGTCATAACCCCTTTGGGTAAGTTATGCGTTCTGGCCTTATTGGGCACTGCTCTTTTAACCTCTTTGGATAAGTTATGAGTTCTGGCCTTATTGGGCACTGCGCTTTTAACCTCTTTGGGTAAGTTATGAGTTCTGGCCTCATTGGGCACTGCTCCGTTAACCTCTTTGGGTAAGTTATGTGTCACATCCCAAGATTTTCCAAATCTTGTTATGTGAAAAATAAATAAACAAAATAAATGATTGTTGAATTTTAGGGTGAAAAGAAACTTTTGTTTCTAAATGGAAACTTAAAAATCCCATCTTGAACAAACTTTTGTAAAGTTTGAATTCAACAAATCCAAATCAAAAGAAATGCATTCCTCATAAAATGCATCTGGAAATTTAAACACTTGGAAAATAAAACCAAACCCTAAACCCTAATGGAATAAAAACATTTCCAAGTTATATCCAAGCCTATGGATTTGATCCACACAAAATTTGTCAGCAAACATTTACAAATGATCAAGAATGACAAATAGAGATATTATAAAGCCACATAAATTGGTTTCACTTAATTTGGAGCCATGGATAAAATCTTATGAATTTAAATAAGATAAGGAAAAGTATTTTCCAAAGCTAATAAAGAACTTATCTAAAATCTATCCAAAATGGTGAGCAAATAATCCTAAATATATTTAAAGTGATAAATAAATCTCAAACAAGATTTTATAAATTGGAATCACCAAGTTTGATCTATAAATAAAAAGTTATGGATTTTATAAGATGAAGAAAGAAATATTAAATAAGGATTATTTAAATACCAAATTAAATCTTGGCCTAATCCATTAAACAAATGGAATGAATTTAATCCAAACCCAAATAAAATAAAAGGATAAAGAATTTTCCAAAATAAAATTAAATGGCAATAACCATTCTATCCCTATCTTAAGAAAGACAAATCTCTAATAAGAATGATCATTTAAATCATGAGAAAATGATAATTGGAATTTACCCAAGTGAATAAAAGTTGTTTAATCAACTTAAATAAAATAAATCTTCCAAATAAAATTTAGGTAATTAAAACTATATTTAATTCCATTGAAATTAAACAATTGCCCAATGCAAATGATTAATAAAGCATATTAAAATTATTTCCAAATAATTCAAAGTGAACTAATTTGACATCCTTATAATTGAATAAGAACCTACTGAAAAGATTTGGAAAGTTTAAAGAATTTAAATGGTGTTTGAATTATTATTAAATCTTATTGGATTTAAAACTAGAGCCTATTTTGAATAATTAAAAGACCTTAAAAGGAATAAATAAATTATTCTAAAAATGATTACAGAATGTTTTACTAATCAATATTTGAACCTACACAAATTTTGGCAAAGGTTTGAATTCAAATGAGTGTTTGAATTCGTTGTTCAAAATCAAAACAAAATAAAGGAAATAGAAAAAGATAAAACAAACAGAGCAAAAAAAAGTGAAAGGAACAGCCCAGCCCAACAAGGCCCAGCAAGCCCACCTATCCCCCTCCCCTGAAATGTTTTTCCTCACCACAGACCTAACCAGCAAAGACTCTGACTGGTGGACCCCATTCCCTCTCTTTCTCTCTCGCTGCCAGACGACCCCACCGCCAGCTCCTTTCTTCCTCACCCTCCCACTGACCTCGCCGGCCGTTGCTGCCAAATCAATGCCGGCGTAATACGCAGTAACACAGCGATTAATCGGCCCCTCGATCACGCGTACTAAAGCGCCTGCCCCTCCTCTCTACTTCCCCTCCCTCGCACACACCAGCTCGCCACCGGGCTGCGCTAATTTCACCAAAGACCACGCTCTACTCCGACGAGCTCGCAAGCAAATTCCGGCCAGCCTCCTCCACCCCTCGCCCACTGGAGCACACGAGCACCTTCCCCAGACTCTGGCGCACCTCCCTGCACCCTCAGATCACTCGCGCGAGCCCTGTGTCGTCGACTCCGTCTTCGTCTGAACGACGCCACCGTCTGCTCCAACTCCGACGAGCTCCACAGGTAGCCTCTGACCGTGCCGCCCTCTCTCTTTGATGCTCCCATGCGCCCTACTCTCCCACGCGTCTAATAGTATCATCTGCCCCCTCTCCCGTGCTCTACAGCGACGTCCCCGACGACGACAGCGCATGCCCGTCGCCAGACACCACTCCGACGAGGAATCCCCGTAGCTCCAGCGCGCCCCTCGACAAATGGAAAGCACCTCGAGCACCCCCACGCCACGGCGAACTCGGTGAGAACCTCCCTTCACTCCCTCGCTTCCTAGACTCGCCGAACCACCGCCACCAAACACGCCGCCGCCAGTCGCCGCCGCCAGCGCCGCTGCCTAATGGTCAAGGCGATATGGTCCATAGGATTTTGATCTGACGGTTAAGATTAGAACGTGAACGAAGGGGTACGCTCACCTCTGTGCCGCACGATTCACTTTAGATCTAACGACTGTTGTCTGTCGATCCAACCGAAGCGGTACCGGCGAATGAGAAGTGGCCACGTGTCCCTGCTAGTTTGTTTTAAAACAGAATAGTTCAATTAGATGTCCCATTTTGTAAAATCTATAACTTTTAATCTACACGTCCAAATTTTGCAAATTTTATAACAATGGATTCAGCAAGACAAGCCCTAGCCAACCATGCACTTTGTTTAGAAAATTGCTTCTGTTAAATTCTTTGTTTTTACAGAAACTTATGTATGCTTGTTTAGGATATAAAATTTGTTCCAAAATGATTTTGAGGATAAAATCTTTGGCAAATGGTGTGTTTTGAACCTACTGACCATAAGAAACAAATTGTGGTTTCAAAAATGTATTTGGTGAAGCAAAAGAATAAGTCTTTGATTTAAACCATTTCTACTCAAATAAAAATATGGTTTAATTGTTAAAAATGATTTTGGAGGAAAACCTTTGGGAAAGGTTTTGGAAATAAACTCTCTGACCCTAAACACAAGATTTTGTGGTTTGAAAACATATTTTGTTAAACCTATAGAATGTTGCCTTATTAAAAGCATTTCTTCACCACATAAAATAATGACTTGGTTTAAAAATGGTTAGTGAAGTGAAACCTTTTGCAAATGATTTTGCTACTTTATAAAATGACCATTAGGTGTTTTCAAATGTTTATGAACCATAAGAAACCACTTTCTCAAATAAAAAATCTTTAGCATGCTTGCATGCATTGTTTTGTTTCTATCATTTTATGTGATGAATTGCTTGAATGGTAGATTGAATTATTGTTTGATTGATTGAATTGTAGTGATTTTAAGTGTGTGAACATTGCAAAGATCAAGGAGTGAACTCATACTCTACCAAAAAGTCAAGTGATGCTTCATACTTTTGTCCCATTATTTTCACTATGCATTAGTGATATTTCTAAGTAAGACTTGCATGGAATTTTTGCTAAGTATAAACCATGCTACGGGAAATCCTAGTAGATGAAACCTTAGTAAAATTTTCCTAAGTTAAGATTCCTACTACTATCATGCTTAGCTTAGCTAATAGAAAACAAGGGTGGAATATATGTTCATACTATGGAAAATTTCTAAGCCTGAGGACTTGTGTTTTGTTTAATAAAACAACTAAGTGAATGAATCACCTGGGTGGAATGGAAGGAATGGTTTGTGTTGAGTGGTCATGCAAGTCCAGTATGCTGGGGAAAACTTGGGCATCACTGTTAGACCCCTCCTTTATAAAGGAAAAGGATCCCTGTGATTGCAATGCTAGTCCCTGGATCAATGCTAGCATCCACAGTTTAAGATGAAGTACACAGATACAAAGGTCGTTTATTACATTCATTCCAGAGAAAAATCATAGTCTTTTACAACTCAGGGCCATAGGCCTAATACAAGAGTTTAAGGATTAAGTAAATAAACATAAGTCTTCATCTTCATGTGCCACAGGCAAGCATGTTGAGTGTAGACTCATGACTCCTACTCATCATCGGAGTAACCTGCAACATCACAAGTTACAGCCACAGAGGGTCAATACTTTGGAATAGTATTGGCAAGTGATACCTTAGTATATTTTTAGTGGTCTATATTACTATATGCATTTTGGCTAAGTGTAGCTTGGCTTGCTTTGCTTGAAAATAGGTTTTACCTATTAGTTGAAATCACTAAGTTTTTCTTTATCAAAAACTTCCCAAGAAACCACCAATAGACATTGGGTTCCTTCACCCTTGTTCACCCATAAGTTTTATTTTAGAAGTTGGAGTGATGAGATTCTTGTAGCTTCCATGTCTTGATTCTCAAGTTGTCCATTGCCTTGGACTAGGCTAAGTACTTAGGTTTTTCCATCTGCAGAGGTTGTGCACTTTCCCCACCAGACTTGGTTTCCCAAGAGAGGACCCTTCAGAAGCCTTTCCTTAGTCAAATGGACGCGCTCGAACCTATCATTCCCTCTACCACCAACTGTCCAAGTGACTAAGTTCTAGCAACCTATATGATCATGGCAGAGCCCATATTGCCAAGTGGTTGCACTGTAAGCTTTCTCAACACTTGGCCTCCAAATCCCTTTGTGCCTGGGTGGCATACCACAAGTGAGATACACAACCCAAGTCCATGGCCTTGTGTAACCACTCAACATAACCCAATCCTTCCATTCCACCCAGGAGGTTCATTTGACTTAGTTGTTTTATTAGGAAAGTATAAGTCTCATGACTTAGAAATATTTTCATCATAATAGGTGTAGTTCACCAACCCTTGTTTGCTAAATAGCTAGGCTAAGCATGGTATGATAACTTAACTTAGGAAAATTTCCTAGCAATTCTACAATTCTACACTTCTAGGATTTCCCCACTTAGCATTAGGCAAAAGTGGCATGCAAGACTTAGCAAAATATCTAATGCTAGTACAAAACATAGGATAGAAATATTCATGAAAATATCACTTGCCTTGGTAATGTGGAGAGTAGCACTCCTCACAATCACAATCACTAGCAAAATCTACACAAAAATTTGTAGCACACCATTACACACAATTATATACAATCAAAAAATAATATGAATGCATGTATGCAAGAATTTACTAAGTGGTGATTTTGAAAACCCTACCAAGCATGCGCATGTATACAGAAACTTAACCAGTCACAAGTTTGTCAACCAAACTTGTTTATCCCTAAAACAAATTACTAAACTAAATCCAAACTTAAAATAGTCTCAAACATGTTTCCACAAATAAAGTCATTTTAACTGTTACTATTTGTTAAACACATTGGATATTCAGTAAGGTCTTGTTTCACTGAATCCAACAGTATAAAGTTTGTAAAATTCCAACGTGGCAATCAAAAGTTATAAGCATTTGAAATTTGGATCTAATTCTGGTTTTAAATCTGTTTTCAGTTCTAACACTTGCCACGCGTCGCGTCCCTATTGGCGCGTACCGATTCGGTTGGATCGGGTCCTGCGGACCGCACGATCTAAGTGAGATCTGGCGGCTCAGACGCGCGCGTACCTCTTCGTCCTCTTTCTAATCTACGCCACAGGATCTAGATCCAACGTTCCTAATCAACCTAACCATACTCGGGCGGTGCTAGCGGCGTTGACTGGCGGCGGCGCGTCTGACTACGGCGGTGCCGGCGTTCTAGATCGCCCCAGGAAGCAAGAAGGTGCTTAACAGATCCGCAAAGGCGTGCTGAAGCTCGACGTGGTACTGGTTTGCGGAGGGGCGCGCTGGTACGGCGAGGATTGCTCGTCGGAGTTACGGGCGGCGATAGTAGCTTGCAGACGTGGTCCTTGCCGAGGCTTGGCGTTGCCCTAGCACGAACGGGTGGCATCAGTACTTGCGCAAGACACAGGCGAACAGGCTCGTGTGAGGAAGAAGGCAAGGGGCGGTCTGGATTTACCTTAATTGGTCGCCGAGGTTTGCCGGCGGCGCAGGTGGTTTCGGCTATGGATGGAGATGACAACCTGGGTCACGAGCGGCCAAAACAAAAGTATCAGAGGGTGCGCAAGAACATTCTGATCATTCTCATTTGAACCAGAGAGGGAGGGGTGGTCGAGGCTCACCGTATTTGGTCGCCGGAGTTCTCGGTTCTGCGGGGCTTCGAATGCAATTGCGCGCAGCCTAGTGGCGGAGTGAGCGAGGTGTTTGGGGGGAAATGCTTGCGAGGCAGAGAGGGTTAAATAGGCTCGGGTGCGACAGGAAACGCTCGCGGATTAATGCCCAATTACGCCGCGCCATTACCGGCCATGACAGCAGCTACGACGTGGTCGCGGGCACGGTTTGGGGAAGACGAGGACAGCGTGGGCAGGGCCCGCTCGTCAGCGATGTGCGCGAAGTGAGGGTGGGGTCCGGTCGTCAGTGACCGTCTGGGTGCGCTGGCGCGTGCGAGAGGAAAAGAAAACTCCCAGGTGGGCTAGTTGGGCTCGATTCTCTGCTGGGCTAGATATCTGGCGCTCGGCCCTTTTCCTTTGTTTAATTCTTTTTCTTTTCTATTTCGATTTTCTGAATGGGTTTTCAAATGGTTTCAAAACCAATTTGAATTCAAATCTTCCTGAGGTTTTGTAGTGGTGATTTGGTCTCAGAAATGGGTCAAAACTCATGGGGCTACTTTGCAAGGGTTTGGTCAAACTTGGATTTCAAACAAACAGAGACTTTGCTTCTATTTTGCAAATGTTTAAAATAGGGGTTTTGTAATTATTTCTAAATTATAGCTTTGGTCTAAATTTTTCACACACACTTTCCAACAATGGAGGCAAGCAACCAAGTTCCTAAAACTTCCAACTTTCCAATGGTGTTGGCTATTTAAAATAAGACTGACCACACAAAATCATGGTACCATATGTTTCTGTTTTCTGAAATGATTTGGGAAAACCCTAAATGATGATGGATGCAAGGATGATAAGAATGAGCTTTGAAACATGAATTTAGGGATGTTACAAATCTAACCCCCTTAAGATAAATCTCGCCCTCGAGATTCGGATTGGCTAGCAAATAGGTGAGGGTGGTCTTTCCAAAGATCATCTTCTCTTTCCCATGTTGCTTCCTCTTTGGAATGATGATTCCATTGCACCTTGCAAAACTTGATAGTTTTTGTCCTTGTGACTCTTTCTGCAGTCTCAAGAATCTTGACAGGCTTTTCCTCATAGGTGAGATCACTTTCTAGCTGGACTTCTTCCAAGGGTATGGTATCCTTCAAAGATGATTCTTCCATCTCTGGGTGACATTTCTTAAGCTGACTCACATGAAACACATTATGGACAGCTGACAGAGACTCTGGCAATTCAACTTCATATGCAACTTCTCCCTTGCGACTTAGAATCTTGAATGGCCCAACATATCTTGGTGCCAACTTTCCTTTGACTCCAAATCTTTTCACTCCACGAAGTGGTGATACTCTAAGATAATCTCTATCCCCAACTTCGTAGGTGACTTCTCTACGCTTAGAATCCGCGTAGCTTTTCTGTCGGGACTGTGCTATTTTCAACCTGTCCTTAACCAATTTGACCTTCTCTTCGGCGTCTTTGATAAGATCAGGTCCAAATAAACTCCTTTCTCCCACACCATTCCATAGTAATGGGGTGGTACACTTCCTTCCGTAGAGAAACTCAAATGGTGCCATCCCAATGCTAGATTGGTAACTGTTATTGTAAGAGAACTCTGCGTAAGGCAAACTTTCATCCCAACTTGCTCCATAGTCTAGGGCACATGCCCTCAACATGTCTTCAAGAATCTGATTAGTCCTTTCTGTTTGTCCATCAGTTTGAGGATGAAAAGCAGTGCTGAATTCCAACCTCGTTCCTAAGGATTCATGAAGCTGTCTCCAAAAGTGAGAAGTGAACTGTGTTCCCCTATCTGACACAATACTCTTAGGCACACCGTGAAGGCATACAATTCTGCTCATGTAGATCTTTGCTAACTTGGCACTTGTATAAGTTGTCTTCACGGGTATAAAATGAGCCACTTTAGTTAGGCGATCCACTACTACCCATATGGAATCATACCCTGACCTG
Organism: Avena sativa; assembly: GCA_916181665.1. NCBI lineage: Eukaryota > Viridiplantae > Streptophyta > Magnoliopsida > Poales > Poaceae > Avena > Avena sativa. The sequence goes on from OV702283.1 coordinate 28,818,655, forward strand.
GTCCTTGGTAATCCGGTAATGAAATCCATACCGATATTTTCCCACTTCCATTCAGGAATAGGTAGTGGTTGAAGCAAACCCGCTGGTTTCTGATGCTCCGCTTTTACTCTGCTACACACATCACACAAAGCGATATGCTCGGCGATGTCCCTTTTTAGATTGTTCCACCAAAATCTTTCTTTCATATCCATGTACATCTTGGTGTTTCCTGGGTGAATAGAATACGGAGAATTGTGGGCTTCCTGTAAAATCAGTTTCCGCAACTCCGGGTCTTGTGGAACACATATACGTTTCCCGTGCCATAAAGTACCTTGTTCGTCTATATGGAAACTCTTAGCTTTCCCTAGACTAATATTTTCCTTAATATTTTCAATTTCCTTATCAGTCTTCTGAGCTTCTCGGATCTTGTCCAATAAAGTGGGTTGAACATCTAAGGACATGAGATGTCCTTTAGGCACAATCTCCAATCTGAGTTCTTTGAATTGCTTACACAAGTCATCTAGCAATTCTCCTTTGGTAAGGCCATTTACAAACATCTTACGACTTAGAGCATCTGCTACTACATTTGCTTTACCGGGGTGGTATTGCAAACTTAAGTCGTAATCCTTGATAAGCTCTAGCCATCTCCTTTGTCTCATATTGATTTCCTTCTGGGTGAAGATATACTTCAAACTTTTGTGATCCGTGAACACTTCACAACGCTTTCCCAAAAGGTAATGCCTCCATGTTTTGAGTGCGTGGACGACAGAGGCTAACTCCAAATCATGAGTAGGATAGTTTACTTCATGAGTTTTGAGTTGTCTCGAGGCATAGGCCACAACTTTACCATCTTGCATCAATACGGCACCCAAACCTTGATGAGACGCATCACAATATACTTGGAAATACTTTTCCAAATCTGGTAGACATAGAACTGGTGCTATTACAAGTCTCTTCTTCAATTCTTGGAAGCTGACCTCACAACCTTCAGACCAAGCAAATTTCTTGTCCTTCTTTAACAATTCTGTCATTGGTTTAGCAACCTTCGAGAAATTTTCAATGAACCTTCTGTAGTAACCTGCTAAGCCGAGGAAACTACGAACTTCTTTCACATTCTTGGGAGATTCCCATTCTGTCACAGCTGAAACTTTGGCAGGATCAACTGCCACACCATCCTTTGTCATAACATGACCAAGAAAACCAACTTCCTCTAACCAGAACTCACACTTGCTGAATTTGGCATAAAGTTTATGTTCCCTCAGTTTCTCAAGTATCAAGCGTAAGTGTCTTTCATGTTCTTCCTTGCTCTTGGAGTAGACCAAGATATCATCGATGAAAACGACAACAAACTTGTCAAGGAATTCCATGAACACCTTGTTCATCATATTCATGAAGTATGCTAGAGCGTTGGTTAAACCAAAAGGCATCACAGTGTACTCATACAATCCATACCTTGTGGTGAATGCTGTCTTAGGTATGTCTTGCTCTCTTATTTTGAGTTGAAAATAGCCTGACCGAAGATCAATCTTCGAGAACACACATGCTCCTTCTAACTGATCAAACAAGTCGTTGATTCTTGGCAAAGGATATTTGTTTTTGATAGTTACCTCGTTGAGAGAACGGTAATCTATGCATAGCCTTTGTGTTCTATCCTTCTTTTCCACAAATAATACTGGGGCTCCCCAAGATGAAGAACTTGGTTGAATAAACCCTTTCTGCAACTGTTCTCCTAGTTGCTTCTTGAGCTCCTTCTGTTCATCAACTGACATTTTGTACGGTCTTTTTGCTATTGGTCCAGAACCTGGTACCAAATCTATCAGAAACTCTACATCTCTATCCGGTGGCATTCCTGGTAATTCTTCCGGAAATACATTCGGATACTCACACACAATTGGCACACTGTCCATGCTAACCCCCTTAATAAAATTCAGCTTACTCCCTTTGGACTCAAAGTTTGACCTGAATTGTATTCTTTTTCCTTCTGGGGTTGTGAGTGCAACAGTACGATTAGCACAATCTAGTACTCCTTCATACTTAGCCATCCAATCCATTCCCAAAATTACGTCTAGTCCTTAGGAATCTAGGATTATCAGGCTCACTGGAAACTTATGCTTTCCAAACTCTATGACAAGATCCCGGCATCCAAGACTTACTATCATATCTCCACCCGGAGAACTAACTTTTATTGGACACCCAATGTTTTCAGATGCAAACCCATTTCTATCAACAAATGCTTTTGATATGAATGAATGAGATGCACCAGTGTCAAAGAGTACAAATGCTGGAATGGAATTGATTCTGAACTTACCAGCAACGGCATCAGGCTCCTCATAGACCTCTTCCACATTAATGTGGTTAACCTGTCCTTTCTGAAAAGGATTGGGCTTGTTAGGTCCTTCAACTTTCTTCTCAGGGCACTCATTAGCATAATGCCCCAGCTTCTTGCATTTGAAGCACTCAACCTGACTGATGTCCTTTTTAGCAGGCTGACCTCCACTTCCACTACCATTCCCACTATGGTGGCTCTTATGTCCACTCTTGTGGTTCTTGTACTTGTCATTGTCATGACTGCGGTGATGCTTGTTGTCATGACGGTTGTGGTTGTGGTGCTTGTTGAATTTCCCATGCTTATGGGATCCTGAGCTGCCATTGTCATCATAGTGAGATCGTTTGTGAGACGATCCCGAGCTGTGCTTGTCGGACTGTTTCCTCTTTCTACTCTCGACTTGCTTCATTTTACTCTCCAAAATAGCAGCCTTGTCACACAAAGACTGATAAGTTGGAACATATGCCACAGACAACTGTAGGTTCAGCTCATCATTCAAGCCTTCCAGAAACTTTTCCTTTCTTTTGGCATCTGTGTCAACCTCATCCGGTGCATAGCGCGCCAGATTGTTGAACTCTTCTATGTATTCAGCCACGCTGCGGTGGCACTGCTTCAAGTTGTGAAACTCTTTCTTTTTAAGGCTCATCATTCCTGATGAGATATGAGCAGTGCGAAAGCCATCTTCAAAGATAGCCCAAGTCACCTCATCAATAGGAGTGGTGATTTGGAAGTTGTCCCACCATGTGGCGGCTGGTCCTTCCAACAGATGTGCTGCGAACCTGACTTTTTCAGCATCCGTGCAGCCCACGGTCACTAAGTCTTTGTTCACAGAACGTAGCCAGTCATTGGCCACCATGGGATCAGTTGTCCCCGAAAAGTTTGCTGGCCTCAAACGCAGAAATCTGGTGAGCATATCAAAACCCGGAGGGTTGTTGTTGTTGTTATTGTTGTTGTTGTTATTGGGGTTGTTGTTGTTGTTATTCTGGTTTTGGATGAATGTTGTCATCATCTGCATAAGCTATGTTTGCGCATTCATCATTTGTTGCATTTCCGGGGTGATGTTGTTGGGGTTGGGGTTTGCGCGACGGGGAGGCATCTGTGTTTTGTTCAAATAGATAAGAATGAGATACCCATAGATGTTTTATGCACAATACATCACAAGCAAACACATAGCATGCAACTCAAGGATAAAAGCTCAACAACAGAATAACAAAGTTCTCAAAATAAAACACACAAGTGGCAAGCCATCCACATGTCGGATGGTCCAATAACAAGTTCACAAAAAAAACAAGTATGATAATGAAAGATAAACGAGTAGTCAAGTCTACTCATCAGCATCAATCTCCTCCTCGACGAAGGTAAGACCTGCGTTCTCCATCGCGGTCTTGTTCTCCTCAATAGTAGTGGTCAAGGAATCGACCTTGGCCTTGAGAGCCCTCTTCTGGGAGCGAAGCCTCTCAATAACCATCTGCTGCTGCTCTAGCTCGAAATCCTTGGACTCCAGTTCCTCGTTCATGTCCCGGATCTTCTTGTTCCTATCTTGGACGCGTTTCTCCTGACTCTTGAACTTGCGGTCCTGGGCCTCGAACTTCGTCTCCATTTCCTTGATCATCTCGTCCTGCTGTGCGAAAAGCTTGTCCTTCTCGCGTAGCTGCACCTGGAGCTCGTCATTGCTGAGCATGACGTTCGTCCTGTCTGTGTCCACGTGCCTGATAAGAGACTCTAAGTCCTGGAGATAGAGACGTATCGGCTCTGCTACGTCCCTCGAGTCGTCCTCAAAGTCGATGGACTCTCCATCAACATCACGTCTTCCGAAGACGTGGAAGTGAGTGCCCCTAACCTGTCGGGAGTGACGGCCTAACAGACGTCCTATCAGGTCCTGCATGACTACCTCCATGCCTCTCTCCCTGTCATCGTGCATCAGCTTGAAGACGATGGCCTCTGTAGTGGGCTCTGTCTGGCGTCCGGGCTGGTTCACCTTGAAGCCCCAGAGGTCCTTCCTCTCGAACTTGGTGAGTGGGTACACCGTGATGGTGGGAAGAGGGAGATCGAGCAAAGTGGTAAGCTCAACGATACGGGGACCAAAACGGGTAACCTGGAGCTCCTCAAGTACAGTGCTGATGGTAATAGGCATCTATTTTATAAGATTGAAAAAGTTAGAACGACACAATTTAAGATAAATCAAGACAACATTCAAACATATCCATGGAACACAAAATCAACCAAGTCATGCATACATAATTCCATTACATCAATCATGGTCCAATACTTATTTAAGATATCATTTTGAAAAATAAGGTGATAGGTGGTGGTCCAACTAACGAAGTGTGCTTACAATCCTATCTCACTGGATCTGGTGGCTATCACAATGTTCCTAGAGGCAACCCACCTATCTTGTTCACATGATTCCATCACTAAGTCTATTATATCTCCCCTTAACTCTTGGTTGGTGGCTTCCAACTCTTGGGTAAGTTCCTTCTCCTTCTCTAAGTCTTTTTGGAGGTTGAGCATCCTGCACTTGATTCTAGCACTTAGTTCTTTGATAGTCCTCCAAGCTGCATCTCTGGCTGACTCAAAGAATGTTGTGTGCATTACAGTGTTGGTGTACATGCAGAATCCCCTTTCTTTGTGGTTGTCTTCCTTGTTTTTGTACAAGTGAAGTTGCACCCACCAATACTCCACTCCTTCATCCATCACTGGAAAGCCTTTGTATAAAGCTGCTCCATGTGCTTCCATTGCCACCATGAGGTCCTTGAGAATCTTGGGAAACTCAGTTTCACACTCCAAGGTCATGGTCATGAGTGGCCCTTTCTTCACGGCTTCGTTGATGGAGTTCATCTACAAATGGAGATGAGAATGAGAAGATTAGAAAAAGTTTTACGAGAAGAATAGACAAGTGTAGAAGTAGTTGAAAAATTTTCCTTAGTGGTTTTCAAATCCTAGGGTCATAATCCTACAGGAAACACAGTGCTCTGATACCATCTGTTAGACCCCTCCTTTATAAAGGAAAAGGATCCCTGTGATTGCAATGCTAGTCCCTGGATCAATGCTAGCATCCACAGTTTAAGATGAAGTACACAGATACAAAGGTCGTTTATTACATTCATTCCATAGAAAAATCATAGTCTTTTACAACTCAGGGCCATAGGCCTAATACAAGAGTTTAAGGATTAAGTAAATAAACATAAGTCTTCATCTTCATGTGCCACAGGCAAGCATGTTGAGTGTAGACTCATGACTCCTACTCATCATCGGAGTAACCTGCGACATCACAAGTTACAGCCACAGAGGGTCAATACTTTGGAATAGTATTGGCAAGTGATACCTTAGTATATTTTTAGTGGTCTATATTACTATATGCATTTTGGCTAAGTGTATCTTGGCTTGCTTTGCTTGAAAATAGGTTTTACCTATTAGTTGAAATCACTAAGTTTTTCTTTATCAAAAACTTCCCAAGAAACCACCAATAGACATTGGGGTCCTTCACCCTTGTTCACCCATAAGTTTTATTTTAGAAGTTGGAGTGATGAGATTCTTGTAGCTTCCATGTCTTGATGCTCAAGTTGTCCATTGCCTTGGACTAGGCTAAGTACTTAGGTTTTTCCATCTGCAGAGGTTGTGCACTTTCCCCACCAGACTTGGTTTCCCAAGACAGGACCCTTCAGAAGACTTTCCTTAGTCAAATGGACGCGCTCGAACCTATCATTCCCTCTACCACCAACTGTCCAAGTGACTAAGTTCTAGCAACCTATATGATCATGGCAGAGCCCATATTGCCAAGTGGTTGCACTGTAAGCTTTCTCAACACTTGGCCTCCAAATCCCTTTGTGCCTGGGTGGCATACCACAAGTGAGATACACAACCCAAGTCCATGGCCTTGTGTAACCACTCAACATAACCCAATCCTTCCATTCCACCCAGGAGGTTCATTTGACTTAGTTGTTTTATTAGGAAAGTATAAGTCTCATGACTTAGAAATATTTTCATCATAATAAGTGTAGATTTTCACCAACCCTTGTTTGCTAAATAGCTAGGCTAAGCATGGTATGATAACTTAACTTAGGAAAATTTTCCTAGCAATTCTACAATTCTACACTACTAGGATTTCCCCACTTAGCATTAGGAAAAAGTGGCATGCAAGACTTAGCAAAATATCTAATGCTAGTACAAAACATAGGATAGAAATATTCATGAAAATATCACTTGACTTGGTAATGTGGAGAGTAGCACTCCTCACAATCACAATCACTAGCAAAATCTACACAAAAATTCGTAGCACACCATTACACACAATTATATACAATCAAAAAATAATATGAATGCATGTATGCAAGAATTTACTAAGTGGTGATTTTGAAAACCCTACCAAGCATGTGCATGTATACAGAAACTTAACCAGTCACAAGTTTGTCAACCAAACTTATTTATCCCTAAAACAAATTACTAAACTAAATCCAAACTTAAAATAGCCTCAAACATGTTTCCACAAATAAAGTCATTTTAACTGTTACTATTTGTTAAACACATTGGATATTCAGTAAGGTCTTGTTTCACTGAATCCAACAGTATAAAGTTTGCAAAATTCCAACGTGGCAATCAAAAGTTATAAGCATTTGAAATTTGGATCAAATTCTGGTTTTAAATCTGTTTTCAGTTCTAACACTTGCCACACGTCGCGTCCCTACTGGCGCGTACCGCTTCGGTTGGATTGGGTCCTGCGGACCGCACGATCTAAGTGAGATCTGGTGGCTCAGACGCGCGCGTACCTCTTCGTCCTCTTTCTAATCTACGCCACAGGATCTAGATCCAACGTTCCTAATCAACCTAACCATACTCGGGCGGCGCTAGCGGCGTTGACTGGCGGCGGCGCGTCTGACTACGGCGGTGCTAGCGTTCTAGATCACCCCAGGAAGCAAGAAGGTGCTTACCATATCCGCAAAGGCGTGCTGAAGCTCGACGTGGTACTGGTTTGCGGAGGGGCGCGCTGGTACGGCGAGGATTGCTCGTCGGAGTTACGGGCGGCGATAGTAGCTTGCAGACGTGGTCCTTGCCGAGGCTTGGCGTTGCCCTAACACGAACGAGTGGCATCAGTACTTGCGCAAGACATAGGCGAACAGGCTCGTGTGAGGAAGAAGGCAAGGGGCGGTCTGGATTTACCTTAATTGGTCGCCGAGGTTTGCCGGCGGCGCAGGTGGTTTCGGCTATGGATGGAGATGACAACCTGGGTCACGAGCGGCTAAAACAAAAGTATCGGAGGGTGCGCAAGAAAATTCTGATCATTCTCGTTTGAACCAGAGAGGGAGGGGTGGTCGAGGCTCACCGTATTTGGTCGCCGGAGTTCTCGGTTCTGCGGGGCTTCGAATGCAATTGCGCGCAGCCTGGTGGCGGAGTGAGAGAGGTGTTTGGGGGGAAATGCTTGCAAGGCAGAGAGGGTTAAATAGGCTCGGGTGCGACAGGAAACGCTCGCGGATTAATGCCCAATTACGCCGCGCCATTACCGGCCATGACTGCAGCTGCGACGTGGTCGCGGGCGCGGTTTGGGGAAGACGAGGACAGCGTGGGCAGGGCCCGCTCGTCAACGATGTGCGCGAAGTGAGGGTGGGGTCCGGTCTTCAGTGACCGTCTGGGTGCGCTGGCGCATGCGAGAGGAAAAGAAAACTCCCGGGTGGGCTAGTTGGGCTCGATTCTCTGCTGGGCTAGATATCTGGCGCTCGGCCCTTTTCCTTTGTTTAATTCTTTTTCTTTTCTATTTCTATTTTCTGAATGGGTTTTCAAATGGTTTCAAAACCAATTTGAATTCAAATCTTCCTGAGGTTTTGTAGTGGTGATTTGGTCTCAGAAATGGGTCAAAACTCATGGGGCTACTTTGCAAGGGTTTGGTCAAACTTGGATTTCAAACAAACAGAGACTTTGCTTCTATTTTGCAAATGTTTAAAATAGGGGTTTTGTAATTATTTCTAAATTATAACTTTGGTCTAAATTTTTCACACACACTTTCCAACAATGGAGGCAAGCAACCAAGTTCCTAAAACTTCCAACTTTCCAATGGTGTTGGCTATTTAAAATAAGACTGACCACACAAAATCATGGTACCATATGTTTCTGTTTTCTGAAATGATTTGGGAAAACCCTAAATGATGATGGATGCAAGGATGATAAGAATGAGCTTTGAAACATGAATTTAGGGATGTTTCAATCACCAAGTCTAGTATGCTGGGGAAAACTTGGTGTCTCACTTGTGGATGGCCACCCAGGAACAAAGAGATTTGAGATGTCAAATGTTGAGAAGCTTCAAGTGCAGCCACTTGGCATTATTGGCTCTGCCTGGATCATATAGGTTGCAAGAACTTAGCCAAATGGACAGTTGGTGGTAGGGGTTTGATAGGTTGGAGCGCGTCCATTCTGGTCTAAGGGAAGGCTTCTGAAAGATCTTGTCTTGGGAAACCAAGTCTTGTGGGGAAAGTGCACCACCTCTGCAGAGTGTAGAATCTAAGTACTTAGCCATGTCCCTGGTAAAGGACAATTTGAGCATCAAGACATGGAAGCAATCAAGAATCTCATCATTCAAATTTCTAAGATAAAATCTTGTGGTTTGAACAAGGGTTGTTTGAAATCTTCAATCTTTGATTGAGAGATGCCTTGCAAAGGATCTTCAATCTTTGATTGAGAAAAATGATTTTGTCAAAGCAAAAACTTAGTATTTTCAAATGTTAAGGAAAAATCTATTTTGAGCAATGCAATCCTCAAACTCCACTTAGCCAAATGCATATAGATGATAGACTCCACTATACCACCATAGTATCACTTGCCAATACAATTCAAATGTATTGACCCTTTGTGGCTGTAACTTGTAATGTTGTAGGTTTGATTGATTTTAGTGAAGATTGATTGATTAGGATTACAAAGTCTACAACCAACATCTGCCTGTGGCACTTTGAAGATGAAGGACTCATGACTATAGTTATTCTGCTGCAATGTAATGTAATAGCCAAATAAGCTATGTAAGATGTAATAAAATTTTGTTATTCCTGGTTATAAAGTTATAATATGACCTTTGTTTCTTGATATTACATCTTAACTGTGGATGCTAGCTATTGATCCAGGGACTAGAATTGTAAAACATAGGAGGAATCTACCTTATTAGGTTGAGACCTCTACACTTCCCCTCCCTCGCACACACCAGCTCGCCACCGGGCTGCGCTAATTTCACCAGAGACCACGCTCTGCTCCGACGAGCTCGCAAGCAAATTCCGGCCAGCTTCCTCCACCCCTCGCCCACTGGAGCACACGATCACCTTCCCCAGACTCTGGCGCACCTCCCTGCACCCTCAGATCACTCGCACGAGCCCTGTGTCGTCGACTCCGTCTTCGTCTGAACAACGCCACCGTCTGCTCCAACTCCGACGAGCTCCACAGGTAGCCTCTGACCGCGCCGCCCTCTCTCTTTCATGCTCCCATGCTCCCTACTCTCCCATGCGTCTAATAGTATCATCTGCCCCATCTCCCGTGCTCTACAGCAACGTCCCCGACGACGACAGCGCATGCCCGTCGCCAGACACCACTCCGGCGAGGAATCCGCGTAGCTCCAGTGCGCCCCTCGACAAACGGAAAGCACCTCGAGCACCCCCACGCCACGGCGAACTCGGTGAGAACCTCCCTTCACTCCCTCGCTTCCTAGACTCGCCGAACCACCGCCACCAGACACGCCGCCGCCAGTCGCCGCCGCCAGCGCCGCTGCCTAATGGTCAAGGCGATATGGTCCATAGGATTTTGATATGGTCCATAGGAAGCTATCAAGAATCTCATCATCCAAATTTCCAAGTTAAAAACTTGTGGTTGAACAAGGGTTTATGTAACATCCTAAAAATCATAGTTTCAAAACTCATTCATATCATCTTTGCATCATTCATCCATTTAGAGTTTTCTCAAAAATCATTTAGAAACAGAAGTTGGAACTATGATTTCATGTGGGCATTTTATACCAAAATGACCATCACCCTTTGAAATATGAAAGCTTAAATATTTGTTCACTTGCCTCCATGATAGGAAAGTTTAGGTGAAGCTTTTAACCCAAGAATCAAATTTGGAAATGGTTTCAAAATCCTTTTTCAAAAATTTTGCAAACTAGAGCAAGCCTCTGTTTATTTTAAAACCCAAACTTGACCAAGCCTTGCAAAGTAACCACTGGTTTAAAAAGACTGTCTTTGAATCCACAAAACCCTGCAAAAATTTCCAAGACAGTTTAATTCAAAAGGATTTGAAATTCATATCAAAATCAAACCAGAAAATGAATTCAGGAAAAGAAAAAGGCTTGAACAAAAGAAAAAGGCCACGCGGCCAGAATCTGGCCCAGCAGCCAATCAAGCCCAGCAAGCCCACCCGGGGATTTCTTTCTCTCCTCTCACGCGCAAGCGCACGCGCTGAGTCGCTGACAAGCAGACCCCACCTGCATTTCGCGCACCTCGCTGACAAGCGGGCCATCTCCACGCTAGCGTCTTCTCCACCCGCACGACCCGTTCGTCCCCAAATCAACGCGGGCGTTTCTGGTTTTAATTCACGGCGTCAATTCGAGTTATTGGCAGAGTGATTCTCGCTCGCGACCAGGCTATAAGAAACCCCTCTGTCCCCTCTCTCTTTTCCCCAAAACCCCAAGCACAGAACGCCCCCAGGCTGCGCGCATTTCTCTCTGCAACCCCGCCGTCTCCGACGACTGCGCCGGCGAATTCCGGTGAGCCTCGAGTTCCCCTCGGTCTCGCATTCACGTTATCTTGTTCAGTGAACCTCTGTGCATCTTCTGACACCCTCCGTTCACCTTCGCATGACCCGTAGCTTCGGCAACGTCGACGACTGACCGCCACCATCTTCTGCACGAACTCCGGCGAGCTCTAGTGGTAAGTCCAGACCGCCCCGAACCTTGTCGTTCACGCTCGCATGATCTCCGTAATCTTCCGCATCTAACCACACCTCCCTTTGGCATCCTAGTGATCTACAACGTCGCCTCCGACCTCGAGCAGAACCGCCGTTGCCAGATCCAACTCCGGCGAGAAATCTACCGCAACCCTGAGCGCCCCTTGCCGAGCTGATCACACGTCGAGCATCCCCACATCCTCGCGGTCTCGGTGAGCATCTTTCCCATCCACCTAGCGATCTGTACCGCCGGCGCCGCCATCGTCTGGTCGTCGCCGCCGCGCACAGCCGATAAGCGCCGCCAGATTTTGGCTCGTTGTTTTGGATCGTTGGATCTGTATCGAAGCGCTAGGATAGATCCACTTAATCCCGAAGCGGTACGCGATCTGGAGCGTACGATCTGTTTAGATCCTGCGGCTGCAGAGCGTGATCCAACCGAAGCGGTACGCGCCAATCACAGCGCGACGCGTGGCTAGGGTTAGATCTGAAATTAGATTTAAAACCAGAAATTTGATCCAAATTCAAATGCTTATAACTTTTGATTGCCACGTTAGATTTTTGCAAACTTTATACCGTTGGATTCAGTGAAACAAGGCCTTTCTGAATATCCAATTTATTTAGCATATAGTAACAGTTAAAAATGACTTTATTTGTAGAACAAGTTTAAGGCCATTTTAGATATAGATTTAATTTGATAAATTATATTGGGGCCAAATAAGTTTAGTTGGCAAACTTGTGACATGCTAAGTTTCTGTAGACATGAGCATACTTGGTAGGATTTTCAAAAATCACCACTTAGTAAATTCTTGCATGCATGCATTCATATTATTTTTGGTTGAATATATTTGTGTGTAATTGTATGCTATTATTTCTTGTGTAGATTTTGCTAGTGATTGTGATTGTGAAGAGTGCTACTCTCCCCACTACCAAGGCAAGTGATATCTTCATGAATTTTCTATCCTAAGTTTTGTACTTGCATTAGATATTTTTTTGCTAAAGTATTTGCATGATATTTTGCTTAGTGCTAAGATGGGAAATCCTAAGTAGAGTGAAATAGTAGAATTGCTAGGGAAATTTTCCTAAGATAAGATACCATACTTTGCTTAGCCTAGCTTATAGTAAACAAGGGTGGTGAACATCTATTTAGTTTATGATAAAAATATTCTAAGTCAAGTGACTTATATTTTCTTAATAAAACAACTAAGGCAAATGAACCTCCTGGGTGGAATGGAAAGATTGGGTTATGTTGAGTGGTTACACAAGGCCATGGACTTGGGTTGTGTATCTCACTTGTGGTATGCCACCCAGGCACAAAGGGATTTGGAGGCCAAGTGTTGAGAAAGCTTACAGTGCAACCACTTGGCAATATGGGCTCTGCCATGATCATATAGGTTGCTAGAACTTAGTCACTTGGACAGTTGGTGGTAGATGGGTTGATAGGTTGGAGCGCGTCCATTTGACTAAGGAAAAGCTTCTGAAAGGTCCTGTCTTGGGAAACCAAGTCTGGTGGGGAAAGTGCACAACCTCTGCAGATGGAAAAACTAAGTACTTAGCCTTGTCCAAGGAAATGGACACTTTGAGCATCAAGACATGGAAGCTAAAAGAATCTCAACACTCCAACTTATAAATAAAAATTGATGGGTGAACAAGGGTGAAGGACCTCAATGTCTATTGGTGGTTCCTTGGGAATGTTTTTGACAAAGAAAAACTTAGTGATTTCAACTAATAGGAAAAATCTATTTTCAAGCAAAGCAAGCCAAGCTACACTTAGCCAAAAATGCATATAGTAATATAGTCCACTTAAAATATAATAAGGTATCACTTGCCAATACTATTCCAAAGTATTGACCCTCTGTGGCTGTAACTTGTGATGTTGCAGGTTACTCTGATGATGAATAGGAGTCATGAGTCTACACTCAACATGCTTGCCTGTGGCACATGAAGATGAAGACTTGTGTTTATTTACTTATTCCTTAAAACTCTTGTATTAGGCTTATGGCCCTGAGTTGTAAAAGACTATGTTTTATCTCTGGAATGAATGTAATAAACGACCTTTGTATCTGTGTACTTCATCTTAAACTGTGGATGCTAGCATTGATCCAGGGACTAGCATTGCAATCACAGGGATCCTATCCTTTATAAAGGAGGGGTCTAACAGATGGTATCAGAGCACTGTGTTGCCTGTAGGATTATGACCCTAGGATTGGAAAACCACTAAGGAAAAAGTTTTTCAACTACTTCTACACTTGTCTATTCTTCTCGTAAAACTTTTCTAATCTCTTTCAACTTCCTTTGTAGATGAACTCCATCAACGAAGCCGTGAAGAAGGGACCACTCATGACCATGACCTTGGAGTGTGAAACTGAGTTTCCCAATGTTCTCAAGGATCTCATGGAGGCAATGGATGAAGGAGTGGAGTATTGGTGGGTGCAACTTCACTTGTACAAAAACAAGGAAGACAACCACAAAGAAAGGGGATTCTGCATGTACACCAACACTACAATGCACACCACATTCTTTGAGTCAGCCAGGGATGCAGCTTGGAGGACTATCAAAGAACTAAGTGCTAGAGTCAAGTGCAGAATGCTCAACCTCCAAAAGGACTTAGAGAAAGAAAAGGAGTTTACTCAAGAGTTGGAAGACACCAACCAAGAGATAAGGGGAGATGTTATAGACTTAGTGATAGAGTCAAGAGAGCAAGATTGGTGGATTGCATCTAGGAACATAGTGTTTAATAATAGGTCCCGTGAAATTGGATTGTAAGAACACTTCGTTAGTTGGACCACCAATTATCACCTTATTTTCCAAAATGATACCTTAAATAAGTTGGACCTTGTTTGATGTAATGGATTTATGTAAGCATGACTTGTGTGAAATTGTGTTCCATGGTTATGTATGAGATGATTGTTTTATGTTCATTTTAAATAAGTATTGTTCTAACTTTTCAATTTTATAAATAGATGCCTATTGCCGTCAGCACTGTTGAGGAGTTCCAGGTTACTCGTTTCGGACCCAGTATCGTTGAGCTTACCACTCTGCTCGATCTCCCTCTTCCTACCATCACGGTGTACCCACTCACCAAGTTCGAGAGGAAGGACCTCTGGGGCTTCAAGGTGAATCAGCCCGGGCGCCAGACTGAGCCTACTACGGAGGCCATCGTCTTCAAGCTGATGCACGACGACAGGGAGAGAGGCATGGAGGTAGTCATGCAGGACCTGATAGGACGACTGTTAGGCCGTCACTCCCGACAGGTTAGGGGCACTCACTTCCACGCCTTCGGAAGGCGTGATGTAGATGGAGATTCCATCGACTTTGAGGACGACTCGAGGAGCACTGCAGAGCCGATACGCCTCTATCTTCAGGACTTAGAGACTCTTCTCAGGCACGTAGATACGGACAGGACGAACGTCATGCTGGGTAATGACGAGCTCCAGGTGCAGCTACGTGAGAAGGACAAGCTTTTCGCACAGCAGGATGAGATGATCAAGGAAATGGAGACGAAGTTCGAAGCTCAGGATCGCAAGTTCAAGAGTCAGGAGAAACGCGTCCAGGATAGGAACAAGAAAATCCGGGACATGACCGAGGAACTGAAGTCCAAGGACTTCGAGCTTGAGCAGCAGCAGATGGTTATTGAGAGACTTCGCTCCCAGAAGAGGGCTCTCAAGGCCAAGGTCGATTCCTTGACCACTACGATTGAGGAGAACAAGACCGCGATGGAGAACGCAGGTCTTACTTTCGTTGAGGAGGAGATTGACGCTGATGAGTAGACTTGACTACTCGTTTACTTTTCATATTCATACTTGTTATTGTGAACTTATTTTTGGACCATCCGACATGTGGATGGCTTGCCACTTGTGTGTTTACCCCATGAGCTTGTTATGTGGTTGTTGAACTTTTATTCTCATGTTGCTTGATATGTGTTTGCTTATGATGTATTGTGCATGAAACATTTATGGGTATCTCATTCTTATCTGTTTGAACAAACCACAGATGCCTCCCCGTCGTGCAAACCCCAACCCCAACAACATCACCCCGGAAATGCAACAAATGATGAATGCGCAAACACAGCTTATGCAAATGATGGAAACGTTCATCCAAAACCAGAATAATAACAACAACAACAACAACGACCCCAACAACAACAACAACAACAACAACAACAACAACAACCCTCCGGGTTTCGATATGCTCACTAGATTTCTGCGTCTGAGGCCAGCAAAGTTTTCGGGAACAACTGATCCCATGGTAGCCAATGACTGGTTACGTTCTGTGAACAAAGACTTAGTGACCGTGGGCTGCACGGATGCTGAAAAGGTCAGGTTTGCAGCACATCTGTTGGAAGGACCAGCCGCCACATGGTGGGACAACTTCCAAATCACCACTCCTATTGATGAGGTGACTTGGGCTATCTTTGAAGATGGTTTTCGCACGGCTCATATCTCATCAGGGATAATGAGTCTGAAAAAGAAGGAGTTTCACAACCTGAAACAGCGCCACCGCAGCGTGGCAGAATACATAGAAGAATTCAACAATCTGGCGCGTTATGCACCGGATGAGGTTGATACAGATGCCAAGAGAAAGGAAAAGTTCTTGGAAGGTTTGAATGATGAGCTGAACCTACAGCTGTCTGTGGCATATGTTCCAACTTATCAGTCGTTGTGTGACAAGGCTGCTATTTTGGAAAGTAAAATGAAGCAAGTCGAGAGTAGAAAGAGGAAACACTCCGACAAACACAGCTCGGGATCGTCTCACAAACGATCTCACTATGATGACAGTGGCAACTCAGGATCCCATAAACATGGGAAATTCAGCAAGCACAACCGTCATGACAACAAGCATCACCGCAGCCATGACAAGGACAAGTACAAGAACCACAAGGGTGGACATAAGAGCCACTATGGTGGAAATGGTAGTGGAAGTGGAGGCCAACCTCCTAAAAAGGACATCAGTCAGGTTGAATGCTTCAAATGCAAGAAGATGGGACACTACGCAAATGAGTGCCCCGAAAAGAAGGTGGAAGGACCTAACAAGCCGAATCCTTTCCAGAAAGGACAGGTTAACCACATCAATGTGGAAGAGGTCTATGAGGAGCCTGAAGCCGTGGCTGGTAAGTTCAGACTCAATTCAATTTCAGCATTTGTACTCTTTGATACCGGTGCATCTCATTCATTCATATCAAAGGCATTTGTGGATAGAAATGGGTTTGCATCAGAAAACATTGGGTGTCCAATAAAGGTTAGTTCTCCGGGGGGAGACATGATAGTAAGCCTTGGATGCCGGGATCTCATCATAGAGTTTGGTAAACATAAGTTTCCAGTAAGCCTGATAATCCTAGATTCCCAAGGACTAGATGTAATATTGGGAATGGATTGGATGGCTAAGTATGAAGGAGTATTAGATTGTGCAAATCGTACAGTTACACTCACAACCCCAGAAGGAAAAAGAATAAAATTTAAGTCAAACTTTGAATCCAAAGGAAGTAAGCTGAATTCTCTTAAGGGGGTTAGCATGGACAGTGTGCCAATAGTATGTGAGTATCCGGATGTGTTTCCGGAAGAGCTACCAGGAATGCCACCGGATAGAGATGTGGAGTTTCTGATAGATTTGGTGCCAGGATCAGGACCAATAGCTAAGAGACCGTACAAAATGTCTGTTGATGAATTGAAGGAGCTCAAGAAACAACTAGGAGAACAGTTACAGAAAGGGTTTATTCAACCAAGTTCTTCATCTTGGGGAGCCCCAGTATTGTTCGTGGAGAAGAAGGATAGAACCCAAAGATTATGTATTGACTACCGTTCTCTTAACGAGGTTACCATCAAGAACAAGTATCCTTTGCCAAGAATCAACGACTTATTTGATCAGCTAGAAGGAGCATGTGTATTCTCAAAGATTGATCTTCGGTCAGGTTATTTTCAACTCAAGATACGAGAGCAAGACATACCAAAAACAGCATTCACCACAAGGTATGGATTGTATGAGTATACTGTGATGCCTTTTGGATTAACCAACGCTCCAGCATACTTCATGAATATGATGAACAAGGTGTTTATGGAATTCCTTGACAAGTTCGTTGTCGTTTTCATCGATGACATCTTGGTTTACTCCAAGAGCAAGGAAGAGCATGAGAGACACTTACGCTTGATACTTGAGAAACTAAGGGAACATAAACTATATGCCAAATTCAGCAAGTGTGAGTTCTGGTTAGAGAAAGTGGGTTTTCTTGGTCATGTGATGACAAAGGATGGTGTGGCTGTTGATCCTGCTAAAGTTTCAGCCGTGACAGATTGGGAATCACCCAAGAATGTGAAAGAAGTTCGTAGTTTCCTCGGCTTAGCAGGTTACTACAGAAGGTTCATTGAAAATTTCCCGAAAGTTGCTAAGCCTATGACAGAATTACTAAAGAAGGACAAGAAGTTTGCTTGGTCTGAAGGTTGCGAAGTCAGTTTCCAAGAATTGAAGAAGAGACTTGTAACAGCACCAGTTCTATGTCTGCCAGATTTGGAAAAGGATTTCCAAGTGTTTTGTGATGCATCTCATCAAGGTTTGGGTGTCGTACTTATGCAAGATGGTAGAGTCATAGCCTATGCTTCGAGACAACTCAAAACACATGAAGTAAACTATCCTACTCATGATTTGGAGTTAGCCTCTGTCGTCCATGCACTCAAAACATGGAGACATTACCTTTTGGGTAAGCGGTGTGAAGTGTTCACCGATCATAAGAGTTTGAAGTATATCTTCACCCAGAAGGAAATCAACATGAGACAAAGAAGATGGCTAGAACTTATCAAGGATTACGACTTAAGTTTGCAATACCACCCCGGTAAAGCAAATGTAGTAGCGGATGCTCTAAGTCGTAAGACATTTGTAAATGGCCTTACAAAAGGGGAATTGCCAGATGACTTGTGTAAGCAATTCAAAGAACTCAGATTGGAGATTGTACCAGAAGGGCATCTCATGTCCTTAGATGTTCAACCCACTCTATTGGACAAGATCCGAGAAGTCCAGAAGACCGATAAAGAGATTGAAAAGATTAAGGAAAATATTAGTCTAGGGAAGGCTAAGAGTTTCCATATAGATGAACAAGGTACCTTGTGGCACGGGAAACGTATATGTGTTCCACAAGACCCGGAGTTGCGGAAACTGATCTTACAAGAAGGTCACAACTCTCCATATTCTATTCATCCAGGAAATACCAAGATGTACATGGACATGAAGGAAAGGTTTTGGTGGAACAATCTCAAAAGGGACATCGCCGAACATATTGCCTTGTGTGACGTGTGTAGCAGAGTCAAAGCGGAGCACCAGAAACCAGCAGGTCTGCTTCAACCACTGCCTATTCCTGAATGGAAGTGGGAAAATATTGGTATGGATTTCATTACCGGATTACCAAGGACTAGATCAGGATATGATTCCATATGGGTAGTAGTGGATCGCCTAACAAAAGTGGCTCATTTTATACCAGTGAAGACAACCTATACAAGTGCCAAGTTAGCTAAAATTTACATGAGCGGGATTGTATGCCTTCACGGTGTGCCAAAGAGTATTGTGTCTGATAGAGGAACCCAGTTCACATCTCACTTTTGGAGACAGCTTCATGAATCCTTAGGAACCAGATTGGAGTTTAGCACTGCTTTTCATCCTCAAACGGATGGACAAACAGAAAGGACCAACCAAATTCTTGAAGACATGTTGAGGGCTTGTGCTTTAGATTATGGAGCAAGTTGGGATGAAAGTTTGCCTTACGCGGAGTTCTCTTACAATAACAGCCATCAATCTAGTATTGGAATGGCACCGTTTGAGTTACTCTACGGAAGGAAATGTACCACCCCATTGTTATGGAATGGTGTGGGAGAAAGGAGCTTATTTGGACCGGATCTTATCAAAGACGCCGAAGAGAAAGTCAAATTGGTTAAAAACAGATTGAAGATAGCACAGTCCCGATAGAAAAGCTACGCGGATTCTAAGCGTAGAGAAGTCACCTACGAAGTTGGGGATAGAGCTTATCTTAGGGTATCACCACTCCGTGGAGTGAAAAGATTTGGAGTCAAAGGAAAGTTGGCACCAAGATATGTTGGGCCATTCAGGATTCTAAGTCGCAAGGGAGAAGTTGCATATGAAGTTGAATTACCAGAATCTCTATCAGCAGTCCATAACGTATTCCATGTGAGTCAGCTTAAGAAATGTCACCCAGAAATGGAAGAGTCTTCTTTGAAGGATACCATACCTTTGGAGGAAGTTCAGCTAGAAAGTGATCTCACTTATGAGGAAAAGCCTGTCAAAATTCTAGAGACAGCAGAAAGAGTCACTAGGACCAAGACTATCAAGTTTTGTAAAGTGCAATGGAACCATCACTCCGAAGAGGAAGCAACATGGGAAAGAGAAGATGATCTTCGGAAAGACCACCCTCACCTATTTGCTAGCCAAACCGAATCTCGAGGGCGAGATTCATCTTAAGGGGGTTAGATTTGTAACATCCTAAAAATCATAGTTTCAAAACTCATTCATATCATCTTTGCATCATTCATCCATTTAGAGTTTTCTCAAAAATCATTTAGAAACAGAAGTTGGAACTATGATTTCATGTGGGCATTTTATACCAAAATGACCATCACCCTTTGAAATATGAAAGCTTAAATATTTGTTCACTTGCCTCCATGATAGGAAAGTTTAGGTGAAGCTTTTAACCCAAGAATAAAATTTGGAAATGGTTTCAAAATCCTTTTTCAAAAATTTTGCAAACTAGAGAAAGCCTCTGTTTATTTTAAAACCCAAACTTGACCAAGCCTTGCAAAGTAACCACTGGTTTAAAAAGACTGTCTTTGAATCCACAAAACCCTGCAAAAATTTCCAAGACAGTTTAATTCAAAAGGATTTGAAATTCATATCAAAATCAAACCAGAAAATGAATTCAGGAAAAGAAAAAGGCTTGAACAAAAGAAAAAGGCCACGCGGCCAGAATCTGGCCCAGCAGCCAATCAAGCCCAGCAAGCCCACCCGGGGATTTCTTTCTCTCCTCTCACGCGCAAGCGCACGCGCTGAGTCGCTGACAAGCAGACCCCACCTGCATTTCGCGCACCTCGCTGACAAGCGGGCCATCTCCACGCCAGCGTCTTCTCCACCCGCACGACCCGTTCGTCCCCAAATCAACGCGGGCGTTTCTGGTTTTAATTCACGGCGTCAATTCGAGTTATTGGCAGAGTGATTCTCGCTCGCGACCAGGCTATAAGAAACCCCTCTGTCCCCTCTCTCTTTTCCCCAAAACCCCAAGCACAGAACGCCCCCAGGCTGCGCGCATTTCTCTCTGCAACCCCGCCGTCTCCGACGACTGCGCCGACGAATTCCGGTGAGCCTCGAGTTCCCCTCGGTCTCGCATTCACGCTATCTTGTTCAGTGAACCTCTGTGCATCTTCTGACACCCTCCGTTCACCTTCACATGACCCGTAGCTTCGGCAACGTCGACGACTGACCGCCACCATCTTCTGCACGAACTCCGGCGAGCTCTAGTGGTAAGTCCAGACCGCCCCGAACCTTGTCGTTCACGCTCGCATGATCTCCGTAATCTTCCGCATCTAACCACACCTCCCTTTGGCATCCTAGTGATCTACAACGTCGCCTCCGACCTCGAGCAGAACCGCCGTTGCTAGATCCAACTCCGGCGAGAAATCTACCGCAACCCTGAGCGCCCCTTGCCGAGCTGATCACACGTCGAGCATCCCCACATCCTCGCGGTCTCGGTGAGCATCTTTCCCATCCACCTAGCGATCTGTACCGCCGGCGCCGCCACCGTCTGGTCGTCGCCGCCGCGCACAGCCGATAAGCGCCGCCAGATTTTGGCTCGTTGTTTTGGATCGTTGGATCTGTATCGAAGCGCTAGGATAGATCCACTTAATCCCGAAGCAGTACGCGATCTGGAGCGTACGATCTGTTTAGATCCTGCGGCTGCAGAGCGTGATCCAACCGAAGCGGTACGCGCCAATCACAGCGCGACGCGTGGCTAGGGTTAGATCTGAAATTAGATTTAAAACCAGAAATTTGATCCAAATTCAAATGCTTATAACTTTTGATTGCCACGTTAGATTTTTGCAAACTTTATACCGTTGGATTCAGTGAAACAAGGCCTTTCTGAATATCCAATTTATTTAGCATATAGTAACAGTTAAAAATGACTTTATTTGTAGAACAAGTTTAAGGCCATTTTAGATATAGATTTAATTTGATAAATTATATTGGGGCCAAATAAGTTTAGTTGGCAAACTTGTGACATGCTAAGTTTCTGTAGACATGAGCATACTTGGTAGGATTTTCAAAAATCACCACTTAGTAAATTCTTGCATGCATGCATTCATATTATTTTTGGTTGAATATATTTGTGTGCAATTGTATGCTATTATTTCTTGTGTAGATTTTGCTAGTGATTGTGATTGTGAAGAGTGCTACTCTCCCCACTACCAAGGCAAGTGATATCTTCATGAATTTTCTATCCTAAGTTTTGTACTTGCATTAGATATTTTTTTGCTAAAGTATTTGCATGATATTTTGCTTAGTGCTAAGATGGGAAATCCTAAGTAGAGTGAAATAGTAGAATTGCTAGGGAAATTTTCCTAAGATAAGATACCATACTTTGCTTAGCCTAGCTTATAGTAAACAAGGGTGGTGAACATCTATTTAGTTTATGATAAAAATATTCTAAGTCAAGAGACTTATATTTTCTTAATAAAACAACTAAGGCAAATGAACCTCCTGGGTGGAATGGAAAGATTGGGTTATGTTGAGTGGTTACACAAGGCCATGGACTTGGGTTGTGTATCTCACTTGTGGTATGCCACCCAGGCACAAAGGGATTTGGAGGCCAAGTGTTGAGAAAGCTTACAGTGCAACCACTTGGCAATATGGGCTCTGCCATGATCATATAGGTTGCTAGAACTTAGTCACTTGGACAGTTGGTGGTAGATGGGTTGATAGGTTGGAGCGCGTCCATTTGACTAAGGAAAAGCTTCTGAAAGGTCCTGTCTTGGGAAACCAAGTCTGGTGGGGAAAGTGCACAACCTCTACAGATGGAAAAACTAAGTACTTAGCCTTGTCCAAGGAAATGGACACTTTGAGCATCAAGACATGGAAGCTACAAGAATCTCAACACTCCAACTTCTAAATAAAAATTGATGGGTGAACAAGGGTGAAGGACCTCAATGTCTATTGGTGGTTCCTTGGGAATGTTTTTGACAAAGAAAAACTTAGTGATTTCAACTAATAGGAAAAATCTATTTTCAAGCAAAGCAAGCCAAGCTACACTTAGCCAAAAATGCATATAGTAATATAGTCCACTTAAAATATAATAAGGTATCACTTGCCAATACTATTCCAAAGTATTGACCCTCTGTGGTTGTAACTTGTGATGTTGCAGGTTACTCTGATGATGAATAGGAGTCATGAGTCTACACTCAACATGCTTGCCTGTGGCACATGAAGATGAAGACTTGTGTTTATTTACTTATTCCTTAAAACTCTTGTATTAGGCTTATGGCCCTGAGTTGTAAAAGACTATGTTTTATCTCTGGAATGAATGTAATAAACGACCTTTGTATCTGTGTACTTCATCTTAAACTGTGGATGCTAGCATTGATCCAGGGACTAGCATTGCAATCACAGGGATCCTATCCTTTATAAAGGAGGGGTCTAACAGTTTAAGGTTCACCAATTTCTATTGGTGGTTCCTTGGGTGATTTTTGTCAAGAAAAAACTTAGTGTTTTCAAATGATAAGGAAAATATATTTTGAGCAATGCAAGCCAAAAGCTCCACTTAGCCAAAAGCATATAGATGATAGACTCCACTATACTACCATAGTATCACTTGCCAATACAATTCAAGTGTATTGACCCTTGTGGCTATAACTTGTTATGTTGCAGGTTTGTTTGATAGTAGTGAAGTTTGTTGATTTAGGATTACAAGTCTACAACCAACATGTTTGCCTGTGGCACTTTGAAGATGAAGGACCCCATGCTATTGTTTTATTCTGCTGCATTGTAATGAGATAGCCAAATGAGCTATGTAAGATGTAATAAATTATTTTATTCCTGGTTATAAAGTTGTATTATGACCTTTGTATCTTGATATTACATCTTAACTGTGGATGCTAGATATTGATCCAGGGACTAGCATTGTAAACACAGGGATCTCTACCTTATTATAGGTTGGGAACCTTACAGATGGTATCAGAGCATTGTGTTGCCTGTAGGATTTGTAACCCTAGGATTGGACAAAACCCCTTAGGAAAAAATAGGAGTTGTATTTGTTCCAAAATATATTTACAAACAATCTTGTAAACTCTTTCCTCAACCATTTTGGTTTTGACTCTACATCTCCTCTATTTCAACTTGATGGATAAAGCCTTCTCCATGGCCAAAGACTTCACCATGTGCAAAGGACTTCATCAATTCTAATGACTTCAACATCTTCAAGTGATTTCAACCTTATTATCAACAAGGACTTCAACCTTGGATATCACTAAGGACTACAAGTGAGACAAGAAATGTTACTCAAGACTTGAAGACTAAGGAAACCCAAGTTAGAAGGAATCATCATCACTTTAAAGTTTTATGACCAAGAATTTTCCCAAGGAAACCATGATCTCATTCAAGAAGAACCAACTAAGAAGGATGGAATGATCTCAAGTGAACCATATAGATGGACCACCATATTTAGTTTAAGTCAAACCCACCAACTTATGTGGTGTAACAAAAATATTTTTGTTTGCCTAAAAATGTGCTTGAAACTTGTTGATGAGTGGAATGTTTGTTTGCGATTGCTTGCACATTGCTTGTGTGAATTGTGATGTATGTGATTAGAATTATTCCCTTAGAAATATTTTACCTATTCTAATCCCAACCCAACCCAAACAGATGACTACTCCAGGAAATTCCAACATCAAGGTTAGTGACAACAACAACAACAACCAAGAGGACAACATGAGAGAACTCATAGTAACCTCTTTGGGTAAGTTATGATCCGAGTCATCTATTTCCAAATCCGAGTTATTTTGCTCAAAATTGACTTATGTCTTAAGTCTGAGTCGTCTGACTCAAATCCGAGGTATATGACTCAAATCCGAGTTATCTCATTCCAAATCCGAGTTACTTTACTCAATTTTGACTTACATCTCAAATCTGAGTCATCTGACTCAAATCCGAGGTATATGACTCAAATCCGAGTTATCTCATTCCAAATCCGAGTTACTTTACTCAATTTTGACTTACCTCTCAAATCTGAGTCATCCGACTCAAGTCCGAGGTATATGACTCAAATCCGAGTTATCTCATTCCAAATCCGAGTTACTTTACTCAATTTTGACTTACATCTCAAATCTGAGTCATCTGACTCAAATCCGAGGTATATGACTCAAATCCGAGTTATCTCATTCCAAATCCGAGTTACTTTACTCAATTTTGACTTACATCTCAAATCTGAGTCATCTGACTCAAATCCGAGTTATCTCATTCCAAATCCGAGTTACTTTACTCAATTTTGACTTACCTCTCAAATCCGAGCTATATGACTCAAATCCGAGTTATATGACTCAGATCCGAGTTATCTGTTTTCCACGATATGACTTGATTTGGCGTGATGATGTTAATTTGCCTTTGATATGGATCCGAGATATAGATCCGAGATTAAGTTTTGGGATAAGATAATGGGCTAACCGCTGAGAGATCTGATTCGAGAAGTAGATATGAGATATAGATTCGAGATATGATGAGCTGGCCAATAGTCATCCGAGATATGGGATAACTTGGCAAGATGGTGAAATATCAATCCGAGTCATAACATAACCTGGAAATCTGGCGAACTGAATAAAGCTTCGGCCCGAATCAGAGATATGATTAGTACGTCGAGTCTGAATACCAATCCAAATTATAATATACCCTGGCAAGATGAATCAAATGTTAGTCCGCATTAGAGACAATCTATTGAGCTGAGTTAAAGGTTAATCCGAAGCATAAATAAATTTACTCAAATTATATCCGAATCATCAATAAGCTGGCCGGTAAGCTGAGTTTAAAGGATAATCCTAAGCATGAATAAACTGACCCAAATTATGTCTGAATCATAAATAAGCTGACTCAAATTATATCCGAATTATAAATAGGCTGACTCAAATCTTATCCGAATCATAAATAAGCTGACTCAAATTCTGTCTGAATCAGCAATAAGCTGGCTGCTAGGCTGAGTTAAAGGTCAGTCCAAAGCGTAAATAAACTAACTCAAATTCTATCTGAATCATCAATAAGCTGGCTGACGAGTTGAGTTAAAGGTTAATCCAAAGCATACATAAACTGACTCAAACTCTACCTGAAACATCAACAAGATGATTCAACTTCTATCCGAGTTATAAATAAGCTGGCTGACGAGCTGAGTTAAAGGTTGGTCCAAAGCGTACATAAACTGACTCAAATTATATCTGAATCATCAATAAGATGATTCAACTTCTATCCGAGTTATAAATAAGCCGGCTCCTATACAGATCTAAATCTACATAATGTTCTCTTAATCCAAAGGTGACTCTACGGATAAGTTGACTAGTCCCCGGGTTAAGTTATTTTTTCCCCGTGGTGAAGGATTGAGTGTAGGTGGCTGAGTTATCTGGCACTTACAGTATACTTGGAGAAATGTTTGAGTGAGTCTTGCTAGGTCATACCTGCCCTGCTGAGTTACCTGGTACTTACAGTAAACTTGGAGTAGTGCTTGAGCCCTTCTTGTTGAGTCTTACCTGCTCTGATGAGTTAGACTTGGAGAGCCTCTGCGCTTACCTCTTTGTTCTCTATTGGCTTGGTGGAGCTGAATGAGCCCTATGAGGAAGAAATTGATGAAGATGTTCCTGTCCGGATGGAAACCCAACCAACGCCACTAGAAGGCCCCACGGTGGGCGCCAAATGTCGTGGTGGTATCACGGCATATGCCATGGGTAGGCTAAAGTTGGGGCCGATGGACGTGGAGGAATTCGGGGAGGGATGATGCAGTGAAGACCGCACTCGTATGAGCAAAGAGAAATACAATGTATATTGGATTGAAGCTCTCAAGTGGAGATAACACCTCATTCTCTACATCTAATCTCTTATAATCTGGCCATGCTTGTGGCTACAATCATGCTCCTTGAGCTGTATCTCCTATGCCTCTATCTAGATCTCTCTGTGAGAGTGGAGGAAGAAGAAGAAGGAGAGCTCCTATTGAGCAGAGAGGGTAGGAGCCCTTCAGGGATTTTTTCTGAACGATCCCCCTGGTGCTCCTTATAAAGGGGAGCCCAGAGGACAAGGCTTGTTCCACACGCTTGGCATCTATGTAGCATATTCCTGGCATCTTCTCGGATGCTCAGCATATGCCTTGGCATCTTTGGAGATGCCATGGCATATTCCTTAGCATATTCTTGATGCCAAGGGCATATCCTCCAGCATCCTCTTGATGCCATGTGCATATTCCATATGCCCATGTGCCAGTCTGAGCCATGGGCGTCCCAAGACTGGCACGATACTTATTGGTCTCGTCTTGATCCGATGGCGTGTAGCTGTGAAGGTTAGAAACACATCTAGAGACAAATAAGAGGTCATACGGGGTGAAATAACTTGGCCTAGGCGCCCCAGACGAAGCAGTGATTCGGCCTGCTTCTTAGTTGATTCGGCCTGGGTGGAAAGTAGCCCAGCCGGCTATGCATTTGGCCCAGCCGAGCTCCCTCCAGCTCGTCCCAAGTCGGGCAGCAAGTGGAAGCCCAGCCGAGCTCCTTCTAGCTCGGCCCAAGCGGGGAAACAGGAGAAGAGGCCCAGCCGGGGCGTCCTGTTGACTCGGCCCCGCCGGATCGACTTGGTCCAGGGGAGCTGGTGGCGCTGAGTCCTGCGGTGGGCCGAGCTTAGCCTCATTCGGCCCACCCGGGCGACGAGGTGAGGGAGCCGGCGCTGAGTCCCGCGGTGGGCCGAGCTAGTGCTCATTCGGCCCACCCGAGCAACGAGGTGGGCTGGCTAGGAGCAGCTCGGCGGGAGAGGGCAGCGATCTGCTGAGGCAGCTTGGCGGGAAGGAGAGTGGGCGTCGGGTTGATTCGGCGGGAGCGGCGAGGTGGGCGAGGTGGTTCAGTTGGTGGGCCGGCTGGGGATAATTCGGCCCATGGGTTGTTTCCCTTTCCTCCTAGTTAATTCAGCCATGGAGATTGTGGACTGGGCCGAGATTCCCCTTACTCGGCCCAGTTGTTCTTTCTTGTCTTTTCCTTTTTCTATTTGATATTCTCTCTTGAAATATACTTTCGTTTATTCTTGTTTCTCATTTTATGTACCAACTCTGGGGTACCTGGGGTTATATCCCCGACAAAAACCTAAGTACTTAGCCGTGTCCCCGGCAATGGACAATTTGAGCATCAAGATATTCAAGATATCAAGGATCTCCTCATCCCAATTTCTAAGTTAAAAAACTTGTGGTTGAACATGGGTTAAAGGTTCACCAATGTATATTGGTGGTTCCTTGGGTGATTTTGACAAACAAAAACTTGGTGTTTCCAACTGATAGGAAAAACCTTATTTTGAGCAAATCAAGCCTAAGCTACAATTAGCCAAATTCATATAGATGTTAGATACCACTATTCTACCATAGTATAACATGCCAATACAATTAAAATGTATTGACCCTTGTGGCTGTAACTTATTATGTTGCAGGTTTGTTTGATGTTAGTGAAGTTTGTTGAGTAGGGATTACAAGTCTACAACCAACATGATTGCCAGTGGCATATGAAGATGAAAGACTCCATGCTATATAGTTATATATGCTGCATTGTAATGAGATAGCCATATGAGCTATGTAAGATGTAATGAATTATTTTATTCCTAGTTATAATTTGTAATATGACCTTTGTTTCTTGATATTTCATCTTAAACTGTGGATGCTAGCTATTCGATCTAGGGACTAGCATTGTAAACACAGGGATCTCTACCTTATCAGGTTGGGACCTCTATAGATGGTATCCGAGCACTGTGTTGCCTGTAGGATTGTAAACCCTAGGATTGGACAAAACCCCTCAGAAAAATAAGAGTTATATTTGTTCAAACTTATTTACAAACAATCTTGTAAACTCTTTCCTCAATATTTTGTTTTGATTCTACATCTCTCACCTTTTCTACTTGATGGACAAAACCTCCAACATGAGCAAAGACTTCAACATCACCAATGACTTCAACCTCAGTTTCACCAAGGACATCAACTTGGACATCACAAAGGACTACAAGTGAGACAAGAAATATCACTCAAGACTTGGAGACTAAGGAAACACAACTTAGAAGGAACCATCATCATCTTTGAGCCTTGTGACCAAGATGCAAGAATTTCTTCCAAGGATACCATGATCTTGTTCATGAAGAATCAACTAAGAAGAATGGAATGATCTCAAGTGAACCCTATATTTGGACCACCACACTAGAGTTTAGTTTAAATCGATTTATTGATCACACCAACTTATGTGGTGTAGCAAAAATATTTTGTTGCCTAAAAATATTCTTGAACAATGTTGTTTGAGTGGAATGTTTGATTGTGATTGCTTGCACATTGCTTTGTGTGAATTGTTGTGTGTAAGTATAATTCTTACTCTAGAAATCTTTTGCATAATCTAATCCCATTCCAACCCAAACAGATGACTTCTTCAGGAGACTCCAACATCAAGGGTGGTAACAAAAACCAAGAGATGCACATGAGAGAACAACTACTAGAAATCCAAGCCCAGTTGAATCAAGTGACAAGCCATTTTTTAGCCAATAACATTGAGTTAGACCCAACCATGCAAAAATTCTTGGAAACCCAATCCCAATTGTTGCAAAGGATGACCAATCAGATGATCAACATGAGAAGCAACCCTTCCCAAAGAGATGATGACAAAAATAATATCAAGGATGCTATTATAGAAGGAACTCAAGTTTGCAAAACCTTTGGAGACATAGGACACACTTACAAAGAGCACATGGACCAATGCCCTAATTGTGAAGAGAAACATCCAGCTAGAAAATGCCCCACATCTCAAGTTACATGCTTCCTATGTGAAGGAAATGATCATGTCCCTATCCAATGCCCCATCTATCCTATAGTACAACAGATGAAACAAGATGGAATGCATCAAGTATTTGGAAACCTCCATAAAGGAACAACCTCTAACAAGAATGATGAAGACAAAGTCAAACCTCAGTTTGCACCTCCATACATTGTAACTCACCATGGTGGACAAAAGAGGAAACATGGAAGTTACCCTAGGAATCGTTCTAAGAATCGAAGAAGTTTTCCCACATTTGTGGTGAAGTATGAAGGACATGAACTAAGAGCCCTTTTAGCTTTGGAGAGACCCAAGAAGAAGAAGGATATTAGCCAAGTGATGTGCAACAAATGCAAAGAGCTAGGCCATTATGCATCACATTGTCCTGAAAAGGAGAAATTCAAGACAAGAAAACCTATGAGGGACATCAACCTTGTCACATGTTTCAAATGTGGAAACAAAGAACACTATGCAAACAGCTATCCACCAGAAGTTTCACCAAGATACCAAGTAAGCCAAATTGTAATATATTCAAAAATCTTTTAAGGGTGGTAGTACCCTAGTTGTCTTGAGCCAACTTGTAACCTCTAGCCTTCCCGAATCTCGGGACGAGATTCCTTTTAAGGGTGGTAGTCTGTCACATCCCAAAATTTTCCAAATTTTGAAATGTGAAAAAATAAATAAACAAAATAAATAAATGTTGAAATTTAGGGTGAAAAGAAACTTTTTGCTTCTAAATGGAAACATAAAATCCCTACTTGAACAAAATTTGAATAAGAAAGCAACAAACAAATATTCAAAAGATCAAATGCATTCATGCATGTAAAGAATCTTGAATTTAAAACACTTGGGAAAAGATTAAACCAAAACCCTAAAACCCTATTCAGAGAAATCATTTTCAAATCACCCAAATACTATGGCTTTGTTCCATATAAAAAATTCAGCAACAAAAATTTATAAATGATCAAAAATGATAAAAAAAACATTATAAAACCATGGAAATTGATTTCACTCAATTTGGATCCATAAATAAAAACTTATGAATTTAATAAGATAAAAGGAAATAATTCCAAAGCTAATAAAGCTCCTAACTTAAATCAACACTAAATTGTGAGCAAAATAATACTAAAAGGATTTAAAAATATAAACAAATATTAAATAAAATTATACAAGTTGGAATCACCAATTTTGGAACTATAAATAAAAAGATATGGATTTTATAAGACAAAGAAATAAATAAATAAAGAAAGAATATTTAAAAGTCAAATTAAATCTTGGACAAATCCATAAGCAAATGGAATAAAGATAATCCAAATAAAAATAAAGGAATAAATATTATTTAAATAAAAATATATGGACTTTTAACCATATTCAATTTTATTTGAATGAAGACAAAATTCCTAATATAAATGATTAATTAAATCATGAGAAAATAATTGAAATTGCCAAAATGGATTAAAAGTTATCTAATTAACTAAAAAGAGAATAAAAGATTATTTGATTAAAATTTATATGGGTTTAAACCATATTCAATTTTATTTGAATAAAGACAAAAGCCTCACTTAAATAAATATTAAAGCATAATAAAATATTTGAAATAATTCAAAGTGGACTATTTAAACACATTAATAAACAGATAAAAACTACTGAAAAGGTTTAGAAAAGGTTTGAAATCATATAGAAGTTTGAAACATTTGATTCAAATGAAAACAGAAAATAGAAATGGAAAAAGGTTTAGAAGAAAAAATAAAGAAAACAACCTAACCCAGCGAGCTAGCCCAACCCACTGGCCCAATGCCAGCCCACCCGGGCCATTCTCACCCCTCTCCCCCTGGAATTTTCTCACCCACGCTCACCCCACCCCCTCTCTCTGACCGCGCGACCCCACGACCACGTCATCATCTTCTCTAGCGCGCTGACCCGGCGAGGAATATCCATCACGCCCGCTGTAGAGGGAGTGTCCCAACCTTTACACAATATAAGGTGGTGTCCCCTGTGTTTACAATGCTAGTCCCTGGATCAATAGCTAGCATCCACAGTTAAGATGTAATATCAAGAAACAAAGGTCATAATACAACTTTATAACCAGGAATAACATAATTTTATTACATCTTACATAGCTCATTTGGCTATTACATTACATTGCAGCAGAAATCTATAAGCATGGGGTCCTTCATCTTCAAAGTGCCACAGGCAGACATGTTGGTTGTAGACTTTGTAATCCTAATCAATCAATCCTCACTAAAAACAATCAAACCTACAACATAACAAGTTACAGCCACAAGGGTCAATACATTTGAATTGTATTGGCAAGTGATACTATGGTAGTATAGTGGAGTCTATCATCTATATGCATTTGGCTAAGTGGAGTTGAGGCTTGCATTGCTCAAAAATAGATTTTCCTTATCATTTTGAAAACACTAAGTTTTTGCTTGACAAAAACATTTTTCTCAATCAAAGTTTGAAGATCATTTAACCCTTGTTCAAACCACAAGATTTTAACTTAGAAATTTGAATGATGAGATTCTTGATTGCTTCCATATCTTGATGCTCAAATTGTCCTTTACCAGGGACATGGCTAAGTACTTAGATTTTACACTCTGCAGAGGTGGTGCACTTTCCCCACAAGACTTGGTTTCCCAAGACAAGATCTTTCAGAAGCCTTCCCTTAGACCAAAATGGACGCGCTCCAACCTATCAAACACTACCACCCACTGTCCATATGGCTAAGTTCTTGCAACCTATATGATCCAGGCAGAGCCCATAATGCCAAGTGGTTGCACTTGAAGCTTCTCAACATTTGACATATCAAATCTCTTTGTTCCTGGGTGGCCATCCAGAAGTGAGATACACAAGGTAAACCATAGACATGGGCCTTGTGAACCACTCAACCAAAATCCACCAAGCAATTACCATTCCACCCAGGTGATTCATTGACTTAGTTGTTTTATTAAGAAAAACATAAGTCCTCAGACTTAGAAATTTTCCATAGTGTGAATATATTTCCACCCTTGTTTTCTATTAGCTAGGCTAAGCATGATAGTAGTAGGAATCTTAACTTAGGAAAATCCTACTAAGGTTCATCTACTAGGTTTTCCTATAGCAAGGTTTATACTTAGCAAAATTCCATGCAAGTTTTACTTAGAGAAAATCACTAGTGCATAGTGAAAGTAATGGGACAAAAAGTATGAAGCATCACTTGCCTTTTTGGTAGATTATAGGTTCACTCCTTGTCCTTGCAACAATCACACTCTTCAAGTCACTACAAATAAATCAAGCAAGGCACAAACTCAATCTACCAATCAAGCAAAACAACACATAAAATGACAAAGTCAAAGTAATGCATGCAAGCATGCCAAGCTTTGTTTTGTTTGAAAAGTGGTTCCTAATGGGTCATAAACATTGGAAAACACCTAATGGTCATTTTGTAAAGTGGCAAAGTCATTTGCAAAAGGTTTCACCTCCTAAACCATTTTCAAAACAAAGTATCATTTTATGTGGTATAGAAATATTTTTACTAAGGCATTAATCTATAGGGTTCACAAAATATGTTTTCAAACCACAAAACTTGGTGTTTAGGGTCAGAGAGTTTAAAAAAAAACATTTCCCAAAGGTTTTCTTCCAAAACCATTTTTTATTAAATAACCACATTTCTATTTGACTAGAAATGGTTTTAAATCAAAGAATCATTATTTTGTTTCACCAAATTCATTTTTGAATCCACAAAGTGTTTCCTAATGTTAGTAGGTTCAAATCACACCAATTTCCAAAGGTTTTATCCCTAAAATCATTTTTGAACAATTTTTACATCCTTAACAAGCATACAAATGTTTCTGCAAAAACAACCATTTTTCCAGAAGCTTTTTACTAAACAAAAGGAATGGTTGGCTAGGGCTTGTCTTGCTGATTCCATTGGTATAAAGTTTGCAATTTTTGGACGTGTGGATCAAAAGTTGCAAAGGTTTGAAAATCACAAACTAATCTGATTTCAAATCTGTTTTTAAACAGAACAGGTGACACGCGGCATGATTTCATTGGGCGGTACCTCTTCGTGCGGATCGATCGCTGTGGAGCGTTAGATCAAAGTGGGATCGCACGGCACAGATCGCTCGATACCCCTTCGCTCACTTTCTTTCCTAATCGTCAGATTCCAATCCAACGGTCCTAACTACTCTGTCTAATAATCAGCGGCGCCGGTGGCGGCGCTCTGGCGGCAGCGCTCAGGCGAGGTCATCGCCGGTGATTTAGGAGGCAAGGGGAGCAGAGGGGTAGCTCACCAGAATCGCCGAAGCCTACTGATGCTCAATGTTGTGGCAGCTCGTCGAGGGGCGCGCGGGTTCGTCTTCAATTGCTCACCGGAGTTGATCTGGGCCTCGGTGCGGTCAGACGTCGACGGGGGCGAGGCTATGGGTCTCGCGCGACTAGTTGGCGAGTACCTGGATGATCACAAGGCACAGGCGAATACAATGGTGTGAGGCTCTGGTCAAGGCGCGCACGGGTTCAGGCTATGTGGCTTACCGGAGTTGTCTGCAGACGGCCGTGCTGTCAGTTGAGGTCGTCGCTGGCGCTGTGAGGCACGCGCGAGTGAGCTGGGGATGCAGAGAGATGCACCAGGGCTTGGGTAGGATGTGATCTTGGTCGGGGAGGCAAGGGGCGATGCGGTGCTGCCGGAATTGGCCGAGGACCTCGTCGGAGACGGCGGCGGTGCAGGAGAAATTTGGGACAGCCTGGTGGCTCTCGAGGCGTGGTGTTTGGGGGAAATGGAAGAGGAGTAAGAGGGGATTTATCACGCGTGATCACTGCGAGTAATTGTGGCCGCATAAAGACGAATTAAGCCTGAGGAATCAACGGCAGGAGCGGGGGAAGAACGAGTCGCTGCGGGTGAGAACGATGAACAGGAGGGGTGGGGCATACCTGTCAGCGAGAAAGGAAGTGAGTGGGAGGGGTCCACTTGTCAGTGTCTTCGCGGGTTGCTTCTGCGGTGAAGAAAACGGTTCGGGGGCGAGGGAACAGGTGGGCTGGACTGGGCTGTTGGGCCAGTTTGTTGGGCTGGGTCCTTTGCACTATTTTTTTTTCTGTTTGAAGATTTAACCTTTTCTATTTCTATTTACTGATTTGAAATTCAATTCACAATTCAAACAACAAAACAATCATTCAAACAATTCAAACACTCACCACACTTGTAATGAGTTTTTGGTTCTTTTTATCAACATAAACCAAATCCCAAAATAAAATAATATTTTTATTCTTTTTAGGATCCATTTATTAATTAAATAAAATGGCCCTTTAGTTATTTAATCAAATAGGGTTTGATTTATTTAATAAAAACTCCATTTGAAAACCAAATATTTTCAAAACCAAATCAGTAGGTTTTATTTGAAAATAAAAGATATTTGGAAATCTTGTTTAAAACAAAATAACATTTTTATTTTAGGTTCCATTAATAATTAAATAGAATGGACCTTAGTTATTAAATCAAATAGGATTTGTTTTAATAAAATCTTTATTTTGAAAACTAAAATAAAACCAAAAACACTTCAGTAGGTTTTATTTGAGAATATAAAATACTTGGAAAACTTATTTAAAATAAATAAATAAGTTTTAGTGTTTGTTTAAAATGGGAAAAGCCTTTACTTAAATAAAATTGGATATTAAATCCTTATTATTTTATTTAAATAAGCCTTTACTAATTTTAATCAAAACAAAACATTTTATTTCAAAATATTGGCCAAGGTTTAATTTGGCTTTATAAAATAATCTTTATTTATAAATCCACCTTTTCTTTTAAAACAAAATCTTTTATTAAAAGATCCAAAAACAGTAATTTTAAATATTTTGAAGTTTCTTGTTTATTTAACTTTTCAAATCCCTTTGGGATTTTATTTGATCCAAATGGGTTTTGAAAGTTTCCAAATGGATTCAAAAAGTTTCTTCTCACCCTGAAATTCAACAAAGTTTTATTTTATTCATTTATTTTTCACATAACAAGATTTGGAAAATCTTGGGATGTGACAGGCTACCACCCTTAAAATAAATCTCGTCCCGAGATTTGGGGAGGCTAGGGTTACAAGTTGGCTCAAAACAACCAGGGTACTACCACCCTTAAAATTTTTCCAACTAGTTTACATTTTGGCTTGCTTGGGATCCTGGGGAAACTTCTCTGGGCAACCTTCTGCATAGTGTCCTTTGTTTCCACACTTGACTCATGGGCCAAGGTTGAGATCCTTCATAGACTTGTTTAACTTGTTCTTCATCTTTTCTGGACAATTGTTTACATAGTGGCCAGTTCCTTGCATTTGAAACACGTCACTTGGCTGACATCTTTCTTTTCCTTGGGTAACAATTCTTCTTGTTTGTTTCCTTGGTTCTTCTTCTTTTCTGGGCATTCATTGGCATAGTGTCCCATCTCTTTGCAATTGTAACATTGCACTTGAGTAATATCCTCCTTGTTAGGATTGGGGCATTTCTTCTTCTTCTTCTTTTTGGGTCTCTCCAAAGCTAGGAGTTCTTCTAGTTCATGTTCTTCATAGGTGGAAAATCTTTCTCTCTTCTTGGGGCAGTTAGTAGAGATATGACTTTCTTCTTTACCATTAGGGCATTGATCTTCATGCTCCTTGGATGCATGATCCTTGTCTCCACAAGTATTGCTAGCTTGGGTTCCTTCTAGAATAGCATCTTTGTCATCCTTGTTGTCATTAGCTCTTTGGAAAAAGTTTTCTCTCATGTTGATCATTTGAGTAACCAATCCTTGCAACAATTGGGATTGAAGTTTCAAAATCTTTTGTATGGCTAGGTCTAGTCCATTGTTGTTGGCTAAAGGCTGAGTTGTCTCTTGGCTCAACTGGTTTTGGGTTGCTATAAGTTCTCTCATGTTGTCCTCTTGGTTGTTGTTGATGTCATTATCCTTGATGTTGGAGTTTCTTGGAGAAGTCATCTGTTTGGGTTGGGTAGAGATTAGAATAGGCAAAATATTTCTAAGGGAAAATTTCTAATCACACACATCACAATTCACACAAACAATGTGCATGCAATCACAAGTCAAACATTTCACTCAAACAACAAAGTTCTAGCACATACTTAGGCAACAAAATATTTTTGTTACACCACATAAGTTGGTGTGTTTTGACTTATCTAAAATATGGTGGTCCATCTATATGGTTCACTTGTGATATTTCCATCCTTCTTTGGTTGCCTCTTCTTACTTGAGATCATGGTTCCTTGGGATAAAAACTTTGTTCACAAAACTTCAAAGGTGATAAGGGTTCTTCTAAATTTTGCATTCCCTTAGTCTCTAAATCTTGAGTAAGATTTCCTTGTCTCTCTTGTAGTCCTTAGTGGTTTCCAAGTTGGAGGTCCTTGGTGAATATGCTGAAGATGTTGAAGTCATTAGAGTTGAAGAAATTGAAGTCATTAGAGTTGAAGAAGTTGAAGAAGTCCTTTGCACATGGTGAAGTCTTTGGTCTTGGGTAGGTTTTTCCATCAAGTTGAAGTAGAAGAGAAGTAGAGTGGAAACCAAAAATGGTTGAGGAAAGAGTTTACAAGTGTTTTAGGTAAATAAGTTTTTGGAACTAAATACAACTCCTATTTTTCTAAGGGTTTTTGTCCAATCCTAGGTTTACAAATCCTACAGGCAACACAATGCTCTGATACCATCTGTAGAGGGAGTGTCCCAACCTTTACACAATATAAGGTGGTGTCCCCTGTGTTTACAATGCTAGTCCCTGGATCAATAGCTAGCATCCACAGTTAAGATATAATATCAAGAAACAAAGGTCATAATACAACTTTATAACCAGGAATAACCTAATTTTATTACATCTTACATAGCTCATTTGGCTATTACATTACATTGCAGCAGAAATCTATAAGCATGGGGTCCTTCATCTTCAAAGTGCCACAGGCAGACATGTTGGTTGTAGACTTTGTAATCCTAATCAATCAATCCTCACTAAAAACAATCAAACCTGCAACATAACAAGTTACAGCCACAAGGGTCAATACATTTGAATTGTATTGGCAAGTGATACTATGGTAGTATAGTGGAGTCTATCATCTATATGCATTTGGCTAAGTGGAGTTGAGGCTTGCATTGCTCAAAAATAGATTTTCCTTATCATTTTGAAAACACTAAGTTTTTGCTTGACAAAAACATTTTTCTCAATCAAAGTTTGAAGATCATTTAACCCTTGTTCAAACCACAAGATTTTAACTTAGAAATTTGAATGATGAGATTCTTGATTGCTTCCATGTCTTGATGCTCAAATTGTCCTTTACCAGGGACATGGCTAAGTACTTAGATTTTACACTCTGCAGAGGTGGTGCACTTTCCCCACAAGACTTGGTTTCCCAAGACAAGATCTTTCAGAAGCCTTCCCTTAGACCAAAATGGACGCGCTCCAACCTATCAAACACTACCACCCACTGTCCATATGGCTAAGTTCTTGCAACCTATATGATCCAGGCAGAGCCCATAATGCCAAGTGGTTGCACTTGAAGCTTCTCAACATTTGACATCTCAAATCTCTTTGTTCCTGGGTGGCCATCCAGAAGTGAGATACACAAGGTAAACCATAGACATGGGCCTTGTGAACCACTCAACCAAAATCCACCAAGCAATTACCATTCCACCCAGGTGATTCATTGACTTAGTTGTTTTATTAAGAAAAACATAAGTCCTCAGACTTAGAAATTTTCCATAGTGTGAATATATTTCCACCCTTGTTTTCTATTAGCTAGGCTAAGCATGATAGTAGTAGGAATCTTAACTTAGGAAAATCCTACTAAGGTTCATCTACTAGGTTTTCCTATAGCAAGGTTTATACTTAGCAAAATTCCATGCAAGTTTTACTTAGAGAAAATCACTAGTGCATAGTGAAAGTAATGGGACAAAAAGTATGAAGCATCACTTGCCTTTTTGGTAGAGTATAGGTTCACTCCTTGTCCTTGCAACAATCACACTCTTCAAGTCACTACAAATCAATCAAGCAAGGCACAAACTCAATCTACCAATCAAGCAAAACAACACATAAAATGACAAAGTCAAAGTAATGCATGCAAGCATGCCAAGCTTTGTTTTGTTTGAAAAGTGGTTCCTAATGGGTCATAAACATTGGAAAACACCTAATGGTCATTTTGTAAAGTGGCAAAGTCATTTGCAAAAGTTTTCACCTCCTAAACCATTTTCAAAACAAAGTATCATTTTATGTGGTGTAGAAATATTTTTACTAAGGCATTAATCTATAGGGTTCACAAAATATGTTTTCAAACCACAAAACTTGGTGTTTAGGGTCAGAGAGTTTAAAACAAAACATTTCCCAAAGGTTTTCTTCCAAAACCATTTTTTATTAAATAACCACATTTCTATTTGACTAGAAATGGTTTTAAATCAAAGAATCATTATTTTGTTTCACCAAATTCATTTTTGAATCCACAAAGTGTTTCCTAATGTTAGTAGGTTCAAATCACACCAATTTCCAAAGGTTTTATCCCTAAAATCATTTTTGAACAATTTTTACATCCTTAACAAGCATACAAATGTTTCTGCAAAAACAACCATTTTTCCAGAAGCTTTTTACTAAACAAAAGGCATGGTTGGCTAGGGCTTGTCTTGCTGATTCCATTGGTATAAAGTTTGCAATTTTTGGACGTGTGGATCAAAAGTTGCAAAGGTTTGAAAATCACAAACTAATCTGATTTCAAATCTGTTTTTAAACAGAACAGGTGACACGCGGCATGATTTCATTGGGCGGTACCTCTTCGTGCGGATCGATCGCTGTGGAGCGTTAGATCAAAGTGGGATCGCACGGCACAGATCGCTCGATACCCCTTCGCTCACTTTCTTTCCTAATCGTCAGATTCCAATCCAACGGTCCTAACTACTCTGACTAATAATCAGCGGCGCCGGCGGCGGCGCTCTGGCGGCAGCGCTCAGGCGAGGTCATCGCCGGTGATTTAGGAGGCAAGGGGAGCAGAGGGGTAGCTCACCAGAATCGCCGAAGCCTACTGATGCTCAATGTTGTGGCAGCTCGTCGAGGGGCGCGCGGGTTCGTCTTCAATTGCTCACCGGAGTTGATCTGGGCCTCGGTGCGGTCAGACGTCGACGGGGGCGAGGCTATGGGTCTCGCGCGACTAGTTGGCGAGTACCTGGATGATCACAAGGCACAGGCGAATACAATGGTGTGAGGCTCTGGTCAAGGCGCGCACGGGTTCAGGCTATGTGGCTTACCGGAGTTGTCTGCAGACGGTCGTGCTGTCAGTTGAGGTCGTCGCCGGCGCTGTGAGGCACGCGCGAGTGAGCTGGGGATGCAGAGAGATGCACCAGGGCTTGGGGAGGATGTGAGCTTGGTCGGGGAGGCAAGGGGCGATGCGGTGCTGCCGGAATTGGCCGAGGACCTCGTCGGAGACGGCGGCGGTGCAGGAGAAATTTGGGACAGCCTGGTGGCTCTCGAGGCGTGGTGTTTGGGGGAAATGGAAGAGGAGTAAGAGGGGATTTATCACGCGTGATCACTGCGAGTAATTGTGGCCGCATAAAGACGAATTAAGCCTGAGGAATCAACGGCAGGAGCGGGGGAAGAACGAGTCGCTGCGGGTGAGAACGATGAACAGGAGGGGTGGGGCATACCTGTCAGCGAGAAAGGAAGTGAGTGGGAGGGGTCCACTTGTCAGTGTCTTCGCGGGTTGCTTCTGCGGTGAAGAAAACGGTTCGGGGGCGAGGGAACAGGTGGGCTGGACTGGGCTGTTGGGCCAGTTTGTTGGGCTGGGTCCTTTGCACTATTTTTTTTTCTGTTTGAAGATTTAACCTTTTCTATTTCTATTTACTGATTTGAAATTCAATTCACAATTCAAACAACAAAACAATCATTCAAACAATTCAAACACTCACCACACTTGTAATGAGTTTTTGGTTCTTTTTATCAACATAAACCAAATCCCAAAATAAAATAATATTTTTATTCTTTTTAGGATCCATTTATTAATTAAATAAAATGGCCCTTTAGTTATTTAATCAAATAGGGTTTGATTTATTTAATAAAAACTCCATTTGAAAACCAAATATTTTCAAAACCAAATCAGTAGGTTTTATTTGAAAATAAAAGATATTTGGAAATCTTGTTTAAAACAAAATAACATTTTTATTTTAGGTTCCATTAATAATTAAATAGAATGGACCTTAGTTATTAAATCAAATAGGATTTGTTTTAATAAAATCTTTATTTTGAAAACTAAAATAAAACCAAAAACACTTCAGTAGGTTTTATTTGAGAATATAAAATACTTGGAAAACTTATTTAAAATAAATAAATAAGTTTTAGTGTTTGTTTAAAATGGGAAAAGCCTTTACTTAAATAAAATTGGATATTAAATCCTTATTATTTTATTTAAATAAGCCTTTACTAATTTTAATCAAAACAAAACATTTTATTTCAAAATATTGGCCAAGGTTTAATTTGGCTTTATAAAATAATCTTTATTTATAAATCCACCTTTTCTTTTAAAACAAAATCTTTTTTTAAAAGATCCAAAAACAGTAATTTTAAATATTTTGAAGTTTCTTGTTTATTTAACTTTTCAAATCCCTTTGGGATTTTATTTGATCCAAATGGGTTTTGAAAGTTTCCAAATGGATTCAAAAAGTTTCTTCTCACCCTGAAATTCAACAAAGTTTTATTTTATTCATTTATTTTTCACATAACAAGATTTGGAAAATCTTGGGATGTGACAGGCTACCACCCTTAAAATAAATCTCGTCCCGAGATTTGGGGAGGCTAGGGTTACAAGTTGGCTCAAAACAACTAGGGTACTACCACCCTTAAAATTTTTCCAACTAGTTTACATTTTGGCTTGCTTGGGATCCTGGGGAAACTTCTCTGGGCAACCTTCTGCATAGTGTCCTTTGTTTCCACACTTGACTCATGGGCCAAGGTTGAGATCCTTCATAGACTTGTTTAACTTGTTCTTCATCTTTTCTGGACAATTGTTTACATAGTGGCC
Source organism: Avena sativa (assembly GCA_916181665.1). Classification (NCBI taxonomy): domain Eukaryota; kingdom Viridiplantae; phylum Streptophyta; class Magnoliopsida; order Poales; family Poaceae; genus Avena; species Avena sativa. The sequence continues at coordinate 28,859,902 of OV702283.1, forward strand.
AGTTCCTTGCATTTGAAACACATCACTTGGCTGATATCTTTCTTTTCCTTGGGTAACAATTCTTCTTGTTTGTTTCCTTGGTTCTTCTTCTTTTCTGGGCATTCATTGGCATAGTGTCCCATCTCTTTGCAATTGTAACATTGCACTTGAGTAATATCCTCCTTGTTAGGATTGGGGCATTTCTTCTTCTTCTTCTTTTTGGGTCTCTCCAAAGCTAGGAGTTCTTATAGTTCATGTTCTTCATAGGTGGAAAATCTTTCTCTCTTCTTGGGGCAGTTAGTAGAGATATGACTTTCTTCTTTACCATTAGGGCATTGATCTTCATGCTCCTTGGATGCATGATCCTTGTCTCCACAAGTATTGCTAGCTTGGGTTCCTTCTAGAATAGCATCTTTGTCATCCTTGTTGTCATTAGCTCTTTGGAAAAAGTTTTCTCTCATGTTGATCATTTGAGTAACCAATCCTTGCAACAATTGGGATTGAAGTTTCAAAATCTTTTGTATGGCTAGGTCTAGTCCATTGTTGTTGGCTAAAGGCTGAGTTGTCTCTTGGCTCAACTGGTTTTGGGTTGCTATAAGTTCTCTCATGTTGTCCTCTTGGTTGTTGTTGATGTCATTATCCTTGATGTTGGAGTTTCTTGGAGAAGTCATCTGTTTGGGTTGGGTAGAGATTAGAATAGGCAAAATATTTCTAAGGGAAAATTTCTAATCACACACATCACAATTCACACAAACAATGTGCATGCAATCACAAGTCAAACATTTCACTCAAACAACAAAGTTCTAGCACATACTTAGGCAACAAAATATTTTTGTTACACCACATAAGTTGGTGTGTTTTGACTTATCTAAAATATGGTGGTCCATCTATATGGTTCACTTGTGATATTTCCATCCTTCTTTGGTTGCCTCTTCTTACTTGAGATCATGGTTCCTTGGGATAAAAACTTTGTTCACAAAACTTCAAAGGTGATAAGGGTTCTTCTAAATTTTGCATTCCCTTAGTCTCTAAATCTTGAGTAAGATTTCCTTGTCTCTCTTGTAGTCCTTAGTGGTTTCCAAGTTGGAGGTCCTTGGTGAATATGCTGAAGATGTTGAAGTCATTAGAGTTGAAGAAATTGAAGTCATTAGAGTTGAAGAAGTTGAAGAAGTCCTTTGCACATGGTGAAGTCTTTGGTCTTGGGTAGGTTTTTCCATCAAGTTGAAGTAGAAGAGAAGTAGAGTGGAAACCAAAAATGGTTGAGGAAAGAGTTTACAAGTGTTTTAGGTAAATAAGTTTTTGGAACTAAATACAACTCCTATTTTTCTAAGGGTTTTTGTCCAATCCTAGGTTTACAAATCCTACAGGCAACACAATGCTCTGATACCATCTGTAGAGGGAGTGTCCCAACCTTTACACAATATAAGGTGGTGTCCCCTGTGTTTACAATGATAGTCCCTGGATCAATAGCTAGCATCCACAGTTAAGATATAATATCAAGAAACAAAGGTCATAATACAACTTTATAACCAGGAATAACCTAATTTTATTACATCTTACATAGCTCATTTGGCTATTACATTACATTGCAGCAGAAATCTATAAGCATGGGGTCCTTCATCTTCAAAGTGCCACAGGCAGACATGTTGGTTGTAGACTTTGTAATCCTAATCAATCAATCCTCACTAAAAACAATCAAACCTGCAACATAACAAGTTACAGCCACAAGGGTCAATACATTTGAATTGTATTGGCAAGTGATACTATGGTAGTATAGTGGAGTCTATCATCTATATGCATTTGGCTAAGTGGAGTTGAGGCTTGCATTGCTCAAAAATAGATTTTCCTTAGCATTTTGAAAACACTAAGTTTTTGCTTGACAAAAACATTTTTCTCAATCAAAGTTTGAAGATCATTTAACCCTTGTTCAAACCACAAGATTTTAACTTAGAAATTTGAATGATGAGATTCTTGATTTCTTCCATGTCTTGATGCTCAAATTGTCCTTTACCAGGGACATGGCTAAGTACTTAGATTTTACACTCTGCAGAGGTGGTGCACTTTCCCCACAAGACTTGGTTTCCCAAGACAAGATCTTTCAGAAGCCTTCCCTTAGACCAAAATGGACGCGCTCCAACCTATCAAACACTACCACCCACTGTCCATATGGCTAAGTTCTTGCAACCTATATGATCCAGGCAGAGCCCATAATGCCAAGTGGTTGCACTTGAAGCTTCTCAACATTTGACATCTCAAATCTCTTTGTTCCTGGGTGGCCATCCACAAGTGAGATACACAAGGTAAACCATAGACATGGGCCTTGTGAACCACTCAACCAAAATCCACCAAGCAATTACCATTCCACCCAGGTGATTCATTGACTTAGTTGTTTTATTAAGAAAAACATAAGTCCTCAGACTTAGAAATTTTCCATAGTGTGAATATATTTCCACCCTTGTTTTCTATTAGCTAGGCTAAGCATGATAGTAGTAGGAATCTTAACTTAGGAAAATCCTACTAAGGTTCATCTACTAGGTTTTCCTATAGCAAGGTTTATACTTAGCAAAATTCCATGCAAGTTTTACTTAGAGAAAATCACTAGTGCATAGTGAAAGTAATGGGACAAAAAGTATGAAGCATCACTTGCCTTTTTGGTAGAGTATAGGTTCACTCCTTGTCCTTGCAACAATCACACTCTTCAAGTCACTACAAATCAATCAAGCAAGGCACAAACTCAATCTACCAATCAAGCAAAACAACACATAAAATGACAAAGTCAAAGTAATGCATGCAAGCATGCCAAGCTTTGTTTTGTTTTAAAAGTGGTTCCTAATGGGTCATAAACATTGGAAAACACCTAATGGTCATTTTGTAAAGTGACAAAGTCATTTGCAAAAGTTTTCACCTCCTAAACCATTTTCAAAACAAAGTATCATTTTATGTGGTGTAGAAATATTTTTACTAAGGCATTAATCTATAGGGTTCACAAAATATGTTTTCAAACCACAAAACTTGGTGTTTAGGGTTAGAGATTTTAAAACAAAACATTTCCCAAAGGTTTTCTTCCAAAACCATTTTTTATAAAATAACCACATTTCTATTTGACTAGAAATGGTTTTAAATCAAAGAATCATTATTTTGTTTCACCAAATTCATTTTTGAATCCACAAAGTGTTTCCTAATGTTAGTAGGTTAAAATCACACCAATTTCCAAAGGTTTTATCCCCAAAATCATTTTTGAACAATTTTTACATCCTTAACAAGCATACAAATGTTTCTGCAAAAACAACCATTTTTCCAGAAGCTTTTTACTAAACAAAAGGCATGGTTGGCTAGGGCTTGTCTTGCTGATTCCATTGGTATAAAGTTTGCAATTTTTGGACGTGTGGATCAAAAGTTGCAAAGGTTTGAAAATCACAAACTAATCTGATTTCAAATCTGTTTTTAAACAGAACAGGTGACACGCAGCATGATTTCATTGGGCGGTACCGCTTCGTGCGGATCGATCGCTGTGGAGCGTTAGATCAAAGTGGGATCGCACGGCACAGATCGCTCGATACCCCTTCGCTCACTTTCTTTCCTAATCGTCAGATTCCAATCCAACGGTCCTAACTACTCTGACTAATAATCAGCGGCGCTCTGGCGGCGGCGCTCTGGCGGCAGCGCTCAGGAGAGGTCATCGCCGGTGATTTAGGAGGCAAGGGGAGCAGAGGGGTAGCTCACCAGAATTTCCGAAGCCTGCTGATGCTCAACGTTGTGGCAGCTCGTCGAGGGGCGCGTGGGTTCGTCTTCAATTGCTCACCGGAGTTGATCTGGGCCTCGGTGCGGTCAGACGTCGACGGGGGCGAGGCTATGGGTCTCGCGCGACTAGTTGGCGAGTACCTGGATGATCACAAGGCACAGGCGAATACAATGGTGTGAGGCTCTGGTCAAGGCGCGCACGGGTTCAGGCGATGTGGCTTACCGGAGTTGTATGCAGACGGCCGTGCTATCAGTTGAGGTCGTCGCCGGCGCTGTGAGGCACGCGCGAGCAAGCTGGGGATGCAGAGAGATGCGCCAGGGCTTGGGGAGGATGTGAGCTTGGTCGGGGAGGCAAGGGGCGATGCGGTGCTGCCGGAATTGGCCGAGGACCTCGTCGGAGACGGCGGCGATGCAGGAGAAATTTGGGACAGACTGGTGGCTCTCGAGGCGTGGTGTTTGGGGGAAATGGAAGAGGAGTAAGAGGGGATTTATCACGCGTGATCACTGCGAGTAATTGTGGCCGCATAAAGACGAATTAAGCCTGAGGAATCAATGGCAGGAGCGGGGGAAGAATGAGTCGCTGCGGGTGAGAACGATGAACAGGTGTAGAGGTTCCAACCCAATAAGGTAGAGTCCTCCTGTGTTTTACAATGCTAGTCCCTGGATCAATAGCTAGCATCCACAGTTAAGATGTAATATCAAGATACAAAGGTCATAATATAAATTTATAACCAGGAATAACATAAGTTTATTACATCAAACCTAGCTCATTTGGCTATTACATTACATTTGCAGCGGAATAACTATAAGTATGGGTCCATCATCTTCAAAGTGCCACAGGCAGATGTTGGTTGTAGATTTTGTAGTCCTAGTCAATCAAACAATCTTCATTTTTAAAACAATCAACCTGCAACATTACAAGTTACAGCCACAAGGGTCAATACATTTTGAATTGTATTGGCAAGTTTCACTTTTATGTATAATAAGAGTGGATCCTATCATTATATGCATATTTGGCTAAGTAGAGTTTAAGGCTTATTTGCATAAAGCAACATTTTATCCTATCTTTTCAAAAGGGTTTTAAAGTCCTTTGTCAAATTTCTTTTCCAAGTTCCTTGAACTCCTTGGTAGAAACTCAAGTGTTCAAATCCTTGTCAAAATCTCTTGAGCACCTTGGTAACCCCAAGTGCAACAAGTTTTATCAAAACTCATGAGTTCCTTGGTAAAAATCCCAAGTACATCATGCTCTTGAGCACCTTGGTAACCCCAAGTGCAACAAGCTTATCAAAATCTCTTTGAATTCCTTGGTAGACACACAAGGGCATCAAGTTTTTATATTAGAAGTTGGAATGTCGAGATCTCCCATAGTTCAAACTTTAGTTGCTCAGTATTGTCCATAACCGGGGACATGGCTAAGTACTTAGATTTTATTTACTTCTGCAGAAGGAGTACACTTTACCCACATGTCACAATCCCATCTTGTTGCCACCAGTGGCCTACTGGATTAGTGCTCACCAAGATGGAGTACTGGCAGATTGAGAATGTGACGAAGTCTTTCCAAAAGGTCCTCCCATACATCATTGCTAACTTTGTGTTCAGCCCCCATGAAGCATTCCAGATCCCCATGTCCAGTAACTAAAGACAATGTATGGGTCTTCCTAATGTAATTGACTAAGCCAGAGCCATAATAGCATGTGGTTGTACACGAAAGCCACAATTGGAGAAGCATGTTTGATCTCTAAGTTTCCTAGGTGGTTTTCTTTTGGAGCACAACACAAAGTGATTGACATAGACATGGTTCCCTTTTGTTGCCACCTTCTCCAAAACTTAAAGTATCCTCCACCTAGGTGGTTCATTGAGTCCTTGTTTTATTATGTAAAACACAAGTTCTTTTCTCAATCTTTGTAAAATCTCAACATGTATCTCTTTTCAAAACATAGCATATAGCATGGCTAAGCATGTACAACTTTAATATTTTCACTAAGGAGTGTTTAGGAAATCCTATTAGGATTTAGCATAGCATAAGTACAGAAATATCTTTTCATGCATATTTTCAAAATCCACTAAGTATAATAAAAATAGTAGGACTTTTGTATGATAGTGTAACTTGCCTTTTGGTAGGGAATGTGGGTTCACTCCTTGATCTTGCTAGTCTCACACTTTGCTAATTTTCACTACAAGTCAATCAAGCAAGATACAAAATCAACTAACATTCCAAACCAAGGTTAAACAAACAATTTCACACACATAGCAATGGAGTCTAAGTCATGCAAAGGGGGTTCTTTTGCAAGGTTGGTCTCTACTAGGTTTATAAACTTTGTAAGGCCCAAATTGGTCATTTACCAAAATGGCAAAGTCATTTGCAATTGGGTTTTATCTTAAGACTATTTTAAAATTCATTCATCATTTTATGTGGTGAAAATTATTCTTATCAAAGCAAAACTTTAGGTTTTTCACCAAGTGAGTTTCCCTTGGCAAGGCTTGGTGTTTTGGGTTAGTAAGTTTGATCAAAAACATCTTCCCAAAGTTTTCCTTGCAAAAACATTTCCATAAATAATTTAATGAGTTTATTTGGCTAGAAAATGGCTAAGTTAGATAATTCATCCTATATTTCACCAAATTCATTTTTAACACCAAGGGTTGGTTCTTAGGGTCAGTAAGATCACAACAAACCATTTTGCAAAGGTTTTAATCCAAAAATCATTTTTAAACAATTTTTATACTCTAAACAAGTACACAAATGTTTCTGTAATTTCAAACCAGCTAACAGATACTATTTTCAAAACTAAGGCCATGGTTGTTTAGGGCTTGTTCTCCTGATTTCATTGGTATAAAATTTGTCAAATTTGGACGTGTGGATCAAAAGTTATAAGGGTTTGAAAATCCTATCTAAATCAGATTTCAAATCTGTTTTTAAATCGAACAGGTGACACGCGGCGTGTTCTTACTGGCCGATACCGATTCGTCTGGATCGCGTGATGCTGAGCGTTAGATCTAAATAAATCGTGCGGTTCTGGGAGCGTACCCCTTCGGTGATTAAATGATCTATTCAGTCCGTTTGATCCAGATCCTACGGCTAGTATCGTACTGACCAGACTCTGGCGGCGCAGCGATGGTTGCTGGCGGCGGCGAGGTCAGTCGGCGGCGGCGCTGGCGAACTAGGACGCGAGGAAGAGGGAAAGGATGCTCACCAGGTTCGCAATGCAACGCTGATGCTCAACGTGCTACTGGTTGGTGGAGGGGCGCACTGGGACGGGCTTGATTGCTCGCCGGAGTTTGAAGACAACGTCGGGCGCGTCAGGTGGTCGTCGTGGACGAGGCTACAACGTGTACCAGGGCAAAAGGAAGACAGGGTCAGATGCGCACAGTCCTGGAAAAGACGCGTGCATGAACGAGAGGTAAAGGGGTGGACGGAATTAACCTGTGGGCGTCGTCGGAGTAGAGGCAGACGGCGGCGGTACTGGAGTTTGTTGTTGGCGAGGCTCAGGGGTTCCCGCGGTTGAGTTGGGAGTACTATAAGATGCGCCTGAGAGTGGAGAAGCTGCTGGAGTGCTTAGGGATGCAAGGGGCGGTGGGGTTTCGTCGGAATCATCACTGGAACATCGTCGGAGCGGCGGCGGTACAGAGAAAATTGGAGGCAGCCTAGGGGCGGAATGGAGGCGATGTCTGGGGAAAGAGAAGGAGGAGGAGCAGGTGGTTAAATGGGCGTGGCCACGACGAGGAATCAACGCGGCTTTAAGGTGAATTGAATGCGCGGTATCAAGGCCTGCAACGGCAGCGAGGAGGAAGAGGCGTGGTTCGCGGGTGGGGAAGAAGGGGCTGGCTACGTGGGGTCTACCTGGCAGTGGAAGGAAAGAAGAAGAGAGGGGTCCACCGGTCAGTTGCTGGGTGGGTGAGGTTCTGAGTGGAAAAGAAAACGGTTCGGGCGTGGGAATGGTGGGCTAGTGATGGGCTTCGTGGGCTGCTGGGTTGGGTCGGTTTTCTTTTATTTTTTTCTGTCTGCTTTGCTTTATTCTTTTCTATTTTATTTTCTGATTTGTTTATTCAAACACATGATTCAAACAACCAATTAAATTCAAACCAACATCACACTTCACAACTTTTGAACTTGATTCTGTTCAGTAACAAATACCAAAATTCTAAAATAAAATAATATTTTAAATTCTTTTTAGGTTTTATTTATTAATTAAATAAAATGGCTATGGTTTATTAAATAAATAGGGTTTGGTTTAATTAATAAAATCCCCATTTAATCCAAATATTTTCAAAAACCTAATCAGTAGGTTTTATTTGAAAGTATAAAATACTTGAATTACTTGTTTAAAAATAATATTTTATTATAGGGTCTATTAATATTAAAAATAAGGTGGGCCTTAGTTATTATTTCAAATAGGATTTATTAAGATATTTATTTTGAAATCTAAAATAAAACAAAACACTTTAGTAGATTTTATTAGAGGATATAAAATACTTGGAATACCTATTTAAAACAATTTAATAGGTTTTGATGTTTTAATTAAAATGGTACAACTTTTTATTTGTATAACTTTTGATATTAATTCCTTATTATTTTATTTCAAATAACCTTTGTTTATTTTATTCAAAACTAAATGTTTTAATTTCCAAGGCTTGCTCAAAGTTTTAATTTGGCTTTATTAAATAATCCTTATTTGCAAAACTTCTATTTCATTTGAAAACAAATCTTTTCATTTAAGAGTTTCAAATTAGTATTTTAATTATTTTTATTTTTCCTTTAATAAAAGTTTATCATCTTAAATACTTTTAGGTTTTATTTAATTCAAATGGGTTTGAAGTTCCAATTGAATTCAAAAAGTTTCTTCTGGCTCTGAAAATCAAACAAAGTTTTATTTTATTCTTTTATTTTCACATTACAAGATTTTGGAAAATCTTGGGATGTGACAGGCTACCACCCTTAAAATAAATCTCGTCCCGAGATTTGGGAAGGCTGGGTTACAAGCAAGTTCAAAGCAACTAGGGTACTACCACCCTTAAAAATTTTCAAACAAAAATTACATATTGGCCTTCTTGGGTCCTGGAAAACTTCTCTAAGCAACTTTTGCTTTATTTCCACACTTGACTCATGGGCCAAGGTTGAGTTTCTCCATGGGCTTGTTCAACTTGTTTTTCATCCTTTCTGGACAGTTGCTTGCATAATGTCCTGGATTCTTGCAATTGAAGCAATGAATGTCCTTGAGTTCTTTGCGTTGCTCTTGTGGGCAAGTTGCTACATAGTGGCCTGGTTCTTTGAAGTTGTTGCACCACACTTGGTCAATCTCTTTATTCTTCTTATTCTCTGGGCATCCACTGGAGTAGTGTCCCATTGCTTTACATCTACGACATTGCACAAGGCTCATGTCTTGCTTGGGCTTCTGGATTTTCTTTGATCCTTTGAATTGGGTTGTCTTGTTTGGAGGTAGGAGTGGTCCTTTTCCTTTGGTAGACTTGGATCCTTCTTGTTTCCTTTGTTCCACCATGGCATAGATAGGACATAGACCTGGAGTATGATCACCTCCTTCACACAGGTAGCAAGTAGCTTGAGAGGTGGGACATTGTCCAACATGATGATCTTCTTCACAATTTGGGCATTGTCCTTCATGCTCCTTGGAAGTATGATCTTTGTCTCCACAAATAATGCAAGCTGGGGCTCCATCTAGAACAATATTCTTTTCATCCTTGTTATCATACATTCTCTTTGGATAGTTTTCTTCCATGCTGATCATTTGATTAGTCACCTTAAGCATCAGTTGGGATTGCTCTTCCAAAAACCTTTGCAGTGCTGGATCCTTATCACTATTGTTGACTAGGAACTGAGCTGTTAGTTGGTTCAACTGGTGTTGGGTTGCTATGAGCTCTTTCATGCTATCAGCTTGGTTGGTGTTGATGTCATCAACCTTGGAGTCCTTTGGAGTAGTCATCTGTTTGGGTTTGAAGGGAGTTTAGAATAGGCAAGATATTTCTAAGGAATTATTTCTAATCACACACATCACAATTCACACAAACAATGTGCATGCAATCACAAACAACTTTTCACTCAAACAACAAAGTTCAAGCACCTCTTTAGGCAACAAAATATTTTTGTTACACCACATAAGTTGGTGTATTTGACTTAACTATAAATGGTGGTCCATCTACATGGTTTACTTGTGATTCCTCCTTCCTTATGATTCTTCTTGTATGAGGTCTTGGTTCCTTGAGAAAACTCTTGGTCACAATACTTCAAATTGTTGATGGTTCCTTCTTATTTTGCATTCCCTCAGTCTCTAAATCTTGAGTAGGATTTCCTTGTTTCACTTGTAGTCCTTAGTGGTTTCCAAGTTGGAAGTCCTTGGTGAATATGCTGAAGATGTTGAAGTCATTAGAGTTGAAGATGTTGAAGTCATTAGAGTTGAAGATGTTGAAGAAATCCTTTGCATATGATGAAGTCTTTGGTCATGGGTAGGTTTTTCCATCAAGTTGAAGTAGAAGAGGTGTAGAGTTAAAACCAAAATGGTTGAGGAAAGAGTTTACAAGTGTTTTTGTAAATAAGTTTTGGAACAAAATACAACTCCTATTTTTCTAAGGGTTTTTGTCCAATCCTAGGGTTTACAAATCCTACAGGCAATACAATTCTCTGATACCATCTGTAGAGGTTCCAACCCAATAAGGTAGAGTCCTCCTGTGTTTTACAATGCTAGTCCCTGGATCAATAGCTAGCATCCACGGTTAAGATGTAATATCAAGATACAAAGGTCATAATATAAATTTATAACCAGGAATAACATAAGTTTATTACATCAAACCTAGCTCATTTGGCTATTACATTGCATTTGCAGCGGAATAACTATAAGTATGGGTCCATCATCTTCAAAGTGCCACAGGCAGATGTTGGTTGTAGATTTTGTAGTCCTAGTCAATCAAACAATCTTCATTTTTAAAACAATCAACCTGCAACATTACAAGTTACAGCCACAAGGGTCAATACATTTTGAATTGTATTGGCAAGTTTCACTTTTATGTATAATAAGAGTGGATCCTATCATTATATGCATATTTGGCTAAGTAGAGTTTAAGGCTTATTTGCATAAAGCAACATTTTATCCTATCTTTTCAAAAGGGTTTTAAAGTCCTTTGTCAAATTTCTTTTCCAAGTTCCTTGAACTCCTTGGTAGAAACTCAAGTGTTCAAATCCTTGTCAAAATCTCTTGAGCACCTTGGTAACCCCAAGTGCAACAAGTTTTATCAAAACTCATGAGTTCCTTGGTAAAAATCCCAAGTACATCATGCTCTTGAGCACCTTGGTAACCCCAAGTGCAACAAGCTTATCAAAATCTCTTTGAATTCCTTGGTAGACACAAAAGGGCATCAAGTTTTTATATTAGAAGTTGGAATGTCGAGATCTCCCATAGTTCAAACTTTAGTTGCTCAGTATTGTCCATAACCGGGGACACGGCTAAGTACTTAGATTTTATTTACTTCTGCAGAAGGAGTACACTTTACCCACATGTCACAATCCCATCTTGTTGCCACCAGTGGCCTACTGGATTAGTGCTCACCAAGATGGAGTACTGGCAGATTGAGAATGTGACGAAGTCTTTCCAAAAGGTCCTCCCATACATCATTGCTAGCTTTGTCTTCAGCCCCCATGAAGCATTCCAGATCCCCATGTCCAGTAACTAAAGACAATGTATGGGTCTTCCTAATGTAATTGACTAAGCCAGAGCCATAATATCATGTGGTTGTACACGAAAGCCACAATTGGAGAAGCATGTTTGATCTCTAAGTTTCCTAGGTGGTTTTCTTTTGGAGCACAACACAAAGTGATTGCCATAGACATGGTTCCCTTTTGTTGCCACCTTCTCCAAAACTTAAAGTATCCTCCACCTAGGTGGTTCATTGAGTCCTTGTTTTATTATGTAAAACACAAGTTCTTTTCTCAATCTTTGTAAAATCTCAACATGTATCTCTTTTCAAAACATAGCATATAGCATGGCTAAGCATGTACAACTTTAATATTTTCACTAAGGAGTGTTTAGGAAATCCTATTAGGATTTAGCATAGCATAAGTACAGAAATATCTTTTCATGCATATTTTCAAAATCCACTAAGTATAATAAAAATAGTAGGACTTTTGTATGATAGTGTAACTTGCCTTTTGGTAGGGAATGTGGGTTCACTCCTTGATCTTGCTAGTCTCACACTTTGCTAATTTTCACTACAAGTCAATCAAGCAAGATACAAAATCAACTAACATTCCAAACCAAGGTTAAACAAACAATTTCACACACATAGAAATGGAGTCTAAGTCATGCAAAGGGGGTTCTTTTGCAAGGTTGGTCTCTACTAGGTTTATAAACTTTGTAAGGCCCAAATTGGTCATTTACCAAAATGGCAAAGTCATTTGCAATTGGGTTTTATCTTAAGACTATTTTAAAATTCATTCATCATTTTATGTGGTGAAAATTATTCTTATCAAAGCAAAACTTTAGGTTTTTCACCAAGTGAGTTGCCCTTGGCAAGGCTTGGTGTTTTGGGTTAGTAAGTTTGATCAAAAACATCTTCCCAAAGTTTTCCTTGCAAAAACATTTCCATAAATAATTTAATGAGTTTATTTGGCTAGAAAATGGCTAAGTTAGATAATTCATCCTATATTTCACCAAATTCATTTTTAACACCAAGGGTTGGTTCTTAGGGTCAGTAAGATCACAATAAACCATTGTGCAAAGGTTTTAATCCAAAAATCATTTTTAAACAATTTTTATACTCTAAACAAGTACACAAATGTTTCTGTAATTTCAAACCAGCTAACAGATACTATTTTCAAAACTAAGGCCATGGTTGTTTAGGGCTTGTTCTCCTGATTTCATTGGTATAAAATTTGTCAAATTTGGACGTGTTGATCAAAAGTTATAAGGGTTTGAAAATCCTATCTAAATCAGATTTCAAATCTGTTTTTAAATCGAACAGGTGACACACGGCGTGTTCTTACTGGCCGATACCGATTCGTCTGGATCGCGTGATGCTGAGCGTTAGATCTAAATAAATCGTGCGGTTCTGGGAGCGTACCCCTTCGGTGATTAAATGATCTATTCAGTCCGTTTGATGCAGATCCTACGACTAGTATCGTACTGACCAGACTCTGGCGGCGCAGCGATGGTTGCTGGCGGCGGCGAGGTCAGTCGGCGGCGGCGCTGGCGAACTAGGATGCGAGGAAGAGGGAAAGGATGCTCACCAGGTTCGCAATGCAACGCTGATGCTCAACGTGCTACTGGTTGGTGGAGGGGCGCACTAGGACGGGCTTGATTGCTCGCCGGAGTTTGAAGACAACGTCGGGCGCGTCAGGTGGTCGTCGTGGACGAGGCTACAGCGTGTACCAGGGCAAAAGGAAGACAGGGTCAAATGCGCACAGTCCTGGCAAAGACGCGTGCGTGAACGAGAGGTAAAGGGGTGGACGGAATTAACCTGTGGGCGTCGTCGGAGTAGAGGCAGACGGCGGCGGTACTGGAGTTTGTTGTTGGCGAGGCTCAGGGGTTCCCGCGGTTGAGTTGGGAGTACTATCAGATGCGCCTGAGAGTGGAGAAGCTGCTGGAGTGCTTAGGGATGCAAGGGGAGGTGGGGTTTCATCGGAATCATCACTGGAACATCGTCGGAGCGGCGGCGGTACAGAGAAAATTGGAGGCAGCCTAGGGGCGGAATGGAGGCGATGTCTGGGGAAAGAGAAGGAGGAGGAGCAGGCGGTTAAATGGGCGTGGCCACGACGAGGAATCAACGCGGCTTTAAGGTGAATTGAATGCGCGGTATCAAGGCCTGCAACGGCAGCGAGGAGGAAGAGGCGTGGTTCGCGGGTGGGGAAGAAGGGGCTGGCTACGTGGGGTCTACCTGGCAGTGGAAGGAAAGAAGAAGAGAGGGGTCCACCGGTCAGTTGCTGGGTGGGTGAGGTTCTGAGTGGAAAAGAAAACGGTTCGGGCGTGGGAATGGTGGGCTAGTGATGGGCTTCGTGGGCTGCTGGGTTGGGTCGGTTTTCTTTTATTTTTTTCTGTCTGCTTTGCTTTATTCTTTTCTATTTTATTTTCTGATTTGTTTATTCAAACACATGATTCAAACAACCAATTAAATTCAAACCAACATCACACTTCACAACTTTTGAACTTGATTCTGTTCAGTAACAAATACCAAAATTCTAAAATAAAATAATATTTTAAATTCTTTTTAGGTTTTATTTATTAATTAAATAAAATGGCTATGGTTTATTAAATAAATAGGGTTTGGTTTAATTAATAAAATCCCCATTTAATCCAAATATTTTCAAAAACCTAATCAGTAGGTTTTATTTGAAAGTATAAAATACTTGAATTACTTGTTTAAAAATAATATTTTATTATAGGGTCTATTCATATTAAAAATAAGGTGGGCCTTAGTTATTATTTCAAATAGGATTTATTAAGATATTTATTTTGAAATCTAAAATAAAACAAAAACACTTTAGTAGATTTTATTAGAGGATATAAAATACTTGGAATACCTATTTAAAACAATTTAATAGGTTTTGATGTTTTAATTAAAATGGTACAACTTTTTATTTGTATAACTTTTGATATTAATTCCTTATTATTTTATTTCAAATAACCTTTGTTTATTTTATTCAAAACTAAATGTTTTAATTTCCAAGGCTTGGTCAAAGTTTTAATTTGGCTTTATTAAATAATCCTTATTTGCAAAACTTCTATTTCATTTGAAAACAAATCTTTTCATTTAAGAGTTTCAAATTAGTATTTTAATTATTTTTATTTTTCCTTTAATAAAAGTTTATCATCTTAAATACTTTTAGGTTTTATTTAATTCAAATGGGTTTGAAGTTCCAATTGAATTCAAAAAGTTTGTTCTGGCTCTGAAAATCAAACAAAGTTTTATTTTATTCTTTTATTTTCACATTACAAGATTTTGGAAAATCTTGGGATGTGACAACAGGAGGGGTGGGGCATACCTGTCAGCGAGAAAGGAAGTGAGTGGGAGGGGTCCACTTGTCAGTGTCTTCGCGGGTTGCTTCTGCGGTGAAGAAAACGGTTCGGGGGCGAGGGAACAGGTGGGCTGGACTGGGCTGTTGGGCCAGTTTGTTGGGCTGGGTCCTTTGCACTATTTTTTTTCTGTCTGAAGATTTAACCTTTTCTATTTCTATTTACTGATTTGAAATTCAATTCACAATTCAAACAACAAAACAATCATTCAAACAATTCAAACACTCACCACACTTGTAATGAGTTTTTGGTTCTTTTTATCCACATAAACCAAATCCCAAAATAAAATAATATTTTTATTCTTTTTAGGATCCATTCATTAATTAAATAAAATGGCCCTTTAGTTATTAATCAAATAGGGTTTGATTTATTTAATAAAAACTCCATTTGAAAACCAAATATTTTCAAAACCAAATCAGTAGGTTTTATTTGAAAATAAAAGATATTTGGAAATCTTGTTTAAAACAAAATAACATTTTTATTTTAGGTTCCATTAATAATTAAATAGAATGGACCTTAGTTATTAAATCAAATAGGATTTGTTTTAATAAAATCTTTATTTTGAAAAATAAAATAAAACCAAAAACACTTCAGTAGGTTTTATTTGAGAATATAAAATACTTGGAAAACTTATTTAAAATAAATAAATAAGTTTTAGTGTTTGTTTAAAATGGGAAAAGCCTTTACTTAAATAAAATTGGATATTAAATCCTTATTATTTTATTTAAATAAGCCTTTACTAATTTTAATCAAAACAAAACATTTTATTTCAAAATATTGGCCAAGGTTTAATTTGGCTTTATAAAATAATCTTTATTTATAAATCCACCTTTTCTTTTAAAAACAAAATCTTTTATTAAAAGATCCAAAAACAGTAATTTTAAATATTTTGAAGTTTCTTGTTTATTTAACTTTTCAAATCCCTTTGGGATTTTATTTGATCCAAATAGGTTTTGAAAGTTTCCAAATGGATTCAAAAAGTTTCTTCTCACCCTGAAATTCAATAAAGTTTTATTTTATTCATTTATTTTTCACATAACAAGATTTGGAAAATCTTGGGATGTGACACCCGTGCGCCCCTTCGTCGATGACGACCATGTTGAGCATCTACTCGCCACAGAGAACCCGGTAAGCCCCTCCTCCCGTCCTCTCGCTTCCTAGAATAGTCGGAGCACCATCGCCTGAGCGCCGCCGCCGCGCATCTGTCGTTTGCGCCGCCAGTTCATGGCTAGGTTGATTAAGGCTGTTAGATTCTGATCCTGTGGTTGAGATAGATCGCTTAACCGAAGCGGTATGGATCGATCTGTGCCGTGCGATGTAACTTAAATCAAACAGCCCATTTTGCTTGATCCAGACGAAACGGTACCAGCCAGTAGGAAACAGACACGTGGCCCAACTTTTGATTTAAAAACAGAATTTTTTCAATTGAATGTTTAAACTTGCAAAGAACATAAATTTTGTTCTGCTTGGCCAAAAATTACAAATTTTATATCAATGGAATTAGGAAAATGTAAACTTTGCAACTATGGCCTTAGTTTAGTATTTTTCTTCTGGAAATTAGGTATTTTTGCAGAAACATGTTTAGGACTATTTTGGATATAAAAATTGTTTTAAAAATAATTTTTGAGTAAAACCTTTTGCAAATGGTTTGATTTGAACTCTCTGACCATAAACAGTAACATTTGAATTTAAAAATATGTTTGGCTAACACTAGAAATTATTCCTATGATAAAAGCATTTCTAGCAAAACAAAAATGCTTTAAAAAGGACTATTTTCACTAACTTGTTTTTAAATGATTTTGCCACTTTTATAAATGATCAGTAGGTGTTTTAAGATGGTTATAGCCATATTAGAAACCACTTTTTCAATAAAACAATCTTTTGCATGCTTGCATGCATTTCTTTGATTTTATTATTTTTTGTGATGAATTGTATGAGTGCTAGTTTTGAATATGTGCTTGCTTGATTGAATTGTAGTGAAGTTTGAAGAGTGTGACAATTGCAAGATCACAGAGTGAACCTAGTTTCTCTACTAAAATTCATATATTTTGTGCCATTATTTTGATTATGCATTACTGATAATTTTGAGTAGGACTTGCATGAAATTTTTCTAAGTATAAGCTATGCCATGGGAAATCCTATACGATGTCTTAGTAGAATTATTACTAAGTTAGGAAACTTGCCATGTTATCATGCTTAACCTAGCTAGTAGAAAACAAGGGTGGATTATTCATGATATGAAATATTTCTAAGTCTATGACTTGTGATTTTACTTAATAAAACAACTATATGAATGAATCACCTGGGTGGAATGGTGAGAATGGTTTGTTTTGAGTGGTTACACAAGGCCCATGTTGATGGATACCTTGTGTATCACACTTGTGGAAAGCCACCCAGCAACAAAGAGATTTGAGATGTTTAAGTGTTGAGAAGCTTCTAGTGCAACCACATGGCATATGGGCTCTGCCTTGATCATATAGGTTGCAATAACTTAGCCAGATGGACAAAAGGTGGTAGAGGTGATAGGATGGAACGCTGTAACATCCCTAAAATCATGATTTCAAAGTTTGCATATCATTCATGCATGCATGCATATAGAATTGAGACCAATTTCAAAACTCATTTCAGAAAAACAAAGCACATAGTGCTATCATTTTATGTGAGCAAATAAAAATCAAATGGCCATCCCCATTTGAGAGTTTTGAATGTTTTAAACCTAGATTGCTTGTATCCTTTGTTGAATGGATTGAGTGTGGAAATTTGAATCAAGTTTTACAAAAATGGAAATGGTTCAAAAACCATTTTTCAAACATTTGCAAATCTTGTGCAAAGCTCCTGATATTTTGTTTCTCCAAGAGTGACCAAGCCTTTGCAAGTAGCCACATAGTTTTATGCCTATATTTGAAACTTTTGCACACTGCAAAAACCCTAGAAAGATTTGAATTCAAAAAGAGTTTGAATTCATATCAAAACCATTCCTGAAAATCAAAACAGAAAAAGAAAAGGACAAAAGAAAAGAAAAGGGCCAGGCGTCAGGATTCTAGCCCAGCAACAGAACTGGCCCAACTAGCCCACCCGGCCTTCCTCTCTCTCTCTTGCACGCGCGAGCGCACCCAAGCAGTCGCTGACAACCAGACCCCACCTCCTCTCTGCGCGTTTCGCTGACGAGCGGGCCCTCTCCACGTCACCCTCGTCTTCCCCAAATCACGCCCGACCCCGTCGCCGGCCGTTTCCTCCGCCCTTCACTGCCGCGATTGATTCTCGCTTAATTGCCATTGACTCCACGCTTAATCGCCGCTCCCCTCTCGCCTACAAAACCCCCTCTGCACCGCGGTCATTTCCCCCCACTCTCCTCGCTCACTCCGCCACCAGGCTGCGCGCATTTGCCCTCGAAACCCCGCAGTACCGACGACTCCGGCGACTAATTTCGGTGAGCCTCGACCGCCCCCCTCTCTCTAGTTCAAACGGTCGTGTCCAGCTTGATCTTGCGCACCTCCTGATACTTTTCTTTTGCCTGCTCGTGACCCAGGTCGTCGATCCCGTTCACGACCGCAACCACCTGCGCCGCCGCTCGACTCTGAGGTAAAACCCGAGCGCCCCTTGCCCCCTCTTTCATACGGGAATGTTCGCCTTCATCTTGTGCATCGCCTGACCCCTCTGGTTCGCGCTAGGGAGACGCCAAAACTCGTCAACAACCTCGACTGCAAACGACAGACACCGCCGCAACTCCGACGAGCCCCTGAGACCGTGCCCGTGCGCCCCTCGTCAAGCCACTACTAGGTTGAGTTTCTCCTCGACGCTGCGAACCTGGTAAGCACCCTCCTGTCCCTCCGGTCGACCTGTAGGGCCGCGCCGCCGTGGACAGAACTCGCCGCCACCAGTATCCGCCGCCAGCGCCGCCCCGTTTTGGTCGCTTGATCCAGAGCCGTCAGATCTGGATCCAACGCATAGAAATAGATCATTTAGCGAAGCGTTATGGGTAGATCTGAGCCGTGTGTTTTAAATAGATCCAACAGCGCGGGAGGGTGATCCTGAACGAAACGGTATCAGCCAATAGGATTAAGACGCATGGCTAGGGTTAGATTCAAAAACAAATTTGAAATCAGATTTTGATCCAAAATTGAAATGGCTATAACTTTTGATTCCCACGTTCGATTTTTGCAAATTTTATGTCGTTGGAATCAGGGAGACAAGACCTTTCTGAATCTGCAATGTGTTTAGTAAAAAGTTTCTGTTAAAATGTCTTTTTATGCAGAAACTTGTTTAGGACTATTTTGAGTATAGAATTTGTTTAGTAAATTATTCTAGTGCTAAATAAGTTTAGTTAGCAAGTTTTTGACTTGGTTTTGTTTCTATATCATGCACTTGGTTGGTGGAGTTTTAAAAATCATCACTTTGCATTCTTGCATGCATGCATTTATATTTTTGTTTGTATATGGATTGTGTGTAATTTGTGCTACAAATTTTTGTGTAGATTTTGCTAGTGACTGTGATTGTGAAGAGTGCTACTCTCCCCATTACCAAGGCAAGTGGTACTTCATGAATATTTCTATCCCTATATTTTGTACAAGCATTAGAAATATTTTGCTAAGTCTTGCATGTTGCTTTTTTTGCCAAATGCTATGTGGGAAATCCTAAGTAGTTGTAGAATTGTAGAATTGCTAGGAAATTTCCTAAGTTAAGTTACTATGCCATGCTTAGCCTAGCTAGTAGCAAACAAGGGTTGGTAAAGTATCTACATGCTATGATGAAAATATTTCTAAGTCTTTGGACTTAAGTTTTTCTTAATAAAACAACTAAGTCAAAGAACCTCCTGGGTGGAATGGGACTTGAATGGTGGTTTTTGGTTGAGTGGTTACACAAGGCCCATGGACATGGTTTACCTTGTTTATCTCACTTGTGGTATGCCACCCAGGCACAAAGGGATTTTGGAGGCCAAGTGTTGAGAAGCTTATAGTGCAGCCACTTGGCAATATGGGCTCTGCCTTGATCATATAGGTTGCTAGAACTTAGTCATTTGGACAGTTGGTGGTAGTGGGATGATAGGTTGGAACGCGTCCATTTGGCTAAGGGAAGGCTTCTGAAAGGTCCTGTCTTGGGAAACCAAATCTGGTGGGGAAAGTGCACAACCTCTGCAGATGGAAAATCTAAGTACTTAGCCAAGTCCATGGCAATGGACAACTTGAGCATCAAGACATGGAAGCTATCAAGAATCTCATCACTCCAACTTCTAAGTAAAACTTGTGGGTGAACAAGGGTGAAGGACCTCAATGTCTATTGATGGTTTCTTGGGAAGTTTTGACAAGAAAACCTAGTGATTTCAACTTAGGAAAAACCTATTTTGAGCAAAGCAAGCCAAGCTACACTTAGCCAAAATGCATATAGTAATATAGTCCACTTAAAATTTTACTAAGGTATCACTTGCCAATACTATTCCAAAGTATTAACCCACTGTGGCTGTAACTTGTGATGTTGCAGGTTACTCCGATGATGATTAGGTGTCATGAGTCTACACTCAACATGCTTGCCTGTTGCACATGAAGATGAAGACTTATGTTTATTTACTTATTCCAAAACTCTTGTATTAGGCCTATGGCCTTGAGTTGTAAAAGACTATGTTTTATCTCTGGAATGGATGTAATAAATGACCTTTGTATCTGTGTACTTCATCTTAAACTGTGGATGCTAGCATTGATCCAGGGACTAGCATTGCAATCACAGGGATCCTTTTCCTTTACAAAGGAGGGATCTTACAAACGCGTCCATTTGGTCTAAGGGAAGGCTTCTGAAAGATCTCGTCTCGATGCATGTCGAGTCTTGTGGGGAAAGTGCACCACCTATCGAGAGAGTAAAACCTAAGTACTTAGCCGTGTCCCCGGCAATGGACAATTTGAGCATCAAGACATTGAAGCTATCAAGGATCTCCTCATCCCAATTTCTAAGTTAAAAAACTTGTGGTTGAATATGGGTTAAAGGTTCACCAATGTCTATTGGTGGTTCCTTGGGTGATTTTGACAAACAAAAACTTAGTGTTTTCAACTAATAGGAAAAACCTTATTTTGAGCAAAGCAAGCCTAAGCTACACTTAGCCAAATTCATATAGATGTTAGATACCACTATTCTACCATAGTATCACTTGCCAATACAATTCAAATGTATTGACCCTTGTGGCTGTAACTTATTATGTTGCAGGTTTGTTTGATGTTAGTGAAGTTTGTTGAGTAGGGATTACAAGTCTACAACCAACATGATTGCCTGTGGCATATGAAGATGAAGGACTCCATGCTATATAGTTATATTTGTTGCATTGTAATGAGATAGCCATATGAGCTATGTAAGATTCAATAAATTATTTTATTAATGGTTATAATTTGTAATATGGCCTTTGTTTCTTGATATTACATCTTAAACTGTGGATGCTAGATATTTGATCTAGGGACTAACATTGTAAATACAGGGATCTCTACCTTATCAGGTTGGGACCTCTACATTTGAGCAACAGAAGATTTTCAAAAAAATCGGTTTCTACCTGCTGGTCTGTTTTGACAGATTTTTGCCATTATTTGCAGTTTCTTCTTATTGATTCCTTTTTGAGTTCTCTTTTGGGGAATTGAGCTTTTTGAAGGAGTTTCTACAGTAGCTCGTGTTTTTAGTGAAAAGTTTTACTGTTCCAAAGCTAAACCCAAAGGTCTATTATCTTTTGAATACACTAATGATGCTAATGAAGATTGTGTGAAGTTTTGTATGAAGAAAAAATTTCAGGTGTAGAGAGAGAATGATGTAATGAGATGAAGAATGGAAAAAAGATCAAGCTTGGGGATGCCACCCCGGTGTCACCCCAAGAAATATCCAAGAGGTACAAGCGTCAAAGCTTGGGGATGCCCAAGGCATCCCCTTCTTCATCAATAAAAAGCTCAGGTCTGTCTAGACACTTTGTTTTTATAGTTTAATGCACTGTTGTGTTGTTCTTGGAGCGTCTTAGTTTTAGTTTGGTTTGCTTAGTTTGTTTAGTTTGGTTGAATAAAGTAGTTTGGACCCCCATTCTCGCTATGTTGTTTAAAATAAGTCAATTGGTGTTGGAAAGTATTAGTAAGTTCTTGTCTGAAAGTGCAAAAGGAGCTTGCACTGGCTGTGACTTAGACTTTAGAATGACATGCTAGGTGTTGTTTTGACCTTATGCTTAGTGATTACTATTGTAGCATGTCTTGTTCCAAAAAATTGGGATTGATTAGTGTGCCTTGAAAGAATCATGCATTGTTTTAGCATACAAAAGCATAGTATTGTGGTATTCTCCTTTGATGCTTTGTTTGGGTTGACTTGGCACATGCTCACACCATGTTATGACTATGAAAAAAGTCACCATAGCCTCTATGATCATTTAGTCCTTGACTTGTAGTACCACTCTATGCTTTGATTAGTAATGTTTTGTCGCTCTCCATGATTATGGCCATTATTGCTCTCTTAGTTGGTTGCTCCCAGTCTTTTGCTAGCCTCCACTTGTATGAGTAAGCTCTACTCATGCTTCCAACTCCAAAGAAACCAATTTTTTTCCAAAGTGTCCACTATAAACTCCTATGCATGGTGCGTTACACCATTCCAAGTATATTCTTGTTTTCAGCTATCTTCCAATTAAAAAGTATTTTGTTATGTGAAAACTTAGTGATTAAAGCTCTCACGAACTTGATGGCACACTTTATTTTCTTTGCCCCTAATAAACTTGAACCATTGTGTCGTCTATGTTGTATATGCTTGCACTTATATGTTGGAATTAGCAGAACCATGCTGTCATGGGGAAAGTTTTCAACATTTCACTTGTACTTTGTACACAGTTTATATCATGTTCTTTTGTCTATGGATGTCACCAATGTGAAATAAAAAGGGAGCTTGTAAGTCCATGGAGTTATGTATTTTGTGTTAGAGAAACGCCTGGGCCTCTAGCCTAAGCCATTCCTAATCATGTGCAGCATCACCATAATGAGATATCTATGAAGCATCCTCAATAAAAAGTTGTGCACATAATAAATAAAAAGATCGCTGAGATGCTCATTGTCTGCTTGCCTTGTCATTTTGGTTATGGGATAGCTCCTGTACCATGTGCAAGGGGTACCCCATTGGCAGTTCTCTATGATACGCATGTACTTACTATGACAAGAACTTACAGGTGACTGAAGTTGAGTAGCTGATACGTCTGAAACGTATCTATAATTTTTGATGCTCCATGCTTGTTTACTATCTACTTTGCTTTGCTTTGTCTACACTTTGAGGTGTTTTTATATCTTTTCTGGAACTAACCTATTAACAAGTTGACACAGTGCCATTTGCATGTTTTCTTCTGTTTTTGGTTCCAGAAAGGCAGAAAATCAATATTCTCAGAATTGGACGGGACAAAATCCGAAGTCAATATTTTACTGTGGGGGACACAAAGCCAGAAGACGAGACGGAGAAGCGAACCAGGGCGGACAGACCCCCCTAGGCGCGGGTGGGCCCACCCCGCGCCTGGGTAGGGTGTGGGGCCCATGGCCACCTCCCATCCTTGCCTCTTCGCCTATAAGAAGCCCCGATGCAGAAATCCTAGGCACCCGATCAAAACTCCACGAAACCTTCTATAGCCGCCGCCACCGTCACCCTAGATCGGGGAGATTTGAAGTTCTTCCCGGCACCCTAACGGAGGGGAAATCATCCCGGAGGCCTTATCTCTGGTATGAAGCATGAGTAGTTCCACCTTGGACTATGGGTCCATGTAGTATCTAGATGGTTGTATCTCCTCCTTATGCTTTCATGTATAGATCTTGTGAGCTCCGTTCATGATCAAAATCTAATATATTTGTAATCATGCATGTTGTGGTTGTGGGGATCCGATGGATATTGAGATTACTATGTCAGATTGATTAATGGTTTTGTCTATTTGATACTATCATGTCTGTCTTGTTTGTGATCTTGCATGCTCTCCGTTGTTAGTAGCTATCTTGGCCAAGTAGTTGCTAGTGACTCCAAGAGGGGGTATTTATGCTCGATAGTGGGTTCATGCCTCTAGTTTCCAAGGGAAGTGACAGAAATCTCTTCGGTTGTAGATGTGTTGTTGCCACTAGGGAGAAAACAACGTTCTCTTGTTCATGGAACAAGTGGATTGTTTACCTTACACACTTTGCTTAAAGCAGTTGTCTGTTGCTTGCAACTTAATACTGGAGGGGGTTCGGATGATAACCTGATGGTGGACTACTAGTCATAGATGCAGTTGGATGGCAGTCTATGTATATTGTTGTATTGCCCAATCGAATCTTATAGGATCTTTTTGTCTAGTATTGCATTGTTATGCCTTGATTAGTTCCTATCAATTGCCCTGTTGTAATTTGTTTACCCTTCATGCCATGTTTTTTATCTAAGTAGAGCACCTCTAGTGAACTATGGACCCTGGTCCAATCTTTACCATTGATACATCTTCCACTGTTTACTTTCTGCAAAACATTCATCACCTTACACACCATACAGTTAATCCTTTGTTACAGCAAACCGGTGAGCTTGACAACCTCACTGATTCGTTGGGGCAAAGTCTTGAGTTTGTGTTGTGCAGGTTTCCACGTTGCTTGCAACACCTTTGAGACGTTTCCTTCCTCCTTCTGGTTTGATAACCTCGGTCTCTACTGAGGGAAACTTGCTGCTGTGCTCATCACACCTTGCTCTTGGGGTATCCAACGAAGCGTCCCATGTCAACACTAGGTGCATGTTGGGGAGGTGACCCCGGATAGGGTCAAGACGGGGGAAGCCAAAAGGAGTTTCCCCGGTCTTATGCCGAGTTACTATTTATATCGGCCGAATCATGTAAAGGTCGGCCGATATGAGCATGACCATGACGTTTACCAGAGGGGATGTACGTTATTCGGCCGACGTACGAGTTAAGTCGGCCGGGCCAGTCCGAATAAGCCATAATGCAGGTGAAGGCCTGTTATCGCCACATTTTGGCCAAAGGAGAAGATGGGTCGTAATCAAGATGGGCTTGGAGGATACATATATGCAACGTATTGCTGGATCAGCCTTGTGCGTGGGTTTGGGCTAAATTGCCCGTGTATCTGTATATTATGGTAGGTTACGTTTCGGTTTAAGTAAGAGATAGAGTTGTTAGGGTTATTCCAAAGATAGAAAGTCTCCGGACTATAAATATGTACCTAAGGTTATTGATAAAGGAGGACGATCACGTTCACAACAAACATAATCTCGGCGCATCGCCACCCCTTGTTTCTAGGGTTTTTCTCGGGTAAGTGTCATGCTGCCTAGATCGCATCTTGCGGTCTAGGCAGTATCTGCTTATGCGTTATTTAGTGTTACTCGTACTGAAGCCTTGTTGATGGCGAGTAATACTGTTATCATAGATTTGTTTGGGCTAGCATCGGTACGTTTTTGTTATGATTGCTTAGTCATGCTGCCTTTAGTTATCTCGCTGCCTTTGCACCTTTTTCGGCTGTAAGGGCAGTATCTTGCTTGATCTTTATTCAGTCGATTTGATCTGTTATAGTCATGCCTTGTTTTCCAAGGTTTAGTTTGATATCCACATGGTCAGACCTTGCAAACGGGTTGAACGATCCAGTAGTATGTAAGGATATGGTTTGCCAATTCGAGAGGAGTTGTTCCGGGAATTGACTTTACGTCGGTTGTTAGGCCTTCTCTAGGGTTAGTTTTCTATCATCTTTTGTATCTACCAGGCTCAATTACGTGTAGGATGTTCCAATTATGTGGTGAAAACGTTAAACTGTCGTAGGTCGATTTAACTTGTATTGATGAAGCAAAACCCCATGTTATCGTAGATCTAATGCAGAACCATGGGATAATCAGCTCCAGGAGCCGATTCACAGGGAAACCTGGGAGCCGGTCGCGGCTCGAATTTTACGTATGCTTGTTTGCCATGCAGGAAACTAATCGAAGCAATCCATCACCTTCCTGACCAGGTATAGGTCAGGTGGCACGCCCTTGCATCAGCCAGGACGTGTGCCGGAGTTTTGCGGGCCGTTGCCCGAGGGACCAGGGCCCACCAGCAGTTCTGGGAGCCTCCCGGCTCTTCGTGTTGCTCGTCGCTGCTCGCCGGTGGGTTTTGACAGGCAACACATTCTGGCACGCCAGGTGGGACATTCAACAACATCTGCATCAACATCCGACGCTGCGATGGGGGACAGACCGGTCACGTACGACGATCTGCCTGATGAGCACAAGGCGAAGTATGATGATATCAAAGCTCTCTTCGAAGCCGATCTCATCGGCTCTTTTGAGAGGACCCGTAAGCATGGCATCAGGTGGAAAGGGTTCTCACCCGAAGGTGCTCTTGATGAAGTGGATCTGTCTGTTCCTTCAGAGGAGCGCACCAGAGCTCTGCGACAGGAAGTCAATTACATGGTGGCTCATTCTCTTCACCGCCATTCTGAGAGCCTAGTGAACGCTTTCGAGCGCGTCGCGGTTCGCGTAGTTCAGGAGATCATGAAACATCAGTACTCTCCGTCAGGGCCTACTCTAGGGACTCACCAGGGAGAAAGACTGCTCCAGACCAGGCCACAGCTGCCATTCACGCTTGCAGCTCCGGAGCCACCAGGGGCACCGGCGTACGTCGTCTACAAGGTTGGAGGTGACCCTGGCGATTGCCAATTCCTGTTTGAACCACCTAAAGAAATCCCACATGGATATGTGTGCACCTACGTGCCAGACTGCAATAGCCTGACGCGCACGAACCAGATTGCAACCGCAGGGATTTCTGGGGCAGGAGTTTCTGGAGCAGGGGCTTCGGGAGCGGGTATTTCTGGAGCAGGGATGTCTGGGATGGACGCTGATAAACAGGCATGGCTAGCCAAGTATGCCACCGGAACGAGTCATGAGAATTTAGCCCCTGCATCTCAAACGGTGGAGCAAATCCGTACCATCTTGAGAGACCAGTTCGGCTTCGTGCCGAAGAGAAGGACAATCGGCTATTCCAAGCCGTACCCCAACGAGTTTGATCTGATTCCGCTGCCACCCAAGTATCGGCTCCCTGAGTTCTCAAGGTTTAGCGGATCAGAAGGGTCGAGCTCGATCGAGCATGTGAGCCGATACCTGGCACAGTTAGGCATGATTTCAACATCAGATCAGTTACGCGTGAGGTTCTTTGCGCAATCTCTGACAGGACCAGCTTTTGGGTGGTACACCTCGTTTCCACCGGATTCGATCCAGACCTGGAAACAACTGGAAGAGCAGTTCCACATTCAGTATCATTCAGAAGCTACCGAGGCTGGCATTGCAGATCTGGCGCAGGTGCGGCAAAAGCGGGGAGAAACAGTAGCCGAGTACATTCAGCGTTTCAGGACTGTCAAGAACCGATGTTATTCGGCTCATTTAACTGAGAAAGAAGCAGTCGAGCTGGCAGTGTTGGGTCTCTCAGCACCTATCAAGGATCTGGCTTTCCAAGTAGAATACAATTCATTGGCGCACATGGCCCAGAAACTGACAATGTATGAACAGCGCCACCCTGAGTTGTACCAAGAAAAGTTCAAACGTCCGATAGGCCTGGTCGATACAGAAGAAGAGGATCCCGTACAAGACCAGGAGGTGGCCGTGGCTGAATGGGCTCGGGGGGCAGATCATGTGTCCTGCAAATGGGTGAAACAGCAAGGGCCTGCGAAAGGGTTCGACTTCGATGTGAGCAAAGCTGGGCAGATATTCGATTTACTGCTGAAAGAAAAGCAGCTGAAGTTACCCGAAGGCCATAAAATCCCTATGGCTCAAGAGATGAACGGGAGACCATACTGCAAGTGGCATCACTCGTTCACCCACACCACTAATGATTGCAAAGAGCTACGTCGCCAGATCCAAACGGTGATAGAACAGGGCCGTCTGATCCTGGGGAAATTCGCCATGAAAGTAGACACAAGCCCGTTTCCCGGCGTCAACATGGTAGAACACAGCCACTCCACGAGGCGTCAGTTAGATTTCTCGTTCGATGTTAATATGGCAGGGCCTGTGTACCACCATGGCACATATAAGGAGGAAGGCGGTCGCTCTCGGGGCAAAGAAAGAGAGGAGGTTGGTCCACGTGACCGGCCCCGTTATGATGACATGCGGTATTTAACCGAGGAGCAAGTGAGAAGCGTGCGATATCAGAAGCCACACTCCACGCATCTCCTTAACAAGTATGAGCGTCAGTATAACCGACGTCGCCGGCACGATAGAGATGATGAAGGATATGAGCACCTCGCTAGGGGAAAGTCAAAGGAAAAGGAAGGCGTGGATAAACATTGGGATTGTCCTTTCTTCAAGTATTGCTGGGATGCGGGAATGAGCCGATTGCCTACAATCGACAACTGCCCGGAATGTGGACAGCAGAAGGATGACACAGGTCCAGTTTCAGTATTCAAGCGTCTAGGGCCTCTCCCGCCTCAGAACAGACAAGAGGAGTCATCTCGAGCAAAAGATCTCGAGGAGCCAAAGGGTGAAGAAGAAGAAGACAGATATCACCGGCCAAGGTGGTGTCCCGATGGACTCAGACACACCCAAAAGCGTAGAGTTTAGCGACTGCGTAGCTTGGAGGAAGCCGAAGCGCAGTACCTCCACGCTTTAAGGAAAGCACGGCCCGATCTGGCCGTGAAAATTCGGCAAACCTTGGAAACGGAGGCTCTTCCGAAAAGGAAAGAGTGGCGCCCTAAACCAGTAAAAGCCGATGCAAAGACATCGGCTGGCACAAACATGGTATTCATACTTCCGTCAGAGTTTTGCGCTCCAAGAACCAAAGAACTACCAGTGGCACAGTTTGACTGCGGCCCACGGCCGGTTATCTTTGAAAAGCCACGAGAGAAGGGCTACAAACATCTGAAAGCCCTGTACCTGCGAGGTTATATCAATGGGCAGCCTGTCCGCAAGATGTTGGTTGACACCGGAGCGGCAGTCAATATAATGCCATACTCCATGCTACGGCGTTTGGGACACTCCACTGCAGATCTGATCAAAACCAACGTCACGTTAAGCGACTTCAACGGCCAAACTTCAGAAACGCAAGGCGTTCTGAACGTGGATCTGACCGTGGGCAGAAAAACCATCCCTACGTCATTCTTCATCGTTGACAGCAAAAGCACCTACGCTGTCTTGCTGGGGAGGGATTGGATTCACGCTAACTGCTGCATTCCATCCATGATGCACCAGTGCCTAATACAGTGGGATGGAGATGAAGTGGAGGTCATTCATGCAGATGATTCGATCGAGATCTCCATAGCTGGCATGAACATCTGGGAGGCAGAAGACCAAGAGCCGATCTCTGGAATCAGTCTAGACGGCTGTGAGCGCATTGAAGCTACAAAAAACGGGGTGAGGCTGGTCTTATCCACTGGCCTGACAGAGTAGCAAAGTCCACAATCGTACGTGGTATGGCCGATCCCTGCGATCGGCCACAAAAAATAAAAAGCAGTAATCTTACGACAAACAGGTCATGCAGTCGTAGTAGGGAGATTCCCTGCCATTGCAGAGCACAAATAAGTTGTAAACCTTCCTTGACTAATGCAATCAAAAAGGGGGCCGATTCCGGCAATCGGCCCAAATTATCTTTGTTATCCTCACCAACTGTTTGCCCCGTGTTTAGCATCGATTTAGCAGGTGACGGAAAGCTAGGGTATGGGTTTACCTCCGCTGATGAGCTAGAGGAGATTGACATCGGTCCTGGGGATAAGCCGCGACCGACATTTATCAGCAAGAAGTTAGATCCGAATCTGCGGGGTCCTATGATAGCTTTGTTGAAACAATATCCAGATTGCTTTGCCTGGGACTATACAGAGATGCCCGGGTTAGACAGGAGCATCATTGAGCATCGACTCCCGCTTAAAAAAGGGTTTCGGCCGTTCCAGCAGCGAGCACGACAGATGAAGGCCGAAATTTTGGAAGAAGTCAAGAAAGAGATCGAGAAAATGTTGACAGCTAGGTTAATCAGGCCATGCAGGTATGCTGAGTGGATTTCTAGTATCGTACCTGTAGAGAAAAAGGATGGCCGCTGGCGTGTTGCCATAGATTTTCGGGATCTCAATAGAGCCACTCCAAAGGATGAGTATCCGATGCTGGTAGCAGAGACATTAATCAACGCAGCTGCTGGTCATAAGGTTTTGAGCTTCATGGATGGCAATGCCGGTTACAACCAAATTTTTATGGCCCCGGAAGATATACACAAGACTGCATTCAGAGTCCCAGGTTCGGTGGGGTTGTTTGAATATGTAGTCATGACGTTTGGACTGAAGAATGCCGGCGCCACATACCAAAGAGCCATGAATTACATTTTCCATGATCTGATGGGCAAGCTGGTGGAAATTTATATCGATGACGTGGTGGTCAAGTCTGCTTCAGTACAAGGACACTTGGACGATCTGCAACGCGTCCTGGACCGAACAAGAAAATTCGGGCTACGGATGAATCCAAAGAAGTGTGCCTTCGGTGTGACGGCCGGTCAGTTCTTGGGTTTCTTGGTCCATCAACACGGAATTGAGATCGGCCTGAAAAGTCAGGAGGCAGTGCGAACAATGAAGCCACCTACCACGAAGAAAGAACTGCAGTCTCTCATCGGCAAGATCAACTTCGTTAGAAGATTCATCTCCAATCTGTCAGGAAGAATAGAGCCGTTCATGGGACTGGTGAAAATTAAATCTGATGAGGAGTTCCACTGGGGGACAGAACAACAACGAGCCTTCGACGAGATCAAAGAATATCTAACGAAGCCGCCAGTGTTGGTTCCGCCCCAGCCGGATAGGCCGTTCTACATTTACTTGTCAGTAGCTGACACGTCCATCGCCTCGGTGGTGGTGCAAGTTTATGATGGTCTGGAGCGAGTTGTGTTTTACATCAGCAGAAGGATGCTGGATGCAGAGACAAGGTATCCTGAGATCGATAAGTTGTGCCTCTGCCTGTTTTTCACCTGCACCAAGCTGCGCCACATCTTGCTCTCAGCGGAGATTATCATTATATGCAAATCAGATGTCATAAAACATATGCTGTCGGCTCCTATGTTGAAAGGCCGACTCGGCAAATGGATGTTTGCATTATCGGAATTTGATATCCGGTATCAACCCGCGAAAGCGGTTAAGGGTCAGGCATTGGCCGACCTTATTGCTGAAAGAATCAACACTGATATAGCAGCGTTGTCTATACAAGCGTGGGCTATGTTTTTCGATGGATCGGTTTGTGATGATGGTTGCAGCATCGGCATTCTACTCGTGTCGCCCCGGGGGGCAACATATTCCTTCTCCATCAGGCTATCTACCCCTTGCACCAACAACGTCGCTGAGTATGAGGCGATACGCAAGGGAATGGAGTTGCTCATCGAAGCTAGAGCAGAAGCAGTGGAAATTTTTGGAGACTCCAAATTGGTGATTTCCCAACTCACGGAGGAATACAAGTGTGAGAGCGAGTCGCTCTTCCCATTATGGTTGCAATGCCGTGAGCTGATGGCACAGTTCCGGTACATAAACTTTAACTGGATCCCGCGATCGCAGAATACCGAGGCGAATGATCTCGCACAAATGGCTTCAGGCTACAAGGACGTAGCAGAGGGAGCTGATGTTCAGGTACAGTTCCTGGAGGCGGACGACTGGAGAGCCGATATCTTCAATTACTTGAAAGATTCGGCTCGGGGGGCACCTAAACGGATAAGGTACAAGGCCATGAAGTATGTGCTTATTGGGGACGACATGTTCTACAGGACTCTGGAAGGGTTACTGCTCAAATGTCTGGGGCCAACCGAGGCCAATCGGCTCCTACACGAGGTACACGAAGGCGCCTGTGGAACTCACCAATCGGCTCACAAGATGAAATGGTTGATCAGGCGATCAGGGTTTTATTGGCCCACCATGCTTGAGGACTATTTTAAGTACTACAAAGGGTGTCAAGCATGTCAGAAATTTGGAAAAATTCAGACGGTACCCGCGTCAGCAATGAACCCCATCATCAAGCCTTGGCCATTCCGAGGTTGGGGCATGGATATGATTGGCAAGATCAATCCTCCATCAAGCAAAGGCCACATGTGGATTTTGGCCATTACGGATTATTTCACTAAATGGGTGGAAGCCGTCCCTATGAAGTCAGTGAACTCGAAGGATGTTATCGATTTTGTGAAAGAACATGTCATTCATAGATTCGGGATTCCCCAAACTATCACGACCGATGGAGGTTCGGTCTTCACTTCTCACGAGTTTAGAGAGTTCTATGAGGACACGGGAATTAAGCTGATCCGATCATCTCCATACTATGCTCAAGCAAATGGGCAAGCTGAAGTGTCCAACCAGAGCCTTATCAAGCTGATCAAGAGGAAAATCGATGAGCACCCTAGGCGTTGGCACGAGGTTTTGTCAGAGGCTTTATGGGCTTATCGCATGTCATGTCATGGAGCGATAAAAACCTCGCCATACCATCTAGTCTACGGACAAGAAGCCGTATTGCCCTGGGAGATTACGGCTGGGTCGAGACGTGTCACTTTTCAGAACGATCTAACAACTGAAGAGTATGCGGCCCTGATGAGTGACAGTGTTGAGGATTTAACTGAGCTTAGGCTGTGGTCGCTTGAGAAAATCAAAGAGAACAAGGCCAAGGTAGCTCGTGCATATAATAAGAAGGTGAGACCAAAGGAGTTCCACGTTGGCGATCTGGTATGGGAAGCTGTATTGCCATTGGGGACTAAGGATGCAGCATATGGTAAATGGTCTCCAAATTGGCACGGGCCATACAGGGTCGATCAAGTTTTAAGGGGGAACGCGTACATGCTTGAGGAGCTGGACGGCGTGAAATTCCTAGTGGCTGTCAACGGTCAGCATCTCAAGAAATATTTCCCAAGCATGTGGGATGATGGACAGTGAAATATGGGGGCCGATACATGAAATCGGCCAATAAAAAAAAATATAGCCGATGCACAGCCATCGACTCTAGAGGTTCAAACTGTTACGAGCAGGTGTCAGTTTACATGAATAAGCTACTGAAGGAATGCCTCGAAGGTGTGGAGGGCGTCAGCGCGGACACGATCCACCTCGGCGATCTCGGCTTCGTCATCTTCGTCCTTGCCCATCACTAGCTGCTTGTTTAGGGCACGTATTTCCGCCAGATCAGTCTTCAGTTGGGCTTTGAGGCCTTCTACCTCGTCTTGGGAGCGGGCGATGAATGCTTCCTTGTCACAAATGAGCTGTTTAGTCGCCCGGACCTTCTCTTCAAGATCTCCCAATTCCTTTTTCAAGGATGCAAGCTCGGCGGTGCTGACAGAGGTGTCAGTTTTGGCATCCAGAGACGCCTTTTTCTCATTGAGCCGCTGACATTTGTCTGCAATATTGGCCTTCAGCGGGAGTTGGGCACGGCGCAGGTTAATCCTCTCACGAGCCAACTTCACCCTTGACCCGTAGAAAGACAGAGTTACAACTGGCCAAAGCTTCACCTGCAATGCTACTGGGAGTTGGTCCTTGAGTTCGGCAAGAACACTCTTCACCTCTTCAGAACCCTCGATCAACTTCTCGATCGGGGAGGACAGCAAGGCCTTGAGACGCTGGAATTGAGGTAGAACAGCCCTTGCTCGTGGTTCATCATTGGCGACAGAGAGAGTTGGTTCGATGGATTCAGGGTCGAACGTCAGCAGGCCTGAGATATCACAACCCTGGCAGGCCGAAATGGCGTCAGTATGCGTCCAACATGGAAGGATGAGCCGAACGAAGCGAACGTACCTCTCCTAAGATCAAGGGGATAGCAGATGACGAGACAATCGGTTTGTGTGTTGTTGCTGGGGGCTTGGCCGAAGTGGTAACCGTTTCATCTACACCTTCAGGGATTACTAGATCCAGCCTTGCGAAAGGCATCGGCACTTCCCCGGCTTTCCCACTAGAAGTGTCAGTCGTCTGCATGGAAGGTGCTTAGCCGATGTAATAGTGATGAATCGGCAGATAAAAAAAACAATTGGTAAGAGCATGGAGGGTGATGACTTTCGAAACCTCTTGGCTCGACGAAGAAGTTTGCAGTCCCTTGCGAGCCCTCTTGGGGCTCACAGCTGGCCCCGCCTCGACTGATGCTCGGGGGGCAGTAGGTTCAGGAACCGGCCTTTTCCTGGGAGCCGATGGTGGCAAATCTGGCTGGCTCGGTGTGGTGGTCCTCTCAGAGTCTATTGGGCCCGATTCTCCTCGATCGGATTGTGTGTCCCCGCTGGAGGTGTCTTCGATGGAAACCTATAAGAAAAGGAGAGCTAGTAAGCACAAGCATGTTTGCAAGGATGAGAGAGATCAACCAAGGCATGGATTAGCGTACATGCGAACTTTCTGGAGAAGGGCTCCGGCGCCTCAAAGTCTTCCTGGCAGCTACCTTCCTCACCGCCGTTCTTGTTTTAGTTGGAACTCGAGAGGCGGCTGACCCAGAAGTTGCTTGGCTCTTGGAAGCCGATTGTGGTGATATCGGCTGGTTCTGCATCACGACCTTTTTCAAAGGTGGCGAGTTTTTGCAGAAAAGGACCACAGGAGCTGGTGGGAAGAATTCGAAGGGGGAGCCATCACCGTGTGTAGGTTCAGGACCATCTTGTTGCTGCAAGAAGACAGAGCGGGTTATTAGAAGAATCATTTATGAGCTGCATCAAGAAAATTTACAAGTAGTGGTACCTGTTCTACGGGGATATCATATTCAGCATCGAGCTGTTCCAGCAACGGTCCCAGAGCTCTCCTGAAGGCATGAGTCTTCCACATCGACCACCAGTTCTCAAAACCATCGGTTGATGAAGCGAAGGTGAGGTTGTTAGGAATTGGGATGGTCAGAGCATCGAAGAAGGAATAACACCTTTGACTGGTGAGAGGATCGGGCAGGTCAGCTCTGCTCTCTGTGAGATGGTGGAGAAAGAAATGGGGAGGTACTTGTCCAAGGCCAAATTGCCGAGCCACTACGACCGGCTGGTAGAATTCGTATCCAGGCTTGATTATTCTGTTGGATGTGCTCATGCCAACTGGCAGGAAGCAGGGACGGATCACAGTGGAAAGTAGCTGCCGAGTGCTGGTGTCATCGGCAAAGTTGTCTAGCCTGAAGGAGATTGGATTTTCAAAATGTTCCGATTCTTCCGTGTAAGGAAAGAAGATAGGATTGTCCAGGCCTTGGAAGAAAATGCTGAACCACTTGGATGCTTCCTGAGGGATCAGTTTACTACCTGGCAGTCTATACAGAGCTTGGCCGTAGCTGGTGCATCGGATCTGCTTCCCTTTGGCATCTAGAAAGGTGCAACTCGCCAAAAGGGGGAAGTTTGGGACATGGTTTTGAAAATACAGCTGAGACCATAGCTGAATGAACCACCAAGGACCTCCTGTTTTGACTGCTATGCCGGAGAATAGTTTGACAGACATCAACTGGAGATATCGATAGACTTCTCCAAGGAACAGTTTGCCGATGCCAAGTTGAGTGCCTCTGGCGAGTTCGTAGGCCAAGGAGATATAATTCTTGGTTGGAGCAAGGGAAGGGCCGCAGAATATGAAATGTTCCAGCCAGAAGTTGAGGAAAGCCGTGTGTTCTTTCTCTGTGACAGGGCCTTTAGTTTTCATGTGGCTTTGAAGATAGGCACCCCAGTTCGTGCAGTCTGTTTTGGAAGAAAGCTTGTAGGGGACCTTTGTCAGCTTAAAAGCAGAGGGGCTGGGTGATGTGACGTCCAGACCAGTAATCATCACCACGTCTAACAGAGTTGGTGTCATGGGGCCATGACCAAACATGAAGCAGTTCAGAGCATCGGACCAGAAATAGCCGATGGTTTTTAAAAGATTTTCATGTTTCTCAAGGGGAGACAATGACAAATACAAGGCATCGGCTATTCCCGTGGTTTCCCATTGGGATTGGTAAGTTTTGGCTACCCTGCTGTACCAAGAGACCCAGTGTTCAGGAGGATTAGGCCAGGCTCGCAAGCAGTCGGCCCAAGAATTCAAATCTAGGTTTTGGCTTACGAAGGGGATTCTGTTTGCCTCGCAAGAGATCAGATGGGCAGGACTAGATTCTGTACGGGGGCCAAGACAGAGAGAATTTGGGAGAGAAGGATGCGGCAGCAGAATGTCTGAAACCTAAAAATTTAACGGTGGAATAAAGCATTAATTCAGGTGTTTGCTATTAATTCTAGCACCGTGTTCAGACTGCGAGGAGCAGGCGTACCTTCAGACCAGAGACCGCTGTGTTGGTATTGGACGATTCCGCCATCTAGTTTGCCGGCGGAGATGGATCTATGCGATTGGGGATCGAGGGTTCTTGTCGCTATAAGCTCGATCTATTCAGTGAGGCAATTGGAGATCTGGGTTAGCCTTTTTGAAGAGGGTCGCAGGCTACCGTTTGAAATTGGAAAGTGGCCGCTCAGATTTATCTAAAAAAAAGGCGACCAAATTTGACCTTGTCAACGTTTGTGGGGAAAGTCGATGTGTTACCATCGGCTCTTTGGGCTTTGACTTGGTTGGCCATATGAGCGTAGTATGGTGAAAGCCGATACATTACTATCGGTTTCTGGAACGTTGACCTATTTTGACTATCGGCAAAATCGAATTGGGAAAGCAATCTTTGTTGATTCAAAAGACGGTTGTTTACAATGAAGCCGATTGCTTACAAATGGAAATCTACTACTAGTACTACTACTACTAGTTCCTAATCTAGAGCCGGTGTCGTCGCCGCTGTCTTCGCCGTCGTCGTATTCACTGTCATCGGCGCTGTTGCCGGCGTAGTCTTCGCCGCTGCTGCTGAAGTTGTCAGCGGGGGCCTCCTCGTCCTCGTCGTCGTCGTCGGTGTCCTCGCTGGACCCGGCGCGGAAGCGCTTCACCGGCGGGTATTCGTCGGAGGAGGTGTCCTCCTCCGCTTCCTCCTCCTCGTCGGAGGATTCGATGTCCTCGCCCCAGGACACGGCGTCATCGGCGCTCTCCGCCTCCAGTTCCCCGTCGACAAGGAACTGGAGGCCCTCCTCGCCGTCGGTCAGGGATGCGTCGTCCTCTGACCAGGCGGCGAAGTCCCAGTCCCTCTCGTCCCACCATTGTGGGGCGAGAGCCTCGTATGCCGCCATTGGCGGGTGCTCCGGCGTCGGCTCCCGGTCGCTCATTGTGTTGGAGGATTGGAAGGAAAGGCCGGATGATTTGGAGGAAGAAGAGGAGGCCATGGCGGAGGAAGAGGGTTTTTTGGCTAATGGAAGAGGATGGGGGTACAAACTGCTCAGATGAATTTAAATAAGGGGAATAGTGGGAGGTGGTTCAATGCCATAGCGGTTTTCCAGAATGTGGTGCCAAAACTGTCAAATCATGCACTGCGGAGAAGTTGAGAAGACAAGGCGTCATGATGAGGGGGCGGCGTGATGATTCTGCTCTGCAACGCGTAACCCGATATAAAAAAAACAGAGTGGTTTTGGAATTATTATTGCCAAAACCAGGGGGGCATGTGTTATCGCCACATTTTGGCCAAAGGAGAAGATGGGCCGTAATCAAGATGGGCTTGGAGGATACATATATGCAACGTATTGCTGGATCAGCCTTGTGCGTGGGTTTGGGCTAAATTGCCCGTGTATCTGTATATTATGGTAGGTTACGTTTCGGTTTAAGTAAGAGATAGAGTTGTTAGGGTTATTCCAAAGATAGAAAGTCTCCGGACTATAAATATGTACCTAAGGTTATTGAGAAAGGAGGACGATCACGTTCACAACAAACATAATCTCGGCGCATCGCCACCCCTTGTTTCTAGGGTTTTTCTCGGGTAAGTGTCATGCTGCCTAGATCGCATCTTGCGGTCTAGGCAGTATCTGCTTATGCGTTATTTAGTGTTACTCGTACTGAAGCCTTGTTGATGGCGAGTAATACTGTTATCATAGATTTTTTTGGGCTAGCATCGATACCTTTTTGTTATGATTGCTTA
Source organism: Avena sativa (assembly GCA_916181665.1). Taxonomy (NCBI): domain Eukaryota; kingdom Viridiplantae; phylum Streptophyta; class Magnoliopsida; order Poales; family Poaceae; genus Avena; species Avena sativa. Next base: position 28,897,479 of record OV702283.1, read on the forward strand.
GTCATGCTGCCTTTAGTTATCTCGCTGCCTTTGCACCTTTTTGGCTGTAAGGGCAGTATCTTGCTTGATCTTTATTCAGTCGATTTGATCTGTTATAGTCATGCCTTGTTTTCCAAGGTTTAGTTTGATATCCACATGGTCAGGCCTTGCAAACGGGTTGAACGATCCAGTAGTATGTAAGGATATGGTTTGCCAATTCGAGAGGAGTTGTTCCGGGAATTGACTTTACGTCGGTTGTTAGGCCTTCTCTAGGGTTAGTTTTCTATCATCTTTTGTATCTACCAGGCTCAATTACGTGTAGGATGTTCCAATTATGTGGTGAAAACGTTAAACTGTCGTAGGTCGATTTAACTTGTATTGATGAAGCAAAACCCCATGTTATCGTAGATCTAATGTAGAACCATGGGATAATCGGCTCCAGGAGCCGATTCACAGGGAAACCTGGGAGCCGGTCGCGGCTCGAATTTTACGTATGCTTGTTTTCCATGCAGGAAACTAATCGAAGCAATCCATCACCTTCCTGACCAGGTATAGGTCAGGTGGCACGCCCTTGCATCAGCCAGGACGTGTGCCGGAGTTTTGCGGGCCGTTGCCCGAGGGACCAGGGCCCACCAGCAGTTCTGGGAGCCTCCCGGCTCTTCGTGTTGCTCGTCGCTGCTCGCCGGTGGGTTTTGACAGGCAACAAGGCCGAGCCGAGTTAAGCGAGGCAGGGCCGAATAACATGAAGCTTGCAGGAGAAGGAGGAGCCTAAAGTCAAACCCTAGCCTCGGGCTAGGGAGAATCTGAACAGAGCCAAGCGCAAAGGACAGGGCGCAGAGCAGCAGAAGAGCAGAAGGAAGTCACGGAGGTGACAGTCCTGGAACCTGAGGCATGCAGGTGGGGCTCTCTGGAACTTTGCCGTCATTAGAAGGGGGACACGGAAAGGAGCTCGCCGAGTTACTATATTGGGACAAGCATATTCCTCGAATATGCTTGCCACGTCAGCCCTAGAGGAGCCAAGGCACCCCTTTATAAGGAGAAGCTTGGACCTTTGAGGGGGGATCGGCTCATTCAACACCGTTAGACCCATAAAGTTCACCTTCTCTTCTTGCATGCATCTCAAGGAGCACTTGTAGTCCAAGAAAGGAGAAATAAAGATATGTATGTTAGTCATTCGCGTGTAGAAATAACTACATCTTCCCTCCCCAGATCCCACTAGCATCCATTGGCCCCATACTTTAGCCTACCATGGCATCTGCCGTGCCACCACCACGACAGTTGGCGCCCACCGTGGGGCCAGTAGCGGTGCTAGCTGGAGTCAAGATCCGGACGGGAAACTTCATCAACACTGGCGAGCGCGTTGTCTCTGGCTTAGTTCAGAGATTTGATCTCTGTGACTATGTCAGCGATAACGCAGGTAGCTTCAGGGTAAATGCTCCTCCGTGCAACGGCGTCTTCGTCAACCTGGGCATGCATCAGATCTACGTCGGCGTCGACACCTCCTGCGCCTACCCTCACCGAGTCATTGTTGCAGAAGATCCCCCCTCGGCTCTGCAAACCGTTCGCGTGGAGAACGCGCTGTCAGCATCGTCGAGGTAATGGTCACAGCAGGAGTGCAGGTAGCAGCGGGGGGTGCCGGATCAAACAAGGACCCGACGACAGGAGCACAGGTGACCACAAGGCAGGCAGCTCCACAGCCCACCGAGGTAGATCCTTCGGCAGCAAAGCCAGCCGAGGTGCAGGAGACGACCCCGAAGGCACCAAAGGTAAGATGGCCACCTCTGGAAAGACCAGAAAATATTCTCCAAGCAACTATAGATAATCTGACTACGCCTGTAGCGCCGATACTTGATCCTGCTAATGCTCAGGCAGAGTTGGAAGAGACTAGGCAAAAAGTGCTTGTAGAGGCAAAAAAGGTATCGGCATTGCGGGAGTCCCTAAACAGGACCCTGCGAGAATATGCCAAGGCAAATAAGCTAGATGTTGCCCCTGAGCGGGTTGATGAGTTAAGGTTGAGAGGAAAAAACCTCATGAATGATATCAACAAAGAGCATGAAGATCGTGAGGGAGATTCAGTCGATCTAGGTTTGCCGAGGTATAACACCCCGACGAAAAACCTAAGGGCTGTGAATGCCGTGGCACTAGAATTGGAAGGGCTGACCGGTGAAGCCCGACAAAAATAGCAAGAAAGAGTGAATGAGCTGGTGCGCATTGCGAACCAGCAGAATGAGGAAATGCTTAAGGCAGACCCAGCAAGACCTGGTGCCTCACGTATGGTTCATTCGGCTAGAGCAGCACCTGCCCTTTCAGTGGCAGCTGCATCTTCACCCGGAAACAATGCGCGAAAAGACAGAGCGGTAACCTCAGGAAAAATAAACAAGCAGATTGTACCGTATGATCCGGCAGTAGCTGAAAAGATCAATGAGAACAAAGGCAATGGAAGTCGAGATAACAATGGAGAAAGAAACCCCCACCGTGCCAACAGAGGCGATGAAAGCCGAGGTAATGGAGACCTCGGAAGAGGAAATCATGAGAACAATATCCCGGCAGAAGGAAGGAGAGATCCGTCGCCCAATCCACAGCCGAGGTATGAACCTCGGCAGGAAAGAGAAGTGAGACCAACTCGCCACAATCAGGCAAATGAGAGATACAATGATGGTTACTCAGATATGGAATATGCAGCTCATGGTGGGAATAACCACTATGGAATGCAGGAAAGAATTATGTACAGAAATTTGCCATCAAGTGATGCAAGACTAAAAATGGATCGGCTATACCGGTCTGAGTTGTTAGAAGAGCAGGGTCCGCCGGGTCCGGCATGTTTCGGACCACGGATCATGGGCGAGCCGCCAGTGCCGAACTTTCAGCTAGCAAGGGGCACGAAAATGTACAATGGGAGTACCAAACCACAAGACTGGTTAATTGACTATGCCACTACAGTAAAAATAGCTGGCGGAAACTTGCGGTGGGCAGTAAGATATGTCCCGCAAATGCTGGAAGGACCGGCCAGAGTGTGGTTGAATAATCTGCCAGCAGGCAGTATCAACTGCTGGCTAGATTTTGAAGAGATGTTTGTCAGCAACTTTACCAGCACGTACAAAAGACCAAATAGGCCGCAGCAGCTTGCAATGTGCAAGCAAAGGCCAAATGAGACAGACAGAGAATTCTTGACTCAGTGGTGTAACCTCAGGAATTCATGCGAGGGAGTTATAGAATCGCAAGCGATATCTTGGTTCGCTCAAGGATGTCATTATGCTAGTGTCTTGTGGCAGCGACTGCAAAGAGATATGCCAACCACTTTGGTAGAAACCATCAGGATAGCAGATTCGTATGCATTGGGAGATCCGACGCAACCAGACCTGATGTCGGCGGACCATCGGGAGCATCAAGATCAATATGCAAGAGATGCGGCCGAATCATCGAGGCGCAATGAGTTCAGAGGTAGAAGAAGAGAGGAAAGACCGGATTACAGATACGCCTCCAATCAGGTGGCAGCAGTAATGCAAGATCAGCCGAGTCACGGAAACAGTCAGCGGCAGAAGAATGGTCCTCAGCAATGGACACCAAGGAATGAAGGGAAGAGACAGACACCTGAACAGAAGAAGCAATGGCAGGAAAGGCCGAAGTACACGTTTGAGTCCATGTTGGATCAACCGTGTAAGTTTCACACTCCAAACCCGGCCAAGCCGGCCAATCATACAACTCGGCAATGCGCCTGGATGAAAAATGCAATGGGGAACCCAGCGGGCATGCAAGCACCTTCCCATCAGGCACATCAGAAGCAGCAGCCGCAGTTGACTGGGGCAAATGCACATCAACTAATGTTACCCCTCCTCCCCCGAGGTATGATAACTCGGACCGGAGAGATGCAGTGCATCAAGTGATAAATCAGGGTCAGGATGGAAGGGTAATGTAGAGGTCCCAACCTTTAATATGGTAGAGATCCCTGTGTTTACAATGCTAGTCCCTGGATCAATAGCGAGCATCCACAGTTAAGATGTAATATCAAGAAACAAAGGTCATAATATAACTTTATAACTGGGAATAACATAGTTTTATTACATCTTACATAGCTCATTGGGCTATTACATTACATTGCAGCAAAATATCTATAAGCATGGGGTCCTTCATATTCAAAGTGCCACAGGCAAACATGTTGGTTGTAGACTTGTAATCCTAATCAATCAACTTCACTAATATCAATCAAACCTGCAACATTACAAGTTACAGCCACAGGGGTCAATACATTTGAATTGTATTGGCAAGTTTCACTACTATGTAGAATATAAGTGGATCCTATCAATACATGCATATTTGGCTAAGTAGGGTTTTAGGCTCATTTGCAGAAAGCAATAATTTATCCTATCTTTTCAAAATAGTTTTGATCTTTTGTCAAATCTTTCCAAACTCCTTGGTAAATCCCCAAGTGTTTCAAGTCTTGTCAAAATCTCTTGAGCTCCTTGGTACACCCCAAGTACTTCAAGTTTTTATCAAAATCTCTTGAGCTCCTTGGTACACCCCAAGTACTTCAAGTTTTTATCAAAATCTCTTGAGCTCCTTGGTACACCCCAAGTGCTTCAAGTCTTTTGTTGTCACTTTAAAGTTTTGCTTTTAGAAATTGGAATGTCAAGATTCCCCATAGCTTCAGGCTTTAGTTGCTCAGTATTGTCCATAACCGGGGACACGGCTAAGTACTTAGATTTTTTTATCTTCTGCAGAAGTTGTACACTTTACCCACATGACACAATCTCATCTTGTTGCCACCAGTGGCCGCTGGATTAGTACTCACCAAGATGGAGTACTGGCAGATTGAGAATGTGACGAAGTCTTTCCATAGGGTCCTCCCATACACAATGCTAGCTTGTCTTCAGGCACCAATGTAGGGTTCCTAGTTCCCTCATTTCCAGTAAACCTGAAGACCAATGCATGGGTCTTCTCAATGTAGTTGACTAAACCAGAGCCATATAGCATGTGACTGTACACGGAAGCCACTGTTGGAGAAACATGTTCAATCTCTAAGTCCCTGGGTGGTTTTCATCTGGTGCACAACAAAAAGAGATTGCCATATAAACATGCTTCCTCTTGTTGCCACCTTGTCCAAAACTTGAGTATCCTTGTCCACCCAGGTGGTTCATTGAGTACTTGTTTTATCATATAAAACATAAGTCTTTTCTCAACTTTATAAAAATCCCAACATGTGTCTCTTCTCAAAATATGTAGCATGGCTAAGCATTTTACAACTACATTGTTTCCACTAAGGAATTTATAAGGGTATCCTATTAGGATTTTAGCATAGCATAAAGTATAGAAATCCTTTTTCATGCATGTTTCAAAATCCACTAAGTATAATGAAAATAGTAGGACTTTGGATGATAGTGTAACTTTCCTTTTTGGTAGGGAATGTTGGTTCACTTCTTGATCTTGCTAATATCACACCTTTCTAACTTCACTACAATTCAATCAAGCAAACATAGATTCAACTAGCATTCCAAACAATAAGCAAGCAAATCAATCACACATAAAATAATAGAAACTAAGTCATGCAGGCAAACATGCAAAAGATAATTTTATTTGCAAAGGTGGTTTCTACTAAGCTCTATATTTGGTAAGGTTCAAAAATGGTCATTTTCTAAAGTGGCAAAGTCAATTGAAAAAGGGTTTTATCTATAAACCATTTTTAAATCCAATCACTATTTCATGTGGTAGAAAATGTTTTTAGCAAGGCATCAATTTTTATATTGTTCACCATATAAGTTTTTAATTCACAAAACTTGGTGTTTTAGGGTCAGTAGGTTTGAATCAACACATTTTCCAAAGGTTTTTCTCAAAAATCATTTCCATAACAAAATCAATATTTTTATTTGACTAGAAATGGGCTAATTCAACTATTCAATCCTAATCTTTACAAAATACATTTTTAAATCCATGAGTTGGTTCCTAGGGTCAGTAGGTTCACAACAAACCAATTTTCAAAGATTTCATCCTTAAAAACTTTTTGGAATACTTTTTATAACCTAAACAAGCATACAAATGTTTCTGCAAAAAACAAACATTTTACCAGAAGCTTTTTACTAAACAAATTGCATGGTTGGCTAGGGCTTGTTCCACTGATTCCATTGATATAAAGTTTGCCAATTTTGGACGTGTGGATCAAAAGTTACAAGGTTTACAAATTTGCAAAACAATCTGATTCAAAACCCTGTTTTAAATCAACTAGTGCCACGCGGCACATTTCCATTGGTCAGTACCGCTTCGCGTGGATCGAGCGATGCTGGCCGTCAGATCTAACTAGTAATGCATGGCACAGATCGAGCGTACTGGTTCATTTAAGTTATTCTATCGCGTGCGTACGATTAAGATCCAACGACTCACAACTACTGGACATAAACCGGCGGCGCCTGCGGTGGTGAAGGCGGCGGCGCGGTCAGACGATGATGCTGCGGTGGCTACAGGAAGCAAAGGAGGAAACGGGGATGCTCACCGTGCTCGCGAGGTCGAGGTGAAGCTCGAGGTGGTGCTGGTCTGGCGAGGGGCGCACTAGAGTGGGAGTAATTGCTCGCCGGAGACAATGGCGGCGTCAGGCGGTTCTGGTGGTCGTCGAGGACGGCGTTGCAGATCACCCTAAGACAGGAAGGTGGTATGGTTAGAAGCGTGCTGTTCTGGAGAAGATGGGAGCATCATCGAGGAGTGCTGGGGCGAACAGAGGTTACCTGTGGAGGTCGCCGGAGTAAGAAGCAGACGCGGCGGCGCTCAGAGGTTGTCGAAGCCGAGGCTCTGGGGCGAGCGCGGGCGAATGGAAGGCACTGGGTGAAGCGCCAAAGGATGGGGGTCATGGCCGTGTGCTCAGGGAGGCAAGGGGCGGGGAGGTGTGGCCAGAATTTGCTGGAAAGGCTTGCCGGAGCAGTGGCAAGGCAAAGGGAATTCAGGGCAGCCTGGTGGCTCCGGTGGTGCGGGGTCTGGGGGAAAAGAGAGAGGGGAGGGAGGCGTTTAAGCACGCGTGGTCGCAGGGGGAGTTAAAGCCGCTATCAATGCGAATTGATCGCCGGCGTTACTGGCTGCAACGGCAGGGAGTGATTTGGGGGTTGAAGACGACGAACAGGAGAGGTGGGGCCTTGCTGTCAACGAGGGAGTGAGATAGGGAGTGGGTCCACTCGTCGGTGTCTGCGTGGGTCAGTAAACAGGTGCGAATCGTTTTCTGCGGGGAGAGAGGGAGTGGGTTAGTTGGGCCTTGTTGGGCTGGCCAGTTGGGCTGCTGTCTGATTCTATTTTTTTCTTTCTGAATGCTTTATCTTTTTCTAATTCTATTTTCTGTTTTGGAATTCAAACAACAAATCAAACAATCAAATCAATTCAAAACTCCTCCAAACTTTGCCTTGAGTTTTGGTTCTGTTTAACAACAAAACCAAGTCCCAAATTAAAATAATTTTATTCTTTTTAGGACCCATTAATAATTAAATAAAATGGATCTTAGTTATTAAATCAAATAGGATTTGATTTATTTAAAATCTCCATTTGAAAACTAAATATTATCAAAACCAAATCAGTAGGTTTTATTTGAGAATATAGAAAGCTTGTTTAAAATAAATAAATAAGTTTTGATGTTTAATTAAAATAGTAAAACCTTTATTTTTAATAAACTTGGATATCAAATCCTTATTATTTTATTTAAATAATCCTTTACTATTTTTATCAAATAGAAATACTTTATTTCAAAAGTTTGGCCAAGGTTTAATTTGGCTCTATAAAATGATCCTTATTTATATTTCTACCTTCTTCATTTGAAAACCAAATCTTTTTATTTAAAAGATCCAAAATAGTAATTCCAAATATTTTTAACTTTAATGTTTATTTATTTTTTTAAACCCCTTTAGGATTTTATTTGATCCAAATAGGTTTTGAAAGTTTCCAATTGGATTCAAAAGTTTCTTCTCACCCTGAAAAATCAACAAAGTTTTATTTTATTCATTTATTTTTCACATAACAAGATTTGGAAAATCTTGGGATGTGACAGGCTACCACCCTTAAAATAAATCTCGTCCCGAGATTTGGGAAGGCTAGGGTTACAAGTAGGCTCAAAGCATCTAGGGTACTACCACCCTTAAAAAATTTCCAACTAAATTACATGTTGGCTTGCTTGGGATCTTGGGGAAACTTCTCTGGGCAAACATCTGCATAGTGTCCTTTGTTTCCACACTTGACACATGTGACAAGGCTGAGATCCTTCATAGGCTTGTTTATCTTGTGCTTCATCTTTTCTGGACAATTGCTTGCATAATGTCCTGGTTCCTTGCAATTGAAACATGTGATAAGTTTGAGTTCTTCACGTGTCTCTTGTGGACAAGTTGCTGCATAATGGCCTAGCTCTTTACAGTTGTTGCACCATACTTGACCAATTTCCTTATACTTTTGTTTCTCTGGACATTCACTGGAATAGTGTCCCATCTCTTTACAATGATGACATTGCACATGGCTTTTTTCCTTCTTTTTCTTGGGTTTCTCCAAATCTAGGAGTGCATCTAGTTCATGTTGTTCATATGTTATCTTATAGGTAGTAATGTCTACTGGTTTCTTTGACCTTCTATTGCTCTTTGGATAATTCATATGCCTCTTCTTTGGTCCTTTAAATTGTGTTGTATTGCATGGAGATATAAGTGGAGCTTTTCCTTTGTCCTCATTATTCTTGGTAGACTTGGATCCTTCTTGATAGTTTGCAATCATTTGTTGCACTCCACCTTGTTTCCTTTGTTCAACTATGGAATAGATGGGGCATTGGATAGGGACATGATTGTTTCCTTCACATAGGTAGCAAGTAGCTTGAGAGGTGGGACATTGTCCAATTGGATGTTTCTCTTCACAGTTGGGGCATTGATCTCCATGCTCTTGGAAGTGTGATCCTTGTCTCCACAAATAATGCAATCTTTGGTTCCTTTTAGAATAACATCTTTGTCCTCTTTGTTGTCACAAACTCCTTTGGAAAAGTTGCTTTCCATGTTGAGCATTTGATCTGTCACCTTATGCAACATTTGGGCTTGGTTTTCCAAAAATCCTTGCAGGGTTGGATCTTCCCCACTGGTGTTGTGTCACATCCCAAGATTTTCCAAAGCTTGTAATGTGAAAAATAAATGAATAAAATAAAACTTTGTTCGATTTTCAGGGCCAGAAGAGACTTTTTGAATTCAATTGGAATTTCAAACCCATTTGAATTAAATAAATCCTAAAGAGATTTAAAAATATAAACATTTAATAAAGGAAAATAAAATATTTTGGTATTACTATTTTGGACCTTTTAATAAAAGATTTGGTTTCCAAAAGAAAAGGTGGATTCATAAATAAAGATTTTAATAAAACAAAACCTATTTGAATTAAATGAATAAGGTCTATTCATTTAATTATTATTAGACCCTAAAACAAAATGTTATTTTAACTTAAAATAAGTTTTCCAAGTATTTTATATTCTCAAATAAAACCTACTAAAGTGTTTTGGATTTATTTTAGGTTTCAAAATAAATATTTAAATAAAACAAATCCTATTTGATTTAATAACTAAGGCCCATTTTATTTAAATATTAATGGACCCTAAAATAAAAGGTTATTTTGTTTTAAACAAGTTTCCAAGTATTCTTATTTCCAAATAATACCTACTGATTTGGTTTTAAAAAAAAAAATATTTGGATTTCAAATGAAAATTTTATCAAACCATATTAAATAAATAAAGGTCCATTTTATTTAATTAATGAATGGATCTTAAAATGAATAAAAAATATTATTTTATTTTGGAAATTAGGTTTATGCTGATAAACAGAACCAAGTTCAAAATTTTGAAGTATGGTGTTTGTTTGAGTTGATTTGGTTGAATGAATCATTTGTTTGAATTTCAAATCAGTAAATTGAAAATAGAAAAGGAAAAAGTTTCAGACAAAAAAAAATAGAGCAGCCCACCATCTGGCCCAGCTCCAGCCCAACAGCCCACCTAGCCAACCTGCCCCTCTCCCACCCGAACCGTTTTTCCTCACCGCTGAAACAGCCCGCAAAGCCACTGACTGGTGGACCTTCTCCTCACCCTTTTTCCCACTGACGCAACGGTCCCACTTCGCTAGCCATCGTCCTCACCGCGCGACCTCCCTCCCCCAAACCTCGCTGCCGTTGCTGCCTTCAATCCGCGCGATCAATTCGCAATAATGCCGGGCCTTTACCTCGCATTGACCATGCTCGATAAAACGCCAGCGTCCCTTCTTCATTCTCCCTCTGACCCCTCCCCCAAGCACGCCACCAGGCCGCCCCAATTCCTCCCCGAGCTCCTCTGTTCCGACGACCTTCCTCGTCGAATTCCGGCCAAGTATCACCGCCCCTTGCCTCCCTGTGCAACCTAGCAGCTTCCCCACTCCCAGACACTTCTCCCCGTACCACCAATTCGACCGCGGGCACCCCAGAGCGTCGGCAACGACCAGCTTCTAAACGCCGCCGCGACTGGTTCTTCTCCGACGACGACTTCCAGGTGAACCAGACCGCCCCTTCACCTCTTGTTCACGCACATAACTTTGCCTTGGTCCTGCGCATCTAACTGCGTTTTCGTTATGCCTTGGGGTGAACCACAGCACAGCCCACGACGACCACCTGACGCACCCGACGCCGTCCTCCACTCCGGCGAGCAATCCTGCTAAGACCAGAGCGCCCCTCGTCGAACCATCGGCACGTTGAGCATCGCCGTGACCTCCTGAACCCGGTGAGCCCCTTATCCTTCTCTCTCGCTTCCTAGACCACCGGCACCGTCCACACCTGACCGCGCCGCCAGTCGCCGCCGCGTCAGCACCACCAGCTTCTGGTCAAACACGCCCGAGCCGTTCGATCTAGATCGGGCGAGCGAGATAGAATCACTTAGTCGCGAAGAGGTACGCACTCTGGACCACACGATCGATTAGATCCAACGCACCGCAACGCTGATCCGCGCGAAGCGGTATCGTCCAATGAAATCACGCCGCGTGTCACCTATTCTGTTTAAAAACAAATTTGAAAACAGAATTATTTGCAAACTTCAAACCCTTGTATCTTTGGATCCACACGTCCAAAAATTGCAAATTTTATGTCGTTGGATTCAGGAGAGCAAGACCTAGCCAACCATGCCCTTGTTTTAGTGAATAGTATCTGTTAATTTACTTGTTTATGCAGATTCATTTGTGTGCTTGTTAAGGATGTAAAAATTGTTTAAAAATGAATTTGGGGTTAAAATCTTTGGCAATTGGATTGATTTGAACCTAATAACATTAGGAAACACTTTGTGGACTCAAAAATGTATTTGGTGAAATAAAAATATGATTCTTTGATTTAAAACCATTTCTAGTCAAATAGAAATGTGATTTATTTATTGAAAATGATTTTGAAGGAAAACCTTTGGGAAATGGTTTTTTGTAAACTCACCGACCTTAGGAACCAACCCATAGTTTGGAAAATGGATTTGGTCAAGTTTAGGATGGAAAACTTGATTTAGTCATTTCTAGCCAAAAGAAAATAATGATTTTTGTTATGAAAATGATTTTGAGTAAGAACTTTGGGAAAATGGTTTAGACCAAACCTACTGACCCAAAACACAAAGTTTTGCAATAGCAACTCATTTGGTGAAAAACATAAAGTTTTGCTTTGATAAAAATAATTTTCACCACATAAAATAATGATTAGATTTAAAAATGGTTTATAGACCAAAACCTGTTTGCAAATGACTTTGCCACTTTGGAAAATAACCAATTTTTACTTTACAAAGTTTAGAAGCCTAGTGGAGACCACCTTTGCAATTAGAACCATCTTTTGCATGCTTGCATGCATTACTTTGACTTTGTTATTTTATGTGATGTCTTGCTTGATTGGTAGATTAAGTTTGTGCCTTGCTTGATTGAATTGTAGTGACTTGAAGAGTGTGATTGTTGCAAGGACAAGGAGTGAACCCATACTCTACCAAAAAGGCAAGTGATGCTTCATACTTTCTATCCCATTACTTTCACTATGCATTAGTGTTTTTGCTAAGTAAAACCTGCATGAATTTTGCTAAGTATAAACCTTACTATAGGAAAACTAATAGATGAAACCTTAGTGGAAATCTTCCTAAGTTAAGATTCCTATTACAATCAAGCTTAGCCTAGCTAATAGAAAACATGGGTGGAATATATATTCACACTATGGAAGAATATTCTAAGTCTGAGGACTTGTGATTTTTTCTAATAAAACAACTAAGTTAATGAATCACCTGGGTGGAATGGGCTTGCTTGGTGGTTTTTGGTTGAGTGGTTCACAAGGCCATGGACTTGGCTTGTGTATCTCACTTGTGGTATGCCACCCAGGCACAAAGAGATTTGAGATGTCAAATGTTGAGAAGCTTCAAGTGCAACCACTTGGCAATATGGGCTCTGCCATGATCATATAGGTTGCAAGAACTTAGCCATATGGACAGTGGGTGGTAGTGTTTGATAGGTTGGAGCGCGTCCATTTTGGTCTAAGGGAAGGCTTCTGAAAGATCTTGTCTTGGGAAACCAAGTCTTGTGGGGAAAGTGCACCCCTCTGCAGAGTGTAAAATCTAAGTACTTAGCCATGTCCCTGGTAAAGGACAATTTGAGCATCAAGACATGGAAGCAATCAAGAATCTCATCATTCAAATTTCTAAGATAAAATCTTGTGGTTTGAACAAGGGTTGTTTGAAATCTTCAATCTTTGATTGAGAGATGCCTTGCAAAGGATCTTCAATCTTTGATTGAGAAAAATGATTTTGTCAAAGCAAAAACTTAGTATTTTCAAATGTTAAGGAAAAATCTATTTTGAGCAATGCAAGCCTCAAACTCCACTTAGCCAAATGCATATAGATGATAGACTCCACTATACCACCATAGTATCACTTGCCAATACAATTTAAATGTATTGACCCTTTATGGCTATAATTTGTATGTTGCAGGTTTGATTGTTTTTAGTGAGGATTGATTGATTAGGATTACAAAGTCTACAACCAACATGTCTGCCTGTGGCACTTTGAAGATGAAGGACCCATGACTATAGTTATTCCGCTGCAATGTAATGTAATAGCCAAATGAGCTATGATTGATGTAATAAACTTATGTTATTCCTGGTTGTAAAGTTATGTTATGACCTTTGTTTCTTGATATTACATCTTAACTATGGATGCTAGCTAGTGATCCAGGGACTGGCATTGTAAAACACAGGAGGAAACAATCTTATTAAAGATTGGGACCTCTACAGATGGTATCAGAGCATTGTGTTGCCTGTAGGATTTGTAAACCCTAGGATTGGACAAAAACCCTTAGAAGAATAGGAGTTATGTTTTGATCCAGAACTTATTTACAAAAACTTGTAAACTCTTTCCTCAACCATTTTGGTTTCAACTCTACACCTCTTCTACTTCAACTTGATGGAAAAACCTACCCCATGACCAAAGACTACACCATGTGCAAAGGACTTCTTCAACTCTAATGACTTCAACTTCTTCAACTCTAATGACTTCAACATCTTCAGCATATTCACCAAGGACCTCCAACTTGGATGAAACTAAGGACTACAAGTGAGACAAGGAAATCTTACTCAAGATTTAGAGACCGAGGGAATGCAAAAGTTAGAAGGAGCTTACATCATTTGGGGTTTTGTGACCAAGAGTTTTCCTAAAAGAAACCAAGATCTCATGTAGAAAGAAGAATCAACCAAGAAAGATGGAAAGATCACAAGTGAACCATATAGATGGACCACCATAATTTAGTTAAGTCAAACACACCAACTTATGTGGTGTAGCAAAAATATTTTGTTGCCTAAGTATGTGCTTGAACTTTGTTGTTGAGTGCAAAGTTGTTTGAGTGAAATGTTTGTTTGTGATTGCTTGCACATTGCTTGTGTGAATTGTGATGTGTGTGATTAGAGATATTTCCTTAGAAATATCTTGCCTATTCTAATCCCAATTCAACCCAAACAGATGACTACTCCAAGAGACTCCAACATCAAGGTGGATGAAAACAGCAACAACCAAAAGGACAACATGAGAGACATTATAGCAACCCAAAACCAGTTGAGCCAAGAGACAACTCAGCTTTTAGCCAACAACAATGGACTAGACCCAGCCATACAAAGGATTTTGAAACTTCAATCCCAATTGTTGCAAGGATTGGTTACTCAAATGATCATCATGAGAGAAAACTTTTCCCAAAGAGCTAATGACAACAAGGATGACCAAGATGCTATTCTAGAAGGAACCCAAGCTAGCAATACTTGTGGAGACAAAGATCTTGCATTCAAGGAGCATGAAGATCAATGCCCCAAGAAGAGAGAAAGATCTCCACCTATGAAGAACATGAACTAGAAGAACTCCTAGCTTTGGAGAGACCCAAAAAGAAGAAGAAGGACATAAGCCAGTTGCAATGTTACAATTGCAAAGAGAAGGGACACTATGCCAGTGATTGCCCAGAAAAGAAGAAGAACCAAGGAAACAAACAAGAGGCAATGATACCAAAGGAAAAGAAAGATATCAGCCAAGTGATGTGTTTCAAATGCAAGGAACTAGGCCACTATGCAAACAATTGTCCAGAAAAGATGAAGAAAAAGTTAAACAAGTCTATGAAGGATCTCAACCTTGGCCCATGAGTCAAGAATGGAAACCAAGGACACAATGCAAAAGTTTGCTTAGAGAATTTCCCCAGGATCCCAGGAAGGACAATGTGTAATTTTTGTTTGGAAATTTTAAGGGTGGTAGTACCCTAGTTGTTTTGAACCTGCTTGTAACCCTAGCCTCCCCAAATCTCGGGACGAGATTTATTTTAAGGGTGGTAGCCTGTCACATCCCAAGATTTTCCAAAGCTTGTAATGTGAAAAATAAATGAATAGAATAAAACTTTGTTCGATTTTCAGGGCCAGAAGAGACTTTTTGAATTCAATTGGAATTTCAAACCCATTTGAATTAAATAAATCCTAAAGAGATTTAAAAATATAAACATTTAATAAAGGAAAATAAAATATTTTGGTATTACTATTTTGGACCTTTTAATAAAAGATTTGGTTTCCAAAAGAAAAGGTGGATTCATAAATAAAGATTTTAATAAAACAAAACCTATTTGAATTAAATGAATAAGGTCTATTCATTTAATTATTATTAGACCCTAAAACAAAATGTTATTTTAACTTAAAATAAGTCTTCCAAGTATTTTATATTCTCAAATAAAACCTACTAAAGTGTTTTGGATTTATTTTAGATTTCAAAATAAATATTTAAATAAAACAAATCCTATTTGATTTAATAACTAAGGCCCATTTTATTTAAATATTAATGGACCCTAAAATAAAAGGTTATTTTGTTTTAAACAAGTTTCCAAGTATTCTTATTTCCAAATAATACCTACTGATTTGGTTTTAAAAAAAAATATTTGGATTTCAAATGAAAATTTTATCAAACCATATTAAATAAATAAAGGTCCATTTTATTTAATTAATGAATGGATCTTAAAATGAATAAAAAATATTATTTTATTTTGGAAATTAGGTTTATGCTGATAAACAGAACCAAGTTCAAAATTTTGAAGTATGGTGTTTGTTTGAGTTGATTTGGTTGAATGAATCATTTTTTGAATTTCAAATCAGTAAATTGAAAATAGAAAAGGAAAAAGTTTTAGACAGAAAAAAAAAATAGAGCAGCCCACCATGTGGCCCAGCTCCAGCCCAACAGCCCACCTAGCCAACCTGCCCCTCTCCCACCTGAACCGTTTTTCCTCACCGCTGAAACAGCCCGCAAAGCCATTGACTGGTGGACCTTCTCCTCACCCTTTTTCCCACTGACGCAACGGTCCCACTTCGCTAGCCATCGTCCTCACCGCGCGACCTCCCTCCCCCAAACCTCGCTGTCGTTGCTGCCTTCAATCCGCGCGATCAATTCGCAATAATGCCGGCCCTTTACCTTGCATTGACCTTGCTCGATAAAACGCCAGTGTCCCTTCTTCATTCTCCCTCTGACCCCTCCCCCAAGCACGCCACCAGGCCGCCCCAATTCCTCCCCGAGCTCCTCTGTTCCGACGACCTTCCTCGTCGAATTCCGGCCAAGTATCACCGCCCCTTGCCTCTCTGTGCAACCTAGCAGCTTCCCCACTCCCAGACACTTCTCCCCGTACCACCAATTCGACCGCGGGCAACCCAGAGCGTCGGCAACGACCAGCTTCTAAACGCCGCCACGACTGGTTCTTCTCCGACGACGACTTCCAGGTGAACCAGACCGCCCCTTCACCTCTTGTTCACGCACATAACTTTGCTTTGGTCCTGCGCATCTAACTGCGTTTTCGTTATTCCTTGGGGTGAACCACAGCACAGCCCACGACAACCACCTGACGCACCCGACGCCGTCCTCCACTCCGGCGAGCAATCCTGCTAAGACCAGAGCGCCCCTCGTCGAACCATCGACACGTTGAGCATCGCCGTGACCTCCTGAAACCGGGGAGCCCCTTCTCCTTCTCTCTCGCTTCCTAGACCACCGGCACCGTCCACACCTGACCGCGCCGCCAGTCGCCGCCGCGTCAGCACCACCAGCTTCTGGTCAAACACGCGCGAGCCGTTCGATCTAGATCGGGCGAGCGAGATAGAATCACTTAGTCGCGAAGAGGTACGCACTCTGGACCACACGATCGATTAGATCCAACGCACCTCAACGCTGATCCGCGCGAAGCGGTATCGTCCAATGAAATCACGCCGCGTGTCACCTATTCTGTTTAAAAACAAATTTGAAAACAGAATTATTTGCAAACTTCAAACCCTTGTATCTTTGGATCCACACGTCCAAAAATTGCAAATTTTATGTCGTTGGATTCAGGAGAGCAAGACCTAGCCAACCATGCCCTTGTTTTAGTGAATAGTATCTGTTAATTTACTTGTTTGTGCAGATTCATTTGTGTTCTTGTTAAGGATGTAAAAAAAATTTAAAAATGAATTTGGGGTTAAAATCTTTGGAAATTGGATTGATTTGAACCTAATAACATTAGGAAACACTTTCTGGACTCAAAAATGTATTTGGTGAAATAAAAATATGATTCTTTGATTTAAAACCATTTCTAGTCAAATAGAAATGTGATTTATTTATTGAAAATGATTTTGAAGGAAAACCTTTGGGAAATGGTTTTTTGTAAACTCACTGACCTTAGGAACCAACCCATAGTTTGGAAAATGGATTTGGTAAAGTTTAGGATGGAAAACTTGATTTAGTCATTTCTAGCCAAAAGAAAATAATGATTTTTGTTATGAAAATGATTTTGAGTAAGAACTTTGGGAAAATGGTTTAGACCAAACCTACTGACCCAAAACACCAAGTTTTGCAATAGCAACTCATTTGGTGAAAAACATAAAGTTTTGCTTTGATAAAAATAATTTTCACCACATAAAATAATGATTAGATTTAAAAATGGTTTATAGACCAAAACCCTTTTGCAAATGACTTTGCCACTTTGGAAAATAACCAATTTTTACTTTACAAAGTTTAGAAGCCTAGTGGAGACCACCTTTGCAACTAGAACCATCTTTTTCATGCTTGCATGCATTACTTTGACTTTGTTATTTTATGTGATGTCTTGCTTGATTGGTAGATTAAGTTTGTGCCTTGCTTGATTGAATTGTAGTGACTTGAAGAGTGTGATTGTTGCAAGGACAAGGAGTGAACCCATACTCTACCAAAAAGGCAAGTGATGCTTCATACTTTCTATCCCATTACTTTCACTATGCATTAGTGTTTTTGCTAAGTAAAACCTGCATGAATTTTGCTAAGTATAAACCTTACTATAGGAAAACTAGTAGATGAAACCTTAGTGGAAATCTTCCTAAGTTAAGATTCCTATTACAATCAAGCTTAGCCTAGCTAATAGAAAACATGGGTGGAATATATATTCACACTATGGAAAAATATTCTAAGTCTGAGGACTTGTGATTTTGTCTAATAAAACAACTAAGTTAATGAATCACCTGGGTGGAATGGGCTTGCTTGGTGGTTTTTGGTTGAGTGGTTCACAAGGCCATGGACTTGGCTTGTGTATCTCACTTGTGGTATGCCACCCAGGCACAAAGAGATTTGAGATGTCAAATGTTGAGAAGCTTCAAGTGCAACCACTTGGAAATATGGGCTCTGTCATGATCATATAGGTTGCAAGAACTTAGCCATATGGACAGTGGGTGGTAGTGTTTGATAGGGTTGAGCGCGTCCATTTTGGTCTAAGGGAAGGCTTCTGAAAGATCTTGTCTTGGGAAACCAAGTCTTGTGGGGAAAGTGCACCACCTCTGCAGAGTGTAAAATCTAAGTACTTAGCCATGTCCCTGGTAAAGGACAATTTGAGCATCAAGACATGGAAGCAATCAAGAATCTCATCATTCAAATTTCTAAGATAAAATCTTGTGGTTTGAACAAGGGTTGTTTGAAATCTTCAATCTTTGATTGAGAGATGGCTTGCAAAGGATCTTCAATCTTTGATTGAGAAAAATGATTTTGTCAAAGCAAAAACTTAGTATTTTCAAATGTTAAGGAAAAATCTATTTTGAGCAATGCAAGCCTCAAACTCGACTTAG
Source organism: Avena sativa (assembly GCA_916181665.1). Taxonomy (NCBI): domain Eukaryota; kingdom Viridiplantae; phylum Streptophyta; class Magnoliopsida; order Poales; family Poaceae; genus Avena; species Avena sativa. The sequence goes on from OV702283.1 coordinate 28,916,022, forward strand.
CCAAATGCATATAGATGATAGACTCCACTATACCACCATAGTATCACTTGCCAATACAATTTAAATGTATTGACCCTTTGTGGCTGTAATTTGTATGTTGCAGGTTTGATTGTTTTTAGTGAGGATTGATTGATTAGGATTACAAAGTCTACAACCAACATGTCTGCCTGTGGCACTTTGAAGATGAAGGACCCATGACTATAGTTATTCCGCTGCAATGTAATGTAATAGCCAAATGAGCTATGATTGATGTAATAAACTTATGTTATTCCTGGTTGTAAAGTTATGTTATGACCTTTGTTTCTTGATATTACATCTTAACTGTGGATGCTAGCTAGTGATCCAGGGACTGGCATTGTAAAACACAGGAGGAAACAATCTTATTAAAGATTGGGACCTCTACATGTTGGCTATGAATTGAGCTGTCATTTGGTTCAACTGGTTTTGGGTTGCTATGAGTTCTTTCATGCTGTCCTCTTGGTTGTTGCTGTTTTCATCAACCTTGATGTTGGAGTCTCTTGGAGTATTCATCTGTTTGGGTTGAATTGAGATTAGAATAGGCAAAATATTTCTAAGTAAGGATTCTAATCACACACATCACAATTCACACAAGCAATGTGCAAGCAATCACAAGCCAAACATTTTACTCAAACAACAAAGTTCAAGCACATCTTTAGGCAACAAAATATTTTTGTTACACCACATAAGTTGGTGTGTTTGACTTAACTAAAATATGGTAGTCCATCTATATGGTTCACTTTTGATCTTTCCATCCTTCTTGGTTGATTCTTCTTGCATGAGATCATGGTTTCCTTAGGGAAAATTCTTGGTCACAAAACTTCAAGGTGATCATGGTTCCTTCTAAGTTGTGTTTCCTTAGTCTCCAAATCTTGAGCAAGATTTCTTGTCTCACTTGTCCTTAGTGATATCCAAGGTTGATGTCCTTGGTGAATATGCTGAAGATGTTGAAGTTATTAGAGTTGAAGAAGTTGAAGTCATTAGAGTTGAAGAAGTTGAAGTCATTAGAGTTGAAGATGTCCTTTGCTCATGGTGAAGTCTTTGGCCATGGGGTAAGTTTGTCCATCAAGTTGAAGTAGAAAAGATGTAGAGTTGAAACCAAAATGGTTGAGGAAAGAGCTTACAAGATTGTTTGTAAATATGTTTTGGAACAAAAACGACTCCTATTTTCAAAGGGGTTTTGTCCAATCCTAGGGTTACAATTCCTACAGGCAACACAGTGCTCTGATACCATCTGTAGAGGTCCCAACCTTTAATAAGGTAGAGATCCCTGTGTTTACAATGCTAGTCCCTGGATCAATAGCTAGCATCCACAGTTAAGATGTAATATCAAGAAACAAAGGTCATAATATAACTTTATAACCGGGAATAACATAGTTTATTACATCTTACATAGCTCATTGGGCTATTACATTACATTGCAGCAGAATATCTATAAGCATGGGGTCCTTCATCTTCAAAGTGCCACAGGCAAACATGTTGGTTGTAGACTTGTAATCCTAATCAATCAACTTCACTAATATCAATCAAACCTGCAACATTACAAGTTACAGCCACAAGGGTCAATACATTTGAATTGTATTGGCAAGTTTCACTACTATGTAGAATATAAGTGGATCCTATCAATACATGCATATTTGGCTAAGTAGGGTTTTAGGCTCATTTGCAGAAAGCAATAATTTATCCTATCTTTTCAAAATAGTTTTGATCTTTTGTCAAATCTTTCTGAACTCCTTGGTAAATCCCCAAGTGTTTCAAGTCTTGTCAAAATCTCTTCAGCTCCTTGGTACACCCCAAGTACTTCAAGTTTTTATCAAAATCTCTTGAGCTCCTTGGTACACCCCAAGTACTTCAAGTTTTTATCAAAATCTCTTGAGCTCCTTGGTACACCCCAAGTACTTCAAGTCTTTTGTTGTCACTTTAAAGTTTTGCTTTTAGAAATTGGAATGTCGAGATTTCCCATAGCTTCAGGCTTTAGTTGCTCAGTATTGTCCATAACCGAGGACACGGCTAAGTACTTAGATTTTTTTTATCTTCTGCAGAAGTTGTACACTTTACCCACATGACACAATCTCATCTTGTGGTCACCAGTGGCCGCTGGATTAGTACTCACCAAGATGGAGTACTGGCAGATTGAGAATGTAACGAAGTCTTTCCATAGGGTCCTCCCATACACAATGCTAGCTTGTCTTCAGGCACCAATGTAGGGTTCCTAGTTCCTTCATTTCCAGTAAACCTGAAGACCAATGCATGGGTCTTCCCAATGTAGTTGACTAAGCAAGAGCCATATAGCATGTGGCTGTACACGGAAGCCACTGTTGGAGAAACATGTTCAATCTCTAAGTCCCTGGGTGGTTTTCATCTGGTGCACAACAAAAATAGATTGCCATATAAACATGGTTCCTCTTGTTGCCACCTTGTACAAAACTTGAGTATCCTTGTCCACCCAGGTGGTTCATTGAGTACTTGTTTTATTATATAAAACATAAGTCTTTTCTCAACTTTATAAAAATCCCAACATGTGTCTCTTCTCAAAATATGTAGCATGGCTAAGCATTTTACAACTACATTGTTTCCACTAAGGAATTTATAAGGGTATCCTATTAGGATTTTAGCATAGCATAAAGTATAGAAATCCTTTTTCATGCATGTTTCAAAATCCACTAAGTATAATGAAAATAGTAGGACTTTGGATGATAGTGTAACTTGCCTTTTTGGTAGGGAATGTTGGTTCACTTCTTGATCTTGCTAATATCACACCTTTCTAACTTCACTACAATTCAATCAAGCAAACATAGATTCAACTAGCATTCCAAACAATAATCAAACAAATCAATCACACGTAAAATAATAGAAACTAAGTCATGCATGCAAACATGCAAAAGATAGTTTTATTTGCAAAGGTGGTTTCTACTAAGCTCTATACTTGGTAAGGTTCAAAAATGGTCATTTTCTAAAGTGGCAAAGTCATTTGAAAAAGGGTTTTATCTATAAACCATTTTTAAATCCAATCACTATTTCATGTGGTAGAAAATGTTTTTAGCAAGGCATCAATTTTTATATTGTTCACCATATAAGTTGTTAATTCACAAAACTTGGTGTTTTAGGGTCAGTAGGTTTGAATCAACACATTTTCCAAAGGTTTTTCTCAAAATCATTTCCATAACAAAATCAATATTTTTATTTGACTAGAAATGGGCTAATTCAACTATTCAATCCTAATCTTTACAAAATACATTTTTAAATCCATGAGTTGGTTCCTAGGGTCAGTAGGTTCACAACAAACCAATTTGCAAAGATTTCATCCTTAAAAACTTTTTGGAATACTTTTTATAACCTAAACAAGCATACAAATGTTTCTGCAAAAACAAACATTTTACCAGAAGCTTTTTACTAAACAAATTGCATGGTTGGCTAGGGCTTGTTCCACTGATTCCATTGATATAAAGTTTGCCAATTTTGGACGTGTGGATCAAAAGTTACAAGGTTTACAAATTTGCAAAACAATCTGATTCAAAACCCTGTTTTAAATCAACTAGTGCCACGCGGCACGTTTCCATTGGTCAGTACCGCTTCGCGTGGATCGAGTGATGCTGGCCGTCAGATCTAACTAGTAATGCACGGCACAGATCGAGCGTACCGGTTCGTTTAAGTTATTCTATCGCGTGCGTACGATTAAGATCCAACGACTCATAACTACTGGACATAAACCGGCGGCGCCTGCGGTGGTGAACGACGGTGGCGCGGTCAGACGATGACGCTGCGGCGGCTACAGGAAGCAAAGGAGGAAACGGGGATGCTCACCGTGCCCGCGAGGTCGAGGTGAAGCTCGAGGTGGTGCTGGTCTGGCGAGGGGCGCACTGGAGTGGGAGTAATTGCTCGCGGAGACGATGGCGGCGTCAGGCGGTTCTGGTGGTCGTCGAGGACGGCGTTGCAGATCACCCTAAGACAGGAGGGTGGTATGGTTAGAAGCGTGCTGTTCTGGAGAAGATGGGAGCATCATCGAGGAGTGCTGGGGCGAACGCAGGTTACCTGTGGAGGTCGCCGGAGTAAGAAGCAGACGCGGCGGCGCTCAGAGGTTGTCGAAGCCGAGGCTCTGGGGCGAGCGCGGGCGAATGGAAGGCACTGGGTGAAGCGCCAGAGGCTGGGGGTCACGGCCGTGTGCTCAGGGAGGCAAGGGGCGGGGAGGTGTGGCCGGAATTTGCTGGAAAGGCTCGCCGGAGCAGTGGCAAGGCAAAGGGAATTCAGGGCAGCCTGGTGGCTCCGGTGGTGCGGGGTCTGGGGGAAAAGAGAGAGGGGAGGGAGGCGTTTAAGCACGCGTGGTCGCAGGGGGAGTTAAAGCCGCTATCAACACGAATTGATCGCCGGCGTTACTGGCTGCAACGGCAGGGAGTGATTTGGGGGTTGAAGACGACGAACAGGAGAGGTGGGGCCTTGCTGTCAGCGAGGGAGTGAGATAGGGAGAGGGTCCACTCGTCGGTGTCTGCGTGGGTCAGTAAACAGGTGCGAATCATTTTCTGCGGGGAGAGAGGGAGTGGGTTGGTTGGGCCTTGTTGGGCTGGCCAGTTGGGCTGCTGTCTGATTCTATTTTTTCTTTCTGAATGCTTTATCTTTTTCTAATTCTATTTTCTGTTTTGGAATTCAAACAACAAATCAAACAATCAAATCAATTCAAAACTCCTCCAAACTTTGCCTTGAGTTTTGGTTATGTTTAACAACAAAACCAAGTCCCAAATTAAAATAATTTTATTCTTTTTAGGACCCATTAATAATTAAATAAAATGGATCTTAGTTATTAAATCAAATAGAATTTGATTTATTTAAAATCTCCATTTGAAAACTAAATATTATCAAAACCAAATCAGTAGGTTTTATTTGAGAATATAGAAAGCTTGTTTAAAATAAATAAATAAGTTTTGATGTTTAATTAAAATATTAAAACCTTTATTTTTAATAAACTTGGATATCAAATCCTTATTATTTTATTTAAATAATCCTTTACTGTTTTTATCAAATAGAAATACTTTGTTTCAAAAGTTTGGCCAAGTTTTAATTTGGCTCTATAAAATGATCCTTATTTATATTTCTACCTTCTTCATTTGAAAACCAAATCTTTTTATTTAAAAGATCCAAAATAGTAATTCCAAAAAATTTTAACTTTAATGTTTATTTATTTTTTTAAATCCCTTTAGGATTTTATTTGATCCAAATAGGTTTTGAAAGTTTCCAATTGGATTCAAAAGTTTCTTCTCACCCTAAAAAATCAACAAAGTTTTATTTTATTCATTTATTTTTCACATAACAAGATTTGGAAAATCTTGGGATGTGACAGGTAAACCCCGGAAATAATGGACGCAATGATTACAGGGAACATCATCAATCATATTGCATGTTCACAACAGAACAGCAAGACAGGCAAAGTTTACAGCGCCGGCATATGGAAGTGAATGCAGTTATGCTGGCAGTACCAAGATATGTGCCTTGGTCAGATCAAGAAGTAACTTGGAGCATAAAGGATCATCCCAAAATAATGCCGAATCCGGGGTCATACGCACTCGTATTAGATCCGACATTTGTCGGACCCAATATTAATGTTAAATTTTCAAAAGTACTCATTGACAATGGGAGCAGTATCAATATCATGTACAAAGATACAATGCATAAACTCGGGATATCGCAGAATATGCTGCAATCCACAAGAACCACATTCCATGGAATAGTGCCTCGACTTTCATGCGAACCCATTGGGAAAGTTTGAGTAGATGTTTTATTCGGCACAAGGGATAACTGCAGAGCGGAAAATTTGGAGTTTGAGGTGGTGGACCTAGAAAGTTGCTATCATGCTTTACTCGGTCGGCCAGCATTGGCCAAATTCATGAGCAGCTGCCACATAACTTACTTGAAAATGAAGCTACCCAGACCTCAAGGGGTGATAACAGTAGTAGGAGATTACAGGAAGTCGATGTAATGTGCCTCGGCCGGATCAAACCTGGTCGAGTCATTGGTGATCGCAAGAGAAAAAAGAAGGATTCAAGAGGTAGCGGCTCTCGCTCAGTCGACGCAACTGAATATGCCGGCATTAGCCAACCCACATGGAAGCGTTTCTTTCCAGCCGACTAAAGAAACGAAAAAGGTCCAGATAGATGAGCAGTTCCCAGAACTCACCATCACCATTGGTGCCGGCTTAGATGCCAAATAGGAAGGCGAGCTCACCAACTTCCTCCATGAGAATCGGGACATATTTGCATGGTCAACTCAAGACCTGCAAGGTGTGCCGAGGGAGTTGGCTGAGCACTCTCTGCATGTAAGGCCAGGAGCAAGGCCGGTGAAGCAACCTCTCCGCCGCTTCGCCAAAGATAGGAGAAAAATAATAGGGGATGAGATAGCTCGGCTCCTTGCAGCCGGGTTCATCATGGAAGTACTTTATCCGGATTGGCTATCAAACCCGGTGCTAGTAGAAAATAAAAAGGATGATCCAAATGTAGCCGTCGTATGGCGAATGTGTATTGATTACATGAACCTGAACAAGGCGTGTCCCAAAGATCCTTTTCCTTTACCTAGAATAGACCAAGTCATTGATTCGACCGCTGGTTGTGAGCTGTTATCATTTGTAGACGCGTATTCTGGTTTTCACTAGATACCTTTAAATCCGGCTGATCAAATAAAGACTGTGTTTATTACCCCGTACGGGCGTATTGCTATCGCACCATGCCATTCGGCCTGCGTAACGCATGGGCAACGTACCAGAGATGTATGCAAAAATGTCTACATGACTAGATAGGAAAAAATGTACAAGTATATGTAGATGATGTGGTTATCAAAACCAAAGAGAGCAAAACGCTACTGGATGATATTCGACAGACATTCGCGAACTTGAGAAGGTTCCGAATGAAGCTTAACCCGGAAAAATGCACCTTCGGTGTACCATCTGGAAAACTACTCGGTTTTCTCGTATCTAGCCGAGGTATAGAGGCCAACCCAACCAAGATAAGAGCGGTAGAAAGGATGGAATTGCCGAGATGTCTAAATGACGTACAGAAGTTCACGGGTTGCCTGGCCTCTCTTAGCCTATTTGTATGTCGGCTGGGAGAGAAGGCGCTACCACTATATCAACTGATGAAAAAATCTGATAAGTTCATTTGGACACCGCAAGCAGATAATGCATTTCATGAACTGAAGAATATGTTGGTCACAGCACCAATCTTAACCTCTCCATTGTCAAAAGAGCCTATGTTACTTTACATAGCTGCCACAAACAGAGTGGTAAGTGCAGTGATCGGTGTGGAACGAATTGAAGATGATAAATCAGTACACAGGCCGGTATATTACCTAAGCGAGGTACTATCGGCCTCAAAACAAAATTACCCACATTATCAGAAGATGGCATATGGAGTATACATGTCGGCAAAGAAACTTAAACATTACTTAGAAGAGCACCCGATCAAAGTGATCTGTGAAGCGCCCATAGCCGACATACTGGGCAACAAAGATGCAAGCGGCTGAATAGCAAAATGGGCAATTGAATTGTCACCTTATGCTCTGCAATTCGATAGGAGAGATGCGATCAAATCTCAGGCTGTGGCCGACTTCTTCGTGGATTGGGACGAGGTACAATATGAGCCACCATTACCAGATCCGAATTATTGGACAATGCAATTCGACGGTTCCAAGCTGAGAAATGGCTTGGGGGCAGGGATAGTGTTAACCTCGCCAAAAAAAGATCAGCTGAAATATGTGCGGCAAATACATTTTGCCGCATCAAACAATGTAGCCGAGTATGAAGCACTCGTCCATGGATTGAAGGTGGCAAAAGAGATTGGAATATGCTGGATCTTATGCTACGGAGATTCAGATCTAGTAGTACAACAAGTATTAGGCAATTGGGATGCTCTAGATGCCAATATGGCCTTATATAGATTCCATGTGCAAAAACTCAGTGGATACTTCGATGGATGTGAATTTCATTGTAACATCCCTAAATTCAAATTCCAAAACTCATTCATATCATCCTTGCATCCATCATCATCTAGGGTTTTTCTTAAATTCACTTTAGAAACAGGAGCATTTGTGGCTTATTATTTTATGTATGGAAACCCTAGCCTTGTGCTACTTGTTGTTGAGAAAAGTACTATTTCTCCTTCATTATTGTTAGAACCCAAACACAAGTGATTTCCAAAAACTTGAGCAAAGTATCAAGCAAAATATGAAATTAAAACAAATTATATGCCTATTATCATAAAGGCATAGTTTTAATTTATTTTCAAAAAGACCCAAGTGTTCTGAAGTATTCAGATGTGTTTTGACACTTATTTAAGAACAAGATTTATTGTATAAAAGTCCTGTAAAGATTTGGATTCAAACAGATTTGAATTTGGGTTTAAAAACCATTTCTAGAAATTCAATCAGAAAAAGAAAAGGAATAAAGAAGAAAAAAATAGCCAAACCAGCCAATCTGGCCGACCCAGCCCAACACGGCCCAGCTAGCCCAGCAGCTCTCACCCCGCGAACCGTTTTCTTTACCCACCCCCGCACCCACCGAGCGGCTGACAGGAAGGACCCGCTCCCACTCCCCTCTCTCGCTGACAACCGCGGCCCACTCGAGCATCGTCGTCTCCACCCGCACGAACAGTTCATCCCCAAATCAGCGCGGCCGTTTCCTGTTTGATTGCGCAGCTTAAATTCGCGTTAAGGCACGAGTAATTATCGCTCGCATACTGGCTACTTAAACCCCCTCTGCCCCCTCTCTCTTCTCCCCCGAACCCCAAGCCCAGAGCGCCCCCAGGCTGCACAAATTGCTCTCTACAACCCCGCCGTCTCCGACGAGCTGCCGCAGCGATTCCGGCCAACACCGACCACCCCTCTGCCTCTACTTCACGCGAGTGGATTCCGCTTGACCTCACGCATCGCCTAGTACTCCTGGTTCGCCCGCGCGTGACCCAGAACGTTGGCAACGCAAACGACTGACCGCCACCGTCTTCAGCGTCAACTCCGACGAGCTCCAGTGGTAATTCCAGACCGCCCCAAGCCTTTTCCTTCACGCACGCGTATTCTCCGTAAACTCCTGCGTCTAACCACACCCTCTGCTTGACTTCTCGTAATTGGCAGTGTCGCCTTCGACCTCGAACGGAACCACCTGACGCCAGACTCAACTCCGACGAGGAATCATCCCCGTGTCAGCACGCCCCTTCGCAAACCAACACCACCTTGAGCTTCAGCAGCCTCGTGCGAATCTGGTATGACCCTTCTCCCTCTCGCGGACGACCTGGAACGCTAGCGTCGCCGTAGACTGAGCGCTCCGCCGCTCGCTGACGCCGCGCGCCGCCAGGACATGGTCACTTGCTCGCGCACCGTTGGATCTTGATCCAAGCGTTAGGATAGATTCATTAATCGGCGAAGAGCTACGCGATCTGGAACGTGCGATCTATTTAGATCCTACGGCTGCAGAGCTCGATCCGGTGCGAACCGGTACGCGCCAGTCACAACACGACGCGTGGCTAAGAATAGATCTAAAAACAGATTACAAATCAGAATTTGATCCAATTTTCAAATGCTTATAACTTTTGAATTCCACGTTGGAATTTTGCAAACTTTATACCGTTGGATTCAGGGAATCAAAGCCTTTATGATTATGCAAAGTGTTTAACAAATAGTAACCATTAAAATGACTTTGTTTGTAGAAACATGTTTAAGGCTAATTTGAGAATAGGTTTGTTTAGTAATTTGTTTTGGTGCCAAATAAGTTTGATTTGGAAAAACTTGTGTCTTGTTAAGTTTCGGTAAACATGCACATGCTTGGTAGAGTTTTCAAAATCACCACTTAGTAAATTCTTGCATGCATGCATTCATATTATTTTTGATTGTATATAATTGTGTGTAATGGTGTGCTACAAATTTTTGTGTAGATTTTGCTAGTGATTGTGATTGTGAGGAGTGCTACTCTCCACATTACCAAGGCAAGTGATATTTTCATGAATATTCCTTTCCCATATTTTGTATTAGCATTAGATATTTTGCTAAGTCTTGCATGCTACTTTTTCCAAATGCTAAGTTGGGAAATCCTAAGTAGTGTAGAATTGTAGCATTGCTAGGGAATTTCCTAAGTTAAGTTACTATGCCATGCTTAGCCTAGCTAGTAGAAAACAGGGGTTGGTAAAGTATGTACATGCTATAGTGACATAATTCTAAGTCTTTTGGGACTCATGCTTTTCTTAATAAAACAACTAAGTCAATGAACTTCCTGGGTGGAATGGGACTTGAATGGTGGTTTTTGGTTGAGTGGTTACACAAGGCCATGGACTTGGCTTGTGTATCTCACTTGTGGTATGCCACCCAGGCACAAAGGGATTTGGAGGCCAAGTGTTGAGAAAGCTTACAGTGCAACCACTTTGGCAATATGGGCTCTGCCATGATCATATAGGTTGCTAGACTTAGTCACTTGGACAGTTGGTGGTAGTGGGAATGATAGGTTGGAGCGCGTCCATTTGACTAAGGAAAGGCTTCTGAAAGGTCCTGTCTTGGGAAACCAAGTCTGGTGGGGAAAGTGCACAACCTCTGCAGATGGAAAACCTAAGTACTTAGCCTAGTCCAAGGCAATGGACAACTTGAGCATCAAGACATGGAAGCTACAAGAATCTCATCACTCCAACTTCTAAGTAAAAATTGGTGGGTGAACAAGGGTGAAGGACCCCAATGTCTATTGGTGGTTTCTTGGGAATGTTTTGACAAAGAAAAACTTAGTGTTTTCAACTAATAGGGAAAACCTATTTTCAAGCAAAGCAAGCCAAGCTACACTTAGCCAAAATGCATATAGTAATGTAGTCCACTTAAAATTTACTAAGGTATCACTTGCCAATACTATTCCAAAGTATTGACCCTTTGTGGCTGTAACTTGTGATGTTGCAGGTTACTCCAATGATGAGTAGGAGTCATGAGTCTACACTCAACATGCTTGCCTGTGGCACATGAAGATGAGGACTTGTGTTTATTTACTTATTTCATAAACTCTTGTATTAGGCCTTTGGCCCTGAGTGTAAAAGACTATGTTTTATCTCTGGAATGAATGTAATAAACGACCTTTGTATCTGTGTACTTCATCTTAAACTGTGGATGCTAGCATTGATCCAGGGACTAGCATTGCAATCACAGGGATCCTTTCCTTTACAAAGGAGGGGTCTAACAGATGGTATCAGAGCACTGTGTTGCCTGTAGGATTATGACCCTAGGGTTGGAAAACCACTAAGGAAAATTTTTCAACTACTTCTACACTTGTCTATTCTTCTCGTAAAACTTTTCTAATCTCCTCATTCTCATCTCCATTTGTAGATGAACTCCATCAACAAAGCCGTGAAGAAAGGGCCACTCATGACCATGACCTTGGAGTGTGAAACTGAGTTTCCCAAGATTCTCAAGGACCTCATGGTGGCAATGGAAGCACATGGTGCAGCTATATACAAAGGCTTTCCAGTGATGGATGAAGGAGTGGAGTATTGGTGGGTGCAACTTCACTTGTACAAAAACAAGGAAGACAGCCACAAAGAAAGGGGATTTTGCATGTACACCAACACTGTAATGCACACCACATTCTTTGAGTCAGCCAGAGATGCAGCTTGGAGGACTATCAAAGAACTAAGTGCTAGAGTCAAGTGCAGAATGCTCAACCTCCAAAAAGACTTAGAGAAAGAGAAGGAACTTACCCAAGAGTTGGAAGCCACCAACCAAGAGTTAAGGGGAGATATAATAGACTTAGTGATGGAATCATGTGAACAAGATAGGTGGATTGCCTCTAGGAACATTGTGATAGCCACCAGATCCAGCGAGATAGGATTGTGAGCACACTTCATTAGATGGACCACCATCTATCACCTTATTTTCCAAAAATGATACCTTAAATAAGTATGGACCTTGATTGATGTAATGGACTTATGTGTACATGACTTGTGTGATGTTTGTGTTCCATGGATATGTATGAAATGTTTGTCTTGTTTTATCTTAAATTGTGCTGTTCTAACTTTTTAATCTTATAAATAGATGCCTATTACCATCAGCACTGTTGAGGAGTTCCAGGTTACCCGTTTCGGCCCTCGTATCGTTGAGCTTACCACTTTGCTCGACCTCCCTCTTCCCACCATCACGGTGCACCCACTCACCAAGTTCGAGAGGAAGGACCTCTGGGGCTTCAAGGTGAACCAGCCCGGACGCCAGACGGAGCCTACTACGGAGTCCATCGTCTTCAAGCTGATGCACGACGACAGGGAGAGAGGCATGGACGTAGTCATGCAGGACCTGATAGGACGTCTGTTAGGCCGTCACTCCCGACAGGTTAGGGGCACTCACTTCCACGTCTTCGGAAGGCGTGACGATGATGGAGAGTCTATTGACTATGAGGACGACTCGAGGGACGCGGCAGAGCCGATACGTCTCTATCTCCAGGACTTAGAGTCTCTCATCAGGCACGTGGACACGGACAGGACGAACGTCATGCTCAGCAATGACGAGCTCCAGGTGCAGCTTCGCGAGAAGGACAAGCTTTTCGCACAGCAGGATGAGATGGTCAAGGAAATGGAGACGAAGTTCGAGGCCCAGGACCGCAAGTTCAAGAGTCAGGAGAAACGCGTCCAGGATAGGAACAAGAGGATCCGGGACATGACCGAGGAACTGAAGTCCAAGGATTTCGAGCTAGAGCAGCAGCAGATGGTTATTGAGAGGCTTCGCTCCCAGAAGAGGGCTCTCAAGGCCAAGGTCGATTCCTTGACCACTACGATTGAGGAGAACAAGACCGCGATGGAGAACGCAGGTCTTACCTTCGTCGAGGAGGAGATTGATGCTGATGAGTAGACTTGACTACTCGTTTATCTTTCATATTCGTACTTGTTATTTGTGAACTTATTATTGGACCATCCGACATGTGGATGGCTTGCCACTTGTGTGTTTTATTTCGAGAACCTTGTTATTCTGTTGTTGAGCTTTTATCCTTGAGTTGCATGCTATGTGTTTGCTTGTGATGTATTGTGCATAAAACATCTATGGGTATCTCATTCTTATCTATTTGAACAAACCACAGATGCCTCCCCGTCGCGCAAACCCCAACCCCAACAACATCACCCCGGAAATGCAACAAATGATGAATGCACAAACACAGCTTATGCAGATGATGACAACATTCATCCAAAACCAGAATAACAACAACAACAACCCCAATAACAACAACAACAATAACAACAACAACAACAACAACCCTCCGGGTTTTGATATGCTCACCAGATTTCTGCGATTGAGGCCAGCAAAGTTTTCGGGGACAACTGATCCCGTGGTGGCCAATGACTGGCTACGTTCTGTGAACAAGGACTTAGTGACCGTGGGCTGCACGGATGCTGAAAAGGTCAGGTTCACAGCGCATCTGTTGGAAGGACCAGCCGCCACATGGTGGGACAACTTCCAAATCACCACTCCTATCGATGAGGTGACTTGGGCTATCTTTGAAGATGGTTTTCGCACTGCTCATATCTCATCAGGAATGATGAGCCTGAAAAAGGAGTTTCACAACCTGAAGCAGCGCCACCGCAGCGTGGCTGAATATATAGAAGAGTTCAACAATCTGGCGCGCTATGCACCGAATGAGGTTGACACAGATGCGAAAAGAAAGGAAAAGTTTCTGGAGGGATTGAATGATGAGCTGAATCTGCAGCTGTCTGTGGCATATGTTCCAACTTATCAGTCTTTGTGTGACAAGGCTGCTATTTTGGAGAGTAAAATGAAGCAAGTCGAGAGTAGAAAGAGGAAACACTCCGACAAGCACAGCTCGGGATCGTCTCACAAACGATCTCACTATGATGACAGTGGCAGCTCGGGATCCCACAAGCATGGGAAATTCAACAAGCACCACAACCACAACCGTCATGACAACAAGCATCACCGCAGTCATGACAATGATAAGTACAAGAACCACAAGAGTGGACATAAGAGCCACCACAATGGTAGTGGAAGTGGAAGTCAGCCTGCAAAAAGGTACATCAGTCAGGTTGAGTGCTTCAAATGCAAGAAGCTGGGGCATTATGCTAATGAGTGACCTGAGAAGAAAGTTGAAGGACCTAACAAGCCCAATCCTTTTCAGAAAGGACAGGTTAACCACATCAATGTGGAGGAGGTCTATGAGGAGCCGGATGCCGTTGCTGGTAAGTTCAGACTCAATTCCATTCCAGCATTTGTACTCTTTGACACTGGTGCATCTCATTCATTCATATCAAAAGCATTTGTTGATAGAAATGGGTTTGCATCTGAAAACATTGGGTGTCCAATAAAAGTTAGTTCTCCGGGTGGAGATATGATAGTAAGTCTTGGATGCCGGGATCTTGTCATAGAGTTTGGAAAGCATAAGTTTCCAGTGAGCCTGATAATCCTAGATTCCTAAGGACTAGACGTGATTTTGGGAATGGATTGGATGGCTAAGTATGAAGGAGTACTAGATTGTGCTAATCGTACTGTTGCACTCACAACCCCAGAAGGAAAAACAATAAAATTCAGGTCAAACTTTGAATCCAAATGAAGTAAGCTGAATTCTCTTAAGGGGGTTAGCATGGATAGTGTACCAATTGTGTGTGAGTATCCGGATGTATTTCCGGAAGAATTACCAGGAATGCTTCCAGATAGAGATGTGGAGTTTATAATAGATTTGGTACCAGGTTCTGGACCAAGAGCAAAGAGACCTTATAAAATGTCAGTGGACGAACTAAAGGAACTCAAGAAGCAACTAGGAGAACAGTTGCAGAAAGGATTTATCCAACCAAGTTCTTCATCTTGGGGAGCTCCAGTTTTATTCGTGGAAAAGAAGGATAGAACACAAAGATTATGCATTGACTACCGTTCTCTCAACGAGGTAACCATCAAGAACAAATATCCTTTGCCAAGAATCAACGACTTGTTTGATCAGCTAGAAGGAGCATGTGTGTTCTCGAAGATTGATCTCCGGTCAGGTTATCTTCAACTCAAGATAAGAGAGCAAGACATATCGAAGACCGCATTCACCACAAGGTATGGATTGTATGAGTACACTGTGATGCCTTTTGGTTTAACCAACGCTCCGGCATACTTCATGAATATGATGAACAAGGTGTTCATGGAATTTCTCGACAAGTTTGTTGTCGTTTTCATCAATGACATCTTGGTCTACTCCAAGAGCAAGGAAGAACATGAAAGACACTTACGCTTGATACTTGAGAAACTGAGGGAACATAAACTTTATGCCAAATTCAGCAAGTGTGAGTTCTGGTTAGAGGAAGTTGGTTTTCTTGGTCATGTTATGACAAAGAATGGTGTGGCAGTTGATCATGCTAAAGTTTCAGTTGTGACTGAATGGGAATCTCCTAAGAACGTAAAAGAAGTTCGCAGTTTCCTTGGTTTAGCAGGTTACTACAGAAGGTTCATTGAAAATTTCTCAAAGGTTGCTAAACCAATGACTGAATTGTTAAAGAAGGACAAGAAATTTGCATGGTCTGAAGGTTTTGAAGTCAGTTTCCAAGAATTAAAGAAGAGACTTGTGACAGCACTAGTTCTATGTCTGCCAGATTTGGAAAAGGATTTCCAAGTATATTGTGATGCGTCTCATCAAGGTTTGGTTGCCGTACTTATGCAAGACGGTAAAGTTGTGGCCTATGCCTCGAGACAACTCAAAACTCATGAAGTAAACTATCCTACTCATGATTTGGAGTTAGCCTCTGTCGTCCATGCACTCAAAACATGGAGACATTACCTTTTGGGAAAGCGTTGTGAAGTGTTCACCGATCAAAAGAGTTTGAAGTATATCTTCACCCAGAAGGAAATCAATATGATACAAAGAAGATGGTTAGAGCTTATCAAGGATTACGACTTAAGTTTGCAATACCACCCCGGTAAAGCAAATGTAGTAGCAGATGCTCTAAGTCGTAAGACGTTTGTAAATGGCCTTACCAAAGGAGAATTGCCAGATGACTTGTGTAAGCAATTCAAAGAACTCAGATTGGAGATTGTGCCTGAAGGACATCTCATGTCCTTAGATGTTCAACCCACTTTATTGGACAAGATCCGAGAAGCTCAGAAGACTGATAAGGAAATTGAAAATATTAAGGAAAATATTAGTCTAGGGAAAGCTAAGAGTTTGCATATAGACGAACAAGGTACCTTATGGCACGGGAAACGTATTTGTGTTCCACAAGACCCGGAGTTGCGGAAACTGATTTTACAAGAAGGCCACAACTCTCCGTATTCTATTCACCTGGGTAACACCAAAATGTACATGGACATGAAAGAAAGATTTTGGTGGAACAATCTCAAAAGGGACATCGCCGAACATATTGCTTTGTGTGATGTGTGTAGTAGAGTGAAAGCGGAGCATCAGAAACCAGGAGGTTTGCTTCAACCACTGCCTATTCCTGAGTGGAAGTGGGAAAATATTGGTATGGATTTCATTACCGGATTACCAAGGACCAGGTCAGGGTATGATTCCATATGGGTAGTAGTGGATCGCTTAACTAAAGTGGCTCATTTTATACCCGTGAAGACAACTTATACAAGTGCCAAGTTAGCTAAAATCTACATGAGCAGAATTGTATGCCTTCACGGTGTGCCTAAGAGTATTGTGTCAGATAGAGGAACTCAGTTCACTTCTCACTTTTGGAGACAGCTCCATGAATCTTTGGGAACGAGATTGGAATTCAGCACGGCTTTTCATCCTCAAACTGATGGACAAACAGAAAGGACTAATCAAATTCTTGAAGACATGTTGAGGGCATGTGCCCTAGACTATGGAGCAAGTTGGGATGAAAGTCTGCCTTACGCAGAGTTCTCTTATAATAACAGTTACCAATCTAGCATTGGGATGGCACCATTTGAGTTTCTCTACGGAAGGAAGTGTACCACCCCATTGCTATGGAATAGTATGGGAGAGAGAAGTTTGTCTGGACCGGATCTTATCAAAGACGCAGAGGAGAAAGTCAAATTGGTTAAGGACAGGTTAAAAATAGCACAGTCCCGACAGAAAAGCTACGCAGATTCTAAGCGTAGAGAAGTCACCTACGAAGTTGGGGATAGAGCTTATCTTAGAGTATCACCTCTTCGTGGAGTGAAAAGATTTGGAGTCAAAGGAAAGTTGGCACCAAGATATGTTGGGCCATTCAAGATTCTAAGTCGCAAGGGAGAAGTTGCATATGAAGTTGAATTACCGGAATCTCTGTCAGCTGTCCATAATGTGTTCCATGTGAGTCAGCTTAAGAAATGTCACCCAGAGATGGAAGAATCTTCTTTGAAGGATACCATACCTTTGGAAGAAGTTCAACTAGAAAGTGATCTCACCTATGAGGAAAAGCCTGTCAAGATTCTTGAGACCGCAGAAAGAATCACAAGGACAAAAACTATCAAGTTTTGCAAAGTACAATGGAATCATCATTCCGAAGAGGAAGCAACATGGGAAAGAGAAGATGATCTTCGGAAAGACCACCCTCACCTATTTGCTAGCCAATCCGAATCTCGAGGGCGAGATTCATCTTAAGGGGGTTAGATTTGTAACATCCCTAAATTCAAATTCCAAAACTCATTCATATCATCCTTGCATCCATCATCATCTAGGGTTTTTCTTAAATTCACTTTAGAAACAGGAGCATTTGTGGCTTATTATTTTATGTATGGAAGCCCTAGCCTTGTGCTACTTGTTGTTGAGAAAAGTACTATTTCTCCTTCATTATTGTTAGAACCCAAACACAAGTGATTTCCAAAAACTTGAGCAAAGTATCAAGCAAAATATGAAATTAAAACAAATTATATGCCTATTATCATAAAGGCATAGTTTTAATTTATTTTCAAAAAGACCCAAGTGTTCTGAAGTATTCAGATGTGTTTTGACACTTATTTAAGAACAAGATTTATTGTATAAAAGTCCTGTAAAGCTTTGGATTCAAACAGATTTGAATTTGGGTTTAAAAACCATTTCTAGAAATTCAATCAGAAAAAGAAAAGGAATAAAGAAGAAAAAAATAGCCAAACCAGCCAATCTGGCCGACCCAGCCCAACACGGCCCAGCTAGCCCAGCAGCTCTCACCCCGCGAACCATTTTCTTTACCCACCCCCGCACCCACCGAGCGGCTGACAGGAAGGACCCGCTCCCACTCCCCTCTCTCGCTGACAACCGTGGCCCACTCGAGCATCGTCGTCTCCACCCGCACGACCAGTTCATCCCCAAATCAGCGCGGCCGTTTCCTGTTTGATTGTGCATCTTAAATTCGCGTTAAGGCACGAGTAATTCTCGCTCGCATACTGGCTACTTAAACCCCCTCTGCCCCCTCTCTCTTCTCCCCCGAACCCCAAGCCCAGAGCGCCCCCAGGCTGCACAAATTGCTCTCTGCAACCCCGCCGTCTCTGAGGAGCTGCCGCAGCGATTCCGGCCAACACCGACCACCCCTCTGCCTCTACTTCACGCGAGTGGATTCCGCTTGACCTCACGCATCGCCTAGTACTCCTGGTTCGCCCGCGCGTGACCCAGAACGTTGGCAACGCAAACGACTGACCGCCACCGTCTTCAGCGTCAACTCCGACGAGCTCCAGTGGTAAGTCCAGACCGCCCCAAGCCTTTTCCTTCACGCACGCGTATTCTCCGTAAACTCCTGCGTCTAACCACACCCTCTGCTTAACTTCTCGTAATCGGTAGTGTCGCCTTCGACCTCGAACGGAACCACCTGACGCCAGACTCAACTCCGACGAGGAATCATCCCGTGTCAGCACGCCCCTTCGCAAACCAACACCACCTTGAGCTTCAGCAGCCTCGTGCGAATCTGGTATGACCCTTCTCCCTCTCGCGGACGACCTGGAACGCTAGAGCCGCCGTAGACTGAGCGCTCCGCCGCTCGCTGACGCCGCGCGCCGCCAGGACATGGTCACTTGCTCGCGCACCGTTGGATCTTGATCCAAGCGTTAGGATAGATTCATTAATCGGCGAAGAGGTACGCGATCTGGAACGTGCGATCTGTTTAGATCCTACGGCTGCAGAGCTCGATCCGGTGCGAACCGGTACGCTCCAGTCACAACACGACGCGTGGCTAAGAATAGATCTAAAAACAGATTACAAATCAGAATTTGATCCAATTTTCAAATGCTTATAACTTTTGAATTCCACGTTGGAATTTTGCAAACTTTATACCGTTGGATTCAGGGAATCAAGGCCTTTCTGATTATGCAAAGTGTTTAACAAATAGTAACCATTAAAATGACTTAGTTTGTAGAAACATGTTTAAGGCTAATTTGAGAATAGGTTTGTTTAGTAATTTGTTTTGGTGCCAAATAAGTTTGATTTGGAAAAACTTGTGTCTTGTTAAGTTTCTGTAAACATGCACATTCTTGGTAGAGTTTTCAAAATCACCACTTAGTAAATTCTTGCATGCATGCATTCATATTATTTTTGATTGTATATAATTGTGTGTAATGGTGTGCTACAAATTTTTGTGTAGATTTTGCTAGTGATTGTGATTGTGAGGAGTGCTACTCTCCACATTACCAAGGCAAGTGATATTTTCATGAATATTCCTTTCCCATATTTTGTATTAGCATTAGATATTTTGCTAAGTCTTGCATGCTACTTTTGCCAAATGCTAAGTTGGGAAATCCTAAGTAGTGTAGAATTGTAGCATTGCTAGGGAATTTCCTAAGTTAAGTTACTATGCCATGCTTAGCCTAGCTAGTAGAAAACAGGGGTTGGTAAAGTATGTACATGCTATAGTTAAATAATTCTAAGTCTTTTGGGACTCATGCTTTTCTTAATAAAACAACTAAGTCAATGGACTTCCTGGGTGGAATGGGACTTGAATGGTGGTTTTTGGTTGAGTGGTTACACAAGGCCATGGACTTGGCTTGTGTATCTCACTTGTGGTATGCCACCCAGGCACAAAGGGATTTGGAGGCCAAGTGTTGAGAAAGCTTACAGTGCAACCACTTGGCAATATGGGCTCTGCCATGATCATATAGGTTGCTAGAACTTAGTCACTTGGACAGTTGGTGGTAGTGGGAATGATAGGTTGGAGCGCGTCCATTTGACTAAGGAAAGGCTTCTGAAAGGTCCTGTCTTGGGAAACCAAGTCTGGTGGGGAAAGTGCACAACCTCTGCAGATGGAAAACCTAAGTACTTAGCCTAGTCCAAGGCAATGGACAACTTGAGCATCAAGACATGGAAGCTACAAGAATCTCATCACTCCAACTTCTAAGTAAAAATTGGTGGGTGAACAAGGGTGAAGGACCCCAATGTCTATTGGTGGTTTCTTGGGAATGTTTTGACAAAGAAAAACTTAGTGTTTTCAACTAATAGGGAAAACCTATTTTCAAGCAAAGCAAGCCAAGCTACACTTAGCCAAAATGCATATAGTAATGTAGTCCACTTAAAATTTACTAAGGTATCACTTGCCAATACTATTCCAAAGTATTGACCCTTTGTGGCTGTAACTTGTGATGTTGCAGGTTACTCCGATGATGAGTAGGAGTCATGAGTCTACACTCAACATGCTTGCCTGTGGCACATGAAGATGAGGACTTGTGTTTATTTACTTATTCCATAAACTCTTGTATTAGGCCTTTGGCCCTGAGTGTAAAAGACTATGTTTTATCTCTGGAATGAATGTAATAAACGACCTTTGTATCTGTGTACTTCATCTTAAACTGTGGATGCTAGCATTGATCCAGGGACTAGCATTGCAATCACAGGGATCCTTTCCTTTACAAAGGAAGGGTCTAACATTCATCATATACCTCGGGAAGAAAATGACGCCGCAGACACGCTGTCAAAACTCGGATCAACCAGGCAATCAATTCCCCCAGGTATCTCCCTAGAGCACCTGAGAAAACCATCAATAACACCATCACCAGAGTCCGAATCCATCTTTATCCCGGCGAAATCAAGAGAAGATAGTATGCCGATGGAAGTTGACAAATAGTGTAACCCGGAGTTTCCGAAAGTGAACCCGCCGATACACGGATGGATATGGAAAAATCTGAGGTGGTTATGTCGGCGGAAAATATGGAAATAGATAGTGAGATTATCCCAGAGAAAATCATGCCAACATGGGCGCAACCCATATTTTCCTTCCTCAAGGATGCGACTTTGCCGAATAACGAGGTACTGGCTAGACAGGCAGTGAGAAGAGCTAAAGCTTATACAATCATAAACAATGAGCTGTATAAAAGGAGCATCACAAGCATGCTGCAAAGATGTGTGGATTCGGCGGAAGGCCAGGATATTCTCCTAGATATACATCAAGGAGAGTGCGGGCATCACGCTTCGTCCAGAGCTTTAGTGGCCAAAGCATTCAGTCATGGATTTTATTGGCCAACAGCGTTGAAAGAGGCCAAAGAATTGGTGGAAAAATGTAATGGTTGCCAGAGATATGCCAGCAAGATACATATGCCATCGTCCGAGTTAAAAACGATACCAATTACTTGGCCGTTTTCTGTGTGGTGCTTAGATATGGTGGGACCATTCAAGCCGGCCCGGGGCGAGATGACCCACATTTTAGTCATGGTCGACAAATTCACGAAGTGGATTGAAGTGAAACCAATAAAAAAATGTGATGGACCAACAACAGTAAAATTCCTCAAAGATATTATCTTGAGATATGGTTACCCACACAGTGTTATTACAGACAATGGCACAAACTTTGCTGAAGGGGCCTTTGCTAGATTCTGTCAAGAAAAACACATAAGACTAGATGTCGCCTCGGTGGCTCACCCAGCATCTAATGGGCAAGTAGAAAGATCCAATGGACTAGTATTGTCCGGAATAAAACCCCGACTCGTCGAACCACTGCAAAGGTCGGCAGGGTGTTGGATCGAGGAACTACCAGCAGTACTATGGAGCCTCAGAACTACCCCAAATAGGTCAACAGGGTATACCCCATTTTTTCTGGTATATGGAGCAGAAGCCGTGCTTCCAGCCGACATAATACATGACTCGCCAAGAGTTACCCAGTATACAACCGCTGAGGTAAATGAGATAGCTCGGCAAGATGATGTCGATCTACTAGAAGAAGCCAGGGAGTTGGCACTATCAAGATCAGCTATTTATCAGCAGGACTTACGGCGATATCACAGCAAGAAAGTCAATCCAAGAGTGTTTAAAGAAGGAGATTTGGTTCTTCGGCTAGTACAACGCACAGCCGGCATGCACAAACTATCGCCCCCATGGGAGGGACCATTCATCGTGAGCAAAGCATTGCACAATGATGCATATTACCTAATTGATGCTCAGTCATCAGAAAAGAACAAGGCAAACAAAGCTAGCGAGGAATCGAAAAGACCATGGAACATAGCTTTACTTCGTCCATTTTACTCGTAGGAGTCATCTAAGATACGTTGTAATGTGACGCTTCAGGTCAAAGTATCGACTATGTATTAAACCTCGGCACCTTGAGCAGTGACTCGGGGACTGCCCTATGTTATTTCTTATTTTGGGTTATGTATTAAACCTCGGCACCTTGAGCAGTGACTCGGGGACTTCCCTATGTTATTTCTTATTTTGGGTTATGTATTAAACCTCGGCACCTTGAGCAGTGACTCGGGGACTGCCCTATGTTACTTCTCATTTTTAGGTTATGTACTAAACCTCGGCACTTTGAGTTATGCACTTTGAGCAGTGACACGGGGACTGCCCAACGTTATTTTTTATTCCTGAATTATGTGTTAAATTTCAGGACCTCGAGCAGGGAACTCGGGGACTATAATATATTATCCCTTATCGCGAATTAGGCATTAAAACCTCGATTTCTAGAGCACTGACTAGGGAATTGCCCCATGATGGTCACCCGTTACAAAAATGGGTATTAAACTTCGGCACCCCGAACGGTAGGTCAAAAGTTACCTTGAACGATATTATTTCGCTTTCCCCAAATATGGGCTTCGAGATTTATAGCTCGGATAGAGATCAACAACACAATGGTTGAGCCGTCGAACTTATAAAGGCCAGACAATATTAAACGTCGAACTAAGGTGGGTCAAATGAAAACACGCAATCCGAACTTATGATATTGAAGGCCACCAAAGCAAAGATTTAAACCAACAAGATCTGTTTAGACAGACTAATAACGATCACCATCATACGTGCCTCAGCGGCAAAAGGCAAAAGAGGTTCATACCACATAGAAAGTTGGACAATTGTTTCACACACATCATATGCCCGGCATACCAGGGATAAGAAATAACTTAAAGTTCTTTGAACCTAAGGGGCAGCGACTTGGTCAGGCACTAGGCGCTCCGAGGTAGACGGCACCTCGGCCGAAGTTGCTTCGCCCTCCACAGAACCAGGAGCGACTTCGGGGGAAGCCCGGTGCTGTTGAGAAACATTAGCTTGAGCTTGAGAATGCCCAGTCCCTTTGGAAGATGATCGCGCGTCGCCGTCCCCATCCGAGCTTGCGCTGGAATCACCAGAAGTGTCCGAGTCTCCCTCACCCTCGTCCTATTCGTCCGAATTATCATCAGAGGCATCTTCGACTTCGACGTCATCCGCAAGGTTAGGAAGGAAACTCGGCCCTTCAATCCAGTTATGAAAGTCAGCATACTCAACAAGCTGGAAGGCACGAGCTTGTCGGCAAGCGACGAATTCTGGATCCTCAACCCAACGGGATCCAGTGCGCAAGTTTATCAAGGTATCGAGCGAAATATCCTCGTACCATGACATAATGACTGTGAGCGCCATATCAGCACCAGCTCGTCCAGCGGACTCCCTCCAAAGATTTAACTGGTTCTGGGATGCCATTAATCTTTCCACCAGTATCTTGATCTCATCAATATCAGGAGTTCCAGAAGTATTCGGCCAGAGAACATGGTAGGCCCGAATGGCTGCTTGCACCAAATCCCTGCCCATAATCTTCATCGGACCAACAGCAGCACCAACGGCAACCAAGAAATCTTCCATCGAGTATTCTGGGCTCGCATCTGCGGGAACACCTCGGCGCACGCGATCACTAATCACCGCTCTAGAGCTCACGGGCTTAGCTTCCGGAAAATGGTCTGCGCAGAATAAAAGTATATCACTCAAAAGTAAGAAAGAGAAGAAGATAACTCGGCCACGGTCAGAGACTTACGATGAATATAGCTCAGCATTTTCTGAAGATCTTGAGCCCAATCAACCTTGGTCTTCTCAAAGCAAGTGATCTCCTCGCTCATCGCCCGTGTCTTAAGTTCGGCAGCCTCAAGGAGTTCTTTATTTTTCTGCAATTCCAGAGCTAGCCGATTCTTCTCTTCGGAGAACTCCTGGTCAACTTTCTCTAACTCAGACTTCTGAGAGAGCTTGAGGGACTCCACCTCGGCGCGCAAGCGAATTATCTTGTCATCTTTCTCTTTCAGCTGCGTCGAGTGAGTAACGGCTTGCTCTAAAAAATGCAGCATCATATCAGGCATAGGTATGCATTCTTGATGTGACGCTGCAAGAGTTTGTAACTCGGCTATACCAAAGCCAAAAGGTTAAAAGGAACCCGGGATAAGTTTCGAACGGAAATCTGTAAAGAGAAAGGGTAACTAACCTTCCAGGGCCTTGACTTTCTTCTCAAGACGGATATTAAGATTGTTGATATTACCTATTCACCAGCAAAATGAGCTAACACCTCAAGTCGAAAATAATAAGAACTTTAGGGACAATACAAAAGTTTGTTAACTTACCATCTTTCTTCACCACGGGAACAACTTTTTCATACTTATCTTGCAATTTCTTATGTGCGAAAAGCAGCCTTTGGAATTCGGCGGTCCGCCGATCATGCGCAACCTAAGCGACAAAATAAATAGCAGTGAGATACTCGAAGCTAAGACAGATCCGAATCAAGCAAAGCTTAACTCGGACCTAGGTGGCTGGATATTCGAAGTTAGGACAGATACGAATCAAGCAAAGCTTAACTCGGACCTAGGTGGCTAGATATTCGAAGCTAAGCCAGATCCGAATCAAGCAAAGCTTAACTCGGACCTAGGTGGCTGGATATTTGAACACTAGGATAGATCCAAATTAAGCAAAGCATAACTCAGATCTTGATGACTGGATATTCGAACACTAAGACAAAACCGAAACAGGCAAAGCCTAATAAAACTTCCAAACGAATAACAAGTTATTCGGTTGCAAGCTTCGGGGACTAGAGTATATATAATATCATTCGAATGACTAATCAAACGTCAATAAAAACAATTACCTCGTTCATCTTATCACTGTCAAGCACGATCTTGGCAGCCAGATGCAAGCGATTACTGATGTCGGAAAGTTGAAATGGCTGACTGCTTGGATTGCCCTCGAGCTGATCAGCAGCGTTCCAATTATTGGCATACTCAACCAACGAGCCGAGGTTGTTCCCACTCTCAGTACGAGTCAGGACTTTACCTCGGACGCATTGTGTAACCATCTCCGCCGCGGGACTCTTGTGAAGAGTGAGCTGAGTATCAGCGGCCGGGGTGATAACAGTCTTGGCAGACGAAACCCCCTTGCGGAGCGCATCGGCAATTGTAGCTTGAGAAGACCTAGCAAGCCCTTTATGAGACGAGGGAGGTTTGGTGACGACGACCTTCTTGGCCTTAGAAGAGGCGTCGGAAGGAGCCGCTACCTTGGCACTAGGGGTGGTGTCTTTGGAAACAGGAGGAACTATAGTTTCTGAGGGCGCCGAGATGGTGATATCCTCGGCTGGAGTTGGAGTTGTGGTTGAAACTGCGCGGGCCAAAGGAGTCTCGGGGGAAACTCCGGTGTTCACGATGGGGGCACCGGGTTCGGAAGGAGGATCAACTGTCCGGGTTACGTTGGCATCAGCAACGGTAACCACAGGTGCATCTTGCCGAGGTAATGTTTGACTCGGAGCAGGAGGAGAGTCCACGCGAGCTGGACTAGGAACTCTGGTATCTTTAGGAGGCGGAGGAGAAGGCAGTCGAGTAGTATGACTCGTCATGCTTGGACCACTGGGCTTAACAGAAAGAGGAGCGCTGCAAAATCACATAAAGTCAAATCAAAGGACGGAAAAAGAGAAACTAGAAATACAAATGAAAATGAGCGTACCCAGTAACTCCGGGCATAGTTTTACGCTTCGGAAGGTGCTGGGATGACTTTTTAGTTCGCTTCTTGGGAGCGGCTTCGGAGGCACCCGTTGGAGCGGCACGCTTCCGCGAGGTAGCAGAAGGTTGGGAGGCGAGAGGCTCGGCATCGTGCACCTGACCGGCCTGATTAGCTGGGGAAGTAGAAGCCGGAAATGCATAAGAGATAGGCATTTCGGCAACTACCTCAAGAATTTGGACGTCGTCCGAATCACCTTCCTCCTCGTGAGCCGAGGCCTTGCCACGGGCACGAGCCAGTGCGAGGTCCGACTTGGGAACGAACTCCTCCGAGTCAGGTTCCCCGCTATCCGGGGTGTTCTGATCTGCGGTCCACGGGAAGGACAAAACCTCGGCATCTTCAATCTTCTGCTCCGCAAATCTCTGCAAGAAAAGAGACAAAGGAATTAGCAAAAGGAATCACAAACGCAATTGGGGGGCAAAACATAAATGCGTGAACTTACCTCGGGAGGGGGATTCCCGCGGGTGAACGGCTTCAGTCCCCAGGTCCAATCCTCCGGCATCTCCGTCTTAAAGATAGATCGGACACGCTTGAAAATAAGATAATTATCGAGCTCAACCGTTGAGACTCGGTTGGGATCAAGGGGACCGCTCATATAGCAGAGCTTGTGCGTGCGTTGCTGAAAAGGGCAGATCCGGCTGCTGACGAAGGTGGTCATCAGATCCTCGCCACGTAACCCGGCGTGGATCAGCTCCTTCAGCCGAATCTCAAAGGCCTCGGCCAGAGCATGGCTCTTCCTGGGATTATAAGTCCAGTTCTTCTTGGAAGGGGGGCCGATGGAGAAAGCAGGGAGCCGAATCTTGTCTTCCTTCCCAGAATTCTTGACATAGAAAAACGATCTATGCCATTTCTTGCATGACTCAAGACCAGCAACGCGAGGAAACTCGGATTTCCTCCGAGGTGTGATGGACGCTGCTCCACACTAGGTAAGCAATTTCTCGGAAGGATGAAGGGATTTGTCTGGAACGACATTGGATCGGATCTGGAAGAACTTGGACCATACATGCACAGACGGCCAGAGGCCGAAGTATCCTTCCGAGGCCGAGATAAAAGCGGATAGAGAAGTAATGGCGTTGGCCGGAAGATGATGCGGGTGCAGGCCGAAGTAATCGAGGAATTCCCTAGCAAAATTTCTAAGGGGAAGACCAACCCCGCGAGCGAAATGGGACATAAAAATGACGTACTCATCCTCGTTAAGAATGGGAGAAGATTCGCTGCCGGGTAAGCGACAGGCTACCTCGGCAGGAATGCGGCGAGTTCTAATTAACCACTCAACCTCTCGGCGGGTAACAGTGGAACCTTGCCAGGAGCCCCGCTCTGGACCAGACGCTGCATCGTCATCCTCGATGAGCGCGCCGCTAACGGAGCTTGACATAGGGTCGCCGGAGGAGTCCACGGAAGAGGAACTAGCGGTAGAGCAAAGCCTAGAGGTGTAGGGCCCCGTCGTGGTCCTAGTCGAAAACGGCGGCAGAGCGGAAAAGGAACCGCCGCGGGGAACCTAGAGGGCGGCAGACGCGTCTAGAGAAAAATCTAGGCAATGAAACCACAGAGAAACTCACCGGCGACGACGCCGAAGCAAGTGTACGTGGACGAGGTCGACAGAGCAGAGGGATTAGGGCCTCGCCGTCGAAGATTCCGATGAGCGCGCGGCCGCAGAAGCACGAACAGGCGCAAGGGAGAAAGGAGGAAGAAGGGCAACGATGAGCGAAGGAGGAAAGTAAATCCTCTAGCCTCGTGCCCCTTTTTATAACCGCGTGGCCTTGGTGGCAGTGGGATCGTGCGTGCGGGCGCTAACCGTGTAGATCATGTATGCGGCGTAACCGCTCGCGGCTGAGTGGAGCCACACCGACGACCACGCGACGCAGGAGAGGATCAGGCCTCCTGACCGATGTGGTGCGCGAGGCGTCGCAGTGCCGACGCGACAGGCGCGGTAATCACTGTAGCGTTGTTAGCGGGAACTGTAGAGGAACAAAAACTAGAGAAATAATGATGAGTGTTACACGTAGGATGAGGCGTACACAAGAAGCTAAACAGATACCTCGAACAAGAGAGAGTAACTCGGAAATGAGGATATGAGTATTGGGAAACTGATGTGGCCCGGCCGAGGTACGGACGGGACCACACCAGCTTCGGGGACTAATGTTGGGGAGGTGACCCCGGATAGGGTCAAGACGGGGAAGCCAAAAGGAGTTTCCCCGGTCTTATACCGAGTTACTGTTTATATCGGCCGAATCATGTAAAGGTCGGCCGATATGAGCATGACCATGACGTTTACCAGAGGGGATGTACGTTATTCGGCCGACGTACGAGTTAAGTCGGCCAGGCAAGTCCGAATAAGCCATAATGCAGGTGAAGGCCGAGCCGAGTTAAGCGAGGCAGGTCCGAATAACATGAAGCTTGCAGGAGAAGGAGGAGCCTAAAGTCAAACCCTAGCCTCGGGCTAGGGAGAATCTGAACAGAGCCAAGCGCAAAGGACAAGGCGCAGAGCAACAGAAGAGCAGAAGGAAGTCACGGAGGTGACAGTCCTGGAACCCGAGGCATGCAGGTGGGGCTCTCTGGAACTTTGTCGTCATTAGAAGGGGGACACGGAAAGGAGGTCGCCGAGTTACTATATTGGGACAAGCATATTCCTCGAATATGCTTGCCACGTCAGCCCTAGAGGAGCCAAGGCACCCCTTTATAAGGAGAAGCTTGGACCTTTGAGGGGGGATCGGCTCATTCAACACCGTTAGACCCGTAAAGTTCACCTTCTCTTCTTGCATGCATCTCAAGGAGCACTTGTAGTCCAAGAAAGGAGAAATAAAGATCTGTATGTTAGTCATTCGCGTGTAGAAATAACTACATCTTCCCTCCCCAGATCCCACTAGCATCCATTGGCCCCATACTTTAGCCTACCCATGGCATCTGTCGTGCCACTACCATGACAGTGCACGCATCATTCCTTCATAACACCAAAGACAAAAGTGTTTGTCGCTTAGAATGTCGAGTTTCTTGAGAAGGAATTTTTCCTGAAAAGTTAATTGGGAGGACAATAGAACTTTGATAAGGTTATTGAACCTTAGCTATGTGTGCTGAGTTGTGCAGTGCCAGAAAGTGTTCTGGAAGCAGCCACAATGCTCATGGCTCCCGTGCCTCAAAGGTTGTGGTCACGAAGATCTAAGTTCCTATTGAACCAAGTAGGTCGGGTAAAGAATCAAATACCAAGATTTGACAATTAAATCATTGTTGTTTGAAAATAATGAACTGACTACATGCAAAGATGCGACGATGGGCCCTGACTCCGTCAAATGACTTGAAGCCATAAAATCCGTGATATTTCCATACATGAAAAATTAAGTTTTTGAACTTGGAAGAACCTCCGGAAAGGTGTAAAACCTATCGGTCGTATTGGATCTATAAATATACATGGATGTTTCACATCTATAAAATAGTCGACAATGTTCAAGGAGTTGACTATGACAAGATTTGATCTTTTATAGCGATATTTAGTCTGGACGGATTAATGCAGCAATCACTACATATAATTTTGTTATATGGTAGTTGAACAAACAAAACAAAGTTCTTCTAATAGAATAGTTACCTAGGACGTGTACATGACACGATCCAAAGGGTTTTTTAATTAAAAGGATACTAAAAGGGCATGCAAACTTCAATGGTTGAAGTGAGCATCGCGGAGTTGGAATCTTCACCGTGATGAGACTGTTAAAAGGTTTAATTTCATCAGAGATGATGAAGATGCTTGCATTTGCAGGAAATTAAGTGGGAGCGTTGAGACATATTTCTAATACATTATGTGAAAGACATATTGTTGATTGGAAATGATGTATTTTTATTGACACAAATTAAGAATTTAATTTCGATGAAAGACTTAGGAAAAACCCGAATATTTGGCATCAAAGTCTATATGGATATATTTAGACGCTAATATGGTTGTGCCAAATGTACATACATGAGATATTGAATAACTTCAATATGGAAATAACAATAAAGATTCTTGCCACACAGAAAGGATTGAATCAAGATTCAAGTTTATTAACGCTTGGTAAGTGAAACGAGATTCAAGTGTTTTGACACTTGGTGAGTGAAATCACAAGAATATTTTGATCAATCATACTGTGATATGTACACATCCAGATATGTCCTATGATCTAAATGTTATAAGCATATACCAGAATGACTCATAAGATGATCATTGGATGATAGTAAGGATATTCTTATGATCTTTGGAAGAACTAAGAATATGTTAATTTTGTAGAGGTGACAAATAGAAAGATAGTTCATTGTAAAGTGTTACATTGATATGTAGGGGTCCCAACCTAATAAGGTTGGTCCCTCCTGTGTTTACAATGCTAGTCCCTGGATCAATAGCTAGCATCCACAGTTTAGATGTAATATCAAGAAACAAGGGTCATAATATAACTTTATAACCAGGAATAACATAATTTTATTACATCAAACATAGCTCATTAGGCTATTACATTACATTGCAGCGGAATAACTATAAGCATGGGGTCCTTCATCTTCAAAGTGCCACAGGCAGATGTTGGTTGTAGACTTTGTAATCCTAATCAATCAATCTTCACTAAAATCAATCAAACCTGCAACATACAAGTTACAGCCACAAAGGGTCAATACATTTGAATTGTATTGGCAAGTGATACTATGGTAGTATTGTGGAGTCTATCAACTATATGCATTTGGCTAAGTGGAGTTGAGGCTTGCATTGCTCAAAATATATTTTTCCTTAACATTTGAAAATACTAAGTTTTTGCTTGACAAAATCATTTTTCTCAATCAAAGATTTCAAGATCCTTGTACCAAGCCATCTCTCCATCAATGATTGAAGAATTCAAACAACCCTTGTTCAAACCACAAGATTTTAATTTAGAAATTTGAATGATGAGATTCTTGATTGTTTCCATGTCTTGATGCTCAAATTGTCCTTTACCAGGGACATGGCTAAGTACTTAGATTCTACACTCTGCAGAGGTGGTGCACTTTACCCACAAGACTTGGTTTCCCAAGACAAGATCTTTCAGAAGCTTTCCCTTAGACCAATATGGACGCGTTCCAACCTATCAAACACTACCACCCACTGTCCATATGGCTAAGTTCTTGCAACCTATATGATCATGGCAGAGCCCATATTGCCAAGTGGTTGCACTTGAAGCTTCTCAACATTTGACATCTCAAATCCCTTTGTTTCCTGGGTGGCCATCCACAAGTGAGATACACAAGGTCAACCATAAACATGGGCCTTGTGAACCACTCAACCATTCTCCACCAAGCAAGCCCATTCCACCCAGGTGATTCATTAACTTAGTTGTTTTATTAGACAAAATCACAAGTCCTTAGACTTAGAATATTTTTCCATAGTGTGAATATATATTCCACCCATGTTTTCTATTAGCTAGGCTAAGCTTGATAGTACTAGGAATCTTAACTTAGGAAAATCCTACTAAGGATTCATCTACTAGGTTTCCCTATAGCAAGATCTATACTTAGCAAAATCCATGCAAGTTTACTTAGAAAAATCACTAATGCATAATAAAAGTATTGGGATAGGAAGTATGAAGCATCACTTGCCTTTTTGGTAGGGAATGGTGGTTCACTCCTTGATCTTTCTAGTCTCACACTTCACTACAAATCAATCAAGCAAACACAAATTCAATTTACATTCCAAACCAAAATCAAACAAAACAATTCTTCACACACACAAAGTAATGGAATCTAAGTCATGCATGGGAGCATGCACAAGATAGTTTTATTTTGCAAAGAGGGCTTCTATGTGGTTTCTAAACTTTGTAATATCCAAATTGGTCATTTACCAAAGTGGCAAAGTCATTAGCAAGAGGGTTTTGTCCAAATACTATTTTTAAATCCATTCATCATTTCATGTGGTGAAAAATGTTTTTATTAAGGCAAAACTCCTAAGTTGTTCACCAAATGAGTTGCTATTGCAAAGCTTGGTGTTTTAGGGTCAGTAGGTTTGGTCCAAACCATTTTCTCAAAGTTTTTCTTTACAAAAACATTTTCTTTACAAAACTTATTATTTTTCTTTGGCTAGAAATGGACTAAACTAATTAATCCATTCTAATCTTTTACAAATTCACTTTCAAAACCATGGGTTGGTTCCTAGGGTCAGTAAGATCACAACAATCCAATTTGCAAAGGTTTTAATCCAAAAATCATTTTTAAACAATTTTTATACTCTAAACAAGCATACAAAAGTTTCTGCAAATTCAAACAAGCTAACATATACTATTTGTCAAACTAAATCCACAGTTGGCTAGGGCTTGTTCTCCTGAATCCATTGATATAAAATTTGCCAAATTTGGACGTGTGGTTCAGAAGTTATAAGGGTTTGAAAATGGCATTTAAATCTGGTTTCTAAATCTAATTCAGTTCATCTGGTGCCACGCGTCCTAATATCATTCGTCGGTACCGCTTCACTCGGATTGCACAGCTGCAGCCGTTGGATCAAGTCAGATCGTGCGGCGCGCAGATGCTACTTACCGTTTCACCTAGCTTCTATCCTAGCCACTAGATCGGGATCGAACGGTTGACGCATGCTCGACCAAAAGCTAGCGGCGCTGCGGCGGCTGCTGGCGGCGGAGCGACCAGACGATGGCGGCGCCGGTGAAATAGGAAGCGAGGGAGGAGGAGAGGGGGCTCACTGTGATCGTCGTGGCACGGTGATGCTCAACCTGCTACTGGTTGATGAAGGGGCGCACGGGGTTGGGCGGAATTCCTCGTCGGAGTGGCGTCTGACGTCGGCCACGCTCAGTCGTCGTCGTGGACGGCGCTAGGGATCGCCCGGGAACAAACGGAACACATGGTCAGGAGCGCAAGGATACGGCTAAGTGGTAAACGTGAATGAGAGGGGTCAGGACAGTCTTGTTTACCAGAGAGATTCCGCCGGAGTTGCAGTAGACGTGGTGGTGCTCAGAAAAGGTCAGAGTCGACGGTTTGGGGCGCCCGCAGGTGATTGGGTGGTATGAACAGATGCATCTGGACGTGTGGAATATGGGTGTTAGGTCGACGAGGCAAGGGGCGGCGCTGAGTCGCCGGAATTGGCAATGGAAGTCGTCGGAGGCAGAGGGAGTCGAGGAGAGATTGTGGCGGCCTGGAGGCGTGTCGAGGAGGGGCGTCTGGGGGAAACAGAAGAGGGGAGGCTGGCGCTTTAAGGTGCTTGATCGCGGCGAGTTATGGTGGCTGCGTTAAGGCGTATTGATGCCGCGATTCAATGCTGGCAACGGCGACGAGAGGAGGAAGAAGCAGTCGCGGGGTGGAGAAGGAGAACAGTGGAAAGGGGTCCACTGGTCAGTGGAAAAGGGGAAAGAAACGGGGTCCACTTGTCATAGGCTATGCGGGTTGATCATGCGGTGAGGAAAACGGTTCGGGGAAGAGGGCAGATGGGTTGTTGCGCTGTTTGGGCTGGGCCTTGTTGGGTTGTCCTTTTCCATTTTTTTTTCCTGTATCCTTTTCTTTTTCTATTTCTGAATTCTGTTTTGAATTTCCAAACAATGTTTTCAAATATTCAAACAACAATCAAACAAATTCAAACAATCAACAAACTTTTCTTTTGAATTTGGTTCTGTTTGACATTATAATTCACATTCTAAAATATTATTTTAAATCTTTTTAGGTTCCATTTATTAATTAAATAAGTAGGCCATGGTTTATTAATAAAATAGAGTTTTTGTTGTTTATTAATAAAATCTTCATTTGAAATCCTAATATTTCCAAAATCAATTCAGTGGGTTTTATTTGTAAATAAAATTCATTTGAAAATCTTGTTCAAAACAAAATAATCTTTTATTTTAGGATCCTTTAATAATTGGATAAAATAGGCCTTAGTTATTTAAATAAAATAGAGTTTGATTTTATTAATCAAATCTTTATTTGAAACCTAAATATTTTCAAAACCAAATCAGTAGGTTTTATTTGGAAATATTAAATACTTGGAAACTTGTTTTTAAAACAAAATAACATTTTATTTTAGAGTCCATTATTAATTAAATATAACAGACTTTCATTATTAAATCAAATAGGGTTTGTTCTATTTGAGATGTTTATTTTGAAATCTAAAATAAAGCTAAAACACTTTAGTAGGTTTTATTTAAGAAAATAAAATACTTGGAAAACTTATTTAAAATGGTTTAATAAGTTTGATATTTTAATTAAAATGATAAAACCTTTTATTTAAACAAAGTTGGTTATCAAATCCTTATTAATTTATTTTAATAAAACCCTTGTTATTTTCATTCAAAACAAAATGTTTAATTCAAAGGTTTGGCCAAGGTTTTAATTTGGTTCTGTAAAATAATCTTTATTTATAAATCCAGCTTTTCTTTTGAATACCAAATCTTTTATTAAGAGATCCAAAATAGTATTTTAAATATTTTTATTTTCCTTTAATAAAAGTTTATCTTTTTAAATCTCTTTAGGATTCATTTGATTCAAATGGGTTTGAGGTTCCATTTAAATTCAAAAAGTTTCTTCTGGCCTTGAAAATCAAACAAAGTTTTATTTTATTCATTTATTTTCACATTACAAGATTTGGAAAATCTTGGGATGTGACAGGCTACCACCCTTAAAATAAATCTCGTCCCGAGATTTGGGAAGGCTGGGGTTACAAGCAAGTTCAAAACAACTAGGGTACTACCACCCTTAAAATTTTCAAACAAAAATTACATATTGGCCTTCTTGAAAACTTCTCTAAGCAACATTTGCATGTGTCCTTCTATACTTGACTTCATGGGCCAAGGTTGAGATC
Organism: Avena sativa; assembly: GCA_916181665.1. Classification (NCBI taxonomy): domain Eukaryota; kingdom Viridiplantae; phylum Streptophyta; class Magnoliopsida; order Poales; family Poaceae; genus Avena; species Avena sativa. The sequence goes on from OV702283.1 coordinate 28,950,893, forward strand.
CTTCATAGACTTGTTTAACTTGTTCTCCATCCTTTCTGGACAATTGTTTGTATAGTGGCCTAGTTCCTTGCATTTGAAACATGTGATAAGGTTGAGGTCTTGAGGTGGCTTCTCTGGACAATATGATGCATAATGTCCTAACTTTTTGCAATGTTTGCACATCACTTGGCTAATATCTTTCTTTTTCTTTGGTATTACTGTCTCTTGTTTGTTTCCTTGGTTCTTCTTCTTGTCTGGGCACTCATTGGCATAGTGTCCCATCTCTTTGCACTTAAAACATTGCACTTGTGTAATATCCTTCTTGCTAGTGTTGGGGAATTTCTTCTTCTTCTTGGGTCTCTCCAAAGCTAGGAGTTATTCTAGTTCATGTTCTTCATAGGTTAGAGATCTTTCTCTTTTCTTGGGGCATTGATCTTCATGCTTCTTGGATGCATGATCCTTGTCTCTAAAAATATTGCTAGCTTGGGTTCCTTCTAGAATAACATCTTTGTCATCCTTATTGTCATTAACTCCTTGGGAAAAGTTTTCTCCCATGTTGATCATTTGAGTAGCCAATCCTTGCAATAATTGGGATTGAAGTTTCAAAATCCTTTGTATGGCTGGGTCTAGTCCATTGTTGTTGGCTAAAAGCTGAGTTGTCACTTGGCTCAACTGGTTTTGGGTTGCTATAAGTTCTCTCATGTTGTCTTCTTGGTTGTTGCTATTGTCATCCACCTTGGTGTTGGAGTTTCTTGGAGAAGTCATCTATTTGGGTTGATTTGGGTTTAGAATAGGCAAAATTATTTCTAAGGAAATAATCCTAATCAAACACATCACATTTCACACAAACAATGTCCATGCAATCACAAACAATCATTTCACTCAAACAACAAAGTTCAAGCACATTTTTAGGCAACAAAATATTTTTGTTACACCACATAAGTTGGTGTGTTTGACTTAACTATAAATGGTGGTCCATCTACATGGTTCACTTGTGATCTTTCCTTCCTTCATGATTCTTCTTACTTGAGATCTTGGTTTCCTTGAGAAAAACTCTTGGTTGTAATACTTCAAAGTTGTTGATGGTTCCTTCTTATTTTGCACTCCCTCAGTCTCTAAATCTTGAGTAGGATTTCCTGGTTTCACTTGTGGTTCTTAGTAGTTTCCAAGTTGGAAGTCCTTGGTGAACATGCTGAAAATGTTGAAGTCATTAGAGTTGAAGATGTTGAAGTCATTAGAGTTGAAGATGTTTGAAGGAGTCCTTTGCACATGGTGTAGTCTTTGGTCATGGGGTTGGCTTTTTCCATCAAGTTGAAGTAGAAGAGATGTAGAGTTGAAACCAAAATGATTGAGGAAAGAGTTTACAAGTGTTTTTGTAAATAAGTTTTTGGAACAAATACACTCCTATTTTTCTAAGGGTTTTTGTCCAATCCTAGGGTTTACAAATCCTACAGGCAACACAATGCTCTGATACCATCTGTAGGGGTCCCAACCTAATAAGGTTGATCCCTCCTGTGTTTACAATGCTAGTCCCTGGATCAATAGCTAGCATCCACAGTTTAGATGTAATATCAAGAAACAAGGGTCATAATATAACTTTATAACCAGGAATAACATAATTTTATTACATCAAACATAGCTCATTAGGCTATTACATTACATTGCAGCGGAATAACTATAAGCATGGGGTCCTTCATCTTCAAAGTGCCACAGGCAGATGTTGGTTGTAGACTTTGTAATCCTAATCAATCAATCTTCACTAAAATCAATCAAACCTGCAACATACAAGTTACAGCCACAAAGGGTCAATACATTTGAATTGTATTGGCAAGTGATACTATGGTAGTATTGTGGAGTCTATCAACTATATGCATTTGGCTAAGTGGAGTTGAGGCTTGCATTGCTCAAAATATATTTTTCCTTAACATTTGAAAATACTAAGTTTTTGCTTGACAAAATCATTTTTCTCAATCAAAGATTTCAAGATCCTTGTACCAAGCCATCTCTCCATCAATGATTGAAGAATTCAAACAACCCTTGTTCAAACCACAAGATTTTAATTTAGAAATTTGAATGATGAGATTCTTGATTGTTTCCATGTCTTGATGCTCAAATTGTCCTTTACCAGGGACATGGCTAAGTACTTAGATTCTACACTCTGCAGAGGTGGTGCACTTTACCCACAAGACTTGGTTTCCCAAGACAAGATCTTTCAGAAGCTTTCCCTTAGACCAATATGGACGCGTTCCAACCTATCAAACACTACCACCCACTGTCCATATGGCTAAGTTCTTGCAACCTATATGATCATGGCAGAGCCCATATTGCCAAGTGGTTGCACTTGAAGCTTCTCAACATTTGACATCTCAAATCCCTTTGTTTCCTGGGTGGCCATCCACAAGTGAGATACACAAGGTCAACCATAAACATGGGCCTTGTGAACCACTCAACCATTCTCCACCAAGCAAGCCCATTCCACCCAGGTGATTCATTAACTTAGTTGTTTTATTAGACAAAATCACAAGTCCTTAGACTTAGAATATTTTTCCATAGTGTGAATATATATTCCACCCATGTTTTCTATTAGCTAGGCTAAGCTTGATAGTACTAGGAATCTTAACTGAGGAAAATCCTACTAAGGATTCATCTACTAGGTTTCCCTATAGCAAGATCTATACTTAGCAAAATCCATGCAAGTTTACTTAGAAAAATCACTAATGCATAATAAAAGTATTGGGATAGGAAGTATGAAGCATCACTTGCCTTTTTGGTAGGGAATGGTGGTTCACTCCTTGATCTTTCTAGTCTCACACTTCACTACAAATCAATCAAGCAAACACAAATTCAATTTACATTCCAAACCAAAATCAAACAAAACAATTCTTCACACACACAAAGTAATGGAATCTAAGTCATGCATGGGAGCATGCACAAGATAGTTTTATTTTGCAAAGAGGGCTTCTATGGGGTTTCTAAACTTTGTAATATCCAAATTGGTCATTTACCAAAGTGGCAAAGTCATTAGCAAGAGGGTTTTGTCCAAATACTATTTTTAAATCCATTCATCATTTCATGTGGTGAAAAATGTTTTTATTAAGGCAAAACTCCTAAGTTGTTCACCAAATGAGTTGCTATTGCAAAGCTTGGTGTTTTAGGGTCAGTAGGTTTGGTCCAAACCATTTTCTCAAAGTTTTTCTTTACAAAAACATTTTCTTTACAAAACTTATTATTTTTCTTTGGCTAGAAATGGACTAAACTAATTAATCCATTCTAATCTTTTCCAAATTCACTTTCAAAACCATGGGTTGGTTCCTAGGGTCAGTAAGATCACAACAATCCAATTTGCAAAGGTTTTAATCCAAAAATCATTTTTAAACAATTTTTATACTCTAAACAAGCATACAAAAGTTTCTGCAAATTCAAACAAGCTAACATATACTATTTGTCAAACTAAGGCCACAGTTGGCTAGGGCTTGTTCTCCTGAATCCATTGATATAAAATTTGCCAAATTTGGACGTGTGGTTCAGAAGTTATAAGGGTTTGAAAATGGCATTTAAATCTGGTTTCTAAATCTAATTCAGTTCATCTGGTGCCACGCGTCCTAATATCATTCGTCGGTACCGCTTCACTCGGATTGCACAGCTGCAGCCGTTGGATCAAGTCAGATCGTGCGGCGCGCAGATGCTACTTACCGTTTCACCTAGCTTCTATCCTAGCCACTATATCGGGATCGAACAGTTGACGCATGCTCGACCAAAAGCTAGCGGCGCTGCGGCGGCTGCTGGCGGCGGAGCGACCAGACGATGGCGGCGCCGGTGAAATAGGAAGCGAGGGAGGAGGAGAGGGGGCTCACTATGATCGTCGTGGCACGGTGATGCTCAACCTGCTACTGGTTGATGAAGGGGCGCACGGGGTTGGGCGGAATTCCTCGTCGGAGTGGCGTCTGACGTCGGCCACGCTCAGTCGTCGTCGTGGACGGCGCTAGGGATCGCCCGGGAACAAACGGAACACATGGTCAGGAGCGCAAGGATACGGCTAAGTGGTAAACGTGAATGAGAGGGGTCGGGACAGTCTTGTTTACCAGAGAGATTCCGCCGGAGTTGCAGTAGACGCGGTGGTGCTCAGAAAAGGTCAGAGTCGACGGTTTGGGGCGCCCGCAGGTGATTGGGTGGTATGAACAGATGCATCTGGACGTGTGGAATATGGGTGTTAGGTCGACGAGGCAAGGGGCGGCGCTGAGTCGCCGGAATTGGCAATGGAAGTCGTCGGAGGCAGAGGGAGTCGAGGAGAGATTGTGGCGGCCTGGAGGCGTGTCGAGGAGGGGCGTCTTGGGGAAACAGTAGAGGGGAGGCTGGCGCTTTAAGGTGCTTGATCGCAGCGAGTTATGGTGGCTGCGTTAAGGCGTATTGATGCCGCGATTCAATGCTGGCAACGGCGACGAGAGGAGGAAGAAGCAGTCGCGGGGTGGAGAAGGAGAACAGTGGAAAGGGGTCCACTGGTCAGTGGAAAAGGGGAAAGAAACGGGGTCCACTTGTCATAGGCTATGCGGGTTGATCATGCGGTGAGGAAAAACGGTTCGGGGAAGAGGGCAGATGGGTTGTTGGGCTGTTTGGGCTGGGCCTTGTTGGGTTGTCCTTTTCCATTTTTTTTCCTATATCCTTTTCTTTTTCTATTTCTGAATTCTGTTTTGAATTTCCAAACAATGTTTTCAAATATTCAAACAACAATCAAACAAATTCAAACAATCAACAAACTTTTCTTTTGAATTTGGTTCTGTTTAACATTATAATTCACATTCTAAAATATTATTTTAATTCTTTTTAGGTTCCATTTATTAATTAAATAAGTAGGCCATGGTTTATTAATAAAATAGAGTTTTTGTTGTTTATTAATAAAATCTTCATTTGAAATCCTAATATTTCCAAAATCAATTCAGTGGGTTTTATTTGTAAATAAAATTCATTTGAAAATCTTGTTCAAAACAAAATAATCTTTTATTTTAGGATCCTTTAATAATTGGATAAAATAGGCCTTAGTTATTTAAATAAAATAGAGTTTGATTTTATTAATCAAATCTTTATTTGAAACCTAAATATTTTCAAAACCAAATCAGTAGGTTTTATTTGGAAATATTAAATACTTGGAAACTTGTTTTTAAAACAAAATAACATTTTATTTTAGAGTCCATTATTAATTAAATATAACAGACTTTCATTATTAAATCAAATAGGGTTTGTTCTATTTGAGATGTTTATTTTGAAATCTAAAATAAAGCTAAAACACTTTAGTAGGTTTTATTTAAGAAAATAAAATACTTGGAAAACTTATTTAAAATGGTTTAATAAGTTTGATATTTTAATTAAAATGATAAAACCTTTTATTTAAACAAAGTTGGTTATCAAATCCTTATTAATTTATTTTAATAAAACCCTTGTTATTTTCATTCAAAACAAAATGTTTAATTCAAAGGTTTGGCCAAGGTTTTAATTTGGTTCTGTAAAATAATCTTTATTTATAAATCCAGCTTTTCTTTTGAATACCAAATCTTTTATTAAGAGATCCAAAATAGTATTTTAAATATTTTTATTTTCCTTTAATAAAAGTTTATCTTTTTAAATCTCTTTAGGATTCATTTGATTCAAATGGGTTTGAGGTTCCATTTAAATTCAAAAAGTTTCTTCTGGCCTTGAAAATCAAACAAAGTTTTATTTTATTCATTTATTTTCACATTACAAGATTTGGAAAATCTTGGGATGTGACATGATACTAGTTTTGTCACAAAATACAAATGAAGTTTATCTCAATTTAAACTATGGGTGGAACAATGTAATGGAAATGATATTCCATAACGGATTTGAATGAGTTCCAAAGTTAATACATTGTGACAGATACTACAACAAAAGGCTAAGTATATGATTGTTATTGCAGCAGCAAAAGTGGGCATTTGCGTCAAGTAGTTTGTTATCAAACAAGGTGTGGTTCACAGCGGGCTAGTACTATGAATATATATTATACGACAATTGTATCAACATGATTTAACCCCTAGGAACTAAAGGTCTCACCAAATTTCCAAATTTATACAATGACATGTCATTGGAGAATGGGTGATGCATAGAGACGCAAAGACATGCAAATACACACATACCTGAAAGTGTCGTAACCGAAGATTATGTTTACCACTAGCAATCGTGTATATACAACACCAGAAAGCCATAGGTGTTGAATGCACAAGTTTTTCAAACTAGATTATTGACTCTAGTGCAAGTGGGAGACTGTTGGAGATATGCCCAAGAGGCAATAATAAAGTGTATCATATCTTTATGTTTATGATAAATGTTTGCATCCCATGCTATATTTGTATTAACCAGAAATATTAATACTTGTGTGTTTTGTAAACATAAAAGATTACCTAGTATGACTCTTGTTAAACTAGGGTATTTATTAATAGATGATCATGTGAAAGGATAGAGATGTCGCCTAGAGGGGGGGTGAATAGGAAATTTCAAAACTATTACGGTTTTGGCTTGATAGAATGTGGAATTAAACTAACGTTTATTTTACAGGCACAAAACCTAAATACACTAGGCTCAACTAAGTGCACCAACAAAAAATTAAGCTAAGCAAGATAGCACAAGATAAATATACCACAAGTGATAAGCAAGATATAAGTACTTCAAGCTCGATGGCTATCACAAGGAAAGTAAGCTCGGATATAGAGATAACCGAGGCACGCGGAGACGAAGATGTATTCCCGTGTTCACCACCTTTGGGAAGGGGGCTACGTCACGTTGGAGAGGTGTGAGGTTTCACGAAGGATTCCTCACGCGCCACAAAGGCTCACCTTCTTCTCTGAGTCTATCCCACGAAGGAATAGGCCATTTCCTTGTGGCTAGCTTTTCCTCCACTCCGGAGATGGCAAGCTCCACAACCACTTCACAAGCTCCACGAAGGAGAATCCCGGGTCTCTTCACAATCTTCCACGAAGAGAACACCACGGCACCAACCGCCAAGCCAACTAGGAGGTCACCCTCCAAGAGTAACAAGCTCACGGTCTCTCACTCGAACAAATCGTAATGGAGAGCTCAACACTTATGCAAGAATGCAAAGCAAGACCACCAAGGGTGCTCAAATCCTTCACTCTCAAATCCCACCAAAGCAACAAGTGCTAGGGAGGAATTAGAGAGGAAGAACAAAGGTGGAAGTCAACCAATGACTCCAAGATCTAGATCCAATGGGTTCCCCTCACTTAGAGGAGGAATTGATTGGTGGAGATTGTAGATCTAGATCTCCTCTTCCAATGCCCTCAAAAAGATGCAAGAATCATAGGAGGGAAGGGGAGGAAGCAAGCTCAAGAGGTTCAACAATGGAGGTCAATTTCGTGGTCAAGAAGACCCTAAAACGTTGGGGGAAGAACCCCATTTTATAGTGGAAAGCAAATATGGCCGTTGGAAGAAATCTGTGCGAACTCGGTTGAAAGTTCGGTTGGACCGGATCCATAACCGGACAGTCTAGTTCCTGGAACAGAAAACCGAACTTAAAACCGGAATTAGGGTCAGTACACAGTCTCGGATAGACTCGGTATAGCAAAACCGAAAATCCCGGTTTCAGATCCGGTTTTCCGGTCCTGGCACCGGACCACCCGGTCTAGGAGCCGGTTGAACCGAATCCACAACCGGGATGAAACAGGCTTCACGAAAAACGCAATAACTTTTGCATCCGGACTCCGATTTCGATGATCTTGGGCTTGTTTTGACGAGGACAACAATCTCTAAAAGATTGTGCAGAGAAAAATCATAGCCCAACAAAGGAGGATAAAACCAAATGAATAAAGGTAAGAAGCCTCCCTAAATAAGAACCGATAAAACCTTCAAACTCGAAAATGCCATAGAAGATGCATACGAATTCCGTTTTCGATGAACTTGGACTTGTTGAAGAGCTAGCAACAAGATCAAGAACCTCACATGGAGAAACACCAAGAAGAAACAAAATAGGAAGATGCAAAGTATGCAAAGGATTGAGCTTCCTATGACGATGTGATCAAGTTACACAACCAAAAGCCCCTCTTGATAGTGCGGCTATCTATCCTATAACCCTGTCTCCCAAAAAACACCTTGAGACCGGTAAAAGGAAAACCTAGCAAGGCCATACCTTTGTCTTGCGCATACCGCTTGATCTTGATGACAACGCTTCAAGCTCCACCCAAGCCGGAATGCAACACTTGATCATTGTTGCTTCGTGAAGACTCCTAATTTGCTTCCCCATACACCACTATGGGATAGCTTCATTAATACATGTCTTCACATGTCCATTATCACTAATATGGACGGAAAGCTTCAAGAAAATGATCTTCTTGAGATGCTTATCTTGAACTTGCCCTTCTCAACCTTGATGACGATCACCACTTGATGTCATCCTCTCATGGTCTATATAATATCTTCATTTTGAAGCATGCCCATGGAAAGATACCTGTCCCATATAGAAAACACAAAGGAAAATATATAATGGGTTAGTTCATGATGCATAATTGACAAGGCTTACCATACCACAAGACCATGTGGTACATTCTTTATGCTTCATGTGTTGACCAACTTGAAATCACTCTTCACTCTTTGTATTGGTCAACCAAGTATCTTCTCGTGATCCATCTTAATATCTTGAGGTACATAAGGAACTATTCATTTGATTACATGCTCTAAATCTTAGTCAACCATATCTCAAATAATGAGGCTATCGTGACACCGACTTAGATCCATATCTTGAATTCTTCTATTGAGATCACACTCTCAAGATCTTGATCATATCATATTCTTCTCTTCAACTCGATGATTTTGATGCCAATACTCAAGGTATATCTTTATCTTCATGGCTTCCATACTTGAATCCAACACATGGACTACAAGCATGACCTATGGAACATACCTTCATATAAAACTCAGTGAAAACATTAGACCATAGGGATTGTCATTAATCACCAAAACCACACATAGGGGCAATTACCCTTTCAATCTCCCCCATTTTGGTAATTGATGACAATCACAACAAGAGGGTTTATATAATGAATATTAGAAACAAGTACGCAACTTATCCGAGAATAAGTTGTATACAAGAGGTTGTATTTGATAAGGTTAAGTAACATAAAGATACTAGCCCATATCAAAACCGATTCTACTCACATAAACTACAACTAATGTAGGATATGTGAGTATAACCAACATATATAGAGCAAACTCCCCCACAATATATGCACGCATGATGATCTTGAATTTCATTGCATACATTGTCAAGCATAACCTTTGGGAGAGTTTCCACTATATATATAACCATGCAAAACATAATAAAGATGAAATGCATGAAAGGCAAACACTTAAGAACAAACCAATCTTAAGTAGAAAACCATTTCCCTTAAAACCCTCTAAACTTCTCCCCCATTGACAACAAGTGCCAAAATGGATAACAAGGTTAGAAGGACAATATAGTATGAGTTCCTACACAAGGTGTGCATTACTCGTAATATGAGTGAAATCACATGCACATATCCAATGACGAACACTTGGAGGAAATCAAACTATATTGAGGATCCAGGATTGCTAAAAGGATAACAAGGTTAAGGAACTTCAACAGATGAAGAAAGCAATCGAAAGATCCAAATAATCAAATGGACAAATAGTGCTCTAAGTGGAATAAGGAAGGTCCCCAAGGTTCGTGCATAAATTAGTTGTTTCATTTGAATACAATATGCACAAGCATGGAATCCTCACTCCCTCTATATTATTTAGAACACAAAAAATATATAAGGATTAGATATAAACCAATACACTTGTCAAGACAAGCTTAAGTCCAAAAGAAACCAAATATGAGATATGAGTGCATGAAGATGAAATAAAAGTAAACCAAGCACTCATAAATCAAGACCTTACCAAAACCATTAAAAATCAAGAGGATAAGAGTGATGGTCGGAAAAGAGCGAGCATATAAAGGGGAGAGATTAACACTCTCGTGTATATAAGTTTCTAAGGGGAAAACATGAGAATAATCCAGAAATAAACATCCACACATAAGAGGTTAATAAAAAGAATACATGATATCCAAGCGGAAGTCATGAGATATACCAAAAAGTATACTTTGCTTAAGTGCATATATAGCCCATGGCTCTATTTTATCTTACGGTATATCAATGAACTTCACCAAAGAATAAACAAAAAATCTCAAAACCATCACAACTAACACTAAGGGAACTAATGCTAGTTGGGATACTTTGAGAAAGGCAACAAGTATCAAAAGGAATGATTCAATGCAATTTCAACAATATTGCACATGAGAGTACCTTGAGGAGTTGATATGCAATAAATTGCTAGAAGGCATATTTGGAATTGGTGAATCATGAACATGATTTTATATACTCCCCATTATATGCATCATCTCAAATTACTCACATAAGCAATAAGGATATAGAAGTCTTTCAAAGATAATTGCAAGAATCGAACATTTACAACCAAATAAATTCATGCCAAGATGCAACCTACAAGAGATTGGATGGAAGAATAGTATGCATGAATAAGATACTTGTTACCAAGATAGCAATGGTATGATGTAGTAGATAAGAATTTTTAGATCATCCTAGCTTGGCTCCAATTATCATGTGGTGACAACTTTCTTTATAGACGAGACAAGCATCCATTGCATCTTCAATGTACCTAAAACAACATTCAAGTACATCTTGGTCCCCAAACTTATTGGGTCCAAAGTGGTTAGAATAACCACAACACATAGGATACACTCCATAAAAATATGTGCATATTTAGAGATGAAATTTGAATTTCATGCACATCTTAGCCGTTTAAGGATTTGATGGAGTATACCCTATATATTGGATCAAAGAAAGCAAAACATGACATAAGATATACATTTATTAAACATGCATGTGCGAGTATTTCAAGATCCAACGAAGATATACTTTGGACAAATCACAAAAAATATTCAAGAAGGCATACAAGGTGTGACAAAACACATTTGTTGTCCAAACTATATCAAAGAATCAAATCAATACAATATTTGTTCAACATAGTTCAACAAATGAACCGAGCAAAAACTATTAAGCATGAAAGATGAATTAAAAACACAAATGCTCAAAGATTTATCTCATTCAAGAAAATAAAATAGAGAATAAAGGATGAGATAACAAACTCCCAAAAGAGCAAGGTTTCAACAAATAAACCAAACCCTTAACACTTTTCACAATGGCACAAGGTTCCGAGAAGACAAGGTTTGTCTTCCACTAAAACACATTTGATAATAATCAAAAACATCATCAAAGATATGTTCAAAAGTGTCACTGTAGAGGTTCCAATCTTTAATAAGATAGAGCCCCCTGTGTTTACAATGCTAGTCCCTGGATCAATAGCTAGCATCCACAGTTAAGATGTAATATCAAGAAACAAAGGTCATAACATAACTTTATAACCAGGAATAACATAATTTTATTACATCATACATAGCTCATTTGGCTATTACATTACATTGCAGCGGAATAACTATAATCATGGGGTCCTTCATCTTCAAAGTGCCACAGGCAGACATGTTGGTTGTAGACTTGTAATCCTAATCATTAAACTTCACTAATATCAAACAAACCTGCAACATAACAAGTTACAGCCACAAGGGTCAATACATTTGAATTGTATTGGCAAGTGATACTATGGTAGTATAGTGGAGTCTATCAACTATATGCATTTGCCTAAGTGGAGTTGAGGCTTGCATTGCTCAAAATAGATTTTCCTTATCATTTTGAAAATACTAAGTTTTGCTTGGCAAAAATCATTTTTCTCAATCAAAGATTTGAAGATCCTTTAACCAAGGTATCTCTCAATCAAAGATTGAAGATTTCAAACAACCCTTGTTCAATCCACAAGATTTTAACTTAGAAATTGGAATGATGAGATTCTTGATTGCTTCCATGTCTTGATGCTCAAATTCTCCTTTACCAGGGAAATGGCTAAGTACTTAGATTTTACACTCTGCAGATGTGGTGCACTTTCCCCACAAGACTTGGTTTCCCAAGACAAGATCTTTCAGAATCCTTCCCTTAGACCAAAATGGACGCGCTCCAACCTATAAAACACTACCACCCTCTATCCATATGGCTAAGTTCTTGCAACCTATATGATCATGGAAGAGCCCATATTGCCAAGTGGTTGCACTTGAAGCTTCTCAACATTTGACATCTCAAATCTCTTTGTTCCTGGGTGGCCATCCACAAGTGAGATACACAAGGTAAACCATAAACATGGGCCTTGTGAACCACTCAACCAAAAACCACCAAGAAATTACCATTCCACCCAGGTGATTCATTAACTTAGTTGTTTTATTAAACAAAACATAAGTCCTCAGACTTAGAATATTTTTCCATAGTGTGAATATATATATTCCACCCATGTTTTCTATTAGCTAGGCTAAGCTTGATGGTAATAGGAATCTTAACTTAGGAAAATCCTACTAAGGATTCATCTACTAGGTTTTCCTATAGCAAGGTTTATACTTAGCAAAATCCATGCAAGTTTTACTTAGAGAAAATCACTAATGCATAGTGAAAGTAATGGGACAAAAAGTATGAAGCATCACTTGCCTTTTTTGGTAGAGGGTATAAGTTCACTCCTTGTCCTTGCAACAATCACACTCTTCAAGTCACTACAAATCAATCAAGCAAGGCACAAACTCAATCTACCAATCAAGCAAACAACACATAAAATGACAAAGTCAAAGTAATGCATGCAAGCATGTTAAGTTTTGTTTTGTTTGAAAAAGAGGTTCCTAATGGGTCATAGACATTGGAAAACACCTAATGGTCATTTTGTAAAGTGGCAAAGTTATTTGCAAAAGGTTTCACTTCAAAAACCATTTTCAAAACAAAGTATAATTTTATGTGGTGCAAAAATATTTTTACGAAGGCATTTACCTATAGGGTTCACCAAAAACATTTTCAAATCACCAAACTTGGTGTTTGGGGTCAGAGAGTTTAAAACAAAACATTTCCCAAAGGTTTTCCTTCAAAATCATTTTCAATAAATAACCCACATTTCTATTTGACTAGAAATGGTTTTAAATCAAAGAATCATTATTTTGTTTCACCAAATACATTTTTGAGTCCACAAAGTGTTTCCTAATGTTAGTAGGTTCAAATCAATCCAATTGCCAAAGATTTTAACCCCAAATTCATTTTTAAACAATTTTTACATCCTTAACAAGCATACAAAGGTTTCTGCAAAAACAAACACTCCAACAGATACTATTTGCTAAACCAAGGGCATGGTTGGCTAGGGCTTGCTCTACTGATTCCAATGATACCAAATTTGCAATTTTTGGACGTGTGGATCAAAAGTTACAAAGGTTTGAAATTCACATTCTATTCTGATTTCAATCTGTTTTTAAACTGAACTCGTGACACGCGGCGCTTCGCTATTCGCTGGTACCGCTTCGGTTGGATCACGCGACGACAGCCGTTGGATTTAAGTTAAATCGTGCGGCGCGCAGAGGCTACTTACCGCTTCAGTTAAGTTCTATCGTGGCCATACGATTACGATCTAACGGTGCTAGGCACACCAGCCACAGATGGGCGGCGTTGCGGTGGCTACTGGCGGCGGAGCTGTCGGTCGACGAAGGTGCCGATGCTACAGGAGGTGAGGGAGAAAGGGGAGATGCTCACCGGGCTCAGGGGGTCACGGCGATGCTCAACGTGCTGATGGTTCGACGAGGGGCGCGCAAGGTTGCGGTTAATTGCTCGCCGGAGACGTGGTCGGCGTCAGATGGTCCTGGAGCTCGTCGAGGGTGGAGCTGTGGTTCGCCCCGAGGGAAAATGAAGACGCAGTTAGTCGCGCAAGATCAAGGCGAAGCTTCTCGCGTGAAAGAGAGGGCTCGGGGTGGTCAGTTCTTACCAGGAAACATCGCCGGAGATAGTTGCAGACGCGGCGGCGCTCGGAGTTTGTCGGAGTCGAGGTTCTGGGGCACCCGTGGTTGAACGGAGGGCACAGACAGAAGCGCCAGGGGATGGGGAGTGTGCGTGCTTGGTCAATGAGGCAAGGGGAGGCAGGGTATGGCCGGAATCGAGAGATAAGCTCGTCGGAGACGGCGGCGGTACATAAGAGATTGGCGACAGCCTAGGGGCAGAGAGGAGGAGTTGTCTGGGGGAAAATGACGAGGAGGGAGAGGCTTTTAAGGGAGTGTGGTCTCTGGGGGAGTAATGGCCGTTAAAAGCGCGAATTGATCGTCGGCATAATGAGCAGGAAACGGCGAGGAGGAGTTAGCGCGGTTGAAGACGATGAACAGCTGTCGGTGGGGTCCACGGGCAGTGAGATAGAGGAAAAAGGAAAGGGGTCCACCGGTCATTGTCTGCGCGGGTTAGTAAGTTGGTGCCAAACGTTTTCTTCGGGGGAAAGAAGCTGGGATGGTTGGTGGGCTTGTGGGCTTTGTCGACTGGGCTGGTCCAAACTCTATTTTTTTTCTGTCTGCTGGCCTTTTCTTTTTCTATTTTCCAATTCTGTTTTGAAATTTCAAACAACCAAACAATGTCCAAATCAAATCAAACAATCACCAAACCTTGCACTAAGAATTTGGTTCTGTTTAGTAGCATAAACCAAATCCCAAAATAAAATAATATTTTTATTCATTTTAGGATCCATTCATTAATTAAATAAAATGGACCTTTAGTTATTTAATTAAATAGGGTTTGATTTAATTAATAAAATCTCCATTTGAAATCCAAATATTTTCAAAACCAAATCAGTAGGTTTTATTTGGAAATAAAGAATACTTGGAAACTTGTTTAAAACAAAATAACCTTTTATTTCAGGGTCCATTAATAATTAAATAGAATGGACCTTAGTTATTAAATCAAATAGGATTTGTTTTATTAAAATATTTATTTCGAAATCTAAAATAAAACCAAAACACTTCAGTAGGTTTTAATTAAGAAAATAAAATACTTAGAAAACTTATTTAAAATAATTTAATAAGTTTTGATGTTTTAATTAAAAAGGTAAAACCTTTTATTTAAATAAAATTTGGATATTAATTCCTTATTATTTTATTTAAATAAACCTTTACTAATTTTAATCAAAACAAAACATTTTATTTCAAAATATTGGCCAAGGTTTAATTTGGCTTTATAAAATAATCTTTATTTATAAATCCACCTTTTCTTTTAAAAACAAAATCTTTTATTAAAAGATCCAAAAACAGTAATTTTAAATATTTTGAAGTTTCTTGTTTATTTAACTTTTCAAATCCCTTTGGGATTTTATTTGATCCAAATAGGTTTTGAAAGTTTCCAAATGGATTCAAAAAGTTTCTTCTCACCCTGAAATTCAACAAAGTTTTATTTTATTCATTTATTTTTACATTATAAGATTTGGAAAGTCTTGGGATGTGACAGGCTACCACCATTAAAATAAATCTCGTCCCGAGATTTGGGGAGGCTAGGGTTACAAGCAGGTTCAAAACAACTAGGGTACTACCACCCTTAAAAATTTTCAAACTAAATTGTAGGGGTTCGTAGCATGGAAAACAAAAATTTTCTATCGCATACAAACAAACAAGCCAAGATCTATCTACTAGATTGTAGCAACGAGTCGATGGAATAACTTACCCTCGAAGATTCCAAAGCGTTTAACGAGAGCGGATTCTCGTGGGTGATGTAGTCGTACTCTTCCCGATCTCAAGATCGTGTAGACGATCCTTCCGGCGCTGCGTTCCGGCAGCGCTCCCGCAGTCGGTCACACGTTCGGTACTCGACGAAGACCTTCCTCTCCCTTGTTCCAGCAGGCAGCGGAGGTTGTAGCACTCTCCTCGCGATTCCGGCAGCACAACGGCGTGGTACCGGAAGTAGAGGGGAGATCCCGCAGGGCTTCGCCTTAAGCCGGAGCGAGTATGGTGGATTATGAGAGAGGTCTATTAGTGGTCTAGAGATTAGACACACCAATTAGAAGGCTCTAAACCGCAGGCTAAAGCAATTAGAAGATCTAAACCAAAACGGCTCTAAACCGGAGATTAGAGGTAGAAACTTGTGTGTCTAGAGGAGGAGGACCTGCCCCTCCTTTTATGGGTGGAGGGTCTGGCGCGCCAGGGGAGGGAGGGGAGTCCCTCCCCAACTCGGCCTAGGGCTGGCCGCCGGCTTGGAGGAGAGGAACTCCTCCTCCAAGTTGGTTTCAACCTCCTCTTGCTTGTTTCCCACAGTTTCTTGTTTTAGCCGTTTGACTTTCAAACTGGACATTTGACTTTTCTGTTTTAGGATTCAATTTAATCCTTTATTTGGAACAGCAAGAACACTTAGTACATGATGCAATCATTCCAATATGTAATGACACATTCATGTACCCCTCCCCTTTCCCGGAGTGCCGGACATTCCGGAACCTTCTAGAACATTCACCGGAATCATTTCCGAACTCCGAAACGGGACTTTCTTTATATGAATCTTATTCTCCGGACCATTCCGGATCACCTCGTGATATACCGGATCCGATCCGAGACTCCGAACAACATTCGGTCTCTTTCTCATAATACCATAACTACTCAAAACAACGTCGAATCCTTAAGTGTGTCTCCCTACGGTTCGTGAATTATGCGGACATGATCGATACACTTCTCCGAACAATAACCAATAGAGGAATCTGGAAATTCATATGGCTCCCACATATTTCTACGATTACTTTGCGATCGAATGAACCACTTACATACGATACCAATTTCCCTTTGTCTCACGATATGTTACTTATCCGAGGTTATGATCGTCGGTATCTCTGCATACCTAGTTCAACCTCGTTACTGATAAGTACTCTTTTCTCGTTCCCGTGATATGTGATCCCTTGTGAGCCAGTCACATGCTTGCAAGCTAATTGGATGACATTTCACCGAGAGGGCCCAGAGAATATCTATCCGTCATATGGATGGACAAATCCCACTCTTGATCCATGTGTCTCAACCAATACTTTCCGAACACTCAATGCCACCTTTATAGCCACCCAGTTACGGTGTGGTGTTTGATGTCATCAAAGCATCCATCCGGCAAAGGTGATATGCATGATCTCATGGTCGAAGGAATTAGGTTACTATGTATCAGAAAGCATATAGCAATTGAAATATTGAAATGACTTGATCTTTATGCTACGCTTATCTATAGGAGTATGTCCACCATATCATTCTCCTAATGATATGATCTTGTTGTTGATAACATCTCAATGTTCATGATAGGGAAACCACAATCATTTATCAACCAACAAGCTAGTGAAGTATAGAGGCTATACTAGGGACTTTAAATTAAGTTTACAAATCACACAAGTATTAATGTTTCCCTGTTAATACTATTATAGCATGAATGTAAACATTTATCATAAACACAAAGATATAATAATAACTACATTTATTATTGCCTCTAGGGCATATCTCCAACATAAATTACATCTTGGCTTGCTTGGGATCCTGGGAAAACTTCTCTAAGCAACATTTGCATTGTGTCCTTTGTTTCCCTACTTGACTCATGGGCCAAGGTTGAGATCCTTCATAGACTTGTTTAACTTGTTCTTCATCTTTTCTGGACAATTGTTTGCATAGTGGCCTAGTTCCTTGCATTTGAAACATGTTATAAGTTTGAGGTCTTGAGGTGGCTTCTCTGGACAATATGATGCATAATGTCCTAACTCCTTGCAGTGTTTGCACATCACTTGGCTAATATCCTTCCTCATCTTGGGTTTCACTAGCCTTTGTTTGTCTTCTTGGCTCTTCTCCTTTTCTGGGCATTCACTGGCATAGTGTCCCATCTCTTTGCAATTGTAACACTGCAACTGGCTTATGTCCTTCTTCTTCTTTTTGGGTCTCTCCAAAGCTAGGAGTTCTTCTAGTTCATGTTCTTCATAGGTGGGAGATCTTTCTCTCTTCTTGAGGCATTGATCTTCATGCTCCTTGGATGTATGATCCTTATCTCTAAAAATATTGCTAGCTTGGGTTCCTTCTAGAATAGCATCTTTGTCATCCTCGTTGTCATTAGCTCTTTGGGAAAAGTTTTCTCCCATGTTGATCATTTGGGTAACCAATCCTTGCAACAATTGGGATTGAAGTTTCAAAATCCTTTGTATGGTTGGGTCTAGTCCATTGTTGTTGGCTAAAAGCTGAGTTGTCTCTTGGCTCAACTGGTTTTGGGTTGCTATAAGTTCTCTCATGTTGTCCTCTTGGTTGTTGTTGTTGTCATCAACCTTGATGTTGGAGTTTCTTGGAGTAGTCATCTGTTTGGGTTTGAAGGGAGATTAGAATAGGCAAGATATTTCTAAGGAAATATTTCTAATCACACACATCACAGTTCACACAAACAATGTGCAAGCATTCACAAACAACTTTTCACTCAAACAACAAAGTTCAAGCACATTTTTAGGCAACAAAATATTTTTGTTACTCCACATAAGTTGGTGTGTTTTGACTTATCTAAAATATGGTGGTCCATCTATATGGTTCACTTGTGATCTTTCCTTCCTTCTTGATTCTTCTTGTATGAGATCATGGTTTCCTTGAGAAAACTCTAGATTACATGGTAATATACCGAACACCCATGGCAGTTTGGTGTTGGTCATGTTTTGCCCTCGGGAGAGGTTTAGTCAACGGATCCGCCACATTCAGATCTGTGTGTACTTTGCAAATCTTTATATCCCCATCCTGGATATGTTCTCGAATAGCGTGAAAACGTAGCTTGATATGCTTCAGCTTCTTGTGTGACCTTGGTTCTTGCGCATTGGCTATGGCGCCCATGTTATCACAGTAGATAGACATTGGGTCCAGCGCACTAGGAACCACACCCAGCTCTGTAATGAACTCTTTCATCCATATTGCTTCTTGTGAAGCCTCCGAAGCAGCCATGTATTCCGATTCAGTTGAAGATCTCGCCACAACGCTTTGCTTTGCACTCCTCCAGCTAACTGCTGCACCATTCAAAATAAATACGTATCCAGATTGTGATTTAGAATCATCCGGATCGGTGTTCCAACTAGCATCGGTGTAACCATTAACAACGAGCTGTTCATCACCTCCATAAGAAAGAACCATATCCTTAGTTCTTCTCAAGTACTTAAGGATGTTTTTGACCGCTGTCCAATGATCCACTCCTGGATCACTTTGATATCTGCTAGTTAGACTAACAGCATATGCAATGTCGGGTCTAGTACATAGCATGGCATACATTAGAGATCCTATGGCTGATGCATAGGGAGTCTTACTCATCCTTTCTCTATCTTCTGCCGATGTCGGACTTTGAGTTTTACTCAAGGTCGTATTGGGCAACATGGGCAAGAACCCTTTCTTGCTTTCTTCCATTCCAAACCTCTTTAGAACTTTGTCCAAATATGTACTCTGTGACAATGATATTTGGCGTTTCGATCTATCTCTATAAATCTTTATGCCTAATATGTAAGCTGCTTCGCCAAGATCCTTCATTGAAAAACTATTATTCAAATATTCTTTGACACTATTAAGAAGGTATACATCATTCCCAATCAACAATATGTCATCCACATATAGTATTAAGAATGCTACAGAGCTCCCACTCACCTTTTTGTAAATACAAGCTTCTCCATAAGTTTGTATAAAACCAAAACTTTTGATTACCTTATCAAAACGTTGATTCCAACTTCGGGATGCTTGCTTCAATCCATAGATGGACCGTTGAAGTTTGCATACCTTGTTAGCATCTTTAGGATCGACAAAACCTTTGGGTTGCATCATATACAACTCTTCATCAATATCTCCATTGAGGAATGCTGTTTTGACATCCATCTGCCATATCTCATAATCATAATATGCAGCGATTGCTAACATAATCCTCACAGACTTTAGCTTCGCTACCGGTGAGAAAGTCTCATCGTAGTCAACTCCTTGAATTTGTCGAAACCCTTTTGCGACAAGTCGAGCTTTATAGACAGTAACATTACCATCAGCATCTGTTTTCTTCTTGAAAATCCATTTGTTCTCGACAGCCTTTCGGCCATCCGGTAAGTCCACCAAAGTCCATACTTGGTTTTCGTACATGGATCCAATCTCGGATTTCATGGCTTCTTGCCATTTATTGGAATCTGGGCTCATCATCGTTTCCTCATATGTCTCGGGGTCATCGGTGTTGTCCACCAACATGACACTCATAACGGGATCATACCAATCTGGAGTGGTACGAGTTCTCGTTGACCTCCGAGGCTCTGTAGCAACTTCAACCGAAGTTTCATGATCACCATCATTAGCTCCCTCTCTAATTGGTGCAGGCACCACAGGAACTTCTTCCGGTGCTGCGCTACTCGCAATTTCGAGAGAAGGTTCGACAACCTCGTCGAGTTCTACTTTCCTTCCAGTCACTTCTTTCGAGAGAAATTCCTTCTCTAGAAAGGATCCATTCTTGGCAACGAAGATTTTGCCTTCGGATCTATGATAGAAGGTATACCCAATAGTTTCCTCCGGGTATCCTATGAAGACGCATTTTTCCGCTTTGGGTTCAAGCTTGTCCGGCTGTAACTTCTTTACATAGGCTTCGCATCCCCAAACTTTAAGGAACGACAATTTAGGTTTCTTCCCAAACCATAATTCATACGGTGTCGTTTCAACGGATTTAGATGGTGCCCTATTTAAAGTGAATGCGGTTGTTTCTAATGCATAACCCCAAAATGATAGCGGTAAATCTGTAAGTGACATCATAGAACGAACCATATCTAAGAGAGTTCGATTACGACGTTCGGACACACCATTACGCTGTGGTGTTCCCGGCGGTGTCAATTGTGAAAGTATTCCGCATTTCTTCAAATGCTCGCCAAACTCGTAACTTAGATATTCACCTCCACGATCAAAACGTAGAAATTTAATCTTCTTGTTATGTTGATTATCTACCTCACTTTGAAACTCCTTAAACTTCTCGAAAGTTTTGGACTTATGTTTCATGAAATAGATATACCCATATCTACTCAAGTCATCCGTGAAGGTAAGAACATAATGATAACCACCGCGCGATGCTGCACTCATTGGACCACACACATCGGTATGTATGATTTCCAATAAGTCCGTAGCTCGCTCCATCATACCAGAAAATGGAGTCTTAGTGATTTTTCCCATCAGACATGCTTCGCATCTTTCAAGTGATTCAAAATCAGGTGATTCAAGAAGTCCATCGGAATGGAGTTTCTTCATACGCTTCACTCCAATGTGACCAAGACGACAGCGCCACATATAGGTCGAATTATCGCTTGATTTCAAACGTTTAGCCTCAATGTTGTTGATATGTGTATTTCCACTATCGAGATTCAAAAAGAATAGACCATCTATCAAAGGTGCATGTGCGTAAAACATATTACTCATATAAATCGAACAACCATTATTCTCGGACTTAAATAAGTAACCGTCTCGCAATAAACAAGATCCCGATATAATGTTCATGCTCAACGCAGGCACCAAATAACAATTATTTAAGTATAAAACTAATCCCGATGGTAGATGAAGGGGTAGCGTGCCGACCGCGATCACATCAACCTTTGATCCGTTTCCCACGCGCATCGTCACCTCGTTCTTCACTAGCTTCCGTTTATTCTGCAGCACCTGTTTCGAGTTACAAATATGAGCAACCGGACCAGTATCAAATACCCAGGCACTACTACGAGTACTAGTGAGATACACATCAATAACATGTATATCAGATATACCTTTCTTCTTGATGTTGCCGTTCTTCAAATCCGCCAAGTACTTTGGGCAATTCCGCTTCCAATGACCTTCTCCCTTGCAGTAAAAGCACTCAGTATCAGGCTTAGGTCCAGCCTTGGTCTTCTTTGCCGGCGTGGTAACTTTCTTACCACCCTTCTTGAAGTGTCCCATTTGCTTAGACTTGCCTTTCTTGAATTTGGTGGTCTTATTGACCAACAACACTTGGTGCTCTTTCTTAATCTCCACTTCTGCAGATTTCAACATGGCAAAGAGTTCTGGCAACGTCTTGTTCATGTTCTGCATGTTATAGTTCATCACAAAGTTCTTGTAACTTGGTGGTAGTGATTGGAGGACACGGTAAATCCCCAAAGCATTAGGAATCACAATACCCAAGCTTTGAAGTTTGTTTGTGTGCCCAGACATCTTAAGCACATGCTCACTGACGGAGCTGCCCTCTTCCATCTTGCAGTTAAAGAACTTTTCAGAAGCTTCATAACTTTCAATTGCCGCATGAGTCTCAAAAATCAATTTGAGATCCTCGACAATATCATATGGGTCTAAATCCTCAAACCTTTTCTGAAGCTCCGATTCCAAACCATACAAGATAGCACACTGAACTATGGAGTACTGATTCTTCCGAGCGAGGTAAACATTCTTTACTTCATCGGGAGCATCATCTGCAGGTGGGTCACCCAGCGGTGCATCCAGCACATAGGTCAAATTACCAGCTGTGAGGACAATCCTCAAATTGCGGAACCAATCCGCGAAGTTGCTTCCATTGTTTTTCAACGTTTCTTTCTCTAGGAACGCATTAAAATTGATGGTAGGGGCTGCCATTGATCTACAACATATTTGCAATAGTTTAGACTAAGTTTATGACAAATTGAGTTCAAATTAATAATGAAATTAAACTAGGTGAACTCCCACTCAAAACAATATCCCTCACATTGTTTTAGTGATCACACGAACCAAATCCACCATATCAACACCGATCATCACGAGAGTTGACATAGTTTCAATGGCGAACAATCGACATGTTCATCATATCTACTATATGATTCATGCTTTACCTTTCGGTGATCCGTGTTCCGAGACCATGTCTGTACATGCTAGGCTCGTCAAGATCAAACCTTAGTTTCCGCATGAGCAAATCTGGCTTGCTCACGTTGTATACACTTGCAGAATCTAACACACCCGATCATCACGTGGTGCTTCGAAACAACAAGATTTAGCAACGGTGCTAACTAAGGGTGAACACTTTATGACTTGAAATTGATGTGCATGAGGGATCATCTTATAATGCTACCGTCGTCTACTAAGCAATACAAGATGCATAAAGGATTAACATCACATGCAATTCAATATATATGTGATATGATATGGCCTTTCTTCTTTGTGCTTCCGATCTCCATCTTCAAGCACGAACATGATCTCCATCATCATCGGCATTGCATCAAGGTCAATGACGCTTCTCTATGGTTGTCGTCCACCGGCTTCAACTATTACAACTACTTTGAATAGACACGCGGGTCTTAACATAAATTAAAGACAACCATATGGCTCCTGCCGGTTGCCAACTTACAATAAGGAACATTGCATACATCAAATATAATCACAATCATGGCCATATCACATCACTGCACACCCCTACAAAACAAAGTTAGACGCCTCTACTTTCTTTGCATATTTTACGTGGTTTGGGGCTTTCAATAAGTGTCGTTCTAACTTATGAACAAGAACCACAACATGGATACTAGCATTGTTGATCACCCGTTGTAAATTGGATCTTAACTATGCTAGGAGAAACAGGCACCCGCAAAGCCACTTATGCAATACAAGTTGCATGTCAAGCGTGGAGCAAGTCTCATGAACGATGTCATGTAAGGTTAGCCCGGGCCGCTTCATCCCAACATACCGCAAGATGCAAAGTACACAAGAAGTAATCGACAATAAAAGCATCAACGCCCACAATGACCATTGTGTTCTACTCGTGCAACAGATCTACATATAGACACGGCTCTGATACCACTGTAGGGGTTCATAGCATGGAAAACAAAAAATTTCTATCGCATACAAACAAACAAGCCAAGATCTATCTACTAGATTGTAGCAACGAGTCGATGGAATAACTTACCCTCGAAGATTCCAAAGCGTTTAACGAGAGCGGATTCTCGTGGGTGATGTAGTCGTACTCTTCCCGATCTCAAGATCGTGTAGACGATCCTTCCGGCGCTGCCGTTCCGGCAGCGCTCCCGCAGTCGGTCACACGTTCGGTACTCGACGAAGACCTTCCTCTCCCTTGTTCCAGCAGGCAGCGGAGGTTGTAGCACTCTCCTCGCGATTCCGGCAGCACAACGGCGTGGTACCGGAAGTAGAGGGGAGATCCCGCAGGGCTTCGCCTTAAGCCGGAGCGAGTATGGTGGATTATGAGAGAGGGCTATTAGTGGTCTAGAGATTAGACACACCAATTAGAAGGCTCTAAACCGCAGGCTAAAGCAATTAAAAGCTCTAAACCAAAACGGCTCTAAACCGGAGATTAGAGGTAGAAACTTGTGTGTCTAGAGGAGGAGGCCCTGCCCCTCCTTTTATGGGTGGAGGGGCCGGCGCGCCAGGGGAGGGAGGGGAGTCCCTCCCCAACTCGGCCTAGGGCTGGCCGCCGGCTTGGAGGAGAGGAACTCCTCCTCCAAGTTGGTTTCAACCTCCTCTTGCTTGTTTCCCACAGTTTCTTGTTTTAGCCGTTTGACTTTCAAACTGGACATTTGACTTTTCTGTTTTAGGATTCAATTTAATCCTTTATTTGGAACAGCAAGAACACTTAGTACATGATGCAATCATTCCAATATGTAATGACACATTCATGTACCCCTCCCCTTTCCCGGAGTGCCGGACATTCCGGAACCTTCTAGAACATTCACCGGAATCATTTCCGAACTTCGAAACGGGACTTTCTTTATATGAATCTTATTCTCCGGACCATTCCGGATCACCTCGTGATATCCCGGATCCCATCCGAGACTCCGAACAACATTCGGTCTCTTTCTCATAATACCATAACTACTCAAAACAACGTCGAATCCTTAAGTGTGTCTCCCTACGGTTCGTGAATTATGCGGACATGATCGAGACACTTCTCCGAACAATAACCAATAGAGGAATCTGGAAATTCATATGGCTCCCACATATTTCTACGATTACTTTGCGATCGAATGAACCACTTACATACGATACCAATTTCCCTTTGTCTCACGATATGTTACTTATCCGAGGTTATGATCGTCGGTATCTCTGCATACCTAGTTCAACCTCGTTACTGATAAGTACTCTTTTCTCGTTCCCGTGATATGTGATCCCTTGTGAGCCAGTCACATGCTTGCAAGCTAATTGGATGACATTTCACCGAGAGGGCCCAGAGAATATCTATCCGTCATATGGATGGACAAATCCCACTCTTGATCCATGTGTCTCAACCAATACTTTCCGAACACTCAATGCCACCTTTATAGCCACCCAGTTACGGTGTGGTGTTTGATGTCATCAAAGCATCCATCCGGCAAAGGTGATATGCATGATCTCATGGTCTAAGGAATTAGGTTACTATGTATCAGAAAGCATATAGCAATTGAACTATTGAAATGACTTGATCTTTATGCTACGCTTATCTATAGGAGTATGTCCACCATATCATTCTCCTAATGATATGATCTTGTTGTTGATAACATCTCAATGTTCATGATAGGGAAACCACAATCATTTATCAACCAACAAGCTAGTGAAGTATAGAGGCTATACTAGGGACTTGAAATTAAGTTTACAAATCACACAAGTATTAATGTTTCCCTGTTAATACTATTATAGCTTGAATGTAAACATTTATCATAAACACAAAGATATAATAATAACTACATTTATTATTGCCTCTAGGGCATATCTCCAACATAAATTACATCTTGGCTTGCTTGGGATCCTGGGAAAACTTCTCTAAGCAACATTTGCATTGTGTCCTTTGTTTCCCTACTTGACTCATGGGCCAAGGTTGAGATCCTTCATAGACTTGTTTAACTTGTTCTTCATCTTTTCTGGACAATTGTTTGCATAGTGGCCTAGTTCCTTGCATTTGAAACATGTTATAAGTTTGAGGTCTTGAGGTGGCTTCTCTGGACAATATGATGCATAATGTCCTAACTCCTTGCAGTGTTTGCACATCACTTGGCTAATATCCTTCCTCATCTTGGGTTTCACTAGCCTTTGTTTGTCTTCTTGGCTCTTCTCCTTTTCTGGGCATTCACTGGCATAGTGTCCCATCTCTTTGCAATTGTAACACTGCAACTGGCTTATGTCCTTCTTCTTCTTTTTGGGTCTCTCCAAAGCTAGGAGTTCTTCTAGTTCATGTTCTTCATAGGTGGGAGATCTTTCTCTCTTCTTGAGGCATTGATCTTCATGCTCCTTGGATGTATGATCCTTATCTCTAAAAATATTGCTAGCTTGGGTTCCTTCTAGAATAGCATCTTTGTCATCCTTGTTGTCATTAGCTCTTTGGGAAAAGTTTTCTCCCATGTTGATCATTTGGGTAACCAATCCTTGCAACAATTGGGATTGAAGTTTCAAAATCCTTTGTATGGTTGGGTCTAGTCCATTGTTGTTGGCTAAAAGCTGAGTTGTCTCTTGGCTCAACTGGTTTTGGGTTGCTATAAGTTCTCTCATGTTGTCCTCTTGGTTGTTGTTGTTGTCATCAACCTTGATGTTGGAGTTTCTTGGAGTAGTCATCTGTTTGGGTTTGAAGGGAGATTAGAATAGGCAAGATATTTCTAAGGAAATATTTCTAATCACACACATCACAGTTCACACAAACAATGTGCAAGCATTCACAAACAACTTTTCACTCAAACAACAAAGTTCAAGCACATTTTTAGGCAACAAAATATTTTTGTTACTCCACATAAGTTGGTGTGTTTTGACTTATCTAAAATATGGTGGTCCATCTATATGGTTCACTTGTGATCTTTCCTTCCTTCTTGATTCTTCTTGTATGAGATCATGGTTTCCTTGAGAAAACTCTAGATTACATGGTAATATACCGAACACCCATGGCAGTTTGGTGTTGGTCATGTTTTGCCCTCGGGAGAGGTTTAGTCAACGGATCCGCCACATTCAGATCTGTGTGTACTTTGCAAATCTTTATATCCCCATCCTGGATATGTTCTCGAATAGCGTGAAAACGTAGCTTGATATGCTTCAGCTTCTTGTGTGACCTTGGTTCTTGCGCATTGGCTATGGCGCCCATGTTATCACAGTAGATAGACATTGGGTCCAGCGCACTAGGAACCACACCCAGCTCTGTAATGAACTCTTTCATCCATATTGCTTCTTGTGAAGCCTCCGAAGCAGCCATGTATTCCGATTCAGTTGAAGATCTCGCCACAACGCTTTGCTTTGCACTCCTCCAGCTAACTGCTGCACCATTCAAAATAAATACGTATCCAGATTGTGATTTAGAATCATCCGGATCGGTGTTCCAACTAGCATCGGTGTAACCATTAACAACGAGCTGTTCATCACCTCCATAAGAAAGAACCATATCCTTAGTTCTTCTCAAGTACTTAAGGATGTTTTTGACCGCTGTCCAATGATCCACTCCTGGATCACTTTGATATCTGCTAGTTAGACTAACAGCATATGCAATGTCGGGTCTAGTACATAGCATGGCATACATTAGAGATCCTATGGCTGATGCATAGGGAGTCTTACTCATCCTTTCTCTATCTTCTGCCGATGTCGGACTTTGAGTTTTACTCAAGGTCGTATTGGGCAACATGGGCAAGAACCCTTTCTTGCTTTCTTCCATTCCAAACCTCTTTAGAACTTTGTCCAAATATGTACTCTGTGACAATGATATTTGGCGTTTCGATCTATCTCTATAAATCTTTATGCCTAATATGTAAGCTGCTTCGCCAAGATCCTTCATTGAAAAACTATTATTCAAATATTCTTTGACACTATTAAGAAGGTATACATCATTCCCAATCAACAATATGTCATCCACATATAGTATTAAGAATGCTACAGAGCTCCCACTCACCTTTTTGTAAATACAAGCTTCTCCATAAGTTTGTATAAAACCAAAACTTTTGATTACCTTATCAAAACGTTGATTCCAACTTCGGGATGCTTGCTTCAATCCATAGATGGACCGTTGAAGTTTGCATACCTTGTTAGCATCTTTAGGATCGACAAAACCTTTGGGTTGCATCATATACAACTCTTCATCAATATCTCCATTGAGGAATGCTGTTTTGACATCCATCTGCCATATCTCATAATCATAATATGCAGCGATTGCTAACATAATCCTCACAGACTTTAGCTTCGCTACCGGTGAGAAAGTCTCATCGTAGTCAACTCCTTGAATTTGTCGAAACCCTTTTGCGACAAGTCGAGCTTTATAGACAGTAACATTACCATCAGCATCTGTTTTCTTCTTGAAAATCCATTTGTTCTCGACAGCCTTTCGGCCATCCGGTAAGTCCACCAAAGTCCATACTTGGTTTTCGTACATGGATCCAATCTCGGATTTCATGGCTTCTTGCCATTTATTGGAATCTGGGCTCATCATCGTTTCCTCATATGTCTCGGGGTCATCGGTGTTGTCCACCAACATGACACTCATAACGGGATCATACCAATCTGGAGTGGTACGAGTTCTCGTTGACCTCCGAGGCTCTGTAGCAACTTCAACCGAAGTTTCATGATCACCATCATTAGCTCCCTCTCTAATTGGTGCAGGCACCACAGGAACTTCTTCCGGTGCTGCGCTACTCGCAATTTCGAGAGAAGGTTCGACAACCTCGTCGAGTTCTACTTTCCTTCCAGTCACTTCTTTCGAGAGAAATTCCTTCTCTAGAAAGGATCCATTCTTGGCAACGAAGATTTTGCCTTCGGATCTATGATAGAAGGTATACCCAATAGTTTCCTCCGGGTATCCTATGAAGACGCATTTTTCCGCTTTGGGTTCAAGCTTGTCCGGCTGTAACTTCTTTACATAGGCTTCGCATCCCCAAACTTTAAGGAACGACAATTTAGGTTTCTTCCCAAACCATAATTCATACGGTGTCGTTTCAACGGATTTAGATGGTGCCCTATTTAAAGTGAATGCGGTTGTTTCTAATGCATAACCCCAAAATGATAGCGGTAAATCTGTAAGTGACATCATAGAACGAACCATATCTAAGAGAGTTCGATTACGACGTTCGGACACACCATTACGCTGTGGTGTTCCCGGCGGTGTCAATTGTGAAAGTATTCCGCATTTCTTCAAATGCTCGCCAAACTCGTAACTTAGATATTCACCTCCACGATCAAAACGTAGAAATTTAATCTTCTTGTTATGTTGATTATCTACCTCACTTTGAAACTCCTTAAACTTCTCGAAAGTTTTGGACTTATGTTTCATGAAATAGATATACCCATATCTACTCAAGTCATCCGTGAAGGTAAGAACATAATGATAACCACCGCGCGATGCTGCACTCATTGGACCACACACATCGGTATGTATGATTTCCAATAAGTCCGTAGCTCGCTCCATCATACCAGAAAATGGAGTCTTAGTGATTTTTCCCATCAGACATGCTTCGCATCTTTCAAGTGATTCAAAATCAGGTGATTCAAGAAGTCCATCGGAATGGAGTTTCTTCATACGCTTCACTCCAATGTGACCAAGACGACAGCGCCACATATAGGTCGAATTATCGCTTGATTTCAAACGTTTAGCCTCAATGTTGTTGATATGTGTATTTCCACTATCGAGATTCAAAAAGAATAGACCATCTATCAAAGGTGCATGTGCGTAAAACATATTACTCATATAAATCGAACAACCATTATTCTCGGACTTAAATAAGTAACCGTCTCGCAATAAACAAGATCCCGATATAATGTTCATGCTCAACGCAGGCACCAAATAACAATTATTTAAGTATAAAACTAATCCCGATGGTAGATGAAGGGGTAGCGTGCCGACCGCGATCACATCAACCTTTGATCCGTTTCCCACGCGCATCGTCACCTCGTTCTTCACTAGCTTCCGTTTATTCTGCAGCACCTGTTTCGAGTTACAAATATGAGCAACCGGACCAGTATCAAATACCCAGGCACTACTACGAGTACTAGTGAGATACACATCAATAACATGTATATCAGATATACCTTTCTTCTTGATGTTGCCGTTCTTCAAATCCGCCAAGTACTTTGGGCAATTCCGCTTCCAATGACCTTCTCCCTTGCAGTAAAAGCACTC
The DNA here is from genome assembly GCA_916181665.1 of Avena sativa. Classification (NCBI taxonomy): domain Eukaryota; kingdom Viridiplantae; phylum Streptophyta; class Magnoliopsida; order Poales; family Poaceae; genus Avena; species Avena sativa. The sequence continues at coordinate 28,980,868 of OV702283.1, forward strand.
AGTATCAGGCTTAGGTCCAGCCTTGGTCTTCTTTGCCGGCGTGGTAACTTTCTTACCACCCTTCTTGAAGTGTCCCATTTGCTTAGACTTGCCTTTCTTGAATTTGGTGGTCTTATTGACCAACAACACTTGGTGCTCTTTCTTAATCTCCACTTCTGCAGATTTCAACATGGCAAAGAGTTCTGGCAACGTCTTGTTCATGTTCTGCATGTTATAGTTCATCACAAAGTTCTTGTAACTTGGTGGTAGTGATTGGAGGACACGGTAAATCCCCAAAGCATTAGGAATCACAATACCCAAGCTTTGAAGTTTGTTTGTGTGCCCAGACATCTTAAGCACATGCTCACTGACGGAGCTGCCCTCTTCCATCTTGCAGTTAAAGAACTTTTCAGAAGCTTCATAACTTTCAATTGCCGCATGAGTCTCAAAAATCAATTTGAGATCCTCGACAATATCATATGGGTCTAAATCCTCAAACCTTTTCTGAAGCTCCGATTCCAAACCATACAAGATAGCACACTGAACTATGGAGTACTGATTCTTCCGAGCGAGGTAAACATTCTTTACTTCATCGGGAGCATCATCTGCAGGTGGGTCACCCAGCGGTGCATCCAGCACATAGGTCAAATTACCAGCTGTGAGGACAATCCTCAAATTGCGGAACCAATCCGCGAAGTTGCTTCCATTGTTTTTCAACGTTTCTTTCTCTAGGAACGCATTAAAATTGATGGTAGGGGCTGCCATTGATCTACAACATATTTGCAATAGTTTAGACTAAGTTTATGACAAATTGAGTTCAAATTAATAATGAAATTAAACTAGGTGAACTCCCACTCAAAACAATATCCCTCACATTGTTTTAGTGATCACACGAACCAAATCCACCATATCAACACCGATCATCACGAGAGTTGACATAGTTTCAATGGCGAACAATCGACATGTTCATCATATCTACTATATGATTCATGCTTTACCTTTCGGTGATCCGTGTTCCGAGACCATGTCTGTACATGCTAGGCTCGTCAAGATCAAACCTTAGTTTCCGCATGAGCAAATCTGGCTTGCTCACGTTGTATACACTTGCAGAATCTAACACACCCGATCATCACGTGGTGCTTCGAAACAACAAGATTTAGCAACGGTGCTAACTAAGGGTGAACACTTTATGACTTGAAATTGATGTGCATGAGGGATCATCTTATAATGCTACCGTCGTCTACTAAGCAATACAAGATGCATAAAGGATTAACATCACATGCAATTCAATATATATGTGATATGATATGGCCTTTCTTCTTTGTGCTTCCGATCTCCATCTTCAAGCACGAACATGATCTCCATCATCATCGGCATTGCATCAAGGTCAATGACGCTTCTCTATGGTTGTCGTCCACCGGCTTCAACTATTACAACTACTTTGAATAGACACGCGGGTCTTAACATAAATTAAAGACAACCATATGGCTCCTGCCGGTTGCCAACTTACAATAAGGAACATTGCATACATCAAATATAATCACAATCATGGCCATATCACATCACTGCACACCCCTACAAAACAAAGTTAGACGCCTCTACTTTCTTTGCATATTTTACGTGGTTTGGGGCTTTCAATAAGTGTCGTTCTAACTTATGAACAAGAACCACAACATGGATACTAGCATTGTTGATCACCCGTTGTAAATTGGATCTTAACTATGCTAGGAGAAACAGGCACCCGCAAAGCCACTTATGCAATACAAGTTGCATGTCAAGCGTGGAGCAAGTCTCATGAACGATGTCATGTAAGGTTAGCCCGGGCCGCTTCATCCCAACATACCGCAAGATGCAAAGTACACAAGAAGTAATCGACAATAAAAGCATCAACGCCCACAATGACCATTGTGTTCTACTCGTGCAACAGATCTACATATAGACACGGCTCTGATACCACTGTAGGGGTTCATAGCATGGAAAACAAAAAATTTCTATCGCATACAAACAAACAAGCCAAGATCTATCTACTAGATTGTAGCAACGAGTCGATGGAATAACTTACCCTCGAAGATTCCAAAGCGTTTAACGAGAGCGGATTCTCGTGGGTGATGTAGTCGTACTCTTCCCGATCTCAAGATCGTGTAGACGATCCTTCCGGCGCTGCCGTTCCGGCAGCGCTCCCGCAGTCGGTCACACGTTCGGTACTCGACGAAGACCTTCCTCTCCCTTGTTCCAGCAGGCAGCGGAGGTTGTAGCACTCTCCTCGCGATTCCGGCAGCACAACGGCGTGGTACCGGAAGTAGAGGGGAGATCCCGCAGGGCTTCGCCTTAAGCCGGAGCGAGTATGGTGGATTATGAGAGAGGGCTATTAGTGGTCTAGAGATTAGACACACCAATTAGAAGGCTCTAAACCGCAGGCTAAAGCAATTAAAAGCTCTAAACCAAAACGGCTCTAAACCGGAGATTAGAGGTAGAAACTTGTGTGTCTAGAGGAGGAGGCCCTGCCCCTCCTTTTATGGGTGGAGGGGCCGGCGCGCCAGGGGAGGGAGGGGAGTCCCTCCCCAACTCGGCCTAGGGCTGGCCGCCGGCTTGGAGGAGAGGAACTCCTCCTCCAAGTTGGTTTCAACCTCCTCTTGCTTGTTTCCCACAGTTTCTTGTTTTAGCCGTTTGACTTTCAAACTGGACATTTGACTTTTCTGTTTTAGGATTCAATTTAATCCTTTATTTGGAACAGCAAGAACACTTAGTACATGATGCAATCATTCCAATATGTAATGACACATTCATGTACCCCTCCCCTTTCCCGGAGTGCCGGACATTCCGGAACCTTCTAGAACATTCACCGGAATCATTTCCGAACTTCGAAACGGGACTTTCTTTATATGAATCTTATTCTCCGGACCATTCCGGATCACCTCGTGATATCCCGGATCCCATCCGAGACTCCGAACAACATTCGGTCTCTTTCTCATTATACCATAACTACTCAAAACAACGTCGAATCCTTAAGTGTGTCTCCCTACGGTTCGTGAATTATGCGGACATGATCGAGACACTTCTCCGAACAATAACCAATAGAGGAATCTGGAAATTCATATGGCTCCCACATATTTCTACGATTACTTTGCGATCGAATGAACCACTTACATACGATACCAATTTCCCTTTGTCTCACGATATGTTACTTATCCGAGGTTATGATCGTCGGTATCTCTGCATACCTAGTTCAACCTCGTTACTGATAAGTACTCTTTTCTCGTTCCCGTGATATGTGATCCCTTGTGAGCCAGTCACATGCTTGCAAGCTAATTGGATGACATTTCACCGAGAGGGCCCAGAGAATATCTATCCGTCATATGGATGGACAAATCCCACTCTTGATCCATGTGTCTCAACCAATACTTTCCGAACACTCAATGCCACCTTTATAGCCACCCAGTTACGGTGTGGTGTTTGATGTCATCAAAGCATCCATCCGGCAAAGGTGATATGCATGATCTCATGGTCGAAGGAATTAGGTTACTATGTATCAGAAAGCATATAGCAATTGAACTATTGAAATGACTTGATCTTTATGCTACGCTTATCTATAGGAGTATGTCCACCATATCATTCTCCTAATGATATGATCTTGTTGTTGATAACATCTCAATGTTCATGATAGGGAAACCACAATCATTTATCAACCAACAAGCTAGTGAAGTATAGAGGCTATACTAGGGACTTGAAATTAAGTTTACAAATCACACAAGTATTAATGTTTCCCTGTTAATACTATTATAGCTTGAATGTAAACATTTATCATAAACACAAAGATATAATAATAACTACATTTATTATTGCCTCTAGGGCATATCTCCAACATAAATTACATCTTGGCTTGCTTGGGATCCTGGGAAAACTTCTCTAAGCAACATTTGCATTGTGTCCTTTGTTTCCCTACTTGACTCATGGGCCAAGGTTGAGATCCTTCATAGACTTGTTTAACTTGTTCTTCATCTTTTCTGGACAATTGTTTGCATAGTGGCCTAGTTCCTTGCATTTGAAACATGTTATAAGTTTGAGGTCTTGAGGTGGCTTCTCTGGACAATATGATGCATAATGTCCTAACTCCTTGCAGTGTTTGCACATCACTTGGCTAATATCCTTCCTCATCTTGGGTTTCACTAGCCTTTGTTTGTCTTCTTGGCTCTTCTCCTTTTCTGGGCATTCACTGGCATAGTGTCCCATCTCTTTGCAATTGTAACACTGCAACTGGCTTATGTCCTTCTTCTTCTTTTTGGGTCTCTCCAAAGCTAGGAGTTCTTCTAGTTCATGTTCTTCATAGGTGGGAGATCTTTCTCTCTTCTTGAGGCATTGATCTTCATGCTCCTTGGATGTATGATCCTTATCTCTAAAAATATTGCTAGCTTGGGTTCCTTCTAGAATAGCATCCTTGTCATCCTTGTTGTCATTAGCTCTTTGGGAAAAGTTTTCTCCCATGTTGATCATTTGGGTAACCAATCCTTGCAACAATTGGGATTGAAGTTTCAAAATCCTTTGTATGGTTGGGTCTAGTCCATTGTTGTTGGCTAAAAGCTGAGTTGTCTCTTGGCTCAACTGGTTTTGGGTTGCTATAAGTTCTCTCATGTTGTCCTCTTGGTTGTTGTTGTTGTCATCAACCTTGATGTTGGAGTTTCTTGGAGTAGTCATCTGTTTGGGTTTGAAGGGAGATTAGAATAGGCAAGATATTTCTAAGGAAATATTTCTAATCACACACATCACAGTTCACACAAACAATGTGCAAGCATTCACAAACAACTTTTCACTCAAACAACAAAGTTCAAGCACATTTTTAGGCAACAAAATATTTTTGTTACTCCACATAAGTTGGTGTGTTTTGACTTATCTAAAATATGGTGGTCCATCTATATGGTTCACTTGTGATCTTTCCTTCCTTCTTGATTCTTCTTGTATGAGATCATGGTTTCCTTGAGAAAACTCTTGGTTGCAAGACTTCAAAGTTGTTGATGGCTCCTTCTTACTTTTGCATTCCCTCAGTCTCTAAATCTTGAGCAAGATTTCTTGTTTCACTTGTAGTCCTTACTGTCATCCAAGTTGGAAGTCCTTGGGAAATATGCTGAAGATGTTGAAGTCATTAGAGTTGAAGAAGTTGAAGTCATTAGAGTTGAAAATGTTGAAGAAGTCCTTTGTACATGGTGTAGTCTTTGGCCATGGGGTAGGCTTTTCCATCAAGTTGAAGTAGAAGAGATGTTGAGTTGAAACCAAAATGGTTGAGGAAAGAGTTTACAAGATTTTGTAAATAAGTTTTTGGAACAAGTATAACTCCTATTTTACTAAGGGGTTTTGTCCAATCCTAGGTTTACAAATCCTACAGGCAACACAATGCTCTGATACCATCTGTAGAGGTTCCAATCTTTAATAAGATAGAGCCCCCTGTGTTTACAATGCTAGTCCCTGGATCAATAACTAGCATCCACAGTTAAGATGTAATATCAAGAAATAAAGGTCATAACATAACTTTATAACCAGGAATAACATAATTTTATTACATCATACATAGCTCATTTGGCTATTACATTACATTGCAGCGGAATAACTATAAGCATGGGGTCCTTCATCTTCAAAGTGCCACAGGCAGACATGTTGGTTGTAGACTTGTAATCCTAATCATTAAACTTCACTAATATCAAACAAACCTGCAACATAACAAGTTACAGCCACAAGGGTCAATACATTTGAATTGTATTGGCAAGTGATACTATGGTAGTATAGTGGAGTCTATCAACTATATGCATTTGGCTAAGTGGAGTTGAGGCTTGCATTGCTCAAAATAGATTTTCCTTATCATTTTGAAAATACTAAGTTTTGCTTGGCAAAAATCATTTTTCTCAATCAAAGATTTGAAGATCCTTTAACCAAGGCATCTCTCAATCAAAGATTGAAGATTTCAAACAACCCTTGTTCAATCCACAAGATTTTAACTTAGAAATTGGAATGCTGAGATTCTTGATTGCTTACATGTCTTGATGCTCAAATTGTCCTTTACCAGGGACATGGCTAAGTACTTAGATATTACACTCTGCAGAGGTGGTGCACTTTCCCCACAAGACTTGGTTTCCCAAGACAAGATCTTTCAGAAGCCTTCCCTTAGACCAAAATGGACACGCTCCAACCTATCAAACACTACCACCCTCTGTCCATATGGCTAAGTTCTTGCAACCTATATGATCATGGCAGAGCCCATATTGCCAAGTGGTTGCACTTGAAGCTTCTCAACATTTGACATCTCAAATCTCTTTGTTCCTGGGTGGCCATCCACAAGTGAGATACACAAGGTAAACCATAAACATGGGCCTTGTGAACCACTCAACCAAAAACCACCAAGCAATTACCATTCCACCCAGGTGATTCATTAACTTAGTTGTTTTATTAAACAAAACATAAGTCCTCGGACTTAGAATATTTTTCCATAGTGTGAATATATATATTCCACCCATGTTTTCTATTAGCTAGGCTAAGCTTGATGGTAATAGGAATCTTAACTTAGGAAAATCCTACTAAGGATTCATCTACTAGGTTTTCCTATAGCAAGGTTTATACTTAGCAAAATCCATGCAAGTTTTACTTAGAGAAAATCACTAATGCATAGTGAAAGTAATGGGACAAAAAGTATGAAGCATCACTTGCCTTTTTTGGTAGAGGGTATAAGTTCACTCCTTGTCCTTGCAACAATCACACTCTTCAAGTCACTACAAATCAATCAAGCAAGGCACAAACTCAATCTACCAATCAAGCAAACAACACATAAAATGACAAAGTCAAAGTAATGCATGCAAGCATGTTAAGTTTTGTTTTGTTTTAAAATGAGGTTCCTAATGGGTCATAGACATTGGAAAACACCTAATGGTCATTTTGTAAAGTGGCAAAGTTATTTGCAAAAGGTTTCACTTCAAAAACCATTTTCAAAACAAAGTATCATTTTATGTGGTGTAAAAATATTTTTACTAAGGCATTTACCTATAGGGTTCACCAAAAACATTTTCAAATAACCAAACTTGGTGTTTGGGGTCAGAGAGTTTAAAACAAAACATTTCCCAAAGGTTTTCCTTCAAAATCATTTTCAATAAATAACCCACATTTCTATTTGACTAGAAATGGTTTTAAATCAAAGAATCATTATTTTGTTTCACCAAATACATTTTTGAGTCCACAAAGTGTTTCCTAATGTTAGTAGGTTCAAATCAATCCAATTCCCAAAGATTTTAACCCCAAATTCATTTTTAAACAATTTTTACATCCTTAACAAGCATACAAAGGTTTCTGCAAAAACAAACACTCTAACAGATACTATTTGCTAAACCAAGGGCATGGTTGGCTAGGGCTTGCTCTACTGATTCCAATGATACCAAATTTGCAATTTTTGGACTTGTGGATCAAAAGTTACAAAGGTTTGAAATTCACATTCTATTCTGATTTCAATCTATTTTTAAACTGAACTCGTGACACGCGGCGCTTCGCTATTCGCTGGTACCGCTTCGGTTGGATCACGCGACGACAGCCGTTGGATTTAAGTTAAATCGTGCGGCGCACAGAGGCTACTTACCGCTTCAGTTAAGTTCTATCGTGGCCATACGATTACGATCTAACGGTGCTAGGCACACCAGCCACAGATGGGCGGCGCTGTGGTGGCTACTGGCGGCGGAGCTGTCGGTCGACGAAGGTGCCGATGCTACAGGAGGTGAGGGAGAAAGGGGAGATGCTCACCGGGCTCAGGGGGTCACGGCGATGCTCAACGTGTTGATGGTTCGACGAGGGGCACGCAAGGTTGCGGTTAATTGCTCGCCGGAGACGTGGTCGGCGTCAGATGGTCCTGGAGCTCGTCGAGGGTGGAGCTGTGGTTCGCCCCGAGGGAAAATGAAGACGCAGTTAGTCGCGCAAGATCAAGGCGAAGCTTCTCGCGTGAAAGAGAGGGCTCGGGGTGGTCAGTTCTTACCAGGAAACGTCGCCGGAGATAGTTGCAGACGCGGCGGCGCTCGGAGTTTGTCAGAGTCGAGGTCCTGGGGCACCCACGGTTGAACGGAGGGCACAGACAGAAGCGCCAGGGGATGGGGAGTGTGCATGCTTGGTCAATGAGGCAAGGGGAGGCAGGGTATGGCCGGAATCGAGAGATAAGCTCGTCGGAGACGGCGGCGGTACAGAAGAGATTGGCGACAGCCTAGGGGCAGAGAGGAGGAGTTGTCTGGGGGAAAATGACGAGGAGGGAGAGGCTTTTAAGGGAGCGTGGTCGCTGGGGGAGTAATGGCCGTTAACTGCGCGAATTGATCGTCGGCGTAATGAGCAGGAAACGGCGAGGAGGAGTTAGCGCGGTTGAAGACGATGAACAGCTGTATGTGGGGTCCACGGGAAGTGAGAGAGAGGAAAAAGGAAAGGGGTCCACCGGTCATTGTCTGCGCGGGTTAGTAAGTTGGTGCCAAACGTTTTCTTCGGGGGAAAGAAGTTGGGCTGGTTGGTGGGCTTGTGGGCTTTGTCGACTGGGCTGGTCCAAACTCTATTTTTTTTCTGTTTGCTGGCCTTTTCTTTTTCTATTTTCCAATTCTGTTTTGAAATTTCAAACAACCAAACAATGTCCAAATCAAATCAAACAATCACCAAACCTTGCACTAAGAATTTGGTTCTGTTTAGTAGCATAAACCAAATCCCAAAATAAAATAATATTTTTATTCATTTTAGGATCCATTCATCAATTAAATAAAATGGACCTTTAGTTATTTAATTAAATAGGGTTTGATTTAATTAATAAAATCTCCATTTGAAATCCAAATATTTTCAAAACCAAATCAGTAGGTTTTATTTGGAAATAAAGAATACTTGGAAACTTGTTTAAAACAAAATAACCTTTTATTTCAGGGTCCATTAATAATTAAATAGAATGGACCTTAGTTATTAAATCAAATAGGATTTGTTTTATTAAAATATTTATTTTGAAATCTAAAATAAAACCAAAACACTACAGTAGGTTTTAATTAAGAAAATAAAATACTTAGAAAACTTATTTAAAATAATTTAATAAGTTTTGATGTTTTAATTAAAAAGGTAAAACCTTTTATTTAAATAAAATTTGGATATTAATTCCTTATTATTTTATTTAAATAAACCTTTACTAATTTTAATCAAAACAAAACATTTTATTTCAAAATATTGGCCAAGGTTTAATTTGGCTTTATAAAATAATCTTTATTTATAAATCCACCTTTTCTTTTAAAAACAAAATCTTTTAATAAAAGATCCAAAAACAGTAATTTTAAATATTTTGAAGTTTCTTGTTTATTTAACTTTTCAAATCCCTTTGGGATTTTATTTTATCCAAATAGGTTTTGAATGTTTCCAAATGGATTCAAAAAGTTTCTTCTCACCCTGAAATTCAACAAAGTTTTATTTTATTCATTTATTTTTACATTACAAGATTTGGAAAATCTTGGGATGTGACAGTCACATCCCAATATTTTTCCAAATCTTGTAATGTGAAAAATAAATAAACAAAATAAATAATTGTTGAAATTTAGAGTGAAAAGAAACTTTTGTTTCTAAATGGAAACTTAAAATCCCATCTTGAACAAACTTTGGTTTATGTTTGAATCCAAATAAATTCAAATCAAGTGGAATGCATTCCTCATAAAAAAAATGCATCTTTAAATTTAAACACTTGGAGAATAAACCAAAACCCTAAAACCCTAATGGAAGAAAATCATTTCCAAGTTATCTCCAAGCCTATGGATTTGATCCATATAAAAATTGGTCATACAAACATTTCAAATTGATCAAAAATGACTATTAGAAATATTATAAAACCATATGAATTGGTTTCACTTAATTTGGAGCCATGAATAAAATCCTATGAATTTAATAAGATAAGGAAAAGTAATTTCCAAAGCTAATAAAGCACTTATCTAAAAATCCATACCAAATGGTGAGCAAATAATCCTAAAAAGATTTAAAAGGATAAATAAGATTTTACCAAATTGGAATCACCAAGTTTGGGTCTATAAATAAAAAGATATGGATTTTATAAGATCAAGAAAGAAATTATTCAATAAGGAATATTTAAAGACCAAATTATATCTTGACCTAATCCATAAGCAAATGGAATAGTTATGATCCAAATCCAAATAAAATAAAGGATAAATAATTTCCAAATAAAATAAAATGGCATTAACCATTCTATCCCTATTTTAATAAAGACAAATCTCTAATAAGAATGATTATTTAATTCATGAGAATTAGTATTTTGGAATTTACCCAAGTGGAATAAAAGTTGTTTAATTAACTTAAATAAGATTAAAGAAATCTTCCAAATAAAATTTAGGGAATTAAAACTATATTTAATTCCATTGGAAATAAAACAAATACCCAATTCAAATGATTTATGAATCATATTAAAATATTCCAAATAATTCAAAGTAAATTATTTTACACCCTAATAAATAAATAAATAAAACCTACTTAAAAAGGTTTGGTGAAAATTTGAATTCAAATAAGAGTTAGAATTATATTTAAAATCATAATTGAATAAAGGCAAGTGCCCTTTTTAAATAAAATATAAACCATAAAAGAATAAAAGAATTATACCAAAATTGTATTTAAAATACATGTTTAAAACAGTATTAAATCATACTGAAATGTTTGAAAAGATTTGAATAGAAAAAAGTTTGAAATTATTTGAATAAAATTAAAACAGAAAATGAAATCAGAAAAGAGAAAAAGTTTCAGAAAGAAAAAAATAAGAAAAGAAACAGCCCAACTAAACCTACCCCATACCCCAGCCCAGCAGGCCCAAACCCCCAGCCCACCCGGCTCCTCTCTTTCCCCTACTCGTTCTTTTCTCACCGCAGGCCGTACCCCCTCACTCGCTGACGACCGGACCCCACGCGTATCTTCCTCACCTCTCTGGCCAACCGACCCCACCGCCAGCTCATCGTCGTCCTCGCGACCAGTTCCTAACCTCTTTCCTCCGGCGGTTCCCTGTATTAACTCGCATCTTCAATTCCCGTTGATTGTGCTCGTAACTCACCCCGTGACCTCGCCCTACTAATCACCCCTCTCTCCCCTTCATTTCCTATAAGGTTGCCAACCTTTAATAAGGTAGATATCCCTGTGTTTGCAATGCTAGTCCCTGGATCAATAGCTAGCATCCACAGTTAAGATGTAATATCAAGAAATAAAGGTCATAATACAACTTTATAACCAGGAATAAAATAATTTATTACATCTTACATAGCTCATTTGGCTATCACATTACAATGCAGCAGAATATAACAATAACATGGGGTCCTTCATCTTCAAAGTGCCACAGGCAGTCATGTTGGTTGTAGACTTGTAATCCTAATCAATAAACTTCACTAACATCAAACAAACCTGCAATATGATAAGTTACAGCCACAAGGGTCAATACATTTGAATTATATTGGCAAGTGATACTATGGTAGTATAGTGGAGACTATCATCTATATGCATTTGGCTAAGTGGAGCTTTAGGCTTGCATTGCTCAAAATAGGTTTTCCTTCATTTGAAAACACTAAGTTTTTGTTTGACAAAATCACCCAAGGCATCTCCCAATAGAAATTGGTGATCCTTTAACCCTTGTTCAGCCACAAGTTTTTAACTTAGAAATTGGGATGAGGAGATTCTTGATAGCTTCCATGTCTTGATGCTCAAATTGTCCTTTGCCAGGGACATGGCTAAGTACTTAGATTCTTCTATCTGCAGAGGTTGTGCACTTTCCCCACAAGACTTGGTTTCACCAAGACAAGATCTTTCACAAGCCTTCCCTTAGACCAGAATGGACGCGTTCCAACCTATCATTCCCCTACCACCAACTGTCCATTTGGCTAAGTTATTGCAACCTATATGATCCATGCAGAGCCCATAATGCCAAGTGGCTGCACTTGAAGCTTCTCAACATTTGACATCTCAAATCTCTTTGTTCCTGGGTGGCCATCCACAAGTGAGATACACAAGGTAAACCATAGAAATGGGCCTTGTGAACCACTCAACACAAACCATTCCTTCCATTCCACCCAGGTGATGCATTCACTTAGTTGTTTTATTAAACAAAACACAAGTCCTTGACTTAGAAATATTCTATAGCATGAAATATAATCCACCCTTGTTTTCTACTAGCTAAGCTAAGCATGATAGTAGTAGGAATCTTAACTTAGGAAATTTCTACTAAGGTTTCATCTACTAGGATTTCCCATGGCATAGTTTATACTTAGCAAAAATTCCATCAAAGTTCTACTTAGAAATATCACTAATGCATAGTGAAAAAATTGGGACAAAGTATGAAGCATCACTTGCCTTTTTGGTAGAGAATATAAGTTCACTCCTTGATCATTGAAATATTCACACTCTTCAAATCACTACATTCAATCAAGCAAGCCACATTTCAATCTACCATTCAAGCAACATCACATAAAATAATAGAAACAAAACATTGCATGCAAGCTTGTAAATCTTTGTTTTATTTACAAAATTGGTTTATAATAGGTTATAAACATTCTAAAACACTTATTGGTCATTTTATAAAGTGGCAAAACTATTTGCAAAAGATTTTACCTATAAACCATTTTCAAACCAAATCATTATTTTATGTGGTTGAAAATGCCTTTATCAAAGTAGCAAACTTTATAGGGTTTACCAAATACATTTTTAAATCATAAAACTTGGTGCTTGGGGTCAGAGAGTTTATTCCAAAACATTACCCAAAGGTTTTCTTCAAAAAGCATTTTTAACAAATAAACAATATTTTTATTTGACTAGAAATGGTTTAAATCAAAGGTTTATTCTTTTGCTTCACCAAATATATTTTTGAAACCACAAATTGATTTCTATGGTCAGTAGGTTCAAAACAAACCATTTTCCAAAGGTTTTATCTCAAAAATCATTTTAGAACAATTTTTATATTCGAAATATGCCTACATAAGTTTCTGCAAAAACAACCAATTTAACAGAAACATTTTACTAAACAAAGTGCATGGTCAGAAAGTACTTGTCTTGCTGATTCCATTGATATAAAATTTGCAAAATTTGCACGTGTGGTTTGAAAGTTATGAATTTTTCAAATTGGATCCTCTAATAGAACAATTCCTGGTTTTTATAAACAGACAGGGCCACGTGGCGTGTTACTATTCGTCGGTACCGCTTCGTGCAGATTGTGCAACGAGAGGCGTTGGATTTAAAGCAGATCGTGTGGTTCATAAGCAAGCGTACCCCTTCGCTTAATCAATCTATCGTGGCCACGCGATCCAGATCGGACGGTGCACAACGTGCTTGCCATCGAGTGGCGGCGCTGGCGGCGGCGACTGGCGGCGCTGGCTTTGGCTACGGCATCGCGGCAACTACAAGAAGCAAGGGAGGGAGGGGAGAAGCTCACCAGGTTCGTTGTGGCACAGGGATGCTCAACCTGCTCGCGTTGGTCGAAGGGGCGCACGGGGTTGGGGATAATTGCTCGTCGGAGTTGCGTCTGATGACGGCTTCTCCGTTCGTCGTCGCTGGCGAGAGCTGCAGGTCACGAGAAGACGCGCGAAGAGTGTCATTAGATGCGGAAGAGTTTTGCGACCATGCGTGCGTCATCAGGAGAGGGAGGGGAGGACGGAACTTACGGGGAGAGGTCGACGGAGTTGGAGACAGACGGCGGCGTGTTCAGTCGAGGTTGCTGCCGACGATGGGGGGCACGTGCGAGCGAGCTAAGGCCACTGGGAGGTTCACGGAGTGATGGGGGTCATGCTTGTGTGGTCGAGAGAGCGAGGGGCAACGTGGAGCTGCCGGAATTGACGTCGGAGTCCGACGGAGGCTGCGACGGTACAAACAGAAATGGGGACGGTGTGGGGGCAGGGAGTAGGTGGTTTCTGGGGGGGAACGGAGAGGAGGGAGAGGCGGTTAATTACGCGTGATCACGAGGCCATTACATGGTGCGGTTAACTCGAATTTATGCCGGCGTTCAATCGGCAGTAATGGCCGGAGGAGGGGGGCGCGGTCAGCGGCGGGTGAGGACGAAGCTGACGGGGCAGTGGGGTTGCTTGGCAGCGAGAGAGAGGAGGAGGAGGTGGGGTCCAACCGTCATAGACTCAGCGGGTTCGTTTGCGAGTGAAAAACGTTTCACTGCGAGGTAGAAGGAGTGGGCTTAGTGGGCTAGGTTAGTTGGGCTGCTCCTACTCCATTTTTTTTATGTGATTGTTTTTCCTTTTTCCATTTATATTAATCTGTTTTGGTTTTGTTTAATTAATTCAAACATCAATTTGATTTCAAACCTCAACAAAAATTTGTGTAGATTCATATACTGATTAATAACACATTCCAAAGTCAATTTTAGAATAATTTATTTATCCTTTTTAGTGTCTTTTAGTTATTTAAAATAGGCTCTAGTATTAATTAGATAAGATTTAATAATATTTTTAAATCTCCATTTGAATTCAAATCATCACCAAACTTTGGGTGAAGTTTAATTTTGTTTATCAACATATTTCAAAGTCTAAAATAAAATAATTCTTTTATTCTTTTAGGATCTATTAATAATTAAATAAAAAGTCCATAGTCTTTAATTCAAATAGGTTTTAATTTATTTTAAAACCCTTTTTGAAATCTAAATAATATCAAAATCCTTTCAGTAGGTTTTATTTGAAAAACTAAAAACACTTGGAAATCTTATTTAAAATAAATTAATCAAGTTTTAGTGTTAATTTAAAATGGAAAAGCCTTTACTTTAATAAAAATGGATATTAATAAATCCTCATTATTTTATTTAAATAAACCTTTACTCTTTTTATAAAATAGAAATATTTTATTTCAAAAGTTTGGCCAAGATTTAATTTGGCTCTATAAAATAATCCTTATTTTTATTTCTACCTTTTCTTTATAGAAACCATATATTTTATTTAAAGATCCAAAAATAGTGATTCCAATTATTATAACTTTATTTATTATTTGTTTATATTTTTAAAATACTTTTAGGATTATTTGCTCACCATTTGGTATGGATTTTAGATAAGGGCTTTATTAGCTTTGGAAATTCAATTTCCTTATCTTATTAAATTCATAAGATTTTATCTATGGCTCCAAATTAAATGAATCCAATTCATATGGTTTTATAATATTTCTAATATTCATTCTTGATCAATTTGAAATGTTTGTTTGACCAATTTTATAGGGATCAAATCCAGAGCCTTAGAGCACTTTGAAAATGATTTCCTTCCATTAGGGTTTTTGGGTTTTGGTTTATTTCTCAAGTGTTTAAATTTTGAGATGCATTTAAAGAGAAATGCATTCCACTTGATTTGAATTTTGTTGGTTTCAAACATTAACCAAAGTTTGTTCAAGATGGGATTTTAAGTTTCCATTTAGAAACAAAAGTTTCTTTTCACCCTAAATTTCAAAATTTATTTATTTTGTTTTATTTATTTTTCACATAACAAGATTTGGAAAATCTTGGGGTGTGACATTTCCCCTCAGACACCGCGGCAAGAGAGCCCCCAGGCCGCCCCCATTATCACTTACACCGCCGCTGCCTCCGACGCCCTCCGGCGGCAATTCCGGCCAGTCGACGTCGCCCCTCACCCCCTCGACCACACACGCGCGTTCCACAGACCCTGGCACATCTCCCAGTGGCATCATCTTGCTCGCGCTTGACCCGCAGCGTCGACAACGACGACAGCTGAGCATCGCCGCTGTCGGACTCGACTCCGGCGAGTCCTCCTGGTAAGGAATAGACCGCCCCTTCCCCTCTCTTGGATGCTCACATGTTCGTGACTCTCATACGAACCTAACGGTGCCCTCCATTTGTCTTAGCATGCCATGAATCGTCGCCCCCGTCGACGAACAGACGAGCCCAAGGCGCATCTCAACTCCGGCGAGGAATCCACGTCACCACCGTGCGCCCCTCGACGAGCTACAACCACCTTGAGCATCCCCACGCCACGGCGAACTCGGTGAGCATCTCCCTTCGCTCTCTCGCTTCCTGTAACGTCGACACCGCCACCGTCTGACCGCGCGCCGCCACCTGCCGCCGCCAGCGCCGCCACTCGATGGCTAGCATGCTATGCACCATAGGATGTAGATCCAAGCGCCACGATAGAACATGATCAAAGGGGTACGCTTGCTTCTGAGCCACACGATCTGTTTAAAATCCAACGCCTCTCGTTGCACGATTCGCACGAAGCAGTACAGACGAATAGCAACACGCCACGTGGCCCTGTCTGTTTGAATAAAACCAGAAATGATCTATTTGATGTTCAAACTTGAAAAATTCATAACTTTCAAACCACACGTCCAAATTTTGCAAACTTTATATCAATGGAATCAGCAAGACAAATCCTACCCAACCATGCACTTTGTTTAGTAAAATGCTTCAGTTAAATTGATTGTTTTTGCATAAACTTGTGTAGGCATATTTAGAATATAAAATTTGTTCTAAAATTATTTTGGTGATAAAACCTTTGGGCAAATGGATTGTTTGAACCTACTGACCATAGAAATCAATTTGTGGTTTCAAAAACATATTTGGTGAAGCAAAAGAATAAATCTTTGATTTAAAGCATTTCTAATCAAATAAAAATAATGTTTATTTATTAAAAATACTTTTGGGATAAAATATTTGGGAAATGTTTTGGAATAAACACTCTGACCCCAAGCACCAAGTTTTATGATTTAAAAATGTATTTGGTGAACTCTATAAAGATTGCTACTTTGATAAAGGCATTTTCAACCTCATAAAATAATGATTTGGATTGAAAATGGTTTATAGGTAAAATCTTTTGCAAATAGTTTTTCCACTTTATAAAATGACCAATAAGTGTTTTAGAATGTTTATAACCTATTATAAACCACTTTTGTAAATAAAACAAAGTTTGACATGCTTGCATGCAATGTTTTGTTTCTATTATTTTATGTGATGTTGCTTGAATGGTAGATTGAAATATTGCTTGCTTGATTGAATTGTATTGATTTGAAGAGTGTGAATATTGCAAATATCAAGGAGTGAACTTATATTCTCTACCAAAAAGGCTAGTGATGCTTCATACTTTTGTCCCATTATTTTCACTATGCATTAGTGATATTTCTAAGTAGGACTTGCATGGAATTTTGCTAAATGTAAACTATGCCATGGGAAATCCTAGTAGATGAAATCTTAGTAGAAATTTCCTAAGTTAAGATTCCTACTTCTATCATGCTTAGCTTAGCTAGTAGAAAACAAGGGTGGAATATATATTCATACTATGGAATATTTCTAAGTCAAGGACTTGTGTTTTGTTTAATAAAACAACTAAGTGAATGAATCACCTGGGTGGAATGGAAGGAATGGTTTGTGTTGAGTGGTTCACAAGGCCCATTTCTATGGTTTACCTTGTGTATCTCACTTGTGGATGGCCACCCAGGAACAAAGGGATTTGAGATGTCAAATGTTGAGAAGCTTCAAGTGCAGCCACTTGGCATTATGGGCTCTGCCTGGATCATATAGGTTGCAATAACTTAGCCAAATGGACAGTTGGTGGTAGGGGATTGATAGGTTGGAGCGCGTCCATTCTGGTTTAAGGGAAGGCTTCTTGAAGATCTTGTCTTGGTGAAACCAAGTCTTGTGGGGAAAGTGCACCACCTCTGCAGAGTGTAAAATCTAAGTACTTAGCCATGTCCCTGGTAAAGGAAAATTTGAGCATCAAGACATGGAAGCTATCAAGAATCTCCTCATCCAAATTCCTAAGTTAAAATTTTGGGGTTGAACAAGGGTTGAAGGATCACCAATTTCTATTGGGAGATGCCTTGGGTGATTTTTGTCAAGCAAAAAACTTAGTATTTTCAAATGATAAGGAAAATCTATTTTGAGTAAAGCAAGCCTAAGCTCCACTTAGCCAAATGCATATAGATGATAGTCTCCACTATACTACCATAGTATCACTTGCCAATACAATTCAAATGTATTGACCGTTGTGGCTGTAACTTGTTCTATTGCAGGTTTGTTTGATGTTAGTAAGATGTGTTGATTAGGATTACAAGTCTACAACCAACATGTTTGCCTGTGGCACTTTGAAGATGAAAGACCCCATGCTATAGTTATTTCTGCTGCAATGTAATGAGATAGCCATATGAGCTATGTAAGATGTAATAAATTATTTTATTCCTGGTTATAAAGTTGTTTTATGACCTTTGTTTCTTGATATTACATCTTAACTGTGGATGCTAGCTATTGATCCAGGGACTAGCATTGTAAACACAGGGATCTCTACCTTATTAAAGGTTGGGAACCTAACAAAAAGCCAAGGAAGACAATGTGAGCCACACCAAAGTTTTGGAAATAAAATAAGGCAATAAGAGGTTAACTCCAAAGTGAAGATGATCCACAAATGCTACCACACACAAGTATATCAATTGTCAAAGACAATGAGTGTATTTGTAAGATCCCTCCTTTATAAAGGAAAAGGATCCCTGTGATTGCAATGCTAGTCCCTGGATCAATGCTAGCATCCACAGTTTAAGATGAAGTACATAGAAACAAAGGTCATTATTACAGTCATTACAGAGACAACATAGTCTTTACAACTCCATTGCCACAGGCCTAGTACAAGAGTTTAAATAAGTAAATAGATAAAAGTCTTCATCTTCATGTGCTAGAGGCAAACATGTTGAGTGTAGACTCATGACTCCTCATCCTAATCAGAGTAACCTGCAACATCACAAGTTACAGCCACAGTGGGTCAATACATTGGAATAGTATTGGCAAGTGATACCTTAGTATAATATTTGGTGGACTAAATACTATATGCAATTTTGTCTAAGTGTAGTTTAGGCTTGCTTTGCTCAAAATAGGTTTTGCCTATTAGTTGAAAACACTAAGTTTTTCTTTGTCAAAACTTTTCCCAAGGATCCACCAATAGACATTGAGGTCCTTCACCCTTGTTCAACCACAAGTTTTACTTAGAAATTGGGATGAGGAGATTCTTGATAGCTTCCATGTCTTAATGCTCAAGTTGTCCTTTTCCAGGGACATGGCTAAGTACTTAGATTCTTCCATCTGCAGAGGTTGTGCACTTTCCCCACAAGCCTTGATTTCCACCAAGACAGGACCTTTCAGAAGCCTTCCCTTAGACCAAATGGACGCGCTCCAACCTATCATCCCAGTACCACTAACTGTCCAAATGGCTAAGTTATTGCAACCTATATGATCCTGGCAGAGCCCATATTGCCAAGTGGCTACACTAGAAGCTTCTTAACATTTGGCCTCTCAAATCCCTTTGTTTCTGGGTGGCTTTCCACAAGTGAGATACACAAGGTAAACGGCCTTGTGTAACCACTCAACATAAACCATTCCTTCCATTCCACCCAGGTGTTTCATTCACTTAGTTGTTTTATTAAGCAAAACACAAGTCCATAGACTTAGAAATATTTTAACATAGCATGAATATTTCACCACCCTTGTTTGCTACTAGCTAGGCTAAGCATGGAATAGATAAGCATCTTAACTTAGAAATTTCTAGCAATTCTACAACTACTAGGATTTCCCAAGCATAGCATATAAGCAAAATATAACCATGCAAGACTTAGCAAAATACTTCTAATGCATAGTACAAAACATAGGGATAAAAATATGATGAAGCACCACTTGCCTTGGTAGGTTGGAGAGTAGCTACACTCCTCACAATCACAATCACTATTGGCACCAAAATCTACACATAAAATCATAGCAACAAATCACATACAAAATAAATACAAACAAAAATATATGGATGCATGCAATATGATATGTGATGATTTTATAAACTTAACAAGACAAGTGCACAGTACTGGTTCATAATCAAGTTCAAAACTTGCCAAACAACATTTATTTTAACACTAAAACATATCTCAAATAATTTATATACAAAAAATAGGCCTACACATGTTTCTGTAATTAAAACCATTTTAACAGACACAAAACATTAAACACATTGCATATTTGGAAAGGGCTTGCTCTCCTGATTCCATTGATATAAAATTTGTCAAATTTGAACGTGGAAATCAAAAGGTATGGCTAAAACAAAATCAAACAACTAATAGATCTAATTCAAAATTTTAAAACGAACTCTGTGCCACGCGGCGCTATCCTATTGGCTGGTACCGCTTCGCATCGGATCACGCTTCTGAGCCGCTGGATCTAACTTAATCGCGCGGATCTGATTGAATCATACCGCTTCGTCTAGGTTCTAACGTGACCACTAGATCTAGATCTAACGGGGCTCAGCACTCGACCATCAAGTGGCGACGGCTCTGTCTACGGCGGCGCGGTGGTTACAGGGGCTCCGGGGTCGTCGGAGGTGCTTACCAGATCCGCAACGGTGTACTGAAGCTCAACGTGGCGACGGCTTGGCAAGGGGCGCACGGACACGGCTGCACGGGCTCGTCAGAGTTGATGACAGCGTCGGGCTCGGGTGGACGGCGACATTGGCGACGCTCCTGTTCACCCTAGCACAAACCAAAGGCATCAGGGGGTGTGCAAAGTTATGGCGAACACGCTCGTGTGAATCAGCACCGAAGGGGAACATGGGGCTCACCGAATTTAGTCGCCGGAGTTGAAGACGTCGTCAGGAGCTTGCAGTGCTTGATGAAGACGACGACCTGGGGCAGTATAGGATGAACCAATGGTGTCAGAAGAAGCGCAAGGACGTTGCAAGGATGTCTGCATGAACTAGAGGGGAAGGGGCGCACGGATCTCACCGGGATTGGTCGCCGGAGTGGGCTCTGTCGGCGGCGGTGCAAGGGCGATTGCGGGCAGCCTGGGGGCGCTTCTGTCTGGCTTTGTTGGGGGAAATGGCCGCGAGGGGGAGGTGGTCTTATAGCCAGAGAGGGAGCAAGAATCACGCGAGGAAACGCCGGCAATAACTCGGTTTAAAAAGCGGCAGTGAATGGCGGAGGGAACGGCCGGCGACGTGGTCGTGGGCGCAATTTGGGGAAGATGATGATGAGCTGGCGAGGTCCACCAGTCAGTGACCCGTTGGGTAGCGCGGGTGCGGTGAGAAAATCAGAAGGAGAGGGAAAACCCGGGTGGGCTGGCTAACGGGCTGCTTTGCTTGTTGGGCGAAAATCCTGGCGCTGGCCCTTTTTCTTTTCTCTATCCTTTTTCTTTTTCTGAATGAATTTCCAGGAACCTTTTTCAAATAATTTCACAATCTATTTGAATTCAAATATTTTCAGGATTTTTGCAGTGTGCAACAATCATATTTCTGGGCATAAAACCAAGTGGTCACTTTGAATTGGCCTGGTCACTTGGAATAAAATAAAAATAAGCAGTGACATAGCACTAGCTTTAAATAGGTTTTGAAATTGGTTTTCAAATTATATTTGTTTTGATACTTTGGTTTAAATCCTAGCAATCTAGCAATACACTCAGAAGGTAAAAGACACAAGGTTTGGTTCACTGAACATCTATCTCACATTGGAGATTTGTATTTGTTTTTGAATGCTGATCACATAAAATAATGAGCTTATATGCTCCTGTTTTTGAATTGATTGTTTGAAATGAATTCTACATGATCATGGATGCATGGATGATATGCATGTGTTTGAAACATGATTTTAGGGATGTTACAAATCTAACCCCCTTAAGGTGAATCTCGCCCCCGAGATTCGGATTGGCTAGCAAATAGGCGAGGGTGGTCTTTTCGAAGATCATCTTCTCTTTCCCATGTTGCTTCTTCTTCGGAATGATGGTTCCACTGAACTTTGCAGAACTTGATAGTCTTAGTCTGTGTGACTCTTTCTGTAGTCTCAAGAATCTTGATAGGTTTCTCCTCATAAGTGAGATCACTCTCCAATTGAACCCCTTCCAAAGGTATAGTATCCTTCAAAGAAGTTTCTTCCATTTCTGGATGACATTTCTTAAGCTGACTCACATGAAACACATTATGAACAGCTGACAAAGACTCTGGCAATTCAATCTCATAAGCTACTTCTCCTTTGCGACTCAGAATCTTGAACGGTCCAACATTTCTTGGTGCCAATTTACCTTTGACACCAAATATCTTCACTCCACGAAGTGGTGACACTCTAAGATAGGCTCTATCACCAACTTCATAGGTGACTTCTCTACGCTTAGGATTTGCGTAGCTTTTTTGTCGGGACTGTGCTATCTTCAATCTGTCCTTAACCAACTTGACTTTCTCTTCAGCCTCTTTGATTAGTTCTGGTCCGAACAAACTTATTTCTCCCACACCATTCCATAGCAATGGGGTGGTACACTTTCTCCCATAGAGAAACTCAAATGGTGCCATTTCAATACTGGCTTGATAGCTGTTATTGTAAGAGAATTTTGCGTAAGGCAGACTTTCATCCCAACTGGCTCCATAGTCTAGGGCACATGCCCTCAACATATCTTCAAGAATCTGATTAGTCCTTTCTGTTTGTCCATCAATTTGAGGATGAAAAGCAGTGCTGAATTCCAACCTCGTTCCCAATGACTCATGTAATTGCCTCCAAAAATGAGAAGTGAATTGGGTTCCTCTATCAGACACAATACTCTTGGGTACTCCATGTAGACATACAATTCTACTCATATAGATCTTGGCCAACTTAGCACTTGTATAGGTTGTCTTCACGGGTATGAAATGAGCCACTTTAGTTAGGCGATCCACTACTACCCAAATAGAATCATATCCTGACCGGGTCCTTGGCAATCCGGTAATGAAATCCATACCAATCTTGTCCCACTTCCAATCAGGAATAGGTAGTGGTTGAAGCAAACCTGCTGGTTTCTGATGTTCCGCTTTCACTCTACTACACACATCACACAAGGCAATATGTTCGGCGATGTCCTTCTTGAGATTATTCCACCAAAATCTTTCTTTCATATCCATGTACATCCTGGTGTTACCCGGATGAATAGAATATGGTGAGTTGTGTGCTTCTTATAAAATCAGTTTCCGAAGCTCCGGATCTTGTGGAACACAGATACGTTTCCCATGCCATAAAGTACCTTGTTCGTCTTCATGGAATCCTTTGGCTTTTCCCTTGCCAATCTTTTCCTTAATCTCTTCAATTCCCTTTCTGCCTGGGCTTCTTTTATCTTGTCCAACAAAGTGGGTTGAACATCCAAAGACATAAGATGTCCTTCAGGCACAATCTCCAATCTAAGATCTCTAAATTGGGCACACAAATCATCTGGCAATTCTCCCTTAGTAAGGCCATTCACAAAAACCTTACGGCTTAGAGCATCCGCTACAACATTTGCTTTACCGGGGTGGTATTGCAAACTCAAGTCATAGTCCTTGATGAGTTCTAGCCATCTTCTTTGTCTCATATTAATTTCTTTCTGGGTGAAGATTACTTCAAACTTTTGTGATCAGTGAACACTTCACAACGCTTTCCCAAAAGATAGTGTCTCCATGTTTTGAGTGCATGGACAACAGAGGATAACTCTAAATCATGAGTAGGGTAGTTTACTTCATGAGTTTTGAGTTGTCTCGAGGAATAAGCCACAACTTTCCCTTCTTGCATAAGTACTGCACCCAAACCATGATGAGATGCATCACAATACACTTGGAAATCCTTCTCCAAATCTGGCAGACACAAGACTGGTGCTATCACGAGTCTCTTCTTCAATTCTTGAAAGCTGAGTTCACAACCTTCAGACCAAGCAAATTTCTTGTCTTTCTTCAGCAATTCTGTCATAGGCTTAGCTACCTTGGAGAAATTCTCAATGAACCTTCTGTAGTAACCTGCTAAGCCAAGGAAACTAGAACTTCTTTCACTGACTTGGGAGATTCCCATTCAGTTACAGCCGAAACTTTAGCAGGATCAACTGCAACACCATCTCCTGACACAACGTGTCCAAGAAACCCAACTTCATTCAACTAGAATTCACACTTGCTGAATTTGGCATATAGTTTATGCTCTCTAAGTTTCTCAAGTATCAATTGCAAATGTCCTTCATGTTCTTCTTTGCTCTTGGAGTAGATCAAAATGTCATCGATGAAAACGACAACAAACTTATCAAGAAATTCCATGAACACCTTGTTCATCATATTCATGAAGTATGCTGGTGCATTGGTCAAACCAAATGGCATCACGGTATACTCATACAATCCATACCTTGTGGTGAAATCTATTTTAGGTATGTCTTGTTCTCTTATCTTGAGTTGAAAATAACCCGACCGAAGATCAATCTTTGAGAACACACAAGCTCCATCTAGCTGGTCAAACAAATCATTGATTCTAGGCAAAGTGTATTTGTTCTTGATAGTCACCTCATTGAGTGAACGGTAATCTATGCATAACCTTTGACTTCTATCCTTCTTCTTCACAAACAAAACTGGTGCTCCCTAAGATGAAGAACTTGGTTGAATAAATCCTTTCTGCAACTGTTCTCCAAGTTGTTTCTTGAGTTCTTTCAGTTCATCAACTGACATCTTGTACGGTCTCTTTGCTATTGGTCCAGATCCTGGTAGCAAATCAATAAGGAACTCCACATCTCTATCTGGTGGTATTCCAGGCAATTCTTCCGGAAACACATCCGGATATTCACTCACAATTGGCACACTGTCTATGCTAACCCCCTTAAGAGAATTTAGCTTACTCCCTTTTGATTCAAAGTTAGACTTGAATTTAATCCGTTTCCTTTCCGGGGTTGTGAGTGCAACAGTATGATTAGCACAATCTAGTACTCCTTCATACTTAGCCATCCAATCCATTCCCAAAATTACATCCAGTCCTTGGGAATCTAGGATTATCAGACTCACTGGAAACTTATGCTTTCCAAACTCTATTACTAGATCCCGGCATCCAAGACTTACTATCATATCTCCACCTGGAGAACTAACTTTTATTGGACACCCAATGTTTTCAGTTGGTGTCGTGGGAATGGTCACGGCAGATGCTGCAATCGGCAGCGAGTAGTAGAACGAGGGACAAGGGCGGCCAGCCATCTGCGGTGCGAGATGAGGGCAAAGACACAGGGTTTTACCCAGGTTCGGCCCCCCGGAGGGTAAAGACCTACTCCTGCTAGATTGTATTATGGAGGTGTTACAATGGGCGAGCTCGGCGACTAGGCGGCGAGTCGCTTGGGTGTATGAGGGAACGTGTCTCTACTCACCCTATAGGGAGGTTTATATAGGCTCACCTCTCCTAGGGTTTACATATCTCAACCGATTCGGTTACAGCTTCAGTAGTCATTTAACCTAGTCCGACTGGGCCTATCCACTCGCCTGGGCCTTCAGCTTCCAGTCGCTCGGTACCTTGCTGGGCTTCGATCCAATCGCCGTTCTGCAGGCCCACTCGCCAGCTTACGGGCCAGTCGGAAACGTCCTGCTGGGTATACCCCAGTAGGCATATCCCCATCAGTAGTCCCCGAGGCCGTCGTCGATTGGGCGTAAGTGGCTGCTGGCAGTCGGAGTATACGGCTTCAGAGTAGGCATCCAGTCGAATCGTCGGCGGGCTCCTGTATAAAGGAGGAAATCCGGCGAACCAAGTCGCGGCTTTGGCGAGTCGAGTCGACGAGACGCGGTCATAGTGACTGACTTGGCGAGCCGAGTGGCTGGAGTTGGACCGTCAGGCGCGGTCAAACTAGCCGTTGGGGTAACCCAACGGTAACTTTTGGCGTAATCATCGCGCGGTAACGGCCTCCTGAATTGGCGGGTAACTCCCGCTATATAAGAGGAATGGCAGGCAACCGTAGAATCAACTGCTTACCACTTCTTCCGAGTGCGCGCATTTTCCTTCCTTTGCTCCGCGATCCAATCGACCCGAAATCCTCCGATCCGCAACCAACCTCTCGGCCATGGCCCTTTCCACCGAACCGTGGGGAAGATCCAAGTGCACGAGGGCGCAGCTGGCCTCTTTCGAGGAGGCCGGGATCCTGCGAGCCGGCTGTTGGCGTATCCCCGCAGCCGGAGAAACGACCCCAAACCCGCGAGAGAGGGAATTCGTCTGTTTCACCAGTCATCTCGAGCGAGGGCTAGGGTTTCCCACGTCCTTGTTCTTCCGGTGCTTTTGCGCCTACTACGGGATCCAGCCTTCAGATCTGGGTCCCCACAGCATCGAGCAGCTCGCCATCTTCGTGGCGTTCTGCGAATGCTACTTGGGCTGCCGGCCCTACTTCCCCTTGTGGCAAGATCTGTTCCACGGACGGATCAGCCGCGAGGAGGCAGGCGGCCCAATGCTAGCCGCGGGCGGCTTGACGTTCCAGCTCAAGTCCAAAGCCTCTTTCTTTGATCTGATGCTACCCGCCAAGGCAGCGAGCGACTGGAAGAAGTCGTGGTTCTACGTGACCGAGGCGACCCCGGAGGGCGAGGCGGCGATCCCGCGGTACTCCGCTAGTCGTTCCGAGCCGCGCCATCTCCAACACTACAAGAAATGTGTCAACCTATGACCTTTTGATAGTGACTGCGGATAAAAACGTCATAGAGTTATGACGATTTCGTAACAGATGGTCATAAGCCGTTTAGGAGAGTCAAAACTCTAGATAATTAAGACCATTTGGCTCGAAAACGTCATAGCTTCAATATGTGAAATCGTCATAATCTAGTTCTAGTTAGGATGAGATATAAGAGCAATACTGGCCGTTGGATGTGAATATGATAGACGGATGAGATATTGATGTGTGAGAACTTACAGCGGATCGATGACCTGGCACCAGCGCGCACAGACCCAGAAATATTTCCATTTGGCGCCCACGCAAGCAAACTGGGAAAGGCGCGCGCGCAACTGGACCAAAATTTTCGTTAAGTCCCACCGCTTCTCTTGGAAACCCTACATTTCTATTCTCCCCGCCGTCGCCCCCTATTTTTTTCTTCTCTTCCTGCCGCCGCCCCTGTCTATTCTTCTTCCCGCCGCCGCCAGCGAGCCAAGGCTGGGAGGCGTTAGAGCTCCTCCGCTCGTGGTCCTGGGCTAGCGGGGACGACCAGTACGCCGGGACGGTGGCGCTCTGCCACAAGGATGCTCCAGCGGCGGCGGGCGTCGTCCTCCATGCGTCTACTTGCTCGCAAGCAGGACCGACCAGCAGAGGAGACGGCGGCCAACACAACGTGTGGGATCTGTCCTGGACGTTTCCTCCGAGGTGCTCGCCGGGAACAAGGACGGCCATGACGCAGGTACTCCTCCCGTGTCCTCCTGTCTATGTTTCCGATCTAGAGGGACTCGAATCTCAACTTTGACCCTTTTCTTTGATTTCTAGTGCAGAGGGACTCGGATCTCGGCGAGGATGAGGCCAATTTCCGTGGGGAACCTGGACAACATCATCAGCCATTTGGAGCTCGACCATGAACCTGGACAACGACACCCACTAGGGTTTTACGGTAGACAGGGACAAGGATGAGGTCTTCATCTTGCCCTAATCCCCTCTATTTGGATGATTTTTATTTATGTAATAGAGAAATTTTGTTCTATTGTAGTTCCTAGTTAGTTGGACATGTAATTGTTCTGCCAGTCAGCTTATAGTTAGTTTTGATTTATCATGTAATTTTTAGGCAGCATAATTGATTATGTAGTGTTCTGCCGGTGTTGGTGTCTCCTTAAGCTATGTTAATGTTGTGTTCATATAATTGTTCTCCACGAGCTATTTGAAATCTGATTGCTAATTGTGCATTAAACATGTATTGTCCAGTTCTCTGTGTAGAATGTCCGGTGTCCCTATCCTCCTGCATGTATTCTTTCTAAAAGTCTTTTGTTTTTCCCGTTGAACTGAATCTGTGCATAGACATTAGAGAAAAGCATGCATGTATGGGGGAGATAAATCCATTTCAGTCAATAATACTTGCTGATTGTTATATGCAGTAGTCAATAATAGCTTATATGTTTTTCCTGATTATGCATAGATTGCTATACATAGGAAAACTAATTTAACAGTGATAGTGTGCTTGCACTAGCCTATATTTAGTTTGGTCATACTACTCACTAGTGTTTATATGCTTCAGTTTTTGTTATGGTTGGCTTGCCAACGGGTTGCAGGCTTGCAGCTATCCATTACACGGCTGCCGGTGTGTACCGGAACCTGGGGTTCTTGGTCTGGGCGTGCTCTGGCTGCCGGCAGGGCTGCCCCGGTCTTAGATGCTCCCCTGGAGACTGCTGCTAGTCTTCAGCGCTGACGGCGAGGTCGTAGACCGGTGGTGTTCTTGCTTGCCGGTGAGATCGTGCCTCTCTGTCCAACCCAGGCACTGTTACTTTGACACAATTACTCTGTTACCTTGTTCTGGATTGGTACCTATGATTGCCTTGTACAAATATATCTCAATTCTGCTTACACTTATCTTTGGTATGTTCTACAAGTGGTAGTTACATCAATCGTTATATCTTCTTTGGGGGACTGTACATGGTGACGCTGACAGTGTGTCACCTGAATTTATCTATACTGTTGGGGATTATAGGAGGACTTGATGGTATTGGACCTGGAATGGTGTGTTCGCTTAAGGAGATAATAAGCAACATATTTTGAATGCTTTAAAAAATCTGTGTGAGAACTATGTTGTCCGTGGACTCTTAGATCCTCGTGATACTGCTTGCCGTCTTATAGTAGCGGCTCATGCGTTGTTCATAGTTTTGTTTCTGCAAGTTGGAACTGAAATACATTATTCTGCCTGACAAGGTTTAAGCCAAATCTTCTTGAAATGTTGTGTCATATGTTGGCGTTACTTGCTTGGGGGCAATTCTATTTGGCTACCATCTTGGGTATGTTGTTTTTTGTCATTGTACCGTAGAGTAAAAAAATCCCATGCATGGGAATAAAGCACAGTTTCCTACTCGGCAATGTAATTTCCCAATGCTGATGTATAGCAAATTGAATATCTCATTTGTATCTATGTTATTGTAGTGTGGTCAATGTTGCACTTGAATATCTTTCAAAAGATTTTGGGATTGCTGAAAATGCTGCTTTACAAGGTATGGCATTCTTTGACCTGCTCAATATAGAAGCCATGCTTCGATACTTGTAGTTTTAGAACCTTTTGTGCATATCCTTCTCTTAGTGTTTGTAATGTGAACATTTGAAATTTCATTTGTGTACAACCTTTTTGTTGTTGCAACAGACTGTTCGCATACTGGAGTAATGGATAAGAATAGCTTATATGCTATGACTTCATAGCATGGTTCCATGAGATATTATTTTTGCTGATATGCTTCATAATGCATAATGCTTCATAATTTATCTTGGATGCAATCCCTCTTGCTCTAGGTGCATTCCTGAAGTGTGTTTTGAGACTTAGTTCACTGCTATAACAATTTACTGTTGCTATCATTGGTCAATTACTTGCTGGAGTTGGTATTGGGATATCTTCTGCGCTTGTGCCTCTTTACATATCTGAGGTTTATAATATATCAAAAAAATTGCAATTATTTTTCTGAAATCAGTCTGAGATTGAACTTCGCAAGCTGAGCTACTTGCACCTTGCAGATTTCACCACCTGAAATACTAGGAGCACTTGGTTCGGTTAATCTGCTTTTCATCTGCTTTGGAATTCTTGCATCTCTGGTAGTTGGACTGCCGCTGGCACAAAATCCTGATGGTGATTTTTCGTATGTCCTCATTCTTTCATTTTACTTCGTTGTTGCCTTCTGAACGTAGTTGTACTTTTGCATAATATCACATCGGCTATCAACTTCTGAATTCTCAATACTTCTTATTTATGAAGTCGTGGATGCACGTAAGATAAATTGGTTTTGTAGTTAGAAGGGTTCTTAATTTGTTTGTGAGCAAATGCAACTGTAAGGAAGGAAGTTAAAATAACAGGCATGTTTTGTACCTGTTTAATTTAATATGTAGGAAAGGACTTAGAGGTGCAATCTCTATATTCACTTTGTTTTATGTGTTTTGGTTGTGTCATGTGCGTAATCTGGTGGAGGACAAAACAGTAGAAGTAGCAGTAAACTAAATGACCTCTAGCTTGGTAAGGAGCAATGTAGTGTGTAGTTAGCAATGACCTGTACCAAATGTTAGATGTTCTGCTTGTCTATTTTGTTAAGGTTTAAGAGTCATTTGTAGATCTTTACTAAAACAATTACCTTGTCATTAATAGTTGTTTGCACATGAGCATGGTGTAACCAGAAACTAGCCAAGCCTGTGGTTCTTGCATAATATCATAGTTGTTTGCACATGAGCATGGTGTAACCAGAAACCAGCCAAGCCAGTGGTTCTTGCATAAGAAGCTAGCCGAGTTATATGAATTGTTTTTATCTGACAATATACTTGTGTAGACTTGGAGTATGCCACCCTCATCCAGTACCGGAAGTGTGTTCCCCAGCTATGAACTTCTATTGTATATGTAGTGTAGCCTTTTCCTGGGGAAACAGATGTTGTTGTCTAATATAATTTTGACCGTTAACCCCAACCAATAGAGTTATTTCTGCTTGTCGTTTACTATATACCATCTGTTTGCCATTTACTATAAACTTTCTATTGTGCTATTGGTGCTTATTCACTGACTTGTTAGCTGCGATTGTGTTATTCTACAACATACTGTTATGCCGTGGAGCCATGGTGTTTGTGCAATTTGGTTCTCTATAGGTGGTATCCTGGATCCTGGATTTGTACCATGTGTGTGGTACAGAGGATATGGTGTACTAGTACTGTAATTTGTAGAGTTCAACTTCTAGTTCCTGTTTTGGTAATAATCATGTGGTAATGTTGCTGGTCTTAAATGAGTGAATTAATAAATAGTTCCTGGTGATATCTTGATCACTCAGGAGTGTGGTACTTGTTCTAGTTGGTTTATAGCTGCTACTGTGTTGTAGATTAGGTGGTCTAGTAGATGTTCTTATCCATGATGATCGGCTGTGACCACCAAGATATTCCTTCAGGTAGAAGAGCCTCTTTAATTTTATTTTCCAATTATGTATTACTGCAAGCTCTCTTTACTTTCCAGTCCTGAGATGTTCTAAAAGAATGTAATACTATCCATTTACTGTTATATTCTCTCATTCATGCTTTAATGGAAAGCTGCATCTTGAATATATTTTTGCTCCTGTTTATAATTGTTGGCACATATTACCTTATTGGATATATCATCTCTTTTACAAGCTACAGTACATGCTGAATAAGTTGGAGAAAGAGGAAGCGTGAAAGTTCCAGGAAGAGGAAGCATGAAGAAGTTCCAGGAAGAGAAAGCGTGAAGAAGTTTGGATTTTATTCTTTCTATAAATTTTTATTGTATTTTGGTAGCTCCACTGTCTGATGTGAACTATGTAGAACTGTGTATGATCATAATGTGCCGATCATAATGTGCTCTGTTTGAATCAAAATGATTTTGTATATTCTGTTGGTCTTGATTAAATTGTTAGATTTTAATTACTGAGAAAATATACACTGGCAACTGGGACCGTATGAATTATGGAACACCAGGTGTGATCGGCCCAAAATAAGAAGGCCCAAACTAAAAATCTGTCCAAAGAAAAGGCCAATGCAACGAAACAAAAAAAATGCTAGAATCATGGGCTTGGCCCATGTAGCTAACCAGATTTGATGAGAAAATCAATTCAGAATAGTTGGGCTAAGCCCATGTGGAATCCAGAAATGGACTGGGCTGATTTTGATTTAAGACGATTTAAATTCGTCACAATTTTGCCACGTAGGATCAGACACGTAGGATCTGACTTGGCATGCTAGATGGCCCGTGACGATATTGGATCGTCATAGACGTTATGACGATCCAATATCGTCATAGAAGGTTATGACGATTTTATCAAAAACGTCGTTATAGTTCATTTGCGACGCCCAGCTTTCGACGATCTCAAAATCGTCATAAAATCATCATAAACAGACTATTATGACGATTCTGTGACGAAAATAGAGGGTCATATATTGCCAGATTCCTTGTAGTGCAAGTCGGCAAGCTCCCCGACGACCAGCGGATGGTTGTTGACGAGATGCTCCAAACCATCCATGGTCTGAAGAAGAAGGGCCTCCAAACGATAAATTTGTACAATTGCTGGCTTGGGCGGCGGCTCGTTCCACTCGCCCAGCGCGACCACTATATGTACCAATACACGGGCCGGGGGGACTCGACGAAGGCCTGCCTCGACGAGTGGAAGCTGGAAGATTACCTCCCAGCGTTGAAGAAGATTACCCAGGCAGTGTACCTGGATGCACAGGCCGGGATCGCCCCCTACACCGCGAAGCGTCCAGCTCCAACGGTAATTTCTTTACCTTGTTCGCAGTGTATGCAGTCACGGTAATTCTGATTCTGTTTTGTATTCATCGCAGCTATTCCAGGTGGTGGAAGGGTGGCTCCCACCTTCGGATGATGAGAGCCCGGGCCCATCCGCCCAGGACATAGGCGAATCGCCACCCGCGAGGGGCAACGAAGACGACGAGGATGAGTCCGAAGAGGAGGTCGCCCCGCTGGTCCGAAAGACCCGCGGGCAACGTCAGCGCGAGATCGAGGCGAGCAGAAGCCTCGAGCGTCATGACGACGACGACGAGCTCCCAGAGACCACCTCGCGCCGTCAAGCCACTCTGTCGAAGAAGAAGAAGAAGGAGAGGGAGGCGAGGTCCCCCCTGAAGAAGAAAACGAAGCCGTCGAGGACGGCCTCACCGCCGCACTCGGCGAGAAGCTCCGATGCTCCCAGCCTAGCTGGTGATGGCGTGCCACCAGCAACAACCGCGCTGGACACGGCGACCGTGGAAGTGCCGCTGGCCTCAATGCCCCCACCATTCGCCCCAGTCTCTGGGCTGGGGGAGGCTCCGGCTGCGGCGACCTCGCCTCGCAAGGAGGCTCCGGCCGCGGCGGCTTCGCCCCGCAAGGAGGCTCCGGTTGTAGCGGCTCCAACTCGCGAGGAAGCTCCCGCCGAGGATGTCCCTGAGGCGCCAGCTGCGGCCTCAACGACGAAGAAGCCGTCCGTGTCTTGGGCACGCGACGTCCTGGAACTGGGGCTCAGTCGCCCACTGGGCCCCGAACTGGAAAAATCGGCCGGCCTTCGTACGGGGCTACGTTTCATCCCAGTCGCCAAGTGAGTGCGCTCACCCCTCCTTATTTTCCATAACTATTTCAATTGTCTTTGTTGATTCGATTAACGCGCAGGACCGGAGTGAAAAGGAGGGGCCATCCGACCGTGGCCAAGGTACCCTCCGCCGCTAGCGAGGAGGATCCTTCCCGCAAGAGGAAGGCGGACGAGGTTGTCGCCTCAGCGGATGGCAGTAAGAAGGCCAAGGGTGACGACATCGTCACTATCTCTGACGACACGGCGGCCGCACCGGCCGGGCCCGCGGTGGAGGCAGCCGCGTCTACAAAGGAGGGCGCTTTCTTGCCTGGAACGGCGGAGGCGACTTCCCTTGGAGCGGGTGCCTCTATCGCTACCTTCCCCCGCTTCGTGACCAAGGCGGCCACGGCGAGTGGGGCTGCGCCCTCGAGCCACGCTCCGGGGAGCGCCGATGCTGAAGTCGACCAGCGTCGTGGGCACACGCCAGCGTTACTCGCGTCCGTGGACGCGATCCAACTCCATGGCATGCTTGGCGCAGCCATCCAGGTACATCCAGTCCCCGAGGATCGGGTCGGTGCTTTGTAGCGGCGTGATTCTTATAATTTCTCGTCTTTTATTTTCGTATCCAGTCCCCGAGTGTGCACGCGCTAAATTTTAGCGGGTGGGCACTTAGGAATTTCTTGATCGCCAGTCCCCGAGTGCGCACTCGCTGGATTTCAGCGGGTGGGCACTTAGGAATTTCTTGATCGCCAGTCTCCGAGTGCGTACTCGCGGAATTTCAGCGGGTGGGCACTTAGGAATTTCTTGATCGCCAGTCCCCGAGTGCGTACTCGCGGAATTTCAGCGGGTGGGCACTTAGGAATTTCGTTTTAACTAACTTTTTTTGGTGATGTGCAGGGTCTGCAACTTGAGTCGGCGGACCGATTGGCCGTGAAACAGCGCGCAGAGAAGGAGCTGGCCATCATCCAGGAGGCGAACGAAGGGCTTCAGGCTGTTGCTGCGAAGGCAGAGGAAGCTCGCCAGGGGCTTGTCCCCGCTGGTGAGTTGGTGGCGGCGCGATCTGCTCTGGGTGCCGCTGAACAACGGATCGCCGACCTCGAGCGCGAACTGCGGGAGGCGAGAGAAGAAGCAAGCTTGGCGGACGGGCGAGCTAAGGCCGCCATTGCGGCCGCAGAGGAGGATCGCAAGGTGTCGGAAGTCCTTATTGCTGGGCTTCAAGACGACCACACGTCGCTTCAGTGCTTCATCACGGGACTCGCCCGCCCGCTGCTTGGTGAGTGCATCCTCCCTTTCTTATAGTTGCGGTTTTTGTGGTGTCCGCCATACTCATCATTGTCTTCTTCTTCGCAGGTCGCATCATTGATAGCGAAGAAGAGGCGAGCTCGCTCGACGCAAGGCAGTGCGTAAGCATGCTCGTCGACTCGGCGACGCTGTCGGCGACCTGCATCCGCGCCTACCTCCAAGAAATATCACCCACGGAGGTGATTCCCAGCGACCTCGTTGAGGTGTGGAAGTACTTGGAGAAGGCACCCGCGGTCGTTGAATTCATGACGCGATCGGCGTTTCGGCGTGGAGCATCGACGGCCCTGAGCCTTGGACTCGCCCACTTCCCCGAAGACTTCAACATCGACGATGTGACGAGTGGGTACCCATCGTCAACTGGCGCGGTGGAACTGTCCGAGGTCCTCAAGTTGCAAGAGCGTGCCGCCATGTACTCGGAACGTGTCTGGGCAATGGGCGACCTCCTTCCATACCAGGAGACGGTCGTCGCGCCGAACGACCCCGAGCCGCTGCATCGTGACTTCAAGGTCGAGCGGCCTTTTCGCGCGGCGATGGCGGGTGAACTGACGACGTATCCATCAAACCCGTACACGGCGTTCATCCGCAATCGTCGGGATGTTGGCGAGTCGTCGACGAAGCCTGCAGAGTAGAGGAGTTTGCCTTGTGGCGTTAGCAGCAGTTCTGCCACGCAGGCATATTTTGTAACGCGAAACAATGCAACATGCAATTGAATGAGACGTCGTGTCTATTTTGTTATTTGTTTGTGTGCTTTTGATTGGTGTTGAACGAGTCACCGAGCGCATCCGCCCTTTTTTGGGGTTTACCTCGTGTATGATATATGTGTTGTTGTTATGTGTTTTGATGTTTTAGTCGACTCGCCCGAGCTCGAAGAGCCAGTCGCTAGGCGACTCCCTTGAGTGCTCTATACTTTACCGTTTTCCCGTGCGCGAACGAGGTCGGGTGGCCGAGTCCCCGAGCGTGGTACTTGGTAGTTCTAGGCGCGACTCGAGGGTGGTTGAGGACTTAGCGCGTTGGTGTGAGCGCGTCACTCCTGCCTGGCCCGTGGGGTCAGTCGCGTGGTGAGTCCTGGGCATGCTCTCTTACTTGGCGTTTTCCCTGACCGCTCGCGACGAACTGGTCTTCAGTCCCCGAGCGTGGTACTTAGCCGTTCGAGTCGCTAGGCCGAGGATGCGGAGGACCAAGGTCGCTATGAGAAGCGAGGGCAGTTGTCTTGGCTCGTAGAACCGGTCGAGCTAGGCGACTCCAATGGGGCTCCGGGTTGGCGTTATTCGTGGACGATGCAAGACCTGAAGTGATTCAGTGCTCTTACACCGCACTACTTAGCCGTGCCGATCGCAGTACCAAAGGTTGACTTCTGCATTTAGCGTAACGCTGTTTTTACGAGTGCGAGTGGCACAAGTCATGGAGAGTAGGCGCAATTTGCGGTAACCGTTTCTTTTATTTTATAGCGACTGGAGAGTACATGTGTGGGGTTCTAGGAGTAGAACTTCCGGAGGAGGTTTACATTCCATGGTCGCTTGACGTCGAGTTCACCGTCCACGCGGCCGTCGATGAGGTAATAGGCGTCGTTGCCGAGTACGCGCCCGATAGCGAATGGGCCTTCCCACGGAGGGGAGAGCTTGTGCATGCCCTTTTTGTCCTGGATGAGGCGTAACACCAGGTCGCCTTCCTGGAAGGTGCGAGCTTTCACCCGCCGGCTGTGGTAGCGGCGGAGTCCTTGCTGGTAGATGGCGGTGCGTGACCGAGCGAGGTCGCGTGCTTCGTCGAGCTGGTCGACCCCATCCTGGCGGGCCAGCTCGTTTGCAGCCTCCGTGTAGTGGACGACTCGCGGCGAGTCGTGTTCGAGGTCGGTGGGCATGACTGCTTTGGCACCGTAGACCATGAAGAAGGGAGTGAATCCCGTCGATCTGTTGACTGAGGTGCGGATCCCCCAGATGACGGAGGGCAACTCCTCGACCCAGCACCCGGCGATGCGCTCGAGTGGTACTTGGAGTCGCGGCTTCAGGCCGTGGAGGATGCTTTGGTTGGCCCGTTCCGCCTGGCCGTTGGATTCCGGGTGGGCGACTGACGCGAGGTCGAGCCGGATGTGGTGCTCTTCGCAGAATTCGGCCATGGCTCCCTTGGCGAAGTTGGTGCCGTTGTCTGTGATGATGCTGTTCGGGAACCCGTAGCGGTATATGAGCTCGCGTAGGAATTTAGTGGCGGTCTTCCCGTCGCACTTCCGGACTGGCTTGGCCTCCACCCACTTTGTGAATTTTTCGACGGCGACTAGCAGGTGGGTGTAGCCGGAAGGGGCCTTCTTGAAGGGGCCTACCATGTCCATGCCCCACACAGCGAATGGCCAGGTAATGGGGATTGTTTTGAGCGCCGAGCTCGGTACGTGCGTCTGATTTGCGTACTTCTGGCACCCGGCGCATCGCTGGACGATATCGACAGCGTCGGCGTGTGCGGTGGGCCAGTAGAAGCCGTGTCGCATAGCCTTGGCGACCAGGGAGCGAGCGGCGGCGTGGTGGCCGCAGTCACCTGAGTGAATGTCGTGGAGGATTTTGCGTCCTTCAGCTGGTTGGACGCAGCGTTGGAACACGCCGGTGACGCTGCGCTTGTGGAGCTCGCCGTCGATGATGGTGTAAGACTTGCATCGACGAGCGATCATTCGAGCGTCGGTCTCGTCTGCTGGCAGGGTGCCGGCTTCCAGGTAGGCGATGTAGGGCTTGGTCTAGTCGTCTGGCTCGGTGACGAGTGCGACCAAGGCTGCCTCTGGTTGGAGTGGGACTCCGATGTCGATCTCCCTCGGGGGAGAGACTGATGGCTTGGAGATCGTGTCGAGGAAAACACCAGCGGGTGGTGCGAGTCGAGCCGACCCGATGCGAGAGAGGGCGTCTGCCTCCTCGTTTTTCCGCCTGTCGATCTAGTCGACAGAGTAGCCGGTGAAGTGGCCGCCCAATTTGTCCACCGCTTGGCGGTACGCCGCCATGGTAGGGGAGACAGCGTCGCAGGTGCCGGCGACTTGCCCCGCGACAAGGTCGGAATCTCCGTAGCAGCGGAGGCGATTGACGTTCATCTCCTTGGCGGCTCGCATGCCGTGGAGTAGGGCCTCGTATTCAGCCATGTTGTTGGTGCAGGGCGTGAAGTCGAGGCAGAGGATGTAGCGGAGCTTGTCGCCCTTTGGTGAAGTCAACACTATCCCTGCGCCTGCACCATCCGCGTTCTTGGAGCCTTCGAAGTGCAGGCTCCAGTAGTGGAGGTACGGCAGCTTCTCTGGCTGCTGGGCCTCCTCCCAGTCGGCGATGAAGTCCGCCAGTGCCTGCGACTTGATCGCCTTTCGTGGCTCGTATTTGATGTTGTGGACGCCGATCTCGATGGCCCACTTGGCGACCCGCCCGGTCGCCTCGCGATTGCGGATGATGTCTTGCAGTGGTGCTGAGGAGACGACCGTGATCGAGTGCTCCTGGAAGTAGTGCGGCAGGCGCCGCTGAGCCCTGAAGACCGCGTATACCAGCTTTTGGTACTGTGGGTACCGCTGGCGCGACTCGGTGAGGACCTCGCTGATGTAGTACACCGGCCGCTAAACCGAGCGCTCCTTTCCTTCCTCTGGTCGTTCGACGACCATCACGGCGCTGACGACGCGCTCGGACGCCGTGATGTAAACCAGCATGGGTTCTTTGTCGGCGGGGGCGGCGAGTAGTGGTGCGGCGAGTAGCACCTTTTTGAGGTCGCGGAGCACGTCGTCCGCCTCCTTGTCCCACTGGAAGGTGGGGTTCTTGCGCATCAGGCGGTATAGGGGCATCGCCTTTTCGCCTAGGCGGGGGATGAAGCGACTGAGAGCCGCTACTCGCCCGGCCAGCTTCTGGACGTCGCGCAGGCACTCGGGTTTGCCGAGCCGGGCGATCGTGTCGATCTTTGTGGGGTTTGCCTCGATCCCTCGTTTGGAGACGACGTACCCCAGTAGTTGTCCGGCGGGTACACCAAAGGTGCACTTGCCTGGGTTGAGCTTTATCTTGTATCTTCGCAGGTTGGCGAAAGTTTCCGCCAGGTCGGTGAGTAGGTCGCCTTGGCGAGCGGACTTCACGACCACGTCGTCGATGTAGACGTGGATGTTGCGGCAAATTTGGCTCGCGAGGCATTCTTGCATGCACCGCTGGTAGGTCGCCCCGGCGTTCTTGAGGCCGAAGGTCATGGCGTTGTAGCAGAAGGCTCCAAATGGCGTGATGAACGCCGTCTTCTCCTCGTCTTCGACAGCCATTTTGATCTGGTTATACCCAGAGTAGGCGTCGAGGAAACATAGCGACTCCGAGCCCGCGGTTGAATCGATTATCTGGTCGATCCGCGGGAGGATGAACTGCTCCTTTGGGCAGGCGCTGTTCAGGTTTGTGTAGTCGATACACATTCTCCAGGTCCCATTTTTCTTCTCGACCAGGACTGGGTTTGCCAGCCACTTGGAGTATTTGATTGGCCGGATGAAGCCGGCAGCGAGTAGACGCTGCACTTCCTCGGCGATTGCTCGACGGCGTTCTTCGTTGAAGGGCCGTAGCGACTGCTTGACAGGTCGCACTTTGGGGTCGGCGTTCAGCTTGTGCTCAGCGAGCTCCCTAGGGACACCGGGCATGTCGGAGGGTTTCCATGCGAAGATGCGCTCCTTCCTATGCTGGGCTCCTTCCTATGCTGGGCTCATGCCTGTCCCGATCGTCACCGTCTGGCTGGAGTCGCCTGGGACCAGCTCGACGGTGCGAGTGTGCGTCGTGGCCTCAAAGGTTGAGGTGTTTGCGCCCTCTGAGTTGGGCTTCTTGAGTATTGTGGGGTCGTCATTGTTGACCCCGCTCACGTACTTGGCGAGCTCATCGGCGTGATTAGTCTCCGCCGCGATGACGGCGTCGGCGAGCTCGGCTCCTTTGGCCTCGCACTCGGCGGCCATGTCGGGGTCGCCGTTGATGGTGATGACGCCGCACGGCCCGGGGAACTTCATCGTGTTGTACGCGTAGTGGGGCGCTGCCATGAATTTAGCGAACGCCTGGCGCCCCAGGACGCAGTGGTAGGGGCTGTCGAAGGGCACCAGCTCGAAGACGATCCGTTCGGTGCGGAAGTTTGCCGGTGTGCCGAAGGTGACCGGCAGCATGACCTTGCCGATCGGGTACGCCTTCCGACCGGGGACGATGCCGTGGAACGTGGTGTGGGTCGTCTCGATCATCGACTGCGGGAGCCGCAGCCGCCTGAAGGTGTCGAGGTAGAGGATGTTGATGGAGCTACCGCCGTCCATCAGCGTATTGGGGAGCCAGTAGTCGCCAACCTTGGGCTTGACCACCAAGGCGACTCGTCCTGGATACTCGACGCGCGGCGAGTGGTCTTGGCGGCTCCAGGTGATGGGCTGCTCCGACCAGTTCAGGAACTGGGGGACGTCTATTTGGGCCACCGCGTTGACGGCGACGGCGCGGGCGATGACCTTCTTCTCGCGCTTCGTGTTGAAGCCTGTGAAGGTGTGGAGCGAGCCAGCTACTTTGCCGAATTTTCCGCCGTTTTGCGGGTCGATGTCGGGGTCCTCCCGCGCGTGCCGTGCCTTCTCGATTTCCCTGAGGGTGTGGTAGTCGGCGGTGGTGTGCGTTGCGCGCTTCCCTTCCCTGCTATGGAACGCACATGGTTGGTTAAGGAGGGCCACGGGGTCGAACCTTGGCTTGTTTTTGTAGTTGCCGCCGTAGCGGCGTTGCCCTCCGTCGCGGCGAAAGCTCTTGGGCTCGCGCTGCGCGTGCCCGGCGTTGGCGACGAAGTCGACTCGCCCGTCACTGCGGCGCTTGCCAGTGAGGCGAGTGCCGATGTAGCGTAGGTCGGTTCGGCGTCCGCCGTCGTTGCCGCCTCCGCGGCGTTGACCTCCTGACTCGTCGTCAGTTTCCTGGTTTGGGTCTTCCTCGGCGTACCGTTTGGCGATCTCGAGGAGGTCGGGGATGTTGTCGAGTGTGCGGGAGTGTCGCTTGAGCTTGGCGACTAGGGGCTCGTAGCGGCACGAGGTCTTGAAGCAATGGATCGCGGTGTCCGGGTGGATACCGACCACGTTGTACCAAAGCTCTTTCCACCGTTGGACCCAGTTGCGGGTCGACTCGCGGGGTCCCTGGACGCACCGTTCCAGGTCCTCAATAGTGGTGGCGCGGGTGTAGGAGCACTCGAAGTGCCTGACGAAGGCGTCGCGCATTTCCTCCCAGGAGTCGATACTGTCCTGGGGGAGAGTGTTGATCCACTGCCTGCACGTCCCCTCCATCATCAGGGGGAGGTAACGGGCGGCGAGCAGGTCAGTGTGACCCGCGATCCCCATCGCCATGAGGTATGTGTCGAGCCAGACGGCGGGGTCGTACGAGGAGTCGTCCTTTTCTATCTCTTTTGGCGCCTTGAAGTTTGGCGGGTATTTCTCGCCTCGGATCATTGGTCCGAAGCACTTGGGTCCGAGTCGACTGAGCGACCCCATAGGCTCGCCGTCTCGGCGATTAGTTAGGGTGTGCCGCAAGTCGTCGGGCTGGCGTGCACGCCAGCTTTGGTTGTTGATGATGTGGGTGCGGGCGTCGATGGGTTGCCCGTTGGCGGCGACGAAGTTGGTCGCCGGCCTGGGGTCGTTGGTGGAGAGTGCCGCGTTCGCGGGTCGGTGTTGGAGCTGCAGTGGCTCTGGTGGCGGGCAGTTGAGGGTGTTTGCCGCCGCTGGGCGGCCGCTGGAGGCCGCTCTGCTTCCCGAGGAACGCGAGTATACTCGACCTGCCGAGTCGGCGCCCGCTTTTTGCTGCTCGACGGCCTTTGCGAGCAGGGCCCTGACGTATTGGATCTGTAGGGCGCCGTCGCCCGTGGCTGTGATGCTGTCGGCTGCTGCTCGTCCTGCCACGAGGTTGTCCATTGGGGTGGAGAACAGTGGGAGGCCGTTTGCGTCTCGCTCCCGTGAGGAGACTACTATCCGCGGCTGGTCCCTGGGAGGGGTGCGGTTGGGTGGTGGTGGGGCGCCCCTCGCCGTTGATCCTGGCGGGGGCCGGGCGCTTCCTCCTGGTGGCGCGTTCTCGCAGATCGCGCGTTCGGCCACGCGGGCCGGGTCGTTTTCGTCGTCGAAGTTCAGGGCACGCCCTTGAACGGTGGGGTTCAGGCGTGACCTGATCCGCTGCTGGTGGTAGCGTGATAGCTCCTGCGCCGTCACCTGCTCGAGGCGAAATTTTTCGCGCTCGGCTTGCTCCTTGTGCACCGCCTCCGCCAGTTTCAGGCGGAGTTCCTCGACCTCTGTTGCCGTGGCGTTAGGAGGGATTGGGGTGGAGAAAGGATCCTCCGGCGGATCGGCGCCGGTGGCCATGTAGGTCGCGGCGTGGCGACCGGTTCCATCGCGGAGGTCGGCGGAGTTCTCCGACCCGGAGTCGAATTCGAAGATCTCGAGGATGGAGGGGTCCTTGAAGTCTCCCGCGTTGGAGACCTGGGCGATGGAGCCTGCGGACGAGGCCGCGGTGATGGATCCGGCGAGTGACGCCGGGGTCGCCGAGTCGGCGTCGTCGGTGAGGGCCGCATCCTCTGCGGCCGCTGAATTCCCGGCCACGTTGCTGTGGGCCGAGTCGTACTCGGAGGCGAGGCGATGGATCGTGCGGATCTGGCTCTCGGAGAGCCGATCGCGTGGCGGCGACTCGCGGATGCGAGCCGAATCCTCCGAGACGATGACGTCGGTGAGGCCGACGAAGAGGCTGATCGTGCCGATAGGCAGGATCACGCTGTGCGTGACGGGTCGCGCCGCCGGGACGTAGCTGCTCGGCAAGATCTGGAGCATCTCGCCGATCGCTATCATGCGGCCGGTGGCGACCGTCTCGTTGATGGGCAGATTGGATCTCGCCGCAGAACACCGGCCAGGCCCCACGGTGGGCGCCACTATCGTGGGAATGGTCACGGCAGATGCTGCAATCGGCAGCGACTAGTAGAACGAGGGGCAAGGGCGGCCAGCCATCTGCGGTGCGAGATGAGGGCAAAGACACAGGGTTTTACCCAGGTTCGGCCCCCGGGAGGGTAAAGACCTACTCCTGCTAGATTGTATTATGGAGGTGTTACAATGGGCGAGCTCGGCGACTAGGCGGCGAGTCGCTTGGGTGTATGAGGGAACGTGTCTCTACTCACCCTATAGGGAGGTTTATATAGGCTCACCTCCCCTAGGGTTTACATATCTCAACCGATTCGGTTACAGCGTCAGTAGTCATTTAACCTAGTCCGACTGGGCCTATCCACTCGCCTGGGCCTTCAGCTTCCAGTCGCTCGGTACCTTGCTGGGCTTCGATCCACTCACCGTTCTGCAGGCCCACTCGCCAGCTTACGGGCCAGTCGGAAACGTCCTGCTGGGTATACCCCAGTAGGCATATCCCCATCAGTTGGAAACCCATTTCTATCAACAAATGCTTTTGATATGAATGAATGCGATGCTCCAGTATAAAAAAGAACAAGTGCTGGAATAGAATTGAGTTTGAACTTACCAGCAACAGCATCTGGCTCTTCATAGATTTCCTCCACATTGATGTGGTTCACTTGTCCCTTCTGAAAAGGGTTGGGCTTGTTGGGTCCTTCAACTTTCTTTTCCGGGCATTCATTTGCATAATGCCCCATCTTCTTGCACTTGAAACACTCAACCTGACTAATATCCTTCTTGACAGGCTGGCTTCCGCTACCACTTCCACTACCACGGTGGTGGCTTTTATATCCACCCTTGTGGTTCTTGTACTTGTCATTGTCATGACTACGGTGATGCTTGTTGTCATGATGACGGTTGTGGTTGTGGTGCTTGTTGAATTTCCCATGCTTGTGGGATCCTGAGCTT
Organism: Avena sativa; assembly: GCA_916181665.1. Classification (NCBI taxonomy): domain Eukaryota; kingdom Viridiplantae; phylum Streptophyta; class Magnoliopsida; order Poales; family Poaceae; genus Avena; species Avena sativa. The sequence continues at coordinate 29,023,868 of OV702283.1, forward strand.
CCACTATCATCATAATGTGAACGCTTGTGAGACGATCTCGAGCTGTGCTTGTCCGAGTGCTTTCTCTTCCTACTCTCAACTTGCTTCATTTTGTTCTCCAAAATAGCAGCCTTGTCACAAAGAGACTGATAAGTGGGAACATAGGCCACTAATAGCTGCAAGTTCAATTCATCATTCAGCCCTTCAAGGAACTTTTCCTTCCTCTTGGCATCGGTGTCAACTTCGTCTGGTGCATAACGCGCCAGATTGTTGAACTCCTCAATATATTCAGCCACGCTGCGGTGGCGCTGCTTCAGATTATGGAACTCTTTCTTCTTCAGACTCATCACTCCAGATGATATGTGAGCAGTACGAAAACCATCTTCAAAGATAGCCCATGTCACATCTGCAATGGGAGTGGTGATTTGGAAGTTATCCCACCAAGTGGCTGCTGGTCCTTCCAACAAGTGAGCTGCAAATCTGACTTTCTCTTCATCAGTACAGCCAACTGTTACCAAGTCCTTGTTCACAGAGCGTAGCCAATCATTGGCTACCATGGGATCAGTTGTTCCTGAGAACTTTGCTGGCCTCAATCTCAAGAACCTGGTAAGCATGTCAAAACCCGGTGGGTTGTTGTTGTTGTTGTTATTGTTGTTATTGTTGTTGTTGTTGTTGTTGTTGTTGTTGTTCTGGTTCTGGATGAACGTAGTCATCATTTGCATCAGCTGAGTCTAAGTTGTCATCATTTTCTGCATCTCAGGGGTGATGTTGTTGTTGTTGGGGTTGGGATTGGCACGACGGGGAGGCATCTGTGGTTTGATCAATAGAGATATGAATGAGATACCCATAGATGCTATCATGCACAATACATCACATAAACAATCATCAAGCATGCATCATAATAATAATAGTTCAACAACAAAAACGACAAGTTTGCAAAGTAAACACACCAATAACAAGCCATCCACATGTTGGATGGTCATTGTGACTCAAATAAAGTATGATAAATAAATGATAAATGAGTAGTCATCACTACTCCTCGGCATCAACCTCCTCCTCAACAAAGGTAAGACCTGCATTCTCCATAGCGGTCTTGTATTCCTCGACATTGGTGGTCAAGGTCTCTACTTTGGCTTTGAGAGCCCTCTTCTGAGAACGAAGCCTCTCAATCATAGTCTGCTGATGCTCAAGCTCGAAGTCCTTGGCCTCGAGTTCTGCAGTCATGTCTCGAATCCTCTTGTTCCTATCTTGGACTCGCTTCTCTTGACTCTTGAACTTTTTGTCCTGGCTCTCGAACTTTGCCTCCATCTCCTTGACTATCTCATCTTGCTCCGCGAAGAGCTTGTCCTTCTCACGAAGCTGCACCTGGAGTTCGTCATTGTTGAGCATGACGTTGGTCCTATCAGTGTCCACGTGCCTAAGAAGAACCTTTAAGTCCTGGAGGTATAGACGAATCGGCTCTGTTGTCTCCCTCGAAGTGTCCTCGAAGTCGATGGCCTCTCCATCCTCATCACATCTACCGAAGGCGTGGAAGTGAGTACCTCTAACCTGTCGAGAGTGTCTCCCTAACAGCCGTCCAATCAATTCCTGCATGACTACCTCTAGGCCTCTCTCCTTGTCATCGTGCATGAGCTTGAAGATGATAGCCTCCATGGTAGGCTCAGTCTGGTGTCCTGGCTGATTTACCTTGAAACCCCAAAGGTCTTTCCTCTCAAACTTGGTGAGGGGAAGCACCATGATAGTAGGAAGAGGGAGATTGAGCAAGGTAGTGAGCTCAATAATACGAGGGCCAAAACGAGTTCCTTGGAACTCTTCAACGGTGCTGATGGTAACATTAGGCATCTATTTAATAAGATAGAAAAAGTTAGAATCAACATAATAATTAAATTTCAAGACAGAGCATCTCAAGCATAACATTGGCAAACTCACAAGTCATAGCATACATAAAATCCATTACAAGGATCCAAGGTTCAACTTATTTAGACAACATTTTTGGAAAATAAAATGATAAGTATGGTGGTCCAACTAATGTGGTACATTACAATCCCATCTCACTTGCCAAGTTGGCTAACAGGGCGTCCCTAGAGGCAATCTGTTTGTCTAGATCACAAGATTCCATTGCTAAGTCTATGATGTCCTTCCTTAGGCTTTGGTTGGTAGCCTCTAACTCTTGGGCATGTTTCTTATCTTCCTTAAGATCATTCTGAGTATTAAGCATTCTGCACTTGATTCTATCACCAAGTTCTTTGATGGCTCTCCAAGCTGCATCCCTTGCTGAATCAAAGAATGTAGTGTGCATCATTGTGTTGGTGACCATGCAGAATCCTGAGTCCTTGTGGTTGTCTTCCTTGTTTTTATACAAGTGAAGTTGCACCCACCAGTACTCAACTCCTTCATCCATCACAGGAAAACCTTTGTACACAGCTGCACCATGTATTCCCATTGCAACCATGAGGTCCTTGAGAGCCTTGGGGAACTCTGTCTCACATTCCAAAGTCATTGTCATGAGTGGTCCCTTCTTCACGGCTTCGTTGATGGAGTTCATCTACAAATAGAGATGAGAAAGAAGATTAGAAAAGTTTATGAGAAGAATAGACAAGTGTGGAAGTTGTTTGAAAAAATTTCCTTAGTGGTTTCCAATCCTAGGGTCATAATCCTACAGGCAACACAGTGCTCTGATACCATCTGTAATATCCCTCCTTTATAAAGGAAAAGGATCCCTGTGATTGCAATGCTAGTCCCTGGATCAATGCTAGCATCCATAGTTTAAGATGAAGTACACAGAAACAAAGGTCATTATTACAGTCATTCCAGAGACAACATAGTCTTTACAACTCCATGGCCACAGGCCTAGTACAAGAGTTTAAATAAGTAAATAGATAAAAGTCATCATCTTCATGTGCCACAGGCAAACATGTTGAGTGTAGACTCATGACTCCTAATCCTCATAAGAGTAACCTGCAACATCACAAGTTACAGCCAGAGTGGGTCAATACATTGGAATAGTATTGGCAAGTGATACCTTAGTATAATATTTGGTGGACTAAATACTATATGCAATTTCGGCTAAGTGTAGTTTAGGCTTGCTTTGCTCAAAATAGGTTTTGCCTATTAGTTGAAAACACTAAGTTTTTCTTTGTCAAAACTTTTCCCAAGGATCCACCAATAGACATTGAGGTCCTTCACCCTTGTTCAACCACAAGTTTTACTTAGAAATTGGGATGAGGAGATTCTTGATAGCTTCCATGTCTTGATGCTCAAGTTTTCCTTTTCCAGGGACATGGCTAAGTACTTAGATTCTTCCATCTGCAGAGGTTGTGCACTTTCCCCACAAGCCTTGATTTCCACCAAGACATGACCTTTTAGAAGCATTCCCTTAGACCAAATGGGCGCGCTCCAACCTATCATCCCACTACCTATATGATCCTGGCAGAGCCCATATTGCCAAGTGGCTGCACTAGAAGCTTCTTAACATTTGGCCTCTCAAATCCCTTTGTTCCTGGGTGGCTTTCCACAAGTGAGATACACAAGGTAGACCATAGAAATGGGCCTTGTGTAACCACTCAACATAAACCATTCCTTCCATTCCACCCAGGTGTTTCATTCACTTAGTTGTTTTATTAAGCAAAACACAAGTCCATAGACTTAGAAATATTTTCATCATAGCATGTATATTTCACCAACCCTTGGTTGCTACTAGCTAGGCTAAGCATGGCATAGATAATCATCTTAACTTAGAAATTTCTAGCAATTCTACAACTACTAGGATTTCCCAAGCATAGCATATAAGCAAAATATAACCATGCAAGACTTAGCAAAATACTTCTAATGCATAGTAGAAAACATAGGGCATAAATATTTTGCTAGTCTTGCATGCTATATTTTGCTTATATGCCATGTTGGGTAATCCTAGTAGTTGTAGAATTGCTAGGAAATTTCTAAGTTAAGATGATTATCTATGCCATGCTTAGCCTAGCTAGTAGCAACCAAGGGTTGGTGAAATATACATGCTATGATGAAAATATTTCTAAGTCTTTGGACTTGTGTTTTGCCTAATAAAACAACTAAGTAAATGAAACACCTGGGTGGAATGGAAGGAATGGTTTATGTTGAGTGGTTACACAAGGCCCATTTCTATGGTTTACCTTGTGTATCTCACTTGTGGAAAGCCACCCAGGAATAAAGAGATTTTAGAGGCCAAGTGTTGAGAAGCTTCTAGTGCAGCCACTTGGCAATATGGGCTCTGCCTGGATCACATAGGTTGCTAGAACTTAGCCATTTGGACAGTTGGTGGTAGTGGGATGATAGGTTGGAACGCGTCCATTTGGTCTAAGGGAAGGCTTCTGAAAGGTCCTGTCTTGGTGAAAATCAAGTTTGGTGGGGAAAGTGCACAACCTCTGCAGATGGAAGAATCTAAGTACTTAGCCATGTCCCTGGAAAAGGACAACTTGAGCATCAAGACATGGAAGCTATCAAGAATCTCCTCATCCCAATTTCTAAGTAAAACTTGTGGGTAAACAAGGGTGAAGGACCTCAATGTCTATTGGTTGTTCCTTGGGAAAAATTTTGACAAAGAAAAACTTAGTGATTTCAACTAATAGGAAAAACCTATTTTGAGCAAAGCAAGCCAAACTACACTTAGCCAAATTGCATATAGTATCTAGTCCACCTAAATTATACTAAGGTATCACTTGCCAATACTATTCCAATGTATTGACCCACTGTGGTTGTAACTTGTGATGTTGCAGGTTACTCTTATGAGGATTAGGAGTCATGAGTCTACACTCAACATGTTTGCCTGTGGCACATGAAGATGATGACTTTTATCTATTTACTTATTCAAACTCTTGTACTAGGCATGTGGCCTTGGAGTTGTAAAGACTATGTTGTCTCTGGAATGACTGTAATAATGACCTTTGTTTCTGTGTACTTCATCTTAAACTATGGATGCTAGCATTGATCCAGGGACTAGCATTGCAATCACAGGGATCCTTTTCCTTTATAAAGGAGGGATCTTACAGATGGTATCAGAGCACTGTGTTGCCTGTAGGATTATGACCCTAGGATTGGAAACCACTAAGGAAATTTTTTCAAACAACTTCCACACTTGTCTATTCTTCTCGTAAACTTTTCTAATCTTCTTTCTCATCTCTATTTGTAGATGAACTCCATCAACGAAGCCGTGAAGAAGGGACCACTCAGGACAATGACTTTGGAGTGTGAGACAGAATTCCCCAAGGATCTCAAGGACCTCATGGTTGCAATGGAAATACATGGTGCAGCTGTGTACTAAGGCTTTCCTGTGATGGATGAAGGAGTTGAGTACTGGTGGGTGCAACTTCACTTGTATAAAAACAAGGAAGACAACCACAAGGAATCAGGATTCTGCATGTTCACCAATTCAGTGGTGCACACAACTTTATAACCAGGAATAACATAATTTTATTACATCTTACATAGCTCATTTGGCTATTACATTACATTGCAGCAGAATATCTATAAGCATGGGGTCCTTCATCTTCAAAGTGCCACAGGCAGACATGTTGGTTGTAGACTTTGTAATCCTAATCAATCAATCTTCACTAAAATCAATCAAACCTGCAACATACAAGTTACAACCACAAGGGTCAATACATTTGAATTGTATTGGCAAGTGATACTATGGTAGTATAGTGGAGTCTATCAACTATATGCATTTGGCTAGGTGGAGTTGAGGCTTGCATTGCTCAAAATAGATTTTCCTTAACATTTTGAAATCACTAAGTTTTTGCTTGACAAAAACATTTTTCTCAATCAAAGATTGAAGATCCTTTAACCCTTGTTCAAACCACAAGTTTTTAACTTAGAAATTTGAATGATGAGATTCTTGATTGCTTCCATGTCTTGATGCTCAAATTGTCCTTTACCAGGGACATGGCTAAGTACTTAGATTTTCCACTCTGCAGAGGTGGTGCACTTTCCCCACAAGACTTGGTTTCCCCAGACAAGATCTTTCAGAAGCCTTCCCTTAGACCAAAATGGACGCGCTCCAACCTATCAAACTCTACCACCAACTGTCCATATTGCTAAGTTCTTGCAACCTATATGATCCAAGCAGAGCCCATAATGCCAAGTGGCTGCACTTGAAGCTTCTCAACATTTGACATCTCAAATCTCTTTGTTCCTGGGTGGCCATCCACAAGTGAGATACACAAGGTAAACCATAGACATGGGCCTTGTGAACCACTCAACCAAAATCCACCAACCAATTACCATTCCACCCAGGTGATTCATGGACTTAGTTGTTTTATTAAGAAAAACATAAGTCCTCAGACTTAGAAATTTTCCATAGTGTGAATATATATTCCACCCTTGTTTTCTATTAGCTAAGCTAAGCATGATAGTAATAGGAATCTTAACTTAGGAAGATTTCCACTAAGGTTTCATCTACTAGGTTTTACTATAGCAAGGTTTATACTTAGCAAAAATTCCATGCAGGTTTTTACTTAGAAGAATCACTAATGCATAGTGAAAGTAATGGGACAAAAGTATGAAGCATCACTTGCCTTTTTGGTAGAGGGTAAAAGTTTCACTCCTTGTCCTTGCAACAATCACACTCTTCAAGTCACTACAATTCAATCAAGCAAGGCACAAACTCAATCTACCAATCAAGCAAAACAACACATAAAATCATAGAACTAAGATAATGCATGCAAGCATGCCAAGGATTGTTTTATTTGGAAAAGTGGTTCCTAATGGGTCATAAACATTTGAAAGCACCTACTGGTCATTTTGTAAAGTGGTAAAGTCATTTGCAAAAGATTTCACTTCATAAACCATTTTCAAAACAAGGTATCATTTTATGTGGTGTAGAAATATTTTTACTAAGGCATTAGTCTATAGGGTTCACCAAATAAGTTTTCAAACCATAAAACTTGGTGTTTAGGGTCAGAGAGTTAAAAAAAACATTTCCCAAAGGTTTTCTTCCAAAACCATTTTAATAAATAAACTATATTTCTATTTGACTAGAAATGGTTTTAAATCAAAGAATCATTAGTTTGTTTCACCAAATACATTTTTGAATCCACAAAGTGTTTCCTATGGTCGGTAGGTTCAAACACTCCATTTGCAAAAGATTTTATCCCCAAAATAATTTTTGAACAATTTTTACAATCTAAACAAGCATACAAATGTTTCTGCAAAAACAAACAATCTAACAGATACTATTTACTAAACAAATGGCATGGTTGGCTAGGTCTTGTCTCACTGATTCCATTGATATAAAAATTTTAATTTTTGGACGTGTTGTTTAAAAGTTGTGCAATTTACAAAATTGGAAATCTAATAGATCAAATCTGTCTTTTAAATCAACTACAGGCCACGTGGCTGTTTCTTATTGGGCGGTACCGATTCGTGTGGATCGATTGATACAGACCACATGATTAAAAGGGGCATGTGCGGCTCAGATCATCGCATACCCTTTCGTTTAAGTGAAACTATCCTATCGCTCCGATCTGGATCTAACGGCTCTTAGTGCCTCGACCAGAAACTGGCGGCGCCGGCGGCGACAACTGGCGGCGCACGCTCTGTCCGAGGTGGTCTGGCCGTTCTAGGAAGCGAGAGAAGAGAAGGAGAGGCTCACCTTGATTGCAGGGTCGTGGGGAAGCTCAAGGTGGCACTGGCTGGCGAAGGGGTGCACGTGACCGTCCTTAATTGCTCGCCGGAGATGAGCTGGGCCTCGGGCGGCTCTGGAGGTCGTCGAGGGCGAGGATGGGGGGCACCCTAGGACAAAAGGGAGACACTGTTAGGTTCGCAAGAGCATGGCGATCATCATTGTGTCCACGGGGAAGAGAGGGGAGGTCTGGTTTACCGGGGAGACGTCGCCGCTGTTGAAGACAGATGGTGGCGCTGGCTCGGGGTGACGCTGTCGAGCTTGCAGAGCTCGCGCGGGTGAGCTGGCGATGCGAAAAGGTGCGCCAGGGCTTGGGGAGTATGCGGGTGTGGTCAAGGAGGAGAGGGGTGGCAGGACACGGTCGGAATCGAGGAAAAAGCTCATCGGTGGTAGTGAGGTTCGGAGAAGAATCAGGACGGCCTGGGGGCGTGCTAATGCGGGGTGACAGAGGGGAAATGGAGAGGAGAGGTACGCGTTTAAGCTTGCGTGATCAAAGCGAGTAAATGTGGCTGCGTTAAGGCGAATTGAAGCCGGAGGAATCAAAGGCAGGAGCGGGGAAGAACGGGTCGCAGTGGTGGAGACGATGAACAGTGTGTGGGTCCTGGCTGTCTGCGAGAGAGAGAGAGCGCGAGTGTGGGGTCCAGTCGTCAGCGACTGTGCGGGTTACATCGTGAGTGGAAGAAAAACGCTTCGGGGGAGGGGGACTGGGCTGCGAGTGGGCTTATTGGGCTGGCTCAGTTGGGTCAGGTCCACTTCCATATTTTTTTCTGTCTGAATTTTTTTTTCTTTTTCCCAAATCAATTTCTGTTTTGAAGTTCGATCAACTATTCAAACATTCAAACAATCACCACACTTGTAATGAGTTTTTGGTTCTGTTTTTCAACATAAACCAAATCCCAAAATAAAATAATATTTTTTATTCTTTTTAGGATCCATTCTTTAATTAAATAAAATGGACCTTTAGTTATTTAATCAAATAGGGTTTGATTTATTTAACAAAATCTCCATTTGAAATCTAAATATTTTCAAAACCAAATCAGTAGGTTTTTATTTGAAAATAGAAGATACTTGGAAAACTTGTTTAAAATAAAATAACATTTTTATTTTAGGTTCCATTAATAATTAAATAAAATGGACCTTAGTTATTAAATCAAATAGGATTTGTTTTATTAAAATCTTTATCTTGAAATCTAAAATAAAACCAAAAACACTTCAGTAGGTTTTATTTGAGAATATAAAATACTTAGAAAACTTATTTTTAAAATAAATAAATAAGTTTTAGTGTTTTATTTAAAATCGGAAAAGCCTTTGCTTTAATAAAATTTGGATATTAAATCCTTATTATTTTATTTAAACAATCCTTTATTATTTTTATCAAAACAAAACATTTTATTTCAAAAACTTGGCCAAGGTTTAATTTGGCTCTATAAAATAATCTTTATTTATAAATCTATCTTTTCTTTTGAAAACCAAATCTTTTATTTAAAAGATCCAAAATAGTAATTTTAAATATTTTTAAGTTTATTGTTTATTCAACTTTTTAAATCCCTTTAGGATTTTATTTGATCCAAATAGGTTTGAAGGTTGCCAATTGGAATCAAAAAGTTTCTTCTCACCCTGAAAATCAACAAAGTTTTATTTTATTCATTTATTTTTGACATTACAAGATTTGGAAAATCTTGGGATGTGACAGGCTACCACCCTTAAAATAAATCTCGTCCCGAGATTTGGGGAGGCTAGGGTTACAAGTTGGCTCAAAACATCTAGGGTACTACCTCCCTTAAAAATTTTCTAACCAAATTACATATTGGCCTTCTGGGGAAACTTCTCTGGGCAAACATCTGCATAGTGTCCTTTGTTTTCACACCTGAAACATGTGACAAGGCTGAGATCTTTTATAGGTTGGTTTATCTTGGCTTCCTCTTTCCTAGACAGAAGTTTACATGGTGGCCTAGTTCCTTGCATTTGAAACACATCACTTGGCTGATATCTTTCTTTTCCTTTGGTATCATTGCCCCTTGTTTGTTTCTTTGATTCTTCTTCTTTTCTGGGCATTCATTGGCATAGTGTCCCATCTCTTTGCAATTGTAGCATTGCACTTGAGTAATATCCTTCTTGTTAGGGTTGGGGCATTTCTTCTTCTTCTTAGGTCTCTCCAAAGCTAGGAGTTCTTCTAGTTCATGTTCTTCATAGGTGGAAAATCTTTCTCTCTTCTTGGGGCATTGATCTTCATGTTCCTTGGATGCATGATCCTTGTATCTAAAAATATTGCTAGCTTGGGTTCCTTCTAGATTAGCATCTTTGTCATCCTTGTTGTCATTAGCTCTTTGGGAAAAGTTTTCTCCCATGTTGATCATTTGAGTAACCAATCCTTGCAACAATTGGGATTGAAGTTTCAAAATCCTTTGTATGGCTGGGTCTAGTCCATTGTTGTTGGCTAAAAGCTGAGTTGTCTCTTGGCTCAACTGGTTTTGGGTTGCTATAAGTTCTGTCATGTTGTCCTTTTGGTTGTTGTTGTTGTCACCATCCTTGATGTTGGAGTCTCTTGGAGAAGTCATCTGTTTGGGTTGAATTGGGATTAGAATAGGCAAGAAGATTTCTAAGGAAATAATTCTAATCTCACACATCACAATTCACTCAAGCAATGTGCAAGCAATCGCACACATTTCACTCAAACAACAAATTTCAAGCACATTTTTAGGCAAAAAAATATTTTTGTTACACCACATAAGTTGGTGTGTTGGACTTAATAAAGTATGGTGGTCCATCTATATGGTTCACTTGTGATCTTTCCTTCCTTCTTGATTATTCTTGTAGGAGATCATGGTTTCCTTGGGAAAAACTCTTGGTCATAAAAACTTCAAAGGTGAGGATGGCTCCTTCTAAGTTGCGTTTCCTTAGTTTCCAAATCTTGAGTAACATTTCTTGTCTCACTTGTCTTTAGTGATATCCAAGGTTGAAGTCCTTGGTGAAAATGCTGAAGATGTTGAAGTCATTTAGAGTTGAAGATGTTGAAGTCATTAGAGTTGATGAAGTCCTTTGCACATGTTGAAGTCTTTGGTCATGGGGTAGGTTTTTCCATCAAGTTTGAAATAGAAGAGATGTAGAATCAAAACCAAAATGGTTGAGGAAAGAGTTTACCAGAGTGTTTGTAAATAAGTTTTGGAACAAATACAACTCCTATTTTTCTAAGGGTTTTTGTCCAATCCTAGGGTTACAAATCCTACAGGCAACACAATGCTCTGATACCATCTGTAAGGGTCCCAACCTTTAATAAGGTAGAGTCCCCTGTGTTTACAATGTTAGTCCCTAGATCAATAGCTAGCATCCACAGTTAAGATGTAATATCAAGAAACAAAGGTCATAATACAACTTTATAACCAGGAATAACATAATTTTATTACATCTTACATAGCTCATTTGGCTATTACATTACATTGCAGCAGAATATCTATAAGCATGGGGTCCTTCATCTTCAAAGTGCCACAGGCAGACATGTTGGTTGTATACTTTGTAATCCTAATCAATCAATCTTCACTAAAATCAATCAAACCTGCAACATACAAGTTACAGCCACAAGGGTCAATACAATTGAATTGTATTGGAAAGTGATACTATGGTAGTATAGTGGATTCTATCAACTATATGCATTTGGCTAGGTGGAGTTGAGGCTTGCATTGCTCAAAATAGATTTTCCTTAACATTTTGAAATCACTAAGTTTTTGCTTGACAAAAACATTTTTCTCAATCAAAGATTGAAGATCCTTTAACCCTTGTTCAAACCACAAGTTTTTAACTTAGAAATTTGAATGATGAGATTCTTGATTGCTTCCATGTCTTGATGCTCAAATTGTCCTTTACCAGGGACATGGCTAAGTACTTAGATTTTCCACTCTGCAGAGGTGGTGCACTTTCCCCACAAGACTTGGTTTCCCAAGACAAGATCTTTCAGAAGCCTTCCCTTAGACCAAAATGGACGCGCTCCAACCTATCAAACTCTACCACCAACTGTCCATATGGCTAAGTTCTTGCAACCTATATGATGCAAGCAGAGACCATAATGCCAAGTGGCTGCACTTGAAGCTTCTCAACATTTGACATCTCAAATCTCTTTGTTCCTGGGTGGCCATCCACAAGTGAGATACACAAGGTAAACCATAGACATGGGCCTTGTGAACCACTCAACCAAAATCCACCAAGCAATTACCATTCCACCCAGGTGATTCATTGACTTAGTTGTTTTATTAAGAAAAACATAAGTCCTCAGACTTAGAAATTTTCCATAGTGTGAATATATATTCCACCCTTGTTTTCTATTAGCTAAGCTAAGCATGATAGTAATAGGAATCTTAACTTAGGAAGATTTCCACTAAGGTTTCATCTACTAGGTTTTACTATAGCAAGGTTTATACTTAGCAAAAATTCCATGCAGGTTTTTACTTAGAAGAATCACTAATGCATAGTGAAAGTAATGGGACAAAAGTATGAAGCATCACTTGCCTTTTTGGTAGAGGGTACAAGTTTCACTCCTTGTCCTTGCAACAATCACACTCTTCAAGTCACTACAATTCAATCAAGCAAGGCACAAACTCAATCTACCAATCAAGCAAAACAACACATAAAATCATAGAACTAAGATAATGCATGCAAGCATGCCAAGGATTGTTTTATTTGGAAAAGTGGTTCCTAATGGGTCATAAACATTTGAAAGCACCAAATGGTCATTTTGTAAAGTGGTAACGTCATTTGCAAAAGATTTCACTTCATAAACCATTTTCAAAACAAGGTATCATTTTATGTGGTGTAGAAATATTTTTACTAAGGAATTAGTCTATAGGGTTCACCAAATAAGTTTTCAAACCATAAAACTTGGTGTTTAGGGTCAGAGAGTTTAAAACAAAACATTTCCCAAAGGTTTTCTTCCAAAACCATTTTTAATAAATAAACTATATTTATATTTGACTAGAAATGGTTTTAAATCAAAGAATCATTAGTTTGTTTCACCAAATACATTTTTGAATCCACAAAGTGTTTCCTATGGTCGGTAGGTTCAAATCACTCCATTTGCAAAAGATTTTATCCCCAAAAATCATTTTTGAACAATTTTTACAATCTAAACAAGCATACAAATATTTCTGCAAAAACAAACAATCTAACAGATACTATTTACTAAAAAAATGGCATGGTTGGCTAGGTCTTGTCTCACTGATTCCATTGATATAAAATTTTTAATTTTTGGACGTGTGGTTTAAAAGTTGTGCAATTTACAAAATTGGAAATCTAATAGATCAAATCTGTCTTTTAAATCAACTACAGGCCACGTGGCTGTTTCTTATTGGGCGGTACCGGTTCGTGTGGATCGATCGATACAGACCACAGGATTAAAAGGGGCATGTGCGGCTCAGATCATCGCATACCCTTTCGTTCAAGTGAAACTATCCTATCGTTCCGATCTGGATCTAACGGCTCTCAGTGCCTCGACCAGAAACTGGCGGCGCCGGCGGCGACGACTGGCGGCGCACGCTCTGTCCGAGGTGGTCTGGCCGTTCTAGGAAGCGAGAGAAGAGAAGGAGAGGCTCACCTTCATCGCAGGGTCGTGGGGAAGCTCAAGGTGGCACTGGCTGGCGAAGGGGTGCACGTGACCGTCCTTAATTGCTCGCCGGAGATGAGCTAGGCCTCGGGCGGCTCTGGAGGTCGTCGAGGGCGAGGATGGGGGGCACCCTAGGACAAAAGGGAGACACTGTTAGGTTCGCAAGAGCATGGCGATCATCATTGTGTCCACGGGGAAGAGAGGGGAGGTCTGGTTTACCGGGGAGACGTCGCCGCAGTTGAAGACAGACGGTGGCGCTGGCTCGGGGTGACGCTGTCGAGCTCGCGCGGGTGAGCTGGCGATGCGAAAAGGTGCGCCAGGGCTTGGGGAGTATGCGGGTGTGTCAAGGAGGAGAGGGGTGGCAGGACACGGTCGGAATCGAGGAAAAAGCTCGTCGGTGGCAGTGAGGTTCGGAGAAGAATCAGGACGGCCTGGGGGCGTGCTAATGCGGGGTGACAGAGGGGAAATGGAGAGGAGAGGTACGCATTTAAGCTTGCGAGATCAAAGCGAGTAAATGTGGCTGTGTTAAGGCGAATTTAAGCCGGAGGAATCAACGGCAGGAGCGGGGAAGAACGGGTCGCAGTGGTGGAGACGATGAACAGTGTGTGGGTCCTGGCTGTCTACGAGAGAGAGAGAGCGCGAGTGTGGGGTCCAGTCGTCAGCGACTGTGCGGGTTACATCGTGAGTGGAAGAAAAACGCTTCGGGGGAGGAGGACTGGGCTGCGAGTGGGCTTATTGGGCTGGCTCAGTTGGGTCAGGTCCGCTTCCATATTTTTTTCTGTCTGAATTTTTTTTTCTTTTTCCCAAATCAATTTTTGTTTTGAATTTCAATCAACTATTCAAACATTCAAACAATCACCACACTTGTAATGAGTTTTTGGTTCTGTTTTTCAACATAAACCAAATCCCAAAATAAAATAATATTTTTTATTCTTTTTAGGATCCATTCTTTAATTAAATAAAATGGACCTTTAGTTATTTAATCAAATAGGGTTTGATTTATTTAACAAAATCTCCATTTGAAATCTAAATATTTTCAAAACCAAATCAGTAGGTTTTTATTTGAAAATAGAAGATACTTGGAAAACTTGTTTAAAATAAAATAACATTTTTATTTTAGGTTCCATTAATAATTAAATAAAATGGACCTTAGTTATTAAATCAAATAGGATTTGTTTTATTAAAATCTTTATCTTAAATCTAAAATAAAACCAAAAACACTTCAGTAGGTTTTATTTGAGAATATAAAATACTTAGAAAACTTATTTTTAAAATATATAAATAAGTTTTAGTGTTTTATTTAAAATGGGAAAAGCCTTTGCTTTAATAAAATTTGGATATTAAATCCTTATTATTTTATTTAAACAATCCTTTATTATTTTTATCAAAACAAAACATTTTATTTCAAAAACTTGGCCAAGGTTTAATTTGGCTCTATAAAATAATCTTTATTTATAAATCTATCTTTTCTTTTGAAAACCAAATCTTTTATTTAAAAGATCCAAAATAGTAATTTTAAATATTTTTAAGTTTATTGTTTATTCAACTTTTTAAATCCCTTTAGGATTTTATTTGATCCAAATAGGTTTGAAGGTTTCCAATTGGAATCAAAAAGTTTCTTCTCACCCTGAAAATCAACAAAGTTTTATTTTATTCATTTATTTTTCACATTACAAGATTTGGAAAATCTTGGGATGTGACAAAGACCTTTGGGGTTTCAAGGTCAATCAGCCCGGACGCCAGACTGAACCTACCACGGAGGCTATCATCTTCAAGCTCATGCACGATGACAAGGAGAGAGGCCTTGAGGTAGTCATGCAGGATCTGATAGGACGTCTGCTAGGGATACACTCTCGACATGTTAGAGGTACTCACTTCGACGTCTTCGGTAGACGTGATGAGGATGGAGAGTCCATCGACTTCGAGGACACTTCGAGGGAGACAGCGGAGCCGATTCGTCTATACCTCTAGGACTTAGAGGCTCTCATTAGGCACGTGGACTCTGATAGGACCAACGTCATGCTCAACAATGATGAACTCCAGGTGCAGCTTCGCGAGAAAGACAAGCTCTTCGCGGAGCAAGATGAGATAGTCAAGGAGATGGAGGCAAAGTTCGAGAGCCAGGATAGAAAGTTCAAGAGTCAGGAGAAGCGAGTCCAAGATAGGAACAAGAGGATTCGGGACATGACTGAAGAACTACAGGCCAAGGACTTCGAGCTCGAGCATCAGCAGACGGTGATTGAGAGGCTTCGTTCCTAGAAGAGGGCTCTCAAAGCCAAAATAGAGACCTTGACCACCAGTGTCGAGGAATACAAGACCGCGATGGAGAACGCAGGTCTTACCTTTGTCGAGGAGGAGGTTGATGCCGAGGAGTAGATTTGACTACTCATTTATCATTTATTATCATACTTGTTGTTGGGAACTTGTTATTTGACCATCCAACATGTGGATGGCTTGTTATTTGTGTGTGTTTTACTTTGCGAACTTGTTATCTGGTTGTTGAACCTTTATCATTATGTTGCATGCTTTGTGATTGTTTATGTGATGTATTGTGCATGAAAGCATCTATGGGTATCTCATTCTTATATCTATTGAACAAACCACAGATGCCTCCCCGTCGTGCCAATCCCAACCCCAACAACAACAACGTCACTCCAGAAATGCAGCAAATGATGACAGCTCAGACTCAGCTGATGCAAATGATGACGACGTTCATCCAGAACCAAAACAACAACAACAACAACAACAACAACAACCCACCGGGTTTTGACATGCTTACCAGGTTCTTGAGATTGAGGCCAGCAAAGTTCTCAGGAACAACAGATCCCATGGTGGCCAATGATTGGCTACTCTCTGTGAACAAGTACTTGGTAACTGTGGGCTGTACTGATGCAGAAAAAGTCAGATTTTCAGCACATTTGCTGGAAGGGCCAGCCGCCACTTGGTGGGATAACTTCCAGATCACCACTCCCATAGAAGATGTGACATGGGCTATCTTTGAGGATGGATTTCGTACTGCTCATATCTCATCCGGAGTGATGAGTCTGAAAAAGAAAGAGTTTCATAATCTGAAGCAGCGCCACCGCAGCGTGGCTGAATATATTGAGGAGTTCAATAATCTGGCGCGTTACGCACCGGATGAAGTTGACACTGATGCTAAGAGGATAGAAAAGTTCCTCGAAGGGTTGAATGATGAACTGAACCTGCAGTTGGCTATGGCATATGTTCCCACATACCAGTCTCTTTGTGATAAGGCTTCTATTTTGGAGAACAAAATGAAGCAAGTTGAGAGCAGGAAGAGAAAGCACTCGGACAAGCACAACTCGGGATCATCTCACAAACGTTCCCATTATGATGATAGTGGAAGCTCAGGATCCCACAAGCATGGGAAATTCAACAAGCACCACAACCACAACCGTCATGACAACAAGCATCACCGTAGTCATGACAATGACAAGTACAAGAACCACAAGAGTGGATATAAGAGCCACCACAGTGGTAATGGAAGTGGAAGTGGAAGCCAGCCTGTCAAGAAGGACATTAGTCAGGTTGAATGCTTCAAGTGAAAGAAGATGGGGAATTATGCAAATGAGTGCCCAGAAAAGAAAGTTGAAGGACCCAATAAGCCCAACCCTTTTAAGAAGGGACAAGTGAACCACATCAATGTGGAGGAAATCTATGAGGAGCCTGATGCAGTTGCTGGTAAGTTCAAACTCCATTCCGTTCCAGCATTTGTTCTCTTTGATACTGGTGCATCTCATTCATTCATATCAAGAGCATTTGTTGAAAGAAATGAACTACCGGTATAAACTATTGGGTGTCCTATAAAAGTAAGTTCTCCTGGCGGAGAAATGATAGTGAATTCAGGATGTCATGATATAGTCATAGAGTTTGGGAAGTATAAGTTTCCCGTTAACTTGATAATTCTAAACTCCCAAGGATTGGATGTCATTTTGGGAATGGACTGGATGACTGAGCACAAGGGAGTGATAGATTGTGCGAACCATACCGTCTCACTCACAACTCCATAAAATAAAAGGATCAGATTCAAGACCAACTTTGAAGCAAAAAGGAGTATGCTAAATTCTCTTAAGGGGGTTAGCATAGACAGTGTGCCAATTGTGAGTGAATATCCGGATGTGTTTTCGGAAGAATTTCCGGGAATGCCACCAGATAGAGATGTGGAGTTCCTTATTGATTTGCTACCAGGATCTGGACCAATAGCAAAGAGACCATACTAGATGTCAGTGGATGAACTAAAAGAACTCAAGAAACAACTTGGAGAACAGTTGCAGAAAGGATTTATTCAACCAAGTTCTTCATCTTGGGGAGCCCCAGTTTTGTTTGTGGAGAAGAAAGATAGAAGTCAAAGGTTATGCATAGGTTACCGTTCACTCCATGAGGTAACTATCAAGAACAAATACCCTTTGCCAAGAATCAATGACTTGTTTGATCAGCTAGAAGGAGCTTGTGTGTTCTCAAAGATTGATCTCAGGTTAGGATATTTTCAACTCAAGATAAGAGAACAAGACATACCTAAGACAGCTGTAGGGGTCCCAACCTTTAATAAGATTGATCCCTCCTGTGTTTACAATGCTAGTCCCTAGATCAATAGCTAGCATCCACAGTTAAGATGTAATATCAAGAAACAAGGGTCATAATATAACTTTATAACCAGGAATAACATAAGTTTATTACATCAAACATAGCTCATATGGCTATTACATTACATTGCAGCGGAATAAATATAGTCATGGGCCCTTCATCTTCAAAGTGCCACAGGCAGATGTTGGTTGTAGACTTTGTAATCCTAAACAATCAATCTTCACTAAAATCAATCAAACCTGCAACATACAAGTTACAGCCACAAAGGGTCAATACATTTGAATTGTATTGGCAAGTGATACTATGGTAGTATAGTGGAATCTAACATCTATATGCATTTGGCTAAGTGGATTTGAGGCTTGCATTGCTCAAAATAGATTTTTCTTATCATTTTGAAAATACTAAGTTTTTGCTTGACAAACTCATTTTTCTCAATCAAAGATTTCAAGATCCTTGTACCAAGCCATCTCTCCATCAATGATTGAAGAATTCAAACAACCCTTGTTCAATCCACAAGATTTTAACTTAGAAATTGGAATGATGAGATTCTTGATTGCTTCCATGTCTTGATGCTCAAATTGTCCTTTACCAGGGACATGGCTAAGTACTTAGATTTTACACTCTGCAGAGGTGGTGCACTTTCCCCACAAGACTTGGTTTCCCAAGACAAGATCTTTCAGAAGCTTTCCCTTAGACCAAAATGGACGCGCTCCAACCTATCAAACACTACCACCCACTGTCCATATGGCTAAGTTCTTGCAACCTATATGATCATGGCAGAGCCCATATTGCCAAGTGGTTGCACTTGAAGCTTCTCAACATTTGACATCTCAAATCCCTTTGTTTCCTGGGTGGCCATCCACAAGTGAGATACACAATCCAAGTCCATGGCATTGTGAACCACTCAACCATTCTCCACCAAGCTATTCCATTCCACCCAGGTGATTCATTAACTTAGTTGTTTTATTAGACAAAATCACAAGTCCTTAGACTTAGAATATTTTTCTATAGTGTGAATATATATTTCACCCATGTTTTCTATTAGATAGGCTAAGCTTGGTAGTAGTAGGAATCTCTAACTTAGGAAAATCCTACTAAGGATTCATCTACTAGGTTTTTTATAGCAAGGTATATACTTAGCAAAATCCATGCAAGTTTTACTTAGCAAAATCACTAATGCATAGAGAAAGTAATGGGACAAAAAGTATGAAGCATCACTTGCCTTTTTGGTAGGGAATGGTGGTTCACTCCTTGATCTTGTTAGTCTCACACTTCACTACAAGTCAATCAAGCAAACACAAATTCAATTCACATTCCAAACCAAAGTCAAACAAACAATTCTTCACACACACAAAGTAATGGAATCTAAGTCATGCATGGGAGCATGCACAAGATAGTTTTATTTTGCAAAGGGGTCTCTATAGGGTTTCTAAACTTTGTAAGATCAAAATTGGTCATTTACCAAAGTAGCAAAGTCATTAGCAAGAGGATTTTGTACAAAAACTATTTTTAAATCCATTCATCATTTCATGTGGTGAAAAATGTTTTTATTAAGGCAAAACTCTTAAGTTGTTCACCAAATGAGTTGCTATTGCAAAGCTTGGTGTTTTTGGGTCAGTAGGTTTGCTCCAAACATTTCCTTGAAGTTTTCTTTTCATAAACATTTTTATAACAAAAACCATTCTTTTTATTTGGCTAGAAAATGGCTAAGTTAAATAATTCAACCTATATTTTACCAAAATCATTTTTAACTCCAAGGGTTGGTTCCTAGGGTCAGTAAGGTCACAATAAACCATTTTGCAGAAGTTTTAACCCTAAATTCAATTTTAAACAATTTTTATACTCTAAACAAGCTCACAAAAGTTTCTGCAAATTCAAACAAGCTAACAGATACTATTTGCTAAACTAAGGGTATGGTTGGCTAGGGATTGTTCTCCTGAATTCATTGATATAAAATTTGCAAATTTTGGACGTGTGGTTTGAAAGTTATAGGGTTTTCAAAATGCTACTTAAATCTGTTTTCAAAAATCTGTTTTAATCAGAACAGGGACACGCGTCGAGCCGTGATTGGCCGATACCGATTCGTCTGGATCGCGTGCTGCAGCGCGTTGGATTAAGTCATATCGTGCGGCCCTGATCGTGTACCCTTTCGCGTTTAAGTGAATCTTTCGCAGCCAATGGATCTGCATCTAACGGTCGCTGCGCGTTTGACCTAAAAGGAGCGGCGCTAACGGCGGCTGTGCGGCGGCGATGGGCAGACGGCGGCGGCGTTGGCGAGGCAGGAAGCGAGGAAGAGGGGGAGGATGCTCACCGGGTTCGTGGAGCGACGCTGATGCTCAACGTGGAACTGGTCCATCGAGGGGCGCACGGGGACGGGCAGAATTCCTCGCCGGAGTTGGTTCTGGCGACGGACGCGCTCGGTCGAGGTCGAAGACGGCTCTGTGGTTCACCAGGAGGCAAGAAAAGGTCGTGATCAGATGCAGGGGGCCACGGAGATGACGTGTGCATGAATGAGAGGGGTCGGGGTGGTCTAGAATTGCCGGAGGAGCTCGTCGGAGGCGAGACAGATGGCGGCGCTCAGAAGTTTGTCGTAGCCGAGGCTCTGGGGCGCCCGCGGATGAATGATTGGCACGGTAAGATGCGCCAGGGTGCGGTGAGCGTTCTCGTGTGTTCGGGGAGGCAAGAGGTGGTGTGGCTCGGCCGTATTCGTCGGTGGAAGCTCGTCGGAGACAGAGCTGTTCGAGGACAAATTGCGATGGACAGGAGGCGTGCTCGGGGAAGGAAACAGAGGGGAAACGGAGAGGAGTGACTATTGATTTAACACGCGTGATCACTGCAGGGTTTACTCGTGACATTAAAGCGAATTAAGTCTGAGGAATCAAGTCTGCAACGGTGAAGTGAGGAGGAAGAACCAGTCCGCGGGGTGGGGAAGAAGAGCAGTAGGGTGTGGGGTCCTCTGTCAGTGAGAAAAGGAGAGAAAGGGGGAGGTCCACCAGTCAGTCTCGGTGTGGGTTAGTTATTTGGTGCGAATCGTTTTCTTCGGGGTGAGGGGAAACTGGGCTGTGGGACTGTTGGGCTGGGCCTTGTTGGGCTGGGTCTTTGCACTATTTTTTTCTGTCTGATTCTTTTTCCTTTTCTATTTTCTATTTTCCTGTTTTGAAATTCAAACAACCAAACACATTCAAAATGATTCAAACAATCATCAAGCTTTTCAAATATGAATTTGGTTCTGCTTAACATCATAATTCACATTCTAAAATAAAATATTATTTTAAATCTTTTTAGGTTCCATTTATTAATTAAACAAATGGATCATTAGTTATTTAATAAAATAGGGTTTGTTTTATTTAATAAAATCTTCATTTAAAATCCAAAATGTTTTCAAAACCCAAACAGTAGGTTTTATTTGGAAATAAAGAATATTTGGAAAACTTGTTTAAAATAAAATAATCCTTTTACTTTAGGGTCCATTAATAATTAAATAAAATGAAACTTAGTTATTAAATCAAAATAGGGTTTGATTTTATTAATAAAATCTTTATTTGAACTTAAATATTTTCAAAATCAAATTAGTAGGTTTAATTTGGGAAATATATAATATTGGGAAATTTGTTTTAAAACAAAATAACCTTTTATTTTAGTGTCCATTATTAATTAACATATTAGACTTCTTTATTAAAATAGGATTTGTTTCATTGAGATATTTATTTTGAATCTAAAATAGAGCCAAAACACTTTAGTAGGTTTTATTAGAGAATATAAAATACTTGGAAAACTTATTTAAAATAATTTAATAAGTTTGATATTTTAATTAAAATGATAAAACCTTTTATTTAAATAAAGTTTGGATATTAATTCCTTATTACTTTATTTAAATCAGCTTTTGCTATTTTAATTCAAAACAAAATGTTTTAAATCCAAAGCTTGGCCAAGGTTTAATTTGGCTTTATAAAATGTTCTTTATTTATAAATCCATCTTTTCTTTTGATTACCAAATCTTTTATTAAGAGATCCAAAATAGTATTTTAAATATTTTTATTTTCCTTTAATAAAAGTTTATCTTTTTAAATCTCTTTAGGATTTATTTGACTTCAAATGGGTTTGAAGTTCCAATTGAGTTCAAAAAGTTTCTTCTGGCTCTGAAAATTAAACAAAGTCTTATTTTATTCATTTATTTTCACATTACAAGATTTGGAAAATCTTGGGATGTGACAACAGCTTTCGCCACAAGGTATGGATTGTATGAGTATACTGTGATGCCATTTGGTTTGACCAATGCACCAGCATACTTTATGAATATGATGAACAAGGTGTTCATGGAATTCCTTGATAAGTTTGTTGTCGTTTTCATGGATGACATTTTAATCTACTCCAAGAGCAAAGAAGAGCATGAAGGACATTTGCGTTTGATACTTGAGAAGCTTAGAGAGCATAAGCTGTATGCCAAATTCAGCAAGTGTGAGTTCTGGTTGAATGAAGTTGGATTTCTTGGACACGTTGTGTCAGGAGATGGTGTAGCAGTGGATCCTGCTAAGGTCTCAGCTGTAACTGAATGGGAATCTCCCAAGTCAGTGAAAGAAGTTCGTAGTTTCCTTGGCTTAGCAGGTTACTACAGAAGGTTCATTGAAAATTTCTCCAAGGTTGCTAAGCCCATGACAGAACTGCTAAAGAAAGACAAGAAATTTGCTTGGTCTGAAGGTTGTGAACTCAGCTTTCAGGAATTGAAGAAGAGACTTGTGACAGCACCAGTCTTGTGTTTACCAGACTTGGAAAAAGATTTCCAAGTTTATTATGATGCATCTCATCATGGTTTGGGTGCAGTACTTATGCAAGACGGGAAAGTTGTGTCTTATGCCTCGAGACAACTCAAAACTCATGAAGTGAACTACCCTACTCATGATTTATAGTTATCCTCTGTTGTCCATGCACTCAAAACATGGAGACACTATCTTTTGGGAAAGCGATGTGAAGTGTTCACAGATCACAAGAGTTTGAAGTATATCTTCACCCAGAAGGAAATTAATATGAGACAAAGAAGATGGCTAGAGCTCATCAAGGACTATGACTTAAGTTTGCAATACCATCCCGGTAAAGCAAATGTTGTAGCGGATGCTTTAAGGCGTAAGGTTTTTGTGAATGGCCTTACAAAAGGAGAATTGTCTGATGATTTGTGTGCCCAATTTAGAGATCTCAGATTGGAGATTGTGCCCGAAGGACATCTCATGTCTTTGGATGTTCAACCCACTCTGTTGGACAAGATCAAAGAAGCCCAGAAGACTGATAAGGGAATTGAAGAGATTAAGGAAAAGATTGGCAAAGGAAAAGCCAAAGGATTCCATGAAGACGAACAGGGTACTTTATGGCATGGGAAACGTATCTGTGTTCGACAAGATCCGGAGCTTCGGAAACTGATTTTGCAAGAAGCACACAACTCACGGTATTCCATTCATCCAGGTAACACCAAAATGTACATGGATATGAAGGAAATATTTTGGTGGAATAATCTCAAGAAGGACATCGCCGAACATATTGCTTTGTGTGATGTGTGTAGTAGAGTGAAAGCGGCATCAGAAACCAGCAGGTTTGCTTCAACCACTACCTATTCCTGATTGGAAGTGGGACAAGATTGGTATGGATTTCATTACCGGACTACCAAGGACTCGGTCAGGATACGATTCTATTTGGGTAGTAGTGGATCGCCTAACTAAAGTGGCTCATTTCATACCCGTGAAGACAACCTATACAAGTGCTAAGTTGGCCAAGATCTACATGAGTAGAATTGTGTGTCTACATGGAGTGCCCAAGAGTATTGTGTCTGATAGGGGAACTCAATTCACTTCCCATTTCTGTCGACAGTTACATGAGTCATTGGGAACAAGGTTGGAATTCAGCACTGCTTTTCATCCTCAAACTGATGGACAGACAGAAAGGACTAATCAGATTCTTGAAGACATGTTGAGGGCATGTGCCCTAGACTATGGAGCCAGTTGGGATGAAAGTCTGTCTTACACAGAATTTTCTTATAACAACAGCTATCAAGCCAGCATTGAGATGGCACCATTTGAGTTTCTCTACGGGAGAAAGTGTACCACCCCATTATTAAGGAATGGTGTGGGAGAAAGAAGTTTGTTCGGACCAGAACTTATCAAAGAAGCCGAAGAGAAGGTCAAGATGGTTAAGGACAGATTGAAGATAGCACAGTCCCGACAGAAAAGCTACGCAGATCCTAAGCCTAGAGAAGTCACCTATGAAGTGGGTGATAGAGCTTATCTTAGAGTGTCACCACTACGTGGAGTGAAGAGGTTCGGAGTCAAAGGAAAGTAGGCCCCAAGATACGTTGGGCCATTCAAGATTCTAAGTCGCAAAGGAGAAGTTGCTTATGAAATTGAATTGCCAGAGTCTTTGTCAGCTGTCCATAATGTGTTTCATGTGAGTCGGCTTAAGAAATGTCATCCAGAAATGGAAGAAACTTCTTTAAAAGATACTATACCTTTGGAGGAGGTACAATTAGAAAGTGATCTCACTTATGAGGAAAAGCCTATCAAGATTCTTGATACTGCAGAAAGAGTCACACGGACTAAGACTATCAAGTTTTGCAAAGTTCAATGGAACCACCATTCTGAAGAAGAAGCAACATGGGAAAGAGAAGATGATCTTCGAAAAGACCACCCTCACCTATTTGCTAGCCAATCCGAATCTCGAGGGCGAGATTCACCTTAAGGGGGTTAAATTTGTAACATCCCTAAAATCATGTTTCAAACTCATGCATATCATCCATGCATCCATGATCATATGAATCTCATTTCAAACAAGTCATTTCAAAACAGAAGCATTTATGCTTATTATTTCATGTAAAGTTTGCTCTATCCTTAATGCTATCTTCCAAAGAGAAGAGTACTTGTTTTGGTTCAGTAAGGTTTGAAATTCAAACTTAGGCACCAACAAAAGTTTGAACAAAGTTTCAAAACAAAATGAGTAAATAAAACCAATATTATGCCTATTGTATATATATCATAAAGGCTTGGTTTTATTTTTATTTTCATTATATCAAAGTGTTTTGATTAAACAATAGTGTTTGACACACATTTGAGTGCAAGGTTTGCAGTATAAAAACCTAGAGAAGATTTGAATTCAAACTCATTTGATTTGGATTTGAAAATCATTTCAGAAAATCAAAACAGAAAAATAAAAGGAGAAAAGAAATAGAAAAAGGCCAGCGCCACCTATCTGGCCCAACTACGAATCCAGCCCAGTTAGCCCACCCGGGTTCCTCTCTCTCTCGCTCACTCACGGACAAACACACCAGGTCACTGACCATGCGACCCCAGCTCCCCTCTGTTTAACTCGCTGACGAGTGGACCCTGCGACCACGTCGTCTTCGTCGTTAATCACGCGCGGCCGCGACGCTCGCTCCGCCGTTACCTCACCGCAATCAGTACGCGCTTAATTGCCATTGATACGCCGCACGATCCTCGCCCCCGCTCTGGCTATAAGACCCCCTCTGCACCGCGGCCATTTCCCCTCACCTAGCGCCACCTCTACGCCCCCAGGCTGCTCGCAATTGCCTTTGCGCCGCCGCAGACAGACGCACTCCGGCGACGAATCTCGGTAAGCACAGACCGCCCCTCTGCCTCTAGTTCAAACCACTGTGTCCAGCATGACCTTGCGCATTCGCTAATGCCCTCCGTTTGCTTTCTCGTAACCCAGAGCGACATCTTCGTCCTCACCCGCGAGCACCTGAGCCTCCGCTCGACTCCGACGTGCGATTCAGGTAAAACGAGACCGCCCCTTGCCTCCCCTTTGGTACTGTCTTGTTCGCCAGGCCCTTGCGCATCTCCTAAACCCTCTGGCTTGTGCTAGGTAGACGTAGAGCCTCAGCAACATCTTTGACAGCAAGCAACAGACGCCGCCCGCAACTCCGACGAGCTCCAGCGACCGTGTCCGTGCGCCCCTTGCCAAGCCGTCGCCAGGTTGAGCATCAGTGCATCGTCACGTTTCTGGTAAGCACCTCCGATGACCCCAGAGCCACCTGTAGCGCCGCGCCGCCGTAGGCAGAGCTCGCCGCCGCTAGTAGCCACCGCTAGCGCCGCCCAGCTATGGTCGTTTGATCCAGGACCGTTGGATCTGGATCCAGCGTGTGAGATTAGATCACTTAACGAAGCGGTATAGGTAGATCTGGGCCGTGCAATTAAGTCAGATCCAGCGGCTCAGAAGCGTGATCCAACGCGAACCGGTACGCGCCAATCAGATTAAGACGCGTGGCAGCTGTTTAGGTTTAAAAACAGAATTTGAATCTATTAGTTGTTTGAATTTGTTCTGGCTATAACTTTTGATCCCCACATTAGAATTTGACAAATTTTATATCATTGGAATCAGGAGAACAAGCCCTTTCTAAATATGCAATGTGTTTAATGTTTAGCTTCTGTTAAAATGGTTTTATATGCAGAAACTTGTGTAGGGCTAATTTGAGTATATGAGTTGTTCAAGAATTGATTTAAGGTTTAAATAATTGTTGTTTGGCAAGTTTTGAACTTGTTTATGAACCAGTACTGTACACTTGCTTTGTTGAGTTTTGAAAATCATCACATATCATATTGCATGCATTCATATATTTTTGTTTGTATATGTTTTGTATGTGATTTGTGGCTATGATTCTTTGTGTAGATTTTGGTGCTAGTGATTGTGATTGTGAGGAGTGTAGCTACTCTCCAAACTACCAAGGCAAGTGGTGCTTCATGAATATTTTATCCCTATGTTTTCTACTAAGCATTAGAAATATTTTGCTAGTCTTGCATGCTATATTTTGCTTATATGCCATGTTGGGTAATCCTAGTAGTTGTAGAATTGCTAGGAAATTTCTAAGTTAAGATGATTATCTATGCCATGCTTAGCCTATATAGTAGCAACCAAGGGTTGGTGAAATATACATGCAATGATGAAAATATTTCTAAGTCTTTGGACTTGTGTTTTGCCTAATAAAACAACTAAGTAAATGAAACACCTGGGTGTAATGGAAGGAATGGTTTATGTTGAGTGGTTACACAAGGCCCATTTCTATGGTTTACCTTGTGTATCTCACTTGTGGAAAGCCACCCAGGAACAAAGAGATTTTAGAGACCAAGTGTTGAGAAGCTTCTAGTGCAGCCACTTGGCAATATGGGCTCTGCCTGGATCACATAGGTTGCTAGAACTTAGCCATTTGGACAGTTGGTGGTAGTGGTATGATAGGTTGGAACGCGTCCATTTGGTCTAAGGGAAGGCTTTTGAAAGGTCCTGTCTTGGTGAAAATCAAGTCTGGTGGGGAAAGTGCACAACCTCTGCAGATGGAAGAATCTAAGTACTTAGCCATGTCCCTGGAAAAGGACAACTTGAGCATCAAGACATGGAAGCCATGTCCCTGGAAAAGGACAACTTGTGATGTTGCAGGTTACTCTGATGAGGATTAGGTGTCATGAGTCTACACTCAACATGTTTGCCTGTGGCACATGAAGATGAAGACTTTTATTTATTTACTTATTCAAACTCTTGTACTAGGCCTGTGGCCTTGGAGTTGTAAAGACTATGTTGTCTCTGGAATGACTGTAATAATGACCTTTGTTTCTTTGTACTTCATCTTAAACTGTGGATGCTAGCAATGATCCAGGGACTAGCATTGCAATC
Organism: Avena sativa; assembly: GCA_916181665.1. Taxonomy (NCBI): domain Eukaryota; kingdom Viridiplantae; phylum Streptophyta; class Magnoliopsida; order Poales; family Poaceae; genus Avena; species Avena sativa. The sequence continues at coordinate 29,051,353 of OV702283.1, forward strand.
ACAGGGATCCTTTTCCTTTATAAAGGAGGGATCTTACAGTTTCTGTCACATCCCAAAATTTTCCAAATTTTGAAATGTGAAAAATAAATAAACAAAATAAACAATTATTGATTTTTAGGGTGAGAAGAAACTTTTGATTCCAATTGGAAATATCAAAACCTATTTTGATCAAATAAAATCCTAAAGGGATTTAAAAAGATAAATAAACATTAAAGTTTTAAATAGTTGGGATTACTATTTTTAGATCTTTTAATAAAAATATTTGATTTTCAAAAGCAAAGGTATAAATAAAGATTATTTTATAGAGCCAAGTTAAATCTTGACCAAGCTTTTGAAATAAAATAATTCTATTTGATAAATAGAGTAAAGGTTTATTTAAATAAAATAATGAGGATTTATTAATATCCAATTTTATTAAAGTAAAGGCTTTTCCATTTTAAATAAACACTGTTTTTAATTTAAATAAGTTTTCCAAGTGTTTTATTTATTCAAATAAAACCTACTGAAATGATTTTGGTATTATTTTAGATTTAAATTAGAATTTTAAAATAAATCAAATCCTATTTGAATTAATAACTAAGGAATATTTATTTAATTATTAAATGGATCCTAAAAAGAATAAAAATTATTTTGTTTGACTTTGGTTTGTGTTGTTAAACAGAAATAAAACTTACACAAAGTTTGGCAAGGTTTTGAATTCATTCGGGTGTTTGAATTGCTTGAATAAAATCAAATCAGAAATTCAAAAAGGAAAAGGAAAAAGATTCTGTATAAAAAAAATTAAACAACAGCCCAACCCATCTGGCCCAGCAGCCCAGCAACGCAGCCCAACTTCTCCCCCACGGCGAAACGTTTTCCTACGCGCAGACACACCCACAGAGACACTGACGAGTGGACCCCGCTCTCCCTCTCTCTCCCTCACTGACAGCATGGACCCACGCCAGCGTGGCATCGTCTTCAACCCCACGACCACGCCCCTGCCGTTGCTGCCGATTGAATGCGGCGATGAATACGCGTTGATGCCTGAGTAATTCCTCGCAGTGGCCATGCTCGTTAAATCGCCTCGCCCTCCTCTCTCTTTTCCCCCAAACAGCGCCTCCCCTCTGCCCCTAGGCTGCTCTAATTCGAGCTCGCATTCCACTATCTTCGGCGAGCTTCTAACATCGATTCCGGCGAGAACACCCACCTCCACTGCCACTGGTTGCCACTAGGGTACTCGCCAGCACCAGACGCGTCCACCAGTACCTCCAGCTCGGTCGCGCTCGTTCCAGAACATCGGCAACTTCTCCAAATTGTGCGCCGCCGCGTCTGTTCTTTCTCCGGCGACCTCCCCAGGTAACCTCCGTTCGCCCCAGCACCTCCTGATGATGCACCTATCTTCCCCAGATCATCCCGCGTCTAACCGTACCATCCATTTGCCTTGGAGTGAACTGCAGCGTCGCCCCCGTCGTCAACCAGAGCCGCCAGACGCTGTTGCAAACTCCGGCGAGAGATTCCCTCCATTCTAGTGCGCCCCCTGCCCCATCGTGAACACGTTGAGCTTCAGCACCTCTCTGCGAGCACGGTGAGCACCCCCGCTACCTCTCTTGCGTCCTATATCACCGGCGACAACCACGTCTGAGCGCTGCCGCCAGAGCGCCGCCGTCAGCGCCGCTCGAATTAGGTCGAGTGGTTTTACACCGTTAGATGTTAATCCAGTGGATGAGAATAGAACTTAGATGAAGGGGTATGTGTGCATCTGCGCCACACGATCTCACTTAGATCCAACGATCTGGAGAGGCCAATCCGCACGAAATGGTACTGGACAATAGAATTGCGCCGCGTGGCACTGGTTATGTTTAAAACAGAATTTTGAATCTGATTGATATGCAAACTTGTAAAAATCATAACTTTAATTCTACACGCCCAAATTTTGCAAATTTTATATCAATGGAATCAGTAGAACAAGTACTTCGCAACCATTGAATTTGTTTAATGTTTTGCTTCTGTAAAATTGGTTGAAATTGCAGAAACATGTGTAGGCTTATTTTGAATATAAAAATTATTCTAGATATAATTTTAATATGAAATCTTTGCAAAATGGTTTGTTGTGAACTTACTGACCCTAGGAACCAACTTATGGATTTAAAAATGTATTTTGTGAAGTTTAGGAATAAATATTTGAATTAACTCATTTCTAGTCAAATAAAAATAATGTTTATGGTTTAGAAATGATTTTTGAGTAAAACCTTTGGGAAATGACTTGATTCAAACCTTCTGACCCTAAACACCAAGTTTTGTGAATTAACAACTTATTTGATGAACAATATAAAATTATTGCTTTGATAAAAGCATTTTCAACCACATAAAATAATGATTTGATTTAAAAATGGTTTATAGATAAAACCTTTTGCAAATGGTTTTACCACTTTAGTAAATGACCACTTTTGAACCTTACAATGTTTAGAGACTAGTAGAAACCACCTTTGCAAATAAAACTACCTTTTGCATGCTTGCATGAATGACCTTGTTTTTGTTATTTTATGTGTGACAAATTGTTTGAATGTTGTGTTGAATATGTGTTTGCTTGATTGAATTGTAGTGAAGTTAGAAGAGTGTGATATTTGCAAGATCAAGAAGTGAACCGACATTCTCTACTAAAAAGGCAAGTGACACTATCATCCAAGTCCTACTATTTTCATTACACTTAGTGGATTTTTGAAACATGCATGATAAGGTTTACTATATTTTATGCTATGATAAATCCTAATAGGATACCCTTATATATTCTTTAGTGGAAACAATGTAGTTGTAGTATGCTTAGCCCTGCTATATATTGGGATGGGATACATGTTATGAATATATGAATTATTGAAAAGATATATGTTTTATATAATAAAACAAGTACTCAATGAACCACCTGGGTGGACAAGGATACTCAAGTTTTGGACAAGGTGGCAACAAGAGGAACCATGTTTATATGGCCATCTCTTTTTGTTGTGCACTAGAAGAAAACCACCCAGGGACTTAGTGATTGAACATGTTTCTCGTATAGTGGCTTTCGTGTACAGCCACATGCTAAATGGGCTCTGGCTTAGTCAACTACATAGTGGAAGACCCATGCATTGGCATCTTCAGGTTAACTAGATTTGTGCTAGGGAACTTGAAACCCTACATTGGTGCCTGGATGACAAGCTAGCATTGTGTATTGGGAGGACTCCTATGGAAAGACTTTGTCACATTCTCAATCTGCTAGTACTCCATCTTGGTGAGTACTTATCCAGCGGCCACTGGTGGCATCGAGATGAGATTTTGTCATGTGGGTAAAGTGTACAACTTCTGTAGAAGATCAAATTCTAAGTACTTAGCCGTGTCCCCGGTTATGGACAATACTGAGCAACTAAGGCCTGGAGCTATGGAAGATCTCGAAATTCCAATTTCTAAAAGTTAAAACTTGAGGGTGACAACAAGGGATTTGAAGCACTTGGAGTTTTCCAAGAAGTTCAGAAAGATTTGACAAAGATCAAAACTATTTTGAAAAGATAGGACAAAACTATATTGCTTTCTACAAAGAGCTTAAACCCCACTTAGCCAAATATGCATGTAATGATAGGATCCACATATTTCTACATAGTAGTGAAACTTGCCAATACAATTCAAATGTATTGACCCTTGTGGCTGCAACTTATTATGTTGCAGGTTTGTTTGATGTTAGTGAAGTTTGTTGAATAGGATTACAAGTCTACAACCAACATGATTGCCTGTGGCACTTTGAAGATGAAGGACCCCATGCTTATAGATATTCTGCTGCACTGTAATGTGATAGCCAAATGAGCTATGTAAGATGTAATGAATTATTTTATTCCTTGTTATAAAGTTGTATTATGACCTTTGTTTCTTGATATTACATCTTAACTGTGGATGCTAGCTATTGATCCAGGGACTAGCATTGTAAACACAGGGATCTCTACCTTATTAAAGGTTGGGAACCTTACAGATGGTATCAGAGCATTGTGTTGCCTGTAGGATTTGTGACCCTAGGATTGGACAAAACCCCTTAGAAAAATAGGAGTTGTTTTTGTTCCAAAACATATTTACAAACACTCTTGTAAACTCTTTCCTCAACCTTTTTGGTTTTGACTCTACATCTCTCTATTTCAACTTGATGGACAAGCCTACCCCATGGCCAAAGACTCTACCATGTGCAAAAGATTTCATCAACTCTAATGACTTCAACATCTTCAAGTGATTTCAACTTTATTTTCACCAAAGATTTTAACTTAGACATCACTAAGGACTACAAGTGAAAAACCAAGAGACATTAGAATTGCCTACCAAAGACATTGATACCAAGTTAGAGTATGGATCATATTGACCTATGAGGTATGATTATACTAAGTTATTATTTTCCAGAAAACTTGTTGTTTCCTTCAACTCATGAGTTAAGCTCATAAGTTGTTAAGTGGATAGTTGCTTGTTGATTGTTTGATTATTTGATTGTTGGATTGAACTTGGTTGTTTTTGAGTTGTGTGTTAAAACTTCTTAAAAACCTATCCACCAATACTTAACCCTATCAAACCAACAAATGCCTCCTCGTCATGCCAACCCCAACCAAAACAACAACATTCCCCCTGAGATACAGCAGATGTTGGCAGTTCAGACACAGTTGATGCAGGATATGACCACACTCATACAGAATCAGAACAACAACAATAACAACAACAACAACAACAACAACAACAACAACAACAACAACAACAACAACAACAACAACAACAACAACAACAACAACAACAACAACAACAACAACAACAACAACAACAACAACAACAAATACAACAACAACAACAACAACAACAACAACAACAACAACAACAACAACAACAACAACAACAACAATAACAACAACAACAATCAGAGCAACCCACCGGGTTTTGACATGCTTACCAGGTTCTTGAGACTGAGGCCAGCAAAGTTCTCAGGAACTACTGATCCTATGGTGGCCAATGATTGGATACGCTCTGTGAACAAGGACTTGGTGACAGTAGGCTGTACTGATGAAGAGAAAGTCAGATTTGCAGCTCACTTGTTGGAAGGACCAGCAGCTACTTGGTGGGATAACTTCCAGATCACCACTCCCATTGAGGATGTGACATGGGCTATCTTTGAAGATGGTTTCCGTACTGCTCACATCTCATCCGGAGTGATGAGTTTGAAGAAGAAAGAGTTCCATAACCTAAAGCAGCGTCACCGCAGCGTGGCTGAATATATTGAAGAGTTCAACAATCTGGCGCGTTATGCACCGGATGAAGTTGACACTGATGCTAAGAGGAAGGAAAAGTTCCTTGAAGGGTTGAATGATGAACTGAACCTGCAGTTAACTGTGGCCTATGTTCCCACATACTAGTCTCTTTGGGACAAGGCTGCTATTTTGGAGAGCAAGATGAAATAAGTTGAAAGCAGGAAGAGAAAGCACTCTGACAAGCACAGCTCGGGATCGTCTCACAAGCGTTCCCATTATGATGACAGTGGGAGTTCTGGATCCCACAAGCATGGGAAGTTCAACAAGCACCACAACCACAACCGTTATCATGACAACAAACACAATCGTAGTCATGACAATGATAAGTATAAGAATCACAAGGGTGGATATAAGAGCCACCACAATGGAAGTGGAAGTGGCAGTGGAAGCCAGCCTGTCAAGAAAGATCTTAGTCAGGTTGAGTGTTTCAAGTGCAAGAAGATGGGGCATTATGCAAATGAATGCCTAGAAAAGAAAGTTGAAGGACCCAACAAGCCCAACCCTTTTCAAAAGGGACAAGTGAACCACATCAATGTGGAAGAAATCTATGAGGAACCTGATGCTGTTGCTGGTAAGTTCAAACTCAATTATATTCCAGCATTTGTTCTCTTTGATACTGGTGCATCTCATTCATTCATATCAAGAGCATTTGTTGAAAGAAATGAACTACCGGTAGAAACTATTGGGTGTCCTATAAAAGTAAGTTCTCCTGGCGGAGAAATGATAGTGAATTCAGGATGTCATGATCTAGTCATAGAGTTTGGGAAGTATAAGTTTCCCGTTAACTTGATAATCCTTAACTCCCAAGGATTGGATGTTATTTTGGGAATGGACTAGATGACTAAGCACAAGGGAGTGATAGATTGTGCCAATCATACTATCTCACTCACAACTCCAGAAAATAAAAGGACCAGATTCAATACCAACTTTGAGGCAAAAAGAAGTAAGATAAATTCTCTTAAGGGGGTTACCATGGACAGTGTGCCCATTGTGAGTGAGTATCCGGATGTGTTTCCGGAAGAATTGCCAGGAATGCCACCAGATAGAGATGTGGAATTTCTTATTGATTTGCTACTAGGATCTGGACAAAGAGACCGTACAAGATGTCACTGGATGAGTTGAAAGAACTCAAGAAACAGCTTGGAGAACAGTTACAGAAAGGATTTATCCAACCAAGTTCTTCATCTTGGGGAGCACCAGTTTTGTTTGTGGAAAAGAAAGATAGAAGTCAAAGGTTATGTATAGATTACCGTTCACTCAATGAGGTGACTATCAAGAACAAATACCCTTTGCCAAGAATCAATGACTTGTTTGATCAGTTAGAAGGAGCTTGTGTGTTCTCAAAGATTGATCTCTGGTCAGGTTATTTTTAGCTTAAGATAAGGGATGAAGACATACCTAAGACAGCTTTCACCACAAGGTATGGATTGAATGAGTATAGCGTGATGCCATTTGGTTTGACCAATGCACCAGCATACTTCATGAATATGATGAACAAAGTATTCATGGAGTTCCTTGACAAGTTTGTTGTCGTATTCATCGATGACATTCTAATCTACTCCAAGAGCAAAGAAGAGCATGAAGGACATCTACGATTGATACTTGAAAAGCTTAGAGAGCATAAGTTATATGCCAAATTCATCAAGTGTGAATTTTGGTTAAATGAAGTTGGATTTCTTGGACACGTTGTGTCAGGAGATGATGTAGAAGTTGATCCTGCTAAAGTTTCAGCTGTAACCGAATGGGAATCTCCCAAGTCAGTGAAAGAAGTTCGTAGTTTCCTTGGCTTAGCAGGTTACTACAGAAGGTTCATTGAGAATTTCTCCAAGGTAGCTAAACCTATGACAGAATTGCTAAAGAAAGACAAGAAATTTGCTTGGTCTGAAGGTTGTGAACTCAGCTTTCAAGAATTAAAGAAGAGACTAGTGACAGCACCAGTCTTATGTTTGCCGGATTTGGAGAAAGATTTCCATGTATATTGTGATGCATCTCATCATGGATTAGGTGCAGTAATTATGCAAGAACGGAAAGTTATGGCTTATGTCTCGAGACAACTCAAAACTCATGAAGTAAACTACCCTACTCATGATTTAGAGTTAGCCTCTTTTGTCCATGCACTTAAAACATGGAGACATTATCTTTTAGGAAAGCGTTGTGAAGTGTTCACAGATCACAAGAGTTTGAAGTATATCTTCACCCAGAAGGAAATTAACATGAGACAAAGAAGATGGCTAGAACTCATCAAGGACTATGACTTGAGTTTGCAATACCACCCCGGTAAAGCAAATGTTGTAGCGGATGCACTAAGCCGTAAGGTTTTTGTGAATGGCCTTACTAAGGGAGAATTGCCAGATGATCTGTGTGCCCAATTTAGAGATCTCAGATTGGAGATTGTGCCTGAGGGACATCTCATGACTTTGGATGTTCAACCCACTTTATTGGACAAGATCAAAGAAGCCCAAAAGGCAGATAAGGAAATTGAAGAGATTAAGGAGAATGTTGGCAAGGGAAAAGCCAAAGGATTCCATGAAGACGAAGAGGGTACTTTATGGCATGGAAAACGTATCTGTGTTCCACAAGATCCGGAGCTTCGGAAACTGATTTTACAAGAAGCACATAACTCACCGTATTCTATTCATCCGGGTAACACCAAAATGTACATGGATATGAAGGAAAGATTTTGGTGGAATAATCTCAAGAAGGACATCGCCGAACATATTGCTTTGTGTGATGTATGTAGTAGAGTGAAAGCGGAACATCTAAAACCAGCAGGATTGTTACAACCACTACCTATTCCTAATTGGAAGTGGGACAAGATTGGTATGGGTTTCATTACCGGATTACCAAGGACCAGGTCAGGATATGATTCTATTTGGGTAGTAGTGGATCGCCTAACTAAAGTGGCTCATTTCATACCCGTGAAGACAACTTATACAAGTGCTAAGTTAGCCAAGATCTATATGAACAGAATTGTATGTCTACATGGAGTACCCAAGAGTATTGTGTCTGATAGGGGAACTCAATTCACTTCCCATTTTTGGAGGCAATTACATGAGTCATTGGGAACGAGGTTGGAATTCAGCACTGCTTTTCATCCTCAGACCGATGGACAGACCGAAAGGACTAATTAGATTCTTGAGGATATGTTGAGAGCATGTGCTCTAGACTATGGAGCCAGTTGGGATGAAAGTCTGCCTTACGCAGAATTCTCTTACAATAGCAGCTATCAAGACAGTATTGAGATGGCACCATTTGAGTTTCTCTATGGGAGAAAGTGTACCACCCCATTGCTATGGAATGGTGTAGGAGAAAGAAGTTTGTTCGGACCAGAATTAATCAAAGAGGCTGAAGAGAAAGTCAAGCTAGTCAAGGACAGATTAAAGATAGCACAATCCCGACAAAAGAGCTACGCAGATCCTAAGCGTAGAGAAGTCACCTATGAAGTGGGTGATAGAGCTTATCTTAGAGTGTCACCACTTCGTGGAGTGAAGAGGTTTGGTGTCAAAGGTAAATTGGCCCCAAGATATGTTGGACCATTCAAGATTCTAAGTCGCAAAGGAGAAGTAGCTTATGAGATTGAATTGCCAGAGTCTTTGTCAGCCGTTCATAATGTGTTTCATGTGAGTCAGCTTAAGAAATGCCATCCAGAAATGGAAGAAACTTCTTTGAAGGATACTATACCTTTGGAAGAGGTCCAATTGGAAAGTGATCTCACCTATGAGGAGAAACCTATCAATATTCTTGAGACTGTAGAAAGAGTTACTCGGACTAAGACTATCAAATTCTGCAAAGTTCAATGGAACCATCATTCTGAAGAAGAAGCAACATGGGAAAGAGAAGATGATCTTCAGAAAGACCACCCTCACCTATTTTCTAGCCAACCCGAATCTCGAGGGCGAGATTCACCTTAAGGGGATTAGATTTGTAACATACCTAAAATCATGTTTTCAAAGATTTCATATCATGCATGCAAGACCGACGCCGTTTGTCCTAGGGCGCCCTCTATCCTCACCTTCGACAACATCTGAACAAGACCGACGCCGCCCTGACTCCGGCGAGAGATTCAAGCCAGCATAGTGCGCCCCTCGATGGACCAGTCCCACGTTGAGCATCAGCGTCGCTCCACTAACCCGGTGAGCACACTCCCCCTCTGCTTCGCTTCCTGTATCGCCGGCGCCGCCGTGAAACAGAGTCGCCGCCGCCAGCAGCAGTCGCAGCGCCGCCCGACTATGGTCGAGCACGCTATCACCGTCCGATCTAGATCGCAGCGTCACGATAGATCCACTTAACCGAAGGGGTATCGAGCAATCTGTGCCGCACGACCCAACTTAAATCCAACGGTTCGCAACGTGATCCTCACTGAACCGGTATCAGCCAGTGAGATAGCGACGCGTGGCAGGATCTGTTTTAAAACAGGATTTGAAAAACAGATTTAAGTAGCAATTTGAAAACCCTATAACTTTCAAAACACACGTCCAAATTTGGCAAATTTTATATCAATGGATTCAGGAGAACAAGCCCTAGCCAACCATGGCCTTAGTTTGACAAATAGTATCTGTTAGCTTGTTTGAATTTGCAGAAACATTTGTGTACTTGTTTAGAGTATAAAAATTGTTTAAAATTGAATTTAAGGATAAAACCTTTGCAAATTGGATTGTTGTGACCTTACTGACCCTAGGAACCAACCCTTGGTGTTAGAAATGATTTTTGTAAGATTTAGGTTAGATTACTTGACTTAGTCATTTTCTAGCCAAATAAAAAGAATGGTTTTTGTTATAAAAATGTTTATGAAAAGAAAACTTCAAGGAAATGTTTTGGACCAAACCTACTGACCCAAAAACACCAAGTTTTGCAATAGCAACTCATTTGGTGAACCCTATAGGCTAATGCCTTAGTAAAAAAATATTTCTACACCACATAAAATAACACTTTGTTTTGAAAATGGTTTTAAAGTGAAACCTTTTGCAAATGACTTGGCCACTTTAGGAAATGACCATTAGATGTACCCAAATGACTATGACCCACTAGGAACCACTTTTTCAAACAAAACAAAGCTTGGCATGCTTGCATGCATTTCTTTGACTTTGTTATTTATATGTGTTGTTTTGCTTGATTGGTAGATTGAGTTTGTGCCTTGCTTGATTGATTTGTAGTGACTTGAAGAGTGTGATTGTTGCAAAGATCAAGAAGTGAACCTATACTCTACCAAAAAGGAAAGTGATGCTTCATACTTTCTATCCCAAATACTTTCACTATGCATTAGTGATTTTGCTAAGTAAACCTGCATGGATTTTGCTAAGTATAGATCTTGCTATAGGGAAACCTAGTAGATGAATCCTTAGTAGGATTTCCTAAGTTAAGTTTCCTATTACTACCAAGCTTAGCCTAGCTAATAGAAAACATGGGTGGAATATATATTCATACTATGGAAAAATATTCTAAGTCTAAGGACTTGTGATTTTGTCTAATAAAACAACTAAGTTAATGAATCACCTAGGTGGAAATGGAAGGATTGGGTTATGTTGAGTGGTTACACAAGACCATGGACCTGGCTTGTGTATCTCACTTGTGGATGGCCACCCAGGAAACAAAGAGATTTGAGATGTCAAATGTTGAGAAGCTTCAAGTGCAACCACTTGGCAATATGGGCTCTGCCATGATCATATAGGTTGCAAGAACTTAGCCATATGGACAGTTGGTGGTAGTGTTTGATAGGTTGGAACGCGTCCATTTTGGTCTAAGGGAAGGCTTCTGAAAGATTTTGTCTTGGGAAACCAAGTCTTGTGGGTAAAGTGCACCACCTCTGCAGAGTGTAAAATCTAAGTACTTAGCCATGTCCCTGGTAAAGGACAATTTGAGCATCAAGACATGGAAACAATCAAGAATCTCATCATTCAAATTTCTAAATTAAAATCTTGTGGTTTGAACAAGGGTTGTTTGAATTCTTCAATCATTGATGGAGAGATGGCTTGGTACAAGGATCTTTAAATCTTTGATTGAGGGAAATGATTTTGTCAAGCAAAAACTTAGTATTTTCAAAATGATAAGAAAAATCTATTTTGAGCAATGCAAGCCTCAACTCCACTTAGCCTAATGCATATAGATGATAGATTCCACTATACAAATATAGTATCACTTGCCAATACAATTCAAATGTATTGACCCTTTGTGGCTGTAACATGTAATGTTGCAGGATGATTGTTTCTTTATGAAGATTGTTTGATTGACTAGGACTACAAAGTCTACAACCAACATCTGCCTGTGGCACTTTGAAGATGAAGGACCCATGACTATAATTATTCCGCTGCAATGTATTGTAATAGCCAAATGAACTATGTTTGATGTAATAAACTTATATTATTCCTGGTTATAAATTTATATTATGACCTTTGTATCTTGATATTACATCTTAACTGTGGATGCTAGCTATTGATCCAGGGACTAGCATTGTAAAACACAGGAGGACTCTACCTTATTGGGTTGGGACCTCTACAGATGGTATCAGAGCATTGTGTTGCCTGTAGGATTTGTAAACCTAGGATTGGACAAAAACTCTTAGAAAAATAGGAGTTGTGTTTGTTCAAAAACTTATTTACAAAAACACTTGTAAACTCTTTCCTCAACCATTTTGGTTTCAACTCTACTTCTCCTCTACTTCAACCTGATGGAAAAACCTATCCATGACCAAAGACTACACCATGTGCAAAGGGCTTCTTCAACTTCTTCAACTCTAATGACTTCAACATCTTCAGCATGTTCACCAAGGACTTCCAACTTGGAAACTACTAAGGACTACAAATAAGACAATGAAATCTTACTCAAGATTTAGAGACTGAGGGAATGCAAAATAAGAAGGAGCCATCAACAACTTTGAAGTATTGTAACCAAGAGTTTTTCTCAAGGAAACCATGATCTCATACAAGAAGGATCAACCAAGAAGGAAGGAAAGATCACAAGTGAACCATATAGATGGACCACCATATTTTAGTTAAAACAAAACCACCAACTTAGGTGGTGTAACAAAAATATTTTGTTGCCTAAGTATGTGCTTGAACCTTGTTGTTTGGGTGCAAAGTTGTTTGTGAATATTTGGTTGAAATTGCATGCACATTGTTGTGTGAATTGTGGTGTGTGTGATTAGAATTGATTCCTTAGGAATTTTTTTTTTTTTGCCTATTCTAACCTCCCTTCAACCCAAACAGATGACTACCCCAAAGGATTCCAAGGTTGATGACACCAACACCAACCAAGCTGGCAGCATGAAAGAGCTCATAGCAACCCAACACCAGTTGAACCAACTGACAGCTCAGTTCATAGTCAACAATAGTGATAAAGATCCAGCTCTACAAAGGTTTTTGGAGGAACAATCCCAACTGATGCTTAAGGTGACTAATCAAATGATCAGCATGGAAGAAAACTATCCCAAAAGAGTTTATGATAACAAGGATGACAAGAATGTTATTCTAGATGGAGCCCCAGCTTGCATTATTTGTGGAGACAAGGATCATACTTCCAAGGAGCATGAAGGACAATGCCTCAATTGTGAAGAAGATCATCCTGTTGGACAATGTCCTACCTCTCAAGCTACTTGCTACCTGTGTGAAGGAAGTGATCATACTCCAGGACTATGTCCTATCTATGCCATGGTGGAACAAAGGAAACAAGAAGGATCCAAGTCTACCAAAGGAAAAGGACCACTCATACCTCCAAACAAGACAACCCAATTCAAAGGATCAAAGAAAATCAAGAAGCCCAAGCAAGACATGAGCCTTGTACAATGTCGTAAGTGTAAAGAAATGGGACACTATTCCAGTGGATGCCCAGAGAACAAGAAGAATAAAGAGATTGACCAAGTGTGGTGCAACAACTGCAAAGAACCAGGCCACTATGTAGCAACTTGCCCACAAGAGCAACGCAAAGAACTCAAGGACATTCATTGTTTCAACTGCAAGAGTCCAGGACATTATGCAAGCAACTGTCCAGAAAGGATGAAAAACAAGTTGAACAATCCTATGGAGAAACTCAACCTTGGCCCATGAATCAACTGTAGAAATAAAGCAAAAGTTTGCTTAGAGAAGTTTTCCCAGGAGCCCAAGAAGGACAATATGTAATTTTTGTTTGAAAATTTTTAAGGGTGGTAGTACCCTAGTTGTTTTGAACTTGCTTGTAACCCCAGCCTTCCCAAATCTCGGGACGAGATTTATTTTAAGGGTGGTAGCCTGTCACATCCCAAGATTTTCCAAATCTTGTAATGTGAAAATAAATTAATAAAATAAAAACTTTGTTTGATTTTCAGAGCCAAAAGAAACTTTTGAATTCAATTGAACTTCAAACCCATTTGAATCAAATAAAATCCTAAAGGGATTTAAAAAGGATAAACATTTTAAATAAAGGAAAACAAAATATTTTGGAAATACTATTTTTTGATCATTAAAATAAAAGGATTTGGTTTTCAGTTGAAATAAAAGTTTATAGATAAAGATTATTTTATAGAGCCAAATTAAACCTTGGCCAAGTCTTTGATTAAAACAATTTATTTTGATAAAAATAGTAAAGGTTTATTTAAATAAAATAATAAGGATTTAATATCCAATTTTTATTTAAGTAAAGGCTTTTCCCATTTTAAATAAACACCAAAACTTATTATTTTGTTTTAAATAAGTTTTCTAAGTATTTTATATTCACAAATAAAATCTACTAAAATGTTTTGGCTTTATATTGGATTTCAAAATAAATATCTCAATAAAATAAATCCTAAGTGTTATAATAATGAAAGTCTATTATATTTAATTGATAATAGACTCTAAAATGTTATTTGTTTTAAAACAAATTTCCAAATATTATGTACTTCCCAAATTAAACCTACTAATTTGATTTTGAAAATATTTAAGTTTCAAATAAAGATTTTATTAATAAAATCAAACCTTATTTGATTAATAAACCTTGGCCCATTTTATTTAACTAATATTGGACCCTTTAGCAAAAATGTTATTTTGTTTTAAACAATCTCCAAGTATTCTTTATTTACAAATGATACCTACTGGTTTGGTTTGGAAAGATATTTTGGAATTTAAATGGAGATTTATTAAATAAATAATATCATATTTGATTAACTAACTATGATCTATTTTATATTAAACAGATCCTAAAAGGAATGAAAATATTATTTTGTTTTGGAGTGTTGGATTATGTTGATGAACAGAACCAAAAACACAATGCAAAGTTTAATGACTGTTTGAATTGTTTGAAATATTTGAATGCTTGAATAATTGTTGAAATAACAAATCAGGAAATAGAAATAGAAAAAGGAAAAAGAATTAGACAGAAAAAAATAAGAAAACAGACCCAACCCACTACCCCGGCCCAAACAGCCCACCTAGCCCAGCTCCCCCTCACCCGAAAGAAAACATTCCTCACTCTGTTTCCGACCCACACCGACGCTGACAAGTGGACCCCTCCCCTTCTTCCTTTCTTTCACTGCCAGCGGACCCCACACCCCACCGTTCTTCCTCTCCACCCCGCTCGACCGTTCCTCCCGTTCCTGACAGTAATTCGCGTCGTCAATTCGATTTAATGCCCCGATTAAACCTCGCAATGATCACGCGAGTTAAATCCCCTCTTCCTCCTCTTTCATTCCCCCCAAACCCCACGCATCGAGAGCCACCAGGCTGTCGCCAATCGTTTCTGCACCGTCGCCGTCTCTGACGAGTACTCGGCTAAATTCCGGCGGCCTCACATCGCCCTTTGCCTCCCCAAGCACGCAGGCACATTCCCCACTTCCTGTAGCATCTCCCTGCACCTTCCATTCGACCACGGGCACCTCAGAACCTCGACTCCAACACACCACTGAACGCCACCGTCTACTGCTGTTCTCCGACGACGTCTCCCCGGTAAAACCTAACTCCCCTCTCATCCCCGTGGACACTATGATGATCTCCAAGCTCTTACGAACCTAACCGCACTTTCCGTTTGTCCTAGGGCACCCTCTATCCTCACCTTCGACAACATCTGAACAAGACCGACGCTGCCCTGATTCCGGCGAGAGATTCAAGCCAGCATAGTGCGCCCCTCGACGGACCAGTCCCACGTTGAGCATCAGCGTCGCTCCACTAACCCGGTGAGCACACTCCCCCTCTGCTTCGCTTCCTGTATCGCCGGCGCCGCCGTGAAACAGAGTCGCCGCCGCCAGCAGCCGTCGCAGCGCCGCCCGACTATGGTCGAGCACGCTATCACCGTCCGATCTAGATCGCAGCGTCACGATAGATTCACTTAACCGAAGGGGTATCGAGCAATCTGTGCCGCACGACCCAACTTAAATCCAACGGTTCGCAACATGATCCTCACTGAACCGGTATCAGCCAGTGAGATAGCGACGTGTGGCAGGATCTGTTTTAAAACAGGATTTGAAAAACAGATTTAAGTAGCAATTTGAAAACCCTATAACTTTCAAACCACACGTCCAAATTTGGCAAATTTTATATCAATGGATTCAGGAGAACAAGCCCTAGCCAACCATGGCCTTAGTTTGACAAATAGTATCTGTTAGATTGTTTGAATTTGCAGAAACATTTGTGTACTTGTTTAGAGTATAAAAATTGTTTAAAATTGAATTTAAGGATAAAACCTTTGCAAATTGGATTGTTGTGACCTTACTGACCCTAGGAACCAACCCTTGGTGTTAGAAATGATTTTTGTAAGATTTAGGTTAGATTACTTGACTTAGTCATTTTCTAGCCAAATAAAAAGAATGGTTTTTGTTATAAAAATGTTTATGAAAAGAAAACTTCAAGGAAATGTTTTGGACCAAACCTACTGACCCAAAAACACCAAGTTTTGCAATAGCAACTCATTTGGTGAACCCTATAGGCTAATGCCTTAGTAAAAAAATATTTCTACACCACATAAAATAACACTTTGTTTTGAAAATGGTTTTAAAGTGAAACCTTTTGCAAATGACTTGGCCACTTTAGGAAATGACCATTAGATGTACCCAAATGACTATGACCCACTAGGAACCACTTTTTCAAACAAAACAAAGCTTGGCATGCTTGCATGCATTTCTTTGACTTTGTTATTTATATGTGTTGTTTTGCTTGATTGGTAGATTGAGTTTGTGCCTTGCTTGATTGATTTGTAGTGACTTGAAGAGTGTGATTGTTGCAAAGATCAAGAAGTAAACCTATACTCTACCAAAAAGGCAAGTGATGCTTCATACTTTCTATCCGAAATACTTTCACTATGCATTAGTGATTTTGCTAAGTAAACCTGCATGGATTTTGCTAAGTATAGATCTTGCTATAGGGAAACCTAGTAGATGAATCCTTAGTAGGATTTCCTAAGTTAAGTTTCCTATTACTACCAAGCTTAGCCTAGCTAATAGAAAACATGGGCGGAATATATATTCATACTATGGAAAAATATTCTAAGTCTAAGGACTTGTGATTTTGTCTAATAAAACAACTAAGTTAATGAATCACCTGGGTGGAAATGGAAGGATTGGGTTATGTTGAGTGGTTACACAAGACCATGGACCTGGCTTGTGTATCTCACTTGTGGATGGCCACCCAGGAAACAAAGAGATTTGAGATGTCAAATGTTGAGAAGCTTCAAGTGCAACCACTTGGCAATATGGGCTCTGCCATGATCATATAGGTTGCAAGAACTTAGCCATATGGACAGTTGGTGGTAGTGTTTGATAGGTTGGAACGCGTCCATTTTGGTCTAAGGGAAGGCTTCTGAAAGATTTTGTCTTGGGAAACCAAGTCTTGTGGGTAAAGTGCACCACCTCTGCAGAGTGTAAAATCTAAGTACTTAGCCATGTCCCTAGTAAAGGACAATTTGAGCATCAAGACATGGAAACAATCAAGAATCTCATCATTCAAATTTCTAAATTAAAATCTTGTGGTTTGAACAAGGGTTGTTTTAATTCTTAAATCATTGATGGAGAGATGGCTTGGTACAAGGATCTTGAAATCTTTGATTGAGGGAAATGATTTTGTCAAGCAAAAACTTAGTATTTTCAAAATGATAAGAAAAATCTATTTTGAGCAATGCAAGCCTCAACTCCACTTAGCCTAATGCATATAGATGATAGATTCCACTCTACAAATATAGTATCACTTGCCAATACAATTCAAATGTATTGACCCTTTGTGGCTGTAACTTGTAATGTTGCAGGTTGATTGTTTTTTTATGAAGATTGTTTGATTGACTAGGACTACAAAGTCTACAACCAACATCTGCCTGTGGCACTTTGAAGATGAAGGACCCATGACTATAATTATTCCGCTGCAATGTATTGTAATAGCCAAATGAACTATGTTTGATGTAATAAACTTATATTATTCCTGGTTATAAATTTATATTATGACCTTTGTATCTTGATATTACATCTTAACTGTGGATGCTAGCTATTGATCCAGGGACTAGCATTGTAAAACACAGGAGGACTCTACCTTAATGGGTTGGGACCTCTACAGTTACCCGCTTTGGTCCTCGTATCGTTGAGCTTACTACCTTGCTCAATCTCCCTCTTCCCACCATCATGGTGCATCCCCTCACCAAGTTTGAGAGGAAGGACCTCTGGGGCTTCAAGGTCAACCAGCCCGGACGACAGACAGAGCCTACCACGGAGGCCATTGTCTTCAAGCTCATGCATGATGACAGGGAGAGAGGCCTTGAGGTAGTTATGCAGGATCCGATAGGACGTCTGCTAGGGCGACACTCCCGACAGGTTAGAGGTACCCACTTCCATGTCTTCGGAAGACGTGATGAGGATGGAGAGTCCATCGACTTCGAGGACGATTCGAGGGACGCAGCAGAGCCGATACGCCTGTACCTCCAGGACTTAGAGTCTCTCATTAGGCACGTGGACACGGACAGGACCAATGTCATGCTCAGAAATGATGAGCTCCAGGTGCAGCTTCGCGAGAAGGACAAGCTCTTCATGGAGCAAGACGAGATAGTCAAGGAAATGGAGGCGAAGTTCGAGACCCAGGACAGGAAGTTCAAGAGTCAGGAGAAGTGTGTCCAGGATAGGAACAAGAAGATCCGGGACATGACTGAAGAACTGCAGTCCAAGGATTTCGAGCTCGAGCAGCAGCAGATAGTGATAGAGAGGCTTCGTTCCCAGAAGAGGGCTCTCAAGGCCAAGATAGAGACCTTGACTACTAACGTCGAGGAATAAAAGACCGCAATGGAGAACGCAAGTCCTACTATTGTCGAGGAGGAGATTGATGCCGAGGAGTTGATTTGACTACTCGTTTATCTTTTATTATCATACTTGTTATTTGAGAACTTGTTATTGGACCATCCGACATGTGGATGGCTTTCTACTTGTGTGTTTTACTTTGTGAACTTGTTATCTTGTTGTTGAACCTTTATCTTTGTGTTGCATGCTTTATGTTTGCTTATGTGATGTAATGTGCATGAAAGCATCTATGGGTATCTCATTCTTATCTCTATTTGAACAAACCACAGATGCCTCCCCGTCGTGCAAACCCCAACCCCAACAACAACAACATCACTCCAAAAATGCAACAAATGATGACTGCTCAAACTCAGCTAATGCAGAAGATGACGATGTTCATCCAGAACCAAAACAACAACAACAACAACAACAATAACAACAACAATAACAACAACAACAACAACAACAACAACAACAACCCACCTGGCTTTGATATGCTTACTAGATTCTTGAGATTGAGGCCAGCCAAGTTCTCAGGGACGACTGACCCCATGGTGGCCAATGATTGGCTACGTTATGTGAACAAGGATTTGGTAACTGTGGGCCGTACAGATGCTGAAAAGGTCAGATTTGCAGCACATTTGCTGGACGGACCAACCGCCACTTGGTGGGACAACTTCCAGATCACCACTCCCATAGATGAAGTGACATGGGCTATCTTCGAGGATGGCTTTCGCACTGCTCACATCTCATCAGGAGTGATGAGTCTGAAAAAGAAAGAGTTCCACAATCTGAAACAGCGCCACCGTAGCGTGGCTGAATATATTGAGGAGTTCAACAATCTGGCGCGTTATGCACCGGATGAAGTTGACACTGATGCCAAGAGAAAGGAAAAATTTCTTGAAGGCTTGAATGATGAGCTGAATCTGCAGTTGGCTGTGGCATATGTTCCCACTTATCAGTCGCTCTGTGACAAGGCTGCTATTTTGGAGAACAAAATGAAGCAAGTTGAGAGTAGAAAGAGAAAGCACTCCGACAAGCACAGCTTGGGATCGTCTCACAAACGATCTCACTATGATGACAGTGGAAGCTCAGGATCCCACAAGCATGGGAAATTCAACAAGCACCACAACCACAACCGTCATGACAACAAGCATCACCGTAGTCATGACAATGACAAGTACAAGAACCACAAGAGTGGACATAAGAGCCACCACAGTGGTAATGGAAGTGGAAGTGGAAGTCATCCTGTTAAGAGAGACATAAGTCAGGTTGAATGCTTCAAATGCAAGAAGATGGGGCATTATGCAAATGACTGCCCAGAAAAGAAAGTTGAAGGACCCAACAAGCCCAATCCTTTCCAGAAGGGACAGGTGAACCACATCAATGTGGAGGAGGTCTATGAGGAGCCTGATGCTGTTGCTGGTAAGTTCAGACTCAATTCTATTCCAGCATCTGTACTCTTTGATACTGGTGCATCTCATTCATTCATATCAAGAGCATTTGTTGAAAGAAATGAACTACCGGTAGAAACTATTGGGTGTCCTATAAAGTAAGTTCTCCTGGTGGAGAAATGATAGTGAATTCAGGATGTCATGATCTAGTCATAGAGTTTGGGAAGTATAAGTTTCCCGTTAACTTGATAATTCTAAACTCCCAAGGATTGGATGTCATTTTGGGAATGGACTGGATGACTAAGTACAAAGGAGTGATAGATTGTGCCAACCATACTGTCTCACTCCCAACTCCAGAAAATAAAAGGATCAGATTCAAGACCAACTTTGAAGCGAAAAGGAGTATGCTTAATTCTCTTAAGGGGGTTAGCATAGACAGTGTGCCAATTGTGAGTGAATATCCGGATGTGTTTCCGGAAGAATTGTCGAGAATGCCACCAGATAGAGATGTGGAGTTTCTTATAGATTTGGTACTAGGATCTGGACCAATAGCAAAGAGACCTTATAAAATGTTAGTTGATGAACTGAAAGAACTCAAGAAACAACTTGGAGAACAGTTGCAGAAAGGATTTATTCAATCAAGTTCTTCATCTTGGGGAGCCCCAGTTTTGTTTGTGGAGAAGAAAGATAGAAGTCAAAGGTTATGCATAGATTACCGTTCACTCAACGAGGTGACTATCAAGGACAAATACCCTTTGCCTAGAATCAATGACTTATTTGATCAGCTAGAAGGAGCATGTGTGTTCTCAAAGATTGATCTCCGGTCAGGATATTTTCAACTCAAGATAAGATAACAAGACATACCTAAGACAGCGTTCACTACAAGGTATGGATTGTATGAGTATACCGTAATGCCTTTTGGCTTGACCAATGCTCCAGCATACTTCATGAATATGATGAACAAGGTGTTCATGGAATTTCTTGACAAGTTTGTTGTCGTTTTCATCGATGACATCTTAGTCTACTCCAAGATCAAGGAAGTGCATGAAGGACATTTGCGTTTGATATTTGAGAAGTTAAGAGAGCATAAACTTTATGCCAAATTCAGCAAGTGTGAGTTCTGGTTGGATGAAGTTGGTTTTCTAGGTCATGTTATGACAAAGGATGGTGTAGCAGTTGATCCTGCTAAGGTTTCAGCTGTGACTGAATGGGAATCTCCCAAGTCCGTGAAAGAAGTTCGTAGTTTCCTTGGCTTAGCAGGTTACTACAGAAGGTTCATTGAGAATTTCTCAAAGGTTGCTAAGCCTATGACTGAATTGCTAAAGAAAGACAAGAAGTTTGCTTGGTCTGAAGGTTGTGAACTCAGCTTTCAGGAATTGAAGAAGAGACTTGTGACAGCACCAGTCTTGTGTCTGCCAGATTTGGAGAAAGATTTCCAAGTATATTGTGATGCATCTCATCAAGGTTTGGGTGCAGTACTTATGCAAGACGGTAAAGTTGTTGCTTATGCCTCGAGACAACTCAAAACTCATGAAGTGAGCTATCCTACTCATGACTTAGAGTTAGCCTCTGTTGTCCATGCACTCAAAACATGGAGACACTATCTTTTGGGAAAGCGTTGTGAAGTGTTCACAGATCACAAAAGTTTGAAGTATATCTTCACCCAGAAGGAAATTAATATGAGACAAAGAAGATGGCTAGAACTTATCAAGTACTATGACTTAAGTTTGCAATACCACCCCGGTAAAGCAAATGTTGTAGCAGATGCTCTAAGCCATAAGGTTTTTGTGAATGGCCTTACCAAAGGAGAACTGCCAGATGATTTATGTGCCCAATTCAGAAAACTCAGGTTGGAGATTGTGCCTGAAGGACATCTCATGTCTTTGGATGTTCAACCCACTTTGTTGGACAAGATCAAAGAAGCTCAGAAGATGGATAAGGAAATCGAAGAGATTAAAGAAAAGATTGGAAAAGGAAAAGCCAAAGAGTTCCATGAAGACGAACATGGTACTTTATGGCATGGGAAACGTATCTGTGTTCCACAAGACCCGGAGCTGCGGAAACTGATTTTGCAAGAAGCACACAACTCACCATATTCCATTCATCCGGGTAACACCAAAATGTACATGGACATGAAGGAAAGATTTTGGTGGAATAATCTCAAGAAGGACATCGCCGAACATATTGCTTTGTGTGATGTGTGTAGTAGAGTAAAAGCGGAACATCAGAAACCAGCCAGTTTGCTTCAACCACTACCTATTCCTGATTGGAAGTGGGCCAAGATTGGTATGGATTTCATTACCTGATTACCAAGGACCAGGTCAGGATATGATTCTATATGGGTAGTAGTAGATCGCTCATTTCATACCCGTGAAGACAACCTATACAAGTGCTAAGTTAGCCAGAATCTACATGAGTAGAATTGTATGTCTACATGGAGTGCCCAAGAGTATTGTGTCTGATAGGGGAACTCAATTCACTTCCCATTTTTTGAGACAGTTACATGAGTCATTGGGAACGAGGTTGGAATTCAGTACTGCTTTTCATCCTCAAACTGATGGACAAACAGAAAGGACTAATCAAATTCTTGAAGACATGTTGAGGGCATGTGCCCTAGACTATGGAGCCAGTTGGGATGAAAGTCTGCCTTACGCAGAGTTTTCTTATAACAACAACTATCAAGCCAGCATTGAGATGGCACCATTTGAGTTTCTCTACGGAAGAAAATGTACCACCCCATTGTTATGGAATGGTGTGGGAGAAAGAAGTTTATTCGGGCCAGATCTTATCAAAGAAGCCGAAGAGAAGGTCAAGTTGGTTAAGGACAGATTGAAGATAGCACAGTCCCGACAGAAAAGCTACGCAGATCCTAAGCGTAGAGAAGTCTCCTACGAAGTTGGTGATAGAGCCTATCTTAGAGTGTCACCACTTCGTGGAGTGAAGAGATTCGGAGTCAAAGGAAAATTGGCACCAAGATATGTTGGGCCATTCAAGATTCTGAGTCGCAAAGGAGAAGTTGCCTATGAAATTGAACTGCCAGAATCTCTATTAGCTGTCCATAATGTGTTTCATGTGAGTCAACTTAAGAAATGTCATCCAGAAATGGAAGAAACTTCTTTGAAGGATACTATACCTTTGGAGGAGGTTCAACTAGAAAGTGATCTCACTTATGAAGAGAAACCTATCAAGATTCTTGAGGCTGCAGAAAGAGTCACAAGGACTAAGACTATCAAGTTCTGCAAAGTGTAGTGGAATCATCATTCCGAAGACGAAGCAACATGGGAAAGAGAAGATGATCTTCGGAAAGACCACCCTCACCTATTTGCTAGCCAAACCGAATCTCGAGGGCGAGATTCACCTTAAGGGGGTTAGATTTGTAACATCCCTAAAATCATGATTTCAAAGATTGCATATCATTCATGCATGCATATAGTTTTGAGATCAATTTCAAACCAATTTCAAGAAAACAGAAGCACATAGTGCTATCATTTTATGTGAGCAAACTTAAATCAAATGACCATCCCCACTTGAGGGCTTAAGATTTTAAACCAAGTTTGTTTGATTCCTTGTTGATTGGTTTGAGTGTGGAGTTTGAACAAAAATATACAAAATAAAAATGGTTTCAAAACCATTTTCAAAACATTTGCAAATCAAGTGTTATGGCATTGTTTGTTTTGTTTATTCAAAAGAACCAAGCTTGAGCAGAGAGACCACTTGATTTTAAGCCCTGAAATGTGAATGTTGCACCCTACAAAATCCTGGAAAAAGTTTGAATTCAAAAGCTTTTGAAATCATTTGAAAATCAATCCAGAAAATCAAAACAGAAAAAGAAAAAGAGAAAGGAAATAGAAAAGGGCCGGCGCCAGACTTTGAGCCCATCAGCAGATCCAGCCCAGCTAGCCCACCCGGGTCCCCTCTCTCTCTCACGCGCAGAAGCACCCCCAAAGTCGCCGACACCCAGACCCCACTCCCTCTCTGTTCTATTCGTTGGCAAGCGGGCCCTGTCCACGTCATCGTCGTCTTCCCCCAAATTTCGCGAGGAGCACGTCGCCGCTGGCCGTTGATTCCGCGGCGTAATTGGCATTCATTCTCCAGGCGTTTCTGGTCGAGCTCCTACCTACTTAAGCCCCTCCCACTCGCGGCCATTTCCCCTCACCCAATTTCCTCTCCATGCCACCAGGCTGCTCGCAACTCGCCAGACACTGCCGCCGTTCTGACGACCTCGCCGACGAATTCCGGTGAGCACCTTGCCCCCCTCTGTCCATGGTTCATACTAGCATGCTCTGCAGCTCCGTGCGCATCTACTAACACCTCCCTTTTGCTCGCGCATGGTCTGTACCCTTGGCAACGACAACGACTGAGCGCCGCCACTCTCTGCTCGAACTCCGGCGACCTCTCCCCGTAAGTACCAGCCGCCCCTTGCCCTCTGTTTGATACGCCTAAGATCCCCAGCGTCTTGCATGTCTAACGGTGTCCTCCTCTTGTCTTAGCACGACGCAGAACCTCGCCAACGTCGACCAGCAGCCATAGCCTACGCGTTCGCTAACTCTGGCGAGGAATCCCCGACGACTCTGAGCGCCCCTTCGCCAACCAGAGACACGTTGAGCTTCACCTCGACATGGCGGTTCTGGTGAGCATCCTCTCCCCTCCCCGGGCGACCTAGAACGCCGGCACCGCCACTGACAGACACGCCGCCGCCAGTCGCCGCCGCTAGCGCCGCTAGGCTATGGTCAAAGCAACAGCAGCCGTTAGATGTAGATCTTGCGGTTTAAATTAGATCTGAGCGAAACGTTTTCTTTTGATCTGGCGCGTTGGATCTGACTTGATTTGACGGCGCGAAAGGGTGATCCTGAGTGAAACGATATCGGCCAATAGGAAACAGACGCGTGGCTAGGGTTTGATTTTAAAACAGATTTTGAATCTGATTTATATCCAATTTTGAATTAGCTATAACTTTTGATCCCCACGTTAGAATTTGACAAATTTTATACCGTTGGAATCAGGAGAGAAAGCCCTTTCCGTTTCTGCAATGTGTTTAAAGTTTTGCTTCTGTTAAAATAGCTTTATTTGCAGAAACATGTGTAGGGATTATTTGAGTATATGAAATGTTTAGGAATTGTTTTTAGTGTCAAATAAACTTGGTTTGGCAAGTTTTTGACTTGTTTAAGATTCAGTACTATGCACTTGCTTGGTTGATTTCTAAAAATCATCACTTAGCATCTTGCATGCATGCATATATTTTTTTGGTTGAATATATCTTGTATGTGATTGTGGCTATATTCTATGTGTAGATTTTGGTGCTAGTGATTGTGATTGTGAAGAGTGCTACTCTCCCAACTACCAAGGCAAGTGGTACTTCATGAATATATCTATCCCTATATTTTATACTAAGCATTAGAAATATTTTGCTAAGTCTTGCATGTTATTTTTGCCTGTATGCCATGTTGGGAAATCCTAAGTAGTTGTAGAATTGCTAGGAAATTTATCAAGTTAAGTTACTATCTATGCCATGCTTAGCCTAGCTAGTAGAAAACAAGGGTTGGTGAAATACACATGCTATGTTGAAAATATTTCTAAGTCTTTGGACTTTGTTTTGCTTAATAAAACAACTAAGTTAATGAATCACCTGGGTGGAAAGGGACTTGATTGGTGGATTTTGGTTGAGTGGTGACACAAGGCCCATGGCTATGGTTTACCTTGTGTATCTCACTTGTGGTAAGCCACCCAGGAACAAAGAGATTTTAGAGGCCAAGTGTTAAGAAGCTTCTAGTGCAGCCACTTGGCAATATGGGCTCTGCCTGGATCACATAAGTTGCTAGAACTTGGCCATTTGGACAGTTGGTGGTAGTGGGAATGATAGGTTGGAACGCGTCCATTTGGTCTAAGAGAAGGCTTCTGAAAGGTCCTGACTTGGTGAAACCAAGTCTGGTGGGGAAAGTGCACAACCTCTGCAGATGGAAAAATCTAAGTACTTAGCCAAGTCCATGGCAATGGACAACTTGATCATCAAGACATGGAAGCTATCAAGAATCTCCTCATCCCAATTTCTAAGTAAAAATTTGTGGGTGAACAAGGGTGAAGGACCTCAATGTCTATTGGTAGTTCTTTGGGAAAAGTTTTGACAAAGAAAAACTTAGTGATTTCAACTAATAGGAAAAACCTATTTTGAGCAAAGCAAGCCAAGCTACACTTAGCCAAATTGCATATAGTATCTAGTCCACTTAAAATTTACTAAGGTATCACTTGCCAATACTATTCCAAAGTATTGACCCACTGTGGTTGTAACTTGTGATGTTGCAGGTTACTCTGATGAGGATTAGGTGTCATGAGTCTACACTCAACATGTTTGCATGTGGCACATGAAGATGAAGACTTATATTTATTTACTTATTCAAACTCTTGTATTAGGCCTGTGGCCTTTGAGTTGTAAAGACTATGTTTAACTCGGGAATGGATGTAATAAATGACCTTTGTATCTGTGTACTTCATCTTAAACTGTGGATGCTAGCATTGATCCAGGGACTAGCATTGCAATCACAGGGATCCTTTTCCATTATAAAGGAGGGATCTTACACTAATACTATTTTTAAACCTCAAAGGGATAATTTTTACTAATATTAGCAATTTTTATTTGTCCTTATATGAATTATTAATTAAGGAAATTAGATTTAAATTCAAGTTATTAGGGTATTAAGTTTTTATTTACTTCAATAGTGGAATGTTATATTTTTAGCAATATAAATATTATTTTTGTGATTATTTTGGTATATTACATTCATTTTTTTTGATTTGTAAATAATAAGATATGATTTTTATAAGATTTATTATTTTATAAACACTTAATAAATAATATATATTTAATTAAGTGAAATAATAATACATGATTATGGTATTAAGTTATAGGTCTTATTTTTCTAAGAATGTTGGAATATTATTTATATTTTTAGCATTTACCATTATTAAATTATGATTTTTCAAAGTTTTATTATTTATAAAATCTTTATTAAATAATAATTATTTAAATAAGTAACACAATAATGTTTGATAACAAAACTAAGATATAGATTTTATTTTTCTAAATTTTTTATATATTATTCATAAATTTCTGAACTATAAAACATGAGATATTAAATTTATAAAGTTTTATTCATTTCCTAAATTATTTTGTAAAATAAGAAATACTTTTTATACCTACATGGACTCTACCCTAGGTTACCAACTGGTGGGTCTGTGGCCACGTTGGTGTGCCATGTTGGCATGGACCAGCTAACAGTGGACCCGGTCAATACAACGACGTGGCGAAGGGTGACATCACCTTGACGTCACCTCACCGGTGGCATGGCAGACGACGGCGAGGATGGCAGTAGAAGACGAGCGGGCATGCATGCAGGGGGTTGCTCGAATCAGTGCGTCGAGGCGAGCAATAAACTAGCAGCGCCGCCCCGGTTTGGTCTTCACTACAGGGGTTGCGACGATGACGAG
Organism: Avena sativa; assembly: GCA_916181665.1. Lineage (NCBI taxonomy): Eukaryota > Viridiplantae > Streptophyta > Magnoliopsida > Poales > Poaceae > Avena > Avena sativa. Next base: position 29,078,700 of record OV702283.1, read on the forward strand.
CGGCAGAGCTCACAGCTACACGGTGAGCGCTTGATCTAGGAAGCGAACAACGACTTGGAAAACCTCAGGAGGATGAGTAACTCACCAGGAAGCTCGTAGGGTTGTCGGCAAGAGGAGGCGATCTCTAAATCGACAATGAATGATGGTGACTGGCGACGGTAGTGAGATGTCAATTGGCTCGACAGAGGGCTTTCGGGCTTCCATGGACTGGCTTGGGAGAACGAGGACGATGAGCTGAGTCTAACAGTGCACTCAGGGAGGCCAGGGGATCTTGGGATAGACGGTGACGAACAGCTTCGGCAGAACTAGGGTTTCGGTCAGAGGAGGAATCAAGAGAGAGAGCTTCAGAGGGAGACATATGGGGATTGAGAGATAGAGGAGGATAAGGGCATCGACATGGTGGTCTTATCCTCGTAGGGCGACCTTGTAAGATCCCTCCTTTGTAAACGAAAAGGATCCCTGTGATTGCAATGCTAGTCCCTGGATCATTGCTAGCATCCACAGTTTAAGATGAAGTACATAGATACAAAGGTCATTTATTACATCCATTCCAGAGATAAAACATAGTCTTTTACAACTCAAGGCCACAGGCCTAATACAAGAGTTTGGAATAAGTAAATAAACATAAGTCTTCATCTTCATGTGCCACAGGAAAGCATGTTGAGTGTAGACTCATGACACCTAATCATCATCGGAGTAACCTGCAACATCACAAGTTACCGCCACAGTGGGTCAATACTTTGGAATAGTATTGGCAAGTGATACCTTAGTAAATTTTAAGTGGACTACATTACTATATGCATTTTGGCTAAGTGTAGCTTGGCTTGCTTTGCTCAAAATAGGTTTTTCCTATTATTTGAAATCACTAAGTTTTTCTTTGTCAAAAACTTTTCCCAAGAAACCACCAATAGACATTGGGGTCCTTCACCCTTGTTCACCCACAAGTTTTTACTTAGAAGTTGGAGTGATGAGATTCTTGATAGCTTCCATGTCTTGATGCTCAAGTTGTCCATTGCCATGGACTTGGCTAAGTACTTAGATTTTCCATCTGCAGAGGTTGTGCACTTTCCCCACCAGACTTGGTTTCCCAAGACAGGACCTTTCAGAAGCCTTTCCTTAGACCAAATGGACGCGCTCCAACCTATCATTCCCACTACCACCAACTGTCCAAATGGCTAAGTTCTAGCAACTTATGTGATCCAGGCAGAGGCCATATTGCCAAGTGGCTGCACTATAAGCTTCTCAACACTTGGCCTCTAAAATCCCTTTGTGCCTGGGTGGCATACCACAAGTGAGATACACAAGGTAAACCATGTCCATGGGCCATGTGTAACCACTCAACCAAAAACCACCATTCAAGTCCCATTCCACCCAGGTGATTCATTGACTTAGTTGTTTTATTAAGAAAAACATAAGTCAAAAGACTTAGAAATATTTTCATCATAGCATGTATATACTTTACCAACCCTTGTTTGCTACTAGCTAGGCTAAGCATGGCATAGTAACTTAACTTAGGAATTTCCTAGCAATTCTATATCTACTTAGGATCTCCCAACATGGCATTTGGCAAAAAAAATAGTAACATGCAAGACTTAGCAAAATATTTCTAATGCTTGTATAAAACATAGGGATGGAAATATTCATGAAGTACCACTTGCCTTGGTAGTTGGGAGAGTAGCACTCTTCACAATCACAATCACTAGCACCAAAGTCTACACAAGGAATATAACCACAATCACATACAAGTCATATACAAACAAAAATATATATGCATGCATGCAAAAATGCTAAGTGATGATTTTTAAAACTCCACCAAGCAAGTGCATAGTACTGAACCATAAACAAGTCAAAATCTTGCCAAACCAAGTTTATTTAGCACTAAAACAAATTCTTAAACAATTTCTACACTCAAAATAGCCTTAAACAAGTTTCTGCAAATAAAGTCATTTTAACAGAAACTTTTCACTAAACACATTGCATAAACAGAAAGGGCTTGTCTTCCTGATTCCAACGGTATAAAATTTGCAAAAATCTAACGTGGGAATCAAAAGTTATAGCCTAATCAAATTTGAATCCAAATATGTTTTAAATTCTGTTTTAAACTCAAACCCTAGCCACGTGTCTTAACCTTACTGGCGCGTACCGCTTCGCACCGGATCACGCACGCGAGCCGTAGGATCTAAGTGGCGATGCACGGTTCAGATCAAAACGTAACGCTTCGCTAAGTGAACTAATCCTACGCGCTGGATTTGGATCTGACGGCTACAATTCATCTGATCAAAACTAAGCGGCGCTAGCGGCGGCGACTGGCAGCGGCGCGTCTGTCAGGGGCGGCGCTGGCGTTCTGGGTCGCGTGGAAGTGGGGGAAGAGGCTTAGCAGATCCGCAAGGTCGAGGCGAAGCTCAATGTGGTGGAGGCTGGGCAAGGGGCGCACGGGGTCGTCGGGGATTCCTCGCCGGAGTTCGCGAATGCGTCTGATGCGGCTGCTGTCGACGTTGGCGAGGCTCTGCGTCGCGCTAAGTCAAAAGAAAGGCACCATTAGATGCGCAAGACGATGGGGGTCCTAGGCGTATCAGGCAGAGGGCAAGGGGCGGCTGGTACTTACGGGGAGAGGTCGCCGGAGTTCGTGCAGAGGGTGGCGGCTCTTGGTCTAAGTCGTTGCCGAGGCTACAGATCATGCGAGAACAAACAAGGCGTGTCAGTGTATGCGCAAGAAGTTGCTGAGCATGATAGCATGAGTCAGGGACAGAGGGGAGCACCGTACTCACCGGAATTCGTTGGCGTGGTCGTCGGAACAGCGGCGGCGTCTGGCGAGTTTTGAGCAGCCTGGTGGCGTGGAGAAGGAATTGGTTGAGGGGAAATGGTCGCGAGAGAGAGGGGATTATATAGCCAGAGGCTCGACAAGAAACGCCCAAGGATTCAATGCCATTTACCTCGCGGAATCAAAGCAGCAACGGGCAGCGGCGGAGTTCGTGCGCGAGATTTTGCGGAAGAAGATGATGATGTGGACGGGGCCCGCGCGTCAGCGAAATAAGCAGAGAGGGAGTGGGGTCTGGGTGTCAGTACCGCGTGGGTGCGTCGGTGCGTGCGAGAGAGAGAGGGAGGCCGGGTGGGCTAGCTGGGCCGGTTCTGCTGTTGGGCTAGAATAGGAGCGCCTGGCATTTTTCTTTTCTTTTCTCTTTTCTTTTTTCCAATTTGATTTTCAGGAATGGTTTTCAAATGAATTCAAACTCCATTTGAATTCAAATCTATTTGGGATTTTTGCAGTGTGCAACAGTCTCAATTCTAGGCATAAAACCATGTGGTCACTTTGAAAAGGCTTGGTCATTTTTGGAGAAACAAAATAACAGGGACTTTGCACTTGATTTGCAAATGTTTGAAAAATGGTTTTTGAAACCATTTCCATTTTGTAAAGTTTGGTTCAAATTGCACACTCAATCCATTCAACAAGGGAGACAACAAACTTGGTTTAAAACATTCAAGCTTTCAAATGGGGATGGCCATTTGATTCAAGTTTGCTCACATAAAATGATAGCACTATGTGCTTCTGTTTTCTTGAAATGAGTTTGAAATTGATCTCAAATATATATGCATGCATGAATGATATGCAATCTTTGAAATCATGAATTTAGGGATGTCACAAATCTAACCCCCTTAAGGTGAATCTCGCCCTCGAGATTCGGATTGGCTAGCAAATAGGTGAGGGTGGTCTTTCCGAAGATCATCTTCTCTTTCCCAAGTTGCTTCCTCTTCGGAATGATAATTCCACTGCACTTTGCAAAACTTGATAGTCTTAGTCCTTATGACTCTTTCTGCAGTCTCAAGAATTTTGATAGGTTTCTCCTCATAAGTGAGATCACTTTCTAGTTGCACTTCTTCCAAAGGTATAGTGTCCTTCAAAGAAGTTTCTTCCATTTCTGGGTGACATTTCTTAAGCTGACTCACATGAAACACATTGTGGACAGCTGACAGAGATTCTGGCAATTCAATTTCATAGGCAACTTCTCCTTTGCGACTTAGAATCTTGAATGGCCCAACATATCTTGGTGCCAACTTTCCTTTGACTCCGAATCTCTTCACTCCACGAAGTGGTGATACTCTAAGATAAGCTCTATCACCAACTTCGTAGGTGACTTCTCTACGCTTAGGATCTGCGTAGCTTTTCTGTCGGGACTGTGCTATCTTCAACCTGTCCTTAACCAACTTGACCTTCTCTTCGGCTTCTTTGATAAGATCTGGCCCGAACAAACTTCTTTCTCCCACACCATTCCATAACAATGGGGTGGTACACTTTATTCCGTAGAGAAACTCAAACGGTGCCATCTCAATGCTGGCTTGATAGCTGTTGTTATAAGAAAATTCTGCGTAAGGCAGACTTTCATCCCAACTGGCTCCATAGTCTAGGGCACATGCCCTCAACATGTCTTCCAGAATTTGATTAGTCCTTTCTGTTTGTCCATCGGTTTGAGGATGAAAAGCAGTGCTGAATTCCAACCTCGTTCCTAATGACTCATGTAGCTGTCTCCAAAAATGGGAAGTGAATTGAGTTCCCCTATCAGACACAATACTCTTGGGCACACCGTGTAGACATACAATTCTACTCATGTAGATTTTGGCTAACTTGGCACTTGTATAAGTTGTCTTCACGGGTATGAAATGAGCCACTTTAGTTAGGCGATCCACTACTACCCATATGGAATCATACCCTGACTTGGTCCTTGGTAGTCCGGTAATGAAATCCATACCAATCTTGTCCCACTTCCAATCAGGAATAGGTAGTGGTTAAAGCAAACCTGCTGGTTTCTGATGCTCCGCTTTTACTCTACTACACACATCACACAAAGCAATATGTTTGGCGATGTCCCTCTTGAGATTATTCCACCAAAATCTTTCTTTCATGTCCATGTACATTTTGGTGTTACCCGGGTGAATAGAATACGGAGAGTTGTGTGCTTCCTGCAAAATCAGTTTCCGCAATTCCGGATCTTGTGGAACACAGATACGTTTCCCATGCCATAAAGTACCTTGTTCGTCTTCATGGAAACTTTTAGCTTTCCCTTGGCCAATCTTTTCCTTAATCTCTTCAATTTCCTTATCAGTCTTCTGGGCTTCTCTGATCTTGTCCAACAAAGTGGGTTGAACATCTAATGACATGAGATGTCCTTCAGGCACAATCTCCAACCTGAGTTTTCTGAATTGGGTACACAAATCATCCGGGAATTCTCCTTTGGTAAGGCCATTCACAAATACCTTACGACTTAGAGCATCTGCTACAACATTTGCTTTACCGGGGTGGTATTGCAAACTTAAGTCATAGTCTTTGATAAGTTCTAGCCATCTTCTTTGTCTCATATTAATTTCCTTCTGGGTGAAGATATACTTCAAACTTTTGTGATCCGTGAACACTTCACAACGCTTTCCCAAAAGGTAATGTCTCCATGTTTTGAGTGCATGGACGACAGAGGCTAACTCTAAATCATGAGTAGGATAGTTCACCTCATGAGTTTTGAGTTGTCTCGAGGCATAGGCCACAACTTTACCGTCTAGCATAAGCACTACACCCAACCCTTGATGAGATGCATCACAATATACTTGGAAATCCTTTTCCTAGTCTGGCAGACACAAGACTGGTGCTGTCACAAGTCTCTTCTTCAACTCCTGAAAGCTGAGTTCACAACCTTCAGACCAAGCAAACTTTTTGTCTTTCTTTAACAATTCAGTCATGGGCTTACCTACCTTAGAGAAATTCTCAATAAACCTCCTGTAGTAACCTGCTAAGCCAAGGAAACTACGAACTTCTTTCACGGACTTGGGAGATTCCCATTCAGTCACAGCTGAAACCTTAGCAGGATCAACTGCTACACCATCCTTTGTCATAACATGACCTAGAAAACAAACTTCATCCAACCAGAACTCACACTTGCTGAATTTGGCATAAAGTTTATGCTCTCTTAATTTCTCAAGTATCAAACATAAGTGTCCTTCATGTTCTTCTTTGCTCTTGGAGTAGACTAAGATGTCATCGATGAAAACGACAACAAACTTGTCAAGAAATTCCATGAACACCTTGTTCATCATATTCATGAAGTATGCTGGAGCATTGGTCAAGCCAAAAGGCATTACGGTATACTCATACAATCCATACCTTGTGGTGAATGCTGTTTTAGGTATGTCTTGTTCTCTTATCTTGAGTTGAAAATAGCCTGACCGGAGATCAATCTTTGAGAACACACATGCTCCTTCTAGCTGATCAAACAAGTCATTGATTCTAGGCAAAGGATATTTGTTCTTGATAGTTACCTCGTTGAGTGAACGGTAATCTATGCATAACCTTTGACTTCTGTCTTTCTTCTCCACAAACAAAAATGGGCCTCCCCAAGATGAAGAACTGGGTTGAATAAATCCTTTCTGCAACTGTTCTCCTAGTTGCTTCTTGAGTTCTTTCAGTTCATCAACTAACATTTTATATGGTCTCTTTGCTATTGGTCCAGAACCTGGTACCAAATCTATCAGAAATTCCACATCTCTATCTGGTGGCATTCTCGGAAATTCTTCCGGAAACACATCCAGATACTCACTTACAATTGGTACACTGTCCATGCTAACCCCCTTAAGAGAATTTAGCTTACTTCCTTTAGATTCAAAGTTGGACTTGAACTTAATCCGTTTTCTTTCCGGGGTTGTGAGTGCAACAGTACGATTAGCACAATCTAGTACTCCTTTATACTTAGCCATCCAATCCATTCCCAATATTACGTCCAGTCCTTGGGAATCTAGGATTATCAGACTCACTGGAAATTTATGTTTTCCAATCTCTATTACTAGATCCCGGCATCCAAGACTTACTATCATATATCCACCCGGAGAACTAACTTTTATTGGACACCCAATGTTTTCAGTTGGAAACCCATTTCTATCAACAAATGCTTTTGATATGAATGAATGCGATGCTCCAGTATCAAAAAGAACAAATGCTGGAATAGAATTGAGTCTGAACTTACCAGCAACAGCGTCAGGCTCCTCATAGACCTCCTCCACACTGATGTGGTTCACCTGTCCTTTCTGGAAAGGATTGGGCTTGACAGGTCCTTCAACTTTCTTTTCAGGGCACATTTGCATAGTGTCCCATCTTCTTGCATTTGAAGCATTCAACCTGACTGATGTCTCTCTTAGCAGGCTGACTTCCACTTCCACTACCATTTCCACTGTGGTGGCTCTTATGTCCACTCTTGTGGTTCTTGTATTTGTCATTGTCATGATTGCGATGATGCTTATTGTCATGACGGTTGTGGTTGTGGTGCTTGTTGAATTTCCCATGCTTGTGGGATCCTGAGCTTCCACTGTCATCATAGTGAGATCGTTTGTGAGACGATCCCGAGCTGTGCTTGTCGGACTGCTTTCTCTTTCTACTCTCGACTTGCTTCATTTTGTTCTCCAATATAGCAGCCTTGTCACAGAGCGGCTGATAAGTGGGAACATATGCCATAGCCAATTGCACATTCAGCTCATCATTCAAGCCTTCCAGAAATTTTTCCTTTCTCTTGGCATCTGTGTCAACTTCATCCGGTGCATAACGCGCCAGATTGTTGAACTCTTCAATGTACTCAGCCACGCTGCGGTGGCGCTGCTTCAGATTGTGGAACTCTTTCTTTTTCAGGCTCATTATTCCTGATGAGATATGAGCAATGCGAAAGCCATCCTCAAAGATAGCCCATGTCACCTCATCTATGGGAGTGGTGATCTGAAAGTTGTCCCACCAAGTGGCGGCTGGCCCTTCCAGCAGATGTGCTGCAAATCTGACTTTTTCAGCATCCGTGCAGCCCACGGTTACTAAGTCCTTGTTTACAGAACGTAGCCAATCATTGGCCACCATGGGACCAGTCGTCCCTGAGAACTTAGCTGGCCTCAATCTCAAGAATCTGGTGAGCATATCAAAGCCCGGAGGGTTGTTGTTGTTATTGTTGTTATTGTTGTTGTTATTGGGGTTGTTGTTATTGTTTTGGTTTTGAATGAACGTTGTCATCATCTGCATCAGCTGTGTTTGAGCAGTCATCATTTGTTGCATTTCTGGTGTGATGTTGTTGTTGTTGTTGGGGTTGGGGTTTGCACGACGGGGAGGCATCTGTGGTTTGTTCAAATAGAGATAAGAATGAGATACCCATAGATGCTTTCATGCACATTACATCATATAAGCAATCACAAGCATGAAACAAAGAGATAAAAGTTCAACAACAAAATAACAATTTCACAAAGTAAAACACACAAGTAGCAAGCCATCCACATGTCGGATGGTCCAATAACAAGTTCTCAAATAACAAGTATGATGATAAAAGATAAACGAGTAGTCAAGTCTACTCATCGGCATCAATCTCCTCCTCGACAAAGGTAAGACCTGCGTTCTCCATCGCGGCCTTGTTCTCCTCAATAGTAGTGGTCAAGGACTCTATCTTGGCCTTGAGAGCCCTCTTCTGGGAACGAAGCCTCTCTATCACCGTCTGCTGCTGCTCTAGCTCGAAGTCCTTGGACTGCAGTTCTTCAGTCATGTCCTGGATCTTCTTGTTCTTATCCTGGACACGCTTCTCCTGACTCTTGAACTTCCTTTCCTGGGTCTCGAACTTCGCCTCCATTTCCTTGACTATCTCGTTGTCACATCCCAAGATTTTCCAAATCTTGTAATGTGAAAATAAATGAATAAAATAAAACTTTGTTTGATTTTCAGGGCCAGAAGAAACTTTTTGGTTTTAATTGGAACTTCAAACCAATTTGAATCAAATAAATCCTAAAGGTATTTATAAGGGTAAACATTTATTAAAGGAAATTAAAATATTTTGGAATTACTATTTTGGATCTTTTAATAAAAGATTTGGTTTTCAAAAGAAAAGGTGGATTCATAAATAGAGATTATTTTATAAAGCCAAGTTAAACCTTTGGAATTAAAACATTTTGTTTTGAATAAAAATAGCAAAGGTTTATTTAAATAAATTAATAAGGATTTAATATCCAATTAAAAGGTCTTACCATTTTAATTAAAACATCAAAAACTTATTAAATTATTTTAAATAAGTTTTCTAAGTATTTTATATTCTCAAATAAAACCTACTGAATTGTTTTGGTTTTATTTTAGATTTCAAAATAAATATTTTAATAAAACAAATCCTATTTGATTTGAATAATGAAGGTCTATTGTATTTAATTAATAATGGACCCTTAAATAAAAGGTTATTTTGTTTTAAACAAGTTTCCAAGTATTCACTATTTCCAAATAAAACCTACTGATTGGTTTTGAAAATATTTGGATTTCAAATGGAGATTTTATTAATTAAATCAAACCCTATTTTATTAAATAACTAAAGATCCATTTTATTTAATTAAAGAATGGATCCTAAAAGGAATAAAAATTATTATTTTATTTTTGGACTTTGGTTTATGTGTTAAACAAAACCAAATTCAAAGTTACAAAGTTTGGTGATGGTTTGAATCATTTTGAATGCTTGAGTGTTGTTTGAATTTTAAAAACAGAAATCAGAATTAGAAAAAGAAAAGGTTACAGAATAAAAAAATGGATTTGGACCTAGCCCAACTGGCCAAGCCCACAAGGCCCAGAAACAGCCCAGCTTTCCCTCTCCAAAAGAAAACGATTCGCACCTCGTTTCTGACCCGTACAGAGTATGACCAGTGGACCCTCCCCTCCTTTCTTTTCCCACTGACCGGTAGGCCCACTTTCCACTATTCTTCCTCCTCACCGCGCGACCAGTTCTTTTCCCCCTCGTCGCCGTTTCCTGCAGAAATCCCGCGGCTTCAATTCGCCTTAATGCCGGGCCTTTACCTCGCTTTTACCATGCTCGATAAAACGCCAGCGCCTTCTCCTCCTTTCCCCTCTATCACCACACCTCGACTCGCCCTCAGGCTGCTGAATTTTGCCAGAGACCATCCTCTGCTCCGACGAGGTTCGGCGTCGATTCCAGCCAAGTATCACCGCCCCTTGCATCCCGAGCACCCTGGCAGCTTCCCCACTCCCAGACGCATCTCCCTGTACCACCCATTCGACCGCGGGCGCCCCAGAGCGTCGGCAACGACCAGCTTCTAAACGCCGCCGCGACTGGTTCCTCTCCGACGACGTCTCCCAGGTAAACCAGACAGCCCCGTGTCTCCTCGATCACGCAAACATCTTTGCCATGGACTTGTGCAGCTAACCTAGTCCTCCGTTTGTCTTCTCGTGGACCACAGCACCGTCCCCGACCACGTCCAGAGCCGTCTGTCGCTGTAGCAAGCTCCGGCGAGGAATTGCAGCAGACCCCGAGCACCCCTTGACCCAAGAACATCACGTCGAGTTTCCCCAGTCTCCTGCGATCTCGGTGAGCACTTCCCCCTCTTTCCTCGCTTCCTATTTCACCAGCGCCGCTGCCGTCTCCCCGTCGCCGCCGCGCAGCGCCGCCAGTTAATGGCCATTTGTTTAGGTCCGTTAGATCTAGATCGGGCGAGCAGGATTAGGTCACTTAAACGCCGAAGGGGTATGCTTCCAGAACCGTGCGATCTAATTATATCCAACGCCCCACGGAGCGCGATCCGCGCGAAGCGGTACCATCCAGTGAAATCCTGCCGCGTGGCACTAGATCTGTTTAAAAGAATTTTTGAATCAGATTTATTTGCAAACTTCAAACCCTTATAACTTTGGATCCACACGTCCAAAAATTACAAATTTTATGTCGTTGGATTCAGGAGAGCAAGCCCTAGCCAACTGTGGAATTAGTTTAGTAAATAGTATCTGTTAAATTGCTTGTTTTTACAGAATCATTTGTGTGCTTATTTGGATTAGAAAAATTGTTTAAAAATGATTTTTGGATTAAAACTTTTGCAAAATGGTTTGTTGTGACCTTACTGACCCTAGGAACCAACCCTTGGTGTTAAAAATGATTTTGGTAAAATTTAGGTTGGAGTATTTGACTTAGCCAATTTCTAGCCAAATAAAATTATTGATTTCATTATGAAAATGTTTATGGAAAGAAAACTTTGAGAAAATAGTTTGGACCAAACCTACTGACCCAAAAACACCAAGTTTTGCAATAGCAACTCATTTGGTGAAAAACTTAAAAGTTTTGTTTTGATAAAAACATTTTTCACCACATAAAATGATGAATGGATTTTAAAATGGTTTTAAGATAAAACCCTTTTGCAATTGACTTTGCCATTTTGGTAAATGACCAATTTTGAACTTACAAGGTTTAGAAGCCTAGTGGAGACCATCCTTGCAATAGAACCAACCTTTGCATGCTTATGCATGACTTAGATTCCATTACTTTGTGTGTGAAAAATTGTTTGTTTGACTTTGGTTTGGAATGTGAATTGAATTTGTGTTTGCTTGATTGACTTGTAGTGAAGTGTGAGACTAGCAAGATCAAGGAGTGAACCACCATTATCTACCAAAAAGGCAAGTGATGCTTCATACTTTTTGTCCCATTACTTTCTCTATGCATTAGTGATTTTGCTAAGTAAAACCTGCATGGATTTTGCTAAGTATAGACCTTGCTATAAGAAAACCTAGTAGATGAATCCTTAGTAGGATTTTCCTAAGTTAAAGATTCCTACTACTATCAAGCCTAGCCTAGCTAATAGAAAACATGGGTGGAAAATATATTCACACTATGGAAAAATCTCTAAGTCTGAGGACTTATGTTTTTGTGTAATAAAACAACTAAGTTAATGAATCACCTGGGTGGAATGGGCTTGCTTGGTGGTTTTTGGTTGAGTGGTTCACAAGGCCATGGACTTGGCTTGTGTATTTCACTTGTGGTATGCCACCCAGGCACAAAGATATTTGAGATGTCAAATGTTGAGAAGCTTCAAGTGCAACCACTTGGCAATATGGGCTCTGCCATGATCATATAGGTTGCAAGAACTTAGCCATATGGACAGTGGGTGGTAGTGTTTGATAGGTTGGAACGCGTCCATTTTGGTCTAAGGGAAGGCTTCTGAAAGATTTTGTCTTGGGAAACCAAGTCTTGTGGGGAAAGTGCACCACCTCTGCAGAGTGTAAAATCTAAGTACTTAGCCATGTCCCTAGTAAAGGACAATTTGAGCATCAAGACATGGAAGCAATCAAGAATCTCATCATTCAAATTTCTAAGTTAAAATCTTGTGGTTTGAACAAGGGTTGTTTGAAATCTTCAATCTTTGATTGAGAGATGCCTTGGTTAAGGATCTTCAAATCTTTGATTGAGAAAAATGATTTTGCCAAGCAAAACTTAGTATTTTCAAAATGATAAGGAAAATCTATTTTGAGCAATGCAAGCCTCAACTCCACTTAGCCAAATGCATATAGATGATAGATTCCACTATAATACCATAGTATCACTTGCCAATACAATTCAAATGTATTGACGCTTGTGGCTGTAACTTGTAATGTTGCAGGTTTGATTGATTTTAGTGAAGATTGATTGTTTAGGATTACAAAGTCTACAACCAACATTTGCCTATGGCACTTTGAAGATGAAGGACCCATGACTATAGTTATTCCGCTGCAATGTAATGTAATAGCCAAATGAGCTATGTATGATGTAATAAAATTATGTTATTCCTGGTTATAAAGTTATATTATGACCTTTGTTTCTTGATATTACATCTTAACTGTGGATGTTAGCTATTGATCCAGGGACTAGCATTGTAAACACAGGGGGCTCTATCTTATTAAAGATTGGGACCCCTCTACAGATGGTATCAGAGCATTGTGTTGCCTGTAGGCTTTGTAAACCTAGGATTGGACAAAAACCCTTAGAAAAATAGGAGTTATATTTTGATCCAAAAACTTATTTACAAAAACACTTGGAAACTCTTTCCTCAACCATTTTGGTTTCAACTCTACCTTCTCTTCTATTGCAACTGATGGAAAAACCTACCCATGGCCAAAGACTACACCATGTGCAAAGGACTTCTTCAACTTCTTCAACTCTAATGACTTCAACATCTTCAGCATATTCACCAAGGACCTCCAACTTGGATATCACCAAGGACTACAAGTGAGACAAGGAAATCTTGCTCAAGATTTGGAGACTAAGGGAATGCAAAATAAGAAGGATCCATCAACAACTTTGAAGTATTGCAACCAAGAGTTTATCTCAAGGAAACCATGATCTCATACAAGAAGAATCATGAAGGAAGAAAAGATCACAAGTGAACCATATAGATGGACCACCATAATTTAGTTAAGTCAAACACACCAACTTATGTGGTGTAACAAAAATATCTTTGGTTGCCTAAAGTGTGTGCTTGAACTTTGTTGTTTGAGTGAAAAGTTGTTTGTGAATGCTTGCACATTGCTTGTGTGAATTGTGATGTGTGTGATTAGAAGTAATTCCTTAGAAATGTCTTGCCTATTCTAAACTCCCTTCAACCCAAACAGATGACTGCTCCAAAAGACTCCAACATCAAGGTTGATGACAACCACAACAACCAAGAGGACAACATGAGAGAACTTATAGCAACCCAAAACCAGTTGAGCCAAGAGACAACTCAGCTTTTAGCCAACAACAATGGACTAAACCCAGCCATACAAAGGATTTTGAAACTTCAATCCCAATTATTGCAAGGATTTGTTACTCAAATGATCAACATGGGAGAAAACTTTACCCAAGGAATTAATGACAACAAGGATGACAAAGATGCTAATCTAGAAGGAACCCAAGCTAGCAATAATTTTAGAGACAAGGATCATGCATCCAAGGAACATGAAGACCAATGCCCCAAGAAGAGAGAAAGATCTCCCACCTATGAAGAACATGAACTAGAAGAACTCCTAGCTTTAGAGAGACCCAAAAAGAAGAAGAAGGACATAAGCCAGTTGCAATGTTACAATTGCAAAGAGAAGGGACACTATGCCAGTGAATGCCTAGAAAAGAAGAAGAAACAAGGAAACAAACAAGAAGAATTTTTACCCAAGGAAAAGAAAGATATCAGCCAAGTGATGTGTTTCAAATGCAAGGAACTAGGCCACTATGTAAACAAATGTCCAGAAAATATGAAGAACAAGTTAAACAAGTCTATGAAGGATCTCAACCTTGGTCCATGAGTCAAGTGTGGAAACAAAGGACACTATGCAGAAGGTTGCCTAGAGAAGTTTTCCCAGGATCCCAAGAAGGACAATGTGTAATTTTTGTTTGAAATTTTTTAAGGGTGGTAGTACCCTAGTTGTTTTGAGCCATTGTAACCCTAGCCTCCCCAAATCTCGGGACGAGATTTATTTTAAGGGTGGTAGCCTGTCACATCCCAAGATTTTCCAAATCTTGTAATGTGAAAATAAATGAATAAAATAAAACTTTGTTTGATTTTCAGGGCCAGAAGAAACTTTTTGGTTTTAATTGGAACTTCAAACCAATTTGAATCAAATAAATCCTAAAGGGATTTATAAGGGTAAACATTTATTAAAGGAAATTAAAATATTTTGCAATTACTATTTTGGATCTTTTAATAAAAGATTTGGTTTTTAAAAGAATAGGTGGATTCATAAATAGAGATTATTTTATAAAGCCAAGTTAAACCTTGACCAAGCTTTGGAATTAAAACATTTTGTTTTGAATAAAAATAGCAAAGGTTTATTTAAATAAATTAATAAGGATTTAATATCCAATTAAAAGGTCTTACCATTTTAATTAAAACATCAAAAACTTATTAAATTATTTTAAATAAGTTTTCTAAGTATTTTATATTCTCAAATAAAACCTACTGAATTGTTTTGGTTTTATTTTAGATTTCAAAATAAATATTTTAATAAAACAAATCCTATTTGATTTGAATAATGAAGGTCTATTGTATTTAATTAATAATGGACCCTTAAATAAAAGGTTATTTTGTTTTAAACAAGTTTCCAAGTATTCACTATTTCCAAATAAAACCTACTGATTGGTTTTGAAAATATTTGGATTTCAAATGGAGATTTTATTAATTAAATCAAACCCTATTTTATTAAATAACTAAAGATCAATTTTATTTAATTAAAGAATGGATCCTAAAAGGAATAAAAATTATTATTTTATTTTTGGACTTTGGTTTATGTGTTAAACAAAACCAAATTCAAAGTTACAAAGTTTGGTGATGGTTTGAATCATTTTGAATGCTTGAGTGTTGTTTGAATTTTAAAAACAGAAATCAGAATTAGAAAAAGAAAAGGTTACAGAATAAAAAAAATGGATTTGGACCTAGCCCAACTGGCCAAGCCCACAAGGCCCAGAAACAGCCCAGCTTTCCCTCTCCAAAAGAAAACGATTCGCACCTCGTTTCTGACCCGTACAGAGTATGACCAGTGGACCCTCCCCTCCTTTATTTTCCCACTGACCGGTAGGCCCACTTTCCACTGTTCTTCCTCCTCACCGCGCGACCAGTTCTTTTCCCCCTCGTCGCCGTTTCCTGCAGAAATCCCGCGGCTTCAATTCACCATAATGCCGGGCCTTTACCTTGCTTTTACCATGCTCGATAAAACACCAGCGCCTTCTCCTCCTTTCCCCTCTGTCACCACACCTCGACTCGCCCTCAGGCTGCTGAATTTTGCCAGAGACCATCCTCTGCTCCGACGAGGTTCGGCGTCGATTCCAGCCAAGTATCACCGCCCCTTGCATCCCGAGCACCCTGGCAGCTTCCCCACTCCCAGACGCATCTCCCCGTACCACCCATTCGACCGCGGGCGCCCCAGAGCGTCGGCAACGACCAGCTTCTAAACGCCGCCGCGACTGGTTCCTCTCCGACGACGTCTCCCAGGTAAACCAGACAGCCCTGTGTCTCCTCGATCACGCAAACATCTTTGCCATGGCCTTGTGCAGCTAACCCAGTCCTCCGTTTGTCTTCTCGTGGACCACAGCACCGTCCCCGACCACGTCCAGAGCCGTCTGTCGCTGTAGCAAGCTCCGGCGAGGAATTGCAGCAGACCCCGAGCACCCCTTGACCCAAGAACATCACGTCGAGTTTCCCCAGTCTCCTGCGATCTCGGTGAGCACTTCCCCCTCTTTCCTCACTTCCTATTTCACCAGCGCCGCCACCGTCTGCCCGTCGCCGCCGCGCACAGCCGCGCAGCGCCGCCAGTTAATGGCCATTTGTTTAGGTCCGTTAGATCTAGATCGGGTGAGCAGGATTAGGTCACTTAAACGCCGAAGGGGTATGCTTCCAGAACCGTGCGATCTAATTAGATCCAACGCCCCACGGAGCGTGATCCGCGCGAAGCGGTACCATCCAGTGAAATCCTGCCGCGTGGCACTAGATCTGTTTAAAAGAATTTTTGAATCAGATTTATTTGCAAACTTCAAACCCTTATAACTTTGGATCCACACGTCCAAAAATTACAAATTTTATGTCGTTGGATTCAGGAGAGCAAGCCCTAGCCAACTGTGGAATTAGTTTAGTAAATAGTATCTGTTAAATTGCTTGTTTTTACAGAATCATTTGTGTGCTTATTTGGATTAGAAAAATTGTTTAAACATGATTTTTGGATTAAAACTTTTGCAAAATGGTTTGTTGTGACCTTACTGACCCTAGGAACCAACCCTTGGTGTTAAAAATGATTTTGGTAAAATTTAGGTTGGAGTATTTGACTTAGCCAATTTCTAGCCAAATAAAATTATTGATTTCATTATGAAAATGTTTATGGAAAGAAAACTTTGAGAAAATAGTTTGGACCAAACCTACTGACCCAAAAACACCAAGTTTTGCAATAGCAACTCATTTGGTGAAAAACTTAAAAGTTTTGTTTTGATAAAAACATTTTTCACCACATAAAATGATGAATGGATTTTAAAATGGTTTTAAGATAAAACCCTTTTGCAATTGACTTTGCCATTTTGGTAAATGACCAATTTGGAACTTACAAGGTTTAGAAGCCTAGTGGAGACCATCCTTGCAATAGAACCAACCTTTGCATGCTTATGCATGACTTAGATTCCATTACTTTGTGTGTGAAAAATTGTTTGTTTGACTTTGGTTTGGAATGTGAATTGAATTTGTGTTTTCTTGATTGACTTGTAGTGAAGTGTGAGACTAGCAAGATCAAGGAGTGAACCACCATTCTCTACCAAAAAGGCAAGTGATGCTTCATACTTTTTGTCCCATTACTTTCTCTATGCATTAGTGATTTTGCTAAGTAAAACCTGCATGGATTTTGCTAAGTATAGACCTTGCTATAAGAAAACCTAGTAGATGAATCCTTAGTAGGATTTTCCTAAGTTAAAGATTCCTACTACTATCAAGCCTAGCCTAGCTAATAGAAAACATGGGTGGAAAATATATTCACACTATGGAAAAATCTCTAAGTCTGAGGACTTATGTTTTTGTGTAATAAAACAACTAAGTTAATGAATCACCTGGGTGGAATGGGCTTGCTTGGTGGTTTTTGGTTGAGTGGTTCACAAGGCCATGGACTTGGCTTGTGTATTTCACTTGTGGTATGCCACCCAGGCACAAAGAGATTTGAGATGTCAAATGTTGAGAAGCTTCAAGTGCAACCACTTGGCAATATGGGCTCTGCCATGATCATATAGGTTGCAAGAACTTAGCCATATGGACAGTGGGTGGTAGTGTTTGATAGGTTGGAACGCGTCCATTTTGGTCTAAGGGAAGGCTTCTGAAAGATTTTGTCTTGGGAAACCAAGTCTTGTGGGGAAAGTGCACCACCTCTGCAGAGTGTAAAATCTAAGTACTTAGCCATGTCCCTGGTAAAGGACAATTTGAGCATCAAGACATGGAAGCAATCAAGAATCTCATCATTCAAATTTCTAAGTTAAAATCTTGTGGTTTGAACAAGGGTTGTTTGAAATCTTCAATCTTTGATTGAGAGATGCCTTGGTTAAGGATCTTCAAATCTTTGATTGAGAAAAATGATTTTGCCAAACAAAACTTAGTATTTTCAAAATGATAAGGAAAATCTATTTTGAGCAATGCAAGCCTCAACTCCACTTAGCCAAATGCATATAGATGATAGATTCCACTATAATACCATAGTATCACTTGCCAATACAATTCAAATGTATTGACCCTTGTGGCTGTAACTTGTAATGTTGCAGGTTTGATTGATTTTAGTGAAGATTGATTGTTTAGGATTACAAAGTCTACAACCAACATTTGCCTATGGCACTTTGAAGATGAAGGACCCATGACTATAGTTATTCCGCTGCAATGTAATGTAATAGCCAAATGAGCTATGTATGATGTAATAAAATTATGTTATTCCTGGTTATAAAGTTATATTATGACCTTTGTTTCTTGATATTACATCTTAACTGTGGATGCTAGCTATTGATCCAGGGACTAGCATTGTAAACACAGGGGGCTCTATCTTATTAAAGATTGGGACCCCTCTACAGATGGTATCAGAGCATTGTGTTGCCTGTAGGCTTTGTAAACCTAGGATTGGACAAAAACCCTTAGAAAAATAGGAGTTATAATTTGATCCAAAAACTTATTTACAAAAACACTTGTAAACTCTTTCCTCAACCATTTTGGTTTCAACTCTACCTTCTCTTCTATTGCAACTGATGGAAAAACCTACCCATGGCCAAAGACTACACCATGTGCAAAGGACTTCTTCAACTTCTTCAACTCTAATGACTTCAACATCTTCAGCATATTCACCAAGGACCTCCAACTTGGATATCACCAAGGACTACAAGTGAGACAAGGAAATCTTGCTCAAGATTTGGAGACTAAGGGAATGCAAAATAAGAAGGAGCCATCAACAACTTTGAAGTATTGCAACCAAGAGTTTATCTCAAGGAAACCATGATCTCATACAAGAAGAATCATGAAGGAAGAAAAGATCACAAGTGAACCATATAGATGGACCACCATAATTTAGTTAAGTCAAACACACCAACTTATGTGGTGTAACAAAAATATCTTTGGTTGCCTAAAGTGTGTGCTTGAACTTTGTTGTTTGAGTGAAAAGTTGTTTGTGAATGCTTGCACATTGCTTGTGTGAATTGTGATGTGTGTGATTAGAAGTAATTCCTTAGAAATGTCTTGCCTATTCTAAACTCCCTTCAACCCAAACAGATGACTGCTCCAAAAGACTCCAACATCAAGGTTGATGACAACCACAACAACCAAGAGGACAACATGAGAGAACTTATAGCAACCCAAAACCAGTTGAGCCAAGAGACAACTCAGCTTTTAGCCAACAACAATGGACTAAACCCAGCCATACAAAGGATTTTGAAACTTCAATCCCAATTATTGCAAGGATTTGTTACTCAAATGATCAACATGGGAGAAAACTTTACCCAAGGAATTAATGACAACAAGGATGACAAAGATGCTAATCTAGAAGGAACCCAAGCTAGCAATAATTTTAGAGACAAGGATCATGCATCCAAGGAACATGAAGACCAATGCCCCAAGAAGAGAGAAAGATCTCCCACCTATGAAGAACATGAACTAGAAGAACTCCTAGCTTTAGAGAGACCCAAAAAGAAGAAGAAGGACATAAGCCAGTTGCAATGTTACAATTGCAAAGAGAAGGGACACTATGCCAGTGAATGCCCAGAAAAGAAGAAGAAACAAGGAAACAAACAAGAAGAATTTTTACCCAAGGAAAAGAAAGATATCAGCCAAGTGATGTGTTTCAAATGCAAGGAACTAGGCCACTATGTAAACAAATGTCCAGAAAATATGAAGAACAAGTTAAACAAGTCTATGAAGGATCTCAACCTTGGTCCATGAGTCAAGTGTGGAAACAAAGGACACTATGCAGAAGGTTGCCTAGAGAAGTTTTCCCAGGATCCCAAGAAGGACAATGTGTAATTTTTGTTTGAAAATTTTTAAGGGTGGTAGTACCCTAGTTGTTTTGAGCCATTGTAACCCTAGCCTCCCCAAATCTCGGGACGAGATTTATTTTAAGGGTGGTAGCCTGTCACATCCCAAGATTTTCCAAATCTTGTAATGTGAAAATAAATGAATAAAATAAAACTTTGTTTGATTTTCAGGGCCAGAAGAAACTTTTTGGTTTTAATTGGAACTTCAAACCAATTTGAATCAAATAAATCCTAAAGGCATTTATAAGGTTAAACATTTATTAAAGGAAATTAAAATATTTTGGAATTACTATTTTGGATCTTTTAATAAAAGATTTGGTTTTTAAAAGAAAAGGTGGATTCATAAATAGAGATTATTTTATAAAGCCAAGTTAAACCTTGACCAAGCTTTGGAATTAAAACATTTTGTTTTGAATAAAAATAGCAAAGGTTTATTTAAATAAATTAATAAGGATTTAATATCCAATTAAAAGGTCTTACCATTTTAATTAAAACATCAAAAACTTATTAAATTATTTTAAATAAGTTTTCTAAGTATTTTATATTCTCAAATAAAAACTACTGAATTGTTTTGGTTTTATTTTAGATTTCAAAATAAATAATTTAATAAAACAAATCCTATTTGATTTGAATAATGAAGGTCTATTGTATTTAATTAATAATGGACCCTTAAATAAAAGGTTATTTTGTTTTAAACAAGTTTCCAAGTATTCACTATTTCCAAATAAAACCTACTGATTGGTTTTGAAAATATTTGGATTTCAAATGGAGATTTTATTAATTAAATCAAACCCTATTTTATTAAATAACTAAAGATCCATTTTATTTAATTAAAGAATGGATCCTAAAAGGAATAAAAGTTATTATTTTATTTTTGGACTTTGGTTTATGTGTTAAACAAAACCAAATTCAAAGTTACAAAGTTTGGTGATGGTTTGAATCATTTTGAATGCTTGAGTGTTGTTTGAATTTTAAAAACAGAAATCAGAATTAGAAAAAGAAAAGGTTACAGAATAAAAAAAATGGATTTGGACCTAGCCCAACTGGCCAAGCCCACAAGGCCCAGAAACAGCCCAGCTTTCCCTCTCCAAAAGAAAACGATTCGCACCTCGTTTCTGACCCGTACATGTTGGAGATATGCCCAAGAGGCAATAATAAAGTGGTTATTATCATATCTTCATACTTATGATAAATGTTTACATACCATGCTATAATTGTATTAACCGGAAACATTAATACTTGTGTGATTTGTAAACTAAAATAAGAGTCCCTAGTAAAGCCTCTTGTTAAACTAGCTTGTTGGTTAATATATGATCATTGTTTCCTGATCATGAACATAGAGATGTTATTAACAACAGGATCATATCGTTAGGAGAATGATGTGATGGACATACTCCTATAGATAAGCGTAGCATAAAGATCAAGTCATTTCAATAGTTCAATTGCTATATGCTTTCTGATACATAGTAACCTAATTCCTTCGACCATGAGATCATGCATATCACCTTTACTGGATGGATGCTTTGATGTCATCAAACACCACACCGTAACAGGGTGGCTATAAAAGTGGCATTGAGTGTTCGGAAAGTATTGGTTGAAACACATGGATCAAGAGTGGGATTTGTCCATCCACATGACGGATAGATATACTCTGGGCCCTCTCGGTGGAATGTCATCCAATTAGCTTGCAAGCATGTGACTTGGTCACAAGGGATCACATATCACGGGAACGAGAAAAGAGTACTTATCAGTAACGAGGTTGAACTAGGTATGCAGAGATACCGACGATCATAACCTTGGATAAGTAACATATCGTGAGACAAAGGGAAATTGGTATCGTATGTAAGTGGTTCATTCGATCGCAAAGTAATCGTAGAAATATGTGGGAGCCATATGAATTTCCAGATTCCTCTATTGGTTATTGTTCGGAGAAGTGTCTCGATCATGTCCGCATAATTCACGAACCGTAGGGAGACACACTTAAGGATTCGACGTTGTTTGAGTAGTTATGGTATTATGAGAAAGAGGCCGAATGTTGTTCGGAGTCTCGGATGGGATCCGGGATATCACGAGGTGATCCGGAATGGTCCGGAGAATAAGATTCATATAAGGAAAGTCCCGTTTCGGAGTTCGGGAATGATTCCGGTGTTTTCATCGGGGATATTCTAGAAGGTTCCGGATTGTCCGGCACTCCGGGGGGGAAGGGGTACATGAATGTGTCATTACATATTGGAATGATTGCATCATGTACTAAGTGTTCTTGCTGTCCCAAATATAGGATTAAATTGAATCCTAAAACAGAAAAGTCAAATGTCCAGTTTGAAAGTCAAACTGCCAAAACAAGAAACTGTGGGAAACAAGCAAGAGGAGTTGGAACCAACCTGGAGGAGGAGTTGGACTCCTCCAGGCCGGCGCCCAGCCCAAGGCCGAGTTGGGGAGGGACTCCCTCCCTCCCCTGGCGCGCCCACACCCTCCCACCTATATAAGGAGGGGCAGGGCTCCCCTCCTAGACACACAAGTTTCCTATCCTCTAAACTAAACCCTAGATCTAGACCCCGGTTTAGAGCTATTCGGTTTAGAGCTTTCTAATTGGTTTAGAGCCCTCTAATTGGTGTGTCTAATTACTAGACCACTAATAGCCTCTCTCATAAGCTCCACCATACTCGCACCGGCTTAAGGCGAAGCCCTGCGGGATCTCCCCTCTACCTCCGGTACCACGCCGTTGTGCTGCCGGAATCGCGAGGAGAGTGCTACAACCTCCGCTGCCTGCTGGAACAAGGGAGAGGAAGGTCTTCGTCGAGTACCGAACGTGTGACCGACTGCGGGAGCGCTGCGGGAACGCGGCGCCAGAAGGATCGTCTACGCGATCTTGAGATCGGAAAGAGTACGACTACATCACCCACGAGAATCTGCTCTCGTTAACCGCTTTGGAATCTTCGAGGGTGAGTTCCTCTATCGACTCGTTGCTACAATCTAGTAGATAGATCTTGGCTTGTTTGTTTGTATGCGATAGAAAAATTTTGTTTTCCATGCTACGAACCCCTACAGTGGTATCAGAGCCAGGTTTATATGTAGATCTGTTGCACGAGTAGAACACAATGGTCATTGTGGGCGTTGATGCTTTTATTGTAGATTGCTTTGCGTGTACTTTGCATCTTGCGGTATGTTGGGATGAAGCGGCCCGGGCTAACCTTACATGACATCGTTCATGAGACTTGCTCCACGCTTGACATGCAACTTGTATTGCATAAGTGGCTTTGCGGGTGCCTGTTTCTCCTAGCATAGTAAAGATCCAATTTACAACGGGTAATCAACAATGCTAGTATCAATGTTGTGGTTCTTGTTCGTAGGTTAGAACGACACTTATGGAAAGCCCCAAACCACGTAAAATATGCAAAGAAAGTAGAAGCGTCTAACTTTGTTTTGCAGGGGTGTGCAGTGATGTGATATGGCCATGATTGTGATTATATTTGATGTATGCAATGTTCCTTATTGTAAGTTGGCAACCGGCAGGAGCCATATGGTTGTCTTTAATTTCTGTTAAGACCTGCGTGTCTATTCAAAATAGTTGTAATAGTTGAAGCTGGTGGACGACAACCATGAAGAAGCGTCATTGACCTTGATGCTATGCCGATGATGATGGAGATCATGTTCGTGCTTGAAGATGGAGATCGGAAGCACAAAGAAGAAAGGCCATATCATATCACATATTATGAATTGCATGTGATGTTAATCCTTTATGCATCTTGTATTGCTTAGTAGACGACGGTAGCATTATAAGATGATCCCTCATGCACATAAATTTCAAGTTCTAAAGTGTTCACCCTTAGTATGCACCGTTGCCAAAGCTTGTTGCTTCGAAGCACCACGTGATGATCGGGTGTCTTTGATTCCGCGGGTGAATACAACGTAAGCAAGCCAGATTTGCTTATGCGGTAGCTAAGGTTTGATCTTGACGAGCCTAGCATGTACAGACATGGCCTCAGGAACACGGATCGCCGAAAGGTAAAGCATGAATCATATAGCAGATATGATGAACATGTCGATTGTTCGCCATTGAAGCTATATCAACTTTCGTGATGATCGGTTTTGATATGGGGGATTTGGTTCGTGTGATCACTAAAACAATGTGAGGGATATTGTTTTGAGTGGGAGTTCACATAGATTAATTTAATTATTAATTAGAACTCAATTTATCATAAATTAAATCAAAGTGAATTTGCATAGTTGTTGTAGTCATTGGCATCCGTTTACCACCTTGCGCTTAGTTATAATTGAGATGATAGAACTATAGAATTCTGGTTAGATACTTTACGAACTGGTATCGTATTGTTTTAAGTGTTAATCTAAAGTTTAAAAGTCCTATTGCAAACTTTCAGTAAGTTCCGGTTACTCCATGAAGTTTAATAATTAGTATTAAATCAAGAGTAACAATTCCAAGTGTTAGTATATAAGTATCATGTTTGTATCCATGATTCTTGATATTCAAAGGATTCCCTTAATATCAAGGTTATCTAGGATCTGAAAGAGTTGTTTCAGAAACCATGATGTGTGGAAGATATTGTGATATCTGAAACGAAGTTTTGGTTGCAACATGATAGAGTATAATATGGCAAAAGTCATGTTCTCATATTTGATGAGAATTTGCAAAAGGGTTGGAGACACTTGTTGTCCTAATCCTCCAAAAGGTTTTGGATAGCAACATTATACTCATAATTCATCGTTATAAGCTAAAAGTAGCTTGATCATGGACGATTCCATGATAAGGGTGAATATTTGATGTAGGTGAAATGTTTACTACACCAAGAGATTACTAAAGAAAGGAATTTGAAAGAACACCAAATATTTGATGATGGTGATCTACTTCAAAGTGCAAAGTCCAAAGACATTGGTATTTAATTATACACGCTTTGGACTATATGTCATATGTATGACTCCACTATTGATGTTAATAGATTCTTTCAAACAGAAAAGGAAATACTGAAAGAAAATCTCATAAATATATGGCAGAAAAGAAAAGACTAGAATCGTTCAGTTTAAGTATATAGATGATATACATGTTATGGCTATATTCTTTGCTTGTTAAACAATGTGGTTCTTAAGTATTTGATACTGAATTTGTTGGTGTGAATCGTCATACGAAACAACACAATTCATGAACTACAATGGCCTAAGTAACTAGCAAAAGAATATGTGATGATGTTCATCGAGAACAAAATAAAGGGTTATTGTGTTGCTTGTTAAACATCAAAGCTTGCCTTCAAAGATTTGTTTTATCAGGTATTATGAGAACAAAAGGATTGTTCAAATAATTGCCGTAATCCATAAAAGATGGATGATTCGCAAATCTCGTTGGAGACATCACATCCATAAAACTAGTGCTAAAAATGTCGAAAGACAAATTGATTGAAAGATCACTTAGGAAGTGACATCGCCGTTTAAATTATATTTGAAAGAAAACATGAAGAAACTCCATGTTGATGGAATTTTGGAGTCTTCTGATTTTTGATCAAATGACGCTTGTGAAACTTTCTTAGAGATAATTAAAACTTCGTTCATAGGCCAAAAGGGAACGAACGACTAGCTTATTGGAACTTGTACATATTGTTGTACGAAGTCCGTTATGTGTAGTCAAGAGCGATGGATTTCAACTTCATATGCTTTCTCCGAAAATTTGAGTGAATATATGAATATTTACTTAATAAGGATGAAGTGTGAAATATTTGAAGAGTTCAAAGACTTTCAAGATGAAGTGCAAAATCATTGTAACAAGAATATAAACAGTTTATGATAAAGATCATAAAGGAAGATATTTGAGTTACAAGTTTAGCATAATACCTAAGATTTAAGGAATCGTTCCGTGGATTTGCATTTCCCGAAACACCATAAGAGTATGGAGCGTTCGAGATATGTAATTAAACCTTGTTTGACATGGTAAGATCAAAGGTATAGTTCATAAAACTGCCATAGTATTTTAAAGATTAAAAGCTTTAGAGATTACCGTTTTTCCACTAAAAAGAGCTCCATCATAATCCGTTGAAATGACACCATATAAGGTTATGGTTTGGGATAAAACCCAAGTTGTCCTTTCTTAAACATTGGTATGCTATGCATAAGAAAGATGTGTGCAACCAAAGTCGGATGAACCTGTCTTTGTATAAACTGTTCCTCCATAAAACACCGGAGACAAAAGAGTTTGTTGCTTAGAACGTCAAGTTTCTTTGAGAAGAAATTTTTCGTGAAAAGTTAAGTGGGAGGACAATAGAAACTTTGATAAGGTTAAAAGAACCTTAGCTATATGTGCAGAATTGCGCAGCGCCGAAAAGTGTTTCGGAGGCAGCAACAATGCTCATGGTTCACGTACCTCAAAAGGTTGTGGTCACGGAGATCCAAGTTCCTATTGAAACAAGTAGGTCGGATGAACAATCAAATACCAAGATTTGAGGGTTGAATCATTATTTGAGAATAATAAACCGACTACATGCAGAGAAGCGATGATGGGCCCTGACTCCGTAAAATGGCTTGAAGCCATAAAATCCGTGATAGTTCCATACACGAGAAATCAAGTTTTGAGCTTGAAGGACCCTCGAGAAAGGTGTAAGACCTTATAGTTGTGTCTGGATCTATAAAGAAATAGACATGGATGTTTCACATCTAGTCGACATGTTGGGAAAGAGTTCACAACAATGTTCAAAGGTTGACTATGACAAGATTTTGATCTTTCATAGTGATATTTAGTCTAGACGGATTAATGTAGCAACCACTACATATAATTTGTTATATGGTAGTTGAATAAACAAAACAAGTTCTTCTAATAGAATCGTTACCTAGGACATGTGCATAACATGGTCCATAGGGTTTTGTTAATTCAAAGGATGCTAAAAGCATATGCAAACTTCAATGGTTAGAGTGAGCATAGCGGAGTTGGAATCTTCACTATGATGAAACTGTTAAAAGAGTTTAATTTCATCAGAGACAATGAAGATGCTTGCGTTTGCAAGAAATTAAGTGGGAGCGTAAAGACATGTTTCTAATACATTATGTGGAAGACATATTGTTGATTGGAAATAATGTATCTTTTATTAACACATATTAAGAATTTCATCCCGATGAAAGACTTAGGCAAAACCCAAATATTTGGCATCAATAGACGCTAATATGGTTGTGCCAGAAGTACATAGATAAGATATTGAATGAGTTCAATATAGAAACTACAAGAGAAGGTTCTTGTCGCACAGAAAGGATTGAATGAGTTCAATGTTGATGATATATTCAAGTGTATTGACATTTGGTAAAGTGAAACAAATAATCAAGTATAGATTGATACTTGATGTATGAAATCACAAAGAGTATTTATATCAATCATACTGTGATATGTACAAATCCAGATATGTCCTATGCTCTAAATGTTGAGAGCATATACCAGAATGATTCGTAAGATGATCATTGGACAATAGTAAGGATATTCTTATGATCTTCTGAAAGAACTAAGAGTATAATATTTGTAGAAGTGACAAATAGATGGTTAGTTCATTGTAAAAGTACTACATTGATACTAGCTTTGTCACAAAGTACAAATTAAGTTTATCTCAATCTAAACTAAGGGTGGCACAATATAATGGAAAGTGAGTTCCATAATGGATTTGGATGATTTCCAAAGTTAAGACATTGTGACAGATACTACAACAAAAGGCTAAGTATATGACTGCTATTATAGCAGCAAAAGAGGGCATTTGTGTCAAGAAGTTTGTTATCAAACTAGGTGTAGTTCACAGTGGGATAATACTATGAAGATATATTGTGCGACAATATTATCAAAATGTTTTAACCCCAAAGAGCTAAAGGTCACACCGAAAGACCAAATTTATACAAAGCCATCTCATTAGAGAATGAGTGATGCGTAGAGACGCAAAGACATGCAATTACACACGGACCTGGAAGTGTCAGATCCGGAGATCAGTTGACCACTAGCAATCGTGTACATACAACACCGGAAAGCCATAGGTGTTGAATACACAAAGATTTGAAACTAGATTATTGACTCTAGTGCAAGTGGGAGACTGTTGGAGATATGCCCAAGAGGCAATAATAAAGTGGTTATTATCATATCTTCATACTTATGATAAATGTTTACATACCATGCTATAATTGTATTAACCGGAAACATTAATACTTGTGTGATTTGTAAACTAAAATAAGAGTCCCTAGTAAAGCCTCTTGTTAAACTAGCTTGTTGGTTAATATATGATCATTGTTTCCTGATCATGAACATAGAGATGTTATTAACAACAGGATCATATCGTTAGGAGAATGATGTGATGGACATACTCCTATAGATAAGCGTAGCATAAAGATCAAGTCATTTCAATAGTTCAATTGCTATATGCTTTCTGATACATAGTAACCTAATTCCTTCGACCATGAGATCATGCATATCACCTTTACTGGATGGATGCTTTGATGTCATCAAACACCACACCGTAACAGGGTGGCTATAAAAGTGGCATTGAGTGTTCGGAAAGTATTGGTTGAAACACATGGATCAAGAGTGGGATTTGTCCATCCACATGACGGATAGATATACTCTGGGCCCTCTCGGTGGAATGTCATCCAATTAGCTTGCAAGCATGTGACTTGGTCACAAGGGATCACATATCACGGGAACGAGAAAAGAGTACTTATCAGTAACGAGGTTGAACTAGGTATGCAGAGATACCGACGATCATAACCTTGGATAAGTAACATATCGTGAGACAAAGGGAAATTGGTATCGTATGTAAGTGGTTCATTCGATCGCAAAGTAATCGTAGAAATATGTGGGAGCCATATGAATTTCCAGATTCCTCTATTGGTTATTGTTCGGAGAAGTGTCTCGATCATGTCCGCATAATTCACGAACCGTAGGGAGACACACTTAAGGATTCGACGTTGTTTGAGTAGTTATGGTATTATGAGAAAGAGGCCGAATGTTGTTCGGAGTCTCGGATGGGATCCGGGATATCACGAGGTGATCCGGAATGGTCCGGAGAATAAGATTCATATAAGGAAAGTCCCGTTTCGGAGTTCGGGAATGATTCCGGTGTTTTCATCGGGGATATTCTAGAAGGTTCCGGATTGTCCGGCACTCCGGGGGGGGAAGGGGTACATGAATGTGTCATTACATATTGGAATGATTGCATCATGTACTAAGTGTTCTTGCTGTCCCAAATATAGGATTAAATTGAATCCTAAAACAGAAAAGTCAAACTGCCAAAACAAGAAACTGTGGGAAACAAGCAAGAGGAGTTGGAACCAACCTGGAGGAGGAGTTGGACTCCTCCAGGCCGGCGCCCAGCCCAAGGCCGAGTTGGGGAGGGACTCCCTCCCTCCCCTGGCGCGCCCACACCCTCCCACCTATATAAGGAGGGGCAGGGCTCCCCTCCTAGACACACAAGTTTCCTATCCTCTAAACTAAACCCTAGATCTAGACCCCGGTTTAGAGCTATTCGGTTTAGAGCTTTCTAATTGGTTTAGAGCCCTCTAATTGGTGTGTCTAATTACTAGACCACTAATAGCCTCTCTCATAAGCTCCACCATACTCGCACCGGCTTAAGGCGAAGCCCTGCGGGATCTCCCCTCTACCTCCGGTACCACGCCGTTGTGCTGCCGGAATCGCGAGGAGAGTGCTACAACCTCCGCTGCCTGCTGGAACAAGGGAGAGGAAGGTCTTCGTCGAGTACCGAACGTGTGACCGACTGCGGGAGCGCTGCGGGAACGCGGCGCCGGAAGGATCGTCTACGCGATCTTGAGATCGGAAAGAGTACGACTACATCACCCACGAGAATCTGCTCTCGTTAACCGCTTTGGAATCTTCGAGGGTGAGTTCCTCTATCGACTCGTTGCTACAATCTAGTAGATAGATCTTGGCTTGTTTGTTTGTATGCGATAGAAAAATTTTGTTTTCCATGCTACGAACCCCTACAGTACAGAGTATGACCAGTGGACCCTCCCCTCCTTTATTTTCCCACTGACCGGTAGGCCCACTTTCCACTGTTCTTCCTCCTCACCGCGCGACCAGTTCTTTTCCCCCTCGTCGCCGTTTCCTGCAGAAATCCCGCGGCTTCAATTCACCATAATGCCGGGCCTTTACCTCGCTTTTACCATGCTCGATAAAACACCAGCACCTTCTCCTCCTTTCCCCTCTGTCACCACACCTCGACTCGCCCTCAGGCTGCTGAATTTTGCCAGAGACCATCCTCTGCTCCGACGAGGTTCGGCGTCGATTCCAGCCAAGTATCACTGCCCCTTGCATCCCGAGCACCCTGGCAGCTTCCCCACTCCCAGACGCATCTCCCCGTACCACCCATTCGACCGCGGGCGCCCCAGAGCGTCGGCAACGACCAGCTTCTAAACGCCGCCGCGACTGGTTCCTCTCCGACGACGTCTCCCAGGTAAACCAGACAGCCCTGTGTCTCCTCGATCACGCAAACATCTTTGCCATGGCCTTGTGCAGCTAACCCAGTCCTCCGTTTGTCTTCTCGTGGACCACAGCACCGTCCCCGACCACGTCCAGAGCCGTCTGTCGCTGTAGCAAGCTCCGGCGAGGAATTGCAGCAGACCCCGAGCACCCCTTGACCCAAGAACATCACGTCGAGTTTCCCCAGTCTCCTGCGATCTCGGTGAGCACTTCCCCCTCTTTCCTCGCTTCCTATTTCACCAGCGCCGCCGCCGTCTGCCCGTCGCCGCCGCGCACAGCCGCGCAGCGCTGCCAGTTAATGGACATTTGTTTAGGTCCGTTAGATCTAGATCGGGCGAGCAGGATTAGGTCACTTAAACGCCGAAGGGGTATGCTTCCAGAACCGTGCGATCTAATTAGATCCAACGCCCCACGGAGCGTGATCCGCGCGAAGCGGTACCATCCAGTGAAATCCTGCCGCGTGGCACTAGATCTGTTTAAAAGAATTTTTGAATCAGATTTATTTGCAAACTTCAAACCCTTATAACTTTGGATCCACACGTCCAAAAATTACAAATTTTATGTCGTTGGATTCAGGAGAGCAATCCCTAGCCAACTGTGGAATTAGTTTAGTAAATAGTATCTGTTAAATTGCTTGTTTTTACAGAATCATTTGTGTGCTTATTTGGATTAGAAAAATTGTTTAAACATGATTTTTGGATTAAAACTTTTGCAAAATGGTTTGTTGTGACCTTACTGACCCTAGGAACCAACCCTTGGTGTTAAAAATGATTTTGGTAAAATTTAGGTTGGAGTATTTGACTTAGCCAATTTCTAGCCAAATAAAATTATTGATTTCATTATGAAAATGTTTATGGAAAGAAAACTTTGAGAAAATAGTTTGGACCAAACCTACTGACCCAAAAACACCAAGTTTTGCAATAGCAACTCATTTGGTGAAAAACTTAAAAGTTTTGTTTTGATAAAAACATTTTTCACCACATAAAATGATGAATGGATTTTAAAATGGTTTTAAGATAAAACCCTTTTGCAATTGACTTTGCCATTTTGGTAAATGACCAATTTGGAACTTACAAGGTTTAGAAGCCTAGTGGAGACCATCCTTGCAATAGAACCAACCTTTGCATGCTTATGCATGACTTAGATTCCATTACTTTGTGTGTGAAAAATTGTTTGTTTGACTTTGGTTTGGAATGTGAATTGAATTTGTGTTTGCTTGATTGACTTGTAGTGAAGTGTGAGACTAGCAAGATCAAGGAGTGAACCACCATTCTCTACCAAAAAGGCAAGTGATGCTTCATACTTTTTGTCCCATTACTTTCTCTATGCATTAGTGATTTTGCTAAGTAAAACCTGCATGGATTTTGCTAAGTATAGACCTTGCTATAAGAAAACCTAGTAGATGAATCCTTAGTAGGATTTTCCTAAGTTAAAGATTCCTACTACTATCAAGCCTAGCCTAGCTAATAGAAAACATGGGTGGAAAATATATTCACACTATGGAAAAATCTCTAAGTCTGAGGACTTATGTTTTTGTGTAATAAAACAACTAAGTTAATGAATCACCTGGGTGGAATGGGCTTGCTTGGTGGTTTTTGGTTGAGTGGTTCACAAGGCCATGGACTTGGCTTGTGTATTTCACTTGTGGTATGCCACCCAGGCACAAAGAGATTTGAGATGTCAAATGTTGAGAAGCTTCAAGTGCAACCACTTGGCAATATGGGCTCTGCCATGATCATATAGGTTGCAAGAACTTAGCCATATGGACAGTGGGTGGTAGTGTTTGATAGGTTGGAACGCGTCCATTTTGGTCTAAGGGAATGCTTCTGAAAGATTTTGTCTTGGGAAACCAAGTCTTGTGGGGAAAGTGCACCACCTCTGCAGAGTGTAAAATCTAAGTACTTAGCCATGTCCCTGGTAAAGGACAATTTGAGCATCAAGACATGGAAGCAATCAAGAATCTCATCATTCAAATTTCTAAGTTAAAATCTTGTGGTTTGAACAAGGGTTGTTTGAAATCTTCAATCTTTGATTGAGAGATGCCTTGGTTAAGGATCTTCAAATCTTTGATTGAGAAAAATGATTTTGCCAAGCAAAACTTAGTATTTTCAAAATGATAAGGAAAATCTATTTTGAGCAATGCAAGCCTCAACTCCACTTAGCCAAATGCATATAGATGATAGATTCCACTATAATACCATAGTATCACTTGCCAATACAATTCAAATGTATTGACCCTTGTGGCTGTAACTTGTAATGTTGCAGGTTTGATTGATTTTAGTGAAGATTGATTGTTTAGGATTACAAAGTCTACAACCAACATTTGCCTATGGCACTTTGAAGATGAAGGACCCATGACTATAGTTATTCCGCTGCAATGTAATGTAATAGCCAAATGAGCTATGTATGATGTAATAAAATTATGTTATTCCTGGTTATAAAGTTATATTATGACCTTTGTTTCTTGATATTACATCTTAACTGTGGATGCTAGCTATTGATCCAGGGACTAGCATTGTAAACACAGGGGGCTCTATCTTATTAAAGATTGGGACCCCTCTACACTCGTCCTGCTGCGTGAAGAGCTTGTCCTTCTCGCGAAGCTGCACCTGTAGCTCGTCATTACTGAGCATGACATTGGTCCTGTCCGTGTCCACGTGCCTAATGAGAGACTCTAAGTCCTGGAGGTACATACGTATCGTCTCTGCTGCGTCCCTCGAGTCGTCCTCGAAGTCGATGGACTCTCCATCCTCATCACGTCTTCCAAAGACGTGGAAGTGGGTGCCTCTAACCTGTCGGGAGTGTCGACCTAGCAGACGTCCTATCAGGTCCTGCATAACTACCTCCATGCCTCTCTCCCTGTCATCGTGCATAAGCTTGAAGACGATGGCCTCCGTAGTAGGCTCTGTCTGGCGTCCGGGCTGGTTCACCTTGAAGCCCCAGAGGTCCTTCCTCTCGAACTTGGTGAGTGGATGCACCATGATGGTGGGAAGAGGGAGATTGAGCAAAGTGGTAAGCTCAACGATACGAGGACCAAAGCGGGTAACCTGGAACTCCTCAACAGTGCTGATGGTAATAGGCATCTATTTATAAGATAGAAAAGTTAGAACAACACAAATCAAGATAAACAAAATCCATAACACCACATACATATCCTTGGAAAGCAAAATCACACAAGTCATGCATACATGAATCCATTACATCAACCAAGGTCCAATCATATTTAAGGTAACATTTTGGAAAATAAGGTGATAGGTGGTGGTCCAACTAACGAAGTACGTTTACAATCCTATCACACTGGATCTGTTGGCTAACACAATGTTCCTAGAAGCAATCAGCCTATCTTGCTCACATGATTCCATCACTAAGTCTATAATATCTCCTCTTAAGGTTTGGTTGGTAGCTTCCAACTCTTGGGTAAGTTCCTTCTCTTTCATCAAGTCTTTTTGGAGGTTGAGCATTCTGCACTTGACTCTAGCACTAAGTTCTTTGATAGTCCTCCAAGCTGCTTCTCTTGCTGAATCAAAGAATGTGGTGTGCACCACAGTGTTGGTGTACATGCAGAATCCTGTTTCTTTGTGGTTGTCTTCCTTGTTTTTGTACAAGTGAAGTTGCACCCACCAGTACTCAACTCCTTCATCCTTCACTGGAAAGCCTTTGTACACAGCTGCACCATGTATTTCCATTGCCACCATGAGGTCCTTGAGAATTTTGGGAAACTCAGTCTCACACTCCAAGGTCATGGTCATGAGTGGTCCTTTCCTTACGGCTTCGTTGATGGAGTTCATCTACAAATATAGATGAGAATGAGAAGATTAGAAAAGTTTACGAGAAGAATAGACAAGTGTAGAAGTAGTTGAAAAAAAATTCCTTAGTGGTTTCCAATCCTAGGGTCATAATCCTACAGGCAACACAGTGCTCTGATACCATCTGTAAGATCCCTCCTTTGTAAAGGAAAAGGATCCCTGTGATTGCAATGCTAGTCCCTGGATCATTGCTAGCATCCACAGTTTAAGATGAAGTACATAGATACAAAGGTCATTTATTACATCCATTCCAGAGATAAAACATACTCTTTTACAACTCAAGGCCATAGGCCTAATACAAGAGTTTGGAATAAGTAAATAAACATAAGTCTTCATCTTCATGTGCCACAGGCAAGCATGTTGAGTGTAGACTCATGACACCTAATCATTATCGGAGTAACCTGCAACATCACAAGTTACCGCCACAGTGGGTCAATACTTTGGAATAGTATTGGCAAGTGATACCTTAGTAAATTTTAAGTGGACTATATTACTATATGCATTTTGGCTAAGTGTAGCTTGGCTTGCTTTGCTCAAAATAGGTTTTTCCTATTAGTTGAAATCACTAAGTTTTTCTTTGTCAAAAACTTTTCCCAAGAAACCACCAATAGACATTGGGGTCCTTCACCCTTGTTCACCCACAAGTTTTTACTTAGAATTTGGAGTGATGAGATTCTTGATAGCTTCCATGTCTTGATGCTCAAGTTGTCCATTGCCATGGACTTGGCTAAGTACTTAGATTTTCCATCTGCAGAGGTTGTGCACTTTCCCCACCAGACTTGGTTTCCCAAGACAGGACCTTTCAGAAGCCTTTCCTTAGACCAAATGGACGCGCTCCAACCTATCATTCCCACTACCACCAACTGTCCAAATGGCTAAGTTCTAGCAACTTATGTGATCCAGGCAGACCCCATATTGCCAAGTGGCTGCACTATAAGCTTCTCAACACTTGGCCTCTAAAATCCCTTTGTGCCTGGGTGGCATACCACAAGTGAGATACACAAGGTAAACCATGTCCATGGGCCTGGTGTAACCACTCAACCAAAAACCACTTTTCAAGTCCCATTCCACCCAGGTGATTCGTTGACTTAGTTGTTTTATTAAGAAAAACATAAGTCAAAAGACTTAGAAACATTTTCATCATAGCATGTATATACTTTACCAACCCTTGTTTGCTACTAGCTAGGCTAAGCATGGCATAGTAACTTAACTTAGGAATTTCCTAGCAATTCTATATCTACTTAGGATTTCCCAACATGGCATTTGGCAAAAAAAAATAGTAACATGCAAGACTTAGCAAAATAATTCTAATGCTTGTATAAAACATAGGGATGGAAATATTCATGAAGTACCACTTGCCTTGGTAGTTGGGAGAGTAGCACTCTTCACAATCATAATCACTAGCACCAAAGTCTACACAAGGAATATAACCACAATCACATACAAGTCATATACAAACAAAAAAATATATGCATGCATGCAAAAATGCTAAGTGATGATTTTTAAAACTCCACCAAGCAAGTGCATAGTACTGAACCATAAACAAGTCAAAATCTTGCCAAACCAAGTTTATTTAGCACTAAAACAAATTCTTAAACAATTTCTACACTCAAAATAGCCTTAAACAAGTTTCTGCAAATAAAGTCATTTTAACAGAAACTTTTCACTAAACACATTGCATAAACAGAAAGGGATTGTCTTCCTGATTCCAACGGTATAAAATTTGCAAAAATCTAACGTGGGAATCAAAAGTTATAGCCTAATCAAATTTGAATCCAAATATGTTTTAAATTATGTTTTAAACTCAAACCCTAGCCACGTGTCTTAACCTTACTAGCGCGTACCGCTTCGCACCGGATCACGCACGCGAGCCGTAGGATCTAAGTGGCGATGCACGGTTCAGATCAAAACGTAACGCTTCGCTAAGTGAACTAATCCTACGCGCTGGATTTGGATCTGACGGCTACAATTCATCTGACCAAAACTAAGCGGCGCTAGCGGCGGCGACTGGCGGCGGCGCGCGGCGCTGGCGTTCTGGGTCGCGTGGAAGTGGGGGAAGAGGCTTACTAGATCCACAAGGTCGAGGCGAAGCTCAACGTGGTGGAGGCTGGGCAAGGGGCGCACGGGGTCGTCGGGGATTCCTCGCCGGAATTCGCGAATGCGTCTGATGCAGCTGCTGTCGACGTTGGCGAGGCTCTGCGTCGCGCTAAGTCAAAAGAAAGGCACCATTAGATGTGCAAGACGATGGGGGTCCTAGGCGTATCAGGCAGAGGGCAAGGGGCGGCTGGTACTTACGGGGAGAGGTCGCCGGAGTTCGTGCAGAGGGCGGCGACGCTCGGTCGAAGTCGTTGCCGAGGCTACAGATCATGCGAGAACAAAAAAGGCGTGTCAGTGGATGCGCAAGAAGTTGCTGAGCATGATTGCATGAGTCAGGGACAGAGGGGAGCACCGTACTCACCGGAATTCGTCGGCGTGGTCGTCGGAACAGCGGCGGCGTCTGGCGAGTTTCGAGCAGCCTGGTGGCGTGGAGAAGGAATTGGTTGAGGGGAAATGGTCGCGAGAGAGAGGGGATTATATAGCCAGAGGCTCGACAAGAAACGCCCAAGGATTCAATGCCATTTACCTCGCGGAATCAAAGCAGCAACGGGCAGCGGCGGAATTCGTGCGCGAGATTTTGGGGAAGAAGATGATGACGTGGACGGGGCCCGTGCGTCAGCGAAATAAGCAGAGAGGGAGTGGGGTCTGGGTGTCAGCGACCGCGTGGGTGCGTCGGCGCGTGCGAGAGAGAGAGAGGGAGGCCGGGTGGGCTAGCAGGGCCGGTTCTGCTGTTGGGCTAGAATAGGAGCGCCTGGCCTTTTTCTTTTCTTTTCTCTTTTCTTTTTTCCAATTTGATTTTCAGGAATGGTTTTCAAATGAATTCAAACTCCATTTGAATTCAAATCTATTTGGGATTTTTGCAGTGTGCAACAGTCTCAATTCTAGGCATAAAACCATGTGGTCACTTTGAAAAGGCTTGGTCATTTTTGGAGAAACAAAATAACAGGGACTTTGCACTTTGTTAGACCCCTCCTTTATAAAGGAAAGGATCCCTGTGATTGCAATGCTAGTCCCTGGATCAATGCTAGCATCCACAGTTTAAGATGAAGTACACAGATACAAAGGTCGTTTATTACATTCATTCAAGAGATAAAATATAGTCTTTTACAACTCATGGCCATAGGCCTAATACAAGAGTTTTAAGGAACAAGTAAATAAACATAAGTCTTCATCTTCATGTGCCACAGGCAAGCATGTTGAGTGTAGACTCATGACTCCTATTCATCATCGGAGTAACCTGCAACATCACAAGTTACAGCCACAGAGGGTCAATACTTTGGAATAGTATTGGCAAGTGATACCTTATTATATTTTAAGTGGACTATATTACTATATGCATTTTGGCTAAGTGTAGCTTGGCTTGCTTTGCTTGAAAATATGTTTTACCTATTAGTTGAAATCACTAAGTTTTTCTTTGTCAAAAACATTACCAAGGAACCACCAATAGACATTGAGGTCCTTCACCCTTGTTCACCCATCAATTTTTATTTAGAAGTTGGAGTGATGAGATTCTTGTAGCTTCCCTGTCTTTATGCTCAAAGTGTCCATTTCCTTGGACAAGGCTAAGTACTTAGGTTTTCCATCTGCAGAGGTTGTGCACTTTCCCCACCAGACTTGGTTTCCCAAGACAGGACCTTTCAGAAGCTTTTCCTTAGTCAAATGGACGCGTTCCATCCTATCATCCCATCTACCACCAACTGTCCAAGTGACTAAGTTCTAGCAACCTATATGATCATGGCAGAGCCCATATTGCCAAGTGGTTGCACTGTAAGCTTTCTCAACACTTGGCCTCCAAATCCCTTTGTGCCTGGGTGGCTTACCACAAGTGAGATACACAACCCAATTCCATGGCCTTGTGTAACCACTCAACATAACCCATACTTTCCATTCCACCCAGGAGGTTCATTTGACTTAGTGGTTTTATTAGAAAAGTATAAATCTCTTGACTTAGTAATATATTCTTTGTAGAAAGTGTAGTTTTTCACCAACCCTAGTTTTGCTATAAGCTAGGCTAAGCAAAGTATGGCAACCTATCTTAGGGATAATTCCTTAGCAAATCTACTAGACTACATAGGATTTCCCCATCTTTTGCATTAGACAAAATAACATGCAATACTATAACAAAATATCTAATGCTAGTTCAAAACATAGGACAAATTTATTCATGTAAATATCACTTGCCTTGGTAGTGGGGAGAGTAGCACTCTTCACAATCACAATCACTAGTAAAATCTACACAAGAAATAATAGCATACAATTACACACAAATATATATACAACCAAAAAAATAATATGAATGCATGCATGCAAGAATCTACTAGGTGGTGATTTTTGAAAATTATACCAAGTATGCTCATGAGTACAGAAACTTAACATGTCACAAGTTTGCCAACTAAACTTATTTGGCCCCATTATAATTTACCAAATTAAATCTATATCTAAAATAGCCTAAAACTTGTTCCACAAATAAAATCATTTTAACTGTTACTATATGCTAAATAAATTGGATATTCATAAAGGACTTGTTTCACTGAATCCAACGGTATAAAATTTGCAAAAATCTAACGTGGCATTCAAAAGTTATAAGCATTTGAAGTTTGAATCTAAATCTGGTTTTAAATTCTGTTTTTAGTTTAAACCTTGCCACGCGTCGCATCCTTACTGGTGCATACCGCTTCGCGCGGATCGCGTTCCGTGGACCGTACGATCTAAGTGGGATCTGGCGGCTCAGATGCGCGCTTACCCTTTCGTTTAATGTTCTATCCTAACCCTACGATGCAGATCCAATGGTCCATATCATCAAGCCAGAAACGGGCGGCGCTGGCGGTGCTAACTGGCGGCGGCGCGTCTGACTACGGCGGCGTCGGCGTTCTACATCGTCCGCGAGAGGGAGAGGAGTATTACCAGGTTCGCCGGAGGCTGCTGAAGCTCGTCGTGGTACTGGCTTGCGGAGGGGCGCTCGGAGATGGGCTCTAGATCTCGTCGGAGTTGCGTCTGGCGTCGGGTGGGCGTTGTCGAAGTCGTTGCCGAAGTTCTGCGTCGTCCTAGCACGAACCAATGGGTTTAGAAGATGCGCAGGACAACTGCGAACACGCTCGGTTGAATAAGAAAGCAAGGGGCGCTCGAAACTTACTGAGATTGCTCGCCGGAGTTGGGGTGGTCGTCGGGTGCCTACGGCGTCAAGTGAACACGTCGACCTGGGGCAATACAGGATGCTCTGTTGTGGTTAGAAGGTGCGCGGGAGGTTTACTAGGCGTCTTGAACAAACCAGAGGGAAAGGGGTGCTCGAGGCTCACCTGAATCGGTCGTCGAAGTTGCTCTGTCTGCGGTGGTTTTGAGCGAGTCGGGGGCAGCCTGGGGGCGTGAGTGTGCGATTGACTGGGGGAAAATGATCGTGGGGATGTGGGGATCTTATAGCCGGTGCCTCGACAGGAAACGCCTGCGTTTAATTGCCCAATTAAGCCGCGCCATCACCGGCAGTCACTGCAGCTGCGACGTGGTCGCGGGCGAGGTTTGGGGAAGACGATGACAGCGTGTACAGGGCCCGCTCGTCAGCGATGTGCGCGAAGTGAGTGTGGGGTCTGGCTATCAGCGGCTCAGTGTGTGCGCTCGCGCGTGAGAGGAGAAAAAGAAATCCCCGGGTGGGCTTGCTGGGCTCGGTTCGTTGCTGGGCCAGAAACCTGGCGCCTGGCCCTTTTCTTTTGTTTGTTTGTTTCTTTTCTTTTTCTATTTCTATTTTCTGGAATGGTTTTTGATATGAATTCAAATCCTTTTGAATCCAAACTGTTTTGGGAATTTTTGCAGGGTTTTGTGGTTTCAAAAACAGTCATTTTAACCAAGTGATTACTTTGCAAGACTTGGTCAAGCTTGAGTTTCAAATTCAACAGAGTTTTGCTCTAGTTTGCAAATATTTGTAAAAGGATTTTGAAACTATTTCTAAATTTGGAATCTTGGTTTAAAAGTTTCACCTAATCTTTCCATCAATGGAGGCAAGCAAACAAGTATTTAAACTTTCAAATTTCAAAGGGTGATGGTCATTTAGGATAAATTGCCCACATGAAATCATAGCTCCAACTTCTGTCTCTAAATGATTTTTAGGAAAACCCTAAATGGATGAATGATGCAAAGATGATATGAATGAGTTTTGAAACTATGATTTTTGGGATGTTACACACTTGATTTGCAAATGTTTGAAAAATGGTTTTTGAAACCATTTCCATTTTGTAAAGTTTGGTTCAAATTGCACACTCAATCCATTCAACAAGGGAGACAACAAACTTGGTTGAAAACATTCAAGCTTTCAAATGGGGATGGCCATTTGATTCAAGTTTGCTCACATAAAATGATAGCACTATATGCTTCTGTTTTCTTGAAATGAGTTTGAAATTGATCTCAAATCTATATGCATGCATGAATGATATGCAATCTTTGAAATCATGAATTTAGGGATGTTACAGACCTCGACAGTGGCGGGAATCGAAGCGATGACGGCGGACGGCATCAACGCCTCCCATGCAGCTGCTTGGCTCAGGAGGAAGACAACGACGATTAGAGATAAAGAGGTACGGGCCGCACGTGGGCTGATTTGGGCTGCAGTAAGATGCACCTAGCGGTAGTTTGGGTAGAGAAGAACTCTGGGCCGGCCTGCTGCTCGAGCCTGGTCCTTTATTCTTTCTATTTTCCTTTTCTATTTTCTGTTTTGTTTTCAGATTTGTAGATTACACATTTGTTTGAAATTTTTATAGAATTTATTTGCTGGATAGTTGCAGCAATAATAAAGTGTATTTAGGGTCCTTTTATGAGTTTTTACTATAATGTTATTATTACTTTATATATATTTTTTACTTTTAACATTTTATAGGAACCTTTGTTATGAATTTAATTTGATATGATATGCCATAAACTTATTAAAGGATATACTACTACTGATTTGTGAGATGTGGGTGAGAAAAACAATTAATAACTTTAGGGTTTAAGATTTTGTTTATTATTTAGAAAATTTCTTTAAGCTATGCTTTTATTTATTTATGGATAAATGTGGTTTTATGATATCTATAAAATCATTAGAAAGGCCTCATATATAGTTAATGCCTTAATTTGGTGGTGAATAATGTTTTAACAATATTATTTATGACAATAAATATACATTGATATTTATGATTGAAATAGAAGTTAGAGTTTTTAATTGTAACTGTTTACCATGAGTTTTAGGAGTTTTAATATTCGTATATCCTTTTATAAATGTGAATAAAGGTGGATGGTTAAGACATATTGTCTTTATGTTTATGATCATGAATGATATCACCATCTAAGGTAAAATAGTGGGGTTGTTTTCTAGGCTAACTTATGAGAAAGATTTGAGATAGATAGCTCCTAAGCACATATTATTATGTTAGTTAGAAATGACAAAAATATGCTTAAGTGATTGGCTATTAGAAAATATTACTATAAGACATTGTGGAAATAAGATGATTTATCAAACATATGAGATGGATATTATGTTTGGTTATAGATTTAAGGTTTAGTGTTTACCAAGAATTCCTATCTTCCATACTTCACAATTCTTGACGTCTACTTAAGGAATTCCTTTCCTAGATATACTACTTCTTCATATCCATCATCATGTGTTAACATGATGAGCTTTACTTTACAATAATATTATTATTAATTATTTATCCTCTTAAATCCATTTGTAAATCCAATGAGCTTGACACTAAAGCTCAAAATACTTCCCTCATAGGAATATCTCCCACTTCTAGAATGCTTCTAATGACTCCAAATCCATTTGAATGATCACTCTCTTACTTCATAATTTACTTTGTAATCTCACTTATAAATCTCAGAAGCTTGTCACTGAAGCTTTTCATAATCTTTTCATATCTATACTTGGTTATATCCATTGCTCCACTAATGATAACCTCTAATCCATTTAGTTACTTATAACTCCTTTCATATACTTCGTTTATCCTCATCACCAATATTACTCCAATAGATGTATATATCAAACTACTTTCCTCAAAAGCTTACTATCCTTTAAGAGGAATAACACTACTTCAATAACTCCATGCTACTCTAGCTTCATCTTAGTCATACTATCTTATATCTACTTAACTCCAATATCTTATATTCAAACTTCACATTATATCATGGTGACTTGTCATGGCTATCCTAAAATAACATATATATACTAGGGTTTAATCATGTTATATCCACAATGTCACTTATACAT
The DNA here is from genome assembly GCA_916181665.1 of Avena sativa. NCBI lineage: Eukaryota > Viridiplantae > Streptophyta > Magnoliopsida > Poales > Poaceae > Avena > Avena sativa. Next base: position 29,121,069 of record OV702283.1, read on the forward strand.
GATATAATCATTCACTCTTAGTGACTTGAGCATGATCATTACAATCCTTTGATCCTTTATGGCTTAGGTTTCCAGTTGGCTAATCAAGGACTTCATCAATACAACATTATAGTTGTATATAATTATCTTATGAATATCTCTATTGGATTAACAGATATTGTTCATTGATTGTGACTACTTGATCCAATAGGATTCCTCCTTGGTAACTATCTTCAATATTCATCCTTATGATCCTCTTTGTTACCACATATATCTTTATTTCAAATAACTCTTCTATCACCATTCAGGAGTGAGTTAACTCCATCAATTATCATATTGATTTGATTCTCTTCAGACACTCCCATCCTATAAATGATATCTTGAACTAGCACTACTAATTACCTCTTCTTGATTCTTTCTCAAAAGACTTTAAAGTGTATGCTATGATAAATACAAGAGTTGACAGATCAAGAATTGTTAAATCAATAGTTGATTACTCAACATTGATGAACAACAGATATTAGGATAAGGTTCAATAGAGATGATAAGGATTGTTATGGAAAGGAAGATCTATGGTGAATGGTCTTGACTTGGTTTCCTTCCTACTCCATATAACAAAAGAGTTAGGTGGAAGTGTTACCATCATCCACATGGTAGAAATGCATGAGATTAAGATAGGTCAAGAGTTAGTTATTAAATTCTTGTTACTTGAGTTGTATTCTAAACTTGGTATTCATGAGTTGTTATAAGGAATACTATAATATGATCTCTTAAGGATCTTATATTAATCATTAAGCAATGTTTAGTATTTTAGTTTTATTACATTTGATCTACCCTTAGATCAAATTATCATTACCCAAAATAAGGGTTTCGCAAAGGTCATATTGAAACTTATCGCAGTCAACTTGATAATCTACTTCAATTCCATCAAGTTGAGAGAAGCTTCAATCACTTTGACAAGTTTTATTCAAAAGCGCGGAAATTATTCAGATTTCCTATGCATGAATGCAATGCACACATATGTGTTCATCTTATTTCTAAGCTCTAATGTTGGGATGTTACAGACTCTCCCCCTTAAAATAAACTTCGTCCTCGAAGTTCATAAACTCTTACGTTTTAGAGTAAGGAATTGACTTGTGTTGGTTATGACATTTCTCAACTCCATGGTAACCTCAAATGGAAATAATTCTAGTATTCCATATCCAGATCCTTTTCTTGAATTCTCATCATACTCAACAATCTTCAACTTGTTGTCTTCAATACGCCAAAGTTCCTTTTACTTTCATCCCTTAGGAATATGTTTTCATTATGGAATCCTTAAATTGGAGTTTCTTTTTTAGTTCATTTCCCGGATTAGGCATCCTAATCCAACATTTTTACTAGATCATCGGCTTCCTTATTATACTATATAAAGTCTAGGAAGTCTCACTGAAAACAGGGTTTTAATTTTTATTATATAATAGTTGTGGCCATAAGACTAAACTTTTTCGTTTGTCATTGTATGGTTTATACTGGTATTCCTTTCAAAAATTGGTTTTGAACACATTTAGTCCATACCCATTAGAATTTCTTGTTTCTATACACATGTCCAATTGGATGTGCTTTATTCCTTCTTAAGGATCACTTAAGAGTTGTTTCCTCTAGAATGAGTCTATTGGGATTAATCCATTTTATCATCTTCAAGTTTTTACCTTACCACGCCTTATATAATCTTCTGTCACCACCTTAAGTACTTCTTCAAATTCCATTTATTAATTGCCTTAAGATTTGAGTACTACTATCTTGAAGTAAACTTCGATCTTTCATCCTGACATACTTCTGAAAGTACTTTAATAATGATGAATTCTTTTACCTTATGAAAATAAGGCTTAATGTTTTCATAGATTAGTACTTCTTCTCCAACCTTTACATGGAAAATCAAAGAGCAATTCTTTCATTTTATTGTTTACTCTCCCCCTTAGGGTTTACTAATGGTCTCTAAACTGCCTTATAGTAACCATTGGCTTCATAACTCGAATGTTGGTCTTTGTTCAACTACATTTTACCTATTTATGGTTTCACGAAAGAGAATACGGTATACCCACACAATCATGGATCTCTGAAGTGAATCTTCCAACTTTATTTATCTTACTTACTATTTGGACATTCTCTTTTTGGTAGGTTTGATTTCGCGAATCGTCTTGGAAAATGATCGCTTTAATTTACATACCCCTTTATGCACTTAACTTAGGCCAATTTTATGCTCTTTATGCAATACTAAGATGATATGGTTAACTAGGTTAACCAAATACCAACTACATACCAAATACCAGCTGCCGACCATCCTAGGGTATATGTATTACCCTACGAGTTTTAGACATACTGCTGGCATTCTCTCTGAATTGTCAGAGCTTGAATACCATTTTGGTTCCAAATCTTCTTCTTTGTACTTATTCCTGATACTTCCATGAACTTGGTACTACTACTTCATTAACTTCTTAACAACGTCACCTACTTTGGGTGAACTTTAAGTTCATCACTTCTTATGGCTCCATATATTTTCTACACTAATCTTCCTTCTTATTACTGTTTAGTAATGATCTAAACTTTATTCATCCTTCAAATTGTGTTAATACTCCTTATTCCTGGCTTCACTATTCATGTAAGTCTTCATGTTGATCTTCGGAACTCGTCACTCCCTTACACGGATTCCCGTTTCTATCTAGGTCTATAGCATCAAGTAATAACTGGATGTTGCACATGCATTTGCACACTAAGTGAAACTTCATGTACAAATCTTGTCAATCAAGAAGATCCAAGTAAAACCAATAAATCCAAATGTGGTACATATAACACACAATATTCTAAGCCCGAAATATAATAGTTGAGTATAATATCTCTAAAATTCAGGTTTAGTTGTGTAGTATATGACACCTCCTCATATAGGTTTACAGCGTGATACTTAGCACATAGGTTCAAACTTTTCTTTATCTCAATATTTACCCAAATTGCTCAATTGCAACAGGATAATTTTAAACAAAGTGGTCTCAATTTGGTTTTGACTAACCTTTGGTCTCACTTTTGGAATGACTAGCTATAACCAACCTTTCTTTATTAATAAACTAACCTCACATGATCTCTCGAAAGCACTAACCAGACTCTTAAACCAGAGATTACTAGAATTTTTTTCTAGCACCTATGACTTCTATCATAGTTCTACCATGTGATTTTCTTACTTTTTCTTCAAAATAATTTATTAATTACTTTTTATTTTTACACCTACATCATGGTTTCGGAGCTAATCTCACCATGATCTTGTTATGTTTTACCTCTTTATCATGATTCAAGAGCTAACCTCACCATGACGACTTTGTTTCTCATTACACTATCATTTATTCTTATCATAATTTCACTCCTTCACGTAGAATTCTCAAGTGAACCTCGCCTAATTAACTACCCATTATAACTATACATGCTCTAATGGTCTTCATTACATTATCTATTGTTATCAATCAATAAGATTTTACTATCTACCTTCGATTCTATGGTAACGCTACACCATTTGAATTACTTCAATTAACATACTAAACTTAATTCAACTCTACTACGACCAATTGGCTTTCCTCAAGTATCTTGGTGGGTTATATGTTTTTCGGAAGACTCTAAATAACACTTCACTGAGAGAATATGGATAACTACTTCTAAGAAAGAATGACTTAAGTATATGGTGACAAAGTTATCCTCAATTGGATACTCATCACAACTCATAAGAATATTTGGTTTATATAAGATGGCTCCTATAATCACTATCCAACTTATAGATCTTCCAAAAAAGGTTTTAATCCTAAGATCAAAGCATATGCTCTGATACCAACTGCGGTGACCCAGCATACCACTGTGTCATTGGCATAACACCAATGAAACACCGTTCACTAGTATTACATCCCTCAGAGTGGTACAACAGAAACACAGCAGGTCCAAGACATGACTATAGGTTACAACTCGACTCTTTACAAAAGATCCAGAGAACACTCTAGGTTAAAAAGAGAAAAAGAAACTTCTTACAAAGAAGAATAAGAAATATTCAACTTAAATCTATCATACCTGTAAAACTAGTATCTTAACTAATGGGCTTGCATTGCTGCTATTGCAATACTTTACAGAATTAGGTTATATGGCTAGAGATTATATTCCTATCTAATCAGCAACTTCATCTTCACTTTAGTTTATGTATAAGTTGACTTCATTGAAGAACTTGAACTGTTGATGACGATTACCTTGAGCATAATTTGATGTAGACGTCGTCTGTATTGGCTTCAGAATCTAGCAAGGGTTAAGAAGATACGTTGAGTACGAGCGTACTCAGCAAGTTCACTAGAGAGAAGTCTTTGATGCACTATATCTACAGCCACAGACCATAGATCATAGGCAATGTAGGTTTTCGTAAACATTTCTTCAAAGATTGCTTTTATTCTGAAAAGCTATGTCCGTCAGCCTTCACAGGTTTACCAGAACTTTCATGGAGTTCCTTTCCTGCCGCGTTCGTAGCTCCTTCCCGAAACAGGGAGTAACAAGTTACAGTTCTTACACTCTACAGAGGTGCGTTATTTTACCCATGAGAGATCTTAGCTTTGTTGCACATCTGGGCCGCGAACCCGTTCACACTTCCTTGGTATGAGGCCCAGACTAAGATTCAAGCCAATCACTGCCCTTTCTCGTCACCCCACATAGAACACGTCCCCACAAGCAGAACGACCTCTGTTAATCTACATAGAAGTTAACTATGGTTGACTCCTTGTGGACTCCACTGAGAATACGGAACCTGATCGCCCCCATCAATTATGAGGACATACCTACGACGGTCTTACTCAGGGATAGTCTAGACACCAATATCACGGGGAACTAAGGGGTCCCACCCATGCCGAGTCTCTCATTTACATAAGTGTCACGAGATGGACATCTTGTTCATGTGAAAGGAGGAAGATTGTAACATCCCAAAAATACTAAACTTGGATCATCAAATTTAGGGTTAACAAAAAAAAACTTTGCTAAATAAAATTATGGAAGCATGCATGTGAGTATGCATTTCATTTTGAATCCTTTTGAACCAACTTGTTTGTGTGTTCCATTGCTTGTAAATGGATGCTTAGGTGAAATAAACATCATCTAAACATTTCCCACACTTTTCCCAAAGACAAGTAAATCAAAACAAATAAAATAAGGGAATGGTCATTTTGACCAATTTAACTCCCATGCCTACTATGGCTGTCCCAAACTTTCAGAACTTAACAGAAACTGTCACATCCCAAGATTTTCCAAATCTTGTAATGTGAAAAATAAAGGAATAAAATAAAACTTTGTTGATTTTCAGGGTGAGAAGAAACTTTTTGAATCCAATTGGAAACTTTCAAAACCTATTTGGATCAAATAAAATCCTAAAGGGATTTAAAAGGATAAATAAACATAAAACTTCAAAATATTTAAAATTACTATTTTTTGATCTTTTAATAAAATATTTGGTTTTCAAAAGAAAAGGTAGATTTATAAATAAGGATTATTTTATAGAGCCAAATTAAACCTTGGCCAAGCTTTTGAAATAAAATATTTTGTTTTGATTAAAAGAGTAAAGGTTTATTTAAATAAAATAATGAGTGTTTATTAATAAACCAAATTTATTAAAGTAAAGGCTTTTCCCATTTTAATTAAACATCAAAAACTTATTAAATTATTTTAAATAAGTTTTCCAAGTATTTATTATTTTCAAATAAAACCTACTGAATAGTTTTGGTACTATTTTAGATTTCAAATGGAGTTTTTAAATAAATCAAAACCCATTTGATTTAATAACTAAGGTCCATTTATTTAATTATTAATGGGTCCTAAAAAGAATAAAATTATTTTATTTTGGGACTTGGGTTTGTGTTGTTAAGCAGGACCAAAACTCAATACAAAGTTTGGTGGAAGTTGTTTTGATTTGGTTGTTTGAATTGATTGTTTGAATTTCAAAACAGAAATTGAATTGGAAAAATAAAGAAGATTCAGAACAGAAAAAAATAGAGCAAGGACGGCCCAACCCAACCTGGCCCACTAAGCCCAACAGCCCACCTCCTCTTTTCCCTCCCGAAGCGTTTTCTTTCACTCGAACTCACACCCACACAGACGCAGACATGTGGACCCCAACTCCCCTCTCTCACTCCGCTGACGAAACGGTCCCACACCCGAGCTTTCTTCCTCACCCGCCGCGACCTCTTCTTCCCCAAACCACGTCGCCGTTTCTGCCAAATAACTGCACGCTTGATTCCTCATAACCACGCGTTGAATCAGCCCCGTGACCGCACGCATTTAAGCATCCCTCTCCCCTCTCTGATCTCCCTCACTCGCCAGACCTTCCTTGCCCCCAGGCTGTCTCCAATTTCTTCTGCACCGCCGCCTTCTCCGACGAGGTTCTTGGCCAATTCCGGCAGCACCGCATCGCCCCTTACCTCCCCAAGCACACGGGCAAGTTCCCCAGGCCCTTACGCATCCTTCTACATCCGCAGCTCGCTCACACGCGCCTCTGAGCGTCGGCAACGACGACAGCTGAACATCGCCGCTGTCTGCCTCGACACCGGCGAGTTTTCCTGGTGAGTCTAGACCGCCCCTTACCCCCTCTTGGATACTCACAAGATCGCGGCATCCATATGAACCTGACGGTGCCTTTTGTTTGCCTTAGCACGCTGTGTATCGTCGCCCCCGTCAACGTCTGACCACACCCGAGGCCCAGCTCAACTCCGGTGAGCAATCCGCGACACCACCGTGCGCCCCTCGACGAGATACTACCACCTTGAGCTTCCCCAAGCTTCGGCGAACTCGGTGAGCATCTCCCCAGCCTCTCTCGTTTCCTGCATCGCCAGCACCGCCACCATCTGACCGCTCCGCCGCTCGCCGTCGCGCCAGCGCCGCTGCTTAGTGGTCGAACGCATAGCAACCGTAGGATCTTAATCGTAGTGCTGCGATAGAACGTGAACGAAAGGGTACCTTTTGATCTGCACCGTGCGTAGCCACTTATATCTGACGGTCCAGGAATATTGATCCGTGCGAACCGGTACCGCCCAATAGTATTGCGCCGCGTGGCACCAGTTCTGTTTAAAACAAAGTTTGAATCTGATTTAGATGCAAATTTGAAAACCTCATAACTTTTGATCCACGCGTCCAAATTTTGCAAACATTATATCAATGGAATCAGCAAGACAAGCCCTATCCAACCATGCCTTTTGTTTAGTAAAAAGTTTCTGTTAAATTGCTTGTTTTTGCAGAAACTTGTGTATGCTTGTTTAGGTCATAAAAATTATTCAAAAATGATTTTGGGGATAAAATCTTTTGCAAATGGTGTGTTTTGAACCTACTGACCATAGGAAACACTTTGTGGATTCAAAAATGTATTTGGAGAAACAAAATAATGAATCCTTGATTTAAACCAATTCTAGCCAAATAAAAATATGGTTTATTTATTAAAAATGGTTTTGGAAGAAAACCTTTTGGGAAATGTTTTGTTTCAAACTCTCTGACCCTAAACACAAAGTTTTATGGTTTGAAAACATATTTTGTGAACCCTATAGATTAATGCCTTAGTAAAAACATTTCTACACCACATAAAATGATACCTTGTTTTGAAAATGGTTTATAAAGTGAAACCTTTTGCAAATGACTTTGCCACTTTATAAAATGACCATTAGGTGTTTTCAAATGTTTATTACCCATTAGAAACCCCTTTTACAAATAAAACAATCCTTTTGCATGCTTGCATGTATTGTTTTGTTTATTATTTTATGTGATGTTTTGCTTGATTGGTAGATTGAAATATTATTTGCTTGATTGATTTGTAGTGACTTGAAGTGTGTGAACATTGCAAAGATCAAGGAGTGAACCTATACTCTACCAAAAAGGCAAGTGATGCTTCATACTTTTGTCCCATTACTTTCATTATGCATTAGTGATTTTTCTAAGTAAAACTTGCATGGAATTTTGCTAAGTATAAACCTTGCTATGGGAAAACCTAGTAGATGAAACCTTAGTAGAAATTTTCCTAAGTTAAGATTCCTACTAATATCAAGCTTAGCTTAGCTTATATAAAACAAGGGTGGAATATACATTCATACTATGGAAAAATTTCTAAGTCTGAGGACTTGTGTTTTTGTTTAATAAAACAACTAAATTAATGAATCACATGGGTGGAATGGTAATTGCTTGGTGGTTTTTGGTCGAGTGGTTCACAAGGCCCATGTTTATGGTTTACCTTGTGTATCTCACTTGTGGATGGCCACCCAGGAACAAAGAGATTTGAGATGTCAAATGTTGAGAAGCTTCAAGTGCAACCACTTGGCATTATGGGCTCTGCCTGGATCATATAGGTTGCTAGAACTTAGCCATTTGGACAGTTGGTGGTAGTGGGAATGATAGGTTGGAGCGCGTATATTTGGTCTAAGGAAAGGCTTCTGAAAGATCTTGTCTTGGTGAAACCAAGTCTTGTGGGGAAAGTGCACCACCTCTACAGAGTGTAAAATCTAAGTACTTAGCCATGTCCCTGGTGAAGGACAATTTGAGCATCAAGACATGGAAGCTATCAAGAATCTCATCATCCAAATTTCTAAGTTAAAAACTTGTGGTTGAACAAGGGTTAAAGGATCTTCAATCTTTGATTGGGAGATACCTTGGGAAAGTATATTATGTCAAAGCAAAAAAAAACTTAGTGTTTTCAAATGATAAGGAAAATCTATTTTGAGCAAAGCAAGCCTAAGCTCCACTTAGCCAAATGCATATAGATGATAGACTCCACTATACTACCATAGTATCACTTGCCAATACAATTCAAATGTATTGACCCTTGTGGCTGTAACTTGTTATGTTGCAGGTTTGATTGATTTAGTGAAGTGTGTTGATTAGGATTACAAAGTCTACAACCAACATGTCTGCATGTGGCACTTTGAAGATGAAGGACCCCATGCTTATAGATATTCTGCTGCAATGTAATGTAATAGCCAAATGAGCTATGTAAGATGTAATAAAATTATGTTATTCCTGGTTATAAAGTTGTATTATGACCTTTGTTTCTTGATATTACATCTTAACTGTGGATGCTAGCTATTGATCCAGGGACTAGCATTGTAAACACAGGGATCTCTACCTTATTAAAGGTTGGGAACCTTAGAGATGGTATCAGAGCATTGTGTTGCCTGTAGGATTTGTAACCCTAGGATTGGACAAAACCCCTTAGAAAAATAAGAGTTGTATTTGTTCCAAAACTTATTTACAAACAATCTTGTAAACTCTTTCCTCAGCCATTTTGGTTTTGATTCTACATCTCTTCTATTTCAAACTTGATGGAAAAACCTACCCCATGGCCAAAGACTTCACCATGTGCAAAGGACATCTTCAACTCTAATGACTTCAACATCTTCAACTCTAATGACTTCAACATCTTCAACTCTAATGACTTCAACATCTTCAACATATTCACCAAGGACTTCAACCTTGGATATCACTAAGGACAAGTGAGACAAGAAATCTTGCTCAAGATTTGGAGACTAAGGAAACACAACTTAGAAGGAGCCATCAACACCTTTGAAGTTTTTATGACCAAGAGTTTTTCCCAAGGAAACCATGATCTCATGGAAGAAGAATCAACCAAGAAAGATGGAAAGATCTCAAGTGAACCATATAGATGGACCACCATATTTAGTTAAGTCAAACACACCAACTTATGTGGTGTAACAAAAATATTTTTGGTTGCCTAATAATATGCTTGAAACTTGATGTTTGAGTGTTTGTTTGTGATTGCTTGCACATTGCTTGTGTGAACTGTGTTGTGTGTGATTAGAATCCTTAGAGATATTTTGCCTATTCTAATCTCAATTCAACCCAAACAGATGACTTCTCTAAGAGACTCCAACATCAAGGTTGATGACACCAACAACAACCAAGAGGACAACATGAGAGAACTTATAGCAACCCAAAACCAGTTGAGCCAAGAGACAACTCAGCTTTTAGCCAACAACAATGGACTAGACCCAGCCATACAAAGGATTTTGAAACTTCAATCCCAATTGTTGCAAGGATTGGTTACTCAAATGATCAACATGAGAGAAAACTTTTCCCAAGGAGCTAATGATAACAAGGATGACAAAGATGTTATTCTGGAAGGAACCCAAGCTTGCAATATTTGTGGAGACAAGGATCATACATCCAAAGAGCATGAAGATCAATGCCCCAAGAAGAGAGAAAGATTTCCCACCTTTGAGGTGAGATGTGAAGAGCATGAACTAGAAGAACTCCTAGCTTTGGAGAAACCCAAGAAAAAGAAGAAATGCCCCAACCCTAGCAAGAAGGATATTACTCAAGAACAATGTTACACTTGCAAAGAGATGGGACACTATGCCAATGAATGCCCAGAAAAGAAGAAGAACCAAAGAAACAAACAAGAGGCAATGATACCAAAGGAAAAGAAAGATGCCAGCCAAGTGATGTGTTTCAAATGCAAGGAGCTAGGCCACTATGCAAACTTCTGTCCAGAAAAGATGAAGCACAAGATAAACCAGCCTATGAAGGATCTCAGCCTTGTCACATGTTTCAAGTGTTAAAACAAAGGACACTATGTAGATGTTTGCCCAGAGAAGTTTCCCCAGGATCCCAAGAAGGCCAATATGTAATTTAGTTGGAAAATTTAAGGGTGGTAGTACCTGTAACATCCCTAAAATCATGATTCAAAACTCATACATATCATCCATGCATCCATCATCATTTAGGGTTTTATCTCAAAATCATTTCAAAAACAGGAACAAAGGTTGCTCATTATTTGATGTATGAAAACCCTAGCCTTGTGCTACATGCTATGAGAAAGGTGCTGTTATTCATTTAGGATGTTTTGAATTCAAACTTAAGTGATTTCAAAATCTTGGGCAAAGTTTCAAAACAAAATATGGAATAAAACCAAAGTTATGCCTATTATTATATCTCCAAAAAGGCTTGGTTTTATTGTATTATTTTCAAATAACCCAAGTAGGTCTGAGTGAATAGAGGTGTTTGACACTTATTTGGGTGCAAGAATCACTGTACAAAAAGCTAGAACAGGTTTGAATTCAAACTTATTTGAATTGGAGTTTGAAAACCATTTCTAGAAAATCAATCAGAAAAAGAAAAGGAGTAAAGAAGAAAAAAAATAGACAGCCAGCCAATCTGGCCGACCCAGCCCAACACGGCCCAACTAGCCCAGCAGCTCCCACCCCGCGAAACGTTTTCTTTCACCCGCCCCCGCACCCACCAGCTCCCTGACAGGCAGGACCCACTCCCCCTCCTCCTCTCTCGCTGACAACCGCGGCCCACGCGGGTACCGTCGTCTCCACCCCCACGACTGGTTCATCCCCAAATTGAAGCCGGCCGTTTCCTGTTGATTTGCGCAGCTTCAATTCGCGTAAATGCACGAGTAAATATTGCTCGTATCTTGGCTACTTAAACCCCCTCCGCCCCCTCTCCATTCTCCCCCAAACCCCAAGCCCAGAGCGCCCCCAGGCTGCACGAATTGCTCACCGCAACCCCGCTATCTCCGACGAGCTGCAGCCACGATTCCGGCCAACTACGACCACCCCTCTGCTTCTGGTTCACACAAGCAGGCTCCATTTGACCTCGCGCACCTCCCAGTACCACTAGCTCGCCCGCGCGTGACCCAGAACGTCGGCAACGCAAGCGACTGAGCGCCACCGTCTTCGGCTTCAACACCGTCGAGCTCCTCTGGTAAGATCAGACCGCCCCAAACCTTCTCCTTCACGCACGCATCTTCTCCGTGATCTTCTGCATCTGACCAAACCTTCTGTTTGCCTCCTCGTGACCGACAGCGTTGTCTTCGACCTCGAACAGAGCCGACCATCGCCAGACCCTACTCCGGCGAGCAATCCACCGCAACCCTGAGAGCCCCTTGCCGAGCCGTTCGTACGTTGAGCATCACCACGTCCTTGCGATCACGGTGAGTACCTTCCCTACCCTTCTGGCTTCCTGTATCGCCGGCACCGCCACCATCTGGCCGTCGCCGCCGCGCACAGCCGTTAAGCGCCGCCAGTTAGTGCCTTGCTGTTTGCGTCCGTTAGATCCAAATCGTAGGGCTAGGATAGATTATAATCGAAGGGGTATCGCATGCCTCTGCACCGCTAGATCTAAGTTAGATCCTACGGTCTGCGTCTGTCGATCCAAACGAATCGGTACGCGCCAGTAATATTGCGACACGTGGCTAGGGTTGATTTAAAAACAGAATTCAAAAACAGATTTAGATCCAGATTTCAAATGGCTATAACTTGAGATTCCCATGTTAGATTTTTGAAAATTTTATATCGTTGGAATCAGTGAATCAAGGCCTTTCTGAATCTGCAATGTGTTTAACAAATAGTATCTGTTAAAATGACTTTGTGTGCAGAAACATGTTTAGGTCCATTTTGGGCATAGTTTTTGTTTAGCAAATTGTTTTAGAGCTAAATAAGTTTAGTTAGCAAACTTTGTGACTTGTTTTGTTTCTGTATCATGCACTTGCTTGGTAGAGTTTTCAAAAAACATCACTTAGTAATTTCTTGCATGCATGCATTCATATTTTTGTTTGTATATAAATTGTGTGTAATTGTATGCTACAAATTTTGTGTAGATTTTGCTAGTGACTGTGAAGAGTGCTACTCTCCCCATTACCAAGGAAAGTGATACTACATGATATTTCCACCCTTTATTTTGAATAAGCATTAGAATTATTTTTGCTAAGTCTTGCATGCTACTTTTGCCAAATGCTATGTTGGGAAATCCTATGTAGTGTAGAATTGTAGAATTGCTAGGGAATTTTCCTAAGTTAAGTTACTATGCCATGCTTAGCCTAGCTAGTAGAAAACAAGGGTTGGTAAAGTATGTACATGCTATGGTGAAAATAATTCTAAGTCCTTTGGGACTCATGCTTTTCTTAATAAAAAAACTAAGTCAATGAACTTCCTGGGTGGAATGGGACTTGAATGGTGGTTTTTGGTTGAGTGGTTACACAAGGCCATGGATTTGGCTTGTGTATCTCACTTGTGGTATGCCACCCAGACACAAAGGGATTTGGAGGCCAAGTGTTGAGAAAGCTTACAGTGCAACCACTTGGCAATATGGGCTCTGCCTTGATCATATAGGTTGCTAGAACTTAGTCATTTGGACAGTTGGTGGTAGTGGGATGATAGGTTGGAACGCGTCCATTTGACTAAGGAAAGGCTTCTGAAAGGTCCTGTCTTGGGAAACCAAGTCTGGTGGGGAAAGTGCACAACCTCTGCAGATGGAAAATCTAAGTACTTAGCCAAGTCCATGGCAATGGACAACTTGAGCATCAAGACATGGAAGCTACAAGAATCTCATCACTCCAACTTCTAAATAAAACTTGTGGGTGAACAAGGGTGAAGGACCCCAATGTCTATTGGTGGTTTCTTGGGAAGTTTTTGACAAAGAAAAACTTAGTGATTTCAACTAATAGGAAAAATCTATTTTGAGCAAAGCAAGCCAAGCTACACTTAGCCAAAATGCATATAGTAATATAGTCCACTTAAAATTGACTAAGGTACCACTTGCCAATACTATTCCAAAGTATTGACCCTCTGTGGCTGTAACTTGTAATGTTGCAGGTTACTCCGATGATGACTAGGAGTCATGAGTCTACACTCAACATGCTTGCCTGTGGCACATGAAGATGAAGACTTATGTTTATTTACTTATTCCAAGAACTCTTGTATTAGGCCTATGGCCCTGAGTTGTAAAAGACTATGTTTTATCTCTGGAATGAATGTAATAAATGACCTTTGTATCTGTGTACTTCATCTTAAACTGTGGATGCTAGCAATGATCCAGGGACTAGCATTGCAATCACAGGGATCCTTTTCCTTTACAAAGGAGGGGTCTTACAGATGGTATCAGAGCACTGTGTTGCCTGTAGGATTATGACCCTAGAATTGGAAACCACTAAGGAAAATTTTTCAACTACTTCTACACTTGTCTATTCTTCTCGTAAGCTTTTCTAATCTTCTCATTCTCATCTCCATTTGTTGATGAACTCCATCAACGAAGCCATGAAGAAAGGACCACTCATGACCATGACCTTGGAGTGTGAAACTGAGTTTCCCAAAATTCTCAAGGACCTCATGGTGGCAATGGAAGCACATGGTGCAGTTGTTTACAAAGGCTTTCCAGTGATGGATGAAGGTGTGGAGTATTGGTGGGTGCAACTTCACTTGTATAAAAACAAGGAAGACAACCACAAAGAAAGAGGATTCTGCATGTACACCAACACTATGATGCACACCACATTCTTTGAGTCAGCAAGAGAAGCAGCTTGGAGGACTATCAAAGAACTAAGTGCTAGAGTCAAGTGCAGAATGATCAACCTCCAAAAGGACTTAGAGAAAGAGAAGGAACTTACTCAAGAGTTGGAAGCCACCAACCAAACCTTAAGGGGAGATATTATAGACTTAGTGATGGAATCATGTGAACAAGATAGGTGGATTGCCTCTAGGAACATTGTGTTAGCCAACAGATCCAGTGAGATAGGATTGTAAACGCACTTCGTTAGTTGGACCACCACCTATCACCTTATTTTCCAAAATGATACCTTAAATAAGTTTGGACATCCACAATAGATCCAGTGCGCTTGACAAGATCTCCTTCTTTAATAGCGGTATCACTACCAAAGACAACAATACCGACATTCTCATTCTCAAGATTCAAGGCTATTCCTTTCACACCGACCTTGATTGATGTAATGGAGTCATGTATGCATGACTTGTGTGATTTTGTGTTCCATGGATATGTATGAAATGTTTGTCTTGTTTCATCTTAAATTGTGTTGTCCTAACTTTTCTATCTTATAAATAGATGCCTATTACCATCAGCACTGTTGAGGAGTTCCAGGTTACCCGTTTTGGTCCTCGTATTGTTGAGCTTACCACTTTGCTCAATCTCCCTCTTCCCACCATCATGGTGCACCCACTCACCAAGTTCGAGAGGAAGGACCTCTGGGGCTTCAAGGTGAACCAGCCCGGACGCCAGACGGAGCCTACTACGGAGGCCATCGTCTTCAAGCTTATGCACGATGACAGGGAGAGAGGCATGGAGGTCGTCATGCAGGACCTGATAGGGCGTCTGTTAGGCCGTCACTCCCGACAGGTTAGAGGCACCCACTTTCACGTCTTCGGAAGACGTGATGATGATGGAGAGTCCATCGACTTTGAGGACGACTCGAGGGACGCAGCAGAGCCGATACGTCTCTATCTCCAGGACTTAGAGTCTCTCATCAGGCACGTGGACACGGACAGGACCAACGTCATGCTCAGCAATGACGAGCTCCAGGTGCAGCTTCGCGAGAAGGACAAGCTTTTCGCACAGCAGGACGAGATAGTCAAGGAAATGGAGACGAAGTTCGAGACCCAGGACCGCAAGTTCAAGAGTCAGGAGAAACGCGTCCAGGATAGGAACAAGAAGATCCGGGACATGACTGAAGAACTAAAGTCCAAGGATTTCGAGCTAGAGCAGCAGCAGATGGTGATCGAGAGGCTTCGCTCCCAGAAGAGGGCTCTCAAGGCCAAGATCGATTCCTTGACCACTACGATTGAGGAGAACAAGACCGCGATGGCGAACGCAGGTCTTACTTTTTTCGAGGAGGAGATTGATGCTGATGAGTAGACTTGACTACTCGTTTATCTTTTATTATCGTACTTGCTATTTGTGAACTTGTTATTGGACCATCCGACATGTGGATGGCTTGCCACTTGTGTGTTTTATTTCGAGAACTTGGTTATTCTGTTGTTGAGCTTTTATCCTTGAGTTGCATGCTATGTGTTTGCTTGTGATGTATTGTGCATAAAACATCTAAACGAAAGGGTACCTTTTGATTTGCACCGTGCGTAGCCACTTAGATCTGACGGTCCAGGAAGATTGATCCGTGCGAACCGGTACCGCCCAATAGTATTGCGCCGCGTGGCACCAGTTCTGTTTAAAACAAAGTTTGAATCTGATTTAGATGCAAATTTGAAAACCTCATAACTTTTGATCCACACGTCCAAATTTTGCAAACTTTATATCAATGGAATCAGCAAGACAAGCCCTATCCAACCATGCCTTTTGTTTAGTAAAAAGTTTCTGTTAAATTGCTTGTTTTTGCAGAAACTTGTGTATGCTTGTTTAGGTCATAAAAATTATTCAAAAATGATTTTGGGGATAAAATCTTTTGCAAATGGTGTGTTTTGAACCTACTGACCATAGGAAACACTTTGTGGATTCAAAAATGTATTTGGAGAAACAAAAGAATGAATCCTTGATTTAAATCAATTCTAGCCAAATAAAAATATGGTTTATTTATTAAAAATGGTTTTGGAAGAAAACCTTTTGGGAAATGTTTTGTTCAAACTCTCTGACCCTAAACACAAAGTTTTATGGTTTGAAAACATATTTTGTGAACCCTATAGATTAATGCCTTAGTAAAAACATTTCTACACCACATAAAATGATACCTTGTTTTGAAAATGGTTTATAAAGTGAAACCTTTTGCAAATGACTTTGCCACTTTATAAAATGACCATTAGGTGTTTTCAAATGTTTATGACCCATTAGAAACCCCTTTTACAAATAAAACAATCCTTTTGCGTGCTTGCATGTATTGTTTTGTTTATTATTTTATGTGATGTTTTGCTTGATTGGTAGATTGAAATATTGTTTGCTTGATTGATTTGTAGTGACTTGAAGTGTGTGAACATTGCAAAGATCAAGGAGTGAACCTATACTCTACCAAAAAGGAAAGTGATGCTTCATACTTTTGTCCCATTACTTTCACTATGCATTAGTGATTTTTCTAAGTAAAACTTGCATGGAATTTTGCTAAGTATAAACCTTGCTATGGGAAAACCTAGTAGATGAAACCTTAGTAGAAATTTTCCTAAGTTAAGATTCCTACTACTATCAAGCTTAGCTTAGCTAATAGAAAACAAGGGTGGAATACACATTCATACTATGGAAAAATTTCTAAGTCTGAGGACTTGTGTTTTTGTTTAATAAAACAACTAAATTAATGAATCACATGGGTGGAATGGTAATTGCTTGGTGGTTTTTGGTTGAGTGGTTCACAAGGACCATGTTTATGGTTTACCTTGTGTATCTCACTTGTGGATGGCCACCCAGGAACAAAGAGATTTGAGATGTCAAATGTTCAGAAGCTTAAAGTGCAACCACTTGGCATTATGGGCTCTGCCTGGATCATATAGGTTGCTAGAACTTAGCCATTTGGACAGTTGGTGGCAGTGGGAATGATAGGTTGGAGCGCGTCCATTTGGTCTAAGGAAAGGCTTCTGAAAGATCTTGTCTTGGTGAAACCAAGTCTTGTGGGGAAAGTGCACCACCTCTGCAGAGTGTAAAATCTAAGTACTTGGCCATGTCCCTGGTAAAGGACAATTTGAGCATCAAGACATGGAAGCTATCAAGAATCTCATCATCCAAATTTATAAGTTAAAAACTTGTGGTTAAACAAGGGTTAAAGGATCTTCAATCTTTGATTGGGAGATACCTTGGGAAAGATTATTATGTCAAAGCAAAAAAAAACTTAGTTTTTTCAAATGATAAGGAAAATCTATTTTGAGCAAATCAAGCCTAAGCTCCACTTAGCCAAATGCATATAGATGATAGACTCCACTATACTACCATAGTATCTCTTGCCAATACAATTCAAATGTATTGACCCTTGTGGCTGTAACTTGTTATGTTGCAGGTTTGATTGATTTAGTGAAGTGTGTTGATTAGGATTACAAAGTCTACAACCAACATGTCTGCCTGTGGCACTTTGAAGATGAAGGACCCCATGCTTACAGATATTCTGCTGCAATGTAATGTAAGCCAAATGAGCTATGTAAGATGTAATAAAATTATGTTATTCCTGGTTATAAAGTTGTATTATGACCTTTGTTTCTTGATATTACATCTTAACTGTGGATGCTAGCTATTGATCCAGGGACTAGCATTGTAAACACAGGGATCTCTACCTTATTAAAGGTTGGGAACCTTAGAGAAACTTTTCTGGATCTTTGCACCCCTTGATTGTACTCATAACAAAGTATCAAGGCCCACTTTGTGATCATCCAGAAACTTTCAAATGCATAGTTTAATTGACAATTCAAAATTGAATCTTTATCATATGGGAAGATCCCACTTTTTGAAAAACCACTCATACAAGCTCAACTTTCAAAACCCAAGCATCTATAGACTCACCAGCACCAACCTAGCACACCCACCAAAAATCTTTTCAAAATTCAAAACTTGAGTTCTTGCGGCCATTTCATCAAACACTTGGCAGACCCAAATCAAACAAAATCCAAACACTATTGTGAGCAGTGATTGAAGCCTAACTTGTTCCCTCTCTGGTTACAACTAGGTTTTAGTAGATCATCTAGCTCAATTGCACACCCTTAGCATCACTGTAAGCTTGGCATTGCCATCAATGGTGAGCAGGCCGAATGCACCCTTGTCACCCCCAGGTCGACAGCAAGCTAGGAGGAGAAACAATCCTAGCCAGCATGTCTGGGAGCAAGCCAACACCCCACCGCCACTCCCTGTCCAGCGCTCAAACGTTGCCAGCCACTAGACCACACGCATGAACCATGCTAACCTCGCCAGCAACCATGCAGAGAGCACGCCCCGTGCGCCACGCTCGACCGACGCCCACATACCGCATGCCGCCCTCGCCGCGTGCATACGTGATCACCACCGTCCCAGCAACCCCGCAGACACGCTCGTTCGCCGCCGCGCGGACCACGCGCGCTGTGCGCCATTAAATTCTCCGTCGGGCACGCGCAGAGCACCGTCGCGTTCCGACCAAGCCGCACCGCCCCACATCTCGCCACTGTGTCGTTGAGCATCGCCAGGGAGCACCGCACCGCCCCCTACCATCGCCCATGCCGATAGCCGTCTGTACCATCGACCCCGACGAGCTCACCGTGCGCCCCGTCGTTCCCCTCTCGCCACTATAAATAGAGGCCACCCCCAGCCGAATTGAGCACACCATATCACTCCCCTCTCCTCACTGATCATTCCACCCCGTTCCCGGAGCAAGGCGAGTAGCGCAGCGCCGAAATTTCACCGGAGCCCGCCGCTGCTGGAGAAGAAGGGAGCCAGCGATTGGAGCCGCCCCAGGAGAAGCTGCCGATACCAGGAGGTTCACCGTCATCGACTTCGTCGTTCGCCCGTCTCGCCGACCCTCGCCTGAACCCCGGTGAGCCCCCAACGACCCCCACTGGCCGCGCTAGGTTTCTGTCTCGCCGGCGTTGCCCAACGTCGATGATGACCCTCAGCCATTGGATTAGAACCAGATCGAACGCACCACATCACCCCATACCGCTTCGCACCCCATGTCTCACTGATGCATGGGGACAGCCACTTACGCAGCCCGCGAAAGCGCTGTGCTTAGTAGGCCGGCCCGTTAACCTTTCCCGCGCAGCCTAGTTATTTGAATTTAATATTTTCCATTTTATTTCAAACACACTTCTGTACCCAGTTTCAAAAATCAACCCAGGTCGAATCAGTGCACCAAATTGAATGAAACCAATTTTGTTAGAAAGGTCTGAGAATGCTGAATCCAAGCCCGTTGGATCCAAGTCATTTGGATCTGTAGATCACCCTTGGCAAAAATAACAAGGCAGAAGCTTTTCTGCATTCAAACATTTTTCAAATTTAAACCACAATAGATTTTGAGTTTATTCCAACTCTCAAAAATCACATTTAACCATACCTTTCAGAATATATAAAAATATATAGGTTTACTTACAGAAATAATGACCAAGTAATAAAAGAATGCCACATAGGCATTTCTAGACACATTATTTAATTAAAATAAAAGGGTAAAACCTTATTAAATTGTGACACCACTTTAAATCACATTCCCATGAACTAAAGCATGTGGTGATGACATGTGTCAACACGATCCCATGTTTGGTTTGGAGAATATTAAATCTTAAGTAGTTTTTCAATGAGTAGAAATTACTTTTCTAAAAATAAAAGGAATTAAACCAAGCTTTAATCTTGTAATGTTAGTGATGATGCTAGATCATCTATAGGACCCTTTTGTGTGATGATTGCAAGTAGTTAAGTATTGTTTGGTGATTGTGTACCTCGTATTTATTTATAGACGCTAGTACCGACCAAGGATACGAGGAGGAAGGAGGATACTACGAAGAAGAAGCCTAGGAGAACTTCAACCACTGCTCTGCACAAGGCAAGCTAACACTTGCAATGTAGCAAGCTTATACTGATACTGTGCAAGCCAATACTTGCTTGTCACCATGCCAACTATATGCCTTAAGCATAGATGATCCTACCCACTTGATAAACCAATCCTAGTTTTTACTTACAAGCTTTATACCTTATTTCTTTATCAAAGCTACTTCCTTAGAGTTTACTTAAGTGAATTGTAGATACTGGAAAGATATTTGAAGGTTGCATAAAGAGCATAAAATTTGGCCTAAGCTAGATAATATTGATGTCATCCTAAGGCATGAGGTTAAACTTAGTTAAACTCCACTAGTTTACCCTCCCTCATTAGTACTCACCCCCACTTGTAGATGCTAGTGCTAAGCATAAAACTTGACCAACTTTAGATGGGAATACTTGGTGAAAATGGTTATGAAAACCTTAGAATGATGGATCATTCAACTGAGATGTTTTGACATGTGTTTCCGAACACCAGATGATTATGGTGATGAAAATGTTGAGGCATGAGCCTTAGCCCTTTATAAAACTGATGGTTGTCTGGATGCGATACCATTCCAATTTTATCGTACAACCACAATACCTGAAGATTGGTAGGGCTTGATTGGAAACTTATATACCTTAGTATTAGTTCCCTCATGGCCAAGGTATGAGCTGAGGCTACCTTGTGAAGATTGTCCACCTGTGCAGTACCCAAGATGACAGTTGGTCATGGTTGGGAGGCCAAACTCACAGGAGAGGTGCTTATACTAGGGCGTGTAATTGAAATGTTAGGATTGATTATCCGCATACTGAGTATGGTGAATTCAGGATTTGTTCCTGACGGATTATCGAATGTTGTGGTGAAAGTGTACAATCTCTGTAGAGTGTCAAACTATTCGAATAGCCGCATCCGCGGTTATGGACGGTTGGAGTGGCCATACTGTTCCCCCGTCAGATGTTTTCAAAAGACTTGTGAAATGAATTGAGACTTTGACTTGACTACAACAGGGTTGTGATACGAAATACAAGTTCCCACTTAGGAGTTATAAACTTCAACTAGCTCTCTTACTTCTGAACTTAGTAGGGATAAATCTGGCCTTTGCAAAACAACCCTAGAGCCTAGTGTCCTGTTATCCAAAACCCCTTTTACTTGTTAGTATTAGTTTGCGAGTACTTAAAGAGTACTCATGGCTTTGTCCCTGGCTATTCCCGTGGCCAGACTATGAAGAGGAGTACCAGGAGGATAGACCCCAGGAAGGTTACGACAACTAGGATCATCTCCCATCGTCAGCATTGCCTGTGACCCCGAAGATGGAGCTTCGCCTACGCTACCGTTATTATTACGTATTCCGCTACTTAAAGTTGTATTAAGAACTGGATCAATGAGATCCCTATTTGTGTAAGACCTTATGTATGGTTTGTAATGGATGATGTACTTTAGTATCCAATTCTGTTATGTCTCGCGAAAATGGTAATCCTGGGATTGCGATGTATGGCATAACAGGCATCTGGGATTAAAAATACGGGTGTTGACAAGTTGGTATCAGAGCCATCCTGACCATAGGAGACCCTAGTTAGACTGGACGTTTGAATCAAAAACTTAGTTTCAAAACCAAAGAAGACAAATATTTACAAAAACTTATTCTCATTCTTATACCTTTGATTCTTTCATGAAAATTCATGTTCCTCAAAAACTCTTGCAAAACACTTGATCACTCTACTAACTTACTCATCCTATATTCTTATAGATGGACGTGAAGTACAGCAAGTTTTATCAGTTGGGGAATGGAGGAGACCTTATCTTTGAGAGGGATTTGGACCAGCTTTCGGAACTTCTGGAGCGTCCGCACCCCGAGTTCTTCGGAGCTCAGCTCAATGATCAAGGAGGAGAAGATCTGAAGTGGCTAATTGTTGCAAGTCTCCGAGGGAAGATTGAACCTCCCACTGCTGAGGGAATTCAGTTTACCTTGAGAGAAAACAACTGGCTCGATGGACTTGCCAGGGCCATGCAGGAAAGTCTTGCCCGTCTGTGTGGGCAGAGCATCAATCAGATCAAGGGAACCCGCTTTGAGTTTTGCCCAAGGCGTGATGCAAATGGACAACCACTGGAAGCACCATACCACCCCGAGCTGAAGACTCAATTGGACCACCTTAGCTTCATGATGTATGATCATCAGTAGGAGTTGGATAACTGTCGTGACTACTCCAACCACAAGTCTGCCATCATCAAGACGAAGGATCAAACCATCGCCATGCTGGCAAAGGATCGCAAGTCTCGCCGTCGTCAGCTCGAAAAGAAGGAGCGCATCATTGCCCGTCTTCGCCACCGCATCTCATCTTTGGACGAGACCATCCACGAGAGAGACATGCAGTTGGAGGAAAGGGAGAATGCCGGAGAGGACCTTCATGGAGACCCCTACTCCTATCTCAGCGATGATGATGATTTTCTGGAGGATCGGGCTATGGATTTCTTCACCGATGAGGATGATTTCGCCTTCATTAATGATGATGAAGATGATGAAGCCACCGATTCCGAGGAGTATTACCACTTGAGCACTAGCGTAGTGAGTAGTATTCGGTCCCACTGTATCGTAGTTTTCAGAATGGTTCTTAAAACCATCTGTTTTTCTTTGTTGTGGTGTGTGTTGTATCGTGTGCTATGAGTGAATGAATGAAAATCAAGTTGCTAGAAAACTCCGAGTCAAACTTTAAAAACTTTTCAAAGTCCCTGAAACCTTAGAAATTTCCCTCTTTTCTCATGATCTATCTCAATCTTCAGATGCCACGCGGAGGAAGTGGTTCATCCCTGGACCCGATGTTGCAGATCCTGCAAATGTTGGTTTTGGACCGCGAAGCTGAAAGAGCAGAACGTCAAGCCAACCTAGCCACCCTGCAACAGATAGCTCAGCTTGCCCACAACAACCAAGGCCACGGAAATCAGGACAACCATGGATCTAAGCGCAAGAATTTCCAGAATACCAACCCACCTGTTTTCACTAAGTCATAAGAGCCCCTAGATGCCGATGATTGGCTGCAAACCATGGAAAATAACCTAGAAGTCGCCGGAGTATAAGCCAACGAGGAAGTTCTGTTCGCCACCCACTATCTAGCCGGAGATGCCAGGGCATGGTGGAACAGTGTTCGCGCAATGACCGGAGGCCAGATGATGACCTGAGAGGAATTCAAGGTCAAGTTCAGCAGAACCCATGTGCCACCGGGTTTGATCAAGAGGATGAGAGACGAGTTCAGAGAACTGAAGCAAGGAAGGATGACTATAGTGGAATACCGTGAAAAATTCTTGTCATTAGCTAGGTATGCCCCGGATGAGATCGACACCGAAGCCAAGAAGAAAGAAAGATTCCTGAATGGTCTGCACGATGAGATGCAGACAGTGTTAGTCAATATCTCCTTTGCGGATATTGAAGCCCTTCTCGACTCAGCCATCCAGATGGAAGGGAAGATCAACCAAGCCAATGAGAATCGCAAGCGTCGCATGATGCATCAGCCAGGAACCCATTAGACCCCAAAGTATCGCCCTAACCCATCTCCAGGATTTGCCCCAAGAACCAACAGACCCCCGATGAACCGTCCGACCTATCCCAACCGTGGAAACCCTAGACCCGGAGGAAATCACAACAACCCCAGCAACTCTAGAAATTTCAACCGTGCGCCACCCAAGTTCAACAACAACAATGCTACCGCCAACACCAACACTGCCCCGAGGACTGGAAGCAATGTTGTGCCTGTCGCAGCAAAGGACAAGTTGCAAGTGACTTGTTATGATTGTGGAAATAAAGGTCACTACTCTAACAAGTGCCCCAACAAGAAGAATGCCGCAGCCCCCAATACCAATGCCCCAGCTCAGCAGCAGCGTCGAGTTCAGCCAGGAAGAAGATTTGCCCCAGGGAATTCGCTCAACCGCAACGGCCGTCTTTTTCTCATGCATGCTGAAGAAGCTCAGGAAGTGCCAGACGTCGTGCTGGGTATGTTTTATGTTAATTCAGTACTTGCAAGAGTGTTGTTTGATTCTGGTGCATCACATTCATTTGTCACCGAAGAATTTGCATGCACTTGTAAAATTCAACCAACCAAATTGAAGCATGTGATGATTGTTCAAATTCCCGGATCAACCACCAAGGCTAGGCAAATTTGCAAAGCCGTCCCTATCCGAATCCATGGCATAGATTTTTATGCTAATCTGATAGTACTCAGAACTAAAGGTTTGGAAGTAGTACTAGGAATGGATTGGATGTCCAAACATAAAGGATTGATTGACTGTGCCAAGAAAGCCATAACCATGACCAGTACAGCCGGAATATCGTCGAGCATATATCTGAAACCTTACCTCGCCAATTCAAGTGTAACAAGAGTATAGCCCAACCTACCATTGACCAAGTCCGGATAGTCTGTGAATACCCCGATGTATTTCCAGATGTTTTGCTCGATATGCCCTCAGATCGGGATATCGAGTTTATCATTGAACTAATCCCCGGAACTGGACCCATAGCCCAGAGACCCTATAGTATGAACCCGTCGGAGCTAGCAGAACTGAAGAAGCAACTGGATGCCATGCTGGAAATTGGATTGATTCAACCAAGTGTGTCACCATGGAGGTCACCTGTCTTGTTTGTGGACAAGAAGGATGGAGGTAATCGTTTGTGTACGGATTACTGGAAGTTGAATGATGTCACCATCAAGAACAAATACCCCTTGCCCAAGATAGAAGATTTGTTTGATCAGTTGACCGGTGCCAAAGTGTTTTCTAAGATTGATCTTATAACTGGCTATCATCAACTCAAGATTCGCGCAGAGGATATTCCAAAGACTGCCTTTACCACCAGATATGGATTGTATGAGTATACCGTCATGTCTTTTGGATTAACCAATGCCCCCGCTTATTTCATGAATCTCATGAATAAGATTTTTATGGACTTCCTGGATAAGTTTGTCGTTTTTTTCATCGATGACATTCTGATTTATTCCAAATCAGAAGAAGAACATGAGCTACACCTAAGGACCATTCTTGGAACCCTTAGAGAGCATTAGTTGTATGCCAAGTTTAGCAAATGTGAGTTCTGGTTACAGGAGGTAGGATTCCTCGGTCACATTGTATCAGTCGGAGGAATTGTCGTTGATCCTGCCAAAATGAAAGATGTAGAAGATTGGCAAGCCCCAACCACTCAAACCCAAGTTCGTGTATTTCTCGAATTGGCGGGATATTACCGCAAATTCGTAGAAGGATTCTCGAGTATCGCCAGACCCATGACCCAATTGCTGAAGAAGGACAAGAAGTTTGAATGGACCGACAAATGTGAAGCGAGTTTTCAAGAACTCAAGAGGAGATTGATTTCAGCCCCAATCTTGATCATGCCGGATATCACGAAGCCCTTAGATGTGTATTGCGATGCATCCAAGATCGGTCTCGGATGTGTGCTAATGCAAGAAGGCAAAGTTATATCTTATCTATGTCGACAATTGAAGAAACATGAGCAAAATTACCCAACCCATGACCTCGAACTCGCAGCCGTAGTTCTAGCCCTGAAGACATGGAGACATTACCTGATGGGAAACCGTTGCGAGATTTATTCGGGTCACAAGAGCCTGAAGTATATATTCACTCAAAAGGAGCTGAATATGAGACAGAGCAGATGGATTGAGCTAATCAAGGATTACGACCTAGAGATTCACTATCACCCCAGTAAAGCCAATGTGGTAGCAGATGCCCTTAGCAGATTGCCGTGCCGCTTGAACTCCATGATCTTGAAGGAGCAACCAAGATTGCACAAAGAGATGGAAGATTTTCGAATGGAATTAGTGAGTAAAGGATTTTTGGCTAGCATAGAACTCCAGCCCACTTTGATCAGTCAGATTAAAGAGGCGCAGAAGGGAAATGCTAGTATCGACGGAATCAAGCGTCGTATCGGTACAGGCAAGGTACCCGGATTTACCGAAGAAGAAGAAGGAGTTCTGTGGTACAAATGACGCCTTTGTGTACCCGCAGATTCTGACTTGAAAGAAGTTATTCTGAAGGAAGCTCATGATACTCTTTATCCTATCCATCCCGGAGGAACTAAGATGTATCAAGATTTGAAAGAGCAATTTTGGTGGCATAAGATGAAGCGAGAAATCGGAAGCTATATCGCCAAATGTGGCATATGTCAACGAGTCAAGGCAGGACATCAAAGACCCGCTGGATTGTTGCAACCATTGCAGATTCCGGAATGGAAATGGGATTCCGTTGGAATGGACTTTATCACTGGACTGCCTACTTCTAGTGGGGGAAATGACTCTATCTGGGTCTTAGTGGACCGATTGTCCAAAGTCGCCCATTTCTTGCCCGTCAAGGCCACATATCAGAGTCCGAAGCTAGCGGAGTTGTACATCGCTAGAATATTTAGTTTGCATGGAGTCCCCAAGAACATCATATCGGATTGAGGAACTCAGTTTACCTCGAGATTCTGGAAGAAAGTCCAAGAAGGTTTAGGAACCCGCCTAGATTTCAGCACCGCGTATCACCCTCAGACCGATGGAAAAACGGAGCGAGTAAATCAAATACTCGAAGATATGCTGAGAGCATGTGTGTTAGAATATGGATCCAAGTGGGAAGACTTTCTGCCGTTTGCAGAATTTTCTTACAACAACAGTTATCAGGCTAGTTTGCAAATGGCCCCATTTTAATTCATGTACGGAAGAAAGTGTCGCACCCCTTTGAACTGGTCGGAAGTAGGAGAGAGTCAGATTTTCGGACCCGACATCCTACGAGAAGCATAAGAGAAGGTTCACAAGATTCGTGAGCACCTCAAGACTGCCCAGTCCAGACAGAAGAGTTACGCCGACAAGAGACGTAGAGACCTCGCCTTCAACATAGGAGACTTTGTTTATCTGAAGGTGTCGCCATTGAAGGGAATGCAGCGTTTCCAACTCAAAGGAAAGTTAGCCCCTAGATATATCGGACCCTTCAAGATTTTGAACCATCGAGGAGAAGTGTCGTATCAATTGGAACTACCCGAAGAGATATCCGCAGTGCACAATGTGTTCCATATCTCGTTACTTCGCAAGTGTCTCGAAGTCCCTGAGAAGACCAAAGTGTTCAAGAACATCGACCACCGGACCATAGAGATCAACGATGGCCCGACCTATCCCGAAGTACCCATCCTTTTGAACCAACTTGTTTGTGTGTTCCATTGCTTGTAAATGGATACTTAGGTGAAATAAACATCATCTAAACATTTCCCACAATTTTCCCAAAGACAAGTAAATGAAAACAAATAAAATAAGGGAATGGTCATTTTGACCAATTTAACTCCCATGCCTACTTTGGCTGTCCCAAACTTTCAGAACTTAACAGAAACTTTTCTGGATCTTTGCACCCCTTGGTTGTACTCATAACAAAGTATCAAGGCCCACTTTGTGATCATCCAGAAACTTTCAAATGCATAGTTTAAATGACAATTCAAAATTGAATCTTTATCATATGGGAAGATCCGACTTTTTGAAAAACCACACATACAAGCTCAACTTTCAAAACCCAAGCATCTGCAGACTCACCAGCACCAACCTAGCACACCCACCAAAAATCTTTTCAAAATTCAAAACTTCAGTTCTTGCGGTCATTTCATCAAACACTTGGCAGACCCAAATCAAACAAAATCCAAACACTATTGTGAGCAGTGATTGAAGCCTAACTTGTTCCCTCTCTGGTTACAACTAGGTTTTAGTAGATCATCTAGCTCAATTGCACACCCTTAGCATCACTGTAAGCTTGGCATTGCCATCAATGGTGAGCAGGTTGAATGCACCCTTGTCACCCCCATGTCGACAGCAAGCTAGGAGGAGAAACAAGCCTAGCCAGTATGTTTGGGAGCAAGCCAACACCCCACCGCCACTCCCTGTCCAGCGCTCGAACGTTGCCATCCACTGGACCACATGCACGAACCATGCCAACCACGCCAGCAACCATGCCGATAGCACGCCCCGTGTGCCACGCTCGACAGACGCCCACAAACCGCGCGCCGCCCTCGCCGCGGTCATACATGATCACCACCGTCCCAGCAACCCCGCAGACACGCTCGTTCGCCGCCGCGCAGACCACGCGCGTTGTGCGCCATTAAATTCTCCGTCGGGCACGCGCAGAGCACCGTCGCGTTCCGACCAAGCCGCACCGCCCCACGTCTCGCCACCGTGTCGTTGAGCATCGCCAGGGCGCACCGCACCGCCCCCTACCGTCGCCCATGCCGGTAGCCGTCTGTACCATCGACCCCAACGAGCTCATCGTGCGCCCCGTCGGTCCCCTCGCGCCACTATAAATAGAGGCCACCCCCAGCCGAATTGAGCACACCATCTCACTCCCCTCTCCTCACTGATCATTCCACCCCGTTCCCGGAGCAAGGTGAGCAGCGCAGCGCCGGAATTTCACCGGAGCCCGCCGCTGCTGGAGAAGAAGGGAGCCAGCGATTGGAGCCGCCCAGGAGGAGCTGCCGGTACCAGGAGGTTTGCCGCTGTCGACTTCGTCGTTCGCCCGCCTCGCCGACCCTCGCCTGAACCCCGGTGAGCCCCCAACGACCCCCACTGGCCGCGCTAGGTTTCTGTCTCGCCGGCGTTGCCCAACGTCGACGATGACCCTCAGCCATTGGATTAGAACCAGATCGAACGCACCACATCGCTCCATACCGCTTTGCACCCCCTGTCTCACTGACGCATGGGGACAGCCACTTACGCAGCCCACGGAAGCGCTGTGCTTAGCAGGCCGGCCCGTTAACCTTTCCTGCGCAGCCCAGTTATTTGAATTTAATCTTTTCCATTTTATTTCAAACACACTTCTGTACCCAGTTTCAAAAATCAAGCCAGGTCGACCCAGTGCACCAAATTGAATGAAACCAATTTTGTTAGAAAGTTCTGAGAATGCTGAATCCAAGCCCGTTGGATTCAAGTCATTTGGATCTGTAGATCACCCTTGGAAAAAATAACAAGGCAGAAGCTTTTCTGCATTCAAACATTTTTCAAATTTAAACCATAATATCTTTTGAGTTGATTCCAACTCTAAAAAATCACATTTAACCATACCTTTCAGAATATATAAAAATATATAGGTTTACTTACAGAAATAATGACCAAGTAATAAAAGAATGCCACATAGGCATTCTTAGACACATTATTTAATTAAAATAAAAGGGTAAAACCTTATTAAATTGTGACACCACTTTAAATCACATTCCCATGAACTAAAGAATGTGGTGATGACATGTGTCAACATGATCCCATGTTTGGTTTGGAGAATATTAAATCTTAAGTAGTTTTTCAATGAGTAGAAATTACTTTTCTAAAAATAAAAGGAATTAAACCAAGCTTTAATCTTGTAATGTTAGTGATGATGCTAGATCATCTATAGGACCCTTTTGTGTGATGATTGCAAGTAGTTAAGTATTGTTTGGTGATTGTGTACCTCGTATTTATTTATAGACGCTAGTACCGACCAAGGATACGAGGAGGAAGGAGGATACTACGAAGAAGAAGCCGAGGAGAACTTCAACCACTGCTCTGCAAAAGGCAAGCTAACACTTGCAATGTAGCAAGCTTATACTGATACTGTGCAAGCCAATACTTGCTTCTCACCATGCCAACTATATGCCTTAAGCATAGATGATCCTACCCACTTGATAAACCAGTCCTAGTTTTTACTTACAAGCTTTATACCTTATTTCTTT
This sequence comes from Avena sativa, assembly GCA_916181665.1. Classification (NCBI taxonomy): domain Eukaryota; kingdom Viridiplantae; phylum Streptophyta; class Magnoliopsida; order Poales; family Poaceae; genus Avena; species Avena sativa. Next base: position 29,150,981 of record OV702283.1, read on the forward strand.
ATCAAAGCTACTTCCTTAGAGTTTACTTAAGTGAATTGTAGATACTAGAAAGATATTTGAAGGTTGCATAAAGAGCATAAAATTTGGCCTAAGCTAGATAATCTTGATGTCATCCTAAGGCATGAGGTTAAACTTAGTTAAACTCCACTAGTTTACCCTCCCTCATTAGTACTCACCCCCACTTGTAGATGCTAGTGCTAAGCATAAAACTTGACCAACTATAGATGGGAATACTTGGTGAAAATGGTTATGAAAACCTTAGAATGATGGATCATTCTACTGAGATGTTTTGACATGTGTTTCCGAACACCAGATGATTATGGTGATGAAAATGTTGAGGCATGAGCCTTAGCCCTTTATAAAACTGATGGTTGTCTGGATGCGATACCATTCCAATTTTATCGTACAACCACAATACCCGAAGATTGGGTAGGGCTTGACTGGAAACTTATATACCTTAGTATTAGTTCCCTCACGGCCAAGGTATGAGCTGAGGCTACCTTGTGAAGATTGTCCACCTGTGCAGTACCCAAGATGACAGTTGGTCATGGTTGGGAGGCCAAACTCCCAGGAGAGGTGCTTATACTAGGGCGTGTAATTGAAAGGTTAGGATTGATTATCCGCATACTGGGTATGGTGAATTCGGGATTTGTTCCTGACGGATGTATCGAATGTTGTGGTGAAAGTGTACAATCTCTGCAGAGTGTCAAACTATTCGAATAGCCGCATCTGCGGTTATGTACGGTTGGAGTGGCCATACTGTTGCCTCGTCAGATGTTTTCAAAAGACTTGTGAAATGAATTGAGACTTTGACTTGACTACAACAGGGTTGTGATACGAAATACAAGTTCCCACTTAGGAGTTATAAACTTCAACTAGCTCTCTTACTTCTGAACTTAATAGGGATAAATCTGGCCTTTGCAAAACAACCCTAGAGCCTAGTGTCCTATTATCCAAAAACCCTTTTACTTGTTAGTATTAGTTTGTGAGTACTTAAAGAGTACTCATGGCTTTGTCCCTGGCTATTCCCGTGGCCAGACTATGAAGAGGAGTACCTGGAGGATGGACCCCAGGAAGGTTACGACAACTAGGATCATCTCCCATCGTCAGCATTGCCTGTGACCCCGAAGATGGATCTTCGCCTACGCTACCGTTATTATTACGTAGTCTGCTGCTTGAAGTTGTATTAAGAACTGGATCAATGAGATCCCTATTTGTGTAAGACCTTATGTATGGTTTGTAATGGATGATGTACTGTAGTATCCAATTCTGTTATGTCTCGCAAAAATGGTAATCCTGGGATTGTGATGTATGGCATAACAGGCATCTAGGATTAAAAATCCGGGTGTTGACAAAGATCCAGCTGACTTCTTCGTCCCATTACAAATCTCATGGTTAACGCGTGATATACGGCCCAAGAATCACTGGCGACATTGGTTATTAAGTCCTAGATAATATGTTCCTTTACCAGTTGAACTTTCATATTAGGTTATTACCTCACGGTAAATAACCTATAATCATATTATTATGAAAATAGTGGTTTCTGACCTTTTTGAAATGCAGGTGATGACAACACTGGATTTGCAAAATACTTTACAGAAAATAATCAAAGGACATGAGCAAGTGTGAACTTGCCTTTTGTGATTGCAAGATTATGCACTCACGGTCTTCAAGACAATATAAGATCCAATATGTGAAATTAGCATTATTGGTCCGGTAAGGACTAATGTTTAAAGAAGCAAGATGCTATTATGCATAAGTAATGTAATGCAATTTAGTAAACTCCAATCCTCGGAATAACGTTGTTCTAGGGTTTGGATACTGAAAATGGTTCCTTGAGAATGTGTTGCCCTTTTAGATTAAGTTTCACACTCGTGCATCTTGTTAAGGCTTGTGAGTGTGTGTGAAACAATCACGTAAACATAATAAGTAGTATACAATAATAAAGCACGCAATTATGGAATGGTATCTAATGACTCCTTATATGAAGGTGGTGACTTATGTAGATTTATTTTGGGATGCTTGAGAATTACTTTTAATGTATCTTAAAAGAATAACTTTTGAAGAAAGGTTTACTTAACTAAACAAAAGCATTTAAACTTTAAGTATTAACAACCTAAAATATACAAGTAGTATAAAGTAATGTGATTATGATTAATTGTCATCTGTTGACCATGATAAAAGTCTTTGAGTTTAGATGTTAAGAGATAGAGATATTATTACAAAACATTTTGTTTGAAGTGGCAAAAAGGATAACCTTCGAAGAAAAGGTTTCTTTACTAAGTTTTAAACAATATTGATAGTTAATAGAATATGGTTGATGCCTCTTGGTGTTTTCTCGGTTGGTTTGGTCTTGAGATGCACTAGGTCTAAATTAAATCAGACCAAAGTAAACTATAAAATACATAACAAATCCTTTAACATGGTGCTTACAGTCTTGTAGACTAAAGTTTAATTTTAAGGACATAGATGGTCTTAAGATGTAATGCTTATGATATTTGCACCTTTTTCACTTCATAATGTTTCTTTAAAGCTAACTAAAAGAGGTAATACTTCTATTTGAGTAGTGGCTTCCTAACATTATAATTGAACCGAATGATTTTTCTCCTTATATAGGTGTGGTTAGGGTTTGTGAATAAGTAAACAATATTATTTACTACTTATGAATTATCTTTGGATTTAATCCATTTATAAAGTTGTGAGTAAACAATGGTTAATGGTTTTATTTGGTTAAAAATATTTTCATTGAAGATTTTATACTTTTATAAGAATCCTTTTAGAAAATAATTTACACTTATAGTTGAATGTTAATTCATTAAAAATTGTATTTTAATTGTGCTGTATTATTTTGATTTCATATTATCAATATTTAGAACTAATACAATCTTTAAACCTCAAAGGGATAATTTTTACTAATATTAGCACTTTTTATTTGTCCTAATATGAATTATTAATTAAGGAAATTAGATTTAAATTCAAGTTATTACGGTATTAAGTTTTTATTTACTTCAACAGTGGAATTTTATATTTTTAGCATATCAATATTATTTTTGTGATTATTTTGGTATATTACATTCACTTTTATGATTTATAAATAATAAGATATGATTTTTATAAGATTTATTATTTTATAAACACTTAATAAATAATAGATATTTAATTAAGTGAAATAATAATACATGATTATGGTATTAAGTTATAGGTCTTATTTTCCTAAGAATTTTGGTATATTATTTATATTTTTAGCATTTACCATTATTAAATTATGATTTTTCAAAGTTTTATTACTTATAAAATCTTTATTAAATATTAATTATTTAAATAAGTAACACAATAATGTTTGATAACAAAACTAAGTTATAGACTTTATTTTTCTAAAAAAATTATATATTATTCATAAATTTCTAAACTATAAAACATGAGATATTGAATTTATAAAGTTTTATTCATTTCCAAAATTATTTTGTAATATAAGAAATACTTTGTATACCTACACGGACTCTACCTGTAAGGTCCCAACCTTTAATAAGGTAGAGATCCCTGTGTTTACAATGCTAGTCCCTGGATCAATAGCTAGCATCCACAGTTAAGATGTAATATCAAGAAACAAAGGTCATAATACAACTTTAGAACCAGGAATAAAATAATTCATTACATCTTACATAGCTCATTTGGCTATCACATTACATTGCAGCAGAATATCTATAAAGCATGGAGTCCTTCATCTTCAAAGTGCCACAGGTAATCATGTTGGTTGTAGACTTGTAATCCTAATCAATAAACTTCACTAACATCAAACAAACCTGCAACATAATAAGTTGCAGCCACAAGGGTCAATACATTTGAATTGTATTGGCAAGTTTCACTGCTATGTAGAAATAAGTGGATCCTATCATTTACATGCATATTTGGCTAAGTAGGGTTTAGGATATTTTGCAGAAAGCAATATAGTTTTATCCTATCTTTTTCAAAAATAGTTTTTGATCTTTGTCAAATCTTTCTGAACTTCTTGGAAAACTCCAAGTGCTTCAAAATCCCTTGTTGTCACCATCAAGTTTTACTTTGAGAAATTGGAATGTCGAGATCTTCCATAGCTTCAGGCCTTAGTTGCTCAGTATTGTCCATGACCGGGGACATGGCTAAGTACTTAGAATTTGATCTTCTGCAGAAGTTGTACACTTTACCCACATGACACAATCTCATCTTGATGCCACCAGTGGCCGCCGGATAAGTACTCACCAAGATGGAGTACTGGCAGATTGAGAATGTGACAAAGTCTTTCCATAGAAGTCCTCCCAATACACAATGCTAGCTTGGCATCCAGGCACCAATGTAGGGTTACAAGTTCCCTTACACAATTCTAGTTAACTTGAAGATGCCAATGCATGGGTCTTCCACTATGTAGTTGACTAAGCCAGAGCCCATTTAGCATGTGGCTGTACACGGAAGCCATTGTACGATCTCTAAGTCCCTGGGTGGTTTTCTTCTAGTGCACACACAAAAAGATAGCCATATAAACATGGTTCCCTTTGTTGCCACCTTGTCCAAAACTTGAGTATCCTTTTCCACCCAGGTGGTTCATTGAGTACTTGTTTTATTATATAAAACATATATGTTTCCAACACTTCACATAATCATATCATGTATTCCATCCCAAATATATAGCAGGGCTAAGCTTACTACAACCACAATGTTTTCACTAATGAAGATATAAGGGTATCCTATTGGGATTTAGCATAGCATAAAATATAGTAGTCCTTATCATGCATGTTACAAAAATCCACTAAGTGCAATGAAAATAGTAGGACTTGGATGATAGTGTCACTTGCCTTTTTAGTAGAGAATGTTGGTTCACTTCTTGATCTTGCAAATATCACACTCTTCTAATTCCACTACAATTCAATCAAGAAAACACAAATTCAACTAGCATTCCAACCAATTTATCACACATAAAATAATAGAAACAAGGTCATGCATGCAAGCATGCAAAAGATAGTTTTACTTGCAAAAGTGGTTTCTACTAGGCTCTAAACATTATAAAGTTCAAAGTGGTCATTTACTAAGGTGGTAAAACCATTTGCAAAAGGTTTTATCTATAAACCATTTTTAAATCAAATCAATATTTTATGTAGTTGAAAATGCTTTTAGCAAAGCAATATTCTTTAAAGAGTTCACCAAATATATTTTAATTCTCAAAACCTGGTGTTTAGGGTCAGAAGGTTTGAATCAAATCATTTCCCAAAGGTTTTACTCAAAAATCATTTTTAAATCATAATCAATATTTTTATTTGACTAGAAATGGGCTAATTCAAATATTTATTTCTTATCTTCACAAAATACATTTTTAAATCCATAAGTTGGCTCCTAGGGTCAGTAGGTTCAAAACAAACCATTTTGCAAAGATTTCACATTAAAATTATATCTAGAACAATTTTTATATTCATAATAAGCCTACACATGTTTCTGCAATTTCAACCAATTTTCCAGAAGCAAATCATTAAACAAAATGCATGGTTGCAAATTACTTGTTCTGCTGAATCCACTGATATAAAATTTGCAAAATTTGGACGTGTAGAATTAAAGTTATGAATTTTACAAGTTTGCAATTCAATCAGATTCTATTTTCTGTTTTTAGCAAAACCTTGTCCATGTGGCTCATTTTTATTGGCCGGTACCGCTTCGTGCGGATCAGCCTCTCTGGACCGTAGGATTTAACTTAAAATGCGTGGCTCAGATGGGCTCATACCTATTTGGTTAGATCTATTCCTAGCCAGACGATTCGCATCGCACGGCTCACAGCAGCTCGACCAGTAACTGGCGACGCTGGCGGCGACGCCTGGCGACGCACGCTCGGGCTACGGCGGATCCGGTGATTCAGGAAGCACGGGGGGTAATGAAGATGCTCACCGTGCTCGCAGGGTCCTGGTGAAGCTCGAGACGCGGTTGGTTTGGCGAGGGGCACACAGGAACGGCGGTGATTGCTCGCCGGAGTCGGTGGCGGCGTCAGGCGGTTCTGGAGGTTGTCGGGGACGGAGCTGCAGGTCGCGCCGAGGCAAGTGGGAGGGAATGTTAGATGCGTATGAGCATGGGGAGTACGGGAGTATCAATGAGAGGGCTCGGGGCGGTCTGCCTTACCAGGGAGACTTCGCCGCAGTAACGACCGAAGACGGTGGCGCTCTGATATTGACGAAGCCAAGCTTCTAGAGCGCGCGGGAGCGAACTGGGGCTATGGGCAGACGCGCAAGGGACTGGAGAGCAAGCTTGCATGCTTAGGGAGTGGAGAGGCGGCTGCGGTTCGCCGGAATTGGCCGGGAACGCTGTCGGAGAAGGACGTGGTCAAGCTCGAAATTCACCCAGCCTGGGGGCAGAGAGGGAGAGGCAAGCGAGGGGAAAGAGAGAGGAGATGCAAGCGCTTAAGTGTGCGTGGTCGGGGGCGAGAATAACGCAAGCAGTAATTGGTATTCATCGCCGGAGTTACAGCCAGAAACGGCGAGGCGACGTGGTCGCGGGGTTGAAGATGATTGCGTGGCAGTGGGGTCGTGCTGACAGCGAGAGACGGAGAGAAAGAGTGGGACCTCTACGTCAGTGACTGGGTGGGTGCGAGATTGAGTGAAAGAAAACGATTCAGTGAGGAGGGAAATATGGGCTGCGAGTTGGGCTTGCTGGGCCTGCTTAGTGGGTTGAGTCTGTTTCATTTTTTTATTCTGAAAGCTTTTTCTTATTCTATTTGAATTTCTGTTTTGATTTTCAAACAAATAATTCAAACACCAATTCAAATCAAACCACCACCAAACTTCGTATTTATTTTAATTCTGTTTAACAACACAAATCAAAGTCCAAAACAAATAATTTTTATTATTTTTAGGATCCATTAATAATTAAATAAATAGAACTTAGTCATTAATTCAAATAGGATTTCATTTATTTTAAAACTCTATTTGAATTCCAAAATAATACCAAAATCAATTCAGTAGGTTTTATTTGAATAAATAAAACACTTGGAAATCTTATTTAAAATAAAATAACAAGTTTTAGTGTTTATTTAAAATGGAAAAGCCTTTACTTTAATAAAATTGGATATTAATAAATCCTCATTATTTTATTTAAATAAACCCTTTACTCTTTTTATCAAATAGAAATATTTTATTTCAAAAGCTTGGCCAAGATTTAATTTGGCTCTATAAAATAATCCTTATTTATAATTCTACCTTTGCTTTTGAAAATCAAATCTTTTTATTAAAAGATCTAAAAATAGTGATTCCAACTATTTTAACTTTATTGTTTATTTATTTTTTTTAAATCCCTTTAGGATTTTATTTGATCAAAATAGGTTTTGATATTTCCAATTGGAATCAAAAAGTTTCTTCTCACCCTAAATTTCAACAAATTGTTTATCTGTTTATTTATTTTTCACATTTCAAAATTTGGAAAATTTTGGGCTGTGACACTACCCTAAGTTACTGACTGGTGGGTCTGTGGCCACGTTGGTGTGCCACGCTGGCGTGGACCAGTCAACAGCGGACCCGGTCAACACTACGACGTGGCGAAGGGTGACATCACCTTGCCGGTGGCATGGCAGACGACGGCGAGGATGGCAGTAGAAGGCGAGCGGGCATGCGTGCAGGGGGTTGCTCGAATCAGTGCGTCGAGGCGAGCAATAAACTAGCGGCGCCGCCCCGGTTTGGTCATCGGTATAGGGGTTGCAACGACGACGAGAGGAGGCGAGCTCTAAATCGACGATGAACGATGGTGACTGGCAGCGGCAGTGAGATGTCGATTGGCTCGATAGAGGGCTTTCGGGCTTCCATGTGGCTTGTGAGAACGAGGACGATGAGCTGGGTTTAACGGTGGACTCAGGGAGGCCAGGGGATCTTGGGATCGACGGCGACGAATAGCTCCGGCGGAACTAGGGTTTCGGTTAGAGGAGGAATCGAGAGAGAGTGCTTCAAAGGGAGAGATATGGGGATTGAGAGATAGAGGAGGATAAGGGCATCGACGTGGTGGTCTTATCCTCGTAGGGTGACCTCGGCAGTGGCGGGAATCGCAGCGATGACGGCGGACGACATCGACGCCTCCCACACAACTGCTTGGCTCGGGAGGAAGACAACTGTCGTGGTATTGCCGACGAGTACGCCATGGAGGGGTCCTCACATTGCGTGTTTATAGACGTGGGGGAAGGCGGGCGGTTGATGGGTACGAGGTAACACAGCTTACCCAGGTTCAGATCCCACAACGGTGGCGGAATCCTACTCCTGCTATAAATCACTATAATGGCAATACGTCGAGTTACAGGGATTGGTTCGTTGTGCGAGGTGTGACTAGAAAGTCTGAGATTGTGCCCTAAAGGCTCCCATAGGCCCGAATTATATAGTCGTCAGGTCCTAGGGTTATAGGGAAAATTCCTAGCCGGACAGGTTACAGAGTCCTACACTGACTATAACTAGTCTAGCTTGTCTTGTACTCCAAGGCTCCGGGTACGCTGGTGAATCCATCGTAGCCTTCCTTTATCCGGCTTGGGCCTCCCTTCTGGATCCATCTAACTGGGCCGCCCAGCAGGCCATGGGCCATGCTACCAACTGTGGGCCACCCGGGTTATCCGGATAAGAGACATGCTATGAGGATACCCATATAGCATATCCCCAACAGTAGCCCCCGGAGAACTCCGAGATCTTGCGCCGTCTTGCCTCTTCACGTTGAATGCTCCGTCTAGATGGATGTCGGCAAATCGTCAAGCGATATCTTGTAGTCCTCCTAAAGAACCCTGCAAAGATTTCTCCGTCTTCAACTTGTAAGTCGGAGAATTGCTGAATCTTCCATCGTACTCTTCCGTAGCCGGACTAGATCCGTCCATGCCGGAATCTTCCGATGTGATGGCTCATCTGCCTATGACAGCTAGGGCAATGTAGACATAGGTTAGTGACGCCTCGTAACTCACACATGCAGAGAACGCAATCATGTCCACTTTTCCCGCGCGAGCGATACGAACCGTTGGCGGTGGAGGTTGGTACATGGTGAAATTTACGCACACGTCGCTTACGCAGCAACCATTCGATTAAGCTGCATGAATCTTAATGCCGGAGACCATAAATAGTAACTGCGGTGGAAAATTTACTTTTTCACCTCATTCTCCTCTGCATCTTCTTCTTCCTCATGCAAGCGTCTCCTCGAGCCCTCCGCACCTCGCACAAAAAACCCTAGCTCCCAATTTCATCAGTCACCACTGAACACAACCAATGGCCAGTAGCAGCTCCTCCCCTTCCATGGCGACGTCAGACGATGCCGCGGCGAAGCCGGCGAGTGTCTTCATCGTGCCTCCAGAGGGGCTGGTTATCCCCAAGTCTGCGGTGGTGGAAACCATCGGCGGCGACCATAACTCAGCGGCGCTGGAGCTGCTGGAGGAGGAATACGACTCCCACAAAGGCGACTGGCGCGGTTCAGATATCACAGACCATGATATCAAGGAACTGATCAATGAGGGCTACCTCCCCGTGACGGAGGGGCTCGCCTGGTGGGCGGCGCCGGCCGGCGAGGTCACACCTTCTCCCCAAGCCGGAGAAAAAGTGTACCTCAAAGCACAACTGGTACGCGGCGTCTCCCTGCCTATCTCCAACTTCTTCCTTGCTGTCCTGAATCATTACCGAGTACAGCCTCAGAATCTCTCCCCAAATAGCATCTTAGCGCTTAGCAACTACGCGGCACTTTGCGAGGGTTATCTAGGGATTAGGCCTAGGCTAGATCTCTTCATATATTTCTTCACCGTCAAGCGTGAAGCCGGAGCCAGCAAGGATGAACTTAGAAATTGTGGCACCATTAGCTTTAAGATCCGGCCTAGCCGGCGGTTCCCCGACATCGTCGGCCACGAGTCCTGCAAGAACTGGCAGCGTACTTACTTCTACGTCCCAGATATTCCTCTGGCCAACCAAGAAGTAACATACCCGGACTTCGTCGATGGAGCTGCCGCTGAAGCCCCGACATGGAGATCCTAGGCCTCCCTTCCTTCCGACATAGACGCTTCCCACGCTATAAGGCGGATAGAGTGGTTCGTAGATACGGTTTAACCGGACTGGACCTATCCATGTGCTGGTTCATCAGACGGATCCAGCCTCTGCAGCACCGCTCGAAGCTAATGCACGAGTATTCCAACGATAGAAGGGATAGACTCCGCATCTCCGAGGACAACTTCTCGAGCGACTCCGTCAAGCTTCGCCTCAAGGACATTGTCAAGGTGAAGGATAAGAAGCGTGGCTTCGCCATCACCTACGACATGTTCGTAGAGAGCAAGTGCCCAAAGGTACCTGTTTATTTTCTGTGTATGACATATACTCCAGTTCTTCCGTCTAGCCATTACCATCTCATCTAACACAGTGGCTTTTCTCTTAACAGCTTAGCGATCTAGAGGAGGATAGCATGGTTGTCCAAATCTATGATCCAAAGATGAAGGAAGTCACGGTCGTGTCCGACGACGATGTTCCATTGTCGCGAAAGCGGAAGAGCTCCACCTCTGAAGCTGGCGATGGAGGCAAGAAGAATAAAGCGGAGGGTGGAGCCTCCAAGAAGACTACCGCCACCCTGGAGGCGGAGAAAAGAAAGGTTACCGGGATCCCCTTTGCCAAAGCACCCCCTCTTGTGTAAGCTTCTTTCTCTCGGAAATTGTCCATTGTCTGTCTTATTCCCGTACTTATGCATTTTGCATGTTTCAGGAAGAAAGCGACAACCAGCTTGAAGAAGACCTCCAAATCTTTGGGGGCTTCTAGAACCATAAAGGATATGCTGCATCGCGACGCATCTCCCGCCATCGCCCATGTCACTCCCATCGTCCAGCCCTCGTATGCTCCGACAAGCTCTCAAGCTAAAGAAGCATCTGGCCCTTCCGCCATGGAAGTGGACTCAGGCGCCTCCACAGAGCTCACTATTGTCGGCGAACAGGCGACGCAGGAGAGTGCCGCAAACCAAATGGCTGAAGCGTCGGCTAAGGATGCCATGGGTAGTGGTAAGGCGATGGTGGAAGGTGATACATCTGCCGAAGGTGGCGTCCTCACCCCCAAGAAAGCCATAGAATTCCCGAAGATAGTCTATCCGGCACTTACGCCGGGTAGCACCTCTCTGGTTCCTGGTGCGGCGCCGACATCTCCAACGTGCGGTCTCGAGGAGCTTCTCCGGCAAGCAGATATCTTGCAAGGAAACAGTGTATCCTTTGGTAAGCTGCTGGCTGAGAGTGCTACCAACCTCAAGATCATTGCACTTGTAAGTTTTATCTGCCTTTTGCATTTTATATGAATATCCCACTGTAGCCCCCGAGGATTTAGTCGGAAAACCAAAGGTCTTTGCGTCTAAATGCTCTAAGAGTGACTAAGCTAGAAAACTTCTCATTGTAGCTCCCAAGCATATAGTTTGAATGAATTATTCTGACTAGATGCTTTAAGAGTAGCATACGCAGTGTTTATAAATTTCGATACTATAGCCCCCAAGCTTCTAGTTGTAACTGAATTAGTTCCAACTAGATGCTTAAAGAGAAGCTAAGCATATGTCTGAGTTAAAAAACTTTATACTGTAGCCCCCAAGCTTCTAATCAAAAACTGAATTAGTTCCGACTAGATGCTTAAAGAAAGACTAAGCATATTGCTAAGTTAAAAAAACTCTCGTTGTAGCCCCCGAGCTTCTAGGTGGAAATTTTCCGGCTAGATGCTCCAAGTATACCAAAAAACGTTTAACTTTCTTCTATCCATAGAATGAGAATACTCGGAGGGGCATGGCCAACGACAAGTACCAGAAGATGCGCGCGGACTTGCAAGCTGAAAAGGGTAAAACTGCCTTCTTGAAGGAACAGATCACCAAGAGCAAGCGTCTGTTTTTCTTTTCTTTTTTGCATTCTGACTTGGTTTTGCGCCCACATTCTCCGAGTACTCACTGTGTACTGTTATTTATCCGACTTGCAGAAACCATTTCCAAGGCGAAAGATATTGTTGAGCAATCCAAGCATATTCAACAGCTGGATAGCGAAAACGAGATCCTCAAGCAGGAGAGGAAGTACATGCTGAAGATGCATGAAGACTCGATGAAAGCCCTGCAGGACTCCGCCAGCGAGGAGATGAACCGCTTGAAGGAGGAAATCGCTATCTTGAAAGAGCAGAAGAAAGCTGCTGATGAGCAAAATCAACGCCATCATGAAGCGTACAAGCTCCTCCAACAAGAACGGGACTCCATGGCGGAGACTCTCTAGCAGGCTGAGACCAGCATCTTCAGTAAGTGATTCTCCGTCTTGGATTTCTGTAGTGTAGATACTCTGAATTTGTTGCATTATTGAACTCATGTGCTCCTTTGTTGGAAATTTGCAGCTCCTATGGGTTTAACCCGATCGCCTCCTTCGCCAAAGGAATGCATGGTCCTTGTCGGCAACTTTATTAACACTGCCATCGCAAAGGCCAAGGAGATTGCCAAGCCCCTCCAGATTAACATCAAGGCAGTGGACTCTGTGATGAAGTTCTTGGAGATCCTGCATCGAGCCCCCGAGCGTATCTCAAGCTGGAAATCTTCTTGTGCACGGGTCGGCGTCAGGATGGCATTGTCAATGGTGAAGGCACACTACGAGAATGACGACATCGGCACGGTAACCTCCGGTATCCCCGACGTAGACGATGAAGGCCAAAAGATAAACCACGAATCTATCTTGGCGTCGCTCGCGGGTTATGACACCAGAGTCGCCGAGTTGGTCGACGTTAATGTCTTTGTGCCCATGAAGACCATTGAAGACAAAGGACAAAGCTCCTCCGAGTCCCTCAACACTGCCGACTTCGAGGGAGGTGACTCTCCTGCTGCCAATGATGTTGCTTCCAAGTCACCTGCGCTAGAGGAATAAAAACAACTTGTAATATTTGTTTCCTCTGGAATGTGTTATGCGGAAAAAAGACTATGTATTAACTTAAGGCGGAAAACAATGATGTATGTCCTGCTACTTAAGAACTAGTTCCAGCATGTATATATTTTTAAGAAAGTGTTGGTTTATCCATTACTTTGGTTTTTATGCTTAACCTTTTGTGAGTCGAAAGACTCGTTGTCAGAACCATGCGCTCAGGTGATGATGCCCAATGGCACCGTCAATAACCTAAGTACAAAATCGCCGACAATAAGTGCCAAAAGTCAGTACTCCAGAATCCACATAAAAACAACAAAGAACATGTAGACCAGAAAACTTAAGCTAACGCCCGTAGGCAGAATTTTCACAAGTGCAATCGCAAAGCTTGTGCGTAAAGGTTTTATACGATCCAAAAATGAACACTAAAGGAGGTAAAAGACTTAGAAATATGAGTGAACCAAAGAGCTTTATTTCATTGATCATATAAGAGATACACAATAGATAAAAAATATGCTAAGTGTAGAAAGGACATAGCTGTGCTATGTTCCATGGCCGATCAAGCTCTGGGTAGTCATCATCCGGGTCACGTCGCTTACGCTTATGATCCTCGTTGGTTCTATCCTTCAGTTCACGATTATCAACGAGGTAGTAAGACCCATTGAGTAGCGCCTTGCTTATGATGAACGGTCCTTCCAATGGTGGAGATAATTTGTGTGACTTCTTCTGCTTAAGTCGGAGCACCAGATCCCCCTCTTTAAATGAGCGATGCCTAACGCGGCGACTATGGTAGCTGCATAGCTTCTGGTGGTAGATGGCAGATCTTTGGCATGCCAAAATGCGCTCCTCCTCGAAAAGGTCCACATCTAGGCGTCTAGATTCTTCAGCGTCATCTTCGTCGTAGGTGGCAACCCTTGGTGCATCGTGAAGTATGTCGAAAGGTAGTATGGCTTCTGCTCCATATACCATGCAGTAAGGGGTGTAGCCGGTGGATCTGTTGGGTGTAGTTCGTAAACTCCACAGCACAGATGGCAATTCTTCCGCCTAGGCTCCAGCTGCTCTATGTAACGGTGCCTCAAGACGTGGCTTGATGCCCTGCAGAATTAATCCATTGGCTCGCTCAACCTGACCATTGGATTATGGGTGTGCCACAGACGCAAGGTCAAGTCGGATGCCTTTGTCCCAACAATAAGCCTCCACTTCTCCGAGTGATAGGTTTCTGCCGTTGTCGGTGATAATTCTATATGGGAGACCAAATCTCACCACTAGATCTCGGACAAACCTAAGGGAAGTTGCCCCATCAAGCTTTCTAATGGGTTTAGCTTCTATCCATTTAGTGAATTTATCAACTGCTACTAGCAGATGCGTAAATCCACATGGTGCCGTTTGTAACGGTCCCACCATGTCTAGCCCCCAGACTGCAAATGGCCAAGTTATTGGTATTGTTTGCAATTCTTCAGCAGGAACATGTGGTTGTCGGGCATAATACTGGCATCCCATGCATGTCTCCACCAGCTTGTCGGCGTCCGCCTTTGCGGTCAGCCAGTAGAATCCTTGCCGGAAGGCTTTCGCGACTAAATATCGGGGAGCGACGTGATGCCCGAAATCTCCGAGATGTATTTCGCGTAGGATTTCAATACCTTCTTGCTGGGAAACACACTTAAGGTATACACCAGTAGTGCTTATTTTGTAGAGTTGTCCATTGATTATGGTATAGCCCTTTGCTCGACGTACTATTTGTCGTATTTCGACTTCGTCGTCGGGCAAAGTTCCGTGTTCGAGAAATTCCATGAACGGTTTTGTCCAAGCCGGAGGGACCTTTTCCACCATGTGGACGAAAGAGTCAACTCTATCCGGGTTGTCGATGTATGCTCCCTTCACGGATGGTGTCCGTAGATGCTCCAGGAAAACTCCAGGCGGAATTCGTTTGCTCCCTGATCCAAGCTTAGACAACAGATCAGCCGCCTAGTTTTGTTCCCTAGGTACATACTTGACTTTGTAGCCTAAGAAGCACTTGGCTATCTCGTCCACTTTGTCTCAATATGCCGCCATCATAGGGTTCCGCGCATTCCAGGTGCCAGCCACCTGCTGGGCAACCAAGTCGGAATCTCCACAGCAAACTATGCGCTTGATGCCAATATCCTTGGCTACGCGTAATCCGTGAATGAGTACTTCATACTCCGCCATGTTGTTTGTAGCCTCGAAGTGGATCTGCAGAACGTAGTGTAGCTTGTCCCCAGTTGGTGACTGTAGCAGTACACCAGCCCCCGAGCCGTTGAGCAGCTTTGATCCTTCAAAGTGCATCACCCAGTATTCTGGTTATGGCAATGGGGTAACATTTGGCATCTCCGTCCAATCTGCGATAAAATCCGCCAAGGCTTGTGACTTGATAGCATCACGTCTCTTGTAGGTGATCTCGAAGGCGGCAAGTTCAATGCCCCACTTCGCGACCCTTCCTGTAGCGTCGCTGTTGTTGATGATGTCGGACAGTGGAGTCTTTCTCACCACTGTGATTGGGTGCTCCTAAAAGTAGTGCCTCAGCTTCCGGGAAGCAAGGAATACTCCATAAGCTATATTTTGGTAGTGCGGGTAATGCTGCTTGGACTCTGTCAAGACCTTTCTTACGTAGTAAACTGGTCGTTGAACTCCGTGCTCATAGCCTGGTTCCTTCCGCTCTACCACGACGACGACGCTGATTACCCGGTTGGTGGCTGCCATGTAAATTAACATGGGTTCTCCAGGCTCGGGTGCTGCAAGGATAGGCGCTGAGGAAAGTGTCTCCTTGAGCTGCTTCAATGTTGCATATGCTTCGTCCGTCCACGTGAATTTGTCCGCCTTCTTCAGCAACTTGTACAGCGGCAGAGCCTTCTCTCCAAGTCGGCTGACGAACCGACTAACTGCTGCAACACAACATGTTAGTCGTTGTATGTCCTTTAGGCATGTCGGACGGTTTATGTTTAAGATGGCCTTGATTTTCTCCGGGTTGACCTTGATTCCACGCTGGGAAACGATGAAGCCCAACAACTTGCCGGCTAGAACCCCGAAGACGTGCTTCTTAGGGTTAAGCATCATGTTGTATTTCCGGAGATTATCAAAGGTTTCTTTTAAGTCGGAGATTAAGTCATTTGACTTTTTAGACATCACTGTTATATCATCCACATAGGCGTGAACGTTCCGACCAATTTGATCGTGTAGGAAATGCTGCATTGTCCGCTGGTACGTAGCACCTGTATTTTTCAGCCCAAAGGGCATCGTGACATAGCAAAATGTGTCGTAGGGTGTAGTGAACGAAGTGGCCAATTGGTCCGACTTCCTCATCTTGATCTGGTGGTATCCTGAGTATGCATCAAGAAAACACAAAAGTTCCGAGCCAGCCGTCGAGTCAATGACTTGGTCAATGCGAGGCAAAGCAAACGGATCTTTGGGACATGCTTTGTTCAAGCCGGTGTAATCAACGCACATTCTTAATTCTTTGGTTCCCTTTTTAGGGACAAGTACAGGAATGGCCACCCATTAGGTGTGAAGGACTTCTCGGATAAAACTAGCCTTAAGTAACATAGCTATCTCCTTGCCTATGGCGCATCTCTTCTCATCTCCAAAGCGTCATAGAGGTTGCTTCACTGGTTTGCATTTTGGATCAATGTTCAAGCTGTGCTCGGCAAGTTCCCTAGGTACACCTTTCATGTCGGCAGGTTGCCAGGCAAAGATGTCCATATTCTCACGGAGGAACTCGATGAGCGTGCTTTCCTATTTGGGATCCAGGTTCGTTCCAATGGCGGTGGTCTTGGAGGCATCGCCTACCACAAGTTCCACTGACTTGGTTTCGATGGCGGCCTTGAATGTTGGGGCGGAGTCAGAAATCTGTTTCTTCGACGCGGGCATCTCTGAGGCATCGACCTTGCCCTGGATCTCCTTGAATTCGTCGTTGTAGAGGACAGCTTCCGCGTAGGCTGCTTCTCCAATCTCGCAGTCCCTAGCCTTTGCAAAGCTTCTGGATACGGTGATGACACCATTTGGTCCTGGTATCTTGAGTTTGTTGTAGACGAAGCATGTCTTGGCCATGAAGGTGTGAAATATGTCGCGGCCAAATATAACGTGGTACACGCTCTTGAAGGGGACCACCTCAAAGGTCATGCGCGGTAATTATTAACATCACCAAAGGCGACCTGAAGTGTGATGCATCCAAGGGATCGAGCCTCCCGACCAGGAACTACGCCGTGGAAGATGGTGTTGGTCCGCCTTAGATTTGCCTCCGTCAAGTTCATATCCTGCAGTGTATCCAGGTACATGATGTTGATGCTGCTTCCACTATCCACCATACACTTGGTGAACTCATTGCCGTCAATCAGGGGGTTGATGACCATGGCGTATTGGTTGTCCGTAGGGATGAGGTCTGGGTGATCCTTCCTGTCCCAAGTAATTGGAATCTCCGACCAACGCAGGTACTGGGGAACTGGGGGTAAAGTAGCCATCAGGATCCTCATAGAGGTCTTCTATTGTCGGACGGTGGGGGTGCCAAGGAAAGTGTGGAAAACTGCCGCCTTCTTCTCGAAGGGGTTCTTGCCTTTGTCGTCGCTCTTGGCGGCGTGCTTGGGGTCAACATCCTCTTCCATGTCACTTGAATCCTTGGACTCCTCCTCCTTCTTCTTCCCCTTGCCCTTGCCTCACGGTCTATTCTTCCGACTTCGCTTGTAGCCGGACTCCGGGTCCTCCTTGACGTCGTTGACGAACTTGCAATGGCGATTGGTGTGGGTGGCCTTGCCGTTGGCATCGAGGTGTATGAGGCAAGGCATATCGCGGTACTCTTCGTAGGTTTGGGGAACATGGAGCGCTGCCGAGGTAGTTTCACTTCCTCGTTGCTGCCCACGACCAGCTCCCCGCCCTCGACCATGTTGTCTGCCATCACCTCTTCCTGCAAAGGTCATGGCGACCATGTCGGGAGTTTGCTTTTCTTCTGGTCTGGTTTTCCACTTGGTGTTGTTGTTCCTTCGAGCTTGAGTTGGAACGGTCGTTGCCGGCAGAGAGCCGCGAGAATCATCGTCGGCAGCTGCGAACTCACTAGCCAACTGAATCATCTGGTTCAAGTCAAGCTAGTGATTGTCCTGCAAGTGCTTTAGCTTATGTCGGAGCAACGTGCCCCTTTCCAACCCATCGATGAAGGCGGCCATGGTGGTCTAAGCATGTACTCCTGCGCAGGAATTTTTCATATCCAGCCAACGGGAGAGGTAGGCACGAGATGTCTCGTCTTTCTCTTGCACGCACCACTGTAGATCGCCAACAGTGCAGGGACGCTTATACGTACCCTCGAAGTTCTTGGTGAACGCTTCTTTCATGTCCAACCAATTGCAGATGGATTTCTTCGGCAAGTCATCAATCCATTGACGGGCTGTGCCCGCCAACATTAATGGGAGGTACTTGACGGCAACATTGGGGCTACCCCGGCGATTTCTATCGTGTTGCCGTAGTCCTGCAACCAAGTAGCTGGCTTGGTGGTGCCATCATAGGGCTTGATGGTCTTGTCAATCCGGAAGCCTTTGGGGTAAGTTGCGGATCGTATCACACGTCCAAAACAACATGGTCCCAGGTATGATCCTTCCTGGGCCTCGTGGATCTTGTCTATCCACGAACGTGTGTCGTATGGCTTCGGGTTTATTTTCTTCTTGTCAACAGGGGATGGTCTGCGTGAACGACGCGGGCCTCCTCCGCCATGGTGACTGTTAGGTGGCGACGGAGGCGGAGGTGGCGGTGGGTTAGCCTTCTTGTTGTTACCCTCCTGCGTCGCCTCACGCTTGTCACGGTTGCTTGTCGGGCACGGAGGGTCATGACGTGACCTACTCTTATGTCCTTGGTTGCGCTCTCTATCATGACGGGTCTGCTCCGTGTTGTCGCGGATGACGATGCCGCTCTGCCTTGGCGGGGGCATATCCGTACGACGGTGAGCCTTGGGGTCTTCGCGATGTCGGGGGAGCGGGGCGGTGGCGATGAGAGACGAGGTTGGGCTTTGCCTCTGTTGTCGGAGGATATGGGGATAGCATCCTTCCTGTTGCGCGCATCCCTCCATGTTCGTTCTGATGAACCCGTCTGAGACCCGACATCAAGAGGAGATCTGTCCCTTGGCGGCTTATGCTGGCTAGACTGGCAAAACGTTGGGTCAGACTCAAGCCTCTGAGAGGTGGCCTTTTCTTGTTGTTTCACCGCCTTGGACACTAGGTCATAGACCTGTTCCATTGCCTCAGGCAATCTATCCTGCTCCAGAAGGGTCTTGGTGACGGCGAGGTTGAGGAGAGGAGTGGGCATCACCTGCCATCCTTCACTGTCAATGTATGGCTTGGCTTGTGCCGGCTTCGGGGGAGCCCATCCTAGGTTTCGCCGTACACCAGGATCATTAATGACGCGAGCCAGAGATTTCTTGGCCTTCTGCTGCTGTAGCAGAGTCTTGTACTCGGCCTCCATTGCTCTAGCTTTCTCTATGGACTTCTGCGCGTTGACCAAATCTCGATCTAGTTTAGCGCCTTGCTCCGCGATGGCATGCGCTTCCTCCGGCAGCTGCTGGCGCTTCTCGTCAAGATGGGTCACGTTCTGGATATGAGCTACGATCAGTGGCTCGACGAGGAGATTGCCATGCATTACTCTATCAGCTGGAGTAACTTGGGCAGCAGCAGACGTAGATGCCAGAGGCGGCAAGTTTGCGGTGTTGTTGTTGCTCGGGCCGGTGCCAAGTTCCTGCGGCTGTTGCACTGGGTTAGGCGAAGGGGGCATGTCCTTTGCACGATCATCATCGGCAGCAACGAGTGGTCCCTTCCCCTTGTCCAGCGCTGTAGGAGGAGCTCTTCCGGGTTGATCTTCATCCATCGCCGTCCCAATGGTGACGAACACTTCTCGGGACGTGACGGTGTTGTTGGCCTGCTCGTCACGCTGGTAATCTTCCTCCATCTCCTGCATGGCAGAGTCTAGCTCCTCCAGGATGAAATCTATCTACTCTGAATCTGCACTGAAGTCGGCATAAAGCCACGTCAATCACAGATTCGGAGGGTGCCGGGGCTTCCTCGATGACGGGGGGTGGAGGTGCAACGGGTGCAACGAGGACTGGAGGTGGTGGCGCTGCTGCGGCGATGGCGGCCGGAGGTGGTGGAGGCGGTTGCTGAGGCGGCGGCGCTCTTCCAATGAACGCAAGATCCTCCTGAGATGCCCCTTCGGCCTCCGCGTAGCTGTTGACGGTGTTCACCATACTTTCGAAGGTGAGATGCCCCGAAACTTGCTGCCGCCTCAGAGAATGCCGGAGAAGCGTTCCCTGGTCCAATCCTTCCACAAAGTGACACATAGCATCATCATTGGGGTAGTGTGCCAGATCGGCTCGTATACGGAGCCACCTAGCAAGGTAATCGCGGGGGTTTTCGCCATCTCTCTGAATGCAACGCGCCAGATCGAAGATGGTAACCACGCCGACGAACTTGGATCTCTGTTGTCTAGATGCACGGGCGAAGCCGGTGGACTTGCAGTGATCTTCCACCGTTATATCCTGCACAAGGGCGTTTGGGTGGGCCTTTAATTTTTCCGATATTTGCCGGCAAACTCCGAGGAGAGATCCGACATCGATCCTTCCGCGAACGTATCCTACCCGTAGGCGGTCCGTGCGGGTCTTGATGCTCCTCCGACTCCCAGGGAACTAGTGCCCGAGTCGGTTTCGCCAATGAAGAGGTGGATGTCTCTGATAGGAACGATCGAACACCGCGTAGGGTTCGTCTTCGCCGGGATCCAGAACTCGTCGGGAGGGACGATCGGAACGTTGCCAGAGAAGAGAACCCGACCGATGGCTACGGTTTTGCCGATTCCCGCGAAGATCTTGGTCTTCGCCTGCTGAAGATCCTGAAGCGCCTCTTGCCCCACGACGGGCGCCAACTGTCATGGTATTGCCGACGAGTACGCCATGGAGGGGTCCTCACAATGCGTGTTTAGAGTCGTGGGGGAAAGTGGACGGTTTACGGGTACGAGGTAACACATCTTACCCAGGTTCAGATCCCACAACGGTGGCGGAATCCTACTCCTGCTATAAATCACTATAATGGCAATACGCCGAGTTACAGGGATTGGTTCGCTGTGTGAGGTGTGACTAGAAAGTCTGAGATTGTGACCTAAAGGCTCCCATAGGCCCAACTTATGTAGTCGCCAGGTCCTAGGGTTACAGGGAAAAGTCCTAGCAGGACAGGTTACAGAGTCCTACACTGACTATAACTAGTCTAGCTTGTCTTGTACTCCAAGGCTCCGGGTACGCTGGTGACTCCACCATAGCCTTCCTTTATCCAGCATGGGCCTCCCTTCTGGATCCATCTAACTGGGCCGCCCAGCAGGCCATGGGCCATGCTACCAACTGTGGGTCACCCGGGTTATTCGGATAAGAGACATGCTATGAGGATACCCATATACCATATCCCCAACAACGACGACAATTAGAGATAAAGAGGTACGGGCCGCGAGTGGGCCACGCATGGGCCTATTTGGGCTGCAGCAAGATGCACCTAGCGGTAGTTTGGGTAGAGAAGAACTCTGGTCCGGCCTGCTGCTCGAGCCTGGTCCTTTTTTCTTTCTGTTTTCCTTTTCTATTTTCTATTTTGTTTTCAAATTTGTAGATTACACATTTGTTTGAAATTTTCTTTATAGAATTTATTTGCTGGATAGTTGCAGCAATAATAAAGTGTATTTAGGGTCCTTTTATGAGTTTTTAGTATAATGTTATTATTACTTTATATATATTTTTACTTTTAACATTTTATAGGAACCTTTGTTATGAATTTAATTTGATATGATATACCATAAACTTATTAAAGGATATACTACTACTGATTTGTGAGATGTGGGTGAGAAAAACAATTAATAACTTTAGGGTTTAAGATTTTGTTTCTTATTTAGGAACTTTCTTTAAGCTATGCTTTTATTTATTTATGGATAAATGTGGTTTTATGATATCTATAAAATCATTAGAAAGGCCTCATATATAGTTAATGCCTTAATTTGGTGGTGAATAATGTTTTAACAATATTAGTTATGACAATAAATATACATTGATATTTATGATTGAAATAGAAGTTAGAGTTTTTAATTGTAACTATTTACCATGAGTTTTAGGAGTTTTAACATTCATATATCGTTTTATAAATGTGAATAAAGGTGGATGGTTAAGACAAATTGTCTTTATGTTTATGATCATGAACGATATAGGTAAAATAGTGGGGCTGTTTTCTAGGCTAACTTATGAGAAAGATTTGAGATAGATAGCTCCTAAGCACATATTATTATGTTAGTTAGAAATGACAAAAATGTTCTTAAGTGATTTTCTATTGGAAAATATTACTATAAGACATTGTGGAAATAAGATGATTTATCAAACATATGAGATGGATATTATGTTTGGTTATAGATTTAAGGTTTAGTGTTTACCAAGAATTCCTATCTTCCATACTTCACAATTCTTGATGTCTACTTAAGGAATTCCTTTCCTAGATATACTACTTCTTCATATCCATTATCATGTGTTAACATGATGAGCTTTACTTTACAAGAATATTATTATTAATAATTTCTCATCTTAAATCCATTTGTAAATCCAATGAGCTTGACACTAAAGCTCAAAATACTTCCCTCGTAGGAATATCTCCCACTTCTAGAATGCTTCTAGTGACTCCAAATCCATTTGAATGATCACTCTCTTACTTCATAATTTACTTTGTAATCCCACTTATAAATCTCAGAAGCTTGTCACTGAATCTTTTCATAATATTTTCATATATATACTTGGTTATATCCATTGATCCACTAATGATAACCTCTGTCACATCCCAAGATTTTCCAAATCTTGTAACGTGAAAAATAAATGAATAAAAATAAAACTTTGTTGATTTTCAGGATGAGAAGAAACTTTTTGATTCCAATTGGAAACGTTCAAACCTTTTTGATCAAACAAATCCTAAAGGGATTTGAAAAGTTAAACAATTAATAAAGGAAAATAAAAATATTTGGAAATACTATTTTTGGATCTTTAAATAAAAGATTTGGTTTTCAAAGGAAAAGGTAGATTTATAAATAAAGATTATTCTATAGAGCCAAATTAAACCTTGGTCAAAATTTTGAAACAAAAGGTTTTGCTTTGATTAAAAATAGTAAAGGTTTGTTTAAATAAAATAATAAGGATTTAATATCCAATTTTATTTAAATAAAAGGTTTTACCATTTTAATTAAAACATCAAAAATTATTAAATTATTTCAAATAAGTTTTTCAAGTATTTTTATATTCTCAAATAAAACCTACTGAAGTGTTTTGGTTTTATTTTAGATTTCAAAATAAAGATTTTAATAAAACAAATCCTATTTGATTTAATAACTAAGGTCCATTTTATTTAATTATTAATGGACCATAAAATAAAAACTTGTTATTTTATTTTAAACAAGTTTTCCAAGTATCTTATATTTTCAAATAAAACCTACTGGTTTGGTTTTGATGATATTTAGATTTCAAATGGAAATTTTAATTAAATTAAAACCCATTTTATTTAATAACTAAGGTCCATTTTATTTAATTATAAATGGACTCTAAAATAAAAATATTATTTTATTTTGGGAATTGGTTTATGTTGTTAAACAGAACCAAATTAAATTACAAGTGTGGTGAATATTTGAATAGATTTGAATTGGTTGTTTGATTTGTTTGATTGAAATTCAAAACAGAAATTGATTTGGAAAAAGAAAAAGATTCAGACAGAAAAAAATGTGAGAACAGACTGACCCAACCCAACCAGGCCCAGCAGCCCATTCCATCCCAACTCCTCTTTCCCACGCACGAGACGTTTTACACCAGAAACAGAACCCGCGCAGTCACTGAACACCGGCCCCTACCTCCACTCCCTTTCTTTCACTGCCAAGCGGACCCCACCCCTCCAGCTCACCGTCTTCAACCCACGACCTGTTCTTCCACCCCCTCTCTCCCGTTTCTGCGTTGAATTCGCAGGCTTAATTCTCGTTTAATGGCGCAATAATTCCGCCCTGCGACCACGCAAGATAAAGCGTCTGCCCCTCCTCTCCACTTCCCCTCTGTCGCCCCACCTCGACACGCCCCCAGGCTGCCGAATTTCGCTAGACACCGCCCACTGTCCGACGACGCTCCGGTGCAAATTCTGGCGACCCAGCGCCGCCCCTTGCCTCATAGACCACGCACACATACTCTACACATCCTGGCGCATCTCCCCGTGCCATTGGTTCGCCTGCGAGTGCCCCGTAACGTCGGCTTCGTCAACTCGACTCGCCACCGCCGTCTGCCGTTTCTCCGACGACCTCCCTCTGGTAAACCAGACCGCCCCGACCCCTCTCAATCACGCACACACCATCGCCGTGTCCTTGCGTGTCTGACCATGCGTTTCGTTTGTCTCCTAGTGATCCATAGCGCCGTCCTCGACGACGACTGAGTGTGGCCGAGGCGCAGCTCCACTCCGGCGAGCGATTAAGCCTGCTCCAGTGCGCCCCTCGCCAAGACGGCACCACCTTGAGCTTCCCCAGGCCTCTGCGAACGCTGTGAGTATCTCCCCAGCCACCCTTGCTTCCTGTATCGTCGGCGCCGCCACCGTCTGGCTGCTCCGCCGCCAGTAGCCACCGCAGCGCCACCCATCTATGGCTGGCACGCTGTACACCGTTAGATGATGATCCAAGCGCCACGATAGATCCTTAGCCGAAGGGGTACGAGTGATCCTGTGCCGCACGATCTGACTTGATCCAACGCACCAGAGTAGTCGATCCGAACGAAACGTTTTTGACCAATAGGATTGCACCACGTGGCATGTAGTTGATTTAAAAGACAGATTTGATCTATTAGATTTCCAATTTTGGAAATTGCACAACTTTTGATCCACACGTCCAAAAATTACAAACTTTATATTAATGGAATCAGTGGAACAAGCCCTAGCCAACCATGCCATTTGTTTAGTAAAAAGCCTCTGGTAAAATGATTGTTTTTGCAGAAACATTTGTATCCTTGTTTAGGTTATAAAAATTGTTCAAAAATGATTTTGGGGATAAAATCTTTGGCAAATGGTGTGATTTGAACCTACTGACCATAGGAAACACTTTGTGGATTCAAAAATGAATTTGGTGATGCAAAAGAATGATTCTTGATTTAAAACCATTTCTAGTCAAATAGAAATATGATTTATTTATTAAAAATGGTTTTGGAAGAAAACTTTTGGGAAATGTTTTGTTTTAAACTCTCTGACCCCAAACACCAAGTTTTATGGTTTGAAAACATATTTGGTGAACCCTATAGATTAATGCCTTAGTAAAAATATTTCTACACCACATAAAATGATACTTTGTTTTGAAAATGGCTCATGAAGTGAAATCTTCTGCAAATGACTTTGCCACTTTACAAAATGACCATTAGGTGTTTTCAAATGTTTATGACCCATTAGGAACCACATTTCAAAACAAAACAAAGCTTGGGATGCTTGCATGCATTACTTTGACTTTATGATTTTATGTGTTGTTTTGCTTGATTGGTAGATTGAGTTTGTGCCTTGCTTGATTGATTTGTAGTGACTTGAAGAGTGTGATTGTTGCAAGGACAAGGAGTGAACTTATACCCTCTACCAAAAAGGCAAGTTATGCTTCATACTTTTTGTCCCATTACTTTCACTATGCATTAGTGATTTTCTCTAAGTAAAACTTGCATGGAATTTTGCTAAGTATAAACCTTGCTATATGAAATCCTAGTAGATGAAACCTTAGTAGAAATTCCTAAGTCAAGATACCTACTACTATCATGCTTAGCTTAGCTAATAGAAAACAAGGGTGGAAATATATACACACTATGGAAAATTTCTAAGTCTGAGGACTTGTGTTTTTGTTTAATAAAACAACTAAGTTAATGAATCACCTGAGTGGATTGGTAATTGCTTGGTGGATTTTGGTTGAGTGGTTCACAAGGCCCATTTCTATGGTTGACCTTGTGTATCTCACTTGTGGATGGCCACCCAGGAACAAAGAGATTTGAGATGTCAAATGTTGAGAAGCTTCGAGTGCAACCACTTGGCATTATGGGCTCTGCCTGGATCATATAGGTTGCAAGAACTTAGCCATATGGACAGTTGGTGGTAGAGTTTGATAGGTTGGAACGCGTCCATTTTGGTCTAAGGGAAGGCTTCTGAAAGATCTTGTCTTGGGAAACCAAGTCTTGTGGGGAAAGTGCACCACCTCTGCAGAGTGTAAAATCTAAGTACTTAGCCATGTCCCTGGTAAAGGACAATTTGAGCATCAAGACATGGAAGCAATCAAGAATCTCATCATTCAAATTTCTAAGTTAAAACTTGTGGATTGAACAAGGGTTGTTTGAAATCTTCAATCTTTGATTGAGAGAAGCTTTGGGAAAAGATTTTGTCAAAACAAAAACTTAGTATTTTCAAAAATGATAAGGAAAATCTATTTTGAGCAATGCAAGCCTCAACTCCACTTAGCCAAATGCATATAGATGATAGACTCCACTATACCACCATAGTATCACTTGCCAATACAATTCAAATGTATTGACCCTTGTGGCTGTAACTTGTATGTTGCAGGTTTGATTGATTTTAGTGAAGAATGATTGATTAGGATTACAAAGTCTACAACCAACATCTGCCTGTGGCACTTTGAAGATGAAGGACCCCATGACTATAGTTATTCCGCTGCAATGTAATGTAATAGCCAAATGAGCTATGTAAGATGTATTAAAACTATGTTATTCCTGGTTATAAAGTTATATTATGACCTTTGTTTCTTGATATTACATCTTAACTGTGGATGCTAGCTATTGATCCAGGGACTAGCATTGTAAACACAGGGGGCTCTATCTTATTAAAGATTGGAACCTCTACAACCTCTAATCCATTAAGTAGTTACTTCAAACTCCTTTCATATACTTCCTTTATCCTCATCACAAATATTACTCCAGTAGATGTATATATCAAACTACTTTCCTTAAAAGCTTACTATCCTTTAAGAGGAATAACACTACTTCAATAACTCCATGCTACTCTAGCTTCAGCTTAGTCATACTATTTTATATCTACTTAACTCCAATATCTTATATTCAAACTTCACATTATATCATGGTGACTTTGTTGGAATTATGCCCTAGAGGCAATAATAAAGATGTTATTATTATAATTCTTGTTCATGATAATGTTTATATTCCATGCTAGAATTGTACTAAGCGGAAACTTTAATACTTGTGTGGTTTGTGAACAACACTGTGTCCCTAGTACGCCTCTATGGACTAGCTCATTGATTAATGATGGTTAAGGTTTCCTAACCATGGACATGAGTTGTCAATTAATAATGAGATCATATCATTGGGAGAATGATATGGTGGACAGACCCAAACTAAGCGAAGCAATTAGATCGTGTCATCGTGTTCGTCTTTGCGAAGCTTTTCTTATGTCAAATATTGTATTCCTTAGACCATGAGATAATACAACTCCCTGGTATCGGAAGAAAGCTTTGAGGTCATCAAACGTCATCCTATGAGAGGGTGATCATAAAGGTGTCTCTCAGGTGATCGGAAAGTATTTGTTGGGTTGTATGTATCGAGATGGGATTTGTCCCTCCCAAGTCGGAGAGATATACTTCGGGCCCACTCGGTAATCGATATCAACACCGCTTTCAAGCATGTGGTTAAGGAGTTAATCACAAAGTGATATCGGATTACGGAACGAGTAAAGTACTTGCTGTGAACGAGATTGAACTAGGTATGACGGTACCGACGATCGAATCTCGGGCAAGTAAAATATCGCGAGACGAAGGGAATATATATATATGGGATTGATTGAATCCTGGCATCGTGGTTCATCCGATATGATCATCGATGAATGTGTGGGAGTCAATATGGGTTTCCAGACCCCGCTGTTGATTATTGATAGAAGATCATGTCTGCATATTCTCGAACCCGCAGGGTCACACACTTAACGTGTCTCTACTCTAGGATAGATTGGATAATTGGTTTATGAGTTTTTGTTCGGAGTCTCGGATGGGATCCGGGACATCACGAGAGTTTCCGGAGTGGTCCGAAGAATAAGATTCATATAAGGCAGTGCAGTTTTTGGAGTTCGGAATTGTTCCGGGTTAATCGGTATTGTACCGGAAGCTTCTAGAACCTTCCGGAAGGGGACCAACGTGGCCCCACCTTCCGGGAGGGGGCATGGGCCTATGAGGGAGTGCCCTGGCCGCATTGGGCCAGGGGCACAAGGCCCCATAGGGCCCAGCCGGCCAAAGAGGGTTTAAACCCTAGATAGAGCTTCTAGAAGGGGGGTTTCCTTGCCCCCCACTCCTCCTCCTTTGGGGCCGCCGGTTTGGGCTTGGGGGAGGGGCTAGGGCTGTGCCCCACCCCTCTATATAAAGAGGGCTGGGGGCTCACCACCCCCCACACCTTCCCCTCCAACCCTAGCCGCCATGCTGCCCTCCTCTCTCCCTCCCGACTGCTTGTAGGCGAAGCCCTGCTGCAGAAATTCTCCACCAATTGCACCGCGCCGTCGCGTTGTAGATCCAATCCATCTCTCCACCATACTTGCTGGACCAAGGAAGGAGGAGACGTCGAGGTTCTACACGTGTGCATCTCACGGAGGCACCGCCACTTGTGGTGCTAGATCGGATCGGATCGCGAGGAGGAGAAGCGAGTACGACTACATCACCCACGTTCCGACGAATGTTCCCCTGTGCGAATCTTCAAGGGTATGAAGATCTAATCCAATCTCTCTCGTTGTTTGCATCTCCTAGATTAGATCTTGGCTTTCCCTCTGTTCGCATCCGTAGAAAATTTTGATTTACTATGCCGCGAAACCCTTCAGTGGTATCAGAGCTAGATCTATGCGTAGATGTGTTTCACGAGTAGAACGCAACATGGTTGTTGCGGGTGTTGATGTTTTCTGTTGCAAGCCTCTTGTTTTTGTTCTTCTTATGACGCGGGATAGTGAGATTGAAGCGGTCCAGGCCAACCTTACGCGACGTCGTTCGCGAGACCGGCTCCGCACTTGACGTGTCGCTTGTTCCACACTTGCGGCTGGTGGATGTCAGTTTCTCTCACTATAGTTGTCATGGGATTAACACCGGAGTTTGGCAACCATAATATCACCGTTGTGGATTTCCGTAGGTAAGAATCGTTCTTAGCATCTACTCCCATAAGCCACGTAAAACATGCAACAACAAAGTAGAGGCGTCTAACTTGTTTTTGCAGGGAGTGTTTTCTGTGATATGGAATGGCCCAAGATGTGATGTCTATAATGTATGCGATGATCATGTTTTGTAATGTTTCACGACTTTCATGTCGATGAGTACACAACCAGCAGGAGCCATTGTTGGAATTATGCCCTAGAGGCAATAATAAAGATGTTATTATTATAATTCTTGTTCATGATAATGTTTATATTCCATGCTAGAATTGTATTAAGCGGAAACTTTAATACTTGTGTGGTTTGTGAACAACACCGTGTCCCTAGTACGCCTCTATGGACTAGCTCATTGATTAATGATGGTTAAGTTTTCCTAACCATGGACATGATTTGTCGATTAATAATGAGATCATATCATTGGGAGAATGATATGGTGGACAGACCCAAACTAAGCGAAGCAATTAGATCGTGTCATCGTGTTCGTCTTTGCGAAGCTTTTTCTTATGTCAAATATTGTATTCCTTAGACCATGAGATAATACAACTCCCTGGTATCGGAAGAAAGCTTTGAGGTCATCAAACGTCATCCTATGAGAGGGTGATCATAAAGGTGTCTCTCAGGTGATCGGAAAGTATCTGTTGGGTTGTATGTATCGAGATGGGATTTGGCCCTCCCAAGTCGGAGAGATATACTTCGGGCCCACTCGGTAATCGATATCAACACCGCTTGCAAGCATGTGGTTAAGGAGTTAATCACAAAGTGATATCAGATTACGGAACGAGTAAAGTACTTGCTGTGAACGAGATTGAACTAGGTATGACGGTACCGACGATCGAATCTCGGGCAAGTAAAATATCGCGAGACGAAGGGAATATATATATGGGATGGATTGAATCCTGTCATCGTGGTTCATCCGATATGATCATCGATGAATGTGTGGGAGTCAATATGGGTTTCCAGACCCCGCTGTTGATTATTGATAGAAGATCATGTCTGCATATTCTCGAACCCGCAGGGTCACACACTTAACGTGTCTCGACGCTATGATAGATTGGATAATTGGTTTATGAGTTTTTGTTCGGAGTCTCGAATGGGATCCGGGGCATCACGAGAGGTTCCAGCGTGGTCCGGAGAATAAGATTCATATAAGGCAGTGCAGTTTTTGGAGTTCGGAATTGTTCCGGGTTAATCGGTATTGTACCGGAAGCTTCTAGAACCTTCCGGAAGGGGACCAACGTGGCCCCACCTTCCGGGAGGGGGCATGGGCCTATGAGGGAGTGCCCTGGATGCATTGGGCCAGGGGCACAAGGCCCCATAGGGCCCAGCCAGCCAAAGAGGGTTTAAACCCTAGATAGAGCTTCTAGAAGGGGGGGTTTCCTTGCCCCCCACTCCTCCTCCTTTGGGGCCGCCGGTTTGGGCTTGGGGGAGGGGCTAGGGCTGTGCCCCACTCCTCTATATAAAGAGGGCTGGGGGCGCACCACCCCCCACACCTTCCCCTCCAACCCTAGCCGCCATGCTGCCCTCCTCTCTCCCTCCCGACTGCTTGTAGGCGAAGCCCTGCTGCAGAAATTCTCCACCAATTGCACCGCGCCGTCGCGTTGTAGATCCAACCCATCTATCCACCATACTTGCTGGACCAATGAAGGAGGAGACGTCGAGGTTCTGCACGTGTGCATCTCACGGAGGCACCGCCACTTGTGGTGCTAGATCGGATCGGATCGCGAGGAGGAGAAGCGAGTACGACTACATCACCCACGTTTCGACGAACGTTCCCCTGTGCGAATCTTCAAGGGTATGAAGATCTAATCCAATATCTCTCGTTGTTTGCATCTCCTAGATTAGATCTTGGCTTTCCCTCTGTTCGCATCCGTAGAAAATTTTGATTTACTATGCCGCGAAACCCTTCAGTGGTATCAGAGCTAGATCTATGCGTAGATGTGTTTCACGAGTAGAACGCAACATGGTTGTTGCGGGTGTTGATGTTTTATGTTGCAAGCCTCTTGTTTTTGTTCTTCTTATGACGCGGGATAGTGAGATTGAAGCGGTCCAGGCCAACCTTACGCGACGTCGTTCGCGAGACCGGCTCCGCACTTGACGTGTGGCTTGTTCCACACATGCGGCTGGTGGATGTCAGTTTCTCTCACTATAGTTGTCATGGGATTAACACCGGAGTTTGGAAACCATAATATCACCGTTGTGGATTTCCGTAGGTAAGAATCGTTCTTAGCATCTACTCCCATAAGCCACGTAAAACATGCAACAACAAAGTAGAGGCGTCTAACTTGTTTTTGCAGGGAGTGTTTTCTGTGATATGGTATGGCCCAAGATGTGATGTGTATAATGTATGCGATGATCATGTTTTGTAATGTTTCACGACTTTCATGTCGATGAGTACACAACCGGCAGGAGCCATTGTTGGAATTATGCCCTAGAGGCAATAATAAAGATGTTATTATTATAATTCTTGTTCATGATAATGTTTATATTCCATGCTAGAATTGTATTAAGCAGAAACTTTAATACTTGTGTGGTTTGTGAACAACACTGTGTCCCTAGTACGCCTCTATGGACTAGCTCATTGATTAATGATGGTTAAGGTTTCCTAACCATGGACATGAGTTGTCGATTAATAATGAGATCATATCATTGGGAGAATGATATGGTGGACAGACCCAAACTAAGCGAAGCAATTAGATCGTGTCATCGTGTGCGTCTTTGCGAAGCTTTTTCTTATGTCAAATATTGTATTCCTTAGACCATGAGATAATACAACTCCCTGGTATCGGAAGAAAGCTTTGAGGTCATCAAACGTCATCCTATGAGAGGGTGATCATAAAGGTGTCTCTCAGGTGATCGGAAAGTATCTGTTGGGTTGTATGTATCGAGATGGGATTTGGCCCTCCCAAGTCGGAGAGATATACTTCGGGCCCACTCGGTAATCGATATCAACACCGCTTGCAAGCATGTGGTTAAGGAGTTAATCACAAAGTGATATCGGATTACGGAACGAGTAAAGTACTTGCTGTGAACGAGATTGAACTAGGTATGACGGTACCGACGATCGAATCTCGGGCAAGTAAAATATCGCGAGACGAAGGGAATATATATATGGGATTGATTGAATCCTGGCATCGTGGTTCATCTGATATGATCATCGATGAATGTGTGGGAGTCAATATGGGTTTCCAGACCCCGCTGTTGATTATTGATAGAAGATCATGTCTGCATATTCTCGAACTCGCAGGGTCACACACTTAACGTGTCTCGACGCTAGGATAGATTGGATAATTGGTTTATGAGTTTTTGTTCGGAGTCTCGGATGGGATCCGGGACATCACGAGAGGTTCTAGAGTGGTCTGGAGAATAAGATTCATATAAGGCAGTGCAGTTTTTGGAGTTCGGAATTGTTCCGGGTTAATCGGTATTGTACCGGAAGCTTCTAGAACCTTCCGGAAGGGGACCAACGTGGCCCCACTTGTCGAGAGGGGGCGTGGGCCTACGAGGGAGTGCCCTGGCCGCATTGGGCCAGGGGAACAAGGCCCCATAGGGCCCAGCCGGCCAAAGAGGGTTTAAACCCTAGATAGAGCTTCTAGAAGGGGGGTTTCCTTGCCCCCCACTCCTCCTCCTTTGGGGCCGCCGGTTTGGGCTTGGGGGAGGAGCTAGGGCTGTGCCCCACCCCTCTATATAAAGAGGGCTGGTGGCGCACCACCCCCCACACCTTCCCCTCCAACCCTAGCCGCCATGCTGCCCTCCTCTCTCCCTCCCGAATGCTTGTAGGCGAAGCCCTGCTGCAGAAATTCTCCACCAATTGCACCGCGCCGTCGCGTTGTAGATCCAACCCATCTCTCCACCATAATTGCTGGACCAAGGAAGGAGGAGACGTCGAGGTTCTACACGTGTGCATCTCACGGAGGCACCGCCACTTGTGGTGCTTGATCGGATCGGATCGCGAGGAGGAGAAGCGAGTACGACTACATCACCCACGTTCCGATGAACGTTCCCCTGTGCGAATCTTCAAGGGTATGAAGATCTAATCCAATCTCTCTCGTTGTTTGAATCTCCTAGATTAGATCTTGGCTTTCCCTCTGTTCGCATCCGTAGAAAATTTTGATTTACTATGCCGCGAAACCCTTCAGTGGTATCAGAGCTAGATCTATGCGTAGATGTGTTTCACGAGTAGAACGCAACATGGTTGTTGCGGGTGTTGATGTTTTCTGTTGCAAGCCTCTTGTTTTTGTTCTTCTTATGACGCGGGATAGTGAGATTGAAGCGGTCCAGGCCAACCTTACACGACGTCGTTCGCGAGACCGGCTCCGCACTTGACGTGTGGCTTGTTCCACACATGCGGCTGGTGGATGTCAGTTTCTCTCACTATAGTTGTCATGGGATTAACACCGGAGTTTGGCAACCATAATATCACCGTTGTGGATTTCCGTAGGTAAGAATCGTTCTTAGCATCTACTCCCATAAGCCACGTAAAACATGCAACAACAAAGTAGAGGCGTCTAACTTGTTTTTGCAGGGAGTGTTTTCTGTGATATGGTATGGCCCAAGATGTGATGTCTATAATGTATGCGATGATCATGTTTTGTAATGTTTCACGACTTTCATGTCGATGAGTACACAACCGGCAGGAGCCATTGTTGGAATTATGCCCTAGAGGCAATAATAAAGATGTTATTATTATAATTCTTGTTCATGATAATGTTTATATTCCATGCTAGAATTGTATTAAGCGGAAACTTTAATACTTGTGTGGTTTGTGAACAACACCGTGTCCCTAGTACGCCTCTATGGACTAGCTCATTGATTAATGATGGTTAAGTTTTCCTAACCATGGACATGAGTTGTCGATTAATAATGAGATCATATCATTGGGAGAATGATATGGTGGACAGACCCAAACTAAGCGAAGCAATTAGATCGTGTCATCGTGTTCGTCTTTGCGAAGCTTTTTCTTATGTCAAATATTGTATTCCTTAGACCATGAGATAATACAACTCCCTGGTATCGGAAGAAAGCTTTTAGGTCATCAAACGTCATCCTATGAGAGGGTGATCATAAAGGTGTCTCTCAGGTGATCGGAAAGTATCTGTTGGGTTGTATGTATCGAGATGGGATTTGGCCCTCCCAAGTCGGAGAGATATACTTCGGGCCCACTCGGTAATCGATATCAACACCGCTTGCAAGCATGTGGTTAAGGAGTTAATCACAAAGTGATATCAGATTACGGAACGAGTAAAGTACTTGCTGTGAACGAGATTGAACTAGGTATGACGTAACCGACGATCGAATCTCGGGCAAGTAAAATATCGCGAGACGAAGGGAATATATATATGGGATGGATTGAATCCTGTCATCGTGGTTCATCCGATATGATCATAGATGAATGTGTGGGAGTCAATATGGGTTTCCAGACCCCGCTGTTGATTATTGATAGAAGATCATGTCTGCATATTCTCGAACCCGCAGGGTCACACACTTAACGTGTCTCGACGCTAGGATAGATTGGATAATTGGTTTATGAGTTTTTGTTCGGAGTCTCGGATGGGATCCGGGACATCACGAGAGGTTCCGGAGTGGTCCGGAGAATAAGATTCATATAAGGCAGTGCAGTTTTTGGAGTTCGGAATTGTTCCGGGTTAATCGGTATTGTACCGGAAGCTTCTAGAACCTTCCGGAAGGGGACCAACGTGGCCCCACCTTCCGGGAGGGGGCATGGGCCTATGAGGGAGTGCCCTGGACGCATTGTGCCAGGGGCACAAGGCCCCATAGGGCCCAGCCAGCCAAAGAGGGTTTAAAGCCTAGATAGAGCTTCTAGAAGGGGGGGTTTCCTTGCCCCCCCACTCCTCCTCCTTTGGGGCCGCCGGTTTGGGCTTGGGGGAGGGGCTAGGGCTGTGCCCCACTCCTCTATATAAAGAGGGCTGGAGGCGCACCACCCCCCACACCTTCCCCTCCAACCCTAGCCGCTATGCTACCCTCCTCTCTCCCTCCCGACTGCTTGTAGGCGAAGCCCTGCTGCAGAAATTCTCCACCAATTGCACCGCGCCGTCGCGTTGTAGATCCAACCCATCTCTCCACCATACTTGCTGGACCAAGGAAGGAGGAGACGTCGAGGTTCTGCACGTGTGCATCTCACGGAGGCACCGCCACTTGTGGTGCTAGATCGGATCGGATCGCGAGGAGGAGAAGCGAGTACGACTACATCACCCACGTTTCGACGAACGTTCCCCTGTGCGAATCTTCAAGGGTATGAAGATCTAATCCAATCTCTCTCGTTGTTTGCATCTCCTAGATTAGATCTTGGCTTTCCCTCTGTTCGCATCCGTAGAAAATTTTGATTTACTATGCCGCGAAACCCTTCAGTGGTATCAGAGCTAGATCTATGCGTAGATGTGTTTCACGAGTAGAACGCAACATGGTTGTTGCGGGTGTTGATGTTTTCTGTTGCAAGCCTCTTGTTTTTGTTCTTCTTATGACGCGGGATAGTGAGATTGAAGCGGTCCAGGACAACCTTACGCGACGTCGTTCGCGAGACCGGCTCCGCACTTGACGTGTGGCTTGTTCCACACATGCGGCTGGTGGATGTCAGTTTCTCTCACTATAGTTGTCATGGGATTAACACCGGAGTTTGGCAACCATAATATCACCGTTGTGGATTTCCGTAGGTAAGAATCGTTCTTAGCATCTACTCCCATAAGCCATGTAAAACATGCAACAACAAAGTAGAGGCGTCTAACTTGTTTTTGCAGGGAGTGTTTTCTGTGATATGGTATGGCCCAAGATGTGATGTGTATAATTTATGCGATGATCATGTTTTGTAATGTTTCACGACTTTCATGTCAATGAGTACACAACCGGCAGGAGCCATTGTTGGAATTATGCCCTAGAGGCAATAATAAAGATGTTATTATTATAATTCTTGTTCATGATAATGTTTATATTCCATGCTAGAATTGTATTAAGCAGAAACTTTAATACTTGTGTGGTTTGTGAACAACACCGTGTCCCTAGTACGCCTCTATGGACTAGCTCATTGATTAATGATGGTTAAGGTTTCCTAACCATGGACATGAGTTGTCGATTAATAATGAGATCATATCATTGGGAGAATGATATGGTGGACAGACCCAAACTAAGCGAAGCAATTAGATCGTGTCATCGTGTGCGTCTTTGCGAAGATTTTTCTTATGTCAAATATTGTATTCCTTAGACCATGAGATAATACAACTCCCTGGTATCGGAAGAAAGCTTTGAGGTCATCAAACGTCATCCTATGAGAGGGTGATCATAAAGGTGTCTCTCAGGTGATCGGAAAGTATCTGTTGGGTTGTATGTATCAAGATGGGATTTGGCCCTCCCAAGTCGGAGAGATATACTTCGGGCCCACTCGGTAATCTATATCAACACCGCTTGCAAGCATGTGGTTAAGGAGTTAATCACAAAGTGATATCGGATTACGGAACGAGTAAAGTAATTGCTGTGAACGAGATTGAACTAGGTATGACGGTACCGACGATCGAATCTCGGGCAAGTAAAATATCGCGAGACGAAGGGAATATATATATGGGATTGATTGAATCCTGGCATCGTGGTTCATCCGATATGATCATCGATGAATGTGTGGGAGTCAATATGGGTTTCCAGACCCCGCTGTTGATTATTGATAGAAGATCATGTCTGCATATTCTCGAACTCGCAGGGTCACACACTTAACGTGTCTCGACGCTAGGATAGATTGGATAATTGGTTTATGAGTTTTTGTTCGGAGTCTCGGATGGGATCCGGGACATCACGAGAGGTTCCAGAGTGGTCCGGAGAATAAGATTCATATAAGGCAGTGCAGTTTTTGGAGTTCGGAATTGTTCCGGGTTAATCGGTATTGTACCGGAAGCTTCTAGAACCTTCCGGAAGGGGACCAACGTGGCCCCACTTGTAGGGAGGGGGCGTGGGCCTACGAGGGAGTGCCCTAGCCGCATTGGGCCAGGGGCACAAGGCCCCATAGGGCCCAGCCGGTCAAAGAGGGTTTAAACCCTAGATAGAGCTTCTAGAAGGGGGGTTTCCTTGCCCCCCACTCCTCCTCCTTTGGGGCCGCCGGTTTGGGATTGGGGGAGGGGCTAGGGCTGCGCCCCACCCCTCTATATAAAGAGGGCTGGGGGCGCACCACCCCCCACACCTTCCCCTGCAACCCTAGCCGCCCTGCTGCCCTCCTCTCTCCCTCCCGACTGCTTGTAGGCGAAGCCCTGCTGCAGAAATTCTCCACCAATTGCACCGCGCCGTCGCGTTGTAGATCCAACCCATCTCTCCACCATACTTGCTGGACCAAGGAAGGAGGGGACATCGAGGTGCTGCACGTGTGCATCTCACGGAGGCACCGCCACTTGTGGTGCTAGATCGGATCGGATCGCGAGGAGGAGAAGCGAGTACGACTACATCACCCATGTTCCGACGAACGTTCCGCTGTGCGAATCTTCAAGGGTATGAAGATCTAATCCAATCTCTCTCGTTGTTTGCATCTCCTAGATTAGATCTTGGCTTTCCCTCTGTTCGCATCCGTAGAAAATTTTGATTTACTATGCCGCGAAACCCTTCAGTGGTATCAGAGCTAGATCTATGCGTAGATGTGTTTCACGAGTAGAACGCAACATGGTTGTTGCGGGCGTTGATGTTTTCTGTTGCAAGCCTCTTGTTTGTGTTCTTTTTATGACGCGGGATAGTGAGATTGAAGCGGTCCAGGCCAACCTTACGCGACGTCGTTCGCGATACCGGCTCCGCACTTGACGTGTGGCTTGTTCCACACATGCGGCTGGTGGATGTCAGTTTCTGTCACTATAGTTGTCATGGGATTAACACCGGAGTTTGGCAACCATAATATCACCGTTGTGGCTTTCCGTAGGTAAGAATCGTTCTTAGCATCTACTCCCATAAGCCACGTAAAACATGCAACAACAAAGTAGAGGCGTCTAACTTGTTTTTGCAGGGAGTGTTTTCTGTGATATGGTATGGCCCAAGATGTGATGTGTATAATGTATGCGATGATCATGTTTTGTAATGTTTCACGACTTGCATGTCGATGAGTACACAACCGGCAGGAGCCATATGGTTGTCTTTATAATTGTGTATGACCTGTGTGTCAACTTCTTATACGCCATGTAATAGTTTCACTTTATCGCTAAGTAGTTAGCAATAGTTGTAGTTGCTATTCGTGGTGGGGAAATCATGGTGGAGTGATGGAGATCATGCCGGAACGCACAAGATGGAGATCATTGCGCGAAGATTGGCTATACCATGTCACATAAAGTTATATGCATGTGATGTTTATCCTTTTATGTATCTTATTATGCTTAGATCGCGACGGTAGCATTATAAGATGATTCCTCATTTAAAGATCAAGATAAAAACTGTGTTCTCCCTGAGTATGCACCGTTGCGAAAGTTCGTCGTGTCCAAGCATCACGTGATGATCGGGTGATATAGACTCTACGCTCACATACAACGGGTGCAAGACAGTTTTGCACACGCGGAAATACTCGGGTCTAACTTGACGAGCCTAGCATGTACAGACATGGCCTCGGAACACAAGAACCGAAAGGTTAAGCATGAGTCATATGAATGATATGATCGACACTTCGTTGTCCACCATTGAAACTGAAGGGTTTCGCAGCATAGTAAATCAAAATTTTCTACGGAGCGAACAGAGGGAAAGCCAAGATCTAATCTAGGAGATGCAAACAACGAGAGAGATTGGATTAGATCTTCATACCCTTGAAGATTCGCACAGCGGAACGTTCGTCGGAACGTGGGTGATGTAGTCGTACTCGCTTCTCCTCCTCGGGATCCGATCCGATCTAGCACCACAAGTGGTGGTGCCTCCGTGAGATGCACACGTGCAGCACCTCGACGTCTCCTCCTTCCTCGGACCAGCGAGTATGGTGGAGAGATATATTGGATCTACAACACGACGGCGTGGTGTATATGGTGGAGAATTTCTGCTGCAGGGCTTCGCCTACAAACAGTCGGGAGGGAGAGAGGAAGGCAGCAGGGCTACTAGGGCTTGGAGGAAGGTGTGTGGGGGGGAGGGGGCGCACCACCCCTCTATATATAGAGGGGGGGCGGCCAGCCCTTGCCCCTCCTCCAAGCCTATCTCTAGTTTAAACAATTTAAACTCTCCCTTATCTAGAAATCCTATCTCTAGTTTAAACGATTTAAACTCTCCCTTATCTAGAAATTCTATCCCGAGATTTAAACGAGTCAAATCTCTCTAGAATCGGCTGGGACCTATGGGGCCTTGTGCCCCTGGCCCAATGCGACCAGGACACTCCCTCATAGGCCCATGCCCCCTCCCGGAAGGTGGGGCCACGTTGGTCCCCTTCCGGAAGGTTCTAGAAGCTTCCGGTACAATACCGATTAACCCGGAACAATTCCGAACTCCAAAAACTGCACTGCCTTATATGAATCTTATTCTCCGGACCATTCCGGAACCTCTCGTGATATCCCGGATCCCATCCGAGACTCCGAACAAAAATTCATAAACCAATTATCCAATCTATCCTAGCGTCGAGACACGTTAAGTGTGTGACCCTGCGGGTTCGAGAATATGCAGACATGATCTTCTATCAATAATCAACAGCGGGGTCTGGGCACCCATATTGACTCCCACACATTCATCGATGATCATATCGGATGAACCACGATGCCAGGATTCAATCAATCCCATATATATATTCCCTTCGTCTCGCGATATTTTACTTGCCCGAGATTCGATCGTCGGTACCGTCATACCTAGTTCAATCTCGTTCACAGCAAGTACTCTACTCGTTTCGCAATCCGATATCACTTTGTGATTAACTCCTTAACCACATGCTTGCAAGCGGTGTTGATATCGATTAACGAGTGGGCCCGAAGTATATCTCTCCGACTTGGGAGGGACAAATTCCATCTCGATACATACAACCCAACAGATACTTTCCGGTCACCTGAGAGACACCTTTATGATCACCCTCTCATAGGATGACGTTTGATGACCTCAAAGCTTTCTTCCGATACCAGGGAGTTGCATTATCTCATGGTCTAAGGAATACAATATTTGACATAGGAAAAGCTTCGCAAAGACGAACACGATGACACGATCTAATTGCTCTGCTTTGTTTGGGTCTATCCACCATATCATTCTCCCAATGATATGATCTCATTATCAATTGACAACTCATGTCTATGGTTAGGAAACCTTAACCATCATTGATCAATGAGCTAGTCCATAGAGGCGTACTAGGGACACGGTGTTGTTCACAAACCACACAAGTATTAAAGTTTCCGCTTAATACAATTCTAGCATGGAATATAAACTTTATCATGAACAAGAATTATAATAATAACATCTTTATTATTGCCTC
The DNA here is from genome assembly GCA_916181665.1 of Avena sativa. Taxonomy (NCBI): domain Eukaryota; kingdom Viridiplantae; phylum Streptophyta; class Magnoliopsida; order Poales; family Poaceae; genus Avena; species Avena sativa. Next base: position 29,191,401 of record OV702283.1, read on the forward strand.
TAGGGCATAATTCCAACAGTCTCCCACTTGCACTAGAGTCAATAATCTAGTTTACATTTGGCAACAATCTCACACCCATGGCACTGAGGTGTTGATCATGTTTTACACGTGGAAGAGGTTTAGTCAGTGGATCTGCGACATTCAGATCCGTATGTACTTTGCTAATCTTCAGATCTCCATCTGCTATATAATCTCGGATTATATGAAACTTGCGGTTGATATGCTTGGTCTTTGGATGATATCTTGGTTCCTTAGCGAGTGCTATGGCGCCAGTGTTGTCACACAATATCTCCAGTGGGTCCAATGCACTTGGAACCACGCCAAGCTCAGTGATGAAGTTTCTGATCCAAACTCCTTCACTTGACGCTTCTGCAGCAGCCATGTATTCCGCTTCTACTGTAGATCCCGCGATCACGCTTTGCTTGCAGCTTCTCCAGCTCACAGCTCCTCCATTCAAAATATAAACGTATCTTGTCTGAGATTTAGAATCATCCTTGTCGGTGTCGAAACTAGCATCGACGTAACCTTTTACGACAAGTTGTTCATCACCCCCATAGACTAATGTAGGGGTCTCAACCTAATAAGGTAGATTCCTCCTGTGTTTACAATGCTAGTCCCTGGATCAATAGCTAGCATCCACAGTTAAGATGTAATATCAAGAAACAAAGGTCATAATATAACTTTATATCCAGGAATAACATAGTTTTATTACATCTTACATAGCTCATATGGCTATTACATTACATTGCAGCGGAATAACTATAATCATGGGGTCCTTCATCTTCAAAGTGCCACAGGCAGATGTTGGTTGTAGACTTTGTAATCCTAATCAATCAATCCTCATTAAAAACAATCAAACCTGCAACATACAAGTTACAGCCACAAAGGGTCAATACATTTGAATTGTATTGGCAAGTGATACTATGGTAATATAGTGGAGTCTATCATATATATGCATTTGGCTAAGTGGAGTTGAGGCTTGCATTGCTCAAAATAGATTTTTCCTTATCATTTGAAAATACTAAGTTTTTGCTTGACAAAATCATTTTTCTCAATCAAAGATTTCAAGATCCTTGTACCAAGCCATCTCTCCATCAATGATTGAAGAATTCAAACAACCCTTGTTCAAACCACAAGATTTTAATTTAGAAATTGGAATGATGAGATTCTTGATTGCTTCCATGTCTTGATGCTCAAATTGTCCTTTACCAGGGACATGGCTAAGTACTTAGATTTTACACTCTGCAGAGGTGGTGCACTTTACCCACAAGACTTGGTTTCCCAAGACAAAATCTTTCAGAAGCCTTCCCTTAGACCAAAATGGACGCGCTCCAACCTATCAAACACTACCACCCACTGTCCATATGGCTAAGTTCTTGCAACCTATATGATCATGGCAGAGCCCATATTGCCAAGTGGTTGCACTTGAAGCTTCTCAACATTTGACATCTCAAATCTCTTTGTTCCTGGGTGGCATACCACAAGTGAGATACACAATCCAAGTCTATGGCATTGTGAACCACTCAACCAATCTCCACCAAGCAAGCCCATTCCACCCAGGTGATTCATTAACTTAGTTGTTTTATTAAACAAAACTTAAGTCCTCAGACTTAGAATATTTTTCCATAGTGTGAATATATATTCCACCCATGTTTTCTATTAGCTAGGCTAAGCTTGGTAGTAGTAGGAATCTCTAAATTAGGAAAATCCTACTAAGGATTCATCTACTAGGTTCTACTATAGCAAGGTCTATACTTAGCAAAATCCATGCAAGTTTATCTAGCAAAATCACTAATGCATAGAAAAAGTAATGGGACAAAAAGTATGAAGCATCACTTGCCTTTTTGGTAGAGTATAGGTTCACTTCTTGATCTTTGCAACAATCACACTCTTCAAGTCACTACAAATCAATCAAGCAAGGCACAAACTCAATCTACCAATCAAGCAAAACAACACACATAAATAACAAAGTCAAAGATATGCATGCAAGCATGCCAAGCTTTGTTTTGTTTGAAAAAGTGGTTCCTAGTGGGTCATAGTCATTTGGGTACATCTAATGGTCATTTCCTAAAGTGGCCAAGTCATTTTCAAAAGGTTTCACTTTAAAACCATTTTCAAAACAAAGTGTTATTTTATGTGGTGTAGAATTATTTTTACTAAGGCATTAGTCTATAGGGTTCACCAAATGAGTTGCTATTGCAAATCTTGGTGTTTTTGGGTCAGTAGGTTTGGTCCAAACTATTTTCTCAAAGTTTTCTTTCCATAAACATTTTTATAATAAAATCAACAATTTTATTTAGCTAGAAATGGACTAAACTAATTAATCCATTCCAAACTTTTCCAAATTCATTTTCTAACCCATGGGTTGGTTCCTAGGGTCAGTAAGGTCACAACAAACCATTTTGCAAAGGTTTTAATTCAAAACTCATTTTTAAATAATTTTTATACTCTAAACAAGTACACAAATGTTTCTGCAAATTCAAACAAGCTATCAGATACTATTTGTCAAACTAAGGCCATGGTTGGCTAGGGCTTGTTCTCCTGAATCCATTGATATAAAATTTGCCAAATTTGGACGTGTGGATCCAAAGATACAAGGATTTGAAGTTTGCAAATAAATCTGATTCAAACATTCTTTTAAACAGATTCTAGTGCCACGTGGCAGTACCCTACTGGACGGTACCGTTTCGCGCGGATCAGCGTTGCGGTGCGTTGGATTAAGTCCGATCGTGCGGTACTGAGCGCATACCTCTTCGGCGTTTAAGTGACCTAATCCTGTTCGTCTGATCTAGATCTAACAGACCTAAACAGATGGCCATTAACCGGCGGCGCTGCGTGGCTGTGCGCGGCGGCGACGGGCAGACGGCGGCGGCGCTAGCGAAGCAGGAAGCAAAGGAAGGTGGGGAAATGCTCATAGTGATCGCAGAAGTCTGGTGGAGCTCAACGTGTTGCTGTCTTGGCGAGGGGCGCACTGGAGCGGGCTAGATTGCTCGCCGGAGTGGAGCTGCGCCTCGGCTTTGCTCAGTCGTCGTCGAGGTCGGCGCTAGGGATCACTCGAAGGCAAACAGAATGCACGGTCAGATGCGCCAAGACACGGCGAAGGTGGGTGCGTGAACGAGAGGGGTCGAGGTTGTCTGGTTTACCCGAGAGATTTCGCCGGAGTGGTCGCGACGCCGGAGGTGCTCAGAAATTGACGAAGCCGAGCGTCTGGTGTGGCCGCGGCCAAGCGGTTGACGCTGGGTGGTTCGCCAGGCGATGTAGAACAAGCTCGCGTGCAGAGGCAGTTGAGGGGCGGCGAAGTGTGGCCAGAATTTCCCGCGGAGCTCGCCGGAGTCAGAGGTGATGTGGCTCCAAATTGGGACAGCTCTGAGGCAGAGAGGGTCGGGCGAGAGAGGGGAAAGAGAGAGGGGACGCAGGCGAGTTACTGAGCGTGGTTTAAGACAGACATTACTCGCTGTATTGACGAGAATTACTCCCGCGAGATCAATGCAGAAACGGGGGAAGGAAGTGGTCGCTGCGGGTGAAGAGAAGAACAGTGGTGTGGGGTCGTCTTGTCAGCGAGTGAGAGAGAGGGAGAAGAGGGTCCACATGTCAGTTGCTTTGCGGGTTAGGGAGTTGGTTCGAATCGTTTTCTGCGGAGAGAACTGGGCTAAGTGGGCTGTTGGGCCAGTTTGTTGGGCTGGTCTGTTTCCTCTATTTTTTTCTGTCTATTTGTTTTATTCTTTTCTAATTCTTTTTCTGTTTTGAAATTCAAACAACCAAACACACATTCAAACAACACTCAAATCAATTCAAACAAACACTCAACTTTACTTTGAATTTGGTTCTGTTTTTCAACATAATTCACATTCTAAAATAAATATTATTTTAAATCTTTTTAGGTTCCATTTATTAATTAAATAAATGGATCATTAGTTATTTAATAAAATAGGGTTTGTTTTATTTAATAAAATCTTCATTTAAAATCCAAAATGTTTTCAAAACCCAAACAGTAGGTTTTATTTGGAAATAAAGAATATTTGGAAAACTTGTTTAAAATAAAATAATCCTTTTACTTTAGGGTCCATTAATAATTAAATAAAATGGAACTTAGTTATTAAATCAATATAGGGTTTGATTTTATTATTAAAATCTTTATTTGAATCTAAATATTTTCAAAATCAAATTGGTAGGTTTAATTTGAGAAGTACATAATATTTGGAAATTTGTTTAAAACAAAATAACATTTTATTTTAGAGTCCATTATGAATTAAATATAATAGACCTTCATTATTAAATCAACTAGGGTTTGTTTTACTGAGAATATTTATTTTAAAATCTAAAGTAAAGTCAAAACACTTTAATAGGTTTTATTTGTGAATATCCAATATTGGGAAAACTTATTTTAAATAATTTAATAAGTTTTGATGTTTCAATTTAAATTGGTAAAACCTTTTATCTTCAAATAAGGTTGGATGCTAAATCTTTATTACCTTATTTAAAATAAACTTTTATTATTTTAATCAAAGAAAACTCTTTTGTTTCAAAACCTTGGCCAAGTTTAATTTGGCTTTATAAAATAATCTTTATTTATAAATCCACCTTTTCATTTGAAAACAAAATCTTTTATTAAAAGATCCAAAATAATAATTCCAAAACATTTTTAATTTCCTTTAATAAATGTTTATATTTTTAAATCCCTTTAGGATTTTATTTGATTCAAATGGGTTTGAGGTTCCATTTAAATTCAAAAAGTTTCTTCTGGCTCTAAAAATCAAACAAAGTTTTATTTTATTAATTTATTTTCACATTACAAGATTTGGAAAATCTTGGGATGTGACAGGCTACCACCCTTAAAATAAATCTCGTCCCGAGATTTGGGAAAGCTGGGGTTACAAGCAGGTTCAAAACAACTAGGGTACTACCACCCTTAAAAAATTTCAAACAAAAATTACATATTGTCCTTCTTGGGATTCTGGGAAAAATCTCTCTAAGCAAACCTTGCATGTGTCCTTGTTTCTTTACTTGACTCATGGGCCAAGGTTGAGATCCTTCATAGACTTGTTTAACTTGTTCTCCATCCTTTCTGGACAATTGTTTGCATAGTGGCCTAGTTCCTTGCATTTGAAACAAATCACTTGGCTGGTATCTTTCTTTTCCTTTGGTATCATTGCTTCTTGTTTGTTTCTTTGGCTCTTCTTCTTTTCTGGGCATCCATTGGCATAGTGTCCCATCTCTTTGCAATTGAAACATTGCACATGGCTTATGTCCTTTTTCTTCTTTTTGGGTCTCTCCAAAGCTAGGAGTTCTTCCAGTTCATATTCTTCATAGGTGGGAGATCTTTCTCTCTTCTTGGGGCATTGATCTTCATATTCCTTGGATGCATGATCCTTGTCTTTAAAAATATTGCTAGCTTGGGTTCCTTCTAGAATAGCATCTTTGTCATCCTTGTTGTCATTAGCTCTTTGGAAAAAGTTTTCTCTCATGTTGTCTTCTTGTTTGTCATCAACCTTGATGTTGGAGTTTCTTGGAGTAGTCATCTGTTTGGGTTGAAGGGAGTTTAGAATAGGCAAGATATTTCTAAGGAAATATTTCTAATCACACACATTACAATTCACACAAGCAATGTGCAAGCAAACATAAACCAAACATTCACAATCAACTTTTGCACTCAAACAACAAGGTTCAAGCACTTTCTTAGGCAACAAAATATTTTTGTTACACCACATAAGTTGGTGTGTTTTTCACTTATCTAAATATGGTGGTCCATCTATATGGTTTACTTGTGATCCTTCCTTCCTTCATGATTCTTCTTACTTGAGATCTTGGTTTCCTTGAGAAACTCTTGGTCACAATACTTCAAAGTTGTTGATGGCTTCTTCTTATTTTGCATTCCCTCAGTCTCTATATTTTGAGCAAGATTTCCTTGTTTCACTTGTGGTCCTTAGTAGTTTCCAAGTTGGAAGTCCTTGGTGAACATGCTGAAGATGTTGAAGTCATTAAAGCTGAAGATGTTGAAGTCATTAGAGTTGAAAGTGTTGAAGAAGTCCTTTGTACATGGTGTGGTCTTTGGCCATGGGTAGGTTTTTCCATCAAGTTGAAGTAGAAGAGGTGTAGAGTTAAAACCAAAATGGTTGAGGAAAGATTTTACAAGTGTTTTTGTAAATAAGTTTTTGGATCAAAATATAATTCCTATTTTCTAAGGGTTTTTGTCCAATCCTAGGTTTACAAAACCTACAGGCAACACATTGCTCTGATACCATTTGTAGGGGTCTCAACCTAATAAGGTAGATTCCTCCTGTGTTTACAATGCTAGTCCCTGGATCAATAGCTAGCATCCACAGTTAAGATGTAATATCAAGAAACAAAGGTCATAATATAACTTTATATCCAGGAATAACATAGTTTTATTACATCTTACATAGCTCATATGGCTATTACATTACATTGCAGCGGAATAACTATAATCATGGGGTCCTTCATCTTCAAAGTGCCACAGGCAGATGTTGGTTGTAGACTTTGTAATCCTAATCAATCAATCCTCATTAAAAACAATCAAACCTGCAACATACAAGTTACAGCCACAAAGGGTCAATACATTTGAATTGTATTGGCAAGTGATACTATGGTAATATAGTGGAGTCTATCATCTATATGCATTTGGCTAAGTGGAGTTGAGGCTTGCATTGCTCAAAATAGATTTTTCCTTATCATTTGAAAATACTAAGTTTTTGCTTGACAAAATCATTTTTCTCAATCAAAGATTTCAAGATCCTTGTACCAAGCCATCTCTCCATCAATGATTGAAGAATTCAAACAACCCTTGTTCAAACCACAAGATTTTAATTTAGAAATTGGAATGATGAGATTCTTGATTGCTTCCATGTCTTGATGCTCAAATTGTCCTTTACCAGGGACATGGCTAAGTACTTAGATTTTACACTCTGCAGAGGTGGTGCACTTTACCCACAAGACTTGGTTTCCCAAGACAAAATCTTTCAGAAGCCTTCCCTTAGACCAAAATGGACGCGCTCCAACCTATCAAACACTACCACCCACTGTCCATATGGCTAAGTTCTTGCAACCTATATGATCATGGCAGAGCTCATATTGCCAAGTGGTTGCACTTGAAGCTTCTCAACATTTGACATCTCAAATCTCTTTGTTCCTGGGTGGCATACCACAAGTGAGATACACAATCCAAGTCTATGGCATTGTGAACCACTCAACCAATCTCCACCAAGCAAGCCCATTCCACCCAGGTGATTCATTAACTTAGTTGTTTTATTAAACAAAACTTAAGTCCTCAGACTTAGAATATTTTTCCATAGTGTGAATATATATTCCACCCATGTTTTCTATTAGCTAGGCTAAGCTTGGTAGTAGTAGGAATCTCTAACTTAGGAAAATCCTACTTAGGATTCATCTACAAGGTTCTACTATAGCAAGGTCTATACTTAGCAAAATCCATGCAAGTTTATTTAGCAAAATCACTAATGCACAGAAAAAGTAATGGGACAAAAAGTATGAAGCATCACTTGCCTTTTTGGTAGAGTATAGGTTCACTTCTTGATCTTTGCAACAATCACACTCTTCAAGTCACTACAAATCAATCAAGCAAGGCACAAACTCAATCTACCAATCAAGCAAAACAACACACATAAATAACAAAGTCAAAGATATGCATGCAAGCATGCCAAGCTTTGTTTTGTTTGAAAAAGTGGTTCCTAGTGGGTCATAGTCATTTGGGTACATCTAATGGTCATTTCCTAAAGTGGCCAAGTCATTTGCAAAAGGTTTCACTTTAAAACCATTTTCAAAACAAAGTGTTATTTTATGTGGTGTAGAATTATTTTTACTAAGGCATTAGTCTATTTGTTCACCAAATGAGTTGCTATTGCAAAGCTTGGTGTTTTTGGGTCAGTAGGTTTGGTCCAAACTATTTTCTCAAAGTTTTCTTTCCATAAACATTTTTATAATAAAATCAACAATTTTATTTAGCTAGAAATGGACTAAACTAATTAATCCATTCCAAACTTTTCCAAATTCATTTTCTAACCCATGGGTTGGTTCCTAGGGTCATTAAGGTCACAACAAACCATTTTGCAAAGGTTTTAATTCAAAACTCATTTTTAAATAATTTTTATACTCTAAACAAGTACACAAATGTTTCTGCAAATTCAAACAAGCTATCAGATACTATTTGTCAAACTAAGGCCATGGTTGGCTAGGGCTTGTTTTCCTGAATCCATTGATATAAAATTTGCCAAATTTGGACGTGTGGATCCAAAGATACAAGGATTTGAAGTTTGCAAATAAATCTGATTCAAACATTCTTTTAAACAGATTCTAGTGCCACGCGGCAGTACCCTACTGGACGGTACCGTTTCGCGCGGATCAGCGTTGCGGTGCGTTGGATTAAGTCCGATCGTGCGGTACTGAGCGCATACCTCTTCGGCGTTTAAGTGACCTAATCCTGTTCGTCTGATCTAGATCTAACGGACCTAAACAGATGGCCATTAACCGGCGGCGCTGCGTGGCTGTGCGCGGCGGCAACGGGCAGACGGCGGCGGCGCTAGCGAAGCAGGAAGCAAAGGAAGGTGGGGAAATGCTCATAGTGATCGCAGAAGTCTGGTGGAGCTCAACGTGTTGCTGTCTTGGCGAGGGGCGCACTGAAGCGGGCTAGATTGCTCGCCGGAGTGGAGCTGCGCCTCGGCTTTGCTCAGTCGTCGTCGAGGTCGGCGCTAGGGATCACTCGAAGGCAAACAGAATGCACGGTCAGATGCGCCAAGACACGGCGAAGGTGGGTGCGTGAACGAGAGGGGTCGAGGTTGTCTGGTTTACCCGAGAGATTTCGCCGGAGTGGTCGCGACGCCGGAGGTGCTCAGAAATTGACGAAGCCGAGCGTCTGGTGTGGCCGCGGCCAAGCGGTTGACGCTGGGTGGTTCGCCAGGCGATGTAGAACAAGCTCGCGTGCAGAGGCAGTTGAGGGGCGGCGAAGTGTGGCCAGAATTTCCCGCGGAGCTCGCCGGAGTTAGAGGTGATGTGGCTCCAAATTGGGACAGCTATGAGGCAGAGAGGGTCGGGCGAGAGAGGGGAAAGAGAGAGGGGACGCAGGCGAGTTACTGAGCGTGGTTTAAGACAGACATTACTCGCTGTATTGACGAGAATTACTCCCGCGAGATCAATGCAGAAACGGGGGAAGGAAGTGGTCGCTGCGGGTGAAGAGAAGAACAGTGGTGTGGGGTCGTCTTGTCAGCGAGTGAGAGAGAGGGAGAAGAGGGTCCACATGTCAGTTGCTTTGCGGGTTAGGGAGTTGGTTCGAATCGTTTTCTGCGGAGAGAACTGGGCTAAGTGGGCTGTTGGGCCAGTTTGTTGGGCTGGTCTGTTTCCTCTATTTTTTTCTGTCTATTTGTTTTATTCTTTTCTAATTCTTTTTCTGTTTTGAAATTCAAACAACCAAACACACATTCAAACAACACTCAAATCAATTCAAACAAACACTCAACTTTACTTTGAATTTGGTTCTGTTTTTCAACATAATTCACATTCTAAAATAAATATTATTTTAAATCTTTTTAGGTTCCATTTATTAATTAAATAAATGGATCATTAGTTATTTAATAAAATAGGGTTTGTTTTATTTAATAAAATCTTCATTTAAAATCCAAAATGTTTTCAAAACCCAAACAGTAGGTTTTATTTGGAAATAAAGAATATTTGGAAAACTTGTTTAAAATAAAATAATCCTTTTACTTTAGGGTCCATTAATAATTAAATAAAATGGAACTTAGTTATTAAATCAATATAGGGTTTGATTTTATTATTAAAATCTTTATTTGAACCTAAATATTTTCAAAATCAAATTGGTAGGTTTAATTTGAGAAGTACATAATATTTGGAAATTTGTTTAAAACAAAATAACATTTTATTTTAGAGTCCATTATGAATTAAATATAATAGACCTTCATTATTAAATCAACTAGGGTTTGTTTTACTGAGAATATTTATTTTAAAATCTAAAGTAAAGTCAAAACACTTTAATAGGTTTTATTTGTGAATATCCAATATTGGGAAAACTTATTTTAAATAATTTAATAAGTTTTGATGTTTCAATTTAAATTGGTAAAACCTTTTATCTTCAAATAAGGTTGGATGCTAAATCTTTATTACCTTATTTAAAATAATAATCAAAGAAAACTCTTTTGTTTCAAAACCTTGGCCAAGTTTAATTTGGCTTTATAAAATAATCTTTATTTATAAATCCACCTTTTCATTTGAAAACAAAATCTTTTATTAAAAGATCCAAAATAATAATTCCAAAACATTTTTAATTTCCTTTAATAAATGTTTATATTTTTAAATCCCTTTAGGATTTTATTTGATTCAAATGGGTTTGAGGTTCCATTTAAATTCAAAAAGTTTCTTCTGGCTCTAAAAATCAAACAAAGTTTTATTTTATTAATTTATTTTCACATTACAAGATTTGGAAAAATTTGGGATGTGACAACTAAGAACATTTCTTTAGTTCTATTTAGGTACTTTAGGATGTTCTTCACGGCTGTCCAGTGTTCCACTCCTGGATCACTTTGATATCTGCTCATCAAACTAAGAGCATTGGACACATCCGGTCTAGTACACAGCATGGCATACATGATGGAACCTATGGCCGAGGCATAAGGCACTTTGCTCATAGCTTCCCTATCATTTACCGTAGCTGGACACTGAGCCTTGCTCAATATCTTACCTGACAACATAGGCACTGAACCTTTCTTTGCCTTATCCATTCTGAACCTTTTCAGAACTTTGTCTAGGTATGTACTCTGGCTTAAAGCTATCAGGCGTCTTTGTCTATCTCTATAGATTTTGATGCCCAATATATAAGCAGCTTCACCTAGGTCTTTCATTGAAAAACACTTGTTCAAATAACTCTTCACATCGTTAAGCATGTTGATGTCATTTCCGATAATCAATATGTCATCCACATATAGTACCAGAAACGTCACCGAGCTCCCACTCACTTTCTTGTAGATGCAAGCTTCGTAGCAATTTGGAACAAATCCAAAGCTCTTGATCACTTGATCAAAACGAAGGTTCCAACTCCGAGATGCTTGCTTCAGTCCATAAATGGAACGCTGAAGTTTGCATACTTTACTAGCATCCTTAGGATCGACAAAACCTTCGGGTTGCATCATATACAACTCTTCATCAATGTTGCCATTGAGGAACGCAGTCTTGACATCCATCTGCCATATTTCATAATCATGAAACGCAGCAATTGCTAATAAAATCCGAATGGACTTAAACATCGCTACGGGAGAGAAAGTCTCATCGTAGTCAACACCTTGAACTTGTCGAAAACCTTTCGCGACAAGCCGTGCTTTATAGACAGTAACATTACCATCCGCGTCCGTTTTCTTCTTGAAGATCCATTTGCACTCAACGGCCTTTCGGTTGCTAGGAGGGTCCACCAAAGTCCATACTTGGTTTTCGCTCATGGATCCCAATTCGGATTTCATGGCTTCTAGCCATTTCTCAGAATCTGGGCTCATCATCGCTTCCTCATAGTTCGTAGGTTCACTGTCTTCTACTAACAAGACAGTCAAGACAGGGTTGCCGTACCACTCAGGAGGGGCACGCGACCTTGTCGACCTGCGACGTTCAGTAGCAGCATCGTCCGAAGCTTCATGATCCTTGTCATTAGCTTCCTCTATTGTTGGTGCAGGCGGCACTGGAACAATTTCAGGTGCTGCGCTACTCTCCAATTCAAGAGAAGGTTCAATAACCTCGTCTAGCTCTACTTTCCTCCCACTCACTTCTTTCGAGAGAAACTCCTTCTCAAGAAAGGAACCGTTCTTTGCGACAAACACTTTGCCTTCGGTTCTGTGATAGAAGGTATACCCAATAGTTTCCTTAGGGTATCCTATGAAGACGCATTTCTCCGCTTTGGGTTCGAGCTTATCCGGCATCAACTTCTTGACGTAAGCTTCGCATCCCCAAACTTTAAGAAACGACAACTTAGGTTTAGCACCAAACCACAGTTCATACGGTGTCGTCTCAACGGATTTAGATGGAGCCCTATTTAAAGTGAATGCAGCGGTTTCTAATGCATAACCCCAAAATGATAACGGCAAATCAGTAAGAGACATCATTGATCGGACCATATCTAATAGGGTTCGATTCCAGCGTTCAGACACACCATTGCGCTGTGGTGTTCTGGGTGGCGTGAGTTGTGAAACGATTCCACTTGCTTTAAGATGCGTGAGAAAATCATAACTCAAATATTCACCTCCACGATCGGATCGTAGAAACTTAATCTTTCTGTTACAATGGTTCTCCACTTCATTCTGAAATTCCTTGAACTTTTCAAATGTTTCAGATTTATGTTTCATTAAATAGATATACCCATATCTACTCAAGTCATCGGTAAAAGTGAGGAAATAGCGATATCCACCGCGCGTCGAAACACTCATCGGTCCGCATACATCGGTATGTATGATTTCCAACAAGTCCGTTGCTCGCTCCATCATACCGGAGAACGAGGTTTTGATCATCTTGCCCATGAGGCATGGTTCGCATGTGTCAAATGATTCAAAATCAAGAGACTCCAAAAGTCCATCAGAATGGAGTTTCTTCATGCGCTTTACACCAATATGACCTAGACGACAGTGCCACAAATAAGTAGTATTATCACTATCTACTTTGCATCTCTTAGCATCAATGTTATGGATGTGTGTTTCATCCCTTTCGAGATTTAGAAGAAATAAACCATTCACAAGAGGTGCATGACCATAAAAGATGTTACTCATATAAATAGAACAACCATTATTCTCCGATTTAAATGAATAACCGTCTTGCAATAAACATGATCCGGAAATAATGTTCATGCTCAACGCAGGCACATAATAACATTTATTAAGGTTTAAAACTAATCCCGAAGGTAAAACTAAGGAGAGCGTGCCGACGGCCATCACATCAACTCTTGATCCGTTGCCAACGCGCATCGTCACCTCATCCCTCGCAAGCCGCCGTCTATTCCGTAGCTCCTGTTTCGAGTTACAAATATTAGCAACTGAACCGGTATCAAATACCCAGGCACTACAACGAGGGCTAGTAAGGAAAACATCAATAACATGTATATCAAATATACCTTTGATGGTGCCAGCCTTCTTGTCCGCTAAGTACTTCGGACAGTTGCGCTTCCAGTGACCCTTGTCCTTGCAATAGAAGCACTCAGTGTCCGGCTTGGGACCAGACCTGAGCTTCTTCTCAGCAGGGGCATTGCGCTTGCCGCCGCCCTTCTTGAAGGGCTTCTTTGCTCCCTTACCTTTCTTAAAGGAGGGCTTGTTGACCATCAACACATGATTATCCTTCTTGATGTCCACTTCCGCAGCCTTCAGCTTTGCGAAGAGCTCGGTGATCGTATCAGTGGAACCAATCTGATTATGAGTCACTACAAAACTTTTGTAGCTGGGAGGGAGTGATTGCAGAACCCTGTCAATCTTGAGCTCCTCTGGAATCGTGCATTCCAGTTGCTCAAGGCGTTGAGTGTAGCCCGACATCTTTATGGCGTGCTCACTAATGGAACTCCCTTCCTCCATCTTGCAGTTAAAGAACTTCTCAGAGATCTCATATCTCTCAGAACGGGCTTGAGTCTGAAACATGGTTTTCAGCTCCTCGAGAATCTCAAAGGGCCCGGGATAGGTTTCAAAACGATTTTGAAGCTCCGGTTCCATAGCAAACAACATGGTGCTCTTAATCACACCATAATCATCTTTGCGCGACTGATAGACAGCTTTCTCATCAGCCGGCGCAGTTGCAGCAGGGGGGTTACCTAACGCTTTCTCAAGGACATAGTCCTTTTGTCCGCCAGACAGAATGATTCTTAGATTGCGGAACCAGTTGGTGAAGTTAGACCCATTGTTTCTAAGCTTTTCTTTCTCAGCAAAAACGTTGAAGTTGAAGTTGGACTTGGCCATTGGATCTACAGTATTTGCAAGTACAATTTAGACTATGTTCATGATAAATAGTTCAACTTAATCAAATTACTAGATGAACTCCCACTAAATTCAACATCCCTCAAGTTGTTTAGTGAACACGATCCAAATTCACCACACATAATCCGATCATCACGAGAAGAGATGTGGTTTCAATGGTGGACAACAAAGTGTCGATCATATCATTCATATGACTCATGCTTAACCTTTCGGTTCATGTGTTCCGAGGCCATGTCTGTACATGCTAGGCTCGTCAAGTAAAACCCAAGTATTTCCGCGTGTGCAAAACTGGCTTGCACCCGTTGTATGTGAGCGTAGAGTCTATAGCACCCGATCATCACGTGATGCTTGGACACGACGAACTTTCGCAACGGTGCATACTTGGGGGAGAACACGGTTTTATCTTGATCTTTAAGTGAGGAATCATCTTATAATGCTACCGTCGCGATCTAAGCATAATAAGATACATAAAAGGATAAACATCACATGCATATAACTTTATGTGACATGGTATAGCCAATCTTCACGCAATGATCTCCATCTTGTGCGTTCCGGCATGATCTCCATCACTCCACCATGATTGCCTCCACCACAAATAGCAACTACAACTATTGCTAACTACTTAGCGATAAAGTAAAGCTATTACATGGCGTATAAGAAGTTGACTCGCAGGTCATACACAATTATAAAGACAACCATATGGCTCCTGCCGGTTGTGTACTCATCGACATGCAAGTCGTGAAACATTACAAAACATGATCATCGCATACAATATACACATCACATCTTGGGCCATACCATATCACAGAAAACACTCCCTGCAAAAACAAGTTAGACGCCTCTACTTTGTTGTTGCATGTTTTACGTGGCTTATGGGAGTAGATGCTAAGAACGATTCTTACCTACGAAAGCCACAACGGTGATATTATGGTTGCCAAACTCCGGTGTTAATCCCATGACAACTATAGTGAGAGAAACTGACATCCACCAGCCGCATGTGTGGAACAAGCCACACGTCAAGTGCGGAGCCGGTCTCGCGAACGACGTCGCGTAAGGTTGGCCTGGACCGCTTCAATCTCACTATCCCGCGTCATAAGAAGAACACAAACAAGAGGCTTGCAACAGAAAACATCAACGCCCGCAACAACCATGTTGCGTTCTACTCGTGAAACACATCTACGCATAGATCTAGCTCTGATACCACTGAAGGGTTTCGCAGCATAGTAAATCAAAATTTTCTACGGAGCGAACAGAGGGAAAGCCAAGATCTAATCTAGGAGATGCAAACAACGAGAGAGATTGGATTAGATCTTCATACCCTTGAAGATTCGCA